>OY759209.1:1293417-6397560 GCA_963662105.1 Meiosimyza platycephala | reverse complement strand
GTTTTACCATAGGATTTGCTGTTTTTTTTTTTAAATCTTTAAAACTTTAATTTTGAAAGTTTTATAAGACGCAAATTTCATTATTTGGTGATGCTTTACTTCCTTACCTCATATCTTTTTTTCTAATTTCATGGAAAACTTGTATTTGTTTTTTTTTTGTATTAGGCAGAATTAAACTATTATTTTTGTCAATTATTAGACGACTGATTTTTTATTGAGTCTTTAAAGTCTTAAAGCTTTATTAATAATTAACACATAGCTTTTGATGTTCTTTTAACTATGAGAATATCACCTAAGGATGTTAGACCTTCTTAAGCCCAGTAATGTGATGACTTACTCTATGCTTATATAATCGAAAAAAAACGTTATTACAGTTTTTCAGTTCAATTAAATGTTGTTTGTTTTCATTTTTTTTTTTCAGGAAGTCAAATTCAAACTTACGTTCTGACGTAAAAATCGAAGTCAACGAAAACGCTGCTGCCAATAACTATGACGATTCTGAAGTTGATTAGGACCACGACAATAAAATTCTGACAGACGCTTGGTGAACTAAACTTCTGCATAACAGCACTTGATTTTGAGAAGGACGATGATAATAATTTGCACATAGGCTTCAATGCAGCCTCACCGAATCTGTGAGCAGCTAGCTATAAATTTGCTCCTGTCGATCGTCATAAGTCTAAATTAATTGCAGTGCTCGAAGTTGCCAAATTAATTATATTGTAAATAATATTATAATGAGCTCATTTTAAAATAAATATTTTATTTTTTTTTGATTTTCTTTTAGTTAGCAAGGTATCGACAACCACTTTGCGCATTCTCAGAATCAATGAGAAAATGCAAGGTGATGTCACTACAAGAGCTCCTGGGCCATTTCGAGCATCAGGCAGAAACAATTTTGCTTATGAACTGGAAAGTTTAAATTAAGAAAAAAAAAAGAATACGACATTTCGAATTAATATTAAAATAACTAAATATATGTAAATTAAAAAAATCAAAAAAATTTAATATACATATTTATTTGTCACTCAATAAATGATTGGTAAAAATTAGACATTGTTTAAATTATAGCTACATTGTGTTGTTTTATTCGTTAAGCAGATAGGTTTTCAGAGTTTGCTTAGAAAAAAAGCTTATCAAAATCTGGTGGGACCAAAAATTGTAAATGAAATGTAAGTATGTAAGAAACTTCTTTGATTTCTAAGAAACGAAGGGAAAAACTCATTACTTTTGTATGGGATAATACGGATCGATGTACAATTATTATAACATGAGATAGGTCTCTGAAAAAAAACGCACTTTATTTGTCAAACCCCGAAGCGTATATCTTTCAGTTCGAACACAATAATATCTTTTTTTTATAGTTTTTGATTTGGGCAGTGCGTTTAACCTGTTTATAATTATATCTCGAATTCCCTATTAAAATTTGAGACTTTGTCTTATAGACAACTATTAGAAACTATTAGGAACTGTTTAAAGCGCCAATCAGTGGCTCCCCCCTGGATCCCCTAGACTTTTCTATTTTCATCCTCAACGCATTTACAATCACATATTGAGTATTTGCATCAAAACTGCACTTTTCGTTTAATAGAAAACGTTAGAAAATTATTTAAACTGCTTAAAGCGTAATCTAATGGCAATTTTCAGAATTTTTGACTATTGCACTGTCTTCTTCAACTCATTTACAATAAAATGATGCATTTCTTGTTCAAATCGATGTAGTAGCTTCGAAGTTACTCAAGTTCTTAGTGCAACTGCTGGAAGTGTCTTCTGATAATACTTTTCAGAATTACTGAGTTTCGAAATCTCTTTCTCAACTCATTTACAATAAAATGACGTTTTTTTCATTCAAATCGGTTCATCAGTTTCTAAGTTACTCCAGAAAATGATTATATCTGCTTAAAGTGCCCTCTGGTGATACTATTCAGAAATTTTGAGTTTCGAATTCTCTTCTTCTTCTTCTTCTGATAATACTTTTCAGAATTACTGAGTTTCGAAATCTCTTTCTCAACTCATTTACAATAAAATGACGTTTTTTTCATTCAAATCGGTTCATCAGTTTCTAAGTTACTCCAGAAAATGATTATATCTGCTTAAAGTGCCCTCTGGTGATACTATTCAGAAATTTTGAGTTTCGAATTCTCTTCTTCAACTCGAGTGTATAAGATTTCAAGATAAGATTTACGGGTATGATAGTAATGCATTTTGGTGAAACTAACCAACCAGGGTTGCCTTGCCAAAGTCTGTCCCGATGCTCAAAAATGTCCGAATCTTAGCCAATATTGTCAATTTAATTAAAAATGTATAATATTACAGCCAAATAACAGAGCTCGAAGAGGCCTAAATGTAATATATTGGGTTGCATTGCTGAATCCTGTCGCAAACATTTGGGACAATTTTTATTAATGAAGATAACACCTTCAAATGTGTGCCAAATGATAGAGATCGAGAAGTCTAAATAGAATATATAGGATTGCCCAGTCGAATCCATGAGATGCCACTCATTTGAGAAAAATTGGCCCTAAAAACTTACTGGGCTTAAGAAAGTCTAATATACTTAGGTGAAATCCTCAGAATTAAAAAAACATCAGCATAAGCTATGAGTGATTTATAATCAACTTTGCACTTTAAATACTTACAGGGTAACTTTCGCAAAAAAAAAAAAATGAAGAAGCCCACTTTGGTAAATCGATTATGTATAAATTAAGCCCCCTGATATTTTTCTACAAAAGTTTGTGTTATAATTTATTCCTCTTAGCAGTAAATATCTTAAGGCTTTTTTAATTTTTGTAATAATTTTACCCACAAAAATCTATTAAAATTTACCACAAAGCACATCAAAGTATGCTTAATCCCTAGTGATGCTAAAATAATTTTTTGTTTATAAAATAAATTTAAAAAAAAACATATCACTCAAAAGATTAAAAAGCCCATAAAAAAAAACTACAGAGTACTTAATGCCTGAATATTTACTAAGCAAATAAAAAATTTAAATACTAGCGGGCTTTAAAAAAACTAAAAATTGAATATATTCAATAAAAAAAAAAAAAAAAAAAATAAAAACTAATAAAACAAAGAAAAAAAAAAACGCTCAGAAAACAAACACATAAATTATGTTGCTCTGAAAAAATGCTTCACGCTTATGTTTCCATATTTTTTGTTGTTAATTTTTCATAAGTAGAAAATTGAATTTTAATCAATTTTCCATGAATTCATCATATGAAGCGCAGCACCTAAAAGTCAGTCAGCCCGACAGTCATTCAGTTTGTGATCTTCGACTTCGAGCCAAAACAAATTTCTCAATTAATTGCCACTGCCGCTGCTGCCAATCGCATTAAATTAATCTGTTGCCACTCAAGTGCTGCTCTACACATCGCTCGCTTATTGCATTTGAATGACACCTTAAAGTACTTTATGTTATATATTTCTATATAATTGCTTTAAAATTCAACATTACGTTTTATCAGTAAAAAAAATCACCTGGCATCCCTAGCTCGATAGTATACCGCGAACCGATTTGATACGCTGCTGCTATTGCTGCGATCGAGAGCGCATTTAAAATTAATCAATGCACTCGATTGCACATCAAAGTAAAAGCAAACCGACCGACCTACTGCTGATTAGGCAGAGGAAGCCACGAGGGTGCGTATAAACCGCAAAGTAAAGCAGCAAAAAACAACAATAAATAGCTAATGCTTTTGTAAACACAACGAAGCACACAACAAACACAGCACTGCGACAGCAGTGGTGGGAGCAGCATCAGCATCAGCAGCAACAGCTTCACTCACAATTGAGAGTGCAAATTGAAAAGCGTCAATTGAGCGCACAGTAAATTGAATGCCAATTGAATGGCGGAGAGGGCAAAATTTTTTTTTTTGATTGAGTGGAGAAGAAAAATAAAATGCGTGCGTTTTGTCGTCGATGCTGCGTCGAGCGTGCGACTGAAGTTGAAAGTGGGTGAGTAAATTTAAAAGAAAAAAAAGCAGCAAAATTGAGAATTTAATTAAAAAAATGTTGAATGCGACTAATTGAAAGCAATTGAATTTAAGTTAACGAATGTTGTTAACAAGCAGCTTTTATGCTCAGCAATTGCTCTGCTTTTTCTTTATTTATTTATGTGTTTGATCTTGGATTTTTGCTTTTGTTTTTGTTTATTCATTTTATTCATTTTTTTTTTGTCTTATGCTCAAAGTTCGCTTTGGAGCAGCATGGGAGTAAATAAAAATTAAATACAAAGAAAACAATTTAATTATGCAACTTTTTTGTATATCAAAAGGCTGAGATTAACAGTGGGAAGAAAGTGACTTTAAAGTTATCAAAAAAAAAATTAAAACTACAGTATAAATGTTGATAGTTTTTGTGGACTATTTGCTTATGAAAATCGACCAAAAATTAGTATTCGCTCCGAAAAATATTTGCTTTAGCAATTTTTTTTACACGCTTATTAAAATGGAAACTTTTTTCAACTTTAGGATTTTCCAAACGTCATTTGAGCTATTAACAAAAAAAAATATATATATATATTAATTTTTTTTTTACAAAAACCATATTTCAATAGTTTTTGAGAGTTTTGTGATTTGATATTTTCTATTCTACAATAATTGAAAACTAAATTTTTTCTAAGTTTGATACAACAATTTTTTTACATTAACCTATGATGAGACATTTTAAAAATTAGACATATTTTATAAAAAGTGTCTGTAATTGGGTTTTATTTCGATTACCGCAGTGTGGTAAAGTTTAAATTATTTCAAGAAAAATAAACAGTAAATTAAAAGCCAGTTATAAAAGCCTAGTAAGAAAAAATTGATTTAATAAAAAAAAATGATGAGAAGTTCCCAAAGGAAACTTATGCCAAAAAAGGAATTCAACTTGTGGAATCATTTCCAAAAAAAAAAGTACATCTCTTGTTATTAGTTAAGTCCACCACTAATAGAAAATTTGAAACAGATTTCGTCTTAAAAAAATTAACCCACTGTACCTAATTGATACAACCACACTCTACAGTCATCTCATTTTCCGTTTAACCCATTTCTTAGTAATTTTCTTGCCAAAGTCATTTGTTTGTTTCGCCGGCTATTCACTGCCGCTGCTGCTCACATACGCTCAACGCGCTCACAGTGGCAAAAGCAAGACATCAGAGCAACGCTATACAAATTAAAGAAAAATATTTTCTGTTTGTTATTTTTGAAAAAACAGCAACTAAAAAATTTTTTTCAAAAAAAACACAAAATAGCAAATTAACTTTTAGTTCGCTTTTTGAGTTGCGCGAGTGCGGTTCGAGAATGATTTTTCGAAAATAAAATAAAATATTTGGAATTTAATTTTTTTTTGATTTTTTATATACAAAAGTTTATACTGTGGCGTATGTGTAACTTTTTTTTTTGCTTTGAAATTTTTGTTGTGTTTTTAGTATTTTCAAATTAAACGGATATTTGGCGTGTTTCCGCTAAGGGTACAACAGCCTTCTCACTTGTATATAGTGGATATATAAATTTTTATGCTATTTTATTTGCCAAGGTCTTGTGTAAGAAAAATTTGGCGCACAGTGAATTTTGTAGCATGAGTCATGTAGGCGCTACATTGGGGTCATGTGGAAAATGTGATTATTTCAAAGAAAATTTAATTTGAAAATGTTAAATTATTAAAACGTTATAATTTAAAAAAAAAATACTGTCATAAATTCTTCGAAAAAAACAATTAAATACAAAACGAAATATGAAAAAGTTCTAAGCAAAATCAAAATAATTCAAAAATTTTGAAAGTATTTATAATCAACTAATGAAATAAAGCAGATACTATTGAAAACCAGCGAAAAAAAATTTAAAAATAACATTTACTTTTGAAAAAAGAAATTTTTATACTTTAGTTAATAAAGTCGTGAATAAAAAAAACTTTTATGAAAGAAACTACTGACGAAATTTTTAAATCACACATTCGAACACTGTGTTGAAACTTTTCTGACGATAGCTTAATTTCATATATTTAATTTTATATAAGAAAAAAAAAGTTATTAATGAAAAAAATTAACTAATTTTGATAAAAAAGTCAATATTTATTTTGTACAGCATTTAAATTTTACATAATTTCATTTCACTCATCTGTACACATGGATTTTACCTCACGTCAATCCAATGTGCGATTTTCACTTTGGTTTTTGTTTATGTTGATATTTTTGTTGCCAACATCAGTCCGTTGTTGTTGGTGCTGTTGTTTATGTTGCTGTTGCTACTGTTAAAGGTTGTTTGAATTCCCAAAATAAAATCGCCGCAATTAAGTTTAAAATTTTTTGTTGTTTCTTCGTATGTTTGTTTCTTTTGCTGCTATATTTTTGCCTATTTTGTGTGTGTTCTGTGTTTTTTTACTTTTACAATTTTCGAAATTTTTGAAAAAAGTTTAAGGTTTTTTTTTTAAATAAATGAAATTTATTTATTTTACACGAAATTTTTTGAATAATTTTAATCTAAATAAAACTTTAAAATTTGTTGCTAAAAATTTCTATTTCATATGTTGTATTTTTATATTTTGTAATTATTTTTAATATATTTGGCAAAGTTCATGCAAATGGCACATATGTCGGCTCATGCTTTTAAATATACCAAATTGAGATTCCATTATGTAATAGGTAAATCGATTTGATATTCTGCTTTTGTCATAACAATTAAATAGAGATATCATTCTACCAAAACATGGAAGTACGGGTAATTACATTAATAGTTTTATTTGATTAGAGCTTGAGGGAAAAAATTATGTAATGTAATTTTTTTATATTTGGTATGAAACATGTTGTAAAAGTTAAAATATTTTTTTCAGCAGAAAAAAAGTTGAGAAACAATTTTTTAAAATTAGTCGAAATGTTTAGAAATTTATTAATTTTTTTATTGTTCGTTAAAATTTTTTTTCTATGACGTCATAATTATTTTTTGTAATAAAAAGTCATAGTGATTTTTTTTTTTTTTGACCAACTTTAAAAACATTTTAATCTCAGAAACTTTTTATGAAATTTACTCGATGAAAACTGCTGGAAAACAACACTTGACAAATTATGAGCGATATATTTTGAAAAAATGTCGAAAATTTCATTAACATTGAGAAAGTCAAAAAATGATGAAAAGGTCAGAAATGTAGAGAAGATCGAGAAAAAAAAAATGGTCGAAATATATTCAATAAATCGACAACATTTTGTAAGGCTTAAAATATATTGAATATTGCTAAAAAAATTCAGTAAAGTTAAAAAAGGTATTAAGTGTTGAGAAACTTTTATAAGATTGAGTTAGTCGAATAATCTTGGAAAATTCGAAAAAAATTGAAAAAACTGAAAGTTATGAAGAAAGTTGAAAAAGAATGAATCACTAAAAAATGTTTGAAAAGTCGAATTAAAAGTTATTACAAATACTGAAAAGTGGATAAGTATTAAAAAAGTCAAAATATATTGAAAAATGTCGAAAAACATTTAAAAGCGTCAAATATGTTGGTATAAGAGTGAGCATTTGAGGCGTCCAGTTGCAAAACTGGCCAAGTCCCTTTTTCATACTTTTGGAAAACAACGAACAAAATTTATTTTCATCTATGTTCATTGAAATATAAAAACGCCTTTTCCTCATAACAGCTTATAAAACTTCTTACTCAAAACACATCATATCAGACTTTTCGAGTATCATCTGACTACATATGTTTTTGAGAAAGCAATTTTGAACTTGGCGGAATATGATCCATTTGCAACTGGACGCCTCATTTATCGTTATGTAAAGTTAAATGAACGTTAAAATGATTTCTGAAAATACTACATAAAATTTTGGTTACATAATTTTCAATTGTTTCATTTATTTTCAATTTATTTATGTATAAATTTTTACAGCTAAATAACAAATAGAAAGTACATAAACTGAAGAAAATAAGAAAAAAAAAATGTGTTAAAGCTCTATTCTCAAAAATATTTTTTGTAATAAAAAAAAAATTAGTTTAATTAGCTAAGGTGTACAAGTATAAAATGTGAATTTCAGAAAACAGATGGTGCATACATCATTTTGCTCTAACATCAACAAGCGCCAAACGTATTTAAGTGATATATTGAAAAAGTGTTTGCGTGGATTATTTTGCTGTGTTCAATATGTCAAAACTTGTGCCTAACAAAGAACATTCACGGACAGCATTTACGTTTTGCTCGAACGATACTAAAGATAGTGGGTTTTAGATTGTATTGCTACTAAAGTAAATTTATTTTGAAAATATCATATGGAAAAGATCATGTGCATACCCAGGCTCACTATCCACATCGACCATAAAACCGAATCGCTTTGCCAGGAAAACTATGCTCTATGTATGGTGAAACCAATAGGGTATGGATATGGTAACTTTTGTTCATGATATAATGAATCAAAATATACGTCAAAATCGGTCTGTTGCACGTTGGAATCACACAGCTATGAAGTACTACCTAATGCGGCTCACTCACTGGACATGGCTCATTGCGATTACTACTTGTTTGCATCGAAAGGTCACGGACTTGCTAAGCAGCATATACGATGATGAGCAAAATCGTTTGATGAATAGTTCCTGAGAGATGGGAAAAATGTATGACCAGCAACTTTGACTAAACCACTTTTTATCATTTTTTTGCACTTAACGTGTTTTTTTCGACAAAAAATTCATATGTTATACTTGTGCATCTGGAAGCAAAAATGCAAACTTAATATTGGAAATCTTTTAGCACAGGTTTTGGCTATTAAATGTAATAATAATATTGCATTATTTTAGTTCAGTTTTAGTTCACCCTAACGTGCTAGAAGCCAAATCATATTTGAAATAATTTTGCCATTCTTTAGAAAGTATATTTACAATATCTGTACTGAACACATAAACTATTCATTAGCATCACCCACTGATAACCTTTGATGTTGATTTCAAGTGCATAACAAATTGAGGAATTCATTGATAAATTGTCTTAACGCATTCAATGTTGCTACAATGTTTATTTATGAGCATACGCATTTGTCGCAGATGCACGCTTCACTTGAGAAAGGAATTTGTGCTATTGAACGTTAACCCACTGCGGTAATTGCCATTCACGATATGAGCGCTGGCGATTTCTTTATATATAAATTTTTTTAATTTTAATTTTCATTAATTAGTTTAATACATTTTTTAAATGAAACAAAATTATTGCAAAAATGTTGGCGTAAAAAAACAAATCACCAAACAGCATGAGTGTGCCACCCATGTGTGCTCTATGATGAAAATATCAAACATAATAAAGTGTGTACGTGCTGTTAATTCCAAGTAGTAAATTAATTTATTTAATTCAAATAAACTGCGCAAATTACAAATTTTATTAATTAAACGCTGTTGGAAGAATTTTAATAAGTAAAATTTTATATACCATATGTGTAGAAATTTAATTAATTTTTGCTTAAATTTTGAATAGGAATTTCGTTGAGATTAAAAACCAAAAAAGTGTTAATGTGAATATTTTAAATTAAACAAAGGAAATGTTAACCAAAAAAAGAAAAATTTTATACCAAATAAGGTGAATGGTTTTTACTTTTTTAGAATCGTTTCACATGAAGTAATGGAACGTAGAAACATTTTAATTAATTGCTTCATAAATTAATTGGGCGCCGCAAATAAAAAAAAAAACATTGAAAACAACAACCATTTAACATACATATAAGGCAAGAAGTTTCAGCATTAAAATAATTATTATGTTATGCCTTATATCTATATTATACATATACATATAAATTATTTATAAGCGTATAAGTTATACGAAAATATATTAGCAATGAATTAACGCAGAAACAAAACGTATAGGGTAAAATTGACAATTGCTGCCGAAAGTAAAAATATTCATAGTTTTGCAACAACATTTTTTTGGAAACAAAAAATCCTTCGGAAATAGTTGTCGCAAAAAGTACATATATATAAAATTCCAAAAAAATTTTCAACGAACTAATAGAAAAACTTACCGCAAAAAATTTGAAGAATAAATCACAGAGTTTGCTTATTATTTCCAGGTGAACTTGGCCATAGTGCTGCATTTCCCATAAAAAAATTTTTTCAAACTATTTTCTTCATATTTTTTTAGAACAAAATTTATTTTTTCTGAAATTATTTCCCCATTTTTAGCTACAATTTATTAGAATTTGTTACATTTGAAATTATTTTTTGAATCGTTTCAACTGCTTTCAAAAAGTTTTTCCGTATAAAACATTGCTTACTCTCTTAAATATTATATTTTTTTACCATATTCTCGAGCGATTATATTATGGATGCAGCATTTTCGCTATAACAATATGGCTTAACAGCAACAATAACAACAAAAAATAAGTGTAAGCGCAACGACAAACGATATCATCATCATTATCATCATCGGAAGTGATAAATCCAAAAAAGTTGGATTTAACATAAAAATCTTGATAAACAGCAGCAACCGCCACAAAACCATGGGCGTGGGCATACCAAATCAACAGTAGTATTACTGACAACCCGACAGTTAAAGAACACTAAATAATTAAAATATACAAATAAACACCAAAAGAATATAAATTAAAGCAACAGAAGCGTTAAACAGCAAAGTACTGCAAATAAAATTTAAGAGTTTCTTCAGTTGAAAACCAAAAAAAAAAAAAAAAATTCAAAAATAAAAGAATAAAATACAAATTTCTTCCAGCGCTACAGATTTTTCACAATTTTCACAATTTTTGAATTTTATTTTTCATTCTGGCAGCCAAAGTTAAAAGTATCTCCCTCATTTATTTATTTAACAACGCGTTAATCGCAAAATCTTTGGCCAGCTGCTTTGGTCAAAAATTCCATAAAAACAGCGAAAAGTGTTTCTTTTTTCTCTTGAGTTAAGTACTGCATGCAGTTAGAGTTGCCAGATGTTGACAAATGATTTTTAAAAGTGAATTGAAAATTGGATATTGAATGAATAATTCCTTCTTCCCTTTCCACACTCGCCATATGGTTTCTTCATTGGCAAGCAGGGAAAATAAAATATTTTCAAGTGCTTGAGATTTTTCACAGTTTTTTTAATTATCAAAATTTTCAATCCTGAGTCTGAAATATTTTCTTTTATTATCTGGCTCTTTACAAACTGCAATGAGATTGTAAAAGAATTGTTCAAAATTGATGTCCCTAAAATAAGTACATGAAATTACACAAAAATTGGGTTTTGGTCGGCAATCAATACTATCAAAAATAATTTCTGAGAGAGAGGACCGAAAGCACCATAGAAAAAGCCCTTAAATTTATTTCACTTTTTCTTTTATAAAGGGGCTGTTCTGGTAAAACTTAACGCCATATGGGAGAGAGGAATTCGGGAAATGTTATATCCTGTGAAGTATCATATGTCTTCTCAAAGGACGGGGGGAGGGTTATCAAAAATATCGAAAACTGTCGTTATGCTATACAGGGTGTCCCATTTTAACTTACACAGCTGAATAAGTCAAAAGTCAAGTTAGAGGTCAAAGTGACCCCTGAAGGTCATTTCAAGGTCGAATTCCCTCTTGGTACAGAAAAGCTAATAATCATTGACTGGACCGCTGCACAATCTTGCCTTAACTGGCTGCAGCTTTTCTGCACCAAGCTGGAATTCGACCTTGAAATGACCTTAAGGGGTCACTTTGATCTCTAACATGAATACCTATCTGAGCGTAGAATTTTGGGCTCTTCCGGAATCTGAGCTCAAAAATAGGGGTTTCCATTTTAAAAACTAAAGTTGACTTTCAAATAAGTTTGAAAATGTAGGTCAAGGTCATGGTTATGGTCATGGCTCGATTAGCCCTTTGATACCCACCAACTTTTATTTGAAACATTTTTTGAATGACTTGCAATTTTTTGACTTATTCAGCTGGTATATTAACAACCCATAGTTAAAGCCGAAAAATCGACCAAAATTTTTTTATTTTCGTTTAAAGGATATCTAATTTCATGCTGAATAAGGCATACCACTTATTTAAAAGTTCTTAAACTAACTCTTGCACTCAGCATACTAAAATCTCTGAGATCATATAAGTTTAATATATTCTTTAAAAATCTGGCAACTCTAACATGCAGTAGCAACAAAAATTTGTAAATTTTGTATTAAATCGCGCGAAAATTTACGTGTAAATTGAAAATTGTAAAAATCAAAAAAAAAAGAAATTCAAAAAAAATATTCTTCATAAATTCCAGCAGTAAAAATCAAAGAAAAGTGCAAAAAAGTTTTTCTTGTGCGCGTTCGTTGTTTTGTTTACTTTTGTGCACGTCGAAGCATAAGAAAGTAACCAGGAAAAATAAAAAAAAAAAAATTACGAATTGAAAAAAAAAAAAAGTGAAAAGGGTGCATGCCACATCGGAGAAATCAACACAAATTCGTTAAGTATTGAAAACGCGCAAAGAATTCCGAGTTCAACAGTAGAAAAGTTCAATAGAACTTTAAAGTTGAAGCACGCAGCAGCAGCACAGTTGATCGAGTAGCAGCAACAACAGCAGCAGCAGTTCAAGATGTTGGCCATAAACTGGTGCTGTATGTTGCTGACGTTGAGTGTTATGGGTGAGTTTTTTTTTCGCTTTTTTGTTTCCAGTGATTTGTGAATAGGGAAACTTTTTTTTTTTATGCCCAATAAATAGAAATTTTTTATGATGATTTCTCAATTGAAGTTTAGGAATTTTAATGGCTATTGGCGCTTTAAATACAAATTTTAATATTCTTTTTTTTCAATGAAAAATGTTGAAGACTTAAGGGATTATAAGTTTGCTTTACTTCAAATTTTGTTTTAACGTATTGCAACTTTTTTTTCTGGGGAAGCTGACGCAAAAATGTTAAATACTTCCTAAATACTTAATACACTGCAGCAACAATTCAAATAAAAAATGTCAACATAAAATTGTTCCTGTTTAAATAAATAAATTTAATCATAAATATGCCATCAATCATTTTAACCGCAATCAATTCTTTACACAGACACATACACACACAAAACATAGCATTAACAGCCACCTAATAACACATACGTACAAATATATGCAATATAATGCTGCTATCAGTGTCATTGAAGTTCTTAAAAATAATCACTCAATTGAATGCGAGAGCAAGAAAATCATTTTCATTTCCAGCTGTTAAGCTTATTTTAATATTGAAAAAAAAATTTAGAGAAGCAAATATTCAACATATAAATAAATGATTGAAATATTTTATGGTATGTGACAGTACGTCATGTACACAGAGTATGAGTAGCATGGGTTTAAGCCACGTGACGTTGCGTGGTAAATTGAAAAATGATTGAATTGACAGTAGATTATCATTGTTAGGTATTAGCAGTAACTATGGCAGCAATTTATACTGAAATGATAGTCAAATTTCATAAGAAACTTGCTTGTTGATTTTTAACTGAAATTAAAAAAAAATGCATTAACAACTTTAAAAAAATAAATATTAACAAGGAAAGGACTTCTAGTTTTTATTTAAAAGACATTTTTCATATAACAGCATGTTAAAAAAGATTTTGCATTTATGTTGCAGAGTTGCATTACTTAATTACTGTTCATATTTAATAATAATTTTATGTTTTTTTAAGTTTTAAAACTTAGCGCATAGATTTGAATTGACAGCTATAACTATAATAGCGCTATGAAAAGATTTAAAAAGGAATTTAAATGGAAAATTATTCTTACGTTATTTACATACAATATAAGTCATATGCCACAGCATTTTAAATTGAAAAGCTGTTGATATAAAAGCAGCTTATCACTGTTGGACCATAGTAGTCACTTAAGCAGTTTATTTTTTATTTTTTGCTTTCAACAGAATCAGCAAGAAACTAAGTGCTGTCTGATATATTGCATTATTACTTAAATGAAAAAATGCATTTTAAGCTTAAAAATGCCACAAAAATATCCATTAGGCTTGAAGGCAGTTAATTTCTGAAAAAAAAAAATAAAAAAATAGTATGAAAGACCACTACTTAATTCATTTTAAGCCTAAATCGAATGAAAGACGCCTTAAAGGGCGTAGAAAAGCACAGCATAAACTTCCAAAAAGTAATTTTTTTAAAAATAACATATTCAAAGGGTTATGGCGAAAATAATATCTAAGAACTCGAATTTTAAAATTTGGCGGTCCGCTAACAAAACGTACTGAGCGCATTTTTCTCGAAACGACGTTTTTTAAATAATAATAATTTCAAAAAATAATTTCGCATGCATTTCTCTAACTTAGCATGCATTTTTCAAGTATTTTTTCAATTCAGCTTCTAGATGTCTGCATGCAGACTAATTTGTCTAAAATATGCTACTTTTGAATAAAAATACGCAAAGTAAAAATTTGTGCAAAATATTCATTTATATGAAAAAATAACTTTTTTAATTAATTTCACTTAATTTGTACCCCATTTGTTGCAATTTAAAATTTAAAGCCTAAATTTTCCATAACAAATTAAAATAGTAATACTTCAAATTGGCTTTGCTAAATCAAATTTAATGTAAAACATTAAAATTCATTACAACACACAAAACAGCCAATTTGTCGTACTTTTTAACAAGCATTTTTGCACATACACTCACTTATTCGTGCACACATACATATGTACATACAAGCATTTATGCATACAACTTAGTCACGTAATTTTATATAGAAATTTTTTTTTTTAATAATTTTTTTTTGCCAAACATGAATTTTTAATGTCTTTTGATGACGCTTTAATGCTGTGCTACCGTCAACATAGCGCTCGTTGACAGACTGTCAATATTGGTTTTTTTTTTTTTTTGGCAAGAAGAATGCAATAACACCAAATAAATCAGATATTTATGACTTCTAAAAATTTATGTTTTTCCCATAAGTTGCATAGCTAAATTGAGCACAAATTTTAATAGAATGAAGCGTTTTAAAGCATTAAAAAAAGTTATATGTGTTGAAATAGAAATTGATGAATCTTACTTTAAAATGTCAAAAAAGTGCAGCGCTAAGCATTTGGTTATACATTTTAAACTGCCACACTAGCAGTGAAATACTTTTAGTTTTTGAAATGATTTAATTTCTTAATATTCTTCACAATTTGCACAAATTTTGATTTTTCTTTAATGCGGTTGAGTTTATATTGTTTAGATAGCTTAAATAAGTAATAATTAGAGATCAGTAATTCGAAGACAATATATGCGTTTTGATTGGAGGTAACTGGTGCATGATCAATGTTAATCAGTATACTCACGACAGAGCTACCAAGGTCCCAAGCTCAAAACAACTATTTTATTGTGGTGACCATAATCAATGCATTACTATGTTGAACTAAAATCATTACGGGTTATAGATGCGAGTGCGTACAAATTCATTTTCGTTTTGTAAAGAAATATAAAAAATTAAAAATGAAAGACACTACGCTTCCAAAGTGGAATTTTTCAGTTTTTTTTTGTATGTTTTGGCCATATTTTTGAGCTGATTATAGTGGCTCACACCTCTTCAAATTAATTTTGGCAGCACACTCCAATCTACGATTCTACTTAACTTAGTCACCACCGTCAATAAGAAAGTTATAATTATGTTATATGCAGAGAAAACGATTTGTTTAAATATAGCAAATATATATTTGATATAGATCATTCAAAAATTTATTTGACTCAAACATATTGTATTGGATCAAATAGTGGTGAATTTGAAAGTTTCTGATAATTCTACATATATTGCATATCTTTATGCTGAGTTCTTCAAATCTAACATTGACCATAACTATGACCATAAAGTTTCGGATGATTTGGATTCTGATTTAGATTTTGGGTTTTGTTTTATTAACCCGAGAGTGATATTTGCGAAGGTATTTAAGATCATAAACCATTGAATCGTTTAGATGATGATGGTCTATGTCAATTTTTATTGAAAACTGTGGATACCAAATAACTTAAGGGAACGTCCATTAATTACGTGAGCTAAAATAGGGAGGAGGGGGTCCGCCAAATAACGCCAATGGAGGGGAGGGGTCAATGAAACCCTCACGTCAACTTTTAAATGCATAGAATTTACATTAAAAATTATAATTTAAATCTCACGGGAGGGAGGGGAGGGGTCTCGCCAGATCTCACCAAATCTCACCAAGGGCAGGGGGTCCGAATTTTTGAAAAAAACACCTCACGTAATTAATGGACGTCCTCTAATGGGTTTGAAAATGTTAGAAATAGAAGGAGAATTTTAATGCTGTTGTCTGGGGCAGTTAATTATTCCTAGCATTTGAGTGAAATACAGCTTAGAATTCTTTCAAGAGCTTTAAGGAACTATGATCGTTTTTATTTAGAAACTGTTCGCGCAAATAATGCTGCTAATGCTACCATGGATAGGCCTATGCAAATGTATAATAATAATATATCTTCAACTTGTTATTTAGATCTCTCGATATCAAAGATTTCAATGAAGCTTTTATTGAATTGTTTTTTCTTGGGATTCAATTTAAATTATATAAAATTTACTTTACCTTTCCTGTTATCATCACCTTTATATATAATTTTTTTATATAAATAAATATATGTAGCCAGACCATTAGTTAAAAAATTTTTAAAGCTAAATATAAAACAAAAAATAATAAGAGATGAACCGAAAATGTAACGATAATAATAAATGCGTAGATATCTCAACAAACCACATGTTGAATACCTCCTCTGAAATTTTCATTAAAAGATTTAATTTTAGACCATGACATTTGAATTTCAAATGTAAATATTTACTATACATATTTTTGCAACAGCATCAGACATTTTGAGATAAATTCAAATGAGTTTATAATAATATTTCAAGAATTAAATTAACTTAGACAAATTGTTCAATATTACGCAAAATTATAAATCAAAAGCAATAATAAAAATATCAAAATACTGTCATGCTTTAAAGGCAAAACATAAAAATTGTTTACAATAAATGGCGTAATTCAATTAATTTTTCCACAGCCACAATGTACTAAATTCTAGTTTGGCCACACATCAATTAAAAGCAGCAAAAAAACTATTTTAATTGCTATATCCATCATTTGCAGCCACACAGTAAACCGTAAGAGCCATTTTATGTAATAAACTTTTATTACTATAAAAACAGAAAATTTCAATGTCTGAAGAAATTGAAAGGATTTTAGCAAAGCGAAAAATTATTCAGTAAATTACTACAAATTTTAAAAATTTTTATTATTCTATAATTTCAACTGAAATTTAATTACAAACTATGTATTTGTATTTTTAAAATTTCCGTAGAACATTAAATGCCGCACAAATTCAATGACGTTGAAAAACTCAAGAAAAATCATGAAAATTGCGTTAAATTTAAAATGACGACGTCATCTGTGAGTGCCTCTGCCTGAATGTATGCGTGTTTATTATTAATAATAATTTATTTTTAAAATTAATTTGCAAAATTAAAAATTTTTTTTTTGGAATTTAAAAATAAATAAAACTATGAAAAATCATGAATTCTAACGAAACAAAAGAAAAAAGAAGAAAATGTTTCATTAATATAACAAAATGAACGACGACAACAGCAGGCAACATTACAATAAATCAAGCAATTATTGCTTTCCACACTGTCTTTGAGGCATCAATTCTCTTTTATTTTTTCAGTGAGTGGGTAGTATATTGTTGTGCTATTTGTTTGAATTTTTATTCCCAACAGGTCATGGAAAATTTGACATCGCTTGTGAAAATTGTCATTTGTTGGCGTAATTACGTTGTTTTATGTTTACTAAATTTATTGCTGTCGAATAAGAAAACAGTTTTCATTTTATAGTTAATTTATTGAATTTTTTATATAAAATTGTGAGAAATGATTAGCAAAATAAAATTTTTAATATTCAAATAACTATTAAAAATCTGAAATCGATTTGATATTTTGAAAAATTGGCTCATTAGCATCGTTTTCTACAACAGCGCTTTTTAGCATGTTCGCAGAATACAATGTTGGCGCACAGTGGGAGATTGTGGCAATAAATACCCAAAAAAAAAAATAAAGCGCTAATGACTTAAACAATTTTTAAAACAATCGTCTTAGGTTAGAAAACAAAAAAGTTATAAAATTTTTGTATTTTGTTTGGGTTTAGTATTGCAATGTAGAACTCAAAAGTTGAAAAAAAAAAATGTTCTATGGAAATTTTACTTTTTGCAGCTGTTAGATAAACGCTCTAGTTAACTTGTTTGAATTAAAATGCGCTATTGTAGCATATTGAAAAAAAAGAGCGTTGTTTCACTTCATTAAAATCAAAACATCCAGAGAAATGGTCATACTATAACAATTCAAAAACCACTGACCTCCTGTCCAAGAGCCGAAATGACATTGCGAGAATCACCGCGACTTGCACTGGACACTGGACTATCGGCAAGTTTGCTGAAAAATTAGGTATGCCATTTAACCCTTTTTGCCGCAGTAGCATGAATGTAAACGAGAAAGAATCTGTCAAATATTTTCTCTGTAACTGTCCGGCACTTGCCAGAAACAGGCTCAATCTAGGACAAGCCTTCTTCAACGACCTCAGTGATTTGGCTGAAAATGACATCAGTTCGCTGCTTAACTACCTGAACAGGACTAACTGGATATAGCTTTAATCGCTGCTTAGGCAATATGGATTCTTTTGACAACCTCTTTACTAGTCTTTTGCGGGTCACGTATGTGGTATTAAAACGGCACATCTAGTGTTTCCTAACTTAGGAAACTCACAAACTTTGGCAGGAAAAAAAAACAAGTTCATATACCCGGATATTTTTGCGTGAGGTTTTGCAAAAATTAAATCCAAAAATGATATTTAGCTTAAGAATAATAATAATCTTCCTTAGTCGAAATATGTTGTTTTAAAAAAGAAATGTTTAAAATCGGTTGAGCAAAGCGTTACAAGCCCTTAACATATGAGCAATATATAAATTGTATAGATGGGGTAGAAAGGGTTTTCATATAAAGATCGTTAGTCTTTTTTCAATGATGTTTGATGCTAATTTTTTTTTTCTAAAAATTGCCATGTTATACACCGGTGGGAAGACAACTCATACTTAAACTAAGTTACCTTTTTGAATCAAATATATCAGAATTAAATTTTTTAAAAATTTTTAATTATATGTAAGTCATGACCAGCTCGAAAATGAGTAACATTTAAACTTCTATCATTGGGTTTTTCAAAAAATGCATACATTTTTCTACATAAAAATTAATTTGCTTGAATCGACATTTCTTGGAATTAAAAGAAAATTTTAAGCGAAATGCTCAAAACAGTTTTTTCAAACCAAAATGTTTACTGCACACTGAGATCAAAGCTAAGATTTTTTACAAATATTTTTGTAGACACATGCAACATTACATCATAAAATCAAAAATATTTGGTTTTTGTTGCTAGAAAAGAAAAAAAAAATACATCATGATTTCTTAAACATAAAATGTATTTTTAAATTAATGCCTTGAACTTCGAAAAGAAATGATATAGACTCATTATTAATCTGTGGAATTTGTCATAATTAGAACTAATATAAAAACAACAAAACTTTTTATTAGAGAAAATGAAATATTATGCTAATATTTTCTTTTCGAATCTTTTAATAAAGCTGTTAAATTAATTTTTTAGTTTTGCATGGTTGTCAAAAAAAAGAAGTGTACAATACAACGCAAAACCCCACAGCGCCCACTTGCTGCTGTCAGCTGTCAAATGATTCACTCAAACTCATGCAAATCAACATTAGCAGCAGGTGGTCAGTATAAAGTTGAAAACAACGTGCGAAATGCTATTGCCTGCTTCTGGGCGGCACAACTAAACTAAACTGAACTGAAAGTGAACTGTAGCTGTCAATACGATGAGCTTTGTTTTGCCTGCTAGGTGTATTTTTTTGACATTTCACTTCATAGGCTGTCCATTAAGCTGCGCCGTTGTGTTTTGCTGACATTTCTATTTATTTCTGCGTTATTTTTAAAATTTTGAAATAGGAAAATATTTAAAAATTCTATCATCCACTTATCGCCCTGAATCACTTACATACACACACACATTTTAAAGACCGTGGGAAATTCTTTAAACGAAACGTTTTTGATGTATTTTTTTTTTGCTTTAAGTAAAAGTGACGTGTTGTATTTATTTTTGGATGCGATTCGTAATATGTTTCGGATTTTTGTATTTTTTTTTAAATTTGAATAAGTTTATTTTGGGATATTTCACAGTTGACTGAATTTTATTTTTAAGAAATTGTGGGTTTTTTTTTATAATACATTTTAAATGTTGTGTAAAAGTTTGATAAGAAATTTTTTTTTCTGTATTTTTGTGTTTTAGTTCATAGCTGGGTTCTCAACAAATCTGTGCGAAAAGGAAAGGGGACGTCCATTATTTACGTGAATTAAAATAAGGGGGGAAGGGTCCGGCAAAATCTCACCAAATCTCACCAAGGGGAGGGAGGGGGCCAAGGAAAACCTCACGTCAACTTTTTAATGCATAGAATTTACATTAAAAATTATAATTTAAATCTCACGGGAGGAAGGGGGTGAGGGGGTCTTACCAGAGCTCACCAAATATCACCAAGGGGAGGGGGGCCCGAATTTTCAAAAAAACACTTCACTTAATGGACGTCCCTAAACATATACGTATGACTTGCAAGTTCTCACTCATCGGCTCAAGGGTCGCTGATGATTTCATTTAGCAATGAGTGAAACTAGAACGACTAGCTTTAGACGTTTTGTGTTATGTTTTTTTGTTTTTGTAATTATTTTTTATGTTATCACACACTGTACTAAAGAGTGAGCGCAGTATTTACTTTTGCGCAGAAATTCCCCCAATATACTTATTTTTCTTTCCTATTTTCTATTAAAAATTTTTGTTATTTAAATTTTTCTAAAGAACACTAATTTAGTTTGCATATTTTCTGTTTGCGCCGTTTAATTTAATTTGCGTTTAATTTTGTGTCACGCACTAAACGCATCTCATTAATGTTGCTTATAATTGGATCGTAAAATAAAACCTCAACGCACGTGCTCCCCAGTGTGTGTGTTGCTGATTTTATTAAAATATCATAAAAATGAAATTTATATAAAACATTATTTTTATAATTTAACGATGTATACAAGAAACTCAGACAGCTACACAATAAAAAAAAAAAAAATGAAAAGGAAAACAACACTGTTGCCGTTGTATGTATGGTAGGTGTCTGGTCCAGAGCAGGTGTTTTGCCGCTGATAAGCCAGCCACAACCAACCTACTTGTTTGTTTACATACACTGTCTGATAAGCATGAGTTTATTTTGGAACGTTCACTTCTTTTTTGTTTATATTGATTTAGGTTAAAACAAAATGCTTTTAATGCAGTGATTGTAAATCTTGTATGAATGTAGGCTTTTCGAGATAATATCTGTTAGCTGCTATGCTAAAAATATAAAGAACATCTTTATATATAAGCGTTATTTGTGCATATTTTAATAAAACAGAAAATAAAGTCTCAATAAAAAAACATGTTACTTTTGCAAAAATTTAATTTTGTAAGCTATGAAGAACAACAATATACGAGTAAAAATATTTTTGTTTAATTTTTTTAAATAAATCCAATAATTTTTTTTCGGAACATTTTGATTCAGCGGAAAGAGCGTAATTTCTTAATTAGTATCAACCAAAACTTTAAAGTCGTTTCTTTGACTTATGAAGCTGATCGCCTTAAGCGTTACTTAATTTTTCACTAAAATTTTAGAAATTATTTCACAGAATTTGTTTTGCAAAAACAAAAAAAAAACTTTAAAAATTTTGGTCAAGTCAAAATTGACTTCGGGGTCGCTGAGCTTAAATCCTAGACAGTCAGATTTTGGTTAACGATTCAGAGTTTTGATAAAACGATAAATCAACTGATTTTGGTAACGATGCAATGCTATTCTACAACTTTTTTTTATTTCAAATCTGAGAGGTTTGTGATTATTTTTACACTATCCCTCCAGCATCACTCCTTAATCCCCCTATAGATCATTTTAGCCAAATTTTTACGGTTAAACAATATAAAAAAGTTCTTACTCGTTTGTCCCAAATGTAAATTTCTCAGAAAATTTGACTAAAATGCTCTTCATAGGGTGTCGTTCAAACTCTTACTTGACTCGGCAGAATATCTCTTGTGATGAAGCTTTCCGCCATAATATTTTGACTCAGGAATGGAGTTTATTCGGACACCATACTCTTGAATATATCAATATATGATCCTTGACAATAGCAATTAGCGCATTTGCTCTGCTGCAACAATTTCGTTCGTATTCAAATGTACTGCATCGATCAACAGTCATACAACAGAATGTTAAAAAACATGCTCACGTTTAAAATCTTGGTATCGAAGTTGTTCAAAAAGACTATGAATTCAATCGTTTAATTTCCAAATGTGACCTAGATCTTTAGGATAATTTGTCAATTAAAAACAAAAAATCCTCTGTTCAGTTTGCATTTTGAAAAAAGATGTGTACTTTTCATACCACTATTTAAGGAATACGTGCTGAGCTTGGATCAAAATAACATGCACCACTGATTTCTGTGGTTAAGGTTGCGTTTCGGAAACAAACGACTCAAATATCTGTTGGCCAATTTAAAACAAAATCTTCTCATTCCCTTTTGTATGTTTAAGCAGAAATTAGTAGCCTTTTAAGACGGCTAAAAAAATAATGATCATTTACAACTTCTTTAAAACTTATTTTCATTCTCATGTAAAATGACCAAATATGAAAATCTTTAGTATAAAGTAGTAAATTAGCCATTTTGCAAAAGGAGCGAAAATATGTTTTCTGAAAATAGTAATAAATTAGGACTTGTGAAGAAGATATTAAACTGGAAATTCCGTGGTAATGTGATAAAAAGGCCTGAAATTAGTATATAGAGGATTTTTTTTGAAAAATTAATTTTTGAAAATATATATTGAAAACCAATATTTTTCGAAAGCTTAAGTCCAGTGTCGGAAGAAGAAAACGTTATATGCCATTTATGTCATTGATGAATTGAGAATGTCTAAATGGTATTAATCTTGAACGCAAAATTTGAGAGCTGACTTAGCAATGGAGATAAAGCTTCTGCTGGCATGTCTAAAAAATCTGAAATATGGCAAGTGTTTCGATCATGCCAACAGACTTGCTGCTGGAAGGTATATTAGCATGTATAAAATGTAAAAAAAATTTACGAAATTGTTAACTAAAACGAAAAAAAATTATTTACACATCAAAATAAAAGTCATCCGATAAATTCAATAAGACCATAGCTCACCCTCTGGAATACTTCCGCCTCAAATACAAAAATGTATCACATCCGCAAACATTTAGCGCTTACATTGTTGCAAGTAACGCATTTTTATTATTTTGACTACATTTATTGAATGATTCCTATTTAAATTGGCAATGAGGATGAACGAAAAATATAAATAGACATGTACAAGAGCACGATCGACTTCCTGAGGGACTGTTTTGATTTCGTGTATGAAAATAGCTTCAATAGAACCAATTGATGGGCAAAAGTAGAGAAAAAAAGCCTGTGAACATTTCGATTCCTCTAAGAAGATGCTTCACAAAAACTCATACAAAAATTTATTTGCACTGTGGTTCCACTAACCTCCATAAGAGCGTATTTTTGCATAATTTCTTTATCAAATCTATAATTCTAATTTTACCAAATATTTCAAACCACAGCATTGTTATTAGGTCAGCTCTAAAAAGTGAAAATATTTACTATACCTTTATTTTGAACTTTCCAAGTATCACTACTCTCACCAGCCTGTCATTTGTTTCAACATATGGAACAACTTATATTGCGGTTTTTACTACATGAGAAGAGATTTCCCATTGAATTTGAAATAAATTCATTTTATTGTGGTCACAGTAATTAATATCGTATTGTGGTTTTTAGTTGTTGTTATTATTGTAGCCACCAATAATGTTAACAATGTTTGCTATAATTTTGAAATTTTTTTTTAATCAGTTTTTCTCTTCATTGACTTTGATTTTAATCGAAATTGTGGAATTTTGCATTGAATATAATGTGAAATTAAGCGATTTGTTGTAAGTACTATGTTTTTGCTGTTCACTTTTCGCTTAAGCCGCAAAATGTTGTTGTTGTATTGTTCATATTGCTGCTGTTGTTAGATGTCATTCGTTTGTATATTCGCATTTAATTGCATCACTTGAGGCTTTAATTTATGAATGCATAGCGTTGTATAATAGAGTGGACCGAAATTATCTTTTGAAAAAGAGTAAAAATTTAAAAAAAAATTATTAAATACTAAACCCGTATCCAAAAGTAGTATCCTTTTTGGTCAAACTGTATATCTTTTCTACATAATGAGACTAATTTTAATAGAATCACTGAAAGGGTTATCAAATAATGGCAATTAAAGTCACAGTTGGCTTAAAAATATATGCCGCACACTTGGGTAGCAATATTTCATGCTATGGTAAATTAAGTGAGCAAAGAAAAAATGATCCTCTATAGCGAAGTAAACCACCTATTTTTAGCACGCAATATATAGGGTTTTATGGTAGGAGACACCACCTGATACTTATGTACTATATTATATCGAAGAGTATAAAGTGTAGGCCTTAGAAAATATATTTTTTCACTGCAATGTTCTTGGTATATTAAGGCGTAAAACAATTGAAAGTTTTTTTTTTTTCGGAAACCTCTGGCAATGGATTCAAATCGTTAAATAACTTTGCGATAACATTCATTGCCAGTCAACTTAAATTTCAACTAAACACAAAAAGTTTTGAAGCATCGAACATCTGGAATGCTGAGGCAACACTATGGATCTCCTCAGGTCTATATGTGGCTGCTCACCTAAATTAACCCAAAAGTTTCCCAAATAAAATCATTTTACCATTTTAAAGTCAGTGCTACCCTAATGTGCCCATAAATATGTTAAGGCCGATTTAGTAATCTCATTTGTTGTTAAACTTTATAAGACAAACAAAACTGCAATTAAATTCACAATAAATAATTACATTGGAATTTTGTTCGCTGTAAAAGTAAATAAAACCAGCACGAATCACCTGTGGGTGGGTCGGCAGCTTTATAAAAGAACAAGTAACTCAAATGACTGCCATATTAAACGCGACTTGTGTGCATAATCACATGCGATATGGTAGGAGAACAGTGAGTGATTCATTGAAATTTTAATTTTCGATATTTTAAATTAAATTTTTTCTTATGAAAAACTCGCATATTTTCTCTTAATATTATTTTCATGCATTCACTGCATATCTTTTATTAATTTTTATATAAAAATTAAAAATAAAACATGACCGCAGTTAACTGTGGTTTCACCTTCATTATCACTCAAATTAATGATGATATCAAAGGATATATCATATTTGCATTACCACATGTAAATTTCAATATTTCCACAATATCCTGTATCTTAATAACTGCAAGCAAACATGCAGCATTTATGAATACATATTTGCATTTCGAAAAACAACAAAACAAAAAAAAACCTATTTAACTTTCTGTACTGACTCTCTATGCTATCAATAACAATAATAATTAATTTAAATAATAACATATTTTATTGTTTTCTTTATTGCTGTGGCATTGTTTATTGCCATGTTCTGGGCTGCTTCTGTATTGTATTTTACTCATTTCCTCATTCAGTCATTTATTTATTTGAGCTGCATAAATATTTTATTTGCATTTTCATGTTGGTTTTCAACCAAAAATATGAAAAGTCTGTTTTGGTATATCAATAAATAAATTATGAAACTTTAACTTAATATTTATTGTTTAAGCATACGTTTTAAATTCTCGCAGGGTATTTTATTTTTAAATAATGATCATGAGTTTTAAGCGTGCAAAATACATGCATTTTCTTTTTTAATTATTGCTTTGCGGCCAAAATTGAAAACTTATATTATTTTTGTTAACTCAATGTTAAAGTTGTTGCCGTATTATGAAGTAGCTAACTGATATCCGTCTTGAGTTAAAAGAGTTTATGTTTTGAAACTTACAATAAGTTCAATATAAAAATGTTACTCATACGTTCAGAAAATATTTATTTTTGTATATGAAAATATAAAATAAATTTAAAAAATTTCTTTGGGTTCTATTTATAATTGAAATTTGCTTAAAGTGATCATTTTCATTTAACTACAGTACCTGCCAAATAAATGATGTAAATAACTTCAAAATCCAGTCGATTGTAACCATAATAATTACATTTTTTATATGACCAGTTAAATTGGTGAACTTGTTTGCATAACTTTTTAAAATGTTGCATCATATGTTGTGGTCAGTCAGTTGGCTGCTGGTTAATCTACTTATATGTATGTATGTTTCCATTCAGTTAAAATGATTGATAATTAAAATAAAAATAAATTGCCTTAAAACGATTTTTTTTCGTAGCAAAAGCTACACAATATCTACTGTTGGCGGATTTATTACTGACTTTTCAATGGTCACAGCTCACACTCACGTATGGCAACGCCTGCAACGAAATCACATGTTTGTACGAAATGCACGTGTAGTGGTTTGTTTGGGTTTTGCATTGAACGTTGTTAATTAAGCGCGAAAGTCAATAAATTAAAATGAAACAAATTCAAAAAAAAAAAAAAAAAAAAAAACAAAACGTTTGAGCTTTGTTGCTTTTTAAGCAGTGCTATTGTGGAGCGTAAGGTAAATGTACCTTACTATGTGTTAAGATGTCTATCAATTATATTTTGTATAGTAATAAAAGATTTAGCGTGTTATGATCCCTAGCACAGATTGAGCTACATATGTATATGCTATGTGAAAATTACAGGTTACAGGCGACAAGTAGCTTAAGAATAATATTACACATAAAACTTATTCTATGCGACATATATGATTTTAGCAAAAGTTGACTAAATTCAGTTTGGAAATTAGGTTTCTTCCTTTTTTTTTTTGCTGAGTTAAACTTTTTTCTTAAATTTTAGCTACGAATATCCTTACAACACAACATATTACATTTAACTTATAAGAGCTTTTGAGTATAAGACTTATTTTAAACCGTTTCATTAGCACTATCCCGATAAAAGTGAAATTTACCTTATATTTTTTCAAAATTTACGAAATTTTTAACAACCTCTTTTTTTTCGTTCTTGTCTTTTTTTTTCACAGTGACGCTTCAAACCGAATCCATGGTAACTTTGGCTCAAGTGCCTAAAGGTTATGAACGTGAAGCATGTAAATATCTCAAAGGAAAATTGGTAACAAGTTAATTAAACCTTCACGTGTAAAGCCGTATTTATACCACATGCATTTTTTCCCCTTAAATTTTAATCCGCACAGCTACAACCTGTCAGCGTACATAGACATCGTTTGCATGCGATACGTGAACAAATGTTGATACATGCATCGCTACAAGGTCCTGAAATTGATGCTTATATACTGCCTTCTTATGATGATCATTTGAATGAAGAGGTCGCAAAACGTGATCGACGTTTGAATTATTTAACTGGTTTTACTGGGTCAAAAGCGTTTGCTGTGATTACACCTAAAGCTGCAGCGCTATGGACAGAAAATCGTTATATTCAACAGGCTGATGGTGAGCTGGACTGTCATTGGCAGATATTTCGTTTGAATGATACAGAAACCATTGCTGAATGGTTGGATGTGAGTTGTTTTTTGGTTTTAGTTTTGTTAAAAAAAGTTTTTTTTTTGTTTCGTAGAAGTGACAAAAATATAATTTTTCTCGTTAGCGGCCAACAATATATTTTTTATATTACTGTACCGGACTCTTTAGAGTAGCATGAAACTATAATTTAGAAAACTTAATTCGATCGAACTGAAGATATAAGCCGTTGAAATTCAAAGATTACATTGATACAAAAAATATAACTCATAAGCCCGATTTAAATTTTATTATTTAGTTATTAATTCTTTGATTTCAGTTTCGATGGTATTTAGTTCAAGTTGCTTGCCTCATTTTTGTTCACAATTTATTCCTTTGCAATAATATAAAGACTTTATTAATGGCCACAAACTTAAGAGACTGATTTCTTGCAAAGCTATATTGGTTATATCTACATCATTAAAATTTTTTGTTCAAAAACCTCTATTTTTTTGTAAAATTTCATTTTCAGTCCCATCTCTATCCGAATATGCGCGTTGGCGCCGATCCACATTTAGTGCCGCATAAGCTTTGGATGCAATGGGAGGTAGAACTAAATGATAAAATCCTGACGCTTACAAAAATAAACAATAATCTGATTGATTTGATTTGGACTGATCGTCCCAAACCGGATATGGTAACAGTACAAGTGCAGGAGCGCACTTATGCGGGTAATAAATGGCAGGATAAAATAACAGTGCTACGTGAACATATTAAGCAGCACAATTGTGATGCAATGGTTGTGACGTCATTAACTGAAATTGCCTACATGCTAAATATACGTGGCAAAGATGTGCCTTTTACACCGGTGGTGAAAGTGAGTGTAGATGAGTTGTACAAAAAAAGTGATTAACCATAACTAGTTACTCCCCTTTTTCATTTCATTTCACAGTCTTATCTTATTGTAACGCATGATGAAGTTCTATTTTATGTCGATCGCTTTAAGGTCACACTTGGTATAACGCTGCATTTACGCGCCGATGCGTGCCACAATGCCATGTGTGTTGTGTAAGTATAGAGATGTGAACTTCATTGTGGCAAACAGCAATTACATTTCAAAATTTATCTTTCAGCATCAAAGAATATAACAATGTTTGGAGTGATATACGCACCTATGCACAAATTTGGCGTCGTGTGCTTATCTCAGCACCATGTGTGCAAGAACCCGGTGCCAGTGAGGCAGTTTTTGCTTCAATGCCATTGCAAATTATACACGAAACATTTTCGCCTATAATTTTCATGCGCGCCGAAAAGAATTTCGAAGAACAACGTGGTATGCGACTGGCGCACATTAGGGATGGAGCTGGTATTTGTGAGGCAATGAGCAATTTGGAGTGGCGGGTAAGCATATTATAAATTTTCATGAAAAAAGTGGATGAAAATCCATGTTAAAAGGTTTTTTATCAGCTGACCTGATCGGGACATATGAACAAATTTGAACATTAAATGTCACTCATACGTCCTGTTTACCATTAAAGCGCAGTACAATTTGAAAGATGCATAATGAAACACTAGGTTTATTTTCTTTGGAAAAATTGAGCCAAAATTGAACTAATCGCATGACATTTTCTACAGCTATTCATGAGGCAACATATGAATGCTGCAAATTTTTTAAACAACAACAAATGTCATGAAATTTAATATAAAAAAAAAAAAATGCCCAAAATTTTAATACTCCAAAAAAAATCAGCCTTTATAATACTCTTAAATTGCAATAACTAAAATAAATTTTTCTCCCACTTTGCTCTTTACAGTTCGCCTCCGAACTTTGGACAGAAGAGAAAATCAAATTCGAAATTGAACGTTCACGTCTATCGCAGAGCAATGCCAAAGGTTTGTCTCTACGCACCGTTGTTGCCTTTGGTGAACATTCGTCACTGCCTTATTACATTTCCAGCAACGTAACTGACATTGAGGTGACCGATCAAAGTATGCTTGTCATTGAGTCGGGTGGTCAGTATTTTGATGGTACAACGGATGTGTCACGCACGTATCATTTTGGTGAACCAACTTTAGAGCAAAAGCAGGCCTACACGAATGTGCTGTCCGGTATATTGCAATTGGCGCAACTAAAGTTTCCATCAGATTTACGTCCATCTGAAGTAGATGCACTGGTGCGTAGTCCAGTGTGGAAGAATATGAAAGATTATCCGCAGGTGACAGGTCATGGCATTGGTGCTTACTTGTCGGTGGAAGAGCGTAAGTTGTGTGATGATTTAAGAGTAACAGTGTTGTGCGCATTATATATGAATAAAATTTAATATTTTTCACATGTTCTTTTGTTACAGCGCCCATTTCAGTGGCTTATGGCAGTGATAGCATGTTTAATTTTAAACCGGGTTATTTCTTCTCTAGCGGTAAGTTATTGTGTTTGATAATTTTTGATTTGATTTTCAGTCATTATTTTTCTTCAATTTCTGCTTAGAACCTGGTTACTATAAACATAATGAATTTGGTGTACGCTTAGAGAATGTAATGGAAGTGGTTGATACTGGCCGTATACATCCATCGGGTACAAAATTTTTGAAATTCAGTGATGTGACATTGGTGCCTTATGAGCCAAAATTAATTGATGGCAGCATGTTAAGTCCACAAGAGGTATGTTGGAGAATCAAAAAATTTTTAAAACATTGGAAATTCTTAGTAAAGTTTTAGCTTGGAAAAAGCGATTTTGCAGAAGACAGTTATATATCTTAGGCTATAATCCTCTGTAGGAATAGAAGCCTTAACATGTGCGTTTTTTGTTGAGTTGATACCAGGGGGAAGTAGTTCAAAAAACATTCTGTATATTGTACTATACAAAGGTTAAATAATTTTCTATATCTGTATAATTCAATGATTTGATTGGCTGATTTCACGCCCAACTTAGTGTGGCCTAGTAGAAAGCTCCTTTAGTAGAGAGTATTACTAACTCTTAAGTAGAAAGTTTTTGTTTATTTTCCATCTATTTTTTCATAGAAACGTTTACTCAACGAATATAACGCAAAGATACGCAGCCAAGTCGGCGAAGAACTCAAACGGCAGGGTAATATGCAGGCCTTTTATTGGATGATGAATAAAACACGCCATATACGTGAATATCTACCCGAAGATGAATATCGAGCATCGAGCATAGGTGGAGGTGCAGCTAACAGAAAAAATAATTTTAGTATAATAGTGCTGGGACCACTAATGGGCTTAGCGGTATTTGGCAGTTTCTTACGATGGCTTTTGTGAGAAGCATTAATTATTAACAATTTTATGTAAAGTAGTTTTAAGATTTTGTAAGATAAAATGTAAATGTGAAATTATTAGAGAATTAATAACGAAAATTGACGATAGATATTTTTAAAATATTACTTTTTTTTTCATAATAAAAATAATGAAATTGTAGAAAAAACTCGATGTAAAATATGAAATAATTCGCAATTTATAAAGAAATTTATATTTTGTTAAAAAATAAAGCATACCAAAAAAATAAGTTTACTAACTACGCTGCGATATTTGTTTGTCTTCTAGTACTAGTTGTCATAGACTTAAAAGAATTTTGAAACAACAAAATTAGTTTATGCAAGCCAAAACAGCTTTTAAAACTATGCTTCTAATAGCTAATAAAACAGATTTTATAATAAGTTCAAAACAAAAATTAATGTAATATAATGTACTATTTTTTCTAATAAAATATTGAAAAAAAAAACTTGACTTTTATGAAGTTTCACTCTGTGTCATGTTTCAGTATGCGGAAGTTGAAAGGAAATTTGTAAAGAAGTTGCAACATCCGGTTTGTGCCATAATATGCAAAGTATTTAAAAGTAAGAGAGCGTTACAAAAAAATGCAAAAAAAAAAGTATTTTTTATAAAACAACAATAACGACGTCTGACTTTTGAAAGTTTGCTAAAATTTTTTTTTATTATTTTTTATTTTTTACTAAAGTATGCATACACAAAAAACAAAAAAAAAAAGAAGGAATTATTGTATAACAACAGGAGACATTAACAGACAAAAAGTATTTGCGTAAAACTTGTGAACTCTGTTGAAAAGTTTTTGGTTTTTTCCACCACCCCATCCAATGCTTTTGTTTTGTTTTCGAAAATGTGCACGTGATTTGATTGGATTTTTTCTTTTTCTTTTTTGTAAAGTCACTACTTGGCAAAGCAATTGGGAATTTGTTGCTTTTACTTCTTTAGTAAAGTGTTCTTAAAGAAGCTGTTGTGACATTGTTTTGATATTAAGTTTAAGGTTGAAATATTTTGTTTTTTTAAATATTGTTCGTAAGCAATACTATTAACAAGTTGAAAGCCACATTCAAAAAATCTCAAATGGGCTCAAATGGGTGATTTTCAGAACTCATAGAGAGCAAAAATAAAGTCATCGTAGCAACTTTTAGATAGGTGTCTTTCGGTTTTGGATTGTTTCTCGATCGCAGGTATTGGGAACTTGGTAAAAATCGTAAATATTTTAGAAGACGTTACTTTTTCTCTAAACAAGACATTGGGGCCCAATGTATTCAAAACAATTTTCAGCAAGTAATTCAATTGATAAATTAATCTGGCTTACACAGTTACCAGATTAGGACACGATTAAATATTTGTGGTCAATCTTAGACAGGAAAATTTTGATAACGAGCCGCTGTAACATCTCAAACTTTTGGAATGATTTTGGAATGATATACAACAGCAATGGCATAATATACCCGAACGAATCGTTACGATTTGGTTGAAAATGTTCCAAGAAGACTTCGAGCTGTCATTCAAGGCATAGGTGGAAATATAAATTACTAAAATAAAGTGTGGCTAATATTTTAATGAGCGTAATTATATTTAAGGAAAAATGAAATTTATACTTTCATTTGTCGTCGTGGTTTATAGCAGACATTAGTTTATGTAGAAATTTTGTTATTTTAAATATTATAGGAACATTAAGAATTGGGTTTTTCTAATTCATTTGAAACCTTCTTTAAGAAAAACAAACATATTTTTATGTTAAATTAGGAACATGTTCCAAAAATTTAAAAAAAATATGAACTTGAAATTTATACTTTCAATTGTCGCCTAGTGTGTGGAAAAATTTTATATACACGAAGAGAAGTACTCGCTCTCACGCCATAGGAAATGTTGCTAGCTAACTCATTTGGAGTTAAGGCAATTTCCATTTTCCAAACAAAATTTCGTTCAATTCCATTTCAATTGCGCTGAAATCTATTTAATTCAGCTTCGTATTTAATTTTTAATTATTTTTACTGCAAAAATAAGGATTAAAATGACGACTTCTGTTTGCGAAATGGATATTGCCTTAACTCCAGACGAGTTTGCTAGCAACATTGAAAACGAATATATCTCTTCGTCTATATAAACTTTTTCGTGTAAGTCAATGCTTGAATACAGATGCTGCTGAATAATGCACTGTTAGTAAACTTTTTCCTATACATGTTGAATTTTTTATCAGACTTAAGTGTTGCTATACATAACTGCCGATCAATGTATGTTGTTAAGCTATCAACAACATTCAAAAAAATATAATTGCTGCTGTAAGCTGAAAATGTTGCTAAAGCCACTATTATAATATAGACATATTTATTTATACAAACTTCAAGCAATTTTATCTTGTTTCGTTTTTTTCTATTAGAAATGATTAACACATTTTTTATTAAAATATTCAATTCTTTAAAAAATATGAATATCAATTTTAACACATTGTTTTAAGCTACAAAATTAAAAATTTAGAAAATTATTTATTTAATAATATTAAGATGACTCCTTGTGTAACCTTGCGTTATACAACTAAATTAATCTTTACAATTAATTTCAGATGAACATTTACTTCAACGTAGCGTATGAGTTGTATTTTAAATAATACTACAATAAAACTTTATATAAACGATATTAGCTATGGATACAAGCATACACTTTTGAACATACTAAATTACCTTCATATTTCTTCATTAGAAATCTTACTTTCAGCAAAATTTAATTTATGCACAATTCAAGCATTTTAACTTGCCCCTAAAGTACTTGAGTTTCAACAATAAGTGCATTTAGAAAATTAATGCAACACCTTTGAAAGTAACAACTGCACAAACAAAGACTGTATCTAATTCTAATAATATACTTGAGCTTGTATGCAAAATTTTATGATAAAATTAAACCACTCATTCGATAGCACATGTACATGTGTTCGTAGGTGTTGCTAAGTACTTGCTAAGTAATAACTTAAAATATTATACAGCTATTATTATTAATTGCAAATTGATTGTGTGCGAAAACTTTGTTTCAGCAAGTTTTCGATATTGTGCATTGTCTACTTAATGAAACATATAATTACGACTTGCAGGCAAATGCATGAAGATGATTCTTCAGACGAATGAGTTTGTTGCTACTGCAAAAGTTTAAGAAAATTAATGTGTTAAGTTAAGTTTTCTTTATACTTAGTCAGTAGAACCTTTTAAATAAGCTCAGGCTGCAAGCTAATTTTAAATGGAATATTAATCGTATATTACTGAGCTAATATGCTTACAAAAGCTTTGCTCACATTTGTCATATTTTAATGTTGCCTAAAACTAGGCAGTATTTTTTTTTCATTAATATATGCAAAATTTTATAGCAAATAAGTTATGCTTTCTCTCAAAGAAAGAAAGAAAACGAAAAAGAAATTTAACACTGTTTACCATGAACCAATAACATAGCTTGCACACACATGAACTTTCTTTGCACTAAGCTTTTAAGCTTAAAAATTAAGTTTCCTCAAGCACTTCTTCACAGTATGTGTTTGCCTACAAATTAAATTACAATTTGACGTCTTTAATAGTTGACTTTTGCAAAAAAGTTTTGCATTTAGTGGATATAAGAAAATTGCAAAAAACCAAAACGTATGGGAAAAAGAAAATGCTCAAGAAAGAAGTTAAATTATTTGTTATAGGAAATGAAACAAAAATGGATGGAAAGACTACGAGCAGCCATGACCTATATGAATCGTATTTTAATTACATTTCGCCCGCAAGTTGATGTTGATTTTGATAAATTGTGTTGTAAAAGCAGATACATACACACATGCATACATATGTACGTACAGATGCCGCAATGACTCTAGCTGACTTCCTGGGTGAGTGTATGTGTCTAGTGGTGGTTTTCAATGTACAGTGGTGTGCCAAAAATGTTTGTTTTCTAATTAGTTAAATAAATAAAAACTAAGAGCGTCAATTAATGCTATACGTGCATAGAAAAAATTTTGCTACATTTGAAGGTTTAGCAAGGGACTTAATGTCATGAGTGTTAAACTAAAGGAAATTCGATATCAAAATGAAATTAAAATTAAGTAGCAAAAAATTTTTTATAAAGCACTCAATAAAATTTAAAAAATTTTTTTCAATCTTCTATACATTATGTCGATTTTAATATAATTTCAGTACAATTTTCTTTAACGTGGTTGATAAAACAAAATATTCTCGTTTATTTACAATAAAATTTATTTTAGTTTAAAAAAATTGCTACAAACATAAAATTTTGCACTTTTTGCACTACATTGTACATGGTTTCTTCACCCGTTTTGGCTGTGGCATGTAAATAATCTTTTTCAATCAGTTTGATTTTAATGATATTACATTACACTCCGTACATTTAACTACTTAAACGCATACACCCTTTATATTCTCATATAGTGTGCATTTAAATGCGTCAGTGTATGTTTTTGTATGGGTATTTGTGCAAACTTTGCTGTTTACTTAATTTCGAGATGCACAAAAATTTAAAAAATTTCAATTGCGGTTTCTATTCTATGTTGCGTTTTTGTCGTCTTACTCGTAAGCTTTGATTTTCGTCTTCTGCATTAAGAAACACAAATAAAGCGGTTAAGTGCAATGCGATGAACTTAATAATGTTACATTATGTTGGTTTAGAAAAGCAGTGCAAAAAAGTATCAAGTAGAATTATTAAGTAACAACAAAGTCGTAAAGCGCTAAGTAGTTAAGAAAGTATAGAAGGAAGTTGTTGAAAATATTAACTGGTATCGAAAAATATCGAAGTAGACATTTTTAAAAAATTTTCGAATGGTATGATAGTTGTCGAACAGTAACCAAAAGCAGTAAATAACATCGAGAAATAAAGGGTGATCCAAAAAGAGCTTCTTTCTTTGTTTTCTAACTAAAATACAAATCTTTAAATCTTTATTTGGAATGATAGTTAAGTTCCTACAACTCAATGTTTAAAAATTATTTCGTTCAAATGTTGGCCACGACTAGTGCTTAAATGGTCCATTCTGTGGGTCCAATATTGGTTAATTCTTGCGAACATATCGGCTGGTATTCTTTGAATAACACGAGCTATGTTGGTTTCCAAAGCGTCACTAGTTTCGTGTTTGCCGACATAAGCAAGTGATTTAACATATCCCCAAAAAAAGTAATCCAATGGCATCAAATCACAATTTTTTGATAAAATAATGGATCAATTTGAAGTTGTTGCAAGCCCCATAAACTGAAATTAAAACGTACGCCAATATCAGCCGGCTTCAATTCTTGTATGAGCTGTATTTTATAGGCCTTCAGATCAAGATCACGCCTCAAGATACGTCACAATGATTCATAAGAGATGCTCAAAGCCTGAGGTCGGCGATGAACCGATTGTTCACGGTTTTTACGAACACTATCTGCTACTGCAGAAATATTCTCAAAATTATGTATGCACTCTGGATGAATGATGAATGTTCAATAGTGTAAAATTGGTTCGAAATTTGGTGATGGTGTTACAAATAGTGCGCTCAGTTGGACGCTCATAACGACCAAAATAATGTTGAAGAACTCTCTCTAACTAATGACTGATTTTGGTAGAAAGTTTCCACAACTAATGAACGTTGTTCAAAAGTAAGACTATTCATGATTGAATCGTATTGAATACTGAAAACAAACGTCATATGAACAAGCCATTTGACACATGTCAAAATAGTTCAGTTGGAAAAGAAGCCCCGTATTGGATCACCCTTAAGAGAAGAAAAGTACAAATATACTGAAAATGCTATCCATCTCTAATGTAATTTTTAAATATTTAAATGTTGCGCATACGTCATGTTGAAGTCAAAATAAATAGAAGAAATCTACATATATTTTTAATATTATATATCTACATTTTATTTTAAAAGTTATGCAGCTATGATAAGCTATAATATAGATATTACTGCAGCTAAGCACCTATTTAAAGTGGCTGCAAAAATATTGAATCAAAATTTATCAATAAGTTGGCTTGAGATTATTATTACAGATTAAATTTTATTAAGTTTTCTAGATATGCAATTTGTATTTCCTTCTACCCTATGTAAGTAACTTGAATGTTATATATTACGTGTAAAGCATTGGTAGCTTAGCATGGTACTTGTTGAAGAAAAAATAAAACGACTTGAACTTCTCATAAAAGTCTTAGGGAAAAAGTTTTACTTGAACTTTTGCACACTCACTGTCGCAGTCAAACACATACAATCATACAAAATTTTTTGTTATTGTATAAGGCAGCAGTGCTTAGATGTGTTTGTTTAGCTGCCGTTTTAAAGCGGAAATATCAATTTATTTTAAAAATACACACACATGCAGACATACGGAGTTATTTACATAGTGCAAATGTCAATTTGAGTCAATAGAGTGTCATTGATTCTAAGTAAGTGTATGCATGTATGTGTGCGTGTTATTTTGTCGAATATTTGTGATTTGATATGCAAAGTTTTGATGCCTTTACATTGCTTTGTTTTTGTTTACTTTACATTGCGTTTGTGTTTGTATTATACCAATTGAATTGAGCTGATGTTATTGTATGTGTATGCAGTATGTGAAGTATTTGTATTTGCATAGCAATTAGGCTTTGATTTGTGTAGTAACTATATATGAAAAGTTATTATTATTGTTAATATAATGCTGTTATTTGAGGAATTAATGAAAACATGTTTTTAAATATTACTTAGATTTTGAGAGAAAGAAGTTATGAAAGCTAATATGTAACTTTCTGGCTCTTTTAAAAATTTGCTTTAAATTCGTGTAGCTGTTTCAAAATAGCTCTTACAAATTTTTATGATAAAGTAAAGGACTTTAGTACTTGCATTTTTTTTATTGGAATATAAGATTTATCAATTTCCTAAAGCATCACTGTAGCAAAAAATAACAAAATAAAAAGTGCCTACCACAAATTGTTTGACAGCAACAAACAATTTGATATATATTCATATCGAAGTGAATCCAATTAAATGCAAAATAAAAAAGACCTTTAAAATAACAAAATATTCACATAAGCCTGCACTTGAACCCAAACGGCTACGAGTAAAATAAAGCGGATTTTTTTTTGTGATAGCTAAAAAAAAATATTGTTGTAATGTAAAAAAATAACGTATTTTATTATAAACGAAAAAAAAAAATTCCACAAAACTCACAAAATCTGCTACAGCTGACAATTGTGGGGAATTTTCTCACACACAGCACAGGGTAAATTGTTTTTTTATTGGCATATTTTTGCATTTACTTTTCATTTTTTTCAAATTTGCCCTATTTGACGATTTATTTTCGTAATTCGTATTGAAATTTCATTATGATTTTTTTTTTATTTTTAAGGCTACTGGCAATTTGCATTATTTTTGAATGTTGATATATGCACGTAGCTAAAAGCTATGATAAATTTTTGAATTGGAGTAGATATGCTGATATATTGTGCTATAAATGTTTTTAAAGAAAAACTTAATTGCTTTAAAATTTCATAAAAAAAAAAACAATTTTAAAGTGTTTTGTTAAGTTTATATTCATTTATGTCAAAGTGCTTTAACCACATTTTGTTGCAGTTTAAAGTATATTTTTAGTGAAGAAATTCTTAGTTTAAATTGGCATTGTCGAGCAAAAATATATAGCTCTCAAGTTCCTATACTCTTTCCCACAAATTGAAGTGGAATTCGATAAATGTGTTTAATTTTTATATTTTAGCATTTTCATTAAATTTTTGATGACGTATAACTAAGAAACCTACGATTCTCTACCACTTTAACATCATAAGATTAACTCTTTCGGAAGATATTTTGCTTGTTCTACAATCAATAATATGGTAAGCAATAATTTATAAATAAATCATATAAATTTTCTGAACAATTACAAACACATATTTAAGAGCAATTAAATGACTGCAGTGCTTGAACAACTACAAAATCAACAACAACAACAACAAAAAATACAACAACAACTGTTGATGAATTCTAAGTTTGAAATTTTAAATAATAGTTTGAGAGCATTCAATGCCACAAGCAAATTCTTCAATACCACAGCTAAAAACCGCAACAGTAGAGTAAAAAACACTCAGTATATGTGGTAAAGACCACATACATAAATACTACAAACATATAATACACACACACAGACACGCGCACACATTTTGACAGCTGCTTACAATCTCAATTGAATAACTTAAGATTTCTTGATAATATACATAGTGGCAACGCCTGCAGCAACCACAAAATGAAAGGGATAGACATTGATAGACAAGCATTGGTGTTCAAAGTTGTCTAACTTGGACTTAAAATTCTAAATTGTATCAGCATTTATATCTCTTTCTATTGTAAATGCTGTCTCTCTTTCATTTTGTACCTTTGATTGTGTGTGTGTTTGATTCAATCTTATGTCATTGTTAAATTTTGTGTAGAGACTTGCAACCGCAATTTTATTGCATTCATTACATTTCATTCATGCCAAAAATTATTGTGTTTTGAAATTGTTAGAGTTGGTAATAGTATGAAAAATTAAAATACGATACTCAGATATTATTTGTGTACATAGTAGGGGTATCATTAAAAAATAAAAAAAAAAAAAAAAATTAATAAAAATTTGTCATTATAACTTACCGGGAGTAAAAGTCTTTAAAATACATATACGCTGCAGAACTGTTCCATGGGGTTTTTGTTGAAAAAGCATGATAGTTAGAATCACAAATACATACGTGTCATAACCGCAGACGATGCACTGAAATATATAAATATTATAACAATTAATAATAGTTTATTTCGTAAACCAATTTGAGCAAGTAATGTCTAAGCCCACATCAATAGAAAGGTCAACATGATCGACATATATGAGAGTTGATGCTAAGCGATTTATATAAAAATTTTATTTAAATAAAAAGTATCGAAAGAATCATACTATCAAACACACATCTACAATGCTGGATGTGTGACAACAACTATTAACGAATAATAAAATTTGTAAAAGTAATCTCTTAACAATTGATTGAACTAACTAAAAGAATTTTCCATAAATTTATTAGAATATATTAGCAATATTAGAATATATTTACATTGCTGTTAAGCAGCCATCATTCAAAATGTGCATTACTCAAGTGCATCTATAGGCAATAAAAAAACTCTTAAATTAAGAACATTAACCTGTATCAAAATTGAGATATTAGCTTTTCGAAAGATTTCAGAAAGAGTAAGAAATATTAGTTGTTCTAAATAATACGACATGCTAAGCGTTTTTATTAAGAAAACAGCACTACAAGTTTTTAGATTTTCTTCTTTTGACATATATAAAAAGTTGGTCTGAAGATTTTAAAAGCAAATATATTCACATATTTCTATAAGCTAAAAACCTTTTAAATATCTACGTTCAGTTTAATACATCAAGTTTCCTATAAATTTGTTTAAATTTATTTGAAACCAAAACAAATATTGGCATTTTCTCTGCACTTTATAATTTTGTGCGATTTTTTAATATTGAGGTCATATTTGTTTACTTTATTGCAAAAACAAAAAACTTTAACAACGAATGTAAATAGCAGCAATCAAAAAACTCAATTTTTACACTATTTTTGACATCGTCGTTTTTTTTTCAGTTTCCTGTTTTATTTGCTTTGCTAAATCAAAATATTTTTGATGAGAAAAATTTATACTTTTGCCGCAAGCCAAATAAAAAAGAATTTTTTTTTTGTTTATATTAAAATACTCTCAGAGTTGTTGAAAGGAAATAAAAAATAATAAATCATAAAATTGATATATATATTGGAAAACTTTTTATTGAATGTACCTTTTTTTATTTAGAATGTGTTTTATTGAAATTCGCACATTGCTGTGACACACGTACGCTAAGCTAAAGATTGTATAAAATTTAATTTTGAAGGTTGAAGTGGTTTGGCGAAAATTTGTCATATTTAATATAAATTTACTGAAATTTTTATAAATGTGTGCTTACAATGTGTTACGCTAAACATTAACTTAAATGAAGACGAGAACCTTTGAGGAAAAAATGTATCAGAAAGGCAATCATCAGCGACAGACTTTAATTGCTTGATTCATTTTATATTCTTCGTCGATTTGAGCACTTATATGATAAGTTTGATGTGCCAAAAATGATTTTTATTTAGAAAACTTTCTTAATTTATGTATGTCATTTCTATGACAGCAATAGGTTTTATTTTTGGCTGCTGAAAGAAGCTAAAAATAGATTGTTTTAAACTTTTATGTACGTGAATGTTATTTTGGCTTCAACTATTTGAATTTTATTATATAAAAAAAAGTACTATTTTAGATCACAATTGAAAAATGTCATAGAATCGAAAAAATGTTGTGACTGTAGTCTTTAGTTTCTCTTAAACAAATCTAGCTACACACATTTGCCAAAGGAGCTGAAGTGATGATATGATAGTGTCATAAAACAGGTAAAATTAAAAAATTAGACTTAAAATTTCAGTTTCCTATATACCATGTTCAATGCTACAAAGATTTTGCAAAAGTTTTTTATGTTGCTTTTGTTAATTTTCAAATGTTTCGTAAAATAAACTTAGCTGACCTTCCACAAGATGCAAAGTAAACAATTTTACGTTTAAGCTAAATTCTTCTTCGTTGAGTTTTCTTTTTAACTGCACAAAGTTGTCAAAAACAGCTGTTAAATAAGTTTTCGTTAAGTGAAATTCCCAATATTAGTGAAACAAAAATTAAATAATCTGAAAAATAATGGGAAAAGAGTAAACTGTAATTTACACCAGCACAGAACCTAAAGAGCGCAGGATTCTTCAACAAACATTTAAGAATTAGAGCTATTCTTTATTCTCTCTTCATGCTCATTTCTACGGCCAAGCCATTTAAACAGCTGTTAAAATAGCAAAACCATCATCAAGTTTCTACGTGCAGTTAGATAGATACATAATATTTTCAATTCCTTAATTTCTTAGTATCTTTTATTAAAAATTATGTGACTAAATGCTCTCTTTTAGCTTTAAGCATATAAAATTACATAAATCTAAGTAAAAGACTGAGAGAGAGAGAGAGAGAGAGAGAGTGAGCGCGTGGCAATGAGAGAGTTTCGTTATGTTTTCGTAATATCCTAGTGACTTACTTTCAAATGCATATAAAATGAAAGAGTACAAGAGCGTAATGCTCGTTTATTAACTGCACTGATTTTCACCGATTGACCGACTGACTGAATATAATGAAAAATGCATAATAAATGCTGAAATCTTTTGGAAGTTTGGTCCATATTATTTGCACATTGTATATATAATACAACGTACATAGTTATTTTCTAAAAGTTTTGCTAAGCGGCCAGCTTTTATATCCCCGAATTATTCCACTGGCTATGCATTTAATTAAATATAATAATAAAAATTAAGCCAAACTATGTATATCGCAGTACTATCAAACAAAACTAAAAACTAAAAATTATTCGTAATATACATAAGCAGCATATATTTATAGTTTCGTCTAAAGTTTCATAAATTTTAGGTATCTTTTAAAAGTTTTCTCTATGGATCATTCAGTAAGTTCTTTAACCCATCACGTAATGCGTGAACTTAATTTAATAAGTGGCTCTTAAAACGAAATTAAATCTGCTGATCTAATTTTGTACCGCAAACTATTTCCATTACTACACAGAATGAAAAACGTACACAATTCCAAATTAAAAATACAGCCAGTATAAAAGTACATATTATTTATGTATGAAGCACAGAGCTCTTAGCTTAAACATAAGAAATGGTTTAATTTCAAATTCGAACCTTCCATCATCCCCTAGCTCCTCTTTAATACCCCTAGAAAGGTGTTGAAACTTGAATTTTAATGACAAAAAAAAAAAGAAAAAAAATGATTGGTAGGTGGTGATGGGAAGGTCAAATTTACTTTTCGTTGTCATTTTCGGTTCCAGTGCCCCAAAAAAAATAGAAACGCACATCCATTTCAACTTTGTATGAAAATTGAAGTTTGACCCCCTTTCTAGGGGTAATAAAAGGGCGCTAGGGGGTGGTGGAAGGGTCGAACTTATTTTTTGTTATAATTTTCGCTTTAAGCATGCGAAGAAACGTAAAAATACACATCCATTTCCACTTTGTATGCCAATTTGAATTTCGACACCCAAGAGGGTGGTACTGGCAATTGAAACCATTTTTGAAGGTCATATTCGGATTCAGCGACCTCGAAAATGTAGGTATAGAGGGGTCTACACTCTGGGTCACGAGATTTTTTTTGTGTGCCTGTGTAATCCGCTCCTCAAAGTACTCTGCAATTATTTTTTAACCTAGTCGCTTAATAATAAAACTGATCCAAAGAAACTAAGAATCTAAAAGGAAACAAAAATTACAACGCACACAAATAAAATCAAAAACTCTTTTACTTCATTTAGAAAGGATTTCCTGTTAAAGTACTAAAGGCTTCGTGCACTAACAAATAGACTTCGTTTAAAAATCACTACTCGAATGTTGATGCTCATCATCATCATCAGTGACAACAACAAAAACAAACAACATCTCCAACGTTGCTACTACTGACACGCCGCTATTTTTTTTTTTTTTTTGTTTCGTTGTACTTGTTCTCGCCACACTCGTTTTTAATGTTATTTCTCCTATACTCGTATATACTTTTGTTTGTTGCAATCGTCTTCGTGTCGTGTTAACGTTTTCGTTATGTTTCGTTAAATATTTTTTTTATATTCGTTGACTCGCTCGCCGCTCAATTCTGTGTTGCATCGTATTTGTGTTGTCAGTTTAATTTGAAACCTCGTGCGGTGCGGTCGGTTTAAATGTTACAGTAGAAATATTTTTGTCGCGCGTAAAATTATACTTTCAGCCCAATTTACTATCGTCTGATATCTGTTCATTTTTGTTGTTTTAGTCCTGTAGTCTGACAAAACAATTGCTCGTTGTTTCTCGTGCGTGTGCTCGTTTATAACTCGATTTTATGTGTGTTAGCGAAAACATAGATAGAAGAACAGCGAAAAAAATTGCATTGAAAATGTGTAGCAGAAAAATCGAAATTGTGGCATAAAATGCATAGAAAAAAGTTCAAAGTTTATTGACATGTGTCCGTGTGTATGGCAAATACAAATATAACGTAAGCGTTAAGCGAAGACGACAGTTTATTACGTTGTCGCTGCTGCCATCGTTACTTTTGCTGTGCAGCTGTTACACTAACAGCGCGTTTTTTCGCCTCAACGTGGAAGCGAAGGAACGAAAAAAAAACGTGTGCCGAAAATTTGTATTGATTTAATATTTGGCATTTGGTTTTTGCTATAAACTGCTGAAAAAAGATGCTTAATTCGCAGAAGACAAAAATATGTAAGTGTGTCTCATATAAATTTTTGCTAAGACGTAGGTATTAATGGTAACATAAAAAAATTTATTCATATCTTTGAAGGATTTGCTTCAACTCTAAGGTACGATACAGTGATTAATCATTTGACTAGTAAACTTAATTCTCCACTGCAAATGCTGGTTTAATTATATTTTATGACCGCTTGAAAAAAGTGGTGAAAACTTATTAAATTGTACTCCAACAAACCCGTCGTATTTGTAACATTTTTTGTATTCTTTTGAAGTTTTGCTTTCTTATATGAATATCACGTACGTAACGCGCCATTAAGTGAGGTTGTTCAACTTGAAAACATTTGTTATAAGTGCTACATTTCGTTTATAGAAACTTAAACACATCACAAGCTTTCCCAAATTTTAATGACATATTACCATCATTAGTAAAAAAATTGCTTTAGGATATTAAGTTTATCATTATGTCACTATTTTGACTTAAAACTTTTCTTTTAAATAATTGTAACACACATATATCTGCCAGTTAAGTATTAATAGCATTCAATTAATTATAAATTTAGGCCACCTAACTTTTACAGTAATTTCTTATGTTTGATACAAAGCAGAGTTCTCGTAGCTTTGGTCTATTCTGAGATAGCTCAAAGCTTTAACTATGGCCACGCTATCTAAATTGCTTAAAAATGACATACTTGTACTAAAAAAAAGCTGGTACATAATGCCTCAAGTATAATTTTTATTTAAATTGTGTCATAAATTCAACTGTAAGACAAATTGAAACCTTAACTAAAGACGCTGTTGAGCTTATATTTAACTGACTTAGCTTTAAGTGACTTAGCTTTGGTTTAATTGCATAGAATCGATATTTACAATTTCATTACATTTTAGCAGATCAACAATATTTGAAAATTTGAATAACGACCGCTCAAAAAATGGTTAGCAATTTCAATATAATATAAACAAGTTTTGCTTTACATGACGTATGATCAACATATAATTAATTTTTCGAATTTACAATTTTATTTCTTTTTATCATTTGGGAGCGTATTATCTGTTATATTTTTTGCAAAAATTTATGAAAATGCTATGGTATTGTAATATCCAAGGATGTCGTATTAATATATTAAGAAAAATTCTACAAATATATCAGCTACATCATTAGGCTAATATTTTGAAAGAAAAAAATAATGTTAGCTAAATGTTTATTTATGCTAAAGACAGGGGCATTAAATTCAATTTGTCATATATCAGTTTATTATAAATTAATTACAATTTAAGGAGATTATCTTAATGAAAGTATAATGCATCAATTTAAGTTTTGAGTTTTCTTTCTGAGGGTCTCAAGTATGTGTATCGCAGCTGAGGCAGATAAGTCAAAAATAATACACGCCTTTAAGTCTAAGCAAAACAAAATGATAGTCGACGCCGAAGAAATTTAAAAAAAGTATAAATTTTTTTGATTTTGCAGCTTTATGATGTTCACTAAATAGGAGTTAAAAATGGGCTTTTAAGTGCAGCTCAAGTCTGACAACAGCAGCTATTGTAATAATGCAAAAAATCAAAATAAAACTTAAAATTAAAGTTAAACAAAATTGGTATATCAACAAACGAAAATATGTTAAGGATGCTTTAAACATCTTTATATTAAATGCAATGCCCAGAGCATTTGATATACTTTCACAATGAAAAAAAGTGGAGAAGAGATTGAAAAACTTCAAAATCACGCATATTTTAAGATTCACAAGAATAAAAATTCAATTTCTAAAAATGTTTTCCCTTTCATTTCCCTTACTTTGCTAGGCCACTCACACAACTTACTGTCGCTTATGCCGCCACCTTTATTGTGGCAGCTGAATGAAAATATAAAAGAAATAAAAAATGAAAAATAACTTTTCAATAAATAAAACTTTTATCATTTTCCTAAACTTGTAATTTTGCTACACAAAAGTAGGGAAAATCGTCGTCTTTGTGGTTATAATTTAAAAGTTTGAGGTAGTAGAAAAAAACTCAGTTTGAAAAGTAATTACGTAATTTATGAATTGAACGTAATGTTCACAAATTATTTAAAGGTAAAACTTTTTGCTTTCAATTTTCATAAAACACACGTTAGGTGCAGTAATTTTTGGTTTTGTTGAAATTTATAAATTTTGTGCTAACTTGTTGAGTACAGTGTTTGTTTTTGCAATAGAAACAATGTAATTTGTCTAATGTGATTAAATCTAAACTTTTTTTGAAATTGCTTACTTCTTTGAAAGTGCTCACATATTAGAGTTTATTTAGCATGTCGTATGATTAACTTTTAATGCTTTAAAAAAATTGGTTTCCTGACCCTTGCGCCGATGAGTGAGGATTTCAAAGCTTTTTGTTTTTGTTTTACTTTCTGCTTTGGTTTGCAACAGCTCTATGCAAAAAGGTTAACATATAAGGATTAATAACTCCCACTCATCGGCTCAAGGGACACTTATGATTCCATTTAGCAATTGATGAAACTAATATGACTAGCTTTAGTTGTTTATTTTGAATTGTTTTTGTTTAATGTAAATGTCTTAGTGTTATCAAACACTGTACTAAACAGTAAGCTTAGCTTTATAGTTTTAAATTATTTGCTGGTTCAATACACCACAAACAACTTAAAAAAGCTTGCAACTTTGCATGTATTTGTAACATTTTATTGTGATATATGATTTGCATAACAAATATGAGTAACAGAAAACAAGTTGATTTAATTAAAGTCTTAGCAAATCGCTCAATTACTTTCGTTTTCAAATATTCTGATAGAAAATTAATCTTTAGTGAATGGCCGTCTCAGAATCTTCTGGACACAAACCAAAAAAAAAAAAAAATATAAAAAAAATAAATAAATCCTAAAATTTTAAACTGTAGAATATCGGTGATTTTAAAAAACTAATTTCTTGGCTGCTCTCTGTACAACTTGGAATGTCCTGCGATATAAGAAGTCATTTATAATGCGCTTCTTTAAACTTTGTCTAGTGCAAATATCAACAAGAAAAGTTTAGAACGAAGCAAACAAAACATACACCGTTTTAAGAATTTGAACATCCAAGACATTTTTTATAATCTTTACATATCCTTTATTTGACAATTTCTAACATCAAATGTCAGTCTAAACAGATAACGCGCACATGTGCCTCAACCAAGAAACAAAAAGGTCACATAATGAATGAATATACGAGAAAACAAAAAAAAAAAAAAAAAACGTTGACAATATGAAAAAGGCAATAGACAGAAAAAAAAGATGAAAGTGACAAGCGTAAAAAACCACGCACATGTTGTCTTAACAGCAAATTTTGAGTCTGTCAAATCCTTAAAGCATAAAAAATCAAGGATTTTTATTTGCAACAAAAGATAAAATAAAAGAAATTAAGGCACAAAACAAAAACTGAGAGCATAAAACGAATTCAAACAAAAAAATTCTCTTTCTTGCTCTTCTGCCACTACTACCTCGTCCTGCTGTTGGTGGCAACATTTTGTGGCATTGGGTGATGGTGCTTTTTTTCCAGCTACATCTTTAAGCTCGTTGTCAGTATCAGTATCCTACGTTTTATTTCATTAAATTTACATAGGGCCTTTGTTGCAATGAAGCTGAAAGTTTTGTTTGTTTTGGTTACATTTTTACGCTTATGTTTACTGTTAGTTATAAAAAAATAAACCTAGGGGCCGCAATTTCGTAAAAAAAAAATCAAATTTCAAGCAATTTGTGTGCACCTTTAATAAATTGAAATTTGTTTTTTTTTTGAACCACACAATTTGCTATAAAATTTAGCGTATTTATACAGTTCAATTCTTAGGTAAACTATTATGGTTACCTGCTATTTATTTAATTTTTTTTATTTAAAACAAACATTTGCGTTTATTTTTTTTTTTTTGATTTTATATTTTCTTTCTGCATTTTCATTTGAACAATTTTAAGTTACCTCTCATTGTGCGCTCCATTACATTTGTCCTTAAATTCCGTGTATTTTCTACTTTATTATTGCTGTTGCTGTTTATTCATTCATGTTATTGTTGTTTTTGTCTACTTTTTATTAAGCTGTCTCAATAAAATGTTGAACTTTATAAATTTTCATGTTTTCCCCAGTGTTTTTTATGTTATTTTTTTTATTCCCTACCATTTATTCACTCCTCCGCTTGCTTTCGCTATGTTGTCGTTTAGTTTTAATGTAAAATGTCCTTTTGTTTACAAGTCCTTTTATAACTTGTTTTGTTATATTGTTAGACAATTTTATATGCCGTGTGTTCTATGTTATAAAATTTGTTTTGAGGTCGTTGCGTATTATTGTAAATCTTTCCATTTGTCTGTCTGTCTTTCTGTGTATCAAGAGTGTTGTGTGGTATTACATATTTAAAACCTAAGCTTACCAAAAAAATATTGTTGTATTTTATTTCAAGGTTATAACTTGATTTGCATTTTGCTACTTTGGTACCTTATGCTTTTGATGGATGGAGTAATAGGTCTGATTTTACTTATTAAAGTAATGAAGTTCTACCATTTGCCTGATTAATTTTTTTAATTTTGTGAAATTGCATAATTTATTTTTTTGCGTTCTTTTTTAGCTTAAGCAAAACAACTGAGCTTTGCTAAGTAATTAAAAATTGCAATCAGCTCTGAGCCTTCATAAATAATTAAATTTTATAGCCAGTTCTTTAACTAAATGAAAAAAATTTTACATAATCATCTGATTTTTGTGAGATTTCAGAAAAATTATATATTTATTAAGTGTTTACTTTAATGAGTATCTCTAAAAAAACTGGACGCTAAGTGAATTAGATAAACTATTTGCCGCTTTTGCATATTATAAATTCTAAAAATTTTACGAAGAAATAAAGTGCATTTAATTTTCATTGTAAAAACGTAAAAATGTATAATATAACAAGTCTGAAGCATTTGAAAGCTAAAAATATGCATCATAGGACTAATTTATCAATAAATATCCATAGTAAATAATTTCTACATAATTGTTCGTTATTTTATATGAGCATTTAGATAAAATGTGAGTTGATTTTATACATTCCCGAAACTAAAGTATGAATATATTTTCATACTTAGAAAGGAACATACGGGCCACGATTTCTCTAGATCAATAATATGCTTTTTGAATTCGAAGAAGTTTTTGATAAAACTCGTACAACGAATATATACCATACAGTGGAACTACTTTAAGTCGAACCTCGATAAGTCGAAAACCTCTCAAACTCGAAACAATTTTGTGTTCCCTTCCCTTCAAGCCCCAAAGCCTGCATTGCTCGAAATCTGAACCCTCTATAAGTCGAATTATAAGTGAAAACCTACAAGTAAATTCAGTAAACTCCCTCTATAACTCGAAAAAATAAATTTGACTTCTGCATCTCGAACATATCAATGTTTGAGTTGACAACTTTTACAATTCGATTATTTGAAACGAATTTCCTCTATCGGTCGAAGAAAATTAAAATACCGACTTTAAGATTATGCCGACATTGTTCTTGATTAGTTGGGATAAATCTTAACCTCTACAAGTCGAACATTTCCTAACAAAATTCGCATAAGTCGAAGCCCTCCATAAGTCGAAAACTCTATAACTCAAAGTTTTTGGTGTCTTCAAGTTCGACTTACAGAGGTTCTACTGTAATATATATCTTAACATGTGGAGTTTTTAAAAATTTTTCAAATCTAATAATTTTAGATAACGTTTCTGATTGGTATTCGAAAACTATGCTCTGAAGCATAGTTAAGCTGCTGGCTCTTGGTAATGATCTAACGCTTAATCGGCTGCATCAAGTTTAAGCACCTTATTGTATACTAAATTTGCTTTGATTTTCTCCTAAAAAAAGTTCTGCTTTCGAATCGAAGAAAATTTGAAGAACCTTCTAAGTCTTGATAATCAAATGAATTTCCCATTTCTATCGCAGCAGAACTTTGTGAATGTATTTTTGAATCTGCTTATTTATGTCCCTGATCCAATTCGTTTTTCTGAACATGCTTCAAGTAATTGCTTAAATGAAAATTTCATCAGAAAGTAATATTTATAACGAATTCTCGGATTTAAAGAAGTTCTCAATTTCTATAGCATATCAGTTACAACTAAGCCGGAAGCAGACCACTTTCAGTGGAGTTATTTTTCAAACCTAATCTCTATTACTGCATTAAGTTTTTTTGCAAATATATATAATTTTTCAATATTTCCGGTAAATCTGATCTGAGTCTGCCGCTAGTTAATGTTTTCGTAAAATTTTGAAGTGATCGTATTTCATAACAAAAGTCCCAAAGTGCTAAATACGTTCAATTAAAAAGCGAAAACTATTCCCGAATTCCTTTGTAAAAAAAGTACAAAATAATAAAGTGAACAACGATCTTTTTTATAAAGGTGCCAATTAACGTAGCTTAACTTTATTCCTCGCATAAATTTAAGCTACACTACTTAAAATTTACCGAACTAACATAGCACAAAAGCTTTTCACATTTCACTAAAAATAATAAAAAAAAATAAAAGTTTAATCCTTACGTAAAGTTAAGGATATTAAATTTTATTTCGCACATTTTAAGTGCAATTCCTGTGGATGGCATAGCATTTAACACTTTACAATTTTAGTATGAGAAGTTAGCTGAAAGGAAAATTAAACGAAAAAGAAAAATGAGTTGAAATGAAGAAGATTCCTTTAAAGTTCCACACCACCCCCCACCCGCCATATAAGCTTGCACACAAAAATTTACAAACATTAAGAAATACTCATATATATTTTCACCCTTAAGCAATTTTCATTACTTCTATGAGATTATGGGTCATTATCCTTTTACACATTATATTTGGTATTTCTATGCTACAAGCTTTTATCTTTCGTTTTTCTTTTATCTTTACAGCGTTATCGTTGTTTTTGGCGTTGGCGGCACAAAACTAGAGCAAAGCATAAATTGAAAAAAACAAAAAAGGAAAAAGCCGTGAGAAAGGATTTTACAGGCAAGCGACATTAAGAGAGCAGCTATTTGCTATTTTCTATACACAGCCTGCAGGCAGTATCCTTGTTGAGCCTACAAGGATGTTGATTATACGACTAATTAAAAATGAGTTCTTGCCTACCAGCACTGCCTGAGCACAGTAGCAATGCAAAGTAAAATATGCTCTAACGCCTAAAAGCAGGCAAAATGAAAAATTTTAAAGTTTTTTTTTTGCATTACCTGCAGGCAGTTGTGTTGTTATGAACTCTAGTGGCGCAGAACAGCCCAAAATAATTTCAGCATCATCAGAGGCTACAAAAAAAAAAAAAAAAAAATAAAACCAAAACAACAACAAAAACAAATAGCAGCACTTTTACTACAGCCATAACGGGCAGTGGCGTACGTGCAATTATTGTAATTAAAATTCACACACCTACATTTAGTGCGACACATACATAGGTGTAACTATAAATGTGTGTCAACAACAACAACAACAACAACAACAAGAGCAGCAACAACTAAAACTGAAGAAGCTTAAATTGCATTAAAAGTCTCTAAAGCGTATCCTATTTATGTATAAGTGCAAGTGTAAATGTACTATCGCGTAAGTGTGTGTATTTATAAATTTACATACGTACATACATATGCGCCTAACATTAATGTACACACGTTTACATTTAAACTACTCATAAAGTGTTACTAATACTATGACAAAGTGTAAGCTTTTAATTTTAAAGCCTGCTGCTATTATGTGACGTTATGCAAATGTGTGTGCGCAGCGTACGTTCATAGGTACGTGTTCTTTTGCATGTATTGCATTAATTTAAAACTTTTTCAACGCAAACGGTTATTCGTTAAAGCCTTTACGACAACACTAGCACAAACATTAATGCGTAAAGTGGGTGGAGAGTCTTATCGAGGAAAACGTAAAAAAAACGCACAACATAAAATTTTGCAGTAAAAGTAGAGCTTTTTTTGCAGTAATTAAAAGGTAAGTGAAAGTTGCAGCAGTAAGGATGTATGAACATGGTCTTGAGTTCATTTCATTTTTAATTGTATCTAGAAATTGTTAGGATTAAGCTTCATGATTTGAGTGAAAAAAATGTGTGTTTGAGTTCAAATAGTTTTTAGAATTTGGCGTTAAGCTCTTTTTCTTTAAAAGTTTCGCTATTTTGGGAATTAAGATTTCACTAAATTTAGAATGAAAATATTCGAAAGTATTGTATGTTTGAGATTTGTGAATTTAATGTTTAATATAAATGGAACACTTCATGAAATGATAATGCGTTATCATCGTTAAATCTTACAATATAAAATTAAAAATTTTCGAAAAATTAACATACAAATGTTTGTCTGCTGAGCCAAAAGGTTTCATATTTACCACCATACTATTTAAATAAATATTTATAATTTGATAATATTTTATCGATTTTCCGTCGTAGGCAAACATCAATTTTATTGTGAACTTTCACCAATTATTGATTATTAATTCTTTTTAGAAAGTATGATACTCTAAAAAAGAAAAGTTATGAAAAATAATTCAAAGTAAAATACTCATACGTCATGTTAGTCAAAAAATTTTACAGATTTTTTTTTAAAATAAATTATTTATCTCCACAAAGCTACTTCGCTATTATATGTCGATAACAAGACACTTCAACAAGTGATCCCTCAGCATAATAGAAGGGACTAAGTAACACAGTAACACAGACGCAGACTGCCTTCACATTTTTACAGCGCGACAACAAAGAAAATCAAAATCAATTATCGCTGTTGCTATTGGTGTAACTGTCGCTGCCTAATCACAAAATCACTGGGTGTCTAAATGGGCGTAAAATTGTTGTTGGGCTAAAACATGCTAATGTCAACTGTTTTTGATGGAACCCTGTAAAGTTGGGATGATGACATTGTTGAGAAACTCAAAGTTCAGTGTTAATTCGTTTTACCTTTTTCTTTTGTATAACGTCTGTGTGTATGAGAAACTGAACGACTGCTGTTTTTTAAATCAACACCCAATGAATTGACACATAAAAGATCAAATTTACAAATGTATGCACGCCTGTCAGCTTTAGCAGACATATAAAAACCGAAGTATACACATAAGCTTACAAAAAAAAAAAAAAAACTAGGGTGGCTTAAGCTCAAAAAATTTACTTGCAAGAAATTTAAGAAATCTTTGAATTCAATGTACATAAAGTTAAGCAAAATAAAATAGATTCGGAACAGCATTGAGATAGGTATACCTCTGCTCCGATATAGTTCATAAGCGAAAGTTTATGAAATTTAAAGTTATTACTTATATTATGCTTGATAGAAATAAAAGATTTTAAATAATGGCTGCACTTTAAAATTCAAAAATAATTTTACAATAAGCCTTAAAGCTTTCACTCTACTTGTATGAGATTAACGAATTTGATTTTAAATACCATTGATATAAGAGTCTCCCTTGTCAACACATATGCCACATGGTCATGGCATTCACATACTAATGTCACGCTGTTCTGGCCGAGATTCATTAAATGTCCAAGTTTGCTTGTTAAAAGTCCTTATCGTCCACATCGTTTAAAATCCTCATCACTTCGCTCAACTTAAACTTCTGACTTCAGTTGACATTAAGCAAATTGAAGTTGGCAGCTGTGAAACGCACAACAATTTGACTACATCCCATGCCATTAGTGCGTGGGGTTGTTGTGCTTTAGTGCTATGAGCTATGTATGTGGCGGGACTGAAAAGTCACTTGTTAGTCGGTAGTCCTTAGCATGTTGGGCTATGCATGAGATAAGCCCGGTCGTGTATGAGTGCGTTTGACATTTTTCAAGTGGCTTACTACTTTGGTAATTTGTGGCTTTAAAGACTTTTCAATGTCATGAGCTAAAAATTAAAATTAATGCAAATTTATATATAAATTTAGAAGCATACAACACTCTGTACTCTGCTTACTTAGTCACAAAAAAAAAATATAAATCCTCATTTCCCTTCTGTTTTGTTTATTTATGGTATTAACGTATTTGTTTGTCATTCACGCATTATAGTCACAATTACTTATGAATGCCAGCGTGGCAAATGTGTGCGAGTGTAGAGCATAGCAGAAATATCCTTTACATGCCTGTACACATCCTGCTTAGCTGTTGCTATGTTACAATAAGTATAACCTATTTACTCGTACATGCATATGGCTGGCTGGCCAGCTTTCAAGGATATTTGCTGTTTCCGCCTATTTGCACATCAACTGGCACTCGGTGAAGTCTTATCATCGTCATCATCATCATCATCATCAACTTACAACTACAGCCATCGTTTTAGTTTAACGAAAGTCCCGTTCTCTAGACACTCATCTAGTAGCAAGTAAGCAATATATCCTTGCTTAACTTCTACTCACTAACCAGGCGCTACCTTAGCACACACGCAAGCGCCATACATACACACACACTCAAATTCTACTCAATTCAATACTGCAATCCTGCAATATTTTACTAACGAACACTCATTACAAATATTTCATTTCTTTATCTGTATTGTGGGACAGAGCTGTACGTGAAAGCAAAAATTACACTTTTTATGGATTTATGTGGGAAAATATTAGGGATTTATTAAATTTGTTGCTGAAGACACCTATTTTTAGTAAGAAGATAACTAAAATTTAAAATAAAAAATCTCCTGACAAAAAATTTATTGTTTTTGGTGTTCTTTTATTTCATTGTTAAAATAAATGCCATTTTCAATTCTTTCATACAAAAAACCCTTTTACATCGATTATTTTTTATGGCACTTCCCTTTTTTTACTTCTATCAAAACTCTCCTTTCAGTTTTTAAAACATTTTTTTATTACCCCAACTAAAATACTGCATTCCCTTACATCTCTGGCAAGCGCCTTCTGATTGCCTATAGCACTGCTCTGCAGCAGGATATATGCTTGAGTGTTTGCGTGTATAAATGAGTGCGACGCGTCAATGTCAACGTTAATGTGACAATCACTGCTTTTTGCAGAGAATCGTCATCGTCGTCGGCCGTCATTGTCATTTTATGTCACGAGACGAAAATGAAGGAAACAACTAATTTATATTGAAACCGCTTGTTTTGTACGATTGCCGGTGAATATAGCATTCGTATGCTAGCGCGTTTCTGTGTGTGTGCATGTGTGTGTATTCCGGTTTGTCTGCTGCTCGCTTATACTGATTGTGAGTGTCTCTGACGTTGATGACAATTGACATAAACAACAGGATATTAATCAGGACAGTGGATGAATCGATGCGAATTTAGATTAAACCAGATTGAATTGGATTGGATTGCGTTACATTGCGTTGCGTTGCGTTGCGTTGTGTTGTGTTGTGTTGCCAAATGACTGATGGCATCATGATGACTATAATGACATTTTGTAATTTTGCGTTTAAAAGTTTGTGGCATTTGGGTAGCGAGCATTAATTTAAAAAATCTGTACAATAAACATAAAAAATAAATTGAATTAACAATTTGTTGAATACTTCAGGGGCTTACATTTATCTAAAGTCAATATATTTATTTGGGTAAAGGGAAAATCATCTCAATTATAATTTTTCAAAAATTTGATCGGCTCACATTTTCATACGTTAACGGAAATTCCGCTATAAGAAACATTTTCATATTTTGTGCTTCTTTCGCGTATTTTAGTGCGTTATAACGCAATCTTTCTACTTCTCGCATGCTTGAATTTTTTCATGATTTTTTAAAGAATCTAGGTTCGATCTCAGCATTAATTCATCATCAATAAAATCCTTTTAAATATTTTGAATTTAATTTTCATAATACTCGTAAAACTTGTAAGCGCTTTAGTCCACTACATATCCTTTCTAAGTATATCCATTTCCTTATAAAATCTAATTAGGACCGGAAAGAAGTTCATGTCAACACGTAAAAACGATATACAGCATTTTCATGCAAAAGTCTGTCGACAAATGTACAAATATTTTTACAAATCCACACACGTGTTCTACTCAAATACACACACACACATATCACACATATTCACATGCACAGTATACCTTCAAAGAAAAGGAAGTTGAGTTTTATTTTTTTTTTTGGTTTGTGTTTCCTTTACCATTTCATTTCCTTTTAATTTTTTTACATTTACTGACTAACTTTCTTTGCATATTCCTCTTTTGCTATGTGCTTTTGTTTTTTATTTTCTCCACTCTGGCCACATTCTGCAGGCATGTGACAAAAATGTCATTTAAATTTCTTAGCATGCGTCCTATGTGTCTCAGCGCTTGCTTCTAATGACACAAATACACTGACAGTAGCAGCAGCGGAAACCAAAACCTCTGTAACGGATACATGTAGTATAACAAATTTCTTTAGATAAAATGTTCACTGCTCGTATTAATTAGATGCTTTGAAAATGTGATATGTATAATGAAAAGTTGAAATTTTTATAAAAAAATTTAAGCTCAAACAGAAATTTTTCATCTCTTGTTTTGTTTTTTTTTATTTTTTATCGTCAGTTTTTGATATGACTAAAAAGGCAGCTAAAAATTTATATAATACGTGCATGAAATACCAAGCGAGGACATTAACATGTCCTCGCTGTCTGCATGCCTGTGCGTAATTTCATTAAGGTGGCCCTTTACTATTTCACGTACTAGAAATCTTTTTGTTAATGATAGCAAAAGTCAACAAAATTAAGTGTGGGTCTTGATCGTGGTTTTCTGCTTGCGTGCATACATAAAATTAAAAAGAACAGTAACAGCAAAAGCTGTTACTATAGAATTGAAATTTAAGATTGTTTTTTATAAAATATATTATTATCAAAACAAAGTGTTTTAGTGCGTTCCTCTAGTGCGTTTCACTTTTAAAATTCATATTTAAAATTTCTACATATAGGGGAAGTTGGGGCAAAGTAGGCAAAGGAAGTTTTCACAAAAAAAATAATATTTTTTCGCACAATTGAACATGTAAGTTATTAGTTCTATCTATATTGAATATTAAGGTAATGAGGCTCATTATTTTCTTAACAGAAGACGTTTATTACTACGATGCAAAAAAAGTAGGTTTCTACGGCTTTATCCCTCGGGTGCAGTAAAGCGGTATACGAAGTGCAATACAAAATAATGTTATCTATACATTTCTTTTAAATCGAATTTTTTGTGTGTAATGAATGGCCGACGAAAAGTAAAAAAGTAACTCCTAAAAATTGAAAAGAAAAAGACGGAACCAAGTGATAAACACTACCGCTTTTCCCCTACCACTTTGCCCCCATGACCTATGCAAGCATACAGACTCGTGAAATAAAAACTTATCAAAATAAAGAAATCATTGTCAACAGAAATGAATGTCACTAATATATACTTTGACGTGACACTTTGTCTTTTTTTAAGTGATTCATATAAAATGTATTTGCTTAAGTCGAAAATCCTTGAATTTTACATCGTTCGCATTCATTTTGATGAACCTCGTAGTTCTCGAAAACGAAAGGTCGAAATGTTGCTATAACCTGGCAGTTACAAGCGCACTACTCAAAAACAAATTTCTTATAATTACATTGGATGGCGTTGTAATACAAGGATAAATATAACCTTTGTACTGCTTTGCCCCGTGTACCGCTTTGCCTCGCCTTCTCCTAAATGTAGTGGTTGCATTTTTTTGGAAAAACTCATTAAGGCAGTTTACTCGCAAAATATTGCATTCCGTTATTCCTTATTACTAGGAAATATTTTCTCGTGAAATGGAATTTTTCTTAGAGTGCATGCTTGGTGCTTTATTCTAAAATAAAAGTTGAAAAATTTTTGTAAAACTCAAAGTCAAGCTCTCAATGTCTGAAAAAAAAAATTAGCTGGATGTCATCTATGGGTAACAGTCAGCTGATACCGAATATTAGTTCAACTAAGTATCTATTGAAATGTTCGTTCGTCGGAGAATGTGCGGATGAAGCTGGGACCTGTAAACGAAAAGACTTATCTCTCTGGTTAATTTATGTTGTTTGGAGTGTGAAGTAAAATGTAACTATTTGAGTTTTCAAATTTAGTCTGTATCTTGCATATTTCAGTTGTAGTTATAATACCAAAATTGCAATATAAATCCTTAGCAATATATATATTGTTTTATCTATGTATGAATTACCTATTATTACTTGGGTGGATTTGTTTATGAAAACAAAAAGTTTTATTTTCGATTTATGTATATTAAGGGCAACGTGTCAACATTAATGTTTTAAACGTTTGGTATTTAAAAAATATTTATCTCAAATACAAAACTTTTAAAAATTTGTTAAAGATTTTTCATTATTGCTTAAAGCTTTATAGTAATTAATTTTAAAGCGTTGGTGCAACGAAGCTACTTTTTTGTCAATTTTTACTGACCTCAAAGAAGGTGATATCTCAGCCAAAAGACTTTTTGGTAGGCTTTAATAAGTATGCGCTCCTGATTTTGGTAGTACATTAACATAAATGTTTGTCAACATTTTTCGAGTATCACCCCACAGAAAAAATAATAAAAATTATTAGATTGAGCCACGTGTTATCAAATAAAACAGTGAGAAAAAATTCTTGGAATCACTGAAACTCAAATTTGTAACAAAGTTTTACAACCTAAATTTCACATTTTGTGATAAGCTTAGTTCAAAAATAACATATTTCGTTAAAGCCTGGAGGCATAGTTTATAAAACCTCAAAACATATGACGATTTTTTTGCATAAACCAACTTAAATGGCTTCATAAGTCTTCCTAAAACTAATCCTTCCTATTTACAAAATATACAATTCTTTAAGGCATTCAAAGGTGTTTTTTTACAAAGTTCTATAAATTTTCATTACTATACCTAAATATCAATTTTATTCAATATGATCTACTTACTTGTTTTCCTCGAATGAATTGATACGCTTCATTTGGTTGAATATTGTAGCTGGCTATAAGAACTTGTTATAGCTACTCTTGAGAATATAATGTATTGTCTTATCTTTTGCACCAACTTCTTCAAAACTGTTTGATTTTTGATCCACCCCATAATAAATGCAAAGGCAAAAACTGTTAGCATAATTTTTGACTTAGCGCAGCTATCAAATTTTGTCGCAACTCTACTTGTGACATTTTATTTCATTAAATTTTATAGGCGCTATTTATGTTTAGGGCTATATGTTTTTTTGGTAATCAATATTCACGTCTTTAACATTAAATTCAGTTAACTGCTTTATCTATTATCTTATGCTAACGCTCTAATTTCAAACTATAAAATGTTGCGTCCGTTAAATGCCGGTCTAACTGCTGCTACATAACAACACATCACTCCAGCACCAGCAATAGCAACAGCAGCAGCAGCAGCAGCAGCAGCGTTAATTTATTAACTGTCTACAAGATATCATCGATTTCTTTATTGTAATTTCTCAAAGTCTGCTATCTAATTTTTGTGCATCAACTATAACTAATATCCTTAGTCCTTAGAGTAAATTTTGTAATTTGGCGACGCTTGCCACGCATTTATTTTCACTGTCGATTTAAATGCCTTTTTATTAACATTTTATAGGTAGGTGGTGGCGCGTGGGGGTTGGGGGACTGGGTCACTACAACGAAATTATGCTACACATTCTATTGGTGTCCATGATTCCAACTCTGTATAGTCTGGATGTTGTCGTCCCCAGAGATTATTTGGCGTTTTGTTACATTTTGTATTGCTGTCTATTTTTGTTGGTGTTGTTGTTGGAGGCGCGCACTTAATTGAAGTCAATTGGGGATTTCCATTTCTTTTTGTTTTTTTTTTTGTTGTTTTTGCGTTACCAATAAAAAGCTTGTTCTTGTTGTTTTTGTTGTATTTAATGGCGCAACATATTTTATTGCCATTCATACTGTAGATACTATATATATTTTTGTGCAGTCGACCTTAGCAATAATCCTCAATGTTTTCATTCCTGTGCTGTGTTTTATTTGTGCAGTTTTTGCTGAAAGCATAGCATAAAAAATGTATAAATATGTCGATAATTTTACTTTGGATTTGGTTTCAGTAAATGGGAAAGTGTAGGTTTTTAGTATCTCATTATTTTTGGTTTTTTTTCTTTCAAGGATGAAATATTCAAAGAGTTCTCAGTAATAAATTGCTATGCTGCGGGAAATAACTTGCGTGATTTAATTTCAACGAATTTTTTTTATTGCATATAAATATTTAAGAAAATTTGGTAGAGATTTTTTTTTTATAAGCTGTAAGACTTAGGATAATAGAACAATTATTTGCTTTTGCTTAAAGCTCTAGAAAGAATACTGAATGTATCTCTTCTCACTAGCAATTATCTGTAATCCTACCGCAAAGCCTTATTCTGTATAATCCACGCTCTGGGTATGGTTGCGCAAATCCTTACAAAATAAATTAAAATTGCATGACAAATCTGTAAGCAAGTTCGGCTTACAACCTCAACTTGCCTAAGAATCCCTGAAGTTTCTAAATTTAATGGAAAAATAATTTTAATTTTCATAAGAAACCACAAATATGACCACCGCTTGCAATGTTCCTTGACGATGAAATTAACTTTGGAATTTCTTGCTAATTGCAGAAGTTGTTGTTGTTGTTTTTGTTGTACTTTAGCATACTTGTTGTACTTTGTACTTTTAAGCCAACAACAGCAATAATTATGAAGTTTTTACTGCTTACAAGCAAAAGTTTTATACAAAAGTTTTTTGTTTAATTTTGTGCACCTTGATTGGCAACAACGATTCTTTTTTTGCATTTAAAAGTTTATTCTTTTATTTTTAAGTTTCTTAAATTGTTGTTCAAGAATGAAAATAAACTCATAGCTTACAAAACTTGCAATAGTTTTGAAAATTTTCATTATTGCTATTAAAATATGAAAATCTACCAAATTGTTTTGCAAACTTAAATGACTTTCCTTAATTTAACTCTTGTTCATTTAACGCAAAGTTTACTTGTTTAATTTGTTATTTTACAATATTTGTTGTTTTAAAAACAAAGTGACATTCACTGCTAAATTAAATGCTTAAGCTGTGATAATGTTTTTTAAATTAAAAAAATTTATATTCGGGCTTAAAAAACTTACTGATCGAGTGCTAGAGAAGACCGCATAAGTATTTTTGATATGTGAATATCCTTACTGGTGAACATTTTATGTGTAAAAGTGTCACTTTTGTTGAATTTTTGAACTTTTCAGTCAAGGTTTAATGGTTAACAACACAAAAATAGCATATTGTGGAAAGCAAAAAAAAAAAAAAATGCATCATTTAGGCGTAAGGATATTTATTTCTATTGCGCTTAATTCGTAGATTATATGCTTATCTCTAAGAGTTGATAGTAATTTGAAATGTTTGTGCAACAAGTAATATAGCTCAAATATTTCAAGAGAACAAAAAACAATACCACAGCTAAATCTTCTAAATTTCTTTTTCATATTCTATTCCATGCTCATAATAAGTTGCACATGCATTCACAAGCTGCCACAGTGTTATTAAGTATAACTCAAATAAATAACTAATTCAAATTCAAATTAAAATCAGTTATGCATCAAGACGAATCAAAAAAACTCATAAAAAAAGTGTTAACGACTTTCGTGGAAATTACTTTCCGACAACACGTAGATATATCAAACTTATGTTGGTTGTGTTATAAATAAATTCACTGAAATTTAGAGATAACATAAATATAAGTTGACTTATAAGTAGTATAGTAAACTCGACTGCTTTAACGGTCTATTAAGTCCATAAGCTACACAATTAAACTTTCATGCAGTGCGGCAAAAACATTCACTTGCACCTGTGTTGGTGTGTATGTATAAATGAATATAAATAAAGTTGCCAACTTGCCGCTGGTGGCAGCTCTACATTGCTTAAGCTTCATTGCGGCTACCTTTTATGCCTAAGAGCTGACATTAATGGCCGTTTTTGTTGTTTACTTACCTTAGCAACTTAATGTACTTGGCATTAACTTAAGCTCTCTCTACTACTACTGTCTATTTGATATTTGGCCAAAGTTGATTTTCTTATGTTCTGCAGTTACGATTTTGTTAAGCTCAACGGACAACATAAAAGTTATGCGGAAAAGTCCAGTAAAATAAAAACAAAACCAAACATATAGACGACGCCAAACACACAGAGGCGACCTAAATTAAGCGCGCTATAAAAAAAAATTACAAGGTGTGATGTTAAGTAGTCGTTTTAGTAAGTATTTTTCGGTGTGATTGGGGTGTGGCATGTGGTTTTTTTCATTAAGATGCTGCTTGGCATCATCGCTTCAAAAAAAAAACGTTTGCAGATTTGTATTTGAACATTTTTGGTTAATCTGCTTGTTATAATAAAATTTTATTACAAAACTTGAGTTGTCAAAGTGTGTGTTAATGTCTTTGAATAAATTTGTTAATAAATTAGGCAGATAAAATTACAATAAAATGGTGTGAAAAAAAAAATTGTTAATAACAGAAAAATAAAGCAAACGCACGCAAAGATTGAGCTTATAATTAAAAGTTACTCATACGACAAAAAAAAAGTATTGCAAATGTATTTGTAATGATAACTAAGCTTTGATGTAACATGCATTTACGCGTCATTGTCGTTTTAGTCTAAGATATAGGCTTGCAGTTAGTATTAAGTTTTGCTTATGGCAGCTTAAGACCAATTATGAAAATAGCTTCCAAAAAGTTATTAAAAACTGAAATCTTTGTTAAAAAAATTTATACCCGAATCTTTTTTTAAACACATATCAGTATAATTAAGTTTCTATAAGATTTGTAGTGTCATCGTGACGTATGCATAGTACCTAATTAAGCTGGTTGTGAATTTTTATGAAAAATTACTGAAATTAGTTTCGATGCAAGCTAGAATTCATTCATAATTGCAATTCTACCTAATGTTCCTAACTCTCATAGTTTTAAGTTTAATTAACTAAAAATTTTAATAAAGTTTTACTTGAACTCCTAATAAAATGTTCTTCCAATTATGAAATAAGTAGTATCATATAAATAATTTAGCTAGTTTTTTATGATTAAAAAGTGGTTACTTTCGAAAATTCCCATACCTTAACTGATATCGCTTGAAATAAAAACGGGCATTTAAGCTAAATTTATGTAGATTTGATCTTGGTATCTCCAAGAGTTTTCTTAATATCTATGAAATGAAATGCAGACACTTAAGCTTTGGGCTTCATTAACAGATGCAGCTTTAAAGTTTCATCTGGACCCATAAGTAATATTCATATTTAATTATTTGAATTAATGTGGAGTCGTTACACATACGAAAATGGATTTTTACTTTTCCGATGCAACATTGATCTCATAAAGTAATTTTATAGTCTGATATATGTACAAAAATATTGTAAAAATTTATTAATGGCCGTTCTAAACTACATATGGAAAAGTCTTTTAAAAAATAATTAAAAAATAACCTTGAGCTTGTTAATCTTTGAATAGTTTTACGTGCTGGAAGGAGAGTCCAAGATATAATTTTTTATCATAATTGATATAAATACTTGCTTCTATAAATTTTCAAAATGCTATACACAATTGTAAGCAAAATAAATAATATCAGTAGTGTTGGAAGAAATAACGTTAAGCATACTTCACTCACTGTTTTTTTTTTTACCACAGATCAAAAGCTCTTCAAAATAAATCGGTTTATAATCTCTTTATTCATCAACACTTAAACAGATTACATGCCAGAGATTATGCTGCGCAATTATAGTACTAATCCAACTAAATGGTATTTCAAAAAACTAAGTAAAACAAAAATAAGCAAACGTTGGATATTTTCAACAACAACTGAGCAAAACGCTCAAAAACTACAAACAGCCAAAACACAAAATAACAACGACAAAAGGCAGAAACTTCAAGATAACGATTGTTAAAATTAAATTGAAATTTCCTTTCTATGTTTTCCGCGCCGCCCACTGTGACCGAAACACAAACAAAACTGCAAAAGAAAAGCACCATTGTTTGGCTAAGCAATTTGGGCTTGGTGACCCAATATAGCGGTGCGAAATGTAAAGCAAAATATAGTGCTGTGTAGAGAAACAAAAAATACACACAAAAACCCACAAAAAAAAAGTAAATATACAATTACGAAAAGGTGGCAATGAGTAAACAAAATGAAAGAACTTGTCCGAAAATAATAAAAACAAAACTTTTTCTTTTTTTTTTTGACACCCGATTTAACACACCTCAACTAAAACCGCAAGTACTCGTAGTAGTTGTAATCCGTAGTGAAACTTGCGTGACGCACAGTGGTTTATTCTATTAAAAGCTACGATTAAAGTCTAATGCTTGCTAGTATTTGTTAATTTTGTAGAATTTTTTACGCTATGTAAAGAATTTCATATAGATGTAAATAATTTAAAGTAACTCATACGACACTTGGAGCGATTTTCCAATTATATTATTTGGCGTGAAAGTTACTTTGATTTGTGCACCAGTTAGCTTCACAGTGCAATTGTGTCTGCAATACTAACACTTTTTACAACATGCCATGCAATGTACAAAATTGTCTTTGATATGTGTCTAGAAAAAAAAAAAACGAAAACCTTACTGTGCAGCACAACAAAAGAAATCACAAAATTTTTGTGGCCAAAAATAAGCGGTAAGAAAATGGCAAAACTTTAATAAGAAAAAAATGAAAAGAAAAGGCAGTAACAAAACGATAAAAATAGCGGTTAGCAATGAAAAACGTTGAATAGACGCGTGCCAGTGGCAGTAGCAGCATATGAATACCTTAAGTGTAAACGACGACATTATACATGGCAGCAGCTAAGGAATTTTATTTTTTTTTTGTGTGTTGTGCTCACCATCAAAGGGTTCAATGTGTCAGCAATAAAATGCATTGCACGAGCCATATTACGTAACAGGTTAACAAAAAGCAGGTGAAAAACCATTAAGTTTGTGGGCGGCGATTGGCGGTTGAAATGAAATCAATGTTCAGAGCAATGTACAATTTGGCGGAAAGCGTTGAGAATTTTATCGCAATTTTATTAATGCAAATTTGGGTCAAATAGTTATGTTAATAACGGTTGGTTTTTTTTTTTAAAGAAAATAATAATAGAAATTTCAATATAATATTCAGAAAAAGTGGGTGAACTAAACTGAATTAAATTGGTTTTGCTTTTATTATACGAACATTTTCTAATGTGATTTCTTTATAAGCAGTTTACTTATTTTTTTTTTGTATGTACAAAGTTGCATGTTGGTCTTATTCGAAATAGTTTTATTTGACTAACAGTTTATATTACAATTATATAATGCAAAAATGTCAATTTTTGAAACGAAGATTTTTTAGCTTCGATGTGATTAAGAGTTTACAAGCAATTGTAGTAATGAAAACTTTTGTGTGCATAACCTAAAAGTTAAATTTTACGATTAGCCGTTTTGTGCTAGTAATCTAAAAAGTGTTTTGAAAACTTTAAAAAATTTTAGTTATTAGTGGAAAAATTGTCACATAAGAACTTGCACGTATAAAATTATTACCATTAATGCAGACGATTTCTATCAAAATTTTCACTCACTAAATTTTGGCAAAAAAAAAAAATAAATTTCTGCTGAATTATAATAGGGCCCATACACGTTTTTCATCAGACCTGTCAAAATCTGATAAAAAATCTAAAGGTTTGAGGGCAAGTCGTACGAAAAAATCCTACCAAATGACGCGAACGTACGACTCGGTCGTACGGTAGACAGTATGAAAAATCTGAACGTGTATGGGTCCTATAAGACACATTCTTTCAAGTGACACGTCATGACGTATGAGTAATATTTAATTATAATTTAATTACTGATGCAAATTTCTCATATAGTATATAGGACAACATCAACTGTTAAATTTTAGTTGACGTTACTTTCTTAACTTATTATTTTCTTAACAACTGATGTTTTTTTGCACTAAAAATGGTTGAGTTTTACAGATGGCCGCTTTACTTATTGCTTAATGGATGTGTACATTTTTTATTTAATTCAAAAACTAATTGACGTTAGTATTGATTAGTTGATTCTTCTTAAACTTTTTGTTTAAGATTATCTTCACTTTTGAGTAATTTTTTATAAGGAAATACTAATAAATTTTGACAATTTTATAAAAAAATTATATCTTTTTGTATTTACTTATTTTTGGAACGGTTTTGGTTTCATATTAGAAGAAAAATTCATTAACACAAAGGCATAACAATTGTATATTTTTAGTTTCCCAGTGATTTGGGCAAATGCGTTAATATCAACACAAACTACTTTACATACAAAAATAGCCATAAGCCTAGTACATCATACATATGTACAACAAATGATTTAGTATTTTTTCTCACTGTGTAATAACTTAAACACCTAAAAAGTTTATACTTTGCCAACACATAAATCCTCACTTAATTGATAGCAATAAATTTGCTGTTTTGACTTTTTATGAGCAAAAATCAACTTTTTGTTTTATCTGATGGCAACATTTGCTGATTATATGGTTGCCAAGTAAGTGTTCAGAGGAATACATGTGTGTGTGTGTGCTGCCAAAAGAATATTTTAAAATTCGCTCATTTTGAGGAAGTATATTGTAACAGCAACAACTATACAAAAAATGCATACTACCACTACCACATTATAAAACAAAAACAAGAACAAAAATGCAAAAGGCACTATTTAATGCAATCTTTCTTTTGCAGCATGCAGCGTGCATGTGTTGCTAGTTATGTTGTTGTTGTTGCTGCTGCTGCTTTAGCTGTTGGTGAGCATCATATTCTTTTTGCTATTCTTGTGCTGCTCTTTACGTTAAAATTACATGAATTTTATTGCGCATACCAATGCCAACGTGTGAGAACGCAAACAATTTTTTTACTGCATATTTTGTGGCGCCGACAAGGTAAATTTAAGGTTAACGCTTAAAAAGTATATTAAAACGCTGTTAACAAAAATATAAAAAATGGCTGTGAAAGGTTGATTATGTATTTGCAAAAAAATATTTAGTAGAATTTTATGATATTGCGAAAATGAAACAATTAATGTTGCGGGATTTATATGTAAGAAATTAAGCTTATATGTAAAAATATTTCTTCATTTTGAACATACATACGTACAAGCAAAACTCAACACACAAAAGTTAATAGAAATAATAATACAAAAAGCAACACAAAAGTATAAGGCTAATGAGCATAAATAATGCAAAAAACAAAGTGGAGGCAGTCAAATTTAATTATTTATTATTCGTTACAAAATTATTTATTCATGATATGTAATTGTGTGTAACATAATTACGTTTACTAATTTTTCTACAACATTATTTTTCTTTACTTATTTCTCATAATATTGAAACCTATAAATATATTATGGCATAATTTAGCAATAAATTACACTAAAATACAATCAATGTATATTATTTTTCCAACAAAAATATATTTAAAAGCTAAGCCTCAATGCAAATTGATGTTAGCTTTACTCAGTATAGTAGTATAACTCATATCAATTATGAAACACACACTTCTCTGAAATTTCAACTATACAAAACTACAAAAATAACAGCACGAACAGCACAAACTTTGAAGCAGCAAGGTCGACAACGTTACTATGAAAATATCAAAATTTTTTTTTGTACTACACTTCACTTCTTTTGAAAGAGCATTTTAAAACCAGCATGGATCAGTGCAGTTGAATGCACAAACATAGTAGTGGCTTTAAAAACGAAAACGGAAATGAAGCTTTAAGTAATGCTACAGCTAGACTTGCATGTTCAAAATCAGACATATAAACATTTGACCTTGTGTAGAGTTGACTTTGCAGTGGAAATTTTACTGTACACAAATTAAATACACACAAATAAAATTTTTGAGTGTTTCATTTTGTATGGCAATTTAAGTAATATTTAATACTTAAATTTTTGAAATATTTTGAACAGCAGCGTGGGCATATTTTAACAAAGCTCTTTTCTACATAAGCTATTTATTGTGAAACATGAAAGCTGCTCAAAATATTGATTGAATTTGAGATTACTCATACGCACTGTTAACCAAATTAAAATTGTTTTATAAATTCGTGCTGCTTAAATCTTTTGACTAGTACGAAGAAATCTTTAAGTGTGTACGTTAAAATTTTTTCCTTTACTAAACTTGACTCAATCCTACGATTAGTTTCTTAGAAAATATTATAAATTTAAAATTTATTTTATATTTCTGAAAATTTTATTGCTTTTTCATAAATTTCTTAATTTACCCCACTGTTCAAGAACCCTAAGCTAAGTGCAAGCTTAATTCTATTTATGCTATTCTAACTAAGCTTCTAGTGCGTTACACGAATGACTGACTACGTAAATGTGTTTGTCAGAGCGTTTGCGTATTTTTCAGTATTTCAGACGCTTGAAGTTGTAAAGTGTTTTGTCTATGCATGTATGTGTAAGCATCCGTACGGCTTACTCATAAATTTTGCTATTCATAAACTCATGTTGTGCATAGTTTTTTATGTTATTTTTTTTTTTGTCTATGTGTGCTGAAGTTTAAAGCTCGAAATAATAAACGCTTACTTGTTAAACAATTGTATGTGCTGTGTATCTAGCTGTGAATGTAAAATTAATATTTTGTTTTTGTTTATTCATTTCATGAAAAAACAAAAAATAATTTTGCGTGTTACAAACAAATTTTAAATTTCATGCTTTTCAGGCGAGTGTTACATTTGTTTGTGCTACAGCAATAAATCAGGGTCAAATTGTAAATGTTTAGGTCAACAAGGCATGTATGATCTCTAACATGAAAACTTTTTACTTTTTGTTTCATTTACTTTAAAAATAGAGTGTTGCAAAAAAATCATGCTTAGGAATATTAGAAAAATTGTGCGATATTTGTAAAAAATTAAAAATTATAAAATTATAAAAAAAATGTTTATTATATATATAACATACTAAATAGGGTGGTATTCAATTATATGGCTTCAATTATATGCTTCAATCTGATTTTATTTCAAGGACCCAAAATAACTATTACATATTTGGTTTTTTGTGATTGAAAAAATTGCCCAATCTTAAGGAATATTTTTAAAAATTGTCAATAACTATTATTTTTCAAAGGATTCTTTTTTACGTAGGGTAATAACTGTAATGCATAAGAAATTGTTTTTCCACTGTCAATTATTTTTCAATGGTTGTCCAGAGTACCAAAATTCCAATTTTAGAAATTTTTTTATGCACCAATCGATAGGGAGAGATCGAATTTGGATTTTGGCCACCACCAAAGGTGGTCCTGAGTCCAAAAATGCCCGATTTTGGTAAATTCTGGAATAAAAATGTTATGCACCAATCGAAGGAAAGAGGTCGAAAATGGATTTTGACCTTCAACAGAGGTGGTTCCGAGTCCCAAAACTGCACGATTTCGGTTCATTTTCGAAAAGAAATGTTATGCTCCAATTGATGGGAAGAGGTCGAAAGTGGATTTTGACCTTCAACAGAGGTGGTTCCGAGTCCCAAAACTGCACGATTTCGGTTCATTTTTGAAAAAAAAAAATGTTATGCTCCAATTGATGGAAAGAGGTTGAAAATGGATTTTGACCATCATCAGAGGTGGTTCCGAAAAACGCCCGATTTCGGTCCATTTTCGAAAAAAAAATTTTATACACCAATCGATGGAAAGAGGTCGAAAATGGATTTTGAACATCAATTGGAGTATCTCCGGACCCTAGAAAGGACCGTTGTTGACTCATCTTCGGATAATTTTTTTTTGCTCCAATCGCTTGGGAAAGTTCGAAAAATAATTTTGGACATCACTTTGGATGGCTCCGGACCTTGGAAAGTACCGTTTTCGTCCCATTTGGTGCTTTCTAATGTCCGGAGCTGCCCTAAGGTATGTCTAAAAGACATTGCCGACCATTTCTTAACGGTTGGAGCAAAACAATTTTAGGGTGGTTCCGACATTTTTTTTTTTCACACCAGTTGATAGATTGAGCTCGGAAATGGCTATTCTCGACCTTTTCCTATCGATTGGTGTAAAAAAATTTTTATTTTGTTTTATTTTCTTTAGATATGCTGGAGCAGTGTTGTGCATTTGGGTTTTGTGAAAGTGTACTGCATCAAGACTTGGAATATATTAGTTTATAAAAACTCTAAAAGTTAAAAAAGTTAAATGAATTTTCTAAGGTTTACAAAAAAAAACTCATTCGATTTTTTATTGATATTTCAACAATGTTTCTTACAAAATAAAATACAAAAAGCAAAAGTCAACCAGCCAATAAAATTTACACTAAAATTTTCTAATTAAAACAAAATAAGGTATTCATTAGAAATAGTCCAAGTGTTTGTCCATTGTGGCTGTTGGCTAGTTTGCAAGGCGTAATCGTCTTTTGTTTTGGAGCCAGTTATTATACATTGCATGAAATTTTAAATTTAAAACCACAATAACATCACTTTGCTAGTACTTGAGTTAAGGCTACTAAAATTAATATTCAATTTCTAAATGTAAGCATTTTTGTTTCAATTAAAATACAATGCCAGCCATAAACATATTTTTAAGTACATAATTCTCTTCATGTTTTTTTTTGGTGAAGCCATTGAAAGAATTTTGACTGCCACACACACTTTTGAAGTACTTAGCAGTTTTCGTAAAACCAACTAAGTCTATTTAATTTTCAATTTTGAAATCCGCTTAAAAGCGCAGCGCACAAACCTAAAACTAACTACAACAGCTAAAAGCAAATCCAACAATCGTAGTAAAAGTAGCAATAAAAACACAACAGTTGAACAAAACCGGACATGTACTCAATGCGCTTCCAAATGAACACCTCTCGAAAAAAATATAACGAGAAAACAAAAATGAAAGAAAAAATAGAAAACAGCAGATTTTTGAACTTTACCAACTTTTGTTTGATAAAGAAAAAAAAAAAAAATACAGAAAAACTTTTCAAACGCAGTTTTGCAAAATAGCCAAAAGCAATAGCAACAAAAAATAAAGTTTTTTTTTTTGTATCTTAAAAGCTCTTTGAAATTTTATTTTTTTAATGTGCAAAAAATAGAAATTTACTACGCACAGTGGGTTAAAAAGAGTGCAGAAAAAATTGAATTACTTGAAAGCAGACGTCAAATATTATTACGACTTTTTCAAAATGTTATAACCAATAAAATTTTTATTTAATTTTTTTTAAGTGAAAGAAAAACTCTACTGTGCGATTTGTGTTTTGTATTTCAAAAAATAGTTGCATTAAATTCTATATATAAAAAATTAAACTTTATATATTTTTTGCTTATAATCGTGACCTGATTTTTGTGCCCACACATTTTGACCTCGAAAAGTTTTCTTTCACTGCTATAGCAATACATGGTAAGAGCAAATATTGCTCTGGCATTTACTACGTAAGAGCACGCAGACCCACGCATACCCACGCACACCCACACATTCACACATAAATATACATTTAATGTTCGCTGCTTGTAGGTAAATGCAAATATGCTCGAGTGCTGAAAAGTATGCAACAAAAAATCAGCAGTCTCTGTGTGTTTGCGTCGCTTACGTTTTAAATGCATGTATATGTGCATTAGTGCATTTATGCAACTTGTCTACTTTATGCAAAAATGCGCAAAAATTATATTGGAATCTGGCAGAATTGGAATGTACAGCTTGCACATAGCTGTCATTTTTGCATCCCATCGTTGACGTAAATTTTTTACGTTCACCAAATAAACGTTAATTCGAAAACAATTTTTTTGGTTTTATTTTTTGTTGTTGTGGTTGTTGTAGTTGCATTAGTTGTGCTTTAGTCAGTGTAGCATGATATTTCAAATTATGTATTTATGCAAAAATTTTGAACATTGCAGTTCGATTTAAGCAAAATAAAATTTATTTAAATGGGGGAAAACGAATCAGTGACTACACTTTCTCAATTTTTGTTTTTGATTTTCTAGAAAGAAAGCTGAGTTTTCTTCACTTTAGATACGTCAGATTCACGTTGGCGTTTTATTTTAGATTTCGAGTAAAAACTCAATCAACATATCAGCATTATTTATGCATTGTTCAGTGCTAAATTTTCAAAAAGCATATTCCTTTCCTCACAACATTCAACTGCCAAATTTTTGCGCAGTAAAACTCAATATCAAACAAATATGCGTTTAAAGCACATAATTTGTCTTATTTGCTTATAGCTTAAGCACGATACTTTTCTTTGTTGTCGTTGTTATCATCATTGTTGTTGTTGTTGCTATTGTCTGTTATTGCTGTAGTCAAAATAAAAAGTAACAAAAAAACTCTTTGTTTATTTTGTACACACGCATAAAAAAAAAGCAAACAAATAACAATAACATACACAATTGTAACAACTTGAGCGTGGCAACGGCTTAAAAAAAAAAACAAAAAAAAAAAAACCGACTACCTTTTGACAAAATTTTGTTTAAGACAATTTTTCCATATATAACCGACATGCTGTCAATGTATACGTCTGTTGCTGGCTTGGTGTTTTGTATCAAATACAAATAAACACAAAGCAAAGCGTTATTCAGTAGACGCGTTGGGTGTGAAATATGTTTAGAAAATACAAAGAAATTTACGCACGCAGATTGAAACACAAAAAAAGACGTAAATTTAGCCTACAACTTTATGTGTGTGTATGCATAAATTTATAGACACAGTAAGAAATATAATAAATAGATGCACTGAAAAATGTTTAATATACCTATATGACTTGATCAACGTATGTGAAATATATTGTCGGGAAACAAGTTTTTGAGAAAATAGCTGATAAAGTTAACAATTCTATTGATTTTGCTTAAGTTTTTCCTTAAGGTCCTTTTTTGAATAATTAATTTGTTGAATAAATTAAAAGCCTAGAAATATGAAGTTTATTTATTAAAAAGAATATATTTTTTCTATCGGCTTCGCGAAAATGAAATTGGTTAGATCCCTTTTCGTATATCAATACACATATTTTAACATTCAATTTATATAAAAAAAAATCCTTGCATACAAATGTGGATAATTTATAATTGGAAATATTAAATATTTAGTTTTTTATGCATAAGATTTAATTTGCATTTTTGTCTAAGTTTTATTTAATATTTTTTTTGCAGTGTAAGAAAAATTCACTAAAATTACGTTCGCAACAAATAAATCTTCATAAATCTCTTTTTCAAAACTTTTGTACACATTGAAACGTACATACTCACAAAAGGCTTAATTTATATATGTATGTGCGAGGGTGGGTCATAAAAAAAATATTTTTGAAATTCTATTTGATATGCTGATAATACTTTGCTAATTAAGATCAATAATGTCCACATTAAAATATTTGCAATTATAATGAGATTTTTGGAACGCGTATTGATTGGTCTTTAAATTTTAATATAAAATTTATTGCCTATTTTTTATTCACGAATATATATGGGACGTTTCACGTCAAGCGGATCACCTTCGTGGCCAAAAATTGGCTACGACGTCTTAAAATGAAATTCAAAACGGCGGATCCAATATGGCAGCCGGAAGCCGGAGAAAAGTCGAGTGTCCAGCAATAGAAGCTTGTAAAAATAAAAATTCACTACCGATCGGTATTTCCTTGACAAAAATTGTAGCTCCAAAAAAGCATTCGTGGTAGGTTGACATAATCCATGATGGCAGATCCAATATGGCTATCAAATATTCAATATGGTTGCCAAAATTCTGAAAGTCAATCGATTTGCACCAAATTTGGTATACGGGGGTCTTGGGGGTCACTGATCACGAATCCGAAGTCAGATTTGACAAAATCAAGATGGCCGATCCAAGATTTCAGACGTATTTTATAAAAATCAACCGATTTGTACCAAATTAGTTATACGGGGGTTTTTGAAGTCGTCGATTGCGAATCTGAAATTATATTTCAAAAATTTTCAAAATCAAAATGGTGGATTCATAATGGCGTATTGTTCAAAAATTAACCGATTAGCACTAAATTTGGTATACGGGCGTTTATGGGGTCGCTGAATACGAGTCCAAGGTCAGAAATTTAAAATTCAAGATGGCGAACCAAGTGGATAAGGCTATTGAGTTTCAGCGAAATCAGGTCTGCTGTCTTGAATTTTAAATTTTTGGCCTTGGATTCGTATTCAGCGACCACAGCAACGCCCGTATACCCAATTTTGTGCTAATCGGTTTATTTTTAAACAATGCGTTCGCCATATTGATCAAAGTATCAAAAAGAAACGTGAATCGCATGAAAAAATCCATATAGCTAAATATTTACATGGGCGTTATCAGGCATGTTCTATATTTCACTTCCGAGTGAAATTCAAGTGTATTCGTTCTATTTTCACTCGGAAGCGTTATATAGAAAATGCCTGTGTAGTCTTTTTGACAACGTTTTATCACAAAATAAAATTTAAGCAAATCGTTTTTATGACCCACCCTATTATGTGTGTCAATGTGTAAAATTTGTAGCATGTCGAAAATGGAAAAAATATAGCCAGACACTTTATGCCGGCGTACATATGTAATACTTGTGTGTGTGTTTGTTTGTTTATTTGTTTTCATGTGACGCCATTGAAGAGGTGTAACGCAGACACTAACACTTGAATGAAACAATTTTGTCGTTAATAACAACAAATAACAAAAAAAGAAAAATAAACTACAAAGTAACAGATTTACTACAAAAAAAAAAAAAAAAAACAGAAAAATTAAGTTATGAGGTGTTTGCGTGTGATTACCAGAATATGTGTCTATAGAAGAGTTGGTATATAAAAACTGAAATTAAGAGGGCAATTTACACATTTCAAGAGCTGTTAGTGATGCGCAAGAGATTAAAGGACGAAAAATGCAATATGTAGCCTAGGACTGTTTTGATTTAAGTATAAAATTACACTCTTCCTTCATTTTTGTAATTACAGAATTGACATTAAAAAGAAAAATTGAAAATATTTGTAAAAGTTTTAAAAATTTTATAGTTATCTCTTATAAATTATCTTTCGGCGCTTTTGAAAATTAATATTTTTGCACCATTAGGTAGAAATTCTTTTGGAAAAGTTTTTTCAGAGTTAATTTTTTTTTCTCGCTATTGCAAAGGACTTAATTCTATTTAACAATTTTCTGTGTTTCTACTTATTTGCACTTTTCTCTTTACAACTTATACTTAATTTTGTCTGATGTTTTGTTTTGCTTTTGTTGACAATTTTGCTGTCATTTTTTTTCTGTTTTTTGTAGGCATGTGAACATACCACAAACTACGCGGGTGTTTCAAGTTTGTGTTTGTGCTTGCGTTATTTCTATTTATCTATTTGTATGCGTGCGTGTGAAATAATCCGTTGTCATTGTAGTTAGACAAACGAAAAGCATCAACAGTTTTAGGAACGTCTGAGCCATGCTTTAGGTGGGGAATTTCTTGCTTTTGTATATTTATTTTGTAGGTATTTTGGATTTTAGTTACTAAATATAAATGAGATAACGTTTTGCTCTGACTTAAATTTTTTTCAAAATAATTTAAGGAGCAATATTTCTATTTATAAAACCCATGAAAAAATGAAGAATTTAAAAGAAAATTATGAAAACCCATTATTTATTAAGGAAATATCGACAATTTGAAACAAAATCCTTTCAGAAATTTTTTCAATATTTTTAGTTTCAGCTTACAAAGTTCAAATCACGACAATTTTGAAAAATGTGGCTTTTGAACGAAATAAAAAAATACGGGTCTCTTTGAATTAAGCAAAGAATGATTCTTGTAAATTTTAAGCAAATCGATGACATTGATGGGATCAGTCTTAATTATTTTGAAATATAATTTGCCTTTATAAGAACATCTAGGTTTTGCATTGATGTTAATAAGATGCTCTTACTCGTAAATTATGACTTTTTTATTGACATATGTACGCATTAATAAAATTTTTAAATAAAATTCTCTATAAGATAGAAGGGCTAACTTTTTCTAACCCATATAATTAATTCCAGTTATAGGACTTCAAAGTTGAAATTTGTTTAAAAAAAACGAAAAACATGAATTGATTGGCTAACAATTAAAGTTTCTACAAGCAATTATGTGAAGTATGTGATCTCAAAAGTGCAGTTTTTTGAACTTGGCCATTTATATGAAAAATTAGGGCCAATCGGAAAAAATCAGATTCTACGGAAAATTTCACTAAAGAAAATGTTATCGCCATTCGATGTGGTAAAAATTTTTATAAATTTGTAGAGTAGTGTTTTCCATAAAAGATTTTATCCTGTCGTTAAAAAAAAATAGTTTCGGAGCTACAAAGCATTGCAGATCTATAGCTTTTCTTAGAATCAGAAATCTTCCATAGACTTAAGAGGTACCTTCAGCTATAAAGTTTTATATTGTGGATCCTTACAAATTAATAAAACTAGCATAAATTTTCCATTTTTCGATTTAAAAAAAAAAATAATATAATACAAAATAAATATAACAACTTTAGAATTGACATTGATAAAAATTAGCTCTTTTTCAATTTGATTGCGTATTTTGCTTCAATTCTTTGATTTTTATTTATTTATTTTTATTTTTATAAGTTCATTATTTTGTGCTCATGCAGCTTCCTTTTTGGCAAATCAACACTTTCAAGTGATTTTTCATGTTTCCCTATGTATTTCCGTACTTGTTTGTTTGTATGTAAGAAAACACATGTGTGTGTGTGTGTTTGTGTCAACGCGCTCACGCCTGACATGCATGCACTCTTCCTTCTTTCGTATATATGTATGTGTATGTCAACGCAATTTGATGTATTATGATTGTCTGTGTGACAATTTCATTTCCGTTTCACATTTTCATTTTTTATATTTTCACTTCGTGTACTGCCTTGTATTTATGGCTCTACTTTGGCTTATGTATATACATATTTATATGTGTGTGTGTGTGTTTTGCTGCATAGCTATGTGTCTATGCGTATTTGAAATACCATGACCTGGCTTTAGCTAACAGCGGCATTAGGGCGTCTCACATTTGCAATAAGAAAATTGAAAAATTTCTTAAAGTTAAGGAGTTTTCTATTTTATTTTTCAAAAAAATCCCACCACTGGGTAAAAATTGGTTGGGTTGTGTTTGATTTGGTTTCTTATTTTGATTCAACGATGATGATTTAATTTCCTCATTTTTTAATTAATCTTGCATTACTGAAGGCTAATTATGTTGATAAATCAAAATAAGTGTTCAAATTTTAATGAACTGTAGAATTTAACAGAAAAGTCGCATAGAAATTATTTAAAAATTATATATCTTTTGTGAAATTTACATAATTATTTATTTTCTTGGGGAGTTTTGAGCTTACAGGACTCTAAATACAACTTAAAAGACTCTAAGTATATTTTCTATAAAAAAAATCTAACATTTTGTTGAGTTAAACCAATGAAATAAAAATTGCTGATGTCACCCTAAAACATTTATTCATTTGAAACACTCCTACACACCCATGTTTATCTCTTAATCCTTATTGCGGTGATGTGCTGTCTTATGTAGTGATGTGACTGAAATTAAAATGAACAACAATTTTTCGAGAATTTTTCTTGAAATTTTGGTGCTTTTGTCTTACGAAGAATAAAGTAGGCATAGCTATGTGTGTTATTTGCTTTATACGTAAAAAAAATTAAGCGTGAGGCAGGAATTTAAAAAAAATTTATATGCAGCAAATTTCTATGTTCTGGGCTTTAATTATTTGTGACTTAATATTTGTTAAGGGAATTTCTCCACAATATCGATTTTCTTGATAAATTTATTAGATTTTATTTGTACCGAAAGCTATTTCGAAAGATTATCTGTCTACACATGAATAACGTTCTCTAAGAATTTTTGTTTTTTAACCATTTTTAAAAGAATTTATGTCAATGTTTGGATTGAAACAGTGTGCTTTTAATGATATTCTGTTTGGAGTATTTTATTTAAAGATAATTGAAATAGTAGGTGAATGTTTTTAATGTAGCACCTCCGTTACGTTAGCATAATGTAGCGTAAGTTTTTAATTAATTAACTGCGTCCTTGGTTATGTCGACAGTTTATTATCTTACTCCATTGATTGGTGTAGTAAAATCATTTTTTATTTAAATGGGCTCAAGACAAGACATAAGAAGTTGCGTTGCCACTGGTCAGTCCCAATATCTTTTTTCGATCTCTCACATCTAGCGAATGGTGTCCAATATTCGTCTACACATCCGCCAATTCAGTTACCGTACAAATTTTATGCTACACACACCAGTAAGGATTTTTCACACATAAGAAAAAAAAAAATAAAAATTTGCAAAAATTTCTTAAAAAAAAAAAACTTCTGCACCTAGGATGCTGCACACTCTTACCTTAAGCTCAAAACCACTTAATCCATAAAATGCAAATAAATTTAGTATAAGGCGTATGTAAGAGAAAAGCGATGTAAAAAAAAACCAAAACTTTGCAAACATGTAAATCCTACGCTCGAAAGGACTTTGGTATAAATCTCTTTTATTAAATGTAATTTTCTTGGCATCCTTTCATGACTCAAGCACTGCTGTAGTTTCTCAATTTTTTCATTTTTTTTTGTACACTTTAATATGCGCAAATATGCCTTCTTCATTTGCTGTTATCCTTTTTATGCGCGGCCAACGGAAAGCAACTTTCAAAGTTACCACATATGTATGTATGTAAGAGTATGTGGGCAAGTTCATAAAACTGTTACAAACTTCAATATTCTGAACTTCTTTATAACGAAGTTATATCATGAACACTTCGTTTTCGTTTTACTTTAAATATGTTTTGATCTCCATGAAACGAAACGAAATTAAATTTTTGCGCATATTTCTCTTATACTAAAACTAAATTTAATGTCTTAAGCTTTAAAAAGGTCGATAGCTTTCAGCATTCCAATATCCTTCCCTTTTTAGATACTATGCGATCTTATATAAAATTACAGTTTTGCAAAAACATTTTCTGTAAGACTTTACCAAGTTTTGAGCAATTTTTTCGGATGACGATGAAGTCTTTCAAAGGATTTTTAGACAAAATGAAGACTCACTCAAAAAAATTTCTTAACAGGGGTTATAATCCCTCACATACTCCTAGAAGCAGAATCCCATTGAGTTGGAACTGTTTTATATCTTATTACAAAATGAAAAGCACTAGTTTTTTTCCTATAAACTGATATTTAGTGGGCTATATGAAGTTAATCAAATCAAATTTTAAAGGTGAAATTAAAGAGGAGTAAAAAATCGTCAAAAAAATACTATAAAAGTATCATTTATACTCCCTGGCCTTCCAGTAGTCCCGACCTATCTCCAATAGAGTCCTTGTGGGAAAAATGAAGAGAGAGTTGATAGATAGGATTGTCCGATCTATTATGGCTAATTTTGAAAGTGGCTGAACTTTTCTGAATGAAGTTTTATTTTTAATTGCTTCTGTTATATAATATGTATTGTTGGAATCAATTTTTTGTTTCTTTTATATTGCTGAATCCAGATTTTTTTGGAAGAAAAATTTTTTTTTATTCAAAATACTTTTTAAACATTTTTAAGAGTTTCCTTTGTTTAAACAAAATATGAGGTGACCGAATTATTCTGACGATGGGCTCGTAGATTTAAGTTTTCATAAAAGTACCAATCAATAGATTTTATTGATCCTTGATCCAGACGTTACATTTTATGTTATTAAAAATTAAAAAAGCTGTTCCTGTGACCCTTATTTAACTCCTTGAAAACCATAAGAAGGGTAATAAAATAATTATGAATTTTATTTTTTTCAATTATGTCCCAAATCAGTTGTCTGCAGATATTATTTTTTTAAATTTATGATAATATTATTTATTTAGCTATAATACAAACATTAGTTATTTGAAATTTTTGAAAAAGAAAATGTCACGTGACCTATGAAATCACCCGCATGCATTTACTGTACTGCTTTTGCAACTTTTTTTTTTCCACTCATGCAAACTTTACGTTAAGAGCTGTGATAAAAATTACTGCTAAAACGATTTGTTGCTTCTTTTAAGCCCTAGTGCTTCATTGCTTAAGCATGCAGACAGACAATTTGATATACACAAGCAAACACACATTCGTATATATGCTAACACGTGTGTGTGTATGTAGTCACTGTGTATAAGTTAATATAGTTGTTGCCAGCTTAGCAAGTGCTACTACAGCATGGAACTTGAAATGCATGAGGAGGGTCTTTACGCCTTTGAAGTTTTATTTCTATGATTTTCTAAGAGAGCAGCATATTTAATATCGCTATCAGACTTCAGCTAGATTCTTGGTTTTGGTGAGTGAATTTCAACTACAAGCGGCTATTTTAATATAAAGTTCAAATGGACTTCGAAGGACCTTGAAGTATCCTACTGTGGTGTTAATAGATTCAGCACTGAAACCTTGCTAATTTTTTGAAATTTCTGAGTCAGTCAGTCAAAAAAATCTTAGTTAAGTTCAAACTAAAATGAAAAAACCAACCCGCACGAATACCACTCAAGCGAAGCTTAAAAAGTAAACTTTATAAATATTTAAAACTTTTCAACTGATTTTCCAACTCGCTCATTTATCTATCAAGTTTCAGTATAATAACACAAAAAAAAAAAAACTTCTCATCATTTGTGCTTCCTTGGTTGCTGCTTGTTACTTTTATGCATATTCCTGTCACATTGTGGTTGCACAACATCATCATCATTCATCAGCAGCGAACAGCAGCAGCAGCAACAGCAACCGTAGCTGCAATAGTGCCGGCAACTTTTCGTTATGTCAAAAAGTTGTTTTTTTTTTTACTTTATTTTTCTTCAAAAACTTTCAAAAGGTGTCGTTATTAATGACGTTCAGTATTTGAAACTGACAGCCAAATATATTTTGTGTTAAAAATATTTTGCTTCATTTTTCTTGATTTTAATGTTTTCCTGTCTAAAAGGGTTGCCAAAAAAGCCAAACACAAATGAGTAGCAGCTGTTTGTGTTAAGCAAATTGGGTTGATTGCTTAGTTTGAAAAGTTTTCTTTGAATTTGCTGTTAAAATTAATATGAAAAATTCTTTGCAAAAACATCAGTTTGTTGTACATTTTGTTAATCATTTTAAGCTGACCAGTAGTTTGTTCCTGGTATTTGTTTTGACAGCACTGTTGACTGTTGTAATGTATGTTGTACACCGCGCTATGCTCGCCACAAAAATACTGCATTGAAGTGTCTAAATTAAATTGTCTTCAACACTTAATTTAATTAATTTCGCTATTTACTATTAAAGATTTCTCTATTTAAATATTATAGTCACTCAACTTAATTCTGTAAAAAATGTTTTTTAAACATAAAATTTTTTTCATAGCAATTGCAACAAAAGGCCACACTTTTGATAGAGGTCATTGCAAGTGCACATGTTTACTGCTGCTATTGATAACTTTAAATACTTGGTATGTATGCTGACCAAGTTTCTGTGCTTAAAAGTTAGTAACAATTTTGGCACTTGCTCCAGTGAGCTTCCGCAAAATTTCACTTTTTCCATCGTTGACGCTGTCACCGCTGTAGCCTAGCTGCCGGAAGTCAGCAACATGCACATACGTTCACATACGTGTCCTTGTTTACGTTTAAGTTATTCTCGCTTTCAACTGTTGCCAGGAGTACAAACATGAAATATTAATAAAAAAAAAAAAAAATTTTTATTCTAAAAACTTGTGCGCTCGTTGGGCTCGTTGTCATTTTCGTGTCATCAACGTTGACTTTGGCCAAAAGTTTTTCAAAAATATTTTGCCTGAATGTTTGCACTGGAAATGTTGCGGATATGTTGCAAAATTGTTAAAACTTTAAATGAATTCTTTGAGTTTTTCTCTACTATACCCATGTTGTTGCTTTAGTTTTAGTCACAGTTGTGCATTCTAATGTTAGTTGACTTTATTTGGTATATTGAAATAACTTAAAACTTACTCAGAAGCATGTGGAGAATGTGCATGGCATTTAGTTTTTTTTTATATTTTAGATAAATTCATATTACGCAAAAGTTTGCCAGCAAAATATTTAGGGAATTTTTGAAATTGCTGCAAAAGGAATTTAATTTACAAATATGTAACAAATTTGCAATGTCGCATGCTTGACACTAAATCACAATATTATTTGAGTTCGAACATAAATTGACTTATGCCCCTTTCATTTTGATTACGAATAAATCATATATTATACGTTAAAAGCCACAAACATTTAGGGCCATATTTATTTAATAAACTCTTATATCTAACATCTAACTCACTACAAAATTACAACATTTACCAATAGCTGCTCTAACATTCTCTATTACTTGCTTCCCTCGAAGTATAACAAATTGCGAAAATATGCCAAGCATTAACATTTTGGCAGACAGCAATCGCTTTTGTTGAAACAAAACAATTTGCCTTTTCAATCAATATTTTAGAGCATAGCGTTTTTGTTGGAGATAGAAAATTTCTTGCATATGCAAAAATCATGAGCCTTAAATAATATAAAGACCATGATAAAGTAAAATAAAACACAGAATCCCATCATGGCTTCACTCTAAAATAACGCTTGCATATAAATCTCATTAATATGTTATATGTATGTTGAAAAATCAATCCTTGTCAAACCACATACCATCAGCAGCAGCAACAGAAACAGCCAGCAAAAGCATCATCATTGATGATGTTTATCTCTTAAGACAGCTTAAGAAATTTTGCACCCAATAAAATTTCCGGAAAAGCAAAAACAAAACTTGAAGAAGAAGATATTATCGAGCTGTGCCACATTTTATATACTCAATGTATTTGTAGCTACTCTTTGTACTATGCCTCTTGGCCATATTTCAATTTCAAGTCATGTTGGTAATGTTGTGAAATTTGTATTATTGTTGAATATTGCTGTTGTTGTTGTAGTTGTTGTCTACAGCTGCCGCAAGGACCTTTTGCCTTTTACAATTAATTACCATATAAATTTTGTATACAGAGGCACAAACAGTAGTAATATATACTTATGTATACAGTCATGGCGAATAAAATGAAAATCTTTATGATTGACAACGAGATTGACGCAAGTTTTCTTGCGAAAGCTATAACTAAAGACTCACTCAGGCAGTGTTAGGTTAGGCTAGGTTATAATGGTGGATTAAAAGCCCCACATAGACACTTTGGTCCATAGTGATACCACATTTCTCAAGTTTTATTTAGTTAATATTAGTTGTTTGGTTTATGGTAAAAATGTTCGTTTGCCTGTCGAACTTGTAGATTATGTGAAGTTTCAAATTTGCAACGTCGTGTAATGATTTTAGGAATGCATATCCAAGCCTTGTCAGAGCGAGTGCACGGCATTCACATAGCAAGTGCTCTAGTGTTTCTTTCATATTTAGTTCCATGCAGTTCCTACATAAATATTAGTTTCAAGCAGTCTCATTTTTATTGCATGATGACTTATGAGGCAATGTCCTGTTATTACCCCTGTCAAGAGGCGGCAGTGTTACATTGACCCAATTTAGAGCACTCATTGTTTAGCTTTGATTTATGCCACATTGATTGTTTAATTTCTTAGACATTTTGTCTTAAAAAATTTAATAAAACTTCTCTACTTCTATGACATTACTTGACATCCTCCAATTACTGTTCTTGATGCTGTGTACTTTTAGTTGATCCTCTACCTTAATGAAATTGGTATGCCCAGTATTTTACAGTGGTGTTTTAGAAAGGCAAATAACTAACATATATGTATATATATATGTACTACATTTATGTGTTCTTGCTGTCTATCGAAATTATCCTTTTTTTTTGGAGAAAAAGTACAAGCAATAAAATATTTACGCCACCCATTATTTTAAAATATTATAAAAAGTTAATTTTCATCTAAACTGTTATTATCACTAATTTATTTAATTCATTTATTTAAATCAAAAATAGTGATGCAAATACAAAGAAAGTAGTTTGGCTTATTTAAAAGCTAAAAAATGATATAGAAAAATTTTTCATACAAATCATCTCTATGTTTTCCCAAAGAATACAAACTCGAAATAGCAAATTTGGATTGGTGTATAAAAAATCACAGTTGATCTCGAATTTTCCTTGATAATTGGTTTCAAGGTCAAAGGCAAGGTCACTGATATAATTTTTGCATGAAAAATTTATCACTATCATACTTTGTTCTAGAGATATTGGTATGGGGAACTTAAAGTGAGTCAATTTCATTATATGACAATTGAATGTTACTCATACCTCATGGTTAGACTTAACGAAATCTAAATTCTTCGATGAGAAATTACGATCTTTTCTAAAATATGTATATAATTAATCAAATTTAGCGGTCTATAAAAAAAAGTTTTACTTAGTACTTTAGTTTTACATTTATAATACCCAAATTAACAGGTTTATTTTATTTAAAAATGGCCACATGACCTTTGATCCTGTTGGCCGCTTATGGGCTAGCTAGGATATAATTTACCTTGATTGACTACTTCTGAAATTGAGGGACGGTATTGCATGACACAAATGTGTGCTTTTTGTTGCATTATTCCTCTGCACTGTACATTCGGTATTAGTTTTTAAATGGACGATAAATGTAGCATTGGTTTTGAAAACATATATTAAGTTAACTCTTAAAATTGGTCAGTTTTTTTCAAAATTTGTTGCATCGTTTTAATTTTCTTTTTTGTCGTAATCAAAGTACATATATTTAGACAATAAACAAATTATGTGAAGTTTTTGCAGGACAAATTTTTACACTTTTTAAACTGCATTTTGAAAAGTCAGCTTTATTTCAAGCGGGCGTGTTTAATTTGATACTTCTGAAAAAAAAAAATTTTAAATTTTATGTTCACTTGAGCCAAAAGTATTTTAAGTTGCATTAATGTTTCAGAAATAGGTTTTTATATTTATTTAATATATTTATAACATATATGAACTGATTATTATATAAGTTTTAGTCTAAAAATAAATGTTTTTTCTTATAAACTTAAAATTAACTTAATTTTTAACATATATAAAATTTTAAAAATTTACTTATGATGCTCAAAATTTTGAATTTCAATATTTTTGCCCAACACTGTAGGTACACGCAAGAAAATCAACAAATGAGTATTTAATGTAAAATTGCTGTATTGCGGATTTTTGGGAGCATATATATATAACAAAAGCAACAACAGCAAAATGCCAACAATTATGTTTGTCGGTTCTTGATATACTGTTGCCTGAAATAATGTAAGCAATGAATTAGTCAAAATTTCCAATCCATTTCAATAGGCCATATGTTGCCGAAAATAAATATGTTTAGCCTTTTAGATGCTTTTAATTCTTAGCAAAATCATTTATCTTATATGAACAATTAGTATTTATAAAAATAAATAAAATAACATGCAAGAATAGTATTGAGGCTCACATTTTCAATATACATTAAGCTAGATTAAGTTTTTCAATGAAGATTGGTTTTAAGTACTTAATTAATATTGTATACTGGTTTCTCTTATCTAAAATCGTTTGTTTTAATCCCATATAAACTTTTTTTTTAAACAAACAAAATCAAAATACGCACGAACAGTTTAAAGTCTCTTTTAAATTACAAATCCCAAATTATAAGCTAAATTGTGTGTAGCTTTTTGTTAATGTTTTCCTAAAGTAGAGGACTTGCATCATCTTTTCATGTGCCATGTTTGCAAATGACAGCACATTTTGCATGAGAAAATTTAGTTAAACATAAAAGTATTGTATTAAACTTTACTATGCGGGTCCTTGGGGTCGGACTGTTTTTGTCATCAACAGGCCGACCATGCATGTAAGTACATGTGTAGTACATTGCTAGCTTTGAAAGCTTTGCTTTTTTGAAATTATTCCATTGTTAAAGAGTATTCAGGGATTAAAATCTTTTTGTTGAATCTTTTGCGTTAACTCTTGTGTTGACTTTTGGTAGGAAGTTTTAGCCATTTTTTTGAAAATTTAATTTATTTTTGCACTATTTTCTCCTAGTTTTAAGTTCCACATATACATAGATCATATGAACACTGCAGTTAGTTTCAAGTAGTGTGTTTAAGCTTCTTGTGAAAAACTTTAATAAATTTGTATGTTATACAAGCGATTCATACTGGCTTCGAATATAGCCTGACTTTAATTTATTTCGATTTAGAACCAAGTCTAGCCCAAATCGTGTCTTTTACCCATGCAAATTTAAGTCAGTTCCATGAACATAACAAAATGACGCCGAAATCGTTTTGGAAAATTTTCTTACAGATGTACATACATTTATTTCATTGTGATCAACACCTCGTATGAGTAACATTTAATTACCAAAAGAAAACTATATTTTACATATAAGCACTTCAGTCATTTTTATATCACTTTCGTTGTAACTCTTAATGTTTTTGTCCATGTGGACCTTTTAAATATCAAATGCTTTATAAATGCAATGGCCACCAAACATTTAATTGGTTTGGAGCATAATTTATAAAAATGAATTAAGAAGTTAGGAGCGTTAAACAAAATTCTTATTTAAAAGTAAATAAAGTTATGACTTATTAAATTAAACTTAATGCCACAAACACCCACACAATACAATACAAAGACTTATGATAAACATTTGCTGACCTGATTTTTATTTCAATGTACTCGTATGCGTATAAAATAAAGCCCATAAAATTATTACAATCGCATTTTAGGCGCGCGTACAAAAAGCAACACAGCGCCAACAACAAACAACGACAATGTATTTTATGCTGACTTACATATGCACATAAATGTTTACATTGTTGCTGGCAAAAGCCAGTGCTTACATTTTGTTGTTTTTACGCTTGTTCTTGCGTATATTACCAGCAGCAGCATAATTTACGCTGATCTGGTTTTTGAGCTCAAGATAATAAAATACAAGAAAAAAAAAAAAGAGCAGACGAAAATACGTTGTTGTCGTCGTCGTTCCGCTTGAGAATATTGTTGGTGAAATTTTTAAGTAGCTTGAAAGCTTACGCTTTTTTTTTGCATTTGTCGGCTACATACATATTTTTGTGCGCGTCCCTTTATGGCCAGATAAATACGTTTATGATTTATCGAACATTTAAGTGTATTGGTTGTAAATTTTGTTTAAAAATGTTTTTCTTTATTTTTGCGACTTTTTTTCGTTTCTTTTTAAAATTCATGTCATATTGTTTTTTGGCGGGGGTGCTTATTTTTACTGAGCTATGAATTTTATTTTCTCAATGATGTTCAACATAGCTACTTAAGATTTTATGATAAACAGTTTTTAGTTTATGTCAAAGACATAGGTTTTTTTTTTCTGGGTACAAAAACAAGTCATAAATATTATATGTTTTGATGTTGATAAAAGTTAGGCGATGAGTTATTAAATATGTCAGTGTTTTTTATGGAAATTTTTTAAAACTATTAAGGGTTGGGTTAAAAACAACACGACTTGTAATCTTAGTTACATATTAGCAGTGTAATTTAGTGGAAAATTCTTTAATTAAAAAATTATTGAAGAGCTGCTTCGCTGGCACTAATATTGTTTCTGTTAGTACTGTACTTAACTCTATAAATTGTGACATTCACTAGATTTTGAGCAAATATTTGGAAGACCTCGCTTGTGCCGAAGACATATGCCTTCTCGCCATAAAGCAGTCAGACATGCAGGAAAAACTCACTGCCGTCCGATGCCATTGAAAGAAGTAGCTTTGATAAACTTTATATGTATAAAGATTTGTTGATATATAAAATAAAAGTTTTTGCAATCCAAAATTTTGACACCGTTGGTTTAGCAAAATGTTTAATAATTTTTTAAAATTTAAAAATAGCATTATTTACAAAAGTTCTTAAGTTTAAGCCATGGCCGCTAAAAATTACGAGCCTTAAAGTGCTTTTTTGTGCCTTTGAGTCAACATGTCGTATGAATATAATTTTTTTTTAGTACTAAGAAATGTATTTAAATTATATACAACGATTTAACGTTTGGTTAAGTAGATATTGATTAATATTTTCAACTTAATATGCGCGTATTATGTTCAATTATTAAAATTCGTGATTTTTACTTATTTCATGAAAATAAAAAAAAAATTTTGCCGCCCTGTTATTGTGAGTTTTTAATTTTATAAAATTCTCTTGAAAGGTCGAATATCCCTTTTTACGCTTGAATATACATAAGAAAAATCAATTTTAAATGATACAATTTTAATAGGACCGCAAAGTATTGTGAAAAAATCGACACATATACACAACAATACACAAACACTCACATGAATTTGTTTCAGATCAATACACACTAGCTAACTCAGCTAGTATATGAAATATTTTTAAGTGTTTCACATACATGGCGATGACTTAAATTTCCACACACACATAGTATCTCTCTAACAAACTATTGCTTGAAATCTGCCGCTGCGATTGAAATGTTCCTAGACTGAAAATATTTACTGGGAATAAAAAGTTAAAACAACGACAGCAGCATTTTCCACATACAGCAGGAAATAAAGTTATACTTTCCTTAATTCAAAATTGTCAAAAGAACTAGATATTTTGCGAGAGTAATACAAAATTGTCATTTATAAATATTTTCCTACAGGGTAAAATAGGAATTCGATAAGTAGCGTAGAACAAAGAAAATAAATGCAAGTCGAATTAAGGCAGGAAAATGAAATAAAAATCGAAATAATAATAAATCAATACATTTTCAATAGAAATCATACCACACACACACAGTCTGAGGGAGCTGAGTTAGTGATAGCAAGCATTGAGTAGGGTCACAAATAAAAAGCGGCAAGCAAAAGCGATGACACACATTAGGGCTGCGCCAGATGATGATGATAATGTTGAGGTTACAGTTGATAAAATATATTGTCAACGTATGCATATAGCGACACACTGCCTTACATATTGTATATACGAAATTATGTAAGGGATTATTTTGGAATGGGATGCAATGAATTTGAGAGTTTGGAGTTTTGTTCATGTGGATGAAAAATTTAGATAAGAAAGAAATCAATTTGTTGTAGTGGCTTCCTTTATGTGTTAGTAAAGGCATCCTAATAGCTGTATAATTGGGTTAAAGTGTAGGGCTTATATTTTAATGCAGCATTTACGATTAAATTCTTTGTGGCTGTTTTATTTTTATTTGAATTTCGATAATAATAAATTTGCAAGTCAAAGGATTTTTCTTTAAAAATTTTCCAAGATAAAAACTTTTTAGTTTTGCAAATTTTTATGCTAAGAATAATGACGTTTTTCTTGTCATAGTTTTGCCATTTGATTTGGAATAAGGTTGGCATTAACTGCATGTATTCAAAAGCGTTCTTGTGAACTAAAGCTTACTTTAGCTTATGAGTTACTTAACTTAATTTCATTTTAATTTTAGAAAATATAAGTAGTTCAAAGTTACTTAACTTTTTGTAACTAAAAACTTATTAATTAAGCTCATTAGTTTGTATCAAATGTACGTTGTAATATTTTTAAGTTTGAGCTATGGCCACTAAAATTATAGAACATGCAAGCGGTTTTTGTACTTAGACTCAACATGGCGTACGTGCAACCGTTGATTCACTTCTATTTTTACTCAGTTCTAAGAGTCATTAAAAATGAACTTCAAATAATAGCATCAAATTTCTTTTACCATATCACAACATAGTATATTATTTAGTTAAAAATACATGCAAATTATGTTGCATTTAATAGGTATATTATTTTCTCACATTGTTTTGATTTGTAATGTGTTTTTATTTCCATTTTGTCAAACCATACATAAGACAACATACAAAGCCAAACAAATCAATATTTATTCTCTCAATTATTTTTATGAGAAAAGTAACAACAGAAATAGTTGCATGGTTTTTGGTTTTGGTTCAGGTTTAAATGAATATGTGTTGACGTATGAAAACTGCAAATTATGCCATTTGAACTTAAGGGTCTATCTTTTGATAGAGTTAATTTCATGATGCAATGGCTACCTTTAATTCAATGCAGTTTATAAAATTGTATGTATGTGTTGATGTTGAATGAAGTCTTAACAGCTTATTGGCTTCAGGCCAACCTTTCTATGGAAACTTCAACAACTATTCTTTGATTTGATATTTAAATATACAATAACTTTTTGTAAAGCAATAATTTTAAGAGCAAAATTCTTGCTATGCAGACAAATGCTATTTTAAGCAATAAGTCTGAATGTCTCTATGCTGTGTAGTTATTCTCAAAACCTTGATGTTTTTATTTGGTGCTATAAATATACAGCTCCACGCGTACAATACATGACAGTTAAACTGTCAGCATGCTGCTTCGACATAACTTACGAAATATTTTTTTCAAAAATTTTATGGCATATTGTATTGCTTTGATTATTTTCTACTTTCATTCATGGCCATTTCAGTTTTAATGTTGGACTTAATTTTTTTATTTTCTCATAAATTTCATATTGCTCATACGACATGATGTATACATATTTTGAATTAATTTTTATATCTTTTTATTACAGGTGAGAGGCTGCGCATTAGATTTTGTATGCCAAGATATGAGTTAGTCTATTTTATGTTTCAAGCGTTATGAGCCTCAGACTAAACTTAAAAAACTTTTTAAACTTAAAAATTATTTTGTACCTTAAAAATAATTAATTAATGTAAACAATTTCTTACCACAAAGCTAATTTTTTCTGCTCTATCACACATACAAATTACTACAACCCAAAACAAAATTACATACACATGTACATTGAAATTAAATCATTCATTACACTTAAAAGTACGCTATGAATTTCTTTTTTTTTATCGCTATTCCTTTGTTTTTGGTACCTGTATAAAATTTATTGACGTTTTTAATCGCAGGCATGCACACAGTTGTGTACTAAAGTCAACACATATGAAGCTAGCAATATTGAATTACAGAATATTGATGACTTTATTGCTAGCAACAAATGCAATACAATAAAAAACATAAAAACCACAACAAAAACACAATTTTTTTCAATCAATTTTTTTCATAAATTAAAAAAAGGAAAAGAAAGTCACCACAGCACAAATGTGGTATTTCCCTGCATTTTATTATAGGGCACACACACACACATATGCGTTTATAAGTTCAATGTATTGTAAAAGTTTATACATATTGATGTGTGTTTATGACATGCAGTGAAAGTGTATAGTTATATGTGTATGTACTTACACAGTAAAGTTACAAGCTTCCGGAGAAAATTCAGATTTTAAGGCGTACATTGTTTGTTTTATATTTGAAAACGAGACGTATGAGTAACATTAAATTAGTGTTGAGTTGAGTACAAATTTCAAGTAACTCAAACGACCTGTTGTAATTAGCTTATGCTTGAAATTAATTTTATTTTTAACTAACAATTTTTTATGTATTTTTTTGAATACAGTTTGTAAAATTTTGTCTCAAGCTCAAACATGTATATCAAAGCTTTCAAAGTAAAGCTTTGATTTTAAGAGGACATTTTTTTCACTGTTCATTTGCTCGCATCAATTTCTTGCTGTGCATTTTTGTATCGTCATATCAAACGCTCATTTGGCTCTTCCACTCAATTGACTTATAATTAATATTTTTGTGATTTATGACATTTTGACAAACCAACACAAGCGAAAGAATGCACATACATCGATGCATACGCATATATAAATATATATGGTAGGTATATAAATACTTACATATATATGGATATGTGCTCTTTTATGGTCATAAAACAAATACCAGCAATTTGCTGCAAACTGTGAATAGGTTATACTATGTTGTTGCTGTTGTTATTGTTGTTGTTGTTGTCGTGTTATTATTTTCTATCTACAAATAAGCGACAATTTTGGAAATTACTCTGCTGGGAATTTATTGTTGGCCATTATTATGATAGCAATCATGGTTTTAGCATTCACTATAAACCGGACATCGTAAACAAGGCGTTTTGTTGGTTAGTTATAATTTTTGTTGTTATTATTGTTGTTGTTGCTGTTGTCATAAACAGATAAGCTTCAAATTAAGCAATTAAGTTAACTTTTAGTCGATATTATTGGGAAAATTTTTGATGGCTCACATACTTAAAATGATGACATATGCAGGTAAATTGGTTGTTTTTTTTGATATGTGAACATTTGATTTTGATCTGCGCCAATAAATTTTATGGCTTAATTGCTAGGAATCATGTTGTGAAAAATGCATAAAAATGTAAGCATTAAAAATTTAATTGGTAGTTATTAAATAATTGTTATTAAATTAGCTTAGCCAACAGAAAGGTAGTCAATGAATTTTTGGGGAATTAGTGAAAATATGTTTGAGCACTGCTTAAGGATTTCGCTTAATGGCTTATGAAATGTTATTTAAATGACTTGATGAATAACAAATTCAATCAGCCAATTTTTTCTTCACGATGTTATACACAAACAGTATTTCACTATTTTGAGAATATGTTTAAATAATATTTTAATTCAAACAAAGGCCGCACACTTATTTTCACACATATTATTAAACTGTTTTCAATACATTTCAGTGCCCTCCTTAAATTGTGTCCCATTTAATGAAAATTATAAATTTGAATAATGATTTGTTAAGACTTTCAATCGAAACAAGTCCTTGAATGATAAATTGAAAATGAACAAATTTGAAAAGATATGTATAAGGTATCAACTAGGCTCTTATTTACCATTGACTGCTATCAATTTTATTTCATGTTTTAGTACAATATGATACTTTAAATTACTCAAATTATACTATGACTTTGAACTCTAAGAAAATTAGAATTTCTTAGAAAATATTTACTAACCTTATTTGTTCTTTAAGCTTGTTTCTCGATTGCAATATAGTTAAAGGCTCTTGAGTTAATTCGTATCAATTGAGCTGCAAAATTATAATTTAAAAATTAATAAGATGGCTGCTTGAAGGTCTAAGATATATAAGTCAAATTATATAAAAACTCCTTTTTAAATGATTTTTTTTTAAATATTTGTGATTGTTAATTCTAACTAAATTTATTTGCTTGTCTGTATTTGTACCCAAAAAAAACATTATAATCTAATGAATGAACTCTTGAATGTTGCACGAAAAATTTTATTCAAATATAAATAATTTTAATTAAACAAATTAACCTTTTTCTGCATTTGTCTATTGACTCTAATTATTAACAATTATTTGAAGAAAAAAGTATGCACAATGCCACACAAAACCACAAAGCAACCGAAAAAGAACTAAAGCAGCACTCAAACAAAAATTTTTTTCCAAGCCAAACAAAAACTAAACTAAACTAGCAAATGTGGTTAGGAACTTCTTTGCGTTTGTATTTTTTTATATTTTTATTTACAATTTTTTTTTTGTGTTTTCTATTCCCCAGTTTCAAAAATCAAATGTTGTTTTAGAAGCACTGACCAAAGTATTACGAACGAAAAAAAAACGTAAATAAAGCAACTACTGCCATTTCTGCTATTTTTTAATTCCATCTCCCTTGTGCTACAGTTAGAAAATTCCTCAATTTACTCAGCTGCTTCATCAAGCGTTTGACTTCCGGTTTGAGCTACGCTTTCGCTTTACCGCACACTAATACAAACATAGTTACTTACAACTGCTACCATCACACGTACATATATTTACACTTTACAGCAACACTTATACACTTACTTGCTGCCATATCCGTTTTGTGCACAAAGGATTAAAATTTTGTTTGTTACAGCAACAAAAAACAAAAAAAAAAAAACACTAAAAAAAGTGCTTTAACCAAGGAGACACTCTCTTCGTATACAGTGGATTGCATAGCATGCACACTGGCGAAAAGCACGACTATTTTACTTTCATCGCAAATTTACTTCCTTTGGGCTTTGAGGGCGTAACACAGGTCTCATGTCCGCAATCTTGTTTTTTTGTTGCATTTGTTTTGGTGCTTTTTCAGCTGCAACAGCTATTTAAGGTGGTGCAAAGGAAAAACAGATCGTGCAAATGGATACTGTTTATTAAAACAGACATAAATATGTTATTTCATGGAAAATATCATAAACGACAGTTACATAAGCGAATAGTTTGCCAACAAATTGTTGTATAAATGCCCGAGATATATATAAAATTATGTTTAATGTGTTTTCAATATACTTCTAAATGATTTTGGTATCTGAAGTCCGATGATTTGATGGAATTGTTGTGTGTGCTTGTACTGTAAAGTCTGTTGTAAGGTAGCAAAATTTTAAGTTTGATTGTTGGCCTCTGGTTATACCATATCTCGCTATATTTAATTTTTGAAATTTAAATAATACTCATACGACGTGGTGAACGAAGAAATATTTAAAAATAAAATTTCATATAAAACAAAATTTCCGAGTTCAATAAGTTCGATTCATACTCAGGCCTCTATTCTGTCTGTAAAGTTTATATTTCGTGATTCATCGATATTTTTCCCTAAACTAAAAAAATAAAATTTTTTTTCGTAACACCCCCAACTGCATTTGTTAGTGTTAATGTCAGTATCTATGACTTTGTGCAGTCATATGAACCATGCTTATATGTAACTGTATATGTGCCTGAAAAAGTGTTAAAGTACATGTTTGCACTGCTGCACCTTCTGCTAACGCCCTCAAGAGATGCTGCTGTTGCTGCTTTTCATCGTCAAAGTTTACTGCGGTTACAGCATAAAAACAGAACAGAGCAAAACAGAAAAAAAATAAAGAAATTAAAAAAAAAAACAATACAAAGTAAAAGCACAAAATAAACAAAAAAAAAAATAAAGAAAAATAACAACAAAGTAATTCCTGACAGTTGTTGTTATATTTGCTCTTATTGTTGTTGTTATTTGCTTTTGCCATACTTTGTATGTGATTCATCGCAATACTTTTTTCGCTACGCTTTGACTGCTGCTCTTTTTTTGGTAAAACTCTAAGCGCAGAGATTTGATGCATTTTCCCCCAGTTTAACGTTAACAGTAAGGGATTTGTTGTGGGCAATTTAATTTTTGTTCTTTTAGGTTCTATGCGGCACAGAACCAATGGCTACTCTATCAAAATGTATAGCAAATGGTAATGATAAAAAATTGTGCCTTTTGCTTGCAATATCGATGAATAGAACGAGGAAGCGGCATGCAAATCCTTTGTATCTCTATCTTGTTTGGAATTTAATCTAAATGCATGAGTTATTTAGGATATTGGTAGGGAAATTGAAGTAAAAATGTTTTGTAAAAATAAATTTTAAAAATATATAAATGCAGATTATTAAATTATTAATTAATTTTTTAAAATTTAAGCTTAAGTATCCCTCAAAATACTCAAATAAATAAATAAATACAATAAATAAAGGAGTCTTAAGTTACTTGATTAAATAAAACATTCATTATGTTGATTAATTTTAATAAAAATGTAATGCCCAAAATTGTCAGAGTTTTGAAGTTTGAATTTTTAGAAAGGCTTAGGATAAAGCCAAAGTATTTAATGAATTTTATTTATGCTTCAAAATTATTTTAGTAACGCTTTGGATGATGAATTGACCTTTATTTATGTAGCTCATTCGAATACGATAGTCGTCGCCGACGCGAAAAGGACCGACGATTTTGCGAAGAATTTTTCTCTCAAACACCCAAGTTTCTGTGCCATGATAAGCGTCTTTTAGATTGTCATTTTTGTTGGGCGGAAGAGTTCTCTGCTACTCAATTACTTATTGAGATCATAGCAACTGCTATTAGCAAGAGTGTGTCTTTGCTTTATTTTCAGGCTGATATCGTTTTCAGTGTTCACGGCGGTGCCTAGACAGATGAAATTCTAGAAAACTTCGAAAGTATAGCTATCCACACAGTAACGTAGGATCCTATCTGCCGCGTCTCTCTGCTTGTGGGCTTTTCGTAACACTTCTTCCATCACCAAGTTGAAGAGGTTGCATGATAGTCGATCGCCTTGTCTGAAACCTCGTATGGTCTCAAATGGTTCGCGGAGGTCCTTTCCTATCCTGACGGAGCTGGCTTAACGTCATTCCGCTTACATTTGGTTTAATTAATTATAGCTGTGATCAGCATTCGGATGTCGAATTTTATCACTATATAGTTTGCCACACATGCCTTAATTAGTCTTAAAATTTAGGGCAGTGACACATCCACTGGTACAGTCCAGCCTGATTTCGATTCAGAAATAGCACACATTCGTGCTTAAAATTTTAGTATGATTGCTCACATAGTTTTCTAGATATGTATATCTGTTGTACTATTTTATATGCATGGGAGGTGCCACGTCCACTGGTGCTATATCGCCCGATATTGATCAAGTAGACCTACATAAAATTTGAAACCTATAGATGCAATAGCTCATTTAAAATAACGTTAACAACTTTTTGTTAATGTGGGAGGTGCTACGCCCACTGACGCAATGCCGAAAAATTCAATATAATTTCAAAGCTTATAGCAACAGAGATCTCTGCTCAATATTTTATTGGGATTGCTCTGATAGTACACTAAATACAACATTTAACACTATAGGTGTTGAGATTCCTTATAAGAGCACGTACATATACATATATGTACCATATTAAATATCAAAATGAGTCAAAATAGGGGGAGGTGTTCCGGCAAAGTCTCACCAAGGGGGAGGAGAGGATCAAGAAAAACCTCACGTCAACTTCTAAATGCAGAGAATTAAAAATTATAATTTAAATCTCACGGGAGGGAGGGGAGGGGTCCCGCCAGATCTCACCAAATCTCACCAAGGGGGGGGGGGGGGCGAAGGGTCCAAATTTTCAAAAAAAAACCTCACATTATAAATGGACGTCTTAAATCTTTTAATAAAGCGTTTTAACTTTGTTAGTAAACTTTCTTCATTTTGGATGCAAAATGAAATCTTTCGCACTCATTCAAATAAGAGTGCTGATCCGGATTTAATTTTTGGTTTCAAAAACAGATATTTATTTTATGAGAAGACTTACTTCAATATTAATCCAATCCAACTGATATTGAAAATATTTTTCTTTGTCATACTGCCGCGCTCTTTTTCAAGCGATTAGCTTTCGATAAGCGTACAAACTTCTGCGCAATCAGTTGTGACAGGGTTTTACTGTTCATTCGATTGTATTGATTTATTTTCCATTTCAATGGCCCTTCTTGTAAATAATTGCATTTCAAAGATACTTAACACTTGGAATTCACAATCAATATCAATAGTTTTGCTGAAGCAAATAATCAGTAAATTATTAGATTGTAACAACACTACGAAGAAAACGGAACAAAAACAGTCAATAAAATAGTAGCAACAACTTTGACAGCCAGCAACAGTAGGATAATGGATTTATAACTAAGCAAATGTAGATGCAAACAGAAGCAAAATCAGGTTGCACTGTTGCAACAGCAGCAGCAGGTGCTGCAGGAAAGATGCCAAGTTAAGTTTTGCTATTATTTTTATCTATCTCTCTTTTATATTTTTTGCCTTTATGCTTTTCACCTTGCTAGTTGTGAGGTTAACAAATGTTAGCACACAAAAATGTTAAAGAATGCCACAAATAATCGTTATGCGCTTTATAAGTTGCACTCAAGTGAGTGATAAAAATTTATATTCAGTTTTGAAGTGCAATGATAAGTAGTGCGCTGCTTGGTTGAATACGGCAAAAGAATGTAGCATGCTAGAAAATTGGCTTATTATTTCAGTTAAATTAAATTTTAAAATGGCCAACTAAATAAATAAAAAATATCTTATCTTATCTAATGGAAAATAAACATTAAATTAAATGTTTTTTAAGACATAAAACTATTATAACAACAGCAACAACGACAACAACTGTGACAACAATAAAAACATACTTAAAAGAGATTCTAAATTTGTGTCAAAGAAGCAATTTAAAACATTTGATTTCATTGACTATGACATAAAAATTTCTTTAAATAAACTTTGGTAGAAGAAAAACAAAAAAAAAAAAAAAATAAATCGACTTGATGACATGCTTAGATGTCGCGGCGCGCGCTAAAGGATATAGCAAAAACAACATTTTGCATTAAGGACATGAAGTTGAAAAGAAAAAAAAAAGAAAGAAAAAACAGCACCACCACATTGTTGACATAGCGAACACATAATAAACTTTAAGAGCATAGTGTGAAGTAGAGGGGTGGTGGCCACACAAAGCCAATAACCTACTTAAGTTGGAATACAAGAAAAATCACAGCAAAAAAATATATAAAAAAAAAAATTTCACAAAAGCAGCGCAAACGAAAAGAAAGCAAAGGAAAAGAAACGAGAAGGAAGTGAAAATAATATGCAAATTATTCTGTAGATAGTAGAAGAAATGGCATGCTATGCGAAGATAAATAAAGCGCACATAAATAAACTGCTTAAATAGCAAGCAGTGGAAAGCAAGAAATAGGAAAACCAAACAAACAAATAAACTGCTAGAGAAACTAAGAAGAATATAAAAAATTAAAAGAAAAGATATTTAAATAAAGGAAATTGCTTAGAGATATAGCATTTTTTTTTGCCTCACTAACATGGAAGGCAGAGCTGTGAAAGAGTTCATTCATTTTCAATTGAAATTCATTGAATTCACTGCCAAAAATGCAGAACTCAGAGTGCAGCTATTTAAAAATTAAGTTGCCTGTAGACTTCAATGCTATAAGTCTGCAGCCTTTTCCAACGTAAATGAATGCAATTATTCTGGTGGCGTCACATTTCGGATTGGAATCGTGATTGGAAGAATTGTGATTGCATTGAATCACCTCATCGTTGAAGTTACTTGAAGTCGTTGAAGTCACTTGAAGTCATTGAAGTCACTGTTAGGAGGTTATCCATTATATATTGGACACCTTGTATACCATATATGTATGGAAAATATATAGATTGTGGAATTAATTCAGACTTCAAGTGACTTCAAAGACTTCAAGTGACTTCAAAGTGATTTGAGGTGATTTCAATGCAATCGCAATTCTTCCAATCATGATTTCAATCCAAAAATGTGACGTCACCAGAATAATTGCATTTATTTACGTTGGAAAAGGCTGCGGACTTATAGCATTGAAGTCTACAGGCGACTTAATTTTTAAATAGCTGCACTCTGAAGGCAAAATTTCTCATGAATTAAAAGTGAAAAATATTGCACTCTTTCACAGCTCTGATGGAAGAGATGTGATGCTGTGTCGTAAATGATTTTTAATAAAATTTGTGCAGATATATAGTGTCAATGACATTATTAACAAATCATCTACTATTGATGCAAAAGTGCACTTTATATATCATCATTCAACAACGATTTCGAGAAGTTATAGTGCCTGCAATTTTGACTATCATTATTTTTATAATATTTTTTAGTTTATTTTAATTTGAAATCATTTTAAGAAGTAAATCACAAGGCTCTTTAAATATGAGAATTTGCTTAAAAACATTAACTACATTTCCAGCAGAGCTTATGAGAGTATATGAGAGACAATATTTTCAGATGTTATCACGCTAAAAGATTACTTTAAGAAAACAAAAAATCAACATCCTTTTTTTCAATAAAGATTGCAAATTTTATCTTTGCAAAAATCAACCTCAAACAAAAAACGTCCCATTGCTCAAAGTTTTCCTACAATTTTCTCCAGCAATACTTTCACCACACCGTATTTGACCCAAGAAATTCCATAATGATAAGTGTGATATAGCAAAATGGCTTTATCACTTGCGCACCCAAACTTTAAAGGGATAAATATTTTAGTGCCAAAAATCGAATGAAATTCAATTGATTTTTTCCAACCCAATTTTATTTGTTTTTGTTTTCTCCTACTTTTTGTTTGTTACCCAACTCAAATAATTTAAGCCAAACGCAAATTTCCAAAATATGTACAGCTTAAGGCAAGAGCATTCTAAGAAGTTCGACGGTTGCTTTTTTGGGTACTCGCTTGAATGCAAAGTATAGCAACGATGCTTAAAACAGCAAAACTTAAGCACTCAAGTTAAGCTCTGCATCACTCAACGCAGCTTCAACACTAGTCAACATAGCGTTGAGTACACAGGATTGCTGCGCAACGTTAAAGTGCTTATCATTTTTCTCGGTCTCCGTTCAGCATAGTGTTTAACTCGGTTTTAGTCCTTTTTTTTTTGCGCACAGCATTGTTTGCGCTATGTATCTAACGACGCATTTGCATATTTCCTGCATAAATAAATTTGTGTAAATACCAAAAATTTGTTACATTTTGGGCTTTTGCGGCCTTTTGGCTTTTTGTTTGGGTGGTGGCTGCGGCTATCTTTGCCATAAATAACGTCAAATAAAATCGTCCTTTTTAGCATTAAGGGTTTTTTTTTTTGGAAACCTTTTTTCTTGTGCGCTTGTTAGGTGTCAGTGTATTTTTTTTTCTGAATATCGTCTGCTTATCCTTTTTTTTTGACCTTTATTGTTTTAACACGCTGCTGCTTCAACTACAGTAAGTTGATCTTGAGTTTTACTGAAAACTTCCTTCTGTGCCTATTGCTTTGACCACATTGTTTGCGTGTAATTTGTTATATCCGTTTAAATTTAAAAATAAATCCAATTTACGCCTTTTTTTTGGGGTTCAAATTAATGCGACTGGTGACGAAAAATCATTTGAGCGTAAGCAATGTGCCGCTTTTGATTGTTGCGCGCGGGAAGTTATGTTGTATGAAAATAAAAAAATTATTTGTTTTAAAAAATCCACCAAATTCTTTCAATTACGACTTAAGCTGAGTTTTTAATATTTCATTTCATTTATCATTAATTTTTCATTGAAAAAACTCATAAATTAATGATGCACATTCAATCACGTTAACGCAGCTGCTGTATGCAGCATACAGCAATGACAGCTGCTAAGCTGCGTATTAGCACACCTGCTGTGTTGGCTTTAACGCAGTGTTGGTGTTGAATTCACAGCGCTAATACCACAAGAGCGGTGATTAGCATCAGTTGCAAATGCACACACACACACGCACACACAATTGCACTAAGCCACATAAACAAGCATTAATGCCTTCGATTTGCTAACTACACCAAAAAAAAAAAAAAAAAAAATTGATTGACTGCACAAAAACGTGCTGCTGTTAGTGCATCACTATTGCAAGGTGTGTCTGCGTATGTGTGCATTCGTGTGTGTGCGTTATAATGGGTGTGGTCTGGCGAAAGCAAATTAAGCAGCTGTATTGCATCCTGTATTTAACCTTGCAGTTGCAGTAAAAGCAACAATAAAGGAGCAACAGCAACAAATCAAATACTTTGGACATACCCAATAGGAATGTAGGTCATTGTTAATATATACAAAATAATGAATTTAAGGATTTCTACATTTTGAATTGCGATTTTGAATAATTTGTTTAGGAAGACTTTGAAGAAAAGAATTAAATGATGAAAGATGCATTTCATAATAAATTTCTACATTTTCCATTCTTCAATGCTTTCACTCAAATACTAAAGTTTTTTAAGTAGAAACTTAGTACCTTGCTTTGTCCTAGAGCCAAAAACTTTTTCATGCGACAAAAAGCTGCTATCAAAAATTAACCACAACTATACACGTTTCAATAGCTTCTGAGCATCCATTCATAACTTTATCTAAGGAAATTTCCTAAAGGGATTCTTCGAAATTTCATGTTAACAGAAAAGTAATATGAACAACTCAGTATTGGCAGTATGTGAGTAAGTGTAGCAAAGTAAGTGACCGAAAATGGATAACTGTAATTTTCTTCCATTTCTACTACTTTTACCATTTCTTCCAGCTACTGCTGCTGCTGCTTGATCGACCACAAATTGTTGCAGCAGCTCAAATTTCCATAATTGCTTTTTGGTATAGCAACAGCTATAGATGTTGCACATACATTTATGGCAGCAACAAAGACAACATCAATAGTAACACTAACAATGCATTGACAGTAAAAGTAGAGAAGAAAAAAAAAAAATGCACAAAATTGCATTGTGAGTTTTGCATACAAAATATATGCGCCGATGTACGTAAACGAGTATGTCCTTAAATGAAAATTTACAATCCAGCAGCCAAAGAAGAGGAATTACACACACCGGATATGCTAGGACATGATGAGAGTAGGATTTGCATTGCAAACGCTTGGTGATGTCGAAATTAAAGTGCATATATCGACGAAAATATTTTTGATATGATGAAAGTGAGAAGTTCTGGTGCTATGCGTCAATGCTAGTGTTCTGAAAACTCAGTTTGTGTGCCTATATTTGTATGAATCTGTCGATATTTTTGCACAAAACATTTTGATCTGTGTATCAAAACATTATTGAACTTCAATGCCATGCCACATAGCGCACCCATAAATGTATCGAATCTAATGTTGTGCAGCATCATTAAGAAAAATGTTGCAGTCAGTAGCAGTCGATTGCGTTTTGGATTTCAATTTGCTGCTTCCTTAATTTGCATATCAATTTAAGCAACAACAGCAGCAGCAGTAGCAGTAAAAACAAGGAATGAAGCGAGCAAGCAGCAGAGAAAGGATCTCTTGAATTTACATTACACATCCGCGCTTTTGTGGCGTTTAATGCAAATAATTGACCTCTAGGGAAATTAACATAATTTGATATTTGCATTTGTTAAGCCAACACAGCTGGACACACACACACACACAGACGGTGTGAAAGAACAAGTGAACTAACCGTTAGTAAGTGTATGAGTTATCTCATCTTTGTTGTTGCATAGCGAAATTGCGAATGTAATTTGCGTTCGTAAATTTCGACACAATTTGAATAATTTGAAATTTGCAGCTGCAAAATTTATTGCAATTGTTTATTTAAGAGCTGCACGTACGTACATACATATGAACTAAAAGTGCAGCGCATTGAACTTGACATGAATTAAAGGATATGAGCCTTAGAACACGGCTTTATAATATTTGAATTGAATTGAAATTGAAAAATTTCTGAGACCATTGCAAGAGTTTTATATGGTTTAACATGTTGTAATTCGTTAACAGTTTTCTTAAGGAATTTTAAGTTTCATTAGTGGAAATATGTGATGCAAAATTTGAATTGAAATTGTACATGCAAAATATAAGAAATAAAATATTGTTTATTTGAGCGTATGATTAATCATTAATTAACATTAAGAAATTTTAATTTTCAGACGCTGTTACTATGAGTTCGATGTAAATTGTATCTTAAATATTCGTAATAAATTCATTTGTCTCTAGCATGTCATCTAAATTAGAAGTTTCGTTCATGGCCGCATAAGAAATTTGTTATTTTCAATGAAATTTCGTTACCATATATTTTCTTCTGTGTCCATATTTTTGTCATAGTCACATATAAAATTTGCTGTTTTAGCAACTTAACATAAATTCTTTCTTTTTGAGTGCTATAACGCATTAATTAATGTCCATGTCATTTAATTTTAAAACATCTAATGTTCATGTTGCATAGCCAAAGGCTCAATGAACTCAACTGACATTCGCATGCAGTAGCGGCAACATTTCATTATGTGCTGTCTCTACAACTGTTGAAAAAAAAGAAGAGAGTTCTTGTCTTTGAAAACTCGTACCGCTGACACACTTACGACAAAAAGTAACGCTAATGCTCTGTTTTTCTTTCATTCTACTGTACATTTCGGAACATTGCAGCAATTTTAATTTCCACGCAATTTTGTCCTTCACAGAGATATCAAGTAGTAATTGCAAAAATGTTGTTGTTCAAAATTCACAGCATAGCGTCGTTTCATGCTGTGATGTTATGATGTCAATGATAGTGATGCTAAAAATTGTCTCCCTATTTTAAACGATTTTTAGTTTTTTTTTATTTATTACGCTTCATTATTCTAGAATGATGCTAAAGGCGTGTGTTGTGTTTCAAAACATTTTTTTCATAAATATTTTGTGCAGCCAACATTAAAGTATGAAAAAATTTGCCTCTTACCTCTTCGTTAACTTGATTGTTTAAGTATATAGTTGCTATCTTCAGAGGAGTAAGTATTTCTGTTTTGAAGTATATTTGTTTTATTTGGTTTTCCATGACGTATGAATAACTTTTAATTCAAATGTTGTACCATTTACTTCAATCTCTTTTTATTCCTAATTACAAAACGAACTAATAAATTAATCTTAGAGTAAATAACAAGAATGAGCTTTAAGAGTCAATCGTTTAGGTAATCGGTTTGAAATTTAAATCTCATTTTGTAGTCACTAAAGAAACAAAAATGTAAAAAAAAACATTCAGCTAAAAGGCAAAAAAGAAAACGATATGCTGACATACTATGCCGGTTTGCTAGCGTAATATTAGGCGTATGACCCAAAATAATGGGCGTGGATGTGAAAAATTGAAACAAGAGTAGAAAAGTCAGCAACAGCAAAATAATTGTACAAGTGGAAATGGAACGCGTAGTAAGCGTACGACAAAAAGTTGAAAGCGGATGTTGTCGTGGCGCTTGTTGAAATTGTTTCAACTGTAGCAAGTTGTCATAGTCCCTGTTGTTGTTGGTTTCATTGATGTAAAGGCATCCGTTTGCGGCAAAAAAAAAAATATGTTCGAGCCTTAAAGCATAAAGCAGTAACTTAAAAAATTTGCTATAAAATTTTTGCGCAAGAACTTCTGAATGATTGTAAATTTTTTTAATAAACTGTCAACTTTAAGCTTAGGAATTTTTTTTATACTAAAACTCTCTTTTTGAATTTCATAACCAATATTTATTTAAGCTTTTTATTTGCAACTTTCGAGTAAAAAATTCTTGTATTTTTTTAAAAAAAAATGTTTGGATCGTAATTTTGATACCCTTTAAAATACTCCGATGTAACTAAAAATTTATATATAAGCGCTATTTTTGCCTTCTTTTGATTTGATTTTTAAATTTTTAACTATGGCCGCCAAAAATTTAAAAAATATTTAATGCATAAACAATTTACTCGCATAATTGAAGGTTACTCATACGCCTTGTTGTTACATGTTTCATGCATGTGCAAAATCCTGTTGCAAAATTTATTATATCACTTTCCAATTAAGTTTTTTATGTATCATTTTAGTACTTTCTGCTGCTGCTGCTTTTCTTATGCAATCCCATAAGCAGCCATTTGACACTTAAGCAGCAAGTGCTTTTTTTAACTCACTTAAATTTTTTGTCTCTCTATTTATACATTACTTTTGCTTTCGACGCAAAAAAGCTTTAAGCAACATTGCCTGTGGCACATGTGCATACAATATTTTATTTTTTCTTTTCATTTCAAAACATATCCTTGAACTCTAATTTGCTAAAGGGATAGTGTATGTACCATACAATTTATGCTATCTCTGTATACGTAGTTCTATTTACATATAAAAGCAAAGTCAAACATATGCTTTGTATTGAAATGCATGAGAGCACCACTTAGTCTACAATTTTCATGCATAAATATAAATGTCATTTGCACAAAACTGCCCTAGATTTTGTATTATTCAGATATTATTTTTCTGTGTATTCTGCACTCATTTTAAGTAAATGCTACATTTTACACAATTTACTTTAAAATTTTTTTACCTCTGTATTTTAAATTTAATTAAATTTATTTTGCTTAAAATTTGCTATTTACCAAAGTGCTTCAAGCTTTCCATGTATTTAGCGCGCATTGTAATTAGTCTAATTGCAGCATTGGGTTTCATTACCAATTTCAATTACGTAACGGCGCATTATTTACCATTTGCATAATTAAATAGAAATTCATTTGTTGCGGCGGTATCAATATAATCTTGACGTTGTGTCGTTGCCTATCAAAAAGAAAAAACAACATTTAGGACTATATCAATTTTCCAAACCATTTACTCGCCATCATAATGATTAGGTGCCACAATGTAATTAAAAATACATTTTCAAATTTCATCACAGGTAAATTGTAATTTTTTTTTTTGGCTCAAGAAATTCTAGACGTGAATTAATTTAGCGTTGGTGTAGTGCATTTGAATAATAATGTTTTTGTGTATAAAAATAAATGAAGTGAATTATGATTTTAATTTGAAAATTAAAATGGAATTAGAAAAGACAAGTCTTGGACATTCTTTTGTTTATTAGCATATTGTTACTTCAGTTTCGATGTAATCTAAGACTAGCAGTCTTAGCCACTTTTATTGCTTCATAATAATTTTCAATTTAAATTATGGCTGCTGAAGAAATATATATTGCTCGCTTTAAATAAATTATATGCTGCAGTTGATTTTTCAACCTGCTTAGTGAAAAATCTATTCTCATTGTTGAAAAATGTCTTTTGAGCATACAAAACAAATTTATTTTTTTCCATAGATTACAAATATGCAATAAAAGTACAGTTGTCTATTGAAAAAATCATAACTGACATTGAAAATTGATTTTAAAGTCAAAGACAAGGTCACTTAGCTCTCTAGTTATTGGTATGTATAATGAAATTAAAATGAAGAACGCAATATTACAACGCTTAACAATCTAACAAGCCTTGATCTCTAGACCACAATTACAACAATTCTGTGAGAGTTAACTTATTTGCGATAACAGAAAGAACTTTTATTATACTGTTATTCTTCGAAGCTCCTAATGCTATGCAATAACTCCAATTTTTGCTAATGGTCGCAAAGTAAATGGCCCAAATTTTAACAAAATTCTTGAGCACTTGAAATTGCCATATGTCACTCAGAAGCAGTCTATTTAAAATTTGAGTGCAGAGGTAAAAAAAAAAAACAAATAAGTAGCATCCCAAATAGGATTTGCATTTATTTAATTTTTAATTTCTTTTGTTGTTTTTTCTTTAGTAGGGTTTAAGCCCCCCGAGCAATTAAATACCTTTTGCGCTTTTAACACTAAAGCCAACTTCACTGTCATTATGGTTACTCCTGCTGTTAAATATTGTTAATGTTGGGTGCTTTGGCTTTTGCAATTAAATTTTATATGCGTTTTTTGTTTGGCCGCTGCTGCCGCCGCTCATTATCCTTACATCAAAAGAGCGCAAAAATGCAATTATGCGCAAACATTCCTTTTGTGTTTGTGTTAATTTTGTTGTTGATTTTTATTTCACATTTAAGTATTGTTGTTTCTTTTTTCTCTCTACTATTTCTTTATGTTAATTTGTATATTTTTTTTTCGTTTTATATATTTTTCATTTTAATTTTGTGTGTGTGTGTGTGTGTGAGTTTTTTTTTAATTTACATTTGGTGTGGCGCTTGCTTTTAATTTTACAAAATTACTCAAATACGAGTAAATGTAATTAAAATTCCAGTTACAAAGACTGTGGTGGCAAAGAATATGCAAGTGGTTGATTTTTAGCTGCCCTTTTTTTTTCAAGGTACGAGTGCTACTTGCCTATTGAAACTGCACCATGCCGGTATGTCTTTGTGTTTGCAAAGCCTTACTCTGAATGGATTCTGCTGCCATGCTGCGTAATTAAACATAAATTGTATGCAAATATTTAATAATATAAATACGCTAATTAGCAATTAAATATTCGCTATTTAACTAACAGACAACACTTTCTGCTGCCAGTGAAGATTATTAATTTAGCAAGTGATGTTATGTTGTTGAAGGTTGGTGCAACGATATTTTTAACATTCTTATGCTGAGATATAAATCGTTCAAAGAGTAGCTAGCTAATGCATATTACTCATTGGCTTAGACAAAACTTAAAAAAAAAGAAAATATTATCGTAGGATCGAATTCATGATTATGTTAAGATATAGAGAAAGGATATATATCGTTAGGCCGCATTTCCGCTCACAATAAAACTATAAAAAACTTCAATGAATAGGTAAATAAAATTTCCTTCACAAAGAACTTAAAAATTTTTGATCAAATTTACCAGCTGGCACATAATTTCGATAGGTCTTTTTAATTGCTTTCAATTTGCTTTTACTTCGATGTTAAAATATCGAAATTTATTCACAACAATATTTTAAAATAACATTTCTAGCTGAACCATGTAATGTGGTGACGAAAACTTAACGCATTAACTAATCAGCCCATAGCAAATGCAACCGCAAAACGCACACGCCATTGCACGCATACGTCGGGCGGTTTCAGCGGTATGCTTAGTTATAAAGAAAAACTATTTCAATTGACCGCATTACAACGTTTAAGTAAAGTCAAAGAAAATAATATAAAAAACCAAACACAAAATTATTTTATTCGTTTTATTTCTAATAGTACTGACACGCCTCACTATACAAACAGTTTGCTCTAAAGCGCACTGAAATTAAAAACTGAGAATCATTCAAATTCATTTCATTTCATTACATTTGCGCGTTTATAAATTATGTAGTGGGGCAAAAAAAAAAAAAAACACCATAAAAAAGGCAAAACTTCAAAAGCGCAAAACTTAAGTCCGCATTATGCAAGCGCTTGTTCGCGGCTACTAGCGTTTGCTTTTTTTGCTAGCGTCCATTTCAACGTCCTTTTACTTACGTTGACTGCTTGGCTTTTGTTTTGTTTACAAAAGTTTTATGCAAAAGCTCACGCTGTGTGCATAAAACTTTGCAGCATACTTTTTGGCGTTTGTGCATACGTTTCTGCTATTACATATTTCATTGTGTTTTTTCTTTCATTCTTGTGGTAGCGGTTTTAATTTATCTTTGCGTTCGTTAAAGCTTTTTGAGGTTTTGTTTGCGTAGTAAGAAAAATTTGTAGAATTTTAAATGCTGATATTCCTTTTACGATATTTCTCAGTTGTCCAGTTTTTTTAAGTCACTTTATGCTTATTAAAAATGTAGAGTTTGATAATTGGCTGCTAAGTTATACAAAGTCAAATTAAAAAAAAATATGTTGTGCATTTTTTTTTTGTGAAGAAGAAGAAATGAATTTATTAAATTTAGTTTTGATGATTCCATGTAGTTTTTTTATTCATTTGATTCTGAAACTCCGAATTGATTTTTGACTATAAAATATTTGTTCAATTGGGTCTCAGTTTCGAAGCAACTTTAGATTTCTGAAATTATGAAATTTCTTAATTTTTATCTTGCTCCACTTATATACGTCAGTGATGGCATTTGGGTTTTGGGAATATGTACTGAACTGAGACTTGAAATGTAATTTTTAGAGCGAGAATGCGCCTTTTTTTTGTCATAGTTATCAAAATTTTCGAAATGTAATCACTGGCTTAACATATGCCAAGGTAACAGAAATGTGAATATCAAGCGCATATTTTGCAATTTAAAGCAACAGAAACAGCACCTTTAAATCTATTTAGTTAGCTCAATATCAAAAAATTTTCTTAAACATAATTTTTGTATAGCTGTGTTCTTAGTGCAGTTGATTTACTTTACGAATGAGATAAATGTTGCTCATACGTCATGTTTAAAAATTTATTAAAATAAAATAATTTATGTAGAAGCTTCGATATCAAATAATATGTTTTCGATTAAACAATTTTTTCTTATCAAAATTTGTCCACAAAAATTAAAAGTCTAAGCGATGGCTTCCCAGCAAATCCTTCTCCATTGTTTTTTTTTTCATAAATAAAAGCATTGTTGCTAAATTGGAAACATGGCGAAATTGTTTGATTTAGTATAATTTTATTTTTAATATGTATTCTTTAATTTTAGCCTTTTCTAAATTAAAGTTTGATTTAGTGCCTGGGTATAAAATTTGCCTAAATATTTTGCTAGCAAATGTTCTATCCTTTGGATTTATTTATTCAAATATATATGTACTAACATTGATAAAATTAGGAATTTATATCATTTTGTCATTTAATAATTTAATATTTCGGATTATTCCAAATTTTTTTATTATGCTAAATTAATTAATATAAATTTTTTATTACAGGTAAATGTTGAAACAAAATGCCACTCAACAAAACCTTTCAATCATGAAAATTTAATACAGCATAGTGAGTTATGTAAAATATATATTTTTTTAATAACTTTTCACAATTTTCATACATAATTTGGTCACATACTGATGAGATAAATGAATTAATAATTTACCAACTGAAGACTGATCTCATTAGAAGCAACAAAATTTGTGGCCACAACAACTGTGAACAAAAAAAAAAAAAACGAAAATTCATCAATCAGTCAACATAATGTTGGTTTTGCGTCAGCGAAGCTTGTTGTTGCAAACAACAAAAATAACAACAACAACACGCATACAAATTTTAAACTAATTAGTTACAAATTTGCATCAAGTTCATTTCAATTTATTTATATTGACTCAATGAATGGCGACAACTTTATTGTCACGTTAGTGGTGTTCTGTACGTACGTAAGTGTAGATTGTTGAATGAACGTAACGGCAAATTTACTACGCTATGTCAAAGAGGACATGCCAAACGTTAGACATCCGTTGCCAATTAAAAGACCAAAAATCAGCAATACCACCAGCACCACCGCTAAGCGCTACTTGTCCTTTCCGAATTTTTTGGCAAAGCAATTTGTGCGTAACAGCGGTATTGTGTTGCGTGCTGGGGAGTTTCTTTTTTCTTCTTCAATTTTGATGCTATGGCATAAATAATTTCATTTATTTTGTGTGCTGTTTAAAATTAAAATTGAATTTTCATTTATATTCATTATATATATATAGCGGCAATTGTTGAAAAACTTTGCATTGGTTGACTGAGAATGGTGGCACTCAAAGTTTTAGCGAATTAAAGCACACGCAACTTGCTGTGCTGTGAAATTTTTATGCAGAAACTTATGCGTCTATTTGTGTAGCGTGAAAAATTTATTTATTTATACATTTTGGGATTTGCCTAATTTGATACGGAGCTTATGAAAAAGTAGGTTATGGAATAGCATTTGAATTAATTTATTTGGAGCTATGTAAAAAAAGTAAAAAATCAATAACTTGGCAATATGTAATAGAATTTCGCTATTTAGCTGAATTCAATGTCTATCATACAACATGTTGTGCATGTATTTTGTCAATACAATTTATATAGATTATTGTTTGTCAATAATTTCTGCTTTAAAATTCCAAACAGCGAATATTTCAATTTCAATTCAGTGAGCAGAAAAACCAATTTAATTTTTATACAAAATCCAGTAATGTTAACCTTTTTTTTTAAAAAAAAAAACAATAAAATAAAAAACAAATAACATAAAATGAATCACGACATTATCATTTCACTGCTACATATATGACACAAAAGTGACACATTTGTAAAGAGTTCGCTCACTTTTATCCTTCGAAATGAATTTAGTTAACGACTTGGGTATTAAAGTTCCAACAGTCAAGGTTATGAACTAAATTTTTTATGCTGCTACTTTTCACATGCTGATTTATTGGCATAGCTACAGCAAAGTCACATGTTAACCAATAAATTTCAATGCCCTTGACGTCAATATTGCCTGGTTGCATGTCCAGTTCAAGTGTTGGTTTTTATTGTCAGAAAAGAGAGAGGACACAAAACACTCACTGCGTAAGTGTAGGCGTAGAGCAACACATTTTTACTGCTTTTCGCACCAAGCTGCAAATAATATGCCATCATGCAGTGCAGTTTGAAGTTATGAGTCAGTTCCAAATAATAATTGACAGCAGCTGCTGTGCGGTATATGGAGTTGTCATAGCAAAAAATGATATAAAAAAAAGGATTTATCTTGAATGAGTGTGAAATATTTCTGTACTCAAGATTAGCTGACCTATTTGGTAGATCCTTTCTGAATTCAATTCAAAAATGTTTCTCATCAATTTAAAAATGTATGCTTTACCACTAAATACTGAACGTTTATGTCTGAATAAACAAAAATTCGTGGATTTTTTCTCAAATTTTAAGAATCTTTTCATTGGCTATTACTTAAATGAAAGTAAATTAAAGCGGAATTTAAAAAAAAATTGGAATAAATTTTGTTAGTGACAAAAATTCTTTTTTTTTGTGCCGCCCTACTCAGTTCATGTCTCAATGCTACTGATTCGGCCACTTATTACTTCATATATATGTAAATATATATCTTTTTTTTTGAATGGCATCAATTGTCCACAATTGTAGGTTAAGTTAACTGTTAGCAAAAAGTTTGTGCAATAATGCTACAAAAAAAAAAAAATTGTTTTGATAAACATACTCAACATGGAAAAAGTTCTGTAATAAAGAAGTGGGCTGTAGGCTATAGAAATAGCAATAGCTGCAGAATAAAAGCGGTTAAAAAAAACAAGAAAAATTTTATTTTACAATGACTACCGGGTAGACGATGACAAGTTGTTTTCAAAAGTTTTATTGTTCCGATTTTTTCTTTTTAAAATACACATAAATGTAGTCTGAGGGTTCATTCAACTTTCACTTCAGCACAAATAGTAAATTAAAAGGACATAAAAGTTTTCTAACTAAAAATGTGTTTGGCGCATATAGTCGACATAACTGAAGCTTTGGAAATTAAACGATTTTTCAATAATATGAAATATTACACATAGTACGCGTTGAAAACAGCATAAGTGCATTATATATTTAGTTCTATGTTGGGCTTAAATACAGTTTAACACACAATCGAAATTGATTATATAGAAAATATTTGCTAATGTGCTTTTGAATTCTAAGAATAAATATGGGATCAAAAATTGTCGCTCAGATCTGGTTTCGGAGATATAGCCATCGAAAGTTGCGGATATAGCTTTGCTAAAAATCGAAACGCCAGCATTAATATGGATGTAATATGAAAGATAATTTGATAAGCTACAATATTGGCTAAAAAACTTTTGAAATCCAGCTAGTAGTTTTCGAGATATTGCGACTTTTCTGAAATTTCTACAGATTTTTTTTCAAAAAACCGTTATTTTTCTAAAAAAATTCGTTTTAAAATCATGTAACACTTAAACAAAAATTTTTGATATTAACCCTTTCTAACCGAAAAAATTAAAAATCATATTGATGAATTTTTGGAAGTTTTTTAAATTTTTTTTTTGGTTATGATGTGTTCTCTTTGATAATAACCGTGCCATGGTTAAAAAAATTATCAAAAAATTATCAAAAATTATAAAAAAATTCAACAAAATTAATTAACTTCGTTTAAAGGAATGTTACAAATGCGTTTCGTTTTATTATTTGTGTACTTATAATAAAAATTATGGAAAATTTCATCAAAATTTCAAAGTAACATTTATCAGCTCACTAAATTTTAAATTAAATTTAAAACTATAATATGTAAGCCGCCAGTTTATTTAATTTTTTGCAAATAAAATTTTTCTAAACATTAATTCTTATCAGGGAAAACAAAGCATCATCGACAAGAGCGTTGGGCGCGTAGCGGCGCCAAAAAAGTTCACAAACTTTTGCAATTAATGGCGCGGCGCACAAAAGTTCTAATTATGAGTTACTAAGGCTGCTGCGACTGTTTTGTTGTTTTAATTTTACTTTATAAGCGACGCGTCAATTTTTGGTTTTTTTTTTTCATTTAAATTTAAAATCTTTTTTTTTGCGCTGCTACAGTCGCTGCAATGTTGTTGTTACTCATAGTCCCTTGCGTGATTTTCTTTCAACATAAATTTGATGTTTTTCTTTTTTGTTTGGGTCATAAATTTCATAATTAATTATTTATTGAATAAAATTAAGATTTAAGCTTAGGTTTGGGATACCTTTTTTCAATTTGCAATTAAGTAGCGAGTTTATTAAAAACTTCGCAATGGTATGGTTTAGCAGTGAAAAAAACTTATGATGTGATTAATTTTAATTAGGGATTATTTTTTCATGCTTTATAGCACATAAATTAAGTGATTAAATGAAAAATTACGTTTTAAGTAGATTTTTATTAATAAATAATCTACTGTTAATCAATTGCTTCTAAGCAATTAGCTTGACAAAATTGTTAAGTTTAAATATCAACTTCCCACCTTTTTATATATCACATGCCTTAATAAAGTTATTGAAACCTATAATGGCGTTATCATTTTCAAAACTTTTAGTTAATATTCACAGCAATTAAAACAAATGGCACCCAAACTATTTGACAGCACTGATTTGTTGTATTTCGCGCTCCTCTACAAAAAAAAAAAATAATAACCTAAATCATCGTTTGGTTCATAAGTTGTGAAATTTTAATACAGTAACCCATTAAACAGCCGAAAAGCATTTCAATTTACATAAGCACATACAAGCTTACACATACATCCATGTACATTTAAGCACACACAAACGCATGCATGTCGTTAACACTTACAACAAAATGCTTTTTGTGGTCGACCAACTTGTCAGGGTGAGGCGTAGTGACGCATGCTATAGACGTAGTTGCGTGCCGCCATCATTGCACAGTGGTGTATATATAACAAAAATAAAAAATTTATAAATATTTTTTACAATAAATTATTTAAAAAAAGTTTAAAGGCTTTTTTAATTTAAGTGGAATTTTACCTCATCTAGTAGTCCATAGTTTTGTATGAGAAAAAATTTCTGCTGCGGGTGCTTTTAAAAATGTTCAAAATAGTATCTCAGGTTAAATTTAAGTAACAATAAAAAAGTCCACCTGAAAATATTATTAAAATTTGCTTCGAATTTCACAAAACCGTAAAACAGAAAAAATTTAGTAGCACTCTTATCATATGCAACTTTTTAGTCACATGCGATATTTTGGTACATATGAGTTTTTAGTTGGACACGCCTTCTAAAAAGAACTTAAACATGACACTGTTGAATCGCATGATCCTTTTTGAATGCAGGTTTTGCTTGTAAGCAACCTTTTGCCGCAAGCGATTTTTTAGTTGCAAATCTATTTTTTTGCTTTTTGTTTAAAACACTCATTGATTTAAAGTCTTATGCGACATTTAAGTCTCAAGGGTTTTTTTTTGTGTCTTGCATTTTTTTTCATTTTTCTCCTTTTTCTATAATTTATTTTTCGTCACAGGTGAATTTCTTGTCTCATGCTATTTTCGGTCTCATGCAACTTTTAGGCAAATATATTTTTTAAAATTCTATATGTTTTTTCACACGCTTACAATTTTAAGACATGCTCAACTTTGAGTCACAGTGTAATTTTTTGTCGGAGACTACTATTTTCAAACGCAAACTAATTTGTATTCATATACGACTTTTTGGAAATCTTTTAAGTTACTAATGAGCTTCTAGAAGCACAAACTTACCTTTGTGATCATAGTTACTTTTAAGTTACATACATCTTTTTATTGCAAAATAACTTATAGACACATTTGCGATTACATTTACGACTTTTTAGTCGCATGTGATAATTTTGCAGATGCCATTAACTAGTTGCTTACAACTTTTCGAAGAAAATAGCTTTTTATTCTATGAATATTGTGATTATATACGAATTTTATATGTCATGCAAATTTTTTTTTGCTTACTATGACGTAAGCGACGTCTTATTTGCAAATATTCATTGAAAATAAAGTTAGCCACAAAGATAAAACTTCACCACTGTGCAGACATGCGAACAATCACTATTTAGTATAGCGCTAAAATGTTGCTGAGATTTTCAGCCGTTATGTTTGTATGCGTTACGTTGTAGGTAGTTTAGCGGTTGACATTGCGTGTCTGCTTTCATATTAATATGTGTTCGTGCGTGTGCATCAATGTATTGAGTAATTTGTTAGTTTTTTTTCTCTTTCAGTTACAATACTTAGCTGATATTGGTATGTCACGCTGCAGTGTGGCTTTTGACAGTTTTCACAAATGTTAAGTGTCAAATTTACGAAAACAGGCCAACATAATTACATACGCATTTTGACATGCTAACATATTAAAATGAATTTCATTTATAAAATTTCTATAAATTTGAAATACCAACACATCGTTGAATAACTCAATATACCAATCGAATAAATGTGCATGTTTGCGGTTTGTCAATAAATTATTTTGATTACTGAAATATATTTTATATCTTGTAATTGTTGTTTTTGTTAAAATTTTTTCTATACTAAGCATAGCTGAAAACATTGATTTACGTTTGCAGCAGCAGCTGCAGCTGAAGTTTTTAATTTATAATGACATGTGTTCGGTTTATGTTCATGATAAGCTGTGGTCATGTGGAATTGCAATCGGGAGCTACAAGGTTTTGAAAATATAAAAAAATTTATTGTATTGATTGGGGTAGAACATTTGATGCATTACAATCAATATGGCATATACTAACTATGTGGAAATATATGTCAAAAAAACCATGAGGCTTGCAACCACTTATATTAAAATTCATTAAGCTGATCTAAGCTACATCATACTAAAATTTTAGTCATTTTAATCGATAGCCTATTTTTCAAATAGTGTAATTCTTCTTATATTTCCTACTGGGTGCTTACTTGCTCAAACCCAAAAATATATATTGAAAATTTATATCTTGTTTTTTATATCAAGCGTTGAAATTAACACATGAATTATTTGTACATTGGATTTAATGCTGCTAATGCGACGCTCTTACATTCCTTTTTTCTTTCCCGCTCTTTTATTTGCTTACCTCATACACACACACATACACACATTGAAAATGACAATTAGTTGGAAATTGTGAATGCACGGAAATAGATCTGTCCGCTGAGATTAAAGCTTTACGAAATTAGCGCAATAAATCTGTCGGAATATGCGTACAAATAAATAAATAAATAAAAAAGAGAGACAGAGCTGCCAGCCTACCAACCTGAACGTGGCGCAATATTTAGTGTTTATTTGGCGCAGTGTGGCTATGTTGAATTCGTTAAATAAAAACGTAAACAGGAAAAACAAATATTTCATTTCATTTTCAGTTTATATTATGTCCTTTGAAATCCCTGCTGTAGGATTATTAATGCTTTTTATATATGTGCATGTTGTATGACTTCTGTCGTCGGTAGTCATTATTTATTTATTTACTAGGGAATCAGTGCTACACTTTTTGCGCGAACAAAATTTATTCAAATTTTTTTAAAGTATTTTTTTTTTGTGCTATGTTATTGTTTTAAGCAAAAGCTTAAAAATCATTTCATTGATGATCGTTTTTTTTTTACAATAAATACTGTGATTTTTGTTTAAATTTATTTTATTTTTTATGTGATTTTATTCAAATTGTTGATATACACAATTTTTTTTTAATTATAGTTTTTTATTTCCTCTACTCGTTTACTCTAATTAATTGTTTGGCGAATTGGATAATTTTTCAGTAATTATTAATAAAAGCGCCTAAAACTATGCAACATAAGCAAGAAAATATTGCTTTGTGTTTAAAGAGAAAATGTTTATGCTTTACATTGCATAATTTTAGGCGCTTATATAATAAATAGCTAGAGCTAGCAATTTTTTTTTTAATACTAAGACAAATAAATGTTTAAATGTATCAAGCGTAAATCCCGCCAATGCCTAAAAAATTTCCTGCCTTCCCTATTATTCACCGCATAATTTACAATCGACAGCAATACGCTTGAGTCCTTAAAGGACAATAAAAAGAAATATGGTAGCCATAACATATCCATAGTAGTACAACAGCAAGAAAAACAAAAACATTAAGAATGGTAACAATAACAAAGGCATTGACTAACACAACTACCTTTAGCTGTAAGAACGAACACACAACAGCAACAAAACAGCAAAAAAAAAACAACAATAACGAATGCAATAAACAAAAAGTGATATAACAAAAAAAAAAAACAATAACGAAAACAAACTTTCCGGGATATAAATGAAACAACAACAACAATAGTAAAATAAAGCACTCGAAATGTTTGCAACTGAAACCGTTACATTACTCAATGTCCATTGTCCTTGCAACATAACATAAAATATTGCTGCTGCCGCCATTCACCCTTGTTCATACGTAGTCCCTATAGTTTCAGTTTGGTCTTTTTTTTAATTTTTCAGGATTTCTTTTTTTTTTTCATTTCTACTGCTTTTGTTGTTACGTTACATTTTTTGATTTTATTTCAGCCTTCAATGGATCGTCGAAAACAAAACTCTCACTCGCATAAAGAGTTTATTTTTTATGAGCTTTAGTAGCCGCCGGTAGGAGTATCAGCTCAGCTCTCATATGACCATCATATACTCAAGTTGTTCAACGCGATTTGAGGCTTTGAGTTTCACATAACTGATGCCGGGCACATTTTTTCAGTTGTGCAGTCGTTGTTGCAGCGAAGAAAAATTTTGATTTATTGTTTTTAAATTGAGTTGCATTCGTATATTGGCAAGTGCACTGTGAAGCATATGAAATTGTTGTAGATTTTGTATCGAAGGATATGTTGTTTAAGATTCCACTTAAAACTGTGCAAAGAGTTGGTTTTGATATCGAACAAATTGAAGTTTAAGAAATTTTCAACAAATTTTATCAGTGAGAAGTGTCAGGTAATACAAAAATATTATTTAAAAATAAAATTAAATACAAAATTTTTAAATCTTTTTGTACTTAGTCCACTGATTTAAAAGTATTTTTTTTGTCGCTAGCATATTCTTTGAGCAAAACTTTTCTTGTAACAATCGCTTTAAGTTGAAATCACAATATGGTAAATGAAAGGGCAAATATTCAAATATTTGTTTAATTTTAAAAAGTCCTTTTTTTTCTTAATCCTTTTTTTTTTTTTTTGTGGCCAACCGAAATGACCAAAACAAATTTTACATTATTTAAACAAAACCAATTTTTGAACATATTTTTATCGTCCTCATTCTCTGTCATTTTTGTCCTTTTTTTTACTTACTCCTTTCCAATTTATGCATATTAAATTATTTGCACCTAAACTGTAGACCCTTAGGATTTTTGGACGTTTTTTTGTTTTGTTTTGTTGTTGTCATTTTAGTATTTTATTTTTACCTTATTCAACCCAATGTAAAATTTGTTTTAACTGATAAAAAGTTAACTCTATTAAAAGTTCCTCCTTTCAACTTCGTTTTAAAGTTGTTGCATAAATTTCCATTAAAATACTCATCTCGTTATATATGTATGTGTGTGTGTGTATGTGAATGCAAACATTTTTGTACAACTTTTGAGGTTCTTTACTGTTATTTGTTTTACTGTGTTATCGTAGGTATCTTTGCGCGACATATACACATGGGAGTTGTCTGTGTATGTGTGTGTGTGTGGCAATTTTTATGTTTATCTGTTTATTTATGTAAAAATTACGTGCATTTTTTTTGGCTCTTGTTAACGAAATAATTTTTTTTTTTTTGCTAATTAAGTCAACAGCAGCAGAGAGAGAGAAGAAAACAGCGACAACTTCAGCACTTCCGGCAGTGTAGAAGTTATTTTTTTAAAATTTTTTTCATGTTTATTTTTGATTTCTTAAAATTTTCCTCATCGTTAAAATTTTCAGTTTAATGAAACTTTTTGCTTTATCTTGCGGCTTTTTTTGTGAGCTTTCAAAGTTTGTTTTTATTTTAAACTCCTTTGCGGTTTGTGTTTTCGAAATGCTGTCACATTTCAAAGGCATCAATTTTTTCTTAAGCGATTTGTGTATGCTATCATTGGCAACACTGTGGACATAGGGAAAAACAGCAAAACTCGAGATATGATTCAGTAAAAATTAAAAAAAATATGTTAACAATCTGTCAGTCTACCTATATAAGTGTTTATCATCAGTTTTCTGTTTAAAAAATCACATGAGAGTGTACTGTCTCTATTGCTGTAGACTTTAGTCATTGGTTATCTGTTAGCAAATTTAAATAAATTTCTTATATATAAAAAGTCTTACAAAACCAATTATCTACACACTCTGAATATAAATCTAATTTAAGTAATTTTTAATTTATAAACAAAATTATCTACAACCCACCACACACTTATGTGGCTGAAAAAGACTTAAGCAATAAAGCATTGCCTGTATCTATATTTGTAGAAAAAATAATGCAATTAAAATTCATTTAATTGTCGTAGCTTTGTGATAATTTACACAACAACATAATGATATTTCAATTAATTGTTACTCATACTAACGCATATAAGAGCGACAATAGCAACAAGAAAAATTGCAGCAATTTGCTGTAATTTGAACGTGGCCGTAATTGAATTACGACAAAAAGTGCCACTCAAAACAGGTGGCTAAAGAAGAAAAGAATTAAAAATTAAAACATTATGTAACAAGCTACATAATTAATCGGCGCAAAAACATATAAACACACACACACACACATACATTTTTCATATTTATGTATGTGGTCCTTGCTTTTTTTGATGCAGCATCAAGAACACTGAAAAATACTGCAAGAAATATATACTTAAGAACGATGATACTTTGCTGCTGAAAATATTTTGTTTTTTGCTTATAATTCAAACAAATATCTGATTAAAATTCCTTCAGTGTAGCAGCTCATACACATACTGCCAATTCATGGCGTACCGTTTTGGGCGCGGCGCACAAATTAAATAAAATGACTTGAAATTTGCTAATTGAATGCATGCATGAGTTGAAACTTGAATTAAGTAATAATTGCCACATTTAACCAACCACCACCATCACCACCAACGCTGTCATAATTTACGGCATACACGTGAGTGCCCAGTAAACATAGGGAAGATTGTTGAATATGACAAATTTCAGTCGTTGAATTTATAAACTTGCTAGAAGATTTTCTAAGTTTTATATAGTTCAAGGCGTTATTATTCGATATTGAGCATATGATTTGAAGCAAAAAACGGTATCATAGATAGTTAGGAAATGTAACAATAATTCTGAGTCTAAAAGCGTAATCAATATTTTTATTTTGCCTCCTTCAGCAGCAATCACTTACGACCCTATCTTAAGATCTAAATGCATATCACTACTCCCGAAAAGTTTCTAGTGAACTAATTATATATATGACTTGTCTGCTTTTTAAACTGTTCACTGGGTTCATGCTTAAGCACGCACGCATACACCGTCTCTATAGTAGTCACTTAACAATCATTAACATCAGCGTCAGCAACAACATAATCATCATCATCATTATCAACATCAACACTAACAGCGCTGACTGACTGTAGTGTATGAAATGTAGCCAACCAGTGAGCCAACCGACGACCGGAGACTTAATGAGTTACTTGTGCGCAAGATAACGTTGGTCGCTGGCATTAAAATAAAGTATTTCCGTTTCCGGTTTAAATATTTTATATTCAAATTTTTCATTGTCCACAGCGTAAAATGGTCATTTAAGTCAATGAAGTAACGTACTTTTCGCACGATATTAAAGACATTCATGTTCACATGCTGATATGCTTATTAACATGATTTGTTATTAAGAAGCTTATCAAATATACGGAGTTTATTTTAAGATTTATTTTTTAAAATCTTGTGTGATTAATCTGTATGGAAGGAATTGTCTCAAAGCTGAACTGTATTGGCTGCTTATTTGACTTCAGTGGAAGTAGAGCTAAGCTTAAGTTGGCTAAAACAACCGACTAATTTAATTTCAAAGTATTTTGTCTTAATGATGTCAATATTTCTTCAATTTAGTCCGCTGTTATGCATTAAATTTGTTCAGCATAGAGAATTTTACTTGAAAAATATAGCTGTCTCTCACAATTTCAACAAATTGTTAACGAAATTTAAAATTTCATTAAATTTTGTCGCCTAATTTTAGTTCTATTAAAATGGCATACTTGCGGTTGCACTAAAATTTACGGTTTCATTAACTACCTAATTAACAAAAAATTGTTTAAAATGAATAACACCGAACCCGCATAGGCATGTGTTTAGGTTAGGTTTGTGTGCAAACATAATTTTCAATGCGTACAAATAACAGGTGTGAGTATAGAAAATGGAAAAGCCACTGAAATTCATTAAATTATTTAAAACGTACAAAATGTGGCCTTGAAAAAACTTCTAATATTGCCAAAAGTGAGTATTAATCCAGTGCTGCGGGTTTGATTGCTTTCTGAATCATAAGATTTCATCACTTCGACAGCAAAAAGTGATGAAACTTTCATTACCAGCTGTATGTTGTATTTTAATTTCAACAAAATACTTGCAATAATTCAAGGAATTTTAATTAGAAATGTAATTGCTTTTGAGCTTATTAGTTTTCTTGTTTTCCTAATAAAAATTTCCCATTCATAGAATTTTCAAAAATTCAAATTTCTGTTTGTTTTTAAGAGACAATTCCTCTCAAGCATTTGCAGTGCATATCTATGGTCACTTACAATTCATTGAATATTTGTAAGTGACATCGTCTGAGTTATTACTTTTCAATAAACTTTGGCCCAGTTTGAAATGAAAATCTGTCGACACAAACATTTCTACATACATATGTATGTGTCAAATACATACATGGCCCATTAATAAAAGAAGCCTTGAGTGCATCTACAGAAACAGCAGCAATAACCACTAAGTTACACAGAAAGTAACCAATGCAATCGTACATATGTACAAAACACAGACATTGAAATATTGAGAGCAGAATTTTGTAAACAGGCAGCTAAAGACAAGAGTAACCAGAGATCAAAGTTAGCATAATACTTTGTGGTATGTGTGAAAGAGAAATTACCATGTGTTTTGAAACTTTAAAATTTTAAAACTTTTTTGTGAAATATATGAATTTCTTTGATCGTTTTGTAATAAGACAATTTCATTATGGTTTTTCTAGCATTTAATACAACTCACTTTTCAACAGATACAGCTTTCGATATATAAATCTGAGCTATATGGCAACCACTACGAAATTATTTATCTTTCACTGGCAGCCACAAACGATAAAACTTGCACTTGTAACACATATTCGTATACACATTTATATTCAAACCATATACATATATAGTTGCATACAGTTCCAAGTATGATGGCGAAAAATCAAAACTCCCACTTTTAATCCAATTATTTTGAGAACCACATCAATATTTTAGCTTAAACATGAGAGTAAGCAAGTTCGGATGCAGTGGAGAATAATTGCAACAAAGCCTGTCTTTTGCATAACTTCCAATCATTTTTTAATGACTTAATCGGTGTCTGTTGTACACGATACTAAGTGACATAATGGGGTGGATGCCATATTGAAATGTATCTGCATATATGCTTATGAGACTTTTAAAGATTTTTCTTTTGAGCTTTGATCATCATACTACTAATTACAAAAAAAAAATATATCATATGCCAGTGAGTTGTGAATATACTAAAGAAATCCTTTATTAATTTTCCAATTATTTAAAATGAACACCGCTACCTTTTTGAATTAATAAAAAAAAAACTAAGTAAATACTTCTAAAAATCTCTTCAATCCGTCACAGAAAATAAAGCAATTCTACGTAAAGTTTCCTGAATAGAAATGAAAACAATTATTTTATACCCTCATTTCCAGATGTGCACAAGTACTTAGCTGTAAGCTTAAAAAACCAACAAATGCATAAAAATCAGAAATAAATGCAACTTACAAAGTAGAACACCAAGAAATCAAAAAACAAAAGTAATAAAAAAAAAAACTTATAAATAGAAGATCAAAGCAAAAGCGAAACGAGCGAATAACAAATAAAATATCAAAAGGATTAAATCAAGCAGCAAGTTGCATGGAATTAAAATCAAGCTACCGTTAACATCAAGGAAATACATACTTTTGTGTGGTAGTAGATGACAAGAGCAACAACATTGAATTATGGAAAATAGTAATAACGAAAGAAAGTTGCAAATCAATATCCGATGTATTTTAGCAACCGGTTACTTCGTACAATTTTTAGAAATATTGGATGAAAATTAAAATAATAGAGGCAACACTATATTGACAAACTTTGCCCATAAAAAAAATTTATTAAGAATTTATAAATCAAATTATAAGATTTGATTAGATATTTAAAAATATTAGCAGTTTCTCATACGACATGTATACCAATACGTTGTGGTATCAATATAAAATGATGTTGTGTGCTAGAAAAATGAGTTTAACCAAACAGCACACAGATTAATGGTGACTCTGCATCGAAAATATGGAAAATAGCTTACTGTAAGTCAGTTCTCAATGTCAATTGTAATTTATTCGGTTTACTAATTGATGTTCATTATCTTAGGTACATAGGTAAGAAAAGACTTAAGTATGAAATAATTTGTTTGTGAAATTTTGGTATTTCAATATTGGCTATGAGTTCAAAGCGTTTATACCAGAAATACAGTGAATTTGATCAAAACTCTTCATTTCAGTTACCAAACTATTTTCTTACATCACTTTCTGTAACTCAACATAACCACAGTTTATTGCTCTTTTGAAATGTATAAAATTTCATCGAACCAAATAGCGTTGTATAATTCAAAGAAACATGTACATTGTACATGCTCCTTTGCATCTACAAACAGCATGAAATAAGGATTGAAAAATCCGAGAACGCTGAGGACATTAAATAGCAACAACTACAATAATAAATCTTTGACTGCAACACGATAACTTCTAGTCACATTTTTCAAGTGTGCAACAAATTTTGTAGTAACATTGGTTGTCGCTGTAAGTTAAACAACTTGCTTGAGTGAAAAATTCAAAGTGATGGCTAAAATATCCAAATAGAAATAAATTTATTATATACATTTACTAGAGAAACCGTTGTTGTACTTTAGTTGATCGAAATTTTTCTTAGCTGTAACGTTTTCATGCATAAAGTTTTCAAAAAATTCAATTATTTAGTTATCGATTGGAGTTGTATAAATTTTTCCAAGATAATAAAGCTAAGATTTCTTATGAAAATTTCAGCTAGAAAAGCAAGTATCTATAATATGGAGCGAATGCCCGAGCTATCGCGTTTAACCAATTGAATTTTACATTAAAGATTTTTGTATGATACATGATCGAAACTTATTCTATCTCACGAATCAATGTACATCATACGACATGTATACGTTTTGTCTCTTGATACAAAAAATTAGACGGCATGGATAAAAATTAAAACAAATATTTATCGTTAGGAGTTCTATTATACAGGTAATAAGAGGAATTTATTGAAAACTAGCAATTTTATAAATTGTTCATCATACGACATGTGTAACGAAGAAAATGTGGAGATTTATGTAATTTATTTTTATCAAAATAAGTTTGACGAAGCAATATGCCACTGAAGCTTAAAAACTGTGGATATTGAAAGTGAAAGTTTTTTCTTTTCTTCGCATTTGTCTCTTAAAGCATGCGAAAAAATTCAAATGTTCGCACAAAAAATTCCATATAGCGCTGCTTACCATAAGCCATAGAATTTAATTTTTTGTTATTATTTTCACGCCGACAACAGTGAAGAGGGACACATACAAAACGCAGACATGCGAAAAAATGTCAATATGTGAATGTATGCATATAAACGCAGCCACACACTCAGGGACATAAGTAATACACACATTTATATGATACCTACTCGCTTGCGTACGTGTTGCGGTTCATGTTTGCTTAGGTATTTCTGACCCAAATAAATGTGCAGGTGTACGAGCGCGTTCTACTACATGCATAAGCAAATAAGTGTGCATAACTCTGTGTTATAGTTTCGTATATTTTGGCATTTAAGCGTGTACATATTATGCCACGTGTTAATTTGCTATTACGGTATGCGAGGTGTTGAAAAATAAAATACAGAATTTTCACGTTCAAATTTTCATTCTCGACAGACTTCAGTTTTTTTATTTTTTATATGGTGACAGTCATCGTAGGATTTTAGTATGCGAGCATTATAAGATTACATTTCTTTGGAATACAATTTTTATTTTATTTGCATTTTCACACCTTTGCATTTGTTAAATTATACATGTTTGGGAGTTTGTAGATAAATTCCGACGAAATTCTTTAAAGAATAAATGTCATTTTTAAGTTCAAAAGTATACATTTTTGTTTTATTAAGGCTTTTGTTGCTGTTAGGCTTTAGCTGAAATTTAATATAGCCGACTTTAGGTATTTAAGTATTCAGGTATGATTGCTTAAAAAGAAAATTATTCATATATTTAATAAATTTTATTATTATTTCAAAATTGTTTTATCAATCTCTGCTGCCACGTCTGCTAGCATTATGTATATATAATTTTATGAAAATTTAATATGAAATCTTAGGTGCAATTGATGCGTAAATATCGGCACATTGAAAAACAAATTTAGTACCTGAACCGTTTCACTGTCAAGACAAATTTCACTAAGAAAAACACAATTGCAGTCTAAAACTTCTGATGTGCAATAGAAACTCAAGCGAAAAATTTCATTTATGTCCAATTCATTTTTTGTTTCTTATTAAAAAGGTATATATCTTTTTACTAAGCCAAGGCTTAATTTTATTCAGGATGTAAGTTGTTTAATATGACAAAGTATTTACTTGCGTTGAACATATTTTGTTGTCGTACAAATATTTCATATTAAGTTGACAAAGTGTTTTAGTTTTCTCAAAATTTAATTTACTTTTTATCCTTACCATCACTTCTCTGCTATTGTTATTGTATTCATTATCCATCCAATATATCACAAAAAAAAAAACACTTTTTATTAATAATACACAGGCAAGCAAAAAATAAATAGCAAAAACATATCAAACTCAAAATGAATTGCTTTAATTCCGCTAAAAGCTTTCGTAGACAATATCAGTTAAATTATACCACAAAAGTATAATTGAATTCCATACCCACAAACATGACGTATGAAGAACATTTAATATTTGTACACAATAGAAAATTAACGTTCATCATACGTCACGTATAGCATTGAAAAAAAATGTACAACAGTGAGCTGGAAATTGTTTGGATTCCTTTTAAAATAATTTCAAGCTTCCGTTCCCTATGTCACATATATTTAAAAAAAAAAAAAATATTTCCCAAAGAATTTCAGCAATTTGCACATGCCATTCAACGCACCCATCTACACATGAACTTTAAAATGACAATCAAATCGATTGATTTTGTAATTTTATACGTCAATTCATCAAAATTGAACTCACACACACATGAGCACAGGCACACACCAGCACACGACATGCTAAAGGCACACCCACAAAAATGTAATATCAGACAGACAGACAGAAAGACGGATACAGCAATATAAAGTGTTGCTTACGCATTTCAGACAGCAGACAAAGGACGTCCGCTCATCATTGTAATCGAACTTCCTGCTACTGCCTGCCTGTAGTAGCAATTTCGTTTTATTTGTTTGTTGTTGTTGCTGCTACTGCTGCTGCTATTTGTTTTGTTACTTTTGTTATGCACAATTGTGTGTTCTACCGTTTTTTTTTTGTGGCTACGTTATGTTGCTGTTATGCTGCGTACCTCCCATGCTGCCACGCAACTTTTAACACAAATTCCCTAAGCTGAGCTTTTAATTTCCCCTGCGTGTTATGTTACTTCACATTTTTCGTCACGAAAATCAAATTTTCGTGCTTTTATGTTTATTTTTTTTGCCTGTTTTTCTCTTTCATTTAAGTTTCAAATGATTTTGTTTTTATTCTCGTTTTTTTTTGTCTTTGTATCTATCAGGTCACGATTTTGTCATTTGAATTTTCTCAGTTGCTGATTGTAGTTTTACGTTTTGCACGTTTTACTTTAACTGCTGAATTTGTTTGGTCCTTGCTTTGGTTGGTCTTGTTATTTTGCTCTTTATCTTTGCTGTTTATTTTTATTGAAGATTTATTGTGTTTCCATAAAGTTGCTATGGTTATTTATGGCAAAATAGATCTTAATGATGGAACTATATTGGGAAAGTGAAGTACGCTAAATGCGGGATGTAGTTTGGCGGTGATTTTGAATGAGCATCGTTACTTAAAATTAAATAAGTTAATGCACTGAGTATATGAGTAGCAGAAGGTTCTTTAACGAATTGCGCTTATTAATTTCTGTTACAGCGTAGAATATTTATTTATGTTTATACTCTATAAACATATTAATTGCATGAATGAGTATTAATTTGTTTCTCAATAATTTAGTAGCCATGTTTTGAGCTTTAATTTTGTTTGGGTGATTCATCAAATATGATTCTAGTGTATGGAGCTTTTGTAACGTTTAAAATGAGTTATTTAATTTCTAACTAAATTTTCAAATGTTGAAGTTTTAACAGCTACTACTTTTATTTGATATAGAAAATGTTAATGTTTTTATAATTTTTTTGAGCTGGCCATCAATAGAATTAAACAATTATAGTAGAGCAATATGATGCCCAACGAAAAACTTTCAAATAACTAACCTTAATCACATCGCATTGTAAAAAAATTGAAAAATAATTATTCGATCAATGAGCATTTTTTAAAACAGAATTCAAAACCAAGATTTTGATGCTTTTTATAAACAAAAATTTGTTAAATAAAAACTTAAGACGTACGAGCTGTCAGTTAAAACTTTTATCTCTTTGAAATTGATAGCTAACACAAATCACTTGCTTACATTAAAATCTGCTCTTATCCAAAAGTATACTTGCAAGCTTTGCGAATCTATAATTTCCCATAAATATCTACTAATTTCACACAATTTGAAGGGTATTATTTAAGATATTTTAAGTTGCTTGTTATTTTTTTTCTTCTCTACATTTTATGTAAAAGCAATAATTTTTATCCCACATAAACGCCAACGCAGCAAATCGCTTGCGGTTTCTTTTCTTTTTTTTTTCTTTTTTTTTTGGTTAGACAGTCGCCCTCCAGGACATCAATCAAAATTGTACCACAAGGATTATAATCAACCTCTCAAAAAATTTTGCTTCTGGCAAGAATGTTTCTTAATGCGATGCGTTGTTGATGTTGTTGCTTGATTCTTTTTATAGGTACCATACTTCTGTTCTTTAGATTTTTTTTTGCTGTAAATTTTGTATTATATTTCGTTTGTATTAGTGTCTCTCCATCTGAATGTCTTTGGTTTAAAGCTCAAATAATGATAACGATGACAAAGCAAATCGGCTTTCGATGAAAACAAGCTGTCCTTGAAGTAACTAATTTATGTATATAAATGTCACCGATAAAAAATGAGCATAAAATAATTCGATAAGACCAAAAATAAAAAAAATTGTGCTGAATTTGTGCTCTTACGAGCATTCTTTCATATTTTAGTTTTACTGTAATCTTTGATAGCATCAAAAAATCTAATGTTTTTGCTTTATGTTTGAGCGTATAAATAAAAATTAATCAAAAGTCATGTGTCATAAATTAAAAACATTTTTCAGCATTTTAACACAATTAACATGAGAAAAAAGCCTAAAAAATGTCCACTCTCAAATTCACTTTTTGATTTCAATCAGCATATTGTAATAAATTTTAATTTAATTTTTTTTAAGCCAAGCTACGGTCCACCCTAACGCTGTGTGCAATATAAAAAAGAAAACATATTTTGCGCGTTTTCACATAAAATTCAAATATAATCTTATTGCTGTCTTTTATGTCTTCAATTTCTTACGCTAAATTTGCCCTGCTTTCTTTTTTTTTCAAATATTTATTTTTATTTTTTATCTTTGCTCGATAAACATGTTTTGCATGACATATTTAAATTTGCTTCATTGACAGCAGTATTACTTTAACGCAATTATGAATTGATTATGGACATGATTTCCACTTAGAGTAGTAATTTTTTGAAATTTTTCTTAAATTTTCGAAGGCTATACAAATAAATTGCTAATACGTCTAGTAAAGTAAATTTTGTTTATAAGTTAATGTAGCGCGTATAGCAACGCAGCCATTTATGAAATCTTTATTTTAGAAAGTATCATACATTACATTTGTTAAGGGATATGCGTTTGGTTTCTATTTTACATCATGGCTGAGAAACTTTAATTTTGTGTTAAGACCAATAACCGTCATGAATTTGCTTTAGAGCTAACTTTTGTTAGCAGAATAATATAAAACAATTTACTGAAAGCTTTGTTTTATTTTATTTTACGATTATTTATGATCACAGCTAAATGACTCACGATGAAAAATAGTCATACGACAATTAAAAACTTGAAAAATTGAAAATCCAAAGTTCACGTCATTTGAAGTGATCACACACAAAATGCAGCAAATTAGAAAACAAATAATTTTTAATAAATAGCTGAAATAATGCTTAAGCAATTTTTATGAACTGTTGCTTGATATGTCACAAATAACGTACCTACAATATATTTTTTTCTATATATATTTTACTGTCAAATATCAGTTGTACTGAAAATTACTCCGGCATGCTAAAGAAAACAATTTTTATTTTTGTGTAAAAAGATTAACTCATCATTCCACCCAAGCCTTGTCACGCAATAATTCACAGTCCTTTGACTTACAATCTTGAAAAAAATAATTAACATATCACTCAAACGTCCGGCATAAAATACATGCATATAAATAAAAACGCATAGCATGAAATAAAAAATATTAAGATTTAATTAAAAGGCACACACACAGAAAAAAAAATATCAAAAACAACATAAAACATATTTTTTACAACATAACATGCAATTGTAGCAAATTTTCCACTGTCAGATTTTACATGGACAAAAAAAAAACCGGCAATTTTGTTTTTTTATTTCAAAAATTTTTCACATTTTCACCATTTTTAGTACCTGCGCTGCAACTTGTGTAAATTTATGATGCCCAAAAATTATTCATAACCGAAAGCGCGCCATCCATTCAATTGTTTTTTGTTTTTGTCCTGTTGAAAACATTTTTTTTTTTAACGCTAGCGCACCTTTTACTGCTCTTTCATAAGTCAGCAACAGACTTACTTCAGTTTGGCCAAAAAGAAATATGCGCAAAAATAAAAAAGTATGAAGTTTTTTTTTTTCAACGCAACGCAATTTTTTTTTCGTTTCTTTTCAACATGTTGCTTACGTGGCAATTGTTGACGAAACGGATGTTGGCTGGTTGCTGACGGTGAGTGTTGGCGTTAAAAGAACGCAAAAGTAGTTAAAGTGGTAGTAAAGTAAAAAAGTTTTCATGTTTATTAACAAAGTTTGCCAGCAGCATGCAAGCAAACACACGCGAAATCAACGCAAATAACTGCAAAAGTGGCACAACATAAAAACAAAAGAAATGGAATGAAATTCACAGAAAAAAGTGTTTTTTCAAAAACTTAGGGTAAATAAGACGTATGCTGTCCGAATGAGTATGATGTTCAGCAAAGTTTTTATTTTTAAACTATGTGCGCTTTAGTGGTAAAATATAAAATAAAAGCTTGAAAACTACCTGGAGCATCTAAACAAGCACATTTACCTTATAAAACACAAGCCAAACAAAAAACGGTAGTCAGTAAAACATAAGTTCAATCAAATAATTTATTCATGTTTACAAGTAGCAGTCAGCACTGTTTGCCACTTTCTTTGGCAATCATAAAACGTTCATATAAATAACATTAATTCACACATGTCAACACATGTTTCAGGATGATAATTTAACAAGTTTTTATGTGAGAAAAACTTTCAAAAATTCATCGCAATATTCAGTAAATTGCTATTAGATATTGATGCGCATCATTAGTCAAAACATAAATAAAAATCTTAAAATTTATAGCACAACAACCAGCACGGACAACAAACATAAATAGCGAAAAAAAATGCTTGAAAAATGTCAAAAGGTTATTGCTGTCAAACTTTGGCAATTTGTGACATACCATCATAATTGATATTTGAACGTCATTGCACTAAGCGCATATTGTGTTTCAAAAACATTAAGAATTACACAGAAAAGTTTTTCTATTTATATTGATGTTTTTTTTTGATTTTGTTCACAATTCATAACAATTACAATTTGTGATCTTAGTCACTAACCTTAGGATTTGGAAATATTTTTTCTGGATACTGTGCCAATCTAGAGCATTTGTGAAGATATTTCAAAAAATAAATTTTTTCACATGCTCGAACTATTTGAATAACATGCTTCTGTCTACGAAATATTAGAAACTAAAATATTGACCTCCTAACTTCAAAGTATCTCAGTATAACTTTGATATAAATAATCCTAATCAAGTTCTCAATTGATAAAAAAGTACGAGATAGGATATTCTTAATGAAATTTTAAAAAAATGTAGTCCAGTGTGAAAGCTTAAACGGGGATATTCCAATGGTCTGAAACTGAAAATAATTTTTTTTTATTGTTTGAAGTTAAATAGATTTTTATTATTGACTTATTGTCGAAAAATATGTACATTCAATTTTAAGAATGTTGTTAAAATTTAAAAATTTTTGTATTTTATCTTAACTAACAAAAAAATTTCATACGTCATGTAAATTTTAATTTTTTTAATTAATTGTGGCTTAGTTTTAAGTCAGCCATTTATTAAATTCAGTATTATTATAGAGAAATTTGGTTTAAGAAAAATTGTTTAAAAAGTAGAGCTCTTATCAAGAACAAAACTTTATGAATGCAATTTTAACTCTTGGAGTATACACAAAAAATATCTAGCTTTACTATATATTAAGCTTATTAATTTTGACAGCAAAATTATTTTTATATAAAATTCTCTAACTAAATAAGTTCATGAATGTTAACACTTTTGTTTGTTGTTTATTTGGATCGCTTAGCTGGTTAGCTCAAAAAATTGCTGATTTTTAAGTGACCAGTTATTAAATTCAGCATTATTATAAGCGGCCTCATCATTAATAAAAATGTTTAAGTTATTGGGTTCTGAGCAGCATGGAAAATAAGATTATCCACACTGAAACTTTTACATAAATACATGAATAAAAGCAACAACTCAAAGGCAATAATATATATGTATATTGCCTTCGATAATTTTTTTCATTTTTCTGCTATAGTTTTTAGCACTTTTTTTTTTGAATATATTATTAAAAAATGAAGTTTTAAACTAATGCGTAAGTAAACCGATTTGAATATAATTCGAAAATATTAGATAAAGTAGAGGTATAGAAGATTTGAGAAAGAAGTATCAATAGCAAGTGATAGCGTCGATCATCGTTAAAAAATCAATAGAGAATGAGCTTTGGAAATCAGCATTTTCATCACATGCATACATTTATTTTGAAAACAATTTTCTGCATGTAAGCGCACACAAACTTTGTGTCTTCACGGAATACCCAATACCCTTAACATTTGTCTAGCTATAAAATATGGCATTCATTAATCAATGCATAGATAACAAATAAAATGGGCCATAAATTCAATGAAGCGAACATTTTAATTTTTTTACTTTCATATATGAAAAAATTTCAGTATACCTTAAATTGACCTCTTCTGAACGTAGTAGCTTCAAGTGATTTATGTAAAACGGTAGAGGTTAAACACATTCATTTATATTTTTGCCATTATTTGCTTACCCACAATTGCACACACATACATACATACATATGTAGCAATGTAAATGATAGCATTTTAAATTTACTAACACAAATATTTGTTACGTTATGACATACTCAGTTATTCATAGATTTTATACATTTGATGCATTGATATTGAAATTGATTTTTGTCATGATATTTTGAACTGATTTATTTGAAATGATATTTAAGTAAAAGTTAACTTTCTCTTACTTCAATTAAGTTTTTAAACTTAAGAATCAGTGATGGAGAATACAATAAGCCTTTTCAGGCAAATTAAAGATTTACGCTAATATGTTCCTTAAGTAGCTTTAAATTATGTCAAATGAACTATCTTCTTTATATGCATAAATACAATTCAAGAAAAGCCTCGCTTTAGATAGCTAGTTAGTTAGAAGCTTTCTTGTTTACTGAAATCTTCTAGCTCTTTAAATTATTTGACATAAATTCAAAATTCAAATTTATCCCAAATTTAATTCAATCAATTTAAATAGGTATTGTGGTTTAACTTAAATTCTGCCAATAACGCATTTACAGTCGAAAGCAATATTTTGTTTATTATCTGCAGTCTTTAATATCCGACATGATTTTTGTTATTTTCCATTTGATTGGATTATTCCTTATTTGCGCAATGTTGTTTTTGTTGTTTAGTTGAAAGAGAAAAAAAAAATACTGAATTTTTCATTCAGTTTTCTATGCAAATATTTGTCTCTTTAAATTTATTATTTTATGCACAATAAAAACAATAAAACATATAACACAACAATACATTGCAGACGCTATGGTATGAGTATGTTAAAACAATATTTGTGAAATTAATTTTTTGAATACATATTCAATATGAAAATTTTGAAATTAAATTTTTAAAATAATTTGTTGAAAATATTTTGAAAATTTAATTAATAAGAAAAAAAAAAAATTTTTATACAAAACTAAAAGAGTTATTTCGCTTATAAAATGTATGCTAAAAATCTCATTCATATTACTTATAAATAAAAAAAAAATATTTAAAAATTCAATTTAAAGACGACATGCTGCATGCTATAAGATTTACAAAATTTAATTAATAATAAATATTTTATCTGCTACAGTCAAGCACTTCCTGTGTAACTTACTTTATTTATTGCTTTAATCTACTCACACATACACGCAATGTGTACAAATAACAAGAAATACAAATACACACACACACTCACATACATCAACACACACTTATATAAAGTGAAAAATTTTATGAAAGAAATACTTAATATTTATGTTTTGACACAATTTCCGACCATAAATTTCATTATCCACAAATCTCATTCAAACGCGCACAGACACAATGACACCCACATATGTATGACCGCAGACACAATACTATACAGCATTGACGCCTCACAATATCATATGTATGTATGTATAGAATACATAGATATATAGCACTCATACTTGCAAACGCATTTGGTGTAACACAACAAATCACTTCAACGCCTGCTTTATTAATGATGTCATTTTCTGGCAGACGCTCGCGTTTTTGCTGCTGCAGGCTTTTCATGCAAATATCTCACTTGGCTTTAGAGATATCGTAAAATTTACACATACTAGTATGGGCATTTTGAAGGGAAAAAAAGTTACAAAAACGCTTACGCTGACTTTGCGCATGTAAGCAACACAATTTTTTTCGTGCTCTAACAAAAAACGCGTCTGTCTTTTCTTTGTCAAGAAATGAAAGAAATTTTCTTTTTATTTTTTTTGTTTTGTTTTATTTTTATATTTGTTAAGCAGGAGATGAAGGCGTTAATTGTGACACAGCAACAAATATGTTGAGCTCTGCACAGTGTAATATATAATGTAATATATGTGCTAAAAGTCTGAATAAAAAGAAATTCGTTGTGCTTATTGAAATATAGTTTTATCTCATGAAACTCTTAACTCAAAAAACTTTTATGTCATGTTATTTTTATCATGTGTTATTTATATAACATAAGATTTTTTATTTATCACACTTATTTGTACTAAACAGCATCTTTCATAGGACAATTACGTACTTTTTTACTAAATATTTATATAGCCGCACCTCAGTTTTATAAGGCTGAGTTGTAAGGCTCTATCTCAGCGAAGTGCACTCATTAGTTCGTTTTGAATAAAATTTTATATAAATTATCAACTCAATCAAAACAACGCTTTGTTTATAAATTTTCCAACAATTTTCACGGTACGGCACACTGTGCATTACATCTTTGTGTATTGTGCTTCGTGTGAACTCAAAAATGCGTTCAGCAGGAAATTAAATTACGATTTTTTGTTGTTGTTGCTTGTAACTTTTTACGATTTTCTTTTTTAAGTTAATGAGTTGGAATTTTTTAAAGTAAGAGACATTTGTTTAGAAATTCAATTTATGTCATCTTCTTTTTTTGGGCGTATAAAAGTGTGTGATGTTCTTTTTTAGACAATTTAATTTTTTTTTATCTTTGCTACGTAATGAAGTGACTTCAAAGTTTAATTTTATATTGCAGTTAGGTTGCTCATCAACATTATCATTGCAAAGATTGTAAGCAGCTTTTAGGCGTTGTTGGCATCTTTTGCCAAATTATATTCTTGAGATAATGTAATGTTGTTGCTTTGTCAGTATATGTTAGCGTATTTATGAGGCAGAGTGCATGTTATTTGTGGCAAATGCATAACATTAAAAATAAATTACAAGAGTTTGAGGAAATAGATAATTTAAGAAATTTAAAAAAATTTCTTTTTCAAAGTTAAAAATATCCTGAATAAATGAAATTTGATGGTTGTAAAAAAAATACATTTTGATTTTTTCAATTTTTGTCTCAATTTTAGTAAATACTTGATGCTGAAGTTATTAAAATCATTCAAATTATATTCAATATTTGTCAACGATAGCATTAGTCAATGTGTTTGCATTCTTTAAACTTGATATTTTCTTACCTCTACTCATTCAGTTGCAGTTGCATGATTTTAGTAAATTGACCCCTGGCAAGAACTTTGCCCAAGAAATTTAAAATGCTTTCATTTGACTTTTAACTTTGAAGTTGAAAATTCTTGGCTTCACACTCAGTTTCTGTATCACATATATATAATTTTTGTATAACCCTATTAATACTGGGTGAAATTACGAACACAAAGTACTGAAGTGAGTCTTTCGGACTCACATACATTCTGTATGAAAAACAACAATAATTTTAAGTTTATAAGTATAGTTATGGTGTGTATATACAAAAGAGATTCAAAAGTAAGATTTACTGAAAAATGGGCGGTGCCACGCCTCCACATGAGAAAAAAGTCTACTTTTTTACATCTCAGCAACTATTTGACGCAGATGAGTAAGATTTGGAACATATGTTTATTATAGTTTGTATAATGTTCTTAGCATAGTTTGGTTTGGAAAAGTGGACAATGCCACGCCCTCCCAAATAAGACAAAAATTAAATTCATCATATCTTATCAACTATGTGACGCAGATAAATGAAACTTGGTGTGTATGTAGAAAAGTAAGATTTAATTAAAAAATGGGCGGTGTCACGCCTCCATAAACACAACACAAAAATAATGAAAAAACTTGTATTCTGATAACCCGATAATCGCAAAACTCACCAACTAATATCAAAATATTTCAAAATATGTGCACAACTGAACACTACAAGAAAAGAACTACAGTGAAATCTAGATAACTGGGATCTCCAAGGGACCAACATTTTTGTCTCAATTAAGAGGTTTCTCATTTACACAGTTTCCCAAATAGACATACTCAGACCGATAAAACGTGCATATTCAAATTTAAAATAACAAATTATACACACATAAATATTATTTCCCACTTATAGAGGTTATTTCTAAACGGTCCCAGTTATAGAGGGAAATGCCCATGTTATACAGGCGAAAACGCACAAAAACTTCAAAAATTAATTCCCGGACATAGAGGTTTAATAATCCCAGTAATAGCAGTATTTTGATGCGAAAGTGGTGGGACCTTGAAGTGCGTCTCACTAGTAGAGGTTTCCCACTTATCCAGGTACCGCTTAACCAGGTTTCACTGTAATTACATATGTTCAGAGCATAATTACTACAGCCGACGCGGAAGCAATGACACAAAATCAAACAATTCAAATTTTAAAAAAACATAGCATGCTTTGGATTTGTTAAGATTGTTCTCTGCTGCACTCGAACTATATGAGTCTCTAAGACTCATTTCAGTACTTTGCGTTAGCTTTATAAATTAATTTTTTTAAAAAATAGAAAGAAAAATATTTATACATTTTTTTTATCGTAATTCTGTTTAGAACATCTGCAGTTTAAAATACAAGAAACCTCAATTTTGAAATAAAAAAATTCACGCCAAGAAAACAGCACAAAGTCAAAATGAGTCTCAAAGACTCAAGGTAGTACTAATAGGGATAAATTTGAAGCAAAAAAAAAGGGAGAGAAAATGCGCTATACACAGCAGGCACATAAAAGTTTTTTGTGTGCAGCAGCAAAACTCTTAAATATTTTCAACATACAATTTTTGACCTACTTTGTTTAGTGTTTAGTAGAGAAAAAATTTGAAAAAAATAAAGTTTCAATTTTGCCAAGTTCTGCAGCAGTTTGCCTATGTCTTCAGCAAGTTTTTTTTTTTTTTGTTGCTTAAAACAAACTTTGTTGCTAACGAGCAGACAGACATATGCAAGGACTAACAAACCAACAGACTGACTTCTGTGGTTTGATATTGAAAAACTGAAAACGAAGGGTTATGGCACTTCAATGCTGTAAAAGTAAATAAATTGTTTTTTTTTAAACAAAAATATCTACAAAAATTTTCTTTTAAGTTAAATAATTTTTGAAAAATTTTCATTGGTTTTAATGAAACACTTACAATTTTTTTTTTATTCAAGTCGCTAACTGAAGTCAGCACTTGAAAGTATTAGTTAGAAAATATTTCTTTTGATTATTGTCAGAACTGTCTCTGGTATTAAAGAAGCACAGTAAAATCATTCGGTGAACAATTACCTAACTAGCGTTAATTTGAGCTTTTCCTTGGTCTTTTATGCAAGTTTTTGATGTGTGAAGATCGCTCGTGTAGCGAAAAGAAGAAAATCTTCAGTGAATTTTTGTCGCAAAAGTAACAAATTCATACATTTAACAAATTGACACATATAAGCCAATATTTTTCAACGTTAACAACTTTAACTTTAATTTTAAAAAAGAAAAAAACTTTTAGCAAAATAAACAATTACTAATTTGAATTAAAAAATTAAAATTTGATTTTACAATTTGCAGCCAAATCAACTTTGCGCAAAATTGAAGTCAACGATAATTAGGCGACAATACCTAACCAAAAGCTAAGCAAGTACAACAAGTCAAAAAAAAGGCCACCAATTAAAGGATATTTGATTGCGAAGAAAAGCAAACTACTACATAAACTGCACTACAACTACTACTACAACTCAAGCAACAGCAGAAAAACAAAAAATAAAACTAAAAAATTTTCCAAAACGTTAACTTTATACAACTTGCAACAAATAACTGGTTCCATGTTACTGATTGCAGACTCAACAGACGACAAATACACTCAATTAAGGTGAGTAGCTGAAATTAAATTTGATTAAATAAAACAAAAATATAAAAAAATTGGCTTTTGGGGAAATTGCTGTCAACTAAATTAACATGTTAAAGACAAATAACTGAGCAATTCAATTGCCAAGTTTATCTAGCAGGCATATTTTTAAATAAATAAACATATTAATGTTTATGACAGCGCCTTAGGCCAATAGCAATGTGTGTGTATATAAAGACTACAAAATACATAGCAATATACCATATATTATGAAGTTACTTAAACTGCTATATTGAACTTTATGTACATACGCCTACAATGTGTGTGCATGTGCATTGTTAAGTCCATCGACCAATGCATGAATTATTCTCATGTAACCGCTGGCATAATACATGTGAGTTGTAATAATGTATGTGTGATTATTGTTCAAAGTGTACACACAAATGCTGACAGAAAGCATATTTAATATAAATAAACATTACACAACAGTGCTGATGTTTTGTAATGATGCGCTGACATCGACTTCAATTTGTACCTAAAGCGTTTGTCTATTGCTTTACAATGGTGTTGTGTTTGTGCTGCACTATGTGTTTGTGTGAGTGACTTAATTTATATATGGGACGATCCATGTCAACCGGATCAGTTCTGTGTCCAAAATTTGGAGTGTCCAAAAAAAACACCCGAGTGCTTAAAAAGTTGGAATGTAAGGTTGACAGAATTCATCATCCAATATGACGGTCAAAAATCCACTATGGTGGCCGAATTTTTGAAAGTCAACCGATTTGCACCAAATTCGGTACACAGGAGTCATGGGGGTCATTGATCACGAATCCAAAGTTAAATTTTACAAAATCAAGACTTCGGATTCAAGATGGCGGACGCATTTTTTAAAAATTAACCGATTTGCACCAAATTTGTTAAACAGAAGTTTTTAAGGTCGCCGATGACAAATCTGAAGCTATATTTTAAAAATTTTCAAATTCAAAATGGCGGATTCAATATGGCGGACGTATTGTTTAAAAATCAAACGATTAGCACCAAATTTGATATACGGGGGTTTCTGGGGTCGCTGAATACGAATTCAATGTCAGAAATTGAAAATTCAAGATGGCGGACCCAATATGGTGGATTAGATTATGGAGTTTCATTATGGTTCAACCTGAATTTCGTCAAATATTCCCTGGCCTGTGAAACCAACTTAGCAAAAACTACACCAACTTGGCAAAGACTGGCCAACTAAGGGGTAGTTACAGGTTTGGCCGATCTCTGATAAGCCATTTGGTCTAGCATACCCTTTGCAGATGTCCAAATGAACCCACAAACCTTAACAAGACAACAACCGATGAAAGTGGGCATCAATAGACCGTCCGTATAGCAATTTTTGTTGAGAAACTTAAAGAAAGTATCGAAAAAAGTGCAAGCAGTATATCAGCTATTGCAAAAAGACCACCAAACGCGAAGTAAATTGCAGTGAACTTCGACCGGATTGAGACATGAGTAACTAGGTGTATATCTATCTATACGGGCAAGTGAATAAAAAACCGTGTAAGTCTACGTTTAATCAATTCATCAATTGTCATTATTTTATACGGCGTTTAGTCAGGAAAGGTTATTAGTCAATATTCTTCAGTGTGACTCTTAAGTCATATGTTACCGCACACTGACGAATTGAACTCAGAAAATATGTAGTCCAATTAGAGTGGTTCAACCGCTCATACGTTAAGGCAGCAATTCTGACGCAATCGTTTTCTATACGCGTAATCTTGATTATTTACATTGACCTGCAAAGTCACTTGATTTAACAATTCTAAAAAATTTTTGATCGAACTTTTGAAATTGTCAATCGTAGCAATCAGGCCGAAAACTTCTTAAGATAAATATCCGACCTGAAATGGATAATTTGTAGCCAGAAGCAAAAGAGAAAAACCATGAAAAAATGTCAAAAAATGAGATCAAGTTTGTATCAACAGTGGTGATCGATAATAATGTGCGACTCATCGAAAAATAAACATTAAACATGACCAAAACATTGAAAAAAATTCTTTTTATTCTAAAACAAAGAAACCTAGCAAATCGCTTTACGATTTATGCTTGTTATATTAAAAGAAGAAGAGTTTTTTTTCCAATTTAAAGTATCATTTGAAGTTCTTTGATTAAGTAATTGCAGGTCTCACCAACTTGAAATGTTAAATTGAACACTTTTATTTCATACCTAAGCTATACATTTGTTCACTCAACATTCCATTTCTTGCAAACTAATTATAAAAAATTCAATTTGAATGAACTTAATCAATAATAAATATGAAACAAATACAGCACAACACGTCGTATGATTAACTTCCAATATAAATAAAATTGTTGCGATTTTAACTAAGCACTTTTTTTAACTTTATACGTTTTCATAAACCAAAACATTAAAAAAAAAAAAAATTAAATAATAAATTTAAAGAAAACTACAATAACAATGCAATATGGTCACTACCACATAAATAAAATATACTATGTGCCAAGAAATTCCATGCATTTTATTTGCATTTTTCTTTCATTCGTTTTGTTTGTCTGAGGTTCCACCACAAATATCATATTTCATCGCTTATGCTGAAATGTTTTATTGATCCTTGTATTGCATTCGTTTGTTGTTTTTGCATTTTAGTGCGCTTTACTCTGATGTTGCAATCTTCACGTACCAAAGATGACTGCAGGCAGCAAGCAACAACAATATAAATAAAAATGAAACGCAGCAGTGTTGTGTGGTTGTTTCTTTGCTATTGTAGTTGTTGTTGATATTGTAATGCTGAAAGTGCTTACAGGCGATTTATGATTTATTCAGCGTTACACTTGCGTCTGGGGATAAAACAGAAGAAGTTAAAAGAAATAAAAAAATCGAGACCAAGTCAGTTGAAGTGTTTTATAAGCGCAGCTGCGTTACATTTTACTTTGGTTTCTGTATAAATTGGAATTGATGCAAATTTACATAAGCTTTAGAGCGAAAGTCCGTAAGTTTTATTTATACTTATGATATTTTACAGGAAATCAGAAAATAATAAGACTAGCATTATCTTCTATATAGTCCATCGAAGTTTCATGTTATATGTCAAGAAATTTGAGTTTTTTATCAAAATAAGAAATTAATAATTGTTAATCATACGACACGTTGTATAAAACTAATCAATGATAAGCAATCAAAAGTTTAAATCTATAAAATTGTAATTTATTTATTAAATTTTTCTACAAAAGCAGTTGTGCTAAAATTTTTTGAATCACGTTAGTAAACTGCGATTAAGAGTGAAACAGACTGCTGAAAAAATTACATAAAAAATTTTTGTATTTTTCCTAGCCAATTTTTTTTAATAACTTATAAAAAAATTACGTTTTTGCAACCTTTTTTCTCTCTACCAATACTTTATTGTTTAAAATTTAACAATTCAAACTGCCATTAAAACTTTTTCGTTTACTTTCAAATACTGTGCGCGCAGCAAAATCGATGAAGTTCAATTGGGTTCGTTGCCCACAAAAATACAAAACAATATAGTTTTTTATATTTTATTTTTTTTTAGCAATTTTCCTACAAAACTTTTCCAGACATACACCTGTGCTTAAAATAAATTTGTATAGAAACATTTTTGTTTGTTTTTTGGCAAAAAAAAAAAAATGACATAAAGTGGTAGGGGCTAATGTAAACAAAGGTTGAACTTCGGTATTTATTATTTTTGGCATTCTTTTGCCAAATCAATTTTCTATTTCAGTTTTTTACTACAGCGAAAAAAAAGAAATACAAATTAATATAACAAACAATTTAGTTGCAAAATTTTAGATTTTAAAATGACTGGAGCGATACATTAAAAAAAAAAAAATTAAAAGGTTGCTCATACGTCAAAGAAAAAGAAAATGTAGCTTTTTAAGCGAATTAATTTGATTTTGCTATTACGACCAGTGCTCAAATATTAACATTTTGTGGCAAGATTATCAATGAAGAGTGACAGTTTTGTATTTTGCTGCTCAATAGCATCCAAATTGAAATAACAGGGTCACACAATCGAAAGGTGCTAAAAAATACAGTTGTTATTGAAACGTGAATGTTAATAGGAAAAATAAAAATTATATTTCAAAGGACTCAAGCCTTTAGCATAACCAAATTTCACAATTGCTAAGCCTTTGGCTGAAATTTTAGCAATAAAATTGAAGAAAAAATTACATTATTACGTTAAAATAAAGTCATGAAGCCCAGTGTAGTTAGGTCACATACTCTTCGTAAATTTCTTAATTTTGCCCAATTGAAAGCTGTCAGTTTTTCAACTTCCCGCTTTTTGTTGCAGCACTTTTGGGCGTTAGTTAGTGTTTCAATTATTTGTGCTTACTACTCTATTGTATTTGTTTGAATTTTTTTTTCTTTATTTTTTAAGTTTTTACAAAAGAACATTTCAATTGCATTGAATTTGCTGTTGCCCTGCGATTGAATACTTAGAATTGCAGCGACGTCATCGCCTTTTATCGTCGTGTTCAACACGTTTGAGAAATGTTTAAACAACTACAACAAGAACAAAGTTTAAGTGAAAGTTTCCGTTGTTATTGTACTAAAGAATGTTGTAGTAACTAGTCATTGTTGTTTTTGTTGTTGTTGCTGCTATTTCAGCAGTTGTTGTTAACTAGCTTGTTTTGTAAATTTCATTGAAAACTTGTACGGCAGCCGCATTGAAATCGCCGCTGCTATAAACTGAATGACTTTACAAAAGTACAAAAGCACCTTACTATGTTATTTGGTAGATGTTTAGGTAGTGATGTTCTTACATTACTGAACTTTAAACAATTGAACACAATTGCTAGCATAATGATATAATAGTAATTGAAAATTTTCAGCGTTGGCACAACAATGCAAAAGTTTCTAATAAGCTGACAAAGCATTTGTATTGTCTAATAAATTATTTTGCGAATTGAATTCTATAGAATTTAAACAAATTTCACTGTTCAGAAGAAGTAAAAAAAGTGTTAAATATCCAAATTATTTTTAGAAGAAGATAAATTTGTCAAGAAAGATTTAAAAAAAATAAATTTTCGTCAATTAAATATCACTCATACAACCTGTTTACCATTCTGTTACGAATGATTATTTTCCATATAATATTTTTAGTTGCAAAGGTCACTAAACCGCACTGTCATTAGCTTAAATAAAAACTTAAGAAAGCAGCAGCTATTGCTTAGTACAAAAAGAAAAAAAAAACATAAGACTGCGTCATGGTATGCAAAGTTGCTGCCAACGACGACATAGCAATTTTTTTTTTTTTGTAAATATTTTGTGCTCATTTTAATTTTCTTGCTAGCGTTGTGTTTGCACTTGTGCAATTTAAAAGGACGAAACCGCAAACAAATAAATTGCCACCATTTAGAAGTAAAACTTACAATCCACAGACATGCAATGTAATTTTAACGCCAAAACAGCAACAAAAACACAAAAACAACCAACCACACTAGAGAAACAAGCGGAAAAATTGCAGCAACAAGAAACATAAATTTATGTGAAATCAAAGCAACGACAGGACACAAAAATTCATAGCAAAAAAAAAGAAAAAATGCCATTGCAGGATTTTTTAATTGTTGGTTGGCACGCGTTTTACATGAAATTAAAGTTGCATTGAGTGCATAGAGTGGGAGTGAAAGTACAAAAAGCGGATTCAAATTCAAACAGTTGGAGCGTGGGTAGTGTAATAAAGTTTAGCAAAGGACATGTTGGTTCGTTTTTCTGCAAAATAAAGTACTTGTGAGCAAATAAATCCCATTGATAAGGAAACGGAAGTCTTTGCAAAGGCTTAAGTGAAAGGTACAACAGCGATGGAATATTAAAGAAATGTCAACCACTGACTGAGTTAATGACTTAATTTGCATTTTGTTTTATTTGTCGAGAATTGAAAAGGAAATTACATTTCTTTAAAAATATTTATGTTTATAACAGGCGGAATGTTTTCGTTTTATGAGACTTACGAAGTTGGCATTGGGTTACTTACAAGAGGTTTTTTATAAGACCAGACTAATATCACTTACGAAATAGACAAAGTAGGAAAAGTAATGAGCTATGCCTTTTGAAAGTCATTTAAGGGGTGTATTTTATATATGGAACTTAAGGATTTCCAAATGTGATCGATTTTTGAAGGAGTTATAATTTTTGAATTGTACGCATTCCTTTTCTTCAAACATTTCATAATGGTGCAGCACCGAATGCAATTTATTCAAAGCTCAGAGTTAAGTTCATTAAGTTGCCAGAGAAGTCATAGCTAACTTTGAAGCCTTAGAAGTTATAGAAATCGAAAAAGTAAAACGTTCTTCAGATTGGCACTTCTTAAATGCCCTCAAATATCAAAAATTGAATTTTTGCTTCTATGTACTACGAAAATTTTCTTTTTCCACAAGTTTTTATTTCCAAAAGATTTTTTAATGCAAAATCGAAATATGAAAATGTGTTTATTTATTGTTGCTGTGTTGTTATATTATTTTTAACTAAGCGATGCTATGAAAAATATGATATTTAAATAAATGCATTTTAATTAAAATTCCAATCTTATGAAAAGGATATGTAAATGCAGCTTAATCAGTAACTTCAAATTATGTAACACTCAAAGCAACATCATCAAACAGATATTATCAGTCTTATGTATTTTATTCCCTCAAGAGCTTTGCAGCACAGATTAACAACAAACTATTGGATAATAAATATTAGCAATCATGTCATTATGGGATTTAAAATCCCTTAAAATATGCAAATGTTTAATATTAGAAAAAAAAAAGAAAATTACGTATGTATTATGTTACTCATACGTCATGTATAAGTAAACAATTTATTATACAAGCTGTTGCGGACAACAAGTTTTCATATATTTTTAATCTTGAACAATTTTAAGAACATAAGCTCTTTAAAATGCTACAAAACACGTTTTCCTCTAATATGTTTATTTACACAATATATTTTTAAATACAGAAATATCAAAATTTAATCCCTATACTCTGTAGAGTAGAAATATTTATTTTGTGTTTATTTTGTAGTTTTTGTAAATGAGATTACAATGCGTAGTAAAAATAGCACTGGTTGCTGATGAGGCTTATAACAATCTTATGAGCTTTTGTATTTGCTATTTATGCACTAAGAAAATCATAGATGTATGACAACAGATTATATATACATGTAAGTATGCTCCATAATCCGAGATGTTGAGAATGCTGCACTTAAACCGAATTTATGCTTAGTTGGTATGGTTATATGCACTGAGCGAAATCTTTAACTTTAAAAATTTGCAAATAGTTTTTTCTTTACTTAAATTTTAGAATCCAAAATTTCCATAATCCAAATTTTTATGCAGCCATCAATAGCTCTTATAAATTAGTTTGGCAGTTCAAATAGCAAGACAAAAGTATTAATTTGTAAAACAGAGTTCTGTATCAGCATAGAGATAACAGCATTTTAATGCACAACAACTTCGAAACAATGACGTATGTGTAACTTTTATTTTTAACGTATTTAATTTAAATTTAATTTTGTTTCAATTTATTCTCCGAAAATTCTATGGTACTTCAAAAAATAAATCTTCTCTGAAGTCTTACGAGAACTATCAAATTTTCCATGTCAGCTAACAAGCAAACACAACACATTAAATTCAAATTAATATCTAACAGCAACACAATTCACATTCAAGTGAATGCCAAATACTGATAATAATTATGTCATTAACCTTTTGGTAAATGTCTGCTGAATGATACTTTGTATGTTGCTCGTAGCAACACTCGACTATTATGCTAACTGTCTGCCAGAATTCATTAATGCAAGGCACTTACTTTTGCCAAAATTCGCTGAAATGCGAGTGCAAGTTCACTTAACGCCAGAAAATTGCTGCCAAAATGATAATGAACCGCTCACTGCCTTGCTAAATTGCTCAAAGAACTACGACAATGGCTATATAATAAACATAAATTTAAAATTATTTTAATAAAAATTTAATATATATTTTTTATTATTAAAAATTTTATAGAATTTCTTTTTGTATGAAAAATAATTTAGATTTTGCTTTATTAATTTGATTTATGCGCTTTAAAATCCAGAAATTTTATAACATTGCGCCACTGTACCACTGGCAATTCGAGCATAGATGTAATTTGCATTTGACTGTCTGTAGGCTTGGAAAACAAATAAATGCAACTTGCTGTTGCCAACAAAGCCTTACACTGTCTCAGAGTGCTATCTCTTCTGCGCACTATTGCCTGATTCACTTGAATGAATGGCAATTATATTGGCATTAATTCTTTTTGCCAGCGTCGTTGATATATTTTTTTTTGTGATGCTTAGAAGTATGCGCATAGACAAAACAAATTTTAAGTTTTTATTATTTTTTATTTAAATTTTAATTTATATGTATTGCCTACTTTTAGGCATGAGCGAGTATTTAAGTTAAGTTTATGTATTTAGGAAATATGGATGTATGTCTTTTGGATAATCGATCTCCGTACCATAGACAAGTAGTTACTTAAATATATTTGTCTTCTGATAATTTAGTTCATATTGGCTTTTGAAACTTACTAGGATTATATGATTGATTTTTAAATCAACTCCTCATAAACTACTCATTTAGCTGAGTTTTACTACTAAATTTTAAAGAATCTAATCTTTTATTTCTTACTGAAATAATATTGTAATATAAAAAGTTACGCCAAATAAAAACAAAAAAATATTGCATACAAAGAGCAACAGCTCAGGTATTTTAAATCTTAAACTTTTACGGACTTAAAAAGAAAACTTTCGTATTAAGGAATAGCAAAACTGCAACATAAATTTTTATATTTTCGAAGAATTATTGTTTTCTACTGCGATTGCTGCAATTGCAATATAAAGTAATGGCTTCTTTTCAAATACAAAAAAAAAAGTTTTAAGTAGTTTGGCGAGAAAAATTGTGGTGAAAAATAAATTACACAATTACAAAAGTTATTGTACTTACTTAAATCTTTTATTGAAATTTATTTTTTACTTAGCAAAATCTGATTTAAAAAAAATGTATTAAAATTTGTATTTAAGTTGAAAGCGTTGTAGCATTTATTTCCGTCATTTTAAATTATTAATGGTAACAAAGTGAAAAGGGAAAAATTAAATGCACAGAATTTGCATATAAATTAAAAAAATGTTGTGAATAAATTAAAATGTGTTACATGAAAAAAACAAAGCAAAATAATGAAAATAAAAATAAAAATTCATTGCATAATTTGTAGGGTGCTGTTAGCTAACGTATACAGCGTGTAACACGTTCAACAAAAGTGTAAGAGTGTGAAAAAGTTTTGGTGTAATTAAAGTGAATTAACATGAAGAGCTTCGTTCATCAAATATTTTTATATGAGACGTAATTTTAAAAAGGATTTTTAATTTCTCAAAATAATTTATATTTCGCTTAATTTCAATATTATTTTTCTTTTTTTTTAACAAGTTTATTTTTATAATTTCGCAATGAACCTAGATTTATAAATTTTTAAAGCAAATAGAGGATTGCTCATAATGATTTATTTAACATTTAAAAAAGTCCTTATATCCTTTAATTTCAAAGTCTAATTGTTGAATCTAAGAAAAACTTTTAATAAAAACCCTACTACTAATTGCACTTTTGCGTTATAGCGCTTTGCTACATTTTTATTTTTCAATTTTTTTTTTGTATTAATATCTTTTTTTCTCTGCTAATGTCTGTCTTTGTCGTTCTTGCCATGATTTCATTGAGTGCTACTATGTGTTGCTTACACATCAAAAGTGCATTGCACTCTAATATTTTGCTGTGTTGTGGTTTTCGTTGCGGTTTTGTGTCAAGCATATGCACACTAACACTAATGCGATTTTATACCGTCATAGACAATAAAGACAACACAAACAACGCACATAAAGTAATTAAGATTGCATGCAATTTATTTAAAGTTCTTTTAGATTACGCTGTCAACGATGAAATTATTTTTAATTGTTCAACTTTTTATGAATAGTTTTCAACAGACTAGACATTAAGACGAGCAAAATTTTATAATTGAAAATAAAAGAAAAAAAAGTTTTATTTTTTCAAAAGAATATTAACCGTAACAGATAAATAACAAATGTCCTTCTTTTATTGGGATCAAGCACACGGAGTTGTAGTGAAATTTGAACTTTTCACTAATGAACTGATTTAAGATATGGAATGTCCTTTTGGTTATCTTCAGCACTTAAAGCAAAAAACATTCCATATTCAAAGGATTTTAAAGTTAACATTTGAAAATGCTTTTGACCAGACCATGAATACCATAAAAATTATTTTCTTTCTCATACTCAGCAGCACTAGAGTTATTTACATCAAAAATAGTCGTCGTGACATTAAGTAGTTCAAAAAAACAGAATCAAATTCTGAATTTCTGCCATTTTAAATATACCATTCTCATAAGGCGTTCAAGGCACATGAAAAACTTCATACAAAACAGTTCACGGTTGTCTAGATAATGTTTAAGCACTGCAGTTGCGAATTATTCTTTGTCATTAAAATTTGTGACGGCGCACAGTGGATGGGTTGGTATGAAACGGCGGCCATATATAGTAATAATTACGCTAGACTCTTGAAATTTGAAGCAGATGTTTATAAGGTGAAAGCAAAAAAAATTAGTGGCTATGAAAAAAAATCGGTTCACGGACACGCCTACCTCCCATACAAAGTTGGGATGTGGTTGAGATCTTTTTCCAAAATGGGTATCAATTTCTTTTAACTTGGGAATGCTGATTTCAAATATGTTACTAATTTTGCGATATCTCTTATAGTTTTAATGTTATTAGAGAAAAACCAAAAAAGGTGACCATTAACAGTAGTAATAGCGCTAGAGTCCTGAAATTTGGCACATGCGGTTTTTGCGTTAAAACAACAAAAATTTGTGAATATGAAAAAAATCGGTCAACGAACACGCCTACGTCCCATACAAAGGTGGGATGTGGTTGAGACTTTATTTCCCAATTGGTATCAATTTCCATAAATTTGACAATGCTGATTTCAAAAATGGTACAAATTTTGCGATCTCTTTTATAGTTTACAAGTATTTGGAGAAAAACAGTTTCAATAGTTTATTTGTTAGTTCTATAAAAAGCATTGGAGTTTATATATTTTACCCCAAGGGGGATAAAAAGAGAAAAAACTTGTTACCCTCTGCTTAAAGGAACTTCTTTCGAAATTCAAGCAAATTCCTTCACACTGTGAGCTTTTACAATTGATAATATATTTTTTCCTTCAAATGCTGTAGTGGAAAAATAATCATAAAAAAAAAATTCTGAAAAAAAGCTGGATTTTGGCTAACCATACTTTCTGACGTTACATATAAAAAATTTTCCGAAATCCGGGGGTACACCTTTTTTTCCTGTCAAAGTTTGCCAACTTTCTCAATTATGACTTTTTTAGCCCTAATTTTAAAAAAATCAGCATAATTCACACATAGAATACAAAAGCTTAAACAAACATTTTTTGGAAAGTATGATTTATGAACTTTCTGCCAATATGCAATTTTGGTAAATTTCGATTCAAATAAATTAATAATACCATTTTATAAAAGTCAATATTTTTTGTTCCTACTAAAACTATGTACATTTGGAAAAACTTGATAAAAAAAATTGTTAAAAAAAGCAGCTGAATTTTTGTTTTTTAGCTAACCATGCTTTCTCACATTACATATAAAAAAATTTCCGAAATCTGGGATATACTTTTTTTTTCTGTCAAAGTTTTGCAAATTTTCCAATATAATTTTTGAAAAATCCGTGCTATTCATGTAAAGGCAATAAAAAAAAATTAAAATAATTTTTACAAAGTGAAAACAATGTACTTTCCGTCAATATGCTACATTATTGTATTTTGTTTCAAACAAGTTAAGTAGAGTGCCCTAACTAACAATCGCTTTTATAAAAAGTTTCATAGAACATTTTTGGTGTAAAAAGTACAAATTTGAGCCCACTATGTCACTAAACTCAAAACAAATTTAAAACTTTTTTAGTTTTTTTTTTCATTCCCTATGTATTCTCTGACGATTGCTTTAAAAATTTTTTCAATCCCTAGCACTTTAATTTTCTTCCTATTAATGGCCTCAAAAATCCACTGTGCGGCGTTTGAAAGTACTACTCTAACTATTCAAAACTCTTTATGAAAATAGATATATTTGAAATCACAATTGACAGGTCTTAACAAAAGTAATAAAAAATTCAAACTCTGATCATTTAAGTTTATTTTGCAAGAGAATAATGAGCACACAGCATCATTTCTATACTGACTGAAGATAAAATGAATTAAAATTTTAATATACAAACTAAATACATAAGTATCAATATAAAACTTGCTGCAAACTATTGTTATAGAAAACTAATTAAAATATAGTATACCACGTTAAAAAAAAATTCAAAAAAAGTATCATTATCTCCCAATTAATGCCAAAAAATATTCTTTTATATTTGCAATAAAAAAACAAGAACTTTAAACTTTGCTCATCAGCGTCATGAACTTAACCGCGTAGAATTGTGCAATAACGTTAAAAAGAACATTACGTAATTAACCCGTAAGCCAAAGGCAAAAGCATATAAATTACGCTCATTAAAACTGCATGGCAGTAAAAGTTGCACTGTGTAGCACAGGCAGTTAAGCAAAGAATGCGCCAAAAGATAAAAGAAAAAAAAAAAAAAACGCAAAAAGATAAAACAAACTCAAAATGAAATAAAGAAAGAAGAAAAACTTTCAGTAAGAGATGAAAAACTGGTAAGTAGAATAAAAGTAGCAGCAGAAATTTATGAAACGCGAAAAGTAAAAACAAAACCCGAACACACTAAAGTTATGAAAATTTCAATAATAAAAATCACGAGTTTTAAAAAAAATTATCTTTTCGAACTTAAAAATGGAAGCTGTAAATTGCTTACCAAATGACAAAAACAATAAAAGGGAAAAATACTGTGCGCGCTATATGCAATGGCATTAACAATTTTTTATGAAGTTGCAAAAAAAATTATGCTATAAATTTATTGGCATTTCGGTGTGTTAGAAAATAAAAATTATCTATTTGGGGTAATATTGTTTTTTAGCGCAATAAATTACGAAATTGAAAAGAAGCAGTTTTTGCTTTAAATATATGATTTTCTCACTTTAATAAATATCACAAAAAACTGTGAAAATCTTCGAAAGAAAATGTCCAAAATCTGTGTTTCTTTTGAGACAAGATTTTTCTTAGGGTTCTTAGAACCCACCCCCTTTTACATACATTTAATAAAATATATTTTCATAACTTTTGCCTTGGCGAGATAAAATATGATTGTACCAAGCATATAAATAAAAATATAAAACAATTTATTAATATGCAAACAGCTTTTTGTTGTCAACAATAAAGCATGAAAATTGCACACCTACAATGTAACAACAACAACAACAACAACAACGAAAGAAACAACAATTGCAATTGAAAAACTAAAAAACAAGTAGTAGACACCTAAATGCTTCCTTCTGACAGAGATAAGAAATTTATACAAACCAGTATTGCCATTGTTATGCAAAATGTAAAAACGTAAGCAAGCGGAAATATAAATCGAAATAAATATCAGACACTTACGTAGTATAACGTAGCACAGCAAAAGTGTAAAAGTGTGCTGACAAAAGTTTTTCATATTTATAATAAATATATGAAAACAGTTACAAATTGTCAGTTGTATCGTAGTTTTTCATGACAAGCAGACAGACCAGCAAACAGAAAAATTATTCTAAAGTACAAATGCAACAATACAAATACAACAACTTCAGTTTGAAATACAACTTAAATTTTATGAAATATATGTAGAAAATGCAAAACCAGCACACACAACAGAAAATATATTTTGTTTAGAAATATTCTGCATTCAGTTATCTAAGCAAAGTAGGATTAGAAATGCTTATATTTTACTTGTAAAATATTGAAAAGCTGTTGTATTTTGCTTGAAAGAAATTCTAATATTAAAATTGTTATGCTTATTGTTTTGTTTGTATGTTTGTATAAAATTTTTGAAGAGAGATATTTTTACATCTTTGGTAATATAAGCATTTGCTTAAGAGCTGCATATTGAGTGGCCATACTTTATGTGTAAACATTTTAGTAGGATTTTTAAATCTCTACAAAGTGTCTGCTTTAGCATTTTTCTCAATAGCATCCGTTATGAAAAATTTTAGTAAAAAAAAAACATTGTTTTCTATTATTAAATGTCACTCATACGCCACCCTATTCATAAATCCTTCGAAAATCATTTTTAAAGTGTATTTTTGAACGTTTTGCCCAAATTGACATTTATTTGCATTAAGTCAAGCCGATCTAGGACTTAAGGTTTTATTCTATTCATTATGCGACCACTCTACAGTTTTGTTATTATTTAAGTTTTGTTACTTAATAAGAAGATAATGTTATTTGCCAGCCGCTTGCATCATGAATAAGTTATTGAATTTTCCTAGAGAAAATTAGATGTCTGTACATGATATCAAAACTAAATAAATAAAGTATGATTTCAAGGAAAATTTTAAATAATCTGTAGCTTTTAAGAAGTATCAGCGTCCATTCTAACTTATTTTTCTGCTTAATATGCTTGATGAAATGCAGCAAATTTTAAAAAAGCTCACGCAGAGCACTTCCTTCATATATTTTCTATTAATGATATATACGTTCAACCTTCAGATCCTTTTATATTTTCTGCTTCTTTTCCTTCTTCACCAAATTGTTGTCTTATTTATTTAAGTTTTCTTATTTATGAACTTAAACTCCTTATTTCATTATTATTGTACACGAAAACAAATTTTCGTTTTTTCTTCTTCATTCTTTTCATAAAAGCAGCCCCCATATACTATACATAGTTTGTCATAATTTGGTCGTTTATTTTTCATTGTACTTCCTGCAGCAACTAACCAACCACCCACATGTTGTTCTCAATAGCCTTAATGCAAAAATTGCTGCAATAAACATTTATTTTGTGCGCAGCAAAATAAAAATAAGAAAAATAACAAAAAAAAAATTAAATGAAATCCATAAAAATGGTGGAAAAAACCCATTGTATAATTTGCGGCGCATTGTATATATTCGTTTGCTTTTATAAATGTATATATGTGCGTTTGTACAAGTGAAACCCACATACAGTGCGAACAATGCATTAAGACAATTTTTGGACATTTATACAGAGAAAATAATTTATAATGTTGTAGAGCAATGTAAGTAGTACTTGAGGCGCATTATCCTTGTGTTCATATACATTTGCTTTTAACTGTGGTGTTCGTTGATGGTATTTTTTTTTTAAGTTTTGTTTCGAATTTGGTCCAAGTTTACTTTTTAATGTATAATTTTTCTGTTTTCTCACAATGAAAAAAAAAATTCCATTGCAACTTTTTCGTTAGTGCATTTGTGTTATGATAATTATGTGCATATTTCTTCAATTTCCTTAATGCACTTAAATGTATTTTCACAATCATGAGGTGGCTTTTTCTGATAATATTTTCGCTTAGTGTTGTTAACTATATTATAATCAGGTTTTGCGTCATTTTCCTTTTCTGATATGCAAAAATAATCAAACTTATCATTTCGTATACGCAATTTTTTGATGGATACAACTTGAAAGTGATTACTCCATTTAAATATATTCTTTCGTATGCTCTGCTCAAAAGTCTCACTATCGGTTGATGGCCGCTTAAGCAAGCATTGCTTAGGTTCACATAGAACAAAGTTTCCAATTTTTTTTTTTTTAATTTGCGTTTGAACAATTTTGCTTGTTGTAGAAAACCGACCTTTAGTTTAGTCAAGCAAGCAATATTTTCACTTGAATTTCGCGATTAATTGGGGAAGAGTTAAAGTTATCTCTCTAATAAATTTTGAACATAAAACCTATTAGCATACAACTTTTTTTCTTAATAATCTTAATTAATGCCACTTTTAAAATCTCTTTTCAGTTCCAAATGTGACAACCTTGTCACCATAATAGGGCAATGAAATCGCGGAAGTTTCACAAAGGCTTCGTGCTTTGTGGCTTGAATTGCTTAACTTTTGTCTACTTCCCATTAGTGTTGCCAATATTACAATGTTCAGCAAGCGATTTCGATTATCGTATGCAACGAGTGAAGAAAGTCTTAAAAGAAGTGCCTTTAATCGACGGGTGAGTATTGGTGAAACAAACATACCATACAATAAATATGAAACCAAATACAAACACATAAATCTACGATTGTAAATGTTGTCTATCGTAGCACTAAAGCCAATTGCACTCATTTAAGCTTTAGTGCACAGCAGGTGAAAGTTCTTGACAGCTTTTAGCTTTAATTGAGCGCAAAGGCTACAGAGGTGTTGAGTTAAAAACCAAGAAAGGAATAGATAGACAAGTGAAAGTGGGAAAGAGAACCACTTAAAATTAATGAGTGCAAATTTAAAATAGATATAAAATAAAGCCATTTAAATAAAAGTTTGATTGCATTGTGTGAGAGAAATTAAGGTAACATTTTTGCTCTAAGTTTTTCGTAATGAAGTAAAGTAACTTGGATACATAAAACTTTTTTAGTTATCTTGAGCAGCTTAAATTTGCCAATAACAACAGCTCATCTAATTAACTACTTACATTAACTAATTAGCTACTGTTTTATTCTAAAATTTTTTTCCCTTATTTCATTTTCACAGTCACAACGATCTCCCGTGGAACATCAGAAAATTCCTGAAGAATCAATTAAAGGATTTTCGCTTTGGTGGCGATCTACGGGAGATTTCACCATGGTCGACGAGCGCTTGGAGTCATACGGATTTGAGGCGGCTGAAAGAGGGCATGGTGTCGGCACAGGTAATAGCAAACACTTTTAACATAAAATATTGTTACTTATAGTAAATACGAAGTGCTGGATAAAAACACAAAATGAAATATATGAAACATGTACGACTTTTATTTATCATAATAATAGAAAATTTTGCTGTAAAAAGTGCCACCCATGTGCAGGACTTTGTGGCAAAAAAATACTCCATTGTTCCGTTTTCCAATACATAAAAAATTGGAAAAAAAATATCGAAAGCCTCTTTTTGATCCGTTATAGTCCCTTACGCTGATTTTGTTAAAAAAAATATCAAGTCATCACGTACATTCTGTGAAAAACCTATTTTAATTCCACTTTAACCAACAACAAAAAAACTTAAGAAACATATTCAATTTTAACTTAGTCAGTTTTTCATTTGAAATGAAAAGAGAAAGATAAAATATTTAAGATTTATTCCATTCATTTTATGCCTGCAACCTAAATTTATTCGATTTTTTTTATCCCATCTTTTCTTGCATTAATTTTTTGCTGCCTTTGCAATGTCCTTATGAGTTAAGGTTTTTTTGTTTGCTTCAAAACTTTAGCAATGAATAGCTTTAAGCTCATATTATTGCCTACGCAACAGTGGTCAACTGCCGATACTGGCATGATTTTAAATCAAAATTTGTTTATATAATTCATTGGAGTATGGCTTGCTTCTGTTATTATTAATAATAGCCGAACAAGCTGTTATTATTGCGGCTTTTAAAATGGCAGCAGATTTACGTTTAAGACCTTTAATAGGTATGCTTCATATTTGTTGTTTCTGTAGCCCTTTAGTTTGTTATTGATTGTAAAGTTGTGTATATGCCACCATACATACATATACGTACATACTTGCAAATAACTGTAAAAGATTGTGGCATGCTGTGCCAAAAATTATAGATTTCTGATTACAGTTGATGACTGGAGTAACAGTTTGCATGATATGGTATTTAGTTTTGAGTTAAAATTTTTCCGAAATTTGTTAGGTAAGCCTCAAAATCAATATGTTTTGCATATAGGCTTTTAAGCATGTGACCATTGAAGTATTTAGTCACATCAAATTAAGGAAATATTTTAAATATATTGTATAAGTGTGGCTGCCCATATGTACATCACATCAGCAAAAAATTGCATGATAGAAAACTTACTGACGCATGGCTCCGATGAGAGCTAAAATCTATATATGATACCCATCGCGTATATTTTGGTGTGCACTAAAATAATGTTAAGTTTCAAAAGTGGCTGTTTCAAATATGATGACTCTTATATGCAAACCGATGCTGCTATTAAGTGACCTAAAATAAATTTAGTGAAAATTTCTCAGTTGAGATAAGGAACATTGCAACACTAATTTACTTGCAAGTCGTCAATCAGTCTATTGAAAGCTATTTAAAGTGGTTGCTAGTAATAATAATGTAGCGACTGTTGTCACGTCATTATAGCAGCACTTATGTTGCATACCACTAACATAACATGAAATTCACATTAACACTTAACCAAAGTATTACCGCAGTAGCACAGCAGGCAAACAATTTTGGGCAATGCCTTTTAGACGCATTAATTGCAGACACCGTAGGGAAGCAACAGTGATTAACATAAGATTTAATAGTAAATTACAGCAAGTCGACTTTAAGACAAAATTTAAAATTATTTTTAACATTGCATTTATTTTAGGAAATGACTTTAAAGACTTTAATAATGAAACTTTTTAATTTTTCTTACAGTTTTGGTCTGCATACGCCCCATGTTCCTCACAACATCTCGATGCAGTACAATTAACATTGGAGCAGATAGACTTGATACGACGTCTTGTAAATATTTATCCACATCATATGCAACTTGTGACAACTGCCTCAGGTTAGTAGAGGGTGCATTTTTAATTATTTAGTTTTGAGAATAACTTAAAAAGTACAAAATGCACTTGAAAAAAGTATGGTTCGAAGGAAAAAGTAATTTTCATGAGGATGCACTATAAAACTTTGAAAGTTTTAACTTGTTACAAAGCTGAGCACAAAACTAATGGTTTTGACAGAATTAGGCTAAGGTGGGAAAAGGGTTACAAGGTTTTTTTGGTGATGTACTATAAAAATACTGTACATTTTTTTAATGATGATGATGAGCTAGTGTGTAACCAAAAAAAGTCGCTTCGAAAAATGAATTTGAAGAAAAATAAATCCTCTTCGCTCATGACATCCCAAAGAATTTAATTTTTTTTTTGAAATTTGGAAACATATTTTTGAGTGGTTTAACTAAGATTTTGTGTTATGAGAAAAATTCGCTTTCATAACTTATTTCCCCCCAACAATAATAACGAGAGCTATTAATTCTTTATGATGAAGAGCCTGGCATATTTTTATAAAATAAATTAGGTAATAATCAGTGCCTTATATTAAATAAAATTTGTATTTACAATTCAAAAAACTGAATTTCTTTACCAAAAGCATCAGAGCTTAGATTTAATTGCACGTTACTCATACATCATGTAGAAAATTGACTTGTATTGATTGTTACACATACGTCGCGTTGATTAAATGAAATATCATTAATTTTTCATTATTATTTTGAGTTAAAGAAAATATTTTTTATAAAATTCTGTTACCGTAACTTATTAACTTATTAATTTGTAAGAGACTTTGTAACATAATATTATCTACAATATTAAAAAAAATAAATTTATTAAAAACTAAGACAAAGCAAAAAATCAAGTTGAAGTATATGCACATACTTGCTGCAAATGTCTTCATATAAAGTTCAACAAATGCACTTCAACATATGCAGCACCCTTATATGTTGTTCCAACAACAACTACAACTACAGTATCATCATTGCTGACATTGTAGAGGTGTCAGCGTTTTTCATTTTTCTTGTCTTAATGAACTTGCAACAATGTATATTGCCATAAATAATGGATAATAAGAAACAAAGCATACAATGCTTATATGCTGCATACAAGTATATGCAACAATAGCATGTAATGGATATGCAACAAAGTTATTGCAACAATAGAATAAAGTAACAAGAACAACAAGAGGGGGAAAAAACAAGTAAGCAATTTCCTCTTGTATTGTATTGTTTTTAAGTAGAACTGCATACATACATACAACACATATGTGTGATGATCAAGAGAATGTTGTGGATGGTAGGTGCTGCTGTTGATGATAATGATGTTGTTGATATTGTTGATGAATAGCTGAAGCAGCAGTAAAGTGTTTGTTGTTGAATTGTTTTGTGCAGAACAAAAGACATACTTAGTTGTTAAAGAATTTCTAACATTTTCACTATAATGGTACTTAATATGTTAGATTAATGAGATATTTGAAATAGTGCAGAAAGAAATGTGGAGTAGAGCATTAAATCTTTCATTTATCACTTCAGTGAATTTCAACATTAATCGCATGACATATATATTAAAGAGTATGCTACTCTTCAGCAGGGACATAATTTCATATTTCTATTTATATGACAGCATGACAGTTTTATGGCATTTTTATGTTTTTTTATCTTATTTCTTACAGGTATCGAAGAAACGCACAAAAGTGGCAAAATCGCAAGTTTAATTGGCGTCGAAGGGGGCCATGCCATTGGCACCAGCTTAAGTGTGCTGCGCATGTTTTATCAGCTTGGCGCACGTTACCTGACACTAACACACACCTGCAATACGCCATGGTGAGTAGAATGACTCTAGAATTAGTTTATTATTTAGTATATTGTTGTCGAAAACTAGTTTGATTTTATGCTTAAAAATATGCAATGATATTTTAATACAGCGTTAATTTTTATAAAAATCTATGTTATTTTAATAATTTTATTACAGGGCCGACTGCTGCAAAGTTGATGAGCCTGGTAAATATCCGCACATGGGTGGTTTATCAAAATTTGGCAAAGTAAGTCAAAGTTTTAGTGTAAAAATTTCGTTTAAGGAAAAACATTTTTTATTTATTTTAAATAAATTTCAGCTCGTTGTACATGAAATGAATCGCTTAGGCATGATTGTTGACTTATCACATGTCTCTGTGCCAACAATGTTGGATGCTTTGGGTGCCTCAAAAGCACCAGTGATATTTTCACATTCATCAGCGCATGCGATATGCAATAGTTCACGTAATGTGCCAGATCATGTGCTGCAAAGGATTGTAAGTATTAAATATGCTAAGCGCATGTATTAAATTTGATATAATTTTAATAAAAAATTATTCTTTTAAATAAATACTTTAATTTACAACGTTGCCAAAAAAATACTACAACGTAACAAAATGAAATGTTAATCATACGTCATGTTGAAAGAAAGAAAAAAAATTAAGGACCTGCTGCTGCAATTCGTTCACAGTTTGCATTACAAAGCCTTATATAATTTCATGCATTTCTGAGTGCTTTATCATATGTTTAATTAAAAGAGATAGCTAACACATAATTTTGCTCCAAAAATTTTTTTTTATTTTCTTGTATCAAACATTTCATAAACCAACCTGTGTTCGTATTTTCATTGTACATATATTTATAGACATCATAATTTTTACACACCTTGACAGCCCACTTTTTGTGAGATAAAATTCCACATTTGTTGTCCTATTTTATGTTTCAGCGCTACGTTACCCCCAAACTCTGCCTGCACTTAACAACTACAACTACAACTTTAGTTAATAATTTTTTCATTGCAATAAATTTAGCGTATACACGCTGCTGTTCTCTGTTGGTCTCATAAATTTCACTGACAACGATTGATAGCTTCAAAGCTTAAATTTTTTGCTGCAAAATTTTAGCAACGATGAAGACGCTTTTACCGTTAAAAGCAAATGCAGTACGCACAGATGTTAAACATTGCAATAACTTAATTTTTTAAAAATAAAAATGTAAACTTGTTATTATGGAACATTTAAGGAAAATGCGATACTATTTTTGATATAATGAATGGGAATGGGAAATATAAGACAATTTATTATTTGAAATAATCGAAATATAAAAAAGACGATTGGAAATTATTTAAAATTATTTCAACGTTTCGAGTAGATTGCTAGCAACCTGACATAAATATGCTAAATTTTATATACAAACATATATTATGTTTCTAAAAATGTGCAAGAGTACGGCGGTTGAAAAAATTCTAAGTGTAGGCCATATTTTATACCATTTTTTGGTTAAATATTTTTAAGCACAGTACCAAGTACGAATCAATTATGATGACGATAATTGAAATCTATCAATTCTCAATTTTTTTTATAATTTTATTCAATGACGTGTGCCTAATTGGATTTAAAAACAAAAAAAATGATAATTGCGTTTTATAATAAAATAATAAGGCCGCACACGGTAACTACAGTTTTAAGACTTCAGCAATAATAAAAAAAAAAAATAATTGTGCAGAAAAAACTATTAAATATTGAATGTTTTGATTTCAGGCTATCAATGGCGGTCTAGTGATGGTAGCGTTTTATCCACATTTTGTAAGCTGTTCCGGTCAAGCGAGTCTGCGTGATGTTGTGGGTAAGATACTAATAAAAATTAAATTTTCTAGTAAGTGTCACTGTTCTAATAAAGTATTATTTAGAATCACTAAATAGTTGTTTTTGTTTATAGTTAAAAAAAAAAAATTAATTTCTGTCAGAAACTTCTCGCAAAACATTATTTGAAAAAAATATTAAAATTAACGCATATCGGTACACAGTTGACAAGAGGTGGTACCCGGTTCTCAATAGTGTTCGATTTAAACACATTTTTGAAAACAGTTTTTCAAGACTCCTTACAAAGAGATCGTTAATGAATTTTGACCATCAACAGAAGTGTTCCCAGGTTTCAAAAATGCACAATTTTGGTACAGCTCTGAAAAAATTAATGAAATGAGATCGAAAGCGGATTTGGGCCATCTTTACAGGTGATAAAAAAGAAGTCGTAAATGTATGTTGGCTATCAATATAAATCGTCCCGGGTCCAAAGAGTGCCCAACTTTGCGCGAAAATAATATTTCACAAAAAAATTTCTAAATTGAAAATACAAAATCATTTAAAGACTTAAGAGTACGCGTACAAGTGGGATTAATACAAATTGAGATTGGTTCTACTTACTTTAAAATCATTGGTTTTAAAAAAGTAACATACATTAGGTTGATATAAATTTGTATGGCTGCCTTCTGTGCTACGATGTCTAGAAAAAAAAAAAACATTAAAACAGCAATACTCGTAACATGAAGCGAAGAGAGACAAATAAAAAGCACTACACTTTAGATAGCATCCATTGCATTTGTGAATAAACACAGACACAGATATAGCACACACAATTGGTGTGTTTGAATGCCTTGCAGCTATTATTTCAATACCAATAGACTACAAGCAACAAACCGACAAACCAACCAGCCAACCAAACTAACAACTACTAGAAATACAAGAATTTTTCTTTTGTAAATCTACGCGTGCACATGTTTGCGTTTATAGGGCATAACATGATGATCTGTACGTTCAAGCGTCGTGTATGTGTGTATTTGTCTATACAATGACATTTTATTGTGTCTACAGATATTTTATTTCATTTTATTACAGTAAAATAAAAATAAACAGACAAGCGCATAAAAATAAATGATAAAAGATCAAATTCTCGCATGAATTGTCTGTGGAATGCTTGCAACACTTTGGGTGTTGACACATACAATTACGGATAATTTTCGTATGTATACTTGAAGGCAAAAGGAGAAAATGTTTGAATTAGTTAAACCATTTGGTTTAAGTTTCCTTAATAAATTAAACAGAATGTGGCATTTTTTAATGGAAATAAAAAAACAAAAAATATATCACTCGGAAAAAATTATAAAAAAATAAATTTTATGTAACCATAATATAGAAAAATTTGTTAGATAAAAGGCGATTCAATTTGAGTTTCTTTTGCTGGCAGCCATACAAGTGCGTTAGCAGTCACCTATATATCAAAATAGAACAACTCATTTAGGTTTTACTATCGCTCAATGCATTAAAATTGGCGTTTTATTCTGAACTTTCGAAAAAATTTTTTTTTCTCTCATGAGTTAAATTTTCACCTTTCTGAGTATGTTGATATGCGAAATTGCTTAATATACTTAGCACTAAGAATCCTCATGTAATTTAGCAGATTCGTAAAATATAAAAAAAAACTTCTTTGTAGCCATAACGATGGGTCTTACTTCTTAAAAATGGTATATGTCGGATTAAAATAGTCAATAGCCTTCCAAGCACCAAAATAATCTATACTTGTCAGCATGAAAACGAAACAATTGACAAAAAAGATATGTGGTTTAACCAATATGGCAAACTTTCCACACATCGGGTGCAACAATAGTTGCACTGTACCAAAAATTCTCTTCTCGTAATATATCACGTTTTGGTGACATCAATGAGCTGCCAATATCAATTATGTTACGTCGCTGAACTGATTTTTAAGGAGTTTCGCAACAAATTAAATCCACACTAAAAAACCCAAAATATTAGAACACCTAAAAAAATAATTTTTCCAGTTGTGGCCGAATTTAAGAAATTTGGTAAAAAAATTTAAACAAAATTTCTAAATTTTTACTACGGAAAGATTTAAATTCTAACTTTTTCCAAATAATTTCTTTAAGTTAAAGTTTTATCAAAGAACATTTTTTTTTTAAAAATGTATTCATTATATTCTTATATTCTTTTATTGCAGCGCATATCAACCACATACGTAATGTGGCAGGAATCGATCATGTTGGCATTGGCGCTGGATATGACGGTGTAAATCTGTAAGTGAACTAATTTAATAAAAATTTTGAACATTTGGAAACTTAAGATTTTTAATGAAATCTCACTGCCTTGAAGACAAAATTACACAAACAAAAAGAATTTTTTGCGATTCATTAAGATCGTAGAGTTCTAGGTGATCATGGTTTCAAATTAATGTCAAATTAAAATGGCTATTACTTTGCGAAGAAACATCATAGATGACCACGATTATATAAAAGAAGAAGGATGGTATTAAGTGATATTTTTAAAAGAAATAATCTCAAAAGAGCCAATAACTGCGTTTTTTCAGTATATAACTTCAAATATCTCATAAGCGGAATGAGCGCGAAAAGTTCCTTAGAAACTTTGCGCTTCTATCTGCCCAACAACAAAACTTCGCAGAGCTGTGTAATGAGACCTCTTGCAGCAACCAATCACTAATTATTTTGTAAAAAAAGTAGAACGTTTTTAAAAATTAAATTTTTATAAAATTATCCTAAGTAAAAAACGACAGTTCTTCTTTGCAAAAGGAGCCATCTTTGCAATGTAAATTTTTTTAAGATACCACTACAGATTGTCGAGAACAACAACAATTGTCACCTCACACTTTTGTTCTCCAATAACTTTCCAATTCTAAAGCACCCTCGCTTCAGCGCTTTCATTTTGTTTTGCTTTTATTTAAAGAAAATGTTTAAAGTTCACACTTTAGAATTTTAAAAACTTATTTTGTGTGCATTTACCTGTGCTGTAATATAAAAAGGGTAAATTTTTCAAAATGTTACCTTATATTGCAGCACGTTGTTGCAATGTGTGCTTTACCATATTTATTTTTCCCCACTGGCGCTCAGGTGGCACATTTATTTAGCCAGCTTGTGTTTGGTCTTTTACAAATGTCTCTGTATGTGTGACTGCTCATTTTATTTTCTTTTGCACACAACAACAGCAAAACTTCTGCTCACATGCTATTTTATGCGGTAAATACCATGAAATTTTTTCTGTGTGTGTGAGATACAACTTTGTTATTTCTTTTTTGGTTTTTTTTTTGTATATCATTTCATTTAATTTTTCTTTTTCGTTCTTATCTTTCTAGTGTACCCAAAGGACTTGAGGATGTGTCCAAGTATCCTTACCTATTTGCAGCTTTACTTGAGTCTGATAAATGGTCAGAAGAGGATATTGCAAAACTGGCTGGACGAAATCTTATACGAGTTTTCAAAGAAGTCGAAGCGGTAAGTAGTAGTAATAGTAGTAGTATAGTAGCAGCAGGGTATTGTAAATAGAAGTTGAATATAAATTGTGCTACGAACACGGCAAATAAAGTTGTACTTTTTTCACGATAAGCTTACTTAATATCATATATGACACTGCTGGTTTGCGTGTAGTAGAACTATATTTTGAAGCATAAATTTATATTTAATTTTTAGTACTTTTCTAAGTTTTTCATGACTTATTTTCCAGTGATTCTGAATATTGCAAATAATAGGTTTTAATAATTTTATTTGAAAATTTAAAAAAAAAAAAAAAAAATTTAAATTGCTCAGTGTCTATGGCTTAAATAAACACCAATCTCCTTCAGACAGACAACTGAGTCAACACTGAATGAATGTGCACTGTCAGTTGAATGCGCATCTACAAAAGACACGCAATGTTTTGCTTAAGTTGCTTGCAGCAGTAAAAGAAAAGTAGAAAAGAAAAAAGGAATTTGAAAAGGATATGAAAACAGCATTGCACATTTGCTCACTTAGAGGATTTAATGCAATTCTGCAGACACATAACATAAGCAAGTACACACGCACAGACACACACATTCATTTGGTATTTCTTTTTATCTGGCTTCCTTTACGGCACAAGAATTTCTTTTGTGTGGCTTAAACTAATGTTTTCTCTTGGAATTTGCACACATATCATCACTGTTGTATAAGATAAACTATAATAGTAACCGCACATGTCGGTATTAGCGCATACGCATAAACGGACGTAACATACTACTTGTGTCTGTGGTTTTTGAAATTAAAATGAGACGTATGAGTAACGTATAATGATTTGAATGAAATAAAACAATAAACTAAGGACTGAGGCTTTGTTATCCTATACCACATTAATAAAACTATATATAGAGGAAAGGAAAGGGAGAGGAAAGGAAATTTATGTTATGCTAAATTTGTATAAAAATTCATACAAAATTTGATCGAATGACAATTTTAGATGGTTTGACAAAATTAATATTTTTTGTAATTATTGTGATAGAGAACATTACTGGTCTCAGGCCTGGATTTACCATACAGGCAGAGTAAGCACGTACGTAAAGCGGCAAGAATTAAACGGCGGAAAATATTGGCGGAAATTTTAAAAATTTTTTTTAATTCGTGTATTGTTTGCGTGACTTTTTTAGCGAAAAAGCTATATGTGCGTATAATTTTTTTTATATTTTTCCCATGATAAAAAGTTGTTATATTCATTAAATATATGTATATACAGGCACATATAACTTTTTCGCCTACATAGTCAAGGAAACAAAAAATTCAAAAGCCACAAAAGTACAGTCAGCGAAAAAGCTATATGTGCGTACAATGTTTGAAATGGATTTGGTCTTAAGAATGAACTTCGAGAGCGGTAATTTTTGCTACTGACTAGGGGCGAAAAATTTTTAAATCTGGGCCTGAAGAAAGCTTGTCTCCAGCGCAAATATAGCACTTCAACGCTCAGTTTTAATAAAAAGTTGCAAAGTGTTCCCACTCTAGCTCCACTAAAATAATCTCTAATGTTTAATTGATATGTTACGCTCACTTGCACAATTATTGTTCTATACCCTAATATTATATCTCTAATCTGTCTCAAATTAGAGTTAGAACTTTTGCAAATTCCTACGAGCATAATAAAATAACTAACACCAAATTATTTATAAAAGAATTTTATTTCTTCATAAAAACTTCTAACTTATCAAACATACAGCAGCTTCTATTAAATTACAGATTACTCATACGTCATGTTGACTGCAAAAATTTGCTACTTGTCAACAAATTAATTTAAACATTTGACCCGCACATTTAATTTAATTGTCTGCCTCATTTAATTTTCGGGCAGCATAAGTAGACCCTTTGTGACCACTTCAATTAGTTGACAAAATGGTCATTTTAACATTACATACACAAAATGGTCCAAAAAAAAAGCAAAAGCAAAAGGAAAAAAATCCAAACAAACATTCTACACTAAGGAAACCAAACAAATCTACATCCCTTGACAATTAAACCGGAATTTGGGGCAACAAATTAAAGTGTAATGAAAAACGAAATCCAGCATAGAGATTAAAAAAAAAAAAATAGAAAAAAAACTGAATGCCTCGTTGTTGTGCTACTTTAATGCATGACAGCACACAGAATGTTCACCACCACCCATAAATGGGGTGCTAAAAGCCAAAATAGTGTTGACTAAAATAAAACAAAAAAAATATAGTAACATTTTGAGCCTACATCATAAAAATGAGGCGTAATTATATGAGACATAAAAATTACCACTTTGTCCCATTTTGTTGCATAACATTTGACAACTGATTGTGAAGAAAAGTTACAAAAAAAAATTTGGGACTATAAGGCGTATTTTGTGGTTCGTAGGCGTCATTTTTGCGCTCTTCCTTTGGTTTAGAGTACTTTTGGTTTTCATTTAAAAGTCAGTCGACCATGACCATGATTATCTACCGCTACCGCTTTTTACTAACGAGAAACATTCACAATTTCCTGCTTTTTTCGTTTCCATGTCATGCCTTTTTATCAACATCAGTCAGTTGGCATTTAATGTCCTTTTTATATAAACTCTGAGTCCTTTTTTTTCATTTTCATTTTTATTTTTATTGCTATGATCCCACGTTTATAGCAGGATAACAAAGAACTGTGGGATTCCTGCTGCTGTTGATGAAATGATTACAATTTGTTTGAGATAAAATTAAATGTGCGACTTGTGTGTAACTCTGTGTGTGTGTGTGCGTTTTTTATGTCATTAGTGTGCGTTTGTAATGATTGTTGTGCTAAAAGCTATGTGTGTGTGTTTGTGCGTTGTATGCATTTCGTCTGATTGTGCTGCTTATATTTTGTATGCGCACTTTGTGTTTTGTAATTGATTTGGGGAATTTGGGATACAACAGCACATGGCGGGGATTTGGGAAACTTTTGTTTCACTCAATGCTACTGCAATGCCAATTGAAATTGTAGCATTTTATTTATAAGACTTTGTTCTCTTTGATTGCGTATTCAGATTTTTATGTTAGAAATTAGTATAATATGAAGTGAACTGAAAATAATTGTGCATTTATAAAGATCAAAAAAAAACATGCAATTTCTGTGGGGCAGGCTTACAATCAGTGACTGTTTGGAAAACATACTCATATTACTTCAATTGATGTTTTGAATATGTCAAAAACTTTTTAAATATTTCATGAGATTTTTCGTCATAAGCACAATAATTTCTATGTGCGCCATTTTTATGTGTTATTTTCATGAATCTTAAATTGGATCAATATTTAAAAAATAAATAAATAAATATATCAAGCGATTTTCTAAGTAAAATTTCGAGATTGGCCAAATCACAGAGTTTCTGCAATTTCTGAATAGTAATATTTACCACAATTTTTGAGTCTGAAATTTCTCAATAGTAATATTTACGACAATTTTTGGGTGTGTTATTACATGCAATTTATTTTTGGAATTTAAATTTTGAAAAAGAAAATATTTAATTATAATTTATTTTTTTCAGAAGCATGCAGCATTTTTTATCGAAAAATTTTTAAATATCTCATGAGATTTTTTGTCGTATGCACAATAAACTCTATGTGCGCCATTTTTATGTGTTCTTTTCATGAATCTTAAATTGGAGCAATATTTAAAAAAAAATATATAACATGCGATTTTCTGAGTAAAATTTCGAGAGTAGCCAAATCACAGAGTGTCTGCAATTTCTCAATAGTAATATTTACCGCAATTTTTGGGCGTGTTATTTCATGCAATTTTTTTTTGTAACTTAAATTTTGAAAAAGGAAAAATTCAATATTACATGGGCAAAATTTTTTTCAAGAAATTTACCAAATTTATTGCCCATGAATTGCATGGGAGTTTTGCAACACAAAAATTATGTCTTTTCATGCGTAGTCTTTTGAGTAAAAATATTCCAATATACACATTTGTTTCCATGAAATTTCCTATAGAAAAAGTTTAAAATGTTGAATTACAGTCCGTTTTACATCATGCTAATAATTAATTATTTAAATAGAAAATTCTTCAAAAATCTTAGCGCTATTTTTGTCAAAAATTCATTGATAAGATTAATATCGAGAAAATGTTCTGTCCAAAAATTGCAAGCGATGTTCGTTTGGCATTATTATTCATATGTTAAAATATCGCATTAGTAAAATCGCAAGACCTTATTCATTTACAACATGAAGAAATCGCTAATTGTGAAATGTTATCATATGTTCAAATGACTAAAAGCATTTTCTTTAAAAATTTTGTTGAGTATAAAATGTTTGCTCTCTTATGCAATGCTTTGAGAAAGAACTAAAAGCTACAAAAAAAATCATCCATGTAAGTGTAACTTTAAATTAAAATTCACTTTCGGTTTAATGAAATTAAGTTTTTCCAACATCTCTTTTTTTTCAATGTAATCACATGGGAGCACTAGTAGGTTGCAACAAATGATGATATGGAAAAAAAAAAATTGACAAACTTGACATTTTTAAATCCCAACTGAATGCACACAGTTGTACGTCAACATGCATGTATGCAAGCAAGTTTCATATGCACAAGTGTATATGTATATGTGTGTGTAATTTGCTGTGAAAATGTGTGCACAATTTAATTAGAAAAGTTTTTTTCTTCTCAACGCTTGAAATAAAAATTTTTTTCACTTGCATACTTGTGATAGTAAATATTGCAGCAGGATGTGACAACTCTGTTTTTTTTTACGAATAACAAAATGAAAGTTTTATTGCAGCAGCTAAACAAATTTGCAAGTGTTAAGTTTTTCATATGGAAATTGTTTAATTTTTTATTTTTTTTTTTATGCAAAAGATCTTAGCAAGTCAAATGAAGTACGACAGTTTCTTGCGAGAGTTTTAACAAAAATGCAGCAAAACTTTATAACATCAATTTTAATATATCGAGATGTTTTATATTAAAATTAATGTCTCTGCAGCATGATAGTAAAACTTTGACAATTTGCAGTGCATTTCTTACATTTTTGCATAAAAAAAGTAAGTCCATAAAATTAATTGCATTTCTATAAGCAAAATTTGCAATGCGGCTGTCAAACATTAAGCTTCAAAACTATAATTATAAAACTAAAAATTAAAAAAAAAGTAATTTTCAAACTATAAGCTTCAAAGCAAAATAATTTCGATTGGAAGTTTATCAGTAAAGTTTGATTAATTGAAAAAAATCTGCGTTACGCCACAAATACTGTTGCATACTTTATGCCGTTGGCATTCATTCAATCAATGCTCAAAGGATCTCTGACAGCAACTAATTTAAAATTTTCTACAAATTTTACAACATAAATAAGAGTTCAATTCAAGTTGCAGTGTTTGGAAACTTAATTTTCACGAATGCTTTCAAAGCGCGCAAACTGATTAAAACTTTGCGTAAATTAAAAAATGCGCTGCGATTGCTTTGCAATATAAAATTTTTTTTTGCAACTTTCTGCGTGCCTTAGGCTTAAAAGCAAGGAAACTGAAAAGAAAATAATTTTTGGCTTAAAGCAAAACCATATGAGGCTATACATTAATTAGCAGAGAAATTGACAATAAATCGGATACAATATTTTCAATGCAAAACTTTTTTAGAGTCTCCGTTTTCTTAAAAAAATTTTTTTTATATTTTAAACTACAGTTTTTTTCAAATTTTCCTCCTCTTCTACAGATACGCGATATAATGGAACTACAAAAAATACCACCCGTTGATCAGTCAATTCCACCAGAAGATATTATGGGTCGTTCATATTGTCGCTATCAAGGACCAAGAACATGATTGCTGACACTAAAATTGGTGTAAATTAACTTCACAAAAAAAAAAAAAAATTGCTCGTATGTTAAATAAAAGTTTACTATAAATATATATAGCTTTAAGAAAAGTTTGTAAAAATTGTAAATTTACTGAATATAATTTTCTTGCACATTCTCTTAAGCCATAAATTCTAAATATAAGCGTGCAACTTTAACGAAAATCAATAAAAATCGCACAATGTAAATTATTTTAAAATCAAAAATTTTTTTGTATGTACAAAAAAAAAAAAAAAACAAAAAAATTGTTTCGAAAAATGTTTTTGATATTAATTTTTTAAAATTATTACTAGCAACTAAGAAAATTTGTTAATATTTAAATGCAAAAAAAAAACAAGATTAAAATCAAATTTAAAATGCAACCAAAAGCACAGCGGAAAAAAATACTCACATTGTAGTTTTGTAAAATTAATAAAAAAAATTAAATATTTACGAATATATATTTTCCATAAATAATTCTATGGAAATATTTAAATAAAATTGTAAAGTTCTTATATGTCAGCTAAGAATTTTTTAGTTAAATACATATATTTTTTTTTGGTTAAATTTGTTTGCAGTTTTACTCTAATGCCTCTCAATGTATGCTACTCGCATGATCATAAAGTTTTTTTTTATAAATTTTATATTATGTATAAGAAATGTTAAATACTGATTTTTTGAAAATTTGGATTCTTAATTGTTAACGATCTTTAAAAATGAGATGCAAATAAGTAATTTATTAAATTTTAACAAACTATGGAATTTGTAACGAAATTAAAGTTTGAACTTAATAATTTCAATCCATATCCTAGCGAAATTTTCAGAAAGTTTTTTTTTTTTTTTAAATCATTTTGTTGGTGAAAAAAGAGCTGGTGAGCATAGCTACCAATAATTCTATTTCCACTATCCCTATGTCTATAAGATTCTTTGATCGTGGCAACAGAGCAATCTCATCAGCTCATAATTCTCCCTCAAAGCCTTTATACTCTATTACCGCAGCAAGCAGTAAGGAGCCGTCCATTAATTACGTGAGGTGGTTTTTTGAAAATTCGGACCCCTTCCCAGCGCTTGGTGTGATTTGGTGAGATCTGGCGGAACCACTCCCGTCCCTCCCGTTATATGTATTTAAATTATAATTTTTAATGTAAATTCTATGCATTAAAAAGTTGACGTGAGATTTTCGTTGACCACCTCCTCAACCTTGGTGAGATTTGCTGAGATTTTACCGGACCTCCTCCCCCCTATTTTGACTCATGTAATTAATGTGCGGGCCGCTAAGTCATATATAATATATAATCGTTGCAAAACTTTTCAAAAATTTTTTTTTTAATTTTTTAATTTTTGTCAATTTTGTTACCTACATAAGTATTATATAAAAAATTCTTTATGCTTTTTAATTAGCTTGGTTCTTCAATAATACCAGCAGCATGTTAAAAAGTATGCTACAATATATTATATTAAAAAAAAAAATCTTAAACCATATGAATATAGTTAGCAGTAAGTGTAAGATATATTTCTGAACATATTAAAAAAGCGTGTGATTTGTTATAAAAAAAAACTTAGTTTAAAATTGGAATTTTTATATAAAACATTACAAACTCGTTATTAATATAAATTACATATAGATGAAAACATTAATGTTAAAATTTTTTTTTGTTTTGTGAATTGCAAAGAACTACTATATAAAATAAAACAAAATCTATGCAAATTAAATTAAATTTAAATAATGTGTATTAAATTAAATAAATAATTATATAATATATATTATTGTAAACAATATAATAAAATTAGCTAACAAGATCAAAATTTAAAAAGACCAACTAATAAAATATTATAACATAATACAAATAAAATTAAAAAAACTAATATGAAAGAGCTGCTCTCTTAATAAATAAAAGTTATAAAAATTATGCTAAAATGTCTTTTATTCTGAGATGGGGTCTTGTGATAAAACTAAGCCGAAGAGCTTTATATGAAAAAAAATGACCGCATAGTAGTCGGGGAAATAATCAAATCAAAACAAATTTTATCATACGGTATTCAAAAAAAAATATAGAGTAAGAGGTTGTTTTGGATTATTACGATGATAACGATGTGGATGAACTTTACACAGAAGATTTGTTTTCTTTGGATTGAATACAGAATTTCTCAAAAATCATCCATCTACATACATGGGAATCTGATAATGATTTCAAAAATGTGCTCTTTTTGCAAGATTTAGCTTTCGTAAATAACATCGCTGAAAGAGGTGTTGAGTTTATGAAAGATTACAACCAAATTTTGTCAAATAATGGAGAACAAAAACAGCTAATGCTACAAATCTTAAAATGTATCCTTTTTGTGAAAAGAGCACAAAGAACACATTGAAAATGAATACAATACAACCTAGTGATATGAATTATTTTTTTCAAAATTTTCTTCATTTTTGCAAGGGATCCCCCCAAAAGGGTTGAGATAGGAGGTAAGTATGTACGGAAAAAATGTAGGACCTCTACCTGGCAATACATTTGACCCCTCTTCGTATTTTGTTTTTTGTAGGGGGACCCCCAAAAGAGTGGCCGATTGAGGGTAAGTATGTTCGGGACATATAATGGAGAAGAAATAAGATAGGACATGGTGATATATATGAACCCTCTACGGGTCACTCCGGGGGAGCTATGAATTGTTTTTCCAAATTTTCGAAATTTTTTATGTTTTTTGTATGGGGGGTAGGTGTATCAAAGGAAAAGTTTAGGAGAGTAAAAATAATGCGAGTTGGTCCAGCATTTTACGCCTCCAGAGACAGAATGAAAGACCAAGGAACAATCAAGAACGTGGGTTTCTTCGGATGAAAGTGCACCAAAGACGGTTAAGGTGGGTCTGTCTGCAAACAAGGTAATGGTACAAGTTTTGGGTTGAATGAAAGATCATTAATGAAACAAACGCATATTTTGAGGGTATTAAGAATTCTTATTATTTAAAAGGAACAAAAAACTCGAAAAAACAAGGATAAAATGAGACTATGTTGAAAAATATATCGCTTATTAGACGAAAAATAAATATGAATCATTAGAAATGCTAGCCGTGATGTTCAGTATAAAATAACATACTTTTTATTTCCAGTACAAAACTGAACCCAATTTGGACCCATTGAACAAAGTGTTTATGGTATTCAATAATATTATTGGCCTCTGTTAGATCCATAATTGATACACAAGCCAAAGTAACTTGTGACACATAAATGTGCTATACATATCTCGAAAAATTGGAAAAAAATATTGAAAAAGTCGAAAAAAATTCGAAGAACGTTCTGAAAAATTCGTGAAAAGTTGTGGAAGTCAATGATGAAGAAAAATTAAAGGTAAACGTTGACAGAATTAAAAATGGCATTTTATTTAAAAAAACTTTACTAACATTTGGTAAATTTTTCATTTTATCTTACCAAAAACTTTATACATTTATTTCGTAAATATAATTCACGAGCCATATCTTCAAGCTTTTTATCAATTTTCTGTAATTGCTATCGCCAAGTAATGGAACGTTCAATTCATAATCATTGAAGCAGTAAAGTTTGCAACATGCTGACAACTCGTTTATTTCTGAAAATCGTATAAAATAAAGAATATTTCTAAATTGTTTGGTTTTTTATGACGTCCTAAATAATAAAATGTATTATCTATACTTTTGCTTTCAATGCGTTAAACTTTTGAATTCTTTTTTTTTCGTTTAAATTTTATAAAATATTAAAAGTATACAAGTATGTACTTTCATAAATTTTTTCTTAAACCCATATCCATTTATATTGTTTCTTTTTTGTTGCTTTGAATAAGTTTGAAGTTACAGTTACAATAAGGACGTTGATTATTTCACAAAGCAGTTCCAGGAATACAAAAAAAAAACATCATTATTGTAAATGTTTAAAAACAATTGCAAAAGTTTTGATGAAAGCTACAAATTGTGCACACAAAACTTTGGCGACTCTTTGACGTCTGCAACGGCTGTGTTTTTTCTTGAGGCCAATGGCTGTAATAAAAATTATGCGCAAAATTGAGTAAAAAGGATACGCGTCAAATTTTAAGCACAAAGTAGCTAGCAAGTTCAAATAAAAATTTGTAGGCTGGAAAATTTTGCATTTAATAAATTTAATGTGATTATACGGGAATTACTCGCACGAAAGAAATACAAATCTCAAAACATTAAAATACAAAGTGTTAAAGTTTTACTTTATTGCGACAATAAAATAAATTGTTCAATTGTAGGAAGTTTTACGAAATCATGAGTAGATCTAAGGTTTATTGAAACAAAATATTTTTTGCTTAAGAACTTAAATTCAATTTTTCGCTTTAAATACAATTTTTGCTTAAAGTTAAATTTTTATTTTAAATTTAAGTTTATTATCATTGAAATATTCCATGAAAAATGTATTTAATAATAATGCATAATGCCATATGTATAAATAAAAATTAATGAACCTTTAACAGAACCAGTCAATAAAAAGCTTAACATTTAATATGAAAAGAAAAAATTGTGATTTTTTTTTTCTCTAAATAAAATAAAAATTTATGAAGCATCAAATGTTAAGCTGCTGTACCTTCAAAATCTTATGACCGTATTTTTTATGCATCGTCTTTTTTATACAAGCACTTCAATGTATTTTCGCCTACATCAATATACCACCTATAATTTTTTTGCCACTTGACACAAGCGGTTTATTATGAGAAAATCGAATATTTTCAATTTTTCATTGCAAATCGTTGGTAGCAGCTGTTGCTGCTGTTGCGTAAACTCTCATTCTCACCAATATTTTTTGGCTTGAGTTGATGGTTGGTTTTTTTTCATATTTTTTTAAATTTTTTTTTAAGTAAATTTTTGCAGAATTTTCAAGAATGCCGCAGATTTGTGTACAACGAAATTTATTTATGTATTATGGTCTTGGATCATTTCAAATTGGGAATTGCTTATAAGTAGTCACCAAGATTCAATTTTCATTCAACGCAAACGGCGAAAGTGAGAATGGAAATGCAGCGGAAATCACTAACTTAAGTCTGCCGGAATGGAAATGATTGCTAGAACTGGAAAAACGTGATTCGGGGAAATGTGGGAGAAAGAAAACTGACCGTATACGTTGAGATAGCTTTATGTTCTGTGAGTAGATGAAGGAGACAAAGGCCACAAAAAAGTTTTTTTTTATATTCATTATAGTTTTCAAAAAAGTTAACAAATTGTCTCTGTTATATTGCTCTCAGGTTATTTTTCTATTTCCAGCTATTGACAATGAAAGCAAAATCAAAAATTTTAATAAAAAATTCAATTTATTTGAAATGTTAGTAAATTCGAACCAAAAAAAAAAAAAAATTCTCTTTGTGAAAATACACACAAACTAATTTCCCTATGGTCAAATCGACAACATTTCAAATACAAAAAAAAAAATTTTAAAATTTCTGGCTCATCGATCTATCTAAGCAACATATTTTACTCCCTTTTTGCATATGTCTGCAATAAATAAAAAGCAATAAACAATAAATGAAAAGAAAAAAATAAATTGTTGGTTAAATGAAATGCAAACCAAACAGCAGCTATATTGACTTCTGCTAACTCTTTTTGTAAACTTTTTTTATATTTTTCACTAAATGCTAGTTTTTTAAAATTTAAAAAAAAAATATTTGGTTGGTTCCAGTGCTTTTAATATATCAAATAAAATGATTGGTGAAGAAGCACAAAAAAAATGGGTTTTCACTCGTTAGCTCGTAAATTTTGCAATTTTATTGTGCAGAGTTATTGCGTTTTGTTGTTGTTGTTGTTGTTGCTGTTGTTGTTTTTGCTGTTGTTGTTTTATTTTATTTGTTTATTGTTTTACTTAGCAGCAATAGCAAAGTTAAATAAATAAATTTATACTGTGCAATGTCCTGCCGCGTGTGTCCTTACCAAAAGCACTTAAATGCATCACACACGCTGTGAAAACTTTTCAACGTTTGTTGTATTTTTGCAAATCAAAATTTTATTTTTCTAATTTTTTTTTCGTTGTTTGGGGTCACCCCAAATGAATAGTGCAGCTTTAGAGAATTAGATGCTTGGCACTTTACAAAAGAACTTTTGTATTGTATGCAAGATGTATGAGTTTTGGGAATTTATTGCTTTCAATAGTTTTAAATATTCGCTTAATTGAAATAAATGAAATGGGGATAACTCAATTTTATTGTCAAGTTCAGCGCTGTCAAATACATCATGGTGTTCAGATTTATTATGACTCATTACTTAGTATTTGATATAAGAATCACTTCTCTACTGTAGGATGTGAAAGGAAATCATGCGGCTTTTTTATGATATTTTAGTTTTGGAAATTCCCTAGGGTTTTTTTTCAATGATTTTTGAATTTCTTAATATTTGTGTTGCGATCTGCGTTTGTGGATTTTAATTTGCTAAGTAAAAATTTTTGGGCGAACAAAAAGTGTGGCTCAGTGCAGTGATGGCTTTTTGGTCTTGTGGGAATGCACGGAAAAATATCAATACGTCGATAATATAGAATTCTGTTACATGTAGCTCTAGTAGAGATTACCAATTTTATCACTGCGATGTTGTATTTGAAAGTGCTTAAGGTATTTGCTGTTGACAGTGCTTACTTTAGCGCTGAGGTTTCTTATATGGTAAGTAAATCCGTCTGGTATGAAAAGTTTTCCATTTTCATTAGTTGGCTTTAAAATAATCTTTTCTTTTTTGTTGTAAACCTCTTCCACTAATTTTGAAGCGAGCCCACATTATGCTATCCCTAACAGTTGAACAATTTATTAGTGAATAAACAAAACGTTTGTTAAGGAGAATTTTCATGTCATCGCTTTCTCTTTTTTTAGAGTTTAAAAATGTATTAACCAGAACTGAATGTGAACAGTTTCATTTGCACTATGACATCCTTAATATTTTTTAGTATTGGGACTCTTCAATTCGTTTGCTACTTCCTGCAGTTTTGCACTTTTTTTTTTTTTTTTTTTAAAATAAACCTCAAGAGCACATGTGAAAATTTTTTAAAAATAATTATATAATCATAAAGTATTGAGCTCCATAGCCTCTCTATAAAAACAAAATACCAGTTCATTTATTTATAAGTAAAAATACAAAAATAAAGAGACATTGAGACCAATTCTTTTCAACTCTATTAAGTATTTTTCTATTTCTCTAGGCTTCATTTCCTTCGTTTATTTTCCACTTGTACTACTTTTTGCCAAAAAAATTTACGATTTCTTTCGTTTTTATTGCTATTGCTATTACCAATTTAATAACAGTATCAACACACGCTGCGCAACAAGAACAACAACAACAGCAGCAACTCCAAACTATTGCACAAAAAAAAAACAAAAATTATAGCAAAAACAACAATAAGGACAACAGCAACAGAAAAATACAATCACATAAATTGTACAACTGACAGTGTTGCCAGAGTGTGCAAAACATACAAAAGTCGCCGCACAATAATAATGACAAATTTAAGAGTTAAGGATGTACTGCTAAGGGGACGTTCATTAATTATGTGAGGTGTTTTTTTGAAAATTCGGAACTCCCCCCCTCCTCCTCTTGGTGAAATTTGGTGAGATCTGGTGGGACCCCACCCCTCCCTCCTTGTAGATTTTAATTATAATTTTTTATGTAAATTCTCTGCATTAAGAAGTTGACGTGAGGCTTTCCTTGACCTCCTCCTCCCCCTTGGTGAGATTCTGCCAGATCCCCTCCCCACTATTTTGACTCACGTAAATCTGATAATAATCTTTTATTGCTTTGACTTAATTTTTCTAAAAAATCTTCTAGCGAGTTTACTTAAAAACTTGACTCAAAAAAAAAGAAAAAATAAAAATTCTTTTAGCAAATTTTTTTTGCATATTATTTAACTTTATTTCATGATACACCCCTTAATAATAAAAATGCCTTCCAAGTACAAAAAAAGAGAGCTAAACACATGAAAAGAAAAATCAAGTGAGTAAAGAAGTATAACAAAAGTTCTAATATCAATGTTAGTTGCATAAAAAAAAGGACATTGGATTCTTTGAACATGAACATGAACATGAACAACACTGGCAGTCGTTTTACACACACACACACACAGACACACAACTTTATGTGATGTTCAATTTTTATGCCAAATGAAATGCGAAACTACGAATTGTGCAAGTATTTTTTTGCTACCTACTCCATAATTTGTGAGTGTGTCTGTGCACTCCACCCATTTTTTTCCCATACAGTTTTGTCTCTTGTTAGTTCTTGCGAAAAATCACATCAGTAGTGCAACACATAGACTCAACGATCCAACACTGATTGCAGACACAAAGTAACGTCGTCATGTTGTCGCTCTCTTGTAAAAGTCAAGTTGCTTCTCAAAGCTTCAGTTTTCGTACTTAAACTTGTCTTATATTGCTGCTACCAATTTAATCTTTTTTTTATTCTTATTGCTGTTGCACAGTGTAATAGAGGTAAATAAAATTAAAGAATAAAAACTTACATGTGTATAGTGCCTTAATATATTTTATTTAATTAAAATAAGCAAACGTTGGCAAAATAACGTATAAAATTAAAAGGAGTTAGAGAGTTTTGCTTCAAAGAAAAAAGTTTTGAAATTTGTCTGTGACAGGGTTCATCACTCTTACATCAGAGCTCCTCAAGTTGTAAGTTTTTGTAATCCCAATCCAATCTGTATAATTATTCTTTATCAGAACTTTAATTTATTTTCCCAAAATTAATTTTTTTGTTGATTTTTCGCCAACGCCTTACCATTGTGTCAACATCAAGTATGTACTTGTCAAATCACAATCCGAACATGAACTTTGTGGAGGTGCACGTTTTGTTACAACCGCTGCCTAAAATAAACGTTTTTCTTTTACCACTACTTACTGCTTACTTCTTTTACCATTTTCAGTTATTTTTATATGTATTACTTTTATTCTATATTGGTTTTTTTGGTATCGAAGTTCATGTACCTTTGTATGTAATCACGTTTTTCCAGCAACAACTAAAATAAGAGTTTTATTGCTTGATTCTAAACGTTTTTTTTTTGTTTCATACAAGATTTGGGATTTGCTGCTTTTCTGATTTGTCATTTTATTGGAAATAGAGATAATCGTGCGTTTAACTCATTGCTGTTATTTGTTGCATTGTAAAATGTAAGCACACATTATGTTATAAGTATGATATTACTATTGTATACATTTTTTTATTGCTTCATATCATACTTTCGTTCAGGCAGCTGTGATATTTGTTAGATATCTTAACATATAATCCAAGTCTTAAAAGCGATTAAAACAGCTTGTGAGCTTAATATCATTCATTCATATAGTATGATTTCTTTTATAAAATTACCATTCAAAAAAATTAGAGTGTTGATGATGAATTGGATGATGACAACTACATTACTATAGACATAAATAGCGTTCATTATAACGCTGACATAGTATATAAAAATTAAAATTTTGAAAACAAAACAGTCGAAAAATATCAAAAAAAAAAAAATTGATTAATTGACTTGAAAATAGAAGAATTTTCATGCGTTTGTCGTCACGTTTTACACAACTCACTCGAGTTCTGATTTCCTTACGCACGTCTTACTGGCCAGCAAAGATGTTCGCACTTCAAAAATTCTAGCAATTAAAGTGATATTTTTTTTTTTTGATTTCAAAACTAATTTAATTTGTTATTTACATAAAACTTAAAAAGATTTAACTATTTAATTGTCACTCGTCCTCTCCACTTCTAAAATAAATTACAGTAAAATCATTAAATTGTTGACTTCACTGCATTATCTTAACAGTCAATCTGTGAGTAAGAAAAATTGCAGTCTGTCAAAGGATATGGAAATGCAAAACTATTTGCAGGCAAAAATTCAAGAGAAAAAAAGTAGTTTCAAATGAAAGAAAAACTAAATAACATAAATGAGAAAAATATGTAAAAGGAATAGAAAAATGTAATTAATCTTTGAAAAGAAAGAGAAAGAAAATGGATGTACGTTAGAACTTGAGAGAAACTCAATTGATGTCACACTAACTAATTACTTAAAAGCATTGATTTGAAATTAAACTAAGTTCATAAGAAATTTTAATCATTTAATGTTTTAAAAAATATGGTTGTTGTATGAAAATGATATTCCAAAAATCGATTTGTGTATAAGTTAAGTATTTGAAGAAATTTAAGTCTCTTTGGTATGACGCATTAAATATATATCTCGGATTGAAAAACAAAGCTGATACGATTTAAAATTTTTTCCAGTAAATAGTTTATTGAAAATGGTATATAATTTACTCAAACTTTAATCATAATTCAGTTTTAAGTTAAGCTTTGCTGAAAAACGACGAATATGACGTACTGTTTTCCTCCCAATTATTGCAGATATAAGCATTGAAACTAGTATGACGAGCTTTAGTCGTTTTTTTTTTGTTTCAATTTTTAAACTTGTAATTTTGTTTGTGTTGACATCAGAACCATACCTAGGCAGAGGACGGGGGCAAGGAGGCAGCCACCCTGGACGCAACGGTTTGAGGGACGGTTTGTAAACCTTTTGTCCCGGGCGCCGAATATCCACGGTACGTCACTGGTCAGCACACACTGCACTGAACAATAAGCTCAACCTATACCACAGAAAAAAAGTCCACCGCTCCCATTCTTTTGCAAAAAAACAAAATTTGGCAGCTCACCTTAAACGTGGCCATTCATGAACTTGTACTGGAGAATTTTCAGATTGTTCTAAATAGTTCCGAACAGTGTTTATGATTCGAAATGTTCACGCCATGATTATGAATGATAATAAATTGAAAGTGACGCTATAGAAATCTCAATTAAATGAATGCTGGAAATTTTCTATGAACATTTCAATATGAGAAACTTTTTTACAAGATGTTTAGAAAAGTTTCTCATAACTATTTTTTCATTATTTTAAACATTTTTTCAGACTTTAAAAGGTTCGAAAGAGCCATTGGTTTCCAAGTGTATATAAATACAAAAATTGTTAAAATTATTTATTTATTTTGAAATTGGAATAAGTCACACTTCGCTCAGAAGAAAATAATAAATCAACAATAAATCAACTGTTTAAAATTTATTTAATTTTTCAAAATTAGAGGCTCATATCTGTATTTTGTCAAAATCATAGTTTCAAAATCATTTCTTGTCTGCTGATATGTTAATAAAGTAAACCTGCGCTAAGGAAATGAAGATAAATCCAACGCTATATTCGGCTGTCTTGAAATTTCGTAAACTAAACAGGATTACTAATGTGCAGTAAGTAGACCTTTTTATGAAGATAAAATACCAGTTCGGAAAATTTACGATGCAGACAGTATTAGTCTTAAAACTAAAATTCAAGTAAGAATGAAAATAAAATGTTTTAATACCTTTCCACATTGAAAAGTGCTGTCTCAGCTTAAAGTATTATGAGTCATAGTTATCACTCATGCCATTTCAAAAATAAAATCAAACAATATAAAACATTAAGTTAAAAAAAGGTATATTTTTTTTGCATCCCAAGTAAGTAGCGTCTCATTAATGGAATATATAAATAGCTTAATTACAGTGCAATGATTTGTAAAATCATAAGATATGCCACTTTTGTTTTGAGCGCCATAAAATGCTTAGGGATAAAAAATTCTACAAAAAAAAAGACGCAACCCTAATCAAACAAAGTATCAATAGAAAAATCCTTAGAGCTAAACTCCAATATCCTTATGGCCTGCCAACAATTAAAGCAAAGGGTTCCAACATTCTAATCAGCGCAGCCTCATTTCCTTTTAACATAATTCTCTATATTTTTTTCTTTGCTCATTTATGCTTTTTATTTTTCTTGTTATTTTTTGATTTCCGTTTAGTTTCAGCGCTGCTGTCTTTTCACTTCTCCTTTTAATATTTCTTGCTACGAGTATATTCTGAGCTTAAGGCGCAACAGTCAATTACAATGTCAACGTATTCGATGACAGCATGAGTGACTGAATTAACCCATTTTCACAAATATTACGATATAGATATATAGGTATGTGGCCCAAAAATATGCAGCATAAATTAAATGAATTGTGACATGTATATGAAAGTTAAGAATATTTTTGCCTCTAGCCGTATCTCCAGTTTAGCATTCAAAGTTCAATTGAAAGTTCATTAAATTTTGTGCACTGTTCGTTTTTCTTGTCAAGCCCAATAAAATTGCTGAAGATAATAGGCAATTATGGAAAATTTGGGTTCTACTAAAAAAAAATTGCTAAAAGTCTTTATTTCTCTCAAATAGCAAAACCAATATCCAATATAACCCGCAGATCGAAGCGGTGGTGCTGCGCATTAAACTTAGCATCAGTTATTTGACTTGAATGGGTTAATTAACTTCAACTAATACAGTTAATATACTGTAAGGATATCGCGTTGTTTGCCAACTGACGCTGGCAGTAGTGGCGGCCGTGGCGCCTTTTTTCAATAGACTTCATTTTATTTACTTAGCAATTGAAGTAGCAAACAAATTAGTGTATGCGCAAAGTAATGAACAAAATGGCTAAAGGACTATTAAAAAAAGAAGAAACGGAATACCAGTGATGGCAGCAGAAGGACGTCATACCGTTGTTAGTGCTATGCCAAGCAATGTTTTGCCTATGATTGGTAGTAATTAAGGCCAGCAGGCATTCAAGCAAAGTTCAAAGAAAGTAATGTTATATAAATAAAAATAAGGATTGAATTAAATCAAATATTTGCGAGGAAGGATGAAAGGAAGGAAATTTCGTCGATTGCTATTGAAGTGGATGAAATATATAGTTCAATGCACAAATTATCTTATAATATTATTTCTAATTGAAATGATACCGCAATATAACTTTCTTTTTTTAGATTATTAGATAAAAATATTTTTGATATCAAAATACTTTTGTATTTTACATTTAAATTGCATTTACCATATGGCTATCAACTTTCCTTAGCTGTTTGTTGCACAAATTCAATTTCACAGAGTTCTGAACTCAATTGCATGCAAAATGTAATCTTATCAAGCAGCAAGTATTGAGTTAATGTGCACACAATTTTCTTTTATAACTTAATATAAATAAATATTTTTATTCAGCTATAAGTATATGAGGCATTCTTTGTTAAAACGTATGGAATTAGAACTAGAGTAGCCTTTGAGAAGTTTATGATTTGGCATAAATCATTTTGGCATAAGTCACACAGTTGTTGCGCCACTTTTTCGTCAATTTATGAAACAGCGGAAATTAATTTGCAAAATAAATTATTGCTTTTGAAAATAAAATTTTGTTTTGTAAACTAAAAGGACAATTAAGTTTTAAATTGTACTTCGAACAAAATTATTTTATATTTTTTGAATACTGGGAAATAACTTCAGTAGATTTACTATCTCAATATATACGGTTTCCATTGACATTTTTTTTTTATTTTCAAATGTCTTTTCAAATTTTCCCTATACATAATAATAGAATAATCTCCACTTAATTCCATAATCGTCCCTTATTAAAAGCCTGTCTCTTAGTTGACAGCATATTTCGCATACGTGCGCACTTTAAAAACCAAAGACTATCGCAGCCGTCAAAAACAGCAAGACGACCAACATGTTTGCTTATGCTTAAGTTTTGAAACAAAGCCATAAATGTTACAACAAACACATAAAAAATGTTTTGAAAAAGATAAAAAGTGTAGAGAATTTTTCCTTCGCTTCTTGCGGTTATTCTTTTTCTTTTCACACACATCAAGCAAAGATAATGTAAACCCTTTAAACAAATGTGCAGACAAGAAGAAGTTCAGTATTGTATTTGTGTACCCAGTGGGAAATAGTATAACAATGTGTGTCTTCTATTTGTTTTATTGTCATTGTAAAAATTTGAATTTACAAATTTTTGTAAAGATTGTTTAAATAATCATTGACCACAGGAACTTAAGATAAATGCGGAAAAAAGTAATAGTTAAACTTCTACTAAGAATTTCATTGAACAAAGGGGGTCAAACAAAAAAATTTATAAAACAGTTTTATTTGTATTGAACAAAAACTTAAATTATTTGAAAATAAAAAGAAAATTTCTCCAAAAATAAGTAAAAACACATTACTTTGTAGTGGTTTATTTATTATTAGTGAAAACCATACTTTTTCTCAAAATTTAACTCAGAAAAATTTTTATAGATAATTATATTGGTAAAGTCTTTGAAAATATATAAAAGAATTGCATAAAAATCTTGAGACAAAAACTTAAGGTATTGTCTCTAAGAGAATATCTACTCATCATGATAAGTTCACTATAAAATTTAAAACTTTTCAGTTCATTGCAGGTTTTGATTGGTTGACTTTTACTTTAGGTCACTTTTCTCATATCCCAACCTGGGTTTCATGCTGACGTATAGTGTTTGTCGCCAATTTGATGGACATAAGTGTGGGTGTTACACACATACATATATCTGTTTATGTATGTGTGTGTGTTTGCCTGCTTGCTGATAGCATTTAAAGTTGAGACATTTGTTTTATCCTACATGTCGGTGTTACTGCGGCTGCTGTTGGCAAATGTGTTGTAATTTGTTGAGTGTTGGGTGCAAAGTTTTACACTATTTTTTTTTTTTTTTAAATATATGATATCTATGTGTTTGAGCTTAATGTGAGACAACAATTTACTAAAAGTTCTTTAAAAACTCTTAGTTTTTATCTGTGCATTTAATACCACAAATGTTGGCATAAACTTTTAATTTTATCCCAATTTGAGCCAACTTAGAAATGTATCTTTAAATTGGTTTTTTTTTTTTTCGAAAAGTAAGTTTATTTTACTAACTTTATTTATTTTTTGAAGTATAATAAAAAAAGATGGCTTGAATTTACAACAAAGTTGAATACAAATGTGACCAATGAAAACAAAATTAAATTAAATTGCTTTAAAATTTTAATAATCTACTACGGTAATTTTTATAAAAACTGCTACGATTTTTATTGATTAATATGGGTTTGAGAAGAGTTGAAGCAAAGTTTTTTTTTGCAAATAAAATGTACTACAAAAGGCTTTTCTTAATAGAAAAACTTTTGTCGATATGGTATTACAATGGTTTTACAATTGAAATATAAGTAAGCATGAAATCATGATACTTTGCAGTAACAAGAGAGCGCTAGACCCCTGCAACTTATGACCATGATGTCTGATAAAACTTGTTGTGCTAAGAAAAACTTTCCAATATAAAAATGTAAGAATCGTAATGGTTTCTGAAAAACACAAAACATCAAGGCAGTGAGAGGATCTAGGAACATCAATTTGGCACCATTGTCATAAATTAAATATTTCAAGAAGCTCTCTACAGCGTACCCTCACGTAAGATTTGCAACTTCATATAGTTCTTAAATCAAGAAAGTTTTCAAGCGTTAGACAATATTTTGCACAATCAAGAAGCTGTTATCTTGCACTTCAAGATCACAGCAAGTTCTATAAAGGCTGACTTAAAATATTTAGCAACTCGTCATCTTATGCAATTCATACATGAAATTTTTCTTCTATTTTCTTAGGTTAGTTCATACTTCCGACATACAACTGTCATGTAATTGTATAGAACTTATAACTTTTTTCTCCTCTCAATTGCATAAACTTGGCCAATACGTACAAAAGTTTTATCCTTCATTTCACACAATTCATTTTCGTCACTTGTTCGCTGACGATTTTCTTCTTTCGTTTTTTTTTTGTGAAATGTATTTGTAGCTTTTCTGCCATTTGAGCACATGGATATGTCCTTCAGCACATATCTTTCCAACTGTCCATTTGTTACAAAAGTGATTTTTTTTTCTTCACAACTTCTCATCAACCTTTATGTTTTGTCATCATACACTCGTACCACATATGAGATTTTTGCCTTTTATGTGTGAGATTTTTTACAGTTGAATAGATTTTGAAATGCACAGCAAAAGAACACTGCGAGAAAATTTATGAAGAAATGAAATTATGACTACTTGGAAAGGTAGGCAGGAAAGAAGGTCTTTAAAGCTACAAGCTTATTCTAAAGTAAGGCACTCTAGAAGCACACTCTGCACAATGAATAAATTAATGACAATTAACCATTTTTTTTTTTTTAATGAAAAAATTTGATATTAAAAATTTGTCAGTGCAAACGACTTAATGCCTGTTAGCGTCCTTTTTTTAGTTATAATGCTATTTTCGTTGTACCATTTTTTTTTTCAAGCATCCTTTTTCTGTACCATTTCAAATGTATGTAAGTATATGAGTTACTTTACAGTTTTTGCTTTGTATGTGTTTGTTATCATTGAATTGCTGATTATGTGTTGGTCAATCACAATCACAATCAAAATTACATTTTAAGTGAGTGTAGCAGCGTGACAAAGGATGTCATTTCATCGTACGTACGCGTGTATTTTGTGTGCAATCGTAGCTGAATGTTTTTAATATTCCAGAAAAATACCGAAAAAAAAGGTCACGATGAGGTACTGCGATAAAGCAATAAAATATTGACATGGCATAAATTTTGCTGCTTTTCTTGAGCAGTGGGTAGTGAGGATATAGGAAAAAAATTTAGTATGTGCTCAAAATTATAAGCATGGTTAAAAGGATTAGGTACAATAAAAAAAAAAATAATTTTTTTAAAATTGATGACAAAATTTCGTGAAAAGATTTGAAAATCATTTCACTAGAATTGACTTAAATTGGATACGATAGAACGATTTGGTTACTAATTTCAAAGTTAAAGTTACAAAGTACAATTTAAATTAATAAGTTGCAAAGTATCTAATTTGAGGGTTAAGCTGAGATTAATATGTTACATTTAAATGTTAAATACGATGTGAGTTGAATGATTTGATTTGATTTATTAGTATAATATGTTATACTTTTTTGAAGACCGCAGTTAAAGCGTGGGGTATAGGGATTGGTTAATATGTTTCTTTTTATGTTTCTCTTATAATCCTTAATTTTGAGAGCTTTGAATATTTAAGAAAATTAATTTCAACAACTTTTTTTACGATATTTTTAAATCTACACCAATACTGAATCATTATGGATTTATGAATTTAAAATTATAATATATTTCTGCTCATGCGTAATGTTTTCGGACACATTTTGTGGAAGTGTATATATAGAGTAAAGGAAAATTACAGTAATTCTCCGTTTAGAAAAATGTTTTTGATTAAATTTTCTACAAGAGAAATATTTTAAGTATTGAAAAATAATAATAATGTCCTTTGCACGTTTTGTTTGCGAATACACTTCGCACATGGAAGATATAAAGTGTGTTAAAACTTACCCGATGTCCTTGATTTCGCACACATTGTTCGGAATTGTTTTCAATGTTCTCGATTTGAAATTGACGACCTATAAGTAAAATACTGTCTCTTAGTTATATGGAAACTAAAGGATAATGCTTAAATTATAATTATGACGCTAGGTGCAAAAAATTAGATAATCGACTGATATCATCGACTGATATCAACTTAAGGTAATTTGGAGTTGATGAACTCAAATATTCAGTCGTTAGCTTCCACGTCAGCGCCTTAGCATGACAGTATATTAACAGATAATTGACATATTAACAAATGCTCTTCTACAATTTTTTTTTTTTTCAATTCGAGGGGGAGTGGACGAATTATAGTACAACCACCACACTTTAATTTTTTATGAGAAATTTTTTTGACTAAGACTGTTTAAAATAATTCCAATCGTTCGTCCCTTAGGTAAATCTTTTCAAAAAAATTAACTAGAATGCTCTATATGATTGATAATAGATACGGTAAGAACGATAATAAAAAAAAACTACAAAAACACAGGATTCGAGAAGATAGATAAACATAATCAACAAAAAAAAAAAAAAAAACAAACGAAAATTTGAGGTTTCGACAAAATTAAGTCCAAAAAACGGATATTTTACTCTGAAAATTAAACAAAACAAATATGCTATATCCTTTTTTAGCTCAAATATGTTGATTTAAAAAATTAAATATTAAAATCAATTCAGTATATTTTGCACCAAAGCGTTACAAACCATTTTCATATAAGCAATAAGTAGTATAGACAATGAAAAGTACTAGTAAATTTCCTTGCACAACATGTTTTCGGATACATTTTAGGAAAAGAAACTTAAGGTGTGATGAAAAGTAGCAAGTTGAAAAAAAGTTTGCACAAATTTGAACAAATTTTATGTCATAGAACCCAGGATTAAACTCGGAAATCGAAAATTTTAGAAGGAATATTTATGTTATATAATTTTTTTATTTATTTATTATGCTATTCAATTGATATGGACTTGTAGTGCCATAAATTGCTTACATTTTTGAGTTATGTGAAATATTTTGGCTTTGTTAAATTCATATTTGGCCATTATGCCGCTGTACATTATAGGCCAGCGCCATACAAATCAAATAGTACGCATTATAACAAATTGGTCTTATTAAAATTAATAACAATGCAATTTGCAAACAATGTTCAACAATCAACATCCTGTGTGCTTAATTATAAACAACAACAATTTTAACAAGAGCCATTAAATTGCGTTGCTTTGTGATACAAAAGTAGCAAAGATTTTGTGGTCTTAATTGTAAACGACAAAACGATTGGCAATCAAAACAATGTAAAGGACATTAGAAGGAAATATAAGGATCGCTATAAACAGACAGCTTATTTTGTTCATTTCATTGTATGTTATTTGAAAGGGATGCAATGGCATTGCAATAAAAAGCAAATATTAACAAAAATTATGGCAAACATAAGAAATTGTACAATATAAGCAGATATGTTTCTGTGCAGTCAAACTTCTTACAAGCAACAATGAAAGGGTTGGCATACAAATGCAGTTTAATTGTGTAACATTAATTTAAAGTTTAATGTTAAATATATTGTGTTGAAGAGAAAATCTTTTGCAAGTAATTTAATAATAAAATCTTTACTTTAATCTGTGTTAAAAGGTTTATATTTTCCTAATTTCTTATTTTTTATTCACAAAACAAAAAAATACAATGCTTTGACGTTTCTCTTATTCGACATAATAAATAATCCAAGTCTATTGATATAAAAATGATTGATTGTACTTAGTTGTGGTTATTATTAGATTTAAGCATTTCAAATTTATTTATTTGCCAAATAATGTAGGTAACTATCTGCCAACTTAAGCTGAAATAGCCTATCTCTTTTTTCGAACAAATACTCTGGTTGCCAACAGCCAGCAATCAATCAATTTTGATATCCCTTTTTGTATGAAATAAACCTAACGCGTTGACTGATTACTCGTAAAATCAAATGTCAGCTTGATTTTTAGTTTGTGCTTTTATACCCAGTTGGATGGAAATGTGTTCAAGTGACTGACAGTAATGTTCTAAATAAGATTTCTTGAAATAGATTTTGTCGAAAAAAAAATAATTATTTTAGATTTCCAAAAGTATACTATTATACGAAAACTACTAGGGGTTTACAAGAAATGTCCGCATAAATTCTAACCCATTAAATAATAAATTTTAGCCCACTCAATTTTTGGTTATACACCTTTGTCCGATTTGGCCTATTCTCCCCGCTCCCCCTCCTTAATGAATTATGAACTTCCCTTGATTTATTTTTATTTAAGTTTCATTCGTTTCTTATCCGCAAAAATACGGAGAAAAGAAGAATGAAACTTAAGAAATAGACATCGTCAAAGGCTGTGGCCCATCTTTGTTTGTTCACTTTTGTTAATTTTTACGACCTGGAACCTCTCCCCTCCCCCTCTACTAAGATCATCTTTAATGGATGTTCACTAAACCGAACTTAAACTTTTTTAAAAATTGAATATTGAATGATATCAATTTTGTCCAAAACAATTGAGTGATTCTCAATTTATAGCAATTTTCTGTTGGTCATCACAATTTGAAATATGGTAGACTGACTTTTTTGAATACTTCAAGCTATTTTTTGAGAACCTCAGAAGCCAACTTACGATTTCTGGCTCTCTTTAGCTTAGCTTAAATATTTTAATAAATTTACCTACTGGGTATAAACTACATCCTACGAATCAACTGTTTCATTTGTAACGCAAATGTTTTTTGTGCCTGTGTGACTAATCGCTTGTGTGTTGGTAGATGATTTAAGCTGTCACGTGATGCGTGTCTGTATGTCTGCTGGTGTTGCTGAGTGGCTGAGTATCTTGAATGACAGCGGCTGCAAAGATAAGCCGTGATATAGCTTTTGTGCCCTATTTCAAAATTAAATGGAATTGTAGTTATCATTGTTGTTGTTGAGTTTCTAATTATTTTCAGCGTTTATTGGTTTGATTTAAAAAAAAAAAAGTTATAAGTGCAAAAGGAAAATCTACTAGAGCGAAATATCCCTAAAAAGAAAAACAGCTTCTTCCTGAAAAAATATTTACTTTCTTATGCGGGCAAATTTAGTTTTTACGCTAATCTAAAGAAGTAAAATGCTCTCTGCAAAATATCTCGAGTGCAGTGAAAAATCTCATTTAAGGTTAAGCTGTTTGATTCCTTAACGTGAACACATTTTCTTCGGCATTGGTTTTTTTTTTTGCTCATCCTATTCACTGCTCTAAATTTGTTGGAATTTCTTTTGCATTTTTTTTTTGCATTTTTCAGTTGCATTGCTTATTTCATATTTTGCATTTTATACTTTTTATATTTATTCAACTTTATGTTTGTTATTTTTTATATCTTCTATTTTATCTTAGTGCCGTGCTAGCGCCGCTTTGACAAACAGCAGTACACTGTAAGAATTTCTTTTGCAAAAGTTTTGTAAAAATATTATATCATTTATTCTTTTGCATAAAAAGTAGACAATTTGTTTTTGCATTCAAATTTTTTTCCGTGCAATTACCTTACCGTGCAGTACCAGTGATATTACAGTGACTGCTGCTATTGCTGTCGCTGAAGTGAGTGCTGAAGTTCACCTGAAATCTCGTTAAAATGCCACTCAATGGCTTCACTTGACTCGATTGGTGTTACCACTGCTCCTCAGCTCTTAGTGCCAGTAAGTCAGCCAACCAGATACTTTACTTGTGGTGCACCCGGCAGGCAGCATTGTGGTAGCAAGCTGCAGCTGCTGCTGTTACTGCTGCTGCTACTTTTATATGTTGTTCTTGCTCGCTTGTTGCTGCCATTACATTAACTCTTGACTTTTGACTCAACATTTTTATAGAATTTGCTTAGCGTAAGGACACAAAGGTGCATCAGAAAGAGAAAAAAAAAAGAATACAAAATCAAATTCACTATATAAAAACTAAAATGGCGAATAAAAAACAAAAAAAAAAAAAAAAATCAACTAAAATTGAATTGCATATTTCATGAGTTGCATCGGTTGCACTTTGCACAGCAATGAAAATCTCTGTCCATTGTTGCTTTGTCCTTGCGCTCCTGCTGCTGCATCTTAAAATGTTTTGTGGTTTTTTAGAGATTATACTCTTTACCTTTCTGGTTTATTGTAATCCTTCGAAGGAAAATTTGATTTTCAATTTAATTTTGTGCTCACCTCAGATTTAGGTTTTATTTTTAAATGGTTTTTTTTTTTTTTTTGTTTGTTTGTTTTTTCCATTTGACTTCTTGATTTAAGGATTTTTTCATTTTCTTTTTGCTGCATGTGGCAAAACAGTAGTTGCAAACAAATAAATTTACTGACTTTACGTGAGTGAATTGAAAATCAAAATGAATTTACTAGCTAGATTACAGCTAGAGAAATGTAAAAATGGGTGAAAGTGGGCGTGGTAACTACTATTGCAGTAAAAAATTGTATACGCCATAGAAAAAAATATATCAGAATTAATCTAATATATAAAATTCTCGTGTCACAGTGACAGTAAGTTTGAGAATAGAAAGTAAACTATTTTTCATACCCCTATATGAGCAATTTAAGGTGGCCCTCATACAAAAATTTTTTAAAAATAGCATTTTCACAGAGACCACTTAATTGATTCACATGGAATTTACACCACGTGGCTTTTATAGAAAGAAGCATAACTTAAGTTACAAAATTTAGGGTTGATATTTAGGGTGGTCCTCATACAAAATTTTTGTTAAAATATATATTTCGCAAAGAACAGCCAATCGATTCACACTAAATTCACACTCTTTTATATTAAAAGGCAAAGCTAAGGCTACAAAATTTTAATTTAGGGTGGCCCTCATACAAACATATTTTTAAAATATCATTTTCACAAAGACCACTTACTCGATTCACATGTAACTTACACCACGTGGCTTCTATATTAATTGTAAGAATAAAACTTATTTAGGGTGGCCCTCATACAAGCATATATATAAACTTTTATTTTCATGAAGACCGGTCAATTGAATCAAATGGAATTTACACCTTTACGTCTTTTATTTTAAGCTATTTTATGTAGGGTTCATATTTAGGGTGGCCCTCATACAAACATATTTTTAAAATATAAAGTATTTTTTAAATGGAATTTTCACGAAGATTTCATAATTATTTCTTAAATGTTTCTAATGGTCTACGGAAGGTTTTTGCAAAGTTTGGTTTAGAAAAATGGGCAGTGACACACCCTTCAAAATCAAATTATTCATATCTCAGCAAGTACGGGACGTAGATGAAAGGGACTTGATATAAAAAGTCCTGGCAAAATAAGTTTCACTGGAAAAATTGACTGTTTCGCTTATACATTCCATCGTATGAGTTTATATAACATCCGGAACAACTACCGGGAAGGGCGCAGGACAACGTCTGCCGGGGCAGCAAGTTTATTATAAAAAAGTCTATGTAAGAAACACTGGAAAAAATGGACAAATTTGATTATTTAGGCGTGGCACCTTTTGGATAAAGAAATTTGTTAGCAAATCACATGTATGGTGCTTTAGTATGAGTTGTTCAAATGCTCAAATATATGCTTGCATCAATCCGTTCAATATGCTAAGATATGCAGCATACTGCTGGTAGGCTTGGCAACTGCAAAAAATTTAATTTGACTGACAACATCAAATATATAAATTTCATTTCATCACTATCTTATGGAACAAAAGAAATTTAGTATGCTTAATTAACTTCATATCATTTGAGGAGATAATAATGTAAACAGTTTTGAAGTTTTAAATAACCCTTCATTTCAAATTGCAATGAAAGTGCGAAAAATTACTCAATGGAATCTTTTGAAGCAATAAACACGAGCATCATAGAAAGTTTTGAAAAAGCTTAGCATATTTGCTGCAAAATAGCAGCAGAGTGCATAAAAACTGACCTAATATAAAATCATATCCCTAGATTTTAGAAAACTTCAATGTGTCATAAAGAGAGTGGTCCCCTATGTCTGCATTTCACTAGTTTTTCTTTCAAGCATTCACTATATAACTTTGACGTTCTTCAATTTTACGCTTAATCATTTTAAAATTTACATTTTGATATTTAAGCATTTTGACCCATGGAGATAACAAGTAGGGTTGCCAACAACAAAAGACAAACAAAGAAGCTGCACATTAAAACTTAAACCGAATTTTCTATATAATTCGACAGTAGCTGTAGCCGCTTTATATCACAACCAGAGCTGTACAGTAGCTTTAAGCAACCAGCAGAAAGTCAATAGTATCCAAAATCTATAAAAAATACCAGCGCCTCAAAATTATGCCCGCTGATTGGCAGTATTACCATAACTACCAGTAAAATCGTCTGAATGAGGAAAAGCGTCACACTAGTTGCAAAAAAGTATAAATCATTATATACCCTTGGCAGCTGGTAACCCTACAACTCCATACTTTGTCTTACAGCCAACCATGCAATGCCGTCTTATTGTGTAATCCTGCTTACAGCAGCAGCAGCTTTAATGTGTACAGAATTTTAATTTGTAATTAAATTCAACCAAATGAAAAACCCTCAAGTGGCAAGAAAATAAAGAAAATTCAGTGAATTGCACGAACTCAACATAACATTGCATTGCATTGCAATTGGGCATAACACCCACCCAAGCAAAACTTTTTGCAGCTGCAAAATTTACTTATTCTTCAGCACTTCTACTCCACATTCCCATTTTGTAACTACCCTGTCTTATTTTGCATTTTGAATTATTAAAGTGAGGTCACTTGGGATAGCGTCGCGCATTCATTGTGGAATACGCAAGGCAAAGCAAGGACTCAAGTCTTTATTCATTTGTAACGCATTGTACGTAACGGCACAAGAAAAATCGTAATGACAAAATCGTAAAGTTGTTAAGAAAGTTGTAAGCAGCAGCATAGAACGAACAAACGCAACCACAACGACGAAGTCAAATAAAATGTTGCAAAAGTAAAGTTTCCCGTGGCAAATCAAAATGAAAATTCAGTCAGTTGCACTTCCGTTACGTCTTGTCATTGCCATCTACGATGTGCACTAAGCAACGCAGACCATTCATTTAGTTGTGCCACCAAGTGCAGTAGCAAAACGTGTGATGACAGCAACAGTAAAAACATCATGTGATGTAATGTTGAGGTCCATGGCTATCTCCGTTTAATTACGGAAAAGAAAATGTAAGATCAGTGATGATGATAAGCAGAGAAGGAAGTAACAAAAGATGTAAAGAGACTTGGAGTCAATGATACCAATTGAGATAATTACACTAATGTGTGGGGAAATTTAAGTGTTCAAGTATTCTTGAATACTATTTTAAAATACATCGACAAAAGTCAGAAGTTATGAAAAAAAACATCAAATAAAATTAAAACCCGAAATATCAGTTAGTTTGGATCTTAAAGAATAGAAATCCAAAATTACGAATAATTTTGTTCTAATACCATACAAATCAATGGTTAAAATCATTTTGGATCAAAAGAAGGAGAAATCCAAAATAACGATTATTTTTGATTGGAAAAAATAAATATTCAAAATAATGATTATGATGGAAAAAAACCAAAAATCTAAAATCACGCTTATTTTGGATCTAAAGAAATAGAAATCAAAATAACGATTATTTTTGATCGAAAAAAATAAAAATCCAAAGCAACGATTAATCTTTGGTCGAAAAAAAAAGTTCAAAATAACCGTTATATTTGATTTAAAAATAAAAATCAGAAAATTAAAAATCATGTCATATAATAAAGCATTTCGTAAAAACAAACTCAAATTTCGTCTTTTCCTTCACTGTGATTTTTTTAGAATTCTCTGTCTCAACAAGTCAGTCGTTGCCAGCTGTCAATTTTATTTAATAAAAGCCAACAGTCAGGGAATTGGTTTTACCTGATATGTCACATGATTCAATTAAATCAATCATATGCCGAATGTGAGTCGTTCGATATGCCTTATAGCTAACTGAAAAAGACATATAAATTAGTGGTCGTTCTCTTACCAAATATTTATATTCCATCAGTAAAAATGTTACGTCAGCAGTTTATTAATGTTTTTTTTTTTTATTATTATTATTATATGCTATAACATCATCATTTTTGTCGTCAACGTCATACAAACATAAACAATAAATTTTTGCACACATGCACAAATTGTGCCTGCAAGCGGATGTCATATTAAGTTACATGCTTGTAGCAAACACACGCACACAGACACACATAATCAAACATGCTGTGCAGACTTTAGTGCAAGCGTACGTACATATCATATGCATAGGGCACAATCAAAAAAGCAAATACTATTACAACAAGTAGCACAAATTCCAGTTGATCACAAACACTAAAGAAAATATACAAAAAAAAAGAGAGACTCTTATACACATACGCAAACGCATACATACATATATGCAACATATGCCATATCGTTTTTCTAGTGCAAATATGTATTTACAAGAAAGAGCCAGCCAAGAACTAGAAAAAAACAACAACAACAACAACTAAAAGTAAACTAACAGCAAGAAAAACCAAATGGAAATTGAATTTGATTTATTGAAATTTGATATTTTCCACTGATACGATATGAAAACAAAGGAAGTAGTGCTTGATGTTGCAAAAAAATTGAAAATCTACTGAAGCAGAAAATAGAGCAAATTTCATATGTTCAATTTAGGACAGCATTATGTTTTCAGAAGGAAAATTAGAAATTGGTTCAATTGGAATAATCGAATTGGGTCAAAAAATGTAGTAAGAAAACTTGAAAAAAATGCAATCGCAAAGAAATGTTAAATTATTGTGAGGGTAAAACAAAGAACATTTAATTGAAATAACACAGCTCAAATTCAGTCTTAATGCTCATTGGAAAAATCATTTAAAGCTTTTATTTATGTTATTTTTGATACTTATAATATAATAAAAATATAACCAAAATTATGTGAGCGCAAAGATTTCAATCGTTCAAAACAAACTTGCGACATAAAGTGAACCGTAATGAATTCGAAGCCTGAAGTGCAATAAAATGAGTTGCTATTTAGAAATCTCTCTCAGCTTTCTTTTGGCACGAAGCATAAGGAAACATACAAAAATTTTTTAAAATTTGTAATTTAGTAGTGAAATGATGTATGAAGACTGCGCCTCAGTACGCGCAGATGACGTTCAATCCAATCACTTCCATCCCAGCGCCGGAGTCCGTCAGGGATGTATTATTTATCCACTACTGTGCAATGTGTACGCAGAGGTCATAATTAGTATTATGCTTGAAAACAGATGGCATCTCGTTCAGTGGCTTGAAGATCTCCAATCTGCGATATGCAGATGATACCACTTTGTTCGCCACCATTACCTAACACATGGAAGAACTTCTCGGAAAGATGGAATGCGTTAGCCTTGAGTTCGGACAGCGGTGGATGTATTGACGAAGTGCAGAGACGTATGGTAATTTCTAGGTCAAGTTGAGGAAAATATGGAGAAACCGCAACATATATAGAGCCACAAAAATCCGGCTAGTCAGGGTACATAGTGTTCCCCATATTCTTGTTTCCTGCAGGAAGTAGACAAGAAGATAGACGCCCTAGAGATATGGTGCTGGAGGAAAATGCTCGGAGTATCGTGGACTGATTTTCGTACCATTGAGTCTATATTTCGAGAACTCGGCATCAAGCAGTTTTAATGGTATTTTTGGTACTGTCTCGTATCCTCACCTTCTTTGGTCACGTATGCCGCCGAGGAGAGGTGGCTATTGAGCGACTTGTGGTTCAGGGAAAGGTTGAGGGTACCAAGCCACGAGAAAGATCGGACTGACCAGATAAAAGCGGTAGTAAATGGCTCATCATCACTATATGAATGCACAAGGAAGGCGGCCATCAGAGAAGAGTGGCGGCATGTTGTGAAGCTTGCCACCAACACCTGAAGTGATGACCACAACCACTTTGTCAAGTGTGATACCGACAAAGAAGAAGAAGAAGTGAAATGAAGATATGTAGATTTTAAAAAAACTATATAAAATCTTATGCAAAATTTGATATTAATTCAAAAGAAGATAATTAGGCAATTTTGTTTTTATATTTATGAATTGTATTTCAAATTCTTCTTCGAAGAATTTTACGCTCCTTACTTTTAGCAATATAACTCTTTTTTAGAATTATTTGTTGTATGATTTTATCAAGAAATTTCACCATTAAACAACAAATTTTTCCATGAAGAAGAGCAAAAAACGTGACATGAAAATTTACACCAAAAACTTTTCTATGAAAAATATGAAGGCAATGTTGTTCAAGGAATAATCAGAAAAGAAAAAAAAATTATTTTAAGTTACTCGTTAACCCTAGTTCGACCAAAGATTTTTGTAACTCATTTCGGCCGAAGCAGTCATCCGGGTGACTATATTTGAAAATGTGATAAATTTTGGATATAGAGCAATAATTTTTTAAGCAATTATTTAAAGCTCATTTTCTTAGTTTTACAATGAACATAATTTCAATTTTCTGGCTTTAACCGAACCGGAGTAATGAATTTTTGGAAGTGAGTCTTCAAGCCAAAAATCACGAAATTATCAAAATTTAAATTAGCTCTATTTTTTCGGTATAAAAGGTAGCATAATCAAAGACATAATTTCTCTTTGCAATTCTTTTCAAAAACTCATAATGGAAATTCGAGCTCTGGGCGATTTTTGACTTGACTTCGATCACAATTTTTTAAATCTATTTTTTTTCGCTGACAATTTTCCAAAAAAAAAAACTTTTTTGTGAAATGCAACTTAAAAAAAGCTTCATTTTATTAACAAAAATCATTTGATTTTCTTATTTGGTAGATTGTTCCTCAACTGTGTTGTGATATCATCGTAATAACACCAATAATTTCATCAAATTTATAGGCTTAAATGTGAAAAAGATGACTTATAAATAAGGAAATGCACAAGCTCATTTTTAACATTTATTGTTACTGGCCGCAGCAGAGTGGCCACAAACCACAACATAGCGTCAGCACACACATACAATATATGCACCCAATCCTGCAGAGCACATTTTTTGTGTCTTTCATCGTTGGTCTTTCTCCCCTGGCAGCAATTTCCGTATGCTAAGTTAACTTCATCAATTCAATTCAGTAGTTAACCCAATAAAACCGCAACTGAAGCCACAAAATTTTACACATAAGCAAATACACACACACATATATGCATATACACACATATACATAGACATATATGTATATTGGAATATATGTATAAATTTCACTTTATTTAAATGTGAAAATTCATTTTAAGTTCATTTGTTGTTTTTCGTTCTCATGGGATTTCTTAGCTGGAATTTGCTTACATGGCAAATGAACAAATGCACGAGTGTATGTAAGGGATGGCGAGGGTGTTGTGACGCTTGTTGATTGTTGCAGTTCAGGCAATGCTTCTTGGTATTTTATATTATTGCTGCTATAGTTAAAGGACAGTTTACTGTGGCGCATCATGTGAATTTCATTAAGGCAGCACATTGGCAGAGCTTTAAAGCGCCCGTCGAAGAGTGCTGTGAGCAGTGGCGTGTAAGACAACACTTATGAGTAATGTAAATATGTATGTCTTTAATGCCACTTGTAATTTTTTTATGTTAAATCTACGTATGAAAACTCTATATGATGCATTATGCTCTGAAATTTCTATCAATTTTTAATGAAAGCTATTGGTGATTATTCCACAAAATCATCTGAAAATTACAATTTAATTAAAAGCTTGTAAAAAATCTTGGTTAGACCAAATCCATTTCAAACCATGCAGTCGGACTTACTTCAAATCTCGGAATCGGTTGCCAATTATATATGTTGTTTTTCAGAGGATATAAGCGTACACATATTCCCCCGATTTGATTAAAAAACATTTTGTACGAATTTATGCCCATTTAAAGTTTTAGTGTCCAAACTTGAAAAACCGCTGAAAGTTTTTTCAAAATAAGTTGCATTTTTATCCTATACAAAATTATTAATCTCTGTATTTGAAACTTCTGATCAGGTCAGAATCTTTAAGAAATTTTGAAAATTTATGAAAAGAAAACAATGCTAATTTTCTCAAAATCCCAAAGATTTTTACGCTTAAAATTTTACTGTGGATTTGTTTTAATATGAGAGAGAAATGGCATGAGTTTAATGCACGCTAAAAGACATTTGAGGTCAGGAGATTTTTTTTTCAAAAATCGAAATGTAATATTTTTTTTTTCATCATTGCCAAGCCACTCTACGGTACTATTTGCAAAGCAAATGACAAAAGCAACATACCAAATTACTTTCTGCAATTTGTGCTTGTATTCTGTACACTTTTGTTTTACCGTTATTTTCGTATCATTTTTTATCAAGGGTAATATATAAAAACATTGTACGCACATATAACTTTTTCGCTGACAAAGTCAAGCAAACAAAACATCCAAATCCACAGAAGAAGTTAGCGAAAAAGCTATATGTGCTATATGTGTATATGTGCAATTTTGATTAAAAAAAGTTTTGGAATAAAACTTAGATTTTTTGGCATGAAACTCAATCAAATTTTGATTGAACATTTTTTGCAAGAACAGAGTAGTGAAAACTCGTCAATTACAAGGATCGATGGAAGTGTTATTTGGAAGCGCAGATGGAGAACAAACTTCTTCCTTTGCCATGTCTATATTAATATATTTTTATTATATTTAGTGCATACGTTCTTTAAACCACCACTGCTCTTGACCATTTAACACGTTGCAAGAGACAAGAAAATTAATTAATATCAATATGTCCTATAGTGGTCGGTCACATAAATAACTTTTTTTTTTTACTCGAAACAACAAAACAAAAAAAAAATGAAATACCACTCCACAACTACAAGCACACTGACACAATAACACAATGATATACATACGCTGACACGCATATACCAATATATACGCAATACACAATTCACAAAGCCAATTTACGTTGACAACAACGAAACGACGGCAGTCGTGTTGCCAATTTTGCATCAACAGAAACAACAACAACAACTAACAAACATGAGCTATAACTGTGTGCATGTTGGTCAACGGCTGCTGCTGCTGTTGCTGTTATGTTATGCAATTGCAATTGTTGTTGCTATTATTATTATTGCACTTGTATTGTTATTGTTGCACGAATTGTCAAATGCAATATTTTGTGTACATGCTGCCATTTTTGATGACCAATTCATGCATTTGTCATTCAATGGCATATTTGGACTTTTGCCTGTCAGCGCTGATTCCGTGTCTGTTTGCCTGTTGTGAGTGTGCTGCAACAAACTTTATGCACCATACCATTGACATCGATTACCATAACGCATACAGCAGCTCAACTATAACTATAGCAGCAGAGTTGCTGTCGCTATTGTTACATTTATTGGCGTAGATGCACAGTGGGTGTATTAAGTGAAAAATGTCATCAGAAATGTTTACTCAAAATTAACCGTAGACCAACCTTTAAATTGTTCGTCTAATCTTACATTCATTATTGAGTGTAAAGCGAGCACAAAAATAAAAGTCTTATGCTTCAACTTTAGCTCAGCTGCTGCTTCCAACCATTTATAACTCATGTGCAATACACTGTGCAGCATAACGCATATTGCGTGGGGGCAATTTCTGCTACTGCTGCTGCTGCCACATTTGAGTTTTGTGAAATTGTGTCAAATGTATGTTAAATCAGTAGTTGAACCCTCTCGAGTTCACATGACTACAAATCGAAGTCAGAGACTACAAACGATTGCTGCTTGCTGCTGTACTGGATGCCCTGCTGTTACTGTTGCTGCCACGTAGTTGTCAAACGCAATGTTGTTTCTCTTGTTGCTTTGCACTATTATAATTGTTCTTCTATTTATTGTTGCTGCTCTTGTGCATTTTGTAGTTGCAGCTATTGCCATTTTGCTCCAGTTCGTGTCATTGTGCCACTGCCACTGAGTTCAATGTATTGTTTGCTAAATTTCCATAAATGCTGAAACAATGAGGTTTAAATTTTGATTTATGAAACATGTAGATATTGAGGAGAAAGTTTTCGGACAACAACACAGCTTATGAGGCAAGGCATGTTGCACTTTAAATTGCCTTGGAAGTTTATGTTACAAAGTAAAAGGAATTATGCGAGGAATGTGTATTCGAGATCGAATGGTTTTTGTTTTAACATAAATAGCATTTTCATAAAGACAATGTCTGGAAATGTTCGTTTTAAGCAACAAAGTAATATTGATTATTCGCAAACTGGCAATCTAAGGGATTTGCTAAAGTAATGCTGATAATGATGATATGATATTGGATTGATGAAGTGGTAGATCATTCATAGATATACATATGACAAACAAAGTAGTGTTTTCTTCACAAAATGGCAGTGGCATTCATTATTTATTATAAAAGCAAAATTTTTTGTAAATTACTTTGATCAAAGCATTTCATCTTAATTTTTGTTCGAAAACTAATTGAAAAAGTTAAAGCAACCATCTCACCTTTGACAGCATAAATTTACTTTTTACAGCAACAACTTAATTTTTGTTCTAATTGACAAAATTCTTGTCATCACAATATTGGCCATAGCGCACTAATTTGCTGTCACTCAAAGTTTTACCTGCTGTAACATAAAAGAAAATAATGCATTGCTGTAAAGTTGTGTAAACAAACTACGAATCTACTCAACCCTTATGAGAGTGAAATTTATGAAAAGTATCGATTAGTAATATCAAATATTTGCAGAAAAGTACTATTGCCTTAATTTCCTTTAACAACTCCAATTTAGTGGATTTCAGTTGAATTACAAGTAATTGTACACAAGTCATATCTAAAAACATAAACCGACCTATTAAATGCTACTCATGCGTCATTTTAAAAATTAAATATTTGTTTTAAAGAGCTTTATCTAAGCTTTGATATTATTTAAGAGCTTTGCATGCAAATAGATATTTATTTAATATCAATGCGCTTGATTTTTATAAATTTGAGCATTGGCTGCAGTAAAATAATAAGAAATATAACAGATAAAAATTTCTCTATTTAATTTTTTTTCCTATATTGATTGAATATTGACAAAACTTGTGCAACATTTTATTAAAATAGCACAAAAATTTTGTATTAAGTAAACATAAAATATTAAAAATTCACTATCCTTTGCAATAATAACGTCATTTAAAAAAAAAAGAGCAAAAGCAATTTCAACTGCTTTGAAATTTTCAAACTACGAAATTTCGATTTATCTCAATTTTCCATTTTCAAATATTTTTAATTTACTCAACAAAATATGCGCATAACCAATGGAATTTTATAGCTTTAATAAAATCACCCACTCTTGTTAGTCTGCCAAAGAAACTCCTTCTTGTCAGCGGTAACAAGAAAATTTTTTAAATGAAAACGCTAAGTGAAAGGAAGCAATGTAACGCAACGCAGCGTGGAGGGAAAAAGTTTGAACTGGACTTGGACATCACTGAGGAAAAGTTTTAATTTTTAATGCTGTCATTAGCTGAAGCAAAGGAAGCAAAATAGCAGCGCAGGGTTAGTTTGGCATATAGTAGCTAGCAGTGGTTTTAATGGACATTATTATGGGATGCAGCAGTAAAAATTTCAGTGTTATTTGGTTAGTACCTTCACAGGTATAGGTAAATCTTTCACTTGCACTTTACTAGTCAAGTGTCAAAGGAAATTGCTGCAGGATGCATCAGTGTCATCGTAAAACTTCAACAAACTTAAAGTGTTTTTTTATTTTTTTTATTTTTGGTGTTAACACAATATTGCTTTGGGCATCGGTGTAGTAAGTGGACAGTTTTTTTATTTAATTAAAGCGTACACTAGCTACTTTATAGAAAGTGAAGTGTTTTTAAAAATTTAACACAAGTATATGACGGTTACTTTTCTGTACAATAATAATTAATATTTTTTTCTAAAGATATATTAGCAACAGTATGTATATTCAATTGGTTATTGCTATCTTGTACAACTCTGTATTTATACTACTCCGGGTACAACATATATAACAGAATGGTTCATATGTATTAAATGTAACTCATACGTCATTCCAAAAAAATATTTGGTTTGGTTACTTAGCTTTGATATAAAAACCAGCTTTATTGCTTGAATATTTATTTAATGTAATTGAGTACACTTCAAAATTGTAAGTTTGAATGTTGGCTGCAGTATTATAAAAAGCACCGTATGTATAACAACTTAAGCTTTAAATTGTTCTTTTCATTATTTATTGTCGCATGAAATTTTCGAGGCCTTAGTAAAGGAAAAAAATCCTATCAGTTTAAAAACTAAAGAACAACAATTTTTATTACCTTCCTTTTATCTCACTTGATGGCGACACTTAAATCTTAAATGACTCATTTCAATCTTACGAACAAATCTGATTGCTTACCAACTATTCAACAGTCGTCGTCATCAGCTCTTGCTGATATGTCAAGCATTTGTTAACAAAACGATGTCAAGCGAAAATACATACGCATACTCCGTTGCAAGTGTTAGACAAAAACCTTAGCATGCAGCATCAGCAGCAGCAAAAGTATCATCAGCAGATGTTGTCAAAACATTTACAATTTAGTTGCTTAGATTGCTGCGGATGCTATGCAGTATGTGGTGATTCTGCTTCAAAACGCAACTACTACTTGGCTACTTAGCTATTTGGCAATTTAATTAAATTGCCTGTGCAGCAAGCAATGATAATTCATTGTGGCTCATTAGTTCTATGTTGACGGCTGTTGTATTGTAGAAAATATTACTTGTAGTGTCATCTTTGGGCGTGAGCTATGTCTGTCATTCAATTAGCTGGAAAATATTATGCAAATATATTTAGGTCAAAGTTAAATGTAACAAATTATAAGAGTAAGTGGAATGTGGGGTAGAGTTTGCGCTTCAGCTGTACTGTGAGCTTAACAGATTTTTGATACCTAAGCAGAAGAGCAAAAACGTCAACAATGAACAATGATGTTTTCAATTATCTTATGCTCACTTTGGTACAATTTCTCATGCAATAGAGTCCAAACGCTAACGCTATCTGTTACAAATCAAATAATTAAAGGTTACTCATACGTCACGATCTAAACTTGTTTTCCTAATTTAAGCTCAATAATTAGACTTCGATTTATATTAGTACGCATATGCCATTAATTTCATTTATTATATTAAGATGAATTGCAACTACAAAAATTTGGGTTATGGCTGTTGCAATATTTTAAGAGGGAGACATTAAAGAAAATTAAATTTTTATTATGAAAATCAAGTGACATTAAATCGACAAGCGTCAAATGCTGCTAGAACCATTGCAGAACTAAAAGTACATTGATTGCTTTTTCAACGCTTTATTGAGAGAAACTTAAATCATATAAAGTTTTAGTTTTTGGAACTATTTGTTACTCATACGTCATGTGAAACAAATTATTTCATAATTTGGCACTATAAGCTAGTTCTGTTGCAGATTGTTTCTTTTATAAAATTACTATATAAAATTTTTTTTAAAAATTTGAAACTAATTTTGAAAATCGATCAAAAATCTCTACAGCATTTTAAATTTTATAATGTTTCACACCATCAACATGTTCATTTGTAATAAGACTCACATACCACACATTTAATTATCACTTTTTTTTTTAAAAAAACCACAAACAACAACTACGTGAACTCCTCTTCAGCACAGTGGGGTGACAGTGATAATAACAATAGCAAAAATTATATGCTACATTTAGGCGACAATCTCACCACTAACAGCATCTGCTCCACACAACCGACACAATACACTTTACGACTGTTGTGGGATCTCCATACAAAATGTATAAATTTAATGAATTCGAAATCATGAATAGAACTGGGGGAGTTGCTTTTCGGCAACACCATATTATGCAAATATGATTGTACGTCCCACTAAATGAAAATGACACACAAAGGTATGGTGGATGAGTAGATGTTGTTTGGATAAACCACCAAGGTAGTAGACAATTCCATAGCGTATACAAACCATTCACAATGGCATACAGTAATCTACACACATGCATATATATATATACGTTAATGTTAACTCACTACAGCCATATACCAAAGTTCATGGTTCTATATACATTAAATTCACAATTGTTTTTGATTAAGCTCACCATGGTATGTTATCCGCCATTGGGATGCTACATGGCAACAATATGTTGTTTTTGTTCATATTGTCGCTATAATTTTGTTGTTGTTGCTATTTGTACTCCATGACTAATCACGGATTAAGATGACCATCAGCAGCAGCAGCAGCAGTCGCTGGGCGTTGGGTCAGCTTGAAAACGTATGTTAATGAATGTTTTCATACATTTAAGTATACAATATGTATGCATTCGTTAGTGGGCCGCAGCATGGGGTGGGTGGGTGCATTGTGATAATTTCTGTATTTTATTCAAAGTTGATTTTAAATATGCAAAGTGGTACAACATTTTATATGCGTTATTAATTATTTAAATTAATTGCGTTATACTGTTACCCTTTGGTTAGTTTGTTCATTTGTTTGTTTAAATTGGAAAACTTTGATTAATTCGGAGAATGTGTTCATTTCGCATGAAGAAATTGTGCATATACTACATAAATAACTAAAATATTAGTTTAAGTTTTCAATTTATTATTTATGTTTTGATTAATGCAAATATTGCATTTGATATGATAAAATTATTTAAAGATATATAAATTATTGACTCATACGTAAGTATGTAGGTTTGGCAAGTTGATATTCTCTGCAGATTTCTAAACTCTGCGAATCGTGGCATTTAATGAATTTTCAGCAAACTTCTGGATAACCTCGCTTTTACCTATGACCTAGGCTAACACCTAGGCTTTCGCCTTACTGCCGTCAGATCTTCTTAAATTGATTAGAGTTTTTTTTTACTTATGAATCCTCTATCAGTTTCAGTAGCACAGCAGAAAAATATTTTCTCATGAGAGTAAGCAGCAACAAGAAAAATACTCCACCAACATAGACACTCCATTTGAACAAAATTTATACAATACAGCATAACAGCGCTATTTATATACGTAATTTTTGCCATTTTCGTAGATGTTGCTGTTTCAAACAGAGTTTCAGTAGGGTTGAGTTTCAGTGGGAGATCGTCTTAAGACAATCGCCATATAATACTTCGGAAAGGATAAAGAAAAAGCTATAAAAATTGTAAATCTTTTTTCATCATTGCCAAGCCACTCTACGCTATTATTTTCAAAGCAAATATCAAAAGCAACATTCCAAATTATTTTCTTTCATGGAAAATATATAAAAACATTGTACGAACATATAACTTTTTCGCTGACAAAATCAAGCAAACAAAACACTCACAATCGACACAAATAGTCAGCGAAAATGCTATATGTGCGTACAAAGTTTTTATATATTGTATTTGCCATTATAAAAAGTTATTACAATAATAACGGTAAAACAAAAGTACGCAGAATGTAAGCACGATTTGCAAAAAGTAATTTGGAAAACAAAGTCCAAATCTCAAAATCTCCAAAGCCTGATTCTGAAATCGATAAATTTGGGAACGAAAAAAGTGCTGATCTTCAAGAATCTGAAAATTACAACTATGACAACATCGCATATTCTGCTTTCTGACCTTATATGACCTTACTTAGTTTCAACTCATTCTAGACAATTTTATTTAGAAATATATTCCAAAAATAAAAGAAGTTCGTCAGAACTCATATTTTCACTCCCACTACATTTCTCTCTATTACAATAATCTATAACTTTTTTTTAAAGAATAAAGCTTATTGCTAACAGAACTCTTTTTTGAGCACTAAAATCTCACATACATAAATACATTCCCATTGGATGCAAAATCACCATTTTGTTGCTCTTGTATATCACGAATATATCATTAAGATTTCTTTCAAACTAAGTCCTCCACATTCCTAGCAGATTTGTCAAACAGATAACTTAATGAAGTACTATGTTTCTATACAACACCTGCACGAAATTTTCATTACTGGAGATAGGAGCGAAAAAAGTACAAGATTTTCCTTTTGAATCGAGCACACTGGAAGCAGCAGTGACTCATACTTTTTATGTACAAACACTACACGCCAAAGTCACGTTTCAATTTACGGCCCATTGGCGGTTTTTTTGCAATCACGTTACCAATGCAATGAAATCTTCCTCTCCAGCATTCAAAGCGTAGCTGAAGAGCAAGCGACGAAATTCAATGGACTGTCAGTGTTGCCATTGTTGTTACTGTTTGCACTACTGCACGCGTAAACTAACACACATAGCACAAGAAATAAAGAGAAGAGGCTACAAAAAAAGAAGAAAACAAAAGCAAAAAAGGATAGCCTGTTTTCTGAAGTCATCAACTGGTTTTTTTTTTTTTTTTGTTTTTTGGACGACAACGTCAATACTTTGGCGTCAGTATTTGCACCTGTTGTAGTATCATACGGTGTTGGTGTGTCTTTATAACTATGTATGTGTGTGTATGCAGCGGGCTCTTGTTATTTCATTAGGTTGCTTTTTGTGCTCTATTGTTTTCGTTTTTGTGTCTTTATGTTTTCGTTTTTGGTTTCTTTTTTTTTTTTTGTTTTTATGTTCTCAACTCCACTTCAATTCATGGAAGGATACTCACTACGTGCTGAATCGTAAATTGTAACTTTTTATTATATTATGCTGTTGTGTCAACAGTGATGCACAGTGGCGTAGTTTGTTGAAATTTTTTTTTTGGAACTTAAAAGAATATTGAGCTTTTGCATTTGACAAAGGTTTTTGCTTAATAATTTTTTTATCGATATTTCGATATTAAAGAATATCGGTTTCTTAGTGAGTTGAACTGAAATAGCGATTTTATAGCTAATAGTGACGTTGTTTCCATAAAATTTCGTTTGAAACTGATGAGAAAAAAAAGTTATAAAATATCATGTCCTTAAACTATCAATAATTTTAACCTTATTAATATATAGTTGGAACATCAATTCTTAGTACATCATGAAATTGATTAAAAAATCCATGATTGCCTGAGAATATTCATGAATTTAAACATTGATCAAATTATCGATACATTTGAAATGCTCACCCTAATACTAATTTCTGCAGCCAATTTTAACTCGATAAAGAAAAAATCGTATTATAGTATATGCAGCAAAAAAAGTGCTGAATAGTGTGATTTGTGCCATTTTAATTATTGGCTATCCTACCACTGTTTCTTTCTTCTTCTTTCTATTTCTAACCCCATTCATTCATTTGTTCTAATGCCGTAATGTTAATGCTGGCTTGTTACAACGTCTTCCTGACAAAGTGCAATGATTTCTGTTGCTGCTGTCGCCTCTCAAAAATACAGTAGCAGCAGTCTAGCCTTTTGTCTCTGTTGATTTCCTTTGCGACATTTTTTTCCCTTACTTGGCTCTAGTTACATCTATGAAGTTCAGTTTGACTATTTATACCAGTACTTTTATGACTTTTTCATTAAGTTTATAGCGGATGGCAAAAATATGCTGTGCGCATGTAATTAGTTTTGATGAGTGGGCGCGTCGTTGAAATTTTAATGATTTTAATTTTTTTCATCATTCCTTTTTGCTAAACGTAAGTTGCAAATGCATTTGCTGAATTTTAATTCAGTAATTATGCGGAAAATTTTGAGGTGGCATAGTTTAACGTTACTTTGTTTTTCAAAAAATTGAAGCAGCTGCAAAATGAAGTCAAACGTTAACCTTCGCGTTTAATTTATTTTCTTATGCCTACTTTTAGGCAGCGCACAACTGCACTAAAGATCACAATGTAAAAGTTATTTTACGCATTTCATTGTGTTAAACTTCAAATGTAATTAATTTCGCACCGCGCTAAAGCACTAACACAGCGACATGCATTTACACGCTTAAATTGAATTTGCGCTGACAGCTAAAGTTTCTTGCGCATAACACAATTACATACACAAACACACCAGCATGCACACATACATACATACATACATACGCTTACTTTCATAAGGTGGCAAAATATTTTCACTAACTTAATTTTAAGCAAAATTTCACACACAATGCAGCTTGCAACGCTTTGTGGCTGCCTTTTTTTTTTGTGGGAACGGGACTTATAGGCATTTTAGGGTGTATCTACTGCTACTTAAATTTTTATTACCGACTGTCAAAACTGAATTTGGTATATAACGTTTCTGCGTGTTTCTGAGTAAGTAACGTTTCAAATGAAATCAAAAGGTGGCCATTAACAAATTGCAGCAAGCTTTGTGAAATGGAAGTGAAAGATTTCTGAAACGTAACTGAAATTTATAAGATATAAGTGAAAAATTTCTGAGAAGTTTAAGAAACGATTGAGTATTTTTCTAAGAAAATTTCATAAATTTTAACTATGAAACTAATTTGCCGAAAACCTTTTCTATTTTCATTTTGAAAAATTTTTTTCATAAGAAAATTTGTTCGAGTTCATTGGAAATCTTACATAAATTTTTCAGCATTCATCAAAGATAGCACCCTAAAACTTAGGTTTAACTATACATATAGGTTGCAAAAACTACTTCTATATTCAATGTATTTTCACGTTTATGCAATGTTTAAATTGTTTGAGGCTTTTAATTTTGTTTGTGTCTGTTTGTTTGTTTGTAATAATTTGTTTGTGTATGCGTCTAACTGCACTGCATTTCACTTCTTCACTTGCAGTGTGGAAAAGTTTTAGTAAAAACTTTTAGTTTATGCGGTAACTACCGCTGATTTAAACAAAAACAGAAAGTTGATTTTTATTTGACGAATGTTGCAAACAAAAACTGTGGCTTTTAACTATTGGCTTTAAAGTTTTGAGCTTTGTTATGTTTAACGTATGTACGCCTATGTGTTGTTGCCGTTTTGTTTTTAAAAGATTTTAGTAATTTTTATTAATTTGTATTTTTTTTTATTTGTTTATTATCCACCAACGTTGGCGTTGCTGCAGGTTTTCTTTAGAGATATTAAGTCAGCTTTGTCATTGAGTCTCTGCTGATCAACCCTTTTTAACTTTTCTTCTTTTCATAAATTGATCGTAAATTAATCGACCTTTTTATTAATTAATAGAATTGTTGGTTAATTATTTCGGATTGAGGTCTTACTTACTACACCCAAATAATTAGCCAACGATTCTGTTTTGTTTTTTTCTTATTATTTTCTTCTTTTAAAAAGCAAAAACGCTAGGATAGACAAACGAACTGCATTTTCCTGACCATGCAAACCAACGCAGATGCACCCAAAAATATATATCATGCGATTTTTTTTATTACACGCCAACTTTTATGCTCATCAGACATTTTACTCGTAGCAAACGCTGCTTGGTAGCAATTTAATTTGTTGCACTTAAGTTGGGTTATTTTCGTTCTGATTTTCTTTCCGACACAAAAATTACAAGTTGAGCACTTGAAATTAAGTTACGATGGCCAATGCGACAATAAGTTAATTTAGTTGCTAACTATGCAATCTAATGCTTATGCGTATCGTTTGTTGCAGCAATCTTTAAAATCAAATTTCAAGTTATAAATCTTGGAACTTAGATAGTACTTGGAAATGTGTATTTTATTAGGATTAGAAGGGTGTGTTCAGCGAAAACAAAAACTGTTTTCAAAACAACAAAAAAATAAATATTGCCTGAAATATTTATATATTGACTGAGTGAAGCGTATATAAGTAGCAAGTTGACAGAAAAAATTCTCTTTCATTCAAAATATTTTTAAATTGGAAGAAAAAGCATAAGGTAATTTATTTTTTTTATGGTTCTAATGGTACTGAGAATTAACAAGAGTTTTCTGGCGCCATAGCTGCTGCACTTTAGATGACAGTTTTAATTTCAAAATTTGTGACAACTTTTTCCGAAATATCTTTTTCTATTGTAGCGAATTCATTTAAGCATACTCTTCATATTGCTACTGCTGTTTTTCTTACAAATGGAATGTTATGAAACAAGAAGCTTTCTTGCAATTTGAATTAAGAGACAAAAGTAATAAAAGTTTACGATAAAATTTGTAAGTTTATGAAACAAAAAAAAAAAAAACCATTGAATACAAGTACTCATGGCTTGATGTCTGAGCATTCTATTTCACTTATGGTTTTGAGAAGAACTGCAATTATCTTGTATCAAAGTATCAAATATTCTAAAAGGTTGTATGATGTCAAATGGTTTTGGAAAGTATAAAGAAATCAAAAATTCAACAACGATGGAAAATATCAGAGAGTATATATTATTACCTTTAGTAACGATAAATATCCAAAAATTATAAAACCCAAAATATATAAATTTTGCATTGAAAAATATTGGCTAAGTCGTAAAGTAATGAAAAACATCGAAAAACACTAAAGAAGTTTTCGAAATCGATAAGTTTTGAAAACATATTGTAAAAGTATATATATTATATAAAGAAATATAGTCAATAAAACTTAAAAAATATTGAATATAATAAAAAAGTATTAATTAATACAAAAACATTTCAATATACGCCGAATAAAAAGTATCGAATAATATCAAAAAATATTAAACTGTTAAGAAAAATATCAATATCTTTATCTGATTCGATGTTAAGGAATAACATCTAATACTCAATTTCACTTAATTCATTTTATAAATACCACTTATTATAGAAAAATCTTAAGCTTAACCCTGCAAAAACTTCTCTAAGCAAAAAAAAAAAAAACTAAAGACTTTTCTTTGTTTGAATTTCAATTTTTATTGCACTTTTTATTTTCATTTTATTAATATTTTCTACTATTTGTTTTCACATACACAAAAATAGAGAGAGAGAGTGAAAAAAAAACAAAAAAAGAAATTACACAAGTATATACTTGACATAAACACCCACTCACGTACACATGCAGTGCGCGACACTTTCACACAATCACATAAAATTGTGAATTGATCTAACCATACATAAGCGCGCGCCATAGCCTATAAAAAGCAGTAAAATGATTTCTATTCACAATTTGCAGCGTATTATTTGGCGCGTCGTCTTCGCCAACTTCATTTTAAAGGTTTTGTTTTTGTTTTCACCGCCATGTTGCATCATGTGACGACCTCAATACAATGCAGGCAGCACACGAAATATTTGAACGTAGCGTTAAAATCTTTAAACGGAAGTGCATACAAGAAATGCATTAATGTAAGCAGCAGCAGTAGCAGTGCATTGAAAAAGCTTTTGAATTTTGTCAGCGCATTTTTTTTTTTTTGTTTAATAGCGATATTTGCTGTTTATGTTGGTTTGCTGTTTTTGCCTTTAATTTTATTTTATAATTTTAATGTTTTTGCGAAGCTCAGCAGTTTTGCTAGAACTGACTAACTTTTATTGTTTTTTATAAAATGAGTTCTTAAGTAATATAAAAAATAAACAGCAATGAATGAAAAAATTTCAAATATTTTAAAAATCAATTCAGAGTACCTATTGTTTATTTTTTGGTTTCTAAAAAATTATTCCAAGAATTAAAAACAAATATTTTTCATGTGCAAAATTTATTAGCACTGACTTATTTTGAGGCAGCATTGCTCTTTTAATTCTGCATTGCAATGAAATAATTTCTTATTTAATTTTTACTAAAGTCTTGGAAATCTATCTACAACATTTTTTATTTATAATTGAAAATTTTCTTTTGACATCAAAAAATTGCAACCTAACTGCTCAGTTTTATGCGCTTTATTAAATGTACCTACTGCATAAAAACGCGAGCATTTGCTCTTTGCTTTTAAGATTCATGCAAGTATAATAAGATTGCTGCTGCTTGCATACACATACGTGCACATTGTTTTATTTTACTTTACTATTTTTCGTTTGTTGCCTCTGTATGTGTGCAAAAGTTTAACATTTAAAGTGGCAATATAATGTCTGTATATTTGGCATAATAAAAATGCACTTTTCGTTCAAATGGTATGCTTATTGTCTTTTATTATATTTTTAAGAAAAGTTGAAACCATTAAGACATTTTTTATTTAAATTTTTTTCGAGACAATTTTTGTTTGAAATAATTTTTGATGAGTTTATCTTGTGAAAAAACTCTGAACAGAGAGTGCTATGTGAGTACAAAGTGCCTGAGCTTCATAGCCATCAAAAACTTATAATTTTTTACAAAATTTTTGAAAAAAACTTAGAATATGTTGAAATATTTATTTAATATTTTAATTGAGCTAAATATCTATATTTTTCAAATGGCTGGAAGATCTTCTATGCTTAAAATTAGCTTGAAACTCTCATTAAAAGTCGTTTATGCACTTGCCTATTTACAAAAAATAAATATTTTAATTTAATCAGGCCTTTGATATGCAAATTTATAACATAAAATCTAAAAATTTATATCATTTATTCACCTATAAAATGAAAAAGGGAGAACGTCAGCGAACAGCACAGGGGACTATGACACTTTAGAGCGACAAAAAAGAAACCATATAAAACGGAAGTTAGCAGTACTGCAGTCATACATAACATTTCATTTGCATATCTACTTTAGTCAAGCATAAGCTTAAGACGCATGCAACACACAAAAACACATACATTCATAGTCAAAATACATATAACACATGCATGCAAAGACTACTTTGGCTTACCCATACACAAATATTTAGCGTCAACAAACTTCCTTAAGTTTATTTGAAGTGCGGCTATGAAATAAAGTATGATTGACAAACTTAAGTACGCTATCGTCTAACTTTTGATAATCGAACTTAAATTGTAGTAGAATAACATATATTGTTTGCCTTGAAGCGACAAAGTTGAAGTGCGAGATGAAACTTAAGATTGATTACATAAAGTTTAAGAAAATTATTGCAATTCAGTAAAAATTTTTATTTATTTAAGAAAGCTAGTTTTATTTAAGATTCTTAGGAATTAGTAAAATAATATTCTTGTTCAAAATAGTAGTTAAGGACTTAATGCAAAATTGTGAACTACGGGAATATATAAATATTAAAGTAGTAAAAAAATTTAAATAATTTTTATTTAATCGGTTAATTAAGGATAACATAAGCAAACATTATAAGCACTGTATATCTAACACTTTAAAATAAAATATTTCGCTTACGTCATGTAATGCATAGTTTTAAAATTTGTTTGTTGTAATAATGCGTGCTTCGTTTCTTAGCAGCCACAAATAAAATCTGTAAATTTTTAGTGAGCATGCCATAGCAAATAGCATAAAAAGCTGAGAAAGATTGTAAGTTGCAACTGATTTTTGTGCAGTGATTTTCTTGTGTATGGCTCTTCTGCAGACTACCTTCGATAACACTGAAAAGGCACGCACCAATTGGTTATTAATTGATACTTTTGTGGCTTTAATCTGCCGTTTTAAGTTTAGTTTTTTTTTAGTTAAAGCCTTCACAATATTTTAATAACAAGTACATAGTGGCCATGAATTAAACATTATATTTTCTGTTGGCTGCTGAACAGTTGTCAAGCATAACTACATTTAAAAGCCTTGAGCTACATCATACTTCTAAAAATAGCTCAAAACTGTACTCACAATAATTAATTTATTACTCATACGTCATAGTATTAATAGATTTAATATTGGCTTATGTATTCAAATAAAAAAATTTTCCCCGAGACAGAGAAGATTTCATAATTTTAAGCATACTTTTTATTAAAATATGATGAAAGTTTGATTCTATATGACTCTCTAAGCCATTTCCTATAAAGGGATTAAAAAATTCCACGCAAATACTACATTTAGCAATTTTATGAATATTTAATTTTGAGTTTTTCTCCATAGCCGTTTTTTCACTGAATTTCAATGCAATAAGCCAATTAACCCTTTGCTTATCATCCATAGCACCACCGCATCAAATCATTGCACATTAAAGCACCACAAATTAAGCACACTTGAGTTAGTTGAGGGTTTTAATAAATATAACAAAAAAAAAAAAAAAAACGATAGAATATAGCACAATGAAGCTACTTTCAACAACTACTTTCACAATATTTTATGCAAAATAACTGCAGTTTCTATCTTCCTTAGTACGCTTCTCCTTACAATGTGCTTCAAAGTCTTGTAGAGCAACATCTTAGTCGTCAGAGATAAATAAAAGAGAAAAAACAATTATTAGAAATTAACACGTTTTGCCTCGAACTTATATTCCCTGGGTTTTCACAAATTTTTATAATTTTTAATTTTCTAGAGGATCATATTTCCAAATACCTGTATATAGGTTTTATAAAAGGTTAATTCTGCTTCTTGTATGTAATGCCACTGAATTGAAGTATTGATAGACGCCCTTTTAGTTCTTTCCTAATAGCACTAGTTTTGACATAGAATGCTGCTCAACATAATCTGACCTGAGGCTGATAAGTCATAACTAAACAAGTATCATATGCTATAACAAAGGTCTCGTACATCGAATAAATCTTCTTTTCTCTAAGTCTGAAAAAGTTCATCCTTAAATAAATTTTTTTTAACTTTTTTATAACAAATAATTTTGGGTATCTGATCAGTGGCCATGGTTTGATCATACATATTTACAAGGAGCATTTATTATTTATTTAAAGTTATAGCTGAAGGTGATTTTATATTATATCGATTATAAAATATCGCAATCGGAAAAAAATATTATAATAAGTTTTAATAAAATATATAGGAAATTTCATATAAAAGTCACTCATACGATATGGTCTGCATAGTTTTTTTGTCGTAATTTGCCTTAAAGAATCTTTTCATATTTTAGCAGCCTTGAATAAAATTTAAAAATTCTTGTTGAAAATCGTTTAAAAAAATAGTTCAAAGAGCAGTTTATGGAGCTTTTATGCATCAGAAGCGCAATAGCAGAGCTCAAAGTTTAAAATAAATTCAAGCAAAAAAAAATTTCTTATAAGTGAAAAATGTGTTAAAGTGGACAACTGTGAACTGACAGGTAACAGCAACGCCAACATCACTACTTACTACAGGTATTAGACATGGCATAAACTTTCATCACCTGCTTCAACAGCAGCTGCAGCTTCATTTACAGTGCTTTTGCTGCAACAGTTGAAAATTTCTTAAGACTAGCTCGACATACTACCACTTGCTTCTCATACTTGTGTCCATGTCTAAAGTTGTGGTAAATAACTTTTTTTTTTCATACAGCTTTTGCTGTTATTGTTCTTGTTGTTTATGAGTCCAAAGCATACGTTTACTGCCACGTTGTGTCATGTATTCTTGTCTAGAGGTATACGCTTTTTTGCCACTTTTCTTATGTTGAAATTTATGTTTTTGATGAAAATATGCTATTGTTTTGTGTTAGACTTTTCTTGTATTGTTATATGTGCACATTCTGTAGAAACTTTCAAAAGTTATAGCTGCAATCAGTGGAATTTATAGCTCAACGCATAGAATTCTGATGAGCCTCTTGAAGTAGTTTGAAAATCTGTAACATATGGTAAGTTAAATAATATACGTCATGGTGCTAATAATGCTAATCAAGTGCAATTTATTGCAAAGTTTATATGATTTTTTGTTTAACTGTTAGATGGCCTCAATTTAAAAACACAACTATTTGTAAGCATTTAAAAAGCGAATGTGAATAGCGGCTCTGTAAACTTTCCGGCTACATCCAAACTCAAATATCACCGTTAATTAGAAAATTGACAATACTTAAATAATTAAATGCTGCTCATACGTCATGCTATGCTATGGTTCATGATTTACGTATTTATTTTGGCTGTATTAACTTCTAACTTTCATGCATAATGATTGGCAATTGTTTCAGGAAATATTTGTTTCTGTCTGTAGTAATGCCAAAGAATTTTAATTTTATTAAATTATTTTTGTACTTACATACATTGGTTTGAGCTTTGTATTTTGTAACTTTGAAAAACATTTTCGTTTTTGTTCAACATATTTTATAAATTTCCATTACGCGACATCACTGCAAATTCTTACATCACAGAATAATGGCATTAATTCTATGCTCATTGCAATGTTTTGTCCTGGCAACAACTCACTTAAGCCGCACACACAATAATTCGTAACTTACAATGAATTCCATTTGACAAAATCACACAATAAGAACAACCCACAATACCGAACCGCATTCTTGCAACAAATGACTGCATTCCAGTGCTTTGCTTAAGTTACGCAATATCTGTACAACAAGAACAACAGCAACAAAAACTGTAATAAGCGTAACATTTTGTAAAATTTAAATTTACAATGCATATCGTCAGTGTTGCCAATGTCATTTTACTTTTACTCCAACAGTTACGAGCATGGGTATCAACTACTACAGTTGCTGCTCTTGCTATAGTCGTATGACAATGCTGCTGCTCGAGTGTTATGCCATGCAATCTGATTGACATACACGTGACATATTTAAATGCATTCGAATTCATTTGCACAGAATACTACTACTCGTAGAATATAACAACAATACAACAACTATCTACAATAACGAACGATAGCAATAGCAATAGCGATAAATGTTGCAAACATTGGAATGCATAAAATGCTTAAGGAGTTGGATATTTATAACCGTATTTTTTACATTAGTTATTTGATATTTGCATTAAGTCGTAATGAGTGCTACAGAATCAAATTTAAAATATCATGCGTTCCGGAAAGTAGGCCCTCTTTATTCTATAGTGCTTCATTCACCAAGTACCGATGAATAAGGTTTATCGTTCTAGATTTTGATAGTGATAACCAGACGATATTGAAAAAAACTATTCTTTTTATGACCGAAAACGAGAACTATCTTGACCTATATTTCGGTGATAGCAAGTATTGTTTATCGTATGCAAAAAAAAAAAGGTTGCTTACTTTTTAATATTATGTTCGTTTGTCTTAACATTATTTATTTAAGAACAAGTCAACAAACTTATCAAATAATAAAGCATAATATTTGAAAGAATATTAAAAAAAATAATCTTTATAAATAAAATGATAACTTTTTTCTCTGAACCCACAAACTCAAAAATTATTGCATAGATTTTTTTATCATACTTTTTATTTGTTTTATTTCTTAGACGCTTAACCTTCATAATATATTAAAAAATAAATACATATAAGAATGAATGTCTGTCTGTAAGCTATCTATAAAGCTAGAAATTACTGAGCCGATTGAGCTTAAAATTAAGTGCTATATTTCGGGGACATAACTATTATAAGCTTTTTGTAAAAAAATTGTTTTTTAATTATTTAATAAAAATTTAAATTGCACCAATCGATAAGGAAAGGTCGAAAATAGCCATTTAATCTATGAACTGGTGCAAAAAAAAAAAATTTTTTGAACCACCCTAAATTTTTTTTTTTGCTCCAACCGATAAGAAATGGTCAGCAATGGCTTTTGGACATACCTTAGGGCGGCTCCGGACCTTGGAAAGCACCAAAAGGGTCGAAGACGGTACTTTCCAAGGTCCGGAGCCATCCTTAGTGATAACCAAAATTATTTTTCGAATTTACCCAATCGATTGGGACAAAAAAAAAATTTTCCGAAAATGGGTCAAAAGCGGTCCTTGAAAACGATATGTTTCACTTGATACTTTTGGAGCAAAATATCACAAAGAAAAAAACAGATCGACTGGGTGAAACAGCAACGATAAGGTTACCCCAATAGCATATAAAATAACGTGCTCCAGAGAATTTTATTCTTGCTTTCTTGTGCACTCACACATACATAGAGCAATAGAAATAAAAAAATACGCATACATTCAAAACGAATTCAATTTCATTTGCAGCAGACAAACGAATTTAAATGAAATTGCAATGAAGAATTGAAGAAGAATGCAACGCGCGAAATGCGCTACCGCTTCAATGCACATGCAAAGTGATGATGCTGGCGCTGCTGCTGCAAATATTGCATGCAACAATATACACAATACAATACAACGTTGCAGAGAGCGCAATGGGTTGCTGCAGTGCAAAGGGGAATTGCGCTTTTGTTAAGTTTTCAAAAGTTGCAACATTTTTGCAATACGAGTGAATTGAAGATCTAAAGCAAAAAAAAAAAGAAGCATCAATTGAAAAACGAAAAAAATGTTGCAGCAAACGATTGATGTAAATTTTGTAAAATTGTCTCTTTTTCTTTTTTTTTTTTTTGTTAGTTCGTTTATTTGTTTGTTATATCGAAATTGAGAGAAAGTGAAAGAAGTCAAATAGAAAAATACTAAATGTCGTTAAATTGATGCCATGTCAAATGTAAAGGGTGTTGCAAAAATGGAACATTGCATGTTGCTGACAATCAAGCAATTTAAAAGATGGAGGGTTTTATTTTTTTTGACGCATATCTTTGAATGCTTTTAATTTGTTTTTTTATATTGAATAAGCAAAAAACTAATACGATATTTGGGTGCGTTTACTGAGACACTTTTTTTCTTAGCGCGCGTAACTTTGTTAAAACTCGTGCGTGCCGCTTACTAAAGCATACATAAATTATCTTTATTTACTTATCATTTACATACGCATATCTTACTGACCTACTTTTAGAATTTATGGAGATGTTGCTGAAGAGTTGTTCTTTCGATTCGTCGAATTTTTAGTGTGACCCACATTGTAATCATAAAAAATTTCAGGCATTTTTTGCACAGTAGATAATGTGTCGGAAAAAGATTTTTTTTTTTATCAAATTTTAAACTGCACTAATGGTACCCGTAATTTCGCACGCGCACATTCTGTTGTATTTTTTTTTCCATAATAAAATTACTCTCTAAACACATATCATTCTATCTTCTCTCTTCAAAAGTAACAAAAACAATTGACAGAGAGTTTGTTCTTTGAACTTCGAAGCCATATATATATGGTGCATATGAGAAAATAAGCAACAATAGCAACACTGAATTAAAGAAGCAGCATAAGCATCGATATGTAAAACAAAAATTTTTGTGTGAGGTTTTGCAAAATTAAATCCCAAAAATGGTGATATTTAACTTTTAAAAATTAAAAAATAAGTATGCAAAAACCTTTAGTAGCTCAAACTTATTGTTTCGAAAAAAAGTTATTAAAATCTGCTAAGTATATTATGCTGCAAAGCGTTACAAATCATTTGCTTACGAAAATTTTTATTTAAATCGTACAAAAAATATAATTAAAAAAAGTGCTAATACTTTAAAAAGTAGATAATTAGCTATTGCAGAAATTGAAAAAGTTATTTTAGAGATAAAATCGAGTGGATATAACTGAATTCAAACTTAAGTGTATTTTGAAAAGTTCCTCCCCTTATATTTTCAAATATTTTTTACTTGTGTTTTTGTTTTACTTTTCTTTACGTCCGAGTTTGACAAACCTTTGCTTATCATCAGAGCAATTGAGTTTATGGTGTCCTCAATCTGCAAATAGTAGCTGACTTCTACAAAAAGTTGTGAAAAGTTCAAATACAATCAGTGCCGCAAACAATAATCTCTTCTATTCCCATATTTTTTACTATCTTCTAAAGCGTTTTATCTGTTGTCTTTCCGAATGTCTTGAGAAATAATTCCGCGAAATATAAAATCAGCATTGCAGAACTTTTACAACAGCCATATGACTTCTTAATTTCTTTATAAAGCCTTTCATAAAAGAATCATTGCATGAATTTTAAGAATTTGAATTAAAAATAACAATAAATGTATTACTGCATATTGATAACAATATATTAAAGTTAAGTAAAACGCTTTTTTTTATTTTTTTTTATAAGAATATATATATATGCAATTTGTACTCAATTTTTTATACAAAACTTTTCTTCCGCTTACTCATATATTTTATGTTTCTTTGCGTGGGGCATTAAAATAGACAGTTCAATAAACTTTAAATAAAAAAAAAAAAAACAAAAGAAAATAGCTGCCTAACATTCTTATCAGTAGATAGGTTATAAAATTTTAAAATTTTTTTACAATGATATACAAAACAGTAATATAAATGAGATAACAACAAAGTGCTTTGATTACCTCAGTTTTATTTGATTAAAAATCGTGTGAAAATTTTAGTTAATGATTATTTATTTTATTATCAGCTGAAAGTTGATATCATGAAGCTTATTAAATATAATTAATTAAAAAAATAATTAATATAAACTGATATTTTATATGAATAATACTGTTAAAAACTATTGCTGTTAAATGTCAAAGCAAAAGTTATGTTTTTTATTTTCTCATATGCAAAAATATTTTTTTAATAATTTAAGATATTCCATATTTTTGCATTTAACAAATATCAACTAAAGCGTAAAAAAAGCCAAACTAACAAAACAATGCAACATTCATGACAGCTGGCAACCTTCTGTACAATCACGCAAACACACGCAAAGCAACACACTACCTACATATAAAGAGAGATGAAAGCGAAAAAAAAACAGTTGCATATTTTCAAGCGTGTGATGCATTGAAATGCAATTTTCCAAAAGGTGCACATCAGAGCACCTTTCGATTCATGCATTCCATATCGTATTTATTTAAATTGATGCCATGTTGTTGCTTTTGATACAAAACGATGACTCGTTGCCTCTGCTGTTGCTGCTGCTGATGATGATTATGATGCACTGTAGACGTGCACAAATTTCTAGAGCAAACAATTCTCGAAACGAAAAGATCTTGAAGCAAATAACAGTAACAGCAGCAGCAGCAGAAAAAGAAACGCTATCAAAATACATGAAAACGAATTTAAAAAGAAATAAAAAAAATTTTAAAATGAAATTCGAGACGCAAATACTTGATATGTGAAAGCAGAATAAAAGAGTTCAACGTGAAAAGTAAAAATAGCGTATTATATTGCAAATATCGTTGATTTTGGAATCGATTTCATGGCAATCGCAATCGAAATTGCAGTTTCACAAAATGCAAAAAATAAAAAAATACAATAAAACTAAAAAAAAAAAACAAATAATTTTCATAGAAATATTACTGATAGTTATTTCAGTGACATAAAAATCGAATGAGTTTGCATAGATGCTGCTGATAGCTGACATTTGCTTTGATGATAATGATTTGCAATAGCCACGTGATTATGTTGTGTTTATTAAGGTAACTGAATGGTTGTGCTTAAGTGTTAGTAACAATAGCTGCTAAAATTTAAAAAAAAAAAGTGAAGTGCCTCCTTCTGCATCTTTAGTAACAAGTAAAGTTTTAGTTCTGTACAAAGAAGATACACTTAGTTTGGTAAAAAGAGAAGCTTTCAGATTTTAAGCAGAAACACTTGAAGCTTTTTAAAGTCCATTGTCTTTCATAAGAGAGTAGTGAGCACCCTTGTCATGCCTAGATATGTGATGATCGGAACTAGATTTGAAGGAAGAAGCTCCATTTATGTTGTATTTCAGATTGCGGTGGTGTTTTGTTGTGACAGCTAATCACAGTAGAAATATCGAAGCACTATTTCTACTTCTTTTTCGCCTTAGTAGCTGCAAAGGTATTGTTCAGCTGCCCAGCTTACGTGAAGAACTCCTGTAAAGATGCGAATTATTCTTTTAAAGAACCATAGAGAAGAAGGTTTACAATTTTTTGGTACAAACGATTTGATGACTATGCGCGAAGCTGTTACACAGAACCACGAACAAGTTTTATTAAAAATGGGTTAAGCAACACGAAATTTGAAAAATTTATTTTTCGTTCTCCATAAACGATGTATGAAATCACCAATTTCTTCTTATTTTTTTTTTTACTTTTTTTTCATGGATTTAATTGATTTCGGCATGAGCCACTTAGTTTAAGTGGACAGTTCATTAACAAAAATTGGCGGAAACTCTTTTATACTCTCCGGCTATTATAAATTTTTAAAATTTATAAATATTATTCAATGCTAATCGATACGTTCCGCCTTGCTATAGTATACACTAAGAGTCAACTCATTCAAGAAAATTTTAGAAAACAGTATATATTATAGTTAAGCGTCACCAACTGAGTCGATTTCGTCATGTCCAATTAACTGTCTGTCTTCATGCAAAAATCACGATTACGGGAATATCATGAGAGATAATTTCAAAAAATTTGGATACAGACAGACATTATAGCACGTGTGATGGAAAATTTGTGAAATCATATCAAATTTCTTGAATTTAACCAAAAGGGTGTGGCATCTCCCATACAAGCTAATATTTCTTAATGCTATTTTGATGATGCAATAATATATTTATTTGAAAGAATCAAACTTTCCTATTTAGTTCGAAATATTCCATGAATGAACGAATATTTGATATATATCGATTTTGTGATGTTTTTTGATACATTTGGAATTTTGTTGATTTTGGCGATGTTTTTCGATAACATTCGTTTTATATGCTTTTTGATACTTTTTGAGTTACTTTTTATGTTAATTGGTATTTATCAAATTTCCAAACTGTATCATTCAATACTTTCTCAACTTTTTTTTCGATTTTTTTCCATATAATATACTCTGACTTTTTCGATGCGTTTGAATGAAGTTCGATAAACTTCATTGATTTTCGATACTTTTCGATTTTTATCGACTTTTCCGATGCTATGCAACTTTCGTCTACAACATTATTGATATTTTTCGATGCCATTAAATCTATCAAAATTTTCCGATAATTTTCGAAGATACAACTTTTTCGATGGCATAAAAATTTATCGATATTTGATTTTTTTCGATGTTTTCCGATACCAAAAATTTTTTCAAAAATTTTCACTTTTCTGGTGTTTTTTTATATTGTTAAATATTTTTCAAATTTTTTTGTTACTTTTCTACTATTATTCACTATTTCGATGTTTGTGAATACTTTTCGATATATCTCATCGTTTTATCGATTTTTTTCACTTGTTAGTTTCTTTTCGATATATTTAGTATTTTTCGTAATTCTTCAGCACTTTTCAACTTCTTTAATTTAGTTCGATGCTTTTTGTGTTATCTTGACCTTTTGATGTAATTTTATGTATCATAATTTTCGATTCTTTTTTTAATCGACTTTTTTTCGATTATATTTTTCTTGTATCTAATATTCAATACTTTTTAAATTTCTCAGTTTCTTCTACACCACTCAACACACTGAGTTTTCATATATGTATCAAGCAAATGGGAAGAAAACAAATTCTTTTACTAAATCGTGGAAGCCAACTAGATAGTTAATATCTGTGACATACCGTTAATCTTCAATTTTACACATCATTTGCTACCTGACACACTCAAAGTAATTGTAATCCATGAAAATGTAAATTTCCAAGCAAATTAAGATAAAATGTTATGGCAATTATTGTTGACTGGCTACATAAATGTAAATATTTTTTCATCTCATTTAGTATCAATCAGTTTCTAGTTGTCTATATTCATTAGAATGAAAATTTCCGTTTATTTTTTAGTTATTTTCTTAGTTGTTAAATTAGAGTCTGCTATTTGTGATAATAATAAACATTATGTTATACATAAGGACTTTCAAATTGGTAAACGTATTAAAGGTGATGTACTCATTAAGAAAATGAATTTACGAAAGGAACCACCAGCCAGAGTTTTAGGTATTCTTGAAATTAAACCAAAAGTTAAAATTGTATTTAATTCAACCGTGAGTACCTAAAGTTGCAATTGTAGAACATTTCAGATGTACACATAAAAAAACCTTTTTTTCCATATTTTCTAAGGATCTTGGAAATAAATTTATCAACGCCGTTAAACTCAATCAACAGCATGAAAAAAAATTTGAAGCGCGTGTACCTGAAGTCAAAGTTCTAGATGGTGGCATTCATAAGAATAATATCACATTACAGCTAATTGGTAAACGTGGATATGGTTTTAGTTATAAGATACTAATTTATGGAATGTGATATATCAAATAAAATTTGAAAAGAGATGAGTAATATTTACAATGTTAACAAAAAAAATCAAGTAAATAAAATGGTGCTAAGCAAAACAACTCTAATTTACAAGCGGAAAATGCGTTAATTTTGAAATCATAATTTTTTTTTTTTTTTAGTCTTCCAATGCTAGAAGTTTCTAGAAAAATCATTCAGCGTAAACCCACGTATGTTAACAAAATAATCATTGAATTTATTTTAAGTTAATTCTCAGCATGTTTTTGTTTTTTTGCTTTTTATAAAAAAAAGTTCCATCAAATTAGTTATAAGTGGTTTCTTTTTACATCAACAATACAACTTATTTATTTTAGCATCGCATATTTAGTTTCCCTCTTATTTTCTTTTTTTATACTGCATAATGCAGCAGCAGGACACATTATTAAGCTTATTATTATATAAATAAATTTTTCATTGTCTATCTTTGCATAATAAATGCCCAGGCAACCACAATAAAAATAAAACTGAAATAACGACAAACAGGCAAAAATTGTCAAAATTTTCTTTGGCAAATGAAAAAACAAAAAAAAAAAAAAAACTGACCAAAATAATCCGCTTAACTTTTTGCAATATTGTAAACGAGGTCCTTGAGCTCTTGTGAGGCTGCCGTTGATTTTTGACTCAACTAACCGCAGTAAAGAAAACACAAATAATAAGTGGTCGTTTTTCCCCCAATTTCCTTACGCTGTTTGAACATTTTGTCCAGGGCTGGCTAAAGGCTTGTTACTACTGGGCTACAAGTTCTGGTTTGTACAAGTTTGGAAAGTAAAATTCCTTAGATCTTCTTTGTACCCCTTACACCATAACATTAACCGCCCCTGGCTATGTTTTTATCATATTGTTATAATTTCGCACATTGTATGGACACCCTGTTTTCATTTACATTTTGCTAAATATACATACAAACAATAACAATATGGAGATGGGAAAAAACTATGTTTGCAACTCCAAGGACAAAAAACTACACACTACGTAGTATATTGGACATGTGAGCCTTTAATTAAATAGACAAAAATAGATGCTGTCGTTTCTTCTGCGCAGTCGGTTGTTTGTTCATTTCACAAAGATTCCAAGAACAAATTTCAATAACGTTCATAATACTTAGCATAGTTTTCATTTTGTTGTTGTTGTTGTTGTTACTATTATTATTGTAATTGTTGTGGCTTTGTATTTTTGTTGTAGCTATTATATTTGTTGTTGCTATTGATATTATTTTTGGTTTCCTCAGATGCAGCAAACAAATTGAGTAACTGAGCTTGGTAGTCCTAGCTGGGCACAGTTTGCCGAATATTGCTTTGGTTGTATAAAACTATTGGCTACGTTATTTAAACGATGATAGTCGAAAAGTGTTAAAATTGGATACATCGAAAATGCTTATATGTGTTGGGGTATTGACTAAAGTCGCAAGAATGAAAAAACATTCTATTGCCTTACTGCCAAAAATGTTAGATTCAGACTGTTGGAAGAAATCTTTAGACGCAAGTCTAAACATCATATTCCGATAGTAATACAGTCAGAACAAAGCATGCACTTATCTGTTATACAGCTATAGAAATAATTTTTACACCTAAATTATATCATTGCTAATGAAATGATACATCGTTAAAAAAAAATATTCTATCTTTTCTTTCCTTATGTTGACTCTATAAAAGCAGCTGACGGAAAACATACTAAATGCATTGGAAAAGAAAAGGACTTGTCTCACCATTCATACTGTCTCACTGATTGCACCTTTCTCATATTAAAATTAAAATTTAACTTTAATACTTTAACTCATTCCACTGTGCAACATCTCCCACTACTCAAAAGTAGTATGTACTTGTGGCAAATTTGTTATGCAAAGACTTTCCGACTTTCGACAATGTGACACAAACAAGCGTTTGTTGCCACCACCATTAAAATGACAATCGTGCAGTCAGTCGGTCAGCTGGAAACATAAAGGACACACACATGCACAGTTGAAGGGTATCATGGTCATTGGAAGAGAATACATAGCATATTTATTATGGGGTAGCATTTATATTTAGTTGTAAGTTGTGGTATATGTGGCATAACATTAACTATGACAACAATCACTGAACAGCAGCAGGAACAACAATAGTGCTCTATCGAACTCTGCAAATGTCATTTTTGTTGAAAATAAAAAAGAGATCTTTTTTCACTCTCTTCCTCTGTATGTTGCTAATAATAAAACTAATATATATAATCAAGTTTTCACACTCTGACAAACGACAAACTACAAGCCAAAATTAGATTGTACTTAATTATTAAATATGCTGTGGTCGTTTGAAGGACATTGAAAGGATGGAGTGTGGCAGCAAGATAAAATCAGAAGGATATTTTATGTAAGGGATACATTTTCATTCATAAATTACTTTAATGATTATGTGTAAATTTTTAATTTTGAGCAATGTTTTAAGTTAGAGTGGAAGTCAAATGTTTTATCATATCGCAAAATATTAGCAGAATTTGTAACTATCGTGATATTGACCATCAACTTAAAATGTTTGAATTTAGTTTTGCTATAAAAATAATGTAAGCTGAAGATTTTTCCTCTCCTCTCCTCTCCTCTCCTCTCCTCTCCTCTCCTCTCCTCTCCTCTCCTCTCCTCTCCTCTCCTCTCCTCTCCTCTCCTCTCCTCTCCTCTCCTCTCCTCTCCTCTCCTCTCCTCTCCTCTCCTCTCCTCTCCTCTCCTCTCCTCTCCTCTCCTCTCCTCTCCTCTCCTCTCCTCTCCTCTCCTCTCCTCTCCTCTCCTCTCCTATTTCATTTTACACCTACCCAAAAATTTATATTTTTATAAAGTTCTTAATATTTTAGCAGTATTATAGAGTTTTAATGAAATTTTTTTTTAAAAACAATAAACAAATATTTTTGCAAAAACAATCTGTAGAACAAAAACAAATACATAGCTTCTTTCCTTATCATATGCAAAATTGAGGCAACGATTAGCCGCTCAGCATCAAACTTTTGATTGCAGCCGCTTCCTATGAAAGAGCCATTAGATATGATGATTCTCAGTACTCATGGTTCAAGCATATTTACAGAAAGTAAAACGAGTGCAGGCAATAATAAAAGTATTGTTTACCATACAAAAAAAATTAAGAAAGATATTGACGATGATAACTCAAGATACAGCCCGCTGAAGAAAGTTTTATTAGCAGCTGCTCAGAGAAAAATTCTCGCATGTTTTTTGCTGCTTGTGATGATACTTTTTTTGCAACTTAGAATATAAATGACGCCTCCGAAATGTTAGCCAACTTAGTCTGATTTTAACGCTTAAGGCGTTGTGACGATTTCCAATTATTCAAAGAATTCAGTTTGTCAAAAAATGGCAGTATATAGTCAGCTGTATAAAGCCTTACTTATTCTAAGCGTTTATTTTTATCGCGGCTACAGTGCACAAGAACTTGTCACTGACTCTTCCATTGTGACTGACACCAGAGGATTGCCATCATTTTCAACAGTTCCAACTGAAACCGAAGACCCGGCACTAGATCGAGCGTCTGGGCACTATCTAAATTTAACACAATATCCGGGCGAAGCATGTAATCGTATTTGTATTGCCGGTCAGAGACGCGCCTGCTACTATGAGTTTTATTTGGAGCATTATCAAGCGATGGGAGTGTGAGTAAAAGAGTTTCAATTGTCAATGGAGGCGGATATTTGTGTTCGATAATATAAAATTTTTAAGTGAAATTTTTCTCAATTATATATAAAAGTTTGAGCCATTTTTTATTTTTTGTGACATCTTGATATTTTACTGAATTATTTTAGTAAAATATATGCAAAATTTAAGCATTTTGTACTATATGAAATTTTGAGTAAACTTGAATGATTTAAAGTAAATTTCGAAATTATTAATCTCGCTTATAATTTTGAAAAAAATATGATTTATCGAATTTTTTATAAAATAAATTTCAAGTGGAATGCAAAATTTTTGAGTGAATACTAAAGTTCTTGATTTTTGCTTTTCTAGTGCTTGCGGCGATTGTGAACGTGGCGTTGTCGCTGACTGTGAGCGGTCGCAATGTGTTCTAGGCGATGGCATTCAAAAGGGCGTCATGAGCATCAATCGGCTAGTACCTGGACCAGCATTACAGGTCTGCAAAGGTGACGTTCTCATTATTGATGTAGTAAATCAAGCTAGTGGCACTGCGGCGGCCATACACTGGCATGGCATGCATATGCGTGACACACCCTTTATGGATGGTGTACCATTTGTGACACAATGCCCTATTCCTTTTTCCACCACTTTCCGCTATGAATTTACTGCAACGGAATCTGGTACGCATTGGTATCATTCACATTCAGGACATCATAAGGTAAATGGTCAATATGGTGCATTGATTGTGCGTGAACCAGTTGAGCATATCGTCAACTCGAATGCCTATGATTATGATCTGCCAGGACATATCGTTTTAATTTCCGATTGGATGCATGAATATGGTGAGAGTATGTTTCCTGGGTTACCTCGCGGTGGTATTGAGCCAAGTTCAGTACTAATTAATGGGCGTGGCAGTTATATAAATGTGAGCATTATTTTATACACTTTAAGTTTATTTTTAATTCCATTTTCTAATTTTTCTTGCAGCCCACAACAAACGAACGCACAGCGGTGCCACCTACGCGTTATTATGTCGAAGCGGGAAAACGTTATCGATTTCGTTTAATTAACGCTGTTAGTCACGCCTGCCCGTTTCAAATGCAGGTGAGTGATTCTGTTAAAAGTTTTTGAATTTGAGTGAAATTCTGAAATTTTATTGAAATTTTCATTTATGGTTGAAATTTTAAAATGGTAGTAAAATCAGTACTTTCATCTACGTACAGGTACAAGGCCATGAGCTGACAATTATTGCATCCGATGGCTTCGAAGTTGAGCCACGTTCTTTTGACACACTTATTAGCAATGCTGGTGAACGCTATGATTTCGTGCTCACTGCAAATCACACAGGCGGTGACTTTTGGATACGCGTGCGTGGCCTGGGAGTTTGTGCCTTCAAGCCGATAGAAACTGTTGCACTACTACGATACAAGGCAATACATGAGGATGATGAAGAACGTATGGCACCGGAGCCACCTCTGTACAGAGAACAGTATGAGCTTGGAGTTGTAAGTGTTTTTTTGTGAAATTCAAGCAGTCTGTTGTTATTAATTTCCTGTTGCTTCTTTTAAGGTACTCAATCTTCCGAATGCAGTTTGCTTTTATGACCCCAGTGCTCATTGCGTGTCTGAGCTGCGTGCCGTAGATGTTGATGAAGATTTACATCTTAGTATACCGGATCAAAAATTCTTCTTGGCTTTTAACAATTATCCCGTTCCAAGGGATGAAATATTTAAGACTGGTCAATATAGACATTTTTCGAGTAAGCTGCAGTAACCTAGATATATAATTTCTTTCTAATTGTGAGAGTAATATTTTTTACATTTTTCATAGATATTCGGTCGAGTCAAATTTTTGCTGGCGCCATCAATAATTTAAGTTTTGTATTGCCATCATTTCCACCGCTAACGCAACCACAGGATATAGATGATTCTACATTTTGTGATGAATACGGGGAGTGGCAGGAGCATTGCTATGGAAATGAACGTATGTGTCCTTGTGCGCATCGATTAAAATGTGCCTTGGGAAATATCGTTGAGTTGATAATTGTCGATGAAAGTGAAGGTGAGTGAGAGGATTGTTCTGCAAAAGTTATTAGGGGTAAAAGTTTTCCAAAAAACTTCGAAAATTTATAGATACTGAAAAACCTGTATTGTTTTGAAATCGGATATCGGGATAATTAAAAAATATCAAAAAAAAAATTCGCATTACAGTTTCATGCGGTTGCAAATTCAAATTCATTTTGTCAAGTTAACTAATTCACATTCTCACTCCATTTAGCCGTTGGCATCATGCATCATCCTTTCCACGTGCATGGCGTGAAATTAATGGTTACCGGAATGGGTCAGCATCCGCTTGGTGTACCAATGACTGTGAATTCTGCTATGAAACTTGAACATCAACGCATGTTGCCGCGCAACAGCTTAAATGACAGGCCACCATTTAAGGATACGGTTTCAATACCAAGTCGTGGTTTTGTTGTTTTGCGGTTTCGTGCAGATAATCCTGGTAAGTGAAACAAGTTTGGATTAGCGATAGAAGAATTTAGAAATCTTTCTGAAAACACACTTTAATTTTTTCCAATGCTTTAAATTTATTTTTAAACTTTTTCTCTTACTATCCACAGGATTCTGGTTAATGCATTGCCATTACGAATGGCATTTAGCTATTGGCATGGGTCTTATTGTGCAAGTAGGTACCCCGGAACAAATGGTCGCCGCACCACGTGATTTTCCAACTTGTGGCAATTACAAACCAAGAGTGAAACGTGCGCAGTGTTTAAAGCAATTGATGTAGCAGTTGTTCAACTAAATTATATAAAAAAAAATCTTGTAGATCTAACAAATTTAGCAAATAAAATAGAATTTTTTAAGTCAAAACTTTTCAAAACAATCTATGTGAAATTTTTTTCAAGTATTGGCCGAATCCAAAACAATGTGTGTTATCTTATAATTCAAGTCTAAGTATGAGGAAATATTTTGGACCAACAAGTAATAAAAAATATCGAGAAAGTCGACAAGTATCAAATATGTTCGAAAAACATTGAAGAAGTCAAAAAAATATATGATACTGTTAAATCCAAAAAAAGAAAAACACAAAAAAAAAATTCTTAGGCATTCCCTTTTATTACTATGCAGGTACTCATTCAAATTTTATCTTTTCCAATTGAAAATAAAAAAATTAAAATATTCCGTTTTGATGAGGCCAATTCTAGAGAGTTTTAGCAAAATTTGCGACCCATGAATAAATTTTTGAAATTTTAATATTCAATCTACTTACAAAGCTGTATGATATTTCATTTGTTTAAATTGCTTAAGTAGCCTAGAAGCTGTGAGTCTTCTTGTGTATTTTTGCTTTATATTTTCAATCATTTCCGTTCATACACAGCCGCTAGAATTGGCTTTTGTTTTTGTTTGTTTTGTTAAAAATATCAAAAAAAAAAAACAAAATTGGTGCATGTGCTTAGGCTCAACAAAAAAATATTTTACAGAAGACATAGTAAGTAGTTAGGGCTTAGATTTAAACAATCTGTTCAGCACAGTTTGATGTTAAGTGCAATAACTTAAGAGCAGTATGTGAAACTGTGGAAGTCAGCCATTAAGAACATTTTTCTTCTAATTTTTTTGTTATTCAATGTCGAGTTTTTTGTGTTTTCAATGTAGTGAAATTTTTGTTGTGAAGAAATTATGAAGTTTAAGTTTTTATAAAATATTTTTAATAGTAAGTTTTTATTTTGAAATTTGGAAATTTTTATTTTGTACCACCCTAAAATTTTTTTTTTGCTCCAACCGATAAGATATGGTCGACAATGTCTTTTAGACATACCTTAGGGCTGCTCCGGACCTCGGAAAGCACCAAAATCCAATTTCGACCTCTCCCTATCGATTGGTGTATGAAAAAATTTCTAAAATTGGACCAAAATCAGATATTTTTGGTACTCTGGACCACCATTGAATAATAATTGACAATGGAAAGACAATTTCCTATGCATAATAGTTATGACGCAACGTAAAAACAATCCATTGAAACATAATAATAGTTATGAACAATTAATATAATATCTTTTATTAATAATAATTAAAAAGCCATTTTTAAAAATATTCCTTAAAATTGGGCAATTTTTTCAATCACAAAAAACCAAATAATAGTTATTTTGGATGCTTGATTTAAACACAGAATTTTTATTTCAATTTTTACAACATATTTTTTTTTAACAATAAATAAATAAAAAATTTCGTTGTGGACGCCATCTTGAACCACCATTTTGAAATTTACTAAGGCGCACAAAACATTTTCCAATTAGATAAATGAGTAAGTAATCGCTTTGTAGTTGAACATAGAAGATATCTACAAAATATATAAATACTATACGATATTTACAAGAGAGAATATTAAGCGAAACACTGCCAGTGAGCGTAGTACCTTCCATAGAAGCAAACAAGTTAAAAATTTTACTTTGTGGGTTATGAAAATGAGTTTTATAAAATCTGGTGTAACTATAAACTTTTAAAATAAATGGAGTCGGCCGCAATTGCATTATTGTGCGTAGAACCTACCATAATACTTAACTAAGCTCAAGATTAGTGTTATTAAAGACTTTGACTAGACCACAGCTTACTTGCCCGTACAAGTACAGAATCGCTTAAGTACATTTTTAGAACTATATGAGTAATTAGAAATTAATGTCATTTTATGATATTGGTTGCTTAAAGCTTTCACTGTGCCGATTTGCACCGTCTTACTTGACAACTACAATTCAAATTTCTTTTCTAATGATATTGAAAAAATGAGAATAACGCTTCTATGACATTTTACATTTGAGTCTGTTAACTACTACTGAAGTATTTATTTCAAAAAACTAGAAATAAGAAATAAAACTCCAGACAGATCATCAACTAAAATTGGCGCGCACAGAGACTGAATCATGGCGAATGGAAAAGAAAAACTTGCTGCAAAAAAAAAAAATGATTGACCTGTCTCATTATTCAAACTGACGCAATGAAATTGCACTCATTCCACTATGCAAGATCTCCCGCTACTCAAAACAAGTATGTACTACTTGTGGCAAATTTGTTATGCGAAAAATTTCCGACTTTTGACAAACTGACACAAACGACTGTTTGTTGCTAGCGCCGTAACAACGATAATCGTTCAGTCAGTTGGTCAGCTGAAGTGTATAATGGTCATTGACAGAGAATACAAAGCATATTTATTATGAGGCAGCATTTATATTTAGTTGTAAGTTGTGGTATATGTAGCGTTACATTAACTATGACAACAATCACTGAGAGAACAGAAACAACAATAGTGCCACATCAGTCTTTGGAAATGTAATTTCTGTGCAACATAAAAGAGAGATGCTTCTTCTCTCTCTCTCTCTCTTCCTATGTATGTTGCTAATAATAAAACTAATATATTGTATAATAAAGTTTTCACACTCTGACAAACGACAAGCCAAAATTAGATTGTACTTAATAATTAAATAAACTGTGGTCCTTTGGAGGGCATTGTAATGAAAAAGGAGTGTGAAACAAGGACATTGCGCACAATAGAATTTTATATGAGGTATACATTTTCATTCATAAATTACAATAATGATAATGTGAGAATTTTTAATATTGACCAATGTTTTGAGTTTTAAGCAGAATTATAATGCTGCAAAACTTAAAGAGATTTTCTAACTGTCGTGATATTGAATAGCAACGTTAAATATTTAATATAAGTATTGCGATAAGTTTAATGTTGGCTTTAGTTATATGTATATAAATTTTTTGCGTTTTTGTATATTAAATAGTTCTTTGAAATGCTTAGCTCTACTCTCCTCCACTTTTTTTTTTATCAAAAGCTTAGATTAGGAGTTAGTTAATTAGTTGGTTTAAATTTAAAAATTATGAAAGCTGCAGTCACTACTTTACAATATATCACTACAATAAAATATACAAATATTTACGCCAAATAAGCCACAGACACATGTTTTGTTACTTTGTTTATAATTTGTTTCTTTTTTTTTTATCAAAAGCTTAGATTAGGAGTTAGTTAATTAGTTGGTTTAAATTTAAAAATTATGAAAGCTGCAGTCACTACTTTACAATATATCACTACAATAAAATATACAAATATTTACGCCAAATAAGCCACAGACACATGTTTTGTTACTTTGTTTATAATTTGTTTCTATTTACTTATTGTAGTTCAAATAAACATTTGCAATATAAAACTCTTCTGTATAAAATGCAAAATTTTCCAGCTTATCATATTAAAAAGTTATTAGAATTTAACGTCACACTCACTCGTCAGCTGATTGTTTTTCTAGGAATTTCACTTTCATAATGTACATAATGCACATGTGATAAAATTTACAAAAAAAAGTATGGAAAAGAATAAAGAAACAATTAATGCTCTACAATTTTGTATGCGTGTATTTGGGAAAAAGTAGGGCCTGCAACATATCACTATGGTTGTATACAGTGATTGTTCTGTCTTAACTTAGCTAAGGGTTCTTCGTATATGCGACACATATTGGGACAAGCTTCAAAGGAATATTATTTTAATATAATTTTGTTTGCGACTATTTCGTACCCTGATTAGTCCTATATAATTAATAATTTTTTGAAGAAGGCTCTACACACTGCTTTTGATATTGATATTCCTTAGCAATTTCTTATTCAAATACATAATAAACTTCCTTTTAAATTAAGTGTCACTCATTACTACTAAATTTAGCGAGATATGCACGCAGAGAAGGAACATGGTTGTGGCAACCATATTCGAAGAGCATAATCTAATGGTAGGGCTATAGTTGAGGCAAACATATGCTTTATTATAGTTACCAACCAGAGTATATGCAGAACAAATATTATATTTAATGCTGATAATTATATGTTTGAAAATATAAATCTACCACATTATGATTAAATGGTAAGAAACCATAAAATATTTTGTTAATGCAAAAAAGTATTATAGCGACAGTTAGGCTTTTTCAAAGTAACCATATTATAATTTTTTCCTAGAACAATCATGTTATTAAAAAATATTAATTAGGTTTTTATTATGGGAATAATGTTGTGATAAAAATTAATAAAGATTTGATTGTGGAAATAATTGTATGATTTTAGCAAATATTAAGTGATTGCTATGATAATGCTCAACCATGTTTTTTCTCTGCGTGTGGGCAAGAACGCTAAGGGCGAAATGTCAGCAAAAGGCGCTACTGTCAGTGCAACAAACGGTTGCGCTTAGAGTTGCATGTGCATATCGCACAGTCTCCGAAGCGACTGTGCTAGTAATAAGCGGAGTTATCCCCCATGTCCTACTAGCCAGTGAAGGTGAAATGATGGTCTGAGAGGCATAATAAAAGGAAACTTGACCATGAGACGCAAGGCAGAAAGCACTCTCTAAAAGGCAGTACAGCTAACACTCGGAAGTCGACGGCAAGTGAACAAAAATTCTGATCTCTTGCATAAGAAGATTCGAGGTTCGAGAGAGGTAAATTATTATCTCACTCATTTTTTATCGGGTCATGGATACCGCCAGAAGTATTTTCACTGCATGGGGTTTAGTGAATTGACACACTCTGAAGATTATGAAGGTAAACTACTGAATTTAGTTTTTTTTAATTATTTTCCCTCACGCACTACCGCTAAGCTATTTTTGGGTTTTTAAAGAAAACTTTTCAATTATATCAGATTAAAATATTTTTTGTAAAAATATTGTTTTCTGAAACCAAATTTATTTGTTTTTAATAAATTTCGTTTTTCTGTATAACTTCCAAGCCTTTCATTTATCAGTTGCTGAAGACATTTGCAAAGACAGCTTGTAGGAGACACATACAATACATAGCTCTGGAGGTATTTTTATTATATCAACAACAACAACAACAGCAAAAAATAATGTGCAAAAATAACAACAAATTGCTCTGTAATACAAAAACAAGCAAATAGTTGTAGTATCTCTTATCATTTGCGAAATTGGCACAACGATTATCCATAATAAACTGTACATCATCAAACTTTTGATTGCAGCCGCTCTGCCTATCAAGGACGCGCATTAGATAGTGTGAATGTCAGGGCTTTTAACGCTCGCATATTTACAGTTAAATGAATACATGCAATAATAAAAGTATTGTTTACCCTATAAAAATTAAGTAACAAATTGAATTGATAACTGAAGATACGGCCAGTTGAAGAAACATTTATTAGCTGCAGTTCAGAAAAGAAATGGGCTTGTTTTTTTTGTGCTTTACTTTACTTTGAATATAAATGCTGTCTCTTACAATATTATTAAATTCAGTCGAATTTAAACGCTTAAGGCGTTAAGTGGAAAAATGGCAGTATATCGGCAGCTCTATATAACGCTACTAATTTTAAGCGTTGATTTTTATCATAGCTACAGTGCACAAGAACTTGTTACCGACCCTTCAGACTCTGATTCAATCTTAAATTCTTTGGCGGTTCCTGTTGACACCGAACAACTGGCAGTACTTTCAACTGCAACCGAAGGACTTACAACTTATTTGGCATCCGGGCTCTATCTTAATCTAACACAATTTCCTGGTGAAGCATGTAATCGCATTTGTATTGCCGGTCAGCGACGCGCTTGCTATTTTGAGTTTGATTTGGAGCATTATCAAGCGATGGGAGTGTGAGTAAAAAACTTTAATTTTAAGTGAGATTTTGATTATATAGTTCAAAATGTACTTTAAAAACTTGGGAAATATCTTTATTTTTACTTTGTAAAAATTAGTTAAATTTAACATTTGTCATTTGTGATATTTGGAACTTTCTGTAAAATCATAATATTTGAGTGAAATCCAAGAAATTTTCTTATGCTGTGATTTCTAAAAATTTGCCACCATTTTCGCTATTCTAGTGCATGCCGCAACTGTAAAAGTGGCGTTGCTGCTGACTGCAATCGGCCGCAGTGTGTGCTCGGCGATGGCGTTGAAAAGGGCGTTATGAGCATCAATCGACAAATACCTGGACCAGCAATACAGGTCTGCAAAGATGACGTCATCATCGTCGATGTAATAAATCAAGCTGGTGGCACTGCGGCAGCCATACACTGGCATGGCCAACATATGCGTGCTACTCCATATATGGATGGTGTACCATTTGTGACACAATGTCCTATTCCTTTTGCCACCACTTTCCGCTATGAATTTACTGCAACAGAATCTGGTACACATTTTTATCATTCGCACTCAGGACACCATAAAATAAATGGTCAATATGGTGCACTTATTGTGCGTGAACCACGTGAAAGTGTCGCCAACTTGTATGCTTTTGATTATGATCTGCCAGAACATTACGTTTTGATCTCTGATTGGATGCATGACTATGGTGAGCAATTGTTTCCTGGGCTACGTGGTCACGATGGTATTTATCCAGATTCAGTACTTATTAATGGGCGTGGCAGTTATGTTAATGTGAGTATTATTGTATAAAGTTTGAGTTTATTTTTGTACAACTTTATAATTTTTCTTGCAGCCCAGAACTAATGAAACCGCATCGGTGCCACCTACGCGTTATAATGTCAAACCAGGAAAACGTTATCGATTTCGTTTGATCAACTCTATTAGTCACGCGTGTCCTTTTCAGTTGCAGGTGAGTGATTCAGTAAAAACTACGCTTATGTTTTTAAACTGGCGTGAGATTTTTTAAATTGAATAAAATTTTGAATTTTAATCTGCAGGTACAGGGTCATGCTCTGACAGTTATTGCTTCTGATGGCTTCGACGTTGAGCCACGTTCTTTTGACACACTTGTCAGTAACTCTGGTGAACGCTATGATTTCGTGATTACTGCAAATCACACCGGTGGTGACTTTTGGATACGCGTGCGTGGCATGGGTGTTTGTGCGCTACGACCAACAGAAACTTTTGCACTACTGCGCTACATAAGCAATGATGTAACGCAAGAGAATGATGAAGGGCGTGAGGTACCACGGCGACCACTATACCATGATGAATATGCACCAGGAGTTGTAAGTTGTTTTTTCAAACATACAGTACTTTGTTGTTTATATTTTGCTGTTGCTTGCTTTAAGATACTCAATCATCCGAGTGCTAAATGCTTTGATAAATCTACTGATCATTGCATCTCAGAGTTGCGTGCAGTAGATGCTAATGAAGATTTACGTCTCAGTACACCGGATCAAAAATTCTACTTGGCTTTTAATAATTATCCCGTGCCAAATGAGGAAATATTTAAGCCTGGTCTATATAGACATTTTGCCAGTAAGCTGAAGTAGCTAATTTGTATATAATATTATTCCTATTGCCAGAAAAAATTTTTCAATTTTTATAGATCTTCGTTTGAATGAAACAATCGTTGGTGCCATCAATAATTTAAGTCTTGTATTCCCATCATTTCCACCGTTAACGCAACCACGTGATATCGATGAAACGCAATTTTGTGATGAGTTGCATTGGCCGGATCATTGCCGTGGAAGTCAACGTTTGTGTGCTTGTGTGCATCGATTAAAAATTAATTTGGGAAGCATCGTTGAGCTGATTATTGTTGATGAAAGTGAAGGTGAGTGGGAGGATGAGTTTGAAAGAGTATCGATACTTAAAAAAGTGGCTCAAAAGTAGCACCAAAAATTTATTTTTTTTTTGTAAACATTTGTAACTTTGAGCTTCCGAAGAGCACATTGTTCAAACAACTTTGGCCAGAAAATTAAAATACGAAAAATACCGCAGCATTTCTAGTGAAAGTGTGACAGCAGTGCTCACAAAAATGTCATACCGCTAGCAGCTACATGCATCAATCACAATTTACTGCGATTGCAAATTCAAATTCTCTTTTGTTCTTTTCCAAATTAACTTATTTGCTTTCTAACTTCATTGTTAGATGTTGGCATCATGCATCATCCTTTCCACGTACACGGGTTTGCATTAATGGTCACCGGTATGGGTCAGCATCCACTTGGTGTACCAATGACTGTGAAGTCTGCGAAGGAAATGGATCGTCGCCGCATTCTGCCGCGCACCACTTTTAATGACAGGCCACCATTTAAGGATACGGTTTCAATACCGAGTCGCGGTTTTGTTGCTATGCGGTTTCGTGCAGATAATCCAGGTAAGTGAAACTGTTTGGATTTGGGTAAAAAAAAAAGGTTTTTTAAACTATGGATAATTTTTCGAAAAAAAAACCTTTAAAATAATCTTTCTCTATCCACAGGATTCTGGTTGATGCATTGCCATTACGAATGGCATTTGGCAATTGGCATGGGTCTTGTTTTGCAAGTTGGACGGCCGGCACAAATGGTATCCGCACCACGTGATTTTCCAACTTGTGGCAATTATCAACCAAGAGTGAGACGTTTGCGTTAGTTAGCAAATGTGGCAACAGTTTTGCTGATGATGTATTAAATTTTAATGTATAGTAAATAAAGCAAGCATAGCAAATAAATAGTAAATTTTTATAACAAAATATATTAGGCCGATTTTTATATATCGAAAATTTAACAAGTGGCACGAAAATCTCGTAAGTGTCAAGGATGGAAGTGCAACCTTTCCTCTGACACTGCAACTATTTCAAGAGTTATACATTTTGACAGATACATAGGCAGACGGATTTAAAATTTTGGTGCATATGACAAAATCTGAGACGGAACTAAAAGCTGTATTGCATGTAAAAAAAATTCTTTCGCTTAAGGTTAAAAATCTGAATAATGTTTGGGTTTGCACTCGTTGCTTTTTAATTTTAAGCCTTTTTCAAATGTTAAATGAAATAAATATATGTATATACTTAATCTTACAAAAAAAAGTATATACCATTCAAAGTGAAAAATTACAACTTTTACACAAAATCTTATTTCAAAATTTAGCATGACACCTTTTTCTTGCCACGCTAACATTTGTTTTCATTGTGTGTTTTATTTACCCATTACGAACCAATTACATAATGAAGAGAAATTTCTTTTTACAAAAAAATACAATTATCAGGGATATAATTAAGGGATATATGTTTGTATGTAAGTTGCCTTTTGTTATTATTTTTCGTATTCGTTTTGGTTAATTTTTCATTAGGATAAGTTCTTAAATATTCAATAGAACAATACGATAATAAACAAAAAGTATCGTTAAAATTTGAAACATCGAATAGAACACAAAAACATCAATGGTATCAAAAAACCACGGAAAAGTAGATCATAATCGAAAAGTATCAAAAAAATTTTGAGAATATAAAAGCTGTATTATTATTCTTCCACACCGGTGAATTACACCAGAAGACACTTTTAAGGCCCAAAATAGCAACATTTGCGCTATAAAATTTTACATTTTTTTAAGTGTTATCGTTTAAAATATGTAAATTAAATTTTGCTGCATATCCTAAGGCTGAACTAAAAAATGCTTATTTTTCAGAACGTAAGTGGTTTGAGTATTGAATAAAAAAAAATCACAGTTTGGTATTGAGTGCAACAACTTTACAGCATTATATATTAGTTTAACCCTAGAATGTTCAACCAGGTCTCAGCAGACCCTTGTATATAAATGTGTATATAACTGTTTTGTTTTGCATGCTAGAAACGAAGTCGTTCATGATTTCCTAGAAGCGGTTATGAAGAATCTCTTTTTCCTAGCATTTGACAAATTTATACAAAATTTTAGGACACCTGCCTACACAAATCCCATATATTTTAGGTCTGCACAGAAATAGTTGTACTGGTTAGCGCCAAAAAATCCCTCAACCTCGTAGGTTTAATGGAATAACTGTGGAAGTCTACCATTTTTTTAAAAACATTTTAATTCTAAAGAAGTTTCGCCTGTACTCAAAATAATATCTCTTGTGCTTCTCTGTTTTATAGCAATTTTCTACTAGGCATGTGTATGAAAATTTATTGCTGTGTGCGTGTTTGTATTTGACAAATTACAAATACTTAACAACGAGGAAATTATTTACGAAAAAAACTTTTGACGCGCTTGGCTTGGTCAGAAGCAGGAAGGAAATTTCAACTTAAGCAATAGCGATAACTAAGGGAATACTGCTAGCAGAAACAGCAAAAACAACAATAATGTGTACAACAAAATATAGCACGTAAGTATACCGCTTGCTACTTACAACAACAACGCGCAATGCGACGAAATTTCTTATCGCACGCGTTTGCTAACGTTGCTGTTCATTTTTTGCCGCTAATAGTTACCATTAATTTTACTTAAATAATTGCAGTAGTTGAGCAGCAGCAGGGACAACACACGGCATCTGACAGTATGGCAGAGTATGAAAAGTTGAAGAAATGAAGCAGCAGCCAGTTATAAATTTAGGTTGATAAAAAAAAAAACATAAAACAAATGTTATTTAAAGTATAAACAAAAATTCGTTAATTTCTCGAAAAAAAATTATAAAGTTTTAATTATAATTAAATTGAATTAAAAAGAATTTGCCACAAAAAACAAAAAAAAAAAATTAAATTCATCAAAAGCAACTTTAACCCAGGAGTCATATGATTGACTGTAGAATGTTTTTTTTTTTTTTTTGTGAATTCCAATCACTAAGCTACAAGAATTGAAAACAGAAACGTAGAAAAACTAAGATCAACAAAAAAAAGCCCTCAAAGGTATGCTACGCATAAAGCAAAAGCAACATAAGCGCGTTGAAGAAAGAAAAAGCGCTTGCTATTTTCAACTTGAATAAATATTTATAGCTCGTTTGCGCCTTACTTCAAAGTAAATTTGAATTTTGAATTTATTTCCCTTTTGGGGCTGAAAGCGCTTCAGCGATACACTATAGGACATTGAGTTAGGAGTACAAGTGTTATATGTCCATGTTACCGTTTCTGTTACTACTGCTGCAGTTGACCAAGCGTTAAAACAATGGACAATTTTTTACGTGCTGTTAGATTCTACGCTATTGTCAACATTGTTGTTGCTCTTGCTGCAGCAGCATATCACACGGTGAAAATGTTATGCATAAAAGATGAGCGCAATGACATTCTTCATTTTTGGTTTGAGTTTTTTTTTAGAATTTTTTTTTATTTTTTGCCTTTTTCTAAGTTGCACAGGATATCAGGCTAAAATTTAAGTTTTCACTTTTACAAATTTTATTTAAAAAATTATTAAGTGGTGTGGTTCTTAAAATTTTTTTTTGTGGGATTGTGAAATTATCCAAAAATAAAATTACCTTTCACTTTCATCTTGTGTCGCACGAATTTTCTCCCAACCATTAGTTTTGAACTTTATTTTCCATTTCGAAAATTATTCCAAAAATTTAAGGGGAAAAAAATTTAAATGCAGAATTAAGCCAAAAACAGACCTTAAATGTAGATTTTTGCAAAAAGCAAAAAAGCAGCAACAAATAAAAAAAAGGACACAAGCAACAGCAACGACAGTAACGCAATGAGCTTGTGCAAACAATCAAAATGCGACATAATGCTTGAGGTAAAAAACAATGAAAATTTTATGACTACAAGAAAATTTTGTAGGGGCCATATCCTTTGACAGCAGCAACAGCAGCAGCATTTACCGCAGCAGTACAACAACCTTGTTATGGCGCGCCTTGTAACTGCAGCGCCGCCGCAGTTTGTATGCAAGATCGGGCGAGTATTTGAGTAATTATTTTTGTTGTTTTAAATAAATTAAGCAACGCGCTGCGTTGTAGCAGGGCAACAGCTTTTGTGTTGATTAATCATAAAGGATGTATTTTTTATGAGCGTCGCGTTGTGTCGCACTACTACTTTCACTATGACAGCTACAAGTTTTTTATAAGAAACATTGGAACTCATTTGCGAAGTTTTTACGACTGATTGTTAAATTTATACAGAGGTCGTCATTGTATAATTACTATGAGGTCTAGGTATAAACTTAATAAAATTACTTGAATTTCAAAACTAGAATTGCCTAATTTTATAGTAAAAATTTTTGTTGATCCTAAAATTTTAATAACATTAATTAGACTTTAGGTAGTGGTCCTTAAATGTTGTACGTTTCATAGGTATTTGTATTGCAGGTATAAGAATTGGAATAATTATTCAGCAGCGAAAATTTAAAATTCTGTATTACCATGACCAAAAAATTGCCTATAAACAAACACAAAATGACTTTGAAAACAACTTTTTTATACGCAAAAATAAAAATGCAACTAAAGACAGCATGAAAGAGCAAGAAAAAATAGCTCTCAAGTACTAAACTGAAGTGCAGCTTCTTTTGGCAGCAACTTATTTTGCATACTTAAACAAAGTAGTAGTAGCAGCCATTGCATAAAAAAGTTTGAAAAAAAAAAAAAATTGCAACAGATAACTTAAAAGTTGCAATTTTACTACCTTTTCTGAGTTGTTTTCAAACTGCACTGTTTTATTATCTACTGCTAGGGGATGCTGTGGTAAATTTGCCACTTAATTTTTAGAGGTAAATCTTTCAGTAGCTACTTGAAGGAATTGTTCTTCTTATTTTTGATTTTGATTCATGATTTTTGAATAATAAAACATCAAATGCATTCTGACAGAAAGACTTTTTTTCGTCTGGAGAAATGTTTGCTGAATGCTCCTTGGACCTTGCTGACTAGATCTTTACACGAGTAGCATTTGGCATTGATGTATTTTTTCTATACTAAACTACCAATAACATTTTTTTAATAATACTCTTTTGAGCTTAAGGATTATGAGATAAAAAAAGAAAAATTAAAAAAAAAAATCCTTCCAAAAAAAATACACCGCAGAAGACATCCCAATATGCTCTCCAGTTTCCCCTACTGCTAATATTTTTGCTATTTACGAAATTTAAATATTACTACAGTTTTATTTGCAATTCCTTCTATTGGTTGCTTAACCTCGAACAGCCAATGTTCTTCTCCTTTACAAATGCTACTTCTTTTGTGCTAAATTTATGCTCAAAGTGGCAAGCGGTAAGCAAACGTTGAAAGTTTACTCTTCAGTAATGTTGCGGATAATGGCAACATTTTGTTGGTTCACCTCGGAATTATTTGAAATCAAGAGATGAAAAGCGCTGTTGAAATGTTGCAAGTTACTTTTTGTAAAGATTTCAATAATAAAAGTGTTCAATAATAATGACGAGTTATTATTATTATTTTCTTGATATAAAATCAATATTTTTTTTAATCAATCAATGTAAACATGATTGTGGAAATTTTGGAATAAAATAAAAAATATATATATTGCATATTCATATAGTCTCATTTAGCTGCAAAATTTTCATTTAAAATTTATTTATTTATTTTATTTATATATTTTGCATTCATTTAAAAAGTTATCCTAGGAATTTAAATAGTTGTTCGTAACCTTGAACTTCTATTGTTAAAAAAATACATAAATTTTTCCAAAAATGTAAGATTTCCCCAACTTTTGCTCACATTTTTTTTATTTTCATTCGATGTAAATTCTTTTGTAATCAATCTGGCATTTTTCTTTTCTTTCTTTTTATAGTCATTTAGTTTTGCTTTCCCTTTCAACTGCTTTCAACTTATACCATCATTATTTAAAATGTCAACATCATATTTTGTTTCATTACAGTTGCTTTGATGTTCATGTCATCCGCTTTAATATCACATAATGTTTGGCTGTTAACAGTGTTGTGCCAAATCAATCGACCAACAGTCGGTTCATAGCTTTTGTCATTTTCAACAAAATCTTGGCTTTATAAAATTCAAACCAAATAAAAAACTTTTGAAGAAATTTTATTAAAATTTTTTCCTGTGATGAGAGTTTCATGTATTAAAAGTGAAAAAGCTTTAGCTTACTTTTAAGAATTTCAGAAGAAAAAAAAAATTAATAATTTTGATTGGTAAAACTCAAGGTCTAATTTCAAATATTTCGAAAAATTATTAAAATCATTCAAAAGACAATTAATATATTTATCTAAGGTACTTGGACTAATTTATCGAAGGCACTTGGACTAAGATTTTTACAGTCCAGAAACATTTTGACCAAGTTTGAGTTCAATCGTTTATGTTAAATTTTTGGCTTAGAAAACTGACATAAAATATGTCATTCTCTACCTTTTCCAAAATTTTTACAAGGAATAAGACAAATATTTATTTTTTTTACACAAACGTGATCATTATAACGCTTCACTTTTTTTTTTGTTATGCCCGTTTAAACTTTAAATCTATTTTTCCTCTCTGAGGTCCTGCTTTGTCATGTTATTATTGCGCTTGTTGTTGCCACCACTTTGCTGTCACTTCAAACAATTCATCAGTTATTTTAAAATGTTTATTAAATTCTGTTGTTGTTGTTAATACAGTTGGTTTTTGTTGCTTTTATTAAACTTGTTGTTGTTGTTGTTAAAGTCGTCGTTGTTGTTGTTGTTGCTGTTGTACTTGTTGTTGCCACTGCTATTATCCTTGAATGAGTGTCTTTTACACATTGAAGTTCTCTTTAGCCTTGTCATTATTATTTTTCTTTTGTTCCTTTTTTTTGCGTCTGCTCTTTGTTTATTTAGTTGAATACCATAGCTTCTTCTTCTTCTTCTTGTTCGGGGAAAATCTCATTTATAATGCGATTAATTTTGTTGCTTCTGCTGAGGTTGCTTGCTGCGGTTAACTAAGCGCAACTCACCGCATGATGAGGGTACATCACTACGACTTTCAAGTATCTTTAAGTATTTTTCTCTATTTTCTTTTTCAGCATCATGCTCTTCACTTCACTGCTGGTCACCATCACCGTCACCATCACCATCACCATCACCAATACCATCACGTGACAACTGACAATGTGTTGATGTTTAATTAAGAGTTTAATTAAACATTTAAATGACAATGGCAAACAATGTTGCCAAATCATCAGTGTGGTCGAAATGTGGGTTTTTTTGGGGGAGTGGAAAAATGTAAAGCGTTAAAGGAAGATGGTTAGGAACTTAAATATTTATCATGACACAAAAATATTTGTGTAAGTGAAGACAAAAACGAGGGGGGGAATACTAAATAGTTGGAAGTTGTAATTAAGTTGACAGCAACAAAAAAGGCACACAGCTGTACGATGTAACGTAACGACATATTGTGATCATAAGTGGTCAAAGGAATTGATGCGTAACATATGCATAGCATTAATAAAGGATCAGTTTATTAATTAATTGCTCAATATGAGATATGAATTTGTATTATTTGTATATTTTAGGAGTTGTTGTAGATGGAATTTTGATTAGAATATGAAATTTAAATGTATAGGAGTTTATGATGTGAGTATATGAATCAATTTATACAATTTATATCTCAGATAAAATTTTTATAAAAAATATAAAATCAATGATATTTAAGGCATGCGTTTGCCTTCAGCTGTTGGTTTGAGATGGTATGTAACATATTTTCATCTTTGTGTTTTCTGAGATAAAACTTGAAGAATCAAAAGCTATATTGCTAATAAAAACCATTCCAAGAGTAGGATTAAAAGATACCTTTCAACTGAGATATTTTAGTATTTAAATAGCAATAAGTACTTATTAATAATATTGCGATATATCTTGAACTTCAGAATTCTTCGATCAAAATCTTAGTTTTTAATTAATAATAATGTTGCAAAGTATAGCACTCTTACTAGGTACCTATTTTGACTTACTACCTTTACTGAAGCCTACTTTTTGCTTGATAAAATTTTGCAAAAAGTTTCAAAACGATTTTTCTGCCATTTTTCTTTCTTATCCACTACAATTTTTTTTCTTCAACAGCTGCTACTAACTTTTGCTCTGCTTTATGACATTTATTTATGTGACTCACGAGTTTAATGAGTTTTTGCGTAGTGTTTAAATTTTATTTTTTTATTATTCTTTTTTGAAGCTCGTTTTTATTTGAAGTTTTCGCATTTTCTTTACTGTCTGTGTTTAATTTTCAAAGTTACTGCAATAAAACATCCGCAGCAATAGACGAGAGATCGGCCGCCACAAGCACAGTGTTGCCGTTTAAAAGTTTTTTTTGTATCGTGTTGCACATTTTTTTTGCTTTTTTTGTTGTTGTATATACTCAACTACCCCGGCAGCTAGAAAAACTAATTACAATATGAAGTTGTTGTGAAGTTGGTGTTTTTTTCACGCTGTTGTAAATTAAAAACTGGTAGCTTAGAATAAGTAGCGTAGAGTAAGTAAAACAAGCTGAAGGAGAGCGCAAAAAAAAAAGTAGTATGTAGATGAAAAAAAATATTTGTTTTTTTTTAATAAAGGTAAGCTTTAACTTGATGTAATGGGAAAATATTTTAAGCCTTTGCTACACATTTATAGTCAACTAACTTGGCTAATATAGGCTGGCGTAATTTTATGTGAGAGTGTGGTAAGTTATAACTTTTTTTTTTTTGTTTAAAAATGACAGAGGAGCATTATAAGAGGTATACCTGAGCATTAATATTATCATAAGATGTGAGATTTGTACCAAAAGTCCTTGATTTAGTGTAAACAGGCTACATAAGTCACTAATTCGGAGTTATAGAATGTAAATAAATTGATTTTTTTTTATGGAAAGCTTCTTCGTCATGGTATTTTATAGTATCCTATAGTAAAACTCAAACCTATAAGCCTGCATGTTTTATTAACTCGCTTGCTGAGAAAAAAAAAATAAGTGCTAGCTAATATGTTTTATGTAAGTTACACTGCTAAATACAACAAGACTTTGATTTTCATTTACTACCAATATTGTTCACCGGATGGTATTGGAATACACTTTGTGATGTTTTAGTCTATGTAAAGCATTCTATGCTCAAACTTAAAGTTTGATTTTGACTGCTAAGTTAACAGTATTGTTATGGAAAGATTACTTTTAATCACAAGATTTATATTACTTAGATTGAGACAAAGCTTTGTTATTCCCTAACTTAAGTCTTCAGTAAATGGCCAATTTAACATTTTGAGTTGAATTCGAAATGAGTTTAATTGAAAGTTCAAAAAGCTTGTGATTTCCACTTCGGATACATATAGCTTTCGTTAAAAAAAAAAATTATAAAAAGAACTATGAATCTTTTATTTCTATATAATTTGAAATGTTGTGATTTGTCAATATCTACATAAGGTTTTTACCAAAAAATGAATCTGTAACTTTACAAGTGTGCTGACAAAAGTACTGAAATTTTCATCACTTGCTTAAACTTTCTTAGTGCTTTCTCCATTAATTTAAAGTGCCACAATTTAAATATGAGTTCGAGCACAGTGATGGAAACTAGCCACCAGCCACCTTCACTCACAGGCGCGTATCGATATCATTTGCCTTCTATTAAATCAAAGTTAACCATTAAGTTTTGCTTACGTTTAACTTTAAAAGAATATGAAATTTATGTAAATTTGGCGAGGGAAACCTAATACAAATGTGAAAACAAGCTATTTTGGTGTTTATTGGCCATTTACATTAAATATTCATTTGACTGGGTGTCGATAAAATCAAGATTTATGTCTGCATTGGACATTTTTTGCATAAATTTAACAGAACTGGTTTGAAAAAAAAAGGAAAAGAGACTAAAAAAAAAATTAAAATAAAAACAAACAAAAATATATTATAAGTTTACAAAAAACAAAAATTTAAGGATGATGCCAAAAATATGCTAATGCAGTAATTGAAGGTTAAGCTTTTCAGTGAAAGTTGAGCAGTTTTTCTTTGAAAATTTTGAATTAAATAACTTTTTAAAAATAAAATTAACGAAATAAACGTCAGTCGCCAGAATCGTGGTGAGCCTGGTTGTGAGAGGCCGACAAAAAAAAAATTTCCACAATAACTCAGAAAGTAAGCCACAAGTAGACAAATATGTTTTGGGGCCAATGTTGTAGAGCAAAAAAAAAACACATCGATTTTATTTCCGGAAAATCTTCCAATGACTATATTTGACCCACTTTTTATCGTTTTAAAGTTTTCAATAATTACTGTAGTTTTGAGCAGGAAAATTATTTTGGGCGAAAAATATGGTTTTCAGATTTGAACGAATAACGTTGACTTAAAACTTTCAATAAAAACTATGAAAAGTGTGTCAAATACGGTCGTTTGAGGACTTTCTGGTAATGAAATCAATGTGGCTTTTTCTGCTCTACAGCATTGGTCATAACAAATTTTTCTACTTGTGGCTTACTTTCCGAGTTATTGTGCTAAATTTTTTAATATATCTCAAAGTACCGCATTATTTTATGGTTTGAATTTCAAGATATAAAAATGAAAAATTTTCGTAGAGTTACAATAAAGGTAATGACCTTTTTCATTATAATTAAATTTTTCATGATTATACATGTCAGTTTAAAAAACATATCAAAATCGTATCAAAAAATAGCTAGCATTCTATGCATTAAAGCAATCTCAAGTACGAGCAAAATTAAAGTAACAAAAGCTCTCCAAAATACTACTACAACATGCAACTTTTGTTGATTCCTCATCATATATGTGTGTACATATCTTTTGTTGTTGCTTCCTTTCTTTCTTTTGAAATGTTGCACGTCCACACGTACCACAATGCAACGTTAAAGTATCTTTTTGTCATTAACAACTCTTTTATTATCCACTTCACAATGTAATTCGTAATTTAATAACCACTTCACAGACAACAAACTTCAAAAAAAAAAAAAAAATACATACACTCACACATACAGAAGCTAATATACATGCATGCACATGCAGCACATACACATACACAGGCATGCAAACAATACAAACTTGGTAGTTTCATGTTGCCAACTTCAATATTCCACACTTCAGTTAACTAAAAATTTACGATCCACACACTGCATGAGGATTCAATTCAATAAATTTGTTGTACCTCTAGTGTTAGAAACACAATAGGGGGGTGGCTGCAAGTGCAAATTGCTGCCGGGTTTGGGGTTACATATAAGCTAAGGGCGTGTTACCGATGAAAAAATGTTACAGCAAAGATGTGAAAGAATAGTAATAAAAGCGATTTTTACGAGTGCAATGAATAAACGTATAAACTAACGAAACAAAAATTTTTCAATGTTTTTCCGGGCACAGTGGGAGAAAGTTAGAAGAAAAACTTTTCGATTTTTATAAAAAAAAAAAAATTTATCAATTAAAAAAATTTTCTATAAAATATCATATTATTACAAACCAAAAAAATAAGAAAAATATATATATTTTTTTTCAATATAAAAATTTTTAGATATCGTGTCCACTATTGTAAGGTCCAGTCAATTTTTATATGAAAAATAAGCATTCATGAAAAACTTTCTCATAACCAAGTATATAATAAATCAAAAATTAGTTTAAAAAACCCACCTATTCACCGTTGAATCCGAAAATGCCAAAAAATAAATTCTGATGTATGAATTTCGCAATATTTTGTTCTCAATTGTCGAAAATGCCATTATTGTTCATGGCCAATGTCTGCCTGTAAGGAAGACTGCTTAGCCTTCATTATCAAAATAAGGGCAATATTTTTATATAGAGTAATGAAACCTAAGTCACATTGGGAAGTTACAAAACCAAAAAAAAAAAACTAGATTAACTTTTTGTGTTAAGAAGAATAAGACACTTAGGCTCAACAACATAATAACAGGGAACAACTATATCAAGTTAAACAACAACTATTCGGGGAAGTATAACTTTTCTATCCGGAAAATTTTTGTAGTAAGCTTTCCAAAAATGCTTAATTGTCAATATGACATCGTTATCTGAAAACACAGTTGTAGGATTATAATGCTTAAATTGAGCAATCAAAAGAATAAAAACCATGAAATTGGGTCCATCTCTAGGTATGAAACAACAAAACCAAATGTAATTCATTCAACATTTCTACAAGAGAGAGTTATAAGGTCATGCAGTTTGTTTTAGTGCGGATCTTTTGAGCTTGCCTGGCTATAAATACAAAACTATTCTTAGTGCAAACTAAAAGAGATTTTTATAACCAAATCAAGTACTGCGATGCAAAACTTTTGCCCAGTTTGTCGAACAACCTAAGGTATTGGAGATTTAAAAAGTGATGACCTTTTTTCTTAGTAAAAATTTATTTTCCCCGTCGCCGCTACGCCACTGTGTTGAGGAAAACCTAGAAAACATATTCATTAGAGAAGGTACATAAGATAAGGCTCTTAAGAAAGGGCTTCTTCGGAGCCAGCATGCTAACCATAGGTTGAGATGTGTCTTAACTGCCTGAATATGGTATTTGAAAGCAAAGTTAAGTGAAGCAAAGTTGTCACACCTGTGATATTATTCTGGAGGCTTGAACCCAAAGTGCTTTTGTGGATACATTCTGCAGTAATTCAAGCTATTTTTTTTGTCATCCAAAATGTGGCGTCATTTTTGAAAAATATTTAAAAACTTTATATCCGAAAAAAATTTTCGTTTTTCTTGAACTGTTCATAGACTTTCCTCAAAAATATTTTTTTTATTTTTGTGTTTCACTTTACAAAAATTATTTCTGACTATCTAACAAAACATCACTACTGTGCAGCGGTGCCATGTTGCATCCCTAGATATATGAAGTTGTTGCCTTTGCTGTTGTTATCATTTCTTATTCTTGTTGTTGTTGTTGTTGTAGTTCATATATATAAAAGCAAGTTACATATAATAAAAAATAAAAGCACAACAACTTTTAGGCCAAATTATAAAAACAACAATGTTGTCAACGATGACAACAATAACAAATATACCATCGATGACATTATAAAGGATGATGCTGATGATGACAAAAAAAAACTCTAATAACACTAACAATAAACATAAATGTTTCTATAGTGGATGATAAGCACAGGAAGAGGGTCGCGAGCTGGCATTGGCTTAAGTCTATCGAACCGCAGCATTTGTTAATATTTAGGTTACCATATCAATGTCATCAAAAGTGTAACAGCAGCAGTTGTTCTTTTATTTCCACATTTAACGTTGGCATGCCCTGTTTATCCTTTAGCTTTTTATTGTTTTTTTTACAGTGTTTTCTATGCATTGGTGCGTTGCTTTACTTATATGTAAGTAACACTTTTAAGGTTATGCCCTACATTTGTATAACAAAGTGGCGAACTAAAGAACATTTTTTTTAATTAAATATAAAAATATATTTATGTGAAAATTCAGGAGTTTCGTTATGTAGTGTGTTAAAAATATATTAAAATTTTAAGTATTTTCTTTAAAAATTATCAAAAAAATTTTTAATTTTCCCTTTTTTGATTTTTTTTAAACATTTTTCCTACACCCCATCATATTTTTCAGCAAACAACTGTAGGGTATATGTTAATATCACAATGTTGCTTACATTTATTGATCCCTCACATCCTTTTCCTGCATATTTTTAACAATATCATAACAGCGAGAAAACTATTCAATTCAATTTTAGTATCATAACCATCGCATTATGGTCGATAGCTGCGCCATTAGTAGTCTAAATAATTGAGCATCTAATCGTTGAAAATTGTTGTGCAACAGGAGGAAACATAGCCTTCTTTTCAATATATCGAATTGAAATATATTTACAATTTGTTGTGTGCAAGGATGCTATCTAGACTATTTTTATTCCTGAATTAAATTTTATTTAAACTTTTCATGATGTTAACTCAAAAGTAGTGCTCTCTAAGAAACTGTTTCTTTAAGTTCACTACAAACTTGAGATAACAAATCCATTAATTATAAAATTTGCTTGTTGTCTTTAATCAAAATTTTTCAAATGCTGCGCTGCTTAACTTATCTTAGCGCTTGTAACACTCAAGCTTTTGGCATTCCATAAATTCTCTACAAAATTCCATAAATTTTTTGAATCACTGAGATTTTCAAAGAATCGTTTTTCTTCGCTCGCCCGCACTTTCCATATTGAAAGTTTCTACGCTACCAACACCACAAAGTATATGAGTTTTCCTTGATAACGAACAAAATTGCGTGCTACAGATAAATTTGTAGTGATAATTTTTGGTTTTTATTAGTGTTGTGGGTGCCGCTGCGAGTGGCATCATCGACATTCAAGTGGTTGGTTGCTTCTCTTGTGGCCTACGAAACTTTTAAATGGCGGCGCTACTGTTGTTGTGTTCTTCAATCTCAGTTTGTTGTATTACTTAGCCTGAAAATAAGCCACATTATTCTTTGTTCTATGTAGCTATAGTTTGTTGTTTTTTATTTTTATTGTAGTTGTAATTATTATTGTTGTTTGTGTTAATGTTGTTTTCGATGGTGCGGTTTTGTGTGTAAGTTAGTTTTGTTTATGCTGTGCTAATAGCGCTGATGATACTTTTAATTGTGTTGCTTATGATTATTACTGGCAATGACTTCAACTTGGCCTTATTAATATTTGCGTGAATTTTTTTTTTTTTCAAAGTTAGCAAAATCTAATATTTAGGTGCGCGCAGTTGAACAAACCTAAGGAACGTGAGAAATTGTTATTTGATGAGCAATTTATTGTGTGCAAAAATATATTTGCATATCTAAATTTCAGGCGTTTGCACAAATGGGCTTGCTAAGTTTGAATGTTAATAAGCTAGTAAGTTTTACAAAAAGATTATAGAACTTAAGGCATTACACTCAGCTGACGCATAAATTTGATAGTCGCATCGCACCCAAAAGTGTGTAATTTTTTTTTTCAGTTTTGTGTACCCTTTTGATATTAAAATATACTAAAAAAAAGTTTGAATTTTTATCTCTCTCAATCACATGAAATTTTTTTATCTCATGTAAATTTTTTATCTCATGAAATTTTTTTTATCTCATGAGACATTTTTTAGTGTTCTAATAAATATTTTTATCCCATTAGATTATGTTTTTTTTTCGAGTACAACTCTTCGACTTGGCTTATTCTCTTCAGACGGACTTTTCTTCAGCGAACAGTTAAAACGAAAGCTTTCATTAATATTTTATACACAAACCTTGCGACAACGCTGGCAACAAGTGCAGCTGGTAGCATTAAACACAGCTGCTCGCTTAATGATTTTACGGCGAATTCCTTGGCGACATGGCGCATGTGTAACCAACGTAAACAAGCGAATTCACATAGACCGGTTTTGAGCAAAGATTGCAGCGTGGTCGATTTTTGCAAACTTCTTGCGCAGAAGTTTTTTTTTTCTTTTGCTTTTCAGCTGCTAAACATATGCTGTTGTATTTTCTACTTGAACAGAAATTCATAGCTGACAACAACAACAACAACAAAAACGCTTTGCAATAACTTGCAATGGACAAATGTTGCCAATAGCGTATGCTTTAGCGTAAGAAGCAGTAGCCGCTGTGAAGACGTTAAACAGCAGAAGACAAAATGATGGCAGCAATTTTAAGTTAGGCTGCCATGATAAAGCTTCACATCAAGTTGGTGCGATCGTCAACGTTCAGTTTTGTATCGCGCGTTCGTTAGTCAAGCAGTGCAAAGCGGAGTGAATTAAAAATTAAAATTTTTTGCTTTAGTTTTGAACAAAAATTTGAGAAAATCTAAGCGACTTAGAAAAATAAAACTAAGCAAGTTAATTGCGCGTGCGTGAGTTTGTGCTTAATATTTTCAGCGGCTCGTTTGGCTTGAACTATTTTTTATTTGAAGCCAACACAAACTGCCATGTTTTGACCATAACAGCAAAAATAGTAACAGAAATAAAAAAAAGAGTTAGAAACTCGTTTAAGTGCTATTTAGGTGCGGCAACTTGTGTTGTAAACATTCAGTTTTTTATACTTATATTTTTAGAAGATTTTTTTCGATAACGCTCTGTGACTTATGCAAGCTAAAGTTTTTGACAACTTTTGTTTCCTGACTCAGTTTTTGTGTGTGTGATTTTTGCATAGTAAAAAAATTAATAAATTGTTTTTTTTTTTTTCATATATTTTAAACATAAAAATAATCTTATAGAGCAATCAAAGAAATAGAAAAAAACTCCCCAACAAAAGTATAAATATATGAATATCAAAAGCCACAAAAGTTTTAATATTTAAAATTATTCAGGTTAGATTAAAATATTCAAATATACCGGAACAGCAAAAAAGGAACCGTCTCCCTGGTAAGTTTTGTATGCTAAGCATAGAATTATAGGTATATGAGTCAATCATGATATTGGAAAAAATCCAGATTTTATTCAAAAAAAAGAAGAACTGAACTACATTAAATTTCTAAAGCAGCCAAAAATTTTAACATTTACATATAATATAATTTTTGTTTTTATAATCGCAAAATGAAGCTCTTTAACATCAGTTCTACAGAAGAAAAAATGGTTTTTTCTATAACTTTGTAATTCGTATAATGGTAATTAAAAAACAACTTTCCAGTGGTTCATTCTATAGAAAAAAATGCAGATTGCACTTGGTAAATCTTTGAAAAATATAATAATATAAATGAACAAAATCTTGAAAATGTACTGACTTAGAGTCAGAATGTACTTTGTTGGTAGCGAATGTATTGGTATGGTCATATTCTCAGAAAAAGTTTTTTCTTAAAAAAAGGACGAGGTTGCCAGGAATGATGCAATTTTTGAAAAACTTGAATTTTTGAAAAAAATTACACTATAAAAAAAACTCTAAAGAGATTTGATGTGGATAACTTATTTCTACAGAAGTCCGCAAACTTTCCTTGTGAGTAATGTTTTATTATTTCAATGAGGGTGAGGAAAGATTATTACGCAAATGTTTTATTTTATCATTACCAATGAAATAAATGGATGCAATATTCTTGTGATGATATATAAAATCAATTTACCTTTCAATTTGAAAAATTTCTTGATTAATCTTTTTTTTTATATTTTATAAGGGGACGTCCATTAATTACGTGAGGTGATTTTTTGAAAATTCGTACCCCACCTCCCCTCGGTGAGATTTGGCGAGATCTGGCGGGACCCCCCACCCCCTCCCTTCCGTGTGATTTAAATTAATATTTTTAATGTAAATTCTATGCATTAGAAAGATGACGTGAGGTTTTCCTTGACCCCCTTTCCCCATGGTGAGATTTGGTGAGATTTTGCCGGACCTCTTCCCCCTCCTATTTTAGCTCACTCATGGACGTCCCCAAAGGTGTTTGAATATACACAAAAAAAAGTATGTTATGCTTGCAAATGAGCTTTGATTTAAAAAATGATTCTTGCTATAAAGTTCTAGAAAATAATAAAACAAAATGAATGGCGTTAAAAATAAAATTTTATCTCTCTACTTTGCATATGAACTGCACTATATGTATAGTCATTTAAATGACCTATCAAGTTGCTTACTTACTACGCTTTAGCTTTATATTTCTTATTAACTATTTTTTCAACTTATCACTTTATTCTTTTTAACACATATAACAAGCTGCATGTACATATGACATAGCAACTTGGTCAAAATGCAGCTCAAGGTCGCTTGTGGTTTAGGTCGTCGCTTCTTTTATAGCTGACGCTGCATTTTTTTTTTTAAATTTTCATTGTATTTTGTTTACAAGTTTTTTTTTTCTTAATGTAATTTATTGTTGTTATTTTATTTATTTTTTGTAAATTGGTATTTTTTTATTAAGAGCAAATAAAATTAAAACTCGTTTCGTTTTAAATACCAAATTTTTTTTAATGACATCCGTTGCTCATGAGCAAACTTTTCTTATTCTTTATAGTTAATTTTGATATTCACCATTTTATCAAAGTTATATTATATTTTTGTTAAATTTATGTAGCTAATGAATATTTTATGTAAATGCTGACATTCATTTTAAATGATGGTCAATATAGTTTTACGTCATACCTATGCCATATTAGTGATTTTTACTAATTCTTTTTTTCTTTTATATTTAATATATTTGTGGCTTTATAAACTCGTTTGTTGCATTGTGAAATTTGTTAAGTATATACTACTTTACTTTTGACAAATCAACCGAATTGACACTTGTGCATTTTGTATTTTAAGCCTTTTAAATCAAAAATAAATTCATTTCACTCACTGCGGTGGAAATATTCAAATTAGGGCTTAACTAAGTAATGTCATTTTAAATTAATTTATTTTAAATCAATATAATTTTCAATTAATTTTTTTTTTCTTTTTTTTTTTTTGCTATAAAATATATTTATTTTATAATTGATTTTTTTTATAATTAAATTGCATGTATACAACATTTTGGTCAATAAAAATTGTTCAATTATATTGCAGCATGTTTCGTTTACCACATGACAATGAAATTGAATATAATACAAATAAAATAACTGGTCAAAGTTCTGGTCAAGTGATAAAAGAACAAACAATGCGTATGGCAGTTCAAATGTTACACTATGATAAATTTAAATATTTTCAAAGGAAAACAATAATAATATTTTATATATAAAATATGCATATTAAAATATTTTATTCAACTAAATTACATTTTTCTTTTTGAGTAGCAGAAAAATTTGTTTGTAATTTGTTGTTTAATTGAATAAATTTAATTGAAAATAATTTTTCTATATTTTCATTGAATATTTCAACAGAAAATCAATCAAATTTAAACCTAAAAAATGTATCTTATATGTAAGCTAAGTATTTGACCTATTATAAATAAACTTTTAATTTTAATTAAATTAAACATTTAGTAGCACTTTCTATTTTGCTTCATTTCAGCTGTTTTTTTCTTCTCTTATATCAAATAGAAAAAGATATTTCCATGCCGCATAATTTATTTAATAGCCTAGCAAATAAAGCAATAGAGCCCTGGGCAGTAGGTAAACATAACAACTGCCAGCGCTACAAAAATGTGCAGTTAAAAACAACTTTATCAAATTTGATTTCTTTTATTTAGGAACTGTTGTTCTTTTAATAATTTTATTAAAGAAACAAAATTATTTACAGAATTTTAACAAATTTCTTGACGTTATTTATGGCACAAAAAAAGTAAATTTTCAACGAAAAAAATTTTGATTTTTAGATAAGATAGATTTGTTGAATAAATGAATAAATTATTAGCTATTTATAAATATCAATATTCTGACAGTATTCTTGTTTGTAGTAAAAGCAAACATTTTGTTTACATTTTAAAATTTAGCTAAATTGCTTATTGAATTGCATCGGAACATATACATATGTATGTATGTACATATATTGTATTTATTTTTCAAACTTATAATTTTTCAAAATTAAGTGACAGCAAAAATTTGAAAATTAAAATGAATAATAAAATAATACAATTGAGCTTAAAGCATTGTTTTATTGAATCGTTAAAGTCTAATGACCATTCCGCTCAAGCGCGTTAGACTTGCTCTCAAGAAATCGCATTTTAAAATTTAATTTTTATTTATTTTGAAAAATAAAAATTAAATCATATCAATTTAAAATTTTATTTTAAATGAGTTCGACATATTTATATGTTTTTGACTCTCAAAAAATAAAAAATACCTAAATGAAATGTACAAACATAAGCGATTTCTATTGCATATCGTTTCTACTATTTAACAATGTTGAAATACATCATATCAGCAATTTCATTTATTAAATCCAATTAAAGTACAAACATTAATCTAATGCATATTAAAAAAAATTAGAAAAAAAACTGTAATTTTAAGCGTGAAATTAATTGCAGTTTGATTATTTGCAGCAAGTGGCCAAAAACTAATTAAAAATTTATTAAAATGTAAATTTCGATAAGAACCCTCTAAGCATTTCGGAGTGGAAATTTATATGAAATTCTAATGGTTTTTCGAAAAACCAAACCAATTTTAAAAAAAAGAACAAATTGATATTTTTTATTTGGGAAAACCCAGTTTTATTTGCGGTTAAAAATAAACTTTTTGAAAAAATTAAAATAAATTTTTGGTAATTTAAATGATATTTCAAATATATTTGATTGGTATAGTTTTTATTTTTCGGGTTTTTGTTGGCTTAAGTTAAAAAAAATAGAAAAGTCTTAAAATGACTTAAGAAAGTATGAAAAAATTCTGAAAATTTTGAAACATATTGAAATCATGACGATAAATGCTGTACAAAGTCTGAAAATGCTGAAATAATTTGAGAAAGTCGAAAAGTTGAAAAATTTGAAATAAAGTTTTCAGTGTCGAAAAGTGTCAAAAAATGAATAAATTTTTAAAAAGTCGAAATAGCTGAAAATCGAAAAATATTGAAAATGTTAAAATATGTTGAAAAATTGAAAAGAATACTGAAAAATATCAAAAAAATTGATTAAAATCTAAGAAAGTATGGTATAACAATTTACTAAATTTGTCGAAATTTAGTCAGCTGTAACTCTTCAACCTCTTATATGTATGTATGTATATAAAAATGAATTGGTGTGCATTATAGTAGTCTCACTAAGGCTCACAAATGGCCCAACCGATTTGAATAATTTTTTTTTTTTTTGTTGGGTTTATAATTGTTCTGGCACGGTTTATAGCAAAAAAAAAGTTTTGAAAAAATTTTAAAGAAAAATCGGAAATCGAAATAGTGTTTTGTATGGGAATTTTGTAAAAAGAATGTACGCCATATTTGTGTTTTCCAGTAAGTAAATTAATTTCAAGCATGTGGATAGGAATGGAGATGAGGATGGGGATAGGGATAGGGACAGTGGAGGGGATTGAGATGGGGATAGGGATGGGGATAAGGATAGGAATAGATATAGAGCTAGGAATAGAGACGCAGATAGGGATAGGTGTTTGGCTGGAGTTATGGACATGGGCAGGGAGAGCAGAACAACATCTGCTGGAAACACTAGTTAGAGATAGATATCAGTGATTAGTGCTACTGATATTTTTTTGAATATTTTTAAAGAAACTTATAAATTCAATGATTGAATTCAAAATACCCACGTTTGATTCTGTAATCCAGAAAAAAAGCTTAATTTATCGTAAAAAATTTTTAACCACTCGTTGAACAACTACTTATACTTAGCTGATGCAGTATATCATAAAATGATATTGTTATCTCTTATAATTTGTTAGTTTGTTGACCGTAATTTAAATCAATTATTTATACATATTTTTGTTTATTTTAGACAAACAAACAATTAGTAAAATAATGTAATAAAAATTACTAATTTGTGTTGAACTCATTAAACTCTGCTGATGCTACATTTGACGCTAATAACTTGTTGAACAGCCTCAGAATACTTTCTCAATAATTTACGGCTCGTCAACGCCAGCCAATTTAATCGTTTCTTAAATTATTCCTACAAATTTGTTAGTTTTTTTATTTAAAAATTCTTTATAATTTTTATTGCATGAGAATAATTTTATTAAATGCAATTTTATTTCAAATATTCAAAAAGATTTATTATTTGTGCTGATTTTTCAGCGAATATAACGCTGACATTACTTAGTTTTAATTAATTTTTTGCTAATTTAATACGCTGTTTTCAGAACTTTGTCAAGTTTCGAGCAATGATTTTGCACATTTTTACTATAAATTGTTGTTCTTGTTTGTTATTTTTGTTATAAGGTGTTTGTTTCATCAATGTGGATTGCTGCTAATGATTATTTGTTGTTGTCTTAATTTTACTGATTAAGTTTTTTTTTTTTTAAATATAAAATTGATGTATTAACAATATTTACATATATTGTGTACGCTTTATTTTGCTATTTACAATTTTTTTCTAGTTTGCTTTACTCTTCAACTTTAATTTATTGACCTTAACTTATGCTTTAAAATAAAGCTTAGCTGCTTAAAGTAGCAGTAACAGCATCACCTCAAGCTGCTAAGCAGGGTCAATGCTTGACAAAAGCTGCTTAAAATATTGATTTTATATATTTTATAAAAAACTACTATTTTAAGTCTGCTAATTGATAATATTGCAGCATATGCGGTTTTTTTTAGCAAAAGTTTGTTAAAAGTACAAATTTTGTGGTAGTCATTTTTGATTTCCTAAGCGGATTTTAGTAGTTGGATAGTAAAATAGAGTCTTATCATTTCAGAAGTAGCCAAATAAAGAAAAGAAATATTTTTTAAGACTTTTCTGACTCAACTGTTTTTGTTTCTCGGCGATTTTTTCAAGCAACTTTCGGAGCATGAAATTATAAAAAAAATATAAAAGAGGAAAAAAAATCATATCATTGTGATTTTTTTATCAATGGAAAGCTTTTCTGAGCAATTTATACTTTTATGGTATATTTTACTTAACTTTTATACCATGATTTGTCACAGTAACAAAAATTATTTCATTTAAATATCACATGATATACATATATACTCATGGGAAAAGAATTTAAAAATTGCTGATTTTCATGCTTCAAGCAACAAATTTAATTGAAAACACAAAATGCAACAATGATTGGTAAAATTGTTGTAGCAATTGTTAAAAAAATTTACTTTTTTGATAGACTTTAACCCTTTAGGCACAGTCTAAATATTTCTTACATCTTAAGTTTAAAAAAAATTTTTTAAAAATTTAAATGACTTTTAGGAACAAAACCGTTGTCCAGCTATGTTAGACGCAATCGTAGTTGTAAGTGTTAATATATTTTGAAACAATGAAATATCTTTAAAATAAAATTGAAAACAAATTCCCACACACAAACATGTTAACACACACACACACATACACGCAGCATTGCTTTTTTTGCTGCACGAAGGTCATTTGTCGTATTTACAACATAAAATTGCGCAAATTGTTACAGAAAGCAAAATGTGCGGGTAGTTGGCGGAAAACCGCATTTAATTTATTGTGCTAAAATGTTTTTTTTTTTTTGTTTCATTATTTTCTTTTTATGTTTAACCAATATTTATTTTTTAATATTTTTTTTTTGCTGTTGTTTTGCAGAAATTTTTTTTTTTACTTGTTACAACAAATTGTTAATTAATGCACGGTCGCTGCAATTGTTGCAACTTCCGCTTCTTTGTGGTTCTTCTGCACCGCATTGAAGCGAATTTTTTTATGGACTTGAATTTTAGCCTTTTAAATTTAGCAACATATTTGTTAATACGTTATAAGTTAACTCCTTCACAATATTATTTTTATATACATATATTTTAAATTACAATTAAAACTTTGTTGCACAAAAGTTTTGACAGCCGCAGAGAAATACATATGTAGCTACTATTTATTTTTTTTACAATAAGCCAATTTTTTTTATGAGAAATTTTTGTAAAATTTAAAAAAAATACCTGAGCGGTTGGAGGCTTTTTTTACGCTTATAAATATTAAATTATTTTTTGTAAAAAAATGCATGTAAGTAAAATAAATCTCATTTGTAAATATTAATTTTGTTAGAACATTAAACAAATAGTGATTGAAAGTAGCAAATACATGTAGCTTACATGATATTTAATTTAATAATTCTAAGTCTGATTTATGACATAAAGCTAAACTTAGCTGAACATACAATAAAAAACATGCTAATTATTTGTAATATCATGGAAAAACCAATCAGTGTCTATTTTGAAAAATTTTGTTTTTTTGCATTAAATCGGGGTGTTAAGTATAAAGGTTTAAATAGCATTTTTATGAGTAACCATCTGATTAACGACTTTTTTTTCCAAATAATTATTTTGTTTATTTTCTTATTAAAATTATCATGTACATATGTCATACATTATAAGTGAAGAAACAAAATTGACTTTTCTAATGATTCATCAATATGTTATTTTGTATATGAGGCATTCAGACACCATTATACTTTTGGTTAAAAGTATTCTCCATAATTCTTTAAAATTTTTATTGACAGGCTATTTAAGAGCATTTAAAAAAAAATGTTAAGAACGTTAGTTTTCAAAAACTTACAGCTTGGTAAAGCTGCTAGAATTTAAAGAATAAAAAAACAAGCCAGAGCAAAATGGTATCCGATTTGGTGTGGAATGCCCCATATAAAAAGGTCGATGTTGTATGAACTCATGCGATAGAATGTAAAATCGAAACAGCACATTTTTCGAGTGAAACCTGCTAAACATATGTTTATAAAATGTTTAAATTTTTCCCATATGGAAGGCGTGGCACCACCCATTTTATTCATTGAAGCTTACTTTTACTCATATCTTTAAATTCATCATCGTCAAATAGTTGATGAACTATAACGAATTTGATTTTTCTCCTATAGGGGCGAGGGGGGGGGGGTGTGTTTTGGTGTGATCACCCGTTTTTTCCGAACCAAACTATGCCAAAAACCTTGCACGGACCATACTGCCCTCAGAAGCGGAAAGGGCGTATCTGAAAAAATTTCATATTTGTGAATTACGCATCTAATGAACTAAGCCAAATGCCGGTATCTTAGATCAAACCTAAGAAAAATCTTCTAAGAAACTTTCCTCAATCTCAATTTTAAATGTATTTCAACAAATTGACATAAAAAAAACATAAATGATCTCAAAACGCGTTTTTTTTCAAATACGCCCTTTCCGCTTTTGAGATAAAAAATTTTGAAAATCTGTTAAGTAGTTCTTGACTTTATATGCGACAGACGATGGGCATTTCATTAACACTCGCATATATATGTAGGAAAAAAGCTTTGTAAAAAAACTGCCCAGAACTTTAGGTCAAAATTAGACAACAAATTAAGAATAATCAACATTTTTTTGAGAAAACTGGTACGAATGTGTACAAGTCAAACAAACTGCGTAATAGAATGCTTCAGGTCTATAGCCCTTAAAGTTATTTAAAATTTTGCTGGTTTTTAAAAAAAAAAAAAACCAAACCAAATCTAAATCACCTTGAAAAATTTCCACTTTTTACTAAAACGCAAAACAAAAAAATCTTAATCACTCCCTTAGCATTAATACACAAAGAAGTGTTTTATATTTAAAACTAGTTCTTCAAGAAAAAACAGCGTCATGAAAAAAAAAAATCCCAACATTTTGACCGCTTAATTGAAAATCAACAACAATACGTTACCCCTTAAAAAAACCAAAACCATTAAAGATACCAAAAAAACATCGCTCATCGCGTATGCTGCGTCATGCTTAAAGCAGAAGCTGTAAAGCCGCAACTCAAAGCTAAAAATCTCAATTTTCAAGAATGGCTTAAACGGTATTGTTGTTGACTTGGGTTTTTGGCATTTTTTTTCATCACTTGCAATTTTTTTAGGTTTTTTTTTTAACTTTGCGTTACTCACATTGTTGTTTAGCAGTTTCATTTTGTATTTCATTTGAGTTTTTTTTCTGTGTTTTCTTACATTTACACTTAAGACAGCTTAAAGGTCGTTTACTTTGGTCTACAATTTGATGCCGCTTTTGTGTGAATATTTTTGCGCATTTTACGTTCCAGACGTTATAATTATTATCTTTTTTTTTTTTGAAAAATTTATGATGCAGAAAAAATTAATGAAACCTTTAAAAAAAGATGTAACTAAAAGGTTAAGTTTTTGTAGCATTTTTATGTTTTTTTTCTAGTTATAAAAAATCGGTTTTGATTAATAATTTTATTTATTTCCTGATAAAAGTTAAGCAAAAAAATAAAATGCTTTTGGGGTCACTTCATGGTTAGTAACAGATATATTTTTAATATTTCAAAACTTAACACAAGGTTTTCTGTTTTGAAATATTGATTTATTTTGTTAAAGTTCATAAGCAGTTTCATTTTGTGAACTAAAATCATTTGCAGGCACATTTTTGCAATTAAGCGTATGTAGGCTTATAATTCTTAAAAGCTGTTTCTATATAATGATGAATTATGAATTATAACTAGGCTGTTTGTTATTGAAACAAATGTATTTAGTTTCATTTCGTATTATTTAATTAAGTTTACTGTACAATACATTGCATGTTAACACTAAAAAAATTACATTTTGGAAAAATAAATTAAACATAAAAGTGAGGCAAGATGACAATAGTTTTATCCGTTACTAGGTGAATTCATCAGTGGCTATTAAGCGACTTTTTTTATTTCATTTCATTTCCTGATAACAAATTTCAAAAATAAGCTTAAGAGTTGCTATTGAAATAGAAGTCTTTATGAAAATTATAAGTTATACAAAAAATTTGCATATTTTTTCATGCTTAAATCATGCTTTCTAATAATTCGTTAAAACTTTTTCAAATAACTTTCTCTTTAAATTAACCATATTTTGCCACAGCTACAAACGCAGTTTTACGACTTTTTTTATTACAAGTCTGAGTGGTTTGCTGTCTGGGGCAAAGTTGTTCCCCATAAGAAGACAAAAACTTTTTTTATTTACAATACCAATCTAACGTGACTTCTTAACCCTCCAATGGAGAATTTTAGTCAAAAAGCATATAAAAAAATTTTCAGTCGTTTATTTTTAAGTTGGCATTAATCGATGTGTGGTCTACTATATAGGTAAAAAAAATATCATTTTGATGAAAAAATAATTTTGTTTCATTTGACATTTTTTCTCAGAATTTAGACAATTTTTCTTTTGATTCAGAACAAAAATTAAATAAAATTTAATGCAACTGAAACTAAGAAGGACTGCTGATGAGATAGTGTGCTCTACTTTTTTATTAATAATTTTATAAACTTTTGCAATTAGGTTACACTGCAAATATTTTAAATTAAATTTAAACAAATATTTGTAAACGCTCAAACGCTGTATCCAAAAAAAAAACTTTACATTATTTAAAAGAACAGCTAAAAAATTGATAAAAACTTTTCATATTTCTCATTAAAAATGTATGAGCAAAAATCAACCATGTGAAAAACTATGCTAATTAAACCAGTGAAATATACAGAACCCATAAGGTAAAAACGTAGGTTTAAATTAAAAGATTGTGCTGCCTTGTTTGAGCAATAAAAATTACATGCAGAGTTTACAAAAAAAAAAAAAAAAAAACTTTTAAAAACAAAGTCCACAAAAAAAAAAGAGTAAACACTAAAAACTCATTCTGCATGCCTGATTTCATTGGCTGTTACCAATGTTGTTGGTCTTTTTTTTGTTTGCTATTATTGTTGGCCTCATTGACCGGAAAATTACATTTTATATAAATTTGTAATTTTGTTATTGTTGTAAATTGTTCTGGTATCCGAAAGCAAAACAAAAACCACCCAACAAAGAACAAACAGAAAGAGACAGAAAAGCATGACGACGACGTGTCGTGCAAAAATTGCAAATATTATAACAATTTTGTTTTTTTTTTGTGCCAAGCGCTTTGAAATTCACAGTCAGTTCACTGCTGCTTTGAGGGTGTGAGTTCTATCAATGGCACAAGGGGCTATTAAAACAATAACAGTTGCAATAACAAAAATTGAAAAGAAAAAAAATGAGCAAAACTGCATTGCTTTGGCAAAAAAAGGAGCAACATAAAAACAATTGGCATATAAATCAAGGTGAAGCAACAGCAATAGCAAACAAAGCAAAAGTTTTATTTTTCTCTAGAGTTTCGAGAGTCCACTTTGAAGTTGGCCTATAGCATGAATGTTACTAGTGCTTTGAAATTGTTATGCGTTTGTTTATGTATGTTTTTTTATTGTTGTTGTTGTTTTTGCTGTTGCAATTGCAATGCTAACATACATGCATGTAAATACGTTTGCTTATATAAAGGTGTACCATATTAGATTTAATGAAGTTACTGAGTTGTGAGTATTTAGAAGCGGCCAAAACCCATATTTTAGAATATAGCATAACATATCATAACAAGATAAATACTTTTTGTATTTAATTCTTACTTGCATCCAACTTTGGCTAGTGGATTATAAACTTGTGGAAATATAAGAAAGTTGAAAGTAATTAAATATAACTCATACGTTGAGTTTTACTAGCTGAAATCTTTTTGTTGATTATTGTTTTATATTATTTTTTTTTTGTACAGAAATTTCACCGAAATATAATTTGTTCGCTAATTTGATCGCTAATTTTCCAAAAAAACAGGGAATGTTTGAAGAAGCTTTTGCCGCTCGGAATACAGTCCACTTTATGATAACCTCCCTTCCACTCCCACTAGTTAACCCACTGCGGAAATCATCAACTTTAGTTTGCCGATAAACATTGGAGTAGAGTGATCATCGTCGAAAGGATGGCTACTATAGGAGAAATTTTGCAAAGAACTGTAGGCATTCGTTCTTAATTTTGTACGTTGGAAAAATGTTGTTGAAGACCTATTCTACGTAAGGAGATAAGGAACACTAGAGAGCTCTCTGAACTCTAAAAATATGTTGGAGTTTTCTTGAAGCTAATAGCTGAATTTTGCGCATAGAATATTTCTATATCCTACATAGATTATAATAAACATTTTTTCTTCGGACTTTGGCCAAAGTCAAATGTTAGACAATTTCCCTTTAATAAATTTAATTGATAAATTTCCCTTCTTTTCTACGTCCCTTTTACTTTTCCTAAATTTTCTGATGATCTCTCTTTTTAAATTTTTAACGAAAACTTAAATTTTTTCAATATTTAGGGCAAATTACCGCCCACACTCGCCTTTTAACTGATCTATAGTAATTATTTTCATTATTTACTATTATGTCTGCGAATAGAGTATAGGTACGAATGTCAATTTCAGCTCTTCCTTTCTTTTTTTCAGCTTTTCTTTTAATATTTTATTCTTTGCTAGCACGCCTCATTTTATCCACTTTTATTTTATCGTTTAGTACTTTTAATTTTATTGTATTACCATTGTTTTTATTGTTGTTGCAAGCATAGTTGTTGCTGCTGCTGCTGCTGCTGCAATTGCTGTTGACGCTCTAAATGCAGCCGAGGCCAGGAAACGGAAATTTCTTGCTATTTCCGCTGTGGCAAAAAAAGCTTTATTAAATAGTGTCATTTCCCAGGGTGGAAGTTAAAGAATGGCATATTTTAATGTGATTGTTGTTGCCCCAGTTGCCATTGTTGGTTTTTATTACCAGGGATCCTGATATAAGAAAGTCGTAATTAAGGGGAGACAGAAAACAGAAAAAAAAACAAAAGTAAAAGAATGAGGATAAAACGTGACTTGCATTATTAACATCATGTAATACTGTGAGTGTTTGCATTAGTATTGTGTTTGTGTTAGTATATGTATGATGCTATTCAATGTTACACAAAAGCAACTTTGGCAATTACAATTGCAGCAGTAATGATAATAAATAAAAGTTGACAGCTTTATATAAAATTTTAAATTTTTTGAAAGAAAAAAATATTTTCTGTAAAATTTTGTGCAATTTATTTTTTTGTGAAATTTTTGGTGTGTGGTAAGTGCAGTTCCCAAAAATAATTGTCTTAAAACTTTGAAAAAGACAATTTGAAGTTTGTGTGAGAGTGTAGGAAAATTTTCAAAAATACTGAATGAGTATACAGTCAGATCATTTTAGTACAGTGTCCCAGAAAAAGTTTAAGTGAAATCAAATTTGATTTCTTTTGAGAATACCAATCACATTTGTTGTGGGGATTATATGTGAGGATTTTATTAGTCATATATGTTAAGTACTTTTATTTAAAATTGCTTTAAATAATTTTTATGAAACTTAATGAGTTTGCGCATTAAAAGTTAAATATTTCATTAGAGTGAGATAGCATAACTTTACGATATTTATACGAAGATTTTTGTAACTCATTTCAGTCGAAGCAGTCAGCCTGATGACTATATTTAAAAATATAAAAAAATTTTAATACAGAAGAATAATTTTTTAAGAAGTCATTTTTTTTATTAAAGTTAATTTTCTTAGTTTTACAATGAACATAACTTCAATTTACTAGCTTTAACAGAACCAGAGTTATGAATTTTTGAAAGTGAGTCTTCAAGCCAAAAATCACGAAATTCTCAAAATTTAAATTCGCTCTATTTTGAAAAAAAAAAAAAAAAAATTTTAAAAAAATCCTCGAACACGTATCGCTTCTTTTTCTATACAGAACTCATAAAAAAAATTTCAACCGAATCAAAAATGTGTCGGTCAATTTTTGTCAAAATTCGTGCGGTCCCATATGGCTGCTTCGACTGAAATGAGAATAAAAAACTTCAACAGGTAACAACTTGAAGTATTTTGTGTTTTCTACACTTAAAATTCATTAGTTTAGGATGTCAAGAAAGATAGGTTAAAAGAATTGAGAAGAAATACATTTTTTTGGTCGAAAAAGTTGAAATAGTCACCCGGGTGACTGTTCGGCCGAATGAGGGTTAAAAAAGGCAGAGAGTACTGGCATAGCACAACACAAAGAGTAGGGGATTGAAAAGCTATAGAAATATTGTTTACTTACGATCCTCAAAGGAGCATTCAACTTTTTCCAACATATTCCGACCTCTTCAAGATATATCAACGTTTCTAACGTTATTCAACTTTTCGATTTTTTTTAAATTTTTCAGTTTTTCAATTTTTTAGATATTTTTCGAAACTTTTTCCGAATTTTTTTAACATTTTCCGACTCATAAGCAATTTTTTAAGTTTTCAAAAATATTTCGAATTTTTCATCATTTAACTGTTTTTTGCATTATATTTCTTTTTTTATATTTCCCAAATTTTTCATCATTTTTGGACATACTTATATATATATTATATTATATTATATATTATTATGTACATATTAAAACATGATTCAGTTAACACCTTAAGCCGCAAATGCCTCCATGCAATATATATTTTTTTTTCAAATCACTCTACTGCTCCTCTGTATAATAATTCGTAACAGTTTATTGATTAATGAGTGCAGTCTAGCAGTTTTCCATGAATCAATTCAATTACAATCATAAAATACGCGTTTTATATAAAAAAAAAACAAATAAATTTTGCATTAAATTAATAACTTAACACAGATACAGATCTTGTAACTTTTTACCACCCAATAATTGAAATACAAAATTTTATTGCAAATTAATTAATCAAACATTTTATTATGCAACAACATGCTATAATACGACATTCAAATCACACTCAGAACAGTCATATTCTCTTAGACACTTGGAATTATTCATAGCTAGCAAAACAACAGCCAGCAGTGGCTGCTCTGTAAATGTTACAAAATTGACAGCATGACTAAGTATGAGCGCAAAAAAAAAGCTTCTGTGCACATCCATTGTATTCATTGGAATTGTTTTTTCTATCTTCTGACAACTGTCTCTGCGTTGCTTCATAGATCATTGCTGCTAATTACAGCGGAAATTACAGTTCATTTACAGCAATAAATAATAATTCATTTACATTCATATGACAGTTGTTAGTCGATAAGTTGTAAGAGGAACTCCAAAGCTATGATTTGAAAATTTGCAAGTCATAATGACTGTGGCAAGAAAAAAAAAACTGTGATGTCATTGCGGATATTAAAAATGCTTTCGCTTGAGATATGAGTTGATTTTGATAAAAAAAAAAAAAAATAGAAAAAATTTATACAGTTAATATATAAAAATTTACAAAATTTTAAAATTAATAGACTCTTAGCTGTTTTTAGCTTTTAGGTGATTGTGAACTTCTAATAAAAAGTACCGTAGAAAAATATTTGGTCTTCCTTTTTTTCTCAAGCGTTTATGAAAATCCCATTACATATATTTTCTATAAACTTTAAAATTTCAACTGTTTTATATATCAAACAATTCACTTTATTGCTGCAACAAGCCAAAAACCAAAAAAACCGAATTGTAACAAATATCAAACCACAACCACAAGGTTGGCAACACTGCCCCTTTTACTTATGTTCTAATTTTCACATTTTTAAGTTTTTATTTTTTCTTTTGTTTTATTTTATATTTTTCCAATTCAGCTGTTACTTCTTGTGTTTTATTTCTGCACGTTTGCAAATAATTTTCTGCTGAATTTGCAGCCTCATATTTTTTTTCTTCTTTTTTTGCCATTGCAATGCTTACTCTGTTTTAGTTGCTGCGGTGTTACAATTGTTGCATGTTTTGTTGTTGTAAATATTTGAAACTGTTGCGGTGTAATTGCAAATGGGCACAAAGGCAAAAGTGAAATATATATAAGAAAAAAAAAAAAAAAATAAATTACTAATATTCACAAAAAAAGAACAAAAATAATTATTATTGTTGTTGTTGTTTTTTTTTTACATGCAATATTTAACGCTGACATAGCAACATTTGCAATGCAACAGAAACAGCTAGCGAATTGTTGGCAATATGTTGTGACAAATTCTTGTGGTTACTCACTGAACAACAAAAAACAGCAACAATAACAAATGCATATGTGCTCACTGTGTGTTGACTGTTGGCAGCTGCTGTTATTGCTATTTCTATTGCAACATTTACTGCTGCTGCTGCTGTGCATTTCGTGCATGTAATGGAGTTTAGTGTGGTTGCAGGTTTTGTTACTGAGGTCAAATGTAATTGCATTATTAAGTCTTAATAGCATATACATTATTATTATAATTGATTTAACCATTTAGTTAATTAAACACAAACAAAATACTCTTCAAAGTTATTGAAATTCTATTCCACTAATGTGTAGTTTTGAATAGCAATTAACTTTATGCAACTGAATTAAATCGAAGCTTTATTCAGTGATATTTGATAACTATGTTATATAATATTTAGAGGATTAAAATAAGTGCTTTATTATTCTTATAATAAATAATTCGAAATTAATTTAGAGTGTGCTAAAAATTGTGCCTACATTCGAATCACATCACAATCGGTTCAGTAGTTTAGCTCCTATGAGCCTGTTCACTGGGCATGTGCTAAATAAATTAATTATGCATTACGGTTTTGTTTGCGAAATCTTCTTAAATTTCATGTAAATATGTCTAAGACTTTCATGCCATATATCCCGATAGAAGTTGTGCTTCAATAAATTTTTTTATTCAAAAAAAAAAAATGTATTTTTCAGTCCTGTCAGTAGTTCCTTATCAAATCTATCAGTACCTTGGAGCCTTATTTCATAAAAGTTTTAGTACAACATTTAGTGAGAATCTTTGTCGGTGTTATTACAGGACACTATTTTATAGGCAAGAATGCCTCAAGACTAGAGCTTACTGACGTGTGGGATTTTCGTAGAAGCTGCTAAGGTCCTGACGTCAAAGAGTCTGGCTTTCATTATCTTAGTGAATACCTAGCGCTTACCAAACCGGCGTTATATGGTTTCCACTTCTTCGACTCTCTTGAAGATATCGCTCAAAAGTGTCCAAAATCCATAGATTGAAAACGAAGTAATAAACGGGGTATACAATGAGCCTAACTGCGGCCTTACTTATGATGACAATTGTCATCACCCGTGCTTACCTAACCTAACCTAACCTATTGGTTGTTTATTGCAGATAAAGTGCATTGGTCATCAAAAGCGTTATGAAGATATATAATTATAGAAGTTTCATGATATTCAAAATCAAACAATCTATAGAGCAATCAATATGTTTTAATTTTTTTAGTTTATTTTTCTGAATATTTTTTAAGTTCTTCTCTTTAGAACATTAATACTTCATTATGAAGGTGTGATTTTTGCATCTTTGAACAATTTGCTTCAACACATCACTCCCTCATCATTTTGTTGCGCATATTTACAATGCAAATTTTTCGCTTAAAAAAAAAAAACCAACACTTCAACTCATTAAAATTCAAACAAAAGCCAGCGGCAATAATTACATATTCTAAGCCCGTTCCCATATTAAAAGCTTTTTACTACCGATCACGTTTCACAAATTTAAATTGTATCATTTCAGTTTCAGTAAAAAATTCCATTAAATCATTAGAGATTGCAGCAATCGTCTTACTGGGCAATGAACTTTGACGTGCAATTAGATATAAGTTGAGGCAAAATGTGACCTACTTAAATGCACTGGAGTAAAATTTCCATTAGTTTTTAATTGAAAGCAATACAGTTTATTAAAAAAGTACTAAAAACAATTTTGTAAAAATTTAACATTTAACTTTTTATAAATATTTTCATTGAAAAAATTTATATTTACACATTTATTTATTATTACAAATATTTTCATTGAAAAAATTTAAAATTTTTGTTGTCTTTAAAGTTTTTTCTAAACTACAACTATTTTTATTTTTCAGCTACAACGAAAGCTGCAGCAGTAAAAAATACTCCAACATATCATTGACAATTGAATTGGCTCAACTTTACAACAGTTGCAACATAAACTGCAACACATTTGACATACGTGCGTAACAACATCAGACAAATAGAATTTAGAAAAAAAAAACTGTAAGGATAAAAAAGAACAGCAAACTTCATGCGACACAACGTTAAATTTTTTCAACAGTAATAAAAAAAGATAGTGACAACGTTAGAAAACAAAAATATTTGGAAAAAGTTAAATTCGCTATTGCAATAACGCATTCAACAGAATAAAATAAAAATAAAAAAATAAAAAAATGGATGCCGAAACAGAAGGTTTACCACCCGTTGAACCAACACCAGCTCCTGTATTGGATTTAGCAGCCAAACGACGTCTCTTCATCTCACAACCCTCTACATTGGCCAGTCGTCGTCAGCAAGCAATATGCGTGAGACGTGCACACAAAATGTATGGTAGTGCCAAAAATCCAAATGTTGTGCTCGATGGACTTAATATGACGGTGGCAAAGGGTTCCATGTAAGTGAATTTACAATATTTTTTACTCAAATATTATAAATAGTTTTTTTTGAAAAAAAAAATTAAAAAAACATTGTTAATATATAAAATAGTAGAGGTATACGCAACTTTGCTTCTTTTTCACAATACTGAAATTAATTTTTAACATCTCATTATATCATCTCTATTCAAAAATAAGAAAAAAAAAACAATTGACAGAGATTTGTTCTTTGAACTTCGTAGCCAAATACAAACGTTACAAATGAGAAGAAAAAAACAATAACAATAACAACACAGATTTCAAGAGGCAGCATAAGCAAAAAAAGCAAAAGTAGTTTGAACCTTATCCTTAAAAAAGCCTATTTAATTTAAAAAAAAAATCATAAAACAGTATGTCATACCCTTCCTTAACCCATATATGTTGTTTTTAAAAATAAATTATTAAAATCGGTTCAGTTAATTTGGGCAAAAGCGTTACAAACCTTTTCGCTATCATAATATAGAAAGGTTCTAACTAATATAACTCATTTCAATACTACAAAACTTTCATTTATATTAAGTTTTTTCGTTGTTCTGTAAAGTAAAATTATAGATAGCGCCTTTCTATATTAACGTAGCGATTTCCTTATAAGCAATTTTATACAAATAATATAGATATGTGGTTAAGTTAAATCTTTGAGTTCGATTTAAATATTTTGAACTAAAAAAACGCTCTTTTTACAACGCTTTGACGTCCATAGATTTCTTTACAATAAAATTGAAACATGAGTGTGCCACAAGCATTTGTTTATCAATTTCAATACTAATATATTTCCCTTAAATTTTTCCACTGCGTTTATTAAACTCAGTGTTCGACCACAAAATCATATAATGCTGTGACCACAAAATCATTCAATGCTATGAAAAAACCCATTAGATTTCAAAAACTGCATGGTCACTTAATTCCGTAAATATATCTATTATCTAGCATACTAATTTTTGCAAATTGTCAACTTTAACATTTAACAAAAACAATTGAATTTGATATTAAAAACAATAAATTTTCCCATTAGCGTATACCCCCATTGGTTCTCTGTTTTCTAAAACAAAACAGACAAAAATAACTTTTTGCCGAATCATAATTTTGTTTTGTTTTTCAACTAAATAACACGCTAATTTGTGTAACAGCATGATATTCATCTTAGGCATTTAAGCATTTGCTTACTCACTTCTATACAGACATATATATACAAAAAAAAAAAAAACACTAACACACACTTACTTACACACACACTTTGTCGTCATCTCGTCATCTAGCACTCGTCACACGCAGTTATCAAAGTTAACATTGCTGTTGCCACTGCTGTGTGTCTGTGTGGCAAGCAGGTGTGTGTTTGTTGCCAACATATAAAAAAAAAAAATCAGCAACAGCTTGTAGCAACAACAAAACCAACACTAATGAAATTAACACTCATTGTCAGATCAAAAATAAAAAAACAAATTCATAGGAAAAAACTTTTTTTTTTCGAAGATTTTTCATTAGTTATGGAGGTAAACCAACAGAGTTATGATAACTGCGTGGAAAAAACGTCAAAAGATCACTGTAATAAAACAGCTCATTAGGCAAACAAGTAACAACAAATATTTACCTTTTCGTTGTTGTTGTAGTTGTTGTTATTTGCCGAAAATTGTGAGCAATGAATGAAATGAAGTTTGTTGAATATCACTTATTATTTGCTTTGTTGTATTGCTGTCAGACAAAAATTAGAAAATAATTGGATGAGTTATTAAATAATTGTTAGATTTTTGAATTAGCGCTGATAGCAAAAGGCATGGCCAAGGTCAACATCAGTGTGATATTTCATGGCACATATATCTTAAAATTTTTTGCTTTTTATAGTTTGTCAGAAAAATTGACTCATATTAAAGACGTAAATTTAACCAAAATAATTTTAAGTATTTTGTTGATATGTTGCTGGAAACTAAACAATTGCAAACATTAAGTAGTAACTTAAAAAATATGCAACGTTTGACGTTACAAGCAAACACTGGCCAAAATATGGGCAGCGTTGGACAAGTGAGCACAAGCAAATATTTTGATACGGAAATATTAAGTGTGCAAACAAAGATTTTAATATGCTATGCGCAGATAGACATTATGGAATATTAACCCTCCAATGGGCGTATGGGTCTGACCAGGCCCAATCGAAATTGGTATTTCTGAGTGATCCTCGTCCATGACTTCCTCAAAAAAGTTATGGCGAATGCCATAGCACAGTAAACGATACGTTTGCGATATATTTGGAATAAAAAATTTAATTTTAAACTTTTTTCCCAGTCAAGTGCACATGGGTCTGAGCAGACCCAACAAATTTTATCATACGGTATTGAAAAAAAATATTGAGTAAGAGGTTGTTTTGGATTATTACGATGATAACGATGTGGATGAACTTTACACAGAAGATTTGTTTCCTTTGGATTGAATACAAAATTTCTCAATAATCATCCATCTACATGGGAATTTGATAATGATTTCAAAAATGTGCTCTCTTTTTGTTTTCTTTTTGTGAAGTCAATATAAACAATAGAAATGAATATAATACAACCTAGTGATATGAATTATTTTTCAAAAATTTTCTTCATTTTTGCAAGGGATCCCCCAGAAGGGGTTGATATAGGGGGTATGTATGTATGTCCGGAAAAAATGTAGGGAGGACTTGGTAATACAGTTGACCCCTCAACGGGTCACTCCAGGAAAGTTATGAAGTGTTTTCGAAATTTTCATAATTTTTTGTGTTTTTGGTAGCGGTGACCCCCAAAAGGGTGGCTGATAGAGGGTAAGTATGTTCGGAAAATATATTGGAGAAGAAAATATAATAGGACCTGGTGATACATATGAACACTCTACGGATCACTTCGGGGGAGCTATGATTTATTTTTCCAAATTTTCGAAATTTTTTGTGTTTTTTGTATGGGAACCCCCAAAAGGGTGGCAGATAGGGAGTAGGTGTATCAAGAGAAAAGTTTGAAAGAGTAAAAATAATAGAAGTTGGACTAACATTTTACCCCTCCAGAGGCGTCTGAGAAAAGGAGGAGTCAATTTCATAATTTTTTTTACAAGAATGTCAGTTTTTCAGGGAAGCCCCCCTAAGGCGTTGTGATAGGGGGTAAGTATATTCGGCAAATTTGATGAAGGGGAAAAAATAATGGGACCTTGTCCTACGATTAATCCCTCTAGGGGGAAGCTTCGGGGGATATTTATGATTTTCGGCAGATTAAGGACCATTTTCTAGTTTTCAAAACGGTGGCGGGTCCATCAAATGTTTTCTGAAATGAGCCAAATTTTATGTGGTTCTTATTGGCACCAAACCAAAACAATTTTTTGTGAATCAATAATTAATAGTCCTAAGTATTTTGCTTTAAGCAAACATTTCAATTCAGAGCACTTTAGCCTATTCCATAACTATAACACATTTTTTTCTATAGAAATCTTCTTTTTTTTTAAACTACGCTTGTTGTTGTTTACTTTTCATCTTTTGTTTTTTTACTCGCTCACAACTGCGTTATCTCTGTTCATATTTTATTGCTTATTTAACTGTCAGAATGACAACAGAAACAATAACAGCAAAATATAATAAAAATAACAACAACAAAAACAGCTCGCATGTTGCTAATGAATAAATGAATAACAGACAACAAATGCTGACAGCAACACAAAACAACAACAACAACAATAACATATATAAAAATTTTCATGGTCAAGCAACTCTAATTACAGCGGTTAACAAATCTTTCCGCTTAACAAGAAGCAGCGGCAACAGAAGATGAAAAGAAACGCTGCTACATTTACTCATGCAGGTAATAGGGCAAGCAGATATACAGCAGCAGCAGCATAACAATAACAAAAACATAACGAGTTTATTGAAACTGTGGCAGTCACATACAAAAGTCACTTGGCAACTCTGTAACTATGCAGACAATGAAGGAAATTCGTTGACTTGGCACTTTTCTACATTTTGTTGTGCGAGGTTAGGACTAGCGAGTATATTGGGTTTTTTTTTTTTTTAAAGCAGCCCAATAAAAACTTTCATGTTTTATAAGAATTTTACGACGTTATGGATTCTAAGCTGCAGTTAAATTAGTGCCTGGTATGTTGATAACAGATTTGCTAAAGAAGTTCACATTGGGTTAGGTCATAAGAACGCTTTTTTTCGAATATCCGTTTGGTATACAAAATTGCCAAATTTGACTCCATCACCTTAAATTAAAATTTTGATTAGAATTTGAAATTTTGTAATGTTTTGAAAGTTTGTTTAGCTAGCCTTCTCCCTTTTTTGTTAGATATTGTTTTTTTGACGTTGATTTTAAAGTTTATAACGAGTGTGAAATTAAAAATTACATTGCGTCTAAAATCGGAGGTATTGCCAACGAAAGTACAAATTCTCTTCTAACAATTGTTTCATGCGCTTGGCGCTACTTATGTTGCGCATAAATGGTCTACCGAACACACAATTTGCTATGGGTACCATTGAGCTAAGGAAGTTGTAATAAAAACTAAAAAAATAGAACACTGACTTTGAAAATTTTAATGTCATCTCTTTCAAAGTTTTAGTTTAGTAGATCGTATCATTCGAACTACATCATGTATTCAGTGTATTGTTTTAAAGCTCAGCTTTAGCTCTACTTCGATATAATTGAGAGTTATATTATTTTAATATTTTAAGCAATTTTTGTAAGCTCTCGAGCAAAATATAACTTTGAATACAGGCCTCGAAGTTTCAATACTCATATTCACACATAATTGTGATATCGACAAAAGTACATAGGAAAATATTTGTCTAATTTCAACTAAAAATCGAAAAGGTGTGTCACTTTAAAGAATATCATAAAAAAATTTGCATTTTTTTATTTGCCTTCAACAGCTTTATTTTTTTTTTTTTTTTTGTACTATGTACCTAGGTATGTTAATTTTTCCGCATTTGTTTGCACATTAGCCTATGCATGCATACATGCGCACATACATACATATGTGAATGAGTTTTGTTTATGCAGATTATAATTAAATATTTGCTTGAATTTACAAATTTTTTTATTTTATTTTGGCTATTCACTTCTTTTGCAGCTGCTGCTTCTTCTTGATTTTTTTGTGTTAAGCTGCTCAAACTCGTACTAACTTTTGACATTGACCCACTTGAATGGAGCATCAGTTTTTTGGTCTCACATGTGAAAAAAAAAAACTTTGACGGTTTTCTTATTTCATTTTAACATGTTCAAACTTGTTTTAAAGCAACAGTTTCGTGCTTCTTCTGATATTTCTGTTACTGCTCTATGAGCTGTATTCGTTCATGATTGAAACTGGATTGAATTCCAGAGCAAAAAATTGAAAGTGCGTCGTTTGGGTCAATGTTAGTAGGGCAAATGGTTTTTGAATTGTTGTTGCTTCTCATTAATTTAATTTTTTTTTCCAATTTAAGGTAAATCACATTTTTTTTTTGCTTGGCTTTGAAGAAAAACTTTAAGATATTTTGTTGTTTTATAAAAATAAAATTATGCAGCTTGTTACAAAATTTTTTAATGCGATATAATTGACTGACATTGCGTTTAAGTCAAGTATGAAAATTTGTTTTCAACATACATACATATGTGGAAATTTTATAGGGTGGCTGAAGAAAACTTTTGAGAAATCTTTAGCTATAGTGGTAGTCAGTCTTAACAAAAAGAAACTTCACTGGTTTCAAATGTTTTATATTTTTTTTTTCAAGAATTCTTTAGTAAAGTAATTAGATGCACTTATAATAAGCTGAATCTGTGTTGCATGAGTTGTCTCAAAAAAATATTTTTCAAGAACTTAAAAGTATTTTTATAAATTTTGATGTTAGTTAGTTAGCGTCGAAATGTCTGTGGCATTTTCACTTATTTACTTAAATTGTTTAATAATATATTAATTCAATAAGTGGCCTCTGTGAATATACTCAACGTTTTAACAAGAAACTGCTAATCTTTCGGTTGAGGAATATATAAATAGAAAGCGTTACAATAAAAAATCTAAATTGCATACAACTGGAGCTAACTTTAACTACCAAACAGTATTTCCGTTTTAGCTGGTCCGATGTAGCCAAGCACTTTAAAATCTCTATTATATTTGTTTACGTATTTTGACGTAGTAAAGTCTCATGTTTGCAAGATGGCCGCTGTGGCTAACAAGATTAAAAGTTTGAGGATTCAATATTTTCATAAAGGAATGAAAAAAAAAAAAAATTAAGAAAATAAAGTACAGTTGAAGAAAATAAATAGAAGACGTGCGAAATATTCAGCACCACCTCGTATGCCCTTTGCCATTTTACATTAATGGATGATGTAAGTAATTAAAACTATTTTAAGGCTTTAACGTAATTTATTTTAGGTCCAATTTCACTTAATAAAAATATTCTTAAGCATCTTATTTCCCCACATAAGTCATAATTTTAGTACGTGGCCGCTGAGATATAATTCTAGCTACGACCATCTTAATAAGAAGTTGATTAGAATAAGCTGTAGAAAAATTAATTCTTTGTTAATTTTTGCGCCCATAAAAAGTTGTTCAAAGCCAAAAAAAATTATTTTTAATTGAAATCAAGTATTTGAGAAATTTTTAATTTCTGTTTCAATGCCAATGCTGTCAATAATAAGTATTTGGAAACAGTGGAGTGCACATAAATAATATATGAGTTTTGTATACAGCTAATGTCAATTAAGACCCTCTTTTTATATAGCTTTGCTTGTATATATATATATTTTTTTATTTAGAAAATACTGAAATATTAAAAAGGCCAATTCAAATAACTTAACACAGAAGAAAAATGCATAAAAAAACTAACTTAAACCTTTTTTAGGCAAAATAAATTGATAAACAAATTTTTTCAATGCCGATTGAAGCACACAAATTAAGCTACCTATTTCAATTAATAACACTTAATAAATATAATTTGTGCTTAATATTGAAAGAAGTAAACAAATTTATTTATAAGAAAAATATTTCACTTTTAATTTTTTCAATAAATTTTCCATATCTAATTTAAGTATCAGCTCATGTTCCTCATTAGCACAAATATTACCTACAACAATTAGCTGCTGCCAATTAGTGGCCCCATTTGTTGTTAGTAGTAGTACCCACTTTACAAAGCTTAACATCAAAAATATCATCAGTAAAGGTGCTACAAAAGCCTTATGCAATTAAGTATTTGTGTAAACAGAAAATAAAACTTCAACCTAAGCAATAAAAATAAAAAAAAATCAATTAAAATACCCACTAATTATTACATTTATGAATGGAAAAATTAAAGAAAAATATCTTTTATAAATTGCTGACTGCAGCAGAAAAAAAAATCCCCATTCAATAGCAATAATTAAATGCGATTTAACGTAGACCTTGCGCTATAATTCTAGAGCATACATAGCTATAAGCAGTAAGAAGAGAGAAAGCTGCTTTTAAAAATCCACTTAACGCTATTGAAATGCTTGACTAACGTCATGTGGTATCGGCCAGATATTGAGATAGATACATAATTTTTTTGCTTTTTTTCATTGCGCTACAAATTGCCTGTAATTTATTTGTAAATACTTAAATAAGAATTGATTGCATTAGAATAATTGTATGTCTGCTATTGATGTAATGTGGCACAGTAGACACCAGGTGGAGTTGGATATTTCGCACGTCTTCTATTTTTTTTTTTTTTCAAAAAGGGTGTCATTCAACTGCACTTTATTTCTATCATTTTTTTATTCATTGATGAAAATATTGCATTTTTAAAACTTTAGTCCTGTTAGCCACAGCGGCAATCTTGCAAACAATAGGCTTTGCTACGAGACTTTGAAGTTCTTGGCTACATCGGAACTGCAATATTTTGGTACTATACGTAGCTTCAAAATCGCATGGTATATTAGTTAACATATTTAATTAACTAGAAATAATCTAACTCAGCTTTGATGCAAGTTAGACCATAGTGGTTTTATTATATTAATACAATGCTGTGTGTAATTTAACAACCTATAGTTCTTTCAATGGCCGCTTATTTTCGTATAAAATTAAATGGCAAACATATCAAAAATTGCTGTATTGCTTTAATAAAAATTTTCATTTAATTTTTTATAAAAATTTCGAGGGAGAATAAAATTCAACTACCTTTTGTTAGTCAAAATAAGCACCAGTTCTATGAAATTTAGATTTTTCATTGATCGTTCAGCTTAATTACATAATTCAATTCATCCTCTTACATGAGCATTACTTGGCTTCGATGCACTATAGAAACATATGTTTTAGGCTGTCTGTGCTTGATTTTTGTAGGTTTTAAAAATTATATATCTGAGAAAACGCCGCCAAGAGATAAAGTCTTTATTGATTTGGGAGTGTGACTGGTTTTTTAAGTTTTAAAAAAAGTAGCGAAAAGTAGCTTGCGAGTAATCGTGGTTATGCCAAAATATTTCTTTCTTTCTAAAGTTATTTGTTTGAAATATATGCAATAAAGATTCTTTTAAAAATTTATTATTTTGAAACAATTTCCTAACTTAACAAAATTTGCTGATACACCCTAATCTAATGACGAATGATATTCAATATCTGATTACAAGCTTCGTTTGTGGGATTTTTTTAATTACATGTAACGTAAATAATTAAATTTAATTTTATTAATTTCATTGTTAACCTCTCCTGACAGTCTAATTGTCGTAAATTTTCATGGTAACATCTGATTAGGGTTCAAAAAGCAGCACCTTGTGAACTGTAATAAAATTCTAGATTTTCTGAATAATCATTGAGGTTTTATGAAATATCAATGCAGGAAGTCTTATAGGTTTTATTGCAAATTTATTTTAATTATAACAAATTTAAAAAAACGATATATTATAAATTTAATGTAATTACCAGTAGTGCTTACGAATGATGTAACTAAAAATTTGTAATTATTGAATAATTACTGATTTGTTACTGAAGAAATAAACCTCATTTCAAGTTATAGCTCTAATGTTTCAAGTCATAATTGTACTATGTACCTTAGAATATAACTTATGAATAGAAAGATTAAATATAATTAATCTTAAACTTAATTTCTTTACATTCGACTTTGATTTATTTTGTTATTTTTTATTGCTGGCAAGATAAAGCTAATGATCAAATAATTGCATTAGTTTTACTTAATATTAACTTTTATTCTTGAGTCAATAGATTATTGTTTGAAATATTTATTTCAAACACAAAAATGAATCGGTTACAAATGTTTTTTTAAGGACATTAGCACTCGTATTACATCGCGCAATAAAGAAACCTACAAATCAATTTAAGAAACCGTAAAACCACAGATTGTGCATAGATATATTAACTGAAAATAACATCGCTGCCAAAGACTTCCTGCATTGATATTTCATAAAACCTCAATGATTATTCAGAAAATGTAGAATTTTATTACGGTTCACAAGGTGCTGCTTTGGTTTATTATGATACCAAAATATCATATCATTAAATGTTGCTCGTTTGGCATTTAATTTGTTAGTTGCTACATATTAGTCATTTCATTCTAATCTGTTTAGATGTGAGTCCTTCATGAGTTTTTATTGTTTTATATTTTCCTTAAGGGTTTCCAATATAAAGTAGATAGCAATACCCATGAGATAACATTTCAACACAAAGAGACAAAAGGAGCGTAAGCCCAACATATAATGCCATTTTAAATTAATATACCTTAATGCTATTAAGGGAACTAATAAATCTCTTCAGCATTAAATTAATATGCCTCATACCCATTGTTATAACGCAAAACACAATTCACTTTTAACAACGTTAACTTCATTAAAACACCAAAAAACATAACTATTATTTAGCGGTCGCTTGCGTTTAAAAACTGGTACCTTTTTCTTTTTTTGGCCAGTATAAAAATTGTTATGGCTAAATGATTGCCCATTAAAAGTAAAATCTATCAAGAGCGATTTGAAAGCTTATGAACTTTTATGCTCAATTAATGGCAACACATGAAAATCGTAAATAATGAACCCAAAGTATAAAAAAAAAACATCGAAAGAATTTCCACTAAATTAAATATAAAATATAAAAATGCAACGCATGAATATGATGACACTATGTTGAAATATCTGTCTAACATATCGTATGCGTAACATGCCATTGAAAAATCAGTAAATTATCTAAACTTTCATTCACATCTTTAGCTGAAAAGCAATCCTTTTTAATACCAACACATGCGCACATTGTCAGCGTATTCCATTTAATTGGTATAATTTCATGATGCGCACAAAATCTCATGCAATAAAATTAAATTGCACACAAAATTAAAGCGTCTGTTGGTTTGGCATGTTTTATTTGTTGAAATAATTACCACTTTGAGGCAACGGACAATGTCCATAAATCGTTTTTCTTTCACTGCGTTGCAAATTTGTTGTTGGCTATGTTGCGTTTCATTTCCGGCGACAGCAATGTCGAGTTCCGAAAGCTAAGCGCGCAGTTCAGTGATGTTCAAAGAACGCTCTATCCTTACAGAGTTGGTGTCGTTACGCCGTTTAAATTGTTGTTTATCACAATTTCGCATATTTGTCTAGCTGAATGGGCCAGCTTTCATCTGCTTGATGTACAGCTATCCATCAGTCTGCTTGTAGTATGTTGCATTCATCCGTTGTTCTTGACTCAGCCAACATTTTCAATTTGACGCAATGTGCAAAGTTGCCGCATATCCGTTTTGATATTTCCGCTGTGTTCGTCGGCGGGGCTAAATTGCATTTGCAGTTTATTTCATCGTCCCTGATTTTTGCTTAATTAACTTGAGCAGCGTTGAGTTTTTTAAAGCTACAGCTGCTGCATTTGCTTTGTTGTTGCAATAGCTGTTAATTTGTAACGCAGATCAAAATGTCAACAATGTGGTGTAACTGCTGTTGTTTTTGTGGTCATACCTACTAGGATTTTTTATGCTGTCAAAATGTTGGAAAATGAAAGATGGCTTAGGAACCAGAAACCAGAAAAAAAGTTGCATTAGCCCAAAGTAACAAGTTGCTAGAAATTGTTGCTTGTATATTAAGTTTTATATCAGCTTTAACCAAGCTTTTGATATCTTGGGCAAACACATTTTAAAAACTAAAATTTTAATGCAGCAGATGAAAACAATTGTTAATAGCTTAGACATCAAAGTCAGTTGCAACGGTGCTGGTTTATGCTGCTAAACAGAAACCCTGTTATTAAGTAAAACTGTAAAACAGTTTAACAATATTTTTCAATACCGAACATTTTAGGGAATTAAAATACTTAATGAACTCACAAGACTACATAAGCCGGAAGAAGAGTACTTTAAATAACAATTGAATTATTTCAAAACATATTGAATTATTTAGATTTTATGAGTGAACAATTATCGTATTATATGTATATAATGAAATTTAACATGACGTATGAGCAACATTTAATTTTAAAGCAGCAGCTTAAAGTTTTAATATTTCCTCAATTATAACTCTTAATCAATTTGACCATAAAGTGTTAAAAAATTTTATTGCAAATATTGCTTTTCAGCCATTAATATGAATATTTATTTTTGTTTTTTTTTTCACCACCATATTATTTTCAATTCTCTGCATTGTTGTTTACCTCGTTCAACACACAGAATTGGTAACACAATTATGTATATGTGGTTAATTTTAAAACAATTACACACTAGCATAAACACCTGTGCATTTGTCAAGCACACAAACACACCTGCACTCAAATTTACACATAAACAAAAAGTTGACTACCTACAAACAAAGCTGGCCATTGCAATTATCGAGAAATGAAAAAGTAGTAACTTTCGCCAAGCTTAAGATGAAATAAATGAGCAGTTGAAAATTTCACAGAGTAATAAATTATTATATGCTTACATTTCAGTTGATATATAATGCTATCATATGGGCATAAATATTTGCTTGTAAGTGTTTGTACGCTGTAAGCTTGGCATTATTACAGAGCTTTCAGTTTAAGGCTTGATGATAAATTAAAATAAGTAGCCTAATGATGTTGACATTTAAATGTGGTCGCTTAAAATGGCAGTCATTTCTATAATTTTGGTATTTTGTTGCATAGAAAAATTAAACAGCATTCTAAAAACATATGGGTTCCATGTGATATCGAAAAAAAATTGGTTAACTATTTATAATATCTAAAAACTACAGGGGAAATTTATTTTTCTAAACTAAGTATTTGCATTGAGTTATTGCGCTATTTTAATTTTTTTTTTAAATAAGCAGATAATATCTAAAGTTCGATGCAACTTAGGCCTTCTTTATCAAAGACATCAACTTTATAGCTGAGTATTTAAAAACAAACTAAATTTTCATAAGTGGCCGCTCGGAATTGATAACAGTAATTTTTATTTTTTTGGTAAAGATTTTGAAAAATAGGCTTTGATGTTACTATTATATTGGGAAAGCCTCCAATAAAGCAGCACATGCAAATTTCAATATAATCAATATAATAACTTTTATAGTATGATCCAAACATTTTTGCGCTTATACCTTAGCTACGATGAAACTTAGAGCCTATGGACCTTCACCAAGAACTATTTCTTTGAGTACTCAAAAATAAATTAAATTTTGTTAAGGGGCTGCTCAGCGAAAATTGCACTACATTAAACTTTTCAGCTCAGAGCTTTAACATTATCCCTTTGATATGATAAGGTTACAGCAAATTTATATATTTATTTAAATTGCACTCAATGTGGGTGACCACAAGTTGTCAAGTAAACACTGCACTTGTGCAAACAAAGGATTACTTTATTTAAAGTAAAAAATACTCATATATATGCGTCACTTTATATGAAGTAAAAGTATATACCATAAAATATGTAAAAATAATTACATTCGGCTGCAATTGCGTTTATGGTATACGCGTTTATTCTTTAATTTATTATTGTGAAATTGTTGTTGTTGCTTTTGCTGTACCATGGAAACTCGAAGTTCATTTTTTTTTCTTGTAAAGTAGATTCTGTAAAAAGTAATTTTAATTTCTTTATATCATTGCAACAGAGTAAAGAAATTAATTATTTTCATGCTCTTATGAAGCAGCTGTATTTAATCTTTTTTGGTTTTCATTATACTCGTTAAAACTTAAGAATCAACATGTAAGCCTCACTGGTGTATAAATTAAATGCATAACCTTTTGATATTTTGTAAAATATCAAATATAAGCGATTTAAAGTTATATTTGCAAATTTTCACACACAAAATAGCTTTACGATATTATACATAAAGTCTGAAGAATGAATTGTTTCAGTATTGAAAAAATTACCAAATAAATAAAATTGTGAGATGTAAGGCTTGGATATAAAAATAAACTTTTTTCTATCACATAGATGTCAGTTCCAACGCATATTATTTCTTAAATTCTGTTATGATTTTGAAATTTCAGGTTTAAGAATAATTTAATTTATTTTGTGTGTGTCCAGTTAAGTATGTATTGTATGTAAGTGTATTAAACAAAAATTTTTCACATGCCAAAATTTCTTATAGTTTTTATCACCGATAGCTCTAATCTGGTGATGTGTTCTTCCCAAATATTACAAATTTGATTTTTGGAAAACGTTTCAATTTTCTCCGAAAAACCTTTCTTTTGTAACTAAATTTTGTAAAAAGTACAACGTGTCGTATGAAAGACATTAAATTTGTTTCATATCTACGGCTTTCTCTAAGATATCGAAATTTTGTATAAGGTGGCTTTAAAAAGGCTTACTATTGTCATGAAACTTGAAAAATTTACGACGTTCCATATATATATAAGCAACAATAAAGTTGTCATTGCATGCCTTTAGAATTAAAGTTTTAGTCAAACTATCAAAGTATCACTTAAAGTTTTTAACATCTTAAGTGAAAATGGGAAATTTTTTAGTGTGTTTTGATACGAGAATCATTTTTGGATGCAGCTTATGCCACAAATATTATTGTTCAATGCCTCAATTTTAATATGACGTATATATTTAAATTTTTTGTAAATGGCCACTAACTTATGAAACAAAAACTTAAAAATTATGCATCGTGACGTATGAGCAACATTCAGTTTTCCATGTTAAAATCTTAGCGATTTATCTATTTAAATGAAAAATTAGCAAACTGCATGACAAAACTGTTATTTAAAAACGTTTATAGTGCTAATACTTGTCAGAGAAACGTCATAAACAAAATATTGTAAAAATGAACAACGATTTTAACACGTGACCGATGCTGTTTACTGCTGATTTAGCTTACATTGATGTTGATAAAAATTTTACACAATCATAATATTAACTGTTGTAAACATCAATTTAACGCTAAATAGTTAATTGATGTATGGCACGCATAGCATGCCATATCATGGCAAGCCCTGCATGTGTACCTACATACAGGGTGTTAAAGATATGTGATTTCTTTTTCCTTATGTTCATTTAACAAACATGTTAAACATGCAATCAATGCAATCGTTCAACGCAATCTTAGCAGAAAAACAGCATTTTCTTAACAGCGTTAAATAAATGTTGGCTTGAAAAGAAATTAATAACAATTTTCAGATTAGAGTGATAGACAAGCTTATTGTATTTGACGAAATGTATGTGTGGCTTTACTAGACAATATAATTATTAAAAATTCTAACTGAAATATGAATTCATCTACAACGTGGCGTATGAGTTATATATAAATAACAATAATTTAAACATATTTCTTTTAAACTTTTCATATACTAAAACAGACATGTTTGATGTAATCTAAGCTCTAAACTAACCTTAAATTGAATAGCTCCTTATAAACAACTAAAGAAATTTTATTTTCATGCATGGCCGTCAAAGAAAAAATTACCAAACTCACTTAGTACATAAAATCAATATTTTTCTAATTATGTTATTATTTTAAATTATTAACTAAACTGCAGCAACAGCAAATTACAAATACATCAAACTTTTCCTATACCACATACATACTTAATGAACTCATATTCCATCCTTTCATATTCCTTTTTATACTTTATCTCCGAGAGGTCATGAAAAAGTCTTAATCAGCAGCAAATCTAAAACTAATCAGTTGACTATTTGTTGGTTAGCTTGTGTGCGGTTACTTGTGTGGCGTGAGTTCGTTTTTGTATGTGTGTGTGTGTTGCAATCAAGCATAAGTATTACAATTACAACTACAAGAATAACTGACCATTACAAGTGTAAAAACAAGAAATCTGACACACATACCAATGCAAGAGCACTGCTGACAATGAGTACCACGCTCCAGAGTCCAAAGTTATTGCAACATAATTACAACTTCAACTTGAAACGCCAGTTGAATAACAAATTGAAACAAACGCTGCGAGGAAATTCACTTGAATTGAAAGTGTAGATAAAAGAAAAATGGGGGAAAAAAAGAAATATAACTGACGCTTCACAAATCCGTTGATGGCAGAGTTGCCGCATTGTGGGAGAACTTTGTGGAAAAATAGCTTAAGCTTAGCAATCATATTGCCAAAGGACTATACTTGTTTACATTGGGGTGATTTTTTAATGTTTGGACCAGATATTTTTTATTGAATATTTCATGTTTTGAGTAATTTTGTCAAAGGAGAAAATAAAAATAAATCTTTGAAAAATACATCACAAAAGTTTCTTGTTTGAGTGGGAAAGTTTATATGACATTTTTATTTATATCAACGATATCTTTAGTCTAGCGCAGTTTACTTTATAAAACCACCCTAAAATACCATACACTCTGGCTCGAAAAAAATTTTTAAAAATTTTCTGTTGGCAACCATTAACTTTTTTACAAGTTTATTTTTTATCAGTTTAGTTTTCTATCTCGTTATTTTATTCTTTCGGGCCAGGCGTTGGTTGGCTCCCGAACACAATAAGTTTTGCAAAAATGAAAAAGAGTTTTATTTCTTTTTTATCTGTCGCTGTAATTTTGTTTCTTTGCAAAGATGCTGCGTCAGTAACAGCGGAAATAGAAACTTACTTTTAATTATGGATTTTAGCTTTTTGAAAGGTGGTCTGTTTGAATGGCTTGCACGCCGCGCATAGTTTCAAACTCGCAATGATGCGATTTGAGTTTTTTTTTTTTTATCTTTTGTTGCAGTTAATGGTTGCTGTTGTTACCAGCAAAAATTCAGTTGTTAGCGCAGTTTTTAAGTTTTTATCTGTTTTAAAGGCGGTTTTAGTATTTAGGCGCTTGTAATTGCTTTGAAAGTTTTTGGAGAATTTCTTTTAAGACAATTCTTTTGTTTTTTTTTTTTTAAATTTCAATTGAAAACGAATTTTAAACTTTTCTTTAGTTGTGGTTTTCATATCTTTCTTTTTATTTATTACAAGTTTGCACCAGTTTTGCTTTATCTACGCTGCTGCAAACTATGTGGCATTGTAATGAAAAAACTTGGGAAAAGTTAAGCAGTTAGCAGTTTTTAAAAGGATATTTTAATATATATTAAACATTAGCCACCAATTTGGAAAATATGAAATATATGTTGTAAAAAATACCACAATCTTCCGCCTTTTAAGTTTCACCACTTAGCTGATAAATAAGCATTCAAAATAGTCTCAGCAATTTGCCTAGTGTAAGCCGTTTGGAAAGGACTTCCAGTTGTTTATTTTTTTCTCTTTTTGATTGATCTGTGTAGATCGAGGTATTGCTAACATTATCTTTTACAGCAGGACTTATCAAGTCTTAAGTTTACAGAGGCCTACCGAAGCTTATTATCGGTATCAGTCAAATCAAAGTATATATCCATTTTTGATTACCATCGGTGTAATAAAGTGCATTTGAACGAAAGCGCAACTTCGCTACAGATGAACATTATCAGTTAAATTTTTTTAAGTGTATTATACTTATACACTTCATTAAAGCTTAAAACTTTGATAACCCAAAGGTTGAAAAATCATTTCATGAAATCTAAAAAAAAAACAACGCCTAAAAGCGAATATCACAAAAAGTCATAGAAAATTAGTAGATAAAAGCACAACAATGAAATTTGCATTTAAAATTCATGTCGACAAGCTGAGCATGTGGCGCCACTAATTGAAAGCAACACTAGTTTGATGTAGCAACAGCGAAAACTTAAAACAACAACATAGGATAACACAATTAATTAAGAGATAGAAAAATGGAAAAAGTCCTTTATTTTGAAAAAAAAAAAATCTTAAATTTGAAACAACGCAAAAGCGTGAATGCTGTTGCTGCTGAAACAACGAAAACCTTTTTCGCCATTAAAATATTAAGAGTGAAAATAATAACAAAAAAAACTACAAAAGCAAAAACAACAACTGATACAAGATGAGTTCCATGTTGTTGTATTGTTTTTCATGTTGTTCATGGTACTATGCACAACTACCACTTTCACAACTACACTAACAGCGAGAGCAACGATATAACAAATTGCAGCACAATCTAAAATTTAGAATTTTTATGCGTCCCCTTTCGCGATGATGCTACACAGTAAGAAAAACTTTGGCTTTTTTCATCTTTCATTCATTGATATTGAATTGAAATTGAATTGAAATTGAATTGAAATTGAATTGAAATTGAATTGAAATTGAATTGAAATTGAATTGAAATTGAATTGAAATTGAATTGAAATTGAATTGAAATTGAATTGAAATTGAATTGAAATTGAATTGAAATTGAATTGAAATTGAATTGAAATTGAATTGAAATTGAATTGAAATTGAATTGAAATTGAATTGAAATTGAATTGAAATTGAATTGAAATTGAATTGAAATTGAATTGAAATTGAATTGAAATTGAATTGAAATTGAATTGAAATTGAATTGAAATTGAATTGAAATTGATTTGAAATTGAATTGAAATTGAATTGAAATTGAATTGAAATTGAATTGAAATTTAATTGAAATTGAATTGAAATTGAATTGAAATTGAATTGAATTGAAATTGCATTGAAATTGAATTGAAATTGAATTGAAATTGAATTGAAATTGAATTGAAATTGAATTGAAATTGAAATCAAAATTGAAACTTAAACTTTAATTAAAATTTTTAACCGTGTACCCTCATGTCCCTGACGTTGAACTCTCAACACAATGATGTTGCGCTGCTTGAGTGTATAACGCCAAATACAGTCATGGAACACAAACAACTTGCTGCAAGTGCTTACGCTGCGCAGCAAAGGCAGCACTAGAAGTCGCACTGGGAATGCAACGCATCTCCCATTGCAGCATTTCACAGCGTTGCGGTTTTTATGGTTATACAGCTAAACATCAACAATAAAAACGCAAAAAACAAAAGTTTTCAGGCGTTCAGTTGTTGTTGTTGTTGTTGTGTATTATCCTTTAGTGAATTGTTACCGCGGGTGGCTGGCAGTGCATTCTAATATCTTTATGGTGAATAATAAAAAAAATGGTTACAGTAAAAATAGTTTTATTTTCAATATTAGACTGATATGGACAGTAAAGTGTTTATGTGCGTCTGTGTGTGTCTGAATGCAAGCTTTTGTTTTGCGCTAGTAAGTGTAAAATTAAAATTGAAAGCTCTTTCATTGGAATGGCAGGCAACATGCATGACGGTTCGTTAAGTGTGTTCGTTTTTTGTGTAGCTTTATTGTTTTAACTATTGCCAGAGTATATGTAGATGTCATTTTAAACTTTGCTCGGTTTTTATGAAGAAAGTTTTTGATTTAAAAAGTTTTCAAATCAAAGCAACAGATTTTTTTCATATAACTTTATGCAACCTACACTGCACATAATAAACTGCAAGGAGATTTTTTTAGAAAACTGATAACTAGAATGCTTTGCGTTGGAATTGCTCGTAAATTTTATTTTTAATTTAGTCCAAAATTGTTTTGAAACAAAAACTAAAGATAAACTGAAGGTTGGTGGCGAAATTATATTAAAAATTTTAAAAAAAAATTTTAGTAAAAATTTCTTAAAAAATTTTAGGCAAAATTAACAAAAATCGTACATTAGATTTTGAAAACCCGATACGATATATGGGTTACTACTGTAGAAATAGTCCAGTCAGTTACTGCTATGAACTGAACTGCTTGTTGGTGTAGTTAGAAAATGGGAAAATATATATTGATCTCTTGCTTTGCATAAATGGCATATGATATATAAAGATTGACGAAAAAATCTTGATCAAACATTGAAAGTGGTCCAAGCAATCTAATTTAATTTGTGCAATTTTGCGTTATTAAATTAAATATTTTAAAAATGTTTTTATGTTTCCTTTTTGAATACTTGAATTGCACTGATTTAATAATACTTTTTTTAAAGACTCTACTTTTTTAACTCTTATATTTATTGTTTATTTGCTCTGCAGTAAAGTACACAAGTTTAACAAAATTATGTAAAAAAGCTGAAAATATATTTATATATTTTCAAAAAAATGTAATAACTTTCACACACAATTTAAATAAACAGCTTTTGCATTAACAACGAAATTCACTAATAACAATTTTTTTCAAAAATTAATTCAAATTAATTCTTATTTACGTTGTTGATTTTTTATTTACTTGTGCTATAAAATTTATGTTAATAAAAAAAAAAGTTCATTGCCATTAGGTTAATTAAAACGAAAATTTTCATTATCCTTTCCCACTGTTGTGCTTTTGTTTTTACACTTAAATGGTTGCAAACAGATGTAAAGCTTAATATTTATGTTTAAAATGACTTTAATAATAATTAAATACAAATTATTATTATAATTTAACAGAATTAGCATAATAAATAAATTTTTATGCACACAATTTAATTGAAATTAATGCGATTTTAAAAGTAGGGTTGCTACACTTAAATTGTGCGAGTGTGGAGTAGTAATTTTAATTTTGTAATGAAATGCTGTTTTTTAAAGTGGTTGTTATTTTATGTGACTGTTTTTCAAGCGAGTTATTATAAAATATAATTATAAATATTTCCACTTTTAATGCAAACTTTGGTTCATTTATATCTATCATGATAAAATGAATAAAATTCTTAAAAATATGATGTCGTACGATAGCTTAGCTGCACCGAATTCATGTGCATGATTTCAACACAACTATGCCAACGCGTTATTTAGTCCTCACTTAAATTTATGTAGGCCAACTGAGGAGCAGTCTTTAGGTTCTACAGCAAATTTGCTTTAGTGGCCTCAACTGACTCAGTGCGCTTTTCTCGAAATCTAAATTGTAGCTTCCGGAACAAGTTAATGTCAGACGGGAACAAATAAAGTGATTACGGTGCATGGTCGATGACATTTTCTGAATTGTTGGCTAAAACAGCTTGACCAATTTAAGCGATATGCAATGGTGCATTGTCGTGGTGTAAAGTTCTTGAGTAGTACTTCCCTAAATTGGGCCGTTTTCAGCGAATATTTTCATGCTTTTTATGAATAAAGTTTCTTTTTTAATTTTATTTAATAATTCCAATAACTTTTTATGCAGAACACTTTCTTTATATTTTTTTATTATAATTTTATTATTTCAAACCAATTCGAATTATCATTTTTTTTTTCTTTTTAATAGTTATTCATTGCAACATTTTTTCTTGCTTTTATTGCAGCAAGAACACTCGTATTTTTTTTCTCTCGGCTGCAAAGTATGCAACATTTTTTTTTCACTCTTACATAAATACCAGCACATACACACGTGCACCCTTTCAGCTTTAACTTAAAGTGCATTTATTTTAATTCTTATCTTTATCTTCTTATACTTATGCTGTTTTTTCTATCATTTGTAATTCCAGTTACGGTTTATTGGGTGCCTCAGGCTGTGGAAAAACTACGTTACTTGCATGTATTATCGGGCGACGTCGTTTGAATTCTGGTGAAATATGGGTACTTGGCGGACGACCAGGATCACGTGGCTCCGGTGTGCCAGGACCGCGTATTGGCTACATGCCACAGGTGAGCGTATTAGTATTTTATGTTGATATGGGTGTGTTGTTGAAAGTGAATTAAATGAAATAAAGAATACAATTAATTGCACTCAGTGCACCATGTCGTAGGAAAAACTTATAATATAATGATTTAATTATTAAAAATTACCCATACGCCATGGTTTGTTTGAAAATTGACAAGGTGACCTTACTCAAATAACTCTATTTTTTATTATTATTCTCTAGTTAATTTTTGCTATTAAGAAAAAAAATGTTTAATTTATAAAAATGAAAAAATAAAATTTTAACATTATAAACAAAAATTATTTCTACTCATACAGGAAGTTGCACTCTACGGTGAATTCACAATGCGCGAAACCTTAATATACTTTGGTTTGATTGCAGGCATGTCACGTCCTGACATTGATGATCGCACTGAATTTCTATTGAAACTTTTAAATCTGCCACATGGCTCGAAGTTTGTCAAAAATCTTAGTGGTGGTCAACAGCGACGTGTCAGTTTAGCTGTGGCTTTATTACAGGAACCTGAATTGCTTATATTGGATGAACCAACAGTGGGTGTGGATCCAGTGCTGCGACAAAAGTAAGGCATAATCGCTAAATATTTCTTGAATAAAAAAAAATTTTTATAACATTTTGGAAATCGTATTTATATATTATTTTACTCCTTTTGCAGCATTTGGACACATCTCGTAGACATCACTAAAAATGGCAACACAACTGTGATAATTACAACGCATTACATTGATGAATGTGCACAGGCGCATGTGGTAAGTTTCGACAAGAATTAAAAAGATTAAAAAGAATTTTGGTTTTTTTATTAAAATTACCAAAAGCAAAATGCCGAAATGTTGCTTTATTTTGCGTGCAATCTTGTAAAAAAAAAGTTACTTGTGGCAAAACCCAAAAGACAGAGAGTGTACTAAAGCAGCTTATTGAATGAAAGATTTATAGATGTAAAGTCAATTTGAGTAGGGCTGCCAGTTTGCCAAAAGAATAAATTTTGTGAAGTGAAGAGTGAAAAATCAATACAAAATTGCTGGGTGGACTTAAATCATAATTTAAGATTTCTGATAACATAGTCAAAATAGAACTGAAAAATTTGCAAAAATTTAAATTACAGCTAAAATGGCATACATGTCGTATGCGCAATTTTTAATGCAGAGCAAATTTTTAAGTAAATTTGCAAATTTTGTAAGGCGCTTATTGACTACCAGCCATTCATTACATTTAACACTTTTGTGCAACATAGATTATTATACAATAATATCGAAAAATATAAATGACTAATTATACCGAGTACTAGATAAACTATTTTTAAAGAAATACTTTTTGCCAAACATTAAGTAATTTTTAGTTTTTTCTTCATAACAATACTTTTGTTATAATATCCAATGTCTTTTAGAGCATAATATTTTGTTTGTCTTGTTTTTTCAATACTCAACTGCAGCACTTAAGGATATAATCAATGGCTTCCTTCAAAAATGTCTATTATACACTTTTAAGAACAAGTTAATAAAAATAGTGCGAAAAAAGTAAATTCCCAGAAAATTGCTCACTTCATTTTGTCTTTACACTTGAGAGAAACAGCTAGCGAAAGCAATCAGTTGCATCCTTCTTACTTGTCAACGCTGTCACCGTTTCACAAAGTGTTTCCTTTGTTAAATTTTTCCACATGCTGAGCTGAGCTGTACTTCCGCCATTTACCATTGGAAATGCAGTATTTTATACTCAACTTAACTTAACTGTTAATCCACGCGTCTCCGTTGCTAGCCGTTTCCCCTTGGGTGTTGTGTTTGCTACTGCTACAGTACAGCATGAGGGTGATAGTGTGGTGGGTGTTTGTATTTATATGTCAAATGGACAACAGCAGCTAGTGGCAACAAATTTACTGCGTGACTATGACCTGTGACCGACGACCGCACGATTTACGAGGCATTTCCGTAAGACACATGGAAAACTTACTTCAGATTTATTTATGCTTTCAGCGCGAATAAAAGCTAAGCTTAAGAGGATACACACGTATTTATACAAACACATACGTATGTGTATACAATATAAAGCCGTCCAATTCAATGCAAGCACACAAATAAAACGATTCGATAAAAAAATAACAAAATAAAAATGGAAAATAAAAACTCTTCGAAATAAAAATATCTTAAATTCATACTGAGCTAATAACAACAAGAAAATTGAAGCATACAGTGCTGACCAAAATTGTGCAAATGTGGATTATATTATTGAAATAGAACGTTAAATACGTTAAAGAAAATAAATTTCACGCTTTAATGAGCAAACATCAGTAATGTGTTACTCATTCTATTAAGCAAAAATTTCACATATCAACAAAAGTGAAATTTTTAAAAGAAAATAAAAATAGAACGAAGATTTTCAATTATTAAAACATATTTTTACAAATTCAGATGCATGAAATACAGAGATCATGCGAAGATAAAAAAAAAGTGGTATGAGTAACTTTTATTTTGAAAAAAAATAAATTAATAAGTAACCAGTTGAACGAATTTTATTCAAGTTGTTTTTATGCGGCCATTCATAAATTGTTAAGTTTTTATGCAATAAAAAACTTGTGATATGAGTAACTATGTGTGTGTCTGATTTATTTTATCGAAACAGATACATTTGGGTTTGACTTTAGACAACTTATATAATAAGTCAAAAGACTTTTATGCAGCTATTGATCTTATGAGTAACCTCAAAGAGGATAAGTTCTTATTGTTAATTTTCATAATATGTAGATATTAGTCTATAAGTGTATGTAGTAGTAATGTAGCTATGCTTTACATATAATAATTGTAGACATCTTGCAAAAAAGTTCATCTCTGATATTAAAAAAAAAAAAATTTTATTTTTCAAATTTCGGTAGCATTTTCAATCGTTGTTGACAACACCAACAAACAAGTGTTGATCAATACTAATTATGCCAGCAAAAGCTATGCCATTGAAAACCGCTTTCAATTTGAATGCTATGTCAAATAAAAAAAAAAAAAATTTTCAGAACTTTTTGCTTATTAAAATTTTTAATGCAAAATACTTCAAGCATGAATTGCTGATTTTTTAGCAAAAATACATTACACTCTGTCATCTTGTTTGCTTTAAATTAAACATAACCAAAATCAGCAGAAAATCTATAGTATTTATAAAAATAGATAAAATCAAGAAATCTGTTTGTCATAAAATTTAATGACAAAATCACTTAAAATTCCATAAAAGTAAAGCAAACAAGAAAAACGTGTATTGCCAACAAGAATTGTAAGATACAATACACGTAGGTAATATAGTAAGAAAAAAAATTATGCGCTAAGCCATTGCTGTTGGTCACTAGAGGAGGGTCAGAGCAGAGAATTGTTTTTGTTCAAGACGTAGGACGATAAAAGAATTGAACTACGCGCTGAATCAAAACACATTAAATGAACTCATAAAAATAAACATTTTAACAACAATTTTAACATTAATAACAAGCAAGCTAATGCGCAAAAGAAGTATGATAGATGTCGTATACGTTACATTTAATTAAAACAAAACAAATAAACAGTATTTATCATTGTTTCGTTTAAGCAGCCATATATCAAATTTAAGATTATTGGATAACATAGAAATGTCACCAAAAATTGCTTTAAATTGTCCTAATAAGTTACATCCTAGTAAAGCGTATGATCTTTTTTTATTGTTTTTTGTGCTCATTTCCTGCTGCCGTAGTTTCTTATTTCATCATTATAATTTTTAACTTGATAAATAAATGCAAAAACTTGTGAAAGTTTCCTTTAATTCAAATTAACCTCTAAGTCTAAAACCATTTTTACCGCTTAAGATTTCAAGTAGAAGCAGCCTTTAAATAGGCAGCAAAAAAAAAAATGTTGTCTCTATTTTCTTCTCCCTTAATTTGGACAATTAAGGCATATAAAAACTGCTGATCGAAATAAACTGAAATAAAAACAAAATTAAGTAGCAACTTGAAAACAAAATGAGGCAATATTAATGAGTTTTGATTACAAGCAATTTATCAGAATAAAGATGTGAGCGTAATTTTTATGTGGCTCTATTAAGGTAATAAATAAGGACGCAAAGAAATATACCAAACAATTCAAAAGAACACAAACTACTATCATCATAAACATAGTTTTCGATATTCATTGCCTAATTACTGCATGACATCAATGCCTGCCTTTTTATGCAAATAATTTCACATCACTCATACGACCCGTATTACTGCTGCATTACATTGGTTTCTGGTATTTGTGCTTTCTTTACAATTCTATGGTTAATTTGCAATTCAGTTTTCATTTCAATTTCCATTTCAATTTTTCTAATTGCCTTTAGTTAATTTTTGCCATGCTGCCAGAGTTGAATGAAATCAAAAAGTAAAATGCAGAAAAATAGAAAAAAAAAATTGTAAAATACAATGTCAGTTAAGAGAAACGGCACGGAAACAAAAAAAAAAAAAAAGAGAATTGCAAAGATATTGAACAAAAACAAAAAAAAAAATGGGAAAAATAGAAATAAACACGAACAAAGTATCCATCAAATAATGTAACGGTCCCTGATTTCATTTATTAGAGCAGAAAAATGTCATTTTTTACACGTTTTTCTCTCTCACTTGCTCGCTCTCACTGTCTGTCTCTAGGTGGTGGAAAAAGAAACGAAGTAGCAGCTCGTCAGTCAGTAAGTCACTTACTAACTTACTCAGTCAGTCAAGCAGACTGTCAGTAGTCACTGAGTGTACCGAGTTAAGCTGCGAAAAGAGTAAAAAGCAAAATGAATGTTTTAACTCTTCAGCAAAGGATATTAGAAGACACTGAAAAGGAAGATTTAGTAAGGTTTCATTTTTTATAGAGCTGACTTTGCCACTGCTTTGAGTGGCAACAAGCAGCAGTTTATTTTTCTATTTATTTTTGCGATGCTAATTTCCTTTTAGAGCATAGGAAAAAAATTTTATGCTTTGTTGGAAATAAAGTATTATTTTTTTTCGCTCTCTAAGTTGTCAATGTAAAACCTTTGTATCTGACATCGAAATGTGTAAGCGACTGTTGATTAAATTTAAGCTTTGTATTAAAAGTTGAGTGCAGACAAAAGTTTCTTATTGTATTAGTCAAACATCACAAATGAAGCACTTTAGTTTAAAGAAAATAATTTAAAATTAATTTATATTTAAATTAAATATCACTCATACGTCATGGGCATCTCTTTTGAACTGTAATGACAGGACTAGAAATCTGGCGTAGCCTAGTAAAATCTGAAAGCATATGACTACAAATACCACCTTTATTACTAGACTAAAGAACTGAATGGAAATTTTAGAACAAAATTTTAAGCTTAAATTTTGAAAGTCTGTCGACCTACTACCATGCCCATCCCATAACATCTTAAACATGTAATAATGTCATACGCTTTTTTTATAAACGCAAGGGTGCTATAAATTAATTCAACAAACATTAAAAATAATGAAGAGTTCAAAACTTTATATACAAAGAACTGCAAACTCATATTCAAATAAATTCAATCGTATGTTCAAATTTAAGTCAGTCTGACTAAATTAGTAAAGGATATACCAAATTTAAGGCTTTCCGATATATTTTCCTTTCAGTTTTTTTACGCACATGCAAGCACACATGTTTAATTAAGTTCGCTTAGTTCGAAAAAAAACAAAAACTGCAAGCAGTTGTATTGGTAAAAGTGAGTGAAAGTTAGAGACGAGCAACAGTAAGGATATCTATAGAATATGCATGGAAAAATCAAGCCAATAAAAGCAAAACTTTGTCAGTCAAAAAGAAAATTCATTTGTTACTTTTGTATGCGTATGGCCTGGTCATGTTCAAGTCCGAAATCAATTAACTTAATTTCCGCACGTTTCGTGCTTAAATGCTGCTACATGTACGAGTAAGCAATAAAAATACAGGGTGTGTAAATAAAAGTAAGATCATGGGTTCTGTCTGTGGCTGGGCAACAAATTCAATGCTTTGCACAGCATTAATAGTAGACGTGTGCAAAAATATTAGAATTTTATTGGAATAGGTATTTTTTCAATTTTGAGGGAAGAGTGCAGTGATAAACGAACTATTCGATGCAAATTATCCTTTGGCAATTACATATCAACCTTTAACATTGCACGAACTGAAAGCAGAGTACATAGAGTGACCTCCGTTTCATTCATTTACATACATTTTTTACAACACTTAAGTCTTTGCTAAAATACCCTGTAAGTTCACTTGTCCAGCAGATACACTTGAGTGACTTCAGCAGCAGCAGCAGCATGTGCAGAATGTAGTCAATAATAATGTGGGTAAAAAGTTTTTGGCAAACATCAACAAATTCAACTAAGTAAAACTGAAAAGGGACTCGACGACTCAACTTGTATGCGACTTTTTTCTCACTAGGCCAAGTTATGACAGTTGGACTTGGCTACACTTTCAAAAGATTGAAGTCGTAGCGACAAAGTTCTAACAAAGTCAAAACAAAAGTTCACAATTTAAAAGAAGTCAAGGCTTTTTAAATTACTTAAAGAGTTGACCTTAAAAAGCTGAAAAGTCACTGCAAAAAATTGCAAAATAAAAAGATATTTATTGTTTTTTTTTTTATCTTATAATATTCATACTTTTATCAAAAACATTTAAATTTTTCTCTTTCTTTCTTTGTAGATTGGCTTGCTGCGTGGCGGCAAGATGCTCGCCGAAGAGTCACCTACCTTTCTGCGTCAGCAATACAATGCCGAATCACTGGAAGAAGTTTTTCTCAAACTTTCCGTAATGCAAAATATGGGCAAACGTCGCCGTTCTTCGATAGCACAGGAAATTGTCGAACAGGTAGCAGTGCCAGCAATTTCAAATCCAGCCTTAGACATGACCGATGAACAAATGAATGTCACAGAGATTTCCGGTGAATTTGGTGATAATATTTCGATGACATCTGCAGCACGTGATCCGATCACAACGTCAGCAGCACCAGCACCACCATTGCCACCGGACGACCAAATACCAGCGTCGTTCTGTTACAATCTGCATGTGATGAGTTCACATCATTTGCATGCCTTAATTTGGAAGAATTTCTTGTGGATGATGCGAAATGTTGGGTGAGTTAGCATTGTGAATTATTAAATCTTTAGTCATTTTATATCATAATAAAACTGCAACACGTGACTTTATACCTACCATAACTAAGTTGTCTGCATACTGACAAAGTAATTACATTTGAAAACTAACTATTTTCAGCGTTATGTGCTTCATTGTTGGCCTGCCAGTTGTACAAATTGTTTTGTTCTGTTATGCCATTGGCCACGATCCGACCGGTTTGAAATTGGCTGTATCAAATCATGAAATGAACGAGGAAATGATTATGAAACAATTTTGTCCTGTTCATGCAGGATGCAATCAAACAATGCTGAGCTGTCGTTACCTAGACATGTTGGTGAAGAACAGAAGCATGGTATTGGTAAGTTAATGACGCAGTAGCTTATGTAAATCAAGTTGTCTTGTTCTCTCAGTTTTTTGTGGTGCTCATTCTAGCATAAAGGATATGCATTATAATGCTTATTTTATGCTTTTGCCATAAGCATTTTAACATAGCTTTCATAAGAAAGTTTAAATTGCATTTCTTTGCCTGAAGCTGACACCAAAAGTTGTCTATAAAAAGGGACAGTTACAATGCATTAAGTTGAAACCTTTTGTGTGCTATCCCTGCTTCCATTAATGTTTATCAATTATAGCTTCCTTTTGTGGTAAGAGTTTTTCAATTTTTCATACTTTGTTTTATGCTCAAAGCATATTTGAAATTTTTATTTTAAATTGAATGTAAAAAGTTTGTGAGTTAAGCGAGTTGGCTAAAATAAATGCAAACTGCTGAAGTTTTAACAAAAGCCACAAAAATGTGAGCGCATTATGTTCAATACTTTCTTAACCCATTTTGTACCCATATTGAGTGAAAACTTTTAAGTAATTTAAAGTGTATTTGATTAAGTAACTCTAGAACCAAGGAATTAAGCAAATATATGACTAAATGACCAACTCACTATTAAAAATGTATAATTTAATGGCTAAGGGTTTATATGGAAATCGTATTTTATAACTAAACAACTTAATGACTAAGGGAACTAAATGCATAAATGACTTACAAAGTAAATGAAAAAGTGTTTTAGTGAAAAAAAAATGACTAAATGTAGGAATGATTTAATATCTAATATGATGAAATAAAATATGACCAATGACCTAAGTTATCAAATAACTAAATCACTGTGCAATAAAAATTTAGTAGAATTTACGATTAAGTTATTAAAATATTAATGACTGAATAATTCTTTAGCTAAAGGACTGAGCTATGTGACTAAATAACTGCAGCATTTAACTATTACTAACGTCATAAATAATGTCTGTAGATAACCTTTTAGAACTAAGCCACTTAATCGATAGCAATAAAGTTTAGCAAAGAGGCTTGTTAAGTAATACGTACTTACTTAGACCATAAACTTTTTTTTATGTTAAATGCAGTTGTAAAAATCGCTACGTGCTTGAACACTACCTATATCACGAAACTTGCAATCAAGATTGAGCTATGGGGCTTGGTACTCTTCAAACAAAAAATACATTAAAAACGTGAAACAGGTTGAATAAATTGAAAAATTTTTGACAAAACCGTAAAATATTGCAAAGGTCGATATATATAAAAAAAATTAAAAAATGTTGAAAGAGATTGAATAAGTTGGAAAATTTTGATGAAACCTGAAAAAGACGAAAAAATTAGCAAGTTGAAAAAAGTTGAAAGAAGTTGAAAAAGTCGAGAAAAATTGGAAGCAGTTGAAAAAAAATCTGAAATACAGTAGAACCTCTGTAAGTCGAACTTGAAGGGAGACGCCAAAAAATTTGAGTTATAGAGTTCTCGACTTATGGAGGGCTTCGACTTCGACAATAAAATAACTTCGCTAAAGTTCAAATGAAATCACGAGTTTATAAATTCCTCTATCATTTCATAGAATTTGTTTATTGTGCATAGGTTTAAGTAGGCTTTTCCATTGATTTCTAAGAAACAATGAAGTACATATAAATATGCCGAATTCTTGAAGTCGGTATCTTATTTTTCTTCGAGCTATAGAGGTAATTCGTTTCAGATAATCGAGTTGTAAACATTGCTATGTTCGATCTGCAGAGGTCAAATTTATTTTTTCGAGTTATAGAGGAAAAACATGTACTGAATTTAAATGTAGGGACTCACTAAATATTTCGACTTATAGAGGTGTCAGATTTCGAACAATGGAGGTTTTGAGGCTTGAAGGGAAGGGAACACAACATTTTTTCGAGTTTGGGAGGTTTCCAACTTATCGAAGTTCGACTTAAAGAGGTTCCACTGTATATTGAAAAAATTTGAAAGTGGCGGAAAATTTCGGAAAAAGTTGAAAAAAATCGAAAAAATTTAAAGAGGTTGAAACAGTTGAAAAATGCTGAAAAGTCAATCAAATATGGAAAATATTGAAAATATGTATGTATATAAAAGAAGTTGAAAAACTCAAAAATGTATTGTAAAAGGTTGATAAACTTTAGAAAAAATTGAAACAGCTTGGAAAATTCGTGTTGACATTTTCGGTACATTTGTACTTTTTCTCGGTACAATTGCGTCTTGGAACATCGTCTTCAGTACATTCGACAAATCGCAATATGCAGATTTTGTAATCTAATCTGAAATACAGTGAAATTCCTCATAATCGGACACCAACCGTTGCAGTATTTTTGTCCGGTTATGGGAGATGTCCACTTATGGGGAGGAACAAAAAAAATTTGTTTGAAATTGCATTGCATTTACTCCCTTATCTCTTTTTCAAATTATACTGCCATAATGTTGTCTTCAGTTAATAAACTTTGATCGATTTACGAAAAATCGTCAAAACTAGCGAACCAGACTGAAAGAAAATTTCAACTGTACTCAACACTTCTGACATAAATGTGTAGGTAGATTAGCATTCTTAGGGGAACCAACAAACTCGTTGCTTTCAAAAAACGAATTAGAATTTGTGAAAAGGGGAAGTGGTACAAAATTTAATACAATTTTTTTTTAATTATGTATGTCCGTTTAAAAGAGATAATTTGACCAAAATGGTATAGAGGTTTTTGAGGCGGAAAAAGTATGGACTCTTTTTTTCTTTTTATTTTTTTTTTGGTAATTTTTAGAAAAATTTCGTACATTTTAGCAAAAATTAGTACATTTCAAGCCTCGATATACAGTGCATTTTCACAAAACCCAAATGCCGTCACTAATGTGGCAATGTATTATCTCTATGCCAAATCGAAAAAAGTAATTTTATGACCCTCTATAATGTTTAGAGAATTAATTGACTCATTAGCTAAAGAATAGTAGTAAGATAATTTAATGCCTATAATTTTTATTAACTTATTGAAGTGAATAAATGTAAAATATGCTAATGACCAAAAACCAGAATGATGCTGAAATAATGCTGATTTTATTTTAAAATTTTTCACATATTGCAACTACATAAAACAATGGGTTATATGAAAGACAAAATTAAATAGAAATTGAAAATGTAAAGCCTTAAAAGTGACAACCAAACTTTCAAAACAATTAGAAATTTTTACCACAACTTTCTAATTGGCTAAATGATAAATTTTCAACAAAAATTGTTAAAATTACAAAAAAAAAAAAACTAACAACAGCAGATGTTTAAACAAAGGTTCAGTGTTGATATGTCACATGGTAGCTTAAAATATCAAAGCAGTTTTTAAGACTCAAACTTTGTGAGTGATAAAAAAGTTTTTCTAAGTAATGTCACTTGTAACATCTACAAAGTAGAGCCGAAACAAATCCTCTATAAATGCATGATATTTAAGTTATAATAAATATGAAAGAAAAAAAAACAAAAAACTGTCAGTACAAACAAAGCCAAGATAAGCCAAGTTCAAGGAAAATAAAAAAAAGATACAAAAATTGTGTAAAAGTGAATAAATTTTTGGCATATACATAGTGCCAACAACAACAAAAATCAATATCGCTAAAAGTCTCACATATTTGGGTTTTAGAAAAACTTTTTGACTTGCTAAAAATAAAATAAATAAATCAAAGCAACAGTTCAAGGTTATCTTAAAAATTTTACGCAAAAAGTAGCGCTGTTGTAACTTTTCCAGTTTATGACTTCATTGGCTATTTGTCAATGAATCAGCTATGATTTTTTTTTTTGTGAGAGATTAAAGTCTTAAAACTTTTTTAGCTTTCTTTAAAGTTATTAAATTTCCATCTACAAGTAGAAGCGTTTCCAAGAAAAAAGAAAATTTTTCGTGAATAATTTTTGCTCGACTTGGAGCAGTCTCTAATTTCACTTCATGCTGCAATACTTTAAGATTTTTTCCCATATTTGAAAAATTTAATTTTTAGTGTAGCAAGGAAGTAAAAGTCAGTGCCATATAAAACTAACATGATCAAAAAGTGTAGCCTTAATTGAATATCTCTTTAGTGTTACTTTTCTGCATGTTTTAAAGTGAAAAAAAAATTATTTATTAAAAAGAAAAACACCCTCCTAGCAACGCCTTTGTAAACACATAATTGTCATGGTCGGCAAATAATTTAAAAAAAAAAACCTTTGAATTATTTTTCATAAAGTTTTATTTTCACCCTATTCTACTTTGTACACTTTGTACCGCATTTAAAGCCTTATTTTAACAGTCCCTTGCTTGAATAAAAAAAAAGCATTAAAAAAGCCCCTAAAAGGCTGCAGTGGTCTTGCTTTCTTGCCGCAAATGGTACTACAAAATATTTATACAAAAGGACATTTCAAACGAATACAAATAACAAAGTAGACTAGAGAATTAATTGCATTAAGTAAATAAATTTCATTGCGAATACATAGGGTTGTAACTGTGGTATTAAGCATTTGGTGCGCTTTGATGTTAACGTTTTTTTTTTTTGCATTGCATACATTGAGACGTTTAATGGCAACTCCTTTTATAAATTAAAGCAACTTGATTCATAAATATATAAAATTATTTTCATTATTTTTTCATAGCATTATACTGAATCCGATGAGGCTGCTTTTGAAGTGGTGCGTCGCGGCAAAGCATGGGCTTCATTAGTCTTCCATGCTAACTATTCAGATGCTTTGGTAGAGCGTACAGAATCTGGACGTTATACAGAAAATGACACAATAGAAGCATCCGATTTGAATGTGCGACTTGATATGTCAAGTAAGTGTTAGAAAAAAACTTATTATATGTGCTAGTGCCTAAAACTATGCCTTGTTACTTATTCAATAAATTGCATTTACTCATTTGTATTTTTATTCACTCTCTTTTCAGATCACCAAATCTCCACATTGATCTATCGTGATCTGCAGTATACCTTCTTTGCATTCGTCGAAAATATGCTCACGGATTGTGAATATAATCCCAAATTGGGTCGCGTACCTGTTGACTGGCAACCACCAATTTATGGCTTTCAAAATCCCAATTTCACAGACTTCGCTGCACCGGGTGTCATATTGACAATCATCTTTTTCCTTTCAGTTGCCATAACTTCAGGTGCTATGTTAATTGACCGCAATGAGGGCATGTTGGAACGTTGTCTGGTCGCTGGCATTACCGGTCCAGAGATTTTACTCTCACAAGTACTAACGCAATTTACGGTGATGTTGATTCAAACCACATTTGTGCTACTCGTCAGCTTCTATTTCTTCGAATTGACCATAGTGGGTAACATATGGCTTGTCGTTGCACTCTGTGTGCTGAACGGTTTATGTGGCATGTCATTTGGTTTTGTTATCGCTTGTGCTGTAGACACTGAACGTACAGCGACATATGTTGCCATGGGCTCATTCTTGCCCATTGTTATGCTGTGCGGCATCATTTGGCCAATTGAGGGCATGTATCCCTTGCTGCAATTCATCACAATTTTCTTGCCACTTACAAAACCAACGGAATCATTACGTTCAATACTACAACGTGGTTGGGGATTTACAAATCCCTCAGTACATAATGGTTTCATTTCAATTTCATTGTGGGTGATGGTCTTCCTTGTGCTCACCATGTTGTTGCTTAAATTTAAGAAGGGTTAAAGTGCATTCTTTTTCTATGGTTTTGTAATTTTAACTATTGGGTAAGGTAGCGGTGGCATATTTTGTAGTTTTCTTAAAAACCTAAAATTTTTCCACAAACTTTTCTACATAACAATTCTTGCTGCATAGCATTAGTTACTGCTAGGTTAAGGTATTAAATGTGTGCCACACATCATTTTTTTTTTTGTTAAATAAATAGTCATACTATTGTGTAAATGCCTAACTGCTGATATTTATTACATTCATCCTGAAAATATTCGCAGTATATAATTAGGTTTTCGAATTTTAAATTAATTTTAGTTGTACGAATTTTGTAATGAAAAAAAAATGTATATTATTAATAAACTGAAAATGGTTTTTTCAACTGAACAAAATATTTTAGTTTTATTATTTTGTAAATTAGGTATTATTTTTGCACTCCATAGTTAAAGTTTAAGAAGCAATAGCATGAGAAATAATCAAAAAAAAACGCGTGAGTATATGTGTGTGTGTGAAGAAGTTTTAAACTGTGGCAAATAGATGCCTAATGTCAAATATTATCCAAATATATCGAAAACTAACAAAAAAGTCCTAAAATATCAAACTAAACGATATCAGTCGAGAAAGATTGCAAAAGTCGGAGGAACCGAAAGCTCTTGATATAAATCGAAAATTTTTAAAAATTCCAAAAATATGGAAAAATTGAGAAGCATTGAACAAATTCAAACAAAGCAGTCACACGTATACTTTTTAAGGCTAAGTCCCCAAACTCACGCTCAATACAAAAAGCAAAGGAAATTTTTAATTGCTCGCAATTCATAAAAACGGACACTTAAAACTCTGCAACAGCATTAGCAACTAAAGTTTCAGCAGCAGTTTGCTAAATTACTGTTGCCATTTGTTCTGACGGCTTTCTTAAGCGCATTAGAACAACCGACAATTGACTTATTGAACTTTAGCAAAAGCATTGTAAATTTTATTTACACAAAGCGTAAGGGAAACATTTGCGAAAAAGCAAAAAAAAAAAAAAAATTTGTAGTATCAAATAGAAATTCCCAAGAAGATACAAAATGTAGCAATACGCAGCAGCACTGTCCCTTCTTATTAATTGACCAATTAATTAACAGTGGGTTAAGTTACGGGGTTAAGTGAAAGCTTTTAAGAAAATTGAAAGTTGTTTTTAGTTGCTGCTCTTCTTGTTAAACATTTCAACTTTGAACTGACAATTAAAATTGGAGTTAAGAAGATTGTGGAAAGATGTAAGTGGAAAGAATAGTAGTAAAGGATTTAAAAACTTTATATATAAAAATTTACAATTTTCCGTAGCAAACTTGAACTTTTATTTTGTAGAATGGAAAAACAGATTACAACACAAGTTTTTTTTTTCTTTCGTATACTCTAAAATGCTTTTTACTGACTGAATAGAATAGAAATGCAGAAAACCAAATACGCCACGCCCACTTCTCCAATTCCGCCTACTTTTGATTCAATAAATTATATGCGTCATTGACATCCATATACGAAATTTTAGCAAAATATCTTATATAGTTTGTGATATATGCCTTAATTAACCTTAAAATTTAGGGCGGTGACACACGCACTGATACAATCGAGAGTGATTTGATCCAGAAATAGCTTTCCTTAAACAAACCTCTTTTACCAAATTTCAGCATGATTGCTCATATATTTCAATAGATATGCCACTTATAGTATTTTACTTGTATGGCAGGTGCCACGCCTAGTGGTGTTATTTTCCCCGCTTTAGACGCTGACATACCTTATAGCAAGTAAACCAGTTACATCAAATTTCATGCCAATTGCTGCAATAGTTCTTGTAAAATATCAATTCCAACTTAGTGTTAATATTGGAGATGCCACGCCCGCCGGTTCTATTTTAATTTTCGTAAGAAAATACCTTTTAGCAAATATATCTGCCATACTAAATTTCATAACGATTACGTTTTTAGTCCTCTAACTATAACGTTTATAAATATTTTGGGTTGCGCCACGCCCTTCAACGTGCTTTTGCAGTATACTGTCGAAGCTTGTATTGATGACTGCTCTCAGTAGTAACATCCCTAAAACTTTTATGAAAATCGAATTTGCCAATTTTGAATTATACGAAATCAAAATGTTTAATTGTTAAAAAAGTGCCACGCCTACTTTTCCAATTCCGCCCACTTTAAACACAATCTAAGCTATATATGATCTGTATCCGTTTAGCAAACTTCATCACTATATCTTGCACAATTTACGAGTTATGGCGTTACAAATGATAAAATTTAGGGCTGTGCCACGCCTCTTTAAAAGCCTCTAGAAATTTAAAACCTAGCCCAATCTTAATTTTGTTCGCATGTTTCATCAAATCACCAAGTTTCATCAAAATCGCAGCTACTTTTTTCAAAATGGGCTGAGGTATATTTACATAGAGTATGGGCGGTAAGCGTGGTTGCCACTCGATTTCGCCCATTTTTATATGCTAACAGCTTGCAAGAAGGTGTGACCAGCGTGCCAAATGTCATTAAAGTAGCTTGCTTAGTTTTCCCGTAAACGTAATTTCTACAGACAGACGAATAGACAGACAGACATACAGACAGACAGACAGACAGACAGACAGACAGACAGACAGATAGACAGCCAGACAGACAGGCATAGCTATAACGATTGAGGTGATGACACTGACCAGTAATATATATACTTTTCCATATCTGCCGCGCCCCCTTTTTGCATTATTACATACATAGTTTGACATATCATCAACATTTATCTGTAAATCAGTTGCCTGACTGAGCTGCATTTGTGCTTTTAGCTAAAGACCTGTATAAAGCTTAATTAGCAGTTCGATTGAATTTTTACAAAAACTAAGAGCAACTTAATTATGCTGAGCACCTCTGCTTATTATCATACATATATTCAGCTAGTTAATCAAAATAAGTGAAAAGACGTTAACTTGAAGTCAAAAAGGTCTGTCTCAAAATCTGGCAGATCCAATTTATTGAAATATGCAAAACAACTAATACTAAAGACTTTGCTTCATCTGTGTGAATCACTATGTACTATTTTTCTTAACGAACGAACACTTGCTTTAATTTTTCGTCCTTAATTCTTTCCTTTTTTTTTGTTGCTGCGTGACAGCAAGAACAACTTAAATTGCTTCGTTACAAGCAATTTACACAAAATGTGATTTTTTGTTATTCTTCTTTTTTTTATGGCCCATTCGTAAAATTGCTGAAGCAGCTTTTTTTGTCATTAGATCGAAAAAAAAATTTTTTTTTTGCTCTTGGCAGATATTGCTGCTCCTGCTACTCCTGCTGGCTGTCAGTCAATCAGAAAATTTAACTTTCACATACACACACACTCACAAACTATATTTACGTACACATTTATTCAATTACACACGTATGAATGTGAATTCATACATTTGACAACGAAGTGAAAGAGCACATCGAACCCATCATCAAATCAACTTCAGTATAGTGACAATTTTGCTTACTTCCTTCCGTTTGTTGAGTGTATTTTTTTTTCGCAATTTTTGTGTGTCTTAGTTTTACCTCAATTTTGAATTTCTTTTTTATTTTTTTTTTTGTTTTTTTTTTTTGCTTTGCAATTTTGAAACATCGTGGCTTTAGCTGTGTAAAAAATGCTGTTCTAAGCATTAATTTTTGTTGGAAAAATAAAATTTTGTGGGACATGAAGTATTTTGAATTCTGACACTGATGTGGCAGTTACCCTCAAGGTGGCTAAGTATGTCAGTGGAATTATATTTTGAGCATATTAATTTTTTTTTCCCCTTCCTCCTTCCCTTCCTTTCTCCTTTTCTTGTATCAGGAGTAGTGAAGGCAATTGAACTTTTTAATGAATTTAGAATTGAAATCTTATTTATGAAGTACAAATAGCCCATTTATTTCAACTTCCTTTAAGTCAAAAATTACGTCCGTATCCTTTTTAGCATTAGTGAATTGCCAATTCATGTCAATTTTTCTTTAATTTTTTCTTTCACACAACATATGGTGGCGAATAATTCGGCTTGTGCCATGAATTTTCCGTACGTGCTAATGGCTTAAAAAAGTTCTATGACAATACTGTACTTTCCAATTTCTATTTTTATGTTGAGTTGAAGTGCTAATGCTACTTTATTTTCATTGTAATTTTCAAGCTACTAATGTGTCTTTTGTGTTGAGTTTTGTTTTGTGCTTTTTGTGTTTTTTTTTCAGCATACAATACAACAATAGTTTTGGCTCAAAGAAAAACAACCGCCTTAGCACTTGGCACATTTTAAGGATTTTTTTTTTTTGTATTTTTCATAACAAAAACTTAATTTTTTTCTTTTTATCATTTATGTGTCATATTTTTTGCTATATTTTTCAATATTTACTGTTGTTTTTCTTTTCTGTGCACAACATGCGCTTTGCTGTGAAATCTGTAGAGAATTTTTTTTTGCTATTAGCGCGATTTTCATTTCATTGCATTCATCTATCCATTCATCTAGCCGTTTGAATGGGTTCTTTAAGGGTCATTGAATGTTTCTATTTTCATATTGGCTATATTTTGGCAAAAGAAAATGTCAACATTTTTGTTGCTATATTATATTTATTTTCTCTTGCACTTCTTAAGCGATTTTGTGTTGTTTATTTAGGATTTATTTGATGAGCGTAGAAAATAGGCTTTCTAGTAAGTAATTTTATATTAAACGTTTGAATATTTTTTTAAAATTTTTCTCATAATTTAATTCTACATTTTAGGACTTATAATATATTTATTTTAACAAATTTATTCGGCATTATTTGAGTATATTGCTGTGGTATAATGCAGATCAATCAAACGCTACTTGCACTAAGCAGCCTAAAATTATGCAGCATTATGTTTTGTTTTTGCATGCCGTAAGCTTATAATTTGTGTTTGCTGCACTTGATAACCATATCAGTTTTAACATATTTATTTATTTACTTATAGGCGAAAATATTTACTAAATGCAATTTGTCGAAATATATTGATAAAATGAATTTACAAAATTATTGTGTTTAATATGTCATTAAAGTTGGTATTTATAGCTGCGAAATGATTGTATAGTTTCGACGATGAGGAAAAAATGGAGAAATGCCTATTCCAAATTCAAGCACAGCTAGATTTTTTATTAATGAATCAACTTTATGCCTGAACATACTTCTGGCTTTACATTTAAAAAATTTTAATTATAAAGATACCTTTCCGACACTTCCAATTATTGATACATAAACTTTAATTTTGCATCATTCTTGGAAGAAAAACAGTTTAAGTCGACTTTAGACAGATGAAGTTAAGGAAGTTTTTATGGTTTTAATTTTACCTTGGCCATACTTTCGATTTTTATAAAGTGTCTAATCTGAAATGTAAATGACGGAATCCTGGGATGCAACTTTTCAAACCAGCTCCATATTCCATTCTTCTGTTGCATAAAACTGATACATAAACTGAATATTTTCATGAGCTTCTCACATAACATGCTGTAATCCTGACACATCCTTATGCACATATTTGCATAAGAGCTAGCTGTACATATAAATATTTGGATATAAACTGAGTTTCACATAAACAAACATAGAAACATACATATTTATACTTGTGTGTATGTCATTTTACAAATAATTAAACATTTCATTGTAAATCAATGGGATAATTACAAAATTTTAATAAATTTAAGTATGAAATCAGGGTTGAAAAGTCACATAAGTGATGAAAAAATATCTAGACGGTATTTTTTGAATAACAAAAACTTTCGAGAAGTGAAAAAATTTAATTGAGCAGTGAAGACAATGAAATTAAGCGGTAAAAAAAGTAGTTGAAGTATGCTGCAGAGTAATTTTGGCTTGTGTGGCTTGTCACTTAATTTCGATGAAACTTGGGCCATTGCTGCATATGCAAACCAAATTAAGATTGGACTAATTTTCAAACTGTTTACGTTAAAAATTTTTCAAGGGCGTTGCACTACCTAACATTGAAAATTTTATTACGCTATATTTCACGAATTCTGCGATCAAAATTATTAAGCTAATTTTGATAATAATTATCATTAGTGGGCGAAATTATTAATTCAATATTCAAAAAATTGTTTTCAATATTGCTGGGAAACGGCACGGATAAAAGTTTTACACATATATATCATATGTATGTTACGTTAAAATAAAATCTCGTAGGCGTGACACTTTCCTTCACTTCACTTGTTTTAACCAACGTTATAAATTCCATAAAACGCCACTCGTTTCAAAGAGAACCGTAAGGTAGTTATTACCAAAGTACTTTGATTATATAAAAAAAGTCATATTTAAAGTTAAAATCCAATGAGTGTTAAATTCAATTTTAAACTATATACTATATATTTAATATCAAAGGAAAATTTAGAAAAAGTGGTGAATAAACAAACAAATGGTAAAAGGGTCATAATATGAATTCTCCATCCTTTCTGTTCCAGTAGAAAACTTTACACCTATAATTAGTTATGGATTTATATCAGCACCGTTAAGCTCATATTTAGCTGACCTACTCCGTGAGATGCACAAGGAAAAAGTATAATTTTTATATATATATACTACGTTTGCGTTAGCGTGTAGAAGGGCCATTCTATGCCAAAACGATATTAGAGATCTCAAATTTCGCTTATTTTTTTCTGTAGTTTTCTAAAACTTTGATCTGCCATGAATTCTTTTGGTATAAATGGTATATGCCTTGCGTTAAAATATTTTAAAACTATATGAAAAATTAAAACGATACTATAAAATAACTTTTAGCTCTTTAGATATAAACTCTTCGAAAAAACGTGAACGAATATAAAATGTTTGAAATCAGTTGCTCTTTTCACAGTATACGATACAGGTCAAAAATGTGTACAAAGAAATTGTAGGTAATATTACGGATGACGAAACTACATTTTACTACGGTGATTTTGAAAAAATGCAACAAAATATATTTTTTTTTTTACTTTAAATAACTACTGATAATTCTGAACTGAAAACATGGCTAGCAATTCTGAGAGAACAAGACGATTGAAGATTAAATATTTATACATTTGGCACAAATTTATATCTGATTGTTCTATATGTACATATGTACATTTGCTATATTCAATCAGAGCTCTATAACTTAGTAAGTTATTTGATCGCATTTGTTTGTAAATAATACTCTGTAGGAACTTTCCCTACAAATCAGAGTATGTGCTACAAGATAGACCACCCCACCTAAATAATTTTTTGCTTGCAATGAACCAGACAATCAAATTCTTCATTTTGGCTATTCAAAACCGAATCATCCTGTACTAGAATAAGAATCAAAAAGCTCAAAGTGTAGCTCCTGACGTTTTATCATGTAATACCCCATATAAGGTTACGACTGTGTGTATATTTATGTATGTGTGTTGCTTCATTAATGCATTCATATGTATGCATATATACTTTTGTTTAGGTTTGCGTCAGAGCTTTTAATAGGGTTAAATAAAATTAAAAGCAGAGCCATTACAGTGGAAAACTAATATTAGATTTTATCTGCAGCAGGACTTACGCTGTTGGTGGTATAGATTTGATTATAATATGGCACAGTTTTATGTTGTAGGTATGCTAAATTTATTTTTGTTTAATTATTTTCTTTTTTTCTGAATTTGTGCAATTTTAATTTTGCTAGTAGATGAGTTAGTTGTGGTCACGAAGCACGAGGTTAGTTTCTTATATAAGTTATATAGTTTCTTTTACAAAAAATTTGTTACTTTGCTATATTTCTCATAGCATAATACTGCGGCAGCAAGGAATAAAAGCCAAATTCGATAGTGAATCAGTACAAGTTACATGCCCATTCACAGAACTTATGTTCTTTGCCTTAAGATCGCAGAACGACTTTAGCTGTTATTCTTTGTGGTCACAGAATTTTTCCATACATTATACTATATATATTTATATGTATATAGAAATTTATTTGCTGATTCGTCTCGTTTCGTCAATAATTTCCAAGCCAAAAAGTATGCTGGTAAAATTCAGATATTTGTGATTAACTATTCATGAAGCATAGGCCAGACTTTTTTGTTTTCATTTATGTAAACTACAATTGCATATTTTCGGACTTAAAAATTAGAGACGAAACGAGACGAATCGTGATACATAAAGAGGCGGTATGTATTTTTTTTTAATATTGCTATATTTAAATCTCTTGCACATACCTATATTTGTCCACAATGTACATTGCACTGTAATCCCAACGAAAGCCTACAAGTATGCTATACTATATTTGGATTTTAATATTACTACAATATTAAATCGAGCGCAAACTGACAGCACTTTGTTGATTTCTTTCAACGCATACCATTTTACCATATCTCACTCAACTCGTCGTTCATTCAATGTTCCAACGCTTAATTGAAATGTAATTAAAAATTGTTCAATATTTAATATGTACTTAAATCAAAATGTGAAAACGTTACGCTCAATTGAAGCGATTAAAGTTGAACAACGTCGACAATAATATTAAGCGCTTATCAATTAATTACTGCATCAATAAAAATCAGTTTCAGAATGCCAAAGACTTTGGCAAAATGTTGAAATTTCAAAAGGCTGTCAGAAAAATGTATTCAATAAAATTAATTGGCGAGATTAAAAATATTTTTTTTTTGATAAATATTTAATTTAGTGACTATGAAATACGAATTGTGCATAGTAGCGTGTTAATGCAAACTATTTTAATTTTTTTTAATTCTGAAGACTATTAAGATCTATGTAGATATTGATGTACTAAAACTTTCGTCAATCAATGTGGTGTAGAAAAGCCGCAGACGATCAGACACATTATATTGAATAGTGCCTTTAATGCCAAATTTCACAAAGTTGTGCACTAAAAACTTAAATTTGGTATTTCAAAAATCATAATGAACAAAAAACCTTTGTTCGTCTAATATTTCTCTGTATTTTTTTTTTATATTAAGTTGTGCCTTCATTATTTTTGGAACGAAAAATCATCATCAATATTTTGCACTTGCGTAAATTTTTGCACATGAAACCATTTATTGTATGGTGCCTCTTTTCTCAAATTTTTGTTGTTTCTCTTTGTGTTTTCCATGCGCCTGTTTTAGTGTTGATAAATTTTAAATTATGTCTCATTTCAACGATATTTTACTTTTTGTTTTGTTTTATGTTATTTGTATATTTATTTTGGCGCGTTTACAATTTTAACTAAATTATATTTGCGTACATGTGTTGCTACACAAATTTTCTTTATTATTTGCTGCTTTATTTTCTACTACATTTTGTATCGAAATTTATATTTGTGTGCTTTCTGGCAGTGTATTTGTATGCGGCAGCTGCACGCTTAAAAACATAAATTCAAAAGTGTGAAAGTTTTTGATTTAATGCTAAACATTAGTGCAGCACTAAACGCGTAAAGTCATAAATATTTAAAATATATACATTTATATAATTATATATGTATGTATTTACTCAGTACTTTGTATGTGTTGTTATTTAAACTTTTTTGCAGAATTTATATATTGTTGTACAATTTAAGAGCTTGAATAGAGTTTATATCGAAAAAATGGAAAGAACTTAAGCTAATTTTTACATTATAAACATCACCAAACACCCTGTATTTTCATATCCTTAGCATGTTCAGTAAGTAAAGCTCATACAACTTATCGGCAGCTTTAATATTACAACCGCCAGCAACAAATCACGTTTTCACTATAGTAAATCCTATAAAGAAATTTTGATATTTTCACACATTGTTGCTGCTGTTGTAAGTGCAGTATACGCGTTACACTCGCATACCAGTGATGGCATTTGAAATTTACGTAACTGCACTTAACTTAGAGAGTTGTAGTGTACTTTTAAAGAGTCAAGTGTAGTTTTCGCTAATTTTTTCAAAAGATAGCAAAAAAAAAAACAGGTAAGTCCAAGCATTTTGCGACATAAAGTGTGAATGTTTCATTACACTTGAATAAAATGCCGAATTCGTTGATAAATGTACTTGTCGAATATATTCCCTACGAAAATTACATTCGAGTTTTATATGCTATCTATTCTTAAACTGTACACATGTTAAGGACAATTTCAAAATATTAAGCTTTAAAATATAGAAAATATTGATAGGTAAACATTGAAAATGTACTGAAAATGAATTTACTATAAAAAGTACAAATGTACTGAAAGTGTCATCACTACGTACCTACTATTGTTGTTTTTTCATATTTGATATTTTATATTTTAGTTGAATTTTGTTTTTCTTTTTTATTGAAAATTTAAAATGCGCTACCCGTAAGCTGCTTACGTGTTTGCACTTGATTTTTTGATTAAGCTGCTACGTTGCCATATTTTTCACAATTTTTGCTGATTTGTTTCAATTTATGTTTGATTTTTAAAACAAAATTTTTGATTGAAATCTACTTTTTTTATGTTTTTATGTGTGAGTGTGTGTGCAAATATTAGTAGTTTTTGCAATAAATTTTCTGTTTTTTTTTTTTGTTTTCAATTTAGTTCGGAACAATTTATTAAAACATTGTTGATTGATATGATTTTTACCTGACTTAACACATATTGTTGCGTGCGTGCTTACTAATGGCATAAGTGATACAAAATGGCACGCTTTGCACAAATCAGCGCTCATATTTGTTATTTTTTTTATTTGGCCTAAGGACTTAAAATTATTAGGTATGTGACCACAAATATTTTAGGGTTGCCATTTTTTTTTTTATTGCCAACTTAAATGTTGAAGTTAGAGACCAATAAATTACTTGTTTTGAATGAAAATTGAATGTATATGATTTGGTTATTTAAAGAATTACTTCAGTTATATAATATAATAAGTAAAAAATATTGATAGCAACTGGCTTTTGTGAGAATTATGCAATGTTAAGCAGACCTAACTAAATTCAATGAAAGCACTCTCCTCACTGTAGAACTAATTTTATAATTTGTAATATGTAGTTATTTTTTTCCTTTTTTATAGAGGTTTTCAATGCACTCAGCAAAAAAGTCCAATGAAATGAGTTCACGTTTTATTAAAAAAGGGTGTAATACCTCTGCATTATATGCATAGGGTTTCCAATTGGATTTTGTAAATCAATACATAATTTGTCATTGTAGCAAGATACCAAAATTTGTTTAAAATCGGAAATAGCAGACTTTTTTACGAAGGTTTTCATATAGTATTTCTGTACATAATTTAAAATGTTCGTTCAAAATAATTTGAAATATCTACTTACCCCACGGTATATTTTCATACTACAAAGGCACTGGTCCATAGCCAATGCACAAACCATTTGAAGAAACTGTAGCAGATATTGCAGCTTAGCAGCAACTGTAATAAACATACACTACCTCTCTAACTTTTCACTGACTTGCTGAAGTGCCTTCGTATTTCACGATTTTCAATGATCGTTTTTTAATAAATTAAGCAAACACACATATAATTTTGGAAAAATGATATTTAAATTTGAACACTTGTTGCTTTTCTTAGCAATTGAAAAAGCATTTCATGAAATTAAATTTAATTTTGAAGAGGAAAATAAAACAGAACACTTGCAGCGGCAATGCCAGCTCTGCCGACGGCACTGCCTTCATTCAGGATTTGCACTTACATGCAATTTCACATAAATATTTTCTAAATTTATTACACAACACTTACAGAGACATTTATTTCACATATTTTATGCACTTCTATATGCATTTTAATAACATTAATAAAAAACTATGAAAATTTGAATTTATAGAAATTAACGCGCACACAAACACATGAAATTAAAACCAACTGATGACAGTTGACTTCGTTGCCATATGCTCAATCGCACCAACGACAGTAGTGGTATTTAATGAGAAGTGAACAACGGGAATTTATCCAAAATAAAGGAATTTATTTATATATAATAATTTTTGAACAAGTTGTGTGCAAAATAGTTGAGAAGCTTGGACAACATAAGATGATCACCGTAAGATAATTATGCTGGGTTTCATCTTGTTGGAAGACCAAAAGTTTGACACCCAAGTAAGAAAGTCCAATTGTTTTGTTGTTTGCTTTTTTTTGTTATTCAACTTACCATATCGTCCAATATTATGTTAATCTAATCCTTTGTCGTCACTTTCTCTACGAATTTTTTTTTTTTGTTAAATTTTTTTATTGTTTAACCATATTGTCTATCATTTTGTTCGTTCCAACATATTCTTTTCTAACATTTTTCCATCCACTTTTTTATCGGCCAACTTGTTTGTCGGCCAACTTATTTGTCGACCAACTTGTTTGTCGACCAACTTGTCTGTCGTTCAGCTCTGGTGTCCATCTTTTTGACTTAAGGTTTTTATCTCCCAACTTTTGTGTTGTCTCTCCTTTTTTTATATATAAATAGGGCCGTAATACACCAGTAAAAGTATGTTTGATCGTTTCTATATATCGACTGACGCTAAAAAAATTCTATATATTAGATCTAATGTGTGTAATATTTTTGAATTTTCTTTGTAGAAAATTATGAACTACTGTTTTTTAGAATTTAATACAAAAAGTCCAAAACTTTGCTCAAATTTTGGCTACTCAGAGTGCCATGAACGTTGGCACCACAGTCCTCTACAGCTCTACTTCAAAAACTTTTTGGAGGTACTAAACAGTCCATAAAATTTTTTTAGTAACTTAATTGCAATGTTACAGATGTGCGGGTAAAAAAATTTTGAAGAGCAAAATTTCGTTCAGTAAAGAGTTGAAGTAAATAAAATATCAGCATTATAAGATTTCTAAATATATTATTAAAACATCAAATTTTCAAAAAAAAAATGTTAAACAAATAAATTCCCTTATTTTGGATAAATTCCCGTGGCTCACTTTTTATTAAATACCACCACTTTCGTTGGTTCGATGGAGCAGTTGGCAACGCTTACCAACTGACAACAGTTAGTTTTGATTTCATGTGAAATGTTCGCGTTAATTTCTATAAATTCAAACTTTGGTATTTTTTTTAAATAATGTTATTAAAATGCATATGGAAGTGCAAAAAATATGTGAAATAAATGTCTTCGTAAGTGTTGTGTCAAAAATATAGCAAACTATTTAAGTAAAATTGCATGTAAATCCACATCTTAATGATGGCAGTGCCGTCGGCAGAGCTGGCATTGCCGCTGCAAGTGTAGTGCTTTATTTTCCCCTGCAAAATGAAATGTAATTTCATGAAATGCTTTTTCAATTGCTAAGAAAAGCAACAAGTGCTCAAATTTAAATATTATTGTTCCCAAAATTTATGTGTGTTTGCTTAAATTGTTAAAAAATGATCATTGAAAATCGTGAAATACGAAGTCACTTCAGCAAGTCAGTTAACAGTTAAAGAGGTAGTGCATGTTTATTGCAGTTGCTGCTAGAGTGCAACATCTGCTGTTGTTTTTTGAAATGGTTATTGTATTGGCTTCAATATGCCAGTGCATTTATAATATTGACAGAATATCTACTGTGGGGTAAGTGCTTTAATTTTTGTCTCAAAATTGACACAATTTAATATATACACTACTTTTGGATCGAACATAAACAATGCTCGTCGAAGTTATTCAGATATCTCTTTAACATTTTCGATACAATAATAAATTTTTGCAACACTCTTCCGCACTCATTTCGTTCGTACATTTTTCGAACATAGATTTTCTATACTATTCTAACTTTATGAAATTCTTCAATATTTTTTTGAATTTAAAATACAGTAGATATCCAATATAACGATCTAATGAATGTACGGGTCAGTCGTAATATCGAGAAATTTCTATGTCGAAGCTTTTTTTTTAATAAAGAGACTGGCTTTAATTTACGCCATATTTACTTGCGATTAATTTTGCTGGTATTCCTTTCTTATCATCTTCAATTTATTTTAACCGCAAATAACTATTTACGTCCATCTAAAAACGTATAGCTTTGATTTTTTTATATAAATTTTGAGTTTTTGAAAATTTTCGAAGCAACTTTAATTCTTACTTTGTACAAAGAATTTATTCAAATGATCCTATTAATTTTTCACATTTATATTTTTATAGTTTTAACTAGAAAATAAATAATTTTTTGCTTAACATAGCTTAAGTTCTATAATACTTAGACGAATATTTTGAATAGTAAAAATTTCCGGACGTAATTATAAAATGTGAAATGCTGCATTTTTCTCTCAATTAATTTCATTATTTTGCTGTATACTCATTTTTTTTTTAAACGAGCTATCTTCATCGTCTACTGACAGGAAATTTCATTGCCAATATTTAGCTAAATCAACCTCGACCTAAAAATTTATTACACAAAACAAAATTCACTATGATTTTCTGACGCACCAAAGTGTGAGGTGTAATTTCACATAGCAACACAAACTCAAATTCAACACAAACACAATCGGAACAAATTTAAGCCCGCCTGCATGTTGGCATATTTTTGATAAATGCCTCTTTAAACTATTTTTTTTTTCAGCTCTTTTTTCAAGCAACGTTGCATCGATAATGCTAATATTTTATATAAAAGTATTTTCCTAGAAGGGTATGACCTTTGCACACACTCTAATGTTTTGTTTCCAGTAAAATTGCACTGTATTATTCTGTTTCATTCATTCTGCGACGCTGTTTTGTCAACCTAATTAAACCACTGTAATGTACGTAACGTTTGTAACATGGGAATGCTGTAGTTTTACGAGCTGCATGCTGTTGGGGTATTGGCATGAGCTTTTTTCTTTTTGTAATTTCTGTGGTTTTTATTGTTGCACATCGTTCATAACACAACTGCACATTAGGGAAACAGATTAGCAAAACTTTGTGTTATTGTAACATTTATTGATTTTTGCTGCGCTGAGGCGGTTTATTAAGGTTTTACATGCAAAAAAGAATTGTTTAACTTAAATTTTTATGGCATTGTTTATTTTAAAATAATTGTTTGCTTGTGTTTGTGTGCTCTATGTTACTATTAGTATGAATATTTATCATTTCTCAAATTCTTGTTTTTCTACCTTTATTTGTGCAAATTTTAGTGATTTTTCTGCGGTTAGTAAAAACAAACAAATCCCAATCCTTATGTTGTGCAAGAATTGCATCACTACTCTAAGAACAAGTTGTTTTCAAAACACTGCACAGTTGTTGCTGATGATAAGAACATAATTACATACAAGTAGACATAAGCTAAAGCCTAGCCGTGACAAATACAACAACGACAGGATACCATCGTATCATTTGAAATTCTCGTCACTTATGATGCTGCCAAAACAAGTGCACAATCTAACAACTTGCAAGCAAGCAGAGCTGCGAAGTTACAAAGTAAACAAACGAGCATACGTTTGCCATATACGCTGCAGTTATTACAATAACAAAAGCTACAAGATATAAATACTTAAACGCTTGCATTAGGGTACCACTTAATTAGCTTATTTTTCACTGTTTTAGAACAGAACTGCATTTGTTCGCTGTTTATTGATTTTAGTTCGATTAAGTATGCGGCTCGAAAGTGATGATATTTGTAGAAGAATTTTTGTCCAATGTGGATTAAACTGTAGCATAATATTTCATTAGACGTACGTTTAAATATTAAGACTAACATGGATAGAATCACAAAATTTAGATGATAAAAAAATGTTGGGTTGTAAACGACATGTTAATATCGCTATAATACCAAATATTACAAAAATAGGAGAGGATCAGGAGGTTAAATTTAATTTAAACTGTGGGTCTAAAAGGTCAAATGAAAAAATCATTTATTGTTGTTTTTTTAAATATTTTTGTCGCATGTGATTTTTATTGCATGTTATAGATATGTTATGATACTTTTATCTCTTGTTATTTTATCAAATTTTTTTCTTTTTCCTTATACAAGAGGGTTATCTAATTTGATGTTTGGAACAGATTTTTCTTTGATTTTTTATGAAATCTCCCAAAGCATAGTTCTTAAGAGTCCAAAATAATCCTAGAATACCGTGCGACTACACGATCTTAATACCACATTACCTTCTTCTGACAGTTTGGCCAAAAATGCGATCTCTTATTTTTGTCTAAAAATGTTAACTCAACTTATTGCAAAATATTCTAGAGGAGATTATTGTTATCACCTAGGGGCGCTTTTATCAGTTTTCAAACTAAAAAATATGTTGTTGGTTTCATCAATATATCACTGATTGTCGAAGGTATAAAATATACAATTTTTGAAGAAGAATTTCAAACAAAAATATGGCATATATTACTTATAGCTGTAGCATTCTAATGCTGAATTTTCCTGGCTTTAACTGTGAAACTAAAAAACTGGAACTATTCTTCCGAATGCTAAGTTTTATTTTGTGGCAATTCTCTTACAATGTCAATTATTGCTGTAAATAAAAAATAATTTTGTTTAATTTTAATCAAATTAATCGTGAACTGTAGAGTCACCTTAGCACACACACACAACTAATCCCCAACATTTGTTTGCTTGTGAAATTGAATGCGGCATACGCGACTTTGTTGAAAATCCTCGCATGCTTGGCATCGTTTATGTGTTTGTTACTTCGTTTGTTGTTTCTGAAGTTTTTTTTTTTTCGTTTTTCTTGTGCGTTACATTCCACCAAGGTTTAATAGAATTTTAAAAATTTTTCTCCTAAATCATTGCGCTAAACGAAAAGGAAATCTTATGCAAGCTATGCGCAAAGGATAATGCGGCCGTTGGCTGCATATTCTTGTGTTTTCTATGCAGCGTGTTTGAAGAAAAGTTGACATTGCTGATGATGTTGATGAGAAGAGGAATGAATGATAAACTTTAGCGACGACAAACTTGGAATTTTTATTAACCAACGCAAATATGCAGTGCACAGGATTAAAGGCGCGCGTATACTTTGCGTGCTGCTACTACTGCTGTAAGGACATGGTTTTTGTTAAGCTGCTAAAGCTTTTTGAAGTTGTTTTGCCTTCTTAAAATTTTTATAAAGTTACTAGATTATATAGCTACATTTTTGTTATGACTTTGGTTTGTTCACAGGAAATGAGCTGAAGTGAAGAAGATAAATAAATTCATATATTGAGAAATTTTGCCATGAAATAAGTATTGCTATGTAGCTTCTTTTTTAATGTTGAGAGTTTGCTTTAATTTCATAATAAAGTAGTCAAAACAGCATTATTAAAATTCGATTTGATTGCTTATAACTGAAACTTTCATGAGGAATGAAAATCATGAAACCAGATCAATGATTGCTCACTAATAAGACGAAACTTAAGAAAATTTCGCCCCTATACCGATATATATATTACTACTCTTCATATTTTTTGCATTTATTTGCACAATTTTTGGCATACAGCAAACACTCAAACTTTGTTATTTATGTAACGTTTTTGTTTGCATAATTTTTGGCGCACAGCTGCATTATATTCACAAAAATGAATGTAGAAAACCAAAGCAAAAAATTCCAAGTAAAGCACATAAATGAAATGGTTTATCCTTTTTTTTTCCCGAAAGTTAATTTTTTCAAGGTGAACGTACACATGCACAAAAGTCACCAGTGCTGCCAATATGTGATACATCATTGTTGCAGATAACAGCGCTAATGTTTGTATAACAGCCAGCACAGTGTCAATAATTGCCCAGCAGCGTTGTTATTAATTTGTACCTTTTGTTTATCTCTCGACTTGTGGGTGTAGTAGTACATGTGTATGCTTATGTATTTAACACCCATCAAAATATTTGTATGGTTTTCAATTTGAAGACCACAATGTTGGTTTTTATGTGGTTATAGTTTTTTTAAGTGTACGTGAAAGTTGCTTTTTTATTATAATGCTGGTTACTTTTTTGGCTGTGGTTTTCATTAATTTACGCTCGAACTTTTTTGCGTACTAAATTTTTTGTGTTTGTTGGATTAAAAAAATAATATATAAAAATTTTTTTCATGTAGGTTTTTATTTTGAAATGAAAAATTTTAAAATTTGTTATTTTAGTTAAAAATATTCAATTAATTCAATTGTATGCTTTTTATGCCACGCCTTTATAAATTTTTTTTTTAATCTTCACACTTAGTGCTATGTTGGGGGCAGCAATTTATCATACCTTGACCCATATTAATATTAAAAATAAAAAAAAAAAACAAAAAAGCTTTTGTTGTATATTCACATATATCCCATTATTTGAAGCTTTTGCAATAAAAGCTTTCGTGGCACTAAATGTAGCGCATTTTCCCTTTAACTTGGGGAACTTTTTTCTCTTGCTTGCATTATAAAGCTTAAATAAAAAATACTCCGAAAAGTAGGCAAAAAAAAGGAGAAACTTCTTATATTATTATAAGGTTGCACGCGAAAACACTTATGACAAGGACGTTATTGATTCCTTATTAACAAATTGACTTTATGTCAGGGTTAAACTTGAACATTTATAGGCATATTTATTGCAAAAAAAATTATTAATTTTACAAAACTATGTATATGGGAAAGGATTATAATTCAACAGTTAAAGCAAATAGTTTTTGTAATTTAAATTCTTATCAATTTAGCGCAATATTAGAAACCTTTTTAAATCCTTACATCCAGTGTCGGCACAAAGAGTTTGAAAGGCAAACTTTAAAGAATTCAGTATGCGTTATTTTGACTTTTTGTAAATTCAAAACTCGGTTTTTCAAAAACGATCTTTTTTGACTTAAAAAAAAAAACTATGTGTTCGTTCATCAACTTGTTCTGCTCAAAACGCACAATAACATGTCTTTATTATTTGTGTTGTAAACATAAATTTTCTTGTTCTTAGCTTATGAAGCAACAAAACAGAATTCCTTATCCACCTAAAGTTATTTTGCCTGAAAATAAACCAACACAATAGCAGTCTGACAAATTTTTCTTGTAATCCAAGCCAATCGTTTGCCAAACTGCGTAAATTTATGTCACTTGCGTAATGTGAGACATCATGAAAATGTAAAATTTCAATAACTCAAAAATACTGACATAGAAATTTAGCCAAATGTAGGCACTCAAATAAAAGATTGGTTTAAATAATACAATTGGAAAAGATACGGAAGGTGACAATCTGATTTGAGAGAATTCTTAATTGAATAGAATATAAGTTATGAATACAACAGACTCAGTTTCTGAAAAAAATATGAGTGAGTGTTATTAAAAGTATAACACAAAAAGTGTCGCTGTTTACTTGCAGCCACAGATGAAACTCTTATTTTCAATAGGATACTTAATAGCAAAAAGAATGACAAAGAAACTGAAATTTTAAATTATATCAAAGGAAAGATATTAATTTCTGAGCTCTAAAAATTTGTCTTTAAGAATTGAATTAAATGTTACTCATACGAGAAAAGACAAAATAAAATTTATAATTATCTTTAATTTTAAACGGCCACCCACTTGCCATTGATTTTCTTATAAAGCACTGAAATGCGAAATCTTTATTACGGCTTTAGTATCCTTTATAGCATCGAAAAGCAGACAAGCCACAACTTATAACCTTGAAGATCGGGGCATATGAGAAATTCAACATTCACTACATATCAAATTTTTTAAATAAGTTTTCCTACTGAGCATCTACCTGACAATAGCAGAAACAAAACAAGCAAATTTTTCATAACAATCTCTTGTCATTATTATGATTATTTTTCAAATTGACACATAAAAACAAACATTCAAATACAAACATGCATGCACATGGTACACACACAGTGGCACCCTTTACAATAAAAGTAGCAAAAGCAACACTTTTACTTCCTTTTATATGTATTTGCGCCTAATCAACAATTTAAATCTATTTTTGCTCTCAGTTTTACATTTTACAGCCAAGTTTATTTTTGTAGCTTTACAGTTTGTGCCTGAGGGGCACCTAACAGGAAGTTTGATGTTTATTGGCACTTATAAAGTATATAACTATATAAGCATACACAAGCACATACATACATATGTAGGCTTTGTATGCGTTAACACACTAGCAGTCAGTTTGTATGCGCGCTTAACGGAAGCGGATATGCGGCTTTAACTGATGCCAGCAAAGAAGTCACGCACATTTTGTTTATACGCTTTGCCGCAAGGTGTTAAAAATTTATGTGTATTAATGGCGGTTGGAGAGAAAGAAATGGTGTGTAGGTGGACGGGGGGGGCTATGCTTGAAGCTGACGTGTGCAGAATTGCGCTTAAAGCATTTGCGTTGTTTTTATTGTACAGGAAATACGTTAGAGCGAGTGAATAATTGGTTTTAAATTTTGTTCAAAATTAAATTAAAATTTATTTATTTTTCGGAAATTTAATTAATTTTTGACATTTGCTTAAGCAAGCTGAGCATTAATAAGTCATGCTGATTTTACAACAATAATTTTAGGCTTGATTTTCATGAATTTATTTACAAAATTATGCCAAAAAGTAAATTTTACGTGACTTGAATTCTTTAGAAGTAAGTTTAGGTAATGCTGATTTTGTATAAAAAAATTTGTCATTTTTTCAGCAGCCACTTTTTATAATATTATTTTCTTAGAAAGCATATACTACTGATGAAAGTTGTCGAAAATATAGAAGTTCCAACTGACATCGGAGAGCAAATAATTAATTCAAATTTTATTAAATTATAATTAACACGTAGTTTTTGTACATATTGCTGCTGTATAGTTTCGTTACACATTTAAAAAAAAACTAATTAGTTAGAAAAAAACTTGGGAAAAAATTTAAGACAACCTTCAAGTTATTAAATATATTCGGGTATATTTCATACTCTCGGAAAAATTTTGTTAGTTGTGCAAAATTTCCACAACATTTTGCAACGAAAATAGTTTTCATATGATACATTGAATTCTTGCAACTATGTGGTAACATTTGAGCATTCGAAGTACAAGTCAGAAATATGGGATATCAGGCTCTTCACCAAAAAGCAGCACTGACGCAAATACACACTTTTATGTACCTAGAGTTGTAAAATCCAAAGTGGCATCGAGCATGAGATATAAGGTCATGAAATTTATAAACATGACGTATGAGCAACATTTAATGACATATTGATGCAACATGATTTAACTTAGCCGGAAATCTTTTAATTTTAATATGTATATCATAACAAATTTAATCTAACTAAAATGACATAAAATAGAGTTCGATAAATTTCTTTACTTCGTATGCAAAGAAAGCAAATTATGTAGCCTTTGGCAATGTCATTTTAGACATTAAAATTATATGGCGGCGTGTCAACATGGCAGCAGCCCAAGGATAATAAAAGAAAAAAAAATATAACCAAATATAAAATACCAATTCAGCAGATTTAAGAAAATCTAGCGGAAGTCAGCCTTGTCACTGAAATTTGTTACATACACAAGCAAACGTGCACAAGTACAAGCCTCTGTACGAAAATTTAATTTAGCAAAATTCGAACACTTCCTCGATATCGAACATCGTTGCTGCTGTCGTCGTCAGTTGAAAAGTTACTATTGGATTTCCGCAGCAACTGAAGCTCAATTGAATTTCATTTCCGTTTTTCTAAAGTGTGTATTAGTATTAGTATATCAGCATGTGTATGTGTGTGTATATATACGTATTTAAGCCTAAAAGCAATTTGAGTGACTTCACCTTTGTTTTCATTGCTGCTGTATGTCAAACATTTTGTGTTTCCGCTTTGCATCGAATTGTAAAGAAAGTGGCAATAGAAGCAAGAAAATTGAAATTTGTTGCCAAATTTTGAATAAATTTTTTCTTCAGCAATTTAAGCTGCCAATAACTTATCTTCGTGAAGTACAGTTTTTCAATGAAGTATCATTTCATTGTTACTTGAATTCATAAGCAGCTTTATTTGCGCACAAATACATATACTTCTAAGTTATATGTTATAGTGACTGTAAGATCACTAACTTAGAAAAATCAGCTAACTTCTTCAGTGCTCACTTAAGTTAATCATCATCATTAGAACTCAATTAAAATTCAAAATTACTCATGCGACTAGTTAAGTCTTTGAACTATAACTGTGCAGGATTTGCTCTTGACACAACGCAAATCAACTAAACATAGCAAGTAACGTTAAACAACACAGGCTGTGGCTATTTGTCAATTTGGATTCCCATTTTTTTTTTTGTTTTAATTTTTAATTTTGCTAACCAAAAAGCATATAAATGTCTACAAACTTGTCGACACCACAAACACATACACATACACTAGCACGCACTTAGCACACACTTACATAGGCACTTAAGCAGTTTAAGGTTCTTAAACTGTTGCAATATTTGTCAGCCACAAATTGAAGCTACTTCACATAGAAGCACACATGCACACAAACAATAGCATGCATACAAAACTACATACAAGTTAAAGCTTTCAACATTGTTTTTACATACACATGTACGTACTGTTGATATACGTATGTATGTACGTAAGTGTGTCAGTATAAAGAAAGTAGCATATCTTAAAGCCAACTTTTCCTGTCCAATTTATGTCCCCCAAAAGTGAAAAGAAACCACCTTTGCCGCAAGAGGACATCATTGATTGGTGAACCATAGGAAATAGCTAAAAAAAAGAGTGAGAGCAAAAAGTTGCTAGCAGCATATCAGCAAAGAAAACATCACCAAACACTGGCAAATATGTCAACTAAGCAAAATCTTTTTTTATATAAAAAATAAATTCAAGAAATATAAAAAATGAAATCATGCTAGTGATACGAAATGCGGTGAACCGAATTCTTTGTAAGCAAGCAATATTATTACTCTTCTAAAATTTTCGAATTACTTTTCGACGGCCAATATAGGGGCTTAGAGTTTATTTTTAAGCATTCAAAGAGCAAGAAGAATAACCAGTTTTAATATCTTCAAATAGCATCGGTCGCAATATATATATCCAATATCCAAACTTCAGCAGATTTGTGTTACTCATACGTCATGACAATATGAATTAAAATATAATCTTTATATTTAAGAAGAGTTTAGATTTTGCATAAAGGTTGAAGTCATGTCTCTAGTAACTACTCAAAAACTAACACAAATTGCTGAAGTTCATTTATTAGTTTTATATTTTCTTGCAAATTATTAAAAGTTTAAAATAGGTCCAACCACTTATGGATCTTCAGCTCAAATCCAAGTAGATATGTCAGACTTTCAAAACCTACAAATTGATGATATTTGTAAACTGGTTTCTGAACATTTTGAGAGAAAACGCATTCATTGACATAACACATTAATTTTCTTCAATTGTTTAATTTTATTAATGCAAAATTAATGACGGAGTTCGCCAGCGGCCATTTCAGAGCTTAGCATTTTCTTAAAATATATTAGATATCTAAGAAAAGACATCAACGTTTGTGGTTCCCATCAGCATCAAATTACTTATAAAGAATTTTCTTAACACTCAAATGTACATATGAAATCTTATGCGCAAAATTTTTTAAAACTCATACATTAATTTCACCAAAAATATAAAAATAAAATATATGATAATAAGACTTAAATTGTCTTGTTTGAAACTTCTATTGAATACATTTCCTTCAATTATATAGCAACACTACGTTTAAAGCAAACACACACACACACACTTACATTTATAACACATTGAACTAAAACCGGAAAGCAAATCCAGCTACACTTTTGAGACGTCGACAACAAAACTTTAGGGGATTAGTAAGTGTCGGTGAGCTTTGATTTATGTTGACATGCATTTGCTAGGATTTTTGCCAGTTTTAGACATTGTTGTTTTTGCTGCGTAGTGCCTGTTGTTGTTGTTGTTGTTGTTGTAAATCTTACTATATTTATACGAGCTTGGTATATCCGTTTATAACTTAGGTTTTTGTTTTTTTTGACTTTCTTAACTTTTTCTCTGCGGGTTTTTTTTTGGATTTTGTTTGTCGTTTTGTGGTCAATGCGGTTTCTGATTTCTATATCTTTTTTTGCATCATGGTCAAATGATTTAGTTTTTCAACTTCATTGTTATAAACATAAGCTATAAGCTTTCATTTCTGGTACTTAACAATTTGTCAGGTGCTGCACGCAATCTTAATGCAACTCTGTTGTTTGTTGCTAAGTGGATAAGGTTTTCAACGAAAATTGAAATGTGTGTGAGTTTATGGTAACCAATTTTTGGCTTGATTGAATCTGTGGCCTATGTAAAGAATGAAGATAAAAGCATACACAAAGTGTTGGCTGTAAAGTGTGCAGCATTTAAGCTTAAGTAAAAATTACAAATTCTTTTGTATAAAGTTTTTAGTGTTGTGGAATATATATGTATACACAGTTTTGTTTGAAAGGTGGTTTTAGCTTTCAAACTTATTTTATAAGAAATTCATCAAGCTATGATTTTTTTTATAACTACATGATACAAAATATGTAATACCATTTTTAGTTTGTTACTACGTAACACTGTAGTTAGTTTTAATAAAATTTTCTGCATATAACAGAATAAAAATAACTAATTAACTTAACAAACATAATTTTGCTTAAAACATTTAAATATTAACTTATGTTACTCATAAACACATAATGTGATTAACATTTTAATCTTTAGTTAATTATTATAATCAAAATAATTTACTATGAAATTGATATACAAAATTTCAGAAATACTCAATTGAAGTACGCATACACATCGCAATAATATTCAATGTAAATAATGTAACATGTAATTGTAATTATGGCATGTAATTGATGCTTAAAATATCAGACCGACAAATACTTCTGGTTGTGCCGTATCGAAACGTTTTAATATTTAACGAGGTAGTTTGTTGCAGTAATTTTGTTTTTGGTTTGCTTGGGATATTTCAAAAATAAGCTTTAAATTTGATAAAATAATAAATTACTCAGCAAAATGTAAGTGTTTTTTATATAGCTTATTGAAGTTTTATAAATATATTTTTACTTTTACATACATATGTTGATATAAAAATATCATAAAAACTGCTATGCGGCCCTTATATAAAACTTAATTTATTGTCAAATACTCAAAAACAAGCCAAGATTTTGAACTTATGTAAGTCTTAATAATATCGAAACTAAAATATCAACGTTGAAAGTTTAATAATTGAAACGAAAGATAATTAACTTTAAAAAAATAAAAATTATAAGTATGCAATAACTCTCTTTAACAAAAAAATGTTGTTTTAAAAAAATAATTATTAAAATCGGTTCAGCATATTTGGCGTCAAAGTGTTACAAACCATTTCCATATAAGGCATTTTATCTAAACATAGCAATAAAGCAATGTAGCATAGATAAAATTGGAAAAATTTTTTATTGTTTTAAAAGCCAGAATGATTTTCAGGTTCTTAGATTTTCAGTTTCACGCAGAAACTTCCACAGATTTTAGTAACTGTTTTTTTAATCGCTCATAATAATACTTGTATATCATAGTATAGTATATAATATAAACACAAAACATTGCACAAATATTTATAAACTTTCCACACACATACTCGTATATATATGTAAATATAAACTTTTCAGGAACAAATTCACAGAAAAATTGCGTGCCACATAACACAGTTACCACTACATTGTGCTTATGCCAATACATACAATATCCACATTGAAAATGAGCGATAGAATAAAAGTTGTAGCAGTTACTACGGAGAAAAAATTTGTAACTTTGTTTCGTATTTTTTCATAATGATTATCCATTGAAATGGAAATGCATGGAAAAAGATTTAATTTAATTTGCATTGCAATGCAATGAAATGCGTTACTGTAGCGTGTGGCAACGCTTAGTGAATAATGAAATATAGGAATGTGAATAAGCTTGTTGCTGTTGGCAATATAATGCAAAAGTAAAACTCAAAGAAAAACGTAGCTTTTTCAATTTAAATAGATTTCCGTTTAAAGGAAATTCAAAAGAATAAAATCAGAAAATATGCACGGTATGCGAATGCGTTTAGAAATAATGCGCGTTATATAAAATATCGAGGGAGAGCGAAAAAAAATTTGCAAGATTGTAAGGCGATAGAAAAATGAACGCATTTAATGCTATGCCCATGGGGAACAAACGTACGTGCGTGTGCATACCTAAATGCATTGATAGAAAAGTGTGCATAATTGGAAAATGTTTTATTTCCATAGATAAATTTCTGCAGAGATAAATTGCAACTTTATATATCATTTTCGCTTGAATAGATTGCAATTTAATATTTTCATATAAAAGTGTAAGTGGAATGAAAATACAATGGAATGAAAATACAAACAAAATATGTTATTCCTACAATATATACATTCATAGATTTTATTATCACTCATACGTCATGTTTAATATTTAATAATCCATGTAGCGTAAAAATTCAAATTAATGTCATATTTTAATATGTTGCTAGTATAAAGTCAGCATTTGAGCTAAAAAAACTCAATCTTTCCGCCTTCTACATAAATCACTTTACGCAAAAGCTTTAATTCTTTCATGCCACATTGATGTCACTCAGCTGCTAGATGAGGGTGTGTCTAATTTAAAAAATATTAAACATCCCATTTGCTGACATACACAAAAATAAAGTTTGTTACGAAAAAAAATTTACCAAAAACTACAGGCAAAGTTTTTATGAAAAAAAGGGATGGATGGTAATATTTTGTTTTGCTTGCTGGCAGCCAGTAGAATAAGTGGAAAAAGAAAAGTCAACTTTTTTGACAAATCATTTATCAAGATCATAGCATGTACTTCCGTTTCCTTTGCAACTTTTGTTGTTGCTACTCTACTGCGTTGCTGCTTCACCTCTTTGTGTAGCAACTTCCTGCTTATGTTGCAATAAACCTCAGTATGTCAGTTCATTTTTTTTTTGCAACATCGCTTTCTGACACAAATTTGCCATGGTGTCAACTAGAACGTAGTTGGGCAATAGCACAATAATTAAAATTTTTCCCCTTTGTTTTAGTATTAGTCACAGCTGCTTTTTGTGCTTGCACTGATTAACACTTGAGAGGTACATTTTAATAATATGACTAATAAAAAAATCATAGTTGATAGCTTAAATTAATGCAAGTTTTTGACACTGCTTTTTCTGTTAACTTATTTAGTTGGAAATGTCAAAATGTAAAACCTTATTTTTTCTCACAGTTGAGTTTTAATAAGCTGTATATATATCAAAAGTTACATTGTATAATGTGTACTGAATACCGATTTTTTATCTAAATTTTTAAGTTCTATCACGAAGCAGTGAAATTTATATATATTAGTAAACTTTCTAGTGTTAATACTGTATGTCCAAAGAGCACAAATTACAATATATCGGTAAGGCGATTTTTCATTGCGGTCGTTATTTTTAATATGGTTACTTTTAAAGATTTCAGTGAAAAAACTCTAAAGATTTCTACAGCACTTTAACTTATTTAACCTTTTTAAAATTTCGAATTTGTTAGGCAGTTTAAAGCGGTCAGTAATTAATTTACAGTATATTGTAGTATATAGCAATTTCAATTTAATGGTTTTTGTCTCCTAAGTCTAGATTGCATCCAATTGGGTTATACGAAACTTATTTTCCTTACATGAAATAAATAAATTTTAATAAAATATCAATCATACGACATGTTTATCAAAATAAACTTTATAAAAATGTTCGTATAGCTCTGGTAAAAAATATGATGGCGAGTAACAAAGAAAATGACATCTTTTTGGGGATTTTTTGTATGTGCTGAAATCGGAAATGCTACCTGCTTCCTCTAGATTTTGAGATTCTTGCACAAGCATGCAAGCGTGTATCCAATTAGAAATAAATCAGTTATTTTAATAAGCCATGCAATTGTTGTTGGAAATGTTGTTGTTGAGTAAAAACCACATTTTTCACATTTTGAGAAATTTTTTTTATGTTCACAAAATCGACATTAACAACGGAATTTAAGCGGCCATAAATTAAATTGAACATTATTGAAGCACAATACATAAAGTACCAATGGTTTGAAGATTAGAGTGTTTGGTGGTATTCTACTTGAGTTATGGAAAGCCAAATATACGAAGATCATAGTTTTTTTTAATTAAAATTAGGTATGATTCCCATTTCATGCTGAATTAATGTAACCTTATGGAAAACTGCTATTATCATTTATGTTTTATTTTTAACAATTTTATCAACGGGCTAAAATTATGCGAATCAACTTCTAAGTGTTTATACTGCAGAGCAAACTTAAGCCAGCAAGCAAGAATGCAGCAAGTTTGTCCATGGAGCAACTTTTTAGTTATTTTGGTAAGGCAACTTTTTCGCCGCGATCTTAAACTTTAAAGCAACTGCTGTTAAAAATACTCTTGTTAAAGCTACTGCTGCTACAACCATATGCACTGGGCTTCGCCAACATCATTTATCATCAGATTATTTTGTCGCCAAGAATTTTGTGGAGTTTTTGGTATTTTCTCTAACATTTCCCCTGCTGGAATTTTAATTTGTTACTCATGATGAATAAAAAGTTTGCAAACTTTGTGTTTGACTGCGTTGATGTGGTTGTCGTACTAACGATAGTCTGCTTGGAAGTTGGATTGCTGCAAATTTTTTATTAGCCATATTAAATATGCTTGCCATAAAAATTAGCAATGTATCTTACAGAGCATATGATTTTCAGTCATAGCTGAAAATGTTGAAGGAAAAGCTACATCAAACTTAAAATTTTAAAATTGGTTTGAAATATTTTAGATGTTTTTTTTAGAATTAAAATTAGTCAGCCAGTAAGCAACTGTTGTGCAAAAGTGCCAACAATTTTAGACTCAATTTATTTGCTTACCTTCTTTACTTAACTATTAGTTTTTCAATTGCAATTCGCCTAAAAGCCTTAGCGCCATTTGTTTAATTGCTACAAATAAAAATGTTGCAATACAGTGGGAAATTAGCACATTAACTCTTATGTGGAGACACAACAGTAGCGTCATCTTCAGCTCAATAATTGTAATGCACATTAAGTGACCACTTACAATTTTATAACACTGCACTAAAAGCATTTTGGTGAAAGTGCCTGCACTGCAAAAATGTCCCATTATTTTGTTATGAAGATAATGTGACTATTTTTCAATTCAAACACAAAAGTAAAAGTTTTTCATTTTTCTTTTAAAATCAGCAGCAAAGTGCATAAAAATTTGTAACAAATGGTCACCTCATTTCATAAAAAAAAAGTTTTTTTATTCGAACCTAAGCACTGCCACAATCTGCAACTAACATGCGACACTATTTCGCAAGGCAAATTGTGAGTTATAGCGCATAGCGCCTTAAAGTATGCAATACTTTGTAGTTAAGTGAAATACTTGCCTAGAGCAAACGAAGCATCATGCGTTTGCAGCGAAAATCGCATAACTTTGCGTGAGAGAAAATTAAAAATTTGAAAGAAAAAAAAAACTATAGAAAACTTTAAGATGCTGCAAGCGAAATTATGTCCGCAGGCTTGCATTTTGAACGCCATTTAACATAGAATAAAACACAACTGATAAGCAGCTTGGCAAGCAGTTAAGTTTACAAAAAAAAAAAAAAAAAAAAATCTGTAAAAAGTGGTAGTAGTAGTAAAAACAAGTGCAAAGTACCGCCCTGAAGCAGTATCAACAAGCTGACTGATGAATGTCGCACAGGAGTGGCACATATTTTTAAGTGTTTCAATGCTGCAAGCTTTTGCTTTGCTGCAAAAAAAAAAACACAAAAGTATGGAGCAGTTAAAATGAAAGACTGAATATAATAACAAGAAATAAGTAGTAAAAATGTTAGTCCGGCTGGCCGCAATATTAAAGAACAGCATTTTTTGTTTTGTGTTCAAACTAAAAGTTTTTCCAAAATGAAAAGTTTTTAATGAATTTTCATTGTAAGTTAAAAGAAGTGCAAGAATATTTTAACGGCAATAGCAGATAAAATATATTAAAAGAAACTAAAATTTTTTTTTTTAACAAATGGCGCTTGTAAAAATATTTCATAGGCAATTCTGAGCTACTAAGAACCATATAACCGCTGTACAATGCTTGGGTAATTATTTATATGAAAATAAGTCAGTGACCAAGAACCAAATTGTACATTTTTAGAGATAAACATATGATGCCTTAAATTATTTCAATATTATGGTTCCATGTTGTATCAGTGATGGCATTCGGGGCTTTCGAGAATCTACAGCACTTATACTCAAAATGCATATTTTGGAATATCTAATTTAATACAATTTACGTGCTATGACTTACATATGCAAGTTTAAGATATATATGATATGTATATAATTAAAAATAAATTCAACATATAAAAATTACAAAAAAAAACTTTGATTTGTATCTTAAGAAACTTCTGAAAACACTCTTACTTTAACATCATATTTTGTTATTACAATTAACATTTCCCACAAAACAAGCCAACATGACATATCACACTCCCGAGACAACATGTCAGAGTGACAGTTCAACAGACAATTTGACTGACACATGAAACCTGACCGTATACTCCAGACACAAACACATCTAAAAAGTGTTTGAAAACAACTCTCAAAAATAAAAAAAATAAAAACCAAGTGAACATCACACAACGCAAGCGGTGCAAAACAAAAGCAACCTGTATATGTAAAGGTAGCCTCGTTAACATTGGACTACTAAGTAGATAAGGTGCATTATAACAACAACAACAAAAATGGCGCTGCATATTGAGGCACCACTTAAAATCACATTAAATTGCAAAGCAACAGTAACCTTAAACACTATTGATAACGCTGGTGCAATGTGCTTTAGGGTGGCACAACATTTTTTTTTTCTTATTTATTTTTTACTTAATTTTCAGTTCTTAGCTGAAAAGTTAATTGCATTCGAAAAATTATAAAAAGTTAGCTAAGTATCAAAGCTGATAAGAAATAATTGTTCAATTACTGCATGAGAATTTTAGCTCAAACTATTAAATAGTCCAGCAACTAAAGCCAAAATCATACGTAAACTATATATATAAAATTTCCAAATTTTATGTTTAAAGTGTGGGTATGTTGCTACAAAATGTAAGTATGAATTTCGTTCAAAAATATTTGAATTTAAGCAACCAGATTGTGTTTTCTACAAAGTGACTTGAATTTGTACTTAATCAAAAAAAAACATACTCCCTAAAATCATAAGAAAAAAATCTTCATATTATTCAAAAATGTTTTCTAAATTTTATCTGGAAAATGCTAAAATTTCAAATTTTTTTTTAATTATATTTTTTAAATTCGATTTTACGATCATTCATGCCAACTAGTGGAATATCTCGAAAAATATTCAACTTATGAAAATTTTTTATTCAATAACTCAACTAAAATCCACCCTGCCTTTAAAGTCTAGCTTGATTGGCGGCAACTAAACGGTTTGTCAGTTTGAAAACAAAAAAAACATAGTAAAACAAAACAACAACAACTTTACGGCACACTTAACTAACAAGCATTTAAATGCGGGAGGCTATAAAATAATGATGACTTTAGAGGTAGCCGCTAAGTTACGTTTTACCGTCAACGTTGGCTGTTGCAAAGTCATTTTAACGTTAAACCGTGACGTGCAACTTAATTTAACATTTTGTTGAACTTTTCAACAGCCAACAACTAGCGAAAACAACGACAACAACAACAACAGCAATCAAAAAATTTAATTGGCCCATTGCATTGCAGTTTGTTGCATTTTAGTGACGCTTTATTGGTTAATTGTGGCCTATGTTTTCTGGTTGGTTAAGATCATTTGTTGGCAATAATTCGCTTAAATAGCTGGCGCATGCTCAATTGGCGCTAGTTTTGTTACATAAAAAAGGTAATTGTGAGAAGTTATGGAAAATATTGAATTTTAATAGACTGTGTCAGCAACAATGATATGAGTCGTTCAGTTGCAAAATTCGTGGAACATCATCCATTTTTTTTTTACAAAATGTCAATTTTATAATAGTAAATATTATTTTGTGAAATAATTTTAATTCCAGTACTCATGATTTAACGTCAGAATGTTATTTTCAAAAGTAGCAATGTTTCAACGATTCTGTCTTAGGATGGCTCAAAAAAGTAAAAACCATCTAGGTTTTCTTTAACACTGACAGGATTGTGTGACTTAAGCTGTATTCTGTGAAGTCAGTTCTTTTTTCTGTATATTATATTTTAGTTCATTAAATTTTCTAAGGAATAATGCTAATTGATCAATCACAGCTATGTTTCAAAGATAATATCGGCCATGGCTTTGGTGGCATATATCAATCCGTTTGTCTTGATTTAGGAATACATTCTGGCGTAATTTCTCCTAGAGTTGTTGCTGGCTTATTGGCATAAAACTTACCTCAAGGTCAAAAGAAAGCATTCACCATTCACAGTTACAGCATAACCGGCACCATTTACTAGAAAAAGACGGTCTAATAATTCCTTCAGCACAAAAACCACTGCAAACTTTGACACTTTGAAAATATATCGGTTTCTCGCCAAATTCTCTAGAGTTCATCGGCCTAAATAAGATAATTTTGTTTATTAATATATCCGTTGAGGCAAAAATTGACATCATAGTTGATGATAATTATCTTTAAAAAAATGCCTGCTATGACAGTTTTTAGCTTCATAAAACAGCAGCAATTTTGCTTCTTAATGCTTTTTCTAACTACACAAGTACTTTGAGCCAATGTGGACTTTAGGAACTATGACTTTTTCGAAATAAAAAGTAGTCCAGGACAAGAATTACATATCCACCAAAAAATAAGCTCACTTGCTTAAAAATTAGAGGATTCTCTATTAGAGTCGTTCTTAGCCTTATGAATAAAAGATGCAAATCGTCGCTCTCGGGTAGCAAGACCCTAACTCATATTTTTGAAATTTTAAAGTAGGAGAAAAAAATTTAAAACCTCATATAAAGAAGTTTTTTTAAATGTGATTTAGTGGGTCAATTAGGAGTGGTTATAACGTAAACTTTTATGGCGAGAAATTCCCCAAATGCTATTTTCATCAATGGTTTTTTTACACTTGAACATTTCCACCAAAAATTGGAATATTCGAGATGCGGGGTTCGCTCGAGAAAAAAATGAGTTAGGGCCTTTCTACCCGAAAGCAGCAAAATGGAATATAGCAGAAACGAAAAAAAAAAAACAAAATCAAAAATAAAGCTTATCGCTTTTGAATTCTGGTAAATAATTACTAATAAAATAATTTGTTTGTGTGAAACTGTTGAATCTATAAATATGACACTATCACTGCATTTTATTGAATTAAAATCAGTTTGGTTTAGTTTTCACCTCTTCAAAGAAAATGATAAGAAATTTAGTTTGTAATAAAAATTCTCTGAAATTCAAAATAAAATACCCAGTAGGCAATTGCGCATGGCCTCCATCAGAGATGATCTAACAGCATTGATGCAGCAAGAGACTTTAATACACATCCCAATGATGGTGCTTAGGGGGCATTCAAGTATTACGTTATGAAATTTTTTGAAGATTTTTTGAGCCCCCCCTCCCCCTCTCATTAATCGTTACGTAACACACTCAAGTGATCATGTTTACCTAAAAATCACAATTATGTTGCGCAAAGTCGCTAAAATACTTTTGTTATGTTTTAATCGCTTTTGCGGCTAAAACAAGAGACTTCTAACTTGTTCGACTCCTCTCCCCCCTCCCATTTCATTTCGTTCCATACTCCTCAATTAGTTGACTAAAGTGTTGTGATAATTAAAATTTACTTGACTCAAAAAGTACTTGGTTTCTACAATATCCTTCATAAGACACGGGATGTCAGATGAATATTGGAAATGTTACCTGCAAAATATATTTTCAAATATCATTTTTTAAAGGGTCATATTTTCAAATATTGATTTTTCATAAAATTTCATGCAATTATGATTCTTCTGATTGCCGCTTTCGATTTAAAAGCGATTGAAACTGACTTACTTCAGTCTTTTCTACTGAAGCCTTACATGAGTCCCTTTCCGGAAGGGTTAGTTTTACTTCTTCACTTGAAAGCTACTGTTTCTCATTTCGCTTAAACAGTAATACAACAGGAAAACTTTGGACGGCCTGTTCTGCCGAATCATTAAATATAAGAGAAAATAGTTTGGAAGCCTGCTCCTTCCAAGGGAAGGCGTTCTAATGACTTACTACAACTTTTACTCGCTGGGCAACAACATTAAACTACAATTTATTCCAACAAGTAAAATGATTTATTTGCCGTTTCAACTAAAAACTACACAAGTTATGTCAAATAGGGTCAGCGCACAAACTGATAACTCCGTTGCCCATATGAAGACAACAGATAATTTCGTCAATAAAATAGCTAGCAACGCATGGCATTAATTTAGTTTGCTTTGAAACGTTCAAGTTGCTGTAATTAAAATAAATCTGTGAGTTATAAATTATTATATTTCATAATTCAATTTAGTAATTTTATATTTTGTCCTTTTAGTACAATATGAATTTCGCTTGGTGCTTTGCCATTTTCTTTGCCCTGTTCGCTATGGTAGCTGCCAAAGGCTGCCCTGCTGACTATAAGCACGAAGGTTCAAAATGCACCCAAGAACGCCCAATACACGGAACTTGCAATGCCGGTTCCGAATATGATGTTAGCATTAATAAATGCGTTTACGGACACAAGGGTTAAATTTAATTTAATGGATTTAAGCAAAACGCAGTGATAAATAAAATTGATTAAGTGAATTAAAATTGCGTTTTGTTTTACTAATTCGTTGATTTTAAATTTCTTGTTATCATCTTGATTTAATTCAAATTACTACAGTTTAATTGAAAGCCTGTGTCAAAAATGTAGTTTAGATGAAAACTTTTTGTAATTTACGTCTCAGCTATCTAGAATCGGGTGATTTTTGGTACACACTTTTATTTTGAGTCAGTCAGATTTAGATTTTCAGAAAAAAAGACAAATTTTTAAAAAGAATTGTTTCTATGCAGTTTTTTCATGTAAGGGTTTTCTAATCATTTTATGCAAATTAAAAATATATTGTTAAAAAAGAAACACAAAAATTGTACATCTGTTAGGAAAAATTTTAGAAAAAAAAATGCCAGAATTTTTTACCAAAATGGTCTGTTTTTCGAAGTTTAAAATATTGGTACACAAATAATGAATTATATATTTTTTTATTAAATTCATTAAGTCTAAAGAATTTTTCGTCTACTTCAACACATTTTAGCTTAAAAAAATTACATAACTAATAACGAAGTTAGAGCCCCGCAAAGATATTTTTTTAAACTTACGCTTTAGCAGATAACCCTTTGACTTGTGATGTTTTAGCTTCAAAATGAATGTTTGGGAATGAAACTAAGCAAAGTATTCACATGATAGAAATCTCTATTTTTGAGCTTATACCAGATTTATTAGAGTAATAAATATCAGACTATTATGTATGTAGAAATTTTAGTTGAAGAAACAAGTGTGGTAAGTGCTAAGAGGTAAAGTCCTTTGAGGTTTCTTCTATAGCTTATAGAAAGTCAGACTAGAAGTCAAAATGTTTTTGGTGATTTATCTACTTGAAAAGTATCTCTGTTCTGATACTTGCCGATAAGATTTGACTTATTAAACAGATTTTCTATAAAGTTTTTTTTTCGAAAATCGCCAATCTGTAAAATTTTTGGGTTATCTCGGAAATTATTGCCAAATTCAAACAAAAATATATTTAACACATGAAAACGATGATAATCTTAGGGCTATTTTCAGAATTTTTCGATTTGAAGAAACCCAAATAAATACTTTTTTTTGTGTTGGTTTTATTTTGTGAGTTTTGGTTGAAAATTGGAGACAATAAATTTGAGTAAATTTCGATGTGAATTGTTGCCATCTCCAGAAAAGAATTATCCAAAAAGAAAAATTATTCCAGGAACTAAGTACAATTTTTTTTTTACATTAGACCTTATAGAGCAATCTCCTTTAAAATTTTATTTAGTCTCCAATGATCACTGACGGCACTACATTTAAAAATATAAAAAAAACCTCTTGTTATAGTGTTAAGTATATTGATTTTTTTAAAGCAACCAACCATAAAAAAAACTTTAAAGAAAAGTGCTGGAATATATTGTGCTTCTTGACCTTGCAGCGAAATTATTTCGGGTTCATTCGAATATTATTGCAAAGACGCACTGTAAAGAAATAGACCAATTCGATGCCGCTTAAAATGCTGACACCCATAAAAAGTCCCAGTATGCCGCCAATTGTAACCACAACATCCAAACGTGTGCGTACTGCTTGACGGCGATATTGAGTTGCTGGTAAATCAGCCACTTTGACAGTAAGCATACGTGAACTATTTTTAAAAACTCTGAAATCAATTAATAAATATGAATATTTATAAAAAAAGAAATTATAAGTTCGGTACACACTCTACAGTGCCACTGTGTACGATGCGCATATCTGCCTCATTGCAAGACGGTAGACACCTGCAGTCCATATTATCGCTTGTCAGCTTCAATTGAGAAGTGGTTGCCAGCACCATATCGTAGTGGTCCAAGCACATATTACCTGTTAAATTGCATATTGGTGTTGTATCATCATCTAAGTGGAGTGGTGAAAAATAAAATTACAATAAAATTGAGTATTTTATTTCAGTATATAAATAAATCACTTTTGGACTCACCACGTACCACCAGCAGATGTAAAGTGCAATTACACAATTCAATGTGCTTGCGACGCATACAGTCTAAAATGCAACCGCTGAAACTATAGTGCTCATAAATAGCATTCGGCATATTTTCATCGGGAAATCGACATTTACGCGCTTCCGGTGATATTTCGCGTATATCCACATCATTAACCATATCCTCTTTGTAGATATATACTTCCTTGTGGATGCCTTTTTCTTGTAATCTCTCATGGAGTGCACCTAACACCATATTTGGTAAGCCTTCTTCGTCTAGAAAATTTGCCTGTACATTGGGAATTACTTAGTACGTAGTGTGTGGTCTAAGCTTTTGCACAAAGTACTTACAAAGAGCCCAATTGAAGTTTCAACATGCAACACTTTAGTGCCACGAGTATTATTGATAGCATTATTGAACCAGTGTGGACTACCGCTGAAAGTTAAAGGACGTTTTAGGGGTTTTTTTTTAATGAATTATACATGCCCCAAAAAAAAAAACGTTTTTTTTTCAACATATGGGAAGATCAGAGCAGTTAGGCTCAAAAGTTTGTTAGTGTACTTAACAAAACTTTTTCTCTAATTTTTCGTCTTAATGACAGGACTAAGTGATATTGAAAGCGTAGATAACCCTGTTGCACTTGAAGTTATCAAGAATTTTTTTTCTTGGTTTTTTCTATTGCTCATTTTCTTGCATTTTTTTTTTTTTTTGATACTTAAACAAGAATATCTCAGAGTCCTGAGGTGTAGGAAAAAAAACTGACAATCAGATTTTGCTAAGAAAATTAATATCTTTCAAATTTATTTAAGCAGTTGCTAATAAAATTTCAAACTTTTTAGCTAGAGCTCAACTTACGGTTTGTTGTTATGCAGTGAATTCATGATAAAACAAATTCCCATTGAAGTCTGCAGCGGTCTAAAATATTTGCAGCAATCGATTTCTTCGTCGTACCATTTACACCTCACAAAGAAATCTTCACATTTAGTAAAGAGCTACAAAAGTTAAGAAAAAACTTAGTTTTTAATTAGATTTTTTTAAAAAAAATATCATTTAGTAAAATTCTAACCACCTCAGCCAATTATAGCTAACAATTTACCTAAATTTATCAAACAAGAAAAGTCGTGGGGCTTCTTTATGTATCACGATTCGTCTCTAATTTCCAAGCCTAAAAGTATGCTAGTACAATTCTTATTTTTGTGCTTAACTATTCATTAAGCACAGACCAGATTTTTTTTTTGTTTTCATTTATGAAAAATACAATCGCATATTTTCAGCCTTGAAATTTATAGACAAATTACAACATTTTTAGGTGGCGCCTTTATAAAAAGTTAAACCAGGGACCGTAACGATTATGCATTTTATGATAGAAATCACTGCATAATCTTTATTTTGGATTTTTATTTTTCGATCAAAAGTAATCGTTATTTTTAATTTATATTTTTTTTTGATCAAAAATAATCATTATTTTGGATTTTTATTTTTCGATCAAAAGTAATCGTTATTTTTAATTTATATTTTTTTTTGATCAAAAATAATCGTTATTTTGAATTTTTAGTTTTTCACATTTCGGCTTTTCCTTCATTGTGATTTTTTTGACTTTAATTATAGAAAATAACGATTATTTACGGTCCCTGAGTTAAACTTTCACCATTAAAGGGGCTCTTACCATTTGAGCCAACTGACGATAACCACTTTCCGGACACTTAGTGCACTTCTTACAATCCATATAAGGTTTGCATTTGGTAATGAAAGCATTAAAGTGATATCCTTCTGGGTATAGCAAAAGCATCAAATATAACTCAACATCATAGTTATATTCCGTTTCATTATTTTGCTCTTGAAGTCTATGAAAAGTAGAATTCTATATTATCCAATCCACCGCATAGCACACGCTACTTACCCTTTTACATAATTTTCCAATGCAACATCTATCATTTGATCACTAGTCTTACGCGATGGGCATATGCACATTGATGGAAAATAAGTCTTTGTATTGGGACGTAAGAATTCATATGCAACGCTTACAGCTTTACTTTCAAAATCTCTTTCAAATTCATTTATGAGATAACAAGAACCAATTGCCGAGAGGATGAAACAAATTAACCAAAAGATACGCTCCGACATATGTAGACTATGAGATGATTAGTGTTGTCTTATATATATAATATATATATATAATAATTAAACTTACTGATTATTTGCTACATAGGCCACACCGGCCATGGAGCTATTAACACAATAGTCCTTAAGATTGCTAACAGTATGACGCACGTTCGGCATGATGTAGAACTATCGCGGATCCAAAGGAAAAGTACAACGAATGAACTAATCAAAAGCAAACTTTTGAATAGAATGAAAATTACAATTTTAGTTTTGTTATAACCGCATTAAAAATAATTTGCATAGTCTTAGGCGCAATTCATTATATACTCTAGCTAACATGCGTTTATTACATAATGCAAATAATGCGCTTGTAAACACGATTTGATACTTAACAGCGTACGTTATTAAGTAATTAAAATTTTTATTTATTTAAGAACACTTCAAACGTGACAACAAACAATTAGCTATTGAAAAATTAAATTAATGGCCATGTTAATGAATGACGGACGTCATTTTAGGCGTTTAAAATTTAAAAAACAAAGTTATAAAGCTTTTTAAAGCAAACAAATTTTTGAGCAAAAAATTAATAAAATTTCTAAAAACCAAAAATTACGTCAATCATTTGCAATCCTTTTGTTTTTCTGCAAATTTTGTTTTATAGAATTATTTCGCACTTTAAACATTTAACAAAAACAGCATTGCAACAAATTATATTTGTATGTATGTATATGTGTTTGCTTGTACACGTACACTCCCAACATCAAAACTGTGCGCAAAGTTTAATTTGAATTATATGCACGAGTTGAAAAATAATTTTATGTTAGTTTGGCAAAAACGCCTTAAACTATACCTTAAAATGAAGTTTTACTTTATTTTTATTACATTTTTCGCTAGCTTGAGTTTTTTGCGAACTTTTTTTTTTTTTTGTAAACTTTTATGTGATGAATGTCACCAACAATTGTCATTGTAGAAATTTTACCCTATGCGCGCTTATAAGTGGTTGTGTGTATAAGTGGCCTTATCACACGCCACTGCATGCGTGTGTGTGTGTGTTGCGCTCTAAAAGCTGCAACAGCTGTCACGAAAATTCCAGTTATCATGACTATCGTATGGAAACGTTGCGGTATATTTTTGAATATGCGATTGTCTATGTAATTGTGTGTGTGTGTGTGTTTTTAAAGCAAAACCCTTCAAATAACCAACAGCTGTTATTTAATTGCTTTTTCGCGGTAGATTTAGAATTGAAAAGTTTTTCTGTTGCTCTTAGCGATTTTGTGGGTGGCACATAGTTGGGTTTTGCTCGGTCTATGCTAATGTTAAAGTTCTTAAGAGCCTTTGCACTCTCTATACTCGTGATACCTACGCTGTAAATATTTGAAAATTTAATTTATATTTAATTTGAAATTTCGAGAGTTTAATCTTATGAAGTTTTTCTCTTACGTATGGGAAGTTTATTCCTTCAAGTTTTTTCGTTTCATATATAAACAAATAAAAGAAGTAAAATAATTTGATAGAAAAGTCATAGCGCAACTAAAAAATTCAAAATGAATTCACAAGAAATCAGAAAGTATTATCTCTTTCCTCAAATTTATATAAAGAATTAATAAAAAGCAACAAAACTGCTTGAAATAGTTACGGAAAACTAAAAAACTAATCATAAAATAAAAATCTAAGTACACAATACTTAGAAAAAAAATATTCTTCAAGGAGCCACGCATGTAAAAAACACAAAAACTTAAGACCAAATCCATCTCAAACCATGCAGCCGGAGTGGCTTCAAATTGCAGAATTGGTTGCCGATTAAATATGTTGTTTTTCAAAGTAATTAAGGGAATATACCGTCCCCCAATTTGATTGAAAATTATTTTTTACGAAGTTAAGTAAAGTAAAGAGCTTGAAAAACCGCTGAAAATTGATTCAAAGTAGTCGAATTTTCATCCAATTCAAAATAATTAATTTTTGTCTTTTGATTCTAATATAACTTCTGATTTTTTATCAGAATCTTTAAAAAACTTTGAAAACTGTTGAAAATCGGCAGAGTTATAGCGCTTTTTTTGAAAAAAAAACAAGGCTGACTTTCTCAAAAATTCCAATGTCTTTTACCCTTCAAATTTTATTGTGGATTTGTATTAATATGAAAGAGAAATGATATGAGTTTAATGCTTTTTAAAACAGATTTGAGGTCAGGAGATTTTTTTCCCCAAAATCAAAATGTCAATTTTTTTTTCTTCATTGCCTAGCCACTCTACAGTACTATTTTCATACAGTACTGTATCATAATCACAAAACCTCACCATCATAGGATGGCTATTAAATAAGCCATAAAAAGTGTCTCAAAAAATAAAAAGTTTATAGTTTGACGAAATCTCACAAAAAGTTGACAATATAGTAAGCAGAGATGTTGAATATTTTCCTTCACAAATACAGCGTTGATTGACTTGAGCTTTACATTGCTGAAAGCTCTTTGCTCACAAAATCTATGAATCTGTCTTTTTTTATTATCATATTCATTTTGAACACACAATATTGCAGGTTAAAGAGCATCCCAATTAGCCTTGTGGCTTAAAAAATAATCTTTAGCGCATTTGCGGCAAATTTGCATACAAAAATTTTTCGAAAAAATTGGCGCTTTAGTTTGAAATAATGCGCAAATGTGTGTGAATTGGCAAAAGTTATGAAAACTTTGACTCAGAGTGCGTGAAAAACTTAAAAAATTTTATACTCCAATAGCAAATTTCCCTCGCATTTGAGTTTTTGCAAACTTTTGGCAAATATGTGCCAAGTACATGGCAAATTTATAGTGCTTATTGAGTACTAACATATTTATTGATTGAAAAAAAAAAAACTTAATGTTTTTCCGAAGATTTATTGTCACTACACTAACAGTTGCTATCAACGTTCATTCACAACAACTCGCAACCTCAAGTGTTCCCTTCCTCCCACAATTTATGACAAACCAGGCGTTCAGCTGTCATCTAACAGAGAAATATTAATAAATCTGTTGCAATTAATTATGTGATTTGTATTTGTGATTGGATCTTTTTTGCACTTTTTTTTTTTGTTGTTGTTTTCAGCTGCTGATTTTTTTATCACTCTTTTCTATAATGCTGTCATATCGCATAATGCATTAAAATTGTTTGGCATTTGAAAATTTATTACCTTGCAGTCTGCACTTGCAGTTATAGTACTTACCATTCTATGGGGTACTTCGTTTTCTTTCTTGTCATTTACACAGCCGGCCAATAGCAAGTGTGTCGACGTTTAGTTGCCTTTTAGCGGATTGAGGCGTTTTAAATGGGGATATTGTGGTCTTAAAGAGTTGTCGCGCACATTTTTGTTTTGCTCTGTCATTTGTTGGACATTAATAAAAATTGATTTATGCATCGGTAAGCAGTTGATTAATTGAGAGATAATCATAAAAAGTCTGAATGAGCTTTCACTACTTTGCTATGCTGCATTTAATTTTGATAAGAAGTTTTTTTTTTGCATTAAAAAGTAATTAGTCGTATACTTTGCTGTAGAGCATAATGAATGCGAAAAATTATTGGTTTATATTTTTAATTCACTATTTCACAATGATAATCTTTATAAGCATTAAAAGAGCAGCGATAGCAATTTAATGAATATTGGAAAATTTTATTGATCTAAGCTGGCTAAGCCAATCATGCATGATTTCATTAAATGATTACACAGATAATTGTCAATAAAAAACATTTAAAATGTTTACAAATTTAAAAGAAATAAAATTATAATGAAATAAAATTCATTGATATGTACTCAGCAAATAGCAGATACTACATAAATTTTTATATTTATTGCTTCATTTTGGCAATGTCATTTCTATACAAAAAGAGACGAAAACAACAGTAGCGCTTGCTGCAACAAAAGCAAGCAACATATGCAAAAACCACAACATCAGCAACATTGTAGCCAAAGTATTGGACAACAATCTAAGAGCCAAGCTGTCATTTTGATGTTTTTATTTTTTTTTTTTTTTTGGTTTCAATGAAAAATACATTTGAGTTGAATAAAAAAAGAATCGACGAAATAGTTTTTGGCATGGACAAAACGACAGACAAAGATGCAGACAGACAGACAGTGAGGCTTGCTATCGGATGTACAGCATCAGCAATGATATGTACGTAATACATGTGCTCCATGACAGTACATATGAAGTTTTGTTGGCAGCATTTGACATTTCTGGCAAATGACCCTGAATAAAGCAAAATTTTTGATTTCTGTCACTTTTGTGACTCTTTTTGGCAACTTGACCGTGGTGTGTGTTGTTATGGAAATGCATTTTATGCATAAGTGGCAACTTAGTGATTTAAGTTTGTTTTTCAATGATTTTCATCGTAACTTATAGATTTATTCAAATTAAAGTTTAAAAATAATGTTTTTTTTTAATATTCTAGAAACTAAACAGAGACTGGGGGAATGCTTCAATTTCAAAATATATGCTTAGCATTTCTTTAAGAATATTCAGTGTTATATATTGAAAAATCCATTTATATATTAAGCGCATTATTAGGCTTAACATGAATTGCTTAAATAATTTTACTTTACATAAATATAAAATTATATTCATAATTTTTCTCAAAATTCCAGCCAAATTCTATAAAATGCCACTTAAAATTCAAATATTAGCAGCATTAACTATGCTGTTGCTGGACTTTCGATATTTTTTTTTTTTTTGTTAAAAATGCAAATTTATTCATTTGTTTTTTTGTTTTTCTCAAATTAATGCAACATTCATTTGAATGATTTGTTGTCTCTGTTTGTTGTGATATCCGTTGACAGCTACCGCACAATTTAAATTTTTTTGCCAAAGTTGCCAATACAACTGCCAAATATGGCATTTAGACAAAATTGTTTTTAATAAGTGATTGTTTGAAAAATAGCAAAATATTTGAGCTTTATTTTTGGAATAAAAATATATAAATATCTAAGTTAAATGGCATTGAGAAATTTTTTAAAATTTATAGTCTTTGTAGAAAAGAGATTTGGGAACGCTGGTTACGTTGTCTATAAATTGCAGAAAAAAAAAAATTTAACGCCACTTCTTTCATATGAAGTATGGCAAAATATCTCTATAATAGGTCCTTTTTCGTGAACCAAGGCACTTACTTATATCAAACTTTTCAACATTATTCGATATTATTTCAATATATTTCGACATTTTCAAAACTTTTGTTATACATCACTCTTGCAACATTTTCGAATATCCAAACTTTTTTTCAACTTTATCCATACTTCCTTTGTTAACATAATGAAACGTCTTGCCACTCGGCAACTTTTTTATTTTATTTTGCTGTCAGCAGTATTTGGACAGCAGCAGAATGGCCGTCCTTAGGCCATTCACAAATTGTTCTGATATCAAAAGTGAGGACCTTTTTTTGTTTTTTTTTTTTTGCTTGTCTAAATTTTTTAGGAAATTTAGGGGGCGACATTCCAAGTATTCGCACTTTTTCCCCCTGTGTAAAAAAAAAATTCCAAAGTTCCGAATATTTGCCGCTCCTAAAATCGTGCCGCCCTAGGCACTGGCCTAGTGTGCCTCTAAGGTAAATCCCGGCCTGGACAGCGGTATAGAAGAGACTTTTTTCGCATAAAGTTTTTTCGAAATTCTGTTTAGTTATATACCATGTCTTACAAGACATTATTTTAATTTAATTATTGGCATTTAATATTTTTTTTTTTTGCGTATAGCATTTAAGTTTTGAAGATCCCAACTTAAAATTTTCTTTAACAAACTTTTCGCGGACAAGCATTACAACACAAAATCAAGAATCCTTTTTTTGTTTGTTTGTTGCAATTACATCAACTGCTGAATTCTTTTGATTTTGTTTTTGTTATTCGAACTGCATAACCAACTGCTTACCGGCTGCTTGCCTGTCTATCGCATTTGACAAGCGGACAAGTGAACAGGCGACCACCAAAACTGCAATTTTTGTTAAAAACGTCAAGATGTCAGAGTGGACATTTGACCGAAAAGCAACGGTAAAAAGATGTCTATGTCAAAAGTCATTGAGCCAATGAAGGAAGGAAGAATGGTTGAATGCAGTTTTTAAATTGATGTACAGACAAATAGCGATAGATTTGGTTGCATTATGCAAATGCGTTGAACGTTTGACAGCATTGCAACATTTAGGTTTTGAGTGGAGTGTAAGAATATTAGTAGCACACAAGATCGGAAGGACAAACTGCTAATTTGTTATATATTATATTTTTTTCTTAAAATTTGAAAGTATTTCGAAGTATTTGTTTCGAGTCAAAAATTGTTTTTGGCCATTCAAACGCTCAATTCGGAAACATGTTTGCTGTGCACGAAATCAAATTAATCAAAGTTTTAACAACCTGACAAGTAAATCATTGGCGCAAAACAAGCAAAGTTTATACAAACAACATGAACAACAAATAAAAAACCCGACTTACCGACAGGCGCCGTCACCATCACCAACACCAACACCACCGCCGTTGTCATCGGCATTGTCGCCGTAACGTTTAAACGTTTCGCACTTAGCTAATTATGCATGCGCGTTGCTACCTCACCGGCTGCTGGACTGACCAGCTTAAACAAAGCGGTAGCTTTCAAAAAAAAAGTGTCCATTGAGCAAAAAAAAAAATGCACTTTACACAAAAGTTGTCTGAAATAACAAACAAAAAGTGCGCTTTGTTTGATTACAAATATTTTGTTTTTGTTTTTTTTTTTTTTTTTTTTGCATAGCGACAACAACTTTGAAATTTGTTGTTTCGCTAAGCGCAAATGTAACGCGTGCCGTTGCGCATGCGCAGTGTATATGTGTAATTTTTGTACAGTTGTTATTATTACAACGTGCTAATGGTTTAATAAAATCTTAACAGCAAAATGGCAACAAGTATCACAACAACAATAATAATAATAATTCATTAAGTAAACACCGCTTTGCGCACTCTGGCGTAAAATGAATGAAATTCTTTTGTATGCAATGCAAATGCCTTTGAGGTGCACGAAGCAGCAGCAGCAACAGCAGCCGCTGCTGTTGTTTACCGCATGCAAATTTAGTGCTTTAATTAAATAAATAATGTGCGCTGATAACAGTCACCGGCACAATTGATTATTTATTGGTTGCCACATAGTTTATGTGTATTATTTTCTTGTTTACAATTTTTTTAAAAAAAATTCTTAGTAATACGAATTAAAAATTAGTTAACGAATAGGTTCCTCTTACCCTCTGTTTTTTTCGACATAGTCAATAGCCTATAAAATCATATTGAAAAATAATAATTTTTCATGCAAAATAGCCGAAAAGCCAAACTGTTTGGGAAAAAAAACATCTCAAAAATAGATTCCGCATATCGAAAAATTGACAAGTTTTTTAAAAAAAAAGATTTCTATAGCCTCAATTTTTAGTGTTTTTCCGACATTCAAATTTCAACGAAATTTGCGGCGGCTCGATTTTGATTTTACACGCATTCTTTCGGTGAATTTTCTTAGAATTGAACGTACAATTTAGATTTTTTATACCCTTTACCAACTTTTTTCCACCCGAACAAATCAACCCACCCTAAAATATATAGATATTTATTTGATCTGCCGAACGTATTTTGTTTTGGCAATTTAATTTGGTTCTACACAAATTGGGCAATTGACCTTGTCTGTATCTAAATGAAAAGACACCTGTGTCTTTAGGGTAATTTATCTCACCACATTTAAGTCAATAGTTTAGTCATGTTTAAACTACAGTTTGTGTTGTGCCTTTTTCTAAGCATTCAGCTTAATGCAATAATTGCTTTGCCGCAATTTCCTGGACTTAATTATATCGACGCAAACATCATTCCAATAGAAACTGAAATTATTCCCGATGTCAATCCAGAATTCATAGAGGGTGATTTACTTCATCCACCAGTCGTTGCTATTCCTGAAGAAGGAAACATCATCATTTCATATGATACTGAAGTTAGTCCTGATGTCAATCCAGAGGAGGGAGAATTCATAGAAGGTGATTTACTTAATCCAATCGTTGCTAATCATGAAGAAGGGAACTTCGTGGAGGCTGATCTTCATAATCCAACTGAAAGCATAAATCATAATGATATTCAAAATACGGCTACAACGAATGGTCAACTCTCTTATTCAGTTAAACCTGAAAATAATGAAATTCTAGTCGATGAAAAACCTGAAGAAGGCGACCATATAGAGGGTGATCTACTTTATCCACCTGGTGATTTACGTCATAGTTCAATACTGAAAACGGGTTCTCTTTGGCCAGGTGGCCTAGTACCGTACGAACTTAATGGTATTTTTAAACAAGCAGAGATCAGACCTTTATTATATGCTTTTGATCAATACAGCGCAAAAACTTGCATAAAATTTTATCCACGTACAACTGAAGAAGATTATGTTTCCATCGTCAAGCTCGAAAGCGGATGTGCTTCAAATGTAGGCCGCATAGGTGGAAAGCAAAAACTTAATTTGGGTGCCAATTGTTTTCGACATGGTACAATAATGCATGAGCTAATGCACGCTTTGGGTTTTTTACACGAACAGAATACTTATGATCGTGATGATTATGTCAAAATAATTTATGAAAATTTATTACCAGGACACGAAATAAATTTTAAAAAATTTTCGATAGAGCAGATCAAAAATCTTGGTATACCATACGATTACGGTAGCATTATGCATTACGTAGATAATGCTTTTTCTAAAAATCGTAAGCGGACTATAGTGGCATTGGTAAGTACGAGAGTATTTAAATGAAAATATGTGCATTTTCTATATTATTTATTTCTCAGAAAAAAATGCCAAAAGGTGTAAAGATGGGCCAACGTGATGGTTTTTCGCTTGGTGATTTGGAAAAAATCAATCGGAAATATAAATGTGATAACTCGAAACTGAATCGAAAATGAGGAGACTTTTCATTTGATACATTACATTTGATTTCAATGAGTATTACTTATGTGTGTGTGTATGCTTTGCATACAATAGTTTTTTTTTAAATTCTCTTCAAAAATTCTAATATTCTTAAAATATTGAAATAAAGATACAATTTTAACAAATGAGGTTTATAAATTAGTTTTTATAACAAATTTAAAAATTTACTAAAAATGCGCCAAATATGTTGAAAATTCGTCTTTTGTATCGAATACACTAAAAATGATTCCAGGGTACTTGCAAACATTTTCCACAACACGACGAATTTACTAATATCAATGCAAATGCGTAGAAAATAGCATCACTGTTGACAATCGTATAGTTAAAATAACTAACCTTATCTGTATCTGTATCTGATTTCCACGCAATCTGTGGCATGCGTGCAATTTATCTAAAAAGTTACTTCTTTTTAGCAAAAAAAGTTTAGTCATGTTCAAACTATCGCTTGTCTTGTGTCTTCTGCTAGGCACTCAAATCAACGTAATTCAAGCTCATCAGCAAGTGTTGGCCTTTGCTAAATTAGGAAATGATTCATCTTTGAAAAGCCAACGCAACAATACAATCGGTACTAAAAATAATAACTTACCAGATGATGATGACAATCCTGAAGAGGGCAACCTATTAGAGGGTGATTTACTTACACCACCTTATGCACTTGGACGTTATTCAATTCTAAAGACAGTTTCTTCTTGGCCCGCTGGTTTGGTGCCATATCAGCTAAGTGATCATTATACGCAAGAGGAGAAGAAGATTTTAGAATACGCCTTTAAGCGATTTGCTGCAAAAACCTGCATACGATTTTATCCACGGAAAACTGAACGAGACTATATTGCTATTGTCAAGCCCACAGAGGGATGTGCTTCGCATGTAGGCCGCATAGGTGGAAAGCAAACTCTCAATTTGGGTGCCAATTGTTTTCGACATGGTACAATAATGCATGAGCTAATGCACGTTTTGGGTTTTTTACACGAACAGAATAGTTCCGATCGTGATGAATATGTTGAAATAATCTATAAAAATGTAATACCAGGAAATGAAATAAATTTTGAAAAATTCCCAAAAAAAGAAACTACCAATCTTGGTATACCATACGACTATGGTAGCATTATGCATTACAGAGCAAATGCTTTTAGCGATAATGGTAAGCCGACTATAGTGGCATTGGTAAGTGAAAATCTATTTATGGAAATGTTATCACGTTTCAACTCGAAACTTATTTATTTTTATCGCAGAAAAAATTACCAGAAGGTGTTAAAATGGGTCAACGTAAAGGCTTTTCGCGTTATGATTTGAAACGAATAAATCAAAGATATAAGTGTGATGAATCGAATCTCTATCGAAAAGTAAGGGCGATTTTGAGTTAAGTGCATGATGAGCTTTTCATTTAATATTTTGTAGTCGTAATTAATTTGAATATAGTTTTTTTTAAATATATCTATGCTTTGTATATATATATATATATATATTTTTTTTTTTTGAAAGCAATGCACTTTCGAAAATTGTTAAACACTTGAAGTATTAGAATGGAAAAGATAATTATAGCATTGATGGGTTGGAAGGTTGGAATTTTAAAATGAAATTAAACTAAGAAAACTGTATAAAATCTTGTCATTTCGGGCATAAAATCGATGTGTTTTTATCTCTTCTACAACATTGATCATAACATATTTTTCTAGTTGTGGCTTACTTTCCGAATTATTGAGCAAAATTATTTATGTCAGCCTCTCACAACCAGGCCAACCACTATTCTGGTGACTGACGCTTATTTCGGCTTTACTTAAACTATGATTTTAAAAAATATATTAAGTGTGAGGAAATGACTTCAAATGACTCCACTTTACTATAATTGCAGCAGATCTGCTACATTACCAAGACTCAAACAGTTTATAATGGACTTATTGATTTCAGCTGCAGGATTACTTAAATTTAGAATTACTGTGGCTACTTTATGACTTTGATTTATAAGCTCAAAAAAAAAATGTGAAGCAGGTATTTCCACGCTTAACATATATTTCAGATCTTGTTGTAGATAAATTTTTGAATCGAAAAAAAATCATTTATAAAATAAAAAAGATACGCCACAACACTCCAGAGTTAAGAATGCACTTCTGCCATTGATTTTATTAAGAAAAAAGCGAAGATGCTACAATTTTTTGAGATATGCACGGAATCATCTACATTGAGTACTTGGCAAAAGAACAATTAATAACTGTAGATTATAATGCGTTACTCTGCGGCCGGCAGAGCAAAGAAAAAATCACCACAATTTATTCAAAATTTTACATCAGGTTTTGTGGCTGAAAACGCTCAAATTGCAGTTCGAAATGTTTCGTTATGCCGCAAAGAGAATATTCAAAAGGTGTAAATTTTCAATTTGTATTAGATAAGACTATTCAAACAAAACGTTCTAATGATCTTTCGACTGGATTTTTCATGGCAATTTATTAACCAAATCTACCTTGCCGCAACAAATTTTTTAGTTACATAAAATCTTCAAAGAATTTATCTTAAAAGTTACTTCATGTTAGTTAAATTTTTAGTCATGTTCAAACTACAGCTTTTGTTGGGCCTCGTGCTGTGCATTCAAATCAACCTAATTAGAGCTGAACAGCAACTGATTGCCTCAGCAAAATTAGGAAATGCCACCTTAGAGATCACTATGCTCAATAGTGGCAAAGCAATTAACACTACAAATACTGAGCTTTCAGAGGAGACCAATCCTGAGGAAGGCAACTATATAGAAGGCGATCTACTTTCTCCAACCGAGAGTCCTAGTGCTCTCCAACATATAAATTCTTTGAATGGTCAACGCAACGATATCAATCCTAAAGTTGATAATTACATTCCGCAGGATCCGTTAAATTCAATTTTTGACTACGTTCTCTCTGCTCTTCAAACTATAAATCCAATTTTGGATCAAGTTGACAATATAATCAACGCTGAAACTAATAACTTTCCAGACGATGACAATCCTAAAGAAAGCGATGAAATAATCAATAACTTTCCAGACGATGGCAATCCTGAAGAAGGCGACGAATTAGAGGGCGATCTACTCATGCCAACTGGTAATTTGTTACGTAGCTCAATTACAAAGCCGAATTCTCTTTGGCCCAATGGCTTAGTGCCATATGAGCTTAATGGTACTTTTACACACAAACAGTTAAAATTTTTATATCATGCTTTTGATCAATACGCTAAAAGGACCTGCATACGATTTTTTCCACGTACAACGGAAAAAGACTTTGTTTCAATTGTCAAACCTAAAACAGGTTGTTCTTCAAATGTAGGTCGTATGGGCGGCAAGCAAATTCTTAATTTAGCCCCCACTTGTTTTCGACGTGGCACAATAATGCATGAGCTAATGCACATTTTGGGCTTCTTACACGAACAGAATAGTTTTGATCGTGATGATTTTGTCAAAATATTTTATGAAAATCTAAGCCCAGGACGTGAAGTAAATTTTAGAAAATTTAAAGAAGAAGAAACAACCAATCTTAATGTAACCTACGATTATGGCAGCCTTATGCATTACAGAGCAAATGCATTTAGCAAAAATGGTAAGCCGACTATGGTGGCATTGGTAAGTAAGAAAATATTTAAATGAAAATGTGAGCTCGTCTCAACTCAAAATTTATTTATTTCGCAGAAAGAAGTACCAAATGGTGTCAGGATGGGTCAACGTAAATACTTTTCGCGTAACGATTTGATAAGAATCAATCGCAGGTATCAATGTCATAAAAATCCTGTCTCTATCAGAAACAAAAAAGTGCTTTTAGTTAGATAAAAGGGAAGCTTTTCCTATCATATGTTACATTTTAATGAAAATATGCAATTAATAAAAATAATTTTATGGTACATCCAAATATGTCGGTCAATATTGCTATTTGAAAACATTATAATAAATGAAATTCATAAAAACATTTTAGCAAAGAAACTTAAAATTAACTTATAGTTTTAATTTATGAGTAACAATGACTGGAAAAAGTTAGCCCCAAAGGTGATAAATTACCCAGTTTTGGGCATTGAAAGTTGACAAGGTTTAAGCATGCTTTTTGTCGTATTCGCATTTACAATATTAATATTTCTCAAGCTTTAAATTAAGATATTTTTGTTAATCTAGTTTTTAAGTATTTTTTTTTTAGTAATCTGTAAGGGTTTTAACCCAGTAGATGAATTGAAATAAATAAATAAATAAAATAAATAAATAAATATCCTTTCTGAGTTATTGCTTACTAAATAAAATTGAGATATATGTATATGATTAATTTCTTTGAAATCAAAAAATATAAGATCCTTGTTTAAGTTAAAGCTCTGCCTGGTAGGAAGCAACCCATTGAAAATGTTGAAGATTTTAGAAAGCGGTTTTTACTAGCCTTCGTTCGAAATTAATAAAAGCTAGTCATAATATTCTTCACTTTTAAGCTTTAAATCGAGGACATTTCAGAATCATGACATAGTGGAGAAGGTACTGAATAATTAGTTCGCGCTATGAGCTCAAAAGTGTTTTGGACTTACTAAATCTTAAACACGAAAAAAAGTTGTATTTTGTGTGCCTGTGTAACCGAGACTATTTTAAATATCGACATCGTCATTAAAGTGATAATGATCAACTCAGGTGATAACGCCTTCTTCAATGCGTTACAAATGGAATGTGAAAGTGAATATACTCCGAGTGTAGGGTATAGAAGTATTTAGTGATGAAGCACAGAGGTGCAAAGAAAACATGCCTACAAAAACTTATGAAAATTTTAATTTCAAAAGTTTCTTTGTTGTGTAACTGATAAATAAAAGATAATTAAAACTTAAAATATTTTTAGCGGACCTTTTACAACTGAAGAACGCTACGAAAAATGTTTTTTTTTTTTAGATAACTGTGTAAAATTTGCGAAGCAAACTGATCATTTGATCTGTCGCCTGTTAATTGGTTTGTCCACTTTAAATGACTTCACACGCGTTAAACCGTCAAATTAGCAGATGGTAAATTTATCTAAAAAGTTACTGCTTATGAGCAAAAAAGTTTAGTCATGTTTAAACTACAGCTTGTCTTGGGCCTCCTTCTGGGCATTCAAATCGACATAACTAGAGCTGAGGAGCAACTGAAAGCTACTGCAACGCTAGGAAATGCAACTTTTAACATTAATATATTCAGTTCGTCTTTGGATAGCCAGAGCGATGAAATAATCAACGACCTTCCAGTCGATGGCAATCCGGAAGAAGGCGGATACATCGAAGGTTATCTACTTAGTGCTTATCATAATATAAATCCTTTGAATATCCAAAGCAAAAAGTCAATTGAAACTGAAAATAATATTTTTCCAATCAATGACAATCCTGAAACAATCGAAAACGTAGAAAATGATGTACTTTATGGAACTTCTGTCCAAAGTCGTAGTGCTTATAAGAATGGCAATCCTGAAGAAGGCGAACATAAAGAAGGTGATCTACTGAGTCCAAGTGCTGTCCTAGGTCATAGTGCTTATGAAAATATGAATTCCGTCAATAACCAAGTAACCGAAATGCTTGAAACTGGAAAAAATAAACTTCCAAAAGATGCTCATCCTGAAGAAGGCAACAACGTAGAGGGTGATATACTTGTGCCAACTGGTGGCTTATATCGTACATCACTCCTTAGGACAGGTAGTCTTTGGCTCGGTGGCTTAATACCATACAGTCTTAATGGTACTTTTACAAAAACAGAAATCAGAGCTTTATTATATGCTTTTGATCAGTATGCTGCAAAAACCTGCATAAAATTTTATCCACACACAACTGAAAGGGACTTTATTTCAATTTACAGACACGAGAAAGATTGCAGCTCATATGTAGGTCGTATGGGTGGCAAGCAAGTTATTAATTTGGGTCCCAACTGTTTTCTACGCTACGGTACGGTAATGCATGAGCTAATGCACGTCTTAGGCTTTTTACACGAACACAGCAATTATAATCGTGATAAATACATCAAAATACTCTTTAAAAATGTACTACCAGGATATGAAAAAAATTTCCCAAAATCTTCAAAACGACAAACTAAAAATTTGGGTTTACCATACGATTATGGTAGCGTTATGCATTACAGAACCGATGCATTTAGCAAAAATGGTAAGCCGACTATAAAGGCATTGGTAAGTAAAAAAGTATTTTATTGGAAATGTGTCAATTTCTCAACTCAAAACTAATTTCTTTATTTCTCAGAAAATAATTCCAAAAGGTATTAAAATGGGTCAACGTGAAGGTTTTTCCCAATATGATGTGGCAAAAATCAATCGCAGATATCAATGTGATAAATTGAATTTCTTTAGAAAAATACGGGAGATTTTGAGTTAAATGCTCATGATCAGCTTTTCAATTAATATGTTACATACATATGATTTCAATATTACTTTTTTCAAATTTACTTATGTTTCTTTGCTAATTAAAACCTAAAAAAAAAAAATTAAATAAAAATTATTATTATGTTAATTTCATGTTCATTTATTTATTACGGAGCGCAAATGTGCTAAATTATAAAACTCAGAATGCACAATGTAAAACATATCATGCTGAAAGGTCACTGATGATTACATTTTGCAATGAATGAAACTAGTATGGAGAGATTAAGCCGGTTTTTTTTTATTTTCGTTCTTGTAATTTGTTTTTCGGTACTTTAACACACTGTACGGTACAGTAAGCTCAGTAAAATAATTTCAAAACAAAATAGTTTTTCCTCTGTTCTTAGATGGTAAGAGATTAAAAGGTTTTCAAGATTTAATTTTTTTTTTTCAGAAAGGTGGACATTTTCAAATTTATGGCTTTTCTGTTGAATTGTAAAGCTTTAACCTTTTCAATAATGACAAAACTTTTTATGAGAGATTATTGAATAGGAATATTTTTTCTGAAAAAAAAAATGCTTTGACATATTTTTGTAAATTTTGTTAGATACGCCAAGCGTAACGATTGTTTGATTTGCCAACGGCATTTTGTTGCGACATTTTTTTGGTTTTAGCGCAAATTGAATACAATTCGACCTTGTCTGTATCTAAAGTCAAAGAAATCTAAGGTCTTCGAGTAATTTATGCAAAAGACTACTACGTGTTAATAAAAAGTTCAGCCATGTTGAAAATGCAGATTGTGTTAGGTCTTCTACTAAGCATTCAAATTAACGTTATAAGAGCTGAGCAGCAAATGTTGGACTCTGCTAAACTAGAAAATGCCACCTATAGCATCACTATGAACGATGTTGGATGACCAACGCAATAAAATTATCAGCTTTATAAATAACAATTTTCCAGACAATGGCAATCCAGAAGAAGGCAAATACTTAGAAGGTGATTTACGTACAGATCCATTAGATCGTTCAGCTTTAACAACTGTTGGTATTTGGACTTGGGGTAGAGTGCCCTGTGAGTTTCGTCGTCAGTTTACTGATATAGAGATAAATCAAATATAATATGCTTTTGATCAATATGCTAAGAGAACCTGCATCAGATTTTATTCACGCACAACTGAAAGAGATTACGTTTCCTTCAAATGGTCCAAATCAGGATGTTCTGCAGATGAAGGATGCATAGGTGGAATGAAAGTTCTTGAATTGGCTCCCGATTGCTTTTATTATGGCATAATACTTTATTAGATAATGCACGTTTATGGTTTTCTATACGAACAGAATAGCTATGATCGTGATGAGTATGTTCAAATAAATTTTAAAAATGTATTACCAGGGCGAAAAATAAATTATAGAGCAAATGCGTTTAGCAGAAATAATAAACCGTCTATAGTGGCATTGGTAACTAAGAAATTATTTAAATGAAAATGTGCTCATTTTCCAACTTAAAATTTATTTATTTACCTATCAGTTACAACTACCAGCAGGTGTAAGAATGAGTCAACGTGACGACTTTTCATACTATGATTTAGAAAAAATCAAGCGGAGGTATAGATGTGTCAAACCGAATCTCTATCAAAAATTAAGGATTATTTTGAATTCCATGCCGTAGATGAAGCTCATCAATTAATGATCAATTAATTTCCGCAGTTTTTTATTTGTCAGCTTTTTTTTGCAATTTATCTAATAACGCTTATAATAGTGCCTAAAACTGCGCATGCAAAATTTTCATATTTATCAAATTCTGAACCATTATAATTTCATTAATTTAAATTTACCTAATTTTACTGTAACCAAGCGCTAATTAAATTGCTTAATATGAAGTTGTAATTTTATCGCAATTTGTGTAATAAATCAAATTAATGATGTAGAAAAAAATGTTAACGATGCATTATGAAAGATGAGTAAAAAGTTTTAGTATCACTGTTGGATTGCACGTAATGATGCCCTAATGCACAAAAACTGCTAGTAAACTTTTACATGAAGAGGAAGCGTAGAATTCTATGCAATAGAGGTAATATAATATGAGAGCGCTAAGCAGCTGCTTTAGAAAGCAAATTTGCTATATTAAATTGCTCATAACTATATGATTTATATCATAGGAGCAAAAGATTCGAAGCAATGATAAAAGATATTGCACGTATTCTTATCATCGTCAAGTATAGCTGTGAAAACAAATTTTCTATTTGAGGACGTGGCACCGTCCATTCAAAAAAAATAAATAAATACTTTTTCTTAATCTATTTATGTACAAAATTTCAACAAAATCGTTGAATTAGTTTAGCTATGAAACCATTTACCCAGTTAGGGACGTCGCATTGCCCACTCAAAACCAAATACCATTACCCAGGTATCAGTCTATTGGACGTTCTTTTACAAACCGAACGAATTTTGACAAAAATTGATGAAACATTTTTGATTTGGCTGAAATTTTTTTTATGGGTTCTGTATTGAAAAAGCAGAGACACGTATTTGAGGATTTTTTAAAAATAATTTTTTTTTTTTTCAAAATAGAGCCAATTCAAATTTTGAGAATTTCGTGATTTTTGGCTTGGAGACTCACATTCAAAAATTCATAACTCCGGTTCTGTTAAAGCTAAAAAATTAATTTTATCCTTATTTTGAAGCTAAGAAAATGAACTTTAACATAAAAATATTTTTTAAAGCTATTAACAAATTAATATTGTTTTAAACCATTTAAATTTTTAAATTGATTTTTAGGAATTTCCCCCAACCTGTATCAAATTTTTAATATAAACATCGTGTTCTACGTCAAATTTTCTATCGAACACTTATTTTTTTTAATGGGCAAACTATTATTACTTTTAGAAATAAATTAATTTATGATAGGAAATTTGATGTAGAACACATTTTTTTTTTTCTTCAAAAGTGGGAATTTGACAAGAGAACCTACGCCAGAAGGCCTTTAGTCTCAACAGAACCAAAAGCACTGAATATTTACATAGTTATGAAAAAGAAAACGTTTTTAATTATTTATGTCTCAATCAAATAAACTGAACGTAACTTATATTTCGCTGGTTATTTTTTGAGCAACACAAATAAAGAAATTATCCATTAAATTCTTTTTTTTTGCTGTCCATAAAATAATAACTTTAGCACCTTGAAGATTTCGTTTTGTTAAAAAAAAACAACAACACTGAAAGCGTGTGGTGTCGTTTTTTATTGCAAACACAAGCATGGGAAACACTTTTTTTTTTGTTGTTGTTTAGTTTTAGTAACAATACGTGGCGAATAAAGACAAATTTATGACCAAGTGATGAGTAAATACAAAAATACCCCTATTTGTTCAGAGACAGAGAGAAGTGGCTATAATAAGAAAAGAGATGGATGCATAAAGAAATAGCAGTTCCATATGAAGTCAAAGATTTATGGCAGTTGAATTTTATGTTCTTTTTTTTCTGTGTTACCACCAAAGAAGGAAATGCAAAGAAGCCAAAGTAAAAATTAAATTCAAAAACAACAAAAAAAAAAATGTGAACAAAAACGTTAACGTTCGGACGGGACGCGCTCTAAAAAGGCATGAAAATGAAAATCACCGTCATTTAATCGCGATGGCGTGCGCATGACAAAAAAAAAAGCATAAACTTTTTGCACTTTGTTGCTTAGTTTTTTTTTTTGGCATTGCGCATGCGCAACGCGGCACAATCCTTGGCATGTTTGCACATTGCGTGCAGCAGCTCATGCTACATATGCTCTAATCATTTGCGGTAATCGATGAGCGGCGCACATATGGGGCAGTATCACAATTCGGCCGATATAAATTTATTTCAAAGAAACCATGTTTCCAATAAAGTAATGATTATAGTCAAGAATGAAAACGGTCAAATTTGATTTAGTTTTTTGAGTTTTTTGTAACCTCAAATTTCAGCTCTATAAAAAAGCTGTCTTAATGTAAGCCAGCTCTTGGCACTATGCTGTAATTTTTTATTAAGCGTTAGTCAGCAAAAAATATACATTTTTTGAGTTCATAGCAGTAGAGTTGCCATTCTAACCCACTGTGCGGCGCTTATCGTATGAGAGTGGCGGCAAATCTAATTGATTCTTTTGGCTTTTGCTGCGTTACTTTAGTGCATCTTCTCACGTTGACATTTGAGTGCGCTTTGCGGTTTTTGCATGTTGCTTATTTGCCCTAATATGTTTGAAATTAGAATTTATGTTGCACATCTTTGGACATAAGAGAAGAAAAAAAAAATAGAAAAATAAAACTGAGCGCATGCGCAATATTTTAATGCTGCCGTTTATGGAAGTTTAGATTTTTTGTTTGCCTTTTGTTAATTGGCGCCATTTGTTGGCAATATGAGGTGCAAAAAATTTGATTACTTTTACGCTTTTTGCGATAAAATTAAATAAAATTTTGAAATATATCATTTTCAATGCAATTTTTCACAAAGCAACAATATCTAGAGTTTTAAAATTTCATGCAGTAATTTACTTTTTCGATATAATTGTGGGAATCTAAGTTTCATAGCGTACAACGGCGCCACAGTGACAGCAGCCTCAATTACAAGCGCCACATAATTTCAAAAACACTCACACACAACAACAACAGCAACAATTTGAACGCAGTCATGTGCCCAACTTGAGTGGTCGTAAATGTTACACGTTAGACGTGAACGTCGTTTTGACCTCAATTTAAGGAAAAATTTTCAATAATTTTTTGTTGCGTCCCAAAAACATATTTAGAAATATTTTCACAAAAAAACTTGACAAGAAAACAAAAAACAAAAACATGCATTTTTGCAAGCAGCATTGTTGGAAAAAAAAAGTGTTGTTGTTAACATTTATTAAAAAATGTTGTCAACAAAATTGTAGTAGCAGCAAAAACTACTCATAATCTAATACAATCTTAGTTAATATCTGTATTAAATATCTAATCGAATAGAGCTTTTAAAAAAAATCAAAAATATACGCTGTAATCTTCGTGAAAATTCAATTTAAAAATGATTTTATACAAGGGCCACCCTAAGCTTGTGCCTCTAAATATAACAGCCACGTAGTGTAAATTCCATGGGAATCGATTAAGCAGTCTTCGAGAAAGTAATATTTTAAAAATACGTTCGTATGAGGGTCACCCTAAATAAAAGTTTTGTAGCCTAAGCTATGCCTTTTAATGTAAAAGTTACGTGGTGTGAATTCAGTGTGAATTGATTGGCCGGTCTTCGTGAAAAGTATATATTTTTAAGATATTTTTGTATGAGGACCACCCTAAATAAAAATTATATAGCCTAATCTATTTCACTTAATACAAAAGACACATGGTGTAAATTCCATGTGAATCGATTAACTGGTCTTTATGGAAATGCTATTTTTAAAATATTTTTGTATAAGGTCCACCCTAATTATGCACTAAATCCAAATATAAACTAGTCCTAAGTTAGACCAATTTACAGACCTAAGCCAAATTTCATACAAATTGATTGCAAAGTTCCAGAGTTTACCTGGTACAAACACCGTGACACAAGACTTTTATATATTAAGATGTATTTTGAAAAGAGGGTGTGGCACCTTCTACCGAAATGCGAAATGTTATTTCGAAGAAGTAAGTTAAGGTAGTGCAATCAAATTCTACACTTATGCTTAGGATGATTCCGATAACTCTAAACAAAAATTGAATAAATTTCGAAAAGAGGACATGGCAACTCCCATAGAAGAAAACAATTAAAAACAAAGCTATGAACCAAATTTTTCTCAATTATAAAAAATAGTTCTGGCTAGCATCAGTGAGAAATGGATGCGATTTAATGAGAGGGAGTGGTACCACCCATACAAGCATAAGCTTCAAAACGCTACAAGAGAGAGATGGCTACGTTTCTGCACGTAGCGTAATGGATCCTTTAAGTTTTTACTATTAATGCAGTGTTAGTTATAGTGGTGGATTGTAAGCCCCTATAGACACTTTGTTCCATAGTGAAAATATTTAATTTTTGAAAAAGTCAAATATTACACCCAGGCCCGGATTTACCTTAGAGGCACACTAGGCCAGTGCCTAAAGCGGCAAGATTTTAGGGACGGCAAATATTGGGAACTTTGAAAATTTTTTTAAAATTTTTTTACACAGGGGGAAAAAAGTGCGAATACTTGGAATGTTGCCCCCTAAAAAAAAAAAGATCCGCAATTTTGATATTAGAAATTTTTTTTCCATATTCACCAGAGAAGAAGGGCGGCAAATTTCTAAATTCGGGCCTGATTACACCCTTACTAGTTTATAGGTAAACTTTTATGATTTTCTGTTTTTATTTTAATTCAGAAAATATATTTCCCAATATTTCGTAGAAGTTCCGGCTTTAAAAAAAATCTTGATCATAAAAGTTTATTTTAATAAAACGCTCAAATTTTTTTTTTTTACAATTTACTTACTAGTTTTTGTTAGTTTGATCACTGAGCAACTTTTATATTTTTTATAATGACTTTGATGACGTTAATTTAAAGCCAAGTGATTCGTGACAATTATCTAATTAATTACAAATGTTTTTGCAAAATTTTCTGACCACAACTGCGTCGTCACCTTCCCTACTTCATATATATGTATGTATATATGTATATATGACTTTAATTGGAACGTATCATATTTCGTGTGAAATCGTGCAATAATTTTAACAATTATTTAGGTGATTGCCATACTTTTTTAATGTATAAAGCTACCAGCCAAACCAATCTAAAATACACCGCTACAAGTACAAAATTGAAACAATGCGCGTTTCAAAATTTTAAACAATTTAGCTATTTTTTTTTTTTTTGTGAGATTCCCACGTTTCGATCAATATGAACGAACAGCAATAAAGCGCTCAAATGTGATTGAATTGAGCGTATGAGAAGTTTATTAATTAAATTACTAAGAAAACATTGTAAAATGGAGTAATTTCGATTAATCAACAAAAATGTTGCTGAATTCAAGGCAAATAGTTTTGACGAAAATGTGCGCAAAATCATTTAATTTTCTGTTAAAAAGCAATTTAGATAAGAAAGCAGTTAATTACTTTCGCAGTTGGATGGAGTTTTTAGCAACATTTTGTAATTTATCTAAATATTTTCATTATAATATTTGCTCTATGTTTTACTTAAATTATTATCAACAAATAATGAAATTTGTGACAATTTATAAGTATTATAGCATTCATACCAACCACACATCAAGTGGCATTAATTTAATTGCATTCATGTTCAACGCAACACCCTTGCAACAAAACTGAATTAACGCGTTAACGCCCAGAGCAGCAACCCTACGGCAAGCAACCGCAAAATGTTTTGCTGAAATTAAAGTTGAGTGAACAACCAAAAAAAATAAAATTTACACGGAAGAATAAAAATTTTTAAACTTTTAACTGCAACGCACTTAACGCAATTAACGTTGACAAGGGAGCACCTGCAACAAAATGTTTTCGTTTGTTACATGCATACGGTAGCAACAACACTTGCAGCAGCAGCAGCAGCAGCAGCTACAACAACAAAAATAGTGACAAAAACAACTACAACTGTCACAGCATAAAAAATTGTCACATTTTGTGAATTTTATGCGCATTTAATTGGCTGCAATTGAGTTGCGTTGCTATGCGTCGGTGTAAGTTGATGTGCGTCAAAATGTTGCATGCTGCCAGACCAACGTTGTGAAATTTATGGTTATTAAATGCTTTAGTGCTTTTTAAATATTTTCCTTGTGATTATATTAATTTGGGTTAAGTTGAGGAATGACGGGTGAAGTTTTGGTTTTGGTTAAATTTTGTTAAGTTTGCGTTAAGAAAGTTTATAAGCTACGCTTTTTCCCAGAATAAAACTGTGCAGCTACTATTTAGTTTATGTTGTTGGTACTGACATTAAAGTTGTCAACCAAAAACTTTTTAAAGCAAATAATGGAAAGAATTTGGATTGTCAGTGAGAGTAATTTCAAGTGTCTAATACTTAGTAAAATATTATTAGCTGTTCACAGTCTGCAACATAGTGTTAAAATTGTAAGCTGCATCTCCAAGTTGGCCGAAGAGCTACACTATCCCATTCAGATATAACATTAACTTCACAAATGACATTAAAACAGTGACATAAAGAAGAAATACTCTTGAGTCTAGACAATCGAGTTTTACAGTAAAATATGAGACGTCCAGTTGCAAAACCGGCCAAGTCTAAAAAAATAAAATTTTGAGATATTCTCATATATCAAAATCAGGACCATGCTTTATCGTTCTACTATGTTTTTATATTGAAACAATTTTTTTTTGGCAGATACATATATAAAATTTTTTAAATTTATTTTGATGCTTAGATTTCAAAACCGGCCAAGTCCAAGAACTTGCTTTCAAAACCAGCCAAGTCCATGAACTTGCTTTCAAAACCGGCCAAGTCCATGAACTTGCTCCATTTTTTTTGTAAATTCTGCCCAATTGTATTCAAAACCAGTCAAGTGCAACCATCAAAACAGTCAAAACCGGCCAAGTTCAGTACATTGATATCAAAACCGGCTAAGACCACTTTTTTTCAAACAAAATTTGTTGAATACTATTTTAAAACCGGCCAAGTCCATGTTCCATGGATCAAAACCTGCCAAGTCCAAAATTTTTTCCTCAAACAGACAGATCAAAATCGAAAAGTCTGATCTGAGTAAGAGTAAAGAAAAGTAGGATATTTTATAAGCTATCATGTGGGAAATACGTTTTATTTTTTCAAAGAACATAGATGAAGATAAATATTTTTCATTGTTTTTCCAAAAGTATGAAAAAGGCACTTGGCCGGTTTTGCAATTGGACGCCTCATATAATGATTTTGTCTTTGATTGATTGAGTGGAGTGAAGCACTTAGCGAAGCACCCGCTGCAAAAAATTAGAGTGTATAAGATTACAGGATGGGATGTAAAGGGGACAGTCTTTTACAAACCGAACACTTTTTGGACGACGCATTTTTGATATGGCTGAAATTTTTTTTATGAGTTCAGCATCAAAAAATATAAGACACGTATTCGAGGATTTTTTAAAAAAAAATTTTTTTTTTTTCAAAATAGAGCGAATTCAAATTTTCAGAATTTCATGATTTTTAACTTGGAAGCTCACTTTCAAAAACTCATAACTCCATAACTCTTCTTCTTCATAACTCTTCTTTTTTGATACAGAACCCATAAAAAAAATGTCAGCCAAATCAAAAATGTGTTGGTCGATTTTTGTCAAAATTCGTTCGTGATATGACAAAGTGAATAAACCCCGAATGTAGGGTATAAAGAACCCTTTCCCTAAACTTTAACAGTAGCACAGAAATTAGCATATTTAAAGCTCTTAGCCAAATAGCTAAGAAGGCTAATAGCGGTAGTAGCTAAAATCTGTTATTAAGTACTTAAGGCGGTACTGCGTAAATGTACATTAAAACTCTTCAGCAAAGCGGAGAAATCAAAAAGTTTTGAAATGGGTCTTTTGTCATTTCTCATGAATACATTTATAAAAATTATGCATTTGATAATTTTTTATCTATTTTTTCAGCAGAATCAAAAAACAAAGTAACGATTCTCAACATAAATTTCCAAACTTTTATTTCTTCCTCACTTCACCTTTATTTTTTAAAAACTCTGGATATAGCGCGCCATAATTAGACTTTACGGGACACGGGGCTAAAATTTTAGAATTATTTAAATGTCTGTGTCAAAAAAACTAAGGTGCTTATTTTATGTTCGCCACGCTATAATCCTAATCATCACTATCTTAATCCAGCGCTTTCTTTGAGTTGTTCTTCAGCTTTAACAGTTTTCATCGTGAAATACATAAGCTGCAAAAAATCTGGCCACTTTATAGCTTACCATTGATTACAGCGCTTATGCAATGCAAATCAATGCATTTAATTCACTGATGCAGCATTTACTCAATGAGATGATGCGTTAAGGCTTTCGCTTAAAAATAAAGAGATTAAAAAAATATTAATTTTTCTATCTCCCACATTCAGTGATTACGTTGTAGATTTGACAATTTAAACATGTAATTTCTGTAAAATTTGTGTTGCAGCCACTGCCACAAATCGCGCATTTTATTGCAAAAAGATTATCTTTTGCTGCAAGTTATTGAATGAATGCATAATTTTCGTTATCAATATTGAAAAAAAAAAATATCTGACATTCAAAGTTGTGCTTCTCGTGTTTATTTAGATGCATTTTAATTACTGCTACTGAGTTTTTTTTTCGCAATTAATTAATTTTACTACAAATCAGCACTAGATGGCGCACACGATTACGTATGCAACGGCGTGTTAATGAGCTGCCACAGTAGGCGTACAAGTGCAAACAGCAATTGGGTTAACTGACACTAACACACACCGTGATGCAGCAGCATATTGCAGTTGATTATTAACGCAGTATTTTTAATCGAATTGGTAGCTTATTGAGCGTTAAAATAAACAGATTAAAAAATTATCAAATTTAAAAAATTTTCATAAAAATATCCAGCGCAATATGTTGCTGTATCACTGATATCAGCGGAAATTTAAGTAGATTTCAGTTGTGCTAAATGAATGAATCATTTGATAAAAATTAAGTTATTGAAAAATTCGTTTTTTTTTTTGTTCGTAAATAACTTAACGAAAATGGTTAAAATGGCTTCATAAAATCTCTCTTTATTTGACTTTTTTGGAGCTTATTTATTTAAGTTTTTTTTTGTTTTGTATTTTTTAAATATTTCTTCTTTTTTTATTATTCAATTAAACTGCTCAAATTTGGTGACCAATTGACAGGCGTAATTATTGATTTTGCCATTTTTGGCAACATCATGTAACCGCCAGGTCCACCAGTATGAAGCGCTGCAATACAGCAAAGTGAACCAAACCAAATTGAAACAAAACGAAATCTTTACTTTTACACAAAAATTGAGGTAACAAAGAAGGCGACTGTCACCACCAGCAAGAGACGCAATAGCAGTCACGTTACGTAGTGGTACCAATGCTACTGTTGCTGCTGGAATCAGCCAATCGCGCATCAACATCAAAAACTCTGACTTCACTTGCACTTAACAAAACACTGGCTATGGCCTGTTTTGGCCAAATCACCATAACTGGCAACGTGCGACACAATTTTCAAGGAAAAATCAAAAAATCGCTTCATTTGTGTTGCTGCAACTACCACTGCGCGGTAGCTGTTGCATGGCACACCACTGGCACTGCGTGTGTGCGGTGGCGCATGTTCTGGCCACATTTCAAAAAGATTGTCAAAAATCCATAAAAACTAAATAAAAAGAAGAACAAAAGTGCACATTAATACAAAATATAAAATATTGATACAAAAACGAAAAAAAAAAAAACGACAAAGTCAGTAACAAGTGAGCACCAATCATGCATAATGCGTCATTTTTACATTTGGCAACAAAATTTTTTTAGATTTTATTAGATATTTTTATAAATGAATTCGAGAGCATCAACAATGAAAAATTAATTTTTTGTGAGAGGTTTTATAAAAACTTAATCTTCTAAAAGAAAGCACATTTAGCTTTAAAAAATTAAAAATATAAGTATGCCTTGAGCTTGTTTAGCAAAAATATGTTGTTTTAGAAATAAAATTATTAAAATCGGTTCAGTATATTTTGCGGCAAAGCGTTACAAACCATTTCCATATAAGCAATTTTATATAAATAATATTCAATATATCATAATGACCATTAGCTACAACTTTTCAAAAAATATTCGTATAACTTTCTAGCCACGAATTTCTGTAAAATTCGATATATTATGTCCAGTAACTTTTAGCTCTGACTGTGTAAAAATTATGCAGTATTGAATCACTGTCAACTACATTTAAATAAAATTTTTTTTTAAATATTTCATTGGCATCAAATGCATTGTTGCGCTGTGTATTTGATTGTTGCATGCAATGCATTTACTTGTATTGATTTTATTGTTTTTATTTTCCATAGTTTTTCATTTCATTTTTTTTGTTGCATATTAAACATAAATCGTGTAGACCGTGTGTTGAGCAACAATTGTTAAGCGCCATCTATGAATTAATCACGTTCATAATTTTTTATTATTTTATTTCATCGCATAAGTGATTGTTTTGACCAGGTTTCAAGCGATAAGCTTTAAGTTGTTGTTGATTTTTTTTTCTTAGTTGTTAGCAGTTAATTTGACTAAAAAAGGATAATTTTAGATGTCGTTAGGTTGTTTTTTTTTTTTTTACTTTTTTGCTACTTGCTATATGGTTGAGTCATACGCGCATCATCACGCCACCAGCCAAGTTGTTGCATAAATTAACCCTTGTGTGCTGTGTGCGATATTAAAATAAACAAAAAAAAAATTGGTGTCGAAACTTGTGTGTGGCCACGTTATGACATTCTATTGTTTATGCAAAGTTTTTGTTGTGTTTTTTATAAAGTTGGAGCTAGATTACGTTACAAGTTGTTAACGTCTTGTTCGATATTTTACATGGAAAATAAAACTTTATAATTATTTTTTGGATTGCGATGTTGAAATTGAAAAAATTTGACACGATGTGAAGTTATATGAAAATTTTACGTTTTTGCTTTAGTGATAAAAACAAATTTTTTTTTTTCCTCTCAAAATGTTAATTTTTAGTAAAGTACACGGATTAAAAAGTTGCTAAATTGGCCATAAAATTGAAAAAAAAAATTTTTTTTTCTTTTAAAATGGTACTTTCTTTTTTTTATTACATCATAAATTTTAAAAAAAAAGTTTACACACAAAAATAGTTTTGAGCAATTTTAACTCATTTTCATTTTCGATTTTTCGATTTTTCGACCACAAAATTATAGTAATTTATAAATTTATTTTTTATATAAAGGAATTACTTTCGTCCTCTTTTCTTTTTATGGAAACGGGGCCAATTTGTTTGGTAATATTGCTAGTGGAAAAGCAAGCCCACCTCTTTTCGGCTTCTAAGAGTAGTTCTCTGTCATCTAGGTAGTAGTGCTGAAAGGATACAGAGACTAATGCCAAAACTAAAAGTCCAAAATTATTCTAAATCATACATAATATGAATTCAAAACATAAAAAAAATTTTTTGATTTATTTTACATTTTTTATTTTGATACTTTACAAAAATTTCACATGTTCTCGCCAAGAAAGTTTGCAACGAAGCGCCTGCAAGAAATGTGTAATATGAAATGAAATAAAAGAAGAACTTTGGCTTTGCTTTGTTTCAATTTTTTGCTTCAGTTCTCAACCAAAATTATGCAAAAAAAGAAAACTTATCAGACTTAGAAAATCTCAGTCATTGGTTCGAAGGTCACTGAGGAATCCATTTAGTAATGAATGAAACTAGTATGACTTACTTTTGTCGAGTTTTCGTTGTATTGTTATTGTTTTGAAATCTTTTTGAAATCATACTATACTGAAAAGTTAGCCGAGTTAAATAATATATAAAAAGGAAGCTTACATACTACCAGCAACAGCCGAAAAGTATTGAAAAAGTCCGCACAATACTTAGAGGGGCAAAATAAATCCAAAAATCTTAAAATAGTCGAACAACTTTGCAACGAACTAATCAAAAGGATTATTGAATATAAATTTATTCTTGAATAACAAAAGTTTAAGTTCCGAAATGAAACAAAATTAAACAACAAATTTTATATATTTGACTTAGTCCTCATATCTGTACGTTTAAATTTCCCATATCTATAAATATGCATTATATGACATTATTCTTTGTTTTATCACCAGAAAAGAGAAAAATTATTACGTGCAGAAAATATGAAAACAAATTAAAATTGCCGCCAGACGTAAGTAGTAAATTTGTAGAAAGTAACACGCACACACACACACACGCACAAGCTGACACTCTCTCACAAACGCACTCAACTAACTGCATGTACGCGCTTGCTTGTACTCCATTCACTTTACAAAGTGCGTAACGTTACACATTTTTACGTTACATTCCGCTACTTTATGATTTTTACTTTTCGCGTTGATGTTACGTTGTTACATATTCAAAGCAGCGGCAGTGCGTAAGGCGTTGTTTAAAATAATTGTCGCTTGGAGGCGCTGCTGTTGTTTGCTGCTTGTCATTTCCTTTGCTTTGTTATTGCTGTTGCTGCTTTATAGTTGCTGCTGATAAAAAAAAATTACTGCTGCTGTTTTAAGCGTTTCACTTGTAGTCTTTTGCTATTAACATGATACTACAGTTGCGTTGGAGTAGCGTGTTGAATGCAGCAGGATATATATTTTGCAAAAAAAAAAATGAAAAATTTTATGAGCCAAAATTATGACAAGAATTTTAAAATGACGCGACGCTGTATTTTTTCGTGGGTCCTCTGGAGTTGAACTTTATGGCTTATGCAGCGAAATCTTAAAATCGGTGATAGCAGCACGCAAAATTTATTGCAAATATTTGTTGTATGAGCTTAAAACTTAATTTTAATCAAAAATTGCAATATACTTGTTTGATATATATAAAAATTAAATATTAACTTTTGAAAACATAAAACATATTCAAAGCGCAGTGAGATGATTGCATTTCAAGCTGGCCTCCTATTACTCGAGAGTTCAAATCCGGTGCTTCATTATACCTTAGAGGTCAAGTTTTATATTTTAATATTTTGTTCAATGTTTTGCTAATTTACGTTCTGATGTAATTACAAATTGAAAAAATTTGAATAGAACGCTCTTAAATCATATAAAGTGTTGGCAAAATTTTGTGGCACAAAATAACTACTAAGTTGGTGTGATCTAACAAAAAACTGCTTTTACCGCCACACTTTAATTTTAAATTAATTTAAAGTTTAGCTTTCACGAAATTTAAACGTGGTTGTTTAAACAAATGCTTAATAACAACCAAAATTAAAACAAAAACAATTTACGTATACAAAAAGAACATTCATTACAACACCTGACAATTTTCATTAAGCAGAAATTGAAATTTTGTATGCAAAACGCGTCAATGGGTGCGAACGACAGCAACAATTAGAACAACAACAACTGCACTAATAACTACAATAGCACTGCAGCACAACACTTGAAACAATTCGCTCTCTGCAAAAAAAACAACACACACACGATTGCGGGGGTGATATTGCGTGTAGGTTGCAAACAAGTGGGGGTGTCGTCAAATTGACAGACTTCAATCGGTCAGACATGCAAGGACAGTCGATGTTTTTCAGTTTTTGCACACCAGACAAAAATGAATGCATTTTCGCTTATTTAGCGTGCCGCTTGCTGCAGTGGGTGGTAGCTGTGCGATTCTATAGTATAGTTGAACTGCCAGAGTTTTCAAAAAAAAAAAAAAAAAATATTTGCCGTGTTTCATCGTTATCTCTATTTGCATACCCTACACACAGTGTATATGCACTTTGTCCATCCGTTTGTAACACTTTATATGGCAAAATGGTAAAAGTTGATTCTGTGCGTCTGAAAATAAATTGTTGGTAAATTTCTCTACTTAGCTTGATATAAAGCGTCGCACATCCGCCACAATAAAAGTTTCAAAAAATGCAATTTTCAGGCAAGTACCAAAGAGTAAAATGGGCAAATTTGAAAAGTAGGGTGTGGCATCTCCCATACAAATAAAAGCTGAAAAGCACATAAAACTATTTGAAATTGTACATACAAGCTCTAAACAAAAGGTGGGCGAATTATAGCTAATGGGCGTGGCACTTCCAGTACAACCAAAAGACTAAGATCGCTAATCTTTGAATTATTTGCTATATTATTTGTTTTTTAATTCAAAATTAAATCATTTGGTTATTCTAAGTAGCTCTGCACAAAGGTTGGGCGGCCAATTGGAAAAAATGGGCGTGACACCTTCCATATAAAATAAAATAATTGTTTTATAGAGAGCACTATTTAAGCAAATCTTAGATAGCTCGGCACGACAACATTTGGTGACGCAGTTTAGAGTTAGAAAAATATTAAAAATGGGCGGATTATAACTAGTGGGCGTGTTACTTTTTATAGAAACAAAGTTTTAAGATTGTGTTTCGGGGAGCTTAGTAATCAAAAAATTTACAGAATTTAGTAAACAACAAGTAATAATGATTTTCCATAAAGCACAATATAGTACCTTGCCCCTCCCACAAAACTGAAAAAAAAAAAACGCTTCGAAAAAATACTACGGGGACGTCCATTAATTACGTTAATTAAAAAAGCGGGGGGGGGGGGGGGGGGCGAAGTCTCACCATGGGGGGAGGGGGTCAAGGAAAACCTCATATCAACTTTTCAATGCATAGAACTTACATTAAAAATTATAATTTAAATCTCACGGGAGGGAGAAGAAGGGTCCCGCCAGATCTCACCAAATCTCACCAAGGGGAGGAGGTGGGTCCGAATTTTCAAAAAGACACCTTACGTAATTATTGGACGTCCAATAATTCAGTGTAGGGTACTTAGTTTTTGGCAAGGCCAAAGATAACACCTATACAACGATCACAATGAATGTGATTTTTGCGACTTTGCGTAGCCATTGTTTTATCTATTTCTGTTTTTTTGCTTGTGTGTGCAGCCAAGCTGTAGTGTTTCATTGGATTTTGTGTTCAGTTGAGCTATGGATTTTCCGGACCACCCGTTGTAATTTGAAGCCAACATGCATTTTGAGTAGCAGTTATTGTTGGATTTTGCGAACGCTGCGTTTGTCGTTCGTCACTTAGAGCTCCACAATATGACGATGCGTGCAAATTTTTTGTAAATAATACACGTACTTCGTTTTAAGTGGATCTTCTTTTACAGCTGAAATGCTTTGTGGACAGCGAAAAGTTTACATAGATTTGAAAAGCGACTTTCTTTGTAGTGTAGCTGTTGTCGTTTCAATTGAAATTGTGTAAAGGATTTGAGGTGGTGATATCTTGTCTGCATTGATTGACTTTGTTTTATAGAATTATTGATGTAAATGGGGACTTGAATGATTAACATATAATTGATATTCAAAAAAAAAACTGTTTTTAGTTCAAATACAGAAGAATGGTGCGATTATTGATGTTGTCTTTTCCTCCTTCGAATTGGCATAAATTTACAGAGTGGATATTTAAACCATTTTATTTTATTAACCTTAGAAATAAATAAAAATAATGTAACTAGTATATTGTAATGTAATAGTATGTTATATATGTAAATCGTTGACAGAAATAAATAAATAAATTTTACCCTCGAAACATTGCTAGTGTCAAAAATAACGCTACCATGAGCTGACTATAGAAAAAGTAAACTGTCTCACTGTTTGCCACCGGTAAGGAAAATTATTTTCAAAAAGGTGAGCCCTCGTGTGATAAAGTGGGTGTGCTTGCTGATGGTTTCTTACCAAAAACTTCTCTATATCTTCGGAAATTGCACCGAAAGTGTTAGTAACTTGAAATTCTATTCCTCAAACTTTGATAAAAATTTAAGAATTTTTCTGCCACAAAGAACAACAAATTCAAAGAGTTTTAAGTTTCTTAAAAAAAATTACTCAAGTTTCTTTTTTCCACAAAAATTTATTTCAAAGAAAACATTATTCTAGATTAATGCTTTTTTTCAACTCATAATAACCAGTTCCTTAACGACTTTCAACTTGTGCCAAAATTATACCAAAACATTAAGAGCAACAGAAAACATCACGAACAGTAAACAATCCAAAATATTGCGCCCTCATGCCATAAGCGGCACAATTACAACAAAAAACTGCAATTTTGAATGACCAGAGAAATGTCTAAAAAGGCGCACCAAACAATTACTTTATTAAATCCAAACAAAATCAGTCCGAAAAAGTATTTGTAACCCTTTTCAATAGCGGACGATGACAAGAGCATTGCGATAAAAAATCCGACAAAGTGCAGTGATTTATGCACCTGATATACGCTGGCCTGGTACGAAGTCGTTGGCGGATTGTCAACTGACAGCAAACATGTTGACAGCAAATGTAGGCGAAGAGCGTTAACATACGTTTTACAGTGGAACAAATTAATATCAAAATGATTTATATACAATTCGTATAAGCTGTAACTTTGCGCAAAATTTTTTTCATATTCAAAAAAGTTCTAAATTTCAATGACGAAAACATTTTCTTTATATATTTTTTTTTTAGTTTTTGCATACACTCTAATAATTTGCATAACTCTAGGGTGCAATATATTTTCATGCATTTGACAAAATCCATACCACTGTATTTTTTGACAAGCGACCATGAGAGTTTTACGGCAAAATGTTAATTGCACGCAAATGCAGCACAATGAAATGTTTTTTTTTTTTTTTTATTTCAACGAACAAACGGGAAAAAAAATGTTTTATTGAATTTAAAATTGAATTCAATTGATTGCGATTGAATGAAAGACAAAACAATTGGACGATACGTCGTCACCTGATGAGATGCGATATGCAAGTTGTTGCAAGTAACAGTTGCAGCAATTGCAGCATGCGGCAGTAACAAAAATGCAAGACAATCATCATCGTGGATTTTTTTTATTTTCATTTATGGTTGCCTAAATGCAGTAAAATACTGACTGGCCAAAAATTTTGTGCATAAATTTTCATAAAAAATTCAGTAGCAGCAAAGTTGACTTAACGGAAAATTTCAGTTAACAAAAGCGGAGCAATCAGCATTCATTAAAATGCAGTAAATTTTTTTTTTTTTTTTGTTTTAAGCTCCTCAGTCTGTTTTTCTTATACAGTCAATAGTCGGTCTGTCTGATTTCAGTTGATTAATTGTGCAAAGTGCTACCACCTAATTAAGTTGATCGACAATTTGTGAAAGTGTAGTTAAAACATTAATTAATTTTATTCCCATCGTTGAATATGGAAATTGCATTAATTAAGTTGTACGTGAATGCTTTAGGGACTCGAAATGGAAAGCTTTTATGGAGCATTATTTTGGTATGAATTCAATATGAGGTTGTAGAAACTGAATTTGTTATATGTTGAGTTAAGCCAAGAAATAGTTTGAAATTTTTATTGAAATTTTATAAATATTTTTGGTATATTACAGAACAATCAACTGAAATCAGACTTATAGCATGTTTTGTATTATTTTCACAATCGTAAAATCTCAATGGAACGGACAAATTGGACGATCTTTAATATTGTGCAACTTTTGTTTGATTTTTGATTTTAATAATAATTGTGGCAGTCATTCGTTGGAAACTATTTTAACCATAACTGAGCTCTGCTGAGTCATATATCAAATGCAACCAAATTTCGCTGACTGACTTGAACTGTGACTGAATTCAATTGTAATTGAATTTAGTGCTTCGTCTTTCAATGACTGCTATTACTCCTGGCTTCGACTGCAAATGACTTCAATTATAATTGACTTGAAATTTCTGAGATTTTGACTATGACAGACTCTAACTCTGTATGACTTAAGCTTTTAAGACTTTTACTCTTGCTGACATCGACTATAACTGACTGTGACTTATCCCTCATTCGGCCGAACAGTCACCCAGGAGACTATTTCAACTTTTTCGACCAAAAAAAATGTATTTCTTATCAATTCTTTTAACCCATCTTCCTTGACATCTTCGACTAATGAATTTTAATTTTCATTTCGGCAAAAGCAGCCATATGGACGTTCTTTTCAAACCAAACGAATTTTGACGAAAATTAACCGGCACATTTTTGATTTGGTTGAAATTTTTTTTATGAGTTTTGTATCGAAAAAGAAAAGATACGTGTTTTTTTTATTTCAAAATAGAGCAAATTTAAATTTTGAGCATTTCGTGAATTTGGCTTGGAGACTCACTTTCAAAAATTCATAACTCCGGTTCTGTTAAAGCTAAAAAATTCAAATAATTTTCATTGTAAGACTAAAAAACTTAACTTAAATAAAAACATAATTTCTTAAAAAAATTATTAAGAAATTAATATTGTTATAAAAAATATAAATGTTTTAATCGATTTTTAACAATTGCTCCCACCCTGTATCAAATTTTTAATGTCACCATGGTATTCTACGTTAAATTTTTTGTCGAAAATGTCATGTGACGTGAACACTCTGGTGCCCATGCCTGGGAAAAACAATTTTAAATATTCAGTAAATAATCTGTCAATCTAATCAGCTGTTAGTGTTGCCAGATATTTATTATAAATAGGTCTAATTTTTTTGAACTATTTCCAATTTTCCTATATAATTTCCTCTATATCCAAAATTTATCATATTTTCAAACTTAGTCACCCGGGTGAGTACTTCGGCCGAAATGAGTTAGAAAAATCTTCGGCCGAACTAGAGTTAAAAGGCTTTGACTATCACCTTAACTGACTTTAATTAATACACTCTTCAGCTTTAACTAACTTCATCAGTAAATGACTTCAACGCTGACTGACCCTAACTATGATTGATTTTGACTTAGATTTTGAATAAACTGAATATAACTAACTTTAACTGGAAGAAATTTTTAATGACTGACTTTGGTTTCAAACTATTTCGATCGTTAGTAACTTTAATTGTAATTGAATTCTATTGAAGTGTGTTCGACTTCGACTTAATTTGAATGTAACTGGTTAAGAATGCAAACACTTCAGAGTGCTACAACTGAATTCAGCAGTAAACGACTGTGAATCTGAATGATAATTTGATTCTAACATGCACGTCCCATTGTTTTTTCATAATAAAATTACTCACTTAGTATTTCATTCTATTTTCTCTTTTCAAGGGTAACAAAAAAAAAAAAAATTGCAGGAGAGTTTGTTCTTTGAACTTCGAAGCCAAATACAAATGGTACAAATGATAAGAAGAAAAAAACAACAATGACAACAAAGAGTTCAAGAATCAGCATAAGCAATGAAAAATCAAACAACAATTTTTGTATGAATTTTTTCGAAAACTTAATCCTGCGAAAAGGATATTGAACTTTAAAAAATAAAAAGAGAGAGCAAAAATAGGTATTTTGTTTAAAAAAATAAATTATTAAAATCGGTTCAGTATATTTTATGCCACAAAGCGTTACAAAGCATTTCCATATAAGCCGAAAAAAATCAAGCACGCATTAATGTCTAACAAAATGTTTTTATAACAAATTAATATTTTTAAAACTATCAACCACATATATTTACTGAACGAAAACTTACTTTTCTCTCAATGTATTATTAAAATACATATCAAAAGAACCCTCGGATCATTTGCAAACAAATAAATATAAATAAATAGCTGCAATAAAAGATCCACCATAAATAACTATTGATTGCATAACATAACATAACATTTCCCATAATTTTTGTTGGCTTTTCTAGAGCATCTCGTCTAGGCGATCAGCAAAACGACATACCAAATAAGGGTAAATCGGTCAGCAGCAGCAATTTGCAGTATTTTTCCCTCATTCATTCATTCATTTCTTTTGCTTCTTCAAATTTTTCTTCGCTCTCATTTGTGCAATCAACATTCGTTGACAGCTCAAAAGAAAAAAAAAAAAAAAAAATAGAAATGCGCTTGCACGCACAGCAGATTTGAAGGAGGAGCAGCTAAAATGCAGAAGCTTAAGTAAAATAAATCAACCTGCCTGAAGCGTAGGTACGCTTGGCTGTCTGTCTGTCTGATGTTCACATAATGATAAATTCGCTGCACATGCGCACATGTTGTCGCAGTAGCTGACAATTCCGTGTAGCTTTTGCGACAATTGACTGTGCGTGGCATGCGACGATGGACCACATAACTTACGCGTTGCAAATTGCAGACAGTCGCGCTATGAGCAAACGCATCACAACGCATTGGTTGAATCTGTCGAACTTTTTGAGTTTCGCTGAAGATGACGAAGGTGCGTGCGATGTTGTGCTTTTTTTCTTATCGTTGAACCGTTTGCGGGACATTTTATGAGTAAGTGATTTAAATTTTTTAAAAAGAAAAAGTTATTTTTTTTAAAATGGATGCTTATTGGTGCAAAAATGGCATATTTTTTAAATTTAATTATTATAAAAACTTTTTGTGTAATAAAAATATTTTGAAACAAATTAGATAACCAAATTTATTGTTTTTGCAAAAGTCTCGAATAGAAACAATGAAGTTTTTAAAAACAATATAAGTCAATTTTAAGAAAATCTACATTTACTCATAGAACAATCAAAATCATTTCACATGTGATTTAAAGTGAAGGCACACAATTATTGCAAAAAGAAAAAAACAAGGAACATCAACATTGCAGAGAAAGTATGCGTTAAAAATATGCGCAAATTTTGTGAATTATTGAAATTGCATTGTTGTGTTTGTTGGTTTTTGTTTGTGGGCAGCAATAGTGCAGCAACAAGTTACAAACTACAAGATACAAGATAAGATGCAACACCATCAGGTAGAGCAATCATGCGAAAGCAGCGCACAAATCAAAGCAACAAAACAAAAAAAATTGATTTGAGTTAACAAGCGTTGGCGAGAAAATGAAGTATGCGTTGTTGGATTTTGTCTTTAACAATTCCATTCTTTTTTTTTTGGGTTACATTGCTGGTCTTAAAAAAAATTAAATTGGAAAAAAATAAGAGAAAAAATTTACAAAAATCAAATAAGTTTTTTCGTAAAAGTTGCATTTTGCACTCTTTGACATTTATCTTTGACAGCTGTCAATCATTTGTTGTTTTTTTTTTTTTTCTTTGCAATATGTAGATATGGCCAAACTTCAAAAAAAAATACTTGCAAGTGCAAGTTGATGCTGTAAGTTGCAGTTAAGTAAATTTGGTTTTTAAATTGGTTTTTTTTTATAAAAAAAAAATTGATTTTTTGCAAAAAAAAACTAACTATAAATAGAAAATATTGTCTTTCTTATTGGAAACATTATGTTTTGGAAATATTTTGTTTCTACAAAAACACCTTCAAATTGCGTGCGCTTTAAAAAAAAGTTCTCAATTATTTTTCATTATATAATTGAAATTTACGCTACGCTACAAATATTTTTTATGACATCATACATTACCCTTAACATCTTCATACCATAACAATGAAATATAATAAATAAATAAATCGTGCAACCATCAGTGGTGTCATAAATTTGTGACAATAAAAGCAAAATATTTTTTAAGGCAATACTGCCGTCGGAACAATAGCTCTTGCAGACCATTAACACACTTCCAGCCAATTAAATATGATCACGTTGCACATCAATAATGCACGCTAACGCTGCTGACTCTTGACTGACATGTCACGTCAAAATATGGCACAATCCACAAAACAGAGAAAAAAAAAGAAGAAAAAATCATCAAAACCCTTAACCAAAATGTCAAAATTAATGTTGTCTTGTCAACAATAACAACGTACTACAACCGAAGGCATCAAAATCCATAACGTATAAGTAACAATAGCAACAACATAACAAATGGTATACGAGCTGCACAGTGTGGGATTGGCGTTTTCCCGCTGAACAAGAATATTACTTGAAGACTGAATATTGTCTTCGTTTATAAAAAAATTAATGACAAATGTTTTTTTTACATACATATATTAGCACAAGAGAACAGCATTGAATAGCTCATTGAGGGTTATGAACCACTTCCAAAAATATGAGACGTGAGTGTGAATATTGCATGCAATAATGAGTGTGAATCTGAGTTTCGCTCACTAATAGTGAATGCATAGATAGCATGCTGCTCATAAATATGAGCGGCTTAGTAGCTCAGGTCTCATATGTGAATGCCTATTAAGCTCACTCACATTCAGTCAGCATTCATGAAGCAGTGAATGGCTTGAGCCCCTTGTGTTGAACAGTGTCAGGAAAAAAAATTTTTTTTTTTTAGGGAGGCTCGGGACTCTGGAAAGAACCGTTTTGGACCTGAAAATGGGTCCCCGGACCATGGTACCTGTTTTTGACACATGTTCGGAAAATTTTTTTGCTGCTCCAATCGATGGGGAAAGGTTAAAAATAGATTTTTAAGCTCACTTGGAGTAACTCCGGACCCTGGAAAGTACTGTTTTTAACCCATTTTCGGAAATTTGATATTTTTTTGCTCCAATCGATGGAGAAAGGTCGAAAATAGATTTTGAACATCACTTGGAGTACCTCCGGACCCTGGAAAGTACCATTTTAACCCATTTTCGGAAAGTTTTTTTTTTGCTCTAATTGATAGGGAAAGGTTGAAAATGGACTTTAGGCATCGGACCCTGGAAAAGACCGCTTTTGACCCATTTTCGTTTAAAAAAATTTTGTTGCTCCAATCGATGGGGAAAGGCCGAATTTTGATATTTTTATAAGAAAGTAAATCCATTAAGTTGCAACTAAACGAGGCACAAATTAGCACTTATTCAGTGTACCTTTCTTAATTTATTTTTGTCAGAGTTGTAAAGTCTCTGATATGAAGTACATAAAAAATTACTGAAAAGATATAAACCTCAAAGTATTTTTTCATAAAAAAAATAATCTCATAAATATTAAAATAGAAATGGAGGTCAAAATCAGAGCTATTTATATTTTTTGAGGTTTTTGGCATCGAAGGATTAGGTATTTCTTTTTTTTTTTTTTTTAAAAAATTATTTTCAATAACATTTGAGATGGCAAATTGAGACACTTGGAAAAACGTTAAATTTAGAGTTCTTTTAGAAAAAAAGGTACACTTTGTGGCGGTCAAGGGAAAGACTTAAACGAAAGTTTTTTGTTTGAAAAGTGCCCAGAATTAAGGTCTTGTTTGAGTATGAATAAAATTATAAATTCTGATATACAAATCTGATGATACAAATTTTAAATATATGTATTTTATTTATAAAAAAATGTCATTTAAGATTTGTTCCAAAAATACACACTAAACTCCCCAGTGTGCACTTATTAGTAATAAGTTGTTGTCACTCTTGTCTCGTTGCTGCTGCTGCTGTTTTTGTTGTAAATACTTTGTTGCTGTTGTTCACACGCCAAATATAACAACATGAACAACAGCAACAATAAAATATCACTCAAAACATTAATCTTATTAATACGGCCATCAATAATTTGTACGTCAAAAAGAAAAAAAAAAGTAAAAATTGGCCCAAAGCGTTTGTTTTTAGTTTTCAGTTTTTTTTATATTTTTTTTTTTTATTCTGATCATCACTTATTGCACTCGCTCTGATTTTTGCTGGGAAGTTCAAGTTTTCATGTTCGGTACTTTGATTTTGTTGTAATCATTACAGCAACTTATTTTATGTCTTCATTTTATGCTGTCATTGGTGATGTGATGTGATGATTGTTCATAAGAGTACGATAAATATTTTTTTTTAAATTTATAAAAAATACAATTTTTTTTTTGTGCGAAATAGAAAGATAAGTAGTTTAACATGCTTTGAGTATTAGATATGTATGTGTGCTTCGAATGAGATATTACTTTCAGGAACTTGATAAGCGTCAACTATTTTTCAAGATTTGATTATAGGATATGCATCTGTTGATTCACTCGAAACTTATATAGTACAACGGTAGTCTTTAAATAATTGTACTATACACTTGATTGTTTTTACCATTTTGAACATTTTTTTTTTATTAAAAAATTTAAAAAGTTCATAAATTTGTTTAAGCCTTAATTTTTTATTAAAAAAAAATATTTTTGATACAACATTTATTTTTTAAGATTTTTGTATGCTATTCTTCAATCAATCCCAAGGATATATCATATCGAAATTACTGCCAAAATATTGGAAATTATGATTTTTTTTACTCATATCACACCGATTATATTTAAAAAAAAAAAACTCTTTTAAAAAATATAAATTATGTACCTGCGAATTCTTTATCTAATTAATTTACGATAATTTTAACAACAACATTGTCGTCAAACATATAATATCCTGTATATTGCATCAGATTTTTTTTTTTTTTTTTAAAGTGTATCAGGTAAAAAGCTGCATTGCTTTTGCTATCTACTTAGAATTGCCAATGTCATGTGTTACCTGTAGACTTACACATTTGTTGCAGTCAATCAAGTGCTGCATTATTGTCAAAGCCACAATTTAGCTGGCATTGACAACCTACACAGTTGAAAAGCAACTGTAATACTTATTAATGGAATCAAAATGTTTTCAATGAATTCTTACAAATGTGTAGTATGGTATGTATGTATGATACATATGAGGGGGCGAGTAAGAATTTGATTAATTAAAAACTCAAATTGAGTTTGTGTTTAACAAAATAAACGACTATTACAAATAACCATAATAAACTTGTGGTAGCGTTAAAAGTTTTCGTTGAAATTTAAGAGACATTCGAGATTTTTGCAGCTACATATTTTATATGAAATAAGGTGGATTTCTTTTATAAAAATTGTAGACTTTTTTTTTAAATTAATAAAATTTTCAATTTAAAGCAAATTAGAAAAAAATTTTATAAAAAAATATACGCATTTTGTGTATATTTAAAGTTCAGAAAGTCGAAAAATTTTGAGTAAGCCAATAATTTTTAAATTTCTGAGGCTTTCACATTGGCACTGAAAGTAGCCTGTTTCTCATTTATATAATTTTTGATCGTGTTTTTGAAAAAAGCTTTCACACAGGTATTATCGCGTTTTTGTTAACACAAGACTTTTGTGTGGCGTTTGCTAACTCTATTTTCTATGACGTCAGCTGGGTCCGCTGCTTTGCTAAGTAGTGTAAAATGAGTGGAATATTCAAATTTTAAGTTGCTGCTTGGTTTTTTTTTTCAAAATTCTTTTTGTACAAAACGAATTCTGAGATGTTTCTATATGACGTTTGATTTGTTTGGTATAAAAAAAAGCTGTTTTGGTTGAGTATTGACTCAAAAACGAGTTGCGGATTATAATGTCAGTGTGTAAGCCTCAAGAGCTGGAAAATGCTGATAAAGTCAAAAATGTGAATTTATTTATATTTTTTTTTTGCTTTAAATTTTTTTTTAATTATTGTGTTTCTTTTCTTAAGGAAAAATTGTCTCAATACTAAAATAGAAAACGATAGCAAAATTTTTAGCTTGTACCAACTAAATTAATTTCAAATTTGTAGAAACTTTAAAATAAAAAAATTTTTAATTTTGAGCTAACTCACTTTCAGCTTTGGGCAACCCTATACCATTTATAACAAAACTATCACCATAAATTTCTATGTACATAAATAGGTAGCCTAAAAAACACAGAGCAATAACAAACAATCATAGAAAACATTGTTGCGTAGGAAATATTGACAATAAAATGTAGAAATCGTATCAGCACAGTGGGACGAATGAATGTTGCAAGTCATTGAAATAAAAAATAAATCATGAATGAATGAGAATGCGGAAAAATTTAGCAAAGAGTTGAAAACAAATTCTTTTTTTCTATTTTTTTTAAATATTTTTACATTCATTCATAAACTTTGAACTGAATTGAAGTTGCTGTTGCTATGCTTGTTGTTGTTGCAATGTAATTTTCAGTCTGGTTTGCATGCTGCCACAGTTGTCTGTTTCTCTGTCCGTCTATCTACTCTGCTCACATGCTCGTAGTTATGAATGAAAATTTGAATTTTTCGCTTAAGTGTCTTTTTTTTGTTAATTGCCACCTAACATGGCTGTACATTTTGTGCATTTCATTGCTGCAAAAATAGCATTTTGCAAATGTTGTCACTCTGCGAGATTTTTTTTGACAACACCTGCATAATTTTTGACGGCACTTTATTTTATGTTGCAAGTTGCGTGGTAGCTTTGATTTACAAAAAAAAAAAAATGCCCAAAGTAATTTAAATACAATTTACATATTTTAAACATTTGCGGATGTTGATAATTTGAAATAACGACTTTTGAAAATTTCTCGTATCGAATTAAAGTGAAGGAGTCATTACAGCAGAATTTCAATCGATTTTCTTCAAATTTTATTTGTGATTTTGATTTTATGAACAAAGAAATGTTGCTAAATTTTTCCTTTAAATATTTTTTTTTTTTTTAAAAAAAGCGCATTTTGTTTATAAAAATAAGTTTTTCTCTAAAGTATAAGAAAAGTACTCCAAAGCTGTTACAAATTAACAGCAATATCTCAAATATTAACAATTTTTGTGTCAATTAAAGCAGTTTCGTAAAATAAATAATCAAATTTAACGCAAATAGCAGTGAAATTGAAACTTTTTCTACATTATCCATATTATTTACTTAGGTCCTAAAACAAACTCTACTCAGACATATTTAAAACGTCTCACGATTTATTTCGCAATCTCTTTTGGCGCTTATGCCAAATATTTAATTTGGCAGCAAGAAAAGTTGGCTAAAAAACAAAACAAAACAAAAAAAAGTTGACAGCGAAATGAAAACAAAGCTCCAAAATACGCAGATAAAACTTGAAATAAAAACAACAAATTAGAAAAAAAATACTAAAGCTAAGAATAACAAATGCAAATGAAACGTAAATCATCTCTGGTTTTTTAAAGTATTTTTTTTTTTTAATTTTTCAATTTCCAAAAATGAAGCGTATCGAGGGAGCTTAGTGCAGCTTAATGGCTACTTGAGTGCTACTTGACAACTACTAAAGGTAGCATCATTTAGTGTTGGCTTAAATGTTGAATCAAGGTTTTACTTTTGTTGTTGTGTTTTTTTCTGTTTTTTTTTTCGTTCTTCATCTTTTGTTTAAAAAAATCTTAAATAAACATTGACTACAGTTAGGCGCGCTAAGAAATGCTTTGGATTATGAATTTCTAATATTAAGGCACTTAAAGAGACCTTAATACATTTTGTGACAGAGACAAAAAATATGAAAAGTAAATAAGTAAAAGTAAAACAGTTTATGTGCCAAAATGAAAGAAAGCCCATTTAATGTTTTTTTCTTCGTCTTATAGCTGGGGGTTGTTGTACTTAGCTGCTGCACGTTTTTTTAAGATTTTCTTTAGATTAAGGCCAAAATGTGTTTAGCTCAGTTGAAGTGAATATTTCAAATGTTGTGAGAAAAATATAATGAAGGCGTTTATTAAGCTTAGTTTAGTAGAAAACTATTATATAAGTGACACAGAGTTTTTAATTTATATTTATATATAATATTTATAATATTTTTTATAATATATCAATTGAATCACAGAAAGGACCGTTTTTGGCACATTTGAGGAATTTTTTTTTTTGCTCCAATCGACTGGGAAAGTTCGAAAAATAATTTTGGACATCACTTTGGTTGGCTTCGGACCTTGGAAAGTACCGTTTTCGACCCTTTTAGTACTTTCCAAGGCCCGGAACCGCCCTAACGTAAATCTGAAAGCCATTGCCAACCATATCTGATCGGTTGGAGCAAAAAAAATTTAGGGTGGTTCAAAAAAAAAAATTTTTTGCACCAGTTAATAGATTGAGCTCGGAAATGGTTAATTTCGAACTTTCGCTATCGATTGGTGCACAAAAAAATTTTATTTTGAACCATCCTTCTTTCAATTTTTTTTGCTCCAAAATTTTTTAAATATTTTTAAATAATATCGCAGCAGCACAAAAATTATTTTCAATGAAATCAATATATACATTGTACATTTAATAATAAAATTCTCCCACTTTCACATGATTTATATTGGGGGATAACAATTTATGTAGCTGCGAGTATGTAAAATATATCATCTACAACAAATTGCTACTGTAGCAACATCTGCATATTAATAGCATTACCAATAACGACAGCCACTATCGGTCGGAGACAAAAATAAATAAAAAAAAGAGCACGAGTGAATTTATCAATAAAATAAACAAAATAAAAATGCAACTGACGTATAAAGTTTGTAAGTATTTTTTGTTTTGTTTTATTTTTACTGCAACACGATAAAAAAGTCAACTCACGTAGGCAATAACAACAGCAACAATACAATGATAATTGTTATTACATATATATTATTTTTATTATTGCTGTGATTGTTTTTATAGTTGTTGTAATTGTTATTGTTATGATTTCGAGTTGAATTGCTGTTGTCGTGCAACACCAACCATCAATAGTGGCAGTAACAGCAACAGTAACAGCAGCAGCAGCAGTAAGCACAGCCTTTGTAGGCAAATCAATGATGACGGCAACATCTTTTAAAAAGCAGCGACAACTTTGGTTACATACAACAACGTGATTTTTGATTAAATAAAAAATCATAATAAAATAATGACAGTAAAAATTTATTACCAAAGTTATCTGGCTCATAGGCAAAGTTGATTTTTTTTGTATTTAAGAAGTTAAACAGAAAAAAAATAGAAAAACCTATGAAGTAAGAAGGTTACTCATGGAATTTATGCCTAGGCCACCACATACTTTTTAAGAAAAAATTCAGTGCGCAGCAGCAAACAAAAAAAAAATGGAAAATTTTAAAAAGTCGAAAAATATCGATAATTTTTCAATTTAGTCGAAAAATATTGAAAAAGTCGAGCAATGATAAAAAATTCAAATAATATTGAAAATTTCGAAAAATATTGAAAAATTGAGAAAGGTTGACATAAAGCGTATCCGAAAATTCACGCAGATTTGAATCTTGCACCATTTGTGTGTTAAAATTTTTTTTTTATTAAAAAAAAAACAGATAACATGAAAGCCCACTGTTCAGGAATATTAAAAATGGAGTGCTTTATGAAAGGACTACACGTTTTCACTGTTTAACAATACTTCAAAAATAATAAAGGTTTGGCAGCTTTCGTACAAAATATGGTCGGAATAATAAGTTAACTTCATCAACTGTGAAGAAATAAATTTCAAAATTCAGGGAGACTGGATTAATTAATGAGCTTAGCAACTCTGAAGTTCCTTCAACAAGTTCATCGAAGCAGCTCGTGATAGTCCAGCTACATAAATTGGGCAACATATGCAAGAATTGGACATTTCAAGAAGCCTTCCATAGCGTTTTCTCACAAAAGTTTACATTTTCGTGCTTACCAAGTTCAATAAACTCAAGAACTGAAGCCTGTTAACGACGGACATCAAAGAGAGTTTATTGAATGGATTATGGAACAACATTAAGTGGATGCTGATTTTTCAAATAACGTCATCTTCAGCCTCATTTCCATGTTCTCCGTAAATCATCTAAATTTTCATGTTGGTGTTCAGAAAATCGATGAGTGCATCCACAACGAGTCACTTTTTGTTGCGGATTTGGGGCTGGAGGCATCATCGGATCTGGTCAGCCTGAGAGGGCTCATTATCACGATATGAAAATTCAGTTTTTTTTTGTATTAGCTACTTGTTATTGATATGAACAATATGTGCTTTCAACATGACGTAAAACAATTCAATTACTGCATGATTCATTTCTTGGTCGTATGATTTCCCAATGGTTTTATTTTATGGATTTTTCAAAGGTTTATAGAAAGATGACATGCCCCCGCCGAGCAATGTAACGGCAAATTACTGCCATATTTATGCAAAATGCTTAATGAATACTTCAACATTAGAGTGCAGATGTGCCAGCAAAGCCATTGTGGCCATTTACTCGATATGCTATAGCATACTTTATACCATATGCCTGTGATTTCTATCAAAATTACTTCTTTCGTGAATTTAGGGTACCTTTTAGTAGAAGAATGTTGAAAGGGTTGAAAATATGGAATAATAATGAAAATTGAAATATGTTGATTTATTCGGAAAAGTCGAAAAAATACATTGAAAAATGTAGGAAAGTTGATACGTTCAGAAAAAGTTAGAAAGTTCGAAAAATATCGAAAAAGTCGTAAAATTTTAATAGTATTGAAAAAACCGATATGTGCTGAAAAGTGCCGAAAAATGTTAAAGAAGTTGTAAGTTTTAAAAAGTTTTTGAAAATATCAAATAATGTTTAACAACTTGAAAAATATTGAAAAGTGGAAAAATGTGGAACAGGTCGAAAGATATTCGAAAGTGTTTAAGATATTTCGATGACATATGAAAAACACGAAAGATTATACAAAGTGTTAACAACGTCAAAAAATGATAGTAAAATCGAAAAATATTGAAAAATTCGAGAAATTTGGAAACTTTGAAAGTCAAATGATATGGAAAAATTTGAAGAATGATGAAAGCTTAGACAAAGTATGTCGAAAAGTCTATGAAAGTACGATAAAAATATGTCAAAAATTATCGATAAAAGTGAGTGTGCCACTCTCAGTTAGCATATCCTTTTAGCCCACTCACTCTAGTATAGATATCCATTCTCACTCGTTGTTTCTTACCTGCCAGTAGAAGTATTCATATACCAAAGGTTTTAACAATTTTAAGAAAAAAATAATATTTTTTAATAAATTCAGCAGATACTGCAGCTCTCAATGGAGAGAAATTTCCCAGCAGCAACATTAACATCAATAGCGATACAACCATTTACTGGTACGTGTACCGCATTATAAGTTTTTCCAAATAAACTCAAACAATAATAGATTTCGCAGTAAATATATATTTAAATAAATAAGATTAACTAAAGTGGGTTTTATTATGTACAAAAAAAAAACCTCAATATCTTTTTAATGATTTTCATTGCAATTTAATGAAGGCAAAATCGAAATCGAAATCAAAATACATAAAATTTTCAGTGGGATTTTTCAAGTGGCAAGTTGGCGTATTGGAAACGCATTTAAACTGGTTTGATTTTTTAGAAAAATCTCGTAATAAAAAGTGAAAAACAAAATGCTCATCCCACACAATACGTCAAGAGTATTAAAAGAATTTATAGAGTTTTCTTAAAAGAAGGTTGATGACAACGAAAACGACAACGCAATGTTGGTTATTGAAAGTGAACTTGAATACTTAACATTTGTCATAATAATGCAGTCAAGGTTTTTCTTAGCAAAGCCTACTTATGTCTGAAATGTTGAGGTTAAGGTAGTTGGCAATTAAGACCATGGCTGCTGAAGTTTTTGCTTTTTTTTAAGGAGCAGGTTAATAACAAATTTATTATATAAAGAAAATTTATTTGATTGAAGAAACTGTTCTTAATTTCTGCAAGAATTTCGGCGGAGATGTTTTCATGCCCCAAGATGTTTCTTCTTCTTCTTTCGCCGCACAGTGAATGAGTTTGTCTGGAACAGTGGCCATAAATAGTAAAATAGCGCTAGACTCATGAAATTTGATAATGCTGTTTTTTTTTTTTTTTTTGTTAAAACAATGGAAATTTGTGAACATACAAAAATGAGGTTATGGACACGCCTACCTCCTATACAAAGAGATGTATATACCTACCTACTAATTTTCAATAAGGGTAGTAATTTTCATTAATTTAGCAACACTGATTTCAAAATACTAAAAATAGAGCGTTATCTGTTATAGTTTTTAAGTTACCATAGAAAAGCCAAAAACGGTGGCCATAAATAATAATAATAGCGTTAGATTCTTGAAATTTGTTACAGGTGCTTCTGAGGTTAAAATTACAAACATTTATAAATATGAAAAAAATCAGTTAACGGACACACCTACCACCCATACAAAGGTAAGATATTGTTGAGGCATTTTCTTCAAAATGAGAATTAATTTCCATTAATTTGGCAACACTTATTGCAAAAATGTTTTAAATTGTGCTATATCTTTTATAGTTTTCGAGTTGTTAGAGAAAATCGAAGACTTAGCTCTTACTTTTGAAAAGCATTTTTTATCGCATGGGAGATGAAAAGTGGGAAATTATCCACAAATGTTTCCCAACTAATTTCGTGAACAATTTTTATAAATATTTTTTTTTTTACTGGTTTTAACGATTTCGCTTATATCCTTTTCAGCAGTTTTTACTTTATAGATTTCACATGGTTCTTCTACAATTTAGGCAAACCATTTACTAAGCAGCTCTATATAGACACAAAAAAAAACTCATGGTAACCATGTTCGTTGTGCTAGATAATTGAAATTCTAGCCACATGCTATTGTAACAATAAAAATATGTTTGCTGAAATCTTATACGCATCATGAAGTGACCCCATTATAACCTTTAATAGTTTGATATATTAATTTTTATATAAGTTAAGCTTCAGCTAACAACTACTCAAACAATTATCTCTTTAAGTACGATACAAAAAAAAAACAATTCTAATGAATCAATTCAATTTAAAAGCATCTGACCTCACCTCACGTTGGTGGGCGAACTTTATAGTAAAAAACAAAAAAAAAAAAAAAAAACAGATAAAAAAAATCACGTAATAAAGCCAAGACCGTGATCGGCTCATGATACGCCTCGTATTAATACACTGGATACAACTCGCTTTATCTTACATTAACGCTATCTTGCTTCATCAACTGCGCCGCAGTGTTTGCACTAATGTGCGCCTTTACGTTTGTAGTGATTTTTATGAATGAAATGAAAGGTAGGCAGCGTAGGCGGTAACCAGCACACGACTGTTGTTTTCTTGCCGCCACTCAAAATGCAAATTTTACACAAAAATTAAATGGCTGAAAATGAAGAGAAAAAAAAATTCACGCGTTCATTCATCGCAACTGAATTTTACACCAAAAACGAATTAATGCAATGACCGACTGCCTGGCTGGCTGACTGACTGACTAACTGACTGACCGCGATGGACAACAACAGGTTAAGTGGTCAACAACAAGTGAGGTGAGTAGTGCAACATCAGTGTGTGGTTAGTGCCGCCAATCTTGTTGGTCAGCGATCGTTGATTGTTGATAAACTGCAAGTGACTGCGAAGTAGATATTTTTTTTGGTATTAATTAGGGTAGTTTTTATATAAAAATTATCAACTCTGTACAAAAAATTTATTTTTTAAATAAATAAAAGTCATTACAATTAAAAAAATTTCATTCAAAACTTAGCATTTTATCAAAAAAAAAACTCACTGAAGTATCTTCAGTTTTGTCCAGTGCGTTTTTTTTTTTTTTTTTTTTTTTTTTTGTTTTGTCTTTATATTCAATCTGTGGCAGTTTGAGTAACTGCATTTTTTAGGACGTTGTGCCGGAGCGCCTACAAGAGCTTGCGTATGCGCACTGTTTGTATCTGGAATAAGCTTTATAAGTGTGTATTTCAGTCATATACTTTTCTTCAAAATTAAAAATTTTTTTTTTAAGTCATTTCTGACTTTTTTGAAATTATATTCCCTTCGATGGGAAAAACTTTAAATTTTTTTTTAGAAATTTTAGAAATTAAGTATGTTGGAGCAATTGATTGCAAATGGTTGAAAGATTCTGTACAACTTATTTAAAATTGCTAATATGGAAATGGTTTGTAACGCTTTGGCGCAAAATATTCTAAATCGATTTTAATAATTTATTTTTTAAAATGACTAAATAAGTTAAGTATCCTTCAATTTTTCTCATAAGCATACAAACAACTCACTCATATAAAATATAAAAATGTGCTGCAAAAAATTTATGTTTACAAAAAAGTCAACAAAAATGTAAGCAACTGAAAGAAATTTGAAACCATATTATATTCAATGAGCCAAAGGCACTTAACCTCGAAAGTCTACTCAAATTTCGGGGCATCTCCAGAGTTGTACAGCTTGAGTTAAATTTGGCATATAAATACTCTTTATGAAATCACAGTGGCTGAGCTTCATAGCCCATAAATCAATCTGTGTAGGGCGCGAATTTCACTATTTTTTTTTAAGTTTTTTTTTAACTTGACCGCTTTCGAATACGACAGAAAGTCTTGAGAAATTGCTTAAATTTTCTATACATGTTCCATATTGATATATTATACTTTAAGTGAATTTGTAAACTTTTAATTTATACTGCATAAGCCAAACAACAACCTTATCGCCAATCTTTGAACAATATTTTGAAGGCGTTTGTGTGGTGGCACAACTTTGGCAACACCTCTTGTCTGCAACAATACAATTTATTGCCTTCGAACATGAGCTCGAATGAGCTTCTGCTATAATTATGATTTTACTCATCATTTATAATTAGCGTTTAAATGAGGCGGCATTTTTTTCTATTGTCTCACCTTTAAAGTCAAAGATTTTGTTGTCAATAATTTGTCTTGGTTGTGGCCGGAAGTGAAGTATTAACATATTTATTAAATAAGCAATTTATTTTTTCAGCCATTAACTTCACTGTCTATTAACAAGAAATTAATTACTGAACTGGTTAACTTAAATGTAAACACAATTTGTTTGGCAACAACAATTTTATGAATGAAATTTCGATAAATACGTTTAGTTGGAAAAAAAATGCAAATTAAGCGCTTAGTAGCTGGCATTTTCGAGAATTTAATGATGATTCAGTCATAAACGGAAGTTGTGAAGAAAAGATTAAAAGCGGAGGCGCCAATATGAATGATGTGTTCGCACATAAACAAAGTTGATGTTTCATTTATTTAAATGATTTTTTAAAATGTGATATATATATCAATTTTGTTTATGTTAAATGAGCCTAGAGTGAAATTTATTGTATTTTAAAAGAAAAAAGTTTTTAGTGAAAAAAGTGACGCAAAAAACTTTGTGGTACCTTTAAACTTTGGGAAAATTAAATGTGTTAGAGCAAATGCAAGAAAATGTTTCATTAATGTATTATACAAAACTCTCATGGACTCTTTTTGTGATTTGTTAAATATTTGATTTTTCGATATAATTTAGAATGTCAATAACATAGTTCAAAGGATTAAAGGGTTTAAGTTGTAACAGTACGATCATTTTCAAATTCAAACAAAAATTTCTACATAATATTTAAAGAAACTTGTAAACTACCCCACTTATCTCATACTTAAGCATGTGCTACTTGCTTGTAATTTTTAGCAGAAACACAACAAAGCAGCATGCAATACATACAGCACTGATGGCAATTTGTTAAAACCTAGCGCCCCCGCTAATGCCAACAGCAAAAAGATGTTGCAAAGTTTCTTGCAATTGCTGCAGCATCAGCAACTTAAACTGAAACTCTTGGCATTTTTCTCAAAAAAGTTAGAGAGAGAAAAAAAAAAATCAAAAAAAAAATTATTTACAACAAAAGAGCATGCAGCACATTTGTTGCACATGCAGGAAAACAATTTTGCACTCGCGTGTCACCCACACGTTGGCTGTCACAACAGCAACGGCAACAGCAGCAATAACAACAGCAGCAAACTCTTTTGATTTATTTGGTTACTCCTAAGCAATTTTTCTCTGCTTTGCCGTAGAAAAGCAAAGATTTACGAAGAATTTCTCAACTGTGGGTTAAAAGAAAAATCGAACAACAGAAAACAGTTGCTAAGGACTTAAGTAAAAGTAAACAATAAATAAAGGAAAAAGGCTAAAATAAACGGTGTACAATAAGCAGCTTTTATTGTTTTATGTTTACAATCACAAATCGATGCTGGCAACAACAGCAAACGATGTTGCTGGTTATTGATGCCCTGCGGCTTAATGGAGCACTTGTGCAACTTTTTGATTAACCGCGTAGTAAGAGAAAATTATGAAAAACAAAATTTAAAGTAAATAGAATTTTTTTTCCAAAAAAAATATATAAAATGTTTGTAGTTACGCAGTAAATTTAACTCAAATTACAATTCCCAAAAGCTCACATTAAAAATCGTATATTTGCTTTGTATTATTGTTCAATTAATTGCAATTTCCTTTTGAAATGCATAAATCTTTATTCCCGCATGCCTAAAAGTAGCAAAAAAAAAATAAAAAATTTTTGCCACAGCTAAACAACGCTAAGCAGCAACATTTGCTGCTCGAACAAAGGGATGCTTTTGATGGTTTTGCTGGTGAGTGAAATGCTTTTTCGGTCAATAAGCAACCAAAGCACAAACGGCACACGTTCACAATGAATTTTGGTTATAGCATTTGTAACAAAAGCAAACTGCTACTATGTTGAGGACAATAACAATAGTATTACCAATAACAACAGCAACAACAACATTAGCTAAGCAACAACAAAATCAGCGCAAAACACAAACAAAAGGAACATGGACCAACATGTGTATTGATAGCAGCCTACAAATGCATACTAATTTCGTTTCTGCTGTTGCGCTTACCGCTAAGGCATTCGAATTCCAATGGGAGTTAGAAATTTGTATAAATATGGCAACATTGCTTAGCTACCTGCTGTTTTACTTATTATTGTGTTGCTCCAATAAGCGGCAGTTTGACCAACAGCTGATTATTGAGGCTTGTTGCATTGGCTGAACATATTACAGTAATGTGTTGGCAATTAACACGCCACAGTAATTGTTGCATTTAGGCTATAGAATCGGAAATATTTAAGAATTTAATATGTGCCTATGGCCACGCGTGCCGTTTCGAAAGAATCAGCAAAGTGCTTTAACAGATTTTCTACTTAAATCAAAAAAGTTTGTGTCTGAAAAGTCAACATAGCTGTGATTTTCTGCAGCGGCCATTGTTTGAAATTGACATTTTTAAAAATATTATAAGTGAAATAAAATTAAAGAGACACGTAATTTCTAACTTATATCCGAACTGCAATAACAGCGGTCGAATCCTTAACTATTTGTAGCAAATTCTGGCAAAAACGATCTTAGCTTGCCGATGCTGAAAATTGAGATTAAGTTATGCTTTAATAGTGGACGGAAAACTCTTTGGATATGATAAATTATAACTTTAAATTCTCTAGTGGCTGCCATAGCCACACTTGTCCGTTCCCGCCAAAGTATCGTCTGAATAGTAGTTATGTCATTTTGTACCGTTGTAAAAAAGTTTACTTTCATTAAAAATCTTTTCAGATATGTTTACATAAAGTTTCGCTTATATGGGACGTACCATGCCCTGTTTTAAAATCCGGTCGCATGTTCATGCCACCAGACGATCACATAGCTTTTGATTAAAAAAACAAGTTTTAATTTTTGAGATGTACCCTACCTTCTACAGATTCGAAAATCAAAAAATGACGCCCATGCCGGAAAAATATATGACTTATGTATATATCATAAACGCTTGGTTTGGCAAAGATTATAAGTCAATTTGACAATGCTTTTTACACATGTAAAATATTGCCAATATTTTACGTCGAGTATGCTGCTTATAAGAAACCAATAAATTGCGTTGTAGTTACGTTCTATATTACGCAATATGTATTTTGCGGAGTAATATTAAAGGGTATATTAAAATTCGTATTTATTTCTTAACATTTTAATACAAACCACAAACCAAGGTCTTTAAGAAAACACAATACGCCCTATAAAAAAAAATAAATATAATAAAAGAGACTTAATAAAAAAAAAAAATTAAATTTCTATTCAGAAAACAAAATAATTTATGGAGCATAAGTTGCAATAAAATACCACAAATATATTGCGAGCGAAAATAAAAAGTCACACACCAACGGAAAGAGACATTGGCAATTAAATTAATCAAATGATCACTCAAAAGCCCACACACGCAAACAACTCTGGCCAAAATCAATACAACGACACATAGATAAATAAAATTTTAAATTATGGACTTGCAAAACGATTGCACATGCGCTTAGGTAGAGAAAAAAAAAACAGTTAATCATTACTAAAATCAAATGAGGAAGTGGTGAATTATATGGTAAGCCCGCAGGTGAATTAATATGAGTAGGGATATACCTGTGTCGCCAGCCAAGGCATTGGCTTAAGCTAAACTGTTAACAAAAAAAAAAAACACAATTTTGAAGATATTATCATATGAGCATTGTATGATAACAAAATATATTTAAACAAATATTTTCATAGCATAATTAATCAAGCGGAAAAATAAATTTGAATTGAATATTTCTGTATTTTAGTGTTTTGAGAAAAAACGAATTTTGAATGGTATACACAAATTAATTTTTAATACTAAATTGTCTAAAATGGGCAATAATCACATTGTATCAACAGCAACCTTTGAGTCAACAAAAGAATTGAAAGCATTACAGCAAATTATTGTGAAAATTGTTGTTAACTTAGTACAAAGCAAAGTATTTATTAGCATGCAAAATTAAAAAATATTTCCATTACATGCGAAAAACCGTATAATTCGCAACAACATTTTCTTTAAAAAAACTTAAAAAAAAAAATCTTCGTAATTAAAATATCCACATTTAATCATCAGCAGCCTTTGCGTCGCCAAAAGAATCGAAAACACTATGACGAATTATACAAAATATTTATTTTTTGCTGGAAGTCATTTTTAGCTAAGTACAAAGCTCTGGCATGCACCATGAAGTATCAGCTTTTACTCAAAATATAGAAAAAAAAATTTCCATTACTGTCCAACGACTGTATAGTTCGCAACAACTTTTTCGCCAAATTTGCTATGAATGTCTAAAGGGCTGCTGAGCATAGAATATTGTTATAACTGCCAATTATTGAAAAATCTCCTTAAGGTAAATAACTTTGAATTAAAACATTTTCTCAGACTACACAAAAAAAAAATCCTCGTAATTATTGCTGTTGTTACCGTTTTCGGTTTGGTGTCAACAATTTTCATGTTGTCGCTTAATTAGTTTTAATTTGGTAAAATGTTCAAATTTTTGTCAATTTTCACATAAATACATAGTAAATGCAATAATAATGTTTGCCTTAATTCTATGTTACTTCTGTTGTTGTTGTTGTTATTATTGTGTTTTCTGTCACTTGTCTGTCTGTCTGTCTATCTGTCTATATGACTTAAGAAATTCAAGTAAGAATTCCATATTAAGACATCTTATTTTAGTTTAAATTCGGTGTTTTTTTTTATCTTATTTTAATATTGTACCGCCGCCACTCTAATAGACGGTTACAAGTTGATGTGTCGCGTGTACCTTGATTTGGTTTTGTAAGCCAAAATCGAAAGCACAAGAAAAAGAGGGACAAGAAAATAATTTTTTACAACGATAATTTGTGAACCATTAAATGCATGAAAAATTTGCAGAGGTGGGCAATATTTTTTTTAATGTTTTTGGTGATATCACTATAAACAAAAGTAAGCTTTGAGCATCTTCTTGAAATATTGACTCATATATGAGACTTTAGAGCTGGAAATTTATACTTCCACTTGATATCCTAACGATTCTACTCGAAGTATAACTCCTATGTGAAATTAATACAACTTGAAACTCAACCTTCTGTCTGACTTAATTGCTCCTAGTTGATGTAAAGGCTCGTATGTGAAATAAAGACTCCTACGCGAAAATAAAATTGCTAATTAAAATAAGGCTACTACTTGAAATTAGCTGTCTACCTGAGCTTTAAACTCTTAGTTGGAACTATGGCTCCTAATTGATATTATGTACGCTACATGGAATCCAACTTGAAATTATACCTTCTACTTGAACTAATTTCTACAATTTTAAATTATACTACTACTTGTGTTTAGACTTCTACTTGAAATTTGTACTCATACATGACTTTCTGATACCTACAGAAATTCTGACTGCGACTTGGAACTGAGACTCTATGTAGTTTCATATTCATACATCCATTTGAATTTAACAATAATTAATAATTAATAAGTCTCACTCGAAACGTAAACTTGACTTCAAAATTTTGATTTATAGAGCCTTGGCTCAGATCTGAATTTCATGAAAAATAGTGACCAAATTGTTGGAACAAAAAAATGAAGAACAAACTCTGTTCAGTACAGTGTGTCACTGACGATTCCATTAAGCAACGAACGAATTTAGTATGAGTGGCTTTAGCCCAATTTCTTTATTTTATGTTATAATAATTTTTTTGGTGTTATCATACACTGTACTGAACAGTATGCATCAGTAAAATATTTTTTTGCAGAAAGTAGACTAAACTAAACTGAACCAAAATTGTTCAAGTTGCCCATAGTTGCCTTTAATTTACTTGTACGTACAAATTGCATTCGTTGAGTTGATTTGCACACAAAAAAAAAATTACAATTTCAAATTTGGTTGGTGAATTTGTTTAAAATGCTTACTATGCCATGCCATTTATTTTGTCAACAGAACAACAACAACAAAAACAACGATGTCGATGACGTTGTCAACAACTACTTTTGGCCAGGGCAAAAATTGGATTAGCACTTGTAACCAACTGCATTGACATCATGTTGTTGTGGTGTTCTTTTTTTTTTTATTTTTCTTTTTGCAATTTAAGAGCAGAAGCAAATTATTTCAGCATAAAATGCAATACGCGCGCGCGCTTGACTACAAAATAACTGGCAAGGACAAACAACGGCGCCAAATACAGCGACGCATGCGCAAATCATTTAAATTGAAAAATCAAAATTAAGATTGAGAGCTTAAGCCAAGCAATGAGAGAAAAACAAAAAATTAAAGGGGATAAATAAAATAATTGATATAAATGCTAATAATTTAAATGAAGCAGCGACAGTAAATGAATCAGTAACTGGCAGGCAGACAGAAAATCTTCGAAAGAATATCAAAAGTTTAAACAGACACGCGCGAGATAATTTAACTTTAGCTTCAAAGTTAAATTTTTTCTTAATTTTTATCTAATATTAAATATTTCTTTTGATAAAATTGAGCTGAGACCAAGAGTAGTGACTGACAGCATACCGAAAGACGCAGTCCAACCATTCAATGCTTTTCTGTAAGTTTATGATTGAGACAATTATGGAATCTTAACTTACGAACTACAATATACAATATTATCAATGTAAACAGTTTGGGCCTGAGGTTGTTACCAATAATTAAAGAATCATTAATTAAGATTTCATTAAACTTCCTCTTTAGTCCTTTGCCAATGCAACTAGCTAGTAGCTACTAGTCCTAGTTTTTACAAAATAATTTTTCATAAAGTCTAAATTTTGTTTCGTGTACAATATGCGGGTGTTGTCGCATTGCAATCTGTTGGCTGATGCTAAAAAAAAAAAATTAAAAAAACATCAATGATAAAGTTCAAAAGTTCAGACAACGTTGATTTTGTTTTATGAGATTTAGATTGATTTCAAAATTTATTCAAAAAAAATGCAATCATTGTTATTTATCACTTTAGAAACTATTTGAAATGATGTATCTATTTTTAAAAAAATTGACGTAATGTGTTAGCGCGAAAATTGCTGCTGCTGCTGCTGCTGCTGCTAACGGCAGCAACATTTTTAAAGTTATGTCATTTGTTGGCGTAATTTGGTTTGCGTTCTCAAATTGCCACATGATATGCCAATTTAGTGCCAAAAGTGGTCATGCAGCAGCGTTGTTTGGTTTGGTTGCGTGTTGAAAATTATGCTCCAACGCATTTTCATGTTGGTGATGGAGAAAATTGCGCACCAAACACCTTACGCGTCAGTAATGCGTTGTATGAATCATTTGGTTAATGACAATGCTACGTGAACAATTTTTGTTGATAGACATTGCATTTACATATACAAATGTTACATAAAACTATTAATTTAAAAAAAAAACTTGAAATTTTTATGCTAAAATTTTATCATTTCTAAACTTTTATTTTCTCACTAATGGCTGCTAAATAATTTTTAGAATTTTAATTGAAAATTTTTCTAGATGCTTAGGCAAATCAATAATCGCACCCATATAGTTGACGATATGTGCGCTCAACTTGTGGCTGTCATGTTGCGCGCATGTTGCTGTCTGTCAGCATAGAGATTTTTCATATGACTTTTAGATCTACAGCTTAACAAAAAGGCCTGTCAAAAGCGACAAATTAGCTTATGAAATAATTAATTGATGCGTTACAGCAAAGAATTTTCTTCTATTTTTTTTTTGTTGTTGTATTTTTTAATTCAAACATATTGACTTTAAGTCAAAAGTGTCAGTTAGATATATAAACCGACAGTATCACTTTGTTGAATCCAATGGGCTGCATACACATGGCGACATACGCATCACTGAGCATGAATCACATTTAATCGGGGGTACATAAAATTGTGGCATAACTAATCAATTATGGAAACGCTATTCCGAAGGCGCTTTTGTAAACCAATGCAAATTGTTTTTGTTTTTGTTGTTTCAACTAATTATTAAAGGTATCTTAGCACAGTTTACACACGATTAGTTTTATATGTTTAACCTATTTGAAAATATGTATGTATGTTTTGTTGTTAGGTCTTTTAGGGTGGAAGTTCAAACAAAACGAAATGCATAACGTTTGCGTACAAAAATTTATAAAAAATTTTTATTTCGGTGGTCTTCGTAACATTTTCCATTTCTGCTTAGGTATTTTATTTTATAGAATTGTATAGTTTTACTAATAAATTACTTATTTAAATAGTTTTGATAGTTGATGTGTGAACATCCTTCACCGACGGATATTGAAAGAAAATCTATGCTACAACAAATTGACTGAATGTTAATGTGACGACGATGACGGTAGTTTTGCATTTTAGACTTTTATCAAATCATTTGCTACTGATCAACATTTTTTTGATTTCTTCAACATTTTTTGTCTTTATCAACATTTTACCACTTAAGCAACATTTTACGACTTTATCAGCATGTTTCAAAAAAATCAACCTTTTTGACTTTATCAACATCTTTTGACTTTATCAACATTTTTTGTCTTTCAACATTTTACGACTTTATCAACATATTTCGTCTTTTGGAAACGTCCATTAATTACGTGAGTTAAAATAGGAGGGGTCAAGGAAAACGTCACGTCAACTTCTAAATGCATTGAATTTACATTAAACATTATAATTTAAATCTCACGGGAGGGAGGGGAGGCCAGATCTCACCAAATCGCACCAAAGGGAGGGGCTTCGAATTTTCAAAAAATCACCTCACGTAATTAATGGACGTCCCCTTTTCGGCATTTTTCGAATTCTGCAACATTTCTCGAATTTTTCAACATTTGATCGATTTTGGCCATTTTTATGACATTTCATCAACAATTTTTGGATCTTAAGAGTTTCGTTTTTTGCAGAAACATTTTTGATTGACAGAGATTAAATATATATATTTTCTTCAAGTTTATTTTTAGCTGATCAGCTTTCTTAGAGAATATTTACATATATCACTTCACATTGTTCTTCCTAATATACAGGCCCGGATTTAGAAATTTGCTTCACTGGTGAATGTGGAAAAAAAATTTTAATATCAAAAGTGAGGACTTTTTTTTTTGCTTCTCACCATTTTTTAGGTAGCTTAGGGGGCGACCATTCCAAGTATTCGCCCTTTTCCCCCTTTGTAACTCTCACCATCACCAATGCATTACCACATTTAAAAAAATTTTCAAAGTTCCCAATATTTGCCGCCCCCAAATACTTGCCACCCCTAAATACTTGCCGCCTAAGGCACTGGCCTAGTGTGCCTATAAGGTAAATCCGGGCCTGCTCATATACACTCGTAGTTACGGTTTTTTCATACAAAAATGTGCAAAAGGCTGCATTTCGAATTTCGAATCTGGCTCTTAATTTCCTGTGCTATATCCATTTTTTTGAGATATTTGCATAAAATATTATTTATTTATTATGTATGTATGTATATATTATTTTAAATTATTATTTTCTTGTAATTTAATAGTCTTGAACTAAGACCGATATTCTTGTAAATTTACAAATCGATGAATGTTTCTTCTTAAAGAAGCATGAAAAGACAAGGAACTGATTTTCTGTCTTAAGGAACTATGGCGGGTACAAAAATGCGGCCACAGTCAAACACGAAAATGTAGCTTGGCCTTAGAGGAAAAAACTAGTAAAAGAGAATCAAAAATTAGATTTTCAGTATCAAAATAAGCGATTTTGCTAAATGGCTTCATTGGTATTCAATCACACTGCATACACACCACATAGGTACAAATGTTTCTATTTGAAACAAGAGTTTTTTGAGCTCCGACTTTACGACATTTACAACTTTTTAAATTTTTGGCTGATGGGCATAGTAAAATAAAATTCATTCCATAAATATAAGTTTATTTCGTTTTGTCTGCATATCAGAGAAGGACTTGGGCACTTTTGAAATTTATCGAAACATCATATATAAATTTTATTATCATTTCAGATTCCAAAAGTTCGTTTGTTTTATCTGAATGAATTATTTTTTAAGTGCCACCCCAGCATCGATATTCTTTTATATTTAGCTACAGTATTTTTTTATTGATCTTCATGTGGAAATGATCGATTTGATCGCTTGCTTAAGTCATTTTTTGTTTTACAATGTATGTTTGTATATTTGTATATATGTATATTTTATGTAGTGGCATAAATTATATGCAACATAGATACAGACAATTTGTTAGGGATTAAAATGCTACACATTTTCTATGTTCATTTAGAATAACAAATCATTATCTTTTAAGTTAAATGTTACTGTCTGTTATGGTTGTCTTCATAAGACTATATTTTCAATATGACGTCATTAGCTTATTGCTTGCATATTTGTTGCTGTTATTGTGCGCTTAAATGGCACTATTTATTTTATTCTATTTAAATCATATTGAGCGTCGTAAATTTATTGCTGTGTTCATTAATCAAATGTTGGAAGCACAGAATTTATGTCACAGAGTATTTAATTTAATTTTTTATGATTTCATTTTGTTGATCAATCTTTTGATACGATACATACAATATGAGCTCATTGAGACACTGAAAGAAATAATGGGTGTAGACGAAATTGCTGAAAGAAGAATCAAATGTTCAATTATTTCTCGTAAATGTAGCAGTTCATGAGAAAACCACGCAATGATGTTAAAAAATAATCATTTATTTTGTTTTCACCTTTGACGGTTTCAGTAGAACGGTTCAAACGCTACTCGAGCCGGCAGTGTGCCTTGGTGCGAAGATTTAATGTTGCTGTGTATGTTGCTAAACCGGATAACATTATATTTTGCGTTTTGAAACAGTTGTCGTTTTATTTTAACGTTTCTCATTAAATCCCCAAAATTTCCGAATATTTAAACCTACTCAACTTTTTTCTATATTTTCAATGTACTTCAACAATAATCAACTTTTTCAACAATCGAAATTAATGTTATCGAAATTTTTCGGCGTTGTCAATATTTTTTGAACTTTCGCTATACTTTTCGACTTCTATCGTTATTTCGAATTGTACATTATTCGATATATGCAACGCTACAATAGCTTCATATATCACATCACATATTCTCGTAGTTATCACATTTTTTTTAAGTGTATCATCAGCACAAATATTAATAGTAACAGCAGATAAGTAGTAATTCCCTAATGTAATTAATTTGAACACTTAAGATGTTAAAGCAAACTGGACAGGACAAGACAAGATCAATTATACAGCAAAGTTATTGTATCTATTATTAGTTTTGTTATTGCAGCCACTATTTCACTTATTTTTATTATCATTATTATTGTTATTATTATTATTATTATAGTGCTTTAAATTTTCTTTCAATTGTTGTTGTTGTCATTTTATAATTTTGTTTGCCTCATAGCAATTGAAAACCATTTATCATTGAATGTATTTACGAGTTAGTAGTAGTATTTCTTCAGGCAGTTAACAAAAATTGAACACAAAAAAAAACGCGATAAAAAACACACATCATGGATTCGATAGTAATTTCAATTATTATTGTTGTTGTTGTAATTAGATATAATTTACAACAACAATCAACAAATTATATATCAAACAATAACTTGAAAAGTTCAAATTGCCACCCACATGTGTTGATTTGTTATGACGATTATTGGCGTTTAAATTGTGCTTTGATAGGGGCGATTAGAGTCATTTTCAGAAATGAAAAAGGACTCTTCAATTGAACTGTGAAATCGTCCAGTAGTGGAAGAGTATATTTTCTTCTAGTGCGTCTGGAAAAAGTTTCATATGCTATTGATTTCAAACGTATCAGCTACAATGCTTACGAAATTTATATCGAATTTTACTGAAACAAATTTGTTGAATTTTTCATAGTAATCCTGTGCTAATTTGGAGGCCTTGAAAATTTTGATACTCTCAAATGAACACAAATGAAACAAATCTGCTTAAGTTTTCGTTTAGGTAGTACATCTTTTTCTAGCATTTCGATTTCGAAATCATCAAGTATTAAGGCAGATATATATAAACTAATGACCATACGATTTAAAAAAATGATAAATAACAAATGTTGCTAATCTTACAAACTTTATAAAAAAAATTTTGAAAGTAAAATCTCTAGAGCATTTTGAAGTTGCAACAGCTCAATTGCACCAAAGGACTTGCGCTTTTGTTTCGGGATGAAAACTCTGTCTTTCGCATATTTTTTTGATTTTTTTCGCAAAGCCCACTTGTAAACATAGATGATCAAGCCCACAAAAAATCATCTATATTATTTTATTTAATAACAGCACACGTTCACATATGCTCCCATCTACACTATAGCTTTTTGTCTAAGATTTCAATTCAGCGACATTAAATTGAAATAAACGACCTCCCAGTGGCAGGTGTAGCTAGACAACACGTTCCTATTTGTAAATTTTTCTATTATTTTTGTAAATGCTTTTAAAAGTGAGACAACTGTAGTGTTAGACAATTACAATTGCGACAACAGCACTGATCTTGTATGTTGATAAAGAAAACAGCAGTACGTGATATGCGTTGGCGATAAATATTGCGCCCTATATCAATCACGATGATACTCGATAAGCAATGATGAATTGCAATCATGAAGATAGCAAATGATTTATGCTCAATAAAAATTAATGTAATTTTCTGCTAAGCAAACAACACAATTCAAAAAAAAAAAATTGATTTCCAAGTTCAGTAGGGCTATAATTTTGGCGATTGTTTTCTTAAACTGCAAGTGTGGGAAGGCAAGCGTCTTAGAGATATAAGGAAACGAGTATTCAATTTTTAGAAAATTGATATAGAAATTAGATTGCTCTAAGTTTTAAAGGATTTTTTTCTCCATAATTTTTATTTTTTTTTTTTTAATTTCATAAGTTGCTTAAATTTTGCAAATTCGTCAACTTATTTTACAGAGCTTGTGCTTGCTAAGTTTTTCTTAGAATTTTCGAGACAATTGGTTGCACTGCATTAGATAACTCTCGCAATATCATTTTTAAATATTTTATCTAATGACTGATTTTGCTTATTTTCAATCCGAAGAATTTTATTTTAAGGTATTCCCTGTTTGCTAAATTTCATTCAATTAGCTTGCTTGGATTTCTCGTAATTGTGATTTCCACAGACAAACAGACAGACATTGCTAAATCGACTCAGATAGCGACACTGAATATGTAAACTTTTCTAAACCTGCCACGCCCCCTTTTATGCGTTATAATTGGAATGACAAACTGAATATACCCTCTGTATAGAGTACAAAAATCGATATAATACTCGTTCTGTAAATACTGGTTTCCAATGCCAATACAATGGCAGCTCTTGAATCTCTTCGGGATGCTTTTTAACATATACATATATGGTAATTCTATTTATTGTATTATCTCCTCGCTGAATAAAATTTTAGTCAAAAACAGTGAATTTTCTTCAAGCTTTTCAAGAGCTCAAGTATTAAATCAGACACGTTTCAGAATGTCGGCCCCTTTCAATTCTTGCTCGAGTTGAATTTCGTATGCTCTTATGACGAATTCTTGCATAAAATACGTCTTACGCTTTTACCAGCCATTGTAGAGTAACTAATTGCTTTGTAATACTAAATTAACAGTAGTAGCCAATCTGTTGAGAACGTCGCGACGCTGCACACTGGGGTATTGGGTAGGAAAACCTGCAATTAATTCAAAATGTAAAAATACATATGAGTTTTTGATATCTGATGAAAAAAGATAAAATTCTGCATCACTAAATCAAAAATTTTTTAAAAAAAAATTTACCGTTATTCCGCAATGCACTCCGAATTTCGTCATTTCTTTGATCTTTGACAGCGGGCTCTGTAAAACGTATTATTATTAACAATTTGATGCTGTTTTTTTTTATTTAACAATAAAAAATTATATAAAATTTTGATGAAGCTTTTTTGTTCAGATAGTTGAGTAATTCAAATTGATTTTTGCTTTGTGAAAAAGTGTTTAGAAATATTTTAATTCGTTTTTTGTTTGTAAGATCAAAAATAAGTGAATTTTGACTGTATACAAAGGCATAAAGTTGTGAGGTAGGTGAGGTGGGATAAAAATATTTCAATTTTAATAAAGCTTAGATATATAAGTAACACTCTGTAAAAAAATAAGTTGTGGCTTAACTGCGCACTTTTGAGATATTTGCATTTTTTTTATGGCGATCTGACATGTCAAATATAAATATAAGAATGTGAAAAAAAGCACTTATAAATTTAAATTTTTAAGGATCCAACGCTTTCTGATGTTTCAATTTTTTTTAAGATTTCGAAAGAAGATTATTTCAAAAACATCGTCTTGAAATTTCATAAAGATTTGAGCTCTCTAAGCATATTTTTTTCAACCTTATTTGAGAACGCTCTCCGTTTCAATATAAAAACTTTTAACGCGTTTCTCTCGGAATCACACTTCTTCACACTATGGCAGTCTTTTCTCCGAAACTACTCAGCCGATCCTTTTGAAATTTTCACCACATATTTGTCACATGTATGGGAGTCGCTTGAACCAAAATCAAGAAAAAAATTTTGATTTTTTCTATTTTCTTCAACCTTAAAAATTTTCATTTTTCGAACACTTTTGCTTAAACAGCCGCCATTTTGGTATGTTTGCATAAAATTTGATAATCCTGTTACAGACAATAGCTACTGTCATACTAAACTTACATTTTTTTTTTGGTTTTTGTATTTCAGATGATTTCCTTACTGCAAAATCACCGGTACCGTTGACACTTATTGTTTTGTGTATGGCTACATAGATAGCGCTATTTTGTATATATTATTAAAAATTAATTAAAAAAAATTTTTTCGTGTATTTCAAGAGTGTACTTATTGATCCTGAAAAGAATTATAATCATATTTACTACTGGGGGTGGCATAATAAATTCTGAAAATCTGATTTTTTGCCAGTTTGGAAAATTATATTGGCGCCTTAGTTTTTGCCTTTTATGGGTTTTAAAAAAAAAATGCACTAAGGAATATTCAATAACATTAGTTCTGTAAATTTATATATATAATTAACTAAAAAAAAAGTTTTTACATTAAATGAATCAGCTTAAATGATCACAAAATGGGCGATGCTGATCGCTTGAATCAAAAGCATAAACAAAAGTTTTATTGATTTATTTGCACTTATTTGCTGAACGCTTCAATTCCTAACGTTTGGCAATTGATTCGAAAAGTCAGAGCTAATAATATGATAGACTATCACATACTCAAATTTTACAGAGAAATAAAATTTTTACTTTTGGAAGTACGAATAAAAATCGCAAGTTTTTATCTTAGGAATGTCTCAGCTTTGCGATTTCGACCAATATACCTAGTATTTGACCGTTCATAAATTTCAACAAGCTGTGTGTTAGCTAAATTCTTCGCTAAAGTGATGTCCTTGTGGAAATTTGAATTTTTAAATGAATTTGCTATATGTTGGAAAATAAATATTGATTTTAGAAATAGCGCTGTGACCCTTAAATCAAACAAAGAACTTTTCGTTCCACCTCGTTTTGTATGAAATTTTTAATTTGCATTGAATTATTTGCATCTTTGTGTAAATTTGCCTGCTCTAAATCGATTTGTTACAATGTTATTAAAACGGAAATTACTACAAACGTGACGGCAATTGAAATTTGTTACAATATACTTAATCGAAACTTGGAATGTACATTTTAGAGAGCAAATGTACTTTTTTCTTTTTATCGTGAACACTAAAGTTTACAAAAACTTTCTAAAATTAACTAAAAGAACATAAATAAAATAAAGTGAAAAAAAAAGATAAAATCATTTCATTTTGTTGCGCATAATTTAAAAAAATATATTAACAAAAATTTTCTAAAAAAAGAATCAAATATACCGAATATGTACTGAAAATTCATCCATTATACAGAATATACTAAAAATTTTTCGATTGTACTAAAGACGATTTTTCACAACGCAAATGTACTGAAAATAGGTACAAATGTAACGAAAATGTTCATCACTGGCAGAGATCTTAAATAAATATCAAGGGCGAATTATGTATTGCATTAATCATGTTAAAACTACAGCTTCTTCTGGGCCTTTTGCTAGGCATACAATTACATATAGACAGCGCTGCGATACTACCATTAGCCGATCCGAGAAATGAAATTTTGGATCTTTCTGAATACGGTCCAAGTTTATATGGCCAACGCGACTATACAATCGAAGAAGTGCTAGACAACGCTTACAATAGTAACGATACAGATTTTGATCCAGATGATATTAATCCTGAAGAATTGGGCAGCTACTTAGAGGGTGATCTTCTCATACCAACTGATGATATCAGCTCGTTGAAGTACAATGGTAATTTGATGACAAGTTCACTATGGCCTGGTGGCTTAGTACCATACGTGATTGATGCTGAATTCAAACGAAATGAGATAAAAGCCTTATTATATGCCTTTGACCAATTTCGAATACATAGCTGCATACAATTTTATCCACGCACTACAGAGAAGGCATATTTATCCATTCAAGGAAGCAAAAGTGGTTGTTTTTCATCTGTAGGTCGCATGGGTCGAAAACAGGTTGTTAATTTAAGTGAAAAACGTTGCTTTCGTCCTGGTACGATAATGCATGAACTAATGCACTTTTTGGGCTTTCATCATGAGCAAAAACGTTACGATCGTGATGAGTACGTAGATATAAAATTTGAAAATATGAAGTCAAGCCTGAAAAAGAATTTTGAAAAACTTTCATCAAAAAATTCTATTACTTACGGTATACCATATGACTATGGCAGCATTATACACTACTCACCACGTGCTGGTTCTAACAATAAGCAACCAACCATTGTGGCGTTGGTAAGAAAAAATAATTTTTATATAAAAATAATTGCCACGTAACTAAATTTATTTAACAGAAAAAACTACCCAAAGATGTCAAGATGGGTCAACGCGAAGGGTTTTCATCTTATGATGTGGAAAAACTCAGAGCTAGGTATCGATGTAAACCCAAACCATTATATCATCAAATAAGGAGTATTTTGAGCTTAAGGCATTAGACGTTGCAGTACAACAGATAGCCATTAACCTGTTTTTTTTTCATTCAACATAAGCTACGCTGTAAAAATGCTACGGACAATACTAAAGTAATCAGTTGTGTAAAAGATAAAAATATGACATGATTTATTTTAACTTTTTACTCCGATTTAATAAAATAACAATTATAGAATTTATAGGTTTTCGATGACACGAAAGCTTCCGGAGACACTTCATCAATTTTGAGGACATACATATATGTTATGTTAACCGTAATATTACATATTGAGGAAATAAAATAATGAAGAAACTTTATAATAGCAAGTATATTTTTGTTCGAGAGAGACGCTGTAGATTGCGCTTCTTGGATTGGTAAGCAAAAATTTCAAAGGAGAAAACTTAGGATTATTCATAATAAAAGCAAAAAAAGCAAAATACTTGACAAGTTTCTAAAGAGAAAAAATTTATGATAATTTCGCACTTATATTTTTAAAAAAATTTTATTGCACGCATCGATGGAAGAAGGCCGAAAATGGATTTTGGAAGGGTTAGGGGAGGTCCCCGACCCTCCTAAAAGGGTGTTTTGGACCGATTTTTGGAAAAAAAATTTGTTGCTCGAATCGATGGGAAAAGACCGAAAATGCATTTTGAAACTGACAAGGGTGGTTCCCAACCCTCCTGAAATAAACGACCTCCCAGTGGCAGGTGTAGCTAGACAACACGTTCCTATTTGTAAATTTTTCTATTATTTTTGTAAATGCTTTTAAAAGTGAGACAACTGTAGTGTTCGACAATTACAATTGCGACAACAGCACTGATCTTGTCTGTAGATAAAGAAAACAGCAGTACGTGATATGCATTGGCGATAAATATTGCGCCCTATATCAATCACGATGATACTCGATAAGCAATGATGAATTGCAATCATGAAGATAGCAAATGATTTATGCTCAATGAAAATTAATGTAATTTTCTGCTAAGCAAACAACACAATTCAAAAAAAAAAAAATTGATTTCCAAGTTCAGTAGGGCTATAATTTTGGCGATTGTTTTCTTAAACTGCAAGTGCGGGAAGGCAAGCGTCTTAGAGATATAAGGAAACGAGTATTCATTATTTCGAAAACAGATTATAGAAATTAGATTGCTCTAAGTTTTAAAGGATTTTTTTCTCCATAATTTTTATTTTTTTTTAATTTTATAAGTTGCTTAAATTTTGCAAATTCGTCAACTTATTTTACAGAGCTTGTGCTTGCTAAGTTTTTCTTAGAATTTTCGAGACAATTGGTTGCACTGCATTAGATAACTCTCGCAATATCATTTTTAAATATTTTATCTAATGACTGATTTTGCTTATTTTCAATCCGAAGAATTTTATTTTAAGGTATTCCCTGTTTGCTAAATTTCATTCAATTAGCTTGCTTGGATTTCTCGTAATTGTGATTTCCACAGACAAACAGACAGACATTGCTAAATCGACTCAGATAGCGACACTGAATATGTAAACTTTTCTAAACCTGCCACGCCCCCTTTTATGCGTTATAATTGGAATGACAAACTGAATATACCCTCTGTATAGAGTACAAAAATCGATATATACTCGTTCTGTAAATACTGGTTTCCAATGCCAATACAATGGCAGCTCTTGAATCTCTTCGGGATGCTTTTTAACATATACATATATGGTAATTCTATTTATTGTATTATCTCCTCGCTGAATAAAATTTTAGTCAAAAACAGTGAATTTTCTTCATGCTTTTCAAGAGCTCAAGTATTAAATCAGACACGTTTCAGAATGTCGGCCCCTTTCAATTCTTGCTCTTATGACGAATTCTTGCATAAAATACGTCTTACGCTTTTACCAGCCATTGTAGAGTAACTAATTGCTTTGTAATACTAAATTAACAGTAGTAGCCAATCTGTTAAGAACGTCGCGACGCTGCACACTGGGGTATTGGGTAGGAAAACCTGCAATTAATTCAAAATGTAAAAATACATATGAGTTTTTGATATCTGATGAAAAAAAGATAAAAAAAAAAATTTCCCTTATTCCGCAATGCACTCTGAATTTCATCATTTCTTTACTCTTTGACTGTGGACTCTGTTAAACGTATTTTTATTAACAACTTGATGCTGTTTTTTTTTTTTATTTAACAATAAAAAATTATATAAAATTTTGGTGAAGCCTTTTTGTTCAGATAGTTGAGTAATTCAAATTGATTTTTGCTTTGTGAAAAAGTGTTTAGAAATATTTTAATTCGTTTTTTGTTTGTAAGATCAAAAATAAGTGAATTTTGACTGTATACATAGGCATAAAGTTGTGAGGTAGGTGAGGTGGGATAAAAATATTTCAATTTTAATAAAGCTTAGACATATAAGTAACACTCTGTAAAAAAAAAAGTTTTGGCTTAACTGCGCCCTTTTGAGATATTTGCATTTTTATATGGCCATCTGACATTTCAAATATATATGAAAGTGAAAAAAAAGTACTTTTAAATTTAAATTTTTAGGGGTCCAACGCTATCTGATGTTTCAAGATTTCAAAAGAAGATTATTTCAAAAACATCGTGTTGAAATTTCATAAAGATTTGAGTTCTCTAAGTATATTTATTTCAACCTTATTTGAGCGCGCTCTCCGTTTCAATATAAAAACTTTAACGTGTTTCATTCGAAATCACTTATTGCATACTATGGCAGTCTTTTCTCCGAAACTACTCAGTCGATCCTTATGAAATTTTAACTAAATATTTTTCACATGTATGGGAGTCGCATGAACCAAAATCAAGAAAAAAACTTTGATTTTTTCTATTTTCTTAAACCTTAAAAATTCTCATTTTTCGAACACTTTTACTTAAACAGCCGCCATTTTGGCATTGTTGCATAAAATTTAATAATCCTGGTATAGACGATATCGATAGACGATATCATACTGAACCTAATTTTTTTTTTTGCTTTTGTATTTCAGACGATTTCCTTACTGCAAAATCACCGGTACCGTTGACACTTATTGTTTTGTGTATGGCTACATAGATAGCGCTATTTTGTATATATATATTATTAAAAATTAATTAAAAAAATTTTTTTCGTGTATTTCAAGAGTGTACTTATTGATCCTGAAAGAATTATAATCATATTTAATACTGGGGGTGGCATAATAAATTCTGAAAATCATATTTTTTGCCAGTTTAGAAAATTATATTGGCGCCTTAGTTTTTGCCTTTTATGGGTTTTAAAAAAAAAATGCACTAAGGAATATTCAATAACATTAGTTCTGTAAATTTATATATATAATTAACTAAAAAAAAAGTTTTTACATTAAATGAATCAGCTTAAATGATCACAAAATGGGCGATGCTGATCGCTTGAATCAAAAGCATAAACAAAAGTTTTATTGATTTATTTGCACTTATTTGCTGAACGCTTCAATTCCTAACGTTTGGCAATTGATTCGAAAAGTCAGAGCTAATAATATGATAGACTATCACATACTCAAATTTTACAGAGAAATAAAATTTTTACTTTTGGAAGTACGAATAAAAATCGCCATGCAATGCTGGCCAGAAGATCTTCATCAAGTTTTTACCTTAGGAATGTCTCAGCTTTGCGATTTCGACCAATATACCTAGTACTTGACCGCTCATAAATTTCAACAAGCTGTGAACAGCTAAATTCTTCTCAAAAGTGTTGACCTTATGGAAATTTTAATTCTTAAATGAATTTGCTGTATTCTCTATTTTGGAAAATAAATATTGATTTTAGAAATAGCGCTGTGACCCTTAAATCAAACAAAGAACTTTTCGTTCCAACTCGTTTTGTATGAAATTTTTAATTTGCATTGAATTATTTGCATCTTTGTGTAAATTTGCCTGCTCTAAATCGATTTGTTACAATGTTATTAAAACGGAAATTACTACAAACGTGACGGCAATTGAAATTTGTTACAATATACTTAATCGAAACTTGGAATGTACATTTTAGAGAGCAAATGTACTTTTTTCTTTTTATCGTGAACACTAAAGTTTACAAAAACTTTCTAAAATTAACTAAAAACATAAATAAAATATAGTGAAAAAAAGATAAAATCATTCCATTTTGTTGCGCATAATTTAAAAAAATATATTAACAAAAATTTTCTAAAAAAAACCGCAATTATTTTAAATAGTCCAAATGTATCGAAAATGTCCACTATACCGAATATACTAATAATTTTTCGATAAAGACGATTTTTCACAACGCAATTGTACTGAAAATAGGTACAAATGTATCGAAAATGTACATCACTGATACAGATCTTAAATAAATATCAACTGCGAATTTTGTATAGCATTAGTCATGTTAAAACTACACCTTCTTCTGGGCCTCTTGCTAGGCATACAATTACATATAGACAGCGCTGCGATACTACCATTAGCCGATCCGAGAAATGAAATTTTGGATCTTTCTGAATACGGTCCAAGTTTATATGGCCAACGCGACTATACAATCGAAGAAGTGCTAGACAACGCTTACAATAGTAACGATACAGATTTTGATCCAGATGATATTAATCCTGAAGAATTGGGCAGCTACTTAGAGGGTGATCTTCTCATACCAACTGATGATATCAGCTGGTTGAAGTACAATGGTAAATTGATGACAAGTTCACTATGGCCTGGTGGCTTAGTACCATACGTGATTGATGCTGAATTCAAACGAAATGAGATAAGAGCCTTATTATATGCCTTTGACCAATTTCGAATACATAGCTGCATACAATTTTATCCACGCACTACAGAGAAGGCATATGTATCCATTCAAGGAAGCAAAAGTGGTTGTTTTTCATCTGTAGGTCGCATGGGTCGAAAACAGGTTGTTAATTTAAGTGAAAAACGTTGCTTTCGTCCTGGTACGATAATGCATGAACTAATGCACGCTTTGGGCTTTTCTCATGAGCAAAAACGTTACGATCGTGATGAGTACGTAGATATAAAATTTGAAAATATGAAGTCAAGCATGAAAAAGAATTTTCGAAAACTTTCATCAAAAAATTCTATTACTTACGGTATACCATATGACTATGGCAGCATTATACACTACTCACCACTTGCTGGTTCTAACAATAAGCAACCAACCATTGTGGCGTTGGTGAGAAAAAATAATTTTTATATAAAAATAATTGCCACGTAACTAAATTTATTTAACAGAAAAAACTACCCAAAGATGTCAAGATGGGTCAACGCGAAGGGTTTTCATCTTATGATGTGGAAAAACTCAGAGCTAGGTATCGATGTAAACCCAAACCATTATATCATCAAATAAGGAGTATTTTGAGCTTAAGGCATTAGACGTTGCAGTACAACAGATAGCCATTAACCTGTTTTTTTTTTCATTCAACATAAGCTACGCTGTAAAAATGCTACGGACAATACTAAAGTAATCAGTTGTGTAAAAGATAAAAATATGACATGATTTATTTTAACTTTTTACTCCGATTTAATAAAATAACAATTATAGAACTTGTAATCTCTTTTTCGTTCTTCTTTTTCAAAAATCGATGTGCAAAAAAAGTTCTTCTTGAATTATAAAAATCGATGACATCTACAGTCAAATAACTGCTTATCGAGAACATTTATAGGTTTTCGATGACACGAAAGCTTCCGGAGACATTTCAGTAAATTTGAGGACATACATATGTTAACCGTAATATTACATATTGAGGAAATAAAATAATGAAGAAACTTTATAATAGCAAGTATATTTTTGTTCGAGAGAGACGCTGTAGATTGCGCTTCTTGGATTGTTAAGCAAAAATTTCAAAGGAGAAAACTTAGGATTATTCATAATAAATTCCAAAGCAAAATACTTGACAAGTTTCTAGAGAAAAAAAATTTATGATAATTACGCAATTACTTATATTATTAAAAAAAATTTTATTGCACGCATCGATGGGAAAAGACCGAAAATGGACTTTGGAAGTGTTAGGGGACACACCTTTGAAAGGGTGTTTTGAACCGATTTTTGAAAAAAAAATTTGTTGCTCGAATCGATGGAAAAAGGCCGAAAATATATATTGAAAGTGACAGAGGTGGTCCCCAACCCTCCTGAAAGGGTGCTTTGGACCCATTATTCGAAAAAAAATTTTGTTCCACGAATCGATGGGAAAAGACCGAAAATGTATTTTGAAAGTGACAAGGATGTGAGTTTTTTAAAATATTTGCCACTATGGGAAGTGTCACGCCTTTTTTTTTAATTTTATGCATTTATCGTCAATGAGTTACTTGTGGCGTTAGATCACGTCTTACAAAGTTTGGTAAAATTTGCTCAAATAGATTTCAGAGCATTTCAAAAGTGTTGTTTGCATAGCAGCTACCACGCCCACTTTACAAACTTCATGTGGTTTTCATTTTAGTGCTCAAACTTATTCTTATATACTTGGGAATTTGTTTGCATTACTTTAAATACAGCCCACAGTAAAGCCAAACTCGCTCACGTTATTGTTGGTATATGCCTAAGTTTAAGTTTATAACCATGAGTTTCGGTTCATTTGACAGTGAAGCGTTTAAAATGTTTTGATATTGAAGTAAGTGCCTTCACGCTCTCTTTAAATCATAAAGTTAGACTAAAGTTATTACTGCTTACGCCCGAGCATTGTTAATTTCTTTAAATTTTTTTATACTTTATTTGGCTTGACTGGAACAAATATTTGACCTTAACTACATAGTTGACGGCACGTGTAATTTAAAATTGCATTTTATTTTTTTGCTTTTTCATGCTACAAATATATCATAACATTTCGATATTTTAACCAGTCGTGGCTATCTTAAAAAAATAGACTAATTTTAAAAGTATTTTATTGAGCTTATTATATGTGTCAATACCAAAAAAAAAATACATAAAGCAATATAGGAAAAAACACTAGTTTCATCCATTGCTAAATGGAATCATCAGTGACTTTTGAACCGATGAATGAGAATTTCTGTTATGCTTCTCTATTTGCATAGATCTGTTGAGAACCGCAAAAGCAAAAGAAAAATACTGCTATCTGTTGTAGTGTTCTTGTTCGTGGCAACTCCAAACGACTCCAGTGCTTTTAATAAAAATTTTAAACAATTTTACAGTATTTGCTGTGTAGGGTACTTCATTTTTTGGCAATACTCAAGATAACAACACCCCACGAAAAGCTACACTTAACTTTGCGTGCGAATTTAAGACAATAATGACAGTTAAATAAAGCAGAATTAAAGTTATCAAAAAAAAAAGAAATGACAGGAAATGAAATGTTGGCCAAAATATAAAAAAATATTAACTACAAAAAATATTACTACCTTGAAAAAAAAATAAACAGCCATCTGAAGTAAAATGCATAAATAAATTGGTCAAAAATTAAAAAAAAGAAAAACAAAGTAGAAAAAATGGCTAATAATTAAGTTGATTTGTTGTCATATTTTTTGACATCTTAATCAGTTGCTATTTAAAGTTAAGGCAAAAATGCAATTACAACAACTATAGTAGCAAAATATAGTATACAATTGCTGAGACATTTAAAATTGATGACGGCAAAAGCAAAGGCAAAAGCATCGTCAGCGACCATAATTAGAAATGCAATGCGTCATATTTTTCCTGCTGTCATTAATTATTTGCATTTTATGTGAATTGTTGTTATTATTTTGTTTCTTATGAACTATAATTTAACGTTTATTACTTTGCATACGTTTTTCATTAATTAACAGTTTTAAAGTCTTTACCAAAAATGGTAACAAAATCATGAAACTGTCAGTTGGCAAGGGAAAAAAATTGTAGAGCGAAAGAAATAAATATGGCAACACCAGCAGCTACGTTTGTAAATATAGCAGTGTTGACCAAGTTAATACTGCGAACTGTTGTTTGTTAGATGATTGCCATATTAAGTGGTGAGCGTTTAAAAAATTTAAAGAACTTGTCTATGATAGATATGAGTAGTTATGCTTTTTGGATATAAGGCATATTATTGTTCTAGAATTTATTGTGCACAACGATTCTAAAAGGGATTTTTATTTCTCAAGGTCATTATGATTGAGTCTATCAGTTTTAAATGATTTGATAATTAATTATTATTTTTATTATATTTTGCTAAATTAAATGTACGTAGAATTACTATTGACATCATTGCTGAAAAATATGAGACTTAATAAAAAATTCACGCAAAATGGTAAAAAAAATTGAGCCAATATTAATAGATAAATTGTTCAAGAAAATTCCACTGTTAAAAAACACAATTTTTTCAGATTTTTTTTCATACTTATTGGACTTTTTCCAAAGACTAATAGTTTAAAATTTAATCAAAGCTCACCCAGAAAACTTTTTCTATGGGTATTGTTACGTTTTATAGAATTTTTAAGAAAACAATACCCACAATCCGAATTGGTTTTTGAATCATTAGGTATTGAAAATTATGTTTTTGCTTAACCTGTAATGCTAAACTACCGCAGCCTTCATAAAACTCTACCATCTAGTATGGTCAATACAAAGTGCCCTCAATTCATTGCAGCAATTCGACAATTCACATATCTCTTGCTCCCATGATTTGAATATATACAGTTATAATTTATGACGACCGCATTAACTGCTACATTAAGGGGCCAATGCTTGTCGATAGACTTACTTTGTATATGAAATAAAGTTTTCGTAGAAAGCATCACTGATTTTCATAATATTTATGTGTTATTGTTCCCGTGACGGGATTCTTAATACATTGAAATCATGCCACCTGACTCACGCTTAGTAGAAGCGCCACGAAAATCTTATAAACAGAAATTTAAAAAAAAAAACAAAAGAAGCGCTCCTTAAAATATTTACATACAATACTTACAAAATATAAGGCTTGATCTGATATGCGATTTTGCAAAAAAAAAAAACATTAAAAAAATTTAAACTGTCTATTCCTATGACAGTAAATACAAAAAGTTATAGTGTTTAATGTAGGCGTGAACTTTACTTTCAACTTGCTAAAATCATATACTTTTGTTAAGATAACTTGAAATTACTGTACTTTGTTTTAACAAAAAAAAAAAAAACCAGTCTTAGCAAAACATCATATCTCAGCATTTCCGTTTTTAATAATCACAGCAAAAACAACAACAAATTAAATGAAAGCAAAATATAAAAACAAATTATAATAAAATCAAAACTAAAAAAAACATGGTAACGCCTACTTATTGCACCAACGCAAATAAAAAAAGCCGCTTTAAATTTTACATATAAACTTGGCCTAAACAATAGCACTGTAAAAAAAATTTGATGAAGCTTTGTGAGGGCAATTTTGAAATATACGTGGAAACACGAAAAACATGAAAACCTCGACAGTTTTCGAGCTTGTTTGAGGGAACACCCCAATCTATGTAAACGTGCAAACGAATGAGAAATGGTAATTTGACAGTTTCATCAGTGTTGCCGCTGCCATGAAAAAAGAAATGTGTCACACTAAATGGGGAAAATGGTCAATATGTATCACTTAGTCGAAAAATATATCTCAAATTGAAAAATGTGTTAAGCACAAAATTATAGCAAGAAAAACATAAATTAATTTGATGTCAAGAATTCATATTTGCGTTCAGTTTTGGTCGAAATTTTCTTTATAAACCAAATTTTTTAGACTAAATATTCACTATTTCAGTTAATGTTGATTTTGTCTGAATACAATTTTATCGGTTTGCATCATTGGACTTATAAGTATTTTGTTAGTAAATTGGCAAGAATGTTTTGAGTTACAATTTGGAAATATGTAATATGAAAGAATTTTTTGTCAGCGCCTTGTCTTCACTGATTTTGACAGGTTAGGTAGGCCTACAAATAAATAGGATTAATCATCCTTCAGGAATGCTGCTGTCATGATAAATAACAAACCGACTTTTCGACTTTTAATATACATACATACATTTGAAGTCCTCTGATTTATGTGGTATTTTTCGACCTTTACAGATTTTGCCATATTTTTCGATACCACTCAATTCATTCAGATTTTTACCAATACTTAAACTTTGTTTGATTTTTTCGATGTTTTCAGTGGAATACGGCCTTTTCGACTTCGTCAATTCTTTCGATACTTTGGTATTTTTTCAGAATTTTATACGTTACTCAATAATATTCGATACGTTTCGACAACTTTGATGTCTTCCAATCCTATTCGTTACATAATGTGTATCTAATTATTTGGATCGATACTTTTCCCCTCATCAATTTTTCTATGCTTTCGGCTGCCATTCGATTTCCTTAAAGTTTAACTATGGTTTTTTTGTTTACTAATATCACCATTAGGTACTTCGATGTCCTTCGACGCCATAAGTTATCGTTAGTTTTCTCGATATTTTTTGACCAGAGTCGATTTTCTTGTTCTTTTTCGATACTTTTCAATAAACTTTCAATTTTTCATTGTACACTTAGATACAGATTGGATTATGTCAACTATTATCGGCCTTTTCGCTATTTTTCGAAACTAAAACAGACATGCTTTGACTTTGAAACTTTCTGGTTACTTTTCGATACTATACAAATTTTATTGAACTTTTCAAACAGTTCCTTATTTTTCGAATTTTACTGACATTTCGATGATTTTCGATACTGTTCGATAATAATAAAATTTCATCGACTAATTCACTGTCATATTGATTTTTGTTTGCCATAGTTAAGGGCCATATTTTTTTATCAATAACAATTAATTTAGTCAGTCATCAAAATGAGGCATAATTTATTAGTTGCTGAAGATGTGACTCAATACATCGCCGCTGTGACAGCAGTGTTTAGACACGGTATCTCTCTACTGACCTAATTTGGAAAAAAATCTTCTAAATATATTGTTAAAAAAAATTCACAGAATATAAACAAACTCTCTCTCTCTCTCTTTCGTTAGCTTTTACTGTCGCGCAATTTTTTTCACTCAATTTCTTGCAAGGTTTTAAGCTCACACAATGCTCAATAAACAACACGAACTTAAGATTTTCAGCCGGCAAAAATTCGCACTTAAGTCAAGAGCATTATTTCACTTAAAGCTACAAACGCAAAAAAAAATCAGCTCTTGCACTCAACTGACGATAAAAATTCACTCACACTGAAAAACAAAAACTCTGAGGAGCCACTCACACATGCGCTCTATATTTTTGTACCGCTCTCATATCACAGCCACCCACGAGTTTTAACATTAAGCGCAGCTTTGGTTTGGGAGGTTTGGGAGGGGATTAACCAACTAACAAGTTCTCGTTGCTGCTGCTGCTGTTGTTGGTTAGTGGGTTTCTCGGCTTCTTGGTAAAATATCTGCCAGATACTTTACGCCGCATTCATTCATTGAACGAATCAATTGTGTGCCGAACGTGCAACATTGAAGATCGAACGGTTGACCAAAAGAACGGAAAAAAAACGCAAAATAAAAAAAATAAAAAGTATAGTGTAGGTTGCAATTTGTTGTAGCAACATTAAAACAAAAAGCAACAACAATATATTTATAAAAAAAAAAATATTAGGTATCTATGAGATACGATAATTCAAATGCTACAATTTTTTGATATAAAATTAAAACAATAATAAAAGCGACAGCAGCAACAACAACAACAACACATAACAAGATCGCCCAACAAAACGTAGAACCAGCAACGATCTACGACGGTCTCCAACAGCGTCTTGTGTATTTAGTGTAAAGTAAACGCGCAACGCATGCGGACGCGTATCGTGAGATATTGTATCTCGAACCTCTTCTGCGTAGATATTTTTATACAGATACACTGGATAGAACGCGCGTAATTATGTTATTTTTAGCGCAAACGTATGCGCTATGACAGCTTTGTGAAAAATTCTTAAACAACCGCCGCAGTGTAAATAGCATTCATGGGATGCGTTTTGCTAACAGATACAATTACGTACATAGCTATGGATTAAAAGTTGGTGTGCTTTCAATTGAAAATTATAGGGTAGCGACGTATGTATGCCTAGCGCCGCCGGTTGTGCTGTTGTTGGTGCTTTTTTTTTTTTTTTTGTGAAGCGACTTCCCCCTATCTCATAGTTACTTTTTTTTTGTATCTGCATATTACATGTTGTAGCTTTTGCAAGAAAATTGCTTAAGATCAAAAGCATGCTAATGGAAAATTATTGAAATATTTTATTTTTAGACGAATTTTATTTCAAATTTTTGTAACAAAATTTAAAAAAAAAAACAAAACTTAATTTATAATTAAAAATAGATACAACACGTTTGGTGTCGTATACAAAAGCCCAATATACCTGCGCGTGAATAAGCAGCTATAACGTAAAATCAATTTATGAATAAGCAAAATTAACATAAAAAATTAAACAAAATTTACGTGAGAAAAAACAAAATAAAACTACGGAAGTGCGTACATACAATAAGTGACGAAAATTATTGAAAGAGAGAATTTAAAATAAATAAAGAATTTAATTGTAAGCGTGTTAGGTGTGTAAAAAAAAAACAAACATTTCTATAAATACAAACAAGTTTTTAACAACAAAAAATTGCTGAAATAATCAAACAAAAACCACGCTTACTGATAAATTTTTGGGTATTTTGTGAGAAAAAAGTTGGAGAAAAAATATTATGAATCACTGTAAAAAATTATAAAAATAAAATATTGCATGTGCAAAACTTAAAGAATATGAGAAGTTAATTAAAATAATCAGAAAAAACTTATATTAAATCAACGAAAAATGCTAGCAATTAATATTGTTTCATAGAAAAAAGAAACATCATATATACAAAACTTCATATATAATATAATTTTTTAAAAAGTCAAATTTTAAACATTTTGTTGCTGAAAAATAAGCTGCTATTTTTGGTGGAACTTCTTACATATTTGGATAATAACTTCCGCTATATTTAAAGGTAAATTGTTGATGATTTTAAATTATTTAAAAATAAAAATTTGTTAGAAACTAAAATTTATCTAAGTTTCTAGCAAATTTATTTTTATTACTCATAAAAATTTATTTGAAAGATACTTAGTACTATTCGTTGGTATCAAAAATGTATGCAGCTATTGGCTTAATATATTCTGCTTTCTTTAAAAGAATATTTTACGATTATATGTACTCCCACAAAAACTTAGTTTTGATTTGGGCTTGCATTTGATAGTAGCTGTGTCACTCTAAGGTAGCAACAATGGCTAATACGTTACACGTCATCTCATGGCAAACTTTTGAGATAGAATTCGAAAGCCGTAATAATAAATTGTTTTTGTGACGAAAATTATATTATATATATAAGATTATATTTAGAGATTTGTTTTCATAGAGATGTTTGGTTCCAAATCCTTTGACGAAAAATATCTCCGACAAGGGAATAATTCTTAAACTAAAAAAAAACAACTTCGGGTGTTGAGCATTTTATATATAAATTAAGTTAAAATTATTTTTTTTTTTCAAGATTATTATATAATATTTATTTCTTATAAAGTAGTATCCAACATTCAATATAAAAAAATATTCGGAATCGTTGAATAAAACAAAAAAAAATTATTTGTGCATCAGAATTTATTTTGTCATCTTTAAAATAGCCACGGCTTGCAACACAATTACGCCTGCGCTTGATCCTGTTCTCCATAGATTTTATGTATGCTGATTGAGGAGTAACCTATAGCTACTTTAGCGAATTTGGCATTATGGCTTCAATCGTCTTAAAGCGCTCAGTTTAGCTTAGGGAGCTGGAAAAAAATCAGTCAGTCATGTTAGATGAATATAGTACCTAGTCCATAATAATTGTTGAATTTTTGGATAAAAACTTTTTCATAAAGATTGCTTTATACCATAGCGCATTGTTGTGGTGCAATGTCCATGAGTTTTTCTACTAAAAATTTGGTGGGCAATGGCGGACATGCTCACACAAATGCTTCATGACGCCTCAACTTCGAATCCTTTTTACACAGTATAGTATTTCCACAAGGACTACCTGTTATAAGTAATTGATTACAACTACAACAACAAGGCAAAGAGCTATATGTATAGAGAAAAATATCAGTAACAATTATTTTTTAATAATAATAAGAATAATTAAATGATAATGGAGTTTAGCTATAGCAGCTATTGGCCTTCTAAGCTATTTAGCTTGTAGCTTTAAATCAAGCAAAAGTCTTCTGTAAGCCTTTTTATCACAAAAATATCTTAGTATCACTACTATTCCTATTCCATAATCAAATAAACATCATACTATTTCTTGACACAAAAAAGTTATTGAACTGATTAGCTTAATAAAATAGCTATATAAAAACTATTTTCTGTTCGAACAAACAACTAAAAAATCATACTACTTCTATTATCCTAAAACTCATTTCGGAGAGTTAGAGCCTGAATATAATATCTATAGTTATTTTGATCCCTAGCTTATGGTTTTACACTGTGACAGTTTCTCTTTTTGATTTATAAAGTTTTATAATATGGCGCATTCTTCATGATATTCTGGGTCTTTCTCTACATTTAAATACCTGCAGGATTTACTAAAGCGCTGTTGAATAAATTTCCGTAGCATTTTTCGTGATCTTGTGACTTAATCATTGCAATTGAGATAGGTACATGCACTTGGTAACCAAATAAAGTTAGTAATCCAAGAACGTGCAGTGCCACCAAATTTCCAATATCTGTCTTGTGCAGGAATTTACAAAGGTTTCTATACCTCGTACCTCGCCTCGTCAGGAATACTCTCTCCTACGAAAATAAAAAGAAGTTGTAGGATTAACTCTTAATACTTTGGCTAAGGTTTTATCATAACCCGGCGCTTTGTTAAGCCTAACTCTTATGATGTCCAGTATTTTCTCTTCAAGTGAAGGATGGGCGATAGGTTTCTTGCTATTGGTTGTGCTATGATATTTTGAGCTATGGCATTTTCTGTTCATTTTTCATAACTTTTGATTGGATGAGGTGTTAGTTAATTTTTCCGGAAGACTTTTTAAATACTATAGAGCTTACTTAAGTAGTGGTTACAAACTCAATTCCTCTGCTTCTGATCATGTAGAAACTCTATTGTCATGTGCTCAAAATCACTCTAGAGTTCTCTTGTAGCACTGGACTTCCATCTTACGTCGATTAGATTCAGGATGTTTTCATTAACCCAATCAGTTTTTCATTTTCACCAGCATCCGACTGAAATACTGCAGGAATCGTGGCTCAAGTTTTTCAGATTTCCTCAGATATCATTGATGTCATTTGTGGGTTGAAAGTCAAGAGCATAACTATAAATAAATTCAGTGAAAATATTTGCAATGGCTTGGTCTCAATATTTTCACTACAAATCGTTTATTTAGGTGGCAAGGGCCTTTGCATGCTGTCATCACTTGTAGTCGCAGAAAGAAAGCAATCAGTGCCGGATTCTGCACTTCTTATTGACCAAACGTCGAGTAGGCAGCTTTGCCACGATTTGCAAATCCAAAAGTGATCAGATATTTCCGCAACATACACTTTTTGGCTATGGTAGTAATGTGTTCGCTTGTCATCATCTAGCGGCATTCTCTGAGCCTCTAATAGTTATACTTACAGCGCTGAAATTCAAGATTGTTCTAATGAAGACGGCCGCATTAGAAAAGGGTTTGAACGTTTGATTTTCGGGTCGGTGGATTATATTCTTTTGTTTCATCGTAGTATCTGTTATGCAGACGAAATGGATGATTGGTACAAATCCTTTTGTATGGTGCTGGGAGGTTTGCTATTTTCTAAAAAAAATAGTTTAAAGTTCGGTGCTTGAGGCTCAAGACTAGTTGGTTTTTGTTTGGGATTTAATAACACAGCTACACATTGTGGCGCAAATGCTATTCAGAGATTCACCCACTCAAAGTCAGACGCATCTTGAATTCACTGGAGTACGCTATCCTATTTTTTATTGCGACTAATATTCTATTTCTTCAGAAGGACTCAAATTATTGGTGCCTTAAAAAATATCTTAGCTTTTGGCTAGCTCTACAAGTCAAACTATTATATTTATTTAAATGAATTAAAGCTTTCGCTGTCCTTAGCTCTAAGCACTTCTCTATCCAACACATTATCAAATTTGTTCACCCCAAAATCGAAGTTTGCCAATAGTTGCAGCAAAACGAGCCAATGTGCGGCATCAACATTTACCGTTGTAATAACGTACCATAATGTGCAACTGGCAAATCTGTACATAGCACGTTTCATTCCATTTTTTTTTTTTGTTTTTTTTTCTTGCTCGACTCTGTCTTTGTTTTACTGTCTCGTGTCTGGCGGCATGCTACTAAAAAATTTTCAGTTGTGCATCTCTTATTTAGCTCTGATTTTTATTTTTCTTTTACTTTGTATGTATACGTGTGTGCGATATATTCAGCCGACGGAACTGAAATGGTAATTTGTTTCTATGTTGCCACGAGCTATAGATACTATATCGTGTTATGATGTTTATGGTTTATTTTATAAAGAGTAAGTAAGTACTATAAATAGTTTTTTATTGTTGACATATTGAGCTAAAAATGGGGAAAGAAACTATTTCCTTATTGTAGAAACTCTTATGTGAAAAAATTTTTAAATTCGAACAAAAATTAAATTATTTACGCTAAATTGCATGCAATTATATATATTGATTAGAGATAAAATTAAACAACAAAAATTTGAATTCAACAACATGAAGTATGACTTCATAACTATGCCTTTTGGAAACATAAAAAAAATAAAATCTTGACTAATTGTTCAAAATAACTTGAACAAAGTTCAAGAACGTATAAACTTTAACAGCAACAATCAGTAGTAAAAATATATACATATATATATATATAAACTATTTCAATACACGTTAGTTTGAACATGCAATATCTACGCTGTGCTATGCTGCCAAAACCAATTTAGAGCTAAATAAATCTCTACACAACTACTATGCGACTAGCATCGCTGTCATGCGCCAGATATGACATAATAAAAATCAGCTTAAGATACCACAGTCAGATAGAGATTTGTTCATTTTATTTTTAATGACATAAATTTAAGTTTATTATCAGTGCCCAAAATATACAAAAAATATACATAAATAAATTGAGTGTGAATGTTTGGGCAGGCGACATTAGAGAAAAGTTTGATATTGAAATTTTCATAGAAATATCTTATGCGATAATGATGCGGGATAAAGGCCACCTTGAAGAATTCTTTTCTTTTTTCTTTACAATTTTAGTTGAAATTTTTAAAAATATTGAACAATAATAGGCGGGTGAGTGCAAGCCATTGTGTACATTGTATTATAAATTTAGATCATATGTTGCATGATTGAAGTGACAGAAATCGATGATAAACACCCTTAAAGTACGATCTTAAACGTATATTTTCCTTAAAAAGCTTTCAGCTTAAAATTAGCTATTGTTATAAAAATTTTGATTATGTACTCGTAGAAAACAGCGTTTCCAAGCATTTAAAATGATTATGTAAAGAAATAAACACAAATTAATAAAAAAAAGATTTTGCTATGTTAAAAAATTTGATAAAACTTACAAACGCCAAAGCTCAGCCAAATACTTATCTGCATAAAACCTTTGTATACTCAAACATTTAATTTTTTTCAAGCTTATGCTGCTTCTTGAGCTGTTGTTATTGTTGTTTTTGTTTCTTCGCATTTGTATCGTTTGTATTTGGTTTCGAAGTTGAAAGAACAAACTCTCTTTCAGAATAAGATGTTCAGGAAGTAATTTCATTGTGAAATAAAAAGTGTACATGCGAAGCAGAGGGTACCACTGGTAGTTAATAGAAGTTGAATGGAATCTTCCGATTCCATTGGCGTTCTGAATTCATTCATATCATGAATAACCTCAAATATGGGTCCCTGAATCGGCACGGATTTGAGCAACGTTGGTTGGCGCGGTTATAGGAACGTTAAACAAATTATTGAACTTGTCAATCATGCCATTCATAAGCTTAAATTTCATCACCAGCCTCATAAAAAATTACAACAAAAAATAATATGTTGATGGTATTGAAAAAACAATAGTTACTTAGAAAAATAATAAAACAGGGTTCAAGTAGAATGTATTCGGCACGGTATATCGAAAATAATAATAATTGAGCTAAGCTATTACAGCTATTAGCTTTCTTAGCTATTTAGCTTAAAGCTTTAAATCAAGCAAAAGCTTAATAAATTTTTGGTAATGAAAACATTATTCTTGTTATATTTTTATAATTTTTTTAGACCTGAAAGTCTTTATTTTATCTACAGATAATGAAAATATCACTAAAAAAGAATATGAGTCCAAAACACTCACCCTACTTCCAAAAAGTACGCTTTAAAGCATATCGAGCCGTAGGGAAAATAAAATGTTGTTTGTGGTTCACCACGAGAGTGTTTCAGCGCCACAAAAAAATTATTTCCATTCAAGCTGATATATTTGAATGCGACAAAAATATGTGAACGATATAATCTTCATATACTTAGTTAACATAGAGCGTGTTTCATTTAAAAGAAAATTGTATGCATATAAAGGGTATTTTACTTAAGAAGCTCAGCCTCTTGTTATACCAAGATATAAAAAAATTAAATTTTAAAGATCAAAAATAATACATTTTTTTTAACTTTTTTACAAGAAGCCAAAATTTAACCTGAAACTTAAACTATTTCAGTCAAATTAAACTTATCACAACAGCTAAAAATAAATTTTTATTGAATTATAACTTATTATTAAACGCACATGCATATACTTTTGTTAAAAATATTGTTAATTTACTATTTAAGTAGATAGTGCTACACTTAAATACAGCTGAAGGTCTCAGTAATCAGCGCTATAAAGACTTTTTGTTATTTAAATTTTATAAATTTAGCTATCAATGTTAATAAATAAATAAATAAATTTTAACTTTCAAGTCAAACTTTGTGCAACAAAAAATAGATTTGTTAGCGATTACAAAAGATAATGAAGTGCTAAATTACGAAATTTTTTTATTTTTTTCAAAAATTTGTATGAAATTATTAACATAGAATTTGTGCTGAAGTTTGATCATATCAAGCATATTTTACCTATAATTTAAACATAATAGTTCGATAGCAGAAATTATATGACTTCTTGCGATATTTAATTTTATGAAAGTAAAAGCACGAAATTCTAGAGACACCTCACTGAGCAATAAAATCTACTACCAGAAAATTACATTGCAAGTTAATGAAACTGGAGTGCAGTATTTAGTGCTTGTCAACACTTTTTCAAAAATTTTTCATATTTGACGATCGTGAATTTTTGTGAAATAACAAATATTTGTTTCAATCATATTATAATTTGGTTATTATTATCAAATACAAGATTGCTTAAATAATTGCTCAAACAAATCTTGTTGTATATAAATGTACAATTATCTCATTTCCTCAGTGTACATTTTTATACATTTTGATCGTAGAATTAGCAACGAAGCGCACAAAAGTTATTTTCCGTGATAACTTCTAAAAATTAAAAAAAAAAATTAAATATTTTTTTTAAATATTTCAAAGAGCAAACGTGAAGAAAACAAAATTAAAACTTCCGTCTAGCCAACTTTAATTGTGTTGCGCTAAAAGTCATTAACCGCTTGAAATGTTTGATGGTTATTACCGTGTTATTCATTTCATTTTGACCAAAGTAAGTGCGATTAGTATGGCCTACACCATTAATATGGTAGATAGGTTGTGGGTGTTGCCACAAAAAAAAAGTGTTCCAAAATAAATTTTATATTCTTAGTGAGACTAAATTTTATAACTTTAAGCTTGTGGCTTAAATCTCGCCAAAAGATGAGCCCACACAGCGGATTTTCGATATTTTATTATTTGCATTTTAATTTTTATTTTTTTTTATTTAAATTTTTTTTGTCGCTGTCTTTTATTTATACACTAAACAATTTTTTTGTTATTACTTCTGAAAAAATTAACACTAATCATTGCTCGTATTCCATTTGTTGATGAATTTTTTCCAATTAATATTTTTTAATTATCTTCAAGCATGAAATTTAACACTTAAATGCTCTATGACGATTTTATGGGTAGGCGTGCTCTGTACAAATTATTGACCAAGGTTAGTTATGATATAATTTTGTTTATATTTTTTCTTTAGCTACGTGTTGTATATATTGTATTTTTTTTTTATGAAAAAAAATATTGATAATATTTTCTTCGTTTGAGTAAAACAAAACAAATTACTTGACTTGTAGTGACCAAAATATGCAGTAAGTTAGAGCCAATGAAAACAAATCATGCCAGCAAAAAGTGTTTGTGAGCATAATTTTTAAAAATATCTAGCAGCATTTTAGAATTAAGACTTACTAAACATCGTAGTTGGCTGACAAAAAGTTTCATTCAATACAATGATCTATTGATGGAAATGATGCTGGGTGTCAACGCTAACGCTAAGTATTGAGCAACATCAAAAGTAGTGATTATAAATATTTAAATAAAATAAACCCGATTTTAAATCAAAAGTTTAATAAAAAAAAACAACTTTCACAAAACTTGTATAATAAAATGATGGACATTAAGATCCCTTGGTTGTTTATTAATTATTTTTAAACTTAAATTGCATCATTTCCATTTCTGCCTATAGCTTGAATTTATTACTCATACTAGTGAACACCCAGTGAGTTACATCTTAGGCAGTTTGGAAATCACTGCGGTAGTACTATTCAACTGAACCTGTCAGAGTACAGAGATAATGATTGTTTTTATCTTGCCTCTTATCCCATGCAAGTTCTATTCAGCCCAAACAACCTCATGCTGGCGATCAACTGGTCAAATCGAAGGTTCATCATTTCTCTTCTTTTCGAACTTGGAGGCTGGTAATTAAAGATGTTATCTGGAGCGTTATCTTCAACTTGCTTGGTTACCATAGCAATCGAAAGGTTTCTAACTTTTTGAACTGCATTCATATTATTGTACAGCTCATATTCTACTTAGTTCTATATTCTTCTCCATATATCATTTTCGCTTGCAGAAGCAAATACACGATGAGAAACTTTTTTCTCTAAAGATCTTAAGGCTGTTCTGCGTCTATGCTTATAGTCCAGCACTTTGTTTCATACAGCAATAGCATCGCTTGGCTGGCAAGGGGATCAATCAGCCTTGGATGACCTCGATTATCATATTTGCTGTAGTTTTTCACTCTAGACAATTAGACATATGATCGCTTGTGACTCGAAAAATTTTATCCTTGTTCATTGACAGTTTCATGTGTTTCGCCATATACCCAACCTTAATAAATGTTTCATAGAAATATCACTAGGAAACAACTATGGTCTTAGCTGCAAACTCTGCCGACTCGAGAGATTTATGAAGAATACTGCTATCCTTGTGTAATCTTGCTTTACGCGCTAGATCTCCAGCGTGTAGTTGAAGGAATCACTAGTCAATGTGCATCGTTTTGACGAATTCCGGTGCAGATTTCGAAGCACTAGGCGAAATTTTATAAAAATTTTGGGCATTTGAGAAGAAAAAATTTTAAATATCAAGTAATTTTTTGGGTTCATGTAAAATTTAGAAAAAAATTTAAAATTATCGAAAAAATTTTCAATTAATTTTAACTTTTTTTTATATGAACAATTAACACAAGAAAACTACCTCAATTGATTATAAAAACAAAACCGTCTCTAGCACTCAACATCACTACCCACAAAGCATTATGGTACGCCGCTGCTGCTACAATGAAATTCTTTTGAACGTTAACATAAAAAAAGTAACCTACCATGAGAATTCATTATTGATCACAGACTGATCAATTGAGATCACTTGACCAAATTCGTTGGCAGATTTAACCATATTTTGATGGTTGCATCTACGCTGCTGTTGTTGTTGCTGATGTTGTTTTTGTTACATTTCACTGCTGCTAATGTACAAGGTGCGGTGAACAAGTTGAGATTGTTGTACGACCAAAACAACAACAGCAACAACAACAACAGCAATAACAACAAGGAGAGTAGCTTGACCATAAACTAGGAAGGGAATTTGCCGGTGATCGATTGAACACATTTGATCGATCGCATGTATTGAAGTGTAGATGTACACGCAAAATCGTTTGACTTGGATCACATGATTAAATCGGTCAATATGTAGAAGCACAAACAGAAGAAGAAGAAGCCAGCAGCATTGGTACAAATACCGTTATATTGTGTAACTGTATTTGCGAGATCAATATGAGCATATGAGTTGGTTTGTGCGTGTTTTTTTTTTTTTTTTTTTGTTTCGTCGCTGACCATTTTGGGAAGGTCGTTGCGGATGAGGAAAAGGATTGGAATTTTCATAGTTGTTCTGGTTGTTTGTCTTGGCCTAAGCTCACAAGGAGTTAGTGTGGTTGTTGTTGTGGTTGTCTGTGGTGAAAATTTTGCAAGAGATGTTAAGTGATTTTTAGAAAGCTCATATTGTGGAAAAGTGGAAAAATCTTAGATTTCTAATCAATAAGTAAATAAAGTGAGTGATGAGATGAGAAAGGAGTTAAAGCACTTTTTGCAAATAGAACTTTAAAGTATTGTAGTATATTGATGAGTTGTATGAATTGTGCGTCGATGAAGTTCAAATCAAGTAGAAATTCAAACAAAAGAGTGAAAATTTCTTAGAAAGCCGTAGCATTTTCGTATTTAATGAACAAAGAGACTGTTATGATGTAAAAATCTATATAAATAGTCGAAGGCAAAACAGCTCTACCGCTTTTTAACTGTCGAAAGATAACATAATCGCTTGATATTTTTGTTGGAAAACTTGTGAAGAGGAGCAGTAGCGAATGTAGTTTTTTTTCAGTAGTAGGCAGTGTTGCTCCGCTAACATGAAAAAAAGTTTATACGGCTTAACTAATAGAATGATTTTGATGAAATTTGCTAAGGACTAAACTTTAAGTAAGGATATAGCAACTATTTGCCGTTTTAGTGGGCGTAGCACCGCCCTTAATGGCTAAAAACGCTGTGGCGGCGATTTTGATTAATTTTGTTACAGAGATAGATTGAATTATAAGGAAACATATTTGTTTTTACTGGGCGGTGCCACGCCCCTATCCAGAAAATAAGCTTTCGCGATATATGCATGTGCATAAGTTAAGCAAAGTTGTTGAAAAAGTCGAAAAATATTGAAAAATTCTAAATGTATTGAAAGCTTGAAACGTCAAAGCACATCAATAAGTCGAAAATTTTTTAAAATATTAAATAATGTTGAAAAAGCCTAAAAGTATTGGAAAACTTGAAAAATTGTCAAAAACTTCAATTAAAATTTTAACTGTATGTAACACTAGAGTTACGAACTTAACTTTTTCCGCCAATTTACTCCAGTACCAATTTTCTTGCAAACCTACGCCAGTAAACATGTTCTCACCACATACATTTTAAAACCTTTTTAAAATTTAACATTCGTCTAACTTTTTATCATAGCTGAACAAGTAAGTGGCATATACAGTTCTAATACAACTTTGTTATTAGATGGCATTTGAATAAAAAAAACACAGTCTGTTTTTCGTTCTGCAAAACTTGCATACGACTTTTGCGCTAGACATCAAAGCATTGGAGTTAAAGATTAATTAATAGAATCACAACAACAATGAACACAATTTTTGTTTTAAAATTTCATAAACACAATTAAAATGTTAAGAAAAAATGCCGCAGGTAAAATTAACCAAACAAATCAGCATTCAAATGCACGCACCAAAAGAGTGACGTTCAAAGGGGCTACTCAAATACCGCGCCTTTAGCACGTACACTCGTAATTTGCTGATGAAGTGAAATGACAGTATTTGCTTTTAAAACATTAGCTATAGTATAGAGAGGGATAGTTGTGGCATGGCAGCAACAGTTTAACAAGAACAACCATTGATCATGTATTTAGTCGCAATTAAGTGTTAACGTGTCGGCAAACAATTTAATTAAAAGGTAAAAAAAAAAGAAGGCAAAATATTGATACCCGTTTACCGCCTTTGAATGACACGTGAAACTGACTAACTGAATTGACTGACTCTGATCGGTTGACTGTCAAACGAAATGACAATTTAATGGCAGGTGATGAAATATGAAAACTAAAGTGCAAAATATTAAAGCTTTAATATACCTAGGTGCTTTGAAAAATTGCATGAAGAGAATTGTTAAATCTGATACTATGAGTAGAGAGACTACAGAAAAATTTCAGCATGCTATGCGCCGACTTTAAGGGATTGAAAACTTCTGGGAAAATGGCTACAGTTTGGAATTTAGTTTGAACGCATAATATCATGCAACAAAAAAAAAATTGCTGAGGCGGATTGTAATCGTTTTCAATATCTTTAAAGATAGGTGAAGGATAACACTCCAACAAAATAATAATGCAACATATCTGCATTACAAGATATAAAAGACTCTAAAAGACTCAAAGAGGGGCTTATCCTGATTAGATAAGAGTAAGTTAATCTCTGTCTAAAAGTATTGGAATATGTCTTGTTCTTTTAGCGCAGTTTTTTAGTTTATGTAGAATGTCAAAAACGTACCTTAAATGGAGAAAAAGATTTTGCAACCAAAACTCGATTGTATATTGATGTACGCGTCTATTTTCCAATATTTGTAAGAATAATAGCGATTCAAAGCAAAAATATAAACAAGCTATAAATTAATATTTTTAATAAAAGATTTCACAAAATCTAAACAGCAACTTTCTTCTTATATACTTCATAGTCGTAGTAAACTGAGAAAATCGCATTTTCTCTATCAACCCACATTTTTTATCCAGAAAACTTAGCACATATTTATATGTCGGAAATGTGAAATGAAATACAAATATATTTTTATTTTTGTTATTATTGCAAGATCTCTTGCATGAGAAAATGCTTTTATGCAAAACATATCAAATTTCATTAAAGTAAGTTTTCCATTTACAATGCAAAAAATTGAAGATACACCGAAGATTTAAACTGTGAAAAAAAATCTGCAATGCAAAAATTAATAAAGTATGTTAAAGGCATGCATACACCAAAGGATACATAGTTGTAGAAGGAACGTTTTAAACCCCAAAATTTTACACCTTTACAGAAATAGTCCTTTTGAAAAAAAAATTATTGTGAGATGTTTTTGTCAAGCAATTTATCTATTCTTTAAAAACTTTTTTTTTATTTACAAATATACATCAAAATCAACTCTTTCCAAACTTGACGCGATAAAGCAAGTCCAGCTCACATTCTGCTTCTCTAGAACTACTTTAGCAATAAAAAATTAAGCACTAAAAACTTTAATTCAATTGAGTTACAAAGTTTTTGAAGCTTTCAACCATTTATCTTACATTCAATTATAATTCATTAAATATTCAACTTAATTGCCATTACGTTTTCTTACTGTGTATGGCGCATTACAATGATGACAATGACGAGTAATTTAATTCTTGCATAAAATAAGTAACAACAACAACAACAATAGAGTTAAAACAAACAATTGTTGTTGTTGTGTAGCAAAACGATGGTTAAGTTTAACCGCATGTTTAACGTACGTTTACGTCCAAGCCACAACATACAACAACAAACAGCTTGTGCTGTAATTTTTTTCTGTATATATTTTAATTGCTTGTAAGGCGTGGCAACGTTGACATCGTTTTTGGGATAAATAATTGCATTTATATGCAAATCAATTTAAGTTTCCTTTTTAAAACAAAATCAATTTTAATAGGTTGCACAATTTAGAATTTAATTTAATTTTAATAGTTGAAAAATTTACACCTTTAATAAAATTAAAAAAAAAAACAAAATTGATATTGGTCTGTTATTTATGCAGTCATGTGTAAAATTATTTGTTTATATGGCAAACATTTATATTTTATTTATTTTCTTTTATTTGCGAAACAGTGGGACATGCACCATCGAAATTGTGATTTAAACAAATTATGTTGAATGTGAATCGATGACAGAAGTTTTATTGCTTTATGTTCGATTTAAGTAATTTTTCCAGACACATTTTGATATAAAATAGAAGCTCAATCCGATTAACTTTTCTAATGTTATTTTTTTTTATTAAAGGTCTTACATTCATAAGAAACTAGAGTAACCCATGCAATGAAGCTATGCAATGTTCAGTACATCATTAAATTTTCATTCATTAATAAATGAAATCATCAGTGACCTTTTAAGCCGATGAGTGAGAGGCCCTCAACAAATCTATGCTAAAAGGTATATTCTCACTCATCGGCTGAAAGGTCACTGATGATTCCATTTAGCAACGCATGCAACTAGTATGACAAGCTTTAGCTCTTTTTTAGTTGTTTTGCACTATGTTTTGTGTAGTAAATAAAATATATTAAAAAAATTTGTTAAAGAAAATAAATTTTTTCTCGAAACTATTGCAGAAACTGACAAAAAGAAAAAGTGATTTGTTTTTAAAAAAATTACACCAAAAATCTTATATCTCTTTTACGGGTAGGGAGAGAGGCACAAAAAATGTTCAAACGTATTCCAATCAGACCATTTCTAATATTTTGCTATTTTTAAAGAAATTCACTTTTTAATTTGTGGTTATTTTGGACATAAATCGATTTTATTTCACCGTTTCTGTCTTTAAATAAGAAAATTCTGTAATTTTTAATATTATGCTCTTGTTCTATTTTGATCTCGATTTAAAGTACAATTTCCTCAAACAGCCATTTCAGTGATTTAACACTAATTTCTTAGTATATGTTGTATTTTGGCTAAGACAAAGTTTATCTTCCAGAAAAATTACTCAAGAAAAGAAATGTCGTCTAATATCTCCCACTGACATATATCTCTTTAAAGCAATAGTTTAATATTTTTTTAATTTTCTGCAAGGTTTTTTCTTCTGCGGGCAAAGTTTATTTGCAAGAAATTTTTTATTTCCACTTCCGATCTTTTAAGGTAACGTCATACTATAATGACACGGTTATTAGAATAGAGAAAATTGTCTTCAAGTTGCGATTAAAACTCTGACGACAGTGTTTAGAAAACAGTACGCGTTCCGAAATTAAGATATGTTCAGAAAGTAGAATCAGTCTTCAGTGCTTACAAAACTGTATGCATAATGATTTTTCTGCTAGATACATATAATTGATTGTAAAAATAATATAGTAATAATGATTATGATAACTTACTTTTAAATGCAATTGAATCACGTCATAAATAAATAAATGGGTGCAAGCGATGTACGCGATAAAATGCTTATGATAGTATTATATTGTATATAGTATATTATTAAATAATTGCGAATTATCAAGTCATTGCCATCACAACTTAAAAAAAAATAAATAGCCAAAAAAAAAAAAATTTTAATTTTAAGTTTTAATTTTTGCAACCCACTGTGCAAGCGCGCTTAAGTGTATTCTCAAAAAAGTTGACATCACTTAAAAAGCCATTTCAAGAAATTGAATTTCCAAAAAAAGCTGCGTGTGAATGCTATATTGAGCAGAAGAAATATAACAATTATTTTTAATTTAATTCAATTTTACAAATTTGTACAAATTTGTAAAAAAAAAACACGAAAACAGTTTATGGACTACATAACGCATGTATGTATGCATGTGTGTATGTGTGTATGTTTGTATATGTCAAAGCCAATGAAGCAATAAATAGTGCAGGGAGTGAGAGCCAACGAATTTACTGTGTACATATAGAGGAAACTATAGAAAACTCATGCTAATGCTAGGTACTAGACCCAATAAGCAGCAGCTAGCGCTTTCAATGAAGCGTAACGTTGAAAGACCTCTTGACGTTTTGGGGCAACCCACGTTACGCAGTAGCAGCAGCCGCAGCAGCAACGGCAACGGCAACATCATCGTAAGTTAATAAAACGGAAATAACAGTGGGTTTCCTAAGAGTACACAGGGCGTGCACATGCGCACAATTAATATGCGGAAAATGATTTTCATGATGATTTAAATTTTTGACTACAATCATAAAAAATAGAAAATAAATATTCGAAAAGAAAAACTTAAGCCTAAAACGTGGGCGTGTATCGTATTGCGGCATCTTAACGCGTCTGTTGGATTTCCTTCACTGGCGCACTGGAGCATGCAATAAAGCCACTTCGATTTGGTCTCTCGTTACGTTACTACTTGTGATGTCTTTTGAACTTTTGTTTTTGGGAGCGAAAGAAGTGTGCAGTGTACCGTATGTGGGTGTGGCATAGTAGCCGCCTTATTTTGATCTTTGCTATAAATTTAGAGTGGGTGCAAAACAACAATTAGAAATCTATTAGTTGTTGTCTTTAGTAGAAAATTATAATTTTCAATTTAATTGAAGAGAAAAATTATTCCCACAATATATTGGGAACGATTTTGATTAAATTTATGTGTGTGTGTGTGTAAGTAGTTCACATGCTTCGATTTACTAATTAATGTTATCTTCATTATATTTCACATCCTTGAGGTAATGTAGCACCTTAATCAAGTCAGCAGCACACTTTATAAAAATTCAATAAGCGAGCGCACGCCTAATGAGCGTCACTTAAAATAAAAATTACGTGTAACCTGTTAATTTTCTTTGCTGCAGAGCAATGTTGGCAGGCGTTAAAGTGGGCGGAGCAACCACAGCCGCCACAGCTAACATTAGGTGTTTCTATTCAGCAACAACAACAATTGACTGAACTTGAAGTGCATAATTTGAAAATTTGCACTTTCAAGCGCAAATTGCATGCGATTAAAAAATCGTTTTCGCGGGCAATAAAAACGCAACATACACACACACACACACATACATATACATAAGCACTTGCATGATAATCAGAGTAGCGCAATTTGCACGCTGTTACACAGGAAGGAAGCAAAAGTGTTTGTCGGCCGCAGGAAACCTTTTTTCGAATGCAGTAGCTGCTGCTGTTGCTCCTGCTGTTTTTTGTTGTGTTGCAGCAGCAGCACTTACTGCAAGTGTTGCTGGTTGTGTTTTTATTTTTGGAGTTTTGTTTTTGCTTTTTTTTTTGTGGGTGTAAAATTTTCTTTAGTCAGAAAATTATATGAAATTAAAATTTTTCCTTAGCTATTGACGTGCAAATTTGTTTTCAGCAAAATACTCATAGCATGGATAACATTGGGGTGGCACAAAAATTTCAACAGTGTTTAACTACAAACATATTTAAGCGGCATTGGTGCTTAATTAATAGTGGGGAGGCAGTTTTTAAGCAAGTGTCTATAGTTTGGACTTTGTTGTTGTTTTTTTTTTCAAGACCTAAAAATATTTGACAAGAAAATCAGTTATTACAGCTGCGATGTCGAAATTATCTTTATATCATAGCAGCTCAAAACATTTAATTTTTAGTGTACTTCCAAAATTCTTTGCAGCTTCGGTAGTACGTTTGCTGGAGCTCCATTCACGATTATGAAAAACTTAATAGCAATAAAGAATTCTTATAAGACTCAAAATATTTTGGTTTTTCTGAACCACCCTCAACTTGTTCTTAAGCAAAATAAAGTTCTTGTTGTTGTTTTTGATAATGCAGGCGCCAAATTTTGCATGCTGGCATTAACTGCATGTTGCAGCAGCAGAAGCAGCACTACAAGCATTGCATTCTAAACAAATTTTGCCACAGTCACGTGTCTTGGTATAGCGTTGGAATTAAGAAATTTCCATTAGAATGTCAGGAAATTGTTGAAATTGATTAAATCGCATTTTGGTTAAGCGTAACAAGTGAATACGGAAGAGCAAGGGGAAGGAAGCAAATTAGACAAAGATAACATCAAATAAAACCAAATAGTGAGAGAGCATTTGAATTGTGTTTTCGTGTTGTGGAACAACTTATTTTCATAAGCGGAAAACATTTGATAACGTGAGTATTCTTTTAACTTTCGAAGGTGTTAAAAACTTCTGAGATCCTTAGCAAAGATATGTGCTAGAAAATGAATGGTATTTAGCAGTTCATAATTTTTTTTTTTTAAATAAATAAATGAAGAAGCTGCTGTCAGTCTGACATGTACTGCTTTTAACAAGAAATAATTTAAACATTTAATCAAACACCATTGATTGAATCAATAATTTAACAACTTAATTAATTAATTAACACAAGAAGACATCGTTGTCACATGAACAGTAAATAATAACACTAGTCTACAAATTTTTTCAAAGTTATAGCGCGACAAATAAAAACCAACGTTTCTAAAATAAAATTTGCCGCTGAAACCGTAGTAGTGGTTTTGCTAGATCAGTTCTGGTTTTTGAGATAAACGGCAAAAACCAAAAACATGCGCTGTTCCGGGAGGTAACACCGCATAGGCTCCATTGAAAATGTTATTTTGCAAGATATTCATTCCAAATTTTTTTTGTTTCCCAAAATAAAAAATCATGACAAAAATTTTAAAGTAATATATATTACAATAGCACCACTAGTTTGGTCGCTACAGTTAAAAAACGGTTTAACAAAAATTAAATTTTTTGCAATATGTATTTCAAAAATTTTTCAGTTAGCATAATATATCCATATTTTGGATTTGTTTTATTTAAGTTATGTTAAGACACTAAAAGGAATGAATTTCATGTAAAATAACATTTTCAATAGAGCCTATATGGCATTACCTCCCGGAACAGTGCATATTTAACGTTTTTGCCCTTTATCTCGAAAACCATAACTGATCCAGCAACACCACTATGATTTTCAGATTCAGCAAATCTGCTATGATTTTCGTGTTCAGCGCTAAATTCTACTATAGGAACGCTGGTTTTTATTTTCCGCAATTTTTCTTGTTGAGTAGTGTAATTAAATAAATTGTGACATTTTATTATGCAATAATAAAAACAACAACATGATAATTACATATTTATTCAACAACAACAACAATTACAACGACATTCAATCGATTTCAATTGAAATTCAAGCAATTCAACTTAACGACAACAACAATAACAGCAATGATGACAACATCTTGTATATTTTTTTTGACGTTGCGACTGCATTTAAAGAAACTCAAATAAAACAACAACTTTTTACCAAAAAGAAAAAAAAATATAAATAACAACAACACTAAATGTTCCCACCATAAAAGGCCACTTTGAGCTCATTCCTGTTTCAATTGAGCAATAAAAAGTTAAGGAGCAGAAAGAAAAAACCAAAAAAACAAACAACAGAGTTCAGCATTGAAAAAGCGTTGCGCATGCGCATGCGCACATGATATTTCTGATACCATGCGTGTCAAGTGAGTCAAGGATGTGTGGCTGAAAATTGCCAATTGTAGCATAGAATGCTACCAAAAAATTTAATAAACTTCTATCAAATTCAATTTAGTTTTAGCTGTTAAATAAAATTATTTAACCCATTATAATCAGACAAGGCTTTGAAGAAAATTCTTTAATTTAATTTATTTTTTTGTTATTTTTATATTAAAACTTTTTATTTTTTCATTCATTAGTACTAACATAAGTGGGATTTTTTTTTTATCAGTATGTACTCAATAATCATTATTCAAAGGAAGCTCCGTGCAGTATAAAATATTGTTTAACGCTGGGTTTTAGCTCAAAATGTTTACTCAATGATGGCATTTGCAACAAATTTCATCACCGAATTGTATTGCAGTTAATAAACATATTTAGTGCTACAAAATAAATGCTTTACTTATTTTTCAAAATAATTCACAAGTCTCAACAGAAAGTGTTCAAAAGCCTAATGAGCCGGCGTACCCCTGTGAATTCAGATTTCTGTATCTGATACATAATGGACGGCAAACTTTAAGCATTTCAACTATATAGTTAAATATATTTGACAATTTTCTCTAAAATGAAAATCCAAAAATGAATGACCAAAATCGACGATTTTGGCACATATCCTATATTTTGAAATCTAGAGCTGCTGTGAAAATTTGGTAACATTTCGACTTTGAATTAGTTAAATGACATTTAATTTGTTTGAAGGAGCCAACAACAAATTTTCTTTTCGCATCAGTATAATCCAAAACAAAATCCTTTATTTAAAAAATATCTTTCGTTGTGACACAAATTTCAATTAAATAATTTTGTAAATGGGTTAATATCACTGATGTATAGTTTTGTACATATATGCCATCAAGATATAAAATTTGATTGAATTTTTAGATTTTCAATTTAAGCATTTAATAATTTTATTTATTTTATTTAAATCACAACTGAATAGTTACACAGGCACGAATTAAAATCAATACCAAGCAAAGCTATCGCCGACGCCATCTAGCGTTTGTTGCTTTGATTAAAGATTGACTTAAAATGATATTTGCAACTGTGGCAAAGATTTTTAATTGAAAAAGACTTATGCAGAAAATGCAATATAAAAATAACACTATGCGACAATTTTGTGTTTTTTATTTGAGCTTGCAATTTCTGATATAAAATTAGAGTTTTTGTTCAGAATCAATACCCAGTATCGAAAATATTTCGAAAATATAATTAACTAGTGATGCTCGCGGCTTTGCACGCGCACTTCGCAATATTTATTGTTTCATAATGAAATTACTCGCTTAACATCACAAACTGTAATCTCTCTTCAAAAGTAATATAAAAAAACAACACAAAAAATGAAAGACAATTTTTGTCGAAAAAAAAGAATATTAAACTTTAAAAAAAAGGTATGCAATATCCTTCTTTAGCACAATTATGTTATTTGTAAAAATATATTAAAATCGGTTCCTGCTGGGATTTTAAAATCAGTCCTATAATGTAACATTTTTATTTTGCACATAACTTACTGTATTTTTATTTTGCTAAATAAAAAACATATCTAAAAACTCATTTCATGCCGCTTATTGATGATGTATTATCTATGGATTGCAATAAAATTTCAAATTAATTTTTTTATTATATTTTTATTTAGTTAAATGCTGCTGTGCGATGTCATAAAAACTGGTCATTTTCCATGTAACCAATTTCAGCATTAGTTTTTATGAATTTTTTTTTTCTTTTCTATTTCTAGTTAATATTTTGGTAAAGACTTATAATTTTTAATGTAAGAGAGTTCAATGTACGTCTTTGAAATACATGAAAAATTAATTTGTTTTTTAGCCCGTAAATATTCAACTTATTTTATTGTGAATTATTATTTAACGATAGTGATATTGCATCTATCATACTCAAGTATTTAGAAAAAAAAATATTCAGATTGTATAGCTAATGCGGAATTTTTAAATTAAAAGTGGAGACATAAATATTTATAAAGGGTGATTAAATTAAAGACAACAATTTAAATCTGGCATTACATTTTCTTCGTCAAAAAAAAAAAAACAGCTGATATTATGCAACTGGTATTTTTAAATATTGACGTTTATATTTACCAAGACCTATCACCGAAATTGAGCAAACTTAAGCGTTCAGCTCATGCCCAAAAATTTGACTTAGAATCCAGTATTTTAATTTTTTCTTCAACTAAACTAAATGGCAACATTTTAATTTAAAATTTTTTATCATTTCTTTCCTCTTTTTTTTACAGATGAAATCAAAAAGCAGCTACGAAATGCACAACTATGTGTCAATAATTTCACCAAATGCTAGTCTTAGCGATGCGCTTAGCAACAACAATATCAATATAACAACAAGCATATCATCAAAAATCAAAAGAGCAAAAGCAACAATGAAACAATCCAGCATTAGCAATGAAAAATATTCATTACGTCAGCGACAAAAACGACGTAATTCACCAGCGCTGCCAATTGCCACCGATAGTCCAGGTTACGCAAGTGATGAAAACAACAATAACAACCATAGCAATAACAATGAAGAGGAGGACTATGTATTGACAACGTTTTATGCACAAAAAACAACAACTCCAACAAAAACAAAAAACTCTGGTAAACGTAAAAAATTTGATAACAGCAGCCACGCCTACACAACTCCCGCATTAACAACTGCACTGGCAACGCAATCGAAAAATAAAACGAAAGCTGCGCCGCTTAGCAAATATCGTCGAAAAACTGCAAATGCGCGTGAACGTACGCGAATGCGTGAAATCAATTCAGCCTTTGAAAATCTACGTCATTGCGTGCCACACACCATCACTGGCGATGATGCTGCCCAATCCAATGAGAAGCTCACAAAAATCACAACGCTACGCTTGGCAATGAAATACATAAGCATACTCTCCGAAGCGCTAGCGAATCCAACATTCGGTGAAGACTTTGTAGAAGAATGCAAACGCGATGGAGATAATCGTTTTACGGAGCAACCGTTATTGCCGTATGTACCACCACAATATGATGAGGTCGAAATTAAATCAACGCCGCTTGCAAAGAAGTCCAAATCGCACGCAAAAGCCAAGGCAACCAAAAGCAACGCGACGGCGGCGCGCACAATGACTGCAAAGAAGTGCGCAAGTGATAGCAAGGCGTTTAGCGCTAAGCGCCAAACGAAAAAACAAAAAATGCAGCCCTACGCTGATGCATACTCTTCGGCAGCTTCAACATGTTCCTCCCACTCATCATCATCGGCATCTGTATCATCATCATCATCATCTGCGTATGCAACGCTCTCTTCTTTATCGGCAGCCTCATCAATTGCCGGCGGTTCACCGAATGCCTCCTCTGCCTTTCTGCTCGATAGTCCTGTGAGTGCGGCATATATGCATAATATGGTTAGCGTACATCAATCGATGTCTGATTTGAGTAGTCTTATGCTGGAATCAGATGGTGAATCGATGCAACTTTCTGAACCTTGCCTTAGTCCGCTGCAGAGTAGTTACCATCTACTTGGCGGTACATCACAGCAGTCGTCTGCCACTACAGCGAATTCTGTAGTCACCAGCGCCGCAGCACTCAGTCCCTTCGATACTTCGGCAGAGGAACATATTGCTTTAACTACGCTAGAAAATCCACTAGAGTTGAGTTTACGTCTATTGGACTCTTCGGCAGACTCTTTGGATTTTAACGTCAGCAACAGCGATCATCATGTACCGTCTACGTGTATTAGTCCGCTGGTTACATTGGATTCATTTAATCCATTTGCTGATTTATTGCATAGTGATTTTTCAGAGCAGAGTACACTTGACTTGTTTTTAGCGTGACAAAATAAAGAAATTTTTATTATATCCTTTAGACTTTATTTATTTGGCATTTAAAAGATTTATTTTTAAACACAAATTGGGCACTATTAATGTTTTATGTGTGACCAATTGAAATTTGTAACGTTATGTTTAGGTATATTTAGTTTTTAATTTTACGTTCTTAAAATGTTACTATTTAGATTATAAGACTTTGTTATAGACAAAAACACATTTTCTCTGTTCAAAAGTTAACTGCTTTATTTATTGCTCAAAAAAATTCACAACTCACTTTCATTTTACTTAACAATTAAGTTTTCACGTTATTTCAATGAGTCACAATTGTCAGTCAGATATATTTGAACAAAGTCCTTATAAAATTTGCAGTGCCTTAGACAATGTACGAAATATTTTTCTCAATTTTCCTTGCTTGACAACTGACCTGTAAAGCTAATAAAAAATTACATTTTTCAATGTTTAAAAAGTAAAGCTTTTCAAAATATTTTAGAAATTTTAACAAAATTGTTTATAAACTTAACTATCACTTATTTCTAGCTGTCTATATCAAATACACATTTTTCAATGTTCAAAAAATTTTATGCTTTATTCACTTTTCAAAACAATTCACAAGTTCTTACAGCATTGTTCAGATACTTAAATTTCATTAATTTTTACCTATTGTATATGTATCGTGTGGTAGCCTCTATTTACATTTAGCAGTGGGATAACTTTATGAAAATGTCTGTAAGATGATTAATCTCAAAAAAATTTAAAGGAGCACTAAAACCAGGTCATAACTTTTTAATTATTGCATAACCTGAGGATTTTCTGCCTTGCTGCTTGACACTCTGTTTTAGACCGCCCTGTAGCTACTTTTTAGTATTATAAAAAAAAATGACTAATGTTATACTTACAATGGACCATATTCTATTTCTTTAATACTCAGTATCTCGTCTTTTTTAACGTGAACTCGTAAAACCAACCGAATTCTAATTGTGTCATAAACATTTGTTATTTTAGCATAATATATTATATATGAATTTAAATTTGTATTTAGTAAATTAATAAATGATTGTATAATTTTAATCAAGTATTGAATAGAGCACTACACATACATATGTGTTTTATTTTATATAAAAAAATGCATCAAAAAGTTTTTCCTCTGCATTTAATTTAAGCAAAAAGTTTAAAATGACTAAACTGTAAGTCAATAAATCACACAGTCACCCAAAAATGAATAATTTTGCAAAAAAAAAATATACCAAAAAAAAAGTTTAAAAAAATTCACTGTTTTAAAAAAAAAATATTTTTCAAAAAAAAAGATTTAAACTGAGCGAAGCTTGTAAAAACTTCCCATAAAGCACATGCTTTCTTATTACTCAATCTCCGTCTCGTTTTATCAATTTATCTGAGATTTATTTTTCCTTTTTGATGTTTTTTTTTTGACTGGGTTTATTGACAACTTGAAAGTCTCATGCGATTTCAGCACGTTAAAAAACCATATGCGTTCACAAAATACTCTCAATAAGTTTCATTTAATGTCACTATTATTTTTGTTTTTGTTTTAAGGCTTAAGTTAAATTTTATTTACTGCTAGTATAAGTAATATAGTTTTTAATATATGTAATAATAATATTATTTTAGTAAGCAAAATACTCACTTTCATTGACATTCTTATATTAATGTTATTGTAAATTGGTATTGATTAAGTTCTTAAAAGCAACAAAAATCACTCAAAGAAATACAATTGTTAAATATTTTTTTAATAAATTTTATTTAAAATTATAAAAAGTATATAATTAATTTTTTATTTTCACTTTATTAAAAGCTTAAAAGTACTAACCTATGAAATTTTGTCAAGAAATTCTGTGCAGGATATGATTATTGGTTTGGAAAAAAACGATTTTTATCAAATTAACATAAAAACTTTTGTATATATTATAGTGAAAGGATCTTCTATTGCTACAAATGAAAATAGAGATTTTAGTGAGCATAGTATAAGCAATGAAACCAGCAGTTTTTTTTAGCCAAAAGACACACAAAACTTAAAAAAAGTTTAACTTTCAAAAGTCGTTTTCAGTGTCAAAATTCAGCAAAATATTAAAATAGATAATTTAAGCACTGTGTAACATTTTTCACTATTCTGAAAATTTTGCTTTGACAAGATAGTGTTTTTCATATGGGACAATTTTTGCCTCTAATGAGGTTAAATTTTGCAGTATTACTAACGACCCCTCCCATTTGAGTATAGCTTGAAAACATTTTTTTTCTTAGATATTTCTTATGCAGTATAAAGTGCTAAACAAGATTCAGCAAAAAATGGTAAAAGTCAAGTCCCTCACTAATAAAGTAGTACATCACTGTCGTGAGGGTCATAGTGCAACAATCTTCCCAATCGTGTCAGTATTTCACGTATTGAAGAATGATAGCGAAGCGATTAACTTTATTGCATTTTTTTTTTTTCGTTAGTAAAATATCTACTCTAATTTTTTTTTTTCTTAAACTTTATTATAAATGTTTTGCGATTAATGAACGTCCGCTCTTAATTTTTTTTTATTAAATTTTAGAATAAAATTTTATTTTTCTTCGAAAAAAATTATATTTTTTGTGAATTTTAGGGCGCAGTATCGTATGATCAATTTCCCCTATTAGAGATTTTTTATTATTTATAATTTTCAATTTTTCCATTATTTTTAAGTGTCAAGTGAACTTGAGCAGAGTTTTTGTTAATATTATTATTAAGCATAATTTTTTATTTTTAGAAAATATGACCTCAAACATACTGTTGCTCATAATCATTATCATCACGATCCGAATCATCAATGTCATTATCATCAACATCATTATCATCAACGTCATTGTCATCACTATTATTTTCAATGGGTGATAAGTCAATTTTTCGCGTTGGGTAAGTAATCCAATCCATTATAGATGCTTGCGTTGTTGTCGCTAATTCACTCTTCTCTATTTCGTGTGGAAAGTTATTTAACTTATGAGCCACATCTTGAGGCCGACAACAATATATTAAGCCCAATGTTGCCATTTTTCGAACTGTTTGAAAAGAATGTAGCCACTCAAACTCATAGCAAATATCCTGGCACAAGTATATCGAAGGATCATTGTAATACTATAATGTAAGAAAAAAGTAAAAATTTTCACTTGATAATTATTTACAATGCCTCACTTCTTCTTATAAGAAATAAAAATATTTCAATTTAAAAAAAAAGCTGCTAAAAACTTATACTCACAAATGGTGAATTGTAGCCAATAACTACCAAATCCTCTGTAATATTTCTATGTGTAGACTTCAGATATAACCAAATAAAAGCTGGCACGGCTTTTTTTTGGTTATCTGAACTGGCATACAAAAGTATCTTATTAACTTTGCACTCACTATCTAAAGCAGGCATGGTTATTTCACCAGATGCGCCTGTGACTACGTTATAGGGTATATGTCTGCTGCGTTCCTCTAACAGATTTAAAAATGTACGCCAATTTCCCATACGGAGATTTCGCCACCAAATAATTTCTAGCAAATATTCGAAACTTTTCAATTCATCTTTCAATGGTAAGTCCTGCACCAGACTATCGCTCTCAAAATTGAATTGATTCAAAACCGTATCATTTAGTCTAAAATAGAAAATTGTAGTAATTATAAGATGTTTCACTCGCATATCTTGAAATGTTATATAAGCAATTGCTATCTCGTTGGGTTTTCGAGATATCGATACTTAAAAATGATAACCTAGTATGCCAGTGTACTTAAAATGAGAACTTTGTGCGCTAATAAAACGAAATCGTGTCATTTGTTCAGGATGCCAAAAAATATCTCTGTGCAAAAAATGAGAATCATCAGAGTGCGGGGTGCTTTAACGACGGAGACGGTCAAGCCTTCCCGCTAACAAAAAATCGAAATTTTTTTAATTTTCATGACACTTACTGCGGTACTTGCAAGAACTCTACTTTGTGCACTTTAATGATGGCAATTATAACTTACTGCCACACCAGCCAATGTAAGATATTTAAATTTTGATTCAGTCGAATAGAAGATCTTTATTATTTTTATTTTAATAATTATTTGTGTTACCTTAGAATTTTGAAATAGTCCTGTATATGATCCAGCTTATCATCTAAAGTTACAGAATTTATTTGTAATGTATTTTCTTCTAGCTGCATGAAATAAAAAAAAAATGATCATATGAAATCTGAACTTAATTCCACTTAAAAAAGTAGCTACACGTGAAATATACATACAGTGGTGGCGGACTAATTAAGAACACTCAAGCCTAATTCCTTTTTCTTGTTCTGTTTCTTTAAATAAACGAAATTTTTAATTTTTTTTTTTTCTGTTTTTAACTATTAATTTACACAACGTGAACCTTCGTAAATAGAAAATCCCATATATTCAATCGAAGTATATTTTAAATCTAAAGTAATTCATCTTTTAAGAACAAGGATAACGATGTATTTAAGAAAGATTACAAAAACTGTTAATGTCTTTCAGAAAACTTAAAATTTTATTGAATATTTTGTTGGGAAACCTTTATTTGCTGATATACTTTTGCACCGCTTTGTCATAGAAGCTATAGGTCTTTGGCATTTCTCTGGGGTTATCTTTTTCCAGGCGTCCTTTTCATCCGGTCTAACTCTTACAGACATGAACTTTACGAATATGACATTTTTCCTTTGAAATGTCCATTTTTAGCTGGTGCCAAAGATTTTCAATAGGACTAAGAACAATGCCATAAAACATTTTTAGAAAAATAAATCTACAAAAAAACGTTCCTAGAACCCAACATCCATGGAAAACGGATGAAATAACCGACTGAAGGATCATTAGTGAAGCAAAATACAATTATTTTTTGCCTTCCTAAGAAATACAAAAAAATATGTTCATAATCAGATTGTGTTCTATATTAGTCCGCCACCACTGTATATACTATATATGCATCTCAACAACAAAAAAACCGCTCAGTAAAAATATTTTCGATAAGTAGTTAGTTTCAATTTCTAACCTCAGGCAGTTCAGAAAAATTTTGTCCTACAGAATTAATATGAAATGATTTTTCTTTTTCTGGAAATTCTAAGTTTTCGAAATATTTTGTAAATAATTTATAAAAAACAACTTACCGTATGAGTTAGAAAACTAATTTTCGTTCGATAAGCCATATAATTTACATACTTTAGGTTCATATTATTCCAATCATAGCAAATTCCAGCATATATAATTGGCACATAATAATCCACATGTATTCCAATTCCTATGGACATATTTGGCTCACAGTTTGGTAAATTTCGTCTACTCTCAAATAATTGAAAGCCAGATGAGTCAGCGCATTTTAATAAGTCACCACAGTTCCTGTTTAGATAAGTTTCAGTTTTGAATCCAGTTGACGAGTAATAAATATTATTATTTTGATCGCATTTTAATTCAATGTGTCTACTTGATATGCGTTCGTTGCAACTGTCCCTGTAATAGAAATAAAATTTTATATCGATTTTTAATCAATTCAATTTATATTGTAAATAAAATGTGAAATTTTTATCTGAGAGTGAAATATAAGGCCTCTAATAAGTTTTTCATCCAGCGAATTTTCGAAAACGCTTAACAATATAATTTGTTTTAAAGAATCAAGATTGGTATATACATATGTATGTAGCTGATGCTTAGCATTTCATATTGTACATATGTCATCAGTATATATATGTGGAGGTCAGTTGCCAAGGGGTAGAAGTGATATATTTATTTGTTTTGAAAAAACAATTCTTACTACAGTATATTCTGAAAACGAAATTAGTACGTACCATCTATGAGTCATAAATATGAGTCCCTAAACTACAACAACGCTTATAGTGAGTAATATAAATAGTTTTGAGTGCCACCTAAGATAGGAGGTTTCTAACGGATGTCCGGATATAGCCTTTTTAAAATGGTTATAAGTTGATAATCCTTAATTTTATTTCAGATATATATTAATAACGCATGAAAGTTTTGAATCATCCCAATAATTTCTGAGACTTGACATATTCAAAAAACCTTAAATAAATGAAGTGTCAAAGTACTAAATGGAAATGGAAATGGAAATCATCACCATAAGCCAAATTTTTAGATATTTTTCAACTCGGAAAATTCGAAAGTAATGGATTCAGACAAAACTTAAAGTTTTGTAGGTACATCAATAACATTTTTTTACAAAAAATTTTAAAAAAAATTCCGATCAGTAAATGCACTGTAAAAATTATGAGTAATTTTTGAAACTGGAAAAATTCAAAGTAATATCATTTTAAAAAATATTTCGATATATTTTATGAAAAGTACGTTTAAAGACAAAAAAAAACCCAATTTGTTCGGAGTTATGAGCATTTCAAAAACCCACCTAATTTTGCTGCTGAAACTTCTTGTAAATTCTAGAAATTTACTAAATTCAATAAAATTTTACTTTAATACTTGGAACTATGAAATCAACTAGCCGTTTTAATTGCGTGATTTTACAGCAGTAATATGCGATAATATATAGCGTTACTAATTGGTTTATTGATGCTTTAAAACTTACATATCACATATTATTTCAAAAACTAGGCCTTAAAAATTTTTTGAAAATTAAATGTCCAGACGGCGCTATTTTCTAGCCAGGCATTGCGTTCATATGCTAAAAATAATCAAAAATCCTGCACCGAATAAGCCCATAGCTTAAGACATTTGCAAATTTATTTGTATTTTATTTCAATTAAGCTGCTGCTTATTTTACACATCTTGGTAAAGGTCCTATGTGATACCTTAACTGTTAGAACATAATTTAAAAAATAGTCGCAATGCAATAAAATATTTCTTTTTTTTTACCTAAATCCATTTTCACAAAAAGCATCAATAATTTCATCAGTTCTCATATAAAGAACATTGCTCGTATCCTTTGTCAATAGTACTTTTCTGGAACCAAATTTTTTAGCAAATAATGGTTTGCTTTGAACATCAATCGAATAGATGCAATCACAGTAGGCAAAAGCGATGAAGGCGAACAAAATTATAACTTGAAATAATTTAAGCATCTTAAATTATTTTTATTTATTTTATGCACTGCACTGTTAAGAACGACTTTTGAAACTAAACTGAAATCTTTGAATGCAACACTTCAATCTCTTAGCGAAATTCTCATTGACTATATATAAAAAAAAATATGTGTATGTTCTTTAAGAATTTACCTAATTGTTTAATAGTTTTTGCTTACTAAGCTATTTCCTTCATAAGCAAAAGGCACTTAAATGTACTTTTTAAGCTTTAAACAGTTTTGCGAAGTTCGAACTTTGGCATTGAGAAGTAGAGTGGTAATTTGCATTAGAGTTTGTTTGGCTTGTGTGAAAGTATTTTAAAAAAAATGTTTAAAGTTTTTTTGCTTGAAAATTCATTTCGAATTTGGTTAGCCTATACGCCTTTTATACCGATCTTTTAGCCACTTTGCGAATTCCATTTTGAATTTTTTGATTACCAAAATTTTTTATATAGAAAGTACCACGCCTACTTATTTTTTGACCAGCCAGTATTACATAATTTATTTACAAATTTTATGCAATAGAACAGGTCTGGTAATGTTTCTAATAGTCCGCGGAAGGCTTTAAGCTTAGTTTGGTTTGAAAAAAAATGGGTAATGACACACTCCCCATATGAGAAAAAAATCTGATTCATTATAACTCATCAACTTTCTGACACAGATGAATGAGGGTTAGTTCAGACTTTATTCAGAAAATACAAATTTTGGTAGATAAATGCATTTGGCATATCAGTTAAGTTACAATCGGTCCTTAAAGTTTATTTAATGAGATTGAATTTCAACTTTTGAATGAGCATAAGAACTGCATACGAGTATATGTACTTATGTGTATGTATGTATCTAATTCATACGAATATATTGTATATATGAAGGTATATAGTTAGGACAGCGTAGCTGCAAGCAAGGGTAACAAGCGGTTGCTGAGTTTCTTTTTTAATTAAATTAAAAAAAACATATAACCTGAGTGCATAAATATTATTAGGATTTTTTTGAATCAGATGTCATGTTAATGAGTTTTTAGTTGACTTTTCTTTGATATGATTCAGAATACGTGCTTTCAGAAAAAATTATATGATCATGCTTAATTTTATCGGTATGTTGAAACATATGTGATCAAAAAAAAAAGTTCTACATTGATCCTTTTTTTAACAAAGCTATTGCAAAATTATACTTTGTTTACAAAAAGCTTTTTGCTCATGAGCAACTGAACCGAAATGAATTGAACTTTGGCATATCGAAGTGCATAAAATGGACTCTAGCTATTCGTTAAGAAATTTTGAAAATACATAGTTTTTTGATCTTATTGACGTAAGTGTCTGAATTTAGTTCGTATTTAAGACAATAAAGAATAATGCATATCATCATATGAAATCAAAAAAGCCCTAAGTTACATTGAAAAAATTTAAAAGGAGGCGCAAAAAACTCCCTAAAATTAATAATAAGCGAAAGTTTTTCAACATTTTTTCAGGTTTTACTTATTTGATAAGAACGTTGTTTTTAATTGTAGGAGTGTAAAATTTTGTAGGAACATGTATTTTGATACGGTATATTAAAATTAATCAAAAAGTTTATTTGAATTGTAAGTTATCTCTTTATTAGATTCACATTTTTTCTTAAGCTTATGAACGTAAAGGTATTAAATATTTCTTCGGTATAGGGAAAAATAATTTTAAAATTTTACAAAAAAAAAAACAACATAGAAAGTGGTTCAAATTGCAGATAGCTTTGAGCTTAGCTCAAAAAACAATTTGTTCTTAATCGAACCAAATGAGGTTTTTTTTATAGATTTTGGATTGTTGTTGAATGTTTTGAAGAAAAGAAGCCACCTCTAGATTTTGTACAAATTATTTGTTTTAAGCATTACATAGTTAATTTTTTAAAAAATTAAATTAAAACAAATATTTGATTTATTTACATGCATCACCCTAATTTATAGTGTATATGCTGAATAAGTTACGTGCAATTGATATTGAAATGATTTATTTCCATGAACTATAACAACGTTTTTAGAATACATCTAGTAACTAGTCTGTCTAGCTCTAAGGTTTTTACATATATCATCAATTATACAGCATGTCCAGTTACACTTTTCAAAAAAGCAAAAATTAAAACTTAATTACCATTAAAATTCAAAAAAAAAAATACTCATTTTGTAAATTTAGACATTGAAACACAATTTATTAAAGGAAACTAATCGAATAGGAAACCATTTGAAAACACAAAAAAGTGGAGGAAATCTACTTTCGTTACTTTACAATAACAATAAATCATAATTATATGGATCATTTTTTAAGACTAATAGTCTAAGAGACCTTGAGGGCCAGTGGATACTTCCGTTGTTGTCGCTAATTCACTCTTCTCTATTACGTATGGAAAGTTATTTAACTTATGAGCCACATCTTGAGGACGGCAACAATATATCAAGCCCAATGTTGCCATTTTTCGTACTGTATGAAACGAATGCAGCCACTCAAACTCATTGCAAATATCCTGACACAAGTATATCGAAGGATCATCGTAATACTATGATGTAAGAAAAAGAGATGCACTTGATTATTATTTTTACGAACAAATATAATAAATATTTACTATACATACTTTACTTCTTATCACAAATAAAAATATTTCAATTCGAAAAAAAAATCTTATACTCACAAATGGTGAATTGTAGCCAATAACTATTACATCCTCTGTAATATTGCTATGTGTAGACTTCAGATATGACCAAATAAAAGCTGGTACGGCTCTCCTATGATTATCTGAACTGGTATACGTAAGTGTCTTATTAACTTTGCATTCACTATCTAAAGCAGGCATTGTTATTTCACCAGATGAGCCTACGATAACATTATAGGGTACATCTCTGCTACGTTCCTCTAACAGATTTAAAAATGTACGCCAGTTGCCCAAACGGAGATTTCGCCACCAAATAATTTGTAGTAAATTTTCAACACTTTTCAGCTCATCTTTCAATGGTATATCCTGCAAAAGGCTCTCGTTTTCAAAGTTAAATTGATTCAAAATCGAATCATTATAACTGAAACAGAAAATTAATGTTAAATATTTTTTAGTTTTGAAAAGTTCCTAGAAATTATTATTTCTTACTGATTGATGGCACAGTAAAACAAAACTAAATAAACAGGTATAAAAAAATAAATTTTTGGTATGATAATTTTGTGAAACTCTACCTTTCGACCTTGGGCTACCTCTAAGTATTTGAATTCAGAAGTTTCGTTGGGGTTGAATTTCATTCTATATGTAAGATCATGTAGATTCGGGGGAATGAAAAAACACCATAATCCAATAAGCTGAAAATCGTGATAATTTTCAATGGAATTTTCGATTCAAAAATTTCTTTCAAGATGCATTTTCTTCTGTTACATATTACGAAACGAATTAACTCTGATACGTAAATAAACAAAAATATTGGTTCAGGGGCTCTTACAAATCGCGTCCAATCCGTGAAGAGCAACGTTTAAAGGAAAAAGGTGCTTGGCTCTTGGTTTTTTGAAGTCTGCGTCGATAATACTCTCAATGTAACTAATGAGTGCAACAGAAATGACAAACTGAACTTGTTTAATATATAGTTTTTTTTTCTATTAAAATGCTACCCAATTCTAATAGCATTAAAACAAAACAAAAATAGTTAAAATAACAATGCCACTTATCCCCGTGTGTATGAAGTAGAAGATTTAAAAAAAAAAAAAAAAACATTTATTAACCGCTATCATGAGTATCATAAAAATGATAATGCTTCTCTTCCCATACCAAAAGTTTTTATGTATATTTTTTATGTACATATATACAAATTTATCTTACCTTAACAAATTGAAATAGTCCTGTATATTATCCAGCTTATCGTCTAAAGTTACTGAATTAATTTGTTGTATATTATCCGCATGCTGCATGAGAATAAAAAACAAAGCTCATATGTAACCTGAACATAATTCCACTTAAAAATGTACTTATGTAATCGAAAACTGAGAAATTTAAAAAAAAAAAATATTTTTAATAATTAAGTGGTTTCAGTTTCGTAACTTGAAACCAGCTCACAACCTAGATCAAAAACATGTCGACGAAATGCTTTTAGATAAAATTATGAAATTTAAATATCTTGTGCATCAAAAAAAGCTGCCATCAATTACATTGTCCTACAAAATTGTTACTTGTTCGAAACAATCTTAGTTTTCGTGATATTTTGTTGATAATTTAGCTGATGACAACTTACCTGATGCGTTAGAAAGCCACTTTTTGATCGATAAGCCATATAATTTACATACTTTAGATTCATATTATTCCAATCATAGCAAATTCCAGCATATATAATTGGCACATAATCATCCACTTGAATACCAACTCCTAATGACATATTTGGCTCACAGTTCGATAAACTTCGATTACTCTCAAATAATTGAAAACCTGATGAGTCAGCGCATTTTAATTCTCCGTTACAGTTTTTGTCTAGATGATTGCCAGATCCGTGTTCAGTTGATGAGTAATAAATTCCTATATTTTGATTGCATTTTAATTCAATGTGACTACTTGATATGCGTTCGTTGCAACTGTACCTGAAATAGAAGTAAAAATTTATCTCGATTTTATGTCAATTTATTTTATGCTGTAGATAAAATTAAAATTCTTTCGCATCATCTAGCGCATAACAATATTCTTTATAGTGAGAAATCATTCCACCTATATAAATGATTAGTCAGTGTAGTGCTAGGAAAATGCCATGAACATAGTACTTTTGCAACAAGCAAGATTAAAATAAAAGGTCATTGGATCAATAGATTATGGGATGGTAAAAATAATTTTAAACAAATAACTAATACCATATGTACATAACTCCTTTTTGTATAGTGACAGTCTGAATCAGTGATGGCATTTTCGGTACATTTATACTTTTTTCGGTACATTTGCGTCGTCAGTACATTCCGCGGAATTACCATATTTTTTCGTAAATTTAACGCGAAATATGCCTGGAGTAACTAAACGTTGATGACCTTTTTTTTAGTAAAAACGTTAAAATTTTGCTGAATTTTATGTATTAATTTTAAGTAACTTTTTGCATTTTCATTTCGAAAAAGTAACTTCGGTATCAAAAAAGTACATTTCAAGTTTTCATTCCGTAGATTTACACAAAACACAATTGCCATCACTTGTCAGAATTATTACTAATATTTGAGTGAAATTTGGTTGCATTAGGTACCTTTGAAACTTATTTTAATGTAGCACTTTAAATTTTGTACTTATAAAGCAGATGTCACGCTCTCTTGTTAACCTTATGCGCCCACTGTCTTGTGATTATTATTGCCCTTTCCAATACTATTTGTATAATTATGCTTTTTACCGTGACCCCTGTTATAATTTTGCGAATTATGTACACCTCAATAGAGTATTAATTAATAATTTTTTATTTATAAATAATATAAAAATACATATTTCCTATGTAAACAATTAAAATAAAATATTTTTTTTTTTTTTTACCGAAAACCATTTTCACAAAAAGCTTCAATAATTTCATCAGTTCTTATACGAAGCTCAGTGTTGGTATTCCTTGGCAGCAGCACTTTTCTGTTACCAAATTTCTTAACAAATATTGGTTTGTTTTTGACGTCAAGCGGATAGGTGCAATCACTACTGTAGGCAAAAGCGATTGAGATGAATAAAATTGAAATTTGCAATAATTTCAACATTTTGAATTATTTTGTTCTATATTATTTTATATTATTTTTCTTTGTGTAATCCACTGTTAAGAACAACTTTTAAATCCAAACTGATATCTCTGAATACAATATTTCAATCTTTTATAGCAAAATTCATATGGACTTTGTAAACAATATACATATGTATAAGGTACACACATAAGAGGTCAGACAATTTAATAATTTTTGATTATGATTTTACTTTCCTCATAAGTAAAAATCACTTATGTACCCTTTTGAGCTTTAAGCAGTTTTGCGAATATATGCAATGAATAGCAGAATATATAATTTGCAATATGTTCCGTTGACTAAAAGTCTAAATTTTTCAGAAATAATAGAATAGTTCACGTAAGCTTTGTACAAAAACTGGAATAATTTCGATAAGAGAGTGTAACACCTCCCAAAAAAAAACTAAAAACTTAAAACGCTGTATACAGGAGCGTAAATGAAATCAAATTTTAATTTCACTCCAATCTCGCAAAAAGAAAACTGTAAGTTTTCAGTGGCGTTAGACTTGAGTTTGGCAAAAACATCTTGAAATTGAAATGCCTAGAAACTAACTACATTCCAAAAAAAGCACAAATTTTTGTAGATAGATGCATTTGGCGTAATAGCTAAAATTTAATCAATCCAAAATGTTTATTTAAAGTGATTAAATTTCAGCATTTGAGGAGCATACAAAATATGCCAGAGATATGTAGGGGAAGGTGGGTCAATGTGGTATGCCTAACGGGAAAACGAAGTTTTCACAAAACAAGAAAAATTTTTTCGCATAATCAAACATGTAAGTTTTTAGTTCGATCTATATTGAATCTATCAACAGAAGATGTTTATTATCATGATGCGAAAAAAAGTGCATTTATACTCCACCCGTGGGGCAAAGCGGTATACGAAGTGCAATACCACTCTGCCGCCGTGACCTATGTAAAAATACAGACTAGCGAAACAAAAATTTATCTACATAAGCAAATCGTTGTCAATAAAAATGAATTTTACTAATATATACATATTACGACGGTTTTTAAATTCATTCATATGGAATGAATTTACTTAAGTTGAAAATCTTCGAATCATTCATCGACTGCACTCATTTTGATGAAGCACGTGGTTCTCGAAAACGGAAGGACGAAATGTCGCTATAACCTGGCAGTTATAAGAGCGCTACTCAAACACAAAGTCCTTATAGTTACATTAGATGGCGTTGTAATGCAAGGATAAATATACCCTTTGTACCGTTTTGCCCCGCATTCCCCTACATATGTACATGTACATATTTATTTTGCATATATGTATGTACATACGAAAAGTATAAAACTTGTTTTGAGTTTAAAAGAAAACAAATAGCATCAGTGCATACACTGAGAGAAGATTAGAAGGATAACACAACCTTACAAAACAAAAATGTTGTTATCTGATCTGAATCATATTTATTATATATAATTGAGCTTGCTCAATCCGAATTAGGCCTCAGAATAACTCCATGACATCAGATTTTTGAGATATCCTGACCTAAAAAATATATGTTTTTTTCTTGCGTTAATATATGTATAACATTTTTTTATTTTGGCCTAAAAATATTTTTTATTTTTTTTTTTTTTTCATTTGAGTGGCTTAAAAATAATAATATTTAACTACAAAGTGCACAAAAATGAAAAAATTTTTGTTTTTATTGTGTTATTCAGCATTATTCTTGGAAAAAAATCAAAGAAAATTTAAAAAAAAAATCTTTTTAGCCTGGTGAAAAATATTTTTATTTTTTTGCGGGCTCTGCCTATTTAGAAATAAGACTCGCGAACTCTAAATTTCAATAGAATTGGTTGAAACTTAACTCAGGTTTGCGTAAAGGTGTCATAGAAACGTTTTATCTAAGAGCCCGCAAACATTTCAGTCAATGGATTTTTCCCTTCGCCCTAATATATGTTCATACATATCAACACTGCCGGACAAAATAAAATGCAAACCCATGGCACTGAAATTAATTCGAATCTGTTGAATTTATTTTTAAAAATACATTCATCTTCAAAATTTTTTTATTGGGATTGCCCTGCAATAAAACAATTGCCATAAAAATATAAAATTGGTACACATTTTTTTGAATTATTCGCCCAAAAAGAAATTGGGCATTATTCTTCTACAGACAAAATAAAGTATAGTATATGTGTATTTGTTCTCGGAGCAAATAATTTATTATTTTCGGTTTGATTAATTTGTATAACATATTTAAAGATATTATTATATTTTTACGGATTATATCTATATTTACGCGGTATAATTAATTATTTTCAGTTGATCAGAATTTGGCGAAATAAAAATATTGTCAAATGATATCAAGTATATGCTTATACAGGATCATAATAATGGTAGTGAATATAAAGAGAGTTGGCGGTAAAGTATAAACTTTCAATATATGGTGTAGCGAAAATTGAAGAAAATTATTAAATTTTGGCAAAACTGTATGTTTGAAAAAATCGAAAAAATTAAAACTACAGCACATGATGACAGACAAACTTTAATCCAAGTCCAAAATGTACTTTGAATTCAGCAAAAGTAATAAAGAAATGGTTGAGTATCAATATTTCATCACAAACAGTGCGAAGAAGACTGAACGAACAAGGAATAAAGAGTTTCAATGCTAAGAAAAGCCTCTCCTTCGTCCTGCAAACATTAAATAATAATTTGTTTGATTTAGCATAAAACTAACATGCCATAAGCCTTTTGAAATCAAATTATTTGGTTAGTTAATTCGAAAGCGAGTATGAATGGTGTGAGCCGTTGCAAATGCTAAAATTACAAAAACGTTGATTCGGAGGACTTCCTAAAATTGATTACAAAATGACTGTGGTGAACATTTTGACGGATTACCTGCAAATAAATGCTGATTTTATATTCAAGCCTGATCATATGCAGAATCGCAACTCAGTATTTTGAAGAAAATGAAAACGAAAATTTATAATGGCCTATACAATCTACAGATCTTAACCGAAACATTTTTAAACTATTTTAGATAATAAAAGTCCTTTTAATTGCAGTTCTGATATAAAGTGAAAAGAAATATTCAATAATACGCTGAAAACTTTTTGTAAATGATATTCCAAAAAGGTCGGCAAAATCATTTTTAAAGTTGTAGTTGCTTTTCTTTTAATAAAAAATAGAACCAAAAAAATAATCAGCCATATTGAGTACAAGTAACAGTTTCAAGAAAAATGTTTTTAAGTTGAAAATGAAAGAAGCTACCAAATTCTAGATTGAGCTTTTGTTGGCACTGGCAAAGTCATGCGCTTGCAATGAGTTCGATCTTACATTTTAATGCAATTTTACACGAACTTTGTTTTTCTGTCAGTGCACCTTTAAATATGATCTTTAGCTAACGAATAACAAAATTTAAGAGTGTTAATAGGGGCGTTTACTTAAGTCAAACAAAAATAAACAAGAAGCAAGAAACAAAGGAGATTTTTTGCATTATTTTTCTTTCTGCTTTTTTAAGATTAGACATTGATAACATGGGTATGCACGTAATAGAACCTAAAGTTTGTTTTGAATTTGATAATAATTTTGCTTACATTTTAATCTTTCACGCAGATTTTGAATTTGTCATCGAAAATTGATTCCTTATACTACGTTATATTTAAATGATATATAAGATATGCTTAATTAGAAATTTATTGATTTAAATTACAGCGATATCAAAAATTCCTAAACATAAGATAATAACTGCAACGGATATTCACAGTAAATATATTTGCAAGAAAAAAAATTACATTTGCTAAAGATGCTCGGAATTTTGAAACTACATATATACTTTTTTCTAATGATAACATGTTCCATATTACATTTTTCTCAATTTGGGTCCTATGTCCCAAATATAGAGTATTACAGTTAATAATTTAAGAAACAAATGTTCAGCTTCGTTATAAGTGTATAAAAGATTGTTTAAGATACATATATAAAGCTCCATTCTATAGAGTTCATATAACTTTCATCTACCTACATACATATGTAAGCATGTCTTCAATTATGTACACATAACAAATCTTGAAAAAATTATTATATTTTTAATTTAATAGTAGTAACTTTAATAAGTACTTGATGAATTTTATAAGCATGAAAATTGTTTGTTTTACAACGCTTTATATAGAATATAGAAACATATAAAAATTTTGCTAAGAAATCGAGCTATTTTTCGCTGGGCACAGTTTTAATAATTTTATTCTTTTGAGATCTATGACTTAAGTGATATTTCATTTTCTATGCGTAAAATTATTTGCAAGAAATTTTAACGACGAAATAAAAAAAAATTCAATTATTTTGAGTGAAACGCTTTAGTTTTCGGAACTACTTTTGTTTTTGTTCTTCTTATTATGTTTTGTTGAGCAATGAATGTTATTTATAGTTAGCATTTGTTCGACAGCAGCCACTTATTTTATAAAAATTGCCTTTTTAAAATACAAAAAGTAACCTCTTTTTATCAAAGCAAAAAACCCATTATGTAAAAGAATTTCAAAAGAAGTGTAAAATTGGCAACGTTTCTTCACAAACTGGCCAAGTGTCACTTACCTGGTGATATTTTTTAGTAAAAAATAATCGAATCTAATTTATTTTATATAAAATAAAGCAATCGATTTGATTACATTTGAAGTTTCATTTTACTACTGCAAATAAAAATCTAATTTACTCATATTACGGGCTTCCCCTTTTTTAAACTAAATATGGCATGTTTATGAATTTTATAAACATTTGATGTTACACAAAGATATTTAATAAATACTTTGTTGCAATCTTTGAACTTTGCATTTGATTTTTAAATTAAACATTATTGACATTTTGATGCTCTACACTTTTATTCGTGAAATAAAGTAATGAAACATGAGATCTTTTTAATAAAATACGAAAATTTTATGACATTAAATTACACGACAAGAAAATTAACTTTGTGAAAGAGTTAAAATTAAGCGAGTTAAAGAATTATTTCAAGCGAACCAGCCATTCAAAGCATTTGTGCGAAATTTGATAGCAATCCATTAAATAACTCTTACAATATATTTTGCTTGTATGAAATGTGCCTCGCCCTCACTTTTTGTCTACTACTTCCATTTCTTGTACTTCTATGAAACTCTCTTGCACTATTTTAAATAATACCCACAGTATAGCTTATTGTAGTTTGTAATTTTACATATGAGGGCCTTTTCATGTGAAGCGGACAACGAAAATTAAGTGTGTTCGTGAAATTTCTTTATTCCGGTCAGTTATATTTCTAATGGACATAAATGTGTACACACAATTTTTTTGTTCGTATAAGGCTTAATTGCCGAGCTATGGGCTTCAGAAGAATGGACGAAGTTTGAGAACCGTAATTTTTGAACGCTGTTATTGGAATCAATGAATTCAAATTCGAATTTTAAAAGTTTTCATGTACTATAAGTATGTATACAATACCAGAAGAAAAAATCTAAAATCAGACTTTCAGTATCTAACTTGGAAATAGTATACTTTTAAATACTATAAATTAAAAAAAAGCCATAAGTACAGATGGGACAGATACCATGCACGTAAGCATTTTAATTCATATAGCTCGTAAGCTAATGTAGATCCCATTTTGAAATTTTTAGTATATTATCTATATACAATTTTCCTCATTTTCTTACATAAATCCCGAAAAATGAAAATTTTGCAGCTCTAGTAACAGCCATAGAAGTTTTTTTTTTTTGTTTTCTTTAAATGAGGATATACTCGAATACGAACAAATTTTTTGAATTTTAAGCGTTCCTGAAGAATTCTAGAACATGCGGCTATTTTGAACATGCCTAATTTGCATAGATACACGGTTAGAAATCTTGTAATAAATTTTAATACAAGCGAAATATTACAAGGATTTTTAATACAATTTTGATTACATTTAATACTTTTGAATGGATTACAAAATTTTTTAATAAAGTTTGTATTAAATTTTAATACATAAGTATTATATTTGATTTTTAAACCATCCTATTCAACATTTAGCCAACCAATAAATAACACTACGTTGGCTGATGTCGTTAAGCTGTGCATGCAACCGTTGTATTAAAAGGGAACCAGGTTCGAATCCCATTCGAAATGAAAATTTTTTTTTTAAATCTTAATAAAAACGAGTATGTATTAAATTCTAATACAAATATGTATTAAAAATTAATTTTAATATTTAGGCAGTATTAAATTTTAATACAATTCTGGTGTAGTCATAAATGTAAGCCCAAAAGTATTAAAATTTAATCCAAAATTTCTAACCGCGTAAATACACACATATGTATATACACCGCATTGGTAGGGATTTCTTTAGTGAATTAAATTTTTTTATTAATAGAATGTCTTAGGTCCTTGAGTATATTATAAACAAACTTACTGAATATGAATAATATGTTTGACCAAATTGTTTCTGAATAATAATGATAGGTTGCTTGAGCTTTTTGGTCGTTTTATGAAATTACAATTCAAAAAGTTATTTTAATTTAGGTTCAACGTTTCATGGATGGTTCTTCACTTCTTCAGGATTAGTTTATTTTAAAAAAAGAAATCACATTGATACTACCCTACTCAATATGTTTTTTTATCATTGATGAATAATATATGTATATCATATGAAAGCTCGTTTTTAATGCATTAGTGCTAACTTACAAACAAATTTCCTATATTTTGTGTGGTTGGACCTAGAGATCAAAATATAACTTCGTACTATCTTTTATTCGTTATTTTAAGCAAACGCACGAAAAATTTTTTAAGTAAGTATTTACAATGGAAGGCTTTACCATTGGAATCTTCAGGAAAACAGTTGTTTCTATGAGAGTATTAAACTGCTGAAAAAAAGCTTTCAAATGATTTATATACTATAGGGATATATTTTGTCATTGTTAGTTTTTGCGTTCATAGTATGAGACTATTTTTAACATTTTGACGCATTTTTTTAAAATTCATACTTTGATAATTTGATAAAAATTGCTCAGGAGCCATCCATTAATCACACTCACATAAAAAATTGCAAGTGCAAAAACTTTACGTTGATTATAACACCATTTTTATGGATATGCGCCCAAAAATTGTACATAGGTACATACATATATTTTGCTCATAGTTGAAATGACCAGTTATACATAAATCCCAATACTTCATACCAATAGCCCTTATCAGTTTTGCCTATAGAATTTTTCAAGCGTCAGCACTTATGACCACATTCAATGATTTACTTAAGCCGTTGCAGTGTGCGCTAGCTTTATTAAATCGTGCGATCACTATAAATACACAGTCCTATTAGGGATATTCTTCAGTTTATTTTTAAGCTTTGAAAGTGCAAAATGTTTGCTTTTGGAAAAATTAAAATTGTTACTTTCGTAGTTTTTTTTTGTGTTATTATAAATAAAACAAAGGGAAGCTGTGATTTCAATGTTGAAATAGGATTGAAAAGGCCATTGTTAACACAAAAATTTGGTTCTAAGCCAATTATACCTTCAACTCAAAAATCTACCCTTGAGCTAGAAGACAAAGAATCTGTTGAAGCCTTTTGTGGAAGTGGATTCAGGTAAAGCACATACATAAAAGTTTATTAAGAAACGGTAAGCTTTGACAGAACTTGTACTTACAGCTATATTATGGTCGACCATTAACTTTTTAGTTAAGGTTGTTGTTATCGGTCTTCTTTTATTATTGGGTCAGAATTCACCAACTGGGCCACTTTAATTAATTTTTAATGAAATTTTGTTATTTAGATGTGGTATGTGCTAGAAATTAAAATGTGAAATGTTTTTTTTTTTTTTTTTTTTTTTTTGTCATAGGCAAGTGAAATTCGGGGACAAAATTTTTTTAAAGGCTTATAACTTTTGAACGGATACGATGATTTTTATAAATTTAACGCTGTTTAGTTCGTATTGAAATAGAGTATAAAAGAGATTTTTTTTAATTTTAAATAATGTATTTTTCAATGTTTAAAACATGTTTATTTATTAAATGTTAATGAAAAACAGCCTTCCCTATGCGATCGAAAAACGAAAAAATTATATAAATGTTAAAAATATTAAAATACAATATTCCGTTGAGAAAAAAATGGATCGCTCTGGACGTAACTTTTATTTATATATTTGTAACTCTGTACAATGTGCTTATAGTGGATTCTGTGAGTCGAAAAAAACTTGAAAAATACAAATATTTAAAACAGCAATCAAACCACCTCCACCCCCCGTTTTCGAGGTTGCTGAACACGATGGTGGTGTTTAAAATTCTTTTGGTGTTGACCCCACCCTTAAAATGGTCAAAAACCGTCCCAAAATAGGGGAATCGCATATTCCGCGCCTTCCATCGGTAAAATATTTGTCACCCGCCATTTTCAAAGATGCTGAACACGATGGCGGTGCTTAGAATTTTTTTGGAAGTAGCCCTGAACATGTCTTAAAAATTAAGTCGAAACATCGGGAATAAAAATCTGAAAATTAAAACGAATTAAGTTTTTACTTAGTTAAAGTTTATTAACAAGTACGAAAGTGTGAAATAAAAAAAAAATTTTCTAGTTCTTGTTCATTCGCCCTAAGTTTAAGTTCCAAATTAAAATTATTTTTTGTGCAACAATTTAAAATCGTAACTAAATTTGAAGCCATTTCTTAATGATTAGGAAACGGAACAACTTATTGTGACACAAACCTCAATCGTGTAACAATCTTTATCACAATTGAACAGAAGTTCAGTTCCGATCAAAACGGTCAAATTCATCATTTGTCAGTGGTGGCCAATGCCAATGAAAAACAGATGTTATACTTTTAAGGAATCGAAAAATTTGTTCCAATATTGTCTGGAAAAGGAAGAGTACGACATATATATATAGCTTTTGGAGATATCCTTGAAAATAGTTACACATAAAAGTTAAGATTTTACATTACAATAAGTGAACTAATGAAATTATCCCGGACCCAATATGGTCTTGAATTTTAAATTTCTGACCTTGGATTCGTATTCAGCGACCTCAGGAACCCCTGTATACCAAATTTTGTGCAAATCGGTTCATTTTTAAACCCCCGTATACCGAATTTGAAAATTTTTAAAGATTCGTAATCGACGACCTTAAAAACCCCCGTACAAGCCTTCACTGAAATAAAACTGTACCAATTTATAATGTGTGTATAACGACCAATGTGGCTTTTTGATTTTGATGCCAATCACGTTGTAAGTCTAACGCGTTATGTTATTTAAATATTATTTTGCTTTCTAACAATTCTTATAAATTATTTAGTTGTTCACCCCATAACTAATGAATTTATAATTGAAAATTTATAATAAAACGATGTGGCGTTTAAAACTTTTTGTGTACTTAAATACAAATATCACCACCTATTCTCGCATAAGAGTTAAATTTTGTATTTAATTTCAATCTTAATCATAGGAGCAATAGGAACATAATAAACTGTTTTACAATTGTCGGTTTACTATTTATTTATAATCTGCAAATATCATCATATTATCTTTTTAGACGATTTCGAACATACCGTGATAGTACCTTTGGAGAAAGTTTTCAGAAATTAACATTTAAGTGCACTTCAAATGAAATATTTATTTTTACGGAAGGACAAGAAAATAGCAATAACTACTTGTACAATAATCCCACAATTGCATGCAGAGGAGCAATTTTTACAATTTTTGAAAGCAAAGAAGCACTGTTGAATTGCGAAAATTCCATGTCATATCTATTGGGTGCAAAAACAGATACGCCTATCATTTTAGCTGGATTATGTTATGACCTAGATAGGTTAAATCTGAATTATGTTGACTATAAACTGAAAAACCAATCTGCAATACTCGAAAAGAACACGGTAATAAAGTTTTAAAATAGTTATAGTATACAGTATTTTGTAAGCAAAGTGAGCTAAGCAATTAAATAACTCTTGAGTGACATAGACATTGTAGCACTCTTCTATAAAATTATAAGAACTGTAACTTTTTCGCATAACTGTATAACATAAATGTTCAGAATCATGACTTTTGACACCTCTTTATCTCAAAAGCAAGACAAGATGTGAAAAGAGAAATGGTGTAGTCAAAAAATTAAACGCATCTTTGATGAAAAGTGTCCCAAAATTCACGCAAGATTGAAAAACTAATAAAAATTTTAGTTTTCTGCGAGTCTGTACCCGAATACATTTATAAAAAAACCCTTTACAAATTGTCGAAATTAAAATTTTTAACATATTCGGACAATTTATAATAAATTTAGATTCCTATTTATAGTATAAAAGTATTATTTGATATGTGAACATAATTACTAGTGGGCTTGGAAGGACGTTTTTCAACATTCTTCGAGAATTCAGAATTTTTTGACTCAAACGTTTTCTTGATAATTTTCGCATTTATTCGAATGCTTCAAAATTTCTTGCCTTTTGGACTTTTTCAAAATAAAACGGCCATCTCAAAATACATATTTCAAATTTTGAAACATTTTTAATACTAACATAACGAAATATTGAATACCTGAAAATATTATTTTTAAAATGTATAGCATCTTGACAATTAATATTATGTTGTTTTGCCACTTTACTTGAAACAATATGTATACTATTTATGTAATCTAAATTTGGGAACTATACTAAATTTCATTCATAGGAGCTTTACCAGTTCGGCGCAAACGGCGACAGTCTCTTGGAACCGTTGAATAATGTTAAACGTTTCATTGAATTTCCCAGGTAAGCGAATTAAAACTTCTACAAAACGAATGATACTCCAAATACTTGTAAATAATTTCAATAACTTTCAATATTTAATTAAAGCAATGAAGACATCGAATTTAATATAGTCATTCAATCTTCATCAAACTTCTGGTTAAGTGTTGCTGAATATGAAAGAGCAAGTATTATACAAACCACTAGTTACCTCCGGGAAGCATTGTATGATCACTCGTACTTTGTCGACATTATTTGGTGGCATCCTTTGCGTATGGGAAATTGGAATCGTTTTGTTAAATTGCTGGAAAAACGTGCTGAAGTTGTAAATTACATAATTTACAGCGGAACATCAGGAGCTGTAGATATACCAAGAGAAAGTATTTGTCAAAAGAAGAAGTTGGAGATAAATGTATGTGTTTTTTGTCAACACTGCAGTAGCAGCATAAGCATAAAGCTCCATATTATCTAACATATGTACATAGCTTAAGGCTGCGCGTCTTTCCCTTGGCTAAGCTTGCCCATATACAATATATCAACTGACGAATTAACCATAGTTTGTAATACAACAGTAATAACTGCACAGTAAGAGTGCACGTATGAACCTTAAACTTTTTTTAGGGCATTTGTTTTTTTTATCAACATCATTCATTAAAAAAATAAGTAAGATTTGTTCTAATGCAATTTGCTTGAAAAATGTCGTCTTTATGCCAAAATTTTGGCCGATATGATTTTTTCAATATTTCAAACACTTAATGTCTTTACTAATGAATGTTTATAAATAGAAGGTCATTGAGTTAAAATTATACCTTCGTTTGAAAAAGTTGTCTGGTTTATTTTTTTTAGCTCAATATTGCTATTTTCGCGCCAATTTATTGGTCTCCGTATTCCATAACCAATTCATGCCCACAATTCAAAAAAAAAACTCTAACAAAACTAAGTATTTTTCCAAAGTGTATCACTCCTTAATTATCTCAGTGGGGACGCGCCGCGCGACCCGCACCCTAGTGACACTTACTAATCGTCTCAGTCGTCCAGTATGTTATCATGGATTTTTTGTACCATCACTTCAATTTTAGCTTAATTCGAGCATGCTTACTCATACGAGTAAGTTACTGTCATATCGTTCTTCTTAACGCTTTTATTACTTCTCCAGTTTTCTTTATAGTTTTCCAGGCAATTAATGGTGTCTTATGCAAGCACAGAGTTCACTTTTATCCATTCAAACGAAATACGATACCACGCTAACCAACCCAGCACTGAATAGTTATTACGAATATCAGAATCTAGGTATCCATTGATAGCACTTTAAAAATAAGAAAGAAGTCAGTTTTTTTAAGAGTAAAGCTTAAAAATTTCAAAAACTGAGTATCGTTAACTAGACCTATACTTTGAAAAATTTAAGCCAAAATTACATTTCGCCCAAAACCTATGTCAAAATGGTCGTAAGACAAAAGGAACACTTTACAACAACTTTACAACACCCAAAAGCTTAGTTCCCTTTTACATCAAATTTTTTGTTATTTTTTTTTTCTTGCTAATTTTTGAGCATTCTTTCTTTAAGAAAACGCACTCAAAAAATTTTTATATATTTTCTTTAAACAGTATCCAGGTGGAAAGAAAATTGTGCCACAATTTATTTGGACTTATTTGGAATCCACTGATGACAACATTCCTGAAGACTTTGTCGTTATTGCATATAATTCACCATATTTTGAGGTAAGTATAAAATTTTCAATATTTGCCGTTTTTAAGTATTGAAAATAACCACATAATATCACTGAATCTTTTGGGTTTCCATGATATTATCATTCGCCAATAACTTTACTGAAAAATGTATATGTACTATATGTACTATATTTATGTATGTTCTTACATTAGTAGTATTATTTAGCAATAGTTTTCATACAAAACAATGCTTAAGGCCTAATAGCCCTAAAGGTAGCATCACAAAAAATTGTCTCATATTCGCACTTCTCTAATACGCGTATGTCATTAGTACCTCTACAGTTACATTTCCAAATATCTTTGATCATTTTACTAATTTGTTACTTTTTCAACAGTACTTCCCTAAAAACTCATCTGTTATTTGCAACGATATGTGCGATGAGATCGAATGGATGCAGGAAATGAAGGATTCTCGTTATATATCGACACTAGGTGTTCTTTATTGTTGTCGTCCTGAGGAAGTCATTGGACATTTGGATGGATTTCCAAAGACATTTAATGACACTTTAATGACAAATGAAATTATGGTTACTACTATAACGCCATAACTTTTGACACGTTGGAATCATTGAAGAAGTGTATTTCCATTCAAAATATTTATCAAATTCTAAGAATAAATATCTCTGTGTAAATATATTTTATAAATAAAATTAAGCTTGATTAAGCTTCACAGCTAAATTTAAATGTGTTATAAGTTTTTTTTTAATTTCTTGTTTTGAGTTCTTATTTTAAGTTTTCAATTAAATTAAGAGGGACGATTTATGATCATAAACTTCTAACAAGATATTTGACTTCAGCAAGAGAAAAGTTAAGGAGAAAAGAAGGTCTATCGTGCTTAATTTCAGAAGTGGAAAAATTTTAATGAATTTTTACATTCATCGGTTGTCGTAAATATCCAGTTTATATTTTTTTTTGAGTTCGAAGTAAACTAAATTTTTCAGAAGCAACAAGTGCTAAAATTTAAATATTATTTTTCCCAATTTTACATTAGTGTTTGTTTAATTTATTAAATATCGATAATTTAAAATCGTGAAATACGATGGGAAAGAAGTCCTAGGTGCGGCATCGGCTATGGTTCTATTCTCAGCTATATTTCAGTGCTTTCAACATGTTATGAAAATTAATATTTTGCAGTGGTCCTTCAATGGTGCGCAAGTCGCAAGGCCGCAATCGGTAAGTGATTTTTTAAATTATTTAATTTATTTAAATTTTCTTCTTTTTTATTAATACAAATTGCTTAAACTACTAATTTATGAGAGCAACTTTGAGAAATTTTTCAAAGGGGCAGATCCATTCGAGCGCTTAGGGTATGAAAACCATTCTAGCATATGCCTATATGTAACTATGCACATTATAAAGACCATTTATGTATTATGAAACTTTGACTCACAATTCTCAATCGAAAATTCGTTATATTGAATAAATTTTTTTAAAGTTATTGCTCCCTTCCGACAAATAAAACAAAACCACAAAAAAAAAGTTTGGAGTCGGCTATTGGCTCCCTTGACCCTTTCCTGTAAATGAATCAAAAGTCCCAATGTCAATTGATATATGAAATACTGATTCGTTCAGTCTCTAAATTAGAAGTAATATATTATGAAACTTTAACGCTATGCTACTCTGAACTTAAGGCTAAAACCGCTGAATTTGCGAACACAACGCTGTATTGTAGCAGTGCATGTGACATGGTCCTAGTTTGCGAATGCGTATAAAGTTACTTCTAGCAGGTGCAATATTGTTAGCAGAATGCAGCACATTTAGCACATGTTCAGTACATTTTCGGACCATTCAAACCATATTTGATAATTTCTTGTTCTTTTTTTGTGTAAAAAAATGGAATGACATCTTATTTTAGTGAATTTTAGACAATTTTGAATATTTTAGTAAATTTTGGTGCTCATATGTCGAAAAGGTACATTCGCCCTATAGAAGTACTTGCCACAAAACCCAAATGGCATCCTGACTTAGACTGCTTGGGGTTATGATGATGGTATTGCAAATTTTTTGTTGGATTTTTGAAACACAAAATAAAAAATTAGTTAAAAATTTTATTTAAGACTTCTAAGCGATTACTAAAATCCCATTCATTTCCTTGATATGCCAAAAGATTTATTCAAATCGGTCGGTTCGTTCAGGAGACAAGTCGAAATATAATTTCTTAAATAATAATGCAATTTCGGAATAAAAAAAATAATAAACAATTTGCTGTCATTATCACAGTTTAATTTACACACAGCCCAAATCAATATAAAAGCAGGGTGTTCAATAAGAGAAACTGTAATAAGCTATAAACAAGCTACAAACAAACTCCAAAAAAAATGTCCATAATTTTTGCTTTCACGTGGGTAATTCGTTCATTAGCGAAAACATCTCTGTTATTTGCCAGAGTCAAATTGACAATGAATTCGGTTGTCAGAAAATCAGCTGGTTTTGACAACAGCGAATACAAAAAGAAATATATTACGCTATAGCAGCTTCGAATAGTTTTCCGAAATAAAATTAAGCATAAAATAATCTAAACGCTCTACAAATAGAAACAAAGCAAGACGAAAAATTTCCAAAGTGTGATTTTTAACAAATGGATAATATGGATATTGAGAAATCAACCAAGTTGCGTTTATCAAATGGCACTGACTTGAAAGCAGACGAAGTGAAAACTCCTTTTCTCATTGGTGTTGCTGGTGGTACTGCCAGCGGAAAGGTAATACGTGTAAATATATCATTTTATAGTAATTAAAATTCCATTTCAAAATCCGGATGAATATGTATTACGTCACAATTTCGCTGTAGGCCATTCTTTTACTTCAGTTCAATTCTGCGCACAGTGCAAGAGTTTCCGAGTCAAGATATTTGTGTCAGTAGCGGTGATTCGGTTTTCAATATAGAGATCAAGTTGGAAACTCCCAGAATCATATATGTTATAAGCTGTAAACTAGTATTTAAACGTACCTTATTTTCGGTCAGAATTTCCGAATTGAATTCAATTTCATGCAAAATGTTTTCCTACATACTCAGATATTACTCTCCGAATAGGCATTGCTAGCAATACATCGTAAAACAAAACTAATTTGTATATATTTCGAGCAGAATATGCGTAATTAAAAACAAAATTAACCGTCATTCTGGAATTTCGATCAAAAAATTTTGACTTCTGTTCAATTAGATCAAAAATAACCTCCATTTCTATATATGTACATATGTATGTATTTGATCAAGAATACATATATTTCGATGTTTTTTGAATAAATATAATAAAAAATGTACACTTTCAGAGAAGCCATTATTTTCAGACCGCACTTATGATTTTATTCAAAAAAAAAAAAAAAAAAATACTCGAAAGCTAAGAAGCGCACCTTTCCAGAAAACAAATACTACCATAATAGCAAATTTAGACCCTACTTAAAGCTTTATTAATAAAATTTCTGTGATCTTTCAAAATAATTGCACTGGTACGAATTCGAAAAAAACAATATTGTCGTTTTTTGCAGTATCTCTTGACGAGTATTTCTTTCTGACACTTTTTTAATTTAAAGAGTGAGTTCTGGAGAAATATAGAAAAAATAAAACGGAACAGTTTTGGGTTCCAAAAATAATTGTTATATAACATTAAGCTACATAAATTTGCATATGTCAGAAGTATGTGATACAACTGCCTATGCATAAAAATAATAAAAGATTACTTAAAGTTGTATCGCACTTGAAGGAATTTGTTTAGATTATTTTTGCGAATGACGTTTTATAGTTACATTTTACTTCATATACATATTTAAAATAGTGCTTGCCAAAGAAAAGACGATGGAAAGATAAGGAACACCCTTGGAAACTCATCTTTTGAATATCCATTTTATAAGCTGATATTGCATGTTTATATTGTTAATTAAAACTTTTGCACGCTATACTTCTATATATACATATACTGTTTGTTTATCATTTCTATACTGTATATTTTATTTACGCTACCAAAACCTATTCAAGTGTGTATCTGTTCTAATAAATTGTATTTTATTTATTGAATTATTGTCAGACAAATGAATTCATATTGCAGCACTATAAAAAATATCAAGTTTATTTAAGTGAGTTTGATGCGTATGTGTATTTTAAGTAATATTGTGAGCTTTTGCGATGCGTCTTCATATTTGCAGTTATTCAACATTAGGTGATGTAATATATTTCCCAAATAGTATCCTGGAAACAATAACGACAACCAATGCAACATGTATGCAAATTAATAAATACTAGATAAACATGACGGCAAAACATAAACAGCTAGCTGAAAGTTAATTACTATTTATTTTTGAATTGTATAGCTCTCATGTTTGTAAAATTATTTGTTTAAGTAGAGACTTGAATGGGTACGACATGCGATAAAATGATGTATCGATAAATCTTTGAAGTTGGCAAGGATTTACTGACTCAATATTCAAAACCGTAGTATTAAAAAAATTAATTATTTCGAAACAAAGCATACCATTCTTGAAACAAATTATTATCTAACACGATTATGATTATCATGTAAATTGAGATTTTTTAAGGTATGATTGCTAACTGACACATGATATTCTGTAGAGATCAAAGCAGCTGCGTAAAGTAATTCTCTAAAATAAGTTAGGTATTTCCGTTATTAGTACCTATTATATAGTTAACTATAACGTTTATGGCTACGGCAAATGTAATATCATTTTTACTCTTGATATATGACAGAAAACTTTTTTCTGATAGATTATTACACAATGCAATAAAGAGTCGTTATCAATATATCAATATTTAATTTAATTTTCGGTTGTATAAGCTAAGCTATTCAAGCATAAATAGCCTCAACGCTTCAAACTAATTTCGTAAATGTTGCGTTCTCAAAAGATGGGCAGTACGAAGCATTAGTACTGCCAAAAAATATAAATAACCTTTCAAGTTTCTTTCTTATTCGAAATCGTATTATATGTGTATTTTATTTTCTATATATACAAAAAAAAAATAATCTGAAAGCGAGCCGAACTCACTCGTTGAGTCTCCTAATACACCGAGACGTAGTGTTTCTTAGCTCGAGGTTCATACATAAATATATTATTTTCAAACTGAAGGTTACATTAGCTCTATAATAAATCCCGAAGAAAGCAAGGAAAACTCAGACACCTGTCATGATGAAAAAAAAAACTGTTATGAATAAATTCTTTCTTATGTCTCTTATTTTAGTCAACTGTTTGTTTAAAAATTATGGAACAATTGGGTCAAGCTGATATGGATGATACGCAACGTCAGGTTAGTTTTTACACAAATAATATTGGTGATAAAAAAATGTGTGTACATTTATCTATTTTTGCTTCATATAGGTTGTCACTATCAGTCAAGATAGTTTTTATCGTGAACTAACGGCTGCTGAAAAAGTTAAGGCACAAAAAGGTTTATTTAACTTTGATCATCCAGATGCATTTAACGAACTGTTAATGTTTGAAACATTACAAGCAATTTTAAAAGGTTTACGTGTTGATATACCCGGCTATGACTATCGCTCTAATTCGCTGTAAGATTTTGTATACTCATAGTAACACCGGTGCATAATAAAAAGCTTACAAGTGTAAGGGTCCCTACAGTGTAACTCTGACATTGGGAAAATTCTAATGTAAATTTAAAATTCATAAAAAATCATTATATAGTTTATTCCATGATATTGAATATATTCTAAATAAATCAATATTTTTTGTAAGATTTCATTGAAAACTAAAATTAACTTTAAAAATCTGATTTCAGATGAGTACGTGTCTTGCACGTATAGTATGTTCTTTTACACTCACAACTTTTTATTTTGTGCTAGTCTTTTAATTATAACAGTGACAAATTTTTCTTGTAGGGACTTTGAAAATAAATTAACCATATATCCGGCAGATGTTGTGCTGTTTGAGGGTATTTTAGCTTTTTATTTTCCAAAAATACGTGATCTCTTTCACATGAAGCTGTTTGTTGATACGGATTCAGATACTCGGCTGGCTCGAAGAGGTCTAAAACTAATATTTACTATTTATATTTACATTTAAATAAAATGCATTTTGGGTTTATTTAGTTCCTCGTGACATAAATGAACGCGGACGTGACTTAGATGCTGTTCTTACACAATACATGACTTTCGTAAAGCCCGCATTTGAAGAGTTCTGTTCACCGGTAACATACAATTTTTTAAATTATTTTATTTAATTTTTATTAATTCGTTAACATTATTTTAGACTAAAAAATTCGCAGATGTCATTATACCACGTGGAGCGGACAACACAGGTAATTCGTTAGGCCTAATTTTCACTAATCTCTTATATATAATTTTTGTATATGATTTTCTTTCAATCTTGGGAATAAAAAATGTAGCATTGCTTTTAATTTAAAATGTTTATATTTTGTTTAAGTCAATGATTTCTGAAGCCCTTTTGATGCCTTTAAAATTCAAATAACACTTTCATACCAACGCTTTTTCAATAAGTTTTAATTATTTTTTTAACTATCTTTTTTTTATTTGTCAATAGTATTATTTAATGTGCTTGAATTTTAATTAGATATTAAGAACTATCTTGTATGTTTTTCGTTTTTTTTCCTTTCGTTCTTTCCTTCTGTTATTGTTATGTTTCTTACAGTTGCTATTGATCTTATTGTACATCATATCGGCGAAATACTTAGACCGGGCGGAAGCACTAATAATTTACATGCTGTAACCGCACATAATACAGGCAGCGCCATGAAACGTGAACATTAGATTTAGTTTATAGTTTCTAATTAACTGCTAAGTGAATAAGTAAATGCCAAACACAGTAATAACAACAAAAACAACAACACCAAAAATACAGTAAATTTTTTTTTAAATTGGCTTTATATTTGGGAAACGCATTGCTTGTTTTTATGCAAAAATAAAATAAAATTTAATTAGAAAACCAATCATTTAAATAAGTAAAAATTGATACATAAACTTTTCCTTAGTTGTATTCTACCATAAAATATGATTTAATATGCACACTTATTCGCCAATTATTAATTAACAATTGTTTATGTTATTAAATAGTAATATGAGGCATACAGAAACACAACTCTTGGACTTTCACCTCACGTAAGCCTAGTTTTTTTTTATCATACGCTAATTACGTGAAAATCTGATAAATAATTCGATAGAGGCAATGTCTAACAACAATTAATTGCTAATTCATAAATATATATTTTTTTCAATATTTTTAAAATCTGGATCAGAATATGTGTAATTTTTAAAAATAATATGACTATGATTTTTATCGAAATGTTAAAAAACGGTTTTTGTGAACAAAAAAAAAAATTCGGCAAATCAATAAAATTAAATTTTGGGTAACTTTATATAGAAAAAATGTTGCTCTTGAGCAGTCGGAATGAGTGGCCATTTTAGTTTAGCTAATTACACATATTCTGACTCATGTACTAGACAAATTTTGCTTCTCAAAGCCTAATACGTTTTTTTTTTTTAACATACCAAATATAGTTCTATAACATGCATTAAAAGTTTAAACGTTAATAACTACTAGTTGGTAAAATTGAAAATATTGTTGCATTTTTTAAAACACACATTTCATTGAAAAAAATACACCAATTTTTCCGTTATCGAGAGTATGCAAAGCAAACTTTATACAAAGTAGAATGGACATTGTAGTACCCACCAAATATATATGTACATATCATTGGAAATGTACTGCTGTAGCTTAGAGGCTAGTAAGTCAGATATGAACACTATTTTTGTTAGTGTTGGTAGGGGTACAATACATATGTTTTCATTCTCCTTTGATTTACAGTCCTTGCCGACAACTCTTTTGAAAAATATAATTTTTTGCAGAGTATTTTATTAAAATATATTTTTGGCGTAAACTTTAAGTAAAAGTTGCAAATTTTTTGAAAACAACTCGAAAAGGTTATTTATATAGTTTTTTAAGTTTGAGGACTTACAAATTTTTTATTTGCTAAGAACTTTTGAAATAATTTATGCCTAAGGCAGCATTTATTTTTTATTTAGAATTAATAATAGCGCTCTTCATAAAATCTAGAAACAATAAGGAACTTTAAGTTTTTTTTTTTTTTAAACAGGTATAGTAAATAATAGTCATTTTCCAAAAAGTACGTATGTTAAAAAATTACACTAAATCAATAGCCGCAAAATATTAATTATTAAAGCGGACATATTATTATTAGCCGCCATTTGTTGTTTTATTATATACGATTTAAAACAACCATCATTCATGATTTGTTTCAATCAAAAACAACCTTTTATTTGGAGCATATTATTTGTAATACAATAAACTTCACAAAATTCTTATACTCGGACTCTCGTTTGTGTTAATTTAAGCAGATATCTCCAATAATTTTTTTGCTTGATCAAAAAAAATTAGTATCCAATATATTAAAATCAAAATACATTATTATTGATTGAAAAAATCAAAATTGATGATTATTCAAAATAAAAAAAATCAAAAATAATGATCAATAATCATGTATGATTGTTATTTTGAATCGAAAAAAAAAATAATAATAAAACCCTTGGTAATTTTTGATTTAAATAAAATTCAAAATTTACGGTTATTGAGGACAAGTCGTTAAAAATTGTTTCAAAAAAGAATTTTATCAGAATTTATTTATGCTTCGCAAACCAGGCTCTAAATTGTACCCATTGAAAGAGGTCGGAGTCGCCCCATGTCGAAGACAGTGACTTAAAATCAGTTTTTCAGCAATTTATCTCAAACCATTCGCTTTACGAAAAAGGCTAATTTCTAAAAAGCAAATAGACTTTTCTAATTGTTACCATTATGGCCTACTAAGTAAACTTAAACACTGCGTGGTTCCTGAAGTTTTTTAAATAATGTGACAAATTACAATACACAGCCCCAGAATGTTTTAACGCACAGGTCAGACTGTGAATTTTTTTAAAATTTCTGAGCGTATCATGAACTCATTTTCAGTTGTTTTTTTTTTAAATATCCTTTCATAAATTTACATAACATCTTGTCTTAAGCATATTTGAAACTATCTCAAACTTTTAAAAAAATCTTATGCTGCAATGTCAGTTCAATAAAAATTAAGTTTTATTTGTCAAGCATAGCCTCCTTTCAGCTCAATATATCGTTGTTCAGTTTTGATCCCTTCGGAAAAATATTATTTATCTAACCCTTCAAAAAATGCTTTTGTTTTGGTGATGATAGCAAAATTTAAGCTACATGAAAAAGTAGTTAATATCCCACGGAGACCACATGCATACATACATGTAAACCCGTGAATTCTTTTGGATAGGGGTTAAATTTTTTTTCTCCAAATGCGGTCGTTTTTCCTGATAATTTCCCTTTCTAAGATAATCATTATAGATTATGCTACGCATATCCCAAACAACTGTGACGATGTTCTCGGTACTTGGTTCCCACATTACCTAATCAGTGAAGTTTTGGTTTTAAAAAGGGACTTTCCTTACAAAAAGTTATATGTTGGATTCTGTTTTTACAAAATTAGCTGAGAATAATAACCCAATTTTTGTTTGCCCTTACATTTTTAGTTGTCCTTAAAATTATGGCTATAATCCATAGTCAGTATTAGTGTTGTTTTTGTATATATTTGTACTATCATATCAGTACTGTTTTTGATGTAATTGGCTGTACACAGTAGTCAAATTATGTTAATAACAATCTAGTTAATTTGCGCTTTTTTTAAATTGAATTTAATGAAAAGGATCTCTATTTCTTTTTTGTGATTTCAAAAATGTTTCAAAACAATTGGTGTTCTTGGAAAAAGTGTACGAAAACGGTCAAAATCGGAGTTTTTAACAAATTTGACACAGAAAAATACCGAAATTCGGCTTCAGCGTCAAAAATTTCTTAGGAAATGGTAAAAAATAATTATAAAAATTGGTGTTTTAAGGAAATTCGTATATTTTTTTAGAAAAGAGTGCCAAGGATAGGAATATAAATTTAACAGATCCTCGATCTGGACATTATATTTAACATGTTCCAAAAAAAAAAAATGTACCTGATTTTTAATTTAAGCCTTAAGATATTGTTTTTTTTTTCACTTTTATGAAAGGATATTTCAAAATGCTGAAGTGATAAAAAATAAATTGAAAATATAATGTGGTCGTGTTTAGCGCATGCAGATATTTTGGAGCTATGCTTTATAGTATGTTTGACTAAAATCTATTTTTTTCGACTTCTCCTGAGAGTTTTTTTTTTGCCGTTTACGCCATTAAGAAAAATCGATTTTAAGCTTCAATGGCTGATTAACAAAACAACCATTTACATTTTACTAACATTTTGCTATTTTTTTTTTATGTGTTAAAACAAATTTTAAATGCTACGCATCATTCGCTCCATGTAAAGTTACAACCAAAAACATTCAGAATGCGTTTGCCTTATGTGCCTATTTCTTAAAAAAATATTCTGTATAATAAAAAGAATCCATCTGCGTAGTATGAAGTCTGATCAGAGACCAAACTTGTCCTTTATGACATATCAAACTACGCAATATTTGAATATATTAGTTACGGAATTGCCCTAGTACGAAATAACTCAACATAACATGTATGACAAACGCGAAAACGTTAAGAGATAGATAAAGCACTTTAGAAGCAATCTTAACTCGAAAGTGACAAAAAGACGTTTACTCTCAGGCGACGATATTAAAAATATTATTTTTATATATTTTTCGAAAATTCAGAGTTTAAAAAAGTTTCTTTACCTATAAGACGTAATATTTTACCATTTTTTTTTTTTTTTTTTTTTTTTTTGTCCTAGGATTTATATGCCTACTGGCACAAGTAATATAAATTAGTTGAAACAAAATAAACTCGTGTCAATATACATACATATAATATACACACAATATTTTTCTCAGTAAATAATTATAATATGTACTAACTATATATACAAAAGTTAAATTAATTTTACATTAGCAAATAGTTTTAAATATGCTTAAGCAAAATAAAAAATAAAAATAAAAGTTGGTTAAACTTCACTTAGCAGCAAACACGCAGATCATATTATTTCAGGTATGTAAAAAAGAAAGCCAAATACGACTAGCTCAAAGTCAAGATATAAATGGAGTTAGACTTTTATAAAAATATAAAAAAAAAACTAAAAGCTACGTCATGGTACAGGTAAAATGTAAAAACAAATGCTATTTATATTTAAATTTAAATACTTTTGATATTCACTCTCAATGATATTTAAATTCAAGATAAACCTACAAAAAAGTACAATTTTATTGAAATTTTTCTGCTCATTTCTATTACAGTTGCTATCGATTTGATTGTACAACATATACGAGACTTTCTTAACAATCGTTCACACATTGGCTCCACCACAAATATCGCCATATTTATGCAGACAGAACCAACAGAACAAAATCAAATGGGCAATACCTTTGTTGGATCCCGATCACATAACAGCATATTAGGTAAGGTAATGGTTGATTATGTTGTCAGTGCAGCAACAAGTACAATAACAACCGCAAATACTAATTTGAATGCAATTTTGCGTCCGCATTAAACATTAAAAATGATAAAACCTATGGAAACAACAAATATTAAAGTATAATTTTTTTTACGTTCCTTCTTGTACGTAATAAAGGACTAACGAGTGTACTGTTTATAAATTTATTTTTTGTTCCTTAAAGTTATTTTAGAATTTATACAATGCTAGCCTTAGATTACTACACTTAAAAGAATAATAAACTACTTTTTTTTTTGGTCCGACTAAAGCATATTTTTTTGATTAAAAAAGAAACTAGCATGATTATACGAATTCAGTTTCTACAATATACAAGTTATAGGAAAGACATAGTTAACTTAACTGTAAATAAAAAATAAAAAAAAAATTGTGTACTTTTTTATCCAACTTTTCGTTAAATGTTAATTCTGCGGTGTATATTAAAACAAATCTACTTTATCTAACACTTAATTATGTTTAAGGAGTTAAAGTATGCAAAATTGTGCTACTAAATTTAATTGAATACTAAACCTAAAATTTAATTTGTGATTAGCTGATTTTTTTTTTTTAATAAAAATTATTAATTTAGCAGAAGTGGATTCGGCCTACACAGCTATTAGACGTTTTTCAACCCTCTGCAAGGAGGTAACAATGCAATCTAATGTTTTCTTTGAGAAGAATAAAAATTTAACTCAGCATTGAATTTTTTATTCTATTTAACATTGAAATAAGTGAACTCAATTTTAGCAAAATCTAAAAAGTTTGAAACAAATATACATATAAAAATCATGTTTACTAGAAATAAGGTTTCGAAAACTGCAGTTTTTCAATAAAATAAACTATGAATAATATTAACGATGTATTTTTTTTTCATTTGTAATGTGCCAAAGAGTTGTATAGAAACATAATTAATGTTTTGTGCTCACTACACCAGCATACATTTTAAAAATCAACGCATTGGTAAGGCATGAACTAAAATTGAAAGAATTTTATTATTACTAAGTTTAAAGATCGCTTAAATATATATACGCTTTACCGCAATATGAGTGATGTGTTTACTCACAAAGTCAAAGCAGTGGATTTCTTTTGGCTTCAAGTAAGACCAAGGCGACATCTGCCAGTATTTTGGAAAGGAAAGGCATAACATATGTATGTATTCTACATTAAAACGAAATTTTATGATTCACCGTACTCTTCAGACTTAGCCCCCGTGACATGGTCCTGTTTCCGATTTTGAAAAGATGGCTAGATGGGGAATGTTTTGGCTCAAACGTTGATATTATGAAACAGACGCATATTTTGAAGAGCTAAAGAAATTGTATTTTTCTGATCGTGCTTTAAGGATACAATGTTGAAAAATTAAATTACGCTCTCCAGCACTGATATACCGCACTAGATATGGTGCCCCTTCTGTAGACAAGCGAAGAGATTAGGAGTTCGGACTTCTGTGGAAGTTGTAGTGATGTTGAGGAGAAAGAAAGCTTTCAACATTTTCATTAATTCGTTCTTATTTGATTCCCTAAGCATGTAAGTGTAGTTCAGCTATGGTTACTTAGTTTAATTAAGGAATCAGTTTGGGTCTACGAGAGAGTTTAATTAAATATTCCAAGGTATCAGCGTGGAACATCTTTTTCTCTAAGTGAGTTGATTCTGAAATAGACTGCCACCACTATTTAACCTAAAAATTAATATTCGCTACCAATATACCTAGAATAATTTTGGTGTAAACAGAAGACCACAACATAGAGTTGATATTTTTCACTTACCAAAAATATATTTTCAATGACTTTCTTCAAAAGAAAACAACAAAACTCGTTAATCCTTATCTACCATGTACTTCATTAAAACTTATAGAATTCTTATTTTAAGGTTTGGCGACCTAATAACTTACACACAATATTCTTAACAAGAACATGCATTAAAGCATAAATTCAGGGTTCTCCATAAAATATACATACAACTTTAACAATAACAATATGCAAATTTAATAAAGCTAATATTTGCTTATGCATATGGAGATAACAAATAAATAAATAAAAAAGCAATTCTGCAGTAAATTTCTTATCATCACCAAGTCGGCTCAATGAGGAACCTTGACAAAATTGTTTTGCTATAAAAAGGCCAAAACTTATGCGGAAGTCAGTAAAATTAAAGTTCTTCCTTCGTTGGTATATCAGTCATGCTTCAGCTACAGCTCGTGCTAGGCCTTTTTATAGGCCTTCAATTTAATATCTTTTTTGAAGCGACACACGCGATCACAGAAAATGAAATCGCTTTCGTTGACCAAAATGAAGTTTTGAATCTCACAACTTTTGGTAGAACATTATTTGGTCAGCCTGATTTTTCTATTACCGAACGCATGATCAGTGCCTACGATAAGCACACAACAAACAGCACTGATTTTCCAAATCCTGAAGAATTGGGCTCTTACTTTGAAGGTGATCTACTCATACCGGAGAACGATGAAATTATACGTAATGGCATACTGGCACAAAGTTCTTACTGGACCGGCGGCATTGTGCCTTACGTAATACTCGGTGATTTTGCGACCAACGATCGTTCAGTCATTTCGCATGCTTTTTCTCAGTATAAAGCGAAAACTTGTATACGATTTCACCCGCGCACGAGCGAACGCGATTATATTTCCATTGAGAATAACAAAACTGGATGTTGGTCCAGTGTAGGACGTTTGGGAGGTCGGCAAGTTGTCAATTTGCAGGCGCCTTATTGCTTGCGAAAATATGGCACAGTTATACATGAATTGGCGCATGCTCTAGGATTCTTACACGAGCAGAGTCGTTACGAACGTGATGCATACGTCAGAGTACAAAAGGAAAACGTTTTGGAAGGAAAGTTGCAAAATTTTCAAAAATCGACATCGAAGGTATCTCATGGATTTGGTGTGCCTTATGATTATGCCAGCATTATGCATTACTCGCCGAAAACCTTTTCAAAAAATAACAAACCTACTTTGGTTGCATTGGTAAGTAATGAACACGAGAATGTACCAGATATTCATGAATTTTATTGTTCAAAAAAAACTGTTTTTTTTTTTTGTAGCGTAACACCGAAAAAGCTAAATTAATGGGACAACGTAATGACTTTTCTCAGGGTGATGTAGATAAAATCAATTCTATGTATCGTTGCAAAAAATCAAATAAAAAATTACTGTAAATTATTGTACGGCCCGACATGATATAATAATTATAATACCTACATATATTTAATAAATTCTCACAATTTATTTTGAACTTCTTTCATTAACTATACGAATTTTTTTTAATCAACAAATTTAAAAATAAATTTTAGTTACATATAATAAAAATCCTCCAATTAACGGCTTTTTCCGAAATTTTTCAATTCCTCCAAGGTCCACGGTTTTGACATGCGATTAACGGCCTGGCCGCGTCAAAAGACTTCAAGACGTGATCTCCGATTTTACTGATTTTTTTTTTCTCATCAATCATTTCGCTATAATTCGAATCATTTTTACATAAGGCTTAGTCGAACTGGGCTGACCTGATTTTATATCTGGGCAAACAATATACATACAGCTGTAACTGTTACTTTGTCGTTACAACATTGTAAGCAAATCAAAGTAGCCTGTAGGTAGTCCCTCTCGTATTTATTCGGTTTATAATGAGTATTTCTGTACCTCCTCGCACTTTTCCATAAGGGTGACAGGTTTTGTAGAATCTATATCCTTTAATTTGGAAATTATACATGTGGGTAAGATGTGTCTCCGAAACAAGTAAAATATCAATTTCGTTGTTGTTAAGAAAGTTTTTAATTTCCAATTCGTGTTGGCTTACACCATTTGCATTCCAATGACAGATTTTGAGAGTATTCATATGATTGTTCATCATCTCAAGCATCATTGTCTGCATTGTTGTGATAAACTGAGTCATGCATTCCAAATAGATCTTTGAAAGTAAGGCCTGAGGTTAAAAGCAAAAATAAATAAGATATCTGCAGCAGCGTATCTAGGACGCAGCTGCCCCGGGCGCAAAGGCTTGGGAGCGGTAAAATGGTCCTCGTACTATTGAATTAAAATTTGCTTTTAATGTACAATATACAATGAAAAAACTTGATGTAACTTATTTTTTTTCGTAAATAAAATAAATTTTTTGGTGGAAAGACTTTTTATTTATTTTTTAAAGCAGAGGGCGGCGTTTTAGTCTGTCGCACCTGTTCACGGTACGCCACTGCATATTCACTGTAACAATAAACGAAACGTAAAATAAAACATAGAAATGTGATATTATTTTTTCCACTGAAGGCCCTGTCTTATTTTTGCTGTTAATCGGAACTCTTAATCATCGACTGAGTCAGTTTTATTTAATTTTTATTTTACAAAACGTAATAGTATTAGATGCAAATCAAATCGGTCATCATAACTATACCGGACATTTAGGAAGTTAGCAGTAGAATCCTACTCCTTATCCAAGGAATTCAACCCGATCAAAGAAAATACTACCTGCTTATTTCTCCTGTGCGCCTATACTAACAAATCTACTCAAGTTAGCTTAACACCAACACGGTTTCCAGAATTACCATAGCAGTGGTTACTGTTTTATATATGATCCATTCTCAGATAAACCTTAGCACGCCAAACGACCGAACGGTTGTTATGCCATTAGGGCCTTCGACACGGTGAGCTATGCTATAATATTTCAAGATTTATAAGGGTCAAGCTTACTGAACATCGTAAAAAGATTGCTCGAGAGCTGATTCTACAGCAGGAAATCATTCTCACACCCAAACAACATCAACCTCGTCTCTTACATTGATGACTGCGCAATTTAAGTTTGAGGGTAAAATGCAGCAGACTTTGCATTCATCTCACTAAAATCTTTCCTGGCCACTCTCGACCCGCAATTTATAGCTCTCCACAGAAATTTCCAGACTGTTCATACATAAGTGGTGAATTAAACAAGGAGGAAACATTCTGTTGATGAAATATTTGAATATACTAGGAGTCACCTTTGATAAGCAACCCATTTTCACAGCATCATACACCACAAACATATGCAATAGCCGAAGAAGTAGGAAATATGTGTTAAAAGCACACTCCCGTATGTTCCCATTTGTGTGCAGCTTTGATCCGCAACCAAGCAATATCCTTTTGCGAGTGGTGGCGATATTTATCAATTTATTTCTTCAGTGTAGCCGAAACTTTAGTATGCATTTTTTTCTTTCTTTGAAGCTTGCAAATTTTCCTTATCCAAATCGAATTACTACAAAGCACGTTAATTTTATTGGATATCGTAGTATGTATATTAAAATAGTAATGTTTCAACTTCATATTGCTGTTGGTCTTCTAATAGGCATTCAATTCAGTATAAATAGTAGAGTGACGCACTTAAACCTTAGTATGAATTTTTTTTTTCTTTGAAGTTTGCAAATTTTCCTTAACCAAATCGAATTACTATAAAACGCGTCAATTTTTTTAGATATCGTAGTATATTAAAATAGTAATGTTTCAACTTCAGGTTGCGGTTGGCCTTTTAATAGGCATTCAATTCAGTGTAAATAGTAGAGTGGCGAACTCACGCCCTTTCGCAAGCACAGTACAATATCACAATTTATTTGATTCTGAAAACAGGAAACTGGATCTGTCTTCATTTGATCGCTCATTATATGGACAGCCCGATTTTCACAGTTCGGAGCTCTTGCACGATGCCTTCGATGGTGATATAGAAATCCATGATGCTGTGAATCGTATTATTCCAGAAGAGGGTACGTACGTGGAGGGTGATCTAATCATAGCACTAGACGAAAACGACAGAATTCCTTATAACATCACCTACTGGGAAAAAGCAATAGTACCATATGAAATTCACGGCGATTTTCTGCCAGAAGAAACCAAACAAATACTTGCCGTCTTTCAGGAGTTTGAGTCGAACACTTGCCTTAAATTTATTCCGCGACAAGGTCAAGAAGACTTTATGGCTATTGAAAGTAACCGAACTAGTTGTTGGTCAGGTCTAGGCCGTAGGAGTGGACGGAACAATGTAAACTTGGAAACGCCCTATTGCCTGCTAAGGAATGGCACAATTATACATGAAATAATGCATACTTTAGGTTTTTACCATGAAAATAATCGAAACGACCGTGATCTAAAGGTCGATGTATTCTATGAAAATATATTACCGAAATTGAAAAGAAATTATGATAAATCACCAAAGGAGATGCCAAAATCTTTACCCTATGATTATACAAGTATTATGCATTACCCACCTACTGCTTTTTCAAGAAATGGTATGAAAGTTTTAAAGGTTAAGGTAAATACAATGGTTATGTTCGAAATGTTTATCTTTTGAAAAATTTTATTATTTTTGCAGGGTAAACTTCCAGAAGCTGATAAGCTGATGGGTCAACGTAACGGCTTCTCAGCAGAAGACTTAAAAAAAATCAATCATTTTTACTGTCAAGATGTGGAAACTACAACTCCAATTACTACTACAGCAACAAATGCAACAATAACTACAACTGCTACTATACATTCAACTACACCTTCAATTACAAATGCAACTGAAACTCCAAATACAAATGAAACTACAGTTGCAACTACAAGTCCAACTACAAATGCAACAAATACAACTTGTACATGCGCACCGCCTAAAATCACTACTAGCACAACGCCTATTACTCCTGCTACCACAACTCCTACTGCAACCACAACTAGCGAAACGCCGACAACTCCTACTCCAACCACTACTAGCGAAACGCCGACAACTCCTACTCCAACCACTACTAGCGAAACGCCGACAACTCCTACTCCAACCACTACTAGCGAAACGCCGACAACTCCTACTCCAACCACTACTAGCGAAACGCCGACAACTCCTACTCCAACCACTACTAGCGAAACGCCGACAACTCCTACTCCAACCACTACTAGCGAAACGCCGACAACTCCTACTCCAACCACTACTAGCGAAACGCCGACAACTCCTACTCCAACCACTACTAGCGAAACGCCGACAACTCCTACTCCAACCACTACTAGCGAAACACCGACAACTTCTACTGAAAGTACTACCGAAAAGAACAAAGGAGTTGATATTCATTATCGGCTGAATATAAAACCACTTTGGTTGGAATTCAAGTACCATTCAGATGAGGAAGTAGATGTAGAGAAATTTAAAGTAATAGACTTGCCTGAATAAGCTTAAGCCGAAAACTGTTAATAATAAAATAATAAAAACTATACGGAGTTCTTAGGCGAGATGTGGTTATTGTAGCATTGTTAGAATATTTAAAATAAAAATTAATGTTGCACTTTTCACGATTCAAAATAAATTCATTTAATTCCTCTTTGTTCTTGTATTTTTATTGAAAAAATGCAGTAAAATTTACAAAATGTATTTCTTCTCTTATTCGATCAGCTTTGTGTCCAGGCGTCCTTTTTTATGAAATTTGGGGCAGAGGTTGCCTTTAATTGGTTGTCTTCTTTTCTTTTCTTTTCTTTTCTTTTCTTTTCTTTTCTTTTCTTTTCTTTTCTTTTCTTTTCTTTTCTTTTCTTTTCTTTTCTTTTCTTTTCTTTTCTTTTCTTTTCTTTTCTTTTCTTTTCTTTTCTTTTCTTTTCTTTTCTTTTCTTTTCTTTTCTTTTCTTTTCTTTTCTTTTCTTTTCTTTTCTTTTCTTACAGTTTGCCTAATCAGTAACAGTTAATTGTTTATTTTTTTCCGTGCAGTCGATATTTTTGTATTTACCATTTAGGTTTATTAATTGCCCTTATCCAAATCGAATTGTCTTGAAACACCGTCAATACGTAGTAGGTTTTCGATTAGGCACGAGCAGCGCTTTGTTAAACGAAATTATATATGTTTCAACTTCAGTTTGTGATTGACCTTTTTATTGCCATACAATCCAATGCAGCTACTGAAATTACAAATGCAGACATCTTGAGTTTCCAGACTTTTATGTGGATCTCTTTCTCTTAAATAGTTCACTGTATGCTGCATCTGATCAATCCACACACGTTGCTCCAAAGTTTACGATAACCATTAATCGAACGATATTTTTATCAACCCTGACCGATCATCAATATTTGTACTTGAGCTTATGTAATAAGTGACGCTATTACATTACAAAACAAAAGCAAATTTATAGGATTACCGAAACGAACGTGGTTAATGACTTCGAAAATGTACATACGATTTCAAGAAGGCACTACAGGAAACGGCTACGTATCTAACTTGATACATGACTGCTTCAAACACCCGATTTTATTGTACAAATAATAAGGAGAAAAAAGTTATTTAATGTACTTAAGAGTTGGGAGCAAGTGCTGCCTAACAGATTTGCAGTTTGTACATTGTACATTTGAAATGAAAGAAAGAGGAGCTACTACGTGTAAGGACAATTGTTTCAAATGTCAGATGGCAAAAAAATCAATATGAAATAAAAAAAGTAAACAGAATAACAACGACTAAGACGTTTACTATTATAATATGATTGGTTTTAGGTAGATTTTCTTATTTATAATTATCTGAGCTGCAATTTTCATCATGCAAATATGTGTCAAACCAATAGAAAGTGAGTTTGTTTTAAACCGTACACAGTGGAAAGGATTTTGTATCGGCAGGATATAAAGGACACAGAAGAAGTAGATAATCTTGTAATACTGATGAAAGCATAGATGTTTCTTCCTCAGTCACGCCTTAACTACTAAGCGGATTTGGATGAAACTTAATGGATAGGTAGCGCTTGTTCTGTATTAAAATACACACAAATTCTTATTTGCAATTGTTGATATTGAAATGTAATAGAATTTATATGTAAGAAACGATGGAACATTTATGTGAGAAAAATGGAACGAGACTAACATTATATTTAACCAGTAGGCAGTCAAGTTAAGCCACATGCATCTAGTTTTGGTTCAAGCCTTTCGGTATGAAATTCTAAGATCCACGCCTTCGCAACCGCGGGTTTTAGCTTGTGAACCCTGGGCACGTCCGGATGTACTATATCTATCTCTTTTTATCTGCGACTGAACAAATTTCGTTTTTGCCGAAAACAGGCAACGTAACGCACTATGGCATCACTGGACCGGGCACTTATTACATTTAAATGACAGATGGAAGTTATGCTGAACGTGAGATTCGACATCAAAAGTTCTTTGTGGAATCCTTAACTGTATTATTACAAAAAAAAAACCACAATATATCATATAAAAAAAAAAGTTCGATCCAAAGTAAATAATTTTGAAAAAATTAAAAATTTTTGGGTTTCGCTACATATCACATTATTTTTACTAAAGCCTAGACTCTAGAGTACTTTTTTTTTAACGTTAAAAGAACAAATTAAAATAGTAATTAGTTATTTCTGCCAGAGTACGAAAAAGAAATTCAAAATTGTTCTCAGTGTCTACATTCCATTACATTCCATGAGTTTGCTAAGTTTCCTTAACCAAATCGAATTACCTTAAAACACCGCCAATTGCAAAGAAGGTTGTCAATTAAGAGCATGACTTCTTCAATCCAAATCAGTCATGTTTCAACTTCAGTTTGTGATTGGCCTTTTTATAGGCTTTCAATCCAATATAATGCATAAAGTATTAAACGCACCGCTAAACGTTGAAAATGACTTAGAACTCGATTACAATGCAGCTTATCCTCGCTCGATGTTTGGTATGCCCGAACGTTCAATGAATGAAGCCAACGCTTACGGTGAAAATGAATTAGATAATATATTTATCAACCCTGAGGAATTGGGTCCGTACTTTGAGGGTGATATACTCCTTCCAAACGACCTGGCGTTCAAAGAAGACTTGGATACAACCGAAAATTGAGTATTGTTTGTATTTATCTACTATCATTAAGTGTGCTTAAATTTTGTGTGTTTATAAATATAAATATATGTGTATAAATATATAGATATGTAAAAAATATATTTATGGCCAAAATTATTTCGAAATCGGCTGCAGCGATTTTGATTAAACTTTGGGATTTGTTGCATATGCTGCGAACAAAATTAAGATTGGGCTTGGGTTTTTCAAAGACTCATACAGGGGCGTGGCACAGTCCTAAGCTTAAATGCTTTTAAAGTTATATTATGTAAACCATGCAAGATATTATATAGAAATGTGGTAGTCGTATGCGAATCATATTTTTCTTAGTTTGTACCAAAAGTAGGCAGAATTGGAAAAGTGGGCGTGGATTTTTTCAACAAATGAAAATTTTGATTAAATTTTACAATGACGGCACCTACGATTTTCATAAAACTTCGAATATGTCACTATACTGGCAGATCTCGTTGAAGTGCGTGGAACCGCCCACAATATTTGTAAATTTTATAATTAGAGAGTTAACAACGCTGTCGCTATGATATTTAATATGGTATATCTACTTGTTATAAGGTAACTCATTACCAAAAGTGGGTGCAAGAGTACCTTCGGCTCTCGCCATACAAGCATAAAACTTTAAATGTTATATTTACTATAATGTACTTCTTCGAATAAAATTTGGTGTAGAGATGTTCGTTGTGGTGCCTCTTTTGTGACTTTTTTTTTAAATGTTTTTGACTATTTCAACTTGTTTCAACATTTTCTCTTTTTCCTTCCGACCTTATCATCTTCTTTCAACTTCATTGAATTTACTAACATTTTTCAGCACGTCTTTTTCAACCTATTTCAATTTTTTCCGTGACTCTTTCAACCTCTTTAAACTTTTTCGTGTTTTTCAACCTCTTTCAACATTTATCATATTTTATCCATGTTATTATAAGCTTTTTTCTCAACTGTTTCTACTTCTTTCAATTTTTTGTTAACATTTTCCTGTTTTCTCGACTCTTTCAGTAATTTTCACCTGTTTCAAAATTTTTTCAACTTTTTATATTTTCCTTTTTTATATTATGATATGACTAGTTCTACGTGGACTTTCGTAAGTATAATTCTTTGATCTACGATTTTCATCTGTTGCAAATTTCAGTCCGACCAAAATGAAACGGTTTTTTTTCCAACAGTAGACTGGTATTTGTACGAGCAAGTGGCAAAGAACGCTAATAGTTAACTAACTTACTAATAGTAGATGTAAACGTGAGAGCGTGGATGTTCCTTTCTCAATCACGTCTTAACGGCTTGGTGCATTTTGAAAAAAACTTAGTGGACAGATAGTGCTTGTTCTGTTTAAGAACACAGCTACTTTTTCTTCCGAAAAAAAAATCATAGTTTTTCAAGGAAATTGCTTCAAATTTTGCTGTCACAGAATGTAGTCTCGGGATATGTCATAAATTGGTAACGATGGCATTACTAGACCGAAAATTTTTCACATTAAAATGACAGCATTTGTTATGAAAGCAAATGCATTCTTAAGATTGATTGAGGAATAACATATAAAAAAATCAAAAAAAAAAACAAAAGGCGTTATATTGAAAATATTTTGAGAAAAATATTTTTAATTTAAAAAAATAATGTCTTAACAAATTTATTTAAATTTTTTTAATTTTTTTTATAAAGTTATAGTGTTTCTTAATAAAAAATGATTAAATGGTTTAACGTCCTATCTCCTATAGTTTTTGAGATATTTCGTTTCAAAAAATGTTCAAAAACGTCAAAAAAAAACAAGGTGTGCGTTTATTAAAAGAATGACCGATCTTTGTAAATGTAATTTTTTGATGTTTTGACACACAAAAGTTATTGAACTGATTAGGTCAATAAGACAACAGTTAACAAAAAATTATTTTTCGTTTCGTTTTTTCGTTACTAAGCACGCAATTCTTTATCTACCTTCGAATTGCATTTTATTTGTTACCTCAATGGGGATCTTTTTCAAATGTTACTTGAAAATGTTGCCATTCCTGCTTTAAAACCGCCATTTCCGAAATTTGAGTCATTTATGAAACTCTCTTGAGTCAGTCAGCACCACAAAGTTTGATTGAATTTATTCCCTATTTATCATATCATATATTATTAGATATGATTGAAACTATTTTTTTTTGCCATGGAGTTTAAAGAGAAAGATATTGAACTGCGCAGTCTCTTGTTACGTTAGGGTTTTCTGCTCGCTGCTAAATATTAGCTCTTTATATTTTGGCATTAATTTTTGATGAAGTTCTGAAGGTTATTTTAACAGCTGGACAACCATCGCTTATTTCTTTGAATTCATGGGTTGTGGATGATATCAACTATTCCATTTCCAAAGTGATGTTCAAAAGTAACCTTTGGCTTAATTACATTCCAAAAAGCTGAAGATCAGTAAGATTATTTTTTACACCCATGGTGACTGCGAAAGATTTCAAAATAATAAGTCCCTTTTCTATCGTCTTAAAGATATTAGAAAGACTTGTACATCATCATAGTAGAACCAGAGTTCCAAATATTACAACATTACATGGTTGAGCCAACGAGATGGCTTTGTGTTTTTTTTTAATCCGTGTCGGCTGTGCATTAAAGTTGCCTGACGATATCAACAGCAGAGCTCTAGACTCTTTTAATTTTGGCATTCAATGAACTACCAGTGATCATATCGCTTGTTTGATGGAAACCGATATGTTAAATCATTGAAACCAATAGCGGCACGTCTCATAACTTAAGTTTCAGGCAGTCAAATGCCTAAAATTTTTTAACCATTTATTTTTCTCAGTGTTAACGACACTTTAACTTTCGTTTATAGCGGCTTTAAATGTTCCTTATCCAAATCGAATTATTTTAATGCACCGCCAAGGTTCAAGTTTTTTTTAATTTACGAGCACCAGTTTGTCAAGATAAGAAAAATATTTCAGTTATGTTTCAACCGCAGCTTGTGTTTGGCCTTTTAATTGGCTTTCAATTCATTGCAAATAAGAATATATATGCAAATAAAACTTTGGATCTCTCATATGCAGATAAATCACTGTTTGGTATACCTGATGAAAAAGTTCACAATCGCTTGGTGGAAGATTACGGTCCAAATGAAATCAATAATATATATATCAATCCTGAGGAGTTGGGTTCCTATTTTGAGGGCGATATGCTCATTATTTCGAACAAAACTTTAAAAAGTAGTAACTATTGGCCTAATGGCATAGTACCATACGATTTTAGTCCCACTTTTTCGTCAGAACAAATCGAAATTATACTAATGGCCATGACCAGGTTTAGTTCAAGGACATGCGTACAATTTACAAAACGTACTATAGAACAGGACTATGTTTACATTGATGACAAAGCCTATGGTTGTTTCTCAGCCATAGGCCGTATAGGTGGCCAACAAATTATTAATTTGGATAAGCCATATTGTTTACTAGATATTGGTACAATTATACATGAACTAATGCACACTTTGGGTTTTCTACACGAACACACTCGTTACGATCGTGATGACTCTTTAACAATAAAGACGGAAAATATAAAACCAGAAAAGCAAATATATTTCAAGAAGAGAACACAGAAAATAGATCCAATAATAGATTTGGACTACGACATTGCCAGTATTATGCAGTATGGGCCATATTACTCGAGTAAAGATTCGGGTTCGATTACTCTGGAAGTGAGGGTAAGTATAACAGGATTTAAATTGCAATGTTATGGAGCTGAAATTTTTAATCTTTCACAGAATAATGCATTAGAATCTTCAAAAATGGGTCAACGATATGGTTTGTCTCCAAGAGATGTGAAAAAAATCCTCAACAGATATTGTGAGAGCCCTGAAGATGAGACAAAAAAAGACCATACCAATATAGATAAGATAGATGGGATCGCATTGCAATTCAAAACTAAAGATAGAATGCTGGATCTCTTATTTAATCCAAAATATATGTATCACAAATCCAATTAATAATATTGGCAGTATCGGGTACTTTGATACCAAATATCTGTCATTGTATAAGTGGACTTTATTGTATTCAAAATAAGAATGGAAATAAGTTAAGGAGTGAATATATTTGAGTTTTTTATTTATGTCAGCTGCTTAATGCTAATGCATTTATCATTTAGTGACTTTTCATTTAGTGCAATTGGAAAAGAAGTTCAATAAAACGGCACATAATGAAAGTTTTGAAAATTAAAAAACTAAAAATATATATTTGATGTTAGCAAAATTTAAGAACTATTTCATTTGAGCCTTTTAAAGTCCTTTTCAGTACTACTTATATGACACCATTTTATTAGAACTGAAATTGAATTTAAAATATTTTTCAATATTCAGCATGTAAATTTGGAACCAATCTTTAAACGGAAGTATTCTTTTTTTTTTTTTTTGTACGTGAAGAAAAGGAAGTTTTCATTTAAGATTCACCGAAGAGTGTGATCAGATAGCTGCAAATGGTCAGATTATCTTATTGTTGTTGTCTCTTATGTCTGTTGAAAAATATTCAAAAATTCAGATAAGATTGATAAGGGCATTTAGATTCCATTTTGGTTTTAAGACATTTTGTTTTTTTGTGCATTAACATAATCGAAATTTGAGTTTTTTTCTAAATTTATAAAAATATCTTTTTATGTGTTTTTTCAGAATTTTCAGTGAATATAGAAAAATAGTGGCTATGTTTTCCATAAAAATTTATTTTTCTATTTTGCATAGGTACACTAATAGTTAGCACATTTGAGCGACTTTCAAAAAATTCTAATTATACATGACATTTTTTTCTTAAAAATCTCCAAAAATATCAACTTTTTCTGGAGCTTATTATTGTAAATTTTATTATAGAAACTTTAAAATTAACGAAAAAGTATGAAAAAATTCAGTAGTATTTGTATGCGTATCTAAAGGATTTTGTAGTTCAATCAAAGAGCGTTCTGGTACCGCAGTCGGCAACTTAAAAAATGTTTACTTTCATTGTGCGGAATGGAATGGGACTTCTGTGGAATTTAAATTTCAACCATACTAAAAATATATTGCATATTTCAACAAAATATTATATAGATTAGGTCTTTCGCTTTTGTTAAAAAATCTAAAAATCGAGTACAGATAAATTTTTAAGTAATGTTAATGAACGCCGATCGGCATTATTTACAGAGTTGTAGAGTTCGGTTGTTTGAAATTTGGGTTTGACAAGTAACACTATGCCCATCTTATCTCACTAACAAGACATTTTGCTGGCTTATGTTATATAAGCGATTTTTTTCAAAGTGAATTTGCTCTGATACAAAAAAAAAAAAAAAATGCATTTAAAACTTAGAGGCAAATCGTGAACTCTAAGTATAATATTAGTACAATTGCCAATACTTAGAATTTTGATTTGAATCATTTTATAACTTTTCGACATCTTTTTTAACGGCCCTAATTGACATTTTTATTTTTGTTCAGGAGACACAAAAAAATGAATAAAAACCGACAATGTAGAATATTCAAATTTGGTTAAATGCAGTTTTGTTACAAAATTATTAAAATAATTATTTTTAATGAAAAACATTAAGTTTTTTTATTGATATTTATTTTATTTCAATTAAGGCTTTTTGACATCATTTTTATGTATGCGAAAGTGCATTTAGGGCATTTTGCAATTGCTTTGAAAACTAAAAGTGTAATTTGCTTACAACAAATTTAAAGAAAGTTTGCAAATATTGTACGGTTTAATGTAGTTTTTTTAATAAATAAAAAGAAACTAAGAAAAAACTTGAATAAAAAAGTTTATTTAAATGATTGCATTAGATGAATGACAAATTATCATAAAATTGTTGGCAATCCATCGGCAATAACTTTTTCTAATCCTGCAAATATTCCAACTTTTTCTTTGAAATTTTAAATTTTTGCCTTCATAAAGGGCTCAGCTTTTCTTTGGAAAACTTTCTTGGTTTTGATGTTATAGGTAAGGGCTGATATTCATCTTTCCAAATCATTACGGTTACGCAGCTTTTGTTTTTCTACAGTTGAAAGCCGCTTTGACTGTACTCGGAAAATCTTTGAATCATTAATTTGAGTACCATGAATACAGCTGCCTTTTATCCAGGTCCTTACCATACTTTCTTCCAAACATAATGTTGATATAAACATTTCACGTGTCGTATTTGCAAACGTTTTGAAAAAAATCCTTACAAAATGCGTGTATTTGTTTTTGTGTTTTTGTAGTTTACAACAGTGATGGCATTTGGGTTTTGTGAAAATGCACTGAATCGAGACTTCAAATGTAATTTGTAAAATTTTTTCAATAGCTAACAAAAAAAAAAAACCTCACTTTGGCATCTCAAAAATGTATAAACGGACGTATAAACAGGACGCAAATGTACCGAAAAAAGTAGAAATGTACCGAAAATGCCATCACTGTTGTTGCTTTTTTTTCAGCCGAAAAATTCAGATGAAAATTGCCACATATTATATTCCTGTTGCTTGCTTGTATGTGTTTCACATTTGGCTATTTGTCGCTGCCAGAATTCTTTGCCTAGATTAGATGGGCCGTATGGCTACATAAATCAATTAAGGCTGAACTGAAACCAAAAATTCTTATGTCGCGCATTGTTATGTTTTCTTTCCTTTTTAATTTCATTCTTATCTTTTTTTTCTTTTCTTTTCTTTTCTTTTCTTTTCTTTTCTTTTCTTTTCTTTTCTTTTCTTTTCTTTTCTTTTCTTTTCTTTTCTTTTCTTTTCTTTTCTTTTCTTTTCTTTTCTTTTCTTTTCTTTTCTTTTCTTTTCTTTTCTTTTCTTGCATTTTGCCTAATCAGTAACAGTTAATTGTTTATTTTTTTCCGTGCAGTCGATATTTTTGTATTTACCATTTAGGTTTATTAATTGCCCTTATCCAAATCGAATTGTCTTGAAACACCGTCAATACGTAGTAGGTTTTCGATTAGGCACGAGCAGCGCTTTGTTTTTTAATTAAATGACACAGACACAGCTTACAGACTTTTATGTGAATCCCTTTTATCTAGGTAGCTGTATCTGACCATTCATTGCACGTATGTTTATCCAAAAGTTATGAGTAAAATCAATCGAACTATATTTTTATCAATGGTCCAAGGTACAATGTCTGATGGTACCTTGAACCACTTTGGCATTCTAAAGCGAAACGTCTTTTACGTAGTTTTGGAAAAAAGACTGCGACTTTTTGTATTCATGCCATTATAGCTAAAATATCAGTTTAGTGGCGTCATAGAGAAAACAGCAGCCGTAGTTTGCTCTAAATTGGTCTAAGGTACACGCACTTCCCCTACATATATAATTTATTTCGTTTACGTTAAGCTGGATACGTGTGCCGCAGGATCGATTACAAAGGGTGTTCGTCAACATATTTTTGCACAGGTAACAGGTTACTCCAAATATATGTATATACCTATCCCCTTTTGTCTGAGATTGAATAAAATTCGTTCTTGCTGAAAACAGGTAACGCAACGCACTAACGATTTTTTAAAAATCGAAATATTTGATCTGAAATTGAAATATTAATTGAGCTTATTATAGAAATTAAAATTTGTTTTCTCAGTGTCTACATTCTTATGTTAGTACTATGAATTCACTAAGTTTCCTTAACCAAATCGAATTGCCTTAAAACACCGCCAAATTCAAAGTAGGTTTTCAATTAAGAGCATTACTTCTTCAATCCAAATCAGTTATGTTTCAACTTCAGTTTGTGATTGGCCTTTTTCTAGGCTTTGAATTCAATATAATGCATATTGTATTAAATGCACCGATAAACGCTGAAAATGACTTAGAACTCGATTATAATGCAGCTGATTCTCGCTTGCTGTTTGATCAGTCCGACCGTTCAATGAATGGAGCCGACGCGTACAGTGAAAATGAATTGGCAAATATATTTATCAACCCTGAGGAGATGGGTCCATACTTGGAGGGTGATATATTTATTCCAAGCGATCTGATGTTCAAAACAGGCTCAAAAGCAACAAAATTATGGCCCAATGGCGTAGTACCGGTTACAATTAGCCCAAATTTTACACAATCTCAAACGGAGCTGATACGATTAGCTTTAAATAAATTGAGTTCAAAAACATGTTTACGATTTCCAAATCGCACAACAGAGGCAGACTATGCACATTTCTCTGAAATGAGAGATGGCTGTTTCTCTACTGTAGGCCATAAAGGTGGGAAGCAGATTATTAATTTGCAAAGTCCAAATTGCTTTAAAAAAGTTGGTACAATAATACACGAACTGTTGCATACTGTGGGTTTTTATCACGAACATGCTCGTAACGACCGTGATGATAATGTGAAAATTGTATGGGAAAACATAAGAAAAGGACTGAATAGTAATTTTGACAGGAGTGAAAACAAAATTGTGCCTAGTGTAGATTTAACATATGACTACGCCAGTGTTATGCATTATTCACGGAGTGGCTTTGCCATTTACAAACAAAAACCTTCTATAGTGCCCTTGGTAAGTAAATTAGTTTACATCTTGATATAGTGAAGTAAAGTCAATTACTCTCCCTTGCAGTTTAACACTACAGATGCCTTAAAAATGGGCCAACGCGTTGGCTTGTCTCCATTGGATATAAAAAAAGTCAATGCAAAATATCATTGTGAAAATATCAAGAAAAGAAAATATGTTAAAACTAAAAAAAAAGATACTGAAACTGATGTACATTTTGCGATAAAAGCAAAAACATTTTATTTGGAATTCAATTTCACTTCAAACAATGAAAAAACTTATTTTAATATGATAGACTTATACAAACCGAATATTACTAAATCAAAACCTTAAGCCAAAAACTGTCTGTAATAAAAATAGTTTTACGCATTTTTGAAACTTGAAAGTATCTACTTTTCAGGTGATTGAGGAACAAAGCGTGAAATATTATTTTTTTTATTTTGCATAATAAATTGATAAATAAATTTGTTTAATTAATTTCGCGTTTTTTTCTTCTAGCCACGCGGTGAAAGTTTTCGAGTTCGAACATATTTAGACAGCTTTATGCTTTACAGTTTAACCCTCAAACGGCTTTGCATATTTTTTTATTGTGGACTCAAACTAAAGGCAGACAGTAAAACTGCGCTTAATTGACCTTCGTTATATTCTCATATTCTTTTAATTGAATCCTAATTTACTGACTATCTCGCTTCGATGAAAAAAAAAAATTCATCAAAGTGGAAAACGTGTACTAAATACCCTTCTAATTAAGCATTGGCAAAAAGCAGGCGGAAAGTTCGATTGCATTTGTACTAAATGCAACATTGATCACACCGTAGTATAAGGCAATCTGATCACAGAGTAAAAGCATATGAGCCATTTATTTTAAAAGTTGCGTAAGTCCAAATTGAAAAAATAAATTATCTGATGGAACATCTCATTGTTAAATATTTCTAAAATGTTCAACAAATCTAATTGAATGAGCAGGCGCGTATAGACATCACCATCCCCTACGCACATACAAATAATAAAAATTTTATGAAAAAAAGTCTTCTACTTATTCTTGGAAGGTCACGACCACTGAACCAAACCCCTGTATACGCGCCTGTGCTTGACCATAACAAGTAAACTAGCATTCACTAGCGGTATAGTCAGGGTTTTTGTAGGGCATCAAATTGTTTTAGCACAAAGCTTGAGTGTTAAAAATATTATATAAAGAGAATCGCAACCTGCTACTATCGTATCGATATTCATACAAAAAAAAAAAAAGGTCTTCACTTCTGAATATTTTAATCCTTCAGTCGCCAACTTCTTTCTTCCTTTAATCTCAAACTCAACAGCACTTTCAGGACATTAAAAAAATCTACTGATGTTCACAATTTTCACTTTTCTATATTTTATTTATATTATTTGCTTTTCTATTATATAAAAAACCCAAAAACTAAAAAGGAACTCCCCTTTTCCTTCTCGCAACAGCTCATACAGAGTTGCAAATGAGCCTGATTTTCGTAAACGGGCTGAAGGAAAAATTATTCGATTTTTAATTTAATCTATATTAAATGAATTTAACTTAATTAATCATTCACTAGAAGAGAGATGTATGTACATATGTATCCCCAAGATCCCACCTGCTACGTTACTGGCTGTGCTTTCCTTTTCAATCCATTAGCATACGAATTATCCCAAATTGCAAAAATTTCAATACAAAACGGGTAGATTATTTAAAAATTTAAAAATTTTGTAAATTACTTTAGTCCATTGCGGAAGCTGTAGAGATTCAGATATTGAAAATTTGACTTTCATTTCCTCTGCAAATGCTCTGAGTTAAAGCTTTTGACAATAACTTTCTTGACACTTTAGATGAATTTAGATGGTCCTTAATAAATTTAAACATAAATCTCTCGGAAATTATCTAATTTAATATTCATTCCAAGGACTCATATAGAAAACTCTACATACATCTCAAGGTAAAAGTGTACGTATAAAAATAGTATGATGTCAGCCATTGACGATTTTAAGATAAAAAAGCTTTCAAAACAAGTGACTCATATATTTTGTTTTATGCGAACTGTGAGAGCCATTTAACGTACTATGTATAAATATTTCGGATAAAATAAAACTAAAAATATACAGTTCAACAAAAAATTGTCCAAACTCGTTCTGGACCCACGTGTGACCATGCAAGATGGAGTTAAGTCAATTCTCGTAAATTTGAATCCAAACGTTAGCATTTTTCACTAAGTCAATTAAGCGAAGTCTTCGGTATCATAGTTTTTAAATTAAATAAAATAAAGTCTGTACACTTTTCTTTTACTGTATCTTTATTGAAAAAATATATATAATTCATTCAAACATATTTGAGCGTTAAGATTTAAGGTTTATTTATGTTCAGGCATTTAATTGGTGGCTAAATTTGATTTATGAAACGATATAAATAAATAAATTGCAAATATAAACTTTAATTAATAAAATTCAATGAAATTGCAAAACTGTTGTTTTTCCTGTTAAAACCGAGAGGAAATGAGCTTAAAGATTGAGATTCGACTACTTAAAGTATAAAAAATCGCAGGTTATTGGCAGCTCAGTATGTCCACCGCGGCTACTTCTGACAAAGCCCATTCTGTCTGTTCAATTTTCGATTTTCTGTTGGCGTCAATCGTTGCTAGTCTAACGGCATAGACCAAAAAGTTAACATAACCCCAAAGATAATAGTCTAAAATTGTCACTTTTCATAATTAAAACAAAAATCACATGAATTTTGAGCGAACTCAAAGTTGAAAGTTTGCAAACCTTGCTCTGATCTTATGATAGCTAATTCGCAAATAAACTAAGGTTTTTTTTTTAATCAAACCGTATCAATGTAGAAAATCTTTGGAATTCTTATCTCTTATGTGATAAAATGATATTTTGAGTTAAAATTGAAATTTGAAAATTGACGTAAACTTTAAATTTTAATAATTCAAATATCTTTGATTTTTATTTTTCAATTTGCACAACAAAACGATAAAACCATGTATCAAAACCTAAATGTGATATCAATATCTTACATTTTTCAGTATTTTTGAACAATGTTATTTCTGTACAAAAACATTAAAAAATTCAGAAAAAAAGGAGGGCATTCAGATCTCATTTTGGCTTTAACACATTTTTTTGCTTATTGAGCAAATTTTAAAAAATTATGTAGCACCTTTATTTTTCATAAAAAAATCTCAAATGAATTTTCTAGAGCTTATTATTGTAAATTTAATTATCAAAAAATTAAAAAGAAAGAAAAAGTATTTAAAAATTCAGTAGTATTCGTATGCGTATCTAAAGGATTTTTTAGTTCAATGAGAAAGCGTTCTAATGCGGCAGTCGGTAACTTAAATCATTCTTACTTTAATTGTGCGGAATGGAAATGAACTTCTGTGGAATTTAAATTTGAACCATACTAAACATGCATTGTAGATCTAAACGAAACATTATATACTTAGATTAGGATTTTGCGCTATCCTTTTCCGATATTTCTGCCTACAGACTAGAAAGTCTTATTAGTTTAATAGAAGAAGCAATTAAAAATTTTTAGATCGTAAATGTTAATGAACGCCGATCGGCATTATTTACAGAGCTGTAGAATTTTTTTTTTTTTGTTAAATTTGGGTAGCTCTAACTTGAAGCCAGTCTTATGTTACTACCAAGGCATTTTGCTTGTTAACCTACAATGGGAAGCAAAACCGTCCGGACGATTTTCATTTTTAGATGAAAAGCTTCGTAACAAAAACAATTGAAAGTTTTAAATTTTTTTTTTTCAGTGTATTTGTATGCCCTATACCTTATTTCATAAATTACATCAGAAACAAATTAAATTCTAATTTCCATAGAAAAAAAAACTTAAAATATAAAAAATATAAAAAAAATATATATATATATACAAAAACTTAAAATATAGTCCAGTTGCGGATAGTTTTGCTCTCATATGATTTGAGCGAGACTTAGTTCCATTATTAATTTGAATGTTTTTGGCTACCTGATTTTTTCTTTCATATGCATTGATAAATTTGTTGAAAAATGACATTCAAGCCGTGAAATAGCAGAAAAATTTAGTATTTGCAAAACTATGATAAATTCAATTGGAATAAGCAGAAAATTCAGCTAATAAAGGAAGTCAAAAGGACGGTAAAGAATGCTTTCCAATGGCAACGCGCGTTTCATGGAACATTGAATGCATTCTAAAAATTTCGTAACACTAGAAAAAGCTTTAAATGCTATTACATAAGCTGTAGGTAAGTCTCCAGACCTTGTGGTCATTGTACAACTTTAGGACCATGAATTATATTTTGGGTTTTTTTCTCTATGGAATTAAGAATTTAACTTGTTTCTGATGTAATTTATGAAATAAGGTATAGAGCATACAAAAAGACAGAAAAAAGTTATATTATGTAAATGTTCGATTGTTTTTCCAAAAGGAAATACCTTGTCTCAAATACTCGTTTTCAAAACTGCAATCGCAATCGCTGAACTCAACCTTTGAGGATATCGATTAGATGAACCATATGTAAATCAGCTAAATTAGATTTGTTAAAGAACATGATAACGATATAAGCCGCAGTCTATGTTGAAAAATTTGCTCCCGACATATTTTTAAAATTCATTTTCTTACGCTATTAAACTTGGGACGCCTAAGAGTTTTTTCACATTCTGGCTGTTTTTTTATTTCTTTTACTTTGCCTAATCAGCAACAGTTAGTTGTTAATTTTTTCAGTGAAGCCGATATTTTTGTTTGAATTATTTAAGTTTATTAATTGCCCTTATCCAATTCGAATTGCATTGAAACACCGTCAATACGTAGTAGCTTTTCGATTAGGCACGAGCACCTCTTCGTTAAACGAAATCTGTTATGTTCCAACTTCAGTCAACAATTCAGGCCCAGATTTATAAATTTTCCGCCCCTAGGCAGTTGTAAAAATTTCCCAGCCCCCCTCCCCCCCTCAAAACTTTTTCAAATTAACCTTTTATTGATTTCCAACTAAATACATAGGTTTTAGAGCACAATACAGTATTTTTTGTATTTTTGAAATTTTTTTTAACTCATTTTCGGCCACTGGTCGATTTTTCGACTTCAAAATTGTAGTCATTTATAAATTTTTTTTGTTTATATAAAGGAATTACTTTCGTGCTTTTTTCATTTTTTTAAATAACCTATGATATATATGCTATTGTAAAAATTTTATTTCATGATAATTCTTATACACTGAAAAAAATATATTTAAAAGGCCCTTATTTTAGACATTTTAAAAACTTTTTTTTTTTAAATATAAATAGTCACAAAATTTAAAAATTTAAAAATTTAAGTGCAGTTCTATTCACAAAAGATCTTTCTTAGTAAATCAGTTTTATTCCAATAAGTTATTTGGAGTTAGTTATACTAAATTTTAATGAGAAACCAAGTGGTAAAAAATCGACCAATGGAAATGGACAAATGAAATTCTGAAAATGTACGCAAAATTATATGTATATTAACTACTACTAAAATGGTAATTTTACTAATTAAAGTTTGATTTTTTAGAGTGTAGGTAGTAGTGCTGAAAGGGTACAGAGACTTTCATGAGTTGTGAATTTGACTGAGCGCCATGCTTTGCTAGTAAATCTGCCTTTTTATTTCCTACAATTTCGCAATGCCCAGGTACCCACTGAAGGACTACTGAATTCTCCTCACTTAGTGTACGCAAAACATCAAAACATTCTAGGACTGTTTTTGATTTTATAGGTGTGCTATCGGTTTGTTGTGGTCTGTATGTAGTCACTGTAATGTGTATCAGCCCCAAAAGTCTTTTATTTTGTATTCTGTACATAAAAATTGAGAACTTTACTTTTAATTGTGTAACTAGTTACATTTTAAAAATGAATTAAAATGTTTATTTTTCTTATTAAAAAATTAATAGATTTTTTTGTTTTTTTGTTTCCGGTAAAAGCCATTGGTCGATTTTTCGACCATCTCCTACAGGACAAAGGGCGAAAGATAGTTTAATTTTCTTTGCTTTTTTTTTTTAGTTCTATGCTATAGAATCTATAGGATCGAAATAGACCGTTTAAGAAAGGAATTTGATTTTCAAGCAAAACTCCCTATAGCCTCACAATTTGGAAGTTGTGCTGAATGTATAGCATTATACATTTTGTGCATTAAAAGAACAAATTGAAATAGTAATTGAGCTGTTTTTTCGCCAGAATAGAAAATAAAATTTAAAATTTGTTCTCAGTGCCCGAATTTGAAACGGAGATGATACAATTAGCTTTAAATAAATTGACTTCAAGCACAAGTTTACGATTTCCAAATCGCACAACAGAGGCAGACTATGCACATTTCTCTGAAATGAGTGTTGGCTGTTTCTCTTATGTAGGCCATAACGATGGGAAAAAGATTATTAATTTGCAAAGTCCAAATTGCTTTAAAAAAGTTTCGTACAATAATACACGAAATGTTGCATACTGTGGATGATTATGTAGAAATTAACTTGAACAATACAATAACTCCTCAACAACCTACAAACATTGAAATGAACACTGAGAAAAATCTTAAGTTTCTATTTTGTGTTCTTGCAAAAATAAGTTCAATTACTATTTCAAATTGTTCTTTAAACGCAAACAATGTCAAATGCTAGACTTTAGTCCACCCTGCCAGCATTTATAAGATCTTTAAATGGCTTATCTTTATCAAGTAACTTTTAAGTCCCTCGTAGAAGATAGTTCTGATAAAATAAAATTCATTCGAATTAAGAAATTGGTAAGAGTGCTACTACTAAGATGTCGTGGAAAAAACGACAAGCCCAGTGTACAGCAATTTAATGTTTTCACAATTATAAAAGGTATTAATTGACATATGTATAAGTAGGTAAATATCATTGCAAATTAAATAGCGCCACCGACTATGCTGTAAACAAGATCTGCCAGCAACATTTCTTGCATGCGAGAGATAAGGTAGCTAGCCAGAAAAAAACACGAAATTAAACTGTGTGACATATGTATGTATGTACATATTTAAATCTATACAATATTGGAATAGTTGAAAAAGATATTTTCAAGTATTCTGAATATAAAAATAAAATAAATTTAAGCCATAATATAATACAAATTGTTGTCTTTTCGTAGTGCTGATCAGTCAATCAGTCAATGCATGCTTATAAAAGTATCGCATGAAACACTTTATTAAGAAGCTTATACGACATTTTGTGGACTTTGACTTTGATAAGACACTTATACGAGAATTGCACGTATACGTTTGAAACACTTTAGTAAGGCACTAAAATGTTTCGATTTTCAATAATGATACACTGGACGATTCAACAAAAAATTTTCGTTGTCGAATATTACATTCAGCACAATCTCTAAATTGTGAGGTTATAGGGAGAATTTTGCTGTCATTTAAATGTAAAAAGTGCACGGTCTAGTGATGTTATCGACTTTACGTTATCTATTTTTGAAATGTCCCGAAACTACATTCATGTGGCATAACTTGATTTAAAAAATGAAAGAATTTTTGTTTTTGAATATTACATACTGCCTTTATTCTGTATTTAATTGTTGTGATTATTTTGAAAATATGCCCAAAACCTTAGAAAAAATCCAAAGTAAAACAAAGACACAAACACTCCTAACTTCCGATAGACCAAATTGTTATGTTTGCATGGGATTACCTTCTATGACACCTTTTAACTGAATAAAATAACAAAAATGATGTTTTACTACGTTTGTTTCTATTTGCAAAAGTAATTTGAAGCTATTTAGACCTTGAAAATCTATGAATTTTTCCGTAATAAAACGCAACTATGTTATAATATGGAAAATGCACTATCTATCGACCAATTTTCATCGAAATCCACTCAGCCGTTTAGACCAGATGATTTTCTTCTTTGGCAACCTTTGTGTTCTCCCGGGGTCCTTCCACTATTGTAAAGAAAACTGACTTTCTTGTTAGAGAACTATTATATAAGTACTCGAAATATATGTATCTCATTTTAAAGTTATTTTTTAGATCACAGGTAGAAAATATCTTTACACTACATCTCTAAGTTTTACTTGATATTTTTTTACATTAAAACAAATTCCCGGGACTAATATCAAAAAAACTGTAACTTGCATGGCCTTGAATTACTTGAGGAACCTAACAGTTTTATTCATGACTCAAACGTATATTTGTTGCTCTTTCTTTCGTATCGATACTTTTGAAGATACGATTCATGAAAAATCTTTGTAAACAGCGTAAAAGAACGAATGCGAATTTTTTTCTTAAATTTAGTTTTCGGACGCAAAAAGTTTCGCAAGCAACGTTTTCAAGAAAAACTATATAAGTGGTCACCGCGTATTTGAATTACTTTTAGTCTTTTAGTCAAATATCACAAAATTTTTAATTAATTTCGAATTATGAAAAAAGTTTTTGGGAAGTAAGAAGAAATACAAGGTTTTGAAATATAATTTTTATTCATTTTGTTTTTGTTTTTTGTGCAAATTTAATATAGAAAACAGTGAAATAATAAAAATTGAGAAAATTTTTTCAACAGACCAACTATTTCAGATAATTATAATTATATATTGTACATAAACAGTGGTAAAATAATTTAAAAAATTCAATTCCATAAATTTTGAAAAATTGTAGCCCAGCATTGGTTCGACTCATACTGTAAGTGATCACTTAGTTTTAAACTACTCAACAACAACTACTCAAAGTCGATGTTTTTTACGTAGTGCTCCATATATTTGAAGCATATTACTTTATTCATTATTGAAATCACTCGCATTGTATTTGAGATCCAGTGAAATATTTTCAGATGCAAATTGGAATGAAGTCTCATTTAAATTGAAATTGAATTCCAACTGAAGTGTTTTTCCTTTCAGCGCAAAATGTACATTAGTGTTATTATCTACTTTTATAGGTTTTTCTGTTGTTGTTGTTGTTGTTGTTGTTGTTGTTATTATTTTTACGGGGGTATTTTTACAGTATTTTAGGTGGACTCTTTTTCTATCCCCTAGAGACAAGCCAACGCGTTGGCCCATTAATAAAGCATCTGTTGTATTAAACTGCAAGAGAGATTAATTTATTTAACTTCAATGTACCCAGATGTTAACTATTTTACTTACCAACGGTGTGAGAACATCCTTAGTTTTGTCAATGGCAAAGGCAAACCGTGAGAAATGCATAACACTGGCATAGTCATATGGCAAACTTTTAATAACAGTCGAACTCTGTCCAAATTCTCTAGGGTTATTTGTATTCTTCCAGGTCATATCCACATAAGTAGCACGGTCTTCACGACCAGTTTCGTGACCAAGTCCAGCAGCATGCAAAAATTCGTGTACTATTACACCAAGTTTTACAAAGCAAGGTGGTGGCAGATAAAGATTATGTCGTCCACCTATAAAGCCGTATGGAGCAGAGCAGTGACTTCCTTCGTTAGTGATATATACATAGTCTTTATGTACAGTGCGGTTTTTAATTGATAAACATGTTTTTGTATTCACTTCACGCATGGCGGAATAAATTTTTTTCTTTTGAGATTCGGTAAAATCCGGGCTTATTTCAACCGGTATTACGGCTCTGGGCCATGTTGGGACCAGGGGACGACCTTTTTGGAACGTCAGATCCTTTGGAGTCAAAATATCACCCTCAAAGTATGGATCCATCTCATCAGGGTTGATAAATATATTATCGAATTCACTTTCATCGTAAGCGTCCGCTTCACGATCGGGCTTGTCAAACGATCGAGAATCAGCTGCATAAAAATCGACTTTTGATTCATTTTCAATGTTTATCGGTGCGTTTAATACTTTATGCAATATATTGAATTGCAAGCCAATAAAAAGGCCAATCACAAACTGAAGTTGAAACATGACTGATTTGGTTTGAGGAAGTGATGCTTTAGCGGTGTTTTAAGGGAATTCGATTTGGTTAAGGAAACTTAGCAAATATGAAATTCTAAAATTGAGTACGGTTATACTTAATTAAAGATTTTTCGCCATTTGACCTTATAATCGTGTTTTAAGTACGGTTTTTCTTGATTGAAGACGAAACTAGCTTGAATTATTTAGGTAGATTATTCTGAAATCAAGAATATAAGGCACTTATTTGACTTAAGGTTGAAACAATATATATTTTTGGTTTTAAATGGAAAGTAAGAGGAGACCAAATGTAGTCCGGTTATTTCTTTTGATGTTGAAAAAGTCGAAAAAATATGCAATATGTTGAAAAAGTTTGAAATTGTTGCAAAGTGTGAGTATGGCTGAAACATTAATAAAAATATTTAAAATGTTGAAAAACGTCGAATGAAGTTAAAAATGTCAATGCTGACTTTATCAGCCATTTTCCCTTGCTTCAATCTCTCCCAAACTTTTTTCTGTTCCATTTTTTTCCGACTTTTCAACATTTTTCTCACACTACTTTTTTTAAACTTTTTTGACCTATTTCAACCTCTTACAACTTTTTAATTTTCTCGGCTTTTCAACTCTTTTCAATGTTTTTTAAATATTTCAACTTACTCAATATTAGTCAACTTTTTTCAACAAATTGCATATTTTTTCGATTTTTTCAACCTCAAAACGAAAAACCGAACAGTGGTCGGTCTCTTGGCACCACCATATTAAATCTCATACCGATGGTGTTGTTAATTCTCTAATTATAAAATTTACAAATATTGTGGTCTGTGCCACGCTCTTCAACGAGATTTTCCAGTATAGTGACTTAGCTTGTTATAATGACTACTCTTCAGTCGTATCGTCTTCGAAGTTAAGTTCTGAAGGATATTTTAGCTTCTCAGCAACCATCCTTGCGTACTATTTTTTTAAGTCTGTGGGTCCTGGATGATATCAGCTATGCTATAAAAAATGCTTGAGCTTCATACATATACCCATTTCCAAAGCGATGTTCAAAAGTAACCTTTAGCTTAATTACATTCCAAAGAGCGGTACACAACGAACTTATAGTGGATTCTGTGAGTCGGAAAAAACCTTGAAAATACAAATATTTAAAGCAGCAACCAGACTACCGCCACGCTGAACACGTTGGCGGTGTTTAAAATTCTTTTGGAGTTGATCCCACCCCTAAAATGGCCAAAAACCGCCCCCAAAATGAGGAAATCGCATATTCCGCGTCTTCCATCGGTAAAATATTTGTCACTCCCCGTTTTCGAGAATGCTGAACACGATGGCGGTGCTTAATATTTTTTTGGAACTGGCTCCATCTCCCAAATTAGCCAAACATCGCCCCAACGAACCGAAATTACCATTTCTTGCGGTATTTCTGTTTTCTGTTCAAAAACTTCCAAAACTTCAGAAAAAAAGGAGGGCATTCAAATCCCATTTTGGCTTTGACATATTTTTTGCTCTTTGAGCAAACCTAGAAAAATTATATAGGACTTCTATTTTTCATAATATAATCTCAAATGAATTTAACAAGTTCTAGAGCTTATTATTGTATATTTGATTATAAAAAGAAAGAAAAAGTATTTAAAAATTCAGTAGTATTCGTATGCGTATCTAAAGGATTTTTTAGTTCAATGAGAAAGCGTTCTGATGCCGCAGTCGGCAACTTAAATCATTTTTACTTTAATTGTGCGGAATGGAAATGAACTTCTGTGGAATTTAAATTTGAACCATACTAAACATGCATTGTAGATCTAAACGAAACATTATATACTTAGATTAGGATTTTGCGCTATCCTTTTCCGATATTTCTGTCTACAGACTAGAAAGTCTTATTAGTTTAATAGAAGAAGCAATTAAAAATTTTTAGATCGTAAATGTTAATGAACGCCGATCGGCATTATTTACAGAGCTGTAGAATTTTTTTTTTTTTGTTAAATTTTGGTAGCTCTAACTTGAAGCCAGTCTTATGTTACTACTAAGGCATTTTGCTTGTTAACCTACAATGGGAAGCAAAACCGTCCGGATGATTTTCATTTTTAGATGAAAAGCTTCGTAACAAAAACAATTGAAAGTTTTAAATTTTTTTTTTTCAGTGTATTTGTATGCCCTATACCTTATTTCATAAATTACATCAGAAACAAATTAAATTCTAATTTCCATAGAAAAAAAAACTTAGAATATAAAAAATATAAAAAAAATATATATATATACAAAAACTTAAAATATAGTCCAGTTGCGGATAGTTTTGCTCTCATATGATTTGAGCGAGACTTAGTTCCATTATTAATTTGAATGTTTTTGGCTACCTGATTTTTTCTTTCATATGCATTGATAAATTTGTTGAAAAATGACATTCAAGCCGTGAAATAGCAGAAAAATTTAGTATTTGCAAAACTATGATAAATTCAATTGGAATAAGCAGAAAATTCAGCTAATAAAGGAAGTCAAAAGGACGGTTAAGAATGCTTTCCAATGGCAACGCGCGTTTCATGGAACATTGAATGCATTCTAAAAATTTCGTAACACTAGAAAAAGCTTTAAATGCTATTACATAAGCTGTAGTTAAGTCTCCAGACCTTGTGGTCATTGTACAACTTTAGGACCATGAATTATATTTTGGGTTTTTTTCTCTATGGAATTAAGAATTTAACTTGATTCTGATGTAATTTATGAAATAAGGTATAGAGCATACAAAAAGACAGAACAAAGTTATATTATGTAAATGTTCGATTGTTTTTCCAAAAGGAAATACCTTGTCTCAAATACTCGTTTTCAAAACTGCAATCGCTGAACTCAACCTTTGAGGATATCGATTAGATGAACCATATGTAAATCAGCTAAATTAGATTTGTTACCAAAAATTGATTTGGGATCCTGTTACTTTGATAATATATAATTGAGTTAGAACAATTTGTCTTGAAATATTTTTAAAGAACATGATAACGATACAAACCGCAGTCTATGTTGAAAAATTTGCTCCCGACATATTTTTAAAATTCATTTTCTTACGCTATTAAACTTGGGACGCCTAAGAGTTTTTTCACATTCTGGCTGTTTTTTTATTTCTTTTACTTTGCCTAATCAGCAACAGTTAGTTGTTAATTTTTTCAGTGAAGCCGATATTTTTGTTTGAATTATTTAAGTTTATTAATTACCCTTATCCAATTCGAATTGCATTGAAACACCGTCAATACGTAGTAACTTTTCGATTAGGCACGAGCACCTCTTCGTTAAACGAAATCTGTTATGTTCCAACTTCAGTCAACAATTCAGGCCCAGATTTATAAATTTTCCGCTCCCCTCCCCCCCTCAAAACTTTTTCAAATTAACCTTTTATTGATTTCCAACTAAATACATAGGTTTTAGAGCACAATACAGTATTTTTTGTATTTTTGAAATTTTTTTTAACTCATTTTCGGCCACTGGTCGATTTTTCGACTTCAAAATTGTAGTCATTTATAAATTTTTTTTGTTTATATAAAGGAATTACTTTCGTGCTTTTTTCATTTTTTTAAATAACCTATGATATATATGCTATTGTAAAAATTTTATTTCATGATAATTCTTATACACTGAAAAAAATATATTTAAAAGGCCCTTATTTTAGACATTTTAAAAACTTTTTTTTTTTTAAATATAAATAGTCACAAAATTTAAAAATTTAAATGCAGTTCTATTCACAAAAGATCTTTCTTAGTAAATCAGTTTTATTCCAATAAGTTATTTGGAGTTAGTTATACTAAATTTTAATGAGAAACCAAGTGGTAAAAAAATCGACCAATGGCTGTTATCAATATCAAAATAGCATGATCCTGTATATCATTTTTTTTGTTCATGTGAGATTAAGAGCAACTTTCAAATGAAATTCTGAAAATGTACACAAAATTATATGTATATTAACTACTACTAAAATGGTAATTTTACTAATTAAAGTTTGATTTTTTAGAGTGTAGGTAGTAGTGCTGAAAGGGTACAGAGACTTTCATGAGTTGTGAATTTGACTGAGCGCCATGCTTTGCTAGTAAATCTGCCTTTTTATTTCCTACAATTTTGCAATGCCCAGGTACCCACTGAAGGACTACTGAATTCTCCTCACTTAGTGTACGCAAAACATCAAAACATTCTAGGACTGTTTTTGATTTTATAGGTGTGCTATCGGTTTGTTGTGGTCTGTAAGTAGTCACTGTAATGTGTATCAGCCCCAAAAGTCTTTTATTTTGTATTCTGTACATAAAAATTGAGAGCTTTACTTTTAATTGTGTAACTACTTACATTTTAAAAATGAATTAAAATGTTTATTTTTCTTATTAAAAAATTAATAGATTTTTTTGTTTTTTTGTTTCCGGTAAAAGCCATTGGTCGATTTTTCGACCATCTCCTACAGGACAAAGGGCGAAAGATAATTTAATTTTCTTTGCTTTTTTTTTTAGTTCTATGCTATAGAATCTATAGGATCGAAATAGACCGTTTAAGAAAGGAATTTGATTTTCAAGCAAAACTCCCTATAGCCTCACAATTTGGAAGTTGTGCTGAATGTATAGCATTATACATTTTGTGCATTAAAAGAACAAATTGAAATAGTAATTGAGCTGTTTTTTCGCCAGAATAGAAAATAAAATTTAAAATTTGTTCTCAGTGCCCGAATTTGAAACGGAGATGATACAATTAGCTTTAAATAAATTGACTTCAAGCACAAGTTTACGATTTCCAAATCGCACAACAGAGGCAGACTATGCACATTTCTCTGAAATGAGTGTTGGCTGTTTCTCTTATGTAGGCCATAACGATGGGAAGCAGATTATTAATTTGCAAAGTCCAAATTGCTTTAAAAAAGTTGGTACAATATTACACGAAATGTTGCATACTGTGGATGATTATGTAGAAATTAACTTGAACAATACAATAACTCCTCAACAACCTACAAACATTGAAATGAACACTGAGAAAAATCTTAAGTTTCTATTTTGTGTTCTTGCAAAAATAAGTTCAATTACTATTTCAAATTGTTCTTTAAACGCAAACAATGTCAAATGCTAGACTTTAGTCCACCCTGCCAGCATTTATAAGATCTTTAAATGGCTTATCTTTATCAAGTAACTTTTAAGTCCCTCGTAGAAGATAGTTCTGATAAAATAAAATTCATTCGAATTAAGAAATTGGTAAAAGTGCTACTACTAAGATGTCGTGGAAAAAACGACAAGCCCAGTGTACAGCAATTTAATGTTTTCACAATTATAAAAGGTATTAATTGACATATGTATAAGTAGGTAAATATCATTGCAAATTAAATAGCGCCACCGACTATGCTGTAAACAAGATCTGCCAGCAACATTTCTTGCATGCGAGAGATAAGGTAGCTAGCCAGAAAAAAACACGAAATTAAACTGTGTGACATATGTATGTATGTACATATTTAAATCTATACAATATTGGAATAGTTGAAAAAAATATTTTCAAGTATTCTGAAAATAAAAATAAAATAAATTTAAGCCATAATATAATACAAATTGTTGTCTTTTCGCAGTGCTGATCAGTCAATCAGTCAATGCATGCTTATAAAAGTATCGCATGAAACACTTTATTAAGAAGCTTATACGACATTTTGTGGACTTTGACTTTGATAAGACACTTATACGAGAATTGCACGTATACGTTTGAAACACTTTTGTAAGGCACTAAAATGTTTCGAATTTTAATAATGATACACTGGACGATTCAACAAAAAATTTTCGTTGTCGAATATTACATTCAGCACAACCTCTAAATTGTGAGGATATAGGGAGAATTTTGTAAAATGTTCACGGTCTAGTGATGTTATCGGCTTTACGTTATCTGTTTTTGAAATGTCCCGAAACTACATTCATGTGGCATAACTTGATTTAAAAAATGAAAGAATTTTTGTTTTTGAATATTACATACTGCCTTTATTCTGTATTTAATTGTTGTGATTATTTTGAAAATATGCCCAAAACCTTAGAAAAAATCCAAAGTAAAACAAAGACACAAACACTCCTAACTTCCGATAGACCAAATTGTTATGTTTGCATGGGATTACCTTCTATGACACCTTTTAATTGAATAAAATAACAAAAATGATGTTTTGCTACGTTTGTTTGTATTTGCAAAAGTAATTTGAAGCTATTTAGACCTTGAAAATCTATGAATTTTTCCGGAATAAAACGCAACTATGTTATAATATGGAAAATGCACTATCTATCGACCAATTTTCATCGAAATCCACTCAGCCGTTAAGACCAGATGATTTTCTTCTTTGGCAACCTTTGTGTTCTCCCGGGGTCCTTCCACTATTGTAAAGAAAACTGACTTTCTTGTTAGAGAACTATTATATAAGTACTCGAAATATATGTATCTCATTTTAAAGTTATTTTTTAGATCACAGGTAGAAAATATCTTTACACTACATCTCTAAGTTTTACTTGATATTTTTTTACATTAAAACAAATTCCCGGGACTAATATCAAAAAAACTGTAACTTGCATGGCCTTGAATTACTTGAGGAACCTAACAGTTTTATTCATGACACGTATATTTGTTGCTCTTTCTTTCGTATCGATACTTTTGAAGATACGATTCATGAAAAATCTTTGTAAACAGCGTAAAAGAACGAATGCGAATTTTTTTCTTAAATTTAGTTTTCGGACGCAAAAAGTTTCGCAAGCAACGTTTTCAAGAAAAACTATATAAGTGGTCACCGCGTATTTGAATTACTTTTAGTCTTTTAGTCAAATATCACAAAATTTTTAATTAATTTCGAATTATGAAAAAAGTTTTTGGGAAATAAGAAGAAATACAAGGTTTTGAAATATAATTTTTATTCATTTTGTTTTTGTTTTTTGTGCAAATTTAATATAGAAAACAGTGAAATAATAAAAATTGAGAAAATTTTTTCAACAGACCAACTATTTCAGATAATTATAATTATATATTGTACATAAACAGTGGTAAAATAATTTAAAAAATTCAATTCCATAAATTTTGAAAAATTGTAGCCCAGCATTGGTTCGACTCATACTGTAAGTGATCACTTAGTTTTAAACTACTCAACAACAACTACTCAAAGTCGATGTTTTTTACGTAGTGCTCCATATATTTGAAGCATATTACTTTATTCATTATTGAAATCACTCGCATTGTATTTGAGATCCAGTGAAATATTTTCAGATGCAAATTGGAATGAAGTCTCATTTAAATTGAAATTGAATTCCAACTGAAGTGTTTTTCCTTTCAGCGCAAAATGTACATTAGTGTTATTATCTACTTTTATAGGTTTTTCTGTTGTTGTTGTTGTTGTTGTTGTTGTTGTTATTATTTTTACGGGGGTATTTTTACAGTATTTTAGGTGGACTCTTTTTCTATCCCCTAGAGACAAGCCAACGCGTTGGCCCATTAATAAAGCATCTGTTGTATTAAACTGCAAGAGAGATTAATTTATTTAACTTCAATGTACCCAGATGTTAACTATTTTACTTACCACCGGTGTGATAAGTTCCTTAGTTTTGTCAATGGCATAGGCAAACCGTGAGAAATGCATAACACTGGCATAGTCATATGGCAAACTTTTAATAACAGTCGAACCCATTGCAAATTCTCTAGGGTTATTTGTATTGTTCATTTCAATATTTATATGATTACCACGGTCTTCACGATTAGTTTCGTGACCAAGTCCCGCAGCATGCAAAAATTCGTGTACTATTACACCAAGTTTTACAAAGCAAGGTGGTGGCAGATGAAGATTATGTCGTCCACCTATAAAGCCGTATGGAGCATAGCAGTGACTTCCTTCGTTAGTGATATATACATAGTCTTTATGTACAGTGCGGTTTTTAATTGATAAACATGTTTTTGTATTCACTTCACGCATGGCGGAATATATTTTTTTCTTTTGAGATTCGGTAAAATTCGGGCTTATTTCAACCGGTATTACGGCTCTGGGCCATGTTGCGACCAGGGGACGACCTTTTTGGAACGTCAGATCCTTTGGAGTCGAAATATCACCCTCAAAGTATGGATCCATCTCATCAGGGTTGATAAATATATTATCTAATTCACTTTCATCGTAAGCGTCGGCTTCACGATCGGGCTTGTCAAACGAGCGAGAATCAGCTGCATAAAAATCGACTTTTGATTCATTTTCAATGTTTATCGGTGCGTTTAATACTTTATGCAATATATTGAATTGCAAGCCAATAAAAAGGCCAATCACAAACTGAAGTTGAAACATGACTGATTTGGTTTGAGGAAGTGATGCTTTAGCGGTGTTTTAAGGAAATTCGATTTGGTTAAGGAAACTTAGCAAATATGAAATTCTAAAATTGAGTACGGTTATACTTAATTAAAGATTTTTCGCCATTTGACCTTATAATCGTGTTTTAAGTACGGTTTTTCTTGATTGAAGACGAAACTAGCTTGAATTACTTAGGTATATTATTCTGAAATCAAGAATATAAGGCACTTATTTGACTTAAGGTTGAAACAATATATATTTTTGGTTTTAAATGGATTGTTTTTCCAAAAGGAAATACCTTGTCTCAAATACTCGTTTTCAAAACTGCAATCGCTGAACTCAACCTTTGAGGATATCGATTAGATGAACCATATGTAAATCAGCTAAATTAGATTTGTTACCAAAAATTGATTTGGGATCCTGTTACTTTGATAATATATAATTGAGTTAGAACAATTTTTCTTGAAATATTTTTAAAGAACATGATAACGATACAAACCGCAGTCTATGTTGAAAAATTTGCTCCCGACATATTTTTAAAATTCATTTTCTTACGCTATTAAACTTGGGACGCCTAAGAGTTTTTTCACATTCTGGCTGTTTTTTTATTTCTTTTACTTTGCCTAATCAGCAACAGTTAGTTGTTAATTTTTTCAGTGAAGCCGATATTTTTGTTTGAATTACCCTTATCCAATTTATTAATTACCCTTATCCAATTCGAATTGCATTGAAACACCGTCAATACGTAGTAGGTTTTCGATTAGGCACGACCACCTCTTCGTTAAACGAAATCTCTTATGTTCGAAATTCAGTTTGTGATTGCCCTTTTTATTGGCAAACAATCCAATGTAGCTAATCTAATGACACATGCAGACATCTTGATTTTATAGACTTTCATGTGGATCACTCTGATCTCATCACGTTGTATGCTGTACTTAACCATTCAATAGCAGCACGCTTATCCAAAGTTTTCATGATATTCAGGATCTAAAGTGATGAATATTTTCCAAAAATTAAAGCAAAGGCAATTCTATAAGAATCAAAATGTAAGGCATTTTTGTACATGCAAGAACCGTTTTCGTATTATTCCAAGTTAAAACTTCTCAGATATTAATATTATGATATGAATAGTTTTACGTGACTTTCTTGAGTGGAATTATTTGATCTGCAATTTCCATACGATGCACTTTAGTATCCGACCCAAGGGAAGCAAGTTTTTTTTCAACAGTGTCTTATTTTTTGCCACAATTGAAAATAGAAATTAAAAATTTTCTCAGTCTACATTTCAATGTTTGTACTAAGAGGTTGCTAAGTTTCCTTAACCAAATCGAATTGCTTTAAAACACCGCCAAATTCAAAGTAGGTTTCTATTAAGAGCATTACTTCTTCAATCCAATTCAGTTATGTTTCAACTTCAGTTTGTGATTGGCCTTTTTCTAGGCTTTGTATTCAATATAATGCATATTGTATTAAATGCACCAATAAACGCTGAAAAAGACTTAGAACCCGATTATAATGCAATTGAGGCTCGCTCGCTATTTGGTAAGCCCGATCGTTCAATGAATGGCGCCGTCGCTTACGAAGAAATTGAATTAGAAAATATATTTATCAACCCTGAGGAGATGGGTCCGTACTTGGAGGGTGATATTATTATTTCAGACGATTTCGAGACAGACTTAGTAGCAACAAAATTATGGCCCAATGGCGTAGTACCGTTTCAAATAGCCGCGAATTTCTCCAAAAACAAAAAGAAACGTATAATGACAGCTCTACAAGAGTTGACTTCAAAAACATGTTTACAATTTCCAAAGCGCACTGTAGAGGAAGACTATGTATATTTCATTGACCACAAAGCTGGCTGTTCCTCAAAGATAGGCCATCAAGGTGGACAACAGTTTATTAATTTGAATGCAGAATATTGCTTTGATAAAATTGGTACAATAGTACACGAACTGTTGCATTCTGTGGGTTTTTATCACGAACATGCTCGTAATGACCGTGATAGTTCTGTGAAAATTATATGGGCAAACATAAAACCAGGTCATGCATTTAATTTCAATAAGATAATGGAGAAAATTGTGCCTAGTGTGGATTTAACATATGACTACGGCAGTATTATGCATTACTCTCGGTATGGCTTTGCCATTGACGGAAGAAAAGAAACTATAACTCCGTTGGTAAGTAAAATAGTAAACATCTGGATATATTGAAGTTATGTAAATTATTCTCTCATGCAGTTTAACACAACAGATGCTTTAATAATGGGCCAACGCGTTGGCTTGTCTCCATTGGATATAAAAAAAGTCAACGCAAAATATCATTGTAAAGATACTTTAATGACAGAAGTTAAAGATAAAGAGACTATAAAGGTAGATAATAACACTAATGTACATTTTGCGCTGAAAGGAAAAACACTTCAGTTGGAATTCAATTTTAATTTAAATCTGACTTCGTTTCAATTTACATCTGGAAATACTTCACTGGATCTCAAATACAAAGCGAGTGATTTCAATAATGAATAAAGAAGATATGCTACACATATATGGAGTCTTATTGGCCAAAACGTAAATAGGTGAACTTTCAGGGCTCCGATTTCGCTGGTTTAATGTTTTTTTTAGTTGAGTAGTATTTAACTAGTTGATCACTTACCATACACCATTGCGGAATATGTCGAATCAATATTGGGCTAAAATGTTCAAAATTTGTGAAAAATAAAAAAAAAAAATGATTTTTAAATAATTATACACATAATAAAACTATCTGATATAGTTGGTATGGTTCAAACATTTCCTAATATTTTTATCTTCTATAAAAATTGTCTTTAATTTTTTTATTTATTTCAGTTTTTTTTTTAATTTGCACACGAAACATAAAACGAGATTAATCAAAATCAAGATGGGATTTCGAAACCTGTTATTCCATCTTATTTTCCAAAAAATTTTCAATAGAAAAACTTTTATCCAAAATTTGGAAATATGTATTATAATTAAAAATATCGAGATCTAACTTTAATTATGATCTCAATTTTGTGCAGACTTTAAGAAGAATTGAAACATCGTAATCATAATTTTGCCCAATTTTCAATTTCAACTTTAATGTTCATGCACAACGTAAGAACATAAAAAAAAATTTAGAAGACCAACTTTAAGTCTCAAAGATTTTTTTTGTACAGTTAATATTTACAGAGATAAAAATTATTTTAAAATTAATTTTGATCGCTGTGGTGACTACGAATGATATCAAACCCTTAAGTTCCTTTGCTATCGTCTTAAAGACAATAGAATGACTTGTTCATCACTATTTACATATAAAGGTAGTTGAACTAGAGTTCTCTACATCACAAGATACCTACTTTAGAGGACGAGCCAATGAGATGACTTTGCACGAAGTAGTCCGAGTCGGCTGTGCACCAAAGTGCCTGATGACACCAATCTTATTTTTGATAGTACTGAACGATATCAACGGCAGAGCAGATCCAATCTTAGGTTTGGACTACGACTATGCCAGTACTATGCCTTATGGTCCATATTACGCTAATATAGCAACGGGTTAGAATACTATATCGCCATCGGCGATTTATATTGCACTGTTAAAGTGCTAATATTTTTAAATCTGCCACAGCATAATGTAACAGAATCTTCAAGAATGGGCCAACTATATAGTTTGACAGAAATCCTCACCAAATATAGTGTTACCTAAAGAGGAAAGAACAATAAATCATACTAAAATAGACATTCCAAATTCAGATTGTATGTTTATAAGAGATAAGTCAAAGTTCCTCCCTTTATTACTTCCCGAAAAATCATCCAATATGTTTCAAATATCGCTCAGAAGCACTTTAAGATACAAAGTCGACTTAAGCTAATTTATTTGTAGTTGATTTTTTTTTGTGTTTAAATATTTTTAACAATGAAATTCATAAATTAACAGGAAATAGCTAAAACGTTGTTAAATATTGATTTTTTTTTTCATAGAAATGTATCAAAATTTGATGTCGTATATATGTTACCGGCCAAACTAGTCTTTAGGATAAACTAGTTTAGCCTAGGACGTACTGGTATGTCCTGATAAAAAAATTTATCATCTACAAAATAGTTTGGCCTAGGATTAACTAGTTTTTTTCTTAATCAAATGTTTTGAGTTCATTTGCATAGTTCAGCTTCCACTAATGTTACTCTAATTTTATTTGTAATGAATGAAAACTAAATAATGTTTTGTGACTCATTATTACTTTTTTTGCTTTCGGAATTGTGTCTGTAAATGTTGCCAGGCTGACACTCTGGCACCTGTGTGTGGCGCACAAGCACAGCTGATAAGGGAACTTTGGGCCAAATTTATATGGGAAATTAAAATTGGTCCAATTTGAACGAAAGTGGTATCAATTGATGGGTCCTAGGAATGGTCACAGAAATGGCCAATAAAATTAGTGACTTCCGGATATTACTGAATTTGTTTAATTTTTTTGAAATTTTTACAATTTCGCAGTCAATTTAGATAGCTTCCTGGCTAATATTATTAACAGGCCTCAATTGAGTTTAACCATATAAAGCTTTGAATTAACTAGATTAATTTTTGTTATTTTCATTCAGATTTCTGGTTAAATCACAAAATATTACGTCTCCTAGTTGAATTATCCAGATCCTAGTTGATTTTTTTCTCAATGTAGATTCGAAAGAAAGAGAGCCATCAATATGAAAGAGTCATCAATAAAACAGTTACGTTCCTCAAATAACTCACGGCCTTGCAAGTTACAGTTTTTTTTTGATAATAATCTCGGGTATTTATTTTAATGTTAAAAAAATATCATGTAAAACTTAGAGATATAGCGTGAAGATATTTACTACCAATAAAAAATAGCACAAGTAATTATCTTTAAAATGAGATACATATAATAAGAGTATTTATATAATAGTTCTCAACCACCAATGCATTGAATTTTGATTTGAATATAATATATATAATGTAAGTTTTCAATTTCTTTTCCAAAAAGAAATATCTTATAAGTATGTATCTTAAAGGTCCGACTTCAAAACTGCGATCGCAATCGCAGAATTCAAACTTTGGGCTCGTTGAGGATATCGATTAGATGAACCATATGTAAATCAGATAAAGCCGATTTGTTGCCAAAAATTGATTTTGAAAGCCTGTTACTTTGAGTTAGAACAATTTTTCTGGAGATATTTTTAAAGAACATGATACCACCCTATGCAGCCTATATTTGCTCCCGACATATTTTTAAAACTCATTTTATTACGCTATTTAACTTGGGACGCCTTAGAGATTTTTCACATTCTGGCTGTTTTTTTCTTTCTTTTACTTTGCCTAATCAGTAACAGTTAATTGTTAATTTTTTCAGTGAAGCCGATATTTTTGTTTGAACCATTTAAGTTTATTAATTGCCCTTATCCAAATCGAATCGCCTTGAAACACCGTCAATACGTAGTAGGTTTTCGATTAGGCACGAGCACCCCTTCGTTAAACAAAATCAGTTATTAATTAGTCCATTGAAATATTCCAAATTTTTCGCTGAACCTTGCATTTTGGGCATGACACGATTTTTCTTCTGTTGAGTAGGGGAACCAGTGTTAGTATAAAACTCGGTTTTCGGTGTTGAAAGCCCTCCCATTTGGCCGACAATTTGAAAATTGATGTAAATCGTTTTTCTTCTATAACTTGTGAGCCGTAAGTCTCATAAAAATTGTTTTGTAGCAAATTAAATTTTCTACAATCTTGGTTAAACACTTTTTATCGCAAAACTGAAATCTAAAAAGTAAAATTAAAAATATACAAACGTGTTCAGGTAAAATATTATTTAAGAGCTATCAATTTTATTATTGATTTTATTAAAAAACTACCCAATTAAAATTCTGGAAAAAGTAATACTTATTTCGGAGGATACATATATAGAGCAATATACCAGAAGTAAAAACGATTTCTAAAAACTTTTCTTTGTGTCTGAATCACCAAAAATTTCAGGTTATCTCTTGGTTTGATCCCTTTGAAACGTCCTAACACCTCTCCAAATTAAAAACATTAAAAAATGAGTATAGGAAATTATTTTCAAAAAAGTTTTCCACAAAAAACGTTTTGATTAAAATTTTGTCCTACCCAACATGCAAGGTCAATGTAACATTTAAATGGACTATATGTTCCAAATTCAGTTTGTGATTGCCCATTTTATCGGCAAACAATCCAATGTAGCTAATCAAATGACACATACAGCCATATTGATGCTACAGACTTTTGTTTTCTCAGTGTCTACATTCTTATGTTAGTACTATGAATTTACTAAGTTTCCTTAACCAAATCGAATTGCCTTAAAACACCGCCAAATTCAAAGTAGGTTTTCAATTAAGAGCATTAGTTCTTCATTCCAAATCAGTAATGTTGCAATTTCGGTTTGTGATTGGCCTTTTTATAGGCTTTCAATTCAATATAATGCATATTGTATTAAATGCACCGATTAACGCTGAAAATGACTTAGAACCCGATTTTAATGCAGCTGAAGCTCGCTCGCTGTTTGATGAGCCCGATCAATCAATGAATGGAGCTGACGCTTACGGTGAAAATGAATTAAAAAATATATTTATCAACCCTGAGGAGATGGGTCCGTACTTTGAGGATGATATTATTATTTCAGACGATCTGATATTGAATGACCCAAAACCACCAAAACTATGGCCCAATGGCGTAATACCAATTGAAGTAGCCATGTACTTCACCAAAAAACAGAAGAAGCGTATAATGTCAGCTCTACATGAGTTGACTTCAAAAACATGTTTACAATTTCCATTGCGCACTATAGAGAAAGACTATGTAAATTTCGTTGATAATAAAGCTGGCTGTTCCTCAAAGGTAGGCCACCATGGTGGACAACAGTTTATTAATTTGAATAGAAGCCGCTGCTTTTCAAAATTTGGTACAGCAGAACACGAAATATTGCATACTGTGGGTTTTCATCACGAACAGTCTCGTAACGACCGTGATGATTATGTGAAAATTTTGTGGGAAAACATACAAAAAGATCATATATCTAATTACAATAAGAGACCAGAGAAAATTGACCCTAGTGTAGATTTTACATATGACTACGGCAGTGTTATGCATTACTCACGTTATGAATTTGCCATTGACAAAACTAAGGAAGTTATGATTCCGTTGGTAAGTAAAATAGTTAACATCTGGATATATTGAAGTTAAGTAAATTATTCTCTCTTTCAGTTTAATACAACAAATGCTCCAAAAATGGGCCAACGTTTTGGCATGTCTCCATTGGATATAAAAAAAATCAACTTAAAATATCATTGTGATACTAAAGGACAAGATTCATACACAGAAACAGCACAAGATTCATTAGAAGAAGCAACACAAGATCCATTTACAGAAAAAGCACAAGATTCATTAGAAGAAACAACACAAGATCCATTTACAGAAAAAGCACAAGATTCATTAGAAGAAACAACACAAGATCTATTTACAGAAAAAGCACAAGATCAATTCACAGGCACAACAAAAAGTCATACCAATATAAAAAAGATAGATGGGATCGCATTGCAATTCAAAACTAAAGATAGAATGCTGGATCTCTTATTTAATCCAAAATATATGTATCATAAATCCAATTAATAATGTTGGGAGTGTCGGATACTTTGATATCAAATATCTGTCATTGTATAAGTGAACCTTTTTGAATTCAAAATAAGAATGGAAATAAGTTAAGTTTTTTATTTATGCCAGCTGCTTATTTCTAATGCATTTATCATTTAAAGATTTTCATTTAGCGCAATTGAAGCAGAAGTTTAATGAAACGACACATAATAAATTGTTGAAAATTAACAAATTAAAAATATATATATGATATCAGCAACATTTAAGTATTTCATTTGAGTCTTTCAAAGCTCTCTTCAGTACTACTTATATGACACCATTTCCTTAGAACTGAAGTTGTTAGTTTCACACAAAATATTCTGCAGGTAAATTTGGAACCAATCTTAGAAAGGAAGTAGTTCTTTAATAGTTCAAATGTGTTGATTTTAATAAAGCCGGAGGGACTTGAATTATTGGTTGATTTTATAGTTCTAACTATTTGTAAAAATAAATACTGTTGAAATATTTTAAAGAAAAACATAGTTTATAAATATGCTATAAATTATTTAACGACCGCTTGGAACTACCAATGTCTTAGAGATAAGCCAACACATCATGACATTTAAATTTTATGCCTTTATTCACTGCAATATCAAAACAATTATGCAATTCACAGTTTATTGTAAATTGGGCTGGTGAATTTACATTGTTATAGTTTTACACTATTTTACGAGGTTGTAACTTTTGATGAATTTGAACATGCCCTTAAGCCTGTTTTTTGAAAGTTGTATTCGTTTTCAAAGAGAGTGACAAAAACATAATTTGTAACCAATAAATTTATTTTATCACGTTTCAATTTCACAGTGAACTGTGAATATCCTAAATACTTTCAGTTGCCTAAACCGTATAATCTTATTTTCTATACCAAAATGATAACCTTTTCATACCCTTTTTATCATCGTTTTTAACGCATAGAAGGGACATGCCAGTTATAGAAAATTTTAAACACTCTTGATCAGCGTCAATCCGTCGTATTATTCAGGGTTAAAACGTCTCTGAAATTGATATTATGAAATGATTAGTTTTACTTGGACTTTCGTAAGTATAATTCTTTGATCTACAATTTCCATCTGATGCAAATAAAAGTCCAACCAATAAGAAGCGAGTTTTTTTCCAACAGTGGATTGGCAGCAAGTGACAAAGGACGCCGATGAAGAAAATTATCTTGTCTTACTAATAGTAGGTATAAATGTGAGAGTGTGGATGTTCCTTTCTCAATCACGCCGTAACGACTAAGCGGATTTTGATGTAACTTAGTGGATAGATAGTGCTTATTCTGGATAAGAACACAGCTACTTTTTTTCCGAAAAAAAATCATTGTTTTTCAAGGAATTTGCTTCAAACTATGCTGTCAGTTTTATTTATTTTTTCCAAGACTTCAGGCATATTTTCAAATGAATCACATAAAATAAAAATAGAAGAGAAGCAGTGATGTAAAAAAATAAAAACTATTGCAATTATAAAATTAGTTATGCCAAATGATTCTAATTTCGGTGCAAGCCCTTCGGTGAGAAGTTCTAAGGTCCACGCGTGCTGCATCCAGTGGACCCTCTGCAGAGTCGTCCATGGGATGATTAGCTGGACACATGTGCCGCTGAGTCGATTACAATGCCTGCACATGTAGCTCCGAATGTACTTAGGGGAAGGTGTGGCAAAGTGTTATGCCTAACGGGAGTGCAATACATAAAAAATTATATTATATTTATACATTTGTTTTAAATCGTGTTTTTTATGTGTGATGACTGGCCGGCCAAAAGTAGCAGAACTTTTCTGTTTCGAACCTCCTGAAAATTGGATAAAATGACGGAACCAAGTGATAAATACTACCGCTTTACCCCTACCACTCTGCCCTCATGACCTATGTAAACATACAGACTCGTGAAACAAAAACTTATCAACATAAACAAATCGTTGTCAACAGAAATGAATGTCACTAATTATTACGACGTGATACTTTGCCTTTCATATGAAATGAATTTACTTAGTCGAAAATCCTCGAATTTTACATCGACCGCACTCAGTTTGATGAACCTCTTGGTTTTCGAAAACATAATGTCGAAATGTCACTATAAACTGGCAGTTACAAGAGCACTAACCAAACACAAATTTCTTAACATTACATTACTTAGATGGCGTTGTTATGCAAGGATGAATATACCCTTTGTACTGCTTTGCCCCGCCTTCCCCTATATCCCATTTGGTCTCTAATTGACTAAAATTCGTTCTTGCCAAAAACAGGTAACACAATGCGTCAACGATTTTTTTAAAATCGGAATATTTTATCTAAAATTATAGAAATTTAAAATTTTTCCCAGTGTTTTCATTCCAATGTAATTACTATAAGTTTGCTAAGTTTACTTAACCAAATCGAATTACGTTAAAACACCGCCAAATTCAAAGTAAGTTTTCAGTTAAGAGCATCACTTCCTCAAACCAAGTCAGTTATGTTTAAACTACAGCTTGTGATTGGTCTTTTGATAGGCTTTGAATTGAATATAATTTATATAGTATTGAACGAACCGATAAACGCTGAAAATGACTTAGAACTCGATTATAATACAATTAACGAGCCCGATCGTTCAATGAATGAAGAAGAAACTTACAGTGAAAACGTATTAGAGGATGATAATTTCATTTCGGACAATCTGATGTTCGAAAATGTAATAGCAAAAATAAAATTGTGGCCCAATGGCGTAGTACCGTATAAAATAGCACCAAATTTCACCGAACGTCAAACGGGGAGAATAATGTCTGCTGTGCATGAGTTGATTTCAAAAACATGTTTACGATTTCCAAAGCGCACTGCAGAGAAAGACTATGTATATATCATTGACCATAAAAAAGACTGTTCCTCAAAAATAGGCCAACAAGGTGGAAAACAGTATATTAATTTGAATGGTGAACTCTGCTTTAAAAAACCTGGCAAAATAATTCATCACTTATTGCATACTGTGGGCTTAGAACACGAACAACACCATGACGATGATGATAGTATTGAGTGGGATAACTCACCAAACAGTCGTGGCTTGTCTCGATATGTTATAAAAAAAGTCAACACAAAATATCAATGTGAAGAAAAACATGACGAGATAGAGTTGATTTCATTCCAACTTTCATCTGGAAATATTTCACTGGATGTCGGCTACAATGCGGATGATATCAGTAATGAATAAAAAAAATACACAACACATACGGAGAGCGCTATTGGCCAAAGCTTATTCATTGCTCATATCCATATATATTATATTATATTCTTATTATTCAAATAAATAAAAATGAAAGAATTAAAGGAAATTTTCACCCTTTTATTTTTTCCTTTTTTTATTTTTCGGCTTCTTCAACCCATTTCAGCATTGACTATACTTTTCGACTTTTTTAACCTCTTTCGAAGTTTTTCAACATTTTAAATATTTTTAAGATAGTTGATTTTTGCGAATGATTATTTTTATTATAATTAAACATTATTTAATCGAACTTACTATATTATTTATTTTTCAGCCATTCTCACACTTTGCAACAGTTTTCCACTTTTTCAACATATTGCATATTTTTTCGTCTCTTTTTGGTCTCCTCTTACTTTCCATTTAAAACCAAAAATATATATTGTTTCAACCTTAAGTCAAATAAGTGCCTTATATTCTTGATTTCAGAATAATATACCTAAGTAATTCAAGCTAGTTTCGTCTTCAATCAAGAAAAACCGTACTTAAAACACGATTATAAGATAAAATGGCGAAAAATCTTTAATTAAGTATAACCGTACTCAATTTTAGAATTTCATATTTGCTAAGTTTCCTTAACCAAATCGAATTCCCTTAAAACACCGCTAAAGCATCACTTCCTCAAACCAAATCAGTCATGTTTCAACTTCAGTTTGTGATTGGCCTTTTTATTGGCTTTCAATTCAATATATTGCATAAAGTATTAAACGCACCGATAAACATTGAAAATGAATCAAAAGTCGATTTTTATGCAGCTGATTCTCGCTCGCTGTTTGACAAGCCCGATCGTGAAGCCGACGCTTACGATGAAAGTGAATTAGATAATTTATTTATCAACCCTGATGAGATGGGTCCGTACTTTGAGGGTGATATTTTTATTCCAAACGATCTGATGTTCAAAAGCGCCTTCGACGCACCAAAATTATGGCCCAATGGCGTAGTACCGGTTCAAATAAACCCGAGTTTTACTGCATTTCAAACGAACCAAACAATGATCGCCTTACGCGAGTTGACTGTAAAAACAAGTTTACGATTTCCAATGCGCACTGAAGAGGAAGACTATGTATACATAACTGACGAAGGATATGGCTGTTTCTCTAGGGTAGGCCATATTGGTGGACGACAGGTTGTTAATTTGGAAAATCCAAGATGCTTTGTAAAACTTGGTATAATAATACACGAACTATTACATGCTGTGGGATTTTTTCACGAACAGTCTCGTAACGACCGTGATGATCATGTGATAATTAGGTGGGAAAATATAATGGAAGATTATAAATTTAATTTTGAAATGAGAATGGAGAAAATTGATCCTAGTGTAGATTTTACATATGACTACGCCAGTGTTATGCATTACGGACGGTATAGCTCTGGCTTTGCCATTGACGCAAACAAAGAAACTATATCTCCGTTGGTAAGTAAAATAGTTAACATCTGGGTACATTGAAGTTAAATAAATTACTCTCTCTTGCAGTTTAATACAACAGATGCTTTATTAATGGGCCAACGCGTTGGCTTGTCTCCGTTGGATATAAGAAAAGTCAACGCAAAATATCCTTCTAATACTTCAGAGCAAAATCAGATTGACGACCTATACTCGATTTCATTTCAATTTACATCTGGAAATATTTCACTGGATCTCAAATACAATGCGAGTGATTTCAATAATGAATAAAGAAAATATGCTATACATATATGGAGTCTTATTGGCCAAAACGTAAAAAGATAGACTTTGAGATCTCCGTATTAATTTTTTTGTTGTTGAGTAGTTTTAAACTAGGCGATCATTTACCATAAGTACTTGCAGTATGAGTCGAACCAATGCTGGGCTACAATTTTTCAAAATTTATGGAAAATAAAAAATTTGACTTTTTAAATAATTTTACCACTGTTTTTATACAATATATAAGGGACGATCCATGTCAACCGGATCAGTGCTGTTTCCAAAATTTGGAGTGAGCAAAAAAATCGCCCGAAGGCTTATTTAGAAGCGGATCCAATATGGCGGCCAGAAGCCGGAGAAAAATCGAGTGTCCAGCAATAAAAGCTTGTAAAAATAAAAATTCTCAACCGATCAGATCGTTTTTTGGCTCAAATGGTAGCCCCTAAAAAGTTTTCGTGGAAAGTTGACAGAATCCAAGATAGCGGATCCAATATGGCGGTCAAATATTCAATATGGTGGAAAAATTTTGGAAAGTCAACCTATTTGCACCAAATTTGGTATTCGAGAGTCTTGGGGGTCACTGATTACGAATCCGAAGTCAGATTTTACAAAATCAATATGGCGATCCAAGATCGTGGACGTATGTTTTAAAAATCAACTGATTTGTACCAAATTTGTTATACAGGAGCTTTAAGGGCCGCCAATTACGAATCTAAGGCTAAATTATAAAAATTTTCAAATTCAAAATGGCGGACGTATTGTTTAAAAATCAACCGATTAGCACCAAATTTGGTACACGGCGGTTTCCGGGGTCGCGGAATACGAATCTAAGGTCAGAAACTTAAAATTCAAGACGGCGGACCCAATATGGTGGATCAGAGTATTGAGTTTTCGTCATATTGGGTCAGTTTGTCTCCAGATAATGTGAAAAAAATCATCACCAGATATTGTGGCAGCACTAAAAAGGAAGATAAAAAATACATGCTTTTCAAGTCTTCTGACAAATTGAAACAATTACTTGCCAAATGTTATCTGAATGGTTTTTAAAGATTTCGATTTGCTGCTAATGAAACAAATATATCCCTCAGTAAATATCCTCAAAATTGACAGGTCTTTTTTAATTGAAAGTAAGTTATTTATAACATTACATAAACTCGAAAATAACAAATAGAGTTTTTAGGGATTTTTAAGATCCACTTATACCAACGTTCGCTCAGCTTGTCAGCTTTTCGAGATAAAAATCAATTCAAATACGCGGTGACCAAAAACTAAATTTAAGAAAAAGTAGAATTCGCATTCGTTTTACGCTGTTTACAAAGATTTTTCATGAATCGTATCTTCAAAAGTATCGATACGAAAGAAAGAGCCACAAATATACGTTTGAGTCATGAATAAAACTGTTAGGTTCCTCAAGTAATTCACGACCATGCAAGTTACAGTTTTTTTGATATTACTTAGTTCCGGGAATTTGTTTTAATGTAAAAAAATATCTTGTAAAACTTAGAGATGTAGTGTAAAGATATATTCTACCAGTAAGAATGAGATCTAAAACATAACTTTAAAATGAGATACATATATTTTGAGTACTTATATAATAGTTCTCTAACAAGAAAGTCAGTTTTCTTTACAATAGTGGAAGGACCCCGGGAGAACACAAAGGTTGCCAAAGAAGAAAATCATCTGGTCTAAACGGCTGAGTGGATTTCGATGAAAATTGGTCGATAGATAGTGCATTTTCCATATTATAACATAGTTGCGTTTTATTCCGGAAAAATTCATAGATTTTCAAGGTCTAAATAGCTTCAAATTACTTTTGCAAATAGAAACAAACGTAGCAAAACATCATTTTTGTTATTTTATTCAATTAAAAGGTGTCATAGAAGGTAATCCCATGCAAACATAACAATTTGGTCTATCGGAAGTTAGGAGTGTTTGTGTCTTTGTTTTACTTTGGATTTTTTCTAAGGTTTTGGGCATATTTTCTAAATAATCACAACAATTAAATACAGAATAAAGGCAGTATGTAATATTCAAAAACAAAAATTCTTTCATTTTTTAAATCAAGTTATGCCACATGAATGTAGTTTCGGGACATTTCAAAAACAGATAACGTAAAGCCGATAACATCACTGGAACGTGCACCTTTTACAAAATTCTCCCTATAACCTCACAATTTAGAGGTTGTGCTGAATGTAATATTCGACAACGAAAATTTTTTGTTGAATCGTCCAGTGTATCATTATTAAAAATCGAAACATTATATTTGAAAAGGAAAAAAACTGTAAAGACTGCTAGGCTAAAGCAGTGATTGCATTTGCGGTACATTAGCGTCCTGTACATTTGCCGCAGTTTTAGTACATTCGGTACATTTGCCGCATTTTTAGTACATTTGGCGTATTTATAGCACGTGTTCAGTACATTTTCGGTACATTTGAACAATTTATAATAATAATTATCTTTATTTTTAGTAAATGAAAAAATGAGAATAATTGGAATGTGTAGATTTTGTAATGTTATATGAAATATATCTCATTTTGCTAGGGTTTTTGAGATGCAAGAAGAAGGGACCTTTTTTTTGTAGTAATTGTAGATTCAGCGCATTTTTAAGAAACCCAAATGCCATCACTGGGCTATAGTCTAGCATTCGACATTGTATGCGTTTAAATAACAAATTGAAATTGTAATTGAACTTATTTTTGCAAGAATACCAAATAGAAATTAAAAATTTTTCTCAGTGTTTGCACTCCAATGTTAATACTATGAGATTGCTAAGTTTCCTTAACCAAATCGAATTACCTTAAAACACCGCCAAATTCAAAGTAGGTTTTTAGTCAAGAGCATCACTTCCTCAAACCAAATCAGTTATGTTTGAACTTCAGTTTGTGAATGGCCTTTTTATAGGCTTTGAATTGAATATAATTCATATAGTATTGAGCGCACCGATAAATGCTGAAAATGACTTAGAACTCGATTATAATGCAATTGAGGCTCGCTCGCTATTTGGTAAGCCCGATCGTTCAATGAATGAAGCCGACGCTTACGAAGAAATTGAATTAGAAAATATATTTATCAACCCTGATGAGATGTACTTTGAGGGTGATATTTTCAATCCAGACGAATTCCCAGAAGAAACAACATTATGGCCCAATGGCGTAATACCGGTTGAAATAAACCCGAATTTTACCGCATTTCAAACGAACCAAACAATGATCGCCATACGTGAGTTGACTGTAAAAACATGTTTACGATTTCCAATGCGCACTATAGAAGAAGACTATGTGTATATCACCGACGAAGAAAATGGCTGTTTCTCTGACATAGGCCAAATTGGTGGACGACAGGAGGTTAATTTGGAAAATCCAAAATGCTTTGACAAACTTGGTGTAATAATACACGAACTATTGCATGTTGTGGGATTTTATCACGAACATGCTCGTAACGACCGTGATGATTATGTGGAAATTATGTGGGAAAACATAATAGAAGAATATATAGGAAATTTTGATAAGAGAACGGAGAAAATTGATCCTAGTGTAGATTTGACATATGACTACGCCAGTGTTATGCATTACTCACGGTATTCCGGTGCCATTGACAAAACCAAAGAAACTATAACTCCGTTGGTAAGTAAAATAGTTAACATCTGGATACATTGAAGTTAAGTAAATTACTCTCTCTTGCAGTTTAACACAACCGATGCTTTAATAATGGGCCAACGCGCTGGCTTATCTTCATTGGATATAAAAAAAATCAACTTAAAATATCATTGTGATACCAATCATACCAATATAAAAAAGATAGATGGGATCGCATTGCAATTCAAAACTAAAGATAGAATGCTGGATCTCTTATTTAATCCAAAATATATGTATCAAAAATCCAATTACTAATGTTGGGAATGTTGGTAAGTAAAATAGTTAACATTTGGATACATTGAAGTAAAGTCAGTTAATCTCTATTGCAGTTTAACACAACAGCTGCTTTAAAAATCGGCCAACGCATAGGCTTGTTTCCAATGGATAGAAAAATAGTCAACACAAAATATCATTGTGAAAATAGCACGATAAGAGAAGATAAAGATAGAAAGAGACTAAAAAAGTAGATAATAAAACTAATGTACATTTTGCGCTGAAAGGAAAAACACTTCATTTGGAATTCAATTTCAATTTAAATCAGACTTCTTCATTTCAATTTACATCTGGAAATATTTCACTGGATCTCATTTACAATGCGAGTGATTTCAATAATGAATAAAGAACGTAGGTGTGGTAACTTAATACCAACAACTTAGTAAACAACAACACACAAGAAACACTACATACAAAAACAACTTATAAAATGTTTTATTGTAAATCAAAAACAATTTTGTTTTATATGTAAAAAAAATTAAATTAAATTTATTGATTCAAAAAAATCTTAAATTAAACCAAAATATGTAGATGTTTAAAAAATGCTTTATATATTCTTTTTATAATTGGATTTTATAAATAATTTTACCTCTTTTTATATATACAATAAAATTATCTGATATAGTTGGTCTGTTGAAAATATTTTCTTAGTTTTTAATTTTCTATAAATATTGCCAATAGTTTTTTATTTATTTCACTTTTTTGCATTTTAAATTTGAACATCAAAATGAGATTTCCAAACCTTTTATTTCTATTTATTTCTCAAAAAATTTTCATCGGAAAAACTTTTTTCCAAAATACGGAAATAATAAAAGATTATGAGATCTCATTTCAAGCGATCTTCATGTACATAGTGGCATTGACAATTTCATATTATACTTAGTGTATCAAGGTGAATGTAGCGAAATTAGCAAAGGATTCGAGTTAGTGAACAAGAACCACAGACCGTCTACATGAGAACAGATCATGAATTTCCTACTTATATATGTATAGGCTAAAAACAATGGCAACATTTTTCTAATGGTAGGTACATTTTCATGTGCACATCAAAAATTAAAAAAAAAATTTATTTAAGAAAAAAGTAGAATTTTCTTCATTTTTTTTCTTAAATTCCGAAAAATGAAAATTTTGCAGCTCTGGTAGCAATCAGTGATGGCATTTTCGGTACATTTGTACTATTTTCGATACATTTGCGTTCCGAAAAATCGTGGTCAGTGCATTCGACAAGTTTTCGACACATTTGGTACATTTACTAAATGAAAATAATTACAATGTGTAGATTTAAAATAGTCACCCTTTAAAATAATTATCTTTTATTTTTAATAAATGAAAATAATCACAATGTGAAATATATTTCATTTTGAGAGGGTTTTTGAGATGGCAAAAGTGTGGATCTTTTTGTTTTTAGTCATTCTAATGAAAAATTTTCAAAATTTTAGTAAAATTGGTGTTCAATACAAAGAAAGTACATTCGTGCTCTTAAAAATAAATTTCAATTTTCGATTCGGTATATTTTCCGAAAACACTTTTTTTAAAAAAAAAATGAGGATATACTCAAAAAAAAAATTAATTTGATTAACATGAGTTTTTTTTGGAACCGGTCTAGTACATATTGTATATGAGGACGATAAAAAAAAATCGATTGTTTGAAATGTTTATGTATGCCTCATAGTCTGAAACGGTTCCATAACACGTTAAGTAAGATTCTGTAAAATTTTAGCCAATTCTATTAAGAATGCGAGGTCGAGTCAAACGAAAAGTATGTTAACTTTCAAAATTGCTAAGTCAATTAAAATATTTGTTATTTTAGCCCAGTATGCTATACCACCGAGCACTTAATGTTTGTCATTGTATATATTGTTTTAATCGAAAACTAATAGACTTTTATGAAATATAGCTAAAACTTGTTTACTATTTTCTGAACTTTTAAAAAAATTAACCCAACAAAACGAAATTCCTTATCAGTGTAATTTATTTATTTTTTAAAGTACATGAAATAAGCTTCCAACATTTTTTCTGCTTGGTGACACGCTATATGCCGTGAACAGAATACCGGTGGTTGACGTAAATACCGTCGCGGCACTCTCTTCTCCCATACGATTTTCTCAGCAAAAATTTATTGTTTACTCTCTTATTTATTTGTTACTCTTTTTACCCATACGATTCTGTCACAACCGTCGTACGTCAACTGCCCGTATTCTGTTCACGGCTATACTGGGCTAAACTAAAATAACACTATTTTACACAAAAACATATCTCACACAATCTATAACATTAAACGTTTTTTGCTCATATTAAAGGTGCCACGCTAACCAGCATTATTTTTTTAATAAGATACACTTTAGCAAGTATATCTGCCATAATAAACTTTACATTGATTGATTAAAATTAATGAATATTGTGGGCTGTGCCACACCTGTCAACGAGCTCTTTCAGTATACTAACTTAGCTTTCAGTGGTATCATCTCTAAAATTATACGGAATCAAAATTTTCAATTGTCAATTGCCACGCCCCCTTATATGCGTTCCAAACGGAATATCAAAGTGAATATACCTTTTGTGTAGGGTATTAGAAACACAACAAACCTGCTATCTCACTTTGATGCGGTCACTGCAGTTACAATGGCAAATAATGAGTAAAAACCTGTTAAAGCCTGGTAGAAAACTTCAGTTTAAAATTGATTCTCGAACGCGCTTAACGCTTCTCGCTGTGATAGCGGATATACGGAAAAACAGCGGCAACAAAGCGATAATTTACTTTTTTTTTGGTGATTTGTTATTGTAGTGTATGCAATCAGTGAATAGTAGTAGCCATGAGATGACGTACGTATGAATGAGTTGGAAAATGCTATACGCTAGCCAAGTTAAAATAGAAAAGAAAATCTTTAAAGTGTTGTGGCCACGAAATTAAATGAAAAGAAGCTAAAAAATTGTTGCAAGTGTCAAAAATGCAAGGATTTCCACGATTTAAAATTACTGTGCGAAAGTTTTAAAAAATTGCTAGTGTAAAGCTTTTTGAAGCGATAAAACAACAACGAACTATTTTAGTTTTTTCTTCTTCTTAAGTTATTTACGTTCTGACCAAGTGTGCGTCACTTTTGCAAAAGCCTGTTTTGAAAGTGTTAACTCCCTACCACTAACCCTTTAAAATATTACAAGATTGCAAGAGAAAAGCGCTGAATATTCTCTTTATTTTCCTAAGTTCATCTCAGTTGTTTTTACAAAATAAAATAAGTAAAAAAAAATATGGATTTAATTACTAATGAAATAGTGCCGCCATTATTCTGGCTCAAATGCAATACTGCTGCAACAAAACTGCACACTGCGTCATCAGCAATAAAATTAAGGAAAATCCGAAGAAATTCAACAACATTGGCAACACTTACAAGCAGCTGTAGTAGCGACAACAATAGCAGCAACATATTCTCAATAAAAACAACAGCAACAACAAGTTTCCAATGGCTGTTCTTAATTTTATTAATTTATTTATTTAATGGTAATAAAAAAAAAATAGATGGGAAATTAGAAATTAGCGGGAAACAAAAGAGTTATAATTAGAGTGATAATTAAAATTTTTTTAAAAATTAAAATGTGGTCTGCTCTAGAAAAAGTTCACTAATATGAATGCGAATGATTGACAGACTAACAAATAAATGTTGTCATAAATAAAATTGTATTTACATTCTCATTCAGTTGGCAACAAAAAAGTTCTGCAGCACTAAACTTTTTTTCAGCACTAAATTGGCACTTAATTAGCATTTAATTGGCATAGGTTAAATTGCATTTTGCTAAAAATTTGCATATATGCTTTGGTAGCTTCTCATTCAGCTAGCAAAAACCTTAACATTTTCAAACAATTTGTGAAGCACTAAATTAGCACTTAATAAGCACTAAACTATGGCATTGGTTTCCTTGAGTTTTGCTAACTTTGCTTTGCTGAGTTAAAGGGTCTCTCTTCTAACGCGTTTAAAGACATTAAAGATTTTTAAACTTTTATTGTCATAAAATAGCGCACTGTCTGTCGTAGCTTAAAAAGCTCTTTCTCATGCATTTAGTTTAAGCTACATGTCACCAGCAACAGTTAATGGGTGGTGCTTTTGCATACATGCAAAAGTGTACGCCAAAATGTATGCTATGTTATTTTTGCATTTCATGCTTTATTTTTAGCTGCTTAGCGTATGGTTTTGCTATATATTGGCATGCAAATTGCAGCTCTAACTGACGACGTTATATTTCCTTATATAAATAATCGTGTGCAAAACAATAAGGTGTTTCACTTAACTGTGGGTAATTTTTACTTAATTTTCTTCAAACATTTACAATATTTTTATACTACGTCGCTTTGCTGTTTGTGGGTATTTTTTTAACAAGTTTTCTCTAACATAATTTATATAAACTTAAAGTGTGTTTGTTGTGTTAACATGAAAACATTTGTTCCAGGTATTTTTAATTTCGTATGAAAAGTCTTAAAGCTTTTTTTCATAGTTCACTATATCAGAGGAAATCGTTTATTGGATTTTTAAGAATAATACTGACTAAAAAATAAATAAATTATGAAGCATTTTTGAATACAGTGTATTGTGAAAAAATGTGTCATGCAAAGTACTTTAAGTGCTATCCGAATCATTTCGATAAACATATGTATATTTGAGATTTGTGGTAGTTTTGGGAAATATTTTGCCTTGGTGCTAATTCGTTTACCTTTTAGTGATTTTTTTTTTTCAAACTAGATGATTGGCTAACCAAACATTCCCAAAATTGACTTAGGACAAAAGGAATAAGAGTAATAAACCTTTAAAACTGAAGCTCAGTTCATATTTTTCTATAAAATTTCAATATAAAAAACGTACAAACTTAGCTGCACTTCAGGCTTCATCTTAAAAAATTAAAATTTTTGGGATTTACTGTATTGGCAAGTTAAATTATTTAAACTACTGTATTGGCAAACAAGGAGGTCTTTTTATCTATTCTGATATGAATGAATCAGTTTCAGCTCTGCGTTTTTTAAATCTGAGATAGTTATATAAACAAAAGAAACGTCTATACGTTTACACAAATGTATACCATATACAAGTCAATCTCAAGTCAATCTCAGAATATTCGAACTTTTTGCTGTACAATTTGCATGTTCCATTTTGAACATTTTAATAATCTTTATAAGTTTCCTTTGCCTCAACTATTATTTAACAAATATTTTTCATTTCCTTCACCGCTTCACCTACAATCAATATCTTTCAGGCTACAATTCTGGATTAGCAGACGCCCAAGATATTGATGAGTGTAGGGTGCATCCGAATATATGCGGCACTGGCATATGCAAAAATGATGAGGACTCATACAAATGTTATTGTCCGCCTGGATATACCGGTATTCATTGTGATTGGGATGTGGATGAATGCTTAAGCCAACCTTGTCAGAATGGCGCCACTTGTCATAACAAGGTGAGTAACTACTAATCATAGTTTTTTCTTGATGTTCTTCTTATAAATATTGGATGTGGAGGTTGAATTTATCTTTATTGTATTTTATGATTTTACTAAAATTCTATTAGCTTTTTTTCTTTATATATGGAAAGCAACGGAAAAAAATACAAATTAATCTATAAAACTTTATATTTGTTTACAATTTGCTTTAGAACTTAGGGAAAGTAGACAAATATGGACTAATGTCACTTATAAGGAAAAGTCTATGAAAGTCACATTAACCGACTGCATCTGTCTCTCAGCAACAACACACTGAATCTTGAAAACAATGAAAATAGAACAGACAATGTCACAACTAAAAGTTCCGTAACACCATCAACCCACAATTCCATAAAAATTCATATTAACAGCTTAAGCTTAATGAAGCGCCAGGCTACGACATTATCTCTGCTGAAGCATTAAGAGTTAAGCCATTTCTTTGGAATTAGTTGCGCTGTTTCCTTTCATTTGGAAAGAAGAGAAACTTCCTGACGAATGGCTTGAGGACTTGCATATTAAAAACACCTAAAAAATGTTTCCTCATTATTTGTAAAAATTTACAGAGTAATCATGATTTTGAGCTCATTCTGAACTGACAAGAGTTATCATCAAACGCCTTTAAAGCAAATTCAACAGATTTGTAACTGCGTAGATAACCAGCCAGACTCCCCAAAAACCTCTCGTGCACGTATCATCTAGTCTCACCTTCCATATTATTCTAAAGCAAATATGTGATATTTTGTTGACTTTATTACTGCTATTTAAAGAGTCAATTTGGAACGCACTGGCAATGTTTATATAAAACTAATTAATATCATGAAGGTGCACAACGATAGTTTCAGATACCGTCCACAACAGCAACCTTATACCGCCAATCGATTCCAGCAGAGTTTCTTGATGTTCTCCTTGTTATTTGTAACTGTGGTCGACGTTGTGCTAAGCCCCACTCTCATTAAGAATCATGCGATTCAATGAGAATTTTAGGGTTATCTGTAATATTTGACTTATGCTGATGATATCACCCGATTGTCAGCACTTTGTTGAAACCAGTAGATAGATGCTGAAAGTGTCCCATTCTGGGTTGAAGAACCGACCGAACCGAAAATTCAACAAAATAAATTTGTAGTTTTATTTATTTAATTTCTTACTTTTCAGATAAATGCCTACGAATGCGTCTGCGCACAAGGGTATATGGGTCTTAACTGTGAAGTTGTTTGTAATGTCAATTATGGTGGAAAAGACTGTTCTGTTCCTTTAACGAGCTGCATGGCATCTCCTTGTTTAAATGGTGGTTTCTGCAAACCATATCTTGTAAATGTAACGGAACATCTCTTCAATTGTACATGTCAGGATGGTTTCCAAGGTGACACTTGTGAGAAAACTACAACCATATCAATGGTTAAAGGCAGCCTGATTACTGTGAAAACACAACGTGATGAAGGATATGATATGAATCTGCAATTCAGAACTACGTTACCAAACGGTGTCTTGGCATTTGGTACCTCAGGCGAACTAAACGAACCAGTCAGCTATATATTGGAATTGATAAATGGACGCCTAAATTTACACTCCTCATTGTTAAATAAATGGGAAGGTGTCTTTATTGGATCTAAATTGAATGACAGTAATTGGCATAAAGTTTTTGTTGCTATCAATACCTCACATCTGGTGCTTTCGGCTAATGATGAGCAAGTTATCTATCCAGTTCACTCTTATGAGACAGAAACCGCTGGTAAACCTTCATTTGCGTTAACTTATCTTGGTGGTACTATACCATATCTAAAGTCATTTTTGCGACACTTGACACATCCACCATCAGACTTTGTGGGCTGTATGCAGAATATATTGGTGAATGGTAAATGGATCTTTCCCAAAGAGATTAGTTCCGATCAAGATACGGACTTAAAGGATGTGCAAAGTGGCTGTCAGCGCAAAGAACAATGTGCACCGAGCCCATGTCATTCTAATGGAGAATGTACGGATCTGTGGCATACATTCTCGTGCTCTTGCAAGCCACCACATTTTGGACATACTTGTAAATACAGTAAGTAGAAGTAGTTTGAAAGGTTTTCTTTAATGTCTATGCAGAGGCGTATCAAGTGGAAGGCAAGTGAGTTAAATTGTCTTTGTGATCGCTGTCCGCGACGGAAACTTTCACTGTATATATTTTTAATAGATTAGCATTCTCGAAATAAAATCATGCTAAGACCATCTTGTTTATCCTCCGAACGCTTATAAGTAGTATATACCTTTGGAACACGCTTCCATAAAAAAAACAATATCAATCAATAACCCAGTGCAATTTAAAAATCATTTTTATTTTTCAGCGTATAATTATGTGCTCTAATTGTTAGCAATAATTTTTAAATTTTTCTATTATAATGTTATTTTACTCTTGAATTCTTGTTTACATATTTTAATAATAATATAGTCTTAAGTTTTTCTTTTTTTTCTATCTTTCATGATTTAAAATTTATTTAACAATTGTATTAGTCACAGTGTAAAAACTGCATGTAAAAATACTTTATAAAAAGGTGTAATTTTTAATTTAAATTTAAACATATCATATGTACACGTACATATGATATGTGAAAAAAAAATTTAAGCAGTCAATATGCAATTTTATTAAAAATTACAAGAAAACAAACAATTTCTTATGCATTAAATAAGTTTTGTGTAAAAGCAAACACAAAATCTTAAATTATTATTGTTCTAATGCTGAAAAGAGAACACTTTAATGGTTAATGGTTGAAACGTGTCGCTTAATATACAGTCCTACAGTACATGAGGAACAGATAACATTGCTTTCACATTACATAACCGTTTATATGGAGTATAGAAAAGAGAGCGTTCCAGAATTAGAGCTGCGTTCAAGAAATCATTACAAGAAATCATTACCCTGACATCATTAAAAACTCTGGGCGTTTAAAAGATTTGTGGACAATGAGGTTTGAGCAAAAGCTTCAGTATTTTAAGAGAAAAGTACAGCTATCAAAAAACTTTATTAACTTAACCTTAACTCTTTCTGAAAAATTCGAAAAATAAGTATTATAACATACGGAACAGTAATTTAAATTAAATAAAAAGTTCAAAAATAAAAAAAAAATTATATATTACTTGTAGGTATATAAATTACATTAAGTTATGTTTGTACATTACTTATCGTTAAGTAAAAGTATTATGGAATACCCTTGCAAAGTATGGAATGATGACAGGCGCACAAAAAAATACCTTTATATCTTCTCCATCAACTGGGTCAATAATTAATAAAAGGTAAAGGTTTGTATAATTTATTATCTTATAAAATATTTTTATTTATAGCTAACTTTATCGGTCTTCAAAAATTTAAGCTCGTTTTGGAATGCGATGGCTCCGAAATTTGCGGTGATGAATACTACTTAAAAACAACAAGCACCATTCTTATGTTGTTAGCAATGAATTATCTGAAAGAATCACTGCGAAAAGTACCTTAGAAATGCAAATGAGTGAAACTTTTGAAAAAGAAGAAATATGCGCTGCCATTTTAATTTCAAAAGAAGGAAATTTCTTTATTTAACATCCACCTATTATGTCTTGCTTCAAATTATTGTTTTTCGTGCAGATAACAGATTGTATCATATCAATTATTTAAAAATTATAATTTAAATATCACGGGAAGGGGGGAGGAGGGCTCCCGCCAGATCTCACCAAGGGGAGGGGGGGGGTTCCGAATTTTCAAAAAAACACCTCACGTAATTACTGGACGTTCCCTAACAGAAACAAAACGCAGTACAATACTTAAAATCTGTTTTCTTCCTTTTTAGAATATGAAATTGGAGACCAAAAGGAGTTCGCTTACATTTTCATCGAAAAAGTGTTAGAGGAGAAACTTGGTACAGAAGATATTTATTGATCAACCCCTTGTTATTATGTATGCATTTTACAAATTAAATTAAAAGTAAAAATCTTAATATCTTTTCTAACTTTAATCATCGATTGTGAAAATAAATTTGTTATCGAAAATTAGCCTAAAACTTAATTGCATTGGGTCCAAAACTGCTCCTGATAATCTATTTTCGAAAAAATCCTTTTTCAATATTGAATCAAAAATATGCCTAAGTTTATTTTCGAATTTTCTTCATCGTTTGGATAGAAAAAACATTATTCAAAAATAGACCAAAATCGGGCCAATAAGGCCGTTCGTTACCCCTAGTGATATCAAAAAATAATTTTCGTACTTCTCCTGTCAATTTTTGGTCACAAAATCCTGTACTTGATTTCTTCATAACAATGAATCTTTATTTCTCCTTATGAAAATCCGATGAACAACTCTACTTAAATTATTTTGGAGGCCATTGCCGATGCGATAATATGCATGTTCTCAAGTAAGTGCTTGTCGAGAAATGAAATCAAAATGCTTATACTCATGTTTGGGCAGCATACTACTACTCTGTAGAACTATCAACGTTGAGGATTGATATATTGAACAAAACAAATTTCTATGTAATATTTCATATTTTTTGGAGACAATGCATGAATGAATTGAATACAATTTAGCAAAGACATAAACCAGTTACATGATTAGTTTGGACTCAATAAATGACATAAAACCAAGTGTGGCTTTAGTTGTGCCAACTTTTTCACCTGGCAAAAGTAACAACAACATAATGTCACGATGTAATATGCGCTCTTTGCACAACGGCTTAGGCACAGCCTTGGTGTCTATAGCCAATTCACTCTGAAGCACAGGTAAAAAGGCTAAATGTATTGCCAGTGTGTGTTAGTTGCTGCTTATAACACTAGTAAAATACTAAAAAACACAACAAAGCTGCTATCTCACTTTGACGCGCAGTCACTGCAGCTACAATGACAAACAATGAGTAACAACCTGTTAAAGTCTGGTAGAAAACTTCAGTTTAAATTTGATTCTCGAACGCGTTTGACGCTTCTCGCGGTGAAAGCGGATATACGGAGAAACAGCGGCGATAATTTACTTAATTTTTTAGTGATTTGTTATTGTAGTGTGTGCAATCAGTGAGTAGTAGTAGCCATGAGATGACGTGCGTATGAATGAGATGGAAAATGCTCTACGCTAGCCAAGTTAAAATTGAAAAGAAGATCTTTAAAGTGTTGTGGCCAAGAGATTAAATGAAAAGAAGCTAAAAAAATGTTGCAAGTGTCAAAAATGCAAGAATTTTCACGATTTTAAATTACTGTGCGAAAGTTGAAAGTTGCTAGTGGAAAGCTTTTTGAAGCAATAAAACAACAACGAACTATTCAATATTTTCTTCTTCTTAAGTTACCTACGTTCTGACCAAGTGTGCGTCACTTTTGCAAAAGCCTGTTTTGAAAGTGTTAACACTCCCACCACTACCCCTTTAAAATATCTCATGATTGCAAGAGAAAAGCGCTTAAATATTCTCTTATTTTCCTAAGTTCATCTCAGTTGTTTTTGTAAAATAAATTAAGTAAAAAAAAAATGGCTTTAATTACAAATGAAATAGTGCCGCCATCATTCTGGCTCAAATGGAATACTGCCGCAACGAAACTGCAACAACAACAACAGCGCCATCAAAAGAGGCGTACGCACACTGCGTCATCAAAAATAAAATTAACGAAAGTCCGAAGAAATTCAACAACATTGGCAACACCTAAACGCAGCTGTAGTAGCGACAACAATGGCAGCAGCATATTCTCAACAAAAACAACAGCAACAACAAGTTTCCAATGGCTGTTCATAATTTTATTAATATATTTATTTAATGGTAAGTAAAAAAAAAATTTTAGGGAAAATCTCCTATTTATTGCATACGAGCATTAAGAAATGAGCGCCAAAAAAAAAGAGTTATAATTAAGGTGACCAGACCGCTAACGGCGTGTACAGGGTCATGCTAAAATTTCACTAACCTTACCAAAACAAAAAAAAAATTTTCACTTTCGAATTTCAAAAACTTTGGCATGATAAGACATATTTCAAAAGCATTTTTCCACCCCCTCAACCCCTCTCAGGTACGCTATTACTGTCCCTACAAACTCATAGCGGATACTTAAAAAAATTTTGCAGAAAACTGTCGCGATGCACATTGGCTCAACTGCACTCGCTGCTAAAAAGAAAAAAATCACTCACTGACTACGCTGAATGCAATGCAAAATTTCCAGTCAAAAGATTTTGAAATTAATCCAATAATTTATTTGAAAGTTCGAATCGTCTAAGCTGTTTGCAATCAAGTCACCTCATTGACGACGAGTTAAATTATATCTCTTTAATTTTTAAGTAGCACTTTTCATTTCAAGTCATTTTCAATAATTCTAAGAATTTTGTTTTGTAAATTAAATTTATATTTAAATAGAGTTTTGAAATATTTTTCATAAAAATATATATTGCCAAATTTTATAAGTGGTCTTTCCTAGGGAAGTATTTGTTGCCAAATTATTAATTTTTTTACTATTTGGATATAATTTTTGATGTTATAAAAATATCAAACCTCTGTTATACCTTGCTCGCTTGGTACATCGGACTAAGAAGCTGTGCAAAATTGCTAGCAGCACAAAGAAAGTGCAATAAAAGTGAATTGAATATTAAATTCTGTGGCAATATCGTATTTTAAAACTTATTTTTTGAAAGCTTAGAAGTATATTCGACTATTTGAACTACAAGACTCAAAAAACAAAATTTTGATATAAACTTGATTCTTAATTTTTGCACTCAAATATTGAAAAATGAAACATTTCACCTATGCTGTATAGCTTGCTATATCATTTGACCTATAAACGAAAAAATACCGCAAATTTATCTGACAAGAAGTGTATAAATAAATAAAAACTTTTTCTTCTCTTTTTATTTTAATTGTAATTAAATACCGATAAGATAAGCCTTCTATGTATTATATCTTTTATATAATTTTTTTCTTTTTTGAAGTAACTGCTATTAAATTTATAGATCTGTATTTTTTTTTACTTTTGAATTGACTAATCAGTTTGTTACGCTTATTTTAACTGGTTTCGCGTAATAACTAAACAATTGAATATCTTTGTGTTCAAACAGTTTTTGCGGGACTTTATAATACAGTTGACAATTTGAAAATGTCAATGCCAGCAATAAACTTTTTTTTTGTGGGAGTAATTGCTTAAAGCAAAATTGAAAAAAAAAATTGTATTCAACAATTATTGTTAATTATATTTGGCGGTTATCTATTGTCGATTATTATTTTTAGGCTTACATATAACATGCTTATATTATTATAAACAAGCAATTAAAAATTGAATGAAAAATTGCATTGTAAATATCAAATTTCGTATATAAAATGATATAAAGAAAGCCACCGAACTTTGTATTACATTAGAATTCAGCATTACAAATTTTCTATCTATTGTACGCAATGAGCTCGCGGAAAAAAAAATATTCTTCAATATATTTTTTTTTATTTTTCTTTTTTTATACATAAAAAATTTTGGAGAAAATATTTTCATTACTTCTTACATCATTTTACAAAAGTGTGGTTCACGCTCCCATACAAAAAATAACTTATAACTGAGAGACTAAGCCACATTGTCAAAATTTTTCATAGCGCTAAGTATTTTTTTCGAAAATCAACAGACTTGAGGGCGTGCTAAAGAATCATATATAACTATTGCTCTTGGGTCTGAAAATTTCTACATTTCCTCCACAGCAAATTTACAAAAGCAAAAAAAAAAAAAGTTTTTAGTCTTAATGTGGCTAACAAAGACACACCTTTAAAAAAATTCATATAGTTATGCATGTTTTTTTCAAGTTGTTTGGTTATACATTTTTAGCAAATAAAATTAGATATCAGCAATTTATTTTATCGCGAAGCTTCATGGCATAATCAGGTCTGTTTTGATTCTATTCCGGTTTTCCTTCGAAAATGGAATTGAAATTCGAAGTTAATTTCAGGATCCATCTTTATAAGCATTTTATTAAGTACACTAGAAAGACACACACGAGACATGCCAGCTCATATTTCGTGTGTTTTCTTATACTACATATAAGAAAGTGCTTATCAAGAGATAAGGTGATATGTCTCGCATGTTTCACTATACTCTACATTGCAAAGGCGTACTTTACTATAATATACTGTGCAGTATAAAGACACAAACAAAACATGCCACCTCATGTCTTCATAATCAGCCCATTATGAGCTTTAAAAGTATATATTATAAAACATAAAATTTCACTACAAAAGCAAAGTATATTTTTAGTTACGATACCAAGCTATTTAAAAAAAAGCATCACTGCTTTATAAGCTGGATTTTGTCTTGATAACTTCTCCTTACGCTGCTAGGGATCAAATTCAACAGCTCTCAATAAGCTTAACTATTTAAAAAATTCAAAGCATTTGACTTTTGTTTATTCCAATTCGAGTTCAATTTAATTTAATTTATCGTACTTACTTGTTTAAAAAGTTGCATTTAAGTTAAACATGAAAAAATTTTCGTTTTTCGTAAATTAAAAACGATTTCTTTTCTGAGTGCGTGAATCAAATCAAACGAACAATTTTTGCCTTAAATGCACAATGCCTTTGCTAGTGATTTCCTATCTTTACTGTAAACAATAAATTACTCGCATATGCTCTTAACAATCAACACAATTACTTACTTACAATAAAATCTACCAAAAATTACACTGACATTCACTTGCCCAGGGTAGGTAGTAAATGTAATGAATATACCTGTATACGGAGGCCGTTGTTGTATTAAAACACAAATTCGTTTTGCTTTTGTTTTTTTTTCTTTTTTCTTTTTACTGATGACCTGCAGGTCATAGTGTAATTATTTGTCATGCGTCGAAAATTTCGGTCATTTAGCTGTTATTGGGGAGAAATTTATTTTTCGAACTATCGGCTAATGACTGATTTGTGTTGTATTAAAGCAATGAATTGTCGAAATAAATTATTTTGTTTTTCTTACTATTATTTCTGGTTATTTATTTACCTTCATTCTTGTAAGGAGTTGTGTCAGCAACTGTGGCCTACATAGTTAATGAAAATTCATGGCATCGTTTGACTAAAAATCATTCATGCTCAAATACTTAGTTTGATCATTAATTCGGTCGTTTAAGTTCGTTGCAATGGCGTTATTAGTCAATTTTGTTGATAATTAAACTTAAAGTCTGGGCTTTTACTGCATTGTATTCAAGACGTCGCACAGTGGTTTCAAATGCATATAAACTGAACAAAATATGAACATTATATGTATGTATAAGATCTTGTCAAACTTCAAAAAATTATAAATTCAAAATTCGCTACAAAATTATGAAATTTCAAGAGTATTAAATATATTTAAATTTCTGCATAAGGTGATGCACAAAATCTACATGTGATTCAATAGAGACCAATTCCATGGCCAAACAGTAACTGTTTGGTGGTGCGCATTGTGGCTCTGTGCCGTCATAGCTTTTACTTTTTCGAAGATGATGATGTTCGGACTACAACAATCAAATGTTGAGTATTATAGGCGCATGACAACCGATTACTTTTGATATAAAATGTATGATATTGCTGTGGATGACATATACATATAGTATATAGCCTTAGCAGTATGTCACAACTTGCTACACAAGAGGTGTGATGTTGTCTGTTGTGCGTGAAAAGTTCAAAGGTTACACTAACTATATATATATCACGTTTTAGTGACATCAACTGACCGCCAAGACCATATCGTCGCTCTCGGGTAGAAGGGCCCTAACTCATATTTTAAAAAGTTCACAAGAGGAGAAAAAATTTAAAAATCTCAAATAGAGAAGTTTTTTAAATGGGATTCCCAAATTTTTAATGGGTCAGTTAGAAGAGGTTATGACGTAAACGTTAATAACGAGAAATTCCCCAAATGTCATTTCCATCAATGATTTTTTAACACTTGAACATTTGCACCAAAAATTTGCATAGTTATTCGACACAGATTAAAAACGTCAGCACTTTCTATTAAGAATAGATAAAATGTGAGATTTAAAGTAAAATTTCAGTTAAGTTAAATAAAAAAACTAATTTCAATGTCCAAATGTTAACAAAGATTCTTAACAACAACGTGAGCGTTAAACTTTTTTAACCCAAAATTATGTTGTCCGTAACTTTACTACACGAACTCATAAACATTCTGTGCTCAACATAGCTTCTCATGAAAGGGTACCGTCACTACAAAATTTTGCCCGTGCGCATGGTTTTTGCTCAGTACTTCCGCAATTTTATGCAACTAAAGCGAATAATAAAATTGCAGTTACGTGCGCGGGAATATAAAGACACAATCAGAGTAATTTCAAGCACTAAAAAGGTATATGGTAAAGAACAAAAGCAGTTTGTGATTTCATTTTAATTTGATTGTAAAAAAAAAACATTCTTAAGAGGTGGCAGCACATTAGAATAGTTTGAAATGTACATTACCATATCTGTATTTTTTTTTTTAATAACTATCTCATCTTCAAAGATAATTCTCCGGAAAAACATAAATATGTGTTGCGATCTGCGCAAAATAAGCTTATTTCGCAAAAGCAAACTTTTCGGCAGAGCAAAAAAGGTCTTCCATTGTCAAAATTGGCAATTTTCAGATTTCGGTGAATTATGACACTGAATATGCTGACACACAGTATCCACTCGGTTTTAGTTTTAAGATGCGCTAGCGTCGTTTTGATTCAAGTTTGAAAACTTTGAATTTAATTTCTTTAAAATTAATATTTTTGAACTTAATTTTTTATTTGCCATTCAGTTGTTGTTTTGGCTAAACAAGCCTGTTTTGCTGCTTATACTGTGCTCTTTACGAATGTAGTCCAATATAGCACCTTCACGCAGTTCACATCACATATAAAGTCTTTAATATAGCCACCAACATTCACTGTGGTCGCAACTTAAATGTCTTTTACCAGCAACCAAACGACCAAAACCATCAGCAAATAGCTGGGTAATTTTTTTTTCAGGTATTCAATTTCAGAATTTGCAGCTGTAATTCGCGCTGACTTGCGCTTCTAATTGCATTTTGTGTGCGCTTTGATTTGAAAGCACAATCGGTAATCATGAAAACAGTTGCCGGTTTTTTTTGTTAAAGTAAATTTTTTATTTATATTTTTTTATAGACTTTTGTGGGCGTAATGTTGTTGCAGCCATTGTGGTTACTTTTGTGTTGATATTGGTTCGGTCTGTAAGCAATTTCATTCTGCATTATCAAGTGATGTGTCATCGAGCGCAACGTTTTTTTTTTGCTTTTTTTTTGTTTGTCTGGAAAAATTTGTAACTTTTCTGATCTAACAGGTTTTTGTGATTGTACCAACCACTGGTACGTTTTCAGCAAATTATATTTTTCGATCGTTATTGTTTTTCGAAGTCATAAGTCTATGTACTTATACCAAATTAAATATTAAAATTATTTGTGGAATAGCTTTCAAGATGAACAAATTTGCTTACCTTAAATATGTTAAATAATAGTGTTTTAAGCACTTTTAGGTTAGAATATCTCGAAAATCTGATGTGATGTAGCAATGCGAAGATCAAATTTGAATTCAGCATGCGGAAAATCTTCGGAAACATATAGTCTAGGCTCAGGGTATGAAAAATGTCGGCCTGTGTTATGCTACTTTCACTAAATGTCAGACATCACAACCTATTTGTTTTACAAACATAATTTATTTCAAATGTTATCTATTGTTTACTTTACCAAAGCCGTAGGCAGGGATAGAGAATGCGAAATATAACCAGGAACTTGATGAAGCATAGTACTTCTTTTTCTCTGAAATTGTTTCCAACTAAAGATTTTTTACGGGAATATACCCAGTTCTATGGGGAAAAGGATTACGTTTTTTTTTTTTTTCAATCCTCCTCTTCTAGTATCAAATTTATTTGTACAAAATGAGGAAATTCGAGGCAAACTTTCATGTATAGGATAACTATTTCGATAAAGATTTCTTTAAAGATATCACAAGACAAATCGATCTAATATATTTATTATCAAAGTAAAAAACTTTTAAAGTCAGTATATACTTACAAATGAGCATTAGCTGATTTTTTAATTTATTCATCTAATCGAAAATAATAATCTTAGGAACGAACAATGGCACAAAAAATGTATTTGTTTAAAAAAATTTATTTTCGGACAAGCGTACGAGATTAATGGTTCTCAAGATATGAAGGCTTAAATTGCTGGTTTCTATGATTTTGACTCATAGTGAAGAGTAAACAAAATATCTGGTATATGTATATTTAAATGTCTTTGAGCGACTAAAATTATATTAATCGCATATAATTCAAATTTAACACTATGTTGTGCTAATTGGCAAAAAATTCTTAATGCAGCAAACTGTTAATACATGCTATTAAATGCTATAAATAAAATTTCTTTTAATTTAAAAGTAAAATAAAAATATATTTGTTTTTAAGAGTTCGATATTTGTTCGTGCTGTAAGGCTATGTTTTTGCACTTAGCACGATATATGTAGTTAACGAGTAGTTAACATCGACTTGATATGCCAACTGTATGAATTTAGCTCACTGTATTTAACTTTCATTTCGAATGTTGTTTATTAAATTCAATTTCAATTTTTTTTTTTTTTTCTCTTCTAAATACCAATCAAATTATTTAAAAATCTTTATATGAAAGCAAAAGTAAAGCTAAAGTATTTTGTCAGCATAAAGGTTCTTTACGGAGCATGCAAGGTTTCTTTTTTAATTATTAAAAGAGCCAACAATAAGATGAAACCAACAATTCTAAGGAACGAATTAAAATTATTGAATATACAGTGCGATCCATTTTAGTTTCTCCTGGTCAATATCTCTAGAGTTAAGTAATATAGTGATATGTAATATTGTGTATGTTATAAGCAAAAGCTATAAAGTTTCTAATGATAGTGACTTTGCCTTTGATCTTGAAACTAATTTCCTAGCTCGATTCGAGATCTTTTATTTTAAAGATACATAAGAGCTAGCGGCAGGCTTAAAAAGTTCAGACTTTTCCAATATAAATCAGTTGTAAAAATGTCAAAGTATTTCTACGGAATTGTATGACTTTTAAATTTTTTTTAACAAAATTACGTACATACATACATACATACATACAATGTGTATATTATGAAAAAAATAGCTCAATATCATTTCACATGTTTAGTACTTTGCCCTCTAAGTGACGACAATTAGCTGAGTGATATTGACCCCCAGCACTTATTACATATTCATGGTATTACAAGTACATTTAACATTTTATATGTCTAACAATAAGTATCGGCGCTGATAGTTGCGGTTGCATTTACCGTTAAAATATCTTAAAGTTTTTCTACCTCTACATATTGATTGATTGTATTTCTTTGCAAACAAAATTTTTTTATTTTTTCAATTTTACTCTTTTTTTGTTGGTCAATATGTGGTTTTTATCTACTTCGCTATGAAAATATATTGATTTTAGTTTTACATTTGAAGCAAAATTACCTTGAATTGTTGTTGTACTTTAAAGGTATCTTAAAGTTTGCTATTAATGTGAAGTGCTCGTAAATTTCAATTTTTATTTCATTGAAAAAATGTTGCTGTATGATTTATGCATGACAAGCCGATCGAAACGTCGTTATAGTTAAATGAAGTGAAGATGACACAATATAAAAAGAATGAATGAAAATGTTTAAAAATACGTCGCTGATGAAGTCAACAGTCATCTCAAAATAGTAGAAAAAAATATCTCAAAATGTGTTTGTCGCCAAATTGATCCTAATCATTTGTTTTACATATAAATTTTCTAGGTTGTTCTTATACATTGTAGAATTTCCAATAAAACAGTCGTAAGACTGGCCCTACTGTTTCGTTTCCCACATAACATAACAACTTGCCATTTTGGGGACTCCATTCAGCTCGAGATCCAAGACTCAAAGTAGTTTCTTCTAGTCCTACTTTAGTTCGACTTTTAATTCTCTTCAACTTATTACGTTTTCAATACTGGTCGTCTTTAATAGATTTTTTTTTCGGAATTTTCAGTTAATTTTCAAAATTTCGAATTTTCGGTTGTTCTTATTGACTTTTAAATTTTTTTCGATACTTTTTGACTTCTCTGTTTTCGATGCTTTTCGAATTTTTCTGATGTTCCCCTATGCTTTTCGATACCTTTCAACTTCTGTAATATCTACTAGTTGTGACTTTCACCGACTTTTTTGATACTTTTAAACAGCATAGCCTTTCTTGATGCTTTTTGATAATATTAGATACTTTCTGATATTTTGGGATACTATGCATTTTTTATCGATACCATTCGATAGTTTAAAACTAGTTACTTCGAAATGTTTTTTTTTTCGAAACTTTTCAACTACTTTCCACTTTTGAATGAATTTGAATAATTGTGATGCTATTCGATACTTTCAATGAAGTTTTTATGTGTATAAATATAAATACAAAAAAATACATTAAGCTTAATGATTGTTCTTATTTAATAAATTAGCTCAAAGAAAAATTACTTTCACTCAATTACATACAAGGCTATAATCGAAAAAAATAGATAGCTTTAATAGCAATGATTTCGGCAAATTTTGGAAAGAAAATAACATTTTTTCTGGCGCACGCTGAACTTTCCAAACTTGTAAAGAAAACCTGCAGCAATTTTCAAAAAATAGGCTATAAAACTGAAATTCTTAATCTAGATTTAATTATTTCTGAGATACTTTCATATTTATATTTTCCGCTGCATATCATTACCACCATCATTAATATATGCAAATCTTTTTCTCTCACTCGCTATATAAGTATGTTACAATTAATCTTAATAAGTTAATTCTGTATGCTGATATGAGTGAACAATAAAGATGTATTTAAATTATAATTTTCACTGTATCCACCACAATCTTAACCTAATTCTCAGCTGACTATTAAATTGACTTTTCTACCATATGCCAGAAACTAAAGTCCACACACCGGTTAGTTCCGTCGTATGGATAAAAAAAAAAAACTAAGCCAACATAACTCCACTTACAACAGAAACAACAACAACAACGAGAATGACTGTAAGCACTAAGCAGAAAATGGGACCACAGCATAATGTATCCAAAAGACACACATACTCAATGAGTATTACTCATACCTATACACATATGCGAGTAGTACCTACATAAGTATAACCATTTACGTAGCATTTTCATAAAATATTTTAATGCAGCATTCTGCGCAAACAAAAACCAGTTTTTTTTTTTTTTTTATCTCTTCCATCTGACTGCTGAAAGCGCATTTTGTTGAAAAAGTTCTTTTGAAAAATAACAAATAAATGTAAACCTTCAGAAGAAAAGGTAGTGCAAAAAGTATCTAAATTAAGAAAAACATTCACTACTAAAGATAAAAGACCCAAAGAAAAAAAGCATCATCAAAAATGAAAAGAAAAGAATCGGTTCAGCGCCCTCTAGGTCACTGTTTAAATTGAATTTGCTATAACAGCAGCAAGCTCAGTAGTGAGTGCTTATGTTGCTGATCTTAACTATACCACAAAAAAAAGTTTTTGAATTTAAAGATATTTTAGAATAATCATTTGCGTTCATAAAAATGTTTATATCTTCTGCAAAAAAGCCAAATCGAAAATTTTTCTAGCTAGACTACGAGAATTATCATTTTCAGAGTCTTTTGGCCAAAAGCACACTATAACAGTTCTTTTTAACAATTTTTTTTTTTACCTTTCTAGCATGTCATTAAAACATTCACATGCGAGTGAATCTTTTTAACAAAAACTGAATGGCTTCCTATGAGCCATCATCAAAAATAAATATTTTTCATGGAAACTTTCTTACAGATAATTTTTCTAAGTGTAACTGTTAAGATGAAGGTTTTCTTCACTTAATGGTTTTTCAGCGTTTTTCTCCCATGTGCTTTATTGTTTGTTAGATCAAATCTTTTTTGTTTTTCTTTTCTAAAAAAGTCAAGAAAAACGCATAAATAAATTTTATCTAGAGTTCACATAACTTAATATAAATCATGTTCCAAAAAAAGATTATCGTTTAAAAGATTTCTGTGTTTTTTTCACGTAAATTTCATAAAACTATTAACACTTTTGGTCTTTTTTTATGACGAAATATAAAATTTTATAATATTTTATATTTTTTCTCTTGTTTTGTTTTGTTAATAAATATTACCAAATTGCTGAGTATTTTAAAAGACGAAGTACATTTATTATTCCATGTATTATCATAAGTTCATAAAAATAATATTGAAACGAGTGATACTTAAAAGTCAGATGAAACTTAAATATGACTTTAAAATTATACAAAACTATTGCGTAATATATAAAGTAAAAAGTTGCATATACAATTTTTATCGCTTAAGATATGTTGGTAAAAACTTGATTATAACTAAAAAGTCATATGTGTACGTCTAAAAAAGTCGCATGTGATTTTAAAGTCATATAAGCATTCTATTCGAACTTTGCTTAAAAATAAAAGCTTGTATGCGTCCTATTTGCCACATAAAACTAAGAATCGAATGCTGCAATAAGTACCATGCGACACAAGAGTTACATAGAACAAAAAAGAATACGAAAATTATTGAGAAAAATATTGAGATTAAAATCCTGAAAAATCAATCAATCATTATTGTCCTCTACTTTTACTTTTTTTCTGAATAAAATAAAATTCTTGCGTATATTATACATTAACTTTTATAAGCTACAATTTAGCTATAATAAGATTTATTACAAAGTTAACTAAGGAACTAAGAAACGAAATTGCTTGTGGAAATTCCCACATACATATATTATACGTACGTAAATAGAGAACTGTTAAAAAAACGAGCTTAATTAAGAAGGCTGTTGGTTAAATTGACAAACTTATTTGCCAACCATAATGCTTGGCTATAAAAAAACTTGTACTAGAAGTGACTGCCAAAAAAAAAACAAAATAAAAAATGTTAGTGGGCAAAAAATATCTGTTACAAGAAATGGCGAATGAAAGTTTTTTTTTAGAACAGGAAATATTTATTTACAGAACATTTAAGTAGAGCAGCTAATGACGTTTTAATATGAAAGCATTTGAAATAAATGGTATGGTATAAACTTGTTATAATGCTAGAATTATTTAACAAATTATAGCATTTATTCAATGAAATTATAAATAAATTGGCCAAATGACATTATTAAATGAAGCGAAATTTTTCTGACACTAGAGAAAAACTTTTGTGTTGTATAATAAATTTCATTTCATTTCACATTTAAAAAATTGCTTTCAAAAATTACATCCCACATTTTGCGCCAGCATTAAATAATTCATTAAGCTGTTGATTTGTTAAAAATGCAACATTGTTTCTATCATTGTCGACAATACAACATACTAACATATATAAACCATTGTTGTTTTTGTTTGATTGTAATCTTATTTAAGTATTTTTTTTTTTGGATCTAAGGCAAAACAGCATATTCACTATAAGTAAATTCTTTGAAATGATATTCCTTCGGAAGAAAACGATTAAATAATTTCTATTTTATATTCAATGTATCTCGCCAGACAATTTAAGTTCACAATTCGAAAACTGTTAGAGATAGTTGCTAACAGTCCTTAGCAATATTTTTAATCTTGATGAGGTACATGAACGATACAAGGAAGTTAAAAAATACATGCAGTTTTAGGAAATATTAGATGTCCCCTATTGTGATCATAAATTTTTGTTTTTGAGTTGACCCCCACGCCGCATTTTGGGTGATTTTTTTTAAATGGGGTACAAAAGCTGTTTCAAATTCTTAAAATTCTGCTTAGCTAATTGGTAATCGTTTGACCGAAGGAGAAAGTATAAATTTTTAAATACTCGAACGTCAGGACCTAATGTGCTTCACCCTTCTCGCACAGAAAAAAGTAAATAAATCTCCATAGTGCACTCGTAGTTCTTTGACCCGCATAGTTTTAAGCATTTATTCAATTGTTCATGATTTTACGGAAAAGCGTCACTCAGCTACCAGCGTAAATTGCTGCAAAATGAGGTAGATATTAAATAAACGCATATGTTTAAATATAAAAGCAGTGAATTAAAATTTTTTCCGCAAAATTAATTATACGAGTAACAACATTTTTTATAGCCATTGTTTTTGTTTGGTAGTTTTTCTCACGTTAGGTGTTTCGTTTTAAATGAAAGGCTCAATTAAAAACCAACAACAACGGCAGCAAGTGAGATAAATTTAGCAAGAAAATAGTGCAGAAAACTGCGGAAATGTGTAATTCATAAGGGTTCAAAAATATGCAACATTTTACGTCAAACACAGTGTGGTTTTGGCAAAAATTGTGTTGAAGTTAGGAATTTTTGTTTTCTTTTTTTTAATCAGAAATGTTCAATGTTGTATAAATTATATTACAAAATACATATCTGTTTATTACAGCGTTTAACACATTTTTGCATTTCCTGCCAAAGTAGGTTCAATATATTATCTCTAATAGTTGCTACATTGTGGTATTTTGTTTGCATCGGAGGTGCCATGTCCACTTTTTTGGGTCCGCCTACTATTTTCTGTATATAACTAGTTTTCCTAAAAATTCCTAACATACTTAGTTTTTTTAAAATATCGTCATTAAACTTTTTTTAATTTGAGATGTAACAGGCTTCCTTTCCAAAACCCGCTCACTTTTACTTCACTCTTCCCATACGCTACCAAATATTTTATGTAGTACAAAGTACATCTCGAGTAGATGCTTTGCTGTGATATTTAAACATTTTTGAGGCACGCCCACTTGCTATACATCACCCACAGTTTGTTTTATGTATACTTTTCATTACTAAGGATAAAGTTTTACCGCAAAATTACTTATGTACATAGTTTCATAAGTTTTGCTTTCAATTAACTAATTAACTTTTTAATCTTTGTTCTAAACATCATAAAGTATTATTTTCCAGAAACGCATGACCTTATTGGCTAGTCAATTAATTCAAATATGTTTTGGTAAGATTGCATAAGTGTTAAACATGTAATCTTTTTCATATCATTACAAAATGCATTACCTAGTAACGAATAATTTCATCAATTTCTTTTGGAATGCACGAATTAATCAATTACCAATTTTATGTACCTACATATTTATAATTTGTTTTATATTAATAGCTTATTTCAAATCTTTGCCATGAAGCAAATCAGTTTCTTTGAATTTTTCTCGCTTAAATCATCAATAGCCATATAGATAGTTTTGACAAGAAATAAATTTGTTAAAATGTGCGGTACCTACTACTATACCTAATATGTTGAACGCACTGTCTTACACGTACAATGGCAAAAATGAATTCATTGTTGTTTTTGCAGACTTCATTAGCATTATTGCGCATACATTAAAAAAAAATATTGAAAAAGGTAATGCTAATTTATGCCAGTAAATATAGCAAGTAAAATTACAAAAACATTATATAACAAATTGTTGCAAACAAATATGGACAACTAAAGTTCAAGAGCCTTTCATAAGTTTTCCTTTTAAGATTTATAAGTAACATAAATTTCATGTTATGTTTATGGTAAAGAATGTGTTGAGGTGACAATTTTTAAACTTCTATGCGATATTTTTGGGAACAAAAGAGACACCAAGATTGCAGGCTTTTAATGTAAACAATTCTTTAGAATTCTCATTTCATTTATTTCAGCAAACTTTTATTTCTTATAAGAATGAATTTCATTCTTTTCATACGTGTATCTTTCAATTGATATCCATCAATAACTTCACATTCGTTTGAGTTTGAAACAAAGCCTTCGCCTTGTCTTTAATGCAGGTGTGTCTTATATCACTACTACATACTTCTATCTATATCCGTATTTTGTTACGCTGGACTCTGATCTTGTACGTCAGCCTTAACAAGCTATGCTATTTCTATCTACCATATTCTAGCTACCTACTATGCTTCAGTCGCAAGTAGTTTCCTAAAATTCAATTAACATTGTCTCACCTTTCCGCTTTTGTGGCATCACAACAGTGAGACGATTTATTTTATATATATTTCCCATTCCTTCTTGGGATCGGTTTTTTCTTTTTATTTTTTGTTTACCTGCTATGATAGATTCATCAAGAATTCTATGAATAATGTTGGATTTTTTTTATTCTTGAACATATATAATTTACTACTCAACCGTCTGTATGTCGTGTATATTTATATGATTTTACCATATTAATGTTATTCTACCTTCATGAAAGCACGGCCATTATACACAAAACATATTTTTTTTACAATCGTTGATTTTGAGAGTAAAATTTGTTTGTTAACGTTCTTGATAAATGAAAAGTTCAGCGTTAAATTCAGTCCCCATGACATGCTGTCATGATGTTTTGTTTGTAGATTTTAACAGAAATTTGTTTTTGTTCTTTTTGTTGTTCTCAGGAGTTTAGAAACCACTTTCATGGTATGGGAACTTGTATTTTGGCATAATGATTTATTTATGTTAAAATTTTTAAGTTTAATTAGATTAATTAATGATGGTTAAACGTTTTAAAAAATTAAATATTGCTTCCCATATGCATCAAAATCTGTAAATATTTATTTGATATTAGTTATTAGAAATAGCAGTAACCAATTAAATTATTTTCGCTCAGTTTCTAATTTGCGAAAGAGTTTAACATTCACGAGAAACTTTATTTAGCACAAGGCATATCGGTGTTATTCGAACGGTTTTTGCTTTCAATTGACATTTAAAAACATTAGTGTTTGAAAATGGAAACAAACTCATCACCTAAATGAACAGAAATGCGTCCCTATATTCATTTACTTCAATAGCTTCCTTAGTACAGCATTTTGACTTTGTTTGTTTGCAACGCCTATTTTGGTCCAACCAACCCCACTGTTATTAGTGCTTTTATGGTTTACTAAACTCTCCCATAATACAATTGACAACATTTATCTTAAAAGCTGTTATTATAGATGGATGGGTTCTCAATAAAAATTTCTAGAATACACGCTACCATAAGACCATGATTCCATACAAAATTTTCAAAAACTCTTCATTTTTGGAAAATTTTTGAGAAAATGTTTCCTTTTTTAATTCAAAAAGTTATATCGCAGCTCTAAGTTCATCTGGAAAATGGAAACTTGAAAAGGTCTTCTTTTTTTGAAAAAACTTTTTTTTTCTCTTACGCAAATTTAGGTGGAAAAAGTTGAAATGAAATACGTGAATCGAGGAAATGTTAGAGAAAATAAAAAACACTTTTGTAGAGGTCCTATGCATTATGAAGAAATGAGGGCCACAAGAGAGAAAACATATACGTACGATGGCGTAATAAGAATTTTCGCTTTAAAAATGATTTGAGTCATTTGTGAGATTAGAGACAATTTACTTAGATGTTCAAAACTCAAGTTAGAAAGAGCTAATTACACGTGAATTGCGAGCTATTTTCGTACAGTGCAAGAATAATTCTCGAGCTGTTCAACAATGCTCTCAAGCAGAAAATGCTGGAAATACTAGCACAAATTCAATTTTGGAAAAAAAAATAGGTGTTGTAAAGTTATAAATATGTATTTCAAGCTGCCTTTAAAGTTATCGTTTTCCTGTAAAATTGGAAAAAAAGGTTTTGGATCCAAAAATTAAATAGGAAAAATCAGTCAAAGTCCCATTGATACAACAGATATTATTGCGCATTTCTTATGAAAAAATTTTCATAATAATATATATGTTTTTGTGAATTTTTAGCAATGTTTTCTTATTATTTTTGTTCGAGTTATTCTTTAAAATTCCAAGTCTTCTATAATGTTTTTTCAACCAACGTTTTTTATCTTCGTTGTACATTTGTTACTTTGGTGCATTCAAAGAAACAAAACTGCTTCAAATTGAAGACCGTTAAATGAAATGGAAATCAAAACAACACAATTTATGTTTTAAGAAAACATCAGTTAAAATAAACATACGAAAAAGAAACCATAATAAAATTAGTAACCAAACGATTAAAGTGCGCGTACTAATCAACACCAAACTTGTGCGGTGTAGCACGTAGAGATGCGTTCAAAAACATTAAACTTTCATTTCTTACAAAAGTCAAAAAAAAAAAATATATGATCTAAATCAGTGATTGACAAACAGCGGCCCGCGTGCCAAATTTGTTCCGATAAAAATTATTTTTCTTAAAAGTTTTAAGTTTTTTCTTAAAAGATTAACCAATATAAATATCTGCGAGTATACTACTTGGCTCACCAATTCTTAAGTTTTTATTCTTTTCATAAAAGTTTGCCAACCACTGATCTACACCATATCCTACAGATGTCTGGTAAAGCAAAAAAAAATTTACGAGTGAATGGGTAGAAAAGCAGAAATTGCAATTAAAGAAAAACGAATGTTCGTACCATAACTTTGGTGGTAACAATTTATATGGTAATGCTAGATAGAGTCTAACCAGATTTTTTTTTGTCTATCTATTGAAATTGTTGCGTTCAAGTTGGATGAAACCTGATCTGTTACTGAAACAAAAATGAAAATACAATACAATAAAAATTTATGTTAAGATTAAAAGAAAGTTTTCTAATTTCTTATTGTAGATCAATAGTGAATGAAATGCTGCAGACTAACTGTTTAGTATGCTATGTGAAGTATATATTTCTTTTTGTATAGCTTGAAGCTATAGATTGTCACTTGTACCTTATATGGCATACATAGTAGTAACAAGTACAAAAAAAAAACAGTTTACTAAGCGAAGTTCAATCGAGTGTTTGGAGTGGTCAATGAAAGTGGTCTCATAAACAAAGGAAGTTGAGAAACAGGAATATTGTTATTTTAAAGAATTTCACCTTTCAATAATTTGTGGCATTGAGTGTTAAAAAAATAATTGCAAAATTTAATCGAAGTTAGTTTTACAATACTTTAAGTACAACAAAAAATTTACCGTCGATCTTAATCTTAAAGTTGCACACTAGCTGTCCGTACCAACTTTGATAGTTTAGTAAATGTTTTATGGGCATATGAGTTATTTTATTGTAATTTGTATAGTATTTAGCTACATCGCCAAAAGTTTTCATAACAAGTTTAGTAGCTTTGTTTGAATATTTTGCTTATCAAAGCACTTTTTTTTTTGCTGGTATGAGCAGTGCTGTGCTTATTTCTTCAGTCCAGTCAACTTTCTGCTGTGGCACCTTATTATCTCATACTATGTAAGTTTAATAACATTTGCTTAGATAGTTTCTCGGCAAAGTATTTCAAAATTCTTACTCTTATCATCTGATAAGTATCTCTATACAACAGTCCACTTATCGGCCCATATTTTGTTCGGTATATATTAGATCTTTTCAAAAGAACCTCATGTTTTAACATTTTTCGGGAACGCTTCAAATTCGAAAACTTACATCTTTTTTAGAATAACCTCAATTTTATTGGTTTTTAACGAAAAAGTTGTGATTTTTTTTTTTGCAGATAAGTGCAAGTTTTCGAAAATTAAACGTTCCCGGAAAATTCTAGAAAATTAGGTTTTTTGCACAGGTCTAGTGCTTATATCACCAAATGCTACGTGTTATGGTCGAATAGCTTCTTAGCATAGTTGTTCAAAATAAGGGTTTACACGCAAGGGGGGTGCCATAGCTCACTTAAGTTTTTTTCAGTGCTTACTTGTGTCACAAATTGTTTCCGTACCAAGTTTACTAAAAATTCCTCTAGTGTCATGTTTAATAAAATTTCCAATATAAGTTTTCTGTGCATAGTGTAAAATTTTTAATTCGGTTGGGAATTGTTACACCCATATTTTGAGCAGTGCTTGCTTGTGTTGCCAAATGTTTCCATTCAAAGTTTGGTAAATTTTTTTAGAATAGCTTTTAGTATTCACTACATTACAAACAAAATTTAGCTCAGAGAATAGCATCATTTAAGGGACATTGCATGGCTTAATTATTTATGTATTTCACTACCTAACTATTTGCTTCTAAAAAAGAAATTAATTTATCTCTTTATTTTTATCAAAGTTTTGATTGCAATTTTATATTATATACGTTTATAATTGAACGTAATAGAAATAATTGAAGTCGTTACGTTGTTAACATGTAAATTGCAATACACTTAGAAGCGCTTGGGCGTTTGAAATGTTTTGAGGCCATCGATCAGAATTTATGGGTAATACCCTACACACACACAGAGTGTACATTCGTAATGTTAGTTTCTTTTTTTTTTTTTGTATTTGTTAGTTGTTGCTGCCACATATGGGCGGTAGCAACTGTTGCCAATTACTTAAGCCTTCTACCAATAATTGCTGCAAGTAAGTAATCAGCACTAATGACGCGTATGTTAGTTACACCGATTATTAAACGAATTGGATTGCAAAAGATTTTAGCAAAATTTGTTAGTTACAATTACCCTGCAAGCATTTCACCGTTCTTTTTCTTCTATGAACTTATTTTTCATTGGTAATTTCAATTTATATTTTACAAGTTTTCGTTTAATAAATACTTTTTTTCGCCAAACACATGATTTGGTTATAATTAACAAATATGTAATTAGTTAAAAACATTGTTCAATTGAATATAATATAAATATATATATATTACCTTTGTCAAATATACCATTCGTTAGCTATCACCAAATCTTGACACACACAATTAAATCGTTTTCTCGGTATAAGGGTTATACGCCACTACTACAGTTTTAGATTTTTTTGTATGTTTAAAAACGAAAACAACATTTATGAAATAATGTATCATCATATTTTCAACCGCTTAAAACATTTGCATTACAAATACAATGCGGCCTACCAAAAGTGGCTACCATAAAATGTTTTATTCAACATGTTACAATTAATTAATTTATGTAAAGTTGCTATCATACAACAATGAAAAGAAATAGTTGGTAGCAGTTTAGGTTGTTGCTATTTGGAGCAACTATATTAAAACAATTGAACCATAACGCTCTTTCAAAAGCAGACCAAACACCACATACGAGTATGTATGTACGTAGGAATTTAAAAGTTAATTTGTAATCAGTTGCAAGAGTAACACTTTCAAAAATGTACACAAAAAATTTACATTTTTAAGCTTTTTTTTAATACATAAATACAAAATGCTGTAGCCTATAGGGTATTTGGTTTTAACTCTTATTAGAGTTTTTTCAGTTTAACTTTTTTGCAACATAGTTATGTGGCTTCAGAGCAAATTTCTTTTCGATTTATGTACATGTCTCGAGTTTTCGACGCCAAACAATGATTATCTAGATCTGTATGGATGTAGCTTAACTGGGCTTGTACATAATGATTGGAGCATCACTATCCGCATCGATGTTGCGTTTACACCATGGACGCTTACTATCTTTTTCCAGGTGATTTTAATATCAATAAGACCAGTCAGAGGAAACGTGCGCTACAACTCCTGACGGTCAATTGTCGAATTCCTTACCGCTTCGAATCACTTTACTTAACTATTGAATAACCTACCCCATATTCTAAGCGAGACGTGTCCACTTCTTGACGTCACATCTCTAATGATGACGATGAGTCAATATAACTCTTTCATTTCCGCTGTTTTTTCATACATATATCAGTTTACGCGCTGACTTGCCATAAGTTCCTTATAACAAAGCATGATCAATCCATATCACAGTAAAGTTTTTTTTTCGATTTTTTCGTTTTTTTTTTCGAGTCACACTTAACCATCTGAATAACAAAATAGAAATACAGTCAAAAAATACTTGAATAACTAATAGTTTGACAAAACATTTTTTATCATTCTTTCATTTCATTTTTCTTATATTATTTTTTTAATAAATTCTATTAATTTCTATGTTATCTTATTTAAAAAAAAAAAACAAAAGAAAATTGTTTTTTACTTACTTAGAGAGACATTTTCATACGTTTACAAATTTAATAAGTAACGAATGACCACTATATACCGTAGTTATAAGTTTTAATCTGTTTTCCCCCCACAAGCTGATACGTGCTCTACGACCAAAACGCTTCGACTTCCACTGCTATTACGGTTACTTAAACAGCGGTAACTTTTGCTGCTGGGCATTTAAATGCGATTTGTATGCCTAAGGTTCGCAAGTCGCGGCGTTGAATCTACTCTACTGCACTACACACACATTTTGGCCTTGTCGACCTTTTGAGTTCATTAGGTCACATTTTTACTTTAGTGATTTGTTGCGAGCATACAAACTAACACAGAGTGTTTTCTATCATATTTTTTTTTTTTTTTGATTTTTTTTTTTTTGATTTTATTCATTTTTGTTTTTAGTCAACAAACGTCTTCTCTAACGCATTTAATGGCATTAAAGATTTTTAACCTTTTATATTGTCATAAAATAGCGCACTGTCTGTTGTAGCTTTAAAAGCTCTTTCTCATGCATTTATTTTAAGCTACATGTCAGTTAATGGCTGCTTAATAGTAAACTACATGCAAGTGTGTACGCCTAAATGTATGCTATGATATTTTTGCATTTTATTTTTTATTTTTAGCTGCTTAGCGTATTATTCTGCTGTATGTTGGCATGCTAAACGCTGCTCTAATTGACAACGTCATATTTCCTTATCTAAATAACTGTGTGCAAAACAATGAGATGTTTTTCACTTAGTAATTTTTTTTCACAAATTTACAATATTTTTCTATTATCCGCTTTGCGTATGTATTTTTTTTAAATATTTTTTTCTACCATTATTTATATAAACTTGAATTGTATTTGTTGTGTTAACGTGAAAACAATCGTTCCTGGAATTTTTAATTTCGTATGAAGAGTCTTAATTTATGCCGTTCATTTAATACTTCTGCTAATTAAAGCTTTTTGTTTTATATTTCACTAGATCAGAGGAAAACGTGTACATATTGGATTTTTATGAATAACAATGGCTAAAAAAACTGGCAATGGCAATGGCAAAAATGAATTATAAAAATTTCAAATATGGGACAAGCCGAACACTTTTTGGACGACGCATTTTTGATTTGGCCGAAATTTTTTTATGGGTTCTGTATCGAAAAAAAGAGATACGTACTCGAATATTTTTTAAAAATTTTTTTTTTTTTTTCAAAACAGATCGAATTCAAATTTTGAGAATTTCGCGATTTTTGGCTTGGAGACTCACTTTCAAAAATTCATAGCTCCCTCCGATTCCGTTAAAGATATGAAATTGAGATTAATTTCATTGTAAAGCTAAGAAAATTAACTTAAAAAAAAATTATTTCTTAAAAAATCATTTACAACTTAATATTGATATAAACATTTGAAATGTTTAAATCAATTTTGCTCAATTGCTCCCACCCTGTATCAAATTTTTAATGTCAGCATCGTGTTCTACGTCAAATTTCCTATCGAAAACATGTCTCTTCTTCTTCGATACAGAACCTATAAAAAAAGTTTCAGCCAAATCAAAAATCTATCGGTCAATCGGTTTGTAAAAGAACGTCCCATATACAGGTTGTTCCAAAAATAAAGTTTCAAGCAAAAGCATGAAGATATGTAGTACCTACTTGAAGTGCTATTCAAATCATTTTCATATAGCAACATATGTTGAACATGTATGTTTTACCTTGCTGCCAATTTGTTAACCTTTTATTTTTTTAATTTTTTTCAAACTAAGTGTTTGGCTATCCAATATATAAATGTACATTTATATAAAAATCGCACTTATATGAACTTTCGGCGTACATCGGAAATGATTTCCAAACTAAAGATAAGAATTTAAGTTTCATAACTTTTTATCAAAATTATTACCTTAACTCAAATAAATATTTATTTCGAGATATCAAATATACCTTTGTTATCTCAAGCAAATTATTTTTTCAGTGTACATATGTATACTTTAAGTGTATGGAAGCTCATTATTTGATTTGTTTTATATATTTTCTTAGCTTTTTTTATAAGTGACACACGACCAATTTTCAGGATTCAAAGTGAACCGTGGAAGGTTATGGATAAAACTGGCTTGGTTTAGTATTGGTATTAGTAGAAACTGACTAATTTACGCATATGAAGATGGCAAGTTCTGCACGCTGAGTGGCAAAATTGTATAGGAAATAGATAAGCAGATTGCAACTACAAAACTCAAATGTAAAGCATTAAACGTAGTTATACCTAAATGGTACTCATACAGAGACTAATGCCTCCCCGGAAGAAATATTTCGCTACGCCAATGATTTCTAACTAATTTTCAAAATTATTAGTTATACAGTAATTGAAAATAAACTTGTCTTGTATTTTTATGAAATTAATGTTTCAATTAGAGTCACTTTTAAGTGTTTCAGCAAAGTCATAAATATGAACAATAATAGCCAAATAAATTTACATTTTTATTATTTAAAAATATGTAAGTAACTCAAAACTTTGTTGTCGTGAAATACATTGTTACTTTGAGAATTGTAATTATTACTGAATATTACATTGACTGAATACCGTGTGATATTATCGTTTTTGCATTTCTAAACTGCGTTTCATAATAACTTCACGTGCCAACCTTTGGTATTTTAATTAATCATCTGTTTTTCCAATAGCTTTGCGAAAATCGCAGTTGTTTATTTTTTTATTGAGTCATTTTAGTCGGTTTTTTTGTTTTTTTTTTTTTCAATATACTGGCGAATATTTATTTATTGGTTTTTGTTTTGTTTTATTAATAAATATTTTTCAGCTTATTACTTTAAAGCGCTATGTTAACGTTACTGCTATTTAATTTGGTATTTTGTTTAAATGAAATTTAAAACAATACCAAAAATATTGAATATAATAAATAAAAAAAAGAATTACGGAAATCACACTTAAGAGTCTGATGTAAATATTTGTGAAACTTTAGTGGCCTTGAATTGATTTTATACATTTTTAAAGAGCATTGAACACTTTATCATATGGTTACGATATTTGAGTCCAAAGTTGCTTGGGAATTGAGTTATAAGATTTAGAATTTTCTATTGTTATATATAATTGAATAAAGTTATTAAATGTAAAAGCGAATTATTATTAGTTAAAATGGACTACATATTTTGTGTTATGTTATATTAATGCTGACAATGTTTTAAAGCGTTAAGCTTCGTCAAACTTTTTTTTCTTGCAATTCTTATCTGATGTAAAGTACACTTTCTGAAGCCGACGACTGCTAAAAAAAAAGTAGAATCACAAAAATTTGTGATCAAATTTTTTATTTGTTTTTTTTTTTTTTCAAATGAAAACTGGCTGATCTCTTTGAATTCGTCTTTTATTACTTTCATGATCTAATAAATTTTATTTCTATTTATTTTTAGCCTTAGATTTAATTACGCCCACAAATGCCGCCACTGGCGATACATCAACAAAAGAAGCCTATTTTAATGGTACCGCTTATATGAGACTAATAACGCCAATGCCTATTTGGGATCACTCAGCGATAAGCTTTCGTTCATGTAAAGGTATGTCTTCCAAAGTTTTTCACAACACGTACACGTACACAAAATATATTGAACTTGCAAACTAAATATATTTATCCTTCAGGTGGCGAACTACTTGCTCAGCAATACAATAAACACTCATTCGTAATCAATGTGCTCAATGAATTTTTACAAATTTCACTCGCCGGCCCCGGCGTTATAGGGCCCAACAAAATTCTAGATGTTAAGGCCTCATTTTATTTGCTCGACAATAGATGGCATACGCTGCAATTCAAATACGAATATGGAAATCTATATTTAATTATTGATCGTACCTCAATGATATTTGGTTAGTTCTTTTTTTTCCATAGTTCAAGCAGTATAGATCAACCTAATAATCGTTTATTTCTCTCTCTTCCCCAAAGCCAATTCAACTTACAACAGTCAATTTCTTACCAATCAAGATATTGGCAATGATGCTGCAGTGCTCATTGTTGGTAAAGACTTCTCTGGTTGCTTGCTGGATGGTCCAGGACTACTTTTCATTAATGGTTCAATGACCATTTCAAATGTAGTTTTTGGTCCTTGTCCTCTTGCGCCCGGTAACTGCGGTGAACATGACACGGTCGTGCATGCGCAAGATAACTTCTGTATTAATGACCCTTGTATGGGTCATGGACTTTGTATTTCACATACCGATAGTTATGAATGCCGCTGTACGGCACGTTATTCAGGCAAAAACTGCCAAATGGACAATGGTTCACCGTGTAATAAAAACCCTTGTTTGAATGCTGGCACCTGCGTGGAAGACAATCGCGGTGACTATCAATGCCATTGTGCAACTAACCATGCGGGAAAACACTGCGAGACTGAAGTGAATTTCCATCCGCTGTGTGCACCAAATCCATGCCTCAACAATGGTGCCTGTGTTGTGTCACCCGGCAGCAATAAGATCGAGTGTGACTGTCCCAAAGGTTTTGTGGGTGCACGCTGTGAGACCGACATGGATGATTGTGCTGTAAAACCCTGTAATAACAATGGACGTTGCATAGATTTGGTCAACGGCTTTAGTTGTGACTGCTTGGGTACCGGCTATTCGGGCCCACTTTGTCAAACGAATGTCGACGAGTGTGAGCTGCATCCATGCATGAATGGTGGTCGCTGTTTTGATACTTACGGCTGGTATTTGTGCCAATGCCTCCACGGTTGGGGCGGTGAAAACTGCGAGAAGCCGATTAGTTGTCAAACGCAACAGTGCCTGAATGGCGGTACTTGTTTGGATAAAGCGATTGGTTTTCAGTGTCACTGCCCAGCTGGCTATACTGGTGAGCTGTGCCAACAAGGACCACAATGTCCACAGTGTCCAATCGATTCGGAATGCATTGCGGGAAATTGTGTATGCAAGCCAGGAACCACGGGTGAGTACTTTGGTGAAAGCTCTTTTCATTTGGTTTCAGTTCTAACATTATGGTTTGCATGTAATGGAAAAATGGGTCTAAAGGGGGGGGGGTAATTATTTGGTTTTAATGGTTTTGTGACAATAATAGCAATTAAAACTATGCTTCAATTCTCTTATTTCTTACTGACTCATTCATCAAAAAAAAAAAACAAAAAAAAAACGTAGCTTCAGAAGTTACACAAAGTGTTCCCTGCGTTGCAATATCCGAAACTGTTTTCCAACAACTACTGGCCAGCTCAACTTCAGCGAATGGTGACAAACGAAAACGTTATATACCACCAGACTGGCTGAGAAAGAAGCGATGTGAGCTGAAACTGAGTATGTTTGCTTGGCAAATAGAAAAGAAAAATTTGAAAAATACCCGTAAATAAATACCTGCTCCAAATGTGATCCCGCATAGCTTAATTTTAAATAGTCGATGTCACTTTTGTTTATAAATTTCTTTCATGTTCTCTACTTGTACATAAATATATACTATATGTAGTAAGTAAATATTTGTTTTGAAGCAATCAGATAATGGTTCCCTTAAACAGGGTGTAAATTAGAGTCTGAATCTCTGTATTTGGTATTATTTTAGAAAAAATCTTTGTATATATAATCTAAACTTGTAAAAAGCTTTTCAAATTGTAGGTTTGTGAACACTTTTTGTTTAGTATTTTCTATTTTCTGTTAGCTTCAAGGCAAATGTCTTTGTAAGGCCTCGCAATCAAATTTTTTTTTTTTGTATAAACTGAATGAAAGCTAAAAAGCTGGCTCAGTGGAGAAAAATTTAAAAAATTCATTAGCTGAATATGCAAAAAACCTTGGTTAAATATCCGTCAACAAAGAAGCTAAAACGTTCGTCGTTGATATTGATATTTTAATCACGTTCTGATATTATTTTGACAACGTTAAGGCGCGAGTATGAAACTATTAATGAGCGTGTACCTAGCCATTTTATCGAAAACAAAATTATATGATAAAATGTGAAATTTGAATCATGTTAAGATACCGAAAATGAAATTTGGACATATCCATAGGCGTCCTAAGCTGTTTAAAAACAAAAAATCGGTATATTGTAAGGCCATGAAAAAGGTCGGAAAATAAATATTCATCTATGTCAATGCCAGAATTATTGGATTTTTTTCCTTTTTTTTCTTCTTTTAAGTTTCATACAGAGTGATCGTAGAACGAAATTTATCAATTGCAAAAAATTTCTCGCTATCCTTTTGTTGACTCAAGGTTTTCCAAGGTTTTGGTATGCTTATGGGTTCAGTTTTTGTACAATAAGAATGTTGATTTACTTAAGCTTCCTTACTAAATTTTCAAATTTTCTTACTAATTTTAAATATACAAAATTTTAAAACAAAAAACTAATAAATATTTGGCATTTACTTATACTCAAATTGGCTATGAAAACTATAACCTTTAACCTAAAAAAACAATATAGGTCTTATTGGCTTCTGTTTACCTATAAATACAACAATGTCAACAGTAGAAACAACAAAAGAGCCTTTATTGCCAACAACAACAACAATTACGACAACTACAAAATCAACAATAGCCGCTAGTAGTGCTCACCAATCACGCTCGGCCCAATTGAATGCATGTCCCTCTGAAAAATGCTTAAATGGTGGCTCGTGTAGTGGAAATGCTTCGAATTATACTTGTATTTGTGCTAGTGGATACACAGGTATTGGTTATACACAAACAACAAAAAACAAAAAAACACTAAAATATTTAGACACACAGGCAAGCAAGCACAAGCTTAACAAATTACACAGAATTAGAATGGTAATGCATGACATCTTGTATATGATGAAGTCATCGATGATAATGTAAATTTTACATTACTTGGTAATGTAATCAAACGAAATTACAAGAAAATAAAAGTAATTTTAATATTTCTTCGCTAACCACATGCTACCATTTCTTGCTGTGAAATTTGTTAGGAATTATTAAAGAAAACTTGACAACATATATTGCTATTTTGACAAATTATTTGTTATTTTGATGAATACACGCTGTTCGAATTCTTTGATATTATAATTATGATTATTATATGTTATGTATCAAAAATTCTAGTAATTTGTCATTAAATTAAAATATGCACATCAAATAAACGTAGTATTTCACGTTTTGTAATGTAGTTGTAGTGTAAATGGAAATAAGTAGTGTAAAAGTTGTATCATTTTGAAAATTTTAATAATCTTTGATTACTTAATTTATATCTGCCTCAACGATTATTTAACAAATATTTTTTATCTCCCTTACCGCTTCGCCTACAATCAATATCTTCCAGGCTACAATTGTGAAATACCAGTCGCAGATGGTTTACCCACAAGCAGCCCTTTAACGGGAAATTGTGATAATGGTGCATCCAAATGTCTGAACGGTGGTACATGTTCTATGAACGGTACACATTGTTATTGCTCGGCGGGTTACTCTGGTGATCGCTGCGAAAAAATAGAACCCTGTACTGTCACTAACTGTCAAGAGCCTATGTTATGTGCTCAAAATAAATGCATTTGTCCTGCGGATAAAGTGTGCAATACCTGCTCTACACAGCCATGCCGTAATAGTGGTGTTTGTACAGATGCCGGCAATGGTGATTACGTATGCAATTGTGCATCCGGTTGGACTGGACGTAATTGTACCCAAGATATTGACGAGTGTACGGTGCATCCGAAGATATGCGGCAATGGCATATGCAAAAATGAAGAGGGCTCATACAAATGTTATTGTACGCCAGGATATACCGGTGTTCATTGTGATTCGGATGTCGATGAATGCTTAAGCCGACCTTGTCAGAATGGCGCCACTTGTCATAATAAGGTGAGTAACTATACAGAATTCTTTTTGATTTTCTTCGTGTAAATGTTGGGAAAGGGAGTTTGAATTTATTTTTAATGTATGATTTTATTAAAATTCTATTAGCTGTTTTTCTTTAAATATGGAAAGCATCGGATTTTACGGCAAGTAAGTGCAACACTTGGGACCCCTCGAAAAAAAAAAAAACAAAATAAAAAATTGTTTAGGCTTATTTTATAAAGCTATATATTTGCTTATGATTTGCCTTAGTACTTGGGGAAAGTAGCCAATAATAATAATAATAAAGTCACAGCAACCGATTGCGTCTGTCTCATTTAATGTCATCTGCCAGAAATAATGAACACCTCAGCAACACGCTGAGTCCTGACAACAATGAAAATAGAGCAGACAATGTCACAACTAAAAATTCCGTAGATTATTACATTTTAACCTAATTAGATATATCCTACTAAGTTCTTCTCCAAGCTTAAGTTTTTGAAAATACTGCTTTGTACTATAGTTAGTAAGCATCTGAGTATGTAAGCTATTCTTTTTGCAATTTCATTTATTTAATATCTTAATTTTCAGATTAATGCCTACGAATGTGTCTGCGAACAAGGGTATATGGGTCTTAATTGTGAAGTTGATATAAACGAATGCGCCAGCAATCCATGCTCTCAAGGCTCTACTTGCATTGATCGGATCAATAATTTCACATGTTCGTGCATACCCGGCATGACTGGGCGTTTTTGTGAAACCGATATTGATGATTGTGTTTCGGCACCTTGTCAACACGGTGGACACTGTATAGATGAATTGGGTGGCTATCACTGTGACTGTTCATCAACTGGTTTTGAAGGACATGACTGTGAAATTAATATCGATGAATGTGCCACACATATGTGCACAAACGGTGCCGAATGTATTGATCAAATCAATGACTATTTATGCAAATGTTATCCTGGTTATATGGGCAAAAATTGTGAAATCGATATAAATGAATGTGATGCTAATCCATGCCAATACAACGGTAATTGTTTGGAACGTTCAAATAGAACGCTTTATGTACTGAGTCAAAGAACAGATTTGCCAGAGATTTTTAGCAAACAATTTTCTTTTGCGAACGCAAGTGGGTAAGTGACTTTGGAATAGCATTTGTGTATATTATTTTGGGACAAATTGCAACTTTATTTAATTCTAAGAAAAAGTCACCTAGAGATCATAGCTCTAAGTGGGATTTTTAAACTCCCCCCAAATTTTTTTGAGTCTTAGCACCAAACCCAGGCGATAACGCTGGGTTACAATTCCATATCATAATCCCTTGATGACTTTTTCATAAAATTAATTGAAGTATCGTTTTTTGAGATAGTCGAGTTCGACTTAAAAAATTGGTACATCCTAATGTATGCATATAATAAATGACTTTTGCTTTGACATGATTTGTATAAAGCTGACCTTAATGAATTTTATTAATTTCTTGTAGGTATGAATGTGTCTGTGTACCAGGTATTATGGGGAAAAATTGTGAAATCAATATTAACGAATGCGAGAGTAATCCTTGTGCTAAGCATGGCAACTGTAACGATGGCGTAAGTTTAATAAAATTGTGCAAGTTTGAGCTTCTGACAATACAGGAGTAAGAATTTCAGAGCCTAAATTGAAATCAGAAAGCGTCTGAAAACACACAGTTTCCAATAAATTTTATTCTCATTCTCTCTTCACTCTTTTACAGATTGGCACATATACTTGCGAATGTGATCCAGGCTTCGAAGGTACCCATTGCGAAATCAACATTGATGAATGTGAAAGGTGAGTTATGATAAAAACTAAACCCGAATTATTAATGACTTGGAAAATTTCCATACAGATATGATCCCTGTGGTGCTCATGGTACTTGCATCGATCAAACAAACGACTACGACTGCGATTGTGACGCTAATTATGGTGGGAAAAACTGCTCTGTTGCTTTAACCGGCTGCGTGGAAACTCCTTGTTTAAATGGTGGTTTCTGCAAACCATATCTTGTAAATGAAACGGAGCATCTCTTCAATTGTACATGTCAGGATGGTTTCCAAGGTGACACTTGTGAGAAAACTACAACCATATCAATGGTTGTAAGTAGCCTGATTAGTGTGAAAACACAACGTGATGAAGGCTATTATGATATTAGTCTGCAGTTTAGAACTACGTTACCAAATGGTGTCTTGGCATTTGGTACCTCTGGCAAACTAAACGAACCAGTCAGCTATATATTGGAATTGATAAATGGACGCCTAAATTTACACTCCTCATTGTTAAATAAATGGGAAGGTGTCTTTATTGGATCTAAATTGAATGACAGTAATTGGCATAAAGTTTTTGTTGCTATCAATACCTCACATCTGGTGCTTTCGGCTAATGATGAGCAAGCCATCTATCCGGTCGGTGCATATGAGACAGCAAACGGTAGTCAAGCTTATTTTCCATCAACTTTTCTTGGTGGTACTATACCAAATCTAAAGTCATATCTGCGACACTTGACACATCGACCATCAAGCTTTGTGGGCTGTATGCAGGATATAGTGGTGAATGGAAAATTTATCTTCCCCAACGAGAATAGTTCCGATCCAGACATAACCTTAAACCATACACAAAGTGGCTGTCTGCGCAAAGAACAATGTGCGCCGAACCCTTGTCATTCTAATGGAGAATGTACGGACTTGTGGCATACATTCTCGTGCACTTGCCAGCGACCACATTTTGGGCATACCTGCAAATACAGTAAGTAGGAGTGTTTGAAAGATGCAACTAATGCAGTAGCAGTGGTTCGAAATAATTTATCTGCTTTAACATGATCTAACATTAACAAATAACTTTTGGCTGTCAAGATGACTCCTTTTAGTTAGCTTACTCTATTATTGATGTTTCATATATTTTTCAGATGTTACCGCAGCTACATTTGGCAGTGAAAATACCACACACTCAGCAGCAATTGTAGAGGTAAATGATGTAGCACGACGTGCTATACGCTCAGTTCTAGATATATCCATGTTTATACGAACACGTGAGCCAACCGGTCAAGTATTCTATTTGGGAAGTGATCCGCGTAAGACTGCTGCCAAAGGAGCAAGTATGTACAAGTTTCATATTTCTAGTCTTACCACTTAATTCTCTATACTTTTAGCTGACTCTGGTGACTCTTATGTTGCTGCAAAGCTACACGGCGGTGAATTACTTGTTAAAATGAAATTTAATGGCACTCCCGAAGCCTACACCGTGGGTGGCAACAGGCTAGACAATAGCTATAATCATCTGATACAAGTCGTACGCAATCAGACGTTGGTTCATGTCAAGATCAACGGTACCGAGTACTTCCGTAAGACGTTGTCTTCGACAGGTCTACTGGATGCACAGGTGCTGTACTTGGGTGGACCAGCGCCTACAGTTGAATCGTTGCTAGCTACCACATCAGGCGCTGATTCTGGCGTAACTATTGATGCAAATATGACTACCAAAGAAGAGGATGACAAAGACTATTTTAAAGGTATCATACAGGATGTTAAAGTAACCAACGGTACACATCCAATGCTTGTCGATTTGTATCCACTGAATCTCACTGGTATCGATGTGCCAGATCTGCATCCATTTGGTGTGGTTACCTTCGATCGTAACTCTATACTAATGGGAGAAGTTTCTGATGATCTGTGTCGTAAGAACCCATGTCGACATAATGCAGAGTGCCGCAATACTTGGAATGATTATATATGCAAGTGTCCGAATGGTTATAAGGGTAAAGATTGCCAAGAGATAGAGTTCTGTCAATTGGTGACTTGCCCTGGCAGTAGCATTTGCCAGAATCAAGATGATGGTTATGAGTGCTTAACGAATATCACCTTCAAGGGCAATGAGAAGTCACCTTTAGCCTTTACTTATCATACAGAAATACCAGCCGATACTGTGCATGTTGAAGATATGCAACAGAATCTACTCAAGCCAGTTATAGAAATCGCTTATCGCACACGCGCCGGTGGCACACTGCTCTACATTGAAAATCGTGAGAGTTTCTTTGAGATTGGTGTCAATCAGGGTCAGGTGACAGTAACATGGAAGTTGAATCAGGAGCAGATCGGCGATACGAAACGCTTCACCAAAGATATTTCAGATCTGGATTGGTCGCGTATTTATTTGCGTGCACACAATGGTAAACTTGAAGGTGGTTGGAAGGGTTGGGAAACTGCAGTAGATCCTTCACCTGCTTTTTCGGCTGACATCGATCAGGCGGCATTCCAGAGCCTTATATCCAGTGAAACACTAGTATACATTGGTGGTATGCCAAATGAGCGTGGAGTGGCACCGGCGCGCGGAGCGGTATCAGCACAGCAAGGTTCACAATTCAAGGGTTGTCTTGGGGAAGCGCGTGTTGGTGACTTGCTGCTGCCTTACTTTACTAATGCTGAAATGTATCCACGTACTGAAAATGTATCAGTTCAACAACAGACCCAATTCCGTCTTAATTCTTCAAGACCAGAAGAAGGTTGCGTGCTCTGCTTCCAAGCAGACTGTAAAAATGGAGGTTATTGTAGTTCACCATCAGAGGAGTACGCATGTAAGTGTCTGGCTGGCTATGAGAGCGATGATTGCTCTATTGATATCGATGAGTGTCAGACGGCAACATGCGAAAACAACTCAACGTGTATTGATAAGGTGGCTGATTTTCTGTGTAGTTGCTTACCCGGTTACGACGGACGTTTTTGTGAACACAACATCGATGAGTGTGCCACTCAGCCGTGTCATAATGGCGGTAATTGTACGGATTTGATTGCAGCCTACCACTGCGATTGTACAGATGAATATACGGGTATACAGTGTGATGTGCTGAAGCTGGTTACATGTGAGAATGCGCCTTGCAAAAATGGCTCCACTTGCAGTGATGGTTACAGTAAGTTTGCTAATTTGAAATTTTTAAGTAGATATTTGAAATTGGAGCTAAATAATACTTATGGTCAGTTTCTTTGCCATCTAGCATTCAATTAAGTAACTGTTTGAAAACATTTCCAATCAAAAATTTGCTTTAAAATCCGATTTCTGAACACCTTAAGTCTTTCTCCGATCGAATACAAATATCAGAATAGGGTAGTGTAACTACACCAATATTAATTTTAATTGTTACTCACTATAGATGGCGAAACTGGAAATAACTTCACATGTTCCTGCCTGGATGGCTATGTTGGTATATTATGTGATACGGCATTCTGCGAAAAAACACTATGTCTAAATGGTGGTCTTTGTCTGACGACAGATCCAGTGGTAAGTAGAAATCGTTTTGATAAGCACAAACTAAAATTTAATTGACACTTCTCTTCTTCACTCCACCACAGTCACCACAATGTAAATGCAGTCTCGGTTATATGGGACGCCTATGCGAAACAGAAATTAATGAATGCGATTCAAATCCTTGTATGTTCGGTGGTCAATGCATAGATCGTGTGGGTAGCTATGAATGTAATTGCTCGGACACTGGGTTCGAAGGGCTGAACTGCGAGTTAGATATCGATGAATGCGCCATGAGTGATGAATATTGTGGTGGTCTCGGGCGTTGTATCAATTCGCCGGGATCATTTAAATGCATCTGCCAGGATTCTTTCTGCGGTGCTTATTGTAACTTTACAGACCCATGCAAAGAGCAGAGAGGAGTACAATTATGCATGAACGGTGGCAAATGTTCTGAGGCATGCGGTAAAGAGCCTGATTACACATGCAATTGTACAGAAGGATTTACGGGCAAAAATTGCAGCGCATTGGTAAGTTGATTTTTGTTAGTAGGTCCTTTAGTTCCTTTCATATTTAAAATAAAATCCTTACAGCTTTTTGTTCGAGATTATTTACTTTTCATTGCTTTGGACATAGTTTTTGTTAAATTTTTTTTCTGAAAAATCTCATTTTCTTATTCTTTTTGATAACATCACTTTTCGTGATTTATATAAATGTTATTTTTTCTATAATTCAATTAGTTTTGTTTATTAAGAATTTAATACGTTCTTTGTTTCTCTTTCAGATCACCGCCAAAGACGAAGGCCCTTCTACAGCTGATATTGCGATTATTGTTGTTCCAGTGGTTGTGGTATTGCTGCTCATTGGTGCTGCACTGCTGGGTACTTTTTTGGTAATGGCACGTAATAAACGCGCCACACGTGGCACATACAGCCCCAGTGCGCAAGAATATTGCAATCCTAGACTTGAAATGGATAATGTATTAAAACCACCACCAGAAGAACGTCTCATTTAGTTACGCTCTATATATTGTATATTAACGAAAACTAATTTAATTATTTCTGTTTGTTTTTTTTTTTTTGATTTTTAATCTAAAACTCTTTGCTGTTATCAAAAATTAAATTTTTATATATAACTATATAATTTTGTGTCTGTCAATTTTATAGGTATTAAGTTTTATTACTATTTTTTTTTTCGCCTCTACCGTGGCATGCAACTTACTCAGTTTCACATATGCTAAATTTGTGTGAGCGGTAATAAAATCCATACTTAACACATTCCTTCCATTAAATTTAAGCTTTTAAAATGAACAAAATTTTAAATCATTAACATTTTGAATCTTGAAATATGGATGATTAAATATAAAATTAAAATAAGTTAACATAATTACTAGGTAGAGAAACTTCTCATTAAAGTTCGTATTATTGTTTTTTCATTAAAACAAAATTATTTTTAGTTTGTAGATAGTCAAAATAAAACGAAAATCAAGACATTAAAGAATAGGTATTAATTTGTTAAATTAATGTAGGTATGTCTTTACTACAACATAGCCTTATAATTAAATGTTAACACTATACAATCAAACTTTAAAGTATTGAAATATTTTTAAATATACATAATTATGTGACCAAAAAAATAGTGTTGTTTTCAGCAAAATTTTAACGCTACTTAGACTTGTTAAAGATTTTCGATTTCTCGTTTAAGTAAACTTTCTGATTTAATAAAAGCAAAGAGCTTGAAAACTACATAGATATTTTATCAGTTTGGTTATATTAGATATTTTAACTATTCATACAAAGTTAAAATATTTTTAAAGCGACAGTATAAATAATTTGCTCAACTTAATAACTGATTATAGCAAAATGTAATTTTTTTAAAGCAATCAATATACATAATTAGTTAAACTGAGTTAAAAAACAAAATCTGCTTAAAAACATTTCCAAAGCTAACAATAGAAAGTATATTGAATACGAAATGTTTTAAATTAAATATTCCAGAAAATACAAATAAATTTGTATATAAAAATTAAATTCCATATTGCATATCAAAGCTTTCATTGTTAGCTTAGCTAAATGTTCAAACCTGCATTTGAAAATATGTGGCCTTATTTAATAAAAATAATTATACGTATACTGCAACTTTAAAAATAAACTTATGATTATATAATAACATTTACAACCTAAGAGACTGTATTATATATTTTTCTTGATAATTATAATGATATAATTTATAATGTTGAAAAAGTAATATTTAAAAATAAAACTTAAAATTCATACATGTGTTTTTAATGTTTAAATAATATACGTAATTGTGGACACATCTGCTTATAACATATACAAAATAATTAAATATCTCTGCCAAACAAAAATTTCCCATATGAAGTCCTACCTTATTTAAACAGGAATATTATTTACAAGAATCGCATAGAAATCTCATGGCACGCACTGTAAACTGTAGGAACAAGATGATGCGCAGCATTTGTGATCGAATAAATACTTTCGAAATGTTTGTTTTCTCAGTGAAATGAAGCCAAACTGGCCGAATTGAAGAAATGCTGCAGAATTGGTAAAAATATATTTTTTTCTTGTGGTATATTTTTCAGTATATCCAATAGCCTGACGATTTACGTTGATTTCATAGACCAGCTAGAACCCCGTATGCCTTTCGGAATATAGTACAGTTACTGAATAATAATTGTATAACATGTAAGTTGGCGTCTGGGGCATTTCGAAGGAAATAACAATAAAAATAGATATTCAACGGATATTTCATGAAATATGAAGGAAAAATAATACATAAGAAAGCTTGGCATATACTATGTAGAGCGGAGTCTAAGGGTCAACGCCTCAGTCAGTCGAACCACCTATCAATGTTTATAAGGGAGATTTTTATCGGAAAACTATCGTTTTTTTTTGTGTATTCTGTAATTATTTTGATTGCAAAATAAATTTTAATTCAAACTGAATAAAGAGCGGAACTTTTGTTGAAAGCAAACGCTCAACAAATCAGACAACATAATTATCATTTTTATTTTTCAGCTTAGTTTGAGCAAAGCACGACCAATAGGTTTATTTTGGATCCCAACGTTAATTTTATTTTGTATTTAAAAATAATTATTTTCACGTCGAGTCAACACTATTTGTAAAGCTAGTGGCTGAAGTTATCCGGCCAGAAGATGCGTACCAGTTTTATCGTGGTAAATGTTATTAGATTCAAGTGTATTAAAATCGCTATATGAAACTGTCCAACCTAAACGTTATACTTAAACTTACAAAAAATTGCCAACAATTCAATTGTCTAAATCGTCACGTTATTTCTTTCTATTAATGTTGTAGGTTATTCAAATTACTTTGAATTGCACTAAAATTTAAGTACATAAGTAGTATATGCATACTCATAATACTCCAAACAAAAACCACTGTTTTTAAATTAATAGTTTTACTCAATTGAGAAGTTTATTAAATCCTTTTGTTCTTACATTTTTTTTTTACACAGCTACATTGCATTTTGAATTTTAGTATCTTTTTTTTTTTGTTATTTGAATAAACCTTATTTTATTCTTTTAATTTTAAAACATCTTTAGTCAAATATCAACTAAAGCACTTAATAAATATGTATGCCAATCATAATTCTGTTATAATAATTGCAAAGTATAATTTTCATTTTTTTTTTCTTTTTGGTTCAATTGAGAATTTAATTCTTTGAGAAATTTCTTATTATCATTATGTATTTTTTATTAATTTTAAGTAGAGTTCTAATTTTTTTTTCTTTTTAGATAAACGAAAAACCTTTTTGTGATACGAATATTTTAGCATTTCTTTGAATATGAAATTAATTTGAAGCAATTGAAAAAAAATTGCATTACTATTTTGCTTTATTCATAAATTTATATAATTTTTTAAATATTATCGATAGTTGACTTTAAACTGCCGATGCTACCCATTTAAATTTGCTACTACTCTGCAATTCATGATGATAAAAATTACATTCTAATTTATTAATGCAATTTTTTCCAAAACGACACGGCTTCGGATGATAGAATGTGCAGCCGAGCTTTGAGCAATTCGGATAATATTTACACATGGTGCTAGAGGCAGCAGGTGCTGCAGAAATTGATTTATAATTTTGCACAGGCACAACGTGTGAAGCTGAAATGAAAAATTAAATTATCAGTTGCAAAACGTTTACCGTTTACTATCAGAGGAAGTGCTTGTCTAATTATTTATTTTATTTTTGTTAACAGTTTAGTGTTATGTTTGCATCAATCATCTTACATGAAACTAAATTTCAGATCTTATTTTTTATTTAATACAAACCTATTTGAAATTTTCAGTGATAACCAGATTCCTACACCAGAAATTATTGATTTTTTAATGCGAGTGGAAAAGTGTCGAAAGACTTTTTTCGATTGTATGACTGCAAACAAAGATATCTATCTGGCAGTTGACAGTACTACGTCAGATCGCAAAACCAAGCCGTTAAATTTTAAGCTTTTTCGATATTTTCGATTATATCAACATTTATTGACATTTTCAACAATTTCCGACTTTTTCAACATTGTTCGTCTTTATCAACATTTTTCGACTTTTTTATAATTATGTGACTTGGTGCTTGCACTAAAATCTTTTTTATCTAAATTGTTGCACAACTCATTGGTGGTGAGTGTGCTACTTTTAAGACTTTACAGAGTTTATGTTTTCAACCTTTTCAAACATTAACAAATTTTCTTGAACGTAAAAAGTAACTACATAAATAAAGATATTGAGGTAAATATGTACACTTCGATACTCACACAACGGTGGTGCTTGCGATTGCAGTTGACTTGGATTTCTTATTCCACTATGCGAATAATTGCAGTCTATATTAGTGCAGGCCATATCAAATTTACACTTAGGATGTGAATACATGCATTTATCAGCGAATTTGCAGTTGGGAAAACTTTTGCATGGCGCTGTAGGATGATAATAATCGCAATTATGTTTCGTACAATTTGGATGATATTTGCAGCGTTCTTTTGGTTTGTTGACCTTTATAATTGTAGAATCGATAGCGACAGAGCTCACTAAATAAAAATTATTCAAATAAAATATTTATACAATAGCTTAAAATATTTTAATATTTACATGACGGTATATTCTCATATTTTTTAGCTTCTGAATTGCGTATGGAGATTTTTTGTCTAGTATGATGATATTCATCACCACTGCGTCGTTCGATTGATGAACCACGTTCATAACTTCTAGAACGACTTTTTGTTGCTGTGATATTATCATGTTCTCTAGCAAGATTGCGGTTATCCAGAGAACTTAGATCAAATTTAATTGGTGTACGCTTGCGTTTAATTGGTGAGCGTACTGGTGAAGATGTTGTAGTTAGCTTAGTTTCTGCGCTACCAGCTGAATGCCGCTGTTTCTTTGGCGGCATTGGTGGCGTCAATGAACGTTCTATGATCGGTTCATCATGACTTCGACGTTTATGTGACGATTTTGAACGACTTTCATGCTTATCATGTTTAACAGATTTTATTGGACTGTCATCATCTTCAGAATCATTTTTTATAATGATCTTCTTTATTTCCTTGGGTTTTCGATATATCTCAATTAGTTCGCTACGTCGTGGTGGTGGCGGTGTATTGCATGATTGTGAAGAGTTTGTAGATTCACGTTCACCGAGTCGTGCATTAGTTAATGGGGAAAGTGAGCTCTTTGCTTTCAATTGCAGACGGGACTTTATGTCCCCTCGACGTGGCTCACGGGAGCGAGAACGTTTATTACGTGTCGTTGTTGAAGAGGGTTCCACGACGTTGTTACGAGATGCGGAAGACGAAGATACTAGTGGCGGCGGTGAGTGTGAACGAGCATTGCGGTCGTGCTTATATCTTGGAGGTGGTTTGTCATCTAAAAATATGGTGTTGAAAAAATACAAAAATTGATATAAGAATGAAAGAACATACCATTGAGTGTCACAACAAATTGTGTTTTTTCGTCATCCAAGTCATTTGAAGAACCACCATCTTCTTCATATTCAGCCTCATTAATGTGATAACTGCTCAAAGTATTTATAAAAATAAGTTAAATAAATAATAAAGAATTAAAACTTTTAGATTACCCTAATGCAGCGTCCTGCTCATCACCACTTTCGTTTGTGATTTGTGGCACGTACACATAATCACCATCAGAGTCTCCATGATTGGATGCTGATTCAGGCACGTATTCTTCCTCTTCCATTCTATCTTCGCTATTGCGACGACGCCGTTTATTTTCCAATGAGTTAATTCTGCCTTCGCCTTCCACTTCAATGACTAAATTTTGCCTTGTACGTCGAAACAGCATTGAAGGGGTTGCAACGGCACCTCGTTTTAAACGATCGCGATATGATTTTGTATACAGTTTTGTGCTACGCTCATTGACAACACCGACTTCGCCCAAGCGCACTGTTACCTTTGTGACGGACTCAGTAGGCTTTAACTGTGTGAGTATTGTGGAACGTTGTGCCTCAGCTACGGCACGTAATAATAAATTTTTACATGCTTGCTTACTGGGCGAGACAGGTGGTCGTGGTTTTATTTTTATTACAGAGTTTACGGGCTTTTCAATCAAATCTTCATCATCTGAAGGCTCTGGTTGTTTTGTAGCTGCAACAATAACACGTGAACCTATGCGTTGCCGTTGTACACGCGGTTCTTTTTCAGCTACGGCGACATTTACACAAGAGGCAACAGCACCGCTAGAATCACCGCGTTTTCTACGCACATTTGTTGAGGTTACCATTTGTACGACTTGCGATCGTTGCGGTCCATTAGCAATAGCAACGGAAGACGATGATAAAATTGGTTGTTGCTCAGGTGATGACCGACGGCGTATTGAGCTACGATCACGTTCACGATCGCGGTCACGTTCCCGATCACGATCACGTTCTTCTCTACCACCTCTTTCGCGCTCACGCTTACGTTCAATTTCAATTTCTCTACGTCGAAATGCCGGCACATACAGTTCTTTTCCTTGCCTTGAACGCCGCTCACGTGTACTGTCTTCACGTAGTGTTTGCTGCTGTTGTTGTGGCTTTAACCCTAAACGTTCATGAACTGAACGTTTGGGATGTGGCGTCAATGGTTCACGTCTTTCACGGTCACGTGAAAGGCGTGGTTGTAAATCATCACGACGATTTCTGCTAGGAGTTGATGCAGCTCGCCTGTTATCTATATTTAATGCAGTAATATCAGGCGTGTCAGCTGATGTTTGTGCTGGTGGCGGTGTGATACGTCTACGTTTTTCCTGTAAATTTTGTTCTTCTCTTTGTTCTGTAGATACTGCTCTGTTCGTCTCCTTATGGTCAAATACAATAGGGCTCCTTGGTTTTCTTGATTTTTTCTTTACCTGTAAAAAATTAATTCAATTCAATACATCTTTTATTTTCAAAATTGTTGCTAAATAATACTAAGTCGCCAGCTTCGTCGAACTCCTCAGCGCTACCATCATCCTTCAGGTTAAGAAAATCTTCATCTTCACTTTCTGCATCATCGTAGTTTTCCAAATTTTTCAATTGTTTCTTTGCAGCATAGATTTTCTTTTGTATTTCAGCTAATTCTGCTAAGTCTTTTTCACGGTTACCACTCGGAACAGCTTCAGTAGTCGAAGATATTTCCGACATTGTTGGTATATCAAATTCACTTGTGGTGGTATTGTTTCGCTGATTTATTTCTGCAGCAGTTGATGGCGGCAAAGATTCTGTTGTGACTTTTTTACCTTTTCCTTTTTTGATATTTGCAACTGCATCAGCATTTACGTCCAGCGTCTTTTTTGCCTTCTCAAGAAGATCTTCCGCAAAGACATCGGTTATGGAGTTTATAACCGGAACACTAGAATTGACGCCAGTTGTAGTCGTTGGTGTTTGATGCTCTTCTGACGTACCATTATCTATTTTCTTTGCTGGAGCGGATTTTTTATCTTTTCTTAAAGCCTTTCGATCTTTTTTGCTACTCGTTGTAGAAGATGAAGGAACTGTTGTTGGTTCATCACGCAAATTGGATTTTCGCTTTCTGGATGAGGCTGTAGGAAAAATTATATAACTAAATAGTCGAATAACTTTTGAGCCCAAAATATTAAATCAATAACTTGGGAAATATTTTTCGGAACAGCACATAAAGCGTATAAAGTTACAAATCTTTCAAATTAATTTTTAAGTTACCAGAAACCGGTAAAAAGTTTCAAAAATATAAAAAAGATTTATCCTACACATTTAACAGATTTTAAATAATATTTTTGGCTTTCAGTTTAAAAAAAAAGGATTAATTAACAATATCCCATAGATAATGCAGCCGAGATCACTAAGGTAACTGGAAACGACGATTTGTTTAAAGATTGTACATATAACATGTCATCAGGGAATCATTTAGATAGCGATAAGTAAGGAGTAAGATTTTTTGGGTCTATCTACTCAGTTACCACGGCTAACGATCCGTAACACTAACAAGGAATTACAGCAAGACATAATACATAAATATTCACAATGTAAAGATCGAAACTATCCCAACTCACTTAACAACGCGAGTGTAAACCACGTGTGCTGTTTTGAGTTGCTAGACGAAAACTAGCACGATTTAATTATATCGAACGAAGGCTAACATTTATTTCCAGATGACGACTAGCATATCTTCCTTAAGGTGTTTTTTTTTAAATAAATTTCGAAGATTGAGTTGAGGTTTCGAAAACTCCTTTCAACTTACCTTTATAAGCTGTATGATAAATTGGCAAAGTTTTTGTACCAATAGTAATAAGTTTAAAACATATCATTCGACTATTTATTAGTGTGGACATTGATCCGTTACACTACGTCAAAGACACCAAAGGACGGTCGAAGCAGTGATTATCTTTCGAAAATCTGCTCTAAAAAAGGACTAAAACGACTTAATCGACCACAAAATCATGGACCCACTTTTTTTGGATCTACGCAACTAACACATCTCGATTATTTTGGAAAGGCAACAACGATTTCCAGCAAATATTTTTCGAAATTCTTGGACAGTTTCATTGTATATGAACAAAAACATGTTAGGCGTTTTAAAAATCCATTTATCATGCTTGAACTTAAAAAATGTCATGAATGCTGAATAATATTTACAAAGTAAGATCTGTAGATAGCACTATTTAAGCCACCAAGAAATAATTATTAAGTATCAGTGTAAATAAGGTAAACACAGCAAAAATAAGTTTCGAACTTTTTTGCATAATAAAGTAATAAGTAAACGTTTCACAAAAAAAAAAACTTTATCGCAATAATTTAAACATCCTGACAATGGAATAAGCAGATACGCTGATTGGGTACTGGAATAACAGGCATTAACTGATGACTTTTCGAAAAAAAAATCTTTAGCGAGTACGCTCATTTCTAGCTTTGGATACGGTAATAAGCAAAAATTCTGTATATGCGGCTCTGAAAACCCACAAGTTACTATTGAGTCTTTTAAGAGGTCTCGGGGCGCTCATTTGAATGATGTTGTATTTTATATATAATTGCAGGGTCCAGATATTGAAGAGCTAAATATGTAAGTCTGAGCTGTAGTCTGCTTAGAAAAATCTATTACCGGAATATATCGTCGCTCACTTGTACAACGAGCCTAATTGAAATTTTTTTAAATCCAGTTTATTACATATTCTTGAAGACCAACCTCAAATACACCTTCACCCAAAAAATTTGGAACGGTAACCAAAAAATGTCAATAAGTACCGTTGAACGCGTGAGCGACAGATATTTTTCTAAAAATTTCAAAATGTAATGTAGGTCAAAAACTATAAATTTACGAAACTTTGCGATATTAAAAATTTAATTTCCGTAAAGACACCATTCTTCACAGTCATATCACTTGCTCTAATTCAATGAAATTTAGACTGAGGACCGATGATTCCGCGTAAAAATTGCAGTGTCCTAAATTTATAGTCTCTAGCTCATCTCCCAAATGCTTACCACTAGCTGCTGGCAGCGTCACTTCTTGCAATTTTTGCAAAACTTCATGCAGCCACGTTACAAACAGTTCTGTCTGTGTGCCTAAGAAAAGGTTGAGGTCTGTAATCATTTGCTGCTTGGAGCGTTTGTTGGCAACCATAATCATAACGTAGTCCGGAAGTTCATCATCTATGTACCCAGCGGAACCACCAGTACCGAGTTCTAGTAGCTTGGCCTTGACGGCGCTCTGAATAAAATTGTTAAAGAAACACGTAATTAACATTAATAAGATCATAATTTCTTATAAAAATTGATTTTTCCTGCATTCTCATTTGCAATATGTGAACGTACTCGCATTTTTTGTCCAATTTCACTGCCGAAGTTCTCCATATTGTTATTCCCCTTTATTGTGTAAATTTAAATATTAACTTTAAGTTTCACATAAATATTTAGAAATTTCACACTTCTATTTAGTTTTAATTTAATACTTTTTAATATTTTCCACAAATTTCACGCAACTATGTAATGAAAATAAAAATTTCATTAAATTTTTGACAGTAATTGTTCAAAACTGTATTGACAGTCGTATGCGATAGGGCGAAACATATATATGTAAAACGTCAAGTTATCGGTTTTTGATTTTGTAATGTCAAAATACAACAAAAAAATCAAGTCACAGTCGTTACAATGCAACAGCCTTGTTCGCATGAGATGAGGCAAACTTGTGCTGCCAGACTTTTTTTAAGTATATGAGTTATTTTACTGCAGAACTGTCAACGAATTCAGTTGTGTACCGTTAAACCAATGCGGGCTGTGAATTACGTATAGGAAATAAAAAGTTGAAGCCAATGCGTCTGCTAATGTAGGCGGTAATCTGGCCCTGGTGCTGGGCCCAAGTAGTAAAATAAAGTTCCATAATAATAACAAAAACAGTGGCAAAACAGCAGACAACAGTCATTGTGCTGTCAAACACTGTCATGCCTCTTAGTGGTCAGTAGCAGAATTATAAAAGGTTAAACTTATGCGTTTTCATTCACTTCAAAGCGAATAAAACACGGCTAGTATTGACAGTGAGGCCTCTCAATAGGGTGATTTATCTTACAAAAAGGAGCTGATAAACAAATTTCTACTTTTGACGAATCGCACGAGTCCAATCTGACAGCCACATTCATCACAGCTGTCATTTGAGCCACTCGATTTTGCGAACTATGCACGAACCGAAATTCTACATATCAATTGCGCTATCTATTGTTTAGTAGCTAAGCATGTAATTAGCATGTTCACAACTAGTGGGCAGCACATGCATAAACGACCTCTAAACAACCTTTTGACGTTTACTTATCAAAATATCCCCCCAAATTTTATTTTCTCTTTGGAGAATCTAGTCAACGTTTTATAAAGTTGTCTTGTGTCCACCCTCCAGTGAAACAGCAGCAGCTCCGGAATTAAACAAAAATTAAGTGTCTTTTTTGGAATTTTTGCAAAGTAAGTGAAATTTAAAGTAAAATTAAAATTAATAAAATAAAATTACAATGTAATGGTGCTGCAATGCTTAGTGAAATAACAACTGTAAAGTGTGAGGAACGGTTTCATAATTGATATTGGTGGCGACGTCATTTCACCGTTTTAACGTTCAGGTCATTACCCATTTGGATTCTAGAATTGAGAGGACTTTCTTTACAAACGATATCTACAGTAGTTTTTTATCTACTTGTTTAATATGTCTTTTTTTATAATTTTTTGTTTCTTAACCTATTTAATTGCGAATTGGGTTAAAATTGAGACTTATGAGGATTGCAATATTTTCTGCATATACATACATACATAACGTTGTTGGCTTATGGAGTGGTATTGCAATATCAGTGGTACGAGGTTTTCTCTCAGTTTAAATTGTGGCAGGTTGTAGGTAAAGGTTAGATAATTTTTTAAGGAAATGAGGTTAGTAACAAAGGCGGACATCTTACTTTTTTTAAAATGGAGGGTAATGTGCTTTGCCTACTCATGTGCGTAGAATTTAGTGGTAGGGACCGTTTTTGATACGGTCAAGCCTGGAATTTTGCATGGCAAAGCCGAGGGCCTTGTATGAATTGAAAAATTTCGGAAAAGCGTTAATTGGAGGATTTTTGTTACTTGTACTTAATTTTTTTTAACTAGCTAAATAGACACAAAAATTTAAATTTTTTCATATTGGCGACTAGAAAAAGATCATTCGAAAGTTGGGTAAGTTTAATTGTTTTCGAAATGTAACGAATTTTTAAATTTTTGATCAACTTTTTGAAAAAAAACCTCCGTTTTCAAAACAATATATTAACTTTAAGGTTTGTAGTTCATAACTTTTTTCAAAAAGGTAGGAATATTTTTTGTAGAATTTAATTTTGATTTTGACTTGGTGGTTAAAGGTTAGATGTGATATATCAAAAAACAATAAACTATCATTTTTGTATTGATTGATATTTTCAAAAAAAGCAAATAGCAAATACGTGAAGTAAAACTTAATCTGCACTTCTTCTACATAAAAAAAAAAAATTTTTCAGGATATAATTATATGATTACGCTATGAGGACGGTGAACTCTGTTGATATAAATTGTAGTGTTGCTATTCCGACTTTTAGTTCTGTTTCCATATGGGCATTTCCACGAAAAGTGATGTTTTTGTCCCATGCTAACGCAATTTTGTTACAATTATGTGCTATCTTGAAAACGAAAAATAGGCCAAAATCAACCTTAGCACCAATTATAGAGCTAATTAGAAGCTATAAGTTAAGTCAATTGTTAAAATAAAAATCCGTCTTATTTTGACTTTTTTTTATACTTTGAATGTATTCGACGGTCGAACGGGCCCCATGGAAATGCCCATATGCACTTCAGAGTGTCAACCAATTATCTACGCTCAATGTTCGTTGTTATTTAAAAATAGCTTAATTTAAATATGTAAACTTGTGTAGCGAATTCACATGACGTTCTTAACTTAAAAACATTTAATTTGTTTGTACTTTTTTTAACAAATTACGTTGTTGGAAATGCATTTGCATCTATTTTTAATTGAATTTCATGCTAAATTGAATCAATAACGTCTTATGCTACGAAGTTATAAATTCAAAATGGTATAGAATCGTCTATGGCTTATAACTGAGTGTTTTAATTCGATAGAGTCCAATTATCATCGCCGCTTCGTGTAAAAAACCAAGTTAACTGACCATTTAACTTCGAAACAAATAAGTCTTTGGCTTACAAATTTACCATCACGCTGGTAGCTCCTGTATTTTTGTTGTTTCTCCAGTATTAGGCAGATCATCTTATCGTAAATATTTATGATAATGTTACATGTCATGTAGGCCCTGCCGAATTTCAAACCATATCTTTGAATTTATGTGCTAATATATCTATTATTTATATATTATAACTTTATTTTTCTAGCACTAAGGCAAAACGAGTTAACTCCATTTTTAGTGATTTTGAGATATTGAGGTTCAAAGTTTTATAGCGTATATGTAATGGAGATAAATAATGGTAAAATAATTTTGGAATTACTGTGAAATCGTTCAGTAAAAACGACTAATTTTTATATAGAATTAAACTAAAATAAATGGAATGACTCGATTTTGCTCAGAAATGGAGTTAACTCCATTAGTTCCACAGATTTTATTTCCCATAAATTAATAAAAGTCACAAAATTTATTTTGCTGCAATCAAACTAATTTATGAGAAAATATAAACTAATCCAAGTCAAGCCATAAACTACTGGCTTAACTCCATGTTGAAAATTATGAAAAATTTTGGTTAAAAAAGCACAAATAATTTAGCAAGTCATCCCATGTGAATGAAATCGCAAATCTCAATAAAATTTAAAGAAAAAAATAATATTTTGTTTGAGAATATTTTAGAAAGGGCTCACACAAATTGCTTATTTTCATAGTAACTACACTCTCATGAAAAGTGTCTACTACTCCAAAATCTAAAATTGTGCACTAAGACTTCTATTTCGAGACGACATATGTATATAATAATAATATCGATGAAAATATTTCAAAATATTGTGAAATTCCTCAATGGGATGCTGTATTTGCTCTACCGCAAATATCCATCACCTCCAGATACAGTTCAGTGTAAAGTTTCATTAGTAACAAGAGTAAAATGTCGAGACATTTTGAAGTAAATTTGTTTCATCCACTATATGTCTAAAATATTTCACAAAGTATTATTTAGAGTGCTTTAATGTATCTGCTGGGAGAAAGCTGCAGTTTTAAAAATGCATTTTTCTTTTCTCTTTTAAACTCTCTTTGGTTACATATTTGGTTATATTATTTAAACTTTTATTTCACAAGTTTGTCTTGCTGTTTGCATCATTTAATATTAATCAATTGTTCTGGTGAATAAATTTAATTTAATTTTGGTTTATGTGCCCTAATAGATACATAAGTAATAAAAGAAAAAAACTCATTAACTTCTGATGAAACATAAATTATCACACGTTTACCGCAAACGTCTGCTCCAAATTTTAGTTAACAATAATAATATATTTTTTTCATATCTGAGGCGCTATCTGGCAATATTTTTACTGTCAACTAGCTAAGGTATTTTATGGTCTGATGTTGTTTCTCTACCAATTCGTGTTAAACGAGTTCTTGTTACGCAAAATAATCAGCGCAAACTTCCTGTTTTGATGCAAGAATCTATTGGAGTCATTAATGATAGGTACTCATTAATTTTTTGGGGGCTCGTTTCGTTTTATTGTTTAACGTTATTATTACCAGTTTTTTATTCTTCATAAGATACATACATATATCGCCAACGTGGAAATAATATAATTTTTAATTTAATATTTAAATGAACTTGTTCTCTATCAAGTCTTATCTTTGTGCTTTCGCCTTACTCGAAAAGCTACCAAATTTCTATGTATGTACGAGTATAATTTGTTTTCTATGTTGCACCCATATTGTTTTTGTTTGATTTTTTATATTTTTCTTATGTACATACATACTCGTACATATGTATGTGGTTTTTAAGAAGTTGATTAAATAAAAATATTCGTTGTTGAATATTTGTTCAGTCTTCATTTAGTTGCCGGGAGAAAAGGTGTGTTAACTGGAAGTGGTTTATACTAAGAATTAATATCATAAATTTTAAAATATTTAAATTCTTTTTTCTCATTGTCAACGATCAACTATATTGTTATCATAATTTTAAAAAAATGTGGTTGACAAATTATTTACTTGTAGCAATGATAAATTTTTTATCTGTGGTAAACCTTGTATTGGTTTTACTGTTTTGGTATACTTAGAAAACATAAGAATTACATTTCTGTGGACATTTGACAAAACAACTCTTTGATTTAGCGCAAGACTTACGCTACATTGAATTATTACCGTAGACCGAAAGAGGTTGTTTTGTCAAATGTCCACAGATTTTTTAGAAGTGGAACTATAGTATTGTAAAATTAGTTGTTATTTTCGAAACGTTAAAGAATGTGCATAAAGAATTTCAGTAAAATAATTAAGTAATTGAAAATATTTTTTTTTTCAAATTCTGCGATCATTACCTAACAACAAAAAAATAAAAAAATATCAGAAGTATATAATCTTGGTTTGAGTATAAAAAAAACTAATAAAGTAGGTCGTCTTCAGTTTTTACCAACACGTTGCAATTTTAAAGTGGAAAAAAATTTGCTTCTATAAAGTTATCTCAGACTTTCAAGAAATTGCATAGCTCATTTACAAAATCTTCCGTTTCATATTTTACTTTTTGAACCTTTCAATGCAAAACTTTCATTTAAAGAGATTCATACAAATGAAATACTTAATTATGTGAATTCTTTTAGCAAATAAAATATCAGTTTTTATAATGGAAAATATTTACATTAAAAACTATGTGCTGTATAGTTAAAAAGTTAAATTTTATGTAATAAGGGCTTGGAGGTAAAGAATATCGAGTGGTGGTTTAAAAAGTCCATAAAATATTAATTCATTTACTAATATTTTTATAACGTAAACTCGGTCCAATTTAATCTCACAGAACACTGTAGAGCTTATTTTCTGGTTTCATTTTCTTTTTTGAAAAACGACGAGTCCCACGCTAATGGTTGCTTCAAAGTTTTTCATCGTGTTTTTACTATTCAGTAGTGTGCCTGAGATTCGGAGTGTTTCTTTAAATTTATTTTTTTAGTTATTTCTGAAAATTTCCCAATATTCTGAATAAATTGCACCTTCTTAAACGTGAAAAACTACGCAAAGATGAACATTATATTTACGTTATAGCGAGTCTACTGTATATATACAATTCAAGTGAAGTTACCCGATTTTCATAATTTTTTATTTCAGTATTAATATCAAGTTCAGTTTTCAAGATTCATTCTTATACCTTTGTATACCTTTGATTTAAATGTGTTAGATCTCATTCTAAACTATAAAAATTTAGTATGGAATATTAATCAAAGGTCAGAGTTCTTTTAGCAGATAAATTATTATGAGAGAATATATGAAACTTTCTATACAGCAAATACAGCCTTAAAAAACTTATTGGATTTAAAATGTTGTATATAAATGGTTTAGTTGGTTAAAAAATAATCAGATGTTGCACCAACAATATTTACTATAATCACTAAAATGCCCCTGGAATGACATTTAAAAATCACCACACAAAATATTTTTTCCAAGATTCTAATTATACCAACAAATTTCAATGTCATGTGTAGAAATTTTTGGTTGACAATAAGTGTGTATATATAAAATTTCATTTTCTAAATGCTATATGTGTATTCTATTATCTGCGTTTATTTACATACATATGTATACATTTTGATTGAGACAAATAACATGTTTCTTCGCTTAATTAAAAAATATAAAATATACACACAAATAATTTATTGATATGAAAAAGATACAAGAAGAAACATTATTTATTAAAAAAAAAAACTTTAAAGTATGCTTTTCAAACTTGATGCTGACTTAAAATGTTGCTAGAAATGTATCGCAACAATTTTTACGTTGACCTTCATCAATGTCAGCTGCTTTAGTGGCATGTTAGAAGATACAAGCTGAGAGCAAGTAGCGAGCGTATTGTGCGCTAATGAGGGATGACTGAGAGCGATTAGGCGCGTGTGAACTTTAAAAGCTTGATTGCATATTACTTGTTAAATACACGCTAAAAGCGCGTGCTTTTTTTCTTTTGGCAGCAATGCTTTTGAGTAGTATTTTCTATAAATGTTGTGCTCTCCAAATCGAATTTTTATCGCTCTTGCTCTGCACTGCAACGTCATTGTATGTGCTAATATCTATGTACTTACATATTTTTTTATAAGAAAAGCGAAAGTATTTTGCCATGTTGTATAGCTTCATAGGTTTTAACATTTTTTGTATTTTCTTCTTGCAAAACTGCCACCCTACTACCCTTTGCGCACTTTTCACATTCTCCCAATCTGTCAAACTCTTAACATGACGTTGCCTCTTTTATTATTGACATATTTTATTTTTTTTTAATTATTCTTTTTTGTATACTTATTGGCTGTAGTTGTCTACAAATTTTGCCTGCTCTTTTTGTCAGTATTAAACTTTCTTTGCCGCCGACAGTTGTGCTTAGAGTGCATTTGTTATTAATTTACTAAATACTATACAATTTTATATTTAACGCTCATTTCCTCTATAAAAGTTATTGCAAAAGGTATAGAATTTTCTTTTATCAGTTTTGTGGCTCTATTTTTTTAAGGACAGTTTCAAGGTCAAGTAATTTTCCCTTTCAAGTGTTGTGTACAAAATTTTAATTTTGTGGTATTTGCGTAGTTACTGTGGTTGTTTTGTATTTAAAAAAATATAAATGTTGAACCTTTAATAAAACTATTCAGACTTTGATTTTTACTTTTGTTTTGTTAGTCATGCATTTTTGTTATCAGTGAAAAATAACTTGAATTTCACATTGATTATTCAAACTACTGTGACAAAGTCCTTCGGTTATTTGTTCATAGGTTATAAAAAAATTGCTTATATGTAAATCCAGTAGATGGCTTGTAGAAGTTTAGGTATAAGGACTTCTTTATTTATTAATTATACAAATAGTTTCTTATCACGAAGTAAGTACAAATGTAAAAACTAAACATTTTTATATGGTGGCAACGTTTAAAAGGCAATGTTACCTGACATTTAGTGCGCTTAGCAACATGTTTATAAATACATGGTGTGCCTAATACGTTTATAAACAAATTGTGCGCACAGTGGTAGTCAATTATAAAATCAAATAATAAAAATAAATTTTAGAAAAAAAACATGAACAAATTTATCAGGAATAATTTATTTTCTTATATTTTCAGATTTAAAAAAGAATCTCAAAATGACTACCTATTTCAACTATCCACCAAAGGAATTGCAGGAAGAACTTAGCCGCATTGCCAAGGCTATTGTTGCTCCAGGCAAAGGTATCCTTGCTGCTGATGAGTCTGTTTCAACCATGGGCAAGCGCTTGCAAGATATTGGTGTCGAGAACAATGACGAACATCGTCGCTTCTACCGTCAATTGTTGTTCTCCACCGATCCCAAGTTAGCTGAAAACATTTCCGGTGTCATTTTGTTCCACGAAACCTTGTACCAAAAGGCTGATGATGGTACTCCATTTGTTGAATTGTTGAAGAAGCGTGGCATCATTCCCGGCATTAAAGTTGATAAGGGTGTTGTAAACTTGATGGGCTCTGAAGATGAGTGCACCACACAAGGTGAGCATAGCCAAAAAGTGGAAATTGCCATCATTTGTCTGAAACTTTCATTTTATTTTTTTAGGTTTGGATGATTTGGCTGCTCGTTGTGCACAATACAAAAAAGATGGTTGCGATTTCGCTAAATGGCGTTGCGTCTTGAAGATTGGCAAGAATACACCATCATATCAATCCATTTTGGAGAACGCTAACGTTTTGGCTCGTTATGCTTCCATCTGTCAATCACAACGTATTGTACCAATCGTTGAACCAGAAGTTTTGCCCGATGGTGATCACGATTTGGAGCGTGCACAAAAGGTGACGGAAACTGTCTTGGCTGCCGTTTATAAGGCTTTGAACGATCATCATGTTTACTTGGAGGGTACATTATTGAAACCAAACATGGTTACTCCTGGTCAGTCATGCGCAAAGAAATACACCCCCGATCAAGTTGCTTTGGCCACAGTTGAAGCTCTTCGCAGAACCGTGCCAGCTGCTGTACCCGGTAAGAGATTGATTGTTGTTTTATTTTAATTTGTTTGAAACTAAAAATTAATTTTATTTTTCGTTAAGGCATTACTTTCTTGTCTGGTGGTCAATCTGAGGAAGAAGCCACCGTGCACTTGAACGCTATCAACAATGTACCATTGTTGAAACCATGGGCATTGACATTCTCGTACGGTCGTGCTCTACAAGCCTCCGTTCTCCGCGCATGGGGTGGAAAGAAGGAAAATGTTGGCGCTGGCCAAACCGAATTGATCAAGCGTGCTAAGGTAAGTCAAAGAGTTTTCCTTTTGCTGATATTGAAAGATATATTTAATTATTTTAATGGCATCCTTGGTGGAGGTTTCATTTTGAAATTAAAAATGTAAATACACATTGCAATCATTTGATATTGACTATACAGTTTTAAATTTAGGAATTATTTAAAAAGTGAAAGTCGATAGCTTAACCTCATATTGAACTCATTGATTTTAACAATACTGTATATATTATATTTTATTATTATTTTATTTGTACTTTTCGATATTGGGTATTGAAGTCCAAAATGCGTTTCGAGTCTTTACGTAGACTTTTTAAATATCAATTTTTCATATTTTTTCTTTAAACGAAGTAATCCCATCATAAAAAGCAAACTTCTTATCAGATTGTTTTAATATGGATTTTTGGAAAATGTGTTTTTGAGTTGGAATCATACAAAATTTATATGAACACCTCAATAAATAAACGCTGATCAGACAACTTTTTAGGCTTAAAATACATTCGGTACTACATAAATTTAAAGACTAGTGATAGCATTATGTGTTTTCTATTGCAATGTGCAATATAAACAGAATTAAAAAACTTTCTTAGGCAAATACATTTTTTTGTATAAAGTTTTCTCTGAAAGTTTCTCTTAAAAGTTTATGAGTATAGAAACTTTTTCTAACTTAATTTTAATTGAAAATATTAAAGAAATAGGTATGCTTTAGGGAAACTTTTATTATATTGTATGAAAGAAAATAATGCACAGTTTTCTTTAAAAATGGTAAAAATATAGGTATAAGTGCGAACTTTATGACAGTTTACAAAATTTCAATCACTTTGTAAAATAATATAATAAAGCTGTGAAACTAAATCACTTTACTTCTAATGAAATATGCAGGATGATATAAAAAACTTTATTATTTTCTCAATTAAATGACATAATTTAAAAATAATAGATTTCAGAAGTTTTTTTTTTTATTTCTGCAAACATTTTGAAATGCGTTTTAGTCAAAATTGTGAAGTGGTAGAAAAATTATGTGAATGTACATAGTGTAATCCAAAGCCTTTGAGTTATGCAAAGCCATTATAAAGCTCTTAAATATCATGATAATTTTAAATTATTGTCGCCAATTTTTAAATTTGAAATATTTAGTTTTTTTTTCTTTGCTTGACATTTAGTTTCTCTTGTGTTATCAAAAGCTTACATAATTTTAATATTCTTTTTGTAGTCAAAATATGCAAATCATTCGGTAATTTAATCTACTTTTAAGTTGCGTATTGTTGCATATATTTATGTCGCAACAGCGTTGATTTAAAAGGACTTTGACACTTGAGTCACTTAAATTTGCATTTTTCTTGACGATTTGCTTTAAGCAAAGCTTTAATAAAATATATTTCATTCAAAGGAAGAAAAATTGATTTTATTGTTGTAATCAAAAAAAATCTTAAATATTTTTGTGTTACTCTTCATAAGAATATTCAGTAATCTATAAAAGTTGCAATATTTGATGCTTAAAACTCACAGCAATTTTCTTTAGCAATTCTCATATGACAATATGAAGGCTATTTAATCCGTTTTATGCTAAATATTTAATTTTCTACAAATCTTATCAGATTTTTAAATGCCCCTCAAGTTATTATACATAAATTTAATTCTTTTTTAATGTATATTTTTTGGTGCCAGCTGAGTACTAAGTTGAACACAAACCAATTTTAAAATTTCAACTTATTGATTGATTCTTAAATGCTAAATGTATACTGTAATTGAATGAAACAATTTGATTTGCCCTTTAAAAGCATGTAGTAGTTTTATGTCACACAATTTAAATGCACTATCATGCACCTCACCTTCTTTCTTTTATTATATTTTTTTATATGTAGATCGTAATTTGTTCAATGCAATTTGAATGAAAAATTTAATTTTTAAAAATTCCAGTTACAAAAGTTTGCTTTGAGCGCAACAGAAATATTTTTTTGTGTTCGTTTTTTGCTGCAGTATTGACACTTTGATGTTGTCGTTTTTGCAGCAACAATATACAATAACTCAATTCTATTGAAAAAGTCAAGCAAAAAAGCAAACTAAAAAAAAAACCCTTTTAAAAATTGCATTTTGTATTGCATCATTGCCATTTACAGTTTCCACTACCATTACGTTTTCATGACCAATTAGTTTTTGAAGGACTAAACTTAAATGTAAATTTTATAAAAGCACTCGTTGGAATATAATTTTTCAAAGAATTTTCCAATTTTAAAAATTCATTAAAACTATAAAAATTTTAAAATCTCCAAATATTCTTATTGTTATTTGCAGAAGTTTTTCGATTTATATAAAAAAAATTTAAATGGGTTATGTTAATAATAAAGTTTTGAGCTGTAACTGGTATTTTATATTTTCAAAATTTTCAATATAAGGTACACCCTTTAAAGAAGCTTTGATATACGCGGTATGCTTGAATTGGTTAGTTCTTTTTTATCAACATTTTCTTTCAACGTATGTCTCTCATGCAAGTTGTTATATTTTTAGTGGAAAATGATTGCCTTATTAAAAGTGGAATTGTAAAACTGTTCAAAAATAGATAAAGAAATTCCTGAAGAGTATTACATAAAATAGACAATAACAAAAAAGCTTAAAAAGGGGACACTGCGTCTTTTAAAAGAAAATGTGCTTACCTAACTAAATTGTTGCTTTTATGGTTGATTATGTAGATAAACGTTTTATATTCTTTTGTAGTTTTAATTAAATATATGAAAAGAAAATTGGAAGGGTTAAGTTAAATTTTATATCTCTTTCAAATCCAAGAATAATAAAAAATCTAAAGCTTTTGTAGAATTTTGCGCACTTTTATTTTGTTAGACAATACTTAACAATTACTCCCTCATATGGCATAATAAAGTACTTACATAAGTTCAGTTTCGATGTTCTACAGACGAAAGGAGGCAAATGTTGCGTGTATTGAGTGTATTTCAGACTTACCTTAAAATGTGTTTAAATTAAGCAGAAATTGATGTTGAGAACTGTGAACATCAGAATGCTTCATTTCCATCCAAAATCTATTCGCAATTGGGTTTTTTTTTTAATTTTGATTATATTAATCATATATCATACCGTATCACCATCCAAGATAATACTACATTAAATTTGGCTCAAACCAAACCCAAACGTAGAATGTTTTGAGCAACGTGTCTTAATTAATTACGTAATTCTTACTTAGCGATATGAGTATCAATTATCATTTAAAAATTGAATCCAATTACTTACACATCATTCATTACTTTAGTTTTGACAACCAATATGTAGCTATGTCTTTAACATTTAACTAAGTCTATTTATTGCATTAATTTTTACTAAAAATTTGTTCAAATTTAACTAATACTGACTTGCATGTACATAAATATCATCTAACCTGTATAGTAGTGGCAAATTTGATTTTATTAGCTGCCTAGAAATATGCTGTATAAATAACTAAAATTTTATGAGGATGACTTCAGCATATGATTTGGAACCTATAAAATTTGTGACAAATAACATTGCATATTTTTAGACTGCGGTAATTCATAAATTGCTTGTTGGCATGAGTTACCAGTAAAATTAAGTTGTTATAAATCCTAACTAAAAAGTAGTACGCTTGTTTATTGCACTAACAATTTATAATACGGAGTAACTTTATTTCAATTATTTACTGTGATAGCGAGTGACAATGATTTGTAAGATTTTGTAGAAACACTGGCTAAGATCTCTAAACTAAGCCAAGCTTAAAATCCTACTTAAAGATAAAAATAATTGGTTTTAACGATGCCTGCTTCTAGGCGCACGTTTAAGATATCTTCAAAGCACTTTTTCAAAATCATTGTCACTGGTTGTTAGAGTTAGACATGCACAAAACTTGAAAATATTATTCTATAAACTTTAATTTGTTTTTATAAAAACTAAAAATTTACCCTCACGAAATCACTTCCCACAATGCAGGCTAATGCGCTGGCTTGCCAAGGTAAATACGAAGCTGGTTCAATTGCATCGTTTGCGGCCAGTACAAGTTTATTTGTCGCTTCACACAAATATTAAATTAATAAAAAAAACATAAACATACACGAACACAGATTACATATACAGCAAATTTTTTTAAATTTCAACACCACCATCGTCACTATAAAAATTAAATGGAAACATTGGTTCGACTACATGAAAAATACAACAAAAACAGAGCAAGTGCAAACATAAAAAATAAAATTTACGCGCAGTGTTTACGGCTTAAAAGACATCGTTGACACATAAAGGCTTTCAAGGACACTGAAATTGGCTTTTTAAAAACTTTACGCAATGTGGTTTATATGAAAAAAAATGCTCCTTTATTGCAAACAACAACAACAACAAATGTGCACTTAATCTACAGCAACTTTTTTGATTTAATTTTGTTTATTTAAAAAAAAGTTTTTATTTTATATTCTGTTTTTAATTTGTTTAAAATTTTTTTATTTTATACACACGTATCATGCTTGCAACGATACGTGTGTTGCTTGTTTTAATTTACCATGTTTGCATTTATATATTAAGTTAAAAATACTATTTTTAATACACTGAAAAGTAAATAATATTGGCTGAAAAAAAAAGAAAATAAAAAATTTGTATCATCCCATAGTTTTTACACCTTTTTTTTTGTGTTTTATTTTTTTTAAGTTTTTATTTATGCAATATAATTTTCTATCAGTAGCTTTGCATTTAAATTAAAACTAGCAAACACTTTTTTCCATAGACCTAAGCATTTTTTCAAAATTTTTAAATTATCCAGACCCCAAGCAACAGGTAGAAGAGCGCACAGAAGGTGCATAAATTTCGAATGGAAACAAAAGCGGTGTATATTTAAATTTTATAATATAGAAAGTATTGTATATTTTTAGGCATGAAAATTAGAAATATCAGGAATCACGAAATATTCAAATCGCGCAATTTTATTTAGAGAATATAAGAAATAAGCGCATATATTATAGTAAATGTACGAAAATTGAAATCCTGCTATAGAATATTGGTTTTTTTATCATATCAGCTTTATCCACATATTTCTTCAATTTTCTAAACTTGTAAGAAGTTGCTACTTTGAAAAGGAGTGTGGATTATTATGCAAAAATAAAGTTTGTGCTAAAGTGTTTTAAAATTTTAATAGACATGCTGTGATATTTAAACAGAGTTTGGCCTTATTCCAAAAATAAATTAGAGCTACGTTCATAATAATAATCCAGCGTATTTCATTTTAAAAATATGATTATTTTTGCATATAAATCTGATTCTCACCAATTGTTAATACAAGCCACCACAACGAAAATTTGCTCATTGGCTTCTTACTGGGCAGTGCTAATTTTGTGTTCTTAGGGTTTTCTAAAACGGTTGAAATCGGAGTGGTTCGAAATCTGATATTTTTCGATGGAAAGTTGCACACTCATACCAGTAACTCATGCGTAAAATTACTTTTCAGATCAGAGAATATCTTCTGTTTGAAGTTTTGATATTTTTACTCGAAACCCATTCAAAACCATTTATTATTCTGAATCCGCAGTCGGTTTTAACATATCACGTTGCTTTTTTTTAATTAAAAAATTCAAGCGGAAGATATTGCTCGATAAAAAAATGAATACGTGAATGTCTGAACAATTTAGGCGAATTATTATAATTTGCGTAGTACAAGAAATTCCTGAAAGTGGGAAATAATATATGAAGGCACTCGCTACTGAATGTGTACGTTGGACGAGTTTTGTGAACGCTCACTGCTCCATGAGGATATAAAGAACAATTATTCACTTTAAAAAAAAGTGAAATTTCGACCCACCCTAGCAGAAACGGTGTGCACAAATTCTGACCTTTGCACTTTTATGTATAAAATAAATTAAAAATTAAAGAAAACTAACGGCAAAATTTTCACACAAAGAAACTTACGCAATTATGAAAAATCCCTAAATGTATGCATTGTTTAGCTGAAATAAATGTTATTTAACAAGAAAAAACCATATAAAAAGTTCGAAAAATATTTGGTCTACCATACCTAATTGAATAAATTCCTGTTTTTTTATTTTTTTTCTTGCCTTTAATGGAAATTTGCGTTGCTGATTTGGTTTTATTTTTTATTCATTTTTTTTGTCTCTAAACAAATGCTGAAATAATTCCATATTAAATAAAAAAAAAAACATCAAAATAAAACAGTTGCAGATTACATAATGTAGTTTATTCCATTATTATGATGCTGATATCCTGATGCCAACGCGAATTTCAGTTGCTAAAAAATTATGTAACCAACGGCAGAAGAAAAATTTCACATAAAATTCTCAGAATTTCACGCAAAATCATGAATGATTTTTGCTTTAACTATTAAACTAGTGCTGAAAAAAGTTTTTCCTTTTGTGCAATGTTCACTTCAAGTGAACTTTTCCGGTTGAGTAAAATTTTGTTACCTGTTTTCATGAAAGTTGGCTTTCATTCAACGGCAATGTGCTTTTCATCTTTTAGCCGAATTAAAAATTATTTTTTACTATTTAAAAAACTTTTTAGTCTTTGAAAATTTTGCCGCTTTTTGACATCACTGCACAATTTAAATAATAGTGCACAAATATACATAGTAATAATTGTACAAAGCGCTTTAAACAGCTAAAAATTCCTATTGAGATTTTGAAACAATAGGATGAAAACAAAATTTTTTAAGAATTTTAAAGTTAGCCCCAAGTTTAATGCATATTTTCCTTAATCCTTTGAACAAGGTTATTGATGTAAGCTTTACTTATCAAATAATTTCTATTAATAAATGCTGCATACATCTAGGCACTACTAATTGTGTGTAAAGACCGAATACTACATATCTTGAGCAACAGGCTCTCCTGCCTTTGACACTATTTATTCTAATTTACTAAATCTGCAGGTCCTTCAAATGAAGATAAAAAATTTCCCAGGTTTTACCACAGAACTAAACTGGTTACCATTTGTTTATTTCTTGTGATACAAATCATACTTATTATTCATTTAAAATTTGATTCAAAGTTTGATATTCTTCAACAGAAGATTCATCTAAAAAGTATTTTTTTTTAGAAAAAATGTAAGGTACAGTTGCTAACAAGCTGTTTTCAGATCAAAAAATAAATGTAAAATGATAAAAACTGAAACGTAGGGCTTTTTCAAAAGATTATCAGCGAAACAGCTCGTCTTTTTCATATTAAAAAAAAAATGTGTTGTTTGTTGCTGGCCTATGTAAAATAATAAAAAATAAATTTACAGAAAACGTAGCTCAAAGTTTTTGATAGGAAAATTTTTCAATAAAATGATCTGTAGCGAGATACACGCTCAACTCTGGCCGAAATATTTTGAATTGGTCTCTGTAACTTTTTTTACATATTCTTGAACGCCTTAAGTATTGGCTTCAGCAATAAAATTAAATTACATTTTGCGGACCTAATATGCAGAATCCCCCTTTAATAAATGTAATCTATGTTATAATTGCACACACAACGTTAAAGTAATTTTTTTCTGAACATGCTTACGTTGTACGGTCTCACTGTTTACTGGTTCGTTGGTGCTTAATAGCAGCTTCAAGCTGCTATTATTATGACTTTGTTTGAAAAGTTTTCTTCCATCACATTTAGGCAAAATATGCAGTCAAATAATGATAATGATATTTTATTCAAACTAAGAGGAGTTGTGAGACATATTGGCTTCAAATTAGTGTCTCATAGCTTAAAGCTCATATCATAAGTGTTTTCTTAACATATAAAATATGAACCAAACTAAACAGAAGCGTTTTCAAGATTAATTTTCATTTGACTCTGGGGTGATACTTTATACAGACCCTAACTCCTGTCTTTAATATGGTACTGCACTTCTCATTACTATATCTTCGCTCATAGGTGGAGTCCTATTTAATTAGTACTAGCAGCAATTGCACATATTTTTTATAGTTTTATTACAAATTCCATTTAAAAATTTAAATTTTGTGGCACTTTGTCATTATAATTCCCACTTAATATACACCTGTTAACTTTCTCTTGCTTATGTTTACACAAAGAACAAATTAATTGAAACTTATATATTTGATTGGTTAATACTACATTGTAAATAATGTAATTTTATGTCAGAATAAACCATTTTCCCTCAACTAGGCTAAAGAGGATAATGAATTTAACAATTTAAAACTCATATCTGTTTATTCCACCTAACTTAACCTACAACACGTCGTTAATCCTGTTGATACTTTTCAAGTTATGCATTTACATTCATAACATACTTCTAGCTAACCCTTTTTAAGTCTGAACAAAAAACAACATGGCAGTAGTTAGAGGCATTTTCTCTTCATCGTTAGTAGGCATAAAGTTCAGTGATTTACAAAGAGCTCTTTTCTGAAGTTCTTTTGTAAATACTTTACTTTATACGATATACATACATATGTAAAATATGAAAAGCTGTTTACATTTAATTATAAAGAATAATAAAAAAATATGTTGGAAAAGTGGATTTGGCTTATGTAGGTTTATAAATATAAAATATTTTTAACGAGTGGGTAGTTATTTGCAGCAGCAGCAGCAGTCAGACCAATGAAAGTTCAATGCTCTGAGTTACATAGAGAAAAATGCAAAGCCACTTTTACCGATAACAACAGACCCACAATATCGATCAAATTGACTGTGTGAATCCCGTAGTCTGGAGTAAAAATTCGTATTCAGTGGATTTGGTTGAGATTTTAAGTAGCTTAAGTTCTGCTCAACAGTCTGTATAGACAAAAGTCTGCTTTTTGTATAGTTTTGCAGATATACGATACTAAACGTATACCTTTATTCCTTAAAATGTTCAGCAAATTTTATATTACATAATAATAATAATAATTACATCATTCGTGGAAAATTCAGAAAATTGTTTTGTATACGGATAAGATCTATGGTTAAAAAAAAATTTATTTTCGACCCAATCCAATGAAATATTTTCTGTTTGTGCCCAATGTGTTCAACTTGATGAGCCAAGAATAAAAGGTCTTTCGTTTTTAAAAAACTGTAGCAAAAAAAAAAAAAAATTAATACATAGAAATTATTTTAGAGGACGATGTCTCCCCATTGCCTAAAAGACGCCAGTAAAAAAATAATTCATATGGAACTTAATTTTTTTGAAGTATTAAATCTCTCCTGGTTTCTCCATTGAATAATGGCATTATGTTTATGGAATGTTAGATTTTCAACATAATTTATTTGTACAAATATTTATTAATAGTTAATATATTTTAGTAGAGAACTTAGGTAAATGTGTTCTCGTTAAAGAATTTTTTTTTGCAATTATATTTATTATAAATTTTCCAATAGAAAAATTAACCGTAAAGCCAAAAGGGATAAATTTTTCATTGAAGTATGAACGAAATTTTTATAAAATTGCTTTGCTCGGTTTTATATATCTTTGTTGTCGTTGTTGATAATTTGGGTTCTTATATGCTGCAGCAATTATAAAATTATAAATATTAAAAATCAACATGAACATTCTCCCAATGATGCCATATAATATATACATTATTATTTTTTTTAATTATCAAACATCAATTGAATAAATAATAAATTAATTTCATATAATTTTCTTTCAATTTTCCAGGGTAACGGTGAAGCTGCTGTTGGCAAATATGTTACTGGTAGTGTTGTTGGTGCTGGTGCCGATGCAGCATTGTTTGTTGCAAATCACGCTTATTAAATTGAAGAAGAACAAAAATATTATGTACGTAGCATGATGTGGGTGAGCAAAAAACGCAAAGGGGGTGTATGACAATATGATAAAAACAACAACGATTTTCATACACAAAAACACACACCATTTTTTAAAAAAGGGATAACATCTGAAAAGTTAAAGTTGTTAAAAATAAACTAAGACCTGAAAAGCAACAACAAAAAGCGCAGCAGATAAACTTAATAATAAAAACATTAAAACAGCAAGCAACTTTTTGAAAAAAATAAAAAAAAAAAATTGTTAACTTAGTAGAAAATGACACAGCGCGCAAAACAGAGCAACTAATAAAAGTAAAGTAAATAAAAAAAAAATGCATGAGAGTAAGAACAATATCCTGTGTCAGACCTTTATCCCCACCCTCATATAAACAATTGAAAAACAAAAATAAAACAACAAAAACTGTTTTCAGGATTAAAATTTAAGAACAACCAAGTTTTAAATCTACACAAGATGTAAAAAATCAACAATATAAATAATTATGGAAACAACAACTACTACAATATACAACAACAAATGGCTGACATTACTATTATTGTTATTTCATATTTTATTATCATTATTATTATAATAATTATTAAGTTAAAAAGATGAAAAAAAGATTAAAGTTACAAATTTTAAATAAAAAAAAAATTGTATTAGAAAACCCGTTTTTATTCGTTGCATATTTTTAGGTGTTACCTGCATACGCTGTATGTAGGTTTAGTTTGTTTTATGGTATATATATTTTTTCAATGACAAGCACACATGTTATATTTTTAAATTATTTCAGCTTCTTTTAAAAAAATTTCGTTATGAATACTGTTACATACCTGCATATCCTTGTAAATTATTTCAAAATACTGAATTTCTCATAAAAAGTTTATAAATGTTATAAATATCTAAATACATACAACAAAAAAAAAAGTTGATTTTTTGTGCAAATAAAACAGAATTGTACAAAAATGAAGTTGATTTCTTTTACTGAATATACAATGTGTCCAAATAGTGTTATTACTTTCAAAAGCGATAACTCGATGATGTTAAGGGTGGCACAACTGAGAGCGAGTGATATTGAATTTTTTTTTATGAAATGTTGCCAACTGATTTTTTAGTTTTAGCTATAATAGCTAAAAATTATTATTTTTAATGATAATTCATTTGATTTAAAATAATTCCATCTAAAAGAATTTCATCTCAAAGGGCTCATTTTGTTCATGTGGTTTTCTGCAGTCAATTTTTTGTAGAATTTTCCGCGATGTCGACACTTTTGTTGTCAGCAGCTCTCCGCCTAAAACTATAAAATATTCGCATATTCATGTGTGTATATTTTATTATTAATTTTAAATTACACAATATGCAACATGCATTTTAAACATAAATATGTAAATATTTTGATGTATTGCCAAAAAACAAAAATTTTGCATTATTATTTCCGAAAAACAAAATTCCAAACAACACAATTCACTTGCAACCTTTAGGTTGGGAAAACGGATGCAATTTGAGTTACATGGCTAAATCATTGATGTGAAAAATTTGTGTTCACATAATGAACGCATTGACCACAAAAGTCAATTAACTACAAAAAAAAAAATCTGACATTTAAATTTATTGACGGATAAGGTCTTGTTCTAAATTTGCAATATTATGTAATTCACACACAATGTGGGCCATTGTTGATAGTGTAAACAAAGCCAAATTCAAGTTTTTAACTTGACATCAACATTGATATGAATTTCAATGGATGACTGAGTAAATTGGTCAAATTGTTTGGTTGGTTTTATTATTTTTGTATATTAGAAAAATAAATTTTTGCTGATAATAAATAAAAAAATCTGCATTTACTTCATTTTATTTTAATTATGCCACACACATTTTCTTAGCATAATCGAAGCAACGCACACTGATATCGTCATGTTGGCGATATAAAGTACATTGTTAGATTACAGCCAGCTCTATCATTGCACTGTTAACAATCGCGTTGTAATACGCCTTGATAATGATCCACGTTCATTTGTGGCAATGATATCATATATGTAACCCTTATAGAAATATTCACCAAGTGCAGCAATCATAAGATTTGGAAATCTTGTTCAAGTACTGTGGCAATTTTGAGGGTAGGATAGTTGGAGGTTCGCTTGTCATAGCCCATCAAGAAAAAATATGTTATTTCCAAGGGTAGAAATGCAGAGCTTTGTTTTTTTGTTCTTAAAATTATGAAATTTTTACAGCAGGTAGGTATTTCATCAATAATTGTAAATGTAACAAAAAATGAAGATAGTCAAACGCAACGGACGACAAGGCCTTCCTAAAATAAAAACATTTTTTTTCCAGCAACTGTAGTAACTGACATTTGAAAACTTGAGCGTCCTCTATATATAAATTAAAAATTTTACATTTGCTAGAATTCATGTTACTTTCTACTGGTTTCTCATAGCCTGGTGTTTTTCACACTTTTATATGATAGAATGCGTCACACAAAAATAGCTTGTCGAATTTCATTAAAATTGGTTTAGCCGTTATCAAGTAACAGGCATTTTAAAAATTTATTTGACTACAGCGCCCTCTATGTGTACTTGATGAAAAAAATTGATTGTAGGCAAAAACTAGATTATCTAACAAAAAAAATTACACCACATTTGTTAAAATCGGTTCATTAATAGCCGAGCAATAACGTTTTGAAGTAAAGTAAAACAACCCGTTACTTGCTGTTGGTTTATGTTCGCCTGGTGTTTTTCAAATTTTACATATTGAATTTTTTCGTGACTCAGGCAAATTCGCTCGCTGCAAAATAATGTTGGGGAAAAAGTAATCATAGCTCCTAAACTACTGAACCGATTTTGACAAATGAGGTGTCAGTTTTTTTGTCATACAAAAGAGAATAATATTGTTTTATTGAAGTTTCAAAAAATTGTTCATAGGGTGCGCTGTGAGCAAAAAAATGATACTTTTGCCAATACATCATTCAATGTTTACTTATTTGATTTTCAGTGAGGTTAGTAAGTATGTAGTTTTTCAAGAAATACAGGAGTATCCATTTCACGTTATGCGTTGAACAGAATACGAACGGGGTCGGGAAATTGGCAACGATTACACGCTGTTGAAAAAAGGTCAATTGAAATGTGAATGTCAGTTTTCAATGGCCTGTGATACAGTGTTAGTTACAATATTTTCATTTTAATTTCTCATTTAAATAGCTTGCTGTGTTTTAATTCGAGACTACGATAATCTAAAAAAGAACACCCTATACTTGCATGTCAATTAAAAAAATTAATTGAGATTTCAATTTGAAGTGGGTACAGACAAAAATACTTTTCTAGCAATTCATGTGCTCATAAACGCTTAGAATTTATTAGCGCGGATAAGATTAGCCAAAACTTAAAATTTTATAATATTTTTCTTACAATTAGATTAATAATGCTAATCATTAGATATAGAAGATATTAATACAAACATTTTTATTATGAAATTTTTAATATCAAACACTTTTACTTATTTGTTGTTTTTATGGCCACAAAGCTACCACTGTACGTCATAAAGATAATTCAAGAACAATATTAAGTTGTTTTTGTTTGTGAAACAATGCTATAAAGCAAAATATATCTTCTTTCTAAAAAAAATATTTAATACGTAAAAATTGGCAAAACTCTTCCTAATACACGATACAAGTTATTGAACTCATAGCTATTTCTAATGCGAACTCAGATAAACGATTGTTAATCATTTGGGAGCTCAAATTGTCCCACTTGTTGGTCACGCTAGTCAAAGGACATGCAAATTTTATTTATATTTTGCTAAAAACTAAGGATGTTTATGTATATATTTACGTATGAATGTATATCCTAGCATTTGTACAAATGTCAATAACCTGCTATTTTATTCGCCACAGTTAAAACTGCCATTGAATTTAGATTATATAATTATTTTGGTTGATATGTGAGCACGATATATATCAAAGATAAAATCCTTGAAATATATTTAATGCCTATGGCTGCAAAGAAAATTAATTAGTAACAATTTCAGCGGATTTCCGGCTGACACCGGGTTCTATTGCTGGTATATAATCAGTCGGTTAAATTATCGGGCTTAATATGTTTAGTAAAAGGGTATGTTTTGTTGAAACTTTTCTTTGCTTTAAGCTTTAAAGAAACTGTTTATAATTCAAAAATTTTTGTCTTCGAAATTTTGAAAAATAAACAACTTTTTCAAACTCTTCTGAAAAGCAGTGGTTATGTCACTCATACACAATTCTTGCCTTGTGTCCGTTATCTTCTTACTGAGCATACGGTCTCCATAATAGTAGGAGAGCTGGCAGCCACTTTGAGTAACGTACTAAGTACAAAGCTAAAATTTTGTCTATGCTTGATTTAGTACTAGTAAAATAAAAAAATCAAAATCTGGCAGCATTGGCGCGGTCGCGAAGGTACACTCTAATCGTTTCAAAATGCAAACTATTCATAAAAAAACATACACGGACGACTAAAATTTTGTGTATATGTAATTTAGTACTAGTAAGATAAGAAAACCAATATCTGGCAGAATTGGCGCGATCGCGAAGGTACACCCTAAACGTTTTGAAATGCAAATATTTTTGAAAAAATCATTATAACTGGAGAACGGCTGAAGGGATTTACAAAATATAGATGTCATATGAAAGATAATTTAATAAGCTAAAATTTTGTTGACAAAATTTTGAAAATTTTAGGGTGTGCCTTCGAAAATTTTAGGGTGTATCTTCGCGACCGCGCCAATACTGCCAGATGTATATTTTCTTATTTTACTAGTACTAAATTACCTATATATATATGTGCGAGTATGTTGCTCAAAGTGGCTGCCAGCTCTTAGACTATAAGACTCATTCGATGTATACGAACTGCAGCGTGTGCCTTCAATTCTCTAAAAAATTCTAATATTCACGTGTTTGTTGCTCTAGTGAACGTTTCCACGATGATTTGGAATGGCCGCGTTTTCTGCTACCCTTAAAGGTTGCAGGTCTTATGCTTGCCAACAGACTTAACCCAGCAATACCCAGCGTATGAAATTTCATACAATGTGTGAACTCTGCTGATCGTTATTTTTTACCAGCTAACAAGGTAGTCGGTGATGACATTTTTGCATTTTTTGGTTAAATATTTTCAATAATCAAAATCAAAATTTTTTAAAATTTTTTTTTTTAGCAAAATGCATTATTTTTTAGTGAATTTTCCAAAACCGCATGAAAAATTTTTTTTTCTGGAAGCTGCTGTGTTAAATTGATGATTTCCGCAACATGTGTCAAAGCCATTTCAATTTTTGCTTTGATTTGAAATCGGATTTTGATTTGATCTGATAAGAAATGGTCCTAGACCAGCAAGTTTTCAGAATTTTGAATTTACGTGCACTCTGTTGTATCCTGCGCCATTCTAAATATTCATAGACTTGAATATCTAATTTATGTTGATTCACAAATTTTTATATCACTAATAACGCGTTAGCTTGCGTGTTTAATAAGAAAATATCGTATTAAAATACATATATCATTTTTATTAAGCGAAAATTGTAATAACTTAGTCATATATAAGTAAAATTAAACTATAAAAAAATATCACATGGGAACAAATATAGGTATATTAATTAAATTTTGGCTTTATATATAAAATAACATGGGGTCGGTGACACATTTCAGGCGCGAATGCTCTTCTTCTGGTTCAGGAATTATTTAGCAATATTCATACGTTATAATTAATGTTGTCATACGAATTATGTATGTATGTTAGTTAAACACTTTGCGTGTTAGCGGCCTTTTCTTTTTTTTGTTTGCCACCTTTGTGGAATCCTAAAGGAAAACACACATTTGTCCAAATTATTTAGGTTGACAACTGATTACGCGCATATGAATAAAAAAAGTTCATTGTAATATAAACACAAATTGTTTATGACTTAATGCATTAAATATTGCGTGTATATCATGATAATGTCCAAATTTGTTAAAATGTTCCGGGAGTTGCGTAAAAAGCGCTTATTTGTGAAACAAAGAAATGTATTACCATAAATGTATGGACAAGTATATAAATTACCAAATCAATGATTACCATATTGGTAACAAAAGAAGCTGCATCTACAGCAACATTTTAAATGCAAGTCAATTTGAATACGTAACGCACATATTAAGCCATAATGTGTAGGTGTTTGACGCTGACTACAGTGTGCAACAGTAAAAACTAATATTTGTTAAGGAAATACATTTTAAACAATTTCTAATGTTAACCAATTCTTCACTTAGTAATAGATATGTGTATTGAAATTTTTTTTTATATAAATTCTATGTGTAAATTATTATCATCGTTCTTCTAAAAAATTGAGTGGTGTTATGAGAAAATTCAGTTCACCACGCTTCGGTCAGTATTTTACTAACGTGATCCCAATCAACTGTAGAATCGTCATAGTTATTGACAGTGGCGTTTTCATTGATTTTGGATGTTACTCCAGAACGTGGTTTGAATTCGGGTTCCTGAAAAAAAAAGATAAAACCTCATTTAATTGGATTGAAAAACTGTAATTACTTTTTTTTCTTCGATTTTAAAGTGCACAGATTTTTCAATAAATAACTCATAGCTTATGATGTTTTTTAACAATGAGGATATCCCCTAAGTAACGGGTGATTTTTTAAACGTTTTCCAGCATTTCGACCGGTATCTCACCAATGGCAGCTGTAATGTTGTCTTCTAGGGCTACAATTGCGGCAGGCTTTTCCCTGTACACGAGAGACTTTACGTAGTCTCACAAAAAATAGTCTAGTGGGGTCAAATCGCATGATCTTGGCGGCCAATGGACTGCTCCAAAACGTGAGATTTAATTGCTCACCACACTCGCCTCTATTACGTGCCGTGTGGCTTGTCGCACCGTCTTGTTGAAACCTCATGTCAACCAAGTTCAATTCTTTCATTTTGGGCAAAAAAAGTCGGTAATCATCGCACGGTACCTTGCTCCATTGACTGTAACATTGCGATTTTCATTATTAATGAAAAAGTATGGTCCAATAATGTCACCGACTCACAAACCACACCAAACTGTGCATTTTTCAGGATGCATTGGCAGCTCTTGAACTGCCTCTGGCTGCTCTTCAGATCAAATTTGGCAATCCAAACTATGAGTAATTTATTAAAAAAGGTGTGTGCTTTAAATATATATAAGAAAACTTTCGCAAAAGTTACGAATAAACCCACTCCCCATGGATTTAGCATTTTAGTTTCCTTAAGTAAGGGATTTTATCTGTCCACTCCTTGTTGTAATGCCTATTTCCGTTTTTGCATGATCATGAATAAAACTATATTTTTTCAAGATATTAAGCTGGAAATATTACAAAAATAAATCAATTATTCACAGCTCTGTTCTGTTTATGTATAAAATAAAAAAAAAATCTGAATTATCTGCACCTAAAGCAATGTTGTGAACATGCCAGTGAGAAAAAGTGAGAGAATTCTGAATATTTAATAAGATTTTGAATTTTCATCAAGAAAAACTCAACCAATACATAAAATTCTCACAAGATATGTATGTACATCTACTTCTACTACTGCTGCAACTAAAAAAATGTTAAATCCTTAATGTCTACATCTGACTAAAACTTTAAAGTACATTAAAGTTAATTCAGCTGGCAATAAAATGAAGCAATCAGCAGCAATTGCTCATACCCCCACTAACGTTGATGCATTTAATGGTGAACATTTGTAGCAATTCAATAGTTTATTGCCAGCTTGTATCCTGCGAGCAAATAAAATACGAAAAACATTGATAAATGGGAAAATTTTCAATATATACGAGTAATGAAAAAAAGAAAGTGTAGTGTTTCACCAACATTTCGGGTGGATGGGGGTGTGTTTGTATTGTAGAGAAAAACATCGAAGAGAACGTGCCTTAGTGTCGATTGCTACAATTTGAATTTGCAGCAAATGAAAAGCAATAAAATATTGCAATGCATTTTAAATGCAATGCAGCATACATTGGCAAGAGTGACGACAGCTATGCAATTTCAAATGCAATAACAACAACGTCGTCAACAGCAGTGGCAAAGGCAATAAAACTAATGGTTTTTTTTTTGGCTTAAATGTAAAGTTGAAATTGTGAGAATAGGAATAGCTCAAAAAGACTTAAGTGCCTTAGTGGGGGTTTTTGCACCAAAAAAATATACAAAAATGTTATTTATTAATTTAAGAACTTTATTTCGTTATTTAAGTAATCAATAAAAAGTATGAATGAGTTTAAAATAAGGGCTTTAATATATAAAGCCAAAATAAAAAAACATAATATAACATTTTTGTTTATCGCGGAAGGGCAACTTTTCACATTTAAAAAAAAAACATTCGTAACTCAATTATTCAATCAAGTTATAGTCATCCTGAATATTTTTTTTTTTCAACAATTTCTTCAAAGTAATATGCCTAGCAATAAAGTGTTGTTCTGTGACTTTTATCTTTTGCCGCAGCACAGGACCTCATGCATTCCTTTAGGTAATATAGCATATCAATCAAGTGCCTTACTGTGTAATGTGATGCGCAATCAATGCGATTCGAAAGCCAATGCATTTTAGGGTATAACTTATTCGATTGCGTTGTGATTTTGTGTCCAATTGCATTGCAGATTAGGGCGCCTGATCCTCTAAGCCTATGGTTTTTTGCTTAGAGTACTAAAAACAAAAGTTTTACATAAATGAGGAGCACTATAGTGACATACGTAATTTCATTGTAATGCGGATATTATCAATTTAATAAAGCTTCATTTATATAAAAATATATTATTTTGATGTTGTACAAATACAAAATATTTTTTATAACCTTGAAAATTTTTTCACACAAAAAATTTTATTATTTTGTTCTAAGTAGAACCCAGTTACATGAGTTTGCTTACATTTTACTTCCTATTACAATTCATTAAAGATTCATATATCATAAATGTAATTTTTTAAAAATGCTCTAAGAAAAAAAAAAACAAATTCATGACCAATGCCAATATTGATGGTGTCTTTTGATCATACCTTTACAAAACTTCCGGGAATCCCTTTAGCAATAGATAGCTATCGGTTATATCTTGAATTAATTTATTTGCTTACATTAACGCCATAGCATATCGAACATATGGCATAACCCCACATTGCGGTAGTAAGCGCCCTGCCCAGTTTGATATGGCGTCATTTAAATTCAGTTTAGCACCTGTTTATCGGTAATTTTATGATTTCTTTATAATTATTACGGTTCTAGAGAAACATTAAATCATAGGTACATTATAGTAGAAGCAATCTCAATTATTATTCAACATACAGTGGTGTTCATAAAAACTGTTGAACGAAAATTTGCATATTATGCACACTGTGGTGTGCTGCATATTAATTGTGTTGCGCGTGCTTCTTTAACGTGTTCCCAGGCAGTGCTTTGTTTTGAATGTTTTAAATTTTTTGTTTATCACAATTTGTATGTGGGGATTTCCATTTTTGCTAAATTACGGAAAAATTGCTCTAAGCGAGTGCCTTTGCGGTTTTTTATTAAAAAAAAAAATGGGAAATCTCCTTTCGTGTGGAAAATAATTATTTTGTTATCTTTATGATGAGCTCAAAATAAAACAAAATTCGTTGGAAACCTTGGAAAACTTTTTAACTTTGGGCAACATTGCACAAATAGTTACTTGCTTTTGCAAAATTTACAACAGAAACAAATAATGTTTTATACGAATTCCAACACTTGTTTATATGTAAATTTTAAGCCTAAGGTAAGAAGTAAAAATCGCTCACAACTAAAACACATCATCGCTCAAAGGAATACACAATTTTGACCAATTTTTTTTTTTAAGAAATCATATTCACAGCTGATGTCAAAGATAATATTTTTTACAATTTTTTATTTAAATTTTTCCAGATTTTTGAATATAATTTCTACTGTGTTTTTAACTTTATTTTTCTCTCATTTTTTGGGGTGATATTTCATTTGATTTTTGAGTGGTGGGTATGATAATAATTTAAGGCAAAAAATCGGGAGAGGGTTATGCTATGCAGTGCATCATTTTCATTTCTAAGAAAAATATATATATCACTGAAAACGTCAATGATATATCACTGAGTGATAGTGATGCCTCTGCTATATAACGCATCATCTTCATTGCTAAGAAAAACATATATATCACTGAAATCGCCAGAGATATATCACTGAATGATAGTGATATATCACTGATGTAAATAGTGATATGCAGCATATTTTTTTCTGTGCTATAAATTTTTCTGCAAAACTGCAGTCATACGTCCAATATAAGAGGCTCTATTGAATATAATGAATTTGGTGGGAAAATAAAAGCTCAAAAAATACTTAAGTATTCCAAAGTTTTAAAGTTTATAGTTTTATAAAAAATTTTAATTTAGCAAAGAAAAAAAAATACAAAAAACAAGCGTCATTAGTTTGATCAAAGTAATTTAGTAAAAATCATAAATTGTGCACATATTCCCATGTCGGAAATAATTAAGTTGTCTACTTAAATCTTCTTTATGGGTCACAAAAATAACTTAAGTAATTTATTCACAGAATCAGATTAACTAAAATCTTGAAACCTTAGCTGCTCGACATCTGTTGTTTTTGATAATATAATACATCTAACAAGTAAACAAAGTACTTTGATGTTCATTGATAATTATCGATCCCAGGGAATGAATGCTCAATGATCAGCATAATTACCATCCGAACATTTAAGAAAGATCACATCAAAGCACAATATTGAGATACCTCTAGTGAGTTTCTATTACATCTTGCATATCCGTTAAAAAAAAAAGTTTTTTTCTTAAGACTTAAAAGAATACTTCCGATTTTTTCACTGAATATATGATCTGCTTTGCGATCTCTTATAAAAACAAAGAAAAGAATGTCATTAGTTATCTTCCTTAGCATAACACTTGATAATGAAGTCAACGAAGCTGTTCAGCTGTGCATACTTAATACTTGATCCTCGAAGATGATGACATATAAGAGTGAACACCTTTGAGTCTGTCTGCTATACATCTGGTTATGAGAAAATAGCATTTTATGCGGAAATAGTGTATCACTTGAAATGCATTTTAGTGTAGCACTAACCAATACTGGTACATGTAACTACTACTAGTACTACAAAAACGATACTTATTATGTGTATTTTTATTTTTCAAACATTTTTTTTTTTTTGCTGACCCACTTTTGTACTCAGTTTTTCATTTTATGTCGATTTTGCCTTGTCAACACAGGTGTGAAAGCACAAAAAAAAAAAATTTGTATTAAAAAAATATGGAAATAAAAAATTATGTATTTTTTTGTTCACCCTTTTTCAAAAGGTTAATAACTCGCATAATATGAATTCTTATCATAATAAGGTTAACGAACGACATTTGATGTGTTGTCAAAGGACTTGTTGGCTTAATATGAACAGCTGATTAATGCAACAGTGGCACAAAAAAAAACTAAAAAATTTCATATAAGTCTTGTCGAGGTCAAGAATATCAATTTGGAATGATGAATTATGGAAGTGTGTTCTCTTCAATCGGAATTTAAATAAGTAAGCCCAAAAGCCATTGCCAAGTAGTTTTTCTTCTTTTTATATGGCTCCAAAAAGAAGAAGAAGCACTCACCAGTGATGTTTAGTAAAATTGGGTGTTCAAGACAAAAAAAAGTACATTCGGTCTCTAAAAGGTACTTTTCAAGTTTCGATTCAGAGCATTTTCACAAAACCGAAATGCCATCACTGGTACTCATATCATTAAGGTAATACTAACTCCTAATACTTCTGCTGAGATGTTGTCGTCACCTTGTGCTTTATTTATCTCGAGTTGTTGGATAGCCACTTTAATTTTTCAATAGCAGGAGTCTAAAAATGTTCGAAATAAATTGAAATGTTTTTGCAAAAATGACACTATAGATTCCGTATGGATGATCTTTCATGATGCAAGAAAAAATAATTTTTAAAATTTCAAAACACACTCTTAGGACTGTTGATATTTTTGAACGAATTCAGTATATATCGAAATATAGTGTCATGAGATTTGGAGAAGAACCATCGGCAGAGAAGCTAGAAACTATGGGTTAAACTGCAATTGAATTGAGCAGGCGTAACGCATGTCCGTCTGCGGACTCAAGGATCAAAAAGGAGAAGAAGTAAAGTTTTTGAAAGCCTTAAAATGTTTAAGTTTATTATGCTTTAATTATCAATATACTTTCCTTAAGCTGTGCATTTTAAATCAATGAACAAATAAAAGTATACTCTCTGTAAAGCACATAAAAATCAATTTTTAATAAAATTTCAATCAATGCCACCGTGCAACATCTTCAGTTGATTCCTCTCGATATACCCATACTCCCCAAGTCAGTAAGTCATTGTATTAACTTCCCTTTTTGGCTAATAGCAGAGGTTATTAAATATAACATACGTTTAACTGTATCAAATTACATGAGTGCCAAAACTGAAACAACAGCGCTCAGTTCCTTGCCAGAGGACAAAATAAGTGTGCAAAGCACGTTACCATGCAGAAATTGACCAATAAAAAGAGTCAACAATAAAACATAAGTGTCTGCTATGAAAGCAATTTTTATTTTTGGCCGATAAGATTTCTTGTTTTTTATCAAAAAAATTTTTTTTTTGTGGCTACGTTTTTGAGCGCAATGTACTTAAGATCGTCTTTTGCAAGATAAAACTGAGATGGACATTTAATTTTGTCTTTATGCTATTGAATTTCCGTCATATAGTAGAAGGTACATATCAAATGAAAATATGTTAGAATTGTAATATAAGTTGATTTGTCAATAGCTAATGGACATAAGTAATAGACAGACACCTGATGTCATTGGAACTGTTGTTATTGTGAGCTAAAGCTTTAACGTGCTTGTAATTTAATTTTTGATTTGATTTTGTCAGACTTTAGTTTTTCTAGGAAATTTATTTTAATACAAATTTTCGCCTCAATTGCTAACATATTTATGAACAAAGATATCAACAACAACATAAACATGATTGCTTGGTGTTTTCATCACAAAATTACGCTTAATTTTAATTGTTATTTTTTTCAAATACTTCTTGGTTAATAAATTTAGTACATATGCTAAGATTCTTGACCTCATACGCTAACAACAAAGCTCGACAAGAGCTCATATTGGTTTATGGGATAAATAGCAAAAAAATCACAGCTGTTTGTTATTATCTTGTAGTTTATTGGCAGGATTGTCACAACAATATACGAAGTCACTTCAAACTAAGTATAATTAATTCATACTTGACATTTGCACGCTTCAATTAAAGCAAATGAGGACATTGCACTTTATTAGTGAATGTAAAATTTCTTTTGTTCCGGAATCAAGGTATTAGGTACTATAAAAAACCAACAACAAATTTTAGCATCGAAGTCTAAAATCATGCAGCAACTTTTTTTTTCTTTAATTTTCGGTGTTTTTATTTGGAATAACTCAGTATAATTTCGTGGCCACTTTATTTGCCTTAAAATTTTGTTCGCTTTTATTTTACAATGATGACATTTTTATCATAGAAAATTTAAAAGACACCTTGGGACAGTAAAACCTTTTATTTTTATGCTTGCAATTCAGTGAAATGAATTGCCTTTAAAATTCACTTTATTATGATGTTACATTTTCTTCATCATACATACTACATATAATACATGCAACAAACAATATTTTATGCTAATGACGTCATTATGTGTTTATGACGTGACATCAATGTATGAAATATATTTGATGTTTATGATATGTAAAATAAACATATAAATATGTTTGTGTGCAGACAACCAAGCGTAAAAAAATTGAAAAAAAAAAAATCCATAATGTTTACCGTCGCGATTTCTCATGTGAATCCTTAAGGTGGAATTGCTTTAAAAAAATTAAAATTCATCAAACTCTTCAGAACGCTATTTAAGTCAAAGTTAATTTTCATCAAATAGCGCAATCCACGTCGGATTTTTCTTTATCACGTCGATTAGAGAGTAAAATCAGAGCTTGTCACTGGAAATTTTGAGATGAATGTTGAAAAAATTAATATTTGTTTTGAAACGTTCAACGACCATAAGCAAGCTCACTTCTTCTCTCAATTTTGTGACAAGAAATGTTAAGCATATTGCTCGTTTTGTAAGCGTATTTACTTATTACCCATTTTTCTGTCTTTTTTACACGCATTTTGCCTTTTTTAACTAAAGGAAATAGTTAAAAATGCAGCATCCTGTTTCCCACGTAACGGCCTTTTACAAACAAACACATTTGCTTAGACCACATTGCAAATTTATTCAGCAGCGCGTTTGTTACTTTTTATAGTTAATTTTTATCCCTTAGTAAGTTGTGCTATCCCTTAAGATATTTAAAACATAACAATTTTTATGCAAATCGTACACTGTTTGCTTAGAATCTTCATGGATTTTGAGTATTTTTAAAAGGACTAAAAGAAAGTGTCAAAGTACAAACAAAGTGTTGACATTTCTTAATGTAAATGTGTAAAAAAGCAAAAAAAAAGTTCACTTATAAAATACTTTTTATGTTAAAAACAAACCTCGTGAACATCATTAGGAAAGATGAGTTAGTGTGCGTACGGAGAGAATGTTATAACGACTGTAGTATACTCTACAACATGATGAAATAAATTCATTACATTTACATTTGTTTGTAGATTTGAAAAAATTCATTACGAATCGAAAACAATTCGAAAAAAAAAATTCATACTATATGTAATTCGAATTTTCTAAAACTTATTTAACTCGTTTTATGAAAATAATTGGAATGGTTGCAGCGATTTTTTGAAATTTGAAAAAAGTTTTTTATAAATAAAGAAAATTTAGATGATTTTTTTTATATGAATACAGTCAATATGTTGGCTAGTCCGTATTCGAATTACCATCTGAAAAAAATTAGATTTCCTGGTTCATTATGTGTAAAATATCGTATAGGAAGTGAGGTCTATCTTGAATACCATATGAGTTACAGGAGAGTCAGAATTTACCAACTGAGCCACTTTTGAAAAATTCACTTATACTCTATTTCAATACAAATCGAACACCGTTAAATTTATAAAAATCGCCGCATCCGTTCAAAAGTTATAAGCTTTTGAAAAAATTTTGTCCCCGAATTTTAATTGCCTATAACAACAAAAAAAAAAAAAAAAAAAAAATACACATTTTAATTTCTAGCACTATCTAAATAACAAAATTTCATTAAGAAATAAAAATTTTTTCAAAAGTGGCCCAGTTGGTAAAAACTGACCTAGTATGTTAAACAAAGATTCTTCAGAGTACTTAATATAAAGAAATAAAGATTCCTTCATAACATTCTATGTGATAGATCTAAAGCAATAAAATGAACGCGTATATATATTTTTAAATAAACCACCTATTCTTGGCTATGATTTCAGTTCAGAATTATAGCTTGTTGAATTTAAATGAGCAAAAAACACAAAACTTCAATTGATGTTATCATAAATTATTCAATAAATTTATCAAAAAATTCATTATATATTTTTTGTTTTTCATTTCGTTTAATTTAATTTTATTAATAAACTATATATCCTTCCAAAATGATAGCACTATCCTACCACTAATTGCCTTTTAAAAGTTCGTGTAGTATTTTTATTAGACTTTTGTGTGCTCATTACGGAAAAAATTGTCAAATAATTCCAATAATCATTTTTTTCAGCTCAAATTACTTGAAATTATCAATGAATTTTTTATAAAAATTTGAATGTATTTAAATAAATTTTTTTTATTAATATTTTTCTTCATACATGTTATTAAAAAGTAAAATAAATAAAAATTTTAATAAACTGTAGCAAATGACTTGGAAAACTTTTCATACCATGCCGCACGCTATATGTACATTTAATGCAATAAAGCCGTACAAAAGATGATGTTCCTGTTGCTGTTGGTGTCTTACGGCAGAGATAGTACAAAGGCAGCTTATGTCAGGACGTGTACAACCACACACGCTTATATGTAAATAACACACCACCTAACACATCTTTAAACATACATTTATGACTTACGGCAGGAAGAACAAGAATGTCTAACAACTTCTCGAAGGTATAAAAATGTCTTAAAATGTGAGCAAAAATGTGAGAATTTGAAAATTTCAAGAAAATATGTTTTTTTTTTTTTCATTTTAAATTATGATGAAAAAATGAATAAGAAAAGTAAGAAAAATTATTAACAGCACATGTTAAAGGCGTGAAAAATGTATGTAATTTACAGAGCATGAAAAAGAGAAAAGAAAGCTCCATTCAGCACCACATGTATGGTATGTGGTGCATGCAGATTCCTCAATGTAGACAATGAACTCGTTGCAAAAAAAAAATGAAAATTTTTAAATCAATATAATGTGCTGATTTTGGCAATTTAATTAAAATTAGAATAGATAAATCGTTTTGTAGCTGAAATAAAATTCACATTTACATATCATGCAATGATAACCTTTTCTTGACATTGACATTGCACACGTTTGCGCTGAAGTTCATTGCAATAACTAAAAAGATTGCCTAATCAAAGGTTAGAGCTATAACTAGTGCTGCTATAAATAAATCCATGCAAGAATAAAAAGTTTATTATTATTCATAAAAAGTACAAAATATGTCTACAAAGACAATGAAAAAACAAATTAGCTATTTATAGAACGCGCCTAAAATGCTATCACGAAAACTGATATAACTCGATAAAAGTTTCTAACAAATACTTTCACAGCACATACTGTTGGCGCATCTTTCTTCCAAATCACACAGTATCCGCCAAAGTAATCATAAATATTGACTTATTATGCGTGCATAAAATACATTTAAATAAAATAAAAAAAAAATTCTATTTACCAACCAATAATATCCGTCCCAATTCCTTCTGCACTGGAGGATGAAATGATAAAAAATTATTATGCTACATCACGCACTATGACAAGCATACACACACGCACATGTCGCATTTTGTGGTATGTTATGGGATGGACAGACAAACAGACGGTTAGCAGACTGGCAGTACCATAAAATAGTGTCAAGGATCAATAAAGGATTTAGGGTAAAAAGCTGTTTGAAGGAAACAGAAAAACATAATTCAATGCGAAATCCATTTAATGTTTTTGTTAGTAGTAAAGTGGCTTAAAGTGGGAATCTGAGTATTGCAAAGATGAAAAAAAAAAATAGCCAGGAAGAGGGAGCTATCGATGGACTAAAATTAGAATAGTCCGCTTGAAAGTTTTGAATATTTGTCTTAAGTTTCGGAATTGTTTGAGGTGGACTTGTTTCTTTTTTTTAAGTAAACAAACAAATAGAAATCTGTTGCTGAAAAATCAGATGAACGCTGAGAAATTTTTTTCGAAATTATTCTCAGACCGAAAACTTTTTCATCATAGAAGCGTCTTAGCACTGTTGAAACCATTTCTACTGATTATGTTCGATAGCTTGGAGTAAAAACTGTTCATGCTGTTCTATGCAAGACCCCATTAAATTTTCTGTCTGGCTTTTTACATTTTACAAGTATTATGGGTCGATAAATCTTTAAGCAAATGGTGCATTTTTGAGTGTAAAAATCGAAGCTGCTGGGTACCCCAAAATCTGCGGTTTTATTTGTTTATGATATCGACAAATTAAAATGCTCCTCATCACATGTTATCAAGCTGTTCGAAAAATTGTTATATTCACTGTCTAGGTGTTGAGTGTGTCTTGGGTTATTAAAGCTGAAGCCATTTGAAACTATTTTCAAAAAATTTTTAAGTCCACCTTCAGAATCATCCAAGGCAATGCTCTGAGTTCCAAGGCACGTACATAGATCCGTACCGCCGAAGACAGGGCCGCAGTCAAAAATTTTTTGCTTCAGGTTTGATTGGTTTTGAGAAATAATTTTTAATCTGCAAGAAATTATGAAATCAGAAATTATGCGGGTTTCTAACAATGTAGCGGCGGACGGGGGGGGGGGGAATAACTCGAGCACAGATTATATTATTATTAGGGAATATTCTGAATTTCAAAGGTCGATAAATTCTCTTAGTGTGTATAATTAATCTTTCAATGGAATATAAGATTTCACTAGTTTTACTTGTTGCTTTACGTCGTAGTAGGAACTTGATAAACTAAAAAAAAGATAACTTTATTAAACTCTAGAGTTTTTCAGTAGTTACTCTGTACATCATGGGAAACCCTTAGAAATGTGGTGATTTAATTTTAGTAGGTGTTAGAGAAAATTGGTAACGAAAATGTGATTTCCTCGGGACTATTTTCTTATACCATAAGTAATTGATTAGTTCTCTTCTCACTACTTGTAATCTTATTGAATTCAATGTAGAATTTTGCAATATTCCGTTCAAACTTTAATTAATTAATAAATTTATATTGCTTAAAAGTGTGCTATAAAACTTGTGAAATTTGAAAAAAGTTTTTATTTATTAATTAATGAGAAATTATTTATTCATCAACTGAACTTCAAATGCTGTTAGCGAAATAGCGCAAAGTCTATGTAATTAAATCAAAGTTTTACTTAATGAGTGCAAAAAAAAAAAATAAATATATAATTTTTTTTAATATCTTACGGACAGTATATTGAATATCAAATTTTGAATGAAGCACATAGCGATGCTTTCACCAAATATTTGTGCTGCGAATAAAGCAAAGGAATTAAGCGAAAACTTACTAACAAGGATTATTTTTTTTGACTTGGATTGAAATATTTAATGGAGAAAATTTAATATGTATGTGTTTACTGAAACTTCGTCGAAAGTGTTTTCTTTACAACAATTTTTCATATAATATGAAGCTTACTGTGTAAGCAACTTGCTTCGATTTGGTAGAAATTTTTTTTTATTTATTTTTTTATTCGAAATAATTTTTTAAATATTTATGAGAAGGAAATTTAATATTCTCTAAAATAATAATTAAAGCTTTTTGTTTCCGATTAGAACCACAATTTTACCACATAAATCATTTCTTGCTCATTAGAGACAAACAATTGACTTTAAAGGTCTATAGCAAACCGCCTAAAAGTCCGCTATTCGAAAGTGCAAGGAAATAGCAAATCAAGTGTTAATTAGTGATGATGATTTTATACAAAATTCGTGTGAATCTTATAGCAGCTCAAAGAAAAAATTTTTGTACTATCTGCGTATCTAACAAGAAGGCTGCTACTGATGGAATCCTGTGTTGCGGGCGTATAATAAGCGCCATAGAGATCTTTAACGCTTCAAGCAAAAAAAAAAATCGATTCTTTAACGAAAATTTCCTACGCGTGCAAACTAAATTACGCTAAGAATACACCATTTTTCTATTTAGCATATCCTGTGAAGCATTTAAAGTAACTGCTGCAGCTGCAAGCAACAGAAAGGCATTAAAATCGACAATGACGATGACGGTGACGACGACGACAACAACACTCCTTCCGGTTATACTATTTGACATACGATGCAGAGTAAAGCAAAAAATTGGAAAAAACACCTTTTCTTTTTCAACATTTTCTTTCTCTAACAGTGAAGTAAAAAAAAAAAAAAATAATCTGACTTTGCTGCAAACGCAAACTCAAACCAATAAGGCCGCAAATTTTACCACATTGAGGTAGCAACAGTACAGCAAAAATAACTGCCTGATAAAAAGTTCATTTTGTGTTGTTGAGGTTGAGGTTTGATTGTTCTTGTTAAAGCAGGTATAGATGATGGTGTGTGGAAAGTGGATTTTTTTCGGAAAAAAAAGCACAAAAAAATTATCAATGAAAAGCCGGCAAAATATTGCGAAGGCAACATGTTGTATTCGAACCTAAAAATTTGTTTGTTGCAACTCTATGTGTGGAAGCTATTTGTGGATGCCATTTCAGTGCGTGTCCTTTGAGGATATTTTTTTTTTTTGCCACACTGTCAAAGCATGTTTGTACACGTGATAAAATGGCACGTAGACAACATGTTGCAAGTTCGACCCCAAAGTGATATATTTAACTTGATTGTGGAAATCTCTTAAGCAACTGTGCCATCAGCATGAGTTTGTTTACCACCTGCGGTATTTTTTCTGCGCATAATTCAAAGTGTTTGACATACATGTTGCATGCAAGATACAACCAAATTTTGCTTTCGCTACTAACTTGGCTTTAAATTTTGCGAGCTTCAAACGCACAGTTGTCACTGAGGCAGCACAAAGTTGAAACGCAAAACAGCAGCAGTGGCAGGATAATAGCAACCAAAAGACAAAAAAGACAAAAATCGTTGCTCGCTTTTCCTTCGAACAACAGCAGCAAATTTGTTGCTTGAACTTGACTGCCGCTGCTGTTATGCGGTGTAGTGCATTGCTGTGTGCGGTTACTTTGCAGGATTTTTCATCAAGCAAAAAGTTTTAGTCCTTACCGACTTGTTGTACCTTACGCAACGGTGAAAGTTTTAATGCGGTAGTGAAAAATATTTGACAGTTTGTTTAACATTAACATTAAAAATCAAAGTTTTAATAAAAAATATTTTAATAAAAATAATTTTAATAAAAAAAATTTTAAATTAAAAATAAATAAAATTTTAAATAAAAATTACAAAATAATTATTAATCCCATTTCTTGAAAAAAATAAACTCAAGGTCAGAAGCGCACCGCCGCATGCGGAAAACTGAATTAATTATTTGCTGCATGCGCTAGTGTACGCGTGTCTGTGTCAATGTGTCGCTTGTTGGCTTTCATTTGTATAATTGTAAATGTCTGCTGCTACCACTTTTGCTGACTGTCATGCTGTCATGCATAATAATAATGGAAATTAATAATAAATAAAAAAACACAAATCACAAAGAAAATAAGCAAAGAAGTGTACAACTCTGCCAACACTGTGTTGGTTAACGTTCATTTTATTGTGCAATAAATTAAACATAAAAATTGTGCGTCCTGGTATTTGGAATTAATGTACCGATTTCTTGGAATTAATTGTGCATTTTTATGCTTGACTTGCACCTTGCGGTTGTCGTCTTGCCAGCGGCATAATAAGTGAAGTTTACGCTGCGTAATAATTGATTTATATAAATGCACCAACCAACAGCAATCAAAAATACTGCAATAAAAGGTAAGTTCCGGCTTTATAAAAATATAATTTGGTTTGTCTTATGCTAGCTGTGAAGTATCTTAAGATAGCACTTTTTTGTAAATTAATTTCATGAAATTTTGAAACCGTATAAACATTTTTTGGATGAATTGTTTTTTGTATAAATCCAGCGTAAAACCTGCAAACATTATCATTATACTTTGTCATTTCATTTATTTATAAAAAGAAAAGTGAATTTTAAGCATTTTATCTGAAAATAAGCTCTGAAACTTTGAAACTTTAATCTCAATAGCTTAAAGTCTTCACAACTGTTCAAGATATGCTATGTGGTAAAACTAAAAGCATTACTGTACAAAAATGAAACTAAAAGTATGTTAAGTGTGGACTTAATCCTCGTTAAACATATTGACAACTTGGCATGTGCACACCGCAAATTCAAGGAAAGTAAAAGTGCCTAAAACTAAAATAAGTAATGTTAACAACACACACATATTTTCATTGGTTATCACCAAAGTGAGTTGCACAAATTTGTTCAATATTTTATTGCATATTTTTAGGCACTACAGCGGTGTACTTTATTAAATAGCTATTGAACTTTGCATGTTGAACATTAAACAAATATCGAATTTAGCAAAATTATCTTATCTAATCAGTTATGGCCTTTTTGTACATCAATTTATATAATATTTTGATTGCACACTATGCATATTCCAAAAAAAATTTTTTACTAAATTACTATTTTTGTTTATTGTATAATATATAGCTAATCTTCATTATTATTACAATACTTGACAAGTGACAAGCAATCATATCTCTACAGATACCAATGTTAACATGCAAAACGATAGGCTAAACAAACTTGGGACACATGAAATATCAACACTATTGTATAAAAATACAATATACTCTCGAAATAAATATTCTTGGAAATGAAATGAATAAAATTTAGTTTATTTTCCACAAAGCAAAAATTTGCTTTACCGCAATCCTTTCAAGCCCAAAGATTACAAAGTGAAGAAAGCAAGTTGCTGAAATCAATTAAAATATGCTTCATTTCCTCAAATTACTACAATGACCAGCAGCAAAATTATTTGGTTAATTAAGAGAAATAGAGAAACATTGAAATTCTAGTAAAAATGTTTATTGTACTGAGAGTTGTAGACCAAAATATTGAAAATATATTACCGAAAAGTTCTATTTAAAGAGACCATAACTCTTGTAGCAGTTATTAAAATTTTAATATTAATTGCTACAGCTTTATGTTTTATATAGTCTTTTCTGGTAGAAAAAATCATCCAAAAATTATAAACGAAATTTTAGAAAAATAGCATTAAGATGCAAGTTTTGGCGACTATGCCGAAAGTTTTTTGGCGATTATGGCAAAATTTTGACATTTATCTCATATCATAGATATTCTAGATAAAGCAATAACTTCAGAGTGTTTACTATAACTATCATTTAATATGGTAAGCAAAGCTGATCTTATATAAAACTGTTTGGTCATATTAATTTTTTTTTTGTAAAATCCAGTACCTGAAATATAAAAATTACAAGATACTGAAATTTTGTATATAATAATTTTGTTTGCTTTGCAGACGGAACAATTCTATTAAATGAATAAAACATTTGTAATACCGAAAATTTCCTTCCACAGAATTTGAATTTGAAATTAACTTTTTCAATGGAAAATTCTATGATTTCTTTGTGGATTTCAAACAGTTATCAAGAAATAAAATTGAAAAATTTTAATTGCTATCCTTAGCAATGAAATAAGAAATTTGATGCTTTAGGCATTTGAAAAAATTAATTCAGTTCACAATTTTACTAAGCCAAAGTTTATGGAAAGCAATGAGGAAAGTTTAAAAATTGATTTCGGACACAGCCACATATAGTACAATACACTCGAAGAGCTTGATTTGCTTCAAACGATGTAGAAATGCTCAAAATGGATTTCAAAAATGATTTAAGATTGCTTCGGTAGCCGTTTTTAGCGCATATTCGGGTTCTCCAGATCCAGTTGTATGAAAAAAATGTTCAAAAGTATAACCAAAACAAGCATTAACAATATCCAAGAGGCTGACTTTGGTGATGTTCAAAATTTATTTTACACCTCTCCTCTTCGATTTGTGTCAAGCCACTTCTTGTAATGTCTTAAAATCATAAACGAACTTGTAAATTAAAATCATTTTTCAATTCATCAAGAAAACAAAGCTCTTATTACAATTCATTGGAAAGAAACTTGAATTTTTCCATTCCAAAATGTGTGGTTTTGTCATGGTTTCGAGAAATTATTCCTATTTAATTGAAATTGAAAAGTAATTTTTGGAGAATCGAACATAATGTCGATGAACACAAATTACAACTGGCAAGCCAATATTACGAACAATGGACGTGGAGGCATCTGTGCCGGTGTTAGCAAGTGCTTTGTTTGAGAAGTACATTTCCCAAATTGCTGTATGTATATTGGGATGGCAAAAGTTCTTCTATTTGGCACTGAATTTCTTGGCATGAACGTTTTGTAATAAAATCTCCTTTGTTTTCCAAACAAACCTCAAAGTCAAAATAATTACATAATTTATAACAAACCTTTGTAAAAAGTATTAAAAAGCAATGAATTGATATGAAAAACTGATTACTTGAAAGTTTATTATGCATCGCTTGAAATTAGTCATGGAATAATTTTGAGGTAGAGCGCTTTCTGCAGGTGTATTTATCATGCAATTTAGTTCATACAGGTACTGCGAAAATTGCAAACACTTGAAATATTGCAATTAAAAGTAAATAAAAGAGATTGCGTTTATGTTGTATAACGTAATCTTAATTGAAACTCAGGAAAATCTGTTTATAATTGAAAACATAAAAAGTTTGACATGAAAAGTTTCAACAATGGCACATTTCCTTATTCGTTGAAAAAATGTACAGAAAAGTTAAACAATAGAAAGAGCGAAACATTTCCTTATGCAATTAAAGCAAAGCCTCAAACTACTAGCACTGCAGCAAGCAAAGTTAATACACATACCAACAATGCTGCATGGGTAAACGCTTAGGAAAGGCTCTCTCAAAATCATATTTTCATGAAAATAGGTCTTTAAATAACAGGGCTGTTAAAACACTTGCTTTATTTGATACTTTTTACAATTGGCATTGTATCGTTCAATAGAAGCCCTGCTTGAAGCCTACAAATTGGATGCCACAAAGTATGCTCTCTATATTTATTTTCATGATTCATTGTTTCTTATAATTCTCAATTGGTTTATTTGTGATAAATAAAGTTTGCTTCAAACTCAAAAATTAATCGACATTTATGTAAGCTATTTTTCATACGATACCGAATGTAAGGCATTAAAAAATATCACCTTTTACATATGTAAATATTATTTGGTTTAAAAGTCACTGATGATTCCATTTAGTAGTGGATGAAACTAGTATAACTATGAGACATTTTTTGTTGTTTTGTTTTCTTAGTAAACTGCAAATCTTATTCTTTTGATATCCTTCAATATTTTTACTTTCCTATTTAGAAGCGGATAAGACAGTCCTACTTTAATCTCTTCCATGGAAAGAATACTTTCCTCATTCTATTTAGAAAACAGTACAGAAGTCGCACTTTGAAAGCTTAAGTGAGTCATTTCTTATAAGACACAAAATAAATTGAAAGAGAGTTAGGAAGGCCTTTGGCTGCTGTGACAGTGCTATGGTAGAGAAAATAGTATATACCATCATAAGATTACAAAGTAAACAAATCAATGGAAAACTTTCTACACAGCGATAGTTAAGAAACTTTTTAATTTGCACAAATTAAACACAAAACAAAAGGAAACAAATTTTCAAATAACAATTACAAAAACGAAGAAAAAGTAGCGATTAATAAGTTGGCACTTGTGGTTTTCTCTTTCTACATTTTCTTTTGTTGCAAACGTATTTTACTTTCCGCTTATGTATGGTACTCGTATATGTACGAGTAAGAGTGTATGTGTCTTCAGAATAATTACATTTAATTAAACACAAAATAAACAAGCGACAAGCATAACGACGGATGTCCTGTAAGTAGACACACAAACACATGACATCACAAACAATGAAAGAAAGGATTAAATGGTGCTTGCATAAAAGTGGTGCGAGAAAGACACAAAAACAAAGACAACAGCAACGCGTGAGAAAGAGTTAGCTTGAAGTTATGCTATTGTAATACGCATTAGTTTTAATTAGTGCGACAAATTGTGGATTATCATAGTTTTGTTTACACATTACGCGCTACGTATGTATGCATGTGTCGGTGAATTCGTTTGTGAGTGTGTGAGTATCTGTAGTAACATAGCTGAATATCGTTAGCTGAGTAAATGTTGCACAATGATGACAAATACCCATGGGAGTTAATTAAAGTGGCCTAGTGGCCTCAATAAAAAAACAAAAACTTTGAGAGCGAATAGTCGAGACTATTCTTTTACAGTTTTGGCTTTAAAAAAACAGCAATTCTTTGAGGTACACTTTAATAAATTGTTTAACGTATAAAATAAAATACATTTAAAACAGTGACAGATGTCGCAGTGACTTTGTGACATGGAATTGAGAAGTCAATTTCGAATCGTCTTATGTCTGCAGAAGCTGAAAATTAATGCCTTTAGTTTTAAGCATAATGTGTCATGTTGATAGATAAGTCAGAGTTTTCACTTAAAATTCATTCTCACTGTACCAATCAATATTTTTTATCTGGGGTATGCGCCATTAAAAAAAATGAATAAAGCAATTTCTGCCACCCGAAAATTGGCGCAAAGTAGAGCGATTTGAGGTAGGTCAAATGAAAGCTTATGAGCTTGTAGCCGCTCAATGGCGCTTAGAAAAAAACCCTGTGGACCGAGAACTGCTTTCCAAAAAAAAAAAAAAATTTTTATAAGTGCAAAAAAGTAGAACATGAATTTTTTCTCAAATATCATGACGGCATTGTTTTTTCCTTTAAAATATGAAAAAAAAATTACTCTGCACCGAGTGAAGCTTTTCTTGGCACATAACAAAATGTCTAAGAATTATCAAAGTTCGCTACTTGAAATCGCATCCTGTGAAGAAAATTCCTTCGACCAAAAAATGTTTCAACGAGAAACACTTTTACATTTAGTCGGAGTTTTTAGCGCCAATTTTGAAGTTTTCATTTTGTAAAAATTTGATGAACGGAGCCAAAAATTCTGAAAGAACCTTGAAATATTTCTTGTTGAAAAACTAACATATTTAGATCTATAAAACTCTATGAAGAATACTAGAAACCAGTGGGACAAGCTCTAGACTGAATTGAGTGAACCTCAACAAGAGGGCGTGCTACCGACCATTCAAGAAAAAATTTCATTACGTTATACTGAGAGAATTACTCAAGTAAATGGTAGGCAATTTCAAAGAAATACTAGAAACGGTTTAGCCAAGCACCAAATAAAAATTGTACATACTTTGACAAGAGGGCCTGCCACCTCTCATACAGGAAAAAATTCCAATATCATATGTAGGGGAATATTTAAAATAGTGCAACATAATATCCGACTACTACTACGAATGATATAAAAGAAGATTTTTAAAAAAAGGGCGTGAAACCTGATGGAGTTATTTGAAGTAGTAAAACCTAATTTAACAGAAAAATTCTCAAAAAAAAATTGAGTGAATTTTTAGAAAAAGGATGTGTCATTTGTTTTGTTGTTTTATTAATGTTTGCTTCTTTATTTCTTATATCTTCAACTGAGACATGATATTTATGCAGAAACACATATTATTATTTTAAGCTTGAACTTTAAAAAAAAAATACTCGAAATGTAATTATATTCAATGCTATCCTTCGCCCAAACAAGACATCTGCTATAAAAAGAAAATAATTTATCCAAATGCAATTTGCAATTTGCAAGAAAACGTGCACTGTTTATCGTATACCAAAATCAGCAACTACAAGAAAATAGTCATCAGCCACAACATTCGAGTTGTTTTGTTCAAATATTCAACAACAATAAAAAATAATCAAGTCGTCACCAGTACGAAGTCACCGTCATCATCACCGTCATCATCATCATCACTATCGTGACAGCACACTGACATGACTGCGCAAGTTTTCTATGCAAATAAAATTAATGAATATACCAAGGATATATGTTTGACAGCAGTAGTAGCTCAAATTGAAACACGAAAAATAAAAACAACTATTAAAATACAAATTATGAGAATGCAAGAGTATGCTGGTGAAATAAAACAACATTTTAGCACTCTGTAGGATATTATTTTCTTTAGAATCTTTAGATCATATTGGAAATCAATAAATAACTTCGAGCCTCAGACTTCGTCTAAGCATATAGTCAGAAAAACTGTCCCGATTTAAAAACTCACCACAACGACTTGTTTTTCTGCATCTTCCTGAAGTTCATTAAGAGATTCGCTTAGCTGATCGGGTATAACACTTTTAAAGAAGTTATAAATATATTGTCATAAATGTGGAAATATAACGTCTAAATTTCTGCTGGGTCATAATGCGTTCAAACTCGTTGAGTAGTGAACAATAACATGGGTTTGGTTACTACCGGTTGATTTAAGTAATAAAAAATTAATTAAAGGGATATCATTTTATGTTATTGTTGTTGTTGTTGTTGCTGTGCAGCACTTTACAAAATGAAATTACGTAACAACTACATAGCTAGTGTAAAATAAAATAACGGTCATAATAAATTAATATCACACCCATACTAAGACATAAAGAAAAGCAACAATTGTTATAATGAAAACAAAACAAAACAAAACAGAAAACAATAAAAGCCAAGGCCTTGAAAATGAGACAGCATTATGTGAAACGAATGAGCTGTGTAATTTTGAAATGAATTTGCTATAAATTTAAGTTTTTATTAGATCATAAGGGAGAAATTTTAATTCAAAGTGAAAACACATATGATGATACTCCCACACACGGTCTTTGGCTTCCTAGCCAATTTAACATTTTTGCTCAGTGCTTCAGAGCAATACTTTTAGTGTAGGAGTTGGTGACAACAATGAAAATATGTTTATTTGTATAATTTGTTTCAGAAACAATAACAAAAATAAATAGAAAAACATATTAAAGACGAAATTTTTGAAAAGATGAAAACACACTTATTTGGTGCTCAAAAAACCGCCATCCGATAATAATTTATTCACCTTTCGTCATTTTAAAATATCCAATAGAGCCAGCAAAAAATGAGGTATTTGGATTTGATATGCACTCCCGAAAAGAAAACAAACCACCAAAGAAAATATGTAATGGAATTTTTAAAAGAAAATAAAATGAATTTAAAATTCACATAGATTCCCTTTAGGTACTTTTTTAATTGAAGTAAGTTTTCAGCATTTTTTTTCCATAATTTGAGGCATCATTGTGGAAAAATGGCTACATATTTTTTTTATTGAAAGTATTGTCGAACGGAAGCTACAAATTTTTCCCATCTTTCTGGCAGCCGAGCGTTGTCGTGATGAAAAAATCGAATTCCAACCTTTTGGATGTATCCCAATGCTTTTAGTCGCAAGGAAATGACTTTTTGTGTCAAGCCTAATCATGCAGCAAGCTCTTCTTGCGTCTGGCACGGATCCTCAGCCAGCGAAGCCTCTAAATCCTCGTCTTCAAAAATTTTCGGCCTTCCGAAGCGGAAGTCATCTTCAACATCAAAATCACCACTTTTAAACAATTTGATCCACTCACGACACATCGATTCACCAATATATTCCACCCCATAAGTTTCCAGGAGTAAACGATAGGCCTCAGCCGCACTTTTCTTTATATTGAAGAATAGAAGCAGCTTTTCCCGCAAATGACGCTTATTTGGCTCGAAACTTGCCATGAATTCGCTCGAAAAATATACGACCCCGATAGGAATGCACAAACAAAATGATGCAATGTCGTTTACAGATGCCCAAGCTTTCAGTATGACACTTGTGATCTGAAATTTCTACCCGAAATCTACTGCCATCTTTTGTAAAACGCAAGAAACGCCGGATTCGTATCAAATCGATTACTTAAAAACTGTTAAAAACATGGGGTTTTTTGAAAGAGCCATAAATTAACGAAAGAATTGTTCAGTATTTTCTTTTAAATTTTTGTTTAGAGCACACAATGTCAATGAATTTTTCAAATATTGAACGACGAAAAATTTCCATTTCTTTCTCGAATAATAATGATAATACGAAAAAATCGCTAAAAGACAAAATAGGTAAATTTTTTTAGTAGGTAAGGAATTTCCCCAAATTTTTTTTTTTTTAAATTTTAAGCACTTTTTTCGTTTGTGCGCATAAGTACGTAAGACGCACCAAGTAGGGTTTTTGTACTGCGTACTAATCCGCTTGTTCGATTACAAACTGCCATATGCCATATATTTGAATAAAGCGTTTTTAGCTAAGAAACTTGCACTGAATTCATGCTCTATGATCAAAAAATGTTTGTAAAACCAAGATCCACCTATATATTTATGTTATATATGTATGTGTTGGTATATACATTTTAAGCTGGGAAAGTAATTTTGTTCAACTGCAACTTTGTGATGCTGCCTTCCGAAGTATTTGCATCCTGATCAAATCAAATATTCCTAAAATCCTTTTAAAGTTGAGTTTTTCTTTTAAAAGTATTCTATTAAAAATCATATTCATAAATTATATAACTTGCCTTAAATTGCTCACACTGTTAGTAAAACTTTCTTAACAAAACGGATAGAAATAGCAATAATAGCAATAACAACAACAACAATAATAATAACCAGCTGACTAACTAAGTAACTGCAATAATCATTAAATAAAAAAAGTAACATACGACAAGAACGCTAACAAAACTAAAGTTCAAGTTAAACAAAAAGCAAAAATCGATATGAATAAAAAAAAGAAGGCGAGAGGTTAAATAAAAATTACGGCAAATAAAAGTCAGAGAATATGTATGTATAATTGGACTAAACGAAACGAAAGGATAAGAAAATCGTATAAAAGATTTGCAATACTAAGAAAAAATCAACAACAGCAAAAGCACAACAACAACAACAACACATAAGTTAAGAGTTAAGAGCAAAAACATAGACTCTAACCTCCCACAAGAAATAAGATAAAACGCCCCAAACATTTAGGCGATTATATCTTGCAATAAAAGTCAAATATCGTAGTTATCAAGCAAACAAAGACAACGATGGCCACGAAAATGTGGTGATGATGGTGTTGGTCTTAACTCCTCCAAGTATAGTGACATGAACAATTATCAACATGGCTGAGCACAATGAGCACAGATATCTGTGAAATGAAATACCTCGAATAACATATTGGCGAACATTAAGATTTGGGAAAACCTTCACAAAATAAGGTAGAATTTTATGAAAAGGCACAGTGGGCGAATGAGCTTTTCTATAGGTAGCATTAATTTTTTAAATATGAAAACTTAAAAAAAATAGCAGTTCGAAACTCTTTTTGCTATATAGCTGATTTTCACAACCCAACTTAGCCTGACTTTGTAATCGGCAAGCAGTTTATTAGCTATGCAGATTGAATTTTAAACAAGAAAATTTTAAATTCAAAAAAAAAATTACCTATTTTGACATTAACTACTCGCTCATGGATATGCCCATCATAATGTGAGCGCATATGTTGAAGATAGCAAAATAATTGTTGCGACGGTATTTAGTCACGCACACAAATGTGACGCTGTTGTTGTCTATGTCAGACTCTCACACCTGCTATCGCATTGCTTTTAAATCACAATGAAATGACCAACAAACACATATCCATGTTAGCTTAGAGGGGATGAAAGTGGAGAGGCGGTTTAATAAAATTTACTGCCTGGCGTTAAAGAAAGTTGAGCTTTGGATTAGGTGTGTATGTACATATTATCGTGTTGGTTTTCTTGTAAGGAAGTGGCGTTAATTCAACTGTGAAGGTCATCGGATAATGTTAATAAATAATGTTTATTGCGATGAGGCTTTCATATCACATATTAAACAATTAAGAAATGACAAACAAATGGATCAATAAAATGTGAAATGTGCTTTAGTAGACAAGAAATAATTGAAAGTTTTGTTGTTGTTGTCATACGTAAGTGGATATTTTGAAATTACATTTGGCTTAGAGGATGTAGTTATTGTGTATGATCTAAAATGACAAAAGGTTATTTATAAATGCCCCTTACTTAAAATGATTAATGTGAATATGAAAAGAGCAATTGAAAATAATGAAATAAATTGTTTATTGTGATATCAATTTTTTTACTCCTTTGAAGGACTCACTTATATGGTATACGCATACTTTGATGACATGTGCGCTACAACAAATAATTACATGACATAATGCTTTACATGCAACAGTTTTGAATTGGAATTAAGTATCAAATTACGTATTCTTTGGAATGGGAAATTGTTGTTTGCTATTTGCTTTCGTGTAAAAGTTACTGATGAAGGGTGGCAAAGCACCCTTTGTTAGTTTAGAGCTTTGACCGCGAAAATAAATTCACTGTCAAGGTGATATTTTAATTTTATTAAGTAGTTAAGAGGCCGCTAAATGATTTATTAAAATTAGCTTGGGAGTTTTTTTTTTGTGTCTGTCTATTTCACTTAAAAATATCACAAATATTGAGTGCAAGAGGAATATTACTGCTTGGGCATAATTTTCTTAGACACAGTTTTGCTACCGATTTTTTTTCGAAAGTCCTAACACAAATAAGTGATTTATCTGAAAGAGGAATTAATTGTCGTTTTAACTAACTAATCCTTTCAGCTTAGTAAAGCTCGTCTACTCGTTTCATGACAGCATTTGAAGACTTTGCAGTTTTCATCCTGGAAATTTGAACTTCCTTCTTGGAATCGTTTCTGTCTACGCTTACCGCGCCCCAATTGGTAGGAATGGAATCATTAATTAATATTATAGTTCCACAAGCTCTCTCCTTCAAAAAATCTGTCAAAAAGTTTTTTTCCCTTAAAGTTTGTCTACCATTGCTTAACGTTTTCGTTTTCACTTAGTTCTTCTAAAGCTTGACTCAAGTTATCATTAAGATTAGCTGTTCTCTGAGCTACATTTGGGAGAAAATTGACCCTGACTATACAGCATTCTACTGTAGTTAAATTTTTCATAAATGCTGAGCTTAAAAACCCTTTGCATGTAATTTCAATAGCTCTTTACTCTACGCATGATGGCCCACTTTGCGTAAAAACTGAAGGCAATCGCGCTACCATAAAATGTTTTTGAAATTTTTTAATTCTGGTTAATTTTTCAAGAGTTTTTTTCATAGTTCAGAATTTCAAGTTAGCTTAAATATACAAGTTCATAACAAGCTAAAATAACTTAATTTCCCTTAATTGCTTTAAAAATTGATTTTACGCCTAAAAGTATGCCACTTGCAATTCAAAAGGAAATTTAATTTCAAAATGCTTAACTCCAATGCAATTTTGCTTTGACAAAAATGCAAATTTATTTCCATTAAAACTAGTTTTTGTGGGCATACCACCTTTGCGACACTTACTAGCAGCAAATTTCCCATTAGAGGATCAAAAGAGCACACAAAGGATTTAGACAGAAATGCAAACACAATATGTTGCCGAAAAATGTGTCGCCATTGTTGATGCTTAGCAAATTGCTGGCGCGTAATTAAAATTTGCACTCGAAAAAGTCAAACCAAAAACAGTCAAATGAATGACCGAGTCACTGACAGACTAACTGAATGCCCGACAATTTAAGAGATAGTAAAACCCTGGAGATGTCATTAAAACTCAGCCGAAAAATAGCATTTGATGAAATTACCACAGCGCGTACTTAAATGACCCCATAATGATGAATGAACAAAAGAGTGAACGGTTCAAATACATGAATGTATGTAGGTTCTAATATTGCACTTGTGGTATGTGCATTAAGGTGGATCATTTTTATATGTAACATACATAACACATTTTTTTTTATTTTCGAAAGATTTAAAGTTATGGTACACTCTACTTAATGTGTGTCTCGGAATGCGTATGGTGTAAAGGCTGCAAAAAACAAAAGCAATTTTTAGCGTACAATATTTGGTAAACAACAACTATTAATGAAACACTAATATATGAGACAAATAATGAAACATTCCTTGTACGCTCTAGTACACTTTAATTTTAAAATAAAGATCTTTTTTATTTTTATTATCAATTAAAGAATTTAACTAAAAAATGTAATATATTGAAACAAAAAATAAAACCTTTTTAATGGGAGAGCGGGAGAAAAATATTTGGGGCACATAAACGAATTCTATTGGAGCACTTAAAATAGCAATGAGAATAGCACAAGGGAAGCGCTAAAGGAGCACGCAAAATTTTTTTTTAGAAAACAGTAAGAAAGCAAAAAAATGTGCGAAGGAGTAGCTTCAAGAGAGCACAATTGGAGCACAAATATAATACTAAAAAAACTTTCAAGAATCAAAAATTAAATTAAAAAGGAACATAAAAGGAGCACTATCCGAACCATTGGGCATAACTACTTTCTTTAAAAAAATTTCCTGTATTAGTTATCCGATATACATATATCCTTTCCTCTTGGAAAATAAACACAAAAAATATTTTTAACCTCATAATGTAAAATTTAAGCGCTAAGAAGTTATCGCAAAACACTGGCAACCCTACTACAAACACTAAAGCAGCGCGTAACATTTTTAATGAAAAGTTTCCTCTATCATTTGTAGTGTCATATGTCGTAGTATAATGACGGTACACGTGTCTGTGTTTGATTGAATGGTGTTGGCTGCTGGTTTAATGTGTTTGTGTGTGAGGCTAACGAAGGTTCAAAAATACGCTCAAAATGTTGTAAATATATTGCAAATTAGTTGCCGTCGAAAGAAACTGCCACGAGAAATAGAAATGTCTGTGATAATAAAAGTTTTGATGGTAAGCAAATATATTGCCACTAAATAAAGTTGATTTCTCAATATTTAATTAAATTTTAACTGAAACATTAAATAGCAGCTTAAAGTAAAATTTCACACAAACAGTTTAGTTTAGTTCCATTCATTCTAGAAAATATTTATAGCTGCGTTTTATGCGCCATCTGCTGCTAGGTATCTATAGCTAGCAATAGTAATTATATGGGAAAGTAAAAACAAAATCCATGTAGCCATGTATACATAGCAATTTGTTTAAGTGCCAGCGCTACCCAGAAAATTTGCACTTTGTCTATTAAGCATTTTGAAATGAAAAAAAGCAAAGCAATTTTGCGAAAAAAAAACAACTTTTTAAAATTTCAGACTGCAAAGAGTAGTAATTTGAAATAAAAACAAGTTAAAAGAACAACGAGTACTGGTATTAACAGCGAGTAGGAAGATTAGTCGTTTTATTGGTACATAGATAGCGACTTGCCGAATAAAACGCAGCTTATAATTCATTTTGGACTTAGCGAAAGTTATAAATAATTTTCTGATTGGTAATATACGGAAATGTCTGGGGATATACTTTTTCGTAAATTTCAGAGTCAGATAAAATGCTATACTACAAGATCACTTTATCAGTTTTTAAATATTAAATTGTCATACAAAGTGAAGAGAAAAAATTCTTCGAACTTTAAGCAAATGCAACGTCTAACTAATTTGAAGGCAGTACATTATTATACCACCAGTCTACAACAGAATTTATTTTTGCTTAGAAAACTACAATGTCACTTCTATCACCAATTAACTACAAAAGCTTTAAGTCGTCTGCACATACATAAGACCATGTATTTGTGAAGTAATTTGACATGTCTTAGGCAAAAATGAAAAATGAATCTTAAAATATGTATCCTAGAGGCAACAAAAGATGAACGAGAATGGATTTTTTGTGTGGCTACCAAACTTAATTTTTTTCTAAGTTATGATTAAATTCAATTCATGAAAGATGAGTAAAACCCAGTTTCCTCAGACTTGGGATTACTACATAAAAAAAAAAAAAAACATTACTTTCAACATTACTTTCTAACGTAGTGATACTCACAGAACAGCTGTTTCCTTAAGAATGAGAGCTGAACTTTCCTCAGCAGTTGTGGGTATAAATATACTAAAGGAATAAAGGGTAATCACCGATTTACACGCAATCCTTTTTCATGAGTTTTCTTTTCGTTAAAAAGTGCTTATTGAAGTGAAGTGCCTTATATGAAGTGTATTTAAAAAAAATGTCCAACAGATTGTGTTTTGTTCTAAAAGCATAACGAAAATCCTGAGGAAAAAGGAAAAGAAGTTCGGCCAACCATGAGAGATGTCCGCATGTAGAACTGTCCGAAATTTAAACTTTCACTGTATATGAAACTTCTCAGAAGCGCCTGTTTCTGTGAATAGAAATATACCTTCAAAATCCAATTTAAAGGAAGTATTATTTGCTTATAAATTGTGCCAGCTAGTGTTGCAAATAACTTACTTACAAAAGCTTATCCAGCTTATATTATTCTCTTGTGACATAAATTCTCTTTAATATTTAAACTAACGTAAATTAGCATAAAAGGATCTTAAGCCAAAAGCTGCACATAAATTTTCGCCTGGTGAATTACTAAAAAAATAAATTGAGTTTTTGTGAATTTTTTGACATGTTCTCTACAGCAGTACACATATACACAGAGAAAACAATCTAAGTATTTGTATATATCTAGATTTGGATATAATCAAAGAATTATATAAAATCCGTTGTAGATGCAGAATTAGTGTTTTACTCAAATATATTGAGAATTATAAAATCAATTTAAAATAGTGTTATCAAACATATACATACTTAACTCAACCAAATATTTTCAATCGACTTATACATAGTATATAATGTTTTGCCCAAAAAATAACAATATAAGTTCAATTAAGAGCATAGGAATATCAACGAAAATTTGTTGATAGTTAATAAATATTTTAAGAACTTATTAATCAAATACATTTCTTAGAAGGAAACATTCCATTTTTTCAGTGTTACAACTACTTTCATGCAACCCAATATTACTATAACTCTTCTGCCTATAATAAACAACATAATCGTATATTACAAAATTCCTTTAAATAACTAAATAAAAGCATTTAAAATTTACATTTATTTCGTTTTTTTTTGTAAATATAATGTGCCAAACATTTACTAATATTTAATTTCCCACAGGAACTTTGCCATTTTTCAGCTAAAGCTGCTTGTCATGTTTGTTTAAAACTTTTAATGTGTTTTTGCCAACAAACCAAACTCTCTACATTATTTTAACCGTCAAAAAAATGCAAAAAAAAATTTAATAAAAAACAAACAATATCTTTTTTTTGGCACGAGTGCAGCCATAAACAAAAAAACATACACCTACATACATGATTTTGCATACAAGCACGCACGCACACTTTTTACGCACAAAGTCAAACAGTGCGTGCGACAAATAATTTCACGGATTTGCTAACACATTTATATGCCGGCGGGTTAGTAATATATAGTCAAATATTTAATTATGTGGGCATAAAAAGTATCCAGAGTATAAAAAGCTGTTGAATTTAATTAAAATAAGTGAATTGGGATTTCGTAATGTTGCTGTAATGCAAAGTAATGTAAAAGTGTTTAAAACTTTGCAGCAGCATTGGAAACCATAAATCATAATCATTATGCATAATCTGTGTAAAGTCGAATTTATGTTGGTAACCACAGATGATAATTTCAATTAACGGATTAAAATAATAACTAAAACTTGGCTTTTTGCAATTAATTATATTTTGATTATTTTATCATTTTATAACCACGTTAGATATCCTTCATTAGCTAATAAATATCAAGTGTTTTTTTTTCTGCTAATAACATCAAACTTTATTGCTGCCATGCTGTCAATTTATATTTTTAAACCAAAAATAGATTACACTATAAATAAAAGTCTGCTTTTATGGTAACGTATTGTTACTAGGTGTCATCAAAAGCTTTTTTTTCGAGTTTGTTTAAAAATATAAAAAAACCTTAACTAAACTGAACATTAGCAACTTAAATGTAATAGCAACACGCTTGTCTGCTGTCAACAAAAAAAAAAAAAACAACAAAAAAAAGCGAATTAATATCCATGACAAATTTCCACTCACTACACCAATTTGTGGGCCAAAAGGACTAGGGCAAATGAAGGTGTCATAAAGAATTTCGCTTAAAATAACTCATGCTTCGCCACAAGCCTATTTCTTGGTAACGCTCTGCATTAATTTATTGTAACTGACAGCGTTTGCTATCTATCTCTTTTCAATATCTTCCCGCCTGCTATAGTTTGTCTGCTGCTCACACTTATGCAACAGTTGTCTGTCTAAATGTTGCTCTTTCTCTATGTGTGTGTGTGTGCTGGTATTAACCCCACACAGCAATATTAACACTGTTAGCTATAGACAGTAAAATTGGCGCCAATATTATGAAAAACTCTATGTAGTGAACATTAAAAATGTAAATTATTAGGCGAATAGTTGAAGAATAAACAGCAAAAAAATAGTAACTGTAACAGCAGGGGAATTTCATAGAAAAGTGCTTGTGTATGTAATAAAAGGATAACAGCAAGGATAAGCTCGCTTGAACTTTGATAACTGATGTTGCTGCTGTTGCTGTTGCTTTCTTAAAATAATAATAATAATAACAGAAAGTAGTAGAAAAATAACAAAAAATACAACAACAACATTGAAGGTAAAGACAATGACGAAAAAAAACTTTAATTACTTTTAAAAGAAGTGACCAGGCGAGTGCTTTTAATCATCAGATCATTATTTGAAGTAAGTTTTCTAAATTTTCTCCCAAACCTTAATATGGCTGGTGTAGATTTTACGACATCAGCAATTCTTGACCTCATGAGCATATCAGTTCAAGTTGACCTAAGCTGAAAAAATCATTCATTCGATGTATTGAAAGAAGCGGCAAAATGCTAAGGTCATTTTGACGGTGTGAAAAACAGCGCCGTACCTTGAACAATGGTCGCCTGGATCAAGAACAAGTATACCATATGCCTACAAAAAATTGAAAATTTGAACACTTTGCTGTCACAAGCTCTTGCAGCCATGGTAACGGCTTCCTTCGGTTCCCCTAATTACGCCTCTTTTACAATTAAGGTCATAGTAATATCTGCTGAAATTTGTGGATTGTTAATAAATATTTTAAAAATCTATTAAGCAAATACATTTCGAAGAAAACATTCTCTTTCCACTGTGTAGATATTGTGAATAGCGAATTGAAGTTTATTTGCCAAGGAGTCGACTTCGAGATCTGCTCGTCGCGCATTAGTGAATCTTACAATCGTCAAGGACGTGCTAAAAAGCATATTTTCATATATATGGAAATTACATTACAAATGGTTTAAATAAATGTTATTATTTGGAACTGAAGGTAGAAAAAAAGCGTCGATAACAGAAATTGAACGCTCTTACTTTTGTGCCAATAAAGAGCAACATTCTATATTTTTGCTTATCTTAACGTCCCGCCTGTGGCAATTGTTAGCGTTAACACAACACTGTCAGATTTATTATATCAGCTACGAATTTGCATTATATTATTCAAACAAAATTGAACTGTAATTTTATTCCTTGTTGGAAAAGTGAAGCTCTCGCTTGAATCTATGTTCCTTAGTACAAAATAATGCCAGCCTTTTCTTGCTGGGCTCACATTTATGGACAACACGTGTGTTTATTTTAATTTGGAGTATGTATGCCGAAGTCTCTGTATCAGTGTGTGTTTATTTATTTGTTTGTGTTGCCTGATAAAATATTAACACTTTCATAAATGTAAGAGTGCTTTACTAAGATGTCAATATTAGATAAATATGTATACCTACGCTTACACATATTACATATACATATGTATGTATGTATGTGTGCATGTGTGCCTTATATTTGCTAGTGTATTTGTATAAAAGTATAAGAATGTCTGAGTGATTTGTTGACTGCCATGAATGCATCAAATATTTACGAGCGCGCGCGCCTATAGAAAACAAATCCTTCCTTTAGTTTCGCGAGTTATTTTTTTTCCGCCAAGAGCAATTCATCTTTTTTTTTTTAAATTAAAAAATCATGCAGAAACTTTTCATGTTTTCAAATAACAAAAAACAAAAAGAAAGAGAAAAAAAATCGACATGATATCTGAATTTCTTCAATAAAGTTTCATCAGATTTTCCACATTGAATTTTTTTAAATTTTGTGATGCATAAATTATTAATTGCAGTTACGAATACAACAGCAAGAATATGCAAAATAACAAAACAAAAAAAAAATATATTCCAATTTTCGTTACTCGAAAACACAAAAATTTCCCTCATAATTTTTCGCCTCAATAAATTAAAGTAGCAGCTGTAGCGCCGATTTATGAAATATTTATGAGCATTTCAGATTTCCATGCGAATGGACAGAAATAATTGCGCGAAAAATGTTTAAAGATTATAGGGAATTTTCTGTTTTGTATTTACCTTGTACCTGGGTTTCTTGGAAAATTTTTACATAATTTTCTTTTAATATTTTTGTTTGTATTTCAGTTACTATATTTATGTGGGTAACTTGATTTTATGATTTTTATGGTTTGGCTGACAACAGTTTTGTTTAAAATACTAAATACTGTGTATGTATGTATATGCTTTAAAATTCAGATGAGAATACAAAACAAATTTATTTCATAATGTGTGTGAACGTGAATGAATTAGATGTCGCTCATACGACATGTTGAGAAAAGCGAATTTAATGCATTGATACATATTGTACACAAATGTTTGCATAAAGCTAATCGTTTGACGAAAATTAAAACTATGTTTTTCAGTTTTAACATTAATTTGTAGAATATTCTACTTAAAATTTGATGAAAATTTTGAGATTATGAATATTTTTTTTGCCAAAAGAGATTATAATAAGTAAAATTAAAATTAAGATAATGTTGTTATCTAAAGTGATGAGCATGTTTTTCTTCATTTTGGTATAATAAATTCCTACAAAAATAGCTGCAAAAAATAAGGGAAAATCGTTAATTGGGTCATTGTCAAGAAAATTGGTATGAAGCAGCGAAATAATGAAAAAAAAGTATACGAAACTGATTGTTGTTATGAAAAAGTGAACAAAATAATTAAAAAAAAAATTTTTTGATTCAATTAAAATAAAATTTTTAAATTGCTGAGAAACGTAAATTTCGGGTAATTGCAATTCTCCACTTTGTTTCTAAGTAGAGTTTAATTACTGATTTTATTTAGAAGTTCTCCTTTGAATTATTGGAAAAGCTGATCCTTTAGCTTAAAACAAATATTAAATTTAAAATATGCAATACAAAATCCATATAAACCACTTGACGTTGTTGTGTTCATCTGCCACATTGTTCGCCATCGCACATTAAATTTTCTTGAATATCTATTTTCAATGTAAATTTTCTCCACCAAAATACTTCACAAATTTTAAATGTGGGTTTCTTGCTAGTTTTTAATATGTGGGCATAAATTTTATGCTTCATAATAAAAGGAAAATATACAATGAAATAATTTATATGCTGCAAATCTCAACCTGCAGTATTTTTTAAAACAATATTTTGACAAGATGAACAGAAATTTAGTAGAAAATGTTGCCAAAGGCAATGTAATTTACTTTTCACAACCAACGTAAATATATTGTTGTAGTCGTGGCATTTATTTTACTCATATAGCTATTTTACTTTCAGTTTATCGACCTACCTACAATGCAACAATTTAAAAAAGAAATTTTATCATTGTTCTGATTCGAATTTAGTTACTTTTCAGAATTTTGTGCTCTTGGGAATTGCACGTCAATATTTATTTCAAAAATATTATTTCAAAATTAAAAAGGAGAGCAAAAAAAAAAAAAAATGAATCGAAACTAAATTTGATTGTTCGGCGTAAAAACACAAGAAGTAGCAGATTACAAGTATTTACACAAAAAGCCTACAGGCGATACATGTGAAAATGATTGAGTAGCACACAAAAAAAGAGAAATTTACAAACAACAGCGAACCCAAAAAAAAAAAAAAAGGTTTCGTATTAAATGTTGAGAAGCTGAAACATAAACCACAAAAGAACTCACAACTTTACGATAAGTTATGATAGTTAAAGCAACTTAGATAGCACTTAATTTAAATAACCATACAAATGTCGCTCACAAATTTGTAGAGCATTTTACCTTCATCTTCAAATTTGCATTTGTTATTTACATAGCAATTCGCTAAAAGGACTTTTTTGTTTAGAGTGACCATCTATGTTATGTTAACTTCGAGTTGTATACGCAATATTGTTAAAGTGTAATTACATATCATATGGGAAAAACAACTCTGGTAACTTTAAGTTCTGTTAGCTTTTGGCCGTCATGTTTTTGTTCAGCTCAGATCCGTTCTATCACTTATTACGCAGATTTGTTTTTATTGAATTTACCTGCTTAAACACCACAAAAAAGCCACAACTTTGATCACCTCACTTACACATTTGATTGATTTCCGTAACATGACAACACAGTAATGAAACAAACAACATTTTTTTATATAAACATGTGTGTGGGCTAGCTTGAGAGAGAGTGATTTGGTATCACAGCTTGATGAAGAAGACACTAGAGTAATTGACTTGTTTGATGTGATTTGAAAAGCTTTATTGAAACTCTGATTTTATATCTTTCGCAAGAGATATGAATGTTTGAAGGCGTGCGGGAGCTTGGGATTAGAGCTCAAAGAAAACATTCTAACAGCGTTAAGTTGCATGATCTGGGCGGTTTGATTCTGATCACCAAAACGGAAAATTTCACTTCTAATGAATGACTAATAGAGTGACTGAATTATTTCTCTGGCTGTATGGCATATGAGCCTATCTTTAAAGATTATTCCATTCAAATATTTTCCGTCAAGGCGTACACACTCATAAAATCTATCGACAGTATTCCAAGCGTTACTTTGCAACAGCGATTGGAAAATTTCTCTCATGCTATTTTCTTAAAATATCGATATGTGCATTTCGTCGCTATCATACACTTTTGCCCTAAAAGACCCCCACAGAAAAAAATTCGTAGGGTTGAGCTCAGTGTTCTGGTTTGCCACACGATGTCACCATATCAACTTATTAGTATTCTGGGGAACTGTTCGTGGAATAGGCTGTGTGAAGGGGAATTTTCAAAAAAAAAAAGTTCTGCTTATTCCATTTTCAAAACGGTTACTTTTGGGCTGTGCAGAGCTTGTTGGTGCTTTAGTCGCGGGTTTTCTACATTTGGTGACGGATACCTCGACAGTATTGCACATTGAAAAAACCTTTGAACATATTTGTGTCTTAACATCGTTATATCCATAACCATTATTACTACCACTACCGGAACCATGACTATTACTTTTGCTACTACAATTACCATTACTATTACCATTACTATAACCACTACCATTACTATTACCATTACTATAAACATTACAATTTCCATAACCATTACCATTTGCGTCCCCATTACCATTTTCATTACCGTAACTATTACCATTTCCATTAGTATAAGCATTAGCATTGCCATTATCATTACATTTTCAAGTAAATAAATTTTCCTTAAAATTTCTATATTGAATTGCATTATTTTACTGCTTGATATGGCATACTCATTCCATACTATAATGCCCTACATCTAAGCAGGTTAAATTGGTGAAAATGTCATGTCTTACCGTAATGCCGTGGTAATTGACATGTCAACAGTATGAATATAATGAATTAATTAATGCATAGCAAAGCATAAAATTTATTATGTAAACATCACATCAGACGCACACGTACAAACATACAATGGCGTGAACATTGAGTGCTCCGTGTCAATGGCGCATTTAGGGGTAAACATGAACTTTTATCTAAAAGCTTTTAGTTAAGGGTTACAGTCAACCCCTCTTGCTTGGTGAACCACTGGCTAAAGTTGCTAATATGAGATTCCAAATACTTAGATGTGAGTGTAATTGATATGTTGACCCAAATTTCTAGTGAGAACTCTTTTGAAATATTAATTATTTATTTAGCTAACATAAAGTTTTGTTGACTTGTTGACAGACAGAAATAATGACATTAATGCAAGTAAACCAACAATGGCTGAAATTGGCAAATGCCAGTCAAGGTTAATTATGGTTTCCACACCAAATGACACTTATTGTATTAGCGCCGACCAGTATTTATGCTATTTCATGAAAATATATTGATGTATGAAAAATTTTTCATCAAACTTAGCTTATTATTTTTTCAAACTTTTATGTGCAAAATTTTTTAAAATTTTCAGTCAACTTAAATTTAAAGCATCAAGTTTGTGTGACAGCAAATGACAGCCATGTGCTAGAAATTCAAATAATATCACTAATCATTGTGACATTAGTTGGAAGCTGCAGATAAAAACCGCTCAATGCTTTTGGCCATTCGTTTCAATGCATAAGCTTATTCCGCTTTAATGCATAATATTTTTAAGAATGGAATTAAACCTTGAAAAAAAAACTTTCTAGTTAATTCAACAAATTATGTTGCTGTCTAATTAGATTTTTCTTGGATTCTATCTCATTATTTTGTTGCGAATTGCGCATTCAGTATTTTGTTTTTTTATAGGAGAGTATATAACTTGGGCAATTCTTCCATAAACTTTTGATTCAGTATTGTTGTTTTGTTGTCTTCATTCATTTCATTCTTCTTCTATTACTTTATGCCCTTTTATTCTGTTTTTGTAAACTTAGGCAATGCTCTGTTGATTTAGGACAAAACAATGGCAGCACAACTATATAAAAGAAATACACAAAACCTAAAGAAAAAAAAATGGTTACATAGACACAGACTGCACGACAGCCTTTAGGCCATCAGCAAACGAAAGAAGCAGCGCAAAATAGGTTTAAGCTGTGATATACCCCATTTTATGTGTTGCTGCTGCCATCTACCAGCAGAGTTTGGTTATGTATTTCTTTTTTTGTACAGCGGAAATTTTGTACAGGACTCTTTTGCGTTGTTGTAGTTGATGTTGTTGCCGTAATTGTTAACATCATCAACATGTTCTCAATTATCAAGTACATTTCTCTACGTAATACACTGACAAAATATCAAAATTTTTTATTTGTTTTTTGTTTAGTCAGCTCAAAATTGATATTGTAAGGGCTTAGAAATTGCGAAATCTACATGTACTGCAGATTTTTGACTTATATAACAAAATTATAAATCAAAAAGTCATACTAGTTTCATCCAATGCTAAATGAAATCATCAGTGATCTTTGAGTCGGTATCTTCTTGTAATTTTAATTTGCTTAGAAAAGTTATAGTTTTGAAATTTGTAGTTTTGTTTTCATAAACAAAATTTATTATCAGTGATCTACCATTCGTCTATTAAACACGCCGTTTTTTCAAAGGTGGCAATGCTTTCTCCTCAGCGACCATATTTACTTGTACATTTGCCTATCAAGTGCAGTTACAAAATTTCAACAGTGCTCTCCTTAAAGGACCGTATTGTAATTCTCACTTCATTCGTTTATCATATTGCTTTTTGATGATATTAGCGCTTTCTCTGCTGAGATCTAATTTGTTTTTAAAAAAAAGTTTTTTTTTCCAAAAATTTCTTACTGTGTATTAATTGCGTTGTGTTAAAAATTCTTTTTTCTGTTATTATTGCAAAAGAAAGCAAAAGAAGAAAAAAGTACTTCAGTAGAGTCACAACATTTGTGGCCACATTATTATGATTATTTTCTTTCTCTTTTTATGTTTTTTTTTTTCACTGTTAAGTCCTAAGGGTATTCACAAACAATGTAAGCATGAATGAAATCGTATAATAAACAAACTCAGGCTGCTTTTGAGTTTCATATGAACTCAATTATAAGAACTTAAAAAAACCTTAAAACACAAAAACAAAAAATAACAGGCCAAAGGCTATGAAATTGTTCAAAATATTCTTGAATAATTTCTTAAGCATATAATCAACTCAAGAGAACACTTTACCAATTTAAATGCTTAGATCCTTGTTGCCAATATTCGTTTAATCGTACACAAAAGAGCTACAGCAATTTGTTTGCTTTGTATCCCTTGCCTTGGGATGTTTACTTTTCTGCACAACTGCATTTGGTGAAATTAAATTTTCCACTAACTGAATTTCAATTAAATTGGCAATGCGTGCTCAATCTTGGTCCAAACAACTCGCATAAAATGTACTACAATACATACGTTGCAATTGTCATGATCCTTGTTCGTATTGTAGTCGACATTGATGTGTGCTGCGCATATCCCTGACATTTCTTTGTGTAGACATGCATACAAGTTCGCAGGAATAATTGAATTTTATAACAAAATTGTGTCGCTTCAATGTACCTTTGTGTTTGGGGTCAGTGGACTATGCTTCAGGTTAGATGTTTAAATATTTATGAGAAGAATTTACCGCGAGAATTCGACCTGCTGTTATTTTGCAAAGTTTAACCAAATCAAATGTTACGGTGTTATTTTTGCATCCTTTATTTTTAAATTAAATATGCAAACTGAGTTTTAACCTTTAATTAAAATTCATTTATCCAGTGGTTAAAATGATAACAATTCAAGTTTATGAGGCATAAAGAAAATCAAATTAATGGCCCACATGAATTTAGAGAAATTTGTTTATGAATATAAATGTTGGATAATGGAGAATAAAATCTATAAACAAAAAAAAAAAATTGTTTTAAATTGACATTATCAACATAAGCAATTTTAGTTATAAATATATAGATACCTATTTGGTGGTACAACGTGTTAAATTTATCGAAATCTATTATGAAAATGGCCGAACTAGGTGATATTTTTGCGTTAATAGTTGACCAACTGGGTCTCTAAGCCAAACTTTTACGTCCGGCAGCATTGTTTTCGGTTCGAAGCTCTGCAAAAATCTGCTACTCGCCCAGTATCGTGGAGTTTGTGCAACACATTCAAAATTGTATGTTCAGTTAGTTAATCATTAACGCAAAAAAATCACCTAGTTCAGCCATTTCGGCAGGAGTTAAACCTCTCAAGAACCATGCTAACTAAATTTTTATGGCTCGAATTAGATTACAGGGATGTGGACGATATGTGGTTCCCACAAGAAGGTGTCACATGTCAATGTAATAATAATTTTATTACTCGGGATGCATTATCTCTCAAAGCAAAGGTGTCTATTCGCCACTGAAATCGTTCGATTTGACACCTTTGGGCTTTTTTCTTTGGGGTCATCTCAAAACGAGATAGCAAGGCATTTTGATGGAATAGAAGTACGATTATGCTGGGAAATCATCCAAAATTTGAACAAATAGATTGATAGATGATAAAAATTTCGCCGATATTTTTTTTACACATAATTGATATCGATTCATAAGCATTACTCCATAAAGAAAACGTGATGATTTCAGAGCAACATTTTTTTATAAACTATTTTCATAGTTAAAAACTAATTGAATTGCCCTATTACTAAAAAGCACGGTTTAAAACTTTTCATAATTTTTTTTAGCTTTCTGAATAAAAAGGTTTTTTTCTTTGGATTTGACAATAGGTTTAAATTCATTCAAAGAACTGAACTGAATTTGAAAATTTCCATATTAAGATATTATGAGTTCAGTTGATGAAATTTGTCTATTTGATGACGAACTTAGCTTGATTTTGCCGTCAGAAAAATTCTGCAAAATTTTAAGCGATTACAAGAGATTGATGATTTTTGATTTTCTAAAAAACCAACACTTATAAACTACTCACTAAAATTGATAATACATTTTTGATGATTTTTCTAATAAAATATAAAACAGGACAATTTCTCTATTTTATTTTCATTATGCTTTTAGTCATATTTTATTGAATATCTTTTATAAAATTTTTTTGTTGCTAATTTTTTACGAAAAAAACCCTTCTGTAAAAAGAAATAAAAAATTTTAGGCAAAAAAATAAGCTACAAATTTGATGTATTATTGTGTTGCATAAAAATTGATGAAGTTTTTATGGTATTAATGCAATTTTGTTCTCTTAAGAAATTAATCAATATTGTAAAGTCTCTTTATTAAATAAAATAGTTATAATATAAACTTCAAAGTGTAGTAATATAAACTGCATTTACATTTTTAAAACTTTCAGTCAAATTGACTAAGCTCTAAAAATCCTTCCTACTTAAAATTTGCAACAGTTGCTGCAACGATTAATAAAAATGTCATAACAGCAGCTGCTGGCTGGCACTAATGAGTTTAGAGCACCTTGCGAAAACTTTAAAGTTTTTTCATACTTTTTACGCTTTTACGCTAGCTTAAGTCAACTTGACACTAAGTTTAGTTAGTAGCGTTTTTCTTTTTTTTTCAATAGAAAATTTTGCTTGCTTGCGCGCATAATAATAATAATTTCAAAAAGTTTATGATCGAGTTTTCGCTGAAAGAAAAAAAGCAAAAAAAAGAAAAGAAAATAAAAGTTTTCAACAGGAGCAGCATTATACAACGTGAGTAAATTGCATAAACTCGTAGCAATACAACAAAACTTGAGCAACATAGTGACAAATATTACAACAGCATTTATTGCCTTTGGCTCAGTCTTTTTTGCGACTACTTTTTAAGCGCTTTCAATACTTTTTTTTAAGCTACTACCCTTAGGACAAGGTATTTAAGGTTTTTATAAACTTTTGTAAAATGTTTGCACATTAATAATCGGTATGAAGAAATTTCTGTTGCATTGTGTGAACATTTTTTAAGTAAGCAATGTGCATATGCTTAAACTTCGTTGCAACTTTTAATCGAAAACTATGTTTAACAATTACAAGTAATTTTTTTTTTAAATATTTACTTCTTGCAAAATAGATAAAAATATCTCCTTAAAAAATCAAGGTCACTCAAAGCCTTATCATATTCAAATTTCGAGTGTTTTTTGTTCCGAGAGTAAAACCAACCGCATGCCCAAATAAAAAAATTGCTCAAAAAACATATATTATTTTGATAAATTTTTCATATAAATTCAGGTTGTAATTTCTTAACGATTTTGCTTAGATCCCGACATCCCGAAAAAAAAAAAAATTCCGTCAGTTTCACTCGTAATTCATTAAAATCCATTTGGTTTGATTTTGCGTCATATGTTAACTGCTAAGGGTCATAGTTCAATTATAATTTTTGATCGGAAAAAAATTCGCAAATATGTAACTCCATTTTGCCTGGTTAGCTATGTGCATAAGTTTCCTTTCGAAACTGCTGATACCAAGTTGGAGTATTTTAAACATATTTTTCCAAGTTGTGTAATAAATTAAAGGTCCTGAAAAGGTATCGCTTTTCTTTAGATTTTCCTCTACGTATACTTGCGCTGTAATATGCAGCTAAGTGTCATTGTGGTGCTCTCGAAAACTTTCACTTTATTTTTATAGTTGCTGTGCTGCAAACAACAGATGTCGCATGCAACTAAAACCATAATTTGTGTAACGAAGCACATTTTTTTTGTGTTTTTTTTTTATTAAAAGTTTTTTACATAATTTTGTTACTTCAAAACATTTTAAAAAAGAATGAAAAAAGAAAAACAGCTAGTCGTACAATGTTTTACAGACTGTTGTTACTTACGTGTAACTTTAAATTGTATAGTTATTGCTAAAAAGATTTCAATTCTTACTGAAAATAAATTTTCCGCTGCGACAATTCTTGGGCAGTTTTATGCAGAATTCAAGCCTGTACTAATGTAACGTGCTTCGGACATAAATATATTCAAAAATAATAAAATACTGAAATATCGCTTTTATCATCTGCACATATAGTATGGTATATCCTTGTACATATTTCAAATGCAAAATGCTGCAAAATTATCAATGTTTGCTGATTGATAAAATCACCGTATACTTAGTAGCAGGAAACGATGTTTTTTTCCCTCCCGCTAGATAAATAAATATTTAAAGTGACGGAAAATATTAAAAGGAGAAAAAATTAGTAAAGAAAAATTTCAAATAAAGTGTTGCTGATGTCAACAAATTGACGAGTGCAATAAAAAGTCAAAGGTAAAATTAGCAGCAACAGCAGTTAGAGAGCAGTAAATAGCACAAAAATAACGAATATCAAGTGCTCAAGCGGAAGTTGTGTTGAGTTGTGTTATGTTGTGCAATATGCTGCATAGCATGCTGCATAGCATGGCATCAGTTTTCTTATTGCTCAGTGGCGTTAAATTGGAAAAAAAAAATGGAAGTGAATTAAAGAATAGCTCGTAAGAAATTTAATAAAATAAAATAAAAAAATTGTTTTTTTAAATATTGAAACCGATTGATGATCGTTGGAAAGAAGTGCGTTAGCACATCATTTTGACTTGAAAAATTACTCAACTGTCAGTCGAAAACTAATGTTAGAAGACAGCTCCGAGGAAAAAAACTATGTGCTTTGCAGTATTTCTGGGTGTAGAACTTACAATTGATTAAATATGGCTCGTTGAATTTACTTTTAGCGGTGAATAAAGGAATAACAGTTTAGGTCGACTTAAGACAAATGGAGTTGATGCAAATTTTCATTTAGATCTTATCAAAATTTACATGCGTTTTAAGACATTATTAAGACATGGACAAATTCTTACAAATTTCTTAAAAATGCAAAATAAATTTTAACCAGAACTAATGCAAAATAGAGCAGAAATTAATTTCTCATGTTTTAAGCGGTTTTTCTATTGTGCCATAGATATCAAAGACAGATGTATTAAATTTTATTTGTTGAGTAGATATGAAAAAAGAACAGTCAGTTTTCTATAAAAACCAAACGGTTTAATATTTTATTGCAAACGCATTTAATTCAAAAAAATGCTTCCGACAATTCGTAAAAATCAAAATTAACAATCCAAATTCGAAAGAATTTCAGAATCTCACATGAAATGTCTCCATAGTCAATTTTCGACTTAATTCAAAATCTAAATATAGCGCGCTTATTGGTAGGTCCTTTTATTTTACTTTGTTTATTAAATTTTAATATTTCTTTACTTAAAAAAATTCAATAAAAATAACAGGTAACGATTTTATTTGTGCAGAAAAAGCCAATTTTTTATTTCTTTGATTTTTATTTCAATTTCTTAAATCAACTAAACGCCCACATAATAAGCAAAATAACAACAGAAAATTTATAGCAATTTTAGTATTTGTAGTGGAAATGCAAAATGAAAATGTTCCCTTTTATGTGTTTACTCTATATGCAACAACTACTTACATATTGATAAACAAAATGAAGGTCAGATCCTTTGAGAATGGAGTCAGTTCTTACACATTTCTTCTTGCATATTTCTATAAAAATATACACCTGCTATAGTGCCACATTAAACAAAAGGCTTACAAGTTAGTTATTCCGTTGTTTCAGAGCATACATTTTGATAGTATACATTGCATAGAAAGATTTTCAGAAGTAAATAAAGTTTGAAAAAGTATAACCAAAACATTTTGAAATAAAATAAGCATTTCATACGGTGGAGTGCATAGACCAGTGATGGCATTTTCGGTACATTTGTACTTTCTTTGGTACATTTGCGTCCTAAAAAATCGTCGTCAGTACATTCGACAAGTTTTCAGTACATTTGGTACATTTGCCGCATTTTCAGTAAAATTGGTGAATAAATAGCACATTTTCAGTACATTTTCTGTACATTTGGACAATTTATAATAATTCCCTTTTTTATTTTTAAGTAAATAATCGTAATGTGTGTGGATTTTGGATATTTAATTTGCAAAAAATATTTAATTTTGCTAAGATTTTTGAGATGCCAAAAGTGAGAACCGTTTTTTTCAGTAATCTTTAGAAAAATTTTGTACATTTTAGTTAAAATTTAGTGTTCAAAACATAAAAGGTACATTCGGCCTCAAAAAAGTACATTTGAAGTCTCGATTCAGTACATTTTCACAAAACGCAAATGCCATCACTGACTGCATAGTGATGGGATTTTTAGTACAATTGTACTTTTTTCAGTACAATTATTATTTGTTCAGTAAAATTTTACTTTTTTAAGTACAATTGTACTTTTTTGAATACAATTGTACTTTTTTTAGTACAATTGTACTTTTTCCAGTACAATTGTTCTTTTTTCAGTACAATTGTAATATTTCAGTATGTACGTACTATGAAAAAAAAGTACTGATTTTCAGTAGATTGAACGAATTTTCACCAAACTTCTGTTATATTTTTGTAATTTTTTTTTTTAATATCTTAATAATGACTAATATTCCTTGTAGTTATGTAACGTCATACAAAAAAATTGCGTTAAATATATTAAGATTAGTATAAATAATATCTTTTTATACAAATTTTCATAAAAATTACGAAAAAAGTAAGCTCGAACTCAAAAAAGTACCTTCCGACTATAAAATCAGTACATACGCAAAAAGTCCAAAAGCTCTTACCACTAGCATAGACCACTCCCGCACGTACATACTTCACACACATATACACTTGTGAAAACTTTTTGATTGTCATTGCCGTCGGGTGGCAATGCTCAGCTATACTGTAGCACTTTCTGACTTTGCGACTTCATTTGCATGGTTTTGTGTTCGAAGAGTACATGATTTTGTGTAGTATGTAAGTAGTGCGCTTATGTGTTATATGCAAATGCTTTTCGAGTTTAGCAGTTCCTTTGGGCAATAGAGGAAAAATAAAAATAAAAAAATAGTAAAAATTTTAAAAACCATATACATATTAAGTGCAATTGTTTCGCTCTACATTTAACGCATTTTGAGCCGTCACTTGTTTTTTATGTGATTATATAAGTTTTTTAGAATTTTCTTAACAAGATATTTTTGAAAAATATTTTTTGACCTTTAAAAAGTGTACTTATGGACTCTTCAAATTTCCTGTTGCAAAATGTTCACACTCCTACATACTACATACCTAAGTTAGAAAAATGTTAGTTTTCTTAAGTTGTACTCATTACTTTAGAGCTGAATAACTTTATTGGAAACTTCTTGAGACGTCGCTCGCAACGTAAGCTTTTTTTGAGAATAGAAAAAAAAAATGCTGCAATAGTTCAAGTTTTTCTTTTTGAAAATGATACTAAAATGGGTTAATGGACGTACCAATATATTGCATTTTTTTTCCCTCGAACTTCATCTTTTCTGCACAACACGTATGCAAAACTAATAAAATAATAAAACTTAATTTCATGATATTTTCCCCATATATGAACGACTGGTTTTACTAACGCCAACATAACACCCTTTAACTCCCATTTCTCTATACAACATAGTGCTAATGTAACTGCCAAACGTGCAGTGAATTACAAGAATTTTGATTATGGTTGCTTTGGTCTCTTACGCTTTTGCTGCTCTCCTTTTTACTCGATGTTTATACATTTTTACAATGTCAATGGAAAAGAACTATTATGGCAATATAAGCTTATGAATATATAGCATAAGAAAACAGAACAAAAAAAAAAGTAAAATAAATTACGCATTGTAAGTTATATAAGAAAAGTAATCAATTTTTTTAGTTGGAAATTTATTAAATGTCCTTACGAAACATTGCTACATTTCTCAAGCTAAGCCTTTAGAAAATTTAATATCACATATGCAGTTCAAAGTTCAAATATTTTGTTGCAATTATTTTAGGTGCTATGATTATGCTGCCATGCTGCATAGATTTCTAAGCTTTTTAACTCAAAGACTTAAATGAAGAATATAACATTCTTGACTTTTCTCATTTGAACGCCTCCAGCAATTGACTTAACTTGCAAATTAAATTCTTGCAAAATTACCCACAGGAAATGCCATAAAATGCATGCATCCTTGTGACATTTGATTGAATTCTATAGAAAAATGAGAAGTAATGAAACCATTTGAAGCAGAAGTTAGAAGCCAACATTAAAAAAGGAACAGCATAGCAGTTGCAGCAGTGGTAACTTGTTAAAAGGAAATGTATAAAAGTGTCATTTCCTTGTTAGCAAATAATCTATGATGTACTACCTAGAACTAAAGCACCCCTTATGTGCTGCTTCGGTTAAAACTGTTATCAGCGATGCATGAAGGACAACTAGGATGTCAGCCAGCCAATTGCAGGAAGCTCCGGAATGTTGTGTGCGGAAAAGGAAAGAAATTCAACAATCAGCGAGCATCACCTTCAAATGCTTTTAAATAAATGAAGCTTGCAAAGCTTTTATGCTATTTTTCTTAAAACGTCAACCGCACGGTCGACATTTGTGCTTTTTTATGTGCTGCATCTGTGTGTGTGTGTGTGTGTACGTTTGCATCTATGTGGTTATGTATTTGTGACCTAGCAGCTGCCCCATTTTTAGATTGCAAACTGTATGCATTGAACGAGCATGACCTAAACTCCACTTAACCTACATATATTTTTGTCACAGTTCGTGCTTATCATGCAGCTGCTAGGGTTGCCATGCTGAACGAACAGAGTTAGTGTCAACTTTTATTGATAACGGAACAAAAGTCACCATCAGTGACTTTTAAGCCGATGAGTGAGAACAATATGTTTTCTTTTGAAATTGCCACTCATCGGCTCAAAGGACACTGATGATTCCATTTAACAATGTATGAAATTAGTATGACCAGCAATGAGAATTTTGCTTGCCAAAAATTGCGAAAGATTTGATCAATAAACATTTCTGACTAAGTAGAAACAAATTTTGAGATAAAAATTTGTATGGTTTAAGTAATTTGAGTTGAAAGAATTGGTTCCAGTTTCTTTTCAAATTTTTGTTCAATTTTTAATCAGATAAAGCCTGTTAAATATGCACGGAGATGTTTTTGAGAAAACGATAACTTTCAGTCCTTAAAGGAAATATGTGTTGATTCTAGATCTTCTTCTAGTTCTACGACACATAATTTGAGTTGAAAAAGTACATAGTTCTGGCAAGATTGTAAGACAATTTTATTATCCCAGCCTCTTATATGGCAACTCTATCAATATCCCATATAGTACGTATACTCCCATAGAGCTTCTTCCTCCCACTATTTTTCCATAGTTAGCTCTTTTCACTTGATTGCCACTGGCATAACTATTTTTTCCTGCTGTCAGATTTTCGTAAAAGTACAGCGCTGGAAGGACCAATGCAAAAAATGTGTCATTTTATTTTTGAACTTTCAATTCAACTCAATTCACTTAAATTCAGTTGCGAACTTTTCAAGTTGCATCCAATTGAATTTTAATGTGATATTTTTTTTTTGGTTTTTGAAATAAAATCTGCTGCAACAGAGAGATAAAAGTGATGTACAAGTGTTGTCATTTAGTTTGTTGGGATTTCTGGGTTGTGTGTGCTCTTATATTTATAAGTGTTAGATGTTTGATGTAAAGGGTGTTTTCAGATGTTTGGTTTTTAAATGAAAAACAAATTTATTTTTAGTGACAGTCAATTTTACAGCTACTAAATGACTTATCTGGCATTAATAGATTTATGCTACAGCAATGCTTGCAAACTGTAGAAATTTACTAAATTCACTAAAATTTTAATTTGAAATAAATTAAAAATTTTTAACAATTATTTTCGGAATATCGCCTTATTTGACACCACCGGATTATCTCTTATAGCGATATGTGTAAATTCTGGCTTATACCGATAAAGAAATTTTGCAAATACATACTCAATTGCTAGAAAAACAGCGCTATATATTAGCCAGTTATGACGCACATATGTTCAAAAACATACTCAAATGCTTAATGGTATAAGACTAATTGACTCGAAAATCGGATCATATGGATAACTTTTGTGTCTTCTTTCAAATTAAAATTACAAAATTTAAAAAAAAACACCCTTAAATGTCAGAGCACCAGAGAGTAGCTGTGCGTGTAGAAGTGGCAGCGAAATTTAGATTGAGTGTCGAAAGATTGCAAAATTTAATTGCAGCACTTGAGCTTTTGCCTGCGATTTAGTTAATTATTTTTAAGATTTGTAATTAAAATTAAATTTTACTGAAAGTATATATATAAAGGCATAAATATTGCCAGAAGATATACCCATAAAAAATATGATTAGTTTTTAAAAATAAATTTTATTATATTAAATAAAAAAATTATATAACATAAAATATTAATAAAAATAAAAATAATAAAAAAAATATCCGCCCCCGGGTGGACTCGAACCACCAACCTTTCGGTTAACAGCCGAACGCGCTAACCAATTGCGCCACGGAGGCATACTAACTGCGCGGGCATAGCGCTGTGCTGAACATTTAGTAGGTACTTTAACCCTTATTTAGCAATAAATATTGGTTTTATGTAGATTGATATTTTAATGAGTTTGAAATTCTTTTTAAAATTATGTGCTTACCCAGCAAACATTTCGATGACATTCCACATATTCATATATGTGATTTTATAATTTTTCCTGCGATCAAACTTTAGCGTGACTAATGAGCGAAACTCTTAACGCTCTTCTGGAAGATAAGTAAGTATGCTTTTTTTATCGAAAATTTCTCCAGATCGCAGCGTTGGTGCAAGAAATCTTTAATGTATAACTTTTCATAAGAAATATGATATCCAATCGATTGCGCATAATGCCACTGCCGAAAATGTAAAGTGGGTATGAATTCGGTCGAGCAAAGTGGATGCGTTAAAGATTTTTTCACATATTTTTCAAATCAATTCCCGAATTTCAGACGATTTTTGATTTATAATTTTCGCTTATATTCCACATTATACAGAGCCCGTAAAAATGATAACCACGTATATACCTCGATGTTGATATTTCTTCTAATTCTATAAAATCGTCTCGAAAATGCACAAAAATCATGCAAATCGAATTTTGAAATTTTGTCTCAAGTGTCTCATGGACTCATGATATATTTTTAGGCCAGAGGACTAAAAATCGGAACATGTATTGCTTGCAAGTCCTGTTTTTCATGTTACGTTAGTTATAGTTGATTGTAATAATTTTCAAGTATAATATATGAAATTTTACAAAAAATATCCTTTAAATGAAATAAGAGATCAATGCTCGGTCCCGCCCATTGTACAATTTTTTACACGTTTTGCTTACCCCGGACAATTTGACACAGATAAACTAACGTCTGGCATCAGAGTAAGAGTTCGCGCACGATCTAAACTATCGTCTCGGTAAATGCATTATATGACTCTTCCGCGTTTAAAAATGTTTACTGGGTAAATATTTTGAGCTCTGCTCTTATGCAATTTATTTCATTACTAGATAAAGATTTTCGTCATACTAAGTATTCGTAATAGTACACCTATACATTATATATTTCTATCTTTGCAGATAACAGTTATATTACCCGAGATAATCCAGACTATTTTTGGTAAGTAGAATATTTGACAGAATGTATGTATTTCATTGGCACTTTTAACAAACAAATGGTTTTGTTCTCAACACAATTTTTAATGGTAAAGAAGTTCCACTCTTTTTTCCTAACTATAAAGTCGATAAATGCTTATTCGTTGGCTGAAAATTTTAGTGGCGGCTTCTTCCACGGTTAAAAATTATGCACTTCCTTAATTTGTAACCAAAAATATTAATTGATTTTAAATTTGAATAGCTCAACAAAGGCTTGAAATTTAAATCATTTGCTAAAGCATTTTCCATTTAATTAAGACAACTGAAAAACTCTGCAAAGCAATGTAACCAATTTCTAATGCAGATATGACTTTGTTTACTTTAATAAAGTCAGGTCTTCCTCTCTGCCAGTTAATTATGTTATAGAATACTTAAATTTTCATTAATATTAATATTTTTAACCCTAATTTGTTATCGTTAAATTACAATCGACCCTTTCAGAATACAAAAGGAAAACATTTTATATCACATAACCAAAATACCCCAAGCAATGTCTAGAAAGACAGACTTTCATGATAAAATTCATCTCTTAAACTCATCTATTACATAAATGCCAAACAATAGCAACCCAAAAAAAAAATACAAAAGAAACAATTCAAGTTCTGAAGAAATAATAAAAGGGAAAATCAACAATTGAAAATTGATTGCAAATTGTTGGTAAAATCGGAAGAGATTAAAACTTGAATACGAAATTATAATCAAATTTTTGTTAGATCCCAAAGAAAAAAATGTAGGAAATGAAAAGCAGGTTGATTATAAATTGAGCAGAGAAGTATAAAAGGAAAAGCAACAAATTAAAAATGCAAAAAAAAATAAAGAAATTTTTCTGAAAAGTTTGCAAAATTACTGAAAGCAGCAGGTGAAATTTAGCAACGTTCAAAAATAATTTTAATGGTATCGATAGTTCGAATGTAAGCAAAATCTATTACGACTTATGAAGTATCATTAAGGATACATTCTTGAATAATTAAGTACTTAAAAGTTTGAGCATTATAACATATCTGGTTTCAAAACGTTAAGCTATAACTTGTGGCTTTCGTGAGTCAATTTGCTTTATTTTATTTTTCTCCAAAAATTCTCTATCAAAACCCACAGCATATTCTGGATATAATTTTTTTTGGAAAGAGTTAAGCCAAATTTAGAAGTCAGTAGAATTTCATTTGCTCTATGTTTCTGGGTATCTTTTGCATAGTTTTAGTAAATAATTTCTTGTCTTTGACGATATTACCTTTGGAAATTTTACCAAGACCTGCTACATTCTTATTACCATTTTTAATTTATCGCGAGTTTTCATTAAAAAAATGGCCCAAAAATTTTATAAAGTGATACATAAAATTTTTTTAAAGAATTCAAGATTTTGTATAAGAGAACTCAGCATACAAGAAAATAGTCAGGTCTCTAGAGTTGTCAGTTTGGTATAATACGCAAATTGTTTCATTAGAAATCTGTTTCGTTATTCTGATCAAGTCGTGCGTTATGCGAATGTAAAATTTTAGGCTGTTATTTATTTATTTTGTTTAAAAAAATTCAAAATTAAATTCTTACATTTAAGTTTAATGAAAAATGGAATGAAATGAAAATATATTAGTAACATTAAATATGTTTTTTAAATAAAAATGCATTGAAAAATTGTAAAACTTTTAATTAAACTCCATCAATATTTTGGATACCATTCACAGAATTTCTTTCGTCACATGGTCAAATCTCTCGCAAACTAAACATAGTTTTTGATTAAGTACTGAGAACTGAAAAACTATTTTACCAACTCTAGAAAGTATAAGTACTATAGAATTAAGCAATTACAATTTTCTGTCACACTAAAGTCCTTGACAATGATTTTGAGTGAGCGATGTTGCACAAAATGAAAGCCAAACTTGCAGTTCTTATCTGCTGTGCGGCAGGCAGACTGCTGAAAATTTCAATTTACAAAATTGCAGCATAGACGCAAAATTTTCAATTACCTTAAGTCAATAGAGTGTTGTATGGTTTAATAATTGCTTAAATATTTGAACCTGTAATTGAAGGCTACACGAGAAACTTTAGTGCAATACACTTTGTGTACCTTGTTCTTTATTTTAAGGTGTTTTCTCATACAAGCAAACACTTTTATGCTTCGTTGCAAATTCTTTGCTAAGGAGAATTTAAGGATCTTAATTGAAAAAATTTGTTCATACAAAACTTGTGACTGTGGGCAAAATCATCCAATGATTTCTTTACTGAAAAGTAAAAATAGGCGAAAAATTAGAAAAAGTTGAGAAAGCATTTATTTCTAAAATATGTATTATATACCTACATATATAAGGGTATTCGTCATACCCCAATTTGAAGATTATTGTGGATTTCGAACAAACAATTTTATAGAAATCTTTTCGCGCTTAGAAAAAAATCAGAAAGGATAATTTTTGACGTTTTGATATCACTTTCTATGGAACAGGACAACATTTCTGTGGAGTGCACTTTATTTTATTTTGTCTTCTCTGAAGAGGTTAGTAGGATATAATGTTAGTGATGACAGTTTCATGGTGTGTTTAAGAAATTGCAGATTATTAATCGAAGAAGATTATAGTTGTCCGATTTATTCCTCATGAGCAATTTTTAATGCTGCAATATAGCTCAAACTTTTTAATGTCCCACAATATTTTATGCACAGTAAATTACGCACTATTAAGCTTTTCGGTATGCCATATACTGTCAGAAACTTGTCATCATTAAAAAGTGCTCGTTTTAAAGATTTATTCGTATACAATTTGCGCCAAAGTTTTTTTTTTATTAATACTGTCCACATTTTGTACAATCAGCATTTTTCATTATGACAAATAAGAAAAAAAATAGATTAATGTGAACAGCGCTGATTTATGATGACTTCCTACAATGTTTTCAATAATTTGAAAATGTTTTTCATTTAGTTTTTTCAAAACAAATAAAAATAATTTTGTTTAACTTAAAATTTATTAGGTCATCTTTTGTGTGCCGCACAGCATGTCTGCATGTTGTGTAACCACATCAAACGACATTCAGTTTTTTAAGTGTTGATAAAAATAAATTTTACAATAAACAAAAACGCACATTTTTTTTTTTTTTTTTGACTTAAACAATATTTTTTTAATATTCTTTCACATGTTAATTTACGTTAATTTCATTCCACAAGGCCAAAACAATACTAATATATGTTTGTACATTTGTGCGGATTAGGGGTCAAGTTGTACTAATAACTAGCTAATGTGTTTGTCAAATTGTTCTGGAAAATTTAAGAAAATCTACGACGGACTGGTGCTGCATTCTGCTGAGAGAATGCCATTTCAATATTAAAATAAATTAAATTTTCTCAAAAACACTTGAATCCCTTTTCACCTAACAGAAAACATATTGTTTTTCTTGAAATAACATTTCTGGCATTTCCACAATAACGCGCATTCTTTTGCTTATCACTGCTCGCAACAACCTTGAGAATTAAAAAAAGAGAAGAAGTAGCCGCAGTAACGATAACAATTGCATTAGCAATAAAAAATATCACTGTGTAGGACCAAATATACAACTGGATGCGAGCGAACAACATGGCGCCGTGGCTTAGTTGGTTAAAGCGCCTGTCTAGTAAACAGGAGATCATGAGTTCGAATCTCGTCGGGGCCTAGCAACTTTAGGTTGCATTTTGTTTTTTGTTTTTTTTTTTTCTTACAGAATAAGTTCTTTTTGGAATGTTTACTTATTTAGTTTTTGAAAAAAAAAAAAAATAAAAATACTTAATAGACAACGAATATAACATAACCAAAAATATGTTATATTAAAAAATTAATGAAATATTACAAAATATAATGAAAAACTGATAAAAGACGGATGATACGAACTATGAACTAAACGCATAAAAATTAGCAAAAACCAAAAAAAAAAAAATGCTTTTGAGGGAAGTGCCACACTCTCTCGTTTAAACGGACCCATATTTTTCTGATGTTCGACCGAATTTCATTTATCTTATATATGCATGTGTGCAATTTGCTTCAATGGGAGGTGCCACGCCCTCATGTCAAAATTTAATCAATTTTATATCAGTGTGAAATTTGGTTGCGTAAGCTTAAATAATTGTAAAAATAATCATAATGCAGCGTTTTAAAAACATTGTTTCTTAAAGGGGTACCACGCCCACTTGCAGAAATTTACCTGCATATGTAGCTCTTGTCGAAAGCTTTTTCGAATCCTTCTTACCGTTTGTGTGAAATTTGGTTTTATTATCTTAAATAACTAACTCAGTTTACCATTTTCAAATGTTTGCTTGTATGGAAAGTACCACAACCTCCCCTCGAAAATCGATAACTTTTTCTTTGAAGCTTGTCCTAATTATTCTCTGTATTTGTGAAAATATCAATCAACTATCTCAAAATGAATTTTCGAAAACAGATTTTGCTTAAGAAGTCCTAAAGTTTCTAAGATATGTGCATACTTAGGGAATTTATTTACTATTCATTTGAAGGCAGCTTCAATAAATCTCTTAGTCCAAAAGTAAATTTATTGCGAATAATGTTAGGTCCGCTTTTGCGAAAACGACAAAAAAATCATCGGTCGTTATCTCGAAAATCTAACCAGAAATAATTTGTAAAAGTTAATTTTTAAGTTGAGGGAACACATAAGAATTTTATAAAAAACCAGGGTCATTTTTGATTGGCATAATTTAGAGAGTTGGCGTAGTAAGTGATTAGAGGACATACTTTTTTTATTTTTAGAACGACACTCATATCTCGAAAATCTGACGTGTGGAACAATTCTGGTCCCGAATTCGTTTTTAGCACACCAAAAAATAAATGGTATGGTACTTCAAGTTACAACTTTTCTTTTGTGCGCTTGTGTAGCCATGTGATTCCCTTGCTTTTAGCTATTCCCTATTTATTGCAGAAAAAAGTTCCAATTTGCACTCGTCTACCCTTTTAAAGAAGTTTCACCTCTTATCGTGATATTCGAAATATTATAAGTTTGCGGACAATTTAATTTATATTTTTTCGTTTTTTCAAGAAAATAATATCCTCTCTATAGTGTTGGATGCTTGCACAAGCATGTGTAAGAACGCCCAGCAAACAAAACTTTGCGTATTTATTGAAAACTTTGATTTGGTATAATAGTAAAGAATAATGTGGATTGGAAATATCCTTAAAATTTTTAAATTAAGATGTGAAAAATAATAGCATATATGTACATATAATCGCTTAAAACTATGCTATACTAAAGGTTGAAAATTTTCAACAGACAACATAAGAAACTTCAATGCAATTTATTTTCTTTAGCTTAGTGGGTTCAATTGTTGCTGGCACCTTTGCTGCAGCGCATGTGTTTACATGCACAAGTTTTCAATTTGAGTATAAAAAAAAATTCAATTAATTTGCTTGCGATTTTTGTGTTTTCTCTTGCCAAGCTGTCTCGTATGTACAGAGCTGTACATGCTACTATATATGTACATTTCTAAAATGTGGCAACACTTTGCAAATATTTACTTTATGTTGACTACAGGAATAAAAGCTGGAGTAGAGAATAAAATGCTTTGGCGCAAATAACGTAAATACTCCTTAAGCTTATGAAGTGTCAGTAAGTGTGTCATAAAGCAACAAGAAAATACTAAATATTTAAACAGCTAACTGATGAAGAGATGGTGTCAAAATAAATAAAATAAAATAAGAGAGAAAGAGAGAATGAAAATATGTTAGTAAATAAATAAACAATTTGGTTAGAAAAATATACAAGAATAAGGTTAAGTTATGTAAATAAATGCTGTACAGCAAAAAGTTTTTAATATCAATCAAGTTAAGTTGTGGCATTAGAATTACCACTAATCAAAGGTGTGTGTTATCTTTGGTATAGCCAAAAAGTACATGCCAAAAGTTACATAACTTATTAGCGGTTATATTGTGCATGAAATACTGAAAGTTTTCTCGAAAGAGGTATTTTTTCTATTGTTTTATGAGAAGAGCCTTCAGTTGGTAAGTACTATGATGTGCTAACTATAACAGCATTCACCACTTGTTTGTTCTAAGCCAATAATTATAATTAAGCGTATTTTAATTGCTTTACAAATACATAGTTTAAAAGGTGCCACGCCCGCAATTATGAATTTGCTCTTTTCTGCTTATGCTAATATGTATTATCAAATATAGTCGTACTGAATACTGTGATGGCTTCTTCAATGTATGATTTTAAATTTTTTAGGAGAAGGGTAGCTAATTAAATTTAAAATTTATGAGCGGTGCTATGTTGTGTTATGAATTCAACGCCAAGAGGACAATATTTCAAAAATTAATCAAATTGATAGATTGGAAAGTCATTGAATATTAAATTTTCTTTAGGTGAAATTTGCTAGAGTATTTAAATTTTAAATATTTTTTAAATTAAATTACATAAAGTCTTAATAGCCAAGTATACATTTCATTTAAAATTTTCAATTAAAATTATTTGCGCATTCAATTTTAATGCTTAATTGTTGGTATTAACGCTACAGCTGCTAGCTCATATACAACAACTCACTAAATCGCTGATGTGTTTGTTTTGGTTTAATTTACCAAATACATGAACACAAAGCCATGCTCCACCCAACAATAACAAGAAAAGCGCAAAAAATAAAAAAATCCTGTAGTAAAAAAGGATGCTGCTTAATTAACATCGTTAAAAGCGTTGCCAGCTAACAGAGCGGCGACCAAAGCAACAAAAGTAACAGCAAAAAAAAAAAAAAACAAAAAGCGTTCGTAATTAAAAATGTATTAAAAACTAAAACGAGAAATACCATCGACACACCAGCGATATCAGTCATCGAAACGGACGTTGGAGGAAATCTTTGCAAAAGAAAAGCGTAAAAAAAGCAAAAGAAGAGAGTGCAATTGGAAAAGATGAAAATAAAAAAACTACAACTGATGGCAACACGCTAGAGCTAGAAATTGATAGCGCATGCTGAATATTTAAAAATTTCACACAGCGCACAGTGGGGAAGCACAAGAACCTAAATATTTTTTTTTTTTGGCGACTGTGTTGAATTTAATTACAAATCTCAAGAAAAATAGTTGGGGTTGTTTTGTTGCTCCCTAGCAAAGCCGACTTTTAAAAAATATTTGAAGAATTTTAGTGAGACGATAACTTAAAGAAGCTCTATATAAAATATGCCTCAAATTTTTGAGCAAAATGGGCATAGAAGTCAAAAGTTTGTTGATAATATTTATGATAATAAATTTTTTCAAAAAGCTAATGTTAAAAAAAGAGATATTAAACTTTAAAAAATAAAAAAAATAAGTATGCAATAAAATATTTCAACACAAGTATTTCGATTTAAAAAAAAAATTATTAAAATTGGTATATATATATTTTGCGCCCAACCGCTACAAACTATGTATTTCCATAAAAGCAATTTTATATAAATAGTATAGACTTGTCTCAACCATATTTTTCTCTGTCTTATAAAGTTTTTGTACCGCTTGCACTGACTTTTTCCCCACAGTGCAGTATTAAAGCAATGTGTGCTTTGCCTGCAAGCAGTACATGCACATTTGTTGCACAAGCACATTATAAAAAAATGCCTGTAGGTATGCTGCATTTCCTTCTCTCTCTCTTTTAAGTTATATAATTTTTATATTGCTTTTGCGCTTAATAGTACACAACAGAAAATGTCTTTAAAATTAATAATTATGTTATAGGATTTAATATAACTTACAATATTATCATGCTGCCATCAATTGCTTTCATGGTAGCTATGAGAACATAATATAATTAAATGTTTATAATTAAAAATTTTCATAGCATAGTTTTAGATATCAATTTTCATTATTGGTGTTATGGGTAATAGAAAAAGTGAAATTGAGATGAGCGCATAGAAACCTGGTTTTTAAGTTATGGGATATGGAAAAGAAAAAAGAAGCATTTCGTGCATATCTCTTACTCCTGAAATTATACTAAGAAAATTAAATTATTTCGTATGTATCCTATATTATTTTATTTACCTCAAAGCTGTAGCACAAAATTTGAAATAAAATGTAAGCAAAAACGTTGAAAAAATTTTCGTAAATACATATGCTGCTTTTTAATTTAATTTTTAACAAAATGCTTCTTTTTTTTCTACTTATAACGCCTAAGAATATGTTAATTTTTAAATGAAATTTTTAGAATTCAATTACGTGGTATACAGTTTATTTCTTCTTTTTTTTTTGTTCACATGCGCCTGTAGGTAGGCTGTAGAATAAAAAAAGTTTAAATTGTAAAAAAATAATTGAATTTTGTCGATTATTTGACTGTGCACATATGTGGCTTTTTGTTGTGCACATATGCCAAATTAAATTTGTAATTTTATTGTTCCACATAGACTTGTTAACAGGGTAATTGTAGGGACAAAATTTCGTTTTTCTGCTAAGCTAACTACAAAACAAAATAATTCTATTAAAAAACAAAAAAAATATAAAATTATTTTGTAGCATAAAATTAATGGATTAAATCACATTAAAATGGAAAAAAGTTTGCAAACATTTTATCGTTATTTGTGCAATATGGCGTATGAGCAATATTTTTTTGTATCAAATTTAACATTTCTAAAGGCTGAGCTGGTAACGTCATAAATCGTTGCTTTTTCTAATAAATCTGTCTTCAGAAATATAAAGAAAAGTTTTTGTTCGCTCTCCGCAATAGTCAGCAATTGAAGCTGCTTGTAACAGAACTAGTTAAGAAGCGTTGTATTTTTGTCCCAAAACAAATGAAAAATTTGCACTAATTCGATTTTTCTTAAGTGAACTTCAAAGGTTTTTTATAGTTAACACAAATTTTTTATGTTTACCTTTTAGTGCATAACGTTCAACATGACGTATGAGCGATCGTTTTTGTTATACAATTTAAAAAAACAGAGTTTTTTTTGAATACATATATTTCAAATAACATTATTTCAAGCTCGATGCGGCTTAGGCTTAATTTTTAAAGTTTATTTTATAAACTTTTATGTGTGCTGCAATAATTTTTGCAATTAATGACAGGCCGTCATGCGAGATTTTTTATTGCATTTTTTTTTAATAGCCAATAATGTAGTATTATCACAGTGTTATGTGAGCAGTTGTCACGTTCAGTGCAACATGTATATGTTTCTAATTAAGAAAGTCAAAGCATTTGACCCACATTTAAGTGCTCGAAACACGTTGTGGGCAAACAATTAAAATTGAAATTTTAACAAGCAAAGAAAAATATATAAATGTTTATTCATAATATTATATAAAATCGATAATTAAAAATAGCATTTAAAAGAAAAAAAGAAAAAAAGCAAGTCACCAACTAACTAACACAATTTAGTCACAATAATTATCACGCGCACGTTGAGACATCATGCGTTGAGTTGCGCGAATAATGGCTAATAATCATACCAATGATACTAACCATGTGCGAGTACTCTTATTGTTGTATTTTTTCTATCATGCATGTTGGTATTTGAAATCCAATCGGAAAATTCCTCTATTGTTTTTTTTTGCAAAATGATGGACAGTGATTTGTACGAATTGTGTAAATATTTTTCAAGACAAAAATAATAAGAACGTTACATATTGCGTACATCAGTCTAAGAATATAAATACAAATACCAGCATGTCGCGCCGTTGCTGGCGTTGATTTGTCGTATATGCTAGAGAAATGCAAATATTTTGGAATTTGTTGTTGATGATGATGCGATAATTGTACGCATATCTTGTGACAGTGGGAAATTTTTTAAATTTATTTTTTTTTTTAATTTTATTCTATAAATCAATACCTATTTGCATGTCATAGCTGTAGTGCGCGTATTATATACGAAATATTGTAATGTCCTTGCCTTCATGTAGCCGTCAATCGTGACTACATCAAATTTTAAATATAAAATTCAAGGTTACATTTTCAATGTTATTATGGCAGAGTTTTTCCGCGCTGTATTGTAGATCATATGCCTGGTAATATTAAAGTAATTGGCATAAAAATGTAAGTCAATTTATTGAAAAAATTGACAACGACACTTCGAAAGTAAAACAAATAATGCCAAGATTAACAAAACAACCATAGAATAAACTTAAACTGAGAAATTCATTTATTATTTAATGAATAAAAAAATTAAACGTTAAATTTAGACATATTAAATTAAATGACTTTATAAAGTGCAAATTCATCTCTCTTTACAAAACAAAAGTTCATCGCTGTTAACAGCATTGCGTAATTTACCGCATTGCTTGACTTGCAGCAGAAGAGCTCTAGTGCCTGCCCTAAATGAATCACTTGACACTCAATGCTGCTGATGCTGCAGTTGAAGAATCACAATGCAAACTACTCAAAAGCTGTAATTTTTTTGCTCTGTGTTTGCAACAACTCTGCCTCGGTCTGTCTAAGCGCTAATTTTAAAAGGGTTAGTGGAGCGTGTTCTTGTGCATGTGATGATGATTATATCCATTGTAGTGCAGAGATAAAGCATAGCTGTCTAGCTGTCCAACGGTCATGCTCACATATTTGACAAATGTGTATATTAGAGTGGTTCAAAAATAATTGGTTCATCAAAATAATGTAATTTTCTTGGCTCGAAAAACTTTTCAGAAACTGGGTTTTCAAACTGACAAAAAAATTAAAGAAAAATAATAAATATAACAAAGGGCAACATATTTTTAGTAATGATCTTTTCGTAGGCAGAATAGAGCATTGATTATGAAAAATATTTTATAAGAATTTGCTTATTTTGAGTTTTTGGATGAATAGATTTTTCCTTATTTTAAAGGAGAAATTTCAACATTCTTACCTAAAAAAAGATTAAAGTTTGGCTTGAAGTTTAGTTATTTTCAAGTACATTTCAAGTCCCAATTCAGTAGTCATAACTGATATTTTTAATTTTTTTTTTTTTTTTTTTGAATCAGTCCAATGTAAATGCACATAAGTGACAAAAGTGAGTTGCAAAATTTTGTTAGAATATTTTTTGCCATAAAAATTCCTCATGTGACACAGTTTCAAGATTGTGCTGCATAAAACGTACGCAATAGAAATAGAAAATATTAAATAATCAGTTCAAAAGTGAACAAAATTAAGCTTGCGCAGTTTCGAAAGTTATGCCAGATTTTTGTAAATAAATCGATAAAAATTTTTTAGATTAAAAGAAAAATTAAAATAATTCTTTTCGCACTGCTTCTTGCAAAAATTTGAATAAAATATTTTGAAACATAGAGCCATAGAGTATGTTCTACATCGTTTAAGATTTTGATACAAAATTATATCTCTAAAAAAATTTCTTTTATATGAGGAATATATCACTAGTTTAATTAGTGAGATATCGCTAGTGGTTAATAAACAATCACTAACGTCGTCTTGTAATATGCTTCTCTTTTCTAAAATATATTTTAAAATTATTTTGTTTTGAACGAAATTAACATCAAGTGGCAACTTTTTGATAATTAGTTCGGCAACTATAAAAATACATATTTTAACCCCTTCTGCTACTTAAGGGCAACTCACGACCTTGCTTCCTTAGAAAATTGATAGTACCTAGGATGGTCTTTTTTGATAATATAATTCAGGGCAAAAATGGATGAAAGTAACATTTAAAATTTTTCTAAAGTTGCGTTCCATGCTATGAATGCAACGTTATGTCTATGAGCACTTCAGAAAATGTCCAAACTGCACGATTTTATCATAAAACTTAAATTAGCGAAGAAAATTGTTACATTCTATAGTAAATGTATGAAAGAAGAAAACTATAAAGCTAATTCTGAAGTCCCAATTTCGTATCATATCACCTTTAGTCACTTATGTCTAAGAAGTCACGGGGATATGTGAAGACTACGATTGAGTTAATGGAATAAAATATGAACTATCTATATTTCAAAGCTCAGTGTTCAGTAGAGTGTGTGATAACACAAAAAACAAAAATTACAGGAACAAAAATCAAAACAAAAAAAAAAAAAACAGGCTAAAAATTACAAGAACAAAAATCAAAACAAAGATCAAAACAACCAAAAAAAAAAACAGGCTAAAACTAGTAGTCTCATTCACTTACTCTCCGGCGCAAAGGTCACTGATGATTCCACTTTGCATTAGATGATATTGAAACTTTTTTGGTGTTATCACACACTATAGTGGATGATATTGAATTAATTTTTACTCTTGTATTTTTTTAGTGTTAAATTGTTAGTTAGTATTGAATTAATTTTTTCCACAAAAAAAGGAGCAACAAATGACTTTTCGACTTCCAAAAAAATTTTTAAAATAAACTATTTCATTCGATCAGTTTTATTAAAGAAAAATTTTATGAGAATTGGTGATTTTTTAATAAAAATTTAGTTATATTTCATGTGCTATTTTTTCTGAAAAATGGTCATTTATAGCCATATATTCACCAATTGAGCTAATTTGTAGTACCATAGAACTTATGGTACCAATAATTTTTTAAATGAGCTACATACCAGTGATATCATTAGTGATATACCTATCACTTGCATTGAGTCGCTGTAAATAAAAAAGTATAATAAAAAATTAAAATATTTTATTATTTTAATCAACATAATAAGATAATTTTAAACAACATTTAAAAATGTAGACGTTAAATTTTAAGTTTCAGATGATGCCACCTTTGTAACAGCACGAATGTTTTGTTTTGGCATGCTGACCTAATTTAAGTATTGACAAATATTCTAAGAAAAAAAAAATAGTTTTTCGGTTGCCTCATACCAAAAGCGTTGAGCCATAAAATTTTTCCACATGATTAATCAAATGTTTATACAAAATTGAAAAAAATTAATCATGTGTGATGGTAAATTTAATTTTGGGGAGTATATCAAAATCCTCAATAAACAAGATAAGTGTTAGAATGAGAAAACAACAATTTCATGCTTAATATCAATATTTGGCTAGTTTTATACATAATAATGAAAACAAAAGGCAACAATTTTTGTTCTACGGTCAATATTTACACGTGCCAAAAGCGTCAGTTCATGTGGACTTTGAACCAAAGGTTTCATTTTGGAGGTGGATTGCGCCAAAACAATAATAATGCGGAAAAATTAATTTAAAACAAGGTGTTACAAAAATGCAAAACATAAACAAAAATATCATGCGTCCAAACAAAATCGACCTTGACCTCTTTCTGTGTATTAATTGAAAAGAAATGCTAAAAATGTTTATAGATATCACAGATACAACACATGTCATCTAATCGATTGCCTGTTATAAATCACTTCCTGTATTCTAATTTTATCAGCGTTCTCAGAGCATGCAGTATCAAAATTTTAGTTTTATGAACTTTTTTGTTTGCATCGCAAACAAACATTCGTTCTGCCGCTTCAATTGTGTGCTTATGTGTCTGTCCAGTGATTTCATCAGCGACAGTTGCTATCGGCCATTTTCACACCAAAAAAAAAAAAAAAAAATGTTTAGCAGTGTGGCAAAGTTTAATTTGATTTTATATGCCATTTATTTTTGCTACTTTATATGCAAATGTACATAGCAGGAATCACGCCTGATATGCATGGAATCAATTCATTCTACGAATGATTTTTTTTTAAATTTATTGTGTATATACTACATATGCTAATGGACTTGTGGCATTGTTTGATAATACAATAACGTGTTAAACAGTTAATAATAAAAATATTGATTTCATGTCAATATTCGCTATTCTTCTTAGAAATTTAAATTTGAGCGTGCGACCATTTCAATATGGATTATTGAACTATTAAAGATAAGACCGGTTTATTTTATTTACTAACAATGATCGCAAGCGAATGGTAATAGTTACATTTTAAGTAGTTGCTTTAGTTTAATCTTTCTTTTTATAAAGTTTGAAGAAACGTTTCTTTACAAAATTGCGACAAGTGTTTGCTTTTGAAATCTGTCAACGGTAGGAGTTTTAACGATCAGTAATTATATTCAAATAATCATAAAATATAGGCAATATTCAGTTGGAAAACAAGCTAGCAATAAATTGAAGCAGTGAATTAAATTATATCAAAAAACTCAGTTTTTAGAATATGGAAGATGGATTTTTTTTCCAATGATTTCAAAAATTAATGCATAATTTCTAAAAATAAAACTTTCAATTTACCGCGTACGAAATTCTCGCGAAAAGTGTGTCATGTTTTATGTACGCAAATATTACGTCGATAAAGATGTATCCCACTGTGCTGTTATACTCACAACATGACAGCTTCTCAGAAAGCTGCACTTCATCAATATAGCATCATAGCTTATGTCGATTTTCGCTAATTTTCAACGCATGCCCACTTTTTCACCCATTTTCCATTACTAAATCAAACCACACCGCTATTTATAAATGATTGTGTCATATATTTGTATGACATTGTTTGAATGTATCACTCGTCAGAGTGCGTTGGTTTGCAGGATAAAAAAAAATTGATATAAACGTGGCAGTGAGAATACGTAGCACATGTTACGAATCTTGTTGGAGCAATCAATGATGGTTTCGGTTGAAAAAATATACGCAGACGATAGACAACGTCAAATGAAAAAATACATATGATATATAAATATGTTATCACAGGCATGAGAACAGAAAAAAAAATCAGTTATGACTAAACGAGTGGGGTAACCTATGTTGTAAACATTAAAAAATTTGAGAAATGAATTGAGCACATTTTCTTTAAAAATCCCGTTTTGTCCTGTAGAGGTTTTTCTATGAGACATTTGACTTTGCCTCATGTGAAGAAGTTAGAGCGCTAAGAAAAACTTTCAAATGAAATACAGTACCTATGGTCACTGCTCTTGAATGGGGATATATTACTGATCCTAGTGATATATCACTGGTGATTAAAAAATATCACTGGTGATAGAAAAATATCACTGGTGATAGAAAAATATCACTGTTGCTATAGAATGGAGATATATCACTGATCCTAGTGATATGTCACTGGTGATAGAAAAATATCACTGGTGATAAAAAAATATCACTGGTGATATATCACTGATGATAGTAATACATAACATATAAAAAAATGTCACTGGTGATATATAATATTTTTATTTAAAATCTAAATTTTTCTTTCAAAAATGCAAATAAGAAAATGTTGCTTATAAACCGTATAAAAAAAAATTGTGTTATCACTAATATCACTTGTAAATTGGTATACCAACCTCAAAAATGATGAGCGATTTAATGCTTCATGAAGTTATGACAAAAATTATGCAACCATAATTTAGGTATGCGTCATAATAATGCCAAGCTTCCACTGACATCGGCAAATACATCACAAGATTTCGTCACGTCTTATAAATTATTATCAATTTTTTTTTTAAATCTCCATGAAAATGATATAATTGCGCATACGACAAGCATCTTATTCAACTATTATGGTTTTGTCTGCAGTAAAAAAATATTTTTGTCGTGGCTCATAAAAACCTAGAAAATTTTTAAAGGTCAATGCGGTTGGAAAAAAGTCACTTAATTTTTTTTTATTCTTAACTTAAAAGTTTTGCAATTGATATAAACGTTTTTAATTAATTTTTTGTAATTAATAATTAATTGGTTTTTATTTAACTTTGCATTGTGACAGTCTGCAACTGTTGTGAATTATGTTCAACGCGATAAGCTATGAGTTATTATTATTATTAATTTTTATTGAATCATTTAAAAGCAAATTAAGTTAACTGGCGGCATGCTTTTTACGTCAATAATTTGTTACCATTTTGTACTTTGTCTCACTTACAACAAGTTACCTTTTTTAAATCCGCATTGTAAAGGCTGTAGAATATAACATATGTTAGTAGTGTGCTGCATATTTCAACTAAGCATTACCTTATACAGCAGATTTTTACTGGCTAACCTTCAGCGCTTTCTGAAAAATAGAGACTGGTAAGTTTACCATATAATTCTTTGGCATCTGATTCAGTTCTTTCAAACAAAAGCATGTTAGCAGTGATAGTGCTTCAGTAAAAAAATCCAAGTGAGGGATAGCTATAGTTTTAACACTTTGCTTTTAGCTCGTAAAAGGATTACACTTACATGATCTAAAGCGAGTTGTGATACATCCATTAGTCAATGTAATTCGTTGCAAAGATCAGTTTAATATCCAAAGTAAAGAGTTTTTAATAATTTTTCTAATCAGAAACAACATTTTCGTTATCACAGTTGATGTTGTAAGCCAAGTGAAAAGTTATGGCTTTTTAAACTTCTCCATTTTTTCTGTGACCACCTCTGTATAATGAGAATGTATTTCTTTAATTTCGATTTAATTACATTAAGTATAATGTGTATAATATTTTTTTAATTAATAAAAATGCAATTATTTAATTGAGAAATTGCAGCGTTATATAACAAAATTTAAATGGTACATTTAAAAATCATAACACTTAGGGATAAAAAAAAGTAGTATAATCAATATTAATATGGGTAATTAATTACCCACATTACATTTCAATTATTAATTGATTTTAAACTGCTAAGTGGTAGTTTGAGTTAATTTAAATGGAACTACTTAGTTAGTAGTTATATGGGCAAATTAAACAAAAGTTTCTTGAGTAAAATTTAATATTAAATAAAACTCGGGAAACCAATGCCAACAGAGTAACTCAGGACTCATTATCATTTATATTAACTGGTAGAGCTCATTGCACTTTTTAGTTTCCATAGAAAGTAGATGCAAATAAAGCTTTACTGCTCAGTTTCGTCTATATTGCTCCAAAGAAAATTTTTACTAGAACGAGACCCCAATCCCATTGGAAAGGCTTGCAATGAACAAAAGTATTCAAATAACTTTAATATTCGATTTAAGATTAATGCGTAAATTAAAATAATTTCCTTATGATATACTTGTGAGTTGTTTGAGTCATGTCTTTACATGCAGCATTTGAAATATTAAAAGTTGCATTAACAAAACCTAAAAAACTCATAAATCATAAAAAAAAAAAATAAAATAAAACAACTAATGAAGATACATATCTTAAAAAAAAAATGTCATAAAATATACAAAAATCTTTAATAAAAAACATGAGAGAATAATGAAAAAAACAATTCAATAATAAAGTTTTCTTTAGTCTAAGAAAAATAAACGAATAAACCAGCAGCAGCAGCCAATACTGCACGACAAAAACTTTCAGCACTGAGTTACAACAATGAAACAAAAACTGTTTAGCTGAAGGTCACCTACTGATATAAATCTTAACTTTTTATGTACGAAACTTCTTTTTGGTCGCGTCTTTATTACCAAGCGTTATATCTCTTGTTCAGCCAGCAACAGCAGCACAACTCTTTGTTGGGCCTGAATTTAATGCTCCATTTTGTTGCACAAGTTTTCTTGTTGCTTTGCCGCACGAAGTTCATTGCATTGCAATGGTATGCTGTGTAAGGAGACTTTATTTTTTAATAAAAACAATTAAATGAATCAATTTGTGTTTTCTATTTGTAGGTTTAAAAAAAAATAAAAATTCTGGTTGCAAAGTTGAAGATAAAGTTGATTTTGGTAAATCATGAGAAAAGTTGGTTGGGTATTAACTCATTTGAACTTTTACTTTTTAATGTTGTGTGGGGACTTTTTTTCTGTTTTAAAAAAAATTTAAGTTTAAATTCAACATTTAATAATTTGCTGCTGCTATTTGGAATTTTATTTTTTAAATTTTTCATGCGATCAGCATGACATCTTATTAAAATTTCAACGGTTTTTTCCAAACAAAAAATTTCCGTGCTTCTTTAAGTTTTTTTCACATTTTAATTTTCAAAACAATTTTTTATATATGAAACATATTGGTTTTCCAATCTTATTTTGAATATTAACATTTGCAAACTAATTGCGTACTTTTGCATATGCAAAACTTCAAAGTCAAAAATAATTAGGTCTCATGTTTTGGCATAAACATTTGACTTGTGATTGAATTGATTGACAATACTTTTTAATGAAAAATTTTGCAAAATATAAATAACAATGCAGACAATAACACAATGCTGTATTGTCTCAAACATAATAATATCTTTTTTAGATTTTTTTTTAGCTAAAAATCAAAAATTTTCCTTAATAATATAGAAAACTCAATAACCAATAAATAAATAATAAATATTTCCATGCCATTGTTTATTGTGTTGAAAATAAATAATTTAACATAAGGTAGCTAAATAATTAGAGAAACAAAAAATACATGGAAACTTAACGTAAATCTTGTAAATAAAAACATCATTAAAAATATGCATAAAATCGAGAACATAAAAATAATTTTATTTTTTTTTTTTTTGTAAAATTCAATGAATGAAATAATACAATGAATGAAAAAATCTGGTCATAAAATTGTAAAATAAAAATAGCAATAATAAAAAATCTTTCAAATCAAAATAAACAATAAAGCAATTGACATGTTTAGCCAAGAAAATCGTTTGCTAGCGCCAATATCATAAAAGAAAGTGTTGCTGTGGCAATATTAAGAACAACAACATCAATTGCTATTATAATATTTTTCCACACATTAAGTCCAACAACAATCAGTACAGCAGAGATTTGAGACCAATACAATAAGTGGCACAACGCAATCATCATAAAAAGAATCACAACAGCAGAGAGAAAAAGTATTAAAAAATCAAGTCAAATTATTCAATGAGATTTTTATTGAAATGGAAAATGCTTACTAGCTAGACATATAGAAAAATTCTGAATGAAAAACACATACAATGAAAAATTATTTTTAAATAGTGTGTGCTCAAAAGTAGATCATTATGAGCTTATGCTGCTGTTGTTGTCTGTCGCTGTTTACTTTTGCTGTTGTGCTGCTTTTGATGAGTGGCAATATTTTAAAATCATCAGACATTGGACGTGTGTTGTTTGCACATAAAACCGTCAATGCACGAATATTGTGAAAGAAAAAAATTAAGTATTTGCAATAGAGAAACAGAAGAATATTCATTTATTTCAATTAATATGTATAGTCCAATGACATGAATGCTAAGGATTTGCTTTATTAATTTATGTGGCTAAATTGCTAGTAAACAAATTTTCAGCCTGTTGAGTGGTTACAGTCATTTAAGGCTTCGGACTCAAGAAATTTAACTGTTAATGAGGCATCGCTTGTTTGCTTAGCATAAACGTACCTAGGAGAGTGCGGCTTTGCGACTGGGGCGGCAAAATCATCGTTATATGAAAGGAAAATTTTGTTTTAGTTGTCTCATTTTCGAAGAGTTTTTTTGGAATTTAAAAAGTGACGACCTTGTTTTTTAGTCAATATAGAATTTTTTGTATCGTAAAAAAAACAATTTGGTATGTAGGGAGCAGCAAATTTTCTCTCACCCATGAGATATCTCAATACAGTAGACAAGATTAACTTTTGATTTAACTTTTGCTGCTCGACTTTAGTGTACTAGTCATAACTGATTTTTATTAAATTTTTTCATAAACTTTTAACTTCAAGTTGACTAATTATATCACAACACAACGGCGTGTGCTACAAATTCTGGAATGTACGAATTTTAAAGATAACATCAAAATTCCTTAAATAAACAGCGACTTTTTCTTATCAAAATCAAAGCTAAATCAAAATGCTCAAATGATTTGAAATATCAATTGCTTATTGATTTACACCAATATTTTCCATATTTAGTGCAAGTCACAAGAAAATGATTCAACGAAGCACATACGCCGGAAAGAGCTTTTCAAAAAAACCTGAAATAAAATTTTAAAATTTATAACCTAAACTAAGCCACTAACTCATTGCAGTCAGAGAATTTATAAATAAATTGTGACATTTTAAGCCATATTTATGAGCGCACTGAGTTAATGACAAGACGTCGGTGGTGTTTGCAAAAAAACATTTTCCAATTTAGCTAAGCTAGCAACAACAGCATAGTACTACATACAAGTTGGGAAAGCCAAAGAATATAAAGTCAGTGAGAGTGTGCTGACAGACAGCTGAATGACCGAGTGTTTAATTTGATATATATGCTGCTTAACTGAATGACGTCTAATGGGTTGATAGTTTTCAAAAGATATTAGTAAATTAACGTAAGATTTATATACCATGAAAGAATTATCTATATTATGTGCACATTAAGTTAAAATAATTTTTTATGAAACTTTTGTTAAGAAGTATACTTATTAAAACTTAATTTAAGTTGTTTATATATTGAAGTTGAAAAAAGTTGCTATTAAAATTACTTTTAGTCTTCTTAATGTTAACTTAAAAATTAGAACAAGTTGCTAAATTTACTTAAAAACTGTTGAGACTTTTATTGAGGTACTCCGGTGGTAGCACTCCAAGACTTAAAAGCTTTTATGGCAACAGCTTCTTAGAAAAATATTTATCATGAAAAAAGGATATTTATAGATTCTTCTTTGTACTACTTGTTGTCAACCCTTTATCCTTCTTCAACTGCTTCTTTTGACATGCACATACAAAAAGATATAGCCACATACCATGGAATAATGCTTAAGAGCATATCAAGTGGCACTTCTTTTTCATTGAAGTATTCCAACAGACAATGTTGGTAGTGCACAGTATAACAGCAGCATCAAAATAGTGATATAAAATACTAAAATAAAAGTCGAAATAAGTAATTTTTTCATGTGTTGTAAACAGCACAACTTTTCTATTGGTTTATTGAAGTTTAACGTTGACCTTGTCAAGAAGTTTTTTTTAAAAAATTCTTCTCAACAACTGAAAATTTGCGATGTGAAACTGAAATCCTAATAAAATGGCTTTCAGGTAGCTATATTTCAGATTTTGGTGCGTCTCGAAAAAACAAAATAAATTTTTCAATAGAAGCTTTTCAATACGTAGAACATTTTCAAGAGTTAAGCATTGTGTTGAACACACAACCACATAACAAATTATTTGTGATTGCATAGAATCTTCCTCAGTCAGATATCTCTTGCTAGCTCTCTTGCTTTAACTATAGCGCCTAGCTATATGTTCCCCCACACCAACTTAGTCGTCGCCGAATGATTTCTTTTGGTGGTAGAGTGCAGTCGGCGAGTATTATGAATTTTGATACTTAGGCGAGCTGTTCGTCATTTTGACGAATGGTTAGCTTTTGATTAACTTTTATATAATACGTTTTTATTACACATCAACAGTGTAACTGACAGAGACAGTGTCCAAAATATATTTTTGATCTATTCCCAACAAACAAATTTTGTACTCAGATTCAAAATGTCATCTTCGATAGATTGAAGTAGTATTGGGACATATATAAAATTAGATTTGAAGTGAATTAGTGAAATATTTAAAAAGATCCAGATCGTTTGGGAGTGTTTGAATCAACGTTGATTTTTAAATGAGCATCTCTGACTGAACTGATCAAGTACCCCCTGATCAAATTTAAATTCATTATTTTTCGAGAACTTTGTTTCCACTGTTCCGCACAGCATCAGTGTAATTGAAGCACAATCAAATGGCTTAAAGCTTTTTGGTTTCCTTTATTGAGAATACATGAATTGAATTTGTTTTTTTCGTTTTCCTCAAATTTTCCAATATCAGAGTTCAAAAAAAGAATTAAATATTCTGCCTTATTTGTACATGTGTATACGCACGTGTATACTTGTAAGTATTTATTTAGTTGCCACTTTTTCTACAAGTAGCATTTCTCTTGAGTGGATTTTCTTCTTGAGGTGTCATAAACAGCAACCTTTTTTTTGTTTTGTGATGCCTTCAAGTTCAGGTTGAACGTTCAGCAGTAAATGAGGGTCAGATTGTAAATAGTTAGAATATAATTTAGGCTCCTGTTGAATGTTTTAAAGGTCTAAACAGGAAGCAATCAACAACAAAATATATAATAAAATATTAGAAGTATAAACTGTGTTTGTTTTTTTATGCGATTGATTTTTTTCTGTTCAACTGTTTATCTCTTTATTGAATTTCAAATAAGGTTTGCTAATCATTTGTGCTTTATTTATTTTCAGTTTAAGTGCTCAATTGCAGCACGAAAAGGGTCAGACTTTGTGGTGAGTAATGAAATTATATTTTTTCGAATAAAAGCTTGTGTAGAGATACGTTTCACCTTTCGTTTGTGTAATATTTGTGCAGATAAAAATTGATTTGAGTATATATAAATAACTTAATAACTAATATGAATTACATTGTATATAGGAGCCTAAAACCATGCCACTCGAAATATTAGAGTTCTCATTACAAAATTTTATGCAAAATTTCCAATTTTTTTGTAGCATATTTTTTGCCGTTCTATTCAATCATATATGAGACAGCGTTTGTATTAAATGTTTTAAAAGTATTTCCATCTGTTTTGTGCAAGATTTCATGAGTTTTTCAACTTGTCTAGTACCGCACATAATAAAATATCCCAAATGGCTTTAAAATTGAAAAATGAATATTAATTAACAATCAGATTGCTTAAATCGTACTTTTGAATTCAATTAAAATGCAATATAGCCATTTGATACAAACGATATTGCCTTAAAGTTCATAGCACTTTCATTGAAGTAGCCATTAAGAAGATTGTTTACGTAATCCCGTATAGCAACAAATGTCAGTGGAACATGACCGTGGGGCACACATAGCCAATATTAAGCGTCTGCGTCAGTGACATTGAAAATCAATTAATATCGATTGCCCTGGTATGGCAATGAAATGAAATTTTTCGTTTAAATGAAATAAATTTTCTGCAATAAAATCGAATTAAGTTGTGATATTGAAAGTCGGACAGTGATAAAAAAAAAAAGAACCGAGTAAGTAATTAAGTTTCGATGGAATAACATGAAAATGATTGAGTGCAATAAAAATATAAATAAAGAGCATTTAACTGAAGCATATAATAAAGTTGATAAAACACACAAAATTCTTAATGTCATATTCATCTGTAGAACAGTGGTTCATAGAACTCTGTTTGTCTTTGAATTTTTATTATGGAATGCCTGCTCTTTCATGAATGCTGCAACAATATGTTTAGCTCAAAAAAAAAATCTCTGACTACTTGAATTAAGAATTTCTTCGCTGCTAACTGCTAAGCTCTTGAAAAGTTGCAGGCTACTTCAAAAACTCAAATTTATGTAAAGTTCAACGTTCAGAGTCGCACTGGAAAAATTAAGAAATAAATTAATATTTTACTGCAGACACGTGGGCACGAGTTTTCTTTTTTTGTGGGGGCTTTTTGCTTGAATTTATTAAAATAAAACAGTTTTTGTTAAGTTATGAATTTGATACAACTACATGTTTTCAACAAAGGCAATTTTTTTGCTGTCATCGAGTAGATGGCTTTATATCATGTCGTATACAACAAGATGGTTATCATTCATTAAACTATGGGAAAATTGGAGTTGAACCTATTTAGTAATCAGAAAACTCAATTTTTTATATCAAGGAAGCCTTCGAAGGAAATACAATGAATCTGCAAGGATATTTACTGAGACATTGATGTTTAATCATTACGTCTGGCAGTGTCCATGCCAATTATCATATTGCATACTTTTTATACAAATATAGGCAGTCTGCCTGATATCTGCTTACTTTATATATGAAGATGTAGGTAATTCGCTGACTATATAGTCTACAGAGATGTAGGCTAACTCCCTACAAATGGCCATCGCTTTGTATAAAGGTATAGCTAAAGTTGTGAGTATTGTTAGCTATGAAAAGTGTTACTGTTTAACTGGTTAAATTTATAGAACCTTTCATAAGCTAACGATGAATAAACATATGAGCTATATATTCATTTTTGTGATAGAAATTCATTAATATAAAAAAAAGTGACTCAAGGGACTTTCTTAAATAATCGATTCCAATATGGCAGAAGTCGAAAAGCCAAATTTTTGACAGCAATTAATAAAACCTCAAATATCTCGAAAACTGAAAGATAATCTCTTTCAGTTCATTTCATGAAAATGTATTAAGAAAATATTGCCAAACATGGTACGAATGTAGTAAGTTCTACAATCACCTTTTGGACGAAATAGAGTGAGTTACAAAGAGTGTGGTACCACTCATAGAAACAAAAGAATTGCAATATTATATCAAGAAAGTTTTTCAAGTGAAAATTATAACAAATTTGAATGAATAGACCACATAAGAGATCAAGATGAATGCAGAGCATAATTGTGCTTTAGCGAAGGAAATGGATCAGCTGTTTATTTTCTGTTCTGACGGGTTTACTGTTCTACGTCACAATTGTTTAAAAGGCATTAGCTCCAGAAAGATGAGTAGACAAATGAACAAAAATATGTAAATATTTAAAGATCAAGATGTATTTATCTGGAGAGGCGTGTGTTCAGAAAGTATATATGATGTTGAAATTGAAAGGAATAAAGTTAAATATAGGAATTTAGAGCAATATAAGCAAAAGTATATGAAAAGTATATACATATGCATGCATTTTATTAACACGTTTTTTAAACGACATAACATGTAACAAATTCTTGTGCAGCGAAGCTACTCCTAATCATATTAAGCTGAAAAACAGGAAAATATCTTTTAACGATAAAGTTCGAACGATGCGAATTCTAATCAAAAAGTTTTAGCTTACAAAAATATTTTTGATTGAAAATCGGCTCTGGAAATTGGCTCTGTTTCTATTCAAAAAATTTTATTTCAATATGGTGTTTTGATTAAGGTCCTACTTTTGAAGTATATAGACATAAATTTAAAAAATATCAATTTTGTTCGAGTTCAAGCGGCCATCGATCCATTTTTGTATTGTTAAATCTACAAAGAATTTGGATTCAATAATCATAATGCCTTCATAATATTAAATTGCAACTCACTGTTTTTTGTTTTGAGATAAAAAATAAATTTTGTACAAAAAAACTTAATTTTGGTGTCACTGTATGACATCGTTGTAGCCGCTGATAAAAATTTTCCACCGTTCAGTTAACATTTTTTACTGCCCAGTTAAATTGTTTGGTCCACAGATCAATTGAAATTTTTGTCAACGAAAAACGAACACTTCTAATGATTGGGTGCTTAGTTTAATATATGGTAGTCTTTCTGAAACACTTTCACTTCGATTTTCTAAGAATAATTTATTTGTATTAAATTATTTCATTTTAAAAACGATTTTAATATATTTTTGAACTGAACGTATAATTTTGTAGCCTACGGCATATGCTCCAAGAACCAAAGTTTACGGTTCTATAGCCTCAGATATATATATGTTAAATAAAGCATGTGAATTGGGTATGTATATGTAGTATATTTGCTCCAAGAGCCAAGTCATAAGTAAGGTAGTTATAGAGTATAAGTTACAGATGCCAATGTACGAGTATGTATGTTTGTATATTGGCTTAAAGCTTTCTGTTTTAAAATCATGAAATAAAATATCCGTTATATAAATAGCAATAAAAAAAATCATAATTTCAATATGCTGTTACATATTTTCCATAAATAATTTTATGTTGATTCAACAGATTTATTTATAATTTGTACAAATTATTCATGCAGGCGTTTGCTTAATTTTGACTTAAATTGCATGTTGTTTTTTACAGGCGTCAATGCTGTCAATTTGCTGTGGCTCGTGTTATGTTCTTAAATTTCATTTTAAATTTATGACTCAAATGGCGTTCAACTAGAAATTTGATAAACATGTTGATGTTATATTCGCCCCTTAATAATTTTTTCCAAACACTGATTAATAAAAAATTAAGTGCAGTCAATGCAAATTTTTTTTTTTTAATTTTTTCTATAACAAGTTCATATTTTGGCACGTTAGTTGTATATTCGAGTACAATGAACTTTATGAAAATTCATGAAAAACAATTGCAAGAAAAATTGCAATAAATTTTTAAAAAAAAATACACTGCCATTAAATTTTTATACAAAATTATCAAACTATATTAAATTTCTATATTTTTCTTTAATATTTCAAAGAAAAATATTAATAATAACAGACAACGATTGAAACAACTTGAGTTAAATTGAATTGAATTGTGTATATCAATGACCCACATTTCAATAAGAAGAGCATGAACAGTCAAGATGACAAAAGGTTAAAACTTTGCTGTGCAGGACATTAACCTAGTTAGAAAACTACAAAAACAATACCACAAAATAGAATAAATAAAATCAATAAAATATAAAACATAGAAGAAGGAAAAAAAGTGCACAAAATATAGCAAGGGAAAGGGGAGACAATTTTAAAAAATGAACTGTAAAATTGAAACGCGTGCTCAAAGGCAGCTACAAATATTGCAGCATATTAAGTTTCCTCATTCAATGTTGCTGTGATAATGATGCAAATAACAACAGCCACAGCCACAGCAACACAGCAGCCAAGCACTGTGAGAGTGCTATAAGTGATGTAGTGAAACTGATATTTGCATGTTGTTTTACTCTCTCTTATTTTTGTTTTTCTGCTACTTAAAGTGTAGAGCGGAAAAAAATTCTTTATATTAAATGAAGCGGAAAATTACTAGCAAAAAAAAAAATAAAAAAAGTGTAAGGAAACACAGATTTGTTAAAAAATAAAAATGCCATAAAGTTAAAAAGCATCAGTTACTTAGATTGCTGCCAAATTGAAATTTAAACCGCTTCATCATGCCCTCCTCATCGTTAGAGACGCACTCTTTTGAGTTTGCAGGCGTTACTTTGAAGTGTTGCAAACTGAAGATTAAAGCCGCATCTCAAATTTCTTTAGCATCTCTAATTTCTATTATACTCTGATGCTTGCTGCCTGTTACTCTTTTCATTTTTTTCATTATTTCCTTGGTTGCTTGGAATATGATATTTTTTTTTTTTTTTCCAAGTAAAAATGTTTATATACAATGAGCTCAAACTTAACATTATAACGCCATACTAGAAGATTTTAATTAACTCTGCGCACAGGATATATTCATTTTTATATTTTCTTTGGTTGAAGCTGTTGTGTCAGATATAGTCCAAGAGCCCAATGTAGAAAAGTCGAATGTATAAGATTAAAGGATAAGATTTATGGGAATGATAGTAATGTATTTTGGTGAAACTTACCAACCAAGGGTTGCCTTGCCAAAGCCTATCCCGATGCGCGAAAATGACCGAATGGTGGCATTGTTGAATCCTGTCCCAAACATGAATTTTCACCGGTTTTTGGGTCAATTTTCATTAATAACTATAACAGCTTCAAGTGTGTGTCAAATGATAGGGCACGAAGAAACTAAACAGAATATATATGGTTGTCTCTCGAATCATGTCCTTAAAATAGGTTGTCATTCGTTTTTAGGGCCAATTTTTCTTAAATGAGTGGTGTCACATATCTGGCGCAGGATTCGACAAGGCAGCCCTATATATTAATTTTAGGCTCTTCGATCTCTATCATTTGGCACATATTTCAAGCTGTTATCTCCTTGTTTATCATTCATTTTGGAAAAAATTTTATATTCAGTTTTTGGTGGATTTTCATTTGAATATTAAATATAGACCTTTTTTGAGAAATACTAAAAAGCATTTTTTGTGTCTCAGTGTTTGAAAAAAAAAAATTTTTTTTAGAGAAAGTAAAATCTAAAATTTAACTGGCTTTTTCCTGCAATGTAAAAGCTATGTAATCGCAGTAACGTCATCTCATCAGGCACAAGTCCTCTTGTTTTAACCTACATATTCAGTAATTCTGCATATCAGTGAAACGCAATTTCACATTACTTATGGTACTTTTATTGAAAAGTAAAATTTTAATAGGCTTAACAACATGTGACTAATATTTTTGGAGATATCGCACTTAGACACCATTTAAAAGTATTAACACCTTCTTTCACATAACTGAAACAATATTCGCTATTTATTTAATAAATTTCTTATTTGTATTTATAACCATTCAACTACTACATAATGATTCTATGTATGTACGAGTATAATGACGCTCGTTTGGTGTAAGTCAGTGCCAATCTTCATTAATCATTTTGTTCGCACGCTGTGTGTTAAAATTTTGGGGTGCAAAATTTTAAGCACAGTTTTGACGCACAAACTTTTTGTTATTGCCGATTTGTTATTGTTTTTTTTTTTTTTTTTTTTTTTGTACAGCGCACGTTTCTGACATTTTGGCAACAAAGTGATAATTAATACTTTTAGCCTGTTCAGTGAACTTTTGTGCACTTTTACTTAATTGTGCTAATGATTTAATAATAAATTTCTAATAAATAGCAGCTTTTATCGCCCATTTAGTAATTTAGTTAAAATAAATTTAAGCTCTTTTGTTACCAACTGAAAATTTTTGTCTTTATTTTTTAAATATTCACAAGTAGTAAGAAAAAAACTTTTGTTGTGAATTTTTAGGCGCTATATAATTTATATTTTTATTTTACTGGCAAGAAAAAAACGCGCCATTTTTTCTTTAAATTTTTATTGCCGTAGCTACCTTTTCCTTGCAGCTATAAGCCTTAACTAACAAGTGTATGAACGAATATTAAAAAAAAGTTCTTAGCTTGGCTTATGTTTTTCTCATGTTGTTAATCCCCAAAATATGCTATAAAAAGCGCAAAAATAATTAAAAATAAAGAATATTTTAATCCTTTGCAGCAGCAAGGATTAGAGCGCAGAAAAGTTAAAATTGGAACGCGTGAGTGTAAAAGAAAATCGTGACATGAGGGATTTTTATTAAGAGACAGTGAAGAGGAATTGCAAAAAAAAAATGCGTAGTGAAAATTAAGTAAAAATTTTGTAATGCAAATATTTGTGCGGAACTTTCTTTTATTACAACGGTAGGAATAAGCCGCAATACATTAAATATTTAATTAAAAATTATTCGCACGTGTTAAATTTTTTTTCTCTGCTTATTATGAAAAATTTAACACTTTCGTTGAAAACAAATATGTAGGTACTTTAAATTAGTTAAGGTCTGCTATTTTTAGACTGATAGACGATTTTTAAGTTGCAGACAAAATTAAACAATTAAAAAGGCTTAAAAAAAATTTTTTTACCTTTGCTCATTCTTTATCTTGTGCTTAGCTCAACAATTTATGGTAGACTTTTAGCAAAGCATTTAAAATTTTTTGCATGAATGCGAGGCGAATTCAAACAATTTTTGCCCAGAGCATGCTTGAAACATTCCTAGTAATTGTATGATATTTTGTTGTACTAATTTCATAGCTACATATATCATTATGACGTTTAAATATTTTGACTTGTGCGAAAATATCTTTTTGTGAAAATCGTTTACATTTTATTTCTATTCTTAGCAAAACTGAAAGAAATTTTATTATAAAAGTATAGAGTGTTTATTACAGTCATATTATAGGCAATTATCTTGTACGATTTTCTTTTTTAATATTTTGCTTATAGCCTGAAAATCGAAGTTAAAGCTTCAATCAAAAATGTGCATGAATAGCACAGAATCACAATTTTTTTTTTCGTTTACTAGAACGAAATGTCCATATCAATTTTGAAAATACATGCAAAGAAATAAATTGAGCGAAAGATCAAGATTTTACACATATTATTTAGTTGCTGGTATTACAGACTTAGTGTCGCAGTTAATTATTCTATCATGCCTATTTCCAAAATTTACATCATATGTATTATATTATTTATTAAAAAAAAACTCTACATCCACTGATTATTGTAATTTAATTAATTTTGTTTTTATTTCATCAGATTTGTTTTTGATTTGATTGCATGTGATAGCAGAATTTATAGCAAAGCTGCTAGTGATAAATAGCAACCAGCAGAAATCATCAATCTCGTTCATTAAAATTTCATGAGGTTTTGTTATACAATAAAGATTGACAGCTCAGATAGATTGGCGCATTTTTAATGCAAAAGTTTCAGTTTTTTGCGCTTTTTTTGTTCATCAGTTCAGCAAAAAAAATCTTTATGAAATTAAAAGGGCAAATTTAATCAGCAAAAATCTTATCACAAATAACACGTGATTATCTTGTGCTGTATATAAACAAATGATGTTTTTATAAAGCGTAATATTTACAAATTATTGCTTTACAAGTCAAAAGACAATAAATGCAAAACAAATATACAAATTTTTAATTTTTTTTTGTTAATTTATTTTTTTTTTTATGGCGCATAATCCATAGAAGGCAGTAACGTTTTTATCACGTGATTTTCAGCAAATAAAATGTTGCCGATATAGAAGTATGAGTGGTTATAAAGAAAAACTAATGAAAATAAGTGAAACGAAATAGATGAGAGATTAAGCACTTATGTAAGTGTGCCGTACTCTTTATTTTAAAAAAGATTTTTTGTCAACCAACAGCAGTCTGTTAGATCACGTGTGTGGTATTACTATGGCACAATCAGTGTTACTTATGGGCTTCAGCTGGGTTATCTATGCTGACTTCCAAAAAAAAAGTCAGCATAATCGAGAGGACCTTAAGCTCCAACTATTTTCATTTAGGTAAATAATGTTCCCTACATAGAACATTAAAAATCCCAAGTACATAATCTAAAGTATATTGCTATACGGATACTTAGCTATATGCAAGTAATAAACTGATAAGTTCATTAACTTAATAGTTGCATTTCTTTACATTTGCATAATGCATTTCTTAAAAGCTTATTAAGCTTCTTATTAAAAGTGTTATTAAGCAAATACCTTGGTAATAAATAACGCAAAGTCTATCGTATAGCTGCCTCATTCCAAATTGCTGTAATAGAAAAAGAGACACAACTCAGATCGAAAGACGAATTGATAGAGCAAATTAATAGCACGTTAGCATAGACATTTGACATTTCTATAATAAAATATCGTGATTTGTGACAATTTGCATAAATTGATTTGTTTGGCGTCATAGGCAACGTAATCATTGCCACGAATCATAGTCAGCGTCATTATTAATGAAATTGATGTTGATGATCGTTGATAGAGTATTCTTTGACATTTGATTGTAAATGCTGAATATTCATTCTTATAAACAAAAATTATTGAAAATATTATGTGAAAACTTAAGACAGCTATTAATGCTTTGAAAAAACGTTGAATTTGGGAAAATTTATTTCTAAATATCAAGACATTTCATTCATATACCACTGCCACAGCGAAGGTCGCAATTAGTGGCTTAGTGAGCATCTGCGTTAAACTCGAGAAAAATAGGCTGGTTTTTGTGCGATTGATCATATGTTGATCAAATTCATCACATCATTATGAAGCAGAAGCATGACAGGCTTCAGTTCACTATACCACTTTCGACTACAATACCTCTTTTGATGGTGGGACCTCCCCTCCCTCTTGTGAGATTTAAATTATTATTTGTAATATAAATTTTATGCATTAAGGAGTTGATATGAGGTTTTCCTTGACTCCCTTGACCCCTTGCCGGACCTCTTCTTCCCCTATTTTGACACATGTAATTAATGAACGTCCCATAAGTACAACCAACAATTTTCATCGCCAAATTTTAACAATTTGGAAGTCAAGAGCCATCTCCAATGTTAAATTGCTCATCAGATGCTGCTCAAATCAAATGGTGAAAATAAAGTGGAAAATTACCAACTGATATCTGCGGAAAGCATTAGAAAAGAACTGTCAGGGCAGCAAAAACTGCGGTCGACATAAATCGTCATGAAAACCATCATTGGAACAATTGAAATAGAATTGAAAAAACTTGCTAACGATTTCGCACAATAGAAGAATTTTATGGATCCCATATGCTCATGAGCAGATAAAGGACAGAAAGGAGTACTAAAAAGCCACACAGAATAACATCTAAAATCGATAATTGATGACAGGGCGAAACAGTATAAGTCAAATGAATATACACATCACTTATGTTGCTTTGCCTTGTCATCAAATATCGAGTTAAGCTCTTATTCCTTATGGCCACAGATATATTGTACATCTGAGCTTAACATTAAAAGACTTAATCCTATTATGACAAAGTTCTTATCCTCACGTTGTTTTAAAAACTTTTATTTTTACTTACAGCAGCAGATTATGTAACAGCATATTACTAAGCAATAGAAACCTTGGTGACAAAATATTCCTAAATAGTTAATATAAAACCGACCATATATAAAAGCATCACAAAATTTTATTTTTCTGGAAAGAAAACAAATTTAAGTTTATCTTTCAAGCACCACATTTTATTACTCCACTTTAGTAATAAGAGCTTGAAGAATTCAAACGTAATCAAATCTTTTAACGCTCGTTAACTTGCATTCTTAAGGGAAAGAACTTCTCAGATAACATTAAGTACCATAATCCAAATCGATTTCCAGCTAAAAAATTTTAACCCAAATTTAAATAACACGCCAATAAACGATAAAAATGTTTTATATAGAACTTTTTTTTTTTTTTTCTTTTGAATTTCACACATTATTTATTTGACATTTAGGCCATTAATGTTGATTAATGTCATTTTAAATCATTGTTTTGATATAAATACTTGCACTCTGATCTTCAATCAATATGGGTTAACAGCAAACAAAACAATAGAATTTTAATTATTTCTTGGAATTCATGTTGTGCTTATCACTGCTGCTAAATCAACAATTTATCAAAGAATAAAAACAAAAAAAAATTTATACCATGAAAGTAATTTCGAACGCTAAATTAACTTTCACATATCTTTGCACTTTGCATTTGCACTCATGCTCCATATTTTAGCAAATACAATAAATATTTGCTTTGATACATAAATACAATCGCAAAGCAAAAACAATTGCAATTCTTGATTTAATATATGGTACATGAGTGGAAAGCAGCATAAGCTTCTACTTCTACTTCAACATCAACATCACAGCAATTCAGCATCTACATAAATAATGATTGTCATCATCAACATAAAGCATGATTATCATCTTAATTATGTATGTGCAGCAACCAGACAAATACATACATACAAATATTTTTTAATCTCATGCGATATTTCTGTTCATTATCTTCATATATATTAAAACCTTTACTCTAATGCTTATGGTATTGTTTTCTTATTCCTTTGCATTTATCTTGATATAGTTCTTTCTCTTTCTATTAATTTGTCACAAAGCAAACAAAGTGATTCATTTCCATTTAGATTGTTTTCCTTTGCATACATACAACTTGAGCGTATGAATACATGTATCTTTTCTTCTTCTGAATATAATGCACAGAATTTTTGTTGGTTCGTTAGTATCACCGTCTCCCAAATCCATGCTATGCCCCATATCTGCTGGCATGCTCTTCTTTGCCGCATTGTTTGTTTAGTATTTTCTTTGCAGAAAATCAAAATTTATTGTCATATATTCATCAGCAAGCAAAACACGCAGCAGCTGCCTTTGGCCATATAAATTCGGTCTAGTGATTTAACAGTGGGCGAATATGAATAAAATTTTCTATTAGCTGTTAAAATGTTTCCAATAATAACCTATAAAATTCAAATGAAAATAAATAACGTTGTATGTTATTAAACCGAAATTCTGTTTTCACATAAGTAGAGTCTTGAAGTTCTATGGTATCGTCGCTTAAGACTTTAAAGAACATTGCCTTTGATATACTCAAATTAAAACGTCGCACTTAATTTGTTATTTATGTAGGTGAAATTTTGTACAATTTTTGATGTGTGAACGTTTTTAATGGCGATTATGAGAGCAAGCTTTTTCTGAAGTAAATTAACTGATATAGGACGCAAATGTGACGCGTGACTGTAGTGACTTCATAATCATTTTTCGAATTAGAGATCCCAGCATTTGTCGAATTTTCAGAATTTATTGAGTTTGTCAAAAATTTTTGATATTATACGACATTTTTTAACATATTCTAAATTTTCTGGCATATCGAATTTTTAAAAATATTTTGACTCTATCAACATTTGCCAAGTCTTCGATTTTTTTTGAATTTTTTAACATTTTTAAATTTTTTCAAAAGCTTTCAAAATTTTTCAACTTTTCCAGTAGCTCTCAACATTTTTCGAATCTTTCAACTATTTCGACGGTTTCGACTTTTATCATATTTTTAGACATTTTTTAACTTTTCAAGGTTTTTTCGACTTTTCTAACATTTGACGAATTTATGGCATTTTTTGGCGATTTGGATTTTTTTTTATTTTTTGTTTTCTTCAAAATTTTGCGTCTATGAATAAAAGCTCTGCTCAAATTAAAAAAAAAAATTAAAAATATTATAAGGACGCCACAATACATCTCTAATCCTGTGAAAACACAATAGAAATGAGAGAAACGCTGCCACTTGGCGAGAAAATTTGGAACAATTGCACTTTAGGGCCTATGCTCTAATTTTTTTTTTGCAAAAACATGGAGTTTGACCCCCTAAAACCGAATATGGAAAAAAAATGTTGGTCTCTTATGGCTTCCGAGATAACATTGTGTAAATAAATTGTGTAAAAATTTTTTTTATTTATTTTTTATAGTTTTTCGATAAAACACGTCAAAGTAAATCGAAAATGTTAAATAAAAAAAATCGATACCTCGTTTGGTTTTCGAAATATCGATATTAAAAAATGTTTACATCCTATGGCATGTCCAACACCGCTCTTATTTAACTACATTTTGCTTTTACTATTTTTTGTTCCACTGTGCTTTCATCTATACATCAGCATTAACTTTTTTTTTGAACATCATATTGGTGCATCACAGCTAACCAACGTGTTGCCAACTCATACTCGGTATCAGTAATTGTGCCTCTTAGTCGCTTGCTGTGCTGGCTGTCACTCAGTAACAAACGCTAAGTTTTGTTTGCAGGAAATTATGTTTACATAGTCAAAGTTTGCTGAAAGTTGTCAACGATAGCAAAACTGCACAAGCTAAGCAAAAAAAAAAGGCAGATATGTTATGGCTGATGTTCATGCTACAGCTGTGTGTCAAAATGACATATGTCAAAATTGCCGTTTGCATGTTTAGCAAATGCCATAAATTCTTGCTTAATGAATAATCAGTGACTGACAAACGGGCTGGTGCTGATGATACTATGACTAAGGCTGTATATGACCAACTGACTGACTGAAACGGAAATTGCAAAAATGGCATCATTGTTGTTAAAATTGAATGCAAGCAGTCAGGACAATGGCTTAAGAGCAGCTTGTATGGAAATAGAGTTGGAACTGACAGAAAATTTTTATAATATATTGCAAATGCTATTGTTAGTTTGAAGTTATTTGATATACAAAAGCAGCAAATCTATAAGATGATGCCGTATGTTATGTGGAAAGCATTAAATGATTGACCATTGTTTGAAAATGCGACGAATGTTTGTTTTTATAATATAAAACTAATGGATTTAGAAATGGAATATTGAACAAAAAACACTTAAGTTTTTCCATTCCTATATTTTGAGTTGGTTTTTTAAAATGGCAAGTTTTCAATAAACTAAGAAGTGCATGAGTTGATGAGATCACGATTTATATGGGTAAAGGAAAAATCGAATATATTAATCCATATAAGTATCCAATCCAGTATCAGCCTTATTTAATTCGAAGCAAATACTTTTTTTCGTTGTAATGATAGCTTAAAGCATATTAAATATTTCCATTATAAATTTTATTACAAGATCACAAATGTTTACTTAATCGAAGTTATTTTACGAAAAGAATAAAGTTTCCGAGGAAGCTATAAAATTTTACGACACCACTTAGTGCGCGAACAAAAGTAAATACAAAGCGACGTAATATTTTTTTTAATGAAGTGCGCGCGCTATATCTAACAATATCACAATTTTTATTACTATTTACGCATAATAAACGAAACAATAATGTTACAATAATCTTATAAAACCTTTTTCAATTTGTAATACGATATTATGCTCGAATATTACTAGTAAGTGAGCTGCTAAAAATAGCTACAACACTGTAAGTTAAATTCCATGAAAAATAGTTTACATGTTCACTGGTATGGGTGTTTGCTTTGGTTTGGCCAACAATTAAATACCCTACACCACTTTGACAGTAAAAGAGTGTATAATTTTTATTAAAAGGGTATTTCTTCTACTACTAAACTACGTTTACCTTCTTTACTTTTGAGCCTCATAACGAAGTTAATGCTTGTATAGGAGGTACCACGCCCTCTTTTTTTGAATTTTCCAATTTTTTGTCTAATAATGAGGCTGAATTTTTTCTTAAATATGTGTGAAAATTACTGTAAATAATTTTCTCAGTATAGCGTTTGTAAAATTAAGCTTTTGTGGCCGGTCCCACGCCTTTTTTCAAAGTTTTCCCACTGTTTACACAGAGCTTTTCGGTATCATTCCTACTACTTACATGAAATTTGGTTTCATTACGTTAAGTAATGCTCTCAGTATAGTTTTCTACAGTTTATGCTTGTATGGGTGGTGTCACGCCCTCTCTTCGAAATTCGCAAAATTTTTGTCCATATCTTTTTTAAGTTATTATTACTTAGTATGAATTTGTGAGAAATTCGGTTATACTACATCAAATAATTCTCTCAATGTAGAGTTTTAGAGTTTTATTTGTTTGGGCGGTAGGCGTGTCCGTATATATCAATAAATTTCTATGAAAGTGTAGCCTATGCTACATGTTTACATAAAAACAGACTCACAGACAGATATGATATTGCTGATTCAACTCAGGACGGTGACGCTGATCAAATATATATATATTTTTGTATAACTGCCAGGCCTCCTTCTATGCGTAACAAACGACATGACAAACACAATATACCTTGAATGTAGGGTATAAAAAAAATACAATCAACATACAAAATTCATATCAAAAATCATAACAATTATTATGTCTGTTTAGTGTCCATATGCCAAAAATCGAAAATAATTTATTATGTAAATAAACAAACTAAAGCGTCACAATAAAATTAACACAAAAAAAAACGAGCCATATTTTAAAATTTGGCTTAAAGAGACGTAATTTTGTCAAAAGAAAAATTCCATTGAAATTGAGGTTACTGCCAATGCAAAGTCATAAATGCTGATTCATTTTCGTACGTATGTATTAGGCAAACATAAACAATTAAAACGTGCGAAGTTTTGGTTCTTTGTTGCATTTGAAGCAAAAAGTCGACTAATATTTACAGCTAAAAAGGTTTGAAGAAACTACGCCAAGGCTTTGAAAAAGACCGCAACACATAATGCAGTTATAGAAATTGCAAAAAAAAAAAATGGATTTTCCTGGAACTAAAAAGCTTGAGCATATTTGCACTTTATTATGTAGCGTGAAAAATAGAAAGTTCGCAGATTCACGTTTTTTACAAATAAGTTACTTTATAACTTTTAACAAGTAGAGGGCGTTCATTCTTTCTTACTATACTAAATGCGCAGATCTCGCAAGAACTTACACTTTGAATTTAAATATAATTTCGTTCTCTTAGAAACATCTCTTTTAAGTGTCAACTGCACATTGGCAAATAGAGACATAATATCTATAAATATGCATTTAGCTATTGAATTGGGTACTTTTATAAAGCTTAGTATCAATTTCAAATACAGAAATGAAAAAAATTAACATTTAAGGACTTATTACGCCTACCCTTTATATTGTGATTTTATAAGTTGAGCTATTGCTTCCAAAAATTGCTAGAGAAAAAATTTCAAAAGTTGCATTTTTGATACGTATAACTCAATATCTTAAAGTTCTGATGTTATAGAGTCCCTTGTTTGAAAAAAATCGTCAGTTCCCTGTCATTTAAGGTCGTCATAACCAGGCCCGGATTTACCTTACAGGCACACTAGGCCAGTGCCTAGGGCTGCAAGAATATAGGGGCGGCAAATATTGGAAACTTTGAAAATTTTTTTTAAGAGGTATTGTAGTGGTGATGGTGAGAGTTACACAGGGGGAAAAAAAAGAGAATATACCTAACAAAATGTTGAAAGGTAAAAAAAAAAAAATCGTCAGTTGTGATAAAATTTTTTTTTCTATCGGGCGGCAATTTGTGAACGGCCTAAGGGCAGTAAATTTCTAAGTCCGGGCCTGGTCATAATATTACTAATGTAAATCTTGATCGCTGTAAGCATTTTTTATTCAACATTTTTTTTCAAATTGAACTTTTAATCAAAATCGTCAGTCCATCGTCATGTAGTGTAAATATCACAACCATGCTAATGTAAATTCATGTCAATGTAAATAACAGTTTTAGTTACTTTGTCATGTAAATTTTGTTCATATTTAATTTTGTCACAAACTCCTCAGTCCTGTGGCTGGCAAAATGAATGATCGAGGCAGCACTTATACAAGTGACTTATACCTTTTAATTCGTTCAATTAAAAAATATGTGAAAGTAAAACTTTTTGTATAAAACAGCGCATTGCAATTTAGAGCATAACTTTGCTATTAGTTTTTGACCAATTTTTTTGCCAAAAACTTTGTGATAGTGAAGTTTCTATATAAAGAATTATTTCATTCCAAATGTTTCTTTGATTCAATACCTAATACAAAATTGTTATACCGCTGTCGCGCAAGAACCCTCACGTTAACTCTAAACTGAACTGATAATTTTGTTAGAATGAAATTTTTATTAACAAACGTCAGTCCCTTTTCACGTGGCTTAACTTAAATATTTAGCTTGCTTTAGTTTCATTGACCATAATTTTTATGAAAGTTAGTTTTATAAATAAAATCAGCAACCCTCTGTCAGCAGTTTAAATTATAAGATGGTTTTTTTTTTGTTTGACTGTCGTAATTTTGAATTGAACTAAAACAGGATAAATTGTTCAAATTAACTAAATTTTGACTTTATTCGCTAGAAAGTTTTTAACTTTATAGCATTTGAATATGATTTTGTGCAATTGAGCGCCGCAACTGCACACAATATAGCACAGTGAAATTTTGGAAAAATTTTACGCATAATTTAGCACTTATTTCTGTTAATACGCGTTATGTAGATTTTCAGAGCTAGCTTTAATTTTTGATGGTGTATCAACACACGCCAACAAAATTACACACATTGCCACAAGAAACAATTTTGTGAAATCAAGTCACGCGTCCTTGGCGGCCAATTAATTTCAGAATTGCAAGAAATCAATTTTGAATGAATTGAAATTTTAAATTTCAATGAATTAAGTAAATTTCCACAATTTGCAAACGCTGTTGCGGTGTCAACTTTATCAAGATATAAAAGCAATAATATTTTTATAGCAAATTGTCTACAAAAAAAGTCACTATGGCAACACTTATGCAAGTCATTACAAACTGTAATTTCCTTGACTCATTAATTTAATTTCATGCATTTGTAAGTTCAATTTATTATCAAAGAGACCTTAGTTCAACAATTCTCTCCCTCTTGGTGACATTTTTACTTCATATAAAGAGCGCTGAGTATACAAAATAAAAACGCAATAAAAAAAAACTTTCCGCAGTAGCAAAAATTACTGCAGGCGAATAGGCAGAAAATGCATTTGCTTACATTGGTAGTGCATAATTTATTAGTGTGGGGAAAAATTTTTCCATTAGCTCATTATCTCAAAGGCAAGGTATTCATTTTACTCATAAAGTATTTGCAGCAGAAAAAAACCAAAACAATAAAAATAAACGTTAAAGCTTGCCCCAGACATTTGCAAACAACTTGCTGCTGCAATTTATTTATTTTTTTTTTTTATAAAAATAAATACGTTAGTAATCACGACTAACTTTAAGTTAATATTTGTCTACAGATTATGCAAATTTGTTGCAATAATCATTAACGGACGTACAATATATACAATGTGTAGATATATTAATAATTTCAAGTTATAAAAATAATCAGCTAATCAGCATATGCACAAAGAGTTGCCAAGTTATCATATTAAGATGACAGTGATACTGTATCTCTCAAAGGCTGTGTAAGTTACACTGTGCAATAGCTAAGCAAGCTCAAGAAATTTATTTAGAATGATCTATCAATTATAATTTTCATAAGCTAATATCTCGATAATTAATTAAGATAGTGATAAATGCTTTAGACAAAAGCTACAAGATTTCTAGGAGGTCATACACAGAGCCCCAATTTTCCAGCTCAATTCAAGGTCAATCATGATTTTTTATGTAGCCATCTAAATTTTTTATTGCTGATTTGAGTTCTATCGAAAAAGATCGATATATTTCGTCTGAAAAATTTTTCTCTAAGACTTGAATTTTGTAACTATGTTTGATGTTAGTTATGTAGTTCCATTATGTGCTAGATTAATCAAAGAGATATAATTTATATTTCATTCTAAGCGCTTAACCACTAATAACAGGCTCAGCGACCAATGTTTTTCCATTGATTGAATGTAATTTCATTCAATATATTAAGGACGTAAGTTTCCGCTACAAAAATTCTAAAAATTGGCAACTCTATGAATGCAGCAAAAAAAGAAAGAAAAGTTTTTAATTTGACTTCAAATTAACGACATCCATATAATTTTCCAGAATATTGCGGTACATAAGGTAAGCCTTAACTTAAGCTCTTCTGTCATATTCATTGCAAGAGGTTAAAAAAACGCTTGATATCTATTAAAATTCACATTTAATACAACACTTTAGCAAAACGTCAGCAAAACCACTCATTTAAAACAACTTAATAATGGCAATGCAAATAAAAATCACCACAAAAAAAAAATTACAATTTAAATGTAAATTGAAACTTTGATACATAGCTACTACAATGGCAGCAATTTGAGGCAAATTATCTAATTTCGAAATAATAATAATGGCAATTTAACATTATTAAAATACAATTTAACACGTATAATTTGATAGCAACCACGAGAGTTGTGACACAACATTTGGTATGAGTTCAATGAACGGAAAAAATTCCCAATTCCAATTTAAATATGGCAAAATATATGGACTACACTCTTGCTGCTCATACTTTGGGAATAAACCTTTTTTTTGTGCAGTTAACAACGCGCACAGCTAAATTTATTGTTTTCAAAAACGTAAACTGACGCACACAATGCGGCGTCACGCGGTATCATCGCGTTGGCATCATCGTTAAATTGAAAACGCGCACCTTAATTGGTATGAATGAAATAAGGGTGGTTGCGGCTGCTATTATATTTTGACCAAAAATATATTTTTACCTTAAATGTCAAATATTGGCGCAATTAATTAAAGAGCAACATTTAATTTCTATAAAGCAACAACTGCGAAAATATTAAGCTACACGCAATGTAATGAATTTGACACCTGTTGCATTTACTGTAAATATCGTAGTAGCTATGAGTTGAAAGGTTAAAATTATATCCGCATTATTTGTTGTCATGTGACCATTAATCTATTTCTTTTATTATGAAACTATAGCACCCGAAAACTCACCATCAGTTAAATATTTTTGGGGGAATTATTCAAATAATTTAATCAATTTGTTTAATAACATCATGTTGTTTTTTGTTATGATTTTATATGATTTTGTGCTAATATTTATTTAGTTGTTGTTTTTTTTATTTTATCGTTATATGTTTGTTTTTGTTTAATTAATTTAACAGCATGTTAAAAACTTTCCTCTTATTGCATTGCTGTATGGAAAATAATTTAATGGATTTTGATCTTTGATTTATAATAAAAAAAATAAAAAAATTTACATCAAGTCGTTTTTATGGCGACCTAATTATTTAATAAACTTGCTTTTATGGTGCTTTATTATACTAATAATTTTGATTTTTTTTTATTTTTAAATTTATTTCTACTGCATTTACTATAGGAAAACTTTATACTTTGTTGTGGAAATTATATGCTCAGTTTTTAGTGAATTTTGGTACTCGAATAATTAGAGCTCACAAAAAGCTAATGATTTATATAATGATCTATGGTAAATCGGTGCCGAATTTTCATACATAGGTTCGTGGTTGCTATTATTACTTAGAAAATGTATTGTTCTTGAAAATGTCACTAAACAAATTACTATAACTTCCTTCCTTCCTCCGTCCTTCAAATGCAATAATTTATCATACCTCAATATTAATTGACTTACATATAGGGCATTCCATGCCAAATCAAACACTATTTTGCTTTTATGTCACTGATTTTTTTGAAAATTTTTTTTCTTTTATCTACATATTTAAGAGTTATCGATTTTTGGAAACATATATTTTTTTAAATACATACTTATTACGAAAAATCTCGAAATTTTTTGTTGTTTCAAAATTATTGTTTTTAAATTAATCGATTTTCTGGAAATTCTTGAAAAACAATCTAAAATCAATCGGATAAAAAAATTAGTTATTTAAATAAATCAATGAAATCGATCGATGTTTTTTTTTGTTTTTTAAATCAACAAAATGGCGGCCTCAGGAATATTTACCTCCAGATTTTCGGGAAAATACTAACAATTAATTGTTCATAAAAAATCGATATTTAAAAAAAAAATCCTTCGATCAGAGACTAGCTTTTTATGTTTTTCAAAAACTGTGTAAATTCCATTGAAATCTATCGAACGGTTTTCGTGTTACAGTTCCAAAACCATAGTTTTGATAAAAATGACGAGAAACACATGAATTTTCGTACTCTTACTACCGAGAGCCCTTTGTTTATTGCCGAATAACTCCAAAAGTAATTCTCGAATTGACTTCAAATTTTCTGAATATGTTTTTAAGATATTATACTTTAAGAAAATGCAAAAAAAACTCAACCAATTTCTGTAAAATCCTGACTGCCCTTGGCCTTTTAAATAAAATTGCTTATATGAAAATGGTAGCGCTTTGTCGCAAAATATACTGAACCGATTTTAATAATTTATTTTTTAAAACAACATGTTTGTGCTAAAGAAGCTCATGGCGTACTTATTTTTTTTTATTATTTTAAAGTAAAATATCCTTTATTTAGGATTAAATTTTTTGCAAAACCTCACGCAAAAATTGTGCTGTTGCGTTTGTGTTGTTATTGTTGTTTTTTTTTTTCCTTCTCATTTGTACCGTCGTACCATATGGCAAATTATTGCAAAGTAGTTAATATGATACCGTGAATAGTCCATATTATTTGATGTACCATACTAATAACTATGATTGTATTTATTCCAAATTGGATTTTTATTCTCTTCATCTCATAATTTTGTTTGTTACTTTGTAGACTAGTTTCGATAAGCATCGTTATTTTAGTTTTAATGCTAAGTTCGCAATACATTTCAGTTTATTTTGATATATAAATCAAACTTTCGTTTTCATCAATTAGCAGTCATAAGTGTTAAGTTTTGCATTTACTCCAAGAAATGTGTGAACGCAAAAAATGAACAACAGAAGAACTTAGCAAAGCTATGAAAGAAAGTGAAAACGCAAATGATTTGCTTGATGAAACCCAATGATCTGAGTTCTACTAATGATGAAATTTCGTAAGATAAAAACGAGCAATATTATTGGAATTCCATTGTTGTTATATATGGCAGAGAGTGTCATGCTGTTTGATTTTATGTAAAGTATAAATCATTGTGTAATGTAGTGTAAGGTGTAATCAAGAGCAGAGACACCTTAAATCAAATTAAGAGCCATCGTTAGTGCCAGTTATATCTTTTCCATTAAGCGTTATAAGTAGGGAACTCGTAAATTAATTTCAAAAATATTGTAGTTAAATTTAGTAAGTAAATCCAATAAACAATATTGTTTCAATAAATATTTCAAAAATTTAAATCTTTTACTAAAAAAAGGAAGAGACTTAAAAATATATGACTTTTGTTCATTTCCATTCTAGGAAATTGTGTGTTCACAAAATGATTTCGCCTTAATTTCAATTTTATTCTTTACATAAAATACAAAGCTAAAGATATCAAGACTGACTACTCCTTTAAAATGACTCAACGGTATTTTAATTAATTTTATAAAAATGTCAAAACCACTACAAAAAAAAACCAAGAAATGTAGTATTTTTAATACGAAAACAAAAATACCGCTTACCACAAAAAAATAGGTTAATTTAAGCAGCGAACAGTCAACAATTTACTTAACTGCTCAGATTTAAAATATGAGCATCACTTGTGCTCTGATCACGTGAATATTAAAGTGCTGCGTCAATTTGACGCATGAGCTGCACAAATTTAAAAAAAAAATAAAATCTCTAAATACATAATATGAGAAAACGGATTTTGTTTCCATTACTGCGAATAATTAATTAAATCAAATGTTTCACTTAAGAGCAGCTTCAAATTAAGTTTTTAGGTAATACGACAACAACAACTAATTAAATTAAAAGTCCAACAAAAAAAAAATTAAATAAACAAAAACTGTTAAAAAAAGAAGGAAAAAACAAATCATAAAATCCACAACAACAAAAACAACAAACGTTAGCTCTTGATGACGCGCGAATGCTGGTCGCTGCGTCTGCGTTTAAACTTACAAGCGAACTTTGTCGCAATGTTGGTGATTCCCCATAAATTGAGGATCGGTTTATTAAACGTGATAAGTGCTAAAGCTTTTACTGCTGTTTTGCTGTTGTTGTTGACAATACCAAAAGTTTTGAGCTCATTTAAAAATACGTTAAATGCTAGCCAATTAAGGCCTAGTTAGTTATGCCAACAATTAATTGCGCTTAAACGCTATCGCTCGCTTATATAAAAATGCAACGTAATGGTTTTGTTTAAAGAAAAAAAAAAATAAAATAAATAAATCAAAATAAACAAAATTTCAACTGATGAATGAGAAACTTTTTTTGGTAGGGGCAATTCCATGTTTTGCATACAAACGATTTAAAAATTTTTGAATTTTTATTTCGAAAAATTTTTGGGTAATGTTAGTTGAAGAAAAATAGCAAAATTATGAGAGCAATAATTATATATAATTACTGTTAAGACTCTTTTCTGTCGGCTGTTATTAAAATATAAAATTCGCCGAATGTAAGGTTTTGCAAAAGTTTAGTTCTAAAAAAAGAATATTTAACTTTAAAAAAATATAAAAAATAAGTATGCCATAACCTTCTTTAGCATAAATTTAATATTTTGAAGACAAAATTATTAAAATCGGTTCAGTATATTTTGCGCCGAAGCGTTACAAACGATTTCCATGCAAGCGATTTTACATAAATAGTAAGACTAGAAGAGATATTAATTAAAGAAATAATTGTTGTATTATAAGCGATAAAACATCCTACTTTTTATTATTTATTATTTTACGATTCTTAAAAAAAAACTTTCATATAGAGAAAAAGATTTTTCATACAAAAAAAGATTAAACAAAAAAAAATGTTTAAGAATGCTCTAAAAATTTGTGATTGTTTTTTTGACGATGTTAAGCAGAAAACTTTTGTGAATATTTTTCAAGAAAAATTTTTATGAAGAAAGCATATCGAAATTTGTAGAACTTTAATTTTGAAATTATTTTTGATTCCTTTTATTTTTGAGACAAAATTCCTTTATTATAAAATGACTGCCAAAAAAAAATTTTTTGTGATAAAAAAAAAATTTTTTTAAGTGATGGTAATATTTAATTTTCGGTCCAAAATCTTATGACATTCATAAAAAATTATACATTAATATTTTTTAATAAGTCATAAAGCAATTCCACTGTGTTTTTAAATAAAAATTTTTATGATTTTTTATTTATTTATTTTTTTTTTTCATTTTGCTTTGCTTTCTATCCTAAAATAATTACCCAGCTAGGCTCTACAGCAAATCTCTATGAGGCTAAAGTTGTTAAATTTTAAATGTTCATTTCCTGTTTGAATATAAAAAAAAATAATAGATGTTGACAAATAGCTTGTATCTCATTTAAAGCCAGGATAAACTCAAAAAAAAAACTTAAAATTAAAACTCTGCATAAAAGTGCAGCTTGTGAAACAAAGGCCTTGCTTGGAATAGCCCTCACGATTTCGTTGCTATTTTTAGCCAATTCTTTTTTTCGTTTGATTTTGCTAATTTTTGTTTGTTTTCGCGCATATTTGTGAGACAGGTTTGGTAAAAATTGATTTGTTATTGTTTACAAGGAAACTTTTCGGAAGGTTTTTTTCTTATACATTTTGTTAGAGGTTTTATAGGTTTTTGTATTGAAATTTTCCATTTGTCTGCAAAAAAAAATCTGCGCTGAAAAAAAAAAAAAGTTACGGCGGTAACAAATGAAAAAAAAAAGAACAACATAACATCTTTTTTCGCGTGATTGGTAACTGAACTTTGCACCGAATTTAATTTGTTGTTATTGTTGTTGGGTTATTTTGTTTACAATATTTTAAGCGTTTTTTTTTTCAGACATAAAATTTTGCGGCGAAAATTTTGTCAAAAATCAGCAACAACAACAGCAGTTAATACAAATTATTGTAAATCGTTTTTTTGCGGTTGTTTTGTGGGGGAATTCCTGCTGTGCTCAATACATCGATTTATAATTTTCGGGGGCTTGTTTTGTTTTTTTATACTAAAACTTTGTGTTTATTGAATTTTATATCTTCGTTTTTTGCATTTTTTTATTTACATTTTTTTTTTTTTTTTTTTGAGCTTCCAGTCGGTCACAAGGTGCTCATTATGGGTTTTAATAAATTTAAGCTAAAGTAGTTTATTTAAAAGTTGTTGTTTTTTTTTTTTTTTGTTGTATGTACATTATACGTCATATCTTGAATTTTGTTTTTTTTGCAAATCATCATCAACGCCGACAGCATACGTTCGCACTTACGGTTTGCGTGCAAAAAGCATCACTTTTTATTTTTCAACTTGTATAATTAGTGATGATCTTTTGCAATAAAATTTTCTCTAATACAAAAACAGCAGCAATAATTGTTTGTAGGTGTGTTTACAGCGAAGTTGGGTGCAGCAGCAAATGATGCGCAAACTAAAAAGTTGAACTTTTATCTGGCCAATTAATTGAACTTTGCGCGCATGTTACTTACGTGTGCACTTTAGTTGTTGCCTTTTAAATTTCATTTATTGTGTTGACTGACTGACTGACTGAGTGACTGTCTGGATTTAGCGCTGTTATGTGGATTTAAATGTGAGCTATATATAAATGAATGTATGATTGATAGCTTGTACTTTGTACCTCATTAATTGAAATTGAAACAAAATAATTTTCAATTATAAATCGAAATAAAGAATTTAAATGATAGCGAAATTGCAATGGATTTTCATATGCGATAAATAAATATAAAAAAATATTTAGGTAATTCATTCAAATTAATCACATTTTTTTATTAAAACCTTAAGTTTTTCTTATCAAAACTAAATAAATGTTATGAAATTCAAATGTCGGCAATTAGGCCAAAGAAAATAATTAAAATATGCATTTCACTTTATGTGCAAACTTGAATCAACCTTGGCTGAATTTTATCATTATTTTTAGATAATAAATGATAAAATGTGTAAAAAATACTACACAAAATGTATTCTGGAAAAAGATTTTTTTTTTTGATAGAAAATAGGTTTAAAATCTGATTAAATTTTTTTTTGGGCATCGTTTGCTCATTATCAGGCCAGACCTCAAAATTGGCAAATGAAAAGGAAATTTTTACATAATTTTTTGAAGAAAATCGATCAGTAAATTCATATATCATTCCCTGATCGAAGGATTTTTATTTTTAAATATCGATTTTTTATGAACAATAAATTGTTGGTATTTTCCCGAAAATCTGGAGGTAAATTTCCTGAGGCCGCCATTTTGTTGATTTAAAAAAAAAACATCGATCAGGCACTAGGTTATTTATTTAAATAACTAATTTTTCTTATCCGATTGATTTTAGATGATTTTCCAGGAATTTGTGATGGTCACCGCAAGACACTATGTATGGGACAGGGTCCAACATAGCCAGCTATATTTTATTTTAATTTTTTTTTTCTTAAACTTTTGTCGAGTCATAATGTAATGATTCCATATTAACACTTTTCAAATTAAATTAATACCAAAAAAATGATTGAAAATGCTCTATTTTTCACGCCTCTGACTGTCCCTGCCCCTTAATACTGCGATTCACTACGGCGATATTCGATTCTGATCGTCAAATGTGTAGCTAAGTGTTTTGCAAAAACGCATAGAAGACTAAAATGTATTAAATATGCTTGAAATTTTTGACTAAACTTAATTGCTTTTGACTATTCATTAAAGCAATTTATCAAATTTCCAAAAAGATATCCTTTGACATTAAGAAAATATAATTGGCGGAAATTTTCTTGAAATTGAATTTTCTTGAATAGAAATTTTCCAGAAATTCAAAGCGCTCTTTTGCCAATGTTATTTATCAAATAAAAAACATTGCAGAAACTCACAAGCAGCTTTACAGCCAGTGAGCATTTAATTAGAAATAAACTAATTTGTATTAACAATTTGCAAAATTTGTAATTTCTGTCACTTGAAGTTCAAATTTTGTTTAATTTGAATTGGCATGCAAATGGAATAACTTTGTTCAATTATGCATGTAAAAATGCTAAAACGCTTGAATGCGACGTCGTCTTTGTCGCTCGCTTTATCGTCTGACGTTTCATTTGCTTTACATTTTATATGTGATTTGCATAGTAACTGCAGCAGACGAATATTAGCGACAGCAATATAATTCACAATGCTGATGCAATGGGGAATGCATTGCAATTAAAAGAAGAAGCACGCAATTTAATAGAAAACATTTTAATCAAAGTAGCATGTGATAATTGTAAGTGCTTGAGACTGGCTGATAGAAGTGTTAAACTGAAATTTAGTCATTTTGATATGCCCAATTTGCTTGTAAATAAAGTTAAATTGTGCTATAGTTAAATTGTGCTATAGATCATATAATGCATTTCATTTTAATTTATTTTAGTGTAACATGACGTATGAATAACATTTAATTATACGTTGAACTTAATAATGTGTCAGGGAAAACTTTGTTAAACTCAAGTTCGATACAAGTGCATATATACTGCAATAACTTGATTAAGATTTTTTTGTTTTACCAAAAATTAAAATTTTAAAGGTGGCCAATTATGCAAAAGTTCACAAATCAAATGTTAAAGAAAACAAAATCATTTTTGTAAAAATTTTTCATATATTATGCTTTTTATTTTGAAGTCACAGCTTGGCGCAGATATATAACTCAATTATTAATTACTACTGTTAGCTGCTGCTAATTACATATTTTATTAATGCACTTTAAGTGCATTCAAATATTTCATAATAAAAAATAAACATTTTTTCATAACAAAAAATAAAAATTTTTTTAGACGAAACAAAGCTGCTGTTCTATAAATTGATAACACTAATTTCATAACTTTGCTTCATATTTTTAATTGCAGTCAGTTGTACAGCAAAAATATCAATTCAAGCAAATTATAGGCTTCATATATCACTTTGTAAACAAACCTTTTATTTTCTCTATATTTACATTCGACGCATTTCTATTCATTCTGCATTATGTATATGTTAAACTGTAAGTTGTCTATACCTTTTCATTATCACAATTTAAATAGGCGTAACAATCTACTTTAAACAAAGCCTTCTTTATTTTATAATCAGCAAATTATGGCGTCCGTCAGTCTATTTGTCAATTAGACGTTAAATTTGTTATCGGCGTTGTCTATTCACACTATGGCTTGAATAATCCATTAACATTTAACGTATCGTGTGCAACTGCAACGTCAACCTAAGTGTATTTGGCACGGTGCATATCAACATGTGATGAACAAGTGGGGCTGTCTATCAAAATATCAAATTGAAAATACAAACAGCAATTAGAAGAAAACTTACACTTAAAAACATTAAATAACCATACAAAAAATGGAAGTTTTGCCTATAGCAAAACAAGTTGCCATGGGTAGCAACAGTTTTTGTACAGAGTCACGTGACTTTTTATAGCAGCCACAAAGCCAACAATACTTTTTTAAGCACACATCAATTACCCAGGGATATGCTTTCTATAAATGCAAAGGCACCGCGTTGGCTTAACAGATATAAGAATATTTTTAAGGGAAGGAAGATAGATGATGCAGTGTTTTTGTAAATTATTTTTTTTTTAATTTACCAATATTGAAACACAACTATTTTTTAAGTCAGCCATTAAAGAAATTTACATTTAAACTTAAGTCACTTGACACTTAAGAATATTGTTAGCAAACTACAACAATAAATAATATCGTACTCATGATAACATCGTTTCGAATGTTCAAAACTTACGTAAATTTATATTTTTAAATAATTAAGTGTTTATCATACGACATGTTTTACATATTTAAGCGAAAATTTCTACCAAAATATTAATTGCATTTTCTGAAGACAGCATGCAGCTTTTATATAGTTAAAAAACAAAAATTTTGTTACCCAATGTAATTAAGGAAAAATCAACAATAGTTTAATATTTTTTCGTGCAAATAAAAAAAAACTGAAACAAAGTGAAGCTCCATTTAAACATTGAACTCATTTACCAAGTGATCAATCAATAAAGACGTGCGATCGTCGTTTGCATTGCAATGCACACAAAAAAAAAATGTACAATAGCGATATATTCAAATGGAGAAGCGAAACAATCATAAGTAACAGCAACGTTTAGTAAATCAATGCAGCTGCCTTCTTATCATTGCAGTGCAGTTGCAAATTTATTCGCTGTAGCGTACGAACGCGCGTCTTAATTGAAAATCAATATTGATATGCGCCATTGTTTGTGAATTTTCACGCGATTTTTATTAATTTTGTAAATTCCATTGCAGTTTTCATTTTGTATTTTTTTTGCATAAAAATTGCAATTGCAATTTTGTGCAAAGACGAATAAGTCAAGTGGAAAATTAAAATAGATATGCAATGAGCCTGAAATGGAAATTTTTGAAATAAAGTGACAATTTTGCTGATGTAATTGGAATTAAATGGAGCGATTTGAAAATTTCTTATGCAATAATATTATATTTTAGTTTTAGGTCGTAATAAATAAAGAAATAAATTTTTATATTGCTCTACTTTTAGTTTAAGTTGTACGCGCTTTATTTATTTTTTTTTCAAGAAATTTAAAAATTTTTTTTTTTTAAATATGTTGATAGTTTTGTTAAGATTGTGTCATCTTTTCTTCAACGGCCACTAAAGAAATGTATACTTTTTGTTATTAAGCTAAATATAAAAAAAATTATACTGTGTAGGGTGATTCTATGCTGAATCGAAATTGAATTCTTAAATGTACACAAAACCGCAACACATTTTTTTTTTAAATATTTTTTATGTTTATCTCATTAATATGTTGTTACGACTATTTAAGAACCAATTTTTTACTCATTCTCCTTTTTAAGAAGCTTCTGTGAATTCAGTTGATTTAATCAAAATTTGGCTTATTTTTAATAATTTGTATTTGCATCTACTTCACTAACTATTTTAGAATAAAATGAAGTACAAAAAACATTCCTCTCAAAAAACCCTTAGAATCATAAAGAAGTTAATCCGAAAATCCAATGAATCAGTTGTAGGGCTTCTTCCTCCTAAGCATGTATAGAATAACAAGTATTTTATATTAAATAGCAAAGAAAACTGTTAAAAATTGTTCAAAGGCTTTACTTTTTTAGTAGTAAAAAAAGTACCAAAACAATTACGGTTGGTCACGTTACGTATGAGTAACATTTAAGAAATATACTTTTGGTTTTTAAGATTTAAGTGTTAATCATACGTCATGTTTAACACTTATCTTGGAGTTAGATATTTTATATATTTGGGCAGCGATATTAGCTGGAACAAGTTTTTTCATTGATTGATATTTCAAGATGTACTATAATAATGAAAAGGTTTTATAAGCGGCCGCCTTTTTTAAGAAAGATAAGACCATAAGCATACTCCACAGCTAAGATAACTTATAGTATAAGTTATAAGACTTATACATTAACAAAATTTTTTGGAGCAAAATTTTTATCGATAGGATAAAGTTTAATTATTTCGGAATCAATATAACTATTAAGTTTTTTAGATGAAGAAGCATTTCGAAAAACATTTTTAACAAAATCACTAAATTTGATATAAAAGTGTTTCACATGAAGTATGAGTAACATTAAAATAAAGTGCGGATAAATGAGTTGCTCGTATGTGTATAGTAGAACATATGAAATTAATAAAAATCAGCGGTGCTATATAATTCAGCATTTTTCCAACAAACGTAAACCAATTTTCGAAAAGACTAGTGCAAAATGCACAAACTGATTGTTAGTTCTCTTTTTTTTTCAGATAAAAATAAACTTTTCTATGGGAAAGGTGTGCAATTGAAAATTTTTTTCTATACAAAACAAACTAAATAATTTTTTTTTATTATTCAAGGCATAACATTATTATTATGAGTATTTTTTCCAAGCCACAGTAATTGTGATTTATATACACCATGACAATGAATAGGTCGTTTTTTCCTTGCATTCTTATTAAGAGACTTCCTAAGGCGTAGATATCAGACTCAATCAAAATTCCAATCAAAGAATATAAATTTAATTTGAGAGTAGAGTCTGATCTTTTTGGCAAATAAATTTTGAGGATAGCAAACTTAACCATAAGTAATAAATTCAGCACAAGACAACATTCTATGTTATTATCAAGTTTTAAATTAAATACAAATAACATTTATTTTTTTCATTACACAGAATGAATTATATCTGTTGCTCTCTATTATGCAAATTTCATATTTGTTTAATAATTTGCAATTTGATAATTTTGGAACTTCTTCATTTATAAAAAAGAAAAAAAGAAATGTTGTTTATGACAATTTGTCGCAGTTCTGCAAATAAAGCGGCTTTATTACTAACAAATTTTTTAAGCTTCGTTATTATAATTTCAATATCAGTTAAAGAAAACTATTTATAGCAAAATTTGTTTCAACTGACTGCTGGCCAATTTAATAAAAAATGCACGAATTTAATTTGAATTTTTGAAACAAAATTTTCTGTATTTGTTTGTTAATTTATTAGAAATAACGTATAAACTTTGTCGGAACTGCCAAAATCAAATTAACTGAGGCGTTTGATACAATAAAAGAAAACTTATTTGCTCAAAAAATACTTTTTTTTAACATCTTGACTTCCGCTGAGTTAGTCGTTTTGTTGTACAGTAATATAAACAATATACATTTCAAATATCAAATAGTACAAGTAAGTATTTATTTAGATATTGTGAATGAAACACTTCTTAAGGTGGCTCACAAAGAAATGTATAATATAAACATTTTTTTTTCTCCGAATATCTATGAAGATGTGTTCTAGTTTATTTGTTGATATGTATCCTTTTGCATAGACTTGTTGAGAACTCAAATAAAAAGATCACTGATCATTACATTTAGCAACTGATGATGCTACTAACTTGCACATGACTAGCCTTAGCACTTTTTTGTTGCATTGCTTTAGTTTTACGTAATTAAAAATAAAAGAAATGTCCAAAAAATGCGGAAAAAAATAAGCCACCCTAACATACAAATATATTAAAAAAATCTCTCAAGTATTTTGTTGTAATACTTTCTGCTTGTAATTTGTTTGCATAATTTGACGCTCATTGAATGAGTTCAATCACACAATATATGTAAATGTACAATTTATGTGATTGTTATTAAGCAATAAATTTCAAAAATCATTTGTTTATTAATTAAAAAATAACAAGAAATTTCCTGTTTATTGTTTGCAAAGCAACAAATAGACCATTTCATTGATTTAATTTACTTTATATGAAATAATTCTTTCAATAAGTTGCTTACATTTCATCAGGATTTAGTTTGCGTTTTAAGTGGCTTCTTAGCTTTTTTTGTAAAAATTTAATTTTGTTTACTATAAACAAAATAATATTTGTCTTTGAAAAATTTGGTTTATTATTATTAAATTTTTTATGCTTATTAGTGCTTAATTCAGTGTTGTTTTTATTTCAGTTCCAAAAAAAATTCATTGAAATTTTATGGCAACAATTGTAGCTGCTGCTATTTTTAATTTGCTGCATTTGATTTGATTACTTTAAAATTCATATGAATTGTTTTCGTTTTACGCATCCAAACAAAGCGCGTAACCCAAAGTCATGGAATTTCATCCACACAGCCAGCCAGCGAAGTCAACTCAGCCAAATGTTCAACATCCGTTCGCGTGTGAATTTTTAGTTGTTGTTGAAACGTGAATTTGTGTCAAATTTGTGTTTTGATTTGGTTTTGTTATTTTATGGTTCCTAGAAATAATTTTATGTTTAAGCAGAATTTTCATTCAAGTGGAAATCCGTTGTGGCAATTGGTAATTAATTTTGAAAATTTAAATTCAGTATGGAGCGTAATAATATTGCCACTGCTGTGTCTGGATCAAAAACAAAATCCCTTTTATTTCTAATAAGCGGAATATAGGTATAATTTTAGAGAAGAACTGAACGATTTAATTTATTTTAACACAAAATATAAATACGTACATTAGATCGGATTGAAATTAAAATTCAGCCCAAATAGGTTTTTCAAGTTCGGGTTCATGCAGTTTAAAGAAATTGTTTATTAAGGCTTTTATAGTTTCTTTTTATAGGTGAAACAAAATAACTTCTTAAAGATGCCAAAGAAAAACTGTTCGAGGAGATGTAACAAGTTATTACATTTTGTTGAAGATGAAAATTTAAATATTTTTATGTTTTCAAAGAGACCAAAATAAAAAAAAAATCGGTAAAATTAGAAATGAAATAGAATTAATAAGTTAAAAAAAGGCCGTATTATTTTTTTATAAATTGGAAATTAAGGTTTCTCGTATCGTTTAAAATCGATGTGCGAGTTTTAAACGAAAATTAGCAAAATCAAAAAGGCATCATTTTTAAAAGTGAATTACAATTTTCGCTCTGTTGAAAGTTTTCCATCATTATGTTAAGATAACTTTTTACAGACCCCAACACACATATCACGTACAATGCAATCAGCTGTTGTCTAGCTAGCACTGCTTAGAGTGACGTTGTTTGATGTTACACAGCGTACACGTGCTGTCTTACTATATGGAATGGCACGTGAAGGTTGTTACATTAAAAACTTGAATGCTATTTTCTTTTCCTAGTTTATTTAATTATTTTATTATTATTTTCTATTTAACAAATAATTTGATTTTATTTCACCATTTCCATTTTCAGATTTTTTTTCTATTTTGATTTTCTTGGAAAATAAGTCTTCAATTTAAAAAATATGTTGTATTCAAATCTGTTGTCGAAGAAAAAATACACCGATTTTTGACGCAAAAGTTTCTCTCCGTTACGATACATCTTTATTTTAAGCTTATTTTTTCCAAAGAAATCCATTTCCAAATCGAATCCTCAGTGACCTTTACTTTGTTTCTTTTTTTGTTTGGGTTCTCAACAGATCTTTACAAAAGGCAAACATATTATGCTTAGCGAATATCATTCATAAGCTGAAAAGTCACTGATGATTCCGTTTAGCAACGGATGAAACTTAAATAACTAGCTTTAGCAGCTAATTTTAATCTTCTTGTTTTTGTGTGGTAAATTCTTGAAGGGAATTAATTTTGTTTCCTTGCGAAAGCACAAGAAACCTGAGATATTTCTATGCATAGATTTCGGTTGAATAATTTTTTTTAAAAAGACAAATTTCTTAGTACGTAATACAAAAAAAAACATTAAAGACCCACACTAATTTTTTTTAAAAAAAAACACAAATAGCAATCAAATAGGCAGTAAATAAAAAGTACTTCATACAAAATAAGCAATATATTTCAAACGAAAATAAACAATAATTGTTTATTTCATATGTGAAAATCATTTCAAAAGAAAATATTTACATTTTTAAAAAAAAAAATTTGGTGTTTTTTGCGAAAAACTATTAAAAAATCAATAAATTTTTAAACAACTAACTTATGTAAATATATGCCATACATATACTATATACAAATTTAGTGATTTTTTTCAATTTCTTTCTCTTTACAGAATCGAATTGTAGATTAACAATTGAAGATGAGTTAAATGGGATGCTTTGCTGAATTTTCAAAACAAAAATAATTTGGACAACAACAAGAAAAAAAAAACAACTAAAATCGAGAAAAAAACACAAAAATTCTGCACATTTAAATAATTCGTAAACAAGAGATAAAAACCGGAACCAGCTGAAAAACAAATCGAAAATGTGATTTTAATATTATTTACGAAATTGCAATTGAAATGTAATAAAAATACGTATTTATGAGCAACTGTGTAGCAAAAAAAATATACAAAAAAAAATATTGAAACAAAATACAACAGACAAAATCAAAAGTGAGAAAAAAAAACAAAGTAGCTGAAAGATATATGAACAAGTAAAGTACAACCAGCGATAAGTAGTAAACATATTGTGGTATAAATTATTTGAAGTATTGCTGAGTGATATTGCTAAAGAAACTTAACAACGTTGGCGTGACTTAGGTTTTTTTTCTTTTTGTAAGAATTAAGCAAAAAATTGAAATTGAAGTGACGTTAATTGCTTAAAATGAACATATGTGAAAAAAACTCAAAGAACAAGTGTTAGATATTATATATTTTAAAGTGATTTATTATGAGCCAAAAAGAAAAAACTTGAAACCTAAGTATAATATTCATTGAAATTAGCAAACAATTATTAACTGTTCCAAGGTGTGATAAAATAAAAAAGTCAAAAATTTGCAGCAATATACAAAACAACGTAAAATTCAAAGTCAAAACAAATTTAATGTTGTAAATTTTTCCTAATAAATAATAAATAAATATTTGGCATAAACATTATAAAAAATTCATTAGTAAAATATATGTGAAAAACAAAAAGCTTGTAACTTTTCCAATATAACATAATTCAATTAAAATAAAATTATAGTTTAAACTAAAAACTTAATTAAAAATTTAAAGCAAAAACAATGGAAAAATAAACAAAAAAAATTATTTTTTTATGACACCGATCTCTAAACAAATGCAAGAAAAATATACAATTGAAAAAAATAGAAAAAAAGAAAAATCCCACTATAACTTCAAAGAGCACGACGCAAACTTGTTCAACCAATAAATTACAACAAATTGAGCAAAACCGACAAAGCGTTAATATAAAAAGAGCAGCGAACACCACAAAATTGAGAGAGAGAGCGAGAGCGATATTGAACTGAGACCGTCTGAAAAATTATAACAAGACAACAATTTTAACGCAAAAAATGCAAGAAATCTTCAAACTACAGCAGCAGCAATAAAGCCATGCAAAAAAAAAACCACAACAATAAAAATAAAAACAAAAAACAAGAAAAACAACAACATCAATTACAACAACAACCAAAACAATAAAAACAAAAGCAAAGCCGGTAGTAGAAATGAACCTCATACATATTAGACGATCAGACAAGCCACTTGAAGCAATGATCGTGGGAAAATTTGCAGCGCACCAATTTCCAGAGAACAACTGAGCGCCAAAGAGCAAGACAGAGAAAAATTTTTGCTAATGCCAAAAATAACGCCAGAGCATAGCGTTGCAAAACTACAAGTGAACGCTAAACAGCAAACGATCAGCTGTAGCTAAAGCCAATACATCCGCCTCAAAGAGCGCGCCTTCGCGCGTGAATCAGCTGTGTAAATGCTCTCCATTGCTTTGGTGCGAGCTTCATTCATACAATCGCGATGCGATCAACATTTCTTCATATAAATTTAAAAGCGTTGCGCCCTGGACTCACAACAGTTGTGCGCGAAACGCCTGAGAGTATAGAACGTTGAAAGTTTAACAAGAAAAATAAATTATATTGGCGTGTTAACAAAAATTTAACAAAAAAAAAATTACGGAACAAAAGAAATATTTTTGAAACAAAATTTTACAAAAAAGAATTCAAGACAAACGGTCTGCGCGCTCATTAACAACACAAAAAAAAAACACGGAAATAACGTAGAAACGTTGCAAGCAAATAAGAAAAAAAAAAAAATTGAATAAAAAATTATTTTCAAGATTTTCAACGAACACTGCTGCAGCACAGAGATACACAACCAAAGAAAAAATAAACAGACATTCAGACAGTTAGCAGTGTCGCCATAGCGACTGTCATCTACAGAGTCAGCGAAAAGATTTTCGTTGAAGTTGTTGCTGGCTCAAGCAAAAAAAAGACGTAGCAGCAGTTAAAGTTGTTGCAGAATTTGTGCCAAAGTGAAGAAAAAGTTAAAGAAAAATTGAAAGCAAAAATTTGCTCCTCTGAGCAGAAGTGTTGAGTGTTGTAAGAAAACAGCTGCGCTTTGTTAAGAAACAAAATAAAATCTTTAAGATAAATATTTTGGAAATATTTGTAAAGAAAAACAAAAGTGTTAAGAAAAACTGTGGGTTCTGCAAAAACAGTGAAAACAGAAAGCAAAAAAATTTCTTCAAACAAAACTTGTTGCGTCTGAGACAAAGCAAAAACAGCACAGCAACACACAGTTAGAAAAAGCTAAAAAACAACTTTGCTTGTAGAAAAAACAGTTATAACCCCAAAACAAGAACTAAGAATATGTACCAAAACATTGCCGAAAGCTTTTGGACACAATTTAAAGTAAAAAATTTAAAGCAAATGGTGCGGCAAACAGTATAAAACTAAGCTTAAATAATAAACAAGTTAATAAAGAATTAAAACGTTTTAAAAGTGTTTGTAAAATAAGCTTTTGAAAAAGACAAACTTTAGAAAAGCTCTAGTGAAAAAATACACTAAGAAACACATAAAACTCTTTAAGCGCTATTTAAGTGTCCAAGCACAGAAAATCCAGCTTTAAACCAAACAAAAATCCAGTTATTGTAAATCGAAAAAATTGCGTTTTGCTCGTGTTCACTTAATTCTGACCGAACTTAATCCAACTTAAAACGCCAACAATTTCCTGCAACATATTATGTGCATACAGCATGGCCATAGATTTTTTAATTTTTGGTTTATTACTCATCTCTTTTACCATCAATTTATTGGCGCTCGGCGCATTCTGGGTGACACCCGGCTTGCGAACAACCGCTAATCGTTTCACCATCAATTTGCTGATCATCAATCTCATCGGCTGTTTGATCTTGGCACCAACACTCTTCCTAACTGGTGGTGGCATTTATCAGTCGATATCTTCGAAAGGTTCACCTTTAAGCGCAACCACAAGCGATGACAGCATTGAATTCTATTCAAAGCCCGGCAATCATCAGATGACGATACGTCATAATGGACAGCTGGTTGAAAGGGAAGGTGTCATCTTGCGGCGAAATGTCACAGTTGATGATTACGATGCCTCAGTCGCAAACCCACGCACCATTGAAAAGTTTTTCAAGTGCAACAGCACCTTCTGCGATGAGCTGACCATCGATAAGGGCAGCAATAGTATTGTGATATCAGAAATCGAAGAAGAAGAGCTACAGCAGCCGGAAGAGCAACCCACCATAAAACCTGCGCCACCACCAGTGACGCTGCGTTGCTGGTCCATCGATTTGACAGCTGCACTAGGTGCCTTGGCGGTGCTGCTTGTAGTCGGTGATACTTGGTGTGCAGTGACTGATCCATTGCGTTATCATAGTCGCATTTCTGGTGTCAAGACCTGGGTGCTGATTGCGCTCACCTGGGTGCTGGGTATCTTCTTTGGTGCATTGTCAGCCTTTCGTGAGCTTGATTTCGAATCGGAGTCGATTTTCAGCAAGCAGAAACGTTATATCGTCACAGATGAAGCTAATGATGTGACACATTCCAGCTCGCCATGGACATCAACGTCTTGGACGTCATCTTCAAGCTTGTTCAGCATGATTTTTGCTTGCATTTACTTTGTTGTGATCATCTTGCTGCCCTTTGGCTTTGTATGCGGCATGTACTGGCGCATTTTTAGTGAGGCGCGTGAAAATGGTTTGCGCATGCGCCAAAATGGTTCATCACCATTGCTGCAGAGTGCACTGAATTTAAATGCACACCATCAGCAACAGCAAACAACACAGCCGTCACAGTATTCCAATAGCTTATGTGTACATCGCAGCTCACTTTCGTCTGCCTCTTCACAGGGCGGTGGCCTACAGCTGAGCATTGATCGCCAGCAAAAGGGTTCACCGGTGGCTTGCCATCGACGTGACTCTGCTGCCAAAGTATTGCTGCCCACCATTTCCGATGATTCTGTTGCCTCTGATGACGTTAATGTTGGAATGGATGATGTAGACAGCACACACGGACAATTGTTGCCTGTAGCTGAACATCCCGGCACCGAACGCAATATCTTGCTTACACTGCAGGCTGCAAGCGGTGAAATCAAGCGCAACTACTCAGCGCGTCAACTGCCGCTGCTGGGCACTTCATCACAAGATTTTCGTGAGACTCAACGCTTGCAAGGTATACGCCAAGTGCACTCATCACCCAATTTGCAGAAGTACACGCAGCTGCGTCAGGATTCACTCTCTGATGACAGCAGCTGTTCGCCGCAACTGATGGGTGTTCATCAGACACATACGCGTCCACACAGTCATCCAGCGCATCGTCACACGCTGCATCATCATCTCCATGTGCACTTGCAGCAATCGCACGTGCTGCAAATACCCGCCATACATGCTTCACCCAAGGCGCTAAGCTACATGAGCTCACTGCGCCATCGGCTATCGAATGCTTCCTCGCTATTCAAATATCGCGAGGAATCACGTGCTGCACGCATCAGCATACTAGTAGTCATTATGTTCCTCGTTTCGTACCTGCCTTTTGGTTTCCTTGTGCTGCTGCAATCCCGTCTGAGCGCCGCAAACTTTGCGCACTCAACGCAACTGGCGATTTTCATGCTGCTGCTCGGCAACATCAGTTCACCGTTCATTTTTGCTTATCGCAATAAGCGTGTGCGACGCGGCGTCAAGCGGCTGTTTGGTTTGGATGCACGTTCACGTGACTCACAGCTACAGCGGCATAACAGTTCGAGTGGGCGTGGTAGCGGTTTCCTACAGCGTCATTGTGGTAGCAATAAGTCTTCGGCGAATATCAAGCGCACAGGCAGCAAAGTTTCCACATACTCAGCGAATTCCTGCAAATATTTGACACCGCAAACATCGCTTCTTAGTAATGGTGGCGGCGTACAACCGCTGCGTCCTAACAGCAGCTGCAGCACTATTATCAATTTTGGTGCGCAGCACAACAACAACAACAATAATAACGACAACAACAATGCTGCAGAAGTTCAACAGTTGAATAGCTTAAATCATGAGAACAACAATTCATCATTTCTGATAGCGAATATCATTGATGACAAGTCAAAGGTATTAGGCATCTCGACACGTTCAGCGCGTCCTTTACTGCAGCGTGGCATAACGATAGTTGAGCAAATATCGCTGCCGTTGCCGAGCAATAGATTGGCAACGGATAAGCGGAATATTTTCAAGATGTTCTGCCACAGTTCGAAGAGTCTCAGTTGTGCGGCGCAATCATGTGCACAGGGTTCAGCAGATATTGAACCAGCAGAGGTCTAGGTGGGTGGGCAATGCGGGGAATAGTCATAAGGGGAAGATGACCAAGGGAATACAAAGGGAAAAGCATATGATGCTAGTAAATTTCGTAAGTTATATTAATTTAAATTTAGTTAAAGATAAATAGTTTATTTAAGTAGTCAAAGCTTTAGAAATTTTAGTGCTTTAAGCTTTGTAAGCGAATTTGGAAGCTTTGAAGTGTTTAAATGTGGAAATTATGATTGGTGCAGTAGTGATAAAATTTAGTTATGCAAAACAATTAATAGAAAAAATGTAAAAGAAACAAAAAATTTTAAAAAATATGGCAATAGCGCTTTTTTTTAAATTCGTAGAAAAATTGCATATTTTTAAAGTAGTTCATTAAAATAGATGCCTAAAATTTCATGCAAAAAGAATTGGCAACCTAAAAAGTTTAAAATTTAGTCAATTAAAAATTTGGCAACGTAGCAAAAAGCTTAACATACCAATAGTCTGCTGCTTAATAATTATTAAAAAAAAGAATTAAATGCATTTATTGAAGAATAATTTAATTACAGACTTAACTAAAACTTCGTTTAGAGCATAAACGGCAACACTGACATTTTTTGTTGTATTAAAAATTGTCTGCTTCATGAAAGTGTTTTTTTTTTTGTGCTCACAGTCATCTTTAAACTTGCTTAACAGTTTATTTTCTTGGAAAAACTAGCATGCTCTGTTAAAGCAATTGCAATGTTATGTTAAATCAAAATGTATGCTAAGTAGAGCTCTGTTAAAAGTGTAAGTTTTTCTTTGACGGAAACAAGAATGTTAAGCAACGCTCTGTTAGAGTTATCACTACAGAATTTTAAATAAATATAGCCAAGTTCAATACAGCGTTGCCAATTCTCACATTTAAAGTAATTTTTTTTTAAATTTGAGTAAATTTTTGAAATTTCAACTCATTTCGAAAACAAATAATTATAAGCTACTAAAAAGTTGAAACTAAAACAGCACCAATAGAAATTGTTGTACCTTATAAAATAAAACACATAGCTACAAAACAAAAAGTCAAACATTTGTACAAAAAACCAAAAAAGCGTAAAATATGTAAAGATTTTAAAAATAATAACTTATATTTATAGTAAACATTGGAGTCATATTTACAAGAAACCAAATTAAAAATATCAATGTTAGGCTACTTATGCTAACAAAATATAACAGTTTCATGCTGTTAATAAAAAACAAACTTTAGCTGTCAAAATATGTCATGACATAATTTTTTTGAATACAGCTATTGAGCTGCTATATTTTGTTAGCATACCACAAGAACTTGCTAAAATTTGTACGTAACACACAAAGTTAGCAATGTTTCCAAAAAGTAACCTTAAAAATTGCAATTATGCCAAAAAAGAAATAAAACACAAAAGAATTTAAAACAAAACAGGAAAGATTATAGTCAAAAAGTAAGCAAAAAAAATTACTTAAAAAAACTTTATGACTTAGTAACAGAAAATGTTAGCAAGTTGCAGCAAAATACGCAAAGAGAATTTATTAAATCTATTTACAAGTAAATAAATTTAAATAAATTACAAATGATTTGAATACTGATGAAACGAAAATCGAACAGATACTAAAAACCAAATAAAAATCACTAATTAAACGATTAAAATAAAAGTATTAACAAATTGCTTTAACAAGAAAAAAAAATTAGCAAAAATTTTAATATTTCAATTTTATGCTCTAACACAAATAGCAAAAGTAGCAAAAATAAAAGAAACATTTAAAACAAACTCTTAAAACATACTATTTATTAAACTCAATTGTTAATTTAAACACAGCTGTACAGGTTTTTTTTATTTAATTTATATCATTATGGCGTAAAACAAAAGAAAAATCAATAGCATTTTATACTCTGTAGATAAAATTTTTGCTTTTTCATATTGAAAACAAAACAAAAAAATCCCCCTCACTTGCAATGTTATACTTTTTTTTCAACAATGACTTGTCATAAACACATGTAACATATAAAAGCCGTGTAATTACCACAACGCAATTATTTGCAATTAAGGCCAATTTATTGTATTTATTTTATGGTTTTTTAATGTGCAGCTAATTTTGTTTGCTAAAAAAAATACCTCATTAAATTTTAATTTGAAAAAAAGAAGCATAACATTTTAATAATTTTAAGCTTAATTTTAAACAGTAACACTTTTACTTTTTTTTACAGTGTCAATTGAGATTTTACAGTATTAAGTGCATTTTTACAATGTCAAGCTTTAATATGTACAAAGAGTTACAAAAAAAAAATTTATTACATTTCAATACGTTAGAAAAAGTTGCGCGTTGTGCTTTCACACGCATATGAGCCGCTGAAGCGATAAAAAGCTCGCAATTGTTGTTGATATTTTGGTTTTGTTTTGCTAGCAGCATAAATACTGCGAGTGCTTGTATGCGTTTGTTGCACAAAAAAAAAGCTTTTGAAAGCTTATGCTAAAGCTCTTTTGTTGTTTTTTCATAAATTTTTATTTATTTTTTTAAATGCTTTTAATTGAAAAACAAAAATAAAAGCTTTTGCTGTTATGCAATTTATTTTACCAGTTTTTTATTTTTTTTTTTTTTATTTAAATAAATTATTAAAATTCTAAAAAAAATGCTTTTAAAACAAAAAATTGTTAGCTTTTGCTGTAATTTATAAATTTTTTTAAAAATTTTTAATTTTACATAGTTTTGAAATTCTCATAACTTAGTGAAACTGTAACTTCTACACCGACAAAAAAAAAGCAAAAACTTTAGAAAAAACACAATCAAGACATAAGTATTCAAATCATATACATTCAAAAACAAAGCCTAAAGTAAAAACACTGAAAAAAAAGTCTTTTTCCAACTTTTTTCCATTAACAAATCATTTTAATTATAGTTTTAATAAAACAAAAGCTTTATCTAAAATTTAAGTTTTACTATTAAGCTACGACTATATTTTTTTTACTTTTAAAAAAAATTATGGATATTTATTATAAATCACTTATAATTTTTGTTTATAAGGCTCGAATTTATATATTTGTAATTGAAAAGTGCATATAATGCATTAATGAATCAGTATGAAAGCGTGTGCGAAAATATAAAAAACAAAAACAAAAAAAAAATACAAAGAAATGATTAACAAAATGTGATGTTTGCTAAAACAATTTATTTTTTTCTGTGTATCTTAAGTTTTGTAAACTTGAACTCTTTTTACGAATAAGTATTATTAATTATATATTTATACAAATAATGAGTATATAATTTAAATGGAGAAAAGAAATGCGCTATTTTTCAATTAATGAAATTAATATGTGACAAATTGATGTATCGTATCTATTTATGAAAAGATGAATGATGTGCGTTAATGAAATTAATGACTTCATTTCAGATGATTGAATAAAAAACGTTTAAATTATGCGGCCTTTAACATTAGAGTGCCGCATTATTTTCATACAAACTAAAAAAAAAAAAAAAACAATTATTTCTTATTATTTCATGGAATATTTACAGAGGTGCAACGGTAATGGTAAGTATGTTTTCCTGATTGTTTCAACTTGGATTTAGTAGCGTTTCTCTTTGTATTCACTAAATAGCTGAGTATTTGCTGTTCACATCAAAAATTGTTATATTTGGCACGATCAAATTCTCAACTTTATCTTAAGGAAAATTTAGTACGAATATTATCAGTTCCAGAGATTTTTGAATATACAAAAAAAAAATTGTAGAATACAGGCTATGAACGATTTATCTATTTATCTCACTTGCCAAGTAAATCTATGTTTTTGCGAATGTGGTCACCGATTTTTTGAAAAAACAGTTAGACAAGCTCAGTAGCGTTACTAGAAGGGGTCATTGGCTCCAGGCGCAAGGCTTGCGACGATCTGTTTTTTTTTCGGAAAATTTTTATTGGAAGCATAGGGGGTGGCAATGCAACTGTTAGCCCCAGGCGCCAAATATGCATGGTACGTCTCTGAACAAGCTTAAGTGATGTCGATACTAAAAGATTTTTTTTTTTGATTGGAAGAAACATAATTCATATAGGATTTGCGATATTATTTTTTCTGTAAGACCCAGAGACTTGAAACTAGTGCTTCACTAAGAACTGATGAATATCGTTGACACTCTCTTCCTCAGTTCCGATAGCGAAACGTTATTAAAAAAAATTATTTCTTGTATGACCGAGTACGAGAACGAGAAAGGTCTGACAGATATCTCGCTCTCGGTGATAATGCAGTGTTTATCGTATTGTTAATAGTTGGCATATTAAGCGCGCATACTCCATACTCTTGTGGTTCAAAATAAAATGTCTGCCTGTATGTTATTTATAAAGCTAGAAACTAATGAACGGACTGAACACTAATTTACAAGCCATATTTGGTTTATTGTCGGAAAGGTTTAAGCCATGTTTTGAAATATTTTGGACAACGCGGCATAGCTACACACAAATACACTAAAGTTGTCACTCTTTACATGGTAGTGAAATTTTTGATATAGACCAAATTTCTGCATTAAGGACTGCATAAAATGTAGGTGGGATTATACAACGAGGAGTGCGCCGGAAAAGTCGTTGATTCAGCTGGTAATAAAAAAAAACGTAAGTAAGACCATCCATGAAAACTCAACGTTATAGATACGACACGAAAACGATACAGACCCAAAATTTTTCGTACGAGAACGAGTTCAAGATGAGAATTTTTGAAATATCGTTTCGTTTTCATATTGGGAAGCCCTATATAGGTTTAATTGACGTCTAATGAGCATATTAATAAAATTTTAAAAAAATGTTGATAGTTACTTGGTTTTATTAAGCTGTGAGCAAAATAGTTTAATAGTCTGTTAGTATATATATAATTTAATAGCACGTTAGTACAAATGATGCAATTGATCGTTTGAAAATAATACTTACACTTCTTATCTTCAAATCAAAATATTCATATGCAATTAAACTCATTTAAATTGAACTAAAATTTTAAAGACGTCAATAAATTTCCGCTCTCTATAAATTATAGAAAAATTTAGAATCAAAAGAATACGTCAACAATATATTGCTATCAAGTTAGTCATATGAATGTCTCACTATCAACGTTCAATTGCGTTGAATCGCAAATTTTATCAAAGAACGATTTTTTTAAAACACGTAATCATACAAGCGACATAGTACTATCTACAAATAAAGATATAAATATTATTGTTAAACGAACTCACCAATCTATTAAACAAAATGTTTATTACATTTAGCACGTATTGTAAAATCCTTTTACAAAAAACCATAATAAATATCAAATTGAAAACAGCCTATTAATAAAATAGATTAATTAATTGATTAGTTGATATTATCTGATATTAATTGGTTTTTAAAAATATTTTCATTCATATAAAATATATACTAGAATATATGTAGGTATGTAATTAAAATTAAATATTATCTAAGAGAGTTGATAATACAGGGAGGTGCAAAATTAACTCAATGGTTTGCACTTTTTTATATGAAACATTTTTGCTTTTTAGACTGCACAATATGGGCTGTCCAGTATGCAGGAGTTATTTTCTTCAGTGACTATGTCAAGGTCTATACTAAAGTGTACTCTTTGGTGCTTTGTTCAAAAGTATCATTTGTCAACAATTCTTTCAAAGTCAAGCCAATGCAAGTATCAAATTCATTTCATAACATCTGATGAAATTTTGCGAAAGCTCACCAAAAATTTGCGAGGTAGAAAGTGGCCACCATATATGAGACGTAATTTTTGTTACTTTTAGTTCAATAAAATTCCATTAAGAAGGAATATGAATTTTATTTTAATATCATGCACAAGTTTGCGCATTACTTGCAATATTCTTATCGTAATTCATTTATCTAAATGAAACGCAAAATTACAAAGTTACAATAGACGCCGATATCTGACTTTGGCATTAGAACAAAAGCGATATAGAAATATGAAATTGATAACATATTGTGGAAGTGCGGTGTAAGAAAGTTTTATTTTTCAAATGATTAATAGTCATTGCATTGTTGTTAGTTATCGTTATATTTAATATAATTTTAATGCTAATAAGCGGCAAGTAAGTATTTGATTAAATCAGACTTTTGTAAATAACACTTGCCGACATAAAATGATTGTGTTTTTTTGAAAGTCAATATAAAAATATTTAAAAATTGCGAACTAATGCGATTTGTTTGAAGGCAACAAAGCTTCCAAAATCTATTCATGGGGTGCACAACAACACAGTGCACAACAGAGCAGCTTTTTTATATAAAGCGTCATTGTCTTTGTATTATGTACTATGAAAATCAATATCGTGATAATAAAACTATTTTCGATGTAAAGCTGCAAATAGTGAAAATAACACTTTTTTGAATTTTTCCCTGAGTGGGAAAGGTTGTGATTTGCAATACATCTGGAACTTACTATTGCATTTTTTACGACAGCTTGCAATATTATAATAAAAAATATGTAATTTATCTGAAATTAAAAAAACAAAAGAGGAATTCTAAGGTATGAAAACTTTTATTGGCCTAATTGGCAAATTCCAGTTAGAAAATCAGCACTTAAGCTCTTCAATGTAGACATTTGATAACTTTGGTTTTCTTTGCTTTTGCTTTTGTAAAACAAAAAACAAAAATAAACAAATTTACCTTATCAAGTGTATTATCGTTAGTTTTATGGCAGTGCCACCTACAGTTATATGCGGTTACTAAGAGCTTAAGTACTTAATATAAAAGAAAGCCATTAAAGATTATATCATAAATACAACAACGACAACAGTCACTCAAACAAAACAGCAACAATAGCAATCGTGATAATCACAATTAGGTATGGTATAAGCTTAGAAATGGTATGGCAAAATACAAGTAGTAGCATAGGGGAAAAAAATCAGAATTAATGAAAGAGAAAAAAAAACTAAAATAATTAATTACCAACTTTATATTAAAGACAAGTTATTGTTGTTTTTGTTGCTGCTTTTCAAAGTTGGCTAAATTTCTTAGATTTCTTGGTTCGTTGCTTTGCTTGGTTTGTTGGCATGTTAACGAGTCATTGTTTCTTGTGTTCATGTCAAGTTTAAAAAATTTATCTCAAGTACAAAACGTTTGGCGGGCATTTCCATAGATAGGGGAGATCTCGGTTAATTGCACAAAAAAAAACTTTAATTATAAATTGAAGTCTTATTAAACAGAAACTAGTTAAGTTGTATTTAATTGACGGGCATTTGCGTCTCTGCAACTCTGAAATTTTCTATATTCCTTTGTAAGCAAAAACACTTCATTTCTTGTTACTCAATAAAGTAAGTACACGATTAACAAAGCACGACAAATCAAAGCAATGCCATTAAAATTGTTTTAATACAGTTAAATTTTTACGAAAAGTTTAAAAAATAATGTTAAAAGATTATTAGTTTTACTCGCTCGTGGATTCTACTTCAAGATAATGCACCAAGTAACTATCGAAGCTTAACATAGTTTGTATTTCTAAAAACTGTTAGTAGCTAACAGCTGCTGCTACTTTTAATATAATGTAAATAGGTAAAAAACCATGTAAGTGCAACCAGCACTAACTAACTTGGCCTATCGACAATAGAAATGACTTGAAGAAAAAACTTAAAGAACTTGAAATATTAATAATTACAATGGCAACTAATACAAGATTTTATTATAAATTTAAAAAAAAGCAATACTTTAGTATATTAATGTAAGCTGCTGCATTAATATTTTAATACCACAACTTGCCATTGCCATTATTAATTTATTGAAAAAAAAACTGCATAACTTTATAAGTTTCAATTCACTTTTATGCTAAGATTTTAAGAATTTTTTTCTACATAAAAGTACTTTGGTTTTGAAGTGCGTAGTTGACAAGTCACATCCTATAAATCTGCTACTTGATTTTTTCTAGAAGAAAGCTAAAACTTGAAAACTTGATTAGTTAACGGGTTATTCTGCGTATATTACTTAGGTCAACAAATTTAAAAAATTTGCATTTAAGGCCATCTCGGTTCAAAAGTGCCCAAAACTCGTTTATAATTCATTGATCTTTAGAAAATATTGCCAATTACAAATTTGAAGAGGACAACTTCAACTTCGCTTAGAACGAATAAATGACAGATGAAGTTTAATGAGGCACTTGAAATTTATTGCGCCCTGAGTAACAAAAAAAAACTGATTCTCAGCATACAGGTGCATATGGCCCTTCTTCGTAGAAGCATAAAATTCGTTGCCAGGTAGTTGTTTGAAATCTGGCTTAACATGTACGTTTCGTCCTTCATACGTTGAATATTCACATTTGTGCTCTATTTTGAGCCATCAGCTGCTTTTCATCAGAACGATCTGTTCATTTGTGAACGCTGTACGTCTTCAAATTTAATTTTTCTTAATATTGTGTACATAACACTTCGAGGTGCCAACTCTAGCTGCCATATTTCCTGCTAAAGTCTGCTTGAAGAGCTACTTAACTTTCGTCGCTAACTTTGGGTCTCAAAATTTAGTTAAGTGGACAAACTCAGTACGAGAAACTTTTGTTGAGTGCAATATCTTACTTAAGTTGCTATTACCAAGTACAGTATTTTATAGTAATCGTTATTTTATATCGATAAAATACCACTCATACTTTGATCAACATAATGGATCTGGTAAAACACTATCTTAAGATATAAAAGTGTCAAATTTCTCTTGGACAATACTTAGTTGTCACATTTTTCACAACATTATTCAACGGAACAAAAAAAAAAAAACCATGCAGCAATCGTTTTCGAGAGTCCATCTAACTTTTCAGCCCCTCTTGGGCATACTTTTTTACTTTCCAAACAAAGCGCTCCAATCTAATGTTTGTCTAAAAATTACATGTATTGCAATGACACAGTAGAGCAAAAACCAAATTGTTTCAGATAAAATATATATAATTTTCGAAAGGTAATTTTGAGCTTAGCCTACAACATAAACAGCAAATTTACAATGTACTACAAGTCTACTTATATGAATAGTTTTGTATAGCTTCAGAGCCATTTATCTGATACATTTGTCTTGGAAAGTTTTTTTTTTTTTTGAAAAATGAAAAACCTGAATTGGTTGTAAAAAATCGTTTGTTTTCGATTAAATCAACTATTTGTCTAAATAAATCTCTTAGCAGAGACTTCAAACTAAAAATTGACTTTGAAAGTTTGTGACTTTTCATCATATACATATCTGATTATATTGTCTTATCAAAAATTATGTTTAATACCTTAGGTTTTTATAGGAAAAGGCTTCTTTGACCTTTGGAAACCTCCATATCATCGCATACGTAAATAACGTAATCTTATAATTTAAATTTCAGAAAAATAAGTACTATAATAAAATATACTAATGCATTTATGTAGTAATAGCCGAAACCGATGTCACCACTTGCCAAGTTAAATTAACACATCTCTTATCTTGTCATGTCTGTTTAAGAAAAAAACATTGATTGATATATTTGTGAATTAATAAGAATATTGCACTCTGCTAATGACTGCTATTTCAATTAAAATAACGTCAATTTTAATCATGCAATAATTTTGACTAATGTTCGAAAAAAATTGCAAAAGGATTTTAAAAAAAAAAATTTCGTGATTCGCAGAAATTCTCTTTTTTACTCATTTTTCCCAAAATAAATTCCTTCTGTTATCAAATTTCACACTATCATTTAAGCAATGACTTAGCTGAAATCTAAACGCCATTTCATGACAACTCAAATATATAGGCATAATCTTTTAAATCTAAAATCATGCCAATAAAAATACGTCTGCACTTAAGCACTTAAGTGTGAGACTTAGCGCATATTTACTACATAAGCACGCAAATAAAAGTAGCAGAATAAAGTAGCTGTTGATAGCGCATATCAACATATAACAAAAAAATGTATAAATGATTTTTTCAAAATGATTCATATAAAAGATTAATTAAAACATAAACAAAGCCGCCGATTTATAAAAAAATATCGATAGCAGCTTAGGCTAAGCCTGCACACAACGCTCGCTGACAACGCCATGGAATTTTTCGTTGTATCATAATTTTGCAGTTGTAAATAAAATTCATAAAAATATTTTGCTTTTTCTGAACTGAATCAAAAGCGATAATAAACACGCCATCGCTTGTTATCGTCACAGAATTTTATCTCTAGGTAAATTTACATTATGATATTTTATATCATGACATTTTTGTTCATTTGCGCTGTTATCGGACAAATATGCAAATATGCATTTGTTATGGAGGAATACAATTTCGTCATTATATTGCAGTAATTTTAAGATTTGCCGTTTTAAAGTTTATAAAAATATAAGTGAAGCATTCCATGTGAATTCGACCATCATACAGAAAAATTAATGCAAGTTGAATGACTTGTGGGGGTCGAATGAAAGCTATTTTTTTATGAGATCTGATGTTCAATTATAGTGCCCGAAATAAACTATTTATAAGACAATAAAATTTTTAATTTATATACATTTGAAAAGTGCTGTGTTACCTTCCAAAGTGAAGGCAGATGTGTGAGGAAGTGGTTGAGTTATGGAACAACGTGTTCTTATGAAAGCCATTTTTCATTATTCTAGCACAATGATGGCAGTTATAGTGGTCAGCAGCAGGTGCTATGCCTTTGAAATTTATAGCTGTAAAATTATTCGTATTTTGAAGTATGACACTTTCTTATCACAGCTGAATAACTTAATGTGGTGCTTATTTGAATACAGCTTGAGAAAAATCAACCGAAAATTAAAGAGAGGAGAAGAAAACCATTAGGAGGGCAAAAAATGAAGTAAAGTTTATTACCATGGCTGAAGCGGGTTATGATGCCGAAAACTGAGAATTGTAATTGTTGCAGACTGCCACTATGCCACAACGCTAACAAGACGGATGTTGTGTTACAAGCAGCAGATACTTAAGCGATATTTTACTTAGATATTTTGAGAGCTATATACATTTTTTCTATGAAGTAAAATTAAATTAAAAGCAAAGTCTTATCAATTCATTCAGACAAGTGGCATTCAATTAAAGGCATATATTCTAAAACTTTTTAAAATCTATCAATCAAATTAATTTCTAGGCGGAAGTGTTGGCCGATTTTACATAGAATGCTACATATATTATAAGTATATATAAATATATATTTCACTTTAATAAAGAACATAAAGAAATTGTCAGGTATGCACGTACCTACTCGTATATGCAAATATGCATTTTAATGATAGCAAAAGCAAAATGTAGCTTTCATTAGAAATTTTCCTGAAAAATCGGCCATACTTTACGACGAAAACTCTCCATTTCTTTGTAGATTAGAGATAAAACTGTGCCAGTCACACGGTGATTATGTCTGTTTATCTTGAGATTTGGTGTTGACATTCTGGCAAAATGTCTTTAATAAATCAAAACAATAAAAACAAGAAGGTTGACTGACATTGTAAACAGAGTTGATTATCTGTTTTTTTTGTGCATTGTTGTTTTTGCTATTTTTAAAGTAAATTTTTGTACAATAACAATGTTAGTAGTAACAAAAAAAATGTATATTAAAAAAACACTTGAATTAAAAACCTTCTATCAAAAAAAAAATTAAAAATAAAAAATGGGAAGCACACCGCATAAAGTTGCAGAAGAAAATGACACCGCTAGCAACTAATGACTGGAATTTTTATATAAAATTTTGTGCTTCTTAACGGAAACTTCCATGACACTGTGGCGTCATGCAAGCGGCGGCCTATATAGATTGGCTGATGGAAATATAAGGAAACAGTTGACAGTGCTTACATTGTATATGACATAAGAAGGGGTTACGTTCTGTTTTTAGCATCGCAAGGACATATGCTGTTATCAACATCAGCATCAGCACTTGAATAAGTCAACATAACTATCTCGCGGATAAACAACATTTCCAATACGATTTATGTATTCTGAGAATTCAATTGAATTTACAATTTTAGTACGTTGTCTAATTTTTCGAAATTTCATTTAAGTCGTAAATATATTTTTGTTGCTGCGAATTATGTGCGTCATCAAAATTAAATGGTATTTAGTAAAAGAATTTTCATAACAGATAAGTGAATTAAAAAATCAATTCTATGGAATATGTTGTTTTTAATAAATATTAAAAATTTGCATATCAATGACATTGCTTATCAGCTGTTGGCGCGTGTTTTACATTTGATTCGATTTGAAAAAACAACATGTTATGAAGAAGAAATTCCACTGAATCAATCATACGTGACGCAACATATTTGCAATGATAGTGCTCGAATCTATGCAGTATCATGGCTTGAATTAAAGTAATCATTTAACATTCTGTCGTCCATACTAAAAATATTTCGCATGTCCAGGAAAGCACCCAACTTCAGACATGGCCAGAACAGTGATCGCTTTTGGAGACTGCATGTATGAACTGACTTGCAAGCTTACGTACTCTTTTATAGTCAGCATCAATATTTTTATTTTTAATCCAATTCAATTTTTCAAATTCTGACAATATTAAGAAATTGAACACTCTGTAGCTCTTAAAACGGTTCTACGAAAAACTTAACAGTTATGGGTATTAATTAAATCATAAAGTACTACTTTCTATAAAATTCGAGAAAATTTTCTAAAGCAAATTTTACCAAAACATAGGCAATAAATTTTAAAGGCAATAATTCTTACAAATAGTTTATAAAATTAATCTTTCTTGTTAACCATAGAATTAATTAATCGAATTGTTATCGAAATGTTTATGTTTTTTCAAGAAATAACTAAATTTTCCTATAAAGACCACATACTATATTACGAAAGCAATCCGCATATTCGCTGACTTCTCGTATATAAATAAAAGTAAAATTTTGCAGAATCATGTTTTCAGCTAAAATGCTGCAGACGTCAGCAAAAAGTGAACAAAAAAAAAAAAAAATATTGCAAATTTTTTCTCTTGTTTACATTTGCTTATTACACATAAGTTGCGATACATTTAGAAAATTTCATATCCAACCGAGCATTAGCAAATGGCAGCCCATTTAGCTAAATGATAAGTGGCACATTTCCTGAGTGTTGTTATAAACTATGAGTATTTTTACTAAAAATGTCTCTATAAGTATGAAGCACATTACTGTGTTGCATTGGCAAAAATTAATTTAAAAGAAACACTACAAGTTAGAAAAATTCATATTAATAATATCTTTCATTATTATGTACTTTAACAAAAAGTTAGCGAAAACATTTTGTACCAGAGATGGAGTGAGTCTGTGTGTCAATCTTTACTTGGTCATGATGTTTCATTATATTCTGATTACAACAAATTAAGAATGATAAAAGTACAGTTTCTGAAATTTTTTTTGCAAAAAAAAAATAGCAAAACAAATGTTAGGAAATCTTAGAACTTTCTTTATTAATCGAATATTAAATGTATTTAGCTACTTATGAAAAATAATACCAATTAAATCGCCACCTCTGAACCCTTCTTGTAGGAGTCGATCTTTTCGATGTAATTTTCAATGATTTTTTTCACAAAATGTTGCTTTTTAGGTGCTTCAAAGTTTTCGGGTGACTCACATAAAAGTAAAACGCTGTTAAATCGCATGACCTTGTCGAATAGTTCGCGTTGCCAAGACGCAAAGTAATTTAACCTGTGTACGTTTCTTGTTAAGCAGCCAACATTGCAACATATGTGTGTCAAGTTACACCATAGATTAGGGCACGTCCATTAATTACGTGAGTTAAATTGTGGGGGAGGGGGTCCGGCAAAATCTCACGAAGGGGGAGGAGGGGGTCAAGGAAAACCTCACGTCAACTTCTGAATGCATAGAATTTACATTAAAAATTATAATTTAAATCTCACGGGAGAGAGGGGAGGGGTCCCGCAAGATCTCACCAAGGGGAGGTTTTTCAAAAAAAAAAAAAAAACACCTCGCGTAATTAATGGATGTCGTTTGTTATGCACCTATAGCCGGTGCTGTATTAAAATATATTTATAGGGGCTCTAACACCAGATTCAAAGCTCAAAAAGGATCCAAATCAGCGGGTATTTTGTAAAAGTATGGTATGGGTCAGGGCCCCAGAGCAAGGGCCTCTCAAGTTGAGTACAGTACAATACAGTACAGTACAGTACAGTTTGATCGTCAAAATTTTTTTAGAGATAAAATCCAATGACTTGACATGATCATAATGGGAACCATTTATTTTTTTTTTTCATGCAATGACCTCATCTGAATCGCATGAGAGTTTTCCTCGTCTTTTTTCTGGCAATTATGTTTATAAGCATACCCAACTCACTGGAAATGTGGCCAAGAAAAGAATTAATTGTTATCGTTAAACTCAATATAAGGTCGTACAGAATCGTCACTACTATAGAGCACTTGTACAGCTTTAATGCGTTAAACGATGATGAAGCAATACAGCGTAAATGTGTTATTGCAAACAAATATATGACAGTTTGAATGCGCGTGATTATTTACAGCTGTTTAATTTACAGTAGAACATGGGAAACTCAAATTTGCTCATTATTATTGTAAATTATGGTCCATTGCTTATATGCGAAACGCTATAATGTGCCACGTGCTAAAAAACGAGACATTCAACTGTTTTCAGCCAAAGATTCAATAAACTTAAAAAAAAACCCAAACCAGAAAGTGAGTAATTTTTTGTACTTAAACTTATTTAAGAGACTAGAGACTTGACTTATATTTTTATTTGCTTTATGGGTACGACATTTCTAGCGATGGTTCTTTAGATTCTTCGTCAACGCATGAAATTTGCAAATTTACGCCATTAGGAGAATTATTATAAAAAACGCAGTGTTTCAAAATTTAGATTTTTCCACAAAAAATTATGGTAACTTAAATGTATTCTTTTTCAAAATAATTTTTTTTTTGCTTAAATTTCTTTCATATTTATTAATGCACATAAATACGATACCATTGCGATTGCACAAATCTGAGATCACTTGTACAAAATATATAAATAAAGCGAAATACACCATGACATGAGAAGATGTTGTATGAATTTGTGCATATTTTGTGAGAAATGAAACAGGAGGACCTTTTTCTTTTAGTCATATTGTCAATATACATGACAAAACCCCACTGGGAGCGACTTTTACCATTTCAACGATTTTTGTGAATTGCAGAAATTGAATTGAATTGTAGAAAATTATTTTTATTTAATAAATAACCTTATATTTTTTTGCCATCGATATGAAAAGAAATAAAAATTACACCGAGCACCGCAAAGTCTTAATTTAACGTTACTCATACGTCGTCCACTGTGCCATATTATGTAGCAGCTGTTGCTGTAAATATAACAAGCAGTTGAAATATTTATAAATGCCGCAGAAGATGCATTTTCAACGCTTCTGTTTAGTCTGCCGTAAAACAAGAGTACACGTCGCAGTGCAAAAATTGGTGCGACGATAGACTGCAATTAAATAACAAAATATTATAAATAAATTATCGAATGATTTATTTTTAATTACGAAAAAAATTTCATATTTTGCTACTGTCAAAATTGCTGTCATTTTGTCTATTACCGCCGCATGTGTTATTGCACACGCTGCTGCAATTTAAAAATATTTTGAGCCATTTTTATTCTGAATTATTTTTAATTATTTAATTAAGTTCATTATGGTTATTATGTATATCTATTTTGATAAATTTTGAAAAAAACCTGGTTAATTTATTTAGTGCAGCCAGAGGCATGTATGCTTGTGAAATTGTTATAAAATGCAAGTTGCCAAGAAATTCAAACTTGCGCAAAATATTGCGCAAAATTTTGATTCTAAATTCACAGGAAAATTAGCCATCAAATTGAAAGGCACCTGGATATATTAATCTAAGAGCTAAAAACAGTTAAGCCCAAATAATTTTTAATGAAAACTTGAAATGCTCATTATCTCACTTATTTTTTTTTCAGTCATAAATACTTTCAAGAGAAACAAAAGTTAGAAGAAAAAAAATTTAGCATCGAAGACTAAGATCTGTCCAATACATGCCACTTATGAACGCTGGACCATATATGCTCACATGCATCATATTTTGGCTTTTTTTTTTTGTGTAACCAATTACTACCTACAGACTTTCAATTTTCAATTGCAAGAAAATAGCAACTTTATAATTTATAAAACAAAAAGACAATAGTTTTGTCCAATCAATTTTAATTAAAATTATTTTTATGTAGCGCCAGATTCACAGAGCCAGTTTCTTAATAGATTATTTTTTATTTTATTTTGAATTCCACTAAGCAAAAAAAATAAAGTGTCAGTACTCATTCAGAGCAAGACAAATAAAATTCTCTCCACTGTTGCTACCTTATTTTAGCATATTATTTACAGTAGGTTTTTGATTATAACGAATTTGGTTAAAACAAGAACAGAGTTTGCAAAACCTAACAGAGATTCTGCGATAAAATTAAAAAAAAAAAAGTACAGATAACTTTAAAAATTAAGATTATCATTCTTATGATGCCATTCAACTGAATTTAAGTAGCAAATTTTTTTTGAAATTTTTTTTTTTAATTTTTAATTTTTAAGCATAAGAAGAAGGTGTAGCTTTAGTTTATTTAATGTTTGCAAGTCTTTTTTTCTTTCTTTTTTTTCTTCTCTTTTCAAACCGAATGTGATCTCATATTTGGCGCTTGTTAGATTTTCGCAAGTAAAAACGAGTTAACAAATTATGGATAGCGGTAATCTTATGATTAATTGTTGAAACATTTCGCTTCTTTTGGAGTTGGATTACATTATTTTTATAGTAATAGTGAGTTTCTAATTATCGCATCGAAAATGGGCACATTGAGTTTGGAAACATAGCAGGCACGTGCAATAAATTAACAAAAAAAAAATTACTTTGTTAATTTGACTTTTAATGGGAGTTATACAGCGAACGCAAATTTTGACAGCTAAGCACATTTTGCACTTAGAATAAATATAATATAAAAGCAAAAAAATTTCTGAAAGATTTTGTGTGAAAAAATATAAGATTTGCGTTTTAAAAAAAAAAAAATTGTTATAAAAATCTCAAGGTTTTACAAATTTTAAATGAAATTGTTTCCAAAAAACTTTTAATATATTCTATAAATCACGTATTTTATTATGTGAATATATGTGTGAACATATCAGCTTAGTTATAGAAATTAGGGTTTCAGCTGTGTAGATTCAGGTTTAGTGATATTTATCGATATATGTATACATAAATGAGATGTTAGTAATCAGAATTGAATATCACAATTGGACTAATTATTTATTTGGTAGTATCAACTAAATTACATTTATTTGAAATAAATATTTACTTATCGACTACATGCACTTTTAGGTATAGACAACTACTAAGGTTTAATATCATGCAAGTAATACCTTCCAATTATCTTGTCTTTATATTAGGTCTCAAATGTTATACACAATTCACACAGTTGGGCGGGCTTTGAGTTAAAAAAAAAAAAGTTATTTTATTTCCGACAAGAATTGCACTCTTTAAACATTTTTAAGCCAAACAAATATTTGAATAAATTTTATATTATTAACTTCAAAAATTAAAAAACCGCAAATTGTTTTTCAAAGTTCGAGCTCCGAAAATTTTTTGAGATTTTGGTTAGCTTTATTTTAAAAAAAAAATGTTTACTTCAGATAAGATTTGCGCTATCTACCAATGTTGAACCAAAAACTCAATTTGTTATGAGATTTCACCAAATGTTGTTGGTATAATAGCATATTTTATTAGAATTATAGTCGAGTGGGACTAGTGACATAATAAGGAGGGGAAAAGGAGCCGTCGCCTTCGGCTTGGGGCTGAAAAATGGTTCTCGGTATGCATGGCTTCAATTTTATTTTAATGATTTTTTTTTTGTCAAAAAACAATCGCTATGGAAAAAACATGGTGCAACAATTGCTCAAAATACGCCCCTGACTGAGACGTCAACTTCGTGCCATTTTTTCAAATGTTCATATGCTTTCAAAAAATATTTGTGGTCACAAATTAGCTATATTTATTTTATGTGGCTATTCAAATAATATGGGAACAAATAATGTGTATCATCATTTTAAAGAAAATAAAATATTCTACAATAAACTATAAAAGCTAAATCAAGAGATTTCAAGCATGAGCAAGTTGTTGCTTTACCTAGTACTCCCAAATGTGTTGTTATATTGTTCTATAATTGACCCTCTGTGAACCGACCACCCGCGGATTGTAAGAAAGCCACGAGACCTAAATTTAGTGAAGTCGAAAGCAGAAAGTCTTGGCGAAATCCATCTCCCACATTCTAAATTAACAATGGAAACGAAAAACGGAAGCGTCATGTCATCAACATGCAAACAATGCTTCACAAACGAATTCAGTTTACTGATTTTCACCTAAGAGGGAATGTTCAATAAATAGAACTATAGAATGAATGTAAGCTCTTTCATCACAACATGCAGCAGTACTCGTTCTGAAAGTTCAAAAAGTCAGTAAAGGTTTAGTGGAAAGTCAAATATGTTGAGGTCAGTCTCATGAGTAGCTCAAAAAACAGCGTTACAGAGCTAATTCCCACCTGAATCTATTGGACTACAAATTGTAGTTTGTGTTGGAGGCTATAGCTACTGGGTTTTGATCAAAAATTGAACTTGAAAGCTTTAGTTTTGATATTAATTGAGTAAAAGAAATTTTTCGGATGAGATTTTAATTTCGAATTAATTATTTAAATCATTTTGTGTAAAAATGTTGTTATTTTCATCCATTTTTAAGTTTTTATTGCTAATTTATTGAATTAGATATTTGGATCAAAAAAAAAAAAAAAAATTGTAAAAAAACGCAGTTTGATAATATATAATTATAGTAGATTTAGTAACTATACTTCAGCTATTAATGGCTATATAATAAGTTTATTTAATGGGTACATCTAGCGCATGTTCGATTTGTTGCAAAACAAAGTTGTATACAGTAGCTAAGTTAAAGCGCGCTAATATTTGCTATATATGTATGTATGTGCTTGAACAATAATTGTTTCATTCAACCTTTTTATGATACTTTATAGGTGCATGTTATGCTCATTAAAATCTTATAGTCAGCACCTTTCCACTTTGCAAAACCATTTCCACTTGCCTTTATTTCAATACATCCGACAAAACATAAAGCTTCTCGCTGCCCATCTCAAGCTCTTTACAAATAAAAATATTAAAAATTTATGTTTAGTAACTCATAAAGTTGGGTCATGACGCAAGTGCTACCGCGACTACCGCAGCGCAGTGAAACTGTGCTGGCATTCAAAACATTAAACTTAAAACGCTTCAGTTGATGTGTGATGTGGAAATATTTTTTTTTTTCTTTTTTTTTATGATTTTATGATGATGTGCTGTCGAATTGATGCGAAGTAACCTACTTTTACAACATCCAGAAGGGCAGCACCATTGGGAAATGCACTTAACGCATCAGGTTGTAAAGACGCATTTTCTGCTCGACACTCAGCAATTGGATATTAAAAAATTTTTATCATAATTGAATTTTCCTTTATTGGCAATTTAAAATAAAAAAATATATAGCTACTTTGCGGGGAATTCTTTATGAATTGTATAAAATTATGATCATCATGAGAGAAAAATTTAAAGAATGTAAAAGCAAATGAATATGAATGAAAAGCAGCACAATGCAATAAAATTAAGGCTAATGGTAAATTTACACAAAAAATTCAAACAATTGTTTAAATTCATGTGACGTAGAGATGATATGTTAAATTCAGTTAAATATTTATGCACAATAAGAAAATATTTTGGAAGAGTTCAATTCACCAGACGTTGTTAGGAGGGAAACCAACGTAACTTCCTAGAACATCAAAACTCGGTAATATATTCATGCTGACTAGCTGGGCCAGTAATGGCAGCAAATATAACTTGAATATATATACGAATGTTTCTTATGAAGTCCGAAAGCTCAATGACATAGCAGAATTAGAAGTGGTTTTAGTGCATTTTTGAATTAGAAATCATTGCCTGCTTAAGTTGTTTTGTGTGAAGCAAACATCTAGGTACTTACTAGTTAATTTTAATAATAAATAAAAATTATTAATTTTAAAATAAAAATAATGCAACTTTAATGGCTGATTTTAATAGCTAAGTGCTATTAAAAACTGTTAACTTTGCATAACAAAAAAAAAATTGTTAAGCAAAATATTACAACGTTATGAATAATTTTTATATAAAAATTCTGAATCACCATTTGAGTTCATAACTATTTTGTTGCATAGTGTAGCTTAATAACTTTATAATTATACTCGATTTATTTCAAAAAATAATTGGATGATAAAATTGCATTAATAATTTCACTATAATGACTTATTTTCATACATTAAATGCCAAGTAATGATTTAAGACAAACAAATTAAGGGAACTTAACGATCCATTAGTGTGTAATAAAAATTGCATCTATTGTGCAATGATTTTGCGTAAATTCTAAATCAATATATGATTCATTGATATAAATATTTACAAAATAATAAAAAGTGAACTTTGAATCATGTAGGTAGAGACTGATAGAGATGATAGATAGTACAAGAACGTGATCATATTGAAGAAATTTTAATAGGCTTTACTGAGAATATCTTCTTATAAAGCAAGAAAAAAACGTGATTTCTATTAGAATCAGAAAATGTATACTGCAGCAACAGCTGCAGCAAGTTTTGTCCATAAAAACACCGTTTATTTAATGAATGCGCGGAAAAGTTTTATTAAATGGTTGTATGCCACTATTAGGGATGAGTTAGGGATAAATACTGAGATCATATCGTCCAGCAATAAAATAAAGTAAGCGGAATTGTTTAGTTTTTTATTAAGCGTGTTTTAGCTTATTTAGTTCCTTGATAAATTTTTGAGTGATAGAAAATATTCATTGATCATTTTAACTTATTCACTCTGTCAGCGATGTTTCAATGATTCGGTTGCAACAATGACGACAGCTATGAAATCATTTGCTTGCGTTATTTAAGAAATTTGAAACAGACAAAAAACTTGTACGGGGACGTCAATATTGTTTAGAGGTATATAAAGCAATGGCTACTTTGACCGCTTGAATGATATCATTTCCATAATGACGAACGTTTCAATCGGAACTATTCAGCTTTTACTGATCTTTTCGACAAGTAAAATTTCCAGTATAAATATTATGACTTCCCTCTTATGCTATAAAATTTTTTGTTCTAAAAAATACGAGAATCTGATGTTTCAGTTTTAGCTGCTGACATTTTTCAACATCCAGTAATGTTTGGTTTCATTTATCAGCCAAACATCTTTACTTTAGTGAACTGCATTGGAACCCTGAGAATTGAATTATTTAAAAAATTCTTTAGCTGATCTTTTCTAAAGAGTTTATCAGTTATTTCATCATGCCAGAAAACAAAGCTTATAGGTTTGTGTATAATTTGATGAATTGGTAAGCTTTTAAGCAGCTGTTTGTGGGCAATCCCAAAAATTTTGAAATGACTTCATATGACTTTTTTTTTTGACTTTTTATACGTTAATTGTAAAAGATGGGGGTCATTTTCACGTACGCGGATGAAAAAAATCTGATGAGTTTTAAATACCATAATTTTTTTTTTTTAAAGCAAAGTAACCACATTATTTTGCTAGAAATTTGTTCAGTAGACTGAATTATAAATAACAAAAATAAATACATTCAAAGTTCAAAGACAACATACTAATGTGACCGAAAGAAATTCTAAGAACACTATAAATTTTTTTGTAGTAAATTTTTACTTAGAATAATTCTGAGGTAAACAAATTAAAATTTAAATACCTAATGAACGAAACATTTATAGATAAATAAACAAATTCAAATTGTGCTATTAAATGTAAACCATAATATTTGTGGTAATAAAATATCAAGCAATAGCGAAAAATCACAGAAATTATAAAACTGTAATTTACAAAACTGAGTAATTTGCGCTCTCTGCACCTACAAAGTCTTCACATTAAAATCAACATAGGACTACAAATTTTGACCACATTTTGAACACATTCCGACAATTTAAATATTTTTTTTTTCCTTAGGGCTCAATATATGTATGTACATTACGGTGGTTCTTATTTGGTTTTGTTGCGAAAATCAAATGTGACGCCCCCCAAATCGGTTCGAAACAGAATAAAAACATTTAAAAATTGATTTAAAATTTTTATCTTTAACACTTACTCGGCCTATTTCGAAACGAAATTTGACTTAAGCGAAAATCAAATACGAGCCTTCCCAATCGCTTCGATACAAGATAAAAAAATTTAAAAAGTTAATTTATTATTTTTATATTTAACCCTTACTGACCCTATTTCAATGTGAAATTTGACTTAAGCGAAAATCAAACGCGACGCCCTCACAATCGGTTCGAAACATAATAAGCTAATTCAAAAAATTTATTAAAAATTTTTTTCTTTAATCTTTACTTAGCCTATTTTAATGTGAAATTTGACTTAAGCCGCCATTTTTTACACTAACTTTTTTAAATGGCTTTTAATTTTAAGAAAGAATATATTTTGAATGCTCGTTTAAGTCAAATTTTACATTGAAATAGGGTCAGTTTTATTATTAAGTTTTTTGAATATATTCTTTCTTAAAATTAAAAGCCACTTAAGAAAAGTTAGTTTAAAAATGGTGGCTTAAGTCAAATTTCACATTGAAATAGGCTAAGTAATGGTTAAATTAATTCTTTTACTATAACAACAAAATTATAAATCAAAATTATATTTATAAAAGATATTGAGAAGTCGAGATTTTAATATATTGTAAATACTTATTGGAATCACTTTATAAATTTTTTGCTATTTTCCAAGCTTTAAACCTGTGCCGTTAACTAAAATTTAGGTACGCAGATTAACAAAACTGTTTCAAATTTATTTTAATATTTTGAAATCTATAAAAAAATCTGCAAGCAGCTACTTGAGTGAATAGCCTTTTTTGTAATATAATAGAGATTACTCATACGACATGTTATCTGTAATTATTACATGCGGTAGATCACGCAGCACTCTTGTCATAGATTTTTGCATGTTATATTCTAGTTCGGCAGCATTATAATAATAATTTCATCGCAACAGGATTTTGAGATACTTAACCCTATAGTATAGCAAAACATTTATATTTTTACAATTATTTTTACAAATTTTTTTTTTAATAAAATTACAGCTGTTTAAAAAAAAGTGCCTTTTCTGATAAAATAATAAAGATTACTCATACGACCCGTTATCCAACATTATTACGTGCAGTTGTTCAAACACCACTCATCTTATGGTATTTCACGTGGCTCAATTCAGCAAACGTATTACTGTCTTTTGTCAGAATTATAAAATTTTTAATTCACAAATCGCTAGCTTAGAGTGCAAAGGCGCTAACTGCACTTTTTTACAAAATTGAGATTTTAATGCAGAACAAAAGAGAATTAAAAAATACATCGTTAAAAAAAAAAAAAAGGTTGGTTACTCTTTATTTCATATGGTTTCGTGTTGATGCGCAAAAGTGCTAAATGAAAAAAATTCTTCTAAATCAAAGATACTACTTTTTTTTTAAATTTTTTTTTACTGTATATGTATGTAACAACAATTCAAATAAAATTCCATTCAAAAAAATTTACAAAATATAATGTAAATTTCTTTACAAAATATAATGTAAATTTCTTTATACAGTTTTTTGTCTCTCCTCAAAAAATTCAAAAAGTGCAGTTAGCGCCTTTGCACTCTAAGCTAGCGAAATGCTGAAATATTAATTTTTTTTATGATTTGTTTATCATATAATTCAGCTGCAATAATTTTATATTCACAAAAAAGTCAGTTTTCTTATATAGCTGCAATTTTTCTTATCAAGCAAAATATAGCGTTTCTATGGTGTTATCATGTTATCCATGAAATTTTATAATAGTTTCTCGTATTAAACTAAAATTTCCATTTTTATAAACACAATTCCATACCTAACTTCAACCTGCTTGGGGCACGTGTTAACATTGCGATATCATATGCTCAAATTTTACAAGGAATAAATTTTATTTTTTGTATGTATGACTTCTAGAAAGCGCGTGCCTTCTATTCCACGAAAACATATTCCGTAAAATTGAAAAATATTATATTTGGCTTATAAAAGTTTTCTGTGAAATTTTTTTTATGGCTTGACAACCATAAAATAATTTGTTAAAAATTTAAAAATTCTGTTGCTGAGTGTAATAAATCAAAACAATGTTTTTTTGCATTTTCTATTTGCCTATTTAATTTGATTTTGATTTTCTTTTATTTCTATTGCATTAACCGTTGTCGCAAGGGGTATTATAAACTTTTATAGTTGTTGTTTCTACTATAAAAAGCCATAATAAATGTTGATGTAAAGAATGATTTTTATTTGTTTTTTCTTTTTCTTTCAGCTATAAATGAAAGAGAAAAGAAATAACAAAATAAAATGATAAAATTGCAAAATTCATAGCAAAAAACAAACGAACCGAAAACGTGATAAACTTGAATTAAAACGAGTGATGCTTTGTCTCTTTCTCTGTGTTCTTTATAATGTGACAAATCTTTGACATGAAGCCTAATCAAATTAAATTATATATAAATGTAGAAATAAGCTATTATTTTTGGCAAAGAAAAAGTAACGCTTGTGACAATAATTTTTGTTGGCAACAAATTTGGGGTGATCAAAAAAAAATTGCATTATACATTTAATGAAATTTTATGACATTAAAATTAGGGTGCTTTGTAAATGAATTAAATATGACATATCTTGTATTTTTGCTTGGTTTTTTCTAAAACATAAAATGATATTTTTCGATTTATTTATTTAATATTTCTAGTAATCATTATTTCCGCATTTCTGCTTACTTTTCATCTAACAATGCGCACGTGTATGTTAACATCGTTAATGCAACAAATTCCACTCAAACACAAAGCTATGGTTTTTTATTTTACTCTGCAGCGAAGACGTTTAACAGCACGTCGCTGTTGTTGCTACTAATGCTAGTCCTTTGGGCGTAGTACAAACGGTATTTTTTAATATGCAAAGCTGTTGCTTACACTTGTGTGGTATCTAAGGGTCTCTACGCATCTTTGCAACTAAATTGTTGAACGACTATGTGATACTGATTTTTAATGTAAACTATTAAGAGCATTTTCATGCTTTCAATGATGTCGCACAACTGTTTAGTCGCATTGCTGCGTAGCCACTTAAATGCCATTTCGGATATTGTAACATCATTTGCAAGAATACCTAGCAAGCTCCCCTGTTAATACGAAAAAACATAACAGAATAAAATGTTAAAGAATATGCAATGAAAAAGAAAAAATAAATAAAAAATATTGCGGTTGATATAAATCTTGACAAGCTGATTTATGTAATGCGAAAATTCTGATTTATTTTCCATTCCCTCAAAGCAACAACACTTTGCCTTTGCTTTTTTTTATTTAAAATGATGCTTAAACAGAGCTATTTTATTGCAGCGTGAATTAAATTTTTGACTGAAATCACATTTTAAATGACTTTCGGTTAAAAGTTTTATACAAAAAAAAAACATTTGTGGTTTGGAAAATTTTTCTTCGTAGGGGTTTAATTGCAATTATGTAATTTAAATTTAATTTCTGATTACAATTACAGCGTGTACCAGAAATGCGCGTGAGTGGAAGCAGAGAAATATATCGACTATCCTTGACATTTTAATTAAGCTTAAAAAAAATTATATAAGAAATTTTTTAATTTCGAAAATTATTTTTATGATGAAAATTTAATAAAAATTTTTTGTTTAATTTTGTATTTGGTTCTGAATTTGGTGCTGAATAAAATGAATTTTCTTAGTCATATGCGGGCATAACATCATTCAAGAATGAAATGTTGCTTGTTGCAACATTTGATTAACAATCGAAGTCTTATATGTAAATACAGAGACATCAGACATCAGAGCGGGGATAAGTGCACTCGATTTCATACTCCATTTTTTTAAGTGCTACTTTGAAAAAGATTAGCAGTACAGTAAAATTTGACTTTAAAATGGCAGAAATTTAGATATCCTGATTAGAAACCAAATATTCACATAGCAGGTTTTTCTCACTGCAGACGCTGAAAGTGACTAAAATTAAGTTACAGCCACTTTCTCTACACCCAACGATTTTCAAGTAAAAAAAGTGACTCAAAAAACTCCAGCGCACTTAATTTTTTAACGCAATTTCATACGCAATTTAAACGCTGCAATTTTATATTACAAAAAATTAAACGAAAGCTAACAATTAATTTTCCAACAAATAAACCCTAACTTTAAAAAAGCAACAAAAAATCTACTGCACGCATCTTAACCCTTAAACTTTTAACTTGCAGCAGCAATATGAAATAAAAAGTTCTAAAAATAATTTTTCTTTACAGTAAAGTCATAAAATTAATTAAAATTTACTAGTAATTTGTCTAAGTTAATGAGGCAGTATAAATCAAAAGCAGAGACAAATGCGCAACTAAACCTTAAAGCAGCTGCATAAGTGCGGAAATATGTATGTGTAGACGCTATGTTATATCAATGAAATCCTTACGTTCTTCTCGCTCGGTGTATGTCAGCAATGCGCACGTAAAAATGAGTTAATTAAGTTGACGCTGTGTAGATTTTCCGATTACGACTATAAAATCCTAAAGAAAATATTCTCCTCGTGCATTAGAATTTTATGGGAATTTTAAAATGCCGCAAGCAAAATGCAAACAAACATCATGCTGTGCATTCATTGTCAGTTAGAGAAAACTGCAGGCAGGATATTGCTGTTGCAGAGAGGAGAGGAATGTGGGAGGGAAAATTGCTTTTAGGAAAAATTAAATGGATTATGAAAATTCTTATATAAACTCAATATTGTAATGCAAGGCGACGAATAGACTGATTTTGCGGTCTGATTTATATGGAATTTCTTGTGGAAGATTTTAAATCAGCATTTCTATATTGAGAGATTGTTTTACTAAGTTTTAAAAATTGTTTAATGTTTAATTCATAATAAAAGTTTGTAATTTTTCAATTTATTTCCGTGACTGTCGGTCGATACACCCAGAAAAAATTTTCAATTGTGTTCCTTTTCGAAATTTATTTAGTTTTTTCAACCTTATTCAACTTATTTCGACTAATTCTACATATTTCAATTTAGTTCAGACTTATTTAAATCTTTTTAAATTTATTCAACCTTTTTCAAACTTAACCAACTTTTTAAATTTTTCTCAATTTTTCCCAATTTTTCAGTTCTACTTGACTCTTAAAATTTTTTTATTGTTTTCAATTCGATTAAATATCATTTGATATTTCATGTGACAAGCATTGCGGAAAACCCCATTAAGTTAACAGAAAACGCCCAGTCTGCGATTTTTTTTTTTTTAATTTTTCTGTCATGTGAATCAATTTTTTATCTATTAGCACCGCATTATCTTTTATTATTTTATTCATTGTATATTAATATTACATTTAATTGTTTTTTACCTTATCAATATTATTCAGCTGTAAGTGCATTGTCGTACATAACATTGTGTTAATTTTTATAATCGCATAAATTAGGCCTTGGGATTTTCTAAGAATTTTCGGAATTACTTAAGCTTTAGAAATTTTGCTCACTTTAGACTTCATTCACTGAAAGAAATTCTTTATTGTAAACACAACTTTTCCAGCTTTTTATTAATTTGAAAAAGAAAATTAGGACACCCGTCATAAGAACTATTCGGCAGAAATTTTTGAAACAGGCCTCACTGAAATGTGACGTAATTTTTTTAAATAAATAGCTTTGTACCAGTTTATGAACCAGAAACTGCAAAATTATTAAAATGTCATGGTACATATATCTTTGTGGGTTAGAGTACAAAAACACATGAACCTAAAAAATGATTCCCCAAAATGAAAACTATTTCCTGCTGTTATAAAGCAAAGACAAAAAAATCCTAGATTAAGAAAGAAAAGCACTGTCAATATTCCTTTCAAAGTACAACAATCATCAATTGATTAAAAATAAGACAACTTGGTATAAAATTGTTAACTTGATGTCTCAGTTCGATTGTTTTAAATTAATTTTTAATATGTTATCCCACCACTCCAACTCTCATGTGTTGATTGTAAGGCTCCAACTTTGTACTATTCATATGCCTTTGTTTTTGACACACACAATTTCTAGAAAGTTTTCTGAGTTGGTTTCAGTTATTTGGCATAAGAGATATCGTTAAACAAAACTTTTAGTAATGTCTTTTTTTCCTCAAATGGCGAAAAATTTTATCAGCAACTGAATATAATGAATGCAGGATTTTTGGAATAAGAAAAAAATGGAAGATTACACTTGACCAGACAGAATTGATTGAGCGCTTAATCAGAACCCAGTCCAGAGCTATGAAATACTAAGTTCATTTGGGGATTATTAATCAAAATCCATACTATAAAAACTCACTCAAAATACTACAACACTTTCAGGTTTTCGAAATTTTGCTAAAAACTCATAAAAGTTGACTTTAAATTCATTTTTCTTGAGTCGTCTTAAGCTGTTTTCCCTTTTAAACACAACAAAACCAATAGACGTATAATTTTTTTGAACAAAATTTTTGCGACAACAAGGCACAAGTTTACACCCAACTTCATACATAATAGGTATCATGCTTTTCTATAATAACAGACAGTGTTACAACTTTGCAAGCTACTTGGTTGATTTCTAGACGCCTGCAGCATGCTGCAGCTATGAAAGCAGTAAACTTTAATACTTCTTGCTGTATTGTTTACAGAAACAACAAAACCCCATACGTATCATTCATTTTCAAGCGGTATATAGCGTAAATGTCACGTGACTTAAGATCATTGAATTATTGAACGATAAGCTGTTGTTGTTGTTGTTGTTTGTTTCTTTATCATGTGTCGTTGGCATATTTTTTTATTTTTAGATTTCATATTTTTAATCCCTGCACACACGTATATTTCTAGAACATCATCAATAGCATCTATCTACTGAAACCATTTGCTTTGGCGCGATAAATACGTTACAAAATATTTAATTTTAAATAAAAACAACAACAACAAAAAAGTCATGGCTGGACTTAACACTTGCGGTGACCTTGAGATGCGTGCGTATTACGTCAACCCGTAAACTTAACTCATTTTCTTTTTTTTTTTACATACCATTGACAGTGGTAGGATTGAAGCACATAACCCACACCATAATCTCACGGATGTGAACAAAAAGTGTTATATATTTAAATTCAATAAATAAATGGGAACAACTGAAATGTAAATAAATTCGCATGGAATTTTTGTTTGTATAGTCCAGAAAAAAAAAACGCGCCACAGCAATTAAAAACGATTTATTTGATTTTTTGTTTATATGCAATTTATGAGATTTCAGGAACATACGTCACTTTTGCAATTTGTGGTTTATATACAGGGCGCAATGAAGCAAAATTAATTTAGCCAGGCTTGACAACAAGTTGTTTTTATCGTATGTTTATTAACAAAATTGATTAAAAGGTAGACAAGCAAAATACCAAAAACTAATTTTAAGCTACTGTCGTGTTAGTTGCGATCCCACAATCAACTTCAAGGAATACCAATGCATCGCTATTCCCAACAGCTGCGACATCGGTTAATTCAAAAATATCGGTAATTATATAATGAGTACATTTCAGTCGTCAATGACATATCAAATAAACCAATTCTCTAAAGAAGCACATTGACATCTAAACATTTTTTATGTACATAATTTTGCTTATTAAAAGCCTAATTCTGTAAATCTTCCTCAAAGTGACCTTACCTATACAATGTTCAATGGAGTGATCAATCTCGCAATTTCCTCGAATATTAGAATATTGGGCTTTTACTTTTATTTAATTGAATCTCTAATATGTTTATTTAAATTATTCACTACAAACTTTTTATCGATTTCCGAGGCATAAATAGACACTCCCACATAAAAATCGCCATCCTCTTTGAAGTTTTTTTACATTCATTTAATCTTTAATGTTTTTAGGCTGCAAGCAAAATTTTGATGTTTGAAATGATTTTAAAAAAAACTCAGCAATTTTGAAAAGTTTGTTAAATAAATCAACATATAAAGAAATATATAACACATTGTTCCACACAAAATTTTGTTTACATTTAAAAATATTTTTAAAAATTTTTTTTTTCTTTTCTAATTAAACAACAATTGAGTGCCAACTAATCAAGTGCCAAGTACCATTTAACAATAAAATATTTGGCATATTGATAGCTTTTTAAAAAAAAGCCCTTCAAATAAGTAATGAATAAAATATTTTTTTTTTTTTTTTTTTTTTTATATTAAATTACAAAAAGCAAATTTTCTAGCGTTTCTTGCCAAGTTCAATGAAATAACCTGTAATTTATATTCAATCATTCAATATTTATAAGTTGAGTGGTTTTCAAAGATAAGTAAACATTTCAAAAAAAAAAAACATAAATAAACGACTACACGAAGGGCTGGCCAATTAGCACCGCTGTTGGTATCATTGAAAAGTTTATTGACTGTGTTGTTGTAGTACAAAGTCTATGTTGTTGTTTCATAATAATTAATTTACAATGGATTGATTGGTGTTTTTTGTTTTATTTAATTATTAAAAGAAGGTATTTAAAAACAATTTCATTCATTTGAAATTGGCTTATTTGTATGGGAATTTTATTTTTTTTTTTTAGCTTAAAAGGCTTTTATTGTATTAAATTGTGTTAAAATGTAATTAAATATACGTTGTGAAAAAAAAATTCAGAAATAACGACGTAGAAAATTGTTTTGATTGTGACATAAAATTATTTTGTCAGCAGCACAAAAATTTAAGCTTTTAATAGACTTTTTAAAGATTTTATAGTTTTTTTCCAACAAAAAAAAAAAATAGTTTCTGTAAGAACTTTGGCAGGAATTCACTTAAAAAATTCAAAAACATAAAAATTTTACAACATCCATCACACTTTCTTGTCAAATAATAAAATCAACATCAATCATACGCCCCATTAAACAGCATATTAGAAAACTCTCATGCACACACGGGCAGCAACCGCACACATAAAACGAAACGATTTCAGCATATTAGCTGCATAACTTAAGTGCGTGTTTTAATGGCACAAGATTCTACTAATACTAACACTTATATACACATACATACCATCAATGCAACACATGCATTATTATGAGTTGAATTGCACTTGAAGGCAAATCCTCTGTAATATGACCATAAATACATAAAAAAGGCTTACAACAAACACCTACACGCATGTGGATGTATGGCAAAAAGAGAAAGCAGTAAAGTTAAATTTAATATTTTGTTATACACGCTAATACCAATGCACAACGCAGCACATTCTAAATAACTGCAGAAATGTGAATTCTTGAGGTGGCTCTTCTTGATTTGAATGTTGCTTTCTTAGCAAGCTTTTTTCTTTGAGTTGTATTTAATTGAAAACTGTCTGAAGATTTTAAAGCGTACAATAGATTCCTGTGGCAATTAGGCTGAGCACATCGAATATTCATCGATGAAAAGTAACTTATTTATAACGTGCGTTTCATTAATTCGTTTTATTTATTGTTGATTTTTATAAATTTATCAATTTTATTTTAACAATTGAATTTTCTAGTGAAATTATTCTACGTATAGAGCAGATTCAAACCTCAATCGAATGTATTTTCAAATAGTTTTATAAATAAAACATGAAAATTAATTTTGAGTTCAAAAATTTAACATCAATTCAAGGTCTTGAACCCGTGCGAGTAGCGTCCCTAACAAAAAAAAAATTATATATAAATTTCGTTTCAAATTTTTGCCAATAATAGGCAATGTGGCTTTCGTTTGTTAAACGTGCGTAGATATAAGGCAAAATACAAAGCGGCTTTTGCTTTGTAAAAATTATCTAAAGTTCTGGGCATTAGCGCAAAGTCTGTTCATTTTAGCTGATTATAAAATATTTGCCGCTGTCTCAGAAATGCTCGAAAATCCACAAAAAGTGAAAATAAAATTTTTAATGGCAAAAAAAGCTCAATGTCGCGCGCTTTTTCAAGCTGCTAGAAAATTCACAAAACTGCGTAGAATAGCCGAAAAAATATGCAGAAATATGTGAAAGGGATTAAAGGAAAACTTAATGGATGGACAGTGAAGCAACTAGAGTGAAAAAGGTGGGTTTTCCCTCCATGGTTAAGGTGAAGCAAAATTGTATTCAGAAATTGATGAAAACTGTAAATTTATTCTTAATTTTAATCAGATGATACTGTTATAATTGTAATGATAGAGAAATGCGTGAAAAAATTCCAATATGAAATTGATTAAATTGTTTTGAAAATTTAAAACTTTTTTGGGGTATATGGAAAAATTCATTCATCTAGTACATTTTGAAAAAGACCAATTGCCATTGCTGTCTTACACTGATTTCACATTGTATGTATATTTCAGAATTACAACTTATTTCCGAAAGCTTATAGCTGTAGCGGATTTTTTTTCGCTTTGAAAAGTAAGACATATTGGCTCTCTGACCGGTGACATTCTTTCTGACAATGTTCTACTAGGCTGATTCAAAAGTCCCGGGCCCAACAAAGCAAAACACATTTTTTTTGGAAAATTTGATTTTATTCTTCAATATAATCTACTCCTTTTAGCTGAATACAACGAGTATAGCTGGCCTCGAGCATTTTGATGCCTTTCTTGTAGTAGTCGCCATCAAGTTCCTCAAAATAGGCGTCCGTCTCGGCAATGACCTCTTCATTTGAGTGAAAGTGCTTACCAGCGAGCCATCTTTTCAAGTTTGGAAAAAGATAATAGTCGTTGGAGGCCAAGTCTGGAGAATACGTTGGGTGAGGCAACAATTCGTTCAATTTTGCCATTGCTTTGAATCACTGACACTATGTTGCTTTTGACCAATTGTCAGCAAACGCGACACCCATCGTGCGCACAGTTTTTTCATTTCGAAATGCTCATGCAAAATATTGAGACTACTACCGATCGACAGCTTCATTATGTCTGCTAGCTCTCTCCTTTTCACTTTGTGGTCTTTCAAAAGGATCAGATGGATTTTCTTGATCTTTACTGAAGTGGTAGCCTCATTTGGCCGGCCCGATCGTGGTGCATCACTGGTGCTCGTACGACCCATTTTAAATTCAGCAAACCATCTGTAAACAGTTGTTTTCGACGAAGCAGATGTGCTGTGATGTTTTTAGAGCCACTTAAATGTTCGCTTCTCGTTTTTTTATTCTTTTTATCAAAATGCGAAATTCACTTTGTTCCATAGTTACAAAAAAAAAACATAGAGGTAATGCACTTTGGACACCTGTGAAAACCAAACTACATGACAGATGTTAATGAAATTTCACATGTAGCCTTTTGAAGGATAGGTGCTGTCAAAAATAATAAGGATTCGATATTTGTGGTGCCCTCTCTGTGGTGCCCTCTGTGACTAAAGTGAATAATTGAAATAATCTAAACCATAATGATATAAAAAGGATTGTTGGAGTTGAAAATTTAAAAAAAAATGATTGAATTAGTCTAAAAATGGTAAAAAAGTTAAACAATGTTGGTATGTCGAAACAATGTTGAAAATCCAAGAAAACGGATAAATTCGTGAAATGTTAAAAAATCGAATAACAAATTAATAGTCCAAAGAAGTTGAGAAGAACAAGAAATGTTGTACAGATAAAAAAAATGTTGAACAAGCAAAAAAAAAAAATATTGAAAAAATAAAAAGTCTCATCAGAGCCCAAACATGTTGAAACAAAAAATTACAAACATTGAATGAGTCAAAAATTGTGGAATAAATCATAGATACTGATAAGTTCAATAGTGTTGAAAAATCAAAAAAAAAGTGGTGGAAATTTAAAAAAAAAATATTAAAACAGGAAAATATTATTGCGGTATTCACATTTTCCCAAAATAAAATTCACTCTATGAATTCATGGAAGTCACTCAAAACAAAAACGAACGAACACCAACTGCAATGGAATAGATTGTGCAATCCAACAACAACCATTCAATCAAACATCAAACCAACAAAACTAACCAACCAACTGAACAACAAATGTCGACCTTGACTTTAGCAGCCTTTGAAAACCATTTTTTTTTTCTCGTGCCATTGTTTTTGCTTTATATTTTTGTGAATGCAATTTTTTTGTTTTGAACTTTGCAAACACATTTTTTTTGTTTTGCTTCCTTTTTTTTTTTTGCTTTACATTTCATTGGCTCTACGGCGCGGAGTGCAAGTTCAGGGACATGCTTTGGTAAAACAAACGCTCGTATTGCGCTGGCTTGTTGGCAAAAACGTGTTGGAATAATAACGTGTGTTTTTGTTGTTGTTGCTGTTGTTGTTGCTACTGCTGCTGTTATAATGCCATAGAAATAGGATATCGATTAAATTTGTAATTGCTGCTGAGCTGCAGCGACGTTTTGTTGCCAACACAAATGCAGAATGCATAAATCTTTAATTTTATTTTTTTTTTTATTTTATTTTGTCTTTCTAGTTTGTTTTCTATTTCTAAAATTTTCTCTAGCACATTTAATTTCACACGCAGCTGGAAAATTCCTTTTGTTATTGTTAAGTACATGCTAAGAAAAATTTTCGCAAATTAGAATTTCGTTAGTGAGAAAAAAATTACAATAATGTTCGAATTGAATCTTGACGACATCTGGCGACTTGGAAAATGATCCTAATTCAGTTTTCAAAAATCGGTGGAGTTTATTTATGGTGAAATGCTCTTAAATTGTGTAGCAGAGCGCTATCCGTTAGCCAACTTCTTTAGCCGCATAAAGCTGGTTTTACGTTTGATTCAAAGTTTTTGAGCTTGCTTGAAGTTGAAGTAAACGATGATTGTCAGACATTATGAGGCTGAGACCTTGAAACCAATGTATCCTGAAGTTTTTTTTTTTCAACCAAAATGGAAAAAAAATCTCTCAGTGTAGACTTTAAAATGTTTGTGTATTTTCATATTGCTCTCTGTATGTATTACCACATATATTTGGTAGTGGTTTTGGTGGCAATCCTGGTTGCATGTCTACAAGTTTGCTTGTGGTTTTGTACCATGGTTTTACCGGTTAACCGCCAATAGCTTACTGCTGCGTTGTTCTACTGACGATATCACAGATTTTTGCCGCTTGTGTTGACTCTGCTTCTGCTGCTGTGATTTAATTTCATGTTGCTAACACGATATACTCAAAAACAAAAATCAACTGAAGCAGCAACAAAAAATTTGTTCATTCATTCATTCAACTAAAAGTGGGTGATTGCTTGGCGCCAGTTTTACTCTATTGGCGTGCACTGACTGTTGATTGTGGCATTTCGAGGACATTCTTTCATGCTTTAAGTTTAAAGTTTTAAATTTATTTTCTAATTTCTTCTAAACAAGAATTTGATAAGAGATTTTGTGCAGTTTATGGCACTATCAGTTGCAATTAGATATATCAATTTTGAAGTTCCATTTCAAAGGAGATCTTAGTCTAGCATTGCAATTTATTGAGTTTTAATTAATACTTTTTTCAATAAATCCTGTAACCAAAATAAAACTGTATTTTTCATTAGTTTTTGGATTAGAACATGATAAAGTTACTTATCCCAGATAGTGGATATTTTGACCAAAAATTGGGTTAAGGGGACGTCCATTAATTACGTGAGTCAAAATAGGGGGAGGGGGTCTGGCAAAATCTCACCAAATCTCTCCAAGGGGAAGGAGGGGGTCACGGAAAGCCTCACGTCAACTTCTTAGTGCATAGAATGTCTTCCTTAGTAACAAGTCAACCATTTTCAATAAGTTTCATTCCTGAAAGAAGTTTTCTGAACATGACTTAAATAAATTTTTGATATAATGATTTTTGATATAATGAACTAATACAGAAATATTTTCAAAAATTTTTTTATAATTATAAATTTTTGCTGTGACAACACTGATTTAACTAACAAATTGCCATATACTAAGGTTAGAGATATAGGGGCGTTCCCGTAAAGAAGCTCGAAAACCTTCGATTTTTCAAGTCAAGAGGAACATCTTTTTGAGTTGCCCATTGATTTCAAAATATTTATAATTTAATACAATAAGTAATTTCAAACACTTAGTGAGACAACAAATTTTTTTTTTTCTATAATTCCTTTTATTCAGAGCATTAACATTTAATATATCGAGTTACCTTAATTCGTATTTTATTGTTTGCCATTTTTATTATTTGCCATTGAACAACAAATATCAATATATCGAAAAAAAAGCGAGACACAGATGTTTTTTCTGCAAATATATTTTTGAGTTTATGCACATATTAAATACAATAAACTTTCCATGATATTTAAGCCATTTTATTTATACTATACTGTTTAAATTCGAGAATTGTAGCAATTGCGCAAAAATAAGCAACAAATTAGAGAAATTTTTGGCTTCAAAAAACAAAACAGCATTCGTAATATATATGAAGTTTCCAATTTGAACTCATCATTGCCTGTACTATTTCCTCAGATCCATAAGCAACAGTTCAAGATAAGACCTTAAATGTTAATTTGTTTTACTTTTCGCACTCTAACAGCTGCATTTATTCCACGTAATTCATAATAATTCCACGACCTACACACTTTTGATGACTTAATGAACTTAAAAATAAAATTTAAAAAAAAAACGCAACTGTTTTGCAGCTTGTAATCTCCAGCGTAAACAATTAATTTACAATGTGTTTGAACACCCACGGTATAATTTTTTTTGTTGTACTATATAACACTTTGTGTTTAGTTTGGTTTGGAGGGCAATAGGCCTTAGTAGTATTTATTTTATTTATTTAATATTATTTTGAGATCAATGATCTTTTATTTAGTTTTTGAAACAACAACTTATTGTATTTACAAAACTAATGCCAAAATTTTAATGCTCACATAAATTCATATGTGGTTGACCTAGAAAATACAAATGCTGCACAACAAGATAATAAACTGCTAATTGATTTGTAGCAACAGATGCGCCTACTATGCCTTAATTTGAAATTCAAATTTTTTATTACTATTTCCAATTATGTTTGCTGTGAGTTTATTTAAATTCATTTTTATGAATGAAAACGAAATCTGTATTTTTTTTTTAGGAAGTAAATTGTGCTATACGCCCAGAACATCGTGAACAATTTGAGGTCATATGATAATAAATAGTAAAGACACGAGATTTCTAGAAGTTCTAGCAATTATAATTTATATTATTTTTTTAAATATTGAATATCACAATGTAACAGCTTCCTTTTTAATTTAAAGAAAAATAAAGCAAGAAATTGATATTTGCATGCAATTTGGAAGAAAACGGAAAAAACGAAAATTGGGTGAAAAAACTTTTTCCTACAACTGCAGTAATAGCAAATTACAATAAGAAGCAAAAATATTGCCAAAAACTACAGCTGCATTCTTCCCCATTTCACTATATTATAATGATAATCACTGGCACAAGCAAGATATTAGATTTTGAATAATAGTTATTGGATGCTTAACCTTAAAAATTCGTTTGTTTTTATTTACAAAATTCTGTTGGTATTTTCATATTGCTCAAAATCTTCCTAATCCAATTATCAGCTTTAATGCTGTATAAATTTGCATTAAAATTGCATTTGATTGCGCATTAAATTTTAAATTTCTTATACTTCATCCGAATAATTTGTACTTATAACTGAAATATAGCATTTGCAATATTTATCTGTGTAATTTGTATACAAATTTCAGTAAAATTCATTGCTTCATTGTTTCACCTTTGCCGTCAAAATATTTCAATGGAAATTTTTGTTTTTCTTAAATATAAAGTTTCCATAGCCACAGAGAGCAGCTTGTTACAGCTACAAATTGTTTTAAAGTTTATTTTAATGAATTTTTTCTATCTTGTTTATTTGCATGTCAATTATAATATGTTTGTGTTGTTGTGCTGCTACAGGTTTTACTTGTAAATTTCTCTATGATAATCTTGCTTTCGATATATTAATCTGTTTAATGCTAATGACAAATATTCTGATCGTAAGAGCTTAATACGATTTATATGCCATATTTTGAACAGTAGTGGCTTATCTGTATAGCTGCGAGAAAACAGTTTGTTGGTAAGAGTTGTAGCTCTAAAAATTATACATCAAACGAGATGCATATTTTTGGCTTTTAAGACTTACGTTTCTAATATGATGAGTTTTTTCAGTAGAATTAATGTGCCAAAGAATACCTTTCAAATGAGATATACATATATTATTTATGTCTTAAACAAAGTATAAATTTTCCAAAAAGTTGCACTTATAAAAACATGTTTTCTGAGTACATAACCCATCTTACATTCGCTAACCGAAAACTTCATTCCCACTCTAAGTCGAGTAAATTCTCATAAAACTCAAATGCCATCCCAGGTTTGATCTATTCTCAACCATAGACTGTAGTGTAGTTTATAAAACAGCGCTTAGACAAAAAAGTCTAATCTGGTTTTAAAATTAGGCACTATAGGCATGGTAGCATAGACAATATAACAAATATTTCCACAAATTACCTTAAGCCTAGAACTTTTTTTGATCAAAAATTTACCATTAAATTTCCTTCAAGAAGCTACTGGTCCAGTTCGGAAGTTGATCCTCCAAATCGAATCAACATATATACAGATGGTTCGAAACAAAACGAAGGGGTATCTACAAAACGTCAAAATTTTCCTAAACCATAGTCTAAGTCACTTTGTTGCACACAGAACCAACAACTTTTTTTTTATCCTTGGATTGAATCCAGAATTTCTCAATAATCATCCATCCACATGGGAACCTGATGATGATTTCAAAGATATTCTCTCTTTTTGCAAAGGTATAGATGTCGTAAATGACACCGCTGAAAGAGGTGTTGCGTTTATGAAAGACTACAACCAAATTTTCTCAAATGATGGACAACGCAAATAGCTAATGCTACAAATCGTAGAAGCATATCGTAGAAAGTATCCTTTTTGTGAAAAGTGCAAGTTAATATAAACCATGAACACAATAAAAATTCATATAATACAACCAAGTAGTGATATCAATTAATTTTCGAAAATTGCTTAATTTTTTTCAAAGGGATCCCCCCAAAGGGGTTGAGATAGAGGGTAAGTATGTTCGGAAAAAATGTAGGGAGGACCTGGTGATACATTGGACTCCTCTACGGGTTTCTCCGGGAAAGCTATGAATTTTTTTTTGAAATTTTCCTAATTTTTGGTGTTTTTTGTAGGGGTACCACCAAAAGGGTGGCAGATAGAGGGTGGGTATCTTCGGGAAAAATATTATAATAGGACCTGGTGATACATATGAACCCTCTACGGGTCACTCCCTGGGAGCTATGAACTATTTTTGGAAATTTTTTGTGTTTTTGTAGGGGGACCCCCAAAAGGGTGGCAGATAGGGGGTAGGTGTGTCGAGAGAAAAGTTTGGGAGAGTAAAAATAATAGAAAATGATCTAACATTTTACCCCTCCAGAGGCGTCTGAGAGGAGAGGGGGGAGGCAATTTCATAATTTCACAAGAATGTCATTTTTGGAGGAGAAAAAATAATAGGACTTTGTCATACATTTGATCCCCCTACGAGGTAGCTTCGAGAGATATTATTGACTTTCGCTATAATAAGGACCATTTTCCAGTTATCAAAACGGTCGCGGGCCATCAAATGTTCTCTGAAATGGATCAACTTTTACGTGGTTCTTATTGGCACCAATGCAAAACTTTTGGTGCCCGGGGAGCGAAGATCGGAGCAACTTTAATTTTTCCCATATGTTTCTGAACCACCCTAATGGACATCTGTATGTTAACAAAAGCTATCACACTATAGGTACAGCTGGACACTAGCTTAATAACAAAAATATTTTGGTCGTATGTTAATAGGAGCAATACAAAATTCTTACTATCTTTATCCAGAGATAACTACCGCCTATTAACAGGGGTAACAACTGAAGACTGCTTTATCATGACGTAAAATGAGAATGCTTGAAAATGCTATATGAAGGAACTGCAAGGAACCAAATACGGAAGAAACGCTGAAGCACTTACTCTGTGACTGCCCTTTACTCGCTCGGACAAGGCTCAGAAAAGTCGGACTCATTGCATGACGTTGCAAAACTGAAACGCCAAAGAATTTACGAATTCGCCAGCCAAACGAATACTTGTACCATAAACCACACAACTAATATTATCTCATTAAATCTTGAGAAATGTGCTATCACTATGAACCATAGTATCTATGTGGGGCTTCCAATTCATCACTATAACCTAACCATAGAACCTCTGGTGTTCAACGTAGAACTTCGAACTTTAAGTGATGTTTATATAGTGATTATATTCAGCAAATTTTGGAATATTTTGGAGTCCATGACAAAAAAAAATGTACATTCGCCTTCCAAAAAGTATGTACATTCAAAGTCTCGATTCAGTACATTTTCAAAAAACCCAAATTCTATCCTTAAACTTAGAGTTAAGCTACGATTAAAAATTAAATAAATAATAGAGCGTTATTTGAAAACATACAGTGAATAAATGAAATTCATGAAAAATTTTTCAAAATCTAAATTATTCATTCGTTTCATAGAACTTTTCACTAGAAAGTGAGAAACATTTTTTTTTTTTGTTAGCCAACAATTTGAAAGTGGCTAAGGTGTTATGGATAACTTCTGACTAGTGACATCATCTAAATATAACGGGAAAAAACATATGCTCAGAAAATTTCAAAATTTTAGTAAAATAGCCGCTGCCTTAACTCTCATATCTCCCTCAACATCTATATTTGCCGCTTTTAATGTAAACTTATTTTTAAATTTCGTTTAAAAATAAAATCAATATCTTAACAAAATTTGGCTTTGGCGCTAAACCTATTATTTTCTGACACCTTATTCAGCATACAATTTGCTTTGAAAGGCGCATGATCAAAACAGCAATATTATTTTCGGCACTTCTTCTCGAAGTAATGACGATCGCCTCATTAGTGGCGTGTGCGGTGACACCATTCTTAGTAACATGTGCTAATTCATAAAATTATGGCACATATTTCATGGTCTAAAGTGTTTTGCTTCCTGTTTTAAGCGAATTTTTTAATATACATACGCGTGCGTTCAATATAGGTAGGTACTAATCAGAAAATAAATGAGTGTTATTGTTTCACTGTATAAATATTTTTCGTATATGAATCTGCCTACTTTCGCATTCAATTAACATACAATCGTATGGTACAAGTACAACAGCAATAAAATGTTAACATTTTTCACATGATGTAAACAAAAATAAAAATAATAATGATGAAAATATTTAACACAACAATTTAATAAAACTTTTACACCAAAAAATTACATCAACTTGAGGGTGAAATTCTTAAAAGTCTTTCAATTTTGACAAGAGGTAAATCGCATATTTGTAGTGTAAAAATAAAATATTATTTCTTTTTTTTCTAGAAATAATTTTATTTCATACGAATTCTTTTACATTTCATATGTCATTTTATTACACTAAATTCCGCATAAAATTTTGTAGAAATATAGAACGTAACCAGCTGTATGGGGAACATCAAAAGCATCTCTCAGCGCGTTGGCATGCAACACATATGCCAACATTTTACATTCGAAAAATAAAATTTGCGGTAAATTAAAAAGCTACTTCAGTCAGTTGTATCTAATTGATAGAAGACCGAATGGCAGAAAAAAAAAGTGTTTCTTACACACTGACTCAAGCACACAATTCAGTGCCAGTAGGAAATTTTTGAGATTTGCTAATAAACTTACTAAGTAAAATTTTACAATATAGCTTAGTTTATAGACAAGTGTAATGAGGCAATTGCAAAAGATGCACGAAAAAGGTTCACAAAAAGGGATGGCAACTTTAATAGAAAAAAATTAGCTCTTTTTAAGGACTCAAAATGAATTTTTTTCTTTTCCTTTCTTTTTTTGAACGAATTCTTTTTTTATAGCAGACTACTGATCGCATCATTGCACGCGCACACACAATGTTTTTCTCATAATGAAATTACTCTCTTCAAGTCTCATGCTATGTTCTCTCTTCAAAAGTAACAAAAAAAGCAAACTGTTGAAAAAGAGTTGGATTATTAATATTCGAAGACAGATACCAAATCAACTGACAATGTTTATGTGAAGTTTTGCAAAAACTTAATCCTAAAAAAAGGATACTTATCTTAAAAAAAATAATAAAAATAAAAATCGGCTCAGTATATCTTGCGCCAAAGCGTTGCAAAGCATTTTCATGTAAGAAATTTTGTATAAATAATTAAGATGGGACATTGCAGGTCAACCGCATCGATGCTGCTGCCAAAAATTTGAAACGATGGCTAATACAATTAAGGCTGAGCATGAACTCGGAACTACAAAATGCTGTAATTGTCTTTGAAAAAATCAAGATGACGACATGATATGGCGATCACAACGAAAAAGGTTACGTTAAATTTTTGTAAGATATTGAAAGCTGTGGATTCACTTTTTTTATCAGTTTTCATTTACAAATCTTAAAGAGCTCATTAGAATGCTACAGCAAAACTGATTTTATTTTTTCAATAGCTCTCATCAACATTTCCCTTTGGGTACCTTCAAACAAACTGCGACGAGCCATTGCAAAAGTGAGTGTATCAAAGTTTAAGTCATGTTGACTTTGTGACTCACTGACTGACTACCTCATAGAGAGTAGTAATCGCTGTGCTTTAATGCTCATCACCAGCGTTATTTCCTTGCAGCAACTGACTAACTGTCTGTCTAACGAGCTGACACAATTTATTTCATTCCATTCATAATTATTGTGAACTTTTTTTTTCTTACGAGCGCAGCTAAGGGCAGCTCACAGCTGGTGCTGCCGCTGTTGGCGTCAATTGTAAACTTCATAAGTTTCCGCGCCAAAATACACAAATGAATGAATGCTCATAATGCTGTAACTAATGAATATGAATAAAAGTGCAAGTAAGTATCTATGAGTTTTTTGTTACTTTTTAGTTAAACGTCACAATGCATTGTTGTTGTTGTTGTTGTTGTTGTCTCATTTATTCAAGTGTTAAATTGAAAAAAATTAAGCTTAACGTGTGAGCGCACAACAAATGAGGTAGAGAGTTTTTTTTTACTTTTTGTTAAAATTTAGTTTTTTGTTTAGGTATTAATTTGGGGAAAAAAAAAACTTTTTTGTGTGTGAAATGCTTTGAAAGTACGTGTAGCATAATTGTGGGTGCCTTTGTTGTTATTTTCCCTACTACACCTACACTTTTGATACAATAAAAAAAACAGTAAATTTTCTTTTTTACTTTTACTTCCTGTCAGCATGGTTAATATTGCATATACATACATACATACGAGTATGTATTTGAGGCGTACTTCCTTTGGTAATTTAAATTTTCAAACAGTCGTAAATGTGTCGAATTGTTTCGTTTTTAATTGGGCGTCTTGGTTTTTCTTTCGAATGACGTCTTTTTGTTTTTGTGTGTAAGAAAAATTTTTATATTAAACATTTAAGTGGAAATAATAAATTATTTTTTAATTGTTAGGCTACAAAAATTTTACTCGAAAAAAAATATGTAGTTTTATGCGCACGGGCTTCCTAGCGAACGCACAGTCTTAGTATGTTGTTTGATATGTTGTTGGTAGTTCGTTTTTTTGAAAAAAAGTTTGAAAATTTAAAATAACCCAAATCATAATTCATGCCAAAGGAAAACTATGATCTACATATGGTCAAAGCAGATCATATTTTATATTATTTAAAAATATTTCGTTATTCAAGCAAAGTGAAAAATCTAATTCATTATATTAAATATCTTAGCTTATTCTAAATTTTTCATTTTGAAAATTATCATAACAAACATTAACAATATTCAATTTCCTTAATAAGGAAATTTCATCGTTAAGTTTAAAAACCGAAAAATTTTGATTTTAAAAGCCAATGAAAATATCATAATGTTATAATGCCTTTCTATTATGTAGTCTAACGCTTCTTGATGACATCCTTCCACATACGCTTGTATGTACGTCATAAAAACATTCGAAACCCAATTTAATTTTTTTTTTTCTTTTTTCCGGAGTCAATGAACGAAGCGCAAGCAGCGAGTTGAAATACATTGTTTTTGTAGTTCAACGAAAAAAAAAAAATGTCCTGACATCGTGTCTCAGCAACTAAATTGGTCTATTAAGAATTTGACTTTTTTTCGCTACGATTTTGTGAAAGCAATGCGCGCTTTAGTGTGGCACTAACAGCAGCAAAAGTATAAGTGGTATTGAATGAAACAAAATGCTATCAAGGAAGAGCTTTAGTATTGATTGGACTTTTTTTTTAATGTTACGAAACGTTAGGAGACTGTAAGAGTTCATTGAACTATGCTCAAATAAATGAATTGGAAAAATTAAGTCAAGTAATAAAGATAAATTGCATGTTACATTTTAATTTGCTTAAACCAAATTACTAGCATTTGCCTTTAGAAGCAAAACTAAAAATAAAATGATTTAATATTACTCATACGACCTGTTTTACAGCACGAGTAGATGTAAATAAATAATTTGTTTTTATTTGTTTGAGTTTTACTATTGGCCTGAATTTAAATCTTAATAAATTTAAAATATTTATGGCTTCATTTTAAAGGATTTGTTTTTTTCAAGTAAACATGAATTTTTTGATTTAAAAATTGTAAATTTTGTTGCCGAACTGTGCGGCCGTCATTTTATCAAACAGTTTGGAAAATATATTTTTGTATATAAAAAAAGTCTTTTTAGGATCCGGATTTCGGAATGATGTTTCTTAGTTTTTATTTTTGGCGGAAGGAACGATATCAAAGATATAAAATGAATAAAGTAAGAAGATAAAGACTTTCTGCAAAAAATATACAAAATATTGACAAAACATGATACTTCAGAATGTTACCAAAAATTAAAAGTGTGCTGCAAAAAAGCAATCAGTGTGCGTAGTGCAAATTCTTTTTTTGCCAAAAAGCAATTATTTGCATTGGCTTTTGGTTCAGCAAGTCAAATAAAAGTTGAACGACAACAATGTTAAAGAAAAAAAAATTTAGAGGACAAGAACAGTGTGATGACTTAAGTTACAGTACTTAAAAAGATGGACGTCAAAAAAATGTTGACTACAAAAAAAATTGGATGTCAAAAAAAAGTTGGATGATAAAGAAAAGTTGGACGACAGAAAAGGTGGACTACAAAATAAGTTGAACGACACAAGAAGTTACGTGACAAAAAAAGTTTGATAACAGAAAAAGTTTGATGACAGAAAAAGTTGGAAGACAGAAAAAGTTGGATGACAAAAAAAATTATAGATAAAGAGTGAAGACAAAATTTATTTTCGCTCGAAAGTGTTCATTTTCTGTAGCTTTCGGATCGAAAGATCAAAATAAGAGTTGAACGATAAAAAAGAATTGGATGACTAAAAATAAAAGGAATTGAAAAATTCAACGATAAAAATAATTCGATATTGTAAAAGTTGAACGACAAAAAGTGGAACTTCCAACCTTTTTCTGTTCTGTTTCTTGTTGTCCCATCATTGGTGCAATAAATGCTTTGTTTTAGAAAAAGAGTGCCAAATAGGTTCTAAGGGAGCTGCTTGGCAAAAGTATTTTGAAATATGAACGCCACTCATCTGTGGTTTTCATAACGTCAAAATAAACAGAGAATACGCTTATAATGTTGTTCAATTGTACATATTCATGCGGTCGAAAACCGAAATTAAATTTTAAGAAATCTTTTTTATTACGTTTTGGAAATCGACCTAAATATGCACACCAATACAATACTATGTGTTGCTACAATTAGGAGCCGTTTACAATCAACTCTACTGCGTATTTCTGGGGATCAAAACAAGAACAGCAGCGCATCATGTGATTTCATCTTTGAATATATCAAAACAACTTTATATATTTTGTTGCACTTTAATCAGTTTTTGTATAAAAATTTTGTTTTGTTATTAAATATTTTTATAAATTAATACAAATAAAACCCAAGCATACGCATAACAAACTATAGCATTCAGATGCGTCAATAAAGATTTCGAAACACATGCATACTGCGCATAAAGCTTAGCAGAAATATAGAAGTAACGCATATATGTCATATTTTATTATATCCAAACTAATAATTTTTGAAAAAAAAGTCTAAAAACGGTTATCATTGTATTGTATATTTTAAGGCCTATTTCTAAAGCTAACTGTTTACATCATTTCCTTTAGCTTACAATGCAAATCAAATCTATTTTCTGTAGGAAATACCCTGAAATTGAATTTTAAATTGTCAAAAATGATTCAACATTTATAAATTCGCAAGACTTTTGTGTGAGTCAAGCTGTCTTATATGAGTCAAAAATCAAGGTGAAAATGATTCAGCTATAAACAAAATTTAGTTAAATTATTTTGGAAATTCTACAAATTTTTTGGTATTGTTTACAAATACGGCAAAGTTTATACGAAGAAAAAAAACCTTAAAAACCACAATACTAAAACAGCTTAACATATATTTAAGATTAATTAAAATATTTTACATATATTATTGAACTTGCGTGCGCTGTACATTTAAATGTAAGAATTTTGTTTTGATTTAAAAAATAATTAAAAACCCAAAATTGTAAACAAACTTGAATTAAATAAATGCAATTCATTCAAGTGACATAAATTGTAGAGAAAAATGCGGTAATAACTCAAAATTCATATGTTGTATTTTCACTTTCAACAGCTTTCAATCGTATCCGTAATGACAACATTGATGTTAATTACCAATTTAACTTTCATCTATATGTTTTCAACTAAATCATAGAGAGCGACAAAAAAAAGCCATGCCAAACACGTTCAATGCTTCTTCCCACCATGCCACCATCACTTTTTTGGATTAATCAAACGCAAATAAAAAACAACAGCGAAAGCCCTTTCGAAAAAAAATCCGACTCAACGTTGCGGAACTTATCACTGATGCGAAGTGGTGCTTCATTGGCGCTCGCTCATTTGCTTATTAAAAATAAAAAGTTTACTCATTCGTCAAAGCTGACACACGTTCGTACATATATGTATATAACTTTGCTACTACTGGCCTACTGGAAATATCCGCGCACCATCATTTTCAATTTTTATCTTCAGCATTTATATACACGAGTTTTTGGTGAAACTTATAACAATTCATCAAATTCAACATTTGTCACCATGGACAGTTGAGCATGATGCACAGTGGTGTGGGATAGACTTTTCTATGACAAAATGCATTTCCCAGCTAAGTATAGGTTGAAGCAAAAGCACGAGTTTCTTGCAGATTTTTCATTTAAAAAACGCAAAAACCAAACTGACTGCTAGAGTTCGATCGAAGGTCATTTTTGAGGTTTTTGTCAATTTACATGAGAACTATGCCTTAAATCAGCGATGGGCATGAAAGAAAAAAATGAACCAATTTTAGCTCTTGACAACAAAGACTTCGTTTTTCTTAAGAAAACAAACCAAAACAACAAACACTGCTACGTACATTTTTATCATTTGTATTATTATTTTATTGTTTCATCATTTCATTCCAACACTCATGTTGTTTTTGCTTTATTCTTGGAAATCGTTTTTGGTCTATTGCGAATTTTTTTTTTTTTTGCTATCGAGATCGAATTTATGGTGGAGTGTTTATCTGTTTTTGTAATTGTTGATTTTGTTGTAAGTAGCTCTTGCTCTCAAAATTTTGCCCATCTATACCTAAAATCAAGAAAATTATTGTAATAAAAATTTTTGAGAAGAAAAGATTTACAGTTTAGGTGGAGCTTTCTTAATACAAAATTTATGAAATTGTATAACATATCCATGTCTACGAAGGGGGGCTTTTTATCCGAAAAAACGATTTTCACTTCCTCGGCGATTCTGATAGGAATCGCTTGTTTAAACTATAATTTGTTTATGTTGGGAACGCACTTCAAAATAGAACACTATGGAAAAAACATATGAGAAATCAGTAGACTGGCTTAGTTTAATAGCTATTTTCTTGAAAACATGTTTTCGGACAATAGGTCCCTCATCAAAGACCAAGGCATATTGTGAGGTTTTTGTCAGAACTCATAAGGAGTTGATCAAAAAATTTGCTTAGCGATCATTAGTGCTATATAAGCAATACCAAGTTTCAGCTTGCTATATTTCTCATAATGAGCTCAAAAATAAATATAATATAAAAAAACTCAATTTAACGCCACTGTGCGACGTGATGTAAGTAAGAGAAAAAAATGCGCAAAAAATATTAAGTACAGAAAGGGAAAAAAATAAAGTGAGAAATAAACAAGAAACGTGATGCAATTTAATTTTGTTTTTTTTTTTTTTTTTTTTTTGAGCGCTTACAATTAAAATTGACGTCGAGTTGTTTTGAAAAAATGTCGTCTAATGAACTTGAAAATGTTTAATTATAGCTGACTGGCAAAATTAAGCAAATGGTATGTGAGAAGCAGCTTAAGAAGCTAACTTAATGCCATTAAACTTTCTGTAAGTCTTAAAGCTTTAAAAAAATTACAATAAATAATTTAATTTTTATAACCGATTTCATGCCGAAATACCCAATAAGGAAGGGAGAGCAAATGCGTTGACATTGGTCATTTGCAAATCGTAATATTAAGTTAAATGCAATCGTAAGATTCAATAATATGCTTAAGTTGATGTTTGAATACAAAATTTATGAAAGAAAATTTATGCTGGAGTATATTTCAGAAGTCGACAAAAAACTGATCGAAATTATGATATAACAAACTCACAGCAAGTCTTTTCCGATGATATGGATATTAAGAAAGAAAAAAATTTTAGTTTCATCGTTAAATAAGATATGTATATACTGAAACAACATTTCAGCAGATAAAACGGACTCCATTTGAATGGAATTCCGCCGTACTTTAGAACGTTGCATTCAAAGTTTAAGAATGTTCTTAATAAGATTAATCAAATAAATTGTGAACATAAATAAGTTCAGTAGGCAGATTAATAGAATTTTTAATATATGTTTATATTAAATAACTCATATTTCAATTTTCATATGGCATATTTATGAATCTCTAAAAGTTTCCGCATAAAGATTATGCTATTTATTTGCATAAAATATGTGCAATTTTTATATCATTAAGCATTAAATCGAAAGTAAATAAAAATCACAATATAAGCAAAACCAGTTTTTTTTTAAGGCTTTTAGTTTTTGCTAAATGTTTTTTTTTTTTTTTTGTACAAAAAAAAGATAATGTTAAATTTGCCCTTTACCTAGTTAAAGACGACAACCGACAACAACGCGCTTTATTTATGGTGATCTGCATTGAAGAAACCACGAGCTAACCGTCGCGCTACAAGTTGGCAAATTCATATGGTCACTGAAAACCAGTTTCAATGGGCTACCACTTACAGCACAATAAAATCTTAAATTTAAGATAATATGTAGTTTTAATGAAGTGCCATAATTAAGAATTTTTCATTAGCCAATAGTGTAAAGTTTTATTTTTCTATGGCACAGTGGGCGGCAGCATCCAAAGTTGAAGTATAAGAAATTTGTTAAAATATTTTAAATATTTAATTATTTATATATATATTTTTATAAAAATAGCTTAAACTTTTAATAATTATAGAAAGACTGAACATAACATGACAAAATATTAGTAGAAACATTAAGACAGTCAAACAACTGAAATGACTTCATTGTTGCCAATCCGGTCATATTGCTGAGCACACCCGTTGCTGCTGCTTTTTAGTACAAAATATTTTAAGTATATACAATACATAATATATTTATTATAACAACATACTCGTTACAGCTTAATAACCATGCAAATTAAGAGCAACATCTCTTAAATTATCGTTCCCAAAATACATTTTTTTAAAAAAATCATTGAAAACTACACGCAATTAAGAAGTCAGTTACATTTTTGTTTTTTGTTTTTTTTTTTTTTTTTTTTTGATTTTTATCATCTTGAATTTTGCAAAATGTGCGTCATCAGAGCGCGCAAGTAATTTGGAATTTCAGAAAACCATTTTTTTTTTTTTTGCACAATTATTCTAGGTCACTAATGTTGAGCTTTTGAAGCATATTGCTTTTTGGATATTATTGTATTTTCTCCAAGCTCATTTAAAAGATTTTGTTAAAGTACTTTGACTTTCACTTAGAAAAACAAAAATTATTAGTTGAAGTGGAAAGGCGCCACAAGCTGTTGTTTCTTCAAAAATTATATTTTGCAGCAGTAGGTTAAATATCTCACAATATTTGTAATAGCACAGACAATTTATCTAGCTATATAATCTTCGCGCTTATTTATTAGTGCAGTCACAGCTTGGTCTATGTCATATTTAAGCTATTGTAAAGAAACTTGTCTTAAGTCGATGGACTTTGAAACTTCATTTCGATCGATTTTGAGTTGACTTTAAGCAATACGTCGTGGTTCAAGATAAGCATTGTCTAATTAGCGTAGTCAAGTTTTTATCTATCTAAACTATCACAGTGACACATGTTAATATATGGCGTAATATTTACGAAAATGATATGAGTTTGACTTTGAGTTTTTTGTTTTTTTTTTTTGACTAATTGATGATTCAACATAAATTATTTTTGCATGAGACGTACCCATTGTTGCTTTTCAACTTTTCAAGATTTGGGAAAAATAGAAAAAAAAACATATTTTGAAAAAAAATTATGAAAATGAAATTTTTTGTCGAAAGTGCCACTATTTCCATATATTTTATGTTCTAACCAATCTCCCATGATAAAAAATATGTAAATCATAAATTCGCTAATTTTTCATAGATTTCACAAAACTGTGGCTTGACTTTTGCCAAAAAGATTTACTGCAAATTATTAAATAGCTATATATAGTACTACACAAAAGAAAAAACACATAAATCAGAGACATCTAGGCGCAACTTATTTTGCTTTCGCAAAGAAGGCTCCATGTGTGCTACTACATTCTCTTCCAAATCCATTGCTAATAAAGAGTGTCTTGTTAGAAAAACTGTAGAATATTATTCGTTGACAATAATTCGCTACATTTCATTTTTAGGTCAAATATTATATTAAGGCTTTATTTTGCAGAGCTCATAGAACACCGCACAGTGGTCCTAAATCGAAGTTTTTGGTTAAAAAATACCAAGAGAACGTAAATTTTGTCAGAAAGGAGCAATGTTTTCTTTAAATGAAAGTTTATCAAAATTCCAACAAAGTCTCGGAGACAAAATTTATAAAGTCGAGTCGAAAGCGCTGGCTGCCAGTAGTCTTCTTCAATTTATATTTAGGTTTAATATTGTATATTATATCTAAATTTAATAAATAAATAAAGTTTATAGAAAAAACTTTCGTTTTAAGTTAAATGCTAGAAAAAATGCTTAAAAAAATTAAAAATCAATTTTTTTTAATTTAAAATTCGGACTCCGACGATTTGTTGGCATTTTGGAAAACTTTCATTTAAAGAAAAAAAATTAATTTACGGCATGATTTGCGCTCTCTAGCATATTTTGAACAAAACACTCTATTTGGAGTTCTACTGACTTATTCTTATGTCTTGTTTCCTCTTGTGGAATTCAGGGAATCCATTATGATTACTCGCCATCGTATGAGGTTTTTTGCAATAAGCTACAATTCTTTAAAAACAAAACAACACACTACGAGCATAACACATTTTTGTTGTTGTTTGTTCCTTTGTTACTCAACCAAAAACAATATGTCATATGCAATGGAGTCAATATTTATCCATATACGTAATAAGAAATTTTGCTCATTGTTAGTTTAATACCATACGCTGTATAATAATAATGCTAATAAATTATGAAATAAATTTTGTGTAAATATTACAAAATATTTCGGTTGAATTTTTTTTAATATACAATTTCATTCATATACAACACAATACATGACGTTTGAATAATGAATCATTTTTTAACACATTTTTTTTTCAAACTTCTCACACTTTTAGCAGATTTTCTGATGCTTTATTATAATAAATTGAAGATAATTGAATAGAAATTTAAAAGAATAATTAGTATATTGCCGACATAATAATAAGTCAATATTAGATTCAAATAATATTGAGAAAAAATTAAGATAATAATGAAAATCCAATTGAAAGAATGCCGCCACCTTATGTATCCGGTTTAAGGAAAAATTTTTTGAATTTTTCAGCAAATTTTTCACACTTACAATTGTTATACAAATAAATATGCGGTTGATAAAATAAAATAAAAATTTTTTGTTTAAATCATCGTTTAGTGTGTTACATATGCGACGGTGTTCAAATGGAACACTTAAATGAAAGAGAACGGAATATCTTTTTGTTCTGTTTCAGGATCAGTAATATTGACAATCTTTTTATTGTAACTTTTCAGCAAATCTTAAAATATTTTTGTCTGTGAATCTGATATTCAATTTTTCGTCTGGATATTGAAATAAATATGTTCATATGTCTCAAAAACTTTGATTTTAAAGACGTTCTACCGCTTAGAGTAAGCACGCCAATTGTTTTGAACAATTTTTGAGTACACAAATTAATTAGTTAATTTCAAATAAAACAATTTTATATGATATCTATTCTATTTATATAAAATTGCTTATATGAAAATTATTTGTAACGCTTGGGCGCAAAATATACTTAGCCGATTTTAATAATTTCCTTTTTTAAAACAACATATTTGTGCTAAAAAAGATTATTGCATACTTATTTTTTTATTTATGAAATTAATTTTTTCTTTTTTTTTTTTGTTGAGTTATCACTCACAAAAATTGTCGTTTGATTACTGAGGCTTATGCAGCTTCGGAGTTCTGTGTTATTTCTTTTCTTCTCTTTTGCAATGTTTGTATTTGGCTTCAGAGTTCAAAGAACAAACTCTCATTCAAATTTTTGTTTTTTTTTTTGACTTTTGAAGAGAGAATATACTCAAAATTAAATGTTAGGAGAGTAATATCTTTATGAAAAAAAAAACTGTTCTCCTCCATCTGAACGCCATATCTAATATTTAAAAAAAAAAATTTTTACTATTTCTTTCATTTAAGTTCTTCATTTGAACACCGTGTTGTGAAATATAATTAAACAACCAGAACTAAAGTCAAAAAAGAATAATTTATTTTTTATTTAGATTTCATATAGACTGGTTCTAGCTGAATGATTTCAACCGACCGGCCAGACAACAATTGACAGCAACATTAATTACTAATGAGGTTTTTTGCCTTTCTATTGTTATAAAAATAAATAAATGTATTATGGTATTATATAAACAGGTGGAAGAATTAATTTTAAGTGCACAGAGAAAATGATTTCATTGTATACAGCCAGATTTGGTGATAGCTAAAACATGTTTTATTTGATATAGGCGAATCATATTTTTGATATTATTCAACATGATGCATATTTGAACAAAGTTGCTGGCTCAATGTGATATTTGGTATCAATAAACAAACCAATGATTGTATCAAATATTTGATTCACATGTTAATAATTACTAAATTACAGTTAGGGCAAAAGAAATATTCCTTCGGAAACAAATAAATTTATAAATTTAAGGGAAAAGCTCTTAATAAACAATCTTTGGAAAAGTCAGTGCATTAATATATATCGTTGTTTTTGAATGTTGTGATATTAAAGTTTACACAAATATAAGTATATGAGACTTTCATTATATACATACATATATGCTACTAAATATATAATAGACCTATCCAAATTAATTTCAAATGCAAAAAACAAACAATTAACTTTAGATTCAAAGCATATTAATATATACCAAAAAACTTTGTTTATTTTTAATAAATATTTTTAGTAGCTAGCAAACAATTAAATTTATTTGAAGGCAACATAAGTTTTTCTCGGTGTGCAAGTGGTAAAAAAAAATTTTATTCAGTATACGCGCGCTAAAGGGGTTTTATGCTAAATTATAATACAAAGATATTTCAACAATTGAATTTATTATATAAAATGTACTAAATTAACATAAGCGAGTCAATTTAATTAGTATAAGTCATTCATTAGCAAGCGTCAGTCTACTGTCATCTTATCTATGATTGAAAAACGTTGATTGCAATTGAATTAATTTTCTTGTTTAATTTAAATAAATTATTTATTGTGAAAAATATATAAATCAGTCTTTTTTTTTAGTTTTTCTTAGTCTAAAACCTTTTAGTTCAGTGAAATCAATGAAACCGATCTTATAAGAATAAGTTTATCTGTAATTTAACATTGAGCTATTGAAAATATCAATGAGAAAATTTTTTAAAAAAAAAAATACATAAAACAAATAAATCGATTCCCTAATGGGCTAAGTCCCGTTGATATAAGATTGTTCTTTCACGAGATATAGGCGAAACTATGTTGTCAAGCATTTTTTCCTATGTAATTCCAATGGAACACTAAAAGTTCAATGTTGTAGTTTGTTGCTCTTTTTTTTCTTACATGTATCTGCTACTATTGAATATAAAGAAAAAAATTTGAATAACCCTCTTACACATCTTTCACTAACAAGCCAATTTATAAGCAAAATTTGCATGCGCCCAATTTTGATAGCTTGAGAATTTTCCCAGAATGATTTAAAACCGCTCAATTTACAGCCATTCTCTTGGAGATTATATATGAATCTCTATACAATATATAAAATTTGCACAATTTAAAAAAAATAAATAAATATTTCATCTTTTAGCATTCAGGTACTAATTTTTTATTAAAAAAATTACTAATAAATTTATAATTCAATGCAAATGCTAAGCTTTTTTTGTTGCAACATTTCCGTATAAGGAATATGATTTTGGACACCAACGCAGTCTATTGCCATCAATTGGGTTTATGTCTTCTACAATGCTAAAACACTATAACTGACGCCCATCTAAGACGTTTTAAAGAGAATGAACTATAACAAAGACAACAACCATAATTACAACAATTATTCGAGGTAAGGTGACCTTTTTCAAACCAATCTTATGCAGGTGATTGACATCGTTTTTTTATTTTTTATTTTTTTTTTGAGGAAAGTCTTAATTGTTTGTGTTTACAAAATAATAAACAAACAAACAGTACGTGGAGCAACAACAACAACAACAACAGTACCACAATAACATCGAAAATAGTTCATTCAACTATTTGTTGATACTTCACGTTGCCTTTGTTGTTATTGTTGTTGTTACAGTAATTTTTTTTTTTTTTGTTTCCATTAAGGAAGTAAATAAACAAATAAAGTCTTTTAAATTGCGAAAATTGCATTGGTTGCCATAAAGGAATGCAAAGAAGAAAAGTCTTTGCTTGGGTTATCTTTCAAGAATTTCAGGACATTTAAAGAACACCAATCCTCAATTGTTTTTTCTATTTGGTTTAATCTTTAATTTTTTTTGACACAGGTAGTTTTTAGAACTTATGCAAATTATGGTGTGTATTTTGAAAATTTTGTAGATATATTTTATTTTTGCCTATGTTTTAGCCTCGAGCTTAAAAATAATTGTTACAAAATTTGAGCTTCCTTGCTGAAACCTGCAAACGGCGCCGACAGAGTTTGTGTCCGATTTCGTTGAAATTTTACGAAAAAAAAACGGACTTACTAAAACGTAGCAAAAGTATGGCTTCGGTGCCAAGGCCTAAGACTTACAGTGTATTAAGTTCAGTTGTTATTTCCCTGGAAATACGTAGACGAAAATATCTTTCACAATTTTCTTTCAAAATTTATTGGTACACCAACAAAATAAGTAGAGCTACGTTGTTACGTTTTACGCCACAATAATGCGCTAGCTCATACTGTTGAAAAAACTTGAAATCATTTTCAATCTCGCAGGCAATGCAAGAATTCTACCAAATGCTGAAGCGTCAACTGATTTATGACTGACTATTTCCGAAATTCAAAAAAAAATTTGGGTGGAAGAGTTTTATTCAGTAGTGTGAAGTTATTAAATGCACTTAATGTCGAAATTAATAAGCAATAACTGATAATAAAGTGGAATGTTTTGAAAAGTGGATTCACAAACTTGAGAAATCCATTCATATTAATAGAAATTATGTAGAGAAGCTTAAAAATGGTGAAAATTAGATATATAAAACTAAAATTATTTACGTACATTTTCTTTCAATCTCCAAAAAAAAAGAGAATATTTAAATAATGATTTATTTTACTGTATTTAAGTAAACAGAAAACATTTTTTTCCAAAAATTTTTAACCTCTGTTTATTCTCACATAATTGCATTGCAAATCCTTTGTGCTTTACAAAATTCTAAGAGAAAAACCAACATGACTGCCCATAGCGCAGCGGCAGTTGTAGCAATCATAAAGGCCGCCCAGCTTGAGGGGCCCTAATACTATTAAGCTAAATTTAAGAATCAAATTAAATTGACGACTAATTTCAAAATTCATAAGTTTTCTTTATTAATACTGAAATACTGAACCTTTCTATACATACAGATGTTTATAAATATATATTAAGTATAAGTAAGTACAAGCCCTTACAAAAACGCAAGCAACAAATGCGCATAGTCATTAAACTGTATTTTAAAAGCTACAGCCAAACAAATTTCCAAATGTCCTTCTTGTCATTGCGAGCGCTTTCGTTTATTTTCAATAAAAAATTACCTAAAAGAAATGTTGATACAAGGCCCAAACAGTGCCAGCTACGCCACTGTTCCAAAGCACAAAAGTGTCTGCAACATTTTAATTCATTACATTTCTCAATTATTTCGCTGTTGCTGCCATTAAACTGTTTGAGTTAATGAACTTCAGATTTGTAAAAATAAATTTATATCATGACCATATACCACATGACGCTAAGCAATAAATAAATAAATTAGCCAACTGCCATTAGAATTATACTTTCAACAGATGTAAGCAAAAGGAAAATAAACCAAAATTCAACAGACGTAACCAGCCACAAGACAGCAACAAAATCAAAATGAAAAAATTCTTTATTTAATAAATTTTAGAAAAATCGCAATTTTTCAATGCACAAAATTAATAAAGTTAATAAATACACTAATTAAAAGCAGAGATAATTAAAAAGAGAAGAAAATGCATAAATAAATCATTAAGAAAACAATGATTTAATTATATGAGCAACAGCAACATTAATAGAGCAAAATACCACTGTGCGGTAATAATTAAAAATAGTTTTCTTTATTGCTGCTGCTGCTGCTGCTGCTGCTGCTGCACATGCAAACAGCCCTAGGCATGCAAATTAACTTAATATTATTATTTTTTTTTTTTTGTTTTAATTACATTAAGTATTATTGAATTCAGATTTTATATTTATTTTTTAAAAAACATTTGGGTTTTTCTCAAACTTGTTCACAGCTTTGATTGCGCTCATTTTGCTTATGGTTTGGTAACCTTAATTTTTATCGCGCTTATCTGACAGTGACATTTGTCGCTTGTATGTATATAAATTTTAATCTCTTTTTAATCCAAATTGCTACAAATTAATGCGTTTTATAGAAGGCGGCATCTTAAACGATGTTAACGTGGGTTATTTATTATTTTTGTATTATTATAATTAATATTATTTTGTATTTCAGAATTCCTGTTTTTTGTTTTTTAATATTTGTGTAGGAGTTAAACGGTAAATACTCGGAAGATCTTATATTTGCATTGCTGTCAACTTAAATGTCTAAAACTGTCATATATAGCACTGACAGCTATGTTCACCTGTTAACAATTACACTGAGGGAAGCTGAAGTGCTACCTGCACAAAAAATTTTTTCATCACTGAAAATAACTTATAAGAAAAAGGGTATAGTTTTATAGCAAACAATTATTTTATCTACTTCCTATATAAGTTCTAATAAAAATATATATTCTCACATTCATTACTTTAATGCCAATTCATCAGTCCCTTTGCAGCAGTCCATTGACAAGCATATACACATACAACAAATGTTCACTAAAGCGGGTAAGGGCAACTCAAAGGATCAGTTTCTTAAATAGCGTTTTACTTAATTTCAACTGAAGAATTTGCATTGTCGTTGTTAGTCCTCAATTATTATTCTAATAGCAAAAAAAAATTGCAATTTAGTAAATAGGCTCTAGCGATGATCATTAAAAAATATCAAACTTAGAGCGTCAGTCCCCTGAAAACGAGCTATAAATCATTCTTAGGGCTGTACAATAAAAAAATTGTTGAACTTTTCTCTTAGCGGCAATCTAGACTCTTGTTTCTTACAATACATTTTTCTAAATAGACTTTTATTTAATTTTTTTTTCAGTGTAACTGTTGCGTTAATTAAACATTGCTCATTGTTATTGTCTATACATGTCGTTGACTATAATATACCTTGAGCTTGAACTCAAATGCTACAACAACAAATGCATCGTATGCAGTAAAAAAAAAAACAAGAACAGCAATTTTAACCCACAATCTACAACAGCAATAAATTGACTATTCCACGAATAGTTCATTATAAAGTCTCGTTAAAGAAAGAAAACAAACACAATAGGTAAATATGTATATCTAAAATATAATCATTCAAAAAATAAATGGAAACATCGTGTGTAGTTAAATCACCTAAAAATGTTTTAACAAAAATAGAACATTATTTTTTTGCAGCGTTTTCATTAGAAAACAAAATTTTGTTTCTTTGTGGTGTTTTGGAACAGAAAATAATTTAAATTATTTTACTGAGTTTGCTGTTTAGTACTGCGTATGATAACACCAAAAGAAAAATTGCAATTACAAAAGCCAAAACTAAAAAACCGGACTAGTCTCAATCACTCACTAATCGGCTTAAAGGTCATTGATGAATCCATTTAGCAATGGGATCAAAGTAGCATGACTAGCTTCATCACATTTTTTTTTTTTTTTTTTTTTTTCTTGTAATTTTTTGTGTTATCTTACACTGTGCTGAACAGTAAGCTCAGTAAAATAATTTCCCCAAGATTTGTTTTTCTTTGCATTCAGCTGTACATTTGTGAAGTTGTATTTTAGAAATAGAAGTATTGACGCTTTCTATTTCATGCTTATGGGCAGACTTTTGGTAGGCATAGTCTGAATGTATAAAGTATTCCCTTTGCATTATATCCTGATTGAATATTTTTTGCCAGTTTCAGGATGTCAAAACAAAAATATCAAATTTTTGCTTTAATTTTTTTAAAAACAAAAATGAGGTATTCAAGTCAGTATCAACAATAAGTCAGTTAGATTTTCGAGGACAATGTCCAATGAAAACAAGAGTTATATTTTATATACCCTTGCAAAAGTTTTCCTAGTTGAATTTTCGTTTATAACTTTAGGCTCTTTTTTCCTGCGAATTAGATTAAAGTACGTTAAACCGATTGTCTAGTAAGTTAATTTATGAACACACATAGACCAGAATTTTTCCTCTATGACATCCTCAAATAGAAACGTAGGGTTTAACTACTCCTGCAACCATTTGGATTCCTTAATGAAAATAAAAGATTAAATTTTAGATAAGTGTTGAATAAGTCAGCTAGATTATTGATAAAGGTACCTCCAAATCTTACAAATAACAATACAATTACAGAGGAAGTGATCAACGACTATTGGTGATCTCTCTCCTCATCGCAGGAACTTCCAAACCTTACAAATAGGAATACAATTACAGAGAAAGTGATCATCGACTATTGGTGATATGCTACAGGAGTCATTGCAAAGTATACCTAAACGCCTAACATGTTTTCTAAAAAGGCCATCCATTTTAGCTACGGCTTCTCTGGAGCTATGAGATTCTTTGATTGCGTCAGTCAGGCTTGACGTGCGTGACGATATATGTCACATTGTTGATTCAACTAGAATTTGTTGGCTCCTGGGATTTGTTTTCAATATTTAGCTTACAAGTGGCACGTGGTTTGTCTGGTTGTCGGGTAGTAAGGACGTCGAGAGCTTGCAAACTTCAAAAGAATTGTTAGGGGTAAAGCTAAGGTATTTCATAGCGACCTGAATGTAATTTTTCAAAGGCTTGTCATAGCATTTAGGCCATTCTGATGCTTTAAGAATTACAACAATCTCCGCTTGAGAGACACTACACTGATTCGGTAGCCTAAAAGAAAGCGCTGTAAGTTAAGCTCATTAGAGCAAACAGCGCTCCATAAATTTTTTTTTATTTTTTTTTTTAATTTTTTTGGCCAACTTTTCCTACAACTTTTGGCTAAACAACATTAGTTACTTATGGAACTCTTCCACTACTTCTGTCAACAACAACATTTTTTATGTTGACAACATTTGCATTGTAAATGCGTGTGCAAAGTTCGTTAAATTCAAAGTGAAATCATAAAACTTTTTGACTAATTTTATGACAGATCATCTTATCGCATAATCGTCGTGCAAATAAATCGCATAGAAAAAGACAACAACAGGAAGTTTCTAAAATGAGATTTTTTTTTTTTTTTGTCTATAATTTGGGGGCGCACACAAGCATAGATCCCACAAGACTCATAATGGTGCCGTGAGCTGTTTATTGACCTCTTTAATAATTTGCATGTTTTTATTTTTTATATTTTGGTTAGACTACGATATCAACTTTGCGGCTTTGATGCAAAAGCGCTGCTTTTGTTGTTGTTGCTGTTGTTATCTTCATCGGAATGGGCGCACAAAAACAGTCATCAAAATTTTTTGCCGTTTTTTGCTCTTGTGCCGCTATTTTTTATTTAAAAATGTTTTTTTTTTATTTTTCGATGTCGTCATTTTTTGCTAGCAGCAGCAAAAGTGGCGAGATTTCGTCTGGTGTTTTTTTTTCGTTATATTGCGTTAATTAACAGTTACTTAAATGCTTTAGCTCTATTGTGGGTGGATGTTGTCAGTCTTATTTTAGAGATTTTGTAGTGATTTTTTTTTTTGTTTTGTTTCTATGAATAGAAATTGACAAATTGAATTTTACAATTCTGTTGCAAGGCAATAAATTGCCACAGGAAGTGAAAGAAACTAAATCTTATTCCTAATAGCAATTAATTTAGATTATATTTATTTAAATAAAGAAAAGTGTGGCCATAATTTTATTATTTTTTTATTTAAAAATAAAACCATAATCATTAAACTGCACAGGTTCGTTCGTAATGAACATTAAAAATTGCTCGTTATATTGATTTTAATAAAAGTTTAATCGCGTTGCCACAAATTTTATTTATAAGCAACAATTCAGATTAATCTTTATGTTTAAATAAATGCTATAATTGTTTAATTTTAAAATTCAAGTTCAATAACATAATTTTTTTTTTTTACCACAACTAAATGTTTAAGAGTTATGCTCTATTGAGGTAGGTACTATTTGATAATGTGTTCTCTTTGAATAGAATAAATAAAAAGTAAGCAAGTGAGTGCAAGCGCTCGCGTTTCCTTATTTTAGTCGAAAAATATTGGAAAAGTTGAAACATAATGGAAAGGTCGAGAAATGTTAGAAAAGTTGAAAAACGTTGCTGGTTTTGAAAGAGTCGGAATATCTCTGGTAGAAATCAAAACATAAAAACTGTTTGCTCGCCCAATTATTGGCCAGTCATTATACATTTTAAATGCTCGAAAAAAATGTCCAAAAAATGTCGATTTCTTGGTTTCGTTGTAAAGTTAAATTCTACCTTCGAACAGTTTATGCCCAGGAAATAACCATTTTATCGCCAGTAAAATGCCTAGATATTCATGAACAGTTTTTAACCAATTATTCAACATTTAAAATGCTTCAAGGAAAAAGCCGAAAAAATGCACGAAAACTCTTGAAAAAATGTCATGAAACCGTTTTAAAAATGTCCAAAAAATGTCCCTAAAATGTCCGAAAAATGTCCAAAAAATTACCGAAAAATGTCCAAAAAATGTCAGAAATATGTTGAAATAAACGAAAAATATTGATAACTATTGAAAAAATTGTGTAATTTCTGAAAAAAATTATTTTCAGCAACTGTGATCCTGTTTAGTTTCCCCAGGGTAATATCTTGAGAACTAGGTAAGATAGTGATAATTATTTTCTATAAAAAGTCATAGGTTTCTAGCGGGGTCATATAACAGTGACGTTGCCTTTGGCTTTGAAAACAATTTTCAAGGTGAACACTCAGAACCAACCTCATCATCCTATATAAATTTGAAATTTCGTGAATTTTATGTCTATCATCAAAGAGAAGTCGCTTTTAATATCTTTGAGTTCATAATAATCATGGCAAAAGCTTAAATTTCAAATGGTATAGAAAAATCGAGCGTAAAATAACAATTCTAAAAAATAACAACGTACTTACTTAAATTCCGAAAATAGCCACAATTCAATTATTTATAGAAATCTTTTATTTTGATGTATTTGTTTACAACTTCACACTGAAAACAGCAGTGTCTACGCAAAAATTTCCGACAGAATATCACGTAGAACCCTTAACAAGCTGTCATTTAATTCGAATTTAAGACCTATGTCAATTTATTTATTTATTTTTCACAACTGCCAAGCGCGCTGTAAAATACGCACTCAATACTTTGGCCTCAATTTTATAAAATCCTCAATCGATATCAATGTCAATACGCATGGAGCAGCAGTCAACAGTGATAATAACAGCAGAAATGTTATTTCAACAAAAAAAGCACAGCGCGCTCTTATCAAATTGTACCCATCGACGTCGTCGTTGTAGTAAAAATATTTCCGTAAGCAAAACTCTTGAGCGACACAATTTATTTCCCATCAACCAGGGGGGGTTTTTCATTGTAAAATCCAGCAACGTGATTGACCTGCCTGAAATGGCATCAATAGAGTCTAGAACAAGGATTAGGCGGCTCGGCAGAAGCCTTGGCGTATAAACATAAGGGTGGTCTAATAAAAATAAATGTTTTCTCTTATGGCGGAAAATGTATTTTAGTATTGTTTAAAATATATAATAAAAAAGGGCACATTTTTCTGAATTCTTAATAAAATATTTCCCCAGTTGAAAAAAATTAATTCAAGAGCATTTAAATTAATGAAAGTATTAAATTAAGTTGTAGTAAAGTGGACAAAAGAGTTATAGAAAAAAACCCACCGGCAAATATATACAATAATAAGGCTTTCACATTCAGAGCATAAGTATTTTTGTGCTGACTGCAAACAAGCTAATATAAAACAAAAAGCTGCGAACATCGCGATTATTCTAGTGTGAAAGCTATTTTGAAAAACGCGAAACAAAAACGTTTTCAAAGAGCGTAGACTTTTTTTTATTTTTGAATATTTTTGCATCACTAAGATTCAATTTTTGCCAAAATTTATTTTTTACTCCTGCCTTCGGGACCACCTTAGTAAACACAAATTGAAAATTGGAACGCGCGTAGAATAAAGGACTCCCTGCAATCCCATGTATTGTTAGATATTTTATTTTTGTTAGGCCATCTCGATATTTTAGAGATTACGTGAATTCAATAATTTAAAGCTCAGAGAGAATTATCGGCAAATGCTTAAATGAGCAATAAGCCATCAACCAATTGAGAATTCAATGTTTCCTACAAAAATCCGTCTTGTGCTGTAATTTGCAAAAATTGTCACGCAATCATTTTATGGGATGTAAACAAAAACATCCAACATAAATTCTTTAAAATGCGAAATAAAGAAGCATTAAATTTGTGTGTGTTTTGTTTTGTACAAATTGAATTTTAACACTTTTATACAAAGTGTAAATAAACTTACAGAAGCAAAATATATTGGCGAGGAGTTACTCATATGAAGAAGGTCAAGCGCATATATTGTATGTATTTGGTAGTAGTCGAAAAATATGTCACCAGTGAGCAGCATAATGTGATCCAGCTGTATTTTCATGTTTGTTTTAGAAAAACTATTGATCAATTTGTAAATTTACATAAATGTCGGTCTATGCTAATGACTAGAAGTTCAAATAAATAATATTCAATCAAAATATCAATATACACATTTTCAATAAAATCAAAAATTATCTCTTATATGCAATACATAATGTTTATATTAAAATTATTGTTATCTGACAAAATGCTCAAAAGCTTGGCATAGCCCACTTTTTATGTTAACGATCACTTTCTTTGACGAGAACGAAATAGTTCAAGAAAATCGCAGACATTACTTAGAATTAGTTTTTTCGTCAATTGGAATAAATTCGTACCCTCTAGTAGAAATAAACTTTGTGTCAAAAGAAGCCACTTTTTGAAAGCTCTAATTAAATAGTTATTTTTTAATAATCATCTTGAGATCATTGCTATTAAAATTCTGCCTTTCCTATGGAACAATTTATACACGGAATAAATGACTGTGAATTTTTTCATGGCAAAATATTAACTAAAATGCTCTATAAGGAGTTAAGGAGTGGTGCTGTAGGGGTAGTGTAAATCAAAAAATGTTCGTCCTTTCATAAGAAACAACTTTGCTTCAAACAACAGCAACCCCAAATTACCCAAAATTTATATCAGTCGATGCTCCTCCATGTTTGTATGTTGGATTTTTTGCTCAAAATGTAATTCATTTTATTAATATAAGATATTATTATTAAATATTTTAATTATTTCCAAATTTATAATGCATTTTTTTATGAACTTCCCATGACGAAAATTCTCCAAATTGGTGATGAGCGCAAAATATAAATCAAAATTTTATTTATTTCTATGTGATAGTAATGAGACCATTAACCTGCTAATTATTATTTCACTTGAGTAAATTTTTTTTTATCATTACGCTCACAGTGGAAGCTTTATAGTACTCGTAGTTGAAATATTTTGTAGTTTTGAAACAGTCAGTCTGTAGATATTATTCTGCGAAAAGCAACGATGTCATAAAAGAATATTAGGAATTATTTTTGGCAGCAGTCAATCATGTATGACTGTATATATTTTTATATCGCTCAGGAGTATAACACAATTTATTTCTTGTACTTTATTTTCTGTTACTGTTTTGTTAGTTGTTTTAAGTGTGATGTCCATAGAAGCTTTTAGTTCAGTGTAAATAATATTTGTGTTCTAATATTTGAAATAGTTATACCCTTATAGGTATGATTTTCTAAATAGCTCTTATTGTAGCACTTAAAAAAAAAATTTTTTCTGCATTTTGTCCAGTGCTAATCTGACTGACTTTCAATACCTTTTGAGAACTTGGCTGCATTTTTTAATGATCTTTCATTGCAACGCTTAAAATATGTTATTTAAGTGGATGTGAGGCATGTTTGTGAATTGATTTTGATTATTTTTAAAGCTCAATAGCTGGTATATTAAATGCCATATGACTATGCCACTTTGATGTTCCGTAATCATGATTTCGAATTAACACACATAACTAGATCGATCTGGGTTATTTTTTTAAAAAGTGAACCATCTCGCCCGTCCATGCAGTTTTACAGAAAAAAAATCCTAACCGAGCTTAAAATTCTTGAAACAGTTACTTTACAATGTCGTACAACGTTTTTGCAAATTTTAGAATGACGGCTTAAAATGATGTCCACAACAAATTTGTTTATTTCATTTCTAATTAATCTTCCTACTTTTTTGCTCAATCTTTGCTCAAATTTTTTTTTAAATTTTTTGATCAATTTTCTTTTGTGTATATTTTTAATATGTAAAAATTTTTTTTCTTCTTATTTGTATTTTTTCTATTCCATTTGTTAACCGCATGTTGAACCCTTTTCTCCATAATTTTTTTTTTTCTTGCTGTACAAAAAGTTCAGCCTATGAAGCGATAGAACAGTCTTAAATTGGTTTTACCATTTCAGCCGATTCATGCTGAAAACCAGTTTCTATCATTGGCTAAGAAAAATATTAATTTGGAAATCATTTAAAACGTATTTGTATGAATAAGTTTTTTTTAATTCTACAACTTAAACGCATAGATTTTATAGCTAATTAATTAATATTATAATTTTTTGTATCATATTAATTTTGCTCCCGCTTTAGCTGGCTAACAAATTTTGCATTATTATTAAAAAACGTGTTTTACATAATTAAGTAAAACTTGATTGGCAGCAATTGAGCGCCGATTCATACTATGTGTGTACAGTGAACGAAATTATTATGGCGAAACCTGTTACTTATGCTTAAATTTGGTATTTTTTCAAATGGCACTTTTTTATGTATTATAATAAAAATTGCTATTTTTGATTTTTATAAGCTGTTCAAAGGTTAAATAAAAAAGATTTCACCAAAAATTATAACACGCGATATATGTAATAAATATTCGGTTTTTTGCACAAAACAAAAATCTTACATTTATATTATCTCATTATATGCTTAACAGTTTTATAGTTTCCGTGGCTTTAACGCCATACAGCATGATAGACAACAAGACGGCAGCTTAAGCAGTGAGTCAAATTGTGGGATTTTTACAATGAAACTGTGCGCGCACTGGAGCGCATTCAGTATTACCAAAGTATTTTTGTCGCTTTTGGTTTTTATTTTAAAACTAGTTATTAAAAACAAACGTGGGTCGAAATTTTTTAGTTTTTTTTTTTTTCTTATGATATAGTGATTTTAGTTAGGTACATATTTTAATAAGAGATTTATTTTTTTTTGTTTCTTTTTTATTAATAAAATTTAACAAGTTGAACACTTTTGCTAAATTTTATCAACATTTTCTTCAATACGTCACATTAAACCTTAAACTGTCGCTGCTACTCAAATTTGAAAGAGATGTTGAAAACATTTGTTTGTTTATGGAAAATTAAAATTTCTCCTTCACAAATGACATGTCAGAACACCCACTTCGTACGTCACTAAAGCAGCGCCATTAAAAATAATTTGCAATTAAAAAAATTTTAATTTTTAAACTGCTTTTAGGCGTTGCGCATGTGACATGCTTTACCTTAAGGCGAAGGTATCAATCATCTTGTTGTCAGCTTGTCAGCGCATAAATAGCTGCTGCTGGCTATATAACGGTAAACATTTTTTTTCATTTTGTACTCAAAAATTTCATCAATTCATTCTGGAACTGTTGCAGCTGTCTGTCTTTCATTTCAATGCTTTCAATGCAAGCCAAATGAGCCGTTTAAAATTTAATTGAATGGATGACTGCATAAGCAACAGTTCAAGTAACTTCAGTGTTGTTGTTGTTGTTTATTTATCCCTGAAATTTTGATGAATGATGTTTTAATAAAATTTTTTAATTTTTTTTTTTATTACACCTTAATGTGTAATGAATTTTCAGCGCCTTAAAAATTGGTAACCACTGTTTGCAGAAATTTTTGTTCAAGAAAAAAACATTACTGCAAAAATATTTGGAAATTTATTTCATTCACAAATTTTCCTGTTTTTTTTTAAAAAAATTTGGAAAAAATAATAAAAGATGTTTTCCAAAAGAGACATTAATTTTATTTTTTTCCGAAATTGACTACAGAAATATACAGAAGAGCATTAACATTGCCATGGGAAGGTCACTAGCCATAATTGCGGCAATACAATAGTACTCAAAAAACAGACAAAAAACCGCCTTCAAAAGAATGGGATTTTCCTTCCACCTTATGCAATGACTGGCGTAGTAATTTTTTTAAAAATTTTTAAAAAATTAGCCATATATTCCATTAACGATCTCGGAAAATCTTTTGGTTATGTCTTGAATCCATCTTCGATCTTAATCGATGAAACTCCAATTAAAGCCTCTTTCCAAGGATTAAAGCCATAAAATTAGGAAGTTTCTAAAATCTGACTTTTTCCACCGATTGATAAAATATTTCCAATTTTCATAGTGTGATTATTCCTGGGAAATTATTACTTAACCCCTGGCATTGGTTTGGTGACCTTAGTGGCTTTGTTCTTTCGTTAATAACGTTTTCTGAGTGTATGTGACCAATAGAGTGATAATGTTATCATAGTGATATTATTCATCCTGTGATTTTATTCCTGAAAAGAATGATATCTCATAGTAATTGTATTCCCATAGTGCTTTTTTTTCATCTAATATTGCGTTCCTATGGTAATGCTGTTCTCATTGTGATTTTATTTTCCCAGTGATTTTCTTCGCGAGGTAAAAGTGAAAATACTGATTTCGTTTCTATGGTGATTTCAATACTTTAGTGATTTTGTTTGAAGTACTATTTTTTATTCCTTTTTAATTTTATTGAAGCTTGAAGGTTTGTTTACAGATGCTATTGACATGGGCTATAAGGTTTTTGGTCTGACATATCGTTGACAGCACAAATATTATTTTGCAATCATAAGTACATAAATGCTAAAATGATATACAGCAAAATTGAATTCACTTATGCTCATAACTATACAACAATTAATATAAAAAGGATAACGAAGACAGCACCGTTTTTTTGGCAATTTAAAGAAGTTTGAACTCAAAAAACATCGACAAACAGTGCTGACATCTAAGCAGTTTGCATATATTTATACTATGTATATTTTGAAAAAGTTGCGAATATCATCGCTTATTATATGAAAGACGCTGTGAACAAATATGCGGCATATTGTGTTAAAGTGTTGTAAGAGCTGTTGATGTCCTATATTTGAGGTTTTTGTTGGAAAATATCTTTTTTCTTCCATAAATTTGAAAACGTTGAGAAAATAAAAACAAGTTTTCGAAAGCTTTTAAGTCAATCGAGGTAAAAAGTTTAAATTTTATTTAGTAGAAAACGCTGCAGTGCAAATATTGCAGACCTTCTCATCAACACAATTTTTAAAAAAATCTTGCTAGATCGACTAAAATTTTGTTGAAATATTTGAATTTAGTACATAATACAAAATGGCTTTCCAGGCAACACAAAAAATTCAAAGTTATTATTTGCTTTATTGAATAAGTAAAACTCCAACTTTTATCGTAGCTTTAAGCAACAATCTTCATTCGTTTCATCTAACCACATTTATATTTTCTGATAGTGCTTAAATTTTCTATCATATCATAAATAAAAATCACAAAGTCTTAAGCTATTTAAACTGAAAAGATTTCATATTTTGATAAATATTTCATTATGATATTCAAAGGATTATGCAATGCCTTAAGGATTTTCAAAATGGATAATTGAATTATGAAAGCAAATAAATAACTCATTGAAGAAGACAATTGAATTTATCTGATTTAATTTTCCTTTTCTTATTTATCTTGACCAACAAATTTATTCAGTAATATTTAATTAAACGGTATTCAAAGGAATTAATGCTAAAAACTTTTAGCACAAAATGATTGACCTTTTTTTTATAAGAATACTTAAAAGTTTAATCACTTTTGCAACGAAGTAAATTTATCTTTCTTTTGAATTCAATTTATACGAAATTTTAATTTTGTAAATGTCACAAAAGATATGGGAGAAAATTAAATTTATGTACGTATGCGTAAAGGACAATGCGCCAAGTATACACATACAATGACCTAGAGAAAATTTAAAAGTGTATTTGTATCTTTTCATATAGTACAAACATACATATAAATAACTTACTTTTTTCTAAGTATTTGTCACCGACTGCATTCATTTGTTGGTGTGGTATGCGTAAGATAAGTGAGTGAACAAGGACACACCGAACAATAAATACTATGCGCCAAGGGATATGCTCTGTTGAACATGTGATATGTGTTCTTTTGGTCTTTGTTTTCTTCTTTTTTTCATTGCAGCAAATGTTCTTAGGGATTAAAAAGGGTAACGCAAAACAAGAATTGTGCGCATTGCCTTGGTTAAAGCTCAGAGTGATGATATCGACCACTTGGCTCAAAGTTTTTTCAAGTTTATAACAAAAATTTTTAAAATGTATGCAATGCAGTGTTAGGAAAATATTGAACTTCTTTATTTTAAAAAAAATAAACTTGTAACAATGCTCGGTAGCTTCATTTTGTTAAATTATAAATTCAATTAGTTCAAAAAACATTGACTTTACAAACAATACCTACAACATTTGGACAAGCTTAAGCCTCTTAATCCTATCTTAAAATTTCAGCTTACAAAAGACAAAACTTTGTAAAGATAATTTGACAGTTAAAAAACTTACATTGACAAACAAAAAATTGCTCAAAAAAAACAGCTGCACAACCAACTAGACAAACATAAATACAACAGAAATGACATAGCATGCAAAAATGAAAAATTAAAAAATTAAATATTGGTATGAATATGGGTAACAAAGTTACTTCCAAACAAACGTAAAATTTAATAGCAAATAAAAACAATCATCAAAAACTCATTTAGGTATAAGGACAAACAATATTCACAACTGAGCCAGTGATGGCATTTGGGTTTTGTGAAAATGTACTGAATCGAGACTTCAAATGTACTTTTTAGAGCCCGAATGTACTTTTTTGTCTTGAACACCCAATTTTCCTACTATGCACCAAATTGTTCTAAAATTTACTATCAAAAAAAAAAAAAAAGGTTCTCACTTTTCCCATCTCAAAAACCCTAGCAAAATGAGATATATTTCACATTAAATTAATTATAAAATCTACACATTGCGCGACTATTTTCATTTACTAAAAAAAAACCAAAAAAAAAACGTAATTAATATAATATTATATACAGGTAATTACTATAAATCTACTCATTGCGGTTATTTTAATTTACTAAAAGACAAAAAAAAACGTAAATATTATAAATTGTCCAAATGTACCGAAAATGTACTGAATATGTGTTAAAAATTTGGCGAATGTACTGAAAATATCCTAAATGTACCGAATGTACTGAAAACTTGTCGAATGTACTGACAATGAATTTTCAGGACGCAAATGTACCGAAAAAAGTACAAATGTACCGAAAATGCCATCACTGAACTGAGCAAATAAATTTTTTTTGCAAATTGAAAAAATATTCTGGTTAAATAAAAACCAAAATAACAGAAAAAATTTTCTAAACGAACAAAAATTTTTTCCGAATCAACTATTTGAGATTAATTTCCTCATATGGTTTTAAGCAAAAATATTCCTAGTAAAAAATTGAGAAGGTCAAAACTTTCTAAGGATCATCCATGTGACAGTAAAATTCAAAAATATATATATATTTTTCTTAATTTTAAATGTCGTCTATATCGTATTAAAATTTTTTTCGGAAACTTTCAATAAAATTATTCATAGGGAGGTTAAGAGCAAATGAAAAAAAGTTCATAAGGAACAACTTTTCCTCAGACACCAATCCTGTCAGAGTTGAAATAAAAAATCTGTAGAAGAGCGCTTTTAACCTTGTCAATTACCGGTAAGTTTACCGTTATCTGAAAACGCAGACGTGCTAGCCAAATTATTATGGCAGATTCGAGCTCTACAACCCCAAACTACTCAAATGTCTCATTTTTACATTCAGTGTAATTAGAGTGTTGTTAGTTCCTTCAAATTCAACGTCAATTTCATTTTTAAAATAGTCCCCCAGGAGAGCAATTTTTTTCGACAATGCAAGGTAACTTTAAAATGTTCTTCCAAAATTATGTAACGTAACAGTCCTTGCTGAGGCGTTCATAGCTCCTTAATAACAAGTCATTCAAAAATTTTTATATGTGTTACTACAGAAACATTTTTTTAGATGCATTCATAAAAAATATTAAAAGTATTCAATTTCGTATGTAACGTAACAGTCTGCGATTTGGCAACATGTAAATTTTTTTTTTTTTTGTTTTTTGCAAGGTCTCGTAAATTTTTCGTCAATGGTGAACTCCAAGATTAAATTATGGTTTAAAAGAGCTGAATGCAGAATTTTTTTTTAACTTACGAAAATTTTTACTTTTAACTTGTTTCTAGCCAGTTAATTTTGAACAAAATTCTGTAATTCAACCAAACGTCCCAAAAGAAACCCTGCCATCTAAGACATGATGAATTAATCAAATTCAACATCTATCAAGTACGAAAAATTATAATGCGAGTATGTACAATAAAAACCCCCAAGATGGTGCAACATTTTAATGTCTATCATGAAAGTAACAACTTGCGTGACACTTGGTGCGCACGTGATACCAGACATCCAATTGTTTATGATGTCATTTTTTATTGTGAGCAAGCGATCAAGTGGAAATGTCGCAATCTCGTAAATCTAAGACGCATTCATTGTAATAAATGCGTCTCTTCTTCCATACATTTTATGTGCATTCAATGTCAATGTCAAATAAAGCTAAGCCAAGTGAAGATGCTGAATTGTCTGCTTCTTCTTCTTCATCTTCTTCATCTTCTTCATCTTCTTAGTAATGCAATTCAATTCAATTCAATTTTGATTTGTTGCGGGAAACTTTCAAAAGTTGTATTCTATTGTTGTCATCAAGAGCAGCATCGTAGTAGTCACCTTGCCGTGTTGCAACGACACAATATCCAAGCATATCCATTATGCATATTGCATTTATGGGGTGTTTTAGCTGGAATAGTTGAAATTTGTATGCAATATACATGAAACTTAAATGCAATTTGAACCACATCAAATTTATAATTGTGCACTTGAAAAAAAAAATTAGTAAAATGTTTTTTAGTAAAGGTGGCTTATATAGAAACGTTAATGTCATATAATGCAAAGTGTTGATATGTGCCACTTATGAAATATTTCATAAAGACTCTCTACTACAAAAATAAATTCTAAAACTGCAAAAAAAAATTAACCAGGATCCACGAGTTCTTGGAAACATTATGCCCAAAAAAAAACTAAAAATTTTATTTAAGTGTAAGTTTTGCACTCATTTAAGCAATAACTGAAATTTCTATCAGTGCATTAAATTGTAAGCTTCTAAAAGCTTTTATTTGATTTTATATTCATTTTATTTGTAGAAAATTCCAAGAATTTCTAGCTGAGCTACCGTTTGCCATTCATGCATTTCTCTATTCAGCCGGTAGATAATTTTCTGCAACTTTTAGAGTGCACGCTGAAAATGCGGTCTGTTGATAACTAAAGTATTGTGATTCAAAGTCAATTAGTCGTTTTGTTGGTTGACTGCATTTATTAGCTTCAATAAAGGTGCGATAGCTTAACTTAAGTGTCAGCTAATGACAATAGATCAATAAAATTTCAAGGAATGCAATGTTGGATAATGTATTTCAATGGCAATTATAAGCTATGGCAGGAATTTCAACAGAAAAATGAACTCTACTCATGATATTTGCTTAAAAATTGCATATTGGTGATAACACACATAAATTTCGAAAATTTCAAAAAAAAAAAATAATTTTCCACAAATTTTTTGATATTTTAGCGACAGAAAATAGTCATAAAAACATAAATTTTTATAAAGATTTTTTTGGCTTATAACGAAATGTTTTATGATAAATCTTCAATATAGTCAAATGCAAAAAATCAGTACAGTCAAAGACCCTTTTTCGTTATGACAAAGAATACCCCATATTTAGCACAAATTCTTGCACTACTCTATTTTCTGCAAACAAAAATAGCAAATTTATTCTAATAAGATTGACGGAAGCAGCATTAAGTTCACTGAGCACATTTGCAGCTGCTTCATAATTAAAGTAGTGAAAACTTTCACACGAAGACGCAAAAGATAGCAGCAGCTCATTAACATTTAATGTCGCTGAAAGTCATGGCCATGGTATGTATGTGACAACCCACAATAGCTCCTGACTGACTACATTACACCAACTATTAGTGCAGCTGTCAAAGCAAATGAAAACCGCATGAAACTTACAACAACAACAAAAAGAGACAAAAAGTTGCAAACTGCTGTGTTAAATGTGACATGTTGCAATTCCTTAATACTCTGACGGATTTTGCATTTATTAAGTTTTAATGAAATATAACATGCCCAACAAACATACAAACATACATACATACATGGATGTGTGTTAATGTGTTTGTAAGTAAAATATTACATAATTTATAACTGTAATTAATGTTGATTGCTTTATTAGAATTTCAAATGAAATTCTTTGCCTTTGAACACCAGGCGTTAATAACTTAGATATTTTTTCTATTTCCAGCTCCGGAATTTTCTTTCTCTAGTCAGCAGTGGCTTGGGAAAGCACTGCTGTTTTGTTTTTTTCTACGATTAATATGAAACACTTTTCTTATGAATTGTATTATTTTATGTCATTTCTAACATTTTTCTTCATGAAGTCATGCATTTTTCATTGTAAATGTTTTCAAAGCCATTTGTTTGTTGACATTTTTTTTTTTCTCTTCTACAGAAAGTTATCGTTTACATTCTTTAAACTTAATTACTGGCGCTTAGCAAATATATGGCACAATTTTTTTTTTCTGTCATTCCTCTATTGTTATGGAAAATTGTATTTTTAATTATTTGACATTTGTTTGAGTCGTTGTCAATAAAGAACTCTTGTTGATGGCGTGCTTGAGTGCAATAAAATCTTCGGAATTTCTTTGCATATTTATAGTTTCCTGATAAATACATATATAGAGGTAAGTATAACATATTGTTATTTTAATAATATTTTATTTAATGTGACCTTGTGATGAATCAACAAATCAATTCTTTTTAAGTTTTTAAATAAGCCAGTTCAGAAGCTATAAAAGCTTACTTTTTATAAATAAAGTTGGGGTTAGCAAGCATGCAGTTGATTTATTGCACGCTACGATATACTGAAATTCTTTCACGTAGTCACAAAATTTTGGGAAACTTTGCACTTAAGCTATTTTTATGAAATACATAACTGAAATCAATAAAAAAAAAGTATACTTTTTTCTATCTTAGTCACAAAAGTCACCACAGCGCCAACAACACGCTCAGAGTAAAAGAGGTTCAAATAAAAAATTGATGCAAAACTGTTGAAAAAAATTTTGCGCAAAAATGCAATGGAAAATAACTGTGTACAAAACCGAGTTTTCTTATGAATAAAAAGTTAACTCACTCTTGCTCTTATATTTTTCTGCTCCTCCTGATGTTTTGATTAACATTGTCTCTTTTGCGATATTCCAAACAAAAATATCAATTATTCAGTCAATTGGAGATTTTTTTTAAATAAATTGAAGTATAAAAACTTGAAATAATTTTTTGGGGCTGCCACCTGATTTTTGGCAAAATCTGTTTAATACGAGCTTAATTTTTTTTTTATAAATGTGAATGTTAGAACTTTAAAGTTTAAATAAATTATTAAAGAATATTGCTCAATTTGAAAAAGTCGAAAAAATTTGAGACATTCCAAAAATTTTGAAAATGCGGAGAAATATTAGATAAGTCGTTAATTTTTGATAGGTCGATAAAGGTTCTAGAAATATATTGAAAAAACCTCGGAAAATATTAAAAAAGTCGAAAATTTTTATTGAGTAGAAATGTGTTGGAATATTTTCTAAAAGCCGAAAAAAGTTGAGAAATTTGAAAAATTTTGAGATATGGGAAAAATTAATGATAAGTTGATAGGTGTTGGAAAATTTTCTAAAAGTCGAAGAGTATTCAAAAAAAAGTCGAAAATATTAAAGAAGTTTAGAATTTTCGTTGAGTCGAAAGGTGTTGGAAAATTTTCTGAAAGTCTAAGAATGTTCAAATTTTTTTGACAAGTGTTGGAAAATTTTCGAAAAATGTATATTGAAAAAAGTCGACAATATTAAAGAAGTCAAAAATTTTGTGTAGTCAAAAATGATTGGATAATTTTCTAAAAGTCGACTAGTGTCGACAAATTTTTCAAAATGTGGAAAAATTTTGATAAGTTGAGAAGTGTTGGAAAATTATTTAAAAGTCGAAATATATTAAAAAAATCAAAAAATATTTGAGAAGTCAAATATTTTTGTTTAGTCAAAAAGTGTTTCTAAAACTAAAAATATATTGAAAAAAGTCGAAAACTTTTGAATGGATCGAGCAGTTAAAAATCCAAGAAATGTCTAAATAAAAATTCGTAAAAATTCAAAGTGTATCAAATTGTAACAGAACTTGCGTTCAGCATAAACGTTCTTTCACACTCGCCAATAAAAATGTTCACACATCAGTAAGTCAACAGAAAATTTCAAAAAATTCAAATTCTGACAACGAAATATTTACGATTTAAAACAAAACATAAATTCATAATATAATTTCACCGTAAGCTCTAATTGTTGGACTTAACAAAGCAATTTGTTGCAAATTCAAAAATGTGATTAAAAAATTTGTAATTGCAGCTAATAAATACTCACATCAACAAAACCAAAAAAAAAAAATAATGCAATTTAAACTGCGTCTCGTTGTGTAAACACAATTAATTACATACATTCAATTGCGTGAAATTGAAAAATTTTTAGCAATCGTCAGATCGCCAAAAATAAAACAAAAACCCAAATAAAATGCATTCATAAGAAACATAGCGTACGAGTATCTTAACAAAGTTCAGCAAAAAGTTGGCAAAAAGAACGTCGCCAGCTAGTTGTTGTTCTTGGCACCAAATGGCAAAAGTTTTTTGTAAGTTGGTTACAAAAACAACATATCAGATACAATGCGTTGAAAAAGTTTTAAAAACAAAATCTTAGAAATTGCAAAAAAAAAATTGACAATAAAAAAATCTCGAAACTTTTTGCGCAAATTGCATTTCCGGTAAAAAAAATTGAAAACAAAAATGCGGCAATATGCTTGAAGGGAATAAAAAAGCATCCAAGGTGCAAAACATTTTATTTTTATGTAGTACATAAATATTTACATTCATGTGATTTTAAAATATTGTCGGAAAATAAATTGACTATGTTTATTTGAAAAATAAAAGGAGAGATCGGCAACAATATTTTGTTCATAGGATTCACTTCCATTTGTAAAATTTCACTTATCTTGAGTACAGTAAAATTGCAGAACAAAACATGTTTTTGTACTTTTAAAACGCTATATCAGGAGCTCGAATTGATTAAGTTAAACCAAGCTTTACGAAAGTACTACAAATGATTTAGGCAATAGAAGTCTGCATGAGTGCACTCGAACTTCTAGTGCTTGAACTTGTAGAACATTTTACTTGCGATTTATTTGCAAGTGCAGCACTCACCTCTCCTGCTTGGTGTTTTGATTTGATTAGAGGTTTTCGTGCGACAAAACTTGATTGACCAGCAACGCGGCGATTGGCTAGATGGTCGTTTCGAGTGCACTCATGCAGACCTCTATTAGGCAAGCACCAAAAAATTCGCAAATTATAGGAAAACTCAAAATATGGAGTGTGATTAATGACTTTTAAGGTGTGCCTCATTGAGGAAGGAAAATTTATTAAAAAAATCAAACTTTACAGTAGAAAGTAAAATAAAGTAACAAAAAAAAGTAAGCATTTAATTTATAGGTCAGGATTGTGTAAGTCAATTTTAGACTTCGCCTAATTAGTCTACGAAAATTTGTTAATTTTTTTCAGAAGTTTTTTATTTATTTGTTTTTATTTCATTTTAAATGTTTTTCACAGCACATTACTTTTGGGTTCGTCAGAGAGACAATAAAATTTAATAGAAATTCAATGATTTACAACAAGTGCAAATTGAATTTTAACATTTTAGCACTTTAAAATCTTATAATCCGGATATGAATACAAAGTTTATGTATATTTAATGTGCTGTTTAGAAATTACAGCTTCACTCATAAGATTTTTATAAAAATGATTTAATAAAAATCCTCGTTTTTCTAATATTTCTTAGAAAAATTTCGATAAATATTGTTAGCAAGTATTTAATAGTCATAGGAGTGGTAAATTTTATGGAACTTTTCGCAACGTGTATTAAAGTAAATTTTACAAAATTCAGCACGATAAAACTTACAATATATTAGATGACACTGACGGAAAAAATGTGGAACTTTTTATACAAACAAAATTTTAAAACATTGTATTCAAAGAAATTTTAATATACGGTTAACAACTAAATAAATTACCATATTTATTGAAATCGTGGAGACACAGCTTTGGGGTCTTACCGCACCCAAGAGTATTAGAAAAGTGTTTTTCTGCAGCGCAATATTATTGTATTTAATAAGAAAGTTTTGGATGGAAATGCCTCAAAGTCTTGACTGATTTTACCAACAGATTTGAATTCAACATGAAAATATCTATAAAAATTGATATATTTAATTTAGGTTGTAGTATATCAAAGATGGCTAAAAACTAAATTTCTTATGAATTGGTACTTTAGTGCTATTAAGACTTTATTGGGTAATTTTGGGAGCATATTTAGATTCAGTATATCCACAACCATGAAATAAACACTATTACTGATAATTTTATACAAAATTTTTCATTTCCTGCGCGGTTTTTTGCCGTTTCATGACTAACATCGATTGGCAGACTGAAGTAACATTTTAACAACCGATTAGAGCGACTTTGATAAGACAAAATATTTGAAATGATAAGAGAATTAGTATTTCATACTAAAAATAATGACGAATAATTTCTCTTTGCTTTTAAATATAGCTGCAAAATCGCCAAAAAAAAATAATCTACGCAAATAAGTATAAACTTTTACTTTGCTTAATGAAAGTGACATAGTGATTCCGAATTATTTTTTGTTCACAAATTACACGGTTAGAAATTTTGGAATAAATTTCAATACCTAAATATTAAAATTCATTTTTAATACAAATTTGTATTAAAATTTAATACACGTTTTTATTAAGAATTAAAAAAAAAAGTTTACGATATCTTCATTTCGAATGGGATTCGAACCTAGTTCCCTTTTAAATACAATGCTTGCATACGCAGTTTAACGACATCAGCCAACGTAATTATCTCTTTATCTGTGTCATCTATTTCTACCACTTGCGTTATATTGCGGACATTTTTTTAATTAAAATTTTCTGAAGCTTGCAAATACTCAGAAAAGAAAAATTAAGAAAATGTCTCGAAATCAATTAAGAGCATAAAAATATTGACTTTACAAAATCAAATATTCATATATCTGAAATGTTAAAATTCGAATATTATAGCATTTTCTTTCGTATAATTGTTATTGTCAACATATTTTGTTGGTCGCGCTTATTTATTTGTTTTATTTGCCAGTGACTTTTAGACTTTCGTATTTTAATTAAATTTACATTACAAAAAGTTATTTACTTTAAATTTTGATTTATATATTTTTAATAGTAAAATTTTTGTATTTGCCTTTTAAATTTACATCTTTTGTGCTACTGATAACATAATTGACTGATAAGAGCACCATCTTTCGATTACTTTTCCTTGAAAGTTCAAATACGTGAAGTTCATGCCTTTAATTTACTTGGCGTATTATTTGTTGTGTATTTTTGAATTTATTTAAATTGTTTTTTTTTCAGAATTCTCCCACGAAGAGAGTTCAAAGCACCATTTGAATGACAGCTTCAACGCTGAGTAATAAACAAAAAAAAATATTCCGCTGTCCGGTCGCAGACAAAGTGTCGACTTGAAATTTGTGGTGTGTTGTACATTTGACACGCACAGCTGTACATAAGTATTTGTTTTTTGTTTGAGTACTTAATAAAAACTTTATAAAAAGTACATAATTTTTAACAAGATTTTTTTTGTTTTTGGTTTGAGATATTTTTTTTTTTCGCTTGAGTGCACTGATTTGTTTGCTGTCAAAATTATTATCGCGATATGCATACCTTTCCTTTTATAGGTTACAAGCACATATGTCCATAAATTTGACTTGAACATGCAAAAATATTTAATGTCTATTTAAGTGAACACACAATTTTATGTCACAATTTGTGACCATAAATTATGCAATAAATGCCGCCTGTTGCCATCACTGTTTTTGACTTAAATTTGTCATAAATTTTTGAAATAAACACTTTTGAAATGATAATACTTGTTCTTAATAATATTTAACATAACAGCCAGCGCATGAATATTTTCATTTATTATAAATTAACTTTATGGGATTTACAATGTAAAAATTTAAAAATCGATTTGTTGCAGTTTAAAGTAATCATTATTCACACTTAGTATTACCGGAAATCTGATGCGAATGCTTCAGTATACACTTTTAATATATTACGCAAAACTTGAAAAAATCATATCTTGCATTTACAATCGATAACAGCTTTAGAGGACCATCGTGCCTTCAAATATCGACGGTCAAATGATGAAAATATAACCGCCTGAATTTCGCAAATGATGACTACACTTTGGCCGCATTTTAATGGTACTTGGTATACACAATTCGAGCGCATAGAGTAAATTTACAAGCTCTGCAGTAACGCCACAGGAAGGTTCAAGAACAGGCAGATTGCAATCCTTTTTGATATTCAAGCTGGCTTGAGTGGTGCAATAACGACTTTCGAAATATGTACGATCAAAAATGGTCTGGGGCTGGGGCCTAAGCGAACCTGGCGAGCCAAAGTAAAATTTATCTACTATGTGTTTATAGTACGGCTGATAGACTTGCAAGAGCAGCAATTTTACTAAAAAAAATTGCTTTTAGGTCTAGTACATTTACCTATATAGATCATTACTATATGAAAAGTGCAACGAAATGAAAAGAAACTGTGAAAATTTATTAAGACTATGGCAAGCAAGTAAACTTTTAGGCAACTAAAACACTAAGAAATTCAAGGCGTCTGTTGAGTTGAGGATATTGGGAAAAAAAGTATCAGATTTTTGAAACTCAAAGCGGATACTGCGTGCACACATACATAGAGCATAGCTGTCGCTACGATCCACAATCGGTCTTTGCTGAGTTAACGTCAGTTAGAAAAACAAAGCGCGTTCAGGTTCTCGTCAACTTAATGCTTTAGGACCTCCTTTTCTGTAAGTAACACCATTACACTCCGAATGGTGTTCTTTTTTGGCAAGATTGTTGTTGTCCATTCTTTCAACATGAACTTTTATAATTTTTTTCAATATTTTTGGCATCATTTAGTTTGCAGCTTTTCCTTACATTAGAAGATAATCAAATCTACTGCCCTTGGCAACAAAAAAAAACATTTAACTAATTACAAATATCGCTAACACCCTTACCGACTTTTCTACCAACGTCACAACAATAAAGTCCAAATACAATTAGGCGCTTAATAGCCCACAATAAAAAGTGTTTACACCCAGGAACTAACAATCAAAAATTATACAAAGCATTTAGATTTTTTAGCTTAGCAACACGTTTACGAATTTTCTCACATTAAAATGAGGAAGTGCTAAGGAAGTATAATTTCTTCAATTTAAATGTCATCAATTTTAAAAAATGCCAAGTAAAAAACACCCAAGCAATCAATGTTAAAATTCAAATAAATCATGTCGTTGAACCGTTTTGCTACATCTCCATATTATACTCGTGCACCCATGTGCCACTCTGTAATTTCAATTTGTTCAATCCAGATAAAGTATCTATAAAAATTAACTACCAATTATGGCAAACTGAGATGATTTGATTTATGACAGCGCTGGCGTAGAAGCGGAACACGTGATTAAACGGAACACAACAAATATGTTGTGCGAAATTGTTGTTGTTGCTGTTATATTTTTTTTTTTTTTGTAATTGAATTATCAATAACAACATCAATAAATAATTTCAATAATTCGCATCGTACGCGGTTGCAATGAAGAAATTGAATCATTGAATGAAATACGCAAATAAATAAATGAATGAATGAACTTTAACGCTAAGATTTGCAGCAGATTCAATAAAAACAACAACAACAAACAACAAGGTTTAATTTGCGGTTTTAGTTTTGATTTCATACTTATCAATCAATAGTTTAAGGCTACGCCGAGCAGAGAGCGTTTTAATGTGGCGTTGTATCGTACTGAAATTGATGCTTTATGTTACAAGGAAAGCGTAGAGCGCAGTTCAAAAAAAAAAATTTTACTGACCTTTTTGTCAGTGTATGAAAAAATTTGTCCAAAGGTAAAACTCATTAGAGATGTTTATTCAATGATGTTGACTATGTATCTAATATCAGTTCTCACTGCTGGTTGTTTAAAGAGGGGACGACCCCCCATCTCCTTTGTGAGATTTGGTGAGATCTGGCGGGACCTCTCCCCTCCCTCCCGTGAGATTTAAGTTATAATTTTTAATGTAAATTCTATGCATTAAGAAGTTGACGTAGGTTTTCCTTGACCCCCGTCTCCTCCTTGATGAGATTTTGCCGGACCCCGTCGCCGCCCCTTATTTTGACTAACGTTATTAATGGACGTCTCCAGAGGTCGAAAGGAGAGCATTACCCTCCCCCCCTCCTCAAGGATCTGATACTAGGTATTATTCAATACAAAAATTCAATAAAACCATCTAATAGTTGTGGAATTATAATTCTTGCCCCCCCCCCCAAGGTTTTGGTGAAGTGATGCTCCTGAATTCACACAAAATATTGAACTTAAAATGTAGTCACATAGCATGGAAATTTACATTGTGCATTCGTTTCAATTTGCTTTGAGTGCAATTCAATTTATCGCTGTGGTTTGCATTACTTCCGCAGGCGCTTATCTACACTACACAGTTGAGCATGTTAATTGATCTATTTTGCGAATGGTTGACAGCAAATGCATTGACCGACAGACAGACAGATCAAACTAAACCGGTGAAGTGATGCTGCATTTGCTTATAATGTTGTTATTGTTGTTTTAGTTGTTTGTGCATAAGTAATTGACATTAAGATGCAAAATGCATTTTCACATTTTGACAGTTAAATGCAACTGCAAAATCTAATCACACATAAGAGACACAGAAAATATACTTAAGTCTTTTCGACAAAATCTCAAGGCTAATGAGAATTTAAGCTCTATATTAAGCCAAAAGCATGACTATAAATTTCATATAAAACTTTGCTATATAACGTTGTTACTTATTATTTAAAAAAAAAAAGACTATGAAAATTAAATATTATTTTTAAAACTTTTTGAAATGGTTTTTCCGCAAAGAGCCCACAAGTTGGTGCAACATTTTTCTCTACAAAAAAATTTTTGCTTGCAACTACTTGTAATCAAAAAGTTTGTCGTTTTCAATTAGTTTCAAATTTTAACTCCAGGGTGTAATCAAAAGCGAGCAAAATTTGACAGCTGACCGCTCACAAAAGAAACACCTTGATATACATAGTTGACATGCACACAGAGGCACAAGCAGTTACATACATACCTATAAGGTTGAATTTAGGGCGTGCGCAAAAACAAAAAAAAATAAACCAAATAAACGAAATCTAAACATGAAAGTTTTTCAAGATAAAACTCCTAGAACAAGATGAAAATGCATCAAAATAAAAGCTTGAAAACAACAATAGAATCTTATAACCTATATCAGCTTATTTTTTGGTTGAAAGTCGTCAAGGATGTCCATAATTTCTTGTGCAAGAAACTATGAACACCCTTAAAAGGTGGTTTATCCGTAAGCTCCAATTTTGGTAACTTCTTCCAGCATTTCGGTCGATGTCTCACCAATGGCAGCTGTAATGTTGTCTTTCAGGGCTGCAATTGTGTCTGGTTTGTCTCTGTGCACGAGAGACTTCACGTAGCTCCATAAAAAATAGTCTAGTAAGGTCAAATCGCATGATCTTGGCGGCCAATAGACTGCTCCAAAAGGTGAGATTAATTGCTCACCAAAATCGCCTCTCAATAGGTCAATTGTATCGCGTGCCGTGTGGCATGTGGAACCGTCTTGTTGAAACCACATGTCAACCAAGTCAAATTCTTCCCACAAACTGCACCAAACAGTGCATTTTTCAGGGTGCATTGGCAGCTCTTTAGATCAAATTCGGCAATTTCGTCTGTTGACGTACCCATTGAGCCAAAAGTGAGCTTCGTCTATAAAATGGGACGTAATTTGCGAAACACATTTCTCATAGAGCACGATAAAATTCAATGATTTGCCAGCGCTGTTCGTTTGTAAGTCTATTCATGGTGAAATGGCAAACATTTCTCAGCATTTGTGGCGTTAGGTATCCTAAAATTTACACTGAAAAAACAAATAGCTAAAAAGTTACCTGTTATAATTTTGTTATCAGCGCACTTATTCAAGTTAAACAATTTCGGTTCACTATCGCCACATGCTTGTTGTTTGTGTGATTTTACTATCAAGCCACTTCTCAATTGGTTACTGGATATATTGGTGTTGCTGTGTACTATTAAGAATAAACTTTATAAGCTTAATAAAATGAAACAACTTGTGAATACCCATACTGCACGTTGTTTTCTTTTTTTTGGCAAATTTTGTCTACCTGCGCTCATACAGTGAGTGCAACGCGGCCAATGTGAAGGTCTATCGATTTTTGAAAATACAAAGGTAAAACTTTTATTAAAAAATACACATGTGCACACGTGTGTACATGTGTTTGTGTATGTGTTTTAGTGTGTGAGAAAAGTTACATATTTGTACTTGTATATGATAGTGTTTTCATAGGTATTAGTGATTTTTATGTTTGTGTTAACTTTTGTAGAAACACAACGGTGAAAAAAATAACAGTTACCTTTTGCCGTTGACTTTCGTGCGGTTATAAAGCTTTGGGCCACTTGAGCGCTATGCGATGCGGTCCGCATGGACAGACAAAGCAGACAGACAACACAACGTTCGTTGTACTTTAAAACGTTTTGAATTGCTGAGGATAATGCAATTGTTGTTGTTGTTGTTATTGTTGTTGTTGCTTAAAAAAGATGAAAGAACTGAAGCAAGGAAGGTGAGCACCGCTGCAATTTTATTTGTTGCCGTTTCATTTAAGGATATGAGCAGCATTTTGCTACTTTTGTTGTTAGGTGCTTTTTGAAAAGTTTTTTGGCGTTATGCCAAAAAGTTAAAAATTAATGAAGAGGAAAAACGAAATGTATGGCATGAAATAGATTCAAAAAGAAGAAAAACAAAAAGAAAACACAAAAAAATTCGTTTAAAAATTAGAACACGTGCCCAGGTGTGCCGCACGAGTAGCAGCAAAAATACAAAGTTCTTAAAGAAATTCAATGTATTTTTATGAAAAATTTTTGAAATTAATGTGAAATATATTTTAAATTGTACTGACTTTTGATGTCAGTGCTTTTTTAGTAATTTGAGTAGCAAACCTGAATGGTGTCAAAGTTATTTTTACTAAAAATTTTAGCATAAAAAAAAATTTCCAAGTACACGTGGCGGCTAAACGCGTATGTATTTTAAAATTTAATTTTTCTCAAAATGATTACAAAAAAAAATTATTTTGTTCTTGTTTCCAATTATATTAGCCATATGGCCAAGTTAATCAATTAACGCTGATTTTTGAAAAGTAATTGACTTAAAATTTTTTAAAAACACTAAACATCTAATTAAATTTGCTTTAAGTTTATTGGTTACTGTACCATCTTACAAATGATATATGTATCATAAAAATTTATAGAACAAATCCGATAAATCCTAAGGGTCTTCTACTCTTTCATAGCTCTTAGCGTATTTTTCCTTCTAGACAAAATTTTAATTTAATTTAAAATAAAAACTAAATTAATATAATTTTTATGTCAACTGCCATTTTATAAATTTTTCCATGAATATCACCTGTATGATAAAAAAAATAACTCATTTAAATATAATAAAAATTTAGAAGTTGACAAACGTAAGCAACTCATGAGATAAAAAGTCACTTTTGTCACTTTGACAGTTGACAGCTGGGTAAATGAAATTGCAATTGAGCCATATTTTCTTCGTCAACTATATTAATACAAAACGAAAGCAATAAAAATGTGCTAAATGTAAAAAAAAGAAAAACCCATAGCAGCAGCATCCTTTTCATTTACAATAAAGACGTCAAAAGAGTTTTTAACTTTGACGACAGCAATTTCGTCATATAAGCCATCTAAAGGCAAAAGTGTTGATTACAATTTCAAATTCTCTTTCAAGGCATTGAAATGATTTTATCATCATTTTTTTGAAGCGGTTGAAAAGAAAGGGATGACCTCGAAAATAGATTGGCCTAAAGAAATAGATAGCCTTTTGTGATTCAAAATTGTTATAGTGCACTTTTAAAGCAAATTTTACTGTAGAAAAAGAAACCGCTTTAAAGTAAGAAAGCTTTAAGTTCGAACTATGGGCTGCACAATCATTATAAAAAGCCAGTGATTATAAAAAAAATTGGTTACTCTTTGATTTTTTACTTTAAGCTCTAAATTTTTAGATTTAGGTGGACCAAAATTTTTGTTTTCTTAAGTTTTTACAATTCTTTTAAATTATGAAAAAAGGCATCAACTTTTTTCCTAAAAAATTTGTTAGCATATTAGAAAAAACCATTGTTTTAGAAGTTCGGCCGGGAATCGTTCCTGTACGACTGTACCCTCTCTGCCTTCCCCCTTACCTTTTGTTTTTAAAAATAAGTTTTAAATTTCAAATTTTTAATATAAATATTTTTTCCTTAAATTCCGCAAAAATATTTCGGATATACTTTATCTGCATCAACTTGTAACTGGATCTCTAGCTGCGCCAGAGCTTCTGACCTACATATATTTTAATACTAATCGGAGAAGTACTCGTACCTCCTATCAATTATTTTATCAACCGGTAAGTAGAACTAATTAAATAATAACTCTTACTCACAATTCCGAAGTAGTTTATAACATTAGCTTGTCAAATGGTCAACTCTAGCTTGGATCGAAAACTAACTAAGGATTACGTTATAGAAATTAGTGCATTGAAAAACAAATATTTCTCAATAACCATCGATTCAGTTTTCAAAAAGATAACATTTTCTTAACGCAAATTTAATTCAAATGCAGAAAATAATAGTAAAAAAAATATTAATTTTGAAGCGTAAAGTTTTTTACTTTCTCTGGAACACCTCTTATTAGTGCTTTGATGGTATTTTTTTTGGTTTTTTTGGCTTGACGCGCACCATTTGCGCAAAAAATGAGTTATGTCCTTGCATGTCCCTTTCATTGCCTTTAATTATCTCTTCACTAGAACCCAATATCTCTCGATTGGCAGGAGTTCGCTTCTCTAGGATCGAAAGTAAGGTTATTTTACAGGTGCCACTCAAGAGCCGCTTTACTGTAGTGACATGAAGCAAGATCAGGCCAATAAAAGATAGATACCTAATGATCTCTTACAAATTGTCGGAACCTCTTTTGAAGCATTCCATTATGAAGATTTCGATGTTGATTGTGCCTGTGGTCACGAAATTTTGGCTTCTTTTACCACAACTGCAAATTGCCCACCAAACAAGAAATTTTCTGGGAAATTTTTTATTTATTTTGTGTTTTAAATTTTTTGAGATATCTTTTATTTAAAAAATTTTTAATTTTTTTTTTCACTCATTTCTCATGTTTTCGCAAACTAATAGATGAGAATGCAAAGTGATATGAAATAGTATTTGACATGATTTCCTAAGCTAAACTGATCAAAATAATTAAAATTTTTATTTTAGGAAAAAAGTTATAAGGAAAAACGTGTGCACTAATTTCTTATGACACACTCCTTATGTATATTCTGAAAACTTAATTACAAAAAATAATTTGGCCACTTGCATAGTTATTAGAACAGTTGCAAAATATTACAGATGTGCTTTTTAAAGGGGTTGGCCATATATGACTCAGTTAAAATATGAGTTTGAATGCATTGGTTACCAATTAAAATGTTTGGCACAAACAAAACAGACGTTTAAAAAAAAAATTAACCAATAAATTGTAAATTTAAATGCTAATGGCATATTCTGTCAATAGTTGTTTATTTGGCAACATTAAATATTTTTAAATTTTTTGCTCAATTACAAAGTACAAGAACATTTACAAAATCAAGTTCAAATGCAAAACTGGCATACTGTCAACAAACTAAATGCGTACACTGTACATTGATGCTTTTAATCACTTAGTATGTGTGGACTTTGTTTCCAATACGTTGTGTTTAGCAGGCGCATAATTTTATTGTAATTTTTTTCTCTTCTCTATTTTAAGAATAAAAGTTTACAATACGGAAATTGCTACAAGATAAATTCGCATTGACGTGGTTTTGTGCCAGATACTGATCGATTTAGTTAATAAATAAATATTAAATGTGTACTTTTATAGTACAGTTTATAGAGATAGAAATTTGGTTTAACAATGAAATTCTGAAAAAAAAGGCACTAATTTGAATAGGATCTGTTAAGAAATTTAATCAAAATTTTGCTAAAACTCGATTTTCACAAATTTTCTCGTGAAGCATTTTATCTGAGGAAATTCTAAACAGTATCATTTCTACTAAGCGATTGCCCGATACTCACAATTTGAGTTCGAAGTCTAAGTTGACGCATAAGATTCTGAAAATCATGGAAATAAAATTAATTACGTATGCATAGATACTAAATATACGCTTGATAAAACAATTCTGTTCCACGTTTGTTTTTTAAAATATTGCAGCTTAAACTAAAATTCATCAAAATTAATTTATTTTGTACGTGTTCCAAGGTTCAAACCTTCATTAGCTGAACTATTTTGAGTTTTAGCGAAAATAAAGAATTTTACTTTGGTATACACGTGCATGTCATTTTGGATCGACAATTGACCTAATTTTACATTTCAATTGAATTCTACTATATTCTTTTTTTAATTTTTTTAAGTAAAAACTTTTAAATTGCACTTAAAATTTAATGTAAGTATGTACCTTGGAATTTTCAGTAGAGCTTTTAGTTGAAATGATTTTTAAGAAATGAAATAAATGTGTAACCACTTTTTATAATAAATAGCAATATGTGACCTTATTTCTGAATTTTTAATTAATACGACCACTGCAAAGCCTTCCGCATAAGATCAAGAAAATTGCTATTGTGATAGGATTAAAAGAATGAAAGCTAAGAAAAATTTTAAATCTAAAAAGCAAACATGAAAGATCTAGGGGCTCCAATAGTTTAAGCATGCAACTTTATTACCTTATTACTGCACCCTTGATCGGCGACTGTTTCCATATTAATGTGAACAGTTCATATATGTTGGACGGCATTCAAATACAATGACATTTTGAACAAATTCCCTTCCGCAAATCTGTAAGAGAATTTGCTATGAAATTCCAAATAAAATAGAACACAAATTCCAACATCAACGATAAGTCGAAGGCTCCAGTAGATTGGGGTACGCCAATCTCATCTGATGCCGCCGTAAAAAAAATTGCGCAAACCTACGAGTGCTTGAGCTTATGATTATGACAACCAGTTCTTTGTCCCAAAACTTCTTTCCGAACTTCACGCGATATTTTAATGGTATTGTTAAAAAAAAGTAAATTAATTTTTAATTTAGCTTTGTCACCCTGTACTAAAAGTTTTATTATACTAAAAAAAAAGAATTGATGATGAGAAGACTTCACTTTTTTTATAAAGAAAATTAATTGAAATTAAATTTAAAGTATTTCTAATTAAAAAGACTTCAGATATCCCAACAACAATGTCATTTTTCAAGAAACTTTAACTTACTACTAATCTCTGCTGAAACTTTAAGTTTATCAAGATTTTTCGCTACTGTCTGCCTTGAAGCATCATCATCATCAGCATTCATTAAAATCAACATCTTACCAACACCTACACTTAATTTCACCAAAAAATGGTAGTGATGATGGCAACCCTAAAGCGCATTTTCCTTATTTACTGCATAGTTAAGTGTTATGGAAGCAAAGAATGCTGCAAACAGCGAAAATCAGCATAGCATAGGATTTATTCACCTAGCACTAGCGCAAGGATGTGCAGCGCACAGGATTTTATGCGCTTGAAAAATGAACTTTGGTAAACGTTGTTGCATTAGCAATTAGGATGGTTACGTTGCTGGTTTCCAGCTATGCAAATACAATTAATTCCACTTTGTGGGCATTTACATAGTTGCACAGCGACTGCTTGAGCTTGGAGAGATTATGCATTAATTAAAAGTATCGATATTTGGTATATCACTTGCGATACTTAATAGGACAACTCAATCGATATACATACATAGTATTTTGAAGCTTTTGCTTGAATGCGAGAATTTCAAAGTACGCGTTGGTTTTGTCCAGAACTTGTCTAAACCATTCCTTGAATTTGTAGAAAATTAGATTCCTCACCTACAATAACTCTCCCTATGGAACTATAGAGCTTATAATTGTATGGGAGGAGGCACACCCTCTTGTCGAAGCTTACTTAATTTTTGACTAAGGCCATCCGATTCCATCACTAGTATTTTTGTGAAATTTGGTTTGGTTACATTAACTTATTGTTATTGCTTACTCTTTTTTTCTAAAATTGACTCATTTCAAAAAATGTTATCAAATTTTAAGTTATTATATTCCTAAAACTTTTCATCTTTGCTCTACCCTTATTGATATTTTTACTTGTTATCTGATTTGTAACATCGTCACAACACGCGCTGCACAACTACTATCAAAATCACATCCTTTTTGTTTATCTTTATTGCAACTGCATGGTTGATGGCAGCCCGACCGCATCCTGTAGCTTGTGCATAACAGTGGTATGCAGCAGACAGTTTTGTAGCTGCTATTTACATTGTGTCATCGTTGCTGCGGCTGCAACTGCCTTCGCTTTTACTTCATTTATATGTCGTCCAGTTGACAATCTTAATTTAAATAAATGGATTTTTGTACCACGAATGCTGCGAGAAATTTGTTTACATTTCTATGAAAAATAGCATAAAGTTTGCGCTTAATTTAGCCAGCAGGATATTTAAATAACGCTTGAATTTTGTTGTTATTTGTATAAATTGTTATGAACTATTTTTACACTCTATGATGATATAAAAATAAGCATACGAATATTTTTAGAAGATATTTTCTTAAAAACCATCGCACACATTCTAATGCCATTTTAGTGATATCTTGGAAATCTATAGATTAAATCTTTTCCTCAAAATATACCAGTTTTAAGAATGCAAATTAAAGGAGTTATTATATAAAGTCATAAGTTTAGTTATAAAGTTCAATTTATATTGTAACTCATGCTGTTTTTATCGTTAGATCACTTAATTGTCATTCTATGATAAACATTGGCTTCCACGATAGCCTGTATCAAATATACTATTTGTTATTATTATCTTTTCTCTGTAAAGACAATTAAAACGTTTCTCTATATAAAGAAAAATAAGTACACAATTTCCACGAGGGCAAAAGCAAATGATGGCCAAGACTTCCACTGATGGTTCCCTTAAAATTGTCCTAGTGAATACCCTAACTATTACATATTTGATAATATATATATGTACATCTGTTACCAAATTTTATGTTGTCTTATGCAGGTTTTTTTTGGTATTAACAATGACACTTAAACGTCTGTTTTTGTGTTAATATTTATTCTTCTATTTGTTTAGTTTTAAAAAGAAAGCAACAAGGTGAAAACAAATATTTTTATCCTTTCTGATATTGACTTAATATGTAGACATAAATTTGTACACAGCAAACAGAAATCTTTTAGAAGCCAGATCTTACAATAATCGATGCTGTTTAAGCAGCTGTATAAGAATTATATAAATTTTCGTGTTTTATGCAAAATTGCCGGATGTTTTTTTTTTCTTTCGTTGCTTATTATATTTTATTATAATGCATATTATTTTAAAACAAAAAACTATTTGGAAATTTTTAAAATAACCTTTGTTGCAAAGCTGTTCAAATTTTAAACATAAAACATTATATTTTGTTTTGCTCAATATTGTCGATTTTTTCCCCAAAACAAAACAAAATCAACTGCAAAATTGAAAGTGGAAACTTTTTGTTCAGAGCTCGAAACATCAGCCAATATCACTATTGCCAGTTTTTCAAAAAGAGCTAATCAGACTTAAAGGTACAATTTTAGTTATTGTGATTAAAAGCCACCCTAATGTGTATGTATTAAAACTGAAAATTTATGTATACATATGGTCATTGAATTTTTATTGGTTTATTTTCAATAAGCTTTGAAGTAAACATCTTTCATGCAGGTAGTCAATAATTTCTTGGTTCAATAATTTCATAATAATGTGCTGTCTAAATTCGAAAGATTAAAAAAAAATATTACGGACAAATAAATAAATAATAAAAAAAACATAATTAAAAAAATTGTTTAAAAAAAAAACAAAATTTAAAAAAAACGTCGCCCAACGTGGGGCTCGAACCCACGACCCTGAGATTAAGAGTCTCATGCTCTACCGACTGAGCTAGCCGGGCACTTATTGTGTTTACGTAAAGAGCACAATATAAGTGGTTGCAATGTTGTATAAGCCCATTTCATGTAATCTCATAGATAAATGTGTAAAGCAACTAAAAGAAATAAGAGAAGTGTCAAAACATAACCTAAAAAACAACGTAAGAACAAAACAAATATTGCAATCAAATAAAAGAAAATATGTACATACTATTAAATAATAAATTGGGCATGAACTTATAAAAATAAATTCTTAATTATTTGTTATCAATACGTATGACGACATAAACGCTAAATATAATGTGCGCCGTTGTATTCAAAAACAAAAATAGAAGTGCAAGCAAATAAAAGCAAATGTACTCCACTTTTAAACTCACCTGATATTTTTAGGTTGCATTTAAATACATCAGCAAAAGTACCGTTAAACATTTTAAACGCGTACACTTCTTAAATTTCACATTTATTTATGCACGCAATTGAAATCACTGAATTATTACTAACCACATTTTTATGCATCATCCGGTTTCACCTGACTTTCACGCGACGACGACAACTGTTGTGGTGTGGTGACCCACAGCGACATCTGTGCGTTCATTGATTTACGCGGCATTACAGTGACACAACAATATATATAACGGTATTAATCAAGCGTTGATAATTGTGAGCATTTTAATTAATCTTTATTACGAGCGAATTACATTTCAAACAGAAGAACCGAGCAAAAAATAATGAAGAATATAAAATGTCAATCAACTTCGTCAGCTGGTTTTACGTGTTTTATTAAAATTTCAAGTTTCATGTTTGTAAAACTTAAATTTCGATTTTGGTAGCAAACATCCGGTGGTTTTCTTTGATAAAATAGAAAAATTAGTACAGTTGAATTATACTGAAGTTTCACACCATAATTGAGATATGTTAAATGGCGCTTTTTTTTGCGTTCGCAAATGAATGTTTTATATTCTATAGTAAAAAAAATTTATTATATTTGTACTTCTTCGGCAAAACATGTTTTGGATGAGCGTACCTGAGAGGATGCAAAATAATAGGAAAAAGTGTACTGTTGAAAAAATGAGAAGAAAAGAATATGAAAAAGTGGGAAAAATGTCACCACGCGGCTGAATTAAGCAAACTCTAAAAATTTTCACAATTATTCGAATTTGATTGTGTTGCTTTAAAGTTTACGCGCATATCATCGCGTAATAATGTGTTGGAGTAATTAGGGAGAACCATGCATGCAGATATTATGTCATCTTACGGAGTAAGACCAGTTGCTCTCCTAAGTGGAATCTTATTTTCTCGTTGATTCTGATTCCAAGCAAAAAGTTGCTAGTCCAAACACTTTTCTACGCGAAGAGGTCGTTAATTACATGCCAAAGCCATAGAAGTTAAAAAAATTTCGCCAAATGCCGTCAATTGGAGGAAAAAGCCTCTAATTAGAGGTAAAAAAAGTTAATTGGAAGTAAAATTATTTGTATGCAAGCAAATATAAGATCATACATCCAAAAAAATTCAAAAAAAAAAATTACAAATTATTTAATATTGCTGAACGAAAAAAAAAGTTTCTTAACTTTTTCCAAAAAATTTTAGCATATCAAGACACAGCTGAGGTATATTTTTTATATGTTTCTATCCTGGGCAAAACGCTATCAGAGCTGCAAACTTTATTTTTTATTTCACAGTTCTGTGCGGAAGTGAAAAATTGAAGAAATCTTATTTATTTCAATTGTAAATCATCATTTAGTTAACGTCACTGTTGTCATTTGGCAATAGCGCCTTTGACATCATATTATCATCATTTTCGAACGCATCGACTTTGACGTTTGACTGCTGTTTGGAATGTGCTTTGAAAGAATTAAAATCACATTGCAACCACAAGTATTTGCAGATTTGTTTTGCCATGAAAAACAAAATAACGTAGAATTAGTATTGATCATAATTGCAATCGCAAAAAACATAAATAAATATAATGGAAAACCTTAAGGAAATGTTGGAATTCATGCAACCGACACAACGTTTAGACCTCAAAGCTGTGGCAATGGCAGATGTGCTCAGCCTCACTGGTACACCTGAGGGCAAATCCGTAATACACGCGTTGGACGAAATGCTTGCGGCGATATTTGGATTGACCTGCGACCAAAATCAGACAGTAGCCAAAGATGCTGTGCTAACCTTGATTAACCTGACTGCTGATAGGGGTGGTGCTGTAAACATTTACGACACGGCGTTACAGTTGCAACCGGTTAGTGGAGTAAATTTTGTACTAAATGAATTTAATGTTCTTATGAAGTTGTATTTCAAGGTATTTCCATTAATTGAAGAGGCAGTGCGTCACATTACTGATGAACAATCAGATTTAGCCGACCCATGGTCGATGGTGCTGAGTAATGTGACACGCGTTGAAACGGTGGTGCATGATGTTTTAAAAACGTTGGAAAAAGATGAGAAAACTCTGTTAAATTTAGCTAAAGCCTTCACAAAATTGGATTACAATAAGAAAAAAGCGAAGCTGCATTATATCGGTGAGTCTCTATCTGATTGGGAAAGAAAATATGAATGCTCTGTCTGAAATATTGCAACATTCCGACCAAATTCCAAAACAGTTTGTTTCTTGATAAATTAGTTACCCTTCGCATCATGTCATTGCAGGAAAATATTCATATTCGTTGCTTTATGAAACAATAAAACGGATTACAATATTATTTTAAAATTAAAATTAATTTTTGACTAGCCTTGAAAACAAAAATATAAAAGAACCAATGTATATTTGGGCATTAAAATATACTACGGACTATAGCCATTGATATGTAGAAGATTGTCTATAAATTATAGATAGACCGGTTCAGTAGAAGCTTTACGAAGATAAAAACAATAGACTTGCCTGTTAGTTTCAGGCCGTATGGTTCTGAGTTAGAGTTTAAAATAACTCGAATTTTTAAGTTATATTTTTACAGAGATTCTACACTTTCAGAAAATAATAAACATTTTTCTCCTTATTGCTGAAGTTTGTGTAACAACGAATTACTCAAGAAAAATCTACTGGCGATATCTTGTTAAGTATTACATAAATAAGGTATGTTGAATATGCCGTGAAAAGCTTTTCTCAAATATCGTAGTTCGCAGACGGCATTGAACACTTTTTGAAATTGATATGGCGGCAGGGAGTATGTTAGGCCGTCTTAATATTATTAGCATAAGAAGCTTAACAATGAAAATAAAAGTTATTATCTTTCCTTAAGCTTTCTAAAGAACTTGTCGGAGAATTTCCAAAACTTATAAAAATATTTCCACAAGTAGCATTTCAGACTTTCCTTAAGAACTAAGTTCTTACACCTCATATTGCACCCACACACCCTATCTTGCTAGAGTTGAAAATTGAAACAAGACCTTAGCCAAAAATGTAAAAGTTATAATTATATAATTCTATTTTAGTTATTTATATTTAAAAAATATAAAAAGTAATTTCCATGGCCCATGGGGGGATCGAACCCACGACCTTCGCGTTATTAGCACGACGCTCTAACCAACTGAGCTAATGGGCCACGTAAATTTCAAATACAAAATGTGTACTTAAGCAAACATACAAATATGTTTACATACTTATCGAATATTAGGCACTATTTACAGAAAATTTCATGAAAAGTAAAAGATTTCTTTGAATAGGTCCTATATTTTGCAACCTCACGCAAGACAGCCGTGGACGTGAATTATTTTGTCATTCCAAATACAAATTACTGGATAAAATATTGCCATTTGCCTCCTACGAAGAGTCTGTAATACGACGTGGCGGCATAATTGGTATATTGAGAAATATTTGCTTTGATCCTGCATATCATGATGTTATACTTAATGATAAGGATGATATACTTTATTGTTTGTTGTATCCTCTTTGTGGTCCTGAAGAGTATTCCGATGAAGATAATGAAATGTTCCCAATTGAGTTGCAGGTAAATGTGCCACTTTACTTATAATAAAAAAAATCTTTTATTAATTGTGTCTTTATAGTACTTGGGCGAAAGCAAAACACGTGAAGAGGATCCCGATTTACGTAAAATGTTGCTGGAATCATTGCTGCAGTTATGTGCCACAAAACGCTATCGAGAATTTTTGCGCGCCAAAGGAGTCTATGAGATATTGCGCGAGCTTCACAAATGGGAATCCAAAGTTGGCAAAGATAAGGACTGCTTACTGGCCTGTGAAAATGTTGTAGATATTTTAATCAAGTATGTATCATGTATCTCCTCAGAACTTATAAATCTCTATGCAGTGTGTTAAAAACTGTGTTTTACAACAATTACATATATAAAGTATTCTATGTGATATGTATTCTAAATTTTGATCTCTTCTCTGAATTCCAGAAAAGAGGAAGAAATCAGTTTGGACAACTACAAAGAAGTCGAAGTACCTACAGATGTTTCCGAAAAATTTGTCAAAGAGGATGCTACCTATTTGCAAGACCTAATTTAAGCTCAAATATAATTTAGAAAATACTTAAACTTACCTTTTTATACCAAAATTAAAAACATTTTATAAACTTGTTAATATTTCAAAATGTTTGCATATTAAATTTTATTTGAATTTGGTTTTTTTTTCTCATTTTAATTTTTGATTTTAAATTCCTGTTAAATGCAATAAATAAATATTTTTTTTTTTACTTTTATAATAATAATTTGTTTTTAAGAATAATTTCACTTAGTAAATTTTCTCTTTATAATACAATAATAAATTGTTGCATTTATGTTCATTTTGTCTGTAAGTGTACAATTTGTAATAAAAAGTTTCATATAGTTACTTCTTTTATAATTTGCTATTTTTTTCGCTACGCTCTTTATACAGTTTTTGGTCGTTTCTTTTTTACTTTTGTTGTATTTTAATTTAAGTTTAAAATTTTAAATTTGCATTATCGTAATTTAAATAGTTTTGCTTTGTTTGGTTTAAATTTTAAGTATATAGTTTAGGTTTTCTTTTTTAATTGCTTTTGTATGAATGCAGCGTTGTAATCAGACATTTTTCGTTTACGCAATTCGTTAAGTTTTCTAAGCGATTTTAACTAAGCAAGCTTTGCAATATTTTCGTGTTCTGTTTTTCGTTAGGTTATATTTAGTGTGTTTTAAAAGTTAAAGTTTTGATTCTTTTGTTCTTTTTTTTGTATGCAGAAAATAATATTATATTAAAAGTAAATATAATACAATTCACATATAAATTATTGTAACATAATTAAAATTTAACTTAAATCGCAGTTTTAGACTTCGTTTTCTTTACGTATTGTTCGAAAATTGTTTTTTACGCTTTTATGCCTAAATTTTATAATCCTTTTATGCAATTCCTTTTGCAAATTTCAATATTTTGTTAATTTTTCTATTTTGGAAACCATTTAAAGCTCAGTTTTTTTTTGAGTTGCTATAAGTTGCCTTTTTGTATTTGTGTATGAAAATTTAAAGTTGGTCCTGTTTTTAAAAAATTCCATGCAAAAAATAAAAAAATATATATTTTTTTTGTTTTGTGTACTAAGCTCAGCTGTAAAAACATTAAATATGAAATATTTTTTTACTAAAAATTTTGATTTAATTAAAATATGTTTAATGTATGCAATTATTTATTGTAGCTAAAAAGAAATCAGGCTTCTTTTTAAATTATTTAATATCAGATCAGTCAGTAAAACCATCATATACATGTTGAACATTTTTTTTAAAAGTACATACACATTTTTTCTTAAAGCATTTAAAATGTTATCATTGATGGATAATAACATTTAAAAATCTTTTAAGTCTGCTGATTGAAAGTTTTGTTAAAATATTCCTTCATTATTTTTTAGTTTAATCGTAACATTACCATGTAATGGCACATAACTCGAATTCATTGGAATTGTCTTTTGATTAAAATTGATTCAGTGGATACTTGAAGAAATGTGTGAAAAGTTGTGATAGCCAGCAAAACCACACCAAAACTTCTCTGGCCATAACAAAAATTATAAATGCTTTGGAATATTATGTTGATGCGTTTGGTTAACAACGGGTATTCCTTGTTGATATTATGGAATTTTGAAAAGAACGGTTAACGAGGAAGCTGAAAAGACATTTTTATCTGTGGTACCTACACGACAAAATAGATTGCTTCCTTCCTCCAAATAAAATCATAGTGCGGAATACACTTAAAGCATTTTAATAGACATGTGGCTGTTTCTTTTTTACAGTAAGTGTTATGTCTAAAATAAGATTTAATTGTATGCACATTTTTGAAGCTGATACAGCTAAACAAGAAATTGCCATTCAAGCCAAATATGACTGACCCATTTATATTTTAGACTAGCCCATACATTTGATTTGGAGGATGTCAGCAAAAAATTAAAAAAGTATGCAAACTCACAAGGAACGGAAAGATATGGTGATTCTTTTTAACTTACTTATATCGTTAGAAACCTTATTATTAAAATACTAAAAGTTTAACGTTTAGCTAACTAGAAAATATATGGCTCTATGATTTTCTGAGTGAGGTGATATTTTTTAACAAAAATTAAACACTTTTCTAAAGTGAACTTGAACATAAATGTTGATTCAATTATGTTAACTTATCATTTAAACAGTGACATATCAAAACCAACATAAGTCACATAAACAAAACTTTTCAGAAACTAATATAAACATCATAAAATGTAAACAAATTCGTCAGATATTTGATGATTTGTTTAGTCTTCAACTCAAATAATGAATATCAGAATACCAAATCTGTTGATATGAAATTTTGTAAAAATCTTGACTTATGTTTTTGTAGTAACTGCTCCAATTAAATTTCTTATAAAATTCCTGATATAATGCAGATTTAAATTTTTTAATTATATTTAAATATCAATTTATTAATTTAATTTGAATTCATATTTTTTTAATTAATTTAGTTTTAAAGTATTTTTGTTTTTAATATACATACATACTGAAATCTACAATTGAACGTTTAACAAATTTCCTTTATACAACTTTAACAATAATTTAAAAAAAGAAAGTTATCGTTTGCCTGAATTTTAATTTTTTCGCTAATAAATTAAAGCATTTTGCAAATTCAATAGAGTAATCATAAATAGAATCGATATTAGAATATATCCTAACTACTGTTGTCAACTTACTCAATTATAATACTAGCAACCCGTTAAAGTGAGCGCCCAAAAATATGCAATGTTAAACTACTATACACTTTGCGGTTGAATTCTCAATTATGTATTGATAAACAACCGTTTTTCGTTGCATATTTTTTGGCTTAATACTAATATTTTTAACTCAACAGTCGCTAGTATGGGGTGCTAGTGGAAACTTAATGAATAAATACACGTTTCATTTAGAATAATTGCATAGTTTAAGGCTTAACTTAAGTATATTAATTAATAACAATTTTAGACTAAATAAATTGAGACACATACCTTCATACAGATACATACTACTAAAAGTATGTTGCATTTAGCAAAGTGTAGACTTAAATAGTGAAAAATAGTACTAAAAGTAAAAAGGACGTAAAATTAAATAAAAAAATACTTTTAAATATAAATCACATTCTTGTGTTTTTTCATGTATGCAGCTTTGTTGCCATATTTTTTAGTTGTTTAGCTTAGTTAGGTTGAGTGTTGAGTTTAAAGTTAAGTGCAAAATATTTGCTACACTTAAGAGTAACAAGTAAATAGTTGATTTTGCTGTATTTGATTTTTCATTTCCTTCTTATTGCGGTTTTACGTTAATTTTGCTTTTGGGCTTTGCTGTTTTTTGATTTTTTTTTTACTTTTCTTTTTGCTGATTATAAATAATTTAAAAATTTAAATTCGCGCGCGCTCTTATTTTTAGTATATAACTACTATATGTATGTATATACAAGTATTAGCTCTCTAGTGCTCACGCCTGCTATCTAACGCGCCAACTTAAACCATTGATTGCATAAAGAGCTAAACATAGTATGCTTAATTTATGCCGCAATGTAGTGGGCGTGGCATGTAGTGTATGTGCGGCAGTATTACAGGCATCCGCATCGCTACAACTTTGCAGGCAACCGTGTACGTAACTAAAATATAAAAAATATTGAAAAAAAAAAGTAATCAAATATTTCCGTAGCGATAGCTTACCGATCATCGTAGAAGAATTTGCCACAATGCGACATGCGTACAATTTCTGTATCTGTTGTTAATGTACCACTATCTAAGGCGCAACCGCGCACTGTTATCGTTTCGCCAGTGTCATCTGTAATAATTCGAATGTTTTACTTAAAGATTCTAAATTGTTCTAAAATGTTCCTTTTGAAGTTATTATTATTTTCTTACCATAATAACCAGATATTTTTATACATGCTGTAGCTGGGAAAAGACCATCACGTCCCTTGCGTCCACCCATGCATGGTGATTCCATCATAGCAGTGGAAAAGTTATTATGAAATGGATCGTCACAGGCTTTATTGGCGCCATTATAAGAAACGCATTTGAAACAGTCTATACAGAAGCCTGAAATTATTTATAATGTTGAGTTTTTTTCTTTTCAATATGCGAAAATCAAACTTACCCTTGTGTATGAGTACGGCCAGAAATACGCTGATACAACTGAAAATTTGCACGCGTATATCATTAAGTGGCGGCATTTTTCGAGATGCTCCTGGCTAATATTGCTTGGTTTTTCTATATTTGATTGGATTTTTTCTTTTACTTCTATAAATTGTGTCTGGGAAACATTTTCAAGTTCTTTCTGTATGCTTTGGAAAGTTTTGCCATTATTATCGCTCTTACTTTAGCTGAATTTCATTGAATTTTTTTTTTGTAATAGAAGCTGCAAAGAGAAAAATAGAAGAAAATTAGACAATATTCAATTATTACCTATGTATGTAATATCCAAATATACAAGGGAAATATTATGCTCAGAGGTATATAAAAATGAAATGAATCATTGGCTTTGTAACAAAATCGACTGTATAGCAAAAATCCTCCAATTAACGACTTTTTTCGAAATTTTTCAATTCCAATAAGGCCCACGGATTTGACATGCAATTAACGGCCTTTCCTGGCGTCAAAAGTGTCCACTTGGCAAGCCTGGTTATATTCAAGTTTGATCTTTTACATGTGGTGCATATCATTAGTGCATACTTCTAGGCTAAATGTTTCACACAAATTTGCCGCTGTCATTTGTACCACTTTCTATGCAGACATTGACTTTAATAGGGCGCTAAAAGTATGCAATAAATTTTTATAAATTTTTGCTTACTTTTGCATTTGGTATATCTCTTTTGCATAATTTCACACACCAAAGAAAGGCATAAAATTAAATATCGCAACAGCGACAGTTTTACTTTATTGTTAGGAAGTTAAAAATCCAATATATTAGAGAAGAAATTGCTCTTACCGCTTTTTATTTATTTTTGCATAATTTAAGTCATTCTTAGTCAGTAGATTTGTTAAATAAAAATAACAAGTTTTACGAAGGATCCTTAAAGAATATTTCTTTTTTTTTTACAAATCCTACAAAATACTCTTCAAATCCACATAAATTGCAATTTTATGACATCACCTAGAAAATAAAAAAAAAACAACGAAAAACCTGGCACCATAATTTACACTTCAATGCATTTCAATCATAACAACGACTCTTGAGTATCAACGCATTCTATACCCTAAAGGGAATTAGCGTGTCATAAAAATCTGCTATAGCCTATAAAATTACAAAAAAACCAAAAAAGAAAAAAAATTCCAAGAGAAAAAAGTATATAAAAACATGAAATATATACTCCAATGTTCGAACGGCTGGAAGGCAATTATTTACACTTTGGTAATAAAATGTAAGAAATAAGGTGATTGTGCCTTATACCAAGATATTAAAGTTTTTGCAAGTTTTCTAGTAAACATATACTTTAAAAATATATCTAATTTTATATGTCATTATTCAGCTGTCATTATTAAGCTGCATAATATTATAGAGCATTCTATAACCTTGAGATAAATCCATTCAAAAGCTTGCTAGTTCTAGTTCTATCGAACCAGGAATATTATACTTTATTCATGAAAATTAATTATCATGTTTTTTTGCTTTAATCGATGTAAGGGTTACACTTGAATAATTTGTGGATTTTATATGGTCCAGAACTGATTATTCTGTTTATTCACTATGCATAATTGTGGCCATAATTTACAAAACACCATTGCATTGAATGGAGTCATCATTGGGGCATTTTTTTTTCGGTGCTGATGAGACAGCTAATTGTGATCGATATCGGTGAACTTTGGCACAATTTGTGTTATCGTAAATGCGTGAAAAATGTCTAGAAGATATCTAGTTCTAACAATAGTGTGTGATATGCCACACTGCACGCTCAACAATGAACTTTTTGCCTCAGTAGTTTACATTGACCAGTTTAAGGTGGCGCAGCCGTTACATTTCAGCAGCCAGAAACAAAATATGCATATTTTGATAGAGCATCTATTGTAGCAATGTATGATATCAGCAATTACATTCTAAATAACATCAGAAGTAAGTTATAAAAGTTTAAAAAATTCAATATAAGGAACATTTTTTCGACTCAAAAATGTTACTCATACGTCAAGATGTATCAAAAGCATAGAAGATAATTTTCTTTATGGCTGAAATCTAGCGCTTCCCAAAATATGCTACACACACAATATAATACGGATTTACTTTATAGCAAAAGCCATAGAATGGGTGTGGGCAAGTAATTTGTGTCAAAATGCTGCAGTGAAAATTTATTGTACTGCCTGTTTGTGCTTGCTTTAACTCCCTGTGTTACAAAATTTTATGACATTTCTTTTTGTTAGCAAAAAGTTGCCTTTTTTTATTTGCTGGCTGCAAGAAATAAAAAAAAAATAAAAAGTACGCGCCTGTTTTAAATGTCTTTTTATTTTCGGTTGTGGCTCTCTTTACTTTTTTTTATTTTGGTTTAGTTCTTTTTTTTTTGCATGATTATTGTACAAAAAGGGGTACACATTTTTATTCTTTATTTGTTTGTTTGTTTGTTTGGATCTCACATTTTATTGTCACCATATGCGCAGGTCCGGTCAGCCTGTTCGGTTCGTTACATTACGATTTTGTTCTGTCATCACAGTTCGCCTGCTGGTGACGGAAATAAATTATTCGTCATAGAATTCTCATTTTGTGGCGACTTGCTTGCTGTATGGTTGGCTTTTTTGCAAGGAATATGAAAAATAATGTCCTTACAGTGGCAATATTGTGTGATTGTAATGGAGACATGAACTTTTATGACAGGCCTAAGGAATGTCTATATCGTTTTGTTATGTTAGTGTATGTTTCAAATTTAAATTTAATCTTTAAGGTGACCACAATGTGCAGTAATTTCTGATTGTTTATTTAAGTGTGGTCTTAAAACTTAATATACATGTGGAATTTAGACTTCATAAAAAAAAATAAAAAATGCATTTCGAAGACGTCTGACTGGCATAAGAACGCTCATCTTCGTAATATCAATTCTAAAGAATTCAGCAGTGTAACTTAAAAACGCTATTTTATTAAAAGCTTTTCTTTGGGAAACATTCATCAGAGAAAAGCAAAAATTATATTTTCTATCAAAATATTAAAGCCCAAAACTGTAAATAAAAATGCAACAACTTGAATTTTCAACTTTTTATGGAATGATGCCAAGTGCCTTAAGCTAATTATATCCATTTTAATATAAATATTTCCATAACATATAGCAATAAAACATTTTAACATTTTCTAACTGAAACCAATTTGAAGCCAACTGTTACAAAATTTTCTTTTCTTTTAATGGGCCAATAAAATAACAAAATGGTTTGCTTAAACACACAAAAGTTTTCTCGACCAAACAAGCCAAAAAGTTTTTTGAATCATTTTATTTTGTTATAATTTTGTTTATCATTTGATTTGATTTAAACTCAATTTAGAAGGACTTTGCAGTCATGCAAGAAATCCCAACAGCTACAATTTACAACTTTGATTGAATTTTGAAATATTTCTGCCTTTGTTTTTTCTGAACATTTCACGCAATAATGTTGATAACGATGATACTGCCGCTGTTGATGATGACTTTAAAATGTGCTGCCCCTGAAAATCCATGAATATGTAATGCTTAAAATAAAACGCAACCGTGTCCTTTTTTTTTTTTTGGTTGTATTTAGTTTTCTTTCATTCTCGATATTTTCATTTATATGGCTTGTGTTACATTTTGAACCCATATCAGAGATATGACCATGCCATAGGATCAAGGATAAGAAGCAGCAGCAGCAGCAACCAGTGGCAGACAAACCCAAGGATAGACATACCATATACTTACACAATGATGGTATTAAAGTGTAACAGCATATAAGAAAAATCGAAAAAGATTATCATTGTCAAAATAAAATCATCATAAATCATTTGCTGTCTTGGCTTGGAAAGTTAAGAAGGTCTGCTTTTGTAGTGAATGAAGTGGCAGTAACTAAAAGAAAGAAAGAGAAAATAACTTTAAGCATAGCAGACAATAGATGCGCTTATTAGCTGCTGTCTTTGCTTGTGTCTATATGTGTTCCTAGTAGGAAATTGAATATGAGATGATGTTAAGCTTTTGTTTTGTATGCTTAAGGTTTGATATTACTTCCATTTTCATAAGGTCAACCTCTTAATTAATCAACAAATTAGTTGAACATGAAACTGAAAATCATATTCAAGGATAAGTTAAATTTTGGATTTGGATCCAAATAAAAAAAAAGATACGGTCACAATAGCGCACAATAAATTTTAGGAAAAAATTTTGATAAAACCCTCCTAACAACTTTGAACTTTGACAAAGCCATTGAGCGAAATCACTTAAAAAATGCCGTAATCAAGAAAAATGTTTTATTTTTTTTTAAATAAATTTTATGAAATTAACTAAAAACAAAATATTTTGTTACAACAATTTCGAATAAAAAAAAAAGAAAAAAAAAAAAATTACAGAAATAAAAAAACAAAGAACGGGTAAAGCTAGTCATAATAGTTTCATTGATTGCTAAATGGTATAATCAGTGACCAATGAGTGAGAATTTCTAAGCCTGACTTGATGTTTAGGAAAAATCACTGATATATATTATTCATCATCATCATCGATTCATTTTAAATTCGCCAAGAAAGCTTGCAACGAAGCGCCTGAAACAAAAGTGTAATATCAAATGCGTGAGGCTTCATCGGCTTAAAGGTCACTGATGATTCTATTTAACAATAAATGAAACTTGTATGGCTCGTTTAATCCTTTTTTTGTAGTTTTGTTTATGTTTTTGTAATTGTTTTGGTGATATCACACACAGTCCTGAACAGTAAACTTATTGTTAGTAAAATAATTATTATTTCTATTTAATTTTAATCCTTTGACAGAGAACAATGTGGCCTTATTTCACGAATTTGGAATTTGAAATATGTGGGGACTCTCCACTCTATTTGATCCTCTATAGTTTGTGTTTTTGTTTTAAGCAAATTTAGTCAAAGTATTTTGATTTGATTTTCTCATTGACTTATAAAAAATATTTCTTTAATAAAAGCACTTTATTTTCGCAAAATGCCTACTGATGTGACATCATCCTATGCATTTCCTATAGGGAAACTATAAATTCTAAGACAGACTTTTACTTAAGCTATAGCCATAATTTAATATTGAACGCCCAATGTCAATGTTAACAATGGCACTAAAATCTGAGGCAAAAACAACAAAAACAACATTAATAAAACTCAATTATGCTACTTCTGCCATATAGTCGTATTTTTTGTAAGGTCACCATATTTATTATTATGCCGCTATGGGTGCCTTCATCTTACTATATTTGTGCTTCACATTTAAGTCTCAATATTTAATGGTGCTCAATTTGTACACGCCATTAAATGAAATAATCCTGCGATTAACTTGTTTCGGTGACATTATTTTCATGTTGATTATTATTTTAGCCTTCCTGCTTCTGCAATTCATTCATTAATTCATTCATTCTTTCAGCCAACTCATGGTCACACTGGCCTGTCACAACGAAACGCGCTCCCAAAAAAAAATTGGGTACACCATGAAATCTTAATGGATCTGCTCTTCAGTTTATCTGCATCTGAAATATTAGCGTAAATATCCTTGGGCTGGCTGAATGGGCGTAACTGTGCTGTGCTGTGCTGTTGCGGTGGTGTGGCTTATCTTTTCAACAACAACGGGCAGCAGTGGCTAATTTTTCATTTTTAATGTGCAACGTCGCAATTTTGGCGAACTTCGAAGCTTCGACAGCAACAGCAGTGGGAAATGAAAGGTAAATAAAAGTGTAGTATACTTATGAGCGCGTCGTAAGTGCTTATGCATTAAGTAGCGAAAAATAAAACAACAATTAAAATGGGATAACAAAAATATGAGGGGCAAAAATATGTTGTGTTATTTGCACAGATTTTAGTAGGCAGTTCAACTTAATTGGGGTCTAAATAATCTATTAACTTTTAATAATCCCCTATCTGGCTATGATGTGAACATAATGTAAATGATAATAAAGACTTAGGCAGGACATGAGAAATTTCTAAGGGAAATTAAAAACATTTTAGGAAAATTTAATTTTTTATATATAAATTTTTTGGAGCCAACATTGATAGAAGCAATTTTACAATCTCATATATCTTGAAAGCCAAAGTTACTTAATTAAGCGAAATGGTTAACGATTTTGAATTCAGCAAACCAAAAAACGATAAAACATCTTTTTTTTTTGAGCTATGGCTTCAGTAATTTATGTAAATAATTTTTTAAAGGAAAAACTTCTTGGCCTTTGGGGCATGTAATTCAAGTTGATCAGAGAAATTAATGACCCAGAGAATACATTTGGTTAAGCAGGAGATAAAGTGCGGCTATGCTCGATAAAATTAGTGACTGTGACATAGACAAAGTACGCGTTTAATTTAACTCAAAGTTTGATGGAGAGCAGCAAGATTTGTGCTTCATACTGCCTATTTAGCGTTTGGCCCGCCAGCACCCATAGATGGACCTATAAAACGAAAGAGTGCTGGTGTTAAATATCTTAGACATGAGTACTCATGCGACACCAAAAATGTGTACATAGTTCTGGTGAAAGAAAGGTGAAAATCTTCAAGAATGCATTTGCTGTAGTGTGTTGGATGTTCTATTTAAGAACGCAGAAGCAATGGTATTGGTGAGGTATATGCAGTATGCTTAAGATATAAGTTAGTTAACTCCCAAAATTAAAACATACACATACTATCGTTTGAAAATCTTCAACAATAACAGTGAATATGGAGAGGAGAAAGAGACTGGGACAAATTTAATTTTGAGATATCCCAGGCTATTCTAAATTTATATTCCCAGACTAGGTGAGCTCTAGACTCTCGAAGAAGTCTCAGCAGACTTTAAAGGCTAATAAATCTTAGCAAGCGTCTCACTGTACATATCAGCAACTACCGATTAAATTTTGCGCCATATAATTTATTAAGTAATACTTGATAGTTTAGCAAATAACAAAAAATACGAATAAGTTTATAACACACAATAGCACCGCGCTCACTATAAAAAACGTAGAGCTTAAATTTTTCCAGTCGAGTCGAGTTATAAAGCGCTTGACCTTAATTTCAACTCATGCAATTTGCTTCATTTTAATCCTTACAAAGTCTACACTTTCATTTCAAGTTTTATGCTGGCAACGCTGTTAATAGTAATATAAAAAACGTGCTAACATTTTATGTTTGTTATTATTATTCCGCAGCGTATACAATCTTAAGTAAATTGTAGGCAAGATTTCAATGTGAGATAATAGACAATACGCCAATAAATCAATGAAATCAGCACTCAATTGCTGTGTTCTAGCGCAATCAGCTTACTATTCAATAAATTGTAAAACTTAAAAGCCATACGAGTAAACTTGAAGTGATAGCTGATTATAATTTAATTTGTATGTTTTTAGGCGCGCTTTCGAAATAACTTTTCTTTGCACAAGCTGAGAAGACAAGTTTAATTTAACATGTTGCTTAAAAGAATCAAATGAAAAGTTTGTTAAATTCAATAGAATTTATGAAAACTCTTGAAACATTGCATACTTCAAGGCACTTACTCGCTTTTCTTCATAAAGAAGATACATTTTTTTCAGTTTATTTTTGAAATTAATTTAAAATTTAACAAAGTTGCGCTGCCAATTTAATTCTTTGTATGAATTTTTTATTTTACTGTATAAAAAGCATAATTGCTGGTAAACTTTTTCTTGAGCCAATAAGGCATTCACTCAGTCCCTTTCTTGCATAACGCCTTTTACAACTTTTTGGCGAAACCAAACGCCTGTTGAAAAATTTAAAGTTTTTAAATAAATAGGCGCAATTAATTTGGCTGCATGGTTTGTTTACACTGTTATTGAGCGTAAAGTAAGCAGCACAACTTTTTTTTTTTTGTGGCAGCAGCAGTAAGATTTTACATTTTACGCGCAAAAGTAGGCAAAGTCATTTTGCATTTCAGTTTTTTTATATTATATATCTGCGCATTTGAAGATTTTTAATTACTTTTGTGAAGTATTTTACTATTGAAAATACGAAACGCTACAAAAGTTGAGAGCATTTATTTATTTATTTATTTTTTTTTTGCTTTAAGTGACATTTAAAATGTAATTTTATTTAAACAGAAAAGTTTTTAAATGAGTTGAGTTTAAGAGATAAATAAAATTTTAATTGGCTTGTTTATCAAATTTTAATTATCCCTCACAAGTTGGTTATAATTAATATTTTAATTAATTCTTTTTATTAAAATCAAAATTTTTAATTATAACACGCACATTTTTTCAACGACTCATAAAAGCGCAAGCAAAATGTTATGCATGCATTACATTGTCATGTCATGCCATTCAAAATAAAAGAGTTGCAATCCATCAAAAAATACTCGGCAGTTTTTAATGTTTCAAAAAAAAAAAAAAAGAAAAAAATGGCAACAATAAAAGTTAATAAAATGGCTTTTAAGTGTCATCATAAAAATAATGGAAAAGACTTAAAGTCAAAAACAACACCATCATAATTCAATTTTTTCATTAAAAATAAACAAAATAAATAAATGGCATTTATTTTTTAACAACAACAGAAATTCACACACACATACACACTCAGTGTATGCAGCTATGCTGGTATTGTTAAAAAATAAATTCCCACAAACAGTGACATTTTTCAATGATTTTATCAACATACAATAGTTATACCAATGCACAAGTGATTGCATTTTTTCACAGCTGTATAGTCAAGGTGCCATGACGCCCTGTAAGCATTTTTTTTAAAATGCTATACAGTGGAAAAGTATCATGAAATTGCTAAGAAATGTAAAAAATTGTATACTTTTGTGTGGAATGTTCTTATAACGAAAAATTTCTATCTGAAAAAAGGATCCCACGTATAGTCTTAATTTTTTGAGTTTTTGACAAATATGCCCTTTTTATAGATCGATTTGTTTTTGGCCACAAAATAAGCTTCTGTTTCGGCAATCACTTTTTCAATAAAACTAGCTCTTTATCACTGAAATTTTTTTTTTTAGGTCAGCCATACATTTTGTAATTTATTTGTTTAGAAATATTGTACGGAAAAAGTTCTTTAGAAATACTGTGCTGAAAAATATTTGAAACGATTCACAGAAAATTATTTATTTTTTGTTTATTATACACCATTAAGAGTTATTGTCTTATAGTAAATTTTTGTAGAGTCAAATAAAATTATGCCATATTTTTACATTATAACACTGTGCATCATATGTTGTGAAAAATAAAATACATATTTTTATAGAAAACCTATAAAAATTTTGTTGATGATAAAACATGAAAAATTGCATAAAATGACACAACGATACAGCGAGAGCTGTGTAAAAATTTTGCATACCTGAAAAGATGAAAAAAAAAAAAAAATGATATAATATAAAATGCAGCAGAAATTTTATGAAAAATTGCCTTCGAAGTTTAACCCATCACATGCATAAAGCATGCTTTACACACACACGCACACATACACACACATGTACATTTTGTGAAACTGTTGACGTTGCAATAAAGAATTGCATTTTATTTATTTATTAACAATTTGGTTTAAAATTAATTTTCAACGCCTCCTCATAGCTGCAGTAGCAGTAGCAGCAGAGCATTGCGGCTAAAGTGGCAGCAGTGGCGGTGAAGGCGCTTAATGTTAAAGCAAACAAAGCCACAGGTAAACAAAGTTGCTTGGTTGACGTAAAATCACCATACAACAATACACATACACAGTAGTGATGTTGTACTTGATGTACTTTTCTTAGTATATTTGTGCTGTGAAAAGTACTCAAGTACAATGAAGTCATTTTAACTACATTTCGCCATTGGAAAAGTATGCAATTACTACGGACTGACAATTTATTTTACTGAGAAAGAAATAAAACCAAAAAAAAAAACCGGGTCCTACTGGTTTCATCAATTGCTAAATGAAATCATCAGTGAACTCTGAGCTGGTGAGTGAGAATTTTTAGGCTTCCCGAATTTCTATGTTTTCCCGAATGTAAAATTTTGAGTACATTTTAGTTGCTTATCGAAGAGATTGAAAAACATATACACTCAACCAGCAAAAAGTACCTTCTGTCTCGGAAATGTCATCACTGATACACTGTACACTAATACTTGCAACTTTTGTTGGCTTCCCTTTGTGTGCGCAAAAATTTATGCACGATTATCTGTGTGGATACATTCTACTTAAAAGTATTTAAGAGCACGACAACACTATATGTTTCATATGCAGAGGTTTTCCACAATCTGTTGTGCTGAAATTGGTTAAAATTTTAATGCTGCAATAAAACTGTTCGTAATCTATGAAATATGAACTTCATATAAGATTATTTGCTTAAATTTGGGAATATTTTTGATTGCGTTAATTGTGTTTCTATGAAGAGGCAGATAACTTCTGTATAGCTTACTTTCATGATATTTTGTTAATTTTTGTTTTGTAAATAAAACTTTTTTAATGAACCATAATGAGAGCTAATTCAACTTCAGTTTCCAAACTTTTCTTAAAACAAAAAGAAAATAAAATTATTTAAAAGAAACATTTTTGTATGTGCAGGACCTTCATTTAAACTTTTTTTTCCTACACGTAGGCTAGGTTAGGTTAGGTTAGGTTAGGTTAGGTTAGGTTAGGTTAGGTTAGGTTAGGTTAGGTTAGGTTAGGTTAGGTTAGGTTAGGTTAGGTTAGGTAAGGTCAGGTTAGGTTAGGTTAAGAATGTAATTTTTTTTTATTTGAGAATTATGTGCTTTGTGATAAAGTTTCTGTAAATAAATGCCTTTTACAAATGAGGACAGGAGATAAAAAAATGTTCTGCGATACCAAATTTGGGCATTATTTTCTTGTGAAAAATTGCCTAAAATTTGATTTTTAGAAAAAATTTTCAGCAAATCTTGACTCAAATATACCTGGAACGATTTTATAGTACATGATATCACTTCTTGCTGTAAAGCTCATTCAACTAATTCTCCGCAACACTGTAATATGCAAGCAAATCGGTTATGCTTTCAAGTTTTTGCATAGCTTCCTTAAGTATTCCTGACCAACATCAACAATGTCATATAACAATGAACTTAACAGTAAACGAAAAAATATTACAACTTCCTATACCTTCTATAGCACCCTATTAAGAAACCGGAAAACTTTCATATAAATAATTCAGTAACCGGAAGTTGCTCATACAAACGGCATAAATCATTGCTGGTGTTTATTTATTTATGGCTGTGTGTAGTGTGGGTGTGATAGTATATAAAAGTGTTAAGAAAATTCCTTTGTGTACAATATAATGCAACTTAAACATTGTCTGCTTTAAGAAGCCGCAAGTGGAACAATTTAGATAAATTTCATATTTATGAAGCAATTGATATGCAAGAATCATAAACATTATTCTGAATTAACAAATTTAACTGATTATGCGCTTAGTTTATGCATTAAAAAAAATGAGAGAAAATAGGAACGAAACATTTAAGTAACTCATATTATCATCTTAGATCTTTAATTTATGCAAATTTGACAGCTTCCGAAATAGATTAAAAAATTTATGTTAATAAATATTTAAAATTTATGCGTTAATGATTTAATTTTCTCCTCTTTGTTTTTCTTGTAATTTTGGTATAATTTCTTCTTCATTTCATTCATTGTAAAATGTCAAGAAAAACCGCTTAACATATGTTTCGAAAAATGTAGAACATTTTTGTGTGAACGCGAGAGCAATTTGTTTGTTGCAACTATAAACAGTCACATTAACATGCACGCATAATCACACACATACCATACTACATATACTTACACACTATCACTTGTCAGCATACACTTAAAAGCGTGTAGACTGCTGACAAGTAAGCAAGCAATTTGTTAAATGTATCTTGCTGTGCTTAAAACAGCATGTGTTGTTGCATACTTTTTAGGGTGCGCAGCAAACATCATCAGTATTTATTAGCATATCAGTGTTGTTTTTTGTGTGCAAAAAAATTATAAAAAAATAAAAAGAAACATGCATAGTTAGACATAGTTATTTGGCTGTAGTTTAAATCATCCAAAATAATTTATATTTAAAATGAAAAATCCTCTAAGCACTGAAATGAAAGCAGTCCAGAAATACATGAAAATATTACCATAAAAAATTTTTTTTTTTTCTGAAAAAAATCTTTTTTTTAGTGTTTTAGTGTTTAATTTTTTTTTAAAGAAAAATACCACTAAAGTTATTAAGGCAGAAAAGGTCTAAAAATGCATGAATACCGGCATGAATTTTGAGTCAGCTCATGTATGAAAAATTCAAATATCAGGCCCGTTTCTTTATATTCTAATGTTTGCAAGTTTTTCCAATATAAAACAAACAACCTATTCCTTGTTATACTTTTTTTCCTACAAACTAATAAATTATTAAAAACAACTTAAAGCAGAAAAGCTCGTTGGTAAAATTCCATATTTTTATAAGTAGCATTGTTCACCCAAAAATATATTTATCACCTTATAGGCTTTTATTTTCTTTTGCAAACCCTACAAAGTATCAACTTTCAAAAACGACACCGGAAATAAAACCGGAAATTTAAATTGCTGCTGCTTTGTTTTTTGAAACTTACAAATTTTCACTTTGTATCATATGTTTAAAATGGTAAATACAAAGTTTAGAAACCACCCCGCACATACAAACATTAATACATACACATGTATTTTTTTAAGACGCACACATGCAGCGACACATCATTTTATAAACATGGCGTCACACTTTGTGAAATTTTAATTTCCGCTTTTGGCACTTTGTTAATAAAGACAAAGCTCGTGCAAAGATTTTGTGTTTTCATGAGATTAAATTTGAACCTCATGTGTGTGGTATTGACAGTGAAGTATTTATGCATATCATTAGCACTTTATATAAACGAGTGGAACAAAGGTAAAAAAAAAAATTCTTTACGACAATACATAAATCTAATTAAATTTCAAAACAAGTAGAATTTTTCTTAGTATATAGACTAAAAAAATTATAATAATAAATTGTTAGCTACGCTTTTTATATGTGTAGTTATTTAAAGAATGATCGTAATATATTGTATTCTCATCACGCACAACATTTTCAATCTACCAACAAAGCCAGCTTTTCTGTTTGTTATTAATATAGAAGAAGCGTTTAAAAGTAATCCGACTCCCAAAAGATACTTCAAAATAGCAGAAATATTAAAGTATACCAACATATTAGATGACTTGCTTCACTTTACTACTTGATTCGAAAAAACATTTTTGAATGATCTAAGTCTATGCGTAATGAAGTTATTTTTCTAAAAATGCAAATTAAAATTCCTACTGGGTATATTTTTTTATTAAACTAATAAGTAGATTTTCGTGTAAACTGCTCCACTATGAATGTAAAATAGTTTTAAATATGCAAAAACGTGTTTGCACATTTGAACGCAAGTACGTATGTGTGTAAATGTTTGTGTGCATTTTAATAATGATTAAAATTCTAGTCGCTAAAAGTAGCTCATTTAATTTTATTTTATTTACACAAAATTAAAATAATATCTGTTTCCTCTCTGCTCTACTCCAATGTGCTCGTCTGTAGTTTTTTAATTTTCGCATTAACTCGTTTGTGTGACAATTTGCGTATTTGTTTAAATTAAGTACTAACGTGTGTGTGTGTGTGTGCGTGCATGTTTTCCCTGCAATTGTGTATATGTGTCAGTTTGTGGCTCTTGTGGCAAAGTTGGTTTTTGTGGCTAGGATAGTGTTGTGTGTGTGTGTGTGTGTGTGCGTCGCATAAGTTTACAGAGTGTTGGTGGAGTAGTAAATTGTACGAATAACTTAACAGACTGAAAAGCATAAAAATTAAGTTACACAACAGCAAAAGTTTTCTTTTGTTCATCAGTTTTCATATTTTGTTTTTTTTTTCTTGTTGTTGGCTTCATGTTGTAAGCTAAGATGCTTTTTGTATTTTCTGTTTTATGTTGAAGATTCAATTTAAAATTTAAATTTGAAGATATTTCCCTCAAGAGTTTGGCGAAGGAATGGTTTCAATGTTTCAATTTTTATTAAAACTTTAATTAATTTCAAGCAGAAATGAAATTGTAATATTTAGTAAGGTTGATGATAACATTAATTTGTCTACTTGTGACAATGAAAGACAACTTTTACATTGCTAAAAGTTTCTAGATGATAATTTTATGCAAATATTTAAAAAAATTCTTAGGATATTGCACCAAAATATTGTAAAATCTTGGAAGAAACACTCAAACTGAAATCGAAAATATACTGGATTATTGAAAACCATTTATTAATTTTTAAACAAATGAATAAGTTTTTTTTGATCAACACACGATCTGTTCGCGTGAAGTCCTGTCTATTGTTTTCAGATTCTATATCATTGTAAATTAAGCCACACAAAAATTTTACTGGTATAGTTTCAAAAGTTTTTTTTGAAGTGTTGAAAATGTCAAAATGTGTTGAAAAATTGACAGTGGCCTTTCTCCCTGATAGCCCTCTAATACAAAATTTTTGAGATTTTTTTTTTTTTTAATAAATTAGCCATTATACAGGGTGTCCCATTTCAACTTACACAGCTGAATAAGTCGAAAAATTGCAAGTCATTCAAAAAATAATTAAAATAAAAGTTGGTGGGTATCAAGGGGCTGATCCAGCCATGACCTGCATTTTCAAGGTTATTTGAAGGTCAAATATTTATTCATTTGATTTAGTTTTTCAAATGAAACACCCTATTTTTGACCTTGGATTCCGGAAGAGCACAAAATTCTACGTTCACATAGGTATTCAAGTTAGAGGTCAAAGTGACCCCTGAAGGTCATTTCAAGGTCGAGTTTCCGCTTGGTGCAGAAAAGCTGCAGCCAGTTAAGGCAAGATTGTGCAGCGGTCCAGCCAATGATTACTAGCTTTTCTGCACTAAGCAGGAATTCGACCTTGAAATTACCTTCAAGGGTCACTTTGACCTCTAACTTGACTTTTGACTTATTTAGCTGTGTAAGTTAAAATGGGACAGCCTGTATATACTTATTTAAATATCACTGGAAAGCAATTGAACAACTATCTCTATAATCACTTTATTCAAAACATAAGTCTAAAGAACTAAGTAGAAGTAAATTTTTTAACAAAAAAAAAAAAACAAAAATACATTTCTGCAATTTTCAACAATATTCCTTCCATTCAATTTTGAAGAAGCTTACATTTTCTTAACTTTTCACAAATTTTTCCCTAAGTACAGCATTTATCAATGAACCTCAAGTAAACGGAAGCAAATAATTAAATGCAATTCAATAAAACTTCAACTTCCGGTAGCTGACTGCTGTTAGAGCAGTTGGCTTCTTTTCCTTCATTTTATATTTTCTTTGGTATTTTTGCTACGTTTTGCATGGTAATTAAATTTCAGTTGTCTTGTTCATTTGTTTGTGCTTCGTGAATGTCATTTACAATCTTAATGTTACCCTACCACCACCCATCGCTAGCTTGACTTTCTTAATTCCACCATCAACAGCTTCTTCCAATTGGCAATTTCATTGACATTCTTTAGTTCATCTATTGCAATGAAGGTTTTTTGTTGTTGCTTTTGTTTGCTGCACGCTTGTTGCCCATTTAAATAATGACAACAACAAAGAGAACAAAAACAAAAACAAGCAAACTGCAAACGGAAGCGGAAACGACGAGTACCAACGGAATACTGTAAATGCAGAGAGAAAAATGTCCCTCTTATAACATTAAAATTACTATTGTTATTGTTGTTTGCTGGTGCTGCTGTTTGTTGTTGTCAATGTTAATATAACCAGCGACATTTCTGCTATTACCAGCAGGTTTATTAAAATGTCAGTTTATGACAAAAGAGCACAGTAGCGCAACAGCAGCAGCAGAAGAAGCAATAGCAGTCAAAGTATTAGTAGTAGCACAAAAGGGCTAATAACGGGATATGACAACAACAACAACAACAAAAACGACTACAATTATAGGAACAACATTAACGACCAGCACCACCAGTATCGTTTGGCTTTGTGTCACAGTCATCAACATGCATGGCCAAGACTTTATTAGAGTTTCGTTGTGTTGTTAGAGTGGCACTTATTTTATAAAATAAATCACAAAAATTTGTAAAATTTAATTTTTAAAAATGTTCATATTTTTTGAGGGTTGAAGTTTTACTAACTTCAGAACTTCAGATTGATATGTTGCCCTAAATAAGCCATGTAAGTAATAAGAAAATTTTTCTGAATGTGTTTATAAAAATTTGTCTACTCACTATTAAGGGAAAATGCTAGAAAATAAGCAACAAAAAAATTAAAAAAGTGATTTTGAAAGGCATATCAGATTGAGAGCTACATATTTTCATTTCCCTCAAATTTGCTTTGAGTAATTTTTAAAGGAACATTTTTTTGAAACTCATGCAACTTTTTATATTTTTCCAGTCTTTTTAAGGTTTTTTTAATATTTTTTATTAAAAATAAATTCTATTTTTAATATGGGTATATTCACAAATTTGTGAACTAAATGTTTTTTTAATTTTAAAGTATTTGATTTTATCTAAGAAGATTTGGTTAGTTATCTTTTGATTTTAAAATTTGTTAAAATAACAAATTTACCAAAGTCTTATGACTTGACTCAAAATACTTTACTGACTTAAAAAAAGGTACACCTTAAATTTTACTGTTTGCATATATCATAGCTTATTGTTAGTCGAATGCAAAGAACGATGATGATGATGACGAGCAACAAACGCAAAACAGACTCACATCCGGCGGAACACAATAACGAATGACAGGACACGACACACACACACAGCCGTACATATACGCAAACATCATATACTCGGAAAACACAAAGGGCAGCATAGTGTGACAGGTTTAAATGTTCTTAAATAGGCGGTAACCGGAGTTTAATTTAAATAAGAGAAGCAAGGGGTCAGGGTCGTATTTAAATTGTTTTTATGTATTTCTCAAAAAATTAAGTTTTATAATGTTCTATAAAAGGAAATTACAAATAAAAAAATTTTATTAGTTTTGTAAAAATGTATTAAAAGCTTAACTTCTCATATTTTGCACTGAAAGCTACTCATACGTCATGTTGTATATAAAAATGCATCATATAAAGAGACCATAAAACGCATGTCGCTTATGTCAATTTAATGCACCCATAAGGACGCATCAAACTTTCAATTGTCAGCTGTCTATTGTCCAATATAGCAACAACATGACTGCAAAACAAGCATTCGCTTACATGTCAATTAAAACTTCGCGCTGTTGACATTTAGCACAACGCAATGCAGGCAGGTAGTGAATTTTACTTTGAACAAAATTTACAAGCACAAATGTGATGCTATCATAGCTAAAAGTCAGCAGACGGAAATGAGGCATCATAAATTCACATTTAGCTCTTATTCAAAATATAAATTTAATGTTTTTTTTAATGCTACAACTAAAACTCAAAATGCAGTTATAGTCAATAAATGTTGTTACAAAATTTAATTGCATTAATTTTTCATTTGCTTCAATGAAATGTTTACTTTACACAAAAGTCAATAAAAGAAACGGCTACTATGAGAAAGTCTAAATAAAACACAGACAATATGGACCAATGAGTGAGCGTTGCATTTGTTGCTGCATTGCAGCGTCAGCCGCAGTGTGCGCATAATAATTGAATTTACTTTGTTAGCGTAAAAACAAAAGAAAATACGTAAAATGCGACTGACAGGAAAATTACATTACAAGTTCATAACAAAAAAAAAAAAAGAAAAGAGAAAACAGAAAAAAAAATAGGAAAAATGACATGGGATTGTTAGAAACTCAGAAAGTGCTTTGAGTATTGATGTGAAACGTTATAAAAAAATATAATGTAGTGTTGACCATATGGGTGTGTCGTGTAAGCTTGGACGGATTTTTCACGTACACAGTTGTAAGTTTTATGTTGAGAGGTTTTTGCGATATTAACTCACATAGTTTAAAAGAAAAATACTGCGCAAACTTTTTAGAAATGTTAAGACTAGCGCTATTTTTTAATTTACTTTTAATTTAATTTACTATTGTGCACCCACATATCTTGTATAAATATCAATGATTGTGCTGCTATATTTTATACAACTTAAAAAATCATGCAGTTTATTTTCAAAATGTTAAATAAATGCTAAAATAAATGTTAAAAAAAAGCATGACTTCATAAAAAACTGTTACAATAAAATAAAAAAATATTTTGACAAATTTTAAGAACATTTTCCTCAGTGCTGTTTGTACTTAAAATTGATAGTTTAGGAGAAAAAATTATATAAAATAATACTAAGGTCAAAACTGTCTTTATCACTAACGCAAGATAGGTTTGTACGAGTAAAATGAAGTAAATTCTATTAAAAAATAATATGATTGGTAGGAATATGTATGGTCTACTTCTGCTCATGCTTACATTTTTTAAGCGACCATGCATCAGAAATCATGTGTCTTTATCAATTTGCTTAACTTGAAGTGCTTTATACTAAAAAACAGTTCATGAAATTATCATTTTATATTTGTGAATTCATTATCTTTCAAATAGCAACCATTTGATACCACATAGCACTCAAATGTATTTACCAATTTGTTGATTTATAAGTATTTGATATCAATACAAAAATTAATGACTGGCTGCTGAAAAATAATGACCTTTTGCAAACACTTCAATACTTGTTCTTTTAAAAATGTTATTAGATATTACAAAATTTAAAGATAACAATATTGTTGTACAATGTTCGTCGACAATCTGCTTCTATTTAGCAGCCAATAATTTCAAGTACAATTTTTGTCAAAAAACTTTACTGTGTCACTTATGACATTCAAATGTTAAAAACAAGAAAATCTGTGATGAATGTATGCACTTTTAGATGCTGTGATACTGTTTGTGTGATATTTTTTATAATACTTTTTTTTTTTTTTTATTTTCAACACACGTAGCAACATAAAATTTCACTCATGTACTCTTTAGACCAATAAAAAATTTGTAAATGTTATGTAATAAAAAATAAAGAGGAAGTAAAAGAAAAAACAACAACAATTGTGATGAGTAAAGTAAGACAAATGTAAGCGCTTGCCAGTGAAAGAGTAATAAATTTTATGTTTTGGTTTTTCTTTATTATTACGCTTTTTCTTCAGCACCCATCAAAAATGTAACACGTTTCTCGCATTGAGTTTTCATTTCTAATGAATGGCAAAGCACAGCTGTCACGTGTGTGCGCGTGCATAGGGAGTGAAGGGCGCAAAAAAAAGGCACGAATATAAAGAGGACGCTGAGTAATACATTTGGTTGAGAGAATTTGCTGACGATTTGGGATTAGCAATAAAGTCATATATGACAGCTGCACTTAGATAATGAAAACTATAGTAACATAGATAGCAATATGATGAATTTATTTTGCTTTAAATTTTTTCAAGAAGGTTTTGAAATTTTCAACTGTGCAAAATAAAAAAATATTATTTTAAATATATTTTCATACTACAGATGAAAATAAAAATGCTATATTTTTACAACCCATTGCATTTCTGTTTCTAATCTCTTACAAATTGACTTTCACACACTGTGGCAAACATAAATTATTAAAACTTTAACCCGAAACTCAAGTGACCTTTAGGCGTTTGCTTTAAGGTACTACATCTTTTTTTAATATGCATGTATTCTTAGCATATCTTTTTATGCTTCTTTAAGTCCTTTTTGTCCCTTTTTTTTAATGTTCATGTAGTTTACAACTTTAACTGCTAACATAAATTAAATGGAGCGTTAGCCATGTTTAAGCAAATTTAACTAGGCCCTTGTCCTTAGGGAAATTTACTATGAGTAGATTTTAAATCTCATGCCACACACATAGTTGGCGCTTAATCAAAGCTTTGGCATGTTGTGCTAACGTAAGCATTATTTATAACATACAAGTGGATCCTTTTTATTTACGTAGGGTCCTTTTTATGCAGCTGTTTAAGCAGCTGTTAAAAAGTGTTTTTGCATGCTTGGAAATAAGTCTTAAGAAGTGGGTAAGATTCATTTGACTTATTTTAATGCACTTGAAATGTTTTGGTTTTATTCTGCCTATTCGCATTTTTTTACGATTATGTTGTTAAGTTAACGGAAACCAAAATTATTGATGTTTCTTACATGCAGCATTTCCACAAAATTGCAAAATGTCACCTTACTTAAGAAATCTGACTGTAACTTCCAGCGGCCTATTGTAAAATTATACAAATTTGTTATAATAAGTATTGCTTTTAACAAAGAAGCTGAAAAAAATTGTCCAAGTTGCATCGAATTTTACTTAACATTGGTTAAAATTTTCAAAACTGAGGGAAATTAATAAAATTGAAATAATTTGGCATCACTCATACGACATGTTGCACAAAATAACCTTTTTGAACTCAAAGTTGTGTAAGGATTGAACCTGAATATCGTAACGTACTATTCTATATATTTTGTTAAGAAGATTGACTTACTAACCCCTCCAGCCCATTGAAGAGTTTTGTATAACAATAATATGTTACTCATACGATAAGGAGAACAATTAATTTGTTAATAAATACTCAACTCAAATAATAAACTTTATTCAATTTATATACAAATTTTAATGCAAATTTATTGAAAACTTATTGAGTCATTGGGTATTACCCGCACTATTGTTAATAAATTTCCAAGAAAATTTATTATTAATACATAAATAAATCTATCTATCTTTGTCTAAAAAAACTTTCAATTCAAACATCAAAATATTCAGAGAACCCCTTCTAAGCTGTTAAATAAATATCCGTTTGGAGAAAAAAACTTGATAGAAATTAAATTCTCATTTCCCTTGGTATTAATTATTTGTTACCATTTCTATGTCAATGATGCGTAATAATTTCCACTTGGAAATATTTTGTAGCTGCTGTTGCTGCTCACAGTAGCGTAAATCCCACTCTGGGGGTATTTTTCAACAAAACGAACGAAAATAAAATGCGAAGAAAACACCGCAGGGCGCTTTCTTTGCTTTGGTAATTTGGTAAATATGCTGCTTGCTGATTAGTTGGGTATAAAATTTAAATGTAATTAAAATGAGGTGTCCGGCAGTAAAGGGCAAAAGATGGAAGGAAGTTGAAGCCAAAGAGCGCGCACATAACGAGTCAAGTGTTTAATTTTATAGCTTTTATTAATACATTAATTGGTGAAATGAAAAATATTTTTATTGCTCAAATAGCAACAGTTTTATAATTATTTTAATGGCTTTTTAGCTAATGAAACTGATTCTTTTGATTGCTGCACTTAGTGGTCGCAATGGGGAAAATTTCTTTTGAATTTTAGGAAAATATTCAAATTTTAATTTTTGCTCTTTTCCATTGATAAAGGAAAATAGTCATAAAGTAGAAATTCAAGGCTCTTATATAAAATACCAAAGCATTGCATTGGTAGTTTTTAAAAAAGCTGCTTACTTATAAGCAAAACATCGAGGTAGGTTGCGATTCCATGGGCAGACAGATATTGCTTTATCGCCCCAAGAGAAAATGTTGATGAAGCATTTTAATTTTTTTTATTGCTACGCGCTTTTCAAACGTTTCAAACTGTAGTGAATATGTGTGTAGTCTAAAAATTCAGTAATTTACATATATTTAATGTAAATTTTTACTTTACAAGCATTGAATAATTTTCAATTTTCATTATTTTATTTGAGCCACCATATAGTCTGTCAACAATCAACATTCAATAAATTCCATATTCAGGGCGCGCACATAACCCTTAATCCACCAAAAATCCTAAATTTTCATTGGTAAATAAATATTTAACGAGGCAATAAAATAGCAGTATTAGTGTGCGATTAGGTTATATTACAGACACTCAAAAACCTCACATACAAACAGATAAAAAAAGCAAATAAAACACAGACATACATATGTATGAACACTAAGGACGCATACAAATAAACAATAGGTCTACAAATAATAAAAAACAATTAACAATTTTGTATACAGTTCAGCATAAAAATAAAAATAAAATAAAATGAAATTGGACGTGTTGTGGTCCTTTGGCTAACGTGCGCGTTAGGGTGATTCAAATTTTTTGTTTTTTTATTTCCAACAAGTTTAATAGTAGCAGAGGTACACGAATGAAGAATTCTGGTGCAATTTGTGCTCATAATATTAATATTTACTGGTGGCTCATCGAGCTTTTTTGTTTTCCATACTCTATATCTCGTGCAAAAAAAATCTTACAAAAGCGAAACCAACCCCATTATAAAGACCATAAAATTTTCTATAAAAAAGTATTTTTTTTTTTTGTTTTTTTTTTTTGTATAAAAATTTATGTTCTTTCCGATGGAGTTAGTCTCGTTCTTTTGAGAATTTTTTTTTTACGAGACTTACTCGAAACTGTCATATAAGGCATACTTTCCCATATAAATCGTATGGAAAATTTTAAAGCCACCAGTAGATATTAATATTATGAACTCTCCTTGCAAGTTATTTGTAGAAAATTGTATGCTCTTTCCGATGTGCTAGATCTCGCTTCTGTAATATTTTTTTTTTCACGAGATATAGAGAAAAATATCTAGTAGAGAATTTTTCTTTCGTGTGCCTGATACTATCAAACCTGTTTGAAATAAAAAAAAAAAAAATTTGAATAACCCTAGTGCGCATACAACGAAAAAAACTCAAACAAATACATATGAAACCACAATTATAGCGACAAATACATGTATGTGTGTGTGCACAAACACACGTTAAAAACATTAACAAGCAATTTATTGCGAAAGCTCATCAAGTCTATGTAGATAGATCGTAAATCGTTGGCCTATTCATGCATGTATGCGTGCTATAATACGGTTGTGTGTTTGTGTGCTTTTGAGTGTGTTGTGGTGTGTGATTTGAGCCGCTGTATTTATTTTTTGCCAATGTGTATTTTTTTTTTATATTTATTTTTTTTATTTCTCTTATTAGGCTAAGCCCCTTTTAAGCCATTTTATTGCCATGGCATGCAGTTTGCTAATAATTTAAGCCAATTTTCGTTGCTTTTGTGCGGTCATTGAGTTGTTTGTATAGCAATGAAAAGTTTCTTTGTTTGCGGTTTTTATGAGATATGAGCGCTTTATTTGAATACATTTTTTATTGCAATCCTTTACAAAATGTAAAAAATTTTATTTAAATATAAAGAAAAGAAATGGTTACACACAAAAAATAGAAGAGCAGAGATAGAAGTAATATGCTTTATGGAATAGTAGGCAGTTAAAATTCTATTTTTAAAGAAAGCAGCATATAATTGATAGAAAAATGACGCAAAAATATTTAAAAATTGCACATTAAAGTAACAAGAACAAAGTAACATAGCGAATTTTGTTGCAAAAAAAAAAATGATTTCGTTAGGTCATCCTGCGCTATAAATTTAAAAGAAAACTTAAAAATTTTAAGTACTTTTATATATTATTTTACATTTGCAGCCCACATGTTTTAATTTTACAAATATTTTCATTTTCTTCTACGCTCATTCACTCGATTTCTCTTCGCTCTCATGCGCTGTGGTGAATTCTAAAGAAATTCCCATAGCTGCATTGGTATGCAATATAAATTTGTATTATGTCAATATGTCAGATTAAATGCATCCCCAAGCTGAACTGAGATTTGCAACAGCTGTGCTTACTTAGCTGCAATAAATTCATTTGTCACCTGGGAACAGCAGCAGCGGCAGTAGAATGTTACCTTCGCAAGGTTACCGCAGTGCAAGTAGCGTAGTGTCATAGCAACATGACAGCATTTCAATTTGCTAAAGCATGATAGTCTCTTAAGTAGTGTGACACCAAAAAGCAACAAAAATACAAATTTAAATTGACTCAAATTTTATGTAATTAAAGTTTTTTTGATAAGAGCTCATAAAAAAATAAATTAAAATTACAGTGAAATATAAATGGAAATTCAAGGTATCAATTTTATTTAAAAATATTACCAAGAAAAATGAAGACCAAAAGTGAAGTTCTACAAACATTTTTTTTTTCATTTGTTTTTGGTTTTTTTTTTTTGTTTCGAGAAACCAATAAAATTTTTTTTTCATTATAGCTATGAATAACTTAAGTCATCTTGTTATCCACTTAAACACGTACACCAAACTGCCAACCAACCAACAAATATTTTCAATAGCTTCGCCCACATTTTGACCGCAGAATATCTCTGCTGGACCATACAGTAGATGAAGCAAAAAAAGTTCTCAAAAGAGAAGAAGCCATGGTTCTGATAGCTCTTCGTTAAGGGCTGGTATTGTATGATACCCATCTAAGCTTTCAAGTAGTTACTTATAGCTCACTTCGATTGTCCGTTTGATGACATATGACACTCGACACCAATTGTGGCCAATACAAAAACACACAACCACATGGTGTATTGGCTGTGAATTGAACATCTGGCTAGGAAACCAATAAAAATTGAAGATATAATGGGTGTACCAAAAATGTAAGGTGGCTTTCATAAATTTTTATATTTTCTTAAAATTTTTTTTTGTTTTTAATCTAAATATTCAGAATATTGGAATACTAGTGCGCAGGCTGAATTCACTTGATTTTAATATGAATCATATGCCGTTCAATCCCTCACCATTATGTGTATTTAACAAAGCACGTCTACAGTAGTCTCTAGAATGCATGGTCCCATACTATTCATTCTCTTAAGCCATCTAAAAGGAAAAGTCTATGAAAATTATCAACAGTCTCTTGAAAATCTCAAAGAGACATTTAGTCATATATTGGTCTTAAACTTTGGGGTTTTAAAAAAACCAAAACGATGTTTACCTAAAAGATAATTTACAAAAAAAAAAAATAAAAACAAATGATAAAAAAAACATTTTGTAATTCCAATTGTTATTAAAATTGAATTTTTCCCTTATATTCTACCTAATCGGTTAGTAAATTTAAAGTTTTCCTGCATTTAGAAAAATTATAAGTTAAACATTGATTGATCATTTTACGTACTTTATTTCTTTATGCGTAGGTACATTTTTAACAACATAAAATTTAACAAGAATTGAGCCTAAAATTCTTATGGTTTTGTTAAGGTCAAATATAAAGCAATTCAATTTTACATTCCATTTAAGATTTTTGAGCCACCCCTTGTGTGTACTATGTGAAAGTTTGATTGTAGTTAATAGAAATATAAGTGGTAATTTTTGCTGGAAGTATTTTTGTTAAAAAATTACGATTGCTTTATTGACTTTTTGTTAGAACATTGATGTGGAAATATTTTTGGAATTTTTTATTAAGCTTTATGTACGTATAATACAACAACACTAAGCAGTTAACTCACACTATAGGCTTGAGTTGCTATTAAAATAATTTTCAATTTTCTATTAAACCTCTTGGGTACAACTACAAAATCTCTAGCAGTTAATTAACTCAGTATTGTGTGTTCGTATTTTTGAAAATGTGAGCTTGTGATATTTGCTTGAACTAAAATTGTGCAACCAAAATTTATAAAAAAAAAGTGGTTTATTCTTCAGACAAGGAATTCCAGTTAGTGGGACATTATTTTACAAAAAAAAAAGTTGAATGCTATTCTTTTTTTAAAGCGGAACCTGAATAATTTGAAAAACATTATGTCGAATTAAACTTTATTTCATTTATTTATATTTTTAATAATATTCTAACTTTCGCTAAAATTTGCAATAAATTTTTAAGTTAACTAAAGCATCCCAGCAATGCTAAATTGTCAGTTTGCATGAAATCTTAAATAAATTAAATGCCAAACATTAAATGCTTCAGCAGACAGCTTCTGTGTCACTACCAATGCCCTTCCTTAAATTTTTCAATAAATACGCAATTTTCTTAAACTTAAATTGCCATACAACATTGACTGTCTTATTGGGGTTGGTTGGCATTGGCAACCCCAATTGTGAATTTTTCGTGTCGCTTGCGCTTTTATTTTTGATTGTTTTGTTGACAGCAAAGTTTTGTAAGCCGTAGAAAGGAGTGCCAAAAATGTAAAGCAGACGTAATAACAAGAAAATGAACTCAAGAAAATGAACTTTAATGCTGTGTCCATTGATAGGTATTAATTTAGATATTTCTTTGCGACAAAAAATTCCTTAACAAATATTTAAATTATTTTCAATTTTAATTAAAATATAAAAGTAATGAATTCTGTAATGAGAAGAATTTTAAAGTATACAAAATATTTGCTTTTTTTAGAACTTAAATTTATAATTGCTTCATTCAATATAAAATTTATTTTGCAATTTTTTCTTTGTAACTTAATGCTGAAATGTGTCGTTTTACGCAAATCGATTTAAAGGGATAGAAACTCACGAAAAAGGTTTTTGTAAACAATTTACGTAGCAATGCTTTGGGTGGTTCTGCCTACAGTTTCTTATGTTTGTATAGTGAATGAATTATTGTGGACTTTAAAATGAATGAAGTTGCCAATGGTTTTAGGTAATAAAATCTCTGTATATAATAATAAACACAATGTAGCAATAAATCGAAAAAAAATAAAATCCGTAGAAAATAACATTTTTCGTAGCTATGTTACAGAGATTTCAGGAAAAAAGGTATAATTGCATTTTTAAGCAGCAATTAAAAAGATTTACTTTGAGTAAACAACGTCATAAACTTTTAATTAAATGTTACACATACGACATGTTGCACGAAATGTGTTTTTATTTAATAATGCAGGATTGTGGCTATGACATTTTTTGAAAATTGAGTTATTTATGAATTAAAAATTCAACAACAGTGTCGTTTCAATATAAAATTTGATTTTTCTATAAATGTAAGACTAAAATCAACACATTTTAGTAGCATTTTTTGTTTTTTTTTTTTTAATATCGTCATTTTATTTTCAACATACCAGAAAAGATTTTAGAATCCATATAAATTTGGCTGTGTACAATTTAACCCTATTCCTAGTCAAGAAAATGTGATATTAATTAATTTAAACTTACAAAAAAGTACCTACATAATGAAATAAATATTTGGGAGAAAGTCCCATTAAAATTGGCTTGGAAGAATTCTGATATTTAAATCTTTATTGACTTCGCTTTAATTCCAAAAATAAAAAGTGCATATATTTCCAACAAATATCAATAATTGAAACAGTGGTTGACATTACATAATTTACAAATAGCAGATTATACATATATTTTTGTGTTCATGTTTTATTGAAACATGAATGCTTTTTGCAATAACTTCACCGGTAGAAAATATCATATCATTTGAACCAAAATTCTTTTCAAAGATATATAATAAATAAATAATAAACTCTGTTGAACTTTTTTGAAATATAGCTACTTATATTGAAAAGGTTCATTACCATTAAAAACATTTAATGGTAATGGGAATTTTTCAATTATCTTCAAAGTTTAATGGAAAATTGAAAGTAATGCATTACCACATTACATCACTTGTCGATAATTCTCCTTATTTTATAATACTTAGTTTTTGACTTGTATCGAATTAATCAAAGATTTTTTTCAACTATTCGATACTATGAAACTTTAATTGGATTTTATGATGTTTTTCGATAGTTTTGCGTTGTTTCTCGATATTATGCTCCTTCCATACTCTTCGAAATTAATACATTTTTTCGATATTGTTTAATGCCCTTCAACTTTTTTAGTATTATTCGATTCCATTCGACTTCTCTCTGCTTTTTGATATTTTAAAGGTGCTATTCAGTATTATTCGATTTTGTTTATAATTTCAATACTTTTTGGGCTTACATTGATGTATTTTGTTACTTTTTAAATTTTTTTTTTTGATTTTCCGATATATTTCAAAACTTTCAGACTTAATACACTGAACGATTTTTGTCGTTTTTCAATGTTTTTCGGTTTTCTGTTTATCAAAGCCTCTAAGCATTAAGATGCCATTAAATTAACTTTTAGACTTTTCGGACTACTTGTCGTTTTTCGATAATTTTCCTTACTATTCCATAGTGCTTTGTTCTGATTTATAATTTCAATTAGCTTTGCTTAAAATAAAGTTTTACTTCCGCCGCATGTTCACGCTTTCTTTTTTTTGCCTTGATTTGTGGTTTTATTAATTTTACTCTGAACTTGTGATTTCTATCCGTTTTCTAATTTTTTTTTTATTTTTTTTCACTTTGTTTCAAAAATTCTATTGCATTCTAAAACTTAAATTGTCAATACTTGCATTAAATGCTTTTAAAAATTTATGACAACTGATAACTGATGACCCTATTTCCAGTAAGGTTTATAGCAGAGTGTTTACATATTATTTCAAATTTGTATTTCTCTCCATACCTAAGTTCTCGCTATACGTGTATATATTTGTGTGTCATGTTTTTTTTTTACTTTGGCACTGCCATGTGCTCCTTTGCTGGCTTTTTAACTCTATTTGCAGAAAATATACGTTTGACTGATTTTAAAAAAAATTTTGATTTAGAAAATTCAAAAATAACATACCTACATATATTACACGTACATTTTCCTACAAACAGACACTCAAAATTTTGCTCATGCTATACGCAAACATACATAAACAGACAGACAGACAGACACTCAGTCAGCCAGCTGGTATATACCAACTGCACTTAATTTATGTCACGTGCTTTTTTGCCAGAAAACAAACCGAAATGATGATGAAAGAAAAGTAAAAAATATTTGCTTATTTTAATATAAAACGAATGATACTGTGCGCACTCTGTAGGGGTACAGTGATGAGGAAAATTCAATTTAATGGATAAATTTTATATAAAAATGAATTAACAGGTGGAAATATTTGGCTATGTGCAAAGTTACAACTATTTTTCTAAATTTTCTATGATAAGTATACATTAAATGCAACTAAAAGTTTAAATCGAAGAAATATTGCCGAAAACATTTCAAGATTTTTGAAATAACGCCAAAGTTTCATGTTTTTTTGAAGTGTTTACTTATGTTTTTTTTGGAAATTTATTGAAGTAAAATATGACTTTAAAATACTTTTAATAAAACAAGAAAAGTTGACAGTTTTTAGACAATTTTTTGAATGAGTCAATTAAGATCTCATTAATAATTTCTTCTCAAACTCAAGTTCTCCACAAGCAATATTTTTATTCCATTTTATAATTTTTTAACCTACATTTTTTGTCATCACACTGTATATTCTTAAGTGAATCTGTGTGACTTTTATTTCATGACGTCATCAAGTAAAAAGTTCAAGTTTTTATGTCAACAAGCAGCTACATACCATGCAGCAGTAGCAACAGAAGTGGAGGAGAAATAACAGTAATTGCAGTAAGGGAAACTTAAATATACGAGTTGTTTGTGTAAGTAGGATGACATAAAAAGTTAAAAAAAAAAACAAAAAAATATATTAAGAAATAAAAATACAAAAAATTTAATAACGCAGTAACTGTAAGAACTGGTAAAAATATTTTCATAATTTGCAGCAGTTTACGTATGTAGGTATATAATAAATGTGAATATTTGACTTATTAGATGATATAAATTCAAAATTGCAATTAATTTTGATCATAATAGTTACGGTGACTGCATAAAGCAATAATAACGGCCTTAATTATTAACTCCAAGTTCAATCAGAAATATTTTTCAACTATCATAATAATCAGTTGAAAAAAAAACTCTATAGCTCAATTGTTTTTATCAGCATATTTCGCAAGTGAACTGATTTTACAACAATTTTCTGACCAATAAATCGAAAATTTCAACCAAAATAATTCTAACAGTATCCAGCTTAAACATGCGCACAATGACTGTCACATAAATCATTATCTCTAACAGCTAGTTTATGAAAAATTATTTTCGTTCGTAGTTTTAGTTTGTATCGTATGGTATATTCGCTTATTGCTTTTGTTACCCACAGTCATTTTCGTACTTAATAAAAAACTTTTTTTAAACAACGAAGTTATGCTTAACTGCAAAAAAAAAAATTTAAATAAAAATAAAACCCATAAAAGTCATAAAATTTTGAAAACAAAACAAACCAAACATATGTGAGTATAATAAAACACGCATGAAACCATGATATTTGCTACAGGCTAAAAGAAAAGAAAATATTCAGAAGGAAGAATAAATGTTGCCATTTTATGAGACGATTATTTTTTTTAAAACGCAGATATTATAAAAGAATTTTGAGATAAAATAAAAATAATCTACTTTCTTTGCTTTTCTTAAGCAGCAGAAATTTTAAATTATAAATTTTTGTGTGCATACTTTCTGGTTTTAAAGTTGAGATAAGAAAAGCTAAGCTATTAAAGTTTTGTTATTTAAAAGGTAATTGGAAGGAAAATTTAAAAAGTATTTAAAGATAATATTTTTGTAAATATAATGATACTTTATATTGCATACTTTAAGCACAGTGCAACTTTAAATATTAAAGCTTGTTTCTAAAAGCAATTTATAATGGTAGCTACTAAAGTTAATTATTTATTTTTCAAAATATTTGTTTGTCAAAATATCAAAATTTAAATTTCTTCAAGCATTCACTAACTTTTGTTTTGACTTAATTGACACTTTATCTTGTTACCAAAAGTTCATTTCAAAGCCAAGATAATAAGAGCCACATTTGAAATTATGCCATTAAAATTTGTAGCTCGTTAAGCAGCATGGTTATTGTCGTTTTTGCTGTTGTTATTAGCTAAATTATTATGAGGCGTGCTACATTAATTTGCGTTCAATTAAGAGATGATTAAAAAGTTTAATAAATCCTTCCATATTTTGAAAGGAAGAAGATGCCATTTAAATTATAAAATAATATAAAAATAATTGAAAAACTTTTGGGAAATGCGTTTTGTTTATTACAAAATATCTCTGTAACAATAAGATATCATTTATAACAATTAGAGCACAAATTGAAAGGAAAAGATTGCGCAAAATGTGGGAGTCGTATACTTGAGACTCAAAGTCTTATAAAAACAAAAAAAAGTTGATTTTCTTAAAAATCACCACCTTTTTTTCAGCTTAAAATTATGGGATAAATTTGTTCTTATATGCGAAAAAAATGAAATGAGTTTCATGCGGTACAAATGATATTTGAAGTCAGAAAATTTTTTTTTTCCCCAAAATCGAAATTTTTTTCAACATAGCCAAGCTGGTTCAAAGAGTCCCAGAAGAAATTATGAGAACACAAACTTTTTGATAAAAGCCGATTTTATTCTTCAACATAGTTCCCTTCGAGGGAGATACACTTCATTCGATCCTTCCACATTTCAGTATCTTTTTTATAGAAGTCGACATCGAGTGCCTCAAAATAGGCAACAGTTTCGAACTCGACTTCCTCATTTGAGTAAAATCTCTTTCCCTGGAGTCATCTTTTCAAGTTTGGAAACTTGCTGGAGGCCAAGTCTGGAGAATACGGTGGGTGGAACAGCAATTCGTTCAATTTTGCCATTGATGGATTTTCTTCATACTTTCTGAAGTGGTAGCCCCATTCGGCCAGCCCAAACGTGTTGCACCAGTGGTGCTCAACCCATTTTAAATTCAGCAAATCATCTGTAAATAGTTGTTTCCGACGAAGCAGATGTGCTGTGATATTTTTATTCTATCGAAAGTAATTGAAAATCACAAATAATTATAATCGTAGCCACATTTAAAGAATTATTGCAAAAGCTATTTTAGAAGCACTCTAAAAATTAAGATCGCAATTAAAAGTGTGCAAAAAAAAATTAAATTCTTTCTTCTACAAACATTTTTTTTTGAAAAGACAATATTTTTTAATTAAGTCCAACAACCGACAAGATTTACTGCAGATTTTTCTAACCCAATTTTCGTTGCTTCGTGTGCTCCACTTAGTTGAGTGTGTTGTGATTGTGATGATTGCAATTTTGTTGCTTTGTTTCAACAAAAAAAAAAAAGACATGAATAAAAACTTCAATGTTGCAGTAAGAGTTCAGAGATTTCAGCACAACGTTAACAAAAATAACATCAGGAAAAAAAATGCAATCATGCCATACTGAACTAACAGCATTTGTTGCATTTTTGCAACATTTTCTTTTGCGTGCAGCAAATGTAGTCGCATAAAAACTATAACTTAAAGAATGCTACTCATCAGACCAAGTAGTGAAGATATAAAAATATGTATGTAATAATAAACAAACACAAAAATACATAACAATAAAAATATTTTCAAATAAAACTTCATATAGATATTTTGCGCTACGCTTTTTATTATTTTTTTCATTTATTTGCACTTGCTGCGCTAGTTTTATGCCTTTCTTTTTATTTGCATTGCACTCTTAGAATGATAAATTTTGCTCTGCGGTTACAATTTTCTGCGTTTCCACAAAACTCTACAAAGTATGGAATATCTTGCAAAATAAAAGCTTAAAAATTCTTTAAAAAGAAGCAAAATTCTTTGAAAAAGTTTAGCTCGCTAAGCAGCATAGTTTAAGACAAGTTTTGCGGCTTTAATGTGCTTTTTAAGCTACTAAGATAAAAAAAAAATATTCGATAAAAAAACAAAAAAAAAAGGAACTGTGTAAGTATGGCGAACTACATTCATTGTATGTTCAGGAATGCACTTGAGCGCGCTATAATAAAAAGTTTTTCGCTGTAAATGCAATTTAGGGGGGGAAAAAACTACGGTGTAGTTTATAAAGTTTGCTAATATATTCAATTGTGGTTGGTGCAGTAAGCAGGTTATGCCATTGGGTATACTTTCATCACTTTTTTGTAATTTAGATAGCATACCTTTCATTTTGTTTAACACAATTTTTGCATAAGCAGCGTGTAGAGCTTCAAGCCTTTCACTTAGTTCAAATACTGTCATAAAAATATTTTTTGTGAAAAGGTATCCAAAATTTATGTAATCACAATTTTGTAGCTATTTTACTTTGACACTAAAGTGGTTTTCTGCTGAGATTTTTTACCTCAATGTATGTTTAAAATCCCATAAGTAACAGCCCTGTTTGCAAAACTTTTAAGTGGAGGAGCCATGTTTAATGTGAAACTTCACGCACGTTTTTATACAAGAAATTTTAATGAATTTGTTTCCAATATTCCATCCAGTCAGTAATCAAATTAGTTAAAAAAATTATTTATCATAAACGTTTCAAGTCCAAAACTTTATACACAAACTTTCTTAAAACTTTTTTATGTTGTATATTTAACGAATGTTTTTCCCTAGTTGCAGACACTTGCAGCTTTGTGCTAGTTTTTATTAAATTGTTTTATTTTTTACTTATTTTTTCCAAAGCTGCAACGTTTTTTCCTTTAATTTCCTTTGGGAATTTTTATTCATGATAGTGGCGTCTCCCTTTTTACTTTCTTATACGGTTTGCGTTTGAACTAACAGCAATCATGGTTGCATTTTATTATATTCTTTTATGCAATGTTCCTACATTTTTCTCGCACTTTTATTTTCTAAAAACTTTTGTTAAGAATTTTATATGTAAATTTTTTGTAGTGCTTGTATACATAAAAGTATGTGCTTAACTAGTATACGTAACTTCTTTTTCCTTAAAAAGGTTTTTTGTGTTTATTACTTTTTCTTTGAATTTTTTTTGGTTTATTCTTATTTATAATTTGACTTGTTGTTATCGCTCTGTTTACATTTAAGTCAGACCACACCTTTTCTGCCACCTTTTCTGTTATTTTGTTTTGTTTTGCATACATTTCCATACATATGTTTATCCTTTATCTTTTTATTTCTGCTTATTGTGTATTGTGGCCTAAAAGTATGCCAACATTTTTTCAGTTTCTGCATTTATATAACATTGTGAGTTATTCTGTTGAATGCTGCTGCTTACTTGGAAACACAGCTTAAATCAGCTTAAGTGCTTAGTTTGTTTATGCAGTTAAGTGGAGGTCAAAGCAAACAGTTGGTCCTAAAAAAATATTGCAACATTTTTTTGTTTACTGCTATCGTTTTTAGCTTAGTTGTATACCTTGTTGATATTTTAGATTAAAAATGGGAAACTTTTTGTGTCAAATTTGGTAGCAAGCGAATTGCTTTTTTTTCAATTATTGTTAGAAATTTGCTGGGTATCAAAAAAGTATATATAATGATAAGTTGCAATCATATGAGCTGCTTTCAAAAAATTCAAGAATAAATTTTTCAATAATCCTAGCCATTAATTTTAAACAGCACTGTTCTTTAAACAAACCTACAAGTGCTAAAATTACGAATCACACGTACATATAAGCTTATTAACCATAAAGTATGCAATGAAAATTTTCATATTATTATATTTCGTTTGCTTCCTACGGCAGTATTTTGCAAATTACTGCAAAGTTTCTACTTTTCAAGTTAAGACACCAGCGCAAATGTAATTAAAAGTTACTCATACGTACTGTTGTCCATTTATTTTTATTACTCATAAATGTTTACACAAATAATGTCGAAAACTCGACTGCAAAAATGTACATTTTGCAAAGTAATGAAATTCTACCTTTATTTTTCAACACTTTCGTAGATAAGTTACAAAGTATAAGCACAAGAAAATAAAATAAAAAAATGCTATAAACGACACCAACTATAAAATTAAGTGCTATTAAAAAACTTCCGCTTTCAGCTTGTTATAAAATTGGTGAAATAAAATTTTCAGAATTGAAAAGGAAAATAAAACAAAATAGTCGCAAAAATCTAAGTAATAGTGCTATGTGTGTGGTTCGAGAAAATAGTAAATTTAATGAGTAAAAAAGAGAAAATTTTAAAGGCAACACTGGTTGTAAAAAGGTTAGTGTGCCACTAAATATCACTAGGACGACGAACTTCATATACAATGCGATAACAGCAATAACTACTACAATAGCAACAACAACAACACTAAATGTTTAAAATAATAAAAATAGAAACAATAAACTGTAGGCACAAAAACAACAACAACAACAACAACAGAAGCAGCAACAAGAGAATTGCTTACGAAGACGACGAAAAGTGCGACGTTGACATCACAGGACGTTGAACGTTTACAAACAAACATGTATGTACGTATGACACTTACAAATACATAAGCAGCGCATATGTGCAAAGGGTAACAGTTAGAATTTCTCACAGACTCACACACACACATACGTACATTTAGTCATTCAGTCATTTAGCCAACATAAGGCAAAATATTGTTGTTATGCACAACAAAAAAAAAAAACAGTAAGACAGGCAGACACAAATGAAAAGCACGCAGTGGTAGTAAGAAGTATTCGTTTGCATGTGCTTATCGATTTGTGACTGAATTGCCTGTGGCCAAAACATTGAATGGAATGAAAAAATAAACTGAAAATGGAGCATTAAGAATTGTTAACTCTTTTAAGGTTTCAAATGAATAATAAAAGAGCTTACGAAAAAACAAATAAAAACATAATACAGCCATTAAACAAAAGCATAAAAACAACTGTAGCAAAAAACTGCCAGAAAAAATTTCTTTAAAGAAATGAGTATAGTTCTACTAACCAAATATTGTTGCAATATTTTAGAAAATTACAAATTACAAAAGAAATAGGATTTATTTCAATATAAAAGAGACGATAATTTTTCAACGCTGTACTCGAAATGACCTCAAAAGTAAACTGGCATCGTTTTGAAATATTTTAGGTCGAAATCGCGAAATTTGCTGTTTTTAATATATTTGAACTTAAATAGTGACTGTATTAGATTTTATTTTTTGTGAAAAATTATCTACATTATGTTGTCGTTATATCTTCAGTTTACATGCTCAAACGATTTCATAGCATTTTTTGACGCTAAAGTGTCGCAAGTTAAAGTCAATTGTATCAAATTTTTAAGACACACATCTCTTGAGCCAATTAACCTCTCAGTTCTTTAACCGTTTGAGCACAGCAAACTATCAACTAATTTATCTGTTAAGTATGCGCCTTCAACACATTCATCGCAAACCCAAAAATAAGACAAGAGTCTTAAAACGTTTAAGCATGAAAGCCAGAAAACCCTGAACTTCTTCAGAAGCAGTCAATTATTTTTTTATCAGCTTAGTTTTGTCAATGACCTATCGATTCAAAGGGAGGGGACATATTTATGAAAAATTCTCTAATATCATAAAAATGAAAGATAGTTCATCGAACATACAGCAAGACGCATCAGCCAAATTGCATTTACAAAGTTTCGGCGTAAAAAATGTCGAGACATTTCATAGCAGAAATTGGAGAGAGAAGGTAAAAATATAGGAATGTGTGTTGGATAGTTGAAAGCAAGCTTTATCATAGTCATTATTTATATGCAAAGGTATTAAAACAGCGCTTTTAGCAAATTTAAATTAGAATAACTTAAAATATTGAAGTTACAGATAATTTTTCAGCTTAGACTTGATGTCAGCATGATTTTGAGCCATATAATTTGTGATGTTCAAAAATATGAGGCTTTAAAAATCGAATATAAAAAATAACATTGTTATTCTGAAAATACAAAATACAAAATCCTAGTAATGGGCGGCTTCAGTGTTTGATCGATTTTGATTCAAATATTCATCATAGCATTTGAGCATTAAACATTATAAGAAATTTATTGGAATTTGCCCCGATTTTGGGTAGTTTTCGTCTTTTTTTTAGGTACATTAAGTAAAAATATGAAATAAAATTTCAACTGAATGCTGAGTAGCATAAAAATTTAAATTAAGTCCAGGACATTAAGTTTATCTTTAAAACAGGTTTAATTTTTTATTGTCAAAACTCAATATAAACTCCATCAAAGTGATATGTTTTTAAACGCTTTTCCAAGCTCCTCTATTTACTATCAGACTAATGTTACAAAAAAATCTCCAAAGTTTGAGGTTAAATTGCAGATAATTTGAGCCAATGATTACGAAAATGATCACCACTTTGCCATGGTTTTCTTATGTTCGATACTTTGTGTGGGTCAAATTTGGTAATTGAAACTTAAGCCACTTTACGTTATTCAATCGAGCTGAAGTTTTTTACACATCATTGGTTCTGATCGCAATATAAAGAATGCGCTCTCAACTGATATTGTTCTAAAACTTATCAGTCAAAAGTCCCAAAATTAAAGCATATCTCTTTCTCCAAAAACATCATAAAATGGGGATCAAATGATAGGGTTTGCTGAGTAGAAAACGATAAGATACTTTATGGTTTTTTAAATCCCTTCTTTCACAACTTTTTTGACATGAATATCAAATGAAAGAATATGACAATCAATAATTTATAATTGAAAAGTAAAAATAATTACATAAAAGAAATCTTTTAAAAATAATGGTGTTCTTATGAAGCTAAAAATAATGATTTTTTTTGCTTGTTCCAATTAAAAGCCGGCCCTCTTAAGGCTTTAACATTCATGGAGAAGCTTTGCACGCGCTCCAACAGTTTTATTCAATTTTTATGAATGAATGGTGTTCCAATTCAATATTTTTTTCTGAGAAAATTGAAAACAAATTCAAATATTCAATTAAAATGAAATAAGTAACACATCATACAAACAACAAAATTTCAACTTCATAAAAGTTCACTACGCTTTTGTTAAATATAGCTTACACCGCATATGAAACTTCCCACGGTTCTTACAAAAAACGATGCTATAAAGTGAAACAAAACCGCTTAAGAAACTAAAAATATAAAAAAGTACTTTGTAATCTAGGCAAAAAGAAAACTCAAGCTACGTAGCAAAACTACTTAGTTATAAAAACGTAGTTGCAAAAGAAAGGTTATAGAAAATGGTAGCAAAAATTGCTAGCAAAGGTATTCTAACCTAGAAAATTGACTGTCGTTTTTAGTACGATAATACTTTACAAATGAACGCGCAATTAACACACACATACATATCCTTTTCCAAGCACACTTTGAATCACATATAACGTAACGTAAAAATGTATATGCACACATATGTATATAGGTTAAAGCCATACGTAACTACTTACATATGTAGAGGTAAAGATTCTGATGTTTGACGTTTGAATTAGATTTGCTTTTCAATATTTCCAATTCATTGCACAAAACAATTTATATTGGGAAACGCTAAAGAAAAGTGCGGCAAATCACAAAAAATAGAAAATAAGGAAACGATTTAGAACTTTTTATTTAAAGTTGTAAAATTTATTTATGGGAATGATTTTTAAATTAACTTTGATGGGTTCAATGCAAGTGCGGAATAAATTTTTTTATTGCTGCACTTTATGACTTACTACTTTTTTTAAAAATTTTATTATTTTTTACTACGTACAAATACTTGGACTTTTTTTCTCCATTATTTTTTAGCTATTTTTAAACTTAATATATTCACATAATTTATTAAGCTGCTTAGTTGTATTACACGCGACGATATTTACTACTTTGTTATTTGTGTGCACGCACACATATATATACACGCACATAAGCGCTACGCTTAAACACTACACATTTAAACGCTACTGTGTTAGAACTGTCGCGCACAACAAACGAATGTCAACTGTTGGCCCATTTCATGTTGGTGTTAATTATTCACTCGTTCACTATTTGGTCGCCCAAGTAATTGTTGTTATTGTTGTGTGTGAGCGTAGAGTTGTCAAATTTGATTGACATTTGTATTTTTTTATTATATTTATTTTTGTAAAAATGTGCGCGTACTCAGGAGCACATGTGTTTGCTCTCTTTATTTACAGGAGCACGTTAGCAGTGAGTGTAGACTTTTGTTTATCGCTTGTATGAAATTGCGTGAGAAAAAGCTTCTACGGTGTAGAGTTTTGTATACGAATTTGAGTTTTTTTTTCAACTCCTCATAGAATTTAACCATTGCCTGTTCATTGTCTTCTTAATTTAATTTCCATTCTTATTTTCACAGAGACTTAGTACTTTTATGTAAAGACTTTTTTTTATTTCGTGATAGCTTAATGCCTTTTTAGCATGTCTGACCCCTTGAAAAGTTTCTTGTATGTTATATTCGGATTTTTAATTAAGACAATTTTTTTTAATCCATTTAATGGAAAAATTTAAATTAATTTATTTCTTATTAAAAAACATATCAATTGGATGCGCTCGAAAGAGCAAGAAATGCAAAACAAGAGAAATCACTCAAATGCTATCTGACGTATAAAGGAGAAACTTAAGTCTTTTTTATCTTGTAAAAAAAATTCAACAAAAGCAATAAATGTCATTTACGATTCAATCAAAAGTTCTGTTCATTTGTCACCTGGTTAACTTAAAGCAATAACAATAATTTCAGATCACGTGCGGAAAATGTAGGCAAATTGTTGCACTATAATTTTTTAAAATATATGAAAATGAGAACTTTTTTTTTCTCTAAAACATTATGAAATCTTAAAACTAAGCTAATCTCTTCTAAATTTTTTTTTTTCAAATTTTTTATTAATTATTGGAAGATAAGAACTGAGATCTGTTGGGTTAGTACTAGAACGGTGTACTTAATGTCAATGATCATTGAAGCAAAAAACTTGATTAAACATTTTTTTCATAAATTTTGTAAAACTGTAGCAAAATAATAGTTTGACTTTTGTCAAAATGATTATTGGTAGATCATCAACGTGTCATATATGTAAGTATTACCCACAAAAAAATTTGATTGTTCAAATACTTTTCGTTTTGGCAAAGAATATCTCATACATATTAGTCTATGAGCTGGCAGTCACTTTGAGCAACGTACTTGGTACAAAGCTAAGAATTTGTCTATGCTTGATTTAGTACTAGTTAAATAAGAAAATCAAAATCTGGCAGCATTATCATGGTATAGCTTATTAAATTATCTTTCATATGACATCCAGCCTTTCAGCCGTTCTCCAGTTATAATGATTTTTTCAAAAATATTTTTTCAAAAATATTTTGTACCTTCGCAACTCTTCAATGCTGCCAGATTTTAATTTTTTTATTTAACTACTACTTAATTAATCATAGACAAAGTGGCTGCCAGCTCTCCTACTATATAATTACACTTCACATGAATGGAAAATTTTAAAATTTATAAAAAGTAAAAGATTTCTTACCTGCATTTTATTTTGCTCATATGCACAGGAAGTTTAGTATTCGGTCAACTCGGGATAACATTTCTTCCATAATAATTACTGAAAAAATAAGACATATTTAATTATAGAATCATTTGATTTTAGCTAGAGTTTATTGAATCATCTTAATTTCAGAAAAACACTATTAACTAAAATGTCGTCTTGGGAAAGTATAAGAATTTCAGAATAATAAATTACAAAATTATTGGTAATTTTTAAAAATTTTGTCAGGAAAAACTTCGTTGGTACTATCACAATTCTGAAAAAAAATATAATCACAAAACTTTTATATGAAATAGTTTCACTTTATGAATATTTTGTGTTCGCAGACTTTTTGGTCGATTATTTTAGTAATAAAATAAAACAAACATTTTATTTACTACGTTCCTCCGACGTTTCGGCATTCATTGGCGCCATTCTCAAGGAGACTACTACAACGTTCAATGAGAACATAAAATATTCACTCAAATAAAATAGGTCCAAAATCAAAATTCTTAGTCTCACTTTATATTCGACACTTTCACCTGTAGCATGAAGTCTGTTAAGAAGGCTGCAGATTTTTTGAAAGCAAGCAAATAAGTGTAGAAACCTTAATGAATACAAATCAAATTTTCAAAAAAAAAAATAGAAAAACAAAACAAATATATTAAAAGGACTTTAATGCTCGCGAGTAGCTAAGTCTACAAAAAACTTCTAATATATTATTTTTAAAACTAAATTGTATAATTTTCATATAAAGGTAAATTTATTTGTATAACTTCACCTACTTATCGCGCTTACTCCGAGTATTCGAGTAGAACGTACACACACACACGTAGTCAATAAACTAACATAATAACAGTGCCTTATAAACTTCCATACACAGGCGCGTCATTATACAGCTTTAATGACTTCAAGAAAAACTTTTGCCATTTAAATATGCAACCATGCACAGCAATAACAAAAGGACGGCGTCGTGTTAAAAGGGATTTTCAAGAAGTTGTAAATGAAAACCAAAGAGTAGAAATATCGACATAAAGGAAAACAAAAACTTTTCCAGTTCGAACGCGCACGTGATCACATGATAGCACGCAAATCGCATGCAAAGTAAGTGAATACAACAACAAGTCAAAGAAACTTTTCAAAGAAAAATTAACACATTTTGAGCTGCAGTTCACTTGAAATGAAATTGAAATGTTAAAAATTTATATTTGTGAACTTGTGAACATGTGTTTAATATACATACATATGTGCTGTATTTAAATAAATATAATAATTTTCTTTTCATATATCCTTTTTCTTTAAGAAAATTCACTGAAATGGGTTAACTGTAAGAAACATATATGTTATAGTATATAGAAATATAAATGAATACTTAAATTATTTCATTTGAGCTCTGATTTTGTTATGGTGGAAAGAAGCAAACTACGAATATAACAATGTTATACAAGCAAACACTTTGTTATTGTGTTGAAACAAAAGCATAACGCACAAATCAAGTCAAGTCACAGTGGCAGCCACAACTGAATGAGATTTAAACAGCGGGTCGTTAACAGTCGTTGGTCATACAATTAACAGAGCTGTAAAACATAAAATATATATAACTTGGCTTTTTTTGTTAAAAGCGCCAACTCAATGCAGTCTAAAGAAATTTCTCACTTAATAATATTAATAAAAATGTATTAATTTACAGCTCTGTTGAGTTAATAACAACATGATGTGACTACCATTACAAATAGCATAGCATTCAATAGCGAAGGCTCCCAGAATTTATATATCGAACGTAGGCTAACATCGGAAGTTATTTAGAGAGTAGAAAACGCACTGTGAAATCGAAATCGATTGGCGGAAACTATTCAGCTTGTGACAGGAAATACATTGCATTTTGAGCGCTGACTGAATGCCTACCATGTCATTGAAGATGCTGCGCAACCACTGTTTCATGATGACAAAATGTAATCTACTTGCAATGCGTTGTCATGCATTTGAATTGCCTTTCAAAGCACTCAACAGTTTTTGGTCCAGTAGCTGATGCGGTATGCTACATGGTACAAAGTTTCTAATATGCTGACGGATGCGGTTGTAATTTGACTTCTTTAATGTCTCACTATTAGGGCAACGTTCTCTGAATGCAGTGAAACTTGTCATTGTTGCAGTCAATGGACACTTTTGCAGTGCGGAACTGATATTCTGTTTGAATTGTTATTGACTTGATGCAGTAACTTTGAGGTTTAAAGTTGACATTGTCGTTCAATAACAATTTTTTATTTAATGCAAGTGCTAAGTTTGTCAAATTATAACCTATGATATAATGCGTGTCAAGCTAATTCTAAATTCTAATGCTTCTTCCTGAAGGAAGATTGTATTGGCAAGCAGCCTTATTTTTACTTTATTCAATGCTTTAAGTATTTTTAAAAATTTCCTTTATGTTCCAGCTCCATATACATTTTAATTCATTGTCTGTAGAAAATATTTTTGTTATTATGAAACTCTATCGAAATGCATGAATTAACAACAAAAGTTAAGTATAATATTTCTGAGGGTATAAATGAAATACCGAAATTTAATATATCGTGCAATTTATTCACTGTTCACTTCTATGCTCTTTAAATTGTTTCTCTTACTTGCATTCATTATTAATAGTCCACATGACTCAACTGCTATTGAATCATATCCTGTAGTAGCATTGATTGTCAGATATATATGGGGTTGCCATTAAGTATTAAATTAGAACTACCAGAAATAAACGGTTGTCGAAATGTAAGCACATATTCTATCTTTAAATATCGCACTTTGGCAAAGTTCTGGGACTACAAGAAAACGGTATTTTGAATTTTGTTTCAAATTTTGACAGAATTGCAACAAATTCAATTTTTTTGAAGCCTTCCACTTAGAACAAAGGAGTCTGATAAACAAAACTATGTATGTTGTAGTACGAAAAAATACTTCAATCAAATGATTTACGTTCTGTAAAAAGTAGCCAGAATTGATTTTTAAATAAAATGAAAGAAAATTATTTATGTATCAAAATTTACTTTGCCGCTTTTCAATAAGCTCAAACTCGTGCAATATAACTACGCAAGCGTTTACTGCAGTACTCAATACATTTTTCGTAGGCTGCTTGAGAATAGTCATCAGCTCTTTTACCACATTTGCTTTTATGGCTTCAACTAACTCAAAATGCTCTGATCGAAGTGTCAGTTTTATCTTCGGAACAGAAGAAAGTTGAACGGGCAGATGAAAATTGGGGCTTAGTTGATGACAGTCGTTGGTGTTTTATCGTGATGCAAAGTTCATGAGCTGTCATTCAATTAATCTGATTGATTTTGGTGGTGATTCTCATGCAAGTGCTTCTAAATATTATTCCTTATTATCGTTTGTAAACATCAAAATTAAATTTTAAAAAAAAATTTAGGGTGGTTCAAAAATTTTTTTTTTTTTGCACCAATCGATAGGGAAAGGTCGATAATAGCCACTTTCGAGCTTAATCTACCAACTGGTTTTTTTGAACCACGCAAAATTTTTTTTTTTTTTTGCTCCGACCGATAAGAAATGGTCAGTAATGGCTTTTAGACATACCTTAGGGCGGCTCCGGACCTTGGAAAGCACCAAAAGGGTCGAAAGCGGTACTTTCCAAGGTGCGGAGCCAACCAAAAAGATGTCCAAAATTATTCTTCGAACTTTCCCAATGGATTGGAGTAAAAAAAAAATTTCCGAAAATGGGTCTAAAACGGTCCTTTCTATGGTCCGGAGATACTTCAAATGATGTTCAAAATCAATTTTCGACCTCTTTCCATCGATTGGAGCATAACATAGCATAACCTCTGATGATGGTCAAAATCCATTTTCGAACTCTTTCCTTCGATTGGTGCATAAAAAAAATTTCCAAAATTCGACCAAAATCGGGCATTTTTGGGACTCGGGACCACCATTGAATAATAACTGACAATGGTTATGAATCAACGTAAAAAGAACCCATTGAGAAATAAAATTTATGGACAATGGTAAAACAATTTCTTATGCATAACAGTTATGACTTAACGTAAGAAATATTTACTGAAAAATAATAATTATCGACAATTAATATAATATCTCTTATTAATAATAATTAAAAAACAACTTTTTTGATAAAAATCTTATAATAGTTATATCCCTGAATTTTATAAATAAATAGTTTTGTTTCGTTTTATTTAATAAATTCGGATAAGTAATTTTTTAAGCATTTTGAAATGGTTTTTGTTCAAGTAGTGTCAAAAATGTAAGAAAATGCTGGCAACCCTTACAACATATGCACGTAGGTGTGCGTTTGTTAATATGTATAAAACTTAAAAGCAGCAGAACGTTAAGTCTGACATGAAAAATGCTGAAATCGAGAGACTGAAATTGAAGCAACATACATTGGCAACAAAGCAGCGTACGAAACAGATACTTGAAAAGGATTTCGTTGTTGCCATAATTAAGATTAATCCACTCTTTAAATACTTCATTGCATACGTAGTCAAGAATATTCTTATATTAAAATGAAAAACTTTATAAAAAATAAACAAATGTATAATAAACTTTAATAAATAATTTTGAAAACTTGCAGACAGGATACCAACTATATTATAATACGAAAAAAGCTGTAGTTCCTATGAATTTTAAACAGTTCTCTAAATTCATTAAGTTGATTAAATGAACTGAAAGTTTTATTAAAAAAACTGGTAATTTATTTGTAAATTTCCTTTCAACATAATATATGCAAACTTTTGTTTTTATCTTTTTAATCTGACATGCAAAAAACAAATTAAAAGTAAAACTTTTAAGTAACACATTTTGATTTAACTCTCTTAATGGAAAGTAACAAAGTGCAACAACTTCATTTAAAACTATACACTAAATTAACCTTCAAAAGAGTTTTGTGAGTTACACAAGACCAGTACAAATTGACAAAAAAGTGAGCAAAAACAAAAAAGGACATTATGTTAATCATCATCACTCATTACTGTTGCTGTTGTGGCTTTCAACGTTGTCAGGTGTTTTTAAAGTTGCCATATAAATTTCTTAAATTAAATAAAAGAACAAAAAATTCCATTAGAACTTTTGATTTCAAAATGTGTCATCTTAAAACATCCACCCAATACCAAAATTTGTGATAAAGAAATGCTTAGAACACAAAATTTTCACGAAAATTAACTTTGTATCTACTAACTATTTTCTATTATTTTGTATTTTTTATAATATATATTTTTTTATTTACAATTTATCACTTATTTCTTATCTTTCAACTTTTAACTTTTATCTCTAATTTAAACCTAAAAAAAATAAAACGTTTTTCACGCTCTGGCAACGTGAGCTATAAAGCAAATGATTCCCATAAATTCTGCACTGGTGACATTTTAAAAGCTCTTAAATTTGGCTAGTAGTGAGTTGACAAATTCAAAGCAGTACTACAATAAAAAAAAACAAACTTTTCTACCACACCTTCAAAAACCTAGTTTACCCATACAATGAAATACAGTAGCAACTACGAACATAATTAAATGTTTGTTCAAAAGGATCCCTATGCAAGCGGATGCTGTAACAAAGTTTCATATAACAAAAGAGTAGCCAAACTTTCAGCCAACAACAAAAAGACCACAACAGCAATGGCAACAATAGATACAAATACAACAATAACAAAAACAAGTGAAAGGTACAATAGGGTCGTCTACAACAACATAGATGATTGACACTTTTATTACCCCCAATATAATAACAGCGAAAAACAGCAACAACTTCAGTCAGAATGATATAGAATGCACAGGTGAAGCAGCTCTAAAAACCGACAATGTGTCCGGTGTCAACGAGAAAGGCGTTGCTTCTTTTCTTTTTTTGTTTATTTTATTTTGGTGTCAGTTATAGGTGAAACAAGCGGTTGAAGTTCAAAACTTAAAAATTGAAACGCGTGGCTGCAGCAGAGCATCGCATTTTGGATGTGGTGGATAAGTCAAGAAATTTAAGAACGCATTAAGATTTTTGAGGATGTAATCTCATTGTTTAGGAAAAAACATAATGTTTGATGAATAAAAGAAATTTAATAGGCGTAACAAAATATAAAAGAGAAGTCGGACTTAATTACAAAAAAAGTAACGAATGCAAAGCAGACTGGATAATAAACAAAAACGATCATCTGGATGAAATGGTGGAAGTTTATGCAAAGAAGTCGAATAAAATAAACCAGAAAATTATAATAGACAAAAAAGGAACCAGACATAGAAAGATTTAAAAGTCTGTTAAAACAGACAACAGAAATCTACTATCCTGTAGCCAAGTACAACCACGATGAATACACAAATTAACTAAGATAACTAAATTGATGATGCCAACTTAGATTTAGAAAAGCAGTGAGAAGGCCAAGTTGAAAAAAATCAAAACAAGCAAGATGCCTAAGACAACTAAGACGACCAAGATAGCCGAGTCAACTAAGACGATCGACACAGTCAAGACAACAAGGACGATATAATAAAGTTTTTTCGACAACAGTTCTTTAAGAGGTGGGGCTCCTTTGTAAGTTTAAGAAAGTAGGAATTTTATCATTTACTTTGGAGGTTAGAGTTTCAGGATCTTACCGACAAACATCTTATTGAAATCGTTTTATGCCAGATATAGCTAAGAAGTCTTATAGCAATAGTAGCTTAGTTCTATTATTATTACTTTTAAGCTAATAATATCAAAATTATTTTTCAAATATAACTATGGTATAATATACTTTTTTAGTTTGAACTATTTTCCAAATTTGGAAAGCAAATACGGAACTATTTCTAAGCGCAAACCTTCACAACTACCAAAGAGCAAAATGAATGAACTAGTACAAAACTTCACTTCAAGTTAAAAAACTCAATTGAATTGTTGTAATTTTTTTTTTTTTTAAATACCTAGCAGCAGTCTAAGCTGATATATTCCCGAAGACTTTGCAGCTCCATGCTCAATGTTCGCTGTTGCATAATTCATACTGTGTGCGGTTAATCTTCGCGCAGCGACTGCAATGCAATTTTATTTCATTTCAAATGTCAGAGTGCAACTACGCGCTTTTTTTCACTTTTTTTTTAATTTGACGTGCTAATGCAGCACTAACTCTGTGTCCTAAGTCCGCTTCATTTTATTTATTTTTGCTGCTTCTCTATTACAGCGGTATTCATTCATCACATCAACGTAGGGCAATTTTGCTCCAGTGAAGGTTAACTTGTCATTGCGAACAAAAAAACCGCAACAAAGCAACATTGTTTTCAATATCAAAAAGTTTGAAAAAGTGCGCGGTCATTTCCATCTACCTCTGAAATTGAGCTCAAGTTTGGTTTGTTGTTCTGTACAAAGTTAAGGCAGCGAATTTCAATAGCAGTCATTTTCAAAGGGAAACAATAAAAAGCAATCGCCTGAATTTTTGTTGGTTACTCAAGCTTGACATATTAACGGATATTGTGGGTTGGCAATTTGTTTAGTTTATTGAACTAATGAATATTAAAAAGGAAATGTTGCATTCAAAAAAATATTTTTAATTTTAATGTTTCGTACATAAAATATGCATAGATTCATTTAATTTCAAACTCGAAATTTCCACAATTCCATCAAATATCATGGTGACCAATTGTACTTTGCTATGCAAATATTTACTTGAAAATATTTGCACATTAATTTCGCTATTAACATACACTACACCCGTGATAGACAGTCAATGATACACATACATACATACATGTGTATGTACGTACGTGTGCAATACAATTTTATGGTCAAACATATACGCCCTGTGACAACAACTAATGCAATAAAGCGAGAGAAATGTGGGACAGAAAAAGAAAAGTAAAAACAAACCAGACAAACAAATAAAACCAGTGGCAACTCAAAATCGTGCTGATTCATAAGCGGTATAAGGCATACTACCCCTCGCATCACTTCAATGTAATGTCATATGCGGGTATCTTACCACATTTCCACATCCTTCCGGATAACAGCAGCAGCAGCAGCAGCAACAGCGGTAGCAGAGGATGAAAACAATAACAATGTTTATTTTAATCTCCACTGGGTGTCATAAAACTGATGGTGTACAGTGAGCATTGTACGGTGTTTGTGTCCCAATGTGTGCTTGTCAGCAGCCACAGCCACAGCAACAGCGTGCGTATGTGTTGTATGCCACTGGTGTTTACAATTCACACGTTTGTTTATTACAGTACGTACAGGAACGTATGTGTGGGAATATGTGGCGTGAGGAGTGTAGTAAGCAAAGCCAAAATAAACCAAAAAATAAAGTAATGCAAGTTTGTCGCCATTTAAATGGAAATTTCCTGTTTTCATTTACTATTTCAATATTTTTCATGGAAAAATCGAAATACTGAAAATTACACATTTGTGGTGAGAAAAAATGTAGCCGAATGAGAATTTAACAATTTGCTATAGATGAGAGAAAACAAATCGGAGTGGTGGCGCGCTATTTAAATAAAAAACTATTTTAAAAAATCGTATGAAAAAGAATTTGATGAAATTTATTACCTATTATCATGTTGTATATGAAAAATATCGATGTAAATTTGTTTGAATTATTTGTTCCTGCTGTGCATATCCAAGAAAATATAAACATTGTTTATGGGAATTATGCGTAGCTTATTCGTTTTTGAATAACAAAATAGCTACATTAAAATAGAAATTATTTTAAAGAAATTTATTAGTAAAAATCGATATTCTTGTAAGTTAACGATCAATGTTTTTTATTTAACAAACCTGATAAGTTTGATGGATAAATTAAACCTTGAAATTGAGCTTAAATGCATCAATGAAAATCAGTAATTCTTTGGAAAGTATATACATTAAAATTACATATAACTTTTACAATAAAAAAGTTTTCTAAAATAACAGATGTAGAAAATAAAATTTTTTCATAAAAATCGATGTTGTCCCATTCAAAGTACTCCTCATCAACTATGACGCTCTTATGCCAGCGCTTGATCCAATCATCGAAAGATGTTTGTTACTCGGTTTTCAATATGGCCTTCAGAGTCGTCTTCGAGTTTTCTATTATATGCTCTTGGCTACTAAAACACGTTCTCTGGTGCAGTTTTTGAGTCGACCTAACAGAAAAAAGTCATAGGAAGCCAAATCAGGTGAATGTGATGGCTGTCGGATGGTATTCCTAGCGTTCTTGGGGAAAAAGTTGCGACACACAGTGGATGGGTATATATGGAATGGCAGCCATAAATATTAATAATAGTGCTTTACTTTTGAAATTCGGTACATATGTCTTTTAAATTAAAACTACAAAAAGTATGTGAACATGAAAATATGAGATGTTGTTGAAGCATTTTCTTCAAAATGGGTATCAATCTCTAATAATTTGGAAATGCAAATTTCAAAACTGGTAAACATTTTTATATAATTTTTAAATTTTTTTTTAATTATTTAATGTAAAAACCTTTATAGTTTACAAGTTTTAAGAGAAAACCCGGTTCTGTTCTGTTTTTAAAAAGCATTCGAATTTATATTTTTTAACCCAAGAGAGATGAAAATCAGAAATATCCTTTCCCTGTTCCAAACTTTGAAGGAAACTCCCTTCTGAATTTAAGCAGCTCCCCTCACATCGTAAGCTTTTACAATTGATACAAAAAATGTGAAGAAATAAAAATATCTCGACATGAAAAAGTAGGTTAATTAAATTAATAAATTTAATTTTACGTTCATTAATTATCTCGTGTATAGTAATTTTTCACATCAATTTTCAACAAAACTTAACAACTTATTACAGTTATTATTTCTCACAAAATCCTATCCAAACAATTCTCTCAAAGCACTCTTAATATAACTATAAAAAAAATCATTACATTTATACCAAAATCTGCTATAAGTCGAAGGTACCTACAATATGCTGTGTCACATGGCAACAATTTTTTATTTAAATAACTTTTATTTAATTTTTTGTCCAACGTTTCATTTCATTTCATTATTATACACATATACAAATGTAAGAAAAGTCCAACCACTTCCTATAAGATCCTAATAAATAATTGTAAATAATGCTGCATACTTAGAGGCTTTCAAGAAGAGAAAATTGAAAAACAAAAAGAAAAAATTAAAAACTTGCGCTTTCAAGTGAACACAGTGAAAGTATACATACATATGTATAATGAAAATGAAATTTTTATTTGTTACACAAGCTGATTTCAATTTCATTTGCATATACGAATGCGAGTTTTTGTGAATGTATGTATGTGTGTTTATGCTTAAATTTTAAAACAATGCGCGCAATCTTATTACATTTTGTGTGTATATGTCTATTGGAATTTGCATACGTACATAAGTATGTATGTATATACATTACGTCTTAAAGCTTATTTATTTATTATCTTTCGCACAAATACAAACAAATCCGATTATTTACTTGAAAACTGCAAATAGACGAGAATAATGACATTCATATAACAAAAACAATAATAACTGCAAGGATAAATAATAACAAACTTGAAGAATACACACGTATCTATTATGCTGCTTTCATACAGCATTTGTCAATATGTTGCTAAATATTTAGTGTTTTTGCAGTGTATTTGATGTGTGTGTGAGTGTATCGTATGGCTGCAGTGTGTTATCATATTATTATGAAAATATATTTAAAAAATATTGTCTTAAAAATTTTTTTAATCTGAACAATAATACAATATTTCAATATATATGGGCATAATAAAAACAAATATATAGCTACTTGCAGGACCATTTGGTGGTATGATATAATTAGATGTTGCTCATACGTCACATTGAGTAACACGAAATACGCGAATTTTTACTTATAAATTAATACCTCAAATTCGATGTTACTTTGAAAGCTCATATATATAAATTTTGTATATTATAAAACGTTTCCAACAATATTTTGCTTTATTTATTGCCCGCTCAACAAAAGTTTCGCAATTTCTGAATCAATTAGTAGAAAAACACATTTCCTTTGATGCAAGATTACTACATTGATTTTGGACTTTCCAGGTGTGATGCCAAAAGCTTGAGAATAATTTTAAAATATCTCTTAAAACATATGATACATGTGGAATTTTTAAAGGCTATTGAAGATCAAGAAAAATCTGCAGTATATGGGGCGTTCGCCAATTATTAAAACATTCACTTGTAACTAATTACTTGCCAGGTTACTGTACTATTTGCGAAAGCTATAAATAGTTTAAGACACATATTTGCAAAGACTTAAATCATGTAACCAATCGATGCGAATGTTGAAAATAAAAGAAACTGGCGCACCAAGTTCTCCATACACAATAACACAAATACTTAAGGGAATGTTCTCCGTGTTATCAATCCTCTTTTTTTTTTGTACTCTTACCCTAATGCTACTGTCATTTGATGGAATTTACTGTTAATCATATTATCACTTTGTAAGTTTATAAATATATAAAAATACAAAAAAAGTAGCAGCTTGTAAATGCCTACTTAAAGTGTAATTTATATGCTTGTCTTCATGACAGTATTTGAATAAATCTTCATGTGTTTGTGCGTTGGAGGCAAATCAACATTATTTATTACTTAAGGCGCACAAAAAGTTAATTTACAGAAGATTGACATTTTTTGCTGTATTTATATTATGCAGAGTTTAAATATTTAAAGCAATTCCAATGAAATAATAAATTTCAATAATCTTTAAATGTCACAGTTATTGGAGTTAGGCATTTTATATTCAAAATTTAACTTAATATGTCAAGTTCTAAATGATTTTTAATGACTTTAAATTGGCTCAAGGCAACATAAAATGAATTTTAGATATTTTAACATGGAAAAAAATGAAAACTATAAGTTTGTGCTGCAGTAGCCATTTATAAAATTAACATATTGTTACAGGCACAGTAAGGCAAACTAATATTATAATAAATTGAAATTGCTGAGTTATATCGAAGCTAGGTTATCAATGATAAAGTAAAAGTTTATTTACACAATTGAATAAACGAATACCTTGCAAAATTTTTATTTATTTTAGAGCTAGTGCAAAAATTACAAAATAACAAACGATTAAAAAATTATAAAAAAATTATACACTGTAGAAAAAGTAATAAGTTTCAGCAAAAGAATATTTAGCCAATTGTTATAAAAATATACAGAAAGGAAGAAAAATCATAAGAAAATACAAAATCCTTATTGTATCTGTTGTTCAATTGTGCCTAAGCTGTTGAGTTAAAAAAAAACATTTCTTTTTAAAATTTGAAATCGATATTTCTATTTTATTTTTAGTTTTTATTCATTTGACATATGACACTACACTCTAAGTTATCGTGCAGATATGTGTAGTAAACTTTTTTTATACTACACATATCTGTAAATAGCTCAGAGTGGCTTTATTTTATGATAAGTTGAGATGACTTAAACAACATTGGTTGTATCTACTTTATGGAAAATCTTAATATCGTGGAAATAGAAATTCTCCACTTCAAAGTAATAATCATGTTTAACTGGACGATTGAATGGGAAACCGAATGGCAGTGTGTCCACAAATCTTGCACCAGATCCAATACCGCAAGATACAATTGGATTATAGCCGGAATATTGCTCAACAGCTGGCTTGTGATATGGGAAGACCATATAGAAGAATTGGTACATCATACCACCCTTCTTGCCCTTCGGTAACATAAGTCTCGCAGGCACACCACAATGTGCTTCTGTTTGATCCAATGGGAAAACATATTCAGAATTGGTAGCTTCCAACACCTTCTTATAGAGATCCAAATAGGTGGTTCTATCGCTGACAAACACAGTGAAATCTGTTGAAGTACGCTTAATTGTGTTGGTACCAGCATCCAAATCGACAAGATAATGATCCAATTCAAAGAAGTTCATGTAGTTGTTTTCCAAGTTCAAGATTCTACCATCCTCATCATATTTAGGTCCTACGAAGACCTTAACGATGGCCTGTTGCTTCTTATCAGAGGTAATATCCAGTGAGAATTCAAAAGGCTTGTGGTTGAGACGATATTGACGTGCCTTGATGACAAAGTTGTGGCCATCAACATGGGAGTTGCGTCCGAAAACTAATAGCTCATCATCGATCTTCTCTGGTGTTACTTCAACGTTGACAGCATTACTGATGTCAGCATCGAAATACTCAAAATATGTGACGAGATTCTCTGGCATATGAACATCATTGATCTTGACGCCTTCGAAAACGTAATCTTTCTTGGTGTATTCGGGGAAGGTTTCCATCATGCGCCAGTAGTAAGATGTGATTTCCTTGTATATTTCAAAGATTAAAGGATCGCGTGCTGAAGTCTCGTAGTGCATAAATGTTGTGGGTAGAGTTTCCTGATATTTACCATAAGGACGTCCCTCATTTACAAGATAGCGATAGTATTTGTCCAAACTGCCGTAGAATTTCTTATCAATGCTGTCAGCATTACCATGAAGAATGTTGCCCAACATATTGACAGCCTCCAAGTTGTCCTTGGTGTTCTCTTTATCAATGAAATCAAAGATACGTTGGCTATAAATTTCAAGATTCTTGATGTATTCCATGTTCTCAGGTGTAAAGAAGTTGTAGTTGTTATCACGATTGGGCATACTGGCACCGGTGTAATAACGCAGGCCGCTGAAATAACCGGAGTCAGTGTCATCAAACAGATTGAAAGTGGGAATCTCTCCCAAATCATTTGAAAGGCGTTCCAAGTAGTAGCGAGCCAACATTTGCAAATGAACATATAAATAATATTCACCGCGACGATCTTTGTTGAGTTCCTGACCAACGGGACCCTTTGACCAGAATGGATAGTCGATGTTGAAGTAGTAATAGAAGGAGTTCAAACCCACATCCTCCAAAAAGTATGCCAAACTGTGATCGTAGTTCATATCACCATAGACATTCGAGTAGTTGGACTTGATGGCAACATTGTAGATGTTGTCTAGTTGATTCACCTTATGGAAATTGTGCATCTTATAACGTTCCGCTACTTCCAATGTTTCAACATCGTAGAATGACCAGGGATGAATCTCATAGATGGCAGGCAGCACAATACCTTCAAGATCCTTACGGAAGAGTGAAGCAATTGTCATGGAGTAAATGAACAACTGTTTGTTGCAATGCAAACGAGCCCAGAAGACGGTGTATTTGAAGCTTTCCCAATCCTTGGCGAAGTATAACATACGCACTAAGCCAATTGCGTATTCCTCATGACGTTCGTACAGCACAGTGAAGACTTCATCATCACCTAGCGGCTTGTGTTGCCACAATTCGAAGAAATGTGTCAGCAGCTCGGTATGCTTGTAGTTGTCCATATGTTCCCATGGCTGATATTCATAGAAACTATGATCGTACTTGGTGACAAACACATCATCCTGATAGATATGCTGGAAAATTTCAAGTATAAACTTTTGTTTCACCAAAAAATCTTTATCAGCCGGTTTTGACCCAATATTTTTGGAGGATGCAGTGGCTAAAATAGCCGCAGCTAGAAATAAAACAACTGTGAACGACTTCATCTTGCGAAACCATACTGAATGTGGCAATAGCATGCCTATTTATACCAATTGAATGTTGAATGAATAGCAGGACGCCAGCCATTATCAATCATTTTTTATGCAAATTGACCTTCAGGTTAAAGCAACAGCTGTCCATTAACTGAAGATTATCACTACGTGCAAAAGATTGCATAATGCTTTAGTAGAAATTTAATTTTATTTTCAGCAATGCTGCAATCCTCGGTCGATTTACTTTATAGCATAAATTATTTACAGATTATGCATGAATTATTCCATAGACAAAGAAATTGCATCTTTATTTAAATGGAAAGTTTTTTTCTCGATCGCATGACATGACAAGACAAAAAATTGAAAGTCACCATTAGTACATACATACCATATTAAGTATATGTTCAACATCTATTAAGAGTTGCTCAGCGTACCCAAAAATAGCATCAAAAAATGATAAGAAATAATGGCTTTGTTTGTCGCTGATAAGAAGTTCTGAGATCATAAATTATAATTTGGATTTATATATTTAATAAATGAGTACAGTAAAATTAAACATCTGTTTTTTTCAGTATTGCCGGCTAGTTTATGCTAAAAAAACTTAGATACCAAAAAAAAGCTAGCTCATTTGTTAAACAACAAGTGGTGACTAAAGCGCGATTTCTTCAATTTTGGTAATATTAGGAAATCTTCATTAGATTTGATTTTTCTTCTAAAAAAGTCTTAAAGTGAACAAAAAAAAGCATAAATTTAAATAAAAATAATATAATAGTTTTCAATAATTATTGTGTCTGTACTTATGTTTATAAAATAACCATGGAATTTAGAAAAAATGTTACTTTTTAACTCGAAGAATAATATAGAGTGCTGCATCCACACTTTTAGTTTCGATTTTCTGATTCACTTTCAGTTAAAAATTCCATGGGAGGCGTGGTTTATGTTAAAATACGGAGCGGAGTATGTACTTTGATACGCTTATACCTACGTTTATTTTTTTTTTTATAAAACCAATGCATTTTGAAATAAGAAGTTGATGGATTTTTTATTTTTTCTCCTATAGTTTTAGTTTGAAAAAATATAAAAAAATGTCAAAAAATGTTATTGAAAACTAAGCGCGCAGTTGTTTAAAAAATTATCGATATATCTACATCAGTGTACGCTAAAAATAATGAGGAAATTTTGACAAGTAGCCTTGGTATCTCCCAACAAACAAAAATTTAAGGTCGCTAAGCTAAAAAATTCATTTAATGCAATATAAACAAATTTCACTCAAAATAATTAGAATGAATAAAAAATCGTTTTTTGGTAAAAAGGCGTGGTACCTTTCACCAAAAAAGAATTTTAAACGCAATACTGATTGTATCTATTTCAGATAATGCAATAAAATTTCCTAAAAACCATTCGGACAAGCAATAAGCATAAAATGGACGAGTTTCCACAAGAGAACGTGTCACTTCACACTCAAAAAAAGTTTTCAAACGCTATACAGTGAGAGTCATATACTAATCTTTAATTGAATATAATGCTGTAATGTATAAGCTACTTGGTTCAAAAAGTCCCGAGAAAAATGATGAAACGACAAACTTTTTGATAAAAATCTATTTTATTCTTCAACTTAGTTCAATTCGAGGGAGATACACTTCATCCAACGATCCTCCAACATTTGGATGCCTTTTTTATAGTAGTCGACGTCGAGGCTATAAAAATAGGCATCAGTTTCGAACTCAACCTCCTCATTTCAAGTTTGGAAACAGATAATAGGCGCTGGGGGCCAAGTGTGGAGATTACGGTGGATGGGGCAGCAATTCATATAGCAATTCGTTCAAATTTGCCATTGCTTTGAATAACCGACACGATATTGCTTTTGATCAATTGTCAGCAAACGCGGCACCCATTCCACTTTCGGAAAATTATATCGATTTGAGAATGGTGGTGCCATTCTACCAAAATTCCCGAGACTTTTTGAACTATGTAGTATGTAGGTTTATTGCTTTACTTGAACCAACGAGGAAGCGCTTAATAGTGGCATTTACAATTTCTAATAATAAATTTAAGAAATACTGAAAATATTTTTCTTGTTAATTTCTTATGTGTAAAATGGGGGAAAAAACACAAAATTTTATAAGTAAAAGCGAAATTTTCTTCATGAATTTTCTGTTTTATTTTCACCTTTTTTCAACGCTCTTAACATTTTGCAATATTTTCAATAGATTTCGATATTTTAAAAATGTTTCAAAATTTTCAAATTTTTTGAAATTTAAAATTTTTATAAAACTTTTTAATTTTTTTCAAATTTGCTAACTTTTTTAAAACAAAATTTGCAGCATTTATTGAATTTTTCTACATTTTTTGTACAAAAGAATTCTTTCTTAAAAGTATAATGCACATATCTAGAAATCTTATTAAGTTTTTCCCTATGATTTTAATACGCCAATTTTTTTGAATGAAAACTTTAAGCCAATTATGTTTTTGTTAGCTCCAGTGAAACATTCTATCATTATCTGTCAATTTGATTTTCCCTATTTTCAGTTACATTCACTATTTTTGTCATGAATGACCAAAATTCCAACTGGGTATATTTGCATGCACACGTATGTACTTATATACACAATTGAAAATCACTAATAGTCACTCAAGTGTTGCGAGTGTAAACAAAGAAATTCACTTGAACGAATAGCCAAAGTATTGTATGTACTAACAAACAACTTTGTTCTTGTTGTTGTACTTATGTTTTATTATTGCTTGAGTTGTTTTTGTGCTTTTGTACTTTTGTATATTTGTGCTTTTGTTGCTGTGGTTGCTTACCATATTGCAAATCATCTTGGCAAATTGAGGATATCCGCTGATGTTTTCAATATCGTTACGAGTAGCCGCCAATCAACAATTAAATTTAAGCTGAAAATTCGAAATGGAATCGAAAATTTGGTGAACCAAAAAGATATGGTCGAATTGTGGGTAAGGAATGTGTGCAAAATGCTTTTAAAAACAAATTTAATATTAATTTATTGTGTTGTGTACGTTTGCCAAAACAATTTGCTTAAGGAATAAAATATATACAAACATAAGTGAAATAGTAAACAAATTCTTACTTATTCAATGATGTTCGATTAAAATTTGATTGAACAAATCAAAGTAGTAAACATTTGATGAAGTATTGACTGAAGTATGAGAAGTGCCTAACAATGAGTCGTTTTAGGAAAAGATTATAATATATAATATAATTACGGTTGTATATTATTTAAAGTATTTTTGGAGACGATAATTACAAATTGGTTGTAAGATTTTTCGGTTAGGGTAAGAAAACACTTAGTAGACAGTATGTTTTTAAACAAAAATACCATTGAAATAAGTAGTACATGATCTATGTATGGTATAATAGATAGAAATTGAAGCGCTAGGCTATTTCGAAAAAAAAGGGTGTGGCATATACCATAGTAGTGAAAAAATGCATTAGATACATCGGTGATGTTTTTCAAGCAATTGAATTAAATAGAAAATATTTTGCCAAAATCGGACGTTATGAAAAAAAGTGTCATGAGACTTTTAAATAATTAATTTGGTAATCCTTTGTGAATATATATTTCTTTTTTTAATAAATCAAAGTTTCTCAAATTAAAGAAAACTCAACGCAAAACTGACTGTCATGCCGGCCTCATTTTATGTGTCAACAAGCACTCAAAGTTTTTGACATTTGCTTTTAAGTTCGCTGACAGACGAATTTTTTTTGCAAAATGTGAAATGCGAAAGAAAACACTTGCACTCAGTTAAGGCAACAAGATTTCAGTTACATATTATTTTTAGCAGATATCTGCATTTTTACTCGATGTGCTCATTTACTGAATTTGCACTTCATGTAAACAAAATGAATTTTGAAATTGTTTTTATTACTTGCGCTATTGGCATGGGTGAATGAATATACATTGCATATATAGTACTGCAGGAAATGCATTGATTTTGTTCAAAAAATAGAAAAGTGTGGAAAAAAATATCGTTCGTTGAAACGCTGACTACATAGATAAACAGATGTCAGTTGGAAATTGAATTATTGCTTTTGTGTAGTTTCAATAAACACAAAAACGGGAAATGGCCACAAAAATAATTGACAAAGTAAAAATTATGGCTCCATGTTATTTTTGGCACTTGACTGACTGATTGACATACTTTTAGCATTTTTATTTGCTAGATTTATTTAGAAATATGTACGTCAAATTTCTGGAATTACATTTTTAGCTTTTTGAGTGGATAGCAGTTTTTGTTATAATAACAAATATTGGAATTGTTTGAAAATTCGAAGAATGCCCTAAATAGGATTGGCAGTTTAATGTAGATTAAAAAGTCAACAAGAGGCTATACTAAAAACCTTGAATAGAATAGGATATTTAAAAATATCAAGGTTGTTAACAAAATTACGGAGTGACTTAGAATTGATATCATATTCACAGGATAACTCAACTCATAAGCTATATTTTTTTTTGATCAGTTTTTTAGTTAAATTGTACTTTTTTAATACAATTGTACGTTTTTTTAGTATATTTGTACTTTTTCAGTTCAATGGTACCTTTTTCAGTACAACTGTACTTATTTTTTTGTACAATAGTACTTTGTTTTAGTAAAACTGTGCTATTTTCAGTCCAATTTCACCTTTTTTTAATACAATTAAATTTTTTTTCCACTAAAATTGTACTTTTTACCGTACAGTTGTACTTTTTTTTCAGAAAAACTGTACTTTTTTCAGTTCAACTGTCTTTTTTTTTCAGTAAAATTGTACATTTTTCAGTTAAGTTAAAGTACTTTTATCAGTACAGTTGTAGCAACACTTTCAGTGCAATTGCACTTTTTTCAGTACAATTGTACTTTTTCTTATAGTACAACTGAAGTTATGCAATCTAAGTACTACTTTTTTTTTCAGTACAATTGTACTTTTTTCAGTAAAATTGCACTTTTTTCAGTAAAGTTGTATTTTTTCAGTAAAATTTTTTTTCCAGTAAAATTGTACGTATTTAAAGTACAACTGTACTTTTAAAGCACATTTGTACTTTTTTTAATTCAATTGCACTTTCCTCAGTACAATTGTACTTTTCTCAGAACAATTGTTCTATTTTTAGTAGATTAATTTTTTTAGTACAGTTGTACATCTTTTCAGTGCAATTGTACTGTTCTTCAACATAATTGTAATTATTTTCAGTACAACTGTACTATAATAATACAATTGTACACTTTTTTTTCAGTACTTTTAGTAATTCCGTAATTTTTAACATCTCTGGTAGTATTTCGTAGAAACTACTTTATTTTTTTTTTGCTTGTGCTGCTGTCACCTCAATCAGTGACACATTATTGCCATTAAACAGATTAAAAAAAAAATGGTTTTTTCTACTTGCATTCATTGTATTTTGCACTCACACACATAGCGCAACGTGGCTGCTTTACGTTAAGCTCAACGCATTTGGCGCATAATTCCATTTTAAATACTTCCGTTTCCGCAGCTTGATGTTGTGCGATGCTGTGCGTTCGCTATGCTGTCAAGTGAATCCTTTCAATGGAATAATGAAAAGTGCTTAAATTGCTTGCTTACATATTGTTGTTGTTTTATGTTATTCTTTCAACTTTTGTTTTTTGCTTTTGAAGAGAAATAATAAACGAATACAACGGCGACAATATGATGAGACAGCAATGGAGTAAGGAACTTAAAATTTGTGTTCTTTTCTTTCGAATAAAACATAAGGAATGAAGTAATGAATTTCAAATGAATCTATGCATCATAGATTTTGTAATTTGAAGAATTTATTATATGGAATGATTAGACAGTGCTCCTATGCGTAAGATCCTATTGATTTTTTAAGAAAAGTTTTTCGTGTTTAAATAAATTTTGACTGTGATCTAATATTTTGTTATAATATACATACATATAAATAATTTTATTGGTGCAAGTGTAAAGTTTCCTTGCATATGCTAATAAGTAGACTTTGCTATTTAGCAACGAACTAATATGCTTTCAGTTTAAATATTATTATTTTCGTATCAAAAAACTATAGGTTTTCGTTATCCATACGTCATGTTATGCTTCAAAAGCAATAAATCGTTTATTATAAAACTCATTTTCACCAACCGCTTTAGAACTTTGCAACATATGTGTTATTTAGGATACCTTCATTCTCAAGAACGGAAACAATTTATGTTTGTGCTACAAATTTATAGCGCACAACAACAAAAAAAGTTTAAGCAAACGACTTTCTTTATAGGTATAACAAAATGGAGTATTTCTTTGCGTTAGTAAGGATCTTTAAGTATTTCAAGCCTAATAATAAGTTTTCATATGAAAAGTAGTACCTGATAAAGGTAAGACTCGAAGAGGGTATAACACCAGACTTGTATGAAATGTATAGCTAAAAAAATTCTTTGAACTTCTTGTTACATTACATTTATTTTCATTTTACTGCTTCATACACAAAATACCATAAGAAGAAAGAATTAAATTAACGCAGAATCAGCAGCAGGTAAATCGCTTGTTATTTTCTATTAAACAGCTGCAAATGGTTATGAACCTTAGCTGTTAGCTGGTGACAACATCATTTCCGTTTCCTTTTCCTAAGTAGAATGTTGATAGCTTTTATGTATGTGTCTGGGTGTGTGTGTGTGTGTGTGAAATGAAGAAATTCCATTTGTATAAGTGTATGACTGGAGAGTCCTTAAGAATAATGGGCACTTAAATGAACGTCATTAATAAAATTGACATAGAAAATGAACAGAAATTGCGTGAATGATTATATTGAATGGAACAGATGGTACCTTAATGACCAGTTTTACTGCTATCTTCATTAGTTGTGGAATTTAAGCAAAGTAAATTATAAGGTAAGCAAAACTTTTTTTTTCATTTTAATTTTGCAATATTTCTCTATTTTGCTGAATTGGCAACTTTTGCTTCCACCTTATAATTTAAAACAAAAAAAAAAACTACACACAAAACAAGCATGCTACAGTAATTACGTTAAACGCTTTACAACAATTTCTCCCACCCTATTAAAAGGCTGACATCAAGTGGTCATAAATTATGCCGTCTTTTATAAACTTTGTGTATTGTAACAAAATTTACAGTCCGCAGCTGCAAAAAAAGGGTCACTCTATTAGCAACGGAAGTCCTTTTTTTTTTTTTTTTTTTGATTGCCTTATTAACGTAAATTGAGATTTTAATATACGTTGAAAAATTGATTAAAAATAAAGTAGCTGTGACTATGAAAAATTATTGTTACCAAAAAAAAAAAGATAGAAAATTAAAAATAAATTTAGCAAACAAAGTGGACGTCGGGTAGCATTGCGCCCGGAAGTGGTAAAAATTTTGCAACATTTAATACGTTCAATGCAGTGAAAATTCATCAAAAAAAAAAACAAAAACTTTTTGCTGTTTACTTTGTTGCTTTGCCCGCAGTTAATATAACAAAGTTAGATGAACAAAAAAATGTTTGTTAAATATCACCGGCAAAATTTTGTTGGCATCATTATTCATTTAGCTCTTTTTTTTTGTTTCAATTTGTTTTTGCTATTTCAGTTACTGCTGTTGGTTGCAAAAATTAATGAGTTTTAGTTTTGGCCAAACGTAGCGTATGGTATTCATGTTGTTTTTGTTGCTGTCATTTTGATTGTTTTTAATTTATTGTGATTTAATATCGCAACATATGACATTTGTTGACAGTTTTAAAGAGTTTCTTTTAATATTTCTGCACGTAAAAGTTAATGCTGATTTTTTGCTACAAAAATATGGCGCTGTGAGTTATAAAAATTAATTATTAATTTACTGCAAATTTTAATTACTGGATTTTATTATGCAGAGTAAATAAATGTATGAAATTATTTTAAAAAATATGTTGGAAAAATTGTATTTTGGTGCGGAGTAGCGGCTTAATGCATTTACTCACTCAGTCGGGTGACTAAAATCAAACTTTTGGCAAAGCTATTGCGGAGAGTTTAAAAAAAGCATAGAGGTTAGTGAAATCACTTTTTTGACATTTAAGTATAAGCCAAATGAAACACATTGCTTGAATTATAAATAAAAATCTTTAAAAAATTCAATTAAGTCTTGGCCTTAGTCCTCAGCGAAAAATAACTCAAAAATTGATGAGATGTACGCAGTTTCAACCTTTTCTTAAGTTTTAAATTTTTCCATAAATACAGGCTTTGTTCAGTTTTTTTTTATATGATGACAAAATCGCAATTTTGTGCTATTTAAATTTCCCTATTCTATTTTGCACATATTGTGCCATTTCAATTTTGTTCACTGTTAATGCGACACCGTTAAACGCACACCGCATTAACCAACAAAACACAGGCAAATCTCATTTGCCTGCACATTAAAGTAAATACACATGTGAGTGTTCTCAGTGTTAGTATGTCAAGTAGAAAATTCCAGTGTGGTACAACCTGCACAACATAAATGTGCTGTGCTTAAGACTACAAACGACACATGTGCAATACAGACACACAGTTGATGATGACGATGTTTATGCTAATGCTGTTGATGATGATAATGAGAAGGCGGTTATAGACGCAACATTACAAAAAAAATTGATAAAAAAATATTCTACAAAAAAAAGCAACAACGAAACATTGCGAGAAAAAAAAAACAATTACATACGCAAAAAACATGTGGACTCATACCCAGCTGGCAGCAGCAGTAGAAGTATGATACGCCATTAAAAGGTCATACGTGGAAGATGCAAATCTTTCCAACTTCCTTTTTTGCATCACAACGAGTACTTTCTTTTAAGTGGAAGTGAGAAAAGTAGGAGTTGAGTGGAATGCTCGAAGGGCTAGCGTGGAAGAGACTAAAGCCTTTTATAAAAGAGAATAAAATACGTCTGTTTTGTTGGCTGCTAAATAAAAATTACAAAATAGAGATTGTTTGTCACGATTTTTAGAGAAAAACAGAAAAAATTATGTTTTCATGAGAAAAATCGATACGTAGAAATATCAACATAAGTATTTCAATTTGATACTTGAAAATATCGTTAAATTTCAATGACGTTATTTTTTTTTAGATGAATGATTTCTTAAACACCCCGTAATTTTTGAGTGTCAAACAAATTTCTATCATCATAAAATATCTATAAACTAATTGAGAACTATAAAAAGAATAGAATCCTGAAAACATGAAATGAGATATTTTAGTTTGGGATCTGCTAACAGGAGTGTTACAGGAGCTGTTACGCATGCAGTAATATTAGCAAATGTATGGTACTTATGAGGCGGAGGTCTAACTCAATTGCTTACTGGGTACTTACACCAAGCTATACAGATACACACACATACTAGCGCAAACATTTTAATAGACTCAGCGAGTGTCAACATGAAGCTCATGCTGGTGACGTGATAAGCTTAGCGTTTGTTTGGCTAAACTAAAGTTTGCTCTAACTGTTTGACTGACTGAGTGCCTGACTAGAAAATGGTGTTAAACGCTTAAGTTATATCAAGATTAAGAACAAGTGCATAAAGTGAAGCTGGTTGCTAATAGTAGAACAAAATGTTAAAGACTTTGGAGCGGTATATCCAGCAGTGTTGACATATTATTTGTTTTTTAGATTAATGAGAGATTTTCCTAAATTGATGTGGTTTGCGAGATAAGCCCAAAATATGTAAGCGAATTGATGTCGCATTGCATTGTAAAATTTATTATTTATTTTTTTGTATTGTGTTATAACGTATGGTACCGTATGTCGACAAAGCGTCAATAATGAAAGTGCAATGATGTTCAGCTTCAGATCACTTAAAGTTTTATAGTTGCGCTAGAAGGTTAGGTTAAATTAAAAAGGATTGCTTGCATAGCAACATTCACTCGGAGGCAGTTTGCTCATTGTGATGCCCTACATATATATAAAAATGTTCCTATACTTCTCCTTTCAAAAGTCCTACTGAATAGGGGCGAACCACTCAGAAGCCTTGGTGAAGTTGAGGATACTGATGAGTTCATTTAATCATATTTAAAAAAAAAATTTCGTTTCATTAATTTCCTCTTTAAAAAGAATTAGAAATCTTATAAATAATTTGTACTCACTAAGTGAGAACTTAATTTTTCCTTTAGAACGTAATGTAGACCTTTTTTCTGTTTACATAGAAAAATAAAAAACTTAGTCTCTGAATTAAAAAGAAAACTGCTGGCATCACTGCTTAGCAGACAGCTTAGAATTTGGTTTTATGTCAGCAGACGTTAACAGCGAGACAGGCATTTATGCAAAATGATGTCATTAACTTGGTGCATAATATTTTACAACAAGAAAGGTAACAGAAAAGACAATAAGAGGTATGCCAGCAACGTTGACGACTTTGACTTTATCAAATTGATTAAATTATCTGAGAGCTTTATTACTACCATAAGTAAAGTGTTGTACGAAAATGTAAGAAAAAGTCCTGCAAAGTAATTGAGAAAACAAAAAAGATAAAAACAGCAGCGCACATTTTTTTAACGTCTTCATTATTAGTGACTGGACTGATTAGCACACAGTACAGTTTGAAGTTGTAGTGCAAATAGTTAAGTCTTTTCAAGGACATGAAGTTAAGAGTAGTGATGATATTTGCAATATAACTTTGTACTTTTATCAATAAATGAGAGCTTTTGACAAGCACACTAAGCTGACATTCTGAATACTTAGCGCATTTTTAGCACATTTCCAACATACATAATTTTGTGAAGCTGTGTTTTCTCCTTGACGAAATGTTTACCACACACTAATAAACATAATTTCCGAAACGCAAATAAAATTAGGCCAATAAAGTTATGATGCAATATGCCACAGGACAAACACACTATCAGTTGCGCATAAATGTAGCTCATGGTTTTCATAGCATTTAACTGATTATTAGCTCGTGGTTACAATTAGATAGCACATATTAAAAAGGCCTTTGACTAGAATACCACAGCCTTTTCCACTGTAGTACTAAACGCAAACCTGAAGCCAATTAAAAAATATTCAATTCAATGCACTGACCAAAGGCTTAATCAGAATTGCAAAATATTTTCCATAAACATTTTTAAGCACATTTGTCAACATTTCATCCTTATATCTACTCGTAGTTAAAAAATTAAAAAAAAACATTTTTTTGGAACTACCCTAATATACAATGCAAACAAAGAAACATATTTTCAAATCGTAATTCATTGAAATAAATAATATTTAAAAATAGCCTTAAATACCATTTTGACTATTCTGGATGAGTAGCAAGTTAATCGCCTTGAAAGTGGAAGGCTTTAAAGTATACCAAATGTTAAGCCAACGCACATGTGCTTGCGTCTGTGTGTTTTTTGTTTCAAAGTTAGTGATACAAAAGGCACGTTCAACAATTAATGAGCGATTATTGCAGCTAAACAAACACATACCCTAATACACACGTAAGTAGAGTTAGAAATCTCTACTAATCCAATATCAATGGAATTGACACAATCCCAAATACATCATTACATTGTCACTTGTATATATTTTTGTTCTCTTAATATCCCAGCAGACAACTGCGCAAACACTTTTGATCAAGACAGGCAAACATTTTGACAACACGCAGAATCAAGCTCTGATGTCAATTTAGTTCGAGTTTCTATGGCAAGTCACTGCAAGGAGTCTGCCAAAGCAATTCTCGTATGAATCAAAAGAAAAAGTTGACAGAGTGCTGTTATAGGTGGAATGAAAATTTTATAAAAACATCGAGATTCAAAATTATCATTTAATTTTGTTCATGAAAATTAAATGATTTTTTGTTTATAGTCCTTTACTTTCGTAGCGACGTTTTAGTTATAATTCTAACAGAGGAACAGTTTTGCAACATTGATATCGGGCAAAGCTCTAACCACACGTACATAAATCATAATAGATTGAAACACGCAAAATTGAAGAAATGCCTGAAAATATGCAATAAAAATATTTATTTCAATTAAACAGTTATAAGAGAGTAAGAATTTCATTGCCTGTAAGATTCAGCATCCTTTCACATATTGACTGGGATATAGAGTATGTGTGTGTCTGCATATTGTATTTGCTTTTTGTATGTGTGTATTTATACATGTATATTTGGCAGGATAAATATGTTTGCGCTTGTTGTCAACATTTCGCCTGCTTGATTCAATTTGGCCAATAAATAAAATAAAGGTAATAGGAAACTTTTGTTAAAGCTACAATCAGCGTCTAAATATAGGCAATTTGTTTAGAAACTGTAAAAAATGGATTAATTTTATTGAAACGAAGACATTGTGGTATTTTGTGCGGAATAATAATTTTAAAAGTGGATTATAAATAATTGGATTCATCATGAAAATTTTTACAATAACATATTGCATTTTTTAAGGATGACAACACAATTGTGGATATTTTCGAGATTATTTTCCACCCATATTGTTTACTTAGAATTTGAAAAAGAGAATGACATACAAAAATTTATTTAAAAATTTCATAAAAATATTGAAATATTTAGCATAATTTTGTTTGCAAAGCAATCAATATATCTCTCAAAGATACAAATACCAAAGAAGAAATACCATTTCTTCCAAAGCAATTAATTTCCTTGAAAAAAAAACAAACCCTACTTGAAAACACTTACCACAAATTAATATGTTTTTAAGTCACACGAGAAGCTGTCAAAAGCAGCCATGTCCTGGGTGTATTGTGCATTAAAATATAATTAGCATGTATTATAAGCACACAAGGCACACAAGGGCGTAACCTCATGACGTACAAGCTTAAATCTAATATTGTACCAAAAACCAAGAAGTAAGCCAATTTATCTAAATGCTTTCAGGCATGAAGAGGTGTGTGTGTGTGTGTTTGTATATGACAGCCTAAGTAGCACTTCTTCTTCTTGTACATAATCGCATTCTTCTTCTGCAGCTGCTGCTATTACTTTTACCAAATAAGTTCCTCTACATTGCGGAAGGAGTTTTGCCGGATATTTTGTAAATTACCTGCTAAATGTTGTAATCCAAGTGGTGCAAAAAAGGTGCTGCACAAACATCGTTAAAAATTCATTAAGGTTTTTTTCTTTAAGCAAAAAAAAAAATTTTTTTTTACAAAGTTGAATAAAAGCAAGTGGAAGCGCTGCAACTGCCATTAATTTGAAATTTTGAAACTTTTTTCAAGTTATGTATAAATTTAAAAAATTTTCACTGAATCATCTTCTGTTTCTGATTTAAAATAAAAATAAAAATTTGAATTGCATATTTTTGGGTTCACTTGAAGTCTTATTTTTTTTTTTTTAAGAAAACACTCTAATTTTAAGCGCTCACCCCTACAAGCGCTATAAGACATTCATCAAAATTCATGCCACGTTGCCAATCTGCTCAAAGCACACATACGCATAGTTGTATATAAACTCAAACATACCAGTACATACACTTACACTACGCTCTTTGTTGCTAATGTGTGTTCATGCGTGCCATTGTTTCTTATGAAAAAAGCAAAAAAGCACAACTTTAGTATTCCTATGTGGTTGCCTAAACTACGAAAATAAACATTGTGCTGCTATTAACAAATGCGTTCATAAACTTAAGCCGCCTAAAACTATGCACTCAAATATTTTTATATTATTTTATCTCTAAAAACACACAGCGAGGGCGTATAAAACAAAACAGAAAACGAAAAAATTTGGAAAACGGTCTTCAGTTTATGGTACGCTTGACTTCTGTACATGTGCATGTGTTGGTTCTTTGACCACCTCATGTTTGTTTCACTTGACACAAAAACATAAACAAAAACTACAAACTTTGTGTATATGATGAAAGCAAGAAAACAAAAGTTGTTCTTGCTGTTGTTGCAACAGCAACTAAAGATCGATTAACCCCAGCAACACGTACTAAATTTTTATTGAATTGGGCATTTGGGAAATCTTTTTTTTTCATGCCTGCACGTACAGGGTTCATGGTGAAAAAAAAATATTTAAAAAACATGGGCATACTTTTAGGTCACAGAACTTTATTTGTGGGCAATTTCATATGAAAGTCGTTGAACTGAATTGAAGAAGTTAGCAATTCGATTGGAGTTTGTGTTCTAAGCTTTGTACAAGTTACTTTATACAAAATAAACAGCTGAATATGAATGAAGTGGTAAAAAAAATCTTTCATGAAACTTAGGAAACTTGTTAGGGTAATGATATAAATTTTACAACACTACACATGGATATGCCCTTGTACTAAATTTCTTAGTAACAACCCAAAAATTTATGCTTAGCAGACAAGACAGATGTATGAATACCCCAACGAGTCAAGTGCTCCTGCTGTTGGCTGAATCTTTTTGAACAGTAACTTCTTGTTGCTTGCATTCTGTCTCATTTAGAGTCGTAGTTCATTTATCTTCACACTGACTGTCTCAGAAATTCACTCACTTGCCTTCGTTGTTGCCATCGACTATCGTCACGGTCGGTATGTCAATTGTATCATTAATAATGGTGTTTGCAGCAATAATTTTGCTGTTTCTTCTTAAGAAACACAACAAGAAAGCACGAAAGACATCTATCTTTTTTGTTTATATATAACATAAGACTACGACTACAAATCGAGGGGGGGAAAAGCACAAAAGGGCATTGTAAAATTCAACACTGATTGAGTGTTGGAAATTTATTCTCAGTGTGAGTGTGTGTGTTATGTGCTAAATCTACGGTTTTTCTTACTAACGTTGCACTTGTGTAGTGAAAACGTGATTTACATGAGGTTATTCTTGTAATAGATTTTTTTTTTGCTGTTTTAATAGCAACAAAAAATGTTCTGAAGATTTGTGTCTTTGTTTTTTTTTTTTTGCTATATAGAATTAAGTTTTCTACGTTGACAGATGTACATCATTTTGCAAGGAATGCAAAATATGCTATGTATGCAAAAACACAAGTGCTACATTTCGTAAGAGTGACATGAAATTTTATTTAAATTTATGTTGGTAAATGGCATAATAAGACGTAAAAGTAATGCTGGTCAAAGAAGTTTTTAATTTAAGACAGGTAAACCAAACTTTTGTTTGTAGTTGCATGGAATTAAGTCTGCATTTTAGTGTAAAAAATTTAATTTTACTTAATTCTGCAACATTTGCCATCTCAGTAAAACACTTCAAGTTTTTTGATTTTTCTTAATAATACTATCAGAGATGTATATTAAGGCTTATTGCTTGTAAAGTGTTTATCACGTCCTTACAAATACCAAAATTTTCTAAACTTTTTCCTAGAACCTTTTCTGGTATCTATAAATTATTCCCAAAACTTGAGAAATAACCTCATTTCTTTACCTAACTGCCATTAAATTCCTTGCGTTGAATATCAAAAAGTTTCCAAAAAAACCTGAACCCATTTTCAATTTAAGCAATTCAATTTTCATTTTTTAGCCAAAACAAACACAGCAAAATATGTTTGCACAAACTTATGCTAACAAGTTTTTCGAAAATTTTGCCTTTGTTTTTTGTTGCTCTTTCGTTTGTCAAAAACGTCAGCAATAAATACCAACATGACTTTGCCACCTCTTCAGGTACATTTTCTGTAGATTTTTTGTATGCTGACAGTAAAAATCTTTTTGACTATAACAAAAATAAAATAAAAAAAACACATAATATCGTTAGAGCTTATTTGATACAAAAACAACAACAACAAATTTGTTTGCAAAGAGTTAAAAAGTCAATTTTGTAAATGAAATTGACTGCAGCGCATGACACTGCACTACACTATGTATTGCTGTTGCAGCAAGCATCATGCAGTAGATTCACTGCATGCCACTTTATGTCAATATATTATTATACTGTATGTGTGCTGGTAAAAATGATTGTATATGTGTTTGAAAATTAAAGAAACAAAACCATGTTTTCAGCATTTTTTCCAGCATACAGTGGGATAAGTACGTACATTTTTATGGTAATTTCTAATGTTCATCATACGACATGGTTAGAAAATATTTATCTATTGCTTAAAACAGCATAATGTCTGCAAGATTTTGCTTATAAAATGGCTTATGGAATTGAAATCGCTGAACTCGAATATGAAGTTTTAGACACTTTATTTTTTACATACATATCCTCAGCTAAGGAAAGAAAATAACATGCTAGAATTCCACTTCAAACTTGAACTAAACAATACGTAATCTGCTTGACAAGCAAAGTTTGTTTTGGGTAAATTTAAAACGAATTAAATGGAAATATTTCATAGAAAAAATTATTAGTATAAGACTTTTGAGTAGGCTCAAGGTCCAATTTAATGAAAAGCCTGAGCCTACTCAAAAGTCTTATGCTATTACTAAAAGAGGTCGCAAAAATCATCTTTAGTAAAAATTATTTGAAATTTTAATGATATACTTTGAATTATTTCTTTATTTTATAATAATAAAACCTTAATTAAAATCCGTTTAAATTAAATGGTTAAATTAAAAAAAAAATCTGTGTTCTTTCTTTTAATGTTGCTCTTACGTCATGCCTATAAAAAAAATTTTACATTTCGAACTTAACACTTCTAATTGCCATTAATTAGCAAATTATTACAGTCTCTTTAAAATCTAATAAAATAGTCTTAGAATTTTGCTGCTAACTAACATCGGAGTTCAAATTTCTAACAAAAATTGTTAGGGTCAAACAAAACCCTTCTCAATTCACTAATAATAATAAAGAATTCAGTAAAGTTCTACCACCACCATATTCTTTTGACTGTTGAAGCCAATTTATACAGAGCGAATCGAAACTAAGCGAGGTTACATAAAATATAAATATTTTCTCAATTTCAAATTGAAAATCTGCCACTGTGCGCCATTTATGCAGGTAGCGTGACAAAGTTGTTTTTTCACAAAAACAAACAGCTTTCGGTACAAAGTGAATAACGGCAAATTTACTAAACAAAAGCTAAAAAAAAACAACAACAACAACACACAAAGGGCACATTTTTGTTGCATATCTGCTGAATTGCTGTTGTAACCCACTTGCTGTCGCACAGCTACTACGCTTCTTCATTTTATTGAAGTAAATCTAATTTTGTCAGCGACGATGCCTTGCATGTCATCCCTGCTGCATACGACATGTTGCATATTGTCGGTTTGATAACCCGCATGGCTATACAAGTACATGTGCATGTGCATGTGTTTGTATATGTGAAAGAATGTGTCTATACCTTTGTCTTTATGCATGCAAAAATTCAATTTTCCCGCCACGTTTAACGTTGCAACGTTGTCGATTTAGGGCATTTGTTGCGTATGCGGTGGCGTTTGCTGCATTGCAAGCATTGGCATCATTGAAATGCGAGCGACGCAGCAAATTTTTTTTTCTTTTCATTTCTGTATCAAAGTGGCGGTTATGTCATTTTTGTTGTCACACTGTTAAGAGTCCTTTTCAGCACTTTTGTTGTTAAACGAGTGTTGGCGGCGCTGAATAAAAACTAAATTTTTTGTGAAAGCTCAAAGCACTCGTGAATAGACGAAATTGCAAGAGAGCGCATTGCGCTTTTTGAAAAATCGTTAGTTCTTAATTTATGCTCAAGTGTGCAAGCATATTAAGCGTGGAAATTGCATGCGCAATTTTTTGGGTCAAGTGATGAAGAAAGTGGTTACAAAATATTGAAGTGTTGAATAAAAATTTTATTAGTAGCTGCAGTTTTCATAAAAGAAAGTTTTTCGTTAACAAAGCTTTTACTACAAACGTTGCTCATACGACATGATGAACAAATTAAACAAAATAATTTCTGTTCAAAATATCATGCACATAAATATTTAATGAAGTAACATAACCATTAATTTGAGTTGCAAAACTTACATGCGGAAAATATATTATTACTGCAATGCAAACGCAGACACGCACATTTAAAATTTGTGGTTTTTAGCTTCATTAATTTGTGTTTCCACTTAAAATACTACAGAGCTTCTTCCAAGAAATGCGTTTATAAATTCAAAAGGGTCTACTGCTTGGAAAACTAATTTGAATTTAGCATATTTAAAGGTGCCATACCACACCCAAAGCCAAGTACGTTACTTATGCCGTAGCGCCTAATTCAAACGTTTTTGTTACCGCATTAACCACACCGCTGTGCAATTTAATGGCTGTTAATTTGTGTATGGGAATGGGTGTGTATGCGTGCAGTATTAAGCCAACTTTTCCATTTCACGCACATCAGAATTTGTGGTATATTAAGCCTGGGGTTAGCTCGCTAAATTATTAACACATTACACCAAAAGAATTTTCTTGAAATTTTGCGATTCTACCAAACATAAAATATGTGCTCTCATTAGATTAAAGTAAATTTTATTTTATTTTAAGTAAATAATTTTTACAATTTATGTGTTAGTAGCAACTGATATAAATCGCACTTTGGTGTTTTTTTTTCTACGCTCTTTGCTTTCTGACCTTTTTCGCTGCTGCGTTCGAAACTTTCAAATTAAATGTTTTTAATTTAACTTTAGTTCTCATCGTATGTAAATTTTGCGTTTTGAATGTGTATCCTTTTGCATTTATTAATGTGGCATTTAGTTGCCTCGATTAACTTAGTATTAAATTTTAAGCGCTTGAAAAACTCTTCCTTTAATATTTTTCTTTTCTGTTTTGTCTATTTTTTGGTTGTTAAAAAGTTTGGTAATGTTCTGATTTAAACATTTTATTATGCTTATTATGTTCGTTTCTACTGTTTCCTGTACAATTTATGCACACATCACGAATCATTGTTACAGCTATTTTAAAACCCATTTAAATGTCTTTTGTTTCATATGTTCAAAATAAAATAAAGTTTTGCCATATGCCCTGAAGTAAAAATCAGAAAATTCAATTAACGAAAAAATTTAATTTAACAACTTTTTTGCTGCCTTTGTAGTATTTGGTTTCTAGAAGACTATAATAAACTTACTTTTGCAAATGTATAAATTGATAATAATATATTTAATTATAATATTTATTCAATTTCAATCTTTGTATTTTTGAGCTAAGAGTAACTTTAAGCAAACTCTTTTTTCTGATAACATTACTTAAGTTGTCAATATTCAAGGTTTGATACTAGTTTGAAACTGCATTAAGTATTGGTTTTTTAACACAATATGATAAAGAAGCAAATGTGTGCTTAGTGAACTGCCGCTCAAATTCAATTACCAAAAGATGCTCTCGTGTATTAAGCTTGGAAACAAAACTTGTTACCAGCATACTTTTATTTTGATACACACGTCGTATGAGTAACATTTAATTACATTACAGCACAAATTTGATTTAGACTAAAGTAATTAAATTAGTAATGCTTTACTATCGATATTACTTTGAAGCTTTATTAAACTGCTGTTTTTGAAGTGGTTTTTGCTGCCATAAATGAGTTGTTTTTGGCTGCTTAAAATTGATAGTCAAAATAAATAAAAACTCAAAAATTGCAAAACTACTTTCATAAAATCTATTTCATTATTCGCTACTATCTGTCAGTTCGAGTCACATGACCCACTTTTAATTATAAAACTGTTTGACGCATCTACAAAGCGGCTTTTGTCTTGTGATTAATTTTGATTATCAAAAAGCAATGGCTTTTCTGACTACTACAATCTTAGCTAGATATACGAGTATTTCAAATATATCAAATTTAAAAGATGTATCATATTGTAAATTCATAGAGGTTTTTCCTGCTGTTATAGTAAATTAAGTCCACAGCGAATGTACTCAAAACTAAAAAACCCTCAATACACATTTCCACAAACACATTCACAATACAGCAGCAGTACATATGTTAGCAGTAGTCAAAACATACAAAACTTTCCACAACTTCTATATAAAGTCACAACAACGTAGAAAAAGTTTCTTTTAATGTCTTCTTGACAATAAAGCTTAAACGCTACTTAGCAACTGATTAAAAGATTAGGCAAAAAGTTTTTATAGCAAATTGGTATTGTTTTGTCACTTAAATTGTGGCAATGAATATATCACATTAAATTTCCAAACTAAAAATTGCTTTGATTTGATATAAACTTTTTGTGTATTTTTTTATGATACCAAAAATTGTTACAATTACAATTATTGGCGAAGTGCCAAAAAGTGGGCAAGAAAAGAAAAATTATGCAAAAAAAAATCAGCGAAAAAAACACCTGCAACAGCTGCCAACAAAGTTGCCAACTGGTTTTGCTATCAACAGACTCATAAAATTAAGCCAAAAAAAAAAAGAAACATGAAAACTTACTTTTATGGCAGACAACAAGAAATTTGCTGCTACCACAAAAAATATTTGGTGTCATACTTATGCCAGAGAAAATGATAATAGCAATCGTAAAAAATTCCAATTATTAAAAAGTGTTGAAAGTAAATTGTGCGGAAAATATGAGAAGAAAAGTTTGGCAAAAGAAAATAGCATAAAAAGTGTATTGTAAGGACGTAGAGATGTTGTTGAAATCAAAGAGCAGAAAACAAGTTGTATTTAAGACAAATTATTATGTATGTTTAAATGATTTATTTGTTAAGTATTCTGACAATTGTTTAATTTTTACTCTCCTTACTCCGTCGAAACTCTATGAAAGCAAACTTAGATCTGGACTTTAGAGCTTAGTTTAGGTATTATTGTAGACTATTTATTGAATTTTCCACTTTCAAAACTTTCCATTTTAGTACTCAAATCTCGATGCAATTTATTCAGCACAATTTTTATGCATCGTTTTCAGCATAGTACGCTGTTAGCTAAGCTCAAATGTAGAGTGCTGCTGCTTAAGAAATACAAAGCACAACTTTGGATATGCCTATCAATTAAAAAATCTACATAAATTGCACATACAAGCCTAAAAGTATGCTATGTCTTATGCAACAAACTGGAAATCTAATGCACAGAAATTATTGTGCACTTAAAGGCATGTTGACAGCATTATTTATTGCAAAAAGGGATCAGACGATTTCAATAAAGCAAAATAAAAAAAAATTTTAGTTTCTTAAATTATTTAAAAGCAAAGCGCAATAATCCTAAAAGCAAAGAACAATTTTTTTCACTTACAAATCTTTGTACACATACACACGCACAGGCATGAAAATAGAATAACCCAGCCAACATTTGGATGAATGTGAAATTTTGCAACTTCTAGGACATATAACATAGCATAATATTGGTAGACTAATACTCTGTTTCCAAAAATTTGCCCAGTTTTTTCCAAGCAGATTATCCATCATATCATAATATGAACTCGTGTGCAATCAAAAGAATCGCCCTGACAATTGATATACGTAACATATACGATTATAAATGTTTGCTGGGACTAAAAACTGTTAAAAAATTTATTTGAATTGTCCCTCGAGAGAGGAAGAGAAAGAGTAAGCGCAAAAAAGAGTGCAAATCGTTGTAAAGCACCAATGCCACAATGGAGTCAGCATGAGATCTTATCGACTATAGTCGGGTCTCGTCGAATACTCGGTGGCGCATTAAAAATGCAAATTAAAAGGCAGCTGCTGGAGTAGAAAAAAAACTGCACAGTTTGCTTTTTATGCGACATCTTAAAACCTGCATATGTAGTAGTTTTTTTATTGTGATCCCTTTTTTTGGGCATTGCGTCACCCAGTTGAGCGCTCAATGGTATGTGAAACGAGCGCAGTCTAGAGTAAGTAAAAAAAAACTAAATTGCGAATAAGTAAGCAAAAAAATAAAAAAAAGAGAAGACAAATGCGAAAGCCAAATGAAAATTTATGCGAAAAAGTCACAGAAAAAATGGCGGCAATGCTAATTTTGCTACGTGTCTAAAAGTATGCAAGCCTTTTTGTATGAGCTGTTTGTTGCTATACGGCAATGTTGGTTTAGTTTTGTTTGGAGCACATGCACGCAACGGCGTGTATTTTGAATAAATGTGTCGTAAATTCACACACATACATACATGCATATGTAACCTTGACATGCTAACATATTTGTATATATGGGCGTAACTATGTTCGAAATTCAAGCACCAAAAGATATTACTAAATAAAAACTAACTTATAGGCTCACTATTCAGCTTCGAGATGCAAATAAAGCGAAAATGCTAAATTTGACTATATTGTTACTTTATTGCTGATTAGTAATTTAAAGTTTGAACAAATGCCGTTACTAAAATCGTCACATAAAAATTGAAATAATTTATTCTTACATGTCGTATAATAAACGCTTAGTTGGAAATAATAAAATTTGTACATTTATGCATTGTGTGATGCCTTAGTTTACTTCCAAGCTTTTTGACAAAGTACTGCATTGATTGAAAAAATTTTATCAGCTCTTGTAAAGCCAAGTTGCTGCCTTAAAAATGTTAAAAAATTCATACTAAAAGTTCTTTTTTACTTTCATATTTTTTCTTTCAACAAAAAAAAGTTAAATGCAGTTAAAATACATATTTTTGCAATTTTCTCCAAAAAATATATGCAAATTTCATTAAGCGTCTAAAAGTCACTACAAGCAAAAATATTTCAAACATGAATAAAATGGTATGCTTTTGCCAAATAAACCTTTTTTCGCTTAATTCAAAACGTGTTTTATTTCTTTTTCTAACCATTTGAGTGCACACATGTGATGCCAACTTTTTTTGTATTCATAAGTTTTACATATTTTTGCGTCAACATTGGAATTGTTTTTCAGAGAAAAAAAAAAACCAAAAAAAAGGATGCTGAAGTATGACAAAAATTCAAAACAATGCAAACGTATGTAGTTGTAACAGATTGCATACTTATGCGATTACATTTTTTGTTTGTGTATGTACAAAGGCATATAAAGATGTGCGTGCAGCACGTTTTTGATTGCAATAAGTAAGTATTGTTAAGTAACAAATAACGATCAAATGAAAATTTTCTTTTCAGTTGCCTGCTTTTGTGCGCAAAGTTGATTTGAAAGACTATTGAAGGTTTATTGACTTGACAGCACTTTTTGTAAGAAAGTTATTTATAAAATAGTTTTAAGTGAAATTTCTCAGTTATGAAAAAACTAAAAAATAAAACGAAAATTTGAATGTATTTTTTTTAGTGAACATTTCTCAAACATCATCTTATTTTAACAAACTTTTTAGCAGTTACCTTATTACTGTCGTACTTAGAAAACACATTCCGATAACTACTTGAAAAGTGTTTGCGTTTAAAAAAGAGAAGAAGAAAATCTTCAACTATCCATTTTGAGCTAAAATTTTGTATAAAAATGTTATTTAACAAACACAAAGTTTTTACCACTTGCTACAAAAAAAAAAACTCAGCACGTAGAATTCCTACTGCTGCTCCTCCCAGTAATAAAAAAAAAAACATTTTTAAACTAATGCTTTGTTTGATTTTTCTTAAATGTTGCCATCTCCATCTCACTCTAACACTAAATGTTACACCCACTTAAACTTTTTTTATCTCACTTTCTCTGTGTGAAACTTTTGGCAGCAAGTCATAGTTTTGTTTTCATAAGAGAAAACCCAAAAAACTTGCAGAAAAACTTGAAAATTTTGTGTTTTCTTTTTTTTTTATATTTGGCGAACGTCATTGCAGTTTAATATCTCACTCGTGTTACAAAGAAAAACATCTTATTTTGCTAACTACAGCAGAGAGACAGTGCTGTGTTAGAGTGTCAGGCGCTATGTTATGCAACACAACGAGCGCCGCATTAAGTAATTGAAAATGTTGTGTAAGTTGTAAAACTACTGCAATGATTTTAATTACATTAGAAATTAATTGCAAATGAGTGCAAAAGATTTAAGGATTTAACTATGGCTTAAATGTATTGGAAGAAAGATGCAAAAGGGAACTATTATAAGAGTTAGTAAGAAAATGACAGTGTTGCCAATTGAACAATAGTAGTGATTATTAATAGTAATAAAATTTACCGTGTAACAATATAAGAAAATAGCTAAAAAATCAAAATTTTTAAACAATCCAAGAAAAAACATCGATAATCAACCCAAATTTTTCGTGCATACTTTCATAGTAAATAAGGCTAAAAACATTTCCTAAGAGTTTCCCCACTATATTGCAGAAACTCAATTTTGCAAATTTTTCTATTTGAATAAAACGCTTTTATTTATATTTGATCGATAGAAGTAGTGATCTTCTTAAATGTATACCTTGGTACTGGGATGTGAAATCGACAACTCTCTGCATGGTTTGGATATCAAACTCTGATAGAAGGATCATATCAAGAAAAGTAACGAGAAGCCTTAATGCCACCCGGTGGTCTAGCACCCGCATATTTAAGGAATTTTCAAAAAATTTTGTGAAGTTGAAGATAATGAACAACGACAATTAAACTTTGTAGGTATGTTATATCACTCAAGGTGCTAACAACAAAATTTTTATAATAATCAAAAAACCATATTAACCATATAAATAATGTCAATATCATTTCAAAAATTTAACAGTATATTATGTCTAAAATTCTAGACCACCGGGTGGCCTTAAATTGAAACTTTCTAAAATGTAAAAAAATACTGCAAAAGGAGTGCTTAAGCCATTTTGCACGGATTGATAGTAAAAATGAGATTGTGGCTGGGAAACGTCCAACAACATTATACAACGCTACCAAAACAATGCACTATGATGTTCCGAGGTACTTAAAAAAGGTCAACTTACACCGAGGTCTTGGTATGAAAACTATAGCTGACAAAATTCAAAGCAAAATCTCGCGAAGTGAAGCAAGTTGAAGAAACAATATGTTTCTCCAAAAACTCACGTAAAAACGACAGCTAACTTCACAAAACCATGTGATCCAATCAATTAAATGGTAAAAAAAAGTAATGGTTTTAAACATTTTTCTTGTTTGTTTTGCTTAATTTTATTTGAAATAAATCGCTTATTGGCTATAATTTTGTAACATCCTTTGATTTTTTGTATATAAAAATTTAAAAAAATAAATAAGCCATATATTGGAATTACAAAAAACCACCAAAAACACAAGCCCATTATGCAATAGTATGCCATTTGGCAAAGTTATAGAAAAATTTACAAAGATTTGAATAAAACAATAATTATTTTTATCCTAAAAGTATTGGCAACACTATCAATTTGCACACAAAAACTTGTGGTAACTAAGAGAATTAAAAACGACAAGATCTTTTATCAAAGTAAAAGTTTTAAATCGAATTAAATGCGTAATTAAATGAACAATGCTCTTAAGAGTTTTGCACATAGATAGCACAATTTTATTAGAAATTATAATTGCAAATTAATTTGCTTAAAAGATGTATAAAGCAAGACGATTTATATAACTGGTAAGAAATGTTATTTATATTTGTAAATAATTAAATAGTTTCTATGCTTTTAGGACAAGCAACATAATGATAAGCTAGTAAAACAGATGATATACATCAAGGTAATATGGATAATTTTTGATTCTTTTATAGAACAACTTTTTCAATTACTCATGTATGTTATCAATTGAAAAATTGCCAAAGAAATACTACTTAGTTGCAGAAGTTTTTTTTTTGTATAAAAGATTTAATTTTATAAACATATAAGATATTAAATATATTTTTTACTCACCATTTGTTTTAATTTATAAAAGCAGTTCAGCAACATTTTTGTTAAAATTGAAATCTGTTACGGGGAAAAAAATTGTTAATACATACTCGAACATATAAATTGCAAATAAATAAAATACTACTTAAATCTAAAAAAAATTTCAGCATAACATATCCTAAAATTGAATAAAACTCGCAACATTTTCCCCCAAAAAAACCGCATACTATAAGATATCACTTTGCGGAAGTAAAGCAAACACTTTCAAATTATTTGTCATTTATTGAATAATACATATAAAAGAAGAGCAACCGTACACATGCAATAGATGTGCCGAATTGGAAATTGCCAAATTACAAAACCACATACACAAAAGCAACAACAATAAGGCCAATTACTTCCGTTTCCTGTTAAGCAGCATCCAACAACAACAAATGAATTCAATTCAATATCGCACGTATTTATTTTGCTCTATAGCGCATTTGCTAACAAAATGAAACTGAAAAATTCACCAAAATACACACACACATACACAAATAATAGTACTTGTACAGTAACACATGTACTCATACGCGCAACTATACAATGAAAAGCACAATTGTCTGCCTTTTCAGATTTTCAAATTGATGTGAAATTGAAACGCACACAACAAGCCCAACATACTTAGCGTTACAATCTGTTGTATAGAATTTTCGTCCCAGGTGGCCATTGGCTTATGTGAAAAGGTTGAGTTTGATACATTTTTGTGGCAACAAAATTTGTACGATACTTTTTTTTTTTTGATATTGAAAAAATGAAAATATTTATGGAAAGGGAGATTTACGGAAATTAAATTCATCCATGAGGACTATTCTTATATATCCTGGTGGTATGTTTTGCATCCAAATTAAGTAAATTTAAAAGAGGATGTGATTGATCATTTTTTTCCAATTTTTTCTGAAATAAACTGAGTCTAACTGATTAATTGAAATGATTCTGAGCTTCCTGAAATTTTTTACTGATGGAAATAAATACTTGTGTATATATTGATTAATAGAGGCATATATAACATTCATTAATTTTATTTCTCACAACACAAATATCTCGGCAATGATTCAATATCACTAATATTAAGATACTGATACCTGTTCTTCTTCAAGTACACGTTCACTAACTCTATTCACTACTGATACCATTTACGTTACAGCTGAATGGAGAAGCGCAACAGCTAAACAGCTTTCTTTGCCAGTTTTGTTGTAAATTTTTGGCAACATATACTACAATTGTGATATATGTGTATGAAACACAGTTTATTTGTCTGTCCGTCTGTTTGCATGCAGCAACTTCTGACAGCGTAAAGTACACAGTAGATGAGATTTCTAATAAAGTTTCATGTCTGTTATTTGAGTACGCTGTTTGTCTGTTCATTTATATGTCTGTCTGTCCGTTCAACTCAACGTCTGTCTGTATGATTTGTTAAGGTTAATGCGTGCTGTTATAGAAATATGTGTGCATGTGTATTAAGGTGAGAAATTGACATCATTGATCAGTGTCAGCATTGAAATGAAAACCCTTCAAATGTTGTGGCAACAGCAACCGCACAAATGTCCATGAATGATTGAAGGTAGAAAGAGTTTTGATTTCAAACACAATCAGCTCAGTTCAATTTAGTTCAGCTGCTTTTATCATTGATATATTGTGAAAAGTTTAATTTTTGCATGGGCTTAACGAAAAAATAACAGCGAAGGCAAAATAAATTGGAAAGATTTTCATAGCAAGTAATTGCTGTAAGCTACTTTACAAATATATACAGAAGACCAGGAGATATAATGGTCACCAGATGATCATCGTCATTATCGATGGATTAGGCACAGATAGCAAAATCAACACTGAATTCTGCCAACAAGCATATGCATCTATATTTGTGTTTAAGCTCGCTAGAAACGGAAGTACGTAAATCGGGGACACTCGTTACTGATCGTGAATGTTGAAAGAGTTATTCGGAGGCCCTAAGCTCTATGGGGAGGTAAATAAATAAATTATATTTTTTTATAACAATTTTTAAAAGTCAAACAATTAGTTTTGCTATTTTTTTCTAAAAGAAACTTGCAAAGTATAAAATTGCGCATTAAGGTATGCTACATTTTTCACGTTAAACTTAAAACCAATGACACACATATAATTATAATAATTTTACTATTCTAGTGCATGTGTATACGTAGTTATGTCATTATGTCATTTATATTTTTGCTTTTATCTTATATATACCCCAAGCACTTGGTGTACACAAACTCAGCACATTAATATACACATACAAAACTATTTACACATTACAGCACAATGAGCTACACTTTTATCTGTAAGGCTAAAATTTGAATTTTAATTTAAATAAAAAGCATTTTACTTTTTTTTTTCATTGCTTTTTACGCTATTATCTCATACATTTTCCACTCTATATCCCTTTGTTCTGTTAACTTTAATTATACTTTATTTGCAAATGTCCTTTTTTTTACGTTTTGTGTTGTTTTTGTTTTTATTATTTATTTAACAGCTTACAAAAGGTATTCATTGACTGCAACACAATTGCCACCACATTTAAATACTATCATTATGCTTAAGTATAATAGGTACGACAGTGTTTCACAAATTGAAAATTGGGTCCGATTGTAAGAATTCAATGATGATGAATGTCTTAGGAAAAAAAGTCTCTTTCGAGACTTCTTAAAAATATTCATCAAAATCCAAATCGATACGGTTTTTAATTCTGTATTGTGCTAGAAATATGAAGTAAACAAGAGAACTTTGGCGAACAAGAATAAGAGCTTATATAGAGGCCTAAAGAAATGTTATATCATATATAAAACCCAAATAAGACTCCGCTATTTGTGCCATGCTACACAATTGAGTTTCGCCTTAGACTCACTAATGGTCTTTGAATAGCTAAGTTATATAGGTATGTAGGTTGTTGAGCACAACCTGATTATTATTATAAGCACCTATGGACTTTTTCCCATACCATCCTTTTTCGATGATCCAACATGCCACATTTAAAATTGAATAGACCTTTAGGAGAAAAACTGTTGATAGCTCTTATGTAGCAAAAAAAAAGAATACCCAGTCTCGTTGCCTAGATATCACTCTGAGTCCGTTCCACAAAAAGCTTTCAAACTACTCTTATAGAAGACATGAGTAAGACCTCGAAGTCTCTAGAGTGCTCTAAATAAAGAATATGCTTCCATACTCTTAATCAATTTTAGGCATAGGTTAGGTTAGGCTAGGCTATAGTGGTGGATTGGAAACCCTTCATAGATGCTATGGTCAGACCCAGATTTAGAAATTGGCTGCCTTTAGGCCATTCACAAATTGCATTCCAAGTATTCGCACTTTTTCCCCCCGGTATAAAAAAATTTTCAAAGTTCCCAATTCTTGCCGCACTGGTCTAGTGTGCCTCTAACGTTAATCCGGGCCTGGCTATGGTCCATAGTGACACCACATCTCTGAAGATTTAATCAGATAGTATATGTTGTTTGGTTTATGGCAAATGTATTCGACTGCCTGGCAAAATCGTAAATTCTGTGGAGTTTTAGTTTTGCAACGTCGTGCAACGAGTAAAGGACAGTTTGTCCAAGTGTTCTGAGCCTTGTCCTCGCAAATGCAGGGCAGGTATATTTTCAACATTTTTGAATATACAAATGCTCAGATGATATGACACCCACTCTTGAAAATGTTTGTAGACTACTGAGCTAACAAGTTAAACAATGACAACGACGACAACAACAACAACACGTACTACAATTGCAAAGGTAACAACGTGACTTTAAGTAATTTTTATATTTTTTTCCCTCATTCTAATTTACCTTGTATTACTTTAACTATTTTTTATTCTTTTGCTTACTTTGTTGTGTTTTTTATTTTGTTTTTTTTTTTCTATTGCAACCGCAATTTTAGTTTTATTGTTATTATAATTTTTGTTGTTGTTGTTGTTGTTGCTCTTATTGTGTTATTTTTAGTAATTTTAGTTTTATGTTTAACATGCAAATTGTATCCTTTTTGTTGTTGTTGTATTTATATTCTAAGCAGAGTTTCGCTTTTGTTGGTGTGTGTTAGTTTTTTATTGCACCGCACATTTCACTTTTACTCAAACTTTATTTCATCAGTCACGCATGTCACGTCACGTGCTATGATGATGACTGTCATTATACTGATGATGGAAATAATTATGATGGTGCTGATGATAATGACGATGGTAATGAACACAATTATTATGATGAGCGAAAATTGAATGAGAAAATGAAGGAAGTCATATTAATGATTTAGTGAAGCTAAGCATAATGAAATTTAATTAAGTAGATGAATAAGTTTACTATAATTTATTTTATGAGTTTCTAAGAAAAAGATCTCTTTCATTGAAGAAGAACAACTGGCACGAAACATGTGAAATGAAAATACTTATATTGTTTTAAGAAGAAGATTTTTATCATTATTTTAGTGTAATGCATTCGGAACAAGAACTCGCAGCGTTGATATACGATCGTGTGTGCGCAATATCGCACCAAAATTACTAAACCAATATAAAGGGGAAATTAATCTTTAGATACATAAATGTTTTTAGGGTGTTTGTAAACAAAAAAAATTTCCGAGGCCCAATTTTATATGATAAGAAAATTTTTTTATTTGGATCGTTCCTAATAGTGCGAAAAATATTCAAGTAAAAGTTGGAAAAACAGTGTTTTTATGAGCTGTCTTTATATTTTTCGTGTTATATGCGTTTCTTGAAATAAACTTTAATATCAAATGAAAGTTTATAAAATTCTCTATAAATCCTGTTTCCAGTGATTATTCCCTAAATTCTTTAATTACTCCGCATAGCATCGCAAACCCCCAAATAATGTCAATACTTTGAAACACATGCAACCTTAGCTGCTTGGATTGAAGAACTTGGCGGTTCACGACGCTGTATCGGAATTGTGCTTTAGCAATTTTTTTTACCAAACACCCTAACATTTATAAACCTTTATTTTCCAAATAACGCACAAAATCTGATATTGTTTTTATAAAAGATTTTTGAAAGATCAAGCCATGCCCTTGATAAGAAAATCTTCTCTGTTTTCGTATATCCATATGATGCATATATGCATACAATACATTTAACCTAATATTTTAGACTCTACTGTTGTATTAATTTATTTTATAGAATTACTGCGCAAAAACATATAATAATCCTTGCGTTGAATGACAGTCAATTTCAAAAAAGCATTCAAAGAAGCAAATGAAAGATTTTAAAGCAAAACTCTTTCAAACGCTGCGCCTAAGAGTATACTTGTAAATCGTAATCTTTTGTGCCTAAGCTCCAAAGTCTGGTACACACAAAAGATGTTCCATACGTTGGCTGTAAGTTGCTTTCAATAAAGCAAAGAATACCAGAAAATGCACAATACAACAATAGCAAAATGCCATGGTTAAATTTATACGCAGATTGACTTCATACCTGTATTTATCTGTTCACATTTGTAAAGGTGTTTTGTATGCATGGTATGCTTGCCATGGGTAAAGCCGGTGTGATAAATTAACTTATTTACAACACTGCTATGAGTATTATTGCTACTTTTCAAATGGCAAAACCAAAAAAGCCTTCTGTGTTGAGATATAAAATTGATAAATTGCATTTGAAGCAGATTTCTACAGAATTTACTGTAAAGGCTCACCTATGAGAAATGACTACACCAATTTGCTTATCAAAATGAATTTATTTTCATATGTATAATTTTGTATTTGTGTAAATATGTCTGCATAACTGCATGAGTCTTTAAATAAAATTTGTCTACCTTTTTAGTTAAAAAAGGTTTACAGTGTTAAATAAATTATCGCTCTAGGCTTGAAATAATTTATTGATTCGAGATATTTTCATTTTAGCCAAAAAAAACATTTGTGTGGAAGATCTTTTTGAAAATATATTTGAATTTTTATGTTCATTCAGTGATAAGCGACTGTTTGATGTTTTGCATATCTTTTTAGTCGCATGATATTTTAATTCGCACACGAGCTTATAGTAGCCATTAGATTATTTGATCACATACATACTTTTAGTCTCATGTTATTTTTATGTTATGTACAAATTTTTAAATATTTGGTGGTTTCTTATCTCAAGCGAGTTTTTAGTAGCATGCGATCATATTGGCATGCTGCTTGTTAGTCGTAAATATGCTTTAGAATGCATATGACTTAATGCGTAGCATGCTATTTCTTAGTCGCAAATAAAATTTTGGTTCAATATGGACTTTTAAGTTATCAAAAATGAATTTATATTTGCATTTCTTATTTAACTAGGAATTTCTGTAACGTTACTGATATCTTTCTCCGTCGCATTTCCACAAGCCTGACTACTTTTTTCTAAAGCAAAATGTTTTCACGAAATATTTTTGTATTAAATTTTGTAGCATTTGCTTTAAGAGCAGCCTTAATACAGCGTCTTTAGCTTTATATTTGAATTGTAGTTATGGAAACCACTCAACGCTTCTGTTCAGTGCTTATTTCATTCACAAAATGCTCCCATATTGAGTTTGATAACATTCACTCACACACAGTTAAACGTTCGAATGTATTTATTGTATGGCAGGTGTCATGTCAACTTGTCAGAATCTTATCACTTTTGAGCTATTGAATTTTTGAACCCTTCTCAATATCTGTTTTAAGTTTTTATCATTAATTTAAAAGGTTTCATGTCATACATTTTAAGTCGCCTAGTTTTACCAGAGTACTTGCTTAAAGCAATTCTAGTAAGTATGTGAAATTTGTTTGGTTGTAGTGGAGAAGCAAAGTTTTTTTTTAAATACTAAACGGTAAACGAGTGAGGTTACTTGTATTTCAAATTGTACAGGTTAACGCCAAAACTAGTGATCCGTAGACAAAACTACATATTAAGCTTTTATACCGAAAAGTATGCAATGAAATTTTAATTTACAATTATTTTGGTAAACGAGGCTGGTGTTGGACAGCCTAAGTGACGTAGGTAAGCTTCGAGCTGGAAATTTTTTTTTTAAATGACTATGAGCAGCAGAATAAGACAATGAAAACTTTCAACTTTCGGCCGTGGCTCATGGTTAACAAGTTACAAGCCTAAAAGGCAATTTCATTTGACTTTTTTTAAAAAAACAAATTTTTCAATAAAAAATAATCCAACAAAAAAAAAAAAAAAATAGAAAACCACAAATTATTCATACGCTAAGCTTAAGTCTTTAACGAGCTTAGTAAGAAAAATGCCTGAAACAATAAAAGAAAGCAGCTCCCCAACTAACACTCAATTTGCATAGCAATTATTATTTGCACGACCCGAAGCAACAACAACAACAACACCAAGGTATATGAAGTCCTGTAACTTGTTGACAGAAGGAAAGCAAAAAAAAAATTATAATAAACATAAAATAAAAAAAAACTCCTTAAAGAAAATTCTATACGAGAAAATGATGAAGAAAATAAAATCTTAAATTGAATTAAGCTTTTTATTAAGTGAACGACAACGGACAACGGCCAGGACATTTAAAAAATTGCTATGGAGTTTTGCCTACGCTATTTTTTTATTGCTTCTTAGGGGCAAGTTCATGAGAATAGCAAGTGAATGTAACTTTTTTTAAGTGAATTGTCAATATTTTCTATTATAACTGGCTCTACTTAAGTGTTATAGACATTCAACTTTGTTTAAGTGCAGTCAGTCCTACCTCCTAAATATTTGAAGAAAAAGCAACTTTAATAAAAAATGAAAAGGAACGTGCTGACTTGTTGTTGTCATAATTGAAATTTGAGAATCGTTAAGTTTAGCATTTTTCTATTTCAGAATGAGGAATTCAATTAACAGCTTATATCTTTCAATATACATAAGTCACGCATGAAATAAGCTCAGCATTCTTGGTAGTCATTTCCATTTGCTTATGTTAGTCGACCCTACTAAGGCTGCTCGGAAATATTTCTCCAACACCGCTAAGGGCAAAGGCAAAATCGCAAGTTCATTAAATACTTAACTATATGCTAAAGAAAATTTTCACGTCATTGTTTTCTCTTGCGCAAGTCATATCTTTCTGTCTTTCTCATTTTCATTTCAATTTTCATTTTCCATTTTAACATCAAAGCTCTAACCCAACAGACATTTTGTGGGTGCTGCTTATGCCGGTGAGTTTCTTTAAAAGAACCTCAACAAATAACCACAAAAACGCACTTTAAGGGTACTACGTGCCACACGGCAATATAGCTTTGCTTTTAATAGCGCAAAAAACATAGCAAACAAACGTACAAAGTGTTTGGTATGTTAACCTAAAAAAGGAAAAAAAGTCCTTGAGTCAAAGCATTTGACACTCCCTATTGCAAGTGTTTACTCTGAAAAGGTAAGAGTAGATTTTGATTTTTTTTTGTTTTTGTTTGCCTGTACAAAATTTAATTTTTATTTTTGTTTATTTTGTTGTTTACGTCTAAATTTCATTGTGTATTTTGTTTGCTTTCCCAGAAAATTTAGCAGCATTTTCATTATTTTGTTTAACACACTAAAAAAGAAATTAAATTGATTGAAATGCAGTTAAGTCTGGAGGAGTGATATTTTTTCTTTTTAATTCCATATGATTGTTTACAAAAGTCTTTCAATTTATAAGAGCACTGTGAGAATTTTTCGTACTAAATTATTATGTATTCTGTTACAAGTCGCACGGATTTTAGGGGAAAAAAAATCGACTTTTTCAAATGCGAAAACATTTTTTTTCTGTAGCTTTAGTTGACACGTACTCGTATATCAGGACTATGCTGAAACTTTTTTATTTCGAAAACATATAAGAATTTTTGATAGTGTTTTTTTTTTCAAAATTTCTTTTTCTGAATTATCAGTCACCAATCCAAGCAAAATATTTAATTTTGTAGCTATTTTCTCAATGTGCTTAAAAATACAAACAGATCTTTCTCTTAAGGACCATGAAAACAACTGCAAGCAAACCCAACGACTTCAGACGTCGGTGTACATGGCAGCAAGGATAATGAACAGGATTATGTTACATTAATGTTATTCCGCAGACAAACCAATACACACACTTGTCGCATGCTGTTGAAATCTTTTTTCATTATTTTATTTTTAGACGCGTTTATTTCTTCGCAAGAAGACACAAACAAAAAAAGAAATTAAATTAAAATCAAAGCAAAAAAAAAAATTTTTTGTGTAATTATAGATTAGCAGGATTTAGTTATTTGCTTGGGCATACTAAGCAGCTGCTTTTGATTTTATTAAATTTTTTTTCTTTTTTATTTGTCATGTAGCAACTACCAAAGTATTGTGGGTGCTATGTCTACAAATTTTGTACGAAAAAGCAACAGGCATGTGCGTCGCATTAACGTTGTAACAATGGAGCACAAGACAGCGCGCGTGATGAAAAGAAAAGAAAAAATTGCTGCTTCACGATAGAAAAAAGATTTTAATGCGCTGATAAGAGCTAAGGACCTTTAACCGAATGGCCATTAATTCAATAAATGCTATTCAAATTGGATGTGTAAGATAAGAGGCTTAAGTCAACTGGAAATGAATTTTTAATAAAAAATTTTTAAACTTTTTTCTTTGATATTAGAAACACTAGAAAAAAGTGCTCGCCGATAGGTATTGATGTCATTTATTGAAATTTTTTGTAGATTTTGCAATCAACAAAAAGAAGATGACAATTTGAAACCACTTACTTCCATCCAATTGCACTCCTCAATTCTATTGCTGACACTTAGACTCAACTGTTGTGCAATTGATTGTGCAAACATCACGCGACATTAAAGCACATGACATCATCTCACAACCACATAACACGACATATAACGTGAAGAGCGAAAACTTCAACGCCGTCAACAACAAAATACTCTTATCAAGAAAAATATGAAAGCATCATTTTACCGGAAGACGACAACGCAAATAGCGAAAGCAAAAAAATCGCTTGCAAACATCTTATTCTAATGGGCAAGACATCAGCACAAGATGACGATGCAGATGACGATGATAACAAGGACGATGATGAGAATGACTATTTTACAGAATGTGGAATGTTGTTGAGGATAACAGCAACAACGAATCATCAGCTTAATGCTAACAATTGTGATGATGCTAGAAAAAAATAAATATATTTTGTTGGAGAGCAGACAAACAAGCAAAAAATTTTCAATTTTACATATACTGTGCGACAGAAAAGTAGAATTTAGTTTTCTTTTGACATAAATACTTTCGTATATATTGATTAAAACTGTTGCAACATTACATTAAACGAATGAATTTAATTCATTAAATGAGAAAATTTAATTTTTTTTAATTTAGACGTATGAGTAACCTCTTAAAATCATTTCTTTATACATGAATTTAAGTGCTGATCTTTTGGCTCAGATGCAACTAAAACGTCACTTTATGCCAGCATTTAAAGCATCTTTATATTGTGCTCGCAAATTTAATTTTTTGTTAATGGCCGCTGAAAAAATTACGATTTTAAGCAAATTTTCACTATAGGAAAAAATATTTTGATTAATTTTTTAAAAAAAAACTATTTGATATATTCCATAGACAAACTTTCAACAGTTAATTTGGGTATGCGTAACATTTAATAATATTTCATCACAAAAAATGCTAAAAAGCCAGCTGAAACAAACATTTCTTTAACATTAATTTTTTTCAAAATTTAATATATCAGCGATATTACTCCGCAATTGATTTAAGAAAAATAATAAAAAAAATTTTGTCTACCAGTGTTAGAAATGCATTAAAGTTGGCAACGATAAAAGCTTCAGAAAGAAGAACTAAAAAAAAATCGTGCAAAAAAAGAACGTACCAAAGTTTTGGAAAAATGTTGACAACGACATTCAAAATGACATTTCGTCGTCGTTGAAAGTGAGTGCAAAAATAATACGACTAAAGCGATGCACGAAGAATTTCTGGAATTTCGAGCAACGCAAGAAAAAAGGATGAAGACAATACAAAAACGATGAGTTCATCTGCATTGACTGTCAGACATGTTTAGACTTGCCATTGCCATGAATTGCAAGCAAGTGGGTGGCAAAAAAAATGCTGATGTTGCGTCTATCATAATGACATGTGTCACACATGCATGAATGTAACATATATTGTGAGGAGACGCGTTGACATTTTAACAAATTGTCATGGAATAAATTAGTGTCAACATATGAATGATTGTCATGTCGGATACAAGCGTTATCTTGAAAGAGGAGCAAGTAAAAAATTGAATTTTTTATTATTGCATATAAAAATGTACTATAGCAAAAAATTACTTTTCAATTTAACTTATAGTCAAATGCATACAGAGGTTTTTTCAAGCTAATGTGATATTTAGATCATTAGTTACTGAACTGTAGCAGATGAAAATGATTGAGAGGAATTATATATTTTAGTATTAAATTGATATATTGATATTTATTTATAAAGAGCACCTTCGTAAAGATAGCAATTTGGCAGTGGCTATAAAAATAGTCGTTTCTATAATGGCATATTTGTTTATAAATCTTTGAAATATCTTCAAGCATACATAAAAACTAAAAAAAATATTTCAAATTGCCTTAAAATATGCAACATATTTTGTTGACAGTAGTAAGAATTTCACTAACAGAGTTCGTTAATTTTTTTTCCAAATAATATTTAGCAATAAAAACAATTTATATTGTTTAAATTGTTTCCTCAACTTTTACATAGCATACTTCTAGGCCATTTCAACTAACATGCTAGCAGCTGTTGACAGTGACAAATGTCTTTGTTGTAGGCTTGCATTAGTACAAACCGGATGTTGGTTGCTGTGTGCTGTGTTTGACAGTTTTATAGTTGTACTAGTCGTAAGTGTTGCTTGTTTTTATTTTTATAAATACATCAGTGCCAAATTACTTCCTTTCAACAAATGACAACATTTTACAAGAAGACTTGTTGTAGGTACATACATACATACATACATATAGATATTTGTTTTTCTGATTACTCTGGGAGAAATTGCTTGAAATATAGTGAATTTATTTTTTTGTTGTTTGAAGAAAGATTAATCTCTTGAAGAAATTTCTTTCAAAACTTTGTATAAATTTAATATTTACCTAAATACTGCATACATACAAAAGTGAGTATGTATTTACATAATCAAAAATTTTATTCAAGGACATAGTTTTTTTGAAAATGTTATCAAAACATAAGTACTAATATGTTTTTTTTTTTTGTCAATTTGAAGTTTTGGTTTTGAGAGATTTTCCTTTGGGCTATCTATTATTTTTTTTTGGAATTTTTCTTATAAAAATATTACAGAATGTTCAAGTTTTTTGGTTCTCTTTTACATATTTGGCCTTGTGCAGTACATAATTATAACTAAAAAACGCCCAAATAAGAACGCCCCTAAGAAAACAAATTAAATTTAAATTCGGGATTTAACTATTATCATTTGAAAGAATAGTTTTGGGGTAGCTTAAATATTATGTTTTTCATTTATAAATATTTTTTTTCGATCCAATTTGTAGACCTTTAATTTTGCACCATATTGCATACATATTTGACAGCCTTTCAGGACTTTTTCATCGTGTGTACAACTTATATGATTTTCTCATAATTTTTAATGATTCTGTCAACCTGGCAAAATTTGTTTTTTACAAAATTCATGATTTTTTTCACATCTTGTCACACCTCTAATTTGTCAACATAATTAAGAGTAACATTTTTAATCAGTCTTTATCAATTTAATAATAAATAAATTACTACACAAGATGATTATGCGTACCTAGTATATAAAATATACTATAAATGTACATTGTATAGATATTTGTTTGTATAAAGTGCTACCCAGTTGAACCAGTAAGACTTCTAGGACTAAGGATAATCATGCCACCTGCGAAAGCAGAAAATTTTGTTTTTCACATAATTATTGTGCCTAATTTTTCTTTATGAACAGCATAACATGTCACGTTTGAATCTGTCGTAGGCGGTATATAGTATAGCAATAAAGTTGAATTACAAGTTTGCCATTGGTTCGAAGGCCTCAAGAAGTATACTATATAATTTGTTGATGCCCTTAAAAATCTTCTTTATTTTGGGCCACTATTTGCAATTTAGACTTTTTTTTCATTAATTAAAATAAAAAAAACTTATTCTAACACAAATTTGTGATTTAAGCATATTTTTAATAAATTATTTTAAAATTATAGTTTTTGGGTCAGAGTATCTCCGAAATTAAACGCCTCAGAAGAAATCTGTTCTCTAAGTCTTGTTTTAAGTAAAAATTTTAATTGAAATCCGAGAACGTTATGTTTCAGTAAGAAACTATGGAATTACCTTTATACACCATACATTATTTGTTCATTAATTTACAAAAGATATCCATGGTTAAAGCATTTTAATAATGAATTTAAGTGAATACAAATAAAGAGCACGTTTACGTCCTTTAGTCAGCATGTGAATTAATAAATATGTACGTAATTGCGTAGCTGACATATAAACATAATATACTATTTATGTATTGTCCAGTGTCTGTGGTAAAAAGATCGTGTTTTTATAGATTTTTTTCGAAGTACACGAATTAAAAAAAACTTCTGCATAATATTTTTGAGGAAAAATATTGAAACGTTAAGATTTTTCTTGAAAAGAGTAAGGTTTTTATTTGTATATTAACAAATTTAAACAATTTTGATAAAATTTGAAATGTTTGTTATTATTTGAAAGTGTGGCGCGTAGACGTGGCTAAAAAAGTAGATATGTTTCCTTCCATAAAAGTAGGTCTTGAACATGTGCTTACAAGAGTTTCACGTTTAGTATTCTTACCAAATTGATTATACGACCTTTAATTATTATAATAATATTCCTCATTAAATTTTATTATATTAATTTATTTATATATAATAAAATACCAAAAAAAAATATCATAATATACTTATCTACTGAAATATATCCCATTAGTTTTTTTTTTTTTTTTTAATTCATATACGTAGACTAGTAGGAGTCTATACAAAAGAAGACTAGAGTGCTTTAACTGAAATAAATGCAAACGCACTAGAGCGTTATCATGCCATTAGACAATTGTTAAGTGTTGGTAAACATAATTGATGTATGACTTTAATGCTATTATTTTGGTCACAAATGTGATTTATTGTAGCAAAAAATAAATAAAATTAAACTAAACACATGTCGCAAAAATGTCTAAATAAAATATATGTGGCTTTTACAATTTGCCTTAATGATACAAAAAAAAAAAAATAAAAGTGCAAGCACTCTCGATGGGTGATGTGTCTACATGATATTTAGCTATGATAAGTAATATGGAATATCGAATATGTGGATAAGTGAAAAAGCTCTAATAATGAAAAATTCAAAAAATTTTCTCATTAATCATAGTAATAATTCGTTAAAAAATCTGTTTATTAACATCAGAGCATAAATAAAGCTGTCAGAATTTCAAATATTTACGTATTTTTTTTCGTTAAAATAATGCAGCTAAAATTCCTAATTTTGTACCTTACAACATTGACATTTTCAAATGCTGCCAATGTGTGTGACTATAAATTGTGCAACTACGAAGGTGAATGTGAGCTAGATACTAACAATCAGCCCAGCTGTAAGTGCTTAGGAACAACATTTTTTCGTGGCACAAAATGCAATGAAGAAATAAAAAATTGTGATTCAAATCCTTGTAGAAATGGTGGTACGTGTCGCAATTATATTGGGCATTACAATTGCAAATGTTCGCAAGGCTTTGGTGGACAAGATTGCAAAATAAGATATAATAATTTAATTACTGGATTTCATTTACATTACAATCGTTTGGCTGAACTTGGCGAAGTGCAAAATTTTCTATTAACATTGGAAACAATTGAAGAAGGAAATGATCTCTTTATCATGGATTTATTAACCGAAGACTATGTTATTGATGGTCTTATTTATTCAAACTATAAAACAAGATATAGTGCAACGTTTAAAAGCTCAGATAATCTAATTGCTCTAGCCAAAAGACTTGGTCTCAGAAATGCCAATAAAATGCCATACAATAAAGGCTACTTTCACATAAGTAAAGGCACTTTTTGGAAAGTTGAAACTGAAAATTTAATAATGTCAATAAAAGATTTAAAAAATAACCAATTATACTACAATGACAAAATGATGATACATGTCTACAAACCAAATGCGATATGTATACCTGAAGTTGAGATTCTGAATTGCATTCGTGTGAAGCCCCCGCTACGCATTGATGTGACGCAATATAACGTTTTGACGCCGGTTGTGAAAAAACGTTGTGCAAAAGATTCTCAGATGGTATACAAATGGACTGTTATGAATACCTTAGGAAAATGTGACTATATTTAGTCTTTTGCATTGCATTTGTTTCATAATTTTTTAATTATAGTTGAATTTCGTAAATTTGCGCAAACTAAGCAATCAATATTGAAAATAAAGCCTTATGCTTTGTCCTTTAAGAATTCTGATGCATATAATCAGAAATATCTAATACAGGCTGATGTTACTGAGCAATATGAAGCCAAAAACTATAAGACCATTGCACGGGTATGTTTTTAAAATTTAATGCTTTTTAGTAAATCTGCGATTTGAAGGTGCAATTCACAGTGTAGTTCAGAAAAGCTTTTGAAAAAGTCTGGTTTTACTTTTTCGTATATAAAGTAGTTCTTTTCGAAAGTAATAAATTTTTTGTATATTAAAGAAGTTTCCGAAAAAAACAACTTAGTTCTTCTTAAAGTAAGTTACAGTCAGGTTCGTCATAGCCCATCATTTTATATTAACGAGAATCAAATTGTTTCTAATTATGACAAGATAAATAGATCACTTATTATATCTTTCTTGAAGTTTTAAAATTTAAGTTCACTAAAACATGTCGTATGAGCAACATTCAATTTTGAAAGCAATTTTGAGGTTTTTAATTTTTTTTATTTTATTCAGAGCTTTATGCTGATATCTAGGATCCGATGTAGTTTATTGACTGCTCGATTTGATAAAAAAATGTTTTCACAAACGCTCAGCTCAGAAACTTTAAAAAATAAAGCTTTGGAAGTCATATTCAGCTAGAGCTTAAAAAAAGGGTATAACACCCCCAAAACTGTGAACGAGCATTTTGTAAGCCTCAGGTCCCATTACAGATATTGGTTTGAAATTTGGTACAAATATTTAAAATACTACTTGTATGATTAGGAGAAAAAATGGGCGGAACTCTGGAAGTTTCATTTTGACGCAAACGGTTATAACGAATTACTTTAATAAGGATAACCTTTAATTTGATAATCTTTGGAAGATTCTTTAACTTTGGTCTTAGTGCCCAAACCCAAAAATTATCAAAAACTCCCTTTTTGGGGAGTTTCAACCCCAATTTCTCAAAAATTGTACGCGAAACATAACTCTTGACCACAGATTCGTGTTCAGCGTGAGAAAATCTATCGAAAATATTTATAAATTAGTATACCGAAAGTTGAAATTTGCAGACCAGTGTAATAAGAGACAAAATGTTATAATACTTAGAACTATAAAATATAAAAAATTATAAAATTTCCACTCAATTAATAAACCAAATTTTTTTTTATGCAAAATTTCAGTGCTACATAGAAACTGATGCGAAACTAGTTAGAGCTGTTATAACTGGTGGTCCTACACGTGAAGTTGGTATAAAACAGTCCTTCATTTTGGATGGTTCCCAAAGTCGAGATTATTACTTCGCGCCTGCAGCAAGACAATACTTGCAATACAATTGGGACTGTACATCCACAGATGATGTGGATAACTTACTCTGCGATAGTTTCAATAAGCCCAGTAAGAATTATCAGCTCCAAATACAACTAACCACTTAATACTCTTTATATACTTTAGCTGCAAAACTTTCTGTAGACGCCAGCCAACTTAAGCTTCAGAAAACTTACACATTTTCTTTAAGAGTTGAATCCTCAATCAATGATGATGGCATTGATACAACAATACAAACAATAAAGATTATTCAAGGAGCACCACTCTACATTGAAATACAATGTGTGCGTAATTGTGCCAAAGGTCAGTATGAAGCCAGAAAAATTGTGCACTTAAAAGCTAACTGCTTAAACTGTGACAAAAGTGCATCCACCACAAACTACAGCTGGACATTAAAACCAAATCAACCTGCCACAACTGACGCAAACAAAGCACGTTTTATTTTTACACCAACGGAAACGCAACTCATTGTTGAGCTGCAGTTAACGCAAGGAGCACGTAAAGGTACAAGTCAACTTCAACTCAGTAAAAATTTACCACCTTCTGGTGGTAGCTGCACAATAACACCCACATCAGGTAAAGAGTTTGAAACTGAATTTGAGTTAAGCTGCCTCAACTATCAAGACGTTGATCTGGCGCTTTCGTATGAACTTAAAATGCCGCAAATGATACTCGAACGTTGCAACAATCCGCGCGTAAAATTACGTCTACCCGCCTTGAACAATGTGCAAGTGAGTGTATGTGATGCCTATAAAGCATGCGTCACCGCAAATGTAGCAGTACAGGTAAGCGCTATGGAAGTTCCCCAAGATACGGATGGCTTACGGCAATTCTTGAGAAATCCCAATACCAATTTAAGACGTTTCATACGAGATGGTGAAGTTAGAGAACTAATGGTGCTCACATATATTATACTCAAAAGAGCACCAACTTTGGAAGCGGCGTCGTTGGTAATAGAGCACTTGGCTAATTTAGAATTATTGACATTAATTGAAGCAGAGCAATTTATTACTATCACCACAAATTTGATGAAAGCATTAAAGCCATTAGATAACAAAAAGGCTGCACTATTGGCTAAGTTCTTCAGTAAAATGTCCGTTGGTTATCGTAATATACTGCAAGATGGTGAGGTACGTGAACTGCAAAGTGAGCCATATAAACAGCTGAGCGAAGAGTTAACAGAAACGCTAAAAGAATTCTCGGTGCCAGTTGAAACGATAGATGAAGTTCACACAGTAAATGTGCAACAGGAAACTGACGATCTTTTGGCTGAGAAATATCCTGATTTTCCTAAATTTAATATTACAATACTGCCAATTATTGAAAATTGGCTACAAGCAGCTGTAGAGTTAAATAAATGCATAAAATTGCTGGGTCATATGGCCACTAATATGCATGAACCAAGCGAGTTGCCATTTTTGGTCGAACATGGTGATTTAGTCATGGAAACATTCGCAATTGAAGGTACAACACAACGTGATATTGTGTCCAAGGACGGTTCTGCCAGCGTTGAAATGTATGGCGGCGTTATTTCTGAATTACAAGCGCAATTGGAGAGCAAGCATTTGTTATTACAGGTGAGGAGAGAAAGCGAAAACTGTTTAAGGACCATATTTTTTGTTCTTTTTATTTGAATGAAAATCACTCAGCGGATCAAAGGTCACTGATGATTCCATTTAGCAAACATTCCATTCCATTGCAACCGCAATTGGAGAGCAACTATTTGCTACAACAGATAGGGAGCGAAAGCAAGTAGTGCTTCAGGATATTTTATTTTAGTTTTGAGTGAAAGGAAAGGTTACTGATGATTCCATTTTGCAATGAATGAAACTATTTTCGCTAGCTTTTGAACAGATTTTGATCTTATTATCTGCAGTTAATTCATACATATATTATTTATCAAACAGATTTTTCGCTTTAAAAATTCACCACAATCAATAATATAAATAAATTTAAATTACAGATTATATCAACACCGAAAAACCCATACTGGTGGTATCCAGACGATGAACCGCTTGATACTGGCATATTCTATTTCAATGTTTTCAGCAGACCGAAACAAACAACGGCAAGTATCTACCATGAATTCAAACTGCAAAATGCATTTAAACTCTCAATGAAACTGCAGCAGTCCAAGCAAAAGCCAAGCAAGCTACTAAAGGGCTATGTCGAAACGTCACTAGATATGCCAATATTTGAGTCGCTTATGCCAATAGATAGCATGCTTGTTGTACAATTTCAAGCAACTTCTATTGATCTAAAAGTTATGCTACGCTTAGGCGTGCGTCCACGTGGCTATATGATGAAAAAGTCCACTACATTGATCACAGCAAATTCAGCACAAAGTCAAAGTTTAACGCTAATCAACGATAGTAAAGAAGAGACTTTTGGCTATTTAGCCGTACTAGCAGCAAATGATGATATCACCCAACGTGCTAATTTCACTTTTACAACTATTTTGCGTGAATGTCTCAGCTGGAATTTCCTGGCAACAGACCCAGCATGGTTCACTAATGGTTGCACACCAATCGACGTAGCAAACGATACCCTACGTTGTCGTTGTCAACACTTGTCAACGTTTGCCGGCAAAATCAAACCAACAATCACCCAACCAGCGCTTGGTGAACGTCAATTGCTTGAGTATGTTCCCATCAATTGGGCTATGGTTTTATTTTATTTTCTGCTTCTATGCGCATTGGGGTATTTATTATGGCGTGCATATCATGATTTATTACGCCACCCTAAGGATCGTTTAATAATTGAAATTGATGATATTGAAGCTGAAAAAGATTTCGATATTATGGTGCATTTTCATACTGGTGGTCAATGGAATGCTGGTACAACAGCAAATCTACGACTTAGCTTGGATTTGAGAACCTATATCATCTACCAAAATCCAGCAGCTCCAAACATAACTACCAGCTCAACATGCAGCGTTCATCTGCCAATAACAAGTAATGAACTTTTGCCTAATCCTATGAAAATTTCAATTAGTCATGATGGTGCAGGTCGTTATCCCTCCTGGTATTGTAGTGCTATTGATGTGGAGAATATAAAGACGCAGGAATTTTATTATTTTGATGTGAGAAAATGGATTACAACTGTACCGCTGACCATTGAAGCCGTCAAAGTGACCACATTAAGTAAACCAACTCAAATAAAATTGAAGTTTGAGAATTTACTAAACAATTGGTTTGGCTTTCAAGCTTTCACAGGACCTTGGCGTAGTGGCATGGAGCAACTTAATCGCAGTGAACGTACTATGATTTGGATAATCAAAGTTGCTATCAGCATTTGTATTGTTGCTTGCTACTTTGGTAGAACTACGCTAGAAAACTACGAAGAGGAACGTGAGCAGTATTATTCTTACAATATTGATGTCTTGGAACTGTTTGTGTTGTGTGTTGTTTGTTATTTTGTTGGTATTATTGTGCAAATGCTACTCATATATGTTGTATTAAAATATTAAAGAAAAAAATAATTTTTTTTATACATTTTTCAATTTTATTGTTGTTTTTTTGTATACAAAATCAAGAAAACTTTAAAAGAAATAAGTTTTGAAGCCAGAAAAAACCAAAGAAAGGTTCCAGCACGGAGTATGTTTCGTTAAAGAGTATAAAAAAAAGACACATATCCATTAAAGGTTTTATGAAAAAGACACCTGTTCATTAAAGGATTAAACAAAAAGGCACATGTCTAGTTGGTACTTGCAAAATTGCACATGTCCATTTTTTCTAAGTTTTGTCTTAAAGTTTTAAACATTTTTAAAATATTATTTTTGAATCTAAATGAGTTAAAATGGCAGCACAAACTATCATAATCATAGAAAGATAAGGTGACCAGTTCAAATACTTGAGCAGTTTTTTGCCATTTCTGAAAATTTTCAGCAACAGCAACACATGTTCAACTGATTTTTTTACGCTTATCTCGCTTCAACAGTTTTTGAATACAAAAAAACGCCAATTCAAATAAATTAAATCAAATGCTTTCAACCTTATTCAATCAGTTTCAACTAATTTCAGTCACTTTCAAATGTTTTTAACTTCTTTGAAACAATTTTTTTTACTTTATCAAAAACAAATTTCATATAAAAAACATTTACTCAATTGCTTTCAACTACATTCAATTAGATTTAATTGAAATCAACCAGCTTAAAATTTTTCGGTAAACAACAATTATGGTAGTCATCGAACAATTGGCTTCATTTAGCTTTACACACCTACATAAAAGTAAATAAAAAAATTTAACAACTTCAAAAATCGCAACGAAAATTCCCTTCCCTTGACAAAACTCAATAACTAATAATACATCCCACCTCAGCAATCTCACCTACACGCTGTTGCATTCACCCACGCATTAGTACAGATTCATTGAATCAATACAACAACAATAACAAAATCCGCTTATTTACTCAACAAATTTCTTAAGTACCAGATTTTATTGCACCCTATTTTCCAATTTTTTTTTTTTTTGTTTCTTACTAAATTTTCAATTTTCAGAACACAACAGCAGCTTATAGCGTTGCTGCATAAATTCTATCTGCATTTATATGTGTGTGTGAATATGTGTAAGTGTATATTTTTTAGCTCATACACTGTTGAGTTTATTGTGTTCAGTTTCCTTAAATTTTTCACTATAAACGTTGAGAATGAGTATGATTTTCTCATTTCAACAAATTTTCAATTTTTTGTTATTGCTGTTGTGTATGTTGTTATTGTTTATGTTGCGCCTTTGCTGCTACTGTTGTTGCAATTTTTATTTGTTGTATATTTTCTTCATTATTTTTCATGTTGCTTATGATGATTTCAATTTTGTAGATTTTGTTGCCATTGAATTTATCTGGCACACATGAGACTGCAAAATGTTGTGGTGCACAGTGAATTGGAAGTGAGAAAGAGCGTTATGTGGTTGACGACTCAGAAAAATGGGAAATATTTCAGCACAGATAGAACAACTTCCTTTAGTACAGGAAAAAAATGAATCTTTTTAAAAAAAAAAAAATCAGAATAGGTACTAGTTTTAGCATCGTCAAAAACTTAAAACCCTACACCACATTAACAGTAAAAGTGCGCTTAAGCCAAAACTTTTATTAAAAAGGTATTTGTTCCATCTCGCTAAGTGTTCACATTGATTTTGGTAACATTTATCTATATAGCTCTCTGTGTAGCGCTTTGAAGCTTATAGTTGTATGATAGGTGCCATGCCCCCTTCGAAATTCGTCACCTTGTTGTCTGTTGCTAGACCAAACCATCTTTTTTTAAGTACATGTGAAATGTGGTTCCATTGCATTAAATAACTCTCTCAGTATAGCGTTTCTAAGTTTTTTTTTTTCATAAAATATGCCATGCCTCCTGTAGAAATTTGTCTTGTTCTTGTCTAGAGCTCTTCTGCATCATTCCTACTATTTTTGGCAAAATTTAGTTCCATTACCTTAAATAACTCTTAATATAGCGTTTCAAAGTATTAGCTTGCATGGTAAGTGCCATGCTCTCTCTTTGATATTCACCCACTCTCTGTCCTGAGCATATCCAGGTTTCCTTAGTATTTTCTAGGAATTTAGTTACACTCAACAAATTACTCTCTCCATACAGCGATTTAAATGTTTTGTATGAACAGTAGACGTGTCCAAAACTCATTTCGCTCATTTTCAATCCCAAGTAGCTTTATAGAAGCTGCCAAATAAACCTTGAGTGCAGGGTATAAAAACCCAGAGCTAACTTCACATCCAATTTTGTATGATTATTATTATTTTACGAATTTCTTTGCGGTAAACTACGGAAAACTTTTATCCTATACGGCAAGTATAGCAACAGTCCAAAGTAGTGCACCTTAAAAGTCCTTTTTTTTTTGGAAAATCAACAAATTCTGGGCTAACTTTAAATACATTTTTGTATGATTTTTGGTTTTTTTGATTTTAATATTTTTATTTTGCTGCAAAAAGTGGGGATTTTTTTGTGATGCGGATCATAGTAAATATGCGGCACAACGCAGCACACTGCAATTCAAATACTGAGAAAGCTGTTCAGACAAATTTTTGTATGAATTTTATTTTTTTGCAAGACTTTACCAAATAATAATTTCAGAAATCAAAAAAAGACATTAATATTTTTACATCAAGTGATGAGCTAATAAACAAAAATTTTTTGTATGGTTTTATATTATTTAAGTACCAGATTTTAACATAGAAACTAGGTCACTTTATTTAGATACGACACATTACAGCACAAACTTAAATGCTCTAATAATTTTTCTTTAAATAAAATGCTTTAAAACTGATACTACCACCCACTGTGCACAATTATAAAATAAACAACAGCAACAACAATAAAAATAAATGTAAACAAATCAAAACACTAAAAATTGAAAATATAAAAATTGTTCCTCAGTGTTGCGTTTTTCTATCTACAGTTGAAAGCACTGCAAGGAAATGGTTGAACGGCTGACTGCTTCATTGATTGGTTGATTGTTTGGTGGGTTGGTTGTCGCTGGTGCAGGTGAAAATAAAATAAACTGAATTTTTTTGTTTTAATTTTATTTTGCGCTTCATTGTTTTTATTTATTTTATTGTGGTTTTTTGTTTGAGTTTACTTTGATTTTGCTATTTATTTGCTCTCATTCTACGAATCTTTGATAATATAAACAAGGTGAGCCATAAGAATAACAACAACAAAGCTATAAACAAAACAATTATGAATTTAATACTTTAATATGAATTCAATTTGTATCAATGATATTGTACTACTACAAATTTTATTACAACTGAATGAACAGAAATTTTTTCATAAATATTTAGTTTATTAATTTTCGGAAATGGGGGACTTTTTAGCTTTGCATAGAGTAAACTGTAATAACAGAGTGGTTCTTATTGACATTTTTCAGAATATAAAAAGCCACCTAAATAACTTTCTTCAATATTTCTTTTCAATAGTTCTTGACACACTCTTAAAATTCCTAGAAGATTCAATTTTTTTTTTATATAAACAAAAAATAAACCATAACTTTGGAAATTTAAAAAAATTTTTAAAGTTCAGCAGAACATAGACTTTTGAGAGCTCCTCAGAAACTTGGAAGTACTTGAGGGTCTCATAATCTGACATATTTTTGGGCTTCCAAGTGACTTTGAAAATCTGCAAATGTTCTTAATTTAAGAATTTTTTTTTTTAACGTAAACTGAAAGTCCGCGCGTTCTTTTCAAAATGGGATTATCCTAATGCTGAAAAAAGCAAAATATGTACCATCAATGCTAAAAGGCTAATTAAAATTCTTGTTTTTTGAGAAATATTTTATTTGTTAAACTTAGCCACATGATGTTTGAGGCTTAGAATCTCAGATGGCTTTTTTTCCACCATTTAATCAAGCTTGTTATATAAGAATTAAGATACCTTATGAAGCTATTTAGCTACAACCCTCAACATAGATACAGTCAATTTCTGTAAAAACTGCCACTGAAAGCTTTAAGTAAATTTTTAAGTTAATAAAACTAAATATAGAATAACATTGTTCTTTTGAAGTAAGTGAATAATTAGCAAATTTATACAAAATTACCACAGGTAAATTTTAATTTTAAATTACTTTGTGTATATATTTGTTAGTAGCTATTTACTTGTTCTTGAGTTAACGTAAACAATAGCTACTCGTTAGTTAGTATAACAGATATTAATCTAATTGTTTTAGTGAACTTTTGCTTGTTTTCGTTGTTGCGTTCTCTGTTATTAAGTAAACAAACATTTGATTGAGAGTTCATGAAATTGATTGTCTGCCAACAACGTGGCATCTGCGGCTGGAATAGTGATACTCGAACTGCTTGGCCAAGAAGGCGATGGTAGTGGGTGGAAATTTAACTAAAAACAACAGACAGACAGCCAGCCATTTGCCATACAGTGTGATGAGCCAAGAGCACGAGATACAAAATAATTAAGTAGATAGAGATACATAGATAAAATTTTGTATTGTGCGAAAGTTCTTCGTGAACAGCTGCTGCTCTCATTCAATTAATTAATGATGAAATTGAGTTTGGAAACATTTTGATTAAATGTGAATTTCTGATTAAAGTTTCAAACTTTTTTCACTTTCATGAAATGACGACGAGCGTTGGATTTTTATAAATTGTTTTAAGAGAAGCACTAAAATGGATGCAGTTAAGATTTACATAAATGGTTTTTAAATAAATTAAATAGTAGCTTACTAAAACTCAAGCAATAATAAAATTTACAATAAAATTATCAATTGATTGCAGTATTTCTAAGGCCGAGATTCTTACGATTCAGAAAGTGGTAATCGTTTACTTTAAAGTAAGAGTTTAGCGTTGATTATCATGCCACTAAATAAGGAAAATAAATTGCGAAAAATTCAATACTTAGTATTTTTACATGAAATTTACAAACTTCACTATTTATTTGAAAGTTCAATTTAGCACCTTAAAACTTTTTTGCGAGTAAGCGCATAACTTTCCGAAGTGTTCCCAGTTGCAACTCTTTCATTAAGCAAGTAACATTTTAGCGATGCTACATTTATGAAATTCTTTCAAAAAACTTTTATGAAATTTTCATCTTCAACATCACCTGATGCTCCGTCTTGCACTTTTCTTGTTTTCCATCGTTGTTTACTACTACACATGCATTTTTTGCATTTCTTTCGTTTTTCCTTGTGCGTCTTATTAAGGGATTTCAGTAATTTTAACAAGGATAAATTTCTGTTGCTTTACTAAAATATCCTGCATATGCTATCACAAACTCTATACGATATATAATTCCCACTGCACAAGACCCAAGCAATCTAAGGCTTAAAGTATCAACTAAGGCACGGTAAGCCGAAAATATATTGGAAAAATGTATTTAGGTGACGGCAAACTCACCAACATAGTTCCGAATATTTTTCCAAAATTGAAGCGACGAGTCATCTAAAATGAAATGAATAAATCGTTTGAAATACAGGAGAAAATAACTTGAATATAGGTGAAAAATTTGGCATAGACAAAATAATTCAAAAATGACTCAAAGGTTGGGGGTCTTGAGCAACTTTCCCAAAGAATATATTACTCAAAATTTAAGTATGAAAATTTTACCAAAGGAACCTTCAACTAAAAGAATATTAAACCTTAACGAGTATTTCTTAGTAAAAAATCAGTAAAAAAAATTTTCAAAATTACGCGCGACTCAGCGATTTTTATTTATTTTTTTTTTTCAATCATAACACTGCCACACCGTGCTTGTAGTTGTTACTCATAAATTATTAACATGGTCGCTGTTGTTGCCATTTTTGCTTGTTAAAACATGCAGCAGCAACAGTAAAAACAGCAACAGCAGCAACTATGTTACATTGCTCCAATGCTACTTTGTATAGTGGAGTTGCTTCTACTGCTCATACTTCTGATGTTGGTTGTTGCTGTTACTGTTGTTCTTGTTTACAAAACAGGATACCAAACATATCAATGCAAACACCAACCAGTCAACAGGAAATTGAAATTATTGCAATTTCTGTTTTTGTGTCTTGTGCCTTTGCAGCAACTGTGCGGTTTGTTGTTGACTATTGAAGTTTTAACGATACTGCATTTAACTACTTTATCCAATACAACTAGGACTGCTTACTTTTTGCTGCGCACATACTATACCCTCTCCATAATATTTCCACACTTCAACCTACTATAGCAATCGGATCTTACTTGAAAATGTTATGAACGATAAATATAATAGAAATCAAATGCTGACAGCAAAGGAAAATTGAGTTAAACTGTATTGCCAAAGGATTTGCTGACTTGTATTACTTTCTACTTTTTTTCCATGGAATGTAAAGAAAACAGAAATTTTTCATATGCAAACGATTGGATTGTTATAAATAAAATGTATGCCTTAAATAGGGTGGATTTTTCTTGTGACGATTTCAATCATTAAGGGTGTATCACTAAGACTTTAATTGTTATTTGTAAATTAAATAATCCATGACAGTCTTTTTGATATTTGTCAGGCTTTTGGCATTTATAGTCTGTGGAACAATGCTTAGATGTTACTGAACCCTAATCTAATAACCATTTTGAAGCTATTGGTGGAGTTCAGCATCGTGTAATAAGACTCTGGTGTTGGCTTTCTTGAACACGGATATAATAAAGATATAACATAAGGATGTGCTTTAGAGGAATACGTGAACTCGTTTCATCACTCCTACTGATTCATTTCGATATTATTTTATATTACGAACTACATTAACTTCTTAGTGATAGACCCCTTGAAATTGTTCATATAAACTTTATAGGGTTCTCGTACCTTAATTTCTTATATAAATTTTTGTTACTTTATTTAAAACAAGGTTCACCCTTAACTTTGCTAACTCCTTTGCTCCGCTCACAACTATGAGCATAAATTCTCTTTCGATTTTATTGAAATGCAAATAAGTGCACATAATTGAGGCAGATCGCATGAATTGGTTGTTGAGGAAGATGTGTTTTGTAGCAGTATAACCTTTTAAAACTTTGCTTTTTGCAATTCATTTTAAGTGAAAAAGCTACATACAATCAAGCAGAAAGGAATTACTATCGTATGATTTATAGAAAAAAAAAAAACAAGAATTTGAAATTGATTGAGTCAATTTCAATTTCATCATTAATTTAATGCAAGTAATTAATGACCACTCATACTGCTTTGATACTGCTTTGCTTATAAAATTTCTTTGCATAATTTTATTTAATGATTTCAATTTTATGGTTTATTGATTTTAAGTAGAGACACTATAGTGCCGTCTTTCCTATTGTGAGCGGATTTTTGCTCAGTGTTTGGACCAAAATCGATGGCTGTGTAATATAATCCACAAGAATAATCACCTTGTTATACTAAGCTTGAATGCTTTAAAGATCACTAGGAAGCGTATTCCACACAATCTACATATTAAAAAATGGCTGCAGAACCTAAAACAAAAGAAAGTAATTTTTGGACCGAAAAACCCTTAACGATTCTTACCATAAAAATGGATATACGAAAACATGGATACTGAAACCATCTTTAAATGAAGTTTTCTCTGATAGACCATGTTCAAACTTTTGCACTTAAGGGCTGACATCGTCGCAGCCTAGAAAATGGCACTGGGTGTGAATAGAAAAACGTAACCGCCCAGCAGGTGTTTATACTATCGGGATATGAAAATATTCATATTAAAGGTGTTGATTTATTTGCAGAATCCAACAGAGAGTGGCGGTCGACATTAGCCATAGCTATAATAGCAGCATAATTCAATTCCATGGTAAAAAAATAATAAATAAAATAATAATAATACAACCATATGCTCTTACAAAAAAATGTGCAGCTTTGCAGAAACACGAACTTAAAGCAAATTTTTCAACAAATCTGTCCTCGAATTTTCTTGAGGACCTGTGCTACGTAAGGATATAAGTCACTCAGAACAAAAAAAGAAAGAAATAATTTAAGTTTAATAATTGTGGTTATCATCATAATTTAAGCCTTTATATAGAGAACGCTCATAAAATCTACATATTTATATTTTATGCATGCTCATAAAGCGCTCATATTTAGGAAGCTTTTCTTGACACTTGAATCTAATTTTTGTAAATAATTTGTAAAAATTATTGAAATCACTTACCTATATTTTCAACCGCTATCGACAACTTTGATGTTTTTCCTCTCTTTCAAATAAAATTTGTTTTAAACTATCAATATAATGAGTTTCTGCGTTTGTTTTATTAACTGCTGTTACATCAAAATTTTTCAAACCACCAAAATAAAAACATTAATTAGTTATTAATTTAAGAAATTTTTATTTTCTTTAATTTTTTATTTTTATTTTCGATAACTTTTTTAATGAAAATGATGAAATAGTAAAACAAAAAACACAAACACAAACTAAAACAGATGTGAGTCCTTGCTTAGTTATCTTGAAATGCAACTGAATGAAGGTAATGTTATTTTATCGTAATTAAAAATAACATAATACACACACATGCATACGTACTGTTGAAAATACACACACTCACACCCACATAATGCTAATGAAAAAGTAGGTTAAAATAATTCACTCGGGCACTCGGGCACATAATTGTAGGTTAAAAACCTCAATTCAACTCGACCCGACTCGATACGAAAAACTTTGCCAGCGGCAGAAACCACTACAAAAACAACAAAAATAAAAACAACAACACCTTACATTAAAAAACTGTTGAAAATGTAATAAAAAAAATGAAACCAAAACTAAAATAAAATAAAATAAAAAAATACAAACGGCACGCAAACTTTTTAAGTTGAAAGTTCCAAAAAGAAAAAAAAAGTCGGGCTGGTAAGTTGGGATGGTAACCTGGCTTGAACACTAAAAAACAACAACAAAAATTAATTTAAAAGCACGACGAAAAATAGTGCTAACAAGTGAAACATAAAAAATCGATTTAAATGAAAAAGAGAAAAAAAAAATCAAGCGAAACAGTAACCAACAACGCGCAACAACGACGCATATGAAAATAAAATAAAAAACATGAAAGTACGAAAACCGGCATAAAAGGATCAACAGCGGAAACGGAAACACGTAACGCCGCAAGTAACAAACATTAAGTAGGCAGACGACGACGTAAGGGAAACAAAAAATGAATACTAGAGACCTCTTAAGAAAATTATGAAAATAAAAAGTTACATAAAATTATGCGAATTGAAATGGATTATAGCCGAAATATTTACATTGCACTATGTTTTTTTTTGTTTAACTTAACACTGAAATTATGTTGCACGTCTTAATTTAAAAAAAAAAAAACAAAAGATTTGGAAAATATTTTTAGTTCTAAATTTTTTTTTAATAATTTCTTTACACGAGTAAGCGCGTCCGCTTTGCACAAAATACACCGCACTACTACTGTTGTGCAATTTACAACTCGTGGATTTTATGTAGACTTTGGCGAATTCCTTTGGTTTTATGCTGAGAGCGGACATTCATTTTTGACACTTTTAATGCATGCGCAGTAGCGTTAGTGTTGCGCTCCGAATTTGTAGAGTTATGTTGTGCATCGCTCAGGTGAGACTGTAAAGTGAAAGCTTTAATATTAAGCTTTTAGTGTAGACATAAACCATAATTTTGCAATGCATAATATTGTTAAATAGGAACTTTTGAAACATGCTGTACGTTAACCCCTATATGTTGTTTGTTTTTAATTGGGTATAGAATTTTTATGAAATGCCTTTAGGGGCTGTCTACACATTGTTTTACAATGTTTACGTTCTTATTTAGTTTGCTTTTAAGGGGGCAGGAACAGTCAGAGGCGTTAAAAATAGAGGATTTTCATTTAATAAAAGTGATAATATGGCATCATTATATTACGTTTCAACTTTACTTGACGAAAGTTTAAAAAAAAAAATTAAAAATAAAAAAATTTATAGCTGACTGTGTTGGACCCTGTCCCATACAGAGTGCCTTGCGGTAACCATCACAAATCCTTGGAAAATCATCTTAAATCAATCGGATAAGAAAAATTAGTTATTTAAATAAATAATTTAGTAGAAGTTTTTTTTTTTAAATCAATAAAACGGCGGCCTCAGGAAATTTACCTCCAGATTTTCGGGAAAATACCAACAATTAATTGTTCATAAAAATCGTTATATAATAAAAATCCTTCGATCAGGGACTAGCTTTTTATGTTTTTCAAAAACTGTGTAAACTTCATTGAAATCTATCGAGCTGTTTCTGAGTTACAGTGGTCACCAGTTCCGAAAACATAGTGTTGAGAAAATTTCTTACTCTTGCTCTTACTCTTACTACTATTTAAATAAATAATTTAGTAGAAGTTTTTTTTTTTAAATCAATAAAACGGCGGCCTCAGGAAATTTACCTCCAGATTTTCGGGAAAATACCAACAATTAATTGTTCATAAAAATCGTTATATAATAAAAATCCTTCGATCAGGGACTAGCTTTTTATGTTTTTCAAAAACTGTGTAAACTTCATTGAAATCTATCGAGCTGTTTCTGAGTTACAGTGGTCACCAGTTCCGAAAACATAGTGTTGAGAAAATTTCTTACTCTTGCTCTTACTCTTACTACCGAGAGCCCTTTGGTTATTGCCGAATAGCTCCAAAAGTAATTTTCGGATTGACTTCAAAGTTTCAGGATATATTTTTAAGAATATGCAAAAAAAAATCGTTTTCTTTAAAATTCTGACTGCCCCGGCCCCTTATAGTATTAGATAGAGGTGAAGTGGCAGTCACAACTCACTAAGACCATACGATGGTCTATTGAGACACCTCCAAATATTTAGTTAAACCCTCTCATATAACCAACTATATTTCGTAATAACTTAATATTAAAAAATTTTAAAAGAATAATATTAAAATAAAATATTACTAGACCAAAATATTAGTTCTACTTGTTAAGATTTCAGGCATATGAGCATTACGAATGGTTCGTATATAACGCATTCAGACTGCAGGTTTAATTTAAGACAACATTTTCGAGCATCGGTGTGCGTATCTTGGCAACATTACGGCAAGCGTTGGCTTCCAAATTGTCTAACGTTGCTGGCTTATGCGCAAGAATGTCAAAACTTTCTTTTGGGGCGGCAAATAACTTCATCGCTCCGGGCGCTCAATGTGCATGGTACACCTCTGACTCAAGGTATATTCACTTTTTCATTTTGTTTTTGACGTATAGAAGAGGGCGTGCCAGATAAAGAAAATTATTATTTGTGATCAGCATCACTATTTGAGTCGATTAAACTACATCCGCCTGTTCTATCTCATTATTTCAAAAATTGAATATTGTTAGATTTAATTTTAAAAAACTTTTGAAAATTTTTAGATTAGCTTAAAGTAAACTCTTACTACATTCAAAACTAATTTATACAAACTTGTTTGTTTTATAAAGAATCAGTTTCGTCATCTAAAACCATTAAAAAAAATTGCTGTAATTAAGAAAACAAGCAATGAAATTGGCTACATTTTGTATAGCAATATTGTTTTAAGTTGTACTGCCTTATTTTCAATATAGTAGGTCAATAAAAGTAGATATTCCAACTAACCACCAGCCAGCAACTTAAATTACACCATATATGACGCATAGTCTAACACGCAGTCGAAGCAGTTCATAACAACTTTTAAGTGTTGCAAGCAACAAAGATTATCACTTGTTCGTCATACAAAAATATATACATTTTTTATATCTATGCATATTTTAGTTAAACTTTATTATACATTGTCAATTTTATTATATTTATTATTAATATATTTCAAGCGCTTAAATGTTTATTATAAATAAATGACTAAAATTTCAAATGGTAGGCATACATTTTGTTTTGTTTTTTTTTTTTTTTTGAAAATATGAATTATCACAATTTTTGACTAAATTTTTTTGAAGGCATAAATATCGAAATAAAAAAAATACTATATACTAAAATCACAACTTTTTTACTTCATGCGCCAAGTATTCTTTATCATATCAGCTGCCTTTTCAGCAATCATTATCACTACGGCATTAGTATGTCCAGCGGGTATTGTTGGCATTATAGAAGCATCAGTTACACGCAAATGTCGTATACCATGCACACGCAACTGATGATCAACAACAGCAGCTGAATCTGTTTTTGGTCCCATTTTACAAGTGCCTGCCTGATGTTGCAAACTGGAGCCATAACGGCGTAAGCAACAACGCCAATAAGCATCGCTACCAAAGCTTTCATCGCCACAGCCTAGGAATGGCTGAGTATTAAATTTAGTGCCAATGCGACGCATTGTTTTTGTTTTTGCTAATTTCATAATCTATTGAAAAATTGTGTAGAGGTAATGTTTAAAATTTTTTTATTTATCCGTGTAATTTACCATTTCAATGCCTTCAATCATTGATCTGATGTCATCTGGATGCTGCATAAAATTTGGTTCCATTTTTGGCCAATGAAAAGGATTCTTGCTGCGTAACGAAATGCGCCCCAAGCTTTTAGGTCGCAACAATACTGGCACCAAGGCAAATGTCTCCTAAAAATATAAAATATATTTTAATTTTTTTCCAAAGGTTTTTGTGTGATTTTTTCCTCCAAACAATTTTATTAAAATATCCCCTGAAACCATGGTACCATTATCATGTTATAAATGATTTTCCCTGCTTTATCTGAAATTTTTCAATTCTTACCGGACCCCCAGCTTTACATGAAATTCCAGGCTTGGCAACCCTGCGCGAGAGTCTGGTTTGGTAGCTTTGTCCTAAGTGGCATTTGTGTGTGCTCATAGTAAAAAAAATGTACAGCAAGAGAACTTGACAGTTCTAATCGATGCACACGATGAGATTACTAACGATGACGTCATTAATAAGTAAGAGTAATTATATCAGGGTCGATGACACTTTAACTATATCCAATGTAGATTAAAAAGAGAGCACGACAGGTTCAAAGTGTCACTGTTAGTAAGCTTCGTGTGCTCACAATGAAAAAAAATGAAAGCAACGGCAGTGGTCTGCTTAATGTGTGATCCAAATTTTGATTGAACTTTGGGCATTTAAGAAGAGACATCAAAACAATTCTCTGAGTAATAAGCATTGATCTCGTCAGAAAATTAATGCATAGGAAGAGTGCAACTGCAGTGTCAAGGCCGTTCTTGAGAAACTAGCAATCGTGATTAGTTCGTGTGTGACTGGCATGGAAGCAATTCAAGTCTTATTCAAGTGGAAAAGAGAGAGTGGAAAAGTGAAAGAAAAAAAAATTTAACTGGAAAGAAAAAATTTTCATTTCAGTTCAAATGCCGAAGAAGCCGTCTATTTCATCATCAAAAATATCCAGGCAACCATCATGTTACACAAATTTATATGAAACTCAATATTTTGGTCAACAACCCCAATTTCATTTTATTGTAATGGTCGTACAACTAGTTGCGTTGGCTCCAACTCTCAACTCAAATTGAATATTATGATAGTCTCGATCTGACTGAGCAATAATTGTATTGAGACGGTGTGGATTTTTGATTTGTTGTTAAACTTTTAGGTGCAATTTTATCTACTTTGAGGTCACAACTTTGACTTCAATTGTATCTTAAACTGAGGGATGTACGATGATCGCTCAAAATAAGGTATCCATTTCAAAAAAATGTTTTTTTCTTATCTTGGGCGACTATTTTAATAATTTGGCAATTTTGCCGAAGGAATCGAGGTTCAAACCTGATATGGCTTTCACGGAAGCTCTTTAGGATACTTTTTTATTCTTTATTTCCTTTTATTTTGGGTGTAATGTACTTCATTTTTTGACATTTTTCTATTATATGAAAATATCGATCCAGAGATTCTTCCAGACTTTAAGAGTTTTTTTCAAATATATAAAATTTTTTACCATACCTTTCCTTGTAAGCCATCAAAAGTCTTGTGATAGAAATCATCAGGTATGCCCAGTAAGTGCCGCATAGAACCCATGTGATCACCACTTAGAGATCCAGCACCCAAAACGATTTCCATGTCAGCATAATCTTTAGCTAAAATAAAACTCAACATAAGTATTATGCAAACTCACCATACTTCAAATATAAAACTCACCATACGTTGAATTTGGCGTTCTGACAAAAGCAAAGGCCTCTGCACCACCAGGTATCGTATATGGACCACGCCCAGCAAAAATATACTGTAAAACGTCCATTGGATTCATGAGACGCATATCATTTACTGTTGTATCATTCACTGTAAAGACCAAACCATTCAATGTGACATGATCCTGCAAATTATAACCAACACGCAAGTCCTGCAGCACCGGTATATCAAACTGTTTAAGATTTTCACGCGGTCCCACACCAGACAACATCAACAACTGTGGTGAAGCTATGGTGCCCGCAGAGAGTATCACTTCCTTCCGTGCATACACCACATGCTTACGCTTATTCTTCATGAATTCCACACCAATAGCCATTTTCGAATGTGGGTCGATTAAAATTTTGGTTACCCATGATTTCATTGAGATATGCAAGTTCGATCTTGACACTATGGGACGTATAAACGCTTTGCTCGTGCTACAACGACGGCCATTACGTATATTGGCCTGTGAGCGACTGAAGCCCATTAATTGCTCTCCATTGGGATCAGTTATATCATAACCCATTTCACGACTTGACTTAAGAAAAGCTTTCAGCAGCTTTGACGTATAGTCTGTATAGTGCACATCGAGTGGTCCATTTCGTCCATGATATGGTGAATTACGCAACTCTTCGATTCCCATATTTTCCGATTTCTTAAAATATGGTAAAGTTTCGGCATAACTCCAACCATCATTACCCAGCGCTGCCCAATGGTCGTAGTCTTTGCGATGTCCACGTGCGTAAAGCATAAAGTTTATAAGACTGGTGCCACCAACACCACGCCCTTTGGGCCAATTGCAAACACCATCGACTAGACCTTGACAGGCATTGGGAGTTGGATCGGCTTTGTAGCCCCAGTTATAGCGCGTCATTTGTGTTAGCGCTGCTGTCAGTGGTACATCGCTAATAAAAGTTTCCTGATCGCCTGCCTCAAGTAGTAGAACGGTAGCGTTGGCGATTTCGCTAAGACGATTGGCCACCACACAGCCACCTGAACCGGCGCCTACTATAATGAAATCATATGCGGGTAGATAATTTATTGTGTCTGGCAGTTTTGTATTTAGTACTATCGTTTCCCATTCACGTGCGAATTCAACAAGGGGTTGTGAATGGACAGTATTGGCGCAAGCAAACAGCAGGATAAGATATAGTAGGCAAGTTTTAATGCAGCAAGTCAGCGACATCTTGGTAACATGCTAATATGGCAGTGCGTAAGCTGTAAGGAAATGAATGTTTTAAAAGTATGTAAGTGTATATAAATTTAAAAAGGAACGTTTCAGTCATTGCTAAAATTGGTCACCTCAAAACTAAAGCTGATTTAAAACAAATATAACAATATTTTGCAGAGCATAGTTTATTCAGTTACTCATATGTATTGACGTATGTTTAGAATCTGCTAAAAGCATTTTCGCATTAGAGAAGTAATTTTTGCACGACCTCGAATTATTAGCACCTGTTTGAGAAATGAAAAGTGTTCTAAATATATTATTTAAGCACACAAATCATTTATTTACAATATGTTAATTAAAGTAATATCGTACAATGCCGTAAATAAGAAAACGATGTCATGCTGTCGCAATAATACACCAGCCATTATTGAATTCTATCAATTAGGATATTCTTAATTTCTGAATGCTTTATATTCGGTACTATTTTTCGCAGTCACATTGTTCAAGAAAATAATATTTACTAAAGATAATTTAGGAACATACGTTTTGCTTTGGCAAGGAGTGACACCTAAGCTAAGTATGATGACGCTTTATCTCCCGGAAACAACCTTACCATATCGGCAAAGTAAAGTGAAATAAAGCGATATAATTCTTTGACAACTTTCGTAAAAGCGAATGTTAAGGACAAGTTTTTCACTTCATGGACACGATCCTGGTCAATGGACAGCTTCAACTTGACCTTGAATACGTTGCATTTTTTCTTCATAGCTTATTGCATGGAATGTATTGCTAAATGTTGCAACTTCAAGTTCAACAGCTCTGAAGACAAAATTTATATACATAAATTATCATTAAAATTGTGCAATTATCTTCGAAAGAAGATCTCAGAGCGAACGTGAACAAAACAAAAACATCAAAACAAATTTAGGCAGCTGAAGCAGTGGCATCCAGAAACAAAACCGGTTAAATTGGAATCAAAACAAAACAGCAAAATACAATAAAAAACTGGCTCAGCTTATCAGCTGAATGCCAATATATTGCACAAAAACGCGTAGGTATCTGATGAAGTGAAATAATAAAAACAAAACAGATGCACTCATAAGAAATCGAAAGGGTTGATGTGCTCGCTATTCGTTACAAGATAAATGACCTTGCTTTTATGCAAAATTTCAAACTAATTTAAATTGAAGGGGATTAGTTTCGGTGTTAAAATTCACAAAAAAATAAAATATTTAAAAATTTTAGTGTTTTTAATTAAATAAAAAAATTTAAAATTCATTTAACTAAAGTGTTGCTGTTTGCAGGCGTTTTATATGAGCTGTCAATAATGCGCCATATTCCATACCATAACAATATATAACATTTTAAAAAACCACCCGCTGTGCAAGTCAATACCTTTATTATGTTGCAAATAATTTGCAAAAAATGAAGGTAAATTTTTTTCAATGCTTTAATACTTTAATTATGCTAATTTTGCCCTAATATAATTTATATCGTTTCAAAGTATTTAAATCAACATAGGTTAGAGCAAATTAGCTCATTATTTGCTTTAACAATTTGCCAAAGTCTCAAATTCTAATTAGCAATAGAAAACAATTTGCTGCTTTTTATTATATTTATGAAGCTTGTTAAAAAACAAAAATTACGTAAAAACCATTAACGTCACAGACGTCTTACAGCACGACATACATACATATTACATTTTTGTCAACAAGCACAAAGTAACAAAGTCTATTTGCTTTGATTTTTATCTTAAAAATTTCCGTATCAACTTAAGGGACTATGTCTGGTCATAAAATTTTGCAATTAAATTTTATTTTATCATTTTGGAGAAGTACAATCGATTGTATATCAAATTAAAACGTAATTTGATTTGAAAAAAAAAATCTGTTTTCAAAAAACCCTTCAAACAGTCTCTTGAATATACATCACCTAATGAATAATGACAGAACTTTTGAAATTTCAATTACAACCGCAAAATACTAACAAAAAAGTCCGATCAGCAAGCTGGACATAGTTTGGAAAATATTGAATTTTTACTTTTAAAGATTGTGTACATTTTTTAAATAAATATTTAAAAAAAAAGGTAATACTGTATGACAAGACATTACCCCTTAAAATTGACTATTTAGGTGTGGTTAACCGCATATATAACTTTAATTAACAGAAATAGTTCTAAACTTTCTTATGTAAGCAACATCCGAGTAAACAGCTTCTATAGTTTTTACTATATTCATGCTGGAGTACAAGCAGCACATCATGTGATTTCAAATAGGGAATTAGTGCAAATAAGCCCTCATTTTCAATAGTTGATTTCACAATTTTTTATCAGCATACTTTTTCACGTAATTTGGCATATTCCATCACTTGATAATTATCGGAATAGTTTCTTTAATCAATACGAGTATAGAACATTTTGTCGTTTAAGGAAAATTATAAAATTTCAGCTCACTAACTCATTGGCTATAGTTCTCCAAAATTAAGTCGGTCTGACTATCTACGCGAATGTAAAACTTCAGAGATTGGAAACTTCGAAAAAGGGATATTAAATTTTCTAAAGTTTGTGTCGAATTTCTGAACATTTTTCCAACTTTTTGCGATCTTTTCAACACTTTTCGTTATACAAAGAGTATTAAGCAAAACATTAATAAGCTCATACATTACATCGCGAGTGTTTGCACTCCGCCACTTTTTTCCATAGATGGTAGTGCAGGGAAAACAAATGTCATTTTTTTGAAAAAAAAGTGGACTTGATCGGTTTTGATATCAATGTATTGGCCGGTTTTGTGCCTTTTGACTGAAATTAAATACGTACGTTATATAAACTCTCAATCAAATATCACCTTTCAGCAATTAAACACAATAGCAAGTCAGAATTTAATTTTTAGCATTTAAGTACACGATTTTTATATTCGATTGGCACACTTTCAAACACTTTGCACTGAATTATTAATATCAATATTCATAGAGTTTCTGTTTCATACTTGACTTCTGAGATATTGATTGCTTATACAAGTCATTGCATTACGGATCGACTATTTCATTGAAAAATTAAAATTCTTCTCACACATTCACTTTGGATTTTAAAATGACAGTAAATTTGAATTTTTAATTTCTTAACTTAAAATTAAAAATTCTAAATGCAAATGTTACACTTTTTTTTTATAATGCAAGTGATTGACGTCGGCAAGTTTGTGCTTTAGATATTTAATTTTTTTTTTTTAATAAAAATAATTTAATAAATATTTTTTTTTTGGAGTATATAATTTTGTTGATTTTAACTCCTACTGTATCGCATACGTGCGCTTCGCTTTAAGTCTCGTCTCATATTAATCTAAACAGCACGCCGCATCTTATAACAAAGCTATGCTGCGCCTGCGCGCTGATCAATCGAACGATTGCTGTTATTGGTTTGATTTGGTCTACATGTGACATATCACAGAGCGCTAGCAATTTGTGTAATGTACTATTAATGATATGCTATTTTGTGTTTACACATCATGTTAATGAAATTACACAAAAAACATCAAACATCTTTATATTTTTAAATTTCTTTGGATTTAAAACCGATAACATTTTTAACTTCAATTTCTAAAACATAAATTTTGAATACATCGTTTTAAACAAAAAAGTGATAGCATGAGGTTTCTGGTTTCGTCAAAAACCTCTGCCGGTTCAAACTTCGTCCTCCCAGAAACGTCCCTCGTTTTCACTTACTGCCTCAATGGGTATAAAAACTGAGGATAAAATAAAAAATTCAAGGAAGACGAATATTTTTGATGGAAAAAATTAAAATTGGAATTTTCAAAAATTTAAAAATTTTTTTTTTTTTTTTAGAGAAATTTTATGTTCCTGTCGTTTTTGATGGGAAATCTGAAATAATTTTTTTATCATGGTATGTTAGCTAAGAAAGAGGAGACAGTAGAGCGGAAATGAAGTCACATGTCCACATGTGCCGAGCACATGTGGATGCATTCAGATCACATTTGACTATGGGTAGGTGTAGAACCCTTAAAAATACAGCAATAGCAACCAGATTTTTCTGTTTAATTCTTAATTAAAATTAAAAACATAAGACTATCCTTCGAAATTGGAAGCAAAACATTAGTTTTAATTCATTTAATGAAAAAATTCAATGCATTCACTTATGTACGTTTAAAAATTAAATGTTCAAAATAATATTTTTAATATTTAGTCCCAAGGCCCTGGGCTTTAATGACAGTCCTGACTCATCTGCGCATGCTTTCAACCAGTTTCTCGATGAATTAGTGCCAAATAATGGCCCACTTAATTTGAACCTGCGACCAATATTCGTCTTTGGCTTTTGGTGGATGGATTATCCTACCGTGCCAGTCAATTTTTTTTTACAAATACCATACCTTTTCAAAGGCCTCAAATTGTTCAACACTTCAAAGACATCATAATAGAGCAAATGTCACAAATTAAACAATAATTATGCGAAAAATGTTGACACAATTTAGGTTAATACTTACAGCCTGCCGAGCTAGCATAGGAGGTCTTCTTTATTATTAACTGGGACTAATATTATTTCATTTCTAGTTTCAAACTATTTATTATTTTTTTGTGAGCAATTTTAAAGCCTTAATAACTTGATATTAAATCGGAATATTGTAAAATTTTTTTTTTATATTAAGACATAGCGTCTTAGGAATAAAACTAGACTGATTTGATCAAGATTAATCCATCAGCTTTTGCGTGATACGCGAGCATCGGAAATAGCTAAAAATTTATTTATTATAGATAGATTTAACTAAAAAATTATAGAAATTATTACTGAATTTTTTATTCATATTTTTATTTTTTGTTTTTCTTAAAAACAATTTTTGGAACCATTTACCAAAAAAAAGTATTTTTCACACAACTCATTAAATCAACAATTTATTTGAATAAATGTTTAACTATCGCCTGATTGATTGTTAAATTTGCGAACAATTTATAATATTATTAACTAAAGCATGTGATAATCATCAACAAATTGTTTGTGATTTTTGGCTTCCGGAATTTATATGCAAATAAATCAAAATATTAAAAAATAAAACACAAAGTGAGAAATTGACAAATGGAGCAACATGCGTGGACATTTAAGCGCTGTAGCATAAAACCGTTGATACCACTAATTGATAGAAATTCGCAGACAAAAAAGTTGATGGATAGTCAGACAAAATTCCATGGTCAATGTCATGATAAATGGGAGAAAAAAATTGCTTACACAGTGACATAAAGCTTAAACGCTTGTATGTTGCCAAGCGGTTACGCGTGGAGTAAATAAACAAACTAAGAAAAAATGAACGTGTGATGAGTAAGCGCATCGTTTAAAATAATAATGGGTCAATAAACCTTTTGTTCGGTTATATGTAAAAATTGCTTTATTTGGATTTTCAAAAATAAAAGAAACACACGTTCAATTAGGTCATTCAATATGATATCCGCTTAGTTGTTGGTATTTTTTTTGGCCAAAATTTAACTATTTCATTTATTTTTATTCATTAAATGAATTTACATAAAAATTCAATTTTCATTCTCTACATTAGTGCTTTCACAATTGCTTGATTGAATGTGACCTTGATGTTTCCTACAATTTTTTGCAAAAACCCGAAAACAACAAATCATCACAAATTTATGTTTGAATATTTTAAAAATATGTTAACTACTACCATTTTTTTCTGTCTTTTCTTTTTCTTTTCCTTTTTGTCTTTTGTCTATGCATTTGGTTTGGCCCATTAAAACAAGCGCACCTTTCTTGTATTTAAATTTGTATGAAATTTTTTATTTCATTATTTTTTTCAGCCCATTGTGGCGCCAAGTAGAGAAATACTTAATAATTAGTTTAATGGAAAATTCCAGAGTTAATAAAATATTTTCTAAGAAACCATTTTTAAAATTAATTGATTTAGTTTGCATTATTTAAATTTAGTTTGAACTTAAGTTCATTTAAAAGTACGCTGAAGAAATTAACTTAAGTTTTTATATTGCCAACAGCGTCTTCTTTGAGATAATTTCAGTCAGCAGTGGTGGACTTATTCAGATTATTGTTACCCATTCGAAGATGAAAGGATTTTCTTTTGTAGTTCGCTGTTCCTAATATAATAAAAAAGAAAACATTTCTTCAACATTTTCGAGATTTATGAAAACTTTTTGACATTTTTGAATTTTTAAAATTTTTTGTGTTTGTCTGTATACTGATAACAGGCCCACAAATTGGCTTAACAATTTTCAAAAATAATTTAATTTATTCATACATTCAGTCGCTCATTCAATTATTTATTATTTCTTTCAATTATGCTGTTAGCATAATTCTATAGAATTACATTCATATCATAAAGACCAATTCAGTTTTGCCGTTCTTTGTTGGTTTCGATAATATGACTTTCAATTTTGTGTTTTAATTTGGTTGACATCATTTAATGTAATTTAATATCTTTAAAGTATCAGTGCCGAATTTATTTAAATATGAGAAATTACATTATTTCGACAGAAGCTGTCTAAGTCCTTTTGACTAATTTTTTTTAACATATTTATTATTTTTTTTTATCACTGTGAATGTTTTCCACTTAAGCTAGAACTTTTTTACTGCAGACGGTACTTTTATTTTCTTTAAAAAATTATACCCATACATTACCTATCAGTCGCTTTTCTGAAAACTGATCATTAGATTTCTAGACGTGCATTTTTAAACAGCCATTCAAAACCGAATTTCTCGTGCATCCGTTGATTAACTTTAAAATCCTGAAACATTTCTTTTTTTTTTCAATAATACTTTTCCAAGATTTTCATATATCAAATGAAAATATGAACCTAAAACTTCTTAGTAAATCACAACAATGGTTTTCATTAATTTTTAAAATTTATCTTTATTTATTTATTTTATTTAATGTGCATGCTGCAAAATGATTTCATTATACAAAATTTTTTCATATGTAAGAAAATGACATTGGTAATTAAAAAAATAAATTAAATAAAAATTTACATTTTAATAGAGTTGATAAAACGCTAGCTTTTCAACCATATAATCACTTTTTATTTTCTTTAAGATTAACACTAAAATACTAACATTTAAAATTAAGAAAAAAAAAAACTTTCAATTTCAAGCCTAAGAAAACTTATGTTTAGGAAAAGCTACAGTAGTGGCTACGATAATGTTTTTATGCATTGAAACTTAGTAATTTGATGTTTTTTTCTTCTCTAAATATTATATAATAATATTACGTATATGTTTATGCATGTGTGTATATGTATATGTAGTTTTATGCGTTAAATACTAAAATTAATATTTATATATATGTATATAATTTTTTTAATTTTATTGTTAAACATTTAATTGCTTTTTAGACTGTTGCTATTTATATTTCAAGAACTATTTATATAACCTTTTTTTTATAATACAATTTTTAAAGTCACATAATTTACTGCAAATGGAATATAAGCATTTTATATCTACTTGGCATACAAATTTTTAAAAGTTTATTAAATAGTTGGTATTTGAATTTTATTGAAATGTAAAATTTAATAAATTTATTGAGTGAAATAAGTTTTTTAATTTTTTTTTTTTTTTTTTTGAAGTTGTAGTCATATGTTTTTTTTTTTAATTTTCTCATATTTTGAAGTAATTTCTATGTAAAAATTAAAAATATCAGCTAATGTTGCGAATTGTATTAAATAAAACAGAAATATTAAATCTTACGCTCTGTGCTTTTTTTTCTATGTAAATATGAATTTTATATAGTATGTTAAACATACATTTTTTAAGTGTAACGAATAATATACGAACCAGTTACCTAAAAACCGATTACTCAAAAGTCAGTTATTTCAAATAGAGTCAAGAGTTGCTCATCATCTCATCAGTTGAGATCATCTACTTGTAATTTTGCAAAAATAAATATTGATTTGGCATACAATTTTCAACTTTTTCTAATTTAACAATTTTTTTTATCAAATTAATTCAATTTAAAACGAAATAAGGTTATTATTTATAAATGTTTTTCTAAGCAAATTAATACTATTTAGATCGTTATTTTAAATGATATTCCCTTAGAATAAACTAAACAAATAAAAATTATTTAAAATCCAAAATCAGTCCTTTTTGGACCTAAAAATACGAAAAGTTTATTGTTTAGGATGGGGTTTTTTCAAAATTTAATAATTTATAGAAATAAAAAATTTATAAAACGTTTAATTTAATATCATACCACACCAGTATCTAAGCATAAAATATTACATTGTAGTTTGTTTTTTAACTTTTTAGTGATATGAGTCGTATACTTTAGTATATTTTTTTTCTATAAGTAATCTGTTCAAAGTTACAAACTAATTAGTAATTGAAGCAATTAAAAAGTGATCAAGTAAATTAAAATTAAATAAATTCGTCAAATCGCTGTTATGCGGGTAGTCACGATCAGGACACGGCAAAGTAAAATAAAAAGTGCTCTCTCTCTCTCTATTTCTTCACTTCTGAAAAGTTTCGATGCAAGCTTAGGCTTTATCTCTTGAGTAAACGGTCCAACTATCACTCATATTGCATGTTTTGAATTGCGGATTTCTCCGAATAAAGCTGAAATTTAGATCTTCCTTTAGATTTGTTCCTTTTATTTCAAAGATAACTTCCTTTTCATTTATGTTAAATTTTTTTATATCAATTTTGATTTAATTTTTTGAGCAGCTTTCTCTATATCTTCAAAAATGTCTAATGATACAAAAGTAAGGCAATATTAGAGGATAGATTCCAATTTCATTTAAGCTACTTTACAACGGCTCTCCAGTTGAGTTAAATTTCGAGAGCGGAAGAAAACCATGAGCAACATGTAAGCACAATTAAGACAAAGAAAACTTTAAGGACAGGATATTACTACCATTGTCTTTAAAAAAACACTGGGCAACAAAATTCTACTTTCGGCAGCTTTAAATATAATTCACCGTATATCAATAGAGGAGGAAAACTGGGAGCAAAATTAAATTTTTTTAGCTGATATTTTTTGTCTCACTGTAAGTTGGTCGTCAGAAAAAGCTTTAGAAAGTACGCTAAGTCATTTCATTGTGACTTAAACAATTTTTAAACCTCACCTACAAGAGCCTTTGAGCTTCCTAAGAATTCTTGCAACAAAGCTTTTTAAGCTTTCGGACTCAGTTGCGAATTTGCACCATAAAAAATACGAAAAACTTCTCAACATACTCGTTTGTGTTTGGGCGATACTGTACTAGGGCGATTTTGCTTGTTTCGGCCCTTCAATCTCACAATCGACCCGTAAACACTGAAGGCCCTTTTATGTATCACGATTCATCTCATTTCGTCTCTTATTTCCAAGCCTTAAAGTATGCTAATACAATTCTTATATTTGTAATTAACTAGTCATTAAGCACATGCTAGACTTTTTTGTTTTTATTTATGTAAAATATAATCGCATATATTCAGGCTTGAAAATTAGAGACAAAACGATACGAATCGTGATACATAAAGAAGCTCTGAGTCTATTTTCGTATATGAATAACAAAAAAATATTATTAAACTAAAACATTAATGAAACGTTTCTAATTGATAATTGATTTCTTAAAAAAAGTTTTAGTCAAAGGCAGCTTTTGTTTTAAATAAAATGTAAGCATACTTATAATTCACTTAAAAGTTTTTAAATATACTGAAAGTCTTAGCCATTTTCTCAATCAAAGTTTACAAATTTTCTTAAAGTTGGCAATACATATTTCAAAAATAATTCAATTCACAAATAAAATTTTTCATATAAGTTAAGCTGGCAATGCTGTCACGAATCAAAAGTTCCACCAAAAAGTATGCAACAAACGGCCGCTTATGCTAAAAAGTAGTATTTGCAAAGAAATTTTACTTTTTGACATATTGCGTTCCAAGCCTCGGTGTATCATTCTTTATATCTACTTCTTTGCCACTTGTTGGGATGAGCCTATAAATATGCTTGCTTTTCTTTATTTTCTTATTTTTCAGTTAAATAGGTTAGTAAAAAGCTTTTGGTTATAGCATTGCGAAGTTAAAAGCAAAAAGCTGTTTAATGTTAGCAACATATTGATTGCAGCTTAACAGCAACATGTTGATAACTAGCATAGAAAGGAAATATGTATGTACTTAAATTAATATGTTAAACTATACAATCTAAATTTTCTCTGTCTTTTGCTGCTGCTGTGTTTTTTGTTGATTTTTTTGCTGTTGCATATTTTCACGAAAATGTCGATTTTCTGGATTTGCCAGCACTGACTGTATAAATTCTGATGTCTCCAGTTGCAATTGTGCCAAACGTCGTTGCAACATTTGATTACGTTTCACTAGTTTGATAGTTTTTATAGCAATAGCTAAGAGACCTTCAGTATTTTTAATTTCACAAAGCTCAGAATAAGTATTGCTCTTGCCGCTGCTACTGCTGCTGCTGCTCTTACTGCTGACAATCAGCTCATCAGCATTGTTACTGTGTCGTATGACACTTGTGGTATGCAGCATTTGTTGCTTATCTCTAATTGCAGGTGCATTGAATACTGTTTGCTGATTACGCGAATGTTGAGAATGATGTTGCTGTGTGTAATGATGTTGCGAACGCATATCCTCATCGTCACTGACTATCTCTTCTTCATCACTTACAATGGAATGTTCATCATCGTCTGTTAACATATCGTTAGAAAGTGGACTATCACTGCAACTGCTATTCTCTTCATTGCTGTTGTTGTTGCTGCTGCTGCTGTTACTGCTGATGGTGATGTTAGCACTATTAATACTACTATTACTTCTACTGCTGTTGTTGCTGTTGCTATTATTGTTAAGAACTAAATTTAATGTTGCTGTTGCTGATGATGATGATGATGATGTCACTAAATTATCGGAGATTTGTTGCTGTTGCAGTCTTTCATTGCTGTTGTTGCTGTTACGTGCCAACGCTGTCAGCGCTAACGGTGGTGACAGCAACATTAAGTCGCTACTTTCATTGCTGCTGCTGTTTGAGGCAGTTGATGTTGCACGCATGCGCAAAGTTGGATTGTACGTTCCTTTGGCAACTGCAATGAAAAGAAAGAGAAATAAATTAAACACGAGTTTAAATGATTTTTTTTTACAAATTTTATAACATCTTTATAAATCTTTTATTTTATCGTGCATTGGCTAGTGTGGGCTTTTTTTGAATTCTAAGAAATTCTCATGTGCTATACAGTTTTTACATAACTCTTTAGATACATATTGCTATTTAAATAAAGAATATTTTTTTATTTAATTTCTTTTTTTATCTCACTTAAACTGTAAACTGGGAATTTCCTAAGTTTTTAGTTTCTCCGCATTTGTTATGTCATTTGTTCGCTAACTCATGTGCACTTTCGAGTTACGTCAAAAGCGAGTAGCGAATTTTCAAACTTATTATTTGAGTTAGAGAGCTTGGAAAAATAGTAAATCGACAGAAAAATTTTAGTTTTGTCCTTTTTATGTGAAAATTCACAAAATTAATTCGATTCAGTTTGATTTTTCATTATAATTTAGTACCTGCAACCTCGGCATATTAAATTTCAATCCAAGAAGAATGCTGTGAAAAACGCACCTATGCCAGCTCGTTATCTTTTCACGATACAAAGCAAACATTACGCTCAGCAACGTGATGCAATACTTAGTTTTTTTTTAACCTTTCTTGCTAAATGTAGGTACTGCAAACAAAAGTGTAAAAAACTTTCCATGCGATAAAAATATAAACACACTATATATGAAAAAAGTTTTAAGTTTCACAAATAAAAAGCAGTTACCAAGAGCTGCCAATGCAAAATTGATATTCATTTCATGACTAAGTTGACAATTTGGCTGCGTGTGCTGATAAATATTTGCGCAAGTGTTACTGTGATAATAAGATTTACGGAAGTATGTATTTAGAGGTATACAAACACGAAAAAAAAGCAATAAACGCGCATATCTAAATATGAATATATTTATATTTATATTCAAAAAAAAACCATGACCATAGACAATAGGATTTTGTATAGTAAAATTCTGAATATGTAATGCGTTTTTTGCTATGCTAAAAAAAGTTTTGGCGAAAAAGAAAACAGAAGGGTTAATTTTGGCTGCAACGATTGTTGTAAAGCTTTTTATTTGTTTACAGAGATAAAACAAAGTAAATATGTTAACAAAAGTTATGAAATCCGTAGATTACTTTGGATGTTAATACAAATTTGTTCATACGATTATCATCATATCAATACGAGGGTTTACGGCGACGTATGACTATTTTCAACTCACTTGTGTGCCTGCATCTTAAATTTGATGTTGAGGATATGTTTATGTTTAACAATAACACGGTGCTACAGTGAGTATGAACTTTTCAAATGACCTAGTGCAGGTTGTAGGTCAGGTCGAGTACAACACGAAACCGTGTTTGAAAACTTTGTAATATTAGGGCAAATAATACTCATTTAAAAAGTCTCCTCTTTTATGCGCTTTAGGAGCTAATATCTCAATTTCGATAAAAGTTAGATTATATGTTTATTAAGCTTTATTAATCACATTAGCTTAGTTTCTAATAAAACTAAGATTTTATGAATGGCTGCATTGCCATTTCTTATTGAAATCGATTAGAGACGTATGAGTAACATTTATTTATAATATCCTACGCTTTTCTGAAGATTAGGCGTTAATATCTCAAGTTCGATGTAGCTTGAAGCATATTTTCTCTCAACATTATTCTTCATTGAAATTAAGATTTTATGAATGGCCGCATTGTCATTTCTTCCACAAATCGATTAATAGAAAAATGCAGTCGTATTAATAAAGTTTATTTTTTATAATACCCACTTTAGGGAGATTTAAGCGGAGATTACGTTTATCACTAGTTTGATACAACTAAAAGTATATGATTTCTTGAACATTATCATTTATTTGAGCATTTTTATAATAAAATTATGATTTTGTGAATGCTGCATTGTCATTTATTATTCAAATTGATTAAGATTAATACAGAAAAGTAGTAAACCTAACTATTTTAGGTAAGCGTGTTAGCAAGTGTATAAATCAAGAGCATACACATATTCCATTTAAGTAAATATTGCTAAAAGTATGTTCTATTTATTGTTATATAAATTTTTTTTTTATTATTCTTAAAAAAAACTTCTCCATACCTTAACTAAAAAAAACATATTATTTAATGTAATACCGAATCGATATAAATAAATTCCAAAACAAAATAATAAACAACACGGAAGTTGTGATACGAGGAAAAATAACGCAACACAAAACGATATAGCTTGTCATCCAGCCATAAGCTATGTATGTATGTCTGCGTCTCCCCAATACATATCTATTGCCGAAGCACATTGCGTTGCCAACAATCATAAATCTACTGTTGTTGTTGTTGATAGTGATGAAAAATCGTGTCACGTTTTTACTCATGCTTAAAACTTTGTTTATGTGTAGCTACTACGAAGAATATGATATTTTAAAACGTTGAATGGCGGCATTATATGCGCATACCACATTTCATAAGTAATATGGCGGTGGTAAAATGTAAGCAAAACATGTGCGAAACTAACACATGTTAATATTGGCATTTAAAATAAAATAAGTTTGTGTGTGTGTATTTTTTGCGAGTGATTTTATCCAAACAATTGTATTACGACACGACATGACCTACCACGATTTTGTTTCACGTAACTTTGACTTAAGTACTGAATGAGGTTTTTCTTCAGTTGAAAAGATATTACATAGAAATTTATTATACTTATAGTTTTGTTATAAAATCAAAATGTTTTCGTTATTAAAGAGAATTTGCATAAGCAATTTTATTTAACAAAGTGCAAAGCGGCCATAAATAAAATGCTTATTTTATGCTTAATCACAAGCAAGTGAAGATATATGCTGAAGACATATGAGCTTTAACTTGTATCAAACTGGAGATATCAGCGCTAAGTGTTCATTCAACTTATGTTTCTTTAGATTTAAAATTGCGCATATATTACATTACAAACTGCGTACATGCAATCAAGTGATGAGTAATGACTTGGATCTGTTAAATATTAAGTTAAGGGATATCAGTACTCAAAGTAATTAAGATATCTAAAAGTTTTACTTTTAATGGACATACGGCCTTATGATAACAGTTCCTGTTACTATGGTGTAACTTCAAGTGAACAATAATGCTTAACTTAAAACTTATCGAACTCAATATATCAAAGCTTAACGTAATTGAACTTTTTACAAATAAAAAGTTACTCATACGTTTAGTCTTACAATCTTCAGAAACTTGTATATTTATTTGATGGAATAAATGGGCTTTCCATCGATTATATAAGTAGATTATAAGAGATATAATTTTTTAACTTTAGAAAATAGCAAATACGAAAATATATATCATATTCATAGCAACAGAAATGTTTTTTTTTTTAAATTTCAATAAACCAACAGCATTTTTAAAATGATTGTTATAAACTAAAGGCCATTTATTGAACCTAAGTTTTATTGTAAAGCACTATCACGTGAAAAATAATGCTGAAGACAGCTGAACAATAAGTTGAATCGCACTCGTTATATCAAAGCTTAAAGTTCGCTTGAATGTAGATTAATGTCACTCATACGAATCGACTAAAAACAAAAACGACACATAAGTGCAGCAACCTAATGACTAACAAATCTTTAGTTATCTTAAAAAAACAAACAAATATTGCAAATTTGTGAATAAAATGAGCCATATGGTGCAAAAAATAACTCATTAATTTTTATTTATTTAACACGTCTCGACATATTGTTGAGTTTTTTTTTCCACTGCCCCAATATTTTGTTTGCTTTCAATTTTAATCGCACGCGCGCCTAACTGTTGTCTTCGCACTCTGTAACACGTTGAGCTCCACTTATTTATTTTGCTGGTAATCCAATCTAAAAATGTGATGTAAATATTGTGGTAAAATGGCGTTGTGTAGGGTGATATAACATTTACCCCTAGATACCATTTACGGAGGCCGCCGCCGCTTGTGTGATTACTCGTTTATTTATGTATGTATGTCTGTTGGCTGTTAATTTTAATTAATTTTTTCTTTACTGACTCTATTGAGAATTGTGCCAAGAGAGAAATGAAAAAAAAAATTTTTTTTTAAATTTTCATGAGTTTTACTTATGGTTAGTCATCCGTATAAAGTCTAGTTAATGTAATTATAATAAAAGTGTATGCCATTTATCTGCATAATTTAAGTGTTGTGCTGCTAATTAACACAAATAAATAACGTGCCATCAGTTTGTGCAATTTCTTTTTGGATGAAATGAATTTATGATGATGATTTATATCTAACGATAATCAACATGACCAACATACATCATTTAATAGGTGGCACTCATTTAACGTTTGTTATACAGTTCAGTCAACTTTTTACGTCACGTGTGCGAATTTTAGTCAGTTCAGTTTTAAATCATAGAAATTTTAAAGTTTTTTCAAGAAATGATTTCTTTTCTTCATTGCAGTTAGATCGATGATTTTAAAATGAAAAGAAATGTTGCATGTTTGATATATCCATCATACCGCCTGCAATTAATTACTCCCTCTATTCAATTCAATCGAATCCATGGTAATACAAATTAATTTCATTATTTAAGTTTATCGAAGCCACGTGACAATTTTGATGGAAGCGCCCGCTTATAAGTAATTAAAGTTCTACTACTTTCACTACATTTCTATAGTTGCAGCAACGATTTCTAATCTCTAACGAAAACTTGTAATAAGTTTATTTATAACTTTAGCTAAACAAAGCCATTGACTTTCCGAAGCACATTGTTTGCATTATGTGCATGCATCGATTCTTTATAAACAATGGAATGACATTGTCTTTTGCCTTGCACTTTACTGAAATTAAGTTAGCTTTTTCTTGGAAATTGTAGTACTAAAATGTAAGGCTTAGCTATATATGATAAATTTATTTGAATTGCCATTATGGCTTGCTGACTTTAAGTGCCTTATTTTGGCTATTTCCCCCCCAGTTGAATTCAATTGTTTGAACAGTCATACAATGTTGCTCACTGATATCTCATTGCAATGCTAGTACAGCTGAAACTACTGAAACTAACAAAGTTCCACGTTAAGTGTATCAACTGTCGGAGCTTTATTTACAAGTTATATATCAAACGTTGCTCGAAAACTCTAATGTAAACAAACTTGTGACACGTACGTTGTAATAACGAAATAAAATTGTCACATTTACCAACAGTCTAGAACGACACACGAAAATGTTTACATTCCGTAGCTATAATTAAATTGCTTTTCAATTTCATTTCCACTAGTACCCAAACCTCCTCTAATAAAAAAAACAAAAACCTAAAAGTTCTATATAGAAAATTACATTTTTTTAATTAATACCGGCATGCTTTTACATCAAAATGTAGCAGAACAAGCTGACAGGCAGGCTTATTGCTTACTGCTTTCACATTTAAGATACGTTGAAGAGGAAGTGGGTGGGGTGTAGTTGGCTTTCCAAGCCCCTAACATTTGTAGCAACACGTGCGCGATATTTATCAACGCAGCTGATTTTTTGTTGTTGTTTTTTTCATTACTAATGCCTGCCCTCGTTGCTGTTCTCCCCATTTTTTATCACTTTGTTAGCGACGGCCGCGCGGCGTTGTATTCGCTTGTTTTCGGTAGATCGGTCGAACCGGCACGTTACTTTGTATTATGTGAGTTACAACAAAAACGACGACAGCGAAAAATTAACACAGTATGTTTGTGTTAATAAAACGCTTTCTGACACGAAAACTTTGACTGCTGTATAAAATATATTTACCCCTCGCCACGGGCTTTTACTGCATTCATTGCTGAGCACATTTAGCAACACGAGCGCAGCACACTGTGCTGGTAATTAATGAAAAAACAAAAAAAAAATATTGGAAAAATGTTTGTTTACCGAATGCTAACAAGTGATGCGCGTTACTAAAGCAAACATGCGCAATTTAGGCCAAAAAAAAAAGTAAAGTAAGCGTGGGGCAAAGGTGGCTTAAGGGCGTTTAAGTGGAAAAACATTTAGAAGAAAATTGGTTTTTACATATTTCAAACAAATTGATTTATTGTTTTACGAGGAAATTTTATGAGCATAAAATTAGAGACCACGTGTCATGCATAAGTTTTGTGCCTTAATTGAAGAAAAAGTAGTATCATGAAAAGGGGAAAAATATGCATAGTGCCTGAAATAGCACATTTTTAAGCTTATTTCATCTGAAAACTATTTTCTATTCTATTTTTTGTATCATTTTACTTAAGAAAATGGTTGGGAAATTTTAAAGGACAAATCGCACAATTTTGGGATCCTTCAAATGTGAAATGATCGATAATTTTTAAATTCATTTTTTATGTCCCTCCCCTTGGTGGGATTTGGTGAGATCTAGCGGGAACCCACCCCTCCCTCCAGTGGGATTTAAATTATAGTTTTTAATGTAAATTCTATACATTAAAAAGTTGACGTGAGGTTTTCCTTGACCCCCTCCCCCCCCTGGTGAGATTTTTCCGGACCCCCTCCGCCCTATTTCAGCTCACGTAATTAATGGACGTCCCCTATGATTATTTTACCATTTATCTTGTAATGAACTTTTTATCTGATTTAAAACTTCAAGCGTAATAGCTAAGAAGGCTTATAGCTGTAGTAGCTAAATTCTATTATTATTATGATTTTAGCTTCAAATTTTTATCGGACATTTATTTTCATTTTTCAAAGTTGAATATCATCGATATGCATTATACAGAAAAAGTCTGTGAACCTTTTGACTATATAAAGTTAAAACTATTGCGCAGTATTGAAAAATTTGATCGACTACTATCGAAAAATATCGATAAAACTGAAAATCAAAACGTTTCGGAAAAATTAAAGTCTATATCGCAAATATTTGAAAAATTTCATGAGATTCGAATGTTACTGAACGGCATGAAAAAAGTCGGATGGTATCAAAAATACCAAATATTTAATTTCGACTATCGAAAATCGTAAGCTAGAACATTATCAAATAGTAGCGAAAAAGTGGAATAAAGTTAAAAAAAGTTAAAAACTTTTAAACGAAAAAGATGTATGACGTCACAGGATAAAAATTGTAGCAATAAAAAAAATTATTTTTTGAATATTTTGACCAAATTTGAGAACTTTTTACCTTGTGCGATATTTACTGAAAATATATAGCTCAGGAAAAATGTGATCAAAGTCAAAATTTTTATCCCTAACGCAAAAACCAGACGCTACCACTGTGCGTATCATCTTTATCTATCAGAATATGAAATGAAAAAATCGTTTTGATATTAAAATCTTCATTATACTAAAAATGTTACTTTGTTGCGCTTAGCACAACATAATAAAGTTTTAAGTTTTTTTAACGATTCAAATAAAGTTCAGATAATAATAGCTGTTGCAACAACTTTTAATAACTTAATAATACCAATTTTTAGATTTGCTACAAAATGTTCATTTTATGTGTTAAAAACGTGATAATTGTTCATAAATTGCTGCCATAAATTACAGCAATTTCAATTGAAAATAAAAAGAGAATATGGTTTTTTTTTGTGTTATACTTTTATTTTCTCTAATATTCTGAATAATTTACGAAAACATCAGTGATGCATGATATTTGCAACGTGTATTTTGTGTTGTGTGACTTTTTTATGCAAATTATTGCTGTTTGTTGGCTACCTTTGCTGCCGCAGTTTCGCATTTTAAATTGCGAATGAAAATATTTGCAATTCCTAAGTGGTTTTTAATTTTCTCTTTTTTCTTTTTTTTTTGTGATCAATTTAATTTTACGAATGAATGTAGCACGAATGTTGATGCGCTGCGCCTGAATTGCTGCAGCACATGCATTTTAATGACACAACGCCTTTGTTATGTGTATTGCATTATTATTGTTGGATTCGTATGGAAATGGCAAATGTCAAACTAGTTATTGGAAACCCAACCAGGAACCTAAGGATTGATGACTTTTGAGACTATATTTTACTCTTGTTAATATTGCAACAAAAAATTATTTGTTATGGGTTTATTTCAGTGGCAGACTCTTAACTTTATGCAGCTTAAGTTATTAGAAAAGGCTTTGACTACATCTGTCACTACTTTGTCGATAAGTTTTCAAATTATTGTTAATGAATGATTGGTAAAAATTATACTTAAATACTAAACGTTGTCGTTGGAAAACAATATAAAGGATACTTGCACTAATGAAACACCAGATATGTAGCACAAACACAAAAAGCGTCTGCCCTGCTACAGCAGACATAGTATAGAACAGATATGATATTTTCAACTTTGAGTAATTTTATCTCGGAAGCCATAAGAGACCGACTTTTTTTTCAGATTTGGTTTTAGGGGGTAAAGCCCCATGTTTCTAAAAAAAAAATGGGGCATTGGAGTAATTATGCCTTATTTTTAAATTGGTAGATATGCTGACACTTTAAGTGTCAATCTAAGGAAAACAAAATGTTTGATGCCATTATTTTCCGCTGGGTCATATGTCTATATACTTAGCTTTGTAACAAATTAATTTATAACTATGGCATGACAATTAACTTCATATTGCTAGCAAGTGCAATAAAAAACATTACCACGTGGGAGGAACAAATTTAATAGGAGGAGGTACAATTGCAATGCGCGTGTTGATGACTCTATGCAAGCGGAGCAACAACGCTCAAGGTTAGGTAAAAAATGTTTGTAGAAAATAATTAAATATTGATTTGTCATTTGATTAAGTCAATAAACTTTTTATGCATGCAAATTAATAAATCATTCAAATGTGTTTTAAAGGGGAAGTCCTAATTGTATCATAAATAGTTTAGGCTAAATAAAAAATTATTTAAATATACACACATTATTGCAAATATTGCAAAGAAACTGATAATACAAGTAACAGACGTTACGACAAAGGTCAGCCACTTAAGATTACCCTATTCAAAAAAAAATAATTATTCTCTCAAATGATAAAAAGTTAAATTTTTTTTTGGGAAAAAGTTGATGTCCTTTTTTGGTCAAAATTCAAATTCATGAAATGATAAAAACTTCAATAAAAATGCGATGACCTTCTTTTCTTGCTCGTTCAACCAAACCATTGTGGTTCATGACACAAAAATCGTTCCGATTTCCGGCTATTTTAGAAATTTTTGAATTCCTAACAGGCCCCCGACTTTGAAATGGAATTTTGTGGTTGCTTGATCACTTGGTAACCCTGCTATAATGTTGGTTTTCTTTAAATTGCTTAAGCTGCTTAAAAAGTTTCGTTATTTTATAAGAGAACTAAATTTGATTTACATTATTAATGTACTTTTTTACTGCCATTTCAGCACATATTTGTCACGCATTTACATGAAATACAAATTTATTCATTTAGTTAAAATTTTCCATTAGTTATGCCGGTATGAACTTCATATCAAATTTATATAAACTTTTAAAAACAAACTAAAAAAAAAAATAAAAGAAAATATTTTAAGAACGTGACAATTCTAACAATTGTAAACGCAGCTGCAAACTAAACGTGCATGCTAATTTTGCTTACATTATGTCACTTTTCGTAATATCGACGAATTAACTTACAACGCTGGCAACCTTGCAAAAAATCTTTTTTTTTTTATTATATGACGATTGAACTCACCATAGTTAATTATCGCTGAAGGCGTTGTTGTTTGATTGCGTTGCATTCCACCACGCGCATGTCTGCGTAAATCTGTAATGCCAGCACGCAGCTGATTTGTCTTCTTATCTGAGCAAATGGTGGGCGCCATATTTGCACTGATCTCTAGTTTTTAAGCGTTGATTAATACTGCTGAAAATAAAGTAATATATGATATTAATTTTGATATTTGTTAAAAGTACATTTAAAGTAAATTTTGAGATAAATAAATTGAAACTTTTCCTTTTCTCTTTTAGAGCTAAATTGCTTACTTTAAACACCCATATGTCTTCCCAATTAAATTAATGTCATACGCAAGCTATTGTTAAAATCTTAATCATCAAACATACAATATTTTAAAAACTTTTACTTGGAATTCCAATATAGCAAATTACCATCAAAATGCTTTGGATCCGTTGATTGGTAATACCAATAAAATTTCTGAGGAAAATTTATTATGTTTTTAAAATAAGTTGAAATATCAAAATTCCAATATTGCACCATGTACTCGTCTTTATATATAATATAATATGTAGAAACATTGCCAAATTGTTGTCAAAACTAATGCTAACAAATCAAATGTCAGAAAATAAATGGCAACGCTGCAACGTGTAATACGGAAATCTTCGAGGCATGAATTTTTAACGCGAGAGTACGTCACATTATCCTAACTTAGACGATATAATAGTTGGTGGCAATGTTTTGATATTACTTTTTGAAATTTGATTTCAAAATAAACATTTACTGTTTTCTTTGACGGACAAGCAATAATAAAATAATAAAAAATTATAATTCTCACAAAAGTTAAAATTAAAAAAATTGTATCGATATTTAGCTGAACAATACAACGCTTATAAAAGAAGTCATAGAATTTACAATGAGATAAATAATATAAAGCGGATGAGAGAATGAGAAAAGCAAAAAATGTAGACTAAAAGATTATCTGTGCAAGAATTTATATACTCTATCACTTCCTACACAATTTTGCTGCGTGTGAATGGTGACAATGCAATGGCAAAAATAAAATGTGTTCATTCGCGTGAAAGAGATTAGGTAGATGGATAGCAAGAAATCTTATTCAAAATTCTACAATACATCAAATATAATTACAGTTGATGATTTAAAATACGGCAATGGCAACGATAACGCGTACACGTGCCTTTGACTCAATGAAATACTGACGCAGTTTGTCTAATTTTGTTGCTGTTTTGTAGCAAATTTAGCGCATACTATGACATGACAATTTTATGCAAAATAAAAAAAAAATGCCGTCAGCAGCAATAACATAATTTATTTTATAAAAAAAATTTATTATTCTCGATGTATGTACATATTTCTTTGTTTGTTTACCTTGGGGAAATTTGACGGATTATCTTTGTAAATATGAACTTTTCGTTAACGCAAATTTACATATAAAAACATGAGTTAATTTTTGTGTATATTTTTTATACAATATATTATTGCAAAGCTTTTTAAAGTACCTTTAAAACGTGATAATAATTTTTTAAATCATGCTAGTATCACTTCAGTTATAAATGTTTTTATAAAGTCTGAATCAGATTTTTGAGTAACTTTATATTGCCAATTGTTTAATTTGACGACTTTTATTATATTAATATACATTTTGAATGGCCAAATTTCAAGCATATGCAATTTATAGAAATCTAAAGAACTCTAAGATCTTTAAATATCTCAGTGTACTATTTTTGTGATTTCAATAAAATGCTTTTTTTCGCACTAAAAAGGGACTAAAATAAATTTAAGACCCTTAAGCTATTGAAACGCTTTTGATTGAAGTAATTTATTTAATTTTTTTTTTAAATTTTTTTATTCGCATATCTGCTTTTCTTTCAGTTGGCTTTCTTAGAAAACAAAGCTACCTGAGGTGGTAGACAAAGAGCACAATACGCGAAAGAAAAAAAACCCTGCGGCATTTTCTAGAAAACACGCGCAACACAACCGCAGCTGCGTTCGTGACTTTTAATTCTTTTCTTAGATTTTTTTTTTACGTTTTTTAGATTTGTTATACGAAAAGTAGAAAATAGTAATCACTAAGAAAGTTGTTGCTGCTTTGCTACCAAATATACATACCGACAGACAGACAGCAAACACACAGCGTCACAATTAAAGTAGCAGCTGGCAGTAAAGTTTTAAAATTCCTTAGCCGTTTGCTTTGTATGCGCCGCACCGTATTTAGCAACACGTGCGTATTAAAAATTTCAAGTACAGCGTTGCCATATTTTCGTAAAATTGTTTATTTACAGGTATTAAGCTTAAGTTGGTATTAGCAGGTGAAAAAAAAATAAACTAAAAACATAATTAAAAATTTTGCAAGCAAAAGCTTTTAAGCTGCTTAAAAAAATCACTGGGAGGGAGATTTTGAAGCAGGAAATAATAAATAGAAAGTCTTCTTTACTTCCTACGTGCGCTATTTTTGATGAAAATTGTGTAAGAACTGTACTCTACTCTCATTAAAATTTTTGCCACACTTATTAGTCAGAACAATTCCTAATTTACTAAAAAAAAATCAGAACTTATAAGACTGTAGGGTGCGCCCCCGAGCTGACTGCAGTCTATTTAAAAATAAATATTGCATCAATTGCTAAGAAGAGGTCGAAAATATGATATACTTAGATATGACGCTCAATTCATTGTCAAAAAGTTGAAAAATGGAAAGATTTATTTAGATCGGCTATTCACAAGATAAACATGTATGATAAAATTAATTTTTCTAAAGTACATAATTTAAACTCAAAAGAGAGCTAAAAAAAAAACAGCAAAAGATTAATGAATTACTGCAGACAGCAGCTGGCAGCAGCATTTTTAGCCTCAAACAAAACCAAAAAAAAAATAAGGTTATAATAAATACTGAGAAATAAACATTATATGGGTTTAAAATTGTTTTAGAAATTTAAAATTTTATTGAACAAAATGTTGCCTTTCATACGAAGAAATCAATTTTGTAAAAAAATAAGTAAAAAGATAGCAGACGAAACCATCAAAATGCACAAAATTGAATTTACCATTTGTTTCACTTAAGTGTCTGGCTCTGTGTGTGTGTAAGTTTATTGGGTATGAATTTACTCGTACATATACCTCATATAAAATTAAAATTTGTTTGGCTGGTTAGACTTCAGACGACTGTCTGGTGTTTTTTTTTTTTTTGCTTTTTTGTTATCTGCTGCGCTCAACAGTGCCATTGGTATGTGGCTGTGTCGACTGCTATCGATACATTTTTAAGTAGGGTACTCAAACGTGACAGTCAGTGGTGTGTTCTAAATTTGTTTGTTTAAGGTTTGGTTGAATATTATCAATTTTTTTCGCATTTAAGTTGTTTATATTAAAAATAAAATCTTAAGATATTGATAGATATTGAAAGAATTGTAAGTAAAATCTTAGTATAGTCAAAAGTTAAAATCATATTTGATTTGCACGAATTGTTTGAAATGTACAGTATAAACGCTACCAAAACGCTTAGATATGCTGAGTTTACTGGAGGAATGCATTAAAAACTTGCACTCAGGGAAGTTAATCAAATTTTGTGCATTCATCAAAGCAAAAGCAAAAATGACTCAAAGAGATACATATTCAGCTTATGATATACAAATTATTTTTTTTAGGGTAATTTTAACTATTGCAAAACTTTTAACACATTTATTAAGGTCTTTTTATATTTTTTTATAAATTCCTAGCTAAAAGCGATAAAGATCTCAACATACATATGTTCGTTTGATCTCTGTTATTTGATATTCGTGAGGATGCAATTTTTTCGTTTCTCTTTTTTTAGATTTTGCTTAGTTTCTTTTATACACAATTCTGCCATATGTGCTGAAAGATTGTAGATTAGTTTTCTGCAGTAAAAAACAAAAATATGTTGTCAAGTGCCTTTAAGCTTTGGCACACAAATTGAAATGTTAGTTATCAAAATGACACTACATACGAAAACTAAGTGTTTTGTTTACTTGTACTTTAATGCTTGAATTCAAATTGTGTAGGTGTACATATATTGGGCACTTAAATATTTGCATTTTAATTTAAAAAGTGAAAAAAACACTTAATTTTAATATATGCATGCGCGTGTGCAAAATCTTTGTGAAAAATGCAAATTTTTATGTCATTGAGTTTAATTGAAGACTTGAAGCTGAAAAACGTGCGAAGCAAAAATTTTGTTTGCTTTTTGATTTTCTTTTATGACTTAATGTTTAAATTGATTAACGTTTAAATGAAAAATTCAATTCATTATCGTTATAATGAAATGTGCTGTGATCATTTTATTACTTAGTTATTATAAGCTCGTTAGCTTTAATTACGCTTGTGCAATTTATTATATGTATGTCAGTGTTATAGTTTTAATTAGATATGTGATAATTTTAAAAGAAAAAAAAATTATAAAGTTATTGCCATGTTGATTGGAAAGCAACGTTTTTTAAAAATATTTAAAAGAAGAATAATTTTCTTTAAATTTTATTTATTGCTATTTTGAGAAAGCAAAAAAATTAAAATCAAAATTAACTTATACGCTGTCACATAAAATCAGCATTTAATAAAAATGACGCACCCTTTGCTTTTTTCTTTTGGCAAGATCGTGGGTGTTGTTTGCATTAAATATGTATGGTATGTCTGTCATACACCAAATATGTGGGCATAAGCGTGTGACATTATTAACTGCAAAAAAGTAACTGAAATCAAATGTGAAAGAAGTAAGAGAAATGAAACACGCGCCGACAAAACTTCACCATAAAATAAACAAAACAATGACAATAACTAAAAGAAACATTAACGAACAGTCATCTTTCTACCCATACATGCATACGAGTATATTTAACAACAGCCAAAAGGTCGCAATGACTGGATTGCGCGAATGAAGTCAACGCAAAGAAAAGTATGGCGTAAAACAAATGGCAGATCAATAAACTCTACAAATCCAGACAAGCCGTTAGAAAGACATTTGTATGTGTGTATGTGGAGTTAAAAAAAGAAAAAAAGTCAAAATAATGTTTTTCATGAAATAAAATACAGATGAATTGGCTTAGCGCGAAGAAATATTATTGTAGTTGAGCAAATTTTGTTTTTCAAAAATTCTACACACACCTACCAAGCGTCAACGCATTTTAAGCGTCAACGCATTTTTTATCAATTTTACTTTACTATAGATGGTGCTATGCAGACGTTCAAATGATCTTTGGTCACGGAACTTCCATGCTCGTTTTTTGTACTATCAATTTATGAATAAAGTTATACTTTTTCTTTTACTTTTACTACTTTTAGTGCCATTTTAATTCGACATTCACGTTGATTTCAAATGAAAATAAAATATATACAATGTATACATATAGTTATATATTTTAAAAATTAACAAAGACAAAAATGTACCTACGTAAATTTTTGCCAAATAGATTTTTTTTATCAACATTACTTATTTGCTTTATGATATTCATAAATTAAGTTCTACATTTTTTATATATAAAAAAAACAAAAATCAAAGAAAGGAGTTACTCTATTTACCCATACATTAACAATATTAATACCATTTACTAAAGTCACTTGACAACACAGCACAATAAAAAAGAAACTGAGTAATGAATGACAGTCTTTGTGTAAAGAACAACCACGCGCAGTCCCACATTAACCCCATCGCAGTAAATACGGACACCTACTGTGACTACTGCTGTGCTAAAGGTGTCACCAAATTGTTATACAAAAGTGACAAGAAAACAGTTGCTGTGCCTAAGCTGCGAACAAACATAAATTGCGAATACAACAGGCGCAATTGAATACTAAATAAACAAACTCACCCATCATATCGTAGAATATGCTATAATTGTAAAAGTTTTTTGAAGCGGTTATCCATAAGCGATTACAAGTATTTAATGAGTTGTCAAATTTCATAAGTAGTTGTATTTCTTCAAATTTGGTTACAAAAGATAAATGTAAAAACGTGCACTTTATGTGTAATATAAAATCAAAAAAAAAAATATTTTTTTTTACTGTGTTATATCTAAGGAATATAAGTAGAAGAAGCATTAAAAATTGTCATATAAAAGTTGAATGACTGAAATATACTCTACCGAAAAAGTGGGTCCGATTGTTAAAGTGGGCCTGGCACCTATTATGGATGGAAACACATGTGTATACAAATATATAAACTATATATTTTATCGGTATAATGTTTCCAAAGAAGGCAGAATTCGACCATCATGTGTATATAACTTTAGAGAAATTACACCAATAAATTCATAGGATCCCCTTCAAATTGTAGTAGTGGTTTCCGTAAGTCGAGATGTTTTCAGCAGCCTAATGCAGACTTACTTGACCGAAGGAATTTTACTCCAAAAGGTAATACATTGCCTAGAGACACGAAAGTACTAGAAAGCGTGGCTTTGTAATCGATTCCATGCAATACCAGCACAGAACGCTACGTTATCCGATAATTTGAGAAAATATTATTCTTTAAATTTTATAAAATAATAAACAAACAAGTTTAAGATTATTTTTTTTTTTTTGTAAGTTAACTTATTTTCGAGTGCTCAGTGACACGCTATACTGGGCAAACGACGTTTTTATTACATTGCTTTGCTTTGCTTGAAATTAAGCTTATTTTAAGTACCGGTTATTTGAGCGACAAACAAATCTAACATCACTACACACATCATATTATTTGTACCTAGTGCAAATGCATAAAATAATTTATTAAGAGGTTAAGTGCTTATGGGGGAGTTACAGCTAACAAATGTGCTGAGGTCATTTTGTGTGCCACACGTGTGGCATTTACTTATATTATTCGTCATTTTTGTTGGCACATTTCTTCCGTTCTAATTCTATACATAAATTCCAATAGCATTATTTCTTATTTATTTTCAACGCCTTTGTTGTTGTACATATCAAAATTGTTATTGTTGTCATATGTCGTTGGCTTTTTGTCATAATAAACTTTTATCGCTATCTTTTTCCGATTCTGTTGCGGTGCGCAACGAATTGTTTTTATTGTGTTTTGTTCCACTTTTAATTTTTTTCACTGTAATTTTCCTACAGATTTTTGGGGCATTAACACGAAAATAAAAAAAAAAGTATATCACAACATGTGCGAGCCCCTCTACCACTTTTTTTTAGCTCAACCCACTTAATCTCCCCTTCGTCTTTTGGATTTTTATCGCAATCAACAAATTTTTTTTTTTTTTTGTGTGGGGTATTTTGGTAAATTCGCGCTGCTCGTTCGTATCAAATAAATATTTTTTTTTGGTAATTTTTGTTGTTTTAACTTGTACACGAGTCTACCCTGCTGACAGATAATGAAATTAGCACTTCAAAAAAAATGAAAATAATAAAACGAGATATAAAATTAAATTGAATATAGTAGAAAAATTTAAGAAAATCATTTGAGCATTAAAAAAATAATTTTTTTTTTCTTTAAATGAACAAAAAAAATGAGTCAAAAATTTTTGGCGAAAACTGCATTAATTTTGATTAACATTTCGTTTATGTTTTCAAGTTAATTTTTTTAGTAAAAATTTAGAAAACCTATGTAATAAAATCGTAAAAAAAAAATTTAGTCGAAGATATTTTTATTTATAAAAATTAATAATCTTATAAATAAATATAAATACTTTATAAGCAAAGTAATTAATTCTATATATACAGAAATTAATGTTTAAAAAATTATTTAAAGCATTGTTAAACAAAAAAAAACATTTTTAATCTATATTCGATAGTTTTTGAGATATTTCGTTTCAAAAACTTAGAGAAATTTTTATGTGAGTCACCAAAATTGAGTTTGAGTCATATGTAGAAGCTTAGTATGCACCAAAGGCACTAGGTGCAATGACCTAACCCAAATTTTATCTAAGTACCTACGTTGTTCGAAAAAGAACCGAAATATTTACAAAATATATTTACTAACTCAAATGCATGGATGCTTGACCGCAATTTCCCAGCCAGTTGAATGCTTTGTTATAATTCAAATGATAAAAATCACATTGTCCATAAAGCGCATTGACCCATAGTCATGTGATTAAAGCTGCTGAAATGATAAACGCATAACATGGCAACAATTCACTGTTTCATTCACCCATAAATAGTGACGACAAAACAAAATTTTTTATTGAAAACAATAACCGCATTATTTTGTATTTTAGGACCATAGCAACAAATAAGAAAAAAAAACAGCTTGAAATTTCGTCAATCAAACGACTGAACTTTAGGTGTATTCTTAATCGATTGAAATTTAAATAACGCACATTAATAAAAGCAGAACGAAATTTGATATATCTAAAACATCACTCAGATGATAGATAAATTAAATTATCATAACATTGACAACAGCTACTGTACGGCATGCGTAGTGGTGATGAAACATTTACGATACATAAGTGGCACGAGAAACAAAACCAATGGTATAAAATTAAATTAATTTATTATTAATACCAAATAAAAAATACCGCAAAACCAAAAAATTTATAGCGTTATTAAGCAGACAAAAATGTGAGAAATAAAAGGGTTTCAAATTAGTTAGTAAGAAAATAAAATATTCAATAAAAGTACCATGGCAAGAAAAAATTCAAAATAAAAAAAAATTTATAAAAATTTTATTTTAATTTTGTTATTTATCTATATTTTATTTTTAAATTTACTGTTTTTAATTTTAATTTTATTTTTTGTTTTGCCTTATTATGTTGAGCGCGTGTTTAACATTTCGTCGACGCAGTTGCGGCCAATCACCGCTGCACAAAAGCCAAAATAACAAAACAAAAATAATTGCGAGTAAAAAAAAAAATTAAAAATAATCAAATTCCAAATTGAATTTGCAAAAACCAATGGCAAACGCACACTCAGACTCATTTTCAACACAACAGCAACAGTGAGTTATTTAATTATTTTTTTAATGTCAAATTTGTTGCCAAAAGAACAAAATCCAAGCAGCGTATACCCATAAAGAAAAAAAAAGAGCACGCTCGTGTCGTTTATAATTATAGCTTACGATAAATCAGCGTCAAAAGTCTTTGCGCATGTTGTGCTTTATATGTCAGTGGCATTTGTGATTATTACTCGTGCTTAGTTTAAGTTGATAGTTTATATATTAAATTTTTTAGAGCATATCAATATTCGTTAATGTTTATCAAAACGCGACAAAAACGTGCGCTCTACTCTATTCACGTTAAAATTACAAAACAAAATTAAGGTCATGCGGTAATTTTTTGTTTAGTTAAATAGTGCAGAGCAAATATATTGTTGTTTTGTTGAACAAAATAGCATTGAACATTATTTTATTTATATTAATTTTGAAAGTGCTATATGAAAATATAAATATTTAAGTAATTAATTATTGTTTTATTTTGAGTTTATAAATAAAAAATAGTATACATATATAAACAAACTAAATCTGAATCAAAAAACTATATATAAGTATTTAAAAAAGTATATTTAAAAAAAAAATAAAATCTAAACAAAATAATATTATTGACTTTGGAAGTCCTACATGGAAATAGAAGATACCATATGACGGATTTCACGTCAAATATCCTAAACCAAAAATCGAACATAACCGGTTGGCCTCAAACTTGGGCAAAGAGTTGCCCTATTTAATGAGAATTCTATCCCAGAACATTTTTCTGTTTCTTTAGAAATTGAATAGATAATTTTTTGAACCGAAATATCTCAAGGACTATGGAGAATATGATAAAAAACCTTTGATCCTATTTGTTTAAATATGCTTAAGTATTATAAAAATCTTTAAATAAATGTGCTTAGACCTTAATTTGTTTTATTTATAAAAATGTTTCTCAAAATGCCATAGACATAACATCTTCTTTTCTTCGATATTTTTATATTATTCTTCAAACAATTCTAAGAATATATATGCTTTCAAATCAAAACTCTCGAAATAACCATGGAAACAATATCACAATTAGAATGATGTACGCCTTCAATAAAAAGTCATATTTTCTAAAGTTATGTCGAGAATTTTATTTAATAGCAACTACAAACTTAGGATTAATTAAAAACTGTTATTTGAAGAATGACCGAAATATATTTTTATTAATTTTTTTTAAAAGATTTATTTTATAATTTTTTGAATTTTTAATTACCACAAATTCAGCACTTAAAATTGATTGCAACGCGGCAACCGTTAAGCACCATTAAATTAAATGCCAACACTTGAAGAAAAATATACATAAAAAAACTTTTTAAGGCTATAAAGAATAGAAGATTTTAGCCACACAACTTCCGACACGTTATTCTTAATTGCAACAACAACAACAACAACAATAATTATTGCTTTAAAAACTATATTGTTTGTATGTCTTAATTTGCTATTTATAAACCCCACATAAAACTTAATAGGAGACCGAGAACAATAAAGAGGAAACTAAAGAAAACAACAAAAAGAAGAAGAAGAAGAAAAACATTCTCTACAATAAATGCCACACGTGCAGAACCCTAACAAATATGGAACAAATAGAATGCTTTGAATGAAATGAAAAATTATCTTTTTAAATAGAAAAGTTCGATACTTTTACATTACAGTAATACTTTCAAATACTCATAACTTTTAAGAAAATAAAGCAGAGGATATTCTTTAGTACACGATACTTTCAAATATATGATATTTTGAATGCTCGTTACAGTTAAGAACGGAATATTTTAAGCGCTCGTTACTTTCAATTACTTGATTATTTATAGTATTTTACTCTGATAATTACTTCCAACTTTGAAGTGCTTTTTTGAAATTTTCAACAATTTTCTCTAATATAAACAACGATATAAATACCTATAATTTAAAGCATTTTATATGCAATTCATATATAACACGCTCAGAACAAAAGTGACCCATTTTATTAGCTAGAGGAAAAACGCTCCAAGAAATTCCAAACAACAAAAAAGAACCTAAAATGGGTCACTTTTGTTCTGAGCGCGTAATATAATGTACCTATCGATACCATAGGTTTCAAAAATTCAAAGTACTACTTAAGTAATATGCTCATGTATAAATTAGGTGAATACAATAAAATAAGAAATAAAAGGCATGTGGCTCTTAAGCTCTGTGCTCCCACCAGCAGTAATTAAAAACGAATAATTTGTTTTTTTTATAGCAAAGCCCACCACTTTGAGACGAAGACAACAACAATTATAATTTTATAAATTTATTCAAAAAACGTGTCAAGTCATTTTGAGTTCATTGTTTGGCTCACACAAGTTTTCACAATAAATTACTTTTTATATGTCTACATAAATGTCTAGGTTAATAGCCAGACAATTTATTTTTAACATACAACAGTTGTAGCAATAAAACAATGAGAGGCAACAATTTTTCTTATAATCGTGTCATCATTAAAGTTTTTATAAGTACATTATACTCGTGTATTATGGTTTAATTTTCCACTCTGTGTGGCAATGTTGAGGGGAACTTTAAATGATTAATCTTGTAAAAACCAAGTGTCTAACGCTGTTAGCCTGAAAAATTTCCGTTGATAAGCTGGTTCACTGAAATTGGACGCTTTTTAACTAGATAGGGACGGACTTATAATCCTCAGTGGCAGGGGACAAAGCTCAAAATTTTTAGCATGTGATGATATTGAAATGGTGTCACCTTATCAAAATGCTTGTTCGATACATGTGAGCCACTTGTGTACGTGAACCTTTATCTTTATAATAATCAAAAGAAATTTAAAAAAAATTCTTTTCTAAGAAACAACAAAATTTTAGTTTTTTTAACACTTAAATAATACATAGATGCAATATTTGTACACTCAAAGAAAAATATTAATAAATTTTTTTATGTATGTTTACAAAACCATAAATATTTATTTATATGGAACGAGAAAGAAGAATTTCACAAGCTTGAGAACAAAAAACGATACCGAAATTTTTTTCAGACAAAAAACGTCTTATGAGGGTATTTACACACGTTGACAATATGCAAATGTAGGTAAGACCGTACAACAAAAACCTATGTTCAAGTGTGTGTAAAATTGATTTATGTCTGTAAGAGCATTACCAATACAGATGATTTTTAATAGAAAATCAAAGTTAAAGTGTATCGTAAAGGTTATGCGCAAATTTCCAGTCAATTTTTTTTACATTAACCATTTTTTTTAAAAAATATTCACAAGTGATTTTTATCACGTGTCGAACACACACTTAAATTCACATTGCTTGCAACGCCACATGCGTGAAAATTTATAAATGTTATTTGTAAATCAGTTAGGAAGACTATAAAATTTGTTAGCAAAAGTTTACTAATTTATTTACTGCTTATGCGACTTATGCTAATGAGATTTTTCATTTCATTTACCTTCGCCATTTTTCATTCACTAAGCTGCGACAAAAAAGTATGTAAGCAAAAGTCAAAACGGAAGTTGAAACTGAAACAAATTCTTGTTAGAAAATAAAATAAAATTTTAATTTTTGCTTATCTGATTGCAACAGTGAATAAAAATTTGCATGAGTCAGATGACGTCAGCACATATGCACTGAACTGGGTAGGAAATTTTATTGGAGTGCTTTTTGTGACATACATACATAAAATATTATACAAACTTATTTTATTTGATATATCCTGTAAACTTAATACCCTACATTGCATTCCAAAATAGAGACGTATAAGTAAAAAAACCGAAAAAATCATTTACCAAAAATAAAATAAAAATCGAAAAAAAATACTTAAGAACTTGGAACTTCTTCATATATTTCCATTGTGAAGTGTCTCATTATGTTATCAGTCTTGCCGAAATTTTTTATGTTCTTTTACAGAATTTTAAAATTTTTAGCCAACTTTTTTTTTTAATTTTGGACAAAATCAGCAATTTTTTTAATTAAAAAAATTTATTTTTCTCTGACAAGTGTGTAGGTAGGTTATTCTTCGAATTTCTTGACCATTGCCTATTCTGCTTTCAGAAGCGAAATGGGCGTATCTCGAAAAATGCGTTTCGAGATAATTGATGTTTAGTTTATGAGATAGAGGAAATTCTCTTTGGAGATTTTTTACAGGTTTGAACTAAGATACCGGCATTTGGCGCAGTTCATTAGGTGCGTAATGTCTTAAACTATCCGATGCCAAAAGAATCACGAATATAAATTTTTTTGAGATAACTACGCCCGTTTCGCTTCTGAGGGCATTATTGCCAACTTTAAAAAACGACTTAAGAGCAGCAATGTTATTTGAAAAATAAAATTCTTATATAACAACTTTTGAATAAATACAAAATTCCTATTGGGCTCTTATTTCTACGTGCGCATGTAAAAATATATGTATATATTTGCTATCTTAATAAATGAGGTTAAATGTTGTTCATGCCTTTCAAACATGAAATCTATGGACGCCTCACTTGAACTGTTTTTTTATATAATACTAAATGATAGAAAACTTAAGGCAATACAACAACGAAAGCACTGAAAGCGACAACAACAACCAAATAGACAAAGTTCGCTAAAACAACAAACAAATAGCAACAGTATTGAGATGGCTATAAAAGACTCAGCTGCTGCTGCACGTGCGGACAAAAAGTCATAAATTATTAATATAACTCACACGTCAAATGCCCAGCAACAAAATGTGCTTGTAGTAGCGAAGCCATGACCCTAGCGGCCTCACCCAGTTTTTTTATTATTTCGAATTTTTAAGCGTGTGTTATACACACATGCATTTGAGTTTATTTTGTGAAGATAAGTAAAAAATTATACGACAATAAAACTGCATGAAAAATTTTATTAAACTAAAGCATTTTAAATCAAACTTAGTAACTCCATATATACCCACCCTTTGGAGTGGCTACCTACTCTTTGAAAGTGTAATCTTTGGAAAGATTATTTTTTGGAAAATGTACTTTTCGGAATGCGGTCTCTTTGAAGTACATACTTTTTGGGGCGCGTACTCTCTGAAGTGTGTACTATTTGGAGAACAAGCTCTTTGAAGTACATTATCTTTTGATTGCGTACTCTTTGGAGTGCGTACTCTAAGAAGTGCGTACTCTTTAAAGTGCACACTTTTTTAAAATGTATTTTCTTTTAAAATCGTACTCTTTGAAATGCGTACCCTTTGAAGTGCGTACTTTTTGAACTGCACACTATTTGAAATGTGTACAATTTCTTACAAGCAATATCAAAAACTTTTAAGCACCTTAAAAATTTAAAAAGTTCAACAGCTAAAAACCTAATGGCAAACACAAGCGTAACTCTTTACAATTCTTTCCATTTACTTATTTACTAAGAATTAACTTACCGTTCCAACAAAATGCCTAATAAAAGTGAAAACTTTGTCAAAACCCATAGAAAGCCAAAACAGAATAAAAACATTTCTCCCTTATCTCTGTCTATCATCAACACCCAAGACGAAACCATCCATTGTGTGCGCCTAAAAATAAGCAACAATAAAAAAATGCATTTAAATTCACTTCCGCCTTGCGACATTCTAACCTTTTCGTGGAGCTTATGTAATACCATACACTCGTAACTAACATTATCGCAGTCAAAAGATTTTCACCATAGTGTTGGTGGAGCTAACAAGGACGCAAAAAAGGAAATTCCACGCTTTGCTACCTTGTGAAGGACGAATTTAGGTCGAATAGGACACAACAGCAGCAACAACAACGTAAGCAGCCGCTTTTATTTGCGATATTTGTTGCTATTGCAAACGCACACACATACATTGAAGCATCAATAGATATACAAACATTACCATATGACTGCCTGCCTGTTCGCTTGGTTGATTTTCTTTCAGGCTCAAGGGAGTTTTTTTTTTCGTTTTTCTTTGAATATTTCATACACGCGCGCGCTCCATATTTATGAGCTTCTTGTCACACCCCGCCTTTGCAGATTGTGCTGCCAACACTTTAGTGTCATATTAAGCGCATGTATGTGTATGTTAGCCAAGTCTTCAGGGATGTTTAAGTTAAAAACTTTGGCAGCTAAGTAAAAGAAAATTATGAAAATTGAAGTTAAAAAAAAAAATTGCACTTATCATTTTACATTTTCATGCTTCTGCTGCTCTTTGTACTTCTTTCTTGGTGGCATGATGTAGAAAATAATGCCAACCAAGGTGTTATTGAGTGGCCATTTTATTTAAAGATCTCTTGAAAAATTAACATTTTAAAAAGATAACAAAAGTTTTTAAAATTATTTAAAATTTTCATCATGTCTTAATCAAATGTGACCTGGTCTTTGAAAAGGGGGTTTATTCATGGGGAGGCTTAATTCATGGGTTCACTCGAGAAAGAAAAAAAATGTTCTGAATTTTTTTAATAATTCGAATAACTTATTCAACTTACAAGACAATTTTTGATGATTTCTTAACAAATTTCGTTCGATGTCTCTGCCATAACTTCAGAGATTTTCAGATGCTTGTCTGTGAAGATGACAAAACCTTAAATGACATGATACTGGTAAAATGTGAATTAATGCGACCAGTGAACTTTTAACGCAAAACAGCCAACGTTCGCTTGCGCCCGATTTGTAAAAAGTTGTGATATTTTTCTGAAACTACATGACTTCCACATCAATATCTTTGATATTGTACAAAAAATAATCAGTTGTTATAATATGACTAGCCTAGTTTATTGCAAATTTCCTTTTTTTTTAATAAAGTGGCAACTTTGCCTTGGCCTGTGTCTAAGGATTGAGATTAATGTGCACTTGTTTTAGAATGTGTCTAGGATATACATACGCTTAGATATACTATTTGTAAGAATACGTTGTAAAAGTGTGGGGATACTAGGAATGTTTGCCATGGGAAGAATTGTTGATAATATAAAAGAGAATATGTATTGGTATCTGCCAGCTTATGCCATTTTTTAAGGCATGAATGGCGCACGTGGGAGTGTTTCAGCATGAATGCACTTACACATATCTTTGTGTCTGTGTTTGTCTGTATATATTGTACATATCTACATATGAATAAATAAATTTACACATATAAGTGTCTGACATGGCATTGCTGCAAGGGTATACGTAATTGCATGCTGCCGTTGCAGTTATTGTTTCATTTTATTTTTCTTCAGGACTTTGACGTCAATTACTATTGATTGCATGAGATAATCAAAGGATAATATATGAAAATGACAAAAGAGAAATAAAAGGAAATGATTTAATGCATATGTCTAGTGGTATTAGAGGAAAATTGTTATATAGTATTTGACATTTTGCAATGGAAGTGAAATATCATCACCAATAAATCACTTCAAAAATCAACGTTAATCGATTTAGATTGCATTGCAGCAGAAGATTATGAAAAGAAAAGTCTCGTATAAAATTTCAATACAAATTAAAAGAATTTTATGTCTGCCTTACTGATTTTACTTAAAAATTTCAAATAAGAGAATTATGCCAAATCTAAAGCACATTTCTAGTTTAATTTTAATGTCAACTTTTCTTAGGACCTATAGCGAAAATTGCATGCAAGTGAAATTGGTTCAAATAAGAAAGACCATATTCACACTTGTATGGCTTGATTTCCAGTTAATTCCAACTGTGATTCCAGAAGTGTTCACTTCTTATGAAGATTGCCTTGGATTTCTACGAAGGCTCAACTGTACTTGTTTTGGCTGGTGTTCCTCTTAACTCCAAAGATAAAAGGAAAAGGTTTTCAACAACATTTTTACGTCTACCAATTAAAATTGTGATAAGGTTAAAAGAAAATTGCAATAAAAGCTTTTTTTTCGATTTTCACTTTAGACAAAAATATTAAGTTAAAAAAATTTTGAACATATTGTTTATAAATTGAGCTTTCTTAATATGTTAATAAAAAATTATTTGGAAATAACAACGGTAACAATGTTATAGCTTTGAAAATCGATTTAGGGATTCCCAGTTTATAAGAATTTTTTAGGAGCTGTGCTCCCGATTTTCGAATTCCTGAACTATGTGCGTTCTTCAACTTTTGATTCTATTATTCATTATCAGAACTGAAAACCCCTTTAGAAAAATAGGGTTAATAAAAAAAAGGAGTAGAGCTCCATAAGTAAACTTACGCCAAAAGCATATACCTAAATGTGTTTACATGCTAAAAATAAAACATTAACCAATATTTACAAAGCTTTTTTTGTGCCCTTAAAATAACAAAAGAGAGAACAAAAAACCACTAGCACTGTTATTTATTCATTTCCCTCGCCCACACAAACAGACACACATAACAACTGGAGCTGCAGCTGCCTAACTGCATATTAAAGAAGAACGACAGCAGCACCAGCCTCACTCGTCCTTCAAAACACAAGGACGAAAAGACAAATAAAAGCATAACAAAAGAAGAAAAAAATCTGCCTCTTCTTGACACCCCCACCCACACAAATACCGTTGAAAGTTCTGACCTCACAAATTGATGAGCCTTGGGAGAAATTTTCATTTGCGCCACCGAGAGGGATGAAAAAAGTAAACAGTGTGGTCATTCAATAAAATTTACAAAAGAAAAACCAGATTATAAACGGAAGGAATGAAAACAGCTAACGATCAGATAAAAAATTTCAATGTGAAAGGTGGTATATTGTATATTTTTTTCTATGATATCGAAATAAAATGACGATTGTTATGATTTCGTTAGGTATCGAAGAGTACGGGAGTTGAACCCCAAAACACCCCCGCATAAAACCTCCTTAATGAAATAAAATAACTTGCAAAACAAAATAGCGCTCTTGGGCATTCTGAGTTAATGGTGGTTATCAACTTACATTCAAAGAAAATCCAAGCTGGAGAAAATTTTTTTTATTTTATTTCTGTTTTGCGCCAAAAATTATGCAATGTAGAACTTTTTTGTAGAATCCCAAATTAGCAAAGTTTTCTTTTAATATACAGCGGCAAAAAGTATGCAGTCGTGGGAATAAAAAAAGTTCTTACGAAATTTTCTTTTTTTTTATTCAAATTTCTAATTTTCACTGGTATAATATTTTGAATTGTTCTTGAAAAAAATTTTTTTTCACATAAAATATATTTTTTCGACAACTCAAAAACGATTTTCTGCTTGCAATTAGTTAATTAATTTTGTATATTTCACTTCCGGTTTAGCTTTTATTTTTTTAATTTTCCTTAGCCAAACACTCACGAATCGTTTTGCTTTTATTTTAAAAATTTTCTATAATTTTTGTGTTACCAAATAACAAAAAATTTTTTTTAATTTTTCTTTATATCTTCACGATTTCACTTCTAAAATCACTTTAGTTTTCCTTAAATGCATTCACTGCACACAACCGTTACTTCGCTCGTTCGCGCGTTGTATGAGCTTAGTTGCGGAAACAATCACATACTTGAGCACCGTTCGTAAGTCGATTTATAAAATCTTTGACTTTGGATTTGCTGCGAACTTTGTTTCTCTGCGTTTAATGTGTGCGTGCTGCTGAGCATGATGTTGCGAGACATTTTCGTGTTGCAAACGTGCTTTTAGTATGTACAGTGGCGGTGCTGTTTAGTTTTTGGAAAAATTACCACAATTCAAACAAATTTTTATATTTTGATCATCATATAAAATCTAAAGTGGATTTTTTATCAAGAAAGTACATACTTGAAATCAGTGCTGACACGTTGCTAGACTCAATAAAAAAACTAAAAATTTTGAGAATTTGCTATCCACCTTCTTCAAATACATCCATTTAGCTATGCTGTAAAACTTTCTGTAAATCAACATATGGTTATGGGTGGAGGCTCACCAATGCAGTTGTTTTAGAACAGTGGTCGGTATTCTTATGCCCGCGGGCGAGCGAAGAGAATAAGCGAAAGAAGCAAACTACGAAATGAACTGGTTATTTCGTCAATGCACTGCAAAAATCAAGTGGCGAAATAATTATTTGTTCGAATAAAATTTTTTTGGCATTGCGAGCAAGTCTTAGGTTTAGTTAAAAAAATTTCATATAGAAAAGCATTTTATAGCTAAGCCTGAAATCAGAAACCCCTAAAATAAGAAATGATATGGAACGTAAACAGCAAAACAAGCAAGCATTTTTCTCAGTGATTGCGGCTTTTCTCATTTCCCTCTTTTTTGAGCATAAGATAATATTTGATATTTACGCTCTGCCAACCACCGTTTTAGAACTATTATTATATGTGCTTCTTACAAAACGTATCTGAAATGATCTTATATCAGAAAGTTTCATGACAGTTAACGGTTAATTGTTATATATTACATATTTTTCGAATAATTGGTACACTCTTAAATAACCCATCAAAAATTGTAAAGGATTATAATCTGAAGACTAGCCCGAGCCTGCATTTTCATCAATCTTTTGAACACAGACCATGGAGCCATTGATGATAACTAGATACCAGGTACTAGTAATTCCACTAGCTAAGTGTTAATACGATATTTATTAGATCTGGAAAAATTTTTGAAATTAAAACGACACTGTACGAAACCTAAGCAAAGCAAGAATTACAAATACATTGACAACATGCTGCCAAATGTTCTCCACAGCAGCATGTTGCTCATCTATTACTCTCTTTCATTCGTGTTCGAATATTAGCTCTCTTCGTTTTTTCTACAAAACTCTCAATGGTCTTGACAAACGTTTTTTGCGTTGAACATTTAAACTGCTGTTGTGTTCATGATTTTGCTGTTGTTGTGATTTGCAGCAACACATTTTATAACAACAACAAACAGCAAAACAGAAATGTGACGAAGCGTCTGTGTCGTGCATTTGTTTTCCCCTCCAACAAACGTGTGTAGTAAAATTGTGGCTTCGTCATACTTTTTTGTTGGAAAAAAAAACAAAAAAAAATCAAAAGAATGTGTGTGAAGCAAAAATACGTTTGGCTCGTTTCCTTCGACAATGTGCTTCCCCCTCTCTTAACACATGAACTTATGATTCGTATGTTCGGCGCCCGCTTTTCTTAAATGCTTTCGTTGTTTTTTTACGTTATATTCTGGTTATACACACAATCACAATGACAGTTTAATGTCCGTTTCGCTGCACGTGTAAACCATTTTGACGCCCCCATCCCATTTAGTGATGTTGACGATAGAGTTGCCATATCAGCAATAAAAAAATTACAGGTAAATAGCTATAACTTTAATATTACGGGAGATATTCGACTTTGATAAATATATATATACTTATAAATATAACTTATATTCGAGTTTTTCAATGAACGGTCACAATTTGAACGCAGTTTGAGCTCAAGTCTAAATGCTCAATTTCGTTCGATTAACTCAGTTTAATTTATCACATGTTTCGTAAGTGTGTTTGACAGCATAATAAAAGAAAGATATAAAAAAATAAAAATATCAACAGGTACTATTTTAACCAAAAATCTTGGTATATTCACCTGAGTCGATTTAGCCATGTCCGTTCGTCTATCTGTCCATCTGGCTGTGTATCTATCTGTATGTCTGTTTGTCTATATGTAAGTATGTCTGTTTGATTGTATGTCTATATGTCTGTCTGTCTGTATGTCTGTCTGTGAGTAGTTGCTTGTCTGTCTCTATCCGTCTGTCTGTAAGTCTGTCTGTTTGTATGTATGAATGTATGTTAGTCCATCTATCTTTCTGCTGTCTGTCTGTCTGCCTATCTGTCTTTATGTCTGTCTGTATGTTTTTAAATCTGTCTGTTTATTTGTCGAAATTTCAAAAATATTCGAAATGTTTGCTGGATATGTTGCTGTAACGTGAACTTAACTCCCAAATTTAATTGATAAAAAATTTGCTTCATTCTAATTAACACAATAAACATTTTTATGTTTGAAAAGTAACTTACTAACCCTTACAGCTAACTAACACATGTCCACACTTATACTACCAACACATTTACATTACGCCGGTAACATTGGGAATATCACAAGTATTTTAATTGATTTGCTGCTGTTTCAAGGAGATAGAGGATTGACAATACAAGAAAAATATTTTTTTTTAAAGCAACAAGGACAAGAGAAAACGAGTGTAAATAACTACACTTGTTATTTCAGGCTTCTGTAGTTTAAAAAAAAAAATGTTGTGCTGCTTTCTAGTTGTTACTGATCCAGACAGCACTTGGAAGAATGTTGATTTACAAAATGTCACAGTAAACAAGCAACTATAAGAAAATTCGGTGGATAAAATATAAAAAATAACTCCGAGTCCAATGACAGAGGACTCTTCCATGTGGTTCATACACAAATGTTTTAGCGAGTCGCTATTTTCCAGTTTTTTCTATTGACCTTAGCATCAGAATTTAACTCGACTCGACGTTTATTCCGCTTCTGAGAGCAGTATTGATATCTCAATTATCTGCTATTGAAAATGCTTGCTGGGATGTCAAATGTCGTTAGACGCACATGTTTGTGTATGGTGGTCCACATCCTGTTTCCGGTATACTGACGTGTCTGTAGAAAGGTGATCTGTTTTGATGAGTTTGTGATGCAAAAAGTTAGCAAATCATAATCGGAATTTTATGAATCTGTTATAAAATTATATACAAAGAAAGCCGTTTATTTTGAAAGAAAGTAACATAGAAAAACCAAAAAAATGTGAACAAATTGTATTTTTAAAATGGCATAAAACTTACATAGCAAACATTTGGATTTGCAAAAAAGTCATATTTTAATTGCATAGACGATGATTTCAAAAGCGCTTTAGTTCATTTTCTGATGCCAAGATAGTTTGTTCCAGAGAAAGTGTCTTGCCAAAACGATTCGCGTGTGGGTGATTGGTGAGGGTGAAACAAAAATATATAATAGAAGTCTTATACCATCGGACTTGATACCTGCACACTTTTTTTTGACTTTTTAAAACATTTTTTGAAACGAAATATCTCAAAAACTATGGGGAATAGGATAAAAAACATGAAATCATTTATTTATAAAAATGTTTTTCAATATATCTTCAACACATTTTTTTTTTAGATTTCTTATAGGTTATTCTTCAATCAATCCTAAGAATATATCTGCTTTCAAATCGAAATTGCCGACATACTTAACTTTGGGTAGTAAGATTTCTCAGTGTAATCTCACTAATACTCATACATGTATGTAGTATTGTTCTGACAGGGGTCGTCTTAAATACAAGGAAGCGATTCCGAAAAATGAAATAAAAACAAAATCCTCAATATGTACCAAGCAGACGTATTGTAGGTTCCTCCAAAAATATTCCGTTAATAGTATCCAAACTAAGATCTAACACAAAATACTGCTGAAATCCTTAGAGCAAGTTTTTTCAAACATGTCGAATTGTAAATTCTCAATTCTCTTAAAAAGAATTTTCTCTCAATAAAAACTTTCAATCTAAAAATTTCACTTTTACACCAGCCAATTTATCTGTGTCAAAATTTAGAAAAATTAATAGAGAACACCTAAAGAAAATCAAACCTATTACATAAGCAACACGTTAGTAACCCATTTACATATATCAAATAGTTTCATCTGCAAAATAATGCAACCACGTGAATTATAATTCTTCCACATATGTATACAATTTTAGCTTTAAATGCTTAAATACCTATGAATTTAAATATTCTTAGTAAAACATAAAATAGTCAAATATATGACGCATCTACTACACTGGCCGTAACACATTTGCTTGCCTGCCGCAACAGCAAACAAATACTTAATCTAACACGTGCCTCTATAACGAGTTTTGTAAAACATGACAAGATAAAAAACTACAAAAAAACAAAAAGTAAAAAGAATTTTAATTCCTAAACGGTCTGTGCGAATAACGTGAGGTATTTGAGTTTAAGTGAGATTAGTGTATCATGGCAAATTAGGCTATTGTGATATAGTTCATTCAAGTGGTGTGATAATATATTCCCTCAAATATGAAGTGAAGGGTTAAAACTAATGGCTGAAGGTCCTGATCTTGCTCAAATCAAATTCTTAAGTTTTGCTCAACGATTAGTGAAAAAGAAATAATTTTTTCTCTAAAAATGGGACCTAATACGACCCGGGGACGCCCCAAATTAACTTACAGTCTTATTAAAAATTTAAAAAAAAAAATGTTTTCCTGACCTTGGAAACGCCTTAAAGCATATGTAAAATACATTTTCGAATGGCAGTTTCACAGGAGCGCGCAATCACACAAGCCGTGGTGCAGAGTGATGTAAAGCGCCTCTGTTTTCATGTGGTTAAGCAAAATAATATTAAAAAATAGTTTAAAAAATTCATTTTGTAAAAAAATTTATACAAAAAAACACCAAAATCGGACATTTCAACTCAAGAGTTGACGTTGATGAATAATATAAATTCTTTTCTATATCTGCTACTTCACCTTCTACCGTATTCGTTACGAACGGCACAACAAATTGTATAGGGTATAAAAATTATCATAATAAATAAAAGAATTTGCATAAAAAAATAAATTTCACGCGGGTAGGCACATTTGAGAAAAAAAATTAAAATTTTTGAGTGCGGGTCATAAAAATCATAACACGTGTATGAATAAGACAAGTTAAGAAAAGATCAAATATTTAGCGTTGATATATTGAGGTATGGAGAATAAATATTGGTGAATTTCATATGTTTTGCACGAAAGCAATTAGAAATCATTTTTATTGCCGAAACAAAAAAAAAACATTTAACAATAAATTAAATCTTTAAATTTCCCTCAGCTGCTATTTTGCTCAATGAGTTTATGTAGGCTACTCGTATTAAAGCTAATGAACTCATCAGCATTTGGAAATTGAGAAAATACAGTAGCTGAAATTGCTAAAAAGACTTATGATTGTTGAAAATGTTCTTGATTAAAGTTTACGATTTTTTATGAAAACACTAAAGTCTAATGAGCATATCTCTATGAACGAATAAGATTTTTATGATGGGCATAGGTAGTAAGAAAACGATATACTAAAGAGTACGAGAAGAAAATTACTATAAGAGCTCAACTTCGAAGTTCAAAAAAACATTCCATAGCAAACTTTGACTATTCGCATTAGATGAGCTATAGACGTACAATTTTGGACTACAGTTCCACTTTCGAAGTAAATTGGAATTATAACAGGCCTGTGTATTACATTTAGTTAAAGAAAATCGCAACATTCTAAATACATGTAAAAAAATGCACAATATTCATAAAATGTTGATGATGTAATGCCATAAACAAACCAGATAAACACAAGTGCTTACTGAAATCAATAGCAGTACGTTCCATTAAAATTTTTTGATCATTTACCAGCGGAATGATAAAATTTAAATTTTTGTTTTTATGGTGATGCCTCAAACTGAAAAGTCAAGTAACATTTTAATTGTTTTTCTAGTTTTATGTAAAAGAAACTTAAAAAGAAACTGAAAAATTGACGAAGAGAAATTGCCCCTAAAGAGTTGGTATCTTTGCACCATAATAAGAAAAAAATATATAAACAGAAACAGATGGACGCAACTTTCAACCAGATTTTGTTATGTTTCAACCAGTTTCTACCAGTTATTTTTTTTTTTAATAACTTCGTTTGGAATTTCGCTGCCAGCAATTGAGGCAACATTTCTTTTATTTATTTTTGTTTGGCATTCAAAGGTTTTTTTTTCACATTTGTTATTTGCTTGAGATTATATTTTGTATAAAAAAAAGTGTGACGGTTTTACTAATGATATTTTCTTTGCTAATGGAACTTTAGTTGCAATAGAAAGAAATGTTTTTTTTTTTGTAGTTTCTGGCTGATTTAATACAAAAATGTTGCAACTTTTTTTTATGCGTGCGTTAAAATTGCTGAGGTGAGAAATTTCGAAAGACTAACTTCATTGAAAATTTATTTATTTATTGTAGAATTTCAATTTCATGTTACATATGTGCTTGGCATATATTTGGTAATAATTACATATTTTGGTTGAAAAAATATTTATTTGCCAATTTATACCGATGGACATAAGCTCGGTATTTGAAAATAAAGACTAATAAATCGATTTTTAAATTGGAGATAGTTGATTTTTACTCTATCATAAATACCTAAAAGCTTGCCAAAGTATTAAAGAAACCACTCAACAAAATGCATTTATTTGAAGCAAACATAATCTTATTTCAGTGAACATATTAAGTTAAGTTATTTAAAATATATTACAGTAACACAGGCACACAATTTTTATTCAGATGTTAGAATTTATATATTTGGATTCATTTTTGTACTCAAAACAATACCCCATTTTAAGAGTTTTTCTGTCAGCTTAGTTTTCAGATATATCTTCGCTCAAAATAGCGAATTATTGCAAAATTACTATATTGTCATGGTACTGCGAACAACTCTAATAAATCGCCTAATTAAAAAAAACCATTTGACTTGTTTCTCATTGTAGAAACAGTGACTCTTGTTGGGTTTTCAGAATGATTTTAGTATGTTTATCTTTTTTATTTCTGTGCAGCAGTTAGAACAGTTTGCATACACTTTTGCTATTTATGACCAATTCTCAGAAAATTATCTCATATTTTAATTTTTGACACCTTAAATACAATAACCAAATTCAAATCAAAATGCCATAAGTTCTCAAAACGTGTCTGACAACAAAAATAACCGCAACGCGTAAAAAGGTAGCTACCAAATATTAAAAAAAAAACTATAAATAAAATCATCAAAACGAATTAAATAACACAAATTCCAGAAGAGATACATACCTACATACATAGTTTTATTTACCTACGTTCTTACCTATTGCAGAAAACTGTGTTTTAATAAATATGTATGTATATTCATATCATTTGATTCAAGACTAAAATGTGTAGATATCAAAATTTGAAAGTCAACAATCTTAACTCCTTATGCGAAACGGCAATGGTGAAATCATTACGTTTTTGAAAGACAGGGATAACATTTTAAAATTTGATTTTTTTTTTGTTAACTGAAAAGTTGGGCAATTAATGAGTTAATTCCATTTTGCATCGTATGCTCCAATGGTTGAAAAAAAATATAACAAAATTATAAAAATTAATGGGCCTTAATATTGATTCTGCACGGAAAGAAAGTAAATGTGGAAAGAAATGTCTATGGTAATTTTTTTTTCAATCATTGGTTTCGCACGCTGCCGCAACGAAAAACTAAATTCTTAAATTTGTCAACAATGCGGAACTAGTTATACGGTATAACAGTATTGAATAACTATTAGACAAAGCAGTTATCCAATACTATTGATACCAAACATTTTTTCGTACAGAAAAAAAAATACGTAACCGTCGCAGAACGGAATTAATAATAAGGCACAATATGCTTTAAAAGCTATAAAAAGTCATTTCGCTTCAATACAAATATAGATAATTAGTGCAACTCATATGACTTTTATGGTTTAAGGACGAAGAAATCTTCTTCTTATCATTTGAGGGTGTTTGCGCAAGAAGTAATTTTGCCAAAAAACACAGGCTTTAAATAAAAAATTTTAAATGTTTTATTTTGCATATTAACTGTGATTTCGCAACATTCATTAAAATGTTTCTTAACAAAACTTTATAGCCACGCGTAGCCAAAAATAAAATTTATTTTTGTTCTTTTACTTATTTTGATTTATTCTGGGAATTTTGTTTTTGTTTTCTAAATTTGTGTGTTTTTTTTTTTTTGTTTTGTGTTGCTTAAAATGTTTGTTCTAGTTTTATTCATTTACTTTATCAATGACTCAAAACTTATTATTTTTTTTTATTATTTAGCGCTTATCTCAGTGTAGCGCGTGTTTCAGATTGCTGTCCATTTGTTACTGCAGCCATTGTAGTTGTTGTTATTTTAAAAGCCTTGACATTGACGCTCATTTGTTAAGTTTAAAAATTAGTTCTTTTTTTTGTACTTTGCAAATACGTAAAAAAAAATTGTTTATGAATTAACGTCATAACTATTTATATTATAAGCGTATCATGTTTTTTTAATACAATTTTAGTTTTAGTGTTTTATTTTTTATATGTTTTTTTTTGTCTTAGCTTTGGGCCTAAAAGCAATACTCACAAAATAACAGCTTCCTACATCGAACTTATGAGTTACTCGAACGCAGTTTGTTTGCCATTTTACGAAAAAAAGTGTTCTTATAAATACCTGAAAGAGATATGCCAAAATATGGCGTTTTAGATATTATAGTTGTATAGGACGTGCCACACCCTCGTATCAAAATACACCGACATTTTTTGTGTACAATTAACTTGGAAAAATTGACTTTCTTATTAAAACGTAAAAAAAATAAAATCATACTAATGCATGTAAAGTTGTATTTTGAGTTAATTTGTTTATGTTTTAGAGGTGCGTTCAGAAAGTGCTGGCTCAATTTCAGAAATATTTTCATCGTTAGAAAGCATTTTAAGCTCCGAGCGCTGTATATTCAATATCTCACAAGGTGTCACTTGGCAAAAAGTGTGCAACAGATAGATATATTGCGACAACAGCATTAGAAAGATAATGTTTCAAAACCTATAGAACAAGTCATAAGTCGAAATGACAAAAAGTGGCGTATGGAGCAAAAGAGAACTCGGGCGACGATATGATATCCGAAAATGATGTCTAAGTTTATATGGAATCTGATCCTAGAACGAAAACAAATAAAATATATGACAACTTTTTGTTTATAACCTACACATTGAAAGCCATAAGGTTTTGACAGCAATATATGAAAAATACCCATAAAAACTACCATGTTTCAATAATGACATTTGGGTTTTGTGAAAATTGTACTGGATTGAGACTTGCAGTGTACTTTTTAGAGGGCGAATTACAATCACAACGCAAATGTACTGAAAAAAGAACAAATGTAACGAAAATTCCATTGCAGGCAAGTACCTACTAATATTATTTATTAGTAATAAAATTTATTTAAAAATAATAAACAAAATCATTTACACGTTGGCACACGTGATCTCAAATTGCAAAATTCAAATGAAACGACAACTCTATTTTTAATGAGAAAAAAATGGCAACAAAGAATAAAAATGAAATGTTGAATTGCAATTTTCCAACAAAGAAAAAACAACCTTGCACAATAATACTGATGTAACTTGAGCGCAATATTTTGTTGATTACAAAAATACATAAGAAATCAAGTAATTGCATCAAATAAATTAAATACAAATTATTGAGGTCATTCTCATTAAGAATATTTTTTTATTATTGCTGTTGTCAGTTAATATATATTAATAATAATAATAATACTTTTTGCAAGTAATATTTACATAAGTGAAGAAAGAGTTTGGAATGCTACTAAAAAAATTTTATATATAAAAAAATGTGACCTTACAATTTCTTGGCCGAAATTGCAAATCTTTGCATTTTCTTTGTAAATAATTTCATGCTTCATGCTTCATGCTCTCATGCATTGAATTGATCACGTTCATGTAAAAGTTTTCTTTCACGAGACATAGACGAAAATGTCTAGTTAAGCATTCTTTTCGATGCAATTCCTATGGAAAACTAAAAAGTTCAATAAGATACCAATAAAAAATATTATTTTTCACCTCAGTGCAGGTAAATGCATATCCTTAGATCTGAGCTTTAACTCCTAAGTTATCATCGCTCATTATAGTACATATGTATGTACTGCTTCTTGCGTGCAAGAGCGGCTTAACTCAAATCAGAAAGGTATCTAATGAACTTGGCTTTTGAAAAGAGTTTATGTAATCTAATTTTCTTTATTTTTTTACTTAAGTTCCGAAAAATGAAAATTTTGCAGTTCTGGTAGCAGCATTTTTTTATTTTTATTTAAATGAGGATATACTCGAATATGAATAAATTTTGGAATTTCAAGTGCGCCCGCAGAACTTTTTTTGAACATGAACAAAATACGTAAAACGAAATCATTAAAAATGTGTCAACAAATGAACAACAAAAGCAGCAATTAAAAAATTGTTGTTCACGTTGTGTTAAACTAACAACACAGCAAGCAACGTGCCTCTAGTATATATGTTTGTATGTATGTATGCTTATGTACATATGTGTCTTTTTGTCAATGAGATTGTGTACATTTGTACGTACACATATATACATATAGATATATATATTTACATACATACATATATGTACATAGGTAGATAGATATATGTATGTACATTAGGGTGATTCAAATTTTTTTTTTATTCAAACAGGTTTAATAGTAGCAGGTACACGAAAGAAAAATTCTGGTGCAATTTGAGCTCATTATATTAATATTTACTGGTGGCTCATCGAGCTTCTTTATTTTCCATACGATTTGTATGGGAAGAAATGGTTTACTAGATATTTGTCTCTATATCTCGTGAAAAACAAAATCTTACAGAAGAGAAACCAACTCCATTAGAAAGACCATAAAATTTTCTATAAAAAGTATGTTGTTATTTTTTCGTGGAGGTAATATTTCGTTAATTTATAAGCTTTCAAAATTTAAGAATATTTCGAAGAATGAGGAAAATACAATTTCTTTTTGTTTATTTGTTGTTGTTGTTGTTTTTTTTTTTAAAAAATTTTATGTTCTTTCCGATGGAGTTAGTCTCGTTTTTGTGAGACTTTTTTTTACGAGATTTACTCGAAACTGTCTAATAAGGCATACTTTCCCATATAAATCGTATGGAAAATTAAAAAGCTCGATTAGCCACCAGTTAATATTAATATTATGAACTCTCCTTGCAACTGATTTGTAGAAAATTTTATGCTCTTTCCGATGGGCTAGGTAGGTCTCGCTTCTGTAAGATTTTGTTTTTAACGAGATATAGAGAAATATATCTAGTAAACCATTTCTTCCAATACAAATCGTATGGAAAATGAAAAAGCTCGATGAGCCACCAGTAAATGTTAATATAATGAGCTCAAATTGCACTAGAATTCTTCTTTCGTGTACCTGCTACTATTAAACCTGTTTGAAATAAAAAAAAATTTGAATCACCCTAATGTACATATACTGTATTATCGCTGGTATGGTTGTTCTTATTACTCGAGGTGAATGAACGAAAGCAACAGCAATAACGGAAAGATTGTTGTACTGCGATCAAGTTCTTTATCATTTGATATTTTTATCTTTACATAATTTCTTTGTTCATTTTCATTTATTTTTTATACACAAAGCAATATAGCTACATATGTACATAGCAGGGTTGACTTAGCCAGTAGATATTTGAGAAATTGTTTTGCATTTTTCATTAATGTACATATCCGACTATGAACCAGCCCATAGAGGATCATAACGATTTATACAAATGCAACCACCATTTTCCTCTATGCTAAGGATATCCTTACCAGTTTTGTAGATTAAGAGTTTTGATATCGGCAATTATCTGATCTACAACACGATGTGTCGCTTAAATTTAATAACATTTACATATTTTGTTGCTAAAATTCAATATTTATTGTATCAGCAAAACTTCAATTTGCTTGACCTCACTTTCGTCCGATTGCACAATTAATAAAATTTGAAATTGTAGCCACATGGCGGAAATATGACACATTATTAAGTTAACATTTCCGCATTAAATTTGTATCTAAACAAAAAATAAATAAAAGAAAACACGCAATTTAACAACTTGAAACTGCAGCAGTAGCACTTTAAAGTGAATCATTTAAATCAAATGATAAAAGTCACGTTCGTAAACACGTTGGAATAATGAGACTGATTTCGTTTGCTCAATTTTTTTACGTTTTAAAATTGGATTTACTGAAATCTAAAAAAATATATATATGTATACAATCTGTCTCTGCGGAATTCTTTCGTCATGCAAAAATCATGGATTATAACTTTAAGGGTAAATATTGATGTTTGCCGATATTATTCTGCCGCATATTACTTTTCCTACACGGTATTCGAATGAAAGACTTAAGGCCTCAAGCCATAAGCCTTAACCAAAATAGATGAGACGAGACGATAACAACTAAACGAACATTTGCACTCGTTACGTCTGTTTTGCCATTTATCCCAAAATGTTAAGCCAAAAACAGAATTGGGACGTGCGATGTGTGATATGTGTCAAATCGCACCAAAAAATAGAATCTGTTCTATTTCTCTGCGATACATTTTGCTAGTGTCAATTTTTTACTCACAACAAACGTATAGGAAAAGTTTGGACCATATTGCCCGTCCCAATTCTGCTTAGCTTTTTACGCTAGCCAACGAATCGAAGCAGCTGTTATGACGAGTAGTGACGGCTTCAAGTTCGGTTCTTACGGAACAACACATCTTGTCAAAAAGTTTCATTCATTTTCGATCAGATACATTTGTTCATTTTGGTTGTTAACATTAGATGAGTGCATCGACGTAAAAATACCAAACTATTACGTTGACGTCTTTGCGTTAAACATAACTTGACGTAAATACCGCCAGCGTAAGAACCGTTTAACGGCAAAACCAACATAAAATCCGTTCGAGTGATCAGAACTGTGTGTGAATAGGGGTATAGTGACAGTAGTGAAAAACTGACACTAGTGTTATATTGATAATTGTTTTTTCGAAATCGAAACAACGCGCCAACGGCTAGTTGAAGAAATTCGTGTTTGAGAAAAGTAAAATATAATTTCAGAGTTTTCGTTTATTTTACGGATTAAAGTATATAAAAACTTGATTTAAAATAAAGCTTTAGTTACAGAAAAGTGATTTAATTTCAATTAATAAAATAGTGAGGACTTCGCTCCTGATCTAATGTGAGTTTTTTTTGTCTACGTGAACAGAAAAAGTTTGTTAAATGTTTTGTTGAACTGGAATACATAGTAACGTAAAACGAATCAAAATCGATAATGTAGCTCTAACTCTAGGAGTGGCCAAAGAAACCATAAGAAAGTTGGCGAAGGAACATCAAAAACAAAAAAATTGTTATTGAAAAAGCTCCAGTAACGGAATTTTATTTGCTCATTTGTTTTTTTTTTACATTGCTATGGTTGCCAGCTCTTAGCTCTAGTTAAAATATGAAACAATGTATGTTGAATTGTTGAAAAACATAAAAGCTGTAGTGAAAAGGATGGATTAAGGCTGAGCCGGGGCATTCATGAATCAAAATAGTTAACCGACTGAGCAACTCAATCTAAATCAATTATTTATATGAACGATAGCCTGGAGACGCCACCGTCAGCCAAATTTTGATTGCATATATGCGCAGGCTCTCGTTAATTTTTGTTTTTAATTCATAAAATTTTATTTAGTTCATTATGTTTTCCCGTAAAAAAGTTTCAATAAAAACATGAAATCTATCAATTGACACAAAGTAAAGTCAGCTCTCTTCTATTGAATAATTTTTGAACGTAAAAAAACTAAATTTTTAGATTAAAACTTCATATCTCGGAAAATTGCGGATAAGTAGATATTTAAGACTTAGATGTAGATTTTAAACTTTCGCATTAAATTATCTATCAATATACATATGTACACTGATATCAATTGGCTATGTCTCCGAAAAAAGATCCGACCAACACATTTCAATTCGGGATTTCCAAGTTGAAAACAAGTAAATTCCGAACTTCTCAAAAAAAGACACCAAATGGAAAAAGTAAATTTTATTTTGAGAAAAAATTTTTTTTCTTTTGGTTAGTAGTATTAAAAAATAATATCGTAACTACTTAAATTTTTGTGTGAGAAAAACTTGACTTGGTTTTAATTTTTTTGCTCTTTAGAAAAAATTAACGTTTGTATATGTTACAAAAATCCTCCCACTCCCGGCTTTTCAGAAATTTTAGAATTCCTGGCATGTCCCTGGCTCTGAAAAGAAATTCTGGGTCAATCCCGGCCACATGGCAACCCTGTTACAATTACATTTGCTTATACTAATAGTTGGTATCTCTGTTATTTTCAATGACGACATATCAATTATTTGTGCATAGTTTCTTTTATTTTCAATTGTGTGAAAATAAAAAGTAGAAAAGAATTTCGAAACTTATAAAAATTATGAGTAGACGACGTAAATCACAAAAGTTTGTTCATTTGCTATTGAATTTATTCCGTTATCTAATAAATTTTGTTCACAGGCCGGAAAATCGCCCTAGCCTTAGCGAACTCTCCGCTCTATTGGATGAAGACAATAGCGATGATGGTCAACGTTTGGCTGAATATTTGCTTAAAAAGCAGGGAACCCAAAGACCAATGCGCGTTTTTGGTGAGTTTCAGCCGAAACGTTATAGTGCATTCAAGATCCGCTTGCAAAAGGTGGAAACTTCAGAAGACATAGAGCAAGTAGCACAAAGTGAACCGGAGAAGGAAGTAGAAGAGAAAACACAGACTGAAAAGCGAGATGTTGATACAGAAAAGTCGATACCTTTGGCAGATGAAGAAGAAAAGCAGAAGGAGAAGGAGTTTCAAGAAAACATTGCAGCAGCTGTGGGCTTAGCTAAAAATGTTTCAAAACCATCACGGATAAATCCTGCAACACGCAAATCACCGTTACCACCACTTAAATCTCCACAGTTTGGTGCCTTACGTTCTTCGTTACGCAAAAGTGGTGGTATGCCGTCAGCGGATCGCTTGCGACGTTACAGCTTCAAGCGTCAATCAGCTCATAACTCCAGTGGTAGACGGAGGCTGTTGCAGGAATTTGATAGCATAGCTGCAGAATCGGATTTTGTAAGTACATATTTGTTAGATTTTTAGAAATAATTTGCAAAGAGTATCGAAATCTCGAACACTAAGCAAGATATCTAAAAGTTTTACACATTTTTTGTTCAGCTAATTAAAATCTTAGAAAACTTCTTAATTAAGAAATAATTTTTATTTAAATGAGAAGACCTACAGTCTGTCAGTCGAAGATGTTTGGAAAAGATCTGACTTAATAGACTTAATCGCGTATCGCTATAGCATTCTGACTGCGAAAAAAAGTTGTGGTCCTAACATAAATAAGTTTAATATGTAGAGGTCCGGGAATTTAGTCTCTCTTCGAGTTAAATGGTGAAATTAAGTTCTACGGATCGAAAAACTACACCAGTTAAGATATTCGTTCGATGGCTCCGTTTGGAGTGATTCTCTCACACAATCAAGGAAAACGCTTGGGAAACATGTCAGCGTTTTGGTTGGACCTGCTGGGGATGCATAGAAAGAACCGCAATGATATGTCAAAAATCGAAACGAACTGGCACAGCATAAAACAATGGTTCGAATTTCTATATAAATTTTATTCATGCCTTGCATTCCTAATGGTGTTATAGGATAATAAAAATAGTACCCATTAGCTTAGATTATCCGCATAAAACTTGATTAAGATAAATTGTGAGTAATGCTAACTGTTTTCATAATATCTATGATATCAAAGTCAGATTTTTTAATCCAACATTTTTTTTTAAATAAAATTACTGTCCGGTCAATAGCCTGATTTTTTGCTTTGTTCATTTGATCCTATGATAATAATCTACGATCATCTGCTTCGGCCGATTAATGTATACTTTAATAGGTGTTATTTACCTATTCGCTAGAACGGTACATTTTTCCTTTAACTTTATGAGCTAAGTAATTGGGTCACCGTCTCCCGTACAATCAATATAATTCGAATGGATTGATTTTGCAAAAAACTAAATAAGATAAACTTTTTCGAACAATTCGAATAATCGAATGCTCATATAATTTTTCCGTTTTGTTGTGTATTGAATAAGCAACCTGAGCGTTAACGCAAATAAAGTACGCGGTACCATTTTCTTTCAAGGCGAAACATGGTTCGAAAAGTTGGTTTCCATTATAATTATTCGAATATATTTTTTTTTGTTTATAAACCATGATATTTATTTGAAATTTTTGAATAACGCATAATATATACATATGTGTGCATAGTTTCGGCTTATAGGGTTTTTTTTTCGAGAAATTTAATTTATTTTTCGCTTCAACAGCTTCAGACAAAAATTTCACTAAATATTTATATATTTTCCTACTCCATATCCAGTCACCAAACTGTTATAGCACACCTGTAACTCAAAACCCATCGTCTGTGCCAATATCTCCTAAGACGCCAACAAAGCCATCTGGTGCAGCAAGCCCAGTACACAATGACGAAAACAGCAACGTTCCAGCATGCCCACTCAATGAAGCGGTAAGCAGTGACGTAAACATTGAAGAATTGCTAACCAGCTTACATAAACAGGACGTGGCTTTACGCGAAATGCTTGAGAAAGACATGGTTACTACGAATCAAAATATAGAGGAACGAAATATCTCGCCAATAAACTCATCAATGCGTTATCGTACCTATAACATTGAAAAGGGTACACAACCGGGACAAGCTATACTAACGCCTACTAAAACACATACAAGCGATGTGCCGCATACAACGCCAAAAAGTCAACAGCAACAAAAAGCAGGATCCACCGATCAGTATCCACGTCCAGAATGTCCAATAGAAAAACCGTCTACTGGTTCAGACAAACCAATATTGGCTTCACCCAAAGTGTTGGAAATACTGCAACGCATAACGGGCAAAAATCTACAGAGAACGACGAGGTCGATGTCGACAGAAAAGCCAGAAATACTGTCGTGCATACCATTACGCACACCATCACGTATACCATTGCGCTCACCGTCAAGTAAGATTGTACCCATGCCAGAAATACCAAATACACCGGATGTTGCAGAGCAACATGAACACAACAACACACATGCTTATGATGTTGAAATTCCTGAGACACAGGAGCTACATCATAGCGGTCCCAAATTACCTAATTTATCAGGTCGGCCTCCAACAACAAATGAACTTTTGCAATCTTTACAAGGCACAACATCACCTATGGTTGTGGTACCAATTTATCAAACCTTCAACCAGCTACCGCAAACAGAATTAAATTTAGAAGTTGGAACCGAAAATGTCTGTAGAATGACTGTCTCTGCTGGTAAACAGACAGCAAAGGAAATAACATTGAGTAAAGCTAAAGTGACTGCAGCTACTTCGGACCATAGAACTGCAGATAAAACCAATAACCAAACTTTTAATAAATCTACTAATAAAACTTTGAACAAAACTACCAGTAAAACCCTAAGTAAATCATCTGCAGCTAATTCGCAATCTCACAAACATATAGATACTCCTCATAAAACTGCAGCATTAATTCGTTTGAAAAATAACATGGCAGATTATGTCGATGTTGATGATAATCTGCGTTTTGAAGATATCATAACAGAGGACGAAGATGACGAACCACGATCATCAAAAATAGCAGAAAAAAGTCCACGTAATGCGTTACAAGTAACAAATCTTGAATGCCGCAGTGCTCCCCTTAATCTTGCTCCGCCAGCTGAGACGTGTGTTCCGAGACGTACACGCAAACGTGTTGCAAGACAACTTATAGCCACAGACTCTGCCGAAATGGAAACTGAAATGTGGCCACCACGCGCACATCCTCTCACTGTAAGTGCGCGTACTCGGGCACATCAGCATCGACGTAATGTACCGTTGAATGCAGAGCCAAGAACACCTATCAATGGTGAGAAATTCGCAACAGAGTTAAAGACAAATTTGGCACGTTTAAAGAATCATGAAATACTTGATTTACGTACACATAGTTCAATTGGGAAGGTGTTTACTATTTCGGGCCGTAAGTCATTAGTAGACAAAAAAGATACGTTGGAGAAACAATTGCAATTAGAAAATGAAATTCAATTCGAATTACTTAGACGTAATTTGGAGGGTAATGACAACAGTCTAACACCCTTAGCTCAAAAGGAGGACCAGAATCCAGGTGCTTATGATATGTTGGAATTACCACCGGCTCCAGATGGTTTTAGGGATCGTACAACGCAATTTATTGACAATGATAATGTGCATCAAGAGCAAGAGCAACATCAGCAAGAAGAAGCAGAAAAGATGGGTTTTCCTGTATTATCATCACCTTATAACTCTTCACTAATAGATGATCGAAGCTGTGATAGAATTTCACTTGTAAGTTAACTGACTGCTTGAAAGTTGAAAACTTTTGAATTGATAATTGTGATATTTTTAGGTTCGTCCAGTTAGTCGCAAAACTTCCAGGGCCAATAAAAAAGTCTCGCGTCGCCGCAGAAAGTGTAATATGGTAAGTTTGATTAAATTTTTTAGTAGTACATAGTAACTCCTAGGGCTAATGATAAATATGCGACAATTGAATTATAAATGTTTTTTTTTTATTAATTTTTAGACCGAAGAAGTACAAAAATATTTGGATGTTTCTAAACGTATCACTAAACATAAATTAGGCGATAAATCAAAACGCAGTCTTTATTCTCAAAGTAATGAGTCCTCGCTGCCATCTCCGACACAACGATCACAACGTTTTTCCGCAGATGTCGCTACTAATGATCCCCCTTTTCATTTGCGAGTACAAACACCCTCGCAAACTAGAAGTCCTTTTCACAATAAAAGTAGGTCCAGAAGCTCTAAAAGTTTTAAATCAAGCGAAAATCTACCCTTGCCACCACCAACAGCTTTAAGTGATAGTGATACTAACAATGGCGACATCGAAGTTGTAGAAAGCGAAAATAATATTTTCAAAAAGCCTAAACCACCGCGCAAACAAAAACAAAAATTAACCAATAAAAAAGATAAAAATTTTAAATCCTGCGAACTTCATCCCTTACCTCCACCAAAAGCTTTTAGTGATAGTGATTCCAACAATGGCGATATCCAAGTTGTAGAAAACGAAAATAATATTTCCAAAAAGCCTCTACCACCACCACCACTGCTCAAAGAAAAACAAAAATTAACCAATAAAAAAGATAAAAATTTTAAATCCTGCGAACTTCATCCCTTGCCACCACCAAAACCTTTTAGTGATAGTCATTCCAACAATGGCGATATCCAAGTTGTAGAAAACGAAAATAATATTTTCAAAAAGCCTCTACCACCACCACCACTGCTCAAACAAAAACAAAAATTAACCAACAAAAAACATAAAACCGTTGTGGCTGAAAATATATTAGGCTTGGAGGCCATATCAGATACAGCTGATGACAGTCATATATTTAAAAAACCACGCTTGCCCCCACCAAAAAAAGCCAGTAAAAAGAAATCAACAGATAAGAAACATAAGGCTCCCATAGAGGAGGAACAGCAAGTGGTGCATGAAGAAACGGCTGAGCCGAACAATGAATGTAAGTTTTAATTAGTAAATAATTTATTCTTAAAAAAAATCAAATTAATTTGACATTTTAAAAACCATCGGTATTTTTGAAAATCATTTCAAATTTGTATATTTTTTTTTGTAGCAACTACACTTCGTCGTTCCAAACGTGGTCATATGCCACTTAAAAATTATTGGTCTTTTCGAAGCACAGATCCAATGCCCCCCTATGATTTTGCTATACTTGAAAAAAGGAAAGAAGAAGCAAAAAGACGGCGAGAGTTGCGAAAGAATAATACAGCCGCATCAATACGAAGTGATGGCGAGTATATGCCGATTGCATCAAGTACTGCTATAAAAACTATACAAAATACACGTGGTAGGCCAAGAAAAATAAATGCAATAGCTAATGCTTTACTTGGTGAAACCAATGTAACTAGCGCATCATCAGAGTGTTCTACTTCCTCGCCACCAAAAAGAAAACGTCTTACAATAATCTCAGAACCTGAAGAATTTGATAATCAACCGAGTCAAGAAAATGAGCTATACACAATTGATGTTGCCCAGCCTAATAACGAATTGCCACATTCAACAGCTGACAAAAATCATATAGCCATAGAACCTGTTGATGTTGAAAAACTCAATATCATATTTGATCAGCTTAAGAATGCTACACTAATTGATGATAACGCGGATTTGCCATCATCATCATCTTCGTTACAGACAAATGAAAATGTTACAAAAAACTTACGTGTGCGATTACAACGTATAGAGCCTAGTAAGGAAAAAATTGCAACAGAAAATATTCCAAACAAAAAACAGGCAATTTCGAAGAAAAAATCAATTTCCACGAAAAAATACAAGGAACTAACTGCCGCAGCTAAGATAAGCAGCGATACCGTTCCTGTTTCTGTTCCAGAGCAACAAACTGTTGATTCAATTGCTCCAAATCCACTGATAACTCGAAACCCAAATGATTCAGAAGTTCTTTCTTGGCTAAGAAATATTTCATTTGCTAATTCAAAGCCGGGGAAAAAAAATGAAAATACATTTGAGGAAATGCGTTGTTGTAAGTGTAGCTATTTATTTTTGTATGTTTACCTCAAGTTCTTTTTAAACTCTATTTGATTTTTATTTAAATACAAAAGTAACAATCGGTCTTTCGGTTTTTATTCTGAGGGCGAAATCAGAAAGAGAAAGAATGCTGGTTACTTGTCTAATTTCGGATATTTGTTTTTACAGTAATACCAGGGCCGATTTTGGTCTGTTTTAAAAAATATATTTTGTTGTACCAATCAATGGCATAATTCGGTTCCCGGGCACCATTTGGTACCGACGTCGCCTTCTTTTTCTTTCGATGTATTTATAAAGTTATCAAATTCTATTACCATAAAATTTAAATTTCAACCCTTAATATTTCAAAAATAACTCCAACGAATTTTTTAAAAAGTCTTTTCAACTTATATTGGACTATACAATTAAATTAACTCTTCTGTAAGTGACAAAAAAAAAACACATTTCCCCAGGTGACAGGGTACCTGGGTACCACAACACAAATTGTATGAAAATTTCAAATTTTTGGCTCGAACTTTACAAAATAATGACATCTCTCGAACTGGTGTGGTGAAACCACTCATGAAAATATAATATTAATATAACGTTAGGAGTTCTCGTGAAGTTTCAGAATTGTGGAGCATGTCCAAACGAAAAAAATTTTGTTTTGAAAATGAAATAGGTACCCGGGCACCCCGTCACACGCAAAGGTCAAATTGATTCGGTAAGCTTTTTTCAGACGAAAAACATGATTAAACGGTATAGTATTATATGTTTAAGATAGCGATCTACTTTTATTCAATAATTTTTCTTTTACTCTTATAGCAAATACTGGAAATTTAGTATTATCGAGCTTAGAGGGCTTGGAATATGCTTACTATGATAATGATCCAGATGCTAACATTAGTTACTTACGTTTTAAGCCACACCAGAGTAAACCCGCTAAGAGAGCAAAGAAATTTCAGTTGGTAAGTTAAATAACTTTGATTTCTCAGGATTTGTTACTAATCTTAGTTATTTCTTTCAGCAATTTCTTGTGCTTTCGGGTAAATTCGTATTCTCCACAAATAGGGATTTAGCTACATTTAATCCTGGCGCTCTTATTACAATTGATATTGGTATGTTTCTTGTCAAAATTAAATGAAATTTTAACAAAAATAATTTTTTTTATGTTGTCTTTAACCTGTAGGTGCCCGTTATTCTATCAAAAATGTAACGGATAAACAAGCTTTACTTATGGTACTCAAAAAAGCTAACAGCGAAACCTAATAAATATCAATTAATTTATCACTGGTTGTAATGTATGTGATCCGCGTTTTTGACTTTCCGTTTCGAGTTCTACGTTTTCTGTTGTTTTGTCTTTTTTTTTAAGCAAATACTTGGCCTCTAATTAGATATGAAAGATATCTAATTTTGCTAGGGTTTTGGAGATGTAAATGTGAGGACTTTTTTTTTTTTTGCATTTTGAAAAAAAATAAAAGAATTCTCAATGTGCAGTACCGTTTATTATACACTCCGCGTCTTGCTGAAAAAAAAAAGATTACATGAACTCCGCGTTTTGTCGCCAAATACCTGGTCACGTTATTGAATGAACTATTGCTGCTATATCTGTAGCCAGAAACTAACTACATAACTAGTACTACTACTACTATGGCTGAGAAGAAAAAAAACTACCAGGTTTTGCTGCGAAGTACTTTTGGTACCACTCTACCCTTCTGGTCATAAGTCTGTCATATGCATAACACAATTGAATGGACTTCAATTTCCAAAGTACGTTACATATAACTCTTTTTATTCAATTTCAAAGATCCGGCGCTCTTATTGGAACATCCGACAAGGTTTTATTAATTTATTGAATAGTCAAGTGTTAAGCAAAACTGTTTGTAAAAAAATATTTTTCTCATTTTTACAGAATAAGAAAGTATTTTTTTTTTTAATTGTAAAAAATGTTGATGTAAAATTGAAAGCAGTTTCATGATGGGTACGCTTTTATTAAACCCATGTGAACAGTTCTTCGAATCAGTTTATCTCCCCAATAAGTTCACATAATTATTGATTTTTCAAAACTTTCATAACTTTTTTTTTAAATTTATGGAATAAATGAATTTTTGTTTATTTTTTAATGTACATACCTAAAGTATTTTTCCTAAAGCTCAATCTGTAAAGACTTTACAACTGTCAATTGACTGGAAACAATTCATTCGGCCAGAGAATTGGCAATCTCAAACAGATAAGACCTCACTTCGCTCTATGTCAATTCACACACATTGTTTGAGTGGGGTATGATGTTTCCACGTATTCTATATTGTAAAATATCTTAAATTTATAGTCTATAAAATTTGTTTCACATATTTTATAGACTATATTTTATTATATCTTACAAGCTGAATACTGTAATTAACTTTAAAATAAACCATGGTGGGTTTGAACTAGGCCCGGATTTACCTTACAGGCACACTAGGCCAGTGCCTAGGGCGGCAAGAATAGAATTTATGGGCGGCTAATATTGGGAACTTTGAAAATTTGTTTAAGTGGTAATGCAAAGTGTGAATACTTGGAATGTCGCCCCGTTAAATTTAAATTTTTTTTTCATTTTCACCAGTGAAGAAGGGCGCCAATTTGTGAACGGCCTAAGGGCGGCAGTAAATCCGGGCCTGGTTTGAGCACTTCTTCAAAGGGTTATTTGTTATTTAATTTATCATTTTTTGCATTTATAAATCAATTCGCTATATCATCCAGATTGAATAAGTTTATTATTTTGTATTGCTTATATTTAATATTGCCACATGTTTTTTCTAACAAAAAAAGTTAATGAAATAAATATTAATTTATAGAAAATATATTTTGTTTTGATTTTACTTATACTGTTTAAAAGTGAATTTAAATAATATTTCGAAAACTGATCTCATGGAAACAGCTCATTTTGTTCGTAGAACGAAAATATAAGACCCTACTAGAGGCAGTTACATTCCAGAGACTTCGCAATATTTTCTAAAACAAAGTCTTTTCTAATCTTATTAATTAATTAAATTTTCGTAACTTCGTTCAAAAAATTTATGAAATATTTGCGGAATGCTGCACTCAAAATTTTACTATTCAAATTATGGCCTTACAGAGGCCCTAACAGTTGGTTGGACTGCTTAGTCTTGGTTTTACAGACTCATCCAAACTATATTGGACCTAATTTATTCTAAAATAATTCTATTACTTTGGAGGTGCTTAGAAATTTGAATATTTATTCCGTGTTGATATCTACAAAGCTTTCGAAAAAGAAGAATGCATGCCAAAAAATATTTCCTCTGGTACGGTATTTTTGAAAATATACATATTTGTAGAGTTTACATCATTAAGACATAATCTGCATGTATCACCAGATGGACTAATTTATTGAGGTGTCATTGAATGATTGCTACGAAGACTCTGGTTATTTCTGATCAAAAATTTCGATACTATAAGCTAGAGCAAGGCAAATTTTTATACAGAAATACACAAGGTCAATATTCAGCAGATTGTTATTTAAACGTAAGAGATGACAATTCTGACAAAAGTAAGTTGAGTAAGTTAACTGCATGGCACATTTTCAAATTGGTTTACTGATGTAAGACTGTATTTAATGGATGCTACATAATTTTAGCTTGATTCATAGAGGCAGTACAAAATGTGTGTATGTGTTTCTAATATTTTAATTCATATACTAAAAGAAGCTCCGATTTATCATTTTTTTTTTAAATTATACATATATTCAAACATGGCTAGTTTTTTCTTTAAATAACGAATGATTTAAAGTATGCAACGCATAACAGTGTCTACTTAACAATTCAATGATAATGAGTGTTTTATATAGTATTAAAATATGTAATACACATCTAAAACTAATGCATTTGTATTTTTTATTAACTTTTTGTTTTAGACTGTCCGTTATTTCCTAAAATTCTTTTCGAGCTTGTCGCAGTATTTATATATTCTTTTAAAGAAAAATTTAATGTTGAAATAAAGCTTTCACATATTTTATTTTATAGAAAACTTGCTTTGAAGTCTTCTGTACACAAATTTTTTTTTTTTTAAATTGTGCAAGGACTCTTCAGTGTACATACACATTTCATTTATTTCTTAAAGGCTCATAAAATAAACAAAAATTTACAAATCATTTTTTCTATTAGTAGTAGTTTTCTAATACTAAAATAAATACAAAAACAACGTTAGATAAGTGCTCGGAGTCCAACGCGAAAGAACGTCCGATATTTTTCAAGTTTCTTAAGTCCAGGAGCCATGAGGTTTATGTTTGATTTTATTTTAACAAATACATTGATATATGTACATATCTCCTCGATTAAAGAATTTGAGATATAACGGATAGTTTAATAAGTATAAACGTTTGTTTCTAACTTCTATAAGTATTAAGATCATTTTTAGTTAAGTTTTTAAATTTAATTTTTACTATTGTTTTGTTCTTTAGTAGTTTATGACTAACAAATAACAGCTGCAAATATTCAGCCACCATATCTCTCAAGTAGAAATGCATTAACTAACATTAGTTGGACCACGACCAAATACCAATATTTACTCGTAAATGAATTCTCTTAACTGCACTAACTTTTGGCTTCTCATAAATTTTGCAATATTTATAAGTTTTTTTTAGTTTGTGGTTTATTTAATTTACATGCTACTTTTACTACAGTTGTTACAACAATCAATAGTTTTTCGATTTTGTAAATTTATCATTATGATTGCCATTGCCAGTTGCTACTTGTATTTTACTCATTTTGTAAATAATTGTGTACAGTGTAGGGAAATACTGTATGACCAGGTACACTGAGCATAGGTACGCACAAATGAGTATAGTGAGGAATAGATCAAAAACAGCTGGCTTCACACGGTAAACGTTTAGATTGGCTTCATGACCTTCGTACAACATAAAATCTGGTTCACGTGCATCGGGTTTATCATAGATGATTTTAACGTTTTTTAAATATTTTTCAAAACCGTTTTTAAGATCGTTATTGTGTAGTGCTGATTTAAGTTGTAAATAGCCTTTGACTAGATTTTTGTTGATATCCTAAAGCGTGAAGAAGAAAAATAAAACTTGATGAATATTACATTTGAGTACTTAATTTTGATTATCGTATGCGAACGAATGATTTTGCAATAAAATTCTATTTTTATAGAAAATTTATAAGATCGCTATTTTGATTATATGTATCTGTAAATTTAAACAACTTCAAAAACAACACCTCATGTAAACAGATCAATACATCAATTAAAAACATTAAATTCGTTCTGCATTAATCAACACTTTTTATAAGTAAACTTACCATTGCATCCGAAAAAACTTCACCCAATTGATCTTCCTGTAAATTGTAGACATAGCGTGCCAGCGTTTCTGCAATTAATTTGGCATTCTGTTGTGTGCTGCTTAGTATTTGTGATTCGTTATCTTTAAAGATTGTAGCGCGTACTGGTTCTTTTGGAGATTTTAATGCTGACAAAGTAAAAGCGGGTAATCGTTTCATGCTAAAACGTTCATGTTCCCATGCAAGTTGTGTATCAGCCAAATTGATTTTCTTGTGAACCCCATCTACGGTAACGTTATTATATTGTGTTCCAACATATTTAAGTAATTTATAAAAATTATTCATGGCGCTGCCTTCCTTAGGAGGCTTAGACACATGCATATAGAGCGGTAAATCAGATTCTCCGTTAAGCGCTTGTGTTATGGTGTCCAGGCAAAGTACAAAATCAACGTTCTATTAAAGTTTAATAAAAATATTTCATTTAATTTATTTACATTGCTTAATACAGTTCAAGCGTAGCATATAGCATACATATATTGTATATCAAAACAAATTTAATTAATTTTAGCGATACTTTGAGTTTACAAGGCGTTCAATTTCATTTTAAATACTAAACCTCTGTCTTGATGCTGCTTGGTTTTCTGGCGGCTATTAAATTGCCAGCAATGGAAACAAGATCTTCCTGTTTTTGCGTTTTTAAAACATATAAAAAATTTAATTCAGCAAAAATTTTTAGGTCTACACACAAGTAACACTAGGATGCCATTAGTACACTTTTTCGTAAGTTAAATTTTTTTTTTATTATAAAGGTTAAACTTTTTTTTTAATAAGAAACAAATTAGAAGCTAGAGACGCACTCTCTTTTTAAAAATCATCTAACCATTTTTTCATTATACCCAAACAGATATGTCATCCAAAAATAAATTGTCTTATGTTATTTACCTGTAGTTGCACATTTTCATCCAACCATTTCTTAACACCTTGGAAATTTAATAACGTTCCGGATTCAGAAAGCAAAAACAGTAAGCGGTATTTTGGGGCAGTATTAACGGTATTATGTAACTTGCTAAAGAGATCGGCCACAGTCATGAAGACGGCAGCATCAGCATTTAAAGGATATTCCTACAAATAAAATAAAAATTCGATTGATTAAAAATTCAGTAGAAAAATAAGGAATTAATTTTGCACATACATTGTACAATCCAAAGGTATTCAAATGTGATGTCACAATAATCAATGGCAACTTGCTATTCACATCGATTGCTCCTTCCATTTGTTTGATATTTTTAAAGGGTGCCAATTCACCCTGTATAATAGGAATTCTAGAATTTTTGCTAGCAACATGACTAGCGCCAGAGACAATGATTTGATAACCATTGGCCGAAATGGAATTGAAAAGTTCAGAAAACGCAGATGTGCGTTGATTTGCTATATTGCTGCTGGTGCCTGTATCACTGGAAGTGCGTGTGATATCAACAATAATTTTGTCCAGTTCTTCATTATATTTGGCAAAGTAAACAGGAATGCTGGAGGTTTGTGCCAACATTGCCTGTTCAAGTAGGTTGAGGTGCTATAGAGAAAATAAGTGGAGTTTTCAATTATATAGCAAACTATTTATATTGATGAAACTGTACCTCTTTTTCTTCAGCAGTCATTGCTGCTATGTCCTTTGGCAATAGCACAACTAAACCACCAGCTTTTTGACGAATTTCACGAAATTGATCGATGGTCATATCTTGCAGTCTGAAAATATATAGTACAAATAATTTTGAAATATTTAAATAGTTTGTACTTAATCTTATTAACTCACTTCGCCACCACACAATGCCTGCCCGTGCTCCAGGAATATAAGGATTTGGCTTCAAGTGATAGCGCAGAAGCGCGACAACCTTTAAAAAAAACATATTTTTCATTATTTAAATGTTTTTTTGTATCTCTTTTACTTTACATCAATAAAAGAAATGAATTTATGAAAAGTAGGTCATTTTAATTATTTTTAGTTGCAAGCGTATGCTTTGACCAATTAAAGGTACAGCAGTGACAATAGGAAACACAATTTTTCATACATACAGTAGGTGCGATTTTAAAAATAATCACATTAAATTAGACAAGTAAAATTTATCAAATGTTTAATAAATATGTGGCAGTGAGCATGAAATAAACACATGTAAGAGCTCACAGTTGAAATGCAATTTCTAAATTTGAATTGTGTAATGGATACTTTTATTTAATTAGAACATGAATTAAATTTTTTCAAAATGTGGATTTTTTTTTATTTCATAACACGACCTAAAAACCAATTAAAGTTTTCAAATATTTTGCGAATCAAATATTAGGTAAGACACCTATGTTGTACATCTTTATATACATATATTCCCAGGCCAATATCCCGAGAACTACGTTAGATAACGATAGTTGTTTTGGGCAAAAGTTGTAAAATTTGTAAGGGGTCACATAACAGTAACCTTGCTTTGACCTTCAAGCCGATTTTCAAGGTCGACAGCGATATAGAAAAGAAAAACAGGTACGTACATTCGTTATGTTGGTTGTCCACTTTTTTAATAATTGTCCCACTGTGCGTCCCCCTTAAACATAAAAGTTTGTTGATAGAAGTAACAATTTATCTAGCAAATAAAAGCTTATCGCTTAAACTAATATGCGATTGTATGAAGTAGCAGATTGAGCAGTAAAAAAATAACTCCATTTGAGCTCACAACCATGAATATTGGATTTTTCGCCACCAAAACATAACCTCAATTTTTTTGGTTAAAATTTATGCATTAATTAAATTAGCCAGACTTTCACTTACCATAGGACACACCATTCACATCAAATTGTGACATACGTTGTACCGTAAATTCACTGGAGGCTAAAACTGGATTGGAGGAACAAATGATAAGTATTGGCAGAGTCAACAGCAAATAGTAAGGCAGACCGCCACGAAAAATGTCCGCGAAGTTATCAGCTTCTTCAAACATTTTAAAGTAGTGACTTTTTGGTTTTATTAACTTTACAGCACTTAATTTAATTAAGTTTATGGTCTTCGCCTTGGGTTTTTACTGTAAGTTCCTGAGTATGGAAAAACTTTTTTACAATTCTACTTCTGATCAAACGTCGTGCATGGTTGCAATAGGAAAATTTGACGTTTAATCCTGCAATGCTAGTATGCATATAGTGGTGTCTCACTTGCTCTCGCGGTACACATCCATCAAACATGTATACCCAGCAGGGGCACGAAATATAATAAGCAGATGCTGTCATAGCACCAAATCTGATTGTCAAATGTGTTTAACGTCAAATTTGTTTATCTATTCTTCAAATTTAACGAAGACAAAAATGTTCAATTAATTGAAATAGAAATTCAGCTGGTTTTCGCACTTGTATGGAATTTTGGTTTAACAAAAACGAATAATGAACTGGAATACATTTCTATATCACACGTAAAGGAAGACAAGTTTTTTAACAACTTTCTATTATAGAGTTCAATGAGATAACCAGTAAAGGTTAAATGCAATTTTTCTACCATGCGGTTTTCGGCATCTTTTTAAGCAAATAAAAACTCATCAAAAATGATGTATCACGGTATCGGCGGTAAATTAATATGGGGCGATTTTGCAACTTTAAAGACGAAAATCTGTATTTTTTCATTGTTTTCGAATTTTTTATAAGAAAAAAAGAAGATGAAGAAGAACGGATTCGAGTTCCTCGATCGATAATAGCCGAAAAACCACCCCCACTTTGTTGGAAAATTTGATAACGTCTTTGGCTTGCACCATTTTAAAAATCAATATTTATTAAAAAAGGTAGATAACTTAAAACAGGGGGCGCTAAGCCAGTTTTCAATATTAATGAAAATCTGTTTGAGGGGCTTTTTTAGACATCTAACGCTATTGAAATCCGCTGACACATCATAAAAAAAAAAAAAAAACAAAAAAAAAATTATTTTTTTGAACCGCTCTAATGTATACCTATGTATGTACATGTAGAAATAAATATTTTCTAACATCAATCTTTAACATAATTATAAACAATTTTCGGCAACCACTTTAAACTTCATCTAACTAAGACTGAGTTTTCTTACATTTTTTTTTTGAACTTTTCCGCGTGCAATTTGCAAGAATCCTCTGACAACTAAACTGTTCCACTACATTCAGCTACTATGTATTAAAATCCATAAGGTCAAACAACTCTTGAATGCTAATGAGGCGCATTTGAATTTGTTTGAGTTATAAACTAGTTTTACGCAAAAAAAAGAAATATTAAGCCAGTGCTCGGTCGTATGTTAGACTACGTCACAATGCAACCATACCTGCTTTGAAAGTCATGAACAAATGCAAGACACTTGTCATTTAACGCTGTTGGAAAACCCATTCTTTTCTTCAAGTCAAGAAATTCTCGAGACAAAATAGCCAACGAATGTGTATGCAAATCATATCAAGCTAAGATGGAATGAAGGCATAAGAATGCGTATGGAAGTAGATTTAATTTAAAAAGGGAATTTTTAATTTGCGGTTATTATTAATCATCAACTTGTAAGTTTGGGTTTTTATTTGGAATAAAGAACACACACAAAAAATAAACAATTAAAATCTGGTTCTCTCTGTGGTTTATCAAATGAGATGCTTATTTTCAGAATTTCGCACATGATTATGAGTTTACAGAGCATGGCTGATGAAGAACAGAATTATTATGACCATAATGAGCCGGCTAAATAAAGTGTTATACATATTGAATTAAACCCTACACTCAGTGTATGTATGTTAATTTTGTCGTTTCCGTTTGTAACATATACATAGTAGAATGTGTGACAGGTATAGAAAAGTATATACATTAATTCTTGATCAGCGTCTTCTTTTGAGAAGATTTAGCCATGTCTATATACGGTAAACCAGACAAAATTCAAGGAAATTCGGTACACAGATTTCACCTTCAAAAATTGCTCGTGGGATTAAAAACGTCTACCATCAATACAAATACAGCTTTTAAGGTGCTAAATCAAGAAATTAACCTAGCGTAATGCAATAACATTTCACACAAATAAACGACATTTGACATGAGGGCATGGTAGCTTCCATACAAGCCAAAACTTTAATCACTCTATTTTGAGTGAATTAAGTATTTAAACTAATGCAACCAAATCTCACTAGGAATGTTTGAAATTATTGTAATATTTAAGAAATTATTGCCAAATATTAATGTGCTATATATACGTTAGTCCGAACCAGCCAGCATGTGGTGAATCCTTTCATTAAAAATATAATACTAACGCATGCAGGGTATTTAATTTTCATCAAGGCCAAAGATAACTACATGATTAGTTAGTGTTTCGTATTCGGTCTTGTCCGAGCAGACTGGCATGGCTTAATCGACTCAGGTGATGCTGAAAATTAAAGAATAACATGCATGTAGGTATGTATTCATTTCTATACCTTCCGTGCGCTCTTACATGCATCACATACAGATTGACAAAACTAATTCACGCTGTTTGCGTGTAGGGTACAAAAATGAATAAATTCCTCTTGGACTATATAAAATTTTCAGAACAAAATGATCTTAAAGTTTTGATCACAATTTGCGAAGTCTTGTTTTGTTTTCTTTTGCAAAGTTATTGCGTGTAGACATACAACATTTTTGCGTCACGAGTAATAAAAATTCCCCTTTTTAATATTTGATCAAACCTGATTTCTCTTCACGAACTGTGCAGTTTGCGCTACGAATATTCACTATAAATTAAGCAATATCGACAGAATTGCTAACAAAAGTATTTCAAACATGAAGAGAACAACAGCCTTAGGATTATTCTTGGTCTATTTGTCTGCGACTGATGGTAAGTTAATATTGTAAAGAAAGCATTTAAATTCAAATTTATTTTTAAAATAATTTTATTCTTACTATAGCCTACAGCTATGGCGGCAGAAGGGCTAGCGTTACTACAACTGCACCAATTATTCAAGCTGAAACTTTACCACAAAACACCGCTGGCTTAACTGGAATTTTCACTTCAACAGCAAAAGCAACAAATCAAGATAATGTGCCCAATTCAAAAACATCAGCGGATAACAAATTGAACGATGATGGTTATCGTGGTTTAGTTAACGTAGCATATCACGAAACTTCATTTCATACCAAATCAAGCGCGAAATTTGAAAGTAAGCAAAGTACTTTTGGAAGTGGTATCAGCAATACTGAACTTGGATTGGCTCAAAGTAATATCGGACTAGCTGATATACGTCGTGCAACTACTGATATCTCGAATCAAGCAACTGGTTTGGATACAACTAATAGTGGATTTGGATTTAATCGCGCTGGAATTGAAGTAGCTGATGCAAAAAGGGCTATTGATGAAACTTTTGGTGCATCAACACAAGAATTAAATTTGCAAGGGGCTAATAGCGCTACTGGCGTTAATTCCGCTGATGCTGTTGTCACAAATAAGGACGAAAAATCAAATGGTGGCTACTACGAAGGATATATTGAGGAAAACGCTAAAACTGGGTTAGCTGATGCTAAAAAGCAAGTTGTGGATTTCTATGGTGACTCAACATCAGTTAACCAAGGCGAAAAGACTCAAATAGGATTAGCGGCGACCTCGAGCGCTACTGGCAAAACAACTATGGGCTTGGATCAAACTATTGTCAGTACTGGGGAAACAAATAAGGATGCAGCTGCTGCTGTTGGTACAAAAGGTCATTATGGTGGTTGGAGTGAAGGTGCTACCGAAAGTGGATCAAATAAAGCTGTCTATGGCGGTTACGGAGGTTCAGCTCATACTAACCATGGTCATGTAAAGGAACACGTTAAAGTGGAGTTACTTGAAGCAACAAGAGCTGTTGCTGATAAAAACAATGACGCGAAACAATCATTGGGGCTAAATGAAAGTAATAGCGGAATTGCAGTCAATCAAGTTGAAACTACCAACCAAAATGTAGGATTAATAGCAACACAAAATAGCGGAGGCTCATCCACAAATAGCAATGTCCAAGATACAAATAAAATTGGATTAGATGAAGCATCAAGAGCTACTAGTGAAACATCTGTTGGTATCGAGCAAACAAATATCGGTTCTGGAACAACCAAAGTGGTGACGGCTGCCGGTGGTCATCACGGTGGCGGTGCAGGTGGTCATGATAAAACGCACCACAGTGGCGTTTATGGTGAGCATGCAAATGTACAACATGGCCATCATGATGTTGATGAAAGTAAAATCGCTCATGGGGTTGGACTAGAACAAAGTCACAGTAGTGGCCATGTTACAAAATCGAATGCTGACACTAAACAACATGCTAAGGAAGTAATACATTTAGATGAGGCTAATAGCGGTTTTGGAATCAATCAAGCTGGTACAGCTGATCATGGTAAGCCGCACCACAGTGGCGTTTATGGTGGACAGGCAAATGTAGAACATGGCCATCATACTATCGCTGATGTTAATGAAAGTAAAATTGGTCATGGGGTTGGAATAGAAGAAATAAGTCACAGTAGTGGCCATGTGACAAAATCGAATGCTGAGACTACCCAACATGCGAAGGAAGTAATACGTTTAAATGAAGCTAATAGCGGTTTTGGAATCAATCAAGCTGAAACTACCAACCAAAATGAAGGTCTAATAGGAACACAAAATAGCGGAGTCTCAACAAGTGTTAACCAAGGAAATGCCAAAGAGGAAGCAACTCAAATTGGATTAAACGAGGCATCAGGAGCTACTAGTAAAACATCTGTAGGCTTGGAGCAAGCTTATGTCGGTACTGGAACAACAAATAAAAACGAGCCGGCTGCTGGACATTACGGTGGTTGGAGTAATACAGGTAGTCATGGTTATCCGCATCACAGTGGAGTGGGTGTTCATACTAGTGCTACTGCTACTGCTGGAGGCAGTAGCACTAGTGCAGTAGCACTAGCACTAGGTTTTGGGGATGGACTAGAACACACAAGTCACAGTTCCGGATTTGAACATAAGAGTAATAAGGGTCATGGTAAACATGGTAGTTACGGAAGTCATGGTAGCTATGGAGGTAATGGTCATAACTATCATGGACATGACTTCCATGGACATGACTTCCATGGCCATGACTTCCCTGGTCATAACTTACATGGCCATGATTTACCTGGTAATGATTACCCTGGTCACAATTTCGCTGGTCACAACTTCGCTGGTCACAACTTTGCTGGTCATGAATTCCCTGGTCATGACTTCCCTGGTCATGACTTCCCTGGTAATGACTTCCATGGTCATAATTTCCATGGTCATGACTTCCCTGGTCATGAGTTCCCTGGTCATGAATTTCATGGAAATAATTTCCATAGTACTGAATTTCAAGGACATGACTTACATGGCCATGGTGGTCACGGAAGTTACTCTGCCGGTTATGGAGGACATGGTAGTTTTGAAGGCCATAACACTCATGGATTCCACAGTAAAAACAGACATGGGAGCTACTGAAGTTATGGTTCTTATGTTCATACATACATAAGGGCAATTAACTTAACTTTTCGAAAAACAATTGTTATTTTGAATTATAATGCTGATAATAATTAAGTAATTAATTAAATATATAAGTAAATATATAAGTAAGATGCTGCGAAGAAGAAGAAACTGATATTAATAATAATAATAAATAGTAAATTTTTAATATATACAAAATAAGTGTTTTTCTTATATTTTTTATCTGCGCAGAGTGTGTCTGATGAACGTACTATGCATATAAATTAATAAAATGTGACTTTCTTCTGGAAAAAAGTTTGAAGAATATATGCCGATTGGATAAAAGGGTAGGTGCGAGCAATCGTGTAGTGAGGCATCATCGTAATTGTATTTTAGATAAGGCAGCGGGTCATTAACTGAAGAAGTTGAAAACGACCTATAGAAAAATGTGCTCAAATACTGTGTGTTCACTGCATCATAAGATTTAAAAATATGCAGAAAATGTGTATTTTATTTATAGCTCTTACACATATACATACATAAAAAATAATAATAATAGAGCTTAGCTACTACAGCTGTCAGCCTTCTTAGCTATTTAGAAATAATCCTGAAATCATGTAAAATTATAATGGAAACAAGGAAAAATATTCTAAGTTTGATTTGTTATTTTTCAAAATATTTTTCCATAGCTTTATCGCACTGCTCAGCATATCCACTGACTTATTTAAGGCAGTTACTATTGTTGGTGTCGCTAATGCTGACTAGTAACTAAACCACTACAAACGGTCACCACCATTTAGTTAAATTAATCTATTAAAGGCTTATTCATTGCTATTACTCATCTTTATTTTGTTGACCAAATTTAATTTTTTTTTAAAAACATCTGTGAGCAAAAAAGAGTTCCGAAAGCATCGTTTGTATAAATTATAATCAAAATCATTTCGATTACCGCAAGGGAACCATCAAAATATTTTGGATTTTTTTTATATATCTCTGTGTTAAAACTTTGCTTAGCGGAAACTGTACGCTATAAAAAAGCCGTTATAATTCCTGCCTGCTGCTGCTACTCAAACGATTATGCTAATAAACGCGTCCACAAACACGTAAACGGAAGTAAAAATAAATATGTGGGAAATTGTGTGAAAACATATGTGCGTGCTTGTGTGTGATTATGTGTGTGTGCGCATGGGATACAAAAATATTGTAGTGTGGCCTAAAAGATTTGATGTTTATGCGCAAATAATGAAAAACCCAAATATTTATCCCAAAATGAAATCTCATAAGAAATCCAATAAAAATATACACAAAAACAGCATAAAGAAGGAAAGGAATAAAAGAAAAAATGAGCAGAATAACAGAAAAGAAAAGAACAAGCAACAAATTAAACCAATTCTCGATCTCACTCTCTCTTGGGCATATAAGCACGCGCTCATAACTTTTAAAAAAGGGCAAAGCCGTCAGTGATTGCCCACTTGCTATTTATAAAACTTTTATATATTGTTAAGTAGACAATTTACACTATTCGATCTCTGGATTGTACTGGAATCAAAATGCACTATCTCGAACTCTTTCCGTTATTCGAGCTAAATCATTTCGGTTCGCAATCACCGCATGCTTTTTGTTTGTGTGTTTTTTATTGTCAAGGCTCTTACTCAAGTTAAATAATTTCGGCTCGCTGTCGCCACATTATTTTTGTTTGTGTAATTTTGTCTTCAAGGAGCCGACACGTTCAGCTCTTTCCATTACTTGACGTTAACACTTTCTATTAGCAATCACCGCATGCTTTTTGTTTTTGTGATTTTTTCAAGTTACTTGCTCCTTCAGTTTTTTCATTTTGTTTCTGTTTCAGTTTTTTCCCGTAAAACATTTTTGAGTTTTTTACCTCAACAATAAAGTATTCGACTGTATTCGAAATATTGTAAAGAGGCACCTAGGCTGAGTATCTTATCAATCTTGCCGATGCCATATGCTTGGAAATGCTCAAAATGCCAAGAGAAAAATTAATAGGGACTGCCATTCTCAACATAAAAATGTCATCGAAAACGCTCTCGAGTTATAAGATATTTCTTAAAAACTGTTGAAAATGTCATTTGAGTTACATATATAAGATTACATATTCCAGGCAAAATTCGTGAGGCTCCTGAAGAAACTTTTTTGCATTTCATCATCAAACAAACAAAACACTCGTTATCATGTCCAAAGTTTTTTTGTAACTGTTGTCCATCGACTGGTGTAAAAAAATTTTTGCAATATAAAATGGGTTCAAACACTCCCTGAGAGAGTTGGGATTTCCACTGAAGATATCAAAAAAAAAAACATTTTCGATCTTTAAAAATAAAAATAAAACATTATGTTGTATTTCATAGTTGTGATCTTTAAAATATATTAATTAATTAAGTCGACCATTACCGAAATGCTTACCCTATATTTTTAAAGGTACAGCTGTGAAGTTTTTGACATAATCGAAAAATTTATCATGCACACGAAGCGGAAAAAGGAAATCGGAAACAGTTTGTTGTAGTTGAGGTTATATTATTGTCGTTGTTGTTGTTGTTTTGTTTTGGTTGCTTATTGGTGTTTTATTTTTACTCCAGGGTCTTATCAGTAACACAAAAAATAAAACCCATAGCATACAAAACAAACAAAACCAAAAGCGGTGGCAACAATAGAACAGATAAACACTCATTGGGATTTGTTATATGATTTCGTCGAAGATGGTCTCAAGTTTATTCTCCTTTATTTAATTTAATATAAAGTTGGCAAATGAATTATATTGATTACCATGCAAGTGATTACTATGTAAGCATATGCGATAAGGTTTTCTTTTTGAATATGTTATGCTTGTGAAAAGTTTACTTGAAGTTTTGGAATAAAATCATATAAATATACTCGAATGAAAATGTGTAGAAATATCTTATTCAAAATAATAGTTCAAGTTTTTAAAAATCAAAAAATTGATCTTACATAATTCGATAATAAAATTACCATTATCATAATTAACTAACTTCGTACAGGGTATATACAGACATAGCTTACATAGAGGCTGATGAACTGATTTATAGCATGAAGTTGTTGGTAATCAATTGGTTCCCTATATATACCATATGATTTCCGATTGCACAGTGATAGCAATACGCATTCAAACGAAAATTTGTCGGAATAAATTATGGCTGTTACCAACACATACATACATATACAAGCAGTTGAAGGTCAGGTTGCCGCTGTCAATTCGACCGACAACGATGGGTTACTGCGATTGCAAAATGTCGCTGTGTTGGCAGATGCAAGAAAATCGTTTATGGTTCTTCTTTTTATTTCCTATGCATAAATTTTCATTTTCTATAAGAAACGCAACGTTGGCAATATTGCAGGATTGATTGTGGACTTAGACTTTTCTACTGATTTGTATTTATAGGGTAAATGCTAAACAAAGTCTGAAGTGTATTTGACTATTTTAAGTGGGTTAATTGGCTCTCGCATAGAAAAATTAGTTCAAGTCTGATATTCAGTAAAAATCATTAATTTATTATCAGATTTGATATATTGTAAAACATGCCTTGATTGGAGATATCACTCAAAGGAGACCAATGCAGAGCCATCGTCCATGCTGATAATGTAGCAGACTTTCAAATATTAATTTGTTTTGAGGGTAGTGCAAGATACGTCGGCTTAATATTCGAGAAACTCAATTGGAAGCAGTATGTTGTGGAATGAGTTGTGAAAGTAGTAGTGGCAATTTATCAAGGCGAAAAGTTGATTGACTAATTTAAATTTTTTTTTTTAGTTTTCGAGTGAAATTCAGTAAATATATCAGAGAACATTTGTAGGGTTTCAAGCTTTTAGTTTTTATTTTGAGCGTTGTAATGAACATTTAAGTAGAGCTTTCAAGAATTTGTTTGCATTTAATCAGATTCTAGGTATTTTTTTTCACTTTTAGGGTGTTTCCTTCGGTTGACATTTTTGACATTTGTAGGGCTTCAACACAGGTTTCTGCTGTTTTAAGCAGTTATGGTGCGCGGTAGTGATGTGCTGTGCAACAACAATAACCACATGAGTGATAACTGAACATTGAATGATAAAGAATGCAAAAGTAAGAATGTTGAGGAGAAAAATGTTAGTTATTATTTTTGGCTCCTATTTAGCATTTGCTTGTAGACGTCTCAAAGTATTTTGGTTCATTTTTCCTATATGACCCTTAAGTATGCACTCATTGAACATTTACTTGAATTCATGTTTCGAAAAAAATCACTTAAAATCAGAAATGACGACTACTTAGTCCAAGAAGTCAGTATTTTGAGTGACTGTCCTTCACAACTTATATAGTTAACTCTAAAAAGTAATTTAAAAATAACTTTCATAGAAATACACGATAATGAAATTATTTTTTATATTAAAAAACTGTACGCTACTTCATATCTAGAGTACTATATAGCCAATAAAATAATAACAATAATACAGTTTAGCTACTATAGCTATTAGTCTTCTTAGCTATTTGGCTTAAAGCATAAAATCAATAAAAAGCTTATTTTTGTATGCCAATTAAAATTTAAAACTCAAACTTAGTATTTTTTCGACCCATCCTACACCGCATATGTACATACATATGTATATAGGTTGAATTTTGTTTTTGTTTTGGGCTACTTTGATAGATGGTGTTAAATTGTTGTAAATCGTTTTTAAATTAGTATAAATTACCAAAGTGGCATCTAAAGCAGCATGTCATGGCTTTTCATGCCTCTTAGCTTTGACTTCTTTAGGGGGATTATTATATTTTATTTTGCGGCAGTTCCGGTTTAATGCTCTTTCCTTTTTTGTTTTATTTTTAAATGATATAATAAAACCCAAATTTAAAGTTGCTATTGCTATCATATCCGGCACAGCCATGGAATTTATTACGTGAGTCATGACATTTTTAGCGCCTTACATTTTTGTCTTGAGCGCAATTTTTGTACTTTTTATTTTTTTTTTTCGACAAATCGTTTGTAATAATTTTTAGTATTTCACATTTGACAACTATGTCAGCAATCGAAAAAGTATACTGAAAAAATTTTTAAAGTTTACAAGTTTAATATTTTCAGACTTAAAACCAAATATGCAAGGCAAAGTGTTTCAAGTGAAACTTTGGTTATTGTTCAATTTTCAAAATCACATAAACAATAAGCATTAAATATAAGCAAATAGTATATTTCAGGAGAGTACTTAATTTTCATTTAGCAGCAGAGCTTCTCCTTACTTAAAATATGGTTACATAATTTTCTATTATGTTTAACTTGTCAGTTCAATTAAAATTATTTTTTCACAGTGTAAAGTCAAAATGAACATTGCAAAATTTATTTACTTGTGCTTGACCCAGTAAAGTTCTTATGTTTGTAGACATTTTTCTCACATTTAATTGCTGTTTGATTAAATTGCTGACCCAAAACATTTAGTGCGCCTACAACTTTTACGCAAACATCGTAGTATTTTGTAGGCTTAGAATTTGACGTGGGTGCTTTTTCGTTAGCAACATCCTTTTATTTCCTTCCATTGTTATTAATATCTATAGCTACTACCTTACTTGAGAGGTATATTAGGTTTTTCCATTAAGATGTCGCATTGTAAACCAGTAGTGACTCTGAGAAAAAGCATTAAAAATAAATAGTAATTTTATTCACTTGTAGCAACAATAATTTCGAAGATTTTTAGCCTTAACTTGGCTTTTCAAAGCTTGATTTTTAAATTTTTCATAATTTTTTTTCTTTGCCTAATGGGATTTTCTTTGCAAAAATCCATTTAAGAATGAAAATGGATGGAAATATGTAGTTGACTCCATTCCAAGAATTTACTTCTGTAGCTGGTGTCAGTTTTGTCTGCGAGAGTTTATAGATATACTCGAAAAATATGTTTATATGTATATAATATAATAGGTGGTCTTGAACGCGAACAAAGTTTGCCTACGCTAATGAAAGATTCAGCTTATGGAAATCGTTTCCTGAACGCTCTGTTAATAAAAAACGCAGAAATCCTAGCTGATCACTCTGATTTTTTTTTTATTTTCATCATTTATCATGGAAAAAATTTAAAAAAAAAAGGTATTTTCCAGCTAAAAACTAGTGAGGTACAGACCCCTCAAAACAAAAAAAAAAAATTTTTTTCCATTAGTTTTTTAATGCCAAATCATTTTTATGATATTTTTCTATTAAAAATGGTGAAATTCAAAGTAATAATAATTTAATTTTTATGGGTTTTGCAGACAAAAATACTTTAAAACCACACATAAGAGAAAAAACAAAATTATTTTTCATTATAGGCCGGAAAGAAATTTTTCTTTTCCGATTTTTTCAATGAAAAAGTGAATATATCAAAACAAAACTCAGACAATCGGCTTTCCATAAGCCGAATCTTTCGTCAACGTAGGCAAACTTTTTTCACGTTGAAGACCAGCTTGATCCATACGCAAACATTTCGAAAATCTCTCAATGCGATATGTAATATAATAACTTAGTATATATCCTCTTGCAACTGGAATTCAATTTTCAAATGTGATACGATCAGCTCCTATTTAGTGAAAAAAGGACACCCAAAACTTATAAAACTTATTTTTCATCACGTAAGTGCTGGTTCAAACATCAAACATTTTTTCACATAGACTTTTATTTACATTTGCCACTTGGAATTGATTTCATTTCAAGCAACATCTAATCAATTAAGTCAGCAACTGAAAAGCTACAGTTTGTTCCAGGCATCTACATACTATATCTTGAGAAAAACTAGTTAACAATTTTTTATCGTTTAAAAGATAGCAAAAAACTATCAAGATATTCCATGGGAAAAGTTATTTTGACGGGTCTATGCGACCTAAATTTGATTGTAGAAAGTTAAAAATTAAAGAAAAGGTTTAAAACAGAAAAAAATATAAGCGCGTGATTTGAATGGGTACCACCAATACGCTGAAATCAAATCTACTCTCCAATCTGCTCTAGATTTTAAGATATTCAGATGAAAACGTGTGTAAAATCACAAACTTTGAGTGTATTTGAAAGAAGGATGTACTTAATAAAAATATGTTGGTGTATTCCTATAATTATTTTTTGTGTTCTACATGTTGGTTGTAACAATCAGAACATCGAAAACATTAATTGGAATAAGGATAATGGTTTTCTTAAAAATTGTAGCTTTTAAAATTTATATGTAGTATGTAACAATTATATCAAACTTAATTTCATTTTTCTCTACGCAATTATCTCTTTCAATAAATAAGCCAACCTACCTTTAACTATTCATTTGTAGGGCATATCATTACCGACCAAACCAAGGATGAAACCTTTGCCTGATGTTTATTTTTCTTTTAATTTCCACACTGACCTTGTGCCAATATCATGGTATTTGACTTGAGTTCTTATTTTAAATTGAAGTTTAAGTTGGGTCACATTTTTCATTTAACACTTATTCTTGTCCATTTTCTTAAAGGATGCGTCAGCGCAAAAATTATAGCAGTAACTTTTTACTGTAACATTTCTGATATAATGCGTACATCAATTAAGATTGCATTTCGTTTGTAATGCATAGATAAGAACGTGAATGTTACATATCGTGTATTCCATATGAAGCGGACAAGGAAAAAAATATGATATTCTGAATTTAGTTTGGCTTTGCACTAAAAAAAAATGGGTGCATATTACAAAGACTTTGTGACACCTGCAATAAAGGCAAAAGCCGATTTTGGTTATACTCAGAGCTATTATAATTAATTTTAATTAAGCTAATGCGATGTGGGTACTTAATATTTGGCGAGATCAAAGGTAAAAAACAAAAATTTAACGAAAACATACAGGAACACATCTAATCTCAACTTTACATTCTCTTTTAGTCGACACATGCAATGTATGTGCGTGTGTTAATTTTAGCTTCCTGGTGTATGTCACATTTCACTTAATTTACCCGCACCAAATTTTTAAGACTCTGCCTTAACAGACTTAACATTTTCAGTGCAATATAAATTGTTATTGGTTTTGCTAATGCCTTCTAAAGTATATGTGGTATAGAGTGTGTTCGAAAAAAAAGTGTTTATGCAAATAAGTTATAAAATTTTCTTAGAAAAAGTTCACTGCTTCAATGCATGAGGGTGTCATGTGTCAAAATTAATTTACATTTTTCAATATGCTGCAAGAAATTATTAATAAAAAGCGTTAAAATTTTATTACATATTTTTATGTGACATGTTGAATGTTTGATAAAAACATAAATATTTTTCATATGCTCAAAGAAGCCAAACTGTCACCGCAAGCAAAGAAAGAGAATTTGAATAAAATATACGCAACAACAACTAATTAAATGAAATCCTGTCACGGTAATTAAAACTAAATGTTTCACTGATTTTTTTTTTTTTTATTCTTTGCCTAACAAAAACACTGACAGCAGTGATAGCAACAACAAAAGTGACGGTAACACCAACACCAACAGCAACGACAAAACACTAAACATCTTAATAAGGCCAGCAGCATTTGACACACTTGAATAAATGCGGCTTTCCTTTCTAAACAAATTAAGCTTGGATCCCACCAGCCAACAGCAGACTGTCGTCTTCCGTTTTCCCATTTTTAATTAGCTACAATTTAAAGTTTATTTTTAAATGTAAATAGCGTTAAATGGATACGAAGGGCGCTTAGAGATGGTGGCTCTAAATACTTTGGTAAAAAGGTGGCAATAAAACCACATTATCGTGTAGGTGTCAGAGCGTAAATTGTAGTCCTTCCTCATGATTGCTCCTGGCTGTATTTGTATAGAATTAAGACATCAAAGATGGTAGTTTTACGCATGTTAAGTTTCTTTTTTTTTTTGTGGAAAGGTAGATTACTTTGTGCTTTTGTTGACATAGTGGCCATATTTTTTGTTTTTAATTTTACTGCACATGAGTTTGGGGTTTGTATCTTATATAACATAAATTTTTGGTATGCAATAGTGGGGCTAGAAAATCTTAGAACAGTCAATTCTGAACGATACACAACCATTTGTTTGTCAGCAGAATTCAATGAAATAATGATAACCAACAAGCGACATATAATCATCCTTTACCATGAAAAAGCCATAAGTTGTCCTTCCAGGATTTTGTTTTTGTTTTTCATAATATTAAATTAAGTTATTTATTAAGTTATTTATATGAATCAATCAAATATCTTGTAATTAAATCCATGAAATTAATTTAAGTGAAATTTCAATGCTTGCTATGCCAACCGTATAACCATAAATATTGAAATCATTAAGGATGATATTTAAGTGCTGATATTGAAAACAATTTTTCGTCAATATTTATTTAAACCAAATGATTATCGGGAAGCGACTTGCTGACAGAAATTAAAATATACGTAAAAGTGCGCATGTTGAGCACTGGATAGCAAACCAAAAAGAATTTTTTATCCTTATGACGCATTAAATAAAATGAAGAAATAAGAAATGATTGCAATGTTTCGCAAATTCAAAGCACGCATTTCAATGAGGTATGTAAATAGCTGGATAATACCTGGGCGCATTGGAACTGGAAATTATTTTACTGCTGCTGTTTGCTTGAATTTATTAATAACTCACTGTTGAAGCATTGCAGCATTTCATTAAATTGAAATGTTTTATTTTTAAATAAAATCAAATGAATGGAACATTAAACAAACAGATTACACCATGAATTTATAAAGGAATTGTTAGTAAGAAAAGAAAGCAGATGGGAACTATAAAGGCTGCATTAATATCGATTAATAAATCTTATGCAAATTGAATTTTATGAAATCAGTGAACATAAATAAAAGATATGAAATTTTCTTATTAATTGAATTATAGAGAAAATGTTGATATAGACAAAAGTGTTATAGAATCGCATAATCAAAGTTCATTCATTTACGTCTAATTTTTAACCAAACTTGTAGCTATATAATCTGCGTTGCATTAACGTCGATTTTGTTGATAATTGTAGTACTAAAAATACCTTTTAAATGAGGTAAAAATATATTTGATATCATTAGCAAAATATTAATTTCATTTAGAAATGATATGGAAATTTAATATGTGACACATAACCTTGATTGTTGAGGAAAACCCATAGCAGAGAAAAAAATTATTTCAGTGAAATATGCACTATCGATGTTCCTATTAATATTTACTCAACTTAAAAAATATTTTTTAGTGCCATGATTTTAACTTTTTAAGTAAGCGCAAGAAACTTAAACATTTCATCGACATTATTGTCTCAAGTTGGTGTTTATTTGTAGTTGAAGCAAATAAAAAAAAAAATATAAACCAAAAGTCCTATACATAATTCATATCCTACTTAGGCACATACTCAGAATTCGGTGTCATAGAGGTCAGATCAAGGCATTACTACTAGAGATTTGTTTTTTTTTTTTTTGAAAATAAAAAGTTATTCATCACCATCTCATCCCAGAAACCCTAAAAATATGAAATGTTTTACTGATGTTAAAGACTTCTCACACTTTTTCGTGCTTTTAAGAAAGTTTTTATTTCACTACAATAACTAATAATTTACATATGTTTGCTTTGTTTGCAGATATACTTTGGGGCAATTTGCACCAAATCGAGCACTATTTTGGTGTAGAATATATACATATTTATACTAATGGTACCCGCAGCTTGGCAAGCACATGTCTCGCTGTATTTTTATAATGAACTTACTCTCTTAACATCTCATTCCATCTCATCTCTTCAAAAGTAACAAGAGAAAAAAATTGAACGAGGAGAATTTGTTCTTTGAACTTCGAAGCGAAATACAAATGGCACAAACGAGAAAAAAAACAACAATAAAAACACACAGTTCAAGAAGCAGCATAAGTATAATCAATGAAAAATCCAACGAAAATTTTTGTGTAGTTTTTCAAAAATTTAATTCTAAAACAAAGAACATTTAATTTAAAAAAAAAAATAAGAAAACAAGTATGCAATAACCTTCTTTAGCACAAATATGTTGTTTCAAAAAAGAAATTATAATAATCGGTTTTGTAAATTTTGCGTTACAAATCATTGCCATTTGAGCAATTTTATGTAAATAGTATACTCGTAGAACAGTTAGAATTTCAAAGCAAGTTTTCCACATGTGTCTCGAAACGGGTTTTGCCGATTAATTATAAGCTGGGTGGCGTATGACAAAAAAAAATATAACACCACTGAATCATTGCTTAATAAAATTTGCTGTAGGATTTTCACAATGAGTCTGTCTGCCAGTTTGACGAGGCTTTTCTCTATCTGTCTTATTCGGTTAGTTGCAAAGCTTAGAAGTATTAATGTTAAAAAAACAGATTCGACATAATAAATTATTTTTGATGATTTACGAACATTTTTTGAACTTGATCAACAGTTAATTGCTTATATCAAAATTGATTTTAAATATATTTCAGCTAGGGTCCGGACCATGTCTAACGACGCACCTACTAACACATGATACTTTACCTTACAAATTTGCCACCTAACATATATAAATGCTCAACAAATGGAATTCATTTCATATCATCTTTCTTCAGAACCTTCTTTTTCTATGCATCTTTGCCTTAAAGAAACGAAAAAAAATCAAAAATTGAAATTGAAATAAGAATTCAATTGAATTCATTTACTGTTTAGTACCAAGAAATATTTATTTAAATAAACACTTGCACACAAATTTTTTTCTCCTGTAATCGTTGCGTGCTTATTTTCCTGTGCCATGTGTTACTGACTGTTTTTTTTTTTTTTTGGATTCAAAGTTGTGTTTTGTTTTGTTTTTGTACAATTTTCAAGTTAATTTATTTTCAATTTGAACGCACGTTGTGCACAAGTAATCAAAAACCACGAAAAATAATATGAAAATAAGCTCCATAACAAAATACAGCCATTGAAATAAAATAAAAAAAGAAAATTGTATGAATTTTTTTTTGTTATATTTTTATTTAATATTACTCGTATTCCTCAGAAATCAAGAAAATTTTCTTTGAACTTTCATATACCATAAAAGAAATGTAGTACAAACAGACCAAAACTCAAATACACTGATAAGTTGAAACAATTGAAAAGGACCAATGTGGAATTTTCTCAATAAATTGTTATATAGGAAAAAGCACTTATTAGAACATGTTTTAATAAAAATAATATATCACGCAGAAATGAAAGTGAAATTTTTCCTAATTATATAAAACTTGAAAAATTTAGTTTTATTGTAGTGTCAGTCCAGGACGGACTTTATAAGACTCGATTTCTAAAAGGATGTCATTAGATGATATAACAAGGTTTGACTTTATCATATACTTAAAAATAGCTTTCTTTATTCTGACAGATTGACCAGAAAATAACAACCAGCGAAAATCACTTGCCGAAAAAATACAAATTTCGGATCGTCCTGCGTTATACTGTCACGTATTTAAATCAAATAAAAATTCAGAAAAACTTGTATGATATCAATTTATACAACATTTGATAAATTCCTAATGGGTTCTAATGCTTTTCTATTCATGTTTTCGTAGACACAAATAGCAACTAAACTGAAGAAAACACTTGTGAAATTTCATTGAATCTCAAGAGCAAACAAAAAAATACAGACGCAAATGCACGCACATAGTCGAGCGGTTCTTTTGGTTACAAGGATCAAAGCTTAAGCCTTTGATCAAAGTTGTCGATTTGTTGTTTATGCATTTCTTTTATTTGTGTTCATTTAAAGTTTTAAGTTTTTCATATTTTTTAAGGAAGAATTTAAAAAACAATTGGGGAAAAGTTATTTCCAATATAGATTGACATTGAAATTTAAGTGACGAAATACTACAAGTTCAGCCAGATACTACAATATCAAGCAATGGAAGTAAGTTTTGGAAAGAAGTGTACTTTTCAAACCACTTCTCAAGTCATTTGTGCTGGGTATGGAACAAAATGATTTACAAAAAAAAAGTTGGAACGTAGTTAACTCAATTTCTTAAAAAATCGATTAGGTTGCATATCGGAAACAAATGCCTCATATACGAGTGGCATACGTTATATTTAGTTCAACGTTGCGTATGAGCAACATTTAATACATTTTTGAAAAAGGTTTTATTAATTTCTTTATGAAATTTGAATTGAAATTGCTTCGTGTACAATTTTTCACTTAAACGAAAACATCATGTTTCGAATATTTTTTGTAGATTATTTTCTGTATTTAAAGAACTTGCTAGGCAAAGTTTTAAGCGGACTTCAAAGTCTACTACATTGACCAAGCTCAGATTTTTTATTCTTATTTTAAGTGAACTTTACATATTTCTTGTTTTTTAGAAACTTTTTTTTCTTTATTTATTCAGTCTTTCAATTTTTATGATTTGTAACAACGCCTACACTTAAAAAAAAAAATAAAAAAAAATGTGGCGAAATCAATGTTGCACACCTACGCCTTAGAGTAGGCAACAATTTATTTTTATGCATTTTTTATTGATGCGCTTCACTTCACTTCATTTCATTTGTTCATTTTGCTATTTATGTATTTTCGGTTTTTGCAGCCGCTTTGCTTAAGTTCTTGTGAGAGTTCTTGTTATTGCTGTACAGGGAATGTTTACATAAGACATGCTGTTGCTGGTTTTAATTTTGAAATTTATATAAAAAAATATATATAAAAAAAATGTCAAAAAGCCTCTGAGTTATGCCTATCTAATGGCACAAAATCTTTAAAAATACAACTACACACATACACCCTAAATTACAAACATCAAAAACAAGCTTACACAGTCCAATAGTGAGATAAACTTGAAAACATTTGCTGTTTAATTTGTGTTGGTATTTTCATTAATTCATATTTTCATAATTCATTTTCATCGTGTTGTATCACAAACACAGAGTAACAAAGCTGCTTACAAATAAGCTCTGTAGTTGTGTCTGAAAACATACAAGTGCTTAAAAAACAAATACATTTACAGAGGAAAAACTGAGAGACAAACAGCAGACAGTCTGATTTTATATATGCGTTTATTGCACATGAATAATTCATAAAACGTTAATTTGTGCCTGTGGCAACGTTACATGCATGTATTTGTATACTGACCAATAACACTAGGCGACATTAAAACACTTTTGTGAACTATAGAAAACTTCTTTTAATGTTTTTTTTTCTTGTTCTATAGTAAAAGTTAGATATTACAGATATTGTTGTTTGGCTAACTATGTATTCTGATAATTTCTGCCACTAATAAATATTTTTTTCTAGTGTAAATGGAGTTTGAGTTGTGCAATTTATGAGATAGTGCAAGAAAATTAGCGATTAAAATATATTAAACATGTTATTCTTCTTGTTCATACTTTAATGACAAATCACTTACCACAAAAACGGCAAAATTAAATTTTTTTTTACAATTTTTGTTTTAAATAATTTAGTTTTTGTTGTGTAGTGTAGTGTTGTGAATTTTTTCATTGCAGTTTTATAAATATGCACCATTTTGACTTTAACATTGGATTTGTGGCATAATTTAAGTTGAACCATTTCCAGTCTTACAAGAGCATTTATTTTGCAAATTGGTAAATTTATTGTTTTTAAAAGCAAACTTCGCTTGTGTAAGTGCGAATATACATACATTTATTGAAACTCAAGTACACTGACCCAATTGAAATATTTGAAAAGAAAGATCAAGCAGTAGTAATTAGTGACATATTTTTCACCTTTGTAGAGACTACGCTTGTATGATTTCTAGATTCTAGAACTAAAGTAGGCTCGCTTAAATAATCATGAAATCAATCCAGCGGAAGTCGAATGTACATATCTGCATTTTTACATGTAGGTAAAGTTTTAAAAACTATGCAAAAATTTAATCCCTTTCAAATAGCTAGAAAGTTCAATGAAAGTGACCTTAAAATATAGAACAACAGAAAAAGAGCGGAAGAAAAATTCAAAGAAATTGGTAATATCACTACAAAATAGGTGAAGAATAAAACGCAGCAATGACTATAAATAGGAAGAAAACTTGTTAAAAATCTAATGTGATAAATTGAGCAAACAATTTATGTAAATAAGATAATAATTAATAATTGACAAAAGAATCTAGAGCGGATAAAAATTAAGGAGAAATGTACGAAAATAGCAAGAAATTAGCACAAACCAAATTAAGGTATTTTGATATGCAATTAAAAATAAAATTTGAAAATTGAATTTCCAAACCAACAGCAAATAGAAGAACAGAGAAGAAATTTCTTCACTTCCAGAAAGTGTATTTTCTCATCAGCACATCTTTACAGACTTCTCAGATGAATTTACAATAAACGTTGCACATTTCTAATTTGAGTTATATTATAAATTAATCTCTTCCGACAGACAACCCACAGTCGACATATGATGATTTATTAAATCTATGCATACACAAACTTTTTGCTGCTACTGTTGTTGTGATTGTAGTGTCCATAAAGAAATTTGTCATACAAATATGTTGTCACTGTGACATTTTTCAAAGTCAAGTGCTTGTAATAGCTTTGAAACAAAAAGTGCCAGGGGATGGACAATTTTTGTTTGGTAGATTGCCCTTTGCCTGCTTGATGCATTATATGTTTGTCCATTAGTTAGACATTCACATTTATTTCATATTTCTGAGCGCAGGGGGTATATTCAATTTATATGTACTTCAAATTGCAATGCATAAAAAGAAGTTTGGAAGGTATTGAATAACATATATACACTTGATTAGCGTCATCTTCTGAGTTGGTAGAGATATGTATGTCTGTTTTCTGTACATCTATTGGTCTGCATAATGCAGAAATAATAATTACTAGAAATCTAATGGAATTAATTTAATAAAATATTCAGTTCACTGGTAGAAAACGGTTAACATCGGTGTAAACACGCCCACTGCCCATTCAACTGCAAGTTTTGAAATGCTATACTGAAAGAGTTATTTGAGTTAATGCAATGAAACACAATAGTATATAGCTATAATATATAGCTATAAGAGAAGTATGTATTAGATAAAATATAAGCGTATTTTAATCAAAGGGCATTACCTTAAAAGCAAAAACTGCTAAATACTTCATATGAAGTGAAGCAAAAAATACTTAAATGGAGGAAATGTTGGAGAGAATTGAAAGCAATCGCTACTGATCATGTACGTTGGAAAAGTTTTGTGGAGGCTATATGCTCCATGCGGAGTTAAAGAACACAAAAAGAAGAAGATTTACTTCAGATAAGCGTTGTTCAATACAAAGGTACATTTTTGTAAAAAGGTTTTGCAAGTGATACATAACAATATCTTTTGATCTTGCTTGATACAAATAATCATTAATGAGGTATCAATAAGCCAAGTTCAAAATAAAAATATGTTCTGGCACATTATCTATATTCATATTTTTTTTACGAGCTCTTCACTGGCATTTTAAAAGTTTTCCAACATCAGTTAGATTGTATTAAAATTCATTAAATTAAATCATATTTTAATTATACCTAAACATCTTTTAGTTTCGAGAGAGCGTTAAATTATATAAAAAAAAAATCCATAAAAATTTCAATATTAGAGGAAACAAATTAAATTTTAAAATGAGGACATGTATAATTCATTTACTAGGAAATTAATTTAACGTATAATATTCCCATATATATTTTTTTAAGAAATATGTTCACGAAACAGCTTTTAATAATTTACATTTTAGAAAATGTTAAATCTGCTAAATTTAATACACCAACTCATGTAGGAGATATATGCATTTGCATTTGCAATTGTTTATGTTTACCATTAGAATTAATTTAATACGCACAATACTGTTGACAATATTGAATATTTCAATTGAAATCATATATTGTTGTTAATTATGTAACAAATATTGGATTGTTATATCAAGAATTAATTTAATATGCAGAGTTCCACCCACACTTTTGCTGTATGCAAAAGTACTTATTGTTCAATGTTAATTCAAATGTTAGCATATCTGAAAAGCATTTAAGATTTATTTATTGAAGCATAAATAACAGTCGAACAATAACACTGTGGGAAGTAAACGCAACTTGCATCTTAATGAAATTCATTGAATTTCTAGAAATTTCAATTTGAATTTTATGGTGCATAAATAACACAAATATGAGTAGACTTATTATGAATAACATAAATTAGTAGAAATTTGATTGAATTGAAAGCTTAAAGAAAATTTAAACTGAATTGTACAACATGACGTATGAGTAACTTGCAATTGCTTATGAATTGTTTCAGCAATAAAATTATCGTATAATATAAAACGTTTTAACACAATTTTTTTAGTAAAATAAAATAATAATGGAAAAATTTAAATTCAATGTGACACCAAAGTAATATTATTTACACACTTCAAAAGACTACTGACGATCAGGGCAACTAAAAAACCACCAAAAACAGCAACGTATAAAAGCTATAAAAATAAAACAACAGCAATAAAACACTTTAAATAAACACTGAATTTATTTAACAATAAAAAAAGTGTCTATGAATAACGAAAACTGGAATGAAAAGAAATATATAACGGCTAAAAATCGTTAAGCCGGAAGTTGCGACGTCTCTGACCTACAGCATTGATGCGGTTGATGATGATGTTGATGATGGCTGTATTTAACAGACGAGTGATTTTGCGCTTGTGTTGAGAAGCATAAGACCAAAACCTAAAAACAAAAGTAAATAAAAGCTGCTGAAAGGAAAAAAAGCGTAGCCAGAATGATGAATAAAAAGCAACGAAGTGCAAATGCGAAAATTCAATGAAATAACATTTAAATTAAGTTTTGGATTTAAATAAAAATCTTAATGCGACTCTAAGTTATTTTAAGGAACCACAGAAAAATCACAGCAGGACAAATTTTGGAGCAGATTTGAAATGAAATTAAATGTAATAAAATAAAAAATCAAAGTGAGATTTTAAATCGATAAAAGCATTTTAATTTTGAAATCATAATGGATTTTAAATTTTTAGCATATGCTCTTTAAATAAATGAAGAACTGCAGTTTTTTGTTTGTAGAGTGACGCCCAAAAACGAAAATGAATTGGAAAATTTAAAAAAAAAATTTCAGTTTTATAAAAACTGCATAGCTTGATGCACAATTTTATATATTTAATCTCCCATTTAGGCAATAAATGCTACAATTAAGCAGCTGGCATTTAAAGATTTTAAAGAAATAAGTGTCAAAATTTATTTTTAAGTTAACTAAGTAGACTCAAAACAGATTTCGTTTTTATAAAATGTCGAAAAATGCATCAGCACGAAATAGGCCGTATAATAATTTAAATGTTTTTTTATTTATTGTTATTTTTCTATTCTAAATAATTTTATTTTTTTTTTGTCCAACTTAACTTTTTCCGCATTGCAAATTTTCGCAGCACGTAGAGCGGAAGCGGAAATGCTCCATTCACAACGATAAACACAAAAAAACATTAAAACAAAAAAATAGAGCGTATGCGCGTTTATGACTTAAATGGTGCTGCACAACGCAACTTAGCAATGTGTGTATGTGTGCTGGGTTGGTATGTGCAGAGCAGAATCAATTAAAATATTTTTTCTTATGCATTTAATTTTTTTTTATGGTCTAGCTGCTTTTGATATTAGTGTAAGCAGTGGAAAAAAAAAAAGTTTACGAAAAATTTAAATCAAATTTTCACAGCACGTGATATAGCGAGTAAGGGGGAACGTTTCTGTAAAAAATAAAAACATATGTATTAATTTTTAAAGCTTTTCATTAAATTAAAACTGAATTAGTATTTGGCAACGCAAAAAAAAAAAGGATTTTAAATGGTTTTGATTTTAATTGGACTTGAAAAGAACTCATTTCATTATTAATAACGTGGATGCTTCATTGCCGAGTTTGACAACAATTTTTTTTTTAGGATTTTATTTAACTTATCTATTTTAAAGTTTGACATATTTTTAAATTTTTCAAAATCATGTTTTGGCTATATTAATTTTCTTTATATGATTCTTTGGAATATTCAATTTTAATTGTAAATTTATTTTATGAGTTTTTTTGAATTTTATAAAGCTTTCAATTCAATTTTTTTCTTGTATTGTTGTTTTGAATTTATTTTGATTTAATTTAATTTATTTATTTCAGTTTTTGAGTTACAATTTTAAATCTAATACAGAATTTCCAAGCATTCCTTATCTTTTGCAATATATATTTTTGAGTTGTTTTGAGTTTCCTCGATAATTTTTTGAATATTTTCAAAGTTTTAGTTTTTAATTTGTGTCTTATTTTGTACCGATTTTATTTTTAATTTGTATTTTTTACTTTGATTTTTTTGTGGGAATAATCAAATTCTGATTCTGCCACTAGTTGTAATCACAAGGCCAACTTAGTGTAGCATCAAAGCATGCAGCCTTAAGCCAATGTCCAGTGGTGGTAACAGCAGCGTAGCATTGTTTGAGGACCAGCTTGCGATGTGATACTTAAGCAAGCTGCTTTTTGCATCCAAGAAGATATTTAAAAGCGTTATGTTTTCCCCAAAAGCCAATAAATTGCTTTACATTCAGTGGATGATGTGTGGTTTCACACTCTATTTCGCGCAAGTGTCTATTTACAGACGCATGAAGAATTAATGACTTTTCTTATGCATTCCTTTTAACAAGAGAAAGCTTCAATGAAATTTTGCATCATGTTCCATTCGTCGTCATTTGCATGGAAAAAGCGCGAGTAGCCTTTTTTTTGGGTCGATATTAAGAGCATGCCTCATTAACAACTTTTGCAGTTCAATTATATGGGTTGAAAGAAGAAGTTTTCCAGCAAGAAATATCATCATGTTATCTGCATATGCCAGCACGATTCTTAAGCCATTATCCCTCATCAAAGTCAGACTGTGATTTATGATTAAATCTCATGGTAGAGGGCAAAGGTTCCTGCTTGAGTTGTACTTATGACTGCGTTGTTAATTCATTGGCTTTATCTGTTGTTGCAGCCGATATTCTTCATAGTAGTGCGTATTACATCAATTTTTATATTATTTAACGTAATTTGCGTAGTTAGTATGTGACTTCTATGCAGAATTTAAATATTAAGTTGCTCATATTAAAGTACGAAGAAAACACCTCTGTTATATAAAAAAATATTTTTGTGAGGCTTTTTATTTAAAATACAAAATATTTTGCTATTTTAAAATCAATAACTATGCTCGGTACGCTGAATTTCATTTTCCCACATTGATATGTTTTTTTGGGCTTTCGTTTCATTCATTTTGTTTTGCATCGTTAAACATTTCATGATGAAAGGCTGTCTAAGCAACAAAATTTCTCTACAGTACCCATAAAAATTTTACTTCACAAATTTTTTGTGGTAATGAATTGCTTGTTTTTGAATATAAAAAGAATTTTACAAAATTTTTATTTTAATTTGGATAATTGAAATGCTTTAAAATGCTAATGGAGGAGGGTTAAAATTAACAAAATAAACGTTTTGAGAGCTTAAAACCTATTAAAATTTAAAAATTTATGTGAAAATATTTTTTTATATTTTGCTGTTGTTCAAAAGAAAAATATTTGATTTCTTTCTCGACTTTTTTGTGAAAAAATTATTAACAACAAAATTTGATGAAACAGCACGAGAATAAAAAAAGAAAGGTATAAAATAGTTGAGTAAAAATTTCAAATTGAAACATTCGTTTCTAAAGTAAAGCAAATAAACTATATAATTTGATTTCAATTTACAGCTTTTTGACACTCAAAGAATTTTCTTCAAAAAATGTTGTTATTAAAAACTGTTAACTTTTATTTGAGAATGAAAATTGTGTTCCTCCTTCAATCATTTCCAACAATTACTTGTGAATACAAGCATTTTTTTTTGTTAACGAATGTAAAGAATTGTTAAAAATTTTGAGTACGAGAGTAGACCTATTGAGTAAGTAAGTTTATTATGTGATTATATAAATAACTTTCTAAAGAAGATACATAAGTAAAATGAGTTTTCAATAAAACAATTTTATTAAAATCAATCTACACATTTGGTGTCATTCAGTGAAAACCTTTCATGGAAAACATAACTTTAAACAAGCCATCTCAGCAAATCATAATTCAATAAGAAAAATTTCATTAAATACTCAGCAGTTTAGGGCGACAAAAAGCAAAACTCAACAAAAGAAAATCATTCAGGAAACAAGAAAGAAAAAAACACAATCAACGAGCGTTAAGAATACTTAAACAAAAAGTGTCCTTGAAATTTTCCAGCAAACACTTGAAGTATTTGTTGGAAAAAGAAGGAATAAAAGCATAATAGGAAATGTTCATATAGATATTAAAATTAAAAAAAAAAGAAAATAGACAGTTAAAAAAACCATAGGTATGAAATAAATATAATATTTTGCAAAAGTCATGGAAAAAGTTTGAACTGACTAAGCAGTAGTGAGTGTGCAAAGAGATGAAAAAAAAACATTACTTATCGTATAATAGGGATAAATAGAATTTTTAAAGCATGGCGGAAGAAATTAAGAGAAAGCTTTAGTAGTGTAAAAAGATTTCAGGAGAAAAATCGCAACGTTTCATATGAATTTCAATAGAATTTCTGGCACAAAATCTTACTGTCGAGTATATTTGCATTAAAAATTAATGAACAAAATTCCAATAATCAAGTTAAATTATATAAAATTGTTTGTTGTCTTAAATACACACAAAAACGTCAACGTTAATCTAAACAAATACACGCACTTAATGACTTTTTCATAAACCACATATTTGTGTTAAAACAGCTGTCAGTTATTTCTCTGGATTACACACACACCCACACACACACATACAGTAGAAATGTACGAAACTCATTAACAAAAGTCTTAAATATTATTTTAAGCAAAAAAGTTATGACAATGCACAGTGGGATTAATTTTTTTATGTGTAGAAAAAAGGATCCTTAGAAGTTTAGTAATTACACAATCTACTAATATTGTTTGCTTGTGCATGTGGAGATAAGGTGCCAAGAAATATGAGTAATATTTTTGTATGTTTGAAGAAAACAACTAGAAATTTCTGCTGTAAGTTTACAGTTTATACAGAAGCAAATAATTTGCCTTTACCAGTCTGCAGCACATGTCAGTTATACAGTTGTTTAATTTTCCCATAACAAATTGATAATTAACTCGCATACTTTTTCATAGTATTGTCAGGGTTGCCAGAGACACTTTAATTATTGAAAAATTCCAATTATACTTTAACTAAAACGACACTTGCCGTAAAGCTTTGTCACGCCAAACCGTCTGTATTTTTGAGCAAAATTTCAAGCAACTATCTATATACAGGACGTCTTTGATATTAAAAAAACTTTTAGTTATATAAGAAGTGCCGCATAAATTTCTTTGTCAGATAGTTTTCTTGCTATGATAATTCAAAATTTAAGTAAATATGAGAGAAGACACGCTCACTTAGTCAATCACGCCCACTTTTTTTGTACAATCCTCTATAAGTTTACTATGTTATATTGATTAAAATTTGTTTTGAAAAGTTATAGTCTAAGAGCCAGTGGCCGGCAGACTTATGGTAAAACCCTATATTTTTTTCATCAACTCTCTTGTACATGCCGTACATGAGATGGGGACTCGTTAGTTCGACTGGTGGTTCCTATGGAGTCATTCAGCCTTTAAAGCCAATTTTGTTGTTTTAATTTAAACTGTAGTATATTACAGCTCGAAATGTATGCCAAATGATAGATCTCAAAGAGGTCTAAATATTATATATGAGGTTGCATTGCTGAATCCTGTCCCAAACATGGGTATTTAACGGTTTTTGGGTGAATTTTCATTAATGAACATAGAAGCTTGAAATGTTTGTCAAATGATAGAGCTTGATGAGCTTAAGCAGAATATATAGGGTTGCCTTGTCTAATCATATCCTTAGCATGGGTTGCCACCCGTTTTTAGGGCCAATTTTTCTTAAAAACATTTAATGGTAATGGTAATTTTTCAATTTTCATAAAAGTTTAATGGATAATTGAAAGTAATGCATTATCCCCATGTCTGCTATATATATACATATTTTCAGATTGTATTTTATTTTCCAAAATTTTTAAAATAAATTAAGTCTTAGGCTATTTGTAAAACATTAATCAACGTGACGTATGAGTAGCACTTATTACTTTTCTTATTATGAGAAGTTAATGGTCACTCATACGCCACGTTGTACCAAAATTGCGTGGTAGTACTAGTGGGAATGGCATTTGAGTCTTTTAGGAATGTACTGTACTTAGAGTCCACTACATCATTTGGACTAAAAAAATGTAGTTATTATAAAATACGAGTAGCTACATACATGTTCTGTACTGAAAATGTGGCAAAAATGTACTGAAATTTTGACCATTGTACCGAATGTACTAAAGAAAAGTCCAATATGATTACGTATATTTTTCACAATGCGAATGCACTGACAAAAAAGTACTGAAAAATACTGAAAAATAATTTCAAATTTTTGAAGACTTTTTTTTGGAATTGAAAAATTTTAAAAATGGTTACAGCTTTATAGATGATCGAGCATTGCAAGAAATTGCAAAATTATTTTAGCATTGGATTTTTGTAGAAAAATCAATTAAATGAAAACTTTCATATTGAATGTCATCGGAAAGGACATATGTCCTCACGATTCATATTGATATTCAGTATGAAATACTCCAGTTTACATTATTTGATTTTCCTTCAAATCTCCAATACTATTCACAATAGAAAATTTAACACATAAGGATCTATTATTAGGATATCTAAGCAATATTCCACCTTGCTTTAAGCCAATTTGCCAAATAAAATTTTTTATAATAAAACGTGCTAGATTAGTTTCCTAAGCTGCTGCTTAAATAATTTTCATCAACTAATTTTATTTGATTTTTTTTTATTATAGATAAATATTAATATACTAACATTCAATATCATTCCACTGTTTCCAAAGGATATTCATATTCTTGAGAAAAAAACGTTGTCAAACACGTGAAAAACACAAGTATTTAGTGACAAGTAGAGGTGTAAAGACAATAGAACAGCAGTACGGGAAAAGAATTAGAAAACAAAAAATATTAAGAGCGTAAAAAGTGTGCGTAATTAAAAGGAACAACTTAATGCGCTTATGCGCGTATGACAAGCGAGTTTGTACTTTCCTGTTGGCGTTTGTATTATACTGAATGTCACACGTGTATGAAGGTATACTTAAAAGTATTTCAGCCAGAGAAAACTGCAGTTTACGTAATACTTTTCACAATAAAAGTGCTATAAGTCTCTTCACACAAGAACAGTGAAAAGCATAGCTATCAACAGCAGGCGTTGTTTTTCATTAAAATTATATTTAAGACTTTAAATATTTTTAAAGAAGGATGTTATGACATAAGGATAATTATTCTTTAAAAAGAAAAAATAATGGTGTCATATTCTCTGCTCAACGATAATGTTGAGTTTTGTTAAAAATTAATGTTGATCAAGCCGCAGGCTAGGTATTTCAGAAGAATTTTGAACTGCTTAATACAAATCTTTATTTTACCTTTTTACTCTAATAACTAGGATTATGGAATATCCTTGCATAAAAATACGTAAAAGATATTTGGTGGTTTATTTCATGTTATGTTATACTTTCAAAAAAGTATGTGACATATTAATGCTTTTGATATTTTAGAGCAATGGTCTTTTACTTAAAATTTTAATATTAGAAAAAATTAAAATATTTGTCTCCATTGGGAAGTGGACGGTCGAAGGGTCTTTTGTCTTGGAAGTTAACTATTGAAACAGTCATTTGAAATTTAGGCCAAGTATTTATCTTATTGCAAAAATTTCTCTTCTTTCAAATGAGAATATTAATTACAATTTCACTCTTCCCCGATTTGGTAATAGGAATTTATTTCACTGTACTCCAAGGCGTAGGTATTTACCAATGGGTTAGGAAGCATAAAATATCTTTTTCTAAAAAAATAAAAGAGATAAAATCTAATCCAAGTAACTTTTAACTGGAGAAGGATTCAATTTCTAATAATAATTTCTGTTTGGCTATGAGCTGGGCCACCACTGTTTAGTGTCAGCGTGTTGATGTTCCGACTATGTTTTTAGTTCTTAAGCAGAATTCAAGAATTTCCGCGTGAACGTTGTTGTATTTTTCTATGCGTTCTCTAATAAGATATAACTTGACATTGCGTTCCATTATAAGGAATGTTTTCAGCCGACATTTTCAGTCCCCTGCCATTAATTTTATTTGTTCTTTTGGTTAAATATTTATTTTATTTTTATTTTTTTATCCTTTTTATGCTTAATTTTCAAGCACATATTTTTAATGTGTGCTCATATTTCTAAAATTTTTATATGAATATTTAAAGTCGCTTCTGCTTACATTGTTTGTGTGCTGTTATGCAATTGTGTGTGGATTTGCATTGCAAATTTATTATGATAAAAAACAGCAGAAAAATGGAAATGGGGACAATTTATTAGGTAATTGTGGCGCACATTAAAGCAGAGTTAAGAGCTTTTCTTTTTTTGAGAAAAAGGGTTTAAAAACAAAATAAACATAAATGAGTGTGAGCATGTGTCTTTTTGTGGATTTATGTTAAACTTGTTGCATACTTTTATGAGCACATTAAATTTCAATGGGAATTGCGAATTTTAACATATTGGAAACTGTCAATGCTCTTAATAGCTCTTAAAAAAATTTTAAAAGTATTTTTATTAACTGTATATTTTGCGACTAAAATATATTTATAATTTTTTTAAAGAAAAAACTGTCAGTTTCAATAAAAAAATTCAAAACAAACAAAATGAGAAATTTTTTGCGTAGAAATATTTTTTTTATTAAACGTACGCTATCACTTTTTACACAAACCCCAAGCAAAACTGGCGTTGAAAATTGGGACCAATCGTAAGTTTATAGCAGGAGCACAAAACCCTTTTAAAAAATGCATACATTTCAGCATTACAGCCTCTCTCAAGCTAGAGTCAGCACAAAAATGCTTTGGCGGTGTACAACGTGTCTATACACATAATTCGCAAGTGTTGGGCTGTAAAATGACTTTTGGCGTTTATTTACCACCAGCAGTTTTTTCGGAGCGTGGCGCCTGCAGATGTCCAGTGTTATATTATCTCAGCGGCCTAACTTGCACACATGAAAATTTCATTAAAAAAGCTGGCGCACAACAGCATGCAGCACAGCATGGTCTGATTATTGTTAATCCAGATACATCACCACGTAATCTCAATTTACCCATTGAAAAAGATTCAGAAGTAATTGGCCCAGGCGGTGGTTGGTATATTGATGCCACAGTGTCACCATGGTGTAAGAATTATCGCATGTTTACCTATGTTACACAGGAACTAGTACTGCTCATCAACTCCACTGATCTGCCAATTGTTTATGATAGAAAAAGCATTTGTGGTCATAGCATGGGTGGCCATGGTGCCTTGATATGTGCATTAAAGTGTCCTGGCGTTTATAAATCTGTTTCAGCATTTGCACCAGTTGCAAATCCTATGAAGAGCTATTTGGGAATGCAAGCGCTTAGCGCTTATTTGGGTCCAGATGAAACAGCATGGCAACCGTGGGATGCTACATGTCTGGTTGAAACATATAATGGTCCAAAAATGGAATTATTCATTGATCAGGGTACTGCTGATGCGGGTTTGAAGGATAAACGATTGCTACCTAAAAATCTGTTGTGTGCTGCTTCGGGGAATAGTAATTTGCAAACGATATTTAAACTACGTGAGGGTTATGATCATAGTCATTATTTTGTGTCCACATTTATTGGTGAACATATTGCTTATCATGCTAAAATGTTGAAGGAGACCGAAAATTTGGAAGAAAAAGCTACAAATGTGCTATGCGGTTGAGTTTGAAGTGATTTATTCTGTGTAGTTTATAAAATAAATAATATATATTTAATGAAGTATAATAGCAACTAAACGTTTTTTTACTTCTTATGTCTAAGGTGCTTACTGAACTGATGTAGGATTTATTTTTTTTTTCAAATAGCTAAAAACGGCTGATGGTAGGTGGTAAAGTTTCAGCTTAAAATATAGAAGATATGACTAGACATTTATTTAATCAAAGCATCTGATACAAACAAAAATTAGGTCACGACATTTAAATGGGTGCCGAATAAAAGGACCAAAAAAAATATTTTTTGCTGAGTCCAGTGTTATCAGACAAAATTATTGCCAAGCATCTAATGCTTATAAAAATTAATCTATTTATCTTAGGCTTGAAAATGAAGAGCCTCAATTCCTTACGCAGATGTTTTCGATCCATTTTTGAAATAATTTTATTCAATGAATGAATTTTATTCGCATAATAACGTTAAACGCTTAAATCATTAGCTGCAGGAAAATTAAAAATTAATTGTAAAAAAAAGAAAAAAGAAACTCAAAACGAAAAATCACGGATGATGCTTATTAAAAATTCAAAAAAGCAAACAAACACCGCATAAAACGCTTAAAGCACAAGAGTAGCCACAAATTAAATGCATGGGCAAACATTTGAGGAAGAATAAGAAGAAAGTACAAGCAAGCAGACATTGTAAAATTGAATGAAAAAAATAATAAAAAAGAATATTTAAATGCACAAAAGACTAAGTTTACGCTTAAAATTTATCTCAGGCGATCGCTTGTTGTGTTTCTTTTTCAAAAAATAAACGCTAAAAATTCAAAAATCTTTCGTGCAATAACTTTTCCATGAAAATAATTTTTTTTTTGTTATTACTCTACTGAAATTGAAGTACTATAAATTTAATACAAGAAAAAACATGAACACTTATCGTCATAGGAACACTCAAACAAACACAAAGATACTCACAAATGCGTAAAGTAAACACAAGTGTATGTGATATGAGCAAAAAATAAGAAAAAGTTGATGATATTAATAGCAGAAATTATTTTTAAAGCATCCTCAAAATGTAAATATTTTCCTAACGATTATTGCCTTAATTTAAATCAAAATCGGCAGCAGCGAAAGTAGCTGCGCCGCAAAAGGAAGCTGTTCCAGTTAAAATAAGTAGCGCAAACAAACAAAAACAAAGTTCTTAAAAAAGAAAACCCTGAACAACGTGCGCCTCATATAATATGGCTAATTTTTTCATTAACTTATATAAATAGAAAACGAAAGAAAAAAAGCTCTTAAAAGTATGCAACACAAAACTTACTTACCGCATAGCTGGTTATGCGCGTTTTCTAAGCCTGCAAGGGCTGTTACGTTTTCTTTGCTGCTTTTGCTGCAAGCACTTCACTCACTCGTTTATTCATTCACAAGTTTGTACTGCTTTTTATTTGTTGTTGTTGTTGTGGTGTGTTATCAATGCGCCATTGTGTCAGTGTGACATGTTGCTAAAAGCAATAAAGCCCAAGCAACAGTTCGTTGTCCAAATGCGTGCTGCTTCCACTTTCAAACTCTTGGAAGTATTCTGAAAGAGAAATATTGAGCATCAGTTGGGAAATGGTAGACATGCGCAGTACTTTTCTGATTGTAATTTAGTAGTAGAAATGTTTAACCCTCAAATGTAAGACAGAGCAAAATGCACTCTCAAACGTAATGAAAAAGTGTTACAAAAATAAATTTACAAAAAACTTATGAAAAAAGCTCACACATTTGGTATGTATAGCAAATGGTTTCAAGTTGAAATTCTATTTTTATAAACTCAGTTCAAAACTCCAGAAGAAATGATAATTCTGCAGTAGGCATGTTTCACGTTATTATGGAAAATTATTGTAATTTTTTTTTGGTTTATCGCAACAGAAAATAAATTATAATTATTTTACTGAGCTAACTGTTCAGTACAGTATATGATAACGTCAAAAAAATTTCAAAAAGAAGAAGTGAAACAGTAAAATACGGCAAAGTCTAGTCATACTAGTTTCATACATTTCTAAACGGAATCATCAGTGACGACCGTTGAGTGAGAGTTTCTAAAACAAAAGTGAGAGAAAAAAAATTTTACTTTGCTTTGTCTCACTTTTAGTTTGGTTTCTCAACAAATCTATGCAAAAAGAAACTCTCACTGATCGGCTAAAAGGTCACTGATGATTATATTTAGCAATGGATCTGTTAAGGGTTTTGTTAAGATCTGTGCATTAACGTAACGTACGCTATATTGAAATAATCGCTGCTGTTGTCGTAAACGTAACAAAAAATCTAAGTTTAGTCTGTCTTACTGTCTTACGTATTTTCCACTAAGTCTTCATCCATGACTGGTTCTTCATGCAAAAATTGAACCCGAACATTCAATGCGTCAAGAACAACATGCTGATTTGAAAAACAGAAATTGCATGATGACTTTTCGAACAAAATTTTCTTGAGAGATGAAGCCATGAACATGCAATGAGTGAGCTAACAGCAGTCAACGCATTTCCAAAAAGTAATTGTCTGGGTTGCATTATGGTCTGGTGATGTCAGTGGTCTTTTTTTCTTTGAGCATAATGAAAGAGCGTCTACGCTAAATACGATGACTATATGACGACTGAATTTTTTTGACCTGAAACTAAAAATTTTTGCCTGAAATTAACAATTCTCTAACTCTAAAATATTAAAAAAAATACCCTTGACTAATTGTATGGAAAATCTATCGAAAATAACTCAAAGAATTGAGCTCTTCAGGAATTCTCGTTGCAGTCGTTAAAATGATGTTACATTGAGTGCAAACATTTTTTTTAATTTAACTTTCCGTTGCACAAATTGGATAACCCACTTTATAAAAATATCCTTATATGTTATTTCGTAGTAGAAAATTTTGCGTATGGCAACCCTTAGTAGCCCACTGTCATCAATTCAATCAGCTGTTCAACTTAGCAGCTGCTAACTCTTAAACTTTTCCGGTAAAATTTTTGTTATTGTTGTTGTGCCTAACAGTCTTATCAGACCACACAAAACAAAAATAAAATAACAACAACAACAACAACCGTTTTTGTAGTTTTTGTTTTTTGTTTTTTTATTAATTTCTAAAAATTGGAAGCAAAATGCATTTCTAATTGGAAGTTCCAGCCAGTTTGATTTTTGAGGGCTACGAAGGCAAAGGCGAAGGCTACGCAGAAAATGACTAAGACTACAACGAGACAAGTCGATTGTGCCAAGTTAGTACTTTGCACAAAAATTAGTTCTACAACGGTAGCGCACTAATGCGGTCGCATTCATTTTAAACGGTGCGCGAAAAACTTTCAAAGAAAAGTTATATAGTCAATGTGTAAAGAAATAAATAAAAAAAAGTAATTAATTAAGAATTCAAAAAAAATTTTTAATAAAAAATTTATATAATAAATTTTTACTAAATAAAAGTAAATAATAATTTTATCTTATAAAGTATTTTTGTCGAATTATGGAAAAACAAGACAATTATATTGCAGAAAAAATTATCAATATTTTTCCCTCAGTGTATTTGTTTTGCCGCGCGTTTTTTTGTGTTTCAGTGTGATAATTTGAGTTTGCAATGGTTAACACATTTCTTGATTAGTTCAAAGTAAAACATATTTGTGCAATCTTATTGAAAATAATTATAAATACTATACTTTAAAAGATAAACAACTGAATAAACATTTAACAGCTTTATTGAAATAAGGAGGTAATTAAACATAGAAAAGAAATATGAAAAAAATTGTTTGTTATTATAAAGTGTGATGTAAGTTGAAAAGGTTACATCAGCGATATATTGGCAGAAACTATATCCAATTCTAAAACTAAATGCCATACGTTGTATTTTTTTTACAATAATATGCAAAATATTTATTTATTACGGTTTTATTGAAAACTTTCTGTTTGATGAAGGTTAATACATATTACTATCTGCTTTGAAGTAGGAGGAGTATAACTCGAAAATCAACTTATAGCAAAAAATAATTTTTTTTGCACTATCTAGAAATTACAAAAAAATATAATGAGAGTTTAGAAAAAAAATTATGCATTATGCATTATGCAAGTATTCAAATAAAATTAAGCTATAAATTTTGTTCAGTGTTTCGGATTCCTTAATTTTTTTTTTAAATTTTTTCGCTTTGTACAGCTCAAAAGCATTGGCAAAATTATGGGCGAGAGTTTAACCTTACTTAGTTTTTGTGTTTTATCTTCTTAATAAGTACCATAAGGTAAGATAATTCCTAACACATTTGCGGCATATTTGCTGCAAAAAAATTTGTGATAAAAATCAAAAATATTTGCATTTGTATAAACAAATTTACGCTAAGATGAACGTGTAGCAAATCAATAAATGCTGAGATAAACTGCGTAAAATATTAAATTTTTCGGCCTTTTGGCAATTGCTTTACGCTATCGCGAACGTTTGGCAAAGCATTTGTAAGCATTAATCCTACATATTCTTCTACGGTATATTTTTTAACTTTGCGCAAGACAATCGACTTTAACTTAGAAAATCTATTTAAAAAAAAACGTTTCAGGCGCAAAATATAGCAAAGACATTAAAACGGGTTTCTGAAAAATTGAAAATTGAAAATTTTCCATTTGAGCACAAAAATAGTTGCCCTCATTTGCGTCTGTGATCAGCTTAGAAAATGTAGAACTGAGCAAAAATTGTGCAAAAAAATAGTCGCATTTCATGCTTTGCGAATTCGCTTACCAATTGTCATGTAAGGCATTACCACATTTGCCAATGACTTTTCTCCCTAAAAAATGGTTTTTCATTTAGAAAGTGGTGTTTTGAGTTGTAAAAGTAGTACCAATTATGCGTATACATAATGTCTGCATGGGTGGTAAATCTTGTCTCTTCATTCGAGACAATTTACTTTAAAAGTGGTCTAATTATAACTTTCAAAAAATCAAGCAAGTTTGCAACAGCTTAAGTTCCAAGGCATCATCTAATTAAAAAACTATAAGTGCCAAGTGTTTACATCTACTACCTTTGTTGATTATTCGGTTTTATGGCAAACATTTAATAAAGAAAAGTTTACAGTAATCCATAATATCAAAGATTATACAGTTCGCCCAGTCAAAATAGACATTTAGGTCTGCAATAATTTGCATATAACTGAAAATTGGTACACGTCTTAAATACACCACTACAAATAAAATGTCAAAAGTCCCCGCTGATCCTACTTCTGCAAACATTTTTATTCGAGGTCAAACTGAGAAATATCGGTTTTTCGTATATTTCTCTTAAACGGCAAGCGCAAGCGTATTCTGCATATTTGTTTTGATAACTACACTAGCTTACACTCAAAATGTTCCATTGATCAGAAGTGACTTTTCTTATGTACTTTTTCCTGCTGAATTCGGAAATGAAAATAAAAATTTTTTGAATGGCACAGTTTTTGAGATATTGTGGTTTTTTCATTTTTTCGACCTTCTTTCACGTTAAAATCCATATCTTGAGCTCTAAATGTACAATTTCATCGTGCTTGGCACCAAATTAAAGGTATTAAAATGACAAATAAACACGTATAATAACATATTCCATTGAGTAACGATTGGACTCAAGAAATTGTCGAAAAAATTAATATATTCAGAAAATGTGGCATTGGCTTCTCTCACTCAATCGCTTCTAACGTTGTCATTTTGTGGTCGATTTTCTTTTGTTATATCTTAATTTTTGCGCTATCAGCTCTAAGCATAATTATTTTTGTTAATTTTATTTTTATTTTTCCGTGGCCACCGAATTAAATGTAAAATTTGATTTTTTTTTTTAAAATCTGGCCTGTTTTCATCGATATCTCTTGAACCGCTTACTCAATGGAATATGTTATTTCCTTGAATAAAAATGTTTGCAGAAGTAGGATCGGCGGGGATTTTTGACATTTTATTTGTAATAGTATATTTAAGACGTGTACCAATTTTCAGCTCTATGCGAATTATTGCAAACCTACGCCCTTTTTTTGTCTAATTTGACTGGAGTAGCAAAAAAATTCTACCGCTCTTACATGACTAAAAGAATTCTGCTGTATATAAAAGTGACGACTCTTTATGGCTATAATAAATTTTAATTACTTTAATTTACAAAAAAAAAAAAATTAAAAGCTTTGATGCAACTGTGACACTCAAATTATTTTTACCATTTTATTTAACGTGGGTAGCAAAACATATGGTTCCATTAGAGCAACAGCAATAAATGTAGCTATAACTATGAATACAGCACAGCTTAACGTATCATTAGAACTATAAGTTTCATGTTATTTTTTTTTAGGTATACCGCTTGCGTCATTGAAAATTAAAAAAAAAGAGAAAAACAGAACACAAAAATAGTCAGCAGGTAGAAAAATCGTTGAAAAATAACTAAGGAAAGGATAATAAACGATGACGTAAATTTTATTTGGAAAGGATATTAAAAAGTGGAATGGTTTTTATTTGCTTTTTAATATCTTAACCTTTTCTTTTTGAGTGAACATTTATTTTAAATTTTAATTAACGGTAGATTTTATTTTATATAAATTACGTGTTTGAATTGGCGAATTTGCCTTGATGTGTGAACACCATTACTTGGGAATATATGTACATAAAAGAAAATCTATACTAGAGAGATGTTGCGAAAAAGTAATACTGCTGGTGGCCTTAAGAATTCGAATTTTTGAATTTTAATGACTTTTTCCTTACGATATTTTTAGACTTAAAAGCCTAACACTCAATCGTTAATCACTACCAATTTTGTATCCAACTTTATTTAGCTTATTTCAAAAATAAAAATATTTTTTGGTAATATTTTTGAAAAATTTTTTATATCTTTAAGTATCAATACTACGAAAAAATTTAAACGAATATAAAATATTAAACATTACTCTTTTGACTAAAAATCTTTTTAAACTTTTTATCCACTCAAATGATCGCTGGGTAAAATTTACAAATTGGCCAAAACCTCAAACACTCATGAACAATTTGTATTAAGTGTTTTCAATTCACAATTTTATTGCACAATACTTTCTATATCACTGAACAGAGTTTATAAATCAAAAAAGTTTTTTTATTTTGATAAAAAAGAAAGTTCTCTATGCTATAAATGCAACAATAGCTTCGCTTAACACAAAATCAAAATAAATTAATATTCATCTAAAAATAAAAGCAATTTCTCGGAAGCAAAGAAATAATTCACTGAAATTTGCATACCACTAAAAATGCTGCAATTTTCTATTGTTAGCACCTACTAAAAGCAAAATGTTTTTTTTTATTTAAAATATCACATCATTTCAAGCATAAAGCACAAAAAAAAGCGGACATGACGAAAAAAAAAAATTGCCAAACTAATATTGACAGTTGCAACCATTACAACGGATGAAGCGAACACTTTACATAAAAATGCTGGACAGCAAAAATTCATAGAAAAACGTGCTGAAAATATTTTGAATATAAAGTACACAAAATGACTTAAAACAACAAAATGTGAAGAGCCATTGTAGTTGCATTTTTTTTTAAGAATTTACATTTCGCATATTAAATTTTCAATGAATTGCATACGACGACGACACAGTTAGCAAGGAGCAGCTGCAGCTGCTAAAACAGTAAATTTTCGTTGCGCGCGTATATTTTGCACTCATTGAGTGTGACACCTATAAATATGCAACAGAAACAAGTAAAAAGCGCTACACACACACACCCAGCCAAAACAGTTTGGCATTTCTCGCACGCAAAAAAAAAAAAAAAAAATGCAAAATTTCTAAATGCAAACTAATTTCGCATGCACTGCCCAAAAAAAATAAAACATAAAGTATTCTGATGAAAAGTAACACACTGTTGCATTTACCTTATCTATTGTTAGAGTTTAGAGTTCGCCAAAAAAAACTCGTATTTTTGATATTTTTCGGAAACGCGTAAAATTCGAGAATTCATGGCTAATTTTTGAAAACAACAATGATTCAATTAAAATTTGGCAAGGCTATTCTGCATTTTTGAATTATTTACCTTTTTTTAACTTTTTTGGTTTTTTTGAGAATTTTAAATTTAATCAACAGTTTTTGACTCATTCAAGATTATTCGAATGGCACTTTTTGACTTAGTCCTTTATTATTTTTCAACTTTGTTGAGTATTTATCGAATCTTTCTCTTCCAGCTTTTATGACAACATTTGTCGAAATTTTGAAAATCTTTTCAACTTATTCTATTTATTCTGAAATTTTCATTATTTTTCGATTTTTTAGCTTTTTAAAAATTTTTAAAAATTATTTTTCAACATATTACAACAGTGTTCGTTTCTATCAATTTCATTCCTCACTTATTTCAAGAGAGCAATAACTCAAAAAACGCATTTAAAGTTTTCGAAGAAAGTTTTATATGAAAATTATGCAAAATATAACTATATAAACTCTTTTCACAAAAACAGGTTAAAAAGATATCTTTTTGTTTTTTTCACAAAACATAAAACATGAAATGGCGAATATTTCTGCATAATCAACTTAAAAATCACTTTCTTTGAGTTATGCCAGTCTTGAAGTAAGTGAGCGATATATTCTTCTTAAGCGTGCCCGAAGAATATAGAAGCATTTTATTTTTTGAATAGCTCTAATGTAAAGATATATGTATAAGCGTAAATATGTATGCTAACGAATATTTGTGTGGACTTGTGCAGCTATGTGTGAATTTAATTAAAAATTTATTTAATTACATTTTGTACTACATGTTCATGTCTTGTTTTAATATGTTAGTGTTGGCAAAGTGTGAATGAGCTAATAGTGTATTGTTTTTTTTTTAATGTTTTTCTAAAGGAAATTTAGTTAATTTTAATTTTAATTAACTGAAAAAAAAAATGTTTTTAAAACAATGACATTTAAATTAGCGTCCAGCTATAAAAATGAAAAATTACTCAAAAAGTTTCATATAATACGTTTAAACAAAAATGATACAAAATTGTCTGCGAACATTAATTCATATATGTATTTTATGAAAATTTTTCGATTTTGGCTATGTTAAATTTTTTATAAAATTGAATTATAAAGCTGAGAAGAAAACTCTGCAACAACTTTGATCTTAATCTACATACCATAAGAATTTTCCTAACAAAATATTTTTTAAACATGTGAACGTGCGAAATTTCAGTTTTGTTCCTTAAATTTCTTGAGCGGTCTATCTTGAAAATTTGATAGAAAACTCAATAAGTCTTTTTTTTTAGAAACTTGCCAATTTTTTTAAACTTAATTTCGATATATGAAGTTCTACCAAATCCGCTTTAAAATTTATTGAACATAAAATAGAAATGAAAAATCATGCAGTTTTCATCAGCGTATGTGACGCCTACTCATATTTTCGTAAAGGCATTTGGCCAGATAATTCCAAAGGATATTTCTGTATGCTTAAAAAAACCTCATTCTCAATTGTTTCTACTACGTTTCAGAATTTTGAGATAGAAAGTAAATGAACAAAATCCGATATTTTGCAGGATATGCCTAAAAGACGACTACAAAATTACAAATTTTTCGAACATACTTGAAATCCGGCATTGTTGCAGTAGAAATATATGAGTAGCTGCTGATATACTGAACCGACTTGAAGAAAAAAAGTTGTGATATTGCTGGACGACAAAGTTCGTCGGTTTTTGCCGAATTTTTCTAGAAAACTTCAAACTTTTGTTTCCTATGAGTACTGTACAGTATTTTTTGAATTTTATCGACTTTTTCGATAATATAAATAGGTTTTCGATTTTTTGACGGTTCTTGATGCTCTCTGATATATCAACTTTTGCCATGCATTTCAATGTTCTTCAATTTTTGTTAATAAATTTGATGTCATTCGATACTTTTGAATTTCTATCAATATTTATAATGATTCTCGATAAGCTTGCAGTTTTTCGGTATTATTTGATACTATCCTTTTTAATGTCTCATTATTCGATATTTTCCGATTTTATATGATGTTTGTGATACAATTTGACTTTCAGTGATATCTTCGGAAATTTCAAATGCTACGCGAAACTTTTCGAATTTCATTTTATTAACTTTTTATGTCCGATAGTTTTCGTCGAATGTCGATTTTTAAAATTTTTTTTTGATAAAATTTATGTAGTAGTTTTTGACTTTTTCCAATAATTCTTCATGCTGTTGGGTAAATTTAGTTTATGTTTTTATAAAACCAACGATTAAATTTGACTCCTTAGGGCTGGCATTTTTGAGTTAAATTTTTTTAATCGATTTTTTCTGTAACTTTTTACGTCTCATAGACTAAGTAGTAGTAGTTCAAGTTTTTGGAATTTTAAGTTTTTTAAAACTTATTTGAAGATTTGACCTTTACCAAAATAGTGAAACGCAATTATTTTACAACAGCACACATTTCCAAAAAATGTTTAGTTTGTGTACACTATAAAAAATAGAAAGACACATACATGCACTACTTCAAGAATATCATTAGCCAACATGCTCGATCGACTACATTCATAACATTGTTGGAGTAACCATGAGAACAACTTTAAGTACATATAGTGTCTTTGTTGTTAACACTGCAAACGAACTCTTTTAGTTCGCTTATTCTTTTATTTGTTATCGAATTTTGTTTATTTTTTTGTGTTGGATAATTAAAGAGAACTGTATTTGACTTTACGCTTAGCAGGGCACGTGATTTAGGTGCATAGTTGATGCAGCAGTGAGTTCGTTAGTAGCAGTAGCGATATTTAAAAGGTTCAAAAAACAGCTTGCATAAAAATTTATTTTTCAGAACTTTATATACTTTACACATTTATACAATAGTAGGTCTGGGGCAGAGTTTAAACTGGCGAAAACAAAATCTAATTTCATTTATATTTACATTATTTGATTTTTCTTATAGTTCTCAATTAGTTTGCGAAAATTTTGTGACAAATAAAGTTAGCTTGGAACTCAAAAATTTTTGTGTTTTAACGTCATCCCTCATCACATACTGAATGTCAAATGTTGAAAAATAATCATCAATTTTGAATTTGTTGATATATCCGCCTATTGATTTTTTATAAAAATTCTTGAAAATTAAATTCTCTTTCGCAGGCAATAAAAAATTGGAATTTGAAAATTTCATCTACACTCTTTCCTCATTTTATTCTTGAAAAATAACTATCACCGTCATGAGGATAGATGCTGTTAAGATATTATAAATTTTTAATGATACACAAGCTTATTGGACACACACACACAACCTTAACCTGAGCACTTTTTCTTAATCAATGTCAACAGCATCATCATTCTTGCTAACAGCATCTTATCATCGTGGGTATTTTAAATATTCAATAGCAATATCCTTAGCATAATTGGAAAAAAATTTCTTGAACATCTACTATTTCTTAAAATTTGAAACCTTTAATCATAAAGAGAGCAACTTATTTTTCAGCAGCATAATAACTATAAAGTTAACCTTCATCACCATTACTATCAGCAACACCATCAGCATTACCAGCATATCAATGTCAACTTCCTTTTACCTGTATTATATTTATGATTAACAATATTGGCAGGCAACAGCTGTTTCAACAGGAAACAGTAAATCTCAAAAAAAAAAAAAATAAGAAAGAAAAAGGATACGTGGCAAACTTTAGTGATATCATCATTGTTTTTCTTATTACCAGCATTTGTTATACAAAATGTCCTTTTTTATTTTTCATTTATAATATTTTGTTTTATTTTTCTTTTTGCTTTTTAGTTGTATCTTGTGTTTTGACAACCCGCCACCAACCAACACAAACAAGGACTGTAATCCAAAAAAATGTGCGTGTAAATCAATTTTTTTACATCGTTGCACATCCTTCCTTCCTGTGTGACAGGAAACATGCTGTGTTGGTATTTTATTTATTTTTCTTTTTTCAATTGCACAATTTTCTGTTGTGTGCGTTTGTTTGCGTGTTTGTGCATTTTAGTGCTGCTTTACACTAAAGGCATTGTGTGGCATTAAATGACTGCGTTATCTGCACATTTTTCCACCATAAAATCCTTTGTGTATGAAACACACAGGCACATTTATAAGCTATATCACATATACGACATTACATTGTACGCTCTTGCGTATCTGCATTAAAATTCAATTGTCGCAGTAATTAAGTAAAATCGAGTAAGCTCTGGTGTTACTAAGTGCGTAAATTAAAACATTCTCTTTTTTTTTATTGAATGAACGTTGTGTCTTGATATTGAACATAAATTGCAGCAATAAAGGCATTAAGCTGTTACTATGCAATGTGCAGTAATTTAAACAGCAGTGCAGCTATTTAAATTGCTGCTTGCATGAAATAAATTGCTGCAAGTTTAAAATACTTAGATTGAGTTGGAAAAATTGCTGACGGTATTTTTCAATATAATTTTTTGGACGATTAATTTGGTGTTTTATTACAAGAACAGTTGAAAATCGGAGGGTGTTCAAGATGGACCCTTATCTTCCATACGATATTTTACAATCAATGATTCAAGGCATCCAATTTTTTTTTGGTTGGTGTTGAAACCGTGCGGTATAAATTAAATAAAAAAAATGCATTAAGGCATATGTTACTTAAAGTTATTTAAGTTTCACATAATGTTGATATGCTCTGCAAAAGTTTTTAAAAACCTAAAATGATTTTAAATAATTCTTCGCATACGTTTTATATTCATCTGTAGCTAATAATACTAAAAAAAAAAAAATCATTTGAATACACAATAATATCTCGCGAACAGCTTTAATTTACTTTAAAAACTGCTATGCTTTACGCTGAACTCAAAACTGCTTACTTATTCTTCACATAATTAAATACGCCTTAACAAAAACAGCAACTGTGGCAGCCTCAAGACCGCAGCATATCAAAGATTTTTTCAAAATGAAAGAAGCGAAAAAGTGCTTGCATTGACAGCGCAAAAGTAAGCGTATGGGTTGCTTTAGAAAAAAAATTTAACTTTTAAAAAATGCAAAATAATTCTATGAATTGCAAAATTATTTGCATCAAATATCAATTTTGCTGCGGTATCATGCTGTTTTTTTTTTAGCGCAAGCTCACTTTTGAAAGTTTACTTAAAATTAAGAAACACAAAAAAAAAAAAATTGTTTTTTGCATAGAAAACAAAATAATAGCAAAACATTTGACTTTGCACTGTCAGCGCCTGAACCCAATGGGAAATGAAAACCAAACAGCTGCTACTGTTGCCAACTCTGTGAGGTGCCACCCACGAAGTTTTTGCGCTGTTTGTGCGATTAAATCAATTTTCACGCGCGCTTAAATGATGCGTAAAGTGACATGCGTGCATGAACAATTTTTTTTTTGCTTTCTCTCTGTACTTCTCTGTATTTGTGTGCGTGTAACAGTTAATGTGGTTGTTTATTTTTCTCTTGTGTGACATTTATTTTATCACATGCTGTTTTGTGTTAGCAGCTGGTGTTTTGCCTAAATGTTTATGTGATGAGCGCTGAATTAAATGTTACTCATAAGACACGTATTACCAAGTCATTGGTATTATGAAGTCAATTGATAAGCGTAGTCAGTGTTTTTTTTGGGGAATTGAAGCTAAATTTAAATAATTTTGTATAAATTTTCTTGTTTAATGAATTAAATTAATAAACAATGAGGCGTTCCACTTAATTAAAAATATATGACATATTCACTTTAATAATCTGTTTTGAAACTTTTTGTTTTTGTATAAAATGTGTAATCCATAATATGATTTCAGCAATGGTGATATTTTCTACTTAGAACTTTAATTTTAAGCAGGTCAAAGGGCAAAATTCAGAAATTTATTTCCTTTCCATTATGAAAATTTTAACACTTACCACTACACAGTGGTAAGATGAACCTGTGGCCATGCTTATCAAATGTATTCAGCTTGAGTGATGCTTGAATCGCCAGACTTATATATAAACAAAACTGAAGCTATGCAGGCCAACCCGGTAGGAAGCATGGTTGAAAACTTTGCAATTTTTTAACGTTCTAATTATTGGTTTCTTTCGACTCCTTATTATTTCAGAAGCTAACGATGGAGTATTTAAAAAAAATTCAATTCAAATATCTGCGTTGCTGCTAATGGCGATTATTTGGTTGATATATTTTTCAGCTGTTCAATAGGCATCATATCAAAATATGAGTTTATCAAGAGCTTATCAAAATTTACTAAGTTTTGTTTCACACAAAATTGAAGCATCTAATTGAATCACTTTTTGTAAAATATCCTATGAATTTGACAGTTATTTAAAAGGATTAAACGCTATGCTGCTCTATACAATATGTAAAGGAAATTTACACTGAATTTTTATAAACATAATTTAAGTTTATAAAGAGTTTGCCTCTTTTATAATGATTTCAATGATGATTGACCCTTGCTTCTTTCTTTTATTAAATACGTTCTGTATATATCCATACTATTTAAATGATATTGGTGAATATATTTAATAATTTGCATATTATGTTAAAGTGTCAGATAAATATCCTGCAAACCCACTGTCAGGATTTATTTCTCCTTTAAATTGTATTGACATTTGACAAACATTAACATTTTGCGGAAATTATCAACTGACATTTAGTCAGTTAAGTCATCTTAAAAAAACATTTCCTATCAGTAACGCAAAGCAACTTATTGCATACTTTTTTTTTATTGTGCACATGAGAAGCTCTACGTTTATGTCAAACTCAAGTGTCAATGTTGCTGTTAATTAATTTTCCTGTTTGATGCTTTGATAAACCCGATAAACAAGTGATTTACATTATGATTTCATTTGTCCACTATACAACCTTTGTTCCATACACACAGCACACACACAACAACAGACATCTCTTTCTAGCCTGCTCTGTGCATATACTCTATCGTACATACCTTAGAATTGTGAGATAAGCAGACCAATTGTCAATATGGTTCCTCACTGAACTGACAGTTAATTGTTTGTTCGTTAGGGTATGCGTATAGTTTGATCACAAAGTCAAAGTTAAAATGAACGAGTGTATGTGTGTGTGCACATCTCTTATCAGCTGTAACATACAAAGGTGACGAGTAAACATTTCGATTAAAATTAACGCCAGACAATGCAACCTAATTTTTATGTGCTTTTATGTATTTGTTGACATATCGTGCGCGTACGTGTGCGTCTGTCATATAAGTGCTATTTGTATTATTAGAAATCTTTTTGTTGTTTTCTTTATTTTCAAGATCGTCATCAACGTTGTCGTAACGTAAAGAGGACTCATTTGGGAGCCTATTAAAGTCATTCATGTCTTTTTTTTATCTAATATTGTTGGTGTTTTATTTTTTTGTTATTACAGCAATTAACTTCATTAGAACTTTATTGTTGTTGCTGTTTTTGTTTTTGTTTTTATACTTGTGACCACATAAAATGACAAAGCCATAAAATACAATCTGCCAGCTTTAAATACCGGCTACGAAAACAAGATTCATTTGTTGCGCTTAAGTGATAAAATAAATATTATTATTACGACTTTAATGATCAATTATTTGATTACGACTTTAGTTGAGATAAATATGGGGTGTGAAGAAAATTTATAAAAAGTAAATATGAAACAGATAAAAGCTTGAAGTAGGAAATAATAAAACAGTTTTAGATGAACTAGAAAGCTGATGCAATGAGGATTATAGAAATATAGAAATTTTTAATAAATGTTGAATAAACTTTACTACATATGAAATTGGGGCAGCCCACCCTAAGGTTGAACTTTAAAAAATTTGTTACTAACAAACTCTTGACAGAGAAATTCTCAAGAAAAAAGATCACAATAAATCTCGAAAAAAGAATTTCGAAAAATTGTTGTGAGAATAAAACAGAATTCTTGATAAAAAACATTTTCAAAAGAGTTTCTGAAAAATTTTTTAAGTATTACAAACGTCTTTGAACACTTTATGTTGTACGACAATGTACATTTTGAAAGGTTTTTTACTTAAGATTGCGCAATTTTTGGACATAATATAGACTAGTGACAATATATATTTAAAACTATTAAAACGATAATGGGAAAATTATGAACAATTGCTAATAAAAAATGTTTTCTAAGAGATGTGATTGAAATAAATTTTGATGTATACATAATTTTTTATTCTATTTAACATTATTGTATCATAAATTTTACACAGCATAGCATTTTTTCTGAACTTTTGGTATAAGCGAAAGCAATTTTTGTATATGGCCCATTTTGAAAGCCATACTCGATTACAGCACATCAAAGTTCTTATAAATAAATTACCAGTATCAAGTTAGCTAAGTGTTCTCATGTACATATCTGTTTATTGTTGTTTTATGCTAATTTTGTCTTCGATGTGTTTTTTTTATATATATATTTTTCCACGTAGAAAATACTTCAGCAAGCTATTGCACTTGATTCCTTTTCCACTTCAAATATAAATCCCTTAGTATTTACAAAAGAGCTTTTACCAGCACGCAATGACGGAAGTATTTGATATAAGAAAGATCCCATTACTGTCACTGTTCAACATTATCCAGTAAATTACATTTTAATCTCATAATTTTATTTTGTCATAATTTTTCTTACATTTCAGTCTATTCCCACTGCTGCTTTTCCCTTTCGCAACACATCAAACATGTAATCATCATTTTCTCAATTTCACATTATTCTTTCATTTTCTCGATTACATTATCACTCATTATGAATGCCGACACTTTGCTAAAATCATTTATCTCGATTTAATAATATTAAATCTTTTCGAGTGTGAGCTTTAAATGTCATGTTTGTTGTTGCTATTTTCTATATTTTATATAGCAGACAGCATGAACTCTTTTAACGTTTATGCTGTTTCTGGTGTTGGTGTTGCGCTCCTTTTAAGATGAAAATAAATTGCAGCAAATTAAATCAAAACACAGCAACAGCAAAGAAACATCGCAAGCTGGTAGTGGCAACAGTTAAAGCACCCTTTTAACGGTCTCCCTATAGACAAGTTTTTTGTTTAAAGCTTTCTCAACTTGACACCACATTCAGCTGAAAGCATAGATACAAAAAGCACGTTGTTTCCAGCGTAGCCAAGTTAAATGAAAAGCGGTCATCACTCTTTTTTTTTTGCCAGCGTGAAACCTCAGATTTTTTCTATTTTTTTATCGACTTTTGACCAAAACGACTATGGAGTAGAGCTACTCGTTAAAAAATGGTAAACACTGAAGCAAAAAGATGTTTTAAAATTGCGTTAAAATTTTGTATCCGTTATGTTCTGTCTTAACTGAACATAGTGAACGCTTGTGAATTTTTTGTTAGAGCTTAAGCTTCATTTCAAAAATGCTCCTGGCAAATTTAGCTGAAATTTTGAAAGCATTAAACTCTCTGTGTAAAGTCGAAATAGCTAAAAAAAATAAAAGCAGAAAGCGCGCGTAATATTTATTACGGCAAGCAAACAAAGCCAAAAGTAGCTAGATGAAATTTCGCATCAACAACATGTTTTCGAGAGAGAAAAAGTATTGTAAAATAAAAATGAAATTTATAAGGTTGTTGAAAGTACAAATAAAAAAATTCAGTAGACGAGGGTGCAGACAGATTGAAGAAAATTGACTTTAACTGTAGGGTGATGTATAACAAAAATATTTCGCTTTAAGAAACACATGATTTCTTAATGTTTTATAATTTTACTTGGAAACACTTGAAATGCATTTTTTGAGTATTGTTTTTGAAAAACATTGCTTAAAAATGATGAATTTTTTAGGGCCTGGTTTCAGATCCTTAGCGTCAAATTTTGGCACAAATGTTCATTATTTCAACATTCCTCTCAAAAAGGATTCTAGTACAGTTAAATCAGCTAAAAAAACTCTGAAATTTTTTTTTGAAAATTTGTGTTTTCGGAATGCTTTTTGCATTAACATCGCCCTGGCAGTGTGCGCTCTAGCTCGCAATTTTTTCCAATAGCTGGGCGTTAAAAACTTTTAATCGTTACACTTTAAAGGGAGACGTTGAATCTTTCTGGCTGACATTCCTTAGGAGAAATGTGGGCCCATTACACTTTCAGCCATAACACACTGCCTTAGGTTCAGTTACCACCTGCGTCAGTACGCACATCGCATTAAGGATCTTTATCCAAAATATCGCTGACTGATGCTCATTTTTAAGCGGGACGATAATTTTCCGAATCATGTTATCACAGCAGAGTTATATTAAATTATTTAGAAGAATTGATCTAACTCTAAATAGTTCATAGCTAAATAGTCTTAAGACAATGTTATATAAAAAAACTGAAGTGAAAACGATATGATTTTTCAACAACTCAGCTTTGAAGTGGTCACCCTGTTTATTAACAGGAAGATTTGAACGGAGCTTTAAAGCGCTAAAATTGGATAGAAAAGATTTTTCTTTTCATTTCAATGGTAGTTTTTGGTTTTATTTGTGGTTTATGGAGGTGTGCTTTGTACGTGAGTGAAACAAATTCACCCTCTAAAACTGTAATTGGTCTTTTAATTTGATTAAATCTGGTTGGCTTTTTTGCCACCAAGTGTCAATTTAAGTTGTAGTTTATCTAACGTTACCATAATTTTCTGACAAAAAATCTGTCTTCCCCAACCAAGGATTTTTTGGAGAAATCTTTTACATTCGTTAACGCCAGCGTATGTTGTTTAGCTAAAAAAAATAACATCTGCGATTTTGAAAATAAATCGCTGGCTATAGTAATTACAGTAGTTATTGGCAAATATTTCATCGTTCGAGGCATACATATGAGGAGTTTCATAATATGGGCTAGATAAATTTCTCGATTTTTATTTTTGCTACACATACCTTAAAAGTCCACATTTATTTAAACTTGTCATTCAAATTTTTTCTAGTATAAAATGTATCCATTTTTTTCAAAGTTTTAGTGCCCATTTTTTTTAATTATCGTTTTTTTCATACATACATGAAAGAGATAATGTTGTGAAACAAAAAAAAAGAAAGACAAAGAAGAGAAAAAACCATAATGACGAAGTAAATAAAGCAAATGTAATAACAAAAACTAATATCAAGACAATAATTGCAATATCAAAAACCAATAACAAAAACAAATAAATTTTAGAACATTTTTGGTGGAGACTAAATTTTTATAAAGTTTTGGGGTATGAACAAAATCACCCATAAAATAATCGCTAACAAAAAAGTTAAAAAATTACCCAAAATAAGACGATTTTGATAAATTTAATAATCACAAATAAATCGAACAAAAATTTTGCTTACCTATGCTTAATTTTGCTATAGAAATAAATGCCAATTGCTTGGGATAAAGGAGATAAAAATTGTCGGCAATTTTTTCTTTTGAATCTTTGTGTCCTTCTTAGGAAAATTTAAATATTGCAGCTTTATTAATATAAATAAATATGAAAAACATAGAGGTAAGCTCAAAGTATAATTTCTAAATCACAAAGCTAATCTGCAGGATTTCAAAAAATCCTATTTTATTTAATGCAAAAAAATATGGATTAATTTAACTTTAATTTAAAATTATTCATCCAAGCTGTTGGCTATAAATTTTCACTTGAAATTCACCTTTATCGAACACATGAGCAAACAAAAGGAAAATCAGCAAAACTCACTGCCACAGGTAACTTCCGGTTATACGAATACGCTGCAAATGCAAAAATTTCATTCTTTTCATTTAACATTGGGGATGGAACAGTGAGCGCACGTTTAATTTTTTTATCGCTTTTGTAAATAATTCATTATTTATGTTAAGTTAAATTCATAAATATGAAATATGAGCCTACAAATATAATGCCAAAAATGCCCGATGATAGTAAATGAAAATGAGAGCAAAGAAAGCGAAAATAAGGCTAAAGGTTTAAAACTTTAATGGCAGCCTGACGCGCACGTGTACTGCACAACAGTTTCATTTCTGTTTGGTTTATTAAAATCGTTTCCTTTCTTTTCGCTTACCTTAAACAGAGTTGAAAAGTAAAAAACTTGACCGGATGTGTATGGTCATCATTGAAAAAGGCATTAAAAAGGAACGAAAGAAAATTGAATTGTGGACAAGTTATTGAGGCCGAGAGTTGAAGAAGAAAAAGACATTTTTTTATTTTATGTGACATATTTTTCATATTTTTTTCTTCTTTTTTTAAGGACTAAATAACATTGGCGAGCATTGCAAATTTGCTGGGTAGGCGATATTATTTAGAGATTTATTTGGGATATACAATACATAATGTGATTCTAATAAGTTAACTGTGGAAAGTTTTCTTTTTTGTGAGGTAAATTTGAAAAAGGTTTTATGCGAAGATATATTTTTGGTAACGGTAGTAGCTTGACCTACATATTGCATATGCCACAAGTGGTAATAGAATTTAAATATAAATGTGACAGCTGTATATGCGATATGCGGATATGTAAAAAACATTGAATTAATATTGCAAAGATATGAATGTGGGCTATTGAAATATAAAATACATTTTATTACGTCTTTAAATATAAATTATTACTGAGAATATTTGAAGAAAATATTACAAGGATGATATAGTAAATATGGAATACGACTCATGAGGCTATAAATTTATTAGTCGAAGACTTAAACATAACATAAAACAAAATAACCACAAAATTAATTTAAACAAAGCTAACTATAAATGAATTTTCACGCAAAAATTAAAAATCTTTAATAATAATTTTCTGAAAGCGAAAATTAATTTTCGCCCTTAAAAAAACTTAAAATCAACTATAAAATTTAGCTGTTTTGAATTTGGAAATATTAGAAAGAGTAGTGAGCTATTTTTGAAAAGAACGTTCTAAGGCTTTAAGTTGAACTCTTGCACTGTGGCGTTGAAATTAAGATTTTAAAAAAATGTTCTTAAATCAAAAATGTGAGGAATATCTGTTGTTCTGTATAAAAAATATAATGGATAGCTGTCCTCAAATATTGCTTCACTACAAAGGAAATTTAAAAAAAAATAAAAAAACGTTCTCACATGTTAAAGCGACAATAGCGTTCACTAGTTAACAATTAATTCACTGCGGGTTTTATGACTTGGAAATCATTTCTCGACAAAATAAGAAATCATTTTTATGACACCCGCCTTCACAATTATACGCTCGAGCAAAGTCGTTAAAAATCCACAGACACATAGACACACAAACATGCACACAATTTGTATTAAAATTAATGTCAATGTGTGTGCATAATTCTTGTGTAAAACATTGACATATAAAATGAAATGAAGCAAAATATTAGCAACAACAAACAGAATAACAGCAACAAATGACATGCGGTATCGTTAATACGACTTTAATTTGGCACTGAAATCTTCTTAATCTAAAATAAACAAGTTAGAAAGAGACAGCACAATGTACTACATACTTGCACAGCGCGAGATAAGCAATTATTTAAGAATCCCTAAGGAGCACTTCGAACACTAGAGCAACAGCAACAACATTTTTGTACTGTGTAAAGTGTTACCAAGCATATAAAAACAAAATCACTTACTTGATTATGTTAGCAAGTTTGTGATTTCCATCGCACACACACGCATCTACATACACTCGAGTCATACATCTAGTGTGTTGCATACTGTGTCCTTGTAATCATACATACATATGTATATGTAAACTCGTATTTTCGTGTGTGTTTCGGTTGGTTTAATTTTATGGTTTTAATTTTTTTTTTGTTGTTTTTTTTTTTCATTTGGAATTGTCGTTAAATATAGCAACACTTTGTTACAATCAATGAGACGCATTAACTCGTTTTCGCATTTGGTTTCAATATTATGCTGTAATATAGTGGGCGTGTGATGAAAATTAGGGCACATTTATCATTTAAGAAATACTAATTTTGATTAAGGAGCTTAGGCGTGCACAGAGCTTAATTTGGTTGTCAAATAAGAACTTATTTAGCTTTAGACTTTTTGTACATTTTTGGTTTAATTAAATGTTACTCATACGCTCCGTTGCATGGAATAATATAGTTCCTGCTATGAACACCTCCTAAGGCCAAAATTCAATTTAAAAATAGTCGGGGAATAATAAAAAAAAATCTAAAGCATTTTAGAGGATAGTCAATACGCTGCAATGAAGTGTCCGCATATCTTCATGACCTTACAACATTCATATTGATCATTAAACTTGACTTCAGTGACCTCCAATTGGTAGTTAAAAGGATGTATTCCAAAAGATTTTATTTGCCTCAAGAGATATTTTGTGTTTATGGGCAATTTTATATTAAAATAAATATTCGGCAGTCAAGGAGACAAAATAAAATGTGTTAAGCACATGATTCCTTCTCTTCACAATTAATAAGGTTTGATGAGGAACTTTGTTTGGGAACTGCTAATAAATGCTGCAGCTTTTTATTACTTATACCTAAAGTTTCGAAGAAAAATTATAAAGAAGAATTTCATACGATATTGTTAAGAAAAATACTGCTAAAAATCATTTTCATCTTATAGCAAGCAGTCCTAGGGTTAAGAATTAACTAAAACATTCATTCAGTTTTACAAAAAAACTTGCTGTAAGTATATAACAAAAGAAGGTACTGGCGATGTACAATGCATTTTTTCAGCAGAATATCTCGAGAAGAAAAGATAAAGATGTTAATCATTAATTAGAATTCTGCAATAATGAGAAATTATTACTGAACTTTCCAAAGTGAATTAACAAAAATAAACAACAGAAGACTAGCGAAAAAGATACGCGTTTCATCGTTTTTCTTAATTAATTTTAAAATATATGAAATTTCTTGAAATTTGCAACCAATCTTCAATTCATTTTGTCACTTTTATATATGGCATATTTTAATCTATCCAATGAATACTCATCTGCTTATTAATCCAAATTAAAGCAAAGATAAACATTTTTCAAGATAAATCATTGACGTTATTCATGTTTCAAGGATGAGTACGTGAGCACGCAACCTTGACCTACCCTCATCGCTGGTGCTGATTTTGCTGCTGTACGAACTAGTTAAGCTCACAATTTCCTTAATTATCAACTTATGCATGCACACTTAATTTAATTCACTCACTCAGCACATAAGTTATGCTACTAAACTTGACGTAACTATTTTTATTGCGAACAATCTGATACCAAATGTAGCAATACTACGAATATCGCCAATCTCAACTAACCCCACCAATATACAACAACAACAAGAAAAAAATATATAAAAAAAACATATGCCAAGTAAAAAAGAAAGAAAAACTCAAAGCATGCGGTGTTAATATGGTTAACATTAAGGACATAAAGACATATGTTGTTAGTTGTATAACTACAAGGAAGAAATAAAGACGCATAGAATAATAAGAAAAATAAGTGACATTGACATAGGCCAGCGACAGTGAAAGACAAATAAAGAAAAAGAAAGTACACAAGAAAGAGACCTTGAAAGCATTAGAAATTGCACGTAGTACGTAGTTGTGTCTACAAAGTCCTAAGCTAATGAACTCCACTAAGGTTACGTCGAAGGATATGAACTGATATTTTATACCTGCCTAAATAAACATGTTTCCAATGAAACGATGGTTTGAAAAAAATCAAGTGGATACGAATTTGTTAAAGAATAATCACAAAGAAAGAAAAATAATACTATAGCTGATTAATCAAAAAATAGCACTTGATTTTTTTCATATTTTTAAAGAGATTTCGCAATTTAGCGAAAAATTGCTTACAATATTCGCTTGGGAGAATTCTACTAAGTTGATTAATGTGAAATTTTTTCATTGTCGTATAAAACATATAGAACACTGAGGGATCCCTGCAGTCTAAAAGTTGCGTTTTTGCGGCCATGATTTTCAAGCCTCAGCTAACCCTCAAGTAAATTTTGAATTTTTTTTTTAATTTTTGAAAAAAATTGTTCACTGTTTTAATTGGTTAAAACAAAAATAGGAAATAAACTTCTTCTAAGGATATACCGAATTATGCATATTTTTTTCTTAAGAACAAGTGTATAAAATAAACTCAAAAAGTTTGCTCATTAATTTCAATTTAAACTCTATACAGTGCCACATTAAAACATCTTCATTATTTCAGTTGCGGCTGAGTAACGCCCTTTCGCTATTTTGATATTGAATTGTTTGTGTTAAATTAAATTCCCCAGTACAGAGCGTCTGGCGCAACTTTTCTCCGGAATGAATTAATTTTTGTTCGATATATTTTTTCCCTAATTTTTCTTCGCCGCAGCATATTGACCATTTTACGTAAGAATATTGCGGAACATTAGCATTTAGGGTGAAATAACATTAAATTTGCTGATATTTCGTGGAAGCAGTAAAATTAGCTATAGCAATCGCCTGATGGCTTAAGAGTACCTGTACGTTAGTCATGGGACAAAGTGGGGATTAAATAATAAAAACAATAACAACAACAATGGTCATACAAATAAAAACATTTGGGTGGGGAAAAACCAATTAAGTGTTTTGGTTTAAGTTCGGTTTTATATGCTGCTGCTGTTGCTAATGTTGTTTTCATGGTGAAGTTACCTTTTTTATGCATGAAAACAGTGACGTAGATATGTATGTACATATATAGAACTAACTGCATTTACTGCTTTAAGTGTTGCATTGCATGTTGTGAGTTGTAATCAGAGCTGCTGTCGAAAAGAAATCCATGTCGTATGAGTAACATTTGGCTAAGTGCAGCACTAAAAATTTGAAGTGGAAAATGCGGTGTTACTTATTATAACAAAAAAAAGCAGTGGTTTAATTTGACTTCGGAATAATTTGTTTGCAATATCGCTCAGTTTCAGTTTTGAATACAAAGTCAACTTTCTAATGAGATGAAAGCCCCAGAACCTCCCCTCTGCAGAAATTCCCAACATAAATGATTTTTTAATTATTTCATATTATCACAGACCATCAGACAACGTCTGAGTTGAAAATGCTCGATGGCTTTCTAACGAAATATCTTGTTTTAATAGAAGCAATTTGTAAAAGTGAGGTGAGTTTTTTTAGCGGATTGCAGTTCCGCGGAGAAACCTTTCGATGCTTTTAATTTTCGTTTAGAAAAACGTAGGGCTACCGAAACTTCATTTCCACATTAAGCTCCTAGCTAAATTTTCGGCAAAATATCATCAAACATAACTTTCAAAACAAATAATTTTATCAAACGTCGTCAGAACGACGAAGCTTAGTAACATGTGCTTATTTTTTCTACATTAACATTATGAAAAGTCCTTAAGCTTACATATCACTACCCAAGCACTTGCATTCACCTGCTATATTTTCTGTCACTTCATAAAAAAACAACTAATTACTTTCAATGCCAACATGACTCAAACGAAGGCATATTCCCATGAAGCTTTTTCACAGTTCACAATTTTCCCACAGTAAATTGATAAATTTATCGCAAAAACGAAAAAAACTGATTTCCTTCCATTTACAAATAGCTTAACGATTTTATAAATTTCCCTCAATAAAAAAATAAACTAAACATATAAATTTATAGCACCACAAAATTATCAGCAACACATTCACCTTCATCAAACTAATTTCAGCAATTTTCCTATACAGCGAACAAATTGCCATATGTACATTAGATATTGTCATATATTTTCCCGTTGATGTTTATCAAATTTTTATTGATTTAAGTAACAATCGGTTAATGGTAACAGGCGCCCCCAAACAACCATGTGTGAGTCTATGAACATATTACTGCGAAAAAAAACAACAAAACAAACTGTGCGCGGCGGCTTTTTCCCCTACAAAGAAAATATGGTGAAGCCAAGAGCATTTGCCTGCCAATGCCATCACCAACAATGGAGATTAATGATGTTATTGTTTTTGTCAAATTTTCCTAAAAATATGGAATTTCCTTTAACCGTAGGCACTTTTATGATTATATTTATACCGGAAAACATTTAAGCGACATTTTTTTGGCTGTTGTCGTTCAGGAAATACGCGCAACATGCCAACAATAAAAACAACACACAAAAAGTGAAAAAAAAAAACACAAAAAAGGCAAAATGTAAGCTGTAATTTTAAAAATTAATGAAGAGCTATGAAAAACCACCTCCACGAATTTGGGTTTTTTTCTGCGCCATGCGAACTTAATGCACGTCTTCATAATTTATTAGTGATTTCAAATTGAGTGATTTGCGTACGCATATACATAATGTGTTTTTTTATACACATTTATATTTAAATTCGTTTTTTTGTTTTTTGTTTTACTTAATGATTTATCAATGATTTCTTTATTTGTTTGCTTTGCTTTCCTTTCTTTCAGCATTTCCCTATTACATTAAATATTAATTTATTCGTGTCCTAAAATAATTTGTATTTTTGTCGTTCGTTGAATGAACTGAAATAATTTGGCTATGGTTTGGTTGTGAATTAGGAAGTGGATTAAATTGTAAAAATATTTAAAAAAAAATCATTTAAATTAAACAAAAATTTCGTTTTACGAAAGAATTTTGCTTACCTAATTGAGATGTATGTATGTAGTATATGTTGTAATAAAAAAATACTTTTTGGTTTTTATTTAAATTCAGTAGACTTTGCAACTTGATGTAAAGGAGATTGAGATTGTTAGATTTTGTAAATTAAATGATTCCGTTTCAGCTGCAGTTAATATTAAAGAGAAAAAAATCAAAAAAAAAAAAATACACAAAAAATTATTTGTGAAGTTATTGAGACCTGGCTTTTCAAAGCTTTAGACAATAGGTTATGCCATCAAGGCTTTGAATACTGCCGAAAAACCCTTCAGACTCCTTTAACTAAGAGTTTTGATTTTTGTTGTGCATTTAATTTTTTGAAAAAATTCTATGAAATATATGAAATGAAATGAAATAATTAAATTTCTGTCAAAGATGCTATATTCGATATGTAAAGATCCTATTTTCTAAGCTAAGTATTTTCTCCAAAGTCAGTTTGGTTTGGGCAATAATTGCTAATTGGTCCAAATAGTATTTTCTATTCAGTAAGTCAGAAAAAATGCTTTTATTATTTTTATTTGTCGGAGGTGCCACACTGTCTTGAATATTACATTTTACTAAACCTTTTCTCATGCAACGACCAGGATTCGTTAAGATCAACGTATATTTCAATCAAACTTGGAAACTATTAAGACTTTGAAAATATTTAATATTCATGATTCTTTAATTTTAATCATACTGTCCGAAAACAAGTTGCACGGAAGTTGATTGGAAGCTTCTGGAATTCACTTTTACTCTCATCAGAAGTATGCAGAAATGTCATAGTTCTCATTTATTTTAACTCCAGGATAAAAGGCGAAGCATGTGTTCGAGTGACCATTCATTTCTTCAAATTCTCGTATATTTTCTCTGGTAACCAAAATTAAACATAATATGAATAAATAATTCTTTCCTCTGAGGATCCGATATATAGCGAATAGCAACATGAGTGCAACCGCTAGAGCTCATTCGCTTCTCTTGTGTATAAAACCTCTACAAACATGTTCCAATTTGCACGATCAGTATCTTCTCTCTTATCTCTTCAATATTCCCCCGATTCGTGTATTTCCTGCTCCACTATGATTTATGATGAACGCGTTTTCTGCAAGTTCTACTCCAGCAGATTTCAGTTGGTAATTTCTGCAACGTATGTCCAATCCATTTCACCGTTTGTCTTTAAGATAATATGATGCTCACTTTTTAATACCTATATATATGCCCAAAGTTTGATCGGATATTTCTAAATCACATTGACATTTCTTGAGCTGGGATTTTTTTTTAATTGTTTGTTCCTATTAATTTATTTAAAAAAAATGAGAATGAATCTTTTTTAGTACATCAACGATATTTAAATTTTTGTTAATTTCTTAAGAAATTGGGTCTTGTTTTGTTACCTTCGTAGAAATTTTCATTAGCTGCAGTATTACAATTTCGATTTTATGTGCGACTTACAACACTTTCGCAGCAAAGTGCTCTTATACTAAAGAAACTTAAAAAAATCTCTACGGTACAGTCAGTTTAATGGCTTAAAAACAAAGTCGATTATTTCCCAATATCATATGATAAATTAAATTCCGAGAAACTTTCTGATTTATAACCTCATTGCTTGTACATCATAATATCACGAATTGACTAATTGACAAAACAACGCTGATATTAAAGAGAATGTGTTAGAGGTATAATGCTAACTATAGTAGGCTATAACAACACTTCATTTGTAATTTTCTCTTAATCTACAACACATGTAGCTTAATGTAGTTAAATTGTCACTTGTCAGGCCATTGAGTAGTAAATAATATCTAAGAAGTTTGCTGTTTCAATGCAATTAAATAAATACTTAAAATCAAATTATATACACAAACATTAATTTTATAAAAATAAATTTCATAAAGTGCACGAATACTTTTTACCCTAGTGTAATCAGTTGGGGCACAATAAAATTCAAGCTAGTACCATACATAATAATTAGTTTCACTACATAACTTTTAAGTGAATTTATTGCCATGGCTTATGACCGCGGTTGACAAATATAACTCCTTTGGAAATTCACATTCTCTACAAGGAAATAAATTATTAATGCCACCACCAAAGCCAATAAAATGTCAATAAACAAATATTGCCATTGACATTTTTACACACAAAAACCGATTGGTGGTCGATTGGCCATAGGTCACAGCAAGCCAAAGGCGAAGTCGAATAAATAAAGCAACAAACAACAACAACAACAATAAAAATGCATTTTTCCCATATTATTGCGGAGAGGTGCTAAACAAAACAATCAGTCATGCACACATACAAACACAGCTCCCATAAATTCTATGATATATGTATATAAACCAAGCACAAACACACATACATACATACATAAGCATGTGAACAAAAGCACTGTTTTACGACTTAATGACTCTGCTGGGATTAATATGAGTAATGTTGCTACTTCTCGAACTTTATGTGCATGTAATATTTTCTAAATTTATGTATGGAAAATTTGTGTTTGTATGTTATTTCTGTAAATTGCTTTAGTATGCTATGTGTGGTGATAGCCCATGTAAAGAAAACAATGTAAAGTGTAATTGCTGTATGGTAGCACTGTTGCCAAACTCGACCAAATGTATTGAAATTTCTCAGAGGTTTTCGTGCGTTTGTCAAATGACCACCAATTGCCACATAATAATTGGCTCAGTGGCCTGACTTCTGCTGTTCATATATTTGATTATTGAATGACTTGAAAGTGAAATGAAATGGCAAATATTTACGACTGTTTTTAATGTTCTTAAAAGCCAATGAATCGGTTGCCATGAGTAGGGAAACTTTGTAAGAATTTTAAACCAAAGCTGATTTTATTTCAAAGAAAAAATTGTGGAAGTCATTTATGAAGATGGAAGTTGCTTATATAAAAACATAGCCAGAGCATAAATATTTTTTCTGAAATGCAAAGTAGAGACTATGCTATATAGTTCTGCAATTATTGGAGATTTTTTGAAATAAAAATTGCTTAAAAGGACGCGTAGAATCATGTCATGTGGTGGTTTGAATATGAAAAATATGTGCACATATAGTTTCTATATATCTCTGTAGCATCTCATCTTTGGCAATGACAAATTTGTGAAATGAGATAAAGAAACCAATCAATTCAAAAACACATACGATTTTAGAGTTACAATCTATTGATTTACTTAAATCAGTGGCTTCTTTGCGCTCTAGCTAAAATACGTTAAAAAAACCAGTTCCAAGGTTTCACAATTTCCAAACTGTCAAGTTAAAATGATTGATAGGAAAAACGTTCGCATGAATAAAAATGATTACTGCTCTTAAGCGCAATGTAAGCTATTACTTTAAAGCAAGGTAAAGGAAAAAAAATTAAGAATTCAACAATTTTCTCTTTTGGATATTTAATACAACATCATTCGAATTAATATTTAAATATTATGGCACTAAATTTAATTTTTATATTTTGTTGAAAAATGTTCTTCGGTCTTTTGGAATGAATTGGCAAATTTTAAAAATTATAAAAATTATTTCATTGCATTGAAAATAAAGTATATATTCTAGCCTAAGCTTAACTTGCAACTTACGCTCACGCATACTGGATCCTTTTTTCTGTCAACTTTTTTTATACAATAATCCTTTAAATCACCAAAAAGGACACAAAAGAAATTGTAACAGAAATTGTGACAGAAAAAAAAACGCCTTATAATAAATCAAATTCACAATAAAAAATTAATCAATTATGCAGAATGACTTGAAGCAAAGTTTCCAATTAATTAAATAGCAACATTGAAAAAAAGGACACTCACAGGAAGGAAATAACTGATTTTTGTTTTTCCCCTATTTTGTTTTATAAAATGTCAAGAAGTTTAAAAAAAAATTTATTATTACCGACGAAGGACAAAACGCTAATTTGATAAACATGACTTATGTATATTTTGTGTCAATGGCAACAACAAACACCAAAACTGAATTTCGTAAAAAACAATTGTTGTACAACTTTTGCTACCAACTTTAACATATTTTATGTCTGCCATCTCAAACTTACATCTCAATGGAATTAAATTTTGTTATTGTATTCTTTCTGGCAAAAATGATTAATTACAATAACGTAGATGTTAAGCAGCGAGCAACAAATAACAACGACAGCGAACAGCAATGAAATACGCGCTATGCTTTTTTAATCATTTTATAACTCATCAAAACTTGTAACGTTATTCAAACATTAATATCCGTTACTTTTTGCCACGCCCATTGCCATAATAATACGGGCTGCTTAATATCCTTTTTTGATAGCAAAACGCATGTAAGGTTTACACTGAGGAAACTTGAGCAGAGCTTGAAATTTGTATTTTACGAGTATAATTACGATACGGTTATAAAAGTTTCATTTGTATATTACATTTTGGAGTACTGAAGTAGACAAAAAAAAATTTAAAGAATATAATTTTTTTATTCTTAAAATCTCAATGAGATTTTTTGCAATTTTATAAGCAAAAAATCAAAGAAAATTACTTATGCTTTAAGAAAACGTCAATTTCATTGAACAATGAAAAATTAAGATAATTAAAAGTGGATTTTGACATCACCAGAGGTGACCAACGACACCAGAAAGGTAATTTTTAGATATTAGATTTTAAATTTACTGATTGAGAAATTTCAATATAATATATACAATATAAACTTTTGCAGGTACCAATTGATGGGAAAAGTTCGAAAATTGATTTTGAGCGTCATCCGGGGCGTCTGCAGATCCTTCTTTGTGCTTTTTTTTTGTAAAATATTTGTTATTAGCAACCCATGAGGAATATTGATTTCGGACGTATTTTTAAAAAATTTTTATTCAAATGTTTTATTGGATAATTGCACAAAAGTTATAATATCATCACTTGAGCAGAGATAGTGCAAATTTGTGAAAACAAAATTGTTTTATATTAAAATTTAAGTGAACAATTTTTTTTTTTCAGTATACTTCTTGACAAATAGTATGATATGTTGCATTTGCTTGTTAGCAAGAAAAATATTAGGTAAAACTGCTTTTTGTTGCTGCCGCTACTAATGCTGTTTCCGCCACTGTTCACTCATATGTGATGATTAATTGTTTTTGTGGATGTGCGTGTTTTTCTGCGTATGTGCGAAAGATATTTATTACAAAATTATATTTTATTTTCAACTAAGAAATTTCTTCATTTCATAGCGAAATAAAAATTTGCAACTCTTATCTGCGTGTCTAACAGTTGAATTTTCCAGCTTGTAATCAACATGTTGGGTAAGACTTAAGCGGTAACTTGCATGCTGTCTGTTATTCTTTGTCAGCGTACATGACATTCAATGTCAGCAGTGACGTTTTCATAGGAGTGTGCGTGTCTTACTGTGAAATGTATAATCATATATTTGTTTATCACCTTGGAATAAATTTGCTAGTTTACTTTTGCAATCAGCAAAACAATCAATCAAGTTCAGCAGATTTAGTGGTACTTTTTATATTCCAACAGATCATTTATGCCGTAAAATATTTGCATGAAACGTATTGAAATTGAATTGATTTTTCAAATACGTTAACAGACTATGATAACTGTCGTGGAAGTGTTTAATAAAATCCCAATTATTCCCGTAGCTCTGCAGTTCAGCCATAATTTTTCTTCAGAAGCTGGGTAGAAGGAATAACTTTCTTAGAAACTGTTACTTATGCTATGTATAGCAAAGCTATTTTTGCAGCTTTCCCAACAGACTAGACTGTTTATTATATCCCAAGTTTAGTTTGTTGAGGAACTTGATATATCAACATTTTCGTAAATATTATACAGCATTTAAAAAAAGTTTTCATTTAAATTCAGCATAGCGTGCACTTAAAGTTTATTTATTATTTCACTCAAAATCAAGTAAACATATATAAAACTTCTTATTTTATTAAAACACTAACAAAAATGCAAAATCTTTTAAATTTTTTAATCAAACAACAGTGAACATAAGACTATGGCAAATAGTAAATATTTCATAAATAAATATTTTCAAAACACGTGTATATTAGGATTTATTATTTTTTATTTACAAACGCTGTCAATGTCTGTTGCTTCAACATGAGCACATAGCTGCTTATACTGTATAAATACATATAAATAAACATATATACATGCAATCTTTAGCACAAATACACACATACACATGTGTGTACTATAAAACAAACAAAACAAGGATTTCATGCGCTGCCATTTGTTATGTTTGCTTGTTTTCCGTTTTTTTCCCCAGTTTTGTCAGTTTGTCACTGTGTCAGTATATCATAGCGTTGTGTGCATGTCTGCTTGTATTTGTCTTTTTTCTTTTTACTATCAACGAAGCTCACACCTCTGTTGTGGTTGCATTGATATTGAATGTAGAAAAAAGGGTCGTGTTTGCATGCAAAACATTGATAAGGTCGATTGACTGCACACAGCAGTGCCATCCGATGTCAGCCTTTCCAGCCAGCACCGCCTTGATTTTGTTTTTCGCTTTTTATTTTTTTTTTGTGTTCGTTAACATTTTTTCCAATTTTCATCATCGTCGGTTTGTATTTTGTCATTTTTGTTATTCTTTTGTTTAAATTTATATATATTGAAATTTTTTTCTTCAGCGCGTAGAGTTTTCTATGTTTCATTTAAAAATTTATCGAATTTTTTATGATGAATATGTTTTTTTCGCATTTACTGTTAAATGAGTTCTTTAAGGAGCGTGCAACTCGATGGCATTGTTAGTGTGCTGGCCATTATTATTTTTTTTGTGTATTTCTATAGTTTTGGTAACTAGTAGGAAATGCTTCAAAATGTTTTTTTTTTCTTTGAAATATTAGATAGCCTTATTAATAGCCCTTATAATATTATTAAGAATGCAAGTAGCAGCTGTAAACGCCATTAACTCAACAAATGAGCCCATCGATATGACATTTATAGACCAAAAACTGCCTCATCCCTCTCAGAATTGCAATTATTTTAAAATGTGTACTGTAACATTTTAATGTAATCAGAGATAAAAAAATAGAAAAAAATAAAATAAAATAAAATAAAATAAATTAAAATAAAATAAAATAAAATAAAATAAAGTTAAATAAAAATTGTTTTTAAAGTACCCTAAAGCTATATAAAATTTAAAAATATTATTTTTTTCACATCATTTCGAAGCTCAAATTAGCGTTAGCAATTTTGACTTAAGAACTCTTTCGCTTAACATGTCGTATGAGTGACTTTTATATCCAATGTTTCTAATTTCATTTTTTAATATATGCATAGTAAAAAAAGTCATTTGAATTCTCTAAATTTAAAATATCTGCAAATGAAAATATGTTGCTCAATAGACAATGTAGCTAAAATGAACTGAGATTAACTGCAGCTCCTGCTGGGTACATATGCGTTTGCTTTGCGTGCGTTAAGTTTTTGCATGCGTGTTCGTTTTTTCTCTTTTATTACATTGCTCGCTTCCTTAGTTTGGAGCTCATTTTTCTTAATCAATTGGGTGACGCCTAGATTGAGGGTCACTTTGATGCTGCTCTTCTTATTAGCGAAAAAAGAAAACCTAATCACATTGCTTGTCTTCTAAACTCTGATGTATGAGCATGCAGACGGTGGGTGGGAAAATAAAAATATAACTTAAATAAAAAAGAATTGTAAAGGGAAGTCTCTCTATTGTTTTGGGTTTTATTTTGTTAAGGAAACGCCTTTATTATACCATATGGTTATTTTGCTATTACCATCATTATGTGAGTGTGGTTGCGAGTAGGTTTTCAATATTATCTATCTACGTAAGGGAGTCAATTTAATTTGATTAAAAATGAAGTAAAGAATTTATGATAATATGTAAATAGAAACCCCTTCTTGGGGCTAGTGGTGTATTTTTTTAAAATTTTTTTATTATTTTAATTAGCAGAAAGAGTGATGTGCAATGTTGCTAAGAAACCAAATTAATAAAATAAATTTAAAGAATTTGTATATTTAAAACCTTAAGAAAAGACTTTTGAAATGAAATACCGAGGTGTACCACATCTGCTGCTAATTTGCCTCGTATTTCCTTTTTTTATAATACCAAAAATATTTGAATAAAAATTTTTGTTTATGTACATAAGTTTGTATAAAATATACAAAAAACGTAAAAAAAAAATAAAATCTCTTGTGAAAGGTCTCAGTTTTAACATCATCTGACTTTTCTTTTGATCTAACTATCACTTAAGCTAAAAATTTGCAGTCTTATTTTCACATAATCTCATCGTCTGATATCTGATATCAAACCTATAAAAAATATTCTACTTTAACCTCATGACGCTGCTTAAATGAGTAAAACTTAGCAACGTCGACAACTAAAAGCAAAAAAAAACAACAGAAAAAATGTAAAGAAAATGTGTGTAAACAAAAATAGATAAAGAATGCATGAGTGAAACAACAAATTAAATTATTGCCAAAAAAGAAACAGAGCGAAAAGCTTTGAAATTGCTGTTGATGGAGGAAGCAACAGTAAAGATAGCAGGTAGCATCATGCACAGTTTAATGTCTTGCATGTCCTTTCAAATTAAATTCCAAAAAAAAAAACAGAAGTCTCCATACGGAAACGCTTCACACTCACCTTGAGTTGTTCGAGAAGTGTGGGCGTTTTATGTGAGTTTTTGTTCATATGTGTGTTTGTGCATTTCTGTTTATTCGTGTGTGTATTTGTGCTTACTTGCTTGTGTATACGTGCTTAAGTACCGGTGAGCTTTGTAAAGAATTTTGCCAAATATTTGGTGCGAAAACAAAACTTCATCTTTTAAGTCCTATTGATTTCATAAAATTTAAGCATATTTTGAGACATGAATTTTAAGGATATGTGTGTTAAAAATCAAACTAAATTTAGTGTGAAATTCATAAGAATAGAAATTATTCCCAGAAAATGTTGGTATGAGAGACTTAAAAACTTAATTCACTTGAACAAATAAGGAATCTACTGAAGTGCGGAATAGCTTAAAAGTCTTAAATTGCATACTTAATTACGGGAAAACAATATATGCACATAATTGAGAGTTCTGGAAATGTCAGAAAGCCATAGAAGAGCTTTTAAGTAAACATAAATAATGCAAAAGATTCCTAGAAGCTCAATTAGGAGTAAAGGATCATAAAGTTGCAGGAAAACCTTAAATGTGCAAAAGGTCAAATAAAAAATATTGAAATTGAAAAATCATAAAATTTATCATTTTTAACTAATTTTTAAGAAAAACATAATGTAGAAGTTGAAAGACTACTATAAAGTCAAACTTCCGATAGAAAAATTTATTAATAAAGACAAAATTATTGTGGAGGGTAATAAGATTTTTAGCAAGCTAATAAGTTGCAGAAAAAAAAACTGCGTGTATTAGAGCTATTAAAATAAAAAATTTTCAAAAAAGAAAATGTATGAGTAAGAAATCGTAAAAACTTAAAAACAATACTTGAACTACTCAAAAATTCCAAACCTTTAACATTCTGCAAGTTTTTAGCCATAGTTCTTTGACTTGATTGCTTTTAGCTTAAGATTCTTGCAAAAATTTTAAGTCTTAAGGCTAGAGAAACTTGGAAATTTTCAAAGACTTTCATTAGATGAGCCTTATATTGTGCTACATTGATGCTCAAAAACTGATATTTCGCTATATTGATAATATTCTGAAAGTCACTCAGACTCACGCATACATCCTTAAGCAACCGCTTAGCAACATCAAAAACAAAAAAAAATGAAAGTTGTAAAATCAAAGAAGATTTATGAGGATATTAAGAAAAGCCAACAAACTCTTTTATTCTTTTTATCTCATTTTCTTAAATTCTTATACTGTTCGTAATTCGGTGTGTTAATAAATATGAAATGATAAATTATCATCCTTCTGTTAAAATTTCAGCTTTCAACAATACTGCCAATAATTTTTAAAAACCTATTCAAACTAGCCATAGTATTTTTATTGTGGAATAGAATAGTTTGATTGCTTACAAAAGAAACTATTTTAGGGAATTGGAAAGCTAGATACAACAAAAATTTTATTTATAAAAGTCATTAAATCAAATACGTATACAAGGACATCAGGTAACGCATTTGTTTTTCAATTTAGTTTGGAATCACATTATCACACAGACAAAGGTCAACCATACTTCAATCGAACATACTGAAGCAGAAATGTATTGATTGAGCTGTTTTTTGTTTTATTGACAAAAAAAAAAAACGCGAGTCGTTTAGATAACATATTTGGATATACAATAAAAACATAGTCGTTTCCGTATAAAAAAAAAAACAATTATGGTTATTTAAAGAAAAAATTTAAAAAGGAATACGTAAAAAAAATAAAAAAAAAACATAAGGGAAGCATAACACAAACAAACTGTGTAAAAAAGTTAAAAGGCGCTCCTTGATGTCTTTGAAAACTTTGATGTTGTACTAGCTTTTATTTATAAAGACTTGATATATTTTGCTTACAAATTCACTACAGTGCATTGGAATGGTTAACTTAGAGTATTTGTGTTAGTTTTGATGAGTTAACGTTTGTAGCTGGATAGATAGATAAGAAATATACGCATTAAAAACCACAATGTTTATTTTCAAAAATTGTTTAAGAGGAGAAATTAGTGTGCCTTGATTGAAGTATTTTCTAAGCAACAAAAAAAAATTGATTTCACGAAAAATTTACTTAAACTTTATTTTGATAAAATGTTAAAAAAAACTACTTTCATCAATGTTTTTTTTTAAGATACATACATAGAAACTTAAAATAATTTTAAATATTTTTCTGAAATTTTTTAATATATTAACCGATAAATTATTTTTGCATGCTCCTGGATTTGTTATTAAAATTTCCATTTTAAAGATTTATTATACCAAATGAATAAAAAAATATTCTTTTCTTATCTTTTCAGCTTAAAATATCGAAATGATTTTATTTTTAACAAAATCAAAGAACACACAAAGCTACCAAAATTGCATTCAATTTATCGACTTGAAATGTAAGCCAAATATATTTGGCTTTAAGCAGAGTGACAGCAAATACTGGAGCAATTGAACGACTCAATTGCTTCGAGTAGTAACAGTGGCAATAAAACTCTTAAGTTTTGCATATGTGGCAATTTGGTGTTTTTTTTTTTTTCTTGCTACATAAAAATGCCATCTCGCCAAAAGTAGAATACCTGCATTTATTATACTAAGAAAAAAAAATTAATAAATGCACCATTAGTGCAGCACAAAGCTACAACTGCAAATGATTTTTTGAGTCGTTATGTGGCAAAATTTTTGTGGGCGTCAGCGTTATATGATGATGCAAAACTTTTGTTGAATACTAAAGTTTTACGTGCGCTGCGTGAAGCACATGGCAGTGAACTAACATTAAAATCAACATCTGACTGGAACTTAAAATTTGTATTTGCTGCAGCGTGTTAAAATTTTAAGGTGGAAGCATAAAACATGCGCTGGGGCATAAACTGAAGAGTGAAAAATCAGTAGTGGTTGCTTAATTGGCGCTAGAGAGTTTTTTGGTTATTGGTTGAAGATTTCGAAATACAGCAAAAATAGGGGTCATCAATGTTTTTTATTTATTTTTTTTTATTAATTGAAGATCCACCTTAACGAAAATCTTTGTAACTTTTCTAAATTTGCAATTAATTCTGTAGAAATATTTTCAAGAAATGTTGCTTTATAAAAATATAAAAATTTACTTTTATTTATCTTGTTAACCAGATGTAACTCCTCAAAAAAAAAAAACTCGATTTGCATCAATAAATTTTAGCGCTTACATTGAAATGTAAGATGTGCACAGAGCCACAAAAATTTTTGCTCAAAAATTCAACTTAAAGCGCTAAAGATCACAATGAAAACTGCTCAAATATGAGAGTTTCATCAAGTTAAAGAATATTTACAATAACAATAAATTTTGTTCATACAAAAACTAAAAAGAAAAGAAAGAAAGTGTCCTAAGTGCAATAAAACAAAAACACAAAGAAAACTAAAAAACAAAGAAAACAGTAAAAATGGAAGAAGATGTCTATGCTCATGCTGGTGGCACTTTGATTTTTAATAAAACTGCTGCAGCCGAAATTGGCACCGCCGGCAATCGTTGGCTGTTGTCACCGAATCTCATTAGCAACTTTGAAGAGGACATAAATGAAAGCGCTGCTAGTGGTGAATTTATGCTTTGGAATGACACAAGCAGCGATGAACTTTATAGACTGAGTACAGTAGCAGCAGCAACAACAGTAGTAAATGCGCATGGAGAGCATGTGACAACAACAGCGTCAGCAGATGATGTCAACAACTATTGGGCGCTTTTAGCGTTGGGTTTAGTTTTTGGCACTGCGGCTGGCAACATTTTGGTTTGTTTGGCAATTGCCTGGGAGCGACGGCTGCAAAATGTAACCAACTATTTTTTGATGTCTTTGGCTATAACTGATCTAATGGTAGCCATTTTGGTGATGCCATTGGGCATATTGACGCTGGTGAAAGGTGAGTGGAAAAATCAGAGCAATACTAACTCATATAATTTTAATATATTTAGTAAATATACTTTGATGACAAAGAAAATCTATTTTTAAGCCTAGAGGTATGTCTGATTAACTTATAAGTGCCAATACGAAATTTAAAAGTATTTTGCTGTCACTATTACTCAATTTGTGTAGTATATTTTTAGGCTTAAAAAAAGCCACCAGCACTTATGTAACAATATCGCAATGGGCACAAAATCATTGAGAATTTCAAACATAGACTCCAGACAAGTTTAATGATTTTCAGGAAGGAATTTTTATCATCATTGCGTCTAAAGTTAATTTTTGACAGAAACGGCTTTTCTGTATTGGCTAGATTTTTTCAGTAAGTCATACAAGATCATCTGTATATGGTTTTTATGGTTTATGGTGGTATTTTTGTTGCATTTTTCTAAAATATGTGTGTATGTATGTTACTTTGATTTTTTCGATAGTTTCCGCACATAAAAATTTGTTCAATGTTTTTCGATGAGTATAAAAAAAAAGTCGATTATGTCGAAAAACAAAAAAAAAAATATCGTATTTTATCGAAAAACTTCGCAAAGGTCGATTGCTATTGAGAATAACTTGAAACATCAATAAGTCAAACACCACCGAACATACCTTACCATACGAAATAGCCCAAGTTTATGGAAAAAGTCAGAAAAATCCGAATGTTTTCGAAAAAATTAAGGTAAGTCAAAACCAATCGAAAAAAATCGATTCATGTCAGAGCTTTTCATATTCATTTTCATATTCTTTTCATATTCGGAATATGAATAACTTCGACTTTTATTTTTTTGATAATCTAAAAATAAACTGAGGTTTCTTCCTTTAAAATTCTTTAAATTACCGAGGGTAAGTTTTTAAGTTATCAAGAATCTACATATTGAATATCTCGGCAGTAATATTCCCGGTGCATTTTATTTTCGAAAATCCCTGCGAAATTTCTATAGAAATTTTAATTGTTTTGTTGTATTCATTGATTAAGCATTTTTTTCAGATTTTTAAGATCGCTGAGACTTGAATAATAGTTTGCGTTGCTTAGATAGCAATCACTGTTAATACCGGAGACTAAAATATTGCAGGTTCACCTTCCCTAAGCTGCAGATAAATTTATTCATTTGATTGTTGTAAAAAAATTTCACACAAAATATCTCTAATTTATCATAATTATTGTGGTTCTTGATCTATGCTTTTCGGCAAAAGCTTTTCAATTAACATACAACGCACTTAAAGTTTTAATAAATTAAGCTTCATAAAAAAAAAAAATTGACTTTAAATGCATCTGCAATTATGCAGCATAAATATTTAATTAACATCAAATCACATTGATGTGCTCAATTTAAATTTTTCTTTGAATTTTTTTTTTTTAAATATTAATTAAGTTTGCTCAACGAGTGAATAATTATTTATTTATTAAATTAAATTAACTTAACACATGTTTATGCACACGTTCTCAATTATGATGAGTTTGTTTGCACAAGAGAAAATAAAAGTTTAATTGTTTTAAATTGCATTTACTGCAGATTAAATGCAATTATACGTTAAATTTATAGTTAAATATTTATGCCACAAGTGCACATGTTAACGTTTTCACACGCATACACACACACGCATGCCAATTAAAAAGGCAATTATTTTTCTGAATATTTACCTGACACATATTTCACAATTTTATCTTGTTGCTAAATTTATGGTTTTTAAATGATGCTGCAAATGCTACACTAAAAAAAACAAACAGCCATACTTTTTAATGTCACAAAATACAATTTATGACTGGCAACAGGTTGAACTATAACCAGCATCAATTTAATTTATGGTTATTAATGTGAAGTACCGTAACAACGTTTATTGGTTGATATAAAAAACAAAAAATTTACAAATTTAGATTTATCATTTATTGTAATATTTTGTGGTTATGAAAATATGGGCAAAAAACTATGACAATTTTAATTTTTTTCAAATATAAGAATGTTTAGTGCTACATTATTAGGCTGAAAATTATGTATTTCTTAGAAATATTCTTAAAAAGTGAGACTAAGCAATTTAAAATAAAAAAGGCTTCACGAAAATAAATGAGAATGCGTTTATATTACTTCCACTAATACGCCCCTACATTGCGCCTTTACAACATTCCTTTGAATACAACAAAAGATGCCTTTAAAGTAAATGGAAAATCTTTTTCTTCCGAATGCACTTTCAATTATTTTCTACAGCTGCAAAGCGAAAGCTGCTGCACATTTCTTAAATGACAATAACACAAAGCTTAAGCGCTAACGCCTACGGTACTTCAAAAGCCGCCTGCTGGTGTTGCAACTGATGCTGCATTTGTCATCAAAAGCAAAAGAGGAATATAGCTTTTAATTTAAAAATAAAATGAGCAAAAGCAATAAGCAGCAGCTGTCACAGAACAACAACAACAACAACAACAACAATAGCACTGACTGCAAGGTATTTTGCAGTTTACCAAGTAGAGCAATAACAACAAAAATAACAATAACAAAATCAAAGCAACTAATGCTGCAATTGACAAAGTGATCATTAAAAGCGCATCCTTTGCATTGACAGATAATGGCAAACGATATCCTTGGCCTTGTGTGTGTGTGTGTGTGTGCGTTCTTTTTTTTTTGTTGCCTGAAACTTTCATTTCTTTTGCATTTGCTTTCTTGCTAAAGTGCACTTCTTTGTGAATGTGCATGTATTTTTATGTGTATGCATTTGTATTTATACGTAAGGCTTACAGGTGCGCAGTAAAATACACAGGTAAAAGGTAGAAATGTTAAGGAAAATTCAATAACAAAGCGTAGGGTATATTTGCTCACTTTCGAAATGTACGACAAAATTTTGGGTGTACCTTCGCGACCGCGCCAATGCTGCCAGATTTTGATTTTATTGTTTAACTAGTACTAAATCAAGCTCAAACAAAATTTTAGCTTTGTACCTAGTACGTTGCTCAAAGTGGCGGCCAGCTCTTAGACTATTATCATATCTTACCGTACATTACCATGCCTTGCCTTCCCTACCTTATATATGTACATATATCACCTAACCTAACTTTATCCTATTTAACCTTACCTTACCTTATCTTAATTTATCTTAGCTTACCTTACCTTAATTTATCTTACCTTGTCTTACTTTAAATTCATTTATCTTACAATATCTCACCTTAGTAAACTTACCTCTAATATCATATCTCACTGTGCTAATCTAACCTTACCTTACCTTAACTTAACATAAAAAGTCTAAGCATACCTTTCCATAGTTTACCTTGCCTTTTGGCTTAGTTTATTTTAACTTCATGTTAACTTACTTTACTATTCTTTAAATACCTTGGCTTATATAACATTACATTACCTTAACATAACTTATCTAACTTTACTTTAATTTACCTGAATTTACCTAACTTTGCCATACTTAACCCTTCGTGATCTGAGCTTGCTTTACTTTGCTTTCCCTACTTTACCTTTCATTGCTTACCTTATCTAGCCTTACCTTTTCTATCATAGCCTTTCTTGCCTTACCTTATCATACCTTGACATATGTACACAACTATCATAACATAATTTGCTTTCCTTATCTTACATAGTCGTAACTAACCTTGCCTAGCCTTTGCATAGCTCACCTTACCTTATATAACCTAATATAACCTTATTGCCTTATCTTATATAACCTTTTGACATAAAACATAAGACTGGAGTATTTCCGATTTAAAAGCATCCGGAATCAATTCAATTCTAAAGGCGAGGCGCACTTTTTTCCTGATGGGATAGTCGCAATTTTATTTGATTTTGTATATCCTGCCAGTTATGGCATTTTCAGTATCTACATTGTATGTACTTTTTTCAGAACATTTGGGCTTTACAAAGAATGAAAATTATAATGGGCAAATTTTTTTACATTCTTTAATTTAGCAACTCTTTTACTAAATTTCGTAACAAATCACTAAGTTCAGTACATTCACGAAAATCCATATAAAATGATTGTGTTCAACATAAAAAAAAGTATTAAAAGTTAAATGTTTTACACACGTGTACTACAAAAATAAATAATGGTTCACAAATTTTAATTAATTTTACAGAAATAAAGTATGAACCGTTGACATAAAAAAACTTTTAAGACGAATATGATTAAAAATAGAACTAAAATAAATATACTGAGCCAGCCACAGGCAATGATGTCAGTGCTTTTCGACAGAAACTCCGACACATTACCCGTAAATAAATTTATACCTTTTGTGTATATTTTCATTTTCGTCGCACTGTTTGAACGCACGTTATTGACAAAAATGTAAATAATTAATAAAAACAAAACGTGCCATGTGCTATAAGGAAATTTTATTTGTTTGATACTTTATAGTATGGATTTTATGTATTTTTCAATTTTTATTAATATGATAAGTCAGTGAAAGCTATTACCTAAAAAAGTTTCTTTTGGCCTAGGAAGGTTCCAAATTTAAGCATCATATACAAAAGATTAAGGTGCGCGAATTTTTGCATACAAAATACCATGTATATAAATTACAACTTGATTCAGTTTGACAGACTTTAATTTATAAACATATGTAGTATCTGTTTTTTATTTATATCCTACAAGGACAATAAACCCAAGCCTAAGCGTTTGCATACAAAACAGCTGTTTGTTTTGAAACCAAAAGCATGACAAACGATTGCTGTCAACTACAGTTTTTTTTTTCGTTTTTTTGTAACATGACAATCGACAAATTTATCGAGTTCAACAAATGAAAATTCTATTTCCGCAACCGATTGTCATTTTATTTGCTTCTTTTTGTTTTTGTAGTCCTTTACCTTTGTATGTGCGTCAACAATTTGAAATATTGTTACTCTGGCAGATAAGTTGTTTGCCATGGATAACAAATAACTACGCGAAATAGACGAAATAATAGAGATATATTTTGTAGAAAGTAAGCCATATTAGCGAGTTTATATTGAACGTATCAAAAGAAGGTAGCCATAACATTCTCAAAAATTGACACATCAATGTCTGGAGGAGCGTAAAATATAGAATGTCCTTCAGCAAATTGGATTATTATAATATCAAATAAATGCACTTCAATCATTTAAGCCTTTAATTATTATTAGTCAAGAAATATATTTTGATACTCTCTTCCCAAACAAAAAATAGCATCGATACATAAATGTGCAGAAAAATATCAGCAACAATGACAGTCTGAGATGAAAACCTACTACTTGCTATTTTTCATTTTTAGAATTCTTATTTCACTCCTACAGAGTTTAATATATTCAGTGATATTCTCATTTTTTATAAGCAACTCTATGGTGGCAGTATTGCGTAAAAAAGTGACAACATTATTTTTATTGCAGCACACGCAGTTAGAGAAATCCACAAACAGGGAAGAAGATAAAAGAAATTGTACTATTTATAGAATCCCAGTGGAAATGGTAGAGTTATATTTCAAAAGAAATATTCTTTGCAACTTTGAAAGGAAGGAATTTATTTTTATATTGAAAGTGTAACACTTAAAGTTGAAGAAACAACTACTTTAACTAATGGAAACGCTAAGAATTCATAAGAATTATTCTCCTCAATTGTTGAAAAAATCTGCATAAATTGTTGATAGTAAAATTGTGTTTGTCAATTTATAGTTTTAGAGATTGAGAAAAAGTGATCGAACGAGTTGGTGCGCATACAAAAATCATAAATGCTGGATTTGTACTGAACTAGACAACGACTATCCTCAGTCATTACAGTACATACTTAGTTAATGAAAGAGCAATATTTGTATTTTTGACCAATTCTAAGAAGTTTTTGCTAATTGCAATTTTTACTGAAAATTGCTAGCTTAGGAAAAAAAAAATTTAAAACAGATGAAATCCTGATCAAGGCACAAATATATAAAGTAAAAATCCTAGAAAAAAATTTCTCATGCAAAACATACATTTTTTTTCTCAAAATATACAGATCTGTGAGAACTAATTTTGTTATCTGAAATAAAACAAATTTCATTTTTGCTTCAAATCTCTCAAAAACACATTTCTACTGAGACACATCTGCTGTCTGCTTTAAAAATTCGACACTAAGCCAACCAGTTAAACGTTGAAACAGAGAAATAGACAGTTGAAATTGTTTTCATGGCTGTTTCTGTGCTCCTTAGTTTTATTGTTTTTTTTTGTTTTTTTCTTTTTTTTTTTCTTTCTTTATTCTTAACCGCTTACTTTGTGGATAATGCCATTAAAATGCGCCTGACAACGAATAATAAATCTCTTTCAGTTGAGAAATGAGTGGGAGTGGGGTATTTGTTATTTCTGTCTCATAAGATATTTCCAAACAATTGTTTTTTTTTTTGTTAACAAGCTTACCTCATTGTAACTTTGTCATTATGCTTTTCTTTTCATTTTACCTTTGTTATATTATTCCGTTAATGCGCTTTTAATTGAAGAGTTTCATAGCAAAAAATTTATTGAATTATTGGAATCGATTTTTTAAAAGTAAAATGAGATAAGTGTGTTATGCCCGTGTTACAACTTTCTGGGAAAAGTTTTTTTCTGTTCGAGGAATATGAACTTTATGATAAAATAAAAGTCATTGTTCCTAGCGGAAATGTGATAGAAAACGGTTAAAATAATGTTGAGGGGAAAAAACATTTTTTTAAGCCAATCAATTATTTCTAAGTCAAAAATAAAGCGGAATTTATATGTTTCTGAAACAGTTTTTCTATGAAAAGTTTTTCATTTAAACTTAAGTTTTTGATTTTACTAAAGAGTAAAAATATACCATATAAGACTGCTAAATAGCATTTAAAGAAATTTGCTGGATATTAAATTTTTAAATTATTGTTAAAATGCAACAAACAATACGAATCGGCTTTTAAAGTGATTTTCGCAACGTCTTTGTATTTAAATAATTTCAACTAAAGTTGTAAATCAATTAAGTGTTTATTGATAAAATATTATCTTATTTTCCGCCGAAATGACAAAATAACAAAAAAAAAAAACACAATTTGGCGAAATACTGCTACCAGATTAAAATCACTTAAGAGCAATTAAAAAATTAAAATTGTGAGAAATCTACAAGTTGCAGCCATAGGCAATATATGAAGTCAGAGGAAGTAAAAAAAATGTACCTCAAATTTTAACGAAAGGTTACAAAAAAATGTCAAACTTTCTAAGAATTTTTTCTCCTTAAGCTGCATTTCTTTCAAAGCAAAACAACTTATACTACACTTATGTATATAAAGAAAATGCTGAATAAGATGTTACTCTTACATAAAACTCGGAAATATTAAGAAATGATTTTGTTTTCTTTTATATTTTTTTTTTTTTGGCTTCTTAATATTTTCTAAAGAAAATAAGCAAACAAATTAAAAATTAAGCAAACAAACGTTGCAAAATTTTTACATAATCTTTGGAGAGCACAAAAATAAATATTTTTCTTTTCTTTAAATATACAAAGAGACCAGACAGCTGTGCTTAAGAAAATTTCATTAAATCTCAGACAAATATGACGACATATTTGCTTTTTTTATCTCTAAATTTTATTTGCTTTGACATTGGCATAACTTTATCATTCTTAGACTATGGGCTATTCCCAAATGAATAGTTGGTAATCATTAGATGTTTTTGCCCTTCTTCTTTCTACTTAAAAATAAATTTAAGCAGGCGTGCCAGCTACCAAAAGAACAAACCTTTTAAGCTAAACTTACATATAATGCGTTTTTTGGATTCATACAAAAAAAAAAATCCGAGTCCAGTCTTAAATTTTCATCGAAAATCTAAATCTGGGATTGAAGCGCCTGAAATCTACAATCAAACGCTTTGTTTTCACTATGCCATTTTTATGGCAAATGTTTACTTTGTTTATGGCTACTTTTTAGTTCGAAAAGTAAGGAAGTAATAATTGCTCTGAAGTGTCAGCACAAAAACTCTACCCAATTATAACTATGACTACGCTTAGTAGCTTTAAACTTAAATTTCTTAAAATATCATTCTGCGTTTATTAAAAATGTCAGTGTCATTAAATATTTCCCAAGAGTACAGCCTGTATTTATGACTTTTTTTGAAATTTACAAATCACATCCATAACGTTACTGTTTTTTTTTGTAACATTCTCAACTCATAACAAAGAAATTTGTGTTTGAACCACCCTTAGCCCCTATGTAAACAAAATAAGACAAATACAATGCAACGCACTCACACAAAGCTACAAAAGCAGACAAATTAAACGTTAGTCATAAATTATGCGCAAAATTTAGCATTACTCACACCAGCATACCATACTAATAGATGTTTCAATGTATAAACGTACACATGTAAGTGTCAGTATGGCGGATGCATAAAATTTACATTTTTTGTGTAAAGCACAAATTTTATAAGTGCCACAGCCAACGACGACTTCTCAACTGGAGTGGTTGGAGTGTGGGGCACATGAGAGAACTCGCTATACTTTGAGTTCATAATTAACTTTTGTAAATACAAGTTGGCAAATATTGTCTTTGTTGAACTTTAATGCAAAATTTATAAAGAGAAAATCCTTGACAGTCAAAAAATATAAAAATAAAATAAAATAAATAAACCAAATCAAATAAATCAACAAATCGTGCTCGTAATTTAAAAAAAAAAATTAAGAATAATAAGCAAAAACCTTTTAATTCAGTGCAATGCACATAACATTGAATTATAACCACAGGTTTCATTGTTGTTTTGTTAAACAGCAAATCATGCAAAGATAAAAATAGCATGGCAAATAAAAATTTACTTTTTTAATATGAAAAAAATATAAAAATTCATATGACTTGCAGTTTCACGTGCTCTTAAGGAGCTACACCACCTTGGTGTTCGAAAAAATGGAACTTAGAATAAATTTTTTTTATTTTTTTATTAAAACTATAAAATAATTACTACCTCACTACATTGTATTTTGATTTATAATTCGAAAAAACAACGCATAAACAAAGTTAAAAAAATACGGAGTTATTAAATGGAACCATCTCTTTGAAAACCCACGCTGATGGTTTACTTATTTTTTCTGTTGCTCAAAAAATAAAAATTAAAATGAGCCTTAGTTCGCGTGTTATCTAGGGTCAAAAACTTAAATTTCGCCAAAAGGACCATTTTTTGAAAATTCACACAAAAATATATAAGTATAACTACTTTAAAGTAATTTAAAGAAAAGAACTTCAAACTTATATAGTATTGAGCCCAAACATTAAAAAAGGATAGCCGTTTTTCATATGTTAATTATTGATGGATTAGCTATCTTTTGTACGATTTCAGCTCGAAGCCACAACGCCTTCCATTTTAATGTATACTCCTGTACCTACTCGTAATGAACAAGTGATAAATGAGCAAAAAAAAAATCATTCAATCGATAAATTAATAATTATTGCATGTCCTTGTAAACTGGCAGTAACAAACATACACCCTTCCATATAAATATAAAACCCTTGAGTTCAATTCACAATATACCTTCGTATATGAAAAAACTAAACCTTCGCTTTGCTTGTTAAAAACAATACAAAAAAAAGACTAAGGACATTAGCGTAAGGACTTGGCAGGTAAAGACTTGGCATCCGATTTAACTGCTTTAATGTTTCTTTTACCTTAATATGAAAATTAAAAGAAATTGAAATTTGAGGACACATAAGTATGACATATAAAGAAATAATGTTCAAGGATGCTTCTGCAAATAGTTTTTACACAGTCAAGCTGATGGGACACAATTATGGAGTGTTCTTTTCAAGAGCAGAAATTTCAGTCTTATACTTTTTTCAGAAACTTACGAAGTCTTTAAAAATTAAAGCTTAGCAGCGGATTAAGACCTGTTTGAGGCCCAAGAGCAATGACTCAAAGCGAGTTCATTTACAAACAAATTTTCATATGTTTCAAATTACAAAGGCTTCATTTTAGGAGTTAAAAAATGTACTTGATACGTCAAAAAATATATTTGCTTAGTTTTCCACTTCCACACATATTTTGTAAAACCACATCCCACATTCATTCAGCCTTAAAAAAGGCTTGCACTTCAATGCAATATAAAATAAACAGGACCTTCAGCGTCAAGTAATTGTATAGTCGGCATTCACACTAATGCCTTCCCTTCATAGTATATGCGATAATTGCTAACAATACTCTACGTCATATACGAAGCATATCAAGTATGTCGCGTCAGTCATAAACACTCACTTGCATTGAGCAGAAGTTGCCAGGCAAACGCAGTTAACGCGTCTCAATTAGTAGCTAGCTTAGCTGCTACAAACACTTAAAAACTGCAATAAATAATCGTTATTAAAAAAAGTAGAAAAGAATTTATTGCAAGTGAAAGTACTTACTGGCACATATTTAGCCATCACTGTACTTCGCATGTTTTTAATCCCACTGCTGCTTAAGTGTTGGCATGCTTTCGACAAAAGAAGAATGCAGTAAAATTGGTTTTCTCTTTCTTTCTAACTGCGAAGACAAAGTGAATACCGCAGTATCAAGCACTTTGCTGCCACTCTCCTTCGAGGCTGCCTTGAATATAACCAGCGTTAGCACAACCATAGCCATGTGGTAGGGGTCATGAGTTTCAGTTCAGGTTCACGTACGTGATTAAGTTTTACTTGCGGTGTCAGAAGTTCTTGAAATTGTTAAACTTCCTGCAGCTGTACGAGTACGATGAGCAGCAGTATATAGTTGTAGTTCTTAGCAACATTTTATTGTTGTTGTTTTTCTTTTGCACATCGCCACTACTTTCTAAATCATTATTTATGCTGACGATGGCTTTATTTTCTTGACATTATGTGTACACTTTAAGTTTATGAAAACAAAAAAACAAAAAACTTTCATATTGTGGTTGTGAATGAATAATTTATGTTGATGTCTATTGTGGAAAAATGCCGCTTTTACTTAAAGCTTAAAAAATAAACACAAAAAAAAAATGATAATGATTTTATGCAGCTCAAAATCACATTTAAAACAACGTGAACAGTTTGGTTCTGCGATTCCTTTGAGATTAAAAATTTCGCTATTATGGGTAATATATAGAATGTAAATTGGAATTTTGAGACATTTTTTAATTCAAATCATCATTTTTAATATCTCAAATTTTTGTCTAAGAGCTGTGTCCGATTGTGTTACCAATTAATCGCTTTCACCAAAGAATTTGCTTAAGAACACTTAAATCATAATGAGTCAACACAGTGCCATTAACACAACATTATTGTAATTTGTGTATAAACAATATACATATTACTACAAGAAATTTAAATAAAATTTTTCTATACAAAAATAAAACACTACAGAATTTGTGCCTGTACACTTCGTTTTACGGCCGCAACATAATAACGCGGTATAATTAACACCTAAATGGCATTAAGCGGTAGGAGTTTAAGCTGATGACCGTTTAACACGCTATCTTTGCTTACGCTATAATTAACCCAAAAACTATTGATAGCAGCAATGAACATAACACTAGTGGCAAAGAGCACAAGTGCTGAGTACAACGTCACCATGATTTATTTATTATTTTGGCTCAAAGGGAAGATAACAAAAAAATAAATAAATGCAGGTTAAGCGTTGCGCATGATTAACTTATGAATATTATTTTTTATTTTTTAGATATTACAATAATAAATATTTACATAAATATTAATAAATTATGTACACAAAAACATTTTACGCTGATAGTGGGCGGTTCAATGTGCATATGCTAACATTTTGCTTTTTGTTATCAAAATACCTAATGCTTATTTGGTAGCTACATTTCAAACATTTAGCTTTTCCACTTGATTACACTCATGAATGTATGGCGGATTGCTTTGAAGTGAATGAGATTAGATGAGTAGAATATCTTACATGCATTTTTAATTTCGAAATATTGAATTAAAATGTTAATTAAATTAATATGCATAATTGCGCTTTGAAATTTAAAAATTTAAGCGAAAAAAATAACTAAAAATCAGCAACGTAATTGATATTCTAACATACCAAATTATTTCATATTTTTTTTTTATTTTGAAATAAATTAATAGATTGTTTTTTTTTTGGCAGCGATATATTGCAACACTTTAAAATACGCAGCTGCTATTTCCTAAGGTTTCATTAATTTCAAGTCACTCATACGTCATGTTGTACTAATATAATTCCACATTAAGTGTGTGTGTTTGTCAATTAGTAATGCTCAAAATTTAATTTATTTCATCTAATTAGTGGTAAAACTGACATTCAGCGAGTATTTATGAAGCATGCCTTGTCACAATAAAAATAGTTAGACCTTCAGGTCTTTGATTTTGCTGATTTTTTATGTGTGGGTAGTATTTGACTTTATGATGATTTACTAAAAATCATTATGATATTAAAAGTAGGTCAAATATTGTCATTTGTGGATTTTCCGGAAATGCAATCGATGTGATTTTTTCTGCTCTACAACATTGGTCATAACATATTTTTTACTTGTGGCTTACTTTCCGAGTTATTGCGGAAAATTTTTTTTGTCGGCAACTCACAACCAGGCCCACTACAATTCTGGCGACCGACGCTTGTTTCGAGTATCAGCTACACTTATACTATCATTTCAAAAAAAAATTAAGTGGAAGGAAATTGCTTCAAAAAATGCAACGCTACCTCTCGGACTAATATCATTAAGATAAATTTTTTCAAAACATTAAAATCATTTAAAAATTAAATGGGTAAAGAATATTTTTTGTTTTAAAATTTTTTATGCACTATGACATCTTCCCCTTAAACTTTAAATTTTCACAGGCAGACACTTTCGTATAAAAATCATGTCTTGAATGACTTTAACCTTTAACAGTCTCTAACATATAAACAAATTACAACCCTTTTATCCTATTAACAGTGATAACTTTGAAAACTCAGCAAAGTAGGCAATGAAAAAGAAAAAACAAACCACCGGGAAATTCAAGGGCATTGCTAGCATATCTGAATGTAGTGCTCGTTATATGCAAGCGTTGGTTGTGTGGGTCTTTTCTCGTACATATACATATCTATATACGACCAGTTAGTTGAATGTTCGAGTCTATGACTTAAATGCGCCATTATCGCTTATTAGAAAATTAAGCTGCTGAAATTGTTTCTCATAGAAGTAGTAGTACAAATTGTTTTGCAGCAGGCAGTAGAGACAAACGTGGTATAAGAAAAATTATTCAATTGTACATATCTCATTTAATATATAACTTAAAATCTTTTGCATTTTAATCTTACAAAACTTTTACTTTTGCTAGCTAAACTAAATTAAACTAAACTATTCTTGTTAAAAACTTTTGATAAAAACTATGCTACTGAGCTTTGTGCTTTGTAATAATTTCACTAATACTATGTACGAATTGCCTTAAGCTCCACACAGCTTCGTCTAATTAACTTCTTATTTTTGAATATCATAAAAACCGTAACGATTTGTTAAGTAGCAACATGGTGTTTTGAGTTAAGCAGGGCCACTTTATTTAAATTAAGTAATTTGTGCGCAGTTACAACAATAAAAACAGCATGAAATAACAAGAACATTAATCGTGTTAAGACAGCGCCAGCTCTTGGTAGGAATCATATTTTTGGGAAAAAAAAAAAATTAAAAAAAAATTCAATGAAATGAAATTTGAAATTAATTTTTTTTTCATTTTCATGACAAAAAAATTGATTTTTTTTATCTTCACGAATCAAATTTGGAATTGCAAACGAAGTTGACAGTTATATAAACCGATTTTTTCATTTAATGGTAAGTAGAATTGATTCATTTGTCGACTTCACGCCAGAAAAATTTCGAAAAAAAATTTTAATTAGTATTCCAGTTATTAAAATCTGTAATCCAAAATTTTAAGTTTCATGCCAAGGAATCGAAATGCAACATCAATGTTTTCAATACTATCACAAAAAAATTAGTTACATTTTTGATTCAACTCTAGAAAGCAAAGTCTAAAATTGAAAAAAGTTTTATTAAATTCTAAGGAATAGTATTTTGAAATTCTGTTTTTCAACTCCATGGCAATAAGAACTTATTTTCGAAATTTGAAATTGAAACAAAAAAAATAACTGGCTAATGAATTTCTGCTTCCAAGTCTTTATTACAAGTCCTTAAGAGGAGCCAAAAAAAATTACAGCACTTTAACCGGCATTGAAAATATTTTAATTTAAAATATTTATTCCTGGAATGAAATCAACAAAGCTTTCAATTCCTTTGACAATGAAATTGAAAAATTTTCCAGTATCAATGCTAAGAAAATTCAACATTCCTACCTAGAAATTTCTATAAGGAAAATGTTTCTTAACTTGGGCATAATTTTATTTTTAATAGCAACTTTTCCATTACTAAGTAATACTTTTTTCCTAGTTTTGCCACTAATTTACGCTTTGTAAGCTTAACAGAAGCGCCTAATTTTTTGGTATTTGCATTTTGTTGCTTTAATTATTTCTTCTGCCGCTACTGCTTAATAAGCTGTTGTAAACTTGCTATTGTCAAAAAATTGTTTTTTCTTTTAAAAACAAAACACATTTTAATAAAATTATGATTTGCATAAATACCTTTTAATTTGTATAAATATTTTTTTAAGCAACTATTTAAAATTCAGCCCAAAGTGTTTGCTTTCACTTTAGAAAATTTAATGTTGTGGAAGAACTTACTGCCAAATTATTTCATACAATAACACACAAACATTTTTCCGAGTGTACTTGATATATGCGTTTGAATTTTTAAGAAAATACGCTTTTGATGTGTGGGCGAATTTGAAGAATCTCTATTGAAATTAGTTGACTGAAAATTATGAAACTGTGGCGCCTTCGACATTTTTGGTCCTCTATCTATCAATATTTTTCGCTTCGTACAAAATTTATTGACATTCTTAGCATTCTCTTTAACATAATTCGAAATTTCTCAACCTTTTCAGCCTCGTTAACTAATTATTTTTCCAATTATTTGCATACCTAACAGGTCGTATGAGTAACTTCAATTAAAATTTCATGAAAATTTCAGCAAACATTTAATATTATGTTGGTTTCATTGTTGAGAGTTATTTTTATTTTGTTTTTCAAACTCAGCTTTAAATAACCAAATTAAATATTTCAGCCACTTTTACGAAATGAAAAGCATTATCTTGTTACGTTATTGTGACAGCATACATCCTGTTGTTGTTATGCTTTTGTGTTGACATAAACAAAATTACCTTAAACTTTAATGTTTGTAATTTTTGTTGTTGCTCTACAATATAAATAATTAATTCAAATTGCAACAATTGTGTCAGTGGCTTTGTGTTCTTTGCCAAAACTTCAACAGTTAGACAAAAACATGGGTAAAGCCACACATTAAACGTTGACAACCAATTTGCATGACAAAAGCCCGCAAAGTATGCACTAAAAATTCAAACGCAGGCATTATGAGTAAAAATATTAGAATTTGTTTTGCAAAATATGCATATATGGTAATAATGAATTCGAAGAATATACACACACACATAGGGTAAGCTATATAAATTTTTAGTATTCTATTTGAGAAATTTCCAGCAAATGTAGCCCCTAAAATGACTACAGTAAGGAAAGTGTAACAGTTTTTCCTTTTACCCTATGCAACTGGCTATTTGTATTTAAATGTGTTCATTTTATTCACAAAACAAATTAAAAGAAAATATTGCTGACAACAAATGTCAGGCAACAAACATTTTGGAACAACAAAATTACAAAATTCAACTCTAACTACAGGAAAAGCAGATTTTTGAGTGAAAAATTAAATTCAGGGACAATAGAAAACAGAAACTTTCTAATTTGCTTTATTTGCTTATGGAATTTATGTGCACAAGCAAAAATTGCCGTAGTTTATCCTTCCCTTTACTCCGCTACTAATAAGCGAAATGTCAGGATTTTTGCTGAAAAGGATACGCTTGCCGCTTGGGTAAAAGTTCTTTATTTCACATGACAGCAACGCAAATAGCTTCTAAATTACGGATTAAATTCTGTTTGAGTCAAAGTCAATTTGTAGAATTTCGTCATTAATCAAAAGTTGACATATTCCTTGTTGGCTTTGCCATTGCTGCTGTTGTTGTTGTTGTTTATTTTGTTATTTGTCGTGCTAAATGAAGTTGCAAAAGTTTGCTACAGTGTTTTGTTGTATTGTGTTGTGTTGGCTTCTTTAGTGGGTTATTTGTTACAAAATGGTATTTAATAGCATATTAGCAGCATATCAAATGGAGGAAAGTGCCATGTAATCGTTTTGATGTAAATGAAAGATTGAGAGATTTTAATTTCATTGATAGAATCAAAATTTTCTTTAAGATTTTTCAAGAATTCTGTGCAATATTATTTGTCTTAATATTTAAAGAAATGTTTGTCAGCTCCTAAAAATATGCATTGAAAAGAGTGGAGGTTATCTGTTAAAATTTTTAGCTAAAAGTCATAAGTTTTTTTATTGCATAGTTTTAGGCGCTCCTTTTATTTCAATAACTTAAAAATTTCACAATCTACAAAAGCACAAGAACGACTCTGCTACGTAAATATATCCCAAAATAAGTATGATGCAAATGCTTGCAAAATGACAAAAAAAATCATAACACTTTGCTTTGACAAAATACCACATATACCCTGGAGTTCTTTTGTGTTCTCGTGACTTGAATATAAACTGCGTGACTACATCGTTTAGATAAAAATTAACATAATTTTAGCAATTAATTGGATTGCCGTCGGCGAGGCAAAATTAATTTATGTCACATATGCATGCGCTCATATTTTGGGTGTTAAGCGTACGCTTAGCCATTATTAATGTTACTCATGTGACATGCTCTACGCCGCAAGGTAAAATTTTAATAAATTTGTAGCATTTATCAAGGTAAAACTTTACTTTAATTTGATAATAACATTTATGCATTTCGAAAATAAGGAAATAAGCTAAACGTGCGGAAATGCTTAATTGTGTAGAGAACGCGACTATTAAAAACTTACTTGAACTCAATAATAATTCAGAGCAAAATTTATTCAAGCCGATGTGTTATTCTCACAATTTTCTAATAAATATAATTGAAAAGTTTATGGCTGATATGTATGGCATCAGGTCTTAACCTGACTTTTCGAAAACCTGTAAAGTATAATATTGCTTTCGGAAGTAGCTCTGATTAAATGTAATGTTTGAAGGTACTGTAGAAAGCATTTTTTCATAATATCGCATAAGTCTATGAAAAAAGGTTTTCCAAATTTTGCAGAAGCTCTATCCTTAAATAAAATAACTTTTGAACATATTTTCCAATGCATCGATTAATTAAAAAAAAAAAAAAAAAGTCCATAAACTACAGATTTCTGACATGAAAATAACTAAAGCTCAAAGGCTCAAAACTTTAGAATATTCACTTCAAAAATTTTTTGTAGACTTACCTACATATCGAGATCTTAAAATAATATTTAATGTATAAAAAAGTTCCTAGCTCTTTAGTTATTTTTATATAAAACTAATTTTTTTTTTTCTGTAGTAATTATTGTCGTTTCAGAAAAGTCCTTGTTTGTGAAAGAAAACTTATCTTATATATCAAAAAATTTAAAGAAAATAATGTGTAATTTTCATAATTTTAATAATTTTCTCTCTAAAATTTTACTTAGCTTAATTTTCCTTTATTAAAAACGAAAAAAAAAACAAAAAGATATCACCATCTTCAAAGAGAAAACACTTCCCCTTTGCTGTTGTCGACATTAAAAGCTCAGACAGTCTTTCATCACTCCCTAAAACATTTATTTAATTTTCAGTTATTCCATTTACAGGATTTCTGTCAATTAAAGATTTGGCCACTTTAGCTCTCTCTGTCTGTGCAATCTGAGTACTTGAGGGTGTAATAGAAATAAAATCTTAGAAAATGGATGCAATTTAACACTTAAAACAACAAAGTATCAGAAAATTGATGTAGAAAAACTCCAGCCAGTTGTTGACGTTTGCTTTTAAAAAAAAATACCATGGCACAACAGTACAAAGATGAGCTGTAACAATATGAAAAACTAAACAAAAATTATATTGCTGAAAATTTATAGTCGGCCAGAGTAGTCCCCAAACAGCAGTACATCAAATTTTGTGAAAAGTTTTATACCTTAAAGTGGTATGAAATGATTTTCCATCGATTCCTACAAATACCATTAATTTCACCACGCAAAAACATGAAAGGATTGGAATGACTACAAGGAGTTTGCATTTATTATATCTCTGCAATTTGACATAACAAAAATCCTAGATAACTGTCACATTTTTTCAAAATTTTACATCAAAAATTTTAAGTAAGTACCTTTTAAAAAAGTTTATTACAACATTTGCAAATTTTAAAAATAATAGATTTGCTAATTACGCTACTCCCAAACCTAGCATGCCTATATTCAAAAGGTAGCTTTTAATAATGAATGACTAAGGGAAATACGCGACACTTGAGTAAATGTGTGTTTAAAAACGTTGGTGCAGAGGGAATAAGACAGTTTAAAAAAACAGTCAATGTACACTAAAACAACTTAAAGACTGCATTAAATGCAAAAAAAAAAACCAAAAGTAAAATACGAGTAAATTCAAGCGTCATGGAAACTTTAAAACTTTGACTGGAGTAACATGCAATTCGCAACGCAGCAATGCACAGTTTGTACTTTTAAAATAAATATTTGTGAACAAAAAAACTAAATATTAAAAAGATACATATTAAGGTTCGGAATCTCTGGACTTTCACAAAATCAAGAAAAAATTAAACACACTATCAGACAATCTATTAATTACCTATAACTATGGCCGTAGTGCCTCCTAAAAACTTACACCATTTATCCGAGCATAATTGCAGGCATTTTATACGAGATTGAGATCTACATAATCTAACTCATAACATGACATACTCCAAGGAAATATTAAGAAAGCTAATGCCACACATAAGTTTGACCACAGACACATCCCTATTCAATGGCATCTTTGTTTGAATGATTTAAAGCAACCACATTAACCAATACCTTTTAGAAAAAAGACAAAGACGACCGAGAAACAATCGTCTTCATAATTACTTTATAGACAAAATCGCAAACAAATGAAATCTGAGATAGTAAACACCTTGAAAGCCGCCAATCTTCAAAGTGGTGGCGAATATTTCGCAGCACAAATTACTTGCAGGGTCATCACAACTGATGATATCAGTTTCGTCTATGTAAAATATATGCAGTTTACGTTTGATAAATTAAGTTGATATAGAAAATCAAACCAGAATTATTTAGTGATCAACATTTGTTTAGTTTTCTTTAAACGGTTAATAAGGAACATGAAGTGCTTGCAAGAGAATATCAGTCAAAAACGGTTTTTTCGCAGATAGACAACACATCAACTTATCACTGCGATAATACACCAGCGCTTAAAGCGATCATATCATTGTGCAAGAGTTTTTAGCAAACTATGCAACGTACATATTTCACCTGCAACCTATGCAATTACGACTTCGAAGAAGTCAGTTTGTGTCGTTTTCTTAAAGCAAATTTGCTGATGAAGTTGACTCTGCTGATTCATACGAGAGTCGTTTTAGCGATTCATTTTGGCGAGTCGTTTTGGATAGTTCGGGTAGTTCTTTTGGCGAGTTGTATTGAAGAGTCATTATGGCGAGTTGTATTGACGAGTCATTATGGCGAGTCACTGCAATTAGATAGCTTATCCCTATCAAATTATTGCCTGGTATTTAAACATGAGCGTGCATGCGATCAAAACTATTGTCGTTTCGGCTAGTCGTTTTGGTGGGTCTTTTGTGTCAAGTGCATTGGGCGTGTCTTTTTGACCATTTGGCGAGTTGCTGTCACCAGATAGCTTATCCCGATTAAATTATTGCTTGGCATCTGAATATGAGCACACGCTCAATCGACTCTGTCGTCTCGGTGATCGAAATACTACAATAATGTGGTTAAAAATGTTTGCTGGGTTCATATGCTGTTCACTTAAAGGTTTAAGCATTTGAAACGTTAGTTGCGGCTTTGCCATCGCCATTACTTAGTTCAATTGCTTTGGTGGTTGAAGGTGCTGAAATAACAACTCACATAGTATTTCGAGTCTATATAAAAACTTTTCTGTCCTTTTTTAATTTTGTTGATATACGAGGGCGGATCAATAAGTCCGTGACTTTTCGAAACTTTCTCGAATGTGCTCGAAAAAAATCCAATGATTTTATGCATCAAAACCTTCTGAATAAAAAATGTGTTTAAATTTTTAGTAAAAAAAAACCAACTCGCCACAATTTTTCAGATAATTTAAATTAAACAGAGCAATAGAATGGAGCAGCTGATTGCTCACCGAACATTGTCAGTCGTCTAGAAAGTATTAACAGTAGCACAAATTTCAAAATTCATACAAATTATTTCTGTTACTTAAACATAGGACTATTGCGGCAAATTCTAATCAACTAATAATAGCAATGACTTGGTTTTATCAAAACAAAAATATTAGATTACCTGAAAATGATTTGCAAATTGCTATTCTATTTTCAATTGAAAAATTTCAAGAGAAAAATCATTTTAAATTAAATTTGATTTTTTTAAGGTTGCTGTATTCTGTTTCCTTAGTATATTTCCATTGCGTTACCAGTATTAACTTGCCAACCTCAACCTCATGCGATATCATTTACAGTAAAGATAAAATTTTAATTGCTTTTAAATTGATATTCAGCATGAGATATGGGGCGTTTTTTTTTATACCAAACCGATGCTGTATGTAGTTTATTTATAAAATATATGCGGCTACGTTTTGAATAAACAAATGCTATTTTTATCAAAAAATGTTGTATGAGAATATTTATTTGTGGCATTTTCAAAAGCACTTAAGGATATCCTTGAAAATTCGAAAGGTTAGATATTAAGGATTTGCGGAGATTTTGCGTGGGTTCATTGAGTAAAAAGTGTGTGGGCTTTACGATTGCTTGAAATGTATGAAAAAGAAAAATGTGTGGAATATGTGGAACGTTGGGCGTTCAAATTTCCAATTTTGTTGTTTTAATCTAATTCGTTTTGGACATTCTTTGATTAGTTTATTATTTTCTTAAGTAAATAAGCCAAAAATATTGTTGCGTTACAAAATTTTAAAAATTTATGAAAAATAAAAAAAAAATAATTCTTAAAATAACTTTTCAAATATGAATTCTAAGAAAAAAATGTTAGGAAAAATTTGTAAAATACTAAAACTTAGCTAGTCTTTAAAAATTGTTTAGATATTTTACATATTCTATAGGGTAAATTATAATTTGTGTAGGACTTAAAAATTCGTCTTTGCTGGTATTCGGCATTTTTATTTTTTTTTTAATTTAAATTTTTTTTATTATATTACTATTATTTTATATTACTATTATTACTACTACTATTACTATTATTAATAATTATAGTTCAACATTATTTTATTGAACTTCAAAGAAAGTATTATTGCTGTGAGTAGAATACAATTTCGGACATTTTCTTCCTCACAAAAAAATTGTGAATAAAGTGCTCAAAGTTATGCAGTTATGCTGTAGTAACGCGTTGAAAACTCCATAAAAACAAACTTTATGATTTGAGAAAAAACACTACATATTTTGCTGCAACTTTCTGCGGTAATTACTATTTATTATTACCTCCGTTTCTTAATTACTTTCCTCTTTCATTTACAAAAAACATTCAGTTTTACTTAATGTTTTGATAGCAAAATTTGAAAGTTGCAATGCTGGCGCATATTTTAGGTCAGTTTTTACATTTTTGTTTTTAATTTGTCCAAACAGACAACATCAGAATGTAGTTCAGTAAACAGTTACTATAAATTTTGTTTCAAAAGTTAAATAAAATAAATTCGATGCTGTTATCCATTTATCAAAAAGGTAATTAAATAGAAAAGGATATTATAAAAAGTTGTAGAAAAGATACACAAAGTTTTTCAAACCTATAGATATCTTGTGTGATTGACTTTGAAAGACTTTAATTTTTAAAATTTTATTTTATAAAGATCTCGATTTTTTGATTTATTTGGTCCTTTGGAAAAATTCAACATAACTCACATGGGAAGTTTTATTGAACCCGGCAATGGCTTATGCCTGGGTTCATACTGATTTCCCCTGGGCCAGTTCTGGTATCCTGCACTGACTTATACCTGACTGATTCGTTAGGTCTTGACCTTCAAGCTTGTTCCAATAATGAGTAAACCAAATTTTACCAAGCAAAATTGTAGCTTGAATAAATTTTTCCTAAAATAGTCTGCGAGCGTAAATTTTATATTACAAAGAAACAAAAGGTGTCTTTTGATAGGTTGCTTTGGCTAAGTTCACACTAAATAAATGTGATAAGTCGCTGGATTGGAAATTGTTGACTTGGAGTAAAGGCGCCAAAAGAAATATTTAGAGTGTTTTTTGAGAAAAATATAAAAATAAGATTGAAGGTATCTTCCATACCAAATATAAGTTACTTCTTGACATATTGATAGAAATGATTTTTTTTTACTTAATTTAAAGCCATAAGCTAAATGTCTAAGGATGCTAATAGCTGTAGTATCTAAATTCTATTATTTTAAATATAACATTAAAATGACCAACACTCCCACCAATGAGACTATGGGAAATTTTACCAACATTTACTTATAACAAGGGTCATTTACTTTACTATATAAGATTTCAAATTTTTGTGGCTATTTAAACCCAAATATTTTTAAAGCAATATGTTATATAAACACATTGAGAATACTAAAATGTTAATCACTCTGCAAATTGCTAAGAACTTTGGCAGCTTCTTCAGTACATTTACAATAAATATGCTAAATTTTTTCAAACACTCTCACCAAGATTTGCCCATTAAAGAAGTTTTTTAGTCTCATTTTCAGAAAAAATGGTGTTTCCTTAGAAAATGTCTGCCTTATTCTAAGGAAAAATTTTCTCAGAACTGAGTTTTGAGACAAATTCTTCAATATAGAAATAATGAAGCGTGCAAACTATACTTCCTTGTAATTTCAAACAACAAAATTTATTTTGAAGTGCAACCTTACAAATGTTAAAAATTAAATGCGAACTCAATAAATTATGCAATTTACGTTTTTTCAGAAAAAAGAAAATGATGGCTTTAAAAATACAAATTTAGCTTACATCAATTTTCCTAGTTTTTTTTTTGTATTGCTTAAAATGTGCATTTTCTTATAAAGACCCACTTAAAATTTATGCAATATTTTGACTGTACTGTGTTTATTTTAATTTGGATTAAAATTTTTATTTTTATAGCGACTCTTCAAGAACTTTCATACATCCATGCAAATCGGCAAGCAAAAGCAGAACTTTCATACATCCATGCAAATCGGCAAGCAAAAGCATCACATGTCCTTCGTTACTTTGGTTGCTTTTTGACATCATAAAATTTAAACATTTGATAATAAAAAAAGAATATAACATTTAAAAATAAGTAGGTCATAAAAGCTAACATGAACAAATAAAACCACTGAGTTTCCTAAAATTCCACGTACACTTAAAGGGATATTCATAAGCCATAAATTTCGACATCAAAAATTTGTAATGCCAATAAAAAATGATTTTTTTTTTCTCAGCTGCATTAAATAGCTCAATAAATTGTGTAGCGGACATTTGGCGACGCACACAGCTGCAACAGACACTCACATATGAAAATAAAAAGCCTAAAGATATGCAGCAAATTTTTTAGAAAGAAACCAATATAACAAAAACATAAGCAAGTTGTAGTAGACACAACTAGGCACAAACTACATTCAGAAATTTTTGAATATGCAGCAGCCTCAGCAATTATATACTATATATATTAGGATGGAGCGAATAGATTAAAGTGAAAAACACTTAACTAAAAGTTCTGGAAAACACAAAACCAGAACCAATATATTTTATAAGTCAAAATTATAGATTCTTATACATTTTTGGCTATGCTTTTGAATAGGAGGGCAAACTTTTTACTTTTATTCCAATTGATCCACCCTTAAATATGTACCTACATACCATCTTCATGATGAATTTTTCCAGTTGCTAGAACGCTGTTGTTATAGTTATGGTTTATAGTGCTGCTGTAGTGATGTCAAGTATTTTGTTTCGTTTTCTCCACAGACTGCACGTAAAACCAAAATAAAAATTGGCAGTTAAATAAAAGGATGAAGGAATAAGGCTGGTAGTATTTGCAATTTGTTTTTATGTTGAAAAATTTTATTGAAATTCATTTGCAAGCCATTGAAATTTATTTACACTGAACTTTACATTTTTCCAGAGAATTTTTATTTATTTCTTCGTTTATTTGTTTATGAATTTCATTTTTTTCTTTTGTTGTTTATTTTCATTTTTTAATTTAAAAATTGATTTTCTCTTTTCCGTAAATTGCTCGTAATCCTACATGGGATTTTAGACTTTAATTTTAAAATGATTTTGAAATCCAGCAGGAATTGTGAGTGATTGAGGCAAATAATTGCCTAGGATTGCTTTTAATAACTGTGTGGATTTATAGTTGAGCATGGCACTTTGCTTCAACTTCAACTACTGCATATGGCACACAGTATTGTAGTCGTATGGCATTTGCAGTTTTTCAGTAATTGCTTAATGAAATGTATTGCATTTTTAATGAACGTACATTTTTGCTGGAAATTTCAAAATTGAATGGAATTCAAAAAGTGGCACTTACTTAGCATCGAAATCTCATGAGTTTAAAGTGAACATGCATTTCTTGGAGGCAGATTAGGAGAAATGAAATGGCAGATAGTTCAGTAATCTTTGTTTTTTACAAAAAAACATGGATTTTTAGAAATAAAGTAAAAATGTAAAAGAACTACTGCTGCATTAACAATTCAAATCGACTCAATCTCTTGTAAAACTTAAAAATAATTTTAATATCTCAATAGCACTATAGAGAAGAGCTGTCCTTTTTAGAAAAGTTTTATTTAAAGCTGCATTGTTTTGAAAACGATTAAGTTAACTTTAGTATACCACTCATAAATTAAGAAGTCTACTGAGTAAAATTTATTCTTAAGATTGTTATTAAGTCACGCTTAGACATTTTAGGGCAAACATTACTTATAAAATTTGAGAGCCATCTGGTGACTATAAAATTTTATTTCCGATTTTTTTCCATTATGCTAGTGGTAGAAATTTTTTCACAAAAATCGCTCCAAACACCCTATGCTCGCTATATTTCGTCTGCTTTTAAGAAAACTTTAAAAACTTTCTAGAGGTGCAATAACTCTTGAGTCGTTTACTTTCTCAGCATAAATAGCCAGATAAGTTTATATTTAATAAACAAAAACACAAAGTTTTAACGCAGAACTTTCATTGACCGCAAGCTGATAAACATAAAAGCAAAAAGTATTCTACAGACTCAACAGTTGAGATGAGTACATTAATTGAATCACCAGATCATAGACAGCAAAAGCGTTCTACTGTCGAGACGATGGCGACAAGCTGTCTGAAAAAAATATGAACTTTTAATAAAATAAACAGAAATGAAACAAGAATGCAAACAAAAACTGACTATGCTGTCCTTAATTCAAAGTCGCAGAAACCATTTTTAGTTAAATTATGTTTGATCTATTTTGCGACATACCAACTGCTGTTTTACTTTCAAAACCAAGTTCAAAGACTTTATAAGTTTAAGCTAAGTTCAATAATAAGTGAAGATGAGTTAGAACTTCTTAAAAATATTTTTTTAATGTTGTACCTCGTCGTCAAATTTAGCGCATCTTTATGTATCACGATTCGTCACGTTTCGTCTCTAATTTTCAAGCCTGAAAATATGCTATTATATTTCAAATGAAAACAAAAATATTTAAACTGGATGAAGAAATATAAAAATTGTGCTAGCATATTTTTCGGCTTGAAAATTAGGGACGAAACGAGACAAATTGTGATACATAAAGAGGCCCTTAAAAACTTGAATAGTTCTTATCTCCACATCTGTAAAAAATTATATAGATGCATAAATAGGCTTGACTTCTTTCACGCAAATAAACAATTTAAAAAAATATTTTCTCAAATACCAGTTGCGCGGATTTTAATAAAGTTTCAGATTAAATGTCACTAAGGACGAAAAAAGTTTGGCATAGTTTCTTTTACTTTTAAGTCTTAAACTGGGTCTTATTTGTAACCAAAAAAATTATTTTTGAAATTTATTGCCAGCTTTTTTTGTTACGACTACTATTAAAGGAACAAAAATTATGCGAGATTGCGCGGTTCTGCTTATAAAAACAGGATTGACGAAAATTCGCCTTTGTATTATGAAATGAACTAAAATATTCTTGATTTTTTTTTAAATAAATATCTTGTGTTTAATGATGCAAAAAACATTTTGCTCTCGTTTTCATATCCTGACCATTACCAAAAAATTGTATGGTGCAAATTGAGATTATTAAAAATTTAGCTGCTCAATGAATGTGAACCAACTTTGACCTTTATAAAATAGACAGTTTGGAAGTTCAAAAGACAGATAATTTCGTTGAATTTTTCATCATATTTTATTTATGAGTTAGGGCCAAATCAGCAGCAAGTATAGAATTCATTAAAAAAGATTTATGTGTTGCTCCTTATGACAAACTGTTAACTGCTTTTAGTACAGAGTCAAACAATTCTTTTTTTTTGCAATAAATACTACACATTGAAGCTGCAAATCTCTACAAAATTAATAACAAAATTACGAGAAAAAAGGATAATAAAATTCAATTATATACAGCTGAACCACTACTACAAAAGCAAACTACATACAATGAAACAGGCAATGGCAAAAAAAACTAAAGTAATGGAAAAGAACAACAAAAGGAACTATAAAATTGTTATTCCACGTTTTAGTGTGCTATTCTATGTTGAAGTGCACAGTAAGTAAAGGTAATTTTTATTGTAATTGAAAATGCTCAAACCGTGACTACCTCTCTAGCTAAGCATACCAACTCTTGAACGATCAAATTCAGAATAAAATTTTAAAAATTTCAAATAAAATTTTGGTCAAATCTGTGAATTTTTGAAATATTAAACAATAATTGAAAATATTTTTAAGCTTTCATCCAATTTGAGCTACGGAAAGCACCGTTAGAAAAAACACACTTAAAATTTAGAATTTGACAAGGACTTTGATTAATTTTATTGCTCTGAAATTTCCATTATATATGGATCTGCATTATCATTCAAATGTCCGCCACGAGATCTACTGCAAGATCTGATTCTCTAAAATAAAATTTTGATAATTTTTCTGCACAATTTGGGTTGCAACTTGGACATATGTTGGTTTTTAAATGCTGTTGAATTAGAGTATTGCTTGCATAGAAACAATTTTAACAAGAGTAAGTTCAACCGCATCGTAATCGCACGATCTTGGAGGCCAATTGACATCACTGAATATCGAAATTACGCCTTTTGTAAAACCCTTTATTTATTTTATAGCTAGTGACATTTTAAAACCACATATTGTTGACATTAAAATCTTCAATTAGAGACCAAAAATCGTTGGTTAGCACACTCCTCCAAAAGAAATATGGTACAGTGACACTTCCACTCAGTGATACAAATATAATTCTGTTTTATACTGATAAAGTCAGTACTGTTGGTATGCTTATTTTTGCACACTACTATTTTTTGCTACCTTTATAGATGCCACCGGTGGAAAGAAGAGCAACAATAGAGCTGTTCATGTTTGCTTAAGCGCTTCACAGCTTCAATATTAAGCCACGTCAATCTGGTGCAATTCTTTTAAACTTATCCACAGCCATGCGCTATTTCAACCGCTTTTCTAGCTATTTATTTTATTTGAATTTTTTTCTATTCTTTTTATGCTTCAGTTTTTGCTTCAGAATAAAGTTGGTTGCGCAACAAAAAAAATGTCGTTATGCCGTTAACAGCCAACTAAACACTCTTATGTTGTTGCTGCTCTTAAAACTGCTGCTACTTGTGTGGCTTCAGTTAAATGAAATTCAAGCCAAGACGTGAATTCACTTAACAGTGTAGCTGCAGTGCTGTGGTCCTTGCAATTTTTTCCAATTAAGCTAAGAAAAATTATAGAAAACTTAAATATAATGTACACAAACTTGAGCGAAATGTGCTACTCCACCATATACATTTGAGGGGAAGATTATAATCCATGTAATATATATCCTTAATTTTTTTTTGTAAAATATACATATCAAATTGGATTTTTCTTATTCAAAGTTATAACAAAAACAAATGCGGGAATATTTTTATTTGATTTTACTGGCAATTTTAAATATATATACGAATATTAAAAAAATTTGTCATATCAAACAGCTTTTGAAGAAAACAGGTCTTGAAAAAAGAGCTTATATTCATATTACCTTTTAGGGACTCATAACTAGACCGTACTATCATAATTCAGTTGAGAAAATGGTAAGCGATTTCTCGCATAAGTATAAGGCGAAAGTGCTTTGTACCAACAATAAGTATAACATAAGTTTTATCATTAACTCCTCAAATAACTATGAAGAAGGACTACTTTAGTTTCGAAAATAAGCTTATATAAAAAGCTGTCTGATTATAAAATTCTCCTATTCATCCACTGACCTTTAACGTTACCACAAAATACTACTACAAAGTAGACAAAGATAAATGTTGATGTGGGTTAGTGGAGAGCAAAGATAGGATAAAACAAAACCACTAAACTGCACGTTATCTTTAACTTCCTTTCACACTGATTCTACAACAATTGTGTAAAAAAAATATATAAAAACGTTTAGTTGTATCCACAGTCATAGTTGCATACGTGTATGTCAGCTACTATAGCAATATATGTCTGTCTATTACACATACACATACACATACCAACCTAACTATATGCATACGAAAATTTCTATAAATAAAGACTTGTTGTCTATTGAACTGTAAATGATTACAATGAGGGCGATAGAATGAAATAAAAGCAAAACTTACAACAACAACTCTGCATACCTCTTGTGCTACTATATGAATAGAGCAAAAACAACAAAAGCACCAATAAAAATTACAATTTCTCTAATACTACAACGACAGCAAGAATCACTTCACAACTTGTAACATGAAATTAAATGAAATGATGAGGAAGAGAAAATGTTATTAAATAAACATGGAATATTTCAATGCTCGAGAGGGACAGACCGAGTGGTAAGCTAGTTATTTGAACATTTGTGTATTGAAACATTGTAGTCTTCATTATGATTGCGGAAAGTGAAAATGTGGTTTTAAATTGCATATTAAATTTTCAATTGCATACTTATGAGAGTTTTGCTACAACGATAAGGATAGTTTAAGTTCATTAGGTAAGAAAATTCATAGCTAACTACTATCAAGAATTTCTAAAGTGTTAATTAATTTTTAGAATTGCATTATAAATTTTGAAACTTTTTTTTAAACTTCATTGAAAATATCAGTAAATTGATGCACAAAGTTTGAGAAAATACTTTTTATGTAAATGAATTAAAAATATTTTATATTTAAATTACAAACAAAATAACATTTCAGCTCAACTGCTATAAATTATTTTCGAAAATTTTAAACAATTTTAAATGAAAGCAGCATTTTTTAAGGTTTACAAATTTATACTCGTCCTTGCTTTATTATTTTTTCCTTTAACATCTGCGTCATTTTATTATTTAACTTTGTATGAGCCTTCTTAATATTTATTACTTATTTTTACTACCTATCATTTAGAGTTATTTGCACAATCGTCTTTTCATTACCTTTTTATAACGTAATATTTACTCATCATTACCTTGACATACGAATTTATGTTGGCAGCGTGTACTTGAAATCAGCTTTTACAAGTCTTCTTGCCACTCGTACTACACTGATCATCACACAGCAGGTATATTGAAACATTTTTAGCACGTATGTCTGACATTATGTTCGCTACTTGACTACACTTTATATACGATAATAAAACACAATATAAGCTTCTCTTTCTTTCGTAAAATGCTACGTTGTAATACTTATTGTCGTCGTCAATTCTTGGGCACAAAGTAAACATTTTAATGACCCTTAATCGTTGCCTGTAACAAGCACTATGGTGGCCATGTGTGTGTGAATGAGTATATCAACTTTATAACTTAATCCATTAAGCAAGCTCTCTTACATGCTTACGTACGTATATGCGATAACCTACCGTTTAAAGTATTGACACGTTTCCTTATTTTCTGTGCGCTACATTGCTGTGGACAGGGTATTGCAATATGGGACAGTTTGGTCATTGCTTTGCAAAATTTTATTTACAACATTCAACTGATCGGTTTTGATGCTTTCTTCAAGTAAGGAAGTAAAGTTTTCAGTAATTCTTCAACATATAGCGCAATTACTTAGCGCATTGACCGAATATAAGTAATTTCTTTAAACATTTTTTGCTGCCAACTGCCATTTCTTTCTATATTGCTTACCAATAACACGCAGTGCAATTATATACATACATAAGTATAGATGCGTGTGTATGACAGCTAAAGGAAAAAAAATAATTTGCCGCAATTTCTCAAATTATATGCGCTCTTCATTTGTGTGTATACATATGTACGTATCTTATTTGCGCTTGTATTACGAGTATTTATATTGCAAACACTCGTAATAAATTTGCACCTTTTTCGTATGCAAAATCGTAATTTATTGCTTATTTGACTTTCGATATTTTCCACAGGTTTTTGACACATTTGACAGATGTAACTGCTGGTGGGATGACAGCAATAAATGTTTTCTTGTCGCCGGTATTGTTGTATTTTATTTTTATTTTTTTCATTAACAGACAGCTACATTTACACAAATTCTAAAGCAGTGAAAGTCGTATTCGTATTTTTATCTTTCAATCTGTCAATTTGTATTTGAAGTCGAAGACATTTAACAAGCAACCAACGAACTAAAAAACAGCAGCACAGGATGCTCTTGCTATCACGTTTAAGACGTCTGTCGTTTGTCATGCGAAATTTCCTTTAGCATTTGCATATTTAATATCGCGTTCATTTAAATGCCTTTTCGTCAAAGTTTTCGCTGATTAAAAATTTAATACCAGAAGTATTGCAAAAATGTTTTACATAATTTATGGGTATTTTTTTTTTTATTGGTGGTGCGTTGGCTTATAAAAGTTTTTTAAGTCGAAAACTTAAGGACATTTGGCGTATGTAATGGACAGGTGTTGCTATAATTTATTGTTTCTCGTTGAAACGTCAGTGGTATTTTGGTCAATGTAATACGCAGTTTTTAACATTCAATAGAGTTTGCTGCAAAAAAGTCACCAAACTCAAACTGACTTGCATTCACCAATGCAAAACATTTATTGGCAATGACACCAATTTCGTTTCAAAAACATAGACACCACATACAAATCGAAAACACAACCACTACATACAAATCGAAAAAAAACACAGATAGTAAATCTCTGTTTTACGTAGCACACGCCATTCAATTTGAGCACACACAAAACACCCAAGCATTTTATTTTTATTTTTCTCTTGTTTCACAACCCTATCACACAACCAAAAACGTGTAGTCCTTGCTGTTACAATGTTGTTGCTGTCCAGCCCCATATGTTTCCATTGTAACGCATTCTAACTTTTTTTTACAAATCCCGACACAAAAAGGGTCAGCAGTATCACAAAAAACAGCAATAAAGCAAAAAGTAAAATGAAATCGGGACAAACGAAATCACTAAAATAAATTACGACGAGCTCAAAAGAGACACAAAAAAAAAATTTTAAAAAAAGCGCAGCGATGGTAAAAGTGATATAAAAATAATACAATGACTGCAATTACAACAGCACTGAATCGTCGACAGTGATGACACTTGCACTTTCGGATGATGTAACAGAAAGTGTATCGTGGTAAAGTGCATTCAGCTCTCACGAGTTTTATTTACAAGAAGTAAAGGTATTCTTTTGTGAGGCTTACACAATATGCTAATAATAAGCGATTCATATAGGCTTCAATATCAGCACAGTTTTCATTTATCTCGTTTTTGTATCACGTTGTTAAAAACAGCTTACACACTGGCATTATCGAGATTTCGTTGATATTAGCTTACTGTTTGCAGTTACTTAATTATTTTTGAAAACGCATGTGCTAAGACACTCAATTGTTAATAATAGCATGCTTTATTAGCCATATGAGTTAAAAATATCATGGGAAAAGTCTCAAAAAAAGTAGAAGCAAAAATAAGTTAATTTTTTGTTACTGAATAATTTTTATGGCTTTTCGCACTACACTTATTTATCTCATGCGATTTTATGCTCAATGAATGGAATCATCTTAAAATCTTTCTAGTGTACTAACTCTTTTTTCGAAATCAAATGTACTCAAATATATACAACTGTGTCGAAAACTACATCATTGACCACAGACACTGCCACCTAAAAAAAGTGCGACAGTTGTATGAAAGTCAAGTGCAGCAAGCAATTTAAACTTCACTTTACGGAAACTGTATTTGTTGCATATGGTTTTGTTATGCTTTGTGATACTCTCTAGATGTAATTCAATTTTTTTCTGAATCACGCAAATACTGCGGGCTAAATTTTGAACTAAATGTGAGACGAAAAGAGAATGATATAAAAGGATTGCAATCGCGTTTCATATACTCTAACGATTTAAGGATCCCATAGTATGATAGTAATTGTACTTACCTATCAAGAACACTAGGCATAATTAGCTGCTAGGTTTGTGTTATAATTGCCTCGAGCGCCACACATTAAAGCCTGCACTGAAATAAATAAATAACAGAAGAAAGCATATTAGTTTGAGCTTAGGTTAGGTTAGAGTGGTGGCTTAGCAAACAAGCTGAAGCCTTAAGTAGCACTGATTGTGCCATTTTAATACCACGTTGCGTGACCCGGCGAAATAATGGTTGTAAAAATAGCTATACCCAGTTAGCTTTATTAAGGTAGTAGAGCAGAGATTCGATTTCAATTTCAGCAAATTCGCTAAGGTAATTGAAGAAGGGGTTGCCAAGACATCTTAGCTTAGTTAAGAACAATATTTCTTTAATTACATTATGACTAAGGTTTTTCCCCCTATTTTTATCAGGTTAAGTAGTTTGGGTTAATTTTTACGAAAACTTTATTTTCAGGAACTATAACAGTTCTTAAACTGAATATGTAAAATGTTAAAATATGTAAAAATCTCGAGATTTTCTTATCCCACTTTTGAATCTGACCAGACTTTTTTCGAATTCGCTTACACATTTTATTTACTTTTAAGGTACCTGCCGTATCGATATTTCATGATATCTGCAAGTAATCATATTTTAATGTATTTACGATAACAAAATTAGTTTTCAATAATAGGAATGTGGCTAGTGGATTTTTTTCAAATTGTGTTCTTAGTCGTCACTATCAAGGCTAAAATTGTAAATATTTTAACATTTTGTAATACCAAAAGATAAAATAAAATTATCATAAATTTTAATAAAATAACTATTTTATTGATACTCATTAAATTCGAAGCTCTTTTCATATTGCTTCATATGCAAACAGTATCAGGAGACCGACCATAGTTCGGCTTTTTGTGAGGTTGAAAAGTCGAAAAAATATGTAAAATATTAGAAAAAGTTGAAAGAGGTTGAATAAGTCGAACATATTTAATAAGTTGAAAAATGTTGAAAAAGTCGGAGATTAAAATATGTTTTTTTTTGTTGAAAATTTTGAAAAAATAAAAGAGATTGAAAATCTCGGAAAAAGATTTATTGAGGTCGAAAAGTCGAAAAAAAAATTAAGAGAGGAAAAAAGTATAGAGAGGAAAATCTCGCAAAAAAATTTCAACAGGTTGAAAAAGTCGTGCTGAAATGTTGAAAAGTCTTAGTAAATTGAATTAAGTTGAAAGAGCCTAAAAATGTCAAGAATAAAATGGGAAACTGTCAAAAAAAGTTGAAACAGTCAAAGTAAGAATCTAAATTTTTCAACCACCATATACACCGATGCGTCAAAAATGGTCTGCGGAGTAGGTTCGGGTATCTGTTTAAAAGACAGATAAATTTCTCAATTTTTTCGCTTACCTAACTCAGAAGTCTTTGCTATTCAAGAAACCTGCAGGTTAGCGGGCAATTCAATATGGGAAAGCTAGCAATCTTCTCCGCCAGCCAGGCCGTAATGCATGATATTTATCTAACTATTTTTATTTGGAAAAAAAAAAAAATTTTACTGCTGTAACTTTAGATCTATTGCAAACTTTCTGTTGAAATTTGAAAACAAAACAATATTTTGGCCCAACCTAATGCTGCAAAGTAAATATTTTACTATTATTGCGCCAAAGTGGTCAGCACTTTGTTTTCACCCAAACTAAATTTGTTATTTTCTTTCTTCATTTCTATGCCAAATTTCAATGAAAAGCAAACTTTTTTTTATTTCACAGAAAAATTTGCTAAATTAAATAAGTTTGCTTATTTTGCTAAAATAATGGGGAAATTTTTCACAAAAGAACTTTAAGTAAATACTATACGGCTGGTTGTTAAAGTAGTTGTTCCCTTGAGCAAAAAACAACAAATATAATTTTCGTTTTGTTTGCTGCTGCTGCTGCTGCTGCTGCTCTACTATACACCAGTGAGAGCTTTATTTATTGAACACCAGCAGCACCACTCTCCAGTGTTGGCTACTGAAATTCCCCAATGTAAAAGGAAACTTTGAACTTAAACTCAAAAGTATGGCATTGCATAAAAAAAGCATTATTTTACGCACATAAAAAAAATGGAAATTTTTTACTAAGTTTACAAAATTTAAATAAGTAGTTTTGCTTCTTTCAATTGTTGTTGTTACAGAATATTGCTGCGCCATGCTTCATTTCTATTCTCAGTGGGAATTCTACAGATTTACGTAATAATTTATCAACTAAGTACTTTACTGAGGCAAAATTTTAATATTAAGGTTATAAGTTAAAAACTTTTTTAGTGGTTTAATAGTAAAAACTTTTTACGAGCTGTGGCTTTATTACGTTTGCTCAATTTACTATTATTTGTAGTTAAATTTTAGCTAATGGCGTAAAAGTTGTAAAACATTAATGTGCTATGCTGCAAGTTGTGTATTAAGTTTATTAAAAAAAAGATTGTGTAAAAAGAGTATGACATTGCAACCTTTTATTAGTTTGCTTAAAGGGATTAAAAACTTGCCCGATTACTTAACTTTAAAACTGTGCTAGAACTGCAATTTTTCGCTCATAACAGTTTTTGTTCAGTTTTACGAGATTTCGAGGAAACTAGAGTAATATTAAACTCATTTTTATGGATTCAGAAAATTGGTAATACTATGCTACTTATATGAGAGGTTAACAAAATTCATCTCATCTCATCAGATGAATGAGACTTGGTACATATGTAAGAGATATGGGAGAAACTATGTTTCTATCAAAAAAAAAAAAGGTGGTACCAATCCTCCCATATGAAGAAATACTAACATTTTATTTACGTATCGCAACAACTATTTGACGCAGATGAATAAGATTTGGTACATATTTTTCTTATGAATTGTGGACTGCACTTAAATCATCGCATCACCTATCGGTAAGGGAAGGCTAACTAATCCATGTTATTTATAAAAAATTGCTTCTACGAAAATGACTTGCTTGTATCGCTTTGGCGCAAAATATACTGAACCGATTTTAATAATTTTTTTTTATAACTACATTTTTGTGCTAAAGAAGGTTACTGCATACTTCGTATTTTTCACTTAAGTATCCTTTTTTTAGGTTTAAGTTTTTGCTGATGCTTATGCTGCTTCTGGAATTTTTTGTTGTGATTGTGAGTGCAAATTCGCTGACACCACTTGTCCTTTAGAAGGCCAAAAAATGTCAATCTAAGATTCTTGTCATTCAAAATTTATCAAAAATCATTTTGTTGTGATGAAACACGAAATAATATTATCATTATCACATAAGCTATGTTATTGCTACAAACGTTATAAAATAAAAATAATGTTAAAAATTTTCTGTAGCTGCTTTTTTTTTTCTTGTTGCTATTCTCAATGTCAACAATCAAAAACAACAAACAAGCGATTTAAAGTGCGCTATCGTGATACACAACACTTTCGTACACACAAATTGTGATTTTCAATTTTTGCCTTCTGGGAAATGTTAGCAACACATTTTCTTCCGCTGGCTGACACTTTATCTCTAACAATCAAATGCTTATTGACGCTGTGAGGAAAATACGAAACAATTTTGTTATGATTTACTGAAGACTATGAAAATGTTGCTTGAAAGTGGTACTAAAACACGTTGCGTTCGTTGGTGGAATGAGTTGCACACTTTGACAACAACAACACTTTTTGTATTATTGGCTTATGTTTTGCTTTAAATGATTTAACATATAAAAATATCATTGTCAACACTTATCCCAGCATTTGTGATGTTTGCATCTTATTTGTTTTAGTACTCAGCAAATATGTTAAAATGATTTTCACATGAATTTTTTATTTGACATAAAAATAAAATAAGTGAAAAGAAAATCACAATATTCAATTTTTAACACAACTCACTTGGGTTGCAAAATGGAGTGTATTGAATTATAAGTGTTGTTGTTATAATAAAATGAAAATTGATTTACTTTTTTTAAAGTAAGAAGAAAAATTTACTAATGTTGATGAATTAAGTTAGTTACCTTATATAAGGTAAAAAAATTTAACTTCCATACGCAGCTAAATTTCACCAATTGAAAGAACATAAATCAAAATAATTTTATATAAAAAAGTGCCTCAATGTATAAAGATAATCCCAACTTTTATTTTAGAAAAAAAAGATAAAAAAGTTAGTTTTACCTCTTGCCACTGTATGAGTGATTTTCAAAAAGTTATTTTTCTTCTTTTTTTTTTCTTGCAGGTTATTTTCCTCTCGGCTCTGAGCATTGCCTAACGTGGATTTGCTTGGATGTGCTTTTTTGTACCGCAAGCATTATGCATTTGTGCACCATTTCTGTGGATCGATATCTTTCACTACGTTATCCGATGCGTTTTGGACGTAACAAAACACGTCGAAGAGTTACATTGAAAATCGTTTTTGTTTGGTTGCTGTCGATAGCGATGAGTTTGCCGCTAAGTTTGATGTACTCAAAGGTAAGTTGTGGCAATTGATTTGGCGTAATATTCTTTGGCATGTGATTTTTCTGTATTTAATTTAAATTCTTCAATTTTCTGTTTTATGCACCAAAAAAAATTGTTTTATTTTTAAAGCACAAATATATTTTTTTTTTTATATTTTGTGCCAAGTGACACGTAATTTTTAGAGAGAATTACTAAGGGGATTTCTTAAAAATTTGAAAAGGGTTAATGTTACCCCGTAAAAGGTCGCATTGAACGATTTAGCGCCAATATTTCTTTAATCATTCACTTTTGATCAGAATGATTCAAGAAAGTTTTGTAAACAAGAAAGTAAGACAAATTTGATATTAAACGTCTCTTAAATTTGTTTGTACTTGCAAAAACATAGAGAGATAACAATTATGTAAAAAATGCAGCAATGAATTTCCCTAAAAAACTTTGAAAATTTTCAACAAAATTGCGAAAAATGTTATATTTTTTATTTGCATTAGAACCTTGGCGAAAGTACCCGAACGGACCAAATAAAAAATCTTAAAATTCAAATTCAAAAATATTTTCACACATTTTAAAATTGATTTAGAAATAAATAAGAGGTACAGTCTGTTGCAATAACAATAATGGCAAAACTATTTAGTAAATTGCTCATAGGTTATTTATTGCATACTTTTGAGCATTTTGAGCATTTTGACATTGATTTATTGTTTATTTATGTCGAATTTTAGTCGTTGCACACATTGTAGTTATTTTTGCCGCATGCGCAACTGAGGACTTGGAATTGAGATATAAATTATATAAAGTCAAATTACTTAAGAGGACGTTGCTATTTTTGTGTTATGTAGCATGGAATTTTTTGATCAAATTTATAAATGAAAATTTAAATTTGACAAAAATTTTCCAAAAAAAAATTTTAGGCGATTACAAAAACTTCATCTTGCCACTTTTATTGGACTTGCTATTTATTTTACCAATTTTAACTCTATGAAAAAAATCGTCAATGTTAAAGAAAAAACATTATCCAAAAAAAAAGTTTAACAAAAGAATCGAAAACTTTATATTTTTATGATACTCTGACTCAAGTCAAGATTTCTGTTTTAGATTCCATACATTCTATTTTACACTCACTTTAATTCCATAATTTCTTTTTATTTGTTTGTATTTATCTGCCTGCTAGGCAATTGTTATCCTCTTATTTGCTTAGACACATTATATTTCGCCATCTCTTTCGCACTTGTACTACATACATATGTGCGTATAACTGCATGATGTTTATCGTTGTTATTCACTTTGCGTGTGTGTGTTTTTTGAATTTTAATTTTTTTTCTTATTCGTTTCTTTGTCACTGTAGGATCATGCGTCTGTACTAGTGAATGGCACCTGCCAGATACCGGATCCTGTTTACAAATTGGTTGGCTCAATTGTTTGTTTTTACATACCACTCGGCGTCATGCTGCTCACATATTGTCTGACTGTGCGTTTGTTGGCTCGTCAAAGGCAAAATCTCGGCGGCACAAATCAAACTGCAACACCCGGTTGGGCAAGCGGTTGGCTGGGGCAGACGCCAGCATTGGGTGAGTACAAAAAAAAGAAGAAGAATACATTTGAATTTGTTACAACGTTAAGAGTTGACAATGAAAGTTGAATAAGGAAACGGTTTTTTTTTTACTTAATTAATGGGTATTAACTTATCCACGCAATTTCCATTGAACTGTGAAGCTCTTTATTTAATTAATATGATGGCATTTGATTAAGTACATGTAAAAATTTTGTATAGTAAAAATGCAATGTTCAACATGTGGTATGTGTAACATTTAATTTAATAGTTTGGCTTCAAAGCTTTTTCATTCATATGTTGACGAATCGAATGTGTTGCTAGTTAGTGCTAGCATATGAAAGCCAAAATGCATAAGCGAAAATGGCTCTTTAATAAAATAAAGGTTTAATCAATGGCCGCATATTATCTTTGGCAAAAAAGTGCTAATTTTATGCGCAAATATAATAAAATTGTAACTTAAAACTGCAGCAATATTTTTAGTCGCTTGTACCAAAATTATCTTGTATATTGCAAAATCGAACTAAACACAAGGTTTTGAAATGCTATTTACTGCTTCTACTTTGCACAAAAAATCACTGCTATAAACCACAGCGCAATATAAACCTCAACGCTTTGCGCTGTGGCTACCTTTTTTCTTTCTCACTTACTGACAACGCCTTTCAACATGCGTTTGGCTTATGGTTGTCGTGTTTATTATGCACCAAGTTAACATGACTGCGTACAGCAGTCAAACAGGCATAAACCAAGCGCACCACTGCCACCATACCTGTAACCGCAGAGTTGCAATGTGTGCCAAATACCAACAGTCAGCCAGCAGCTTAAGCGTTGTGTGTTTAATCTATGTTGATATTGCTACCATATCAGTATATAGTTGTTGATGCAGCGTGATTTTTTTTTTGAAGTACGCTTGTTAGCCTTAAAATATGCTATACGATTTTAATATTGCAGCTTTTCATGCATTATTTAGCTTATATTAAACATGTACGTGTGGCATTTTTGAATAAAGCTGAAGTGCTTGAGTTTATTTCGGATTTTTGAGGATTAGCACAAATACATTGAATTTTATGATGAATTTTTGTCTGCATTACTATTCACAAGGTTTTCTGTTAAAATATTTAAATTATTTGAATCGAAATTTAAATTATTAATTATGTCTATCAGATAAAGTAAAATAAAATTTTGTGACATCGGAAGTGATAGCTTTTTAATTCAGTATAAAATCGCTACTGTTTGTTGGTTCATCAAAGGCTGAAATGTTCATATTTAGTTTTCGATATTTTACATAACACGGCGTATGAGTAACATTTGTTAATTATACTTATAACTTAAATTCGATGGAACATGGCAGTTTGACGTAGAAAGCATCAGTGTTTATTATATTCAACGCAATCACTAAATGGAGATGGCATATTTGGCTGCATCTTTAAAAAACTGCTATTCACGGTACAAATATTAAATTAGCATTAAGCACAAAAATGTTTGAATAAATTTTATTACCGAATAAGTTCTTATAATATATAAATTCAAAAATTTTTAACATTCTAACAAAAAATCTTAGCCAATACTTATAACATATTAAAATTATTACTAAGAATAAAAATTTTGTAATTTTTATGTTTTTTCTTTATTTAAATTTTCCTAGAACGTCGCTGCACTTGGCGCCGCCTATTGAAAACAAGTCAAAATACTACTTCATCCGTAACGCATCCACACTCAGCCAATTCAACAGATACTGAACTTTCAACACTAGACAATCATGAACTCTGGTTGCCTGATTCAAGGTTGGTAATAACGCAAAACAAACAAACAAAAAAAAAAAAACAACAAATTCATGGATTTTGCACTTTTTCAATTTCCTTTCAATTAAAATGGATTTTTTTTTTCACAAACTTTCAATGCTTTTACTTTTCTCTATTAGCATACCGGAACCAACACCGATAACCATGACCGCATTGCATCAGTTTGGTGCTGAAATGTTAAAACTTTCACGTGGCTTAGAGTCGGTAACATCTTCTTCAACAACGGGTTCACCAACAAAATCTGATTTTTCCTCATCAAATCACATGCAATTTCCATGCAGTCCAAGTCAACAGAAACACCTGCAGCTACAGCATTCGCATTATCATCAGCATCATCATCATCATCATCATCAGCATATGCATTATCAAAAACAACAACATCAAAAGCAGCAGCAGCAGCAAACGCAGCAACAATTTCATCAAAAAATGCCAGATCCTGTAATAACATCATCGATGAATTTGTTAAGTTCGTCAAGTTTAAGCAGAAAGCATGAAACGCTGGAACGGTGAGTCGAAAAATCCAGATATGTGTAATTTTCTATAGGAGCATGGTTTAAGGCGTTGGTTGTTGTCATGAAATGTTGCTGGCAAAAGTTCCTATTTATGCGTTACTTGCAGTGAGAAATATTTAATTAAAAATATGCCGGCTTATTTGTGCTCATGAAATTTTTATGCTGAATGGAATTTTCATAGTAAATATAGGATGGTGTAGTGTTAACTTTGTGGTTTGAATATTTTATAGGTTTTTTATTTAAAAATGTGTTTATTATTTTTATCCAAGGTATATAAATGTTGAATTTTATTGATTTAATCAAGAGAGTTAACATTTACATTTATCATACATTTGTGCTTTTTTCAATACAATTTTCATTTCTTTTAGTAATTAATGCTTTTTATGCTTAGGTTTTTCTGCACATAGTTTGCAGATTATTATTAATCTTCTAATTGAAAATGAGCTGCTTTCAGCATATCTAAACATCGACTATATATGAGCTGCTTCAATTCAATTGAACGATAGTTTTCAAAATAAAGTTTGAATGCTTTATTCACTGTTCTATTATGTATCGTTTTATGTTAAATTCAAATTTCAATTCATAAAACATTTATAGCGAATTCAAACCTTAAAGCCACCCTGTTTAAACAACTGCTGTATCTTGCATTATGACACAATTTTCGTAGCTCTTATTTGTATTTACGCGTCCTTTGTGAAGTGACAACTATCTTCTGAGTACCCGCATTTGTTTGACAGAAAAAGAAACTAAAACTTTTCAAGTTAATGACAAAAAAGTTGGTACAGCCCACATCCTGCGTAGAGAATATAGTTGCTGTTCATATGATATTTCTTAAAAACTACGAGTGAAACTTTGACAAAAAAATTAAAAGAAATTCTTTGACAAAGTTTAGTATGAGCACACATATTTGTTTTGCTTAGCTACATACTTCAGTAAATATGCTCAAACAGTTCACAAATCCAAGGGAAGTCATAAACAAAAGTTAGAGAAAAATTAAAAAAAAAAGTACAAAAAAAATTAATTTTGAAAGTAGCTACCATTAACTAATTTAAACTAAAGGAGGATTTATAATATTGCTTAAAACCGTTGACATACATTTTAGTTCTTAAATTTTAAGAGGCTTTTGGAAAATTAAAAAAAAAACCAAGCCATTCAAAAATTTTTTGACAGCAAATATGCTAACAACAACAAAAAAATCAGCCGTGAATCTTGAGATTATTTACTCAAGCGATATTATATTACTCACAGATTTTCTCTCTTCACAAAACGCCTAAAACACAAAACGAATTTACATAAGACATATAGAGCATATGATATAAATCATCTTTTCATCTTTTACTCTCTCTTCGATTTAAATTGGTACTATTCTTGAGCCTAGCTACTATAGCGATATTTTATTGTTGGATATCTAAGACCCAAGCTTTACATATATGTATGTAAGCCTACTTGAAGTATTTGTAATATTCATCTAATATATAATTTAGTAAACTTATACAAGCTAAGGGAAAAAATTAGCTTAACAAATGATACAAAATTCGAAAAAAAAGTCCAAATGACTCCTAGCTGATACCCTCATTACTCTTCTCAAATATAGAAAAAAAAATTTCAAACACAGCTGACTTTGCAATAGCAAAAGTTTTTCATGCAATTACCTTTAAACTAAATTATTTTTTATATTTCTATGTAGAAGAAGAACTTCATAAAAAAAGACCTCAAAAATTAAAACAACAAAATGAGAAAAGAAAAACATGGTGGTTGACCAACATCCGGTTGCTTATAAATTGCCAACAATGCTGCGATAAAAAGGAAATGGAGTTGTATGTTTATGACTTCAGAGCAAAAAAGCGCAAAATTTAAGTATCTTTTGTGGAAAGTAGACAGCATGAATAAACAGTAAATGCTTTACAAAGAGAACTACTACAGCGTATTGTAGTGGCAAGCAAATGCGGAGTCAACTACATCATCAGTACCATCACTTTAATGGCTTTTGAATTTTTGTACAACAAACAAATAGTTGTTTCATATTGAAAGAACGATGACATTTAATAAAAGCTACGGATCATCAATACATTCTTCCACTTAATTCGAATGCTTAAATGATTTGCTCTTAATTCATACCATAATGCAGTGTACCAGTAGAGAAAATCAAATAGTGCTAATACGTAAAAATATGGATATTGCTTAAAAGTCAGAAATAAAATCTCATGTGATAAAAATGTTTTTTTGCAATATACATACATCTACGTCCTTCAAGTTGAAAATGTCATGCATTGGAAATTTCATGAAAAGAAAGACCTAAAGTGAAATGATAAAGATCTGCACTAATAACCGTTTAATTAAAATAAGTGACATAAGAAGGGAAATCTCAAGAGACAAAAATACTCTGCGATGAAGTGTTCAAAAAAATAGTCTCCAATTCAACACAACTTCTAACAACTTCAAAATTTTGTTAAGTTATAAAATTATTTGCCGAAATGAACGCAAAAGTATACTTTTAATGTGACAAAGTATTCTGAGTAGGAGTAAACAAAGAAATGAGTAGGGGAACCACAAAGTAATACAAGATATGCCGCGCACTACAGAAATTGCAATATCAGTATTATGTATGTATATGATAAAATTGTCATGGGACATCAGACAATGAAGATTTTGAAAATGAAAAACTGATAGCGATTTGTTCGATTCAAATCATCTCCAATATCATGAGAGTAATTGATGATATTTTTTGCTTCAGGTTAAATCTGTGCTGCATTGTCAATTTCGACACATAAAAAAGTTTATTGCGTATTCAAACCCATGCGACAAAAAACCCATGCGATAAGAAAATTACGAAGAGAATTTAGATCTGCTGAATTACCTTTGTTGCAGGAATTTTTTAATTTGGATTTTATTTTATTTTTTTTTAATTTTTCATATTATGAAATTTTAAGCAGACTTTTATTGAAAAATATTCTTATGCTGTTTAAGTCTTATCGTATTGAATTGTTATCGTAGGATTGGGATTGAGGTATACTAAAAAAAGTAATACAATATTATTAAAAACTACATCACTGATTCCAACCGGCAAATTTTTACTAATCGTGTGTGTACAACGAATCAAAGACAAATTGTCTGCAAACTATTTGCCATTAATTTTCATCAAATACTCATAGAGATTGCACAAACAAATCAACAACAAATACTTAAACCAAATAAAGCGCGCGATTATAAGGCTCTTTGTTGTGACAACAAATAGCGCAGCAAGGACAATCGTATTGAATTTCGTCTATGTATGGTCAAATGATTTGTTAACTTAATATAAAAAAAATAAATAAATAAGACATATGATATTAAATTTGGGTGGCTATTTTTTCTTTTTTTTTCATATTGAATTATAGAACCCGTTAAAGCTTTATTGCTGCGAGTGCTTTCAGTTAATTTAAGATAATAAGAAAAATATATAATATTGAAAGTTTCCACAAGTCATCGCAGTCTATGATCAATGACTAATAACTCTCTTTAAAATAAATTTTTAATACACTCGTTTGAATTCTTAACGGGTTTTCGGTATCTTTCGAAAGAAAACCTTAACAGATCAAATATTACTGCTAAAAATTACCAATTTTTAGTAAAATGTTTATCATTATTTGAAGAATGCATTGAGAACAGCATAGCCGTTCAACAAATTATTTTTGCGTATAAGAAAAACTGCTATTTGGTAAGTTTTCATATTACTGCAAAACTCGTATAGATAAGAAAATTTGTCACTCATACGTCATGTTAATAGTGAAATCATAAGACACTTAAGCACACCGCTAATTTAATTTACATTAAAAACTGCAATTGAATTTTATACAACTTTTAATTCAACAGAAGTATATAACAAACTATTAGTGGCGGCTTTATAGAATTAATTTAAATTTAACTAGAAATTTTATAGATTTTTTTTTTTCAAGTTAATCATTTTATGTTGTTGAACTCAATTTTGCTATACATCAGAAAGGCTTTGAAAGCATAAATTCCATTGAAAATAAATTTTCCTTAAAGTTTCTTCTTCAACGATAAAAAAAATGATTGCTAAGTTCCCTTCAGAAACCTTAAGCAATTTAAGTTACTAATGACTTATTCAATCTTATCGTCACGTTAAAAAACTACATCAACGATTTTAATTTCCTTTTCAACTTTCCAAATAGATCATTATGATGGCAAGTATTTTTCATTCTAGGTAAACGTTGCTGCTTCAATATCCCATTTTTTATTTACTTGCAATGCTCATAACAGTTAAACATCCCTTTTCTGCTGAATGTTCTGCTATTTATTCCCTTACTCCTTCAACTGCTTTTGCTCTATGTAGCTCGAAAGTCAAGTTCATTTCTTATCAATTTCGCATCATCAGGAGAAGAAAAAAAATTGATGCCATTCGATTGCGCTCGATTTTGTATGAATTGATTTTTGCTTTCTGTTCAATTTGACTTTCATTTTCGTAGTTTCGCCATTCATTTGATTTTGTTTACTTGTGTTGGTTGGTTGGTTGGTTGGTAACTTTTCCCTTGTATTCGCTTTACTTTGTAATTCGCTTTTACTTCCTTCCTACTTTTGAGATAAAAATCACGAAATAGTTGAAAAATTTAGCAGTCAGCAATATTTAAAAGCATTACCATAACAAGTACTATAGCAGAGTTTTACTATCTAAAAGGATTCAGTATAATATAGTTGATGGTGAGGAAAACGTTAGAAGAAAAAGAAAAAATAAAAGCATATGACGCCGGGCCATAAGGACATCATTTGTGAGCGCAAAGTATAAACATTGCTACATTGACTTTCAGCAATAGCAAATATATAAAATTCATCTTGTATTTGATAATATCGCTTAAAATACATTGCATATTTTAAGGCGTTTAGCCTATATGCCATTGCGCAGCACTTGACAGTTCTTGAAGGTTTTTTGTTTTTTAAATAGCGAAGAGAATTGGTGCAGAATTTTCAATTCGAGTTTTTATTGATTGCATGAAGATTAAAAAGCGTAGTAAAGATTTTCTTAAGCCTTTTCGTGACACCCAACTTAAATCAAGTACATTACGTAGAGCTTTTTAGTTTTGTAGCCACGCTGCTAAAAAAATGTGAGCATTTACCATTTGGGTCGATATTCTAAGATGGTAATCTTCCCTAGATAAATGATAACAAGCGACTGTAAAAATTTAAGAAAAAAATCCGCAATGCACAAAATTAATTGAAAGTCACTCATACGTCATCATTACCAAAACTTTACTGAAATCATTACTTCGTAGTTAACATGTCGTATGATTAACACTTAATATAAATTTTAACTTTTCATTAAAACAACATTATTAAACCCAAGTAAAAATATTAAAATTTTCGCTGAAATCTGAAAATGTTCAAATTTGATGCTTGATTTGTAAAATGTTATTCGAAAAAAAATTATATATTTTTCAGTTCACCATCAATTGCATTACTTACTGGCTCTTGTTTCGCTAATAATTTCAACAAAACTTTCTTTTATTTAATTTAACTTTGGTACTAAATTGCATGCTTTTTTGTGGCAATTTACTATAATTTTATTTTCTATTCAACAGAAAAGTATATATATATATTAAATTCCACATCCTTGAATATTCTTCAAAGAACAAAAACCCTTGAATATTTATTGGCAAAACGAAATAATAATAAAAGTGAAGTACCTGAAGAAAAAATACAAATAAGAGATAATGCAAAGAAAAGTCGTTGTGTCGTTGTGTTCAAAAGAAAAACTTTTCTTTATCAAGTTCAATATGTTTTGCCATTCAAAGGTTTCGAAAGTTAAATTTGTGTCAGTATTATTGTGCATAGAAATAAGTATGTACGTATATGTATAAGTTTTTCCTTTCAAGTGTATGTGTTAATTTGTGTATGCGGTAAAGTTTTTCTTTTGATACTTCAACAAGTTTTCCTTCTTTGCTTTTATTTTTGTGCATTGTATGGAAAAAAATTAAATGTGCGCTTTATAGCATTTTATGGTTTTGCTTATGAGAAAAATATAATAAGTAAATGCTTTAGGGATTGAAGCAAGAAGAAAGTGTGCAAGGAATAGTAAAAGTTAGCAAGCGTTGATAGCACAAAACAGCATGCTATTATAATACTTATAAAATTGTCACTGATGGCGTACACCGAAGTGGTAAATTGTTATTTTTTATGATAGGAAAGTGACACGAAGGATTTTTCAATTTATTTTTTAATTTTCGAGTGAATAAAACTATCAGTTTTGCAATGGAAATTATTAAAAACATTAGTACTTTTGAGCAGCCACAAACTAAATTATCATTTTTGTTAAGCATAGAAAAAACTTGGGAAAGTGCCGCAGACATTACTTCAAAATTGCAACGAACTTGAAAAATATGAAAAGTTTTAATGATGCATAAAAGACAGATAATGAAATGTTGCGCATACGACATGTTGAACTTTGAAAATTGAAAATATTGGCATAAAATCCTACTTAATACTTAAAGTTTAATATTTTATTTAAAATTACAAACAGAACATTCCATACTTTTAATATCTTTAGATACCTAAACATAAACCGTTTCTAATTACAGCAAGAGAAAACAAAATTCTAACTTGTGCTCAGTAGTTGCTTAAGTTTCTAGAATTTGAGACATTTCAGTTCTTACCCATGCCAATACAACCCATTATGTTGAGCTGTCAACTTACTGACCCTCCTCTTCTCCTGCCGTAATTAAATGTTAATTGTTTCTTTCTGTTTACTATGGCGTACGCGCTACAGCTGACGTTGGTTTATTTTCATTGTTTTCGTACTTTTGTCTAACCTTTTATTGAAAGATTTTTTCCATGCGCTTATTATACTTATCTCTTCACTTTTTTCATTGTGAGTTTTGGCTATTGTATTTAATTGTGCAACAATTTGGCGAAGGCAGGAAGTGGAATAAAGTAACACAATAGATTTCTTTTTTTTTTTTTTTTTTTTCGAGAAGAAAAAAGGACAAAAGCACACTTGTGCTATAACTTTGGATTTGCTAGTTGTTCAAGTTCGTGAACTTGAAGTGTTTTCTTCAAGTGCTTTCGAAGAACTCATTTAAAATAATAGAAAAAATTATGCCAAAGAAAAAGGTGCATGCCCTTAAGTGGGTACTAAATTTGCATTTTCTGGCAATATATAAACAAATGGGGTAAAAATGAACTCAAAAGAACATTGTGAGCAAGACTGTTATGTAAAATCAATTTATTTTGCTTAAGGCAGCATAATTTTTTTTAATAAATCTTCAAAAACTTCGCATTATTTAATATAAGAACTTGAATAAATTGATTTGAGACAGAAATTTTAAAAAATATGGTATGCAAAATATCTTTAAAATGTTAAAAAAAAAATTATATAATATAATATAGGCGAATATATGACTATTTTAAAATCTATTTCGTGTACTAAAATTGTCCCTAATTATCCCATGCAAAGAGACTTATGACGTGGAAAAAAAAATTTTTACAATCTTTTAAAAAAAACATCAAACAAAACAAATAATTTTCTGAATCAAAATTTTCTCTCCCTATTTTTCAGTTCACTTTCACCACCGTCGCTATCACAACGACTGATGTCGTACAAGAAAAGACGACGCGCCTCAACAGCGGCAGCTCAGATGGCATCACGTGATGATGACGATCAACCACCCGATGAAACGTTGACGCCACAAAAGCGCAATCGTTTTAATAGCCTGCCCAAAAATGCGCTACTCTTTCTGTCACGACAGTCAAGTCGTAGCTCAAAGACGGACGATGAGTTGAGCAACAGCTGCGTAACAACACCAACAAAAGGTGGACACTCGGAAAATGCAGTTGATGATGCAAAGCGACAACAATGTCATGCAGGAGAGAATAAACATAATGGCAATGAAGATGCCGACTATTTACAATTGCCGCCAGTCTGTACCTGTCCCTATTTTGGTGATCGTCCTTTGCAGAATTGTGTAAAACCTGCAGAGGTGAAGATTGTCTCTACCAGCTTTAAACTTTGTACAACAACATCACCTAGCGATATGGATCTGCTAGCTAGTGTGACAACAGCGGCTGCAACAGTCACCACCACTACAAGTCTGAGTCCATCGCACCTAAACAACAACAATACAAATATTGCACATTCCAACGCTGATGCGACAACAACATATTTAGCAGCACCTGGCACTCCTTGTCCGGGTCGACGAAAACTGAGCATTTCGAAAACCGCCAGTGTTGTAACTTGGGACTCAGATGGACATCGACGACGTGGCTCCAGTTTTGGTGGTGTACGCACTTCACTTGTACCAACAACACCCACCAAAAGTTCAATAGGTATGCCGACATCATCGTCGGCAACACCACTGCGACGTTCCGCAACGCTGCGCAGTCATAACAATATGAATTATCATCATAATGCTGGCGCTGGTAGCCTACTTGATGTTGGCTCTAACTCAGGCAGCCTGGTGCTGTCAAAGTCAAAGTCACGCTCATCACCACAATCTTCACCCTGCCTGCTGCAACGAAATCAAACGGTGCGATCGCATCATTCACGCAATTCCAGCGTGATATCGCGTAATTCATCACGTCATGGACGCATCATACGACTGGAGCAGAAAGCAACGAAGGTGCTGGGAGTGGTCTTTTTTACCTTTGTGATACTCTGGTCTCCGTTTTTTGTGCTCAATTTGCTGCCGACGGTGTGTGGCGATTGTGAGGAGCGGATTGATCATTGGGTTTTCGAAGTTGTAACGTGGCTGGGCTACGCTAGTTCAATGGTGAATCCAATTTTCTACACCATCTTCAATAAAGTTTTTCGACAGGCATTCAAGAAGGTGCTGCTATGTCGTTACTCAGCAACATCAACTTGGCGACCCAGTAGGTAGCAGCTATCAGTAGGTGGTGGTAAAGGAGTGGCAGCTTGTGGCGGGGATAAAGGGGCAGCACCAATGGGAAAACAACTGCAGGTGCAATTGGTTGTGGAGAGTACGTGTGGGATAACAACAACAAATAGTATTAAGCAGGGTAGTGGTGGCAAAGCACCGCGGCTGATAGGGGTATTGAAGCGTAGACGCTCAAGTCGTGGCTGTAGTAGAAGTAGATGAATGGAACAAATTGATGGTTGTGATCTGCCGAGTGGACAAAAAGAAACGATAGTGTAAGGCAGAGAATTTTTAAATTGGAGTTAGATTCTACTAAGTACTTTAAAATTTAACTTTCTCAAATCATGGAAAAAATTTTTAAATTCGACAAAAAAAATTTACAAAGATGGAAGATGGTCGGGTATTGTGGTATACATGTTCTGTTTTTTGTATTACGAAATATATTCATCTAGAATTTTATGAATATTTGGTGATAAATAAGGTACACTTGTACAAAAAATAGGATTTTTTAAATTGTTGGGTAATGTGGTTCACAAAAATTAAAAAGTCAAATCAAAAGTCATTCAAAAAACTTATGATTTTATGCATACATATTTATTTCAACACTTTTTACCTTCTTCGAGCTAGAAATTAACTATAGGCCCTTTAGTGAAAAAGTTGGGTATTGCGCCACACCTTTTTTTATGACAACTAACATTTCTCTAAAAAATATTGACACATAGTTATTGAATTATTTAGAAAACTAAGGCTACGAATAGAAATTGATGGATATTCTAATACGCAAGTAGCTTTTGAATTTAGCTCAGCCGGAAGTTAAATTATATATTTTTAAAAGGCAATCTAAGTTCTCTATTTACGACTTTGATATCTTAGTTAAAGTCACATTGACAGCTGCAAATACGTTGTTCGAAAAGTGTAGAAATTTATTGTCAACTGATAAATTAATATTAATCAGAGGTCATGTTGATTAATTTGCAATTTGTTTAAGACTCTTGGTAAAATCTTTAAAAAGAAAAATAGTAAAGTTTGTAATGATGTTGCTGTTGAGCGCAGCCACTAATCAAATTACAAACTTCTGTTCAAATAACTAGAGCATGCAAAATGGTTTTTACAATTCGACTCAAAGTTGCATCCAACTACGCAAACAAACTGTTGAAAAATGGTATTATGTAATTGTAAAGTAAATATTATTCATACGTCATGCTGTGCATAATGCTTTTTTTTTGCAATGAACTTTTTATATTTTTTTTCACTTTACATAGCATATATAACATGTTATTTGGTGTTACTAAATCAAACTATGGCTGTGAAACGGTTCACACTAAAAGCATTTATTTTACAAAATTTTCGCTACTGCAGATATATTTAAATTTCCAAACTTATCCATAGAAAAATTATAAGTTGTGCAATGTGTAGCGCATTGTTTTATTTTTGATTTTTTTTAATAAGCTTATGATCTACTTTCAAAAAATTCTATTTATTTTGAAACAAAAATATTTGATTTTAAAATAATTGCCGATTTATATCATTGAAAAGCAAATATTTAAATATTTATTTATGAAATCGATTTTCGCTTATGCATTTATCTCAAACTCTTAATACCCAAATATATTCCCCCAAACGCTTCAAAGAGCGGACTCACATTTTCGCGCGATTATATTTCGGTGCACTACTCCCTCTTAATGCTGTGCTATTTAAGTTATTTTCCTAAAATATTTCAAAAGCCTTTAGATTTCAGAAAAACTTTACGCTTTAGATTTGTTGAGGTTTTGTATTCCATTTAAAATCTAAAACATAATTTTGTAAATATTTGTAATATACATACGTAAATGTACACGTGAATGAGTGTGTATGTATGCGTCATTTCACTATGTATTTATGTGTACAATATTTGTATGTGTACAATATTTGTATGTGTAGAATTTTTGTATGTGGCTTGTTTTTGGTCTAAGGCGTTTAATAGAATTTAATTCCCTTTAACCCCTTTTTAATTGAATTTGACAACATAACCCTACGATGTAACTATTTTGCTATGCCAAGCAGCCGCAAAATATGTGACGAATTAATTTTCTTGATTGCTATGGCAGCAAACGAAGTCGTAGAAAGGAGTAGCTGCTACTGTGAAGGTCATATTGTTGATTTTGTATCACAACATCTTTAAGTTCTTTGTGGTGGAGCAAATAGCCTAAATTCTTTAAGACTCTTGGAAATTTTTAAACTGGCGTTCGAAGGCTTATGAAGAAGCGTTCTTTTTACAATTTGTTTTTAGTAAAAAAAACGTGGAAAAGACTTTTTTCTTTTATATTATATAGATATAATATAACAAGTTACACGTTCTTATTTCAGCCAACACCTAAGTAGCAGAGATTGTTTTGATGTTGTTTTTTTTTTATTTGTGCGCAGCCACTATTTAAATTAAAAATTTTTGTTAAAATTGCTAAAGTTTGCAAAGTGTTTCCAACATTTCGCCTCATAGTTGTATCTAACTAAAGAAAAGTAAATAAAGAAAATTGGTATTAATTGCTGACTCGCTCATCGCTCATACGTCTTGTTGTGCATAATGTTAGTTTTAGCATTTTATAATTTTCTTTCACTTTTCACTAAAATTTAGCAACTGATTAAAAACTACTCATTTTAAAACTTATTTTAATTAACATATACTTAACTAAGAGAACTAACATTGCGAAAAAAAAATAAAACACAGCTAGATATTAACCTTATTTTGAGCTTGCAAGTAAATAAAAAATATTTAAACAGCCATTAAGTAAATTAAATATTGTATCTAAACGAAAATGCTACACAAAGACAACACAATGTTTAAATAAAACAAAAAAAAAAAATGCCACAAAAGCACCCTGCTTTACACTCCGCGCAAAAGTCAGACTACATCACCAGGGAGCATAACAAATCGAAAACAAGCCAAAGGCTGCGAGTTGCCAGCTGCCGGTACGACATGCAAATACGACATTTTATAGTTGGTAGCACATAAAACATCCGGCATGGCTCTTATATTATAAATAATGCACAAATACGATGTTCTTAAAGTAACAAATGAAGTTGTGAAACAAAATATATTGAAGGTGGAAGAGAGCAGACTTTAGAAGCAACTTGCCTTTGGTCAACCATAAAAAAGTGGAACTTTTTAAGCAGTGAGCTGCAAAAATTATGCAATATTTTTTTTATTTCACACTCATTTAAAAGTTAAAAAAATTACAGCTTTTATAGAGCAGCTTTTTTAGTACAAAAAGTTATTAAGTTTTACACAAAAAAATATTGTAGAACAGCAATCGAACTGAAAAAATCCGTGCTTTTTTGCATACCGATTTATTTATAAAAGTAATTCAACAAAACTCAACGTATGCAAACTATCAGCACACTTTTTGCTAAAAAGATTCTTTAAATAAAATATCCAGAAAATATTAATAATCGCTATTTCTATAATTTCTTACGACTTGAGATCATAGCAAAAGCTTTTCCAAGGTACACTATCAATCTCTTTATGTTTTGCATCTTTTACTTTGTGTTTCGTGCTGAAATTTAAAATCATTTTTTTTTGCTTTTCGGGGGACTCATGTCCGACTTCCAAGGAATATTTTCCAAACCTAAAATCAGTATATTTGCGATGCTGTCATTGGCTAAGATATCGCAGTTTAAAGTCAACTTTTTCATTTAATAACCATGACGTATGAATAACTTTTAATTCAATGCAACATTTTAAGACGAATATATACTTTTTTCGCTTTAATTTTTTTATGCTTCCTTAATAAAAAGTTTCCATTTTCATTGTAATTTCTCATGAATTTTAAGTCTTGGGCCTACTGCTAACGCACACATATGCACATACATATTGAACAGAAAAGCAGCATTATATGCGGCATATGGAAATAATAAAACGAAAACTCAGTAATACAGTCATACAAAAAACAATAAAATAAACTTATACAACAAATGCAGTAAGTTCTTTAGTGAAAGAGAAAAATCGATAATTGGGCAAATGTTTTACGACTTAAGTTTTCAATAGCAACTCTTTGCTTGTACAATGTTTTGTATGGTTTTCATTTCAATTCAATTCTATTGCATATTTTGTTTTATTGACTTAGTTATAATTGCAATTGATTTGAACATTGTTTTGCATGTTTTTCATATGGTTACAAATAATTTCATTAAGTTTGTAATTGTTTACAAATAAATGGAAACGCACTTTGAGAAAAAAAAAAGAATTTTATAAATACTGAATTTACAGTTGAAGCCAGCTGCCACTCAAAATCAGACCAAAACCGTTCCATTTATGTTTTTTGTATTGCTTAAACTAAGCAAATATTTAACCCACATAAATAAATGCAATGTATCACTATGCATATAAGCAAATCAGCTGAAATGTTCGTTACCAAATTGAAAACAACAGCAATAACCATAACAAAACGATATCCATGCAAATTTCACTTATGTCCTTCAGACTTGTAGTATTTTATTGATTTTCATTGAATTTATTTTTATATGCTCGCATATCGTGTACGGCAGTATTTCATTTGAGTTTATTTTTTCGAATAATATTCAATGACATGTACGATTTGTAGCAAATGATTTGTTTAGCATTAACTCTAATTTAGTATGTTGCCAATAATTTAATTTTTCTTGGATATAATTGGAATAAAAAATATCTTTCAATAACGAAAAATGCAGTAAAATCTTGTAGTTGATAATTTTTTTAAAAATGAATGACCAGTAACTTTTTTCAGCAGCAGCCACGTATTTTTCCAATATTTTACTGCACTGTATTTCATGCTGAACCAAACCTATTAAGAAAACTAATTCTAATTTAAATCGCAGCTACGTTATCTCAGCACAAAATCGACAATAATTTATTGTCTAATATATCGTATAAGTAACATTTAGTTCAGTATACTTATATAAAAGTAAAAGTTTTCAGTCTCATATGAAAGAGTTTTATCAGCTGAAAGTATCGAAAGAGAATGCAAATATTTGTGGACGATCGCTTAGGTAACTACTAAATTACCGACATCTTATAATTTATCATTAATTTATAAAATTTTTTAGAGTTAATTAAAATATTTTTCCAATTTAAAATATTTTTACAATTTAAAATATTTTTATTTTCATTCGCAACAAATTCCTTGTGTCCATGTTATATTTACTCCAAAAACTATTTATCTACTTTCTTGATCAATTCAAAATTGCATTTCTAACTAAATTTTCAGTTTACAATTCAAAGCTAATAAAATTTCAATTTTGTAAATATGTTTATCAATGCTGTAGTTGTAAGCATATTGAAACAAAATTTTGTGCAGAATATCAACGAAGTTAAAGTTCAATTAAATGTAATTAAAAGTACCTTGTATTCACAACTCTTAGCAAAGCTTTTATTCCTAGCTCTACGGTGCCTGTTAGCTATTGTTGTAATGTCCGTAGAGCACATTTTATTTTGCGCGCTCGTACAGTTTTAATGGAATCTACAACTACTGCTACGTTTTAACAATGTAAACAGAATAACGTTATAACAATCTATTTTATTTTCAATTAACGTAAGCGTTAAGGTAACATTTTACGTTTTAACAGTTTTAACTTAATTGAAATTGCCAATTTGGGAGATGATACTTAAGCTCTCTCTACTTTTCTTGCAACCCTTTTGTTTTTTTTTCCGCTTTAAAAAATAAATTAATAAATGCAGAGGGAATAACAGAAAACAAAAAATTTCGCTTAACTAGTTTTCTTGATATAAAATATAATATGCATTCTGCATTATTTTTTCTTAAGCAGCCAGTGATGAAAAAATATTTAGCTCAATAATAATAGCATATTAAGGTTAGTTTACATATTTTTATGCTTCAATTGAAACGTTAATTTTAAAAATGAACTTAGTATGCGTGATTTACGATAAAGTTGGTTCAAAAACTTTTGGAAAAAAATCGTAGCTCTGTGATTTTTCAAACGATTGTTAGGTGAAGGGGATTTGATTTTATGCACTTTTTAAAAGAGTCAAGCCCATTTTTTAGTGAATGAAAAATAAGTCAATCAAATTTTACATCAGTTTTTGATAACTTCAACAACAGTGTGAGTTGCCATTAACTGAATTTTTAGCTCTTTGTTAAAAATTTTGATTTTAGCACCTTTGTAATGGTATATTATAAGACTCTTTACGTAAGCCAGCCAAGCCAGAGCTATAACGATCAATGTAAGAATATTTTTAAATTAAAAGGAACAAATTTTACTCGATTTGAGCTCATTAACGAAAAATTTTTCTAAACTCCAATACTGTTGGACATGCTAAGATGAATGCTCGATCCTTAGAAGCCAATAACTTTTGAAGTGATTTTTTGCTTCTTTAATTGCAAAAATTGCTTAAATCGGAACGCTTCAGCCAGATTTACATTAAAATTCAGCAAACCCAATTTTTTATTTTTTTTTTTTGGTATACAAAAAATACTTTTTATATCTCAAAGAAACTGTCAAAAGTGCAAATTTTGTAATAAGCTCATTATATTATTAAGCAACATATTGAGATGCAACAATGTCAGCACCGAGCAACTATAATACTTTTTAAAGTATTAGAAGAGCTCAAGGGAATTTGAGAAAAAAGAAAATTTGCGCTAAAACAGCAGAAAAGAAAAACGAAATCCTACCTATAAAAGTTGGTTAAAAGTTTGACACAAACTGTCATAGAAACTTGTCTATACACACAACATACATACAAACATACACAAATGTCTGTTACTACCACTAAGCTCTGCTTGACACAGCTTTGGGCGCCACCAACGATGATGATGATGGCGCTTTAAAAATTTTTTATTCATTTTTCTTATTTAACTCAGAGGTAAGGTAGCAGTTCAGATAAAAGAGTTAAGGCCAAGAAGAACATGTCGTCTAGTCAGTTGAGTTTGCTACTAAGTTTTATACTGGGTGGAAGAAAAAAAAAGATAACTGAAAAGTTAGAAACTAATTTTAGTAGCACATCATATCGCTGTTAGAGTGAAAGTTTTATTACGAGTTTTTTTTTCTCTGCTATCTTGCTACTTAGTAGCAATTTTTTATGTCAGAGATAGAAGAAAGAGAGAGAGTGAGAAAGGGAAAAAAGTATCCACGGAGCAAAAAGTTCATGAAAAACATAGTTACAGTATGATTTTTAGCAACTTTTCTTACTAGCGTAGCTATTAAATGCAGCAGCAATAGTACACAAGGGGACATTTATTGATTATGTTTATATCGATTTTCAGTAGTTATTACTAATTGATCTATTCGATATACAGAAAATAATTATTTGAATAAGTTAACATTCCACTTCTTCCGCAGCATAATATTAATGGACGACTATATATTTAGTAATAATTACCAAATTTAATATTGATTCAAACAAATATTTCTCTGCCGCAAACATTCAGTTGTTAATAATTAACAAATTATGCGTACGCACATATTTATCAAAAACTTTATGTTTTTTAACATACTAATAAGAGATCCTTGAACAGTTACGAATTTAAATTCATTTTATTTCATGAAATTTTAAATGCAGCTGTTACTGAGATAGATAAAAATTATTATCGATTGCTTGAAAGAATTTGCTTTAAAGTGTTCTGAATAAATATGACAAATATTTTCATTTTAATGCTAATGCTTTTTGCACCAAACTTTTCAACTAAAACGACCTCAACAATTTCCCCCGCATTTAATGAAACTTAAAAGAGCAATAGACTTTTGTGTTTAACATAAGTTTTCTGTTGTTAAACAAAAAAAATAAAATGAAGTCCATTTAAATTGGCATGGAAAATTTTCAGCGAAAGTTCAAAAGAAAAATATTAAGTATCAGGTATTTAAATTTAAACTTGCGTATAAATAACATTTAAATTTTGAAGCAGACAGTTTTATATGCAGCTATTTGTAGTTAAAATAAATTGAAATTTTTTCATAAGTAATTATGTCTTAAAAAAAACATCTCCAAGCTTTTGCAAGTGTAAAATATGGAATTAAATGTACGACAAAACATTTGTTAATTGAAAAGATGACAAATGCTTAGAAAATTCACCCAAAATTTCAGCTGCTTGAATTAAATCTGTGAACGGCGTAAACATATAATCCATATTATTAACATTAAAAAAAAAACGACATTTTTACTCAAAAGTTAATAGCTGATAGAAAAAATCATTTCATACGATTTCTAAATATTATCATAAAAATTGGATAATAAAATCATATCTTAGAACTAACGGATTTAGTACTTAGGATTTTTTTTTTTTGTAAGAAATTTAATTTTTTTCAAAAGACTGATGTCAGGAATTGAAAAAAAAATTTCCGTCAGCTGTTGACGTCGGAGTAAAGACTTCTTTTTTTTATGTTACTTATGTGCTGTCAGTTTCATAAGACAAAAATGCAATAATTAATTAAATTAAGACAAAAAAAAATGCTATCAAAATTTCATAAGATTGACGTTAAGGACTTTAGTTCAAAAAAAAATTTTCAGAAATCTTTTTAAACAGACAATTTAATTATTTTCTAATAGGTAAAATATGTATAAAGGAATATTGCAAATTTCAACAGAACTCTTCATCTTTTGCAAGTCATTGAAAATTTTGAACAGCTGAGTGAGTTTAAAATAAAATACTTTTGATTAAAAATTTCAACCGCGGTAAGGTTAGATAAGAGAATCGGTTAAAACGTTAATTTCAACAGAACTTACGCCACAGATGAGCCTATTGTAAGACAACTTTATAACTTTATTCGTAAACAGGGGTGCCACTTTCAAATGACCACAAGCTCACATATAATTTTAGTACAATTTTAGGCAACATTTTCAAAGGATTCGCGTTTCAGCTGCGCTACTTTGCCACAACTATTGTAAAATTTATAATAGTTTAAGCTAAATAAACTAATGGTATATAGCGTTTTTAAAACAGAAAAAAAATTTAAAAGGGGAGAAATTTAACAAAACGCTTCTAAAAGAGTAGTAGTATGATAAAAGTTTAATAAGACTTGAAAAAATAAAAATAAAAATTGAAATCGTAAAACAATAAATCGAATTATATTTCATAAAAAATAATTCAATGAGGAAAATTCAAACAAATATATTAACAGAATTTTAGTTACAAGCTATGTTTTAAACGTAAATAAAATGTATAAATAGGCTAAGGTGGTATAAAAAAGAGGAATTAGTCATAATTTTAGCTTTCTAATGCAAGATGTAAATGGAGCTCAGAGTACTCAAGAATACAACATATTTGTATATCAATGTAAATAATACTGAAAATCACACATCTATGTAATGTGGTTTGCATAAGAGGACTTTATCTTGCAAAGATTTCAGGGTAGCCAAAAGTATCGTCTAGTATTGGAAGCTGAAATTTTAGAAAATTATTACCTATCTACATATTATAGGAAATTTTGGCGTTCTGTCTTCTGCTTCCGATAAATGTTTTTTTCTATGGAAGCTTGAGGCTTGCTTACTATACGTAGGTACGTATTTGTAAATAACATTTGTAAAAATATTTAGTGTAAATAAAATTTTATTCATGTCCTACATACTTATGTACATATATAAATGTTGCTCCAAAAATGAGCTCAACTAACTAAAAGTAAATAAAATAAAAACTTTGAATTGAAATGAAATGCTCTGTGTAGCATTCGAAATAAAAAATCAGTTGTGTGTAATGAAATAAAATAATTGTAAGAATAACTATCGATGCTAAAAAGTATCTCATACAAATTATTATATTAAGTTAATATTAGCTATATTTATTGTTTTACTTTTGTTAACTAAAATTTATTTAAAAAAAAAGTATTTTAGTGTATTCAATTAAATTATAGTCAAGTAGAATTATTTATTTTTGTTAAAAATAAAAATACAAAAAATTAATAAAAGAACATCTTAATATTTTGAATAATTGCGTTTCTTCGCTTTTTTGAACTTAAATTGATTAAAAGAAAAAGGTAGGTATGCGATAGGAAAACAAAAACTTTATTTAGAAGATTTTTTATTAAAACTTATTTTCTTCTTATTTTCAATTTTTCATACTTGCCAAACAATATCTAATTAAAATAACTCTAACTTCTGATTCAGTCTGAAAATAATATGTCGCATGAGTAATACATAATTTATAAGAAACTTATTATACATAGGTCATTCATACAAATGTAGGTATGTAAGTATAAAAATACAAAGGACAAAATTAATGACAAAAAAATTTGCAAAAAAAAATTTTGGGATTAAGTAGTTTTAATGATGCTGATCAGAGAACTGTAGTGAACCACTCAAACATGTGAAACGAGCTACCATTCCTTGAGATGAATGTGAGTGTGTTTCACAATCACTTCTAGTGAATGCCGTTTCATTTCGTTTCCCTTCGTAGTAGTATATGAGTGTTGCGTGAGCTACTCATGAAACACGATTGTATAAAAAATTTGTGTATGTTTCTTTAAAATATCGGGAAAGGTCGAAAGGATTTTGGACATCACTTGGAGTATCTCTGCACCCTGAAAAGGATAGTTTTTGACCAATTTTCGGATAATTTTTTTGTTTTTCCAATCGATGGGGAAAGGTCCAAAATGTATTTTGAACATCACTTGGAGTACCTTCGGACCCTGGAAAGGACCGTTTTTGACCCATTTGCGGAAATTTTTTTTCCCCAATCGATAGGGTAATTTCGAAAAAATAATTTTGGACATCACTTAGGGTGACTCTGGACCTTGGAAAGTTCCGTTTTCGACCCTTTTGGTGCTTTATAAGGTCCGGAGGTGCCCTAAGGTATGTTCGAAAGCCATATTCGATCATTCCTTAGCGATTGCAGCAAAAAAAAAGTTTAGGGTGGTTCAAAATAAAATTATTTTTTTTTGCATTAGTTGATAGATTAAGCTCAGAAATGGCTATTTTCGGCCTTTTCCTATCGATTGGTGTAAAAAAAAATTTTATTTTTGAACCGCCCTAAAAAATGTTTATGCTCCAATTGATAAGGAATCGTCGACAATCGTAATCGGAATTGTATCTATGGTGATAAAGGGCAAAAACTTTTACCCTTACAGTTAGCAATTGTGGAAGTTGTAAAATCGTCACAGAGAACAAGGAAGTCTATTGCTTTGGATCTGATGCAAGCGTTCTTTTTTAGGAACAAACTCGGTTTTCTAAGTCAACAGTAATTACTTTTATATTAAAGCTTTTTTATTAACTACTAAGTCCAGCTGATTGTTTGCTTAATGTCAGAAATTTCGTAAAAATTTCTCGAAATAGTAAGTTCAATAGTTACTTTCTTTAAAGCATAGAACTATTTCGTATGATTGGCCCCCAACTCTTGCGCACATTAAAATCTTTAGAATACACTTGCTAAATTTTATCTCATTTCCTCGCAATTTCATTCTACAAATCAAAAGTCAAAAAGGTAACTGTAAAGTAAATGCAAATTAAAAAAGAATGTTTTATAAGAGCTCTGAGGCAAAACAAAATTAAATTGTTTAACAAAAGAATTACATGACCTGCAGCTAAAAAGTGTTGTTGCTGTCAGCAGAGACAGCAATATTTAATTTTACGGTATGACAACTCTATTTAGGCTCATTTTCGTGTAAATTACTGTCAAAAAAACAAAAAGTAAACATTTATAAAAAGAAATATTAAGGTTAAACGCCCTGAAAAAAACGACGGTAAAAAAAAGGATTCACTTAATGCTTACGGTTGCGGAAATTTCTTTATTACTTTAAAAAAAAATAAAATTAAGTGAAAAATAAACACCTTGCGTTTAAAAGAAAATTTATATATTCTACCTAAGACGTGTGGCATGGCATGGGCATGAGAAAAAATTCAAGTTAAAAAAGTAAATTTCGTTTTAAAGCTCTTTTTTTTTTTTTTTTGTTTCAAGATCTTTGCCGCGCTGAAGTTTTTTGCTCAAAGGCAAAAATTTTGCAAAAGGTTGGAAACATCAAAAAAAAATTACTTAAGGCACATATTTTAGATAGTTGCAGCACGCACTAAAATTAACAAGACATAAAAGACATTTGTGAGGAAAGTTGCTTTATTTTGTAATTTTCTGTTTACCGCTTTGATTAGGCTACAATTTTATAAATTCTTATACATAAAGTTGAAATTATAAGCAAAAAGTCATGCTGCTTCATATATTTAATTTCAACTTGATTTAAAGAAAATTGTGTATCCATCTTCTTATTGCAACACATGAAAATTTTCACTGCAGTTAAAGATATACGTGCAAAATAAAAATAAAGTGTAGTCTGCTTTTAGGTGTGTATTTTATAGCCCATCTTAGTCGTACCTCTAAACTTTAAAAAGCTGATTTACGTCACACTTTAGTTATTTCTTTTATTTTTATCCAACAACTTTTGTAAAAGTGTCAAAAATGAGAATGCCTGCGCAATTACCTAAAAATATGCAAATAATTATTTCAAATTAGAATTTTCCATAGAATTTATATATGAAATCTTCACTCACCGAACGCAAACGTTCCACATCCATTGCATAAAATTTTCCTGCTGTCATTTTAACGGCACGTCTGCTATTGATCAAAAAAATCAATATATCCTGACGTATGCATGGTGCATTACGCCACCATTCGGCACGCCATAGTGCTTCACCACCACGTAAGCTATGGCTACGTATTAATTCACCAAAATACGTAAAAATTAAGAGCTCCATAAAAGTGAGGGCAACATATTGTATTAAGTTAATAATGCGCATTAGTGATCGTTCACCCTAAAAGTATGCCGTAAAGAGTTTTATATTGGCAAAATTAAAATTTAATTGTTGAGCAGCAAGCATCAAAGCATCCAAATTACTGTAATTAAATTCTGAAATATTTTACTTACTGCCACACCTACAAATACCAACAGGCATAATTGAAATGTTATTTGGAGCGACTTGAACAAACAGTATGGACTAAACATCTCCTCCAATTGCTCACAAGCATCCAATATGAAACGATGATGTTTAACGCATTCAATCATAGCATTTCGTAATTCCTTTTCATAAAGCATATTTCTAGCATTACCACAAACTTTAGGCAAATTGCGATATATATCCAAGTCCGTCTTATGCTCGGCTGCATAAATATATTGATTAAGTTCATCTTCCATGCCCATGGGCAAATCCTTTTGAATTTTACTATAAGTTTAATAAAATTTCACAAAAAGAAAAATTTCTAACAATTGAAATTCCCACAAATATTCAACGCACTCACCGCAATTCACGCAAATTCTCACCGGACATAAGACGTGCATGAAAATGAAAATTTTTCAAACTACAAAAAAGTACATCGAATTGACCCAACATCACAATTAGCATTGAAAAGAATAAAGCTGAACCGTTGCCAAAAATTGTGCCAACCATAATCTGAGCCAACAGCTGTAGTAGATAAATGATCTCAAAGACAATGGGTTGCTAATTGGAGAAAGAAATGCAACAAAGAATCGGTCAAACAAATGGAACTAATGGAGCACAAACAAAACTACCAGCTTACCATGACATCGAATGGGTACCAACAATTGAGCGGCAAATTGCGTATCCATAGTAAAATGGGAGCTATGCCCCAAAACACAACGCCAGCTTGGCAAAGGCTCAACCAGATGATAGTCTGTTTCTTAGCGCTGGTGTTGGCCGTGTGTGCGCTGACAAATGTTAAGCCTAAAGAAATTTAAACAAAGGACTTATTCCAACACAAAAACGTTTGCAGCAAATATTTGCTATGCATCTTCATGTTCAGTTATATTTTCAAATTTAATCGAATTCGATCAAATAAATTAGAATTTAAAATTATAAGAAATTTTAGAAATCGTAAGAGAGTTCATTCTAATGTAACATATCATATCATATAACTTTTGATTAAAATTAATCTATCCAGTTGCACCAAAGATGAAATCAATTTTTAATAAATTTATTTAAAAATGTTGAAAAAGTCGAAAAGTTTTGAAAAGTCGAATTATCATATATGATAAAATTTTAAAAATCATGAAAATTTCAAACCAAACTCTGTTCGCATCTCACCCGCCAACGAATGATGTCTATGCTCCCGATTGATATGTTCCAAAAAGCGCTCCAATTGCGTTGAACGATGTAGCCAATAGCAACAGCCAAAACATGAAAATGAGTATATGATGACCATTGTCAGCGAATCGGTAATTTCTTCGAGCTGCCCGTTATAGAATTTATCATAGGTGGTAACTGCAAAGCAAAATGCCATCTGAGCTGCAAGCAAAATCCAAAAAGCGCTATAGATACGCGCTAATAGCCAGCCCAACCAAGCCAATGGTTTTGGAAACCAACGATGTATTTTAAATGGAATTTGTGCCATACCCGTCATGTAAGCCACTAGTACTATGAATATTGAATTGGTGCGCTTATGATCTTCTTTGGAGTATAGTACATGCTCATTGCCACCATGATATGCAGCATTAGGCATAGTGAGGGAAATTGGAAATTATTTAAGCCAAATGAATATTTCTTAGTAATGTTAACAGCAAGCTGGACGACACAAGAATGCGCTTTAAAAATCAAAGCAACTGCAATTTATACGAGTTAACCATTATGAATTTTTAATGTCAAGTTGAAAGTTCTACCGTCACGCCTATTTCTAATTTTAGCCCAACAATTTAATAGTGGCGGAGTAATGGAAGTAAAGTGGTTAATTGCCATTTAAAAAGAAAAAAGAAGACGCGCTTCAAATTTAGAAATCCTATTACATAATAAGATAAGGACTCTACTTTCAAAAGCGATTAACTGGAAAATTCAGTGTTTTCGAGAACGTTCTTAATCATAAATTTTACTTGTATTTATTTGCTTATTTAGCCCTGTTATTCTATGCCGAAACTGATAATGGGTCCAGGCTTTGGTCAGCATTGACGACTAGCTCATGCTTAGCTTCAGAGTATTCCATTCAGGCTTAGGTCAGTAAGTGTAAGTTTACTGGGCTGACATATATTGTGCCAAGCTTTTAAATTTGCTTATGTCTTCGGATTACCAGCATGAATCAGATTTTGGTAAGCCAATTACTGTATTGTAGACCAACCTCGCATGACGAAGTTATCATCACAGACAAATGTTAGCGTAGGTTGCCTGGGATCACTCAGGTTGAAATACTGAGAGTAGAATTGAGCGACTGCTAAACTCCTCGATATTTTCCTAAGTTTTTAAGTTTTTATAAGTTTTCTGAATTTTCTGTAAATAACGACATTTAGTAGTTTGCCACTTTTGTCCATTCACTATTCATTTAAAACCAATGAAATTTTAATAAAGTTTGACAGTTTTCCTGCACCTTTATCGTACAAACATTTATATAGCATTTTCACTGTCATGTAGGTGTCAGCTTGATGCTTCCTTCTTCTTCTTCTTCTTTTGCTTTCGTGCTCAACATAATGACTCACTTGATATCACTTTAGTTTTAATTACCTCCTAAAATGACTTAATTGCTGGTTAAGTTTGTTTGTGGCCAACTTTTGTCACAGAAGTTTGAGTGAATTTTCGTGTACCGGAAAATTTTGTATCTTGATATTAATTATATCAAACTTACACGCTAATAACACTGACAGAAAAAAGATGTGAGAAATGATTGAAAATAAAATTCACAAAAAATTAATTATCACAATGGTGCCAGAAAATGTAATGGGCCATATAGCGCAAAATTATGTGATGTCCTGAAAAAAAAAACACCTGCATATTACTTGAAAAACTCGGTTTATCCAATGAGCTTCAAATATCATTGCAAATAAATTGAGCAAGAAACAGAATCTGTGCAGCATTTACTTGTCAAATGCGCTACACTTCAAGCCAAACATCATGTGTCATAAGAGGAATTCATTCGCAACTCGATGTGCTTTCGATCATGACAAGAAGAAACGCAACAATGTATCTTTATTCATAAAAACTTAATATTATAAGGCTTAATTGACTGCTCTAATACCATAACATATTGAACGCTTTCACACATTTTTCAAAAAACAATTTTTTAACTGTATTACGTTTTTACTACCAGGGTCAGTAGTGAACTTCTTTAAAATAGTTACAAATAGTTTGTTTCAAATTTTAATAAACTCATAAAGTCAATGTTAATTTCAGCCGTATACAATGTGGCCGCCCATTATTAAGTTTTTATTTACCCTTGGTTTATCAAGAATTTTCCTAATTACCCTGCTCGCACACACAGAATTTTGTATAAAAACTTTCCAACACTAATTACCCTAACACGCCCTAATATTTATGGTAACTGCAAATTGTAGTAGCAAATACCCCAACCAAAATATGAGCGCGAGTGCGAGTAATTAACTTCAGTTGTAGTTTCAATCATAAGAAAGAAAAGCGCAGCGCTCTTTTTCTTCAAATGGTAAGTAAAATTCAAACGTGAATTGTAAAATGCTGCACGCAGATATTCATTTGAATGCTTACCCTTAAGTGACAAGTTTGCAAGCCGCAAGCTAATTTTAATTGAAAGAAAAATAAAGTTACAAAATATAATTGTGTTTTTGTACAAAAAAAAAAATAAACCCTTTGGCGAAACAATTTTCAATTTAATTCAAACCGCTAAAATCCTAAAAACTTTCAGTATTATTGTTTATTGTTGGTATATTCAACTGCATGCAGAAACCATTTGTGGTTAATTTAATTCAAACATTAAAACAAAAAAAAAAAAAAAACTGACCACAATATAATAAACGAAAAACCCTCATTTCAAATTATATTTGATGTTTCTCAGTAATTTGCTACATAGGATTGGGTGAGTTTAAGCAGAAAACATTTAAATACCAAGGAAAGTTTTTTAATTTTTATGCAAACGTTTGACGCATTTGTTCAGCATTAAGTGTGCGCAAGTTGGACTCAAAAAAAGCAGAAAAAAAAATATTAAAATAATAATTTAAATACATTGCCTTTTTGCTATTTAAAGGCTTGGTCATGATGTCATCTCACTACTACCATACCATAGCCGAGCAAAACCCTGGACGGAATAAACTTGCCAAGGAAGTTTTTTAAATGCAGTGGATTAAATTGATTCCATTAGTTTTTGGAAAATAATTCATCTGCTTTTGGCAATAGCAGCTTAATATCAGCAATGAAAATGTTCCAAATTTCTGTTGTAACAAGGAATAACAGCTAACGTCGAGTTAAGAAAAATGGCATTAAGCTCGAGTTAAGGCCATTTTTCTGTTACTTTAGAACGATATTTAATTTTAGTTTTAAAGCTATTTTTTATATATATTTAGATCTAAATAATGCTTAACTACGGAGATAAAATTGCGCTAAGGGTTAATGAGACTTTAGCTGTTGTTCCTTGTCTTATTTTTTATTTGTAGTAATACACCAAGTTCCATTTTTATTTAATTTTATCGTTTTAGTTAAAGAAGAAATAAAACTTTGCACATAAAATTTGTCCTTTTAATCGAAAAAATTAATTTCCTTCAAAAATTCATAAAAAATAATTTTATACCTCACACTTAAGGTCAATTTATTCAAGAAAGAAGCGTGGTAGGCATTATGAACTATAGATATTCTTTAGCATCACCTACTGTGTCGATTTAGCTAAGTCCGGTTGACTGTCTGTCTTCTTGTGGAAATCATGATAACGTGAAAATTAAGAGCTTTCCCACATGAGTCGTCGCGTGGTCGTACTTTACATCATGTAGCATGCATCTCATTATACGAGACGATTACGCGACGATCAACTTCTACGAACGGCGGCTCATCGCCTACATTGAACAAATTCAAGCACTGTTTTTGCACTTCACAACAACAACAACAAATACCGCCTGTCGTCATGTCGAGTACGCTGTAACAATAAAGCGACGATGAAGAGTCGTGTGCAAATTTCTTGATATTAATATGTGCTCGACACACTCTCGTACTGCGTTCAACATACGCTTGATGTGCGCTGCGACGACGCGACAACTCATCTGTGAAAGTGGTAAGCAAGGTAATTTCATTAAATTTGTTACACAGCCTATAATCTTAAATCATAAATTGTAGGATTGAAAATGTATGAAATCGCTTTAGAAACACGCCCACCGCCTATTCCAGTAAAACTTTCGAAATACCATTCTGAGCGACTTATTTACCGTAGTACATTAAATGGTTCAACCTAACACTTAAAAAGAATTAGGTACACTTTGATGAGAAGGCGTGGTAGCTACCATATAATCCAAAATTTAAATATTATATATACTGAAGTGATTATTTAAGGTATTTCACAAGAACACTAGAAATACTTCAGGAATGCACTGTTGGGAAAATAGATGAATTTCGAAAATACAGCTGTGTTCAAGAAAATAGTAGTGCCGTTGGGTCCTGGGTATTTTACTATACAATTAAATGATGAGAACAATTTTCTTGAAAAGTTATGAAAAAATAGTAATGTTTATTCATTTCCGAGGTCGTGGTTTATCCTATAGTATAGGATGAACTATGTATAGGTCCTATATTATCAACAAATTTTATTCGCTGTGCTGAGTGAATAACTTAATGCAATAAAACCAAATTTCACACATATGTATACAATCAATAGTTTATCCTTGCTCAAGAAACAATTTGAAAAATGGGTGTGGCATCTTCCATATCACACAAAATTATTAAATCACCCTACTAACAGAATAATTAATTATTATGCCATCAAATTCCACACAAACCGAAGGACTGCCTTGGAGAAGCACTAGACAAAACATATACAAATTTTGATAAAAAGGACGTTGAATCTTCCATATAAGCTTAAATTTCAAACCACTAAACTAAGAGCTGTTTTAGCATATGTTTCGAATTTTAAATTGAAAACGTTTGTTAAAATTATTAAATGGAAAATGTATTATTTTACGAAAAATGTAGGACTTTTTTTATTTTTCAGAAATAATTTTCTGGGTTAAAGTTCCTATCACTCTTACAAGACCACTAAATTCAGACTTTATTTAGTTGGCATATTTTAAAAACAAAACTCTTAAGTAGGTAGCTACAGACTTAACTTTCTCAAAACTTCTTCTCAAACTCTGGCATAACAATTCTCTTTTAATGAAATAGTTTGCAAACATAGCAAAATGAAATAAAATCTTGTAAAAACTTTTTACAATCCTTAAAAAAAAAACATCATTCTGTTGAATTGCAATTAAATCGCAAATACTGTCAGGAAGCAAAAAAAAAATGACAATGGCAGTTACTGCAGACATGACCAACCAGCAACCACTTGACTTAAGAACTTAAACTTGGTATAAACTGCGGCTGACAAGGAACAACAATAATAACAACAATGACAACAGCAACAACATACAATCAACAGTGAAGAGCAAACAAATTAAAAATTCAACCAATTAACATGCAACAGCAGCAAAGTACGACAGACAAACGTTGACAGCAACGGGTGATAAAGTGCAGCAGGAGGTGACACACCGTGAGCGAAAAGTGACGCTAGCAAACTGCAATTGCTGTTACTCATCTATTGCACAGCAGTTTTGTTATTAATTCTTTTTTTTTTTTCTTTGCTGTTGATTGTTGTCGATTTTGCTATTGTTTCCGTTTTGCAGCACTGCCATGCGATAGCATTCCGAACACTAATGGCAAAGTTTTTGAATAATTTCCAACAAGAAACGGGGTAAGAAATTCCGTTGAATTGTTAAGTTGTCTATGAGTTATTTGTATGAGTAGTTTTATGTTTTATGAAAAAGTTTTCCCAAAGTTCGTTAATGGCTTTTTGAAAGAAGCAAAAATTATTACATTTGTTGTTATTAAAACTTTTGAAATATTTAATTAGCATAATGAATTCATTTCGAGGAAATGATAATTTTTTGAAGATAACAAACAAACAGTTTCTGGAATTGCAGGAACTAAAAAGTTTCCACTTTAGTAATGTAAGGATAGCAGCCATGCATCAGCGAGCGTGTAGTTTGTTGTTCAACGGACTGGCTGGGACAAGCATTTGGGTTTGTTAGCAATTCCCCATTTGTGCTGTTTGACCATTAATTATGCTTAACATATTTAGATTGCACTATGCTTCGTTTGGAGGCATATGTTTACCAGGTGAGTATATATTTATCGGAGTTTGTTTCACAAGCTCAGCAGTTTGCCGTGCATGAAAACTTGCTATTCATAATATACCTGCATTATTCAGAGAGTAGAATGCGTTCAAAAAATAAGATTGGTTCAGAAATTGACAGCATTTCAGTGTTAAAATACTACTACAGTGTTACACAAACTGACAAACCATGCAATTAAAAATTGTTCAAAAAGTAGGATGCGTTCAGAAATTAAAATTTGTTCTGATAGAAGGATCCTTTCAGAGTTCAGAAATTGAAAACTTTTTAGTATTAAAATACTACTGCAATGTTATAAAAAAAAAAGGCTGACACACATATTATAACACAAGGTGTTCAATGATATTGAAAGTTACAGTAATACAATAAAAAAAAACATATATTTATCTGCGTACGCTTGAGCAATATTATATAAACTATGTTAAAAAATTGCCAGCAGCTGACGCACGCATCGCAATTTCATCCAACAAAATGCGTTTAAAATGCATAAAAAATTCACTTACTCTAAACTTTAATCATTCATTATTAAGCGGATGAAAATAAATAAAAAAAAACTTGGACAAGAAAAACCTTGCATACTTAATGCCAACTTTAAGAGCCCATTATCGACAATGAATTATAATTGCAAAGAAAATATCTAAGTTTGTAAGTGTTTCCGCGTAAGTTGAAAGCAAAAAAAAGTACAAAATTGACTTTTCGCGAAAATTTGCTTTTCAGCTTAAGCGCCACAAAAATTTTTTCTGAAGCATTCTTTTTTTTTAAATTTCTGTGCTAATTTCCTTACTTCAGTCACTTTCACAGGCAGCTAACAGGAACCAGCAGCCGGAGCAGCCAACATCATTAATCAAAGGCGATAATCTTTATTAGCGTCTGACAAGATTTCCTTCATTTTTTAAGCTTTGCAAAGATGCAAAAGAAACAGAGGAAGTTACAATTTCGCCATTTTTTTGGCGGCCATCGAGGACTTAAGGCTTTTGTTTTTTTTTATGCTTTTTGTGCGTCTTTCTTTACTCAGTTTCTTTCAGTTAACATTTTTGTTTATTTTTTCTTTTTTTGTTTTACCACATGATTTCAATGGAAATTAAGCAACGTCAGCTTTATCAAAAGGAAAGCATCTTTAAAATCAGCTTTTTAATGACATGCTATAAAAAAGTGATCAATTAATTAAAGTAGACCTAAATTACACTAGTTAACAAATTAAAAAAAAAAAAAAGAGTTTTGCTCTGAATGACTTGATAATAATTGTTTGTGTTAAATGTTGTACTCATTTTGAGGAACAGGAAGTGTTCGTCATTACGTATGGTTTTGGAGAAATAGTGAAATATTTTTTACTTAAATGATTGTTCCAATTAATTGTAAATAAATTGACTTAAAACTCAATTGGTTATGATATATTGCATACCAACTCCAAGCTAATACTTAGTAAGAGCTGAGTTTTACTTGCTATCCACTGCTAACTATCTATAGCTAGGGCTATTCTTAAACGATAAGTATTAAATATTTTAGCTATTTTTCCCAAATCATGTCGCTGCAATCAAAATTAAAAAGTGTTTTTTTACTACAAAAACAAAAAACTTGCAAACCAGTTTAACAGAGACAACCAAAATTTTGGTTAAATTTAATTTTCTAAGTTAAGAACGAAAGCGAGCTTTGCGATGAACAAAGAGTTAATTGATTTAAAGTACTATATTTCCTTTAAAAATAAAAGAAAATAAAATAAATTTTTGTTATAAATTTATTATATCAAAAAAATTTTTTTTTTTGAATAAAATTTTTTAACTCGATATTCCTCTTTTGAATTCTCTCTAAAAGAACAATCTTTTAAATCATAACAAAATTACATGCTTAAATATAAAATTGCAAAAATACTTTCAAATTAAAATTCATAAATTCAAATGAAAAAATGTTGCCAGCGTTATTGCATATGTATATCAAACACTCTATTTTTTTTTTCACTATGTCAGCATTTAGTATCTCATACAAAAACCATTAAGCTTTGACATTTTATCGCATTTTATACGTAAATGCGCAGCACTTTGATTTCTACATTGATATATGTATGTGTGTGTGTGTATGCGTTCATACAAAATGCATTCAAGTGCATACACGTGAATGTGTGATTAAATGTCTATGACTGCACTTTTGCTGGTATGCGTGTTAACGCTCTAACGCGTTAAATGCACTCAATTGCAATGCATTGCATTTTTGATTTCTTTTTTGTATTACCCACCATCAACTGGCACGAATGACTTTTATTTTTCAATGTTCAGTTCAATTGAGTGAAAACTGAAAATGAAAATGAAAATGAAATTGCTTGCGTGTTTAGTTGAAAGCGTTTTTGTAAGCACTTTCGCAATTCATATGTTGGCAATTTAAGTAAAGAAGAGAAGTTTTCAACCGAAATGGTTATATGGTAGGGCATTGTGTTAGACTTCTAAAAAGTTAAATTTTTTTTTACCTAAATTATTATTGCAAAGATTGTAATAAAACTTAGTATGAGCGAACTGCTTGATGGGAATATATTCAATATAAAAAGTGTGCAAAGCTACTCATTTTTTTATAGAAAAAGAAACCCCCGAACTCACTCAAAGTGTTGCCTTATAGCTATAGATATGAAAATATTTTTGATATTTTTTCCTTCGGCAGATACAGCACTACCGAATTTTTGAAAATGTGTAAACATATTTCCGACATTTCCTCATCGATTGGTGCTATGATTTTTTAATTCAAAAAATGACGTACTGACGTCCTCTAAACTTTAATAGTTTTTTTTGCTTGGAAAATGTGTCCGAAATGCGCCCTGAGAAGTGTCGAAGGCTTCCCTAATACATTCTGAATCCAAGTTTATCCATTTCTGATCGATTGCTGCAGAGAAATTGTTTTTGATATATGGGTCCAAAACAACCTTTTAGGAGGTTCCGACACATGGTTTCTTCAAAAATCCATTTAGGACCGTTTCTGTTCGTTTGGAAAGTCAAAAAAAAAAATTTGATAAATGTGTCCAAAAAGCTTATAAAAGTGATCGGATTGATTTTTAACATCTTCACCAATCGCTTGGCTTAATAAATTCATAATGTTTAGCAAAAACAATAAAAAAAATCTATTTTTGACATCACAACTCATCAACTCACGAAATAATTGTTTTTTTTTTAAATGGGCTTCATATATATTTCTTTCGAAAAGTTCAGATTCCACCAAGTGAATTCCAAAATTCATTCCTTTTTTTATCAATTGTTGCAAAACATTTTTATTATTTTTATTTTTTTTTTTTTCAAATTTCCACTACTTTTAATTTCAACAACTTCGATGTAAACTACTGCTTTAAATCTTAATTACGGTAAGTAAAACGTTTTGGTATTGATATAAACCGAAACTTTTAAGCCTCAGAATTTCGTTTCTACCCAAGCAGATAACTAAGTGTACATTAAATCATAAAGTTGACATAAAAATAAATTATCAATAACATTAACTCTTTCCACTCAAAATCTCACTCTTTTCTAAAAATAGCGCCAAAGTATTCAAATAGCCATCTTCAGAGCCGTAAACGCAGCAATTTGTCTTAAATTTAAGATGCAAAATCAAAGCTGAATATCAATTTCATTGACTGAAATGTCGTAACAATACTTCAAGAGAACAGCAGATGATGACATCGAGAAGACTTTAACCAATAATAACATGAAACATAAGGCTTTGCTTTATAAGGCTAAATTTGAATATCAGCCAAGAAGAGTAAAATTAATGTCCATGTTGCAAGGAGTAACTAACCATGTTCCCGAACATTGTGCGCTTTTAAATAGTTAATTCATTCATAGCCTTTGAGCGTTCGTAAGATGTTAAAAAAAACAAATTTCAACGGCAGCCACGATAGCTGTTGAAACGCCTAAAATTATAATTCGATTAGATTCCATGACACTTGAGTGCTGTGCTGACTATGGAATATACACTTCACGTACAATCAGACCGAGACGCCTGCTACAATTTGTTAGCATGCCAACAGAATGACACGCAACATGAAGTATAGCGAGATATATTTTATGGTTGCTTCTTTGCCGCTTTTGGGCTTTTCCACTGTAGTCTCTGCTGGTGCTAAGTTTTTGCTTTATTAATGATATTCAATTAAAATACTTTCAACTGCGCATTTCACTGCTGCCAAATTGATTTTTGTCAAATGTTCTGCGGCGATTTTTTTAACTCACAGACAGTGACAAAGTTTTTCGTGCGCTGACAAGAACGGTGAGACGTTTTTAATTTTTAATGAAATAAAATTTTATTTTATTTTGACATTTAATGCAATTTCATAAATATGTTATTATAATCAATGAAAATCCTAAAAGTATGCAAACGAAATATCTAAAATATCGATTATTAAAGTGCAATGAAGCAAATGCTATTTGTAATGCATACTCTTAGACGCTCAGAAAAAATAGCTACTCTAAATGCGTTCGAAGGAGACTACGTGAATAACTTTTTTCTGAACAAAAACTTTTGTGTAAGAAAATTTTTTAACAAACTTTTATAAATCTTATTTATTCAATCATGCAGCACACCATTCACTGCTTCGGGCACTTTAATTTACTTTTTGCTACATTTCACTTTATTTCCAATTTGCAACTCAACACTATGGAATATCATATATATTTCGCATTTTATTCAACAAAAACTTTCTACGCAATTTTCCGCTACGCAACTTTTTCTGCGCCAAATGACTAACGAAATTTTCTAAAATTGGCGCATAAATCTTTGTGCTTGGCCACAAAAACCACGCATTTTGGGTAACCATTTAAAAGCAACAAATTTTTGGAATTTCCCAATTTTTTCATTGCAGTTAAAATTCATATTAAATAGTTCGTACGTAAAATATTGTGTGAATTTAGGCGTTATTTTTCATTTTAATTTTGTTGGTTTGTTTGAAAAGTAGTTGGTATGTAGAAGGGTTGGCCATATAAGCATTGCGGCATTAACATTATTACAGAGTGATCTAAAATGAGGTGTTATTTTAAATCACGCATATACAATAAAACGCAAAAATAATTGTAAATTTACTTTGTGGCGGTAGGATAATACAGTCAATGTCATCAGATTGCTTTCTAAAAATCGAAAATACAAAAATGCTATATTTTGATGGCATCAATTTTTAAAACTAACAATTTTCAGTAAAATTCGCACTGAGTAAAAAGTGCTCAAAATATTCAGAAAAAAATTTTAATATACATTTCGGAAATATTACTTAGTGTCCTGTTTTTATTAAGGAGAATATTAAAAAATCTTTAGTAAAAAGTAAACAAAATTTACTAACCAGCTTTTCAACCACAAACTGCATTGCACTCTAAGCCAAAAACAATTCAATTTTTCACACATTTTACCCAAAGCACTTTGGAAGTTTAGCCGTGCAACAAACGTAATAAAAAGTAAGAAAAGCTGAAAAATGCGAAGAAACAAAAATTAAATGAAAACTTTTTAAATGTTTTATACACTAAGTTACGCTTGCAAATATTTTGAAACCGAAATACACAAATTAACATATCACACATACACATAGATAGATATACACAAAACTGCTCACACGTTCAGCTGTGCATGTGAATTAAATGCATTTCCTTTACTGCTGCTTCCTATGTTAGTGCTAACTTCATGTTGCAGCTTTGTATGTAATATAGTAGAATTTATACGTATGCAGCCAGCAAAACAAACCAAAGTGCAAATGTTGTATGCTGTGTATCCATTTCATCTCTTATAGCGTCATGTGCATAGAAGTGGTTTTAGCTTAACAAATACAACAACAATAATAAAACCGAAGAAGTGCCAAAAAAAACTAAAACATTCACGTAGGCAACTTTGCTGTTGCTGTTGCTATTTGAATGCAAAATGTTGCTAGAAATTAAATGTTGCATGACATAAAAATGTTGCATTGCAGTAAATGTGGTTAAAAGGTGTAGCATTTCTATTTTTAATGCAGTGACATTGCTTTGTGTATGTATGTGTGTGTGTGTGTGTGTGTGTGTATGTAAGTGTGTGTGTGTGGTAAATGTTTTTAGCTCAAGCATTTCTATGTTTGAATTCTCTAGTGGCTTTGAAGCTTTCGAGTGGTTGAATTTTTGAGTATTTCAAATGACTTAAACGAAGTTGTGGTTACATTCGTAGAAAGCTTTTAGGAATTCAACTTAAATGTTGCAGATTTTCCTTTTGAAATTGTTAGTTATTTAATAAAAGACAATTTAGTTTTAATTAAATTAACAAGCAGCAAAGGATAATTGGAAGTTATGTAAAAGCATTTGAGTTCTTGATCAGCGTAATTTTCTAAGTCGAAGTAGCCAATTTCGCCTGTCTATCAACCCATCTATCTATTTGTGGTAATAACGATAACGGAAAAGCAAAAAAAGATAGTTATAGGAAAATTAGTGCCCTGAATGGCTACTTCTTCAATTGATTCTCGTTTGTTCGAGGACACGCCTATCACCCATACAAATAATTATTAGTAGGCGAAGGCACAGCAGCTTCATTCACATCCCCTTTCCACCGCCATAACTTAACATAATTGTGTCGAATGTAATTTTTAAAATAGTAGGGGGTGACACGCCTTTTACAGGAAAATATGTTGTCAAAGCTAAACTAATGAAGTCATTTCAAAAATATTTTGTATGTAGATATTATTGAGATTTAATGTAGGGTACTAGAAACTCTGTGGTCTTTTAGTGAGAGTAGCACCGCCCCTAATTGAAAAAAATATTGTCACGGCTGGGCAGCTAAACTGATTTTGAAGAAATTTTGAATGGAGATAGACTAATTCCTGAGGAAAAATATTTTTTTTTACTGGGGAATACCACGCCCCAAAATGAAAAATTTATATTGACAGCTAAAGTAATGAACCAATTTTGAAGAAATTTAGTATGAAGATAAACTGATTCTTGAGCAAGATGTTTGCTTTAGAGGGTAACGCGACGCTTCAATAATTAAAATATTTCTTCACGGCTAAACTAATAAACCAATTTTAAATAAGGTGATCTATCAGCATTGAGATTTATGAACAATAACAAATTTGAGTTTTTTTTTTAAATGTCAACTTTGATCAGCAAAAATAAACATTCGAATAAAATATTTCATCACTCTCAGCATAAACTATTCAACTGTGTAATTTTCTGAAATAAAACTGCAGATTTAGTAAATTTTTCTAATAGAAATGTTTGCGCATTTGTTTCTTATTGTCAGTAGCAATCAACAGCTAAAAGCATAGCAGACAAAATTTCTGAAATAATTTTTAAATTGTTTACAAATTAAAATTCAAACCACATTTTTAACATCACGACATATGTATGTATGTGTGTAACAATAAAATTGCACCGCAGCAACAGCAGAGAAGAGTAAGATGCGCATGCAGTTGTAAACGTGCGCCGTATAACATTTTTCGACAACAAAATTGTGGAGCTGCATTCACTTTGCACTCTCTAATAAAATCGTGAGTGGTAACAATCAAAATAATTAAATTTGTTATGTCAACGATGCAAAAATTAAAACAACTTGCAAATTGCGCACGCAAACCATAACGAATGAACAGGCTGACAGACTGAATGACAGCTGAATTGCCAGGGTGACAGCGTAATATGGTGATGGATATTTTTTAACAGAAAGACAACAGAGTAAGTAGAGGAGACAAAAACGCAACATATGTGCGTGATAGCTGGCTCATGTCACGTCAACAATTGGTTATGACGTTGAATGCATGTAAAGCAATTGAAATTTATAGCTATAAAGTTTTTTTTTAAATGTTGCTGTACATAAAAATATTTTAATTTACTTTTAACACATTAAACAATATAAAAATAAAAGAAAAATTATAGATCGTATTTGAAAAAAATATTTTATAAAAAAGTGTCACTTCATAATACTATCACACAGATGATATGATAAAACTTGTGCTAGTGTTGTATGTTAAAAAATGCAATGTTTAAAAAAAACCTTCAATTCAACATATAAAAATTTTTTTAATACAGAAAAAATATGTTTCCACATTTTTCATATAAAGAATGAAATTTATTTCTGAGAAGTTAGTACCTTCAGTATCGACAAATGCCTTTTAAATAAGGTGCATTTTACTGAAAACATTCAGTGATATATCGCTGATTTTATAAATAATATGTAACTCGTATAAATTATATTTCCCACAGACTTAACTTTTTCTCAGAATTAGAGGTCCTAAAGATCTTGTGTGCAATAACAAGATCTTTAGGTAAAAATTTGCCTTTGGGGAACTTTTATCCAAAAAACCATATGCAGATAGCGTTATGAATTTTAATTTTAGCACAGACAGCGCTTACCTCTATGCATGCGATTCGTTGTTATTTTTCAGTCATGTTGCATGTTAATTGTGCTACCAACAACGTTGAACTTTGATTTTCACTTTTAATTATAAACATCATATAAGTTTGTATATGTGCAAGTGTAGGGTAAATACAAAATATCAATCACAGTGGATGCATATTACTTAACTCTAAACTGGATTAGATGAAATTCATAAGTATTGAAGGCACAACTCTGAATTTTATGTTTTCATACTAATATTTTTAAAAATTTTAAATTGTATTAGTATTGAAAAACTTCTAATGCAGAGTTCACTCATCTCTAAAATTGCTTCAAGTAGCTTGATTTGATTGAGTTGCTAGCGTTAATCAGTGCTGTTTGTTACTTTGCCTAATATGCTGGCTTTACCTTATAATAATACAAACTTCAGAGATATAAAAACCAATGAACCATGACATTTCATTACATGATGTTTTAATTGGCGCTGTTGTTTACGTGTTGCCATTGTTATTTTATTAGTGTTGACTTTGTAGCTTTTATTGGATTAACTCATTCTACTTGAGTGCTTAACAAAGATTTAAATAATGAAAAGAAGAAAGAGTAAAACTAAAAATAAATCAAAATATTAAAAATAAGACCCCCTGAAATATATTTTAATGAGTTGCTAAAACCATAGACGAACACTAAAAAAAATGGAACTTAAGTCGTTAGTCCTGACAACCATATACACAATCATATAGATTTTGTACTGTTCTAAGGCAAAAAAAGTAGTAACAAATTCCTGATTGATTTTTTTGAAATCCATTTTAATATCATAATTTCATTATTTGATTTACACCACAAAGATCTTAGAGCTTTTTATACTCTTAAGGGGGCAGGGGTAGTCAGTATTTTAAAGAAATTGATTTTTTTTTTGCATTTTCTTAAAGCATAATATATCCTGAAAATTTGAAGTCAATCCGACAATTACTTTTGGAGTTATTCAGCAATAATCAAAGTGCTCTCGGTAGTAAGAGTACGGAGTGTAAAACTTTAAATGCGTTAATCTTAAAACTATGTTTTCGGAACTGGTGACCGCTCGATAGATTTCAATGAAATTTACACAGTTTTTGAAAAACATAAAAAGCTGGTCCCTGATCGAAGGATTTTTTTTTAATATCGATTTTTTATGAACAATTAACTGTTGGTTTTTTACCGAAAATCTGGAGGTAAATATTCCTGAGACCGTCATTTTGTCGATTTAAAAAAACAAAAAAAAACCATCGATCAGGCACTAGATTATTTATTTAATTAAGTAATTTTTCTTATCCGATTGATTTTAGATGATTTTTCAAGGATTTGTGGCCGCAAGGCACTCTGTATGGAACAACAACACAGCCAGTTATACTGTTTTTATTTAAAATTTTTTTTTTTCAAACTTTCGTCAAGTCAAGTTGAAACATAGTGTAATGATGCCATATTATCATTTTTATTAAATAAATTAAATTAATGACAAAAAAAAAAATATTAAAAATGCTCTATTTTTCTGTCCTCTGACTGCCCCTGCCCCCTTAAGAAAATTATAATAAACTTTTCAATTATCCTTAAATGTCTTTATATATTTTAATTTGTACTTAAGGCAAAATGCACTTATTTAATGTAATTAATCTTAACATGAAAACATGAAATAACATTTTACTCATTAACGTGTGCAATTGGTAAAGTAATCCCCAAGGCACATATCGGCTTTTGTATTGTATTAAGCTCAGCATCATCTCCATCGCTTATTGTAATGCAATTAAAATGTTTACATGAACCAAAATTGTATAAGTAATGAGGAATGTGGTAACAAATTGAGCGTGAAAATTAACGCTGTTGTTGTTTTATTGTTACATCAGCAGAGTGTAAAATTTATAACGCGTATGATTGCTGTTCATTTTGTGCCATTTTTTGTATAGAAGCTAATAATTTGTTGAATGACTTTTTGAGAGGTTATTAAAATTGATAGTGACTTCCCAAGATAGATATTAAATTTTTGTGCAGAGTTTAATTTGTTCACTATATCATAGTGAAAAAAGTGCACAATCACTTAAAGAAATCTGAACCTTCAAAGCAAAATTATAACCCTAAAATTAAAAAGAAAAAGATTATCAGATTTTGAAAAGGAATAAATTTTTCTGATGAATTTATAACCAATGTGGTATAAAAATAGTATGTTGAGTTTATAATTTTTAATTGTCAATAATACGTTGAGTGTTGAAATGAAACAAAGAATATGCACTTTTAAAGAAGGTAAAAGAACTTAACTTACTTCGTAATTAGAAAAAACTACACTTTCTCTTCTTTTGCAAAACAAATGAATTTTTTTTTACTCTATTGATTGGACTAAGTGATACTAATTTCTAAAATTACAAAACTAAAAATTATCTTACATCTAATAGTTCGATATGATTTCTTGACAGTCCATTGTTTATTTAAGTAATTAATATTGATTCATTTGTTTACAATAATTTATCATTAAATTAGTAACTTGTCATAACAACAATGCTAGTAATTAAAAAAAAACACCAACGTCAACAACTTAAACGCTGCCAAAATCTTCAAATTAAGGTCAAGCTAATTGATTTAGACGACAGTGCCGACTGACCAATTCGTTATTATAATGGCGGCACAAAACACTTAAATTATTTATGTTGATTTTATTAACCACTCAACAAGAGGCCAGCGCAAACACAGAAAACACATTTTTTTCGGACACCATGAAATTATTTTGTCTCCCTTAAGAAAAAACTAAATGAATAAATTTTTTGCCATAAATATTAATAGAGCAAAAGCGTCAGAATGTACATAAGTAAGCGTCTGCTTAATTTGTAGGCAAATTAATTAAGTTCTTACTAACATAATGTAGTAAGTGTTGGGTCGATTATATATGTATGTATGTATGTATGTTCTAGGTTGTATTTAAATGAAAGCAAGATTTTTCAAAAAAAAAAAATAATAATTTACAAAAAAATACCAAAATTGGTCTCTTATTATATTTGTTATGTTTAAAATCTATTTAAGACCTGTTTTTATCAGTCTTTAGAAATAATTTCATCTACATATTTCAAAAATAAATATTTAATTTTTCCAGAATTTTCTCAAAATTGGTTAACATTCGAGATAGCTAAAATGTATTTTTGATGATTTATTTTGAATAGAAAAAAACAATGAAATAAAAAATTTTAAAAAACTTCTTGCACTATAAAATATATAAGCCACCCTGTTCTCAACAAATGTATGTATTTTATGAAACCTACATACATTAGTGAATGTAGTAGTGCATGCGAGATAGTAGATATTTTTAATGTGAAATTCCAAAGGAAAGTAGTTAAATGGTAATGCTTCATACAAACTCAAACGCAAGTTTACTCTTTAATGTAAGCAGTGTATTTATGTTTCCTTCAGAAATATTGAAAAATAAAAAACTAAACTTAATTAGTTATAAAAAGCAGCAGCACAAGTAAAAGGGAATGAAAATAAAAATCTGAAAATTTTATGTGCACTTTCATGCCATCTAAGTGAAATTGAATAATTAAGAGGATCTCGAGTGCAATTAATATCAATTTTCAAGTGAAAGTGAGTGTAGAGTGTAATGAGTTTAATTTCTAAAAATTGTTGATCTATGCTCTTATATTTATAATTATAGAGCCATGACCAAGTAGTTTCAGAAGATTTTTATTTGCTTAATAAGCTTCATATTCACAATAATCAATGAATTATCAGTTGTTTTAAGTGGTGATTTATTTTCGTCATAGAAAAAATGCTTGAAAAATATGTTGCAGAAAGTGTTTGAACTCATTTGTTGCACAATACTCTTTGTTAACTTTATCTAACTTACCTATAGCTAATAAGCGCTGACGTTATCTTACTAAAATGCTGCGCAAGTAAAATACCACTTATAGATCATATGCCACCATAAGTGGCACTATTTGTGGGTGCTTTTAATATCATGAAATATTTTTGACATTTATTTAAATACTGTGCCACAGTAGCTTAAAATAAAGGTAGGTTTTTTATACCTACGCTAAATCTGTCATTTTATTAAAGGATCTTTAAATCATACATGATATATGAGTGTTATTATTAATCACTCTGATGTCACTCAGACGCCATATGTGTGTAATACTTAATTTTTCAGTTCTTCTTTGTTTTTCCCTACATTTGATTACCAGGTATTAAATGACAGTTTCTTTATGCTGAGAATGTACCTTTATGAAAGGGTCGCTTATGCCATCACATACCTAAAAAGAATCTTGGCTGTTCAAAAAACTTGAAACGAAACCTAGGCATGCAACAGCTTTGAAAAATCGTAGCTAAGTAGGAAACAAACAAAAAAGTTAGCAGCACTGAATGGTGTAATTTAATCCTTTTTAAGGATACTAATAAGTTAGTTTACATTTGCTTGATATTTAATCGATATTTTGTCGAAATTAATGGAAAAAATTTCGAAAAATTATGGGAAAAAATCGCATTCTACTTTGCATTAGCAAAATAATATTTTAAACAGTTGTTCCTTAAACTATTCTATCGTTCCTTAAATCAAGAACGCTCAGATTGCATAATCCCATTATATTGTGCCACCAGTTATTGTAATAATAAAGTCATGAATGGGTTTTTTTAGTTTTTTCTTGCTTGAATTGTGGTTGCACTTTAAAACAAGTGAAGATCCTTAAGCTTTCAATTCAGCCTAAAAATTATTTCTAATAAAATTACCTATCGATAAATTCCAAACAAAATGCAAACATCTCTAAAAACTATTTAAAATTCATGCAGCATACTTTTTAGCGTAGCACTGTTTTAAACTTATATCCCTCAGAAAACAACAAACCTTTTGAAAAGTGACTTCCTTACAAGTCCCAAAATGTACGAGACATTTTAAATTTCAGCTAAAACACAAATTTTAAAGCACTTGGGCACAGCCAATAACGATGATGATAATGAAGATGATACCCAGCAGTATGTTTTTTTTTTACTTTTGGCCTAAGCACCCATCCATGTGTTGTTGCTGCAAATTAAATATAAAACGATTCATAAATTTTTACAACTTTCAACGCACGCATAAAAAATAATTTTATATAAATTTTGTTTCATTTTAATTTTAGTAAAAAAAAAAATTAAGACATTTTTTCTTTTATGACTTTTGCAATTTTAAGAATCCTCCTTTTTAAGAATCGCCTTTGGCAGCAGCTGAAAGGATACTTGCCGGATAAAGTTACATATTTGCTGATACTTTACATGAAACCCCCACTAAAGTGAAACTTATAGTTTGCGTTGTTTTACTTGCTTCCAGAATTGGCCACGATGTTAATGTAGTGAAATACAAATTTTAGATTTCATGCTTTTATTTGTTTCCTTTTTTTCAAATTTTTTGGGAAATTCCATACGAGACTTTAGCTGCGAAAGTTTAAAATCTTACAATAAGTTGACTTATTCAATGTTTATTAACTGAAGTATATCACGCGTTTCATGTGAAGCGGACAACGAAAAAAGTTAGATTCTGATATTCGTTCATATTATAGGAAATTTGATGGTCTTTTCAATTATGAAATCTCCTCTCCTCTCCTCTCCTCTCCTCTCCTCTCCTCTCCTCTCCTCTCCTCTCCTCTCCTCTCCTCTCCTCTCCTCTCCTCTCCTCTCCTCTCCTCTCCTCTCCTCTCCTCTCCTCTCCTCTCCTCTCCTCTCCTCTCCTCTCCTCTCCTCTCCTCTCCTCTCCTCTCCTCTCCTCTCCTCTCCTCTCCTCTCCTCTCCTCTCCTCTCCTCTCCTCTCCTCTCCTCTCCTCTCCTCTCCTCTCCTCTCCTCTCCTCTCCTCTCCTCTCCTCTCCTCTCCTCTTCTCTTCTCTCCTCTCCTCTCCTCTCCTCTCCTCTCCTCTCCTCTCCTCTCCTCTCCTCTCCTCTCCTCTCCTCTCCTCTCCTCTCCTCTCCTCTCCTCTCCAGTCGACGGTGCGTATGAGTAACATTTAATTTAAAACATTTGTCTCCAATTTTCCGACAGTCAATTCACAAATAATTATGCCTCATCACCACAATTAAGAAGTGTTTTTCTACGCAATTCGTTTTCTGGAATTGTCCGCCCATTTACGAGTTTAAACATAATTTTTTATTTACTTAATATTGTAAAACTGTTAAAGAACAAGAATAAGCAAAAATAAGATTTTTGAGACTTTTATTAACTTTGTCTAAGTATCCTTTAGCAAAAATGTTCTCCTTGAAACAGGCGTTTGCTTACTTTAAGCTATTTTCCATTTAAACTCACAACTTATGCTTCTCGTTCAATGCTGGCGGGTAGTTTTTTTTTTTTTTGCTGATTTTATGGTTCAATTGAAAAAATTTTTGACAGAACTTTTGTTGCAGAGAGTATAAATTTTTAAAAAAAAAAATTGTTTTTTTATGTTTTCTCTGTTATTTTTGCTGTTGTAATTTCTTGGTATTTGTGTTATAATGTATACATTTAAAATGAGCTAAACGAATAGCAGTATCCTTTGAGTGTCCTTATAGCTAATCTGCATAATTTTATTAAGTGAATATAAAGCAGCAGACGTTGCTGATAAGTTGGTAACGTGCTGTTAAACTAAACAGACTGACATTATTAATGGCAATACGCAAAGTATACTGCAAACAAAAAAAATCAGTAAAACTTGGTGTGAAGATTGGATTTAAAAAGTCATTGCATTCGAATGGGCTAAGTTTCTCATAAAAGTAAGGGTTTGTAATTTTTTTATAATTTTTATATTTTGATTTGTTACGTCTGACTCAATATTTTGTGCTACATACTTATGTATTTTTCTCTAAAGTTATATCGCATAAAATCTATATAATATGCTATCTAAACTCTCATAAACTTGCTATCAATTGACTGCCTAGTTCTTTGTTTAAACTTTCATATCTATTTGCAGCATTTAAGATGCATTTGGTAAAATACACAATAAATAAGTTTACAAAAGTGTTTTCAATTTAAGTCATTTTCGCAAAATTTCACCAAACTAAATGTGTTACAAAAACTTATAACATTAACAGCAGCAATAAGGGCAACAGCAATAACAAAAACTTTTCAATTCACTTAGAGTTTCAAAAACTTTTCAAAACGAGTAAAGATTTTTATTGTTTTGCAATGACGGAAACAAAATGATTTATCTGTGTGGGTATCCTTCTTTGTATGTATGTATGTAAGGATGTAGCGAAAAGCACAAATTTAATTTGTAAAAATATTGAAAAACACAAAAAATATGGCGGAAATGTCATGAGATAAAATTGCGCTAGCGTAAAAATGCGATTTAATGCGTTAGAAATTTAAATTTCATATGATAAAAATCACTAAATGATAAAGTTGTTACAAAAGATACTATGAGGTAAAAATCTCATGAGATAATATGTCGTTTGATGATAATCTATTGAAAAGGAAACCTAAAAATGCCACGATCGATAACACTACTCAACTAAACAAAAAATTCTAATGTTCAAAATCGATTCATAGAACAACAAAAAGTTTTAAATTGAAAACAAAAAAGTATTTTTCGGCCCATCCTAATGTGCGCTTATTCCTTAAAAGGCCAAATTTGTGTTAGCAACTTGTAAAGATATTTGGTGTAGGAGTATTTTTGGCCAATAAAGAAAATAACAACAACAACAAAAGTAACACCAGCAGCAACAATAACTGTGACACAATAACAAGTAAAAGTTTTTAATGCAATTTTGTTAACAGCAAATGTTCGAGTGTTTCAACAAAAGCGAATAAAACTTGAAAGATTTCAAAGTAAGATAGAAATAGACATAAAACATAATGCAAGACTGAGCAAGATATAATGCCTTAAGCCAACATATGTTGAGTTTTTTCATATAATGCGCAAAAGTTTCACTAATTTTGTATAAATTGGTTTCATACTTATCGAGTCAGTCCAAAAAAGTTTTGAAAAATGTAGAAAACATAAATTTTCTTTTAATAACATCTATATGGAGCAAAGCAATAGTGACATGGCATGGCTGACATGCAATTTAATTATTTAATTAAAAACAACGTCTTCCGTTGATGTGTTAATTCCAGTCGAAAGGCCATCAGCATCGACTACAAAAGAAATCCAAGTCATACACACGCACACATAAACTAAAGACGCTTGCGAACAAAATGCGTGTTTCAATCATTCTTTAGAGTCATTCATTTATACAGTCATTTATTAATACACCACAAATGCTTCCGTTTCCTGTAGAATACATAACTCATAAGTCACCCATTAGGAAATAATTAGAAACAAAAATATATCAAACTATGCTGTATATGTGTTAGGTTAGGTAGGAGTACATAAAGGTAGGGCTATAGCGTCAGGCCCCGAGTTTAAAGGAGCCTCCAACGGACTTGTGGATTTGTGTATGCTTTGCATAAACGAAACAAGATATTTTCGTTGGTTATGCCATCACGCCGAGTGTGGGAATGAAATATAACTTAAAATGGAATATAAAGTATTCATCAAAATAAAAAATAAAAACCATTCATACTATGATGCCCAATCAACCTCTGCTTCCTGGTACTTAAAAACAGTAAAGTATCAAAAATAAAGCAGAAAGCAAGCGTTTAATTTAAAGCCGAAAACGCAAAGAGAACAAACACCACACTTTTTATTCGTACTTCAGTGAAATGTTTCACAATTTCCATTAGGGTATATACAAACAACACAAACACAACGACAAAAGAAACAAAGGATCTCAGTTCAATGAAGAAAAAGCAAGAACCGTGGCATTGAAAACAAAAAAGTCAATTATGCGGCATTGCTTGACCGTAACGCATAAATTCTTGTTTCATCTTGCGTCTGACATTACGCCTTGCTTACGTAAGCTACATAACTTTTACCAGGTACTGGCAGCGAAATTCCCAACTCCTTGCTAGCGCACAACGTAATTTCACAGCAAATTTCAACGTGATTAGGCTTAATCATTGTGATGATGCAAAAACTCAGCTAAACGATGCTATAACGACTACTCCGATGACGATGTTCATGTTGATGCTATGATGCTGATGATTACAGGCAACAAAAGTGTTGTGTTGTTTTTTTTTTTTCAGGGGAAAAATTTAATACGGTGCTAAAACAAATGAAATTGATGCAAAAATTAAGTGAAAGTGTTATAGCCAACTTGGGTGTCTATGCTGCCACTATTACTCGCTTATGTGTCTGGTATTTGCAAGCGTCAGAGTTTTAGCCAGGACCCTACTCAAAATAGGGTTTTCTCGTTTAGTATTAAAATTGCACAAGGTATTAGAGAAGACATAGGTCGCTCAATTTAAAGTGAAAAATGGTGAAGGCTACTTCAAAATTGAAATTGAAATAGAAATTAAAATTGTAGCTGCTAATGCAAATACATAGGTATAAATTTTAAGTAACTTGAGCACTTATACTATGTAATGTCATTTATTATTGCGACTAATAAGAAACAAAAAAAATAGTATTTCTTTATAGTAATTTTATTCAAGATTATTTGTTAGAAAATAAAAAAATTTATATGCAAAATAAATTACATGATTTCTTTTTTTCATTTTCTAATTTCACTTTCTTGACAGTTCTTGACAAATTACCATAAAAGTGTTACCAGTCCTTGCTTGACTGCATGGTTGAATTTTAAAAATGCAATAATTTTTAAATATTTGTAATCTGCATTTCGTATTTTATTTATAAAAAAAATTCAAATATAATATTTTGCTTGAGACTTGCTATATCTTTTGATGTACGAAATATATATTTTTTTAAAGTAACATGTCAAATTTCTTTGTTGAGTCCCTATTCCTATCTCACTAATAAAACCCATACTAAACACTATTTCGGTTATTTGCAATTTTCCGATTTTTCTTTCAAACTTTTCCAAACTTTTTTTTCCTATAAACCTTGCCAGAACAATTAGAAACCCAACAAAAAAAAATTAATCAAATCGATCGGGCCAATCTCGAGCCTTTGCGAGACTAATGTACAGCAATTCATTTTTCTATATAAGATAAGATTAAGTTTTAACTAAAACTTTAATATTCATAAGGAAATGTTGCCTTAAGCTCATTCTCTAGTACTTGCCCATCGTAATGGATCTTTTCTTAAGAAATATTTGTTAAATAAAGATACCCAAAAGCAACTACATAATTTGTTAAAAAGTTCAACAAACACATTAAAAATCAACAACAAATTATTTAAATTTTTTTAATAAACAATGCAAGCTAATTGAGATAAATTATGCATTGTTCCTAATGAGCTTTTTTTGTTTTTTTTTTTCGAGCCAACAAAGCCAACTCATCTTCTGACATAACAATTGCGGCTTTCCATTCAATGTTTATTGATCTTATGCTGTGTCGTTTATAAACTGTTCAATACAACAAAAAAAGTTTTTTACCTTTACACTGCGCACGCACTAAAGAGCTAAACAGATTTTTCCTATACCTTTGTAGTGAGTACAAAATTGACACTAGAAAATTTATTGCAGAGAAATAGAACCAATTCTATTTTTTGGTGCGATTTGACACATAAGATACATCCCAGTTGTGTTTTTTAGCTTAAGAATAGTTGTAAAAATTACATTATCTCTCACTATTTATTCTCCGCTAACTTCTATTGTTTTGCTTTATTGACTTGTGACAGCAGTTAAACTTTCGCGCCGGCATTGAATGCATGCGCTCAAAGTTGTCGTAGGTGAGGAATTGCTTACAAAGTACTGTATTAACTCAAACAATTAGCGTTACATTTTTAAAAATAAAATTTTTTTTTATTCAAACCATATTTTTGCACTGCAATTGTTCGGATACAGCACGTTATGTGCCACAGTGAAGCAATGTACATATTGCTGATTAATTTACTTCAATAAACCATAGAAAAAACAACAAAATCTTGAGGTCTCGTCAAAATTAAGCAAAAACTTTACATAGATTAAATACTAAATATCCAAAAGGAGTAAACAAACTTCTAAGCAAATTGAAATTGAAATAGAAAAGTACCTTCAAGAAATCGTTGGTCCGATTATATAAAAAACAAATTATTATTTGCGCGATATTTATTTCCTTTATAACTTTTGAGCAGATTTTGCTGAAAAAAATGTTATTCAAAAACACAAAAGTTCATTTGAGATTGTACTTGTATTTCTACAAATAAAATAAAGGGTGATTTTAAGTCGCGTTAAAAGTTTGAATTGAAATTAAACAAAGCTGTGTCGATTAGACATATAGTAGGGGAGCCCACGATGCTAAATGGAGATTTACTCCAGCGTCGCGGAGACCTATTGGATTTTGAAGATTATAGGGTAGAAAGGCAAAAACTGTTATATCATGTATACCATTTCCCCGGTGGGGAGAGTGACTCCAGGCTTTCAAAAATGTAAAAAAACTTTCACATGGAAATACTCGAGCGCATCAGATATTGATAGTGTATATGCCCCACGTGTCTCTGACGTCGGAGGTATATTAATCTGATGTTGGGGGTGGCCGTACGGATGGGTTAAAAATGGGGGGAAGTGTACTCGAGCGCGTCAGATAGGAGATGCTAAGTGATCCCAAACGAAGCTCCCATTCAAAAGACTGACGATTCGGATGTGACGCAAGCTCGTGGCGACTTTTTGAAAATGCAAATTAAAACGCTATTTTGAAATACTCGAGCGAGTCAGATATTTATACAAATGGTTCAGCTTGATGTCCTGGTTGTGCTGGAGGGATTTACTAAATCTGACCGTTTGTAAAAATATAGATAATAAGCTCACAAAATATAATTTACAAAACTTATGACACAAACAAACACGCCAAAACTTAATTGACGTTTTTTGTTACTTCGGCTTGTGAAAATTGACAGACTATATTTTTCCTGCTATCCTTGAATTATTTCCCTTCGAAATAAAACAAAAAATCGACCGCGGTCAGTAAATATTCTTTATAAAAATTCATATGCTTGATGGACAACATCCTTCTAATATACATTAAATTAAATTAACAAATTTTTTGTTTAGCTAGTCCCACTGTGCTTCAAAATCATGCTCAGAAAATTTCTACACAAAAATAAATATTGACAATCCTCGTAATTTTCAATGATTTATTTCCGTTTGGTATTCGAATTGCATTTGTGTAAGCTTGTAGATGTATGGTACATGCTGCTAAGTAATAATTAATTATTTTTAAAAAAACTATTTGTAAGAAAAATATAGCAAGCTAGTTTTTTTTAAGGTTTTCAACTTCACATTGCAGCTTGTCTACTGAAAATATTTTAAAATCACATTTAGTTCCGCTGTGACGCTCGTGATTTGATGTTGAATATTTCGGAACACTTTTTCCAAGTGCAACAAATTTTAGTGTTCGCAATTTGCAATAATTTGCTCAGTGGACTCTCAAGTGTGTGTGTGTTATAAAAGCAAAACTCCGACATGATTTTTGCCACAATTTTACTTGGTGCTTGCCTTTTAGTACTTTGGTGTTATTTTCTTTGGTCACGCAGACGTTTTTACAAGGTCGCTTGGCAGCTGCCAGGTCCAATCGGGCTACCATTTATCGGTTTGGGACTTAATATGATGAATCCAGAAAGTGAGTAAATAAGTTGAAGAAAAATTTGATTTAAAAAAAAATATTTCTTAAATGTGCAAAATATGAATTAAAGTAAAAACTTACTGAAAATTCATATCAGAAACAAAAAAATTATAGAATTAAAAACAAAAGCAATGTTTAAAAATAAATAATCCTTATTTTAGTGATAAGTCGCCTTAAAAAAAAAATTTATTTAAATCACTTAACATCGACAACAGCAATAATGGATATGCTTGCAAAAGTCACCCTTCCGAAAAAAAAAAAAAGTTTTTGGAAAAAAACAAAACCCTTTAAAAATCAATTCGTTCCACATTCAAGTGAAATAAACAGATTTTGATCTTTTTTCCCTACGATATACAACGAACGCATTGATTGCCACAACAATCAGCAGCATAATTATGGTAGCACTTGAGAGCGAGCGCAAATAAAATTTCAAAAAAATTTGTGCAACCCAACTCAATGGAGTTCAATGAGTTTGAAGCACTTTATTAAATCTGTCTTTATTTTCAGGCACTTAACCCTCTAAACTTTTTCCCCTATTGTCTGTGCTTAAATTTTCCCATAAATTTTTATCCTTTTTTCTCATTTTCTCTCTCTCTCTCTCTCTCTTTCTCTCTTTCTTTATTTTTATTTCAACTCTCATAGCATTTTTGCAGTATATGGAAAAAACATCAAAAAAATACCAATGTCCATTTATTTCATGGATGGGCACAAATTGCTTCCTCTACGTTAATGACCCGGAAACAGTGGAAACCATTTTCAATTCAACGCATTGCACAAACAAAGGCGACTTTTACCGTTTCATGGCAACAGCAATTGGCGATGGACTCTTTACATCCAGTTGTGAGTACAGTATAACAATAATAACAACAACAATTGCAATTATAAAAACAAATATATAGTGAAATTATAAGCGGTCATATGCGAAAAAGTCAATAGAATTTGAGCTCAGTTGAGTTATAGACAAAAACTAAATATATAAATTACAATAATCACCATAGTTAATCAAAATATGAAAAATCTTGGATTAGATGGGAGCGGCAGTCACTTGGATAGGGGATTCACTTAGAAAAAACGTTACGATGGGATATTTTGTTAAAAGCGAACAAATTGTTAACTTTCTTATAACTTCTACTGAAGTTTTAGGTTAGGTATACATACATATGTACATGTATCACAAGAACTGAAAACATAGTTTGGATTTTCCTGTCTCAAAGCTATGGAAAACTTTTTTTTGACAACCGCCCTTAAGCAGGTCTACAATATTTTGAACTTAATATCCCTATTCAAATAATAACTTAAAGTAGTAATGTCAATATACTCTGCTGTTCCATATTTTGTAGCGCATTAAAAATGCCAACAATTGCAGCTAATAGCATCCTGATGCCAATTGACTAAACCCATTTAGTGTTTTACACCCTATTTGCAAGCGATAAAAAAGAAAAAAAAATTTAAAAAAGAGAAGAACTTATAAAGTGACATTTGTAAGCAGCTGTCAAAATCAATTAAAGTTTATTTTTATTTTCTGTTTTTCACATAACAACAGCACCACGTTGGAACAAACATCGACGTTTGATAAATCCCGCCTTTAGTCGTCAGGTCATTAATAATTTTTTACCAATTTTTAATGCTGAAGCAGATGTGCTGTTGCAAAAATTTGCCACAGATGGCGCAACAAATAAATTGGAAATCTATGAGATGTTAAAGAAGAGCGTATTGGAAATAGCTTGTCGTAAGTATCAATCGAAGATTTTCTTTTTTAATTACTAATAAATAAAGACACTTAATTTTTATAGTATTTTGATTATTTTTAATAGTTTTCATTTAATTTACAGAAACCACCATGGGCAAAAAAATGAATTTCCATAATGATGGTTCTTCTGCCATATTTAAAGCATATAATGGGTAAGATTACGAGCTTATTTAACTATAAAAATATATAAAAACGTTTTAAAAAATCTGGAAGCTACTTCAGCACTTACTTGAGAAGAAATTTAAGAGCTTTAAAAAAAGTATACTCCACAAACTTCAGTGGATATAAAACTTATGTTTACACCACAAACATATATGTGCCAAAAGTAGTATGTATTGAAATTTTCATTTAAAAATTATATCCTTTGATTTTCTCGTTATTTTTCAATTAATTACACAAAAAATATATATAATTCTGTTCTGGTATTTTTATCTTTATGCTAAAAATAAATTCTTAGCTTAAAATAATTTCAATAAAAGTTGATTAAAAATAGTTTGATATTATTTCCACGAATTTTTTCCTTTATAGATTTTTTAATTGGCTAGTCATTCAATCAATAGTTTGAAACTCAAACTATTTTCCGCAAACTTCAAATAACGAACGTTTTCATTGTCAATTTGCTGATGATACTCTGCAGCACTCTTTGATAACCAGAAGCAACTTTGTGCGTTTGCTTTAATTAATTGTTGGAACAAAAACACAGAAATAGCGCGAGAGAGAGAAAACATAAAAAGCATATTTTTCTGCCTCAAATTCATTTGTTGACAGTTTTTCATTCAATTTATTCATGCGAAAAACAATGCAAATCCTTTTATTTCAAAAACCCCGCTTTCCACAATTTTGCCTGCACTTCCCCTTCCCACTTCACACTTGAATTTTCTGTTATATTTTCATTTGTTTTCTTTACTTTTTCTCACACAGCGTCACTGAGGTTTGTGTACGTCGTATGCTGTCACCCTGGCTGTATCCCGATGTGCTCTATCGCCTTTCGCCCCTCTTTAAACGTCAACAGCAGGTTGTTGATGTATTGTATGATTTCGTAGAAAATGTAAGTTGACTATTTTATAAAGATGTTACGTTTGCGAATATTGGAGTTTCATTTTACCGAAACTGAGTTGCTGGTGTATTTTTTTGGAAGAGAAATTGCTAAATATGCTGGTGATTTCAGTTTTTTGTTGCTGATTTAAGGAAGCCAATTGGTAGTAATGCGAAAGCTTTTTTCTTGAAATTTGGCACAACTTAGAAAATTTTTATTGGAGTATTTTCCATGAATGATCATATATTGAACTTTAAACTGATAGGAAGTTATATTTACTTTAAGCCAACACTTTCCGTTGTTTGATGACTAAAACGAAATTTTAATCCAAGACTTCTTCTAACAAAAATTCCCACAACTAAATCTATCTTGCTGTCGAAAACCAATGTTACTGAAAATTGCTAATATCTCTAAATTAATCCATTTGTAAAATTTTGTCAGATAATCAATTCTTTGAGATATGATAGGAAATCTGAAGGTTCTGTGATAAATAATATGATAATTTTTGGGCTGATTTATATAATTTTCCTATGGAGCTTTTTATTTTAAATTCAAATTCCACTTCAAAAATTTCACAACGATACAAGATGTTCTAACATAGAAGTCCGAAAATTTCAGTTTTGGTTAGATTCCATAATCTTTATTCGAAATGTTTACTCTTTAGAAATCCCAAAAAAACTTTACTTTAGACTTTAAATTAGGCAAATTTGGAGACACAATTTTTTAAAAGACGCCAAATTCTTTGGATAACCATAATCTGAAGGAAGTTTTTAAAAAAATTGAAATCACCGAATAATAACTTATTCCGTACTATTAGCAATAGTCGTTACATCTCTAAACATTTTACGCGCTTATTTTAATACTTTTCGTCTTTCGTCTTTTTCACACTCTGTCATCAACTTGATTTTCTATGATATATCATACACCATTAGCTCATTGTTTCTTTACAGACTGACAACTGTGACGCATTTGAATTTTTTATGCAAAAAAAAAAAATTTTTTTTTTATTTTTCTTCAACAGCTTTTGCAATGTAGCAACAAATCAACGAAACCATCGACAACAAAGCGTACCGAATCCATTGATATAGCCGCTAAGGACGAGCAGCAGGATAATTCGGATGACGATTCTTTTGTTACTGGCAGTTGCAGTAGCAAATCAAAGTCCATATTCGTGGAACAAGTGAGAAAGCATATCGTTCAAGGTCAACTGTCATGGGATGATGTACGAGATGAGGCCAATGTCACCATTGCAGCTGTAAGTAATTAGCACTGATAGACAACATTTGGGATATAAATAGTTGGTACATATGTACTTAACAAAATTAATATACAAAAGACTGTTTTAAAAAACAAGACTATAAGCATACAGTGTGGTTTAGAAGTTTATGGCTAAAACAAATGTAAATGCAAAAAGTTATTTTTTGGCTCATTCTAATGCACAAGTGCACAAGCCTGATTTTTCCTGAAAATAGAAACTGCACTTAATTTGTTTTAGTCAGCAAATAGATAGCCTATTATTATTCTTTGGAATAGTAATAACCCAGATTATTCCACAATTTCGTTCTTTCTCCATCAAAAGATTTCTAAAGAAAACTGCAAACCCTAAAAACACCTTAATTATTCTGTCTCTGCCCACAGACATTTGAAACAACATCAACAGCTCTATATTTGGTCTGCCTCTGCTTAGCAATGCATCCGGAATACCAGGAAAAATTATATGAAGAGTTAATCGAAATATTTCCAGAGAATTCAGAATGCCCCCATATTACAAATGAACAACTCGAATGTATGAAATACACTGAAATGGTTATTTATGAAGCAATGCGTCTCTTTGCACCCGTACCAATGGTGCTACGCAGTGCATCTGCAGACATTCAGTTACGTGATGGCACTCTTATACCATGTGGCACACAAATTGGCATCGATATTTTTAATATGCAACGTAACCCACAAGTTTGGGGTTCACGTGCTCATCTCTACGATCCGGAACATTTTAGCGCTGAGGCGTCGGCAACACGTCACGCCTTCTCGTTTGTGCCTTTTACACGCGGATTGCGTATGTGTATTGGCTACCGCTATGCACTGATGTTGATGAAAGTGTTGCTGGCGAAAATATTTCGCAATTTTCACATTCGCACAGAAGCGCGTATGGAGGATTTAATTATAAAGGGTACAATATCATTGAAATTACGCGAATATCCGTTATGTGCGGTTAGTAGGAGGAATAGGACGACGTCAGCACAAGCGAAGTACGAACAATAAAATTCAATGCAGTTGTTGTATTAAATTTTTATGTGATTTTGTTTAACTATTTCTAATAAAGTTGATAATTTTTTAATGAAATTTAGTTTTCGTCATTGTTTTTTTTTTTACTGTAGAAGTGGTGAGTTTAAGTATTATAAAAAAAAAGATATGAAATTGAGATGCAAAAAAAATTTTACTTTTTACCAATTCAGGAAAATTTTTTTTTTGTTTTTTGTTTGGAAAAACCGGGAAATGCCTCTTTTCAACTTGGCAACACTGTTTCTTTCGTAGCTTACTGCAATGTGCAAAATCGTCGATCTATGGATCTGAAAGAAATTGATGTTGAGAATTCGAGCATAGATAGAGCATTTTAATGATGTACCTCATTAAGGTCGTCCTGGCACATTGATTCTATGCACGATCGACATAGAGAGTCGAGTCACACGTGAACTTAATTTCCTAATAAGTTTAGCTTGAATTTTCTTTACGGGTTTTAAGTACCTTTGGCTCAACAGACACAACAGAACTGTTTTGTTCCTTATGTCTCGCCGAAGCGCTGGAATTACCATCTGGTTTTGGTCACCAAAGTTACTTTACATCAGCTTAACATACTTGTTATCTGTCGAGTAATAGTGCGGCCAGCGCTGTCTCAAGTTCTAATAGTGCAAAATCGATTGAGAAAAACAGGCTCTGTTTGAAGAGGTGCTGTTGCATGGTAATAAACATGCTTGAGGCTCACAGAATCTTTGCCTCGATTTTTGAGAATTCATTACTGTAATTAAGGCTTAAAGAATACTTTAAGCTATCTTTTAATTTGTACCAAGAAAAAATTTCTGTGGCGTGCTCTCGGAGCAAATAGATATCGATAATTTAAAATTTTTAACTGAAAATATTTGAACACTATTCGAATCCTTATATTTTCTATTTTTAATATAAACGCAAAAGTTTTTTCATTCATGGGTGTAATATTTATTTTGTACTAAGTTACAAGTATATTAACTTACCAATCTAGCACCAACTTGTATACTACTGCGCGAACTTACTAGTCCATTTTTAGCTGCACACTTGTGCTCTGCAAACACCAGACCAGATGTAGGTTTAAAGGACTTCAATGCCAGTTTTTTTTTTGTGTGATATCATTGCTGAAAATACAAAAAATAAAGAACAGATCAACCCGAGTACATTTCATTGCTCCGTGTGGAAATTGTCTGCTAAAAGAATAACATTTTCGAACTGACTTTTATATCTATGTACTACTTTTCTGTATTCATACAACATAAATATTGCATAAAATATTTACCTGCATACAACTGTCACTAACAACATAACTCATAGTTGGTAGCAGTAGCAACAACAGCAGTATGAGCAACAACAGCAATATATGTATTTTGTTGACATTCTTCGCGAAATGGCATTTATTAAACACATTGCACTATGGTGCGCCAAGTGAAAAAAATAAACTGCACTTATGTTAATCCTGTCGCGTCGCTTTCAAAAGCTACCGTTTCTACGACATGAGCAGCAAAAATGTGTTAGCTCTTGACAGAATTTCTTTATGTCTGTGACTAAGTGCCACTTGTGGTATCTTGAAAAGTCCTTATGTAGCAACGACAAAAAAAGTGGCATTTCGTACACTAGCTGACTATAAATATGTAAGTTAAAAAGTTTTTACATAGGTTCTGGCAGCCAAGAGCGATTAACATACGACTGTTATCATAAAGTGTCAGAAATTGTTGGCGATAAAAAGATGCTGTGTGATATATACGTATATGAAGGACTATTATAATATGCGCTTTTTATTAAGATAACAATTGCAATTTATAATCTTTTAATGCAAGTACAGTTAAAAATACGTAATATAGAACTCAAACTGAAGGTTCCAATCAAATTGTTAGGTCGGAGACTAAAAAGGAAAAATTTGAGATAATGAAGACTGCTGTCAGTTTTTCAATACTGATGGTGGTAATGCTGCTAATGATATCGTTATGCTTTCGATATTTAACTTAATACAAAATAAAGGCTTCGGAAGATTTTAGTTTGATTCAAAATTTCAATAAAATATTAAATGTCGAGACGCCATAAGAAAATCTTATGCCGTAAATTTCCAATTCATTTATATTCATCAACGTTGCACTTTGACCTTATAAAAGAATCATATAAGTTACGTAGGCTGCATAAATTTTATTGCCTGACAAAATCGAAACTCAAAACATGCTACGCTAACTATACTAAGGTACTTCAGTTTCTAAGCATCCTTAAATTAGACAAATAACACGCTATTTTGTTACATATTCATGAAACTACAATTACTCGCAATGTTACCCTCGCTTCATGTTTTGGAAAAATATTGTATTAAAATTTATCCAATTGCCTGGAATACTACGAAATTTTCATGTGAGGGTAGATCAAAGATGTGATACTCGCCCAATGCTACTACATTTTTAGGCTTTGTTCTATCCATGGAAGACTTTGGCCTTGTGTGACAATAACATTTCTTATATCATTGTAATTACATACTTCTAAAAAAGCTATTTCATCGATAAGTTCAAAAACTCAGTTTAAGCGTTGACTGTGTTTTACCTCGATCATAATCTAAACGATTCCCGGTTGTAGAGTGTCAAAACTCTTTAATACGCCACTCTACCAACTACTCTGTCCAAAGAAACTTCATGCATTTTAAACTGTGCTAAATATATAACAAGTAAACCTATATACAGCCACAGTCCAACAAAAACTATGAGTGAATATAGGTGGAAGGAAACAGAATTGGATGGATGGCAACCTATGTGCATAGCACGTGATATGTTTACGGAATTAAGAGTGTAACTATAGGAGTTTATAAATTAAATTAAATACCGCAAAACCTGGTGCAAATCAACTTCCAACAACACTATTCGTATTGTGTCTAACTAACATGAGTTAGCTTGTGCCATAGATTGAAGGTGAAGAAGGCGTTCTTTGGTCAGAGTTCAGTTGGAATGCTGACTTAATTTATTAGTTTGTGCACGAGTAGGAAGCGCAAAGGATGACGAAGTAAAAGGATATAAGCGAAAGCCAACTTTTTTTTTACAATCATTAATTTGTTAGAACTTTCCCAATTAGTAAGGTATTTTTTAAGAGAATCATTACAATTAAATGAAGGCATTTAAGGAAAATTCTGCAAGTTTGAGATTTTAGGATTTTATTTCAATTTCAGCTATTTTAGATATTATACAGTTTTACACAATAAACGTGCATATAAGCTCATGTTTCAAATAAATGAAAGCTCTCAGTCAAGTACTCTCAAAAGTGCATGTAATGTATTTGCCTGCATTTAAAGGAGATCGGAGAGAGACTCTTGATAAGTGAGAGAAAAATTTTACCCTACTACTCTAATGGCTATCCTGTACTCACATAGGTAGGGCCATTCGATCTACTGATTTACTTATTTACTAACAATGAAACGACAATAAGATTCATCTGTTCTCCATCACTCTCTGGTGTTTGCTGCCAGAGAGCAATTTTAAAAGAGCACATACATATTTCGATTGTTCTCAACAATGGGAGAGATTTTATTTTTTTCTTGGAGAACAAATGAACTAATGGAAATGAAAATGATATGTTCTTTTTATAAATAAAAAATAAAGTTTTATGCCCAAGATCGAACCGAGGCACAGAAAACTTTGAAAACTAAGACGATCGGCTAGTTAGGCTATAAAACCAGTACTGCCCAGAGAACGAGCAGGCGCTCGGAGAGCATAAAAACGAGAAAGATCAGACGCTTCAAGAGCATAAAAAAGCGTGCACCATGGGCACCACTCTATATAACAAAACAAGCAAGCGTTTTTTTCCGTACTAAAAGCTCTTTTAATTTCCCACTTTTATTTATCATAAGCAGAGCTGGGCACTACTACACACGTAATTCTCATCAATGTATTTGTAGTTGTGTTGTTGTGTGCTTTTCAAATGGAACTGAATTGATTTTTATGCTCTCCGCTTTGTATATGATAGGTTATTCTCTTTCGCCCGAGTGCTACGTTTTGCATAGGAAACTATTTGAGCCTCTCTCTTTGCGGATCACTGCTTTAGAAGCATGTGGCTTTTGGAAATGACCTTTCATTGAATTAATGTTAAAACTTGACTTTTTCAATTTGCATTTCTTAATGTTTAAAAACTTTCATTTCAATGCTGCTTCAATTTTTGATTGTCATCCATACAATTATAGTTAAAAACAGTGAATGACTTCAGAAAACCAATACAAAATTGACTCCAGACAAGTTCTTTGAGCTGTTAAAACCACAAATTAACCATAATTCTAAAGAATATCAGGCATAATAAAATACAACCTACTTGCATTACAAAGAAGAAATCAATAATTAAGTCTGCATCTTTTCTTGTCGTAATTAATCTTTGAGCTTTAACCAGATTAACAGTAATTCGACACCTTAGTTGTTGTGAAAAAAAAAATATGGCTTAAGGATATATCATACTTTATTTAATTCTTACACTGTTCCTTTCATAACAAGTGGTTATTGCAATTTTCTGCTCTAGGCCACCTTATAGTCCAGTGGGTAACGTCACAAAAAATGTAAACATTTGAGCACTTTCTAATACGTCTACTAAGTTCATGCACATTTGGAAGTATACCGCCTGTCTGCCGTTCAGTCCCTGGTACAGGTTTACACAGTGAGATCAAATTGAGTATCATGGGACGAAATTTAATCTTAGTCTAAATTGAGATATACTTATGTTACTAATTGAATTTGGAATTCCAAAAAATTCTTGATCGCTGTAACACGAATCCACTGCAAGTTTTCTGATCAAAGAATGTTCGGTCCAATAATGGTACTTGAATTCGAACAAAATCGACATTTTTTTCAGATTTCGCCAATTTACAAGAAGAGTATGTATGAAATGTACATATGTATGTACGAATAGAAAAATTCAGTACTATCAAAATTCTGGAGGAGAAAAAACACGACGATTTTTGGGAAAAAAAAATATTTATGATAAGATTTGATTGAGTTTTGTTGATTTATACTTTTTATGTCGCTGAACTTAAATCTGGTACCAGCTATATCCATTTTTTTTAATATATATTCCCTTTTTCTAACGAAATTCATAAGATTTACCAACTTCATAGCATCATAACTCAGACAAATCTTTTCATAACAAGTTTAACAATGTTACGCATTCAAGCGGCCATATTAAGTCGAGTTTTTTGAATACAAAGTTCCAGCTACTTATGTATTTCATTTTGAGCAGTAAAATTATTTTTTGTCCAAACGTTCGTAATTCTGGTTCACTGTGCGTTCCTCCACCATGAACTGAGCGAAGTATGGCGGCATTGTGCTCAGAATGTTCATGAACTAAGTATTTAAATAGGAATAATAGAAAAGTGCCCAAATGGTTTTGGTTTTGTGACGCTATGCCCCGAGTTATTAGCATATGCAATAATTAATTGTATTAACGCAATAATAAAAATCTTTTTATGCTGCAACCACCCAAGGGCTGTTTGCTAAATGCATTTGACTTTAACAAGATGCATTCGCATCGTAACTGCTACTAATTGAGTTTCATGTTGAGATTACTGTTACAACGGCAGTATGGGCAGACAGAAGAAAAAGCTAAGATGTTTTTGTCACCCTGAAAAACAGCTCGCAAAAGAAAGTATAGTGTTTACTTACGCAAGTAATTCTGTTTTTTCTCGCAAATGGATTTTTTAATTGGTTATTAAATTAGCTGGAGTGAAATAATTTTTATTGCACAAAGTCAGACAGGCGTCGCAACGATAGTTAGTTTTTTTTTACATCAAACCGGTTGCATTGATGTTGAAATTAGAAAAATATATATATTTTCCTACAGCATAAACGAAACTGTTTGAGTTGTTACCGGCTGAACTAGTTTTCGGTTCTACCCTGTAAAAATTAAATGGTGTTTAAATTGAAGGTATCTTTATAAATTTCAAAGAAAAAACATAAATTGTGTGAAATCTTTATTTATTTAAATTGAAAATTAAAGTACATTGATTCCGGCTAAATAATATTGATAAATAATATCGTTCAAGTTATCTGCTCTACTAGCTCGGCAGGCTGTCAATATTTTACTAAAATTTTCAATATCTTTTTCGCATAATGACGGTTTAATTAATGATATTTGATCGATGATGTTGTCTTTGAAATGCTGAACAGTTTGAGGATTATCCTACTAGCCCCACTAGTAGAAATTCAATGGTGTGACATCTTATGATTTCTATGGCCAATTCACGTCTGTTCTTCGATTAATTAACTTCTCTTTGATAAGATCGATTCATTCCGTTGTTGTGTGGCATGTGGCACCATCCTGTTGAAACCACATATTCTGCATGTCAACATCTTCCAATTGATTCCACAAAGAGTTGCAATATTTTAAACGACCACTTCGATAATAAATGCTGTTTCTCTGATCTTGAACTTATCCAGTTTCTTCAACTTTCAATGATAAGTTTAAAAGCACCGTTTATCAGAGCGTTTTTACTAGCGTGTTTGAAAAAAATTTCCTTCGAACTTCTGAATAACTTTCACTATATATAAAAGAAGTTTTAATAATGAAAACACATCGTTCACTCGTTAAGCGATCCTTTTTAACTTATCGGAATATATTTACTTCATACCTAAAAAAAACATTGGAGTAATCTAAGTAACTGTAAAAAACTAGCGGCAATTTAAAAAGATACTTAAAATTTGAAAACTCTTTAGTTGGTTAACCTTATGCCTAAAAGTAAGCAACGAAATTTTAATGCAGATTTACTGTGTCTAGCGAAGCCGATGTTGTATATACCTTAGATTTTACATGGTATAATATGTCTAACACCGGCCTCACTAGCCATAATAAGTTTGAATTAAAATTTCATAACGTACCTTTAGGCATAATATTTAACTAATTTTAAGGATAACCAGCTTTTCCTAAAAATTAGCTTTAAATAGTCAAAATGTACTAAAAATTTACCGCAAATGTACTGGAAATGCGTCAAATGTACCGAATGTATTAAAAACTTGTCGAATGTACTGACGACAATTTTTCACAACGCAAATGTACTGAAAAAAGTACAAATGTATGAAACATGCCATCACTGATATACATTATATGACCAACCAATGCAATGGATTCGTGTTCCGAGATCAAAAAACATTTGAAAGACCAAATTTCAGCACGCTATATATTTTCATATTGAGCAGGGGAATAAATTTTGTTTTTAAAGCTTGAGAACTTGATTTTAAAACTATTAACTTGGTAACCCTATTATAGCCCTCAAGCGACAAAATTGCTGCAGCGCTAATATGGTTGTTGTATAAGCTGATGCTGTTTATGTTTCTGTGCATTTAAAACTATGTAGAAGTAGAACGCTTTTAAAACTTTTTGTTAACAGGACTGCAAGGAGCCGAATTTTGTACTGTTGTGGAATTTTTTGTAAGTCAAATTCTTATGCCAGAATTATATGTAACAATTAACACTGGAAATGTGTTTGAAATCGTATTAAAATATTTTGAAGAAAAATATTAAGTTCTTTGTAGCGTATTCATGAGCTACGTAATTCAATTTTGATTCCCTACCTCCTGCCACTTTGCCAAACGTGGTTTTTGCCTTTGCCACCCGTTTCAATGCATCGTAGTTTTTGTAGACGATTCAATTCACTCGATGTTTGTTAAAAAAATATGAAAATAGAAAATATATATTTTAAAAAGCACGTGCAAAAATGTTTACAATATATGTACATATATTAAATGTACATTTTTCTTCCCCCATTACAAAATTTATAGGAGATAAAAATAATTGTGTTTTTTTTATAGAAAGTTGAATCTATGATAAAACAAAAATAAGAGATGGAGGCCTGAATTTGTTCATTGATTAAGAGGATAGATAGTTGAATGAGCCTTTTTGTTACGCACATTATCTCTTAATTTTCTCGATTTTATTGTCAAATATGACTCAATTCATACAACTTGCTAAGTTATTTTGTTTTTTGAATGCTTTCTTTATATTTTTATGAATACAATATTAAATAGTTTTTATAAATATATAATTTTTGTTTTATATTTGCGAATAACATAATTTTTTGATCCATTTAATAGTGGACGCTGTTTTGAATACTGTGACGCTGTTTTGTAATTTTATTAAGCTTTAATGAAATTTTAATTTATGCATTTTGTTTTTTTTTTATCATTTTTAGTCATCACCTGAGAACCAGAATGTAATCGGAAGTTGAAAAAACTTTATTTAATTAAAACAAACACGATTTTGCCTTACATAATTTCACAAATTGTTTGTCGCCAAGTAAGCTTTGACTTCTAGAAAAAAAAAATGTTTATAGTAAATCAAATTTATCCGAACCCGTAATTGTGTACTTTAAGATTTAGCTGATTCATTATTGCTGATGGAATATTGTGGTTATCTACGGATTATAAAATGCAAAATCGTATTAACCATGAATTTTAAATCAATAAAGTAGAATTAGGTCAAACAAACGATTTTATAACTTAAGTAACTTTGCATGAAAGAAGTTAAAATATAATATAATATGTATGTAAGAACGTAAGAAATTTCGTTCGTTTCTTAAGTACCTTTTTTCCCAAATTTATAATTTCCAAAATTATGGCGCGAACTGCGATATGAAAGCAGATACATTCTAATTCTCGATTGAAGAATAACATAAAAAAGTTATTTTGAAATATACATATATATTTTTAATTAAAAAAATTTACTCAAGTTTTTATAATTTATTTCGTAGAACTGAAGCATTTGTCAACAAAAAAGATTCAATGTTTTTTATCATATCCCCTATAGTTTTTGAGATATTTCGTTTCAAAAAATATTCGAAAAGATACAAAAAAAGCAAGTGCGCAGTTATTTAAAGAATGATATGTATGTGCATATAATTATAGCTTTATTAATAATATAATTAAACATTATGAACTTGCAGTCATTCAGCAAAGACTAAAATTGTAAAGTTTTACTTGAACGGTCAGGGGTTCCAGTCCGGTCTGATGAGGCTATGTGGTAATAGCCGAAACATATAACCAATTGCTAGTTTAAATTGTTCCATTTGTTATCTTTGACATGTTTGTTGAATAAAAATAGCATTGATCAATAAGTAAAAATTTACAATATTGGCCTTTGCTAATGTTTTATTATAATACAAATAATCAGTTGCTAAAATCAACTTATCAACAGTAAATTTCTTAAATAAAAATTATTAATAGTTTCCAACAGGTCTAACCAAACACATTAAAAATCAACTACAAGTTATTTAAATTTTTTGAACTAATAGTTCCTGATAAGCTTCTTTTTTTTAGGCAATGTGCAATGCGTTTTGTCGATTGACTTTATTTCAATAAATCGTGGCAAAAAAAGCAAAATCTTAACGTGCCGCCGAAATTATGCTAAGTTTTTGCAAATATTAAAAATACTTTTCGTTGTTTTTTTTTTCATAATGCATTAAGAGATTAACTCTTAATGCATTGTTAGTAGTGATACCAATTTTCAGGATTTGTTTGATCCCGGGATATTCGGGATTTGCAAATGCGATCCTGAAATCCCGGGACAGTCCCGGGATTTAAGAATTCTAAAAATTATTAATATAAATTTACCTATACGTCGGAAAAAATTAAAATAATTTAACCATTTATAACGTGGCAATATTATTTATTTAAAACAATAAACAGAAAAGCTAAAAACTTCTTCATAACATTAAAAAACAATAACAAATTAACATTTCAAAATATGTATAAATTTTTTGTTATGTATCACAAATTTTTTGAAATGCATTCATTAATCAAGTCTTTTCTTTATGAGGAATATTTTTATAAAATTAAATTGCATATAAAACTTCCTATTCTTTTTTAAAATAAGACCTCCAAACGTGACCTAAATTTGTTTGAAAAGATACAAAAATCCAAGTGAGCAGTTAATTAAAGAATAATCAATTTATATATAGTATTAGCATAAAATTATAGCTTATGAAATAATAGTGATTTATTAAATAAAAATTATTATTTTTGAACAGGTTCAACAAACACATTAAAAATCAACTACAAGTTATTTAAAATTTTTTTAACTAATAATTTCTAATAAGCTTCTGTTTTTTTGAGGCAAAAAAGCCATAGAGAATATAGTTAGTTATATATAAGTATTTATATATGTATATATTTTGAAGTAATGTGTTCTGTCGATTAATTTTATTTCAATAAATCATAGAAAAAAAGCAAATTTTGTAAATATTAAAAACAAATCGCACTCGCGGTTTCTCATGCGCACTTTTCGTTGTTTTTTATAATGAAATTACTCGCTTAACATCTCATAGTATTTTCTCTCTTCAAAAGTAAGAAAAAAATAATAACTTCTCAAGAGAAGTTAAAAAAGCAATTGAAAGAGAGTTTGTTGTTTAAGCCAAATACCAACGGTTCAAATAAGAAGAACAAAAACAACACAGAATTCCACAAGCAATTCTGTATGAAATTTTGCAAAAACTTAATCCTAAAAAGGGTATTTAACTTTAAAAAATAAAAATAAAATAAGTATAAGTATTTTTTAGCACAAATATGATGTTTTAAAAAATAAATAATAAAAATCGGTTAAGTATGTTTTACGCCAAAGCGTTGTAAACCATTTCCAAAAAAGCAATTTTACATAAATAGTATATAGATAAATAACCAAAAGCAGTATACAAACTTCTAAGCAAATCGTTCGAAATTTGTTAGAACATATCCGAAAAAAATGGAAAAAAATCAAAAATTCAACAAAAACTTGACTATCTACATTTTCATGTTTTCGAGTTATGCTAAGTTTGAGAATTAATCTTTTGAATAATACAAGCTCTTTATTATAGATAGCAAGATCACGTTATTTTCTTCTTAATGTGTTGAGGTTTTCAACTTAACATTACAGGTTGCTTATTAAAAATAATTTAAAATCGCATTCAGTTCCGCTGTGACCCTCGCGATTTGATGTTGAATATTTTGGAACACTTCTTCCTAGTGAAACAATTTTAGTGTCCGCAATTTGCAACAATTTGCTCAGTTGACTTTCAAGCGTGTGTTATTAACGCAAAAATCCGATATGTATTTTGCTACCATATTTCTTGGTGCTTGCCTTTTAGTACTTTGGTGTTATTTTCTTTGGTCACGCAGACGTTTTTACAAGGTCGCTTGGCAGCTGCCAGGTCCAATCGGGCTACCATTTATCGGTATAGGGCTTCAGATGATGAATCCAGAAAGTGAGTGAATAAGTTAAAGGAAAGCTTAAATTAAAAAATAATTTCTAAAAGGATGCAGAATATGAATTAAATTAAAAACATATTGAAAATTCAAACAGAAAACCAAAAAATTGTAGAAATTCTATGCCAAAAAATAACTTTTTAATTCACTTAACATTGTCAGTTGATATGCTTGCTTGCAATCAGACACTTAGCCCTCTGAATTTTTTCTCCCATTGTCAGTGCTTAAATTTTTCCACTCAATTTTTATCCTTTTTTCTTTTTTCTCCCTCTTTATTTTTGGTTCAACTTTTATAGCATATATACAGTATTTCGAAACATCGACAAGAGGTTACAAATGTCCATTGATTACATGGATGGGTTCAGAATGCTTCCTCTATGTTAATGACCCGGAAACGATGGAAATCATTTTCAATTCACCGCATTGCACACAAAAAGCCAACATGTACCGTTTCTTTCGAGCAGTAATTGGCAATGGACTCTTTACAGCCAATTGTGAGTACAATGTAACAAGAATAACAACAACGATATGAATTATAAAAACAAGATATATAGAGAAATTATAGGATGCGAAAAAGTCAAAAGAGTTTGAGCTCAGTTGGGATGTAGAATGGTAAAAAGTTTAAAAAACATTCGATTTTGCTAAAAATGTTTAACGTTAAAGTACCTTGAAAGGTAGCAGTACAGCACAAATTTCAGCCCCCTAGGTGGTCGGAGTCCTGAGAGAGAGTCTTATTTTGGTCTGAAAATAGCCGCATTAGGTTCATTTTAAAAATTTTAGCCCACAAATTTAAATTTAAAAATAACGGATGTGCTTTTTTTTATATGCATACATACATATATCATCTTCTACACATAACAAAAATGTTGACCTTTGTCTTTTTATTCGCTGTAAAATGAGTAAAAATGGTTGATCAGGCCCAGAGATATTAACATCGATTTCGGCTGTTTTCGCAATATCATTTTTTGCTAACTTTGACCTATCAGTACTCAGGACCTCATCTACCTAAGGAGCTGAAATTAAAATTTGAGTAACATCGAATATTTTTTAAATTTCCCTCATATGTTATGTATGGTATACGTAATATTACTAAAAAAACGGTGTATATGTTATTAAAAAAAGCTTTGGAGATTTTTTTACTTTTGATGTATGTGTGTATATCGACTGGCGACGACTGGTTGGCACTGAAACCAGTTTTGACCTGTGTATTATATAGTTCTTTAAAATGTCTCCAGACAACTGCTCAGTAATTTTTGAATTTACAGATTTTCAAATTTTTTTTTTTTTTTTGGTGAAAATCACTAACCGGAAAAAAAGATTTAATAAGAGATCGATCACGCCAAGTGCGTGTTATTCATGATAAAAACAACATTTGATAATAATATTTTCACTTTGATAATTTTTAGATAAGCAAATAATATTTTTTTGCATTCTCAATGCTAAAAATTAAATTTTTTAAAAACAAGCCTTAGAGATTGGATTTCAATACAAATATTTTTTATATCGATCGAACTACGACAAAACCTCTCTGCGCGCCATGCATTATAACTTATAAGTGGCAGTTGTAAGTAGCTACCAAAATTAATTGAAGATTATTTTTATTTTCTGCTTTCCATATAACAACAGCTCCAATTTGGGACAAACATCGACGTTTGTTAACCCCCGCCTTTGGTCGTCAGATTATCAAAAATTTTTTACCAATTTTTAATGATGAGGCAAACGTGCTGCTGCAAAAATTCGCCACAGAGGGCGCAACAAAGAAATTGGAAATCTATGATATGTTAAAGAAGAGCGTATTAGAATCAGCTTGTCGTAAGTATTAGCCGTATTTTTTTTTTTAAATTAATTAGAAACCAATATATAACGACAGCATCAATTTTATGAAAATTTTCTCAACAAAATAGCAAAGAACTTTTCTCACATTATAATTATTGAAAAGTAAATAAAATGTTGATATGTGTAGAAAATTATATCAATTTTGGGGAAGTGAAAACAAATCTATTTATATCTCAAAAATTAAATTTCATTTCCACATATTTTCTTACCTTCCCAGAAACGTTTATTTTAAGTGTAGGTATATAATTATCACAGTACTTTTAATTTACAGAAACCACCATGGGGATAAAAATGAATTTCCAAAAGGAGGGTTCTTCTGCCATCTTCAAAGCATATAATTGGTAAGATTTAAAGCTCTTTTAACTATAAAAATGTATAAAAAAAGTTTTGAAATATGTATCTGGAAACCACTTGAGCACTTACTCTAAAAAAAAAAAAATAAGGGAAAAAAATATAAGACCTCAACCCATGTAATCCGAAATGACGAAAGAATGCGATAGATACGTTAGATTAATACGTTAGTAACGCATACAGTCTCAAGCAAAGAATCATCAAACAGTTCTGTGGCAACAAGCGATAACAGCTAAAGTCGATCTGTGATAACAAAGCAAAACAGTATAAGTTATACGCTCATACACAGAACTTTTCTTGCTTTACTTTGTGAACACAGCTGTTATTCCTTGTGGCCAGAGTTGTCAAAGTACTCTACGTAAAGCAAAAGTTGTAAGTTACTAAACTCAACAACCCTAAAAACATATACGAAACATGGTCCGGTTTCGGACCATATTTTGTAGCCGCAAATTCATTTGTTAACAGTTTTTCATTCAATTTATTCATGCGAAAAACAATGCAAATTTTTCCTTCATAATAGAATTTTCTATTTTATTTTCGTTTGTTTTCTTTGATTTTTCTCACACAGCGTCCTTGAGGTTACTGTACATCGCATGCTGTCGCCCTGGCTGTATCCCGATGTGCTCTTTCGCCTTTCGCCCCTGTTTAAACAGCAACAGCAGGTTGTTGGTGTATTGTCTGATTTCATGGAAAATGTAAGTTGACTATTTTATATAGATGTTAGGTTTCATTTTACCGAAACCGAGTTATTGGTGTATTCTTTTAAGAGAGAGCCTGCTTCATACTATGGTGATTTCAGAATTTTCCTACCATAATTTTTGGTAAACGAATCGATGGCAATCCGAAATCCTTTTTCTTGAATTTTGGATCTTTTTAGAAAATTTTTATTGGAGGACAAAGTCCATTTTCTCATTGATGGTAGTATACTATTTTCCATATACGGCACTTTAAACTAAAAGAAAGATACATTTGCCTTAAGCCATCACGTTCCACTGCTTAATGACTAAAATGAAATTCTAGTTCAAAGCCACTTGTAACACAAGCTCACAAAAAAAGAAAACTTATGTATATTGCTGTCTATAACCGATTACTGATATCTCTACATGAATAAGTGTGTCAAATTCTGACAGCAAATTAAACCTTTGAGATATGATAGGGAATCTCAAGATATGATCATCTTAATCTGCTTTACGCTTTCTATGAAATCCTTAACCCTCTAATCAGCATATCGTTCCTAGTAGAGGTTTTATATTTAATTAAAATCCTTCCTCAAAATGATTCAACGATTCACTCCTGATTCGGGTGGTTTCCATGATCCTTAAGAAAAAGCTTAAGTACAATAAATACTAATAGATCATGGATATTGTACAATTTTTTGTTAGGAAAACTTTGAGAACAGACTTTTTTATAAACATCAAAATTCTTTGGAAAAGCCTAATATAAAGAAACAGTTTTAAAATTCGAAATCACCGAATAACTTATTTCAAACTATAAGCAATAGCTGTTAAATCTCTAAACATTTCTCGCGCTTATTTTATGCTTTTTTCTTTTTTCCTCATCTTGATTTTCTATAATATATCATACACCAATAGCTCATTGTTTCTTCACAGACTGAACTGTGACGCATTTGAATCATTTATGAAAAAAAATTATTTTTGCTATCCTTTGACAGCTTTTGCAACGTAGCGACAAATCAACGAAGCCATCGACAACAAAGCATACCGAATCCATTGATATACCCGCTGAGGATGAGCAGCAGGATAATTCTGATGACGATTCTTTTGATTCTGACAGTTGCAGTAGCAAATCAAAGTCCATATTCGTGGAACAAATGCGAAATCATGTCGCTCAAGGTCGACTGTCATGGGATGAGTTACGAGAAGAAACCAATGCCACCATTATAGGTGTAAGTAATTAGGACAGATATACAACATTAGGGACATAGTTGGTACTTACATACCTTACTATATGAAATACAAGATTGTTTTAAAAATCAACACTATGAGGCTAAGCGTACAAGCGTGGCTTAGAATTTTCTTTCTTTAAAACAAAATATAAAACGAAAGCCTTTTTCAAAGGAAACCTTGACAGAGATTTGCGATCTCTAGATCGAGTTTCTTTCAAAAAATATTTTGGCGCCAAGACAAATTGAAGTTAAAATAACAATTTTTTTTTGGCTCACTATAATGTACAAGTGCACAATCCTTATTTCCCACTGAAATAACATATGTATGTAGGTATTACTGCATTCACTGTGTTTTAATTATGTTATTGTTCTTCTGTGGAATACTAAAAAAATCAGATTATTCCACAATTTCATTCCTTTTTCACCAAACTGCAATATCTAAAAAAATATCTTAATTTTTCTTTCTCTGCCCACAGACATTTGAGACAACATCAACAACTTTATATCTGGTCTGCCTCTGCTTAGCAATGCATCCGGAATACCAAGAAAAATTACATCAAGAGCTTATCGAAATATTTCCGGAGGATTCAGAATGCACCAATGTAACACATGAACACATTAAACGTATGAAATACACTGAAAAGGTTATTAATGAAGCAATGCGTCTCTTTACGCCCCTACCTATTGTACTACGCAGTGTATCAGCAGATTTTCATTTAGGTGATGGCACTCTTATACCATGTGGTACACAAATTTTAATCGATATTTTTAATATGCATCGTAACCCAAAATTTTGGGGTTCACGTGCTCATCTCTACGATCCGGAACATTTTAGCGCTGAGGCGTTGTCAACACGTCACGCCTTCTCGTTTGTGCCTTTTACACGCGGATTGCGTATGTGTGTTGGCTACCGCTATGCGCTGATGGTTATGAAAGTGTTTGTGGCGAAAATATTTCGCAATTTTCACTTTCACACTGAAGCGCGTATGGAGGACTTAATTATAAAGGGTACAGCGTCATTGAAATTACGCGAATATCCATTGTGTACGGTCACTAGGAGGAAAAGGACGACGTCAACACAAGCGGAGTACGAACAATGAAATTCAGTGCAGTTGTTGTATTAAATTTTTATGTGATTTTGTGAAACTATTTGATAATTTTTTAATGAAATTTATGTTTATATTGTTTTTATTGTTGAAGTGTAAGTTTACGTTTTATTTGAGATAAAAATAAGTTTTGCCCAACGACTGCACGAAATCAAAGATAAAAATTTTTCATTTCGTATACTGGCTGACTATATACATATATGTAAGTTAAAAAGTTTTTAATTACGTAGGTTCTGGCAGCGAAGTGCGGATTCTTTTTGCAGAAAAATTTCAAATATATATAAGGAAATTGATAGTTGAAAAACGCAAATCATTGTTTGATTCTTGTGGATAATGAATATAAAAATTATTTGAGTTTTTGTAATATTTTATATTTTTGCCTTTATTAGTGTATTTTTTTACAATGTTTCAATAATCACTTTATTTGCTAATAACTTCTAATATTTTATACAACTTGCACAATTTTCTTCATTTTGGAGTGTTAAATTTGTTATTAGGTAGTATTTTGTAATTCTTTTTTCAATGCTTTGCTTAGCTTACTGTTTAAAAGTGGTGTACAAAAGTTACATCGTTTGTTAAAAAAATATGAAAATAGAAAATATATATTTTAAAAAGCACGTGCAAAATGTTTACAATATATATTTAATTTTTTCCATTGGACGAAAATGTGTATTTTTCTTCCCCCATTACAAAATTTGTAGGAGAGAAAAAAGTTTGTGTTTTTTATAGAAAGTTGAATCTATGATAAAACAAAAATAAGAGTTGGAAGCCTAAATTTGTTCATTGATTAAGAGGATAGATAGTTGAATGAGGATTAAATTATTTAACTGTCTTAAAAAACAAGAAGGTTTTATAGTTTGATTTGTTAATTGTATGGCATTTATTTGTAAAATATTTCCTTAATGGGCAATTACATGGCATTTAAGCCAAAACTAGTTGTGACGTTATAAACACAACAATGTTTTTTTTATTTCATAAATTGCTAGGTCTGTATTTATAAGTAAATATTAGCAGCTAACTTTTTTTTAATGATTTGTTTTTTTTTTTTTTTTTTTTTTTTTTTTGTTAAAACTTTATCCTTACAAAATTTGATATATCAAACGCACACATACAATAAATCTTTTTGTTACGCACATTATCTCTGAATTTTCTCGATTTTATTGTCAAATATGACTCAATTCATACAATTTGCAAAGTTATTTTGTATTTTGAATGTTTTTCTTAATATTTTTATGAATACAATATTATTAGTTTTTTATGAATATATATGATTTCCAATTACAATTTTTTATGTTTTCTTTAATTTGGATTTAAAATTTTCAACTACAACTTTGTCAGCGCAAATAAAGCTACAATAAAGCTACAAAATAAACTTTTTAAGCTTTTAGAATAATTGTTAAGATTTTATGCTATCTTAAAATTTAATTTTTTTTTTAGTTTTTGTTTTGTATTTGCGAATAACATAATTTTTTTGAGGCATTCAATAGTGGACGCTGTTTTGAAGTTGGTTTATTGCTTTCTAGCTTGGCTAAAATGCTGCGACGGTGTTTTGTAATTTTATTAAGCTTCAGTGAAATTTTAATTTACGCACTTTGTTTTTTTTATTTTTATTTTTAGTCATCAACTGTGGACCAGAATGTAATCGGAAACTGCAAAAACTTTTTTAACTAGAACAAAAAACGATTTTGCATTATATAATTTTCGCCCAGTAAGCTTTGACTTCATGAAAAAAAATATTTATGGTATTAAAATCAAACCCGTAATTTCATACTTTAAAATTCAGCTGGACTAGTTCATTGTAGCTAATGACATTTTGCGGTTACTTACGAATCATAAAATACAAAATCGTATTTTTCATGAATTTTAAATTATATAGTGGAATCAAACGATTTTATAGCATAAAGTTCTTAAACACAATGAATGCAAGATGAGAGTGCGAGATATAATAAAACGAGACAACATGATTTTTCCTATACGTTAGAGCACAATAGAGCTTTTTTAAGCTTTTCCTTTCGCATCCTGCTTTAAAATATAGAAAAAAATCTTGTTTTCTCGTTTTGTTTTTTCTCTTAAGTACGAAACTTTGCATTCGTTCGCTGAGTGGGAACGCACGATAAGAATTTACAAATTTAATTTTTAATGAAAAATTTCAATATTTGCTCAAGCGTCACATAAAAGCAAATTTTTAATTTTGTATATACATATTTTCCATTTGTTTGGTCGTAGCACTTGCCTGGGCTTTAGCTGTTAAATATATTAAGCAAAGCAAAAGCTTAATATGTTTTATATCTCAATTTAATATTTGTTTCATATTTGTAAAAATATAAATTTTAAGTGCAATTCGAAAATGCGTTAATTTTATAAATTGGGAATAATTACAGGCACAATAAATTATTTTTATATCATTTTATAGTTATATGATGTTTTACTAATAAAAAAATGGTGTTTTCATTATTTCTGAGTGAACCTCATTATTTTTTTTATTTTTTTAATTTTATCTTTGAAGATATAACAATTTACAAAGTTTTTTTTTTGTGATTTGATAACCAAGCAATTTAAGCAATTTTGCAAATTAAAACTTAAAAAAAAAAATTAGATAAAACAATTAATTAAAGTACTTGACATATTGTATGGGAATAACTTTAATTTAGTTACTAAATATTTAGTTTAAGCACAAACCATTATTATGGATTTGTGGCCTTAGTGTTTGATTTTAAAAGTATTTACAATAAAACGATATGCCTAACATTTTGCTATGCGTTACTTTTTAAGTTCTACAAATTAAAAACTAAACGTAGTTAATTGAACAAAATAAAAACTTATAATATTACATGTATTTGTTATGTTACGATACGAGTAATATTGGTGTGTATTTTGCGTTCAATTATTTAACTTTTTTATGTTAAGAAACTGTTGCTCGTAAATACTATTGTAATTATTTATTGTTTTAATGCTTAAATATTGCTTTATCTTGGACATGACACAACTATTATTTTTTGTTTAGTTTTTGAGTTTCATAAAAATAAATTGTATTATTTGTTTTTGGATTCCATACACTTTCCTCTTTTACTAACTGTAGCAGTTTACTAATTTACAATTAGTATAAAATATACAAACTAAAAATGCAATGATACTTTTGAACCATTCCCCTAATAAGGGATTATTTGATATACAACATAACAATAAAATTATAATCACAAGCTTACACATGACCTTTACAAAACAAGTTCTACACAAAATCAATAATACATACTTCAAATCAATCAATATTTTACCTGCAACATTTATGGCGTTTTCGATACAACAAAAAACAGCTACATTTTATTTAACTATTTTCGCAATTTTTTTTCTGTTTTGTTTATTAACTCAAAAAATTTGAAAGATGGAAATACATTGATGTTTTAACAAAAAGACCACTGTACACTAAGATTTGACTGAATTATATTGTTTTGAATCTATAGAGTATGGTTTAATAATTTCGCAGTCTATTGTGAGTAAATTAAGAATCAATGAAATCTTACTACACAAGGTTTTTTGACTAAAAATCGTGTTTTCTCCAATAAAATTTTAGAATTTTGTGAAAAGCATACTTTTCGAGCTAATCACCAAAAATAAATAGTTTCAGAAAACAGGCAAAACAAAATGTAAAGTTTTTTAATCTGAAAACGCTATTAATTTGTTGATTTTCTTTGAAATGATGCTTTGTTGCAAATTTCTTATGAAAAAACTAGATCTATATTTTTTTCACTATTTTTTCTTAAACAATTTAGCATGCTTCAATTACATAACTACATCGACCTACCCAACAATGTAATTTTTGTTAGCATTTTTAAATTGCAAACATGAAGTTATGCTTAACGAAATCTATTAACTTTCGGCGGGCTGATTTGTTGTAAATTCTGTAATGCCATCATGTTCCATGGACTCCAATATATCTGAGACATAAGCAGCAACATCTGTGTGACTGCGTTCACCACGTTGAATAAATGGCATTTGAAGGAGGCGACTATATTTGGGGCGTTCACTTTCATTCTTGATCAAACTGTGAAAATATTTATAGATAACACTAAATTGTTGAAATGTGAAATAAAAACTACTTCCTTCCTTCCTTCCTGCCCACTTTTTTCTGTACTTACCAAGTATTTACAAAATCCACAAATTCTATGGAAAATTCCATGCCATTAAAAGATGCTTGCAATCGCGGTGGATCTCCTTGTACCACCTTAAATTGTAAGAAATTCATTTTTATATAAATTTTGACGCAATTCTAATTATCTGCAATATTACTTGACATAATTGCTCAAATACGGAGTCCCACTTGCGATAAGGAAAATTACCGGTCGCTACTTCCATAAGCGTAATGCCCAACGACCAGACGTCACTGCGTACATCATAGCCCTTAGCGCGTTCAGGATCAATGCGCTCCGGCTAAAAAATTTAATTTCAAATGTAGAAACATATATTATTTTCAAAACATTACATACCGCCATATATGGCCTGCAGCCTGCATCCTTTGTTTTTGCAATCGAGTCAACTAATTGCCCGGATATACCAAAGTCGCATAATTTAATATCGCCACGCTTATGCAGCAGTATGTTACTAGGTTTTACATCACGGTGAATAATTTTCAATTGTTCTTTCAGATAGTTCAGTGCTTGCACTGTAGCCACTGTTATCTTAGCTAATATTGATTCAGGTATACGCTGATGTTTGCGTTCGTAAATGTACTTGTAGAACTTATCTAGTGAAGTATCCATCAACTCCATGCATATCCAACAATCACCCTCCTTAAAAAGTGCACCAAAAAATTGTACAATAAAATTGCACTCATTCGATTTCATCACCACTTCGAGATCCATCAATAGCTGCTTTTGCTCCTTTTCATCGACAGTGGAACGTATACGTTTTACAGCCATAACCATATCGATTTTTTTAAAGATCATCTTGTTAACCGCACCAAATGCACCACGACCAATTTCACCCAAGTCTTCCATGTCATCCGATGTAAACTGGTAAGTGTCCTGAGAACTGGGACCAAGTTGAAGCTTTCCGCATGCTTGTTGTTTGATACGTTCACGAGTGCGATCTGTGTTGGATTTGTAGTGATGATGTTGTTGGTGAGAGTAGCGTTGGGATGATACATGTGTTTGTGTTGTTGTTGGTATCGGTATCGGTAATGGGAGAGGAGGCATAGTAGTTGAGTTTGTTGTTGTTGTTGATGTTGTAGCAGATTTATGAAATCGTGGAAATTGTGAATTGAATGCATTTAATTGTAGTGAGCGTGAATGCGACGATCCAGCAGCTACTACAGTTGCTGCTGCAGACGCTGAATCGTGTAAACTCAATGATAATTGTTTCTTGCGCTCACCTGGTATAGCCATTGCAGGAATGTTGCCCAATACTGGTGGCACAGTATTGGCGGCAGCTCCACCACCGCTAAAGCCGGCAGCAGCTGATGAACCAAAGCGTTGCGTCAAAGGTAGCGCCATATGTGCAGCAGAGGAGGAGGAACTTGAAACCGATGAAACAGATATGGTAGATGATGCTGAACCAGATGATGTGGATGATAACGATGATGGTGGATGAGGTCGCATGCTAAGATTGTTTAAATTTAATTCACCTGGTGGATTGCGTGGACGGGTTGTACCGGGCGCTTGAATTTAATAGAATAACGATTTTAATAATTTATATTTCAAATGCGCACAAAGTATCCAACATAAAACTATTAGCGTTTCCATAGTGCAGGATGGAAAGTAAAAAGTAACTATTTATAGAAAGGTTGGTAGCGGGCAGGCAGTTCGCCTTTAAACTACCTGCATTAACCCTTCAACAATGATTAAGGTCATATAGTACCAAAGATGTCACGTTGATAGATATCACCAAGTATTTACATACAGTTATCATAGATAAGAAACAATTTTATTCATCGTTTGTTGCTTAAATCACATCGAATTCTGTTAGAATCATTTGCGCGACTGAACTACTTATAATATAATAATATTTCATCAGCTACATTTGATGTTAAGTAACGAATCAAACAAAACGAAAAACTGCTAATCAAACTTTCGAGGGTTAAATTCGAAAGTCATCCCTTTCCATTGATAAATCAATAAACTTACCAACAAATAAATTATTCGGCCGCTCTGCCATTTTATTTTTGCCGACGTATCCTTTTCACTATTTTTTTCTTACTTAGCCGATTAAACGTCTCCGTGAAGTATGAGAGTGGTGGCGGTGGCGGTGATCTTCTTCTTGAGACTAAAACTGACGAAAAAAAACCCGGTTTCCAAAAAAACAGGGTACAAACAGCAGGCAGTCCTGCAAATGAGATTCCAAATCAGTTCCGCACGAATAAACCGGATAATATATGTACAGAGAATATGTACGTATGTAAAGTAGTGGTGACCACTAGACGAAGGAAAAATCGACCGAAAACTACATGAAATTCTAACAAACCAACAAGCAATTCACTAACTTTACAGTTCTTGCGTTATTCTCGTGTTGTTTTATGCACAATTAAATATTAAAAATTAAATTTTTCTTCAAAAATAATTTTTCGATTTTTTCCGCAGGCTTGAGGACACCAAAAAGTCGCACGATTTATAACAGCGCCAGTTGAAAAGAAACTCGACAAAATGATGAAGCAGCCAAGAAAACACAGAAGAGCCAAACACGGCGCGAGTCAGTGAGAGCGCATTAAGGACAGTGGAAATGAGACAGGAAAAAGCAAACTGGCGAAACGTCAAATGCAATGACGGTTTTCAACTGTGCAGTGTTTGCTTTCAACTTTTTATCAGTTTTATCTACTTTTGCTGCGGCTACTTTCACTTATTCATTTTTATTTGTACATAAATTATGGCGTTTTTTTTGTATTATTTCTTTACTTTATATATCAAATTTAAAAGTTTTTACTTTGAATTGAGTCTCTTTTTTTTTGTTTTTACACTTTACTTCTTATGCAAAATTGTCAGTTATTTCCGCTATATCATTCACTGATATGTAAAAACTGAAAGCGTTAAAAAGTTTCCGAAGCAAACTGTCAAAAAATTTTACGTTTTCTCTGGCTCTGGCTATTGAAGATTTCACTTTTCTACTATTGTGAACATAAACTTGGTTCGTGTCATCACTAAATATTTATACGGCCTATGCGCAATGTTAGAACTGGCAAACTACTGAAAGTACTAATTCGACGCTTACACGCACAAATTCTTGCCGAAAAGTTTCCTCGTTGGTGGGCAAGAGGGGAAAATCAAAGAGACGAGGTACAAAATTTGTCGTATGTTGAAAATGCCAAACAAAAATCACACAAGAGAATACACAAGAATTTGTTTCACAGAATTTGCCTGTGTAAACGCTGGGTAACATCATATTCATCTATCTCAGAAATTTTCTGCTCGATACAAGATAAAAAAATTTCAATTTCAGGCATGAAGAGTTTGACCGCTCATATTAACCATTATAATTAAATCACTACACATAGCTTTTAATTGAAAAAAAAACATCTTGAAATTTATAAATAAACAAACAAACAAATATGAAGGTTAATAATTATGACTGCATCAGGAGCGTCACTTCACCAAAACCTTGGGGGGGCCAAAAATTATAATTCCACCACTATTAGATGGTTTTATTGAATTGTTGTAATGAATAATACCTAGTATCAGATCCTTGGGGGGGGGCAATGCCCTCTCCAGCGCTATCGAATTGACGCCACTGGACTGCATTTATGTTAAAGAAATGTTTTCTGTCTGCCAATAAAGAATTCCTCTAGATTTTGCCAGCTAAGATATATAACTGTATAAATAACAAGAAAAAATCACAATTTTTCATCGGCGCAGGCATAATGATTGTATCACGGCTGAAAGCAATTTTGCAATTTAGCTCTCTTTCGTACGTTGTTGACATCTCCTTATCTTTTACTCTCATTGCGTTTTCCACTAACAACATTTATTTCGTTCTCGAAACATTCATCGTCGTCTGCTGCAGTTGTAATTTAAAGTTTTTTACTTATTTTTTGTGTTTAATTGTTTCCTTAATATTCAAAACAAGTTGTGAAATTGTAACATAACAAAATATATTCACAAAGCGTTTTGCCTTTGATCAAAAATAGGCGACTGCAAAATGGACACATTTTGTCTGTCTAATTTTATTGATTATTCACTGGCCATACATGAGCCGCTCAAGCATAGCAATCGGATTAAGGTAAATAGGTGTTCATTAGAGTTGCGAATAGAGCAACTTGACTAGGTCATTTAAATAATTGGATTATGTTCTACTTTCCATTTCCATCCCCTACAGTACACTTGCTTTGATATATCGGAAAATTATGTGATTTTTGGAGCCACATCTGGCTCCTTGTATTTATTTAACCGACGCACAGGCAAGTTTTTGCATTTGATTCCAAATAAACATGGCTCGGTGACACGTTTAGCGATCTCCGTGAATGAGAAGTATGTTGCATTTGGCACCCAACGTTCACTGATCTGTGTGTACGCTATAAACTTGTCAGCGAATGCAGCTCCGCAGGTGATTTACACAAATTTGAGCAGCGATCAGTCAGTGCAAGTAACATGCATACATTGGACACGGGATGAGAAACAATTTTACTATGGTGACACCAAGGGTCAGGTCAATTTGGTGCTGCTGTCGTCATTTATTGTAAGTACTATTTTTTATTTTTGTAACTTCTGTATTATTAAAATTGTTCACTTTGAAAAGAATTCTAAAAATTAAATTTCAGCAAAATTTTTTTTCGTTTTTAGTACATTTCTGCACAATTTTATGGTGATTAAATTTTCCTAACGATTCTCAAGAAAAACCCAAAAAGCTTCAATTGAAAATAGATAGACAGTTTTGTAAACATTTCTGGATTTTTCCTTAGATAGCTTTAAAGAAGATCTTAACAAGCCTTGGTTTTTTTTTAACCAAAATAAAAACTTAAATAAAAAGATTTTTCTGATTTTTCATATTCTTTTCAATTTAGATTAAATTGTTTTGTCTGAGCTTATAATTATGTAGGGAAGCTTTCAAATTGAATCGACTCAAAGTTAATATAGTGGTATATTATAAAATAGTAAAAGTTCTTAAACAATACAGTATACATATGCTCAAATCAGAATGACACAATATTTCGATTAAATTATATCGGAATGAAATGATATTGTGAAAATAGGTGACTAGATCTTAATCTGTTGATTTTAAGTTGTTGAACTCGATTTTAGTACCTATTTCCTCCCATTGTATAATTATTACTTAAGCAATAGTTGTAAAATTGAATATGATTTTTATACATTTTAAATTAACCCCAAAAATTATACTTCAAACATAATTTTTATACAACTCTTTACAGGGTCGTAGTCTGCTGAATATGACTGTACATCCAATACTCTTCCTGGAGTCTCCCATTGTACAGATTGATAACTTTGAATCGCTGCTCTTAGTATCCAACTGCTCTAAGTGCATACTATGCAACACTGAATATGAAGAATATAAACAGGTACAGAAACATGAATTTATTTGTTTTCAAAACTTTCCGGTCTCTTATCTTTTTTATTTATCAATAGTACGATTGTTTAATTTACGATTGCTTATCACTATTTTTTGATGTCTATGTAATTAAGCATAGGGTAAACTAACATTTAAAAATACATAATTTTAAATTGCTTTAATTTTTTCAAATTATCATTTTTTATATGTATATTTTAAAAATTAAATTAACAACAGCAATCAGTCTAATTATGACTCAAATCGTTTTATATTTAATGTTTTAGGGTAAAAACACATTTAACCTTCTTCTTTCCCTATTCAGATCGGTAACCGTCCACGCGATGGCTCATATGGCGCCTGCTTTGCACTCTCGACTAATGAAATCGCACAACCGTCCCGCATTTATTGTGCTCGACCAGGTTCACGTATATGGGAGTCAAATTTCGATGGTGACGTTATACAGACACATCAATTTAAAGCTGCACTAGCGACACCGCCAGCAAAAATACATAAGTTTAATATAGATGCTGATGAAAATATTGACAATGCAGCCGAGACAATTGCTAAATATGAAGAAAATGATGAAATGCTTGACTATCAGCCGCAAAATTTACAATTTGGTAAATTACAAATGTTGACACAGGACTTTCTGCTCACCTACACTGAATTGGGACTGTACGTTTTTGATGTCCGCACCTCGAATGTGGTGTTGTGGTGTAACCAATTTGAACGTATTGTTGATTGTCGCGTTGTTGGTAATGAAATTGTTATATTTACACAAACCGGTTCGTTGTATAGTGTGCAGCTTTTTACATTGCAAGCGCACGCATGTCGCTTGGTACGCGAGGAGAAGTTACTTGAATGCGCCTGCTTAATGCGTAAGCATGTAAAGTATTTTGCCGATAAAGCACGTGAAGACTTCGAATTGTGTGCTTTGAATCAGATTAAAAACTTTCTTATCGATCGACAGGAGTATGAGTTGTTAAATGATCTTTCCGTGATATTTGATGCTATTGCACAGTGTGAAGGTAAATAAAAAAGGTGTATTACACACAGAAATTGGTTATAATTAAGACCATTAGTCAACTAATTAATCAAAAAATTTCATGCATAAAAGCCTTTCAACTATGGGCACTACTTCATATTATTTATTACATTTAAAAAAGTTTCAAAGGTTGGGCAACAATTAACCCTTTTTTGTTCATTTTTAAATAACTCTTAAATAATTATGTTCCTTTTATTTGCGTTTTTCCGTACATTTTCTTATCAATTGAAAGTCGCGAAAATAATCTTTGTAAAACGATATAAACTAGTTTTCTTCTATGCCATTTACCTCCTCACGGAGGTAAAACTCTTCCATCTGTACGGTTATTAGCAAGAGCTTTCAATTTTCTGAAACATTTCCAATTCACAGTTTTGTTGTTCATGCGAGCGTTTCTACGATGATTTTTTCTTCAATAAAAAGCACCACTGCGGCAGTACTGAGCAGTAAAATATTGATATACTGTTTATTTATGGGCTTTGCGTAGAAAATCTTCCTTCTCTCTAAGTACTGTAAATGTTAGTTAACTTCTTATTGCACCAAGGGTTTCTATTTATTGGGGAACATTTGTTAATTATATAGCAAATAACCAATATCGATAATATTGTGTATTTTTTCTTAAGGATGTCTCTTTCATAAAGGATTTATTTATTTTTTGGTTTTTTAATGGTACACACTTCATTTTTATTTGATGCGATTTGCTCGTATCTTAACTCTTTATATTAGGTTTCGAGAAACAAAACAAATATACTTGCCTCTACTTTAAAAAAATTTAACTATGTATTTTAAAATTTCTATTAACAGTCAACGGTGACAACAACAGCTCTGGTGGCAGCTCAGGTACCGCTGAACGTAGCATAGGAGCTGCAGGTGGCATAAAATTTAAAACAAACGAAGAACACATTCCAACCAATGGTGTATACGTATTGGAAAATGCATTTTGCGATAATTTAAAAAATCAAAAAGGACCCGAGCGCCATTTCAAAGACGCATTACTCACCGTAACTGGGAAATTTGGAAAAAATATAATAAAATACAAATTTAACATATTCGCCGAAGACCAACAAAAACTTGTAAGCGATCTTATACCGAGTAATGAACGTTCATTACCCTTTAAAGACATCAAAGCCATTTATGAGCAAGATGAAGATATAGTGTGTCGTACGCGCAAATCAGCACAGTCAACACAAAAGGATAATCGTCATATGCCGCAAGCGCAACAGATCACCGCAGAGCAGAAGACACTCTACAATTTGTACTTAATTTTTAAAAGTGCCAAAATTTCCAATACCAACTTTGTCGAACGCTATCGTGCACTCTTCGATCAATATTCAGCACGTGAGATCATTGCACTGCTCGCTAAGCTACAAGAAGTTATGCAAGAACATGGTGACAGCGTAGAAGAATCGCAGAAAAATTGCTATGAAATGTATTTTAACTATTTAAATCCTGAGCTCATTTGGGAAGTGGATGATGTGGCGCGTGATTATATAGCAGATGGTTTTCGTCAACTGAATGCTTCAGCTGATATTGTACGTTGTGATAATTGCGCTTTCCCCTTGCGTTTTGACAACTCGTGTCAATTTCATGAGTTGGGAGCCGTGTTGTTACGTTACTATTGGTCACGCAACGAGCAAATCAAATGTTTTGACGTGTTGACCCAAGTGCCAGCGCTGTTTGATGTTTTGGCTAAATTCTATTTAGCTGAAGGCAACATTGAAAAGGTTTTACCGATTGTACTGAATTATGGACAACCAGAGTTGTTGCTTGAAATGGGAAAGGGTTTCAATCTCACGGCATGGGCACGTTGCTTTGAGCAATTTGTTGAATTGCAACATGGTCGTTTGGCATGTGTAAATTGTGAATGTGTTACACCAGTGGAAAATGTAAATCGGCACTTTTTCTATACGTGGAATTGTTTTCTCAACATTGTACTGGATCATTTGCAGACACAGGATATTTTGGCATTGATATTTAGATGGTCACATTACATACCAAATGATGCTATTGATCGTGAATTTTACACACGTTGTTTGTTGAAGGGTTAATGTTGAATATAACACAAAATATATTGAATTGCTATTTAGTTTGTATGCTTCAGTCTTTATTTTCCAACATTCCGTTTGAATTTATACTCAAATTTTTTAAGGAAACTTAATTTAAATTTCAATGGATGTTTTTCAGTAAAATTCTTTGAATTTTATTGTATTTTATTTTGTAAAAATCAGAAGTAATTTAAAGAATGTTGCATTTTTTCATTCGTTATTTTTCTGATTTATTAATAACGTTTTGGAATCTTTATTTACATTTAAAATAAAATTTATTAAAAAAATAAAATTAAAACAAGGTTAAGAACCATAACCATACAAATCTAGAAACAGAGCAACAATATATGAAAAGTTGAAAAGTTTAAAACTTTTATTATCCACATAACTGAACAATTGTTATAAAATTGAAAATGTATTTTTAAAACTAATTGCTACAACAAGCGTCAATATAATGCGCGTTATCTTAAATTTACGGTATAAAAAGTACTGATGATATTTGAACAAAATAAATATTACAATAATTTGTGTTCATTGTTCATACCTTAATATATATGATATTAATTTAAGAATATTTACTAAAGTATATTGTACTCATATTTAGAAAAAACAAAGTAAATTTGTATATTATTTTAAAATTTCAAAGCCAATACTAAATAAAGCATTTATTATTTACTAATTACACTATTATACTCTATTAGGACATATACATTACATATATTCTCACTTATAATTGATATTTCAATGTTATTGTAATTATTAACTATTAATGTGTATTATTAAAAAAAAACTGTAACCAAAACAATTGTATACCAACGCTTAGATTTAGTATGTTTTGATTAAACTGAATGCATATTTATTTTATAATTTAGTAAAATGCTTTCCTAATGATAGAACAAAAATTATTTTAAATGCATAGTAGGAATAGTTGTATAAGTTCGATATTTTGGCTGCAAAATAAATTAAATTGTTTGCTTTTATTTCTATTATTTATGAACTTAATAAATAAATTATTTAACAGAAAAGTTAATGCCTTTTAAGGAATTATATATGTATTTCAAAAAACCAATTTTTGAAAAAACTTGACCTCTTTTCTTTTTCTCGTTCAACAAAACTTTGAAGCCCATGACTCAATAATCGCTCAATTCCTAGCTATTTCAGAAATTTTTAAATTCCTACTAGGCTCTGGCTTTGAAATGAAATTCAGGGCATAGCCGGGTCAATTCTGGTCACTTGGTAACCCTGACAATGACGTATGGTATATAACCAAAATATTCGGTTTTTTATTCCAGATAATTGAGTTCAAAGACATTTCACTAAAAATTAATATTTTTCGAAAAAACTTTATTGAAACGCATATTTATGCTTAAGAATGTACTGTTGTAATTTTATTTCCAGATATTGAACTTCGAAGTTAAACTATTGACAACCGTTTTGAATAAGAATCAAATTGCTGAGGAACATGGGGTGTGCTGGAAAATCTGTTAACTTTAACTTGAAATTTATCAGAGAGGGAACAAATTACAGCATGACCAAAGACGTTTTCAGAATTTCAAAATATTTTACATGGATATTATTGTGCCTATTTGCCAACATTAATTTAATCAGTAAACCAAATCGTAATTAAGAAAAAGTGTTTTTAAGACACACCCGAATATACTTATATTTAAAGCTACAAATATAAGGGGTTTGAAGAAATACTTTCATACAATGTTGTATGTGCAAATACATGTGTACATATGTACATAATTTCCTGGATTACAAATGACCACAATATTTTATGGTCTACTGCATCAGATTTTTAAATTGTTTCAACATTACGTGTGTGTTATACTCATAAGGGTTGCAACTTCCTTTTATGCTACTGCAAGTTAAATTGTGCATAAAGAAATATTTATTCCATACAAAATATTACACTGACCTCCAGGACTGTTTTTAATTGATAGGAGGTTGTGTAAGCAGATTTTCCTGATTAAAAGTTGCTGAATTGATACGGCACTGTCTTGCATAAAATACCTACTACGTAATCAGGCGAAACAGTCTGTGAAAATAAAAATATGAAGAATAAAAAATTAAATCACAATTCCAAAATTTATTTTTAACATCCATATGAATGCTTTATTTTCGGTTTGATATGCACTTCCTGGAGCGCCCTTAAAAATACATAAGCAATCGCCATTTGCGCGCAACGCTACATACATCGTCCTGCTGTGTCAACACAGTCATTATTTTCATTACCACGCAATTGTAAACAGAATTACCAACAGGAATGGTAATAACAGCAATAACAAAAAGTCCAATAAAATCGTCCGAGTAAATGTGCGCTTACAGATATGAATGCATTTTGTATTTAACTTTTTTTTCTGCTATTTTTGGTTGCCCTTTGGCAACCGACCAGGCAATTCAGCTCAACTCATATTGGTGGGCAACATACATACATATAATAAGCACAAATTTAAATATTTAACACTCAACTGAACGCTGGACATGTATGGAAATTTTTGTGAGGACAAGGCTGTGTGTTGAGGTGCATTCAAAAAATATCTCTGGACACAAATTAAATGAGTCAAAAATATATTTTGTCGTGACTGAAGCGAATGGAACACGCCAGCTAAGGAAAGCTTTACTTCACAACCGATAGATTAAAAAAAAAAAAATACATGGCAAACTTTTGTCATAGAAATCAACTGAACACCGACATCGGTTTATATGGTCTACAGAGATAGAAAGAATTCCCTCTGGACTAAAGAACGATGAAAGGACATTTAGACCATTATTTCTGCACTACATATATTTTTTGTCATGTAAGGAAATGTTGATTATATTTGTAAAAGCAATCAACTTTCCTATGTGAAATAATAGAGGAAGCAAGTAGTTAAGCAAACATAAGACATTGTCAAATAAAAAAAATCGGAAGATTTCAGGACGAGAATATTCGAAAGTTTTGTTTAAGCCAGCAACGGCTGATATAAAAGCAAGTGTGTTATCAGGAAGTCAGTTGAAACTTTAACGTATATTTGCCATTACTAGATCTTAAGAAAAAATGCGACTTTGAACGTAAAACAAATTTAAAATACACCACGTGACTTAAGAGGACTAAGACTCACAAACGAATGCATTAAAACGTTCATCCAAATTTTTTTCTTGAATTTTTTGAGCCACACCATTGTTTTAATGAGTATGTACAGGGTGGCGGAAAACTACTTTCATAAAATTGTGATACCAGAAAATTATATTTTATTAAGTACAGGATTCAAAAGAGGAATTTTATTGATCAAAACATGAAAAATTATATCTAACAGCTGGTCTGCTACGCATATTCATGCTCTTTCTAATAAATTTTTCATGACACTACGCAAAATTCTTACTGATTTTATATCAAATATTGGTTTCCAGTGCAGAAATGGTGGCTTACTTATTAATGTATATAATAATAATGCGCTCACCGAAGATGTCTTGTACCAGAGCCATTATGTTCCGTGCAATCTGTACTGTGAGAACATTTTACGAGTGGTTTTGCACAGCTAACCTCAAAAAATTTTCCATTTTTCGTCCGATATTGAGCACTATTTATGGCAACTGCAACACTGTGTCAAGGACCAATGATCGTTTCGTACGATACATCGCACCAAACCACAGTTACCGGTATTGTAAGTCTCTAGGAATTGAAATATTTCTGAAATTGCCGGGAATGTGATTTTTGTTTTTAGTGATTAAATGATGATTGGCATGCAGTTAACGGCCTGGCCGAGTCAAAAGTGGCAACCCTGGTGGTAAGATCCTTATTAAAATAAAAACTTGAAATTAAGACCAAATCGATAATTGTATGCCACCCTGTATATGTAAATGTTGAAGCGTTTGACCGGCGGCATTTTAAAATGTTGCTATTGTCTCCGGCATGGTACAAAGTTGTGCTGTTCTTATTGTGTTTGTTGTTGTTGTTCTTGTTGTTGCTTTTGGTCATTATTGTTGCACATTATTAACATTTAAATGTTGCCCTTCATATCCTGCACATGAAATTGTGCTTTCATATGAATTCAATGCGTTTGCGTTGATTATTTCCTATGTACGTATATATGTTGTACCTACGATTTTATTTAATGAAATCACATTATACACTGATATGAGTTGCACCACCTCCCAGTAAACAATTGCAGCAACATGTCCTCATTACTGCATGCGTAAGCGCTTACATAGGATCTTCTTAAAGTTAAATTTCCATGCTAATAATAAATCTACAAAAATATTTACTGTTTTCAATTTGTAGAACTAACTATGAATGATTAGCTTTTTACTATAAAACTTTATCAGACAATTGAAAGTAAAATGTATAAAAATTTTTTTCAAACTGCCACACAGTTGTGCCAAATTGAGTTTTCTTGGACAAAATTTTTGTTTAATAAAATGCTTCATAAAAAATGCCCACTATACAAAAATTTTTTGCTCGTTAAGATTGATTGAGTTATGATGAAACTGTAATTAAAATTTATTTTAAAAAAAGTTTGACGTTATTGGACTTAGCGACTAAAGGCATTTCCCTTCCCAAGGTTGCACTTCTTATAACGCTTCGTAATCTTTCTTTTGCCTACTGGGTTGCACACACAAAATATTCAAATGTATTCGTGTTTGTGTGTGTATTTATCTTATTTGTATGCATTTCACAATTTAATGAATTTTGTATTTAAAATTATATATCAATATTTAAGCTTAACATGAAGTGCAGTGCTTAAGAGTCATTGAAAAGTTTCCTTAAATGCTCACATAGAGGGTTAATTTACATATATCATTATCTTAATTAAATGAAGTATGTAATTGAATTCAACTTCTTAAGAGTTTTATGCAAAATTCCATTTGTAATTTTCGCTATTTCGAAAAGATATTTACAAACTTGAAGTAGTCATTTATTGAATGTTGATTGTAAATAAATATTTATTTTGATGCTTGAAATTAAATTTTTACATTGCAATGTAATCTTAACAAATGATTCGAGTTTACCAACTCGAAGCTGCTTGAAACTTTTCTAGCTATATTTTATTCTTATTAATTATGCTCGCAAGTGAAGCATATTCAAAATTGGCCAAAAGTTAGAAAATTTAGCAAACACCAATAGTTTTCGAAATATTTACGAAATACCAATTTTTTAACCCTTGACCTTCATTATTTTTTTTAGCGTGCGCGATATTGATGACGACTTATGTTAATTCTAATGCCAAACTGAAGGTTTATGTAAAAGTTCACGTTGGCCAAAACCATACCGCAGCTTACACTTTTTAAAAACTAATGTTCCTATTATAATGGGCTATTATCGTCTTTTAGTATATTTTTATATGCTATTGACTCTTTCGTAGTTTTCCGATACTTTTCGACTTATGTGGACCAGTGATGGCATTTTCGGCACACTTGTACTTTTTTCGGTACATTTGCGTCCTGAAAAATCGTTGTCAGTACATTCGGCAAGTTTTCAGTACTTTCGGTACATTTGGGGCATTTTCAGTACATTCAGCAAATTTTTAGCACTTTTTCAGTACATTTTAGGTACATTTGGACAATTTATAATATTTACCTTTTTTTTTTGTTTTTTAGGAAATGAAAATAACCGCAATGAGTAGATTTGTAGTAATTACCTTTATATAATATAATTACCCTATTATATTAATTACGTTTTTTTTTTTGTTTTTTTTTAGTAAATGAATAATCGCGCAATGTGTAGCTTTTGTAAATAATTTAATGTGAAATATATCTAATTTTTCTAGGGTTTTTGAGATGGGAAATGTGTTTTTTTTTGTAATAGTAAATTTAAGAATAATTTCGTGCATTTTAGGAAAATTGGGTGTTCAAGACAAAAAAGTAAATTCGGGCTCGAAGAAGAACTCTCGATTCAGTACATTTTCACAAAACCCAAATGCCATCACTGATGTGGACATTTTCATAAATATGGTTGAAGACATTTCCTAAACTGCTACATGTAAGGAGTTAGTTTGGAGATCTCCAAAAAATTTCCGACAAGAACCAATACATCTGCAGCTCTATGCATACGACAGAGGAAATATGTTTGAGTATGAGGTTTACGAAATAATATATGATTGATTTGTTGAAATTTTCAACTTTAGTGCAAATTTATGTTTTACACAAATAATTTGCATAATTTTTGCTAATAACAAAATATATTCTTCAAAAACTTTGATTTAATTAATAGACCAATGCATTGTACATAGTATATACAGACATACATATGCAAATAGTTTTGTGTTACAAAACATAAATCAAAAGAAAATATTTAAGTCGAAAAATGTTGTAATAACTTAAAGAAACTTTTGCAATTTTGCAGAAGTTATGCCTCACTTGATAATAAACATTATTATTTTAGCTAATAAATTGCATTTTCATGTTTTCAAGGAAAAACTCTCAAAGGATTTCATTTGTCAGTTAATAAACAAATACTTGGGAAAAATATTGTTTTATATAACTATCATATTTTCTTAACTACAATGTTTAAAAACTTACGAAGCGAAATAATATTTTCTTCGAAACATTACTTGATTTTTGTAATGAAACATTGAAGGTGTCCAAAACATTTTTGCATTATAGTAAATGAAATGTACTAGAAAATGAATTTCTTAAAGCAACATTTTTTAGTTTAATTTAAATGCTTTAATTTTACAAAAAGATCTCTCAACAGCTTTCGAATGCAAAACAGAAGTAGTGTTTAAAGCATTTGGATGGTAAAGTTCCTGTAAGACTACATTCCCAAGAAATCGATGGTTTAGGAAGCTTGAATCATATGTTATTGCAAATGCACGTCAACTATGTTGCTTTTTCAAAAAACTTTTTTAAGTCTTTCACATTTTAAAATATCTACATATAAATGGGGCTACAATCATGAACACACTTTTAAATGTTAAAAAATAATTGCTTTATTTACTGTTCAAAATAATTCACAAGTTATTGCAAAATTATTGAAAAACAATAAATCAAGTTAATTCCGCACTGTAAACTTAAAGTGATGTTTTCGCTACTGAACTTCGTTCTTTCACAATAGCGTACACAAACTGAGAATGTTTTTCAAAAATCATTTTAAAAATTTTTATTTATTAACTGTGTGAAACATTCTAGAAGTGTCGCGTAATTACGTTACAAAATGTACTCTCATGAGTTAAACATAAGAGATAATTTGAAATTATGTCATTTGCACTTGCTTAGAGTATTCTTGAACCTATGCACCTTATAAACCTAAAGATATTTCAAGACTTTGCATTAAAGTTTTCATGTGCTTAGTCTGGGTGTTTGTGTATTAAGTGATGAGTCTTAATATAACCCACATTTTCCATCATACCTGCCTCCTTTTATTGTTCATTTTGTGTATTTCTAACCGCTTAACCGCATTTAATACATCACCAAATTTGCTTAGAAAGTCTCAAAAACAAAAGTTATTTCTTAAATATCGTACGTAGCAAAATTAGCGGTAAACATCAACTTCAGTGCTTAAAAAGTGCTTGACAGTCTAATGAAAAAATGTTGGTTTAGTTATCTAAAAGTTTATGCGCGTAATTAATCCATGCTACGTATGCAAAAACACACACATAAGCAAATATGTACATACATACACTAAGCACTCACGCTAGGTGTGAGTGTTGCTTCCGGTTTAAGTTTAATATTTTTGACTAATAAATCAGTTTTCAAAATGAAAGTGAAAACTATTAGAGACCTTTTTTTCATGCACACGTTTTACCTTTGCTGCTGCAAACCCAATTGGAAAGAGTAACGTGGTAGAGTTATTTCGGTATATTAAAAGTGTTTTTGCAACATAATTTTCAGGGTGTAATCCTGAAAGAGGATGTTGTCCTTACTCTATTTAACCTTTTATGACCTCTTTAACCTATAAAAGAAAAAAAAAAACAGAGGTGATCAACTATTACTTTGTTCGGCAGGAAAATGTCCTCTTTCAGGTACATACCGTGATTACTGTGTAGCAACAATAAACCTCAAATCTGTTGGACTGTGTTGTTAAACGAAGAGTTGCAAAAAAAAACCAGAAAATGATCAAAATTTTCCATAAGACTGCAAATAATTACAAATTTTATATATTTTGAGCGCGATTGCTGAATTGTGCTGCAAGCAATAACACACATTTTGGTGTTAAAAAATTAATGCTTTATTTAATGACCAAATTACTTCACAAAATCTCACACTCACCCTTTGCAGTAATAGATAGTTCTATGGTTTAGCAGATTTTTCTTTAAAATAAAGGACGGATGATCACCGTAGGAATTCCCCATTATTTTATCTCATGCTTGCAATTACAAGTATTCTAAGCTCTTTTTAAAGGCTTTTCACTAGCGTACCCAATAGCTCATCAGCATTGCATTTGTATTCTTTGTCACCATTATCTAATTTTCTCTTTGGGTGCATATAGAATTGTGTTTGTGATTTTTGTCTGTTTATTGAAACTTATATTGCATATGCACATAAATTATAAACTAATTTGTTTAGCGAAATCTTCAGAAAATTATTAAACTTGCAAAGTTTCTTCTAATATTTTGTAGTAATAAATAAAACGTTGGTGTATTACTAAGAAGTGTCTTACTGGAAGGTAAAGTTCTTGAAGGCAAAAGGATTTATGCAAACATAACTTGCTGTGAAATTATAAAGTACAGGGTGAATAGAAAGTAGTTAGTAAAATAAATTTTTTTTGGCCCACATTAAATGAATATATCCGTTATTTCATCATCGTGTGTCTTCGATTCCCCAAAGGGATATTTTGTTTCAATTTATGCAAAAAATTACTACTCCAAAAAAGTCATCGGAAAAAATAAACGTCACTTGAGTTCACTTTTGTGCAGCATGGTATACAAAAATCTGAACTGGCATTAATCTTTCTCTTGGTTACCCGATCACATGGATAAGACGATAATACAATTGCTAACACTCTTTTGAAAGAGGGTGTCTCCAAAGCATTTACTGGATCAGAAACTGCCTGTGGTATTCATAGAATTCTCTTCAGAAAACCTTAATTAAACGAAAACCCAATAAGACTATTTGAAAAAATTTTAATATTCTTAAAATGTTTGTGAAGATTCTTAAGACTTTTAGGAATTTTTAAGGAATTTAAAAACTAACAAGATTTCGAGAAATTGTTAGCATTCTAAAACTCTTTAGTTTTCAAAACTTTCAAGGTTCTCTAGATTTTCATAATATTTTATTTCCTGAGGACTTTGATGTGTTCATAATTTTGGAGATTCTTGAAGTTTTGGGACCTAAGAATATATGTCAATACATCAGAGCTCTTAAGTATTACAGGATTTTTCAGTTGATCAAATTTTTGGCTTAACAAGTCTCCGAAGATTTTGAAGATATCGACAATTTGACAATTTTTTTTTTTATTTCAAAGATTTTCAAAATCATAAAAATTAGAAAATTCTCAAGTTTTTTGCATAGCTTCGGTATCAAAAGTTAACTTTAACACATCCTGTATGTCGATGTGTTGCTAAGTAATTAGCACTATGTTCTGATATATGTGTGTGCCATGGTCTGCGTTGTATAGTTGAGAAATTTGTATTAAATTAATTACGTTTTTTACATGCTCTAGCAACAAACAAATAAGAAAACTTTCTTATTTTTGCATAGACCAAAGTCATAAATTTTCTAAAGTTTTTTGATGCTACCAACATAATAACCGCTGCAAAACAAAAAAGCCAAACGTAAAATGTACCACATAAACCAATTTTTATGAAACTTTCATAAGCCTTAACGCTGTGTTTTCGTTATTAAAGTCCCTCAAAGTGTGTAGATATAAAAGAAGCTATTTTCGTAATTGAAATTTTCTTTTAGTTTTCTCATACCTAAGCAAGCCCTGTAATTAATAATATACATAGAAGCACAACTTAAGCAATAAAATTAAGGATATTCATTAGCAATTATTATGTTTGCATTGAATTTCTATAGCTTGCAATAAATTGAAACAAATTGTTGTACCCTTTAGAAAGTACCTACACCCACTTTAGTATTCAAAAATTTATAGCACAAAACAAATTTCACAAATAATGGAAATTTCATTCATTAGAAAACAATAAAAGTGGATATATAGGATGCAGGATGAACATTGATGCATTAATTAAGTCACAATAGTTATATGCTGTGTGTGCTAAAGGCACAAGAACACACACATAGATGGATTGCAGTGTGCAATCAAAATGAACATTTCAGAAGAAATTGAAAAAAATTAAGTGTTTTTTTTTTTTAAATTTCAATAAAATTTGCAAAATAACAAACACAAAACTGACATACAATCGAATATAAAGAAACATGCTCGTTATTGCTGCAAGTTATAAAAATAAATTAGAGTGTCCATTTTTTTGAAATTGAAGATTTTTGAAAGGGTCAGAGAGATTTCGTATATAGAACTTAGTAAAAAAGTTTTTGAGCTTTTATGTGCCGCTAAATATTTTAATTTACGTAAATTTAGTAATTTTTGTCATTTTCCAAGAATGTTAATAATTTTTGAAAAAATTTTAAAATTTTCTAGAGTCACAAATTTTCTTATTTTTGATTACAAAAACATAAATATATCAAGCTCCACGTTAAAAACCAACTTGGGACACTCAAACATGCATACATCTCTCTACACACACAAACACACACACAAACAAACGCAAATCGAAAATCCAATAATGTATGCCATTATTTTGTAAAAGACATCATTCTGTACGAATAAATATCGAGATGTGTTTTTGTAGGTGTAGCGATAGAGGTTCAGGAAACAAAAGCCTGACACAAAAAACAATGTGAATATTTTCAAAAATTTTGCAATTGTTATAAAATGGACACAAACAAACAAATAAACATAGGAATATCAACATTTGAGAAACAGAAGATATGTGGGTAAAAGTGCTCACACACATTAAGAAACTTAAATACACAATATGAATGTAAAGGATACATGTAGCAGCATAGCAAACGAGTATTATTGCATTCATATATACATATGTGGGGGTAAGTTTCCCAGTAAAAATTTAAAAAATTCCGAAAATTAGATTTAGAAGATCTATTGACATTGAACTTCGGATTTTAATTCCACTTCCGAACAAAATCTGGAATCAGAACAGGCCTGAGAACCAATTTTGTATTATTAAATTTTGGGCGTTCTATCGTTATATATCGGCCGATACTTCATTTTTAGAACTGAACTATATTTCAATTTATACGGCTCAATTTGTGCGTTGTTTCGTCTATATTTTTGGCGAGATTTTTATGGCTATAGCGGCCATTAATCGGATGAAAACTTATATTTTTTTACAGTCTTCAGAAGTATGCATTACAGAGTTAAAAAAAAGCCAATACGACCTAGATGACAATCGCTTACCCAAATTTGTTGGGATGCCGTGCGGACACACACATACAATAATACATACATACGCACAAATACATATAAACAATTATGTACTGCATATGGTCAACTCAATGCTAAAATGAAATTTTCTAAGGACAGGCTTTCAACTAGAAGTATAGTATGTGTGTAAGTATTTGTAAGAGCACATTCAAGTATGTATGTATGTGTACATGTGTTAGTTTATGCAAGCGACAACCCATTTTACCTTTTCTGAAGCATATTTTCTGTAGAATAACAAAAGTGCTTGTACTCGGTTAAGAGAAGTCCATTCTATTTCGTGTTAAGTTTCTCTTGGGTGATATGTCATATTGTCTGTCCCCTTAAAAGGAAACACTCTTGACACAAACGTACAACACATTAAAATGATGTTTAGTGAATGGCACTTTTGTTTGTGTGTCAGTGTGTGTTGTGTCAATTTACTGTGTCCACTCATATACTAATGCAGTGGGCGTCTTTGGCAAAGCTGTTGCATACTTTAAGGTGTTGTAACTAGGCAGCACGGGCGAAAAGCCTCTCTTATTGTATTAGGTTTTTCGTTATGTCTAAATATTTTTTTTTTAAGTAATCATAAATATTGAAGTATTGAGAAGTTGACTGAATGAAAAATTATACATTTTTAAAAGCAAAACTTTTTATTATGAGTAAATATTCAACAATATCGGTTTTAATTCAACAATATCTCTTTCTATACCGAATTCTTTCCCACATGATAGTAGTACATATATTTTTGACTCCCGTTTTGTTGTAAAATTAACTGAAAGAAATTAATTTGGAAATAGTTCCTTCTTTAATGAGTTCTTTTGAATCCATTGATTTCATGTATTTCAAATCATTTTATTATTATTATTTCATATGTACCTATATGTTAACGTTGTGTAACTTTATTGACAATGACAATGGTGGCAAGAACAATAGCAAATACAATAACAAAAACAGCAACATTCCTAAAAGTTTGCAAATGAAATTTGATGCCTTTACCTTGCAAATGTATCGTACAATGTGTGTGTGTGTGGTATATAAATACAAGAGGCTCTTTTACATACATATGTACGCACAGTAGTGGCCAAAGTTACAAAGAAACAAAATTCAATAGAAAGAAAAATGTAACAATCTGCTAATGCACACTTTGGCCCAAAGGTATTTCTATTGTATAGCAAAAGCAATACAAATGCAAATACATAAAAAATCATACTGCGGTAAAATTACCTACATACATACGTAACTAAAGCCCTGTTGGAAATATAGCAAATGTGATAAAGAATAAAAAAAAATATCATGCCAGAAGAGAGTTGCAAGAATATGGTTGCCTGAAATACTAGGCACTGAAGATGCCTAACTATATTAACCCTACGAGGTTCAGAGATTTTTTTGGCGCTAATTGGTACAACTAGGTCTGCGCAAACCTATATGGGATTTGTATAGGCAGATGCTCTAAAAGTTTGTGTAAATGTGTTACGTTCTAGGAAAAAGAGGTTTTCCGTAGCTGCTTCCAGGAAGAAATGAACGGATTCGTCTCTAACACGCAAAACAAAAAAGTTACACAAACATTTATATGCAAAAGCTCTGCGCAGACCGGATTGATTGATTCTAGGGTTAAACCATAAAGCTTGCATGTTTCAGACAGCGCTGCATTAAAACTTTGTGGGGCTAAAAACTGACAAGAGGCCTCTTCTATGTGACCAAAAAACCTAAATATTTATTTTTCGTTTCTACAAAACATGATGGGGCCCAGACCCATAGCCCAATCTTAATCTGACACTAATTTCAGGGAGTAACATAAACTCTCTGAGGTGTACAACTTTTATATAAGACAAGTACAAGTACAAGTAAATGTTGCAAGGATGAATATAGCAAGTATAAGTATTTTATTTGATTTTACAGTTTAGATCTCATTTTTTAATTAGATTCCTGAGTTCGAAGTCGGCAAAAACTACGCCAAGGTGTTACTATCGAAAATCAAATAATTTCAAAAAGATTGGCTGATTTTCGCTCGATGAAAGCAATCTTTTCATATACTATAAGATTGAAACTTATCAAGATAAATCAGCCGCTAGGATTGTTAACACCTCCTAGGCAATTTCGACTGGGTCAACTAACAAAAGTAACAAAAACAATTACAATACAAAGACATATCAAAAGCAGGCAGCAACAACGTATGTTAATAAACTGCTTAAGGCTGTTTCAGAATATGTTACTTGCAGTTGTTCATAAGAGCAAAGTGTATCGAATAGTAACAAAACTAAGGTACAACAAAAACAACAACAACATTAATTTCTTCGGCAAAATTTTGTCGAAAACATAAAAAATTAAAACTAGAGACAAATTGTTTAAACAGCATGATTGGGTAGCAAAATGAAAAAGAAAGAAATATCATGCAGTAAAAGCAACCTAACATGCTGCAAATACTGTAAGCTCCTTTATGGCTGTATCATATGAGTATCAATAACATAGCAGTATAAATCTGTTTGTGGGAAAATGTCGCAGCTGTCATTTTGTATTTTCAATTCCATCATTCATTTATTGGCAGCACTCTTTTGCTTCAATTTACATATGGTAACATGTATTGCATGCTCTTAGGATTTAATTTTTTTCATTGCTGATAAATAATTACATTGATTGGTATATGTTGTCTTCAATATATGTTTTTTTATTTACAGTAAAGAAAATGTTTTCCTTATTGTTAGATGAATAAAATTGTTCAAGAAATGATGTAATTTTCATTTTAGAACCGAACACAAAAAATAATTTCGAGAAAAAATAAATTATTACAAGAGACTGTAACTAAGTACGTGTAGCACCACTTATACTAAAAACACAATTACATCCTTTGGTGGCAAACTGAACATATTCACAAAAATTTTACATCAAAATTTACGAAACAGAAATTAAAACTCAAGAGTAGAAATCCGTTGTTAGCGTTTGTGTAAAACATGCTGTAATCTCAGAGAATTATTAAATATTTCAATAAATCTGTTTATATTTGGGATATACATACTGCTCACTCACACACACGTATCGCACATACTATAAAAGTTTTGCAATGCTTCATACATAAATACGTACGTAGTCGTATCTATCATCAGTTGGCCAAAAGGATCATCGGTATGGTCAACAAAATTCAAATGCTAAAACACAGATAAGTAAAGTTTTCTCATGTCTGTGGGTGTGGTAAATGGCCACAGGGTATTCAAGGACAATACTATAACGAGTATATTCGCATAAGAATAGATTTTAGACTGTATCAAAAAACTTATTTTTTCGTTGCTTTATTTAGTTTAAAACAAAGAGTATTTCAATTGGTTTCCTAAATTTATTCGTGAACTTAGAAAGCTGATTGTGGTTGTGTTTGCGTTGATTCTGCTTTTTTTGTGATTTTTTATAATCGTATGAAACATTTAACCTTGGAAAATTATACGATTCATCATGCTTTAAAGTACTGAAATCTACCAAAAAATTTTACTTTGACATTTTATTACTTAAAATTCATATGATTTCTTGAAAAGGGCACATCAATTATCAGCCATGATCGTGGGATTGAGTGCCCGTAAAAATTATTCCTCAGAGTTATGTTGAGCTTTTTATCTGCGCCAATCATTATCGAAAAGGCAACCTAAGTTGGGTATCTCGGATCGAACTTTGAAAAATAAGATGAGAAGGATTTTCGAACAATGTTATCTTTACGACATAATGAGGTACTGTTTTCAAATATCAGATGGGAACCATTTTAACATGCCATTTGACAAGTCCGAAGTGTAGAGTTAACTATTCACATGAGAGCCACCGAAGGCCAAATTGGAGTAGCTCAATAATTATTTAGCGAACAAGTTCATATCAAATCGGTATACTATAATTACTAAATTTACATGTCCTTTATCTCCTCACGGAGCTTATGGCCTCCACAAAACTCTTCTAACGTGTACGATCAGTAGCGTGTGCATTCAATTTCCAATTCTATTCTATGATGATTTAGGATGGCCGCTACTTTCTACTACCATGAGAGTTCCACTCCAATGCATGCCGGCAAATTTCAGTTGGAAACAATTTAAATAGACTTAATTAAAAAAATAGGTTTTGATAAAAAATTGAAAACGGTTTTCTTAGGGTGTCAAAACTTAGATTTTTAATTTCCCAATTTGGAACACACAAGTCGAAAAGCACAAAGGCTTATGTATATTGCTCCAGAAAAGATATCAGAAATATTTATTTTCCTTTTTGTACCAATCTATGAGTTTCATGTTCATTGCCAATTTTCATTTCAGCTGGACATTTTATGTTAAAGAGTTTAAATGAGCAGATTTGTGTTCTGTCAGGTATTTTTTGGAGATAAAAACATAATTTGCGTGAGAAAATTGTATGGTGTTAGGGTTTGTAATTATGTGTATTTACTGCTTTAATGTATCTGTGGGATTTATAATTGTTTTAATTAAATTTTTAGCACAATATATGTAATTTTTAATTTAATACTAAATTCCTTGGGGAAATTACTTCAGGTATTAATGGTAAAATTGTGTGTGCTCAAACCTACATAGCTATAGACGAGCATGCAACATAGTTGAGAGAAAAGTTTTAATTATAAAAAATGGCATACTTTAGTTAATGTGTGCTTACGAGTTTTTATTAAATAATGTATAATAAAAAATATCTAACAGAAGGATTAACAATAATTATAATTAATAAGTATGGAGTAATAATTTATGATTATATATTTAAAAAAAAATTAAAAAAATAAGAAGCGCCAAAAAATATGCAATGAAAATTATTTAAATATTACTACCAGCTAACTTGATTACAGCATATCAAATATTCTTTTGCATATTTTTAGGTCTTATTTTGTGCACAGGTTATTAACGTGCAAACGAAATTCGTTTACCGCAGAGGCTTTTAAAATTAAAAGAAATCTCATTACAAACGTGAGTTACTTTTATTGTATTTTAACAATGTAAATTTATATTATTTCCTACAATTTTTGATTAAAATTTTAATAACTGTTCCGTTGAAAAATTGTCAAAATTTTATTGTCCTGCATTCAAAGGCGCTTTACAACTCAATTAATTCTTATTTTTACAATCCATATAAATGTAAATTTTGCGCACATAATGATGTACTTATGTAAAATTACACGCTGAATGGTGTAAAAAAAAGAGCGCTGGCAACGTAAAACGTATGCTTTACGTTATTTGCAACATGTTAAACGTAATAAAGTTGACGACGACGACAACGACAATGATGACGAGCATGATGAGTTTTACCCACTTCGCGTTGGTGACTTTTTTTTTTGTAATAAGGATGCAAGACTCGTTTTCATATGATAAACTCACTTACATGGTGGATTTTTAAAAAATTTTGTTTTTGTTTTTCAATTGTTGCCAGATATTGAAATTCGATGTGAAAATTAAATTTAGCAATTTTGTTTTAAATTTACTTTGATGTTGCGCTAACTATTTCTAAGAACTCCACTAGTTGTGGAAAAGCTATCCCAAGTTAGAAGAAAACTCCACAGATAACTCAAAAACTTCGGTTTAAAAATAGATATATTAAAACCGTCATCAAATGAAACAAAAAATATTTCGAATGAAAGCAAAACTTCTTCGGAAAATCTGCTTTTATAGAGATTTAAGTATTTGACATTATTTTGAAAAACAAATTCCTAAAAATTTCTCATTCCTGTTTCTTCATAAAAATCACCTAAGTTCATAAAATTGTCATAAAAATTTCTATGTAGGTTAAATGATAGATGACTTCCGAATTTTTAAACAATCTGCCCGGAAAAAATACTCGCTAACGCTCAATTTCATTATAAAAAAACTACAGGTCGAGCACATCGAGAACATTTTAAAAAGTTTCTAAAATTTTATTTCTCTGGCAACACTGTCTCATACATACATATAGTCAGAACTTTATATCCATACAAAAGAGCAATAATTAAATATTGCTGCAAACTTCCTGCAACACTTTACAACGTCGCGCCACGTCGCATCGCATCGCATCTCATCGCCGTGGTTCGCACTTTGCATCGCTTCATTTAAATAACAACTTCCGTTGTTGCCAAAAATTGCTGTTGACGGTTTTTCCATGTGAATACAACGAAAATTAAATAATAAACGTAAGCGTTAACACTCGGCACATGTGTATGTGTATGTGTGGGTTGTACTCATAAGTGTTGCTGTGTGTAAAGGATGTTGCTATGACGCGACATGTCTGTCTGTCTGTCTGTTGACATTCATGACATTCTTTTGCTGTTGCTGTTGCCTCGCCTTATTTTACTGCTACTGTTGTTGATACGAGTGCTGCTATGTGTTGCGTTACTATGCGTTGAACTGTGCGTCAAACGTGCATAATGACAGCAATAGCAACAGCAGCAGCAACAACGACAAAAACTTTTACAAGAAATATTTGCAGCTGACAATAAGGTCAGAATTGCTTAAAATCTTTAAGATGATGTAGCTTACATTTGGAGAGACTCTGCTGAAAGTAAAGCGAGAATTGTAGATTCAATATATAAAAGCTTTAATATTAAAACTTTTTGCGATATTAAGTCAAAGAAGACAAGGAATTTATGTTAGCTTTGAGGCAAGAAATATTTTTCAATATATTTTATTTGATTCAGACCTTTTGCTACGCTACTTCTCCACAAAGTAAGCAAACTTCCTCTTGTTAGTATTGCCATTGGCTTTGCAGCTAAGGTCTCATATCGCTTGTTGGTTTTATGTTTAAGTTACAAGGACGCAAGTTTAATGCCATTCCTCTTGCTGCTGTTTTTTCTTTCTTTTTGGCAAAGCTCAAGCTCAATTTGTGTGTTTTTTTTATTGCTTGGTATTTTGGGTGCATAATTAGAAATGAGAGACAAACGAGTTGTGATAACAAAATTAAAATGATTGTGAGTTTTTTGTACTTTTGCTATATGAAATATTGAAGTCATATAAAAATGTCACATAAAAATTAAATAAAATAATGGATGGGTTTTAAAATGCAAAATATTTTCGGCTATTTTCTGTTAGCACTTAAGAAAAATTTTTTTTTAATTTTACGCAAAGTTTTCGAAGTAACAAAAGCCTTTCAGCTTTTTCAAAAGTAACTATTTACATTTTAATAATGCACAAAAAGGAAATTTAATTTTACCAGCAACCAACTTCAATTTAATCTTAAGCAACTTCTTAAATCAGCAAGAAACATTTGCTGCAAATATATAATTTTTTACTAGACTCAAAAACATTTTTGCTTAATTCCTACGTTAAATCTACCACTACATACATATATCTTTATTTCACACGAATAAATCGTAAATGTTAATTTTGTTTTCTCATGAAACATAAAGTTATGCCACTGCAGCGTTGTGAAGTTTACATTAATTTAAAAGAGTTGACATCCTTGTGGCAAATTGAAAGGAAAATATCTAGCAATTAACACTTTGCATAGAAAAACACATACAGACACTCAAACGCAAATAACATACACACTGACAGTTAGTTGAATGCAGATGTAATGAATGATGAAATTCAGCAAAATTGTCTGTAGCAAAAGTTGTATGTCGCGCGACAGACGAGCTTTTTTTTTTCTTCAAAGTCATATGAAGTCTAATGATTTTACCGAAATCAAAACTTCTTTTAAGACTTAAATTGCACACAGCATAGCGTTCACTAATATGTATAAATAAAAGTGTTCTATAGGTGCTGTTGAGCTACGCTCATCAAACATTGGTAGCGCTGACGCCATTACTAATTCGATGACACTAAAGCGTCAAGTGGAAATAAGGCACATTCCGGAAAGCTTTTGTATAAAAAAAATCAATGAAAACTGAAGGACTAAGGCGTTTCGAACTGGATAAAATGTTCAAGATTGCTTAAATTGTCTATATTTCACATATTGCTAGTCTTAATAATAATAGAATCTTGCTACTACAGCTGTAAGCCTTCTTAGCTATTTAGCTTAAAGATTTAAATCAAATAAAAAGATTATTAAAATAAATAAAAATAAATTTTGGAAATGAAAAAAATTTGTAATTGTTATTTTTTATGAATTTTTCTTAGCTGTTTCGTTTTCTCTCAACATTCCCACTCAGACTATGTGAACATATACTTGTACATTTTGTTCATATTGCATTTATTTCTTATATTATCTATATCGTCTTTATTTGCCCGCCTAAATTGATAAAATTGTAAGACATTGTCCATATCGATCTCGATTTCTTTATAATCATTAGATATTTACTATATTGTCATAACTGTCAATATTGTCTTTATTTTGTGTATTTTTTATACATATATGATATTATGACAGTTTTTGTTTCTGAATTGTCTATGTTGTCTTTCCTGTCTATGTTGTCTTAGTTGTTGTTTTCTAAATGTTTTATATTTTATTGTCTTCGTTGTATATAGCCTCAACAGATTTTTACTGTCTATAGTGTCTATACTGTCTAGATTGTCTATTTTATCTATACTAAAAATATTGATTACTCTATCTGTATTTTCTAGATGGTCAATTGTTGCCTTGACTTTTCATATTGGCTATTAATATTATTGGCTATCCACATTCTTCATATAATGTACCTACCTCTATATTGCCTATGTTTATGTATTGTCAATAATAACTACATTATTTTTATTGTCTTCATATACACTGTGATTTTATTACAAATATTCTCTCTTTTAAAATTTGACAACTAAAGCCCACTGTGCCGCACTAATCGCTTTACAGCGCCGCGATGGCATCAGCGGAAGCTTGTTTAATTTGCGTCATTATACTTCTAAATTTGCTCATTGAGCGCATTAAGCGTTAGGTGAAAGCAGCAGTGACGAATTTTAATGCCAAGAGTTCTTCTTATGGAGTGGTTGACAGAAAGGAATCTACTTTAGTACTTGAGATGGAGAAGAGATCCAAATGAGGTGTTGACAAAATGTTGACATTGAAAAGGATGCCGCTATTGAGGCTGTAGGTAATGATGTTGAAAAACCTTGGATTTCCAAAGTTTAATGAGTGTTTTCCTACACACACACACACACACACACACACACACACACAGATTCAGTCACAAACACAAACATAAACGCATTTAGACACTAATACACTAACGCCAGCATACTATGGTATGTTCTTACTGTTTTAACTTCCGTTTCCGTTACTTTTATTTCTCTCTCTCTCTTTCTCTCTCTCTCACGACACCTTTGCTCATTCAAGTGGAAAAGCGAATTTTAGTGATTTTTAATGTGACAGCAAGTTTTGACGAAATTAATGCTAAATTTGTTAGAGTATACTCTTAGGCGCTTAAACTTATTTGTGGTATATTTTGATGAATTAGTTGAAGGGTTGCCGGGTTGGCGGGTGTGACAACAACAGCTTAAGCGACAAAATGTGTAAATTGAGTAGCTCAAAAAACAAACAGGCAAACAGACAGACAGCCAGTAATCGTCATTGATGTCGTTAATGATGATAAATGCGCGCAAATATGCGGAAGTTCATAAGCTTTTGAAGCGTTTCAAATTCCCTTTTTTAGTCGTTGTTTTTGTTAGTTTTCAAATTGTTGTAGTCAAATTTAATTCAGTGCGACGGGGGCCATGTGATAAATGATTTTAGTATTTTGGAAACTTTGTCGCGTGGTTAACGCTTAAAATGTGTGCTGTTGTGTTCATTTAATTTTAGCCGTAGGTGCACAATATTTTAATCACTGTAATTTGTATTTTCCACGACCTGATAATTTAAGCGTTGTTTGCGTTTAATTGGTTTTTTGTCATTAATTAAAATTGTTTATTATAATTTCGCTGAAGTAGTGAATTTTTACTAATGAGAATGTTGGTTTTTTTTTTGGTTTTCAATATAACGAAACTTTAGAGTTCCTTGAGCAATACTTAACATAAATTTTGAGCGATTTTGCTGTTATTTAGAAGTGATGGAATTAAAAAAAAACTTCAATCGCTTCAAAAAACTGTACATTTTTGAGAGAGACTTTTTCATTGATCCAGACATTTTCTCAGCAAGAATCTGTGTTCAAACTTATTTTTTCTGCTAACAGTCTAATCATTTTCTTTTTTTTTTCATTTTACTTCTGTAATAGATGCATGTTTTTATGAACAACTTGTATTTTGGTTTAACGTCAAACCCCACACGTCTGTTACATTAATATGGTGCCGTAATTGATATAATCACCATATACATTATGCATTCAAATCAAGTTGCGTTGAAGCAATTAAGAGAAATGCAATTATGATTGAAATCAATATCGGAAACATGACATTCGTTGCCATTTCCGGTTGCTATGCTGCATGCACCGCTATGCGTCAACACTTTTAAGTGTGAGTTCTGACGCCTTAATTACATACGTGCACTGCACTGCAAATACGTACGTTGAACAATTACATACCTTTACATAGGTAAATGATAGTAAAATTGCAAAAGCAACATTACTAAGTACTGTAATCAATTATTATTAAAGCTTTGACATAAGCTGTCACCATTATTGCAGTTGTTGCATTGTCATCATATGTCAATATTAAATACACATGAGTATTACAAAGAGCGATGAGAGAGAGTACTGATTGCACTCCTTTGTCTTAAGTAGCAACGTTTACATGGGTGCCAATTATTTATATTTTGAGCAACATCTTACCCACAGTCTTACACCTGTCGTTTATAAATTTCTTTGTAATTTTATTAATTATCGCCATTGCACATAAAATAATTTACATTTTAAGTTAAAAGCTTAGCGTTTTTTTTTCCATCCGTCTACTCGTAATTAACAATGATTATTCTTTTTCTCTATCAGTTCAGCCACTAATTCCACCAATATTGGTATAGTCCGATGTTCAAAATCTCCACCCAATGCACCTTCAAGACTTTCACGTAATGGTCGCACATTTTCGCTTGCACTTTCTGTGGCAAACATTTCTGCCGCATAATGAAAGCCATGCCAATGAAAATATTCCATAATCAGCTGATTGAGCAGCTGCAGTCGTGCATCACCGTCATCACTACAACCACCTGCATCACCGCTACCTGTCATTGTTGTGGAACCACGTGACACCATTGGTGCACGTGCATCACTTTTACCCTTCATCATGGCAACCATTTTGGACTGTAGCATGCAGCGTACCTCCTGTAGGACTCCGTCCTGTTCGAATTTGGATTTGATCGTTGCGTACAGTTGATTGATTGCTTCCTCTTTGGCGAGATAATTTCTGGACATTTTTTGTTTGTGCTACAACTACAACAATTAAATTTTTGGTTTTTTCTTGTAATTTTTTTATTATAAAAATTCAAAATAAAATTTTGACAAAAAAAGAAAAATTTAAAAAATAAATTGGTCGTTCAAAATCTTTGACTTACATCTGACAAATAGCGCAGTTAAGAAGAACGCTGAAAAAATGTGCTACTTTGTGTAAGCGATTAATGATGACGTCACCTTGATTATATGTTACTAAAGCTTAAAAAATTAATGCAAGCTAGTAGTAGTAAATTATAAAATAAAAAAAATCAGTCTGATAAATATAATAATAAATGGGGAAAAAAATTTATTAAAAACTTCAGTTGACAACTTTGAATTATTGATTTCTAATCGCTTGAAGTAAAATACTTTATGGTGTTTTATTAAAAGAAGCAATCTCATATGAAAAGAACTATAATACACAAAAAATTATAAGTCATCAGTTAGTCGACGTGTTTTGTTTGGCATTTGCAACAAACGACAAATTTAGTACCTCGTATTTTTGGGTTTTGCCCTCTTGCTCACAAACAAGGAAACATTTTGTCAGGAATTTCTCTGTGTAAACGTTGACTTATAATCATTCTGCCTGAGTATTGCCTCTTGCAGAACTAACTTAGATGAATTTTGGCGTACTGATAGAAAACAGCTGAATTTAGATCTAGTGACCAAAAATTTATATATATGATGACTCAACAAACCTATGTGTAAATATATATAATATTTTGGGCGAATTTCACAATTTTCGGGTGTCAACATTAAGTTACAAGTGTGCCTCCATTATTCAATCGAAAAGTTGTTGAAAGTTTAAAAGCATGAAAAGCTTCATAATAATCGCTTAGTTTCAAATATAAACGACCAGAAAATACTGATTATTGTCAAAAAAGAATAAGCTTATGGTACCCTATCTCTATTATATTTGCATATATGTAGGTATAAAATGCTTATACTGACTTGGTTTGTAACGCTTTGACGCAAACAGATTTTAATAATTTTTCTAACAATAATATATTTGTGCAAAAAAGGACTATGGCATACATATTGTTTTGATTTATTAAAAGAAAATATAATTTTTTCAAGATTACGCTTTTCATTAGTACATGACGATTGCAAGTAGATAGAGAAACGACTTAATTGATGATGGTTCTTTCACAATCAAGTATTGCATCGTATACTGAGTAACAAAATCTTGACATATGAATACATATTCATTTAGTCTTTATTAATTCCTCCTTTGATTGACCCTCCCCTTTGTATCCTTTGCCTCAATTGCAAATAACTTAAAAACTCATTAATAATTGAAATCAATTTTTATTTTGCATATGTAAACAAGCTCTATCTTCATCGCAACACCAGCATTACTTGTGTGGTTAACCCTTGCAATGGTTGAACATAGAGTTGCCACAAAATATGTGTAGGAAATATTTGATATAAAAATTACACGAAATTTTTTATCTTAGGGATATGAAATCTTTTCGAATATGTGGCGTTTAAGATAAATGACTCCACGGGGTCTCAAAATTAGACCTTCAATTTCCTAATGCCGTGTGGTCTTTTAGAAAATTTCAAAATGTTGACTTCAGTTGGCGACCAGAACGAAAAAGGTAAATAAAACATCTTTTATGACTTAAGTGCATAACTTAGGTGACTTAGAATGTTTTTGAATTAGACAAATTTTTTGAAAATTTTTAGTTTTTGCGAAATTTCATCTATCACTTTTTTTTCCTAAACTATTGATTTTCAGTAAAAATCGCATTTCATTATTTGAATATTTGATTAATCCGATTTTTCAAATAATTTGAATACAGAAGACATACATTTTTTTTTTTTTAGTTTAGATAGTCGAATTTTTCCAAAAAGTTCCCAAAATTTCGAGCTAATTTTCATTAGTTATATTTTCTCTAAAGCATTGTTCAATAATTTGAGCATAAATTTTCAAACAGTTGGTAACCCTAGTCAAGAGGATTGCAGTCAAGTGCATATTATATGTTGAATTTCTGCATCTATGCCATGATCACGAAACAATTATAGCGGTTGCATTTACAGTGCTCTTAATTATGGTCAGCAAAAAGGGGGGCACCATCAGCAACGTCATTGACATTAATGAAGCTCGTTAGGAAAATCTCTGTTGGAGTGGAAAAAACGCAAGCAGACAGACACGCATATGAATGAGCATACATGTAGTTGTGCTCACACTAGTAAAATTCGCTTATGCAAAAAATGAATAACGCATTATAAACGGCGACTAATTGCATATGTGTATGTAGTCTGTCGCAGCGTGTAATTGTGCAAACGTGCTCAAAATATAACTTGATTTAATTTAATGTGAAGTGTTAAGGAAATGCATCTATTAATATATTCGTTATTCAATTAGATATTCTTTATTCCTTCGAGATAATAATTGAGAAAAAAGCTATAAAATGAAAATTGTGATATCAGAAATTATAAATATTTGCGCGCGAATTATTTTTTCCAATTATAATACGATGCAAATAAGAGATGCTTTTGAAGAACCTTATTCTACGCTATGTATTCATTAAGTTACAAATCTTGAATTTAATTTGCTTATTAATTTTGCATCGTTGCCAATTTTTTCTTTGTTTCTCTTCCACTTCATAAAAATCACAAACAACTGACAATTTAATCAACTACCTTTTACCAAATGATTGTGCTTACTTGGCATTGTCTTAGATACTCAAATTCTGATTCCAATTTCTATTCTACACTCTGTCGCTCGTCTTCTTCGTTGTCGTCTTCAATTTGTTGTTGTTACGTTTTACACTCAAATAAACAATGCAATCATTTGCACCTCCTTCATTATTGTCATTATTTGTCAAATAAATAAACAAACAAGCAAATGTTTCCTACGTCCTACGCTTTCACAGTCCTCGCTGCTGGTGCCGATGATACTTTCCATATGCTTTGTTATGCTGCTTTCTCTAGCGTTTCATTCTGATTACCATGATTTCCTCCTCATCATTATCATCATTGCGCGCACTGCTCTACTGAGTGTTAGCTAACAATTTATTGTCAACGTTGTCGCCATCATTGTGCTCGTATTGTCCCTAGTCGTGAGTTGCTGCTGTCTTACTTCGTCCTTATTTTTGTAACAGTCACAGTCATCGTTGTCAATTTTTGTAACGTTCTTTGCTTATGCTTTAAGTTCGTGCACTCGTCCTATTGCCATTTGTCTTCAAAGAAACAAATAAACTTCGCTGACTGTGTTATTTGTTGTCTTTGCTCACTGGAATCGTCATTTGGGCGCGTGTAAATTTTGCAACTGACTGTTTGACTGAATGCGGTGCATTAGAGTTGCCAGCTATGAGGGTACTTTGAAAATTTTCTGCAGTGATGATGGAAAAAAAGTAGCTACAAACGAGTTGATTGTCTGGAAATCGTTGATATCAAATTAAAAGCATCTGTAGAAATATATTCAGATACTTAGGATAATCCTTTATGAAAAATTAAAAAAGTGAATTTTCTGGAGGTTTTATTTGCATACTTTTGGTAACGTTAGCAACTCTGTCAGGCTATTTCTTAAACATATGCATTTTTCTGTTTGACTGACTCTGCCGTTCACTGGTCTTTCTCCATTCTACTCTCTTTGTTTTCTTTTTACACTTGAATATTTGCATTTTCTATACTGGAAAATATATTTTAAGATTTTTTTTTTCTTTTCTTATTCATTTTATGTTGTTTTTATTAAGCTTTGAAAATGTTTATTTTCTTATAAATGAAAAAAGAAAGAAAAGAAAAGAAAAATACATTTTCAAGAAAATTGCGTTCGTCGCACAAACGAAATGAAGTGCAAAATTCAAACGGAAATTGAAATGGCAACGACAGCGCAGCATGCGCGCCATATTTTATTTTTACGCCATTTTTTATTTCCGCTGTCATTTGAATTTGTGCAACGAGCAATGATTGCGACTACGATGACGACGACGACGGTGATGATGATGTGCAGAAAATGAGAAACTTTCTCAAGCGTTAACTAAACACGATGTGCGCAATAAAAATAATAAACACTTCTTGAAGTCCTTGGTTCCTTTGAGATGTAGAGTGTCATTTGGTGTCCTAATGAAGCGCTTAAAAGCCAAGTTGCTATTATTTTTTTTTAATAAGCTGTAAAATGTTTATACTAATTTAACACGAGCTAAAAGAGATATTAAAAATCGTTTGGGCTTTTCAGCCTTGAAATATGCTTCAAATTATTGACTTAGATATTTTACGGATTATTTACTCTAAAAATCTTCTTGGCGTAGATTTGTGGAGCTTTTCTGGGATTTATTTATTTGCTTTGGAGATAAATCAACAACTTGACCCTTTAATAATTGACTTTTGACAATGATCGTGTACGTTGAAAAAATTTTGCGGAGACCCTATGCTTTGTGACGTAATATACTATAACGCAATCAAAAAATTTAATGTAATACGTAACGTAACTTAAATTTTCGTTTTTTGTTACGTTAAAAATAAGTTAAGTTGTATAACGTTTAAATTACGCTACGTAACTGTAGATTGCGCTACGATACGTTATGAAACACTAGGCCGATAAACGTAAGTTAACGCTACGTAATATAACGTAACACAATATTAAAAAAAATTACGTAAAACGTAACGTAACGTAAAGTTGAGTTTCGTTATTTATTACGTTGATTGCGTTACATTGCATAACGTAAGTTAACGCTACGTAACATAACGTAACGCAATCAAAAAATTTAACGTAAAAATAAACTTAACGTAAGCATAGTGAAATGCTACAAAAAAATTTATACGAAATGTAAAATAACGTCACGGAAAAAATTAATATTGCTAACAACTTAAGAGAAATTAAGGCCATCCAAATCTCAAAAAAATCAAAATTTTCGCGCAATTTTCAAAAGAATAACATATAAATTATGTTCTTAATTTAAAATTTTAGTTATATGTGCGTGCATATGTCGTTTTATCATTAAGAGATTTGATTAATTGCATTATTTAATAATGTGTTTAGCTTAAGAGTGCAATAAACCTAAATATCAAGTGCCTACTTCCTTTCCAACCCATTCAATACTGTCAATTCTAATTAATGTAACATTTAAAAGTCATCATCATTCATAAAAAAATTTTAAGGAACATTATAATGAGTCAACATCATCATCAATTTATTAAGACTGCAACTCAAGTAATTTGTATTAATTAATTATTCAATTCAATTACGCCAATAATTAATTAAATGCAAAATCTGAAGCCAGTAAGTGATTCCCATGGCAGCCATTAGTCAGTACATAATGTTATTGATGTCATTTTGTAGTTATTAACACAAGACGCCTAAAATTATGCAAAGGCCAAGCCAAGTGACATGCAACTAAGTGTAGAAATACAGACAGAGAAGTGAGTTGCAACTTCGTATACAAACACAACTAATTAGCATAATTTACGAATTTACAAAATGTATAAATACTTATAATTTGAATTGAGTTCATATAATTTATATTGAAAGATTTCAGATTGTAACAAAAAGTAGTAAGTTTAATAAAAATTTGCTACTTTTTAATGAGTATCAGTCAACTTTGTAGACCACTTGAGTTATTTGTAGCCAAATCGAAAAGTTTAGTTTTCCTTCTTAGGCCAAGTTGGCATATACATACTTATTAATTTAATAAAGTTTCTTATTGCACATAACTTTAGTTCTTTAAACTACTTTTTTGTGCAGTTTTTGCTTAATGCCTTTTTTAAATTTAAACTAAAAATTCACAGAAAAGTCTACTACTTTTTTTCTACCACTTCCACAAAAGACTTCTGAGATTTTTTTCTTTATATTTTTATATTTTATTTTAAACAGCATTTGTTATCTTCTTACTTATTTCAATGTTATATGAAGCCATTAGTTTATTATGCTTAAGCAGCATTTTCAGCTACTGCTCCTACTACTATTACTTGAGAGCAACAATTCCATTTAAGAAATTAAAAGTAAATTCACTTAAAAACTACATAAATATTGCTGCGCTCAATTGCTGTGCAAACTTTCACAAAACAAAATTAAAAAAAAAACCATAGTAGAAAGATGCCTAAAAACTTAAAAACTCACAAAGACAAGGGTAAGAATGCCAAATTTTCCACATCAGCAAAAGGGCAGGGTTGCAAAACCTACACTTTTTGTTTACACTTTGCTTTATTTTTTTTTGGCTATAGAAAACTTCATTTTACGAAGAATTTTCCAAACATTGACGCTGAAGTTATACATTTTCTATGCTACTTTACTACTTTTTTTTTTGGTACTTTTTGTTTCCCTATTAATTTTCAATGATAAAAGAAAAAGTTTTACTTCATTCTGATTTCATTTCCTGCTTTTTTTGTCTCTTTACTTTATGGAAAAACTATTAATTTGCATGATTATCGTTTAAGCGGAAAATTTCCTGACAAAAAATTCTATTCTTTTTCTTCATTTTTACTTGCTGTACGCGTATGTTAAGTAGAAGACATCGAAAAAAAAAGTTGTAGTAGTAGGGATAAAAAGTACATAGCACTCGTATCATTGGAAAAAAAAATCTCTAAAGCTTTTTATGTCTTCAGCTTTGTCGCGAAGTAAACAAACTTTTAAATTCCATTAAGTCTAATAAATTTTGTAGCTATTACGTATGTATATCTGTGTGATACGTTAAGAGGAACGTGCAGTTATATCACACTTTTTTTCTTCCTTTTCATCCGGAAATTCAGTATGCCAAAGGGCTTAGAGTAAACATGCACTTTTATCCTTGTAAGTGATAGTCTAAGTTTGTTTCTCAGGGTGAACATTAAAAGATATTTATGCAACAATCTGATTAAGCATCATTCCATGACTTTTTTTTATAGGCGTATGTAGATTAGCCAAAATTATTTTTTAGAAAAACTACCCACATTTTTATTTTCGATTTATATATCAAGAAATTTTGAGTGATTTCAATTAAAAAAAATAAAGCTTTTATATATAATAATTGAAAGGAGATTATTAAAAATATAAATGTTCTTATCAATAACTCACAAAATATATTTTGTATGACACCCTAATTTCATAATATGAATGCGATAAAAGAAAGTTTTTTTCCCTACTTAATTGCTGCGTAAATTTAGTTTTTGTTGTTGCTGTTTTGTCGCCAGAGGTGAAATTCTTAAGTGTTTTTACGAGTGTTGTATAAGCATTTTCTCAAAACTCAATGATGAACTTTTTTATAGGTGATGGTTACAAATAACATACAAAATATATAAATTATTTCATAATTACTTATTTTATTTTGTAGTTTAGAGATAACGACTGTACTAATACATCCTTTTATCTCTATGTTTTCCTGCTGAACAGTTTTGTTTTATAGATCTAAGAGACCTGAGATCATTGTTTTACTTTCGATCTATCATCTCCAGTTCGACCACTGAGTGGCTTTAAATTGAAAATTCTATTGTGTGAAGCCCCGCGATCAATTGTACGATCAGTCAAGTCTAATGTAATTAATAGACTTTTAAATTTCGAACTACATACCATACCATATCATCATAAGACTCATAAATTTCTCGATTGAATCATTTTCTTCTCACACCGCTCAGCCTACTTTTTATGTTTTTTTTTTCAAATTTGTAAAGTACCTGATCGGTACTAATCGATCCAAATTTTAGCTTACTGTACTTCAACCTCTAAAATAAATCTCCAGCATAATAACAGCCCCTTAAAAGTCGCACTAAACACAGCCAATAAACATCACCATGGTAACAGAAAAAAAAAACACTGTTGCTAACCGATGGCCAAAACAAGCGGTTAGCAGAATATTAAAAGAGTTTTGAATTGCAACTAAAATGGTAAAAAAAATTAAAAATAATAATATATATCTAGCAATTATTTTGTAAATAATTTAATATATTTCATTTCATAATATGTTTTATCAATCTTTACTTTAGATTCTATCACGTGGCAAAACCGACTCAGCACAATCGCGCAATCAACATAGCGCTACAGTGGCAGCAGCGAAGAAAGTAGCACCTCCCAGTTTAGAGGATTTTATAATAAATCGAGATTATACAGGTGCCAGAGCTTATTTAGAGGTATATTTTACTAACTAAGTGTTTCTAAGTATGTATTAATACATATAAATTTAGTTCTCCAATGAAGATGACGATGAGGATAAAAAATTGCAAATTGATCAATGGATTGCTTTCTGCAGCTTTCATCTTGGTGACTATCAGCAATCATTGGAACAGTACAAATCAATACAACAGGTAGAGCCGGCAACAGATGATGTCCAACTCAATATGGCTGTTTGTATGTTTTATCTGGGTATGTACGAGGAGGCACAACGTTTAATGGAGCAAATACCGAATACACCGCTGAAGTTGAGATTACTCTTTCACTTGGCACACAAATTTAATAATGAGGATCAAGTCAGTGAATTGCATGAATCGCTACAAGATGCATTCGAGGATCAATTGAGTTTGGCATCAATGCATTATTTACGTGCACATTATCAGGAAGCAATTGACATCTACAAACGCATATTGTTGGATAATAAGTGAGTAAAGAAAGGAGTCAATAAATTCTCATTTTCTAAATAAATGCGCCTTAAAAATGTGAGAGTTCTGAAAGTGTCATAAATACGAGCACTTTATGAGCGGACATAAATTTGACTATTAAAACAGTATAATTTTGAGCGTAGAAATGTTTACTATGATAAAATATATATATATATTAATATTTTATTTTCCTAGAGATTATCTTGCCATCAATGTCTATTTGGCGCTGTGTTTCTACAAACTTGACTACTATGATATGTCACAGGAAGTTTTGGACGTCTATTTGGCTAAGCATAAGGATAGCACTATTGCCATCAATTTGAAAGCCTGCAATCGTTTTCGGCTGTTTAATGGTCGCATTGCTGAGCAAGAGATTAAAAATATTGCTGACAATGGTACCTTTGGCGCTGATCTTATTAAACATAATTTGGTGGTATTTCGCAGTGGTGAAGGTGCTATGCAAACATTTCCGGCACTATTAAATATAGTACCCGAAGCACGTCTTAATTTAGCGATTTATTATTTAAAACAAGGTGACGTGCAGGAGGCACATAGCCTTATGAAGGAAGTAAAGCCAACGGTACCACATGAGTATATATTAAAGGGTGTGGTACATGCAGCGCTCGGACAGCAACAGGGTTCTGTAAGTTATCCATCCTCATTTATTTATAAGTAAACGTAAAGCGCTTTCTTTTTGTTATAGAAGGAACACATTAAAACTGCTCAACAGAATCTACATTTGGTGGGTAGCTCTGCTACAGAATGTGATACCATACCCGGACGTCAGAGCATGGCTTCGGCTTTTTTTTTGTATGGTCAGTTTGAGGAGGTTTTAGTCTATATGAATTCAATACGCAGTTATTTTGTTAATGATGATACCTTCAATTATAACTATGCACAGGCTAAATGTGCCACCGGTTATTTTAAGGAGGCTGAGGAGCTGCTTTGTCAGATCACTGATTTGGATATTAAAAATCAGCATTCGTTTTGCATGATTTTGGCTAAATGTCATATACACGCGGGCAGGCCGGAACAGGTAGGCGGTTTTAGATCTGAATATTTCTTGAAGTGAATATTTCATTTCGAGCTCGATTTTGTAAACACCTTAAATGATTTTTATTTGTTATTCCCTAGGCTTGGAATATTTTTATAACACGCGATACGAACTCAGAAGCATTTCTACTTCTGCAGCTTATAGCCAATGAGTGCTATAAATGTGAAGAATTTTGGGTGGCAGCAAAGGCTTTCGATATGTTGGAGAAGTGAGTTAAAAACCTATTAATTAAACAAAATTAACTTTCAAAAATTTCCAAACAGACTTGATCCCAGTCCAGAAAATTGGGAAGGCAAACGTGGTGCATGTGCTGGCATACTATATGCCATAGTCGCCAAATCAGAAAAAGGACGCGCACCTAATAGTGTAACAGATGTAATTGGGCTACTACGAGACTCATCAAATCCACAGGCAGAAGCAATGATTAAAACGATAAGAAAGCATATGAGTAGTTTTAAATAAAAAAATATGAACAAAAAATTTTATTAAATTTCTTCAAAAACAAATTTTAACAAAAGAGATAAAGAAATATTCTATGCAGAGCTGGAATTTTAAAAGTTTTTAACTTCAGTAAAATATATAAAATAAAATCACAAACAAATTCATAAGTTTTTCATTTTAAATTCTTTATAAAATTTCTAAATAATAATATTCTTCTTCATATTTTTGTCAAAAAATAAATGAAAATAAATCAAAGATTTGTCAACACAAAACAAATAAAAAGAATCTTTCACATTTATGTCAAATTTCCACAAAATTTTTTTTTATATAAAAACATCCAAAAAGAAATGAAAATTAATCCCTGAGCCTATATTAAGTTTGCATAAAGCACAAAATAGAAAAAGTTTTTCTCATTTTCACCATAAAAAAAAATAAATTATAAAAATTTTTACAAAAAAAAAAAAAATTAAAAAAATAGATATAAAAAGTTTTTTTTTTATGGCCTTGTGGCTACAGGCAGCATTTTTTCAGAATTGACAATATTTTTTCATTGAATAACTATGAACAAAAAGTAAAAGCATGGCAAATGGTCAGCATTTAACTGTAGGGGATGTTGTTAAGTGTCAACATAATAAATGTGATATTAGGGTGCTTCTCAAATTTCATATTATTAATCTAAATAATGATAAAAATTGACAATTATAATAACTGCTTAAGATTTTTTAAAAATCTTATAGCTTTCAACTCGAAATCGAATCAATATATCGCCCATTTAAATAAAAAAAACAAAAAAACAAACAAAGTTTAATGTTTTTCCATATTACAGCCTAAAATTATTCTATAGAGAAAGTTGCATATTTCGCTTTTTTTGTGTGATAAAATAATAAACAAACAAGTAGTTTCTTTGTTGCATACTTTTAGGTATCAAGCTATAACATTAAATATTAAATAGCATAAATATTAGAAGAACCACCCTTATTTTCCACATAAATAAGTTTTTCCTTCAAGTTTAATTTTTGAGCGTTGTTATTGTGTGTTTGTGCTTGTGCTGTTGTTGTTATTATTGCTGCTGTTTGTATTGTATTTGTGTTACCCAGGAATATGTTAAAGAAGCGTGAAGCCGTATTTAGTTTAAAAATGATGACCCATTGAACGAGAAAAATTTTGTGGCCAACAAAAAGTTGTAAAAAAAAAAAAAAAATTGAATGTGGCAAGAAAAGAAAAAAAAAAAAAAAATAAGAGTGAAAACAAACAATGGCGTTGAAAATTTGAATGAACGTCTTAAAATGTTGAGAATAAATGGGAAATTTGTTGCGGTTTATGAGTTTTTATTATGCCTTGCTACATAAAGTATAAAGTAGAGATATTACACAGCGAGAAATTATGATTATATTTTAATATTAATAATTTCTTAAATAAAAATTGTAATATCAGAAAACTTATAACATTAATATTTGTTCTTGAAAGTTCAAGCAGCAGGAATATGTTTCTTTTGTACAAATTGTTAAGAAATATTTTATAAAAAATTGAAGTAGTTTAGCTTGATGGGTGATTTCTAAATCAGATTAATCTAAAGAAATAAAATTGAAGTTTTGAATCAGAACCTTGCTTGGCCTTTGGTGCTTATTTATTATATTAATAAAAAGAAAACACTTCACATGTCTCCTGTAATTTTCTCTGTGTGTAAAAGGAAAAAAATTAAAAGTGTTTTTGTGCACAACTGTCGCACATGCGAAGGTAATTTATTTTTCATTTTAATGTGGACAAAAATCCTTGATTTTACCTAGCTCCGAAGTGTTGTAAAAATTTTAAAGCCTAAAATTTAAATTGTTTTAGTTTTTATAACAGGAAACGCAATTTAATTAATATTTGTGTTCAACTTAAGAGCGCAATTCATACGCGAATAGTCACAAACGCTGAAGATTGCATAGCAATGATTTGCATTTAACAAACTTTCGACTGCATTTTTTGAATGTTGGTAGTAGCAGTTAGAAATAAATTAAATAAATCACATTCCGTTTGTAACCAAAGTTGAAATTTAATATTAAATTTATAAATGTACTTGTTAACTATGCAATTGTGTGAATGCTTATGTATGCTATATGAAAATCCTATTTAATTTGGTAAATTTTCTAACGCAGATTTTATTTTATTAACTTTTATAACTTTTCGCAGCACTTTTCACATGAAATGAAATGTAGTTAACTCGAAGTAATTTTCTTTGAGTCGAGATAAAATTTTCCATTTCCAAATCCTAATTTTCTATTTCCAATAAAAATTTAAGTCTTGCAATTAATTACAAGCAAATTTTTAATTTGGTAACATGAAACAAGTAAAGTTCGTTTATTAAAATTGTAATTTTCAGTATTTCATTATATTTAAAATTACTTCACCCCATGTGCAAAGCATCAACATGCAACAGCATCCATTGCATTCAACAAATTTAATAACAATTTCAAGCTAAAAACTCTTAGTTGAAAAAAAAAAGTACTCGCTCGCTCGCACTCGCTCATTGCAGTTATCAGTGAAATGGCGAAAATAAAACCAAATGAATCGCACATAAAATATGAAAAACGACGATTGAGTCAGTGGCAAAGCTAAAACCAAACTCCACTAAAGTGAATGCAAAATGAAAGTGCCAGAAATTTGCAATGAATGAGAGTGCAGAGCAAATGTAACGAGCACATGAACACGATTTTGGGATAAAATTTTAATTAGTGATGCTCATGCATATTGCTGACTACGAACTGGGTGTATTATGAAGGGCAGTCGCTAACCCAGCTATCATGTCGAATTAAATAAATTTAATGTGCAAATCGCTTTTGCATGAGGGATAATTGTATTAACTGAAAAGAAAATATTTGCTATATGCTTGCATTTGATTCAAGAAGTAGTGAAAAAAGTTGATAAAAAATAAATTAAATTTATGGACATACAGTGCTACAAGTTTAATATTCTTTTAAATTTTGATGTGTGAAGATTTCTGATATATCAAATTTTTCTACATTTTTCGATTTTTTAACATACCTACAGACGTACGAGTACATATTTGACTTTGAGCAATATTTTTCAACTTCTCTCTTTTTCGTCGGACTGGACCCTAAACTGGTTGCTGGATTTGTAATAGCATGTAAAGAAGAACTTATATGCGTTCCTGTGTTGATAAAAACAAATAACTTGAGTTATCACTTTATACATTCCAAAAACTTTAGCAAACTGAAATAAGGGGGTATTGACCCCCTACATTTTTCAACTTTAAAATTATTAATTTGTTTTCAATATTTTGTACCTTTCCAGAACTATTTATTTGCTTTAGTAGTAAGAGTTTAGCTACTATAGCTATAAGTCTACTTAGCTATTTAACTTGAAGCTTTAAATAAAGTAAAACGCTTATTAGAAAAATGTCTCAATTCAATCTTTTTCTACTTTTTCAACACTACATCATCATCATCAAATTTAATAAATTTTAGAAATTTTATATCAAAAGTGTATTTTAATTGCACATCACGAGAACGATTTTGACGCCCCCCAATCCTTTAGCCCATGGCTGCGGCCCCATTTCCTCATTTGGTAAGTTGGATATGCTCTTTATTTGGAAGACCTTAATATTGGCAATACTGCTAGACTATCAAACCACTGCAATGTTTTTGAAGTTATTTGCCACATATTGAAATCTATGTAGTTTCCATTCGGAATACATCGAGTATCAGGTTGTTATCAAGTTTCTGTTCTTAAATGACACATATCTCTGAACGAAATGGCCCAGCTTTTCACTATTCTCTTGTATGGGTATAGGGGCACAGAGACAAATATGGTAACTGTTAGAAGAACATATTAGATTGGAGACCATTGTAAAAAGCTACTATGTTAGGAATGTTGCTTTGCAAATGAGCGTTCAACGTGGAGATTAACCTTCAACATAGCCAAGCCGATTTATCTTAAATAGAACAGCAAGCACTCTTTGGCATTTATTCTCCAAACTAGAGCAGGGGTTTTCTCCATAATTACACTTGTTGGTTTCCGCAATCTTCATGAAAAAAAGTGGATATTTAAAATATTATGCTTAAGCTTCCTTCTCTATATCATTTACCACACAAAATTACACGACAGATAGTTTGCTTAAAACATTGCAGAAACCACAAGAAAATTGAAGACTGTAGACAACGTAGTTGCTGCAAATATTTGTGTTACCTTCAGACACTTTCATTTAATTTTAGTGCTACAACAGACAAAATAAGAAGGGTTTTATAGGAGGAGAATAAAGAAAAGTTTTTGGCGCTTTCACCTTAAAACTAACGACGACAGCAAACTGGTAAAACTACTAAGAAATATTTCAAAAACAGATGGCGCTACGTTACCGTTCCTGGGCTTAAGCGTTAAACTATGGACACATTTTGCTCTTGTGCCTGTTGTTGTTGTTCTTTCTTATGCTTGTCGCTGTCGTCTGCCACATTGTTTACAATATATTTGCGTTACAACAACACTAGCGACAGCAACATGACGCGAAAAATCCAAAGAATATTTTTCGTGTTTTTTTTCCGGGTTACTTGTTATTTCAGCGCCTTTGAACGCGTACATATACAAGTTTTTATAATTTTAAAGTTTCAATGTATTTTTTTTATCCATTTTAATTTCTCTTATTTTCTACTTGAAAAGAGTTATGACAATTGCTCATTTTTTTGTGGTATTTCTTTTTGATAGCAACATTTTTTGTTAGTGCTGCAGTTTTTTTGGTTGCTACGATAAAATGTAGTCGAGTACTCGGCTCATGAATCAATATTAAGTTTTTGCCATATTCACATAGAATATGGTATAAGCAATAAAATAAGCTTTTATATGGCCAAAAAAATTGAGAAATGTGCTGTTAGCACATGATTTTGAGAAAATTGATCTGAACGTTTTCAAGAAAGTAGGCGTAAATCCTCCCATACTCAAAAATCTGGCAAACACTAATGTTCCAAAATTGGCGTAAATTATTGCTTTTTCAATTTCATTACAAACGAACACAAACACATTGAAAAAAGGAGAAAACAAAAACAAAAACTGCAAAAATCGCGTATTAGTGGCAACTTGAAAAGCGTAAGTTTTCACTTAAATGCATGTGCGACAGAGCTGTGTCATGATTGTATGTGTTACATGAAAAAGAAAGAAATGTGTGCAGTTTTGCGTGACTATGTGTATGTGTTTGTAAAAGTGTTTGTTGTGAGCCACAAATTCACTTGACTTGCGTGCTGCCACTATGCGTTCTCTATTTTTTTTTGTTGTTATTTGCCAACAAGAAAAGAATTTGCCACAAAACTATTTGCGCGAACAAACCGAAAGTATTTTCCTACTCTGCTTGTGTCACTGTCATTACTAACAGCAGTGGCAGCAATCTATTGCACATTTTACGAAAAGTTTTGTTGCAGCCAAGCCACGAAAAACGTCTTTTGCAATTTAGTTTAGCCCCACACTGTAAATTTACGTTGTTAAAAAGCGAAAAACTTGCCATTTCTAAAAAGCGAAGCAGCAGCAGACAGTGGGATTGATGCTTTAAAAATCACTTATTAAGTATATACTAAAATGAATTTTGTTTTTATGCTAGAAGCATTCGATTCACTATACAGTGCCAGTGCAAGTTATATAAGAAAGTTTTTTTTTTTCGTAGACAAGAGAAAGTTAAAATTATTAGAAAAACAAGCGAAAATGTCGCTGTCTGCGTGCAGCAGTTGTCATTAATGACATAAAGTTAGGCATAACACAAATTCGCAAAAAACGTTGTCTTTAATTTAAAAAAAAAGACAGTTACACGAAAACAATTTATCATTATACATATATCAAGTAGTAGAATGAAATCACAGACAGTAACAAAAAAAAAAAAAAAAACGAAGCAACATTAATGTAACATTTGCCATGCAACAAATTTATCATTTCGAAGTTATCAGCCTATATCTGTTATTTTGTTGTGTCTGTATTTTGATTTTTACAACCATTAAGTTTTTTTTTTAATTTTACTTTTTTCGTCACCATTTATTTCGCTTTTGCATTCATTTAAGTCTGAGAGATTATGTCTGCGGTTGTCTGTCTCTGGTAGCCACGTTGTGTCTGCTGTCTCATTTCTGACTAACTGCTCTGTTGTTGGTCTGTCACAATTTTTGTGCTGTTTTTCTGATTTATTAACGTTTTTTTTTAAATTCTCAACAAAAAATCAGGCATATGAATGAAATTTTATTTTTGTTAATTTGTCAAAATTGTTTGTCTGCAGCGCAGGTTTTGCTCTTCTGGAATAGAAAAGTTGTCTGAGATTTTTACAAAAATTTTTTTTTTGAAAATTTATTATATGTACAGAGAGAAAAATTAAACAAAATCATCAGTCAAAAACGAGTAAGTCAATAAAAATATTTTTATAATATTTTGACAATTGATGTCTCAAGCGCAGAATAAATAAATGCTGCATTGTCAAAAAAAAAAAAAAAAACTGCATTGAATTATTTTACCCCATGAGCCCGATGTAGAAAAGTCGAGTGTATAAGATTACACGGTAAGATTTACGGAAATGATAGTAATGCATTTTGGTGAAACTAACCAACTAGGATTGCCTTGCCAAAGCCTTTCCCGATGCTCGAAAATACTCGAATTTTAGCCAATTTTGTTGTTTTAATTAAAACTTTAGTATATTACAGCTTGAAATATATGCCAAATGATAGAGGCTTAAATTTGGTATATTTGGGTTGCAATGTTGAATCCTGTTCCAAACATAGGTTTTCACCGGCTCTTTGGGCCAATTTTTATTAATGAAGATAACAGCTTGAAATGTGTGCAAAATGTGAGTGTGTAACTCACTTCGAATATATATATTTTTGAAAGCCTTGTTGAAACCCAATTATGACAAAAGCCAACCAAAATATTATATATTTCGCAAACGTTAGACTTATAGACACAACAGCAGACGTTCAAACCGCAACATTTTCTTTAGAAAATCGAAGAAAAAATTGGGGAAAAAATTGTTATATGCTATAGCAAGTGTATGAGAGATGAAAATTTTTAAGCAAATTTCTGCAAAATTTTTATTCAGCATTCTATTCATCCACTTGTGTTTTTAAATATAAAGCATCAAAACATCATTGCTTTCGTAAAACCCACAAAACCATATACAATGATAATAATTGCTTACGGAATGACTTAACTAACAAACGAATTAATTTATGCGCTTAATAATTTGCTCATGCACTGCTGAGTTCTGCTGACAAAGTTTGTTGCTAACTGCAAAATTGCGCAATTTAGCAGAAATTATTGTGCAAACAGAAATTAGCACAAGAGAAAAATTTGTTTCATTTGTATTGCAGTCGTTATGTGTGAATTTGTCTATTTGTTTGTGTTTGTTTATTTGTTTGCTTGTATGTATATGTAAATGTGCACATATTATTAAGCTATTTAAGGCTTAAACAAACTCATACAAAAATTGTACCTTAATGACATACACCCCTTTCATTTGTATGTAGAGCATTTGATTCAGTGTTATAAGCTGCTGCTGTATGTTTTAAGCATAAAAGTTTTATTTAAGTTTCCACATGTGTTACCAAAAAATTTAATTAACAACTTTTGCGCTTTTTGTAAATTATTAAATGTTTCAAAAACATTTAGCAAAATGTTGCAAAAACTTAAATAAAAACTTTTTTTATGTTGACTTTTGTGCTATATTTGTAATTTTAATTATTAAAACTGCCAATATTGTGTTGAATAAAACTTTTCTAATTACGACGCCAAATATATTGCATAAATTTTGAAATAAAATTTAAAAAACTCAACGACACACTTCGAGAATGCAATGCAATATAGTGCTATTTATTTGGTTATAATATAATGTAAAAGTAACACAGTTATTTTAGTGTTATCGAAATTTTCCCTATATGCGAGTAAATATATATATATCCGATATCACAGCCTTCACACATAACGTTGTGTAGCACTCTGCTAAATTTTTATCATTCTCAATAACGTTATTCGTTCAATTTTTATTCATTTTTTGCCATTAAATTTTTTATATCTAGATACAGGTATTTACAACACACTTAGCTGCATTCATAACACATACATATGCAATGTTGACTTTATTGGCGGCTGTTTCTATGAATAATAAAAAAAAAAAAAATTGCATAACTGCACTTCACGTGACGTGACTTGGCATAAGCGCCAGCCCATATGCAATGGTTTTTCACCTTATCGTAAACATAGCGGTAGGATAGAGAATTTTCGTTTTTAAAAATCACTTAAAAATATTGAAAATTGCATTTTACTATAATTCTCTTGTTAGCCTTGCAAGCAGCGCGCAAATATGCAAACACATGAAAACTCAACGAAATCCTGCTGATCCTGCTGCTGAGCCTTGTGTAGCTTATTTGCTTTGCACTCATCATAAAACTACTGCTCCACCAGCATACGTGTGCACGACAACACTTATCGTTTTATAGATATGACTACCCAGTTGGAATAATGGTGGCATGATTGCTTAGGCAGGCAAGGAGTGATGCTTTATCTTATTTTTCTTAAAAAAATTCCTTTGAGTGTTATGGTATGGTTACCACACAGTCTTACGCGATATGGCACAAATGAAATGGAGTATATATGAGTAACAAAAGAAAAGTTTTGAAACATTGTGAATTTTTTAGGATGTATGAGGAAAGTCTGGGTGGAAAAATGTCGCACTGTGAAAGTCATAAACTTTTTTGTTTCGAATCTTATAAAAAGTTTATTTTAACTGAGCGATTTCTTTTGCGGGAGGACAGGGCTCTTATTCACTGAACTATAGACATCATTGAAAAAATATAACTTTAAATGCATTCAAGCTTAAGAGCAAAAAAATAATGAAAGAATTTTTTTTCACATGGATATAAAATCACAGAATGAAAAAACCACATCAAAATGCTTACTACTTCCCTAACGACGTAAACTGATGGGTAAGCATGTTGAAATAAAATTTCTGATCTGCTTACTAACCATTTTCTTACGTACCTAGCAAAATGAATATATTTTGTATATGCTAGAAAAGTAAGGATGGAAGTAAATATCAGTCCCTTTAACATCAGGTAACTCCATACAGTTCCAATTGAGTGGGTGTAAAATTTTTGTGTGTGTCTCCGTATGTTTTAGCATTGTAGGAAAAGTGCAACATCTTGGTAGGCAATAACTTTTTTTCAATTATGTTAAATTTTATTTCAGCGTTTTTACGAGTTGTCCAAAAAGCACGCGAATGGCAACTTCTTGACATACATAATTTACTTTTTTAGTTATTTATTTAGATCCCTTGGTATTTTGGTAACTCCTTTGGCGTTTTATGACGCAAAGAAACATTTCAGAGAAGGAGACGTTTTCAAGAAAAATAAGTGATACTGAAATATCAATTTACGTATAGATTAAACAATTTAATTTATGAAGAATATTTACGTCAAATGCCAATCACTTCATAGATTTTGATTTGGTGAGTTAAATATTTCAAAAATAACATGCGGCATAGAAACTTCCGTACAAGTTTTTAATAGTAAGGAAATCACAAAGTAATTTTACAGCTCAAATATTACTCTAGGTCTTCTAATATATGACAGTTTCTAAGATATTTCGGAAACAAAAATATCAATATATTTCAAAGTGAGGTGTGAAGGGGAAGAGTAGCATACACGCTATAAAAGTCTTCATGAAAAAAATTAGTCCGCGGTGTAACATCTCTTTCGAATATAACAAAAGCCGTGATTTTTGCACTTTTGGGTAATAACCATCAGAATCCATCCATCAGAAAAACTCTGTGTCAAAAATCTTTGGAAAAGTGTATTCTGATTTTTGGGTAAAAAGCTAGTCGGCTTGTTTTATATTCAAAGAAATAATAAAAAAATAAATTTATCTTCTACTCGTACACACCTTAAAGTTCCAAGCATATGATGCTTTCTAGCAAATGAACTGCAAATAAGCTTGTCAACGTCATCAACTCCTAAAAGTTGACTTCAAATTTTGTATTTCAAATATTAATGCACTTTTGTGCTGCATTTTACTGACCAAAAACTAAAAGAGTAACATCAGTGTGTGTTGACAACTTAAATGTTTGCTGTTGCTGCAATAAAAATGCAAAATACCACAACACCAGCTCACATTTCATTACCGTCTACGTGTGCAATATTCAGCGGTGAACAAAGAGCAACAACATGAAACTACTACAATTATGTACTACACACTATATGCAATAATACCCAGCAAACATTCGAAAATTTTTAAATTATTTTTTATAAATGTGGCGAAATATTTATAACTCTTCTAGTAGAGTCTTATGTTATCAGCGAACCTCTTAACACTCGTCAGAAAGCTAAATAACATCAAATATTAAAATAATTATTTTTGAATAATCTATGCTATGACTCATTGAAATGAGGTTTGCTTACTATACGTTTGGACGATATAAAATCGACTAATAAGCGATTAATCAGCGAATAATAAACGCTTCTCTTGCCAACTTCTTCAGGATTGTTGAATATTTCATCTCAACAATAAAATATCACATAATAAAATAATATTAAAAAATTGTACTGTTCAGAATTTCAAAAACAAAAAATGTATATAATTTCATGTCATCACTAATATAGTTCAAAAAGCCATAATTGTTCTTCATAGATTTCTCAGCATAGGTATATATTTATTATTAAATATTTCATATAAATAATTTCCAAATGATAGTAGAGGAGGAGGCGGCAGAATTTTCCTCGCCTCGGACAAAAAATGTTCCAGGAATGCCACGTCACACAAGATATGTGAATACAATGAAGCAATGACTATATGTATGTGTTTCGATGAAATAATAAATATATTCATTTCGATTTTAATATTTCAATAATATTAATTTCTTTAATATCTCGTTTGAAACTCTTCGTTATGATTTAATGGCGAATCACTTTGTCAAGTTGTTATCATTGGAGAGTTCTTACTGCTCAATAATCACTTGACATCAGAAAATAAGAGCCATCAGAAATCATGACCACGTCAATTAAAGTACGAATCTCCTGCGCTCAAAACTGTTCGCTGGGTGATAAATAAAACGACCACAAAAAACAAAAACTACACGTATTTTAGGTAGTGAAAACATTACTAGCGTTAGACGTGAAAATGTTTTAGACGCTGACTGTCATGGCTGTGATGTTTTTGTACATGCATGTGTGTGTTGGTGTCCCGGTATTTTAAGCGCAGTAGTGTTAGTATTTTCGGCTTTAAGTTTTGACAACTAAATTGTGGTGTTGGTCATTTTTACTGTAGTGTGGACATTTTTTTGCAGTTTGTTTTGCACTTGATGATGTCTTGCTGTTTGTAACAAATGTTGCATTTGTCTAAAAAAAATGCTCAGTTTTTATATAAATTTCGCCAATTTTACAGTTTACGTATAAAAAATTTTAAGCCTTAGCTTAGTGTTCAAAGTATTGTTTTATTTATCAATGTGAATATACAAAAGCTGGCAAGCAAATCACTTAACCATTTGACTTTAAGAAGAAAGACACTGAAAATTATTTCTACAAAACTTTATACATTAGCTCTAAGCTTCAATAATTTTTTCCAGTAAAATTCTTCTGAAGTACTTGGATTTTAACTCACAAATATATGTATGAAACAAAATGATTGATTCATACCTACTACTATTTTTCTATAACTCCATTAGGAATATAGGATTTTCAAATAGCCAAATACAGTTCGTGATTCAAGATCGGCAAGATAGACAACAAATTTTCTTAAAATAGTTACCGTCCAAAAATTCAAAATTAACATATGTCATCCGAAAAGATTTGACACATCTTTAGTAATGCCGATTTTGATTAGACTCCAAAAGTTAAAATTTTAAATGAAATCAAAAAGTAAAGAATTTATTAAATTTTTAAACCTCTACGCATTTGTGCCTCCTTAAAGCAGAGAAAAAAAGATTAAAAAATGCAGCATTTATTTGAGTTATTAAAATATGAGTTTTTATTACCATTGTTGCCCGTGTCCAGCAACGGCATTTTATGTTATGGCATGTCCTTTGTGTCCTTGCCCCAGGTGCTGCTGGTATTATTTTCATTACCTCATGCTGTTACTGCCTCAGTTCGTTACCATTAAAACCGCCAATCTTTGCTATCGCCTGCATATGACAGTCAGTTGTGCCAAGCGAAACGTAATGCTACTGTGCTGAGCTGTGCTGTGCTGTGCTGCTATGCGCGTGTTCACATTGCCTTTTCCGTATCCGTTTCCTGGGAAAATGTGCATTACATTTTGATTTTTTTTTTTTTCATTATTCAAACATTGCCATTTGCATTTCGCGCTCTATTTTCATTGCAAAGCATAAAACATCGCTTTGTGCAGCTGATGTGCAGCACTGCTTTTAATTCATAGCAAGTGCGCCTTGCGGCGGCCTTCATTGCGACGTTGACCGCCAATGTTGACCATGAGCAGTAGCAGTAGCAGCAGCAATAGCAGCTGGGTTGATAGTGCAGTTAAAAGACAGGCAGGCGGCAAATGCCATTGACACTGTTCATTGACCGTGCGGTCACTGGACCAGAGGCAGTCAATGGTTGTTGGCAATGTGTTTTGTCATTGCTGCTGATGTTTTATTGCTTTTGTTGTTAGTACTGGTTGATAATAAAACAAAAAAGGTTTTTTTAAAAAAAAATATAAAGTTTCAAAAAATGGTACCGAATAATGGCATTTACATTTTACTGCAAATGTTGTATCTCTGTGGCCAATGCATGTTCACTATCACTAATTGATATTGCAGTAGTGAATGTTTGAGAGTACGCACATGTACTTTTTGAGTGGAAAGCTGATTTGAGCTGTTGTTATTTGTAATAATGTGGAGTTAAAAATCCGATTAATTTGAGAAAATGACAGGTTTAAAATATGTAGACCATATAAAGTTGTAAAAATAGCTATGTAAAGATTTGGACACAAAAATAGCACATATACAAGACAGAATATCAGTTGATGAAAATCAGTTATAAGCTACCGATATAGGGACAGGTGTAGTGCAAGTGATGATGTGTAAATTATGATTATCAATACAAATTATTCGTTACTTGCAACATCAAGCCACTCTAAAATTTAAAAATAGTTTTTTTTTCTCTACGCAAATTTTTGTTGTTGTTTGTATTTATTTCACAAATGCTTTATTTTTTGCATTGCGCCGCACATTCGCAATCAATTTAACTTTGCGTATTTCCGTGGCCGTCACATAAAAAACCATACATTTCAATGCAAAGCCTCTCGCCTGCGGTTTTGTCCATTAATAAAAATCCACTCCCTCACTATCTGTTGTCCATCTCCATCTCCATCTCTCACACCGCGATTGGCAGCAGTGTTGCAACCAAAATGGCTGCCGCAATAACCGCGCGGCGCTAGTAAACGATCATTTATTGTCAACTTGTCATTAGCAATACATCGTACGTAGACGTACTCGAACATAAATGTCAGTTTGCTGTGGAATTTCGCTTTTATGGCGCTTTTAAAAAGTTGTCTGTTACTGGTTGCAATTTTATATTTTCTTTTTTTTGGTTTTTATTTGATTCTTTATATTCAATTTTGCTTTTGTTTTAATTTATTTGAATTGAAGGATTTTAAAAAATATTGCACAATATAAATTTTTTTCACAGCGAGTTTAATGAAATGGAAATAATTTGCAACATATTTTTATGGTAGTGATTAAAGGTTTTGTTAAACCTTTTTTGTTTTTTTTTCTTAATAAATTTAAATCAGGGACATAACTATTATAAGTTTTTTGACAAAAAAAATTGTTTATTAATTATTTTTAATAAGAGATATTACATTAATTGTCGATAATTAATATTTTCAATAAATATTTTTTACGTTGAGTCATAATGGTGGTCCAGAGTCCCGAAAATGCCCGATTTTGGTCGAAAATGGATTTTGACCATCATTAGAGGTGGTTCCGAGTCCCAAAAATGCCCAATTTGGGTCCATTTTCGAAAAAAAAATGTTATGCACCAATCGATGGACAGAGGTCGAAAATGGATTTTGAACATCATTTGGAGTATCTCCGGACCCTAGAGAGGACCGTTTTTGACCCATTTTCGCAAAATTTTTTTTGCTCCATTCGATTGGGAAAGTTCGAAAAATAATTTTGAACATCACTTAGCTTCAGACCTTGGAAAGTAACGTTTTCGACACTTTTGATGCTTTTCAAGGTCCGGAGCCGCCCTAAGGTATGTCCAAAAGCCATTGCCAACCATTCTTTATCGGTTGGAGCAAAAAAGATTTTTGGGGTGATTCAAAATAAAATTTTTTTTGCACCAGTTGACATACATATTGAGCTCGGAAATGGCTATTTTCGACCTTTCCCTATCGATTGGTGCAAAAAAAAATTTTACATATGTACATATGTCCTATATGGTGTTTGAAAGCCTAATCCATTTTAAAGTTTTTTTTTGATTTTATGACTAAGAATATAACTGAAAAACTTTTTTCCAATTATTTTCTAAAATCAGGCTAATTGAACTAAACACAAAATTAAGTAAATGTTTTTGATTTCGCTTGTTTTCTAGTATGGTCAATATCAACAAACAAAAAACATATCACAATTTTGTTAACTATCATAGGCCACAAACTGACTATTAAATTTTTCCATTTCATTAGATTGCACATCAATTTTTAACAACTATCAAACTTGAAATTTTGAATTTTTTTGAAACACTGCGTTTAGTTATAGTACACTACACAAAAGTTGTTCAAATACTACAATAATTGAGCTAAGCCAATATCTGATATTTTGGCAGAGTTCCCTTTAGGTCCAATTGTAAAACATAGGCTTATGAGACTGCAAGCAAAAAAAATTCTTCGGATGCAAATTGATTGCTTTTTCAACCACACGCAATATAGAGGCCTGGTTTGACACCTCCTACACAACAAAAATACTTAAAACGCTATATCTCGACATTTAACGCAGATTTTTGCTTCACTTTAGTAAGGCCGCTTTTTTTTTGTCAAATTTCAATGTGATGCAAACTCTGTTTGCGCCGTTCACAGGTTTGAGCTTGGAAGCTGAAGTTCTGTGAGAATTTTTCTTAAGCCCAATGTTAAATTATACCTTGGTAAAAAAAAACTTAAAACATTTACAAAATAAACACCCTGGACTATATTCTACTCTGTAGCTTCAAACGATGCCATTTGCGCATTTACCGATAGTGTGCTGACCATAGCACCACTTTTTATATCAACTTTTATGCACTATACTATGCCTTAGCATAGCACAATAAATATTTCTCTCTTTATCACACACACTCAGTGTGATGATCTCTTTCTATACCGCACAAATTTTTATTGTATTTTAGAATTTTTATATTTCTGCCATGCAGCAAAACATTGCATTGCATTGCATTGGTTACAATGGTGGCGGTGCCATCAACTGATGCTACATAGAGGTTGTCATCATCGGTTGACATTTGTAAGCTGAGGTTAACAGTTTTCGGTTTGATTTTGACAACTTTGTTGTTTTTGTTGCTATGTATCGCCATGTGTATATTTGGTTTTATTTATTTCACTGAGTTTCACTCTTTTATTAGTGAATTTGGTTTTTTTTTTTGCTGCAATTTTCTATCTAAAATTTAATTACATTTCAATGGCTTGTAAAATGGCGGCTTGTCAAATTAAACGCTTGAATAGAGCAGCAGTTTTTTTTTTTGTGGTCAATATTTTAGCTTTAAACAACGTTGTGGGTAATACAATTTTATGTAGTTACTTCCGTTTGTACATTTTTGCTATTCATATTATCAATTGCTTTCACTGATAAATGTGCGGAAATTGGAAAATGTTGAAATATTCGGAAATACCTACATTCATTAACTAAATTAAATGAATAATTTTAGAAATATTTCAATAAATATGGTAGATATTGTGGTTTTAGTTGTATTGAAGTAAAATATTTATAAAGGATAATGCACTTTTTATTCTAAAATAGGTATGTTATTGCTATGGAAAGCTATTTTTAAGGACTATAATTTTCATAAACAATTTAATGCAAAAGTTATGTTAAGTAATAAAGGAAGGAACATTTTTCGTGGTGTAAGGCTAAAAATGTGACAAAAAGTGCTAAAATGCAATATATGATATTGTAAAAGTAGATACATTACACCAAGGATATCCCTCCCTTTACGGCAAGAAACGTATCGTACTTTATTTTAAGTATTAAATATACAGAGCGCTTTGGATCTGAGCAGCAATGGTCCAGACTTCGATAGCCTGCAGCATTGAGAGTAAAAAATTTATACCAACTCCATCCACACTCAATGAATTTGTTTTTGTTTGTTATGAAGATCCTTATGACTAATCCTTTCTGTATTATAGAATGAGTTTGCAAATGATGCAACTTCATTGAATTTTAAGCTCAGAATGAACCAGGGAATCAAGTCCTAAGGTATGGCTGGTCAAACCAGACCACCCTCTTATAAATGTTGTGAATGTTGCTATGTAGGCAATGGGTGATATAATATTTGGTTCAAAGGGGGCGGTTTCAGGCAAGCATAAGCCCATAAATTACTTTATTTTAAAAACTTACCAAATAAATGTTCTGGAACTTGCTATGCCAACAAAGTGTAATACATCAATAATCTAGAAAAGAAATATGATATTTTTGAGAAATTAATTTAATAAATATTTAAAAATTTAAGGCGTTATGGAACCATGCAGAAATTTTAACAAAAGGTAGGTAATTTATAAATAATTAACATATCGAAGACTTAAGGAAATCAAAAAGGAAATACTTTGAGATAAAATGAATAATAAAGTTTATTGGCGTCCTTGCAAATCCTATTTAATGTTTTGGCTCAAATCTATAAATCTATATACATAAGTCTGAAGTTCTTTGCTTTTTTTGGTTGTGTTGTGATGTTTGTGTGAATTTTCGAAAAATAGTCCATTAGCGAATTTCGAGCTTCGACATTTCGTGAACTAAGGATCATCGCTTAAAAGGTAATAATTGTTTTCTAAGTCTTATTCTAAGGTATTCTAGAGCAAAATTTCAGTCTAATCAGAGAAGGTGATGTTTTGAAAATTTTCGATTTTGTCAAAAAAAAATTGGAATGTCTTAGTAGGTGTATAAAAAAAAACTATGGAATTCGGCATAAGAATCAATAGTGACACACATGAGCTCTTAGCAAAAGGTGGGTAAATTTTAATAAGCAAGTATCGCACTGCTCACTAAAGCAAAGTACCTTACCAAGAGAGGTTTCATACCCGCGAGCTATGATTTTAATTCTCGTTGAAGATGACGATATAATTTACATGGTAAGTAAAACGACATTTGCCCACTTACCTTGGTAAATTTTAGCATTTTTTTCAGCAACTTCTATTATGATTTAAAATGATACTCAGTTTATTTTTAAGACAGTATTATTTTGTGCGATCTCACACGCACCCACATTTTATACTTAAAATGTTATCCTTGTGAAAAAAATTTCTTAATATCAAATTCTTTTATGCAATTAAACTTTTCGCATATAATCCACATTACAGAAAGTAATCTTATTTGCCATAAAATCCGCTTTAACTTTATCAAACTTTTACCAATCGTATACACCACAGATGTCAAAAAAACGAAACCCAAACTTAATCTTTTAAAGCGCATCATACACCCACATGAAACGACCGCAGCAGAAAATCCTTAGCTAATAAAATGATGAACAGAAAATAAAACTTTTTTTTTCTTGTTTCCTCATCAAGCTAATCAAAATCACACAAAAATCCGCTTATTTAAGAAAGTGAAAAAATTTTATTGTAGGGGACTTAAGGAAAAATGTCGAAAGTAGAAAATACTCAGCAGTAAAAGAAGTAAAAACCCTCGCAGCAGAATCAATCATCAGAAATCAATTGGCAATTACAAAATTTTTCAAATTAACTTTTACAGCTCAAAGGGAAAGTGAAGAAAACAAAAAGTTGAAGTTATACCCTACCAAAGAAGTGCAGGAGGAAGTTCTAACAAGCATAGGAGTAGCGTGAAAAAAAAGACAGCTTCCCTTTAGCAAAATGGCCACAAAATTAATTTGAAATTGCGGAAAAATCAAAGAAATACCACACGACGGACGATACAGTCAACCAAACAAAGGTTTTTTTTTCTTCATCGTACAGCACCTTATAAATGGCAACAGAAAATATTTGAAAAAAGCAGCGCACAATATGCAGGGGAAACAAAAAAAAAAGGATTCTATTGCTTAACAGCAAAAGTTTTTCCATTATTTGAAGATTATAGTCTAAACATTTGCCATGACAGAAAATTTTCCACACTTTTATGACAGCAGCTATGAGAGAACAGAAAAAGTTGCTGCAACTTTTTTTTTTTGAGAATTTTTTTTTTATTTCAGTGGGTTGTGGTTAGGGATGTGTTATCGGTATTTATGCTTGAGATATATGGAAATGACAGAATAATTTTCAATCTCTCAATATTAAAATTTTTCTGTCATTAAATGGCTCAAGATTGTGATTATAAGTTCAACAATATTTTATGTAAGGATTGACTCAATTGGAGTTTACAATTCAAAAATGTAAAATAAAATGCTTTGGAATTTTTTAAACTGTTTTTGTTTTTATCAGAAAAGGTATGATGTTTATATTAAAAATGAAAATGATTATGACCATACTGCCGCCACGAACTGTACGGCAGAATGTTGAACTTTAGATGAAATTTTTCATTAGCTTTCGGTATAAGTTCTGCACTTGTTGACGAAAAACGCGACTGATGTCGATACTGAAATCCGTTTGGAGTTATTTATAAACACCTTTTTTTAAACAACTCCACAATAAAAAAAAAGAGCAGTGCAGAGTGCGTGCCAAAAAAAATCTATTTGCGAGTTTCATAGATCGGTGAGAGAGAAAGAAAAAAAATAATGGGCTCAAATAGCCCCCAGCTGATAGAATAAGAAAATAATGGATCTATATATATAAAAATCCATAATTACGATTATATTAGATCTAAAAACTAGAAATCCAAAATAACAATAATATTTGGTCGAAAAGATAGAAATCCAAAATAACGATTATTTTTAATCGAAAAAAATAAAAATAAAAAAAAGGGATTATTTTTGATTGATAATAGTAAAAATCCAAAATTACGATTATTGTTATCGAAAAAAATATTAATCGAAAATTACGATTTTTTTTAATCGGAAAAAAATGAAAATCCAAAATTGCGAATATTTTTAATATTTAAAATAAAATTCACAAAATTAAAATTCATTACGCTTTTCGTTAAAACATAGAATCTGACCTAAATAACTGATTATTTACGATTCGAGATTTCAACAGCTGTCTCTATCGATATTAGCTTTAAAATGTCACTCATTATAAGCTATTATTCTTCATCACGTAGCTAAGTACTAAGGAACAAAGACCTGTCTCATCTTCCTTGAATTTTTTACAAATAAAGTATGTACCATTTTTTTTTAAAAAAATTTTCAAATAGCGTAGTATCAATAGTTTTCTCTTTTTTCTCGATAAAATATATATCACTACTGTCCTTGTCATAACTGCAATGGCAACTTTTGTATGAAACTTTTTGGTGTTTTTTTATTATTTTTCACTTTACTTTTTGTATTTTGTTTTTATGTAGATATTTTTGAATGAGGTTTTCATTTTGCTGTTAAAAACTTCATTGATGCTGTCATGCATGCATTTATTGTACCTACATGTGTGGCAAGTTCCTTTTAGTTGTAAAGGAAAAATCACATATTTCCAATCTATTGAAAACGGAAGCATTGTATTGAACTGCCATCATTTGCAAAATGGAATATAAAAGAAGAACTTAAGTAGTATATGTATTGCTAAAGGGGTGCAAAATAAATAAAAAACTAAAAATATAGTTGTGAGGGTGTATGCAGTTAAAAAAAAATAAAAAAAAACAATTGAAAAAGTTTCACTTCAATTGAATTGAATTAAAGTTTTAAAAATTAAGATTTACTCTATACGATAGTGCTGTATAATACTTTCACCCTTGTGATTCTCATATGCTTTATCGGGAACTAGTAAAAAGTATTCGAAATCGAGCTATCGACGGTTAAAGAACAAATGGTTTGTGGAAGGACAACTCATGAATTTTGCAGCATGTCAATGAAAGAACTCAGGGTGCTGATGGGTTAATCATCATTGTGCGAGCTTTTGTAACCAAAAACTCAACGAATGTCATCGACCTAATACCGTATTTAACTGATATGGCCCCGTCTGACTTTTTCCTATTACCGTTGCTATAATTGCTGGAAAACGCTTTGACTCGGCTGAAGCCACAAAAGGAAACTTGCTGCAGAAGCTGAATGCTCAAATCAGCCAAATGTTAGGTGGACTAAATCTAGCGATAGCGTAGTTGTATTCCAAGCAGTGAGCCAACTTTGACAGTGACCAAATAATTGTTGATGAATAAATATTTTTTTTTTCTTATTAAATAATTTCGGATACTTTCAGCACAGTAAATTAGAAGGTAGTCAATTATTTTTATACATTCATTTTGTTCATTTTACAAAATTTGTCATGCACGGATGAATCTTTTTCATAACCATAAATTGATTCAATATAAAGTGGTCAATGACTGCTTGAAAATATGAAAAAAGAGATGTTCATAGAATAGTATGTCTGCAAAAAAATTAGTTAGAATTTTGGAAAAAATTCCTTACAAAAAAAAATACCAACACCAGACACAAATCACTCAATTGTGCTTCAAAATTTTGTTTCCTCAAACCTGTATAATTCAATGCACAAAGGAATAGGAAAAACTCGAATATCCCTAAACATGAAAAGCACAAATGCTGCGCTAAAAACAAAAGCAAAGCAAAGCAACGCAATGCTTTGTACGCAAAATAAATAAATAAGTGAATAATTTATTTAGAGTGGAAAATACAATTTTTTAACTTTTTTCTTTAATATTGTTTTTTTGGAAATAAAATCATACGATTAAAAAAATGAAAATGAAGTGAAAAATAAAGATAAACGCAAAAAATGTGCATTTGGCGCAAAATCTGATTAGGTTGAAATTCAGAATTTATTTTTTTATGAGGGGTTTGTTTTTTTTTTTTTTGAGCTTGAAACGCTAAAAAGCAGCAGCAAACTGTGGGTTATATCATGAAACAATTTTTTTTATACTAACACTTAAGTGGAAAAACTATACGAGATAATTGATAGAAATTAAAGAATTTGTGATTTGATGTGAAAAATTTGAGATATTGTTAATATTTTGATATTGATTTTGAGTTATAAATTATATTTCCTTCTTTAGAAGATTCTTTAGGCATAAAAATTCCTTAAAATTTATTTGGTATTTTTTGTTGATAATGATTATTAGCGCTTCAACTTGCATACTATTTTATTAGCAGCATTTAGCCGCTGTTCTTGAATTAGTCCCTACGAGTACAAATACCTTACTGCTAACACTTCACTACTATGTACTGCCAAACTCAACAAACTCACAAATCAAAAATTTGCATTTTAATTCGCTTCACTTGTTTCGCATTTTATTTGTGAGCAGGAGGAGTTTATGTGTGTGTGCCTAGGAGTGTGAGTGATTATGTCTATATATGCGCGCATATGTGATGCAGTAAAAGTTGGCAACAAAATTCCAATGACGATATTCTGCCCTTAGCGTACACCCTGCTGTTGCATTTCAATTTCAGTGCCAAACAATTTCCCAGCGTAGCAACCGAACTTATAAAACTTTTCATAATGCATGAGCGGCCATATCTTTTTATATTTGAATTTTTTTTTTATTTTTATTCAGAAAAAGAAAAAAGCAATTGAATAAAAATTGCGCCAAAATCATCAACACCACAATTTTTCAATAAAAATAGTAGAAGTATACATGAAACCTTTTGCAAAAGGCAAAAATATTTTGGTAAAATTGTGGGTACTGACAGAAGCAGCATACGTCAGTGTGAAGCCAATGCTGTGGCAATAATTCACTGCTGCTTAAAAATGTAAAAATAAATAAAATTTTCTATGAAATAAATAGCAGTGGGAATCAAAAATGAAATGATTTTGATATTGTTGCGAGTTTATATCTTTTTTAGCAAAAAAGAAAAGTACACAGCCACTGAATTCATGTGATTTTCAAGTGGGATATAACGTATGAGCAACCCAATACCATAAAAATTTGGAAAAATATTTTGAAAATATTGAATGAACAGACACAATATAATTTATATTGCCGTTAGTTAGTAAGCTTAGTCTTCTTATGAAAAATATTTTTTATTTACTAACAACTTTTTAAAGTCTTACTGATGCACACTTTAAAAAAAAAACATCCGCATACCAACGGCTGATGAAAAAGTCCCAAAGATTTCAAAATTTATGAGCAAAAATAAAACAAATTCTTACTTTCAATATTCAAATTGAAGGCATTTATAGTTTTACGCATACATTTTAGATTTCTTTAGTCTAACTTGCTATTCCATGTAAAATCGACTACCATTTGTCCCCCCAACTCCAACAAAAAAGAATCGCCAAGAATGTCAGAACTTTTAAGTTGCAATTGTTGACCTAAATTTGACAATTTCTAGCTTAAAATTTAAAGTCTCACTATGAAACTTAAAAATTTAGCCGAAACTATGGAACAAGCTGTGTTTGAAGCTTTCATTCAGTAGCAAAGCTGCTAAGTTTTCAAAAGTTTTTGTTAACGTACACTGCATAGACATAATAAAGCCACAAGATACAATAAACAATACACATAAATTAAGTAACCCAGCAAACATTGTTGAAATGCAAAATGCTGTATGGCTTGGCGTAGAATGCCCCATATACGACATCTAATGAAAATAAATGGTTACAACCAGCAAACATTTTTAATCACGGTAGATCTTTAAACCGCTGCTACGATAGTTTTCATCGAGCGTGAGCTAAATATTCTGATGTTAAGCGATCTTTTATAGATAGTAACTATGTAACTATGATTCGTCAATGAATCAAACGAAAGAGTTTAGGGCAATTATTGTTGTAGTCTATATAAAAATATATTAAGTCCAGGAAGAAGTTGTGATTTTCATTTTATCCAGTTAACTTGCGTAGACTTCTTATAAATTATTTTTTTTTGTGACGTTATAGTTTATTATTAAAAATAATAGAACAACAAATCTTAACACTAATATATACTGCGACATTTTTTGAATGATTCATATGAAATGAATTTACTTAAGTCAAAAAACCTCGAATCTTACATCCATCGACTTCACTCATTTTGACGAGCCTCGTGGTTTTCGAAAACGGAAGGTCGAAATATCCCTATAACCTTGCAGTTACAAGAGCACTACTCAAACACAAATTCCTTATAATTACATTAGATGGCGTTGTAATGCAAGGATAAATATACCCTTTGTACTGCTTTGCCCCGTGTACCGCTTTGCCCTATATTTATTTTAAAAAAATATTAATTTTTTTTATTTTATTTTTTACTGAGCCACCTGTTCAGTACTGTATAGTAAGTGAGAAAAAAAAATTGCAGCGCAAAGTGAATTAAATAGAAAAAATGGGCAACTAGCTGCTTCTACTACAAGTTCAACCACTACTACATGATATCATCAGTAAGTTTTGTTAGCCCACGTTGAAAAATTTACAAGGATACTATATTTTAATTTTTGTAATGACCAGCTATGAGTCATAGCAAAATATAAAAAAGTGCGTCAAAACTCAACAATTTTCATTCTAATTTTTTTCTATTTTATTTGCTAGAATGTTAGGAATTAATTCCCTGAAAGGCAGACGATTCTACGACCTACCATATATTGATATAAGATTATTATTCAAGCTTGCTTATAATAACCAAATATTCTTATTGAAGAGTCACATAATCATCGCGTGGATGGCTCAAAATAAATTATTTTTATGTTTCTTGTTATTTATTTTCTTGAAGAGTGAACGTTTGCCAATCAACTGCATTAAAGTTTGATCACGTAAAGCTCCGCTAGAAGAGTTATAAATTCATTGCCAATAATATCAAACATTTTAAAATTATTCGATTGCTTACTGGGCTATGTAAGTATGCAATATAAAATTAAGTGTATGTGTGCAATTTCGAGCATGTGCACGTATACTCATAGGTAGGCAGCTTTTGTGCAAAATTAATATTTGAAGTTGTTATGGAATTTCGATTTATGTGCATTTTGGCCAAGGTAGTACTTACTTACCTACAAGAAAGTACACAGTGCATAGTGCAAAACTAATGTGTTTGCATAAATATGAATATATGTTGGTGCATGCGTCGTCTATAGATGTATGTGTGCGCGTGTGTGATCTAAGCGCTTGTGTATTTGTTTGCCTTTGTGCGTCAGGTGCAATATTATGCATTGCACGCATAATCACTTTTATTGCATTTTGATGCACATTGATTTCTTAGGCATTGCGCGTGAATGTATATGTTTGCCTATATTTGTGTGAGTTGTTGTGATTTCATGCATGTGTACATAGTACACTGTTGCATACACTCAAATAAATTTTACGCGTTGATGTCGTCATATCTGAGTGATTTAGTATGCACGCTTAAATATTTCATGTTACTGCATTTGCAAGTGCGAGTAATTCATGCGCTCTATTCAACGCCTAATGAGCTTTTAATGAAAATTTCAATGTAATGAAAGAGTGGAGCTAATTAGGAAATAAATTGGTTATTTATTAGTAAATTAATTTTTTACAATATTATTGAAAAGTTCCATTTAGTTGCTATTGTTTAAAGTGTTTTAAATATTTTAAAAAATTGCACTAACAAATTTTTTTTACTGTAGATCTCTTATGTTAGTTGATCTGCTTTAAAAATCTATTTGTTTCATGATTAATAATGTAAATCTGTGCATGTTTCTACATAGGTTTTTTTTTTTGATGTGCGTGCATTGCAATTCACTTTTGTTATCCTTTGAATACATTATAATTGTTAAAAATTCAACTGTGTTGCATTAAACCACAGAATAAATATGAATAATCCAATAACCCAGCTGGGCATATAGTTAAAAAAAGAAAAAGTCTTATGAAATATTTCTAAAAACAAAATCAAAGTATTAAATAAATTGAGGTAAAGTCAGAGTTCTATAAGTTACCAATATTCATTAAAAAAATCTTAGCTTGATTTCATAACTTTTTTTTGAGCACTCACATAATTCAATTTTGTACTTGGTCACTCAAGTCTTGCTTTCCACTTAGGCTCTTTATTTCAGCGCAATTATTTATGCACCCATACAAAAATAATGCGTTGCACATACGCACACGCATGCATAATTAATGTTGCTCATTAATTTTGCTTAAATGCGTATGAATTTGAGATTTAGCAGCAACAATTTTGAATTGCATGGATTTATTTTAACATTCAACATAATTTTGCATATGTCAGTGTGTTTGCTTGTTTGTATTTGTGTTGCATTAAATTAAGCGGCATGTTAACAGGTAGTTGTTATTTTGTTGTCTGTTATTATTTGCCTTGTGTGATATGGTTTTTTTTTTTTATTTATTTAAAAAATATTATGAATATCATTAATTTAATTATTGGTCATGTAAATTGTTGCTAACTACTGATATTTTTTTCTGTTACATTTTATTATTTATTTATGAAATGTGCTGCATTAATTGTGGCTTAACATATTTTCATGTTTAATAACAAAATGTTTCGCACACAAAAGTTCAAGGAATTTACTGCGATTGTGAAAATTTATTTATTTAATTTTTATATATATAAGAAAAAAAAAATTTAAATTAAATAAGTAACCCTTTTTCGTAATTTTTGCAGAACAGTTTTTGTATATACTATAAACTGTATGAGAACATTATTAGGTTATTTATAATACTCTTATTTATTTTTGCAAATAAGTGTTATGAATATATAATGTTTTGTTTTTTTATAAACTTTTTTTCAGTTTGAAATATATCACATTAAATTAACATTGATTTAATCTTTTGGAATAACACAAATTTATGCATATTGACGTAGCACATACCAAAATAAAATTAAGCACTTTGAGTTCACTAGAGTATTAGCATTAAATTATGACTTTAAAATCTAAAGTAATTTTATTGTAAAATTTTTGAAAATAAAATGAGTATCAACAATTTAGCCCGGAGTAACTTGCTCGTTGCAAGATGTGACATCATCCCATAAAAAATTAGAAATTCGCAATGAAAGAACTAATAAAGTAAAAATATTAAGAGAATATCGAAATGGCAGATTGAAGTGTTTACCCCTAGGAGGTTCAATCAGGTTTGTGCAGACCTTCTGCATATAAGGAGTGCGTTGTTTATAACTTCTTTCATGAAAAAAAATCAAAATTATTTTTATCAGGTTAGCTTAGAAATTCATGTCAAATACTATTTCATATCACTTATCATTCTCATCTATTATTTTGCGAAGACATGAACAGTAAAATAGAAATGCGTGAAAAAAAATTTAAAAATTTTCTTAAATAACCTACAATATACCTTCGAAATGATTGCAAGGGATGATTAAGTTAGCATAAATTCGGTATCTTGGGTAATGAAAAACTTTAAAACAGACGTTAGCTTGAATCAAGAGCAGGGAACGCGCTGAAAAAGAGGTCGTGGTGACCGTAATAACGCAAAGAAGGTCGTAACCATGCTGAAGAAAAGTTCCAACCTTTCAGGAAGAAAAACCGCTCAGCTAGCCGATTTCTCCGTTTCATTTGTGCAAAGAGTGAAAAGGGAGACTAGGCTGAAGACCTACAAAGTTAAAAAAGTGCCAGATCGGAATGCTGAAAAGAACTGCGAACAAAAAATACGCGCTCAAAAACTGAGTAAAGATTTTGTGTCCAAATTTGTATATAACTTTTATGTTTTCCGTATTAGAGACGAATCCATCTATGAAAGTTGGCGAAATAGTAGTTTGATTAGGCGTAGAACCTCCCATATCAGCCGAAATGTTTAGTGTTTTATTTGATAGGTAGGTACATAAAAATTTAAAAAATACTATGATATGAGCTTTAATATTGAAATATTAAACCTATAATTTTACATGAGGTAAGCAATCATAGTTAAATTTGATATGACAATTTAAGTTTTAATTAATTTTTTTATCAAAAGTAGTAAAGCCTACATCAGTGATCCTAACACCATTCAAAGACATAAATAAGCCTTTTAAGCTATAATTTAAGGATACCATTACATCAATCTTTATGTAGTTAAATTTGAGGGTATTGTTGTAAAACGTTTTCACAAGAATTTGTTGGAATTTCTCCAGTAGGCGTAGTACCTGCCATAAAATTTATAAACCATAGCTATAGTAAATACTGAACTATGTGAGTAATTATAATAAAAGTAAATATTACGATCTTGGTTAGCATAAGCTATTGCTGAAACAGGACTGAATTGAATTACATCAATAGGCGTGCCGTTTCGTATTCAAGCAAGAACTTTATTCAAGTCACATTATGAAAATGAGGTGAATAGCTGTAATGATTTTAGACGAAAAAAGTTGAGAAAAAATCCCTGGACCTAAATGAATGAAAACTTATAAGTAGGCGTGACGTCTCCCAGTTATTTTTTTTATGCAATTTGATTTACAATCCTAACCCTAAGATCATATTTGTATTCGCCAGTGTAGTTTGTATTTGTGATTAAAAAAATTAAACAAATGTAATGATAAGCTACATATTAAGAGCGATTCCACTTTAAGCTCAAAAGTGTGATTTCTCTGTGTGGAATCGGTGAAAGTTATGCATTTAAATTTTTTTTTCTTTTTTATAGCAATATATGTAACAGTTTTTCGCATTTAACTTTTGCAAATGCAATGATTTGTTTACATTTGCAATTGTTGTAATTAAGCTCATTATTTAAATGTAAATTATTTATGAATTTCAACATCCTTGTGGTTGTGAACAGCATAAATATTTTTTTTTTATATTTTTTTTTATGCATCATAATGGTTTGTTTGCTGTTGCAATTGTGCCTGTTGTTGTTGATGTTAAATACTTTAAAATGCATACCTAATTGATTACCATGGGAATTCGAAAAAGCACATACAATTACGGAAATCATAACGAGTATTAAACCAATTAATTTATGTAAATTATGAAATGATTCAACAAAAGATGTTTGAAGTTTATTAATAATTTTCAAGAAATTTAGTCCCTTAGGAAAAGCCTTTACTTAAGGTTCATTATTGAACTGAAACTTATAATCAAATTTATTATAATTTTTGCGTGTTTCATTCAGTATACATATTGTTTCATTTGAAATCACTTAATATTTTCAATTCCCTAATGTTGGTTATGCAAAGTTTTCTAATCAAAATTATTTTATATATTCAATTTAAATCAATTGTATTGTGAGTAAAAGTCGAATTTGCATTTTAGTGTTGCTTAAAATTTAGGGTCGACTTTTTTCTTATTGAAACAATTGCTGCAATCCCAAGTAATTTGTAAGCACTGTGAAAAAAAAAAATTTGGAAATAAATGCTGGAAAACTATGTTTCCTAACAATAGTAGTCATTCAGGTACTCTCATCTTATGAGAAAGGTCAGCCAATATCTGATTTTATTTAAACAAAATATAGGATATGAATTTATTTTTAAAATCAACGCCCACAGTAATTTTAAACAAAATGTTTTTAATGTGTTCATTAAAATTTTAATTTTATTAAGGAATATTTTTTTTTTGGCCATAAAATCTACATTCATCAAACTCAAGTGCTCACTTTCTCGCCGTGTACAAAAAGGGCAGCAATGATAAAAATCAATTACGCCTAAAAGCCTACTTCATTCAATAAATTTTAATCAACTAAAAACGGCAAGCAGCACACCTTAAATATCGCACTTAGCCCTTCTTCAGCTTTAGCACGTCATTTTCATTTTAAAACCCAAGAGAACGGAGCCAAAAAAAAACAAAGCCAATTGATTTTAAACACTTTACGGCCTTTTATTTGCTTAAGTTGCCATTTTTTGTGCTTTCTTTGAGCAGTTAACAGTTAAACCGCTGGAGCCTCCCCCATACAAAACTGAAAGACTGACTGACTGTTTGTCCAGCGCAATTCGTATCTAAGGCGCCGTACCCAGAGGTGCCAACATTTCAAAATTTAATTAGAAAGATTTAAGCAATTTCCGGCACGCTGGCGTTACGACTTCCGTTCTGTTAAATGAATCAGTGTTTACTTTCTTGTTGTTGTTTGCTCTTATTGTTTTTGGTGTAGTTGTAGTGTTTTTTTTTCGCTCTTACCCGCCTGCTTATCTGTCGTTGGCAGCTGTCGACTCAACTACTAAAAACGAAGTGGATAAACGATAGCACAGAGAAACAGACAGACAGACAGACAAACAGACAAATGTAACAAATGAACAGACCATTAAACGAAGCAGAAAAATACACAGTTACAGTTTTACATATACAGTTTTTGCGCTAAAAAACCTTTTGCCGCGTGTTAAAATAAAAATTAAATGAAATTTGTTGCAATATTTAATTGTTGGAAGCTTTTAAGAGGAGAAATTGTAAAACAAAAAAAAAAAAAAAAAAATTATGCCAAAGCAGATGTTTTAGTGATGGCAAGGAATTAAAGGAGCCGTTTTAAAGATTTGTATTTTATATAATCAGAGATGTTGTTTTTGCACTTGGTGAATTTTAAAATTTTTTTGATGATTTTTGCATTATTAGAAATCCTTTAAAAATTAAATAAAAATTATATGCTGCGTTCATCATAATGCTTATTTTACTCGAGCATTTATTTCATGGATATGGTAATTTTTGTTGTGAGTTTTTTAATCTCATTTGGATGTGTGCTTTGGAGCAAAACAATGTTGGGTAATTTGACTTAGTACTTTAAATAATGAAAAATTTTTATTTTTGCAAAATTTAACTGCTCTTTGCTTAGCAAGAATACTTAGCAATATTTCGTAGATTAATTATTTTAAAGCCTTTTATTTACTAAGCCTTCTACGCTTTTATATTCTTATGCGCTTTGTTGCCCATTATTATTGCATCTCTTTCATAAATTTTCTTAACTTTGCTGCATGTTACTCAGCAACTTCTTGCTGTTACTTTAAGCTGACAATCAAAATGTTGGCGCTTATGTCACATAAGCGTTCCTCTTGCAGCTAAAACTTTTTTCAAGCTTATGTTTGCTTGAACTGCAGCAATTAAGCGCATTTAAGTTTTGGCTCTACTTCTTAACAAACAGCTGCGACTGCAGCAATTGCAGCTGTGTTAGCGGGTTAAAAATTTCATCTCTGTCGGATTAAATATTGTGATATATTTTGTAATACAAAATTCTGCTGTAATTTATTTTTATTTGCTTAATAGCGTCGCATAAAAAAAATTGTTTAAAAGAATTATGAAAAATTTTCTTTTTGAAACATTATCTACGCACTTGCAAAAATATTGAAATTTTTAAACAGCACGCTAAAAGATCTTGAAACATCAATAGCAATTGTTTGATTTATAACACTGTGAGCTTAAAGTCAAAATATGCGATTTGCTTTAAGTGATAACTTAACATAATGCAAGCGAGAATTTAACTTCCTCTTCTTTAAGCATCAAGTACTGTGTGAAATGGCATGGAAAGCCACTCGAGAAAGTGTAGTTAAGAGAAAAGTAGCGAAAGTGGAAAAAGTAAAAGAACACTCACAATATTTCACTTGAATGCCGCCTCTCACTTTATGCTTCATGCATCATTCACAGCACAGTCAGAAGCAAAGTCAGCAGCACAATTACCACGCAATGCAATGCTGCACAGAAGAATAAGGCACATCAAGAATTGAATGTGAAGTAAACAAATTTTTTTTTGTTTAGCAAAATAATTTTCACTTTTTTGCATTTTTATTCCCTTCGTTGTTGTTGTTGTTTTTTCGCTACCATTAAAAGAAGTTAGCATTCACAATCACTTAAGACAAAATTATTGTACTTTTGTTTAATGCATTCGAGTTGCCGGAAGCATAGTTAGTTGGAGAAATTGATTGTCACTTTATTTTAAAAAAATGTGTTCATAAATATAAGTGGTAGGCAGTTTACATTCAAAAAACCACTGAGCATTCATTATACTTGGCTTTATGTTTATATGTATATGTGAGTTAAGAGTAAATTACATTTTGATAGAAAAGTACAATAAAAATAGTTGAATAAAAAGTTTTCCAATTTAAATTCTTTTTTTTTCATTTGAAAGAATCATGTAAAAATAAGGATATTTAACTTTAAAAATAAAAACCATAAGTCCCTCCATCCATCTTTAGCTCAAATATGTTGTTTAAAAAAAAAAAATATTAAAAGCGGTTCAGTATATTTTATGCCAAGCCGTTACAAACAGTATAGATTGAATTAAAAAAAAAAATGTTTTTCATGGTACTTAACTATTGATTTATATTATAGTTTTGACTATTCTTGAGGGCGATAGTGTTGAAATTCTACATTATTCTGGCAGAAATTTGCGAAAATCATATAAATTCCTTACTATTTTTTTTGCATGAAAAAAGTGATTCCTCCCTCCCCCTAATTTTGTATGATATATTTCTAAATTTCTATTTCCAAAATAGGAAAATTTTTGTTCGTTGTTCTTTTTTGCAATCAAATTTCGTTTGCAAATCAGAAAAAAAAAAGTTTTAAAATAAAAAACTCAAAACAGATTCCATGACCACAAAAGTCATTTGGCGCCACTCTGTATTTAAATTTTGAACTAAATCAACAGTTTGTATAGCAGATTGCATTATTGAAAAAATTATTAATTCAATCTTTGATTGCCAGTTGATTGCTCAAGGGAGAGTAGTGAAAAAAAAAATCAACATCGTTCGTGCCAATGCAGCAAATGCTGCTAATTGTTGCTAAATAGTGCAGCATAGCACAAAAATGTTCAGTGAAAATGACTTGACGTGTAGTTGTGGAGTTTACGCTGAAGGTTCTTGCAATTATTTTAACTTCATTTCATTTATTGATTTAAAGTGATTGGCATGAAGAAGCCACTGCAGCTTGAGTGTTAGTTAAAATGTGCTGAAGAAAAAATGGATGCAATTAGATTTGGAGATTCTTAATTGCATTTGCAATTCAGCAACAAATTAATTTTGAATAATAAATCAAAAGTCAATCGTTGAAAGTTTCGAAAGTCAATGCAAGCTGATACGGAATTCCAATACTGGTTACACCAGTGATGTATAAAGTGACTTAGTTACTTTAGACCACGAAAATATACATCTTTTCCAGTTCCAAGCTATTTTTTGATTAAAAGTTTTCATTTTTGGGAACGTTATATTCCGGCTTAGCCAGCAAGCCTTTTCAAATCAGACTCTAGATCCTTATGACGATTATTTAGATATAACGATTTATTTTACATAATCAGCATATATGTATTAGAATTTGGCATAATTCTATAGATAAGAGGAATTCATTTATTATTTATTTGATATGCACATTAACCGCAAAAATCTCAATGCTAATAATTTTTATTAAAAAACAAACCACAGAATAAAAATAAACACAGCATTAACTGAAATAAAAAAAAAATGTCACTACAGATTTTTACTATGAAAAAATGTAAATAAACAAAAAAATATAAAAATGCTAAGCATTAAATATTGAAGATTTTTGCAAAGCAAAATGCTATAGTAAAGCACAGTGGGCATACAAATGACAATAATACCTACAATCATAAGAAATAATACAAAACAAGCGGCTTATGAGAACTGCGTAGCAAACAAAACTTTTCTACAAAAAGAAATAAAAATATAAAATCCGCCAGTTCTTATCATTTTCTTTCCCTGTTGCAGTGCACTTTGGTTGTCTCTTTCATATTTAACGAGTTGTGCACATAAATAATGCAGAGTGCGCCTAATGGCTCGTTTCGATTTCTAAAAAGGATGCGCCAGGATTTTCGGTGAAGTTGAAAGTGACAATTGACAGCTGTTGCTATGTGGCGTCTTTTAACCTTTGGCTAAAAGGTGGGAGTAGATTTTGCTTATAAAAAAAAAATTCGATTTGCAATAAAAGCACAACAGAAGGGGCACCGAATTGCAAATGATGAAAAGCATAAAGGAGATAGAAAGCTTGTCATTATTTATTTATAACTTAAGAAGAAAGACACTTGAATTTGTTTTTGGGTTTAGTAATGCTGCTACTAAGTAAATTTTGTCTCGTAAATAATTTTTCTTTCAAAGCTTAATCGCTACATTATCCTAGATCTAGCAAAAATAGTATTTGCTACAAAATTAATGTTCATGAATTTAACGGAAACAACTAAAACTCAAAAATGATCAACCTTTGTTGCAGTATTTGTCACAAAAAAAAAAAAAAAAAAAAATAGGGGTTGCACCAGTATCTCAAAATATTGGTTTTTCAACAAATAAATAGAGAAAAAATTAACTTTTTCAATATTAAAATTTGTCTTTAATGTTGTTTCGTTCTTCCTATTGTATAGTTATAGAAAAAATAACGAGAAAAAATGTTTCTTTAATTTTTAAATCCGTATGCAGTGGGCGCCAATTACAGTTAAACCATGAGAATATATAATAAAAAAAATCTAAATATAGCAGCATCCGCGACTTGTATCAATCCCATCTGAAATAACTCCAAAGAAATAAATTTAAGGGTGTTAAAAAAGCACGATTTCCTTGGGTTATTGATATCTCTGTTGTGCGACACATGGCGTCCCGGGAACTTTTCATGTGACATGAACATAATTAAATAAAACAATAGTATAGTCCAATAATTCCTCCACCCTAAAAACCTCACCAAACGGTGACTCTGATTGCATGTAATGCTTGCTCGACAGTCTCTGTAAGGTGTCCGCTGAGATAAAAAGAACTTAGTCACTGAAGATGATCTTCTATGAAAGTTCTGCATCAAAAATTTTTAATGAACAAATTTTTGTTTTTTATTAAAAACAAAAAAAAAAAAATTTTCATAAAATAATAAAAAATTATAATGTTTTTCAAAATTTGAGCTTAAAATATTTGTTTGGAAATTCGTTTAACTTAAGTTTGAAAAAAAAAAAAATGGAAATTTCCAACTAGATTTTTACACTCTAGTCATTTTTGAACATAAAAAATCGAATTGGGACCACTGTGTGCTGGTAGCAATCTTCAATTTATTTTTCTTTTCGCTTTTTTAAGGAATATTCTTCGAAAAGTGTAAGTTTTAAAATTTTTATCATTGCCGAAAATTAAAGAACATTAGTACTTTAAAAGATAGAAGATATACGCATATTAGAGTGGTCCATAATAGCAAACATATTAAAATGTCTAGCTGAGTGATTTACATACTCTGTATCAAACAACATCACTGGCCCCATTAAATTCAGCTACGTTGACGAAATAATAAACCGTCACCTAACAGTATACTTTATTCTCTCTATTTGATTGATTCATAAAATAATGTAACATAAACAAATGAACAAAATCACATTATTTTATGAAGAAATCATTAGATAATTCCATAAACTATAAACAAATTACAAAAGTTATTTTGTAAACAAAACTTCACAAAATTATTTTACCATTATATACTTTTATTTCAGCTACAAGCTATGGATATTAAAGAAATGGAATTAAGATTTTAGTCTTAAGATTGATTTCAGAGAATAAAGTTAAGCAAAAAAAAAATAAAAAATCTTAAGACCTCGTATTTTGAATTTTAAACTAAAGTCGCGCAAGTTCTTTTTTAAATTTCTTACACTGTACGTACCCATTTTTTAGCGGAAAAAGTATTAACGAACTCAAGAGAGTTTTTTTGCACATATAACTATAAAACCAGTATGCTTATTGCTTATGAAATTTTCGAATTCTTTTCCAAAATACTGCGTCTTAAGAAAATAATTTTAATAAAAATTTGTGAGTGCTTAAAAAGAAAACAAAAGTCATACAAATTTGAGGATATGTGCGCGGAATGGAAGATGTTGTTTGGTAAGTTTACTTTAAAGCCTTTGGATGGCAACAGAAACACCATTAGTTTTATTGTCACAAATTTTCCCATTTGGTGTCCTCTTTTCATTATATAAACCATTTTTCAACTCATAGGATATGAAAACTCATGATAATTAGCTCTAATAGCTCTCTTAGAGATAAAATTTGCGCAGCAATCATTTAAAGAAAACATTTTATTAAATAGATTTTTCATAATTGCTTTCTTCGTATTGAAAGCAATCAAGTCCAAACATGCACACACTTGCCAATGGATGGATGCTAAGTCATATCCTGTCATTTGCTGCTACTTCAGCGTTTAATAAGTGAAAAGAATCAAAAAGCCATAAAAACTTTACACAATCAGAACGTGCCAAAATCTAAAAGACACAATACAACAGCAAAAAAAAAAAAAAGAAAACGTAAAATATCCACAATAACACTGTGAAAAAATAGAGCCCACACAGAACTGTTGTTGCTAATAATACAGCAACAGTAACTACAATGGAAATGACAACAGCAAAATGAAAGCTACCTCAATAAAGCCTTGAGAGGTTGGAGAGTTTAGGCCAAGCATGTCCTTTCAACACAATTTTACACAATAAAAAAGGAAGCTGGAAACTAAGCAGCAGCAAGAAAAAAATTTCACAAAAAAAAAACGTTGAAAATTACTTGAAGCGGAAAGAGGCGCACTTACGAATAGACGTAAATACGTACAATAAAAGCATAAGTTTAAGGTGACCCTTTGTAGGTTATTCTTCTAGGTGAAAGTGGCTTACGATTCACGGAAAGTTTTGATGTAAATTTTAGACGTTCAACCAATATAGTGACAATACAAGCAGTTAAGTACCATTTTACCTGAGTGTTGTCACTACAAAAAAAAATGTATCCATTTCTTGGGTTTCAGTTCAAATTTCATCAAAATGGATCTATTAGCTTAGCTGCAAAAACATATTTTCTTATTGGGGGCGTGGCAACACCCATTTCAAAACACATTCGTTTCCTCAGTGTTCAATCCATCTCCATACCAAATTTCATAAAAATCGGTTCTTCATATAAAATACATTTTCTTGTAATGGGCATGGCACCACTCACAAAAAAAATTTTTTTTTTCAGAGTTCAAACTATCTCTGTACCAAAATTTATCAGAAACGCGCCATAAAATTGACAGTAAAATCGTATTTTCGTGTTAGGGGCGTATCACCACCTACTTGGAATTTTATCTTTATTCAGAAATCAGTATATCACCATACAAAATTTATCAAAATCGTTGTATTGGCTCAGCCGTGCCAGCGTTTTTTCCCATTAGAGGCGGTGCCACGCCCATCACAAGAACACAGAGTTTTTGTTACACTTTGTTAAGGTTTAAATTCATCTCCATACCAACTTTCACTAAAATCGGTCAGTTAGCTTAGCCGTGGAAGCGTATTTTACCGATATAGGCGTGGCACTGCCTACTTTTGAAAAGAATAACATTTTCTCCTTTTCACAACCTTTCCAACAAAAAAATCAAGCGATTATGTATGTATAGCTCTGCAAGACATTTCGCAGTGACTTACTTGCGCTGATATAAGTGCCACCCTAATTTGTCTATCAAAAACTGAACTAAGATTTATTTTCATATTGAAAGTCTATTTTCATTTTCATGTTTACTTTTTTTGCTTTTTTTCTTCTTCTTCTTTTACTACAAGTACAGTAAATAAAATTCACTTCCTTGCGAATCCTTATTACTTTGGGCGCAATTTTTGTGATTATCCTTTCTTTTTTTTTTTTTTTGCTGAAGTTGCTGTTGTACGTTTAAGCCTTTTCCACTGTTGTTGCTCCTTTTTTCAGCAACATTGACCATTGATTGGCAACAATAACAACAACGAAAACAGCAATATGTGTATTGTGCAAGTACAAGAAATAAGAAAAGAAAAGAAAAAAAAAAGTAACGTGAGTGAAGAAAGGTTGAAAGGATGAGGAAATAGATTTCATTTTTATGTTCACAGCGCAATTCACATAATCACACTTCATGTCCTTCATGTACTTCGTGAGCTTCCTGTCTTTTATTTTCCTCGTTTTTGTACTTTTTGATTTTACAATTTTTTCCCCTCATTTCTTTAGTTGTGCATTTTCTGTTTGATTCTTTTTTTTTTTTGATCTGGTAATACTTTTTATATGGCCGCCGGATATAAGCTAAGAGGTTAACTGTAAATTGTAAATTGTTGCTTTTTTTCTATATTGCCAGCACCTAGATAGATTTTGTTGTTTTTTTTTTATTTTAAGTGTTATTGACTTTTGCTGATTGGTTTTTAAGATTATGAAAATGCTATTGAAGTAGATTAGAAATGAAAGGATATTACTCGTGTCATTCAACTATTTGTCTCAGCAGCAATTTTAATTGATAGCTCAAATTAATTTGAATTAACTTTTATTTAAAGTGAAGTTGTTAAGAAAGTGGCATGGTATTATGTAGTGATTTGGTTACTTAGAAACCTGAACCTTTTAATGGAAATTCGGTTAAATTGTGAAATCCAATGCAGCAAATATTTGAATATGCATATAAGTAAAAGAAAAATATTGTTGATTTTATTTAAAATAACATAGCTCGTAGAAGGTAATATGGGCATAAATCTTACAACTTAGATCTTGTGGAAAATAGGCAAGACTTCCATCAGCTCTTTTTTGCAGAAAACATTTTATGAAGGAACTAATTGAACATTGAGGTCTTCAAGATGCTGGGCAACGACTCCAATACACTTTATTTGATAAATTTTTTTTAATTAAATTTGCAGAAGTTGAGATCTGGTGGGTACTTGAGGTCAATGACCTTTGTAGAAAAAAAAATTGGTCTTCTTAAGACAAAAACATCGAAACATCATGTTTAAATATCCTACTCTACGGTCTAATATTCGTAGAGAGGAAATATTTAAGGTTAAGTAAGTAAGCTAAAAACGAGCTGTGCTGGGTACCTATTATAAAATCAATCCATAAATTTTTTTATGAAAAAAAACTATCCCATATAATTTTTTTAAAACAATATTTTTTCAAATTTTTTTAAGTCAAATATTCCATTTTTTGCTACACTAAAATTGACAATTTCTTTAATTTTGTAAATAAAAACTTTCAAAATAGAATACAAAAAAACTATAAAAATTTTTCAATTCCTACCAAAAATCTTTAACATAAATCCAACAACTATAATAACAACAACATAATTTAGATGAAGTGCGACAGTTTTTGTCCATCAAAATGCGTAAACGTAAAATTTCCTTCCTGTTTTAAAGTTTATCCGGGACGCAGCCAACCCGGCAATCCTGGTAACATACAGGAACTACACATATTGGCACATCGTATAATGCCAAGATTTTACGATGGACTTGAATTGGATTATGCACATAGGTTGGCATCAAATAAAATTGTGACTGCAAATTGGGTACTCAGTCATACGCGACCATCTGGTTTTCGTTTTGGTGGCATCTATACGATGGTAATGCGTGATGATATGATGGTAAGTTGTCATACTTTTTGAAATGCGTTTTTTATTTAAAATCTTTTACTTTTCAGCGAACACCCACAATTATTGGTGACATTAATCCGTCGACACTTTCGTCCAATGCCGCTATACAGTATTTTCCTTTTGAAAATTTACGTTTTGAGGCATCAATGCAACGTGCTGCTGAAAATATACCACTAATGACACAATTGACCTTAGAGCTATTGCGTCCCAGCGCTACAATAACTGCCAATTTATATAACGCGCGTACTTCAAGTGGACGCGGTACATTATCATTTATGCGTTCACTCACTCAACATTTATCAATTGGCGCAGAGCTATTGCTGGAATGGAATCAACCAAAGAAACTAATGGCTGATACTGCATTTGCAGCAAGGTTTGTGAAGAATGATTTGAATGCTTTATAATTCGAAGTAGAGTCTGCAAATTGTTAGTTTTGCGCAAATATCGAACCAGATCCACATTTGATTTATTCTCGAGCATTTTTGGAATTATGCGGGAAATTAACATTTTGCAGGCCGCTGTAAAATCTTGAAGTATTGCTATTGAACTAAAGACTTCTTTCTTCCGCAGATATTCAAAATACAATTACTCCGTCGCTGCATCTGCTTCACGTCAGGGTTTAGACGTCAGCTATTGGCAACGTTTGAATCCATCAATACAAATGGCCAGCATGCTTGCTTGGCATCGTAAGACTGAAAAAACTATTGCCACCATATGCTATCAATGGGAATTCGAAAATGCCGTCGTGCGTGGAATGTTTGATTCTGATATGTCAACGGGTTTTATGTATTACAGGTAAACGATGGCTGCAGTTTTCTACGCTTTTCAATTCATCTCTTAATTTTTGTATTAAACAGAACTTTAACGCAACTACCACTCGGCATTGGTTTAAGTCTGCTGATAAGTCTACCAACAAATCGTTTCATATTTGGTTTGAAATTCAATTTGGATCCAAGTGGTCTGCGTAGAGATGATATGCAAGGGATGGATGATTATCACACGCGTCTTAGTGCTACTCGCAGCTAAAATTTTTGTTGCTGCACTTTTGAGAGACTATTTCCTTGGAAGATTTTATTTTTTGAAATTATATTTTATTGTCACAAGATGTGCGCGCTGATATTATTTTCGGTGTATATGTGCGGATGTGTCAAATAAAGAATGCATTTTTTAAAAAAATTATGTGTTTTTCTTATGTGTTACAATTGAAGTACAAGGCATTTAATACGAAGCATGAGAAAAATTAAAAATGTGATGCCTATAGAATGATAAAACAGGCACAAAAAAGGGGGTCGAAATTCAAATTGGCATACCAAAATGAAATGGATGTTCACTTCTACATTTTCTTCGCATGCTAAAGCCGAAAATGATAACAAAAACTAAGTTCGACGCTCCCCTCATCCCCTAGAGCCCCTTTACTACCCCTAGAAAGGGGTTGAAACTGGAATTTTCATGAAAAAAATAAGAAAAAAAGGGGGTACTAAGTGATGATGGGAAGGTCAAATTTACCTTTCGTTGTCATTTTCGGTGCAAAGAAATGCACATCCATCTCAATTTTGCATGAAAATTGAAGTTTGAGCTCCTTTCTAAAAGTCATTAAGTTGCGCTAGGGGGTGATGGAAGGGTCGAACATATTTTTTGTTATAATTTTCGATTTTAGCATGCGATGAAACGTAGCACGTCCATTTCAACTTTGTATGCCAATTTCGATTTCGACCCCCAAGGGGATGGTAAGGGGGTGGCAGCGGAAAAAGTGGCAATTGAAACCATTTTTGAAGGTCATATTCGGATTCAGCGCCATCGAAAATGTAAAAATAGAGGGGTCTATCATCTGGATCACGAGATTTGTTTTTGTGTGCCTGTGTAATTATACGATTTCAATCGATTTCAATCTATTTTTGAAAAACCTTTTTTTTTTGCTAAAATCTATAGAGAAAGTTTAAAAACAGATTTTGAATATTATGTGGAGTGGACCGTGACCATGAAGAGTTTCGTTTTTTTGCACATTTTCAGAAAAATTCGATGTGGAATGGTTGAACATTACTTGGAAAGGACCCTTTTTATTCGATTTTTTTTAAAAATGTGACGTTTTTGTTGGACATTGATATTAGGTGCTATCGTCCTCTTAAACTTAATTATGTAATTCTCTGTAGGTAAAAGAATGATCTTTCAGCTATACATGAATTGAAGAAAATCTTTTTTCTGAACTTTGTGCTTTGAGTGTCAATGACACTCTTAGAATATTAAGCAAAACGTAGACAGTTGACTAGCAGGCATGAAAGCAAAAACCACAAATAAACTTTGGCGTTGAATATATAATGCACTGCCATTAATAGAAATATGAATTTCGCGTTAAACCACAAATTTTAAACCACATCCGAGACAAAGACGCTTATTTTTGCTATAAATACACAAAAGCACACATGTACACCTTTATATAGGCTTACAAATAGGTAGTAACTTGGCGGCAGTGTTCCTGTCATATCTAATTAAATTTGAGGTTTCGTTCAATATCAATATGTGAGCAGTAAAGAAAATTATAAACCGTCATATAAATGCGGCACATATAAGGTATAATATACAAAAAGTACTAAGTTGCTTGGTGATTTAATAGTAAAAGAACACGCAGTCTGATATATGAAGTGTTAGATCTAAAGCAGAAAGTGTTGTAAAGTTTTGTGATGTTAAAAATATTGGGTATATTTTACAGTATCGTAGCATTAAATCGTAATAAAACATCAAGAGATTATGTAATATTTTCTTCGACCAATTAGACCAAGACCAAGAGATTATTCATTAAAAATTACTCTCATCGTTGTACAAAATTTTCTGGTGAAAACTGTGTGCAATAGCGTTTCTTTCACAGACTTTTAAAACAAACTTGCTATTGCTTTGTATGCTTTACCCTATGTTTATGTATACATTCAGTTTTTCAGTTCAACAATACGCGCGAAATACAATGTGAGCAGCAGAAATGCCAGTTTTCTATACTTTCTCTTGCAAGCAGCCAGCAATGAAATTAATAATTTCCGTTTTGACGCGTTTCCTTTGAGCTCCAACCAACTTTTTATTTAATCATTCAGTCATTCATTGAAAAATTTTGGAATTCGTTCACTGCATCATTTATTCATTTTCATTGAATGCTGCTTTCAATTTTATGGAAATTTCTTATTTTTTTCTCTGACTGACAAGCAAGTGCTGGTATTATAGGTCTTAATGCAAATTGATTTTTTGTAATACTTTCCTTTAAAGAGATTTGTCTTTTATTAATGAGCTCAATAGCAGCTTCCTTATTTGCATATATATAATATATATCATGTACATATGTATGTAGAAAAAATTTGAATAAAATTAAAATGTTCTCAATTTTAAGTGTTTTTTTTTAGTGAAATAAAAAAGAATGGCAGAAAATTTGCATAAATTTATTCTTCGAACAGTCTTCAATGTTGTCAAAGTTGAGCTATTTGTATGAAATTAAATATTGTCTCAAATTGTGTGAAAAAAATAAAATTATCGAAAAAAAATTTATTTATAGATTTTAGCATATTGTATAAATCTCTTCACTTTTCCCTTTTCGGGGACAGTTCTTAATATGGAAAGAAACAAGAATGATGTTGTAAAACGTTGGAAAATATTTTATATATGAGGAGTGGACGAACCAAACGGCACATGTCCAATTGCTAAAAACGTTCAGAAATCGCAAAAAACTGTTTATGACTCTGAACTGATCACATTAACTTAATACGATTATGTCAATTCGCGCTATTATTTTTACTCATTCAGACCCGAAAAAAAAAATTTAAAAAGGTTGAATACTTTAAGAATAAAACGGGGGGGGGGAATGGAGATGTGCTCTTTTGCTGGGACAAACTGGACCCTTCGACCCTTTACACTTTACACTTTTTTAAATAAAATATGTGCCCTTTTAAAAATCCACTCTCACGACTGGCTAAAAAATATAAATATTCGAAGGACATGTGTCATCTACATTTTGCAATCAAAAAAGTGATATCATACTTTTTGCTTTTTTGAACTGGCTGAGATTGAAATTAGTTGAAGATTAGTATAATGAACACGACTTTATCAAAAAACGCAAAACGACCGACCATGGACATGTGCCGTTCTGTTCGCCAACTCTTCATCTAATGTGTGTGAAAAATGTCGAAAAATTTAATACAATATAAAAAAAAAAATTTAAAAGATATAAGAAAAAATGCAGAAACTCAAAATATGTTGAGAACATCGAAAACTGTTTAAAAAATCGGATGATGTTGAAAACACCAAAAAATATTTCACAATTCGAAAATATTGAAATACATGTTCAAAAAAAGAAATTATATTCGTCTTCATTTGATATTCTTCCGTGGAAAAACTTTCTGATAAACATTATAATTTTTAACAGTTAAAATCCCAATACAAAGCATCATAGAAAATACTTTCAATTCTCACCTTCCAGCAAACAAAATCATTTTTTGCTAAGCATCCACTCAGTAGCGCAATATTATCTTAAATGTATTTTGTAAATGTTTTGCACTTCATTTAATTTAATGCATAACGATGTTAATATTTAGTTATCCAGTGTGTGTATGTGTGTCTTAGCATGCTGTAGTAGCTTCACAAAAGCTCACGCTTGCATGCAGCAATAACACTGCTTAAAAGGTAAGCAAGCCATGCGCTTTAAAAGCTACTTAGTTTTTATCACACGTTCATTTTAAATTATATCACATAAGCTTGCAGCATTAAAATAATGCAGCGTGTGAAATTTTTTCTTTTTAAAAATATTTTTTTTTAGAAAATTTTAAAATATATTTGTGTATTTGAGTTTTTTTTAGGGAAAAGTTCAAAATTTTCGATTTTCTTTTTAAAGCTTTTCGCAAAAAAAAAATAATTTAGCAACTTTTTTTGTGCACCGCTCGTAAGACGCGTTTAAAAAGTTTTGCAACAAACTTTTTTTGTGTTGTTTTTTGTAACCTGCAGCATGAAACGCTGCTACCTGCCGGCTTGTATTTGCCATATACTTTTCTTTGCTTAAAGTTACGTTTTGGGGTGTGAGAAGTGATATTTGGCAACGTATTTTGGCGCTTAACCTCTGAAACGTGACCATTTAAAAGTGCCAAGTCTCTTGAACTTATATGGTTTCTCTGGCTGCTGGCTGTGTGTTTGTGTGAAGGAAGGAAGAGCGATTGGCTGAAAAAATTCTATCGTAAAGGAAGCACGTGATTTTGCTTAAGTTTATTTTACAATAATATTTAAGTTTTCTTAAGGTATTTAAATTAAATGAGATGTAAGTTTTTTGATTGAAATACTTAAGTTATGTGTAATCAGTGTTGAGGCCAGCTAGCTCTTTTATCTTTGTAACTATTGCTTTGACTGTGACACTGAAATTGACAACAAGCAGTTAGACATCAGTAATACACAAAATGTTTCCCTTTTAAAAATATGATTGTTAACGCTTCTTGAATTTCTTAATGCGTTTTTAAATTAAATGTTGCGCATACGACTTGCTATACTAATATTTAAAAAAATTTGCTTAGAAGCTGGTAACTATTTCTTCAAGCAGCAATTATTAAAAATATAGATAGTTGTTTGCCTAACATAATAACGCAAAAATGCCCGAAAAGTTTTGGTACAACTATGTATCGCAACGTAATTATTACATTTTTAAATTCAACTTAACTAAATCTTATGAAAAAATTATATATATAATATGTAAGTGGCCAATACTTGAATAACAACAATTTAAATAAAATATGAAATAAAAAAAACTTTCAATATAAAGAGAAAAATATAATTTGTTATATACACAATCACCTGCTGAGTTCCATACAAAAAGTCACGATGTCCAAGCAGCAGTAGCTCGCTCCAGCAGCAAATTAGCTTGCATGCAGCATCCACACAATTGCAACTAAATTGTCGAATTAGTTGCTTGCGTGTCTTCAATTAAGCGCCATGTTGATGACTACTTTTTTTTTTCTTTGTCAATTTTTTATGTAGTAGGTATTTTTCCTTCCCTTTTTTTTAGTCATTACTAATTTTTATTTAGCACGTTTTTGCGCCCAATGTGTAAAAGTGAATGGAATGGAAATGTTTACAAATGGACAAGGAAAATTAACTTTAGCACATTCAATGTTTGACACGTAGTTGTTGCTACTTCCTTTTCACTACATTCAGAGTATGAAGTTTTTGTTGTTTTTCTTTAACTTTGGCTTTATATTTACTTTTGTTTTTTGTTTTTTTTTTTTTTTTGAAAAAGTTTATCAACAGAGCAGGTGTCACGCGATTTGCCGCCATTGCTGCTGCTGCTGCCGTGCATCACGTAACATTTTGACGCATCTATTAAAATCGTCTCGCACGAATTTAGTTTTTTTTTTGTTCTCTTTTTTATTTTTCTTTATTTTTCTCTCACGTGTGCAATGGTAAATGTCATTAAATGTCATTTTAAGCAGAGATATAAAAATGTCTGGCTTTTTCTTACTTTTGGGAATTAAGCCACAATTTTGCTTTAGAATTGCAGCTGTGGTGGAAGTTGATTTTAAATTGAAATTATAAAAAAATTATTTTTACTTCAAGAAAGTTTTAAGTTTTTATTAAATGTTACTCATACGACGCAGTATACCAAGGAAATGTTTTTTTAAAATAAAGCTGCTTTGAATAGCCTTGAATGAAATATCGATGTTATTGCCCACTTAAGACAATAATATCTGAATATATCGGCTCTTAGCTATTTCATTATATTAATGAACATTACATACCACAACAAAAAATGTTGGAAATTTCAGTCGATGATGCTTTGGAGCTGAAATATTTATTATAGAATTTTTTTTTATATCATAATCAAATTAAGATAGGAAGTTCCTTGGAACATTAAGGTATACATATATTTTATTACTGAAGAATCTTTAGACGCTTTTGTCAACTAACTAAATTCTGTCATTCCATATTATATAGTATAAGAGATAAAATCTTATTTTCAAATATCAAAAAAAAAAAAAAAAAACTTCAAAGCCCCCATCATCAAACTTCTTTAAATTATATGCTTGCATTCAAATAAGTCATTAGCGTAACCAAAAAGAGACTCACTCCATCCTTCAATTGTTGTCCTTTTTAAGCTCTCACAAAATACTTTACTTTGTCCGCAAAGTTTTTTACGCAACGCTCAACTGGTCACATGCGTTTCATTAGTTATACTGACGGGCGGGCGTTTGGTGGTTAAAACAACTTTCACTTAAGCGCTTCAAAGGCTTTAAGCTCTTTGCCGCTTGTGTGTCCAAATTGTAGCAAAGTTTCAAAATAATTTTGCATAAATTTTACTACCATAAAGAACAACAGTAAACAGCTGCGATGTATTTACACAATAGTGCTATGTTGTTGTAATTGTTGCTGTTGCTGTTGCAGCGGCGTAAGACATTTTCACAGTTGAACAAATAGGAAGCTGCTTATTTGCGTAATTAGAAAGTAAAGAGTAAAGCAGCAGCGAAAACAAATAAAAACGACAAAAATATGTGGAAATAGGAAGCAAAATTTTTTTTTGGTACAGGAAAAACTTTTACTTATAATAAAGAAAAGTTTATTTGAAATCAGAAAATTTCTTTAAATAAAAATCATTAACATTTTCTTAAGCCACAAGCTTAAGTGGCAACTAATTGGTTTGAAAAATTAACTATCTAATTAATCAAACTTTATTTAGAAACTCTACAGCTCTCTCTACCCTTTGTTAGGTTCCATAAAAGTAACAAAATTTTTGCAGTACCCTACAAAATGTTACAAAATATTTTTAAATGCGCACCGCTGCTGCGTTCACTTCTTGGCAACAAATAAAATTTTGTAAACAAAATTGCAAATTTTTAAGTGCTTCGAGCATAAACTTTATGCTGCACTGCAGTCAGCGTTATAACGAATTTTTTTATACCTCAAAGTTTATGCTGCTGCTGCTGCTGCAAGACTTTGGTTATGGCAATAGACTGCAAGTTATGAGAGGCCGTCGTTTTTCAGTTTTTCTTGTCGTTGGCAAATGTGACCAACCAACAGCAACAACATCAGTGGAGTTGTGCAGAGTATTAAATTTAATATAAACATGAAAATATCTTGTAAGTAGACATAAATTAAGCAATGCAGCATAGTAGAAGGTTGAAAAATTTTATGAATTGTAAATTGTAAGAAACTTTCGTACGTTGCGTATTGAAAGAATTGTGTATTTTTGAGCAAAAAAATCAATAAAATTCCGGTGTCATTATTTGAGCACAGTAAAGTGTGTACTTGTATTTAATAGTTTGCATAATTTTATATGCTGTTTCAAGCACAAATCTTGCACATCATAGTTATTTTTTATATCGTAGCTTCAGTCTTCTAGATGAAGTGGCCATCGATGAGAAGTCTGTGTTGTTGAAGAGCACAAAATAGTTAAAAAAATAGTTGGAAACAAAGGGAACTTAAAGGTATCTGATACTTAAATTCAACCGTTGTTGCAGCCACAGCCTTTGAGTTATTAAAAAAAATGCTAATGTTTATTTTAAAATACTTTTTTGAAAATAATTTTTGTAGGGAAATCTTTTTTTAAATGTTACTCATACGACATTGCACTCGTTGTTTTTATATCAGCTGTAAGAAATTTTTATTTAAGGCAGCCATTTTTAAAAATTTGCAAATTTTTAAAATGTTAAGATATCTAGTTATTGTCATAAAATGTCAGTTTCGAGATGGCATCGGTACTGAGGCTCAAATTTATTATGACTTAAAACCGAACTTTGTAAAGATATGTTTAAGTTTACTTCTTTTTACAGAATTATTTTCAAAATAATTTCTGTTATGTGTGGGGTATTTTCATAAGTGTCTTATACTTTCCAAAGAGAATGAGATGACAAAGTAAGGTTTGTTATTTTATTATTAAAAGGTTGATAATGTTTGCGAATAGTGAATTAATTAAAATTTCACCTTTAAGTGCACGCATTTGAAACTATGACTCTCTAAGAAATAAAAGACCACATGAAACATTTTTTTTCTACAATTTTATATGAATAAAAAAATGTGCAATTGTATTTAGTTGTAACTATCTCACTTCTTCTACATTTATCCACACCACTGCTTTCATACACATAATTTGTCCTACTCGAATTTCAAATCAAATTTACAGCTGCTACTGCTGATATCATACTGCATTTACTGCATGGCAAAAGTAAAGCACAAAATATTCAAGTATTCTTATAAGTTTTGTCTTAAGTCTGCTGTGTGCAAATCGCAACAAATGGAAAATGTCCATTTTCACAGCATTAGCAAGGATTTGCTATTTTAGTTATTGTTGCGCATCGCAGCGATAAACTGCTATGTTTCTATGTTACAATATCATTTGACGATACTCAACTAAGCTAAATATTTAAAAACTCTAAAACAAATTCTTTTTAAAATATAAACAAAAAGATATGTGAGAAAGCTGAGGTCTGAGCTATGCGATAATAAATTTTGCACTCTGTACACTTAGTTATGCTTTTGACAAGCAAATCATAAAGAAATTATATTCGTATATAACAGACTTACTGTATTGTTTCCGAGTTGCAGCCAAAATCCAAAACTATGTTTTACTAAGAAAAAACTATTAACGAACAAAAAAATTTCAGACACTCGTAATTCAAACGATATCGAAGCTGAATTATCGTATGCTACGATGAACATTTCTGTTCTGTTCAATGTGGCGTATTAGTAACATATAATTCAAAGTTTTTTATTTGATAAAAAAAATGTAAATTTTTCTTTTGAATCTATCAACGATACTCCATCCTTAGCTGTGAACAGCTAAGTCCGATTTCAAATTATTTCTAGCCAAAGTAATGACATGAAAATTCTTACAAAAGGATTAAATGGAAAGAAGTGGGAAAACACAAAATTAGCACAACGACCTGCCAGCACAAAAATATGCAAAGTGTGAAAAGTTTACATTTTAATCATAGTAAAGCACCCTACAAACTTGATGGCTTGGTAAGGCGAAACCGAAATGAAAACAGAACGAAAACTCGCAAAAAAAGATGTCAACACAAAGTAGCGAAAAATCCTTTTATTTCAACAAAATTTTACTTGGCAGTAGTCCAGAGGTGGCTACAAGCTTGTAACAACGTGCTGACAGCGCACTTTTTTTTTGCGCAAAATCATCAAGGCTCAAGTAGTTTTTGGCAGGACTTAATATTGTGGCGAAAATCGCGCACAAAGACTATGAAAATTAGGTCATTATTCGTAGAGGTGAGCTGAACGGGCTTATTTTTTTTAAATAAGCTTTAAGCTGCTTGAAATTTTCTTAGACAGCTGCTTTAATGAAAGTTTTAAGATTTTATGTGGTTTACCACAAAGCAGACGCTTTATTTCATTCAAAACGGTTGTAAGTGTTGCATAAAAGTCTCAGACAGCTAACTTTTGCTGACAAATGGAAGAAATTTATACGATTGTCTGTTGTGTCTGACTATTTAGGCACAATTGGCTTGCGAAAGTTTCTTGCTGCATTGATTTAAGTTGTGAATTCTGTGAATGTGAACTAAAACGAGACATTCAAAATATCTTATGCATCACATTCAAACATTTACTACTAGATATGCGTATGAGTAGCTAAACCGCTATTTGTATTCGAGCATAGTTTTACTTGTTAAAACAACTGCCAAGTAAGAATTGTACAATGACGCCGCTGCAAATAGTTTTGCACTTCAACCAACCAACGCCACAACACGTAATAATTTCTCAAATGTCTCAGCACACATATGCATACACACACTTTGCATACTTTCAGGCGTTGTGTAAATTTTCAGCTGAATTTCTATAGCAGCTGTCTAGGCGCATCACCAAACACTATTGGCTGCAACATGGCGACCGCAATCATTCAACGCAACAACAACAGCTGACAATCTAATTCCGAACTTTTTCAATGAATTTAGTAAAAACGATTTTGTCGCAAGTCTGTAGTATGTTGGTGTCAATGGTAACAATAATGACTGTGATCGTGATGATGCAGCTGGTTTTGACGATAAAAGTATTTAACCTTCGACGGGTTGCATGGGTACAATTGTAACATTTGCATTTTAAATTGCTATAAGTTTTTTTTTAATTCCTTGAGTTATTTCCTGACAATTTCATTGCAATAAAATACTTTTTTCGAGAATAAGTTGATTATACATTCTTTTAAGGCGGGATTTTGGTAGTAAGAGTACGAAAATTTATGTGTTTCACGTCATGTTTCTCAAAGCTATGTTTTCGGAACTGGTGACCACTGTAACTCGAAAACCGCTCGATAGATTTCAATGAAATTTGCAGAGTTTTTGAAGAACATAAAAAGCTAGCCCCCGCTCGAAGGATTTTTTTTGTAAATATCGATTTTTTAATTGTTAATTTTTGTCCCGAAAATCTGGAGGTAAATTTCCTGAGGCCGCCATTTTGTTGATAAAAAAAAAATTCCATCAGGCACTAAATTATTTATTTAAATAACAAAGTTTTCTTAACCAATTGATTTCCGATAATTTTCCAAGGATTTGTGATGGTCACCGCAAGGCACTCTGTATGGGACAGGGTCCGACAGAGCTAGCTATAATTTTTTTTATTTTTAATTTTTTTTTAAACTTTCATCAAGTCAAGTTGAAACATAATGTAATGATGCCATATTATCACTCTTATTAAAAAAATTAAATTTGCACAAAAAAAAATTATTGAAAATGCTCTACTTTTCATGCCTCTGACTGTCCCTGCTCCTTTATGACAACAAATCAACGCTCATATCTTTATACAGCAAATTTTAATATAAACGAGGTCTATTGGCAACTATTGCAAGGCAACCGAAAACACTTACGTTATAAATCATCATAAAACTGATCATTTTAAGAAGAAGATCGTAAATCGGGAAATGTTTGAGATAATCGCTAATAACCAATACCTTTACTTTCTTGAGGAGATAAAGGAGAAAAAATTTGACTTTATTGGCGATTAAAGCTTGATTTCAAACCACATAACTTGTTTTCTTCTTCTGACGTCTTTGCTTTCTCTCTAGACATAAGAAATAACTTCCAACGATCGCAGTGGCTTCATGACACCAAAAATGTACTTTAAGAACAGCTACTTCTTACTTTTTGTACGACCTTCGTATCTACAAAGAAATCATAGAAAAATATATAAAAGCACAAGTGCAACCATGCTACAACGACTTTAAAAAGTATGCCACCGTATGAAGGTTAAGGCGCTTAAGGATACACGTTACTGCGTCAATAAATCCAACATATCATATTGTTTGACAACCTATTGTCACTGTTATGGTTCAACATACGTTTCAATACTGCTCTGTTCATGCTGCAGTCTGCCACTAATTGATGAAAGTCGGTGGAGGTGTGGTCTAAGGGTGTAACAATGGTTGCGCCATTTCAGTTATGTGACACTCACTAAAACAATTTATTTTTTTTTTTTTGCTGAGGTTAGGTTCCTCAAATAAAACTCTTGCATGAATTCAATACGTAAATCAACATTGAATACCTTCGTTGGTGTCAATTTAAATTTTAGATATCTTTTGCTAAAATACAAATCCCTTTTGCTTATGTACATCATACATAAATAAAAATAAAATATAATGACTGCCAAAAAAGTTTAAAGACTTTAATTTTCATTGTTTTAAAAGCTCTGGGTATTATTTTTTATTCGATTTGAATCAACTGTAATTTACTCTACCGCTTAGAAATGGATTTTCAGGTCATATGAGCAACTTTTTATTTAACTGCGAAAAGATTCCTGCAGATTACCATTCATATCCTATTTGATTTAAATAAATGGGCACTAGCTTGCTAAATTTTAATAAAAATTTGTTTTATTAAAAAAATTAAATAAAGTATGAAAACCAAAAGTCACATAATATTTTCATGCAAAAAAATTAAAACATATTAAAGCAGCTTTCTTTTAAGAGAAAGCATTTTGTAGAAAAAGAAGAAATTTGGCCGCCAAAAGGAAATAGCGGAAAAAAGCAATAAGTAATATATAAAAACATTTGCTGGAAGCGGAAACGGAAACGCAGCTATTGTGGTAGATTTATGAAAGTTTAACAAGCATTTGACTTTTGAGCGCAGACACTAGTGGAAGAATGGTAAAAGATTACTGCTATTGATTAAAGACTTAAAGCCGCATCGCTTATTGAAAGAAAGTCCAATTAAACGCACAAAAATTCATAATAAAAAATTTATTCAAACCAAGAGCTATATCTACCAAAGTTCAGAGTGTTGGCAATCATTTAGTTATTTAAATTTTCGTTTACTTATTGGCCACTATTTGCTTATTAGTTTTATTGCTTTGTGCAAACTAATTATATGTTATTTTTTTTTTGTGTTAAAGGAGTCAATTTATTCGTATGAGTTATCTTTAATTAACTAATTGTACTTACGCATGTAGTTAATTGAAACTATTTTGCTATCATAGTTTTATAAGCGCGTATATAATGCTACAAGTTCTGCAAAACAATCGCCATATTTAGCAACTATGATGGTCCATTTTTTTGACTAAATTTATTCTAATTAAAACATCTTAAGCTAACGTTAGGCAAACTCATAACAAAACACTTGTACCACCCTAAAGGCAAATCAAAAACTTTGTCTCAGCAAATAACTCCTAGAACTTTTGGTAAATAAACCTAAGTAAACAGCAAGCAACAAAAGCAACGTTAAACCAACAATTCAATAGCATGTAAGCGAAAATTCAATAGCCATTAATAAATGAAACCAACGTAATGTAAATAAACGGAAGGCATTGATTTTGCTCTCCACCAACCGCAAAGTGCAAAAAATACAGACCAAGCAAAACGAGAGCTCTCTTGCAAAATACCAAGACGCTGGCTGCTTTGTGTTTACGCAAAGGGCAACAACGGTGGTTATTATAATAACAACAGCTACACAGCATTTGTGTAAACTAAAGCTTTTTAACAGCTTTGAGTGATGTAGTTAACAGCAAGCAAAAAGAGCAGAAAAGATAAAAAAAAAGAGAAAGAAAACAACTGGAAGAAGAAAAAAAAAACCATAAGAAACGCCGTAGGTTTATTGGCTGAATTACTTTGAAAAACAACACCAAAGCGGAAGTTGATGTTTTTGATGATGTGCGCGTGTTTATGTATGTTGCTTGTGTGAAATGCAAACATGTGTCTGTGTGTGTAGTGAGACATACTTGCATTAACAACAGCTAGTAACACGCACACAGGAACCCAAACAAATTCAATGGCCCATAGAACGGATATGTATGTTTCTTTGCGTAAAGATTTTAATGTTGTGTGGAAAGTAACTGATTTTTATCGCGTAGATGCTTAAAAATATTAAGCGTATTTGAGCGTAACTGTTTAAAAATTAAATAGTTACAGATTGTGTTAAATCCAATAAAAAAGCCAATAATATTAGAAACAAATTATGAACTTTTTAAGGTACTCATATGATTTTGCGACAACATGTCGTATGAGTGACTTATAATTTTGAGAATAGGAAATTTTTTAACATATTTGAATAAAAATTGCAAAGAAATGTATTGGTTTTAATAATGCAACTGCAAATCCTGAATATTCAATTTAAAATATTTTTTAATTCGTTGCTTTTTTTCTGTTTTATTATAAATTTCATCTGTTAGTTCTAAAATCTATACAATATACCATATTGTTATATAAAAAAAATTAATATTTTAATTAATAGAACTGTTGATTGCAAATTTTTATTTGAATATTTAATAATTTTGTTCGTAAAACGCTATTGAAATAACTGCTTGTTTTTCAATAAACTACATATTATTCAATTAGCGATTCACCCAGAAGGCTGAAAGTTTCTATCATATTTTGTTATCAATTCATTATTGAATTTCTCATGCATATTTTTGGTCTCCAGGGGCATACGAAAAATGTTCAGAATAACATTTTAAATATGTTTCATTAACATTTATTTGTTATAATAATATTTTTTGTAATTATTTTAAAAAAGGTAAATTAAAACTGCATGAAATAAAGTACACGAAATATTTTTGAGTTTTAGCAATTTGATGATAAACGATTGATTTCATTTTCCAAATGCCTTAAATTTTCACATATTTCTTTATGTTTTATTCAAGTATAAATGAAATCAAATGAAATAGTGGCCTCTTTTTGAAAGCTATGATGACATCATAATGCATTTCATCCATAATTTTGAAGAAATGCATGAGAAAATTTGTAGTACATGGACTGTTTTTGATTGCTAGAGCTCTCAGCAAAACGCCTATGTGGTATGCAGTTTATGACCATTATGCCTGAGCGAAAATTATTTAATTAATAAGAGAAGTCAACTAAACGTTTTTTTTATATTCGCCGCTTACGTATTTCATTAAAATTTTGTTAATATACAATAAGTTTGCAGTTGAAAATATTATAGTTCTAGGGCCTCTTCGTGCCTAACTCTTTAATTCTCATTAACATTGAAGCTCAATCTCAATATTGTACCCCTACTACGTATGTGAAAAATGACCAACAACTACAGAATACAATAGATGACCAAATACTCAAATAAATGCGCTCTTCCAACTTTTTTGTTGTGTGTGTGTGCGTGTGTGAAATACGATTATGTTAACGCACACATAAACGACTTACGTACCAGACACATAAATAACGCAATGCACACAAAAGAAAACAAAAGGCGGCAATGCTGATGATGGAGATGAAGGTATTTTGTTTGAAATTAAAAATAAAAACAACTTTACGACCTTTGTTTCGCTTTTAATTTAAGCGCTTTTGTCTGCGAGGGTTAACAGTTTTCACTTTTCATTATAAAATTTCTGAGAATTTTTTTTTGCCTTGCGAATTTTACAACAATGACTCATACGTAACGTGCAGTGGTGCTTGAGTTTTAACCTTTTCAGCAGTTGTTAACAGCAGTTGCTTTGAAGTGACTAAGATAAATTTTAATTGAAATAATTTTCATTCAAACGTTTGCACAATGTTTCGTATGAGTAACTCTTATTTAAAAATTTATGGGATATTAAATTTTTTGAACTAAAAAAATTATGAATTTGAACAAAAGTCTCCAAAATGACAGTAATAAACACAGTGGATTCAAAATTACGAAGTTCTCTTTAATTGGTTCAGTATTTTCGTAGAATGCCTCTGGACAAATTAACAAATATTCACACATAATACAAACATCTCAGTAGCACTAGTTTGAGTCACCACATTGTTATATTTTAGTAATCTGTTTAAAATTGGTTAAGGTACCATGAAAAATTTTAGTCTTGAAATTCTATCAAACTTTTATTCATTGTTAAGAATAACCCTGCTCTTGTACTCCTAAAAGATGACCACTATATTTTTATTGTTCGCAGCACAAGTTTGTGTCCTTTTAGCTGCACAATTAAGTTGACTTTCACAGCTGAGTGCACATCGCAAAAGTGCTCTTAATTTAGCAAATGAAATGAATTGAATTGGCCACGGCCAGCCTAAACACTCAAATATGCGTTGAAAGTACAAACAGCTTTTCTACACACACACACACACACACATGCATAGTTGAATTTTTATTTCAGTTCGCATCCTTGATCCTTTAACACTTGTGTTAATTAGTATTTAATCTATGAACCATGCATAAATCTTTTCCTTTATGCGACACTTATTGGTTGACTTTTTCTATTGCCCGCACTTTCATATATTTTCCTTTTCCTTTATTAGCTACAGACATAGAAGATAGCGTAAGAATTTTTTGCTATCGTATGTTTTTCTGCTCACATTTTCCTCCCACTTTGGCTTCAACGATGCGTTAAAACTAAGGCTCTACACACAGAGCTATTATGTTAGTGCTATTTAGTGTGGGTATGTGTGTTTGTGTGTGTGTGTTCTTCTATGCTTTTGTATTTGTGCTTCAATGCGTATATGTAACATTTAACCTTTTTGACTGTAATAAATTGTAATTGCAAAATGGTTGAAAAAAATCCACAAAATATGGGGGAGTAAAATTCAATTCTATGTGTATGTGTGCGTGTGTGTGCTGAGCTAATTGTAATTTTACAAATTTGTACAGATTTTCATTTTTTTTCACACTTTGATTCATTACTTCAATTTAATAATTTGACACTTTTACTGCCCAGGTTTTAGTGCAGTTGCTTTTGAATAAATGGTAGCTGCGAGAATCGCCTGCATACGTTATGGCAAAGAACAATTGAAAATCTTTTAAAAAAACTCAATTACAGAATTTTACTTAAGTTAAGGTGAGAGGTTGAAATCCTTGGAGCCTTTAACGAATAAGACATGATTTAAAGAGTATTTTATATTCTTTCATTTGTTATAAGATTTTTTGGGAAATACAATACTGCGAGATACGCGAAAAACCTCATGAAAATTAGGCGTGATCGAAATAAAAAAAGTCCCATCAATAACACTGCGCTGCAAAAAAAGTTTTTGTTAACGCACACCCTAATTTATGTATTGATAAAAATAAACTTTTTTAGGCAAAGTTTCGGGAAAATGGAGAGGAAGGACGCTCGACCTACGAAAAATACAATTCGGTTCCAAAGAACTCTCAGTATTTGTAAAAAGGTAAAATATCATCAATGATTTATGGGCTCGATAGCCAGTGGCGTCAATTTGGTAGGGCTGGGAAGAACATTTCCCCCCCCCCCCCAAGGATCTGATACTAGTTATTATTCAATACACCAGTTCAATAAAACCATCGAATAGTGGTGAAATTCTAATTTTCGCCCCCCCTCCAAGGTTTTTGGTTAAATGCGTGCTTTAAGATTGAGTTTTACGATATCTAAATCAATTTGCAAATATTAGAAGGTAAATTTTCTTAAAAATTTTATATACATATTTTAGTTGAAAGGATTTTATAAAAAAACAGTTAATTCAACCAATATTTTCATTTGAATTGGTAAATACGCAACCTAAAGCTCTGTGGTCTTAAGTTGTTGCCTAAGTCTTCACAGCATTTGTTTATATTGTTTCCAAATTTTCAGCTACACATGCCTTGTTAATACCTTGTCTAGACATTGAGTTTTTTAACTTTGAAAATAACCTTTAATGATTTATGTCTTTACAAATATTGCGTAAAAGTCTGTACAACAATGTAAGAGCTTAAAAGAAAAGCTTAGCAAGAAAACAATTTTACGAATAATTTGCATGCAATTTAAGCCAACACAGCTTAGGCGCTAATAACTACCTACATTTAAACTTGTGTCAAAAACCACTAGTGATAAAAACTTTTAATTTAGAAATTTTATAAAATAAATCTATTTATTTTCTTTCAGAAATTTCTTAACACCACACTGATTGCATGCCAATTTGCATTATTGAATTTTTGCAATTGACAACAAATCAGAAAACAATTAATTTTTTTATTCTATGCAAAAATATTTAAAATTGATATGTCAAAATTTTTTTTTTATACAATGCAAAACTTATAGAATTATGAAAAAAACGAATTTTTTCAATTTTATTTAAATTGAAAAATGTAATCAAATCAATGTCTGTGTAAATATGCCAATATTCACAATTTTTATGTTACATGAGGTATAACAAACCACACAAAGGCAATATGTACTGTGAATAGGCATCCTTTGACACAAAGTGTAAGCCACAAAACTATTGAAAAGAAAAATAATTGAGCTTTCAACATTTTAGTTGTGTGAATGTGTGTAAAATATTGGCATATAAGTACATACATGCATACTTAGCTGTCAATAACATTAGCAATGAACATAAAAAACCTTTGCAATGAATAGAAAAATTAGTTATGATGTAAATTTTTTTAAATTGTTAATTTATTAAAAAATCAATCAAAGAGTGAGTGAGACCAGTTGAAACTAACTACCACATGAAAGGCATAAGCTGCGTATGTCTGTATGAAAAACTATTACCAGTGGAAGTTTTTCGATCGTCATGAGAAAAAAAAAACTCTTCATGTCAAAGTACTTTTAACCCTGCTGTTAGGTTTGGACCATTTTGGTCAAATTTTTTCGACTTGAAACGTCAACTAATGTGGGTTTTTCATAAAATTAGTATTTTACCAAAAAAAATCAAGCATCTAATAGAAAAGAGGAGGTACCATTTTGGTCCGTTGTATGTTTTTTATCGATTAGAGACAAAATCCACAACATTTCTTTGCTAGTTATTTTGAATAAATTAATTTTTAGTTATTTTGTTGAAATTACTCCTACTACAAGATCAAAAAATTCATTTTCGGTTTAGTTTGCAAATAAATTTGTAGCAGAAAACACACTTTTTTTCGGTTTTGGGTTCGCAACAGCTGCAAATTTCACCCTTGCAAGGTAAGTTTGTTGAAGTACTGCTCAGAGAGGCTCAGGAAACTGAGAATAGAACTTTAAATATCTAATAATTACAAGCCTTTTGATGAATTGTAATAAGATAAAGCCCCCCAGGTTTATTTTCCATTGATATCGACTTCTGCTGCCTTGTGCTTAGTACTCATCAAAATTTATTTTAATCGCCGATGTGTGAAGCTAAAGTTGTGATTGATTCCATTGAAAGCAAATGTTGAGTTATTCGAGTATAAGAGACCTTCTTAGAAAATTAGCAACATCGGCGGGACAAATATTTTACTCTTATGATATTTTTCCTCTTCGAACCTTCTGTCAAGTCCAAGACAATTCTCTATTAATTTTTCGGCTTTTGAGTTACGGTTGTATCTTCCACACACAACATGTCTAGAAGTCGACAGACAATACCTAAATTAAAATGCTTATTTGGCAGAATTCGAGGGCTTATATTGTCTGAATGAGAATTGCCTTTTGTTTAGTAATTTTCGTGGCAGTTGAAAAACATTGGAAGGAGGTCTTCCCAACTGATCCACGAATCATGAATAGAAGCAATCTTATCGCTACTGCGGCTCGCAACATTATCGAAGCAGAACGCATTTGTAATCATGTAAAAAGTTTCTTCTTCTTTGTTGATCATATACATACATATATGTATATGTTTTTTTATAAATATTGTACTAACGAAAAATTAAAACGTAATAGTTATAAAAGATAAATTTAAATTGATTTTTTTATGAAAAATGTAGTATGGTCCAAAATGGTTCGCTAACCTATGATTTGTAAGTTATTTTTTAACCTAATAGCAGGGTTAATATGAGCGCATTTGTAGCAAACTTTTTTTAATAGATATTTCAGTTTTTCATTAATCAATATAACTAAACAAATTGTTTTTCATTTTCATATTTCGAATGAAGTGTAAAACCTTTTTAAAATATGACTGAATTAAACAATTTTATGGTTGCCTGCTATTGGCGTCAAACCACATCAAGTGTGATAAAGAAAAATTTAATTTTTTATAAAAATAAATATTGAATAGTTCTATTAAAACCAGAATAAATAAATTGTGAAACATGCAGTTTGATAATTGAAAAAATCGTCAAGTGTTTGCTTGGTTGAAAATATTTTAATTAAAATACCATTGATTGTTTATTAATAAAGAAAATATTTTTAATTACTCTAATTTGGCTCGAAAAAACAATTTTTTTGCAAAGTATGTATATATAGAATGAAGAGGGAAGTTACTGCATTCGCATACTTAGAAGCGAATACAATGATTACAAAAATAATTTAAACTATTTGCCATGCAGTGTCTACTATAAAACTCGTTACATATTTTATGCTTTAATTAACCTTTGTCTTATATTGTATTTTTTTTAAATTGAGCTTCGATTCAAAAATAATAACTTTATACTGCATATAAAAAATCTGTTTCTTCTTCATAATCAAGAAACATTCAATTTGCAATGAACTCGTACTTAAAGTACTTAGAGCATATTTAAAATATTTTCTTAGTCCTGAGCTTAAGTATTGTGTTTTTCAACACATATTTTCTCCTAAAGTCTAGCAAATTTAAAATTCAATCGTTTTATCGACTTTTCCAAATCGCAAACGTAAATCGATTTTCTTGTTGTATAGCACTTGAGGTGCTCTTATGCATTAGTATGTCGGCATTTAAGCTGTACGTATAAAAGTGTGAGTGAGTTAGTATACATATGCACAATGGGTGAGTGCATTTCACACGTATTTAGTACTTCTACTCGTACTTGCTACCTTTCGATTATTTAGTCGAATGGCAAGTGTTTTAATTTTATTTCTCTCAAGCCACAATTCAGTTGCATAGGCGAATGCACAGCAATAAACAGTAAACAAAAAAAAAAAAATCCAATACAAGGAACACAGTAGCTTCTTTGCTATATGGTTTAGTAAGCCGATGAGAAAATTACATATGAAACAGTCGAAAAATTACATAGACATAATATACCAAATTGAAAATATTTCCAAAATATATAAAATATGTTGCATATTTTGACAAAGTATGTATTTTGGCTTCATCTATACAAAATCTATATAAAATTTATTGTATAAAAATGGTTTGTAATGCTTTGGCGTGCAATATGCTGAGCCAATTTTAATAATTTCTTAATCAAAACAAAATATTTGTGCTAAAGAAAAGTATGGCATACCTACTTGTTTTATTAATTTTTTAAAAGTTAAATATCTTTTTTTTTTAAAATAAAGTTTTGCAAAATAATGTGAAATATTGCAGTTAAACACTTTAATGTCTTATATATTTTTTTTCTTTCATCTTCCTAAGTAATAATTTTTACAGTGTAAAAAAAAATAATAAGCAACAAAACCGAAATGGCTTTTCTTTGCGTATCCAATAAATGCATTTCAATGCATTCGATTGCATTTGAAGGCATTAAAATGCAGCACACAAAACGCCTGCTGCTGCTGCTGTATCTTCACCCGTTTCTTCTGTTTTCTGCTATTTTTCGTTATCCTCGTAGTTAGTGAAATGAGGTTTCAACTATTTGGGGCAAATTTTCATGTTTTTATCTTCTTATTTTGGTATATTTCTCTTTGGGCAGCATTATACGTATAAGCATTAGTATGTATAGTAGTTTTATGTTTATAAGTAGTTGTGTACTTTTATCAATATATGCGAATTGCTTATTAGATTCTTTGGTACTTGGCTATACTAAACTACTGCCTTCTGATATTGCAAGTAGTCCTTATGTGTGTCATAAACTCGGCTTCTAGGTTTCGATAAAAACGATTTATAGACAGCTGCCTTCATTTGTCGTTATTGCATTTTCTGCAAAAATATTGAATTTTAAAACTTTTTAAGAATGTAATGGGTTTTTGTGGTGCATTTGTTTGCACATTTCGTATGTTCTATGTGGTCGTTATTGGAAAGTTAAAAAAGTAAAAACCATTTTTGGTAGATTTGTTTTATTTGAAAAATGAAAAGTAGTGCATTCAAAGGAACTAATTAAGTTCTTGCAGTTTAAAAGACTAGGCAAAAAATTAAAAGGCTTGACATTTTCTAAAAAAAAATATGTAGATTGGAGAATTAAAAAAAATTACGGAGTATGAAATGTGAAAAAAGTAAAAGAAAATAAAGAATGATTTAAAAATTGTTGAATTAGTTGAAGAAAGTTAAATTGTTTGAAAATGTCGAATAAGCTGAGATATTTTGGGAAAAAAATGACATAGCCTAAAATAACTGAAAATTGTTGAAAAATGTTGAACAAGTTAAGAAAAGGGCGGATAATTCGAAAATAGTTGAAAAAATTGAATGAGGTCGAAAAAAGTAAAAAATCAAAAAATGTTGATATGGTCAAACTAAATTTATACAGATTAAAGGTGTGAAAATAGATTAATAATATTTTAATAAGTAGGAAGAAGTCATAAAAAATTGAATACGATGAAAATTTGTTCAAAAAGTTGGAAAAAGTTATGAGTGATTCTATCAAAAAAGGTTATAAGTGATTGATAGAAGTAAAAAAAAATTTTAAAAACTCAAATAAACGTGAAGAGGTCAAAAAAAGTTGAAAGAGGCTAAAAAGTCAAAGAATATTGAAAGATTCGAAAGAAAATTGAGCTAAAAAAATAAGAGAAAAAAAATCATATAGTCGAAAAAAGTTAAATACCTAAGACAAAAAGAAGTTGAAAAATTCGAGAGTAGGTTGAAAACTTCAACAAATCGAAAAAAGCAAGAAAGGGTTGGACAATGATGTAAAATAGGTTACGTAAAAAAATTCAAGAACCTTTGGGATAGTTAGCCTTTTGAATTGATTTTTAACAACAAAATTTATTTTTAATGTATGATGTTTGGTTACTGAAATTAAATTTTTCTTTTCCTTTTTGTTGAAAGACGATAAAATCTTTGTTTCAGTATATTTAAATGAATTTTAAAATCTTACTTTAGAATATGCACCTCCAGAATTTTTAGCGAAATTGAAGGAGCATAGCATTTTTTTTAACAAATATAACGTGTTAAAAATTTGATTTAAACAAAAAGCACTTAACCCTACCAACACGAAAATAACTAAGTTTTCTGCACTTTTCTTGTAATTGTGGGCAGTGGCGTCACTTCACCAAAACTTTGGGAGGGGCGAGAATTATAATGTCACCGCTATTAGATGGTTTTATTGAATTGATGTATAGAATAATAACTAGCCTAGCCCTACCGAGTTGACGCCACTGATTGTGGGTATCAGTGCGAATTTGCAAAAAACTTAAAAATGTTTCTGAAGGGTTTACTGGGAAATAAGAAAAAAAAAAAAGTTTGTGAATTAAGAAAAAAATATGTGTTTAAATTACACAAGTGTTGAAAGTACTTAGATGCTACTTTTAATAACTAATTTTGTGTAGGGAATATGTGAGCATCAGTTTAACTGCACTTATTATGCTTGAATTTTATGACTGGGGTGCATTTACGACGCTTAATAATGTTGAAGGTACGTTTGGAGGAACCACATGTGCAGCACTATGATGGTTGGAAATATTTTCACCACTTACACGTTTAAATAATTAAACTGGAATACTTAGAGATAATAAATATTTTATATTTTCTTCAGGAACAGGTAGCATTTCATTCATTGTAAGCAACAAAAACACTGTAGTTTTATGTGAAGAATAAATATTTAAAAATAAATGCATCATAAAAAAAATTTTTAATTTTATTTCCATTTTCTCAAAACATATCTCATTCACTAACGTGAATAAATTTCAGTATTTTTTAAGCCCACATATATTTTGATAAAAAACAAATACATAATGATTCTGTGGATCATCAGTCACATTGGCGTAGCTTGTTAAGCAGAATTACTTCATCAAAAAATATATTAATACAGCCATTGAACAAACTATTTTTAAAGCTGACTGTACAAAAATATGTACATATGTATGTATATAAATCCTTTAAATTTTTTAGTGTGTTATCAAATTTTAATAGTAACATGTTAGCTAGCAGCCTAAAGACGGCTTTTAAGCCATAAGCAGTGAATTATGTGCGAGTGTCCACAATGCCGCAGTGTGGCAAGCGTTTGTCAATGTGGTGGTAAGTTTTATTTTTTAATGTTTACAATAGGGTGATTCTCAAAAAATCGATTGCATGAAATCTTTTTATGTTGAATGCAAGGATGTTCACTAGATCCAATGATCGTCCCTGTCATCAGCCTATCAAAATATTTCGAAAACCAAGCTTTAGAAAATACTCAGAAAGTTAGAAATTTTTTTTTTCAGTAGAAAAATGAGCTCCATATTCGAATCATTTCAATGCTATTCAATTCCTTAAAATTTTTTGTATACTTTAAATACATTTTTATCAACTTTTTAGCATTTTTGATAAATTTTTGCTACTATTTGATACTTATTTCCATAAATTTCCGAAAATTTTTGTCTTATCAATTGCTCCTTTTTTTCGGAATTTTTCTTTATTTTTGAATTTTTTTCAGTACATTTTTTTAACTTCACTCGAAACGCAGCATATGGTGCAATCGAAGTTAGCAGACGCCACAATATTACATAACTTGAGCATTGAAGGTTTCTAGAATTTGCGTGTTCTTATATAATATTTGAAACTCAATTTTGAGAACCACCCTGATATAAATCGCGTACTTGAGAGCTACATTTACGATAGTTTGTTTATGTTATATTTTAATGTTTCGTTTTTATTTTCAAAAAATAAACATATGTAGGTATGTGTGTGTTAGGTTTAGATAAACATACAAGTGTATGTTGTACGTATTTGTTTGTATGGCAAACACACTCATAAACATTAAATCAACGCTTAAGATATTTACTGCGTCTAGACATCGTTGGCGATAAATCATTGTTGGCCAACACAATCGAGCAAGGGATCAGTTAAATCGATGCCTTTTTGAAAACAACGCAGCCTTATCAAAAATATTATAAATAATAAAAGCAAATGAAGGGTTAAAGCTACAAAGAATTCACATGTAATGTGGATAAATTTTGCAGATTTTTCATATACATCCAGATATATTTGTATTCAAGAAAGTTACAAAAAAACTTCTGCTTCAACTCCAAGTAGCAATCTCATGAAAACTAACCGAATTACAAAACTCAAATAAAATTTAATGTTGTGCTGCATGATATTGCAATTTGCAAAAGACTTTATCAAATTTGTAGAAATTAATTTGTAAAAGCTTTTTTTACTTCTTGTTTTTAACAAAACTGCAGTCAGTTCAAGTCACAACTGGCACAAGCAGCAGCAGCATGACACACAAAATGGTCGAATCATAACCAAAAATTCGTATTCAGGTCAAAAGTGATGGTGATTGCAACAACAAATATAAAAGTTCACATTGGCAGTACCACAAACCGCCGCATTAATGTCAGTTTGACTCAGTTTTAATGTCAGCACAAGACTGAGTTTGAGTTTCCGTCAGCCGTTAGATTCAAATTCAGCAAAATGCAAAAGTGAAACGAAAAATGGCAACATAAAAAAACTTAAAATTTCAGAAGGTCATTTCAGTGCCTGCAGCCGCACTTAAGTTGCAGTGATTTCATTTTCTCTTTCTGAAAACCACAAAATAATTTTTTTAGCCACAATACAATTTGTTGCAATTCTTTTCACAGACTTTGTTAAGCACCTGTTTCGTACTTTTTCTGTTTTGATTCTATTGCTGCAAAAGCTTTGTAAATTGCAAGCAGCAACAAAAAGGTTAAATTTCCCTGTGGTGCAATATAGCAAAAAAAGATAAATTAAAAGTGCAACATAATGAAAACAAAGAGTTGTTAAAGGTTTTTGGAAGGGGGGGTTGTTAAGTGTAAAGTAACAGGTTGTTGAAAGGAATTTTTTTCAGTCATCAGAGGCAGTTAATTTGGAAAAGCAGTTGCTGCAATCAGTGTAAAAATTATGTTTCATTAGCGTTTCTAAGCGGATGCAAGTAAATACAAAGTTTGACTTTGAAAAACTTGATTGTTAAATAAGTTGTTAAAAAAATTAATGATTAAATGTTTTGCTAAACTCATTAAATTTTACAAGATATACATAAGAGTGAAATTTTGGTAGTCTGATACTTAAAATGCTCTCATATTCTACTAAATATGAAATGTTTGTTTAAATTTCAACTTAAATTTTGTATCAAAGATTTTTCTTTATCAAACTCGTTTTGGGTGCATTTTGTAAAAAAAAATTCCAGCTCAGAATTTTACTTTTTTTTTAAACACAATTTTGAGTAGTACAACTCATTATATACCACTCATATTTGGGTCAGTAATACTAATAACTTTGCGAAAAACAGTCACTGCACGTTTCGTTACATAAAAAGTTATAACTCAAAAATTATTTGCGCAAATTGAGATGAGAAAAATCGTGCGTGTGTGTATGTGAAAAGTTTTTTCTGCATATCGCTCAAAAACGTTTTGCAAAACAACACCTACGAAAAATTACGCTGAATGCGCGCATGTTAAACTTTCTCAAAATCCTGTGACTTTTCACTCACCACTTACCGCTTACCAACGAATAATATTGTCACGCTGCTGTTGACCGACTGCCAACTGCAAAAACTTGTGTGTCAGTGGGTGGAACACCTTAAAAATTACGTGACATAAGTAAACAAAAGTTGAAAATTCTGCATATTCACGCGTGCATTTGAATAAAAAAAAGAACAATTTAAAAAGTCACGTGAGTGCGCAACATTTTGTTTCTGGGGAAATATGAAAAAAACCTAAAAATATGCTAACCTTATTATAAATTTTATTACAGAAAAGTATGTAGAACAGCGTCAAGTAATTGAAGTTAAAATTAGATGTTATGAGGATGCAAGTCGTCCTATTAGCCTCGTACGTAGCCACATGCTTAATATGTGCCGCAAATTTTGAAAGCTTTGAGAAAATTTGAGTCAAATAAATAAATAATTTAGTGCAGTATCATGCAATATGACTGACAATGTTTATTGCCAAAAGCCTACAACTTAATGGTTCAGTGTTATTCATTTAAAAGTATGGGCTTTTAGGCATCAGAAGCCTTACGCCCTTTTCAAAAATAACAGAATACCAAAAGTGTTAAATGCTACAAAAAAAGCTTAGAAGTTACCATTGAATTAAACCTTTCAGGCTCTATTGCTATCAAAAATGGTAGTAAAATTTGTTTAACCCTTTAATGGCGAAAGTGACATTTTCTTCCATGACTAGTAAATCTTTTTTTGTTTAGCATTCTGAAAGAAGTTAATAATTTCTTATGCTTAATGTTTAGCTCAAATCTGGCTCTATCTTAAATCTGGCTCATTTCTTAAAAAATCCGAAAAGGATTATAAACATTGTTGCTTTAAAGTGTTTCAACTTTTCTACATATCAAGACAATGTTGGTCCTCTTATTCTTTCTTATGCACGCGCATGCAACATGCGCTAGTAATGGCTCATGTCCAGTATTGCAGTGTTGCAACAAACATGTTGCCCATTCACATGTGCACAACATTGACTTTATGTGAAGCAATCAAGCCAAATGATGGCGTTGAACAACAATAAATCTTTAAAAAAAAAAACAAACATAAATTTATGCTGATGACGACGATGATGGTAGTGATTCTGTAAAATATTTGACAAAAGCAACATAAAGCAAAAATAAAAGAAATGTTGCAAAGGTATTAAGAGTAAAGTCAAGTTTCAAAAATCTTTTACAGCGAAGTTATGCTGACGGACAGGTAATCCCTCTTAACAGAACTTTTAAGATATTTTTTCTTATGTACTTTCACTTTTTGACTAAATTATATTATGCTGAACGTCTTTTGAACAGGTAGTTCGCCATTAGTGTAGCTGAGGGGCTGAAAAATGGTCCTCGTAGTCCATGAAAGTGTAAGTTGGTGGGTCTTTGTAATTTGATGCAATATATTGCATTTTACTAAGGTTTTTGGGATGTGAAAAATAATGACCTTTTTTTTAGTAAATAAAATCATCAAAAATCGCTCTCAATGTTTAGTTTGAGAACCTCATCCAACGCTTACTACTAAATTATTATCCGTAATCACGAATTATCGAGAATCGTGCTCACGCTATCATTCACAATTTTTCAATTTAAATCTTCTTTTCGAGACTTCACGAAACCGTGAAGTACGCTCTTACAACAATTTTATTATTTTTATTTTATTTAAAGCGAATAACTTATATGCTGCTTAAGCGATTGTTGCATTATCTTCGTTATTAAGTTTAATGCATGCCCGTGTGCTGTGACGCCCAGCGGCAATATGACTGACATGCAGCGTTTGATGCTACCGTATGCGTTCCACAGCTTGACAGCTGTCAGTAGCTTGTCAATATTGATGTTATTGCTGACGCCTGATTGATGTCGCATGGTATTGCATTGCGTTGCGTTGCGTTGCGTAGTATGGAGTGGTGTTTTTAATGCTTAAGTAGTTGCTGTTGCTTACGGTGTTATTTTTTCTGCCTTACCGTACCTGCCAGTAAGTCATAGCTTATGGACATTGCTGTATTGTTTTTTTTTTTCACTTTGCTATTTGGTCTTTGTCCTTGTCATTCCTGCTTGTGGTGACAACGAATTATTAAAAAATTTATGAGAATCGTGCTTGAAATATTAAAATTGTAAATTTTTTCTATTGCGGTATTTTAGAATGCGTTGCATAATTGATAAATGTGACAATAGGATAATAGGTCACTGAGAGATTCATAATGGCAGAGTTATTTAGTTGAAGGGAAATTGATTTTTCACATCACAATTTTTATAAGTTATTTTACTTTTATTGAGTATTGAAATTTTAAATCTTCGATTTTTTGAGCATTTTTCAACTTTTTCAATGTGTGATATAAGTGAATTATCCTTGATATTAATGATGTTATATAAAAGTTATTTAAAAAATAGCTAGCGCTACATTAACTTATTCCTAGGTGCCAAGGTCCTACGACTTATGCGTGAATTTCAACAGCACAAATAATGTCTTTTAAAGTTCTTCCGAAATACCATGATATTTATTTAAATTTTGGTCACAAATTCAATTAATTGTCTAAAGAGAAACTTAAATAAACAACTCACATAAATAGTTTAATTTTTCCTACAAACTGATTAAATTTTTTTAAGTTACCAGCTCACTTTGACTTTTAATCATAAAACAAGACAACAATAGTAGCAACAGCATTATCAACAATAAATAATGTAGAAATCCTTAACCTGCTTAGCCATACTGGCGTAGCGTAAACTAAACAATCAATGCATTGATTATTTACTGCTGCGTGCATTACTCATGTTGGTTATTATTGTTGTTTTGGCATCTAAATAACAAAACATCAGATGAGGCAGCCTAAATCTCAGCACAGAGGTCATTTGTGATTAGTTGCAGCAAATGCATCATTCTATGTATATGACAATGAGTCCTTGAATGCATCCTGTATGCAAGAGGCAGCACTAACAGCAGAATCCATTGTTTTACTCCAAAATTTAGGACACATTATGCACTTGCATCAATCATATTTTATAGCAGTGATTACTGCATGTAAGCGTTATAAAATACTTAAACCATTTTAGTATGAGAGTATCGATACTTTGCTAAAGTAAGTAAGTTCTGAATCTTAATTGTGTAATTCAGTTATAATATTATACTTAAATAACTACATATATCGTTCAACATTTTGTGTGATTTTTCAAATGATTTTTTTAAACGATTTCTAATTTTAATTTTTTTTATGTAAATTTTTCCTTATGTGCGAGTTTTAATACACCCCCTTAATGAAGTTACATGTTAATTTCGTTAAGTATCGAAGCATTGAAAAATCAAATTTTCAGCACTATGCAATTCCCAAATGTTTAGGTTGTTGTTAATTTGTTGTTGTTGTAATGAAAGTGCATTTGGTATATTAATAAGCAATTTATATAAAGTTGTTGCTATTGCTGTAGTTGTCATCTGCATACTGCACTATTGTTGCACTTAACTTATTTGCTCTTAAATGGTTTTCAGGCTTTTAGACGCCTTAATAATTCATTGTAACAATTGTTTTTGCTATTGCTGTTTAGGAATTTGTTGTTTTCATTGTTTTTAATATTTTTGTAATTGACATTGTGTTTTGTTGTTATTATTGTTGGGTTTTTGCCAATAGTTTATGTATGCAATCAATCATTATTGACTATATATTGGTATTCTTGTTGAACAATTCATTGTTTTTATATGTGTCAACGTATGCATGCGTATGTGTTTCTAATCATTGAGGTCATATTTGAACTTATGTGTTCATAAATTATACGTACTTTGGTGCATGTGTGCATTCAATGATTTTTGGTATAAGACATTAAATAATTAAATTTATTACTTTCAATTGTTTCTCAAATTTTTATTTCGTAATTTTTTTGTTTTTTTTTTTTAATTATAAATGCTAAAACTCATTTTGTTTCACTCCTTTATCCGTTTTATATCCGATTAATTTGAGCTAAATGCGTCACAAGAAATTTTAGTGTAGCAACCTTTTTTGAAAATATTTTCTGAGGAAATATGCTCAAAGCTTGGGATTTTTTCCTTTATTTCTTGTTTAGTTTTTGAATAATATTTGGACAAATTTTGATTGAGCTTGGAAATGGTTATTTTCCACCTTTCCCTATCGATTGATGCAAAAAAAAATTTTTATTTTGAACCACCCTAAAATTTTTTTTGCTCCAACCGATAAGAATTGGTCGGCAATGGCTTTGAGACACACCTTAGGGCGGCTCTTGACCTCGGAAAGCACCAAAATGATCGAAAACGGTACTTTCCAAGGTCCGGAGCCAACCAAAGTGTTGTCCAAAATTACTTTTCGAACTTTCCCAATCGATTGGAGCAAAAAAGAATTTTCCGAAAATGGGTCAAAAACGGTCCTTTCTAGGGTCCGGAGATACTCCAAATGATGGTATTTTTGAGACTCGAAACCACCTCTGATGATGGTCAAAATCCATTTTCGACCTCTTTCCTTCGATTGGTGTACAACATTTTTATTCGAGAAAGGACCAAAATCGGGCAGTTTTGGGACTTAAAACCACCTCTGGTGGTGGTCAAAATTCAAATTTGACCTCTCCCTTTCGATTAGTGTATAAAAAAATTTCTAAAATTGGATCAAAATCAGACATTTTTGGTACTCTGGACCACCATTAAATAATAATTGACAATGGAAAAACAATTTCAATTGGGCAATTTTTTCAATCACAAAAACCAAATAATAGATCACAGTTCCCTGGGACAAAACCTTAATTTCCATTTCCGGTTCCTTTTGGGACAAATTTTCTAAGATGTTCCCTTTTTGTTAAGAAAATTATTTCTGGATGCTTCACTTTTTTGATTTTCATACTCTATGATTCGTAGTATTTTACTTAAATCTTTCGCTTGTTAAATCAAAAACTGTTGATGAGAGATTCGGTAAAAAGCATAAACAAAATTTAAGATATTTTGAAAATTTCTTCTACTAGACGCATGCATTCTAATGTTTTGTATAAACAATATATAATTTTTTATTTCTTCTACCGACCTCTGTGTTCACACATTTGACTTGAGTTATCCGATTAATTTTCTAAATTCCTACCCAAACTTATTTAATTTGAGTTTCAAAACCAATTTCATTTCCTTAAAAAAATTGGTTTCTTTAAACTTAAACTTTTGAAGTTATTGATTTTCTATGTTGCTAACACGAGACATTGGCCGCATACAAAAAAAGGCAAACTTCACTGCACACTTACATAGACATCAGCAACGCATACATTGTATTATGACAAAAACAACTGCAGTTGAGTTGCTGCACTCATTCTGGTGGCCACAGCAGTCAACCCACACACACACACACATCTAATTCTTATTTTTAGTTGGTTGCACTCACAATGTTGCGACTTTACGCCAACGTTCACCGCAAGGCCATTCCGCCTTCGTGCTACTGATTCCCACGCTTTTTCTTTTACGGGTTTTTTCTCTCTACAACTGCTGGCAAAGCTCACAGGTTGATTGCTTTTTCCATGTTTTTCATTTTGTTCATTCATTTGCTGCAGCGGTTTTTTCTGTGTGTTGCGTTGCTGCTGCGTGCCAAGTTTTTGTATTTGGTTGTTCTTTATTCTTTTTCGAATGGCGCGCATTTTTTGCTTCAACTTTCCACACGTTTATTTCGGTTTCTTTTGAATCCGCGTTGGCAATGGTTTTATTTTTAATTTCAGTTTTCAGTATTTTTTTTATTTTTTTGTTTTGTAGTTCACTTAGCTTAACGCTCTCAAGTGCAAGTGCAACTGCAGCGTTGTACAGTGTTTTGTTGAGAGGTAGAAAGTTGTCAAAATACTAGGGAGTAGAATTTGAGAGACGATTTTTTCTACTGAAAAATAATGTTAACACTGGGATTAGATTTTTCCATTTATTTTGTGCAATAAATACTTTTTTAATAAATGTCCAAAAATCAAATTCTATTGAAAGAATTTGCAAATTGTTCACAAATGATTTTTTCTTTAAATTTTAGATTTATTGGAAGGCCCAATTATGCGGATTTCTGACTTTGAGCGAAAGTTGCATTTAGCGAAATTTTTTTTTCTAGGAAAATCGACAATGCTTTGGGAAGATTCATATAAAAAGTTTTTTCCCGACAACTGAAAAAATGCCATTCATTTAGGAAGGAATACAGGTAAAATTTGTTCAGCTCTTTAACCACTGTGCAGTTGCTTAATACTTTTTTTTTGCTAAGCCAATGGCACAATTATTTGCCATGGATATAAATTGCGAATTCATCTTACACTTTCGGCTTCACCTCTTCGACCTCCTTTGATGCAACTTTTAGTCGCTTTTATGTGTGCTGCACACACACACACACACACACAGTCTTTTAATTTAATAAATTTTACAGCAATTTTGGTAATGAGCTCAGGTCGCTAGTGAGAGGTTGTTTTTGTTGCTATGCTTTGCTGCATTGCTGCAAGACTTTAAAGTCTTTGTAGAATATATGTATGAACACAAAAAGGTTTTGGCCAAAATTTTAATTTATTTCTTTTGAATTTTTAAGTGGCTTTTTACTGATTTATTTGATTGTGCATTTTTGAGCGCATGCAGTTATTTATTAAGGACATTTGTAAACCAACGACATACATATGTTATGCCTCTCAGCATTTAAGTTGTTATAGTGCTTAAAAGCCTATTTGCATTTCATAAACTTTCATTATTTATTTAAGTTCAGGTGAAAGTTAAAAAAAATGCTCTGTCACAAAATATCCTTTTAATTTTTAAGGTTTGCAATACTTTATACAACGCTGCATATTTGAAAAAAACAAACTGTTCCATTTTAAAGTATTTAGTAAAAACTCTACTGCATTCTTTATAGCTGATTGTAGTAGTAGTATCTTTGGCTTGATGTGCTGAGTTGCATTTGTATTTCGATTTTTTTTTTTGGTGAATGCAAAATTTTTGCTTTATGCGAAAAAAATTGTTATACAAAAAGAAGTACTATATTTGTATATAAAATGCTTAAGCAAAAAAAAACAACAAAAACAAATATATCAAAAGTATTTTTTAAAATCCTTTTTTTTTTGTGCAGCAACTACAGCGGAAGCGCAAAATAAAAAATGCACACAAAGCAACATATAAATTGTTTTTTAATGCAAACAAGGCAAACACATTTTTTTAACCCCTTCATTTTATTTATTAAATTTTTTTTTTAACTTTAATTTTTTATATTCTGCAGTTTTTTGCTTTGAGCAGCGCACTAGTGCAAGCAACTTTTTTCCACAAGCGTTTAGTTGTTTTTTTTGCGCTTTACTGTAGCCGTAGAAGCTTTGCTTTGCTTGCGAAACGAATTTAAAATTACCTTAGCGCCATGCAAATAAAAATGTTGCATACTTTTGAGCAGCAAACGGTGTGCGAAGTTTTAAATGTACATAGTTTTGTGTGAATGGGCAAACGAGAAAAATGACTCAAGGAGGAAAATAAAACCAAAACAAACAGGAAGTTGCTGCAAAATATTTGTACTTGTATAAAATGTATACCGCTGTGCTAAATAAATAAAAATAAGCTATGAATTTGAATTAAACTTAGATGGGATTTTAACACATTCTAAATAATCTTAGATTTTGCAGGATATCGTTGTCGTCGTTAAGTTTCCTTGATTTTGTGTACAATTTGGAATGCAGTTTTTGACAAAAAAACTTTGAGCCGAAAATAAATTTTAACATTTCAAAAAAAAACTGCAGCATCCGCTTAAACAACCAATTGTACCAATTGCAATAAATCTTTAACAAAACACTACACTTGTTCACTCAATATCCTGTGACATTTTCATTCGCAATGAATTATTATCAACATTCACAAATTTTTCAATGCTGCCACATTATTTCTAACAGTTATTGTTATTATTATTTTTATCACCACAATTAATTCCAAACTATAATGGAAAGTGCGGATGCAAGAAACCAAAATCTTTAAAAAAAACACGTCCTTTTGGTGGTTGTGACATTGGTGTTTATGTTTAGCGCACAAAATTGCTAATTGATTTTGTGTTTTCTTCTCGTCTTTAAGGAGAGTTTGTTTTTCTTTGTTTTCAGCATTATTTGTTTTGTTGTGGTATCATGCTATTTGTATTTTGCAATGTCCTTATAATTTTTCTACCGCTTTCTCCTTCGCTTGATGCTATTTTGCTTCTTTTCTGAGGTATTTTGTTTTGTTTCGTTAGCATTGTTTTTTTTTCCAGATAATTAATGAATTATTTTGTTCGATTTAATTAAGAAGTTTTATGTTTACGCTGTCACATTAAGCGTTGTGTATTTTAATTGTTTGTTTGTTTGTTGTGCACATTTGTCTACTAATTTGTCCTTTAGTTTTTATTGTTCTGACATTAAAACAAAGCAAGACATATTGATTTAATATTAAGTGAATTTTGTTGGCGGTTGAGAAAAATATTGCACAAAATGAAGAAAATTTTGGTTTCTTATAAAAAATTATAAATGTTAGAATACTTTAATTGCAGAATATTTTTTTTTTGAAAATATTTTGAGATTTTTGGTACCTCCAAGTTTGTTATCTTTCGTGGCCATACATATAACTCTAAGATAACTTTATTTTTCAATATATTGAGGAATTTTATTAAGGCCTGTATGTCTATTGGTCTGTCGCAACTTGGCTATTGAAGTTTAGTGCTTGTCTATTTTGCTCAACATGGCGTATGAGTTATTTTATAATTTTAAAGAACATTAAGCGATCTCTTAAACTTGCTGATTTTCAATGATTTTCGAAATGTATATGTTACCGGCCAAACTAGATTTTATGATAAACTAGTTTTTCCTAGGCCAAACGAGTCTATCCGATGCGTGTTTGGATAAACTAAATAAGCCTAGGACGAATTAGTTTGTCCTGATAAAAAAAATTACCATTTCAGGATAAACTGGTTTGGCCTAGGATTAACTAGTTTTTTCTAAATCAAATGTTTTGAGGGCTATTATGTACTTTTTGACCCATTGTCACAGGGGGTGAGGGTTGCAGGGGTAGTTCACAAGAGGTACTCTGAACTTAATTCCCTTGCAGAATTTCGAAAGTCATTGTCAGAATTATTTTTCTTATAGGTATGGTATTTGTGAAGTTATTTATTTAGTTCCAATAAATTTTCACGATTGCAAGGTACGTCATCTACGACATCAAACAGCTTTCTCAACATAACCTACATGACGTATAAGTAACATTAAATATTTCTACAGAAGAATTTTAACTTTAATTAAATGTTACTCATACGACACATTATGAGCTTATTGTGAATTCACATTAAAACAAAAATTACGATAATGCTAATGTGTGAAACAAAACTTGGCGCAATTATTTATCTCTTTGATGCATATTCTTAGTCAAAGTTTAACATAAATTCAAATTGCTTTTTAAATGAAAGTGAATTCATGAATTATAGTCCTACTCCAAAAAGCAGCTAAGCCATTACTCATACGTATAACCTAGTTTGGAAAAGTTTGAAAAAACATACGTATATAGGATGGAAGCAAATTGAATTGAATAGTTTCATAGAAAAGCTAGAGTTGGTGATATCATTGTAGAATTAACTTATGTGCTTAGAAAGCATGCATAAATTTTTAATAAATAAATTATGTTATAAAAAATTAATTAAATTAAAGCAAAATAATATTGAACTTTAATACCGCGTTGCACATTTTTCTAAACATTAAAATTTATTTTGCAACATTTGGCATTTTATGTTATCTCCATAAATTCATATTTTTGTTCAATTTACTTCTCTTAATTTTTTATGCGTTTTCTTTTTCAAACAAAAAAGTATATTAAAATTAAGCAGTTAAAATAAATAAATGAAAAATCGCTTACTTTGTAATTCAGCTATTATCCAACTCAACGTTGATAGCAACAACAACAGTAGCAGCAAACTTTCTAGTTGAGAAAACACAAGATGCACAGCAACAACAATGATATGAAAAACAAAAGCAGATTTAAGCAGCAGCAGCAGCAGCAACTTAAGTTTGAAGTGACTGCAGGGCAAAAAGTTCTACTCCACAGAAATTCATTTTCATTGTTGAACTGAAAAAAAGGAAGATAATTTCAAAAAAAAAACAACCAAAAGAATTGAAAATGAAATATAATAGCTTACAAACTGCAGAAACAAATAGTAAAAGTACAGAAAAAAATGATATTAAATTGTAAAAGATTTCAAAGTGACTACAAGTTATTAAAACAATAATAGAGTAAATTAATATTGTTGTTGCACAAAATTAATTGCATATTTAAAAGTATCATTCAAATTGAATTTTGAACAAAACATATTGTAGAAATTTAAAAAGTCACAATTTGACATTTAAAAGAAAATTGGCATAACAACTTTGTATGCATACAAAGATAAATAACAGCATATACGAAAATGATGCATTAAATTATGCACCAATGTTTGCATAAAATTTGCATATAAGGTAAAAAATACTCACATATAGTTAGAGAATTTTTTGAATGCTTTACTCACTTTGTTTCTTTGCTTTGACTTCAAATATTTATGCATATTATTTGTTATATATCTTTTTATTAAACAAAATTACTTAAGTAGAAATTAATTTTTATTCAAAAGAAATCTAGATAAATAAAACTTTTATTTGAAACAAATAACTTCACATAGATCAATATTTTGCTTAGAATTTAAATTTTTGTATAAGCAAAATCATGCAAAAAAAATCTATGAATTCAAAAATATTGAGGATTCACAATGGAGAAAAAATGCAACAATTTTAGTTACTACATACACTGGATAGATTTGTATGAAAACTCCTTATCAACATTTTTATTATGTAAGCTATGTAAGTTTAGTATGTATGCAATACAGAGATGTATCTAAGCAGTTTATGATGCCATCTAATTAAATATTGATGCGAGCATTTTTCAGCTTTTTATACCCTACACAGAGGGTATATTCACTTTGTCATTCCGTTTGTAACGCATAGAAGGGGGCGTAACAGGTATAGAAAAGTGTATATATTATTGATCAGCGTCACCACCTGAGTCCATATAGCTACTTATGTCCGTCTGTCTGTCTGTCTCTCTGTCTGTCTGTCTGTCTGTCTGTCTGTCTGTCTCTCTGTCTGTCTGTCTGTCTGTCTGTTGAAATCACGTTTACGGGAAAACTAAGCAAGTTAATGCAATGACATTCGGCACACAAGTCACACCTTCTTGCAAGCTGCTAGCATATAGAAATGGGCGAAATCAGATCACGGCCACGCCTACCGCCCATACTCTATGTAAATATACCTCAGACCATTTTGAAAAAAGTTGCTGCGATTTTGATGAAACTTGGTGATTTGGTGAACATGTGAATAAAATTAAGATTGGGCTTGGTTTTAAATTTGTAAAGGCTCTCAAAGAGGCGTGGCCTCTCACGGCAAAAGTTTCGTTAACATTAATGCCTAAAATCTGCACAAAATAATTCGTATTCCATGTTTAAATATATTTAATTTTTGGCAATTTTGCCTACATCTAAAAATGCTGCATTCTTATCTGTACAACATATGCATCAAATAACTTATTTTTTTTATACATATTTACGCGTAGATATAAAATAAATCAATTTTATTATAGTGAAACAAATAAGCACTAGAAAAATGTTCGCATATTCATAAAACTTCACACACTTTTACGGTACAATCAATGCAATTGCATAGTGAAATTTTATTGAAGTTGTGCACTGCTGCGAGTCACAGGATGCTGGACAACAATAACCTGCAGGTGCATTTTTATGGCTCATTTATAATATTTCATACTCTAATGCGAAAACAGGAACAGGAATGCAAAAACAGTAAAATAAATATGAAATCAGTTCTACATTATGAACGGCAATCATAAATATTTAACAAAAGCAAATGCGGTAAATCAAAAAAACAACAAAAAAACCAATAGCAATTGCAATAATAATCACAACAAATGTATAAATAATAAATTTTATTTGCTTGTAGGTTTAAAAATTAAAATTTTTGATTTATAACGCCTAAGTGCAGGCACTAAATTTTTAATTTTTAACGCATGCACACAAATGCAGTCGATTAAAATCATAGCATAGCGGAAACGGAAGTTAATGTTTTGGAAGTAAATGCACGAAAAATATAATTTACCACAACAATTCTGTGTGTGTGCATGTGTGGTGCACAGTGCATGGCAATTAAAATTTGTGCTGCAATACCACCACACTGCACCCTACAGCTATTTACGCTAAGATACCGCAATTGCATGCTGATAAGCAAAAATGCAGTATACAATCTTATGAAATGCGCACAAGTGTGGGTGTCTGCACATGCAATTATGTGCATAGGTAAGTGTGTGCATTTGCAAACAACGCCGTAAATCAACATTAATGCAAATACAAATAACGCGATACTGCAGCTGCTGCTGCTGTTGCTGCAAGCATTGATATGAGCGCCTTTGGAAATGTATCTTTGGTTTTAATTATCATCCGTAATAACCAAATCCAAATCCAAATCAAAAACCTTACCGTTATGCGGTGAAATTATTTAATATATATAGTATGGCATACCTGTATTTATATGTATGTAAGTAATAACTGCCTATAAGGCTCCTTAGGGAATGCTGTGCTGTAAATTATGACAATTTGTAACGCGTTGTTTTGAGTTTGACGGGGATTGTGCTTGAATATTTGTAGCGGTTTCGTATGCAATTTATTTGCTGAAGGTGAACTTTTAAAATTTTGACCTTAAGTCAAATTTTTGTTACTTTTAACTTTAAACTTTTGTATCCGAAACCTTGTAAAAACATTTTGAAAGTCGATCCTTTTAAATTTAAAACGGATTATGGTTGAGGATTGTTTACTTTAATTCGATATGGCATTTGAATCAATTTCTTATTAAGTTTTAATAAATTTTAAGTTTAAAATTTTATATAGATAAAAACTTAGTTGGCTTTGTGTTGGACCTACCTTTTTTTGAGTTTTCATTGCAACCACAAATTTTAAGTTGAACAAGTTTTTAAAACAAACACCCAACAAATAACTTAACAATTTTCACTTCAGTACACAGAAACACAATACTTTTGAGCAGAACTTACATACACCGGCATACGTGAACAGCCACATGTAAGAACACACGAGAGATGTGAACAAAACTTTTCGCTTATCGCAGACTTTACAAATCATTAGATTTTCATATCCGATGAATAACCAAAAAAAAAAGTAATGAAATGAAATTTAATAGGTAGGTACTTTTGAAGTTGAACTGAAAATTTTATCATCTAAGATTGTTTTTATGAAGATTTTAAATATCACTGCTTCAGCAATAGAAACATACAAAATGCCATTGGCAGTCAGAATTAAAGTAAAATAAACTAAATTTTGACAATTTCTTGTGAACGTCTTAGTATTTTCTTGTGAAAGTTTTAGTACTTATTACTTTTTTGATCTATCAAGAGTAGTTAAATAATAATATATATTATTTACATGTAAAACTGACAGACTTTGACAGCTTCTTTAAAAAATGAGCTGCATAAGGGTTCAACTACTTAACAAGAAATATGTTTTTGTTTTGGACTACAAAATACTTTAATATATTCAAGGAAAAAAGTTTATGCCGTAAAAAAATATTTAAATTTTTTCAAATAATCGATATTTTCGATTTCTTTTATTTTCGATCAAAAATACTTGTTATATTGTATTTTATTTTCGCTCAAAATACATTGCTTTGATAATTTTAGATCAAAAATAGTTTTTAGTATGAATTTTTAAATATTTGATATAAAATATCCGTCGCTTTCTATTTCTGTCAGCAGAGACCTTTTTGGTCCTTTTATGTATTGTACTTTTTTTTATACAAAATTATAATAACTTTTAATTATATATTGTAAATGACTTGGAAACCAGGCAGACTGGAAACAGGCTACATGTCTAGAATTTTAGACAAATTGATTTATTTTTTTTTAATATTTCGAAAGTTCAATGTTTTGAAAATATACCGTTAAATTTTTGTAATGATATTGACAGTATTTTAGGTTATAAAGCCTTTATAGCAGGTAGCGAACGGTTGGCCCGCATCCGAAATTAAACATACTTAAAACTTTAAAGAAACAACTTTTTTCTGCACGGTGAGATAAAAATAAAAAAAAACCATTCATACGATTCATCTCAAATTTGAGTTTGTTATTGAGATCTTCAGTCGCTATGACCGGAGCCTCCAAAATTTATTTATAATAATAACTTCTTATTTTTAACGTAAAGAACTACTGTAAAATGGTCTATTTTCGATATTTAAATTTCAAGAACGCGCCATTTTACAAAAATTTTTTTTTCAGTCCTGGAGACTCATATAGATTAATAATTTCCTTACTTTTTATTTTTGAGATAAGAGAGAGATAAGACAGAGCTTATATTTTACCCGTCGCATAGGAACCTTTTTTAGAAAGGGTCATCTTCAGCGCCAATTTTTATATAGTTATTATTGTTTTTCGATTATTATAAAAATGTTGTTGTATGCTGTTTGAGGGATATAATATACTTACAAAGTTTTTTTATCGTTGTTCATTATATTCATCTTCAAAAAAAATTCTGAAAATGCCTTAAATTTACGGGTACTAGACGACTGGGTGGCCTTAAGGTATTTTTGAATTTCTTTTTCAATATTACAAGCCATTTTCATTGCAACTGTCCCATACTTGAATGCCCAGCTCTTTTGACAACGCTGGAGCTGTGTTTAAACTTACGATGAAGTTCTATGGCATTTTGTCTCGAGTGTCCTTAATTTGCCGCAATTACAATACGGATTTTATTTTTAAATATAGGAAAATTAAAAGATTTTAAAATAATACCATAGTCTAGAAAAAGTCGTACCTACTCATCACAAGTTCTATGGTTTTATAGCCATTTTTTTATATACATACTCGTTAAATATTTTTTTTTTTCAAATAAATCAAAATTTTTATATTAATGCACTTTATTTTACAACATTTCTGCTTACAATCAATTAAAAAAATAAGTCATAGCAACATGCTGCTACCCTACCATAAATCACAGCTTCATACAATAAACAGAGTATGCAGTATGCAATCAGTAATGCATAAATACAGAGAACACAAATCTCAAGCATACCAACGCGGTAATACTGCATTTCCTACATATCCTATGGCATCCATAACAAATAGCGATACTGCTTGCTTAAAATAGCAATTCATAGAAACAAATAGCAGCGGATGATAAATTGCGCTCACGAGGGTGCAATGAAAATGACAAATACACACAATCGCACATGTACAACAGTACCAATACCAGTACCAACATATGCAAGTAAACAAACACCTGCAATTGCCTGTAAGTCTGTCAGGATACAAAATACGAATTGCAGGTTAAATTGCAGTTAATTGCTGGTTACGAGTAGCTTAGTTGCAAATAAACAATTTTGTTGCATTCCAGATTGTCATACTGCATTTTTCTCAAAGACGATATATTGTGACAGTTAATAATTTTTCTTCTCACAGATTTATGCACAAAATTTATTCAATTTTTGAATACTGCAGTGTATATTGTCATTCTAAAGTTATGACAATTAATTTGCTTTGCTGCAGTTGCTGTATGTTGCATCAGCTGCAGTTATTTCAATTTTGTCGATTTCTTTTATTTATTTTAAAGCAAACAATTTGTCATTTTTATGACATGTTAAATACAATTTTTCATATTTAAAGTGTAATAAATAATGATGAGTGAAACGTTTGATCATAATTTCATAAATTGTAATTCTCTTAAGCTAAAAATGACTTTCTTTAATTACTTGTTATTTTATAATTAACAATAAGCAAGTGCTAAAATTCAACTATTAGTTTCTTCATTAAACTTTGCTGAAATGAAAAAAAAATATCAACAAATTTAGCACAAACTTTAAGTGCAACTGCTAAAATTCGTTAACCCAAAAATGAGCAAAAATTTACACAAAAGTTCAATTGCAGCAAAGTGTCAGTAACAGCAACAGCAACAGCAACAGCAATAGCAGCAACTACTACAAAACTCCATTATGGTTCGTTTTTACGCAGTTGAATATCAAGACAACCGCAAAAACAACAAACTCAACACCAAAAATGGCTACCAATAGAGGAGACAAAACAACTAAACGCATTTAAAGAGCCAAAGTTTTGTTAACACTGGCAAATAGCAAATGAAAATGAAAATGAAAACTTTGCAGCAAAACTGAAAACCAAATGATTGCTGCAAAATGAGACCTACGGAGTTGGTGAGAAAAAACCAAAAATAACAACAACAGCAATAGCTAAAACTAATGCGTCTAAAATAAACAAAAGAGAAAAAAGAAAAAAGAAAAACAACCGCATGTTGTACCAACAGTGACAGCGGTAACTGCATTGGCAGAAGAAGTAGAAGCGGCTTTCACACTAATTTTTACTTTGCTGGTGCTGCAGCAGTGGAGAGATAAACCGAAATTACATTTCGAAACAACAAGAAAAACACTGAAATAACAACAGCTACTGCACAACAAAAACAATCGCAATTGTTAAAATGCACCAGTGGGAGTGGTAAAATGCTTTGGTAGCAGCAGCAGCTGGAGTGCACAGTGTTTGATATGTGAAAGTTTTTGGAAAGAGATTCAATCAAAAATTTTGTAGTATGATATATCGTATATTTTGTTTGTTAGAAAACAGATTGAGTATATAATATACAAGAAACTACATATAAATCCAGAACTGGCCATATTTTAAATGGCGTCCAAGTCGTACAAGAAGTAAGTACCCTTTTTACCCCACTCCACGGACGAAATTTTTGATATAGAATTTTTTTAATTTTTTACATAATACAGGGACCAAGTTCATATGATGATCGTTTCGAGTGCACTCATGCGGACCTCTAATATACAATTTTTTTGCAAAATTGACTTTTCGAGCCTTTTTTTCTGGGAATTGAGTAATCAACTGAGTGAAATCAAGCTCTACGATTTCGATAAACAAAAATGCCAAAGAATTTAATCGTTCTCGTCTCATTGTTAATCAAAGAAAAGTTTTGATCAATATCAACTTCCAAAATGTTCTTCCTCTACTTGCGACTGTAATTGGCAATTACAGTTATACACGAAATGAAATCCAAGTGCTCGGAAATATGTCGCTTCGCGAATTCCGTTCTACGATGAATTGCAGAATATTTTTGGAAAAATTCGACGCAATCCGGATCAAATGTCGGAAGTTTTTCAGTTCTTCAAAGAATTCCAATCCATTTATGTCTCAATCAACTTCACGAGTGAGAGCAGTCTGCAAATTTTTTCATTTTGACAGCAGCATTTTGAAATTATGTAGTTACCAAGTTCTTGCCACAACGCCATAAATCTTACACTGTGTTATAAGCCAAAAACTAATATTTGAATTAAGCAGACAACTGGGCACGGTTGCATTTACATTAAAAAGTAAGCGACACCACAAAATAAGTGTTTACAATATGATTACATACAACAAGAGTCTTGTGCTTGTGCTAAGGCAAATGAAAGTAGTGTGGTGAGGCTAAAGCATTTGTTAAACTTGGAAAGGTTAGTGGTATAATGCTTCTGTAGAATTAGCTAAAAAGCCAAAACCAACGCAAAAGTTCGAGTTTACAGCTGCAGGAAAAGAAATTGTGCTGCTTTGGTTTTGCATAAGAAATGCATTCGTATGCAAATTTTCTATGCAATGCAATTTGCAAGCAAAATACAAAAGTTTTCTCTATAGCGCGGTATAAATGCGGGGTACATAAAGCGCTGTACCGTGAAAGTGTGAGTGCTGCGCATTTTGCACCTTTTTCATATTGAAGTTACCCTAACACTTTTTTTCTTTACTTTGATTTGCATTGCGTTGCACAAATGCACTTTATTATGGTGTACACTTTCACACTTTTCTTACGCCCTTTTTTTACACATTTTGCTGGATATTGCTAAAGTTATATTATGCAACTTTTATGCGGTTGACCTACTAGTAAACAAACCGTGTAACAGCAAAGTGACACAACAGCAGTTACGGCGGAAGTTTGCTGTTAATAACAAATAAGCGAGTAGATACTATGCAAAAGTGTTTAGCTTTAAAATAATTCAAATTTAAGACAATGGTATAAAGGGCCTTCAAGTGATCTAAGACTGCTTCGTTGGATTTCTTTGGTCAAAAAAAGTGTTGCAGAAAACCCAACTACTTCTCACTCCCCGTCGGGCTGAATCTTAATTTCGATTCAGTGGCAATTTTAGTATTTTTAATGTAAGTAACATGAAAACTATTTTTGAAGTGCTCAAATATTGACAAAAATTTGTGATATCAAACTTTTTCTAAGCCAAAGCTTTACAAGAGAAGTAAAGCCAGACTTCCATATGTTTACAACCGCATTTATAAAGACACAGTCAAAAAGCAACAGCTCTTCAAGCGCTGCTTTCTTTTGTTTTCCCTTGCGTAAATAAGAGTTCTAGAGGAGTCCTTTTGTTGTTTTCTTCTTTTTGCGTTTCTCAGTATTTTTTTTCCCTTATATTCATACTGCAAGGAAATGTAATAAAATCATCTGATGTTGTAGGCATTCTAAACACACATACATACATACTATTTTTTTCTTCTTAGTATTAACGCATTGTTTACATTGTGCGTGTAGGCGTCGAAAATTGCTTTTGATTTCTGGTGTGTTAAAAATAAATTAAATACAAGCAAGCTGTAATAAAATCAAAGCATCAAAGGCTTCATTCCAAGTTGCTTCTTTGATTCTTTCCATTTTTTTTCTTTTCTTATTTTGTTTCTTTTTTTTTTGTTTCTTTTTGGATGCCTTATTAATTTTCTAATAATGAAAAAATTGTTTCATATTTGAAAAGTTAGCAAAAGTATGAAAATGAAAACATTAAGCTTTTGCTGTTGTTAACACAACATGACGTATGAGTGACTTTAATGAAATTATGAGAGTTTAATTTAAAGAAAGAATTAAAAGTTTGACTTAAAATATAAATTAAATTCTTTTGCTTAGATAATTTAATATATTTTATTAAAAAATAAATCAAAAAATTTATTTTTTTCAACAGCTAACTTAGTTTTGCATAAGCTATTTTTACTGTTTAAATTTCACTTATTGCTTCGAACCAAAAACGCAACCCACTGTAAACCACTTTTTCCATACAACTTTAATTTGCCATTAGCAGTCTGTGGAGTTTCTTGCTGTTTTTTGCATCCTTCTTGAAAGTTTCTCACACTGCTTCCTTAACGCTTTTAGTTGTAATTTTTGCTTAATTTTCAATGTGGCACTTTCGCGTAAAAGCGCAATTTTCACAGCGACTTAGCTGTTTTTTCTGTTATTTTCTTTTTTCTTCTAATTTATGCAAAGTCGTTAAAAGCAGCAATAAACGCACAAAAAGCTTCTTTTGGGATTACACCTTGGCATTAGCTGCGGGCATTGACGAAACACCCTTAGTGGAGATCCAAGCGATCAAATGTAAATGGAAAAAATAAAAATCCACAAAAATAAATAAAGCTCACAGCTCAAGTTAAATATTGGCGGCGGCAACGAGCAGTTAACAAGTGTTCAAAGTAAATCTGTAGCTTTAACTAAGGATTTTTCTTCCCTATTGGTAGTTGGCTAATGTTCATGTTGTCTTTTCAGTTCTCACTCTGTAAATCAGATCTGTATAGAGTTTTGTTATTTGTTTGTGGAATGTTTGGCAGTAGGAAAACATACTCAGTTACTCGTTTTAGGGTAAAATTTTGTTTGAAAGCAGTGTTGTTTCCTTTGGGTGGTCATTTATAGTTTTTGAATGATATGAAATAGAAATAATGAAGAAGGTTTATATAAGTTTGTATGCTTTATAAGTGATATCCAATATCAAATACTTATATAAAAATAATTTAAAGGAAACAAAAATTATTTGAATTCAGATTTTTTCTCTAATGTGAAAATCACAATTACAGAAAATCAAGTGATTTAATTCATTTATTGTAAGTCAAAACCAAAAATTTTATTCCATTTTCCCACATTTACAATTTACATGCTACTGTAAATTATTGCCCTACACTTCTGCCTATTATTAAATCTTAAACTTAAATTTCACTATGACTTAAAAATTGTCAACTTCCTGTCTTCAATAAATTAATAAACTTCATTTTATATATATTAATAAATACCAAAGTTAATTGAGCGCAAATGATGCCAGAAATTAAGTGAAATACCAAAGTAATTAAAACATTAGCAACAACAAAAGCCATAAGTAACAATTTGCAATATCACCATCACCAACAACTCGTGAAGCCTACTACTTGATGGAATCACAAAAAACAGCAATGTCTGCACACAAAATTGTAAGAAAAACCGAAATTATTTTCTTCATTAACAGTAGGGGAACATTTAATTTTACGCTTTATTTATTTAAAGTATTAAAGGAATTTTCAATAAATTTTCATCTCCAGCAGCGGAAGATGTCAAGGGAGCTCATTAGGCAACATTGAAGTTATGCGGTAGTTGTGAAAGTTTGAAATTTAAAAATATTGTAACATAAATGAAATGAGGGGCGTGGAAAATAACTGTTCTAGAGTATTTAAGTCAATTAAATAATAGAGAATTTTTTCTAATATATTTTCATTATCTGTATTTATATATTCGTGTGAAATCCATAATTATGACTTCAACATGAAGGCAGATAGGCAGACAGCCATAGCTAAATTAGCTGAAGTAGTGACGTTAATAGAAAATATGCTGACTTTTCTTATTCGACACGCCCCCTCCAATGCATTACAAACAAATTGACCCTATGAAAAACAGATTGGATTAAAAGTTGGTCATACGTCATGTTAAGGCGTTAAGGTTAATGTTCAACTGTGAAGTGTTTTTTTTTTTTTTCAAAACCAGCCATATATTTACATGTATTTAATCAATTTAGTAAAGGATATTTTGCAAAATGTAATTATTTAAAAAATTTCATAGCGACAGAAATTTGTTCAATAGCTTCTTGTGAACAAATTATTAAGTCTACTAATTTATATCAAGTAAGAGTTAAATGTCATTACTAAGACTATGATAGAGAGAAAAACCTTAAAACTTTTAGCAAAATAGATTTCGTTACAACTAAATACTTGAAGATGATTTCTCAGATTAACCACAAATACCAAAAGTTTAAAAACCTATTTTCAATATGTTTTCAAAGGCCAAGATGCTTTGAATTAAAATAAATCAATGTCCATTCTTCTTTTCCTAATAAATAAGCCAACAATTTAATTGTATAAAACGTTGTGTCTCGTTTAAATAAATATATGTACAATGTCCTTAAATTTCAGTCACGCTTGAAGAACAACAGCGCTACAATACACTGCCAAGTAATACTACCTACTTAAGAGCTCCTCCCCTTACATTAAATATATATATATTTTTTTTTTTGCCTCAAATTGAAATTCAGTTGTCATAAAAAACAAAAACAAACATTCTTGTGAATACATGCAGGCAGACATTGAGGCAAACAGAACGCTCCCCTCCTGTCTCTGTCTCTTAAAAACTATAATCTTAGCTGTGAGCTTTCAAGTATCACTGACTACCCACTCCATATAAATTTGTGTGGCGTTGCTTACTTGTCACAAGCAATGATACCCATCCATAGAAATTCTCCCATATAGTTTACCTTCCATGGAATCATCAAGCTGCTATTTTACTATCCCACAGGTAGCGTTTTGACAAAATTTTTTTTCTTTTGTCTTTGTTTTCTTTATTCTCTGCAATTCATTCATTGTTTTTGCTTATACTTCCTGCTTGTATTCGCATATTATTACGTATATCGTCTCTATTTCATTATTCATGACAATCGAGACAGCAGCAGCGTGCGCACCAGTAGATATCAAGAAAAAAAGATCCAACAGTGGCAGACTGCCACTTGAATAGACACGAACGAACAGCGGGGCAGTGATGCGACACATGAGGGTGGCATGAGTTAATAAAAAATTGTCTGGTAATATAAAGCATCCAAAAATAAAGGAAAAGACGGTAAAAGTAAGAAAATATCTAAAATAACAAAACTAATATCTTAAGAAAACATAATATTAGATGAATTTAGTAGTAGCATGGGATGCTATAGCAAAAATATGGAAGTGAATTTCAGGGGATGTACATATTCGTAGGCAGACGTTTTTCAATGAAAAGCAGTTTATGAAATAATAATAAACAAAGTTTATTCATAAGTTGAATAAATAAAATAAAAATTTAGTAAGGTTGCGGCTACTGGAATTGCTGAAAGAATATTAGAAAGTTTCGTGAATTTTTAACAAATTATTGTTAAAAACTTTTAATTTTAGAGAAAATATTTTATTTAATTGCTAGCAAATTAAATTCTGCGTCAAATTTTTTGCAAAAATTGCACAATAAAGTGAATGTTTGAATATTTTCTATCGATATTGCACAAAATAGTTTTAAGTTAACTTAACAACATAACAAAAAGCTCCGATTTTTTTTCCGAAAATTCAAAATAAATAAATTTCATTCGAATCTTAAAAAGCAAAGATTGTGATTTACGAATTAAATTTCGTAACAATACTTTTGTGCATAGAAATCATTATATATTCCTTTGCATCCCCGTATTTGCTGTTCACTGCTCACGCAACTTATTATTAAATATCTTAAAAGCAATCTACATGAATTACGCAAAATGTTTTATTTAACCAATACCATTAAACTACTCAGCCTTAATTTCAAATAATCCAGCCAAAGGCGCGGCTTTAATTTAATTTTTATGCAAAACAAATGGCAATGCAAATTTGAAAATCTAAACATTTGCATTAATTAAAATTTCAAATTTTACAAATTAAACAATTGTGTGATTTGCTAATAATAAAATTGATAGCAGACTTTTTTTGAGCGTGTATTGGTGACACGGTACTGCAAAGAAAAACTTACTACTACTGTTAGCTTATTTCATTTTAAAATTTTTGCTTAACGTTTTAAATTCAGCTACTGATTTTCAGACATTTTTAAAACTGGTTTTGGAAGGACTCAAAAAACTGATTTTTATATTTTTTTCGTAATATGAAATGACAAATAAATTCAATAAAATTTAAAAAAAATACAACCATTATACGTTTACATGCCATAAATAGTTGCTGAAGTTTCGTACAATTTGATCGGCCTATGTTATTCCAAAAAGTCAACTTTTCTTTTTTGTGGAGCAGTGTTACTCAACTTTTCACGAAAAAAAATAACAGTACCAGTCAACTACACTAATTTACATATTGTTTTGTAATTCATTGCTTTCACAAAACACACACAACCAAACACATCCTAGCAAATACTCATACATATACAAATTCATTTTCATAGAAACAGCGCGCGACACTCGTCTGCCAACATGTAAAATTAAGTGCAGACACTTATTTTCAATTGCGAATAGATTAACAACAAATATGTAAATGCAATAGCAACAACAATAACAACAACAACAGCAGCTACAAATCATATGAAAAAGGAAAAAACAAAAAACAAAATTATAGCAAAATGAAATGCAACGCCTGTGGCTATGCAATGAAAAATCGTTTATTATTAAAACGGCGCTGCAGTTTATTTTTTGAATTGAAAATCAATTAAAATAAGCAAACAGCCAATACTGCATATTAAGTGGCATTTACACACACGTTCACGCACACACACACATCTACGTATAGCATTTATATACACACACAAATGCAACATTGAAATGTGCAGCTTGCATGCATGTGTGTCAGAAATCCTATTGCTAAATTGTAATCAACGGATTACACTTACAGTGCTCAGCGCCTGTAAATATGCAACACATTTTTGTTGCTGTACGAGTTTACCATTTAGAAATTGCCAACACCGACAGTGGCTGATAAAATGTGATTTTATTTTAATTTTAATGTAGCTGCCAGCAGTACAAAAAAATTACGAATTTAAATAAAACCGACAAAATTGCAACAATGTTGACAACAAAAATAACAACAAAAAACAGCAACAGTTACACTGCCAACAATATGATTGTGCAGGTTTATGCCGTAAGCTGCTACAATAATGACAAAAACAATAACAAAAACTACAACAACTACTATAAATAATTGTGTGTAAAAGCGCGAAAATCTCAAATGAAAATAAACATTGACACTTTTGTAGCACACGTATTTTAGAGTGGCTGTTATTTGATAAAAAATTTTTAAATTCTTTGTAGCTGGCACAATTTTATTAATTCATAAAATTGTAATATGCACAATTTTTCGTGTGGACTTAGAGACAATAAATTGAAGAAAGATATATATTATTTCTTGTGGGCAAATTTTTAGATCTTATAATTTTTTTTTCTTATGCTTTCCTTACATTTTTTTCCCCAAAAATTTTTGCAAGAAAATTATCCACAAAAATCTAAAAAAAATTCTCAATTCCGGGAAACGACATCATCATCATACATTGTTATACATAATGTTTCTAGTTGAGCCGAATATATATGTATATTTAGGTACATATGGTCACAAATTTTTTATGATGTCATAATTTTTTATCGTCTAAAGGATAATTTTCATAAAAAATTACTGAGTAAAAAATTCTGAAAATTGGTCAAAAAATAGAAAAAAATTTTTGTTTCTTTTATTGTGGCATTTTTCAATATTCTTAAATTTATGACGTCATAGAAAAAAATTGTTACAAAAATTTTAATAACTTTTTACTTTAAGTGAATTTGTACTTTAGAGACTTTTTCCAAAAATTTTAATAATCCTTAATTTTTTAAAAACCCAAAGGATTACAAATAAATGAATACATCTACTAACAGTATGAACACCTATACCTTAACATTTCCAAAAACAAAAAATTATATTTCGATGAAAATAAAATTGAAAGAAAGATACGCTAAATGTACGTTGATATAAAGAAATTTATCTGAAAAAACCTTTAATAATAAAATCAGCGAGCATCAAAGCATAAAAATCACTCAAGTGCAACATAAGAGCTTTAGCCAATTTTTGTTTACCACCACCAACATACAGCGTAAGAAATTGGCTAAAAAAAATTTTTTTTTAACAACAAAGAATAATTGAACACAGCACATGCAACAGCCTATAAGTTTTGCCTGTAGAGGTAGCAAAAATTATGATGTGGCTTTTTCTTTTGTCTGCTAAAAATGTAAAAGGGACGTAAGTAGTCCCCTTTTATGCTTCAAGTATTGCGTTGTGGTATAAACAAACAACCCTTATAATACATATGCAATGGCATGAGTACTTTCAACGATATGACAACAATTTATCTACTTTAGCATAAATAATAAAAAAAAAAGTTGCAGATTTTGTAGCAGAGAGTTTTGTTTTGATGGCAGTTTTACTGCAAAATTAGTTGCTTCAAAGATTTCGCCTTTGACTTAAGATTTTTGACTTAGTTGTTACGGGGATGTACAATGCACATATTGTGTTATGTTGTAACGACATATAGGGGTGCCAAATGTTCACTTCAAGTGCAATAAAAGAACAATACGTGAGGAATAACTTGAAGATAAGCGCAAAACTCCAAGGGGGAGCTTTTGAGAAAATTTTATGTTCTCAAGTTTTAAAAATTTTTTTCTCGCAGTGCTTTTTGTAAGTGATTTTTTTAAAATATTCCATTTTCGTAATCACATTATATCATGAGCGCAAAATCAGACCTTCAGGTCATTTTTTGTTAGACGATGACATGTTCTCATTATGTCTTGAAGACTGTACTTTCCAAATGTGGGTTTTTTGAATTAAAAACCACGAACACGATCTTACCAACGAAAGAATGTGGGGACAAGATAAGATCAATCAATACTATGTTTCCTTCATATGAGAAACTAGTTATACCCGCGGCTCTGCCCAAGCACTCCGCGTTGTAAATTCCGCTACATTTTATTTTATTTCTACTGCCGACAATTTGGACCAAATTTAACAACTTAGTATATAAAAATACCAAAAATAGCAATTTAAGTGTATTTTTTGTATGGAGCGTGGCTTCAATTGTACAACTTCATTTAGATTTTGCGAGTACTTTGGCACAAAAAATTTAAATCCATGCATCAAGTTTCACAATCATAGCTGTCATAGATGTAGCGTCTTAAGTGTTTTTGTTGTACGGAAAGTGCCACGCCCCTTTGCCCTCATCCCGTATAAATGTATATCATGAGGTGTTTAGCATAGAAAATATACTTTCCAGCACCAAAATTCAAAGCTCCTGTATTATACCATAGGTGTCAATATAAGTGTTTTTGTTTTGTAAGAAGTGCCACGCCCCGTTGTCGAATTCTATTCAACTCTCTATATTTCGTAAGGTACTATGCATAGACAAAATACTTCCTAGTCGAAAATTTCAACACTACTGCATACAAAGCTGCCCAGATATAGCGTTTTAAAAGTTTTTGCTGCATGGAAGATGCCACGCTCCATTATCAAACTCCGTTCATATTTTGTGAGGTGCATAGACGATATATATTCTACCATCGAATTTTAATACTTCTGTATATATCGTTTAAAAACTCTTCTTGTGTGGAAGGTACCACGCCTTTAATTTTTATCAAAATAAAATATATTAGAAAAAAAATTTTTCAAATCGGTTCAATATTTCCAGAGATTACACACTACATACAAACAAACAAACAACTTTTACCACTTCATATAATAGCATACAGATATTCACATTGTTTTGCAAAAATTGATATATAACATTTATAACCTTATTATCAGCTATCTATTTCTGATTTACCAAATAAGAAAACATGGCTAATAAATCTACGTACATCAAGAAATAAGTTCCGCAGCAGTAGAACGATTATAAATAAAGCGTTTATCCCGACCACTTGATAAGACGAAGCTTTTCAAAGTGCGTTACAGTGCTAACGTATAAAAGCGAAACGTTTGCATATAAAATTATTAGTGCTCTGGCTACAATATACTCGTAACTATGTGGATGAATCAAATACTGGTCGGTTTATTGCTGGTGGCAGCAGTTTCCTGTTATCCTGAATCGCGAATCGTAAATGGATCTGACACTACTGTCGAATCTTATCCATGGATGGTATGTCTTACAATATGCCAACATAACATATGTTTATATGATTGTGAACCTTTATATTTTGTTAAAGGTATCCCTACGTGGTCCTACTGGTTCTCATTCATGTGGTGCTAGTATAATTGCTCCAAGCTGGATTCTAACTGCAGCTCATTGTGTTGATGGTCGCACTGCAAGTCAGCTAAGCATACAATATGGTAGAACTGTAATCAGTCCAAATGGTGCTAATGTTGTTGGTGTTAAACGTATTATTAAACACGAGGATTATGCTCCGGCAAGGTCATATGCCAATGATATTGCATTGATTGAATTGCCAGGACAATTAGTTTTCAATGGTAAAACAATCGGTGCCGTGCAATTACCAGAACCATTCTTTGAAATTGATCAGGTTCAAGCTGGAGCACCAGGCGTTTTGGCTGGTTGGGGCTTAGATAAGGTATATTAAATTTTTGTGTACATAAATAGCTACACTGTGGAGGCAAGCGACTTGTAAGAGCTTTAGCCGAAATAAGTTAAGTTTGCTCTAACGTTGGTCAAATTTTATTTTCTTTTTTTTTTCTTTGTAGACTGGTGGATCAATTCAAACCACTTTACAAGCCGTCGATTTGAAAATATATTCTGATGCTGAGTGCGAAGAACGTCATAACGGTCGTACCAATGGAGATCATATATGTGGTGGCGTTGATAATGGTGGTAAGGGGCAATGCAGCGGTGATTCCGGTGGCCCATTAATGCTTCATGGAAAAGTGCAAGTAGGCATTGTTTCATGGAGTCAAAAGCCCTGCACTATAGCTCCCTACCCAGGAGTTTTCAATAAGGTGTCTCACTACATAGGCTGGATCAATAAAAATATATCTTAAAAATGTGATTTATATATAAATTTTTATAGAACGGTGCATTTAAAGTTTGTTCACTTTAAAGTTATCCATAAAAAAAAAATCAGGGATTTCCCCGTTTATATAATCACAAATCAGAAATAATAAATTTTATCCCTATCATGATGCAAACAATTTAATTTTTTGTTTTATCTCTAGCCATAAATTTAAAAAATCATGGAATTTTATCTGTTGAGTTATATCTCAGTAAAATTGACTTAAAATATAAATTAGAAAAATATTTATGAACACGTACTTATCATCTTACTTTAATATTGATGGTATAATGATAAATGGTTAGCTTTTAAGGAGTACGTAATTTTATGATAAAACCTTCAGCATACTTTATTTGCCGATTGAAAATATTCAAATTACAGAGGAAAATTACTTCAAAATCCATGTGAGTTTCTTATACAATTTTTTATTCAAAAATCTTCAACGTTCCTTTTAATTATCAATACATTATCCCGTTTTGGAGCTTTATGCATTACAATGCTGAAACCCAAGTCGAGTCAGTAAGCACGACTTACATAACGGCATTGCAATGCATATAGCTCCAAAACGGCTGGGCGGACCATTATCAAACTTGGCATGAAGTATAAACATAATATCAGCTTTCTTTTAATGCACTTAGAAAAAAAAATTTTGTTAGGAGAACTTTGTAAAAAACGATAAAATAAAATATTTCTCATTTTTTCAGTGTATTTTTTATTTATTTTTTAAATCCAATTATGAGGTTGAAAAGGCCAATAAATGAAATATTAAATCCAGTGGTTAATTCATTTTACCAGACTTTTTTTTAACTGAATAATGGCATTTGAAGTACATACCTTACGATTTCTCAAATATTCAAAGACCCATATTTTGTAAACCAGTGTTGCATTCCAAATATATTTTGTTTCTGTGTTGAGGACATACACAGGCACAACATATTCAAATATATCTGAAATTGGAAACTTGAACTTTATTTCCCCTGTCCGCTTCGCGTGAAAAACAAAACAATCATCGTTCTTTTATATAATGAACAGTTGAAAAAATTTCCAACATTTGAACTTCAAATTTCATAGGAACGCGTTAGTAAAAATTTTGCTGCACAAAAAATCATTACAATTGATAGTCAATGAATTTTGAAATTCTATGATATATAAAAAATACATAAAAGTTTTTACTTCGAACATCCATATGACTCTTAAATAATCAAAAATAAAATGATTTTCATCAAATTTTGTGTTCCTGCTGTTTCATTATAAAATTTTCACTCAAATTCATGTGGAACGATTCATAGTCGTTTATACGCAATTTCAGTATTTTCATCAAATGCAGCATCCAAAGCTCTATGACACTGAATTTCAACCAGTTTTGTTTGTTGTGGGGCTGATGCCTTTATCTTTCCGGCACTCATTCTTCTTCATTCATTCATATTAGAAAGTTTCTCACGTTGTCACTGCAACATTTCCCTAGTGTGTCATGAAAACATCTGCCGTTGTTTGTAACTTATGCTATGAGTAGGTACGCATAAAAGCTGCATACAGCATAATAGCTATTTTGCTGTTGCTGCTTCTATGACATGTTGCAGTCACAAAATAATAAAAGCTCATAAAATTGCGCATCTAGGTGGGGGGAAATGAGCGTTGGATTACTGCATAAATATAGATAAATACTAAAATAATAAACATTTTTCGTTTCAGCCTACTTTGGCGCATTTACTTCTTTATTTCATATTTTGACTTTTTATTACATTTATTACTGTTCCGTCAATTTCCAAAAATAAATAGCAATGATAAGTCATTTGGCGTTTGATTTGTATGCAAGCTGCGTTGCAACTACGGTAGACAGTTGGTTGGAACATTAAGTTACTATAATATTGCGTTTAATGCTGTAAGTGTGTTGCCATACTTGGGGCATGTTAAATTAAAGATTTGGTTGAAATGAGTAAGAAAAATAAAATTAGGGAAAAATAAACAATTTAAATTGAAGATAAAAATATTAAAAACAGATAGTTAATAAAAGCTCTTTAAAGTGGAGTTTTTGAGACACCTTAAATAGTGGCCATTTAAAACATACAATTGTCTACAACTGGCTTGAGTAAACTCGAGTTTGAAATTTAAAAAAATGTTAACACGTTGCTGCAAATGCGTCATATACATAGCTCTAGAAAACTTTTAGTTTCAACAAAACGGCGCGACATTCTGCACTGCGCGCTTAACAATGAATTCTGGGCGTTGTAAGTTCCCGAGACATGTGATGTCTAAAAATGTTGATTTTGACTGGCCACCAAAACCTCTGGACTTGACTCCACCGGACCTCTTTTTGTAAGGATTTTCAACAAGTACAGCTTATGCCAACAAGCCGAAGATCATTAAGTAACTCAAAGACAAAATTCACGCCGAAACGGCAGCGGTATCGTTAGAGGCGATGACGAATATGTAAAAAAATGCCAGAAATAAATATTTAAATAATAAATCCATAAAAAATTTGTGAATCATTCAAACCTTCACGTGACTTATGTGCCACTTTTATTTGAATTTTCATTTGCTTAATACATTTGTATTGAAGTATTTACTATTAATTTATGAATGCCTTTCACAAATTTTAATATTTTACTATTTGCAAGACACTTCTCAATATTTTCGCATAAAAAAGTGCTCTATTATTATTTACACTACAGGTAAAATTTACTTTACCATTACTTTCGCAACATTCAAAAACACAAAGAGCCGTTAAACATAAAAATTAATGTTTACTTTTTTGTTGAATGCTATTGAAAATTTTTAATGGCTACAACGTGTGTGCTTTTGTGCATGCGTGCGTGCCCTAAAAAGTATGCCTTAAAAATCTCTACTACACATACACAAGCGTATACACACTTGTGCTTTTGTGTACACAAAGTTTGCGAGTTGAGTAGAGTGAAAAGCGTGAAATATAAAATTCAACATGCAATTCGTATGTGATTTCTAGTTAAGCCAGTGATTTGGATTTTATTTCTATTTCGACAAACAAAATATTATTTCCACTAGGTGCGCTTATAAGCACCCATATAAAAACATACAATGATAGATGTGTGTGTGTGTGTATGCTTAACAATGTATGTATAGTATGTGAAATAGAAAGCGGAAACGGAAGTATGTTGAAATTGTATAACAAATAACACTTAGACGCGCATATTCGCACATGAATCGCGCGCGCGAATTTCTGCCTATGATTTGGCGGTTTAGTTGCCAGAGCGCGCTTTCTTAAAGAATTTTGGCTAAACCATTGATGATGTCAAAAAATTTTTTTCACTTAATATTTGTGGAAAAGTATGCCAAATTGGTCAAAACACCATAAACTTTCTCTCTCAAAAATTTTTTAGTTGAGACATTATATCGATTAGCCAAATCCAAATCAAAAATGTCTCGGTCAATTTTTGAAAAAAAAAAAATTTTTTTTAAAAAAATCCTCGAAACAGAACCCATAAAAAAAATTTCAGCCAAATCCAAATCAAAAATGTGTCGGTCAATTTTCGTCAAAAAAAAATGTTTTTCAAAAAAAAAAAATGTCTTTCAATAAAGTCCTCGAACACGTATCTTTTCTTTTCGATACAAAACCCATAAAAAAAATTCAGCCAACAAAAAATTTTTCAAAAAAAATTTCCAAAAAAATCCTCGAATCTTTTCTGTTTCCATACAGAACCCATAAAAAAATTTCAGCCAAATCCAAACCAAAAATGTGTCGGTAAATTTTTGTCAAAAAAAAAATTTTTCCAAAAAAAAAGTTTTTCTTATTCGATACAGAACCCATAAAAAAAATTTCAGCCAAATCCAAATCAAAAATGTGTCGGTCAATTTTTGTCAAAAAAAATTTAAAAAAAAAAGTTATTCAAAAAATCCTCGAACACGAATCTTTTCTTTTTCGATACAGAACCCATAAATCGACCCGGATCAAATATCTTATGTTTAAAAGCAAAAATCCACAAAAAAGTCATTTGCTGATTAGAAATCAAATATCGTGGATTCTTATAGGATATATGTACATAATGAAAAAAAATAAAAATGAATACCAAGGTTTTCTTAAAATTATTAAAATTTTTTTTTTTTTTGTATTAAAATAATTTTTAGTTTTTAAGAAAGTTTTGAATTTTTGGCATAAACTTTCAAATTACCGATTTTCCAGTTTTATTATGAATTTTTTTTTTGACAAATTTCTCTACAGCTTTCTGTCGCTTAATTTTTTCAACCACATTTCCATGGAATGCCCCACACACATTTATATATTAAATTTTGAAAATTGCTTAACGTTGGATTTTTGTGGCGTAGAAAATTTTTATTTGCGCACAAATGTTTCACACGAACGTGTTTCGCAATTTTAATGATCACGATCAACAGCCATAGCAATTTTGAAGCTTTTCTCAAGTACCTCACTGCCATCGGCCTACAATTTTGAGTTTCACACAAAAATTAGTTGTTCCATTTTGTAATTGCTATTGTTATGGGGAATTTTGCTTATTTGTATTTGTATTTTGATTTTAACTCAATTTTTTGTTTTTAATGGCAACACAAGCCGTTGTATGCGCACACCTTTATTAAGATAGGTATATAGAAAAAACAAGCATATATGCTTACCTTTTGAAGAAAAAAAACAAAAAAAAAAACAAGAGCAAATATAAGTTTACGACTTATCCTGCTGCTTAAGATTTTTATGTTGCTTGAAAGTGGATTTGCGCACAAATTGCTTTGATTTTTATGTGCGTGATTTTATGACGCATTTTTGCATGGTTATGCATAATAATTGAAAGCGTACATAATATGATATCCTTTGGCAGGATGTGTGAGAGAGAAAAAAATTCTACATTCTGTGCATTTAAGCATGTCCTTCCTTAGTGAGCCGTTTTGTGTTTTTTAAGAAATGTTAAAAGAAAAACAGCTGCGCTACGCATTAAATGTACTGGTGCGTATGAGTAATATTAATTTCGTAGTACATAAAAATTTTGTTTTAAGAAATCAACGATATTAAAAGCAATAAAACATTTGCTCATTATAAAAAATAAACGACATTTACAGCTCATTGTATGCTATAAATATTTCAGTCATTGGGTCAGCAGCATACAAATTCATTGCATACTTTACTGCGCACAAAATAAAACATACGATTCCAGTTAAAAGTTTCAAATAGAAAAAAGCAAAGTGTAGTTATTTCAATTGAAACAACAAAGTTAGTTTGAGGCTAAAAATTCATGGCGGTGTAATTCAGAAAATTTCATATTTTCAGTTTATTTCTCTTACATACAACCCATAGCAGGCAGTTGTTACATAAACGAAACATCATATTGATATTACAAGGCATTCAATGAAACTGGAATTTTTTGAAGTTGCAAGCATGCAAACGCAGCCGTTATGAAACCTTAAAGCGGCAAAGCTGCGGGACATTCAAAACCAATGATGAAAAGTAGTAGTACTACTACTACTACTGATTTCAGCACTCAAACTGCATGCGATTTGAGTTAAAAACTTCTAACAGTTATGTTCGGCTTTTGGCAGAATATGCTAGAACTTGCATTATTTTTTTTTCATTCATTTTCAATTTTAGCCTTTGTAAACAACATACTTTTAGGCGCTCTAATTGGCTATACCGCTGAGGCATGAGCTCGTAGCATACTGCCTATAAGTGAGTCAGAGTAAGACCATTAAATTTCTTATCATAAAATTTGGATTAACGATTTCGTTTCAGCACTTGAACGCAAGGAAGAACAACTTCGGTTGAAAACTCCATTATATAAAAATGTTATTATATAAAAAATATTAATTTGAATCTCCAAAATTTTCACATAAAATGAACCTTAAGATTTTTGAACATAAAAATTACAGACCTAAGATGTTACTCCGCGCGATTAAAAAATTATTTTACTTAAAAAAAAAATCTCAGCAATTCCAAAAATAATATTACGAAATCATATTTTTTAAATAAATCGTGCTCGTTTTTTTTTTGTATAAAGTTTATTGAAAAATTGTCACTTAAATGCAATTTGAAAATATAAAGCTCAATTTAAAAACTTTTTTCTTTTTAATGCCAGACAGAAAACTAAAATTCTCATATTAAGTGCAAAGTTAAAACATTTGCCCTCTATAACAACAGACAATTTTTTATTGTTTTGGATGTGTTGCTGTGTGGTTCTATCTACGTGCAGCAAACTTTCATTTGTCATAAAAGCAAATAAAACTTAGCTAACTGAGTGTGTGGCAGAAACGGAAACAAAAAACACACTACTCCTACTAAGAGTACCATATAGTATGAGGAAACATTTTTTCATTTGAAAACTATTTCGATTTAGTGGAGAAAATTGTTATGGAAAATGTTTTTAAAAGTTAAGTGGGGGAAAAAAAAATGCGGAGTGAAAAAAATTATTAACTTTGTTATATGAAAGAATATAATAATTTTTTAAAACTTTTTCAAATGTTTGTTTGTATAGAGTGCTTAAAAATTAAAACTACTAAAAACTAAGATCATTAGCCAAATAACTGATATGAATAATCTCAACAATCTAATAACATAATAAATCACATTTACATTAATAATGCTACGAACATTTTTTTTTCAATATAGATCCTTTTTACGATATAGGTCTTTTTAGAACTCTATTTTTTGAATAGTTTTTTCGGCAACTAAGAAATATGCCAATGTCTAAAGGAAGAGCTATAATAGGCGCTGATTTTGAGGTAAAAAGTGAGCGAATGCATGAAGAATATAATAGCAAATTTATCGGGATTCTTTGATTTTTGCGACTTTTTTTTGCGAAACAAATCGCTCATTCCGTACGTTAATAAATGAATTAAAGAAATAAATAATTAAGCTGTGAATTTCAATTAGTCTTGTTGCAGAAATCATTTACTTAAAAATAATTTAACACTTGTTATCAGAATCAGAATTTATGATGATATATTGAAAATATTTTATGAATTTCGTCTATGCTAGGACTTGCTAAATTTGGGCTTATACTCTCCAAAGAAAACATGCTATAGTAATTGATTCATTCTTTGTTTTTAACTCGATTCAATGATTGATACAAATACATATACTTTTTACCATTTTTTCTCCCTGAAATCTCCCTGAACATCTTATTCTTTTTTTTTTGACAACAAATTATCTTTTTATCTCAAACTATAAATTCGTAAAAATAAGTATGAGTAACGTAACCAAGCATACTTCTTTTCTGCCCCTTGTACTGCGTACGTTAAGTTACAGTCAAATGTGCTCTTTTGTAATTAGTTTTGCTCCAAACTAAATCATCACGATATGCATGAGCAGCATAAAAGTTGAATGCAAAAATTAAAAGTACATCATACGTCATGTTGAGCGCTACCAATCACTTGAAGGACTTAAGACTTATGCTTAATTAAAAAATATCATTTTAAATAATCACGAACAAAATTTGCAACTTAAAAAAACTTAGAAAAATTAAAATTGTAATTTCAATTATAATTCACTCTTCAGTATTGCTAACTTTAATTTAAGTTTTTAAAAAAAAAACACACATTTTCAAATTAAAATTTATGAACTAATTTATGACACATATTAGCATTTATAAAGCACACACTCATTTACATACATTTGTGCACAAACAAACACAAAGAAAAACCATACTCATTTGGCTGTGGTAGAAATTTTGTTTAACTTCATTTGCATAATTCTTAGCATACTTTTCAGCAATGAGTGCGCCAAAAATTTCACAAACTCACGCAAATACTATAAAAAAAACAAACGCACAAGTGTAGGTAGTTATAATTTAAATATGTATGCCATACTAACACACAAATACTCAAGCATGCATTAATAAACACACACAAACAAATGAATACATACATGCTTCCATGTATGTACTTAAGCAAAAACGTGATTTATTTGACAAGTTTTTTGTTTTCTAAAATTTTAAATTAATTTACAAAAAGAGTCATGGAGAAGGAAGAAAACTTCTTTGAAACTTTACCCCAAGCCTACTGCATACATGTCAAGAAACAACAGCGTTGCCATATATTATATATAGTAACATTTGCCAATTTATATACGCCGAAAAAAGTGTATGTATGTATGTATGCCAGTGTGTTTGCATACCAGCATTTTCTATTACAATTTTTGCGTTGCGCTCACCTTGAATTTTACTCGAAGAAAACTGAAAAAGTAGGCTATGTATTTACTTTATACACAAAAGTTTTTGACAAGTTCGTTGAAAACTTGGCGCTGTTTTATATTTTTCAATTTCTTCATAAAATTTTAATGAAGTGGTCGTACGTAGTAAGGGTATTTCTACTGCTGCTGGTGCTGCTGTTAATTTATTAATTAGTTGCGTTGGTGTGTGTGTGTATGTGTCTTTATGTGCGATGTCGTCATCGGCACACATTTTAACGCATAGTTGATTTTAATTCAGTTATTTGCGTAACTTAAATAGTTATACTCGTACACGACGCACGTATAATGAAAAGTGGTGCTGTAGTTAATTTGTGAAAAACAGCAGGCTGCCTGTTTTTATGGTGGAACATTTTTATAACTTCGTTTCCGTGTAAACTAAGCTAATTAATAATAATGAAAATTTATGTTCGTTGGTTGGAAATTATGTGGCACAATTTAAATTTAAAGAAATTTGAAAAAACTCCAAAACTTTTTAAAGTTTTTACTCGTTGTGTTGAAAAATGAGCATTGAAAAATTTTATTTACTGTACGCTACACTACGCAACCGATTCCGAAGTTTTTCCACTTTTTATATTTTCCAACTTTTTTCTAATTTTATTAACTCTTTTAGCTATCTCTAATCTTTTTCGTTATCAAATATCGGTGCTGCTTGCCCCTTTTGAAACCTGTCAAAGAGGTTGTCAATATATAAATTTTCAGCTTTAGCTTATTTTCAATTTATTTTCCAGTGACTACACAAAGCAATTGAGAAATAAAAAATTTATTGGACAATTTAAAAGTCTCAGTTTTATTAAAAAAAAATCGTCTGTGTTGACAGCGTCTTTTGATCTTGTTCGTAAATAAAATTTCATTATTGATAACGTACACATAATTGCATGTACGAACAACGTAGAAGGTAATTTTATTCATTCAGAATTTTTGCACTTTTGTTATGCGTCATAAGAAACTCAAAGTTTAAACAGAATATCCACGTGCTTTAGACACTGCATACCATATATTCTATTGTGTAGACAGATTATCAATTGCCAGTTCTCAATCTACTTTTTGTGTTTTCATTAACACACCTTGAAATTATTACAGTTTTTATTATGAATACGAGTAGCTACGAGTATTATTTCATTAAATTACTTATATTCTATTTGCTTAAACGGTCTGTTTAGCTTAACAAATTATAGCATGTGCATGAACAGCATACATATATTAGAGGCAAGAAAATATGATGACTTAATAATCTAAGTAAGTCAACAGCTGTATGTTAATTGTAATGCTAAGCAATTTGCGTTTTTTATTTCAATTTAAGATGATCTGTCGAAATAAATTGAGAAAAGGGGAAAATGTGTTTTAAGAAAAATATATTAGCAGTATACAGGTATATTTTACATTTAGTTGAAAAATTTTTTAGAGTTTTTCTGTAACTTATAAAATATTCATTTGTTCATCAAAATGCATTTGCAAATGCCATGGCCGCATGCATTTTTTGTTTTTGTCAAAAAAATTTGTCCAATTTAATGCAATATACTCGGCAAATAATAATGCAAGTAGTATTTCTAGTAAATAAAAATATCACAAGAATTATTTTGAATCAGGTAATGATGAGTTGATGATGTTTGTTGAATTTTATCTCAAAAGTTAAAAGATATTTCATAGATCACATGTTGCGTTCGTATAAAATAAGACGCATTTATATATCACTGATTTTAAGATCCCTTAGATGAAAAAAAAAATTTTAAGCACCGCCATGTTGTTTAGCATCCTCGAAAATGGGGGGTGACAAATATTTTACCGATGGAAGGCGCGGAATATGCGATTCCCCCATTTTGGGGCGGTTTTTGACCATTTTAGGGGTGGGGTCAACTCCAAAAGAAATTTAAACACCGTGGAGTGGAGATGGCGTGGAGATGGTTTGATTGCTGCTTTAAATATTTGTATTTTTCAAGTTTTTTTCCGACTCACAGAATCCACTATAAGCCCATTGTGCAGAGTTATAAATATATAAATAAAAATTACGTCAAGAACGATCCATTTTTTTTTTCACAGCGGAATATTGTACTTTAATATTTAAATAATTTTTTTCGTTTTTCGATCGGACAGAGAAGGCTGCTTTTCATTAACATTTAATAAATAAACATGTTTTAAACATTGAAAAATATAGAATTTAAAATTAAAATCACACTGATACTCTATTTCAATACGAATCAAACACCGTTAAATTTATAAAAATCATCGCATCCGTTCAAAAGTTATAAGCTTTTGAAAAAATGTTGTCCCCGAATTTCAATTGCCTATAACATCAACAAAAAATAAATAAAAAAGAAATCATTTCACATTTTAGTTTCAAGCACATACCACATATAAATAACAAAATTTCATTAAAAACTAAAAGTTTTTTTTTTTTAAAGTGGCAGAGTTGGTAAATTCTGACCCATATGTCAAAAAACAGTGTTTTTTACACTTTTAAGTTAGAATATCTCATAATGCTGAGGTCATGGAATTTTTTGACAACTTTTGTTAAAATCAGCACAGGAAAATCTAATAGCAGCACTACTCGAACTTGAAAAATACATTTAATTGTAGGACTGTGCAACTAAAGCCATATAGAATTTGAATAAAAGGTCAGGCACATGCGAGCCGCATTGGCATATCATGGCAATAATGCAGTGCACGCTGGCTTTGAAATGAGCTAATTTCATGGATCTTTTCAGGTCCAAGGACCTTATGTATTCCCAAGAAAAATAATCCAGTGGCGTCAAGTTAAATGACTAAATCATTTAGATTTCAGGTTGAACTTTCCGGAGCTTAATAAAATGTTCAAAAATTTTAATTTTACTTTCTGAGTAAAAATGACACCACTGTTGTCAGATTTGATGACCTTGTTGAGGTTTTACATTCATTGAAAATCGCGACACTCTACAAAATCTTCCGATTGGTTGCTGTTTCCGAGCAGAAAAATTTAGATGGAATTGAAAAAAAGAGCGTATATGGCATGCAGTCATATTGCAAAGGATATTTAAAGTACAACAGACTTCCATAAAAAGAAAGACTAATCAATATAAGGTCAATAATTCCATACAAAAAAAAAAACATTTATTTGCCTCAGTATGTAATTTAAGTCTGCAGACTTAATTTATAGGTCAAATAAAACATGCCAATATAATTTGACAAAATTTATGAATAAGGCATTGAAAAATTGAATTGAATTTATTATATTTGCTTTATTGATTAGTATTGGAAAATCTCCAGAGCTGCCAGATTTTAAAATACAATTTACACAAAACAAAAAAAAAATTAATTACACAAATATTTAAATTCACTGCACACCCGCAGTAGATCCGCTCTATTTGAGTGCGACGTTTTAAGACGTTTCTCATATCTTCGTACATCTCTACGTTTGTTTGCTATCTAAGCCTTTTAATTTAATTTCCATATTTTCTGCATTGCAAAAATTAAATTAACACTAAAGTGTCAACGGAGACGATCAACAAATATTTTAGCGCTGCTCCAACTGATGAAACTAAACAAAGCCGCCAAGATCGATCAAGTAAATAAAGCGCAACGACATAATAAATGCAAATACAAAAGAAATTATAAAAAAAAAGATCAAGAAAATGTGTAGTTCTCATAGCAAAATGTGACATAAAGTAAAATGTGCAAAGTGCCACCAGTAGTTGAGCGCTCAATTTAAAATTTCAATATCATTACCAAGGTGACAGTATAGCGAACGGGATGTGCTTTAAAGAAAACGCGACTTAAAAATCAAAAAACTCGTATACTTAGAAATAAAAGTACAAACAAAAAATAAATAAAATTTTTTTTTTTGACAAAAATGACCACACCTAAAGACGTTGATGCAGCTTCTTTGGAGCAACAGGAAAAAATGTTGTTGCGCCAATCTAACGATGCCGCAGCGATTGATAAAAACAACGCAGCAACGCAACGCACTCAAGTCGTAACGCTAAGTCATAAATCACGTTCTTGTTCTGCCAAAACAAAACGTTTTCTCAAAGGTCGTCTACAAATACTCAATTGGATCGGTGATTATAATACGGAATGGGGTATTAACGATCTAATTGCGGGCATTACACTCGGTCTCACTATCATACCGGAATCGATTGCATGTGCATTGCTGGCCGGTTTGTCAGCGCGTTATGGTCTCTGCTCAGCGTTTATTGGTTCATTTGTTTATCTATTTTTTGGTTCCATCAATAAGGTCATCATTGGTCCGACCAGCTTAGTCGCTTTGGTCACAGTGCAATTTACAATGGGCAAACCAATTGAGTTTGCTTTCCTGCTTACGCTGCTCAGCGGTATTGTGCAATTGATAATGGGCAGTTTGCGAATGGGTGAGTAGTAGGGGTATGGTATGGAAATAAATTAAATTGTGCTACATAAGAAGAGCAATGAAACGTGATTATCACGTGTACGCTTATATATTTTTATATTAGGATAAAACACTTGGTTCTCATTTGAGACACTTAAGATTTATTGATAAAGCAAAAAATTTTTGAAATCGTCCTATTTTCGAAAAATTCGTAAGAGTTGAATAAGTAGCAAAACTTTGAAGAGATCGAAAAGTATTGAAAGAGTCAAAAAATATTAAAAAATTTTCCAAAAGCTTAAAATGTGGCATAAGAAGATGTATTTGAAGAAATGAAGAATAACTATAAAAATGTCAGAAAATGTTGCAAAAGTCGAAATATATTAAAAAGTTAAAATTTTTGAGAACTCGAAAAACGTTGGACAGTTGAAACATTTTTAAAAAAATTGAATATGATGAAGAGTTAGTAAAGTAGTGTCGGACCACAAGGGGTTTTTTACTTGTTCAGAACATATGGTCTAAGTGTGCAATGGTGCTGATTATTGTGAATAAAAGCTCTACCGTACTATGTGTGGATTTTTGTTGGGTAATATTTGGGAAACATTTTTAGAATTGAAGGGAATATTATTATCTTCAAAGCTGAATTTCACCATCGCCTTTCCATGATATGCATCCTCATACCAATAAATGAATTGAATAAAAAAAAATTTCCATAAAGTACATATATAAATTTCTTGTTTACGTGAAAATTGTGCTGAATAATTTATTTTGCAAACAGTTACTTAACAAACTGCAGACTAATATTCTTAAAGGGTATTTGTTTTACACCCACTACTCACAAGCAAATATGAAATAAAACTTTGCTGCCTTAGGGTAGGTCACAATATAGTTTTCAAGTAAGTTAACTCATGCCTTTAAATTTAGCGCTTAGCTGCTAAAATGCTATATCCAGTTAGCAAACTCATGCAAAATTTTTAAGTTGACAAAAATGTCCAAACTACATATCTTATCACACAAACATTTTAAATGATTTTCTTTTACAATTTCAGGTTTCATCTTCGAATTCATTTCGATGCCCGTAATTAAAGCATTTTCTTCGGCAACTGCTGTGCTAGTGATAGAATCGCAAATAAAAGTTCTACTTGGCATCAAATATTTGGTAGCTGGAATAATTGAGTCAATAACAACATTAACATCACGCTTGCATGAAGCCAATATGGGTGATTTAATAATGGGCATCTGTGCAATTGTTTTTCTCATTGCCTTCGATCATTTGGAAAAATTGGCACATCATCCAAAAACGCATCACACATTAAAAGTTTGCTGTCGTTACTTATCCTTTTCACGCAATACGTTAATTGTGCTCATTACAGCCATTATCTCATTTATTTGGCTACGTGACAGCGGCTCAGTACCTTATGCGCTCAATAAAAATGCGCTAACTGGACTACCGAATTTTACATTTCCTGATTTAACGATAGTGACGCCAGAGCGTACCTATAGCTTTTGGGATGTGCTGGTTGAATTAAATATTGGCATTTTTGTGGTACCTGTTATAGGTATCTTAACCAATATATCAATTGGAAAGTTGAGTAAGTAATGTAATGACATAGATTTTCTTCTAAAATGTAAACTTCATACAAATAAAAGAATTTCCTATATTTTAAAGCTCCCAAGGGTCTAGTTGATACAAATCAAGAGCTGCTCACTGTTGGTCTTTGTAATGTTATGGGCTCTTGTGTGCAGTCAATGCCCGTGTCGGGTGCTTTTTCGCGCTATGCTATAAGCACAGCATGTGGCTTGAGAACGCCAATGGCGAATCTATACTCTGGTGAGTTTAAGTCATGCATGAGTTTATAATTTTTTTTTCTTTGACGTCATAATTCTTTTTTTTTTAATGCCACACTAATATAGAAAAAAAATAATTTTTTGAACATATGACCAAATTTAAAAATTTTTTACTCCTTGGAATTTTTTGTGAAAATTACACTTAGAAGAAAAAAGGCTATGACGTCATAGAATCAAAAATTCTTATACAAAAAAAAATTTTTTCTGTATATTTTGACCAATTTTAAGAACTTTTTACTTAAGGCAATTTTTACTGAAAATTATGGCCAAAAATTCTTTCTGAAAAAATCGCCCCGAAATTTTGATCTTATCGAAAACAAAAAACCCGGCCAAAGCCAAAATTGGCCCTAAATACATATAAATATATATAATTAAAAAGAAAATGGGTGCTAAATGGTCCAAACTTTAACAATTTTTAATAAAAAGTATATACTACTACATATAGCTACTACAGCTATTAGCCGCCTTAGCTACTAAGCGATTTCCTGACCCACTCATAGTTTATTATAAAATCTTTATATTCAAGGCATAATTGTGTTGCTGGCGCTTAGTTTTCTCAGTCCCTATTTTAACTACATACCAGAGGCCACTTTAGCTGCGATACTGATATGTTCCATTGCCACATTGCTGGATTTTAAGCTACCGATACGCTTATGGCGTGAGTCTAAACGAGATTTCATTATTTGGTTGCTTTGTTTTGTCACCTGTATACTCTGTGGTGTTGAAGTTGGACTCATAGTGAGCATTATTGTTACAGTGCTGCATTTGCTGTTTCTATGGGCACGCCCCGATATTGTGGTGAAAATAGAAGAGGTGTGTTTTTCGTATGCTATTCAACACAAATAATAATGTTTCACCTTTCCACAGATTGATCAAATGCAATATATATCGGTTACACCCGGAAATGGCATCTATTTCCCGGCTATCAATCATTTGCGTGAAAAAGTGCTGAAAGCGTGCGTGCAGGCAGAATTTAAAATTCCTGTCATTATAAATAGTCAAAAAATCACAGGACTTGATTATACCGCAGCGCAAGGTATTTCTAAGCTCTCTGGCGATTTATGTCAAAAGGATGCACCCAACAGCGCGTTGCTTGTACTGCATCATATGCGCAGTGATTTGCAGAAGCTGATTGACAGAACGGATAATTTGGTATTTTGCGATTGTGATGAGAAGATACGCGAATTTCTAACGCAAGAGTCACTGCGCAACGGTTACATTAATCTTAAAGCGCACATCAGAGCGTCCATCGATTTGGGCTATAAAATTGATGGAGATTAATGGACTGCTAGCGATATTGACATTTTAATAGTTTTATTTTAAGCGAAACGTAATTGATGTACAAAAAAAAAATGTACGGAGAGAGAGAGAGAGAAAGTGAGATAAGATTAAAAATTATTTAAAAAATACAAATCATTGAAATTATTTCACAAACTAAATATTAATAAAGTGGTGAAGCCTTAAGTTGCCACCCAACTACATAAATTGAACGTCTTGAGATAAACTAGCTTCAAACGTTTCCATAATGAAAAACCCACTTTGTGAAAAAAAAAAATCATTCTTAAGATCGCTATTTAACAGCGCTATTAACACGCTTCGTTGACAGCATCAGTTGTTTTATTTTCATTTCCTTGATGATGCTATCGCTGTTGTTGTCTTTGTGTCACTCCATTATGGTGGCACGCAATGTCGGTACGTCAATGCAAGCGGAAGTCATAAAAAAAGCTGACGCGTAAAATTAAATAAAGAGCCACAAGGAGACGTAGTAAGAAGTATGCGGCCAACTTTGACAGTCAGAATGGCTTAAACTCAGGCACATTCCACTCTCATAGCTGCACATTTTTTTATTTATTTCATTTGCCATCAAAGCAAGCAGCATAAATTTATAATTTACGAAATTAAATATGGCTGCTTGGACTGCTTCCGGTTTTCGTGTGTTAATGGTCATGCCTCACAAAATATTTAGGATGTATTTTGGCTTTTATTATTTATTTTATTATTTTGTAATTAAATTTATTAAAATTTATTAAAGAGTGAATTTTTACACACATTCTACTTAAGAGTTGAAGTCAGCTGCAAGGTGCTTCCGTTGGTCAGCGCAGTTTTACGTTGGAGTTTAAGAGACTTTTAAATTTTTTTAACGTATGCCGATCTTATGACTTTGAAACAAGCTGGAAAAATTGGACAGTCGCACAAAAATCATTGATTTTTTAATATATACAATTTCTAGTAGATTATTTTAAGATGACTAACGATATCCATTTCCATCACGTCACATTCTTTTCTTAGGAAATCACGCAGTTTTCAACTGCAAAAGAATCTGCAACAGGTCAACTCTTATTGTCTTATAATGGGTTAAGAGAAAACATTTTATTTATGATTTTATTTCTATAAAATGCAGTTGTATGTTGTTTTTATATTGAAATTAGCAAACATATAATTTTGACTGCAAACAGCTCGATTTTCAGTGCTGCCAACTTGCATTATTATTCCTTATAAACAGCTAGTTTTTATTTTCATGCTCAGCTACTAACAATGAATTTTACTAAACATTAAAATATGGCATTTTGTGTATTTTATTTGTTGCTTTATTTCATAGCGAATACATTGTTTTATTTTCTATTCTATGGCATTTGCTCCCGCTGGCTTATATTACCATGTAAATAATAAATTTGCGCAAGTGTCAAATTTAATGTAACACGATATTTTTGTTATAGTGTGGGTGTATTATTATGTTTAAATTTTATTACACTCACATATTCAAATAGCAATTTTCATGTACGCAATTTTTTTTATTGATTTTCTTTTTATATCAGCGAATACGAGGGTACGGTCAGACTTTAAAAGTTTTTTCTAAAGAACACATCTTTTTTTTAATTTTTTTTTTTCACCAGTCGATGGAAAAAGGTCGAAAATTGATTTTGGAAATCACAAGGTCTTTGAGGATTTTTTTGACCAATTGCTCGAAAAAGATGCATTCCAAATATGAGTTTAGAAGTCACAAAGCAGCTGTCCGACTCTCCTAATGTAGTGTTTTGTATCTATTTTTAGAAAAAAGTTGTATTGCTTCAATCGATAGTCGAAAATGTATTTTGGAAGTAACAAGGGATATCCCTCTCCCTTCAAAAATGGAGTTTTAAACGATTTTTCGAACATAAAATTTAATGCATCAATCGACGGAAAATGTCGAATATGACTTTTGAAAGGAGGTCACCAACACTCCTAAGAGCATTATTTGTATTATTTGAAACTGAGAAAAAAATACGATTTTTATTCAATTTGAATAAAAACATTGGGCCTTGTCATTCGAATATCTGACATGACAAGTTTCAGCCGGTAGAGGGTATGCCAAACACTAAACATTCAATGAAACGAAAAGATTTACCAAATGCAACATCGAGGAAAGCTGAACTAGGCAATCCTCTTACGACTAGTGGAATTTCTTTGTAGCTTGCCGTTTAATTTTGAATTCAACTCAAGCAAAATTTAAATTATTGTAACATTAAATTTTAAATTCTATCATGACTTCCTTATCAATTTCATTAAAGAATGTAAAGTCTTATGCTGTCATACACTTACTTCCCTTTATAATGAAAACATGCGTCACAGTCACTTTATATTTTGATGCTACTTGCTTACTTCATTCCTTATCCTGGTATAACTGTGAAGCGTTTATGCTTGCGTGATACAATCATTTTGAATGGCTACTCACAAAGCTCGAAGCATAACTCTGACCTGCTTTCATTAGCATGTCCAACGGCGGTCTGTTGGCATAAAATATTATAACATATAAAGTAGTTGACCTCACCTACATTGAAGAACATTGTAGGTGCAATACGCAAGCACACTCACCTTAAAAATGTCCCATTAGGAAAGTAACTTTACAAACAAAGCGGATTGGTTTTGATTTTCTTCAACTTAGGTAATTTTTGGTTGGAAAAATTAAAAATGATATGTGTGCATATATATAATAGTACCATAATTAAAACTTTGCAATTTATTTAAAGATAAGAGAAAATTTTTGGCTGAAATATTTAGCAAAATTCCAATTGGGTACATATGATAGCCAAGCAAATGCAAAAATCCTTGGTAGCATGTTTGTAGAACATTTTTGTATATAGTGAATATTGCTGCCACGTGTTTAGCTGTCTACATATTTAGTTTTCTAGAAGGAATTTAAATATGCGCAGAAATTATGCAAAAAACTTAAATTGAGATTAAAATAATTTACTCAATAATTTTGGTTATTTGAAATAACAGGGAAATTCTTCTTAATTTCATATTGCCAAAAACAGTGATATTTCATAAGTGTAAAAGTTTGAGTTTCATTTAATTGAATTCCTAAATATCTGAAAACTTTTTTTATTTTACTTTGAATTGTGAATTTCAACTCATTAAGGCTTACTGCTTCAATTGACGCAGCCTTTCAATTTCCTGAGTATTGAATAATATTTGTTATCTGTCTCCAGCAATTGCTTGAACTCGGAATTTAATGTAAGGCTTCTTATGCATGTCTACTATTATTTTCTATTCACAAAATGTGTACTACTTAGCGAAAGAATTTGAGAACCATTGATCTTTTCAATCACATTTATGGTTATAAATCTTAAAGATTTCCTTTTTAAATTACTTCTTCGTTAGACGTATCCACATATACAGAGCCATATATACGATACAGGATATGTCTCAATAGAGTGTGAAGTTTCCTGCTAAGGATATGTATTTCAAATTTTATGTCAAATTAAAGATCCAAAAGAATCCCCTCGAAAAAGCATTAAAAGGTTGCGAAATTAAGTCCAAAAAAGTTGAACAAGGTATCGCAAAAAAATGTTTTAAAGGGTTGAATAGTTCAAAAAAAAAGGTCAAAAACGTTGAAAAAAAGTTCAAAAAGAATGAACAGTGGATTAATGTTTAAAAAAAAAAATACATCATCAGTTGTGCTTCACGAGCTACACAGGTCAAAATACTCTTAACTGTGAGCAAATGCAAGGGAAAGCAGTTCTTGGCTTTAAGCGTATTACCATTTTCATGTGCCTTCAGATGTTTTGAGACTAAATAAAGTATGTTATCAAATTACGTACATATATATAATTCATAAAAAGTTAGTGTCAAGAAAATTCTGCCCCTGTGTCTTTCTCTATAGCCGAAAGTTATTTATTGCAATTTATTGACACGCGTTTTGTCTCGCAAGAACTGTACGAAAATTATCAGTTTATCTTTTTACCTACGTCGCAAAATTTCGCGATTAATTTATGGTACCTATAACAATTTTTATCTATTTGCTATAATTTGAGTACATAAAATAATTATGGTTATCACTGATTTTTTTTTTGTGTAATTTCTCGGAAGAAATAAACTTTGGAATTTTTATTTAATTAACTGCAATGGGCTTATCGATAATTGAGCAGCAGTTAATCATTATGAATTCATCATAAACTTTTATCAATTTTTAGTTTCTATTTCAAAAAATTTTTTTTTTATCAGGGAATTTACGAAATTTGAGATTGTATCTAAATATAAGAAAGTCGTATATTGATGCATTGACTTAAGTGTTTTATTCTAAAACTTAAGGCTAATTGAATGATTATTTGTTTTAAAATTTGTTAGAAAATTATTGAACATTTGTTTACACGTACTCTCATGTGATAGAGGCAAATCAAATTAAATGACTCACATAGTTGTTTCAACTGTGGATCGATGTAAGTATGCAAAGTTTTAAACTAATGTAAGGACATATAGATAATTTAATTTCGTAGGTTTACATATCAGAAAGCGATAAATTTTTTATAATCTAAAATCTAGAGTTAGACGCTATGATTTATTTAACACGAATATACATATATTATATTGAAAATTATGTTTTAATACTAAAGTTTTTATTAGAACGTTAAAGTGATATGTTCCGTGTAAGAGATCCTTCAATTTAAAGTACATTAGGAAATTAATCTAAATTCTACTTTTTTTATAGTTCACGTTTATGAATCAGATTTTTTTTATAATTTTAAGTATATGAAAACAACTATCGCTATGCATTCAGTATAAAATCCAGGTTATTAGTGCCATTATTATTCAATCAAATTGATAAAAAAAGAACATCGCATGATAACTGAAAACATGAGTGGCATGTGACACTCAGACCGTAAGTCTTTTGGTGCGTGCTACTGGAAACACAAATACATACACTCTTAAGTAGTACTGACAAGCGTTTTAACAGTTATATACATTAAAATTACATTGCCCGTAGTTTTTAAGAACTTTTCTAGTAACAAAATCAAATTGGTAGCTTAATAAACTATGACTGAGAATTTAGAAAAAACAATTAGCTTTTAACTTACTTATTTATATTATTTTTTTTTTTTTTAATAAAATAAATTAAAAATGTTCCCTCCACATAGTGTTCTTAAAAAAACTAGGACAATTTATTATGAATAAGATTTACCTACACTTTCTTTAAAAGAAAATCAGGCTGTTATGGATTTGAAAATTAGGAAAAAATAAATTTTTTTTTTTAATTAATATCGACTATTTCGATGCCGTTGCCGATATTTTAATTGTTTTTGACATTTCGATAGTTTTCGACTTTTTCCTTATTTTTCGATGACTTCTATGCATTTTTTGATCATTTTCAAAAAGGTTCGAATCTTTGCATATTTATTGAATTGTCTTTCAATACAAATTGATTTCGATCGATAATAAGAGTATCATTCAATGCTTTTCCAATATTTTTCGAATGTTTTTTACATTATTCGACTTTAAACAAATTTTTCAATACTTTTTACTGAAATACGTCATTGTTAGGTGCTGTCTTAATGCAAATGTAATACATAAAGGCATAGGTTTCGGGCTTCAATAATAGTTGTTTATGTGTTGGCATGATATTTTTCAATGTAATCGTTCACTCTATTGCTTGAAATCGGATCCCTACTGCATTTTCCTGTTGGGTAGCTTAAAAGTTATATATCTTGAAATAAGTACAGTGGCTATTAATTTATCTCTCAAGTTAATTTTAAGTAAATATTCCAAATGTGGCAAAAAATATTGCCACTGTTTAAGTATTGATAATTTATTGGTGTTTTTTGTATTTTTCAGTATGGGGACTTTTCCTTATCAAACGACATAGCTTTAAATACTTTAAAGCCTTAAGTACCTTGTTATACGCAGAAATATTTGTTTTAACAGGAAGTTTCTAATTAGGGCATTACTATTTTAGTAGTTTATAAGTAAATTAAAAACATGTGTATCGATTGTTGAAAATTATAAATTGCAACAATCCAAAAAGTACAAAAAGGACACATAAGATATTGAGGGAAGTTGGTACTTTATATTTTTGTAATAAAAGCTATAACTTCAACATACTTTCTACTGTTTTCAAATGTTTAATCTTTTGATGAGTAATTTTTCCCCTTAATTTCTAATTAAGTAAAACATCTTAATCGAAACATAAGACTAGTAAGGGTGTCATCTTTGGTCTCACCAAAAATTAAATACCCTACACTGCATTAACAGTAAAAGTGCGCAAAAGCCTTAATTTTTTATTATTATAGTTTTTTGTGATGAAGCCACACTACGTGCTGATAAACTCACATTGGATTCGGTAACATATACTTAAATAGCTGTGTTGCCACGCCTACGTTTTGAACAATTTCCAATTTTCCTGAAAAATTTCCTCTATATACAAAATTTATCATATTTTCAAATATAGTCACCCGGATGAACTATGGTTAAATAATTTAGTATCAGTAAAAAAATATCAGTATAGCGTTTTGGAGTTGTTGCTTGTATTGAAGATGTCACGCTCTACTATTGAAGTTTGCAACTCTTTTTCAGTATTTCACCTACTTATTCCTAGTATTTGCAAGAGATTTGGTTGCACTTGCTCAAATAACTCTCCCAAAATAGCATTTTAAATGATTAATTTGTATTTGTAGTAAGCGCATTCGAGGAGCGATTACGCCTATTTTCAATCCCGAGAAGATTGTTTGAAGGTGTACCCTGTGTGTCGAATTTCATTTACAGATCTTGCTTAGTTTTACCCGTAATCGTGATTTCCCACAGACAGACAGACGGACGGAAATGGCTAAATTGACTAAGATGGTGACTCTGATTAGGATTATATATATTTACCTTTTTATACCCGTCACGCTCCCATCTACGCGTTACAAATGGAATAACAAAATTAATGTACCCTGTGTGTAGCGTATAAAAAGTCTTGAAAGATAAATTTTAATTAAAAGCGTTTTAACTAAGTATGTCTTCATACAAAAATGTTGATAAAAATTCTTTATCAAAGAAAACAGTTAGATAACTGAAATTATGAATCATTGCATTATTTTTGCTTCACATGACGTAGAAGAAAAAAAAGTTTTTTGAAACGAGCAATATAATTATTAACTATCAAAGGAATAAAAATTATTTTATATCTTAATTTTTTGAATGAATAACTAAAGACAAATATGTAGTCGGTATAGATTAAAATGTGAATCGGTCGTTTCAAGTTCAAAACTGTTTTAATAGAAATTACGTGAATATTTTATTCATTTATATGATTTTAATTGTAATTAAATCCAATAAATCATGATACATCAAGAATATTTGCTGTTACCATTACATTCAGAAATGCGCTTGCTATCTTCACACAAAACACATTTTGACAATTTCTAAGGCTAAGAAGAATGCCTGCCTAATACTGGATAATTTTTATTAATTTTTCACTCATACTAAACGTCTCTAATTACGTAAAGATTTAAGTAAACAGTCTTTATATATTATCTTATGTACTTATGTCGAACTAAAAAAAAAAATCTTAGAATATAAAATCGTTAGCAAGAAAAGAAACTTTTGAAAGTTTATTGCTAGCTGGCTCAAGTAGACTAAGATAGGCTAAAATATCACGTAGCTTCTCTCTAGAGCCTTTTTGTTGATTATTGCAGATATTCTTAGCTGTTGCTCGAAAAATCTTTATGTTAAAACATGCCCCAAAGAGAACGAAAGAAAAATAAATAAACTATTTGCGTGGTCCACTGGATTGATCGAGAAAGCTGAAATTTGTCAAGAGTTTTCTATAGGTTCATTGCTAGAAAATAAGCCTATAGGAACGAAAAAAGAAAATGTGCACGTGATTTGACAACAAGGCGTGGCACATCCCATTCTACGTTTTAGTAAGTCCGTCTTTTTTTCAAATTTCAATGAAATTGGATACAAACTCTGTTCGCGCCTTTTACAAGTTTAAGCTAGGAAGCTACAAATCTGTGAGCTTAAAATACTAACAAATAAGTGTGACCCCTCCCTGGCAAGAAAAACTATTTTAAGCGTTAAACTGAGAGAGTTATTTAAGGATATGAAACCATATATCACAAGTACACTAGAAATGTTTCCACAAGTTTTGTGCAAAACAATTTAACGAATTTAAAAAAAATGAACGTCGAAACGTAAGTTCAAGCCGACGTCTTCAAATGCAACAAACAAACACTATATTTGTAGCTGATTTCAAAGGATTCGCTTAGCGTCACTACCAACTAAACTACTGGCTTGGTATAACCATTAACTACTCAGTACAGTACATATATACTACATACTCTTAAATGCTAAATTCTTAATTCTAAATTATAATTAAAAATTCTAATTGCTACTTGTGCTTGCGTCATAGTTTTTACGAATGGTGTGTTATACTCGCATAAAAAGAAACAACCGAAATTAAAAAATTAAAAAAAATACCAACATCAACTCCAAAATATTGTCATGTCTTACTAAATCCTCTTTACACAATAGCAATATACGTGTCTATTTACTTACACAGGTGAACATATTAGTATGCGGACACTTTGCGCTCATTACTCATGTTACTAATTTTTTGTTCTTATCAAAAACAGAAATAAACACGGGAAGCTTCTAAAGCCCACCTAAAAATGAAAAAAACAAAAAAAAACCCAAAAGAATAGATAAAAAATATTTTATAGATACTAATTGTGTTGCTGCTCCTTAATGAAAGTTATTCTTGTTGTTGTTGTTGTTCTGCTAACTGTCTATATGTGTGTGGCTTTTTTTGCGTTATAAATTATTAAACATATGCCCACTAAGGTTTCAGTTTAGTTTTAACTGTCAAGCGACACGAAACGAGTCGAGTTACCAAAAAACCAAAGAAGGACAAAAGTGTAAAATCACAAGTCAAAACGTTTTTGACTTTCATTTGTGTTACTTGACAACGAAGAACTCATAAGGATAACGGGTGGAAAAACTCCAAAATTATTTACTAATAACAGTGTTAAATAGTTTCAAAATATAAAAACAAAAAATTATATTATAATGGCCCGTTTTGTAAATTTCACTGGAATCGTAGCTGCAGCCATCGTTTTATTGGCAGTCAGTGCAACTGCACAGGATGGTGTACAACCACAAGTCTCATGTCCTCAAGCACAGAGTATTCAATTCCTTCCAGCTAATGTAAGTTGGTTTTGAAAGCTACAAAATATGTGATAGTGACGATATTTAGGTTTTTTTTTATGGAATGTACTGGATTTATAGTCGGAATGTATTTCTTGAATAGCAAATATATTTTTGGATATATACTCAAAATAAATTTTCATAAAATAAATAAGTTAATAAAAGTTAATATTCTTAATAGTTCAAATGTATTCAAAATGCTTCAAATGCACCATAAATTTGTTCATCGTGCCGAATTTACTAAAAATGAAACCAATAAATGGACACAAAATGTGAATATAGTAAAAGTAAAAACAATTTACTGAAAATGCCTTCACTGAGTTAAAAACCTATTTTATAAAAAAAAAAAATTAAATCGGTTCTCAAAGTGGCAAAAACTTTTATTTTTTATTAATGAAAAAAAATTTTGTTAAGAAATTTTATAGACCAGCTCCGATGAATTTCTTGATTTTAAATAACGACAAATAAAAGATTTCCTAAATAAATTATGCAACATAATTCTCACCCAGTTACCAGTTCATCAGTCCCATTAATAAAATGTAACAAATTTTTATCAGACTCTAACCCTAGTTCGGCCGAAGATTTTTGTAACTCATTTCAGCCGAATAGTTAATGAGTTAGGGGCTTGATTCTAAGTCATATGACGACTTTAATGGTGATTATATCAAATGCTTTAGTCAACTGAGAAATATCTGACTTAATCATTTCAATTAAATTTATCGTAATTTGGAAAATCATTTTTTAAATTTGCTGATTTGATACAAAATTCATTTTCTGAAATATTTTTCAGAATTTCTTTCAGCTATCTGTTTGTTGACCAAAGTCTATCAATCTATTCACTTGAATTAATACTTTTTGCAATACTAAAAGAGCTTTCCTATTCATTTTTCTATTTTGTTTATACTGGCTCCTATGTGTTATATTAGGACTTAAGGACCTTATCTTTTTATATCAAAACTACTTTTAAATAACTTTTTATTCGGATGAAGAATTAAATTCAGATGGATATCAGGCTCATTATTAGTTGTAAAATTTTATTACAGGACATAGAAAACATTCAATCAAAGGTAAAAAACAAAAATTATAGTCCTAGTGAGCAGATAAAACATGTCTTTCTTCGCTTCTTATAATAAACATCATTTTAAAAGATTAATTTTTTTCGAGAGTATGTTCAGAAAAAATACTACACTGCACTGGTTTCCAGAAAAAATGCTAATTTTCGGTATACTGTGTTTCTGTTGATAAAGAATTGAAAAACCAAAAATTTATTTTCATTTACGTATATAAATAAATACTAAAGCTGTGCAACAAGCTAATTGAACATGTTCGAACTATTAACATATGCAACGAGTCAAACTCAAGCAACTCGATTCGTTCGACTCAATCCTTGTTCAGTTCATTCGTTGTCTGTATCATACGATTACGACTCATGAGTATCGAGCAACTCGTTTCTTCCGTATGACGCATTCAGAGTTGCCAAGTTGTAACTGAAAAATTTCTGAAAAGGTGAACAGAAAAGAAAAAAATAACAAGGTAACCAAGTTTTTCCCTGACAATAATGAAATTTTTTAATATTTGTCACTAATAGAAAAGGTCAACAAGTTTGTCCCAAACAACTTTTTTCCAAAAAAAAAAATTACTTTTCCCACAAAAAAAATTTTACTTTTTACCATTTGAAGAAAAAAAAAATTTTTATTTTGGGATGGCCGGGAATTGCTTTTCTTCAACTTGGCAAACTTAAGCACACCACAATTTTCACAAACAGAAGCAAAACAATGAGATGTGAGTCGAATTAGACGAACTTGGTTGAAATTTTGTGAAAAGCTCGTCTGTTTCGAGTTTATTCGAACGAGTTTAGCTTGTTGCACAGCCTTACCAAATACTTTGATAAAAACTATACAGATTTGACTTATCTTGTTGTTCCCGCTAATGATTTAATTCTGAATTACAAATACGAGTAGATAGTCAGTTGATTGAACCGATAACTTGATTTAGCAAGAAACTCTCAATTTTATAGCCCGATATACTCGCTGAGTTATCCATTTCCACACGGTACACAGAAGATAATAAAGATGACTATCGCATATATAATTCATTTTGGCATAGATGGGCAAAATTTTGGATGCAAGAACCACTTATAACAAAAGCAAACAATTGCAACAACAGAAAAAACTATGATGTTGTTTTCTTGCTCGTTCGCTTATTTTTTTCTGATTAATACAACAATAACAATAATACCAATCCCATGCATAGCGGTTATAAAAAAACCACAACGATAAAAGTGTGGTGTGTGCATTATTTGCTGTTTTGTTTTGGCTCATTTTTCCTGTTTTGCCCATCGCTGGTCTAAACCATTTTTGTCTGTGACCACAGAAATGTGAACGTTCGTGAATGTATGGGCAGCATCTTAATCAGAAAAAAATTTAAAGATAACGTCACTTTCCAAAGGGATCGTCGTGTACATATGTATGTATATGAACATATTTTTTTTTTTTTTTTTGATTATAATTTCACCTTAGAATTTTCAGAATATTTTTATAATCCCAAAACTTAACTCATCCAACAAAATAATTTTTCTTTTTAGATTTCCGGTACATGGTATGAAGTGGCACGCAATCCTGCACCACTGAATGTCTTCTGTGTTGAGGTCAATGTTGGTATTGCACCAAATGATACAAACGTGTTGCAGATAAATACAACTTATGCAAATAGCGGATCGTTTCTCTATGTAAACGAAACAGTGATGGGCAGCATTTCATTGGGTGTAACACTGCCCAATACTGATGGTTATAATATTAGCTTCCTAGTTGGCATGAACAAATCCGAACCACTTACCACTTATAAATTGTTGTCCACTGATTATGATAATTATGCTTTGATTTGTGGTTACACAAATGCTACCGATAATGCAACAGAATTTGGTATCGTACTAACACGTAATCGTAATATCACCAACATCAATGAAACACAATTGAATCTTTATGAGCAAATAGGTTTCAATATTTCGTCCAGTTTCTTAAACGGTTCTATGGCAACAGTTACACAATCAGATCAGTAAGTGAAATTAAATTTACAATTAAAAATAACAAACATTTTTTTTTGAATAGTTAAAAAAAACTATTTCTATCAAAAACAAATCTTAGTTTAAAATTTTTTTTAAGATAAATAATTTTTTTTTTTTTTCAAAAAAATAAGTATATGGCTTCTTTTAACATGCGTTTTTAAAAAACAAATTCTTTTATTTTTTCAAAAAAAGAAAAAAAAAATTAATGCTCTCTTTTATTTCTTCAACAGATGCTGGGCTAACAGCGGCACCACCACCACCTTAAGCTTCCTTAGCGCTATGTTTGCTATGATCTACATGATGCTGCAATACTTCAACTAAAGTGTTTCAGTTGGAAATTTTAAAATAGACGGCTTTGTTTTTGCAATTTTATTTTATTCATTCAACTTAATTATGCTTTATTATATTTCTTTTTAATTTTTTCCACTTTTCTTTGCATTTTCTTATAATTTATTTATTTCCTTTTATTTTGCATTATATCTTTGTTTTAATTTTAATTTTATTTTTTTTTTAGTTTTTAATTTAATAAACAAACAACAGTGTCAAATGTAAATATTGAAATATGATTACGCAAATAAAGTTTTAAGTAACGACACAACAACAACAAAAAACAAAAAACTAATTATTTTAGTTTTTAAAGATTTTGTTGTTTTTCTGCAGCCAGTGAAAAAAAGTCAAAACAAATTCTAATTAGCGCAAATGAAGCAGAAAAAAAATTGTAAAAATGTGACCAAATTTTATGTCAAGTACAAGTAAAACAATTGAATAGACACGAAAAAAAGCATTGAACAAATAACGTACCACTAGATAAGATAAGCAATTAAGTTATCACATTTTCTCCAAGTGCATATACCAATTTTTCAGCACAATCTACTTGACAACATTGTGGTCTATGCGGCGCATGATAAAATACTTTTTAATACCACTGTGATTTATTTATTGCCATAAAATTAATACACAAAAATATAATTTTTTGCTTTGTAATTAATCGTTTTTTTGCAATATTTTTTTCGTTATTCTACTTAGCTAATTAAATTATTATTTTTTTCTTATTTTCTATTTTTTTTATTACTCATTATTCTTTCCGTAATAAAATTAATCGTTTAATCTACATAATTTTAATATATTTTCTGAAGTACATAGCAAAATCTGATCTATGTATATGACAAGAGTTTCAAGTACACGCAATTAATAAATTAATCATTTCGCTACTTTAAGTTTATGGTACAAATTAATTGATTTATTATTGTTGTTGTATCTAATTGTATCGGTGGTATTTTGGTATTTTCTTATCGGAAATTATTTACAAAAAAGAAAAAAAAAACAAAATATGTACTATCTGTCCTCAATAGGTAAGAAACGAAAATGTGTTATATGCTTGCGATGTGAGCCACACGTAGGTTTTTTATCTCTAAAGTTTTTTTATTGCCAGAAGTTTGTTCAGTTATTAATTGTATTTTAGCACCTGACATAAATAGGTTTTTGTACTTAAAGTTAAGATTATTTTTAAGGATGGGCAGAAAAAATATTTTATTTAAATTCTATTTGTGAAAACTTTTTAAATCTTTGAAGTCGTAAAGACAAAAATTCATTAAAAACTGTTCTAATATATAGCAAAGAGAAAATACAAGTTGATATATAATTTTAGGCTGAAAGTCAAAAAAAGTGAACTCTCGAAGCAACGCTATTTTAGCTTTATCCAATTGAATTGAAGCCAGCAAGCAGAAAGTTTCTAAGCTTCCATTGCATCAACAAAAATCAGCCAATATTAATCATTTACATCGATCTAATATAATCAACGATCAAATTTCAATAATTTAATTAATAATAATCGTTATTATTAATAATCATTTTTTCACAAAAAAAAAAAAAAGGTAAAAACTAGAAAAAAAAAATCTCCTGTAGAAGAAACTTTTATTGGATACGGTTAAGAGATCAACCAGGCAACGATTAAGAGTCTTACCTTTAGGAGAAAAACCTATAGTACTTTTTAAAGGTAGCGAAACTTTTATAGGGTGAATATGAAGGCGACACTGACATTTTATATAAAGAAACTATAAAACAAAAAATCATAATTGTTGTAGATTCAAGCAATAAAAAATAAAGAACTAAAATTTTTACAAATTGTTTGGCACTATTTACAAGAACAAAAAAGCGCTAATTTCCGTTTGTTTCTTATCGACTAATTATTATTAATTACAATTGAATATTATTTCATCAATTAGATGACAGATTACGCATTGTGTAATATGAGATATGCGCACTTTGTACACCTCAAGGTGAAATTGCTTAAGTCTTTTAGCGGTTGTCCAAATTTAATCCATAGAACAGCCGGTGTTCCAAGCACAAATTAACCAAAAACTTTTCTGATGACTCTATTTGCTTATGTATGTTTATGAATATGTACATATATGCATTTGTGATAATAGCCAAAAGATTTGTCACCAATTACCATATCGAATTTATTGATTTGTTGTCATGTCTAAATTTACATCAATATCATTCTGCTTATGACTGTTAGTTCGATTAAATAATATTCAAGCGTAGTATTATTAAGATATTCAAAAACCACAATTTATATGCTTTCTCTATATATATCTGTTATCCCTGATTTTTATTTTTTTTAAATGCATTTTTATAGAAAAAATAAAATTTCAGCAAAATCACGATTTTTGTTTAAAGTTTTGAATGTTTTGTGATATATGCCATTTCAGGCTAAAATCTTTTTGTTACTGTTATTATCAGATTCAAAAAAAAAAAATTCTTCAGTTCGTTCACTGCATTCACTTATGCTTTATAAGTGTATTGTTAAGACCCTTTTACACCACTTTATAGTTCCCCTTAGATTCTTGAGTAATCTTCCTTTGAGAATTCTGCATTACTTTAAAGTTCTAATAATCTCTTACATTAGAATTGGTAACTTTAATAACATAAATCTAATAACACTGATCTGCACGATATTTCGGGGAAAAAAATATATATCGATATAGTTCAAACTGCGTTTTAAAGAAAAAAAGTTACACTATTCAACTATATAGAAAAATATATTCAAGAAAATTGGGTTTCCCTAAAATTAACATAAGAATTTGAACAAAATCGATGATATCGTCGAAAACAAATTACATATATCCAGATATAGAATATTTATTTAAAATATAAATTTCAGTGTTCAGCGACCTTGAATTAGTTAGACGATGATCTTATCTTATCTTGAAATATTTGTTGACCAGTTTAATTAAAACCTTTGAGAAAACTTATCAATCTTCCATGATTTTGCATATTAAAATATCGCAAAGTTGTAATAACGGTTAAGAAAAAATTAGCTTATGTTCTAAATCACAACATATTCAATATATCCACTAAGTTTCATTTAAATATGATCAGCCGTTAAGACCTGAATGAGGAAGGAACATTCTTTCACATTTATAATGATATTGATACATACTATAGATCCTGTTTAGATATTTTTTTGTCATTTTGATTATAAATTTGAAATTTTGGTATCCACTCCACTCATAAAACAAATTTTTCATTAAATTCTAGTATGAAATGCTGAAGATGTTTATCAAGTTAAAAACGTCACCACTATTCACTTTACTAAATATTAAGAGAAATTATTAATATTATTTTGTTAACTTTTTTAAAACAGCAAATAAGTTTGGCATGCCAATGGAAAGAATGTTAACAGAGCTATTTTAACGTTTTAATAGTAATTTTATTTTAGCGATTTATTTTTAAAAGTTTGTGGAAAATTGAGAAAAATTAACCTATAATATACCTATAGCTTAATAAATTAATGTTCATATTTTGAAAATCAATTTCCTACTCTCAAGGTTTTTTTTAAGCTATACCCTGGGGTTCCGATGGCAATATGGCCGAAACTACACTGAGAAAACAATATGTTTGAATATAAGAAACGCATATTTGATATAACTCAATTAGATATTTGATTCGGCCAAACATTAAATGCTTCAATCACCACTTATCACCATTTGATCCAAATACAATATGTTTGGCTCAAATAAATATTTGATTGCTTTTTATGAAATATAAAATATGAAATATTGTTTTCTCAGTGTAGGTACCAATTTTTTTCTTGACTTGACTTCAGACTTAAGCTGTTCTCTTCAGTATCGAAAACATATTTGTTTTGATGGTTTTTGATATATTTCTGCGTGTAATGAGAAGTGTTAGCATAAGTTTTTCAATACTTCTTCCACAAATAGTACTAAGTTTCTCAAAGTAAATGCTTATTCAAAGCGACCTATAAAAATCAACATTCTATCACTTATCTAATTCTCTTTTGAACTTTAATTAAAAAATTTCCCAGTACAATTTTTCTCACATTTCTTTGCAAGCTCGGCACCACCCTTTAACAACTCCGCAAAATGCTTTTGATTTTCATGACCAATTGGTAAGTAAACAATGTTGCCAGATTGAAAAGATAAATAAACAACAAAACACTGCTACAACACTTATGCAAAAAAAAAACACCACATAAGATGCGTGTTATTGTTTATGTGTGCAAAGGCAAAAGCAGACAGAAAGAAAACAAAAAATAATCTCATAAACGCAAACAAAACCCAAAATCAACACCAAAAGCTACTGCACAATAACAAACGGGCGTTGAAGATGAAATAGTTGTTGCTGCAAGTGCAAAAAAAAAGGAAAAGATACGCACGGGAAAAAAACGTTGAGATATCCACAAAAATCTTCAAAGAATTTGCACACAAAGAAAACGCTACACAAACACAAACGAGCAAACAAGAAAAACAAGCACTCAAATGTGTTGTTTAGGGTGGACTTAAAAAGTTTATAAAACATCTTGCAACATGAGCTGTTCGTTGAGAAAAGTTGCTGGAGTCTGCTGAAGTAGCATTTTTTCATAAAATTAAACATTAAATCCACCTTAATACACACATCAAAAAAGTAAACACTTCCACATGTATGCATACCGTGGATGACGACTGAAGTGTTTGCTCGACTGAAGAATAGCCATGGGATAAAATTGAATGAATGGAGGTAACATTGAGGTTGAAATGGTTAGTAGTAGTAGTTCAGTGTACGAGTATAGGATTTGCAAAGCAATGAGCTTCAACGCTATGGAAGTTTAGCTAACAATAAATTTCATAGTCAAAGTAACAAACAAAACAAATACAACAAGCAAGACTTTCGACAAAATGGAATTTGATTGAAGTAGTATACAAGTTTTTTATGAAAACATTGCAGTTTTTTTTACATTGGTTGTTTGACCAGTCATTTGAGCAAAAATTCATCAGCCGAAAAAAATTAAATGAATTGAAGAATAAAGCTATGCTCTGAAGTCAGTCAAATGTAAAAATCATTTGGAGGAAATGCAGCAAAATTTTTTAAGTTATGATAAAATTTTAAGCCAGAATTTACTTAGCGCATTTGCCCAAAAGTAGTTTATGGAATTTTGAATTTACAAGATTTTTTATTTTTGAAATTAAAACCAAAAATTTAATTGTCCAAAAAAAAAATACCTTCCGAGATATTTTAAAACGTTTTTTAATAATTTCAATAGAATAGGAGCTTGATAGGAAATTATTCTGCTTAAGCGGCAGAAAACGAAATGAAAGAAAGTTTTCTTGAACTTCACAAAGGGCCACTTTGCTTATATTTAGAAGCTTTTCATTTTAAGACCTTGTACGTTTTGAACGTTCAAGGCAATTTTTGGCTAGGTAATTGATCCGCTTGACGTGAAACGTCCCAGTGGTATGAAAAAATTGCGCATTAATTCAAGTGACTCAACGCTAATCAACCCCAATAATGCAAAAATCATAAAAATCGCTCTACTGGTTTTGAAAAGCCCTAACCTTAGAAAACGATTTAAGTATATAAATTGTTATTTCTATGAACCCAATTTTGACACTAACACTGTTCCAATTAATGCGTTTTGTCCGATATGTACATATTTTTTAAAGTTTTTTTCAAGTTTTTATTTTTTACATAACCTAGACAAACATACTCTACAAAATAACAGCTTTGGTATATAAATCTCTTATATTTTCTTCATTTGTCACAAAATAACTAGAGTAGTTTTTACTATGCAATATCGTTGACATATTTCTTTACTGTTGTTGTTGTTATTCGTCTAGTTTTTGTTATTGCAATTTTTTTTGTCATTGTTGTTTTCATTGTAGAAGAATTTATTTAACGATAGATATCTTCTACCGTAGACCAAAAGCATAATTGAAATTTATTGGTTTTTGCTACGAAGAAGTCTGCTATGTTAAATATTACTATATACAAGGGAAATCACGCTGCTAAAGAAAAACCTAAAGAATATTTTGTATCAATGATATTTTAGCTTAGAAAAAAAAATTTTTTTTTAACAAAACCAATACGTGACAAAATCATGTTTTTCTGAAACGCCCTTACGATTAATTCTTAAACACTTGTTGGCAATTTAGCTAAGGCTACTTATGTACACTTTGGTTATACACTCGCATAACTCAACTTGTCTAGCAAAGAAGTTTATTAACTTTCAATAGCAAAATACAAATACAAAAAAAAAAAGGTCCTTTTGATAGGAAATTCAATACAACAGCAGGAGTGCTACTCTCAGTATATCAGAAAGAAAAAAATAAATAAATGGGTGGACTATGTGAAACCGCGTTACAAAGCGTTCGAGCTTATTTTACATTTCACACGCTATGAGCCAATGACAGTTCTGACAACAACAACAACAACGACGAAAGCTACTTTACCCGGATAGCAGAGGCTGACATGTGACAAATAGCTCAATTATGCGGCTCACACTCAAACGATGTGAAGAAGTGTGAACGTGTGAAAGTGTTAAGTTCATTGAAAATTCTCATTTATGGTTGGTTTATCTTTAATGCTGTATGTTTTTCGTAGCATAACTGAAGGCGCAAAGTCAAGTGAAGTAAATTCATGGAAATCTTGGAAATAAATTTATTTGCTTTCAAATACTTCCATAGAAGTATTTCGTATTTTTATCATTTTATTTTACATCCTATGCAAGACATGTTCACAGAATAATCAATAACTAGGGACACATGCAAAAAAGAGGCTTCTTTGGGTTCGTATATGGAAATGTATGTATGACCTTCAATATTAACTAATGGCATTGATTTTTCATATGTGCGTGTATCAACGTTGCTTTTCAACAAAAATATGCATCTCTCACATACATAATAAGGCACAGTAATTTAAGGAAAACTGGCAACGATATGGTGATGGCAATTTAAATATTTTGCAGCCGCAGTTTATTAAGGACAGCATACTTCACAGAAACTTTTTTTTAAAATAATTCAATTAAAAACCTTTTTCAAATTTGTAGCGCTACTACATCAAGAAAAACTTTTTTTCTAATTTAAAGAAATTTTGTTTAGTTTTAGTTTAAGCTCATGCTAATCATGTTTAAAATTTTGAAATTTTTTCAATCATTTGCCTTAATTTTATAACTTTTGCATTATTTAACACTATCACTAAAGGTATTCATATCCGCAGTGCTGCTTTGATTATTCAATATTCAAATCGTTTTAATTTTTTCCTCCTTTTTTTTACTTGCTAGCAGACGCAAGCACAGACACACATATGCTGATAGTAGTAGCCGGATCAGCATCACATATGAGTACAGGACATGAAAAGCAATAACTTATGGCTGCCATCAATACGATAAAAAATCGAATACAGCAGTGCACGTCTGCATAACTGCTGTTGGTGGATACGATTGGCGTTACCGTTGGTCTTTAATCCTTTCTTTTTTTTATTTATGTGGCATAGTCAATGTTATCCTGTTGGTGCTTAGCAGCCTTTTTTTGGCTGACTGTCTGACTGCTTGCTGCATCAATAATAGATGCATTGCATTCGTTGAAAATGGTGCATATAAATGGCGTGAGCTATTTTTTCACAAACGCCACTTAAATTCGCGCGGTCACAAAGAATTTTGTGTTAAAAATATTGATGTGTGATATGTGTGCATTTCTTCTGTTGCTGTTTTCTACTTGTTTGTCCTGATATTGTTGTGACATCAGTATACAAAAGTTGTGGAATTTGAAATTTTCGCGAATATATTATATATATATATTTGTAGTTGAAATATAATTTCTGGAGTTCAAGTGTACTTTGAAAATTAACAAAAAATAAATTATTTTTCAGCCGCAAAATTTGTGAGCTTTAAACAAGTAAGTTTCCCGGAAATTATTTTATATTTTTTATTTGTTTAGTTAAGTAAACGTTTGTAGTTTACAAAACTAAAAATATGAAATTCCAGAGAAAGTGTTGTCACCATATTCCAAGGGTAAACTGTGACCAAAAAAAAACGTCTTGATTGATCGTTATTTTTACTACAGTCATAGGTTTTCGCTTATAGTTCAATCTTATGCAAGTAATTGGAGCTCGTTTTTTTTATTGTTATTTTATTAAAAGTAACTACCCAGTAGAAATATTGTTTCATAAATTTCAGTATATCCTTGGAGTCATATGGTGACTTCTCCAAAAAGTTTTGCTATTTGAAAATAAGAAAAACTGCAAGAAAACGAAAATGAGTTCTAACCCAAAATATTATTAAGAAATTAAAACCGTCTAGCAAAAGTTTTCTTCTATGAAGGGAATGATAAAACTTTATCGTAATTTTTGCAACAAAAATCGCACCGGATTTCAATCCTTTCATATTTTCCTTAATCTCTGAACTTCTTTTCTTAGGAAAAAAAAAGAAAATGTCTCTATAAAAATATAAATGAAATGCGATTCAATGAGAAGTTGTTATTTGGTAATAATTTTTCTCTGTAAAAAAATAACAAACATTTTTTACGTCTGGTATTACAAATTATTGACATTTTTAATTAAAAAGCGATGTTCAACAGAAGAACAAATTTTATTTTCTGATATCTCCAAATTAAATTAGATGCAATTAAACACAATTTGTGCATTGCGATATGATTTTGATCATCATAATCGTTCATTGCATGCCATTGCTATAAAATTTATCAAAAAGTTAACCACCAAGAGATCATGCGTCACAATTTTTTTTCAAAAAAAAATTTCATAGTTAAAGCAAGAGATTTGTTGCATTGAAAACGTTTATTATCGTATATTTTTATAATAATGGTGCAACCATTTGCATGATCTTGGCGGCCAATTGAAGTTTCCATTTCGAGAAATCAGAAACTTTTCATGCAATCTAAGCTTTCATTTGGAAAATAAACGTCATACACATTCGTAGCAACAACATCAGGCCAAAAAAAAATCAATCAAAGTTGTTCAGACGCACCAGCATCATTTTCGAAAAAACTTTCATTTACAAACCGAACGAATTTTGACAAAAATTGACCGACGATTTTTGATTTGGTTGATATTTTTTTTATGAGTTCTGTATCGAAAAAGAAGAGATTCGTGTTCGATGATTTTTTTTAAAAAAATTTTTGTTTTTCAAAATAGAGCGAATTTAAATTTTGAGAATTTCGTGATTTTTCGCTTGGAGACTCCTTTCAATAATTCATAACTCCGGTTCTGTTAAAGCTAGAAAATTGATATTATGTCCATTGTAAAACTAAGAAAATGAATATATCTGTCCCAGGTATCTCATTTATCGATTAAATTCATTAAAGCTGTGAAAAGTTTCCGCAAAAGTTTCATAATTTTTTAGACAGATATATGATCTTTAAAATAGTTTCAAAATCTTTTTTCATATAGTAAATTTTTAATTTCATTATTTAGTTCCTAATGAACTCTTATTGATTATTTTGTTGTAATTCAAATTATGTAACTTAAGCAATAATTGCTTGACTTCGCTTGAACGAAATTCCAAATGCATGCCGTGCTATATTAGAAAATTTAATAAACCTTGAGAATTTGCATGAAATTCCCACACCATGCTGTCTTTACGAGCAGCAGTCTGCACTATACTCGTACAATCGTCAATATATGAAGCACGTAAACCAAAAATATCAAATTACCGTTGTTACAGCAGCACATCCTTGCGTCAACGTACATATATAGTTTCCTTATTGTAATGTCGGCGTGCCTTAGTATATGTGTGCATTATTAGAATTTCAATTTGAATGATAACATCTAGCTAAGAAGCAGAGAAATGCAGAGTGCTGTGCAACATTTGAACCTTCGAAGACTTTAGTAATTCGAGTGGCATTTTGCAGCTACAACATTTCGCAGCTACAAAACGCTTGGACTTTCAACACCACTTTGCTACTAAAGACGCTGAAAATTCTCTAACTCTACTTTAATCAGTATTTTATTAGATTCTGTGTTAACTAAAATGTATCGATACAATAGGTATGCAATCAACGTCAGCGATATACGAAAACATTCGAGTGAGATATGAGCAACTTTTTGTTATCTTTAAATAGAGATCAATTGCTTATGTATTTTGTTATTAAATGCTCTTTTAGCAGACTTATTTGATTGGTTTGTAAGAATTTTCATAGCTCAATATCATATTTTCCAATTAAATGATACAACACAGCTTTAAAGAGGTCGAGAGCTCCACAACTGATTCCGAAAATTTTTCTTTTTGTTTTTTTATACTGATGCAATAATAAAATTCCTATTAAAAACTTCCTCGATATGATATGTGAACATAAAAAATTTGAAGCTTTTCAGTCAAAACGTTCAAGCTGGTACAACAATGATAACTTTTGGAATCAGCAGGATATTGAAGTTGCCACACAAACTTTAATCCTTAGCCTTTTTTAACATCTACTGTTTGAGTCCAATTCACAAACATTGCATTGGTACTACAAAATATATCTGAACTTCTGGAGTAGTTCGATTTTTGTGTCCATTCTAAGAGAAAATATCAGCAACAAAGTATCATATCAAAAAATGCTGTTCACATCTCTTGTCATATTTGCTTGCCATTTCATTAGTGCTTTGTCTTCATGCTTTGTTAGTTGAAGTGATGCTACCGAAAAATTCGATTCCTTCTACTTGCATCATATTGCTGCAAGTAGCTCCAAGACAACTGTTAAATTCTAACACTGGGTAGCTTTTTCAAAGCTCATTTGGTTGCGGTGACTGTGGTGGATTCCTTAAATGCTTTGGAATGTTTTACCTTAACTAGGTTATATACAATAGTGTCATCATATTGCCCTAGCTCAAGTCAATGGCTGACAGTGTCGTCTATCCTTTTGTAATACACTTGAATTTGGCTAAATTTGTGAAGCGTTCTTTGTAATTAATAGTTTTGTCTTAAGATTACAATAATTACATCAATGACGACAAGTGCTCAAGAGTACCAACTCATGAATGCAGAGAGTTAAAAAGAGAGAGAGAAACAGCTAAAGAGTTCAGCAGTTGCTTAGCAAAAAGTACGAACAAAATGCAACCAACATACTTTGCTGAATACCAAGATTAAAAGATAATGAAAGATGTAATTATTTGACAACTGATATTGAAATAACAATGGTTTAGGTTGATAGCTTCATTGAGTTTTCGATGCTAAGGATTCGGATTTCTGCACTTTTCTTCCCTTGATGATTATCACAGTTTATTGCAAATTTTCTATAAATGAATTGGATTATATGGTAATTAGAGACAAATTCTATAGCAATTAGTGAAACTAAAGCATAATTATTTGTTTTTGCGCAAATAGCTATTTAGAAAGACAAGTTTAATTTAATCTTAGGATGAATTAGTTAGTATTTACTGACAATTTATATAAAGAGCTGGAAAATTTATGGTTCTGAGCTTTCATGAGAAAATGTGTAGCTATCTGAATTAGTACTAAAACGAAATAGTTCGTGAAGAGTGTGAAATACAATTTAAGCTCGGAATCGAGCGTTGCTTGAGGTTTTTTCTTAAAAGCTATTGGGAATATTTACCCTACGAGATTCAGGGCTTTTTGGCACTATTTGGTACAACTAAGTCAAATCAGACCTATATGGGATTTGTATAGGCAGGTGTCCTAAAAGTGTGAGTAAGTACGTTAAATACTACAATAAGAAAAAGAAGTTCTCCGTAAACGCTTCTAGGAAATCATGGACGAATTCGTCTCTAATACGCAAAACAAAAAATTAATACAAACATTTATATGCAAAAGGCCTGCACAGACCTATTTGAACCTTCGAGAGTTAAGAGTATGTCTTGCTTACATTGTTTTCCATTCCAAATTACAAAGAATAAAAAACAGACAAAAAATCCTCCGCCAGAGTGCTGACTGGAAAAAGACATTCTTCATTCGTCTATTTGGCAGGCTTGCTGCCGAACTGAGATTATATTATCAGTGCCAATTGTTCATTAACTTTTGTAGCAGACCATTGCAAAGAGAATATTGAGGTAAGAGCTATATGACCAAATACAGTCTTAGGTCACGGCAGTATGCAACCAACAGCAGCGAAACTAAACTACGATGGTCAATTTTTATGCGACCACTAAGGATGCTAGAAGCAAGTAGTCATATTCCACCCAACTATAAACAAAGTCACAATATTCTGTTAACATGAAGTACAGTGTGCAAAAACATTTAGAGTTCCCTAAAAATTGTTCAAGCGTTATACAATTATCATTAAATACTTTTTTATCTAACAAATCCTTTTTATCAGCAGTCACGCATAAGCCTACCTGCACAATTAACACGACTTTCTTTTTATGTTATTCTGGTTTTATGCACTTTTTCCTGCATTTTTATTAGCATTATTTTAATAAGCGACATATTTTGCACTTGTAACCTACTTATTCCCACATAACAACCACAGGTACATAGGAATTTCTGCAGGTAATTAAGTTGCCATTGTTGTTGCTGCTATTATTCCGAACAGTGCTAAACTCCACAAGCATCTACTAATTACCTCTTGAAGTTGGCTTGCACGTTTAACGTTATATTATAACTATAAAATCTTATACTCTACTTATAAACGTGTGCTGCAGTTTAGGGTGGATCAACATTGCTAGTTGCATTATATGATACATAAATGCCTAACACAAAACGAGCCGCCTACTTTAAAGGTTTATGAAATTTTTCAACTTTTGCTCATAATGCATTTTCTTTGCTATAATTTCCTACAGGGTATGCACGTAGTGCACTTCTCTTGTATAATTTCAAGTGTGAGCATAACCAAGTGTAGGTGTAAGTGAGTACTTGTGCGGCTTTTATTAAGAAACGTCTTAAAAAGCCAATTTAAATTTTAAATTATGTTAACTGCATATGTGAAGTACAACAAAAGCAATAATAACAGCAGCATATATTTTCATCAAAATAAGAAGCAAACAAACACACGTTCACAATATACATACATGCATGCACACACAAACATCATCTCAATTTCACACAGATTTCCGCCCACATGCATAGCAAGCAGTAGAACTGCAGCAAAATAAACAAAAACGAAAACAATCAAAAGGACCATAAAAGCAAGGATGAAAGTAACTACATCCTTATGGATGTACAAATATAAATACATACATAATAGGGAGCTCAATGCCACGATCCATCATTTGAGTTATTGATATTGATAGTGCTTTCAAGAAATTGGATACACTTTTTCCCAAACGTTTGTATCGCTTTGCGCATTTTGGCAATCTCAGTTTCCAGTGCTACACGAACTTTTTGCATTCTCACAAGAATAAAAACTTTCATTGCTCCTGCACCGCCCTGATAAGAGTTTCAGGTTAGCCACTCTTTGACTGCAATCAGAATTGGTAAGTAAATTTTGTTTCTTTCAGGTCACTTCAATTTGGACTCGGCCAAAGTAAGAAAATCATGACTGGCACAGTTATAAATTATTAATTAATAACATTAAATTGCATATAAATGAAAATACAATTTGCAAATTGTTGAGAGGGGAAGGGAGCGCCCTTACTTGGTTACCACCAAGCCAATATTTTCGCTCGATGGCCCTGTATATAAAAGGATATTAATTTAGTAAAATAAATTGAATTGAATAAATTTGTGAGCGCCAAAAAATATTTCAGGAAGTTGGAATAAAAATTTGCAATCCAAATAATCTCGGGTCTTAAAACGGGTCCGGGATTGAACTCCCTAATGCATACGGAAAAAGCCAAATGAAAAATAACAAAAATTGAAAACAAGGCAGTGTAATGTAGTTCAGATTTTATGCCAGTAAAAGCTAACAGTAGGCTGACACACAGTGGAGCTTATGCAAGTTTTGGGTGGCATAACTGCCACTTTTATTATCTGAAAAATATATCGGAAAGTTAGAGCATTTAAAAACATTATGTACCAAAAATTAATAGCTAGAATTAATACTGAGAAATATCAAGAGCCTCACAGCTCAAAATAAGTTGCCTTAAGATACCTTATTCCCCGAACTATGGGCAATTCCAACCTTAAGATAATGCACATACTTATCGCAAATCAATTTTTGTATATAATTTCCCTGATTCAGGACGAAGTCAAAATATTGAAAAATTTACACAAAAAAAATGTAGTCATTATCCGATTTGTGAAATTGCACATGAATATCGATTTCAGCTAATGACTATACAAGTCGATCAAATTATGTCAATTAATTAATAATATCAGTCGATTTAAAACATAAAATTTCTAAGTTTTTTTTTTTTGTTTGAAAATTTTCAAATCTATTTGTTCAAGAGCAAGGAGTTTTTGTTTATAAAAAGGTACAGAAAACTTAATTTGCAATGTTTTCGTCATAATTACTAAAATAATTGCGGTTTTAAAAATTTGTCAAAGCGAATGGTAATTTCATGTTTTCTTCATTGACCCCATAGCAGAAAAAACTTTTCTCTTCACATATGCCTAAAAGTATGCTCCTTTTTTACAGTTTGTGTACAATATACAAGAGATGGCGCTTTTAAGTAAAATGATATTTCAACGTAGACATCAACCAACATGAGCGCTCTCTTTCTACTGTTCGTTCTACTGTTTTTGTTTTTTCTTTCCAAAATGGCGATAGCGAAATGAAATAAGTAAATTGCAATTGATTTTTTCATAGAATAAGTGCATTATTTAATATGAATGCATTTAATGATAAACATTGCACGAATCTTCCAGAGTATTAAATTAAGCAATGAAGACAATTGAATGCTACAATAACTCACCCGTCATCAAGAATCTCGTTAATGCTGTGCCTCCAAAAATGATAATATGCACTTTAATTTTTTTGGCTAATACTTTATCTAGCTCTTTACTTTCACTTTTTACACTTTCACTTACATCACTCTTTCACTTGTTTTATTAATTACTTCACTTTTCATTTAACACTTTATTTTCGTTTTATTCAATTAACCGGCCGGCGGAAGTGCGTGCCTATCACGACTGATGCAAATAGAGAACTAATCACTTTTTGTAAGTGCGTTGCCATCGTCCTAAAAATTATTGTACATTTTTCTTTTGTACAAATTCTCTAAGGCGGAGTTAATTAAATTTTTAGGCTCTGATGCAAAATTTATTGAACTGATTTTAAAAATTTATTATCAAGGTTATTGCATACATTTTTTTTTTTTAAATTTTTATAGATAAATATCCTTTTTTTAAGATAAAGTTTTTGCAAAAACTCACGAAAATTGTTAATTGATTTTTCGTTGCTATTGCTTATGCTTGAATTCTGTGTTGCTATTGTTGTTTTTTTTTCAGATTTGGCTACGAAGTTCTTGTACGGGAGGCAGCGTTTAATTTTTCGATGCAATTTTCTCCCAATTATTTTTTTTTTGCAAATGTTATTTTAAGTATAGCCAGGCCCGGATTTACCTTAGATGCACACTAGGGCAGTGCCTAGGGCGGCAAGATTTTAGATGCGTTAAATATTGGGAACTTTGAAAATTTTTTTACAAAGTGAGAATACTTGGAATGTCGCCCCCTAAATTACCTAAAAAATGTTGACAATCAAAAAAAAAGGTCCTCACTTTTGATATTAGAAAATTTTTTACCATATTCACCAGTGAAGAAGGGCGGCAAGTTTCTAAATCCGGGCCTGAGTATAGCTGATAATCGAAATAAGCGTCAGCCGCCAGAATAATGGTGGGACTGGTTCTGAGAGACCGACAAAAAAATGTTGCACAATAACTCAAAAAGTAAGCCACATGAAGAAAAATATATTAAGACAAATGTTGTAGAGGAAATGAAAACATATCGATTTCATGCCGTATAACAAGATTTGACCCACTTTTCATAGTTTTAAAATTATTAGTGACCATCTCATTGTATTGCTTTGACTTCAGTATTGCCTCTAGAAGCTAAAAAAACTAAAAAACTTCGTATATTTATTGAAAGTAAGTACCTTAGGTGCTCAAAAACGTCTGCTTTCAAAAAATCAGCGCTGGAATTGTCTGCATTCTCTATTTTTATAAGTAAAAGAATCAGTCAGCCAAGAGGCAGACGCTATTAAAACAATTATTAATGAAGAAAAGTTATTAAAAAACACTTTTAAATAAAACTCTACCATTTTTTTTAATAAAATTTATTTCATTTTCTAAAGTTTTCTATTTTCTTTCTTTCTCAAGCTTATTTTTTCACATTGTTTTAAGAGTAGTTGTTTGTTTTTAGTTATGTCAATTTATTTCATTTACTTTATTTTTTTTTTGTATAGTTAAATTGCTTATTAAGTCTTGCTTACTTTTATATAAAGATAATTAATTAGGCGCTAATAGTTGACTTTTATAAAAACCGAGGAATTACTATAAATAGATAGTATTTTTTATAAAGTACAATATATTATTATTAAGTTAATAAATTCGATTTAATCGTTTTTGTTTGTTTCAATTAAAATTACTATACAAACAGCTTTAAGTGGATTAATTTTTATACAATTTTGAACAAATTTGATATGATTTATTTTTATTTAAATTATATACACTAAATTACTAAATAACTTGAACTGGGAGTCTAATAACAAATAATGATAAAAATTCGAAATGGACTGATTTTGAGTGACTCTAGAATTGAAATTTTAAAATAAAAAACATGGCAAATTTAAATTTAAAAATTTTCATATTTATTCTGAACTTATTTTGAACAAATAGAGTCCAAAGAGCACTCAAATTAAATAAAAATTTTTAATATGTTTAAAAAAAAAAGTTGTCTAAACATTTAATAAATTAATTTATATACATATTTAAGCATTTCTTATAACTGTGATTGTTCGGCAGCATCGGACACTATATTAAATATTTGTCACAGTTAAAAATAAAAAAACAAAATTAAAAGCAACATTACTATTGAAACAAGACATCAATAGGCAAAGAACTATAAATCAATCAACAAGACCGCCTCAAAGTATGCAATTGTTTTTTATACGCTCCATATCAATTGAAATTTGAAGTATATTTTTAGCCAATTAAAATTATCTTTAGTTCTCTGTTTATCACTGTCATGTTTTCTAGCTCTATATTAGAAAACAATTATTTATTATACAACTTTTTTTATATAGCATAAACTGAAAACCACATGTACTTGAACATTTATGAGAATTTACCATTTTAACTAATCTAAAATGTTTTCTTATATTATTTCTATTCTACAACTTTGAAGTTATTGTTATTATTATTGTTGCTTAGATATAGGATACATTTTATGTGCTCATTTCTCGAATACTTTTAATGTCTTTGAAGCTAAGTAATTAGGTTTCTTATTACATTATTTAGTTACAATTAATAATAAGTTTATAATTTAATTATAGTTTTAGTTCTCTATATACAATCGTTACAACCTAAATGGTGCCTCTGGATACGTTTTCATTCAAGTCACCCCCATGCTAACTTTTTAGTGTTGTGGGGGCTTCAAGGATTTTTTACAATTTTGTTTGGAATAATATATTTGGTGTTTGAAAATTTTTGTCAAAAGAAAACTATTTTTTTTAGTTTTTCAAAGAAAATATTACAAATTATATTCAACTACTTGGAACCAGTATTACTTTATACATACATAATTATTTCTGAAAAAATTTATACCTCAATAAAAATAGTTAGTGAGCTTTTGCTGAGGATTGTGCCGAAAAAATAAACATTTTTTCACATCAGTTTTAAAACGACAATATGCTTTATAAAAATAGTTTTTAAGCCTGAAGTTATGCCTTGAAAAGTGAAAAATATTAATAAGACATTTTTTTTAATTTCAAGTTGAAAAATATATCTTCAAATTTTTACAAAATTTTGATATGTCATAATTAATTTCCCCAAAATTTTTCAAATTGAGATATGTTTAATTTTCAGTCTCAGTCAAAAATTATTCTTTGGCGCGACAATGAGCATTGAGAGGAGCAGAACGATATAAAGTGTTACTTTCCGGCCAGTGGGTTTTCAACTTTTATAAAATAAGTGCCCCTTTATGTATTACGATTTGTCTCATTTCGTCTTTAATTTCCAAGCCTAAAAGTGTGCTAGTACAATTATTATATTTGTCATTAACTATTCATTAAGCACAGGCATAATTTTTTTATTTTCATCTATGTCAAATACAATCGCATATTTTCAGGCTTGAAAATTAGAGACGAAACGATACGAATCGTGATAAAAAAGAGGTCCTATTTTCAAGAAATATAACCCATCTTTATATTTTTCAACTAGCATTGATAGTATTCTTTTGAACTGCTTAAGCATTTTTGTTTTGATTCAATATATTATTTTATATTGAATATACATATAATATTAGCAAATTCTCAAGCAGGAACATTAGAGCCGATGTGTGCCAAATCGCAATACATATGTAAAAATGCTGCTTAAATTTGTATCGTGTTTCACTAACCAGAATGTTGTTTTTATTGATTTTGGGTTAGTGTACCTAATCTCTCGATTTGGATCTTAGGTTCTTATTTTGATTTCAATTTCTTAAAAAAAATGTTTAATAAACTTGTTTTATTTAAATAGTTGCTTATGAAACACCCTGTAAACTTGTTTCCATGCTCTGATCTTATGCGTCATCCTATAAGCATGCTTCATATTTTAAGCGATTAACACAAATGTAGTGAGTTCCAAGTACAGTACCACTTCGTTAGCTGCTACTACCATCTATGAATGTGCTGATTGATAATATCAGCCGACGAATGTTAACAACTTCGAAATTCGGAAAGAATAAACATCCAAAAGCTTTTTTGAACGTTATTACATATTACAAAATCAGCAGTGTTCAGAATTTAACAGGTAGTTCCTCTATTCTCGTTAACGCTAGCTTTATGAAATGAGTTGAATATACTTTTAAGCTTTCTGAAACACCCTGTCATTATAGTACACGGCTGGTGTCCATGCTAAGATCTTTTTAGCTGTGCTTCTAAAAGTATGCTATTTATACAGACAAATTGCTGTTAAAATGTCCTCTATCTTATGAACTCAAAGTACGTCTTCATGTACAGTGCTCTCTCAATAGTCATTTCTTAAAATTTGTTTTAGGTAAACAATTTAAAAATATTTGATTTTAAATTTTGGTTATTAAATTTGCGAGAACCACGAAGTTTCTTTGAGAAAGGTGTGTTTTCAGATTACTTTCTATCAGACGAGAATGCAGGAGAACATTTTTGCAGTAGTATAATATTACTTTTGCTATAATTTTAAACATTCTCATGCAAAGTGAGTTTTAAACATTTTTTTTTTGCAAAGCCATGAAATAATACTGAAAGTGCTCTATAAAACACTACCACAAATTATGTATGTATGTCCTGATAGCGTCGAATAGCTTTTTACATACTTGTTCACCAGAATAATGTGACAATTAAAAATAAAGTCAAAGAAAAAACTTTTTTTTTGATTTCAACTTTATATTTGACATTTAATTTTTTAAGGTTTTGATTTAATTTTATCTGAAGGAAGATTTAAATTAATTAACTTAAACATTTAAATAAACAAACAAATATGACTTTAACTAAAATTTACAAAAGAGCTTTAATTTAAAATATAAAAAAATTATTATTAATATAATAATATGATAAATAACTTAAATAAAATCAATCTTTTTACAATCACATTTTAATATTTTGTCTCACTTGATACTAATGCTGTAATTAAGTGGCCATATATGAAAACTACAATTTGAAGTTCAGAAATTACTTTAAAATCGCATGGAACATTAAATATAAGAAACTAAAATTCACGTGTTATAGTGAATTGAATATTACTCATACAGTACAATAAATAAAGTATTTAGGAACATTAAACTTCAATTACTCAGCTCCGATAAAGTAAAGTCTGTGTGCCTTTCAATAGTTTTGAAGTTTCATAAATGGCCAACGACAACAAAAATAGGCAAAACTCTTTTTATATTGACCCAAAAATATACAAAAAGTCATTAGTGGTTATAATACAACAACTAGGATTCCAAGGACGTGCTGCACTTTTATTGCTTACTTACAAGAGAAACTTACACGTTTTTATAGTACGATTAGTTCAACGTTGAACTGTTTTCAAAATTCTATGTACAGTTTTCGTTATTCAAGTTTAAAGTCAACTTTCATATGCTACATATATACATTTCATATGTTTTTTTTTATAGGAATTCAAACAGTTCTTCCATAAGTTAAAGATTTGATAGTTGTCAATTTATAACAGTTGACAGCTGCTGTCAAGAAGAAATTTACATTTTATTTACATACAGTTAAATGCTAACATTAAAACTACTGATATCAAATTTTGTCTTCAACTCTCTCTCTCTCTCTCGCTGTTTCTCTGGCTTACACTAAAAAGGACCCACAATATTCGTCATTGATGACAACTGTCAACTTTGACAGCCGTCACGGTTTTCTCACGTCTGCAGCGATTGTGGCGCCGCCACTGTGCTACTACAACCGTTATTATTATTTACCGCTGACGCTGTCGATGACGAATTCTCTAACGAAGAAGTTGCCGTCGAAGAATTACCGCTATTATTGTTTGGACTGACAGCACCACCTTTACTGCAAGGTGTTAAATTTGGTGGTGGTGTTTGTGTTGTCGATATTGACGCAGCAGACGTATTCGAAGCCGAAACATTCAATGTTGTGGGCGGCGCAGATGTAGACGTAGGCTTACGTTTGTTCCAGCTAAAACTTAACGCTGATGCCAATTTATTTGCTGTAGCTTTTGGTGTCGCCACTGGTAGCGCAGGCGTAGCTGACATGGGCAAGGCTACATCATAATCATGTCGCCCTATTGATGACGCAGGCGTATGATGACTATAGCCTGAATCGGAACCGAAGCTAGAATCTCCGCGTGATGTATACAACTGTGGTGCATTTTGATATGTACTGGAGGCGTGGCAGTGCTGATGATGTGCCGTTGGCGTACGATATGAGCCACCTGTGGTATAATCTGACATTATGTAGGCAGCAGGATACACCAGCGGTGATTGTTGTGCTGTTGTAGCGGTCAGACGCGGTGTAGCACAACTCTCGTAATGGTAATTTTCATGGAAGACCGGCTCTGCATATCCATATGCGGGTTCAATATGCTCAACAGGCGCTGCAACACGGTGTCGACGATCCATCGAACGCGGATTGGTGCGTGCGCGCATTGATGTAGCTAGCAGACCTGTTGCGCTATTCGTCACATAGTAGGGCTGTGGATAGCGACCACTGCCCGGATAGTGTATACGCTCGCGAAAGATTGTTGCTACCGGCGGTGCTGCCGTGGGTTGACTTAGCTGCGCATTGATGCGATTGCGACGCTCTACTTCACTTTCAAGCGTATTGTATAATTGTGGCGCGGTACGCAACGCAGCATTGTTGTTATTGCTGAAACCACCGCCATTGTGATGCAAATGATGCAGACTGTGAAAATGTGGCGCATGCGTATGATTATGATTATGCTGATGCTGCGGCGCATATGCTAAAGACATTAAATTACTTCGATTGTCATACATTTGCTGTAGTGGTGTTAAATCCGCAGCAGTCTCCGCCGTTACTGGCGAGGTGTTGAATTCATCAACGCTAGTGCTTGCAGTCTTGGCAGGTTTTGGAATGTGACGCGCTGTGCCATTACTGTTGCTATGGAATTTACTGCGTCCGGTTGTGTGACGCAACATGCCAGATAGCAGACCGCCTGCAGTGCGCGTGGTATTTGAGCCTGATGCTCTTGCTACTACAGTAGTATTATTACAGGCGCTATTGTTATTATGCGAGCTACTCGAACTCGCCGCTGTTGCTGTTGAAGCATCGTGCGTTGAAGATGAAGACGACAGTAGGCTATTGCGTTCGGGTACATTTGCAACGCAATTGCTGTTGTTTGTCGTTACAGTAGCTGCCGCACGTTCATGGTAGATATTTGCTACACCGGGCGTTGTCGTTTCGTTGGCATTAGGCGCTTTATTGAAGGAGCGTTCACCCGGCAGCGAAAGCTCATCTTCAGCGAAGTCATCATCGGAATGTAGTGGTGGTTCTGATTCGCCATCAGAATCACGACCAGGTCCGAGTTCTTCGTAGACGTTATCATTTGAACGATATGGATCTGGACCAGGTGATGATGACACAAGGAATGGTGGTGAACGTGTCATAGGATAGCCGCTGGGGTAGTGTATGCTTTTGCCGTGTAGCATCTGAAAGATATAAAAGAAACCGGAATTTATTAGTTTAAATTGATTAAATGTTATAAGAATAAATTAAGTTTTTCGAAGAATGTACATATGTATTAATTTATAATCTTAATATGGCAACGCTGTTGAAAAGTATTGTTGTGTAGTCTTTTGAAGTACCAACTAAATTACTAACTGACGTCATATGCATTCACCACTCCAAGTATTTAAAACAGTACTCACATCTTTATTGGATTAAATGCCCCATTTATATGCAATTATCACACCATTGCTTTTGCGCTTCCGCCAAATAAAAAGACCCTTGTCAATATAGAACCTCTCTCTTGTACCATACGTATTGTTTGTTACTCATACATATAGCCACAATTAATGCCACTTGTTCTTGAAAAAGCCCCTGTGCATTTAAGTTCGCTGTTGTTGTTTTTGTTCGCTTACATATCACTGGTTAAATGCGCGAGGGAAAAAATTTGCACAAAGCAAACGAAAAGGGTCGAAAAAGATCATTTTTTTTTTAGCATTTCTTGTTAACCCTTTTGAAATGCTGCCTTTATGCAAATGCAGTTGCCTGAAACAGCAACACACGCACACATTCACACATATGTTGCGCATTAACAATGTGGGCGCAGATAAAAAAATAATAAAAGAAGAAAAGCACAAGGATTTTTCATGCTTATCAGCATGTCTTTTGGACAGAGTTGCCAAATGTTTACTTTGCAAAAAAGATTTTTCATTTGCAAAAACACATAAAAAAAATGATGATAAAAAAAACGACGGAACTTTGCAAATGCATTTTTCATGTGAAAGGATATACTACAGGATAAGAAAGAGAGACAAAAAAAAAAAAACCCAAACTAAAACTAGTTGTGCTGCAAAATATGCAGGACAGGACACAAACAGCAGGAGCCAAGCTCATTGTGGTTGCGCGCGTGATAAATGCTAAATAGATTTAAAGCAGTAGAAAAAAAAGTATCGTAAAGGATTGTAGTAAATAAGTTAAATAATGAACACTGTAAAAATTGCTGCTAAGAATGCTGTTATGCATTTCGATTGATTAAATAGCAGTAGCGGGCCAATGCTTCTACAAGTTAGGCTGACGCTTTCTTAATTTTTCAGTTGCCAGCAACTGATAGCCTTGATAACAATTATTCGGGTTTTCTATGACTACTAAAGATTTTCTCGCAGTGCAGCAAAATCACAAAAAATTTGCACAAATATTTGAAAAAAATGTTGAGCTGTTGTTACTTTTAAACCGTTTTACTTATGTTTTTATTTTGCTCTCTTTTTCTCTTTTTTTTTGTAAACCGAAGTTATGCTTTCACTACAAAAACACGAAAAACACATTTTTAACCCTTTCACCTAAGTTAGGGGTATTTTTCACTTTTTCAACTCTTTCTTTTTTTTTATGAAGACTGTGCTGTGCTGTATTTTATAAATTTACACTTTTTTACTTACTGCTGCTGCTGTCAGATATACCAAATGAAATAGCAACAAAAAGTTGAAAAAAAAGAAAGAAAATACTCGAGCAATGCATAATAAACAGTAGAAACAATAATAAAAACAACAAATGAAAAATGTTAAATAAAACCCCACAGAAAGGACAACTTGAGGACAACGTAAGCATAACAAATAAAATGCGGTGGCAGCAATGAAAAATGTTGGTGTTTGCTGTTTTTTTTTTTGTTGTTGTTGCAGCTACTTCGCGTTGCGACTTAAAATTACAAGAGTAAATAATACAAAAAGCAACAACATACAACAACAACAACCAACTTGAACAACTGCCATGACAGCGACGACGTTGCATATTTTGCATATTAATTCAGGCTTAAGCATAAGTAAGCACAATAAGCTGAAAAGTAGGCTACGGTTTCGTTTTTTTAAGTAGTAGGTTACTTAAAGCGAAAACTTTAAGTTGGATTTTAAATTTTAATTCAGCAATATATATTATTTTCAAATTTTAAGGAAAAGGAGAAAATATCTGAATACATGCAATGAAATTTTAAGCAAAAGCAATGTGGCTAGCCAAGCCGGTGTTGGACATACTATGAGATGTAACACCCCTTGGCTACAGCCTAAGGTAACCCCTCACTTTTATACAGAATTATTAGGACTAGCGAAGTCCTGACCGAAGGCAGCCCACTTGCAAAGCATACAAAGAAATTTAAATGGTTTTACTTTAGTTACCACATTATTTTCGTAGGTGAAAAGCAATAAGTGAAAAGTAAAAATCAATTACTGAAAAGTAAGAAATGAGTTGTGCTTGTTTATATGTAAAAGATTCTCAGTGTTAAGTTTTGCAATTGGATTATGATTTCATACCAAATAGTTTTCGTTAAAGGACATTGATAAGTACTAGATTTTTCATTCACAACTGGTTAAGCTTTGCACATTTTACCGATAGTTTTAATCACAGGTTAAGAAAAAAAAAAAAACAATTTGATAAGTTATAAAAGAAATTAAATTAAAGATTATGCCATGGGTTTTTTTCTACTTAGTAAATAGCAGATCAATCAAAGTATATAGAGCATTTTTCGGAAGTGATAAGTTGTGAATTGTTAAATAAGTCAACTAAAAATAGACTTAGCAAATATGTAGTATGATATAATATTTCTGCTGATAACTTTTAGAAATAAATGAGTTGTATTATTTGGTAAAAGCCCTACATAAACGTAACATAAATAGTAGAGTTATTGTAAAGTCTTAAATTAACAGATTTTAGTGATAAGCGATAAGAAAAGTGATAAGTCAAATCCGATTGTTGCAGTCACTGGAGTAAATAAAAAGTGATTAGTGAATTATTGTACGCGACAAATTGATAAAACAAATCGCCAGCTGAGCGCTGATTAGTGATGAGACAAATAAGTTCCCTATTTACACTCTAAAATTTATTTAACTATGAAATCCTTTTTTTGTGAATAAATTCGCTTATAACATTCATCATATACTTTACGATGATAACAGCAAAATAATTTTTAAGAACACATTAATTTGAAGTCATTTTGTTCACACATTTATCACACATTCTTACACATGATATATTTCACATGTTCATTTAGGGAAAATAATATCAAATTACAAATTTTTAAACACTATAATTCCATATCCTGTATATCCTCGCTCTTTCTAATTCAATTACATTTCATTGTAAAATTTTATTTTTTCAAAAACAAGATATCCTTTATAACAAAGAAGATATGCATTACCAACGAACGCCTCCGCACAAACGGACTACCTGTTAAAAAAAAAACTTCCCACCTTCTCTATTTATTGTGGCATAAGCATGAAATTTAAGCCTTTTTTTTGAATTTCGTTTTTGTAGTTTTTATACACAAAATTATTTTGTCATCAAAATATTACGACAATTGCTGTCAAAACAGCCAGAGCAAACAACAATGCAGATGTAGTGTAACTGAAAAAAGCTAGACCAACACATATAATATGTCAATGCCAAATCGTCAAACAAGTATATCCTGTTTTATTCAGTTGGTTCCTCGCTCACTGTTGTGTTTTTTGTGTTACTCATTGTTTTTGACGTGCGCGTAATGCGAAACTAAAAATCAGGCTTGGATTTCATAATACCCGCGACGAGGAAAGAAAAAAACAAACGCTGGCGATATCCAACAAATGGCATATCCTGCTATGTATGTCAATGCGTTGATGATCCTGCAGCATTTAAATGTAATTCATAATATTATTATGCTTTGGATGAGTATACGTTTTTGTACGCATATCCTTTTTTATGATGATTGCTGCTGATTTCTTTGTTTGCTTATTTTATTTCTTAAATATTTTTTTTTTTGTTTATTAAATTCTTTGTGTATTATAGGGTAAAGTTTGCAAAGCGTAGGTTTACAATATCATTTATACAGTAAAGAATTAATTTGTATAGAAAGTGTGAATTCAATGTTAGGAGATAAGAGAGCGTTATCTACAAGAAATTAAAGAAATGGTGAAAGTTGACTGCATACATTTTTTTTTTTAATTTCTTGATTATTTTTTTTTTCATAATTTATTTCAATTTTTCGCAGCTACCAATGTTAATGATATTATTTAGTTAATGCTGTAAACTTAAATTATTTTTTAAGTAAATGTTCATGTTCAATCCAAAAAAAAATGTTGATGTATTTTTCTCTGTTGAATAAAGCAAATTCGTTAAAAATATTCTTTAGACAAATTTACTGTCGTTCAGTGTTATTTATATATATCTACTTTTTGATGAATTTACCCTAAATGTCAATGTCATGATATTAAAAACATGCTTATATCTTTTTCCCAAAATGTTGTCCTTCTTCAACTGTTTTTATATAATACCAACAACTTGCTGGTGATCCTAGCCATGCTCTTTGGTGAATTGTCAACTTAATTTTCGCTTTGTTGACAATGAAGCAGCAGACAAAAAAGAAAAAACATGATAACATATAGAGAGGAGGCAGCCAACAAAATAAGAGGCATGTCCTTTGTTGCTTTCATTTTTACGACTTTGACGCTTTAGGCAAAGCTTTTGTTTTCATCTTCGCTGTGTTTTTTTTTTTTTTTTGGTTTGACTCATATTACAATTTTTATTTTTTTTTTTTTTTGCTGCAAAATTATTGTTTAATGTCTTGGGTACAATGTGTCTTTAACGCAATGCTTGGTCCTTTTATAAGGACCATGCTCTACGCTCTGTTTCTTGCTGCACATACATTAACAATGATATTAAAGTGAAGAGCGTGTTTATTTTATTGTTTGGCTATAAAAACTGTCACGTTCCTTTGCTCATTCATTCATTCATTGCTATTGCAAAAGAAACAGATGAAGGTGCTATAAATTAAAGTATTATGGAATACTGCGGAGATAAAGAAAAATAGCATTTTTATTTAGAAAAATAATATTAAAAATTTATTATTAAAATTTTAATTAAAAATTTATGAGGAGCTTAAAAATATGCGATGAAAACTTAACAGTTTTTGCCTGATGTGTTTAGCGGCATTTTCATATATTTGTTACTGCATATTTTTAGGCTGGATTTTTTTTTTAAAAGCCATACATTAAACTGTTTAAATTTTTTATTCTGTTCTGTTGAAAGTTTTAAGCTTCGAATGGTTGAAATATTCTCGCTTTGATCAATACTAAGCAAAGTATATTTACAGAAATTTTATTGAAAAAATGTTAAGGTGGGTCATAATCTTTAATTATTTTCAGCAACTAGGTTAAGCCTCTCCATCTCCCATTTTTGTCATTCAAGTGTTATTTTCAATACTGCTGCAGCATTTGAAGTAAACCGAAAGCTTAGAGTGTTAACACTTGTCCTACATTAACAAACGTTTGTACGCCACTTATCGCGCCCAACTCAATCTAAAATCTTATTTACACGATTTTTTTTTTGCAGTTCTACTGGTAGCTACTACAACTACCATGTTTTTCTGCACAAAAACATTTTTGACAGCAGCAACTTAAATGATTTTATCGACTTATTTTTTCAACTTTTTAGCTCTTTCTAAAAGCTGAAAAGAGTAGCAAAATTTTTTCTTAAGACATAGCTTTCCTCAGTACTTTTTTGCTTCAAATATCTTTTAGTTTTTTTCTTATTCACTTTCTTTCATTGCACTTGAGCTGCAGCATTGAAATTTTTGACAGTTTTAGTAGTTTGTTAGATTGTAATAAATGTCAACGCGCAACGCTCGCAAGTCATTGAGCGAGAGTCAAGTGTGTTGACAGTAATTGCAGACAAGTAGTAGTAGTCGTAGCAGCAAAGAGAATTGAGCAAGGAAGTAGAAAAATTTTGACATTTTAAAAAAGTTATGAAATATAAAGATTGAGGTATGAAGTATTGGACTAAGAATGAGGTATGTAATATTGGATTATGAAGTAAAAGATTTGAAGTATGATGTGTAAGATATGAAGTGTAGAATATTAGGCACGAAAAATTAAGCTCGACGTATAGAGCGTGAAGCATAAGATGTGTAAAATTAAGTGTAAAGTATAAGCAAAGAAGTATAAAGTAAATACGATATGAAGTTTATGTATCAAAGTATAAATTATCAAGTATAAACTATCAAGTACAAATCATACGTCTTAAAGTATGACACATGAACTACGTAGAATGAAAATGAATGAATGAATGAAGTATGCAATTCGAAGTTCATATTGTGGTGCCTAAAGTATGAAGTATGAAGAAGGAAGCATGAAACACAGGGTATGATGTATACACAAAATGGAATGAGCTATGTAGTATGAGCTATCAGATATGAAGTATAAAGTATAGGAACTTAAACATAAAGAATGTAGTATAAATTATGAAGTAGACATGTAGTAGACGAAGTAAATAATTACGAAATGAAGCATCAAGCCTACAACACGAAATTTGATATATGAAGTATACAAGTTCATCCAAATCACTTAAATAATTAAAACAAATTATGTAATTTAAGTCGTAGAAAAAATGACGAAATAAAAAATATTTATATTGAAAATATTGTTATACCAATTGATGAAATTCCTTCTTTAAAATAAACTGACTGTGCTTAATTCATATATGTATATAGTTTTCTGAACAACTTTTTTAAAATTCTCATTCCTAATAGTAAAATTTTTTGTATTTTTTTTTAAATCCCTGCAATACAAACTCAAATATATGTGGCTAAAAGTCCATACAAAACCAAGAACTAAAGCGAATTCTTATTGTCTGCGCACTGATTTTTATGTATGTGTGCTAGAGTCTTTCAAAACAAAAATTAAATAAAAAAAAGATGTTTATAAATTCTTCGGGAACGCTTAAAATGCAAAATGCAAATGCTAGCCTCTGTAACACTATGTCTCTTTTACAGATTTTTGGGTAAATGAATATGAATATGATCCTTCTTTCGGTATGTATTTATATATGTATTATGCATTATAAATCTTAAAATTTGCTCATCAAATAGGTAATTAAAAAAATATATATCTTTTTTGTTTCTTATGTAAACGATAGAGAAGGTGGAACAAAATAAAATCAGAAAAATTTATAAACGAAAAATAAAGGTTCTTAATTTTTTGATGAAAAATTAAAATTTGGAAATTTCGGTAACAATATCAAATTTTATTTTAAAGGATTCTTTTCGGAAGCACAAGCTATCAAGTCTTAAACATTTTTGAAGAATTTAAAACATAGTTTTTTGACAAACTCTAATGCACATACTATACATACATATGTATGTGTAGGTATTGGCTTGCAAAAATCCTGACCACAACGCACACATACACAAATCAAGCTATGCGATGTTCTAGAATGTAGCTCAAAAAGCTTACGTTTAAAGCTTTCAAGTAAATACGACATGCGATTTGTGGCAGCTCGTGTGTTTTGAATAAAGAGTTTGCAATTTTAAATTAAAAATTTTAAAATATTACGAGTACATACTTCGATACTTAAAACAAACTATTATTTTAAACTATTTTTTTATGAAAAACTCACCTCTACATTATGATGATGACGCATTACTAACGGCCGATGTCCTAAATGCGCATCAGGATCTTCATAGGTAACAGAATGTGCGCCACCTAATGGTAGACCGCCATTGATATGTGGGCCACGTGTAGGCGTTTTACAAGGCAGGAAATTTTGAACTTTTCGTTTATTTCTGAAATAAAATAAAAGAGAGATTTATAGTAATCAATATTCGTCTTAATTTTAGTTACTTAATTACGATTGCTAAAATTTGTTAAGTCATAGCATCAATATTTTATATAAAATTTTCCGTAAGATTCAAACAAAATCTGGCTAATTTTAGTTATAATACATAGTGAGTCATGTTGTCGAAATGAAAGAATTTAGTAGCAATGAATAATTTTATTATGTATCTTCAGACTTTAATTAAATTTTGTTTTCTGGACTTGATTGCATTATTTAAGCATAGCCAAAAATTTGAATTAACATAAAGAACTCAATTATAGCTCATACAATTACAAATTTTCCTAAAAAGCAGCATGTTTCTTCTTACTTAAGGGTGCTCGTATTTTGGACACACCAAACTGTAGCATTTTAATTTCATTAACAATTTTATTATATTTTGATTTTTCTTGCATTTACAAAAAGTAAAAAATCATCCTCAGCGCTTAAATTTCATTCTTCTAGGAAATTTTTTTAAAATTAAATTAACGCTAAAGTTGATATTTCAACAACAGCAAAATCTTGCTATCCATAAAATATTACCCAACATTGGTATTGGCTTGACAACGATTAGTTATACTGTTGTTGTTGTATCTGGTCGCTTGTGGCTTGTTGCATTTAGTTTGTAACAGAGTGTAGTTAAGTTCATTTATTAAATGGAGAGTTCATTAAATGACTTCATCTATTATTTTTTGTTGTTCTAGCTAGCTATATTTATTGTTTTAAAAGCAACTTGTGTGCTTAACGTCTACAAGTACATATCTCAAAGAAATATGCTATGCTAGTCTTGTCTAAGAAATCATTATACCAGCAGCAACTTTAAGATAAATCGATTTCTAATGGCAGTCATGAGCACAACATACACAAGCAGACGTCGTGGGTAGGGAAAATTGAAAATTTGTTGATTTATGTTTTCTTATTTCCAACAGCGACCCTTCGATCATTTTCTCATGCTACGCACAGCTATTAAACTTTTGGCAAATTCCAATGAAATAATTTTGTTTTAATAAATATTTAATAATGAGTACGCCAAAAAGTATGCTACAATTGCTTATCATAAATCATGTTAGCGTGTTTTTTTTTTGCAAGAAATTTCAATTAAAATTTTTCGTTGTTGCTTATTGGTGTGAGTAGGTACCAATTTAAAATGTCATATAAAATTTACAAGGTATACTTTTAGGCGCTTAAGTGTAAAACGTTTCCCTTTTTATTTTGATAATTTAATATTCGGTTACAATATGCATAATAAAGTATTTCATATGTGTGTGTTTTGCTTGAGTGTGTGCATGTGTTTGTTTATGTATGAGTTTGAGTACGGGAATTAACCTTCAAACGAAGCATCGCTTTATAAGAGCACCTTTTTTCATTGTTTGCCTAAAATGCTTTTATAACAGCATTTTGAAAATATTATTAAATTATAATACGACAGCATGCAGCCGCACGCGCTATAACATGGCATTTACTTAGGCAGGTACATTGGTACAAGCTTATGTGTGTTTTTCATATAATGTGTGCTTCATAAAGCAGCTATAGTACATTACAGGCAATGTGAATTATGCTAAAAAAAAAATAAGTATTCAGCTTAAGCAAATACTTTTAAAGGTGATGTCAAATTTAGAATTGTAGTTGATTCAATTTTACGTGGCCATTGCTCAAACATAAAGTTGTTGAATTAAATAAAATACTTATTTGTAAAATATAAGCATATTTTCTCCCATGTTGCATCTGAGTTGAAGTATAAAAATTTAAATTTTTAAAATAAAAATTATGTTATAAATTATTTTAAGAGCCACCAATATGATTTATTTAAATTTAGGTTTATTTTAGCTTTAAGCTATGCTCATTATTTTTTCTGGCTACAAATATAATTTCAGAACGATATATTCTTTTAAAATAATAATTTTTTGGTTATGTATTTGAGCCTTTTCCACTAAACTTATTTTCAATACAAATGCATTTGAAAAGCCATCAATTTATGAGTAAATATACCTAAATTTATGATTATATTCGCTTGCTTACTGGTAATTAACTCAATTTTTTTTATGAAAAACAACTTTGTTGCTAAAACAAAGTGTTAAATTTTACATTCAAAATATTTAATTTCTCTGCGGCCATTAAATTAACTTTAAAATATTGTAGTACATGAATTAATTGTCTTATTAATGAAAAAATATTTATCATACGTAGCATCGGAGTTGAAATATTATAGTCCGTACCCTAAGAGCTTGACAAAATTGTAATTGTTTATAAATTATATATAACTCATACGGCATGTTAAGAAAAATAAATGAAATTTTCTCCGAATCCTCAAGTTTTTATTATATTTACCAAACATTTTTTTTTAATTCAAATGTCACATTTTTCTAATTAAAATTATTTTAAAAGCCATGAAATTAATGAGCCTACTTAAATTTATGACTATTTTTGTGTGTGCCTAAGAATATGCAACACATTCTTTCTCTTATTTTGATTTAGCAGAAATCACATTTTTATGCTGCGCACACTTAATCAAATTTCGCTTGTTGTGCCGCGAGCTTATAAAATATTAACTGACATTCACATTACTTACACATATGCATGCATGCGTCGCTGACAGTCTGCCTATCTGTCTGTTTGACAGTCTGAAACTTGCTTTACACAGCTGTCAGTTTGTTGTAACTGCCTGTCTGTCTGTCTGTCGTGACAGTCATTTCTTTTGTGTAGGATGGCGCGGTAACGCGAGAATTTCATTAACTCGCTGCTTGAATGAAACTGACAAGAACAACGACTAAGACAACGTGCAAGCATTACAGGTTTCCGTTTTTTTTTTTTTTTTCAAAGGAGGGGTGGAGTTTTAAGGAAGCTGTCACTTAAAGGCTCCTTTTGCTAAAATGTTTCCTTTAACATAATAGAAATTCTTTGCTTCCTTCCTTTCTTCTCTTTTATTGCTTACTTTAGCTTGAGACAAACATATTAAAATTTAAACATGTTTCTTTTTTGCCAAAAAGTATGCAACGTAAAATTTTAAATGAAAAATTATATCATACTTACAGGCAACCATAATATGAGTGCGTATGAATGTATTTTTAAAGACAACGTTGCTTACTTGTTTTTGTCAGTTTTTGCTTACAAAAAAATTACGAAAAAAAGTCAAGCAAATGTTATTATGTGGCATACCGCAAGAGCGCGCGCATGCCTTTCATTCTTCATTTGTGCAGTGCTTCAAAGTGTAAATGAATGAAGCAGCGTTTTTGGCGTTGAGCAAAAAGTCAACATATTTATATGATGCTTTATGAATGTGTAAGTGTGTTTTTGCGTAAACAGTTATGCATGTATGTGTGTACGCGCTGGAGTGTTTCATTTTGTTAGTCTGTGACTCTGGTTGACATCAATCTTTTATATGGAAATTAACTTTAGCTCGCTTTTAGAAGCAACACTTTGCTTGAAGTAGGGGAAACAACAAATGATGCGCACTTTTGAATGTATGGTAAATATTGTTATAATTCATGATGAATAACTCTTTTACAACTTGGCGGCCATCAATTAAACTTGAAATTATTATCTAAGTTTAATTATCGTTGAAAAAATATTTGGTTTCTTTTGTATCGGAAATTGCATATTAAAGTCTGAAACTTTTTTTGGATTTTCATCATATTTTTCAAATAACTGCTCGATTTGTTTAACTTTTGTTTTTTAAAATATTTGCCTGACTTTAAATTCAGCTTTGATATTGCTTTGGGCTTAAAATTTTTCTAGTATTTTTGAAAACAACTGCACTTGCAATAATTATAAGTATGGTTAATGGTCGCTTAGGGGTGCCCATTTCAAAAATGCATTAACAACACAAAATTTGTTGCTATTATTAATTCATAGCTATTCCTTTCATTTTTTTTCTTTCTCAAAACCACTGTAACTCAAGGCTAATCTCTGTTTACATAATGTGCTCGCAAAAATTTAAGTTTTTATGAATGGGCGCTTAGCAGTCCCTTCAATCGATTAAATATGCAAAATAATTTTATCCCCTCTCGTTTTTAAGAAAATGCTATTTTTAAACATCAAAGCAACGTTCAAGCACACATTTCCAATCCACTTTTTAAATGTCTGCCTTCTATACGTATACGCATTACCTAAGGCAAAATCAAAAATAATCGGTTTTCACTTTTATGTTCGATGAATCTTCTACTTTGTAACGTTTTTAAAACGGCGTCAATTCCCAAAAGTGTACAAAACACGTTTATTTTCTATATAGCAGAGAGATAAAACAGCGCTTGAGTTTTCTTTTTCTTACAGCGACACAATATAATCCTTTTTATGTTTATCTTTTTTTTTGTCAATTTTTCCGTTAGCACCCTGAGGGAGAAGAAGTTCCACACTAAAGGTTTTCATTTTCAGGATGTATGTATGCATATGTGCGGAAGTTTTATTTATGTAGCTATATCAAGTATATTAAATTTATTAACAGCAGCAACAACAAGAAGTTGTAAGTATGCTACTGTAGCCAAAATAGCCTTAAGATATGCAACACAGAAAGTTAAAAATTGTGCTGAAAAAGGAGTACAAAGAAAATAGAATAAATAGATAGAGAGTTGGAAAAAAAATGTTGGTTACTTTGAGACTTGATACTGCTATAGCACAAATTGAATAATAAGCAATAAACAGCAGTTATTTAAATTGTCAGACTTAAATTGTGCAGCATAATTTTTGCACTTTAATAAAATTAAGCTGCCATTCGTTTCAGCTGCACTATTGTTTTAATGATAATATTTTTTTAAATTTTATATTGCTATTAATTATTGTTGCTACCACAGTATTAAGCTGTTGCAACTTTAATATGACGTTGCATTATTTTTTGTTGTTGTTATTAAACCTACGTATGTTTAAACTATGTATATTAAAAACTTTTAATGTGTCTGTACGCGAAGACTCTGCAACATGTTGCTGTTCCACAGAGTATATGTATATGAAAACCTTCATTAAGCGTACACAGACTTATTAAGAACGCTCAAACCTTATTCCTGTTTCTTGTTGATTCTTTAAATAAATGAAATTTTTAAATGAAATTTTTAAATGAAATTTTTAAATGAATAATTTATTTATACGACGAAAACTACAGAAAAAGAAAATCCAATACCATCAAAGGAAATATTTCTTAAATCAAAACTAATTCATCACTTCTGAACAAGGATCTCGATATAATTAGGAACGATTACAAAAATGTTTAATGACTTTAATAAAATTTTGTTAAATATTTAATTTTGTTGGAAAATCTTAATTTGCTATTGCAGCTTTGCACCACTTTATCATAGAAGCAATTAATTTTTGGAATTTTTCTGGGGCTATCTTTTTCCAGGCTTCTTCTGCCACCCGGTCTAACTCCACCATATATGAAATTTTTCATTTGCCACTCTCATTTTTGATAAATTTTGATTAATTTTAACTACACAAAATCTACTCACAAATAAAAATTCAACAAAATCAGTGGTTCGAGGACTAATTTCTTTTTTATTTGCCAAATAGTGCACAATGTATACATTTTTTTTTTTATGAAATAATAAGCTATTTAAATAAAAACCACAAAAATGTACATATGTCAAATATCAATGATTTTTCTGTGGTTAATTATTTGCATATTTTTAATAAAAAAAAAAAAAATTAAAATAAAATTAACAAAGACAACTTGTGTGGTTTCACACGTGTTTGTGGTTTATAAATGCAACTTTTTTTTTGCGCCATAACTTATGAGTATACAGCATCAAACATCAAACAACATTTTATTGGGTCTAACAATGTGCAATCAAACAAAAACGAAAGCATCTACGTTGAGCGTGGTCAAATAATGCACGCATGAAAAAATACTAAAAATCATCTCAGATTACAATTGGGTGCAGCTTGAAAAGTATGTCAGTTGACATTTTAACAAATTTATGATGTTGTTAACAAAGTAGTTTTATTATTGCTTACCTACAGATAAATAGTGAGAAATAAGAAATTAGCATACGATTTGAGTTTGAAAAAAAAAAAACAAAACATGATGGCAAGCTATAAAAGGTATTGCTATATATAAGTTCTTATCAAATTGAGAAGAAAATGTTATCTACAAAAAATACAAAAAAAAATGTGTGTTATTATAAATAAGATTTTTATGAATATTTTGCCCATATCTACAGCTTTTTTATAGTGTAAAACTTATTTTATTTGCACAATTTAATAAGTAAAAATTTTCATAACCGAAATAAATAAAAGTTACTCATACGCACTGCTGACCAGGTGAAATTCACTCTGCAAATATAATGTTAAAAATATTTACGCAACATGCCATTTAAGTAACTTTTGCGTGGGGTTAATAAATAACAAAAATAATTTCATACTTTTATAAATAAATGGTAAATTAATTTAAAAAAAAAGTAAAAACTGTTGGTATTTTATGAAAAAAAAACCTACATTTAATTGGCAGGATTTTTAAAATATTATAATTTAATCTTTTTACAATTGCATGCGTGTGTGTGTGTTTGTTTATTATTGATATCTTCCCACGCAGTGATTCATATAAAATCAAAAATAATTTTTTACCACGCACCATCAATAATCATTAAAATAATTAAATTATTTATTTGTGTACTTAGTTTATTAAGCTGTTTTTTTTTTTGCAGTGCATGGAAATGTTGATATATTTAGAGGTATTAAATTGATATAAAAATAAATGCATTCAGCTAAAAATTGCTGCAATTATTAAAGCATTTTTTAAAATTTTGCATGTTTTGAGGCGCTTTAAAGAAGCTTTTTTAAAATACAGATCACAAAAGTTACTTAAAGTATTAAGGTTTTGAATTATATTGTCTAAATAAATAATAAAATATATTTGGAAATTTTTAGAATTATGCATGCTTTATACAGATTATATGAGTTTTGAACTTTAAGAATAATGAATATTGGAGTTTTGTTCAAAGGATTAAAAACTTATAGCTCTGGTTAGATGCAACTGAGTGCTTATAAAAATAATTATAAGCTTGCTCATACATTCCTCTACGAATTGTTTAAATTTCATTAGTGGCCGCTTAAGATAATAATGTCCGCCTACAACGAAATTTTTTTTTTTGTCCTTCAAATTATTCCAAAAAATTATCCACGCTAAAACCAAAATTTCACTCTTTATGCGTGCACATTAAGATATTATGCTACTTTAATTATAAATTAAAGCATAAATAACTTCAGCAGCATGTTTTGTTTTAGCCTTTGCGTTAGCAAGTAATTAAAGCTTCTACGGCTAAGAGCGTGCAATAAAAACATAAAATTAAACCAAACCAAAAACAAACTAAAGCAATTAAATGAAATTTTAATGTTATGTCACCGCACACCAAATCGCTAAGCTTTGCTAATATTAAACACATTTGCGCACGCCAAAAAGTATACAGTAAACTAGAAACATTTTATTATTGCGTTTTCCTTTATTTTCAAGGCTTTTTATTAAATTTTTTCCATTTCACTGATGCTGTTGATTAAAACGCAGAAAAAAAGTAGTAGTATAATAAATAAATACATAAATAAGTGAGTCAAGTGTATGCCACACTATACACACGTGTATGTGTCTCTCGAAGTCTGTTTGTGTGTTTAAATGTTATGAATTTTACTTGATTACAAATACATTCATACATATTAAATGAATTTGTTTACCACAAGTATGCACAGAGAGATGATGGTGATGTGGCGCGCGTACACACAAAGGACAATACAACAACGGTAGATATGGGCTTGAACAAAATAAAGAACATAAAAACAAAAAAAAAATTCTTGAATAAATAAAATCAATTTTGTGGCTGCATACATGTATGCATGCCAATGTATTGTGCGTATGTATGATGTATTTGCGCTTGTGTGTATGTGTTGTAGAAACTCTTTAAATAAAAGCAAACTTATTTCTCTACTTATGTCTACTTAAGCGCAATTTTATATTTACTTTTATATGCGCCTTTAAGTATGCTATAATAATAAAGTTTGTTATAACATATAGCAAATAAATATGATTATTAGTTGTACTTAGCAGAAAATTAAGTACATAAATGTCAAGCAAAATAAAATAAACAACAGCTAATTATAGGTAAATAAAAAGTAACTAGTTAAATATTTAATATTGAAGACAGCATAGAGTGTTGTGGCTTAGATATCCTTTTACAAGTTGCGTTAGCGCTTAAGGCGGCAGAGTTATGAATGCAATGTCTTTTTTGAGTTTATACTCAAAACTTAAGTTAGTTATATTTGCTTGTCATGAGGTATACGTAACAATGAATTTGTTTAATTCTCAGCTGAAACATTCGCTCTTTTTTGTTCGATATAACTTAGCGTCTGTAAGTTTGCATTGTTTGTTTACGCTGTCAATGCTCTTTTATAATAAAAAAATTTATTTATGGCATTAGCCTATTATCTTCTAAAAATAAAGCATTTTTAGAAACTTTAAGCTTTAAATCAAAATTTCTGCAAAATTTAATGTCATGTTTTGTTAGAAAGTGATTAAATAAAAGTAAATCAGTTCTATGACACCGCATATCTAATGCCAAAATATTAAAGAAACATTAAAAAGTCTTATCCTAAGATTTTTTTTTTTAAATTTATGTGCCTTTTTGTTGTTGAGTTTTTGTTGGAGAAAGTTAAAATATTTTTTTTTTCTGAGTCATTTTGGCAAGCAAATGGTGAAAAACCAAAACAAAACAAAAGCCAAGAAAAAAGTATTTTTAAGCTAATTTTCTGCTTGAGTAGATTTGAGAACGTGCATTTACACTTATTGAATTTTTAAAGGCATTGACTATATTGAAGCTATTTAAATGGAGATTTATTCTGTGGAAAATTTAAAAATCAGCAAAACATTATAAGTAAAATTTAAGAATTCTGACAATTTTTTTTTATATATTTAAGGAAGTGAAAGATAAGTGACATACCAGATATACTTAAATATGCATATAAATATAGAAATACATATTTTAGAGAAAGTAAAATCAAAGGCTCAAAAATGAATGTCGGAAAAAAGTCTTAAGAATATGCAATATGAACACTCTCATTGCACTCGTTTAATTAATTTTAAAATTTTAATTTTGTAGCATTAAACGACGTATGAGTAGTATGAGTAGTATTTTATTATTTATTAGGAAAAATCTTCAAGCTGGCATATCTACTATATCAAGTCTGATGCAACCTTAAGTATTTGTGTTTATATAAGTTGCTTAAAGTTCAAATGGCCTATATATAATCCAAACTTTAAACATTGGCTGTCAGTCTTGGACATTATTCTTTTAATTTGAAATATATAGACTATTTTCTCCACTAAATATTTATTTTTTAATAACTTTCAACAAAAATTAAGACACATTAATTGCATCATACGTAAAATTTATGAAAAAGCATTAAATGAAGATATAAAAAATAATTTACTTAAATTTTTAGTAAGAATATTTTTCCTTAATAAATTCCACAAAAACAAAAAGTTAATATAATACAACTTTCTCAAACTTCTACATTTCTCAATAGACGTGCCACAATGAAAATAAAAAGAAAAACTTTACAAACTAACCGCATCTCTTTTATTACTTTTAGTAGAAAAAGGATATCAACATTTCTATAACTTTACTTGGCCTAACAAAAATTCTCTGAACTCTAGACGATGAACTACTAACATAAGTGTGAATGAATGTAATATATAAAAGAAAAGAAGAAAACCAGGCCATACAAACTGTCAGTATTAAATGGCAATAACCTCAAATGAATGGACAGCAATGTGCAGGAAAAACAACAGACACTTTAGTAAATATGCATGCATTAAAGTTGTGCGCACTTCAATACACACAATGAGAAAATACAAATACATAGGTGAATATTTTTATATGTGATCCTATTATTTTGAAAGTGGTTAAGCAGAAAAAATTAAATAAATTTTATTCAGTTGATTACAAGTTAATCATTTTTTCTTCTCAACAAAGACTTTCAAAATAAAGGGTACATATGACCTTCTCTACTTTTTAAAAAGAGTTAGTATTAGACGAAATACTATAAAATTTATTTTTCAACATTTTTTTCTAATAAGCATGCTGCACAGTATATTTGAACCGTAATATTGCAGGTTCGATGTAATTTAGCAACAAATTTCTAATGCTAAATTATTCGACAAGAAGTGCTCTAAATCAAATTTTAGTTCAATTAATGGCCGACATATTATACGTGGAGTTACTCCTCATATATTATGAATATATGTTTCTGTGTTATTTGATACATTTTTGTATATGTACGTATCTGCAAAAATTCGAAAAGAAATGTTGAAAAGAGAAACGTTAAAAATCGATTTCCTCCGAAAAACCACGCAAAGTCAGACAGCATAACAACGCAACTTACAAACACTTGGTCTGCTTTCTGCTGGTATACGTATGGCATGTTGGAATGCATTGTGCGTCATGTGGTCAGAAGAGTTTCCGTTTCCGTTGACCGTTACGCCAAACACCTAGTCACAAAGCCAGCCAAAGTTAAAGCAGTGCTACTTTATTTTTTTTTTGCGGCTATGCCTAGAGAGTAGCTCAAGCAATAGAGAAAATTATTAAGCAAATACTGGCGCAAAAGCTTAAAAGCATGCAAGCAAAAACCACAAAATTTGGGCGTGCGAAAATCAAATGAGAAATGAATAGAAATTTTTGTCTGTGGTAAAATTCATTTAGAGCACACAATTTGATTGCTTATCGGTTATTGATTTACTTGCGACCACTTAAGTAAATTAAATATTTGTGCAGATAATTTAAGAATAAAAAACCTACCATACTATATAAATTGTTCAACTTTTCATAACGTATGATATTAATTTTCACATACATATATCCTTAGTTTGAAATTGAATTGGTTAAAAATAATTCAACGAAAAATAATAATGACGTATGATCAACATTCAATTTTCGCACAAATAAAATTTTAGAACTGCGATTATATTAACTGCGATGTTGATTAGCATTCATTTATTGATTTGATTTACTTAACTTAAGTGTGTTTTAAATGAAATTTAAGTTTAATCAGTGGCTGCAAGTATTTTACTTCAAAACTTTCATACATAGTACATACATACATAAAAAAATGTGTAGTTCAAGCAAAGAATTTTTTTTAATTTAAAAGCTGTACAACCTTAAAGTATGCCTTGTATTTATGTTTATCTTTAATTTCCTGCTGCAAGGCTTAACACTCAAATAAACACACTCTATATGCAAGTGTAATTGTCTTTTTTTGCTTCCCCCCAAATTGTTTTCATTTTCAGTTTTTCATGTCATTTTCTTTTCTTTTTCTTATTTTGCAATTTCACTTATGACAGCAGCAGCAGCAACAATAACAGAAGAGACACAGCAAAGCATATAAAATTCATATTCATATGCAATATTTTTTAATGTGACATACTTTTAAGCGTTTTTCCCTCATTTTATTATAGCATGCACAATTTTTTTTACTTCACTTTTTTTCCGTACTGCAGCAGTTATCTGTTTAACCTAGAAAATTGTATGCGTTTCAAAAAAAATAAAAACTGCAAAAAATTGTTATTCCAAAAATAGCATAGCATAAAATAACACTTAAATATAACACATACGTTTTGGCGCCAACCAACAACATAAATGCAATTTTAAATTCTGTGGTTTTGTGCAGATTTTCAGGCGCAACAAAATCAGCATTTAATTTAACTGTGTTGGGTGTTATGTTTATTTATCAAAGAACAGTGAGTGAGAGAGGACGCGAAAGGAAATTAAAAAAAATTCCATTTCAATTTAATCTTACAAACAAAAGAAAATACACACATGAAATCGTTTTGAATGTAGGTCAGCGTGTATACCTAAAAGTATGCAAAAAAAAAAAAAATATTTAATTTTTTATATTTTATTTTTATATGCTGACGCATGATACTCGCATGCTCAACATCGTCGTCATCGTCATCATATCAGCATTTTATGTGTTTTTGTCTACGTATTTTCACCATTTTTATCACTTACACATGCAGTGTTTTTTTTCTCCTCTGTATTTGTGTAAAGTTGAATGAAAGTCTGTATGGAATAATGACGCAAAAGTTGAGTAAAATTGTGTTATTGTGCTATGCAAATTCAATTTTTTAGTTTTAAATGAAAGCAGATGAAAAGTATTATTTGTTATGAAAGGAATTTTTTTTAATAAAATGTTGGTTTCTCGGTTAAATGTAAGTGTTTTTGCTTGGAAAGGCGCCAACTTATATTTGCTGAATAATTGTTAAACAGCCCTTTGTCTAGACAACTTTGTTTTTTTTTTTTAGTTTTAAAAGCTAACCCACTGACAGAACATTTCCAAAAATTGTAAAGTGAAGTGATTTAATAGATAAGAATTAAAGATTTTTTATTACGCTGTGTGCAGGAAAATTGAAGGAAAATTGACTGATGTCAACCGATTGTAATTTGTGCTCGCTGAGCGCGAATCTGCCATCAAATTATGCCCTACACGCCAGCGTTGAGACAACGACGAATTAATTAATAATTGACACGGTTACAAACGCTATTCAACGTCTTTTTAATTTCAAATCTGCGAGGTTTGGTGTCTGAGGTAGAGTTGTTCTCATGAAGAGATTAACATTTACAAGCAATAGAGGAATACCTCTTTATTCCATAAACCTAATATGGAGCATTTTAAACATGCCAGGCAAAAAACTGAGAGTTTTTATAGTCAAAAAATATTGCTCTTAAAAAATTAAGCGCGTCCAAAAACAAAATAGTTCCTAAGGCACATCTGTGTGGCAGTAAAATTCAGTCTTTTTTTTGCAAACAATGATGATGGACTAGCAGCCTTTAATCAAATTTATAATATTACTTTAGAATACATGTTATGTAGTTAATCTGCACATAAAATTGACTCTAAGGTTACATCGCAGTTAATTTATTTTCATATTTTCAGAAATACTCTATATATAAACATATCTTTTCAAACAAGCACGCTTGTTCTCACAAGTGCGTTTTGTGCAGAAAACTATGCAATATGTAGGTCTATAATGCGATATCACTATCAGCTTACATGCCAATGTCAAGTTTTTGAAGCCTTAGACATTACAAAAAAAAAAAAATTTAAATCATTTTAAGGCATAAAGCAAAAATAAGACCAAAGTTTAAACTGAACATTTTCATGAAACAAAAGAAACGTCTGCCATTTTTAAAAAAATATTTTCACAGCTAAACAATCTATGAATATGAAGCGCCAGGCTTACAGTAAAATTCGCTTGGTACCAAGAAACCATTGCATATATAAACTTCGTATAATTTTCTATAATTTATGTTGCTTCCCACCTGCAAGTTTTTGCACCAAATCGACGAAGACCCACACATGTTGGCTACATAAATCAAGTCAACAGTCAACTGGAAACACTGAGAAAAACTACAGAAAAAATTATTTCATCATTATCGACAATATCTACGTTATCAACAACATTAACAACTGCTTGCAACAACTGCAGCAGCAGCAGCAGCAATGTGCTGTTGATGTTGGCAACATGTTTCAAGCACAAACAGCAGTGAACACGCCTATTTACACACACAGCAGACACTTAAATACACAAATGTTTGTAAAAAACAAAGGCAAACAAAACGAACAAAAATCAAAAAGAGTGACGCCCACTTAAGCAAAAAAAAAAAAGAAGGGAAAAAGGAGTCATAATGCCATGGCAAAAACCACACACATACAGCGGAATTTTCAAATAAAAGATCATCAGCAACGGAAAGACAGATAAAAATGTGTGGATAAAATAAAATGCGGGGAATCGAAAGCAGAAAAAAAAACAAAAACAAATTAAAATAAAAAATATAAAATGCATAAAGAAATTTTATGATCAACTGCAACAGCAACACAACTTTGCCGTTTTGTGTGGTAACAACACGTAGCGATCGTTGTTAGTGATATGCAAAACTTTTTTGGTTACTTGAGCAAATAAATTTTTTCACAATATATAAATTGAATAAAATATTTATTATTTTTGCTTTGATCTCAAAAGAATTATTAAAATTCTTTAAGAGATTGAGTTCCTTCAAAATCTTTTTCTTATACTTAATGCATTTTGAGTAATTAACCATCAGAGTGAGTAACCGATTCTTTTACAATTTTCCACATATCTAATACAGCTAGCTGCCAGGCAACAACGCGTATAAGCGTCTGAATGAGTGATCGTTCGATCGCACTTAATTGAGTCATTTCGAAGTTAAAGCACTGGCACTGGCGCTATACAGCAGTTAAGGTGAATATGCCGCACAGCACAGCACCACCAACTATGCAGTATAGACCACATTGCAAATAATAAAGATGTGAAGCATGTTGATTGTATGTTGCAGGCGAGTTATTTATTGTTTCCTTTTATTTGAGCGAAAGAAACCTTTACAAAGGTTATTAATTTTACTGGCACGTTTTCTAAGTGAAATAAAATTCTTCAATTCTGGGAATTTCTTAGCATATGCCGATATTTGAAGAAATTTGTTTTATTATTTTTACTTTGAATTTTTAACTATTAATATTTTTATGATAAACTTCTTACTTAAATATTATAAAAACTTTTTTTTTTGCGCTGTGTACTTACTTCCATACGAAAAGCGATGATATGAGCACGACTAGCACCAGTAGCAGCGAAAAGACAGCAATCATTGCCGATGTCTGCAGGGATTGACTGCTATATAAACTAGCATCAAGAATCTGAAAAAAAAGTAAAAAAAAAAAATTCAATAAGAAAAATTTTTAAATTAAGTTAAGTATTGGATGTTGGAATTGGATGTTGAAAATTACACAGATTAAATCAAATTTCTTGACTGAAAGAGTCTTAATTTTAGTTTTTAACAAGAATTGATCTTATTGAATACCATAGTAGCAAAGTTCAACTAAAATTTACTATTATTTGTGAACGAATTATTATTCCCAGTTTTCCTGTGCGAAAGCATAATTTTGGTTGGGAAGATATGATTTCTAGTGCTTAAGTTTTTATTAGCAAACAATTCAAATTCATTGCAGCATTTAATTTTATTAAAGCTCTTACCGCCATCAAACATACACTCACACATATATAAAATCATATATCATTTCGTGACTTCATACACTGCGAGGAATTTTTCATGAGTTAAAAAAAAGTCGCATTAAAAAAAATATACACAAAAATTGCTATCAAAATCAATTTAATGGATTAGCATGGATTTTCTAAAATGAAATCTTATCGAATCGTACCAATTTTTTGCTATAAATGCCAAAAGCAACATAGCAAGTGACAGCACGAAAATATTTCACACGAAGATAAAAAAATATATATACTTATATAGAAAAAAACAGTGCTCTAGAAGTTCTTAAAAAATGCTTAAATTCATATGTGTAGCGATGCTGTGATATACATATGTATGTATGTGGAAAAAAAAATGTTGCGAAATAAGATAAACATTAAAGCAATACGAGACATCAATACAAAATTAGTTAGTAGGAAGCTCAAGAGACACACGCATACCAACTAGGGAGCACAAAGTGACAGTCACATACATAAATATTGAATTGACAGACAGATACGTTAAAAACAGACACACACGCGCACAGATTGATAAACTGGAGATAGATTGATAAATTGTTTTTTAAAAAAAGAAGATTTTCAGGAAATAAAATGAAGTTATTGGCTTAAAAATACAACAAGCTTTTGCTTGAACGCTTTAATCTTGCGGATTTGACGATCATTATTGCATCATTTTCGTCGAAAACGAAATTATTAAAATTTTTAACTAAATTTTTAGGTAGTTTTTTCTTTGTGAACGTTCAAATCAATAGCGAAAATAGATTTACAGCAGTATTGATTACAGCCAAACTAAACTTTATTTGCTGCCAATAAAAAAAATTGTTTTTTAATTTTTACGTCACATGAATGAAGCTGCATTTGAAAATTTTCTAAAGGAAAATAACAGCATATGAAAAAAATAACTTACTTTGTAACTGCTGAAATCATCAGTGAAAAAAAAATTGTTGAAATTTTTGATTACCCGGTAATGCAACTAGTGTTGTGTTGGAGAAAATCAAAATATTTTCTTTTAAAAATTTGATGACTTTGCGAAGGGTTTTAAAATTTATCTGAATACATTGCTTAAAATGTAATGTCGATTACTTACTGAGTGAAAAATTTATCGACGACCATAAAAGTTGAAGAAATTTTGCATTACCCGGTAATGTAAAAAGTAATGTTACATTAGTTATTGAAATTTTTCTTTATTTTTAATTGAAATAACACGTTTTATTTACTTTCGAGAAATACAAACACGAAATATCTACTCACAGTTTTATAGTTAGTAGTAATCCAACTATTTGTTTGAAAATGTTGACTTTATTGTTATTCCTGTTTATCTGCCATTGAGGATATTTTTTTTATCCAAAATAAGCTTAAGCTTGCAACAAATCTATAAATTTTTAAATATTTTTTGCAACAACCGCGCACCGGAAGTTGAAAATTCTTCAAACCAAAAGAAAAATGAAGAAAAAATGCCTTCAGTAAAATACAGAATTTTCTATCTATGTGCGGTTTATATGCACGTGTGTGCACAAAAATACATTGACATTGATATCGCACAACAAAATATCTAGCTAAATACATACATACATACAAACACATCTACACAGATATGTTCGTATCAAGATATCATAGCTTTGAGTCATTGATATCAAATTTAATGTTGTTGCTATTTGCTGCATGATGACGACGATGATGATTAAGATGATGTTATATTTTATTTCTTTTTCAAACTTTTTACACACGACTTAGCTTTCGCACACAGATATAAATTTTGTGCAAAGAACCCAGCAGGAAAAACTTAATAAGATTAGTGATTTCATGCAGATAAACATCATTGAAAGTGTGGGCAAAATGCACAGAAAAAACGTTTGAGCATTTGTTTAAAAATTTTGACCGATTTCCAAAAAAAAAAAAATGGTTAATTTTTTTAATTTCAATATAAAATTTTTTCTTAAGCTCAATTTTTTTTTTTTGTGTCTAATTTTGAGCTCAACTATTTTTTCGTAATATTTACTATCATTTTTCGTTGATTTAGCTCTTATTGTAAGAATAAGCCTGGAAAGATTTTTTCTACATAGCACCATTTATGGCAAAGATTCTCAATGGTTTATTTACTATACAACTCATGTCTGCATGATAATGCAAAGTTACACTGGAGAAAACTTTGACGTCTGTGGCACGCAACAGCAGCAAATACCGTTAGCAAGAATGAAAAAATTTAGAAAACAAAATCTATGTAAGCAGGAAAGATGACGAAAAATAAAGCGTACAAATTTAAGAAAATAAAGTAGAAAAAGTGTGCTATAGAGAAAAAAAAAATTTAGGCATGTGAAAAAATGTTGAGTTTGAAAAATGACAACTGTAGAAATGAAGTTGAACGTAAAGAAAAAAAAGAATGCGACGTGACAAAAGAAAATTGAATACAATAGGAATTGTATATATCAAATGAAATATGTGGCTAGCACAGCGCTAAAAAATAAGTAAATCACATGTTTTGGGAAGGTAAATAGCAAAGTGGTGGTTTTCCTTAGGGAATGTTAGGGATCGAATTGAATTTTATGATTTAGAGTACAAATTTTTTTTTTGTATTTAAATTTCAACTAAGAAAAAAATTTTTATTTTCTCAGTTAGTAATTGTTCAAAATTACCACTAAGCTTTAAAATTTTTAAAGTAACAAAACTTTTTAAGCCTAACAATTACTTTACATTTATGCATTCCTTACTTAAACTTTCTTAAAAAAAGTCTGAAAATCACACCACCCGCTTTCTTAGCAATATAATATTAAAACTTTTACTTTTCTGCTCATTTTCGCCAAGCACAGAATATATTGTACATAAAAATCATAATTTTTTGTTACTTTTTAAAAGTTTTCCTTTAAATTACTTCAGTCGTTAGCATCATTTTTTCTTGTTGCTGCTCTAACCGCCCTACGGTAATACTTAAACTTATTAACACAAACAAAAGGGATTGCGCTTATATTTTTGTAAACTTTTTATTTATTTAAATGTTGTTTTGTTTTTCCGTTTTAATGCTTTTTATTTTTTTGGCTATAATTTTTTCTCAAGCATAAATGCTTTAATTTTTTTTAGAAATTTAATTTGGTATTGGCTTGAAATAGATAATAAGAATATATGTGTACTTCTTTAGTGCAATAAACAATAAATTCAAAAATTTTAAGAAACATTTTCAAAATGTATTAAAAATTTTAATTACAATACAATTAATCAAAAAAATAGTACAAAATTATAATACCAAATTGCAATTATGACTAGGGTTATTCAAAAAAAAATTTTTTTCGAATTTCTTGCTGATTCTTTGGCATCACGTTCTACATCATGAAGGAACATCACATGAATTTTTTCAGATTTTTAAATGCATTTTTAAAGGTGGCCCAAAGCCACCAAATTGTTATTTATTATGTTTTATTTTTCATGGTCTAATTTTCATACTTGATATTTTTTTCAAATTTAAAACTGCTGTAAATTTGTTCCGAAATGGCCTAAAAGGTTCTACAAAATTCATCATTATGTTTCAAACGTTATATAATCGAGCTTGCATTTAAAAATCTGAAAAAATTCATGTGATGTTCTTTCATGATGTAGAACGCGATGCCAAAGTATCAGCAAGAAATTCGAAAAAAAAATTTTTTCTGAACAACCCTAATGTACAGTGGCGGCAACAATAATAGCACTATGGTAGATGTTTAACTTTCTCATTTAAAAAAAAATATTTTCGGTCAGAAATTTTTATATTTTACTTTACTGTAAAATATAATCATATGCATCCTCTGGTGGACTCAATGCCGAGAAGATGCGCTGCCGTTATTGCCAATAAAGGCCATGCAACAAAGTATTAAAATTACCTCATATTTCAACATAACTTACCATTATTTTACTTTTTTGTTTTGAAAGTTTTTTGGCATTTTTGGAATTTAGTGCTATTTTTGTTGCCGCCTTTATTTGATATTATAAACTATTTGTTACAAAAAAATTTTGGAATACTGAATAAATCCTTTGCTTTGTTTTTAATACATATTAAAAAGTTGGGAAAATTCATGCAAATAGGATAAATTTTATGGCAAAGGCTGATTGCATCCATAGTGCTATTATTGTTGCCGCAGCTGTATATAAACATTTAGTTGACAATTTTAGTTAGCTTAATTTTAGCCTTTCTATAATTGTAACGTAAGTTTTGCTTGTTAATTTATTTAATTGTGTATTGTGCTAAGTTGAGGAAGAATCTTCTTTGAAATATTGGGAAAAAAAAATTTTTTAAAAAAAAACCTAAAGCCCGAAAAGTTTTTTAATTTGCAATAAAAAGGTCGAACAAATTTTTAAAATGTATGAAAAATCTTTAAATAATATTCTAGCAACTCAATTTATTTTTTTGTTTTAAATAAAATTGTTTTCATGTTGCACTTTCTCAAACCCTTTTAATAGGAAAATCAAATATGGCCTATCGTTACACAAACATGCAACCAAGCAAACTTCCTTGTTTTTATTATTGCTATTGACAACTTGTTTGCGTATTGATAACGCTATCGAATTAAAGAGTAAAAACCTATAGCTAAAACAAACTAAACCTCAAAACAGTAGTTCGTTCATACTGAGTGCAATAACTACCGTCCATGGGGCATAGACCGTTTGCATGACTCTTTAGACGATTTTTATGACTAGAAAAAATATTTACCTAAGAGTTACTTGTACATTTTATCAGTTAACTATTGCAGCTTTTGTTGGTTTCTTTTTTTTTTTTTGTTATACTTAGTTATTAACCCTATAGATTACTAACGCTGAAAACTTTCACTGCAACTGTTATTTATTTATCAATAAAAAAAAGGTCTTTAAAAAATAGAAGAAAAAAATTATATTGTTTGTTTACACTTTTTTCTAGCAACATTTGCTGCAAGCCGTCATTCCGTCACCAACACCACACATATCGCTAATATCAATAATTTTATCTCGTTACTTGTTGAGTTAAAGCAAATCATTGATATTACATTGCATTGCATTGCATAGTGATGGGGTCCCGTATAGTTTTATGATTGTTGTTATTGTTGCATTAATTTTTTTTTTATATTTTTGTTGTTGTTGCTGTTATTGTTATTGTGGCTTAACGTGTCTCCCCAAATGCACATGTTGCATATCATTTTTTTAACTTAAACAAACAATGCATTAATAGGAAAATAGTTGATTTTTTTTCGATAGCAAAGTTAACCCATTGTAAATCGTTGTTGCAGTGAAATCAGAAAAAATCCATAAATACTTTTTTTTTTCAATTTACATAAAATCAAAAAAAAAATTTCGTCATATTAATGCTGATATTAAAAAAAAAAAACAATTTTATTTGAGGTGGTCCGCCAACCGCCAAATTTAATTCACCATATCAAAATTTTGAAAAAAGTCGCAATACAACTGAGCGCAATATTTTCGACGAGTAATTTAAGCATCCTCCAAATTTTATCATTGCATCAAATTTTTGACTGAGAGGTGATGCATCCTGTTTACATGAAACATCTCTAATATATACTGCATACGGTCACAATTGGTTAAATATGCATTAATGGCGTTGTTAAAAGTTTTCCCCTCATAACTATTGATTGCGTAAAAATTATAGCTTAACATTAATCATGTTTAAATCTCACTTTATTATTTGTTGTTATTGTTGCTATTGTTATTGTTGTTGTCACAATTAAACTTTTGTGAATAGCAACTTTCGTTTGAGTTTCTAATCTTTATAATAAATATGCTCCAAAATGATACATTCTTATATACAATATTGATTCGCTTTCAATTTCAAAATTTTATACGCTTACTTAAGATAAGCCAAACCCTATAATACCCAAAAATTGGTTACATGTGATTTTTTGTTTTAATTTTTATATCGTTAGCTTTTATAATTATTTCGCGCCCATAAACTATTTGTATTTTCCCTAACAAAACACGGTAGTCAAAGTTTGAAGAAAAAAATTAAAACCCTTCCCTATAACATCGCCCAGTTTCAGTGGCTGTTGCTGCTGCCGCATACTCATTGTTATCATTGAGAAGACAGAAAAAATAAATAAATATTTATGTCACATTTTAAATGATTAATTACATTACAGCACTTATGTGAAACCAACAAAAACCCATTGATGTCGTGTCGCGCCAAGTCAAGTGTAGATAAGAGAGTTTTCGACTGGAAATTGTGTCACCCAATATTTATATAATAAAATGCAGCAGCTATGGCTACATGCAGCCAATAAATCAATTTGATTGTTTATTAAGCAATTAATAATGAAATCATTTGTTTAATGTTTAATATATTTAATAAATATGCATGTTAAGTAGCCTGAATTTGTTATGACACTTGTAATGTCAAATTTCCGGAAATTATAGTCAGAGGTTAAAATGCTTTTGCTATAAATTGTGTTATACTTCTAGGAGCAGTTGCTGCACTGAAAGTTAAATTAAATTACATTAAAAATTTTTAAAAATAGTTAAGAAATATACTACTACACTACACTTTATACACTAAACTTTACGCAAAGTGGAAAATTATTAAAAAGTTGCAAATAGAAAATTGAAATTTTTTTATTTTTGAAATTTATGATATTCCAAATACTATGATAAGGAATGCTAGGGAAATTCTAAAAACAGTGAAGTTTTTTGTTCAAAAAAACATTGAAAATATAGTGGATAACTTTACTTACTTGGGCAGCGTAATAATACCTGCTAGTGTTAACAATAAGGTCAAATCAAATCAAAGCTAGAATCAATAAAGCAAAAAGTATCTTCGTTCTGCTTCCCAATGTCTGACAGTCTACGTTTTTGTCAATGATTTTTTTCTTGGTTCACCAACAATTATCTTCGCCAATCTCACCAATTCTGAAAATTTGGTGGAATAGGACAATTTCCAATATCGAATTGCTCACTAGATGCCGACCAGATCTGATTTCGAATCAAATCATACCTTAGGATAGCAGAAAATGCGATCATCCCCAATTATTGCGGAAACGTTCGCTAAAGCAGGAACTGATCGTGCAAGAACTTTTTTAGTAATATAATGGAAGACTCTGTCATTGCATTTTATTCGTAGAATCGTGAAAATGTAAACGCTTTTAACCGAACAACTTTACGGTAGCAAAGGAAACTTTTTATTCAAATTTTTTGAGTATGAGCTGCCCATTGAATCATTTGTTTTGTTTTTGGATCTCGGGCGCGAGAAATTAGGCAATTATACTTAGCATATTGAAATATTGAATGACCAACATTCATCGATAAATTTATACCAATCGATATTTCAAAAATATATATTTTATTTTGTACTTTTTGATGGAAAAATTTTCCATTTTTTAATAAAACAAAAATATTTGTGTCATTCTTTCCATGTAAATGTTTTCAATATTTAAACTTTATTTACTGCTGCGTTGTGTAATGTAAGTCCCAAAACGTGCATAAGTAGTAAGCAAGCGGCAGAAAATTTGTATCAAAAATATTTATTATTTCATCATTTCGATATACAAAATTATTTTATTTATCACTTGGGAATACCCAAAAAAATATTCGGCTGTATAAAACTTCAATGCAAAAGTATGTAATAAATTCGTGAGCTATCCTTGTAAAGCCGCATCATTTCGAAAACATAACGCAATAGCGACAAAAATAAAATAATATACCAAAAGCTTGCAAAATATATTTTGAGTAGGTATTATTTAAGCGTTTTTGGATTTGATATACTTTTTAGAGATTTTCCATTTTAATTTTTTATAATAGAAATCAGTAAAAATTTTTTTTTAGAAAGAGTGGTGTTATAAAGCTGCGCCGGTGTTGTCTATATTGTTTAAGAATACAAACATTTGGTGATTTGATTTGTCTAATAATTTAGTGTTTTTAATTTTCACTCATTTTCTCTGAAAAACAACATATTTTATGGGCAAACAATTCTGCAATTCGAAGTCAGTCAACCGGCATGGTTTGAAACGGATACGGTCTTATATAACGTCAATTTCACTATGTCATTTTCTGCAGCAATTTTGCTTCACTTTTTGTTGTTTCGCTTTTTCATTGACTTTTTACACAAAGTTATACAGTGGCTTTTTTGCTTTTGTTTGTTTACCATATTAATCCCTTGGCAATTTTCTTTTACTTTCCCAAGAAGTACATAAAAATAATTACAAAGTAAAATAGCGTTTTCGTAGCAAATGACCTTTTTTTACTTTTAGAAATTTTATTTTTTGGGTCAATATAATAAAGGTGCAATTCCTAAAAGCCTTAAGCAAATTTTCGTGTTTTTTTTTTCAATCGTTTTAAAGAAATTAATGAAAACTTTGCGGACTGTTTTTTACGATATTCAAAAGTGCGTCGTTATTTTTAATATTTCCAGGAAGAGATGTCATCTTGATATCGAAAAAAGTTATTCAGGCCTATTCTTATTGCGATTTAGTTCGGTAGTTGAAGAGAAGTCCGATATTGAATTTCAATAGCTCTTTTAAGTCCAATGCTTCGAATTTTAATTCCGTTTCTGAAGTAATGCCGAAACGAAATCCAAACAGGTCGGGTTATACTGAAAAAATTCTTCAAATGCTATACAAACTTCAGTTTCACTTGCCAAATCAGTCTTTTTAAATTTACAACTTATAACCTTTCTTTGAATTTACCAAACAATTTAACTTAAATAAAGAAAGTACTTAAAAAGTAAGGTACCCCAATTTTCAGAAATCAACAAAACGCTCAATTTAAGCAATTTAAATTCAATAATAGCAAACTCATTTAGAAAAACCTTTTCAAGTGCCTTACAAAGCAACAGCCAGCCACACAGCCTGCAATCCACATGTGATTTGCTTTGCTCAGTAAAAACAGCCTTATTTGCTTTTGCTAAATGACGCGTAAAAAAGAAAAAGCAAAACTTTTTACTTAAGAAAAAAAAATACAAAAAAAAAAGACTTTGAGCAGACAAAAAAAAAACAATGTTAGCAACAATGTTGCCAAAATAATTTGACCAACAAAAAGTGGTTAAATATACAAAGAACAATAACGAAATTGACGACGCACGTGTGTAAGGATCATAAAAAAAAAACAAAAAAGTTGATAGCGAACTTGAAACAAAAATGAGGATATAAAAAAAAACTTTTCTGCTACTTTGAGCAATGATAGTCCTTACAACAACAACAACAACAACAACAACAACAACAACATAATTTGCAACTTGTAAGCAAAAGCTTAAAAAGTAAATGATAATAAAATTGCTGCTGTTAGTAAGATGAAGCACAATATCCTTAAGTAAAATTTGTGTTTGTTGGCGGCAGTAGTGAAAACAGTAAAAGTGGAGCAGAAAGAAAAAAAAAAGTAGTAGTAATGCAAACTTAAATATGCTGTGTTGAAACAAAATCAGGCATGAACTTATTGTAGATGAAAAAGTTTTTCGGTTTTTATTTTGCTGCACTACGCGGCATAATAAAAGCAAAGTTTATGAGAATTCACGTTGAAATTTTGCTAGTACTTTTGTTTTTGTTGGTATGCGTGTGCCGGTGTGTGTGTGTGTGTGTGTGTGTGTGTGTGTGTGTATGCTTAAGTTTAGGGAATAAAAATTTGACACTTTATTGCAGTTTTTCTTTGGTCTTTTTTTTTTTTGCTCAACTTGTTAGCTGCTTTATGACTCCCTCGAGCGCCAGATAGTAAAACCAAGGGTAAAGAAAAAATGCTAAGATGATTTTTAGTTTTTAAGTACTTTTTTGAGGGATGGAATTATTGTGTAACAAACGTGCTGTAAGCCTCAGGCATTAATAGTGTTTAGTTGTTTTGCAAAAATGTTGCATTTCAGTAAAAGTGCTCGTTAAAAAATTACTACTCTACTCTACTCTGTAATTTGAAAAATAGCTCGAACTACGGTTCAAATATTTTTTTAAATCGTTTGACGTGACAATTCCTCAATTGATTTTTCATCAATTTTTAAGTGCACTCCTTTTTTCATCAAAGTCTTCATTAACAAAACCTTTTAAATTTTGGAATTACATAAAAATGCCACTGAATTCTTTGAATTTCTGCAGAACTTGACAGAAAGTTTTTATTATTTATATAATAAAAAATCTAAACTTTGCGGGCATTTACATTTTTCTATAATATCCTTTAAAAAAGTTTTCGCACTTAAAAGTAAAAGTTACTTCTTCGAAATTTATAAAAAAAAGTGATATTCTTGGCATATCATTCAAATAAATCAAAGTGCCTCTTTCATTTTCAGAAATTTATAAAATTCAAAAAAAAAAATTTTATTTATTTAGGCGCCTTAAAAACCAAAAACAAAAAGTGATAAACTCACATAACTTCAAAAATAAAAAAGGTAACACAACATCAGAAAGCAACTAAAACAAACATAAACGTCAAACAACTGTCAAAAGTGATATGAAAATTTCCACTTAATTTTGACATTTATATGGCATACTGAAGGGTGCTACAAAGGATACAAAAAAAAAAAAGTAAAAGAAAGGCGAATGTAACTTTTGTGTAACTTTTTTTTTTCTGTTCATTCAAAAGAAAGACCACACACAGTGCCGCTACTATAAAACACGACTAAATGCTGACAAATCACTTTAATAGGATTTAGAATAATTTTATATGATTTGGCGAAACCATAATCAAAAACCATGGTTGCAATAAAGTTATACAAAACATAAAAGAAAAAAGAGAACAAATTCAAAATGAATAAGCAACAAAGAAGTGGAAGAAAAGCTGCCTATTTGCAGCTACTAACAATAAACTTATATAGTGTATGTACATATAAATAAATCTTTTCACTCCTTCCAAAATGTTTTTGTATTTCAGTGGTACAATAAAATCAAAACTCAAACAGACAGGCAGACAGCCAGCAGTCATCAAAGTTACCTTTTTAGTAGCTATAACACAAAAAAAAAGTTCTATAAGAACGAAAGAAATATTGCTGGCTAGTGATGTTGAACTTTTTGCTTTATGATTCATAGATTAGGATTGGACTCTTTGCACTTAAAAATGTTTATAAGAATTACTGAAATTAATAACAGTATCCAAAAATTTATCACAAAATCAATAACTTAAGACTTGCAAAATGAGTTAGGGATCCTTGATTCGTCCCAAGGGATTCTTTTTTTTAAAGGTCCGAAGAAACGTACCGTATCAGAAAATAAAAACCGATTCTTTTCTTTCATTTGACCGTAGATTTTAGTTTTTAACACAGAGAGCTCTGTGATCCAATATGTTCTAAGTCTGCAATATCGTTCTTTAATAGCTCATAATGATATTTAGGGCCTGTTTATGTCTCGTCTCGTCTTTAATTTTCATGCCTAAGAGTATGCTTATTTAATTATTGTAATTAATAATTCATTAAGCACAGGTTAGATATTACTGCTTTCATTTAAAATACAATGGCATATTTTAAGGCGCTAAGTCTTTGATATTTTGTGAAAGTTTGGCAATATTTAAAAATTTCATTTCATTTCTACAATTTTTTAAATATCGTCAAAATTTTCAATTCCGAAGTTCTAATAGTATGCGGTTTTTTCGCAAATCCCCAAGAATGTTACATATCCAAATTGCCAGCTAAAAGGGATGCTGTTTACATAAGCAAAAGGTAGCAAAAACTTAAGTACGAAAAAAGCCACTTTTGAATGAATTGAATTGAGCTCTGAGTTGTCTTGCAACAGTAAGGTAGGCATTGTTAAGAAAATCTGTAACAAAAAACAACATGAAAAAGCCATGTACTTGAGTGTGAGCAAGCAACTTTTTTAAATGTAGTACATAATACAGCAACAAAGCAGCAATAAAAAAAGTGTAACAAAGTATGCAAGGGAACCCCAAAAAAAGGTAGCAATATAAAAGTATAAGAAAATTTTGCAAATTTTGAGAACTTTGAGATTTATTATGTTATATTGTCAGTAGATAAAAAAAGCAACAACTTTTTTTTTTAAATTTAAAATTTGCATAAATACAAAAGTGCCAAGCTGGAGAGATGTAGCGATTTAGTAGACAAAGTGTTTTTCAAGTTCATTTTAAGTAGCAACGTTTACTTTAAGCAATATTGCTGCAAATCGAAAAAATTGTACTAAATCGACTGTAATTTTTTTGCAATTTTATTACAAAAAAAAATCAATAATATTAAGCTTTGAGAAAATTTAATTTAAAACCCCTACTCACCGCAAATTTCACAATTTGCTCGTAACATTTTCATTTTATAATAAATGTTGCCTTATTTTTTTGTTGCTACGCCTTATGTCAGTGTCGCTTGCTGCTTCACTTTCAGCAATACTTTGCCAACTTTTTTGGGTTGGGGGGTTGGTTGTCACACCAAAAATTGTCATAATGTTGTTCAAAGCTACATGAAAGAAAATTTGCTACGCCATATGTTGCATGTGGCTGTTGTAACTTTTGTTTAGACTTTACTGTAAAGGCAAAAGCAGCAGCAGTAACAACAATAGCAACCCAGACTTTTAGTAAATTCTAATGTAGTTCTGTTGCTGCTGGCTGAGCTACTTTTGCTCATTTGCCATGTTGTAGTGATTTTTTTTCTTGACTTTGCCATCTGTTGTTAATATGAAATATTTTTTCTTTTTTTATGTTGTATGCTGCTGCAACACTTGTAGCTCTTTTATTGTATGTTTTTTAAGTTAAGCGCTCACAAAAAAAAAGTTTCATTTTAAGGGGTTGGTATTGGGTAGGGGTTGGCTGGGAAGAAATTTTGTCGTTGTGAAAAATCGTTAGGCGTGCCCCATTTTAAAATGCGGCTTAGTGTGGGTTCTGTGACAGCAGTTAAAGTGACCGAAAGTTTAAAGAAAGATTGAAATTTCTTGCGGTTATTGTGAATGTTTTGCAATGGTTGACATTTAATTTTGACAGCTGTCAAAGTTGTTAAAATAAATTTTCAGTTTTGTATTAAGGAAAAATAGAAACTGAATTAAGACAAAAAGAAATAAGTGTCTGTTTTAGTTTTGCTCTAATAACTGTCTTGCTGACAGCTGTCACAATGTCAAAAGTTACACTTTGTTAGTTTTGATTTAAAATATATTAAGTTTTCTAGCAATATTTTTCTTATATTTACTATATAAAAAAAAAAAAAAAAATTTCGCAGCATTTGACGTATCCAAAATTAACGCTTTTTTGACAGCACTAAATTTGATAAAATTTAATAATCTTTAATGAACATAAAAATATTCAAAAATCTATTAAATTTCTGCACTATAAAAAGTTCTTAGACTCAATTAGCTTTTGAATTAAAATTTGTTTTGGGCATAAGCAACTGTCACTTTGACAGCTGTCAAACTTTTAAGAAAACAATACAAGCAATTTGACCCATATCATTTTTCCATTAAAATAATATTTACAATTTTAACAATGTTAACAAGCGTAATTTATGCATACGACACTTTGACACTTTCTCATAATTATCAGCGCAATAATAACAGCTGTCAAAAAATACGGGACTCATTTTTTTTCTTCCGACTGTGCTGCAGCGTCGAAGCGCGCAAAAGTAAACACTTGCATAATTTTTGGGGTGGGCGCTAAGTAGAAATTGCGCTTATGCCCAAGGGCGCAATTTAAACGATAGAGGAGGTAAGGGTTGCAATTTAAAAATATAATGCCTTCTGTTGTTAAGTAGTGCTGCTGTCAGAATTAGACAACCTACTTTACAGAAATGTAGTGTACAAAAAAAGTTTTTCACGCAAGAGCTTTAACTCTGAACTAAGACTTTTTGAAATTTTTGAGTATTTTCAAGTATGGAAAATTTTTTAAAATAGAAACGTACACACTCAGACAAAGTATCGCAAACGTTCGGTGTCGTCTAGGAGCACCTTTACATAAATTATACTTAAACCTAAAATTTTCTACTCACCGGCATTGCTTCACACATATCGCTATCCCATGCCTGTTGCGCCTTCAGCGCCATCTCTTCCTCATTACAATTGCTGATACTGTAATCAGCCATTGATGGCGGTCGTGGCGGTGGTGGTAACATAAATTTTGGTGGTGGCCCCAATGAGCCACCACATTCATCGCATTCAATCATATCGTCGAACATTTTCCACATTTGTATTGAGCGATTTGTGTGCAAGGATATGCTGTGCGCGTATATCCTTTGGGGATCAAGAGTAAAAAAATCAAAAAGAACGGAAAATTTGCTAGCAACCAGTGCCACCGCTTGTCAAATGCGTGTCATAATCAGGCCGTTTTGAATGCTGCTGCTTTTGGAGTCAAGCTTTGAAGTGCTGAAAAGTGAAGAGAAAATTAAATGTATGAAATTTTATTGAAAACTAAGCGAATGTAATGATAAAGTTTAACATTTTTATACATAAATTGTAAATTATAATTAAATTTATGTTTCAAGGAAATGTAAACTTTTTATGGGAAATTATGGTCATGTAATAAAATAAAATTTTTCTGTTCAAAATCTAACATATGCCAATAATTAAAGCAAATCACTTTTATTAGCTTAAGAAATAAAAAGCAAAAAAATAACTCTAAGGTCATTTCCATTTTGCCGTACAATTAAAGGAAAATATCGAAACTCCATAAGCACATATGCGCTACAAACGTACGAGCATACAAAGTGTTGAAAACTCAAGTGTTCAAGTGAAATGATATAGAAAAATTCAGGCGTATGTTCACTATACTGCGTTGTAATAATGAAACCGAAAAAAAAAATAAAAATTGAATAATCAAATAAAACAATATTGAAACAATAATGCAACAACAAAAATAAAAAATTGGAACAAGAAAATGCCATATAGCATGGTATAAAGTCAGCAATAAAAAAATATACCACGGCATATGTGTAGCAACAACATAAAGTCTATGAGGGTTAAATTCTTGCTTGCCCTGTATCTATAAGCTGTGGCGCAATCATTGGTTTTAAGGTAAAAATAATAAAACGATATATTTTTTTTACTGAGAGAGAGTGCAAGTGATAAAAATTGAATGCGAGGGGTGGAAATGCGATCAAACGAAAAAAAAAAAAAAAAAAACTGAAATGAAAACAGCCTAACATTGAAAAACAGAACAAAAATCAAATAAATAAACGAATTAGATGAATTAGCGGAAGCGGTTTTTCCATAATAAAAAAAAGTGTACACATTAGGGATAGTTTTGTATAAGACGGATTTTTTTTTTAACATACAAAATCATTTTTTGTTATACAATCCATATCTAAAACTATTGACTGAACTTATTTTAAGCCGCTTGAAAAACAGCACGAGTCCTTTTTATTGCGCTACTTTTTATTAAAAGGATATTTTTTTATGCATCTTGCAAAATTTAATTTCATCATATTGTGTATGAGCATAAAATTGCAAATATGAACATTAATATTTAAATATTTCTATATAACAGCATATGTGCGCTTTTGTGCACGTCTGTTACAGACAGTCAGCCCGACAAAAAAAAAACAAACCATGTTACGTGCCAGGAATTGAAAATTACAGATAATTAAGAATGTCATTTAAGAGTTTTTCTAATGCCAAAACTGAAAAAAAAGACAGAAGAAAAACAAATAAATACATTTAAAATATCGAGGAGGGAGTAGAGAGAAAGGAAATTAGACATTGACCGTAAGGTTAAAGGCAAGCGGTAACTATTGCATGAGACAAAAGTAGCGTGTCTTTATCGCAAACAATGAAATGTTTTATAAATGGGACGGGATGATAGTCAAACGAAAGAAGCAGCTGTGTCTTTATACAAAATTAAAGATGAGTAGCATTGGAAATGAAATTTTATAATAGACAGCTGGAGCGTGTGGACGCAGAAAATTTGAATTTGGCGTTTGTAACTTTGATGTTTGAATTTTTGGCATTTAAATGATGAAAAACGTTGTCTATAAAGTTTGTGGGAAATATTGCATTATTCAATATCTTTTTAATGGCAGCAGATTAAGACCTTATTTTTAACAAATATTTTAAGGAGCTTTAATTTTCACTTCAACTTCAAAGGCAACGCTTCAACAAAATTGAAAAAAAACAGTGGTTTCCCGAAGGAAGATAATTTAACTTATCGTATACGATTAGAAATTATAAAAGTTGGATAATTGGGTTACCCGTTCTAAAAAACCAATGTGTGAGGGAACAATATTTTTCTAGACAACGGAAGAAAGCATTCGCTCAATATGTAAAATTAGAGACTAGATATCAGTTTACAAAGTCTAGAACTATACGATAGACGCTAGTTTCCAAACGTACATGATTTTAAGGGCTACAGATAAAAGATGAGATTTATCTATAGACAAGGGACGATGTATTTGAGCATGATAGACTTGAAGAAAGATACGAAAAATATATATTTAACTAAGAAATAAAGAAAATATTAGATCTGAAAAAAATAACTTTGGAGAAAATATTAGAAAAAAGTACATCATCTTGTTTAAAATTTGAGGAACGATTTTAAAAAATCACAAAAAATTCTTAAAATAGCCTTTTGGATTTTTGGCGTTGTTTTCTAAACAAAAAAAGTTTCTAATTCAAAATTTTTTTATTTAATTAATGTACGATTTTTTTCCAAAATAAATTATTCCATTTTTATTTAATATTAGTTTTATAAGCAAATGCTATTAACTTTCCTATTGCATATCTTTCTCAAATTCTTAACGCCAACTTCAATCAAATTGCTACCAATGCTACTAACTACTGCTGTTGCTGCACAATAAGTTGCGCCAAAGAGATCAAAGTTAATTAACAAACTGTCTCTTCCCGGCTTAGTATAATAATTCAATTGCAAATTGACAACTGTGCATTTCAAAAGTCTCAGTTTGAATAAGCATCTGACTTTTCTATTTTCTTAAGGCAACATGTTACAATTGATTTACTTACTTACAGCATCACTTACTTTCTTGTGCTTAAGTTCTAACGTGTAGCAACATTTTTGTTTTTTTTTTTTTCTTTTTAATTCAATAAATACCACAAATGTATCAACATTTTCTACGAATGATAACATCAAAAAAAAAACTCAGATAAAAATCGCAGCAAATCAAACGTAATCCGCTGTTGACATTTGGATTAAAAGATAAGTTTTTGTTTTAGATTTTTCTCTTTCCATTGGTTCAAAGCATTACAAAAAAAAAAAAAAATTGAACTATGTACAGCAGTAACGTAATGACAACGACAGATAAAACAATGATTGTTTTTTTGTTTCAAAAACAGTAGTAGACAAAAAGATATGTTCTCCCCATTGTTTAATTTCAATTTCAATTTATCCAAAGATTGGTACAATTAGATTAATTTAGTTGAAAAATTGAATTGATTTTTGATATATTTCACCTGCGAGCAGATTTAACAAAAAAATTTCTAATAAATTGTTTATACTATTCTTTGAAACAACGCTTAAAATATTCCCTTCAGCTTAAATGATCTTTATGAAACAAAATCTTTAGAGGTGTTGTGTTGTTGAAAAAGTCGTAGAGTAATTGAAATTTCAGTTACTTTAGAAGAATACAAAACAAGCTATCTCCACTGGATAGCTCTGTTCTGGTTGAGTTACTTGACTTTTATGGGATAAGGTGGAATTTTACGATGTTTCTTTTACAGATTTAAGGCTTCCAGCAATTACAGAAGATGACATTTTTAAGTTACATTGTTAAAAAATAATTATTCAACTACGGACTTCAATTCTACTTCTGAACTAAATTTTTATACCCCACTGTTATAGTAATGATTCAATTTGTATGGGAGATATGTAAATTCAGCCGATTTGAATTTTTGTCCACTACTGTATTAGAAAAATATGTGTATAACCCATAAACAAAAACCAAACGATACATTATGTTACTAGAGAGCAGAGCTGTCAAATAAAACAATCAAGTGCGACTTAAGTTATTGCAGTCAATATAGCCAAAAGCCAATTCTCAACTGTTGACCTTAAAAGTTTGAATTGTAAAGTTAAATGCAGTTTAGCTGAGACTACATACAATTGTTGCCAGTGTCAGTCAAAACTCAAATATAGCATCATACTCAACAGTCAATTTTCATAGCTTATTTCTTGCGTTGTATAATTACAAATATTTTGAAAATCTGCAGTGAAGTTCAATTCAATCTTAAGTAAGCGAAACTTAATGAAGATTGAGGTCGCATTCATACTGAAAGATTATTGTTAACTATGCAAATTTACTGCATACAGTTTTGCATTTTCAGTCAGTTGGAATAACTGCAGTTTCTTACAGCTCTGCTAGAGTAAAAAGCAAAAATCTTTGAAATCTTCGCTCGTTATAACAACGGTTGGATAATACGTAGCAGCTATCATATGACACATGATGTTGAAATGTTTATGTTTGTCAATTGAAGTTTGGGCTTGGATTTTTATTTTTTTTTTTTTAGTGTCGTATTTGTTACTGGTATTTGTTTATTTTTCTGTTCAATGTTGTCTTGTCGTTTTATTTTATTTTTTTTTTGTGTTGTTCTTGGATAAAATCCGAAAATGAAATGCATAATGACAGGCGTTAGATGGTTTCGTTTTTGGTATCTGATGATTTTTTTTTTATTACTAAAGCCAGGTATAATCTAAGTGAGTGTGAGCATAGTAGTTAAATTAAATAGAGAAATAAAAGAAGAAAAAAAAAACACTTATAAGCTGATAAAACAAATGAAACAGGTAGATGAAGAAAATGCTGACATTTGTTTGAGTTTGAAAAATATGATATGAAATGTTTTTTTTTATCAACTGTTAGATAACAAGTTATAAAAAATCAAAAAAAAAAAAAAATTGTAAAAAAGTACTGAATTGTTATAGAAGTAAATAAGTTTTCTTAGAATTTAATCTTTAAATATGAGAATTAATTAATGAATTTAATAAAATTTCAAGTTTTTATGTGAAATTTTTTTATTGAAAAAAAAATTTAACATAAATAATTCTTATTGCAAATTTTTAGGACATTACTTTTTTTAGTAAGGCTTAGTTTAACTAACCTTTGATATAAGAAATGTATAACTTTTAATTCAGTTCTGAAGATAAACTGTTACACTACAATTGTAGCGTATTGCACTTATAGCCCACAGGTCTTAGACGTCTATTTTCGATTTTGGACAAGCGAACGTGTTTTGGCCTCAGTAATTCATAGGTAATTCATCTCTGCGCAAATTCATTGAATAACATGGGACCGCCTACAACGTTTATATACGTCACAATAAGAGAAATAATAAAGTAATCGTTATGCAATTTAATATAGCAGATCTGCGTGATATACAGTAATAGTGGACGTGGCTTCTCCCGTACAAACAAAAAACGATGTTTTTAAGCAATAATTTTGTCAAGTGTCTAAAAATATGCAATAAAAAATATCACAATTTCTGTGCTACAGCTGTAGCATATTTTGTAGCATACTTTAAGGCGCTAGTTTTTAAGGAAAATTCCAAGTTAACTATAATTTTGATATAAGACATTTGCTGATTTATATATTTTATTTTTAATAAAAATAAAAAAGCAAACCGACCATGCTCTGAATTTTGACTAAAAATTTTAATTTTTATAAATTTAAGTTTTCTATATAATGGCATACTGCCTTAAGAATTTTCAATATAATCAATATTCTAAACGTACAAAATTACCACAATAAACTCACTGATTAGCAAAATTTAACTTCCTGCTGCATGCATCCCAGACGCACAACCTTGAGCCACATGATGGCGTAGAGAGCAAAACGTTGCTACACTTTCAGCATAATATTGGTTTATTTGCTACTTACTACTTAACTATTTCTTTGTGCTAAGAGCTTTATCTTTTTCTTTTGCTGTTTTTTTTTTCTTCTTTTTTTCAATTTTACTGCACACATCTTCCCACCACGTCACGTTGGATGACGTTGAAATTAGAAATCGATTGAAATGTCTTTTGTGATTAAGTAGAGTATCTTTGGTTTTCAATCGCACCTTTCAAGATTTGAACTGATCCCTATTAAGTTTATAAAGACGTCTGCCGAGACGTTATAAAAGCAAAAACGTAAAGGAAGCGCAGCAAATAAGAAGACAAAAAAAAAACAATGAACATCATATAAAAGCGTAGTCCCTAAAGCATAAAAATGAAACAAATCAACTTGAAAATACCAAGAAATAGATAGTCAAGAAAAAAACAAAGCACAAGAAATAAATGAAAGAAAAAAAGCACGAAGAGCAAGAAAAATCGATTTGTTTTGAGATTAAGTCATGATGAGCACAAGAAAAAAAAAGAAGCATCATGTGACTTAAAGCTGCTACGCTGTTGTAGGTTGATGTGATGATGTTGGCAATGTTGCCAGAAGAAAACAACTTTTTTGAGTTCAAAATGTGATGTATTGCTAATCGGGGAATATTACGTTTAGAATAGAAACATTTTCGGTATATTGGTGAAGTTTTAAGAAATGGTTTAAAAGTTCTCACTAAATTTTAATAGTATTGCAGTAAGAACTAGACGGAGCTTAAGGCATGTGTTAGTGCCAATTCAGCCTAATTTGCGATTAAAAGTACATATAGACAGTAACGAAAAGATTCTTCAAAGCAAAGTATGAAATATTAATATTAAGCACAAAATCAAAAATCAATATGGTATCACACCCAATACTAAAAACAATATAAATTTCATAGAGCAAAAACAAAAATAATCAATTTAAACTTGGTGCCTTGTTGCCTGACCTAGACAGGTATCAAATTTTATTTAAGTTAAGAATTGTCGTTGTTATTTTTCTTTTAATATTACAAGCGTAGTGTAGAAAATACAATTTTCCAAAAAACAATCGTAAGAAATAAAACCAATTAAGTAATTGCTGCAGCTACTATTTCCACTGATATGAAATTCAAGTAGCCATTAATTTTATGCCCATTGGCATTTATACAGGAAGTCAACAACAGCGGACAGAGAGCCAGCGTGTAAGTGAAACAGTGGCTAAGAAAATGAATGAATAGCCCAGCTAAGCAAAGAAAGTTTGTGTAAAATAGGAAAAAACAAAAAAAAAATAAGTGGCAGTTAATGACTTCGTTTTATACAAATTATTAGGTTATTAAAATTTTTCAAATTGTTTAAAAAAAATTAAAAAAACAAAAAAAAAAAAGATTAAAAGCTTTTAATGGCTTTAATTAAGCCCTGCGGATTGCGCTTAAAATGAACTTAATAATACGAAGTTTAAGTAAAAGTTGTTGTTTTTTTTTTCGCTCAAGTTTGGACAAGCTGCAATTTGGGTTCGATGAGCGATGACTATTTTTGGGTAAAAAAAAAAGTGTTCAAGGGTATCAATGAAAGCCAACTCTATTGACTCTTATTATGTTTTCATCTAATTTTGCATCACTTCTTATATTCTTCGATTATTAGTTATAAATTACCTTACTTAAAGCTTCTAACATGCCTCTTTCAACCTAACGTAACATATCTTAGTTTTTATGCTGCTTTGAAACATGTTGAAAAGTTTAATGACCTTGAGTAGGTGCTTTTTAGTTCTTAACAACTATTTCGATGATGGTTTGCAATATATTAATTCAGTGATAGAGCCTGTGGCTAACTGTTAATAAGTAGCAAATGTTGTGCAACATTTATGTTATAATTGCTATTCTTTTTTGTTAGGAAAAACAAATTTACTTTACGGGCGCTGAGCAGAAAATGTGTACCGGAAAGAGATTTTAACACTTAATTGTGCAACAAGCATTTAAAATTAATTATATCTTGAATCAAAACTATGAAAAATGAAAGTATAATAAGCTTCTTATTTATTAAACTCAAAATATTTAATTTCACAAAATAGTAGTAAAAAACTACTTTTTCAAAAAATTTATTTTTTTCATCAGAACTCAATTTCTGGCACATAAAGAGCTTCTTATTCATTAAACGCAAAATATTTAATTTCACAAAATAGTAGTAAAAAACTACTTTTTCAAAAAATTAATTTTTTACATCAGAACTCAATTTCTAGCACATACATAAGTTTTCAAATAAAATGTTGTAGTTACAATTTTTACTACTATTATTTTGAATGCAAACTGTAGTAGTTACAATTTTTCTACTATTATTTTTAATGCAGTTCAGGTAAAAAAATACCCTTTTTGTAACTGAATTGCACGTCAATTAAACTTGTCTATATGTCGTTTTTTTTTTTCTTGAAACCAAAGTAGGAACAATATAACTTACCCTTGCATGTTGCATGCATGTCATTTATCATGTACCCTATTAAATTATACACTCCATAGTTAGAAAAGCGCTTTAAAATTGAGTCATTTAAATATTTTATTTTTAGGGTGTTTTACAAGAGTCGCTTTCTTTGATATGAGCACCTTTCCATGGTAGGGTTTTTTTGTTTTCTTATTCGCCCTAACCTATCACAAGTAAATTGAACAATATACAGAAATCAAAAGTAAAATAACAGGCCCAACCTCAACACTTATGGTATGGCACACAGTTTCTATTGATAAAAATTTAAATTAGTAATTTATGACTTTTTCAAGCAAGCAAGCAAGCGAGTGAGTGAGTAATAAAGTATTTAAGACAATTGGGGAGAAAGTTAAACAAAGTTTTTTTTTTTTGTTTTGGGAAGGAGGTAGAAAAGATGTAGCATTTGAAATTTTCTTTGTCTGATAAAAACAATTCAATTAAAAATTGTCAATTGTCTGTTGAGTGTACCAGCTGCCTATTTAATTGCTTAGTATCGTAATCTTATGAAGTATTTTCTCAAGTATTTTGGTTTCTCAAGCAGAAAGACAATTGCAAATCTCTAAATAAAATACTCAGGGGTTGTAAAACGAAAAGTAAAGTCAAAATGGAAATTTACAAAAGACAATCATTGTGATTTTATTATCATTTTAAAGCTGCTAGATTAAAGAATCAGAAAATAAAGTGTACAGCTAAAATTAACAGCTACATAAAATTTTAATAATTAAATTCTGTTAACATGTAATGATTTAAATATAATAATTTTGCACTGAATTTAACTAGGCCTTAAAAAATATTAACAAATTATTTTGTATTGGAAACTTTTCTAACACATTCGTTTATTAATGAGTTAAAACAAAAAGTTGTATTACTAGCTGCGGCTTATTACTAATATAAGTACCTTTACTTCGCCATTATTAATGAACTTAACAGCTGATTTTCTATCACTGATTTTCTTAATGAAATTTTAAAATTTTTCTTGAAGAATCACATGTACTCACATTAACTTAAATAATTTTAAATCTTTGATTCGTTGTTACTAATTTCTGAGAAAAACCGATTTTTCAAGTTGGCAACTATAAGAACAGATATTTTTAGTAGTACTTTCTTTTTGAAGAATAATTTCTAACCCTAAAACTAACGACAATTTTTATATAAAAAAATAAATCTCCATTTAGTTTGGTATTGCAGTAAAACCTCGTTAAAACGTGTCTCAGAGTTATCCGAGGCAACGAAATGCGTACTCGAGACGATCAAACGTCATTACCGATGTTTTTACTTCAAAAAACTTTAGAGAAAAGCACCACCCGCACAATGTCTACTTGCAATAGCAATACAAATGAAAAGCGTCATTTACTGGTCAGCTCAAGCTTGGGATGCTGACCAAAGGTCATGGGCAAAAATCTTGTCATTTACAAATCAAAGCGATAAAATTGCAGACGATGTAGATCTGAATAGCATCATGGAGCAAATCCCTGGTTACGAAGAGATCGACAGAAACAATACTGAAAAATGGAGTCACGGAAACGATTGTGAACTGGAATTTTCTGATGATGAAATCGACTTAAATAGATTGTTTGCGAGAAGTTTGAATGGGGCCTACTGACCAGTCTATAACAAAAAATAATGAGAAGATATCGGTCAATTAATTTTAAGTAAAAAAATATCGATTGATGTCTATAAAATTCGAAAATAGTATCGAAAAAGTTGAAAATATCGAATTAAGTCGAAAACATTGACAAGTTCGATAGAAGTCGAAAAATATCGGATAACAGCCTAAAACATACAAGTAAAATAGGTCGCTACGTAAGTCAGAAAATGTCGATAAACCGAGAGTCGATATGTTTCGAAAAGGTCTCACCTAATATGGAAAAAAACGATTTAAGCCGGACAGTAACAAAAATATGCATGAAAACGGTAAATAAAATAATATGAAAGGCACAACAGTGTTTCTTTTATATGGTTAACAAAAAATAGTATTTTACTACTATGTTTCAAAACTACCGTTTTAGGTCGTTCAAGTATCAAGAAGTGTTAATTGATTAGCTTTCAAGTATATTAAAGATATTCATTTTTTTCTCCAATTTTCTTTCATCTTTATCTTAACTACATTAAATCTAATTTAAAGCATTTTTACAATTTTCTCTATCGAATTTGCTGCATTTTCATTCCGAAAATATCAGAAAAACAAATAGCAAAACCACATAAAATCCTTGCAAAGAAAAAACCAACGACGACCCAGTTAACGCTTTATAAAGCTAATTGCTTTGAAAATGCTTCTACATACCAACAGAGACGAGTAGTTTAAAAAAAAAAAAAGAATTTAAAAAACATAAAATACTTTCGAGTAGACTGCCAAGACAAAAAAAAAAAGCAGAGAAATCGCAATTTTTTTTCACTTTTTGCCAAATGCTTTTAAGTTTTTTTCAACTTGAATTTTTTTTTTAATTTCCATTTTCTTTTCTAATTTTGTACAACAACACAGACCTAATGCATTAATACCAAAAACAACACGAAGAAAAAAAAAAACGAGCAAGACGCTGCGATGCGATGTGATGCGACTAAGGATAAGGCTGACAATGTCCTGGCGTTACTACTTTTTTATGCTTTTGTTATCTTTAAAGCAGAAGCTTGCGCTGCTCGTTATAACAGATGAGCGTTAAGGCAGTGACAAAAATGACACAAAAAAAAACAAGAAAAAGAATAAAACACAAAACTTGATGGAAAAAAAGAAAAATCGTTGAAGAAAAAATAAATCAAAAACGTAGCATAAAAATAGGTAGCAGCAAAAACTGCAAGTGGAAGTAGAAAAAAAAAATAAATTGTCGCATAATGAAAAGCATGAGGTGTTGTATGGCAGCGCATGAGAAACTTAGTAACAAAAAAAAAAAAAAAAAAACAAATGGCAGAAAAAAACGAAACGTTGAAGAAAATGAAAAATTATATCATTTTACTTAGTTGTAGAGAAAATTAGTTTTCGCCACATTTCTTAGGATGGCCAACGACGACGACGACATAGTTTGATTGTTGCTATTCCAAGTTCTCGCAGTTGGCGTAGCAACCTCCTCCCTAAAGTTGCTGTTGTTGCCGCGAAGACATGTTGCCGCCTGCGCGCCATTTTGTAGTGAAAGTTAAGAATGATTTTCACACTTTTCTTATCGTATATAGCCTTTTTTTTTAAATAGTTTTTCTTAATGCAGTTTTTTCTGCTACGCTTTTTCAACTACACTTTCTAGAATTTTTCATACCATTTTTTTTGTCACTTGCTAGTTAGATCTTTTTATTTCTTGCTATATTCAGCTTTTGCATAATTTGCCGTTAAAAGTGCCCCAACGTTACGAATACTATTTTTACCACTACTTTTTTCACAACTTTTCGTTGCAGCTTAACAACTAAGTATTGCATTATTTTTTTATATACGCCCTTGTAAGAAATATTTTTCACTTCCTTTATGCTTTAATGGCTTACTACCTATTATCTACTCCACTTTTTTCATGTTCTTTAAGTTAACACGTTCAGCGTGAAAGTGTTGGCCAAGCGTAATTTTAATGAAACAAATTTGTCCAAACTAAAAAACTCGACGCAAAAAACTTTTAAATTTTTATTATAATTTTTCTGCTACTTTAAATTTCGTGACAAAAAGTTGCATGAAAAAATGTAGCAAAATGTTGCTTATTTGTAATGCTAAACAGCTTTTCTTATGTAAATACATTATTTAGAATGTCCAAATCTGCTCAAACAACTTTGCCGCTTTTATGTTTTCTTACGCTTATGCTGCTTCCACTCTCACTACATTTTTTCGGTTCTTTGTGGCACTTCCTTTTTTATTATGAATGATTGTGACGCCGGAAAAAAATGTTGCTATTTCTTTTTTGCAAATTTCCGTTTTTTTTTTTTTCGTCTTCTTAAACACAGAATTTTTCCAGCAATGTAGTGGAAAAATTGTCCACCCTCCCCTTTATTTTTTTGTTGTATGTAGTTGTTGTTGTGCCTAAGCTGCAAAGAAACTTTATCAACAGCCTTGAAGGCTAATGCTGAGTGACATTGATGTGATGTTCTACGGATGCCATGGGAAAAACGACAAGTGAAGCGTAAAATTTTGGAATTTTTTCGTTTTAGTTGGTTTTGAGCTAAGGAAGGAGTGTGAGAGATGAAAATATGGAGCGTTTGTTTTTGTTGTTGTTATTGTTTTGTTTGTCTAAATTAAATGAAATGTAAAAAATAACAGCGGTAGCTTGAAAATTAAATGCATTGAAATGAGAAATGTCAAAAAATATGTTTTTTCAAGTAGTAATCTAATACTAAGTTTTTAGTTGGGTAATTTTAGTTTTCTTAATTTCAATTATTAAAACTGGACGTTGAAATTTGCTAAAAAAAATTTTCTACTACTTTTTTGTGTTAAATGTTTACAAAGCTAAAGCGGTCAAAAAATGTATAAGGGCATGGGAAAATGCATAATTGGCAACCACTTTCAAAATACAAATTAGTAGCAGAAAAAGTACTTTCTACTACTATTTTATTTGAGTGCAACGATCACCCCATGGATTTTGAAATATCAGAAAATTCAATATTTATGACTGACTAAGCCTATGAATGATTACGCCGATGACATTTTTAAATACATTTCAATTTAGCAATTTCCTTTCTTTTTTTTATTGCTTCATCACTTTTTAATTAAAATTAATTCATACTTTAGGGATCGAATACATACAAAATGAAATGTTCAAGCTCTCAAATGCAGCTGACTAGCAAATTTACTGACTCAGAAACCAATTGCTTTAAGTCCTTAACATTTAAACTTAAATCCTTATCGTCAATTTTTGCTAGTATTAGTTACCTATTTGACTACTGGCTCAAATAATTTCAATCAATTTTTTTCCCCATTTTTTTTGGATGCAATTTTTTTATACATTTCTCCCTTATGGCACACAATTCTATATCGATTGCAAAAATTGCAGCAGCAGCAGCACATGTGAAGTAAATGAACGATTGAATGAATGCATGCGTTTAACATGCGCTGAATAATTGAAAAGATTTGTTTGCAATGTGGCGTAGCAAAAAAAAATAGTAAAAAAACCATAAAAAAGTAGTTGAAAACGCTTGTGCCTAAATGTAAATGTATAATACGTTAAATCGATAGCGCAGCATTAAAGTGAAATGATGTTGAAATTTTAATGAAGCTACAAATTAATATTTAATATTTTATGTGAGCAGTAAAAACAGAAAAAAAATAAAATAGAAAAAAACTTTCCAGATGGCTAAAGAATATCTATTAAATTTTTCATATGCTAACAAAATTTAATTTTAATGAAAATTTTCCCACAAAAATCTACACTGGCACTGACGGAGGCAATAATAAAGCAATTAAAATCTTACATAAAACTATGATTTATTTAGAAAAAATAGAAAAAAAAACAACAACACGCATTCGAACGTACAGTACAAACTTTGCATGCTAATTAAGCGGCACAAACAAAAAGGTACTATCTTTGCATACCTTTATTGGCTCAGTAAATGTTTTCTTCAAATGAAGTACATTAAAATCCCTATTTCTACACAATTTTTAGTACATGAAATGAATCTTTTTTTTTTTTTGTGACATGACAAAAACCCAAAGTAAGCTCACACGTACATATTAGAATAAAAAGGACATACTTCCTTGTGTGACACATTTATATAGAAGTGTACAAAAATTTACACAGTTATACAAACATGCATACACGTACCTAGCAGCATGTACACATTTTTGTATGCATATTAATTATTAAATACAAAACTAAGTGAATGTATCAACGTATGTTAAAACAATTGAGTTTTTAAGGACATGTAAGCAACATTTCATGTTTGTTTGTTTTTTTGATTTCTTTTCTTTTTGTCACTTTTTAATGTTGTTGAGCATATGTTCGTATAATACAAACATTACCAACAGTGAAGCAAAGCACAGATAGGTACATATAATTAGCTCTCTTAAAATGGCATATCAGCAGACATATTTTTGAAACGTGAGCTTTAATTTTATGAGAGTGTGTTCATAATTTGCATATGAATATGGAAAAGTTTTTAATTTATTATTTAACTGTTCAGTGTAGTGGGTGATAGCTCCAAAAAGATTATATAAAACAAGGACAAAAAACGACAATAGCTAGTTATATTTCATCCATTGCTATGTGGAATCATCAGTGACCTTTGAGTCGTTGCAGTGAGAATTTCTAAGTTTGAAATGTTTCCCTTTTTGCATAGATTTGTTGAAAACTCAAGCCAGAACTCAAACAAAGCAAATTTAAATATATATTTTTTTTTTGTTATGTTTCTTTGTTTTTGTAACTCATTTATGCTTTTCATGCAAGCGTTTCGTCTATTATGATATTCACTTTTTTGAATTGAAAAAATTGATAAAAAAAATTTTTTTCAGCAGTGATAAATAATTCGTTCTTATTATTAGTTTTAGGTTAATTTATTTAATAGAAATTTAAAATTGCTCCACTGTGCCTCTTCAAAAACACTGCAATTAACAACAAAGCAATTGTATACAAATTTTTTGTCATTGAAATAAAAATACCACTGCTTTCAATTAAAATTCCATGTTTCAAAAACGTAACGTAATAAATTATTTAATTATGTTTTACGTAGAAGACAGAGTGTTAAAATATTTACCCAAAAAAGAAGAGGGAAACACAAAAAAAAAGTGACAGATACAAAAAAAATAAAAGAGCAAATGTTAACAGCAACATAACAAATGACAAATGTAATATTGAAAAAGGGATTCCAACAGAAAAGGAAGCCTACATTAACGAAAAAAAAGTAGGCACAAAAAAACCATGTTAATTTTAATTTAAAAATTATTTCACGTTTCATTTTATATATTTATTTTTTTACAATCTTTAGCAAATTTTTTGTATAAGCAAAAACTGCCTTAAAAAAAACTGCTATGGTTTGAATGGCGTAAAATGTGACGTTTTTATTTCCGTCAGTAAAATTTCAACAAATATTTTAGAAAATTTAACAAAATTTTCAAACATACCCAATGTTTTATGTTAATTTAACATAATTAGTAAATTGGTGTCATTAATTGTTTACATTTGATTGTGATGCAATGAAATTTTTAAAAGTCTCAATTTTAGACTGCAACACTTTAGATCATGCAGGAAATTGCAACATAAAGCCCAACAAAAAAATAATATTGGAATTAAAAATTTACACGAAGAAACAAAGTGATGGCTGCACCTTTATTTGCGCACATTCAAAAAGAAATATTCCATTTTTTTATAAAAAATTTAAATTTTTTTTCTTTTTTACAACACAGCTGTCAATATTTGTGTGGTATACGAGGAGTATATGTCTTTTTCTGTTGCTGCATGCTGCAGTTTTTTTGCCTTTGTGCGGCTGACTGTTGGAATGACTGTGTTTAGTCATTAAAATAACGCAACAACGAACAAATAAAAAACGTTGTAAAACTCACTTTAATTTTATGTAAATTTACACAAAATATTAAAGCTCTTCAGTGTGCTGCCAGTGGATGTATGTATGGATGTATGTATGTTGATGAAAAGTTGTTGAAGTGCATGTTTGTCTACATTTTTCTTTTATCGTTTTAAAGCTGCGGCAACACTGTCATCACAAAAGCACAAAAGAACACAATGACATCGACAGCAGCAAACAGCAACAGCAACAAGTGTATAATGTGTAGATTTTATGATGATGCCTACAACGGCGATGTTGTTGACTCCGTTGAATTATTTGTTTTACAAAAAAAAAAAAAACCAAAATACAAACAAATTAAGAAGAAGAAAAAAAAATTTTCTTTTAGCAACTTATTATTTCTACTACTCAAGAAGAAGTTAAATATTTCGTGTTAATTCTTAAGTAAATACGCATGATTAACAGCAAATTTGTTGATTAAAGCGGCTATACACATGCCAAAAGGATAAACAAAAAAAAAAATAGATTAAATGTGTCATCAAATATTCAGTAATGAGCTGAGCATATATTTTTTTAAAATTTCTATACCAAAAATTTTTACTAAAAATTTTAAAAGTATTTTCAAACATAAATTTTAAAATTTTATAATAAAACTTAAAATATTTATGATTAAAAAATTTTTAAAAAGTTTTTAAAAAATTGTCAAATTTTTCACAAATTGTAACCATTTAATTTTTAATATTTTTAATCATAATTTTTATCAAAATTTTTTATAATCTGCAAATATATTTGAAAAAAAATTCAGAATACTTATTTGACATTTCACATCACCTGGGTTTACATCTCAGTTCAAAGTTTGACGCGAAAAAATGGGATAGTTCATATAATCATAATAAAAATATTACACTATTTTTTACAAAGTTGGCAAAGTAACGCAAATGCTCAAGAAACGCAATCCAAAGAACTACTAACGAAAATAGTTTTAATGAACCACCATCGTTGGAAAAAGGTCAATACAAAGTTTTGGACAAAAAAAAATGTATCGAGCCACTCGCCAAAAAATGTTGTAAATACATTTTGGACATGAAGAGAGGCACCACTTTGGTGAAGAAAGAATTGAAATTTGTTTAAGACATTTCCTTATCGACTGGTGAAATTATATTATATGTCTTAACTTAATATATATAAATAAAAAAATTAAGCTGAACATGGCCGATTGGTTCAGTTTTTGTTTTAGAATATTTCTGCTCATGTCAAAAATTAATTTTCGATCTTTACCCATCAATTGATGAGTTGTTTTAAAAGGAGCTATGTACTAGGTTATATCCATTATTTTATCGAAAAATCGGTCCAAAATTAATTTTTATAGAGTCCCTTTTTGTTTCCAAAATTTAGCTTCCATGTTTTCCCATCGATTAGTGCAATAAATTAGATCCTTTAACTCAATAAATTTTATTCTAGAAATGTGCCCAAAAATTCTTTCATGGCACTGTAGTGACATTCGTAATGTTCAAAATGTATTTTAACCTTTATTCAGTAATTGGTGCTGAATTCATTAAATTTAGAAAAATTGTCAGCAATGTTAGATGTTTCTTATGTTTTTTAAGAACATATTCAGCCCTGTTCTAATTCCGATCCGGAAGTGGAATTGAAATCCGATGTTGTATGTCAATAGCTCTTCTGAATCTAATGCTATGGAACTTTTTTTTTCAATTCCCTACTTGAGTTGTATAGTTCCTATAATTTGACGAATTTGCTTTTTACGTATGATACTGAAATAAATGGATTCTCAAAGAAAATTGACTTATTTGTAAGCAAGTCGCTTTTTTGTCTTATAACTTTATTTTTTCATTTAGATTGGTTGGTTATATTCTCATAAGAATATTTTTTTTAATTTTAATTGCCTTTCCATTTAAATTGAGTAATTTCATCAGTGTACTAACAAAAATAATGCAAAGACAAAAAAAAAATTATCTTTTAAATGAGTTGTTAAAAACTTTGCCTACACACAGAATGCGCGCACAAAAGCATAAAAAAGGAGAAAAAGAAAAAAAGAACCAAAGACTTGCTGCATAAAAATAACAAAAAAAAAGTAACCAAGTGAACATTTTAAAGATAAATAATAATAACTCTATCTTCTGGATATAGCAACGTACGCGTGCTTCAACAGAACGCAAGTAAGCAGGCAAAGCTGGCTCTTGTGCATATGCTAAGCTGAAGCACGCGAAGGAAAGCATAAAACAACAACAACAAAAACATTGACAATGCGTGGTCGATGAAACGATTTATGCGATTTAATACTTTATCTATCTAGCGATATGCGAGTACGATGAGTTTCCTATGTATGAATGTACGTACGTAGATATATATGCTTACATACGATATTTCAGTTACCTTGCAACATATAAGCGTATGTATTGAAATAAGTAAATATAGATGCTTTGATGAAAAAATTCTTATAGCATAACTTGCGGCGCTTAGGCGCGCTGAAGCGTAAACAAAGTAAATAGCGGGGAAAAAAATAATATACCGCGTGTTAGAAAATGAAACTTTGTTATTTTTCTTCAGCTATTTGTGTGTGTTTATTTATCGTTTTTTTTTATTTTTATTGCTGCTAATAAATTTAGAACATTTGGATCCTTGCACGTGAATTCAAAAGTTTTTTTTTATTTTTGTTAAAAAAAAAAAATTGTTATAATATTGATATTTTTACAATTCGAAAATAAAAATTTTTAAATCAAAGAAAATTCCTTATAAAACCTTAAAGCCTAATCTCATCGATGCCTTTGAGAGCACCATCTCTTACTTGCAGCAGCAATAGCTTCTACAAAACTGACGCTACAATTTACTTTCAGCGCATTCACATGAAAGTAAAGTGTGAATTTATTGGCATTTGAATGTTGTAAATTTAAGCGCAATATTTTTGCTGCAAACATATCGTACATACCTACATACGTTACTAACATAACGAAAAATATGCGTATGAAAAAAAACGTCCGGAAAAAATGTTTGCCGATAAATGCATGATTTAAATGGTAAATGTTTTATTTTTGACAGCATAAGTTAAATTGTTGCTGCAAAAAAAAAAAAAAAAATTATAGTCTTGCAGTTAACAAGTTTTGGCCTTTAACAAGATTGAGATATTTTACTGCAAAACGCGTCTGCGAGTAATGTGAGATTTATGCTGTTCACTCGGTTGGTGTTAAAAAGCCATTTACGCTCGTACATTATTGATTTTCCGCTGTTTTCATTTTCGTGGCTATGCTTATGGCTGTTTATGCGCATTTTATCTCATGCTGTTGATTTATCGTACTTGCATACTAAATTGTAGTACAAAGTTTTTAATTGAGTTATAACTTTCGGAAACTTAAAGGAAATAGAAAGTATCGCGCAGTATGGTAAGAAATAAAGGTTTGTTTTTTTAGTTTTTTAATAAATTGGTTTCGGATAATTTTTCACTTAATTTATTTAAACTGCTTCATATGCACTTTGTATATTGTTCAAAAACTATTAACTTTACTTAAATTTCTTTTTATACTCAAACACCAACAAATTTGTTTGAATCAACATTAAAAATCAATATTATTAATATTTAGCTTAACAATGAATGTGATCTTCCTTTCATGTTCTAGTAAAAACGGTATATTTTTTGTATTCAAAGATTTTCTTTAATATTTAATCCAGCATAAGCCTAATCTTTTAATCTTTACTAACTAATTTATGACTGTTCGTTCATTTAGTGCATTTGCATTTGTGTGGTAAATTGTGCTAGAGAATATCTATAAAAATTGCAGCTTAAGTTCAGAAATCAGTACGATTTTGCTCATATACATATAAGACACGAATGAAGCTTAAATTGGAAGGAGCAATTCACGGGAAACTTCTGTTGGAATTTGAAGCGCCTTACTTAAAAATTTATAAGATTTTCTTATTTTCTGTGATAATAAGATGCTAACGATTTTTTTAAATTTTTATTTACACCAAGTTTTCTAATAAACTTTTTATGTATATTGAGGCGTAGATTCCAAAAAGCATCCATTCCAGGCATGTTTTTTTAAGAATCGTTTTCGATATACCTCAAAAAATACGTTCTTTGGCACTTTTTTCAATAATTTGCCCATATCTCCATCAATTTTTATCCGGTCTGCAAAAATTGTATATCGTTCCAATTGTTGCTGTTTTAGTTGCAGAAGATCAAAGTTTATGTAAAGATTTTGCGTTTATATAAAGATTGGAGTGTTTTAAAAAAAATCTTCACTTAATGAAAAATGGCATTGTAAATTAAAAAATGTCGTTTTTAATCAAACGCGAAAATTTTTGAATTTGAAAATACCCCTTTGTTTTTAACACAAACAATTTTAAATTCATTTTGATTTTGAAAAGTTTTGAAGATAACATGTTAGGACTGAAATTTAATCGCAAAAAACTTTAAATGTAAAATGTGTAATTGTAATTTCATCAACCGTGTTTGTTCTAATTTTACATAACAGTAAGGGTAAGTGGGCGGCCTTCAACCGCAGCTTGATTATTGTTGTTGTTGTTCACGTCGCTGTAGTTGTAGTTGTCCATAAATATATAGTTTTCAAAAAATATTTACGAATAAATTTCTTTAAATTTCGAAAAAAATGGGTTAATATAAAAAAATTGGAACAAATGATACATCATTTTCAAGCAAAGAAATTAAAATTTTTTCTGAGGATCATAAATTATGCGGTAGTCATACATTTTTTTAGAAAAATAACGGTTTTTATAAACGGAAAAGTCAAAATTTTACAAAAATAGTCATTTTGCGAAAACTGTACAACAATTTTTTAATGTTTATGTGCTGATTTTATGCCTTATTAAATTACCTTTTATATGATACCCTAATTTTGGAAATCTCTTAATAGGTTCCCAACTTATACTTCTTTTTATAAAAGCTACATATATCCGCAACTTACGATGACCATACCTATGAAGCTGCATCAGACCGACACTTTTTTTTTTTGCAAATTTATATCTTTGAATATGTTCAAATACAGTCGAATTTATACCAAAACGCAAATTTTCAAACGTGTAATTGGAGCAAAATTGACGAAGTAAAAATACTCTCTAAGTCGAACAATTTTCCAAAACGATCTGTCCCGATTTGTGGAATAGTGAATTTGGGTACTTCAACGTACTCTTTTAATACCTGTACAGTCCAAATTTGCTGTCATTTAAAATCATTTCTAATCATCTTAAGGGGACCAGTGTAGGGTGATTAAATTTTTTTTTTTTTGCTCCAAACAGGTTTAATAGTAACAGGTACATGAACGAAGAAATCTGGTGCAATGTGAGCTCATAATATTAATATTTACTGGTGGCTTATCAAGCTTTTTAGTTTTCCATATGGTTTGTATGGGAAAACAAACTTGACGAGACATTTGTCTCTATCTCTCATAAAAGAAACATCTTACACAAACAAGACCAATATTTCGTTAGTTAATTTAAGGATATTTTGAAGAATGAGAAAAAAATGTTTTTTTGTTGTTTTTTTTTTTTTTTTTTTTTGGAAAAAATTTTATGTTCTTTCCTAGTTAGACCCGTTTCCCGTGTGAGATTTTTTTTTACGAGATATACTCAAACCAGTCTAATAAGGCATACTTTACCATATAAATCGTATGGAAAATTAAAAAGCTCGATGAGCCAGTAAATATTAATATTATGAGCTCTTTTTCTTTTGTTTACCTGCTACTATTAAACCTGTTTGGAGCACAAAAAAAAAAATTCCAATCACCCTAGTGATCATATTATTAGATCTTTCAAGGTTTTTCTATAGAATTCAGGTCTGAATTGTTCCATGCCATTAAAACCTTAATTTTTTTATATTCAAGGCATTTCGTTATTTTTGTTTAGCTTTGTGGCAAGGATAGATTCATCTATAAGCAAAAAGCCATCTTTCCTCAACTTGAGGATGCTTATTTGTGTCTAAGACTTTGATAAATTGGACTTGTCTCGTTTTGCCCTCGGTCAATACATTGTCTGCTAATGACAGACTATACAATAAAGCTGAAAGGGTGTTTCACTCTTTTTACTATACAGTCATTGCGGTATTTCTCCCCAATTCATCTTATAACAAATTTGTCAGACAGAAGCTGAACCGAAAACTCGTCAGAGAAAAAAACCTGTAAAATTCAGCAGAGTCTTTAAAACCTTAAAAATGTGATATGATATGAAAAAAAGCGTTTGCAATAGACAAAAGGTCACAGGAAATGGACTTTTTAAAATCTGGAAAAGGTAGATCTATGGTTTTCTACCAAATTTTAAATTGGATGCCTATTTTGTCATATTTTAAGGTTTTTCACTGACAAGTTTTCGATTCAGCTTCTGTCTGACAAATCAGGCTTGTCAACCCGTGTTTTATTTATTAATATTTAGTTTACTCTGATTAAAATTTAACAAAGAACTTGACAAATAATTCTGAATTATATAAAGTTTATAAGAAATTTTTAAGCTCAATCCAACTTATTTCACTGAAAACAAAATATCAATGTTCAGAAACCACGATATCACCCAAAAAATTAAAGTCTGGCAATTTTCGCCAAATGCTGTACCGCAACCGCACAAGCAAACACTTCAACAAAGTGACCGCCAAGTTCAGCATTGAACTGAACAAGCTTAAGAAACTCAAAAGCAACAAAAGATACAAAAGTAACTTTAAGTAACAGCAATTTGTGTTGAAGACATAATTTCGACTTATTTGTGTTGTATGCTGGTATTTGCTGCGATGTTTTGAAGACCGAAAACACTTGACCGTAGCACCCACATACAATTTGCAAAGTACAAAAAAAAAAAGAAACACTTGTAAGCCCTATTAATAAAATACATAAGAAAAGCATTAAACGCTCAAAGTTGTAACTTGTAAAATAGCAAGAACAAGAAAAAAAAAAACATTACATGTTACAAAGTTAATATTAAATTTAATAACAACAAAATATTAATGAAACCTCAATGTTACTTACGGATTAAAATTACGTGTATCCGTAAGTTGCAATTTAACGCCTGTAGTTTGTCAGCTTATTATACCGCAGCATCCGTTGATCTTGTGGTAATCCAAGTTTTCGTTGCGCTTTTTTGTAAAATTTTTTTTATCGCGTTTTAATTTCTGACACTTGACACTTTTTTGATATTTTTTCTTATTTATGCCAATTTTTTTATAAATATTTCAATATAAATAAAATAAATATAGATAAGAAGCAAAACTGGAGCAAATGAGTAAAATCATACAGAAATGAAAATACAAATGAATTTCTTTCACTAAGCCGCCACACAGAATTTTTTTATACCGATAATTTCAATTTTTTTTTTAACTTAAATCACTTTTTTTCTTTATGCCCATGCAAACTTCTAATCCAAAATAGGTTTTTCTTATAAATTTTTTTGTGATTTTTTTTAAATTTGAGTTTTTCACGCTTTTCTACAAAACACACAAATTTCTCGTTTTCGTCGTCGAAAAAGCGTACACGCACCCATAAAACACGTCTTATTCCGGCGACTTGCAGTCAAAAACTGTTTGTTATATGGCCATGTTGTGAGAGTTCAAACTGTGAACGAACAAACGAACCAGCAACATATAAACAAACTAGCAAATCAACATGCGAACGTACAAATAAACGAGTAAACACAACTAACGAGTGACAGCTATAACAACAGCAACAACAACTACAGGAGAATTTAAGTGCTGCATGTGCTCATCTGCAGTTTATTTGTTTGTTTTCTGTCGCACATCATCGTCGTTTTCATCGGCAAAAACTTGAAACTCTGTTGTCCATCGTACGCATGGAATATATTGTGAAGGTAACGAGCTGCAAAGCGAGCGGTAATAACGAGTAGCGAACATAAACAAATGCATTAAATTTGAGCGAGTCAAAACCGGGCGGTTGTAACGAATGAATGAATTTTCCTTTGGGAGCACAAAAAGTATATTCATTCAGCAAGAGGCAAATAGGGCTTTGTTTTTTTTTTCAGTTTATAGAGAGAGAAAATCGAAATAAACAAAACCAGGTACTGTCAATAATTTCCTCTCAAAACTGTTAACAACATTTTTCTCTATGTAATAACATTGCTGTTAAGTTAACAAGGCCCTCCGCATTTGCAACATTAGAGCAGCATTGAATCTTTTGCCACGCAGCAGCATAAATATAGGCTAGTTCTGTAATGCATAAAATAAGTTTTGATACAGTAAAACTGCGGTAACACTACTCGTTTTCTGCGTAACTACAATGCAACCGCGATACTTTGCATACATTTTTACATTTTTTTGATATTTCAGAACGCGCAAAATAATAAATAAAAATTTTTTTTCGTGGGTAAATTTTTTCCCTAGAAATAAGAGAGATTTTTTATTTTATTGCGCTTACTGTTAAATATGGTATGTGTCAACATCAAAAAAATTGCACTTAAGAAAAATAAATGAAACAGAAAAATGGACTAAAGTAAGTCATACTAGTTTCGTTCGGCGGGCTCATCAGTGACTCTTAAGCCGCTTAGTAAGGATTTGTAAGCCTAATATGTATCCTGATCTGTTGAGAACACACTTTTTCTTGCAGGCGCTTTGTTGGCGAGTCAAAACGAAGTAACAAGCGCAACTCGTATAAGTCGGTGGGGTCCCTGGAAGATAATTTTTTTTTGGGAGTGTCAGAACATAAAATAATTTATAATTGCCCTATATCGAATTCCATTGACAGCAACTTGTTACCAACATAATTTTTGGAACACAAAACAGTTCATTTTTCTGGATGTTATAGAACTTATACAAATTCATTAGGATTTCTTTTATACGAATCGACTTTTATCAATAATTCATTAAATAAAGCATTCAATTTATAAATTTATATTGCTAGAGCAAACATTTTAATTATGTAGATGCAAACCCTAACAAATTAACACTATGAACAACGCAATAACCCGTGAACTAAATGAAACAATATTTCCCATAATTCCTACAATATGTATGTATAATGTGTATCATACCATTGCTTAAAATACTTAAGCCCATTACGCCCCTTATAATCTATACCATTATCTAACTTAAAATCACATTATTTATCTTCCTATAGTCACACATCACAATATCTCAATACTGCTAATAATTCAAAGTGTGTGTGAATTTTAAGCGCTGAAATTTGTTTCATAATCAAATGTCATTTGTTAACGTCACTCAAACGCATGCGCAACGACATCATCCACAACTGTACATAATCAAACCAAGTGTGAAGTGCAACAAATGTATTTGATCTAAGCTGTCTTGCACTTCTCAGCTCATGCTGTTAGAAAATTTATCAAAAAATGCAGCAGAATCGCGCCTGTCATAGAGATGCTCGTACTCTGATGCTGACAACAATTGAAAATTGCCCCTATCTGCATATTATGATGATTCTGATCATCTTAATTGTTTGTGTTATAATAGAAGTTAAACAGTGAAAAAAAATTGATATTTTTATTATAGCATTCACAGTGAGTGATCGAAATTTGATATTCATGTTGGTATTGCTGTGGACGCGGTTGATGATATAGCACAGAGATATTGAAAGTGATGCAACTGATGCATGTCACTTATACACGCATCTTGTCTATGGCTTTCAAACTGTTCCTTTACTTCATACCAAATATTAATGATAAAATATGGGATATACAGCAGTGAAAACAAGGAAGTGTTCGTTGCGGCTGCATAAGGCATATATTGAGGTAAGCATGATTAATGTTGCTGTGATGAGAATTTAATTGAAGTTGTTGTGAAGAGTAGTTGTGAAAATACAAAAGAAAATTAAATTCTCTCGCTTAAAAAATTCTTATTCCTCCACACGCCAAGAAAATTAAAAATTTTTTTATATATAAAAATGAAAAAATTTTTATTTTTAGCAGAGAAAGTGCTCTTTATCACACTTATCAAAACTTAAGACAACATAAATTTCCACTTCTTTACAAAACATTTTCTTTCATTTTTTTTTAACAATTTTGGACTAATTTTGCTGCATAAGCAGCCATTGCTATAAAATTTTGAGTAACAACTTTTTTTTAATGAAATACTTGAAAAATTAAATTCTATATATTATCCAAGCAGAATAAATAGAAGCTAAATGTCGGCATTCAACACTTAACATGGCGTATGAGTGACTTTTAATCGTAAAAACATGCTATGCTAAAAATTATATTTTTTTATCAAATTCAATCAGTTGCGTCAATTCGGTAGGGCTGGGGAGGGCATTGGCCCCCCTTCCAAGGATCTGATACTAGGTATTAATCAATACAACAATTCAATAAAACCATCTAATAGTAGTGGAATTATAATTCTTTCCCCCCTCCCCAAGGTTTTGGTGAAGTGACGCTCCTGAATTCAATGTAATATGTGTCAACAAAATCAATATACAAAAATATTGTAATAAATTGTAATCAAATATCCTATAGAAATTACAAATTTCACATTTCTTTTTATTAAGTCAAAAACGATAAAAATTTTCAATTATTTTAAAATTTAACCGCAAAAATTGTTTTAAATTTTGTCATTTACACAATAACAACAAAAAAATATACACAAATATATGCAGCACACTAACACAAACACTAAATTTAGGTCAACATAGCAATTTGCATATGTATGAGTTTTTTTTAACAACCAAATACTGGTTGGTATATGTGTGCAGAATCTTTGCTAATAATTTTCATGATACACCTATGCACATGCATATGTAGTAGCTTAAAACTGTAACACACACAAAGATGTAAAATTGTGCATTCATTTTTTTTTGTTGCCTTTGTTTTGTATGCAAAAACCTATAAATCTTGAAAAGCTTTTGTGTATGAAATTTTATTTATATTTTTTTTTAAAGTGTTTTTGTTATTTCGTGCTTTGTTTGCAGATATTTCAAAATATTTGTGTTTCTTTACTTTTTTTTTTTTGCTTGAATATTCTTTTTAAATTTGTTATTATTATTTTATTCCATATTATTTCTTTCATCCTTTATGTTTTTACTATCGTTTCCTTGACATTATTTATAAATATTTGCATTTTATTTCTGAGCTTTTTATGTTATTAAAGCAAAATTTTATTGGAAGGTTTAAGCAACAGATTTTAATTTGGATACACGAAGAAAAAACTATAGAATTGGCGAAATCGCGGTTTTGCACGAGAGAGAGAGTTTGTTCTTTACACTTGAAAGCCAAATACAAAATGACAACACAGAATTCAAGAAGCAGCAAATTTTTGATTTTTATTTAAAAAATAAAAAAAAAAATAAGTATGCAATAACCTTCTTTAGCATAAATATGTTGTTTTAAAAATTAAATTTTTAAAATCAATTTCAGTATTTTGGACCATTATTTTTTTATATGTATCTGTGAATTAGTGCATCTATGTAACTTTTAAAATTTGCATTTCTGTATCTCTTTATCTTTGTCAAAGTACATTTTAACTACATATGTGTTTTTTTAAATATTTTGTATTCTTTTTATATTTCTATACATTTTTATCATTGTATTCATCTTTAATTTTTATGCATCTTTATTTAACAGTACCTTTATATAGTTTGAAACTATTTTTCTTAGTACCCAGCTAAAATTCTGAAGCACGGAGGAGTCATATTTCAATTGCTGAGAAGATGGTTTCGATAGTTCGCGAGCTCATATTCTGTTGCCAGGCGATTAATTGTTCGGGAGAAACTATCCGAGGATAGTAATTCAACAAAGTAATTCGCCTATGAAACATAAACAGCGTCTCCATGCGATTGTTGTTGAAGGGGAAAAAGAAAAATTTTATTAGATCATCGAACATTTGAGTTTTGCGGAAACGTACTGAATCGAGTATTGAAATGTTCATTAAAGAGCAAATGTCCATTTTTTTATAATCGATACAAAAATTTACAAAAAAAATGTTTCAAATTTCACTAAAATTTAAGATTTAAAAAACTTTCAAATGTTTGCTGGGGTACTACATGGTATGTATGTATGTATATGTAACTCTTTCAATGTTTTCGTTAGTGATTATGGTTCTCATTTATTCAACATTCTCACATAGCTGCAACTGTTCTAACACCAATAACAACAGTTGTAACAACAACTGCAGCAGCAGCAGCAGTAACAAAATGTTGCAATTAAAGGTGTAAATGTTGCGATAATTGTTGTGGTGCACCTCAGTTGTTTTGTAAATTGTTGTTGTTGTTTTACTTTGTATTATTTGCATTATCCTTGTAAGCTTTAAATGGTATTCCTAATGCAGTGAGTGAATGTATTGTTATTATTATAGAAATCTTTTGTGTTTTCTAGATGAGCGTAATTAAGGCAATTTTAGATGAAATTCTGAGCTCTCTTTGTATGTGGTTATCAAATCTATTTATAGTCGCTTTTATTCGTATAATATTTAATTTATTCCAAGTACTTTGTGGAAAAGTCTAAATAAAAGACTGTAACTTTTTATGCCAATTAAGACACATAAGTATTTTTTAAGCTTTTTCCATCACACTTATGTCACAACTTTCTTTAAAAAAATTTTTGTTCTGCAATTTTTTATGAAATATATGTAGTAGCTACACTTTAATACATTTTCGTGTTAATATAATAAATTATTAATTTTTTGCCTAATTCAATTCATCAGCACTTCAACACTTTCACTTGAGTGCTTTGCCATAGACTTTTCTTTTCAGTTAATTTACAAAGCAAATTCGCAAAGTATAGACGTATGTGTGTATGTATAAAATATATACAAAAATATGCATGACTTTGTATACATATATGACCCTACTTTGTGTGTATGTAATTGTGGTTTTATTAACATTTGCTTTGTGCACACCACACTAGGAGGTAGACGAACATGACACATTGACAAACAGCAGGATTATCCTTAAGAATTATTAATTATTTTGCTTGTAGATAAATTATGAAAATAAAAAATAAATAGAAGGAAAAAATTATTAATCGGTAAGGGTGCGCAGCGCAATCAAAAAAAAAAAAGTGCTTTGAGAAAATATTTAAAATTTCAACATAAATTTAAATCTCATTAATGACACAAAATAACAAAAGTATTCTTCAACTACAACAACTAAAAGCTGTCTAATGCTTTCACTCATTAACAAATAATTAAAAGTAAATTCACACCACTATCACAACAAGCGCGTAGTCTAAACATCCTTAATGTTACTTTAATTTGAGCGCTAATCACAAACAAAAACTCTGCCTCCTGCCTATGTTGCTGACATAAATATGACCATGGCTTTGCTGTAATACGCTGCGGTATGTTAGCAACAGAAGCAGTAAATTGTTGGAAATTTTTTTTTAAATAAAAAAGAAAATTCATTTCACAGCTACGTTAATGAGTTTTTCATCAAGTTGCTAAATTTTGTTCGATTTTTTTCACGAACATTTTTTTTTCTTCGAAATTTTTGGTTTTTACTTTGGCTATGGCTTGCCACAGTCGTAGAACAAGCAAAGTTTTTAACACTTGTAAGAAAAATAAACAAATTATTGCTTACATTGAAAAATTCTACAATAAATTGCATGTAATGTTTATAAAAAATGAAATACTTGAAAAAATGCATGTGAATGATCGGAAAGATTGTAAACAATGTTGCTCGATGAGCTGTGCAAGACACAAGTAAGCGCCTCAGGTGTGAAATAAATGCAAGGAGAAGGAAGCATTGTAACCTAAGGAAAATGAGGAAAAAATTCATATGAATAAATGCATATTTATTAGAGGTCTGCACGAGTGCAGTCGAAACGGCCATCAAGCAACTCGCCACGTTGCGAGTCCATCGAGTTTTTTTTGCACAATAACTACAAATATAATCAAAACAAATCGAAACACCAAGTAGGAGAGAGAGAGCAAATAAATCGCAAATAAAATGCTCTACAAGTTCAAGCATTTGAAGTTTACTGCATTCGGAAGTTTCGAGTGCACTCATGCAGACTTCTTATATGTATGTGTAGTTTGTTCATGCAGTGTGCAACTGTATTGTATGTATACTCGTAGAATAGTATTGCGAAAACTTTCCAAGAAATTTAAAAATTATGAAAAAAAAGCGAATAAGTTTAAGAAAAATTTTTATTTTTGAGAACGGTCAGAATCCCTTTAAAACAATCGAAGGAAGTAGCTCTAAATTGTGTTTTTTGCCAAGTACGCCTGAACCATTTAATAAACGAAAAAGTTGTTCAGGTCTTGTACCTTAAAAAATTTCATAAAGTGTCATCGAACCGAACTTTGTACATTCAACTTCGGACTTCAATTGCACTTCAAAACTAAATCAGAATCAGAATAGGCCTGATAGCATAGGCACAAAAAAAAACTTGTGACCTAGAGGGTAGACCACACTTTTCCTACATTTTCGACGCCGTTGAAACCGAATTTGACCATATAAATTGATTTTAATTGCCATTTTTCTCGCTAAATCCCCCTGTGGGTCGAAATTCAAATTGGCATACAAAGTTGAAATGGATGAGCATTCCTACGTTTCTTGGCATGCTTAAACCGAAAATGATAATAAAAAATAAGTACGACTCTTCCATCACCCCCTAACGAGCCTTTACTACCCCTAGCAAGGGGTTGAAACTCTAATTTTCATGTGACAGCAACTTGATTCTCAATAAGCAATAGTGATGTGATGTTTTTGGAGTTTTTATTTTTAAATTGTCTTGAATTATTCCTGCACATATTTGTAATTATATTGTTTTTTAATTGCATTTAAAAATAAGTGGACCAAAAAAGCCTCTAATTTTAATTTTATAATACAATAGATTTTGTTTATACTCTGAGATTTATCAAAAGCGTCTTCATAAGTACCCACTCTACTCTTGCTACATTCTACAGATACCCTAAATAACTAAAGTTCAAAGTCAATGCCTCAATAAATTTTACACTACCGTCATAACTCTTATTAACCAAAAAATATAATGAAACTATAATATTTCCCTTGGCATTTTCATTAAGAAAAATGTCCTTGTAGTGTTTTACAGCAGCAGCACCAGTAGCACCATCAAGAGCAACGTAATTGCGTTGCTATTTTTTTGCTTATTTACCCACGGACAGACGGACTGAACATTTTTAATATGTCGTTGTAGCTTTTGTTCTTTTTTTTTTTGGCCCCTTTAATTTTTATTCCCTTGACACTCACAAATATGAGTGCACTACGAGTACTTGCATATATGTATGTATGCGCGCAGGATACAGGACCTCTTCATATGCTGTCCGGCTGCTGCTGTTGTTGTATTATTATTTATGAACATCCGCAGAAGTGCTGGACACTTTTTTTTTGTAGTGCACAAAAAATTTTTGGTGCATTTTTGTGAACCTCTGTTTTGTGCTTTTTTTTCATTACGTTTTTCTTAATTTTTGGTATTTGTGCTGCTTACAGCGTCCTGTGGCATACCGCTGCTGCTTGGTTATTTGCAATTTAATGCGCTGCTAATGGTGTTGGCTTATGCTGTGCGCACATTTCTGAGGTCCACCGATGATAATGAAGTGTGAAGTTTAGTTGTTTTTTTTCCTTTCATGCCATTTTAGTCAGTTATTTTAGGGGATTTTGCAGCATTTTTCTGGTGCTGATTTTGCTGTTTCTTTTTTTTTTGTGCTGTCACCAAGTACATTTGCGTTTTATTGTGTTTATTTTTTTGCAACAGCATAGTGGGGGTTAACAAATTTCTACGTACAGCGGATGGTAGTAGTTTTGTGGTCAGGTAAGAAAGACGTTTTCAAGGTTTTACCGAATGGCCTTGAATTTTTGAGGATAAGAGGTGTGAGACAACTGTTTAGGGTTACTTTTTTTAAAAAATGTGATTTGGATTAGAAAAAAAGGCACGAAATCTTTATGTAGAACTAATTATCTTCAAGAAAGTCTTAAGAAAAGCTAAAACTGAAAAGAGGCCCTTTAAAAATTTTAAGATCAAATGTTGAGGGTATGACAAAAAAAAAAGATATTTCTGTAACGCTTCCCACCAAACAAGCACAAACCCATACACTATCTTGTCATGTTAGTCGCTTCCTTAAATTCGGAGTTCATAGCCCTAGGCATACCTATAGTCTAACTTTAATCCTGTGGTGACTGGGCCCCCTTGAGTTCGAGGAGATAGCATACTACTTGATCAAGATTAACGAATGGAAAAAAATGTCCTTGAAAGTAGTCAAATTTCTGGCTAAAGCAATTTTCATCAAACTGTTGCCAACTTAGGCATTAAACCAATGATAATGGTTATTTCGACTCCAACTGTTAAAGGTTTTCTAAAGAAAAGCCAGACGAACGGTTACAACATGAAAAATTCAAGGTTCCTAACAAAGCAACAATTAAATTTTTTAGATGATTTTATTATCACAAAGTTGCTAGCTATCTCTTTCAACTTGACATTGTCACCCATAGATAGAAGTCAGTTGCTTTCTATGTTACTTTTGACTCATGTTGACTAGTAACAAGAGATTTACGATCTTGCTAAGTTTATTACCTTGTTTTCTTCTCGTTCTCTTTCTTCATTTTTCATTCTGAAAAACAAATGACATTAAAAATAATTACATTGCATTCAGCAACAAAACCAAATTTTCTATTTTATGGCCTATGTTGTCGATTTTACAACTCTTATTGCTATGATTTGACATTTTGACGATTTTATGACAGCTCATCATCGGCATGACATGCAGTCTCTCATTTCTCTCGGCATTGAAATAAATTGATTAACCGTCAATAATTAGAGTCATTAAAGCATAAATTGTTGAAAGTCTTTTTGGTATAAAATTCTATAGAATTCTTAGCATGATATTTTTTGTTGTTTTTTTTTTTTTAAATTCTAGAGATTTGTACATTTACTTGCAAGAGTATGACATTGCAAGAGTATGACATTGCAAGAGTATTGACATTTCGTTACGCTTGTCGAAGTTTACAACCACAATGTGCTGTTTGCTTGAAATTGTTGCTCGCTGCGCTTAGGTTTTCTCCTGATGCGCTCAGTTGTAGTTGGGCAGGAAACCACGTGTTATTACTTCTTTTATCTTTAGGGGACTACATTGCATGCCAGTTGGGTATTAGCAATAATTGTATGAAGATTAAATTAGTTCCAAAACCAACATGATTTCAAAAAAATTCGAATGTAAGTAGATGACTTAATTTTTGAGAGCTAACATTTTTAGTCATTACATTAATTTTGCTTAAATGAGTTGTAAGCTTAATAAAAATTATTTCTCTTTTTTCTCTTATAGGGGCTAATTTTTATTAGATCTAGCATGCGTATAAAGTTCTCTGCAAAATTAAGACAGAGGACATAAAACAACGTTATAACAAATAAGGCTTATTGCAAATATCCTTAGCCACAAATAAAAGCGATTCTAAAACCAATTTGGTTTGACCAATTTTTTGACTACGATATGTTCGAACAAATTAATGAGTTATGTTTTTTATGACTTTACATACCATAAATATTAATAAGACTCATTTTAATGATTACAGTTGTCATAACTCAAAAAAACATGTAGTAGTTATTGTAAGACATAAACGAATGTTTCACTAAAAGTTTTCCCCGAAAATTACCAGATAATATTTCAAGCCGTAAAACAATTTTTCATACGAAAACAATTTCAATGATAACGAGGACTAATTAAAATCGGCTGTTTATCTTTATTACCGTGGCGCAAAATAAGTGTTTCTATAATTTCATTTAAAAGAGCATAGCACAGCGACTGATATATCCTCAAAACTGCTACTTTATGGCCTGTCAGCTCAACATTGATGGGGGTAATCATTATTAGTAATAAAATAAAATAAAATCAAGTAGAGCAAGCGAGTGGGACCAACAACTAAAGGAAGCAACGGCGCCACTGTAAAAGATTATAAAGAATTTTGAACATTTTGCTTGAATACTTTGACTATGTTGGAAGGGTTGAAGTTGAAAAAAAAAAATACCATAATAAGGCATGTAATTCTACCATATTTACCCTTGAGACTCTGTGCACAGAAACACAAAAATTGATTATTAAAATTCTAAAAATGTTTGCTACATTTTTCGGTTATTGCATGTGATTAAAATAATTTAGTTTTATTAATAAGTCCACAAGAGGAATATCCCTTTAGTACTTAGTTATTAGCAGCACGTTGCATGACAATTTTTGGTAGAATTTCAACCATTATTTTTGACAGTTTTGCGGCCGAACCGGAAGTTGATTATGTCAGTCAACTGTTTGCTCTGAGCATTTCATGTACAGCTGTCAAAAATGCATTACGCACATTTTATACATTTTACCCAAAATTTCTCGTTTTCTGTTTTTTTTTTTTGTTGGACATATTTCCCACAACGTCACTTTGCTACTTTTCCATCAATTTCAATTATTTTGGTGTTCAGCGCCAGCGGTGTGGCAGCATTCAACGCAATCTACTTAAAATTCTTGCGAACGTGTCCAGCGCTGTATAAAACTTAGCATGCTTTTGCTATTTTATGATAACTTTCATATAGACGGAGTATGTATCCTTGTTAGATTCCTGCATGAATGGTAACATGAGGCGAGGGAATTTTGCTGTGCTGCTGCTGCCTGAGAAACCAGTGAAGCCACGAAACAGATTAGCAAAAATTTTAACATGAAAAGCACAATACCACGCAACATATTACCAAGAAAACAAATTAGGGTGGATCACTTTTTTATTTATTTTTTTTTTTAAAAAAATTTTTAAAACATCTAAAATTTTTTTTGTATTTAAAACTTTTTGAATTTTTTTGATGAAAAAATTTTCAAAAATTTTAAGCCACCCTAAAATTAAATATACATAGTTATATACTTATATATATATAGTTATATACATATATTAAATGTTAACATCAAATATTTATCTGCATTTTTTGTTGTATTCTGCAAGTTGCGGTAGCGCAAGGTTTCGTTAGCATTGCCATGTTAGCGAAAACAATTTTCTCATAAATTTTACGCCATGAAATTTCAGAGCACATCACAGGATTAGCAAGAACCACACGCGGCTCAAAACCGCATAGGCGCTATAGTTAGCATCATTTCAAAGTTGAAAATGAGCCTTTAAAGTATGCTTGGTTTTTCTGCAAATTTGCACTGACGGATTTTGTTGCTAAAGGTTATTTGTTTAAAATAAATTTTAAATTTCTTAATATGGTTCTATCCTAAATAAATATGGTATGTCGCAAGTGTTAACGAACGTGGTAATTTTGTTTAAAGTTTATTTTGTTTATATTCTAGAAGAATTTGTGAAGCAGCAAAATTGCGACCTCAGATAACCTTAAAATTACGCAGTTCCTAAAGAAGAAAAGTTTGGAAAGCATGAACTGGCCACCACAATTACTTGATCTTAGATCTATTAAAGACTTATGAGAAGAACTAAATTGAAAAGTTGAAAGAATTGTTATGAACCACATTATTGTTTTGTTAGGAACCACAAGACCATATCTGAAATTTTATTTCAAAAAGATAAGATAAAATATAAGAACTTTTTTTGAAAAGATTTAACGTCTCTATAAAAAATGTAAAGCATTCTTTAAAAAAGATATATCTCAAAAAAAATTTATTATTTATTATGGACTTGACATCAGTGTCATTTAACATTTACTATGCACACTTTGTTTAAATCCATGCGCCTTTACAAAAAACCGCTTTGCAATTAAGCCGACTTTATTGCAAAAACAATATAAACTGTTGTGCAAAACATTTACACAATAAATACCCAACAAATGCGGATAAAAACCAATAGCAATCAATAGAAAACTATAAACAACTGAGATTTTTATCTAACCGAAAACTAACAAAACAATAAAAAAAGAAAGTAGAAAAATATAAGAAATCAAATATTTCCATGAGATAAAAACTCCTAGACTTACCGCAAATTTAGCAAGGACTTTGAATTGTGCCGCATGAGAATATCAGGACATGCAATGTCACCTAATAATGTCAGCAGGAGAAGAATAAAAGGAATACCGATGTTACAAAAGTAGAAAAGGTTATTGTTTAATTGTAACAATTGTCAGCAGCAATGAATCAAATCATGGATGATTTCAGAAGGACAAAAATGAACTAAAGAAATAGCCGCTTACTTAAAGTTAGAGCACTGCGGTAATGTCGCCTCTTTTGATTTTTTGATATATACTTTCGTCCTTTAGATTATTTAGGCATTAAAATTACTATTTTTTTTTTTGTAACATCTCTTATTTCAAACTATATATTGGCTTAGAAATGAAATAATTAACCCTGTAATCTATAGCATTTTCTACCTGTGTGCTTGGATCTTGTGGCTGCTGCTGTGTCATTTTTGAGTTTTTCTTACAGCACTCTTGCAGTCAGTCGTCGACTGTCATTGTCACCTTTCATCAGTAGTATGGCGGTAAAGTTAAAGGTTACCTTGATGACATTTAATTTGATATAGAAAAACTTTTTGTTGTGTTACCACTGAAAAAGTGTTGCTGCTGTTGATTCTAGCAAATCATGCGTTGCTTTTAACTCTATAGTCATAATTAGCTGGCATACCACAATCTTAACACCATTACACGTTTTTTTTTTTTTTTTTTGGGTCCTTTTGTTTTGTGTACCCAATCTTTCTTTTATTGAAAGTCGTTGCTACCATAGCAGTTGCTTTACAAATGAAATGCGTTAAAAAGAAAAACTGTTTAAAGGATTATCAAAGGTTACAAGCAAGTTTTTCTATTGGCAGCTATTTACCATTAGTCATGTTATTAAGCAGCTCTAGGTTTTGTCGTTTGTTCAAATTGAGTTGTCAATGCTTTTGGTTTTTTTTTTTTTTGAGTTGATGATGATGTGGACAAAAATTTAATTGAGCACAATTTATGTGAAAATTAATGGAACCCACTAAAGGCGATTAAAAGGAATGAAAGGTTTCATCGAGAAATTAATATATGTCCGAAAAATGCTGCAACAACTGGGTGACTGAAAGGATTATAATGTTCGGTAACATGCTCCTATTCCAAGGTATGTATTTGTAAAAAAATTCGAATAAAAATAATATATATACATAGGGTGCTTCAATAGTGCATCTTCTTTAGTTTTTGAATTAAAGACGTTATTAATTTAAAAATGAACAATATAATAATGGTATTCACACTGGTCACATTAGTTTAATATAGTGGGAACGATGATATCTTCGCGTTTTCAGTATTCATGTTTTTGAACAGTTTCTCTGTAATAGTCTGAATATAATATTCATCTGGAGAAAAACTTTTAAAAGAAATTAACCCATTTTCCGCATTTATTAACACTCTTCGTTTTCGTCGACACTTAATTTCTATTCGATACTTTCTGTCACCACTTAATTTATTACTATAATAACTTTACGAAACACCATTACGCTGCGAGTGCTTGCACTCACCTGCTTTTTTTTCGCGATTCTCCTTTAAAATTTTGGGTATTGCGGCGTCCAACTTTTAGCCAAAGACTTAGTAATAATTTACGCTATATTATCGCAACACAAGTTATTTGAAATATTGTAGTTAATTAAGAAGCTGCTGCACTATCGTCTTTTACAAATTAAAAATTTTAATTTTCACTTGAATAGCATAATTTTTCGTTAGATGCATAATTCATTTGCCACGCATCACCAGTACTAATGTGACACAAAAATATGAAGAATTGCGCGCAACTTGCGTATTTTATGTGTGTCGCTGTATTTTCAAATGCATTCCGTGCAACTTCATCATTTGCATCATTATTGTGAACGTCATTATTGTGTATTTCAACTTTTGCTACATATGTATGTTTCTCTTGCAATAATTATGAGGCATCATAAAATCATAAAGTAATTTTTAAGTGCTCATTTGTTTAGCACATATGACTGCTGAGATGCTGTTGCTTTTTGCTGCTGTAGATAGTTTGGCATGTTGCGTACTATACAACATAGAGGCATTCGTTGCCTGTAAAAGCACTATTTGTGCGAGTCACTATTATAGTGACTTTAGTCAGTTCTATGAGAAACATGAAATATTTGACTTAATTACTTCAAAGAAAACTTGTCGCTGTTGTTTGTGACAAAAATGCTTTATTGGTTATTAAGAAAATTGCGGTATTTTTGTCTTTGGCAACACTGTCACATATGTCAAATTTTATTGCAAAATTTATTTGTTGATTTATTTTGAAATGTTTATATTCCATTGAAGGTAAGTGTAAGTCTAGTGTGTAAATGTATGGACAGGATATATCTCAAGTTATAGGTTAATCTAAAATTCTATACATAATTTTTGGTGTTTTTCCCAGGAGCATTTCTTTTCAGCTCAAAGTTGCTTTTTCTTCAAATTTCTACTGAAGCAAAAGGGTGGCAAAACTACGCAATGCAACGACATTGATTTACTGCGTGTACTAGCAAGCGTTAATTTGGTCAAAAGTATAAAGGGTGTGTAACTGTAATTTAGTTGGCAACACTTACAGCTTGTAACGCATAAAAGAAAATACCCTTGTTTTCTTCTTTGCGAAAACGAAATAATTTCAGTTTATCAATAGAATGCAATTTTCTGCTACATCAATGTCTGCTCAGTAGAAGGTGTAATAATGTTAAGGGTAAACTTAGTTTTGCCATCGCATTGTTATAAAGGGTGTTTGACTTTTGATCTGCTTGGGATTTTCTTTAGCAAACTTTACTTATTTAACAATTTGCTACAAATAACTTGCTCTCAATTGATTTAGTAACTGTGGAAAAGTGAGAAATATTACTTCCTTACCCACAACATTATCATGACGGCAACACCTTATAGTTTGTTACTTCTTTCTACTTTCGCTTAGGGGTTACTGATTGAATTTCGCACTTAGGCAGTTTTGAAGTCTTTTTTCTTTTAATTTTAAATGACAGCTGCATTTTACTACTTTTTTGCTTGAAGTTTTTATCTATTGCATACTTCAGGGGTGTCTTAAATTAGTTTACAGTGTACATTGTGGGTGTGAGTAATGCGTGTAGAATTATTTATACTTTTTTGTTGGGGGTGGCTTTGTCTGAAATTGCAAATTTTAATGGTATTGCCATGTACTAATGTTGTTATGAGGGTTATTTTATTACTGGACATCTGAATTGAATGTTTGTTCTTAATGACTTGTAGATTTGGAAGGTTTTAGCATAAACCACAGTTCTGAAGGTTAAAAATTGATTCTTTTATACAGTAAACTAGCTAAATTTTTCTATACATACTAGTGGTACCCGCGGCTTCGCACGCGCACGTCTCGTTGTTTTTTTTTAAATGAAATTACTTCCTTTACATCTTATTCGAAACTAACAAAAAAGAAGAGCGTGGGCGTGGCAACTCCTATAAAACAAAAATCAAAAACAAATTTAATTAACTTTTGCCACCAGAGCCAATAAAATATAATAAATAAAGTGTTACATTCCGCAAGATTATAAATTCAATTCACCTTAGTTGTTGACAGTGCTGCCAACACGCAACATTTTTTGTATTAATATAGATTATGTTTTGAAAATCTGGCTTAAAGCCAATTGGCGCAGCTCATAAATTTTCATCACACGAAAAATAAATAGAAAATATAACAATAACAACTGCAACTGCAACAAAAACAAAACTAAGCATGACGCAAATATTAACAACGAAATTGCATTTGCCGCACAATGCAATAAAAAGAAAATAACCAAAAATAGGGGAGAAAAATTGAAAATAAAAAATATTAAAAGAAAACACAACAATTGCATAGAAATAACATTCTGTCTGTCGGTCTTTCTATCTAACTTTGGCTGTCTACCACTATAGCTGTAGTGCGAATTTTTCCATTTCCGTTTCCGCCAACAATGCAGTTATGCCAAAAATATGTCTGCAAAAGTTTAGCGCTTTGTGTGCAAACGGGGAAAAAAAAGATGAAATTGAGGATTTAGTTTTTTCAAAAGGAGCAATTGCGCTCATAGTTAACAAATAATTTGCAATAAAATTGGCTTGAGTAAAATTTTTTTTCCAAAACTTGCACAAATCAATTTCTTTTACAGAAAAATAAAAAAAAAACAGAAAAAGACCAAGTCTAAAGAAGCACAGCAAAAGCAGAAGTTTTGAAAGGCACACATGAAATTTTTAGGCCTAAGGAAAAGTTTATGAAAGTGTTCTTATTTTCGGCATATACAAATTCCAGCAATTTTTTAACAAAAAAAAAAGATGAATAAGTTGCGAAGTACACTGAAAACACTTAAATTATTTTCAAGATATTGACCAATCTTTATACATAAGACCCTTTATCTAGTGAGACTAATTCAGAATCAACGATCAGGTCAAACTACATATTTATCCCAGAAAAACATAACATAATCTTATCAAACAATTGAACAATAAGGAGTTATATATATTTTACTGATGATAACACCTACAAATATAAACACAATACAACAAATAAACGGCTAAAGTTAGTCATATTAGTTTCATCCAATGCTAAATGGAATCATCAGTGACCCTTAAGCCAATGAATGAAAATGTATAAGCGTGATATCTTTTTGCATAGATTTGTTGAAAACCGAATACACACCAAAGAAATAATCTTTCTGTGAGCTCACCGAATGTTATACGATTTGTGCTTGCTACTTCGCTTTAACTCGCCAAGAAAGCTTGCAACGAAGTGCCTGCAAGAAAAGTATAATAAATATAATATAATTTTGGCCCTGCTTTGCCTCACTTTTTCCTACAGTTGTCAACAAATACATGGAAAAAAATAAAACATATCAGGCTTAGAAATTCTCACTCATCGGCTCAAAAGTCACTGATGATTTCGTTTAGCAATGAATGAAACAAATAGGACTTACTTCAGCCATTTTTATGTTATATTCTTTTTGTTTTATGCAACTTTTTTTAGTGTTATTACACACTTTAAATTCTTATTTCTCATACTGCAATATATTCAAAAAGCCATCCTCAACAAAGAAACAAAGTCAGACAAAATTTTGCTTTCAAGTGCGCTGTCTACCATAACAGTCAGTGTTGCCTAATTGCATAATAAAATTAGGAACTAGTAAAGAAAAAATAAATGAAAAATTTTGGTAACACATCTATCTAGTAAAAAAGAAAAAAAACAAAAATTGCAGCATGAAAATTACGCGTGTTGCTGTCAAACACAGTAGTAACAGCAGCAGCAAAAGCTGACAGCTGCTGTCGTAGTTGACTGACTGGCAGTGTTTTTTTTTTTTTAAGCAAAACAGCGCGTCATATTGGCTGCACTGTGCACTCAGACATTATCGTACAGACAACACCAACAAAAGCAAATAAGCGTGTTTCTTCTAGACAATTTTTTAATTAAATTTTGCAATTTTCATTTATTTTTTTTTTCTACATTGTCCTTATTTTGTCTTCAAAAATCAATCAAAAAACCATGATTTTTGGTTTTTTTTTTTTGTTCGCAAGACTTGTTGTCTTTATTGCCAGTAAATAACCAGTCATTGCAATAGGCTTCTGAAAATATCCCAAATGGAGATGGTATTTTTTTTTTTTTTTGGAAATTAACAAATTTTGCTGTCTGTCAAATTTTCAATTTACTTAAAAACTTTTAGTTTTACTTTACAGTTGCTGCATGTGCTGCTGCCGCTGCAAGCCTTGCTGTTATTTTGGTTTAAATTATATTTTTTGTTTTATAGTCTTGCTATTATCGTTACGAACTTTTATGTCTCGTAAGTTTTAGTTCAATTAGCACAAAATTGATGTGTTTTTAAGAGAACAAATTGATGAGATTGCTAGAAAGGGAAAAGTTCGTAAGGTATTTGGCATTGCAATGAAAATTACTTTTTATAAAAATTATAAAAAAAAGAGTCAACAAAATCGTATTGAGGAAAAATATTTTTGTGGGTTTGACATGAGAAATTTTTCATTAAAAAATTTGTTACAAAAAAACTACTCAAGTTTGCTTCAAGTTTTAAGCTAAAAACCATTTATGCTCATCTTTTTATAAGGCTGGTGAGCACGATAATCAGTAAGTTTTGACCAAGCTCGCAAAATTATCAAGTTGCTCGTTGTTAACCCTATCAATTTTTATTCAGCTGTTCAATTGTATAGTGTTTTCTTGGTTTTCCTTCATAACAACTTCGCGTTATTAAACAAAAATCTTGACCATTTTTTATTCGAAAACTTTTATGTTGCAAGGGTTATTTACAAAACTAATGAAGAAGAGAGTGATACTTCATTTTTCAGTTTGACCTATTACTCAATAGAAACACTTCTGCGGCACAACTTAACATTCAAAAAAGAGTTTTCTGAGCATGTTTACACAAAATATATGTTTTCTCGAAACAATGAAAATTTAAACAACTCCTCATTGAACAAAGATTAAATAAAAAGAACAGAACAGAAATTAATGATTATATTGCAGGGTTTACTTTTCAGTTGAGTGTGTGATAATACCAAAAGAATTTGAAAAACAGCGAAAAAGGGTTAAAGCTAGTCATGCTATAATAGTTTCATACATTGCTAAATGGAATCATCAGTGACTTTTAACCGATAAGTAAAGTGTAATATCAATAAATACAAGAATTGTGTAATACCAAATGATAAATAAAGATAAAAAGAAAAAATTATTTTTGCTTTAATTCGGAAATATAAGAAGCTTAGAAATTCGTACTAACTGACATAAGTCACTGAGGAGTCCGCTTAGCAACAGATGAAACTAGTATGACTCGCTTTAGCTTAATTTCTTATTAAATAAATCTATGTTTTGTGTAACTTTTTTGATGTTGACACACACAGTACTCCGTAAAATAATTAACTTTAAAATTGTATGTTTTAAAATTTTTATGTATTTTTATCTACTGGACAATTTTTTTTAACCCATTGAGTTCAATGGTTTATCTTTACATTTAAATATTTCTACAAAAAGTGACGAGAAAACACATGTTTAGTTACAATACATCAGAATCAACGCAATATACACAATTTGTAACCCTATCGTAACATATCTCATCTAAGAAAGCAACGTTGACAAACTCATAAAAAGATAATAATAATAAATAAATAAAAACAGTGCAAGTAAAACGAAAAAAACAAAATGTATTTCTCCAAGGCAACAAATGTCACATCATAGTAAAAACAATAAAATATAAAAAACTTAAGTAACAAAACGACAACTGCTTAGGCTGACATTTGTTATAACAAAATGACAGCTATCAATCGCATCAGACATCTGCCTGTAAATGCGTAGTGTAGCGCTTTGAACGCGCTGACAGACCCCCCATTGCTACAGTTGCTAGGAAGGCCACCAAAGCCACTTGAAACGATAAGACTTGAGTAGCAACAACATATGTGGCGACTCAAGTTGCCACATTGTGAGTGAAACTCGCTAACAATACTGCTTAGCTACACAAATTAGACAAATAAGTTGTCAACAGCAATATACAGTACACCTCTGAAGAAAAGAGAGTACGAACGTTTTCTGGCTATAAAATTCAAGGCTGTAACAATTTCTACCAAACCGGAGCTAATTGATTTTTGCGGTTAAGTGCAGTTTTACTTTTGTTTACAGCCAATTTAGCATAACTAATTAAGATAAATTTAAGTGCTAAGCTTCTACCTTTTCTAGGATTTAACTTATGCTTAGCATGTAAATTGCAATTTAAATGCGTAGTGAGTATGGCAAAAAATTTTGCAATGTCAGGGAGTGATCTTTTGAGTAACTTTTAGGTAGATGCTGGTCAACCGCAACAAATTATTTTCTTGCATTATCTTTGTAAATCTTTCTAAGAAATTTATTCAGTTTTCAGCTCAGAATATGCTACTACGACCATACTTGCTGTCTTTTTGTGATCTTAAAATACCAGCAGTAAACTCTCTAAGGACTTGTTACCTAGTATCTACCTATTGAAACAACAGCATTTCCAACAGCGCTCTCTGATTGACAGCTGAACAACTGTGAGAAAAATTACCAGTGGTCTCACTTCATAAAAGCATTTCGCTCTCACCTTCTTGTAAGCGTCAAAATTAAAATTATTTTCTGAACATCCCAATCGATCAAGTGTTGAAAGATGGACATTCACTTGAACATTTTACTTTTATTTTGAAAAAGGAAAATCCCAATGTAACACAGCAGGTAGTAACATTTCCCTCTTTCCTGTCTCTCTTTATAAAAATTATTTCGTTGATTTTTAAGAGTACCTGGCCAGCCATGCCAACCACATTACACTATTGAGACTTATTTTTCCATTTTGTTATTTCATATGTGTAGCCTTGAATTTGTTTACGTTTCATTAGATATTCATTTGGATTTTCCAATTGATTTAGACAATCCAAAATCCTTGAGGTGTTCAGTCTGTCACGCTTAAATTGAGAAGTCATGACTCAAGTTTCTGTTGATAATTTTACTAGATTTAAGTCTTCTAAAATAACATGTTTATAGAAGACTTAGAAAGGCCTTGGTTTCTATAAAATTTTAGAGAAATTGTCCATTGCTTCAACAATTTTAACGATAGACTACTCAAAGTAATTGCCCAAAATGCCGGCTGATTTTATAGAGTGGAATTAAAATTTTACAAATTTCTAGTCCAAAGTTTTCTTACAAATGACGACTCAGCTGACGCTGCTTAATCTGAAGAAGAATTAAAAATTGCAGATTGTTTCAATTTGATTACCTTCATCTCTACCTCTAACTATAAACTATAAACATCCAACTTGATTGGTTTCCACACTCGTTTACGTGCTTTGAAAGCCCTCGTTGAGTGAATGAATGCCCAATAACAGGTTGTTTTGGTCTATCCCGAATGGTTAATGGGGTGGTGGTCTTATGGTTTTAGTGCATTTGCTCGTGACGTTTTCAGAATTCATTCTGGCTAATGGTCGCAAAGGGTAAAAAGATAAGCTTTGTCAATTTGCTAAATCCTCTGTGTCTCTACTAGAAGAAGGCGAAGTAATCTCATGATAAGTAGCAGTCTTACTGACTAGCATGATGCAATGCTAGCGAGACCTTAAATGTTGTTTGAAACACACTAGGGATCGATTTTCTATAGCCGAAAATTTGAATGTCAAAGCTGAATTTCTACCTGATCCTGAAAATTTCACCAGATGCACCACTGTGTGGAGCTCTTTGATGAAGCAGATGCATATAACTTGACGTCTTTTTGTGCCACTGCTGCAATTAAAAAAATGGGAAAGTCTACAGGAAATCGGTGTATTCCTGTGAAATGCCGACTCTCTTGTTTGGTATTTTTAGCTTTTTCAATTAAAAAACGTTCAGCATTTTCAAAAACAACCCCCATTACCATTCAACAGTAACACATTTGTTGCTTACTAAAACCAAAACCAAAACGTCAAAATCAACATAAACAACAACAACAAAAACTTACAACAATAGCAACATCTAAATCCAATTAAACTGCCTCCCAAAAGATGTTAACAACTTATAAATGTGAGTTAAATGGCAGTGCGTTAATTCAAAAATCTGCTTGTACGCCTCCATAAAGCACGCCTCAGCATATTTGCTCCGACTGCATGCAACAACCAACTACCCCCATTTATACGGTCATTCGTCTTGCATGTCCCTTTGCGTAACAGACACACGCGACTTTTCCGTTGTGTTTTTTTTGTTATTCTTCAATTCACAGTTTCCCAAATGACGTTTTAGTCCAGGGTATATGTAGTGTAGAATTTTTTCTTGTTTTTTTTTTTACAAACGACTAACATCCATCAGTGTCAAAGTCTACGCTTGTGGAGAAGATGACAAAGAAGAAGAAGAGCAGCAACAGACTATAGTAAAACAGAGAGAAAAAAAACAGCCTAGTGTTAATGAAAATGAATACTTTTTTCCATAAGAGTGCATGACACAAAGGGAATCTCCCCATGGAGCAAAAAAAAAAAAGGAAATCACAAGAGTAACATATGTTGCGAAGAAGGTACGCGGTGGAGGTGGCAACAATTGGCACTTGCTGCTGAGCAAAGTTACAGGCTCCATTTTAACCCATTGTGTCATTTTGTGTTTTTTTTTTTTTTAAATAAACTTGATTTGCTTGGAACCACAACTTGGGCGAAAAATCTATAATTTTAAAAGGAAATGATTATATTCGCAAGTACGACTCCTGACGGGATTAAAGACCGTGGAACCAAGTAAACTCTAGAAACTTTTGATCTAATCAGCGCCTATTGCACAAAACTGTTGAGAGGTAAATACAACCTCAGTTAACATCTATACTTAGAGTGAAACGTTTTAAGGGGGTATGGCTAAACTCTACATTAAATTTTTTAAGCTGATATTCCACCGAAGGTTCCAGTACTAAATGGGTTAATTTAAAGCCCAGAAAACGTGCACACTTTCAATAACGTTTTCGACGAGAAATACGTGAACCGGGAAAATGTGGGAGAATTGATTTGAAATTTTTATTGATCATTTATAAAACATTGAACATTTATAAAAAATTAAATTTCTTAAGCTGGTGTTCCACCGAAGCTACAAGTAGCTTATGGGTTAATTTCAAGCACAGAAAACGTACACACTTTCGATGACAACCATAAGCGAACGTAACGTGCGATTAATGTTATCCAGATGTGATTGAGTTTTGCCTTTGGAAAGTAGAAGAATAGCAACGCTACAAGTGTGTCGCTAGAGTCAGAACACAGCGTCAAACTGTCATTCTTCTCTACACATTTCCATCAGTTGAATGTCCTTTTGTTGTAAACAAAAGCGATCGTGCTCAAAGAATAAGAGTTGTTGATGTTGTTGCAATTATTGTTGATGTCTTTGCCGTTGTGGTTTTTGCGTTATTGCAAAAATAAAGCCACTCAATTTGCAAACCCGATAGTGGCCCTGTTGTGCGCATCTTGTTGCATGACAAATTGCCGATAAAATCTTTGGCATGAATGATGTTGCATGCATGCAACCATGTGATGCATGCAACAAACACAACAAAATTTAGACATAAAAATTTTAACGATCACATCGCGATCACTGCAAGGCAAAATTCAACCGCGAAACTGTGCGACCGCAACATATGCAACCATACAGAAATGCAGCAATTTAAGGCCGGACGCAAGCGGCAGTAAATGTGCGGACACGCTTTGTATTTAAGTTGCCTCATTGTGCTGGATAGAGTTTGGTATTTTCCGCTCGCTAGTTTGCTCATTCATTGCAATTCGTTTGCGATCATTTAACGCGTTGATGAAGAACGTTTATGATGAGTGTCAAATTGAGACATTATGTCAGAAAAAATTGCTTAACGCGTATGTCAAAGAAGGAGGAGCAAAATAACACAAAAAAGTTCACAATTATTAACTTTAAAAAACAGCGCGCGAGGAGGCGTAGCAAAATTTTTGATAAAACGTTTGTGATAAGATGAACATCGGTAAATTTTGCGAATAAGCTTGTGATAGGGGAAAATGCAGTTAAGAAAAATTAATGTTAAGTGTTTAATCTGCAAATTGTTTGCAGTATTTCAATAAGCTGCGTATGATCAGAGCAGCATGTCAATGAGAAATTCCATGTCAAAGCGAAAGGAGTTGGATATTAAGTTTTCTGAGGTTTTTTTTCTGAAAAATTATAGTGCTAGAATGGTTTATTGACGAAACATCATCAATAAGTCAAATTTCCCCATGTGATATTTTTCAATTTATAACCCAAAACACTTGAAATCCCTTAAAGTATTCATGGTTAATCGATTTTCATTAAGTTTTTCGAAAATGACAAAATATTTTTCATATCTCAAAAGCAGATCAGTAACGCAGCGCACTAATTTGTCGCAATGAACTGCTAATGCGTGTCCTAATGAACCACTTAAATGCGCGTTGATTTGGAACAGCAAATTAAATGGAACGAATTGCATCAGCGATCAGTAGAGAAAAATACAATTTGTGTTGGAAGAATATATCTCTTAAATTCATCAAAGGATGCCAATCTTTTGGTTTTTAAGTTGCCGCCACTTGAGCATAAGTAGCACGCCTTCAAATTGAAATAAAAAAAATTACTATTCTTCAAGTGAATCAAATATGCAGTATTGAGAATATGCCTGAAACAAATGTGCAATGCCACGCTTAAATTAACAGCTTCAAGGCAAAACATTCAAGCGGTGCCAAGTTGGACTTACCATATGTACAGATTGCGAGCAGTTGGCTCAAAGTTGCCGACAGTCAGTCCTTTTCATACTGATAGTCGATAATGACTTCATTAGGAATATTTAGGCAAAATCAGATAAGAATTAAATGCCACAGTCTGTATTGCCATTAAGCTGTTTTGTTTTTATCTGTCTGCGTCTGAGTTGCAACATGTTTCTAACGTCCTGGAGCTATGCATTGGCAGTTGTTAGTAGTTTTCTTGCTTATCCTTTTTGGACTACTTAGCTGAAAGCAAAATGTTTTTTTTGGTTTCTATGTTCACTTTATCAGCGAATTGGCAGTCTCTGCTTGAGAAGAATGATCATTTCATTTCAAGGGTTTGACTGCTTAACTCCTTAATATCCTTAAAATTGTATCAAGATCAAGGTTTTTTTCTTAGCATAAGAGCACTAAAATGGTTATTTTTTCAAACTTTCTATAGTGTTTTTATTGGGGTTTGTGTATACAGAATAGTCACAGTATTTGGTATACATAAATTCTTGTATTTTTAATATAAATTTACTGAGGAATATTTTTATTTGTATGAAATAAATATGTCTCGCGAATTTTTCAGCAGCTTGGAATATTTTGTAAGAATGCTGCCAAACATTGTTAACTATTAAATAGTGTTTCTAAGTATTTCTGCAACAATGTTGCTGATCACAATTGCAAATATTGTTGCTGAACATTGTTGCCAATAATTGTTTGTAAGCAATTTATTTTTTCTCCAGAGTAGATCTTTTCAAGATAAATTCATACTGATATAAGAAGGCTTTTCCAGTTATTATATCTTCTTGTCTTTTAATATGCTATAAATTCCCAGTGATAAAAATTTTATTACGCAAGCCCACCAACTAAAAATTGATCTTACTAGCAGGATCAATGCTCAATATTGAAATGTATAGTTGCACCGACAAATGTGCAGCTGTTCATCAGAAACCAATAAACGAACAAGTTTTTAAATTACAGTCATCAATTCAAGCACACTCGCAGCAACAGCTACTCGAGTAAAAACCAACAAATCAACTTTGCTGCAGATGATCAAGTCCATCCCCACAAGATCGACTGTCTTGCGAGCAAAAACACATTAAATTAACTTCACTTTCATTAAGTTTTTGTGGCTGCACTGGATTTTTTTTTCGATACAGAAAACAAAAACACATTATCAAGGATCATATAACAACAATCAACGATCAGTGATCACTAACCACATCACATCAAATCAGGCTAAAAACAAATCATGATAACACCTGAACGTAATACCAAGAATTTTTTCGGCATAACAACTGAAAAATGCGTAGTAGGCTGTGTAAAGGAGTTTACGCTGATAGGCAGCTGTTTTTTTTTATAATTTGCAAAAACAACTGAGAAGCTCAAAAGAAAATGTCTCAATTTCATGTCAGAAAGTGATCTCTTTCAGATGTTTGATAATAACAGGTTAGACGGGAATACATAATTTGAAAATACATGCAGACAAAGCAACAACATACAAAATGTTTCACTAAATTGACCTTGTTCTGGGCCAGGTACAAAAATGTTATGTTGCCAATAAGCAAAATCACTTGGCAATACACTGTCAAGGGTAAGCTGTGTTTCGCTGATTACACTGTGGTACGAAAGAAACTCATAGAGTTGTTGGCATAATACTCTTAAAGTATTCTGACATAGCAGATGATATTTTGTGTCCATCAGTGTTATGCGCAGCTCTATAATATCTCTATCGAACACTGCTGCTTGCTTCTACTTCAAATGTCTAAATCATTTTATACTCTGTAATTATACCGTCCTACAGGCGTCGTTCTTAATTCTTTTCAATATATTTTTTATTTGCGTTTTTGGGTTACCCAATTTTTTGGTTAACATCTAAATTTAAAAATTTTTGACACAAACAAAAGGTTGCCTTGGTCGGTCACTTATCGTTGTGCCTTTGTGCGCATGCGCAGCATATACCTAATTAATTTTCGGTTTCCTTGCTGATGTACGAGGACGCCACAACCTTTGAGTGTTTGTATTAAAAATGTAACGTTGTTGCTGCTCACAACAGGGGCTCTAACGATTGAGACGTGTTTTGTTTTTTTTCAAAAAATTATAATTACGAATTAAATATGAAGCAAAAAAGTATACACAGGATATTCTGAAATTGTTGTGTCGTTCGTGTGCTGCGCTGCCAACGCCTACAATCAGGGTTTAGTCAGCGCACTGTTAGTTGTCTGCAGCAGCAGCAGGAAGCAGTTGTTAGATTGTGTTATGTTGAACTGCCGACACTATTCTGGGAATCTTCGCTTTGGATGGTAACCGAATTGGAAACTTCTGTGGAATAACTGATGATGTGAATTTAAATTTTTTGTATTGAAGTAGTTCCAGTTCAAAGAACTTTTTTTTTTTAAATGGGTCAGTATGTATTAAAAAAATTGGGAGTTATTAGAACATGTTTGGTGGATTGACATGTTACCCAAAAAGAATAATAATTTTTAAGGCAAAATGAGTGTAGATACAAAGATGAATGAAATGCAAATGATTTAAAATTCGAGTTATTCATGAAAAATATCTATAAGAAACTATCTTCGCCGATTTTAAGCAAAGTTGTCCTTATATCATATTTTGATGGTGTTTGATAATGTTGCTTAAGATATAAGCGATGACTTCCATAATTTTTTCAACCTCAATATAACAATATGTATATAAGTTGCAGAGTTTTTTAACTAAAGTCTTTCAGCTGAACTAACTGAATCATAATCCAGCTCTTTACAAACAACATCTGCTGCTTTTAGCTTCCTTAAAGTAACTTAAGTTTCATGTCAATATTTCAAAACAAGAGGGAATATAAAAACATGCAAGTGCAAAATCTATGAAAACCCAGCAGTTTTATTCAGTGAAAAATCATAAACTACACAAAATAGAAAAACTCTCAAAAGAAAGTATCAAATTTTCAAAACGCAACAAAATCCTAACTAAAATTGAAAGAAAATTGAAAAACTTTTCAAATTTAAAATAAATTTGTAAAAGGACTTGAACTGAGCTACAACAGAAACTCGAAAGCGCACATCCTTGACCGTTCTGCAAACACAATACTCAAGAGGTTGCTGCACATACCGTAATTATCGATACAAGTAGTTTCATATTGAAAATGAAATAATAATAGCAGGATAATTGAATGAAAAATCCACAGCGTGGAAAATCCTTGAACAAAGGCAAAGATAAAAAAATTGAGACGAGCAAATTGAGAGATAAAATTACAATGCATCGTTGCAGTAAAAGTGGAAAAAATAACATATGAAGTCAAAGGATAAGTATATAGTCATAAAGATAACAAACTGTTAATATTTATTGTTTATCTTAACCTTCGAAGTTCTTCAAATGTAAAGGCAGTAATTGAAACGGTTCACCATATGTTGCATTGAAGGCGTGTTAAATATAGCATAAGTGCAAAGGACAACAGTTGTGATGTTGTCTTATTAATGTGTCTAGGAATTCTGTTCCAGCAGTAACTAATTTTCTGCTACATTTTTTGCTTTTGCTGGTAATATAAAAAAAATTATGATTTCTATTTAATTTTCAATGGGTTAGGAATGAGCAAGCTCCATTGCGCTATTGATTTTTTCTTTAGGTAACCTCGCGGCATACAGATGTAGTGGTGAAAATTGTCCATGAAATAAACGTTCTTATGTTTGGATTGATTCTGATAGTATTCACCCCTGAAATATTAGCAGAATTCGTTGATGATGCATTGGATCAACATTTGGTCGTGTAAAAAATTATTATTTATTTCAACTTTAATTTATTTTTTTGGTTTTTATTGAAAATTCTAAGAACTTACATTCTCGATATGAGTGATTTTTGCCGCGCAAACTGTAGGTTTCATTGGTGGGCTCCAGGAGTAAAAATTGCTGCTATGAACGAAGTGTTTCTCGAAAATCTCTACAAACGTTGAATAGAGCCGCGTTGTGAAAGTTCGCAACAATTTTTGTTTAGTTTCGATTAAAATAAAAACACAATATTTCTATTTACAATTAACGCAAACCAAAGAGGATACTCTTTGACGCAAACATATAAAAATTACAGAAAATATTTTTTTTAAATTTAAACCACCAAAATAAGCAAATTTAACTTTAAATTGTAAACAGCTGTTTGTGAGTTCACATGCAGGGCTGCCACTGTTCTCAAAAGCTTATGGAAACCACTGTTCTCAAACTGTTCACACTCACTCGCTGGAATCTCCAATGCTACAACTCCTAAACCCAATGATGAGAGATGCGAATTCAAGAAAAAATCTGTACGAGATAAAATGATTTTTTCTATATTTTATTCGTTCTAGCGTATAAGAAAAATTATGTTGTCAACTCGCACCCATTATGCTTAGGGTTCCAGGATGTTTTTGATCAGTGATGGCATTTTCGGTACATTCGTACATTTTTCAGTGCATTTGCATTATGAAAATCATGTTCCAGTATCATGGTTTGCAAATATCTCTCACAAATGCTCATTTCACAACATTTTTCACTCTTGCGAACTTACATTTGGCGCATTTGCAGTATATTTTCGATACACTTCGACTATTTCTAATTTTTACGTCGTTTTGCTTTACTAGTAATTTTTTGAAAATTTTGTTAGTGTTCAAAAAAATATTATTATGAAAAAAAGTCAGAATGTAGTAATCAAAATCAGCCTGTAGCATTCGAAAATCCAGCGAGTTTCCAGAAGAGAAAAAATGTTCATATCGTCAGCAATGCTCATGCTCATGCAGTAAAACTTAGCATTGCTTCATTCACAATCTGATTAGTTTGAAACTGGTTTCGTAAGCTTTTGTGCACAGTGGAAGCCTTGCACGTGAACAGCTGCTGGTGGGAGTTCTTGAGTTTGGCAAAAATAATTTTGTAATTTTTATACGTTTGAGTATATAGTAAATACAAGTGTTTCTTTTAAATCGAAATTAAAGAAAAGTGGTGCGAACTTTCAAAACACGGGACTAACTTTTGTAGATATTTACGAGAAACTCTGTGCATAGCAGAAAGTTTTTGAAAACTCCGTGAGCCCGACAGAGAGACGATCCAATGTGTGTTAAACCATGAAATACTGCGCTAAGCCACTTGACTACTTTGCCTAATGGAATGGCTGTTTGTTAGATGGTAAGTGGCTATAGAGCTTCCAAGTAACTTTAATATAAAATTTATTACAAATATTTGTCAAATTCAGGCAAGCTTCTAATATAATCCAAGTTGTATAAAAAACGCTTTAATGTTTGGCCTGTGCTAAAGTTAAGTTCAAGATTTCTAAAAATATAGTGGAGTCAAGGCCACTGCTGTTGATGCCGCAAACCTAGTTTTGCCCTTTGTTTTTCTTTTTATTGTGGGGAGGAGGTATTAAGACGTGTTTGAAATTAATAAATAATTAGGATATATTTTTTATTGTAAAGAAAAGGTTCAAAACATCACTTCTTAAGGATGGGCAGTGATATTGATCAAAATCGCAACAGTAAAATTTGAAATAAATATTGAGCATAAACACTTGTTTCAATTTTGCAAAGAAATTATTTATTTCTATCTGTTTCAGAATTAATGATGCTTAAATATGGTTTTTTGAAAAAACCATGAACTGCAACTTTCAGATGACCGAAGTACTGACTCGATATATGACTTTTTTTCGGATCAACACACCAAAATCATTTTGAATCAGGATTTTTCGATTGCTTGAATAAGATTAAACGAAATCCGTTTTACAAAATATAAATATTTGGAAAACCGTATGCCTGTAACTAACTATAAAGAATTTTCAAATCACTTGCTGAACTATTGTTGATATTTAAATCGACGAGATCATTTCATTTTTGGAAAATTTTTTTAAAATTACATTACAATGGGCCGAATTCACTCGAATTTTAGTTGAAAATAGCGGTTGAAATTTTGTTTTGTCTCTTTGTTGAATTTATTCCAATTAGTTATATAAAAATAAATGCAATAATAATATTATTTCAGCAAACCATATAAAGAAATCGAATGTTCATTTAAGATAACATCTACCTAAGTTTGGATTTAAAAATATTTTTCAAAAAAAACTTGCATGAACTTGTATGAACATATCCTTAAAAATAATAAAACACTAACCGCCAACTTAAATTTAAATCCCACACATTCAAACACTTTCACATTTACGCACACACTGCCGTTGGAATTTCCCACCACGCTGGGTGGCTCATATGTCAGACCAACTAAAGCGACACAGGATTAAGCGTAGTTAACGTGACAGTTTGACATGAATTTGATTTGGTTTTGGTTTTTTTTAAAGATTTATTTTTGATTTCTGGTTAACTCATACAAAACGTATGCATAAGAAATTTTTTTTAAAGACATTGTTTCTTGTAAGTAGAATTAAGGGAATTTTCGATTTACTGAAAAATTGTAAGAAAATTATTGTACATTTTGGTGGCATTTGTTTTTCATCAATATGGCTTAAGGCCGATGTCTTAAGCGGAACCTACACACACGCATAGCTGTTACTCAGGCCAGCTTTATAAAGTAGCTCAGAGAAAAAAAAAAGAAATCCCGATCCAAATGTCATTTTAATAAAATAACTAAGCGCCTTGACTGACACTTTCGTACGTACGATGTACTACGTTCGATGAACAGCAGAAGCAACAGTTGTTGTACATCACGTGATGATTTTTTTCTGCTCCACGACACTGAGGAGTACATTTTTTTGTTGGTTGTTTTTCACAGCTTTTGGATAAGTGTCAATTTGTTGGTGTTGTTCCAGTTATGTTAAGGATTTTTTACAGCGGTGTCATTCACATGCGGCGGCTTTTGGGAATAATAAAATAATATTTTGTGGGATTTTGTTTTGGCTTTCGTGTCGTTTTACGCTCTGTTTTTTTCTTTTGCTCTGCTGATGATTTTGACGCAATATGACACGCTCGCTTAATGTCAATTTATGATTATGTCAATAAAAACGGCATGTAAGGGCTCTTCTTATAACTGGCATAAATTTATTGACATTTTGTATTTTCATCAAAGGCTATCGCATATACATAGCTCCAGTGTTGCCAAGTACTGTTGCTACTTAGTGTGCTGTATTTAACAAAGTGGGAGCATAGCGACGCTGGTGGATTAATGAATTAAATAAATAAATGCTAAGTCCCTTGTTTGTCATTCATAATTTTTCCGATGGTTATGGTAGAAAAACAATGGTATTAGTTACAAAATGATTTAAGCGGGTCTCTTAAGTGTCGCTTAAGACAAATTAAATGCTGTCAATAGAGAATTTGGTTAAAAAGATTGTCATATTTGATCACTAATGTGACAGAAATGAGAAAAAGAAGAATGGAGATTGTAGTTAGTACGTATGCAATAAAAGGCTTCATATTATAGACGAAAGTTTTCTCACGGACCACAACATTATGATTTTTAAATTAAAATCACTAAATAATCGTTAGCTTGCATTTGTATTAAAAATGAGTTAGGTTTGAAATGAGCTGTGGATATCGTCTCAGGGCCAATTGAGAACCTGCTTGTAACCACTTTTTGAATTCTTTTCTGTAGCAAGAACCGATTTGGAAAGTTCGAAGCCTACGCATTATTTGGGGCATTCAAGCAAACTGTGGACCCGTCTTTCCGGTAGTTCTTGAAAGCGAACAAGGGAATTTGGTTTATTTTCTAAATATTTTGTAATATATTTAATTAATGCCGTTATTCACTTAACAGAACTTACGTTGTCAGGACTAATAGTCAACAACTACGATCAATTCAAAATAAAGATTCACAAAATATAAAGAATTATTAAATCGTAAATTGACATTTAATTATATCCACTAACATATACAAATATACATGAATAACAAGTAGTTAATTTCATTTAATTTCTTTGTTAAGTTTAGTTTTTATGCCATATTAGTGATAAAATCGTGTGCACTCCTTAAAGATATATAATTTCTTAATTAAATTACTATTCTACTTTTTTAAATATGCAACCGGAAGTGCTATTTATGGCACATTGTAAAACGCAACTTTTGTTGAATAACTAACCCAAATTTCCACAACAAAGCGAAAGAAAAAAGCGCACTAATAAAAGGATATAAAATTGTAAAAAGATAAAAAAAAACAACAAAGTCATAAAAATAAAAAACTTCATATTAAATTGCTGCTCATAAAAATGTGCTGAAAACAACGAGAAGACACTAAAAGCAGAACAAAAATAACATATCTTTGTTGTTGACAATGAACAACAAAACTTCACACCTTTGGCCACAAACAAAAGAATTTTATATCATATCCTTTTATTACACGCTATTCACTCTAGAGGCTTAAGAAATTAAAAGAAAATTCAAAACACAAAGATATAAAATAAGCAACAGCATAAAAATACGATAATTAAAAAAGTCAAAAAAAGAAATAGCGGTAATAAAACTAAAGCGCAGCTGTGCTATTTTTAATAAACAATACTAGGGCACAGTAAATAGTTATAGGGTTGCCAACATTTGTCGATGTTCTTATTAGCCAAGTGTGTCATAAATAGGCAGGCAGCGCCTTTCACAGTGTTAACCACTTAAGCACAATATGCGCATATGTTGCAATTCACAGTATATGCTACGTAGGGGTTACTTTCTAATAACAAAACGTAATAAAAGTTATTAATTATATGACAAAAATCATTTGCACCAAAATCAAATTAAATTTTCAATTGAAATTATTAACCGCAAAACTTTTTGGTTAACAATTATGATATACTGAACTAAAATTTTTTAAAAAATTTATTTTTTGTGATTTTCAAAATTTTAATTAAAATCCTTCATTTCATTTTTCAACAAAAATTTCAAATTTAATTAAATATATGCATATGCTTAATAAGTGCTGTGCTACTGCTGTTGCATATTGTGTGTCCGCAACAAATCAACATTATTAAAATCAAATATTGTCAGCCCTTTTTTCTGTGATAATTATTCTACTTCCTCAATCTGTTGGCCATTTTGTGTTTAATCCAATTAGTACGTTAAATAAATTAATTCAGTAGCAATTGTTTGCATTTTATATTTAATTAAATTATTTACAGCGTTAAAGTTTTGTTTTTGATATTTGAGAAATTTTTTGGTGGCCGCATTGGTAATATTTTGGTGAAACATAACAAAGCCGCACACCAAAAATGTTGGCATTAAGAGAAACTATAATGATTATAAATTTATGAAATATTTCGTGTGAACAAAATAACACTTGCAAAGAAAATCACCCATAAAATTCAATATTATATAATTTATTTATCGTTACTGGTAGATTTTTGAGTTCTTTTTTAAAAAATATTACCTATAAGCGAACAAAAAGTATACTAACTATTTTGCAAGGTACTATTCATGTGCGAGTCGTATGTATTTATTTTTCAATTCTTGTTAGACCAATATGTAAATTTTGCGAATTTTATGCAAATAACTTTGTTTGGCTAACATTCAGGTTCTTGTTATTCAACAACTACTAATAATAATAATATTGTAAAAATTTTGTTTTTTGTTGATTTGCCAAATTGAATATTTATCCATTAAAATTATGCATGTCAGATTATTAAAATTTCATTAAATTCAAATTTAAAATATTTTAACAAAATTTATTCACTTAGATAATTGGTGTATGCAGAAAATTAAACTATGTACATTTTATCGTTAAATAAAATTTTGAAAAAAAAAGAAAAGTGAAATGGTTTGGTGGAGTAAAACATTAGTTTTGTAGATACTCAAAATACTATTTTACCAAAATAGTTAAATTAAAAAATTTGACAATTCTAAGTCCTTGTTGTTACATTGTAATTTTTGTTTGTTTGTTTTACTTCTGTTACACTTTTATTTCAATATATTCCCTACATAATATACAATTCGATTAATCAAATATAAATAATTCAACATGCAAAAAAAAATACATTCGAATTTGTATGCACGAGTTATGGCATTTTTGATTAATTAAGGGATTTGGGGAATTTATCAGTACAAGCGGTAAAGTAAGCTGAAATAATAAATAAAAATATCAGAAAAGATATTTTTTTTTTTCGCAATATTTACTTATGCAATGAATATTAAAACCACATGAATACAAAATGAGAAGAAATAAAAATGGCAATGCTGTTACAAATAACAAATAGAAATGTCAAGTGACTTTTGAGAAGCTGAAAAAAAAGGTAAATTTTTCAGTTTTTAGTGCCATTTTTGGAAAATTTTTTTAACTGATAGTCATACAAATTCGTACATCCATCTTACGAAATGTTGTGCTTTTTTTATTGCTTTCGATGAAAAAAATTTACTAATATAGCACTTGGATCCTGTTCTGCCTTACTTTGGGGAACAAGAGATGTCTAGGCTTTTGGGTATTTTTCGATAAACAAACGTTTCGAAATTTTGTGAAAAATTACACCCCTTCTTATGCAAAAAAAAAAAAAAATTTTTTAATATGTATCAGACTGCTGCTATTCGACTCATTTAGTTTTCATTTTTTGTTTGGGCAATCCAATGAAAGGGAAACTTTTTGTTACCTCTTTTACTTTTTATTTAAATTTAATTTCATTAGAATTCGTATGCTGAAGGAAAGGAAAGTTAAATCCAAGAAAAAATGTTGATACCTAATTTCAATTTAAGTATGGATACACGAACTTGTGTTAGTAAAATTTTAATCTTTATTTCACTAGTTCCACTGAAACAGCCACTTATCAGCTCCGAGAACTCAAAACATTTGTAAATGTCATAGCAATGCTATGAAAAAAAAAAATCATTATTTCAAAAAGTATCAAAAATCTTCATTGTAGGTGGGGTTAAAACTACAAAACCATATCACTAGTTATGATTTCGATATATTGCTTCGTTGCGTGTAGTATAAACAGAGCTGTCATAAAAACTGACAGCAACAACCCTACCGACGACAAGCATGCCGACAACTGTTGACCACCATAAATTGAGGAAATTTGAGACAGTTAATGCGATAAAACAAATGGGAAACTTCACCTGTTTTAAATGAAAAGTTAAAAAAAAAGTTAAAGGTAGGATCTCTGAATGATATCATTATTTTTTCTCTTTTTGAAAACAATCATGCAGGATTTCTCTATTAAAACTATACAATTTTCTTACTTGACATAATATTGATCCGTATGAATGTTACTCAACCATAGTTGCTCTATAAAAAGATTAAGATTTTATTGATAGTGATAAAAAATGAAACCAGTTATACACCTAAAATTATAAATAATCAAAAACTCTGTTCCAAAACCAGGATACCTTACCACTTGAACCAATTTTATGTATAATACAACAGCTAATAATCAAGCGATAGATCTAATTTCTACAAACTGTCAACGCTGAATTTTTATCAGCAAAATAAAAAAGAAAAATTAAAAGAAAAATAAAAAAATAAAAATAATTCTTAGATGAAAACCATTTGATAGTCGAATGAAACCCGCTTCATTCAGATGTCAAATAAAAACAAACAAAGACATTTATTGCCACAATCAGCAACAGTATAATAAGTGCAGCAGCAGCAACAAGATCAGTAGGCAGCATAGTACATAGTATACTTCGATAAAAATTCGAGAGATGCAAGCTACGATTAGACTTAAGCTAAACGAGCTGTCTACAATTTGAACGGTTAACAAAGTGAATGATAAACACGCGATCGATCAGGTCAGGTTGATATACCACAGTATCTACTCCTTGATGATTGTTACTTAGTTACCAAGAAACGCAATACAAAAAGATATAAAAATTGATATCAAAATAAAAAAACAAAAAGTAACATTTACTAAGCAGCAACGTCGTCAGGTAAGCTGACTGGTTGCTTGTCATTGTCAATTCGCTGACTTTGTTTTTTTCCCAGTCTGAGCTAATTAAATCGTATTGGCAACTGTTTGTTTGTAGTTGCTGCAACACTGCTCATAAATCGTCATGAGCAGCAGCAAGAAAGACAAAGGTTATGGCAAAGTTGTCTGATCGGTTACTGAGTGTTTTCAGATTACATGAACAGTTAATGATGGCAATGCAAATCGATAAGATCAGTTGACATATGGTTAAGTTTAGGTTTTATGTACAGTCATAAATTTGCGAAAAAATTTATATTTGCATTCAGCTGAAAAAGTGGCTGACTTTGTTTGTATAAAGCTAGTTTTTGGAACGAGTTTTTTTCTTTTTGATTCACTCTGAATATAAATAATGAAAACTTAAACGGAAAATTTCGAAATAGTAAAAAATTTATACGGAATTAACGAATAATAAAATAAAATGATTTTCCGAAATAGATGAAAAATTGATTTCAAAATTTAAAAAATTAAATTTTTGAAAATTTAAAAAATTAAATTTTGAAAAACGTAAATTTTGAAAAAATTTAAGCAGTTCCACTTCCCACACCAAGAGTTTTCTTTCTATAAAGTCGACTTTGTAGCCAAGAGAACAAAAAGGGAAAGGACGGGTACAGACTTTGTTGTACTGAAAACTTGCTTTTCTGTTCTTTTCGTTCTCACAAAGCTATACAATTTATATAAAATTTCTAATATGGAAATGATTTGTAACGCTTTGGCGCAAAATATACTGAACCGATTTTTATAATTTATTTTTTTAAACAACATATTTATGCCAAAGGAGGTTATTGCATACTTACTTTTTAAATATCTTTTTTTTAGGACTAAGTTATTGTCAAATTTCTCACAAAAAGTATCCTTCGTTGCTGCTTCTTGAATTCTGTGTTGTTATTGTGTTCTCTGTATAATTTAGTTCCTTAAGGGATATACAGAATGGCTGCCCAAAGTATTTTAATCAATTACTTGACAAATCGGAGCAAGAGCAAAAAAGATGTTCCATGGTTTCTTCTTCCACGTGTTCATGAAAATGTCTACAACAGTCGTTGGAGACTATGCCCAATCTGAAACCATGTTGTCCAACAAGGCAGTGGCCAGTCATTACCCTGGTAAATAGCCTGCATTTACACCGAGCTAAGGATAAAAAATATTTTGTGTCCTTTTTATGTAATCGGGGCCAAAAATGTTTGTTTATATTGCTAGTGGAAGAGCAAGCTCACCTCTGAAGGAAGTCTGAGAATTGCGTGACTTGTGAATCTGACTGAGCACCTTGCTTTACTAGTAAATTTGCCTTTTCATTTCCTACAATTTCGCAATGCTTAGATATCCACTTGCCAGGTGCTTACCTGTGTCACTAAACGTGCCCTTACAAAGTTTGGTAATTCATTTACGGTACTTTCAGGTTTTAAATTTAAATTTTTTTTTTATTAAAAAATTATCTCCTATATCGTTGCCTTAACTGGGATATTTCCTATAGTTAGCAAGAAAATTAAAATTTAAATTCAAGTTGTTTTTCCTTGCTATCAGTCGACCTCATTAAATTTTCAATTGGCAATAAATGTCACAATATTTAACTCTAACTGCCGTCGCTGTTACTTCCCATTGAATAACCAACATCTTAGTCAGCGCTTATTGTTCCCACATTAAAAACCACTTCGCAATGCTGTAAAAGAATTAAAATCCATTTTAATCCTTTAAAATGTCTGCTGCACTTAATATGTAGCTATATATTTGGCTCTGCTGTGACGACGCAGTGCTGCACTCACTTGAAAATAATTAAAATCCTTTACAACTTAATAGTTTTTGTTGTTGACTACTGTTGATATCTGCAGCAGATAATCAAATGTGTTACTACCCTCACGATTGGAAAATAATTTTATATGCCAAATGTAATTTTAATATAAAATCGAAAGAGGAAGACGCGCGACAATCTACACGCAAGCTCAGCGCTCAATGTGTACGCGCACATGCGCATGCGCAACGCTTACAATTGTTAAGACAATGCGTGCTTATCGCTAGCTACTTATCTACATGAGCATACCATACGCATGGAAGCGATGACGACGATCAACTTTGTATTGCCAACAACTTAATCTAAAGCAATACGCTCAGCGGCAGCGGCGTGGACGCTTGAGTTATGCATTGTCGACGCACAAAGTGACACAAGTCATAAATTCCTTTTGTGTCCTTTGTTTTTGCTGTTTTGTCTTGGATCACTTGGCAATGAAATTTAATACTTCATGTTACTGAATGTGGCAGCATAAGGACTGCGGCGTACTGTGGTCGTATACAATCACTCAGTCAAATGTTTATCAATTGGTAACGATCAATTTGGGTGCACTGTTTGAGAAAAAATTTTTGTATCTTGCATTTATTTATTCAATTTTTTATTTTGTAAACTAGTGAAATTAAGAATAACATAGTATGGCGCCAGTTGATATTTTTCGAGGAAATTTTATAAATTAATGAAACTATCTAGGTAACCGGATGTAAAAATGCAGTTTTTACAAAAAAAAGATTCTGTTGTGATAGTCTTACCGTTTAGAGAAAGTGAAAGTGTATAATTTTTATGAATTCTTCAACATTAAAACTGATCGATTTGCTATAAAGATATAAATAGGACGTTCTTTTACAAACAGAACGAATTTTGACAAAAAAGACACATTTTTGATTTGGTTGAAGTTTTTTTTATGAGTTCTGTATCTAAAAAGAAGAGAGGATTTTTTTGAATTTTTTTTTTTTTCAAAATCGATCGAATTTAAATTTTGAAAATCTCGTCTTTTTCCAATGTGCAGTCAGAAAAGTGTTCGGTTTGTAAAAGAGCGTCCCAAATATGAAAGAAGTTTCAATAGAAATTTAGAAGAAAAGATGAAGTAGAACAGTTGCCGTTCTAGACATTTGAACCTAGACTTCATGGCATTAGACTAAGTATACGGCATTCGACTGGCTCAGGAAAACTTCAGAGCTCCTAAGATCCCTTTCGTTGTAATGTCGTGTAATAATTTATCATCCAAGAATTTGCCAAGAATGTTTTTGAGAAGCACCAAAAATTACTGTCTTAGTATTGCAAAAACATTGACAGTCACTTAATGGCTCCAAAGGCACTACAAAAAATGGGTTTCACTTTAGAAAGTGACTAAAACATACTCACTAAAAGAATCAAGCCAACACTAGTAACTTTATGCTGAAATGAAAGTTCAGATCACTAAAGGAATGCAATAATACCAGCTGCTAGCCAGGACAGATCATTAAAAACTTTCAAGTAGAATTTTAAACAACCCATTCAATTGATATTCCAAGCCTACTTCCTTCATCAGTTTAAGCAATTGTAATCCAGAAATATTTTATTAAGTGAGGTCCTTTTTTTCGCTCTTAATAAATTGCTACCAAACTGCAACGATGCTCTAGAATTTCGCAAACGCTGATAGAATAAATAAATAAAAAAACAAATAAAATTAAATCTATTCAAAAAAAAAAACAATTCGACGGCAGCAAATTAAATCTTCTAGTTGAATACAACCAGTTTAGCCGCGGCTGGAGAGCATAAATGCAATAACTAAAGTGACTATATTTTTTTAAGAACCAGAAACAAATTAGCGGAAATTTTCTTCAAACAAAAAATGTATCCTTTAATTTTCCTTAATGTGCCACAAGTGCTGTATATAAAAGTATTTATTGCTACTATAAAAACCGAGTAAAATGCATTATCTTAATTACTTCTTGATAAATGTGCGTGTGCGAGGAATACTTTTTCTTACTATATACGAAAATGAAAGCTATAGTAAGTGGTAAAAAAATAAAAGAAAAACCTTCAGCGAAATCAAGCCCCGCATATAACTGCAGCAATAACCACAATCTTAAGTAAATCCAAGAACAGCTATTGCACTCCTTGAAATTTAAGTTTTGCATTGCGTATACTTGACGGTAGTGGGTTAAAAACGTATTCAAAATTTATGTATTTAGCATTTGTTGTAGTAAAAGAAACTTTATTTTTTGTTTTCACTATTTGCATTTGCATGTTGTCCTTGTGCGCATTTACGTTGTATGCAACATTTACAAGATAAGTAAAAAAATAAAAAAAAATGTTGCATACTTTAAGTAAGCTTAGCATAGAATTTTCTACTTTCTTGATATACGTTTTTATAAGCTTTTTTTCAACATCCTGCGCATCCTTTCGCTTTCTTTAATGCGACACACAAGTTTTACTTGACGTGTGACGCTGTAACAAAATAATAAAAAAACTAAATAGAGACAAAAACTCTTTGGAAATATGGCAACAGTCAAATATGTATGAGTGTGGGTTGTCAATGCAATACAAAAAGATTGTTTCTTTCTTGTAAGACAAGCAGAAATAAGAATATGACTTGAGAAATGAAATTCTTAGTAGTTTGTTTTTCATAAAGGATATGAAAAAGGAAATTCTAATCCCCAAAAAATAGCTGAAATTTAAATATAAATAAATATATAGTTATTAAACCTTTGCAGCAGAATGGGCAACAATAGTACAAAAATAACAGAAATTATAAAAAATATTTAAAAACTAACTAACTCAATTTAGTCAACTTTGAAAAAATAGCAAAAAGACTTAAGTGCTGACGAGATCGAGCCAAATATTTCAGTGTTAAGCACAGCGCGCTCCACATATGATTTTAAGAGCATATCAAATTTAAATAAAATAAAATAGCCCACTGTACATCTTCGCTATTTACCGTTAGTGTAAGCACAAAGCTAAAGCAGTTTACTTACTTACGTTTGTACTATGTTTATTTGCTCGTCTGCAGGCAATGCAGATTTTTGCTTTGTAGCACATTTTCCATGCTGTTGCATTTTCTTTTTGCTTTCTTTTTAACGCTTGCATATTTTGGCAACAACTTCCGGCCGCAACATAGCAACGTTACTAACGGTGTATTTGTCTGCGCGCGCGCTAACGGAAATATAAATTGAAATTTATGCACAGCGGTACTTGTTTATACCGTAAACAATGCTGCTACTGCTACATACTATCGCTATTGCTGCTGAGATGCTATGCTTGCGCATTTGTGGCGTAACCAAAATTGTGTGCGCTCCATTTTGCGGAAACCGAAAAATACATTTTAATACCTTTTTCACAAGAATCATCATTGTAAAGTATGGCATTTTCTTTGGTAGTATTTCCAACAGTTTCATTTATTTAAATTTTTTCTTCTGAAACAGGAAATAAGTTGCTGTTTTTTTTTTTGTACGTTACCATGCCGCACATAATTTTTATTATGCTAAGGCTACTTGAGCTTTATTTGAGGTTTCCGTACGTAGTATTAATGGAAACTTTGTGGGCCGTTGCAAATGTTCCTACTGTGTTAAGAAATTAAAAATTAAAATGTTTATAAAGTTTTGTACAAAAAAAAAACTGCTATACTTACTTTCGAAAATTGTTTAAATATAGAAGGCGATATGGTCTCAGGTTAATATTTTAACACAAGGTAGCTAATTTTTCTATAATTGACATACTAAAAAATTAAGAAAATTAAAGAGACATATTGTGAAATAAAAAATATAATAAAGTTTATTGGCTCTTCCTGTTGTCCTTGCATATCTTTTTACTGGTTTTAGTACAACTCGGTATAAATATAAAGATTTTTGCTTTTAAAGATATTCAAATGGCTGACCTGAGATGTTTGAGTGAATTTTGATGAATTTTTCAAAAATAGTCCTGTTGGTGAAATTTCGTTTTTGATCCTCGATATCAGGCTCATCGAATAAAACTGTTATAAAACAATATAACAGTTTTGTTCAAAGGTATACTCATGCATAATTTGAGCTTAATCAAAAAAGGTTGTGTGCCGAAAATTTGTCGATTTTGTTAAAAAAAATTTTGGAATGTCTCACTAAAAAATTTGTGACTGAGCTTTGTTGTATTTTGGTCAGACAGTTCAAGCCTGCGTTCGTCACAGCGCTAAAGTCAAAGATTTTAAGTTCGAGGAATATATGACAAAAGGCTTTGAAGCAAATTAAAATGCTAGATTGGTTAATAAATGATCGACAGTTACGCTGACTATAGGCCATTTTAATGAACTAAGCACCCCTTTGAAATTAAAACTGCAACATTAATGTCATGCCAACAAAAAAAAAAAAAAGTTGATGTAGTGGTTGGCTGTGCGCAAACTGATTCTTTGGTTGGCTGATTGTTTGGCTTGCTACAACTTTCAATTGCTGCTGCTGTTGCTGTTGCAATTGCTGGTGGTGTTTCTTGCAACGCCCTGCTGCTGACATGCTAATAAGTCAGTTAATGCTTTAGGCCACAAACAGCGTGCACAAAAACAAAAGAAGTTCTTCATTTTAACAAAAGCTACACCTGTCGACAGGCGTATTGTTTGCCGCTGCAGTATTGTTGTACTGCTGCCATGTTGATAGCAACTTAAAATTTAAAATGAAGTGCATGTTGGCACGCAATTTGTTCTATAGTTGTTGTTACAGTTGAATGCATTCAATTCAATTGTAGAGGGAACAATTTCGTTTGTGTTTTTGTTTTTTTGCATACATTTTGCATTGCTTTTTGAATTTATTCGCCATTTTTTACATTTAATTCATGCTATTTCAAGCGTTTTGCGTTTTGTTGTTTTATTCTACTGCAACACCCACTTCCTGTTTATGTTAATGTTGGCGCTACTTTTGCTGCTGCTGCAAAAAAGAAGTGAATTCTTTCTCTTTCACGCTAAAAAATTTGTACATTGTTGGCAACATTACAAGGGAACAAAAAAAAAAATAAAAAGTTTTCGAAAAAATAAATAAAAAGTTTTTTTTTTTTTTTTACTTGCCGAAAGATAAACAATTTGTAGGCGGTGCTGCATACTTTTCAACAACAATAACAACAGCAATAATTTTGTAAACAGCACTTTATGTTGTTGTTAGTCATGTTATACAAATTTGCAAATGGTTAATTGTTGTTGTTTTTTCGTCCTTAGTCCCTGTCATGTAGAACACACAGAGTACGCCATTTCGTTTATAAGTATTTATTGGATATAAAGGTCACTTAAAGTTCAAAGGAAAAAATAAGTATTAAATGAAAAACTGTGATTGAATTTTCCAAAGCAAAGTCGGTAGCTGATACGATACGATGCAGAGATATTTTTGGACCTAACAACTTTGACAAGGGAGTAAATATATACATTCGATATAAATTGTATATGATAGAAATGTCAACCGACAAAAATATCATAAAAAAAAAGTAATAAGGTGAAAGAATCGTATGTATAGGGTGTTTTTTTTAGAGGTATAGAACTTTAAAATGGAATAAAACAAAGATGAATTTTTTAAATAGACATGAAAATTACTTATTAAATATGACTTCTGGCATATGAACGCCACGGCTAGCTCGGACGTAGTCTAAAATGGAGGTCCAATTTTCAAGGTATATCGCGAATTACGCGAGTAATGTTGGCTTCGAAGTATTGAATCGTAGCTGGCTTATCGACGCATACTTTTGGCTTCACATAACCCCAAAAAAAAAATTAAGGTGTGATATCACAAGATCTAGGCGGCCTTCTTGACTTCATAATTGCAAAAATCATGTGAATTTTGAGTGAAAATAAAGTTGAAATTTTAGTGACTATAATAAATTTGCACAATTTGGACGCGTTGTTCATGCGTCAACCTGTTCATGATGAAATGGCAAACCAAACTGAATATAAATGACATTAGATTTGCCAGATTTGACCACAAAATCCCAGTTTTATCTCTATTCGAAAAACAAACCTCTAAAAAAAACACCCTTTATCATGAGATTTCAAAAATGTCATGTGATACATGTCACATTAAAAAAACCCAAACTCTATAGTAGCTGAAATTTGCATACAAAAATTATTGCATAGAATTTTACCAGAATTGCCGTTTTGGCTCTCTCTTTCTTTCAGGCCCCGGGTCTGCATTTGGTGCTACTAATTGTAAGCTGAAACAACATAAAATGAATTCTAACTTAATTCTTCGACCGAAAGATATGCACTCATTGGTTGCATTTACCATTTTACCAATTACTTCGTTTACTATGGTTATGCATAAAAATGAGATAGCCCCTTGAGATAAAAACATCATTTGATGTAAGTATCATGTGATAAATATATCAATTACTTAATATTTCATGTGATAAAATTAACTCTTGTGATAAAAATGTCTGGCAATAGAGCTCCGGTGAAATATAAATATCATTTGATGAAAGTATTATGTGATAAATATATCAATTACTTAAGATTTCATGTGATCAAATTAATTGGCTATGGAAATCTTCTGATTAAAAATTCATATGTATGTGGATTCGAGCGATAATTAAAAATTTGTTTACAGGACTTCTCTATTTTATAAAATTTTTGGCTATAGGTTTTAGCTTGTAACTCATATAAATTAAGTTTTACTAGACCTAATGAATAAAAATTATCTGTTCCATATTTTTTGTTTTTTTTTTTTTTGACTCAGAGGCATATTTTTGAGACTGGTAATTGAATAGGCTGCAGCAACAAACTTTTACTTTTTACTTTTGCAAAAAAAACGCACTATAAATTTCACAAATTAACGTAGCGAAAAGAGTCGTAAAATAAAATGAGGCAATATGTTGGACAGCTTATGCTTGCCCCAACAATAGCCTGAACTTTAGACAATTAAAAGAGAATTTTATTTGAAACTCTATCAAATTGAAAAAAAAAAGTTGAAAATTTTTCTTCTTATTTTTACAATTAAAAGCAATTTTATTATGGCAAACGTTAAGTTGCAGTATGCAGTGCCGATGTTGCGCTGCAAATGCTATGCGGTAAGAAGCCACAAACAATACGAAACGTTTAACTTGATTTATTTCGTGCATGTGAAGCACCACATTTCTGTTGTGCTGTTGCTGACTAATTAATTAATTTAAAACATTTTAAGTACTTGAATTATTGTCAGTAGATGGCGCTGACATGCGATTTTGCGTTCAAAACAATGGCGTCGTTTTTTTTGCTGTTTTGTTTTTTTATGCATTTTCATGTGACTTTCGTTGTCAAGGTTTTTTTTTTTAATAAAAATACTACATTTTTTTTGCATGTCAGTGGGCGTGACGTTTGTTGTCTGTCAGCAGGTTAAAAGCTTTGAAAGATTGCTTGTTTCAAGTTTTTTTTATAAATACAGCCAGACATTGCACAAATTTTTTTATTTTTCTTTCTAAACTACAAAACTTTTTTTTCGCAATTAAATTGTCAACATATCACAGCACTTCCTTTCATACACTGCTATACCAACATTTGTTCTTAATTAAGACATTAAGATATCATTATTTAAGAATTAAATTTGCCATAAAGTGTCAGCTGAAAAATGTCAAAATATGGCAGAGATTGTTTTGACATTTTGCATTAAATTTATTCTCACAACTCTTCCACTTCTTTGTGTAGTAGAAGCCTTTGAAGTTGCTTTGCCAGAGAGCAAGCAAAACTTCTGCAGCAGTACGGACAAAAAAAAACTCTATTTGATTTAATTGAGAATTGCAGCACAGCTCAAAAGAAAGGAAAGGATATCAACGTATAGCTGTCATTTTGGTAGACATTTGTAATGAGTTGACATTTTGGCTGTTACCGCTGCTACTGCTGCACCACATGTTGCATCATCACCATTAGCATAGTGCTGCTGCGCTAAAATGCAAATCTGAGCGCATTTGCAATCAACGGCTTCACTTTGAAATTTTTGCCAGACTTCCGTCATAATTAATGTGATTTTCGACATCATAATTAAGCGCGGTAGAATTAAAATGCCAGAGGTTTAAAAAGTGGAAGAGGGCTTTTTCTTGCCAACAACAACAACTTCGGCAATTTGATTATTCACATGTCAGTCGTTTTTTTTTTTGTGGTGCATAATTAGTCGTGTCAGCCATGACAGCCGTTTCAAAATATTTTTAGCTTTCTTGTGCAGCCTTTGGTGCATTTGACTGCAAGTCTTGATGTTGCGGTTTGCTCTTTTGTTCTTTGAGTTATAGAAGTTTCTGCTGATAAATTTTGGTTTTGCAGCAAAAATGAGAATTGGAACTTAATTAATTTATTGCGCCTTTTTAATTGCTGAAATCACTGCTGTATTCTCTTGATGTGTTTATTTTATGGAAGATGTTATTCTGTTAGATAACACATTTTTTTATTAACCTATTTTATTTTGAAAATATATTACTAAAAGCATCAATTAAAGTTAGAGAAATTCTCTCAAAAATTACTTTTAAGTACCTACATACTTTCTGCTCTAACTAATGGCATATTCAAGATCTCATTATCTGAAAAAATTGCCGGTTGATATCACTGTCCAAAAAGAAATGCTATTTTTCTGTAGAATTTTATTTATTTATGTAATTAGTTTTAAAACTTTCTTTGCTTTATTTTTAAATAGTTTTGTTTTTAATATGAGCACTAATTCTTTTTCATTTACTTGTCGTACTGCCCTCACTTAGTTTGCAACATCAATCATTGTTAATTTCTTCTTCACAAAACTCATTTTGACTTTTAGCTCTGTGGTTATAAACAAATCAGAAAGGTGGCCTTACAACCAAGACACATCTACAGCATAATGTTATTAATAGCTTCTTCTATTTTGAAGAAGACACATTTTTTAATACAAAATATAAAAAAATACGAAGATTTTTAAAAAACCGCAAACACTTTCCTTTCGAAAACAGATCTCACTGACATATTTTTTGTCTGTGTAAAGAGTTTTTTCATAATTTCAAATTTTTTTTATTTTTTCGACTTAATTGTGTTAAAGAAAATAAATTGCAGCACTTAGCGGGTAGTTTTCTTAAAATTTTAAAAATGAAAAATTAAAAGCTATAAAAATAGCAAGTTATAAAAAAAAAAATAAGAATTTTCTGCTGAATCAACAAAAAAATTTAACTTTTTTCTATTATAAATTAAATCATTTAGAAAATGCTGCTTTAAAGTTTATCTTTACTCTGTAAACAAGTGTCTTGCATATAAAAATGTTAAACTTACCTAAGGTACTAAATCTAAAAAAATAGTAGCAGAAATCACACTTAAGTACAGCTGTTGCTGCATACAATTTGCATAACTCTGTTTAAGGTTGCTGCTTGAAAAATCATTTGAATACCAAATTGACGGTGCATTTGACTCTTTAATGGTTAAGCAGTCATTGATGCTAAAGATTTAGTTGTTCTAGTAGTTGCTTTAGCATTATAAAGCTTTTTGCCAAAGAGAAAAGAAAATATTATGGGAATAAAGGAATAATATTCGGTTTCTGAATGTATGTTTCTAGTTGCAATTTTAAATAGCTTGTTATATTAGTGACAATTTATTATAGGAAAAATTCATCTATGATGGATCGTATATTTTACATGTACATTCACTCAGAGAAAAATGTCCTTGCAAATTTGATTTTTGCTTTAAATTTCAAATTCATTTTGTATTTGAAAAGTATTGAAATAACGTTTTTTAACTTTATTTCAATTGTAAAAACTTCAAATTGTATTTTGAGTTTGGGGACGTCCATTAATTACGTGAGTTAAAATAGGGGCGAGGAGGTCCTGCAAATTCTCACTAAATCTCACCAAGGGGCTCAAGGAAAACCTCACGTCAACTTTTTAATGCATAGAATTTACATTAAAAATTATAATTTAAGTGTCACGTGCGGGATGGGTGGGGTCCCGCATGGCATGTGTTTTATTCAAAATAAATTGAAAATTTTTTTTCGGAATATTGAATGTAGCTGACTGTCAGTTCATTATTATCATTTAATTTCATATTAAAATTGCCACAAAAAAAAAAAACAACAAAAAATTTATAAGTTCGAAGGTTTTTTATAGCTTTCAATTACACTAGAATGTCCGATAGTTTTTGTTTAAGTCAGCAACAGCTAATATTAACTCTGCGAAAAAAGTTGATATATTGAAAAAAGATTTACCCAAATTTAACTTCTATAAGGTAAATGATATATTGAACTTAACTCGAAAATTGGATAAAACCTAAATTTTGGTATTTTGTTGTACACAGTCTTCCCTTTTGTATTATTACAAATTGGCTAATAACCTTACACACTTTTACTTGACTTAATACTCCAAGGAGAACTCAATATTCCAATACTAATCTGTGGTAATCTTTGCCAAAAATAATTATGACATTGCAAAAACATTTAAGGAACATTTTCATAAAATGTGTTCACACTGTTTCCTCCCCTTGCTACAGAAATTTCGGTTTTGCTACACAAATTTAAACAGATTATTTCTTTGACATTCTCATGATTCACCTGATTTTTATTGTTTTTTTCTTTTCTTTACTGAAGTATCATAATATGCATTGTATATTTTAAGTTCTCGTTATTTCTTAAGAAGTGCTCAAAGCGACAACAACACTTTGAAACAACAGTGGTTTGAATACCAAAGCAAAAAAAAAAGAGTCAAAATTACAAAAAAAAAAAAAAATATAAGGATCAACATCATTGTTAGCAGCGATGATGGATGGATGTGACGGATGATTTTTCTGTTACCCTGGCTGGTTAGCTGAATGACTATATGAGCGCAACATGAATGCATGAATATATGATGAATGCCAATCTGTTGAAGCATCAATGTTACTTTAGCTGCCGCGTCATTATCATATGAAATCCACTGAAATCATCAGTGCGCGGTACAAAAGTAGAATCATCATCATCGTCGTCGTTGCTTGTGATGATATCATGTTGCAATTTGACTCAGATTTCAATCGGTATGACTCGGAGAGTAGGCTTGTTAACTCAATGCTGCTGACTGATGCTGTTTTAAAATGCGTTGCAACAGAGTTACGCAGAAAAATGCTTGAAAGGAAGCAGCAACGACATCTGCAGTGAGTTATGTTTGGAATTTTAAATTAAAATTTGCATTTATTTTGAATTTTCCCGCATTTGTTGCTGTTGCTGTAATGCGAATTTTGGATAATTTTATGCAGTATTCTTTCAAATATTCAATTGCTTAAAAAGTTTCAAAGATCTTGTTGTGTTGCTCTAATTTAAATAATTTTCTTTTTCCAAGTATTAATTTTAAACGCCACTACTGTATCCTAATGAGCAACAGTTGCTTCTATTCAAGAAACTATAACGTAAGGAATTACTTTTACAATTCCCCAATAAGTTGCCACATGCAATGTAGTAATGAAATCCAGTGCCAACCATTGAAAATCAAAATATAGTGAATATGTCCCGCGAGACACGTGCTCCACTTTGTTAGAAATTTTTCAACGCTTTATGCCAATTAATGCTGCTAATGTTAGCGCAGCATTTTTGGTTGCTCCATGCTGTTGCTTTTGCGTTAATCTGTTGCTGTAGCAAAAATTTGCATCCAGCATTCAAAACGTCATCAGGGCGCATAATTCACAATGAATGATTCTTAAATCGTCCATTAAGTGCGACATAATTAGACGTGCAAGATGTGGTGTGTGCTAATGAAAGCCATGGCTAAAATAGACAGTACAGAGTGTGCCAAATTAAATTGAATTGTTAAAAATAAAGTCGAAACGAAGAGAGAGAGAGGTGTTTTGAGAATTCTCAAAATGATGGAAAATAAATTGATTTTTGGTGCTTACTTTACCAAAGTTTTAATAGTAAAAATACTTATGTATAGGCCACCTTTGCTTGCTTAGTGCAACTTTTAGCCACTGTTTTCGAGCAGAAAAAGTTATAATATCACAATATTATTAGAAAAACTCCAAGGCTATGAGACAAACTTTTGAATGGGAATAAACAATTATCAAAAGTACTTTCTTGCCACTACATTTTCTATTGCCTTGCAACCCTGCCACTTTTGGTAATGCAACCACTCCTATATTATCCAACAGCTGGCATAACCATTCAATAAGAAATGCCAAGAAACTTTAAGTAAAAATTATTATCAAATAAAAGCAAAAACTTCCTAACTGCGCAGACATGCAACAGACGAAAAAATTCTAAGAAATTTTAATTTTTTAATTATGAAACGCCTTAGTTGTGGTGACCATGCTTCACATAGCATTGGCACATGCCGTCGCTCCTTAATGAAGACAAAGCGCTGTTAAAACTATAGACAGATACTAATTAGGGTGTTGCAGCAAAAATCAATTTTTCAAAATACAATTGACAACGCAACGCAGAATTGGTTGGTGTAGCGAAAAAATAAAAAAAATTGGCTATTAAAGTTGTAAAATCAGTTACAAAGCTGATGACAAAAAAAATAAAAATAAAATAAAATTACTAACTTCATTTCATTTACTTCTTTCCCGAGTTATTTGCCATTAAAACGGAAAACTTGAAGCTCCATAAAAAATTCATTATTGTACTGCATCACCCTAATACACAAAGTTGGGGAGCAGCAGCATTTTATGGAAAAAAAATGTTGCTAAATGAAAAACGACAAAAAGTTTCGGAGTAAAGCAACTAATTAAATTCACTGCCACCTACAAACCAAACCGATGAAGAGGAAGTTGAAGTATAACACTTTTATATTAAAGCTATAAAGTCATCAAGAAAACATCAATCATATATCACCGACTAACGACTAAAAGACTAAATGTCGACGGACTGTAAAGACAACAGAACGTAAGGCAACAACAATTGGTACATGATGCTGGGGTAATGAATTGTCTCTTCTCTTGCACTCGCACGCCATACTGTGGGAAGTTTATTAGCCTGCAGGCTAAAATAAGATCTTGACGAATAATGCCATATTGCTCTGGGAAAAATGTACAATAAAAAAAAATTCAACTTTAGCATCACTGTACTTATGTATATGATAATTGCGACATCATCGAAGTTGTCTTCATTCTTGAAGTGTAGCCATAAGTTGCATGCAAAGTTGGCCTAAATATAGAAAGCAAAAAAATACTATTGAGACAACAAGCAAAAGCTGCATTTAACTGCAACTGCTGTTGTTAATTAGTCGTAGTCCCATGAGATATGAAGAAAAAAAAAAAAAAAAAAAAGAAAAAGAAAGCAATACAGTGGTGGCACAAAAAATGCTGCACATAATGGAAAATACAATAAAATCTTAGACATTTGCCTCAAAGAGTCTACCTCAAGAGAGATTACTTTATTTCGACATTGTTTTTGCCTGATGCAAGATCATACCGTTTCTTGTATTTGGTTTTATAACTTTAAATAATTTTCTCAGTAAAGCGTTTTAAAATTGTTCTTTCTATGGATGGTCTCACGCTCACTTGTCGAAATTAGCCAAGTTCTAGCCCGGAGCTGTTCCGAATTATACGGAATTTTGCTTCCATCACCTTTAATAGTTTTGTATGTATAGTGTTTTAAAGTTTTTGCTTCTATAGGAGGTGCCACGCCCTCTTTTTGAAATTCGCTTACATTCTTTCAGCGCTTGTACAAGTTATTCTTAGTATTTGTGAGAAATTTTGTTATTCAACTTCAAATAACTCCTGTTACTATTGCATTTTAAATCTCTTATTTGTATGGGTGACGGATGTTTCCGTGCACATAATTCGTTCATTTTCAATCCCACGAACCTCGTTTGAAGATGTAAACTGTGTGTCGAGATTTATTCATATGCTTCCCAGAGTTTTCCCGGACGGATACCGGACTCAGGTAAAGACGTTGATCAGACACTTTTCTATGTCTGCCACGCCCCCTTTAAACAGAATGACGTTATAAGCGGAATGTCAATGAAAATATACTATGAGTGTAAAGTGTAACCAAGTCATTCATAAAATAAATACACTGTAACTCAGAAAAATCGTTGTATAGAGTCGGTGTAACAAAAAAAAAAATATCCTTCTGTTCCGTTTCCCACAAAACATGCACACATCATACACCCCATATGGGGACATCTTGAATTCAACATTCGGGGCTTTAGCACCCGCTACCCCTAACGCACAGTGCTAGGGGTCTCACATCTAAAATATATGCCCCATAAGTACATTCATTACTTAAAGTAAAAACAAAAGGATACTCCCACTTGTTATAATAATATTCAAATTTCTTACAGTTGAATCTTCCGATATGACAACAGCCTGCGGGCTGAAACATATCTGTACTTACTATAATTACAATAATAGCATTAATCTTATTATTAAGAGTAAAGTCTCATTATGATAACCCCCATTTAATCTGCTGGTTAATCATGCGAAATATAAAATAATTAATTAACTCACACACACACACACACACACAGAGATACAAATAAATTGCAGCCTACCCACAGCTACAAGTGTTGTTGCTATTGTTAGCTCTATCTCATCAACTGCTTATCTAATTACAATTAAATATAAGTAGTATACTTTTAGGCGCAAATTGAAATGACATTTGCTGGCTGCCTGCTTGAATAAAACGGATATTCATTAATGCTATCACAGGATAACTGCAAACAATCATTCATTGTTGCGAAAAAGCGTGTGCTGCTGCGTGTAGCTGCCACACCAACATCCTACGTTTACATCCTACGGCGGAGAAGGCTACTAGGATGTGGTAGTCAATTATTATTACGCAAACGCATCCGTTTTTGCGTTTTGTAAATTATGCCCAAAATTATATTTGATTTATGCTTTTCTTTATATTAAAATATCTAAGAGCAACAAGGAAACACAAACGCACAGGTTAATGGATAAGAAGCACAAACAGCAGGACATTGCAAATAACAAAGGCGTGAGTAACATCCTGTTTGCTGCTGCTACGCCATTGTTGTGAATTAATGCTTAATTAATTATTAATTTTTTTTTTCATTTGTTTGTCTAATTAAATATGCATGCTCTTCAGTGTTTGTCTACTGGTTGGTTGAAGGCATAAATATGAAATTATGAAAATAGGGGACGGCGCAGGTGTATGTCGGTTTGTCCTTTGCAAACAATGGTACATTTGCTTTGTTTTTATTACGATAAATAATGAAAATCTGTTGTTAAATTTATGCAGCATATTTTTAGGCGTCTCGGAGAGTCTTAAATTCTTGAGCTTTTGTAAAAACAAAATGTTAAGCTGTTCGAATTTGTGTTTCTGCTACTTGGTGATAAGCAAGTTTTCAATTTAAATTTTTTTAATTAAATTATTAAAAATTTAAAATGTGCCATATAATACAGACACTTTCAATTTCACTCTAATTGCACGCTTGTTGAATAACGACTGCAATTAGCAGCGCAACTCTTCCGCCTAATCTCCATTAGCACCTTAGCATTTGCTAGACAAATGCAGCAGAGTTGTAAATTTGTTTGTTATTTTCTCTGACGACCACCAAAACATTTCACATAAGAAAAACCGAATAAAATTGCCTTTAATCCCTAAACATGTAGCACATTAATCAGTGCAACACAAAATACTGCGCACAAGCAAATGAAGCGCATGATTAATCATCAACATGTTTGCAGTGCTAAAGTGTATTACAGCAGGAAGCTGCTGCATTGCATTGCATTGCATTGAGTAGTGGTAATAAGTTGCATATTGCACTTGCTTTGCATTATCCCTTTGAAATTTGCTATTTTAAGCATCCTGCTGCAATGCCACACACAAATATTCAGCAGACTGACAAATACTTGCTGCTGCACAAAAACAATAAATTCAACAGTGCAGGAATTAAAATTTCATTGAAATCATTTGATGAACGCGTTGAAGGCAATGATGTTGATGAAGCTGCTGCTGAGCTGCATTGCAATAAGCGCAAGTGTGAAATGATTAGTTATGTAGAGTTTTAGCTCTGTAGCTATTGAATAATTGCTCTGAAGTTGAAGAAATTTGAAGTGTGTTGAAAGTGAAATATCATGAAATGTTGTGTTTATCTTTCAACCAAATATGTATTTGATTGTTGTCTATTTGAATTTTGTTTCGCATAAACGTTGGAAACTCAACTTTTTTAAAACTGTTGCTCGCCTAATTGTTGGCCAGTTCTTGGGCATTTTAAATGCTTGAAAAAAATGTCCAAAAAATGTGCTACCTTCGAACAGTTTATGCCCAAGAAAAGGCCATTTTATCGCCAGTAAATTACCTAGCTATTCATGAACAGTTTTTGACCAACATCTAAAATGCTTCAAGGAAAAAGCCGAAAAAATGCCCAAAAAATGTTGAAAAATGTCAAGAAACCGTTTTAAAATGTCCAAAAAATGTCCCAAAAATGTCCAAAAAATGTCCGAAAATGTCCGGAAAATGTCCGAAAAATTTCCAAAAAATGTCCGAAAATTTCCAAAAAACATCAAAAAAATTGCGAATAAATGTCTAAAAAATGCCCAAAAATTGTCGTATTGTAATAAAATGCTCATATTTATTAACCTTGCTTGAGGAACGTTATATAATTTTAAAACTCGCGTACAAATTTGTTTGTTATAATTTATTAAAATGTGTCATATTTAATGGCCAGTTTTAGAGATTTTTGCAGCATTTATTGGGCATTAAATGGCCATTTCCTATTTTCGTTTTACTGGCCATTAAATGCTCGATAAAGGTTAGAAAAACCGTTTCATAAATACCATAAAACTAGCCAGTTCTAATGGCCATTTCTTGGCCAGTGAACATTTTTAATGCCTAGCTTTTGGCCAATAAATGCTTATGATTTCTACCAGGGTTGGATTAGCCAATCTCAATCAATTGGTTTTTTTTTTTGTTAAACATCATTCATCACACGGTTAAAGTCAAATTCTGTGACAGCCATTAAAAGTGAAAGACTTTTGTACTTTTGCTAAAGTTGATTTCTTCATTAATGAAAATTGAACCAAAAAACCTGTGGCAACGCGTGTTTGGGACAGGATTCACCTATACAATCCTTCATGTTATACAATGGCCTCTTCGAGTTCTATCATTTGGCCTACATTTTGAGCTATAATTGACCAAAACTCGTGCATTTTCGGACATCGGGACGGACTTTGGCTAGGCATGCCTGGTTAGTTAGTTTCATCAAAATACCTTACTACCTTTTCTGTACATCCTATCTTGAAGTCTTATACACTCGACTTTTCTGCAGCGGGCTCTCCGCCTGAGTCTTGACTCATTTAAATTTCTTGCAGCATAAAAAATTACCTTATTATCACAGCTTTAAGCAACATATCATCTCCCAGACTTTAGTTATTTATTCATAATATTTTTTATATATACATAGATTAATTTTCATAAACATGTATAATTAAATGAAAATTTTGAAGTGGGTGTATACAAGTATGTGTGCTGTCAACAAAAAAATAAATCGAATTGTTGAAGTGGGCGTTTGCTGCTGACACTCTGTTCATGTAGAACCAGCAACGAGAGCTTCAACAGCAACAGCGCAACATCACTGACAGCAGCCATAATTGTTTTCGGTTTATTTTTTTTTCCAACTTAGTTCCAACCTAAGTTATTAAGTATAATGAAGGCATAGTAAGAAGGTATGAGGGGTGGCTTGGCAAAGTCTTCTTTTTTTCTACTGAAATTTATTAGCATGTTGTTGACATAAAGTGCTCTTCTATTATGACAATAATAACAATGCAATGAAAATATATAAAGTTTATTTGTGAGATTAAGACTGTAGTTGTTATAAGTAATGCTGCAAAATTTAGCAAAAAATCAATATTAAAAGCAATAAGAAATTTTTATTTAAGCAACATATTTGATATTCAGTAATTTTCAAAGTTTTTTGAATACAAAACCAACTAATTCTTATATAAATTTTTATATATAAATACCCTAAAACTATTGACAAACTCTAAACATTTTCAACATCATGGGTTCCGTAAAGAAATCACTTAATTACTCGAAATTGTCATTTCGAATAATTTAAAATATCACATGCATCCTTGAAATGTCACCGCATATTGAAATGATGTTGCGGTATATTTTTAGTAACAAAGCAACTAAAAAGCGCATGAAATACAACAAAGCGACCGCAGTGACATCTCACTGGGGAGCAATCAATTAATCAAATAAACGCAATAACGACTTTAAATGATGGCAAATACCACCACAAATCGTAAAAAAAAGCGCGCCAAGAAAATAGAAATTCAAATTCTAAAGTTGTGCTCGATTTAGCAAAATTAAAGTAGAAAGGAAATCAAATAGTCGAAGACAGCACAAAAATTCAGACAAAAGTTGAAAAAGTCAGCGCTTTTAATTTGACAGCACGATAGACAGTTGAGGCCATCGTAATGTCAATAAGACGTTGGAAAATACTTTATTTACGTACTCGTGTGTGCTAAGCAATTTTCATTTATAATCAACACGTTGATCATCGCGCCGTATGGAGAGGCGACTTTTTTTTTCAGGCGACTATTTATTTTTAGCACAATAAATTGATGCTGTGATACGCCCCTTTCCGGAATTTATTGCGTGAAGGCATAATGCTGCTGTTGGTGTTCTTATTAACAGAATATTTCGAAGATTTTTACACATAATCATATAATGTATAATTCAGCCAATACTATGTTATTTTTGTAATAAATTTTACTCAAACTACACTGGAAAAAATATGACGAGCTGTGTGAATAAAAAATTTTATTTTTTCAAATTGTTATGGGAAATGAAAAACGTCAGTTTTCAAAAATTTATATCTTTTCTTAAGAGAAAATTGAAAATAATTAGGGAAAATATGTACTTCAATCAGCACTAATAGAAAACATTTTTTAATAAAATAGAGAAGCAAAAGAAAATGGTGCTCGATTTGGCGCATAATGCCCTTTATTTATATTTTCTTCGAAAATGAAATTTTAAAAAATTTGTTTTCTCTTAAAAAAATATTTTTTTCGGTGTAAATTACCAAACTGATCTATGCCACCGAGTCAGCCGACAAACATTGAATAGGGGCGGAATTACACTCACTGCGCATACAACTCTTTTGCGCGACCATGCATTTCAGAACAAAAAAAAAACACGCCCATTTTTCGGCAATGATCTTGTCAACATGTTGCAGAGACTACTGAATTTCTTTGCAGCGTACAAGTTAACATGTGTATTTTTGTATACTGTATATTCCATTAAGTGAAATTATGTTTTTCATACAAAATAAATAAAATCACATAAAAATGGGCGTTAACACTGTCATCGTTCAACGTGGTCGTAAATTAACAGCTTGTTGACAGATTTTTTGTGTTATTTAATTTTGAAAAATGTTTTATTTGTATTATTTCATGTATTTTAAATATATACAATGCAACAGAAACAAAAACAAAATTGAAAACACAATTTTTTTTTCTGTTAATTTATTTGTTTGCTGTTAACCCACACATACACACACTCAACATATATATGTGTCTCGAAATGCGACATCAAGAGCACTGCCACTAATGGGTTTTCTCACGTTTTAATTGCCTACTTTTTTATTGAAATTTGGAGCATTGGAAAAAGTTTTCACAGAATGACGACTGACCTTTTAGCATATAAATTTTTGTAGCATTGACAGTTTTGGGGACAACCTTTTTCAAGTAGCACACAAGTATTTGAAACAAAATGAGTTGAATTTATGTGTAAATCAACGATATGTTGCGTTCAATAAATTAAAGTGTGAAATAGAACATGATCTCATTAATCAGCGATGGGCAAAATAAATAAAATGAGCCAATTTCAGCTCTTTACAAAAAACATGTAGTTTTTGTTTAAGAAAAATAACTTAAAACATAAACACTCACCACTGCTACTTATCAATCTCATTACATTATACGTGCAAATTTTTATAGCTCTTAATTACCACGTAAATATCAAATTTTCTAAAAATACTATAACAGCTCATCCCAATTAGTTAAAGTCTTCATTTTAATATGCATATGCATGATTATTTTTACTATCAAAATGTTGATTTGTAAATAAATTACAAACCAACCATGCAAGCCAATATAGCTAATGAAGCTGTTAAATGTTTTACTACCATTTTTTTTTTCGACCAATTTCAAATGTTTTAATATCTCAATAAAATAAAACGAAACCACTGCAGGGTATCTCATCACACAATAGCAGCTAAAATTAAAGATCAAAGCGCGGCACACATGTGCCACAAATACCGCGGATTAACACAGCGAAGAGAAATTAAAATTTCAAAAAAAACGCAGGGCTGGCTTTGTTTTCCAAAGAAAAGCTGTGATTTGTCATGGAAAAATAACAAAACAAAATAGCATCCATGCAATCAGCAGTCGCCATCCAACAGTGACCACCATACTATGCTTAAGATAATAAAGTCATCAATTTATAACAAAAAAAAAAAAAAAACTCAAAAATGTGGTCAAAAATTTCTAATCATTAGATGTTGGGAAAAATATATGACATTTCTAGCAAAGCGGTACAAATCAGAGTAAGAATGTGAAAGAATTAAAGAAAAATTGAGTGTTATTGAGTGGGGCATTGTGAAATAAAAACAAGAGCTGCACAATTTGAAGAAAAATGTGGTATGTAGAAGTTTACTATGTGCAACAATAACGATACTTTACAACGGACAAATTAAGGTCAGCTTATTCTAACCCATTCTTCTTCACACACAATTTATTTTTTTAAAATAGGCATCACTTTTTTGCACCTAGGAGGGAAAAAACTTTGAGCACTGCATTTTTGATTTTTCAAAACTTTTCATGATTCTTAATAAAGGTTTGCAAAATCTACCAATAATAGTACGTCTGAAAATAAAAACTTTTTGAACTTTAAGGATACACTGGAATACCTATTCTGTAAACAACTTATAGATAGTTTTCTCCTTTACCATCAGCATTATTAAGTCCGAATAGTGTTGCCACTATTTCTAAATGTTATAAAAAGCAAGTCTGTTATATAATTGCTTTGTTGGGTTCTAACATTAATGTAAAGGTGTTTGGTGCTATTTAAACAAACTCTTATTAATTAATTGTCTGAGCTTTCATTCTACAGTGTCCCCTGGGTTCGACGTCAGAATTTTTGTACCGTCTATCTATGTATATGTTGTTATACTTCCTTCTATCGGAAGTGACTCTTGTCTAAATAACAGCTAAGTTATTCTTCCAAACATATAAAATTTAACAAACGTTCTTATTGAATAAAATATCAAAAGTTGCTCTAATTGATCGGAAGCCCAAAATAAGTCTAATTTTTTTCAATGACTCCGTAGATCCTAATACACTAAACTGTATGCTGTCTACTTAAGTTGCCTAATATATATTTTTTTTTGTCTTCCAATGTTGTTCTTTATCAAATGCGAGATCTTGAGGTGCTTTTGTGTTTTTTTTTTATTTAACTCAACTAAAGTCTCTCAATGTGGATTGTTGGAAATAAAAGTCATGCTCAGTGGCGGATATGATTATCATGTTTTTTTTTATTATTTTCTTCTGTGTACCCTATACATTAACTGGGTGAATCTGTCAAGCCAACACTTGTGTATAGAGACACTAATTGGGTCATTATCAGCGACTTGGCGTCAAAGGTATTACAATTCACTTTGACTAATGATAAGAGTGGTGTAAGGCATACATTTTGCCGCAGTACAAATAGATTGTTACGTATACAGTTGTAGACTGAGTAATTGTTGACAATTATTTTCAAATTTTAAAATAACTTCATTTGTGAGCATTTAATTAGTAGAGTTTGGGGTATACTATTAGAGAAAGTAGTAGGTATATTTTTAAAAACTTAATTTCAAATTAATTGGTGTATGAGTGTGCTTTAAAAAAAAATAGTAATGAAACCTTTAGAATTGAATAAATTTTTTTTACATATTTTAAATTTGTTATGCAAACAACAGCAACAAAATAATTCAAAAAGCAGCATAAGCAACGAAAAATTAAACGACATTTTTTGTGTGAGATTTTGCAATAACTTAACCCAAAAAAATGAAAAAAAAAAAATATACTCTATATATATAATATATATAATATAATCTCCTTTAGCACAAATATGTTGTTTTATAAAAGAAAGTATTAAAATCGCGTCAGTCTATCTTGCCATATAAAAAATTTTGTGAGATGCGCGAATATTAAAAAAAATTTACTATTTAATTTATATAGATTAACCTATAAAATAAAACCTGAATGTGGAATAACGGGTTAATGAATATTCTTCTAAGTAATTCCATTCCGAAATTCATATAATATTGACTATACATAAATCGGGTATGCAAAAGGCCAACTCATGGCGTACGCTATGATATCAAACTATCATATCCAGGAATGATTTAAAATCGATGTAAATATTATTACGTGGCTTGCTGAGTCCAGGCCTTCTGGTTTTCTGTAGATTTTACATATTGAGTTAGAAAAGTTGGAACTGCAACGTCAACTTCTCTTCTTCCATATGCTGTCAAAAACAATCTAATGCTCAAATCTACAGCAAATTTTATAACCTTAGCTAAAATATCAAATAAAAAAAGCCAAGACTTAAGCATTGCGTTTTTTGCTAACTTTTCAATTTTCTCTCGAAAATATAGAAAGTTTTCATAGGTTTGAGGTCAGGATCGATTGATTGCCTTAATGGAAAAATATTTACACAGTTTCTGTCCAAAGCCAAAACAAATGTTACATTTTTATAAACTCAAATATTCACGATCGAATGATTGATATACAATTTAAAGAGAATTAATTAAAAATAAATTGAAACAATTCAAGTTACTTTCCCCTAAAACAAGATAAAATATCATTTTAAGATACCTAAACTTCGAAGTGCTTTTGCATATGTCTCCCATTCACCGTTTAGGGGTGTGTGTGTGTGTATGTGATACGAATGCAAATTAATGTAATTTATTACCAACACAAACTTACCTTTTCTCTGTGCTACGCTACTCAACGTTAAGATAAATTTGCTATTTCTGCGCTGTGGTTTTATTTTTAGTTCTCCGCAGCTTTATTTTTACCATTCAAATGAAAAGGAGAGCTAGGTAGGTAAATAGTAAGAGGCGAAGATATCAAATAAAGTAAAGAAAACAAACAAAATGGAATCAGTACGCAAAACGGAAACGGAAATGCGGTAGTGTTCATATGCAAATTAAATAAACTAATCTTGGTTTATGCCGCGCTCGCATACAAATACGTGCACACATACATATACCGACTTGTATGCCAATATAGTAAATGTAGTTTTCGTACAATTCCCACGTCTCTACATACACACAAATACTAATTCAATTGTACAAGTAGCTACGGTAGATAGGTAGGTTACTTAACTGTGTTTGTTTCTTTTTTTTTTTAGCTTTTAAAACTTTTTCCATATTTTTCATATACGAGACATATCTATCTATATTTTTGCAGCTTCATTTTTTTTTTGTTCTTTGCGTACTTCTTTTTCCTATAAGAAAAATTGCATATGAAAAAAAAAGTATAATAAAATCCGGCAAAGCTCGTGATCGGATTAGTTTATTATACGGTTAGTAACTCGAAATCCACTTTTAGTTTATTTACAAATTGAAATAAAGTTCTTATTCAATTTTCTGCAATTTTTAAAAGGTTTTTTTTTTTTTTTTGATTCCCCTTTAGTCTTGCGGTGGGTTTTAATGCAGCTGAGCTTTGCAGTGGCTGCTTGCAGAAAAATTATCGAAATTATATCGAAACATGGACATATGGAAATTTTCGTTACTGTCAGGCAGCTGAAGATGAGATTCTGCTAATAATTGAGACAATTCTATGCTGGAATCTATCTTTTCTATTTCAGCTTATAAAAATTGCTGAGAGGCTTGTAGTCTTAGAGGCAGCAACAATCGTCTGAACATTGTGTTAATTCATTCCCAAAAGCATTGAAATTTAATTTCTTTCTGATACCGCAATAGCGAAAGTACGATATTTTTAATGTCATAATATTTGATATATCATCCAGTGTTAAAATATTTATACTATCCCATTTTTCGATATATCAAAAACGTATGTTATCTCAGCACATTACTAAAGTAAGCAACATACTATACCTACTGAACTTTTGATGAAGACTTACTGATGCATTGGTGTCCATACTTTTGCAAACGTACACATATTCACTGAGTGTGAGTGTCCATGTGTTTGCATTATAAACTTGCAATGCACATTACAGCGCTCTACTCTATCATTTCAATATAACTTGATATTAGTTTATGGCATAAAAGCCAATGCTGCATTAAAAGAAGGAGAAAATTTACGTTACACAAAAGGAAAATATCGAAAGCTTACTAAATTTTTTATTTTTCAATATTTTGTACAGTGCGCTAACATTGCATTTATTGAATGACATTTTCTATGGCTTGACGATGATGATTTAATAGGCAGGTTTTGTCAATGAACTTATAAATACATTCAATTGAAACTACACAGAAAAAATCTTAAGTTTAATGTAACGATAAAATTGGCATTTTGTAGTTTTTTTTAAATTTAAAAGCAAAAACAATAATTGAAAATTTAAAAATTTTCAAGTTTAACTAGGGATTGAATTTGTGGATCCTAACGTACTCTAAAGTTTCAACAAAAACTGTAATGATCCAAAAGTTTGTAAACCGTTTAAACTGTTAATTTACAGTATATCACTGATAACACTAGCCGACTTTTTTGACATTTTTTTTTTGTTCCCTGAACTTTCTTAATTTTTTATGATGTAATAAGGTCCCCTAAGTTCAAAAAAATTTTTGATAGATTTTTCTCACGGTTAGTTTTTTTTTTTTAGTGTATTTTCAGTGTATTTTTAATTATTTATATTTTTAAAGTTATTTTTAATTAGATAAAAATTTAAAAAAAATCAATTTCAAATGTGTCAGCTTTTATCTCGTAACCTGTATATTAAAACCAAAACTTTTCTCTACAAGAGAAATGGGAAATTTTATTACCTTTTTTTCAAAATTTATTAGATCAAAATCTTTTTATATTTGGACGAGATATAGCCTAAAATACACTGAAAATACACTAAAAAAATTTAAAAAAAGAACTTTTAAAAATCTAACCGTGAGAAAAATCTATCAAAAGTTTTTTTGAACTTAGGGGACCTTATCACATAATAAAGAATTAAGAAATTTCAAGGAACATTTTTGGTGTCGGCTAGTGTAATTTGACCAATATTTTGGGGCAAGTGCAATTTCAATAGAGAATATCTGTCAAATTAACCAATGATTTTTTTTCTGTGTAACTTTATTTGAGGATTATTAGTTAGACATTTAAAGTGTTTCCTGCTATTAAAATTCGTTGAAGATTTTTATTGAAAATATAATTGGCAGACAACTTATGATCTCTAATACTTAGTATCGCATGCAATAAATAGTTTGTAACGTTATATGGCCAATTACGCATTAATTCCTCAACAACTAATTTCATATATTATAAGTGAGCTCATGATAAAAAATAACTAAACTTCTTTAAACATAATTATACAGCATTCCCATATTAATGCAAAAAAACAACTCTTAATCACATTATTATTAAAGACATTACAATTCATTTAAATTTCCTCATTAAATTGTAATTAAATATCAAATGAGATTTCTCATGAAAATAACCCAAAATTTGTATATTTTTTCTGTACATTTTTGTCTCTGTTTTCCACGCTGACTTCCGCTCTTAGCCATAAAGCACTGGCCTTAATTACATGTGGCATAATAGAAAACCTTGAACTGTATGCCAAGTTATCTTGTTACTAATTTCCATTTAATTGCTAAGTAAAACAAAACCACGTTATTTACAAATACATACAAACACTTTGGTCGAAAAGGAAAGAAAATAAGTAAGGCAAAATATGAAAAACAAAGAAAATTTCTAATTAAATTTAATTGTGGCACAGCAAAATGCAGCTGCCTCGCATATATAATGGAGAATGAAATCAAATGCCAAAAATGACCAATAACTTTAGTGTAAAAATTCATAACACTAAAAAATTTAAATTTTTTTTTCAAACTCACACCTGCTGCCGACATTCAAAATGCAAAATAACCCATAAGACGCATATGAATAAATTTAGTTTTACGGTATAGCCACGCCCTTGAGGTGTACTCGGTGTTTTATCTTCATTAAATTTGATGTCTCAATTTGTTTTGCTCTACATTATGGTAGTCAGGAAATTTTTCAATAAAACGGAAGAGTTTAAATTGCAGTTTTTCATAATGCTATATTTAGTGAGCGCTAAGTTGTGTTTGAAAGCAGCAATACAAGTAATCGGTTTTTTTTTAAATATTGTTCAATATTTCAAAGGTGTTATTTATCAAGCAAATTTCAAGTGACTTGAAAAATTTGTGTGCATATGGATTTCAATTTAAGGACAACTCATACTTAAAGTTCAGCTTATAAATAAATAAAGATCAATTAAATTTTTATGATTCATTTCCAAATCACTTTTGCAATATTCCGATTGATTTTAGAACATAGACCATTTTGAAAAGAGCTCTGATTTGAATAATTGAGACAATGCTGAATCAATTTTTCAGCAAATTTATCGTTACATGAAACCGAATTCACTATATACTACTAAATAAACACTAAAAAATAACAAAAATATTTAACCAGCACCTTTAAAAAATGTGGAAATTGCCAACAACCTATAATTAAATGTCTTTAGCGAACAAGCAACAGCAACAGCAACATTCGTTGTCTGAGTTCAACGCGTCGCCAACAGCTCATTTGCTGCATACAAATAAATTTACCCGAATTTCTTAATAAAAGGGCAACTGTTTTTTTTTTTTCAGTTCATACAAATAACCAAAAATTAAATTGTTTCAACTGAATTTCGAGGCGAGGTTTACAGCGAAAATTAAGTCATCAGTCAGCATGATTACAGCTTTGGGCTCGCATAGGGACAGAGTTGTGAAGCGCAGTAGAGCGCTACTGTTTAAGTACGACAAGCGTTTGGTATATGAACTGTTTTCGTCTCATTTTGTTTTTGTATTTTCTTGACCAACCAACTGAATGAATGCAAAATTTATGTTACGACGTGATGTTAATATTGGCATGATTTTTCACTTTTATTTGATGAGCACTGAATGCCGCAGATCAGAGTTTAATGATTGAACAACTTTAAGGTCTTGGTTGTCAGTGTACTTAATGCCGCTGGTTATGAATTCATTTTGTAAAATTATGCATTAAAAGTCATTTAAGTTTTAATTTAAAAAAAAAAATTTCAGTTTTACAGTAAATGGCCAGCAAATTTGGCAATTACGAAGCATGATGTGGGTAAATGTTTTATAGTTGCGGTAATAAATTTGAGTTATTTTCAACGACTAGTGCTGGCCAAAAGTAACGTTGGTTTAAAGTAATAGTCGATCTTAATTGACTCTGAAAGAACGGAAAGTAACAGCTGTCAATGCTTACAGAGGTAATCATTCTTGAAATCATTTAAGAGATATGAACAGTAATATTTTTTGAAGTCTTTGTTTTTGGCCTTTGTTTTTGTTTATTTTATTTGGCCTTTTTGCAAATATACTCATACATTATGAGGCTTAGTACCCTTCATATTACCTTAGTGCCTTATTTCTTCCATTTAATGATAAAGGACTTAGACGATTTTCAATTCAATTGCAAATTATGCAATCAATTCTCAATTGAACAACGTTCAAACTAAGCAAATACAAACTGCAACAACAAGTGCAACCCTTGGTAATAACAAACAAAGTAAACCAACAAAAGCAAACAAGTAAATGAAATTGTTAATAAACTTAACACGCTTTGGAAAATGCAAATACCGACAAGAACAGCAATTATGGTAACAAAATTTTATTGCTGCTGGGAGCTGAATTCATTTGCTTGATTACAATAACGATGTATTACTGCCGTTGTTGTTGTTGCTACTAATTGCTTATTATTGTTGTTTTTCATATGGATTGTATATGTTTGCGCATATGAATACATAAAGTGAAGTGTCCGTTGTTTGGTTAAAACACGTCTCTTTTTAACCAAAATGCAGCAACAGTATAAGCGGGACGATCCAGAACGTTATCATTAAAATTCCAAAATGCTGTTATGCATAATTTGCTACATTCTCTATACATCTTGTCGCGATGCAAACAACAGTTGGCGTCCGAAAAGACGAATGACCAAAAAGGATGCAAATAATATTGAACGTTTCAATAATTGCCCAGAAAAGTGGTGGTTTGTATGATGCTGTATGTAGTTTTGTATTAAGGAATACTTACAGTCGGGCAATTGCGCAAGTTGTGTAGTTTTTTATTTATATGCGATTGTTTCTAAGGAGTAGCTGGTAAAAAATTATAACAGAAAAAGTAGCCGAGAAAAATCTACTGTATGATGGATATTCCCATTATCCTTTGGAAATAATGCATTTTTTATGGAAGAATTTCTTTTACTTTTGTACAAAGTTTTTTCAAAGTTCTTTGAAGATGGTGGCGAATAGTAACGTGCTCCAGGTTGTATCTAGACGATGAAACTATGAATAGTATTGTTTTGCTACAAAAGAGATGTCAACGGGTTTTCTGACGCACATTTTTGTGGCTTGCTTGATCTTCGAAAAAATATGACATTGGAAGTGCATAGGTTTCTGTAGTTTATGACAGAACTTAATTGTATAGCAAGGCACAATGAGATGAGTCTTATTTGGATTCCCAAACACTGTGGTGTCACAGGAAATGCACAAGCAGATGAATCCAGGAGTCAATGAAATCAGAATAACTCATTAAATCAATGACTTGATAAGCTCTGCTGGCATTAGGAGGTGATCCAATTTAGATTCCTGCAAAATGGCAAAGTATTTTGTGAAAGGTCCGTTTAAGAAAGTAGCGAAAGTTTTTTCCTCACCTGGGAAGAAAGGACCTACGACTACTGGCAGGGTAAATTACGAAACAAAATACATGAGGGCACATGAGCACTTGTCTAAAATGGGTGTCTTCACCGATCCAACTTGTGGCTGAGGGGTGAGGGTGAGGAGACGTTATTTAGAATATTACTTCGTTAGTTGTTCTGAAAGACCAAAATGGTTTGAGGAAGAGAAAATTCTGTTCTATTTCCTTCATATTCCTTTCTATATTATTTTCTATTTCTATGCGCTTACTCTATCGGAATATGATAAAATATTCTACGTGCTATGAAAATGTCTCTTTCCAGCCCATCCACAAGTCTTAACTTTTAATTGCTGTTTGACTGGCTTTGCCTTAGTCTTAAGTCGAAAAACTGTTAAATTAATTGAAACAATTCAGCATATATCTAAAGTAATATAGACGTCTTATTTTACATTTTATTTACTTCACGAAGCGTTTTTTTTTTTGCAATTAGAAGATAACACGATTGTTTGTTTAATGATTTAAATATTCAATTTTATACCCTTAAGAGTTTTAAACATTGTTTAAAAGTAGATAAGCGAGAAAAGCAGAAAAAAGGTTGAAAAATTAACCATGAAAAATATTCTTTTCAAAAGCTGTAGCTCATTAGACATTCCACTAACATCAAAATAAAACCACTTCTCATAAAGCCTTCACGCCAAAGATGGAGTGGCATAGTGGTCTAAAAGTACCTTTATACAAAAGGAAACCCAAAACTATTTCGCATTCACTTACTCACTCTTGAAAAAAAAATCAGATACAAAGGATGTTCAGTATAACAACAATCACAACGAAGAGAAAAATAGAAAAAATTAAATAAAAACATTTGAAATATTTTTATGCAAATTTTATTATTATTATGATAACCCAAACAAGTTATTTATGAGAAATGGACAACAACAGAGAGCCACCACAGTGAAGATGAGACAGCTATAGTACAGAGAAAAAAAAAATAAAAAATAAAATTGGAGACCAAAACTAAGTGAAGAGCACTTTTCACAATTGAAGCGGTGTCATTCCATTGAAGTTGTAAAACATTTACAATGAAATTCATAGAAATGGAAAACTTCGAACATATTTGGACAAAGCAGAAGAACTTTTTCAGTACCGTTATCGGATGGAGTGGTGTTGCTTGAACATTTTTTCCCCAGAGCGAAAAGCAATTTGGGTTTTTTTACCCATAAATAAATTTGTATCATCAGGTTTTAATATCGAGTACATACTATTTTGTCGCCTTTGCGTCAGGGGCGATAGATAAGCCACTGGTCGAATAACTCAAAAATTGCTCACTAAAATTCTCTATGGACTGACACAACAGCAACAAATATAAAAGAAGAACAAATAATGAAACCTCAAAGTTGACAACAAAAAACTGAAAACCCACATAAAAGGATATAAAGGACACTAAAACAAGTTTATGATATTGTTTTCGCACTGAAGGACAGACTTAAATTGTAGCATATTTCTTGTTGTTGTTGTTGCTTTTTCTTTTTAGGAAATTTTTGTTTTTCCCACTTCAAACATAAATGAGATGTAGACAACAACAACAACAATAAAAACAACAGTAATAGCATAACAACTACTAAAAGAAAGTACTGACAGAAAAAAAAGGACACTCTCGCATTGTTGGTCTCATGATATAAAATGAAAACAAAAATAATGTAACGAGTAAGTTAAGTAAGGAATTTTTATGAGCAGCATCTTTAACACAAAAAAAAAAAAACACATTCATATGTTGATTTAAAACATTTTAGTAGTACCTAAATGAACTCAATTGTTGCAGTTAATAGCAGCAGCAGCGTATGAAGGCGAGTTTATTAAAGGACATATTCATTTGGGAAGGTGGTTGTAAAAATTATGCTAAATACGCAGCCATTGTTTGTTGGGAGCAAATAGCAGAATAAGGTATAAATATTTGAGCACATTTTTCATGTCCTTTATTTTTTGCGCATAATTCACATTTGATGTGTGATTTCTATATGCAGATTTATTAATACAAAAATGTTGCTGTAGATTTATACTTTTTAGAAAAAAAAGGACTCACATAGTTATGTCTTTATAGTTTCATACTTGAAAGTTGAAACTCAAACATGACATGACGAAAAAAATTCTATGACCACGACATTCCTTTAAATTTTTTTTTCCTTAAGTCGCTACAATTTTAAATTTTGAGCTAAGTTTGAAATTTTATTATAGAAATGATGTAGTTTTTTTAATATTATTTTCTGAATCATGTTAGCTAGATATACAGCAATTTTAAGCCTTTTATTTACATTGCGTTATACACAAAAAATAGTTTTTTCACGAGTCTAACCTTGTTAAGTGCAACCCCGCGTTTTTTCTGCACAATCAATTTTCTACTTATCTTAATTTGCATTTCCGCTATTTTCTATGCTTGCTTTATTTATATCCTTTTATTTTTTTTTTCTCGTACTAAGCGGCATTAGCATTTGTGTCCTAATGCAAATCCTTTTTGTTGTCTCATCTTAATAAACAGCCCTCTGGCTGCGACTATAACGATTCTGTTGGCGATGAATGCATTTTAAATGAGTTGTCAGTAATTTGAGCTGAATGTCATCTTGCATTAACCTTTTTTGTTCAACTGTTGTGTCCTTTTTACATTTCGGTGTTACAAAAAAAAATGCAATTAAAGTATGACGAGTATTTAATGCTATTATTTGCTGTTTGCATAATAAGTTAGAAATCGCAGAATAAATAATTGCTCAATAAATTTAAGTACAATAAAATAGCTCCTGAATGGAAATTAAAAATTCATTAAATAAAAATCAACAAAATTAGTTAAACATTTTACAGAAATTAAATTTTGATTGCAGTTGAAATTTTTTCTTAAGTCTATATATTGATATTCTTTTGAAATATAATTTCAAAATTTGTGACATGCTCATTTTCATATTTTAAATAAACTTTATAACTTGTAAAATAATCTCAAAATATATCATAATACAAAATCTAATTTGCATACACAATATTTTCTTTTTTTTTTTATTTCCGACAATATATTTTAAGCTGCATTAACGAAAAAGTCAAATTACAGACATTTAAATAAATTGTGCTTTTTGCTCGCATTTTAAATCTCTAATACAAATCTCCGGGAAATCCAGGATTTTATTTTGCAACATTTAAATTTTATGCCTGAACATTACAATAATAAATTCCACATGAAAGCCAAAAAAAAAAATGAAAAAAAAAAATCACAAAAAAAAAGCAGCAACGCTTAAGCTTAAGAGTACACCCACATAGATCACCCTGTTCCTGTCCGTAAGCAGGACTGTGGCTTTCGTGTTGTCCTTTTTTTATTTTTGCAGTGCAGTCGAGGTTGGTTAATTTTTGATTTAAGTAGATCATCAAAAAATTTTACGTTTCATAAATTTTTATTTTTGAAAGAAATATTACAAAAAAAAGGAACCTTTCCTTAATCCCACTTTATATGAGTTTTACTTGCCGCGTTATACACAACCGGACGCAGTTTCATGTCATTTGTAAAATGACGCACAAAATTGTTGTATATTCTATTAAATTGTTGCTGCTTTTGAAAACGAAAGAAAAAAAAGTTGAAAAATTGACATTAAATTGCAACAAAATTTCAAAGCGTTGTAGAAAGGACAACAGTTCTTTTGCGCCAATAGCAAAAGTCAAATTAAATATGTCAAAAAGTAATGTAACTTTAAAAAGCATTGCAGCGGCAACGAAGTGAAGTGAAGTCAAGAAGGATAATGCTCATAAAAAGCTTTGCAATGTAAAAAACCCAAAAAAAAATATTGCTCAGTTTTTTGTACCTTTTTATATTTAAAGTTTAATCCTTTTATTTTTTCTTTGCTGTATTGCATTTTTGCTGGTTTATTTTCTGGTCACTTGTTTTAGTATATAATGCTGCCCTTCTCTCTCTGCTTTTCGTTTTTTGTGTGCGCAATGACTGTGCGATTATCCTTTTCATGGCTGGCCAAAAGGATTGTGCTGCGGTGCTTCACTTTTATGGCGCTGCAATGAAATTGAAAATCAAATTTACGATTTTTCGTCTGTTTTTTGTTTCAGGATTTATCATATTTTTTTTTTGCATTGCTTTTATTTCGTTAACCATTCAATGAAATCATTGCAGAGCTAAAAGTTACGATAAGACGATGAAATGCAAATCATGAGCACAAGCAATCAATTGAAGTTGACAGCGCAGGATATAAGCGAAAAAAAATGTAGAAGAGAGATCTCAAGGGTGCGCAAATTGTGTTGGGAGAATGAAGGCTTAAGGAATTAAAGCAGCACTTTACAAAAGAAATGCTTTAAAAAATAGCAAAAAGCGCATTCATTTAAATAAATGCAACTCTCTTCAAAGAAATTCAATTCCATTCAATTCCCTTCAATTATATATTATTTAATTCAATTCAATTTATTAAACTTAATTCAGTTTTATTTAAATCAATTCAATTCAAAACTTTCATATTTTCGTTAGTGTCCTTTCATCATTAAACTTACCCCGCTTATTGCACCTCATCAACTATGTATGAATATTGAAAAGCGCGCTATTAAAATTTTTTTAACTGCATTTTGCCTAAAAACATTATTTTGATGTAGGTACTTCCCTTTGACTGACCAAAATCCTTCTAAAGAACACGTGCGCCGCGATATAATCGCTGTTTGAGCAAAAAAAAAAGACCACATCAATTGCACCGTTCAACAAATCGCTAAATTTATATTGCCAGTTGAAGGAAAAAGAAGAAGAAACAAAAAAAAAAAACAACCACTAAATGTCCTGGCAGCAATAAAAATTGAAAAAACAAAATACAAAAGTAAAGCGCTTTAAAAGGATTTGCCATATAAAAGCTAAAAACAATGAGTGCGTTGTATAGTGAGAGTATGCTGCCTGCGGGAAGCACAACATATGTGTGACGTTTCATGATGTGATGTGTCGATTGTCATTGTAACGATTGTGAGTGATTGAGGTGTAAAGCGCTGGGTGGTAGCGGTTGGCTGCGCAAACGCGTTTTCATAAAAGCCTAACGAATGAATCCGCTGTTAATCCTATTTCGCGGTAAACTGCGTAAATAACGTTGAATTGCTAGGGACATGACAGCCATATCGTATACTGCACGCTCATACTGTTGAATATTTGAGTAGCAGCTTTCAATCGCCAGACAGTAATTTGCACTTTATCGGAGTGTCCTCAGTATCAGTTTGTTATTTTTTCTCTTTTAATTCTTTGATTGGCAGAAATTGATTAGATTTATTAGTCTATCAGCAATTGAAGTATTTTTTTTTTCAGTGATATGTAGCAGAAATTAATTATTTTTATTAAGGTAAATTTTTCCGTGATTGGAATGATTTGAAGTCTGACCTTCAGAAGAAAATTTTGGAATCATTTCAGCACAAAAAAACACGATTTCTTAAATTGTTAAAAAATATGCGATTTAAAAAATTACTTAAAAACTTTGATCTGAAAAGTTTTTGTGAGACCATTTTATTTGCTTAATTATTAAAAAAAAAATTTTTGTAATTCATTGGGGCCATTTGCCATTTCTGACTATTAATTAGCGCACCATATTAACATTCTTGACCGAATCTTTAACTATAAATTGAATGTGCATATTCCGCCTTTGGATTTCGTGATTAATTTGTTACAATATGACAACATTTTGAAAGTTTTCTTCAACTATCCATTAGTCGAATTGAAATATGAGCTAAAGCTAACAACCCTATAACTAAATCTTATCTGCGATAGAACATCAAAATAAATTTAGAGATAATTAACGTTCATCAATTAGGTTTCGCCCACAAATAAATTGCGGATCATGAAATTTTATACTGAACTGCACATAAACAAAAGCAAATTTATGAGCAAAATGAAAGTGCATTGCAAACGCATACTTAATGCAATAAAGCAACAAAAAACAACAACAATATATAGAAAATAATAATAATCACGGAGAAAGGAACCACGGACACTATCACAACCATATTAAACAACAACAGCGGCAATTTCAATAAAATAAACAAAAACAGCAAAATCCGCACGCATTCGCATGTGATGCATTCATGTGCATGAGTATCATTATGTGGAGAAAAATGGGGTGGACGCAAAAAAAGAAAGTATTTTAAAACATTGGATAGACGATGAAAGTCCTTGAAATGGAATTTATCACTGATGTATGTTTTTAGAAATCATACGATTTGCTGTTCGTAAGTTGGAATACGTGATATTGCCCAGAAACTGAAACTTTTTCTAGATTTATGGCTTTCTCGATCCTTCCTTTTTTGAGTAACAAAGCGCATATTTTTTTTGGAGCCACCCTAATGCAATTCAAGAAAATATATATGCTATGTCACAGTCATTAAACTTCATCCACGCACTGAGTAGTGGTGGACAAACAGCTATCCAAACAAATATAGGGTGTTTTTTTTTTTAAGAAGTATGAAATGGCAAAAGTTTCATTAAAGCTGGCAACGTTGATGACATTTATTTTAAGTAAAGTTTGTGATTTTATATTGAATTACAATAACACTGTGGAACAAATTTTTTTTTTGCAAAAGTATACTCGGATCTGACGCTATGACGAGGTGTCATATGAAAAGTAAAATAATAGGCTACAATATTGATCTCAAAATTTTTGAAATTCGGCTCGTAGTTTTTAAGGTATTACGATTTTTCCAGAACTTGGACGAATTTTTTGCAAAAAACCGTTTTTTATCCAAAAAAAATCGTTATTAGTTCATAGTCTTATTGACATACTTATAAAGCTCAATTTATCCCCTTTAAAATGATGTAACATTTAAACAAAAATTTTTGACTTTAACCCTTTCTAACCGAAAAAATGTTACTTTGTTTGAGAATTTTGTGCTCTAATTTGCCGAAAATGCATCCAAAAGTTCTAATTTGTTGGTGAAAGTTGTAGATATTGAAAAGATGAACAAAACCTCAGAATCAGATGCAATAAAACTCAGTTTGCTTTCGAGATATATCGAAAAAACACCATGAATCTAGGTGCAAAATTCAAATGAACAAACTGAGCCAAATGGTTTCTTGTTTTGGCCTGTATTTTCATCCCGTAGCGTCAGATCCGAGTAGACTTTTGCAAAAAGAATTTTGTTCTAGAGTGTAATAATACAACCATGCAATTAGCCGCTTAGATCACGTGATTTTAAACCACTGGATTATTTCTTTCGGCAATGTGTTTAGTTGTTGGTTTCTGCTGATAAAACAGCAAATAATAACGCTTTGTAATAACAGAAAGCTCGAGTTATCGCGGAAATTAGTATTCAATTCCTCGAAAAAATTATCAACAATTTGACTATTTGACAATTTGACATATTTGCACAAAATCATATTTAATTGCTAAATGGCATAAAATTACTTATCGAATAAAGTCTAAACTTAGCTCATTTTTAGAATCTCTCATATTTTATTTAAATTTAAAACTACGTCCACTTGAAAAAAAAAACACCCTTTAAAATAAAGTGGATGACAAAAGATATCACCAGATGTGCTCGGCAGCATTTAATTACTTTGAAAAGAGCTGCAAAAGCAACAGCAGCAACAACAACTACGACAATAGTTGCAATGTTATAGGTTGCTACAATACCTGCGTATACTACAAGCAAAAGTGCATCAAAGCGCTGCGGCTGTTTATATAAGTGCAGCATATACAAAGGATTAAAATGCTCTGTTGGCCATTAGCGGAATTAAGTGAGTAATGCAAGATTGTGTGCGTGCACATGGCTTTAAATTTTTATTTAAAAGTTTTAATGCTAAGGATATAAAAATAAATGAGCAAAATATTAATATACAAGTTGAAAACTTAAAAACTTTAGGAGTAGATTTTTTGGTGGCACGGGTTTTTAAAAACTATTTCTTGACTTAATTGAAATATGTTTGAGTTATATTCGATTTCGAAAAACTTTGAACTCAGTGCGACACATATTAATATTTTTTTTTGTTCTTGAGATTTGTGCAAGCTTCATAGGTGATATGCACAAAAAAGGAAGGTGCACCCTATCAAATAACAATTTTAATTTTTTGCAATGTAAGCTGAGTCCACTATCTACTATGCGCTGCCTTTGAATTTTTCATCTTATCCCACCGTGCAATTTAATTGCTTAGAACGAGTAAAGCAACCTGCAACAAATGTTTCAAATTAAGCAAAATTAAAATTCTACACCAAAGACACAATACACAAATCGAGCGCAAAGGATGCGTAGCAGTGTCAAAGTGCAAAAACGTTTCATATATGTACATTAACAAAAACTAAGCACATACGACTTATGCTCACACACACACACATACATACTTACATGTATTTCGATAGCAACACATGTGTGCGAATATTGCTGCTCGGCCAGAACATTAATGTCCTTTTAGTGTGGTTTATTTGTTGTGCTTTACTTAGCAATTTGCTTGACCAAACTTAAATTCAATGATGATGCTCCAACACGGTCATTTGGTATCAACTAAGGACACGGGAAAAAAATGTGTAGCCAACAACAACGACAAAAACAACAAGCAGAACATTAAATTTACTATACCATTTGACTGCTGGCTGCATAGTTTTGCTCATTTCGTATGTAGCGCGTGTCCTGTGTCTCTCTCTGTGTGTGTGTGTGTGTGTGTGTGTGTGTGTGTAACGTAATAAAATTAAAAACTATTTTAGACCAGTTTTTCAACGTGTTGTCCATTTAATGACCAAAAAGAGGACAGGATGTACGTAGGAAAAGAAAAAAATATTAATAGTAATTTGAAAAATTTCTTCCTTTATACTGCTGTCACTGGCCACTGGCAACAGCTGTTGCTGCTGCGGTGTGACAAAAGTTTGCGTTTTAATGATTGGATTTTGGGTACCCAAAAACCTATTAATTTTTTTATTTTGTTGTCATACGTGGTGTCATTTACAAGTTACCTGAAAAAAAAGTTAAACTGTAAGGATACTCAAGTAACAAAAATAGTAAACTTCTGAACGCATTAGCCTTTGACTTAATGAAATTCATTAAAATTTTATATAAAATATAATACACAAAATCCTCGCTTAGAAAATTTTAAAATAAATTCAATTTCCTTCAACAAATCCTTTCTAAAATTTAATCAGCTTCTATTAAATCCAGCAACAACTTATTTTTATTGCTCTACCCTCAACTGCTGTTGTTGACTTTCATCCGCTTAGCGAAGAATGTAATTGCAATTATTTGCTACAGATTTCAATTTTCCTTTCATTACATTTTCGCTATCTCTTTCTCACTTTTTCATTCATTCGTTCGCTTTGGCAACCACATGAAATGTTCGCTTTTTCTCTTTTCCTTAAAGCGCTTTTCCTCCAAATCGCCAATCAATAAATTTGTGATAACTGTCAACGTTTACGTGTAATTCTTGTTCCTCCAACTTCTTTACTCCCTCTCTTTTTTTTTCGGCAGACACTCTAGTATACCTATATTCTGCTTATTTGCTGCATTTCCTGTTTTTTCCCCACTCTTCAGCTCATTCCTGATATCAACTATTTTTCCGGCACATTTAATGCGATTAGATTTAATGGAGGTCGCTCGCCATTGCTGTCAACACATTTGTTGTTGTAGTTGTTGTTGCTGTTGTCATTAACAGCAATACTCCGGGCACAAAACATCAGCAGGACAACGGTGCCATATCCTACGCTCTCGTATATTAGTCATTAAAAACCATCGCCTTAAATTTGCGGGAGTCATTTTTATGTGCGCTCCTACTGGTGCTATTGCTGTTGCTGCTGATGACAGCAATTACATTTGGCTTCGATTTTGAGTTCGTTGCACTGTTGGTATTAGTGGGTGTTGTGTATATCGATGCAGATTTTTGTTTTGTTTTTCTTTTGGTGATGGTAACACACTTTTGCTTTTGTCGCTCATTAAAATCCCTTAGCAAAATCAATATCCCAAATTTAAGTGATTAATAAAATCACGATTTAAGTGTCAATTTAACAGAGAATTGTAGTAGTCATTTCATGAAATGAAATAAGAATTCAAGTTAAATCTCTTTATGTTTTACCACCATAAAATAAATAAAGCATCGTCCGCCAAAATGGTATTGACATAAAAATAAAAAAGTTGACCAAAAATAATATAAGTCAAAAAGAAATTTGAATATATATATATATATATTGATAAGGACGAAAAGACCAGATGTTGTAAAAGTCATAAAATATTAAGAAGTCAAAAAAATAATGAAAATGTAATAAAGGGAAACGTTTTCGATTCGCATGATATATTTGTATATTAATTTACCCTGAAAGAAATTGAAAAAATCCCTAAATGTTGAAAGTCACGATATTGCTAAAGAAAATTAGCGATCTATTTCGATATTGTGAACAGTTTTTGATCTATTGAGTTTAATTTTGTACTAGAAATCAAAAAAATATCTTTGCTTTGGTTGTCATACCTCGGTCTTGACTTCAATGAGCAAAGTTTGTTGTATATCATTGTAAAAGTTTTTAAATATTTCCAAAAAAGGTCGAGTATGAAAAAATTGTAACGTTCACATGGCCCCACGACAGGGGGGCAGGGGATTTTACGGAAGGATGCCTCCCAAAGCCGTAGTTCTTTCAAGGGCCCCGTACATTTTCAGAGGCACTTTATATAAAAAAAAAAAAATTTCGCGGAAAGCATGAACGATGAAAATTTTCGGAGTCCTCGTACTTTCAACATCAAAAAGTAAATTTAAAAAATTCAACTATGAAATAAAAAGTTTCATGTAACAAAATTTTATTTTTCAAGTATGAATCTTGCAATGAAATGAAACAGAATAATTTTGATGACATTACCTTCTGCTCTGAAAATAAAGCACCTTGTTGCTGTGCCCGATATCGAAGACAAGGGCAGTTTTTCAGAAGAACTCGAATTCAGAAGTGATACTTTCTTTGTGATAATTGATTCGGCAATCTCAGGAATCAATCGTAGACTTACATACGACGGTTGAAATTATTGTCAACATTTCAGATAAAAAAAATGGATCTGAAGCTAGTTTGGCTTACATGAATTACGTTGTATGGTATCCTACTAAGCTATACTTATATCCAGTCCTTTAAGCACAACAGCTAAACCCACACTTATAGCTAAATTTTCTCATTAAGAACAATTCCAAAACTATGTACAAATTTTTAATAATTTTGAGATGGTATACCTTTTCATCTTCGATTAAATAATACAACCCCTTTCTGTATTTTCTTCCAAAAACTTGTCGAATCACTAATACTATTGTACATTTTCAGAACAAACAGTTAAGATGACATAACAAGCTGTCAAAAACAATGACACTGACACAAAATTTAAACATATATAATTAATGTTATTTTAATAGCCTACTGCTTCCACCATCACCGCTGGCAGTAGACAATAATCACTTTGTCTTAAACTCCAGCACACGATACATTGCAACCTTAAAAATATCACTTTGTCAATTTTAATTACGTACGCACTTTGTCTGCAAAAACATATGTAATCGTACTTGTTTCTCGCCGTAGACAAGTCAACCCCTTTTTTTGCCAGTCAAAGTCAAAACAACATATCTACAAACTCCAACTTCAACCCCCAGCTATGTAGCCACAGACTTACCTTTAATATTATGTACGATTGCATATGCTTTACGCTACATCACTTAAATTGCATTTGACACTCGGAGCTGCTCAAAATTAAATTCCTTAATTTCACCGAGAGTACATACAGAGCAGAGCAACCACACGCCAGCAACATTACAACGCAATATATCCTGCCACCCACCCTCCTTGTGCAAGAAAATGTTCATAAAGCCGGCTGCAGAATTTATAATTAAACGTTTTACAAACCGCTGCTGACCAGCGGCGGCGCATCCTAATGTCTGTCTCCATCCAATGTTGCATACATAGATTTCACAACCCCTTTTTTGGAAATTTTCAAATTTTCTATTGCAGCTATGTGATTTATGTATGTATTATGTTTCAAATTGCCTATTCGAAAAATTTAACTTTTTCTTCGTTACCTTAACCTTTTAAGGAATGTTTTACTGTTGTTTATTTTTATATTTATTTGCTTCACTTTTACTCACGATTGTTTTGATTTTATGTAGCTTCAAAACACGAAGTTGTTTTTAGAAGAGAATTGGAGCTCCTACATATGTGAAATAATATTTTGTGTACAGCGTTTATGAGCTAAGGAACCTTCTCGTCGACTTCCTGATGAAAGGCCTAAACTGTTCGCAAATATATGACGCCGTAAGAAGAGAGAGAGAGATAATAGTATCCTTGTTAAAGAATTCGGCAATTGGACAATATTTAAGCTGAACAATAATCCTGGTGTTGAGTTTAACGTCCAACGCTGTTGGTACCTTTTGCTATTGATTGTTTGGTCAGTGAATCATAGAAACGCAGGGATTCCAAATAAGAATTTTATGGCGCAATAGGACATTTGCGTATTGGCTCAGTTATACCTTGGCACGCTAATTTTAAGCTTTATTTAGCTCTAATATAGCTGGTTTCTGCTGAATTTTAAGTAACTTAAGCAGAGGTGCATAAAATGTGAAGGATCATCAGCTTATACATCCATATAGTCATTTTCGGGCTTAGACTGACAATTCCCAAATGACGGCGCTAAGCCTACTTGGCCTTAGTAGCTCGTACTCAATTGTGTGATGATAGAATTAAAATTAAATTGTACTCTCTTAAGTAATTTTTATATCCTTTTATTAAATAAACTATAAATAAGCAAACCATTGAAACTTAAAAAAGAAGAAAAAAAAAAAAAACAAATCCATTGTAGATGAAAAGTGAAGGATAACTAGCTATAAATCGTACGCAACCAAACCTTCCGCTAAATCAAAATTCGAAAGGACATTAACAACTGAACAAGCGGAAGTGTTGTGAACAGCATCGTAGTAAAATTTTAAAATATTTTGTAAGGCTCATCCAATTTACTCATCAACGCAAAGCACCCTTAGTTGAAGGTTTTAATTGCGTTTCAACAGTTGCTGGTAACAGCACCCCAGTCTTATGATCTGCTTCAACCTGTCTAATTTGTACACCCCAAATCAACCCCTTTTTTGAGGTGTATAAATACGCATCTATGCAGCATATCCTTTACTAATACTATGCTGCTATTTCTCATTTTTGCACGTGTAAATGTTTGTAAATTTGAAAAGCCTTTGCCATTGAGCTCTTTGGTTAAATTCAACCAATTTTAAATTGACGCTGTGTGTTGCATCCTTATAACACGTGCTAGTTGTTTCTTTTTAATTTTGTTATTGCTTTTGGTATGCAATTTGTTGCGCTTGTCACCAAATTTATTTAAAAAAAAAAAAAAATTTTTTTTCCAGAACTTTTTTTTTTAAGTGAGTCCTTTTTTAGTTCGGTAATGACTTGGTATGTAATGTTTTATGTAGAAGCATATTATTTGTTGGATTTTTGGATACGCATATGGGAAATTGGACACCATATTACTTTCCTATCTCTAATCTATTTGAATTTTTGTTTGTTTTTACGATCCTAAAAATGTAAGATTAGGCCTAGGAGGTCCTTTACCCACTTTTATGCTGGCAAATGAAATTGGCAAAAAACTGATGTCCTGGAAAATACAACTTTAAATATAAGCTAGAATTCAATATTTTCTCATAAAAGAAGACAACTGCAACAATAAGCCGTCAACAATATATGTTCTTTACTGTCAAGAACTGTAGTTCGTCATTGACACTCAAGTCTTTATCCCCTTTCCAACTTTATGTCCACACCGAACAAATAAAAACAAACTGTTCTAACAAAAAAAAAAAAAAAAAAAGATCATAGCAAATGGAAACAAGAATAGAAGTCAACTGAAGCATGGTACCTTAAAACACAAACGAAAACACTAGCACGCACACACTCATAGGTCTACCAATATAAAACCACTATATGCAAAAACACACACACACACGCTTACAAACACAGGTACACAAAAGGCATGTTTTTGCATTTGCAATTATTTATCACTTGCAGGATATGCAAAAACATCTCACCTTTTCAGGTTAAACATTAAGGAGCAGGAGGTCATATGTATGTGCGTTGCAGTGTGTGCGTTTAACTTTGGTCTACAGACCGGTCAAAGCCAACAAACATTACATGTTGACTACTTTGCGCGCGCAACAAAGTGCGTTCGTTGTTGCTGTAATGATATTTTGCTGCAGCAACGTATGTGCAACGTTTCGTGTCGTTGGTTAACAAACGCAGCTTAAAACAAACTTACTTGTGACAACAACAGTAGCGGCAACAACTTTTTCAACAACATTGCTGCCTGCCGTTGTTGTCCTTGTCACTTTGCATTTGCTGTTGTTGTTGTTGTTTTCAAAAAGAATCCTGGTCAATGTCAGCGTTAGTACGTTGTTGCTGCAAATGTTGCCAGATGTGATAAGTTTTAAACATTTTGAGGTATTTTATCATTGCAGCATGCAGCTTCAAAACGAAGCAAAGCGTACTCATATCTAGCTGTTTGATATATCATCATCTAGAAAAAATTAAACTTGAAGTTAAAGTTCAACAGTTTCTTATTATTCTCCAATTGTCAGTCCCTCATACACATTAATGCAGTCTTTTTTCCTTTGGTCTGTCTCTTTTTATTTTTCATTTAACTGATAGAGTATCACATAAGTACTGAATATTTTTATGATGATTTTGTTTAACCCGTCGTAAATGATTTGTGTTTTGACAAAACCCACGTGTTTACAAACAGAGACAACTTTCTGCTCAGACGAATTTATACAACTGGCACAGCAAGCACGCTTATTTGAGCTTTACACTTTCAATGAAAAATATACAGGTAAATACTCCTGGGGTATGTCACACCCCACTTCATTGACTGCCTTACTAAGAAACTTCGGAAAAGAATAGGTAGAAACTCTGGAAAAGTGTTTGAGAAACATGCAATTGTTTTTTTATGGTTATCTATTTCAATTTGTTTGACAAAACATAGGTAAAATTTTTGGGGTATTTCACACCCCACGTATTATACGTAACGGGTTAAATCAATTTCAGTAACGAAAGCACATTTAAAGCTAAGTCTGGCAACTTGGCATGTTACCGTTGCTTTATACTGTTGTAACTGTCTGGCTGGTGCTTTTAATTTTTGGTCAGGTAACATGGCAAACATTCCTAAGCCTGTGCCTGTACTTGATCCTTGAAGTGTTTGGTGTAGTGTACAAAATTTATGCGAACTTTACTGTTTTTCGTTTAGTTTCAAAATTTTGTTAGAGAGACTCTTTTGATTTTTGGTCAAGTTGGTTTTGGCTTTTTGTTTTTGTTTTATGTTAACAAAAAATTCCTTTAAATTATGAGATAAAAATTTAATTTTCCTGCCTTTTTTTTTAAAGAAATTTAACTTTTAATAAACATTTGAGAGAAAACGTTTGAAAATAAATTGTGTTGTATTAAAGAAAATTTATATTTTTTGCTGCAGGACATTAAAATTTATTAATTTCCATTCGATTCCATAAATAAATAAATATATTTAATGCAACAATGCTCAAGTCTTTTTTAAAAACCACCGCCAGCAACCACATGTGCTTTCAGAAAGAAAGTAAACGATGCACAAATAGACATTTTAAAGTAGACAGATCGACAGGATGAAAAAAAAAACAATTTCTCCAATCGACTACGATATCACATTATGCACAATTTATAGATGTTGTTAATTAAATGCAGGGCAATGCATAAATAACAATAACAAAATCTGAAAGAACGTTTTAAAATAAATAATAATAAAGAAAATATTTAAGGATATTTCCATAGAAAGCGCAATTGCATGAGCAAGTTCCTTCGACGTTAAATTTTTTCACTTTTTCATTATTAAGAAACTTTTTTGCCTAAACCTACAATGCGCTTTGACAACTAAAACATAATTCAGCTGCTACATAAATCCAAATATACAAAGTATCCTACTATCAGAACCACTGCTAAAAGTTTAATTTTACATCGAAAAAGTTGTGAAGGTTCTGGAAGAAATGCTTCTATCTATATTTTTTTCACAGCTATGAAACTTAAACTAAAGCTGTTAGAAAATATAAAACTATTTTCCGTCATGGTCAGATATTACAAAAATAAATAAAGACTAAATTCAAGCTATGAAACACTTTTGTGCAATATTATTCACATGATTGACTGAACATCTTATAGCATTTCCAGGAAACATAATCCACGAAAGGATTGCTCTCGATAGTTCTAAACAATCAGATGTTGATGTCATTCCATTAAAAGTGAAGTAGAAATAGCATTAATAGAAGACATATGTACCTACCTTAGGCATTGGCTTATACTCTAAAAAAATATAAAAAAATCTGACTATAATATAGGTCCTTCATGGAAATACTTTTTACATCGTTGTTAAGTAAAACAAAAAATCCCATAGCAGTAGCTGTTTATTGCATAAAAAAAATAACATGCCGCAATAATGAGCGACATGCAGGATATGCAGGACATTCAATGTAAGCAAATGAAAATGTTGTATTAAAAACCAAACGAAAAAAGAAAAAAAATGTAAATCCTTCCTTTCAAAAAAACGAAATCTTCTCATATACGCAAGTATTACAGTGATATCATTTTTTAATGTACAATTTTTTTTTACAAATAAAGCCGCCTATAAAGCAGCAATAAAAAGGAAAAATATTAAAGTACATAAAAGGAAAATCAATAAATTTTGCTGTGCATATTAATAGCAGTAGCAGCAGCAGTAACAACAAAAACAAGACGATACACTACAACATTATCGCTTAAGTCAATACAAAAATGTTGCGGCTATTTCTCTTTACTGCTGCTGCTGCTGCACTTCAAAGAACATGCTAAGGACATCTTGTGCATGTTACTGAAGCACAACGCGCCTAGTGGCATAATTGAAAGTTCGAGACTTGTTTGTATAGCTGTTTATGTATATGTTAACGACTGACCCATGTGTGGTAGTGCAGCTTGGGATTAAAAGTTTAAATAAATTCCCGCTTCTTTATTTCAAGGATATATAGGCGACTGCCAAGCATGGATGCACTTGTAACGCTTAAACAGAAAGTATATGCGAAAATTTTAAATATAAAAATGCATGTATTGTATGGAAAATCAATGAACCAAGGAGCATTTATAGCAGCAATTAAGTGCGCTATAGCTACGCGTTTATACAAAAGATTATGAAAAAGAGTCTGCAATGCATGTCTTAAGCTTTGAGTAAAAATATATGAAAGTTTGCGTATTTATTGAATTGTTTCATAAGCTACGAAAGTGACTATACAATACTGCGTTTCATATTTTGAGTTTTCTTAGTAAACGAATCAAACTTAAATATAAAAGGTAAGAAAAGTCATTATCACTTGCAGATTACTTTCCAGAAAACAAAAGCTGTTATAAGGATATACTGTACTGTACATATAATTTTCTTCGATTACAGCAGTGTGGTGCACTTTGAACTCCTTTTAAAATGACATGTGGAAAATAATGCATATTTTTAAGACGTCATGAAACTCTTGCGCGAGAATGTCTCCCGAAATCGGCGAGATTTGTGAAAGGACATCTTTTCGACTTTGCACCACGAAAAAACACCATCGCAGAAAGCTATAGACTTAAGCCAAAAATTTAACGAATATCATCGATCTAGCACCGTATTCACCTGTAATGGCTCCGTTTGTCTGTTGCCTGTTCCCAAAGCAAAAATTATCATGTCAAATCTCCGCTCATGGGTTACTGATGATTCCATTTAGTAATGAATGAAACTAAAATGACTAGCCTAAGCGTTTTTTGTTGTTGTTTTTTATTGTTGAACAGTAAGCTAACTATTAAGTTTACAGAAATTTTTGACCAACCACAATAAATAGTCCTTACGATACGTCCTCAATTCTGAAAAAATATTGTTGATTTTGAACAGAAGTCTTCCGATGTCGACGCGTTCTTCAACGCTCTAAAATTTACTCAAACGTCCTCGAAGATTTTAAAATTTTAATAAGCAATGGCACGATTTTTTTCAAATTTGCTTGTTATTAATTTTAAAGCGTATCAGCGGACCAAATTCGGGAAAGCCAGCAGAATCTATCAAGCTAATGCCTTGTAGAGCTAAAACCAAAGTAGTAAAAAAAGAATTGCAATAACGACATTTTCAGCTCTAAAAAATTAGTAAATGTATAAAGGAAATTTGATAATTTATAAAAACTCCACTCTTTTGAAAAGCGAATAGATAGTTGTTTTGAAAAATATACAGCGCTCGCACATTTCAAATGCTTTTATTTTAATGAATTTCCTACAACTTTATTAGGCATAAATTAAATTTTAATTAAGACCAAAAAGGCTTAATTGTATTCTTGTTATCGCTGACGCTCCCTGTGCAAGGCGACTCCCTAAACATTTTCATATCTCTCCAGTGACGATACATATGCATAGCACGTGACTGACAACTAAATTTATAACCAACTGTCAATGTGTTATACTCGCGCTAAACTTCATTAATGAACTCATTAAAAAACTGAACAAAAATTGTGCAATGAACAAAAATTTCGCTGCTAGCGTATCCTTTTTCCAACATGCTTGACCAAATCGCTTAGGACAATCAACTGAAAATAAAAAATTGGAATTATTTTAAGTATTTCTTGCATTTTAAATAGACGCAGTGCTTAAAAACAATGAACAAAAATCGTTGTTGCATTAAAAATTAAAAAGGACACGCCCTTTACAATGTTGAAATCGAGAAAAACAAAAAAGAGTTAAAAAAAAAGGACACCAGCATATTATTCAACGCGTACATGACAGCAGTATTTCAAAAAATAAATTTTGTGTGACTGTAAGCAGCTGTCAGCTTAATTGTTGTTTAGTCCTTAAAATGCTACGAAAAAAAAAAAATGTATAAAGAGAAGCAACACAATCCTTTGGCCTTTGGCTAATTTGACTGCACAACGTAGCAATAGTATAAAAAAAAAATAATAATTTCGAAGCGTTAAAAGAATCCTTCATTTGTTGTAGGAGCAGCGCCTAAAATATATGCTACAATTTTGTGGTTTTTATATCCTTTTTTTCAGAACTTTTTTCTGCTGTTTTTATGAACACCAACCAATTTATTAATTATGATAAAAAAAGGGCACGCTGTAGCGTTTTAGTTGTGTATTGCTGTGGAAATTGTCATTGCCAGGATAACAAGCGTGAAAAACATAAGTAGTCACAGCATAAAATAAAACAACAAAATAAATGCGTTATGGTTGAAAGGCGCTTGAAAATAAAAATTAAGAGGAAAAAAAAATTTGCAAAAAAGGATACAAAAAGTTTACATTTGTCATTGTCGACTTTTAGGTTCACACCGAGAATTATTAATTATAAATGTGCCACCATTTTTAAGCCTTATTAATAAGGCTTACACTTTTTTTGGCATGTCAAATGAGTTGTGGTTTAGTAACCAAAGAAAAAAAAAGGAGCCTTGTGCTTTAAAACTTTAATGGAATGACTTCCTTTGGTGTAGAATTCTAAAAACTTCGATGTACTAAGCGTAATAACTTATCCTTTATAATATCCTCTATACATTTCTCTGATAAATTAAAGTTTCCGTCAAGGTTTTGTCGCTGTTCCTCTTGATTAACAATCAATTTTTCGTTGCATACTTTTGCTGCATTTTAAAATTTGCACTCATCACCAACTTATTTTTATTATCCTTTGTATAATTTTTTGTTCCTTTTGATGCTTATTTTTTTTCCGTCTGCATCACTAAAGACTCACCAACTATTCTCAACCGTCTTATGATACTCAATTTGAAAGCTTTCGTTTAAATCCACTTCCGCTTCCTGCAAGTATGACACCGTAGCAGCAGCAAGGATAGCGAATGCCTTGGACATGCTGTGCAGTGAAAGGGGCAAATAGAATAAGAAAATATCAAAGAAAGGAAACAAACGTTGAAAATGTTTCATCGATATGCGTGCATGACTTGAATTCTTAAATAGCAAGGAGGTTGGTTATATGGAATTGTTATTTTTGCTGTCATCTACGTGCATTTTGCCATAAAGAATGCTTTTTTTTTGCCATTGACGAAATTTTCATTTTATATTTGAAGAAAAATTTGTTGTGGTTATTTTTTTTTGTCTGTTGAAAATTATCAAAAAGATACTTGACTGTACTTTGTCATATGGATATTTTGATAGATTATCCATTTGTAACAAAATCACGTGATCGTAAAAACAAAATGACAACAATACAAGCATCATAATATTTTGGGGTTCAAAATGAGCATATCCTTACGAGGAAACTGTTGCTCTCGCACCGCTGGAACTAACGACTGTGAAAAATTTTTGCAATGGCTTGACAGACACGTGATCTAAAAGAAATGACAGGATGTACATGTGGTCCTTTTTTTTGTTTATTATTAAGAGTATAATGTTAAAAGTAAACTAATATTTTAGAAGTTATATGCAAGCAAATGGGGAAACTGTAGGAAAACAAAATTTTTGAAGATTTCTGCAGAAACGCAGAAAGGGCACAAAGAAACTAAAATATCGTGAAAAGGTATATGAAAAATATAAGTAAAAATTCATATTTGCACTTAAGTTAGCTAGCTATATGTCACTTTAACGAATATAAAACATGAATTAGCAGAATTTAGAAAAATACTCGAAAACTACAGAATGGCTAATATATAATAGAACGATCTTCTGTTGACAGGGGAAACTAGAAAATTCCTTGGGAAACTTTGACCTTGAAAACTTAATAAGAAGATGCGAGGTGTTGACACTGAAATTTTTGGCAAAAACACACTTTGGAGCTTTTAGAGAACTATAAGTTCATTTTTAAAATAAAAAATCATTTGGACAAAAAAGTCAAAAAATTAAAGAATGCAAAAAAAATTTTAAATTCATAAAAGAAGAGATTAAAAACAAATAAAAATGCTAAAAAAATTAAAATTCTATTTTAACCTGTCCTTCTTCACTCCTGCGTTCTGTTCAATCAGTTAGAAAAACTTTAACAAAACATCAAAAAAATTCTGACGCAGCCTCAACCACTAAATGCAACACCATGTCAGTGCACTATTCCATCTCTTTAAAATCTGTCGAAAAAATGAGGAAAATGCTGCGGAAAATGAAAAACACATTTTTAATGGCAGCCGCATGTTTGCAATTTTTTTTTTTTGTCCTTTTTTCCTGTGATATTTTTGCGTGTGCTGTCAAAATGACATTTGTTTTTTTGTTATACATAGTGTCAGAATGTGCTATATGCATTAGTGCGGTGGCTGCAGTTTTCCCCAGCAGAAAATTTTTTAATGATTTTATTTAATGATAAGGTCATCTCTTTGAAAATATTTAAGAAAACTGAAGGTTTTAGGTTTTTCAAAGACTTAAAGCTTTGAAAAATCTTCATTTCTGATTAATAAATGAGTGCTTTTAACTGAGTATCTAGGAAAAAAGGAGAAAGTGGGTTTTATCCTCCAATATTTTTTGTTCCTTTACTTGAAATAATTACACATAAAGTTTTTTGATTTTCTGTTTCTTTATCTAAGTCTATGCTCATCATGTTTATTAATTACAAAATATTTTCCTACTGGGTTTTGTATAAGTTATAAGTTCACATGTCATTACATCAGTTTGTTTATCTCTGTAAAAACATATTTTTATACCTTGTATATATTTATCGGAATGTTTTTAAGACCTCGCAAATATATTTCTTAAGACCGTCAAATTTTTTCTGTCGTTATTTTGCTTTCTTTTATTTGCGTGTCAGCTACTAATGCTTTATGTGGAAAGCGCATGTGTTGTTCTTTGTTGTTTTTTATTGCATTCCATTTCATATACGACATTGACAGTTTTACATGTGCGTATTTTTACGAAAAGTCAAAGGTTTAATTTTTGTTTTTGTTTCTGCAGTTTTGACGTTTTGTATAAATCCTATCGTTCTAATATTGGAGAAATTTTCCCAACTTCGAATTGATTTTCTAAAGTGACTTGGCCTTGATCACTAACGTAAGCAACGACCCTATGCCGTCACTTACTATTTCTTTTAGTATACTATTCAAACCAGAATGCATGAAAGAATTGACCATACCTCTTTATGTAACCTTACTTCGCTTAAAAGCCCAACCGCAAACGAACCTCCAAGGCTTAGCTGAATAATCCTAGGCGTTAAAGAACCATTCAGAAAGCGGAAAATGTGTTCACATACACCTTGATTACGTAAAGACGTGCTTTTTTAATCGACTTCCCCTTCAAAAAATTATATTATGCCTAGGGCATTACCACAAGTTCGAATTTTCCCTTAAATCATAGTCAAGTAGCCTTTTCCAAACCTTAAAAAAAAGAAAGAAAAATTCTTAAGTTCAAACACAATGCCCAAGTTTTCGTAAGAAGAATATCGAAAATTCGGAAGGGTCATTTCTTGAAACATCAACTTTTTTATTTAATTTTTTATAAATAAATTTAATAAACATCACGCCAATTGATTTTGTGATAATGTTTTATTTGATGTAGTACTTTCTTTGAAATAAAATAGAATATTAAAATCTACTTAAGATTAATAAATTTCACTTTAGCGTGAACATTCTCTGAATTCACCTTAATTCTTAAGACTCTTTTTTTTTAAGGACTTATGTAAATTCTTATATTTTACTAATTAAAAATAACCAACTTCCTGTCTGCATGTCTGATGATTGTTTATTTTAACCTCAAGTATATTTACATAAAAACAAAAAGGAACATTTAAAATATGCAAAGGATATGCGTGCAAGAAACTTCGGAGACAATGTACACGTGAAATTATTTTTACTGAAGGATGAAAAATAATTTCTTTAAAATTTTTGGAAATATTTAGGAAAATAAATTGAAAACAAAATTAATTTCCCAGTTGATATAGTTTCTCTCAATACTATTCGAAAAAAATATCTCAAAAAGCAATAAAGTAAAATCAAAAAATTTCTTTGACTGTAATATAACTTGACATTTTCAAATAAATTACAGAACACTAAGAAGACGCATGCACAAAATAAACTGCTGCTCGGCAAGGACCTTAAGACCTCTGCCCTCAGATATACTATGAGCTCAATATAATCAACTGCCTGAATGTCACTTGTGCACTCAGCAGCGACAACTGATCAACAATATTATTCTAAAAGGAATCCTTTGATTACAATCAGCAATAGAGTCATATTGCTGGTAGTTAAACTCAAACTTCCTTGTGCTTTTTTGCTCTGTTTCAACTGACATTGCTTGTTTGTTTTTGCTTTCCTTGTTTATATTTACCTCGATTGATGTACGCGTGTTGCACATGTTTTTTGCTCCTTGCGCTGTTGCCAAAAAGTTAATCCTTTTTTGCATTTGATAAACACACACAAATCAATCCGAAAAATCTCTGCTTAAAATCTGACAGATGCAGTCGCGTGGCAGTCTAACGTATTTTCTTCGACTTTAAGTTATCAACAGCATAATGGTGCTCATTATTGGTAACGTACAGTGGTATAAAAATAGTTTGCATATTTTTAAATCTAAATTTAAAAATTTCGCATAAAAATTTAAAGTAAAATACCTCATAAAAATAATAAAAACTATAAAAATTTCTATAGAGAAAATCCCGTGAAACCAAAGAAAAAAGTCAACCAAAAACTTTTCTCTAAAAGGCAATTCCCATTGGCATCATTTTTATCTAACTCGATTTAGAACCAAGTAATACCAATTAAAAAAAGTCAATTAACTTCAAACAGAAAGTGAATCTTAGCAAAGTTATGATGATGCCAGTGTGAAAGAAGTTTTTTAAACGCGACACAAAATCGAGATAAATGAAAATCGTGCTGTTTTCGATGCCAGTGTGAATCGCTAATAAAAAAAGTATTTGAACGGTTTCTATTATGAAAAAAATGTGATTTTTATTTCAATAAATATTTTTATGCGACAACTTAGACGATTTTGCCTGCACCCTTTTTTAATCCACTGTAAATTGCCATTTCCACACATTGATCTCTTAAGCATTTGCCATAATGATACGCATCCCTCACATGCTTGTCTTCATGGCTTAACTGCTGTCGTCGTCGTCTTCGTCGTCATCATCGTTGTCGCTTTCGATTGCTTACATTTCTCAAGCGCTCTAACACTACTCTGTATGCAAAGTTTGTTTAACTACAAGACCTTTCGTCACTATCACTAGTGTATAGGATTAAATGTCGCTTAAATTTTTGTACAAAAAGGGTGAAAATTATATGTGTGTATGTGTGTAAGTGCTTTCATTGAATGATACTCAACTGAAGAAAAAAAAAAAAGGCAAATATTGAGTTAGGCTGAGAATTTCTTCTTCTGCTGTTACAACAGTTTCTAAAGCGACCCTTGAAAGGGTTAACTTACAGACCATCTTTGGTTGGGGCGTAAACATGTGTTTTCGTTTTGGTTTTCGTTTTTTTTTTTCATTTGCCGTCTATAGTTCATGATGCCGCTTTCAAGTGGCGCACCACTTCCGGCACACGCACAGACAAAATATTTGCAGTCTTGAAATCAAAACGATAAAGATTCGTAGAACTTTTAGCATGTTTTGTTATAAAAGGATTTGTTTAATATTTAGCATTTATTTACAAAACTTTGGCGGCAGTAGTAACTTCAAATATATATATTTGCATATACAAAATTTATAGCATGATATATATGTAGCATGATAATATGTCTGTCGGCACAAGTTGCATCAAACAAAAAACTTTAATGTATTATTTTTTAAAACTTTTGCTGTCAGCTTACAGCAAAAAAATGTTTTGACACTGTGCGTGCTTGCTGTTAACACAATTAAAGTATACATTTTAAAATCTGTACCAATTAATTCCATATACTTCTTAAAAGCAAAGCTTTATTTTATATTTTAAACAGAAAAACATGGAGTAACTTTTGAGTGCTTTATCTGTGAAAATAAACTAAAAAAATTAAAAAAAAAATAATAAAAATAAAAATTAACTTGGCACAGTTATTAAACCTTATGTTTCTTCTTGCACCACATACCACTTTACTTTGAATTATTGTTAGTGTGGCTGCTTTTGTCTGTGCTACATTTTAATAATTTATTAAGAAATTTTTGCACCCACAGAATAACAAAAAAACAAAATGCAGAAAAAACACATAAAACCCAATTGACTTAATTTTTATACACACACATTTATATGTAGGTACATACAAAGCAACGACACTTGCACACAAGTGCAACATGAGACAGTGTCACGCCACAAATCATCATGCTATAAAAGGGATTGCAGTAGCAACAAAACAATTTAAAAAATTTTGCAAGTTAACACATTTTTGTTGAAATATGTAATTTTTAAAAAAATCAAATTTAAAAAATTTTAAGAATCAAAGCTTCAGTTTTATCATAACCGGTAGTAAGCAGCCATTAATCAATTTAAAAAATTCTTGTGAGTAATTCAAAGTGTGATCTAAATACAAACATGCTGTATGTTATATCCGACTTGGTATGCGTAACACTTAATTATTGACTACAATTTAAGGGAAAATTTCAATTTGAAAACTGTTTGAAGCATAGTCTTTAAGGTATACTACTTGTAGCAAACAATAAAAAAAATTACCATTTTTGGTATCAATTTCCAGAATTTCATTCAGTAGCCATCAATAGAATTTATATATTTGCAAAACTCATTCAACATATTACAAAATGTTTGCCACATTTCACTTTAAAATTACATCGAAAATGGGTTAAAATACAACTTTTAGAATGTAACATGACGTATGAAAAACATTGAATTTATACCTGTGCCAAAAAAAGCATTCGGATGAAAAATATATACAGGATCAATGCACTGTCAAAAAGTAATGTAACGTTGGAAAGAAAATAAAGGAGGCCTTAACACAATAAGGGACGCCCAGTAAATACTTCAATCAAAATAGGGGGGGAGGGGGTCCGGCAGAATCTCACCAAATCTCACCAAGGCGGAGGAGGCGGTCAAGGAAAAACCTCACGTCAACTTCTTAATGCATAGAATTTACATTAAAAATTATAATTTAAATCTCACGAGAGGGAAGGGAGGGGTCCTGCCAGATCTCACAAAATCTCACCAACGGGAGGGGGGAGGGGTGAAATTTCCAAAAAAACACCTCACGTAATTAATGGACGTCCCCATAGTTCTTTCTGTCTTATAAAAAAAAAAAGGTTTTCAGCGCAAAGTTTTCAGACGCAGTACTGATTCGGTTAACATGGAATGTCCCAATTTTTTATTGCGACATTTTTTTTATCAGTTCAAAACAGGTTAAATAGCGAATGCAATTTTTTAAATAACTTCATAAAAATGCAAAAGCAAAATAACTGTCTGCGTTACAGCGCATATGTAAATAATAACACCAGAAAAGGATAAAAACAATAACAATAATAAAATATAGCAGCAACATAAAAAAGCGTTAAAGCACAAAAAACAACGACAACAAGTGTGAATGAAAAAGAAATAAAATTATAATGTTGTACAAGAATTCTTGTGAGTAATAAATTGTTAAAAAATAACCCCAGGAAAACTATTTCACCAAGGATATGTGCCAAGGTACATACCTATGTATGTATATAGAAAAAGGATGTACGCTTACTGACAAATAAATGAAAAAATAAATGAACCGTTAAAGTGCTCGTTATGTAGTCATAAATTAATTTTCAACATTTTCCTTATGAAAATTTTGAAATTGAACCTAAATATGCTCGAAATTATCTCTGGATATATCGAAAATTAACTTCTCCATCAAATTAAACAAAAAAATATAGTAAAACAGACTGAATAGTATGAAATCTACATAACTAATGAAAGGATATTCCTATTGTTGTGCAAACTTTATTGTCGAACTATTCAGTTTGTTAGATTCTAACCATTTTTACTCAAAAAGCCTCCCTCCATTTTGTGTTTCAATTATGGCAGTACAAAGCCATGCTCCTATTCATTTCAAAGGACACTTTACTGCATACAATTTGCGAAACTTCATTGCTGTAGCACTGTGTAATGTATTTTTGATATTTCAATGTGAACTTTAATTTCCTTTAGGATGCACTCTTTTCATTTTAATAAAAATTGCATTTATTTTGAAACAATATTTGACAAACACTACAATTCAAATAGATGTTGTTTTTAAAAACTTTTCATGCTGTTCAACTTCCGCATCCGGTGAGTTCAACATAGAAAAATGCATTAATTTCATTTTGTTGCTTTCCTGCCAACCGCGCGGTTCTTTCTGCTCTCTCCCATTTTTTTCTTTTTTCAATACTAAAAGCAGTGTTGCATTTTTCTATTTCCCGCGCATAATGAAAACTTCAAAAACAACAACAGCAGAAATGTTGAGGAAAAAATCCATTCACCGAAATCTATCTACTGCGGTTGTTACCAACGGTTTTTGACCATAAATTTAATTGTCTCGCTGTATTTTTTTTCTAACTGTGCACACACTAAAATACGGGGACATACACATAAGCACAAAAACAATGTTACCTACATATATACTGACACACATGCACTTATTCACTAGATCACACACACACAACCACGTGGAAGGTATATTATTGGCAACACTGTGCAACACAATATTTTTTGTTTTCTATGGCACGTCAAAAAAACAAAAGGAAATAAGAAATAAGAAATAAAAAAAATTTGCAACCAGCAAATAGTGTTGCACTTGAATTTCAACAGAATATACCGCGAAAAAAATGTTGAAACTACAAAAAGTACATTACATTTTCCACACAGCACATTTACAGTTCTGCTCTTTCACATTTTTCTATATCCGCTGCATTGCATGCACTTGCATGCGGTACAATCGGTATGGGGTGCATAAATGGTACCCATAGTTTGTTGGTGGCCATTTATTTTCGCATTCATGTGCATTTTTAATTTTTGTTTCTATTTCTTGTTTTACTCGTAGTTTTGTATAACATTCGCGTTTCGAGTTTTTTACGCGCAATGCACAGTGAAACGAATCAGACTTTTGCGGCTCGTATTTATATGAATGACTTATTAGAATAGTTTATGTTTTTAATATATCCGAAGCATATGTATATGTGGTATTTTGGGACATTTTGATTTATGAATGGTAAAAGATCAAAATTCAATGCAGTATTTGTCCACTGTGCTCGAGCCAACTGAAAGCTGTGCTTTTGACTGACGAATGACTTCGAATGTCAGTTTTATAATACTAATTTACACCAAACTTTGATCATCGGTAAGCCAAGGAATTGGTGCAACCCTCATTTCAAAGGCGTAAATTCATAAACATCAGAAATAACTTGAAATCTTATTTAAATAATCGTTTGTAGGTTTTGACGATACTTCCTTAGCAAGAAGTCTCATATTTCCTTTGAAGTAATGTCCTTTAATGATAACGCATTTTTGACGATTTCTGATTTTCTAAGGGATAGCAAATGAATTTCGTTTCTTCAGCGCTTTTTAGTTTTTTTTTTTTTTGTGAAAATATTTCCTGCTAAAGTTTCATAAGTTATATAGACTACGAGAGAGATATAGACTATGGGAGAATTATGTTTTTGATGGATTACTGCTTAATGGGCAGCTTGATTAAGCCAGCCTGAGTTTAAATTAAGCGTTAATATTTTTTATAAATATCACAAAAAACTGAAAATTTTATAACATAATTTGAAAACTTCACTCCACTGTTCCGACGTTGTTTTTTCAGTTAAATTTTTTTTAACATTTTCATTAGGTTTTGTATTTGTTGTGGTGCAGTTTATTATTGTCTTCTTTTTCTATTTTCCCTTGTTGTTCTAATTAATCTTCATACAAACCATACGTGAGTTATATGCGGATACATGTGTGTTTTTTCCGCAATTTTTTTCCAATTGTTTTTTTTTTTCAATAACTGCATTATTTTTTTTTAGCCAGTGCTGTTGCATTTATTTATGATTTTTCTAGCCACTTGATGTTGTTTTTAGAAACTCTCTAAAATTGAAGCTGTGCATAATAAAAGACAACGAAATTTGGTTATTCATTATTTATTTGAATGGTGAAAATTTTGTTAAAAATAACTTGTTCATTTATACACAATATACAAATACAATTAAATTAAAACCAAATCAAAAAAAAAAAAAAAAAAAAAAATTTGCAAAAGGAAAACGGATGTTGTACAAAGTTCTACACTTCAAATTTTTTCGTTATAAATATAAAATATACATTATTTTTTTTATATAAATATATGAAGAAAATTAATATTATACATCCAGATAAAATATTTTTTGTAAAAATTTTTTGATAAAACTCTCATAGAATATGAATATTTTTGTTCTACTGAAATATTTTATTACAAACTAATAAAATAACATGATTTTCCTTTGTACTTTTCAATGTTTAATTTTCACATAAAACAAAGAATTTTTTCCCATAGAAAAATAAATTAAAGTGGCTAGCTGAATTTGCTGTGTTAACAAAACCAAGTGTTTTACTTAATTTTGCCGAATTTTTACTTCCGCAAATAGTTTTGCAATTGCCAAAGCAAAAAATAAGTGGATAAAAGTTTTTGAAAACCTTGCTAAAAGAGTTAATAAATAATAAATAAGTTTCTACTACATGTCCTTTTTTTAATTTGAATACTTATACAGTAAACTGTTGCTCTCATCAAATCATTTAAGTATTAAGATATAAATTTGAAGTAATAGCTTGCTTCCTTCGTAAAAACACAGGATGCAAGAAGCACTCTATACAAGACGCTGTTGAAGTACAACAACATTATGTATCAAATTTCATGTTGACAACATGCAACATAGTGTTGAAATAAGGCGTATTTTGACAGTTGACACTTTCACGTCATTGCTCAATGTAGTTATATTTTTTGTGAAGAGATTTTTATTAAAAAAGAAAAACAACAAGGACACTTAAAGGCGCCAACAAACAAATTTTCAGGAAAAATGTTAACGTCATTAACATTTAACACATTTTCTAAAGGAAGTAATAAATATACAGATATTTAAAATAACTGAAAGGATGTCAGCTATTTCATAGAAATTTAGTATTACATGAGTTAAAGTGTTGATTTTGATGCATGTAAGTTATTCTAAATAGAATCAGCTTAATATTGTCAAATGAAATTCTTACACATGTCAAGGCGAAAAAAGTTAATTTATTATAATCGGAGTAAATTAAAAAGTGCTAGTGTTTCTTTAAAAAATCACATGCTACTTATCATTTTTTTTTTTTGTTTTATTTTCCCTCAAGCTCTCAAATGTTGGAGTATTAGAAATTTTTTTAAAAGCAGCCAGCTGCTGTTTAGTTTCCTTAATACTGCTATTGATGTTCTTAAATTGACTATTCTTATCAACACGCATTATACCTTTTATATACTACTTAGCTGCGCTTTAAAATATAAATGTCCTGCAGTTTTATATCAATAAACTCATATATCCTGCTTATGCTGGGGTTTTACTGCAATTTTCATCTTTCGTCCAGTTCATTTAAAGAAAATCAAAAATGCGTAACTAATTCTGAGTACCTATATGTGCCTTATAACATAACATCTTTTGTCACATTGTGCTAACAATGATGTATAGTTTTATTGAAAAAAGAACTAAAAACGAAAGATGTCCTTAAATTGATTCTTAGCAATTGCAAAATGGTATTGACAAGGATGCTGCTTGCTTGCTTGCTTTTTGTTAATAAAATTTGTCATGCATTCAGTTACTTGGCCACAAAAGATTTGTATGCGGTATTCTACTAAGCTGTATTTAATATAGTCCTTTATATGTTGAAAATGGAAGCTAAACGACTTCAAATAATTTGAGAATTTATTTGCTACTTTTGTGTAGTGTAGTTATCTTTGATTTCTAGTTGTAGCAATTTAATTTCAACCCTCTATATTTCCTCAATTAAGCTTGTTTAATAAAATTATTTATTATCAATTTTGTGCAAAGCACGAAAAATATGAAAATTCAATTTCCCTTGCATTATGTTACCAATTCATTTCCGTTTTCCTACTTCAATCAATGAAGCGCATTCACATCAAATATTAAAAGAATTTGCGTAACCACAGAATTATCTTCGCTTGCTGGTATATGCCATTCTATTAACCCATTTTGTATGCTATTTGGTATTTTTTTTAAACAGAAAAAAAAAAAAAATTTAAATTCAAGCATTATTTGGTTGGAAGTAAAATTTTTCAAGATGCTTTCGTCTAAAAATATCAGCATTTAAAAAACTGAAATATTGAATGAAAGGAAAAATTTCCTAAAAATTTATAAAAAAAATTGTCGAAAAAAACATTGACGTTGGACATGTTTTTTTTTATATTTTTCGTCAAAATTCATTTGTAGGACAATATTTCTATTATTTCCGTTAATTCTTTTTAGTTTTCGTCTTTTCGTCTGTAAAGAAATCACAATTACGCGAAAGCAAAGCGTGGTAATTTTATTAAATTTTGCCACTGCTTACTTCTGCGATTCTATTTCTCAGCATGGAAAATGAGCAAAACTAGCTTACGGATATGCCTATCACTCAAAAAAGTTTAAACCAACTTCAAGCATTTGATTTCTAATGCAATGGGTTAACTGAATTGAATACCTTATTAACGTAGCTTTTGTTGATTAAAGAAAAAATAATTTAATTTTGCACAAGGAAAAATCTACATATTTTCGCAGCATTTTCAATCTACTTCCCCCAATCTAGAGGAATTTTTTATACTTATTCTCAATTTCACTTCCGTAGCGTAGGTGAATTGATATCCTTTCTTGTGGTTTCCTTTGCTGCCATTGCTTCTACTTTCGACACCTCAAGGAAACTCATCAGTTGGTTTGCGCACAAATTAAGTTGCTAAAGATATGAGGAAGTTTTTGCTGTTGTCAGTCAATTTCTAGTTTTTTTTCCCCCAGAACACTTTCAGAGCAAAAACTGACTACAAGGCTGTCAATAAAGAAAATTAACTTCCATTTGTGCATTTGTCATATTTTAATAAAGTTCTACTCTCTATCGTGGTAGTCGTTTTTATCATTCAATATGGAAAATTTCAAAATTGCATTTCTTTCATGAAAATATTGCAGCGTTTTTTATCATATCTTTCTTTCCAGCGAGGTTATATCCTTTCTTTGCACGTTTGTAGAACTTTTTTTTATTGCAAGGCTGACTTATTAAAATACGAAGATTGCATTGTGTGCATTTGTTTGGTAACTAAAAAAATTTAATTTCATGATATTTAATTTTTATTTTGGTGAGCTGTAAAGGTTGTTAAAAGTTTTTGGTTTGACAGTTGGCAAAAAATTTAAGAAAGGGCACATATGAGTGTTGAATTATATTCAATGATCGAACTTTTTACTATAGGGCCACTTGTATGTGATTTATATTCTTGATTTAAAAAAAATGCTAATTCTAAAGAAATCATATTAAAAAAGCTATATATCACTGCTATATATCTGCGCGTTTTTTATTAAATGATCGCGATAGCAATATAAGTAAAATATGACCTTACTTTCTGACTAGAAGCTGAAGCTCGTAAAACTATAACTTTGAAATGAACTATATATCACTGATAGTATCTGTGATGTAACACTGACTGAATGCGATAAGGCGTTTTATAAGCAAAATATGACCCTAGTTACTAGGTAAAAGCTTAATGCTTAAAAATATCTTTGAAATTACCTACATATCACTGATAATATTTATGATATATCACTGATAACATCTGTGATATATCACTGATAACATCTGTAATATATCTCTGACTGACCGCAATATATGACCGTAGATTTGAGATAGAAACCATAGTGCTTAAAAATATTTCTAAAATGTGCCTCATATTACCCATCCTTAGCGCTGCTACTGTCTTTGATATATATCTGACTGACCGCAATATAGCAACATATGACTTTATTTAAAATTTGAAAATTGTAGTGCTTTAAAATATATCACAGAAAATATCTGTGATACATCACTGATAATATCTGTGATACATCACTAATATTGTCTGTTATATACAACTGAATGATGGTGATATATCACAGTAGCTATTAGTAATATGTGCCTATTTTGGAGGATATTTTTTTGCGCTGATATGACCTGTGATATATCACTGATAATATTTGTGATATATCACTGACTGACCGCAATACAAGCAATAAATGACGTTAGTTTCAAAGTAAAATCCATAGTGCTTAAAAATATCTCATAAATGAGCTACATATCATTGATATCTGCTATATATCATTGAATATTAGTGATATATCAAAGAAGCGATCAATTATATTTTCCTTTATTAAAGAACCTTTGTAGCGCTTAAGAATTTTCCTGAGAACTGTGGTTCTATCCTGCATCTACTTCCAAATACTACTTCAGCAACATATCAAACAAACTCTCATGACAGAAAAATGTTACACACGATTGCTTGTCTTATATATTAATATATTGTTAACAGCCAGTAGTTTCTAAGACATATGCCATAAATCCTTAAGAGCTGCTGTTTCCTAGTAACTACAAAATTTTTGATACGCCTACTTTTAGCGCATGCTGTGGTTTTATAAATTTACCAAGTGTCGAATAATTGTGAAAAAGAAAAACCAACTAAAGTTTTTGCTTTTAATTATCCTGCCGAAAAAATCGCAGCGCTAATTTACTGTTTATTTAATGCATTCCAATGCTGACTTGTCGACTGATTTTTTCTTTCTTCAAATTTTTGAGTTAAAAATAACATGATCTTTCTCTGAAAGAAAAAAGCAAATTCTACAGCGTACTCCTCAATGCTGCATTATCCTTTGAAATCAACGCATTATAACTCAATAATCAATCATGTCATCCTGCTGCTGTTGCAGTTATTCTTTCTTCTATTTCCTATATATTGCATTGTGGCTTCTGTGGTTTTGATGTCCACCTACATTTGTATCCTTTTATTTTTTTTATTATTTTTATTTCAATATCTTTATTGGTTAGTAAGAAAAAGAGCATCCGCCATAGTTAGCAGCTGATACCCTGTTGTCATTTTAATATTTTTTTTTCTTCTTTATTTTCTTTGATTTCTTGATTTCTTTTCTTCATCTTGGCACTGTCTCATTTGTTTTCCTTTGTAGGTGTGAAATTGTATCCTTACCCATGCATATCCTGTTGACGTTTGTTATTGAGTTGTATGTTGTATTGTTCATCTCGTTGCCGCCTGCTGTTGTGTTATTTCGGACGACTGTGTTTTCCATTCAACATATGTTGGACAAATGTTTTGTATGCTGATAGATTCATCATCATGTGGGTGTCGAGGTACTGCATTATTTATACGGTTAGTATACATTGTTGGTAGTTTTGTTGCTATTTTTTTGTGTCTGTGTTTTTTTTTTGTAATAATACTTTTGAATTATGCGCTGACTCGTCGTTTTTCATTATTCGCTTAGCCTTGAAATAATTTTTGGTTTTGATTTGTTAATAAAGAGTCATTTGTTGGACTTAATGTTATAATGCTTCTGGCACAATCGGCATATTGCTAGACTTTTAAAATAGGATTATCAGCTCGTCTTTTTATGATACATTTTCTTGCCTATTTTATTAGTAGCTCCTTACACCTTCTTAAATTTGATAGTATGTACATACATGAAACTGAATGATGTTAAATATTCTGTTGTCGACAATTTTTCATATGCGGGTGATTGTCCTTTAGGGACCTTTTTTGGTTTGAGTATATTTGCTTAAACTTCGACTGTGTCTTTTCTTCGACAGGTTCAACCATCAAACTTTGCAGCATTTTTACTGTCATATGTCCAAGAAATCGAAATGAAAAATTAAATTCAAAAATTAACTTAAAATATGAAAATGCAGTGAGGACTTTCTTTTTTACCGGTGAAGATAGTGGGAGAATTACACACATAGTTTTTGACCAGAGCAATTTAAGTCAGACGCTTTTGCCATTCGATAGTGTCTTGCTAACACAAAAACAAATTGCATCTGCAGTTATTTGTGGACATAAATGAAACTAATTATAGTTAGAGTTCCCGCAAACTCTAAGAATGTTACATTTGTTTTGTGCAAATTATCACATCAAAACTTCATAAAAATCGAAATAGCTAATGACTTAAAAATTAAAATTTTATGCGAAACTAAAGCTTGATATGAAATAAATTATATAGTCCATTAATTAATTTATAGAAACACAATATGTCAAAAATAACACTAAGTTTCTTTCATTTCGTTTAATTAGATCCATATAATAACTGCACTCAAGCAGCATTTTAATTAAGTCAAAGACCATATGTAGCGCTCATATCCTTACAGCATTATCTGAAATTAATTATGGTTCAACAAGAAGGACCACAGCTTGACCGGCTGCCATATTAAATTAATTATAAATCTAACCACACAGCAACGCAGAACCGCTACAAAGCAACAAATGGAGAATATATAGAACAATAAGGACACATGAGTAAATCATGCATGCAGCACACACGTTGTATAAAAGCAGCCGAAAAAAAAAACAAAAGTTCAGCGAAGAAATAAAACAATTCATACATTCAAAATATCTAGAAAGAAAAACTCAATATGAAACAGAAAACTTTTGGGGTAAAGATATAAAGCTAAAAGAAAAAAAAATTCGTCAAAATAAATTCCAAATACAAATACTTACTACACCAACACTTGGCCACAAATCTTTTGCCAAAGTCACCAGAAATTCAATTTTTTTTTTTATTTATTTTTTTTGGTTGCAATAAGCAACATATAAATCAATATAGCGCAGCGCATTGGCAAGGACTACAAAAGTTAGTTAAGACGTTTGCGAGTATTACGATATCCTTTATTTTTGGATACAACTTGAGCAGAGTCTTTTTTGGTATTTTTTTTTTCTTTCTTGTTAAACTGCACACATCATGTGAGCTGAATTAAAAATTAGGCTACATTTGGCCGTATATCCTTTCGTGCGGAAAAAAGTACCGCAACACGTAATTCAACCCCGCAATCATAGACAACAACTAAATGAGAGCAACCACACAACCAAGCGTAGCAGTCGGAAAGAAAAGAAACAAACGGTTTGCCAAATCTTTAACAAAGTCACTGCGCTGCATACGTGTACGGCGCGCCGGTGACATTTTGTTAAGGTACGACAGTGTTGCCAGTCGTAGAGATTTCTTTTTTGGGTCAGGAATTCTTAAGTTGTACGAAAATTTTGAAAAAGTATGGAATTATTTTTACATGTGAACTGATTTTTTAATATTGAAATTTGATTTTATGAAACCATCGTGCATTTTATTGAGAGTGTCGTATATACAGTACAGTATGTGTCAACACTAAAAAAATTACATTAAACATTGGTAAATTAAGTAAAAAGGGTTTAAGCTAGTCTTACTTGTTTCATCCGTTGCTAAGCGCAACCATCAGCGGCTTTTAAGTCTTTTAACTTAACCTAACCTTAAATTTTTCATAATAATAATTTTTTAACATACTGTTGGTTGTTTTTTTTTTCAAGCTTCAGCGATTTTTTAAAATGTTTTAAAATGAGTGATAAAGTGAGTGATTCCAATAACAATTAAGTATGTACACTACGTTCAATATGATATAATATATATCGTTCTATTATATTTCCAAAAAAATTTGCTTACATCGGGTTTTTCGAAGCTTTATTCCTTAACAAAATCCAAAGTCTGGCAACATTTACCGTCAATATACTTGAACTCATATATCTGTCGCATAAAGAAAATGTCATTTAATTCAACATTTTTTCTTAATGTTTCTTTTATTTTTTGTTTTCCCATTATTGCAAAAATCTGTAGCGGTTGAAGGGCTTTGAAGTATGGTATTCGTTTTTTATATACTGCTTTTTTAATGGGCTAAACCGATATTGTTTTTCCTATGATTTATTTGATTCTTGATTTCATTCTACGTAAGTCACAGTTAATCTTTTTCTAATTCAATGAATTTCAATATGAGATGTGGTATTGGCAGTTTAGGTATCCCTTTCAGATGACGTCTGTAATAGTAATGCTACACATAAGCTCTTTGTTTAGCTCTTAATGGGAAAATTGGGTTGTTTATGATCTTTTTGAAGATAAGAACACAATTTTAAGAGTAAAGCAGGAGAATATAATAGATTCATCTCAGATATATATTTATTTTTGCAAAATATGCTTTCAGAGCAGATAAATGTATATTTATAAAACAACTTATCAAATCATACCTATCTATAATTTTTTTATTTGATATGTACTTTTTTTTGGGTATATTAAATTTAAAAATGCAATCAACTTAAGCCATTAACCCTTGAAAAGAAAACATCTTAGGAGTAACGTCAATTTTGCGACTATTTATTTTAAAGTTAAAATTAAAAAATTATTGATATCGTTTTTTTTTAAATTCAAGGTATGCTGTTTACTAAGCATTTTTTAAAGATATGTTTTTTTGAAAGAAAGTTAGACTATAAATATTAGTTAGGTCCATTTGTTATTTCTTTCATGTTTATTGAACTAAAACGCATTGATCAACTTGTAAAAACTTACAGGAATATTGGGCTTTCCAAAATGCCTGAAATAGTTCAATGTAATAATGTTTAATTATTATATAAGTTACTCTTAGTGCAGTTGCTGCAGTAAAATTGTACCCGTACAATTTATGAGATTTACCTTCTTAGGGTTAAGACAACAAGTGCCTTCGCAAAATTTTAGATTTTTTTAGCTCGATTTTCCAAATTTATCCATATTCAAAGATATCAAAAACACAGCCACATTTTCAATTAAAATAATTCACAAAATATTCAACGATTTCAATACCATCAATTGATCATTTGAACACATCAGCTTTTGATAATCTCGATAAGCCACATTTCCACAACAATAAATTTTTACTTCAACAAAGTTGCCTTAAATTCTTCTAATGCCACGCTAAGCTACAAAATTAATTGAAACCATAATTTTCATAAATATTAAAATTAAATTCTATTCCCACAAAATTTTAAATCCAGAAATATTATTCGCACTGCACTCAAAAATAGATTCACATACGCCACAGTTCAATTAGTGCCAAACAAATAAACCAAAAAGACTACGGCCGAAAAATGTTGTTTATGAGCTAAAATTCATCATATTTATTAACGTGTTGTTGCTATTGCTGTTGTATTTGTTGTGTTATATGAGACTAAAATATTTGATCTTAATTGGGCCGGCGCGTGGTTGTCTATATTTGTCTAAATAACTGGCGGTCGCTCTAACTGTTTGTGAGCTTAAATTCTGCTGGTTGGTGTTGTATTGATCCCTGTAGCAATTGTCGTCCTTTTTCCCTGCATGCTGCTCTTCAATATTTACGCAAACTCTGCAACGTTCGTTGGTGCTCACTTTGCTAGCGCAGCATTAATTTAAGGATTACGTGCTGTTAATCCTTTGCAATTTGTTTTTGTATAAAACACTTTTGCCATAATCAATATGAATGACCTTAGTGATAGCCCAGTAGGGATATAAGTGTATGTGACAAAAATATCAAAATAATGTTTGTCCAAATATTTTTCTATTATAAGGAAAACTTAAATCAAGTTGGATTAATTTTGTTTAAGATGAAGCCGAATTCCACTAAGCATATTACTGCAAGCCGCACTAAGCATTATCCTTTTTTTTTCAGTTTGGTTTTCTAAAAACTTTAGATTGTCATTCAGACTTCACATCAGATTGGAATCAGAAAGCATGATAAAATATTCTAGCTCTATTATGGCCAAGAATTGACCTGATTGATAAGTCGGATAAAAACATTAAGTTGCCGATAATTACGCCACAAAAACAGTGTCCTGTTAGTACCTTATGTTAGAAACTTATATTAAATTAGCTACATTCAAGAGTTATAGCCCTTAGAGTCAGAAAAGGTTTGAAAACATAGAGGATCTGATATATTATGTACCAGACCCTAGCATAATCGAGTGTTCCATAACGTGGAAAGCATCGACGGTTTGCAAGGGAATAAAGGTTGGATACCTACAGTGCCTTGTTCTGTTCCCATGTTTAATCCTTTTATTACTCATTCCCTGCTGGGTTACAATTTCCGTTTTAATATTAAAATGTCAATGCGCTGCTCTGTGTAGAAAATCAAAATCGTTGAAATTATTAAAACCCAAAAACTTAATCATCCAGGATAATATTTGCTCAGTGATACGCGCTTGTGCCGTAACGCACGTATAGAAATAAACGAAAAAATTGGATATAGGCAGACAAACAAACAAATATGCATGCACACGCTCAAATACACACATACGAACGTTGATATAATCGTTGAGACAATTTAATCTCTAATCAAAATTCAAATCGAAAAGCATTGCAACACATTCACATGGGGACCACTAGAATGGAATAAATGGCTGGGGAGTGGAATATCCCAATAGAATGCAATCATATATGGCAGTAATAGGTAATAATAGCAAATAGCAATAACTACAACAACAACAATCACAATTACTACACATACATATACAATTGCAAATTGAGTGAAAGCACTATAAATTTTATGTGGTGCACGGACAGTCATGAGTTTTGTTGGGCGTTTTAATCCGTTAATGAGAGCAATGGCCACAATAATGTATGGCGGTTTAGCAATGTTGTTAGACAAATTGGAAAAATTATTGCTAAAAGGAAGTTCATATTGTTGTCTTATTCGTTTATGTGTGAATTTAAATGCTTTGCTCAAAGCATAGTTACAAATCAGCTTACCTTGGCAGTTGTTTGGTAAGCAATGTGTTTGTGCTAAGTTTTACGAAAAGGAAAATAAACTTAGTGCTTATTGAAAAACAGCTTACCTTGGAATTAGCTTCGTAAGCAGTATTCTTTTTCACTGTTTTATGTTGAATTTTGCTTTTTCTTTCTAACACTTTTTTTGAAAAAATAAAATAGTTTTGTGATTCTTGATTTCTTAGGATCATACCTTGGTGGGCAGTGATTTTTATTAAAAAATTTTAATGTTTTTAATTGAACTTCTAAAAATACTTTAAGCGAAACTACTTACCAACTAAATAACATTCATATGTGGACTGTAAGCTGATTTTTTATGCGGAGAAGGTTGTTATTTGATGATGCTTTTATTTTTAGTAAATTGTTACATTCATTTTGTAAAACTTGATTACGAACTAGCTTACATAGGAAGCTGCTTTGTAAGCAGTGTATTGCCTTTTTATCCTTTTATATCAATAAACCGTTATAGGTTATGAGCAATTTCGTGGGAATCAGTTACCAATCAGCTTACCCTGGCCTATTTTTTGCTTAAGGCTTTTTCTGATATTATTTTGTGAATACTTTTGTTTAATTAAAAAACCGCTTACCTAAGTAGTTTGTGTGTAAGCAGTGAATTTTTTCAATTGTCAACTTTTCTCTATATTTAAGAATTTCAACAATCCCAATTTTTTCAAAAACAAAATGTGTCTTATCAATACAAACATTAATGTCAATCGCATGTCAAATTTTGCGTAATAAGGGTTAATACTCTTTACTTTTGTATTCAATAAAAATTCAAAGCCTTGGTTTTAGTATTTTTTCAACAATTTTTTTTTTCTTGTCCTTGCTATAAAAGAATTTTCAACGCCATGTAATGCTGATTGACAGTTCTTGACAGCAACATTTTAATGCAGCAATCGATAGGGAAAACTTTTATAAGTGCGGTAGGGCATATTTTTTTGACATTGTCATGAATTTCCAAATTGCCTAGGGGTCGTATTTATGTAAGAATTCGTATGATTGAAGAAGCATATAGCTCTATTTGTGGAATTATTATGTAATGCAGAAGCAGGTTTTAATTAAATACGCTTATTGAATAGTTGACGCATAGTTGTCATTCAAATTTTTTGGAAATATTTATTATTTTCTGCCTGAATTTTTGCAACAGCAAACCTTGCAATATTTTCCTATGTATAAAAACTATTCAAGAAATCTTAAGGTTTTAAAAAATTTTCTTTAATTTAACCGACGAAAAGAAAAAAATATTTAAGTTATAAATTTTTCTCAATCAAAACCGTTAATCCTACAACGAAATTTAAAAAATATCTCGAAACCGATTTTTGTACCCGTCAAATTGGTGGGTAAAAAGAAAACGTTTCTCAGTTTCCATTCACGCCTATATAATGATAGCCATATTTCGGTTCCAATTCAATAGACTGCTTCTTCACATAAAGCACAATATGAACTGAAGCGTTTTTTTTTTAGATTGGCATTCAAATTTTGATCAATGACCGGAACATTTTATTTAAGAAATAATATTATATACTCAATTCTAGTAAAATTCACTTAGCTTCGAGAGATAATCTTTCAATTTTCTAATTCAAAACGGCAAGACTTCGTTGAATATAAAGTTTAAATGTCGCCCTTGAAACCAAAACGTTATCTGCGGTTAATGCTCATTTAAAATTAACATAAAATCAACCCACATTAAACGAAAATCTCTGCTTAAGAATCTACCTCAAATTTCACTTAATTAATAACTTAAATACAAAAGTAAATCCTAGAAACTGCCTTTGGCTTAAAATTAAAATTTTAAGGATTTATGAAAATAAAACAAGAGTATTCAAAAGGTTCATCATACCTAACTTAATCCTACATTATTGCCTTAATAGGAAGTTTAATTATAAGTAGAAGGAAAAATATGAAAACGAATCTTAACAAACTGTTAAACTCTTCAATTTGAAAATCTTTTTTTTTTTTTTTTTGCAGCCACAGGCGGTCAGTTAATTACAATATCAAGTAAACCGCAACGCCTTTTGTAAGCCAATAGCAGCAAAACCATGAGTAGAATCAGCAACAGCAGCAGCACCTCAAACGGACACTTCAAAAGAATAAAGGAACTGCGTTCAGATTTCAAACGGCACTGAAAGTATATGCGTTGATGTTCGGGTAACCAGATAAGAAACACCTTACAGCTAACACCTAGCAACAACAACATCAATAATAACAACAGCATTTGTACAGTTTACAACAAAATAAGAAACTGTGTAGGCTGACAGTAAAAACGATGCACGAGCAATAGCAATTGGGAACATTTGAGTGAAGTTGTTATAGCGTTAATTAGGTGTCAGGTACACGCTAGTTCCAAGATACCGAGGATGTTCTACAAGAAATATAGATTTGAGCGCAGGTAGTAGAAAAATATGAAAAAGAAAATCATAGAGACAACTTCAGTTAAAGCAAAATATACAACAGCTGTGGGTAAGTTATTTTAAAAAATTTTAATATTTTAATTTCTTACTCATAAGCATTTAAATTATTACTCGCTTCCGCTAAGGATATTTTTAAACTCAAACTCTTCGATTCGAAATGAAAAAAATAGGCTGAAGATTTAATTCAGAAGCAAGCTAGAAACAAGCGTCATCAAGTTATTTGTGCTACTAAGGTGAATAAAACTAGCACTAGTTCCATAAAGGCTTTTCAGTTCAGTTCATAACCCTCCATGAATTGGTAGTTGTATGTTTTAAGTAAATAAAAGGAATATTATTAGAGATTTATTCCAACAAAATACCGTCGTAAATTAGTTATTTTGTCAAAGTTTTTTCCTCGTTACTGAGAGATATTTCACTTTTATTAAGGTCTAACAAGGCCACTTTTTTAAGTGATTTTGCATAACAAAACCTCAAGAAATTAAACCTTGGAATGCTATTTTCGTGCGTGGGTTGCTTTGATTATTTTTTCCCACCGTTTCTAACACCACACAAACTTGCAGAAGTTAGGATTTTTATCAACTAAATTTCATTTAAATTTTATTACCTAAATTTTAAATCCTAATACCTTAAATGATTTTTCATTAAAAACCCTCAACAGATAAAATATACAATAATTTTCTGATTAACACATCATTTAAGTAGGTGTTTATGAAAATGATGCGCTTTTGTTAGAGATATAAGTAACAGCTCAAGACAAGCTGCCCCATTTCATAAACATTTTTCATAAAAACACTAAGAGGGTAGCATTATATGTTTAAATGACAACATTTTAAAGCAGAAACTCTAATCTCATCAAAAAAATGTTAACAAAGAAAAATTGAAACCCATTTTCAACAGCTAATCATGGTGGACAACAATTTTCACCAGTCAACTAATCAGAGTGCTGACTGCCACCGCAGACACCTCGAACACTATGAGCACCTGCTGTTTTGAGAATGATGCTGATGCATGCGATGAAAGCGGCCGGACGACACTTTTGACACCCACAAAACCAGATTCAATGAAATATTTATAAGCTATGGAATAACTTGGGAACCCAAAATTGTTAACAGCTTAATTAGAAAAACATTAGGGGAATTTATGTGCTCCACAGCATAAGAGCGCAGTGGAATATGGTTATGCATTTATACGAACATTTTTTTGTGAAGCAGATCATCGATAGTTTGAAACGAAAATTTTAATTTTTTACTAGCGCTTTCATTATCATCACAAAAATCTTGATTGGTTCGCTACAATAACAATGCAACACTTGTTACACACGCCTATAGAGTTACCAACTAATGATGCTAACAAAAAAAAAAAATGCATCGACGCGACGATAAAACGATACGTAACAGCGATAGTTAATTGATTTATTTGGTACAGGGTGCGATATCTTAATTATGCATCTTTATATGTCAATGTGTTAGTGAACTGTCAAGGCCCAAAATTTTTCTTTTAAGTTTTATAAAAATTTTTTTCTTTTTATTAACTGCAACGAATTTGTTGTATTAACGCCAACCAGCAGCGATTGTTATCCACAATCTGAATTTGCATTTCTAGTTTTTGTTTTCTTTTATTTTCTTTTGTTTTTTTATGCATAAATCAGCATGGCTCATAAAATAAGAAAATTAAAGTCATCTAAATTAATTTGCATCAGCAACTTTGAGCATATTTTTTTTTAAATACTTCTCTAATGCGATTAAGTTGTCGTTGCATGTGTTGTTGTTGTCGATTGCAGTGATATGCTAATTTATTGTTATTAACAAGTTGTAGCATTTTGTTTCGATAAGCGTTGAAATTGATTTTTCAAACATAAAATCTTTATTTAAATGTTAATTTTATATGAAATTTAAAGCTTCATATATTAATTTATGCAGTCATTGCAAAATTTTGTCAATTCGATACTAAAAATCAAACGAAATTTAAGTCTTTTGTTTTTATCTGAAATTTATACGATGATAGTGCACATTAAGCCACTGCATTATTTCATTTATCTATATGAAATTTCTTTGAGTAAAAATCGAATACGTACCGCAAACAAACAGAAACCAATACACATAGTCCGAGAGATAGCACCTTAAGTTTTTGCATTTTTCGAATATGATCATAATATTCTAAAGGATAATTTCATAAATGATTCTGTAAATTTGATAACAATGAATTTTTCCTTTTAAGGGTGGATCCTTAATTATTAGGTTCGAAAAATCAAATTGTTATTATTGCTTAAATGAATACATAAGAAATTTAAACATGACCGATTCAAAGTATCACGGTCGGAATCGAGCTTGATCTTCTTAGATCTTCTAGATTGTATTGAAAATTTTCCTTTGAAAAATTTGAAGAGCGTTTTTTTTAGTATTAATTGACTCTTTCGCTACACAAGAATGTTTGCTGTGTAGTGCGTAGACTTAATAGCTCAGTGGCCGATAATATCAAAAGTACCGTCATCGCAGATTTGGAAATTTCCAGTGAAAAAATTACTGTGAAAAATGAACTCGATATGATGAGGATTTTGTTGCCGGAAGTATTTTTAATTAAATTAATCATTTTAAGAAAACTCTTTCAGAATAATCCGGTATAACAACTTATACTCTGCCAAAAGTGTCAGAGTGTCATATCTAACTGAAGGAGCTGACAGATCATAAAGTTTGGTACAGGTTTATTTGGGATGCTCCTCCAAATTTTTTTAATTCTCAATAACGGTACTTTCGACGCCATCGGCTTCCCACTTTTAATATGCATTAGTGCATGTTTGTAATAGTATCGTCAATACACTTTTTTAAATTCTTTTATGGTGCTAGAAGAGTAGCATTGATGACAGTTTCTAGGCGACTTTAACTTATTAGCATCGTACTGAATGTCAGTAGTTTTCATTAATAATTCGTCAATCTACACCGATATCGATATAAAGAAGTTTCAAAGAGCTCAAAAACTTAACATTCATGTGCTGTAAATAACTCTTTTTTATAAAAGGTTTTTTTTTTCGAAAGAAAAAATCATTAACAAGCTTTAATGATTTTTAACACCTAAACAAAAGGATCATATATTTCTAAGGATATGCGGCATTTCACCAAAAGAATCCTCTCAATCAAAAAACAAAAAAAAAAAACAAATAAAATATCCAAATAGAAGAAGATGCAAGAAAAACACATTGTTGGTCATTAAGACGCGCACTGGGGGATTAAAGTGAGAAATGTAGAAAATCAAATTAACAGAATTTTTATTTGCGTAACATGCAGCATCACACGTTTAACAATTGTGTGCGCATGTGCAACATGCTGTGGCACGTTATTTTTGCTGCCTGTGTTTTTGTTGCTTAGGTTGGCATTAACTTGAAATTACAATAACAATAAAATAGAAAATGTTACTACGCGCGCGCACATGTGCAACAGAAAATCGGTATCCTTAATTTTTATATCTTTTGTTTATTTCTCATTTCTGAGTTTACTTACGCTGCGAATCGTAGAAAATGTTTATTTTATTTTCCTTTAATGTTTTTTCTTCACACTTTATAGGTATTATAATGTTATTGTTGTAGTTGCTGCTACAACCAAAGTCTGCGGCATTGCTGGCGGTTATTTAAATTCGATAGAGTTTCTTCTTGTTGACTGTCGGTGTAACCTTTGATGTGCAATTTTAAAGATGTAAAATAAATTAAGCATCAAAAGCTGTATAAATAAAAATTGTAAATTAATAATATGAAATTAAGACCGTGTGCTTAAAATTCGCTTCAACTGTTGTGTCTGACATAAAATTTTAACTTAGCTGCCAACGATGGTAGGTAGCATTTCTGCAATAATGCATAAAATCTCTGACGGTTGAACAATTTTAATTTTTTGTTACTCCACAGACATAGCTTAATATTTGCTAAAATTTTTTTTATTTCCAAACTAATAGAAACTTAACACTGTAACAGTCGCCAGTAACTGTTAAAATTTTTCGACTTAAGCTCTCACTAAAACGTTTTGGCATTACCAACAGCGGCGGCAATAAATAAAAATTGACACAAATTAAACCTCAAAAGTGCGCTGAATGTGTAAAAGGTATATGCTGCACTTAAACGTAAGCGCGCTATGTTAAATCACCTGCACTTTAGGGAAGCACAGTAAATACCACCAATTTCCTCTTCTCCCCTCTTTTTCACAAAAAAAAAGCTAAGTATACGATGCGCTGCAAATCCGATTAAGGACAACCATTAGAAGCCGCTCACCACTGCGCACATTAATGCAACCAATGCTGTAGCTTAGAAAAATAAAGTCCACATTTCGCTGAGTTTCGAATGCACATTTGCACTTTTAATGGCTGCATGCATTTACGCGTTTTTCACACACTTTTGTGCAAGGGGACAAAAATTTCAATAGACGCCAAATTTACTGAAAGCAATGTTGGTGCCTAATACGTAACAATTATTTTGTTTGTATTGGTTATGGTCATGGTGTCGCTGTATTTTGGTCACACAAACTGTGATAGTTTGTTAGGGCGCTGTTGATTGTAATGACATAAATGACGCTCAAATCTAATCAAATAGTTAGACGCGTATTACAACCGTTTGCAACTTTGAGTGTGGGTGAAAGTTTTTGAAAAAAAAAAATGCCAATATATCAAATTGTTTATAAAGGATGTTGTTATTGGGCGCAGAATGAGACCTTTTGAGAGGAAACAGCGCAAAAATTAAAATAAGAAACTACAATTTTCCTCCAAACCCCGAGGCAATTTTTCCATGAAAAATCTGGAAACTAGCACGAATTATTTTTACAACGATTAAGCATCAAAATTAATATGACAATTTATTATGTGCTATATCCTTTAATTTTTTGTAATTATATTTTATTAAGGTACTACAAATTTTCGTATAAATTTTCATCTCATAATTGCTTAAATGATAAAATTTATCTTATAGGCCATGACTGTTATTATTTTAACTAACTTCCAATTTACTTTAAAGCAAGTAATCTTCTCCATTTGTTAACTGAAACTTCTTCCAAAATTAACCTCAATTCGTAATGTAAATTAAAATGGCAAATACTATTATTATAACTATTCCACTGCACACTTAATCCCCCCCCCCCAAAAAAAAAGCGCACTAAAAACACCTTGACCAAGTTTTAACCAACAGCTTTTACCTCTCTACTATTCATAGCAAAATTGAAGCAAGCAAAACGAAAAAAAACCGCATAAAAATTGCGGATAAACTCAAAATTAAGCCACAATATTGCTCTGAATATATTTTCAATTAAGCCTTGCAAGCTGCAGGAGATGATGCTTACGCTTGTAGAGCGAATTTTACTCTTGAAAATCTCAACCGTTGCGCACCTCCTTAAAATTGAAAACTAAAAATAAAGTAAAAATGAGAAAAAATAGTGCAAATCCCTAGTAAACTATGTCACATGAGGATTACAAGCAGCTGCTGCTGCTGCTGCTGCTGCTAAGAAAAAAGACAACCGAAGCAGCAGCAGCAACACCGAAAAATTGTCATCATTGTTGCTGGCATTTTTAAGCATTGGAAAGTATTAAAAATGCGGCGCCATATTGTGGCTAAATTAGATGAAGATTACTGCTGTAATGTAGAGTGGGCCTTAATTACAAGATTGAAAATAAATTATAGTTTTACATGTATTCTATTATGTAATATGTAAATATAACTTATGAAAAATTTTCATAATTTTAACTGAACTTGATTTTAGTCAGACTGAATATAACATTTTTATCAAACCACCTAAAGTATCATAACATTTTTAACATTATTGTGCATACAAAATTTTACCATTCATAGTAAAACCATACTTTTTTTATGTATTCAACATTTATTGTTGAATGTCCACTCTACCACAGTTTTTAGTTGCTCCTATTGTGGGCGCACTTAAGGCACTTTTTACGCAAAATTAAGGTCAACAGCGAAAAGTTTTTTAAGCACCTAAAACTAAATGTTGCAGGCTTGCTATTCGTTGTGGTTATGTTTTCTATACGAAAAAAACAAAATAAATAAAAACTCAAGTGCAACACACGGCTTAAGTGAAAACTTTAAAACAAATTAATGTAGTGGAAGGGTAGAATTTTAAAACTACACACTTTTTGTTTCGTTTTTTTCTAAGTAGAGTTACCTTTTTTTAAGCTAAATGACTCATTTGCATAAGCTGCTGCTTGTGTTAGATTAGGGTGAATTTTTCGAAAAGTTTGGCATATATAAGTATAAAACAAAATATATGTAAAGGCAGCATATTAATATTAACAGAAAGGAAAAAAAAATAATATTTTTTAATGTACATAATCACATCAATAATTTCAACAGCTTTAACTTTCAGTATATAACTTTTACTTAATATATACTCCTCTATAAATCTGAGTGGGAACTTTTGTATATTAACATTTTTTCTTATTGAGCAGTGACCTTTTTCTTAGACTACTTGTATTATTCTTTCAAATTGTTTCTGCTTTCATAAGCAATATAATCTAGCTTATACACAAATATAATTCACACACAACTTTTCATTTGACAGAGTTCAATCTAGGTCAGTCATGAAACCAAGTGACAAATGCCAATAAAAAATTAACTTTGACTTAATTACCTACAGAGCACTTTTTCTTTTGATGCATATAAACTTTGGCTAAAGAATGAGAGAATTTCATTGCTAATAAAATAAGTAAATGCCACTTAAGCGGATGTATGCAAAGCCGATAGGATTAGCACAGTTGTTACAGTGAGATTTTCTATGTAAAGGTATTTGCTAGAACTAAGGTATGACACTGAATTAATTAATAGAATACATGAAAGCTGCTTTGATAGAAAGTAAAATAAATAAGCATTTAATGTTGAATGGAATTCCTTAAGGAAATTTGTATATAAAGATATATGTAAATATATTGTTAGTATAACTTGATTGCCAATTAAAATAAGCTCAAATAAAAAAATTTCTACACAAAACACAAAACAGTAAGGGGTAGACGGTGTAATGCTAAATCACCTTTAAAGTTTGAAATCGTTTAATTATTTTTTTTCAATATTTTTTTTAAATTTTGCTCAAAAGACTTAAAGACTTTAGAAATATAGAACGATACGAATTAGTACATCAGAGAAAAATCATCAAATTTATTTTAATAACAAAAGGTCAAATATTTTGATGCAGCGAGCAAGAGGGTTAAACGAAAATAGCATCCACTTTCGAAAGTGTACCATATAGTCTAAAATAAATATTGTAAAATTTTTCGATGTCTTCTGTATAAGGTCTCAGCGAATACTTCAATGACGCAATTAGTGCTATATTTTGGGAAAAAGCGACTTTAAATTGCCGTTAAATCGCTTCGGATTATTTTCTTCGGGCCTTTTCTAAAAAATTCGCGTGCTTCAAAAATCCAGAGACCATTCTCCAACAGAAATAAAATATCAGCAATGAAATTCGTTCCGTGGCACCTGAGAGTTTGTGGAATATTATTAGAAATGTGTTAAACGAATAATAAATGTGTAAACCAGAAAGTTTTATAAAGCTAAACATTCGAAAAATCCCAGTCATTCAGCTCAAAATAATAACTGAAATATAAAAAAAAATTTTTGGTGCAGCCCAATATAGTTAAGTTTGATATTTCTGTAGGTTGACCCAACTTACTCAAGTTTTATTATGGCTGTTTGCTTATTTGTAGTTCAAAAGGATTCTTAAAATACGTAATACTGGCTGACCGGCAGACATTGTTCTGCCCTCTGTTATATGTCTCCCAAATTGTAAATTTTAATATGTATTATATCTGTCGAAACCAAATATCACACAAGCCTTCTCGAGTACCCAAGAAACATATGGTATAAACATGGCTTTTGCATCTTTTTTAATTTACCGAGTAAAAAAAACACCCAAGCCGCCTCGTGCATTCAATCTATAGAGCGGATATGTCTTCCTCTTCTGGTTACAAATGCATACAAAATTTCTGAAATAACACAAGATGGGAGGTGACACGCCTACTTTTTTTTTAGAGAATTTCACTGGTGCACGCACAACAACTCACAAGAAATTAATTTTAATCGTATGAATCGTATACTATTTAGCTCCTATAGGACTGGATAACACATGCTAAATACATGAATTTATATATTCATATATAAATATTTAAATGTTACAATGCAAAAATATACCTATACAACAATAGAACATTACAGTAATAAAACAATACAATAATAAAATAATATGAATACCAAAATAAAATAATATAGCAGAACAACAATACAATATACAATGCAAAAAAACAACAACTCAACAATGTAACAACACGACATTACAACAATGTAACAATAGTGCAATCAAAAAATACCACAATCCACTAATACAATAATGCAAGAATATCAAAATTCAACAATGCAACAATATATCAAAGCAGCAATATTATAGTACAACAATACAATATAACATCATTTCGGTATTGTATGGAATAGTGATCTCGGGAAATTCATGGATCCAACTCCCTAGTCCATGATAATAACAGGAGCTGCGATGGTACAACGACAATACAAAAATAAAACAATACAAAATTACAACCAAACAACAAACGACATTACAAGAATACAACATTTCAACAATCTAAGGACTGTGGGGAATTACGATACCAAGATTTTTCTGGATCAAGCTTTTTGGATATCAAATACAATGATACGATGGTAAAAAAATAGACAGTATAGCAATAAAGCAATACATCAAGAAAACAGTATAAAAATATAGCAGTACAAAAATACAATGTAAGAAATTTACAAAAATATCACAACAACAGTCCATATATTATTTTCTGTTTCACTCCAGAAACATTTCAGAGACAAATATCCTTAGGCCTTAGTAATAGCAAAAACTTTAAAAAACTATTGATTAAATTTGTCAATATAATAGCTGACAAATTGAGAACTTGTAAACATAATAAAATTGAAATTTACACGACTAGAATACAAAAAACGTTATTGAAATTCTGAAAAAAAAAAATGAATGAATGAATTCATTATTAAAATTCACTTTTCAATTTGTTCTACACAAAAAAACTAATAGAAAACTAATAATAACTGTATTGTCAGGCAAAAGGATAATACTGGCAGTAAGCTATTCATACAAATGTCCTGTCAATTGTCAACGAATTGCAAATAAAGGAAATGAAATGAAAAATTCAATTGAATAGCGAAAACAAAAATTTCAAATAAAGTGAAAAATATTATGCATGCTGCACTAAGCACGCTGCATGCAGGATATGCAGGCTGATCCTTAACATTGGTTTGTTGGTTGTTGGTTGCCTTAAGGCAAAATTGCAATTTTCGATAAGTATTTTATTTTGTGCTGACAGGTAAACAAATGTCAACACGTTGCTGTCGTTGCAGCAAATGTCCTCAAATAACGTGACATCAGGATAATCCTTATTCTCAGTTGTACATGTGAGTGAGCGTATATTTTGGAAGATGTATTAATGGAAAGAAAAACAATTTTCAATTACTTTTACGACAAACATTTGCAAGCCATTGTTTACATGGGATATTTTTTTTTTTGTTTTTTCAAGCTGTCCTTAAAAAAATTTTTATATTCTAGAGATTTTTGTTTTTTTTTTCAGTATTTGTATTGGCTTTATATTTTAATATTGTTTACTTTTTTTTTTGTAAGTTTTCACTCATTGAAAATCAATCGTGCCTATAATTATAAGTACTTAAGGAACGACTACGCGCTTCATATCCTTTTTTAAAAGGACAAATATTTTTATGTCAATTTGTGTGGGTATTTTTGCGTGCATATGTGGCTTAACTTAGCAGTAACACAGCTGTGCATAATTTTCATTTTCATAACGCTTCATAAGATTTTTTTCAAAAGATCATTGAAATATATAAAATACGGGTGCTTTGATTTTTGACCAAAAAAAAATAACTTTAAATGGAAAATCTTTCTTCAGAAATACGTTTTGAAGGAGTAGCGTAATACTTTCACATGCGGTCATGAGTTTTGTTGAAGAAAATTTATTCGCGTTGTAATATGTTCCCTTTACCAGATCTTTATAAGAGATTGTGTAAATTTAGAAATATGAACTTAGTTGCCTTCTTATGTAAAATACTAAGTGCACCATAAAACTCCGTTGCCGTTCAAGCATAACTGGTATTTCAAAAAACACTTTAATAGCACTAACGCTAAAATCGTTAATAGCAGTTTTTATTTACACAAATGAATTACATAAGTGCACTACGGCTTTTCAATAAACCATATTAGCAAAATTTTAACTGCTCATTAAAAATTGAAACCACTTATGCACTTCGCACTTTCCTGGCACTCAATAAAAATGCCACCTTTCTATTTTTTACATGCATATATTGCACATAAAAAAAACAAATTAAATTAAGAACTGCGCGCTAGAAATTCTGCACCTCTTTTACGCGCAACAAAATTAAAAATGCTTACTGCTTCCTAACTGCCTGCCTCAACTAATGAAACTTTATTACGCTCAACGGCGCTCTGACATCCACTTAAAATTGCAACTTAAGACACAAAAGAGATGCGGCGCATTGTCGTGACGTGATGTGACGTGATGACATTAAATTTGCCGCTACCATCCTGTGCTTTGTTTACCTTACCTCCTAGTGCTGCCGATTCGCATAACCGTATGCGTACCTAATTTTATGTGCAAAAAAAAAAAGTGTCAAGTAAAAAAGTGACTTCAACAACTAACGCTGACTGACTCCAACTTTAGCGTTGACTGACATGCAACACAAGGCGAAAATGTCAAAGCAGTTAGTTTTTTTTAATGTAATTAGTTGTGATATGGCATACAAAAAAAATGGAAAGAAAGTGGAGTAGAAAAACGTACACTTTTTTAGCATGCTACTGCTAATGTAAACAGCGCTAAAATATTTGGAAAAAAAAGTAGGTAAATAAAATTAATAGGTGTGCAAAAAAGTGGGTGTGTGCATGAGCAAAAAATAAAAAAATGTCATGTTACAAAAAAGTTTAAGTAGCGCGCTAATGGAACGTGATTAAAGAGCTAATTGATCTATTTAATTAACAATTTGTGCACTGACGAGAATTTGATATTTGATATGATTTTTTTTTTTCTGTTGATTAAAAAGTCAATTTTCGCTTTGATTAAAATTTATTATCGAACTTAATACAGTTGGTTATATTTTTTTTAAATTTAAATTATTTCATGTTATCAAAAATCAGATTTTAGAAAACTTTTTTAGAAACTTAAATTACTTGGAAGAATATATACCAAAATTCACGCTAAATTTGTGTTTCAAGCCATTTATGTGGTAAAGTTTTGTCTTTAAAAAACGTGAGCTGACAGTTCAGGGTTATTAAAACTGGAGCGCTACACGAAAGAAAAGCGCGTTTTCATTTTTAATCAACATTTCAAAAATAATGAAGGTTTGGCAGCTACTGATCAAAATTTTCATAAAGAATAGGGTCAGAATAGTCCACTAACTGTGATGAGATTAATAACAAAATTTAAGGAGACTATACCGATTCGTTATCGTAAACACTCTGGTGGTCTTTCAAAAAGTCTCTCAACACAAAACATAAAAAAGCATCTGCACTGTGGCCAAAAATTAGACATTTCAAGAAACTCCACAGCATATTATTCTAAAAAGAATTGCATTCTCATGCTTACAAAATACAATTAAATCAAGAACTGAAGCCTACAGAACACAGACAGCGAAGAGAGTTCGTATGAGGAAAGTGGTCGAAAACTAATTTTGACCATCATCAGTGGTGGTTCCGAGTCCCAAAAATGTCCGATTTCGGTCCATTTTCGAAAAAAAAATGTTATGCTCCAATCGTTGGAAAGAGGCCGAAAATGCATTTTGACTATTTCGGTCCATTTTCGAAAAAAAAATGTTATGCACCAATCGATGGACAGAGGTCGAAAATGGATTTCGAACATCATTTGGAGTATCTCCGGACCCTTGAAAGGACCCTTTTTGACCCATTTTTGGAAAATTTTTATTTGCTCCAATCGATTGGGAAAGTTTGAAAAATAATTTTGGACATCACTTAGGTTGGCTTTGGACCTTGGAAAGTATCGTTTTCGACCCTTTGGTGCTTTCCAAGGTCCGAAGCCGCCCTAAGGTATGTCCAAAAGCCATTGGATCATATGTTATCGGTTGGAACAAAAAAAAAAAAAAATTAGGGTGGTTCAAAAAAAATTTGTTTTGCACAAGTTGGTAGATTGAGCTCGAAAATGGCTATTTTCGACCATTCTCTATCGATTGGTGCAAAAAAAAACTTTATTTTTTTGCTCCAACCGATAAGAAATAGTCGGCAATGGCTTTTGGACATACCTCAGGCCGGCTCCTGACCTTGGAAAGCACGTAACGTAAAAAAAATTTATTAAAAAATAATAATTATCGACAATTAATTTAATATCTCTTATCAATAATAATTAAAAAGCAATTTTTAAAAATATTCCTTTAAATTGGGCAAGTTTTTCAATCACAAATAACCAAATAATAGTTATTTTGGGTCCCTGCTTTTTATCTGAAAACCTGGTGGTTCTCTTGTCATAGAAAGCCCCTCCTTTATTATGATTTTGGCTTTATTCCAATTATATTGCTAAGTTCTTGATGAAATGAAGTCATTGAAAGCGGTGGACAAGGCTTTCAGCTTAAATTCGGACGCTTTTAAGTTTTTGCTTAACTATTGAAGATGAATGTTTAGACTTTTTTTTTATTTTTGGGTGTCTCTTTTATTAATTTGCGACTTTTGTCAAAAGTTTTTTTTTTTAAATAAACTGTTTTCTTTATGCTGTACATGCAGCAACAACATCGTACTTCTATGAAATTAAACTACAAATTGTGAAAACAAAATCTACTCAAAATGTTCTCCAAACTATAGTCAATATAAAAGAGCGACAAGTATTTCACAAATTACTATATGCATACCAACACAAAATCTTGACCTTCAACGCACAAAAAATATTAAATAATAAATTGTCCCAATGAAGAGCAGCTCTGAGCTATAATACCCAACTTTCGAGTGTAACAACAAATAAATAGTACATCAAGGACAATAAACACTGTGCAGGGAATACAATGAAAAACTAACAGAATCCTTGAAAAAGTTTAAGCTGAGCTATGAGCAAAAAGTTGCCATTAAACAGAAAGAAAAAAAAAAAACAACTAACAATAATTTCTGCTAAGTAGTTGAGGCTTTTAACCAAATTAAAAATACCGTGCAAAATAAAAAAAATTCATTTTATGCTCGCACTACAAAATGGACACACTGACCAAGTACGGAAAATAAATGCTTTTTTCGTTCCATTTATGTGTGTTTTTCTCCACCGCAAAGCATTTGCTTTACTTGCATTTAATTTAAAACTTTAGTTAATCTGTTTTTAGTACCTAAGTTAGTTTAAGGTTCTCTGTGGCTGCTGCAAAACAAGGATAACAAAAAAAAAAAAAAAAAAAAATGCTGGCACAATAAGATGAGTTTTTCTTTACCACTACAGATTTGGTTTGTGGTCAAGTGGTGGCAAACTTGACTTTATGCCATAAACAGGGTGCTTTGCATAAAATATATTTTCTTTTTTATCGTCTGTATGCGTTAACTAAAGCAATGTTACTAAGACTGCGAGTGGTAGCTGCAACAATTAGAAACTGAATTCTAGATTATCCCAACCTGTATTTGTAATGAATTCTGAAAATTTGTTCAGTTGTTAAGGAGACACTGAACTAAATTGCATGACTTTTTGCAGCTGTTCTACACATAGGATTAAGTTAAGTTAATTGAACCTAATGCTGTAAATGCACTTAAGGACGCAAGCAAAAATAATATAAAAAAAAACCAGTAGCACTGCAGCATCTTTTAAAATATGCTGCATGCTGCAGAAAAAATCACAACTAACAGCAAGAACACAAATACCAACAAGTTAACCGCAGCATCCTTATATGCATCTGTGTATATGTATCCTTCGTTCAACTGACATTGCTTACGTCTGAAAGGCACTGAAGTGTAATGAATATAATTTTTATATGTTGTGTCCCACTTGGCTTTAACTGCGGCTTTACATAGAGTCAATTTTAATTTTATGAAAACTAATTGTTTTAGTAAAAAGAATTCTAAATCTAAAAGATTTTGCAAAGCAAAGCTCAATATTTACATCAAACGAAGGTCCACATCATATCAAACTGTATGTTTGAAATTTTTACATAGAAGAAAAAAAAACAAATCTAAACTGATACGATTTTTTTTTAATGTAAATTTTAAAAATAAAAAGTTTCATTGTAAAAAATTCTGAAAATAAGATTGAATGTATCTGTATCTGTAACTATTCAGCTCCGCTTCTGCATTTAATATTAACCAGCTTTAACATTAAAATAGCGCACAACGCCACAGAAATGAATATCAGAATTTAATTTAATGAATTATTTGTAGTTGGCAACGCTGGACGCAATGCATATGGAGAAAATAGCAATTGGGTCAGTAGCCATAGCAAATGCATGTTCCCTGCGGGCTGAGAAAACGTTGCCGATTTAATTATAAATGAAGTTCTTAATGAAATAACGAATAATTTAATCAATGACTTGCAATGTGAGGAGCTGCTCAAAATGTTGTACCAAACAAAAAATCATGATTCAATTGATCAGACAAATATCAATGTAAAAATATGTTATATCCCAGTTGGGACCTATAGAATCGTGGTCTAAAATGAACTAAATCTTACTACATAATCTCTTAGAAACCATATAACGCCGACTGCATTACTTTGATACGGATAATGTCCACTAACAACGGTGAAGATAAAAAAGGCTGATTTTTCATTTTTTATTTCAAATATCGGTGTCCCCAGATCACTTGGCCTGACAAACTGAAAAGTTGTTGAATTGGATTACGAAAGTAAAAAGCCTTAGCATTTGAAAATATATATATGTATGTCATAACTCCATATACGCTACAAATTGCCTATGCAGATTTCTTCCTAATTTCTTACTTAGTCTTCCAAAAATTACTACAAGTCTACTATAGCAAGGAAGAGTTCCTGCTGGGTAATCTAATCAGTTACATGGCGCCACATTGCAAAATAAAAGCAAAACAACTAACAACACTTGCAGCAAAAGCAACATCAGCTCCTATTGCATCCAGAGCGCGATATCAAACGTAGACCACTTTCAAAGTGGACGTGGGGAAACACAAATAACCGTTCGCTCTCAGCGTACTTTCTAAATCATAAGATAAACAAATTTTCTAGAGCTTAAAAAGGACTTGGCGTCATTATCGTCATCGTTGTCATTGTCGCTGGATAGTTACTTCTAAGGTATTACAAGCAAAAAGTGTATTCTTGAAATTTTGTCTTAACACTTTTCAAGCTCATCAAGTACATCTTCAAGTTTTGGTCAAAAAAAGTTGGTTGTCCTATGGCCATACATTCAGGTATTACCGGTATGGTAATAAGCTTTGATTGGTGAATAATTTAATATATTTTATATTAAATCAATCAAATTCAATCAAAATATTGTCAAATATATTGTAAACAAAATACATGCTCTCAATTTTTCAACTGACGTAAAGCCAGTTAAGCTAATAGCTGTAGTAGCTAAACCACTATTATTAATATTAAAAAATAAATCATGTCCTAAGCTTGATACTTTGATAAGACAAAATGAACACAATACAATTTAGAGCTTTTTTCTCTACCTTAAAATCCTGCATATACCATTTGCTTAGTTTACCCTATAATCACTATTGTTGTTACTAATGCCGCCAACAATGATGACGGCGAAAGCAATGCAAGCGATGAATGTATTACTGCTGCTGTTGCTGATGAGCGCCATGATGAGGTTGCTGATACTTTGCTTTAAATCATAGCAGACTTGCTAGTTGCAGCATCCTTGCTGCATCATCTTCCGCATTTTCCAACAATTGTTGATACTATGATTTGCTCTGCTGCTCCTCGGCAGCTTTATGCTCTGATTGTTTTTGTTGTCATTGTTGTTGACATTTTTGCTGTTGTTGCTTTGCAGCGATGAGTTGTGGCTTTATAATTATTATTACGGGGATTTCAAAGCGTTCACTCAACTTTGTAGTAGCAACATCCTGTAACTGCTGCTGCTGTTGTTGTTGTTGTTGCTGTTGTCCTTTTGCTCCAATTTGTGCAAATTCAATTTTAAATATGCATTCCATTTCTCATTTTATTTATTTTATTTATTTATTTACTTAAGGCAACCGAACGAATGCATGTTTATTCAATTTTATGCACCAGTTATGTGTTAATGCATATTGCTGTCTCTTTTCAACACTTTTATGTTTGTCTCTCTTACTAAGTGTATGTATGTGTGTGTGAGCAATTGTCGCTATTTGTTATTTGTTACTGTCTTCTCCACTGTGCACAATTAAGGAAACTCTTAAGTAAACGACAATGACAAGGATTTTAAAAGGACATGCAAGCTACTACGACTACTACACTCTGTTAGTTAAAGGGAGGGGGGGGGGGGCTAGGTGTGTATGTGTGTGTATATAGGATAGAGAAAGTGTTGTCGTTAAAAGCTTGATAGAGATAGTCATTGCTGTTGCAATGCTGCTGCAAATTAAGGAAACTCTAATGTTGACAAATTGTATTTGCTTGAGAAGTTAGCAAAAAGGAAACTTAGTAGGAAATTTAATTTTTGATTTAGTAAATTTATTTATTTATTTGACTATGCATGTATGCATTTATTTACTTGTCAATCAGTTTAGGTTAGCTATGCTGGTATTGCAAAAGAAATATGCACTTTAAAGGAAAAATTTGGCAAAGAAGCAAAGGTAAAGAAGTAAAGTTATGCAGCCTTAAAGAGTTATTTAAGTGCAAAAAAATTGAAGTGAATTAAATAGCACATGTAATATTCCTGTCTTGAAATGCTTAAGTCTTGTGCTTACCACCTTTCATCACATCATTCTTCGTCATAGTCTCGTCCTTCGAGCAGCAATTTTTATCTCAAGGGTCTCACAAGTACAAGCATTTTTAGAGCAAGTTATATTCTTGAGATGGTTTTGTTCGTTGCTCTAGCAATCTGCGGGATCTACCTACATATACTTTCCAGATTAGATAGTCAAAGCATTCGCAAGTCTGTGTCTTTTATCGGCGCATACAATAAGTTTGCGTATGCTAAAATGCGAGCTCACCTTTTGGCACGAAATCATAAGCCCGTGATAGTTCTCGAGAAGTAAAAAAATGGGCGGTGTCCAGAGCATTATATATCTGCTTTTAATTCTCACAAGATTATGCCGCATTCTACGCCACCACGTTCACCACTTCACTTTCTTTCATCACAACTTCATTTAGAGGCTGAGATGTGGTATATTAAAAAATTTTAGTTTATGTTAAAGTCTGAAAGTCTCTGTCTCATTGAGAGATTATTCACATCAGCCTTTTGTAGCTGATATTTTTCTCCTTTATCACACAGCAGAAATGTTGATCTCGCTCCAGAATTAGCAAGTGTTGCCCTAGCCAGAGAATACAACACGACGTATGAGTGACGTATGAGTGCTTTTCGATGGTTTTTATGTTTGCTGGGTCTGATTCCGGTGCGGTATCCCATAAAGATTTTTTTTTAATTTAAATAACTTATGTATCTCAAAATTTTTAAGTACCAAAATTGATTGCTCTTAAGCCAGTGAGCAATTACTTTGGATACATCAAAAGTAAAAGAAAGAAATAAAAATTCGATTTAAGAAATGTGCTCGAATAAAAACTCAAAAGCATTACTACGTTATCTCAAAATTTTTCTCCGCTACACACAAAAATTTTGCCCACTTTTGCCATTTGTCATTTCTTATCTCACATCGAACACGCATTTACCGCCATTTGGCAACGATTAACGAGTGGACAATGCAATGCAGCAACCCATCAACTGCAATTAATGTTTTTGCGTGAATTTCTCAAACGTTAGGCACTTCCTGACGACAACAACACAACAACAAAAAGGAAATCCGTGGTAAAATACAAATGCGTAGTTTAAATATGATTTCCCAGGCGACATTCCCACTTGAATAAGTGGGAATTTCAATTTATGAAACGCAGAAAATGTCTTGCACAAATAAACACGCACTCAGCAGAGCGAAAAAAAATATACATATGAGGGAAAAAACATAAAAATAAATAATAAGTGCTGTCCATCTATCGATTATTGAGTGCATCAGAGAAACTTTAACAACACTGTGATATTTTTGTTTTGTATGTAATTTTTATTTTTTTGTATTTCCTTAAATTGACGTTTGTATCTGACACTTAACACTTGAATGATTTTTTTGATAAAAGTTAAGCTGAGTTGCATTTACAGCCATTAACAGAACGAGTGCACAATAAGGATATGTTGTATATGTTGCGAGGAAGAAAAAAAAACAATGACGCATGTAATATCGAAATGTAATAAAATAAAAATGCAGCGTATGTGTTATTCACATGACACGCGGTAGATGTTGCATGTGAAAGTAGTGGGCACTCTGTCATGTGACATATGTATGTAAGTGGTAGGGTTCTGACAACCACCACCTCAGCATGCGTAAGTAACTCTGTTGCTGAAGATTTCAGTTTTTGACACGCTCAGATATTTGTGGTAAAAATTATTGAATTGCAATGTCGTCCTTGTAATGTTTGCTGCTGTTTTCTTTTTTATAGCGATAATTTTTTTTTCTCCTTTAAATCGTTTTTATTTCTCTGTACTTGCAATATTTCCGCAATGCTGATAAAATTGCTTTTATATATATTTGTTAAACTTTAAAGAACAATGCAATTTTTTGCATTTAAAACCTTTTTGTATTGAAGTGAATTTGAATGAAATGACATAGCAGTACATCAAAGTATTGCAAAGAGTGCTGCAAATTACTGGCATACATCACAGATTGAGATCAACGTTGAAATTTTCTTTTGAATTTTATTTATTTTTATTTGGACAATTGGACACGAAACGACACTTTAGAAAAAATAAATACATTTTTTCTGATACCGAGGAATCAAAGTTCTTTTAAATATATTTACTTTAAAGTATTTTGAAACATTTAAGTTTAAAAATAGACCTCATCCATCTTAAAGCCTCAATTTTTTACTGTATCCACCTTATTTTCTGTTAAATGGTCAAAACACGATAATGACATTGACAAAATAAATCAACAGCAAATTTGCAATTTTAAAATCTCACTTTGCTGCTTTATATTTTTTTCAATTACTTTTTAAAAAGTTTACTTTTCACTCCTTTTTTGACATTTACTTTCCTGAAGCATTCAACCGTATTTTGTATTTATTTACATAGTTTGGCATACACCCAACAGCAGCAGCAGCAGCAACAACAGCTGTAACTCTCGTCTTTTTCATCAAGAAAATCAAGAAGAAGAAAAAAATAACTGTAACCAAAAAAAAAAAAAAATGTGATGAGTATTGCCGAAAAAAAAACAAGGATATACGTGAGATAAAGTCCTTGGCTGCATTTGTCGCGCACACACGCAACATACGTTTTCAATATACCATTGCGGTTCCCTTTAACCCTCATTGCATCCCCTTTGAAGTCAAAACTGCACAGTGCAAATATAGTAAATTCAGTGAAGTGATTTCCGTTGCGGAAAATGAAAATCTTTCAAGTGTGAATTAAAATGTGTGTGTGTGCGTGCCGCTATATACAAAAGAATAAAAAAAGGAAAATCTTAACAAAAAATAGAAAAACATACAAAATTCTGCTTTAAACGAAATGGAAACGCATTTCAATTTCTTGACGTGTGAGAAAGAAAAAAAAAGAAAAAAATTTGTAATAAATAAAAATAAAAAATCAACACACAACCAGCAGACGCTTAAAATATGCGCTGACAGTAGAAAGTTAAATGTCGTATCGTCTTTGTGCGCTGTACTTGGGTGTGTTCAAAGCAGCGGGGGCAGTGTTGTGCAGAGTTTGTGACACTTTCTTTAGAGCAATTCTGTGGGAAAAAATTTTGAAACATGATGTCTTTTTCTCTCTCTAAACTTATCTAAGTTATCAAGCATTTTTGATTGCTGAAAATATTTACTGTCGGTTAGGAAAGTCTTTAAATCGCAGTAATTAACTTATCTTTTCAAAACAGGAATCGTAAATAATCGTTATTTTCTATAATTAAATTCAAAAATATCACAATGAAGGAAAAGTCGAAAGTGAGTTTGAGTATACAGATGAATTTCTTTTGACGAGAAGTCTAGATATATGACATGATTTTTAATTATGCGATTTTTATTTTAAAAATCAAAAACAATTGTTGTATCGGATTTCTATTTTTTCGATCATAAATAATCGTTATTTTGAATCTCTATTTTTTTTTTCGATCAAAAAATAATCGCTATTAAGAGATTTTAACATAAGGCAAGTTTTACGCAGTATATCTAGTGTGCCGTACGTTTCAAGATAAAAAAAACAATTAAAAATAACGATTATTTTTGATCGAAAAAATAGAAATCCAAAATATCGATTATTTCTGATCGAAATTAATAGGAGTCTAAAAGGACGATTATTTTTGATCGAAAAAATAGAAATGCAAAATAACGATTATTTCTGATCGAAAATATTTTTGATGAATATAATCAAACATTCAACTCTAATTATTGACATTTTTATCTATATTATATACATACAAGTATTCTACACCAATGCTGTTTTCTACACATATTTACACAACATTCTGTTAAAGAAACTACGCTTGAGTACAACAGCAGCAACGTACCGACAGCTGTCAACTGCAAGGATAATCGAGGAAGTATTTTTTAAATACTTTTTAAAAATGATTGCACGATAACTGGAAGAACTTTTAAAAAAGTTGTTGTTGACGCAGGGCGGCGGCGGCGGCAGCATATCAGCAGTAAACATTTATGCATCATAAAAGAATAATAGAATAATAGACTGACTGCGTACGCTGACTTTACGATTGATGATGAACTGGCGACAGGAGCAGCTTTAGATATTAGAGTTAGTTGTGCAGCACAACTGATTTAATGTTTATTTGTTTGTTGATTCTGGGTGGGATGTATTATTGGTGCGGAAGTGATAAGACGCGAATTACTACAAAAAAATGGGGGAAGTGTTATTAAGAAAGTTTATAAAAAATGTTTCCATACTTAGATAGATTGAAGCTTCTTGATTCTTACTTTGGAGATATAAATGCGATCAGTTAAAATTTAATTTATTTTAGCAACATATTAGTTAATGATTTTCCTGGAACATTAGTCTACAAAACCATAGAATGTTATTTACGTAGTTTTAAAAAAAATTCAATTAAATTTTAGTGCATTCAAGTAATTTTGATTTTGCAGCATTTTGCGAGTTCACGATGTTGCCACTTTTGGGGATACGCCTAGGATATGCCTTCAATGTAATCATTTCATTCTCACATTGACTAAACTACTGACTGACGTTTGCTAATATGATGTTGCCACAAGAAAAGCGCTCTAATATCAACGCATAAAACTGCCACTACTGCTGATTCGGCTGGCTGACTTGTTACTTTATCGCTTGATGGATGGATGGGGCTGACTGATATGCTGCCGCTGCTGCTTCTGTGGATTGTAAGAAAGCGCTGATGGATGTTATTAATGGATTTTACATTTGTTTAGCATGATGATGTACTACTACACAGCTTTTAATTTGCGTACTCTACGCTATATACAGCAATCACTACGCAAAGTTAAGAGGGCAGTTTTCAGCATTGAGGGTGCTTTAACACGTTGCATTTCATGTACTTGAAGCTCTTAAATATTTACATGCTATAAAATGCGTTTTTATGTCAAAAGCCTTGGAGGCTTAAGGCTCTATTGCTGACGTTCCCTTGATGTGGTAGAGTCCATTAGTTGGTCCTTGTAAATTACTTGTCTTAAGGCGCTTAAGAATCAATTAGGATTAGTTGTGACTTAAAGCGCCTCTCATCAGAAGTGCATTATTTTGGTAAAAGTGGTTTTTAAGTCAAGTGGAATAGCTTAAAAAATGAAATTATTTTATTTAGTCTCAGAATAGGCTTAACACATTTTGCACAATAGTACACTTTAGTACCATAATATAAAATCAACGAGAGCAACAGTTGACAGTTTCCGTAGTTAAAACATTTTCTTCTCAGTGACTTAATGATAATCATCAACCAGATTTAAGTGTTTATTATATGGGAATATATATTCGATTTATGACGTGAGCATTGGTTAAAACTTTAATCTTTAAAGAAAAAGGTGGAAAACAACATATTTATATGGAAATAATTTTGCAAAATTTTCTCGTCTAAAACATCGTTAAATATTGAATAAATTGATAATATTCAAAAAGTCTGTAAATGTCGAATAAAGTTAAATCAGCCAACTATTGTCATTTTATGTCGAAAAGTCAATAAATATCAAATAAAGTTGAGAAGTCATCTAAGTTAATGCGATAGAAATGGGTTAAAATTTTTGCCTTGCAATTTTATTGTTTCTTAGCCGCTGTCTACATCACATGCCTAAGTGATGGATGGTTTGCTATCCGGCATGGTGGCCTATATGTTTCCGTATCCGCTTTTAATATTTTCCTACTTGAAATTACTTGGTTTTGCCCTCAAAGGATTACTAAAGAAAAGTTCTGAATGCATTTTATTGTACAGTGAGTGCATCATCAAAAATATCCATCAACTGAAACAATTGCACGTCTTGTTCCAGTGCGTACCAAGCAAAAATGTGGTAGTTGTTGTAGGGAAATTTTATTGCAAGCAAATGCAATTTTGGTGGTATTTCGTATGTGCTGGAAAATTGCATTTGTTGATTGCATCTGCGATGGTTCAAAATTTCTCATTATGCAATTGACTTGAAATGATTTTAATAAGATTCTTTCCAAATATTTAAGGGTCTTTTGCGGGTGAGCTAAAAATGCATCTGTGCTATGAACAGTTGCTAACAGTCGGAAACCTTTACATTCTAAAGTATTATAAAATTAAAAATTGACCCAAAAATTCAAAGAATAAAGTTATCGGAGAGGACACCGAAATATCTTGCCTAAGCACTGGTCAAAACCCTCTACAACCTAACGTATTATGAAAACGATATTAACTTATGAAACCTATGAAGTCCCAGATTATTCCTCATATTCCTCACTTTTTGCACTAATCAAAGAAAGAGCAGTTTGCTAAAACAATTAGGAATCATCAGGCTTGTAAGCTTTTCCCAAGGCTACAGAACAAGTAACATCTTGTCATAGCTATATGAAGTTTCTTTTTGAAATATTCAGCTAATATGGGAAAATTATTAAAATCAATTTTTTAAGCAGCAATACTTTGAGCTTCCATAGAAACCTAAAAAGTGCTGATTAGCCAACTTGCGATGTCGCGTAAAGTCTCAAGTTTCGACTATAGAATGACTATATATTTATATATTATATATTTCAACAAAATGAATAAATTCCAATTCCTAACAAACCCATTCGCCTGCTCTTTCACAAGTCCTTCATTTATTTCTTGCAATATAAAATTCTTTCCATTCGTGAGTTTTTCATTTGCAAAACTTATACGCTGTTTACCCACAAAAAATTCCCACTTTGGTATTTACCATATTTTCAGTGATTTGCTTGAGTGTCTTCTCATTGCTCTTACAATTTTTGCTGCTACTGATGGTCAGTTGATTGCTAGTTGGTTAAGTTGGTTTGTTTTCGAATATACTTTTTTTTTTCTCAAACTTCTTCTACAACTCATACTGTACATATGATGTTTTTTTTTCTGTTTCTCAACCACAGCAAACTGAACTTAGTAGTAGAAGTAAAAAGTCAGTGGCAGCAAAAGCAACAAAATAAAATCAATTCTCTAGAGAGTACTCAAGAAATATGCAAATTGCGTGTTGACCATATTTGGTTGGATGCTGCAGTGCAACCAGCACATAAATCTGTTTAGGGAAAAAGTTAAAGATAACAAAAAAAAAAAAAGTATGAATTCAAAACTTTGCAGTAGGTTTTCTGTGCGCCATCCTGTTTTTTTCTTTTCTTCTTTTGTTGTGTAGTAGCTTTTTTTTTTGTTGCCAATTTTTCAGCGCTACTTGATTTACAGCCATGCCAAACGAGGTCCACACTCCAAAAATGTGCTGTTTGTAACAAGTCAATATGTCGATTTGCTACTTCATTGCATGCAGTTGCTTCTTCTTCTCTACCACTGCTCACTATTTAGGGACTATGCGTGGGTGATGTTGGGTTGATTTTGTATGTGTGTGCGTGTGGTCAACAATGTTTCCTTGTATCAATAATTGACTTCCGTATGTTTTTGCCACAGCTAAGAAAAAAAAAAAAAAGAGAAAATAACAACAAGAGCAATAATCACTAACAACTGCTATTGGGCACACTGAGAAAAATTGTTTTAAAAAAAGAGTGGTTACTAACGACAAAAAATGGAAATAAATCTACCATGAGTTCACTCCTATATTCCTAAAATCTCGTGTTATTTTCCATATGATCTAAAACTTTTAGCGAAGTTTATTTATTGTTCGATTTATTCTGATGATATTTCTGAAATCTCGGTATATTTCTCATGTGTAATAAGACCTACAACTTTCAGAGTAGTTCAATTTTTGTTTGATTTATTCTAAAAAGCTTCTTATCAAACAAATAAATATTTGTTGTTTGCTAAAAAATATCATAGAAGACAAATTTTCTTCTGTGATTGAATAATAAAAAAATAAGAATTAAATGTTACTCATACGCACCGTAAGCAATCGGGAACAAAAAGTTCCTTATGTTCAATACAATTCAAAATTTGACAAAATTATTTTCACTGCAACTCAATGTCCACTCAGCATTCGTAATATGAAAAGGATGCAGACTTCAGGGATTTGCCCGTAAAAGTGGATTTAGTTGCAGTTTATCCTTACAAAGCTCGCACTAAAAGGATTTACAAACTGGCTACCACAAGAGAAAAAAAGAGAGAGTTAACAAAAAAAAAAAAAACAATCCAAACTGAGTTAAAAATTGGTACGGCTGTCCATAACTAAGTTTGTCGTTGTTGGCATAGCTGAGCTGTGTTCATTGAAGTGACTCCCACATGATTCGCAGTCAATTTCAGCTCGTTTGTGTAGTTTTTTTTTTTGCTGTTTTGTTTCTTTTTTTCTTCGCAGTAAATAACAGCAAGGACTACAAGGAGCCTTTCAAATTTGAATAATAATTTTTGTTTAACTGTTTATTTGTCAATGTTTTTGCACTTTTGTCTATGAGCGGGTGGGCGAGGGCAGGCAACAAACATATGTATGATTTGACTTTGAATGTTGCCATCGTCCCACCCATTGAGAGAGACGCCCTGCTTAATCCTTCGTTTTTCTTCTTCTATGTCCGTCGGTTGATTGGTTCTCTTGTACGCATTTGTCGCTTTGGCTCAAATTGCTTTTGCATGTGTTTGCGTGTGTGTGTGTGTGTCTGTGTGTTTGTTTTGGTGTTTAGCATCATCTTGTTAACAATTAACATTAGTCATGTTGGGTTTATTCGTTGTTGTGTTGTGTTGTGCTGCTGTGTTTTGTTTGTTGCTTAATTGATGGATGACTGAAATTGATTTATCAACTGCATTGGTAATCGGCATCGGAATTGTCAACGCAATCGCAAAATGCTTTGATACGCAGTTTTGTTGTTGTCGTCGTTGTCGTTAAGTTATTGGAGCGTAGGTGCCAACCAATTGCTGCTGACGATGATGATGAGGACGCTATTGTTTGCTGGAGTTGGCATTGTCCTAGTAGCAGATTTTAAAAATGAACTACATGGTTAACAAGACACTCGTGGGAGACTTATTACGCTTATTATAAAGATGAAGAGGTATAGGCATTCTGTTTCGGAAAACAAATTGTTATATTTCAAGCAGTTTTTGAGGCGTGTGTAAAATTATTGATGGGTCTTTATTTTTAGTTTTTCGACTTTTTGTACACTTTTCGGTATAAGTACGGTGACCATATTTTTAGGAATTTTTAGGAGCTAAACTTTGGCAAAAAAAAAATTCGGTGAATTTGCGAAAAACCAAATTTCTTTCGCTGCAAATAGTTGATAAACGTTTTTTTTAGGAACTTACTTTCAAAATAGTCACCTATTCCTTATTAAAAAAAACTCATTTCAACCTGACAGCAATACATTAGTGTCCAAAGAAGGGACTAATACAGGACTGAAAATTAAATAAGTAACATCTGTTCGTCCCGTATTTCTTAGAAAAAAAACTGAGACAGCATACTGAAATAAAAGACTGTCCCAGGAAATACGGGACGGATGGTTACCGTAGGCATAAGTTTACTTTAGAAGTTGAACTTTCAGATGTAACAATGATAATTTGTAAACTTATCACTGACAAAACTTCGTGCGGAATGAAGAACTAGTAAAGTGAATAGACGAAACGATGGAATTACTACGGCTTTGGTAAATACCTTTTGTTTGAAAGATAGCTATTACATGAGACTAAGAGTTTGTTATTAAAGAAATGTTTCTAAAATCCAGCAAACATTTAGTTAAGTGAGATACTCCAAATAATTTGATAACTCAATTTTATTTGAATATGTGCGATTCTATTTCATGTAACACAAATGTTCGTTGCTTTCTGCATGACACTTATTGTACGAAAAAAAAAACATTCGTGAACAAAATATATTCTAAAGCAGCTTATAACTTTTCGTCTATTTTTGCTAAACTCTCACTTCAAGTGCATTGCCATTGGACATGAAAGATGCTGTTAAAAGATGCTGCAAGGATATTTCATCATCATTTCGTAAACGCAGTTTTTCACTTCAATCAGTAGTAGTAGCAGTAGTACTCATAGTACATAGTATAGTAACAACAACTAAAGCATCGTCTTGAATGTCCAAATATTTTGTTGAAAACCGAAAACTTAATTGCAATAACATGTTTGTCTGAATGTTTGTCTTTTTGCGGTTGGTCAGTTGATGTCTAACGTTAGACAGCAAGTCAGTTAAAGTTTTTACAATGTACATACAAGCAAAGATTGAATTGTACTACCTACATATGTACATATATATGAGTGAGTATTGGTATACTTCCGCTGTGCAAACAAATGTTGTCCGTCGATTTGCTGTTGTTTGTATGCCATTCCCAATGGTGCTAAAATATACTTGCTATGATGTTAAATGTAAAATCTACAAATCTGTGCGAATTCTTAGTTTGTCTTCAACACTGCTGAATTGAAATGATAAATCAGTTGTACTAAATGACTAAAGTATTCACTACCAGTTAAAGTAACTGACAGACAGCATAAAGTGCATGCAATCATTTTATTTTGCTGTCTTTTAGTTCATGCCGAAGGATGAAATATTCTTTAATTATAAAATTTACTTAGAAGTTTTCATTGGCAAGAAACAAAATTCTAGATAAACTTTATTGAAAGTACTTTAAAATAATTTAATGACTGGATTTAAGCAATAAATGAAAGATGTACTTGTACTATTTTTATGCTTCAAGATGCAGTTGCAGCAGACTTGAACTGACTGGCAACTCAGCTGCATTGACTGTGCTAAGCAAAGAAGTTAATTCAAGATGAATGTTCAATTTTTGATTTTATGCAAATTTTGAAAACTGAATAAACTAAACTCCCCTGACAACAAAATGGCAAAAATCACTTAAGTAAATTTTTGTTCTTCTTGCTGCTGTACAAATTGATTGACGTCAGTTTGAGTTTGGATTTTAACTACCCAATTTGGGAAATGTGTGTAGTAAAAAAAACATCTGCAGTCATCTTATGAGTAGCTAAGTTGCAAGTTACAAATATTTGGTTTTGTGCTTAATGAAAGATTTTCCATGTAAAGATTATTTGCTTGAGGATTTGCATCCCTTAACGTACTCTGCATGCAGTAAAAGTAGCATTTTGACTTATGTTTAAGTAATGATTTTTCAAATGTTTGTCCAGCCTTTGTATTAAGTTTTACCAAAATGTTAAGTCAGTCAGTTAGTTGATTTGGTCGGAAGTTTAACTTTTTAAGCTGATTACTTTTGAGAGAATTTAATAAAATTTTGCATGTTGATAGAAGTAAATATTAATTTTCAAGTGAATATTGCAAATGGTTTCACATTTAATTTTCTTTGATTGTTTGATAATGTTTGCTTTGATATTTTGTAGAACAAAAATAATATTTGTATTGTGGAAACAAAAACAATTTGAAAACAAACATACATACATATGAATGTATGTACATACGTAGTAGATTGGCTAAATTTTGATATGGCGTACATATTCATATTTCAGCTTTTAGGAAATGAACAAAAATCTAAAATCTATGCACCTGTGTACAATTTCAGCTCAAGTCTTAGTTTGATGTCTTTTGAGGATTTTTGAGAGCAGTTTTTGAATGATTTTTGAAAAAAGTTCTTTCAAATGCTTACTTTAAGGACTTGGACTTTTATGACTAAGTTTTTTGTTGTGACTTTGTGAATTTTTTTTTGGCTGAATATATGAAATATATATAATGCGTTGAAACTTTGGCAAAATTTTTTACATACATATGCATATTGAACTAAATACTGTAATTTTTCTGAAATATTTCCTCGGAAAATAATAACTAGCAACTTTTCAAAAATGAATTTCATTAATAAATAAATAATAAAAAAATTAAAAGAAATCGTCTTCGTTTGCTATAAAAAAAGGTATCCTGCAACGATAACTTTTTTTTTTAATTTTTATTAAATCCTTGTAACAAAAAGGTATTGATTTATTATTTTGTTTTCGTTCTATTAAAATTCAAAAGGCTTATTGTATGAGATTAAATAACTTTATGTTCATAACTTAAAATAAAAAAAAAATATATTCACAGAAATACGCAGCATGAGCTCTTTGAAAAGCCGCTTGTAATAAAATGTGAAAAACTATAAAACGACCAAAGGAGAAACCACAATAATAAAATTGGAAAATATGTATGAAATTAAAATAACACAATACAACAGTAAAGTTATGTGAAACAATAAATAATATAAAAGAAGAAGAAAAATAAAAAAAATGTAATAAAACACAGCGCCGTACTTGAATTTATAACATTGGAATGAGGAAAATTAGAAAAAACGCTGCTCAAAAGTGTGATAAATATTTTAAACAAATGATGAGAAAAACAGGTGAAAAACTAAAATGCGCTAATACAGGTGTTAATTAGTAAAAAATGGCAATAAAAAATATTTTCATATAAATAAAATAAAAAAAAAGTAGTAGACATTGCTAGAGATGAAGTAAGATAAGAGTTATTAAACTCTTAAAGGGAATTTTACCTAAAGCTATAAAACTGCAAAAGAAAGCATACGAATGAAAACTGCTATCAAACGTGAAAACGAATTTCAGAAAAAAAACTCAAAATAATGTCATAAAAATAGTGCGTTGAATTTATTTGAAAATTTCTTAACTTTTTTTCAATTAATTTATTAACGCTCTACAATTTTATGACGCTACAAATTTAATTTTAATTATTCGCCACATTGATATCCCGTTTGTATTTAGTGCTGTTGTTATGTAGGCGGTTTTTTGAGATAAATTAACTTTGGCTTTAGTTTGTTGACATTTTTTTTTAAAGCATATATATTAATTTAATTGAATGGCTATGCAATGTGATGGAGTTTTACTACTTCATTGGAAAAGTAGTTAAGTCGTTATTTTTATTATCTTCCGTAATTTTGTGTAATGTGTAACTTATTAGAGCTCACTATTTTGAGGCAGTGGTGCATATTGATACAAAAATATAATCTATTTATTAATTTTAAAATACATACTACGGAGTCTTAAATATTATCTGAGATGTATATTTTGAAAGAAAAAATCTGTTCTTTATATATCACATATACTAGTATTATTTATTTTTATTGGAAATTTTCTTACATTTTGAAAAATTTTCTGAGTATAATGGGACGTACAGATTTTATTCTACAAAGTATTATGTCAACGAATAGTATTCATATATTTTAGTTTGAATAAAACCGTCTGTACATTTTTCATTTCAGTATTTTCCACAAAAATAGGAAACAGCTCAATTGTGGTCAAAATTAAAAAAAACACCTTGTATATTTTCATATATTAAGCCTAATTTCCTATCAATAATTTGTGGAAAATACTATAACGAAAGGGTCACAGACGGTTTTATTGAAATTAGCAGCAAATTGATCGAATGTATAAAAAAAGTGGTGAGTGAAAACTTCTAATAAATAAATGACGTCATGCCTTGTAGAATAAACATAATACAAAAACTAAAGGGGGTCAGCTAGATTGAAATTTTTGTAAAACAATCCTTTACATAAAAATTCTTAAAAATATCTTTTAAACATTCTGAGTGGGGGCATCTAATACTTTTGACGACAACTGTATGTGATAAAAAAAAACGGCTTCTATTTTAACTTAAAAGATTTGCTTAGAATCATTAGATACGAAAGCCTTAGTTTTACTGCGCACTTCTGGCTGCAAATTTATGAATATTTGGCTATCTTTCCATAAAACTAACCCAAATATCAGCTAAAATTTGAGCAAGCAAAGCTCCAAAAAACAATATACTTACATACATACATATACTAACGGACAAGTTAGACCACCAAAGGGAATAACAGAAGCCAATAATCCATAAAACCTGAGTATGTTGAAATAAAACTTAATATTTTTGTTAGTGTTGCCAACAGGTTTGCCAGGATGAAATCGAAGAATTAATGGCCTGTCGAACAAAAAAAATGTATTTTAATTTTCCTGAAAAGTGTGAAATATTTTTTTTTGCTGTTGCTCATCACTATTAAAATGAGGTCGAATTATACCAGTCAATTAACCTTGGTTGCCAACCTAATGATTACAATTCTTATTAAGTTATTGTTAAATGTTATTACAAAACTGGAGGTTCTTCATTAAGCTATTTAATTTTATACTTGTGTGAAGTTGTTAATAGCTCGAAAAAAAAATTTAAAAAAGTCGACAAATGTTTGAAAATGTTGAACAAATTGCAAAATATTGAAGAAATCAAGGAAATCTTAAGAATCTCAGCCAAGACTTTCGCCAGTAAAGCAGTTCACATATCAAATTAATAAATAAAATAAAAAAAAAATTATGTTGGATATTTTTGAGAATATGTCTGGCATACAAGCAGCTTCAATAAAAATTGAATGGCAACCCTAGCTATGGCTTGTTATAAGTCAACGTTGCATGTTCGCCATAGTTAAGCCATCAAGCTAAAACGCCAAACTCTACTGCAAATGTGGCTTATGCTGCTGTTGCTCATGTTCTTATTGTTTTAAAAGTTGCTTTCGAAGCTGCTGAGATCATACATTAGCTACATGGGCAGACAGAGTTGTAGTTGTTGGTCTATAGCGATTAATGTAAAAGAAAATTTTTGTTAAGATCAACAATGCAATGCAATGACAAAATATTTATTTTTGCCTTAGTAGTAGTTGAGGACTCAAGAGTACAAAAATAACTTTATGTTTACAGTTTTTTTTTATTGATATGTGAAAATATTAATCAAAACATGACTTTCCAATTATAAAAATGTCAGTACTTAAAGTTTCTGCTATCAAGACATAGCGTTTTAAGTATTTTCACCCCGTTTTTCAAAAAAGTTCTAGCATTGTTTTAAGTTTTTGCAACATCAAAGCAAATATAACCTGTGAATTTGAGCTTAGTCGGCTCAGTAGTTTTCAGATCTATAAATAAATAACGTACAAACAAACATACAGTTTTGTAATATATTTTAATATTTTTTGGAGACAAAACGTCTGCCGAACAAACAATAAATACTTTATACAAATGATTATTCCAATAATAAACATAATAGAGTTTAGCTACTACATCTATTAGCCTACTCAAGGTTAAAGGTCACTTCAAAAGTTCTTGACTCCTATATACCAATCATGAATATCATTGAGACCAACAACATTGTTTAAAACTGTAAGCGATTAGCTCTAACCATTATGGAATTGTGAACAATTTTTTCCCAATGGCCCCAAATTAACTTAAATTTTCTTATAAAAAATCAAAAAGGACATTTGCGTTGTTTGCTACAATCCACTTTATTTTCACATTTTTTTTCAAAGTGTTGGCATTTTCGTAGTATTTTTTTTGTGTGTGTTATTTTTGCTGTTGTTGTCTTGTTGTTGATAACTTGATTGTTTGCTGCTATTGTTATTGTAGTTTTTAGCACTCACTCATTCACTTAGCTGTTCAGTCAGTCAGTCACTCACTTGTCCACTTGCTGTTCACTTGTTAGTCATTCAGAAAAAGTTCTACTGAAGATTTTGCTGTAAAGTTGTTGCTGTTATACGAACTCAGCTTACATACAACTTTTTCAAAATTTTCTCTCCTATTTTACAGTATTTTTTTAAATATTTTTTCTCCACAACACTTACACAAAATAAAAGAAAAATTTAAAGAATTTCATTGTTTTCCATCTTTAGACAAATGTTAGTGAAGTGGTTGCAATAGCAATATCATCGAGTTTTATGTGGTAGCAACACTGTGCGTTAAGGAAAAAAATTATTTTTTATTGCAATAAATTTTTAGCACAATAAAAATTTCTTAAAATTTCTAGTGTTAAGTTTACAAAAAGATTTAAGTTTTCTAGAAATTTATTTGCATGTTTTGAAGCACAAATATATAACAATTTGCTGGTAAAAGAATTTGATTTCAACTTTCACTTTGTTCATCACTGTAATCTTGCCTACCTTGAAAGTGGCTGTTGTTACTGCTTCTAAGCTGCTGCTGCTTGTTTTGTGCTCAAATGGACATTCGCTATTGACATAACAACGCTGCTTAATTGCTTTGGCGTTTTCTTGCCAATTCACCACCACTGTCATCATTATCATCATCATCATCATCCTCACTGATGGACATGTTATTGTTGTTGTTATTAGTTTAACAATTCAAGTGATTGTTGTATGCAATCGAAGCAGCAGCAGCAGCTGTGTTGCAGACAAAAGTATTTTGCATACAACATTATTTGCATTTGCCCTCAGAACTTCTATTGCTTGTCGTCTCCATCTCTCTGTTTCTATTTGCTCAAGGGATATTGAAAATTCATATGTGGCTACAAGCAGCATAAGCCAAGTTAAGAAGATATTGCAATATCTGTCTGTCGGCATAGCGTGTTTATGAGAGTTGTGGAGACTTGACATTGGTTTTTTTGCGTATCAAAGTCTACATTTTCATCCTTCTAAATTTATTTCAACAAAATGTTTGCAATCGAATTAAGTTTCAAGTAACTTTAATTGATATGAAAAATCCTCTTACAATTATAGTGCTGTGGGAATTGTGTGGTTTCAAATAATAATTTATTGAATTTATTATTTCCTTAAATGAAATAAGCTGTCAAAAAAACTTTGTTTGAATTAATAGAAATTTAGTTTTCTTAGGAGGTAAACGCTGTATAAACTTTGCTGCAAAAAGTCCTTTTATTTATTTATTTATACCATTGAACTTAATCAGTATTTTAGCACATAATATTAGCCAATATTTTTTTCAAGCGATTGATGCAGTAAAATTTAAGTTTGGATTCTCTAACAAAACTGCTTTTTCAAATATTCAGCTTATTTCTTAACTATGCTGAATATTCTAAACTACGCTAAATTTTATAGCTCAAAATACGTACAAAAAGTAAAGAAATTCCTCTAAGCAATCAACTGAAACATTTCCATGCAGTTGAAAATTAAAAAAAAATTTTAAAAAATAATTTTTAAATCAATCAACATTTCAGTTTAGAGCGAGCAACTTTTATTGGCAACTTCATTTTGTCACAAAATATCAAACGAAAAAGTCAAACCAAATCAAAAAGTCTTTGCACTCATTTGTGCAAGAAAGTAAAGAAATTTCATAGCTCTTTTAGTAGCATTGATGAATTTTAACTTTTTTTTTTAACTTTATTTCCGGCACATTTGACCGCACTACAAAAAAAAATACTTAAACTACAGTACAATACCAAAAAAAGAGGATGGCAAAGGATAAAGCACTTTAGTACGGGGCAAGTGCTGCAGTCATGGCATTTGTGTCGCTAAATTAAAAATCTAATTAAATTAAAGTTGACCAACGATGAAAGAACAAAATCAAATAAAATAAAAAAAAAACCCAAAGGACATTTTTTCGTGCACTTTGCAAAAGCGAGTGTAATTTTAATGAATTGCTTGCTGGAATTTGCTATGAGTTTCTTTTTTTTTTTACTCATTTTACAAACCAAAAGAATTTCGCTTTGCTGTGGAATTTTGATTTAAGTAACTTGGCTAAGGAAAAAATTTTTAATAAAATTGATGAAATTACTTTTGGTCAATTAAGAGATTCCTTGCAGACCCCAGGGCTATACAAATATATAAAAAAATTATGTTGATACTGAACCTGTTGTTTGTAAGAATTTTTGTAATCTAAAATGTATTTATAGCCGCACATGTATGTTAAGCTTGTAATTCCTTAATTTTACTGTCGTCTCATTTAATTTTGCCACAGATAAATGCTTTGTAAATTTTGCCGCAAATTATGACGAAAAATATGCGTATATTCATGAAAAAAATACCACCTTGTGCATTCAATTTTACACCATGACTGAAATAAATTACAAGTGCTGTCACTTTTTTTCTGCGTTTTTTTCTCTCTCTCTCTCTACTTACATGTACCATGCAACACTTTGCGCGCACAATTTTAAAAGATGTCAACATAAGTTGCTTGATATCGCTTGGATGAATTCTTGGTGTTGGTTGGAGAATGATTGAGCTTGACGTTACTTTATTATGCCCGCTAGCATGCGTTTTTAACATTATCTACCTATGAAGCCTGACAGAGTTGTACATAGTTTTAAAATTTAAGAATGTTAACGTGCATATAATGTAGACAATATAGGCAGCTCTGCTGGTATAAAATCATTCAAACATAGAATTTCCATATTAAAATTTTTCGCTGAATTTATTCTAGAAGCCACGGTCTGAACAAAATTTCTTTCAGCTTTTCGCAGATTTTCAATTTTTATTTAGATCTATTTTTATTTGGCGAAAATTCTTTTTTATAAATTTAATACCTTAGTCGATTTTTCTCCAGCAGCTACCAAGACTGGAAGTTATTTCAAATGTAGATGATTTTTTACAGCTCTAAAAACTTTCTACCATAACTTAAACCCCACTGTACCAAGAAAGCATACGTGCAGACATATGCGCAAACTTTCATCGAAAAATCTTTATACGTTTACTTACTTACGTACCCACGTGTATTCTTAAAATTTTTTATTTTTATTTTGCCTCCAAAGTAATAACAGCAAACATAAAAATCTCGTTGATAAAATGTGTCGTCTTACGTTTTTGTTGTTTAAATTTCCGTGTAAAATTTGTTAAAAAGTGTTTCTTTTTCTCCTCTCCTTCTTACTAACTTCTTCTTCTACTACTACTATACTCATTTATGCTGGCTGGGGATGAGTTGCCCCTGAGTATATAGTTTATGAAGATAACATTTTTCTGGGACAACACTTCGGAATTTAACCCTTAAAATTCTGCATGTGACGTGTGTTGTGTAAGATGAATTGGACCAACCTGTAATTCTTAGGCGATTTGTGTTTTACCAAAAAATTAACCGATTACTTTTTCTTTATGTTTCTATAAAAATTAAATTTTTTTTAAAAATTAAGTAAAATTTTTAAGTGTGTCTAGAAATGACTGATATTTCACTTCTTGCTATGTGTGGGTGTCTATTACTCCCATAGTTGTAGATTTTTGAAACGATCAGACGGATTTCGAATGAACAACTTAATACTCTTGCTTTAAAAAATGTTTCACTCTCATTTCTTTCCGATTTTCTTCAGTATTTTTTTCTGCATATTCTTACTATTTATCATTTCAGACAAAAATGTCTTTCATTAGTCAATTTTTAGCTTATTTGTAGAAATATTATGAAGTTCAACATGCCATTACTCCAGCAGATCACTAATCTTGGTATGTAATTTTCTATCAATGATTTAATCGATTAGTATTCCAGTGTATCTAATTAGCGATATAGTCGAAAAGTCCAAATAGTTCTTTAGTTAAAACTTTTAGCCAAATTGTTTATTTAAGTCGTGGTTCATTAAATATTAAGTCTAGCTTATTTTCTATCAATTAGACTACTTACCTATTAGTTCTTTACTTCATTGAATACTTTTTTAACTATCCTGCACAGCAGTTTATAAATTCTAGAAAACCAAACCTAATCAATCCATTTATTTAATTGGTACAAAATGATTTAAGTACATCATTTGAGCAGCACATAAGTCCTTTCGTCTTTTAATGCGATGATACATTACCCCTCATATCTTTTTCCAATGGTATATCAATTATTTTGCACACTACTACAAAAGAATTTCACTTGGGTATTTATTTAACATATATAAATCGTCGATACCTCAAATCTTAACAGGTAATCGGTTTATCTCAATGAAAGCTTTGCTCTATAACAACATTAGCTACACCATCACTTTGCATGCCTGCACATTTGTCAACGAAATTAACTTTTTCTAAACTGACGCCACTTCAAACTCTCATTCACTGAACACCTTACCACCACATACCAAAAATAACCGAATTTCATACGCATTACCAGGTTAAGTTTTGTGTCTGAGAAATTTAATGCCACAACAACGACAGAGCGATTTGTTAAAAAGACAGATTCAATTTGTCTACATCTTCTAGGTAGACGCATTCATGTGTGGGTATATATACATATGTACATATATGTGTGTGTGTGTGTGTGGGTGAAGTGTGCATGAGCGTATTATAATATGAGATTGTAACGGTAATTTTGTTTACTGTTATTATAAAATATAAATACATGAAATTTACATTGTGTCAAATAGGACCACCACGTTTTGGTATGTCAAACTAAGAGGAGAATGAAAGTATTTTGGTTTTTGTGATTTTTTCCCATAGAAATAAATTTACTTTTGTAATCAAAAAGTAAAAGGGTAATGATCTAATGAGTTGAGGGTATATAGTTAGTTGAAAGCGTGATTCCTCTTTGGTATTATATATCGAGAGCACGCGAGTTTTATACCATAGATCATATACCGTATACTTAAAAATCTGCATAAAGTTTCGTAAGGTCGATGCCTTAATCAGATTTGAATTCGAGACATTCTTAAAATGTTCTTTAATTGCTTTTTTAAGTATGAAATAAAATGTCAATTCCACTCGAAGAATTATCTACAACATGAGCGTTTCTCTTTTCCAATTAGTTTTCATTTACTTTTTGCTCCTTCCCAAAAAAAAATTTGTCAACAATTTTGTTTAGTGGCAAAACTTTTAATCAAATTAAGTTAGCAGTGTCACTAACAAAAAGTGTCCAAGACACAAAACGCAAATGGCTCTGGCAGTAACAAAAAAGTTTCGTCTATTTTTTGATATATTTTTTTTTTTTTGTTGCTCAAATCAACTAGACAAATTTTGTTTTTTTTTTTTTGGTGAAACAAATGACCAAAGCAAAAAGTTTGTCAACTTACAGAAACGCATTGAACTTACAGTCAAAATGGTTTTCATGCTACATAGTAAAATACTTGAGTGATTGCGTACTAAAGTCAGATTCTAAAATATTTATTTAATTTTGAATGACAACAAAGCAGAGAGAGTTGTTCAACATTAGGCAAATATAGCTCATACAGTCTTTTAACAACTTTAAGGAACTTTGCTACAAATCACGTCAAGTTTTAGTTTTTCTTAGTTCTTTTCATCATATCACATTCGAAGAAAATTACAGTTTTAAAAGAAAATTACTAACATAATTTTCTTAGCTCAAAGCGAAAAACCGTCATTACATGAGTCCGTAGTTCTTTGTTTTATCCAATGGCTTCTGGAATATCCTGACCAGCCAAAGGAATTAGAAGTAACAAAAGAAAAACCCTAAGGAAAAGTATGCGAAGAATAGGAAGTAAGTTGCCTCAAAGTTCAAATTGAATAGAAATGTCAATGCGGCGTGGCAGTTGTGTCAGAAGTGTACGGAGGTCAACCACTATTATTTCAAAGTTTTTTTCTTTTAATTCCAACTCGAGTTATTCTGCCAACTACCCAAAACATCCACCCACCCATCCACTAGCCATCCACTTGCTGCTAATCCGCTCAAACGCACACAATTAATAGAAAATTTGTTTTGTGAGCCAAATTGGATTTGACCAATAAAACCAATAATGCCACTTTGCGGCGAGCGCGCTACAACTTATTTAGTGTCCACCAGCTTGCACTTTGGCGTTGGAAGGAGGAAAGAATAGAAAGCGAATGCTAGAGAAACCAAATAACATTGGAAAAATAAAACTTTTTTAATTACCTATGAACAGAACATGTCAAAGTAAATTTAAGGCTTTCGTTGACAGCTAAGCTGAGGATGACAGCTTGTGGCGTGCTGACGCATAAAAAAACAACAACAACAACAACAAACACTACAATAACGCTAGTGTAATTCGCATTTCTATTGTTTTGTTTTTTTTTTTTTTTTTTTTATTGAAACTTAACTTGGCTTACGCAGAGGACTTTAATTGTGTGTTGTGTGTGTATGGGTTGGCTGCAACCTGCAGTCATGTTGTAAAGCAGAGATTAGCGCTGTCATTGACAGTTGCCACTTGTTTTTTTTTTTTTTGTTGTTCGTATGCTTTAAGTATGTATTTATTTTTATGTTTTACTTACAACAACTTCCCCCTAAGGGCAGGTTCTTTATGAGCCACCCAATTTTATATATCGCTTCAAACTGTGTGCGATATTTACTTTTAATAGCAGCATAATCCTTTTGATGACATGTCAAAATCCACTTTAATGCGTGTTCTCAGTGGGTGGTGTATGGCGTGACTCTGCCTGAGTGCGTTCTTTGTGCTGTTCTTTGATTATTTTCAGTTTTTCAAAAGTTTAAATAAGATCTTTCTTATCCAAAATCATAATTTAATTGGCATCAATAAACTTATGCCAGAAATCTTCTTAAGCTTTTATTATTTGTAAATAGGGAAAATTACAAATTTATAAGGCAAAAACAAGGAATTACTGAACTAAGCTCCAAAAGCTATAAAGCAATAATTCGTAGAAGAAATCTTATGCCATGTCGAAACTTTTGAGAACTTGATTAAGTTAAAAATAAGACTTTCGTAAAATATTTTATATTAAATTCAAATTTAAATTACAATTTTATGCATTTTCCTAGCTCTAAAATACATTTTTCCTACCCTCACAAGCACATTTCATTAGACATGAGTAAACAACCTCAATTTAGTTACATATAATTTGGTTTTCCAAGAAAAATAATTCATTGGTATCTCATATTTAGCTGTATTCCCTGAGGCTGACAAATTCAAAGAACAGGGTATGTTTACTGGCATTTTTTATAGTTTTCCACAATATTTTGCTTTATGTGCAGGAGAAAATTAAATGAAATGTTTAACCAAAATCAGAAAAAAAACACTTTTTTTTTATAACAAATATCTAAAATATATTATAGCAAAACATAGATGAGCTTCACTGATAGCTGTCGAAGCGAATAAAAAATCATAAAAGTCACAGCATGAGGTGTGGCAACAAAAGCTGCACAAACCAACTACTACGTTCGTAAGAAGCTTCCCCCACATCTATATGCTTTCAGGCAAACCGACCAAATCATATTTGCAGTTGTTCCTGCTATTTTTCCGGTTGTAACATATACCGGCATTAAGTCAGTAGACTACTGCTCCACTTTACTCCCGAGGTGCTAATTTAAGCTCGGCACTCATGTTGAGGGTGGTGGTAATTGAAAGAACGTGCGTGGCAGAAAATTACGCAATTTATATGCACCCTCGTTGAGTTGGATTTCGAAGAATGCATGCATAAATGGACAACATTGAATAGAAGAAGATGGGCGGAGGAGTACAAGACTCACCTGACCTGATGATTATCATGCAAACGAATGGATGACAACATAAGAAGCCAGACAGACATAGCTTATAGTTCCAAAGCAATTCATGGAATTTCACTTAGATCAAATTATGTTAAAACGAAAAAATGAAGTAGAAAATTTGAAGTGCTATCTACTTAAATATTTAAAGCGAACCAACAGCAATGGTTACACAACGAATTTCAATTAAATTTAGCCAGCTACTTCATGACCCTCAAATTAAACAAAGAAAGCGCAGAACTTGAACTATTTAATATTCGCTGCGGTAAAGCGTTAGGAAAACGGCCCCCACTCACCACTAGGTCATTTGAAAGATTTTATAATTTTTAACAGTGCTAAAATGCTTTTTTTTTTTGTTTTCTTTAGCTTTTCATTAACGTTGAGTGTTGTATCTACACGCTAAAAAATTCAGAAGATTAACATGGCAAATACAAAGGTAAACAAACCTTAAAGAGCCCCCAAGTATCCCAGTATGCGCTGCTTGTTGATTGTTGCTTTATGACTTGCAGTATGGGAGAGATTTTTGTCTTTAAAGTTAAAATTTCGCAATTGTTTCTGTCACAAAGTGAGGATGATTTTCCCTTGTAATATTTTAAAATGCGTTTTTTGTGTATTTTCCAAGAAAATAATTTGAAAAACCTCATTTAAACAACCCTTACATTATGCTCTTAAGTAAAGTAGTGAAAAAAAAAAAAAAAAATTCACATAAAACTTTTATAGGCTCCAATGAAGTTGAAGCACTACGTGGACAATCAGTTTTTTTATGTTACGTGCTTTACGAGTAAATCTAGCTGTTGGACTTTTGCGTTCCTTGCTGCTTCTGTACTCTACAAACTGTTTGATTCTTATTTACCTTTCACCTAGGGGGATATCATCCCTTCACTTGAAATCTCAGTCTCCCCATTACAGAAAAAGAACGCACTTGCTATAAATTGTTGCATGCTTCATTTAAGTTTTTAATCCTTTTCTCATAAGTCCTTGTTGCTTTTGCTGTCTGCTGCTGCCTTATAATGTAATTCATTGTTTTTTGGGGAAAGGTTCAGGTTAAGCCTGAAAATCTCATTTTTGTATAAATGCAATTAAAAGTAATGAATGAAGTCCCATTTAATGCTGACTGTATGTTTTGTAAATACTCAGTGTATACTTGGAGTGTTTGTTGTATTACTTAATGTGCTGCCAGGGGGGTGTTATTAAAGAGTTGCTGTTAGCCTGACTTGAGAGTTGGCATTAAAAATTCATATACTTATTTCGAATTTTCATATAATTTTGAATGAAATAAGAGAAAATAAAAACAAAAGATATTGTGGAATACATAGGAGACAGTACAATTTTAATGATAAAGGATAATAACAAAAATATTTATAAAACTGATTCCATCGTTTATTTTGTATAATAAATTATATGGCAAGAAGGTCTATCTAATGCACGATTTGAGCTACAAGATGTTTAAAAAGAGTTTCTACGGTGTTTTCTGTTCAAAACTGATTAGTAGTATGAGTAAAATTTATGGACATTGAGTGTACTTTTTTGAATGCACTCCTCCAAAAACTAGCATAAATAAATTAAGTTATATTCCGCACTAAAAATAAAAGATGAGAATGTCATATTAAAAAAAAGTTCTTTAAAAAGTTTTTTTGCTAATCGACAAATAAAAAATTATACAAAACCCAGAAATGGTTTGTTGTACCTCAATAATAAGACTCTTAGATAATTGTAGTAGTTTTAGTTCTAAAATTTTACTGACCCTACTGTTCAGTATAATGTGTGATAACATCAAAAAAATTACAAAAACTAAAAGCAAAACAAGAAAAGCCTCTAAAGCTAGTCATACTAGTTTCATACATAGCTAAATGGAATCATCCGTAACCTTTGAGTCGATGAGTGAGAATTTCTAAGAGTGATATGTCTCCTTTTTACAAAGAAATTCCTTAATAAATCTTTGCAATGGAAATGGAATGCAAAGGAAGGCATATCAAGCTTAGAAATTTCCACTCTTCGGCTCAAAGGTCACTGATGAGTACATTTAGCAGCGATAGAAATTGCTCTGTGCGTTTTTTTCTGAATGTTAGACGATTAATAATATTATTTTTTGATTTGGCAAACTTACTTCTGAAATCTACTGCACTGAACGGTAAGTTAATGATGATAAATAATAAATGAATAAATTAATTTCCGTTCAAGTAAAAATTTAACACCCATTTTATTATTTCGTTTAAAAATTTTTATTGATAACAAACAAATATTATGAGATTTCAATCAACTGTGACATGGCAGCTGCCAATATTGACCCAAAAACTACGCTTTCATTTGTAGATTTTCTAAATGAAAAAAACAGAGTAATAGGAAATTGTGACAATACCAATCGTTAGGGTTACCATTTGAACTTGACATGCAATTCGAATAAAACAAAACTATAAAAATAAAAAACGCACTTGATATAAAATGAAAACTAAATTTTATTCTGTGGCACAAAGTTTTGTCAATTGTCAATGTTTTGTTGAATTCTATAGAAAAAAAAACCATAAAAATTTAATTTGATTTTACTAGCCCCTTTTTTTGTGTAGAAAATATCAAAGTTTTTTTTTATATGTGAAATTGTAAATGCATTTTGTCGGTTTTACGCATCGTTGATTTTTTTTGCATTTTGCGTGTCTTTTTCAATTAATTTTCAAACTTTTCCTCTTTGTTTTTGTTTATTTTGTTTATGATTTCTTGTGGGTTTTATTGGCAGTTTATTGCGAGTTAACTATTTGAGTTTTATTGTCACTTAATTGTTGTTATTCGGAAGTGCATAAGCATATGAGTTTATTATTTCACAAATTATTTTGGTAAATTTTCATTAAAAATTGATATCGTGACAGTTTTTACTCAAAACGTGACATTTTTTTGGAAAACTCTACAACTCAGTAAGGCAGGTGTAGGTGATTTATGTGCTTAGTAAAGTTTTTGAGTAACTAGTTTTCTTGGAAAGTTTTTTGTTAACATAATTGAAGGAGAGTCATTCATGTTAGAAATCCTTGAAGAAGTCACTGCAGCTAGAATGAAAAAAAGTTTTCCTTAAGTCATACTTCAAGATCCCTTGAGTTACAGAAGGGTTTTTAATTTTAAAGGTACTATTAACGAAAATGAGTAAAGAAGATTTTATAAATTTTCTCATATTTAAAACTACTAATCTTAAATCTTAACTAAATCAGAACCTATTCACACAATAAAAGTTTCAGCTTACCTTGAAACTTAAAATGCTATTTAACCCCTTCTTAAAAATCTCATTAATTAAAAGTTTGCATAAATCAATTGAGTGTTATCTCGAAAATCAACATCAGCACAAACTGTTGGTCGCTAACCACGTTGACAATTCGCTAAATAAATTTTGGTTAATTAATACACAAGTAATTCCCACAAGGCGGTTTATGTAGGTAGAAATATTTTTCGAATGAATAATTTTACGACATTCCAAAACAACAACAGCAACAGAGTTTTAATTTTTATCCAAAACACAGCCGTGGGTAAATTGAGGTCTCCTGTGAATACACGACAAAGCTTTCCTTACTCGCTTCAAAATAAATTAAGTTGTTTGAATTTTTGGTGTTTCTGTATCCCACCGTCTAAACTGAATGCAACAAGTTGTTGTTTCATGCTAGAGATATAAAATTGTTGCACGATGTTCACCAGAGATAAGAAAAATTTGCCAATTTTATGATAAAGCAGTTGAGTAAGTCAACAATATTAACGTTTTATTTTTCATTTTTGATTAGTGCATTTTTCGGTATACATTTTTTTTTTAAAGAGGACATGTAACAATTCAAAATATTTTCAATGCGCTGTTTTTAAAGAAATTATATAAATAAAATAGTCTCAATTCTTGGCACAGTTAATTTGTTTGGCTGGTATGATTAACTTTTGTTTATGCAAATCTGAAATTGCAAGTTTGATGCACTATGGAAGCGATGGGCAAAATACGAAAAATGAGCCAATAAACACATGCGCTTACCACTGCTACGCACATTTTTATCATTGTTTTTTTTTTTTCATACGCTCACGCAAGGGATTGTATTATTGTTGTTGTTGCATCATTCAAAAAAAATACAAAAAAAAAACCGAAGGAAGCGAACAAGGAAACAACAATGCGCACATTTAGGACAGCGTCTCTCGTTTCGTTTGATCAGTGTACTTTTATTTCTACACTACACTGTTGTTCTTGCTTGATTCTTGGAATTGGCTTTTGGTTTATTGCAGATTTCTTTTGTGCATTCGGATTGCATTTATGGTGGGTTTTTTTCTGTTGTTGTAATTTTTGTTTTTGTTGCTTTTGTTTTAAGTAGCTCCTGCTTCTAAAATTTTGCCCATCTATGCACTACGCGCCTTGCTCTGAATTTTGTTTAAGCGTAGTTCACTGAGGAACAGCATAGATTAAGGACTTACATCTAGAACTCTAGCTATGAGTTTTTTTAAGTAGATCTGATTATTTTGTGTATATGTGTATTAGGGCGGGTTTTCTTGAAAAAGATTTATATCATAGTGGCTTAAAAATCTTCCAATTAAGTCTGAAATTTTCATCACAATATTTTTTATCGATGTTTCGGAAATATAATTTTGAGCACATTTGCAACAAGTTGAGCACAAAACTAAATAAGATTTCAACAAAAATTACAAAAAACAAAAACAAAAACAAAAATTGTTGTCAAAATCGAGAAAAACCTCTTTCATTTTTATGCTAAAAATCTTTACTGATTGAAAATTTTAAAAATACTTTGCAGTCGCTATATATCGTTCGGTCAACATTCTATTCTTAGTATCGATACTTAACATTTGTTATCACATCGCAACGCCTTTGCGCCTTTCACGACAACATTTTTGTTTCAAAAGCGAACGATACGATATCTTTATAAATTGATAAATATATCTTAAATCTACTACTTACTACCTACCAGTCTGATAGGTTTTTTTATTGCTGCTGCTGTCGAAGATAAATGCAACACCATCGTCGCGACAAAAGACACACAAATCAACAGCACTTAAATAAAAGAAATAATAAACAGCAAAGTGTAGCTGCAAGATGAGGTGTTTTAAAAAAAAATATTTCACTAAAAAATAACCTGTATTTTAATCGCATAAAAATCTGTATTTCTCCCATGTTACTGATAAATGATTTATCATACAAGTATCCTTATTTTTTTCTTTTCACTCCTACTTACTTATTTAGTTTATGATGGACGTAGATACAAATTGTTACTTTGTAGTTGAATTGCTGCGTAGATATTGTAATGTCTTTTAAATGTTTGCTATGTTGAACAAGTTATTGCTGCTGGAATGTAGACCAAATTTAGTAGGTAGTTATCTTAAGAGTGTCAGATCATTAGCAAAGATAAGATTGCAATTTTTATATGCAGAAAATAATGGCTTTATTAGCATAATAGCGTATCAATATGTGCAGCGCCATAAAGTATATTTAATTAAGTGATAAAATTTTTGCTTAGTTACTTAAAAGTGTTGTGCTAAATTCTCAAAAAATCATATTTTTTATTCGTAATGTTGCCCCACTTACTTGACGTTGTGGCTGTGTTTCCTGTCATCATCACTCGCCGGCGTAATTATTTGCATTTAATTTTGCCAAAGCATTCACAGGCATTTAATATTCCACAGCTAAGCGCGTTGCATCTCATCTCGCTTGCATCTTTGCGAACTACATGCGCTTTTAGCTGTTGCGTGTGCAGTTGCTGTTCAATTGTTGCTCCACACGCATTCACGCATGCGCGTTAGTCGCAGTCTCTGCTGTTGCTTGCAGTACTCGTAATAAAGCAATTTCCTACCTACGCATCACTGATGTATGTACAACTGTAAAGTCTAAAAATTACTGCATGATGCACGCAGAGATAAAGTTGTCCTGCTTTTTTATGCACAAACTAATGAAATAGCAATTGCTTTTATCGCATAAATGCATTTGTAGCTCATCAGCTGAATTATATGTTGCAATAAAAAATTAAGAACTTGCATTTTTTTTATTTTTTATGTTGCAATTCACAATAATCAAGTCAATTGCTATTTGCAACATTTGTAGCATCTTTGGCGCCCGCATGTCTGTCTCGTGGTTTGTGCGTTGAAAATTTTTAGTTTTTTTTTATCATTTCAATCCAACGTGCAGGTCACGTTAAGTAGATTTGCCAGTTTTTTTCTCTCAAATTTTTCACATTAAAATTTATAGGCCTTGAATTGTTAGTTTTATGTTAGCAACATGTTGCTTCGTAGTTGCCAGAAATTGCATTGCTTATGTGTTGTGGCATATATTGTACAATAAAAGTCTGGTTAACTGTAAGAGTAATTGAATTAAAATTACCATAAAAAATTAACTAATTAAAAATTATGTTGGTACATATGACTTGACTCAGTTGATAGTAAAATTGAAAAGCCATAATATCGCACAGGAGCAAACTGAGCACTTGAATCAACTTTGTTATCCTAATTAACTTTAAATTTAAGTATTTAAAAACAAAAAAACTTAATAAAATTTTAAAACTTAAACAAAAGCCATGATTAATTTACATTTTGTACGCTTTAAATTGTATGCCAAGAAATGACATATCCTAGTTGTTGTAAACGCTATTGTTGCCATTGTCGTTTTGCGCTTTAGACGCCGCAGGATATGTCAAATAAATCATTTAATATTCTTCACTTGCACCTGTTACCATAAATTTTTTGTTTTGTTTATGTTTTTTTATTTTTGCATTTACCAGCTAACTTTCTTACGCGGTAAACAACTTTTTCTTTCTTTCTAATTTGTAGCAAGTTCGCTTTTTAGTCCTTTGTTGGTTTTTTTTTTATCCTTTTTACGATAGCAGGAAAAAGCAATTTTTTAATTAAACAATTCAAGTAAAAGTAAAAATATAAAAAGCAAAGGAATGTGGAAAGATATAAAACACCAAAACAAATCTAAAACTTTAACAGCCAACCACAAAATGTCAAGCTAAGACAAACAGGCAAACAAGCTGCGTTTGCAGACAAAAACACAGGCAGACAAACAGTCAGGCTGGAATTTTCTTAAGAATTTTATGCAAAAGTATGCAAAGCATAATGCCAATTTTATTGTGAAAGTAAAGTAACTGGCTAGCAGTTTTTAATTTCAAAATTAAAAGAATTTTTCAGGAGTGATGTATGGATATTATGGCGCTGTTAAAAAAGACTTAGACAGCGTACGTGGAAAAAACTTTAAATTTAATTAAAGCTTAACATTTTCTAGGAAACCTAGTCTGCATTTTTATAAAATTAAAATGATTTATTTGTATTCAAATTGACGTGTTTTACTTTTAAGCGCCAAAAGGGTTTTAAAACCTTACAGCATCATTTTTGTTGTCGCACCCTCATATAGCAAATGGGAAAAACTAAAACTCATCATTTTAATATTAGTGTTTATTAAAATAGCAATATCTCTCTTACATTACTTCAAAGCGTATAAAAATATTTTCCATTTTTTTTTTTTTTTTAAAGGTGTGTCTTGTTCTATGTGAAACAACAATAAATCTTAAAACTGTCGAATCATTTGAAAATCATTTGTCATTTTACATATTGCAAGCAACATTGGAGAACATGATAAAAATAACAAAATATTCAAAGAACCCCTGTGAATAAATAATCTCATCGATATGCAAGCAAAAGTAAAAAAAAAGAATAAATATAATAAAATCGAGAAAAAAAAATGAAGAAAAGTCATAGTAGAAAAAATATGAAAAAATTCTAAAGCGAAATCTTTTTCCACACGGCTAAGCAATAAAACATTTTATAATAAAGTAGAAGAAAACCCTTTTTATTATAACCTACCTGTTTACCCACAAATAGAAAAAAAAGGCATGAAAATATTGAACGTCCCTCTTTGAAATTAAAAAAGTTTTCAGGCAACTTGTAACAAAAATTATGAGACTTTAATATACAAAAAAAAAAAAGAATAAAATTTTAACACAAATATTTTATTTCACTCTTTTATGTCGGATATTTATTGACATATCGAAAAAAATTAAATGCTCAAGCTTCATCGATTGTTTGAAATCGATACACTCGCTTTATTTTAAATTGTAGCTGTAAGTGTTACGATATAGGTTGGTGAAGGCTCTGAGCTAAATATTTTTTGTTAGCTTTCCCTACTAAATATAAGTCTTTTTTTTTTTAAACGGTCTACTTTGGTTTCGTAGTAGGGAATTAAAAAAGTCCAAATTTGCTTTAAAAGCTGGAATGCGAATAAAAATTACAGTCTTCATAAACATCTATTTTTTCTATTTTCTCGCTTAATGATTTTTGCGGGTAAAAGTGACGAATACTGAATATTTGGCTCACAAAATTCTCTGCGTTATTCACAAGTCTTGCCAAAACGGATTTGAATGTTCGGTCAATTTTTCGATTTTTTTTTTTTTTTTTTGCCAGAGGAGAATTACTTTCCGCCAAATAATTTTTGAACTTAAAAAGTCTCCTGAATTAATACTCTCCAAGACTTTTTGCAAGTACTGCCAATTGTTTAAGATATTGAATCTACTAATTGATCGGACTCCGCTATTTGACTTAGAGATATGTCCTCGTTCCCATCCGTTGCATTTTCAATTAAAGTCTTAAGTGAAATGAAAAATTTTTGCGGATGAAAATCCTCCAGAGGATACGAAGTCTTTAGAGATTAGCAAATTTGTATATCTCTTTTTGAAGGTTCATCTAATATATAATATAAATATGACAATATTGACAGAAGGACTATGCTCGAAGATTTATCGTATTCCATAAAGCCGATGTTGAGCATGTTTTATGACTTTAAAAAAAATATGTTCACCACATATTTCATAATTCTCTCTGACATTACATCAGAAAATTAATGTTCAATTCAATTAATACCAATATCAGTTTTTGTAAGCTGTACAGGAAAGCTATCAATTTCTTTAGAAACCCATAAACCTGCGTGAACTTTAAGGAAAACACCGAATCATGACAAGTTCATGAATTACCTGAGGTGTTTTTTTTTTTGAAAATTCATACCCCCCCCCCCCTCTCCTTGGTGAGATCTGGCGGAACCCCTCCCCACCCTCCCGTGAGATTTAATTGATAATTTTTAATGTAAATTCTATTCATTAAAAAGTTGACGTGAGGTTTTCCTTGACCCCCTCCCCCCCTTGGTGAGATTTTGTCGGAACCCCTCCCCCTATTTTAACTCAAGTAATTAATGGACGTCCCCTTTGTTTGTATGAAAAAATATTTCGTCAACACTACATCCTTTTTGGAAAAATTTTTTGAAATTTCACATCAGGTGTTCGAAATCAACTCCCGTAGCAGTTTGCTGTGTCTAAGTCAAAAAAGACCTTGAATTCAACTGCACTAAATTTATATAATTTTTTCTTCTCAGCGAAGAGGAACTTAGACCATTTTCAAAAATAAAGGCTCAAATGGTAATGTTAGTGAAGTGAGCATCTCTAAGTATCACTAAAGACAAACTCACTAAATCTTTCTCAAAAGTGATGAAGCAGCAACCAAAAGAGTGCGAATAAATAAGAAAGAAGCTATCAAAGAACATAAAAAACAAAATTGTTGCCTGTCGTGTTTGTTGGTGTCTGATAAAATTGTTATCGACATGAGAGGCACACAAAGGCAAACCTCGAATTGACAGCGTCGATTGTCTGTCCCAATGTCGTTGCTATCCCACCGCTAGCTAGCTAACACGGTCATTGGGTTCGCATTGTTGAGTTCATTATTAATGAATGCTATGGCTATGTGAAATACTTCGATTTTTGTATTGGCAACACAAAACAGAGCACAAAAAAAGGGTTCAACTTATTCGGTTGTCACTAGTGTCCGTCCAATACGATAGTCTGTCCCAATGTCCTTTTAGGGAATACACACTCAACAAAAATGTGACATGTGTGTGTTGCTTTGTGTAACTTTAAGAAAGTAAGCGGTTGATTTGTGTGTCGGTGAGCGAGCGGAAAATGAATGAACACGCGTCGACATTTAACCCTTTGTCACTTTCTTTGACAGTTCAATAATGTGTCATTTGTTGTTGTTATGTTACGTACTCTTGGTGATATTATAAGGTTTTTCCTTTTCATTTTATTCGCTGTCGTTAATGGAAAAATTGTTATCAATGAATGTCACGTTAAGTTCGTATTATTCGCTTGAATTATTTTTAGTTTATCTTTAGTTTGCACCTTTTTTGCTTTTTCTTTGATGATGCTCTTTGGTTTTTGAAGAGTGAAAAGTTTTCTATATTTTGGATGAAATTTGCGTGGGTTATCAATGTGAAATTTAATATCAAGATAAAGTTTGCTGAAAATTCAAGATAAACTTAAATGACAAGAATTTTTCGACAGTTGACAATGAACAATTGTCGGTTGACAATGGACAGCTGTCAGTTGACAATGGATAGTTGTCAGTTGAACACGAGAGATTGTCAGTTGATAGACGAAGATTGTAGATCGATAAAAAAAAGATTATCAGCTAACACTCGCAGTTGTAAGTTGACAACAAAGAATTGTCAATTGCAGTGGAGTAAACTGACAATGGAAGATTGAGATATATCAGTTGATTGCCTTTTGACCATGGAAGATAGTCATTTAACCATTATATTTGTCATTTTGGCAATGGAACATTTTCAGTTGAAAATGAAGCAGTGTCAGTTGACAATCAACAACTTTTAATTGAAGCATTTCGACTTGTTTCTTTTCTGTAGTTTCCAAGGTGCTGATGCTGCGTTCATATCAAGTCTTCTCTCCATAATCTATAAAGTCATGGTGGTAACTACTTATCTTATTTTATATTTAAGTACCTGTCTGGCAAATTGGCGCATGAATTTTTCAGAATTTTATTTTTTAATAAAAAAGAAATCAAGATGAATCCGCGGCTAAAGTTGCGCAGGAGCTACAACGATGCATCTGTCAAAGATTTATGCGATGTTGCATTGACTATGAACTGGTATTGTTGGTGTTGTTTTTATTGCACATAAACTCAATTGGCAATTAATTGTGGGATATGTTAAAGAAACTGGTTTTCGAAGCTGACAAAAAAATACATATCCATTGCCTATCACACACACTCTCGAAAACATGAAACACCTTTTTGCCTGCAAGCACATTGTCGATTAAAATAAAAGTGGCAGCAATGTGGTGGGTCCATTGAAAGTGGACACCAGCAAATGACGCGTGTATAGCAATCGTTTTCGACTTAATTTGATGACTCAATCAAAATGAATTTTCGCAGTTTGTCTTCTAAGATTGTGCATGGAAAGAGCTTTGTGACATTAATTATGGCATCCAATTTGCTATGAGCTCTTTGTATATAACAAATTTGCTTTTGAATTGAGTGTCAATAAATAACTTAAAATGATTTCATATAGGATGCGTAATAAATAAGGATTCAATGAGTTTGATTTAGTTTTATACAGTTTATGTTTAACTTTTTATAACTCATGATTTCAGTTTATTTGATTTCTATACTTTGATTTTTATAATCGATATATTGTTAAATATTATACGATAATTAAAAATTTACTAATAGATAAAGTTCTGTATCTCAAGCACAATAATAAATGAATGTTTTATAATCTCATTATTTTCTTATCAAGAATCATTTTTCATGAAGTATTTTCTTATCAAAAAATCAGAGATAATGTATATTCATATATATCTGCTCGTTTGTATTAATATGTCGTTGTTTTGTTTCAAAATATTACTTAAAAATTTTACGCTTAAAGCTCAGATCAGATTTTTTTTTATAAATCAAAAAGCATTAGATCACTAGGCATAAGCTTAACCTCTAAGTGAAGTTTCTTTGTTGTGTTTTTAATTTTTTATTGAAAATAATATTATTATTTACTTCTATGTTCTTTTTTTTTTATTTTCAAAACAAACACAGTTCATTGGCACATGAAACACTTGTTTAGTTCTCATATATTTGTTGTTGAGATAGATTGGTACAACTTTGCGCGCCAACATACAAACAGGTTTCATTCAATTCAAATGCATTCAGCATTAATGATTTAGCACATATGTCATTGCACTCTCCAAGGCTATTTTAATTTTTTTAAGAATACTTTTTTCATAAGCCATTTTTTCGGATTTCAATTCTTTTAAACACACTATAAATAATTAAGATAATGTCAAATAATAAATTCTTTAACTAACTGGTTTTACTAATCGCATCATTGAAAAATACAAGGCATTTTTTCCATATCCACTGAGTAATTTTCAAAAAAGTTCTGAAACTGACGTAGCTAAGTTCTTTTTTTTTAAAAAAAAAGCATCAAAATGTCCAAAGTCGTCTCATGCTCCGAAAGTAGACACTGTTCAAAAAGTGTTATATTTTCAAAATCAACAATATATGAAACGGATGATTTTTTGAGCGTTTGGTTTTTGAAAATAGAAAACAGTACAGAAAATTTGCAAAAGTGAATGAAATATTTATTTGGGGCGATACATCAATTTCTTTCATTTACTTTTTAAAGATTATTTCATGTAAATGTTGCCCGCGGCTAAGCCTGAAGTGGTTCAGTTGGAAACTACAATTGGCACACTTTTTCCAACGTTTCGGCCGGTATCTCACCAATGGCAGCTGTAATGCTTTCTATCAGGGGTGCAATTGTGGCTGGCTTGTTCCTGTACAATAGAGACCTCACCCACAAAAAATAGTCTAGTGGGGTCAAATCGCATGATCTTGGCGGCCAATGGACTCCTCCAAAACGTGTTATATTCATTATTTTTATTACTTGTATTCTCTTTTATGTTTTTGAATTATTTTCTTTCATTTTTCTTGTTATCACTTCATTACAGTTTAAATCAATTCAAGGCTTTTTGCGATTATACGCATTTCACTCGTAAATTTTCTTTATGCTGCGATTGTGAAAAGCCATAATCATTGTAATAAAAATGTGAATAATGATAACAAAAAAAAAAAGTTGAAATAAAGCAAAAACAAAAATAATATAAATCTAAAATAAGAAAAAGTAATAAGGAAAACTATAAGCGCAAAGTATGCAGATTAAAATGAGTGTGGGATAAGTGTTTCAGACGAAGGATCGTATACCATATACCTTTAGGAAGTATGTAATTTTAAGTGAAAACACTACTTTTGTACTTGAACTTTGGTTGTGCTTTGTATACATTATATGGGGTTGGAGTTGGACCTTCAGGCCCCCTATCATTTTGTATGTTATTTTCAGTTCTGTAAATATCAATTCTACGAAAAGATTTGTTAGAAAAAAAATAAAAAAATATCAGCAATTAATTGGCTTTTTGAAATAAAATAATTTTAATATTTTTACCTCCTACAGCATCAATATATTTGCTTAAAATTTTGAGTTGAGTAAATCATTATTGCCCTCAAAGGTTCCCATAATATATAATGTAAATGCAAACTTCAGTAGGGTGTTCAATTTAAGTTATGTTACACTTTTGTTACTGTGCGAAGTCGGGAATGTTACCAAATTTGCACCCTAACTATTAATATGACAGGCCTTGAACCTAAATACACTTATATGTTGTATGTAAATATATAGGTTTGGTAATTTAAAAATTCATTTTGTTCCGAAATAGTTTGCATGATTAGAGGCTCCCTAAAGTGCAAATTCCACTTTCGTTAATATTAAAATGCAAAAATAAAATGTTCGCATGCGAAATTAACCTGCACGTCTTTTTGTGTTGTCTGTTTGCCTGTGTAGCATCCGCTGGGAATACCGCGCAATTTGTTTCTCGTTAGCAGCAAATAAGCGTATAACAACAACAACGACAACTAAATTAAAATTGCTGCATGCAACCAATGCTGTTGCCAATAATACAAATATTTTTTAAAAAAAAAGTTTCACTTGGATTTTTTTATCTGTAGTGTAACTAAGAAATAAGAGTTGAGTATCGTTGGTACGTGCTGAAAGATATCGTAATTATAGCGAAACTATGTTTTTGTTTTCTATAATTCCAATATGTATTACCAGATGATTATTACTTAACACAGAAATGCTTTCACGTTTCTACATTGTCTCCTTTTATCTTAACGCCCAATGTTGCTTCAATATAATGACTCCAAGTCGGAAGTTCTAAACTGCATGATCTGAAAATTTTCAGTCAATGGCTTTTAGTTTCAATATTACGCTTTAAATATTTTCCAGCCAAATATTATATTAGAGTTTTGAAAGGAAGAAAATCACTGATAGTTAAAGCTGGTGCACGGGATAGACGTCCCAGTACGTACTGTACTTATTAGTGTCCCAGTACGTGCTTTTTTTTTTTGGTGATGTTTCTATTGCTTGCACCGCAATTCAAACGCTGCTTCAAATAATTCAACCTATTCATTGTATTAGCCGTTTTGAAAGTTGGTGCAACGTGTTGAATGCGATAGCTTTTCCTAGCACTTGAGATCCTGTTCTCGTATTTTAATTATTTTTTAATAAGTATCGATACTTTGTTTAGTTTGTCATTACTCTAAGAACAACTCTTCCGTAACAGCCTACTAGTCGACGCGGTATTTGTGTCTTCTTCGTTTTCCCGCTTCTTGTAGGCGGTCTCGCGTTGTTACTCTCCAATTATTTTTACTTTTGACTCAATTATTTCAGGCAATAAATTTTTTTTTTTTTCTTGATTTGTCCCCTTTTTATTCATATTTGTTTTGAGCAAAGTAAAGAAGGCGTACAGCGCCCACTCCATTGCAAAAAACGCCAATCTTTTGCGCAGACTTTTTGATCACAAGTTTGGTGTGGAAAGCAAAGAAATCACAAAAAAAAATTAAGGTGCAGCCAAGAAGAACCTGTGCAGATTACACTCTTCATCAGATTGGAAATTTGGTATTTTCTTTTTTGCTTAGTTCGGTCGATCAGTTTTAACTGGCCGCATCGTTAAATTCAGTGCGTCATGAATGCGCAGAATGTTCAATTTTAATTGCAATCAACAGCATATGAATATGTGTTGTTGCGGCAGCAGCGGCAGCTTGCAGGCAGCACTTGATGCTTCGCCCAATTAAGAAGGTGCAATAGCACTTGTTCATTGAATGGGTACGGATAGTTTGCTAAAGAAGTTTTACAGAAATTTGAATTTCGAATTTGAAACGAATTTCTTTTTGTTTAAAGTTTTATTTTGATTATTATATCTTATCAATATACCAATAAAAATTAAATCGTTTCCATTTTTATCATTAATTACAACAATATTGTCAAGTCATATCAATTCAGACAGTCAAGCAAATTATGTTCATTCATGCAATTAAAACAAAAAAGAAACAAAAAAAAGGATAATCGTAAAAGCGAATGTTTCGCTATAACAGTAGAGTGAAAGGAATCCTTAGTTCGCCAACAGTAACAATAAAACTCTTTTTCGACAATAGAGTTAGCGCTATTCGAGGCCACAATGTCGTGTTAACTATAACGATAACGTTAATGATGACGACAATGACAGCGATTCAGCTGAATTGACATTGTCGCCATTTTTGCAATGATTTTTTAAAAGCTCCTTTAAAATTTACATAACCAAAAATTAAGTAAATGAAAAATTAAATTAAACAGAAGCATAAGATAACAAAAGGTCTTAAAAAAAGTTCAAATGAAAGTCCAAATGCAACAGTTCTGCGAGTGTAAAAAAAGCAATGAAATGTAATTGAACTTATCGCAGTCTTAAGTACCAAGGAAATTGCGACAAAAAGGTTAAAGAGTTTCAAAGCAAAAAATGGCTTAAGGCGTCATTTCGACAATTGTAAAATAATTATGTCTGGAAACTTTAATGATAAAGAATAATAAAATTATATAAAAAAAAACTTTAATAGGAGTTTACTATTGAGAGGATAAAAAATTTATTTAAATTTCGTTCAATTTTGATATTGATATCAACAGTGGGAGCCAAAAAAAAGATTTCGTCGTATATCTGTGTACCAATTTGAAAATGCAATAGCCACGTTTACCAATTTCCTACAAAGCGGTCGAGAATGTGCAAGCCTGATTAACTTATGAGTATTTTATTGGTTAATTGAACAAAAATTATTAATTTTTATATAAATAAGTACACCATAGATCGTACTTATCAAGAAGTCATTTGCAGTTATGTATATAGCTACAAATACTTTTCTGTGCTAACTCTTAGTCCTTACTGGCAACTATCTTTCAGAAAAGAATAAACTCAAACGCTTGTCTTAAAAACGATATATTTCAACAATTATTTATCATATGTTATACATATTTTCATAACAATTTAAACTTCATCTATAAAACTACCAGCACCCAATGCTATATTATTAAGTTTAGCTTATTCCAAAGTGAAATGACCGGCATTATGACCAGCATTTAATAGAACCACCTCTGGTGTCATTGGTGCACTCAATGTAACCCACGACCTTTCCAAGCCAGCATCTTTACGTGCCGATTGCAAGGCATGTTGCAACGCAAAGGCAACACCAACAGCCAAACAAATTGCAGGCTCACCAGTAGCTGTATCAGATAATAAAGACAAAAATTTAAGTAATATTTCAAAATCATTACCAAAAATTAAAATTATACCTTTCGAACGCATAAAACCAGCAGTGTGAGCAGAATTTGGCAACATCTCAATACGGAAATCAATTGGAATGTCCTTAGCGCCTGGTGGCTTGTAGTTCCATGTACGATTGGTCAACAACTCACCGGTACGCTTATCAACCACGCATTGTTCACTGGTCCAGTAACCTAGACCCATCATAAAAGCACCCTCAATTTGTCCAATATCAACGCTGGGATTTAAACTCTCGCCAGCATCTTCAAGTATATCAACGCGACTGAGCTGATAGTTTCCAGTAAGAATATCAACTTCGACTTCAAGCAGACCCAACGCGCAAACAGTGTAGGGATCCATATCGTCTTGTTTGCAATAATCGCTAGCGAGTAAATTGACTTTCTGCTCATATGCCGTCTCGATTAATTGTTTCCAGGAAGCGTCCTTTACGGATTCCTTCACCGGCTTAAGACGCGCGTTCAGAGTATTGCAGCAATTGCGTACAGCCTGTGAGTAGCAGATTTAGTTGTTTTAAATATTCATTAATTACATGTTACAAAATACTTACAAAGCAAACCTGTTCACTGCCTATTGAGCCACCAGTAACCATGGCATTAGCACCATTCAACGTATCACTACCCTCGATACGTATTAACTCAATGGGAATGCCCAAGTCGTGCGCAATTACTTGCGCCACCTTGGTATTTAGGCCTTGACCCATTTCAATGCCACCATGCGAAACAATAACAGTACCATCTCCATGGTAAATAGCAACAGTGGCAGCATACTGTCCAAAGTAACCCATATGATATTCCATTATACAAAGACCCAAACCACGCTTGCGCCAACGATTTTGCTCATTGAATGCCTCAATAGCAGGACGACGTTTCTTGTATTCTGTCGAGTCAATAAAGCGTGGCAACATTTGACACATCTTGTGACCTGGCAACAAATTCGCCGTACGTACTTCCAACGGATCAAGCCCGGTCTCGAATGCAATGTGTTCGACTATGTTCTCTATCATTGCGATACCCTCCACGGAACCGGGTGCACGACATGCGCAATTAGTTGGTGAATCCGTAAATACCATATGACCATCCAGCTTAAAATTATCACTGAACTCGTAACAATTCTTTGAGAGCAACTGTGTATGTCCCATTGGGCTTTCATTGGCACTATAGCCAGCATCTTCCCAGAACGCTGATTGCAACGCAACAATTTTACCATTTTTCTGCACATGGAATTCATAATCCACAAGACAAGGCCAACGTTTGCCCAGCATGTTCATCATTGATTCCAACGTTTGTACAAATCGCGCTGGTCGATTCAATTTGTAAGCGGATAAGGCAGCTGCACATGCTGCTGGCATGCAACGTGTTGCCTTACCACCGTAACCACCTCCAATGCGGCGTGTTTTTACTTGGACTTCATTGTAGCGCATCTTTAGTAAATCGCTTATGATTGCTTGTGTCAAATCCATCCATTGCGTAGCACAGTGTACCAGCATGCCTCCTTCGTACGGCACCACTACTGTAGTTTGGGGTTCCATGAAGAAATGATATTGTAAGCCCATATCCAGCTTGCCCTTAGCGGTAACATCAACTTTATCGCTTTTGATTTTCAATTCTTTGATCAGTGACTTGGCGCTATGATTTATTCTATCAGCGCAAGCGCTTTCCAAAACATCTTTCAGTGTAGCCAATACTTCCGAGCTACCACCGGCATAGGTCAACTTCACTAACTCAGCGGCACGATTGGCCAAAGCATTGGTTTCGGCTACAATAACACCAACTGGCTGATTGTAGAATTTAACAGCACCGGTAAGGAAAAGTTCCTCATTCTCTGGGAAGAAAAGTGGCATTTTACCAACAATAGCATTATCACCGGGAATATCCTTGGAAGTGAAGAAAGCGACTACGCCTGGTAGCTTCAATGCTTCAGTAGTATCAATATTGGTGACTGTAGCACCCACTTTCTTGGCGGTAACAAAAGCACACCAAACTTGATTAGCTTGCACGGGCACATCATTAGAGAAAATCGCTTCACCTGAAGTTTGTAAAAGACCTTCATGCTTCTCCGTGGGCTTAGCGATTGGGAAACTCTTTTCAATTGATTCATAAGTTTGTTTGCCTGAGGAAACGGGACGCTTCAATAGCTCACCACCACTCTTTAGCTGTTCAGCTAATTTGGGTGCATTTGCCAAGAGGAATTTATAGAAAAGACCATGTGCTAGAAGTTGTCGATATTCGGGTGATGCATCTGGTGGCGAAATACTGGCTTTGACTGATTGTTGCAACCCGCTGAAAATTTTCGAAGTTATTTGATTGTCAAACAACGATTTGCCAACCAGTAGTTTCTCAATGTGTACAGCGTGCACGTAGTCGGCATCAATGCCACCAAAACAAACGCGTGCGAAAATAACACGATTGCTAGGTTTTTCGATGTTCACCAAAAAGCCGGCGTTGACGTAGGCGTGCGCATTTTGCGCACGTGGCATGATCTGTTCGTATAGTCAAAATTAGCAGTATATAGAAAAGTTCATTTAAAAAGGACTTACCTTGTAAGAGCCGAATATATACTTTTCGCGTGGATAATTACGTAGCACAAAACCGCTAACGATCTTCTTCTCCAATGGTGTTTGCAAATATTCATTGAGTGAGACTGTTACTTGCTCGCTGGCGCTTATATTAAGTATGACTTGTGCGCCAAGCGCTTCAAAAGCAATGTAAATGTCTGAGGGAAACTCAGGATGTTGATGCTTCATCGCCAAGTTGCCAGCTAAAGTGCCCGACTGTAGAAGAGAAGATAATTGTTAGGAGTATGTAAATTTCCAGACCACAGAAAATATCAGTTGACTGCAATGCCGATTATTTTTTTTTGTGTTTACTATATTTTGTCTTAGTTGCCTTTAATATCTGCAATGACTTTATTGTCTATATTGTCTAAATAGAACTCTACTAACCTACTAAACTGTTATTTATGTATACATATTACATTTGTTATCTATATTGTCTTTATTGTCTTAATTGTCTATATTGTCTATACATTTCATATGGTTTGGTTATCTTTTCTATAGAAATTATCTTTTTAATCTACTTTGTCTTCGATCTCTATATTGCCTCTTTTGTAAAAATTTTCTGATATGCTTTAATTGTCGATAGGTAGATTTCTTTATTGTCTATATTATTTTCATTGTCAAAATTGTCAATATTTTGCACATGTTCTATGTTGTTTAGTTTGTCCGTGTCATTTATTTTTTTATACTCATTGTCCATGTTTCGTAAATTACCGTCTCTATATAATTGTCTTCATTATCTTTAAGGTTAATATTTACTATCTTTCTTTTCATATATTGTCATACTAATATACAATATTTAATTGACAATAAACATTGTTCTATTGTCCTTAGAGCCTTTGCTAAAATGGATTTTTAATGAAAGTTTACTATTCAAAACTGTGACCGACTGTACATATAGTGAAGTAATTAATTAGTCTATTGCTGAATTATCAGCAACATTCATCAACTTAATATCATGATTTTCAAACACTCCGAATACTCATGTGTGTTCTCATTAAGGACAACCAATAAAAAAAGCTTCTTAAAGCTTTTAAGTCACAGTCCATTATTGCTTTGTGTTAATAAACTATGCCGACTATATATACTCACTATCAGCTAATTATTTGCAGATAAATTGAAATGTCGAATTTCATAACAAACTAAAAATGATGTTCGATATGTTAAGCATAGAAAAGATTTAGTAAATACTCAATAAATATTTTCCTAGTTGAAAATCGATAACGTTATCTTATCAACTCAATATACAAAACTCTAAACATGATTGCGCAAAAGTGAGCCACTTGAAGTCCAACACTTATCTATAACTGTAACAAATCCCATTGATATTTGAACGTTAAAATCATACTCACATTTCTAACTGGAACATTAGCAATCAAATCAAAATGATTCCATAACTGCTGACAATACTCGAAACCAGGTTTCTGCGCTGCCTCTTTGAAAATTTGCATGGCCTCCGTAAGATTTAAATTACCACCCAGCGTCAAAGAGCTAGCTGTCAATGTATGACTTCTTAGCGCACCCACACCGTTGATATCAATAAAATGTTTAATATCTGCCGAACGACGATAGACACCATGTGCTGTATTGCCCGAAACCAGCGTATATGGTACATCACCCAATTTTGCGAAAGCATCAAATATATCAGCAATCGTTTTGGCCCAATACCATTGACTACCATCAGCATAGGAGAGTGCGGTACGTTTTGCGCTACCACAGCTACCACTGCATTTCGCACCAGTCTTTGGACATGTCTTATTGGCTAAATCTTCAATGTCACGACATTCTTCGGGCACGTTGATATTACTATCAACAGCAAAAGATTTCATGGTATCAAGTATTGGACGATAGCCAGTGCAGCGACAAATGTTGCCACCAAAGGAGTTTTCAACTTCCTCCATGGTTAGTTTACCGCCATTTGCTTGCAACAGTGCATACATATTCATAACGAATCCTGGTGAGCAATAACCACATTGTGTTCCATTCATTTTAGCCAAACGTTTTTGGATCGCATGATAGCCATCACGTTTATTACCAATACCCTCGGCGGTGGTTATGGCCAAATCAGTGCAGCTATTTAGAAGCGTCAGACACTAAAAAGAGAGAAATATTTTTCAGTAAATTTGGATAAAATAATTGTTAAAGATATGTTTACGTATAGGGAAACAAATAAAGGATTTTTAAAAACATTTTTGAAAAACAACTTATGGTTAAAGAATAATAGAATAGTTTTTTTTTTGCTCATTTATGGTTTGATAACACTCTCTTAAAGCGTGATGTTTTTTTCCACTTGACTTCTCAATAAATTCCACTTTTAATTTAAAAAAAAATTCATCTACCTAGTTCTGCACTTATGACCAATTTCGCTACGTGCCCCCCCTCCCCCCATTTCTTTTTTTTTTCGTTTCTGAGGAACACAAAAAAACAAAAAAATTCAAATAACACTTAACAAGATTTACCGATCCGGTAAAGAGTCAAGCGCCCCCTCCCCTCCCCTTCTTTTCAGTTTTTCCGTTTTCATCCGATTACACAAACACTTTTTTTTTAGCTGCGGACTTTTTTATGACGATACTTTTGGGAGAGTAGTTTTAACTGACAGAGCTTATACTACCCCTGGTGGTTAAAACTATACTCCTTTGTCAAAGATGTGTCATTTTACCCATATACACTCTAAAAACCGTATTTCTACAAGCCGTTGCAAAAAATACAGAATTCATAAAAGGATGTAATTTTTTGCTCTTAAGGTGTAATTCGAGAAAAGATACAAATTCGATATTGCGCGTATCGTAATCACCGTAAACCACGTCCCCCCAAAATAATTTTTGTAAAGCCTTTGCTACTCTAAATTGAGGTTTCTTTCAGAAACAGTTGAAAACGTCTAGGAATTACACAATAAAAATATGCACTTAAAATATCTATTCTTGCTAAAACCGTGCTTAATGCAATTACTCACCGAATTTACTGCCCAAGTGTGTACTTCACCCGTTGCCGGGTGCTTACCGGTTACAGCACAAACGCAAACACCGCAACCACCTTCTTGACACATGAATTTAGTAGCCGGTAGACCAGCATTTTCGCGTATAAAAGTATTCAAGGTTATGTCAGCGGGCAATTTCGATAGATCCACTTGAATAAAAAAAAAAGTTGATTAATAAATTCAAGTTAACTATCTACTAACAAAAAACCAATAAATTAGCAAAATCTCAGTGTTTGACAAACTTACCCGCATATGGTGCGCCATTAATAGAAAATTGCGTTGTCATGCTGAATAGCGTTTTATTTCTACTTCTTCTTCAATTCACTCAAATGATAATAATAATTGATTATATAATTCAGTAAGGTATCGCACTCTTTTTTTTCAAATTAATTTCTATTTATTTTTGACTATTCGTAGTATTAGTTATTATTCTTTTTTAGAATTCAAACGTCCGTATTGAATGAGCAGCTCCAGTGAAATGCGCTACCCATAATAATTTTTTTCAATTTTAAATTACCAAAGCTTTTTTCTGTCTAGAAAACTATTATTTCCGTAGTGCAAATTATCAGCTGGAAAACGACACAAAGGCGTATAATTTTCGAGAGAGTAAAAATTTTGTCAAGCACTATAATTCAAAGAAACAAAATAAAAACACGAGCCACAAGCAAAAGCTCTAACAAAATATAAATTGTTTGTGAAAGATAACACAAACTATACAATTTGATCTTTGTTTATTTAGAAAACAACAACAACAACCACTCCACCAACACTAATAATAGCAGCAACAACAAAACTTTAGTAATACTACATAGCATGCATATGGTTTGAGCGCAGACCGTGTTGTCCATACAGAATGCCGCTGATTCTCTAACATTTTCTTGTGCCTTTTGAATTCTGTTTCCTAACAAAAATATAATTTATATTCAGTTTTCATCGAAATGCCGAAATTTTGCTTACGAATGAGAGGTAAAAACAGAAAACAAATAATATATGAATATAGCGTGTATATTTAATATTCGCTTAAAATCAGTGATGTCAGATATTAAAATTTGTTTTTATTTTGGGGATTTTCATACCGAAGTGTGAATTGTTGTATTTATTTTCTCATTAGTTCTGCGTTTAACCGAATATACTACTTTAGTTCAATTTACATGTTTTTCAGAAATTGCACTTAAAAGTTTGAAAAATATGCGACATGTACCTATACCTATTTGAAAATAAACTTGAGCAGCTATATATTACTGGCAAAATTTAAACGGCAAGCTAACGAATTTTGAATAAGTAGGTACATAACAAATAATAGAAAAAGGTATCGAAAATCCTTGAAAAAATCGAAATGTGTCAGACCGTTTCAAAAGCAAAGTTGGAAAACAACTTTGAAAAATTTAATAAAATTTTTAGATTATCGCAAAACATCGCAGTTTTAAAAACTATACTTCTATAAAGAAAAGTTGGCAAAGCTGATGGTGTTTTCAGAAATTACACGGCAATCCGGGGGGCGACCGAAATCTCGCTCAGTATCAGCTTCCGACATTTCTCCACATTATGTTTATTAAGGTAGATCCTGATCACACTAAAAATTCTATATATTTACTTCAGCCATCGTTGCTCGTCATGATTTTTTTGGTCACTAAGATTTCCGTTCAGTCCTCAGACGAAAACTTTTACCCATACATATATCACGGAAGATTCTCATCTTTCAATGATAGATTATTATCGTTTGCATTAGTTAACATTAATATGGAATATTTTTAATAAGATTCATCGTGGATGCTCGGATTCAAACCACATCTTGATTTGGAAAAAAAGCCATATAATATGTATAGCACTATTTTAAGAATGTTTAAGATTATCAATCAATGAAAAAGTTGAATTTTGTCGGACGGTGTTCTGAGTAATAAACTGTTTACAATAATTAACAAGACTTGATATTACTATTTACTTGTTCACTTGTTATTTACGACTAATTTTCTTAACACACGATATCAATTAAACAATTCACAAAAAACTACTGATTTGTTTTATCGTGTGTGGGCTCATTCTGACGCAGTATGGCTGCCTTAATCTTCTATCAAAAATAAATTAATAAATAATACTAGATGACCCGGTGAATCCAGCCGTTTAGTTGCAGTATAGATAAAAAACCTAGATATTGACTGCAGCGCTTTGTGAAAATTCTATTTTTAAAATATGTTTGTATGAGGGCCACCCTAAATATGTATCCTACATAAAATAGCTTAATATAAAAGACACCTGGTGTAAATTCCATGTGAATCGATTTAGTGGTCTTTGTGGAAAAGCTATTTTAAAAATATTTTTGTATAGGGGCCATCCTAAATAAAATTCTTATAACCTAAGCCATGCCTCTTTATATAAAAGACACGTGGTGTACTTTCCATGTGAATCGTTTGACCCGTCTGTGAAAATGATATTTTAAAAATATATTTGTATGAGGGCCACCCTAAATATCCACCCTATGCAAAAGTTTTGTAACTTAAAATATGCCTCTTACTATAGAAGCAACGTGGTGTAAATTCCATGTGAATCAATTAAGTGGTCTCTGTGAAAATGCTATTTTTAAATATTTTTGTATGAGGGCCACCCTTAATATGCATCTTAAATTAAAGTTTTATAACCTTAGCTATTCCACTTAATATAAAAGACACATGGTGTAAATTTCATGTGAATCGATTAAGTAGCCTTTGTGAAAATGATGTTTTTAAAATATTTTTGTATGAGGGCCACCCTAAATTGCCCATATAGCGGTATGATTTGTAAATCTAAACCATCCAGGGCGCCACCCAAACGCATACGAAAAAATTCATTCAAATCGGTCCAGCCGTTTAGGAGGAGTTCGGTTACATACACACGTACAGTAGAATTATATATATAAAGAATATAAATTATTATTTTAAATTTCTGAAAATATGGCAGCACTACCATTAATATAATAAAGCGAATAATACAAAGCGAACATGATTATGCTAGAAAACTTATTTAAGAAGTAAGAGAATACCTACATACATATGTATGTCACTTAAGAGCAATTGATGAATAAGAGTTATTAACTTTAATTGCTATGTACTAACATATATAATTTGTAATATGACATTGTCATTTGAGGCACATAGCTAAATATTTATTTATTTGGAATAGTGTAGCATTGTTTTACTTAATAGATATGCATGTATATATTAATGTGTAGGTATTATTACTCATTTAATTTTTTCTCTAACATAATATATTTTTAATACACTGTTTGAAACTAAGAACTTGTTTTTATGGCTTTACTATAAATAATAATGACACGTTATCTATAAATTTAATTGCATTTATTTTGAGCTTCAAATATTAAAAATTTTTGGTAATACAACGAATTTAGAGAACGTCATTATTTTAAGCTGTTTTACTGATAATAAATTAGTAATTACTTCTAGAGGGTTAAGGGGCTATAAAATTATTAAAATCGTGCTTTTAAAAATTTAAAGTTATAAAAATATTGCTAAGTACATATGAATGATATTAAAAACAAAACTATGACATAATACTCACAATAAAATCTATTTAATTTGTTTAAAAAATTGCATAATGAAAAAACAACAGATTGATGAATTATGCTAGATGGTAGAGGTGGCAAGTTTAATTTTAAAACAAGTAACAAAATAACTACGGGAATAGATGAAAGCTTTAGCAAAACAGAAACTGTTGATTAAAAAATGAAATGTAAGAGAAATACAGAAAAAAGTGAATATTTGAATGATAAAAGAAAAAATCGTTTAGACACGGCAAATACGGTGGGGTGGATGCAACAAAAAACAGAGTACGCTATTTTATTCGTCGTAGCTCAGTATAATAATTTTTTGTAAAAATTCAAAAAACCTAAAAATAGCATGTGATAAATATCTCATAAAAGCTGTCTTGGGGGCGTAGCAGCCCCGAAGATTCATAGTCAAATACTTAATATAATATCGTGTTAAATAAAAAAATTTATAAACTCATTTTCAATTTCAAATTAAAAAAAAATAAGTATACTAATTAAATTAAAAACTTTTTGATACTTTAAAGTTTTATTTCATAACGACCAAACACCATAAATTAAACTTAACCTATATAACTCAATAAAGGATTTTTATTCTAAGGAAAAAGTTGTCACATCACTGCCCGCATTGAGCACAATATGCTCTGGCGTTGTTGGCGCACCAAAACGCACCCACTCACGCTTCAAACCAGCATCTTTACGCGCTGACTGCACCGCATGTTGCAAAGCAAAAATAGCACTTATAGCTAAACAGCATGGAGGTTCGCCAGTAGCCTTGGAACGCATAAAACCCCCAGAGGCGGGATTCTTTTGTAGTAATTCAACACGAAAATCTATCGGAATATCCTTAACACCTGGTACTTTATAATTCCACGTTCGATTGGTAAGCAGTTCACCAGTTTGTCGATCATAAACACATTGCTCCGTTAACCAATAACCAAGGCACATAACAAATGCACCCTCAACTTGGCCAACATCAATGTAAGGGCTAAGACTTTCGCCCGTATCTTCGAGTAGGTCTTGGCGAATTATTTGATAATTTCCCGTTAATATATCGACTTCCATTTCTGTCAGCGAGATGCCATATATATCATATGTTTGCAAATCCCCAACTTTATATGAATCACTGGCTGTCAAATTTACTTGATGTATCCAAGCATTTTGTACCACTTCCTGCCAGGTGGCGTCTTTTTTCATTGAGTCTCTGATGGGCTGTAGACGTTCATTAAGGCTGTTGCATGTTTTGCGTACTACAAAGCAGATGCTTTCGCTACCGACAGCACCACCTGTCACCATTGAGTTGGCACCGCAAACGGTGTCACTTGATTCGACTTTGATCATTTTAAGCGGTATGCCGAGAACGTATGCGGCAACTTGTGCGGCTTTTGTGTTGATGCCTTTAGTAGAAGGAAGGATTAAATATTTAAGTTATATGATAAGGCAAGATAAGAATGAAAGAATAAAAAACTATGAGATCCTATATTATATATAAAAGGTAACGGTAACAGATTAAGGATATAAGGAAAAAGATAAGAGATACAAGCTAAAGGAAAATAAAATAAAAGATAAAAGTAAAAGATAAGAGTTTTAGGAAAAAAAAACGTACATAAAAGGCAGATATTAGATGAAAATAAGAGATAAATATGAAAATTATAAGACAAAAGATAGAATATAGAAACTAATAAATATTAGATAGAACATTAAGATGAAAAGTAAACGATAAAAGATGGCAGCACAAATAAGGGATAGAAGATAATGGATACAAGTTGAAAGATCTCAGATTTTTACAACGTGTGGTCCATATTGGAATGCACAGAGCTCCAAAAAACACGCAATATATGCAATCACCTTGTCCCATTTCAATACCGCCATGTGAGATAACCACGGTTCCGTCGCCATGATAAATGGAAACCGTTGCCGGAAAAGGGCCATAGTAAACGATTGGATACTCCATAATGGCAATGCCGAGACCCCGTTTACGCCAACGATTTTTCTCATTATACTCATCAATCTCTTTCCGACGCTCACGATACTCTGTAGACTTAACAAAGCTCGGCAGCAGTGTAAGCATTCTGTTGCCAGGCTTGGTATTCGCTAAACGCGCATCGACTGGATCAATGTTGGCCTCAAAAGCAATATGATCCATAATGTTCTCAATCATAGCAATGCCTAAAATACAAAAAGAATTAATAAAAATGTTATTTCTTTCAACTAAATCTCCAACCTTCTACAGATCCCGGTGCGCGACACCAAGTGGAACTAGGTGCATCGGTTATCACAGCCTTAGCATCTAACTTATAGTTGCTATCATTCAATACGTAACAATTTCTAGTACAATCTGACGAATGACCAGGCACTGGATTTTCATTCAATGTACAGCCAGCATCCTGATAGAAAGAATTTTGCAGTCCAACAACCTTTCCATTTGAATTGACATGAAACTCATAATCCGAACGGCAACCCCAACGTTTACCATTGCAATTCATCATTTCCTCAATTCTCTGTACAAAACGCGTGGGACGTTGTAGCTTATAGGCCACCAGAGAAGCAGCACAAGCTACTTGATTGCAACGTGAAATCTTAGTACCATAAGCGCCACCTAGACGACGCACGCGCAATTGTATATCAGCATTGTTGAGCTTCAGCATCTGCGCAATCACATGTTGCGTATGATCCATCCATTGAGTGGCCGACCACACTTGTAGCGTCTCTTCGAATGGCACAGCAATAGTGGTTTGCGGCTCCATGGTAAAATGATATTGTGGTCCGATCTGAAAAATGCCCTTACCGCTTACATCGGCTGGGGGACCGTTGAGATTCAATGACTTCAGCGGTGAAACGACCATTTCATGTATGCGCTCCGTGGCCTTAGCAGCAAGGACATCATCTGTTGTGACCAGCACCTTATGAGCACGTGCCTTTGTATAGATTACTTTGACTTTATTAATGGAACGATTAGCGATATCACTTGTTGTGGCAACGAGTATACCCAGTGGTTGATTGTAATATTTGACATTTGCAGCACAAAGTATTTCTTCGTTCTCATAACCGAACTTTGGATCAACAAAAGTATTAGTGCCGGGAATATCCTTAGCAGAGTAGAAAGCGAGCACACCTGGCACAGCCAATGCAGCAGTAGCATCAATTTGTTCAATAATGGCGCCTACTTTGGTGGCACAAACAAAAGCGCAGTACACAGCGTTATTGGTGGTGAGTGTGTCATTCATATAGGTAGCTTCACCAGTGGCTTGGATTAATGCTAAATGCGAGGGAACAATTTTTTTACCTAGGGTATATCTGACTGATAATATCACTTACCTTCGAGCTTCTCCACAGGTTGTGTTATAGGGTACAACTTTACGTTGGTCTCAAAAGTTTGTTTACCCGAAGAAAGTGGTCGTTTTAGCAAATTTCCACCACTTTTGAATTCCTCCTTTGTTTTATCTACTGGTGAAATGTCAAGCAGAAATTTGTAGAATAAACCACAAGCGAGTTTTTGACGATACTCAGCTGTTGCATCCGGCAATACTGAATCGGGTGTTATAGCTGTCGACAGTTCTTTGAAAATTTTAGTTACCGTTTCTTTGTCGAAAAGATTTTGCCCAACCAAAATTGTCTCTAATGAGCTGGCATGCACAAAATCGGGACGTATGCCACCAAAACAAATACGTGCTGTATTCACTTTACCCGTAGCAATATCCATGTCGAGCAGAAAACCTGCATTGACGTAAGCATGAGCATTTTGCGCGCGCGGCATTATCTGCAGATGAGAGTAGTTTCGATATTGATTTCTATATGTGTTAGACAAATACTGACCTTATATGAATTGAATAAGAATTTATCTTTCGGATAGGCCTTTAATTGGAACTCAGTGAGCACTGTTTTAGGTTTCGCTGCATTTAGATACTCTGTTAGCGACATGGTTTTCTGCGTTGTAGCATCCTCGTTAATAACAACTTGTGCATCCAAGGTTTCAAATGTTATGAAGATATCGGAAGGAAATTCAGGATGTGACTTTTTTATGTTGATATTCCCTGCAAGTGTGCCCATCTGTTGATGAAAGTAAAAAGTGGGTGAGTTAGGATTGCGAAAATAGGCAATTCGCGGGCTTCTAAAAATAAATTTTAATTTTTTTTGTGTGCGTCATACAAATTTTTAGCACATTTCAAAAAAAAAACGCCCACTTGCCGGTTTTTCAAAAATCTTTGAATTCCTACCAGACCCAACCTGGACATGAAATTCTGGCCTTGGCTGGGTCAATTTCGTCACTTTGTTAACCTGGGGTGAGTGTTGCGTATTATAAATTTAATGATGTATTGTCAATTGCAAATTATCCACTGTGCACAAAATATCAATCATGAAACTGAAGCGTATCGCAATATTCAAGCTATTGCGATTCTACTGCAGAGCAATAAAGTTCAAAAGTGAACACCGACAATGATGACAACATACATAAACAACAACATGCTTAAGCGTCAACTTGTTAATTGTAATGAAATTCTAATGCCATTTCAAGCTAATACTCTAACAAATTTAAATTATAATTTATAACTAAATTAGCTAACGAACAATTTTAGCTTTTGAAAGCAACAATTGCAATTAATGAGATTATTAACTTGCTGGACAATACCGGTACTATTTATAGTGAGGTATTAAATTGTAGCATCAGATAATGCTGTATCAAATTAAAATAATTTGTTAAAAAAATATTTCAAAAAAATAATAATAATAAAATTAGCTTAATATATGTATATATAAAAAAAGAATAATAAGCACAAATTACTCACATTACGCACAGGTACATTAGCAATTAGATCAAAGTGATGCCACAAGTGTTGGCAATACTCAAAGCCTGATTTCTTTGCGGCTAACAAAAATATATCCATAGCCTCGCTTAAACTAAGACCACCGCCCAGTGTTAACATATCAGCAGTTAAAGTATATTGCTTCATTTCCGCCAAGGCATGCAAATCAATATATTGTTTTATATCCGCCGAACGCCTATAAACGCCATGAGCCGTATTGCCAGCGACTAACATATACTCATCATTACCTGCAGCCTTGAGCGCATCAAATAATTCAGTATAGTTTTTCGGCCAATGCCATTGTGTACCATCATTTAATTTTAAAAAACGTGGCATTGTTTTTGGCTTACAACTACCTGCACACTGGAGACCCGTTTTTGGGCACATTTTGTATATCCATTCAAAATCTTCAATATCTTGGCATGCCTCAGGTACTTCGATAGTGCTATCGACAGCAAAAGATTTCATAGTATCCAATATTGGTCGATAGCCAGTACAGCGACAAATATTACCACCAAATGAATTTTCAATTTCTTCCATTGTTAATTTGCCACCTTTAGATTCGAGTAGTCCGTACATATTCATAACCATACCCGGTGAACAATAGCCGCATTGTGTGGCATTCATTTTGGCCAAACGTGTTTGTATCGGATGATAACCATTATTTTTATTACCAATACCCTCAGAGGTTGTAATCTCCCAATCGGCACAGGTGTTGAGCAATGTAAGGCACTGTAAAGATTTGTTATGGTTTTAAAGAAATTACTTGAAAATTGAAATGTTATACCGAATTTGCGGCCCAAGTACGCATTTCTCCTGTTGCCGGATGTTTGCCAGTTATGACACAAACGCAAACGCCACAACCTCCCTCAAGGCACATATACTTGGTTGCTGTCAGTTGCGCATGTTCGCGTATGAAGGTATTAAGTGTAATATCGGCAGGAAGCTTATCCAAATCGGCTGTAAAGTAAGTAGGAAATGATAGGGCTTAAAAATCCAAAAGTTATGTTTCGAAAGTATATAGTATTTATATATATATTTTATATATCTGAATATGTATTATGATTTTCGAAACAAGACACATTTTTCGAGTAATGACCAAAAACGTAATATTCGGCCGCTTTATTCTGCCATTCGTCAGAGTTTCAACGAAAAATAGCTGCAACCTTTTCGGAGAGTACTTTGTGGTAACTTATTAGACATTTTCACTATCATCTTTGAACTTTTTTTTCACATGATATACTTATCGTTAGTAGCTTAAATGTCAGTTTTGGACAGTCAGACAATTTTGATTCAATCCTTTTCAAATTTCAAACATTTTAAGCTAAATTCTAGTATCCGTAAACGAGATGAAAATTGAATAAAACTTATTTTTGACATAATATTTATATCTTTTAATTTTTATATTTATTCTGATTACAGTTGTACTAAGTAGTTTCTTTTTGTTCTCAAATGTGTGCAATTTTTTAAAATAATTTGCCAAAAAAATATTAAAAAACTTTCACTATCTGCAATTGATTGCTCTTATAATATAGACGCAACAAATTTAGATAACAATTTATATATCATCGATGAAGACAACTTCATTTAAAAATGCTGCTGGAGCGTGAAAAGTTCATTGCAAACTATTTCCAATGTACCACATTATCAATACAATGTCAGCATTAATCTCTGTATTGCGCCAGCTATTTGAAACAATTGCAAAAATTATATATCATTAAATTTTTCTTTTCATATCGATGACCAGCAAAGGTATTTTTCTAGTGACGAGCATAATTCTTGCAGTTATTAAAATGATAATTGATACTTCCATATACCCGAAAATGAGTAAGGAAACATCATGTTAACGATAGATATTTGCAGCACGTTGGCAATACTGATGGAATTCATCACAACATGTTAAAAATTAAATTTTCAGATGATAACATCAATGTTATTTTAAATTTTTGCTAACTCTCATCTAAAGTTGGGCATGCAAATATTAGTTTTGTTCAAGATAAAGTGCACTGCTGTAATACATACTCATATTATTACTATATATATCCCGTTAATTAAATTTAATTAAGTAATTAAAATCACTTGCATTAATATGCGCATAAGTTACAATTAATGATTTTACTCGAATGTTATATGAAATTATCTGAAGTAATTAAAGCTCATATCGAAAATTGACAGTCAGTATTTGAGTCACAAGATTCACATCATTATCATTTGTCTCAATTTATAGATTTTGATATTCTCATAAAAAGCATTCAATGTAAATATCAACGGGCACAAAAATTGTAACTTTATCAGGTGTAATTAGATGCCAAGCAAAATATTTAACTAAAATACACGAAAAAAACAAAATTTTTTTTTTTGGATGTCGAATAAAGGCGCGTGAAATATAAATAAGATATTCAATTATTTAAAAAAATGTTTGATTTAAATGTGAATATAATTTGACAGAAGAGAAATTAACAAACAAATCGCAAAAAATTATTTACAAAACGAGCCTTATGTTAAAGTAAGGGAGTGATATGTCCTACTTTCAGTTACAATTTTACTATTTCGAATAGATTTGCCAATCGCTAGGAAAGACTGTATATTCCACGCCAAACCGGACACCAGTCATCTCTAATTTTTTTGTATATTTTTTTTTTTCTTTTGGTACTGGTTTTGCTCCATAATTTTTTTTTAAATTTTTTTTTATCAAGCTATTCAAGAGATATAAATTTTTTGGAAACTAAATTTATTTATCTTTTTTTTAATTCTTATTAGTCAAAATGTTTTGTAAAAATTGTTATTTAACAAATTTTAAGTCTGGTATAATGTGCAGACGATAAGAGCTATTTATTTGCGAATTTTCAAGGTTCTGAGTTGAAAAATATTCAAATAAGGCATTTTGAATTAGAAATGCATAATTTTCTTAAGAACATGAAATTTGAAAATTAAAAAAAATAGATGCTTTTTTTTATATTTTTATTTTATATTTTCTTAAAGCACACAATATTGTGTGAACATTTCAATTAGATCCAGCGAATGCTTTAAGAGACATAAAATAATTACAAGGAAGAACAAAAACCGTCTAATTTTCAATGTTTCGGATAAATGTAGCGTTATAGCCACTTAACTCTGTCTGAATCTGCCGCAACGATAGATAGCAAGATGTAATGAGAAAAAGAAAAAAAATGGATTGTTGGTCAATGCCAGTTACTGGAAATTACGAGATTACCATAACAAATGCGGCAAGAGCTTGACGTCATTATTCAGTTAATTAGTTGATTTAAAAAATGTGGTATATAACGACCAAATCAATTGTGAAAACGCAGTAAAATCTTAATACAACCACTGGTGCCTACAATGTGGTGTGTATAGCTGTCTTATTTAAAAAAAAAAAAGATAACGCCAGTACATTAAATCTTTTCGAAATTTTATATGAGTCAAATAAATTTCAATAAACACTCAAAGGGTTAAACTACTGTCCATATTATATTTTTCTTTTGCCAATTAATATGAAGAAAAAAAAATTTTTAATGTAACCAATTTTTTCTATATATAAGGATATAATGAAAAATATCGTAGTCAGTTTGACAAGGATATGAAGCGGAATTTTTTTTGAAACTTAAAAATTTTACTTTTAATTTAATTTCTTTTGCTTTCTTGCCAATTTTCAATTTTTTTGTTCGTCACATATTTTTGACGATTTCTTATCGAATTTTTATAATGCCACAATTTTGGGCAACTTTTGTTTATCCAAAAAAAAATCCGAGGTTCCACTTTTTTTTTTGTGCACAAACTTTGACTCACCCGAATAGTTAACTCCATTGATTTTAAAATTTGTAGACATTTTTGCTTGCTTTGTTGACAACTTGCATGTAAATTAGGATTTAAAATTCAATAATTTGACACTCTGTGTAAACAATTAATTCAAATAATAAATTTTCCAATAAATTTCCACTGCAACCAATCTTTGTCGTTTGACAGCTGCTGCTGCACTGTTCACTTGATCGTTCAACTACTGGTCCGTGCGTTTATCTTCATAATTTTTTTTTTTTTTTTGATCAAAATTGTATGAAAATTGCAATACATTTTAGTATTTCGCTGCGATGTCATTTTGTTGTTGTTGTTTTTTTTTTTCAAAAATATAACAACCGGCTTGCTACTGTTGTGCGATGATCCAAACATTCCAACGTTCAACGGTTGCCAGTCAATTTAATTGCAATTGCAAGCGATTACTTTTTGTTTATGTTTTTTTTTTGATAATTTTTTTGTTTTTGTTTATAACATCCCAATAAACATTTTAACTGTGCGCCTCGAAATGTGAAGCTGAATGGCCACAAATCTGTAATGTTTGTGGCCATTCAGAAAAATGTTGCTCAAAATATTATAAGCTTTTATTAATATTTTAAAGTAACTGCAATAAACAAATTTTTGAATAAATACTGATTGAAAAAAAGTCTATACGCACAGAAATCTAAGCCAGTTTCGATTTCCATTGTAATTTACCCAGAACCAAGTAAGATAGCGATAAATTTTTTGTACAGAAGTTATAAGATTTCTAGGAAGTCGAATAGTAGTGAAATTGCCTTCGACCTTGAAACAAATTTTCAATGTCAGATCAAGTTCAACTGTTATTTTTTTAAACACAAAACTATATTTTAATTGCAGACTTGTTTTTTTAAGGGAAATAACGTATGCGTTTTTTAATGTTTTGTATTGTTTTATTTTAATTTTTACGTTAGTGTTAAAAACAATTTTGATCAAAAATTTACGATTTATTTATTTTTCTCCCAAACTATCAGTTTCAGTAAAAATCTCACTGGGTAAAAAGTTCTTAAAATTGGTCAAAATATTCAGAAAAAAAATTTTTTTTAAATTTTATGACGTTAGAAAAAAATTGATATAAAAAAAAATTTATTTTTTTATTTTTATTAAGATAGACATCTTCAAGATGTAAAGATTTTTGCCGATCACAGCAAGTTTTTTTTATTTATTTCAAATTAACATTCAAAAATAGAGTATTTAGTCTTAGAAAAGCTAAGCTTACGATTTTCATTGAATAATCGAAATGTTTGCTTGGATTTAAATAACCGGTTTTGTTGCAACATGCATGTTAACTTCTTTAGCAAAAGCAGTAATTTTCAATACATGTACAAATTTTTGCATTCGACGCAGTAGCGGGTTAGAGGGTTTTTCTAGGGGGTATATGAACATTTTTTAATAGAATAAATGGCATTTTAGGAGCTTCAATACAAAAAAATTGCAACAAATGCAGAGTTTGGCTATTTGAGCAGGATTTTTTTATTGATAATTCTTAAAAGTAAAAAATATATTTTTAAGAAATATCAATAAAAAAAAAAAAAAAATCTATTTTGCAAGCATAAAAGGAATATTTTTTTATAAATCAAACCCGTGTTGAACAAAAAAAATTATAAAAATTTCTGTCTTTCTATTGCCTACTCAATATTGTAATAATATTATTTTAAATCAAACATTTTTTGAGCTCCATTGCAGCACTGCTGCTGTGCTATTCATGAGTGTATGTATTGAATAACAGAAAACTTGTCAATTTTGTAATTACGTTTACAATCATTAAATTGTCACGTTAGGCTACCAGTATATTATTAGTGTTTTTTTTAAGACATAGGTTTTGAATTAACAATTAAATTATTTGCATATTCTGTAATCTACAGGATGGTGCTTGAGTTTCACTATATTTATAAAACTATTGTAAATATTTTCATAAATTTATATATTTATAGTTCAGACAGTTAAGAGAAAAAAGCAGTTGCGTGGAAGCAAGTTAGTGACAAAATGTTGAAAAAGTCAATATACGCTAAGGAAAAACTCAAAAATGTTGCAAAGACTAAACACTGTTGAAAAAGTCGAAAAATGCTGAAACATTGAATTATCGAAATCGAAGTGGTCAAAAAATATGTTAAAGAGATCAAAAATTATAGAATATGACTGAAAAATGTTGAAAACGGTTGAATAAGTCGAAAGTTGATTAGATTTGGAAAAAGTTAAGAGAGTTTAGAAAAGGTATCGTTACTCAATTCAGAGTGACCTGAATCCATTAGTCATATTGCCACTATGCTTTTTGATATCTAGAAATTATTTTATACATTGTGCGTTAAATTTAAAACACCCTGTGAATTTGTGATAATTGCGTTAGCACTTACATATATAGCCTTCTCGATTAAAATTCCGATGTGCATGTTGTTACGTTACTAATTTGATTAAGCGCTTTTGTTGCACATTTTTTGCAAAAAAAAAAATAATACTTGTAATATAGAGAACAATTACAGATGACAGCACGCTATACAATAACACAGTGCTAACATAAGGGATAACAAGCTACCCCAATAAAAATAAAAACTGATAGCTAAGGTGTAATGTAGAAAAAACAAATTAATTTTGATAAAGGATTTCAATATCGTTTGGCTCTCAGATAATTGAAACCTTGTCACATTGATTGCAAAATTAATTATGCTAATTCTCAAAATATTTAGACCTAAAGTTATACAGTTTAGACTCTCTCCAATATATGTTTATAAAATATCTGTTTATACCAAAATTCTTTCAATATAGTTTTTCCTGCTGCTAGTATCTGTTTCACTGAAATCAACTATTAATTTTTAAAGAATTGATATGATAAAAAAACATACGAAAGACCTCTTTAAAAAAGAGCCTTCAAACTATATGTTTATCATAGATAGCAACATCTCTAATTAGAGTTTGTTTACAAGTTGAGTTGTAATACAAGTACAATTTAAAATCTCTAGTAGTAGAAGTGAAATTTGAAGTACTAAAGGAAGCCATTGATTGCAGAGCTTCCATATAACTTCTGTTGAAAGTGAATTATAAGAAATATTTATTTCTATTTCCACTGCTTTGCAAAGGTACAGGCAAATGATATTGCAAAAGACTCTGATGCGTGAGCAGTCCTTTCGATTAAGATATATGTTCCCAAAATGAAAGAATCGTACTTAGTTGACATGTGGTATAAACAAGACGGTGCCACATGCCACACGGCACGCATTACAATGGACCTATTGGCAGGCAAGTTTGGTGAGCAAATAATCTAACGTTTTGAAGCAGTCCAAGATCATGCGATTTGACGCCACTAGACTATTTTTTGTGGGTGAAGTCTCTAGTGTATAGGGCACAATTGCAGCCCGGCAAGACAACTTTACAACTGCTATTGGTGAGATACCGGCCGAAATGCTGGAAAAAATGTGCCAATCGGAGTTTACAGATGAACCACTTCAGACATAGCCATGGGCAAGATTTACATGAAATAATCTTTAAAAAGTAAATGGAACTTTTGCAAATTTTCTGTTATTTTTTCTATTTTCAAAAACCAAACGCTCAAAAAATCACCCGTTACATATACTATTGTTGATTTTGAAAATGTAACACTTTTTGAAGAGTGTCTACTTTCGGAACATGAGACAACCTTAGACATTTTGATGTCTTATTTTTAAGAGCTGAGCTATGTCAGTTTTAGAATTTTTTCGAAAATTACTCAGTGAATATGAAAAAAATGCGCGTAAAACCATTTTGTATTTTCAATGATGCGATTAGTAAAACCAGTTAGTTAAAGAACTAATTACTTGATATTATCTTAATTATTTATAGTGTGTTTAAAAGAATTGAAGTCAGAAAAATGGCATATGAAAAAAGTATTCTTAAAAAAATTAAAACAAATTAAAGTAGCCTTGGAGAGTGCAATGACATATGTGCTAAATAATTAAAGCTAAAGGCATTTGAATGAATAAAACCTGTTTGTATGTTGGCGCGCAAAATTGTACCAATCTATCTCAGCAACAAAAATTCAAATTTATGAGACCTAAACAAGTGTTCCATGTGCCAATGTACTGTATTTGTTTTGAAAATAAAAAAAAGAACATTTTAATGATATCAAATAAATATTGAAATCGTTTGCAATAAAAAATTAAAAACACAACAAAGAATGTAATGTTTTTTGATTTATAAAAAAAAATCTTATTTAACTAAGCTTTAAGCGTATAAGTTTTAAGTTATTATTTTAAAACAAAGCAACGACATATTAATAAAAACGAGCAGATATATGTATATGAATATATATTATCTCTGATATTTTGATAAGAAACTACTTCATGAAAAATGATTCTTGAAGAGAAAATAATGAGATTATAAAACATTCATTTATTATTGTGCTTGAGGGATAGAACTTTATCTATGAGTAATTACACTACTCGACAAGAAAAATTGCGGCAAGTGACAACCCCTATTCCTATAGGGAAATTTCCCGCTGAATTCGAAAATCATAGTAGTTTTGCCAGATCAGGTCTGGTTTTCGAGATAAAGGCCAAAAACCAAAAACATGCACTGTCCCGGGAGGTAACGCCATATAGGCTCGATTAAAAACGTTATTTTACATGATACTTATTCCAAATTTTTTTGTTTCCTAAAAGTAGAGATCACGACAAAAATTTTGGAGAAATATATGTCACAACAGCACCACTAGTTTGGGTCACTACGGCTAAAAACAGGTCAACAAAAATGCAATTTTTTGCAATTTTTCAAAAAAAAATTCAAATTTGGCACCTTATAACTCGAAAAAAATCTATGGAACTCAAAAAGTTAGCTATCCTATCTTGTAGTATGTAGAAATCTAAAAATTTTAAATTTACTATTTTTATTTTTTGGCTTCATTTCATGTAAGTTATGTTAAAAAAACTAAAACAATGTAAGAGTCAATTTCATACATTTTTGCTTATAATAATTTTTTTTCAAATAAATTTCAAATAAATTTTAATAAAATGCCAACTGTTTAAACAAAAATGTATGAAAGTGAATCTTACATTGTTTTAGTTTTTTTAAAATAGCTTTTATAAAATGAAACCAAAATATAAACTTATTGTACTTAAATAACAAAGTATAAATAGAAAATTCTTTTGAAAAACTTCAATATTTTGTCAGTTTTTACAAATTTTTACTAGATTGCGTTGGTTTACTTTTATGAAAATTTCTTTCTTTGAGAGCAAATATTTTCATACCCTCTCAAATTTTGTTGCTGGATAATTGATACTGGGAAAGTAAACAAACACACCTATTATGGGAACCTTTGAAGGCAATAATGATTTACTCAACTCAAAATTTTAAGAAAATATATTGATGCTGTAGGAGATAAAAATATTAAAATTATTTTATTTCAAAAAGCCAATTAATTACAGATATTTTTTTATTTTTGTTCTAACAAATCTTTTCGTAGAATTGATATTTACAGAACTGAAAATAACATACAAATCCAACTCCAACCCCATATAATGTATACAAAGCACAACCAAAGTTCAAGTACAGAAGTAGTGTTTTCACTTAAAATTATATACTTCCTAAAGGTATATGGTATACGATCCTTCGTCTGAAACACTTATCCCACACTCATTTTAATCTGCATACTTTGCGCTTATAATTTTCCTTATTACTTTTTCTTATTTTAGATTTATATTAATTTTGTTTTTGCTTTATTTCAACTTTTTTTTTTGTTATCATTATTCACATTTTTATTACTATGATTATGGCTTTTCACAATCGCAGCATAAAGAAAATTTACGAGTGAAATGCGTATAATCGCAAAAAGCTTTGAATTGATTTAAACTGTAATGAAGTGATAACAAGAAAAATGAAAGAAAATAATTCAAAAACATAAAAGAGAATACAAGTAATAAAAATAATGAATATAACAAGTGTAAATTTGGACTTTTATCATGTTTCGAAAGGTCAGTAGAGAAAATGGTCACCGAAATCGTATATGAATGTAGTCGCGAAAAAGTGACATACGCGTTTTGGAAATTAATGAGTTTAAGGGTTTCACAAATTTTCGAAAGTTAGTAAAAAATCAAAGCAAGTGCATAGTAAATCTTCATATCTTAAAAAACATTTATCCCATACGAGGATATACATATGCAATTATTTATGAAATATCGAGTTGCAATTTTTCCTACCTGTCATTTATCTAAAGCATAATCAGTCGTTTCAGTGTTCCTTACACCTTAAGGAGCTCGAAATTTTTTTTATAGGAGCTTATTATCATTTTATTGTAATCAGTGCGTAGCTGGCGTAATGTTAATTTTTCTCAGGGCTGTGGCTATAATTTGAAATTATTTTTATGTAATTTTGTTGAAATAATCATCGTAGATTGAAAAAACTCTAAAATTTTGCCTTGAGTTTTCAATAAAATTTTTATCAGCTAAGGGATAGTATTCGTAAGTTAAGTTGCCTTAAAGTACGCACTCAAATATATTACAAATATCAACTAAATTTAAAGCGAAACACAATAGTTTTTTATTGCATAATTTTGAGCATTCATAATAATATAATTCTTCATTCAAATACTGTATCCAACCCACATAGCTATATTTAGTAAGTTTTTATTTACAACACCACATGCATAGTCAAATAAAATTAAATAGTCCTAAGTGAGCGCATTTTTAATTAACACAAAATCCTTTCCTCCTTTCACTAATGGCAAATCCATAGACAGCGATTTGCATAAAATTCTAATGTTGTCACATTCGCTGACTTCCATTTGCATGCACTATCCGCCCTTTTTCGTTTTTCACTATGCCTGCAACTACGAGTACGTCTCACTATCTCTTCAGCGTCTTTTATTTATTTGTTAAGTTTATCACTAGTAATTTATAGCATAATTAACTTACAAATGTCCTGTGCGCACAACGCACAGAGTCCTGTTTTTTTTTCGGCGTATATTCAAGCCCCATTTCTTTGCTACTGCATAGTCGCGTGTCCTTTAAACATTTGTTGGTTTTCCTCATTATTATTTTTTTATTTAAATAAAGTCCTTTTGTTTGTTGGCATATTTATATGCACTCCCGCTTCAAAGTGTAATATACGAGTAATGGTTTTGTGCCGGATTGCTTAGTGTAGCATTAAATTTAACGCTGTATGCATTCATTTTTAAATTTTAATTTAAAAATTTCTAGTTAAAAGTTTACATTGAGTAACAAAATTTATTGTTATTTTCTCATTTAGCATGTTAATTCACTTGATATTCAATGTTCTCTGTTGTCCGTGTGAAAGTAAATAAAATTTTTTTTTTCAGATATTTTTTAAAATGGGATAACTTATAATATGAACATTATAAATTCGAAAAACATAAGTTCTAACATTACAATAAAATTTGTGAAATAATATTTACAAAAAACAAATAAAATGACGATTAATTTTTGGAACTTGATAATCTTATAGTTACATCGTCTCAAAAAATTTTGCAATATTTCTTATGAAAAGAATGTTAGAAAACGAAATTTAAAAAAAAAATTTAATTTGTACGATTTTTCTCGGCGTCATGGTCATTTCAAAAGAAAAAAAAAATAGAATCCAAAATTTTCAGAAATTTATGCTTCTTCAATGGCTTGATAAAATAGTTGTATAAATATTCTTTGGACTCAAATAGTACTAAAAGAAAACAAATGTAAGAAAAAATCTGGGCTGCAAAAGCAAAATGGTGAGAATTTTTCTTGAAATATTTTTGCATGTTACTCAGTGTTAAAGTGCCTAATACCACACTACAATTTTCCTCAAATCGAGATACTGTCTCATAATTTGCATTATCCTTGAGGTGTTAACAATTAAGGCCACACCCCCTACTGAGTTCAACTCTGTTCATCATTATAATTTACACTTTATTCATCAAATCATAATTTATTGCTTTTGTTGTATTGTTCACAAAAAAAAACACTTAGCATTTTTACTTCTTTTATTATACATTTTTCCTGTTGTTGCACATAATCTTGATAAGCATGCGCTGCACATGCGTCACGTGTCATTTGTGCTTACATTGGGTAACACAACAACCTAACGCGCGACATGCTCACGGGTGGTCTTTTGTCCGTTTGCAATTGAAGTGCACGTCGTCGTTTAATGTTGGGTGCATAAAGTGTGAAGTTCCGAAGTATCGCTGGACAGCCGGCAGCAGCAGTTGATTGGATTAAGTATTTGTGGTTGATGGTCTGCTGCAATTGAAGACGCAGAAGAAATAGTAGTGATGGAAGTGAAAGTTCTGGGTTGATATGTGACAGCTGAGGTTGTCGTTTTCATTGTACAGCACTTTGTTTGAAATAAATTATAAATTTAATAATGAAAAAATTATACAAATATTTTAGATTACCTTAAGCGGATAGCTTAAGTTTTCAGAAAAAAAAAAAAAAAAGTTTTAAGTGTCTAAAGTTTAATGGGACAATTTAAATTAAATTTCTTCCTTGGCGTTTTTTTTTTGACTTCCAATAATTTTAATCTTTATTATTTTTTGAATTATGATTAAATTTCAAAAATCGACATAGCTTTTTGTCTATAAAATGTTTCAACTAAAATTCACAAATAAATAAATAAATTCCTCAACAAGAATTAATATCAAACCGACCGACCAAAAAAAAAGTGCACTTCACATACAATTGAAGCAGACACTTAAATTACACTCACAAGAATGATGGCAAAAACAATTTCGTCTACAGGAAGCACAAAGATCGGTTCCGTATAAAGCACAATTTAATGATATATGCAAAGTATGCAGCACATGCCTGTGCCATTATCCTTTTTATTTTTTTGCAATATGTTTTGTTTGTGTGCAGTATTACATTTTGAATACAATAAAGAGTTTTTGTTTCATTTCAAATATGTAAGCATTATTTATATAACAATTGTTTGTCTGCATCTCTGCGTGTGTGTGTGTATGTGTGTTAATGTATGTCCATCAGACTGTCTGGTCTGGTTGTAAGTCTTTTCTTCTGTGTGCCTGTGTTTTTGTGTACCATAATATAAAATTAAACTAATCCAAAAAACGTTTTAAAACTTACAACTAATGGCACGCAACATAACCGACCAGAGCAGAGCAGTGATATCGTTGGGTAAATCATGACTGCAAGGACTCTGTGCAGGGATAACAAATGGAAATGATGATGATGATGCGAATATTGCTGTAGTTGTTGAAAAAGGTAAATAAAAATTAAAAGCAAATACTACGGAGTTATTTCATAAAGACATATTTGGTACTATGGCTGAAAATCAAAGGTTATAACCTTAATTAATAATATTTAATAATTATAATTATTAATGTACTCAACAGTAGCTTTGTTCTTTTATATTTTTAAAAAATGACTGCTTCTATTTCGGGTATATGAAAAATTAGAAACCATTGAATTTTGGCCCATGAAACCAACATTAAAAGGACCTTAGTAGGCAGTTAAGAAGAAATTCTGCAATCTAAACGTTATGTCAGATTAAGTCTCTAAAGTACAAATAACGGCTGGGATTCTGAAAAAAATCTTTAGAATCATATTTCATGGTATTCATATCGTTTGACTCAATTCACTTATAGCTTTTTAAGGGTGCAGGGGCAGTCAGGTTTTTTGAGAAACCGTTTTTTTTTGCATTTTTTTAAAGTACAATATCTTGAAAATATATACTGAAAATTTGAAGTCAATCCGACAATTACTTTTGGAGTTATTCGGCAATAACCCACGAGCTCTTGGTAGTAAAAGTACGGAAATTCATGTGTTTCTCAACGTTTTTCTTAGTGATGTTTTCGGAACTGATGACCACTGTAACTCGAAAACCGCTCGATTGGTTTCAATGAAATTTACACAATTTTTGAAAAACATAAAAAGTTAGTCCCTGATCGAAGGATTTTTTTTTTTAATATATCGATTTTTTATGAACAATTAATTTTTCATTTTTGTCCCGAAAATCTGGAGGTAAATTTCCTAAGGCCGCCAGTATGTTGATTTAAAAAAAAAAGCGATCAGGCACTAGTTATTTAAATAACTTAGTTTTTCTCATTCGAATGATTTCCGATAATTTTCCAAGGATTTGTCATGGTCACCGCAAAGCACTCTGTATGGGACCGGGTTCAACATAGCCAAGAATAACCTTTTTTATTTTTAATTTTTTTTTTTTTAACTTTCGTCAAGTTAAGTTGAAACATAATGTGATAATGCCATATTATCACTTTTATTAAATAAATTGAATTAATACCAAAAAAAAAAATTATTGAAAATGCTCTATTTTTCATGCCTCTGATTGCCCCTGCCCGCTTAATTTAATTAATAAAATAAATAAATTTTCCTATGCTTGCAGCCAGAAAACTGAAAGTTTTGTTCTATAAATCATAGTGGATCATTTGTTCGATGTACATGTGCAAATACTTGAAATAACAGCTGTTTCTTTGCGAAAAATTCAAATATTTCATATAGTTCCAACATTGATTTAAAAAAAAAAATATTAAATAAAATAATATTTTAGATTAAGGACCACCGTGTTGAGTGGAATATGCGCTTCACAAACGTATGCATTCTAACATGCAGTATAAATTATTATTCCCACCGGGATGTACGCCATTTAAGCAGAAATGCCTGTGGTATGTCCTTGTGCTTAGTACGCTGATTCTTTTGTCTGCATGTGATGTGTTACTGATATTTAATGCGAAATTGTGGCTGTGTTTTTAGTATTCCAATGCTTTTATACTTGCGGTAGTGATTTTTGACTACTAAACAGCTTTTGTTGTCGCTTTTTGCTGTTGTTACTACATGCGCATCTTTAACGTTCATGATATATTTGTGACCTATCCCCAGCGATAAATAATAATAGTTTTACAAAGTAATTTAAACTCTTTTAACAAAACAGAAATAAAATTATTGTTAAAAACAGCATCCAAGCAATCTGAAAACATCGTTTGTGATATAAATAATGTACTCTCCTTTTGTTTAAAATACTGCCTTGGTAGGCTTCGAAGTTGTTCTTGGATATTTCGAAATTATTTTTCGACCTTTCACATGTTTCAATTACTTTCCAAAAGGACCAAAGACATTTTCTAGAAAGAGAAAGCACTCTAATGTTTATGCGCAAATCAAATTTCAACTCAGCTGTTGATGCAATTTAAATTTTACAGTTCTTAATTATTTTTAAATGGAGTTGAAACGTATTCCTCCGGAGTAGTGCTACTACTTTTTCCGGACGAAAATCTTAAAAAAAAATTATGAAAATTAATAAAAACATCGCCTTAGAAATTCAACGCTGACACTTTCCTCAAGGAACTTTTTTCTATATTTTAAAATATACATGAAATGATTTAACAGCTTTTAATTTTTGTTCAATTTTTGCTTAGTCTTCAATACCCAACAGCACGATAAATATTTATTGCTAAATATCTATTTCATCGCAACAATGAAATGTTCCAGTAAAAAAAAAAATCCTAACTAACCTCATTTCACACATTATCCTTAAATTACGCTCATGCAAACATCTTATTGCTTTTGCTAAAATTGCGCCGTAAAAACAAATTAAAATGTATACACTTTCGCATGGTTAGAATTTTGTGTAAAAATCACAAACGTGCAATGACACAAAACTTGCGTATCCTGGCAGCAAAGGATTTTTTTTTTTTTTTGCTAACAAATTATATCAACATTTTTTGCTCATTTCCTCAACAATTTCGCCAACCAGCTTGAATACGTAATAAAGTGTCTATGTAAGCGAAAGCATAAATATGCATGCAAAAGCGACACAATGACAAACACACACATACTCAAAGCACACATACTCATACAAATATTTAGTCTAATATCAGCCAGCCAGCATTGTGCCATTATGCAAAATAAACGAACTAACGTACAAGAACTCTGCATGTCCTGTCTGCTGCAATGAACTTGAACTTGAATTGAAAGGATGCTCTTCTTTTGTTATTCGGTATTTTCCATCTCTCTCTCCGTTTGGTATTATATCTTTATGTGCTTTTTTTTAAGAGTCAACGCCTTTTGTGTCATGCATCCTCATGCTCTGTGATTTTTGCCATTTTTTTTTTGTCAACGCTTTAGCGTGATTATCATAGATATCTTTTTTTTCAAATTTTTAATTCTAAGCAAATTTGTCTGTGCACTGTGAGCTACTATTTAGAATATTAGTATAGGGTAAATATGCGGGTTGAGACAAAGTCGTTAAAAAGAAATTAAGTTGACATAAAGTTTTTACAAATATTAGGGTCATGCTTGATATGAAAAATTGGCAAGAGTTTGGGCCTCCTTTTTCAAAACTAAAAATTCTTCGAGGCAAAGCGCTTTTTATGTGGACCGATTGATTTTCTAGAAATGGCCTGAAACTGAGTTTCACTTTCATAACGATGATTTTTTTGTAATAATTTTTAGACTCCCTTTCAAAAATCATAATGAAATATGGTCTAAAATCAGAATATTCAGTATTTTTCTTTTGAATAATATGTATCTAGTACTTAAGGAATTTTGACTCGAGTCAAGTAATTTGCAGAAAAAAAAGAATCCGTTTTCTTTTCTGAGGAAAAAAAAAACTGTTCCAACTCTAACTCTAAATTTTTTTTTTGAGATTTTATTATTTATTTTTTTGCAATGTTGTATTCAGTGGTATCCCAATGAATCATCATATTTGGTCTTAGTGAGTTAGTTCTAAATCAGACTGCGTCTCGTACCTAACTTTTCTTGCTACGGATAATTTTTTATTTAATTTGAGTGAAAATTTATATACATTTTTGACCAAATTTTTTATCAATTTGATTACAACTTGACCATTTCTTATAATTTTTTTTTTTTTCTTATAAAATTTTTGACAATATTGTTTACATTCAACACACTATGTAAAGCATTACTGCCCTATACACACACATATATTTGTGTCTGTTTTTAATAACTGCATATTATACATGGCACTGTATGCAGTTTTTAACAGTCTCCGACAGATAGACAGACAACGACAACGCTTGCCGCTGTGCTATAATGTCCTTGCAACGTGATTTATAACATTGACAGCGTTAGCTCGCAGTGCCATTGGCCACGTTATCCTTGCGCAGCGTTATCACGACGTCTAGACTGCGTCTACAGGGAAGCGCGTTAAAACGCAAAGTAATGCTATGTACTGCATTGCGAATGCATTTGGCCTAAACTTTAATGTTTTATGTGCTGCATGTGTTGTAGATAAGCGTTAGTGTTGCTACTTGAGTGGAATTTTAATAGTTCAATTCAAGATTTTTTCTTGTACCTAATGCATGTAAGTTTCATTTAGCCAAAGGCTATGATAATTTTGTAATCACAAAGAAGTCTTAACATTCACTCAATTTATATTTTCAATTGTAATTTGATTTGATTCTATTCTATAGTAATATTTTGTTTTAACAAGGCTACACAAAATCTTTAAAAGTTAAGATCATGTTTGGTGTATGGTATATTGAATTGCTTTTCTATTTTTAAAACACTTTAATTTTAGCATTGATATCTCGTTAACAAAGGCTCATTAGACAAAACTGTAATATTGTTTTCTATGTCTTATTCTAAGGTATACTCATGCAAAATTTGAACCAAATCAGGGAATGTCCTTGTCCTTGTTGCTGCTAGAAAAAGTTTTGGAATATTTCTTATGCCTTTCTATATCGTTTTCTACCCTCTGTTTAGGGTGAAAAATTTAATTTTTCAAACAGCATATCGATGTTTTATTTTCTATTTAAAAACTTATTTTGAGTGGCCACCAATGCGATTTTTTACCGGGCAAAGATAAGTTTTTTGGATTTTGCTTTTAAGCTTTATACTTGAATAAAATATATACATATTTATATTTGTTTATAAAAATTAATCAAGTGCAGTGTTCCTAGTCATATTATGACTTTAAAATTTAAATAAAGAAAACCTATTCATATTGGAAAATGTAGTTATGTAAATTGACAATCAAATATTCTTAAAATATAAAAGAGTTCAAAGATCACTAAAACACGTGTCAATCGCAGCTAAAACCAAATGTAAATGTTTTCAAAACAAACCACAAAAACAAAAATAAAAGAATATAAAAATAAAAAAAAGAAAATTGAAAAAAAAATTTCCAATTTAAAATAAAAATATCGAGAAACTGATGGCAACATTGTAACCAGCTAAGCGCACGTCTCTGTGTTTATTTTTACAATTGGCAAACACAAATAAACAATGCATGCTGTGTATGGCAGTCCTAGGAAATTTAGCTCATTAACATTTGAGGAACAGCGACTTTGGTTTTGAGTTGCCAGGAAATTTTCCCTCAAACTCAAAGCAGATCGAGGCAAATTTTCCAAAGATAATAAGATTTTTTTAATTCGAAAAAATTTCGAAAGATTAAATTAACGGAATTGACCGATAAAGTTATCACCAAATTTAAATAAAAAATTACATAAATTTTTGAATAAAGAAATTTCCCGGAAAATATGAAAATCTGAAATAGAAATAAGTTCTGAAATGAAAAATTTAGCTGTAAACGTTATCACCAAATTAGGAATGTGTTTCAAACTAGGGACGTTTTTTTCCGAAAATACCCCAAATTCGATGCCTTTTTACTTTCTCAACTTATGCATTTTATTTTGTTTGCTTTTTTTTTTGTTGCGGCCATTTATTTTTTGTCTGACTGTCTGTCTACACTGCACTTTGGTGGCATCATTTCGACTCATGTGATTGATTGAGTGGCAGCTCTTTGCGTGTGCTTCCATGTCACTTCAAGTATCTCATTTCTTTTGTTTTTGTTTTTTTTTATGGGGCACACAATATTTTCAGCATTAAAAAATGTAAATTAATTTCAATTCCTAATTTTAGTTCCTCAAAAAAAAATCATTGTGCACTTCAAAAATGCTACAAATAAGAAATTTAGTTTCAAAATTTCAAGTGAATTCATTGTTGATGGCGACCTACCAGGTTGTGAGCTGTCTTAATTTTTTAGAGTTTTTTTTTACGTTATTTTTTAACGTTTGTTTATTTGGAAATATTTTTCTTGCTTGACTTAAATTGATCACGAGTGACTTAAGAGATTTTTGAAAACTTTCAAGTAAATTCTGGGCGGTCTGCTTGATATGATTAGCTGTAAAAAAAAGTTCAAATTATTTTCCTAAGAAAAGTTTTATTTATTTCCATTTTAAAGCAACACATAATTATTTATGATTTATGTCTCATTTTGCATTCACTTAGCGCCTCTGGGTGTTTTCATATTGCGCACAACGCCACGCTATGAAAAACTAATAAAGTATAAATCGATTGAAAACAAATAAAAAAAAGCCAACAGCCAACGCAGGCGTGTCGCACGCATTTATCAGTTGAGGTGGTTGCGCATGCGCACCAACTTCTTGCAACTTCTTGGCGCAATGACTTTTCGATAAAATAAATAAACGAAGTTAAACTCTTTGCTAAATGATTTCTGAATAATTGCAGTAGGATGGCATTTCATTTTTTTTTATCCTGACTGTGCAGTCAGCACAAAGTGTGGCGCCCACAAATTGTAAATAAATTTTCTACAATTTGACAGGTAGGCAAAGGCGGAAAAATATTATAACATTGGGGATATACATTTAATTCGAAATAAAAAATATAAAAAATAAAAAATATCTCAACTGATTCCCGTTCTCAATCAAATGCAAAGTGACACAACAACTTCCACTACTTCGTCTTTTGCACCTACTGCTGGCAGCTGCTGCTACGTGACATCTCACGTTACATGAATTATTTTGTTTAACAATTAAATTGCCAGCGGTGCCAGCAGTATTTTGCAAATGTAGCTATTGTCATTGACAACGTTTTGTAAGCAAATTATTTATGTAAACAGAGTTGTAAAAGTTGGCATTTGTTAGTGATTCATTGTTTTTGATGTGCTTTTTGGTAAAAATTTTAGAAAAGTAACCTCAAATTATTCATTATTTCATTGAATATTTCTTATTATTTATAATATATTTTAATTAAATGTCGCTCATACACCATGTCTTTTCAATTTATGTGCATTAATTTCAATAAATCAGTTCCGATTTTGCTTTGAACTTGAAATAAGTGTGGCTTTTAAGTACTATTCGATGCTCAAAGTGAAAACTCAAGTTTGATAGCTGGCCGCAAGAAAAATAGCTGTCATATATACAGACATACATTTGTAAAATTTACAATTTTTATATACATTTGTTATTTATTTTACAGCTCTGCTTTAACAAAAAATAAAACTTAACAGGCATTTTTTTGGTAACAATTTTTCCTTTTGCTTTGTCGCTGTCGAGCTGTCATATTCACACTGATAGAATGCATAAAGACAAAAGAAAAGCGAAATAAAGTTCACAATACATACAATCAAATAATGACAGTTAAAACAATATAACTTGCGGCACTTTTCTTGTTACAAGCAACGCGCTTGAATCTGCATTTTGTGTCCCTTTAACCCTAACTGTATCCTCGCGCTCTCTTGTCAATATATCAATTGCAATGCTGCTACAAGCAACTTAAAACTATCAGCATTCTGCTTGCAACTGCAGCTTCGTTTTTGGCTCAAAAACTGGATTGTCTTAATTAACAGCGGCGGCAGCACAAGCAACACACATTAATTGTTATGCCTTAAGGTTATTTTTGCAATTATCCTTGTGCATCTTGCAGTTTGAAAGTTTCAAATTTCTAAGTGTTGAAACTACATTGTTAATTGAAAAGAAAACTTTTAAACACTTTAAGCAGTGTAAGCAGATATAGATTTTCGTGCTGAAGACTGCAAAATTCTTATTTTATAATTATCACTCAAAATAATATGAACAACAATTTTCAATATAAAAATTTTTGATACAGCTTTACGATTTAACGCCACAGCACATACTCAAAAAAAAAAAAAAAAAAAAAAATCGCTGAAAACACAAAACCGCAATTAAGTAATTAAAGCCTCTGGCGAAACAACTTCAAATTTTCCAAATTGCGGCAACGATAACAATACCACAACTTTTTTAAACTGAAAATTGATTTAACACGAAAATAAAAAAAAATATTTCCAAGGCTATCGAAAATGAAAGCACTGCAAAAATATTAAACCATCCAAAAAAAAAGGAGGGGAGCAAAGCTCTACTCAGTCCAAAAAATAAAAATAACACGCCAAACATAGACTGCCGCTTGCACTGAATAAATAAACCCTTAAGGTTCAAACAAACATTCGCTGATTTTTTACTACGATCTACTAAGTGCACGCATTGTGTGTCCTCCTGTTGGTCGGTCTATTTTTTGGCTGACATGAATCCATTGAAGTTTTCTTATTAATTAAATTAAAATCAATTGCCTTGGGTTGTACAACTTTTCAATTTCAGAGTTTTTATTGTTAGTCAAAATTCGTTAAAATTTTAATTAATTCAATATGCTTTACAACTGCAATAATTCTTAAATAATATTGTGGAAATTATACAAAATAATTAAATTGTCTGTCTTTGTCCTTTCGTTTTTTTTTTTGGTTCATTTGCCTCATGTTTCTGTCGCTTTTTGTTTTGTCGCTTTTTGCTTTGAGCTCTTAAGTTGATTTAAGCAATACCCAACGTTAAAACCAAATTTATTTTGCAGTTGGGTAAAAATTGCATTATCCTCATACTGCCGTGGTATGCGGCACAACGCGCCGTAGCTTAAAATAAGCATCCTTTAAAACCTTTTTCAATATCATGATACATTCTCTGGTAGTGGAAGTAGCTATGCTGTGTTGTTAAGATACAATGGAACTATATGCATTGAAATTAAACATATATATAATAAGTTATTTGTTTTGTGATTTGGAAAGCGCTGCCTTCTTTTTTGAGTATTGCCGAAAAGTCATTTGTTTAGTTTTAGTGCAGCTATTTAACATTATGGATCGTTTAGCTATTGAATAACTCGATTTCTACAGAAACAGTGAATTTCCCATTTCTCACTCTTAAAGGTGATAGTCACATTTTACAACTTTGTATAAGTCACAAGAATACCAATTTTAGTATTTTACTGTAATGGAACTCCCGTTCAAACCTCGCGACTAGCTTGTCACAAAGAATATATGGGCAAGAGGTACTCCAAAATCAAGATCCATTTTCGACCTTTCCCTATCGATTGGAGCAAAAAAAAATTCCGAAAATGGGTCAAAAACTATCCTTTCCAGGGTCCGGAGGTACTCCAAGTGATCTCCAAAATCCATTTTCGAACTTCCCCATCGATTGGAGCAAAAAAAAATTTTCCGAAAATGGGTTAAAAACGGTTTTTTCCAGTGTCCGGAGGTACCTCTTGACCTTTCCCCATCGATTGGAGCAAAAAAAATTTTTTTCGAAAATAGCTCAAATTTCGACATTTCCCTATCGATTGAAGCAAAAAAAAAAAAATTCCGAAAATTGTCGAGGAGGGTCCTTCTAGAGTCCGGAGCCAACCCAAGTGACATAAAATAAAAAAATTTATTTGTCTGAAACTTTTTGTATTAGTAGCTCATGCTGAGGCAATTCGATCCTTATGATTTAAGGTCCCATGTTACATTACACTGTTGGAATTGTTAAAAAAATTTAAAAATTTAATTTTGACCTCAAATTTATAAACTCGATGTAGCCGCTAAAGGGCTCTAAAAAAGTGAAAATTCACCTTATAATTATATTTTTTTATGAAATTCATATGGAGGACCTTAAAAGAAACTACCTATTAATAAAAAAAAATCGTCCACAGTGCAACGCAGCATCAATTGTCGTGTCTCAATTGAACAATGCAATTTTCGTCTTTTATTGTTGCACTGCACCGCGAAGGATCAGGTGAAATAATTTCTCAGTATTTTATTTTAATAATTTTTTGCAATTTAATTTTTTTTTGCGATTTTTTTTTTGCCCAATACTCAAAGCGGATAAATTTTAATTTACTGCAGTTTTTTGTTGCGTTTATATGGTTACATTGGACGTCTGCACGAAATGAATGCGATGCTGCTAAGGACACACGCCTTAATAAACGTGTGAATGTTTCACTGATTGAGTTACCGAAGTAGTCGGCAGCAATTGCAGCAGGACAGCACAGTAACTGGAGCGTATTAATGCTGAGGCATCGTATGCGTATAAAATGATCGAGTAAAGGAAGGTAGGAGGCACCAAGGATATGCGCGTAATTCGAACGGATATGCGAATGCATTTTCAACTTTATATGTAGCAAAAGCTGGTGTGAGATATCGAATTAATTTTAATTGATTTCTTAAGTCAGCACTGAGTGTGGAGGATGCACGCAATTAAATTTTTAATGAATTTGTGTTCTTCATTTTGTACTTAAAACTGGAGAAAAGATTAAATACGATTTAAATAAAGAAATGTCACTAAAGGTTTTATTCAAATCTTCTCTATCTAATTTAAAGTTTAATTATTGAAATGAAATGAAATTGAACCCCATATAAAATTAATAAAAATAAATATAATGCCTCTTAAAATTTTAAAAATGAGCATAAGTCAGCGTCATTTGAGTTAACCACAATAAAAAAAATTAAAATCAGAATGCTGCCACAGATGACTCGAACAGCCAGCGAGGAAATCAGCATAATGCGCAACAATGACACTTACGGCATATGCAAATGATGCAGTTGATGTGTTGAAAAAATATAAATCACTGATATGAGTTGGCCGATGTCACCTTTTTGTCTGGCCAAAAATCTCTGCAACTGTCAGTTGTCTGTCGATCAATAATGTCAATTGGCGGTGCACTTACGTTTTGACAGCGCTTATTGGTAAATTAATTGCTATAATGCAGCATGTGATGATACCTATGGTCATGATGACAGTGTTGGCGACGCAATTTTTGAGTGTTGAAAATGAAACTCAATCTGGGAAAGTTTTAATTTTTTTTTTGCTTGTTTTTAAATAAAGCAGTTAAGGAAAGAACTTAAAGGTTTTTAACATATTCCAGCATTTTACTTGGAAATTTAATGTGACTGTTCTTGAAAATCTTTAGAGTGTGTCAAAAATTTACATGGCAGTCAAAATCTCCAAATTTTCTTAAATGCAAAGGGTTCACTATTTAACCTTTCTCGGAATCACGCGAATCTTCCTGCATGTAGACATTAAAAGTATAAATTCTATTTTGAATTATTACCTCTAAGAATTACTTGTCATCTTTGCTACTATATATTTTTTTTACTTTGCAAACATTTCTTTTAATTAAGTTTTTTTCAAAATTATTTTCTTACATAAAAATGATTTTATGATAAAAGCTTTTTAATACAAGTTATGCATACGTACTTGTGTAAGGATAACGTACCGCTACATCCTACCGTTGATATACGCAAATAGATAGCGTTGTTTTTCCATCATTTAAATTGAAATTTTTATTTCACACGAAGCTGTAAGATAAAAACAATAAAACTCGCATGAAATAAAATTAACATTGATTTTACAAGGAATGGTATTTTATAATTATATATTATTTCATTATTTATTTAATAAAAAGCACTGATCAATTTGAAAGAAATTTATAATTAATGGTCTTTGCTAAATGGGTGCCAGTTTAATGAAACGTTTAGTTAAAATTCAAAAAAATACAAAAAACACTCTGATTTTTGAAAAGTTCACAAATAGCTCTATCCAGTGCTTCCGAACGCTACCTTTCAATTGTGCTACTATTGAGATTTATATGTATTTATACTATATATAAATGATATGTTTCGCTTTTTGCATTCGGCTTACAAATTCTTACTAATCGGCTTAAAAGTCACTGAGGATTCCGCTCAGCAGTGGATGAGACTAATATGACTAGGCTTAGCCCATTGTTTTTTTTTTCAGGTTTGACGCACACTGTCTCAAACAAATACTTAGCTCAATGAAATAATAAAAATATATATCAATAACAATAATTTTCATTTTAAAAATTATCTTGATATTTTGATTTGCGCAAAAAGAGATTAAATTTGAACTACTTTCCAATTGTTAAGTACTGACAAATTTTTTTGCACCAACTAACCGATAATTTCCAGTTCACTTTATTTGCAAAATCAACAAAATGGAAAAAATTAAATGCAATTATTTGCCATCTACTCACATTTCAATTTGTTCTGGCAACTACATTATGCGGTCAATGACTGCGCAAGCAATGCAATCGAATCAACACAAATTATATGAATCTTACATGCCTTTTGGGCACAGGCAAGACACCCTTTATAAACTGCAGTGTATACACCCAAAAATGGAAAAATTTATTTTGCAATATACAATATTTTATAAACCAAATACCAAAAAAAGAATCCCTGTCGTATTTCATTTTTCAAAAAAATAAAAATACAAATGTATGTGGATGCTGTTGTTGTTGTTGTTGTTGTGATGATATCTAATTTCATGGCCCATTAGTGTATTGTATTACAACAGCATATAAAAAATTTTTTGTCTTGCTTTCTTCATTCTTAAGTCTTAATTTAATACTTTCTTAGGGTTCTTATAAATGTTGCTAGTGATTTTAACAGTAATCGAATGATAATATTCTTAAGAGAAGTTCAAAAATTTGCTGATGATGCCAATGTTGCTGCCTGGAAGCTATAAGTTGTCAATGAAACTTTCTTATGTGAGCACTTTATTTGGGGGAGTAAATAATTTCACTATGATTTTTGCTAACAAGTGCGCGTGCACGTTTAATTTGTTTTGGAGTTTTGGATTTCCAATTATATTTGGAATTTTTTTCTTTTTCTTTTGTATCAACGGTGTCAGCAGAGGAAACTGCAATTATTTTAAGAAATTATCGATATCCTTGGAGATAGCAATGAGAATATTTATTTTGAACAATTTAAGTACTCGCAGTATTTTTAAGATTTCTAGAACTTAAAGCATTTGCAGTAATAGTGTTTTTTGCAGTATTTTTTGTAGTTTATACCACTTTATTATTTGCAGTATTTTCAATACAGGAAAAAACTCAAAATTAAATCGACGTATTAAGATAATTTGCAATCAATACCAAACACTAAACTTTCGAATCACAACCTACCAAATAATTTGTTCACAATTTGTAAAGCGCCCATTACAGCAAGGAGCGCCGCTAAAAAGTGACAAATTCAGACAAAAGTCACATTGCAACTCCTTATTTTGACAGCGCGCTGTGGGCGCGACACATGCAGCAGTTTTATGCCGTTGACATGAAAGCGTAAGCGAAACATTTAAGTCGCTATTTGGTTGCAGCACAAGTATTTACCACTACATGCAACAACAACAACAGCATCAACAGGCAGCAGCAACAACGTCAATTGCAATGTGTCGTCTACGTCTGTGGCTTGTGGGCTCAAAATGTGACACTTTTTTTTCAAAAAAAAAAAAAAAAAATTTAGCGCGCGCGCCAACGTGGTTGTTTCAACTATTTTGATGTTTGCTGGAAGTTTTTTGTTGCTGTTTCTGATTTTTTTTTTTTTTGTCATTACTTTGAGGTGCGTGGTTTTACGGTTACTAGCGTGGCTTGTAATGCATGCCGGTTACCATTACCACAATCAAAACAACAATTGGCCATGTAGTGCGAACGCATTTATCAGTTTGGTTGGGTCAAATTGCAGTGACAATGTAGAACCTTTTTTTTTTGTTGAATGGTGTTTCACTTTTTTATTGTTATTTTTATGCCTGTGGCATGCACCAAGCCAGCACCACTGACTGCAATGCTCTTCAATGCGCTGTCACGTGTACGCACACAATTTGACGTTTGCGAATGCCATGATCATCATTGTCATCTTGAAATTACAGTGATTCAGAAGTGGTAAATAAATTTAGAAGTGTTGCATAAAACTGTTTTGAAAGAACATTAAATCTGGGTAGTTTTACTTAAAATATTAAATCCATTTTGATTCATCAAAACTATTTGAGTGCATAATTTATTGTTGTTCTTGTAATTAAACAAACTTTGCAGATTAGACCAATTTTTTAATTAAATTTTAAAGCAAATTTCTGTAGCAATAAATAATTTATAGCAGAATTGTCTTTCTTCAAGAAAGAGAAAATTAGAATACTTTTGATATAACAAAATTTTCAATTAGCATTTTTAAAACAAAATCATTTAAGAAACAACAAAAATTTTCTCCAGCTATATAGCAAATCAAAGCACTGTACATTATTTTCATTGCTGCTGCAAGCACATTGAATGCAGCGTTGTTACATGCAACTGACATTTACTGCTGTAACTGCTGCTGCTGCAAGTTAAATTGCTATTGCTTATAGTTATTGCTGCTGTACTGTTGATTGTTGCTGCGTTGATTGTAATGTCATTATTTGTTATTGTTGTTGTTGTTGTTGTCGTTTTTGCAATATTTACAGCCGTTTGTTTGCTTCTTTTCTTATCACTACCATAACTTTTAAGTGAGCTGTCGACAGTTGGGTTGTTTTTTTTTTTTTTTTTTGCTGGAACCAAATTGATGTCTCCATCATTGTCACTTCATCACAGTCAGTCAGTGTCGTCAAGTGTAATTTTTTTTGCTGCACTTCTTCATACATTTCTATGGTTTCATATGCAAAATATCAAGTCATTTTAGTACTTTTTTTTTTGCATATTTGCATTTTCAACTTCAGAAAGCGTCAAAATATTTCTACGACTGTCAACAACATCTTCAACAATATGCTGGCGTTGATTGATTCATGTACAGCTGTCAAAATAAATACACATTCGTGTCAATTGTCAACTGTCAATGTCTTTGCAAGGCCTTTCAGCTGCTTTTATTGTATGTGGTGTGAAATGTCAATATTTACAATTAGCAGACCATTTGTTGTTTTTTGCAATGTTATTAGCATATATCGCTGTAGTATGAAAGTATATGGAAAATAAAAAAAAAATTTTTTTGCCCACCCATTAAAGTAACTTTTATTATCATCACATAAAAAAAAAACTTTTCTAATTGTTTACAGTTTGCACAAAAGCCCAGACATAATGATTCTAAAGTCGCGTCTGCTTTTATCGGACATATTTTTTTGACAAACTTTCTGCTTCATTTCGAACATTTCCTTTTATCTTGCTTTTAAAAAAATAGGAAAATTCACACTTTGAGTGCAATCATTGACAGCGGGTTCTTTATGCTGTTGTCTGTAATTTCGCTCAAAGGACGACATTTTACTTATTTAATATTTGCACATTGATTGAAAAGCAATTTTCATTAAAAGAATAAAAAAAATCAATAGAAAAAATTCTATAAAACAAAGAGACAGTGATAGCAAGTGTGAAGGCATTGCAAAATTTAAACGAAAGTAAGTGAAAGGACTTTTCCATTCCAGCAGCATTATTAGATGACTGTCAGCCAGACAAACGTCGCAACTTGTAAGGATCACACGATAGACAGTTACAAGGACAGACAAGCAAATAGCTAGACAAAGCGAAAATCAGTCAGACAGTTATCGGGACAGCTAGACAGCAGCAGCGAGCTGTCAATGAAATTTGAAAAGAGAAAAAATTGGAAGAAAAGGTGAAAATTTTAAAGCAAAATCTACAGTGATACACTGTCTAGTGACATTAAATGCCATAACAGGTATTTAGATTTTTTTCTTAATTATGAACAGGAAATTTTTAAATATTTCAATCATATCATAATTATTATATTTCAAACATGTTTTGTATTATAAATGTGTGTTAAGGTACCATAAATATATTAAGAATCTTATTCGGAGCTCAAGAAGAAGGAAAGCTGCTTTGCATACTATAGACATATAATAAGTTCAAAGTAACAAATGTTTAATCTTCAGTATCAGTATTTTGGAAATATGTAAGTGAGTAAATTATTGAAATAAGTAACTGGTACATCAAAAAACCAGCTTCTTAAAAAAAACAAATATTTTACATCTCTAATTCCATCAAACTGCATTAAACCTTTTATCGTGTATGTTTAGAGCAACTCATAAAATTCGATTAGAAGCAAAGCAATGTGATGAAAAAATAAACTTTATCCAATTGAAAAAACTATGAAGAAAACTGGAATACATAATGCCGCATAAACTGTTTTTGTAAACAATCTAATTTTTTTGATGGAAAGAAATTCAAGATAGTTGGGGAACGTAAAATTTTCATAGTGATCTAAGTTGAAATTTTTTAGATGGTATTATTTTTTTCACACAATTTTGGAAGAAAAATTAAATGTAAATTTATCAAGCGAACTCAATTTTAAGATTTTTGTTATTTCTGATACCAAAAGTAAGCAACTCGTTTAAGAGTGTAACTACTTAACAGTTGTCATTAAAAAATTGCCAAAGGCACTTAGCCCCAATTCATGTCCATTTTATGGTAATTAAGATATTAATAATATAATCAGTAAGCTATTATGACTTTGAGTTGCTCTAAAAATTTTGTTTAGGATTTGTTTTGCTAAAGCTTTTGAATTAATGTGAGTAATAAATAAAGCAGTTGCTTTCAAACATTAAAATTTATGTTTTTAATTTCAATACAATTTAGCTATGGAATAAAGCATTACTGAAAGCAAAATATTATGTCTTGCTAAGGCTTGTGAATTATTATGAATAATAATTAAACAGGTTTTTTTCAATACAGAGATTTGTATAATCGATTGGAGTCATCGAACTTGCTCACGGCTTGCATACTGCTTTCACTACTTTCTCTGCAGCAAAAAAAAAAAAAAACATTCTACTTCCGTTCAACGGAAACAAATGATAATGATAATAAAAATAAAAACGCACAATAACAATGAAAATATTTCGGAAAGGATGCTGCAGTTCAAGGAATTGCATTTTTTTTCTTCTAGACATTGACTTTTCCGATTTCGACATTTTATCCCGAAAAATTACCAAGTCAAAGCAATCCAATTTTTTTTAATTCGGACCAATTTCGCGCTGGTTGTGATTCTCTGACTTAAATGCAATGTCATCCATTGTCTTTCTTCACTTACCACCACAAAACGATATCAAGTCGACATTGTCAGCAAAAGCTCACAGTTTCCTTTCGCACTGAACTTTGATGAAATGTGGTTATACTCTGCTTGCTTTTTGCAAATTTACACTGCAATATAATGCGATGCGCGATGTGATTTTGCTGTGCAACACAAAAAACTGCTAACATCCATAGCGCTGACTGTCAGTCTTAGACTTTCTCTTTCACACGCTATGTGGCTGGGTGACAACGTCATTGTCATCTTCGCCTTCAGTCGTCAGCATTGGCGGTAGTGATGATGATGATGATGATGATAATGGTGGTGGTTGTGTCATATAAAATAGCTAACAGTAGAAGGATTTGAAAAATAACAAAAGGATTGCTTTACTATCTCCATCTTACTATCGGTAGCTCTTTTGCAAATGTATGCATAATTTATAGGGACTAAGGACTATTCTATAGTTGAGGCAACGCACTGATAAAATAAAATTTTACATAAAAGTAAGGAATCACTTATGGAATTTCCCTTTTAGTTTTAGCAGCACATTAAATTGGATAAAGCAGCTTTAGGTTTACTTGACTGCTATTTCAATCAGTGATGGTACTTTCTATAGTGCATTCCGCCGTTGAATTGACTACGCTGGGAGGACCTTTAGTTTACTTTGGTTAATGAGGTAAATATCACATGTGATAAAATGGTTTTAAGATGAAATTTGTCTAAAGACTATAAGATTTCCATTTCACTACATTTTTATAACGTGAGATTTTCATTGAATTTGTTGTGAATTTGTTTTGTATGTTATTCCATATCATGTAATAAACTTTTTCAAACTTATTCAATTCAAATATTCAAATGCCAACACTGATATAAATAAATGCAATAACACATTTTTGTCTTCTCTAAGATTTTTCCATTGACATCATCTTAACAGACGCATATTTATTCCATCCCGCATTTTTTCTCTTTGTTTTTTTTTTTTGCATACATTTTGTAGTTCTTCATCGTTTGCCACCATCACTGGGATATTCGCAATGCGCTTTTGTGGCATTATTTTATTCTCAAGGATTTTTGTGTTAGTGTGGCTATGCGGTTGATCCTTTTTGACACAAAGGATAATTATTATCATTGCTACGTGCCAAAGTGCCAGAGTGTGTGAGTGACTGATTCGGAGTGTAGCTTTATTTTAACGAAATTGCATAGATTTACTTGCAAATTACATTTCTTGCGAACCTTTTTTTTTAAGATTTTCTCTTGATTTACCTTTGTTAATTTGTGTGCTGAGAGGCGTGCAATAATATCGTGATAAAATTTTTTTACATATTATTAAGCAGACTTGGCACTTATAATACAAAATACTTATAAAAATATTACCGGACATATTACTCATAAGATTTTTGATATAAGTCATTTTGATCACATGTGATTTTAATTAAATTTTCTATATTTTTCAATATTATGTGATTTTTATTACATGACATTGGATTTGCAAACATGAAACTTTTCTCACATGCAATTTTATATAATTTTTTATATATCCGATATTTTCTCTAGTTATTTGTTAATATCTTTAATTTTCTTTTGAGCTCAGTGCTGTTCAGTACGACTTACGTCAGAAAAATACTTTTTGGGTTTTTCTTCTTATAAAGTTTTTATCACATGTTTTTTTATTTTTATAACTTTTCTATCGCATGACATTTTTCTATCAATTTATTCATTGGAATTGAACATTTTTTTTCTAGCACAAAATGTATCAAGTGGTTGTAAGAAGCATAGTGCACTAAAAAAATTAGCATCACATCCTAATTCCCGATATTTAGTGACTATTTTGTAACAATATTTTTATTTATGATATTCATACTCATGAGATTTTGTGTTGCAAATTGTTTGTCGTATTAAATGTAAGGAACTTATAGCTAAGCATATACACATAATATATGTATGTAAGTATTTAAACAAATGAAATAAAAAGTAAACTTAACACTAGAGTCGTGAAATTCTCCTATGATATTTTGCGTTGTTATAAATTAATATATATCCTAAGTATTTTTTGACATATTTTATTTAATTAAGCTTAATTATCACACATTCATGAGCACTCGTACGCATGCAGAAAAACCCATGTGTGCACAGGGAAAAAATCATTAATTTAAATTTAAAATCTAAGGCACTTCACCTGTTGCTATTTATGCTCCCTACAGTGATTTCCTTGTAGTCCATTCCACATAAGAAAATTTTTTGCAGCTGTTTGCAAAATGTGTAGAAATAATAGACAGAACAAAATTGAAAAATAAAAATTGTCTCTTTAGAGCAATATTCTTCTTAAGGTGTAAATTTTCGATATCAAGTAGAATTCAAGAATATCAGGTTTTTCCGGGGAACTCAAGTATGCACCATTACAAGAAAGGTTTTAGTTTTCACTTTCTGTAGAGTTTTCTTCAAATTATTTTCGATATCATTTGAAATGTAACTGACTCTATTAAAGCACAGCCTATTCTATGAATACTTCTTATATAGCTACAAGCGCTATAAATTACATATTCAACATTTTATGCAGCGCAATACATAGGAAATGCCTGCTTTGGTGTCACATTTATTTTACAGTAATTAAACATTCCTTTGATGAATGCCTCCTAAAGCTGATGACGATGTTGATAACGTCGATGCTGTTGCTGTTAATTTCTGCGTTGTTGTCGTTGCTGATTTCACTCGTGGGACCCTTAACATTGACATTTTTAAAATGTTGCTAATGAAGTGTTGCTAATGAAAGGTGTGCGAAATGCTGCTGCGTTAGAACAGGAATATTTAATCAAAAAGCTGAAAAGCAGGATGTTAACACTGTAGCAAAATTTTTTTCAATTGATAAAGAGAATTTTAAATTATTTTTTTAAGCCTTTGAAACTAGTATTCTTAATAATAGTTAATAAATTTTAATATAAGCCCATGTAAATGAAACCATTAAGCCTTTCAAATGTCCTTGAAAAATGCATTTTAATAGTTATTACATTTTAAGCCTAATGACATTTCAAATAAGTTTATGGTTTAAACAATTTAGTCATGCTTATAACTTTGTTATTACGTTTATACCACCACTTATTTGCTACGTATTATTTTTTTTTTTTACCCAAAAAATGTAAAGCCAAAATATAAGTCATAATCCTTTCGTACCTCAACTGGAAACTTCACAACAATTTTATGTCCTTCTGCCTGGCAGCGATAAAAGCAGCATTTAAATAGCTTTTGGCATTCTGCTGGCTCTTTTTCTCTTCATGATTACATTACAAATTTCTGACTCTTTTGCTCTTAATCTGAAACTGTAAATAAAACTTGAAAACTTTTGTTAGTAATTTTATGGGCGTGTGTTGAAAGTTTCACGAAAAGCAAGTAACGCACTTCACTGAGCAGCACACGTCAACATGAGGTAGCCAAAGGCTCTATAGCACTTTGTTTATGTATTGTAATAAACTTGGCAGCTTCAACAAATATAAAATATTTCCTATACACACACACACACACACTTTCATACTGGCCACTAATCCATCATATGCTTGGTAGTATCGTTAGAAAACGGAGTATATCCTTAAAAATGAAACTTTAAAATTGGCTTTAAAGTTGTTTTGTTTTGTGTTTTTGGCAATAGCTGCAATTTTACGTGCCATATCCTGTGGTACTCAATTTTGTTTTTCTCTGCCATCACTCTCTTGCTCGCCTTGCGGCACAACAGTTCAGTTAAGTGGTAATATAAAACCTCGTACGAATTTCTCAATTTTATGTTTGCATTAAGAAAGTTTTTCCACGAAAATTTGGTTCGAAAAATGGCTATTTTTGGTTTAGCATGAAACTTTGTTTAGAAGCAAGAAATAAAAACTTTTACTGTTGTTTGCATATGAACGGCTTGAAGTGCATATTTTTTTTTGAAGATTATAAGATGAACTAAGATTGAGTTGGAAAGTTTTCATTAAATGCGTTTGTGATAATGAACTTTGGCCTAAGTAATGTTAGAAATGAAGTATTGTACAACGCGTATGTATCAGCAGTTTGCATGATATTTTCAAAATTTCAGCGTTTCTAAGTTAACTACTCTAAAATAACTCAGTTATTTGAACACAGCTTGTGAAAAACTGAAATTGTTTCTTGCTCTTATGCAACATCTTTTATGGTTTTATTTTGAGGTAATTTTGTGGGCTTTTTTTATTTTTGAATTTCTCTCTAAGAGGTTTACCAGCTGTGCACCCATAACTAAACTCTTTTTGTTCTACTTACTAACTGCTATTGTAATTGTTGGCCTGGACATGGTCATAACCATTGGAGTGCTGCTGCTCCTGCAGGTTTATGGTTTGAATTTCATCGTATCGTAAAAATGAAAGTAAGCAAGTCACTCAAACAGACGCGCATCAAAAACAACAACAACAAAAATATCATATAAGCAAAGCACTACTCTATTGAGGTAGCTCAGTTAAGTTGTTCGGATTGCTTGGGTTGGACACATTTGCAAGAACATTAACATGTATTTATGCTAAAAGTCTTGTGAGGTTTTTAGTTTTAGCTAAAACTTCAAGTCAAAATTAGAGGCAGAGACATTGTTTGGCTAGCTCTCCGGGGTAGTAGGTGCTACGTTTTTATTGTGAACATAAACCAAATTGTGTGTTTAAGTGCCATGCGTACTTTCACTGTTGTTAACCTTAGCTGTTTCAGAAGCTGTTGTCGCTTTGAGACAACGTTCTTGTTTACTCTACACTGTACTGGTTGGGGGTGTCATGCAAAAGTTTAGCATCGAGTTAAAGCAAGTAATTTGACTATTTGGTTTTACGATCTACACTGCAATGGAGTGCTATGAAATTTCGTCTATTTTTTTTTTGTGCTTAACATTTTTTTCTTCTTAAATTAATTGAACTTTATTTTGTTTAAGCATTGCATTTCAAGGAAACATTGAACAATTTTTCACCTACGTGTTCTAGTTGCTAATGTTAGATTTTGGAAAGCTGTAAGTATTTGCATGTATAAGAAATTAGCTGATATTAATCATCGTATAATAAAAAAGAAAACATTTTTAGATTTGATTTTAAGAAAAAATAAAATCACAAATTATATCGAAATAGCGGAGCTATTAGCCTATGATGATGAGCCTAAACACATTATATAGGGTTGCCTTGCCATATCCTGTCCGTTTTTTGGGTCAGCATTTTTTAGAAAAAAGTTAATGGTTTAATATTCCTGCTAAAAATGTAGTTCAAATGATACAGCTTGAAGAGCCTAAATATAATATATAGGATAACTGTGACGAATCTGGTCCCAAACAAGGGTTGCCACCTGTTTTTTTAGCCAAGATTTTTCAGAAAAATATTTATGGTTCAGGATTTCAGCTCGATATGCATGTCAAATGATAGATCTTGATGAGCCTTTAAAAAAAATATTTCGATTAATCATGTCGAATCCCGTCCCAAATGTGGGTTGCCACCTGTTTTTTGGGCAAACTTTTTTTGGAAAAAAGTTTATGGTTTAAGATCGTCGCTTGAAATGTATGCCAAATGATAGACCTTGATGATCTATAATAAAATATATAGGGTTGTTTTGCCGAATCCCGTCCCAGATGTGGCTCTTGGGCTATATGGTAACGACACGTTTGCCGCCCCCTTTCGTGGGAAAAACTTGGATCACACATATAAACCTACATATGTAAGTCAAGAAATTCAGAAAATTTCGCAAAGAAGTGCTAAAAATATGTTAGACGTTTCATTTTAATCAAAGATTTCAAGAAAGCGTTAAATTTCCAAAATTAATTCCATGGAGATGTTCACTAGTAATATTAAGACTATTAAAGTTGAGTCATATTTTGTCATACAGAAATATTTCAGGCATGAAATCAATGTGTTTTCATTTCTTCTTTATTGAGCGAAATTTTTTTCGTCAGCCTCTCACAACGAAGTCCACCACGATTTTGGCGACTGACGCTCTATTAGAAAAAAAAATTTTACCGCAGGAAATGACTAGGAAAAATGAAACGCTGCCTCCCAGACTATAATACTTCTGGTGATTATCCCTATACCTTAATTTATATTTTCCATTGGTATAAAACTAAATTTTTTTGAAACGGTTTTTTAAGATTATAAGCTTATTCAGAAAAAAAAGTAAGCAAAATTCTTCAACTATAAACTGTTAAATGCCCTGAAACTTAAAAAAACTCGCTGCAAAACTTTGCTGCTTCTAAAATAAAGTCATTTATATATTTTTTGACTACCTTTGTGCTTAAGGACAAATAATCCTTCACTGCTTGATAAGCGTACAATACAGTTCATTTGTTATATGAGAAAATTGTTATTCTTCTGCTGCTGCTACTTAACATTTGTATTTCGGTCGTCTTCGAAGAAAATCTTCTACGTACATACGCACATACTTATAAAACTAATTTTGTATGGCATCATTTGTCTTTGCATGTCAACTTCAACCCAACCAAGAATTAAGTAGTTTTTTTTTTTTCTTAACTCTACCACACTGTCACAAGTACAATTGTAGAAGTTAACTCCAAATTCAAAAATCTTCAAGACAAATGTATGCACTGGCAGGTAGTAGTAGTATGTGACAAGTAAAATTCCCCATGGCAAAGATGTTGATGATGACCTGGCGCAAGTTGGTCTGTAGCAGGTAACGCGTATATCTTCAAGCTACTTCCTACAGGTAGCAACTTCCTACTTTTTTTGGTTTGGCTAAGAAAACTTAATGCTACTCTGTAGGAAGCAGCTAATATGCATGTGACATGGCTAAAAGTTGTTGTATAGTATAATGTGCTGCAGCAGATAAGTTAAGACAAATGACTTATGAGTTTCAAGAAGAGCACACTTGTGTATGGAACAGAACAAGGCTACTGACATTTTCAAGCATTCCATTGTTATTGCAAATATGAGCTGCAAAGTTGGAGCTAAAAACAACTTGATTATTTCTGTTGTAAAAGCTCAGAAATTATAACAATAGATATTCACCCAAAGCTATGTATATTATGCAGACTTATAGCGTATTATCTAAAAAAAGATGAGAAAACCTTATATTAATGCATCCTTTCTTATTTAAAATCTTTTACGAAATTACCCCTGCAATCGAAAAATTTCTCATCAATGCACTTCATTGTGTCTCTTTTATGTTAAGCTACTTATTTTATTTTCAAATCCCATAGGTGTAATAATAACATAGCAAACTGAATATAAACCGATATCTATTTTCTTAACACCCTTCTTTCCTTCCTTCGTTCTCATAAATTCTTAAGTAAAACAAAGCAAAAATAAATACTTGGGTGTAACTTTAATTTTGGCAAAACTCATAACAAATATAGGTTTGTTGCTCCCCAGCAGCATTTACCTACTCGTACATCTACACTTTAATGTTTGTGTAGAAGAACAAAGCTCAATGTCCTCATCGTCCAATGATCCTTTTTATGTTTATTTTTACCTTTTACTATATATCCTTTTTAATAAGTTCTCTTAATCCATTTAGGGTACATTTGTATTGTACATTTTCATGTGAGAATGACATGAATATCCCTGACTGCCTTTATGTGGCATAAAGTTTTTCTATGTTTGTTTGCGTAAGAGCATTGGCTGGTTATATCTGTAGCTGTGAAAACACCTTCATGGCTCATGATTTTCAGTTTAGGAATTCTAAGAAAAACAAATACTCACACACACTAAAGGAAATTTGGTCGCAAAGAAATTTCGTATAAAATTTAAGTGTTACTATAAGAAAAATATTAACGAAAGGTTACGCTGAGAAAAATATTGAGTGAAATATAAGAAGTATTTACAATAATTGATACTCAGTACATAGGCTGGAAATTTGAAGTTTGAAGAGAAAAGCAAAGAGTTTCTATATCAGAAAAGCGTCTTTGAGTCTGATCTCTGTATTTTGTTATAATCGAAAACTAACATTTAAATGTTTATAATTAATTTCTATATTTATTTATCACATAAATTCACAAGTTTCATATAGATGCACTATTTTTTTTAATAGAAGGAAAAGTCAAATTTATAAAGAAAATTTCTGTTATAGTTTTCTCAGCTCAGATACTACTTAAGCTCAATGTGTTGCAGTTTTTAAACCAGCTCTAAAGTGCTCTATGAAAATCTAAGTTTCGTAATATGGTCACTTAGAAATAAAAAGAAAATAAAATAAAATTTTTTGAAATTTTAATTTATGCAAATTATATGTTGCTCATACGTCATACTGCCATTGTAAGGATATATGTAGACATTACTTGAAAAAAGTTAATTTTTCTGTGACTTACTATCTAATCTATCAATAAGCTAATAAATTTTTACAAAAGTAAGTTCCCCGTAAGACTTTTTAATTAGCGTTCTACTACTTTTGATTTATATTTTTCAGTGTAATTCTATTTAAGGGTCATTGTTTTATAAAATTGTTGTTATTGTTGCCACTGTGACAGTCAGTCGTAGTTTGTGTTCTATACCTTAGTGATAATTGAACTTATTTTCCAACTGATTGAAGCGATTTTATTAGGTATTTGCTTTGTTGGCTTTTTTTGTGGGGTATAGGTGCTGAATTTGTGCGTAAAACCCAAAGACTTAAAGTCATGTCAACTAAACATAAACATAAATAGGTATTAATGTTTTTAATTAAAAGCCATAAATTAAGCAATAAGTAGCTTTTCATGAAAAGAAATTGAACTAAGGAAGTACATTGGGTTTCCTAAGACATTTAAAGCTTTTAATAATAATGCAATTTTTTGACTGCTAGCTATAGCACTAAAAACTGTTTTATGTTTTGTGAAATGTTTTCCCTTCTGTGTGAAACGCTTTCACTTATTTTAAGCTTTGTACGCTTAAGTAAGTTAAGTTTTATTTTTCATTTTATTTGGGAAATGAAATTTATAGCCTTAAAGTCATAAATTTCCATTTTTCCTGTTCGTGTCAGTAAGCGAAGTGTTTATGACCACATATCGTACGTTATAGTAACTCAGAGGTACTTCTGTTTATAGTTGTTGTTGTTGTTGTTTTTGTAGTTTTTATCGTTCGCATAATGTAAGCGAGTGCGTTTTTTTTTTCTCAAAATTTTCGCCGTGTTGTTGCTATTCAACATTTTTAATTCTGACTACAACAGTGAAACAGAAACATAACAGCATGGCTGCTGCATATTGCAACTGTATGTGTTAAGTGGTATTTGCGTGTGTGTGTTTGTGAGTACGCTAAAGGTACGATTTCATGTGGTTCATTTCTTAAGCGCGGTCCAAGTGTAGCAAGGTTTTTTTTTAGCTTACAGGGTAAGTTAAAGCGTTTGTTGTTCAACATGGCGTATGAGCAACATTCAATTGTGATAAGATAGCGCACAGCTTCAATATCACGAAAGTTTGTTTTGTTTAAATTTTCTTATTAGTTTTTAAGTACTCTATTAAATATTATCAAAGGAGTTCAAATAAAAGTCACAATTTGGATAAATAAAGTTAAAATTCATAAAATTTACCTGCTCAAAAAAATTTTAAAAATTAAATTTTTTGCCACAAGCACCCTGTACTCGATTTATTTATTTCTTCGCGTTGATCTCACTCAAACTAAAGGTCAACAAACACATTTATACAAACAAACTTCAACACACACATGCAACGTGTCCAGTTCACATGAAAACGCAGTTGTTATTTCAATTTTGAGCAAAAACAGAAGCTTAAGCGCAACAAACAGTAAATCAAAAAAACACGAAAATTCACTTAAAAAATACATACAGTCAACCGCAACTAAAAATAAAAATAAAAATTATATAAAGCAAACAAGGCAACACTGACCAGAGTTGCCACTGCTACACATATAATTCTTATATAGCTGCTAGGATTAAATCATATCAAGAATGCAAGAGACTGCCAAAATGAACTCACAAAAGGTCACACATACGTCGCGTGCTCGTGTCTCAATGTCACAGCACACAAGCGCGTAAATAAAACTTTGCAATTTTTACAACTTGCACGATTTATGTTGTACGACAGCAACGGCAACGCGCAACACCAACATCAGTAAGCAACATTTAAAATTAACAACGAAATTTCATTGCAAGGCATGTCGCAATAAAAAAAAATTCGGTTACTTTCAATAAACGAGGCTGAAATTTTGAACGCGACTTAAGTTAACTTTACGCCAACTTTGTTGCCAGTGATTTTATGCGACTCAAAGGACCGTTTTGGTACGTGGTGCCGTCGAAATCGAGTATTTTTTATTTTTGTTGTTATGTACGTTCATATTCTGCACAAAATGCGTGTGTAACTTAATGGGAGTGTTGGGCGCATAAATGCCATCAAATTAGTTGGTACCGACCATTTGTTGTACATAGTACATAAATATGAACTTGTGTAATACCATGGCGGAGGAGTAAAATCGATTAAGTACATAAATAATTGCCAATTTAAGTGGCAGCTGGGACAAGGATAAACTTAATAACACAACAGTATTATGAATTTTGTAGCCATTAAGAAATTTTTTGTAGATAACTGCAAAAAGCTAAGAGAAAAATTATACACAGGATAGAACATCAAGAAGAGTAAATGAATGTTAAGGCCAAAATTCTTTAGAAAATACTTTTTAATTCGAAAAGGATAACAAACTGATCGAAAATAATCTTAAAGACTTATTCAAAAACTGACTGATGGGGCTAAAAATAAGTAGAAAGAGATATTTAGTTATTACCAATCCAGGTCAATAATAGAGTGAAAAAAACTTTAAGCATATCGAAATTGGGTCAAAATCAAAATAAAACCACAGTTAAAAATGATGAAAATGGCTCAAATGTTAAAACTTTGAGTTTTTGAAATTTTATTTAATTTAACTTTGCTTTGAGACTATTCAAGGCAAAGCCTTGTTGAAACATAGTCACATGGTCTACCTTGGTTTATGTGACGTATGAGCAACATTTAATTATTATACAATACAGTATTAAGATAAGTATTTCTTAAATTTAAATGTAATTTTTACAATTCCGATACCATCAAGATTCAATGTTTTGTAGCCGTCTGATATGTTCTTTCAAGCCTCATTCAAAATATGTTTTTAATAAGTGGCCGCTTAACAATTACTACACAAAAAGGCTAATTATATGTCATTGCCTTTTTTAATGCTGCTTCGATTTGTTTTTCTCATTTCAACCCCGTTCAAAGCATTTTATAAATAAAATTTTATAAAATTCAAAGTGCATTTAAGAAACAATTTAAGTTTTCCAACAATTTTATTGCATTTGAAAGCAAGTTCTGTTGCAAATAGTTTTACTACACTTGAAATACTTCAAAAAATTAATTAACGTCTACTAGGAACTGCAAATTTACTGTATAGCACACTTAAGAAAAAAGTGAGAAAAAAAAAACAAACCGACGCTTAACAATGAAAAGCTCTATTCTTCGAAGGTAAAAAGCTCTCTACGGCAAATTAAATTCCAAAGTCAATGTCAAAGACTTGCACTATGAGCCCCATCTGCTGTTGTTTGGCAACCAGAGGCTGCAGCATCGACAGAGACTGCATTAAAAATTTATACCTTATAGAGTTGAGAAGAACGAGTTACGTCCGGTAGTATATGGTATATGCACACAAACACCGCCAAGCATAGCTGCCGACTTGAAAAGATAACAAAACTTTATATGCACAGAGTTGCCAGACTAAATATTTAAGTTAACATTTTTTCAAGGTAAAATTTTGCGGTATTGTGCACAATTCTTTTACTTTTTTTGCTATAAAACTTTTGTTAGAAAGTTTTTTGTTGGCATTTTTGCTTTCTCGTTTTTTTTTTGTGGTTTATCTAATATGGTTATTGGTTATTTGTATTTAGGTAAAATGATAGCATTGACATTGTATGTTATCCGTACCAAGCTTTTTACGACTTTTTCAATTAAGTGTGTAGAGAGTTTATAGGAGAACAACTTTTAAAAGGGTATAAAGTATTTTAAAAAAAGTGATGATTTTTAAACACAAAATAAAATGAATCTTGAATAGCATAACTGAATATTCTTATGCGGCTTTCCCTCTCTCACATTTTTATTTATATTCCATTTTTTTTTAATTTCAGCGACTTCTGTTTCTATGCCAATAAAGTGCCTGCGTCTGATTTCCAATCGTGTAAGCACCTGGTGTCCTTGAAGTGCTCAACAGAAATTTATTTGCAATGGTTTCCTTACCCAGCTGACCCAAGTTGTCCGAATTTATATCATGTACAGCGGTCACATATCAAAATAATAATCATTTTGTACATTTCTCATATTTATTGCATGGCTCTGTCTGAATTTTACAAATGTCATGGGTAGACCAATACACAAACACATGCAGCCACACACAAGTGTATGTGTATTTGAGCCAAAATGCAATTCCATTTTGCCCATTCGCACTCAATTTAATCTGAAAATAAACGAGTCACGTGGAATAATAAAATATTTTTGTGTTTGTTATGATTTTCGCTGGGGATCGGCGGGAGATGCTGGTTCGGCTTGGTGCTGAAACTTAAGAAAAAAATAACATTTAAGTTTTTAAAAGTTTTCAAAAACAGCAAAGTTTTCGATAAATCATTTTCAAATCGTTTATAATTTCGATTACGATAGTTTTAATCGTAATTCTAGGATCCTGGACATTCTGTACTTAGCATTTGTCGGCTTCTAAGTCTTTCCTAGAGCAATTTCCTACAATAATTATTTTTTCTTTAAGACTTAAAAGTCTTGTCAATCTACTTTGTATAAACTTCTTTATGTTTTCAGATTTATTTCTCTAAATTGCTTTGATATGTTTTTATTTTTTTTCCACAGCATTCCATCCTCTTTTAATTTATCACTGTCTGCAGTCTAATAATTTTATTAACTTTTCCCTTACAACTTTGTAGTTCCATACGATACCAACAACCATTTCTATGGCCAACTGCCCAATGAACTTTTTGGAACTTTTGAGTATCTCGCGCATATTTTATTATTATCCTTCTGTGAAATAAATATCCTTTTGCGCAAATTACAAAAATTACTTTTCTCGCTTTCTCAACTCAACTCAAAAACTTACCTTAAGTATTTCTTTGAATGTGTATGTGTGTATATTGTGACTGTTCAAGCTGTATCTATGAGACCAGTTATGTCTGCTGCTCTGCGCTTTGTATTTCAGACTCTATAAGTCTAACTGTTAAAGAAAACTAACGCTCACAGCGCTACAGTGCTGCTACAAAAACTTTGTCCAAGATCTAATCAAAAATTCACTTAAAAAGTTTACTTGCGCAATAGTTTTCCATTCGTTGAATTCCGTTTGTGTGTGTCAAAGGACAGTGATGTGACAATATATTTACATTTGAATTCTTTACTCGATTGTTTATTTCAGAGAACACAAATTTATAAAAAATCCAACATTTTAGTTTTAGCTTTCGACATAAAGAAGTTCGGACTATTTCTCATTAGTGTGACTTGGATAAAGACAGATAAGAACCTTCAAATGTACCAAATAGTCTTTCGTAATTTTTCGTTTTTTACAACAAAAGACAATTTTCCCCAACACTGTTACTTAACATTTTCAATTTGCAACACTGTCGCCGGTATTGTACTATGCATTCACGCCGTGTTTTCTTTACAGCATCGTCTTCTTCCGTGAATACTTTTCTTTTTCATTTTTATTATCGCCGTTGCCTCCTTTGACGCCTCTGCCTGTGGCTGGTAATGAAATGGCTTTTTGTGACTTTGTCCTCTTCTGACCATTTGGTGAAAAAACTTCAGCGATGGTGCAACTTTAAGTGTATCTCATACGACTGCACTGAACTTAAATGAATGAAAAGAAGATGGAATCACATTGGCAGTATAAGTGTTGCTCTTTCCTCTATAAGGACCTCAAGAATCCTATTTTTGTTAAAAAGTAAATAAACAATTGTTACAAAGTATTTTGTCAGCATTTTAGTAGTTGTTCGCCGTTTCGTTGTTGTTGTTGTTTGCAGAGTTTTATGCATTGAGTTGTAAATAAAAATAAAATGTTGCCTACTTTTTAGATAAAATGCATTTGTGATTTGAAAGTTCACTTTATAAGGCAATAACTTTTCTATGTGTCGTTTTATATTTGAGGACTTTAGCATACGTATATATATGCAATTTTATAATACAAAACTGTAGCATTTAATATTGTTAGTTGATAGAAAATTACTTTTGCACTGCGATTTTAAGTTGAATATGTTGTTAATTTAGAAAAATTTCCACAATTTGCAAACGTGTTCGATCTTTCAATAACTAAATGGCAAATATTACTCAATTTAAATAGCTGCAATGTTACAAGATTTTGCGAAATTTTTGGTATTTGATCTTTACTGGTAAGTATGGCACTATGTAAGACATGAATTTGCTGTATTTTATTCATTCTTATCCGCTGCAGAAGTTATTTCTTCTATTGGATTCGTTTACTATTGATGTTTGTTTTAAATTATTACAAATATCAATTTGCTGTTATTTTCCTAACGGCTTACGAAAGTCATGTCGAATTGAAAATTGTTATTAGAGTTGCCAGCTCAGTTTTTTAAGATGATAAATATACATACCCATATAAGGAAATTTTGAGAAACACAAGATGATATTACGCCATTAAAAAAAAAATTATAAAATACTGTATATCAGAATAATATATTCTTAAATACATATTTTTGATGCCTTTCAACGTTTTCTGACTAAAATTTTACACTTTGGACAATTTTCCATGCAATAGCTATTTTAGGACATTATATTTTCCAAAAAGCCAAGTTTTCAATATTCACTTCAGGTTCAATAAAAATTGTATATAAAAAATATTTTACTAACAACTCAATTGGTTCACATATTATGTACGATTATAGAATAGATTGCTTTATAAAAGATAAATATTATATTATTTGATTATACAGGGTGTCCCATTTGAACTTACACAACTGAATAAGTCAAAAAATTGCAAGTCATTCAAAAAATGTTTCAAAAAAAAGTTGGTGGGTATCAAAGAGTTGATCCAGCCATGACCTTAACCATAACAAGGATATTTGAAGGTCAACTTTAGTTTTTCAAATGGAAACCCTTATTTCTGACCTCGGATACCGTAAGAGCATAAAATTCTACGTTCAAATCGGTATTCATTTTAGAGGTCAAAGTGACCACTGAAGGTCATTTCAATGTCGAATTTCCGCTTGTTGCAGAAAAGCTGCAGCCAGTTAAGGCAAGATTGTGCAGCGATCCAGTCAATGAGTACTAGCTTTTCTGTACCAAGCGTGAATTCGACCTTGAAATAACTTTCTGGGGTCACTTTGACCTCTAATATGACTTTTGACTTATTCAGCTGTGTAGCTAAGTTATAATTGAGACACCCTGTATATACAAGAGAAAAGAGACTAAAAATTTGCCATAATTTGTTCTTGTGAAACAACATAATTTTTAACTCGAAGCCATTGCAATTTTGACTTGATAACCCTATTCGTTATGCAACCCCGCCGTTTTTTCTTTTGTTTTGATATCCTTAAAAAAAAGAAAGTAAAACTCAGATCCACCCCGTTTTTCAATTGATGACACTACGTACTGGTACTCCTTTCTATATATTTTTTTTTTATTTTATTTTTAGATTTAAAAATTTTGCAACATTTGTTGCGTAAAATTGTCTTTGTCGTTGTTTTTGCTGCTGTTTTGTTTTGATTTTATTATTGCTGTCAATATGGCAGCATTCGCAATGTCACTGTTTTTCACTCTAATGCTACTGCTGTTTTTTTTTTTGTATAGTATATGTATCCCTAACTACGTGTACGAATGTTTCAAATACTTTTCATTTTACGTATTCTATTATTTGCTATTTATTTGTACAATTTGATTTATTTATTTTATTGATCTGTCGTGTTTGCTTTATTATACTTTGTATTTGCTTGCGCATGATTTCTTTTTTTATTATACATATATCCTTATTGGTAGCACTGCTAACATGCATTTGATAATGCACTAGGCAAATTGTATTTTGGTGTATGGTAAACATTTGTGTCAATTCTTCATTATACCTAGTTTTTGTTTAAATTACAAAATATTTTTTAAACAAAAATTTACGATAAAATAAGCTCTGATTTAAAAGATCATATGACTAACTTAAATTGAGAGCTAAAAAGTTTTTAAACACGATATGTTTACTATGAAAGTACATCTCAATAATAAATATTTATCAGCCAATAAGATCAGCAAATTAATTACCATTAGAAGAATTTCCAAAACTAAATTTTAATTTTTAGTACAACTCTACCAACCGACTATCAACTTTGGTAATAGACTTAACAAAATATTTTAATCAGTTTATTTAACACAACAGCCAGGCTTAAACACACACCAGCACATTTACACTGATTGACATCAAAGGCATTGCGCTGTCAATTAAATGTCACTTCATTTTCTTGTGTTTTAATAAGCTTTGCTATTTGATCAATGGAAAAATCAAAAATTCTCTCACTCACATACTTTCAACATCACTGAGACGCTAGCTACATCCCAGGAGTATATTAAATTCCTGTAAAATTTCATTTGCCCTCGAAGCAAGTGAAAATTTCATTTCACATTTATACACTAGAGACTTTGAACACTACGTAACAGTTAATGAGATATCTTTGTGAAATTTTATTAAATTATTTTACTACATTACAAGTACGATGCGACGCGACGCAACGGCCAAAAAATGTAAATTCCTTTGGCAAAATTATGAATGAATACAACAATTAATCAAGCAAAATTTAAGAAGAGCACGAGTCGGGTGGTTGTAGGTTGAAGTCAACAGCAGCAGGAAGCAGGTATTTCCGGCACTTGCCACCCTTTTGCAGAAATGTCCCATACAACGGTGAAGGATGAAAAATTACATTTTCAAAACGTTTATAATTAAATCTTGTTCTGTGCGAAATGCGTAACCGTTTGACATACGCACTTTTCCACCATATTTCATGATGATGATAGCGATATTAGTGATGTGCGAGTTTTTTTTTGATTTTTGGGAAAATTGGAGGAAAAATTATTACACTTTGATATGCAAATAAGTGAGAAAAATTAATATACTGTGAATTCATTAAGTTCTGTCTCTTAAAAACATTAAAGTGTTCTAAAGCAGGGCTGTAGAGGTAAGTCTTTCCAATAGTCCAAGCATTTGGAGATAGATTGACAGTGGTGTTTGAAAAATCAAAATTAATTTATTAATAGGTTGCCCAAAAACATAAAGCGATTTGTCCAATATTGGCTATAATTATTATCCCTTTAAAAAATGCACAATCTTCAAGAAATTGAGGGTCAATATATTACGAGTATTTGTCTAAGAACATTTTGGGATTTTTGTTTTATGGTTTTTGTGGGCATTTTTTAACGAAATTGTGTAGATTTTTTTTTAAAATTTTTTCTTTTATTTCTGAGTAATTTGTCCATTAATTACAACGCCATTGAACAAATATTTTTGTGGAATTAATTTGAAATAACTTTTCTCATTGTCCTTGAAATTAAAAAAAGCTCTTTGGATGCAATCTTTCCAAATTTTTCATTAATTTTTGGGTAAATTTTCAAGCGATGTCTCTGATTCTTCGCTTGCAAAATATCTGTTAAAGTTTTGATATTAAAATTATACTAATGGGCAATATTTTTATAAATTTTGAAAAAAATTATCATACTGCCTTCCTCTTTTGTATAAAATTTTTGACCAAGCTACATAAATGCCTGTGGTAGCTACATGGCACCAGATTTGAAAAAAAAACCGAATAACAATTTTGATGAAATAACTCTCCATTCAACCAAAAAAAAGCAAACCACCCCGTCTATTAATAAGCCCTCAAACACCGCTACCATTGATTGGGCCAGTTCACCATGACGCAGTAAACATAAAAAATAAAGAGAGAGCACCCCTTGATAATAAAAAAAAAACCCAGCACTTCGTATTCAAAATACTGTTCCTGTTTTTTATTATTTTCATAATTTAGCTTTTGTTTAGTAACACCAGCGCGGAAGGTAACCGGAAGAAATAAAAAAAAAAAAACGCAAAGAATAACGAAAGAATCAAAAATTCAAGCCCAAACCCTAATAAAATTTGGAATATAAAAAAAAAACAACCCCTCAACATTGAGTTTGCAATGATTACAATTTAACCGCTTTACATCTTCAATCAGAAGTACCAACATAAAATGAAGCGAACTCAAAGAAAAGAAAAGTGCCATGGCTGTTTTGTTGTTGTAGACATAGTAAATCTCCAAGGAATCAACCCAATTTATAAAGAAAAGGTAACACTGTATTCTCTATTTAAAATTTTATTTTTTATAAAAAAGAATGAATGAAAAAAACTGCAACACAATCAATGGCGCGAAGTACATGGGGTGTTTTTTGCTTAGAGTGAAAGCAAATCAAAAAGGGATATGGAAGCGCTGACAAACGTCAGACAAATAGTAGACAATACGCAGCTAATGAAACTGTGACAGGTTCACGAGCTTGTTATGGTTGACTGGAATAAAAGTTAGAGCTGGTGGGATTTTTTTTTTCTCTTATTTGAGGCGCGCATCGGGATTTGCAAAATGAGCTACTCTGCCTGTTACTGCCATGATGTACATGGGAGTTCATGAGAAAATGAAGTGTGAATGGCGCTGGAAGACAGTGGATCAGATAAAAATTTTAAAGAACATAAAAACCCAATTTAAATATGTTGCTGATAATGTTGGTCATGCATTTTTTGTAATGCTTTGAAATGAAAGGCAGCATAAGAATTTAAAATAAAACTGACTTTTAGAATATTTGACTTCATTTGCCTTCGACTTTTCAAATAAAAATAACTAAAATTGTTAAACTCAATTTAAATTGTGTTCATTAAAAAAATAATTTTTTTTGCTCCACAGTGCTTAAGTTTTCGAAACAAAAATGTTCATTAATCATTGTCTCATTTGATTTGCAAAACCACTCAAAAATCTTGCTGCCGATAATCAATCATTTTTCCAGCCAAGCCAAGCGCTAAAAATTTGTTTGCCACAAAAATTGCGGTCGCAACTTCAATATTGGGCTTTAAGCCCATTGCTAAACTCTCAGTAGAAAAATCTGTTGATATATAAAATTTCCAACGAAATATATCCAGTTCATTTGTCAAAGCGGCTTAAAATATGTCAAAATATACCATAAAAATTAATTAAAACTTTTCTAATGCGCCTTTGGTAAAAGTTACGTATTTGTTTGGTGTAGTGTCCTAGCTGATTAGAAATCTATATTTTTGAATCGACGGAGCACATTTACTTAATTTGCTACTTTTTCAAAATTAATATCACTATTAAAATGAAAATAACAAATAATGGATTTTAAGTCTTAGAGGGTTACTGAAATAAAGTATGAAAAAACACACAGAATATAGTTTTTTCATTATTCTCTGCAGAAATATTTTAAGCCGTTTTGAAAGATATCTGGAATTATAAATTTTTCATTGCCAACCCTAAGCCAAATTTTGAAAAGTTCGTAAGTGGGTGACTTTCCTAATAAAAACTTTTAATGAATTCAAGCCATAGAGTTCATTTTGCGCCATCCTACATGTTGCCAAAATATATTTTTTTTGCAAATTTAACTAATGCAAATTACAACTGACTTTAATGTCTTCTGTATCCTGTATAAAAGGTATTTTGAAGTATCCACTATGAAGCGTCTGATGAAATAAGAATGCTATGTGTTCATACTACTACTCTCACATATCCTTTGAAAGATATTTTAAATACAATAACTTTTCCGATTTAACTAAAGTGCTTAAGCAAACAGCTAATTAATATTTTCCAAGTTATCCCTCCGGTTTTTGTAGTTCCAGTTCTGCATCACTATCGATTTTAGCTATAGTTTTCTATTGTAAACGGCCGATTTGCCTCACTCTGAATGTCCTTCGATGTTAAATTTCAAAGAAAACGTCAAACTATTTGAGAAAACTGTCTTTTTAAGTGTGTTCAAGTGGCAATATGGACTTTGCTAATGTTCTTTGCCACTCTTTTGAGTTGAACCAGCGTATTTTATGTCAATATTTTTTGCATATAAAACTCGTCGCAGTGCAGCTTATCCTAAAGGATTTCATTTTCCTACATTTTTATATTTTTTTAATATATTATTCAACATTTATTATTTGTTTATTTTCATTTTTTTAAACTACAATTTCATTAAAAGTATTTTCAATTGTAAACATTTTGCAATTGCTGAACATTTGTTCTACATTTTTGCTCCAAAAGGCATCATGACCTACTTTGTGTGTAAATAAATTTTTTTTCAATTTAAAATTAGTCCCTGCATTATTCAGAATTTAATTGGCATTTATGTGTAAACAAAGCCCAAGCAACATAAAATGCAATTTTCCTTTTTTTTTTTTTAATATGTCAAATGGGCATTAGAACTGACAGCATGATGTGCGATCGCACAATATTTGACATAAGAGCTCAAAACGGCAAATTTACAGTATTTGAAAGAGAACAAGCCATATGGACGAACGTTTGTGTAATGAAGGACTTTTTTTTTTATTTTGTAACCATATTGACAAATATTGATTGGAAATTTTATTTTTAGTTGACTGTATAACGCTAATGCTTAAGCCAAAAATAAGTGCAAGGGAATGAGAGAAGGGGTTGTTAAATTTTCATTATTGGCAAAATTTATTTTCGTATTTCTCTTTTCAATGCTTTGGACAGCCTGTCAATTAAAATTTAATGTCATTTAATATTTATACCCTAGAGGAGAGTTTGTAATTTTATACGAACGATTAATGCGCTACATTGAAACATTAAGCAGAGCTGTAAAATGATAAGCACAATTTTTATTTCTAATACGGCTTAGTCTACTTAATATGACAGCCACTAAGAAACTTTGTCAACCCAACCACTTTTTTACGTTAAAAAGAAACGTGTAGGTTACTCTCAGCAGCAATTTTCATATAAAAAAATTTGCCACACTTGGCAAAAAAAAAACTGCACTTTCAACTAAAAAACATAAATTCAAAAATTGTTGCTTTACAGCACTTATGTCCAAAAATATTCCACTGGATATAATAATCATAAGCAAAATTACCGCTCATCACAAGAAGAAAGTTTCTTACATTTGCTAAGCGCGTCGTTGCAACAGCAATCCTTATGCAACATATGTTGTTAACGATGTAAACGTGTGGTAAAAAAAAAAAATGACAATGGTGGTAGCAGCAGCTAATGCTGCTCTTCGCTAGCGCTTGCAAATGCAACCAGCTCATTTTGCGGTAATGTTTTTTTTTTTGTGGTTTTTCAACCCAACCTACTAAGTTCAGATCAGCCGTCACCCTATTTGAATGGTCATCATTACTCAACTTTGCCGCCTCGATGAAAGTGAATGAGTGCGGCAGGTTGCATCAACTACAGTAGAAGTAAAAGCAGCAGAAGATTTTTGGTAAAGTTTGTAGTGCAACCTCACGTTTTTGCGCTACTCCTGACTCGCATACTAATCAATGTGTATCCTAATAGTAAATCCTGTCAAAAAGAAAACTTAAAATGGAGGTGGAAACTACGACTTTTATACTTTGCCGCGCGTGTGCTAATGCTACTTTTGCTGTATTGAAATTAACCCTCAAAATGATATGAGGCTGAGTTAATTGTGTGGTAAATATTTTTTTTTTGTGAATAAGTGTGTAAGGACACGGAATAATGAATTTACTGATGTTTAAGCAATTAAATGAATCGCGCGTCAATACGAAGGACTATAGTATTACATGAGACTAACACTAAATAGCTAATAACTTAGATATTATTTATATTTTAAAATCTGTCTGAAACGTAGTCTTTAAGGAAATCATAATATACTAAATTATTATTTTCATATACCTATACTTATATCCCCAAAAAGTTCATCACATGCTGTATAGGTGTACAAATGTCATACAGGCCTAGTCCATGGCCTGTCATTTAGAAAAAGCCAGAACATTGATTTTATGCTACTGTTTTCGCCTGACAGTTTACACTACCTTACATCAGTGGAAATATTTTTAAGAATCTGAGGCGCACAACTTATTTCATGTTGAACTCAAATCATTGGAAGATCTTTTCAATGAGAAGAAGTCAATATATGCGTTCCAAAAATGCGCTAACTCAAATAAATCCAGTGAGTTATCAATAATCCCAAGTCGAGTTCAAGGTTAGAGAAATCCTAAGGTTAATATGCTCAATTTATCCCTAGATAGCTAACCTTCGTTATTTTGACAAACATCAGTTATATATATATATATAGCTATCCAGAGTTAAGGTTTGTTCAAGGCGTAGTGAAAGGTTTCTCTACTATTTTTACTCGATGATGGGTCTTGGAAATATGAAACTTTTTTGCTCCGTGTCAGTAAGACCAGATTTATTGTGTGAGTATTAATATAAATATTTACTTTGGACTTTGCCTAAGATCGAATTTACAACTATACTTATTTTTTATTTTTTTATATTTGTTATTGGACTTTCAACCAGGATCGGGTTTTTACTAAATTTGAGACGAAAAACATTGAAAATTCATAAAATTTATTTGAGCATCGCACAGGGGTTAAACAGGTAGTTTGCCCAAATGTATCAAGAAACAACTCAAACGTGCTTTCGAAACAAACAAAAAAACAAGAAACAACAACAGCAATAAGTAATACTAGAATAGTATATGGGTAAGCCATCATTTTGAAAAATGATGCCAAAAAATGTGCTCAACTTTTTGAAATAATAATCGCAGAAGGAGAAATAGTGCATATGCATGAACTCTATACGACACGCTTATCTAAAGAAAAGGCACTCGTAAATAACCTTTTGCTAGTAGTACTTTTTGCACTTACATTTTTTACTACCAACTACCTTTTTTTCTTACTACTTTTGCCACCTGCATGGTGTGTACGTATGTACATTGTACTTAACCCAGTTTTATTGCGATTTCGAATTTTCATCTCTCGGTGCTTTCATCATTAATGCAACTTGTAGTTGAAGTAAAAACTGAAACATCAAAAGTTGCTGCAAGAAAATTCATTCATTCATTTGTCTTGCTCACTCGCATTTTTGTGAGACAGCTTGAAAATTTATGCACGTATTTTCTTAGATTATATTATATGCATACACACATACATGCATACATAGTCGTACGTAATATTTCACACATTCAACACGTACGCACATACTTGCAAATCATTTATTACTTTCACTAACAATAAGTTAAAAGTTCAAGTGGGTGGGGCTGCACTTTTTCGTAAGATTTTCTTCCATTTGATATGATTTAGCATTTCGAAAGGTGCATTAAAACGTATGCTGCAGCAGTGAAAATACATTATTCTTCAAATATAATGCATTATGCTGTCACTTTTTTGGAGCATTATTAATTGCATGACCTAATTTTGGAAAGCGCTGTGTTAGTTTTTTTTTTTTGTAAATTATATAAACTTCAAATGTTACACAAAAGATATTTTTTTTTTTATTATTTGATTACCACTTAAGGCATAAAAACATTTTATTATATCAGTCTTTATGAGTATTTGCCCCAAAGAGATATGCAACAATTTTTTATGTATCATAAAGGAGCACGACAACAACAGTATTTTATTTTTTTAACGAAAATCCAGAACAACCCATTGTAAATCACAAAGATTTTTAATTAAACTTGAAACCTGTCACCGTTGCAATATCTCATTTTATGATCCTGTCGCTACTGCGCTGTGCTGCCGCAACCCGTGCATAGCGCCACCACCCGAGTGCAGGGTTAATTTTTGTGTTAATATTCAAAGCCATGCCAGGCCACGCATAAATCACAGTAGTGGTGGCCGAGGCAACCAACACAACACAACGTAACGCAACGCAACGCTGCTCAAAGCCAAAAGCCAACAAAAACAATAAAGTTCGGCAGGGAGCGAAAAAAAGGGATGGTTTCTGTATTTTTGCATTTTGTTTGTTGTCCCCGGCTCGCTTTAATTGAAGGTGAAAATCCTTCAGCCAAGGGTTACCAAATGTACGAAATTGCAAAGTAGTCAAAATATCAACAACGACAACAACAACAACGAAGATATGAGTGACAATAAAATGTGCAGGGAAAGATAGTGGGAAGTTGGCACGAAGGGTGGAAGTAGTATCAGATATTTCATAATACACAGCAGTATGCGATATTGTCACATTTAATAGAAAAGCTCAATATACATTGGTTTGCATTGTCAGATCCTGTCGCAAACATGGGTTGCCACCCGTTTTTTAGGACAATTTCCCAAGGGACAGGATTCGACAATCAAACTTAATTATTCTATAAAGGCTCTTTGGGCTATATCATTAGAAACCTATGTTTGAGACAAGATTCAACAATGCAACTCTGAAGATTCTATATAGCCCCTTTGAGTGCTATCATTTGACATATATTTCTTGTAGTATTCATATACACTTTTAATTAATAAAACAAAATTGGCCAAAATTCAGGCATGTTCAGGCATCGGGACAGGCTTTTGCAAGTGCAAGGCAACCCTGGTTGGTATAACTATTTTTCCTGTACATCCCATCCTATAATCTTATACACTCAACTTATATACAGCGGTCTTGGAAAGGAAAACATATGAGGCTCAGAAACTCTCAATAATCAGTGTAAAGGTCACTGATAATTCAGTTCAGCAATGAATGAAACTAGCATGACTTACTTAAGTCATTCATTGTCGCATTGTTTTTGTTTTATAAAATTGTCTGATATTATCACATACTGTACTAGACAGTAAGCTTAGTAAAGTAAACACAAACTTCTCTTATAATCAAATCATTATCGACTATCTATCCTATATAGAAATATCGTACATAAATTTTCCAACGAAATTACATCTCTAGCTAAAACTCTAACAACAAAAACACCCTTTCTGCCACTTTTTTTTGGGTACTTCTTTTACGTTTCGTTGTCATCTTGAGCGTACGAATTTGATGCGTGTCTTGGGAAATAACGGAAATATAACACCAAGATGGCCATCCTGAGAGCATTTTCAAGTTGATGCAAAAAAATTTGGATAAAATTTTAGCATAAGCAATTTGAGGGTGGACGGACAACTAGCTAGCTACTCAGCGGTAGCGGCAGCAGCTAATGTCATTTTATTTTGATTTCAAATGCAGTTACGCATCACAACAAAAACAATAGCTACAGCTTTCATAAGCATAATAACAACATTAACATAACCCTCTTGTCTGGAATAGAGAACACCCTTTAACAGCGCGCTGTGTTCCCTTAATAATTTGTCAAATTGGCTTTTTGACTATGCTACAGAAACAGCCACAGCAACAGCAAAATCAACCACTATGGTAGTTAATGCATTTGCTGTGGGTTGGAGGCATTGGGCGTGCAACTTATGAATACAAACAAAAGAACACATCAAGAGCATCATGATGGTAGCATCATCATCATGGTAATAAGTTCAGTGTTTTACTCTACGATATGTAAATCAAAGTTATTCCCCCATCACTGCCACTTTTCTCTAAAGTGTCTCCCAGCGCAGTTTTAATTATTCGCCGCGAAACTATTTGAATAAGCGGGCGTGTAGTGTTATGCATACGAATTATAATTTTAATACAAAATGAGTTACATCGATGCTGGGGTTTCCTTTGCTGATAATCGTTTGTGGATATATGACAATTGCGAAAAAGGCTCTAGTATTGAGTATATGTAAAAGCTTATTAAATTGTTGGTTAAAATTTTAGTCTAGCTATACCTATTCGCTATCATAAGTAAACAGCTGATAGTTGACTATTACTTCGTTTTAACATTTCTAGCAATGCAATTTACATTAAATGGGGAATACTTAAGATAATTTGTTTGTTGCAAAATAATTTCGGAGACCAAAATCATCAATATGATGCCATTGGAAGTATGATGTCATGCCTATGGATTATTTTCTGTGGTATAATGTCAAGCAAAAGATGTATGTCAATGACACCAAAATGATTCCAAAAACTTAATTCGAAACTCTTTCCGATTCCGAATAGGAAGAATTTGATTAAAAGTCTGAAGTGTATAAAGCTGCTCATTTTCCCGACAGCATTTTAAATGTGAATTGTTAGTTTGGAACATTGACCTCACCTTTCTGTTCAGTACAGTGTGTGATAACAACAACAACAAAAAATTTAAAAAACAAAATCAAAACAGAAACGTCATTTTAGTTGCATCCATTAATAAATGAAATCATCAGAGACCTTTGAGCCGATGACTGCGAATTTCGAAGCCTGATTTGTTTTCACTCTTGCTAAGATTTGTTGAGAGTCCAAGCAGTTGCTTTATCACTGATGATTCTATTTAGCAATAGATGAAACTAGTGTGACTAGCTTCAGCCACTAAGTCAAATTTTTATAAAAATATACGTAAAAAAAAAATAAATATAAGGGTCATTCTTTGACAAGTGTAACACTCCTCCAGTGCATCGCAGTTTTTCAGATAAAAAGTCTTATCTGGGCAAAAAATTTTGATTGAATTGTTGTGTTTTTGCAAATTTCAAAATGGCATCCGCAACGGAAAAGACTACGAAAATTTTTTTGTAAAATATTAAAAATAAAATGTCTTAAGTAAATAAGCCCAAAATTTTTAAAAAATTATTGAGCCAAAATTAAAAATCATTAAACAAACCTTTGTCAAACACTTCCCATCAAAGAGAGTTCTTAAGTAATTAAAAAAAATTGTCAATTATATGAATTATACTGCGTAAAACACAAATCTTCACAAAACATAACTGCCACGTGCCACTTACTGTATGCCTTGCAGTCGAGCGTGCGACAATAATGGGATGCGCATTTATTGTGCAACATAACTTTTGAGTAGAGGGGTAGTGCTTTTTGTGGTTTTAATATCACTTTTAAAAAAATTATATGCCATAATGGAATTAGTTTTTTTTTAACGAAATGCTACTGCAGGTGCCATTACGACAAGAGACATAAGTAAATGCTGCGGTTTGGCAATAAATCCCAAAGGACATTTTTTTCCTGTTCGTCATTGAGTTTGCCATTTTGTCAAATTTATTGCTTTCGCATATGAGTGGCTATAAGCATGCTGCGCCTATTTAACTACGCTTGTGTGTTTAAGTGAAATCATGCAGTAACACGCGTGTCATCAATGCTCGCTGAGTGCTTGTTGCATTATCCTTATTGACTGCATTTGTCCTGTTGCATAGCAGCTACAAGCTGCTGTGCAATCAGTCAACTGTTACAAAGTAAGCAATTGTTTGTATTATTTGCTTGTAAATAAGGATAAGCAATGTATGCTTGTTTTGATTTAAAACAAAGTTTTAAATAGAAATTATGTTCCGAAATATCCTTTAATGTTAGTTTTTAATATTATTTTTCACATATTAAAATTTTTGTCAAAAAAAAGACAAAATAAATCTTTTTTTTTCAGAACTAAAATTAACAAACTTGGCTTACTGGAAACAACAAGTGACAAAGCTTTTAATTTTATTAAAACTTTTACATTTCAGAACCTTAATACTTGCACCAACAAGCTGCAAAATAAACAAATATAAACACTTTTGACACAATGAAATAATTGTCAGATGTAGTCAACTGCAACGTCAAATTAACAATTATGGAAGTACGGAAAAACTTTTTATTTTTAATACAAAATGAAAAAAGTTCAAAGTTGATTACAAATACTACAGAAAAAAAGTGTCAACTAAAATAAATAACAAATATTTAAATGGACAAACTCTGCAACAACTTTTTTGCTGAATAAATGTAGAAATTTATTTAAAACTTTCTCCAAGTAAGTACATACTCACATGAAGTTTGCCAACACAGATCAGAAGTGACTCATTATGGCTAAAGTTTTTAACTAACTCGAATTGGAATTGAACAAAAAAATATAAACAAATGAAGGAAAATGCTTGAAAAAAATGCAAAAAATGAATTTCTATACATTTACACTTCAAGCAAATTTTCTATTCTTTTTTTATTAAAGTTTTTGAAACTAAAAACCATAAAGTTTTTATTTTTGTCACAAATGAAGTTACAGAAGAAGATTTCAACAATATCCGATAAGCAAATTATATTAGATTAACTAACATATCGTATGAGCAACGTTTAAATTCGCTGTAAATTTTCTGAAATTTTCAACATTTTATCTATTGTAAGAGCAAATTCGATGCAGCTTGATTTTCGTGTATCTGTTTATTCTAGCAGCCCCTAGCTTTAACTACTAAAAAATAAGTTTTAATTAATGGCCGCCTTATGTAAAAGAACAAGTTTTCAAACAAAAAAAACATCACTTACTATGATAAATTTCGTAAATCTTCAGCACTTTATATTGAAATACAGGCATACAAGCATAACTGCAATTGAAGCCTTGGCTCTTCGACCCTTTACAGCTTTTCGCTTATACAGAAATTTCTAATTAATTCCAAATCTAATTAAATTAACATACGAAAATCTCAATTAAATTTTCTTCAAATGCAAAATAAAGGCCGCCATGCCAGCGAAAAGAAGAGGTGTGCCAAAACATGACGTGTACATGACAACTAAGTAACAGCACAACACACCATACACACACACACATACATAGGTGCTATGAGCAATGGCGGCAGCGTTGCTCAAGCTAAAACACACACACGCGAGCAGCGTCTGTTTCAAATCACCTACAACGACGGCGATGGCGATGGCAATGCCGCTTGCAAATAAATCAAAAACAATTGAAAGCGTTGCAACAACAACAGCAACAGAAACAGCAATTTCGATTGTACAACATCCAATATGAACGAACAGCAAATATGAATTTAATTAAACAATTCGAATGAAATTTATGGCGCAAGGATAATGCACAGGATAACATAGTAAACAGCATGCAGGCAAATAGCAGTTCACATTGTATTGTGGGAACGTGTGACGAATGGATGGAAATTCCGGAATGGGAAAAATGTTAATGGAAATACAAGAAAAATTACGTAGCATTAAGCGAATTAGTTGTAGGCAGAATGGCGAAAGACAATGAAAAATATGGCAAGTGCCACGCGGCAAAAGAAATCAATTTCAATATTGAGTACCGCACGCAGGAGCAGAGTAGTAAGGAAATGGCAATTTGAGTGACAGCAAAATGTGGCGGTGCTAGCTGTAACTGTGTAATGATAATAAAATAAAATTAACACATTTTTGCCTGCAGTTCCATCAGAGTATACGAATTGAAAAGGTGCTCTTCAATATTTCAAATGTAAGAAAAATTAAAGTTTTAAAACTAACCTTATATCAGCTTTATTTGAAAAAAATATGAAACTTCAAGCATAGGATACGAACATAATTTAAGCGTCTCGAAGAAATAACCTTTTAAAATTCGAATCTTAAGAGGGTAGGGTATTTCCCAAAAATCTTAGTTAAATTTTTATCAAAGCCTATCAGTTATACTTGATAGCTTAATGATACATACATGCGTTGGAAAAAAAGAGTATCATATAAATGGGCGTGGCACCTCCCATAGAAACAAAAACTTTAAGTTTTCATATCTAGAGAGATTTTTAACTGCTTGTTATGAAATTCTGTAAAAAAGTATATGATGACAAAGGCACCGCTCAGCGGAAAAATTAAATAAACTTCAAAAGTAGGCGTGGCTGTTCCCATAAAAGTGAAAAATTTTAGATATGATAACTAGAGATTTTCCATCAGAGTGGTGAAATGGGTGGATATGATAACAGGAACAATTTTGCTCACATGGTTGTTGTAGACTGAAATTGATTTTGAACGTTGAAGGTTATCCTTTTGATATTTTTCACAATTTTCGTTAATAGTTGGCTTTCGCTGGCTTTTAAAAACTCTGAAAATCATACTGTTTTGCTTAGGTCTGTAATGGGTTAAAAAAAACTCAACAGCACAAGTCGGTGTGGCCGGTGTAATAAATACGCTCAATGCATTTTGTGGTTGCCAAGGCAAGGAAGTTGAGAAAAAACTAGGGCAGCTTTGTTTTGCCAGCTAGCTCTACATACAAACCATAACTGATTACTGAAATTGTGTGCAACTGTTAACCCACAAATGTGACCGTGGGGTTAAATTGGAGGCGAGCATGGAGACCAGCATAGCAACATTGCATTGAGAAGGGAAACAATATGTTTAACAATAAAAATTTTTCTGCGTGTGTGCACTTCAATAATGTATGTGCATTTAGATAATTAATAGCATGGCAACACTTTTCAAATCAGGGAAAAAAAATATACAAGGCCTTGGAGACAAAAATTTTTAAGTAAAGATATTGCAGCTACTTTTAAGTGCTGTAATACTGAAGTATAATACTTACGATTGAGCAGCTTTGGTTTTGTGCCCATAAAGATTTTTGATCAGGACGATATCATCATAGTAAAATTTCAACCGATTTCAACAAAAGCGATTCATATAAATTTTCTTGAAACTTGGGAGTATGTTCAAAAGACGTTTAATCAGGACAATATAAATAAATAAATTTTTTACTAATTTGATATTTCAATGAAAAATTTTACTTAATCGCATAGGCCGTATATAAAATGGATCTGTTGTTTGGTTTATTGCAACATGCATTAATTTCAAAGGACTTATTTATTTAGTGCAAGAAAAAATTCATTATTATGGCTAAAACTAACAATCAATTTAGATCCTTAAAACAATCAATGCTTGTATTACTATAATTATCATGACCAGACTGCGTAATTATTTCGCTGCCATCTTGAGGTAAATACTTGTGTACGAATTTGTTATCCTAAGTAGCAAAATAATCTACATGAAATGCTTTGCGTCTCCTGTGTGCGATTAGCGGTGACTGAAACCAAACCGCAAAATGTGGGTGTAGAAAATCTCTTGTTAGGACTTTGACTTATGCGCGCTGGACGTGAGGTTGCGATTAATTTATATGTTGTGTTTAAATGGCGTGAAACTAAACTATCTATAGTCAAAGATTTTATTTTTAGATAAATAGTCTTAAAAATATTTTAAAAGGTTTGAATTAAAGCTAGATTACTAAAACTATTTGGAGCGCTTGTTCAAGCAAGTGTACGTCTCATAATTATTGCGCTTAGGCAACAGTCAATATTTTTTTTAAGGATATAAATAAAAATTTAAAACATTATATGTTCTCTGTTGAATTCTGTTGAGGTGCTTTTTAAAGTTTTCCAACTAAAATAATGATAGTCAATTTATCAATATGTCAAATGCTCTGTCAACTCAAAAGCCAATGAATACATCTACTGAAATGTTTGTAATTTTGGGTTTTGGTCACTGAAGCGTTGAGTGACTAACTGACTGACTGAGTGACAGGCTTACTAAGTAGCTATTTGGCAGCCATACAAATTGCTGCTGCCACTGATTTGCTATTGTTAACCAATCAAGTGATTTAATCTAAAAAGAAACCAATGAATGTGTGTGCTGTGAAGAAGCCATGTGAGATGCCGATGCTTAGAATTACTATTAGACAGTTTAGTACAATAATAGTGGTATTGTTGAGAGGGCTTTTACAAAAAGCATTCAAGTTGAGCTTTGCACTAAACAGCTACAAAAGTGTTGAGAAATCTAATGAAGTCCTTTTGACTTGAAAGTTTCGGTTGACATTGGATTTACTCAAGTGCTTTGGGTTATGAAAATTTATGCACTTCACTTAATTGTGCAGGAAATATGCTAATGAAGATGTTTGACAGACGATAAGCAGTGTGAAGAAAGAGAATATTTGAAGGAATAATATACAAATTATATAATGTGTGTATTCTTTTTATAAGACAGTCGCTGGAAGGCTTAAAAGTTGTATAAAGCCTAAAGTTTTACAAACAACATTAAGAGTCTTCAATATTTTCGTAAAAAAACTGTGTTTTTCTTCACTTGTAAAAATAAATTATCAACTTATCGCATATGACAAAGACATTATTTATTATTATAACAATGCGTAATTTGATTCTGACAAATTTCCTTTATACCTAACGTATCCTTTTTCTACACTTCCTTTAAGCTAAAATCATTTCCACATGCTGTTGGCGCACTTATCCGCCTTGTACGCCCCCATCAGTTACATGCATAAGTAAGCTTAAAACTTCTCATTAAGCTGATTATCATGTTATCCTTATATCCTTGATATTGCATTACGTGCGCACACACCAACACCAATAACAACAGCTGCTTTTTGAATGTTTAGCTGTATCTGCTTTTGTTTTTTTTTAAAAAAAAAGCTGCGCGAATTTTCTTTCCGTTGTCGTTTAATTTTTTTTTTCTTTATTTTTGTAATTGTCATAATTAAACAACGGAATATGCATGCCGCGCAAAACAAGGACATGCAAAACACAGACATTCGACAGACAACAACGAAAGAGCAAAAACAGACGCGAATGGCATAAAACTATTTTCTCATTTTTTTTATTTTGGTTTATTTGTTTTTTTTTTTAATATAATTTTCAACACCAATAATAGCAAAAAATACACTGAAAGAAAACATCATTATTATATTAAAATTACTTAACTAATTAAAAATTTAAAAATGTGCTCAGCTACTTAGACACCATAGATAGTAATTGTTTTAAATAACTACTAATTTCTTAGCTGCTTTGCAGTAACATACTATCATTATACATTCTAAAAGTTACAGTTTCAATTACAGTTTTTTCTTTTTTGTCAGTATACATCTGTTTACAGACATTTTTTTGATTGAATTTTGTTGCACGCACGCCACAAAAAGTAAATTTTAAATTAAATAAAAAGCATATGGATTAAATAACAACAATAAACAGCTGCAAAAATAATTTCTTTAAAGTTTTGGCAAAATACCAAAACCCAAATAAGAGTGAAAATAATTTAATGGATTATATTCTCAAAACTATAAACAGAAATCATATAAAACTATGAGAGCTCAGCGACAAACTCTTTGCATTGTCATAATCATAATCAAAATAATGTTAAGTATAATAATAATAGCAACAATAGCAAAAATGCAACAACACCATTAAGTACAAACAAATACACACACAACTAAAAGTGTATACAACCACGTATCGCTATGTGAAAGCTGCTGTTATTGTTGACTTAGAGACAGTGGCTGTTGTTTGAGTTTTATCAGAACATTTTTAGTTTTCAAAAATTCCACTTGGAATTCGGCCTTGAAATGACCTTCAGGAGTCACTTTGACCTCTAACATGAATACCTATCTGAAAGTAGAATTTTGTGCTCTTCCGGAATCCGAGGTCAAAAACAGGAGTTTTCATTTGAAAACTAAAGTTGACCTTCAAATAACCTTGAAAATGATGGACAAGATCATGTCTGGATCAGCCCTTTCATACCCACCAACTTTTATTTGAACCATTTTTTGAATGACTTCCAATTTTTTGACTTCTTCAGCTGTGTAAGTATAAATGGGACACCCAGTATACCAATTATGGCAGATCTGCAATACCCGAAAACCGTCAGAACATAAAGCCACTTCTGGGGATTACTATGGAAGCTAATATAATCTAAATTATTTTAGATTTTGATACATGAAAACATCCAGTATGAGTAACTATCACAGCAAATTTGGTGCTTGATTTAGATATATTTTTGATTATGAAATTTCGGAGAACTCTTTTTTCCAGGGATCGTAAATAATCGTTATTTTCAATAATTGAGGTTAAGAAGAGTATCACATTAAAGAAAGGACTAAATTTTTATACTTAGTATGCTGATGAATTTCTTAATTTAAGTAACCAAAAATAGTCGTAGTTTTCGATTATTTTTATCGATCAAAAATAATCTGACTCTATATTATTTCGATCAATTTTATAAACGTTATGTAGGACTTATATATTTTTACATTAAAAATAAATTTAATTATATATTTTTATATTAACTCAAATTACGATTATTTCTGTTCGAAAAAAAAAAATAAAATTTTTTCCAACGATTTCGCCTACACCCACTGTATGAAAACTCATCTGTTATCGGTGTTGGTGTTGGCGCTGCTGTTATTTCAAAGTTGATTTTGTTGTCATTATCATCATCATCATCGTCATCGTCATCATCATCATGTTGTATTGCGTTTCATTTTCAATGTTGCCGCCCTGTCTGCAAGCTGTCTGTCTCTTCGCCAACGTCTGTGTGAATCTTTTTTTATTCAAATTATTAGCAGCCTCAGTTTGGCTTGGCTGGTTGTTGCCTGTCGCGCTGAATTATGCTAATTAGATTTAAGGATAATATTATAAAATGCAGCAAATTTTTTCCTGCAACAAAATGAAATAGCGAAAGCGACGACTGTTTCAAACAATTATCCTTGCGAGCGCTTTTTGTGATATTGTTGTTGATTTGGATATCGCATTGCAATGTATGCATGTGATGGAGCTGGGGCGCTTATATTATTTTGTCGTCGAAAACAGCTTGTTTTGCTATGCTGCAACTAAAATTGTGACGGCACAGAGAAACTGATTCCAAAGTTTTCACTGCAAGTGTCTACTTTTGGTTTTTGCTTTTGCTTTGACTGCTTTTTGTCACTTTTGTAGGTTTTTTCTTTTTGCTTCAAAATTTTTTTTTGGTTTTTATTTTTATAATGGGCGGGCAAAAATCTTTGAGAAAGGCGTTCTTTTGAATCCAAGCAAGGATATTCTTCTCATTGCGGCTAATACAAATGTTTTACCCAAAATATGCTTTGGCTAGCTCACTTATGTCAATACGAAATTTTAATCGCTATTCTAAACTGAAATTTAGGAGAATATGTTTTTCGGCACATCATAATATACATTTTATAAAAACTTACCCAAAACATTAACAAAAGTTTTGGAGAGACATATGGGCCTATGTAATTTTTCAATCTTTGTGTTATTTCTCATATGAAAATATGCCAAATTTGAAGTGACTTTTCCAATTAATTTATTTCGGTAACCGTTTTCACGCATACACTATATTTGGGGAAATTTCTAGATTTAAGAAATATGAAAAGGAACTCAAATTAAGTAAATTTCTGAATAACTCATGACATTGGCTAAGTAACTTTTGAACTTTTTCTTAGAATAGTTTCTTTACTATAGCGTACATAGCTTAATAAATGACATCATCATTCACTAGCGCAATAAAGTGCGATAATTTTCTAGTGTCATCATGTTATGCATCAACACAAATCAACAGACATGCTTACTACATGACACACGCACACTTACATATATGCTGACAGCCATCGAATCGGATATCCGTATAGCTGTATGTTTGTATGCCATAATAAACCTTTAACCGACAAGTTAATTAAATTTCAATCGATCGATTCAACTCTCTCGCGTCAAACGACCCATTTGACCGCGTAGTGTTGAAGTGCCGAACAAAAACCAAAGAGTTACAAAGAGCGCCAGCATAAAAATTGCTGACAAAATTGATGACAAGCGATTACATAACTATTATTGACACAAATATTGCAAGTAAGCACTGAGCAAAGAAACAAAAAAACAAAAAAAAAACTAGAAATCGTAAAAAAGTTAGTAGTGCAAGTAACATAAAAATGCTGTGAGTTACAGTCACGCCCACTATCGCCCACCAGTACACAAACGTGCACAACGTTCAGTTTTGCTAAAAATGAGGGCACTATGAAATTTTTTTTACTACATTGCTCGACAACAGCTATAGTTCATGCAACAAAAAAGAGTAGTAAAATTCGCATCAAAAATTTGTAGTAGCAAAATCATAAAAAAAGCAGCTGCAACTTTTTTTTTTTTGTTTTTGTAACAAAAAAATATGAAAAATCAGCGCAAAGCTTATGAGTTTTGATGTGAGAAAAATGAAAGCTGAAAGCAACAGAAGTGAAGATGGACTATTTGAAAACAACAACAGTTGCAAGTTATAAAATATTTATTGTTCTTTATGATATCAGGTCAATTTGACTCTTTTCCTTTTTCGAGTGATGTTGTTTTTTGTTGTTGCATTTGTAACAAATGAATTGTTGTCTATTAGTCAATGAAAACAGTAAGCAGTGAATTGAGAATTGGTAGTAAATGAGCACAAGAACGCAATGGTGATAGTGACAAGTGTACGTTTTTACTATTATTACAGCATAGTATAAGATATGAAATGTATGAACGTATGTATGTAAGTATTGCTGAAATGTAGTAAAAATAGTTTAACTTATTGTGAGTAAAAACAAGTTATAAAGAATTTCTGAAGGGAGTGATATATAAGACAATATTTGAAAAATAAAAAAAAAAGTGTAAAAAGTAGCAGGATGGGAGAAATCTACAATCTAAATGCAGTATTTACATTGTTTGAGCGCTTACAAACTTTTTCGTAAGTTTCCTGTAAAATAAAAAAAAAACTACGAAATCCACGAGTTATAGTACTTTTTTACTATATTCATTTTGTAGTTTTTTTTTATATTGATTTAAATTATAAAAATTTTTGTGTGGCGAGTTTAATCAGAAATTTAATATATTTTCAAAATTGTAGGAAATTAAGAAAAGAGTTGAAAAATAAGGAATGCGTAAGCTTTATAGAAAAGTCGATGGAGGTCAAAGAGTATTTAATACTTCTTTGTTAAATTGACTAAAGTCAAAACTTAACGAATTTCATCAAAAATGTGGTAAAGTTGAAAAATTTATAGTAAAATATATCAGAAACCACTGTCATTGCCAAGGACCGATTTTCCTGTAAATTTTTATATCGGTGCTTTTTCCTAAACGAACATGAAACGACGTAAGATGATTCAGCTTTTAAAAAAAAACGGCTAAAGCTAGTCACACTAGTTTCATTCATTGTTATATTAACTCATCAGTGAACTTTGAGCCGATGAGTGAGAGTTTCCTAGCCTGGTATGTTTTCTTTTTCCCGGTGACTGTTTGTTGCCAATTAACAAAGTGCACATGAATTTTAAATATGGTGACATAAATAAGACGCCAAGATCTTGTGATTTGGTGAATCTATATAAAATCACAAAGGTTTTATTTAATTTTTTTTATTTAATCTATGGAAAATTGTAAAAAACAATCAAAAAAAGACATGAGAGTTTGAAGTAAACATTTAAATAAATTGAAAAGCAACATCGCAATAGATTTCGCCAGGTAGTGCGAAACAATGATAATATCACCATCTTAGGTACATACATGGCACTTGGGCTGTAACAAACGATCAAAGGACGAACAAAACGAACAGCGATGATATAATGTAAAAAAAGAGAAAAAAAAAACACTACTGTAGTGTACTGCCAACAACACTGGGAGCAAATTGCTTAAAAATTGCATTCATCACACTACATTTTTGGAATGGTATTGGACTAAATATGCATGTATGTTGGAGTGGGACATTTAAGTAAATAGAAATAGGACTAAGAAACGTTAGGAAAGGGGCATACCTCTACACCTCCTTCATTTTTTTATGAAATGGTCCTTTACTTTTATATGAAATGGTAATAAAAAGGAGGCCTGCAGTAGCAGAGCTGTAAATAGGATTGCCTTGAAAGTGCTACAGAAAGAAATTCACAGGAAGTGGGCCTCCCTTTTAAAGTCTAAAAATAGTTACAATATATGATATTTGCAAGAATTTTCACGAAAGATCGATACCTATGTGAAAATTGAACATATTTTATATTGATATGTTAAAATAACGAATGCCGATTTTATCAACATCTTACGTCCCGTAACGGATAAAGCATAACGTAAACATCCAGTAATTTTTGAGTGCGAACTAATCCCACGAAATTTTTTTAAACTAATTCAGCTTAATAAAAAATTAAATCTTTAAACTAAGAACTATAAGAAGATCTCATCACAACTCATTTAGGTCGTACTAGCAAGACTTTTATTGAAAGGTCTAATAGCATAAGTAATGAATTTTCAAAATTTCAAAGAAAAAGTGTATTTACAATCCTTTTAGAAATGTTTTTAGAAGACACTAATTGCAGCAGTTCTAGCAAGCCCGGGAAAAATCTTGCTCAACTCTTACATACTGAGCTAAAGCGCGTTGTGCATAATACTCGCTACAACTCGCTTATCGTGCCACTGTTGCTGTTATTACAAACGCTTGTTATCCTTGTTGCTATAGACTTTGTCTACCTTTTCAGGATGCAAACAATTTCTGCACTTGGCTTCATTAAATTTGCTTATTGCAAATAACTTGCAATCAACTTTGCTTGATATTCAGCGGCAAATTCCACTCCGGCGGGATCTTTGCACAGCAATAGTGCAACAACATCAGTGTTGCCAACTCTATTGGCTACAGCAGTCCCGGCACCTATGTATATTTTCTGCAAAGTTTTTTCTATTTTTTCTTCTCTCTTCTATCATCCTCTTCTCCATCGTCTGAAAGAATCAATTTAAGTTTTTCTTTGTCGCAATCTTTTGTTTTACTCCTACCTATGTACATCTTGTTGGGTCGTGGATTCCTTTTTATTCACTTTTCAACTTGAACGTTGAGTGACTCAGCTAGACGGCAGCGTTCTTTATTTTACTGGTGAAAGAATTTTTATGAGCTGGCAACGACATACTGCTATCATTTTGCATGTACAGTGTTTGATTTACTTCCAATATAAGGCATTTGAAAAGAGGTTGTGGCACCCACAAGCAAAAATTTTAAAGCACTATAATGTGGGAGTTATGTAAGCTAATGTAAGAAAATTTAACAAAAGTGTAAGTAATTGTTTTGAAAAGCACTACACAACAAATGGAAATATTTCCTAAAGATGACATGGCATAAAATGCTTTAGTTACAAAGTTATTTCCAGTAATGTCACCAATTTTTATAAGAATACTAAAATGATTTAGAAATCCAATTTGATAAAATTGTACTTTTCACACAAATATTTTCAAAGGGAAGCTATTGGCAGATAGTTTTACGAGGAAATATCGATGTATCTAAATTTTCATTTAAATTAAAATAAATAAAAATTTTGTTCACATTATTTATGTTAAACAAACACTGTACATTTTTATAGTTTTCTCGTTGTTGTACAGAATAAAATTATTGCAGTTGTTGTTGTAGTTTTTGTGTTAGTTGCTGTTGTAAAAGTTGTAACTTTAATTTTTGTTGTCCTTGTTATACGTCTTATTGCCCAAACTAATGCCAAGGATTTGTGCAGCAGCAATCCTGTTGGTGGATAATAATGTCCATGGTTACCTTGGTGTTGCTTTGTCGTGCTTTTCAGCTTAACTCTATGTTGCATCATCGGTGAAGTGCCATCAAGCGGGTCGTTGTTCTTGTCGTCGTTGTCGTTGTTTAATATTTCACCTTGATTGATATTAAAATTAAGTACAGCCAAGAATTTCATTTGTAGCACTGATGTCGCGACATAAAAAAAGTTAAGTGACGACCTGCTTGAACTTGCTCATGTAGATGCAATATTTTAGTGACTATTTAACATAAGTTTTCTTTTTTAAGTAACATATATTAACTAATGTAATAACCAAGAGCCATATTTAAGTTATTCAGTAGTTAATAATGCAAATTTTTTCAGTGAAAAGAAATGCGTTTGAAAACAGCTTAAAATATTCATTCATTCATAACGCCCAGCGAGATATATTTCATGAATCGTCTCTTTGTGTGCAATTTCAGTTATAAGATTTCGTCTCCCATTGTTTAATGCAGGAAGTTTTTTGTTTTTATACCAAATATGATTTTGTGAGTCTTAAAGAATCTTCCTGGAAGAAGTTTTCAATTCGGAACGCAACTTTCGGTCTGAAATTTTTTTGCAAAGTAAATCAAAATCATGTGAAAAATTTTGTATAAAATTTTTTCTATTTTACTTACAAATAATACATTTTTCTGAAATTAACATTGAAAATATTAAATATATTTGGGTGATTCCTTATCAAGTGGAGCACCCCACACGAACATTACAGTCTTTCAGATAAAAAGACTTTACATGGGCTTTACATTTTCGTTGAAGCAATTACTTTACAATGCCGTGTGGCATTTGGCATGCTCGACAGAAAAGAAAAAATTTAAAAAATAAATCAACAAATATTTTTCTTAGAATTGATATTGAGAAATATAAAGGATATTTTAAGAAATAATCCTTTATAATAATTTTCGAAAAATCGTAGCGCAACAAAGGTTCGACTTATGACGCATTTATAAATGATACATCATCATAAGTTAAAACGTACAAAAAATACCAGGAAAATCGGAAACTCTACACTCCCTACGTTTTGACTTATTACGCCTTATTAAAAATGGTAGCGTTAATAACTGATATATCAATATTAAACCTATTCTCCCACATCGAAGTTTATAACTGCCATATAAATATATAATATGCAAAAATAAACAATACCTATAAGCACATCGTCACGAATTCCTAGCACGAATTCACTTGATAATCGTCTAGTTATCACAGCCAGTTATTGATACTCCGAACTTTATTTGCTGATAAATATTTTATGGCTTTGATAAGCAATCAATGATTTAAGTAATTTTAATCGATATTTGTTGAAATGTATTAAAATTAGTAGAACAGTTTAATTTGAACGCTTTAGCAGTAAACAGCAAAAATGTTGTCGCCTTTTAAACTCCCTATAACAGCAGCAATACTATTGCTAATCGTACTGACGCTAACGCTTCAAGCCACAAATGCACAATTGAATTACACTTGCCATGAAAATGTGCCAGATTTTCCAGTGGATATAGAGAAGGTATGAACGTCGCATAATATTTGGTATTATTCATCATTTTCATCATTACTTACAGCTCGCTGGTATGTGGTATGAAGCTGCGCGCGTTCCTGATGTTGATGTTCCCGCATGTGTTAAAGCAAATGCACCCAGCGCCTTGACAAGCGATAATACTACTTATGCGCTACAAATAAATTTTATGAATAATTCTAAAAAAAAGTGGCAAAATACAACAGAAACATTAAGTTTCCCATGGACGGAAGAGGCTAGCAAGGGTATCTTTAAGTTACATTACGGCAGTGGTTTAAACTCTCTTACGTTCATATATAAAATAATTGCAACCGATTATGACAATATTGCTGGTGTATGTGGTTATACTAGCATTGCCACAAGGGTGTCCTTTTTCAAAATTTTTACCAGAGAGCGAGACATTGACAATGATGTGAAGAAGCAAATAGATAAGCTACTGGGAGAATTTACAACTGATGTTGGTATACATTGGGTAGAACAAGGCGCCAGGTAAGTACAATCATATCTTGAAAAAACTCAATTTATTTGATAACTTAATTTATTTTTTAGATGTAGTGCAGCTAGAGTGCTACCGTACTTAAGCGTATTCTTTGCAGTTTTTCTTGCGTTAATGTCAAGGAAATAGCTTAATTTTAAACAATTTTCTTAAAAAAAAAATATTAATTTATATTATATAGTGTATATTAACCACTTTTTAAATTTAAAATTTTTGAAGCGTAAGAAAAAGAAATGTTTTTTTTTTTAGTGTGATTTATTTTTTTTTGTTATGAACTTATAACAAATAAAAACGTTATCTCAATTTGAAATATATTCAAAGATAGAATGGTGATTAGATAGTTAGTAAAAATAATAATAATTAATGGTTCAAACAATATTCTTGTAGTAACAATTATTATGTTGAATCATTATTGCATTAAAAAAAAAACTGCAGATGAAGTAAATATGAATGAAATCTAATAAAAATTAATAATTAAACACTTTATTTTGAAAGTGTTGAAAGTTTCTCTTCGTTGAAAAAAAAAATATGGAAAATATTTCATAAAATTAATAAGTCCATCAGTTTAAAAGAGACTGGATATAACGAGAGAGGGAATTCAGATTAAAGAACCGATATTCTACAACAATGCTGATCTGGTTCTTCAAACTTTTCCGGATAATCTTACAAACACCGAAAGAGCGGTTGCGGTTGAAAGATTTAAAACACCATGAAATGTGAAGGAAAATAACATTTTCGTGGGCGATCATTGGAAAAGTCAGCACTAGAAAAATTAAATTTGAAGTACTTTTGTAAGCGTGAATGCACTGAAAAATATACTTGATTGTACTACAATGATTAACTGATTAATCTATCTTTTGCTGCTATTTAATTCATATAGCACTTCCTTGTGAATGAATAAACTTTATATGAAATGTATGCGAATTAATATTACCCATACTACCCATAGCGCTGATAAAAACTCGTTTGTAGGTAGTTATGTGTTGTTTATATCATTAATAATATCAGTATCATTGACTATCACTAAAACCTAATAGATACTGTGCCAACATTCGTAAACGAAATCTGCAATAATTAAAAAAATTTTATCAATTTCTACAACATAACATATTTAATGAGTAAATTGTTATAATTCGGTACAAAAAAAAAAATATAGCCAACAAAAGTAAATCAACAATTATTCAGCAAATTTTATTTATTTATAAACTGTCAGCATTTAGTTTATTGCCATCAGCAAAAAAAGTACAAAAGGAAATAAATATAAAAGTTGCAGCTACAACAATGCTTTGCCGGCTTATCAGCTGCGTTGTTTGTGCAGAATTCTAAATTTTCCAACCTTTAACACCACATATCCTAAAGATACGCACTCAACAATAGAAAACAGCGAACTAAAACTCAGCGCAGAGTCAGAGCAAAGTTGGAGCAGCGCACATAAAGTAACGAGTAGGTGCTGAATGAATTTCAGCGAGTAACACAATCATATTATGAGAAGGAGAGAGCAACCAAAATGTAAAGCATATGCTCTTTTTCACATGTCTTAAAAAACCAGGAGAGCGTTGAATTTTTCTTTTGTTTTTCAACCAAAATGTATGTTGCTGCGAAAATGTTGAGATACTGTTGTCGCAACAAAATGTTCATTTGTAGCATATTTGATTAGCAACATTGTTGCATAGTATAAGAATCCGATGAATGTTGCCAAGAAAATTATGCGTGAAAGCATAGATGGGCAAAATTTTGAAATTAGGAGCCACTTCCAACAAAAAGAACAATTAAAAAAAAAAGTAATAAAAAAAATTCTACCATAACTTTGATCCCGAAATAATTGAAAAATAATGAAATACCGATGTTTGATTTTTATCCAATTTTTAAGCTTAAATCAAAATATCACTTTCTTTATATAGATTGAAATTTTAAAGTTCGTCTTTTTAAAAGCTATTTTACTCTTAATCCGTCAACAATGAGGTGGGGTGTGACGAACCCAACTTTCTCCTCACTAGAATATCTACCATCGCGCTCTCAGTAGCTTAACAGAAAAAACCAATCCTACCACTGACAAGCACTTTTAGGTGAGCGTAACTTATAGAAGGCGCAGCAGACAGACAAACACAACAGGGGTATGCCACACCCCATCTCATTGACTACGTTACAAGAAAACTATGCATAAGAATAGATGGAAGCTCTGAAAAAACTCCAAAGTACTACAAAATTAGGCTTTAAATGAAAGGTGTCATGAGAGTCCCCGGAACAAAAACAGGGGAATAAAATATTTATGCGTTGATTGCAATCGGTTCGATTAACAGAAAGTGCGACTGTTTTATGATCTGAAATTAAATATTCATAACTTTTACGTGTAACTCATATCTTTCAGCGAAGCTGTGAGACTTAGTAGCAACACATGGAAACTACAAAGGATCACCAACAATTACCTATATCACATCAATGCGTGTTTTAAGCTTTATTCTTAAACGTTGAACACTTTTTGAAGTATCTCAAAAGATTGACACCGTAGAGAAAACTAAAAATAATTATGATTAATCAACAACAACAACATGATTGACATTGTCTGAAAAAAACAAAAAATTGTCAAAATGCATGATATTTTAAAAGTATTTTGCTGGATCTATCAGAATGAGCATGCCTCTTTAGCTTGTTATCAACAATGAAGTAATTTCTAATATAACATAAGCCAGGCTATGAATTATGTAGCATTCTTGTTAGCACTTCACGGCCTTAGTCATCTTAGGTGAAAATTGACGCAAAACTTTTTTTATGACATAAGAAAAGCTTTTTAGAACTTTTTACAAAAGCATTGAATTTGCATTTAAATTTAATATTAAAAATAAGTAAATACAACAATAGGTTGGAGCCGGGGAAAAAAAAAGTAAATTCAAAATGCAAAACAGAAAAAACTTTACAATTTTGTCTGAAAGTATTTTATGTAAACTTTATCGCACATTTTTTCGCATACAAAGAATTCGTAAGTGAGAGAAAAAAAAATACAGGAAATTTATGCGTTGCTACAGTAAAAAATAGCAAAGCGAAAAAAAGTCAAAAAGTGTAAAAACGACGAATGGACTAAAGCTATAAATAGTTGAAAAAGAAAAAAAGTATTGCATACTTTTTGGCGTATACTTTGTTAAACGTACATACTACTTTTTTTTTTTTTTTGTATGCAAAATACTTTGCAACTATTTAAGCACAAAAGCTGACTTTGAAAAAAGATTGAATCAGATTTTTTTCTATTCTTTTAAATAAAAGAAAAATATTTTATGCTAATTAGCAATTTTAGCTGCTATTGCAATGAATTTGTTGTCGGCAACTTGAAATAATTCTTGATAAACAAAGCGTAGCAATTTTTTTTAAACTAAATCTGCAAAAGCTACTAAGTAGTAGAAATTGTTTTAGTTTTATTTTGATTTTATCATTTCAATCGTCAATAAAGAAACTTGCAAAAATTAGAACGCTTTTAAAAGTTGCGCTTTTTTTTCTGCTGTGCTGCTATGAAAGTAGACTTTGTTGCGGTGTTTTTAAAGTAAAGCAACAAGAACTGCACAGCATTTCTCAAATGCCATCGCTTACAAAACTTTTATTTTGAAATTGAAAATTAAATGAAATGAGTTAGCGGCGAGAATAGATAAAAACTGACCAAAAGTTGAACTCTTTCTTTTTACATGCAGTAGAAAAAAATGTGGAAAAACTCAAGCACTGCTATTCTAGCAAGATTCGTTTAAGCCAAAAAGTTAAAATAAATTTGCTTAAACACAAAGTAGCAAATTAACTGAAATCTTATGTAATTTTATCTTATAGAAATATCGTGCAGATTCTAGCATAACATTTTTATCAACAGAGCAGTAACAAAATGCCACAATCATGTACTTGTACTTGCAGCTTTGATTAAACAATGACAATCATATAAATCATGAGCACTTTTACTTAATTGAGCTGCAACTTTTATTCCACTTTTATGTTACTATGTGCTTAATATACAGATTTTAATAAAACTTTAACAGCATAAGCTTTCTTTTAAATAAACAGATATGTTGATTTAACAGCAATGCAACCTTAAAATTTGCCGCAAGCAACGCCTTTGCTCTTTGCAGCGCTATTACTTATTGCATAAACTTAAAAGTTGGAATTTTTTATGCTGTTATAAAAACAAGAACAACAGCAATAAAAAATAACTTTGATTAAGGCAAAAAAGGAAAAACATATAAAGTCAGGATCAAAATAAAAAAAAAGAAAAAAAAAAGTTAGTTATACCCATAGGACTTTAAAGCACATCGACAGCAGCATTTTTAGCAATTAGTGTCAGGATACTTTCAATCGTTGCCAAATATATCAACTCAAAATAAAAAATACAGAAATGATTTGATATAAATTTAATAAAAATCAACTAACTTTAATGAATTACTTTCTTAAATGTAAAATTAAAAAAATAATAGAATGGTCTGATATTGTGGTACACTTATAAAACATTTTTGAATTTGGAAATAAGCGCCACTTAGAAAACTTGTAAAAAAAAAAAAAAAAAAAAATTTACTAGATGGGATAAACAAAATAAATAAAAAAAAATAAATTAAACGTTCCCAAGGATATTGGAGTTTTTTAACAAAATTTGTATGCAAAAAAAAACAAGACTTTTGTATTAAACTCATTCAATTTATAGGACTAATATCTCAAAATACTGACACAAAACAGTTATAAGACTGTTTTCAATATCGACTCAACGTTAACTTTGCTTTACTTATACTTTAAAAAATAAAATAAAAAATAAGTATGCAATAACCTTCTCTAGCACCAATTTCTTGTTTTAAAAAAGGAATTACTAAAATCGGTTAAGAGTTACAAACCGTTGCCATGTAAGCAATTTTATATAAATTGTATATGTAATAATAATTTAAATAATCACAGTTGAGCCATTTGTGCTTACGCAGAAAGTTGAGCCTTAAGGAAATAATCAGAAAAATATTCATTATTTAAATTTTGTTTTTTTAAAAATTTTTTTCAAAATCAAAATATAATATTTCGTTCAACTTATAAGTATGTGAACTAACTTAAAAGAAATATATAATGTTGCACTCCGAAACATCAAACAACAACTTTTTAGCACCAATAGTCAAAAGACGATACTACACCTACAACACTAACAACAACTACAGTAAGAAAAAACATTAGCAAAAGCAAAACAGCGTATCAACATCAACAACGCAATGGTCATCATCATCATTATTATCATCAACGACGGCGGCGTTAACAGCAGCATCAGGAAGGTGGTAACGAATTCATTATTTTTTTGCGCATTGCATACGTATGTCTCACAGTTAATTTGTTTGTTTGTTTGTTTTTATTTCTTTTTATTTGTTTGTTTATTTCTCGAAATTAAATTAAACTTTTTCAATCTCAAATCTCTGATTGTCGAGCAAAAGCTGCAACAGTAACAGCAGCTGAGTTGAATTTTTTTTTTGCTGTATTTCTTCTGAGGCCTTTTTTATTTTACATTTACCTTTTACCGAAAAAAAGGCGTCATCGTTACCTTGGCAAGCTGCACAGTTTTTCTATAAAAGGAAATTGTTATGTATTGGCGTATCAAATAAAAGAAAAATTTCAACCTTTGCATTTTGTGAATTTTTAAAAGTTTTGATTGAAGGTGCTGATGGTGCCAATAAAAAATAATAAGGCAGGTGATTTTTTTTATTTTCGAATACAAACTTTATAACTGCTAATTGTAAGAAATGTGAGCGTTTTTTTATCTTGCAATAATTTATTTTAGCAGTTCTTTCAAAATGGTGTGTTTTCATAACAAAAAAGTTTGATAAAATGTAAATACTAAGTCCTTTATCACCTTTCAAGTTTTGTTTTTTATTTTTCAGAAGACATTACTCGACATTTTTAATTAATTTTCATTGAACTGTATGTGCTTTGAACTCATTAAAATTAGATTAATTTCCAGTGCACATTTTTCATTATATTTCCTTTTGCTTATTTTTTGTTGCTTTTATTGCCGCACAACGTTAACAAGGGTCGCGTGTATGCGTCATTTGAAATTTTTATAAGTTGCCTTTTAATTGCTAACAAAAGTTATAGGTTCTACACCATGAATTCTATTACCAATATTGATTTAACGTGTTTCACTCATGTAGTGTAGTGTAACATTTTAATGACGTCTTAAATTGTGCCTAACAAAAATTAATGGTCAAAACGTGAGTTGGCGCTTTGCTTTGCGGTAGAGGGAACATTCATTGCAGCAAAAAAAAAAAACATCAACTTTATGAATGCAAAATGTACTGGAAAAAGGTGTTTGTCTTATCACGTGATTAATGATTTATATATATATATTGGATTATAAACAAGTTTAACATAAAAGAATGCAGTGATTCTTTTTGATTCTTAAGAGATATGATATCGGAATTTAGAATTATTATGCTATAACGATTAAAACTGTTCGATTTTCATTTAAAATTTTATTATAATGACAGACTTGATAAAAAAGTAATGGAAAAGACGAAGAGTATGATATGTGATATCACTCTTTTCATACACCAAAAGGCTCATATATAAGTCACATGAATTAAATGAAATAAAATTTCCGATTTCTTCTTTCAAAAATTTGCAAAAAATAGTTCAAAATGTTCATACAAAAATATATGCAAGTAATCAAGTTTCTTACAAGTAAGATTAGCAAAAGAAATGCATTCATCCGATAAAATAAATATTATTTTCATTTTCATTTTCTTAAAAGAAAATCCAAATGAAAAACTAACAACATGATTGGCCACTTGAAATCTACCATCAAATCCTTCCTTGCTTCTTAATATTTGAAGCGCCACTTATATGGTCATCACTTCATAACAAACAATGGCAATTTTCTGGTAATTTCACTAGCAATTCATATCGAACTAAATTTTGTTTATTTTTTTTATTTTAACAAACTCCCACCAGCACACACAAGCACACATTCGTATACTTTATAAATGAATATAAACTGCTACTTTTTTTGCAAAACCATGCACACAACCGAATCAAAGTCAAAGGGACTTGAAACGTCTTAAGTTATTTGGGCAACAACTCCACAATACTCTTAAAGTTTACCACCCAATTGGTGGAAATACTACAACTACAAGTCAAAGTCATCATGTCCGCCCTGCAGTCATGTTGAGAATTCAATTGACCATACAATCAAGATTATTATAACGTGCAGCAATTCGATAAGGCAGCAAGCAGCATGTCCGATATGCTGCATGCAGTAGCAAAAGACAAAGTAAAGGAAACTTCTTATTACAGTTGATGGTTGAAGAGAAAAGTATCGTAGTGCATGTATACTACATATGCAGTTGTATGTGTGTGCTAAATTGTAAGTACAAGTAGCGACAGCAACATAATATTGACCATGAAACGGAAACAAAAGGTAAATTCATACTTCCTGTGTAGCTGCTGCGCAGCACTTCCTACACAAATGTGCTGATTTTCTTTCAGTTTCTATACATTTGCTGCAATTGCTGCAATGACTTCCGCTGCTGGCGCATTTGGCAATGCCAGAGTATCGTCATTGCGGAAATGGGTGGTTGAGCCCTTTTTATTTATCAAAAATGAGTTTCCTGATTTTGTGGCTGCTGTTGATATTGAATTTTGTTTTTCAGAATTGCTGGTTACACCTAAAAAATATTTGTTGAGAACTAGGAAACATTTTTTCGGCATGCAGATTATTTCAAAAATGGCTTTAATTTTTTAAAAACTTATCGTTTATCTTTTCATTTGAAAATTTTTAATAAAAATTAATATGACACGTTAAGTTTTTAATAAAAAAATATTGCTACAAAAATTTTTATTTTTTATTTTTTTTCAGTGTATGCGAAGTATTTTGCAAAAGCTGTAGTTCCATATTATTGCTTATTTTATTTAACTTTATTTTGTTGTATTTCATAAACAATAAATTTATGAAAAATAACATTGAATTTCTGTTACATGCTGCTTTACTTGCATTCTCCAGATCTTACTTTTCATTATTCTTTTTCTTGGCAGTATATTCGATTTCTGCTGCCATCATCATCATTGCCAAGGCAAAGACAATAAAAAATTGAATTTAGTTAGTATTGTTGTTTTTGAAAACTCCTTCTGATACTTTTTTTCTTATTGTTTTCTTCATTGATTTTTCAATTGTATGTGACTGTGAATAAAATTGCATTTGTAAAATTCGCCGCATTACTGCAGGCACAAAAGCAAAAGCAGCAGGAAACAAAACAATATAAGACCCTTTACTAAAAGTTGCTGCCAGTATAAGAATTTTTGAATAATTGCACAGGGTGATCACTGCAAGAGTGTATGTATAATTTAACATAAAATTGATTTTTACAAACAATTGTTTTTTAATTTTTTGTTATCTAAGTTGAAAATATATTTAATTTTTTTAAATATTATGTGTCCCTCACTCGAACACTATTTTTCTGCTCGCAAAAACAAGCTCTTTTTACAGCATTCTCTATAACTCTACATAAGATATAGAGCTCTAAACATTGGATACTAGCTCTAAGGCTCATGCTTTTAAATCAGATTTTTTTCAAATTATTTGTTTTGTCCCAGTGTCAGTAATTAAGCTATCACTGGAATAGAAAATGAACTGAGTTTTTCTTAAAGCCATTTTAATCACCAAATAATTCTTAAGGGCCAACAAAAAAATATAATAATATTTTGCAAAATTTGTGCACTTGTGGGAACATTCTCATTTAAATATCACCAGCAGACCTTTTTTACGTCAAAAACGACAAAATCTGGCAGTCTTGACAATTTCTGACGATATATGTCGCACTTAAAAGATCTTTCTTAGGGCGTCGGCTTTTGTCAAGAAACCAAAAATGAAGATTGAAAAAAAAAGCTAAGAAAGATAATGATAAATGTTTTGGGCAAAGGCTTCTGGACTTGGCTGGCAGCTATGATGCCACATTCAGAGATTTCTGCAAAAATTAAAGAGATGAAGAAAAGGATGAGACGGTTAAGCATCTACTCTGCGAATGCCGAGGACTAATGAAAAAGCTAACTATATATTTTGGTTCTGCGTTCTTTGTTGATCTTGACGAATAAACCAAGTTGGAGCTAACCAGCATCCCCAACTTCACCAAGGCTTATGCGTCGTTCACGCTCATTGAGTGAAATGAATTCAGAAGTAGAGAGGGGATTATACATATTAAGGTTATCACATAGGGTAAAATTGCCCTCGACATTTTTTACCTAATCTAACATATAACATTTCTTGGGGGTATAATAACAATGACCTTGACTTTAGCCTTGAAACCTATTTCAATATCTACTGTAACTTTTTGTATATAATCCTATATTTCTAATGGGCAATGAGTGCCTTCAATGTTTCAATGAAATTCGCAAAGACGCCCAATGTATGGAGTAAAACTTGTCATGAAAAAAAGTGTTAATGAAACTAATTTAATAAGTTTGTGAAATGTATACTTAAGGAAAATTTCAAAGCTATCTGTAACAATATTGCATGATAGAAATTTGTGTAGATTGTAAGTCAATTTTTGTGCAAAATCATAATTATTAGAAAAAATTTATAGCTTAAAATTTATTCAATTAATAAAAATTCCTATATATTAGACATTATTTTAAATTAAAGTTATAGAAATTTATACATAAAATATATGCGATTAGATCATATAACAAATGTTCAAAAAACATTAAATTTTTCTAAAAAAATATACATATAAGAACGTTAAAAAATGTGCTGATCATTACCACAAGCTTTCATGCTAAGGTAACAAAAAATTTATTACGTAGTAAAACGTAAATGCTTGGTAAAAAAAGTAGCATTTAATTACATTTTAGGTAATTTTTATTGGCCATTAAGAAAAATTCATGCAGCAGCTTAAGGTGATAAGCCACAGCAAGATTCCATTCAAAGAAAAAGGAAATTATTTATTTTAAAGCCAAGAAAACGCACAGATAAAGCGTGAAAAGAAAACACAAAAAGCCAAATTAAAGACAAATATATGCATAGCAGGTGATTAATGTAACCTTGTAATTCGCAGTTAGGCCAGGCCAAAAAAGCCACCTACTGGAAAGCATACACAGATATATAGCCGTCTGCAAAAATCGCATGCAAGTAGAATGAGTTTAATTATCCTTGATTAATTGTTTAATGAGCATGGTTTTACACACGAAATTAGGAAGAATAAGAAAAAAATATGTATAGCATTATACATTATATGTACATAAAGATAACACGGCATAAAAAGGTATAATAAATGATACAATAAATGGCGAAATAAAATACCCTACTACATATTGTTATTAATGAATAATAACATGTTAACATTAATGTTGCTATCTAATTGAATTTTGCACGAATATTGCTTTAAATGTTAGAAGAAAACATATGTTATCATTGAGGTATTTTTAATGTGTGAACAACTTTAGTGAGTAGGAAAGAAAAACTTCACTTATGTGAATTGACTTTTGAACTTTATCCGATTTTTCAATATTTTTCAACTTTTTAAACATTAGCTTGCCAGATCACCAGATAGAAAATCAAATGCATGGATCATTTTACTATTGAATTTTTTACTCTGAAAATATAGCCTACTTGACGTCAGAGTCAAAAGAAGCACTAGCTAACATTAACTTCAAGCATTACTTCCTGGTAACTTGTCTTCAACATAGTATATGTTCAATAGATCTGCAGAACAGCATGATCTCCGAAGACTGAAATCCGCCATATTGAAGGATATATAAAAATGCGTCTTATGGAATATATTTGAAAGTTTTTATTAGTCTAAAATATATAGTTTTGTTTGCAATAAATGAAAATATTTTGTAAACTTAACATTATATACGACTTAAAAAAAGATCATAGTGTAAAAAAACCCTCAAATTATTTTTATAGCTTTTCAATATTCATCCCAACTTATACATTCCTTCATGAATTTCCGTAGCCAAAACAACATCTTCGGGCGTTGTGGGTGCACCAAAACGTATATATTCTCTGCGTAAACCATTATCCGTACGCACCGATTGTGCAGCATGTTGCATTGCAAATATAGCGCTAACAGCTAAACAACATGGCGGTTCAGCGCAAGTCTTCGAACGCATAAATCCTTTCGAGTTTGGATTGCCAGCTAAAAGCTCAATACGAAAATCTATTGGTATATCTAAGGCACCTGGAACTTTATAGTTCCAAGTACGATTTGTAACTAAACGTCCAGATGTACGATCATAAACTAATTTTTCTGTTAGCCAATAACCTAGGCCCATGGTGAAAGCACCCTCAATTTGACCAATATCAACATTTGGACTTAAACTATTGCCAGTATCTTGGCATATGTCCACACGCTTAATCTGACTATTGCCTGTAATAACGTCCAGCTCCAATTCTGTGAGTGCAAGACCATGTACTGGATATGGCTGCATATCACCAAGCTTAAAATGTTCGCTTGCAATCAAATTAATATTACGTAAGTATGCAATTTTAAGTACTGCCTCGAATGTAGCATTTGGGCCAAGTTGATCACGTATAGGTTTTAGTCGATCGTTGAGTGTATAGCAGGCTTGACGCACTGCAAAACAAACACTTTCACTGCCATTGGAACCACCGGTAGTAAAAGAAGTGGCACCATTTATAGTATCGCTAGCTTCAATTTTCACCTTATCGAGTGGTATACGCAGTGTGTAGGCAGCCACTTGGGCGGCTTTAGTGTTGAGTCCTGAAAAAGAAAACATTTTTTAATTAAATTATGCTTTTCGTAAACTCAAAAATCTCCTTTCATCTTATAAATATGTTACCCTTACCTTGACCCATTTCGATGCCACCATGCTTAATGACTACAGTGCCATCACCATGATATATAGCGACAGTAGCTGGAAATTGACCAAAATAAATAATATGAAATTCCATAACTGCCAAGCCAATGCCACGTTTGCGCCAACGATTTTTCGAATTATATACATCAATTTCGCTGCGACGTGCGCGATACTCGTTGCTCTGTAGGAAACGTGGTAAAAGTTGTAGTAACTTACTACCCGGTGTTATGTTGACCAAACGCACATCAACCGGATCGACGCTTGTTTCAAATGCTATGTGTTCAATTATATTCTCCATCATTGCAATTCCTAAAGAAAGATATGTTAACATATAAGTTTGAAAAGAGTTAGTTGATTGGATTTAGTGGAACAACAAGTGGAAGCTGATTTTCCGAACAAAATCATATCCAGCGATGAGGCTCATTTTAATATTGATGGTTTCATTACTCGTTAAAATTGTCGTATTTGGTGTTCAGAAAATTCACGAGAGATTGTTCAGAGACAAATGCATCCACAGTGTATCACTGTTAAGTGCAATACCAGCGAATTTAGAAAATTTTTTTGAAATATTCATAACTTACCCTCTACGGAACCGGGTGCTCGACACCAAATATTACTAGGTGCATCAGTTAGCACGACATTGGCAGAAAATTTGAAATTACGCTCATCCAGTTGATAGCAATTACGTACAGTCAATTTTGTAAATACACCAACTGGATTTTCATTTGCATTGATGCCTGCATCCTCGAAATAGTTATTTTTCAGATATAATATTTTACCGTTGGCGTTCACGCGAAACTCATAATCTGAACGACAAGCCCAACGTTTGCCTGATGTTCCCATCATCGATTCAATTGTCTGCGTAAAGCGTGCCTGACGTTGCAGCGTGTGAGCGACTAGTGCGGCGGCACATGCACCCTTATTACCACTTGTTATTTTAAGCCCATAAGCACCGCCCAAACGTCTCACTAACAGCTGTACAGAATTGACTTTCACTTTCAACAGTTGTGCTACCGCTAGCTGTGTATGATCCATCCACTGTGTGGCGCTATACAACTGCAAACCCTGTTCAATGGGTACAGCAATCGTTGTAAAAGGTTCCATGCTAAAATGATATTGACCACCGATTTGGAAGATACCATGTCCGCTTATAGCTGTGGCCATGGAAATTTGCAGCGCAGACAGTGATAAGTTCGATTCGATTGTGCTAGAAATGCGCTCAGTGGCATTGGCTTCCAGCACATCGGCAGCAGTTAGAAAAAGCAGCTTCTCAGCTGTATAGCTTTTCACATAGGTTACTTTGACTCTCTTGATTGCCGCATGCGCAATGTCATTTGTTTCAGCTACCACAATTCCATAAGGCTGATCGTAGTATTCAACTTTTCTAGCAATTAGTAAGACATCATTGTCGTAAGCGAATGCTTCACTGACAAAGGAATTAACACCGGGTATATCAGCAGCTGTGTAAAAAGCGACAACACCTTGTATTAGCAAAGCTGCTTTGGCATCAATATGACTAATGGTAGCACCAACGCGTGTTGCCGTGGCAAAGGCACAGTAGACTGAATTCTTTGTGACTGGCACATCATTCATATAGATGGCCTCACCAGTAGCTTGAATCATAGCTGTTGGAAAAATGGGTTAAAAAATTTAGCTATTAAGCTAGTGATTGCTCTTACCTTCTACTTTCTCTACCGGCTGTGTTACTGGATACGTGCTGGGATCGGTTTTAAAACGTTGCATACCCGAAGATAACTGCCGTACCAGTGATATGCCACCAGTACGATATTCAGGTTTTACTCTATTTGCCGGTGCAATCAGTAAGACAAATTTATAAAATAAACCACAAGCCAATAAACGCCGATATGCTGGTGACGGTTCAGGCAATACTGCCACTGGATTAATTGTTGCCGCCAAAATTTGAAATGTTTTCGCCAATATCTCACGATCATAGAGATTTTTTCCAGCTAGAAAAGACTCAACATTTGTAGCATGTGCAAAATCTGGTCTTATGTTGCCGAAGCAAATGCGTGCTGAATTAACATAGCCAGTGGAAGTATTCATTTCGAGTTGAAAACCTGCATTAACATAGGCGTGCGCATTTTGTACACGCGGTGTTATCTGCGTTGTAATTTAACTTATCAGTATATATGGAGTATAGGTAATTTTGCATTAACTACCTTATATGATTTAAATATAAAATGTTCCTTAGGGTAGGGTTTCAACTCGAATGCTGTAATTACTGCCTTACGCATGGATGTCCTAAGGTACTGCATTAGCGGCATTCTACGTTTCGTTGTAGGACTATCACTTACAATAACCATAACGTCGAGTGTCTCAAATGTGATGAATACGTCAGATGGAAATTCTGGATGTTCTTTTTTTATGGTAATATTGCCAGCAAGTGTTCCCCACTAAAAAAAAAATAAGAAAACTGCATAGAATCTTTAAGACAAAAAATCAGTTGTATGATTTTATCAAATGATTTTCTTCATTTCACACAAAATTGTCAGTCCCTTGGTCTTAATTCCTATTAGACGTACGTTTTTTTTGCTATTCTAATTTCCACTTATTTCGACTCTTTCAATATAGTTTCAACTTTAGCAAGCTTTTATAACTTTTGTCGGCTTTTTCAGCATTTCTCAATTTTTTTCGAATTATTTGATTTGTTTTTTAAACTTTTTCGGCTTTTTTAGCAGTTCTCGTATAAGAGCAAGGTTTATTAAAGTAATTGGGGTGTTCTTACGTCAGAGCTGTGTTTGGACATTAGTCAGCAAAGCTTTTGAAAGCGTGTTGGATCGTGTTATATGAGTTTTAAATTGTAAACTTTAGAGTGGTACATGATAAAGTGTTTCATTTTATAATTATTCGGTTGTGGAAGTATCAGTACAAAAAAATAAACTTATTAAACTTATCGATGAGGGGAGGTTAAAAATATTTCTTGGAAGCGACCGTGGATCTATATTGGACCATTTTTATTATATTATTATTTATATTATTGAAAAAAATTTATTGCACCAACTGATGGTAAAAAATCGAAAGTACAGGACTGCCCTGACCGTTTTTGGCCCATTTTAAAAAAATAACCAAGTGTTTTAAACGATGGGAAGAGATCGAATATAAATTTCGGAGGATCCCTTGGGTTTCTAAGGTCCTATTTTAAGCACAATGAAAGTAGAAGCGGTATATAAACATGGACTTGATATATGAAAGTGGCTTGGAAAGTGATGGTATGCGCGGGATAAGGTTTTTGAAGATGAGCGTGTCATATAAAAAGTGGATTGGTACATGAAAATTAATGTAATAAACGAAAGTTGGAGCAATAAGTACATAAAATAAGGCGTGGTATACAAAATTGGGCGTAGAATGTGAAAGTTAATGTTAAACATGGGAACTAATGGGTGTGTTAGACATTAACATGAGCGAGAGTAATGTAATGATAGGGGCGTATTTCAAGGAAGTAACTGTGGTATTTGAAAGTGAGCTTGGTGTATAAAAGCTGTGATAAAATGATAAAATTAAATGTAGTTGTCGTGCATAGATGCACGATGGAAAATGTTTTTGCAATAATATTTTCAAAATGACGTCATCAACATATAACTTACATTCCTTACAGGTACATTAGCAATTTTAGCAAAATGTTTCGCCAACTGATCTAAATACTCAAATCCAGGACAAATTTTAAAATGTTCAAATATATCAATGGCTTCCGTCAAAGTAACGTTAGCACCCAAACTCAGTACGTCATCCAACCAATATTGCCTGAGCTCAAATACATTGCTAACTTTGATAAAATCCATTATATCCTCATCACGTCTATAGACACCATGTGCTGTATTGCCTGCAACTAGCATATACTTATTGCTACCAACAGCCTGCAAAGCTTGAAAAAGTTCAATTAAATTTTGCGGCCAAAACCATCTTTTGCCATTCGGATACTGCTCATGCTGTAGCAGCGATTGTTTGCAGCCAACAGCAACACCAGAAGATTTACATTGAAGGCCTGTCTTGGGACATGTTTTTGATGATATCCATTCAAAATCTTCAATATCACAAATTTCTTCTGGAACTTTTGCCATACTATCGGTAGCAAATGATTTCATAGCATCCAAAATGGGACGATAACCAGTACAGCGACAAATGTTGCCATCAAATGATTTTTCTACTTCTTGAACTGAAACTGCGCCACTCTTTGATTCAAGCAACGCCCACATATTCATAACAAATCCTGGTGTACAGAAACCACACTGTGTGCCATGCATTTTAGCCATACGAATTTGTATGGGATGATAACCAATGGTTTTATCACCAATACCTTCAGAGGTGGTGATCTCACGATCATTGCAGCTGTTCAATAGCGTCAGGCACTAGAAGTGAATAAAAATTTAATTTAAGATGACTTAAAAACCAAAAAAAAATTTACCGCATGTGCTGCTTTCGTTTCCATTTCACCAGTCACTGGATGTTTTTCGGTTATGGCAATTACGCATGCACCACAACCTCCTTCCAGACACATGTACTTTGTGGCTGTTAGCTGCAATTTTTCACGTAAGAAGGTGACAAGTCTTATGTCCGCTGGCAATTTCTCCATGTTAACTACGTAAATAATTTCGTTTAAAAAAAAAATTGGTTTCTAATCAATGTTGAGCGAAAAATAAGTCCAACTCAAAGTTATTTGAAATTAAACGCGAAAGGCATATATTTTAAGAATTTATTGTAAGAAATTCTAATAACGAAAAAAGGTGAAATACCCTGAAAAATCTAATCCTTATAAAAAAATTGTATAAGGCGCATTAAAATTTGAAATTTCACTCCTTTTGTTTGGAAATTTAGCTGCTTTTACTACATATAATTAATTCAATATTTTTTTTCATATTTTGTGCCATTATTAAAACAATTTCTTTGATTATTTTCCACTTTTGTAAATGCACTGCCAACTTACCTGCGTGGTCTTTTCCATTAACCCGTAGATTCATAGTCATTTTATTATAATTTTTAAATTGTTTTATATAAAAAAAAAATAAATTTTAACTCAAGCTTAGCACTTTCCAAATATTAAACTTCACTTCTTAAAGACTTTTGCTAAATTAATATTATTTTCTTAACTTTATTTTTACAGCAATTATTGAGAAATTAAATTTTTATTGGCACAGATGCAAGCTTTCTTTCAACAATATGCAATAAAATTAAAAATACATTTTTTTTAATATTCAAAAAAAGTAAATGGAGCAAAAAATGTCAACTGTTTTTTTTTTTTTCTTATAACAAAGCAAATTTTATAATTTTAATATTTTCTTTTATTATATCTTCATACGTCTGTGCATTTCAAAGCAGCAAGACTACGTACATTCAAAAAACGAGTGCATAAATTTATTTTAATTGTTTTGTTTTTGTTTATTTTAACTTTTTCATGGCACGCAATTTTAGCCAAGTAAGCAAATACACGATTCTTGCAGAATTTCATTATTAAAAAATTTCCTAAACATCGACATTAACAAAAATGTTCACATAGACAAAAGCATATTATTTTTTGAAGTCATCGAGTAACAGCTGTTATGATCGATGTGTTGTTAATTTTTTAATTTTTTTTTAAGTTTGAGTTGAGTAACCGTACTATTTACGCTATTGTTGTTGACAGTTCTTAGTATGTACATAAGTTTATAACTAAATTGAAATAGTAATTGTTATGTTTCGCATCCTCTCCCAAGCTATCAGGAAAAGAGTACAAAAACAACAAGACATTTCACTCTTCAAACAAAAGTACGAATAAAATATTACGGTTAAAATTCTTACAGTGTCAGTCAGCTGTAGATGTGAGTCCCCTCTTTGAGTTCAGTGTATATGTTAAAAAGAAAAGTTTGCGTGTAAGCACTTGGGGCTAAATGTGTGAACTTCATATTGTTTCGTTGTGTTCGTTAAGAAAAGTATTCAGTCAATGTGGACAGAGATAAAACTTCGAAAAAGACGCAAAATGTTAAAAAATTAATAAATATTAAGATATTGATATAGGAAAAAAATATTGAAAAGTCAAAAACGCTAAAATATATCAATAAAAGGATTTTATTTTACCAGAAAAAAAATTTTAGAATTGGGATAAATGTCATTCTGTGTCAAAATTAGCGTGTTTGTTGTATTATGAAACCGGCTATTCAGCCCCACAATATCCAATTATTTAACTATGCTTTAATCTAGAAAGGCTTGTTTTAACTTTGCCTATACTGTCGTCTATAAGAATGTGGACAGATAAAAAATTACACTTGTGCCAATATTATGGCGTAATCTACCCTTAACACTGATAACATCATACAGGCTGAAAAATTTTCAAAATTTTGAGATTTCTGAAATATGTTGAAAAATTGCATAACGATTTCGTAAAGTTTCAAAAACAGGATTGCCAAGTTGAAAAGAAAGAACTCTGGAATGGTAACAAGTAAAATTTTTTTCTGTTAAAAATTTGAGACCCTGTTTTATTAAGTAATTAGTATAATTATCAAAAACTTATTTTTTGTGTGGAAAGAACTTGAGCTGACCTTTTTTTGCTTATTAAAAGCAAAAATCATCCAATTACCGACTTTTTCAGAAAATTTTCAATTCCTTGGTTAAAAAGTTCAAAAAAATTTTAATTTTCTTTGTAAAAGTATACGGAATTATTAAAAAAAATGATACAAATTGGTTATTCATCTAAATTTATTCTGTTACTTTCATAGTAGGCCCCACCCTTTACGTTGCTTAAGACCATGTGTAGTTCGGTTTTTCGTTTTGAGGTTGAAAAAGTTGAAAAATATGGAAAATCGTAGTGGTTGAAAGCGGTTGAAAAATTTTTAAACATTTGAATGAAAATCGCTCAAGAAGTCCAAAAAGTATGGAAACTATTGAAAAAAGATGAAAAAACGTTAAATTATAGAAAATATTAAAAAAGTTGAAAGAGGTTGAATAAGTCGAAAAAATTTTGAAAATATTGAATAGCTGAAAAATGTTGAAAAATTCGAAAAAAGCAATTTATTGAAACAGTTGAAAGACAGTGATAAATTCAAAAAAAAAAAAAAAAATGGAAAATATTGAAGACGATGAAAGTGTTGAAAATGTTGGAAATTTTTGAAATACGTTGAAAAAGTAGAAAAAAATGCAAAATGTTGAAAAAAGTTGAAAGACGTTCGAAAATATTGAAAATGTTCAGAAATGTTCAACCTGAAAAAGTTCAGACTGAAAAAGTCGAAGAAAATTGTATAACTTTGAGCAAAGTTGAAAAAGGTTGAAGGGTTTGGAAGTGGAAGAGACTGAAAAATTGGAAAATATGGAAAATTTTGAAAAAAGTTGAGAGAGTTTTAAAAACTCGAAAAAGTTGTAAGAGGTTGAAAAACTTTGATCCGAGGGAAAAGTTTTAAAATTTATATGAACTCCAGGATGAATTCAAGACTATTTCGAGCAATTTTCTCATCTACTAACTTTGTATTTCTGTTACGATATACTGCATATATAAGAACTTTACCAAATACCATATATTCTCTTACATTGAGAAGTTATAACATAAAAAGAAAATAAATAAATAAAACCCCAAAGATAATTGCAATTCCCAATGAGCTTTTAACGCCAATACTTACGGCTATTTGTCCATTGGCATGTTTATGTCGTAATAAGAAAACATTGCGCCGATAGAAACTATTTCGCAACTCAATACCCATTGTTGCTCTGTAGCACCGCCATATTTCTATAAAGGATTACCTGAGTGAAAATTATTTCGGTCATTTTATTTCCGTTGGTCATTACATTTAGGCAACATTGGACCAGCCGGAAATAAAAGAAAACAACTACAGACACAAAACACATAGCAGCGATTTTGTTGTCTGCTCTAAACAGAAGGGTGATTTCACATTCAAGTTTCATGTGTTGGTGGGGGGGTTGGCGGGTTGCTTCTTTAGCGCCAAATTGCTGAAATAATCACATTCTATCGTATGAATTTTCACGTTATGTACGTTGTTACTACAAATCGTTTTCGTGCTGATTACATTGTTGTTGTAATTTTAGTTAGTTTTCATCTTTGCCGACAACTTTGTTGTAATTCTTGCTACTTTTGCTACTGCTGCTACTGGTGTTGTTGTTGTTGTTGTTGTTTGCTACTTTTTGTTTTACGGCCACACTTCTGCCATGGCATCTTTATGGGTAATTAAAACTTTACCCACATCCGCTTTTATTCTTTCATCTCCATTCCAATTTTCCGCAATTCCATTGCAAATTCAATTCCGCTGCTGGTGTGCCAAATGCTTTCGTTGGCTTTCAATGTGAAAATCGAAAATCCTTTTTGTGTTGCCACTGTGTCTACCAGTAGCAGTAGCAGCAGCAGCTACCGCCGAATTTATTGCTGTTCAATAATAAATTTTGCTGTTAAAGAATTTTCAACATTTCAACGAGTTTCCACTCGTAGGTAGCGCGCAAGTTAATACCCAGCGAGGAATTTAGTTACAGGTGACTTAATATGTTACTTTAAATTTCAATGTTTTTTGAAAATTTATTATTTAGCTTAGTTATTATAAGTATTACTATTAATTTTTTTTTTCTTATAAAATAAAACTACCGCTATAGTTTTCTCAACTGAAGAAAATGTCAATATAAAGTTAGCCCATAACTTTTTTTGTATTATTAAGAGATTGATTGTGCTGTAATGTGAAAGAAATTAAATATCCTTTGAATTGTGAACTCATAAGTTTCTTCCTATAAAGTTAGCTCAATTTTTTCTTATTTACCAAGACATTAAATATATGAAAAACCTGTCAAAACTCAATTTCATATGAAAAATTAGGTGAATTTAGCCCAGCAATGTGCCTTGCTTGCTCTACGATAAGCAAGTTGGGCACAATGCTCCAAAGCTTTTTTCATTGTATCAAAATGGATATTTGTTTTTTTGCAATATGGGCACATCAAGCACAGTATTTCAAGTATTAATAATACTGTGCTAATTTTTTATACATTATAATTGAAATGTACGCACTTCCATACGACATTCAGTATATTAAAGTTTTTCTAAAAGCCAAGTCATGAGCAATAGGGTAACATTGTGCTATATATTCTATCAGCTTCATATTGTTCTCATTACTTAAATTTTGTCACCTATGTAAATTTTCCTACTGAGCAATTGCCACACGCATTCACACTCAAATGTGCAACATTATTGAAATATTTATTTGTTATTTCAGCTCTCATTTTGAAATTCTTTGCAGTTTGTTGAAGCACAAGTTTTTGGCGTGTTATTGCATTTGGGAAGTTAGGAATTGTATTTTCATCTAACTTACGCCAAGTTGTTAGAGATTTTTGCACCTTTTATAAATTTTTTTTTTTAAATGATTTTCCACTAGATGAGCTTACAACGCTTCCGTTTAGCTATAAAGTTTGTAATTTTCACAATAAAATTATGACTTTTGATTAATTAGAAAATTAATGGAATTTTACTGGGAAGGTTTTGTGGCATAAGTTATAGGTTTTGGTTTAAAAACTAAATAAAAATAAATCATGTTCAAAAAAAAAAACACTATGCAACACTGTTTTTGATTTTGTTTTATGGTTTCCTTGGTAAAAACATTTACACATTTTTTCTTAGATCGGAAAGAGGCGACACAGCAACGAATGCTATATATTCGTCCTTATTAACCGAATGTCATAATGAGTTACTTAAGTATTTTAAAGTCACTTAAAGGTTTTTTAAGATATTGACTAATATATAGCTATATTGCTTCGAAATTGTGGACAATATTTGATCAATGTGCTAACGAAGCTATAAACGCTTGAAACTTTGTAATTTGAAGAAACCAAATAATTGACTTTTTCATTGATGTGAAACGGCCGATAATTAACAAATTGATAATGGGCTTCTTAAAGTTGAAACCTTTTTCACCAAACTACTGAATATCCTTATAAAATACAACACTTTTTCCCATTAAAACTTTATATGCTTCAAACTACATCCCTTCACACTTAATAGGTTAAATTTATTTTTTTGCGTAATACCGAGAGCTGCTGCTAAAATGAATTATGATGATGATGCAAAAAATAGTAAATAAAAAAAACCCATGAAAAATAAAGCTGAAGCATCAACTTGGCCAATGATTAACCTAAATAGTTGAATCAGCAGTTGTAGACAGGCAACTAAGCAACTGGCAACATATGCATAAACATAAAAAAAGAGCAGGAAAAGGCCAACGATAAACTGTTGAATGCAAAGGAGTACAAAAATAAACCTCGCATCATTCGTCAGTCATTTATTTTAACTGACAGTCAGTACATCAAATCAGCCAACCAACCTGTTGCATGAAAATTAGCGTAAAATACAGACTAATTTTGCTGTTGGTTGTTAACATACGTTTTTGTTGTTTTGGAATTTTTTGCCTCAAATCAAAATTTCGCCATGAGACTGCGCATCTTAGAGGCGCGTGAGAGCATTAAATTGCTTAATTATATAACATATGAGCTGTGCGCATGCGTTGCATATTCGAAAACAAGTTGGCTCCCATAGGGCATTCGTTCAGTGCAACGTTTAAGTGTTGCCCTTGCAATTGTTGCTGCTGTTGCTGCATCTATCAGCCAATTAGGTGCGGTGCTGCCATAGTCTAGGTGCAGGTTATTTTTTATTTTTGCAATGTGAGGTAACATAAAATTTTACTTCGTTGATTTTATGGCTTAAAAATTTTGCATTATGGCTTTGGTTATTATTGAAGCTTTAAGGGCATTATAAAATGCTGGCTGACTTTTAACCCATACTGAACTGCAGCTATTTTTTATTGCTGAAATGATCGCCAAGCTAAAACGTAAATCTGACATATCTGTGTTGTATGGAGAGACTGGAGAGATTTTCACGCTTTTATTTTGACAGCTGTATCAATTTGAATTGTGAAATTCATTGTTTGCTCTAAATATTCGTTGAGTGGATTCAGCTTACTTTATAATATTGAATCAACAGCATTTAAATGTTTTAATTTTTGATAGAAAAAGATTTCAAAAAAATATTAATAAAAATAACCAATAAAATTTCTACGTAATTCATTTTGGTTAGCACAAAAATATATATGAACTTCCTAGTTATAATGGGTTAAACATTACATCCATGAAGATCAGTCAAACGAAAAGAAATTGAAGGTTGAAGGCTGCTGCTATTGCCGCTTAGGTTTAAATTAAGACATTAACTATGCAGTTAAGTGCAAAGTTTAAGGTGTAGTGCCTTTTCTTCTTCCTTCCTGATTGCTGTTCGTCAAAAAAGATTTGCTAAAAAAAAAAAACAACATAAAATTAAAGACCTTGCGGCAATTTTTTTAGCTTTCAATTTTATTACCAGCACATTTGCCGGCAAGTTTTCTGGGCAAAAGGCATACAAATTATGAAAAGCATAAAATCTGAAGGTATTGCAATTTTCACATTATAATATTACAACAATGTAAATGGCTAATTTGCATTGAAAATATTCCATTGAAAATGCTATTTGCAAGACTTAAAGACGATACCGGAAAATGTATGATGTGTGAAAAGAATTCTGCAAGACTGGAAAAAATTTTTGATTCCAATTCTATTGTGATTCTGTTGCAAGCAAATAATAAAATTTGTTGAACGAATGTTGTATTTTGCTAAAACAGGACTATATATCCTGGCTGCGAAGTTTGGATTTCTGAGTCTGAAAACGCTATCTGTTTTGCACTTTATCTGAATGATAATGAAATAAGAATAATAATATGCCGCCTCCCATGTTGTGAAATTTTTGGCTTTATGTATATAGATAAGTTAAGTTTTCTTAAAAAAAAAAAAAATAAAAACTAAAATTTATTTAACACTAGTTCGGCCGAAGATTTTTATAATTCATTTCGGCCGAAGAAGTCACCCGGGCGACTGTAGTTGAAAATATGATAAATTTTGGATATTGAGGATATTTTTTAAGAAAATTGGGGATAGTTCAAAAGTTCTGAATCATTTTTTGAAAAAAATTGGACCTATTTAAAATAAATATCTGGCAACACTAACAGCTGATTAGTTTGTCAGATTATTTACAGAATATTTAAAATGGTTTTTCCAAGGCATGGACACCAGAGTGTTCACGCCACATGACATTTTTGATAGGAAATTTAACAATTTAACAATGGACAAATCGATTTAAATATTTAAATTGATTATAATAATATTAATTTGTTAATAATTTTTTAAGAAATTATTTTTTCATTCACGTTCATTTTCTTAGTTTTACAATGAAAATTATATCAATTTTCTAGCCTTAACAGAACCGGAGTTATGAATTTTTGAAAGTGAGTCTCCAAGTCAAAAATCACGAAATTCTCTAAATTTGAATTCGCTCTATTTTGAAAAAAAAAAAATTTTTTTCAAAAAAATTCTCGAACAAGTATCTTTTCTTTTTCAATACAGAACTCATAAAAAAAATTTCAACCAAATCAAAAATGTGTCAGTCACCCGGCTGACTGTTCGGCCGAATGAGGGTTAACAATTTCATTCGGATGAAATTGAAAAAAATGTTCAGTTCTGATCAATAGAAATTTTTAATACTATTTGGAAATCTCAATGAATACCGACAACCATTTTGCTGTTCCAAACCTTTGCACCAGGGGCAACAGCCCTTTTAAACACCCTAGTAACGCTAATGCTCTTTTGAGTCTGTGGTTGCATTTTTCATTATAAAGGTGTGATTGCAATGAATGCAACATAGCTTGTTAATAACTTCTTCAAGGCTACTAAAGATGGCACAGTCTAAGCACTTCAGTCAAGCTAATTACCTTATGTACAACAACTGTCTTCGGAGCTGTCAAAGACAACTGCACAATTTTGCATACAATTCAATATCATTAACGATCGCTAGCTAAGTCTATATAGACATGCAATTTTTGCTTCATCATCAGAAATAATGGAGATATGAATTGATTGATGTATGGGACACTAAATAAAATTAAAAACATTTTAAAATCAATGAAAACACAATTTAACTCATGGGGTTTTTGCAGGACATTGCATGTTTGCTGTCGTATTGGAAAAAAAATTATAAATAAAGTCAAGTTCTTAATGTTGCTGACAGTCTGCTTTCATCATATGAATTGGTTGCAAAGTATTGCATATAAATTAAGCACATGCAAACTTTATGCGCTTATTGAACTGGAGACTTTGTTTAAAGCAGAGAGTAGTTGATTCTCAATAAATGTAATAATCAGTGCTCCTACTTTACTCAAAGTTTCATTGCTGGATATATCTTTCACCCTGAACTAAACAAAATCAACCAAATGCATGGTTTAAGTCCATAGAAGATAACAACTTTTAAAATTCGCAATTAAATTTAAGACGCAAAAAAAATTCTTCCTCATTTTTTTTTATTTTAAAGCCTTATCAATCGTCAAATAATTCCAACAACAGATTATTTTATACATTTTTATTCAGCTTCTTCTCTCTCTCTCTCTCTCTCTGCTTATTTCTTTTAAGCCGTCAATTTGCAGATATTTATTTTAAATATCTTTGTTATTTTTATTTATCTGCTGTTTACATTGGCACAACAAGCCAACGGCAAAGGTGCGGCCATCTCCTTGAAAATATCTCGACATTTGTTTGTTTGCCAAAAAAAAATCAGAAAATCGCAAAACAATTGATTTGGTAAAACAAAAGAATAAGCGAGTTGGGCACAAGGAAAAAAAAAGCAGATTTGTAGGTAGATATACTCGTTCGCAGGATGAATATTGTGACGGAATTGAAAATTATTTCCACTTTGTTTGCTTTCTCATTAAAATTTTGTACGAATTCAAAGATTTACGATTTTTGATTGCGTGCTGCCGCTTTTCACTTGTTAACTTTGAAATTTTTAATTTTTTTATTTTGGCAACCGATTTAATGGGGGGCGTATGTTTATTTATGAGAAACAGGTTAACTTCCTTAAGCTGCTGCCCTTGCGAAGATCATGAAGTTTTGATTTGTACATTAAGATGTTGCATAATAACAATGACGTTGGCGTACAGGAAGCCTTAAAGCATAAGCAAAGATTTAATAAAATATTTTTTTAAGGTTTTTTTGCATTTTTCGAATTTACAGGGTGTTACCATATATTTATTATGTAATTTTTGATTATTGACCACAAAATTTGATTTCTTCTTTCATATGACGTTAGAGATAAGTTTATTAATCCAGCATTAATCATGAAGTTATTTATTATATGCATGAATTATATATTTAGCTAATTATTTGTGTGGCATATGAAATGATTAAAAGTCTAAAACTTTTGTGAAGTAATTTGATCTAGTAAGATCTAGTAAGCTCTGGTAAAAATTTTAGCTGTTTTCATTTGATATTTGCTGGCCCAATTTAAATACAAAAAATAAGACTTAAATCAACAACACAAAGAGATGCCAATCTCTTGAGTTTTCTCGCTAGTCACTAAGAATTTTTAGACTTTTTTGATAAGCCATCAAAACTTCACTCAACTTTTAATTTACAATATCAAAACTATATGGAAAACTTTTCCTATCAAGTAATGTCTACTCACTTACATATTAAAAGTCATTTGTCTTACTTTGTTTATTGCGTTTCTATCATCTTCCCCTATTAAGTTTGTTTATTAATGTTTTCTTACTGCTTGCCATATCAATGTGCCCGATCCCTTGTTGATTTACAAATATACCCCACACTTGGTCCCCAGCTGTTTTCGACAAATGCCTGTCTTAATAACTGCCAAGTAGCGAAATGCTGACCATTTTATTTCCCAATTGCATTATGCTGTTGCCCAATGATTGTGCATTTACTGTCGGCACCACCAATATAATTGTTATATCTACAATACTTTAACAAGTACTTTCTTATATAACATTTCTCTTCTTCCTTCTATTCCACGCGTAATTCTTATTGCTCTATCTGTAGTGCAAAGAAATAATCGCACTAAATGAAAATTGATTGAATTCCATTAAGTTATTTTTGGGAAAACGTGGAGACATTAGAAATAGTCCATTGAATTTGAACAGCAACTGTGTGAGTTTACCCTCTTGCTGCTGCTGTCGCTGAATGTCGAGAAAATGATCCCTGAAGTGATTAATGTGCGGCATGCTGCATATTAAGATGTTGAAACTAAAAGTTGTATGCAGTAAATTTTTGGCGCATAAGACTCAAAGCATAGTTTGTAATTGGTTCTCAATATTTGATGCTTAAATCTGTTTACTTTGTTTATTTTATTTAATTTTTGACACATCTTAAATTTGGATTTTGTTTAAAACTGGTGATTTCGTAGAGTATCCTTTGGTGAAATTACTAAAGTTGAAATCATTAGGAAACGAATAACTTTAATTTGTGTCATAATTTATATTTTTTATAAGTTTCATAAGAAGAAAAATTTACTTTTTTCAATTACAGAAAAAGCTTATTATGCATATTTTAAGCTCTTTTAATTTATATACATTTAAATAAAAATTTAATATTTTTATTTTATTTTTTATATTAGATATATAACCCAATTATGAACTATAATTGTTTTTCAAGCTTTTTTCTTATGCATATGTTGTACATGTCTGTTAGAAATTTTATTAACTGTTTGTCTCACGAACATTTTCTTTTTCTTAAAATTTTTAATAACTTTCTTTGAATTTCATTCTACGCCAGTTTCAGTTAAATCATTATCACTTTAATAAATGGTGCTATTAACGCTCCCATATATTTTCTATCGTGAGTTAACACTCCCATGTTAATTTAAAAGCATTAAAAAACATGCCTTTTTTCCTGCAAAAATCTACAACGATATGGGAAAACATGTAACTGACACCATGGCCAACGTACATGAGTAGCAGGAGTTCAGTCATTTGTTAAAACCATAATGGCTACAGCTTTGCAATCTACTGACATCGATGGTCATTTCCGATAAAGATTGCGCCAAGTAACGCGGCGGTACGTTGTATCTACATTAATAGCCGCCGCTTAACAAAACATGCTTAAAAATACGTTCAACACCATCATCAACAACAACAAAATATTTGTACAGCTGAGGAAGGACTATAAGCTGCATGAAAAATATGCGTAAAACATGAACAACAGCGCAGTGATGAAAATATTTTGGCGTTACACGTAAAACGGTGTCACAGTGTCAATTGTTAGCATTTTTGGCTTTTGGCCCAGTGCATTAAGAAAGTGGCAATGTACAGTGGTGTGGAATGTTATTTAAGTGTTAAATATAAATCTAATTTTTAACATTGAGATCAAAAAAATTGGACTCGCAGCCAAATTGATTTGGTTCGATAAAAATTCAGCATAGGCACTAGCCTGAGCTATCGACAATTTAAAAGTGGAGTATCCTACATTGCAAATGGGTCTAATTTATATGAATTTCTAAGAGTTTTGGCCACCATTTGGAGCAATGTGCCAATGAAAAGTTTTCAATATGAAGACCCACAATATAAACTAGGCTCTTTTACTCAAATTTGAATGAACTAAGCAATCAAAATTTTATAAAATAACAGCTCGCATTTAAAATATCACCACTTTAAAACAGTATTTTTTTCATTCCCAAATTCCAATCAAATGTTCCACAGTGCGCTGTCGCCTAAAAGCAGACTATACGACGAGTGGAAAACACAAAAACTTAATCTAATGCTTGTGTTAATTAAGTTACCAAATAGCAACAACTCATTTTGGTTTATTTTTTGTAAACGAAAGGAAATTGTAATTTCCCTTATGCTTTTCGGGGGTTGGCAAACTTCATTATAGATGGAGCAGTAGCAACAACAACTTAATAAATTGTCAAAATTTCCACGGTATTTGCTACCAACTGCTCGAACTGCCAACACGGTGCGGTGCGTGTCTTGTTGCCATTTTTGCTGTTGAACAATCAACACCGCGGTCAAAACGGTCAGCATGTCATAGTTCATAGTGTTTGTCGATGCGGGTGCAGCAAGTAACTTGCAACCGTTTACCGCTTACGCTAATAAACATGTCCGCTTTAATTCGTACGCATTATTTGTTGCTTTCATTTGTTAGTGATGGCAGTTGTATGTTGCCACAATTTTTTCTTTTTTTTTTTTGACAATTTACTTTATTTTATTTATTTGTGTACAACATTTTTTGCTGTGGGCGAGCTAAAGTGTTTTTTTTTTTTTTTTTGCTTAATGCGCGACATTGGTTTGTTTGGTCATTTCCGTTGAAGAGCGGAAATTAGGTCAATTTTGGTTTAGTATATTTTTGTGTGTAGTTTGTGTGAAAACTTACCACACAGTTACAAATAGTACGTGTCGTTGTTTATTTTGTTGATAACTACATAATTTATGACAATATAACACAATACATTAGCGGAGATAAAAAATTCTGCAGCAATTAAATTTTAAATATTTGTTTTGAGGTGTAAATTAATGAAGTAAATAAAAATAACAAAAAATTTGCATTTTGCTGATGAATTTGTTATCAAATATGGTTGTTTTTTAAGATTATAAATAAACAGTTTATTTGGTTTTTATCAACTGATTACACTGGTGAACAAATATTAAAAAAAAAAATTTTGCTGAATGTTTTGATATATTTTTTACAAAAAACGAGCGTTTAAGTCCAGCATAACTTTATTTCTCAATTAGCTTGGCATTTTAAAATGAACATGGAACATATCTTTTGACTTTTGACAAAATATTACGTAAGTCTTGCGTTGAAGCAAAGAGTTTATGCTGTATTGAATTATTACCGTAGATCGATAGAGGTTGTTTTGTCAAATGTCCACAATTATTTCTTGACGTTTTTGGTTCACTTTTCATTAAATTTTGAATTAAAAACTTGTTGGTTAATCATAAGATAGTGAGAATTTAGTTCATTAAATTTCAATTTCAATTTTCTAGCTTTAACCCAACCGAAGTCATGAATTTTTGAAAGTGAGCCTCCAAGCCAAAATCACGAAATTCTCAAAATTTGAATTCGCTCTATTTTTATTTAAAATCGCGAATACGTGTCTCTTCTTTTTCCATACAGAACCCATAAAAAAGATTTCAGGCAAATCGAAAATGTGTCGTCCGAAAAGTGTTTGGTTTGTAAAAGACTGTCCCATATTGGCAATTTACAACTTACTTATTAATTTTAACTCCTGATAGAATTAAGTGTTTTAGCATATTGATGACTTATCAAAGTTTCACTTTCAGCCGCTGAACATTCAAAGCAGTTTTCGCAAAAACATTATTTGTTCATCATCAAAAGGTTACCAAAAGTTTTATTGTTAAAATTTATTATTTCCATTTCTGCATGCACTTACCATCTTGACACTGTAAAAAAGAAAAACTAATGTTACTAAATGCTGTGACAAAGAGAAAAGAAAGTAACAACTAACAATGACATGCAAAAGAAACTGCAAATTAAATATGGTCGTAACAGCTTAACCCTGCAATGGTCTCTAAGGGATGGCAAATATAAAAAAAACAGCTCAACTCATGAAGTTCAACACACAAACTGAAAAAGTCTGAAGTTCAAAGTTGAACGGAAGTAAGAAAATCAGCAAAAGTAGAAAATGCAGCAGAAAAAGAAGTACTAGACAGGAAAAACATGAAAATTCAAAGTATTTTTTTTTTTTTTTTTTTTTGAAAATCAGCAAGATTACCAGGGTCAACACAGCGGCGCGCTGTTTTCCATCTTCATTTGTCTATCTGTCGGATGGTCAACTTTTTTATTTTATTTTTTACGATGCTTTCTCTTTTACATCACTCTGTACTTAGAGTTCAAATAAAGAGCGAAAAACTTTTGTCATTTAATCAAAGTTGCAACTTTTTTCCAGGAGTTTATTTTTGAACAGGAAACATGAAAAATGCGGGAACTCGAACGAAAAGTTAAGAGAAAAAGTTAATTTGATGCGCTCACGCCCAAAAGAAATGTGGGGCGTTGTCAACATTTGTTGGAAAAATTATTTAATGGAGTAGTTTTGTTAATAAAACTCATTTAAGAAAGCTTTTGAATATTGCAAATTTTGATAACAAAAAAAAATATGCACTTTCACCGGTCAATTCAACTACAAGCTTTACTTTTGCATTAAATCAATTTTGAGCATTAAAATTCTAAATATCTGCAGCAAAATCAAAGCTGTAAAAAAAATTTTTTTCATTATAAAATTCTTTACAATCAGATTATCTGATTTTAACACTGTCCAGCGTTTTCTTTTCTTTGCGGTTATTTTTGCACTTCGTTGTTTCTTGCTTACAGCAGTAGAAAAAAAATTATAAATAAATTAAATTGAAGAAGATTAAAAAAAAATAAACCCTCCAAAAAGGATACAAAAGTAAAAAAAAATATTTAACACTAAAAAACTCCGCACTTCCAAAGCAGACCCTACGGCGTGCACAAAAATCAGTACCAAAAAAGAAATTGTGAAACCACAAAAAAAAATAAAATCAAACAGTTGTTTATTTTGCGGTTTTCTACACTTGTTATCAAGGATATTTTTCCTTCCTTTTTTTCTTCTTCTTTTTTATTTTTTGTTCTTATTTTATTTTTTTATTTTGTTATTGAAGCTGTTGCTTTGATTAATTTAAAAATTCAACTAAACAAAGTGTGAAAAATTTCACATTAAACCAAAGGAAAAAAAAAGGAAATGAAAGAAAAACAAGGGAAACTGTAAATTTGATTTGAATTTGATAAGGATTTTGCTTGCGAGGCTGAATTATAAAAAGGTTGTTCTTTCAAATATAAATAAAAAGTTTGTAAAAATTAAATTTCGCTAAAAAGAATTAGGTACTTTTTTTTCAACAAAAATTGGCAAGAAAGCTTGCAACGAAGCGCCTGCAAAAAAAATTATATCAAAGAGTTACGAAAAAAAAGTTAAACAAACAGAAAAAAGAATGAATACTTTGCTTGGGAGTAGTAAAACGAAGACCATGTCTAAAGAAAGCAAATGATTTTTTCAATTGTATCGAAAAAACATTTTATTTCTTACGCGGCGTAAAAGTCACAATAAAAATAAGAACAGCAACTGGTACCAGCACTTATTCAATAATTAATTTAAGTGCTCTTAGCTTAAAATATATCAAAAACAGCTCATGAAACCAAACTTTCCATAGTACACTTATTTAAGAAAAAGAGAGAACTACATAAAATTTCGTTGTAATTTTATTACATTTCAGATTTAAACATCCACATCAGCAACATAAATTAAAAATTTCTAGGTTACTGTGCAATGCTCATCATGTCGTATGATTAGGATGTTGATTCAGCAAAAAAATAGTACGAACATAAGGTTTTCCCGAACGTCAAGCAGCACTTCAACTTGACCACACAATTAAACGTATCAAGCAAAAAGAAAAAAGAAAATGCTTGCAAACGTCTTACCACAAAAATCAACAGTAAAAGGGTTATAGCAGCAAAATTTCATTTTTACGCCATAGCTACGCTACAAGTGTGCTGGTAACGTAAAAATTTTGAGTAAAATCAAATCAAGAAAAGTGCTATTTCAATCGTAGCTTTACGCTTCATTTGTTTGTAAGGGTTGTTAGCAGAAAAAAAAAACCTAATTCCTAGAAATCAAAAAGAAGCACTGGCTATAATAAGAAAATTGTTGAAAGTGCAAAGAAATGTAGAGTAAAGAAAAAACTAAGATTTATGAACATGAAAAATACAAAAGCAAAAAAAAAAAGAAAGGAAACAGAACTTAAAATTCCACTTATTGATGGTCAACAGGCACAACGTTATGATGGGCTATCAAAAAAAAAAAATTATTTGGCATAAAATTGCAAGCTACATTTATTTTGCTGAAGCAATCGTCTGTGCAAATTCTTGGCCTACTTGAGTGGGCGCCACAGTCTTTTGCTTGTTCTTGCAATTTTTCCAATAGTTGAGTTTATTTGACGTTAGAGTAGTTTAGCCCAATTTAAATGCAACTACACATAAAAATGTTTTAAGACCATTCAAAATCAAAGAGCGTTCATTTTTGAACGAAATATTAATTTATTGATTTTATGAAAATATTAATGAGGCTAATAGGTAAGAGTGATTTAAATATGCACTTAGCAATTTTAACATCATAGTTTTGAATGTTACTCGTACTTTTAACTAATACGCTTGACTTTTCACTTATCACTTTTCATTCATTACTAAACTTCTATCCCACATTAGTTATCATTCTTATTTTTTTGTTCTCGCTTGATTGTTAACTTTTCACCATTATCATTTGTTACTTATCACTAAGCTCTTATCAGTTACAATTATTTTTGCTACGATGTTCCTCTTCTAATTTTATATCTTTTTCATATCTCACTTATTACTCTTCACTTGTGACTTTACGCTTATAGCTTTTCTTTATTTCTAAGCAATTACCACATATTCAATAGTTATTTGTTTATAAATTACACTTATCATATATCAGCCATCATTTATAATTTACTACTTCAAAATATTTTTGCTTAACATTTTTTCTTATAATTTATGTTCTATACTATTTATCAATTTCCACTTATTATTTTTCACTTATCAAGTTTTGCTAAATACGTTTTCTTTTTACTTACCAATTTGTACTTATCCACTTGATAAACTTCAATTAATGTTCTTAAAACATGTTCCATTTATCATATCGCTTATATATATCGCTTCACCTTATCACCTTGTAAGTTTTACTTGTCACTTATCTACTCAACACTCGACGCTCATCACTTATTATTATTTTAAATATCACTCATTATACATATATCGCTAAGCGGCTATCATTTTTCCTCACAATTTTGACTTATTTTTCCTATTAACTACTTATTCTTTACTACTTAACACTATTCACTTATAACATTTCACTTATCACTTTTAATGTAACTCTTTTCTTTGTCAAAGACCGATTTTCCCTAATCACTCATTACGAACCACTTTTCACTTATCAAAATTTAGTCAATAAACTGTGTTTGAAAAACTTTCTTTTATTTTTAATCTACTTAGCTCCACAATAAATTAATTAACCCTAATACACAATGTCAATCAATTGAGCAAATTCTATACCTTGCCAGTGTTACCATTTGATGAATAAAATTTCACACATAGACATAAATCGTGCACCTCAACGCACAGGTACGTGTGCGTGATACCAAAGAAGCTGGATCATTGGCTTTACGCAATTTTGTGCATTAAATTGCAACAGGAAATGTGCTATCAGCACATGTGCAAACATTCACACGCACACATACACACACAAATGCACAAATTAAGGAATGCACTCATTCACCAATACAATGACAGCTAAAAGATTTTGTGACTGAGCATTGGACCAAAAACAAAGTTGCATACAAATTCATATGATATGCCCGCCAGCAGATGGTGCCACAAAAGCAGCTGAATGTTCATGCCTGGCAAATTGTAGAAGAATTCTAACATTCATATGGTAGAAGGATATTCACAAACAGCGGCAGCAACAACAATCAGTGAATTTCATTTTGGTATAAATTACAGTAGGAGAAGACGGAACAAAAAAAAAGTTCAAGAAATTAAACCAATATTTAAAGTTTAAGGCGACTATGGTATTAAATCTCGAAAAAAAAAATTATTGTATATTTTCAGGAACTTGTCTTCAACTGTGGCTTTTTTTCAGACGAACAATTTTTTTCAGTTTTAAAAATAAATATAAATTTCGTACAGATATTGATAAGTCATTAGAAAGCATTTTTCCAAACCCATAAATAAATATGAAGAAGGTACACACATTTTGACGAATGTAACTAGCACACCCTTTATTAAATGATTTTCACAGAAAATCCTTATTTTCAAAAACTAAAAAATTACATTACGGGCCCTAGACTGCTACTTTTAAGCTTCAACCTACAAAAATATCACAACTACGTTGCAACCTCTTGCCAGTGTTCCATTCTCTCGACAAATAATTTTGAGCAAATTCTCGTGGTTCTCGATTTCCGTCGTCCAGTTGTTATTTGGTGTGAGAGTGGTGGTGCGTTTGAAAATCGGTTGACATTGTGTATTGCATTAGACTGCCACTGATACCGCACCACCACTGCCACTGTCCCCGCTCATATTCTGTTGCAATGAATTCAAGTTGAAAATTGAAAGAGGCGATATCCGGCCACACCGCGTCCGTTCGTTCGTACGCTTGTTTGTTCATCGCTCGGTTTCAAATCAGTCTAATCCTTTTTACGCTTTGGCTTAGTTTGGTTTGGTTTGGTTTATTTTCGGAGTTGAATCTTCTTTTCATTTTATTTGGCCTGTGGGCAGTCATCCTATCATTGCGTTGTCTGTAAATATTAACTTGCAGAAGGTCAGTAGGAAAAATATTCACTATTTAATTTTGTTATCATTATTGCTGTAAGAGTGAAGATGGGCAAAAGGCAGATAATGAGTCTTGCGCTTATGTGCTCTGAAAACTGATTATAATTATGTTGGAACAAAGATGGTAGCAATGATTTTCTCCAAGGCCAGCTAGCAGCAAATGAGGTTTTTGATTGTCAATAACATCAGAATGCTTTTACATTTTTTTTCTCTTGCTTATAGCATTTTATTAGTAAGGAACTTTTAACTTTTTCAGCCTTTTTCACACTTTCCAACAGGTTTCAAATTTTTTTCGACTTATTGGTTATTTTTAATCTTTGTTGTCTTTTCTAATATTTTCCATATTTTTTCGACTTGCACCATTTGTATTTAATTATATTATATATACAAAATATTAATATTAAATTGAAAAATAAAAGTAATGAATCCAAATCTCCTCACAAAAGAAAGTATACAAAAATGACATATGTAAATTTCCTATTGGGTACATGTGCGTCGATGCGTCCATATGTTTTATTGTTAACAGAGTGTTGTGCAGCTTTTCAAATAAACCGTTATTTCGTTCGTAAATCTTCTTTTTAACAGTTATTTGAGTTGTGTTGCCACATGTACTACATATTGTTGCTGTTGTCGTTACATTTTGACCAACTTGTATGTGTCACAAAAATACTTGATAAGTTGCTTTATTGAGTTTTATTTAATTTTTTTTTTATTATTATTTTTGAAAGCAAATTTCTTAAAGCATTTTTTATCTGCTCCATAGAGCAGAGTTAATATTTATTGATTTGACACTCGTGAGATTTCTACAATAAATTTTTTTTAAGGTTACAGATATTGACATAAAGCAAAAAATTAGTTCCAAAACATATTTTTAAGTCTCATTTCAAAGATTGTTTTAAGCTTACAGTTAACTCCAAAAATTTGATGTATATTGAACTTTTCACTGTTCTCGAGATAAGCACAGTTTCATTTGACTTTCAGTTATTTTGCAAATATTCTGCGTGATGAAATAAACTCTTTCAGAAGAATTAAAAAAATGTTCTCAAATATAAAAAAATAGCACAACCATGTAGGAAAAATTTTGGAAAAGTAGTAAACTAAGCGGAAATGTAGCACGCTGGATATCATTAGAGTAAAAATGCTTTGCAGTAAACAGACGAAGTACATTGACACACACAGCCAATGTCAATTGTGGTTAGTAAAAAAGAAGTAAAAGACACAGTGAAATAATTTCCGAACAAGCGAAAGTAGGAAACAAAAAAAAAGGAAGATTGACATAGAGAGGGTTGAGAAAGGTCTCAAAGCTCAGCAGTAGATACAAGCCCTACTATTTGAACTTTTAGAAGAGCGGTTTCCGCCTGAGATGGAAATCTACTTGGTATACTATATATTTATTATAAAAGTATCGATATTTATTTCTGAACAAAACAACTTTGAAAGAAATTCATATACTCAGTAATATTTGGTACTTTGCAAATTTCAAAATTATACTTATTTTCGAGCAAAGTATCGTTAGAAAGTATATTCAGTAAAATATCGAGTAGTTGTGCCTGATAAAATTCATTTCATTTTTCTTCATTTTCTCTAGCACAAGTTGATATCTGGTACAGGAAGTGTTGCGAAAACTTTGACATTCAATTGGAAGCCGAATGGAATGCAAGAAATGTTGCCTGTCTCTTGAACTTATTGGCAATTAGTAGTGAGCGTTTAAGTGAAAATGGATTAGTAGCAAAAATTGTGGCTAAAAAAAAAAAACTTAAGTTTTCATTTCTATTGTGTAACAGCAGTTGGTTGTCTAGGGGGCGTTTAAAGGAAATTGACTGCCAAGGATAGCAGGAAACTTCAAAGAATAGAGAGTAATTTGAGATATAAGAATTTATAAAAAATAAAGTTAACTGAAATGCTTAAGTTTTTGAATAACAACAAAAAAGTCTTTAGTAAATTCAACTAATAGCACAACAAAATTAAAAGGAAATTGGATTTAAGTGTAATTTAAATTGGATAGTTACAAAAAACTTCAAGCTTAAATGAAGCTATCATTACTAAAAAATTTAGGAACATTTTCTTTAGTGATAGCACGGGCATAATTTTGGGCTCAGAAGTAACTAGTCCGTAGCATTTTATATGCTTTTTTTTCTGTCAAATCTCTACGTATAATTTAGACATGTAATGAATCCCTGGCTCTTTTTTGAAATACTATATTGTACATGTGCTGTTAGAATTTAATTTTTGGAATTAATTTAACTTTTAATTAGTTTAATACTTTTTCATATCCTTTACGTTTTATGTACAACCAGGTTTGATGAGTTAAATATCCCAAACCCAATGAAGGCTCATTATACAAAATGTTAGCACTTTAGTGACAAAATGATACAAAAATTATATCGATATATCACATTTGATAATAATTGCTTATGAGTCTTTTTTGATTATTTATTCAAAAAAATTAAATTTCTCACCTTACCCTCTGAGTAAAATGTAAATATTCGTTGTACTAAATAGAGGCCATATCGCTTACGTCAGTATAATGTGTGATAGCAATAACAAAAATTACATACATAAAACAATAAGAATACAACAAAAATGGTATCATCAGTGTCCCTTAAGCCGATGAGTGAGAGTTTCTAAGGCTGATATCTTCGATGCGTCTGCTGGAAAAGTGTAACACCAAATTAGCTACAAAACACCAAAAAAAAAATATTTTGGCTTTACTTTGTTTCACTTTTTACTTTGATTCTTATTAGATCTATGCGAAAATAAAAACATATCAGGCTTAAAAACTTTCACTCAGCGGCTTAAAGGGCACTGATGATTCAATTTAGCAATAAATGAAACTAGTATTTTTAGCTTTAACGATTTTATTGCTTTTGTTTTATGTACTTTTTTGGTTAAATCACACCTTTTACTGAACAGTAAGTTAAGTAAAATAATTTCTCTAAACTTCCAAGTTTTGTTTATGTAGCTTTCTATATTTTCGATATTAAATGTGACATTGTTGTAAGTATCATGCGTGTTAAAAACTTATCTACATCATCATTCTGTTCGATATCCTTGCATATTGCATATGTATAGAGCATTTTGTTTATATCACATGCTTGATGAGAAATCTAATTAAATTCACACATTGAATTCAAAATTAAATATAACACGTTGACAAGCCAACAACACCATCAGCAGCAACATCAGCATTTGCTACCGCAACAACAGCAGCAAAACCAACAATAGTGAGATAACCAATTTAGAATTCAACAATTAGAGATTCTGCCTTAATGACAGACAGCATTATTTCGAAAACAACACCTTTACCAATAACGCCAACATCAACAACAACAATACAAACACAAATACAATTAAATTAATTCAAATCACATGCGCGCATTTTAAGTGGGCTTCACAACAATATCACGTCCTATGTATTAGTGTGAAGCGGATACGGATATGCAACATATGCGCGTGTAATTTACAAAATGGACGCGTGAATCGCATTGTGCAAAATGTGATTGTTTTGTTTTACGTTAATGTATTTTATGGCGATAGAATAAAATTACATTAATTAAATTTGATGAAATTAACAAAGTTTTTGGGTCGGTTTTTGGCTAAATAAAAACTTTTTCATTTATGTAATTCAAATCATTTTTTTCCCCAACACCGCACTTAAGTATTAAAAATCAAGCAACCGCATGCACCTATATTGCTAATAAATCTTTACATCCTTTAGGACACTTCGACTAACCCAATTTAAAAAATCCTATAATAAATTGCCTTTGTATGCTTTTAAAAAATTAAGTAAATCATCAAAGCAAATATAATGGCCCCAAGACAGTTTTTTTTTTTTTTTCTTCTAATATTTGGCATTTTTCCTTTTCTTGTGTGTCCAGCCGCATTTTGCATAATACGTTCAATATATGCGTTATTATCCTATTATATATGAGTAGCTTTTTATAGAGCGTATTTTCCTTTTCTTACTTATTTATTCACTCTTGTATTTTAATCTACGGTAAATCTTTTGCGCATATCCTGTTGCTTCAATAGCCCTTTGGTACCAAATACGTTCTGAAGCATTATGTGGGCATCAGCTACATCAATGCAAATAATTTATTTGCTTTATGTTGATATACCACATACAAAGGACTAAGTGTACTAAGAAAGGCAAGGCATGAAGCAATAATCCTTGGCTTATTTTATGAATGTGAAAATTTTTAAAAATTGAAGTTTATGTTAGCGTATGCAAATAAGTAGCTTATGTTCATAGAGTGGTGATTTACTAATTTAAACTACTATAACGTGTCTATATATAAAATTCTTTAAAGTAGGCTTATACATAGGCTAATAATTATTATAAAAAGATTGATCAGAAAATATATATGTTACTTGTTAGTAGCTTTGAATTCAAGCAGAGCGTTTGAGAGCTAACTTGTTAACATTTTTTCATAGATTTGAAAATAATCGAGCATTTCAAAATGTAAAAATTTTCTGCATAATTATAAATTATTAGAATAAATTTATTTTAAGAGGAAAAACCACAGTTGTTTTTGTTGATGATTTCATTAAGTTGTTATACCAAAACGATTGGTTACTTTCTCTGACAACATGATTTCAAACCTGAAGGAGAGTTTCAATTACTAAACTTCCAAATCAACTGCAACTGTATTCTTTAAGTATTACAGTCTACCAAGCACACTTAAAATAAAAAGATGAAGTTAACTTGACGTGCTTTTGACTGTGACAGTCTTAAGATTTGCCTTAGTATTTTCATTCATTTATTTAATTCAAGACTGCTTTCAATTTTCTATAAATTACCTTATAGCATTTTCTTAAGCTTATTATAAGGTTAATTTTTTCACCGCATTAGCACCTCTTCAATTCAACTAAATGAAAACTTAATTAGATTTTCCAAGAGCTTAAGAAAAGAAATGGAAAGCTCTTTCACTCGTATCTGTATCTTCTTACAGTGAAAAGCAGGTTGAAGCAAATAAGAGAAACTGCCATAATATACGATAATATTTAGCACGTGCTTATATATATTAGAGAGTTCTATTTATTAAGCACAGCATTTTAAATTCGTTGGTATAAGAACAATTTTACTCGCAATTAAATTAGTTACTTAAAAATGTAACAACTGCCGAAAATCCCAATAAATTGGGCTTATTACTGATAAAAATAATTCGAGTTTGTTTATCAAAAATAACGCTTGTAAATAAAAACTACCGTCTGAAGATCCTTGTCCAAAAAAATATAAGAAAATGATATTTTTTGATCACATATTGAATTTAATTCAATGGAATACGATTCTATTCAAAAAGAAAATCACATCAGTTCTAGAAATTCTCACTCATCAGCTGTGAGGTCACTGATGATTCCATTTAGTAATGAATGAATTATATCGATATACTCAATTTTTCAGAGATGTAATTTTGCTACCCACAATTTTTAGTCAAATATGTAAATTCACATGTTTTAAGCGTTCCCGGAGAGCTCAAGCACAATAAGTTTTTTTTGAAGGATTATAGTATTTAATGTTTTCCTTAACGTCAATTTTTGTCAGAGCTTACATTTTTCTTTTATACTACAAATAAGAAGTAAGGACACTGCCACTCTTTTAAATGTCCTTTATTAATAAACTTACATTAATCAAGCTATATGCTATAGTGACTAGGTCGACCTTGTTATATATAGAGAATATTTAATGTTAAACCCATCTCCAAATTATCTCTAAATCTTTTTGCAAGCAATTTTTCATGCATACTATATATAATGCGAACATAAAAAATTGTTTGCCATAAAATTCCAATTGCACGCATCCTTCGCATTTCACGCACATCAGTAAAACATATTTTACTCTACGAGTATCCTGCAAACAACGCATAAATATTTCTTTAATTAAATTCAAAATTCTAGTCAGGTAATGGTAGTAAAGAAAAAATGAAACAACAGTGTGGTGCAACAGTGATGTTGCTGCATGATGCTGCTCCTGCTGCTGCTGCTACCGTGTCCAGGAATCTATGTCAAGTAACACGCGCAAGGGCAACAAATACAAAAATAACAAAGACTAAGAAAAGTGAAAAAAAAAAATTCATTGAATATTGCAACTATCAACGAGTGAGTGTAAGCGTACTGGTATATCCTGCAATAGATAACAAGGCTGGCTGGCTTACTGTTAGAGTTACCAAATGTATTTTATAAATTCATTCAAATGCATTTTTCGTTTGTGAAGTTGCACTAAAGTAGGATATTTCCAATTGAAAAATTCTCTTCGTGCAACTTTGAATATTTTGTGCTTTGAAACATCTTTATGTAAAAGATATAGTACAATTTGAGCTAAGTGCGGCAACACTAACATTTGCTGCTGAACCCATTACTGTTGCTACGAAATACTCGTAAAAGACATAAAAACCAAATGCGCTCACAAAAGCTGAAAGGAAGCGCACTCGTCAATGTCGTTTTTATCGATGCCTTATCTCGCTGACTGACGCTGCCATTAGATGTCGTTGCTTTTGCATAAGATTTCCTTTCTGGTCCAATTTGTAATGTGCATAAATCATTTTTTCTGCCTTAGCATCCCGTTGAATTGCATTGTTCGTATTTTGAGTTAAGCTATATACTTCACATCTTGCGTATGCCAGATTCTGAATCCAATTTTATACTATTCAGGTTATATGTACATAAAAGCGTATGGAACTTCTATGGCTGCAAACAAAAAATAGACAAAGAAGCCGCAGCTGTTAGTAAAATTTTGGAGAAATTTTTTTAATGTTTCATTAAAGCTGTATGTGCGAAAACATCAGCAGTGCATATTGTAAAACAAAGTCCATAAATCTGTTTACATATTCGACTTGAATTTCAAATTTATTGAGAGAATTTTGACACGGGTTTTCATTGTTGCCAATATTGTGAAAACGATATACTGAAGCAAAAAGTAACCTAATCTGATATGACATTTCCAGAAGCTTGTTTTTTCATCACAAGGCTGTGATTTTATTGGCATAAGCCAGTTCTTCCAAATGAATCTAAAAGTACCGTTTAGCATAACACAATTAGAAATTAGAGCCTAGTTCGAATTGTGCTGAGAGATTGTTGTTGTTAACGATTCGTCACTTTAATCTGTCAATATGCGCCTTTGAAATGTTAATAATTTTTGAGAACATTCTTTGTCTCCCCGATCTTCTAAATCGATTTTCTATATGCAGCTGTGACGTCAATGATTTCTTTGGAGCTGATGGTCGATGACTGAATGTCACTGATGAAATTAGGAAGAAAGTCGGAGATAAAACGGAACCCACGAGAACTGTATCTTTTACGAAATTTTAATTGAAAGTGAAACCGTCTATCACAACTCGAATAGAGCGGCCACTGCGATACCTTGTGCTGTAACGAGCATATGAATTACCCATGCCATGTTTTAATTTTGAGACGAGAGCACAAGTGTGGCTCTAAATTAAACGTCTTTGAAACATCCAAACTAAAAATCATACTAAGAAATTCGTTAGGAAACCTTAATACCTAAATTTCAGCAACTTTTTTAAATTTTAATTTAAATTCCAAGCACCTCATATTATGGTTACTCGATAGTCTTAATAACAAGCAAAATCCATCAGTTTCTTTGCCACCTATGCAAATTGCCTAGCCATCTTTGAATTTTGCATACAAATTGGAAAATTGCAATAAATGCGATGATGACAACAACAACCAAAGCGAAAACCGATTCAACTGTCACAACAAAGGCTAAATAACTCGTGCATACTATAGAAGCAAAGACAAAATTAAGCCCTTTGCATCATTGTGGCAACGAATTGTCCATGTATCAGAATTATGAATACTTCATCTGTGCTACGTGGCAACAGCCATCATTCTATGTTTAATGGCAGTACACGTAGCGATGCATCGATTTCTTTAGGAAGCGCAAGCAACTTTTACTTGAAGTGAACATCCGTTTCCGCTTAATCAAGAGCAAAGACGCAAGATTAAAGTTTACAACTGTGAAGCATCGAAAGGCCTATCGCATATCAGCAAAAACCGTGAGCTTTGTGCTTCAAATTAGAGATCATGAGGAATGTATCGATACTTATATATCATGCTGTAATACTCATCATATTTCTTTGTATATTTTTTATGCTTTCCAGGAGTCAATATGTTCATAATAAGGATAATATTGATCAGTTGATTTGTTGCGTTGAGTTGATTAGATGATTTAAAGTTTCATGTTCTTCTTACCTAGTCACTTTATTTTTTCCTTATATAGCCCTTGAAAGTACTCAACCATCATTATGTTCGACAGCTCCTCAATCGTACGACTAATTTAAATAATTTTAATAGCAATGCATGACAAAAATATCAGCTACCTTTTGCTATTAGAATCTCTCCAGAGAAAGCAAGTGAAATAATATTAAAGTTTCGCTTTAAATCGAACCAACTACTGTCTAAGTAACAGTTGGCGTGGAACAACTTCCGCTGAACATCTTACAACCGTTGATATTTCCGTCTCGAAATATATGCCACGTAAATGAATTTGGCGTTGATTTCGTTGTTGATGACAATGATAATGACATTTATGATGGAACAAATGCTTGCTACATCTCTGCTTATGCTGATGATGATGATGATGAAATTTTGGAAAATTGCAATTTCGCTTCCCAAGTGTTTTCAATTTCTACAGCCCGATGGTGTGCAATTTTGTTGTTCTTGTTGCAAAATTGCAGTTGTTGCTGTTTTCATTACATCTTACATCCGTTTCAATTGCATTGAAATATGGCCACCAATTGACCTCATTTTCACGCAACTATCTGTTGAAATTGTGCGATTTGTCAAATCCGTTTGGCAACACTTGGTAGAGTTGCATAAGACACTGTGGCCATAACAGGAAATCGAAGTTGCAGCTGTTCTGTGGATTTTTTGAAGCGGATGTTTGAAAGATGAAAAGCAGCGTAGCAAAATTAAATATTGACATTCCTATTATATTGACGACAGTTATGTTTGGGGCTGATTAAGACCTTAAACCGTTTTATTAAAGCTGGTAAATTTTTAACCCAAGTTTGTCAAAGAACGAAATAACCATTACTGAAATTCCATCGTGAAAAATCGATATATTTAGGAACATTTGCTATCTCATTTAAAATTTTCATTCCGTGGAAATACCAGCCCCTCTCAAAACTTCTTTCATGGATAGAGAGAAACAGTAAGCTTATATGTCTTTTTAATGAATTCTTGAATTTGTAAAGTCTCAACATATATATGTATGTGATTTGGTGAAGGGAAACTGTAAGCTTATAGTATATGTCTTTCTAATGAATTCTTGAATTTGAAAAGTCTGTAAAATTTATAGTCTCTGTTCAAATATACAATAAATTCATTTGATTTAATTCTAACGCAAGCTGCACGTATTACTTGAAATTCATTATTGACATGAGCTGTCAAAATAATTCTCACATTTTATGTCACTTCGATTAGCGTCAAATTTAATTTATTTCAATTTTCTGCGCTCACCTTTATTTTTCTATTTCTCTTTACTTTTCACTTAAGCAATGCAGAGCCTACTCACACACATTACAAGGCATACATATATCCTTACCAACCTATCTCTTGCAATTGCGTGTCTAGATTAAGTTAATTAAATAACTCCCACAAATTAAATACAAAATCGAAATCGAACATAACAAACGTTCGAAAAAAAACCCATTAGCAATAAAATTTCATAGGCGAAAATTTGGAAAATCTGTTTGTGTTTTTTGTTTCCAACCCCAAAATTAAACAAAGAGTCACGCGTTAAACATAAATAAATGTAGACAACAACAAAAAAAGAACGAAAAAAAAAAGGAAAATGTCATAAAAATACAACATTTTATTTTTAAGTTATCTTTTCTGGTCGTTCATAACGTACATAATTTAATGTTGTTGGACGTTATTATCCTTTGACAGACACACGTATGTGCAGACGAACAAATGGACAAACACCACGCAGCCCTGCTGTCCATATGCAGTTGACGCGTGCGACAGAGTTTTTTTTTTTTTTTTTAAATCACTGCTGTTCCTTTAAAAAAAAAAACCTGTCTCAGTGTCTGCAACTGTTTTTGTCAGTTTATAGTTGGAGTGCGTCTGGGCAGTTAGTGTATGTGGATATATGCTTCCAAGTGTTTGTTGTATACATTATGGTCAAAGCATTAAAAAATATTTTCATATACCAACAACCGCTTTTTAAAAAGGATTTTTAAATGGGTAAATAAATCATTGTAAAATTTTCAAAAAAAAAAAAGAAGACAAGAAAATATGTTTTGGGTGTTTTTTTTTGCAGAACAAACTGGTAAGGGTAGATATCATAGAAAAATAAATAATTTTCTCAAAAAAAAGGCACGTAATCTTTAACATGTTTCCGTGTGAATGTTGCATGTTTTCTTTTTTAATTTCGAACGGAAAAAACTGTTACTAGGTCATATATATATTTCTACTATATGCTATTAATTACAAAAACTCTAAATTTTGCGAAAACTTTCAAGCAAATCTTCCTATCTTGTAGTAAATTTTATTGCATTTCTCTCACAAATCACAGGATTTATCACTGCATAAATCACACGCTAATCCAGTTGAAATGGCGCCCATGGTGCATGTATTAATTACTTCTATGCCAAAAATTAAGTTAGCGCTTTGCAGCTAAGCTTATTAAGCGTTAACATTGCGACAACTTCAACGCTTTCATTTAACAATGTGGCAGAAAAGAGGATAAAAAAAAGACGCGTTGCTGAAGTTTTAACCAGTTTTGAACAAATGCAAAGTGTTATTTCATTGAAATATTTTGAGCACATACTAAAAATCTTTTAAATTAGCAACGAATAATTTTTTAAAAACACTTAAAATATTGCTTAAAAAAATGCATTCATTTTAAGCCGAATTTCATTTTCTATCAGAACGTCAGGTGTAAAAGTTCTTGCATATAACTTCAATTTAATAATGCTCTGTTGATATTCTGTAATATCAGATATCAAAAAATCTTTCTGTAAATTATGTACCCATAATGAAAATAATTTTGAGCTTAAGTGTTAAGAATTTATATAAGAGCTAGCTACAAGGCCATTTAGCAGAATATTAATAGAGTAATGAGTAAACATGGCTTAAAAGAGTGGGCTACATATCCTTCAAAATATTTCAACCAAAACCGCTTGCAGTATAAAATGTGTTAAAGAAAATGTATAAATATGCTGCACGTTGCAATTTAATAATAACATTTATTATAAGCAGCAGTAACAGCCAAGAAAATCAAGAGAGTAGCAACACTGACTTGATGCTTTACACTCACACTCGCAGTCGTACTACCATTTATTAACTTGCAGATTTTACTTAACTTCCGGTTCGTTACTTTTGCGGCAGCTAATGGCGTCACATGTGTTGCTTTGTAGCAGTTTTCTTTTGCCCTTAATTATGAGTTGTTGTTAATTGTTGCTATATAGCTAAAATAACTACAATTGCTGCTGCTGCTGTCACTGTGTTGCTGCTGTAGCTGCCTATCATAAGGCGCCATAAAATATGCTACACAGCAATAGTAGCATATGAATTCAATGTGTTGGGCGCCAAAATGTATGTCGACTGCTTTAAGTGCGGCTTAGTTTTAATTAGACAAATTTTTTAGTGCTCTAATGCACGCATACAAACGTAACACTTTGTGGTGTGTGTGTGTGTGTGTGTGTGCTAATAATGTGCCTTGATGTGCGTGCCTAGTCATCTGTCTGAAGCATAATTTGTGATTTTTATTAAACTTAAATGAAAGTGCGAATATATTGCAAGTAATTTTATTTTGTATACTGTGGTAGTATATTTTCTGCGAGTAATTTCCTATATGATATTTAATAATTCATATTTTTCAAGCGATTCTTTGCAACTATAAGCTGATAATATACAAATAAAAATTAACAACAAAAATATTTCAGCAACACAAAAAAACATTTTAAATAACATGATAAATCCAGATATCCTTAGACAACGTCAAAGAAGACGTCTAACAGACAATACATAGTAAAATAACGCCTCTAGAGACAAAATCGATCTTACAGCGTCTTTTCAACTTTAACCAATTGTTATGCAGAAAATATTGGAAATAAAAGGCACTCAGTTACCAAAAATTTCATAATAAATAAAAAATGCATGAAAAAAACTTCTAAGTGGTAGATTCCAAATCAACGAATCGGTACCCAGTAGGAAAACTCAAGCTTATTTTCTAAGCAAAGAACTCGAACGAGTCGTGTTTTGTGTAAAAAAAATTTTCAAAATTTAATCATTTTTAAGAAACTTTTTTATCCCTGTCCTTAATTCTTCAAGATTAGTAGCGAGCTAGTCAAAATTATTTTTAAGAGATTTAAGCAGATTTGAACTACTAAAGCTCCCATGCGCACGATCCTGACAGTAGCATTTAACTGTTCCTCGCATTTTCTTTTACTTTATGTTATTTATTTTGTCACAGCGGTTTGTTGCAAATTTTTTGGCAAATTACTGAATTTTAGGAAATGTTAAGCCTATAACTATTTAAATTTTAAATTTTTTTTCATAAGTGAATGCCCACTCGGCATATTTCGTAAGCCTTTCAGATCTTTCTCATGAAAACTTACAAATTTTCAGTTACGTTCCAGAAATCTTTCATTTTCATTTCAAAAAGCTTTCTTTGATGTGCCAATGTCCGCATTTGAGACCTTGTCATATTAAAGACCGAAAAAATAAATCTTCTTCGGACTATGCCTTTTTTTTGTTATTTTTTATTCGGTGATGAAGTTTTAATAAATCTATATTTTTACAATGTTCAATTTCCGACGTGGCAGTTTACATTAGACAAAGAAAAAACTAAATGATTTTAGACTTTTGCATATGAAAGTATTTTGTGAACATATAACAAGGTGGCAACACTGGCACCACCTATGAGAGCACAAAATATGAAAAGTTTTGAATATCATGTCATTTTTCTTGTAACTTGAAGCAAATAACAAAGGCGAATTTGTATTGTGTTCCAGATAGCATGTTAACTATAGCACTAACAACAGACAGCGATGCACCTTAGAATTATCTAACTGTCTAGCAAACTGTCACACTGTCTGTCTGTGTATTTGACTGGCCGTCTTCTGCATGAGTTGAGTTGAAGTTTTCGTTTTTTGGAAATTGAGCTAAGCAAAACTGTAAGTAACGGCACAGTGATACAAAATGCGCATTTTAATGTTAAAATTTATAAAAAAGTGGAAATCAAACATGCTTAAAGAAAAGGCGCGAAAATGTTCTTTCAAATAAAGTGTCTACGTAGGTTGATGTTTTAAAATACTGATATTATAAGTCATTAAAAAAACGCTCTTAGGTAATTTTGACCCACTGCATTTCATGACTTGAAATAAAAATGAAGCGCAGCAAGAACTAAACAAGAAGATTTTAGTGCGCCAGTAGGTAGTGACAGGGAAGTGCAACAGCAACATCGTCTGACATAACATGAAATGAAGCAACAATTTCTGACAGCATTTTTCACTTTTGTATTGTGAATTATGAAAGTTTGTTGTAGAACTCTTTCTGATTTTTTTTTTTTTTTTTTGCTTATTTACTTATCAGGTTTCTTTTAGTAGTGTATTTTTGTGTGCATCCTCAGTAGAAAGGATTCGTCTTGGAACTTCTTTTATTTTATTTATTTTTTTGTTATATTTTATTTATTTATTTTCCCTTTTTTTCTGTTGAAATTTTGCATTTCAAAAAAATGTTTGCTGTTAAATTTTTGGTTTATTCAAGCGCAAAATTTGCGCTTCACAAAAAATTCAACTCAATATATTATGTTGGTCCAATGGGACTTATGTACATACATTGCCCGAGCCCATTGCATATGAGGTGGAAAATTAGGCTGGGGATTTGGGGAGCTACTGCCACCTGAACGCAATGGGGATATGAGTAACAAATTGCTTTGTTAGCATGGTGTGTTACGGACGGCTCATTTATGCATAAAGACTGATTTCATATTTTCGGCTTAACGAAAATTGAAGTCAAAGAAATTTTTGACATTTTGAATGTTGAATTTTTGGAAAAAAAACTAAATATCGATTAAAAAGTGGTGCCATCATTTCACTAAAATAATTAGTCATGACAAGTCAATTAAATTTAGTCACAACAACCGCTGCTTGTGCTCGTCAGAATGCTACCTTCAAATGTAATTTTCCAAGTTTCTTTCTTACAATTCCCGTATTATGGAACCTACTCTATAGCAATTGATACCACATAGTACCAGCAATAAACTTCACTATAAACAAACCTATAAAATTTATTAATTTTCTTGCCGTAGCACCGCCATCACCATCTGGCCAAAAAGTAATTAAACCATGTAATCAAAAAATTAATAAAGTGAAAACTTTGAAATTACTAAAAACTTTACAGACAACATTTCTAAAATGATGATCATAAACCAATGCCGGTCAAGTATTTGTAAACATTTAATTCAAGCAATTTAATTACAGGGTTAAGGCAGCAAATTGTGCACATAACATAGTCTACTTTTAAGCGTACACCGCACCATAAAAAGGTCATTAGTAGCAAAATTTTACAAAATTTATAAATTCCTCCATTGTACAACACTCTCCATGTATTCGTATTGTAGGCAAAAATTGCACTTACCCTGAACTAGTTTACAAACAAAAACTCAAACATAACCCACTAAATATAATTAAGCAAAGCCTCACATTATCCTAGCGCTCTACGAAAACAAAAAAAAAATATTTTGTAAAGTTTGATCAATGTTTTGTGTTAATGCCTTAGTGAAATTGTGAAATTAAAAAAAAACTCATATCTTAGCTTATGCCCAACTTTAAAATTAAACATAAAATATCCATTAGTTTGATGGGCCCTCAAAAACTTTACACTTAATCCTTTGAGTGAACATACAAACTCTTTACATGCAGAAAACAACAACAACTAACCATAAGTTGTAAGCCCCAAATTAGTGTTGTAAGTTTTCATTCACTCGATATTCGATTATTTTAAGTTTTGCACTACACTTCCGAGCAGGGACCGTAACGATTATGAATTTTCGATTAAAAAAAATCGCTATTTTAGATTTCTATTTTTTCGATAAAAAAAAATCGTTATTTTTTATTTCTATTTATTTCGATCAAAAATAATTGTTATTTTGGACTTCTATTCATTTCGATCAGAAATACATAGTAGTTATTTTGGATTTCTATATTTTTTTTTTTTTTTGATCAAAAACAATCGTTATTTTTCACTTCTATTTTTTTCGATCACGAAACGAAAAAAATAGAATTAAGTGCAATCACAAAAATGCGGATTTTCCTAATACTTTATTCAACAACACTAAACAAAGTATCCCTACTTAAACATGATTAATTTATTTTCCAGAAAATTTTAAGTCGAAAAGTTTTATTTTAAATTTTAAGTTGTATTTTGAGGTCAACACTATTTTAGCCATTATTTGCTTAAAGTTATAAATTCACACATTCACATGCATATACGATAACATATAGAAACACATACGCAAGGGATAGAGATTAAAGTCAATACTTTAACATAGTTTTCATTACATAAGGATATAAGCTTTTGTCGACTTGTCTGTTTGTCTGTCTGTCCCAGCACAAATCAACAGTAGCAACACACAACAACATCATTGATGTGGCTGACATTGCCACACTACAAAAATCTCTTTTATTATTACGCTCAATTGTTGGCAACATTTTCCTGTGTGTTGTAACATTTAGCTTATCGCTTAGTTTTCCAAACTCTTATCTCTCTAAGACAACTAATGAGTTTTGAACATACATACACAGTAGCATGCATGTAAGTACGTTAGTGTGCCAGTGTATGTGTGTTGGTATGTTAGTGCTTATGTTAACATATCTATCTATCTTTAACATGTACTCGCATTGTCCCAGGATTTGTAACATTAACTCAAGTGTTACATGCATCGAGGAAATTTAACAACTTAAATGCGATATGAGCTATGTATGTTATGCTGGAGATTTTACAGGGTGATTTGAATTATTATGCTTATCATTATGCCTGTACAGCATATATCCATCGCATTGGTTTTTTCACTTGTAGTCATTTTAGATTAAACTAAGAGTATTCAATTTCTTATTAATAATGGCTAAGGAATTATTCGCCTCGCCTAGAACTAGTCATAAGGTTACTGGAGCCTAATTAGGCCTATTGTATTACAATGACGCAATAGGCTCTGAGTTCAATATGGGTTAAGTTTTTCTGGAAATATGCCCTAAGTGAATTTTGAATTTCTACATAAAAATGCCTTAAGTCCCCATTGTCAAGAAGTAGCCATTTTGATGAAAAAGTTTGTACTGCTTTTTTTAAGTTTTGTAGAGGAGTTAAAAATCAATTTTAAACAATTTCAGGATCGCTTCTGATTCTTCCCAGCGTCTATTTTGTGAGTTTTAGAATTTCAAAAAACCCTTTCTAAATCAATTTGCCAAAAAAATTCAAAGTCGTAAAATAACTTCGAACACACCCTGTATTCCCCATCAACTTTTACTTGTTATTGTTATTTGTAGCTGCCAGTGCTGTTTTTTAATGTCAACACTTCCGATGTTATTGGTATTACTGTTATTGTTGTTGTTATTGTTCTTGTCATATACGCTGCGGGTAATATTGGCATCTGTGCATACATACATATATCCATGCCTGTGCGTACATATCTCTAACTGTGTTTCACTTACAATTTCTGTGTATTTGCAACGATTCGTACAATATGTCAGTGTTTGCTTAACAGAGACAAAATCTCTAAATTTAGGTCAAAATTTGACATAATTTGCGAATTGAATAAATCTGTTATTTTTGTTGCTCTTGCGGTCGATTTTGTCATATTTGCAGGCTGTTGTTGTTGCATCCACATACATACATACATATGAACAAATATCTAAGTTGTGATTAATTTAGACATCAAAATGTTTACACTGATTTTGCTTTGGCTTCAAGCCAACTGACAATGACTGGTTGACGTTTTATTTAAACTTTAATTAAAATTTGCAAAGTTGTTTATCTGGATTTGGGTCTGATGTAAATAACATAAAAAAACAAGTGAGAACAAGCATTCGTGGCGTGGTGAGTGTGTGAACTTAATCAATCACAAGTGTTTGAAAAATCAAAAAAAAAAGATGACATGTACAAAAACTTCTTTGTCCGATTGCTGAAGCATCTAATATGCAATTATTCAACCTACTTGAACCACTTCGATGTTTTTAAAAATTTAATAATATATAATTATCTTTAATCATGTATTGCTAAATGGAATCAGCAGCGACCTTTGAGCACACGAGGCACACAGCATAAAAAAATTTTCGGTTCAGCTTTGTTTCAGTTTTGGTTTGGACTCTCAATTAATCTATGCAAAAAGAAAAATATATCAGGCTAAGAAATTCACATTGATCGGCTCAAAGGTCACTGACGATTCCATTTAGCAATGAATGAGACTAGTATTACAAATTCAAGCTCTTTTTTTTGTCGTTTAGTTCACTGTTTACTGTACTTTTTTTATGTTAGAGATCATCCATTAATTGCGTGAGTCAGATAAGGGGGAGAGGGGGTACGGCAAAATCTCACCAAGATGGAGGGGGATCAATGATAAACTCACGTCAACTTTTTAATGCAAAGCGTATAGGGGCCATCCATTAATTACGGCAAAGTCTCACCAAATCTCGCAAAAGGGGAGGGGGGAGGGGGGAGGGGTCTGAATTAAAAACAAAATACCCAACGTAATTAATGGACGGCCCCTTATAAAACACTGTACGAGTAGCGAACAGTAAGTTTGAAGTGATATACGGAACAGTCCATTAAATTATGTACATTATCATATACAGTATATAGCTCTTTACATACAAGGTTGTAACAAATATTTTTGTTTATTTGATACTTACAAATATAAAAAATATATATACAAAGATAATCCATCTTTCAACTTGATGTATTTTATAGCAATGGTTTTGCTTCACTGCTTTAAAAGCCATAATTAATTTTTGATTTTCAATAAGTAATTAAAAAGCTATGAATATATGATACGATTTAGTTTCATCATCATCATTTTGCATATAAGCTCTGCAAAGTCATGAGGCTAAATACAGTCTGTGCGCTGGCGATTTTTGTTTTGTCTTTGCATTACAAACTAGCGAATGCAGTTGATTTTCGTTTTACCAACTTGAATTGTGAGTCACATGATAAGTCCTTCGTCAAATTTGAACAATGTGATCTCAAAGTGCAACGACGGGGTAGAATCACTTTAAATGTAAATGCAAAGCTGTTTCAATTACCAGTGGAATCTAATATAACCGTAGGTTGAGCAGCATTTTTAATTCAATTAACATATAAAATTATAACATGATGATATCAAACTCTTTAGCTCAATATTGGTCTAATGAAAAGAGAAAGTGGCTATCGTCCATTCTTGTACAATTATACACTTAATCTGTGTGAATTTTTTAAGAATCAAAAAAGAATATTACCACTCAAGTTCTTAGTGGACGCCCTCAAAGACGTATCCAATATAAACCATACGTGTCCATATAATGTAAGTAGTTCTGCATATTAAGTTTGAAATTTGGTTTAGTTTATAAATTTCTATCATTTAATCGATAATACAATAATTTTATTTTCAGCATGATATCATTGTGAAAGACATGTATTTGCGTGCAGAACATTTTAAGTTGATACCCTTACCTACAGGCGATTATCTTATCTACCTCAAAATAAGAGTAAAAAATGTCTGGGTTTGTAGTATAAATGTTTTTATGTCACTGAAATGGGTATAAAACTAAAAGAATAAAAATAAAAATTAAAACTTTTCAAGTCTACACAAAATCATTTTCACTGTCAGTCATTCGTAAGTTTATATCGATTATATTGACAAATAAATCTCACTAGAGCTGTATATTTTAATGAACATTCAACATGGAAAGTGATCCAAAATATTTCACGCAGTAACATCAATTTTAATCAAAATTCTTGTATTGTGATCTCTAAGATTTTAAAAAAATAATCCTTTAACTCAATACAAATTATTTTATTTTAAAAAGTGTTATATAAAATTTTTTTAATATCAATTTCTACAAATATTTTTTCCAATGTATTTTGTGAGTTAAAATTTTGAGGCGTTAATTTAATTTGTAATTCTCAAACATGATACCCACACTTTATTATTGATTTCATTTGAACGTGCAAAACATACAAAATTCATAGAGGATTTTGCACGCAAATGTTGATATATTAAAACTTACTTTTTTTTTCCAACATTTTTTTGCCAGAAAAAAACCAAAAAAAGAAAAAAAAATTAAAAATAAATATTCATTTCTAGCCAACAGAGAGTAGATATCAAATGAGTAAAAATATTTCATTTCCATTTGGCAAACATATTACGCACATACACACACACACACTCGCAAATAAATTTGAACTTAGCGGTGAGTGTGCTGGATGAATAGCGAAGAAGCAACACATGCCGTCATACAAGAAAGTACATACTACTAATACAAACAAATGTTGCGATGTGCCTGTGCGTATGTTAAGAATAAATCTCAAAGGAATAGGATTTTGATTAGCTACTCGAGTAAGTAATTTCACAAACACACTCAATCACAGCACACACCCATGTAGCATGTGCAAACACACGCACACATATAGATAGAAAAAAATGCAAAGTTATATTACTTATGCACTTAAGAGTCAATTTATGATTGTGTGTGTGTGTGTGTGTCTGAATTTACTTTATTTTTTCACATGTTAAAAATACAAAAATTTGCTTAGCGCGGGGACTTTCCACAATAAACTGTTAATAGCAGCGGTTCTTTTTTGAGAAAAAGTATATTTCTCAATATTAAGTGCCTTGCCTAATTACTTTGTTAAGGACTTTTATATAAATTCCAGCTATTTATACTAGTGGGTTTGGACTCGATAGAACTCTGCATGGGATGCGCTGGTCAATCACTGATTCATTACTCCACAAGGAGAAGATGAATGGCACCTTGAGCAACATAAAATCACCATCATACAGTCACTTACGTAAGCACCACTTTGGTCAAACTCAGCAACCGGACCAAATAGATCAAGCCCACTTATTTGATATGACTGGCAAGTCATGAGATATTACTATGAAAAAATATCAGCAATCAAATTAATAAGTCAACTTTCCGCTGTTTATTTGTGTCAGTACTCTAAATCTGTGCCTGTCGTTAGTGAAATTGATATAATATGATATTTGTGGTATGGAAAAAGTAAAGATAAAACAGCTAAATAACTTATCTCTGGTATGGTTTTATTAGAGACTGACTACGTTCGTGCGGAAATAATGGTACTTATTAGAAAGGAATGAAAAAAATCACATGAGGATACTTTAACCTTCGCGTCCTGCTTAAACCGTAAGTTATTTTGAAAATCAACTTTTTCCAGAAGTGTTCCCTTATCTATGGAATCATTCACATGCACATGAATGCTAATATAACTTGGGTGTCTGTATAAACATACATTTTACTTTAGCATCTTTTTGCCTAAAATATGATTTCCATGTCCAATTGCAATAAATTTTCGCAAAGTTTTTCCGTCTATTTTTTTTCTCTCTCTGTTTTCCTCATTTTTCTATTCTGCATATTTCTAGATTTTCTTCATAATTTTGTGGTTTTATGAGATATCAGTAAAGAGAAAAGGAAAACGTACGCAATGAAAAAAGTAAATTAGTTTGGGTTGTAAAAAATTTTATCCAAGGTTAGATTTTTACCTTTCCAAAAATGAGTGATATTTTAATGACTTTTTTCACAAAAAAAAAAAGATAAGAAATTATTGCAAAACTTTGATTTCCCAGGTGAGAATCGTGGCATCACGCGTAAAAAATAAAATACCAAAAAAAAAATAGAATATGAAGTAAATTATTGTGTAAGAAATGTTTGATGTCTTTTAGTCTTTATTTATAACATGTGATTTATTTGCTAATAATTCCAAAATTATGAAAAACTTAGGCTCGACTTTTGTTGAAAAGATTGATAATTTATCATCAACTAGTAAAATACAACCAACAACGCATAGTCTGTGGTCCTTCTGTTTTATACGCGTATAACGATTTACCATTCAATTTACTAATATTTTCGCAAGCCTTGCTCTGTTAAATTTTGAAATCATGCGTTTTGTAATATAAAAATATGTAATTTATTACATTAATTTTATAATTTATTAAAAAAAATATATGCTCACAACTGTTTGCCAATTACCTATAGCTGCAATACATTTCTGGCGGTGATTAAAAGAGAAAACACAACAATGAAATCTACAAATATTATGCAAAGAAACGTCAATATATGTATGTATATCCTGGTGCTTGATTAACAATTTCAACATAAACAATTTTTTTTGTTTCAGTGCACTTGACGTTGAATTAAAGTCATCCATTATAAAGTAATTAATCATAATTTAAAAAAATAATAATAATAATTACTTTAATAATAAAATCATTTTTTTCTTTTATTTACAGCAAAAAGTTATTTACATATTAATATGCGACATAATGACATAATAAATTAATTCATTATAAATAGGTATGTACGAGTATATGTATGAAAAGTCAAGTGTCACACTCGTCGTGAATCTGTCATTTAAAGCAGCAGTGAAAAAACAATAAAACTGCTTTCTAGCGATGCATGAAATTAGGGTTATTATACCGAATACAAATAAAAAGTTTTTTAAATTTTTGAATCTACCCTTTTATTTTTGAGACTTTACTTGACTCTTATGCTACTTTCTATATTTTAAGTAACTTTTTCGAGCTTTATATTTTTTAAGAACTTTTAAGCCTTATCCGACTTTTTTGGCACATGCGAGTTTTCTTACCACATGCGATTTTTTGTCTTATGCAACTTTTTTGCCTCTTTAATAATTTTTGAGTAGCTTGTGACTTTTAAGTTTTTTAGCAATTTTTCAATCACATGCGACATTTTGTGTTAACGCAGGTTTCGCTTTTTACTATTTCAGCGACTTTTTGTCTTATGAGACATTTTGTTCTTTAGAATCTTTAGACAATTCACATATAAAACGGTGTGTGTTAGCTTTGAGTATTGATACAGAATATTGGAAATGAGGTTGAGCTATAGAACAACGTGTTTTTTATTAAATTTTATTGTTTAGACGAATCGATGAGAACTAAAGTGGTCTGCAGCAACTACCGTAATTTTTTTTTTTTTCGTTAGTCATTTTTTTAATCTTATGCCACCTCTCAGTGTATTTATTACTTTTCTGTCTGTGTGTCTTTCATGTGACTATTTTTCACAACTTTTCAGCCTCATTCAGCTTTTTTGTCTCATGCTATTTTTAGGCCTTTTACAGCTTTTAAGACTTTTAAGTCTTATGATTTTTTGATCATATCTGCATTTTAGTCTTGCAAAGAATTTATTTCTTTTAACATTTAATTTCTTTTTGAGATATCAATTCTTTATTCTAATCCTCTTCTTCATAGACTTTTTGCGATTTAACTGTATTTTTCGTATTTTAATTCCCCGATGAATACAAATATTCAAATTTTGCTTACATCACCCATAGCCATAATAATTACAGAAAAAATCTCCACATATCGCGCATTAAAACAAATAAACAAAAGATGGCGCCCATTGTTAAAGGTCGTTCAACGACCGCCATATTTAAAACTTTTACGTCATATTTGTTTGCGTTTTAATTGAATAATTACAGTAAAAGGTTATTCAATCATAAATTTCATTACATTCAGATTGAATATAAACACATGCAAACAATGAATATATGGCGAGAAGAATACATGCCATCAGAATGTAAGTGGTATGTAGGTAGATTTTTAATTTACAAAGAGAACAAAAACAATAAAAGGATGTAATGAAATTAATTTTATGAGTTCAACAGGAGCAAATGCGATAAATTGACGAATGGTGGTGGTGCCCAGCACTGTAGGTGACATTATGTTATGTGAATGGATGCGGTAGTCTTAAAGGCAATAACTTTAAAAAGAACTTATTTAATGTAACTTAATTCCGTACTACATTTTACATAGCCATACCGCATATTTAACGTTACCTTGGTTGGAATTGTATAGGCAACATAACAAGTTGTACAATATATCAGTTGAGTTCGAGCTGAGATCTTATTTATTTTCAGATCACTTGCCAAAACTTTAAATTTTACGGATCTAAGTTTGGTTTGCCCTATTCTGTATTTCAATTTTATTATCGTGGCACTATACGCGTGGAAAATTTGTCACAAATGACTCTTTTGTGGCTGTCGTATTAAATGTTTGTTAACTGTCTTGCATATTAACTTTAATTTGCACTTCATTTGCCACGGCTCTGATAAGAAGCGCTCACTTTCATTTATCCTACAAGTACCTATTCCAATGTTGTTGTTCCGCGCTCTTGTATGCATAAAATTTCTGATAGTCGTGCATTTTCGTTTGCGGCACTTTGGTTGTTTATCGGCAGTACTATTTAATACGTAGCAACGTATCATCTCACAATGCAGTTAAGAAGGCATTTTGTGCACAATGCGATATTGCTAAGCTACAGGTACATATATACTTTCTTTGGACATCATCGGTCAATTATCTTAAATTAATGCTTATACTCTCGGCGTCTTAGTGTTAAACAATCTCTTCTGTCTAAATAACAGCTTAATATCATTATTAAAATTATTAGTAACTTTTTTTAGCTCTCTTTCATCAAATTTTATTTTCAGATGAACTATGTATGCTTACTTATATTTCCAAAAACATTTTGTAAATAAAAGCTTCCCACTAACCAACAACCAAAATGAAATAAAACTCAAAAATCTGGACTTTAAATGAAAAAAGTTGTTGCCATAGTGGAAATTGTTGCTGACTTCACTTCGCATCGAAAATAAAAACAAAATGATTTTTGTTTACTTTTTTGGAGGTTATGCTTTACATTGACGAAAATTTAATTGAAAAACTGGCTCAATATGGCAAGAATAAAAAACAAAAACACCATGCACCTACACATGCAAAAAGAATCAATTTTTCACCGTTATGCGACAATTTTCAGCAGCAAAGTTTGACACAGAGACATACATATGCTGTGTTGCGACGGCCGTTTGTCATATGTGGTGCATAGGGGGGGACTTAAACGGTACTAGACATCTTAAGTCAAAAAGGATTTTCATGCGCTCGTATATTTTAGGAGCGTGCTTTAAAGAGTTCAAAAATATAATTGAAAATTTCATTCGAAATTGTCAAAGATATTGTACATTTATTTATATTTTTACTATATTTTCCCTTGGAAAAAAATACCATCTAAGCTCATGCACAATCCATTTTAATCGAAATATAAGTTCAACCAAAAAAAAAAAAAATCTCATATTCATTGTTACAACTATCTTTTGCAGAAGGTTTTTTTTTGCTCTCAAAAAACCAGCACAACTGTTATAAAAGTTTGGCGCACCACAAATTGGCAGTTGCTGCGGTTGACAAGGATACGCCAGTATGCAGCTGCATGTGCATAGTATGCTGTTGCAAGTAGTAATAATTGCATTTGTTTTTCAACTTCTTTTATTCATACTTTTTTCCCATTCATTCATTCAAATGTGGACAAGCAGTGGACAAGGTAAAAGTGAAAAAGTTTATGAAAAGAACGAAAAACCTATGTATTCACGCTTGGTCAGTGAAAGCTTGGCCTTTGTTTTCTAACAAGTGAACTTTATTTGCCGGTGTTCTAATTGTTGCGCTTCAGATAGTTTTCGCATTGTTTCAAAAAATGACTGCAATATTTTTTTAATTTCATTATGGCAACTTTTAAAAGCCAAATTTTTTTAGGTCACTTGAAATTTTAGGATGCAATTAAAATAAAGAACTTAAAAATGTCAAAAAAAAAATATAATGTCAAATATTGATTCAAAAGGCAAGGATAAAGTGAGCGAATAAAAAGCACAAGAATACTTTCATTTTTAGCCTCCACCAGAAAGTGTCATACTAACTCATGTAAATCAGTGCTGATAGGTTCCCAGAATTTTGATTTTCTAAACTTAGAAAATTTTTGTTATTTATTGAATCATCTGTTAAGTATAAAAAAATCAATTTTGAAATTAAAAAAAAAAGAACTATATTGAATGATTTTACAGCGTCTGCCTCTTATATATTGTGTTAAGGGCATAGTATAAATAACGAAAGTATGAACGGGAAATGTCCACACTGCTTTATTTTTAATAACAGAAATTGTTAATGTGCAAAAAAAACTATGCCAAATAATTTTAACATTTTTTTCCAGAACTGCGTCAGATGCTTCATATACACAGCTAGAAAATAGATAAAAATTACAGAAGCGACCAAAAAAATAGAATACAAAATTTTTGCAAAATTTTAGCAGTACATATCAGCTTAATATATATATCGGTATTCTTAATAATATGTACCTTAAGTGCTCAAAAACGTCTGCCATCGCAAAATCAGCATTGGAACCGTCGTGTCGGTCTTTTCAATTCTTATGTTTTTATAAGTAAGAGAACCAGACGCTATAAAATTATTTAATATTCAAATTTTTATTTACTTGTTTGTACGTTTAATTACAATTTTCAAATGCAGCAGCAACTAAGTAGCAGAGCTTGTTTCTCTCTTTTCTTTTGACATAATCTCTATGACTATAGCAATCTGGCTGGCGATAAAATCACTTAAGCTTGTATTATCAAAAAGCTTTATCAAAAAAAATAAATTACCGCTAAAACCGCAGTCTGCCTGGGTCTGAAACGTTGAGTGAAAAATTGACTTGATAAACTTTTAAGTGCAATTACAAAACACTGGTCAGAAAACCTCCTTAATATTGAAAAACTTCTGCCTTGGTATTAACCATTCAAATAAATGGTAGATGCGATTAAAACGTTTATTTTACTTTTTTTTACAGTTTTAAGGGGCTTTCAATTAATAACACAGTTACAAAGCACTGGCAGACATTGTTCACATTATTTTTTTTACTTAGAGCTTTATGGTTTTTAACGTCTGCTGCACTATAAAATCATATATTAATTTTGACAATCAGCTTCCTAACTATTAAGAACACGCTAACGAAAGTCCTTAGGTACGAAATTTAACAAAACTGTGTAAAATAAAGCCACAGCAGCGCTTTGTTCTTACAAAAGTTGCGATAGATTGCAGATGGGAGCTTTCGCCAAAAGCTAAATAACATTCAATTTTACTATTTTTTTCGAAGAAATGAGAATGCTATTAGTCAGCTGCATTTTATAATGCAAAAAAAAATATCAAAAGTCCTGTTTATTTTAGCAATGCAACTGCAGCAAAATTTTTTTAAAAGCTAATTATTTTAATTTATGCTGTTTTTTTTATTATTTCAATAAAAGAAGCTGCAAAACTTAATTTTTATTTTAAAAAACTTTATCTGCTTCCTTCGTGACTTCAACACTAACAACTACTAATGCTACTTATCACTAGCTCTTTTTAACTACGCATTTAAAATTATTTTACGATTTTTTTGCATTGAAAAAAAAATATTGAAAAAATCATCTCAATTAAAATTGATTGAAAAAGTTTTTAAAAAAACCATTTAATAGTATGCTGCGGTTTTTAACGATTTGCATTTTTTCTTCCAACGCTTTCTTTAATTTCATTACATATATTTCGTAAGGGCACAAAATGTAGGAAAACTTTTGTTTTTCGTTGCCTACTTTTCTGTGCTAGATTTTCTAGATTGCGCTCATTTGCATTTTCATTTAATTTGCATGATTATTTTCTGTGTTTTTTTTTTCATTGTCTTTCACTTTTTGTTCCACTATGCAAAGTGCTTAAATAAGTTTAGTTTGAAGGCGATTAATTTAATTTTTTGGGCTATGCCCTGGATCAATTTAAGTGGTTGAGTTAAGGCAAACGCAAAAAAGAAGCAAAAACTGATTGCAATTTAGTTGTGAAAACTAATGAAACGTTAAAAGGAACTGCTTGAGGATGAAGAAAGTGTTAACCCTTAGAAACTAGGTACTTAAAATATATAAAGGAAACAAATTTCTTACTTCATATGAAAATTATAAATGTTTGGACATTAAGTGGTTGTTTTGAATTAAAAGTAAAAAACAATGAGAAAAAAATTTTCTGCAAACAAGATAACTTGCACTATTCAATTTACTAAGCAGAAGTCAACATACATTATTCTAAGTAATGAATCCAAATATTAGTAATTCATTTCCTATTCAATGATAAATCAAAAAAAAAAAATTTATTACTTGAAAGAAGGCCCAGCACACAATTTACATACATTTCAGCTTTTATCTTTAAATTGGCAAATAAATCAAATATTGCATTGAAGCTCAAAACTCAAAGCACTTCAAGAAAAAATCTTATCACTTATGACATGCTCCAACATAAACTGAAATAAATTCACAACTCTCGGGTTAAGCAGTGCACAATTTTAAGCCTCCACCAAGCTAAATAGATTCTCTAGCTGTCTTAATTGAGTCATTTGTATTAGAAGGCCAGCGAAAAAAAATCTAAATTTCCATATTCAATTTGAATTCAAATTTTTAACAGCTTTGGCTACACTCCTTCTAAGAGCAAATTCACTCAATTTTTCAAAAAATCACAGCAAATCGCCAACAGGATTCATAGCAGTCAGCCATCATTCATCACAGAAACAACAAAACCAACATATACCGATGGTAGCAATGTGAGCCAAGGCAATTTTAAGCCAATTTGCTGATGTTGTTTTTGTTTTAAGCCACACAGATGTTGTTGTTTTTGTTGTTGAAACTAACTTCAAAAACATCTTCAAAGGTATAAATCACTTAAATGGTTACCTTTTTAGGTAGATGAAGTTTGAAAAGAAAAAAATTAAATGCTGCCACACCACAAAAAAAAAATTGATACACAAAAAAACGTTTTAAAGGATATCAACAGCATTAGCATGTATATTAGAAAGATGCAAGGATATAACGAGTGCAAATAGAGAAAGTTAACTAAAAAATCTGCTTGGACAAAGGCAATTGATTTCATGTCATACCAAAGCAAAAAAAAAAAAAATAGATTGCTTTGAAAACGTACATATTTTGGCTTACACATTTGTCCTTGATTTCACGCCTGCCTTGTGTAAAAAAAAGAGCTGACTAAAAGCTTAAAAAAATAAAAATACCGATAGTGTCTGTCACTTGTGTTGTGCTTGAAGTTGGAGCAATATTTTCATTTTACTGAAGTTTTGATTTATGATGTCAACTCTAACGTGTAGCTCAACATATGATGAATGGCGTCTAAGCTCAAAACTTCATTCCATCAATTTAGAGTTTGAAAAATGGTTAAAAATTTTGCCAAATTATATTAAAAATGAATAGTTCAAATTATAGTTTCATATTAAAATTTTTTTTCGAACTTAAAAAGTTTAAAATACAGTCCAAATGCTTCCCTTTTAAGAGAGTCTACAATCTTTTGGTATGCAAATTTAGTTTCCAAACTTTATTTTTACTACATATCAGATACTATTTTTTTTGTTCATATTTTTTTTTTAAAACTATTTCTGCTTAATAAACAGCGCAATAGACGACTGCTGACAGGTGAAATGTATTTAAATGCAAAAACAAGCTTTTTATTTTTATTATCCTTGCTATTCTTCGTAGCAATGTGCTTCACAGACACAAAACAGACGGTATTAAAAAATGACAATAAAATTAAAAAAATAAAACATAAAATTGCAAATTAAAATTTTTACCAGACTATCAGCTTAATGCCACTACAGTTAAATGAGCGTGTTGGCAGCAGCCACATTTTATAGATGCGACTATTTAAGCTTGAAGTGCGGGCGCATTACATTTTTAATTACGAAAGCGTCCATCTTAATTTTTGTTTTCCCATTTTATTGTTTTTTTTTATTGGAGTACACAAAAAATTTTTCTACAAATATTTTTACCGTTCTTGCCAACAAAAAAAAAAGTGCTAACAAAGCATAATAAGTTAACAGACAATGCAAAGTAGATAAAATTAAATAAACAAAAATTTTGCTTGAGTGGCAGCGCTTAAAAAGCATTGCATTGTTTTTCTTTAATTTAACTTAATTTGAAGTTTGAAAAGGATTAAGAATGAAAGGGAAAATTTTTTATTAAAAGTAATGCAACAAGGAATAGCACTTTTTTGCATGAATAAATTCACATAAATTTTATTTTTAAAATAACCCTTTTCAGTAGTTGGTTCATTGTACCAAAAATTCGTCTTCGAAACTCAAGATGCCACTCAAGTAAAGCGCGCGCAAATTTAAAACCAATTGTACAAATCAACTTATTAGTCTAAAATATTACATTTAACCCCTTTTCTTCTCATTACTTTATCATTAGAACTAATATTGGGATGATATCGCACAAAGTTTTTGCTTAAAATACATTAGCGGTGTACAGACCATGATGGAATTTGGGTTTTTTAGGAATGTACTGTTGGAATATACATTGCATACTTTTTTGAAATGAAGCAGATCAGCATATCTCTATTATTTCTATTATTTCTATATATTTTTTTTATTATTTTTCTAGCCGCTCCCCTGCGACTACGAACGAGTTGAACACAACGCGTTTTGTCGGAAAAAGGGGCGCGCGTGCCCGGTGGCCTCCTATCAATGGACGCACCCATATATACTAAAGCTGAATATGTGATTTTTAGATAGGTGCTTCAATTAAAATTTTTTAAGTTTTTATATACCCTTCACATTACTTCAACAAAATCCTTAAGGGGGCAGGGGCAGTCATAATTTTAGAGAAAACGGTTTTTTTGTTTTTACATTTTCTTAAAGCATAATATCTTAAAAATATATCCTGAAAATTTGAAGTCAATCCGACAATTACTTTTGGAGCTATTCGGCAAAAACCAAAGAGCCCTCGGTAGTAAGAGTACGGAGTGTAAAACTTTAAATGTATTTTTCTCAAAACTTTGTTTTCGTGGTGACACTGTTACTCGAAAACCGCTTGATAAATTTCAATGAAAAGCATAAAAAGATATTGTTGGTTCTTTACCGAAAATCTGGAGGTAAATTTCCTGAAGCCGCCACATTGTTGATTTAAAAAAAAAAAACCTTCGATCAGGCACTAAATTATTTATTTAAATAACTAATTATTCTCATCTGGTTGATTTTAGATGATTTTCCAAGGATTTGTGATGGTCACCGCAAGGCACTCTGTATGGGACAAGGTCCAACACAGCCAGCTATAACTTTTTTTATTTTAACTTTCGTCAAGTCAAGTTGAAACATAATGTCATGATGCCATATTATCACTTTTATTAAATAAATTAAATTAATACAAAACAAAATTATTGTAAATGCTCTATTTTTCACGCGTATGACTGCCCCTGCCCCCTTAAAGAGATATTGAAAAAAAATTTTTTTTAAAAGCTATATAGAAAATATGTTAAAGCTCTGCAGAAATTTTAATTAATGGCACATTATGGCCAGATGAAACTAAAATCTTGTTACCCTAGCCGCACAAAACTGTTCCAAATATTAAATTTTACCATTTAACCCATTATAGCCCACAGTCACAAACGATTGTAAGACGTTGCTGAACCCTTTTATATTTTTCTAAGGCAATAATCAAAAGCTGCATTTTATGCTGCAGCTACATACATTAAAAGCATTCCGCTGGCATTGTTGAGCAAAACGAAATTGATAGAATTTTTCTCTTTTCTTTGCCATGAAAATTTTTCCCCAACTTGTTTTCTAACAGCACAGCATGCAATTGAAGCTAAATAGAAGTTCGAAGAAATTGACTTTGCAACAAAATACGCTGAGAGACATGCGAACGTCATACAGATATACTTAGGTTAGTGAAGCTGTAAAAATTGCGAAATATATATTTATTTTTTCTCAAATACCAATGTTGTATAAAGCGCTTAGCCCTTTATGTTATTTTGATTTGATTTTTATTTAGTTTTTTTTTTGCTTACAAAAGCTACAAAGCTATCCCCAAGATAAAGTAAAAACCAAACTGAAAATGTAAAAAATTACGCTTGATGAAGCAGAATTCAAATACATCAGCGGCTTGCTATAATGCTCGTAATATTTTTGACAAATATCTTCTATTTGTAATTTATGTTTGAGCAAAGGCAAAAATAAAATTATATTGCTAACACTTAAGACCAAATATTTGAGTTTATCGTTATGCGACATTAGGGCAAAAGATATTATTCGGGGTGTAGTTACATTGATCAAACTTTATAAAACGCAACAAATAAAATGATTTTCTTTTTCTTTTTTCTTTTCTCCATAAACAACTCAAATTGATTTTCGACATCTTTTGTATTATAGGCGTAGTGCACCGCTTTTATTAATTTCATATTGCTATTGCTACCACCCACAAAAGTACGCATGCAACACAATATTTTCCCAAAAAAAAAAATTACCCAATTTTAACAAATAAATTACTTTTTTTCAACATTTTCCTTAGTTTACCTATATTACTTTTCTTTTCTTATTTATTCTTTACTGCTGCTGCTGTTCGTCAACGCGTCATCAACAAAATCATCTAAATCAACATCATCAACAACATCCACATCAACATCAACGCCATCTACCACAAAATTCTAAGCGCGGCATTTGACAAATTCAATCATTTTCCCATTACAAACCAAACAAACGATGATTGTTTCTCAGCGCGTCGTCGTATACGCCCGCCTCAAGCAACAGCACCTGCAGCGACAGCTCTCTGTTATGTTCGCCCGCACTTCATTTAGTTGTTTGAAAGGGTCGACGTTGTTTTTGGCACCTCACGCAATGCTCTGGCGCACACAATTGATTACCTGTGATTTGTACGATGAGGAAATTTAATTTTACAGCTTCAAGTTTCCTTTGGCAAAAATCATCCCCGAGGGGAGTGTTCCTTATGGGTAGGTGCAAATTTTGTTTAGAGCTGAAAATCTGCAATATTGGCCTTAATTTTTTTTTTTTTCATTTTTCGGTGTCAAACAAACGATTTTTCTTTTTTGTCGAGTGTGAAAAGTAAATGAAAAATACGAAAATTAGTAACTGGCGGAAGTGTAAAGAATACAAAAGCGACAGCATCAATAAGAAAGAGCGTTGTGCATGGCATTCTCTGGGGAAAATAATAATTTTAGCTTATATGTCATCTGTAGAATTTGAAAAAAAAAAGAAAATCAAAATAAAAAATACAGCCAATTTTTCAGGACACACAGATGGCAATTTATCAAATTTTTAAAGCTAAAATTGGGGAATATTACTTCTTAAGATTAGAATTACTTGCATTTTAGGGAGCTTTAAGTAAATACTTTAATACGTTGACAATAAACGCCAAGCTTTTTTTTATATATAAAAATCACAGCACATATTATTAAAAAAAATAGAAAACAATTTCTCACTTGACGTCTAGCAACAAATTCATCATCGTTGTTTTATTAAAAAGTGCAAGAAGAACGAATTTATTTGGCAGCAAAATTTATTGCATGCTTAAAGTACAACACAGGGGAGAAAAGCACCAGATGTCACGTGACTTAAGTGTTAAATGCTTTATGGGGCAAAGGGATGGCTCAAATTAAGTTTTTTAAAAAAAAGTCTAAATAAAGCTTTGAAATAGGAATCACTCCCATAATCTAAACAGCATATTGCTTTATTTGATTTATTCCGTATTTGTTGCAACAATAAATATTTGTTTCTTAGACGTTATCTCAAAATAAAACTCCGTGCTATTGCCTAGAAATGTCAATAGAATTTTTGCTTAAAAAGTGCGCCAAAACGATACGAAAAAAAAGACTTAAAATTTATTTCTTTATAACGATATTTATATCAAAACACTGAAATTCCCAAAAAAACTCTTAGAGATATATCAACAGTTGATGTTACTTTACTTTGTTTTCAAAAAATTTCAAGAAAAGTATTTAAGAGTATTTACTTTTGACTTAATAAAAAAACTGAAAAAGACAACTTTTTAAAAAATCAGAAATTCAGTAAGAAATTAGGAATGCTTTAACACACTATAGTGTAGATTCCAATGCCATTTACTCAGTGATTCAAAATACATAGTAGATACCAATACCACAACTCACAAAAATGTTTGTAATATGTCATAAGCATAACTTGCTCTGTCGATCACATCTTTAAGAAAATAGTCCAAGTTAGAAAAAATGCAAAATAAAAGAAAAAAAAATTCTCTTAAAATCGCATTACTTGAATCAAAAAATATTCTAAAATTTCAAAAAATTATCAAACAGCGCCAAAAATCGAATGGTATCGAAGAAGTCGAACGATGTAGTGGTGTGAGCAAAAACTACTGATCAATTTCTTTTAGTTTTATTCTTTAGATTCCTGATCTTTTTTTCCAATAAAAGCTATCACAAAAAGGGGCGTGGCTCTGTCCATTGCGCCAATGTTCATATCAAAAAAGTCATATTCTAAACATGGAAACCTTTGATATGGGACGTTCAAACGACGTACAAACCGAACGAACTTTGACAAAAATTGACCTACACATTTTTGATTTGGTTGAAATTTTTTTTATGGGTTCTGTATCGAAAAAGGAGACAGGTATTCGAGGATTTTTTAAAAAAAAACCCTTTTTTTAAAATAGAGCGAATTCAAATTTTGAGAATATCGTGATTTTTGGCTTAGAGGCTCACTTTCAAAAATTAATTTTATTGAGCTAAGAAAATGAGCTTTAATATAAAAATATCTTTTTTAAAAATTATTAACAACTTAACCCAGATAGCGCCACTGTCCTTTTAAAAGAACACCGAAAACGTCAACCGCGTTGCCTTTTGTAATTTGAAACTTTCAAATTTTGTCATTGTCATTATAAATTCCATCCATTTATAACTAAATTAAGTTCTCATTTCATTGTTGCACCGTATTTTTTTTAATTTTCTTATTTTAATCCTTGTATATTTTGCAAACAAATTTTAAACAACAACGGCAAAGCACAACAAAAAATATAAAATAGTTTCCCACAAAAAATTAAATGAAATAAAATTTAATTACCTTAACGTTGAAATACAGAAAATGCTTTAGAGAGCGCAATTGGTTTGCCCAAAATACCCAAACTACTTAGCGGCGTCATCAACGTTATTTAGTGAGCATTGCGAACATCGTGGTTTTCAAAATTTTTGTGAAATTAAACTCAATTTAATGTTACGTAAATTAATGAGTCCTTTGAATACTTAATTTACAATGAAATATTGTTGCGTTTCTTTGTGCACAAATAGATAAAGTACTTCGAAGTATAATTGAATGAATGATATGAAAGTAAAATGCAGTGATAGTTTTACTTCTTGGTATATTTTTATATTAGAATTATAAAGTTAAAGTATATAAGAGAGTAAATTAGATATATTATATTTTCTATAAGCTTACATTAGTACCCAAATGTATCGAACCATAGTTTTCAGATTTTAAAATCAGCGCAATGTTATTTTTGGATAAGCGACGTAGTGAAATTTATACTAAACTGTGCCGCATATTTTAAGAAATATTGATGAAATAGTATTGCAAATGCAATTTTTTATGGTATTAAATTTCCTGTTTCCAAATATTTCTTTTATATTTCCCACGCCGTTTCTTTTTCTTATGCTTCATATTTAGCTTAAATGATAAAGACTTTTTTTCACTTTTCGTATACTCATTGGTGAAATTGTTTGTTGCTTCCGTTGGTTTTGTTGGCTACACTAATACTTCAGTGTGTATTTGTCTAAGAAAAACCATTAGACCAACTAAGCAATCAACAGTAGCTACAAATGTATCTCAAGTGTATCTTCTAACAAATTGTTATAGTACCATTGGAAATGTAATTTTATAGCAGCCACTAAACACAGTGTATTTTCCAAGAGAAAATTTGTGTAGATTTGTGTTTAAAGCTTTAGTTACTTTGTAGCTACAATAATCCTAAAGTTATCGTGGCGAGCACTAAGCCGGTTTTTGTTGAATGATAGCTGTTCTTCGCTTACTGATATTAACCTCTTCTGCATATATTGTGAAATAAAAGCTTCAAGTCATTTCATCATTTCATTTATAGAAAACGTTCAGCTGTTGAGAAGATCGCTCGAAAAGTAAACAAAATTGATCCAGGCATATTTTTTGGTTCAAGGATAATGGAAAATACTGGAAAATTTGCATATGTTGTCATTTGTATATTACTGTCGTTTTTGACCATTTTACGGTATGATAAATTTGGTCTGCTTCATAACTTTTGGAGTAAATGCTTGCAAGATGCAAAATTTGAGAGAGTAAGCAAACAAGATCTCTCTGAGGGTAAATCTTAAGTTCTAAAAATCGTTGACAGACTGATCACAAGTATAGTTTGCCACCAGAAAAAAGCTTCGTTAGTTACAGACTTTTTTTTGTAACTGTAACATGTAACAAATATTTATATATCATTTAAAAATATTGTTACACCATTAACCGTCCTTTGTTGATTTACGAACCTATAAGGGTTAAAACCATAGCTTTTTATGTAAACTCTTTTTACTTCGCCTTTGCAAAGTATCTTCTTAAGTTGCTCCATTTAAAATTCACTGATGCCACACTAATGACAAGGTTTCACCTACAAACTTAAAAGAAAAAAGTATCATGTCTTCCTTGTTTTTTTTTTTTTTTCTAAGAAAATAAGTTGCATTTTGCTGTTGTTGCTGCAACTTAATTTTCATTTCTTTGTGCGTGAGTGAGTGTTTTTTTTTTTGTATTTGTGCTTATGCAGGACTTCCCAAGTGAAAAAACTCTAATTGACTTGTTGTTCAACTGTGGCCAAACAACAACAGCAAAAAAAAAAAAATGCAAAATAAAAAATTTATTGCTGCTTGTTGCAACATCACCTACAGCATCAGCAGCAACAACAACAAACACAACAAAACAGCTAAAAATAACAAAAAAACAACACTGGTTTCAGTTTTTTGTGTTTAGTCTTGCACTTGATGACTTAATCATGAACTGCAGTGAAAAACAAGACCATGGCCAAGACCTGGAAGTAGATGCAGACACGATTGAAGAACAACAAGACAACTTTGTTGAAGAGTTGTATTGGGAACTATATTAGGTTATGAGGTGACCAAGGGAATTTTATTTGTAGGGAGTAAGTTGCACATTTCAACATTTTTCGACTCTATCATATTTCCGACTTTTTCAAACTTTTTGATTTTTTTTAATGTTTCCATTACCGTTATCAGCATTATCTATAATAAAATAATAATCTTTACACATCACCCCACAATTAACAGCTTTTTTAAATGTTTCATATAGTAAAAGTGGAATAAATCAAAAGAATCTTTGTTGTATTCAAAAACTCATATACTTTTGGTCAGCTTTTCATCATTCACTGCCTTTGTATCAAAATAACCCAAACCTTCTAAAATCAACAATAAAAAATTACAAACCAAACAACAAAAGAAAAACTCAAGGAAAATTTGCTCATAATTTCACAAGCAACTAATTTTGCAACATTCAGTTTACTTGCTGTAGCAACATTTTTTCCCTCCCATTGCCGGCGAAAGTGTTGCATACACTGACAGCAACAATGAAAAAAACTATACAAAATCGTGATCTTGTCTTCCTAAACAATTGTGGGTGGTCAGCAACAGCAGCAATAGCAACAAAATAAATTAGAAAAAAATCTTTACACTCTTCCTTGAGTGGGCGTTACAAAGAGGTTGTTGCCAACAACATCAACAAGAAAAACTTCCACCTGTTTCATCATGATTTTGAAATAAAAGGCAAGAGAGTAAGACTTTCTGCAAACTGCAACAGCAAGAAAAATTGCATGCCATCATGCAATAAATAATAAAATGTTGCTTGCAACACAAAACATTGCAGGAGCAGCAACAAAATAAACAAATTCATTTGTTACCAATGCGCCACAATCATCGTCGTCTGTTTGTTTACTTTAACTGCAGTACATTGCCTATACGGCAAATATCCTTTGTACTGGGGGAGTACTGATATGAACGCCCATTTGGCACTGTGATATTGCCATTGTGTTAGCTAGTAGGCCTACAACAAGTTGTATATTGTCTTTTGTGGCATTTGTGTTAAGCACAGCTGTAAAAGCATATCTAACTCGTATGTTAAACCGCTTCTTCTGATATAATTAAAGACTATACAAAAACTCAGCGGATTCAAACTTTTTTTACTCTAAGCAAAGGTAATGAATATTGGAATTACATTACAAATTCTCTGTTGTTATTCAATATAAATAAATCCAGATACTGACGTATTACTTTACAGCTCTGATATAACAGTTATCTTTGGTCTTGTTGCATAGATTAAATTTGCCAAAACTCAAATGAATAACCGTATATAAAATTGAGGAAGTATCTTAAGTTAAGTGTGGTTGTCATGTTAACCTGAAGACGTGAACCCATAATACACTGCAAACAAAACGACAACATATATATTTCGAATATCAATATTTTTCTAATGAAAACTGGAGAAATATTCTTTTTTTTTTTTTTTAAAATTTGAATTTTTTCAAAATTGCCGTGGAGTCGTTCACGGCCTATTTCCTATTTAAATTTAAAGCCTTGAGGTATATAGCTATGAAAGCTCATAGCTGTAGTAGCTAAACTGCAATTTATTGATCAGAGTTATAGCCAAGCCCTGCAGTACTTCGGTAAGAGAATAGTTAACGATTTTATAAAAACTTTAACCCCAAAAAATAACAACAAGACATACATATGTATGTAATTAAAATCGCACTTTATTGTGCGCAACTTTTATTCTACTATAATTTTCAGATTTATTTAATCAATTCACAATTCATGCCAAATCGAGCTGAATTTATTCATTTTATTTTTTTTTTTTTTTTAACTCACACATGTAGTTGCCTCTACAAATACAACAGATTAAACAAATGAAAAATCGAAAAAAAATCTCACCCGAATGTAAACTTAATTTATTTGTTGAATAAACAATCACATTTAAATTATTTTATGCAAATCGAATTTAATTAAGTGAACGCACGCTAGATGGCGCCATGCATATTGCAAAATATTTACATTAAATCAGCCATAGCATAAATTGAGTCGTGCAAGTGTTAATGTAAACTCATGGAAAATAGATGCGCGCACACAAAACATAACACAATTTTACTTAAATTCATTTATTCATTCATTCATTCGTTCAATCGTTCATTTTATTTGATTGTGAGTTGCAATTTTAATTACACGCTACTTTTTAATTTCCTATTTGGTGTAGCCTAAAAGTATGCTTTAATTTAGCAATCCATTGTGAAGTGTAACTGTCCGTTTCTGTTGCCATTTTGTGTGCATTTAAATTGAACAAAAACTATTGCATATTTTTGGCAGCGCTATGTTGTGGTGGCATTGAAGTGTTACCGTATTTATTTTTTGAATTTTGAAAAAAAAATTTAAAAACTTGAAAACAAATGAATGAAAAATTGGTGTTGCTCTGGCACTTGCTTTCGGTCCGAATTATTGGACTATGCGATACAGTTTGACTTATAAAGGCTTTCTAGATATTTTTTAAAATATTCTATTTATTTCTATACTCCGATGTACTTTTCGAATATCAGATTTTTAAGCATACCTACATATGCATATGGTATGATAAGAAAGATATTCTATACTGAAGTGAATTGGCTTAAATGTGACATCACGCATCAGTGTTACATTCTAGAATTTTCGTAATTTTTAGACTATCACGACATATCTCGAATTCCTCAAAAATTGCAACGTTTATGTGTGTAGGCTTCAGATTTTCTTAAATTTTTGAAAAATTTTTATTTTATTTTATTTATTTATTTTATTTTTTTTTTTTGGCTTCTATAGACTTCGGAAATCATTTTCGACTATACGAAAAAATATCAATTTTAGGATTTTAGGAAGATTTTTAATTTATCTTGAAACTGGGGGCTTAGAGGTACACTTAATGATGTGCCAAAAGCAGCAAGAATAGATTCGAAAAAAAACTGATCAAAGCAATACCTGAGGGTCGGAGGGCCACCTCAGTGATGTTTAAAATCAACTTTCGAACTTTTGACATCGATTGATCTAGTAAAAACAATTTCGAAAAATCAATATAAACAATCTAGAAAAATAATTGTTAATCTTAACAAAATCTCAAAATGTTAACAGAGACAAATGGCATTCTCAAACTTTATATGCCCAAGTTAACTTTCGGAAATGCAGCTTGAGTTTTGCTGTCGGTAATAAACGTTTTTTCACTAATAAAGTGATACCTCGAAATCGAGACAGTAAGTCCAAATTTGCACCCCTGGTGAGATATTGTTCGTGCTATAAATATACAACTAAAAAAAAAAGAAACCTACTAAAATCTTGAAGTAAAACAACCAGATAATTTTAATTTGTAACATATTTTTTAATCATTTTTTTTTTAATTCGTACTCGTAGATGTTGGAAAAATCAACAGAATCTTAAACTTAACTAATCGTTTCAATCGCCCCTTTTATTTTACACACGACGTCTATAAACGACACGTTTGACAGTCTTGTAACGGTAGCCATCATCAGCTAGGACACCGGAATCTTGAGCAACGACCACAGGAGCTTCATGGGCAACTGGAGCCTCAACTGCTACAGGAACTTCAAGTGGTTCAGCAACTGCAACTGATACTGCTTGTGGTGGCAAATAATCGTAAGCTGGAACTTCATTTACATCACGACGATGACGGTAGCGGATGCGTCTGACGGTCTTATAGCGATAACCATCATTAGCTAATACTGCTGAATCTTGAGCATAAGCAATTGGAGCTTCAACTTCAACTGGAGCTTCAATAGCCACTTCTTCTGCTGGAGGCAAGTACTCGTTTGAAGGAAGTTCGTTAACATCACGACGGCGACGATACCGGATGCGTTTCACTGTTTTGTAACGATACCCATCATTGGCGAGAACAGCAGAATCTTGAGCATAAGCGATTGGCGCTTCAACTTCAACTGGTGCTTCAAGAGCAACAGGAGCTTCTTCTACTGGTGGCAAATATTCGTTTGAGGGAAGTTCGTTAACATCACGACGACGACGATAGCGAATGCGTTTCACTGTTTTGTAACGGTAGCCGTCATTAGCGAGAACAGCTGAGTCTTGAGCATAAGCAACTGGGGCTTCAATTTCAACTGGAGCTTCAATAGCAACAGGAGCTTCTTCTACTGGTGGCAAATATTCGTTTGAGGGAAGTTCGTTAACATCACGACGACGACGATAGCGAATACGTTTCACTGTCTTGTAACGGTAGCCGTCATTGGCGAGAACAGCAGAATCTTGAGCATAAGCGATTGGAGCTTCAATTTCAACTGGAGCTTCAACAGCAACTTCTTCTGCTGGAGGCAAATATTCATTTGAGGGAAGTTCGTTAACATCACGACGACGACGATAGCGAATGCGTTTCACTGTCTTGTAACGGTAGCCGTCATTAGCGAGAACAGCAGAATCTTGAGCATAAGCGATTGGAGCTTCAATTTCAACAGGAGCTTCAATAGCAACTGGAGCTTCCTCTACTGGAGGCAGATATTCATTTGAGGGAAGTTCGTTAACATCACGACGGCGACGATAGCGAATGCGTTTCACTGTCTTGTAACGATAGCCATCATTAGCAAGAACAGCAGAATCTTGAGCATAAGCGATTGGAGCTTCAATTTCAACTGGAGCTTCAATAGCAACTGGAGCTTCTTCTACTGGTGGCAAATATTCGTTTGAAGGAAGTTCGTTAACATCACGACGATGACGATAACGAATGCGCTTCACTGTCTTGTAACGGTAGCCATCATCAGCGAGTACAGCAGACTCTTCAACGGCGACAACTGGTGCAGGAGCAGATACTGGAATATCTGCAACTAGAGCTTCTTGTGCTGGAGGTAAATATTCATTTGTTGGCAATTCATTAACATCACGTCGATGACGAAGACGATAACGCTTCACGGTCTTATAACGATATCCGTCATCAGCCAAGGGACTGCTTTCAGAAAGTGACTGCAAATCAAATGAGTTCACTGGTGCAGCATCCTCCAAAGGTGGCAGGTATTCATTAGAAGGTAAAGCGGCATAAGCCGTGGCAAGAAACGCCAAAGCAACGAGTACGAATTTCTGTAAATAAGTCGATAAAAAGTAATTTTTAGTTTAATCCTTGTAGTTCAGCATGAGCACTATTTATTGACAAAGTAATCCATGAGTGTATAAGTGTGTAGAAAATCTCTTACCATATCTATGGTTGTTCACCTTCCTCAAATGGGAAACGATTGATGAACTAAAACGTAAAGCATTGCGTATTTATACAAAATCTTCTCAGTTTATCTAAGGCGGCTAGAAATTAGAATTTTTAATGTGCGATTGCCAAAATATTATAATACGCGATATTAACCCGTAGTAACTTTTTCACACGCATCAAATTGTGGAAAAAAAGCAGTTGGTAGCTTGATAGGCAACATATTCGCCTCCTCTCTTAATATCGAAACATCGATGTTTTTTTTGTGTTTTGTGTTCTTTGCATTTAGTGGTTTAAGTCTCAAGTTGATAAAGCCAAAATGTCTTTGAACCGAAAAGCTTTAAAACATCGATTATGCGAACGATCAATCCAGTTGCTTAGAGAGAAATACAAGAAATGAAATTAGATGCCCTTACTTAACGATTGAAGTGGTAACAAAAATAGAAATTAGCAAAGTTCTAACGAAAAAAACCAACTCTCATTCTAAATGTAGGAAACAACATCTCAACCATTGAGTTGCCTCTATCTTGATCTCATAAGATTTCAACCAGTATGATGATTTTGATACATACGAGTAGTAATTAAGTATCCACTTACAAATCAGCAATTTAGCTGTTGAAGAATGAAGAGCACTGGTAGTTTGTTGCTATATGCTGTAGGTAGTTTGATGTTGATAGGTGGCATCAATGCTATATCTACTTAAGTGAATCAATTTAACAATAGTTTATAAATTGTTATTTGAGTTTTCGATTGGCTTCTTCGGCAATTCTATTTATAATTTATGATGTTATTAGTTTCGTTTAGTATTTTGTTCATAATAATAATCATTATCATCACCTCTTTAAAGAGGTGTTTTGTCTAATTCATTTTTTTCATCTTGAGTTTGAGTTGTTTTCCGCAATTTTAATGGGCTTGAATTTGCTTATTTGTTAATTTATTTGTTAATGTAAATGCTATGTATAGTCACGCAAATTGTTGATGGTATTCAACTTGACTAAGCAAAAAACGTCATTTCAGCATCTTCTCAAATCCGTTCACTTTTAAAAACTATTTTGATTTAATGCTCTGTATATTGGTATAGTGAATAAAAGAAACACGTGCTTTGTTGCTATGAAACCAGTTTTGCTTAATATGTGATATATGTATAAACATTTTTTATGGACCTTTAAGTATGTTGTTGGTAAGATACATTAAAGGTTCATATCAGAGAACTGCAAAATATTTTCGGTGATTTTTTTCAGACTGATGGAATAAATAAAATATTTCATTGCGTATTAAACATATTTACATATTTGAGAGATTGAGCTGCCTTTTTAAGATTTTATTTAAATTTTCAGTTTACTTTTTTTAAAAGAAGTATTTGTATTGAGCTCATTTTTGTTTTGGAAACATTTCATTTTACAGAATTAAGAAAGAGATATTTCACAAAAACTCGAAAAAAGTTGAAAGAGATTGCAAAAGTCGAAAGGAATTGAACTAGTTTAAAAATTCGAAAAAAAATATGGAAAATGTTGAAAAAAATTTAGAGAGGTTGAACAGTTGAAAAAGCTTTAAAAGTCCGATAAAATATGGAAATTATTGAAAAAAGTGGAATAAGGTTAAAGTTCTCGAAAAACATTAAACCAGGTTGAAATATTGAAAAATCTTAGAAAATTCGATTATTTTGAAATAGGTTAAAAAAGCGAAAAAGATAAAATTAAAAAAAAAGGTTTAAAAATTTGAAACAGTAAAAAATAGTCAAATATCTTTAAAACGTTTAATGGATAGATATATGTATATGGAAAATGTTGAAAAAGTCAAAAAAAGTTGAAAAGTCGAAAAAATACATTTTTTTTTATTTTATATGGGGAACCTCTTAAGGGGTTGAGATATGGGGTTAGTATATTCCGAACAAATGTTGGGAAGAATAAATTATGGGGGGTTGGGCATAAACTTGAACCTTCTAGGGCCACACTGGTAGTATTGGGAACGTTGGGCGTACATTTCTTAAAAACATCACTTTTGTATGGAAACCCCCCAAAGCTGTGGAGAGAGGGGGTAAGTGTGTTTGACAAACTGTTGGGCATGCAATATTACTGACGGTCGGTCATACAACCTATCGCTCTATGGGCTACTTCTGTGCAGCTGTGGGCTAATTTGTATGAAAATCTCAGAATTTTTTAAGTTTGACCTAGATGAGACGCCATAAACCCCTCTCCCATCCCCTTAATTTTTTAGCTCACGCATTTTTTTATCAAACCTCACAAAATGAAAGGTCCCAGCGTATCGAAATACAAATAGCTAATATACAGTTTAAAAGAAAAGGTTTCCTTAATAAAAAAATCAGCCAAAATATTAGATAAATCCTTCTGTCTCGAAAATTATCTTCCTAGTTTGGACATGCTGTACAGTTCTGAAACTTCATGAGAACTACTGACATTATATTAATATTATATTTTCATATGAGTAATATTTTGTACAGTTCGATCCGAAAAATTTGAAATTTTCATACAATTTGTGTAGGGGTACCCATGTACCCTGCCACCTGGAGAAAGGTTTTTTTTTGTCTCGTACAGAAAGGTTAAAAAAGATATATTCAGGATTACATTTCCAAGCTCTCGCACTATAAGCACTAAAAGAAACATAAAAAATAAGGTTCGATTAAGAAGAGAAGTACCTGAAACTACAAGGCCGTAATCAGAATTGCCAAATATTTCACATGAATATTTTTAAATCTATTTGAAACATTTTATCACCAAGCCAAATCGAAGTTTGAAAAAATAATTTTTTGACCCACTTTGATATGTATATCATTTCAAAACTATTTTCAAATCCTATATCTCTTAGTGACTTGATCTCAAATCTAAAAGCTATGAATTCAATTAGATAAAATATATTAAGGTTTTCTCCCAACTTTTTGGTATCTGTTATATATCTATCAGCGGTGTCTTTGACATAAGATGTAGCTAATACTACGCTCTGACGATAACTTCTAGCAATCGCACAAACAAAATAAGTTTTTGTTTTAAAAACTAATTTGTAAACTTCATAAAATGTGAGACAAACAAATATTTTTGCATTTTCAAAAGCAGATTATTTATGATGCGAGTTTTAATTAGTCTTTTCTGAACTTATCAGCAGTTCATTAAACTTGCGACCGCCTGAATTTTAATAATTTAACATAGATTAAGCAAATTATTTTTTGTAAAGTTATAGATTCGCATTTCGTTACCAATTTGCATAAAACAGTCGTTAATCGATGTTTAAACAACGCTGTGATACATTAATTCATTTAAGGGCACGCGCTGTTAAAATATTCATTAATAAATCCATAAATTTGTTTTACATTCGAATTTTATTACTTAAAGTTTATCGATAATCAATTTTGTACAATTGAAGTTGGATGTCATTGATAAGTAGTATCAAGACATCATCACAATTAGCTATGGAATAAATATAATTTAGTGACGGCGTGTTCTGAATTTCTTTACAGTTCTATAACGATAACCATCATTGCCAATAACTGTAGCTCCATCAACAGCTGGAGCTAAGTATTCAACGGATGGTGCTGAAGCTTCTTCAGTTGGTGGCAAATATTGTTCGCTGGGTAATTCGTTGACATCACGACGGTTGCGATTGCGGAAACGACGTACTGTCTTATAACGATAACCATCATCAGCTAATACGGTTTCTTGCTCTTCGACGGCTGGAGCCAAGTACTCAGGGGAGGGTGCAGAAGCTTCTTCAGTTGGTGGCAAGTATTGTTCGCTAGGTAATTCGTTGACATCACGACGGTTGCGATTGCGGAAACGACGTACTGTCTTATAACGATAACCATCATCAGCTAAGACGGTTCCTTGCTCTTCAACGGCTGGAGCCAAGTACTCTGCGGAGGGTGCAGAAGCTTCTTCGGTTGGTGGCAAGTATTGTTCGCTGGGTAATTCGTTAACATCACGACGGTTGCGATTGCGGAAACGACGTACCGTCCTGTAACGATAGCCATCATCAGCTAAGACGGTTCCTTGCTCTTCGACGGCTGGAGCCAAGTAATCTGGGGAGGGTGCAGAAGCTTCTTCGGTTGGTGGCAAGTATTGTTCGCTGGGTAATTCATTGACATCACGACGGTTGCGATTGCGGAAACGACGTACCGTCCTATAACGATAGCCATCATCAGCTAAGACGGTTCCTTGCTCTTCGACGGCTGGAGCCAAGTACTCTGCGGAAGGTGCAGAAGCTTCTTCGGTTGGTGGCAAGTATTGTTCGCTGGGTAATTCGTTGACATCACGACGGTTGCGATTGCGGAAACGACGTACCGTTTTATAACGATAACCATCATCAGCTAATATGGTTCCTTGCTCTTCGACAGCTGGAGCCAAGTATTCCGGGGATGGTGCAGAAGCTTCTTCGGTTGGTGGCAAGTATTGTTCGCTGGGTAATTCATTGACATCACGACGGTTGCGATTGCGGAAACGACGTACCGTCCTATAACGATAGCCATCATCAGCTAAGACGGTTCCTTGCTCCTCGACGGCTGGAGCCAAGTACTCTGCGGAAGGTGCAGAAGCTTCTTCGGTTGGTGGCAAGTATTGTTCGCTGGGTAATTCGTTGACATCACGACGGTTACGATTGCGGAAACGACGTACCGTCTTATAACGATAACCATCATCAGCTAAGACGGTTCCTTGCTCTTCAACGGCTGGAGCCAAGTACTCTGCGGATGGTGCAGAAGCTTCTTCGGTTGGTGGCAAATATTGTTCGCTAGGTAATTCGCTGACATCACGACGGTTGCGATGGCGGAAACGTCGCACCGTCTTGTAACGATAGCCATCATTGCCTAACTGTGTCTGCTCTTCAAAAGCTGGCGCCAAATACTCATTGCTGGGCGCAGCAACTCCAATATCCTGACTGGGTGGTAAATAATCAGCACTTGGTGATTGGTTCGCAAATGCTACTGCCAAAAAGGCTAATCCAATAATGTAGCGGTTCTGAAAAAAGGACGAAAAATTGATAAAATCTGTTCACCTTAAGTGTTTCACTTGAATTACCATTTTTTCTTTAGTATGCGATGCTTGATTGAATGAATGCAAGCGATCGAATGATGCTAATGTTGAGATATTCAAAGATATTTATATGAATTCTTAATATAATCAAGCAAATACCAAATAATTTCATGGTCAAACATTATCGGCAACATGATCATTATCATGAAATAAAGAAGCGTCAGGGTATAGTGTATTGTTCAATAACTTGTGTAGGTCGCTAGCAATGTTATAGCTAATCGGAGTATGTACGTATATTGTTTCAAGCAAAGAATGATGTTACTTAAAAGTACAGTCAAAATTAATTAAATCATGACTGATATTTTGTTGTACGTAACAAATTACGTCATTACAATTTTAGAATTCTTAATTTGATTTTTTTTAAGTTTGGTAAGAGTTACATCCATCGGTCGTTTGTAGGCAACTCTGGTTTATATTTTTGTTAAAGGTTTTATACATTGTTTTTTTTTTTAAATTATTTGCCTACAAAAAAATGTATTTTTGCACTTGCACAATATTGTTCGAGATTTTCGATTCTTTCCAACTTCAAAAATTTTTTGCTTATCATTGTTGGCAAATAAGTTTTGCTTCTAAGTAGTATTCTCCTGCACTATTTATCAAAACCGAAACTCAAAATTTATCTGCGTTTATTCTTGCATAATTGTTTCATCCATTGCTAATTTTGAGCAACCAACAGTTTTCAAAGTTACGAAACATGAGATGAAAATGAAAGATGTGGTTCATAGTGTTGCAAAATTTTTTCAATTAAGTAAATACCATTTTTATTTTTCTTATGTTATGAGTTCAAGTAAAGTATAGCTAGCTAGGAGCGTCGCGAAAGGTTAAAAGGCCATCTATTTCTTCTTGAGGTACGATATGATCAAGTATTTTAAAAATATCCAAAATATTGGTTTATCTACAATAAATTTTTGTAAAATATTGAAAAAAAAAATGTAAAAAATCAAAATATATTGGATGACTATTTTTGGAATTTAAAATTTTTCAAAGTTTTGCGTTACTGATAAAAATAGTTTTGGTCAAAATTTCACCTCTTACTATTTTTTTCGCCTAAGCTATCAATTTTCTGCAAAAATCGCACTAAGTAAAAAGTTCTTCAAATTGGTCAAAATATTCAGAAAAATATTTTGTTTTTTAATTGAAACAGTTTTTTTTATTATGACGTCAAAAATATTTTTCTGAATAAACCCTTTGCCAACTTTATAATAGGTATGCTGGTAATAGGCGCCAATTTTTTTCTTTTTGCATATCGCAGCTTTGCTGTTTTTTTGAATAGCCATTTGATATCCATGATTGTTTCTTTCTGAATTTTTTTATCATAAGGATTGTCAATATAGTCTTGAGGTTTTGTTTTATCCTCCGGTCAGTAACTCAAGGCATATGAGTATATGTAGTTCAATTTCAGTCACTACACCTCAAGTGCTTATGAAATATTGCATTTAAGAAGTTAGAAACGAGCTCTACATATCTCTGTTGTTATCACATTCAATATGACTACCAACAGAGAAATATACTAAAAGACTCTCTCAATCATAGAGCTTGTTAAATATTCATATCAAAACGAGCAAATACCTTTCAAAAATCACAACAAATTACCTCATGTATAGAACAACAACAAAAAACAAACAAATAACTGAGATATACAAAGTGTAATAAACGAAACGTCATCATTAAATGATTCATTCGCCACCAGCGGTAAAATCGTCAGATTTCAATTCGAGCGGGTCAATGTCAATGACAGCAAACAAGTTATGACATCGCGCACCAAGTAGTAGAATGACAACTTTTGACAACCGACAATCGATACACGTGACGGAAGACAACAACTCAATCAGTTAAGTAACTCATTGAATTTGTTTTGCCTATCTACAGCAGCCTGAATGCTGGTAGTATGTTGTTAATCTAATCATAAATTAAGCGATATTAACAATTTTATTAATTTTGTTTTTTATTGAGCTGATTGGAATCATAAATTCGTTTACTTAATCTACTTGTACTGTTCATTTTAGTGACGATGACGGTAACGATAACGCTTAACGGTCCTGTAACGATAGCCATCACTAGACAATGTGTGAGCTGGTTCTGAAGCAGCAACTTCATAGGAAGCTTCAGCAGCTGGTGCAGAAAAGACAGGCGCTGGTGCACTTTCAACTTCATAATGCTCAGGTTCAGGTGCAGAATAAACTGGGGCTGCTACTGAAGCAGCTTCGGAATGTGGTGGCAAGTAATCGTTGGAGAGTTCGTTTACATCACGACGACGACGAATGCGGTAACGCTTAACGGTCCTGTAACGATAGCCATCACTGGACAATGTGTGAGCTGGTTCTGAAGCAGCTACCTCATAGGAAGCTTCTGCAGCTGGAGCAGAAAAGACAGGCGCTGGTGCACTTTCAACTTCATAATGCTCGGGTTCAGGTGCAGAATAAACTGGGGCTGCTACTGAAGCAGCTTCGGAATGTGGTGGCAAGTAATCGTTAGAAAGTTCGTTTACATCACGACGACGACGAATGCGGTAACGCTTAACGGTCCTGTAACGATAGCCATCACTGGACAATGTGTGAGCTGGTTCTGAAGCAGCAACTTCATAGGAAGCTTCAGCAGCTGGTGCAGAAAAGACAGGCGCTGGTGCACTTTCAACTTCATAATGCTCAGGTTCAGGTGCAGAATAAACTGGGGCTGCTACTGAAGCAGCTTCGGAATGTGGTGGCAAGTAATCGTTGGAGAGTTCGTTTACATCACGACGACGACGAATGCGGTAACGCTTAACGGTTCTGTAACGATAGCCATCACTGGACAATGTGTGAGCAGGTTCTGAAGCAGCTACCTCATAGGAAGCTTCTGCAGCTGGAGCAGAAAAGACAGGCGCTGGTGCACTTTCAACTTCATAATGCTCGGGTTCAGGTGCAGAATAAACTGGAGCTGCTACTGAAGCAGCTTCGGAATGTGGTGGCAAGTAATCGTTAGAAAGTTCGTTTACATCACGACGACGACGAATGCGGTAACGCTTAACGGTCCTGTAACGATAGCCATCACTGGACAATGTGTGAGCTGGTTCTGAAGCAGCTACCTCATAGGAAGCTTCTGCAGCTGGAGCAGAATAGACAGGCGCTGGTGCACTTTCAACTTCAAAATGCTCAGGTTCAGGTGCAGAATAAACTGGGGCTGCCACTGAAGCAGCTTCGGAATGTGGTGGCAAGTAATCGTTGGAGAGTTCGTTTACATTACGACGATGACGGTAACGATAACGCTTAACAGTCTTGTAACGATAACCATCACTGGACAATGTGTGAGCTGGTTCTGAAGCAGCAACTTCATAGGAAGCTTCTGCAGCTGGAGCAGAAAAGACAGGAGCTGGTGCACTTTCAACTTCATAATGCTCAGGTTCAGGTGCAGAATAAACTGGGGCTGCTACTGAAGCAGCTTCGGAATGTGGTGGCAAGTAATCGTTGGAGAGTTCGTTTACATCACGACGACGACGAATGCGGTAACGCTTAACGGTTCTGTAACGATAGCCATCACTGGACAATGTGTGAGCAGGTTCTGAAGCAGCTACCTCATAGGAAGCTTCTGCAGCTGGAGCAGAAAAGACAGGCGCTGGTGCACTTTCAACTTCATAATGCTCGGGCTCAGGTGCAGAATAAACTGGGGCTGCTACTGAAGCAGCTTCGGAATGTGGTGGCAAGTAATCGTTAGAAAGTTCGTTTACATCACGGCGGTGACGTAGACGGAAACGTTTCACGGTCTTATACCTGTAGCCATCATCAGCCAAAGTATGAGCTGGTTCGTTCTCCAAAATATTCTCATCAACAGCAGAAGCAGCGCTTTCAAAACCTGGTGGCAAGTATTCACTTGACAGTTCAATAGCTGCAGCTGCGGCTATAAATATCAGCCCAATAAAAAAGACTTTCTGTAAATAAATGGGAATGGCACAATAAATTAGTTGATTTTTAAAATGAAATTAAATTTTCCTGAGACCTGATACCTCGTAGAATTTTAATTTTTTAAAATTAGTAGTAAACTTTCATTAGTTAAACTCTGAAAATGCTGATAAAATGCTTAAAAGAACCGTGAAAGCAAATTATTTACGCTATTCGATTATTTTTCTGTTGCATTTATTTTTATTGCTTGCTGTGAACTAACAGCAAATGCTGCGCTGACAGGAAAGCTTGTTATAAATTTATTCGAAGGATCTTTCGCAAACTTGTATTAAATCTTAAATTTTTCAAAAGAAACAAAAAAAATAAAACGATAGTTTTAAATAGTCCAAAAGAATTTTTGCTTGGAATTTTAAGTTTAAAAATAAAAAACTTGACGAAAATATTAAGAAAAAAACTTTGGAAATTTTGGCATTTTAATTGTCTTTAACTAGAAATTTCTTTAAAAACTTCCACAAAATCACAAATATATGATGAAAAAAAAAATCATTTGCAAAGGATCTAAATCGATTTGAGCTTGAAATTCGTTCGAAAATCTGCGTGAATTAGCGAAAGTTTGGAAAAAAAAGCAAATACTTGACTTGTAAAGGATATGATGGATATTTGTGCAAAAGTCGCGAAAAATTAAACAAATTTTATGCACAATTTTTTTTATTCAAACTTTGGCAAAATGTTATTGCTAAAATTTATGCTGCATGCTACATTGTCCTTCGCAAGTCTTTCCATACATACTATCATATGCTAAGTAACAAAATTTTCAATGTAGAAATACAATCTTTGCATTTAAGCTCACTTATTATGCAGGATATGAAGGATTCTCTAATTTTTTTTAATTTTTTTTTAATTTTTTTTTCCACATTTTTTTTGCATATCCTTTGCCTTCGAAAACAACACAATTTTCACTTTTTGATCACGGTGTTCGAAATAGATGCCTTGAAGTTTAAGTTCTATTCACTTTTATATAATTATCCTTTTTAATTCGTATTAGATCTTATTATCCTTAATCACTATATTATTCCTTGTTGATATATTTTAGCCACCAAATAACTTTCTTACCATTTTTAGTTTGTTAGCTCAAGTTTTTGAGAAAAACAAATGATGTCGTTTCTAGAAAAGAGTCTGCATTTATACTCATAATTTAGGCAACAAAACTGAATTCTGGTCAATATATGCATGCACATTGTGTCAGCCTGTTTAGCTGGTTTAGTATTAAAACTTTTTTATGCATTTTTTTATTTTTAATTTATTTATTGTGTTTTTTTCAATTTCTATTTTATTATAATTTTTTTCAACATTAAAATTTGTTTCTTTTTTTCAATACATATTCGAAGAAGCTTTGTTCATTAATCTTTGCAATTAAAAACTTAGATTTATGCAATTTGGCAAGCGCACACTTATGCAACTTTTCGACTTTTTCCATAGATGCCATTTTGTCTGTCTAGAAAACGATACACACACTTTTTCTTCAAATTGTTATCTCATCAATTCTATCTTGCATATAATTTATTTAAAATGCAAATCTCTTATTGGTTTTTTTCTAATGAGCTCGAATTTAGAATGGCTTCGTTGTGAACCGGTTAAAGTAAACATTAAATTTAAGATAAAATCACCTACCACATATGGGTTTAAAGCCAACCATGCAAAATCAATAGCCGGAAGATATAATATATTGCCTATATATAAATGGTATAATTATTGACAATTATTGAAATAAAAGAGATTGTAGAAAAAAAAATTAAAAAAGTCACAAACAAATTGAAAATTTACTTAAATTTTGTAATTGATGCATTTGAGCGATGCTGTTGATCCTTGATTGAAGTGCGGATTAAAAATTTGACATCAACATTTATCATTGTCAGTTTAATCATATTAGTAAATGATATATGGTGTGCTCTTAGGTGACCAGTTATTTTGTGAATGTCGATGGTTGGTTCTAAATTTTATTCACAATTTTTTTTCCTATTTTTCAATATATTTTTTCCTCAGAAAATGGAGCCTGAGAATCACTTAGCTTTCCCATCGATTTACAAATTCAAAAAAAAACTTATTACTAAACTATCCCATTGAGCAGTGCATTAAAATTTGATTTAGAAAAACAAAGGCATTGCATTCCAAAGCACAATTAGAATTTTGTCAATGTTTTTCGATAAGTTCCAACTTTTTTTAAAATTTTTTCCTTTTCGAATTTTGGTGTTTTTTGATGGTTTTGAATACTTTCGGCAAATTCGAAAACTATTGAAAAATCGATAACAGTCCAAACCTATGTTAAAAATTCGATAAAACTCTAAATCGATTCATGTCAAAACTTACCAAAACAACATCGAAAATATCGATAACACTAGCCGACACCAAAAATGTTCCATGATATTTCTTAATTTTTTATGATGTCCCCTAAATTCAAAAATATTTTTGATAGATTTTTTTCTTTTTAAATTTTTTTTTAGTGTATTTTCAGTTTTTAGGCTATATTTCATCCAAATATTAACCGATTTTGTTCGAATAAATTTTGAAAAAAATGTAATAGAATTTCCCACAACTCTTGTAGAGGAAAGATTTGATTTTAATATACAGATTACGAGACAAAAGCTGACACATATGAAAAATTGGTTTTTTAAAATTTGTATCTAATTAAAAATAACTTTAAAAATAAAAATACTATAAATAAGCCTGAAAATACATTAAAAAAGAATTTAGAAAAAACTAACAGTGAGAAAAATCGATTAAACTTTTTTTTTTGAACTTAGGGGAACTAATTACATCATAAAATATTAAGAAAGTTCATGGATCAAAAAAAAATGTCAAAAAAGTCGGCTAGTGCAATTGTCTAAAACAACAAAAAAAGGTAAAAATAACTACATATATTGAAAAACTTTAGAGAATCGAAAAGTATTGAATAAGTACACAAATATCGAATTGTATTGAGGAACATCAGAAAGTATCAAAAAACAATGGAAAAGTCGAAGAGCAGTGTAGAGTGCCAAAGAAAATCCAATTGTGAGCTTAATAGATCAGTGTAAAACAATATTAATGGGTCCATTACGTCCCCCACTGGTAGAAATAGAAAACGACGGTGGTAACTGAAACAGAAAAGTATTCAGTAGTTTTTTTTCATTTTACAAATACCTAAAGTTTCTGCAAATAAATGGTCACATTGTATCATATGTAAAAAACTTAAAGAGTAAAATTGGTCTAAAACTTTTAGGGTATAAATTCATTTTGCCTTCATCATAACTTTTTATCAATTTTACCGCAGACAGGCTTGGCGCACGCTACTTAATTCTTTATTTTTTTCAAATTTGGGTTTTTTTCCAACAGTGGCAATATATGGACATCTTTTATTTCGATAATATTCAGCATAATAATTATGATCAAGATAAATTTAATAACAGGTCGGTAAGATAAAATAGAGATTTTATTGGTTGATTTAAATAACAGGCATAGAGAATTTATAAATAGAATGATATGAAATGTCATATAAGATATTGAGATATTAACAACAAAGTTTCTGCTGAAATATTAAAGACTCATAAAGACCCATAGACTCTATGGCTAGGCAATTTCGCGTTGTGTGACACGAACGTCGGCAAGCTACGAAAAGCTGCAACAAAAACATTTTGAACTATTTGAAACATCGAAAAACGTCGAAATAAAAATGGTACATGGATATCAATGATGGTGGCACCATTTGAAGAGGAAATATTGAAAATTGAGAATAATAATCATTAGGGTTTGGTCCAGGACCGCGGAAGGGACCGTTTTAGGCCCATTTTCGAATAAAAAATGTTTGCATCAATCGATGAAGACAGGTCGAAAACGGACTTTTAACATCATTTGAGGTGGCCCTATACTCCAGAAGTGTCCGTTTTGAACCCATTTCTGAAAAAAAAAATTTTTCCAGCAATCGTTGCAAATGTTTAAATTTCCAGGACACACAGATATCCAAAGTCAAAGCTTTTTATTTTGAAAGTGGAACAAATGCCTCTTTGTTAAATAAATTTAATACAGTTGATTTCAATTTACACAAAAAACAAACAGAAATAGTAAAAAATTTTACAAAAAACTTCGATAATTTCAGTCTATAGCCATATAATACCCAATTAGTGCAAATTAAATGCTTTTCAAATTAATATTTCATATTTTTAATTTATCATTTATATAATTTAATTTACTACCGTGGCTGCAGTTGCTCTCAATTTAAGTGCAAAGTAAATAAAAATCTAATGATTATATGCATTTTGCATTTATCAAGAGAAAGTGATCATAGTATATAATTTTTTATAATTGTTATAGCCTCTGCAAATGCAGATTTTAACAATAAGTCCGTAAATTATGTTTTAATTAATTGTTGTTCTTTTTCTTGCTTTTTTGGTTTTTCCTCCAAGTACTTTGTTGATTTTCAATAAATGATTAATTATTCTTATGTTATGTACGAGTAAATACTAATTTTTTCCATTGTTTGAAAAAAAAAAAACAAAACATTTCCTTAGTAGAAAGATAACTGGCTGGAACAAGCAAACTGATGTAGAGACAAATAGCCATTATGGCCTAAGAAAAAATCAAAGCGAATTGAATTCATTAGTATAAATCTGTTAAACTTATGTTATGTTGCGATTAATGCAAAATAATGATTAAATGCCATTGAAATCGTTCGTTAACTTGCGAAAAAGTGCGATGAGTACCGTGAAAGATTTTAATTGATATATAACTATGTTATAATAAATTATCTGTGCTGTCAAATTTTTGTTTTTGATATGTTGCTGAATATACAGGGTTGTGTGAGCAATAATTTTTTAGATTTCAAAAGTATTTTGGAAATTCCAAGTCATATATAATTTCATATATAACAAAATATTGTTTGGATGTTGGTATATATTGGAGCGAAATCGTTAATAAAATCCAAAAAAGAAATAAGTGAAATCGATATTTATGTTTATAATTTTTCTCGGTTCTGAAGAGCACTGTATCAGAGCAACTAGAAGATCAAATATATCAAACTTTTATAAATCAATTTAGTTTATTGGAGATACAAATGGCCAAAAATCCATGCAAGGAAAATCACAATGATTTTTGCACAAAAGATATATACAATAGTTTTCATCCAACTCATATTTTCTTTTAGCCTTTTAAATGTCAACATATGAAAGACACGTTCTCTAATGACCACAATACAATCCTCATAACGGATCATGATAACCGAGTATTGACTCGGAGACGGCGTTAAAATTTTAAATTGTTTTCGGACCTTCACCTTCGAACTGTCTATTTCACCTATGTATGTATGTATATTAGACCCAAAGCGGGATTTCAATTCACATATGTATTTAGTTCGGAGCTCCCAACTCCACTATATGGGGTTCAGCTTCGAGTGATATCACTACCAAACGATGAAGGTATCGTCTCCACTTTCAATCTAATGAGCACCGGCGCATCGATGTGCTTTAGAGAGATATATGAACAGGTTACATCTGTCCGGATTTTCTCTCGCTGCACTCGTACGTCTCTTTGAGCCACGTCGGTGCACTTTCAAGATAGTTCATTCTTTGGCCGCACGATTTGGATGTGAAACAGTCTGCCTGCAAATGTCTACCCCGGCAGCTGTGACATTGGTAAATTTAAGAAAAATTTCCAGCAATGGTACTCCAATTATCCTTCTTCTCTCTAATCTTTCTCTTAAAACCAAGGGAGCATCCCTTGAGCGCTGATTTTTGTTTTAAAAAAAAAACTGTTATTTAATATTTGGTTCAATAAGTCTTTCTCCGAATCGCTATGTTTCTAATTTCAAATGATCTACTCGCAAAAAATCTTAATGCAGACAAATATTTTTACAAGATGATCTAAACATCGCTAGTGCAAAGCTTTTTTTATTTAAAATTTTGCGACTGTCATACGGTTAGCGTTCTATTGCCAGTGTTTTATCTACAATACATCACTTGTGTAAATTTATCAGAAATACATACATATATTCATATAAATATTTATTCTTAAATCATTCTTCTCCAAATAAAGTGCTATTTAATAGTTGCTTTTTTCAGAACTTTTTTTTAACATGAAGACCAACACCTTAAATGAGCTCTTTTTTTATATTTTGAAGTTAAACATTAAGCAAAACTTAAGCAAATTAACTTAAACATACACGCGAGCAGCTTTCGAAATTTGCATTAAAATATCAAGCTATTCTTGATAATTTGCATATATAACTGAGCGCGAATAGAAAAAAAAACTCTTAATTTAAATTACTGTTTCTATTAGCATTTTATGTCAACCGAATAGTGAGTGGCTTAGAATAAATGACTGGATACCATATGTATATAGAATATTATTATACGCATGTCTTATTAAAGTCAAAATAAAATTAGAAAAAAAAACTAAAATTTAAATAAAACCTTTCACCTAAATTTAGCTTAAAAGTTGAGCTTCACACATGCTATACTTGACCTTCATTCGAGATTTTATCTCTTTGATAGCTTCGATATTACTTTTTCTTCCATACAAGTTATGTAACTTTTTAAAATAAATATAATTGGGATTCATTTTTGGCAGTTTGCAAAGATTGGAGATCGATCATACATTTAGAACATTTGTTGTTGCCAAGCGAATATATGAAACCAGTATTCTAGATTTCTAGATAGTCGATCTATTTAGGAAAATTAATAGCTTTTTTTTTATAAAATCCACAGTCAGCTGAAAACCTAGCGCGAGTTGATAAGAACAGAGATTCGAAATATTTCAAAAATTAATACTTTTATAATGAAAATAGTAGCGCAACAATAGTTCGACTCATGTTAAAAATATATATGATCATTAGCTACAATTTTGAATTTCGTAAAAAAATTCGTACTTTTAACAAAATGCCCTGTATTGCTAAGCCCTACAATCATTATCATATTTGAGAATTTTTTAAATACATACTAAAACTATTAATGTTGTTACATCATAGAAGCCGGATTTGAAAGCAATTTAGATAAATGCTTTTGACTGTGTGAACTAATGTTGTCAAAAAAAATAATCCAATAAGTCTGTCCCTAAACCTTAAAATGTATATGTATATCTTTTTCATTCAATGAGTATATTCAAATCATATTCTCATATTCTCCATCAAGCAAGCTTTCTCACAGCAAAGCTCTGGCAGACAGTTCGTGATCTTCTTTATTTAACTTTTGAATATCCGCCTTTCTTTGCTATAAGTTGTTCGTTTAGTTTTAATATTTAGTACAAAAAAAATTTTGTTTTTTATATGTGTTTTTTATATTGATCTTTGCATTAATTATTTCGAATTATTCCTTTTGTACCCTACACTCAGTGTATATTCAGCATCACTCAGGTGAATCGATTTAGTCATGTCCGTCAGTATGGCTGTCTACCTGTGTGTCTTTTTGTTTGTGAAAATTACGGTTACGGAAAACCAAAGAAGATTAGTGAAGGAAGTTCGGTACATAATGCACTTGGGATTGAAAATGGACGAAATCAGTTCACGGATAGGACTACCGCTCACACAAATGGAACATAAAAAACTTTATTGTAGGAGTTATAGTGTACCTACAATCTCACATATACTAAGAATAACTTGGACAAGCTGTGGACGAAAAGTTAGGGAATTTCGACTTAAGAGCGTGCCACCTCCCATACAAGCAAATATTTCGAAACTCTATACTGAGAGAATTATTTAAGGTAATGAAAACAAATATCACGCAAATGATTCGGAAAAACTCTTGACAAGAATTTTTGCAGGTAGGCATGGGCACCCCCCACAGATTCAAAAAATTTAAAATGTTATACTGTGGGAATTATTTAAGTTAAAACAATTAAATTTCCTACAAACACTAAAAATGATTAAAAAAATAAAACGTTATACTGAAAGCAGTATAATCAAATTCTGCATTTTTACTAGGAATGGTTCGTAAAAGCTCTAGAAAAAATTACATTAGTTTTGACATAAAAGACGGGGCACCTTCCATAGAAGCAAGCAAATAAAAACGTTATACAATAAAAGTTATGAAACCAAATTGCACAAATATATAAGAAATAGTTCGCTCAAAATAAAAGATCAGAACATTTTTGCTAAAAGACGTTGCCAGGCCCGGATCTAGAAATTTGCCGCCCTTAGGCCGTTCACAAATTGCCGCCCTTCTTCACTGGGAAAAAAATTTTTAATATGATGGGTTTAATAATATGGGTTTTTTTTGCTTTTCAACATTTTTTAGGTAGTTTAGGGGGCAACCATTCCAAGTATTCGCATTCGCACCTTTTTCCCCCTGTGTAACTCTCACCAATCACCAATGCATTATAATGCATTACCACACTTAAAAAAATTTTCAAAGTTCCCAATATTTGCCGCCCCTAAATACTTGCCGCCTTAGGCACTGGCCTAGTGTGCTTGTAAATCCGGGCCTGGACGTGGCACTATACACAGGGGCGGATTACGAGAATTTCCGTCCTCACGCAAACATCAAACGCCGCCCTTTATAAGGTAGAACTATCTTTATAATTACCAAAACAGTTTTAACGAGCAAAAAAAAAATAGGTCCTCACTTCTCAGCTCTATCGAAATTCAATATATTTCCCTAAAACTTCCAAAAAAAATTTCTATCTATACCTTCAAATTTCCTACATTGATTTACTTTCATTCACTAAAAAAAAAAAAAAATCTTCATTTTTGAGTTTCAAAAACCCTAGCAAATTAAGATATATTTAGACTATGATGCCGCACCCTCGAATGCTACCGCCCCTACGGCACGGCGTTGTTGGCGTAGGCGGTAATCCGGCCTTGATTATACATACTACATACAGAGCCATTCATATAAATGTTTTGCTGTAGGGTATTCAATTTTTGATTAAGCCAAAGATAACACCCTTACTTCTAGCTATTGTTGCTTTTGAAATGTTGAACTATTAGTCAGACACCAAGTAGTCTTTCGTCTAACCGGAACATGTTAACTATGAATAATGCTAGTATTTAAGACAAAAAAAAATAACACTTTTTTTTAAGTAAAATCACTTAGCTATAAGCTATGATCTTATGTCTGTTACTGACGTCAGAAATATAATGATTTTTTTGTTTTTCTTTTTGTAATGAATAAATTTAATATGATCAACGTAATGACTTTTTGCTGAATTATAATGAAAAAAAAAACTAAATAATAACAAATGTTATGTGTAGTGCGAAAAAAAGTTTTTGATGTAGAATTGAAATTTAACAAATTGAATTTCATATTTAGATATCTACGTCTACACTATGTAAAATGTTTTCGAATTATGCTCCTCACCGATAGGTGAGGTTTTTAAACCTTATATCGAAATATTAGGGGTAATTCTTTTGGTTTTTTTTATACTTTTTTACATTTTGTGAATGCTATTTGGCATGTTAATGACCAAACATCAATCTGTCATTTGTTAAATTATTTTCGAAGTAAAGGGTTATTTTTTTACCAAAACAGATTTCTAAAATTTTAATGATATTTGTATCTAAAATTTTTTTCAGATAATGTTATTTCAGTTGAAAACTTATCTTAAATGCAATTAAAATCAAAATTATTGAGAAAACAATCTGGGTTTGATACATAAATTCGTCAACTCGAAAATCATTTACCCTATAGAAGATAAAAAATTATAGGAAAAAATGTATGTTTTAGCACCACTTTTCGCAGATATGGTAAACATCAACTATACTACCCAAAAACAAAAATTCAGCAAAATCAAAAATCTCAAGGTGAAGCTTCTTTTGTTTTGGCAAAGAATACCCTATATTTTTTATATAAAAGCTTTTGGCTCAGTTCTGCCAAAATCGGTCAAGCTTTTTCAAAATAAATTATTCAAATTTTTTAACAAGTAGTGAACTTTTCTTTGCAACAATAATTTAACCTTGAGTTAATTTTATATAAATATTAAATAAACTACATAACTAGTTTGCCCCATAATACAGACAACAGATTAGAATTGGTTCAGAATACAAAAGGGGTTTTTCTATAACATAAAAATCTTTTGAAATGATAACAAATTTGCCATAAATATAAATTTTTTTGTCCACGATTTATTTGGTAACAATAGCTATATTTTTAAAATTAGACAATATTTAATGATATGCTAAAAAATCTTTTGTTTGACATTATTTATGAATTCAATAGAATTTGCATAAATTTATGTCTTGCATAAATATTTAAAGTTCTTAATTTGTAATTTGCAAAATTAAAAAAAGGAAAAAAACTTCAAACAAAAGTAAGAAAACGAAATTGCAAAAAAGTTGAATTGCTTGAAATCAAAAACTGAACAAAAAGTTTAAAGAAATCGCATTAAATTTGAATGACAAGAAACTTAAAAATTTAAATGCAAAACTAAATCAAAAATTATTTAAACAAAAAAAAAACAAACCAGAATACGCGTGTGCGTGACAGAAAACCACACACAGAGACGGAAATAAATTTTACAGCAGCTCCATTGATTCATTCATTAACTTTATTAAGTTATCAGATTAATCAAATTTTTGAATTTTTTTCTTTTATTGAATTTTTTTTTTTTCAGTTGCAAATTTGTTGGTTTTGCCCAAAACCGTTTTGAAGGCTCTAACAAAATATGTTTAATACTTTTAACTCTTTTTTTTCTATAGTAAATAGGTAGGTATATAAATTTGCAACTGTTGATTTTTTATATAAATTAGTTAAATTAATTTTGTTCCGTTGCCTTTTTTTTCGTTTTATTAAATTTTAAATTAATTTTATTATTTATTGTTGCATATACCTTGGAATAAATATTTATTGATTTAATAAGTTAATGTTTATTTATATTTAAATTTTTGTCTTATAAAATAGTGCGGAATGTTTTTATAATTCATAGTATCGTTTTGTACAATACTTCTATAATGTCTTCATTTGTTTTGTAAAGTTATTGCAATAACCTACCAAAATCTTTTAAAGAAATACAATGAAAACGTTGCAAATTTGATTTCAGCCCAAAAATGATATGACACTGAAAAGTGAATGTTTTGCTTTGTCAGTTTTGACAGTTCCACTCAACTAAAATTGACATTCATTGAGCTGAAGAATAAAGAAACACAAATGATATGAAGGAAACTATATTAAATGAAGCGCCATAACAATTAAAAATCAAAAAAAAATTTTTATTTCCTATTCAAAGCCACACAATATTTATAGTTTCTAATTTTTGATATTCTTAAGAAGCTTTAATTGGGAGCAGTTGTACTAAAGAATGTTGTTTTTGTATGATTTTTCGTCAGTCACTCACTCGCGAATTCTACGGCATTGAAATAAAATATTATAAATCTCTACAATAAAAATGCTTCAGTGCGTTACATATAATTTCGTGGAGAAAATATGCCTCAACACTGGCATACGTATGAGCAAATATCTCAACATGTCAGCTAGCAACTATAAATAACTTCTCTACTCTACGCAATATCTCAATGATGCCTAGGCTATAATTTTGATCCACAATATTGTCCTGTAACTACAGCATCCAGCATCGTGGCAAATATGTTTTAAGCAGAATATTTTTGATCAGACAGATTTGACGGAACAGAACGTTCTAAATAAAGTTCCTCCAAGCATTTGACTGAGGCACAACAAAATTTCAGAGAAGTGCCTTCAATCAAGTCTACAGTCCAGGACTTATAAGCGGGGTTTAGCATTTCTACCTCGGACTTCAATCTGATTCACTATGGCAATTTTTATCCTGGTATATTAAGAGATACGTGAAAATATCATAATGAGCATCTTATTGTGTACTAGAACATAAACCCGTTTGGTCCCTAGGGAGTTTCCGAAATGCAAAAAACTAAACAGATTAGAAACTTTGAGGCAGTTCGTGAGCAGACAATTCAATGCTGCCCTCCAACTCCACACTTCCGAAGTTAAGAGTGACCTTCAATGCTGTGGCTCCAGCTTGTCTATGCCTTATTTTTTCCCCTTCTCCTAGAAATTAACTCATTTCAGATGAGGAATAATCTGCACATATTATCTTACCAGTTTTCAACAGAGAAGAGTTATAAAATCACCGCCAAGAAAATGGAATCAAATAATTTTATAGAAAATTATTCAATTATGATTCAATTTCAATTATTTTTATTTATTTTTCTGTAGAGTACTTACTAAGAAGTTGGCTTGTTGATCGCGCTAAAATTTGGGCACTGAAGAGTCTTTCAAATATTTGCTGGGTGTATGTCAGTAAGAAGCAAACTAATATTACTTTTATTAAAAATTACAAGGGTCTTTAAAAACACCATGTATGTATATAACATGAACTTTAAGATTTTCATACCCAGATTATTTCTGATTTTCGAAACATAGAGCATAATTCTCAAATATTAACACCAGAACATTTTATTGAACTAAATGTTAAGATCATATTAGATAAGATCGTTTTTAATATTTCAAAAATAGTTAACAAATGTCTCAGCTAACTCACATTTTAATTTTATCGCTTCTTTAAAGATCTGCTTAGATGCAGCTATTTAATTTATATTGGATTGCTTAATATCCTACACAGAGTATATAATTTTTATGATTTCGTTTGCCACGTATGAACGGCGGTATGGTAGGCATAAAAAAGTATATACATTTTTGACTTAGTGTCTCCTCCAGAATCGACTATTCTATTATCGCCCTACTGTCCGCGGAAATAATGACAATGGGAAAACAAAGCTTGATGAAATTTGATACACTAGTTCGTGGGATTGAAAATGTATCGAATTAGTTAACAGACCATATAAATAAAATTTTAGAAGCGCTACACTGAGAGGGAGATCTTAAAGGTGATGATACGGATTATATCAAAAACTGGGCGCATTTTGTCTCCTATACAAGCAAAAACTTTAAAATAATATATGTACTTAGAAAGAGGATGTGGCACTTCTCCCATACAATAATGCACCAACAAAATTTGGGCGAAGCCAAAAATAACAACCTCAATAATTTTTCGTTTTTTCAGTAGTTTTTTCCATATCAAAATACCTATGACAGGTTTAACGAGCTTAAGACTTTTAATGTTGCATCGCATAGACAACGCATATTTGGGCAACAATAGTGTTGCCAAGAAACAAATTTGGTTTTATCTATTTAAACAAAAGATAAATGATCTGCACGCGATCATTTCATATACAAAAAAAAACACTCGAAATAACATCTATTCATGCATTGTTATTGAAAAAATTTTAATAAAGAATTGTGAAGTTTAACATAAAAAATTTATTTAAACTTTTTTTCGTGTTGGCACTTTAACATATCAACGTCAAATCAACTTATGGGCAACATCGTGTATTTAACACTCATCATATTTGATTGTATCCGTAGATTAATAAAATTTTATGTGTTATACTTTGATAATGTTGGAATGCACTTGGAAAAAAATTAGGGAATTTTAATTAGGTTTTTTATTGGTGTTACTAATTTTATTCGAGTCTCTTGACTGATATATTGATATTTCTAATCTGAAACAAATTTGATCAGCTTCGTTTATATTTGATAAAATTTTCTGCAGTCAGCTACAATTTGATTATTTTACAGTGTACTATTGAAATTTTTAATAGCCATCACAATCATGTCAAAACAAATTGTTATTTGTCAAATAAAGACGAAATTAAATGGAAGCTTTAATTAAAAATAACTTCCGAATCTTTTAATGAATTCTCTAAGCATTTGAAACATATTGAATTAAAAAAGTGATTAATTTAGATTACAATTCTTTTGAGCATTGCAATCAGTGATGGCTTTTGTGTGTTTTGTTTGGGTATGTACTTTACTTATGTAAAGTCAGAATGTATTCTTTGGATTTCAAATTTTTTTTTTATCATATGCATACCTAGAAAATTCAGAAATTTTTATAAAATGTTTATTAAAGAACAGGCAATCATATGAATAGGCGAAGGCAAAACAGTTGTTTTTGCAAAGTAAGCGCTGCCATGCCTCTAACAGGAAAAAAGTTTCCACGGTTAAGTTAATGGATTATTGCTTTGGAGGAAGAGTATTAAAAACTCTTTGTTCTTTTAGTGGACGTGGCACCGACCCTAATGGGAAAATGGCTCTCAAGGCTGAGTCTTAATACCGATTTTGATGAAATTTGGTATGGAGTAATAATATTTCATTGTTAGTGAGTGGTGTCACTATCAAAAAAATGCGATTTCATTGTTAAGCTAATCGACTGATTTCGATTTCGTAACGCAATAGATTGATTTCTTAGAAAATAAGTATATCTGTCTTTAAAAAATGGTATTCTTTGAACTACAAAAGTAGCGGAAGTGAAAAAAACTACTGCGCCAACTATAGGCAATAAAAACAACTACAGAGTTTATAAGCCACGCTAGTAGTAATCATTAGTCAAGCTCTAAACCATGTTGTTGTTTTTTCTAGTATAGGCACAAACCGTACACGAAAAGTGCAAAAGTTTTACTGCAGTTTCTTTAGTTATCGGATACCTACATATTTTCATATACATTTCATGAATGAATAAAAAAAAATAAAAAATGTACAAAAAACAATAAACAAACCTTTTGCCAGCACTTCATACTTGAAAAACCTGTTAGGTAAGAATCATTATATGCAACACCGCTGCAAGAGCTAAACCGGCCTCCTGCTGCTGTGGCTATTGATATTCTGTGCAATGCGTTTTTAAGTTGCTACTAAAATAATCACTACACTGCATTCCCTTCCGCTGCTATCATAATTTTTTCTTTAATTTCTCTTCGTGTGCTACTTCGCGTAAATATTTGTTGTGTTGTGTTGTCTTTTATTTGACATTGACTTTTATTATTATGCCGGCACGCATTTTTCACTCTAATGGTGGCTCTCTACTCTCTATGCTAAGTTTCTAAAAGACTCTACTCTAACAAGTGTTGTGCATTTTAAGTGTAGAGAATGTAATTAAGTGATACAAATCCATATTAAAACTGATCCACTTTTTCATAGAACCTAGTACTATCCTCTGATATTAAACACAGAAAAAGTTCAATATAGTATCATTAAGGAGCTGTTCATATTTTACATAATGCCATCTTCGACATTTGACTGCAACAGGAGGTCAACTACATACACATATGTACTTGCAATATTGAAAATGTGTTAAAAATTGTTAAAGTATCGACGTTTTACAACACAAAAATAAACTAAATCATTATTTTTTTATTTTTTTCAAGACACCAAGGACATGGGGAGATTCTCACCAAACTCACTACCTGCAGTTATGCTATTGAACGTACCAACACCACTTAAGTCTCATTGACAAAATCAAAATTTAGCTAATTCTACAAAGTCTGCAAAGCAAAGACAATCCCTGGAATGAATGTATAAATGTACATACATATGTATGTATGTAGAACTTGAAGTTCCTTTATACGCCCAGAAATGACAACAGAGAGCACGAATACTGACAAAAACATGTGTACGAAAATAAAAGAAAGAGTAAACGAAATGCCGGTCTCATAAAAAGACATTGAAGATAAAAATTCGAACTGAGTGCGTATTAGGGCTGCCATATTTAATTTTGAACTTATTGGTTTTTTTTTAAAAAACAACTTGAAATAACTTTGTTAAAGTTGCACAACATTGATTGAAGATATGAGTGGGTGAAGGTACCGGCACCGAATTAAAACTTTGCGGGACCCCGGTCTAAAAACTGCATATGAGCCTCATTTCATCTAAAAAATTATATTAGTGACCCAAAACAAAATCCTTGTTTCCATTTTATTTCAAGTCTTAAAGGTTTGGTTTCTTCATGAAAATAAAAAAATTTTCATTAACACCACCCCTTCAGCGCTACTTTTTAACCTTATGGAGCATTTTAGTCAAAATTTTTTAAAAAATTTACAAAATTTAAAAAATTATATGTAACAAATTACGTAAGTACATTTTTTTTAGAAAATTTTGGTGAAATGCTTCATACGGGGGTTAAAGCGTGGTGCTGGAAGGGTAGTAAAAATAGAATAAATGTTTGTTTTTTTTATGAAGAATAATTTTGCCTCAGACATAAAATTTCTCAGACTTGAATTAAAAAGAGTCGTAAAAGTGCATTTGTAACCATGTCAATTACCGGTTAATTTACTATGATCTAGAAATACTAAGATGTAGGCCAAAAACCGATGGCAGATTCTAGCTCAGTGACTTCAAATTACCATTGCTTGACAACAGTTTTAAATACATTATTACAATTGAATATTAAATATTTCATCGAACTTACATACAGTCATTAATCTCATCCGTTGTCTTGCCCAAATATAAATTTGTGACTGTTAAGGTCACAAAGTTTCCGTGCGAGTCAGAACGTGGTTATTGTGACTAAATTTGGTGTCAATACAATAACTATTACAATAACTACACAGTTCTTCTTAAAAGTAACCTGCCCGTATCCACGATATTTTAGGCACATATCAGTAAATGTGACCACAAAATGTGACTATATCAGCTCATATAAATATAAAATATATTCCCATAAAATATTTCCCACACATAATAGTTTTTATTACCCACGCTATAACTACTAAGTGTGATTACAAAGCAGTAACATTATCAGTCGCTCAAACTACTCATATCTCTTTTATATGTATTCCCCACTTGGTAACGGATACGTGCCAATTACGAAATATATCGGTATCGGTGTAGTTATCTACTCAAATACTTAACCGAAACAAACCGAATGTGTGGTCACAATAACGGAACGCCAACCGAAATTTCTACTTGGGTGCCATGTTTGTTTAAGATAAACCATACACTGATTTGTAAATTTACATGAATATCAGTTTTTGCTAATGGTTGTAATTTCAATGAAATAATTCATTTTCAATTGTGTACAATTTAGTTTGGGTTTTTTGGTAAAAAATGTTAAAAAAAGAGAAAGTCAGCAACAAATGTTATATTAATTGAAAGGATATAAGTAAATAATTTCTATATAGCATATCCAAAAATTTTGAGAAATCGTCATATTCCGAAAACTATGCTCCAGATATTCTAGCTTATTAGGTAGCCAGCATAGAAGGATTTCCTGATGGCGGTACTATAAGAACATTCACGTTAGAATCAACAAAACGAAAGGTACTTTCGCTCAGCTACGTAATGTCTGGCTTTCTTTGTTTCTGCGAACCCCAACGATGCTCAAAATCTTTCACTCAAACGTGAAGTCAAATTTCTCACCAGATGCTGTCAACTGTTGCGGAAATCATCCACTGTTGACAAGCATTGGAGTGAAACCCTCAAAGTAGGAAACAACGCAGCCGTCCTTACTCATCGTAGAAACGATCGCTGGAACAGGAAATATGTACGTGAATCGGGGAAATTTTGGGAGAGAATTGAAGGCACTCGCTAATAAAGAGTTTTGCGGAGGTCCTATTCTCCGTGGAGAGACGAAGAATACAAGAGATTATGTTATCAAAAGGAAAGTTTCTTATCATACCTTCAACGCTCAATCACCCTCCACCAAATTTATTTAACGTAAGTCACCATATCAATATCAAAGTCATAAGACAAAAGTCTTTATGCAGCAAATGTTCGTAGTACAGATAACTTTACATTTCGGCTCTTGTCGAAGTATCCGTTGGCAACTCTATTTCGCACTTTTTCTTAAGGCTGATTACAACAAAGTACCAATGGCAAAGACCTCCTAGACTGCCAGCTGCCTGATTCAACTACAAAGTGAGAGACTTCTAAAAATATATATAAAAAAAGTTGGGGAAAATCATGCGCGCTCATACTTCACGGTCATAAAAGTGACGTTTACAGATGCTCTAAATCTAGAAAGTAAAGCCGAAAAGTTTTAATTTTTTCTGCTATTTAGTGCATATACAACCTACAATATTTATTTATAATTTTTGTTTTCTCAAATACGTATTTTACTTTGTACGCTTAATTTGGATCAATTGATGTTGTTGTAGTCGTCGTCGTCGTCGTTAACATTGTCGCTATCAGTTGATTCTCAGAGATTTCAGTGTGTGGTAGAAAGTCGTCGTCGTCGTTGTTGGTTGTTGTCGTCGTCGTCGAGGTGTACGGGTTTATTTGCTTCTGCTGGTAGTGACTACCAGACAATTTCTTTTTTTTTATATAGAATTGTCATTTTAGGCAATTTTTGTGTAAAGTTTTTTAAAAGCCATAATTTGCAGTGGAGCTTTGAATTTCAGAAAAAAAAAAAATAACAAATTCAATATAGTTAACAACATTTATAATTTAAAAAAATTATTTGTGGAAAAAAAATTTTAAAAGTATAACACAATTTTTGTCCTACTTTTTTGGCGACTCAACGACGTGACTTTTTGGTGACGCTGCTCTTGCTGTTTGACGTTTTGAACAAAATTTATGCAACAATCATTTAAATCAAAATTATAATTTTGCAAAAAAAAAAGCTTAAAATAAATTAAAAAACAAGTTCGAATACTAACAAATAAAAAAACACGTTGATAACACAGCAGTTTTTATTGATAAAAAATTAAGAATTCAACAACAACATAAGGAAATTCAAGAATTGTGATAAAACTAAACTAGTGTGAGCAACAACAATTGCGAGAGCAGAAAATTTTACCATTGACCTTTATTTGACATTAAGCAGAGTGCGTATTGCTTTCTTTGTATATCAGTCAGTCAGCACATAACGTCAGCAGTTCTTTCGTAGGCGCATCTGGCAGCAGCAAAGAAGTAACTGAGTAGAGGTGAATAAAAATTGAAAAATTGAAATTCATAAAATAAGTGAGCGTTGATAGCATAAGTAAAGTTTTTTAAACTTTTAATTTTTTTATGTAATATTTTTGAGAAAACACGTGCCACATTGTTGCAGTTTTCATTGCAACATTACATCGTTAATTGCGCTTTCGTTTTTAGGAACTCATTTCTATTAAATTCATTTTAAGCACAGTTTTGTTCGTTTAATTAAAAAGTCTCCAAAGGAATCGGTGTATAGCACTTGCTAGTTAATAAATTCTTTGTTAACTAAGTTAACTACTTCAAGAACTGTCGTTCTCTCTTTCTCTCTCTGGATTATAAATTCCATTTTTCACTACTCTCGTTATTGGTAACTCTCTTGCGAAACCAGCTGTTGGATGCAGACCCAATTTGATTAAAAAAACACTTTTGACATTTAAACCTGCTCACTCTCTCTGCTTTTGGAAGCAACGTGTTTTTGTTGATACAAATTAATGCATTTTGTAAAAAATTTGAAACAAAAATATTTTTTTCATTCGCTACAAACACATTGCATATTCACTTTATCTATACGTTTGTTACGCTAAGTAAGAGGGGCGTGGTAGTCATAGAAAATTGTAAAAGGGTGCCTTTTTTTACCTACTTAGACCTTTTGAGAATTAAAAGCCTTACTTTAATGAGTTACAAAAATAAATTCACATAATAAAAAAGAAATTTTTGCTTAGCTTTCTTTGACTTTTTGTTTGGGCTCTTAACAAATTAATGCAAAAGAGAAAAGACATTTAGCTTAGGAGCTCTCAATTATCGGCTCAAAGACCGCTAATGATTCCATTCAGCAATGGATGAAACTAGTATGACTAGCTTTAGCTCTTTTTATGTTGTTTTTCACTTTGTTTTGTGTGTTTTTTTTTTTTTTTTTTTGTTGACACATACTGTACTGAGCAATAAGCTCAGTAAAATAGTTTTTAAAAATTTCCCAATTAATAAACTTACAGTTATGTTTGATATAATACATTATTTCGCTAAGGATAAGCATTTCGCAATTTAAAACTATGACAATATCTTCATCACTACTTTTTTTGTTACATTGTGTTATTTTTTATAACATCGAGCGCAGCCAGACAGCTGAAAAAACAAAAAGCACAACTTAATTACACAAACATAAATCAATATAACATTTTTAAAGCTCCATCAGAAGCAAATGCTCTTTATCTACATATGTATAAACTTTAACATATGCTGATATTTTGTTTATAAGTATAAAAAGAAAATACCAAACTATTAAACCTAAGCAATTGCATAAATAAGTGTTTTTATTTCAATGTTACTGTAAAAATAAAGCTATTCATTTCCAAGCACTCGTATGAAACATACCTATATACATACATACATACATATATACATTGTTTATCAACTGCAAAAATAGTTACTGTTATCAAGAAATATTTGCTGTTATCAACAGCAATTGATTTTATTTGCTTGTAATTATAAAATAATTATGTATGTAATTTTGTTTAGCAAATACAGTCAAGTTGATAAAAATGCTAATCGCTTTAATGAAAAATCAATCCTTCTTAAAAACTTAAACTATTTTTTAAGTGCAAACACCTTGATAGTAGTGGGCATGAAAGAAAACCTGAAGTAAATTGAGTGAAAACTTAACGCCTCATTTTCAATATTTTTTTAATTTATTTTTTTTTTTTGACACTTAACATTTAACTTTATCGAAAATGTTCAACTTTTTTAAGATTTTCTGGCTTCTTCAGTTTTATTCCACTTTATCAAGATTGTTTGACTCAATCAAAATTTTTTAACTTTTTCAATATCTCTCGACATTTTCATCATTTGTCTACTTCTGCAACATTCTTGACTTCTCTAATTCTTTAAAATAACGCTATGAAACGTAAACGGCCTCATAAAACGTCAAAACGAGCTAAAGGTTATAGTTAAATATAGTTTACAGATATTTATTTCATCTCAGAGAATCTGTCACACTTAAAATTGACAACTATGAAATTTATTACGCAACGCTTATCGCTGTTTTGATTCGAAGCAGCAATATAAAGCATGTAGAAAAATAACTAAACTGTGACGAATTTTAGATAACTCCAGTTACTATAGAAACAGCCTCTGCATGTAAAATAAACCCTAAAGAAATTATTGAAATTGTCAAAGTGAATAGTTTATAGCAGCGGGATGCCGGCCATATCTAAGAGAAATTAGCTTACGATTAAAAATCTATGTCTGAGAAAAAGTTCTTCTTTTAAATTTGATTTGAATACAGCAGACATTTTAAATTCTCCCAAATATGGGGAGCATTCTATGCCCTCTCCTCTACCTTTTTTACACCGATGATGTTTCGACTTTAAATAACTGATGATATAGCCTTATTAGCAAATGAAAGTTACAGTGTGCCATTGACAATCTTTATGCCTGGACAACGCAATGGCACATTAAGTTAAATAACATAAAATCAACAATATAGATTTTACAAACAAAAAATCAAGGCTCACAAAAATCTGGTTTTGAAATACTATATACAAATGCGGCTAATCACATGAATTTAGAAACTAAGAGCATAAAGAATAGAAACTAAATGAGATCGAACTATAATTTAACCAAATGTTCTGACAACCGCTCAACACTGACAATACGCAGTAAAAAGCTAATGGTTTATAAACAAGTTTTCCTTATAGTATACAGCTCTGAGATTGTACTTACTATAGTGATATCTTAAAATTATGTTTCCAAGACATGGTATGTTCAAAGCAACAACCTTCGCCGTGATCTAAAAATAAGTTTAGTTCAAGAAATTGTTTGCATTGGTTTACACAGATAGACTTCAAAGGCATCTTAATGAGAAGCACAGGTATACAATAAAACAGCCAATCCGATAAGACGAATGAAACGCTCGACAACTTATTCGGCCTTTACAACATATTTTGAAGTTGTAACATTTTGGGAAATATCGGTTTTTTTAAGATTTTTCGACTTCATCAGAATTTATCAACTTTTTCAAGATATTTCGAGTTTTTCAATATTTGAGAATTTTTAAAAACTTTCTAATGTCGTTCAACGACTTTTTCAAGATTCCTGAAAGTTTTTAGAATTACTCAGTATTTTGCGACGTTTTTACATTTTTCAGATTTTTTACAATATTCTCAATATTTTTCGACACTTTCATAGTCATCGAAATTTTTATCATTTTCAACATTATTCGACTTTTCCACCAGTTTACTGCATTCAATACAATTTTCTACATTATTCGACTCATTAAATTGTTTCGCCTTATTCAACATTTTTTACGTTATCAATATTTTTTAACATTTTCAAGTTTTCCAAACTTATTAACGTATTTTCCACTACTTCTTTGTTACTTGACTGAAACGGCATTTTTTGACTATTTCGATATATTGCGACTATTTGATACTACCTAATACTCTTTCATACTGAAACAACATTCGCATATCAACCCTCACGTGCAAGTGTACTCACCACATTTTATTTATTTACTTTTAATTTTTTTTTGTTATATTGTCACAACAATTTATATAAATTCAGCGAGAAGAATTTATTTGCGCTTTTGGGCATTCTATCCAAAAAAAAAAAACGTTTAATACAAAAATAATTGATCGAGTGCAAATAAAAGCTTTCAAACTCTACTTTTGATTGCCTTTGAAATATACAATGCTGGAACTTATATGTCCTAAGGGAGACGAACTCCTCAATAAAAAATATTTTATTTTACAAAAAAAAACATTTAACTTCGATTAAGTTCGTTAAAAATTGGGCTTAATTCATTAGAACTGCAAATAAATTTAAAAAGTTATTTGCAAAAGGCGGTGCTCTATAAGCTGCCATATAACATTCTCTATTGAGTATTTGAAAAATCGAAACGCGGCTTAGATCGACATAGGACTTTGAGCTTTCATTTGCCACCTTAATATATATATTTTTTTTTTTAAACAAAATTATTTTGGTTGGCCTAAGCTTCCTATACAAAAAGAATATTTATTTGTTTGTTTTCATTTCGATGAAGGAGACCAAAATTTTGCAAAATTTTTTGTGCAAAATATAAATTTATTTGCCAAATTAAACTAAACTAACTAATTGCAGACATGACGTACAATGTGAGATGACGCAATGCCATGGCAAATAGTGCAAGTGCATATATTTTTAGATAGTTTTTTATTTACCCTGGCAAAGAAAACGAAATAAATTAAAACAATTTTTGGTGAAGCCACCAATGTAAACAATAAATCAAAATTTTCGAGAAAAATATACAGTTTATTGAATATATGTAGTACTTTTGGTAGAAATTGTGCAATAAGTTCCGTAAAATTTTTTAAATACATATATAACAAATACAAATGAAAACACACTCCTAAATCAAATCATAGAAAACTCGAGCCCACCCATCCGCAGCACAAAATACTATAACGTGAGAAGAGATAAGATCAATTTTATAGAAAAATTTTAATTAGCACATTTTTACGAAAGAACTAATATTTTTCCAATAACAGCTATTTGTCAACTATTTCGATACTTTTTCTCAAGAGAACGAGCACGTTTGTTTATGCTGTCAGTTATACGGTATAATGAAGTTGTAAAGTAGTTCGTATTTTCCTCATTAATGGGTCAATAGATCAGCACGAATGTTATCAGTTATGCACACCAGACGCCAGCTATGTAAATTCAGAGCTAAATATATTTAAGTACCTATAGTTGCATTTTTATGCAATGTGACGTATGTACGTTATCTCAAAATATTCAAATAATACAAAATCAACTATATGTATTTAGAGAAGCATGGGTCAATACTTCAATAGCTCAAAAATACTCGTACCATAACATTGATGCTGATTAGAGCTAAGCATAACCGATCGTTTAATGCGATTAAGTCAATGTATTTGGTAGATCGTGCAACACTTGTGCTGAGGTAGTTATGCGTACAAGTTCGTGGAGTCCGCAATAGATTGTTGGGAGCACTGCTGGACTTAACGATTTGCATACGTGTAAAATTTTAGTGTATAATGATGCGTAGACAGCAGTCATTTCGGATAGAGGATCAGGATAGACGTGTGTGTATAAATATATATATATAACAAATCTTTTTTTATAACTCGTAACTGTTTGATATATTTTTCATTAAACTTTCTCTCTCGTCTTTTCTCTTTGAATTTTGCAGATGAATCGTCGTTTTTCACGTGTTGAGTCCGGCGCGGACCTAAAGGACTACTTCGATCGCGGTGACATTGCCTCGCGTGAGAATCGTTGGAACTTCGAGATAGCATGGGAAGTAGCCAACAAAGTTGGTGGTATCTATACGGTTATACGATCTAAAGCCTATGTCTCAACAGAAGAAATGGGTGAACAATTGTGTTTGATGGGACCATATAAAGAAGCTTGTGCACGCACAGAAATGGAAGATATTGAATTTCCACGCGGTAATCCACTGTTGGATGCTGTAAATTCAATGCGTTCGCGTGGCTATAAGCTGCATACTGGACGTTGGTTGGTCGATGGTAATCCACAATTGATATTATTTGATATTGGATCTGGTGCATGGAAACTTGATCAATTTAAGTCAGAATTATGGGAAAAGTGTCATGTCGGTAAGTGACAATGTTGTCAAAGTGTTATACAAAGAACAGTTCTTAAGCATTTTTTTTTCTTCTTTAGGCATACCACATTTAGACGTAGAAACAAATGATGCCATTATTTTAGGGTATATGATTGCCGAATTCTTGGAAGAGGTGAACGATGTTTACTGCTTTGACATTATTAACAATTTTTACTATATTGCGCCATAATAAAATCATAACCAAATCATTTAAATTCAACTATCTCTTTTTCTCTTGACAGTTTCGTAGATGCGCTCATGAATACTCCCAATCGAATGACCTACAAAATCCACGCATTGTCGCACATTTTCATGAATGGCAAGCCGGTGTTGGTCTAATCGCTTTGCGTACACGTCATGTTGAAATTGCCACAGTGTTTACAACGCATGCTACACTACTGGGTCGATATCTGTGTGCCGGTAACACTGATTTCTATAATAATTTAGATAAATTTGCTGTAGACGAAGAGGCGGGAAAACGTCAAATCTATCATCGTTATTGTCTAGAGAGAGCAGCGACCCACCTATCACATGTTTTCACTACAGTTTCGGAAATTACCGGCTTTGAGGCGGAACATTTGCTTAAACGTAAACCAGATTTTATAACACCAAATGGTCTGAATGTCAAGAAATTTTCGGCCATACATGAGTTTCAAAATTTGCACGCTTTGGCTAAGGAAAAGATCAATGAGTTTGTACGCGGTCATTTCTATGGGTAAGTGTTGTTAAATTACTATCCATCAACTTGCTCATTTCAACATTATCTTGCAGTCACTTCGACTTCGATTTGGACAAAACGTTGTATTTTTTTATTGCTGGACGCTATGAATTCGGCAATAAAGGTGCTGATATTTTCATTGAATCACTGGCGCGTCTGAATGCCATGTTGAAATATGAAAAACCCGATACCACTGTTGTGGCATTCCTCATCTTTCCCACTAAGACGAATAACTTTAATGTAGACTCATTACGTGGACATGCGGTGGTCAAGCAGCTGCGTGATACCATTAACAGTGTTCAGGATACTATTGGAAAACGCATGTTCGATAGCTGCCTGAAGGGTCATTTACCCGGATCCGAAGATTTGCTGACAAAGGACGATCTGGTTAAAATAAAACGTTGTATGTTTGCCATGCAGCGTGACTGCATGCCACCAGTGACCACACACAACATTGTAAGAAACTTTGAGATATACTATAACTTACAAGCAACCTTGTATAAAAATATATATGTTTTTGTAGGTCGAAGACTGGAACGATCCTGTGCTTACTGCCATACGTCGTTGCAATTTATTCAATTCGGTGAATGATCGTGTCAAAGTCGTTTTCCATCCAGAATTTTTATCTTCAACTAATCCACTTTTTGGTCTTGACTATGAAGAATTTGTACGTGGTTGTCATCTTGGTGTCTTTCCATCCTACTATGAGCCATGGGGCTATACACCTGCCGAATGTACTGTTATGGGTATACCAAGCATTACAACAAATCTTTCAGGTTTTGGCTGTTTCATGCAGGAACATATTAGCGATCCGAAATCATATGGTATTTATATCGTTGATCGTCGTTATATTGGTCTAGAGAATAGTGTTCAACAATTGACCAGTTTTATGATGGAATTTTCGCGGCTGAATAGACGTCAACGTATTATTCAGCGAAATCGTACGGAACGTTTGAGTGATTTACTGGATTGGAGGACATTAGGAATTGTAAGTAGAGATAAACAAATTTTGACAAAAACAAGGGTAACGATTTTTCAAAACCCCAATTTTTCATTTTCGCAGCAATATTATTTTGCAAATCATTTTAATTATAAGTAATCTCCAATAAATAAGAAAAACTAAACAGTCAGAAAAAAAAAGCGGAAGGTGCAACTGTTCTCAAAACACTTCTAAATTTTCCATTTGGCTTAAAATGCGGAAAAAATACACCCCAAGGGGGGTTTTTTAAATAATTTGTAATCCTATATTATAGAGTCGGGTTTGAAGAAAATTCTCCCAAAATTTCAACATCCTAGATCAATCCTGCGAACGGCGCCATTAATTTGTTTCCTATTACAATTCATATGAAAAAACAAAAAGCAGAAAAACGAAGGACTGATTTTTTTGCGTTTTAGCAAAGAAATCGTTGCTTCCATATGAATTGTAATAGGAAACAAACTGATTGTGCCGTTCGCAGGTTCGATCTATGATGCTAAAATTTTGGGAGAATTTTCTTCAAAATCGATGCCATAATATAGGCATATAGGACCGAAATTTTCCATAGTGTCAATTCCCTCAATAGTCGTTCAAAGATATTGAACGAATGTTTTCGGTTACATGCTCAAAAAGTTTGCCCCAAAAAACAAAACATAAACCAAGTTATATAATAAACAAACACACATTGATATTATGTATTTTCGCTGTCAAATGTTTTCTAATAACCCGAAAAATTTTTTTCTACCATAATCGTGATTTAATCAATTTATGTGAATTTACTCTAAACTTATGCTTTAAATAATATAACAATAAAATGGGATCAGGAAAAATTTTAATGAATGAAACTTTGGCATATGAAAGGGGTTGAATTGGAAAATTTTTTTTTTTTTTTTTGGAAATTTACAACCGAATAATTAAAGGGCAATACATCCTCTTTAATATGCAAAAAGTTTCATTCAGATCGGTTCCTTTACTCAAAATTAAAAAAAAATTATTTACATTTGTATGTCGCAAATTTTTTTGGTTACATATCGTTCTCTCAACGTTTCGTTAAAAAATCAGTATGGTCACTTTATTTTTGTCTGACCCCATTACCAGTTAAAAGTTCTTCTTCTAATCAACTTATGCCTAAGAATATGCTTATTATTTTACAGCTTTGCACAAACCAATTTTAATGGCCATACTTTAGATATAAATTTTTGCGAGAGATGGCGCTTTTAAAAATATAATATTTTAACTAAGACATCAACCACATAAGCGCTCTCTTTCTATCGTCTTAAAAAAATTCGCTTGCTACTATTTTTCAAGTGCACTTTTTATTAGTACAAAGTTTATAAGAGTAAGCTCACAAATGAATGGAGTTGCTTAAATTTTGATACAATTACATTTCTGTATTTGAATATAACATTTATACGATATAATTTATATTTATTAGTACTCATAAAAATCAGAAAATGGTAAAGCGAAAATTAATGTACTATATGAACATATGGTATGGGTGCCGAATTTAGTTTTTGAATTAGAAAAGTACTTTATTTCGACTATGATTATCCACCAATGAGTCTGATGAAAGTTCAATAAAAACTTTAAGTTTCAAAGCTAGTAATATAACAATATATAATTTTCTACACCTAACATATTTCTTTCTATTCTTAACAAATGGAAAGCCAAAGTATGTACATATGTTATAAAATCCAAGACTTGACAATCGAAATATTTATACATATATAAATAGCATGCTAACATTGAATAATACAAATTATATATGTATTATATAAAATGCAATGAAATATCAACAGCTTTGTATACATTCTTCAGAATAAAAGTCTTTATTACATTGTTGCATACTTGAAATAACCCTCAATAATTTTATCAGCACTATTTTTTTATAGTTAATGCCCTATTTATTGCATTGCGTGTATAAATTCATCGAATTACTGCAATTGTGAAGCTTTGGCGGCTAAAAGTATCAATATTTAACAATCGCACCCTTTTTGTTACCAACTACGTTACAATAATTATAAATAAATAAAATGTTTTATAGTGCGATAATTACGATATATAACAGACAATCATCCTGAGTGTAAGATTTGATATCGCTCTAGCAATTAAGAACAGACCTACCATAACCGGAACGATTATATTGTCACATATCAAATTTTTAGGATGACTATAAAATCTCATAAGTATTTGTTCCAGGTGCAATGGATTTTTTTATCTGCTTTATTTTGGGTTACTTGGAATAAATATTTTAGTATGCTTTACAAATAATGCCAAGATTTTCGACAATCTCTGTAATGCAATGACGACGCATAGTTGACGAACTACATATAAAAGTTGATCAAAACAATAAAATCAGAGCTAGAACAACGCCGATTTAAAACTATGCGGGCCGAGGCTAAAAACTGGAAAGGGGCTCTTTGAGCTCGGGGTCCTGGCCCAAGCCTTGCCTAGCAAATACCTTACTTCTGCGCTGGTTGAAGGTCATCTTGAACTCGGGTCCCAGGACTATAGCCGCTAGTCCAAATAAACTTGTAATTTGGCACAGATGATTATAAAGCTAAACGAATGAAATTTGCGAAATGCACTAATTTAAATAAAAGAGTCTTGATAGTTCTTGACAATAACATATATAAAAGTATTTATAAGACTTAGAATTTTGGATATTATATACCTGGATAAAATTATTCAAAATCTTAGAGTATGTGATTTAAGATCAAAATGTTTTAGTATGATCATTTTTAATTTCAAAAGCTATTTCTTTGGGAGAAGCCAAAGCGAAAATTTAGGAGACTAGAAGATTTTTTATTTCACTGTTTATGCCTAATGTTTAGTTTTAAGTCCTTGCAAAAAATTAAGTTGTTTTATTTCCCACAGTTAAAATTCATTAATAACTAACATATATAAATACTTTCCCATATTTTTTCATTCACAGTACTATAGACAAGCTAGATTAAAAGCACTACAAACTGTTTATCCCGATTATGTTGACGAAAGTTCCGTATATGGTTCACGAAGCAATTTAAGTTTCTCTAGGCCATACAGTGCACCACCTAGTCCAACATCTTCAAGTGAGTATAAAACCGAAAATTATTTTTTTTATATTTACTCATGCTAATTTTAACTTTCTAGGACACACCACGCCAGCACCCTCCGTACATGGTTCCGAAGATGAAGATTCTGTTGATTCGGAAAATGAATTAAAAGAACTGGGCATTACAAAATAATAAGAGTGAAAATTCATAATTCACATTAAAACTTTAAAGCAATTTAGAATCATTTAGAGAAAATCAAGTAACCAGCAGAATTGTGCATTGTGCATCGAACGGCACACTGAAAGTGTTGAAATTTTAATTAAATAAATTTAAAGAAAAACCTATTCAAAACGGCTAACGAATTTTAAACTCATATGATATTAATTTATCGTAAATACTTAAATGCATGTTAAGAGAAAGAAAATCCATAGCACAGTAGTCTCGGGGACAAAATAACATTACGATCAACTTCAAACGTACAAACAAAGAAAAATAAAAATTGTTATTTAAATTAATTTTATTTCAAATTTACCTAGAACATTAAAAATAAATAAAATTTAATCTTTATACAATATAAGAAAGAGCAATAAATGTTTAATGTTTACGCCACATAAATTTTACAGAGTTTTAGATGTCTTCCTGACTTTCATTTCGACACATAATTCTCCAGATTAAAGATCTTCTTGGCCATTTATCGCTTAAAGAACTATGGCAGAATTTTCTGCATTAAAAACCCTAGTACCGACTGCAGTCCAATTCAACTTATATAGCAATATTTTGATATTTTGAGAGCAGAGTACTCGACTCTCTTTTCCAACTTTTTTGTCGTTCAAATCTATTTTCTGCCAATTTTTTTATTTTTTAATAAACTTTCAACTTTTTTGTCCGTCAACCTTCATGTTATCCAACTTTTTTCTGATCAATTTTTCCGGTAATTTCCAAATATTTTCTTTTCCGATCGATTTTTTCAAAAGCCAATTACGAAAAATATATAATGATAGGTATATTTTTTTAGAATAGAATTTTTATTATTTTTCTTTTAAATTATAAAACTTAATATAAACTAAGAAACACAAATATAAAGCTTAATTTTCCAGATTAATTCAAATCACAAGAATAAAAATATTTTTTATATAAAAAAATCTAAAAATAATGAACATAATTTTTATTCACGTCACTTCTTGTCACCAATATGTCAACATCTTTTCATTTCAAGTTATCTCTATTTTGTCTATGGCGACGACTATAGATAGATCGTTGAAAACCACCTTCACCAGATTTTCGTCTACGCCGAACTATATCTGGACCATTTAAGTAATCATCTTCACCATTATAATCATCACTATAATCGTTCTCATCATCTTTTATCTCATAGTCGGGTTCTGGCAACACACCCAGCGGACTATCAGTTAAGGGGCTTAATGCATCATCATTAACAATGGGAGCTCCATCACCGCTACCAACTTCATCGTTTTGACAATTATTACTGATTGTACCATCGGGACGTCGACACTTTGTGCTCTCTACGGTCCAACCATCACCGGGTAAAAACTCTTCATCTTCTAAACCGAAATCGCCATTCCCTCCATCACCATTAGATATTGGAGGCCTTGCAGGTGGATACATTGGCGCTGGATAAAATGGAAAAACTGGATAACATGTGTTAGTGATATAACATGGGAGTTGCATATTAACACCACCATAACCATAATAACCAGCACCGTAACCATTATAACCAGTATTCGCAACAGGACCAAAACAGGCCATACAACGCTGAGGTATACGCTGTTGTATGATATTAATATAGGGTAATTCATAACAACGCCGACAATGAGACATTGTGCTGCCACGTGGATGTTCGCTGTTTCCACACGATACAAATGGCCATTGTGGTGTATATTGACATTGAGAACGTCTTCTTGGTGTATGTGTAGCTTTACGATATGGAACATATGATATCGTTGTATGACATGATGGCATTTCGTTTGCAGTTGGTTCAGTACATTTATTCACACGTTTTGCATACAGCACACGTGCCGTACAACGCTCACCACAGACACGATGACGCTTGTGATGACAACGTGATGCTGTTGAAAATTGCCTACGATCGCAACTTTTAGTTGAACGCACAACTATGCAACAGGAACCATTCTGATTATAGCCAAGTCCAAATTTACCACCAGATGTTGAGATATTTTGATGCACATGTATATTATTCTCATTCACTGCTGTTACGTTGCCCATATTGTTATCGATGATATTTCGTATCTCGTTTGTTAGTCGTATGATTGTTGTAGTGTTACCGGTACCAATAACTGATGGGATGCGATAATCGGTATCGTTGATGCCTTGCACTACAACATCTTGATTGATTAATATGGGACAAGTTGGACACTCATTTTCGCAAGCAGTGCGATTACTTGCCGATGCGCATACTGCTATACATTTGTCGAGATTTTCATGACAGATTTGATATTCACCTAATGTGGGTTGATCGTATGCTTGCACTTCTGTTTTTATAACGATTGGCGTCTCTTTAATAACCTTATCAGATGAGGCTACTTCTTTTAGTTGTGCATTACTATGGGTAAATAGTACAGCGATGAGTATCAGGGAGATGCTGGAAATGCCAACCTGAAAAATATATAATACGATATTAATATTTCACTACGTTGATTTCAGTTTTCTTTATTGTCTTGAATGAAAGAAAATTTATTGCGGTAAAAAAGAGTTTTCAGAATTTGCCTATGCCCTGGAACTCTAACGAAGAGTTTTGGACTCATTAAGGAAAAAGATTAGTGGGCTTGAATGTTTCCATGGTGTTGTCTAAGATATTTTCTCATCGATTGGTGCAATAAAATTATTATGCATATATGGAACCGAAATATCTATTTGAACATTTGGTATCGTTACGAAAATTATAATTCTAAAAAGTGTCTTTTAAATGAGATACCTGACATTCTCAGAAAAGAAAAAACATTTTAACTTGTATTCTGTTACATTTAAATATCAATATTGGGCATCTTACGACCTGTGGAGCATATCATTCGTGAGATGCCATTTTAAGTCGAAGCGATTAAAGTAGACATTCCACTTTCAACTTTTAAATGAAAAGACCTGGTTTTGGTCGAAAAATTTGAAATAGTCACCCGGGTGACTGTTCGGCCGAATGAGGGTTAAAGGATAGGACAACAAACTACCTATGTATTTTCATAATTTTTATGAAAAATCGATATGTAAATATATTGGCACATGCAAAATTTGATATCTAAAAATAGCGACAGATTTAATTGACAATATTATATTAAGGCCTCAAGAGTTACAAAAATATAGAATAGACGATGGAAGTTAATATGAGAAGACACTCCTTTGAAATAAAGGACTGATGGTCACCGTATATATAAAAAGCAGTGTTTAATGAGAAATGCAAGGCTTTCATTTTTGAATATGTACTCAAGGTGGGTGACTTCTAACCGTTTATGCTGCAGTACATTACAGGACATAAGTAAACCTTTTTTTTAATTTTCATAAAGTTCGTAGTTAAACTAAAGATGTAAGCTGATTGGCCTATTTTTCCACATTACTCTATTCAGTAGTATAATAAGGAGGGTACTCAAATAATTTCAGTTGAAATATTCGCGTCACATTCGTGGTAACAAAGTAACACAGCTAATAATAATGTGCTATTATTCAGCGCCAATTGTGCGCCAATACTTTTTTTAAATATTTGTTCAGCCGGCATTATTTTAAGATAGTGGAACCACTCACTATGCAAAAAGTCGTAAGTAAAAAATTGAAAACAAATTAATTAATTAACCAGACTGTAAAATCGGTTTAAAATAACTGAAATATTAAAGATTCAGTTTCCTTTAAAAATACTTAGTTTAATGTTTGATTTAGAAACTAATTTCTTTATATCGATGAAAATATATTGTACATTTATATACATATAATAAGGATGAAAGTCCTCTTTATAAAAGCCAAAAAGTTTGATTAAAACTTTACGTAATCCCCGCACAATTCGCAATATATGATATATGTATTTAGTTTATAAAATGTATTGCATTATCTCACTATCCATATTGTATGCAAACTTATCAATATGGGAATTTCTAAAAATTCTTCTGTTATCAATGTATAGATATTAATTTCATAATCGGTTTTAACTTTAATTTTGATATAATTAAGTATTTTGTTTTTATCTAATCATAGCATTTTTATGTGTTCCATAAAAACAGAATTTATGACTTCATATGCTTATTTACACTAATGCTCCGATTACTACGCGCGAAAATTTAAAGCACTAAAATTTTTAAATACCGCTAGTAAGCAGATTTATATATATGAATTCAACTACAACTTCATAGATTAGATATGCTCCACTTTTGATATATCTAGTTCCAGCTAAATTGTTTCAATAAACTGCGTTCGGTTATTACCTTATCGAACATATTTTAGCGGTAAGAGCGTTCTCTTGTAATTTATAAATTTAACCCGCACCGCAATTTTTTTTAATATTTTCGAAATTTAAAACGCTAACTATATGAGCCAACTTGTATGCCCGACGTTCGAATGTAAACTTAAAAAATTGTAAAGCTGATTCAATTTTTATGCAAAGAATTGATATCAGTTAAATTTTTGATAAGGCTTGATTAGATAAGTCAATTTAATTTGATAACTTTATTCGCACATACATATATTTAGCGGTAAACACAATTTAAAATATTAGTAGGAATATTTAATAAATAATAAGTAATTGCTTAGAATTTCTTAAAAGTGAATTTGATAACAAGGTGTGCCTAAAAGTAAACAGTAAGTTTTAGTAAGTTAGTCGTCGAAGAGCACTTACAAAAAAAAAATTTATTTACTTGCATACATTTAGGCTTGCAATGAAGAGAAATGAAATGAAATATCGTGCGCTTTGTGTGGCGAGAGAAGAAATTAAATTTTGGCTAAGAATCAGGTCGTGAAACTGCGTTGCAAACAGTTCTAGCCTATGAAAGAAAAAAATAAATCGTGAGGTACCTCAGTAAACAATCATACATGTGATTTATTTGTGTTGAGGAATAGGAACTGAGAAATACCGGCCTTTACAGTCATATCATTGGTGAGCGACGTGTTTGAAGAAAAGTAGAAATATAGGGTGCAAAGTCCAGTTGAATGGCAGTTTAACGTCGTCGGCAGTCTTGCGATTGGATAAAGTGTACCTGTGCCAAGGAGAATATCAGGATTTTCGAGGAGCACAATTCTTGAAAGCGTGAAAATTTAAATTTTTCAAAATTTTCCGAATTGCTTAATATATTTAAGTCTTTGAAAGTATGCTGGCTTCTCAACATTAAGAGATATCGTCAGCCTTATTCGGTACTTATTGAAGTAAGAAAATCTTTCGGTTCAGAAGAAGAAATAAGTCAAAGATTTGTGCATTAAGGTAAAAGAATTTAAAAACTACTGGAAGCCTCTTTCATAGCTTATTATATAGAATATTGTTAAACTTAAACTTAAACTTTAAAACTTACCAAATATTGTACCTGACTACATTAAGGCAAATCAACCAGAGCGCGAAATTTACACAACCGGCAGATAAATGTCAAAATTTTAAATGGCAATCTGCGACTTTCTAAAATTTCAACCATATCATTATCGTAGCACAAAAACTATATCAACTAGAATTAAGTAAGAGGTAATTATTATAAATTGTCCAAATGCACCGAAATAGTACTGAAAATCTGCTGAAAATTCGCTAAATGTACTGACAATGCGCCAAATGTACCGAATGTACGGAAAACTTGTCGAATGTACTAACAACGATTTTTCAGGACGCAAATGTATCGAAAAAAGTACAAGTGTACCGAAAATGCCATCACTGATGTACATATAGATGTTTACAAGCGAATCTGTTACCATCTGTGTCTGTCCACGAATTAAAAAACACTTTAAATTACATTCCATGTAAATTTTTACTAATAAATTTGCTATATTTTTATTTTTACTATATCTTATCTAACAAACTACTTATATAGGTTTACTTTAAAAGCATTTACAACAGTATACAGCTATAATTCAAAATCAGAAAATTCAGTTATAGAGCAACATTGTTGTCTATAAAAAATGTCGTATTTAAGACCTTAAAAGTCTTGATAACTTTTTAGATCATTAACCTTATATGAAAAAAGTACTTGATGTATAGGTTAACATACATATGCATATGCATATGTACAGTATAATATCACGTTGCTTTAGTATACGTTATTATAATCATCACCATCACCATCACCATCAAACCAGCCATCTTGTTCTTGACAACCATTTCCACCGGGATATTGATTGCAATATTCTCGTTGATCATAGAAATTACACTTGCGCGCAGAACACTGGTAATTATAGCAATATGAAGAACAAGACGTTGCTATACCCATGGCACAACCCGAGCAATCGTAATAATCTGTGAATAAATTAATAATATAAATAATTCAAGTTTTATTGTAAAGTAAGATTTATTTAAATATTTTAGTAAATCGGTTTTAGTAATGCACAGCACGATCATCAGGTAGACAAATCTATGGAAAAAGCCCGGCATGAAGTAAGAAACCTACTTTATATAGCTTGTTTTCTCGACAGAGCAGCATTTTACAATGTCGAGCCTCAGTCAATCTACAATGCTCTCATGAAAATACTGACAAAATATAAACAAAATTTTTTTAAAAAAATAACGAGTGGGAGCTATCTCAATGCATTTTTTTTTTTTTTTTAAACAATAGTGGTATTCACACTGGCCTCGTTAATTCGTTATTCGTCACTTAAATGACGAGTCAGTTCTTGGAAGCTTATCAAAATGGTCTAAATTAATATTTTTCAAATATCAGAAATAGCTTTCGATTTAAAAAAAAAGTTTGTGAGCTGAAGTTTTGTTCTTAATTTAATTAGGGTTAACTTTTTTTTATATAATTTGTTTAAAAAATCGGCTACTGGAAAATAATTGTCTCTCAATCTTAAACAAGAATCAAAGTCAAGGAAAATTTGAAAATTAAACTGCGTAGACGTTAGATAGATTCTTAAAATAAAGTTCTGAAGGAAATAGCTCGTAATTCATCAATTGCAAACTTTGCCTAGATTTTAGTAAGATTTTAAGTCTAAGATTTTAAGATTATCACTTACCTTCACTCTCTGGACAGCTGCCAGCTTGTCGACAATTCACCAAATTTTCATTTGGTGGCACAACAACATAGGATGAGGTTTCACGTGCACTTGGTGCCTTCAAGTAAACAATAGGTGCAACACAGAAATCTCCACATCTCTGATAACGATGACTATAGCAATTCCATTTGGATGGACGATAACTGCTGCGCTTACAAAGACGTGGTGATATAACAATACAACAGTTCTGACGAACACAATCTTCTGCATCCTGATTGTCCCCACACGTTGTAGTTGGCAATTCAGGCGATGGCGCTGGTACCAGCGGTATAACAACACTTGCATTTACAACCATATTATTGACGTTATGAACGATGATATCAGGTTCCGTACGATTGAAATGTGTCACGATTTCATTATTAAAGGCAATCGAATGAACAATGGGTTGAACGGGTGTGCACCTATAGCCCGTCCATGTTGTACCCTCTGGACATACTGTTTGTACGCATTTGTTGTTTCTGTAGACACCTTTGTTGCAATAAACCAAGCGACAGTAATTATTAAGCGGTATGGTTCCTTCCGGGCATCGTAACGGTGCGGGAGGTAATGTTACTGGTGGTAATGTTGTAGGTGAACGCGTTGGTGGTGCATTTGGACCAATAGGAGCAACTGGTTGATTAGGACAGGGCTGGTAAGGTAGGGGAGCCACCGGTTGATTTGGACATGGTATTATTGTTTGATTTGGACATGGTGTAGGAATAATGGGTTGAACAGGACCGGGCTGATAAGGTAAGGGAGCAACTGGTTGATTTGGGCATGGTGCTATTGGTTGATTTGGACATGGTGTAGGAGCGACTGGTTGATTAGGACAGGGCTGGTAAGGTAGGGGAGCCACCGGTTGATTTGGACATGGTATTATTGTTTGATTTGGACATGGTGTAGGAATAATGGGTTGAACAGGACCGGGCTGATAAGGTAAGGGAGCAACTGGTTGATTTGGGCATGGTGCTATTGGTTGATTTGGACATGGTGTAGGAGCAACTGGTTGATTAGGACAGGGCTGGTAAGGTAGGGGAGCCACCGGTTGATTTGGACATGGTATAGGAGCAACTGGTTGATTAGGACCGGGCTGATTAGGTAAAGGAGCCACCGGTTGATTTGGACATGGTGTTATTGGTTGATTTGTACATGGTATAGGAGCAATCAGTTGATTTGCACATGGTGACACTGGCACACAGTAAATGTTTGTTGTTTGCGTTGGACATATTGAGATACAGTTAGTGGTGCAGCCTTCGTCAGTTGTTGAGGAAAAAAAATTGAATAAAAAAATAACATTTTTACTATCGATAATTTTGCTTAAAATATAAATACCATTGGTAATTTGGCCAACAGCAGTTGGAACACAAACGCTATTAACAAGGATATAACCAGCAGCGCAGCTTAAGGACTGCTGAGCTTTTACAAATCCATTTGGATAAGGCTGCAAAAATAAAACAAAATGCAAAATTCATTACTTTCATTATTATATAATATTGTAAAAAATCCAGATAATAATTCGACCAAAAAGTAATCCCTCCCAAAATAAATATCCCAAAGATACTTTCATACCTTGAGCTCTATCTCACATATGTTGTTGAATTTGATTTATTTAATATTTAAAAATGGTCGTAGTTCACAAGTACGTAATAACTCTAAAAAAAGATTTTTATTCACGATATAACTAAAAAAAATTTTAAAATTGAAATTTAGTTTCTAGGATTTGAAATTTCCACCTTTAAATTATTGGTTTATCTTTATTTAAATCATGCCGGAAAACACTTTGGTTAAGTAGCTACTATCTTAGTAAATTCAAGATAACTTATTAACTTGAACGGAACTTAAAAGTTTCATAATCTACAACTTAAATTATATGTTGATGTTAATATTTAAAAAGCTTAAATAAATGAAAGATTTGAATTTCAAGGCCTCAGATAAAAATATGTAAAAATAGATAAATATTAAAATTATTTATTACACAATTGTTTTAAATAAAATACAGATTGCTTTATTAAATGTGAAAAATTGGTTGACATTTTCTAAATATATTTTTTTTTAATTAATTTTTATAGTTACTTAATTTTTGGCATTTATAGAACCTGAACCTAAAAATCAGTTTAATTCAATGGTGTAAAATGAAGACCTCAAAATAAGAAATTTCATTTGCAAAAATTCCATATACAACAAAAATCTTCGTTTTATCTTTGAGGCAAAATAGATTCACTAAAACTTTGAAATTCATAATTTCCATCAATCTTAACCAATACAGATGCTTGGTATAAGCTCTGAAACAAATGTTTCTAAATTTTTTTATAAAAATATAAATATTTATTTCAGCATTTTTCTTGAATTCAAATTACTGCGATTAGGCCTTACAGTAGGATTTTTCTCTGAAATATGACATGGGATGAGCAGATTTTGTCTGGTCAACTGAAGTTATATTTTGCGTTTATTAATGAGCTCGGAGTACTCGTAGCTTTCAAAAGTCGTTTCTTCGTTAGAAAGCTGTCATAACTATAACGAGCTTTTTCCTGCGACTTTGTTCCTGTTTTATGACTTAATTATGTAACTTTCAAACACTGCATTTGTTACCAGAGTTTAAAAACTGATGATAATAAGTAAGTTTTAAGCTTAAACTCAAAATCTCTAAATCCATCCAAGTTTTCCAAAATAAAAAAAAATAAACAAAGCTACCTTACCGAAAATAATGCAAAAACAACACACAAAATTTGAAAGTATAATTTAATGCCCAAAGAAGGCATCTCTACGAATTTTCGATGCAAACTAGCGCCTCAACTTAAAGTATTGGCAACTTTTAACAAACTAAATTGGAGCTGATTCTAAGACGATCATCAAACGTATGTTTGTTATCACATGAGGAAAACATTAAGTCTCCAAAACCTTGAACTTAACAACAATATATACGGACTAATATTGTAACATAAAAAGAAAAAAAACTGCCAATACACAATGTAGCACAGTTTAAGTTTTTAAGAATAACTGAATTTTGGAGCAATTGACAAAGTAAAATGCCATTTCTAATACCTTTAAGATAAAGCCACAAATCACAAAAAAACGTGTTTTTAAGCATTTTCAAAAAAATACCCATCAAGTGGAACACACACCAGCGGTGAAACTTGATAAAATTATACTCATATACTCAAAAACTTTCAAATCAAACTTTATCATATAAAGTTTTCATATCGAAAAGGATTAAAAGTGTTTACAAAAGTTTATTAGTTTCGAAAACAGTGGAAAAGTTGGTATAATGGTATAAAAACATCACAAAAGTAGATAAATGTCTAATATAATCTGACAGTTTAGAATAATAAAGGTATAAGAGTATTGAAAAACATCAAAAACTCGATAAAATTTGGGTTATATCGAACAGTATCGAAAAGTATCTAGAAAGTCGGAAGGCATCGAATAGTATCAAACAATATGAAGAAAATCTAGAACACTCGGAACCGGAAGATATCGAATAATATCGAAGAAGTTGATGAAAGTCGAACTGTAACAAATGATATCGGAAAACAGATATAAGTCAAAATATATAAAATAATATCGAAAAACATCGAGAAATCAAAGAAAACCGAAAAGCATGGAATAGAAGCAAAATGGTCGAATAAAGTTGAATAGTAACGAAAAATACGATATACTAGAAAAAAGAAACGATCGAAGTGTATCGAATCCTATCGAAAAACTAGAAGAGAATCACGTTGCTTGTATATGTGTATATATCAAAATAGCAGCTCTTGAGCTGAAATATTATGATTTTATTTCCAAGAAAATATTTGCAGATCAAAAGTTCAGTAATAAAGTAATTGAAAAACTTTTTAGAAACTTTTTCAAATAAGCAAAATCAATGTTTCCTAGTGTACTTAACTCACAATGAATGTTATATGCATATATATTTCAAAGAAAGAAAAAACCATTATCACACATAAAACGCTGATTTCTATGCTTTCCTATATTAAGATCGCGTCGATTAATTGGAGCATCATCGAGAATTGCTTAGAGTTGCTGATTACAGATTGGCACATTTCAAAAGATTTTTTTCAAAAAAAGCAAATTTTTAGTTTAGTCGTTGATTGGAAGTTATAGCAAAAAGAGCAGCAGCCACCACAACAACACATGAAATAAATCAGGATTTGACTTAGATATAGCGCGTGAAAGATATAGTGCATTTTTTGAACATATTAAAATTTATTTTTCAAATAAGCAAAATCAATGTTTCCTAGTGTACTTAACTCACAATGAATGTTATATGCATATATATTTCAAAGAAAGAAAAAACATTATCACACATAAAACGCTGATTTCTATGCTTTGCTATATTAAGATCGCGTCGATTAATTGGAGCATCATCGAGAATTGCTTAGAGTTGCTGATTACAGATTGGCACATTTCAAAAGATTTTTTTCAAAAAAAGCAAATTTTTAGTTTAGTCGTTGATTGGAAGTTATAGCAAAAAGAGCAGCAGCCACCACAACAACACATGAAATAAATCAGGATTTGACTTAGATATAGCGCGTGAAAGATATAGTGCACAATTTTGAACATATTAAAATTGATTATTGTTTACATGTGAACAGTATTTTTTCCTTATTTTTTTTTTAAATAGCGCCAAATATGCAAAAATACGCTCCTATTATAGCAGTGTTGAGTTTTATTACAATCAACATTATCACTATAAACGCCGATAATGGTGCCTATCCAGGAATGGTAAGTAAACCATAAAACATTTTAATTAGAATGAAGTAGTGTTCATATAAAGCGTCCAATAGTAGAGAATAGATGTAGTGTGTTTTGAAAGTGATGATATATTTATCAAATAAAACTATAAATCGAGAATGCAACATTCAAAATTAAAGTTACTAGGGTACATTTTGGCAGCACTTCTCTGAAATGTTATGTCAGGAGCTGAAAATCAAAATTGTATCAAGATAATTTATTCAACTACGAATATCACATGAGACCATGTAATCTTTTGATAAATAAGCAAGCACTCGTGGCACAGTATGTGAACATAATGCTGTCTTATTATTTTTGAATCGAAAAGAATCAATTAGTGTCTAAAAGTATACTATAGTGACGCAAAGCATAGAACATTCGATAGCAGTACAATGGCTTCGAACAAATAAAAAATGTCGATAAATATCGGAGGGCATCAGAAAGTAAAAACAAACCATCGATTTTTCATCGATTTTTTAATGATTTTCAAAGTTACTTTACGATACCATTCGAACTTTAAACACTTTTTGATGTTCTACCATGTCGTTTCCGATATTTACCGAATTTTTCGACTATATTTTTTTTCCAACTCTGATCGATTTTTTTGTTGTTGTTCCATACTATTCGATTTATTTCGACTATTGATCTTATAGTAAAAACAAGGAGTAGACGCTTTACTTGTCAAAGTCGACTCAGTAGCTTAGGAAGCTATGATTTATCAAATTATAGGTTATTGCATTACTTACAGCACCCTCCATTATAAGCTTTATTGGCACAATCGTTTCTGTAGTTAAGAAATTGTTAGAAAATTTTCTTAAATTCAACAATAGCATTGCATTATGTGTCACAACTAGACCTCCTACACGCCAATCATCAAGTTCACACCACAACATATGTATTATAGTTCGAATCTAATAAATATTTTTATATAACTCAGCAACCAACATGTCAACCCAATTTTGTGCTGCTAAATGGACTCTGCTATCATCAAAGTCAATTGCCAACTCAAAATTGCCCAGAAGGTAAGCATAACCAAACAAAAAAGTTCATTTTCAATATATATATAGCAAAAAGCTGAAACAGCTCTTTATCCTTTTTACTAGAGTTATAATCAAAATCTACAAATTTTCAGGTTATTATCTTGCAAACAATCTTTGCTATCCGATTAATCCAGTACCCTGTGATGGTAGTACTACTGAAACGGTACCAATAGTAACTACAACTTGGCTACCAGAGCCAGAAGTAACAACGGAAGCAGAAGCAGAAACAACAGAAACAGTACCTGAAACTACACCTGAAACTACACCTGAAACTACACCCGAAATTATACCTGAAACGACACCTGAACCAGGACTAATAACAATCTGTCCAATCGGCTCAATATTGAGCGAAGATGGCGTATGCCGTAAAGTTTATTGCACTCAAGGTGAATACTACCAAGGACGTTGCTTGCAACCGATTTGCCCTGATGGTACTGTTTGGCGTAGTAATAGCTGTCAATTACCTAGTTATACAACAACCATTTTGGAAATCGAAAATGTCATTCACAATGAGTTGAACGAGAGGCCCGGTCATGTTGTAAATGATAATAAAAATAATGTTTATTATCACAATAGCACTACCGCATCGAGTACTAGCGTTGTAGAAACGACTACAACTAAAAATTGGGCAACACAACGTCCACCTATGAAACCAAAACCGACGGTAACAACACCACCGAACATCAATGGAACCAATCCACAGGAATGCTGCTCAATAATTACACCACGTATTTGCAAACGTTATGGTGCAAAATGGGTTTGTTTTAATCGTCGTTATGAACGTTGCGATCCCAACGTATGCCAACATCCGATTATCTATCTGAAGACACCAAAAATCATCTACGAGCCACCGGTGCTAATTATGCCACCAAATCCACCATTGCAGGCATGTGTTATACCAGGCTGTGATGAGGGAGGTAAGCTATGAAAAATATTTCTAAAAAATTGCAATAGGCTTTTACAAAGCGATAGAAATCATAGAGACATGAAAAACTATTCAAAAATTTTCGATTTAACGTCAAAGGGAAGTCGGTTTAACACCAGCCATCGAAAGCTTGAGTTCATATTTTGATCAATTTTTGTAATTTTTTTCTTTTTCAAAATCGTCTTTATAATTTAATTTCTGTGTACTCAGAAATGCTTGAAAACAATTAGTTTGGCTTTGGTACAAGTGCACGAAAATGCTAGAAATCGACATTTTTGACATATTTGAAACCAAGAAGAAACCTGAACAAGAAAAATTACATAAATTTCATTTGGTGATTTCATTCATTTGGTGATTCAATACTAAAATATTTTCCATTTTAGATACCGTCGATTGCTCTGGCTGCGCTCATAATATTCGCGAAACATGCTCGACTCATTGCTATCGCTATATGTGTCCAAGCAATGCCTGTGCTTTTATAGAACAGCAAAAATATTGCAGTTTATATCCCGGTGAACCTGGCTGCACCAAATTAGATGGCTGCCTATGGAACTGGTGTGGAGAGAAGTGTTAAAACCTGTAAATTACAGTTCATTAAAAAACTCAAATGCTCTTGAATTCTTCAGGAACGCTTAAGAATTCTACACCTTAAGAAAATTTTAATTGAAAAAAAAACTTAGGGTGGCGTTTTCAGTATTTTAAGTTTTTGTTAAAAAGTAAGAAAAATAAATTTTATTAATTGTAATATACATATATTTTTTTCCCCCTAATTTTGTTTTGTCTTTTCTATTGTACACATAAAAATGTACCGAAAAAAAAATTATTTTTTCTAAATATTTACTTTGATTATAATAATTACATTAAGAACAATTAAAAAGAAATTGAAGCGATGGGTCAAAGCGCGTGCCGGACTTGAGATCGGTAACCCAATTTCATACTATATGCAAATATTTTCTTATAATTTCTTAGAAGCTATGTTTCTTACGATTTTTTCTCAATTCTCAAAATCTCTAAACAAAAATATATATTGCAAATTTTCCAATATTACAAATTTTCCGAAATTTTTATTTGTTAATACATAAACTCCTGTTTTCACAGATTGGATCACATATTTACATAATTTCTGGACTAATTTTTTAACAAATTGTTTTAGTGAATTTTAAGACTTTATTCAATTATGTAATTATGTTGAAAAGTGTTTTTAAAAAATTAAAGAAGCTGCCATTTTAATTCATATCGTTCAAAATAATTATTATTATTAATTAAAATTGAAAAGACGTAACGACCCAATGTGAGTTCAAACTCTTGAAATTATCGTCGAAAAAAACTTGGTGCATGGGTCCCTATACAAAAAAAAAAAAAAAACTCTTAGATTTTGATATCGGTTGGAAAAGAAGTATGTATTTAGCTAAAATAAAATAATTCTCTGCCTCTAGCGACGCCATCTATTGTTAAAGTTCAGAATTGTACCACAAAGTTTAAAAAAAGAGAGCTTAAAGCTTTTAAAGATGTAGTTGTTTCAGTGTTGCCAGTGAAACTTCTTTGTAAATTTAGCTATTGTTTCTTAAATGCAGACAGCTATAAAAATTTATTTAAGTTTCATGACTTTAATTGATTATGTTAACCGTGTGCCCATGTTGGGTAAAGGGTGAGTTTTAGCAAAAAGCTATGAAGACTGCGGAGGGGATCGAACCGAAACTGCACACAATTTTGTGCTGTATGTAAATTTCTCATACAACCGTTTTACAAATAAAAAATTTTATTCACCTTTGATTATGATCCAAAAAACTAGGGGGACTAGGAGACGTTTACGGAAAAAAACTACACTAGGATGCGTAAGAAGGCAGGGGTTACAAAAAAGTCAAAATTGATCGATGATCTCAATTTAAATTAGACATACTTATGAATTAAAAATGTTCCATTTAATTAATAGTAAGCATATGTACCTTATGTTATATAACAAAAAAAAAAAATTAATTTTATGATAAACCATGACTTCAAAAACATATGGTTAAAAGCTATTCCTCATTCAGCCCACGAAAAATGTATAAAGTAGGTTTAGCTCATTTTATAGTTCCGGATAATTTTACATAGCTAAGTACTCAAAATGTATAGGTACCTGACTATGTAATCTAGTCTTCTTCTTCAAAACTTAAACTAGCCCCAAATTTAATTTATTTACCTTTGATAAGCTCCACGCACACAGTCAATTATAATAAGTACATATTTAAACATAAATTTCGATTTTGATCCCACTTTTCTTAAAGATTGGTAAAAACTTAAAATTACTATAAGTCAAACTCTACTCTATATAAATTCTTAAGCTATTGAAACTAGTTATATTTCATATCACATATCGCTCATTTACTTCAAGACTGACATAACTCAAATAACATAAAGTGGGAGAAATTTGTATTTAAAGTTTTCAATAAGCCCAAGCTGTAAGCAATTAAACTTTAAATATCTGAATTTATAAAGCCATAAAACATACACATATTTTACTTTAAAAAAATCCCCCTTTATTTGTGCCCTTTCCAGAAAAAAAGCGTTAACAACACTCACTTGCAATCATTTAGGGGAGCATGCGCTCCAAAACGCTGCACACACTCGCTTACAAATGCAAAACATCGACTGGAGGCGCCATAAAAGAGACTGCACACACACACACTACTGCGCTCTCAGCAATGAAATTAAAAGAGCGCCACTAAACAAAGCAAGTGAATGAGTTAACAACAACGATTTAGTCGATGCGCGAGAGTGACTTAGTGAAGACGTGTAAACTTGAAAGTAAAACGCCAACGCGAAAAAAAAATAGAAAAATATTGAAAAAAATTAAAAATATTGAAATAAAAGTTTAAGTTTTTTATGTTGTTTTATGTTTCGTTTACGTTTCGTTACGTTTCACGGTGAATTTTGAAAATCTTGGCTGCAAAAGGTGTGTGTTTTTTTTATCACTGCTGAATGTAAAAAAAAAACGAAAATATTCGCATGGAGAGAGATACAAACAAAAAAAAAAAGATACTTGAATTTCTTGAATTAAATTTTCTACTTTTTTTGTTGTTGTTGGTGATACGATAATAGTTGTTGCATAAAACCGCAGTGACAACAACAACAACAACAAGCAGACATAAGCGGCAGCAACAAGCCGCTGCGGCAAACAAATTAAATTGTTATTATTTTGTTTTAAATTTATTGTCTGCCAGCCGTTGTTGTTGTTGTTGTAGCTGTCGTCATTTATTTGTTTTTTTGTTTTTTTTTTTTTCTTGAATATTGAAAAAGCAATAATTCCGCAATTACGAAATACAAAATAGAAACGTAGAAAAAACAAGAAATTTAAATTAAAAACAGAAATAGAGGAAATTACGAAATTTTGGGGAACGACATAAAATAACATACAAGTATTTACATTAATTTATTAATGAAATACCAAAATTAACTATAATTTTGTAAAATAACTAATCAATACAAAATAAAAAATAATTAAAAATGAATTAACAATAAAAAGATAACAAGATAAACCGGCTACAAGGCCGATTCACTTTTCGAAAAAAAATTTAAATTTTAAATTATCTGTGTATCTATCTATCTTATCGTATTAAAATTGAAGAAATTAGTGAGCGATAGCCACAAAAGCAGCTTTAAAAAGGACTAAATAATAAATTTTTAAAAAAGAAAAGCTTGGAGCTCTTTGACCTTTTTGAAATCCATTACAGACTTTATTCGGTGGAAGAAGAAAGTTTGTCATTAAAAAAGAGAGAGAATGGGGAGATTTTGGTAAATGACGTCAAATTTTAATAACTGACGTCAAAATTTTAATGACTGATTCCTATAGAATTGAATAAGTTAGGCTAAATAAAATATTTAAATGCGAAATGTTTTACACACATAGGAAGTTAAATATCTTTACAGAAAATGTTTTAAAATTTACTAATAAAACCTAACCCAATACGGCGTAAGTCCCCATTTGCAGTAAACTTCAATTCGGAGTGTAAAATTTTATAAGTTGAATTGCTTCTATGTGAACTATTGCTAAGATAGATAGATAATGTCTACTCAAAGAACTGATGGCATATTTGATGTAGAGTATTAATTAATATTAATACCGATATCCCAAAGTTGGATGATACAATATTTTGAGTTGGATTCATCGATATTTTCATACAACGATTTTTGTTTCATAGATGTTGTGATACATCGAATTGAACTGCACAAAATATTATCGCAAATAATTTGTTAAATTATTTTACAAAAAATATATATAGACACATAGATACTATTTACACAATAGTCTATAAAAATGTCATTCATTTTATTAGTAAAGTTCTTACAGAGTAAATTTTGTAAGGCTTAACACACTTCCTGTCAAATTTCGCATAGTTAGAAGTAGTATTTATTAGAAAGGAAGATTTTTCATCAGTTATATATAAAAATATTTTAGTTTTAGGGATGTACAATATTACTTTTTGATTCTGGTAAAACTCAATGAACTTAAGACCACCCGGTGGTCTAGCACCCGTAAATTCAATGCATTTATGTTGATATAGCCTTTTTGTTTTCGAGATATGGGATGTTAAACTTTGAATACATATGTTGGTATGGCTTAGAGTTACACATCATAAATAAATTTCTTAAAATATACTAACTAATGTACATTTCTTAATATAAACTTCTCGTTCTTTTGGATATTCAATTCAATTGGTTATTGGTTCCAAAGGTTATCACCGCTCTCTTTACTTTTGAAATATATTTTAATATTCTAATTATATGCCAACAAATATTGAAAACAAGTGTCAACATTTGAAGCCACGGAAATAATTTCATTGAATAAAAGTTATGGTTGAAAGTTAAATATAGGCCGAACTTGAAATTTAAAAAATAAATTTAGTCCTCAAATTCAAAATTTGGCATCCCGAAAACTAAAATTTTGTCATGATGAACTTTTTTCATTACTAAAAAGGCATTCATTTGTTAATATTGTATGTAACTATGTTTTTTCTATGAACCCTATTTACAGAATGTCATCAGGAGATTAAAGAACCCCGCACAATCCTTATGGAAAATTAGCTCCGATCAAATTGGTTGCAATTGGTGTATGATGTTTCTTATGGCTTTCTGATCAAAAGTCCATGTGGAAACGAAGTCAAAAATAAAAAATAAAATGTACATAAACTAGAGTACCTGAAATGATGAATTGAATATCGTGCCCGTTATACATTAGATAGGCTCAGTAACTTTTTATTTTTTTACCTCGTGTTTATGAGAACTTTTGATCAGAAAGTCATAAGGCACATCAACTTCAATTGCAGCCAATTTGACTGGAGCCCATTTTCCATAAAGATTGAGCGATATCCTTTGTAGAATTTGAAAAGATTCAATGATTCTTTCGATTCAACTCAAAATTTATAAACTTTACACTTTGATAAATACAACAGGCAATATTCATAAATGGGTCCAAAACTTACTCAAAAATTATCAAAGCTTAGAGAAAACTTTGCACAATCGTAACCAAGGAAGTCGATATTGGAATTAGGTATTTAGTGCTGGAGCATCCTGGCAAATAGGGTTTCTTCCGTGGACATGTTAAACAAAAAACTATTGTAGATATACTATATGTACAGAAATCAAAATATTTCAGAATAATATTTGATAGAACTTCGATTTGATCAGATAAGTTAGATCATACGATATGTTACGTTGAAAGAGACGTCGTAAAAATACTAGAATGCTGAGAGATCAGGCAAGACTGCTGGCGATTAGACAAGAATCCTGAAGCATTGACTGGAAAACGTTAGACCAAACATAGAATATTGTAGAGCACAGAGTTACAATAACGCCGAAGCAATGTTAGATCAGAGACAACTAAAGCTTTAGATAGATTGTTTAGTTTCTTTTCTGTTTCGTAGAGGGCAAGTACTTTAGAATAATAACATACAGAAACACAACAGAAGATTGTATGAAGTCGTTTCATTTAAATTAGCTCATAAAACTTTGCTTAATCTCGATAGCAGCTAGTTCGGTTTAAAGTCCTTTTTTCTGATTTTTGGCCTTAGAACTACGTTTGAAATTTTTGAAATTCGCCAGCAAGTGGCAATTAAAGATGTCTCTCAATTTTTTTTTTAGCCGTCAGTTATTGAAACGTGTAGGAGACCGCAGCGCTCAATACTACACCAAACGCGAAGGCAAGTACCAGCATCGGTTCATAATTTACGTATAAAATAAGATTTGTTTTGTTGAGTAAGTCTTCGAAAATTCAAACTAAATAAAATTTTTTTAAAAAAAAATAAATTTTAATAATAAAAAAAAGTTCATAAAAATAAAAACGAAAAAATTGCGCGCAAACAAAACGCAAGCGAAGAAAATCAAATGCCGAATAGTGCAAGAAGCCGTGCGCGGCGGCGTTCATTGAAATTCCAGGCTGCAACTTCCTGTCTTGCTTATATCAACGATCGTTGTTGTTGTTGTTGCTGTTTTCATTGAGATTGTATCTGTTAGAACGATTGCATTGCAAGCGCGCGCGATCCGATCGCTGCTACGTACGGATGCGTTTGTTTATGTTATTTAAATTCTCTGATTTTCTTTTCAATTTCACTTAAATGTTTTTCCCTTTCCTTGATTTTTACTTTATAGCATTTTCTTATTACAATATTATTTTTGTTTTTATTTTTCTTCGGTTTTATGTGCAAATGTGTTAATTCCGTTAGTATGCCGCACCATGTGAGGGAGTAACAGTGGTGACGGCGGCGTAGCCGTTGTGCGAACACCCTGAGCTCACTTACATATTCTATTATACCTACTACTTCGGCGGCAACACGCCCAACAACAACGAAATACTTTGTTGGGCCATAATGAATTTCTATTATTAAGTTGCGTATTTGTAGAACGTTGGCGTCACATAAACAAAAAATAAAAAATACAACAGCAACAGCAACAACAACGCCAGCAACATCAAATGCGAATCGCTAACATTATGAGGGGGATCTCACATAAATTTTCACTGTGGCTCAGTTATATTTAAACACATCAATAAAAAAACGAAAGCAAAAAAAAAGTTGTAGAAATGCCACAAAAAAATGAAGTAAATAAAAAATTATATGTTAAGTTAATATAAAATTATAACAATTCATAGAACTCAAAATATGAGGTAAGTGTTTATGTTTATTCGGTTTATAATATGAAATGCCCTATTTTTGCTACTTTTCAGCATTTATTTACATATGGGGTAAGCTGCACCCATTTTATGAAGTTTTTTCTATGCGTGTTTGTAACGATTTAGTTCAATTTCAGATAGTCGAAAATTTTTTTCATTTACAAACTAACTTCTTTCAGAGAGGTATTTCAGGTGAAATTTTCATTTTAAGTCCCTGGCCATTCAAATTTTGATATTTTATTGTGTCTTAAAAAAATTTTTATTTCTTTGTTTTTTTAAAAAAAAACCAAATTCTCTGAAAAAAAAGGTTATAAGAAAATTTATTCATTTATTTTTATAAAAATTATTATCATTTATTATTTTACTAGTGTACCCAGCAGACGTTGTTCTGCCCTCCCTGTCCACATCCTTATCTCAAGCCTCATACCCATCCCTATCTCTATCCATATACCCATCTCTATCCCCATCCCCATCCGGGGATCACAAATATGATGTACATTCTCCATACAAAATTCCCATACACTTTATAGTTTTTTTGTAATTTTACGATTTTTCTTTCAAATTTTTCCAAACTCTCGCTTCGCCAATTACGAACCCAACAAAACAATAATTATTCAAATCGGTTTAGCCATTCCCGAGCCTTTGCGAGACTATAAGATATTTTATAGAGTTTCTTCAAAGCAATTTCAACGACGTCCATAACATTATTGTTGTGTCTGGTGAATGCTATAGAGCCATGATTAGCAAGTTTTTGCACGAGAGACATTAGAAATTCTGAAGCAAGCGTTTCACGACCGCCTCATCTCTTTTTTTTCAATTTGCACTGGTCCGCAGAGTTTCATCGTTTAAAATTACTTTCAAGTTACAGACCCTGGAAACATTTAAGAAGTGCATCCGGCTAGAAATTGGAGATTTATTAGCAGAAAATTTGAGAAGCCATAGAAAATGTAGTAGAAGGGGCACATAAGTGCATCAGCTCTAGCGGCGGAACTCGACCGATATTAAAAAGTTCTCATAGAAAGCGAAGGTGCCACATGGAATCGCATAGAAAATAGACATCAATTCTACTTTTCGTGAGTGTGCGTATGAATTTTTTGTCATGTTGAAATTTTAAATTTTTCCACCAGCCGCCTAATAAGCCAACTATCAACAGATTGCATTCAAAGTTACCAGGCTCTGCAAAAAAAAGAAAACACTATTTGTGTTTTGTAACAATTGGCGAAATATGCAGCTTTGGTCTTTTAACTGCCACGCCCTTTTCTTAGCGTACAAACAGCAAAATAAAACGAATACGACTTATTCCTCCCTACTATGTATGTATGTAAAACGAAGAAGCGAATAGCAATCAGCACATTCTGTATCCATAACTTTGCAACTGACAAATGCTACCACAACACACTTTACTCTAAAAAGTCAATAATATTATAAATTAACGAAAAATTACAATACGCCAAAAAAATTCAATATATTCAATTTTATCCGCAAGATTCTTTTGAAATATGCGCGCCCAAAAGAATTTTACAATAAAATTTTTTAATTATGTGTTAATATTCTAAATTTATTTAAAAATTAAAGCCCACATAACAACGGCAGCAAGAACAAATAAACACATTTCAACGAAGAAATAAAAATCTTTAGCTTTTAGATACATTTTGTACTTTGCGCTACACAGTTACTTCATAGCATATACTATCTATCTATGTAAGATACTTTGCCGCTGGTATCTGTATTTAATGAGCATTTGCAAGGTTTTTGTGCTATTTGTTTCTTCTATTTATTTATAAATTTATGTGTTGTTGTTATTTAAACTAAACGCCTGTTTGCACATTCATTTAAGCTCGACTTTAAAACAGCAACAAAAATGTAACAACAACAACAATAGCAACAATGTTCTAATGGAGCACTCCAGCACATTCGCTCCCTCAAATTTACGCTCTCTGGTATCTATCATAGCCGCTCTCTCGCTATTTCTCCTTTTGGCCACCCTGTTTGTTGTTTATTGACATGACTGATTGATGTGCGTGTGTTGTTGTGTATCCGTTTAATGTTCGTTAACTTAAAAGCAAAAACAAAGAGCGTTAAAGTGTTAAAATATCTTGAATTGAAATTTTTATTATTCTGCCTCCACCATCAACAGCGTGTGCGTCGCTCCCAACTCCACTTCCCCAATACCGCAATTACCTACCAGTTGCGCCGCGTTGTTTCTCTATTACAGTGAAACAAACAAAAAAAATTGTCAAAGGTATCAAGTGTCAACTGCGTTTACTCGTATGTTGTTGTTGTTGTTGTTGTTGTCGTAGTTATTGTTACTTTTGTTTTAACTTTTTTGTTTAAATACTAAAGTTAAACTGAAAATTTTTCTCGTTGTTGTGGTAACCGCTCTCAATTGCGTCTAAATTAGAGTGACCAGATGCAGCAAAATTGAATTGAGTTTAATTAAATTAAGTTTTTATAAAACTAAGGAGCCTTGTCTCCTGCTCACTTCGTTCACCAACCCCCGCCTTCGCACACTGCCGAGCGGTCGGCACTTATTTTCCAATTCAGTTATACACAAAAAAGTGCCGACTCGGCGTGACCGCTTGGCAGTGCCAAACGTAAAACCGCCTCGTATGTCATTAGCCTTATTCTATCTTCCTTTAAGAACTAAAAGTATGCAATGGAATTTTACCTTCCTTTAACAACTAAAAGTATGCAATGGAATTTTCGCTTTCTTCTTATATTTATTTTGTTTTGTTCTTTTCAAAACATTTAATTAGTCTAGTATATGTAACTTATAGCAGCCAACCGGTGGGGTTGAGGCCTTTCGGACGTTAATTTCTTTAAAATGTCACTTCTGAATTTTTTTTTAAGAAAAAAAAAACAATACCCTTTGTGGTCGGCCTTAATGGGGGAGCAAAAGTGGACATCCACTGGGGAGGGAATTAAATTTCCAGAATTATTGCGGACGTCTTTTATGAACGGCCTTTAAGGAGAAAAAGAACATTAAAAATTACATAGGAAGACTTCTTCTCTTGCACCCAGAATCAGTAAAAAATTGATTCATTATTAGAAATATTATGTTGCTAATGTGAAAAATATGACTCAAAAGAAAAGTTGTAGTATCAGAGACCAGAAATCGATCTTGTCCAATTCTATAATTCTGCACAGTTTTGAGAGTAAAAAGAATTCAACCTATACCACTGTGTAATTTGTGCAATATAAAAAAGCAAAACCAAAATAAATCTTTCAACTTAAGTTTCTATGAAATTCGGGCACTTGGTCAACTTAATTTTAAAAATGTGTCTTTCATTGATGTTGTTGCTATTTCGTATGTGTGGGATACATAGTCGCAGCAACAACGCTAAACCGCAGCAGCGGTAACAACATATGGTGATGCACCACGCCCACATATTACGTGCTGAAGCGAATTTACAGCAAATTCACACAAATATATATGCAAACATATTTAAATTCCCTATTGGAATCATATTTCGGATTCACATTCGTTGGATACATTTCGTCGACTTCGATGTCGTCGTCATCGTCGTCATCGTCGTCGTCGTCGCCGTTGTGGTCGTGGTCGTCCCCAATGTTGCCATCATATAAACAAAAATCTCTACTTTGAGCATTCGAATTAATTTGCGGTTGTTGGCCAATTATTGTGAAAAAAAAAACGAATTGTAAGCAAATACAAATAATTTTTTCTACTATCACTATACCATGTACATATCATGTATGTACTTCTTAATTTATTTGTACGACATTTTCGTATTTATTTACTTTGTCATTTTTATTATTACACTGTGTGTTGACTTTTGTGACTTTGTTTGTACTTAAGTCCAAACTTTTTTTTATTTCTGTTTCGGGCTCTGTTGTATCTTGCGCGTTTTCTTCTCTTTTTTTTACCAACAATTCACAGTGAATAACTTGGGGCCAATGGCTTCCTTATGAATGCTTTGGTATTTGCGCTGTTAAATCAGGGTTGCACGATTAAAGCTCATAAACGAAATGTAAACAATTTAAATAAATAAAACAAAGTTTTTTAATACTAATGATTTCGTTAGTTTTGGATTTCTGTCGCGCCCTCAGTTGAAAAATTCCAGCAGCAATAGCTTGATTATTTATGTATGTATATAGCACCATCTGGCGATAACATTGATAACAAAAATTGAAATGCTTATCAATCTAGTTATTAATCAACTGATCATTTTGCTTAAAATGCAATATTTTTAGATACGGTGTTAGCAGGTTACATGTGGTAATCTCGTTTAAAAATAAATTTCCAATTTAACAAATTGCCTTATCAAATTTTCAACCCCTTTTCATGCATAACCAGAATGATCGTAGCCATAGGAGTTTTACAAATTTTTTACTAGCAATGTCTAATAAATAATCTAGACAGGTAGTTTGTGTGTTACTCAGTTAGAACGCAAAACCTTGAATACCTCATATATCTTTATATGTTTTGACTGGAGAGGAAAAAAATACTGAATTTAAAATATAAAATAATTTATGGAAAATTTAAACAATTCTTCATAGATTTCGTTTCCAAAAAATGTCACTCCTTTACAAGTTTGTTGATAACTATGGCAAATACAAAATATGCTTTCTTCGTTAAGGAGAGACGGTTCATCCCACAAACGCTTAGCAAATGGAAAAATTTCATGTTTTTGGTCACCATCAACAAATCAAAAAAGCTCGAAATACTTGTGATAAAATATTTTTTCTGTGTTTATATGAAGTTTTCGAAAAATTTTTCCACCTAGAAAAAGATAATTTTGAGTTATTTTTCTAACAAAATATATTTTTCATAGCGCCTCGTTTTAGTTTACTCCCAGTGTGAATTAAAGTTTTCTGCAAAATTTTTTGCAACACAGTAACTTGAAATTTGCAATAAAAAAGTTTTTATTTTGCTTCAGTATAGTCCAAGAATAATTTCCTCAGCTGTAAAAAATTTTTTTTTTTTTTTCAATTTTTCGAAAAATAGAAAATTTTTGAGGAATTTTGAAATCTTATCTTTGGTTAGGAGATTTCACCTAAATACGAGCATTCGCTGGAATAAGAATTGTTTTAGCACCTGTGGCATCTCTTATGTGCTTAAGCTATATAAATATCATATTTTGTTTTTACAAAAGTTTAATGAACCCTTAAATGTACTATGACCACATACTACAATTTATGTAGCACACAAATAAGGCAATAGCCTATAGAGAACATTGAAGAACTTATAAAAATTTATGAAACGAAGTGCATATCAAATGTACCTAGCTGAAACGTATTTTTGATTTAATATGTTTATATGCATATGTATGTATGTAACGTGTTCAATACAAGCATATTTGACACATTTTCATGCCAAAAGTTTGTTTATATGGCTCGTTAAAATTTTATTACAAATAAATTCCTTTTAAACGAGATCAAGAGTATTTTGGACTGACAAAAGAGCAAGGAGTATATATGACACAATTTTGTCACAACTTAGAAGTGTTTAAACCTTGTGGACACAGGTTTATAAAATTTTAAATCGTTTTAAAAAAATCTTAATAAAGCAGAAAAATAACAACCCATTCAAATATTTAAGACTAATAAACGCTGAAAACGTGTTACACTTCAAAAAAAAAAAAAAAAAATGTCCAAGCTGCGCCCTGTACAGTACACAGGAGTTGAAGTTTTAATGAAGAATTGCAAAAAGAGGCTTAAATAGATTAAACACGTACAGAGGCAAAAACAACAACACCAACAACAACAAAAATATGCCAGTTATTTGAAAGTGCGCCTAAAAAGTCACGTTTTTCAACACAGTCACACACACACACGCAAGACATCAATAACAAGAACAACAACAACAGTAGCGACACTAAAACGATACTCAAATGCAACCCTGAATATAGAGCATAAAATACAAAGAGTATGTAATAAACTGACAACCCACAGACATGGGCCAAAAATACGAACGCACGAATGTAACGTACAAAGGAACGGAAGGACGGACGGACGGACGCACTAACTAAGAGGAAGTAAACATATGGATGCTGTCTTATCTATCGCCACAACATACTCGTCGTATATTTCATGCTCATGAGCACACTGCCACTGTTGTTGTTTTTGTTGTTCCTTACGGCACTTCATGTTCACCAATTTAAAAATGTTTATTTAGTAAAAATTTGTTAATAAACGAAAATTAGTCAATTTTTTAAAATTTGAAAGAAGATGCAACGGAAAAAGAAGGCAGGAAGTTGAAGCATGAAATGGAGCTAAGAACAATAAAATTTTAAAGGTGGAACTTCATAAATTTAAAAAAAATCACAAAATTTAGATTGCTCTTCATTATCACTGTAAAATTTATTCGTAAGATATATGCTCTCACGCAAAATATATTTTTATAATGGAAAATGTTATCACAATGGATCAACATTTGGCTTAGGTTCTTAAACTAACTGCCACTCCCACCTTTGGTGAAAAATCTCCTAACTTCTAATAGTCTCGAAGCCATTAGCTATAGCACGTTTTGCTTTAGGAGAATATTTTATCCATATATCATCTCTTTGAAGACTCCAAATCTATTCCCTTACTATACTCTACGACACTTTTTCATTTAACTCTATTTTTCAATTACTTCGGTCATAATACACTTAAGAACATAGATATCATATGTCGTAGTACCTTAAAATATTCTGTTTTAATAATTAGTTCAATCGCTGAATGCTTCAAAACTATGACATAATTTTATGATTTTAATTTATTTAAAATTCCTCATACCACATGATAAGCCAAAAAAGTACTGAGGGTACTTGAGTCACTTGTACTTTTGCTATAAATTAAATGTCTTACAAAGAAATGCAGTTTGATGACTGGCCTATGATGCAAGCTGCTGTGTTGTGAAATTGTGCCAAAAAGAATTATGTAGAAAAAGTATTATATGAAGTATTTATTTCCAACTCTGAGTTGATTTGAATCAATTATATTTAATTCAGGGTATCCAAGGCCCGCGCAGCCTTTTATTGCTGTCGTTATATAGGTATTCTTCCAAACATGGAATAATCTCCTTTATCTAAAAACGAATTGCATTCAAAGTGGGCTTGTGCAAAGGCCAGTTAGGCTGAGCATTAACAGAACATTCATCACCGGTCTGTTGGTGACACTTAACTTACACATGCAAGGTATATAACCAATATTAGCTTTATCAAACAGCAAGAGTCGACAAGAGGTTCCAACCAACCGTATGGATACAAAAAATTGCAGGAAAACGTAGCAGACCATAAACTGTCATATACCGAAACTGAATTTCAACAAAACGATTGCTTCGACTGATAATACCAAGATCTATCATGCGTTACTTTGTATACAGCCATGCATCAATTAAGTGTTGGAATTTCAATAGCTGGACCCTTAGTGATTTTAAACCCAGAAATTTAAGTTATATGGTGAACATTTTTGTGTTTAGTTAGAACTCAATAAAAGTTGCTCATACGTCATGTGAATTTAATAGGATTTATGTTTCCTAGTTACATATATCGGAATTTCTGTATACTGTAGTAAAATTAAACCGAACACTGAGTATTTCATTTTTACTTCTTTTACTATAGCTGACACAACTGCACTGATGAGACTTAAAAGCTTAAATTTACGTGGTTTGTTAATACGTCAAGTAATTCCAGTCATCTATAACTCTGCTCCGATATAACTTACAGCCCATTTGCTTTAGTCATTTTTGTAATATATAATTTGTCTTCTAGCAACAAAATACAACGAATTATGGTCGCCTGAACAATCTACACCATTTTCAAAAAAAGTTATTTTTAGAGTTTTAACAAAATTAAGGTGAAGTCAAGAGTCAACTTGCAATATAATAAAGTAAATCTGGCTGGAATGATATGTTAAGCGCTCTCCTGCCCCGCACTATCTAGAAAATGACAAAAAACACATGTGTCGTTTTTATATGACGATCTGGATGACCTAAGTCATGTTAGCTTAGGTCAACTACTTAGTTAAATTACGAAATCCAGTTAGTACAACGAGAGAGTGTAGTTATATACTTTATGATATCAAAATAGCTCAATATTTCGTCTAAATGAGTCGGTTATTAAACTGCGTGCCACTCCTACCTAATCCAACCAAACTAAATAATATTCATATGCCATCGGAATTTAATAGCTTTTACTTAGCGCCGATGCAACTTAACACACATATGCCTACGAGTTTTTGTTAAAACTTTAATGCTTTACAATTAAACAACAATGCAAACACTGGCTGCTTTAAATATATGATACAACGTTCATGCGAAAATTGAAATACAAAAACAAAATAATATGCTAAAAGCTTTTTGTTCAAAACCATCTCAAATATGAACCACTCTATAGTAGGGCGTATCAATTTTAGTGGAGAGAGAGTGGCGCATAGGGACAACATCAAGATAAATTTAAAAAAAAACACAATTTATACAACAAAAGCGAAAAAAAATAAATTAAAAGTGAATAACGAGCTACGAACCACAAAATATCGATTTAAATCAATAGAAAAAAATAAAGCAAATAGGTACTTTGAAGTAGATATTCTATTACGTACATATACGTAGATGTTTAGTGTGGGAAAGATAAAGTAACGCAGGGACGTCGGATAAAATATACAGTGGGGTAGGGTAGGGTTAAAAAGGGTAGTAAGTAAGTGAGTGAATGAATGTAAGGGTATGGCATACCGTTGAAGGCGAAATGGCACAGATTGTTCGCTTCTGCTGTTGTGGTATTTTTAATATTATATTTGTTGTTGTTACTGTCATTGCTTTTGCTTTTAGTTTTTTGTTGTTGTTGTTGTTTTTTTGCATTTATTTGTTGTTGTTGCTGTTGTTTTTGTTGCTATTCCATTACTATCCCTAACAATGCGCATCAAGGCGTTGCCATCATCATCCTCTTCGACTTCGTTGTTGAATTTTTTTTTTCTATCTTTTCTCTTTCGTTTCGTTTGACAGTGATGCCAGCCCGAGATTAGTCAAGACTTGATGGCTTATAAATTAGCAAAAAAATTTTTAAAAAATAATGAGACAATAAATACAACATTTATTATAAATATGACCATATGTAGCATAATTAAAAATTAAGCTATTTCTGTGATAAAGAGCTCATTGTCAAACAATATACATGGCTTGCCTATCAAATAGAGTTTTATTTCAAGTCAATATTTGCTAGCTAAGTTGAGCAACTTTACTATTATTATGAGAACTCATAAGCTACATTTTGACTTCTTCCAAACTTCTACAAAAACTACCAATTTTGGTAATCAACTTTCTTGAGCAAATTTCGTCGTTTTTGCTTAGCGGCCATATATTAAATTTAAATATTTTTGTAGTTCACTTAAAATTAAAAAAGTTGAGTGTAGCAAATAGTTTCTATATTTCATTAAAGCTATGATATCGGGTCCTGACGAATATCCAACAAAACATTAATTTAAAAAAAATTACTCATACGTAACGATGCACAAATAAGTCTGGCAGCATTGCACATCAGAAAACTTTGCTTGCGTTTTTATTTTTTTATTTTATTCCTTTCCAATTTTTTTTATTTTTTCCATTTACCGCACGCAAACATCATCATACTTTTAGATACGACGCAGCTATTTTTATAGATACTCCTTGTTGTATCCGTCACGTCAGTATTCGTCTTCAGCTAAAAAAAGATATATACGAGTGTATATAGAAATCGTTTTTTTTTTGTATATTTTTTTATTTATTCGAACTTTTCAATTTGATTTTATAAGTATTGTATAGTATACTCCATGGAGTCGTTCGTATCTTAAGATATGATTTTATTTATTTACTGCTTATCAGCTTCCTTTAAAATTTCACGCAAGTTTCATTTTATGAATTTTGGTATTAACTTAAAATTCATTCTCAGTTTTTAATGCACGTAGGAATGGAACGAACGAACGACCATCTGTTGTGTTTGTCACGTGCCTACAACGCATAAAAGCTTAAATGATACGCACACTATATTTCGTGAGATATTTTCCACTTATTGGTTAGATATTTTATCTCTTAGAGGCTTGAGTTGTGTGTATCATAATTTGAATAATAAAAAGAGTTCAATTCTCATATTGGACTTTTTTACATTTGTTTAGAGATGTGGCATATTCTATTGAGTGTGATGTGTTGCCCGCATAGTTATTGGTTTATTAGTTATTATTTATTAATTAAAGTTTTATAACGTAAGTGTCTTAATGCAATATTTTGTATAAGAGTAACTTTGCAAACCAGAGCAAACAACAAGCTATTGGTTTCACAATTTTTAAAAAACTACAAAATTATTTTGTTGCTGAAATAAAAATATAAATATATATTTTCTACACACTATACTTTGAATGTTTATATTCTCATTATTTCAGAGCTTTTAATGTTATATTCGTTTAAGATAAGTATTCGCCATTTATTAATAATATCCATCTTAATTTAGCTCCGTCACTTGAATCAGAAAGAATGAATAAAAGCCCCACTGATCTCAGTTTTCGATCTATTGCCCTCGATTACTGCAATCAATTTTTTTTTTTTTAAATGGTTCCAATAGGGGCTATTGACATACGATATCATGTTTTGACCTTTTCCTATCAATTGGTGTAGCGATATGACTTCACAATCTATTTTCAACCTTTTTCTCATTATCATGAAATTTTTCGAAATACATGAGCAAAATACTCCCTAAGAAGGCCCGAAACCCCACTGGTGCATTAAAAGTTTTTTTTTTTAAATGGTTCGGGTTCCCCTCCATCGCAACTTACAAAATCTTTTCGACCTTGTGATGGAATAATTTTTTTTTCGCTAACTGAGGTCCCGTCCAGTAATATTCATTTTTGACCTTTTCATCGATATACACAAATTTTTTGAAAAAATACCTGCCCAAAATGATTTTTGCCTACGAATATTAGTAAACACTTTCATCTCTAATATCTCTTGGATTTTTAAGCGGCAAATGTCACATTGTTGCCATATTACTTAACATACTCGTTTATTCAGATTATTTTATTATTTCTTATGAAAATGCATACGCTTGATCTTGATCTTAAAGATCTTCGGCGCTGTTGCCTTTGTTTTTTGTTTCACTTCATAGTATTTTTGGTAAGATATTTAAAGTAGTTGGCTGTTCGTAGTAAAAAGCGCGTGGATACTTGAAATTCTTCAAAAGTTAAGTTGCTTAGGTTGTTGTGATTGTTGGCGTTGCTGTAGGCGTATCAATTTTGATTGCTGTCGTATCTTATTTTGATTTGTTTTCCATTTTTATTTTATTTTATCTTATTTTTTTTTTGTATTTTTTTTGTCGAATTGCCATGTTGAAGCTTAACATATGCGTTTATTGGTTTGGTGAGCGTGTGTGTGGTTTCATCATGCTTTTTCCTTTTCTTCTGACGCACAGTGGTCAGCGTGGGAAAAACAACATTATTAGTTATCAATTAAATTTTCCATAAATAGTTTTTAATAAGTAGTTTAACAGTTTATTAAAATGGGTCATTACAAGTCATAAATAGGCAAAAAATTATAGGTTGCTAGAGTCGTTTTCGTTTTGTCAATGATACGTGTAACATTAGCTGCTATGCGTTGAATGATTTTACAGAAAAATTTTAATATTGGGAAATAGTGAAAATAGAATTCAAAGCAAAGACTTAGACTCGCCGAGGCAAATTAATTTGTGTGAATTTTTTTAAACTTTGATCCACAAGGTAGTTTGATCATGTGCTGGCTTTAGTGTAAGCGTAGATCTTTTGGTTGTTGCGGTGACTTAGGCGACATCTAGTTGCAAGAAATTGTTCCGATAAAAGCGCATTATGTTCTTTCGCCATCACCATTCTTACCACGACATGAATGGCATTTTGATCAGCTTATGGTGCTTATTACATTGTTTCATTGCGTATCGTTAAACTATGTCCAATGAAGACAACTACTTCACTATTGAGTGTCCGTTGACTTTATACGTCGAAATCAGAGTATCTTTTGTTCTCGCTCAAATGCTTTCAGCTAGTGACTTGAGAATGCTCTTTCCTATCTATCATATGGTTTTGTTCTATATTGACATGCATCTAATTTCTATGATGCTTTGGAATGGCCTAGTGCCTCCAGTACAGTTCAGTTGCAGGGTTTGCTTTTGGAAGGTCTGTTCATGGTTCACGCTACTCTTTTTTCGTCCGAGCGTGCTGCGCTCAACTCATTCGTAATCACAGGGAAGTGGCTGGAAAAAAATTAATAAAAAAAATTTATTGATAGGTTTTGTCTGCTCTTTGCGATAGTGCCATGAGTTTAGCTCATTTTTTTCGTTGTCAAAAATTAGTTTGAAGTTCGCAATCTTTCTCTGAAATTTGCAACAATTTTTTAAAATAAAAGTTATGCCAATCGAAAGAACAACTCTTCAGCAACAACTCCACAAATGTTCAGAGTGGGAGATCAAGAAGTACGTAAATGACAAGCAAATAAAGACGGCGGCATCTAATTTGTGTGTGTACTCGTATTAGTACTCAACAGTGACGAGCTAAAGTAAATAGTCTGCCAATCATGTTTGACGTTTTTCCGTCATTGTATTAAATACTTGAAAACAAATTTTTGCGACACTGCACATCAGAGCACAAGTCAGACATTACATTACAAAAAGCTTCATTGGTTTCGCAAGAAAACAAAACATTTTGGCTCATTGAAATCTAAATTCAGTAATATTTTTGTTTTTCTTTTACGACACATGAAAGCAATTCCAGTGAACAAAGCAATACAACAGTTGTTTTATAAAAATAATAAAATACATACAAGACAAATTTTATTTGGTGTGGAAAAATTTAAAGCAATTGTATTTTATAATACGTACAAGCACAAGTTCTACTTTTTATGGAACTAAATGAGTTCTGATAGCTAACTATTGCTGGAGGAAAATACTAAGGATATGGTGGTCTGGAAAAGTTTTTATCATTAACTTCATTAAGCCATACATCCATCACAACTGACGTTATGATCAGTTGGATCGGTCATACTGTGGTGGAAAAGGTTAGAAAAACCTAACGAGCAGCTGTTTTGAAGAACGGAACAGAAGTTGACAGCTGTAAGCAATCAGAACGAAATGGCAATGATCAGGACATTCGCTTCTAATGACATGACAGCAAGTACTAGTCGTATTCTCACAAAGTCTTGGTCTTTTTTTTTGTCAGGATGTGTATTTTTTTCGATCAAAAATATCACACATTTTGAATCTTTATTCTTTTGTATCACGATTGATTGTTCGATAATAAATAATCGTAATTTTGGTTTTAATTTTTTTGATAAAAAATAATGCTTATTTTGGATTTTAATTTTTTTTATAATAAAAATAACCATCGTATTAAGATGCTATACTTTCAAATCAAAAATAGCTGGCAATTATTTCGATATTTTTTAACTTTTATCGACTTCGAACATATCGACTTAATCGACAATAAATACATTGTTTCTAGATAATGATCTGTAGTTATCTTTGTTTCGGATATTTTTCAACTTTTTAGATAAGTTTCGATGTTTTTGTTAAGATTTAATGTTTTGCAGTTAATTTCGACTTTTCGATAACTTCCGACTGTTCGACTTTTATAGATATTATTTGTTAGATTTAATTTTTTTCGGTGAGTTTCTACTATTTCAACTTTTTCGAAGTTGTTTGATGAGTTTCAACTTATTAAAAATTTTTTTAAAAGTTTCGTTAAGTTTCGACTTGTTCAATGTTTTTAGACTTTTTCTATATCTTACGAGAATTTTCCATTTATACGTTGTTTATCGATAAGTTTCAACTTTTTTGATGATTCCAAACTCTTTCAATGATTTTCGACTATCCAATGAGGTTCGATAAATTCCAACTTTTTAAAAGTGATTTGAAAAAATTTGATATTTTTCGAAAAGTTTTAGCTTATTCGATGTTTTTCGGTAACCTTCGTTTTATTCTAAGCTTAACGATAAGTCTCCACTTTTTAATTGTTCTCGATATGCTTCGACTTTTTCAAGTTTTTTAGAAAGTTTTGACTTTTTTGAATAATTACGACTTTTCATAAATCGAATTGCATTGAAAAACATTCATAAAATCGAAAAGTATCAAAAAACCTTAAAAAAATTTAAAAGTATCAAAAAATATTGAGTTCTGAGTGCCAACACAAAAGAAACTTATCCGTATACCTAAACTTTTCCTCGAGTGTGATTTTTTTTTATCTCAAAACACTTTTTGGCATGACTTATTAAAATCTTTTGCTGCATCTGTGCAAAGTTTTGGCTCAAATAGAATTCGACAATTTTCAAAGTTCACTATGTTCACTTAGCACGTATTTCTTTTAATATGATATAATGCGAAATTTGAAGAACGTGACTTATTGCGATAAAATTACATCATGCTCGCATGCGAGTATTTATACATTTCACTTCATTTCAAATTAATAGGTATCGTTAAATCTTACCACTGTGCGGCGTCTAAATTTAATGTGCCTCCGGTTATTTTTTCTTATTTTTTTTTTCTTTCTTCTGTTTTTTTTTTTTGGTTTAACTTACCTTCAAAAATCACATTCAACTCTTGCTTTTCTGTTGATAGATAACCCCTACGGTATTTATTCGTAAATACTCTGCTCTCCCACCTGCATGGCATAATTTTCTGTTGTTAATGTTGTCGTTGCCGTAGCCGTAGCTATAGCTGCTGCATCTTCAAGTTTGTCTTTTTATTTTAGATTTAATGTTGTCGTTTTCGTGGTTGTTGTTGGCACTCGAAAAAAGCAATAATTTGTTCCGCTGAAAATTGACACCGGAAGTAGCTCGCCTTTTTTCAAGATTTTTTTCTTATTTTTTATGAATAAAGTAGCTTTTTGATGAAATTTACTAGCTCGCCTTTTTTTTGTTTTAATTTTTTCTCACAAAAATCTTTTTACCAAACAAAAACTTACACAAAAAAAAAAAAAATCGCAATCATAAAAAGTTTTGTTATTTAATTTTTTTTTTTTGCTCTTATTATTTTTTTACCATTTTTAGCTTTTCTGTTGTTTTAGTGTTTTTCTTTTTCCTTCTTTTGAATGTAACACACAACAAACTGGAGCTTTAACAAAGCACGAAAAAAATGACATAAAACAAAAAACCTAGTGAAACAAAACAAAAAATAGTAGAAATAAAAATCTTTCATATTAATTGTCGACGACTGCCTTAGTTTTCAGCGGCTGTCATGCTTCAGTTACCCTCGTTATTTGTACACGTTACGTTTTTGTCATGGGGACCTCGTTTGTATTACAGTCATCATCATCATCATCGTCATCAGCCATCCCAAGCAACTCAACGTTGCCAGATGGTGTGAAAGTTTTTTGGAATGCAATTGTCATCGTTTATAAAAAATTTTAAAATTTAACAACTTCTTGATATACTAGATAAAATTTAATGATACTAACGTAAGCATTTTATAACTCGAATAATATATTCGAAAAAAAAAATATATTTTTTTTTAATCTAACATTTCAACTTAAGCTTACAAAATAACATACGCATAAAGATATTTTTTTTATCATTGCACACTTTCAATTCTTTTTTCCATCAATTTATGGGAAAAGTGGCATCCTTGAAACTATTCCGAAAATCCTTTTTGATCGCTTTCCATCGATTGGAGCGACACACATAGAATACAAATCTCTGAAAAAAAAAAACAAAACACGGCTTAAGGGCAGTCTAGGCGCGTGATTATGTATTTAGCAAAACCACACTCTCACAGGTACTGTGCAAAATACTTCAATCAGATATTTTGTGATAAATCATATAAAAGGTTTTTTTTTCGAGTAAAATCCAACCCTTTCGGAAACATCTGGCAACTTCTGTTGACATCCCATCTAAAGCCCAGCCGCACTCAACATTTTAAGTTGCTTCAGGTTCTGTTACCAGACTTTTTTGTTTTCTGGCTGTTACCTACTCGTATTTTTTGTTGTCACTTTTAATGTTGTTGTTGTTGCCTTAATAATAATAGTTGTTATTGTTGTCGTTGCCATTGTTGTTGTTGTAGTTACATAAATTTTACTCAATTCTCATGCTCAAGCTATGACGTGTAATTAATTAATTAATGTAGATGAATTACAAAAGTTGTAAGTGACTTTCTTAAGTTAAAGTTGAATAATGCAAGTACAACAACAAAAACCAGCAAAATACTTGAAATAAATGCGACAACAAAAAGTTGCATGCACGAATTTTACTTTTTAGCTGAAAGAATAACTTACCAATTGGCTTTGTGCATTATTAAAAATTTGGGATTTATCATGCCTCTTGGGAATATAGAGCTTCCACTGATTACTCTTAGTTTCAGTGATATAAGGGATTTGATTGAGCCTTATCATATTTCAGAAATACTTATTTTTAATTTTCTCGATAATAATTGTTCATTTAATTTTTGAAATTTCTATCATGACTTAAGCTTTACACCTTTTCTTTTTAATACAATCTGTTACCTACAACTTATTACGCAGAGATTATACTTTAGCTCAAGGATGCACAGTTCGAAGCTCGTTTAGCTCTTACAACAATAATAAAAAATATTAGTTGCATGTAACTTTTCCTTTGATATTGACAGCTCTTAATTTTACTTGATAATTGATAAAAAATAGTTTTGTAGATCTGATGTAATAGCTGATAAGTCCTGATAAAGTTATTAAGAATATGCCTATCTTGAGAAATGAAACTATCAGACTTATTGGCTCTCACAATTTTCATACTGACCATTTAATAAATATTTATTTTCATATTCGAAGAAACATTTTTACCAAGCACAAAATATTTTAAAATTATTATCTTATGTTAGTTGAAATTAATCCATGGTGCTCAGTAATTTGGTTGCTGAACTTTAAGTTATAACATGAAGTACACAGATAAAATAAAAAAAAATAATTTTATTATCTTTGTAAATGTGAAGAAACGGCTTTTGAGAAGCCTGAAAATGTGAGAACAGACTATTAGTCATATTGCGATATTGCACAAACAGTCACGTCAGCTTGTCTAACATACATACTTACATATGTATGTATGGTGGTCTTATCTTAAAGTAATTGCTTGTTGTGTTTTCAACAATGTCACTACACAATAGTCCAATATTTTTTATTCATATCTGCTGAATAACTTTCCAATTAAAAAATTCTGACTCTCTGTAATATTGAAGATTTCCATGTTTACACTGAGAAATGAGTAGTTTTACTTCGAATGAAGTCTCCAAAAATATTTATTAATAATAAACAAATTTTTGTAGAAATAACTTTTCATTGAGTAAGAGTATTGTTTTTTGCAAAACATGACGTTCAAGATGATTGAAGAGATTTGATTGGATCAAATAAATAAGTTCTTATTTAACTTCACTTCATATTAATAATTATTATTTAAGTCTCAACAACCCAAAATAACAATCTAATAATAGTTTCTATATGGTTTGATAGACAAATAATATAAATACTTATATAAAGCAAACATTTAATTTCATATATGCCATTTATTAACTATTACAAAATCTTGTTAAATACAACTAAATTAAATTCTCTGTGTACTCATTCTTATTTCTAGATATAAATTTTACATTTTCTAATGCAGCTAAATGTCAATAATTTCCTCATATAACCATATTCTTACCCATACTCCGTTTATTAACTCAACTTCAGCATTTGCTCCCACAAGAATTCAACAACCAACATCAAAAAACTTAAATAAATACCAATCTCTATTACGTCAGGTGATTTAAAGGGTGCCATTAAAAAAGCATAAGTGCAGACCTTCGGTTATGACACACTACCTACTTACTAAACAGCTTCTAAATAAGTTTAACTCTAGCCAATATTGTGTACTCGTAAAGCTATTGAGCGCATTTACCGCACTTAGCCAATTCACAGTTTTCACATCTGTGGCAATCGATTTTCTCATAGATTTTTTTTTTTTTGGTCTTTTTTTAAAAATTTTATACTCATACTATATATCCTGAAAACAACAATGGTAGTAACAAGCAAGCAAAAACCCCTTTGGTAGAAACGCTAAGGCTAACAACAACAACAGCAGCAGCAGTAGCAGCAGCAACAACATTGGTAGCAAATGCACAAACGCTGTTTTTATGAAGTCGTTTATTCGTTACAACCAGGCGATATCTAATAAACCATAAAAGCGTTAAATTCGAAAATCAATAAAGACAGGAGTGCAAAAGCAGAAGCAGCAGCATTTGGTAAATGGCAAGAGGCTGTAGCGGGTAATGAGGCAAATGTGCCTTCCTTCCTTCTGACGAGGTAGGCGCTTGAACTCATGACGCGTGTACCGTCCTTAATGAAGGACGACAACGGCAATGGCAACGTCGACAAGAGTTGGCTGTTAAAACATTTTCCAATTTGCTGTATTATTTCAAGAGTGTCGTTAATTTTTCTTTATAGAGTAAAAAGATATTTTCTTCGTGCTGTTTTTTGTTTTTTTTTTGTTTCTAATCAAATGGGTATGGGCGTTTGGGTGTATGGCTTGACGGTCTGTGTTTGTGTGCCATTTGATGCATTTAAAGGGACTTAAAACTTTTTTAACTTTTATTAAAGCGCGTTATTTGTTTTTCTAATGAGTTAAAGGCGTAGGTGTGAATTTACTGGGTGAAATTAAATTTAAATTATTAACTTACGTAATTTAATATATGCATATATTGATTGAAGATGAAATTGAGCAATTTTTTGAATGAATTTCAAATTAAACATTGCCTGGACTGACAAAACTGAAGTGTTAAATTAATCGAGCAATTATTTTTATCTTACATGAGACGTGAGAGGTTAGAATAATATTAATTAATACACATAGTTTTTAAGACGAAATTTTCTTCCAAGTTTTTTGTTAATGTCTGGCAGTCTTCGTTTTTGTCAACAACGAAGCTCAAAATCTTTGAGTCAAATTTAAAGCTAGTCCTGCACCGAATCCAATATCAAATAGCATGTGCCGTCAAAATCTGCATTCAAATCAATTGGCAAAGGAGGAATTGGATTGGGCACATGTTGTGGAAATCAACAACTGAACTCTGCCGAAAAAAAACCCTCGTGGTAGCAGAAAATACAGCCATTTAAATCATCGTGGTAACGTTCGTTAGAGCATGAAATACCGAGAAATGTTGGAAGAGTTTTTAAAGGCTCTATGCTCTGTGAGGAGAAATATGTATGACATTGCAGATATGAAAGCATCAACCACTTGTTTCTTTGAAAATGACGTTCACAACGGAAAAGGTCATGTCAAATTTTTGTAAAATATTGAAAAAAAAATGTATAAAAAAAAAATTTTAAATTTTTTATGACAGAATATTTTTGGATTTTAAAATTTTGCGTTACCTACTGATAAAAAAAATGTTGGTCAAAATTTCACCTCTTAGCATTTTTTTTCTCCTAAACTTTCTGCAAAATTTCTGCAAAAATCGCACTACTTAAAAAGTTTTTCAAATTTGTTAATATATTCAGAAAAATATTTTTTTATTTTAGTTGAAAGAAATTTTTACCCATGACGTCAAAATATTTTTCTGAAATTTTTTAACTTTTACTCAGTGCAAGTTTTTCCGAAAATTGATAATTTAGGAGAAAAAAGTGTTAAGACGTGACATTTTTAGTAGAAAAAGTCGAAAAAAACATGTTGAGAAGGAATCCGAATATGACTTTCGAAAATGGTTTCAATTGCCAGTTTTCCCGCTACCCTTGGGGGTTGAAATTCAAATTGGCATACAAAGTTGAAATGGATGTGCATGCTAAAACCGAAAATGGTAACACAAAAAAAAGATCGAATCTTCCATCACCCCCTAGCGCCCCTTTATTAACCCTAGAAACTTCAATTTTCATGCAAAATTGAGATTTTTTTGGGACACTGGAACCGAAAATGACTACGAAAAGTAAATTAGACCTTCCCATCACCACCTTGCACCACCCCCCATTTTTTTCTTTTTTTTCATGAAAATTCAAGGGGGGGGGGGGTGGTCAAAAATCTTCAAAAATTGTGTTACATAATACTTGAACGGCCCCTGAGGTCTACCTCAAGAAATGGATATGAAAGTAAGTTACATCAATAGAACTTTATCAAACTTAAAAATTTCGAATAAAAAAAAATTCCTTTATTGCAAATTTTAAAAACCACACACCCTGTAAATGTACCTGACTTTAAACATATTTTTTTTAAGGCACTTTTGTATACATGCATGGGTGTGTGTGTTTATGTGTGGGTCTCGCTGAATGTCACTAATTGTGTCAAGGAGTTTATTTACGCCATTTAGTACTTTGGTATTGTACGCTTAGTTGGTACATAAAGAAAAACGCAAAAAATCTGCAAATATAAACAGAAAACTGAAAAATGTAAAGAAAAGTCATGAAATGAGCAGGTGCAAGGATAAGCACCACACAACCAAAATAACAATAACAATACATAACAAAAACAACAGTTGTTCTGTACTGTACTTAATATTAAATGATTTGTTTATTTGCCTCAGCAGGATTTGTAAAAATAACACTTAAGTGCGTAAAATAATGAAGTTGTTCTTTATCCTCACATTGTTGTTATTGTTATCTCTTTAGCATATTCTTTTTGATTTTGTCTTTTGTTTGGATTGGCAAAAGAATAGTAAGTAGAACAGAAGATAATGTAAATTATGATTTCATTTCATTTTTTATAGTCCTTTATGTCATTCAATTGGTAAATCGAGAGCTTAAGTGGTATTATTGTTGACATTAAATAATTTATCACTTGAGACTATTAACAATTTAATTTTTTTTATTTTTTTTTAAATTTTATCTTAAAGTATCATAAATTGACATTGAAAGGCTACTGCGTAAGAATGTTGACACCATTTTAAACATATGCTCTGAATTGTCCCAAATTAAGTTATGGCAAATTGAAGGAAATCTTGCTGTTTTTATTGGAATATTTTTACAATGTTGGCAATTGATTGCGCAAGTTATTTTGAATATTGCGCAATTTACAGCTCAACTATTCCTATTTGTTAAGTCACATAAAAAAGCATCATATGTCATAAATTTAAAAAAAAACAAATGCTTTATAATGTGTCTACCAATGCCATGTTTGCAAATACAAATAATAAAACAAATGGTCAGCATATGTTGACTTTCAACAAAATAATTACATAGCAAATAGCTGCTTGAAAATTATTTTCCTAAGATTCTCGTTTTCAAATTTAATAAGAGACGCATATAGCGCTATACAGCGTGACCCATTTTAATTGAGCCAAATGATGCAAATTGTTGATATTGTTTCTGATATTGAGGTTTATTCAATGATCCAATTTAAGTCTGATACGTGTTTTAAGTTATACATGAATTCAATCAGATGAAGAGTAACATATTTCAGACGAAATAGGGTGCAGATGGCCAAAGGAACTCTCAAACATCAGCCAGACGAATAGCCATTCAATTGGGCATAGTAAACATAAGCCTAATTATGATTGGAAATAATTACTGCCATTAAGATAAAGCATCAAACTTTTATTATTCAGTTAATCAATTTAGTAATTTCAATAAATAAATCATACTGAATGTCATTTACTATGGTTGATATCATTAGCTTGCTAGGACATATCAAACTGTCCACGTTATATAAGGCCTTCTAAAAATCAGATTTTCTCACAAGTATGCCTTTCAATATTTGATATATTTTACCCTTGCCGTGATACCTTCCAAAAGTCGGCGAGCCAATAATAGAGAGCCTTTAAATCTGCTCTCAATATTTGATTTCATGATGCGTTTCTTTTTACAGTTCGCAATTAGTTTATTAGTATTTTGTGATAACTAAAGTTTGCTTAGCACTCAAAATTAATGTGTAGTTACGATTTCCTTCAACCGAAACAGGATGTAAGATATTAAAAATCGTCACCATTAACACATTTTTTTAATGTGTCGACATATCCATATATCGATTTTCATTTCATATAAAATAGAAATTACTCTTGAATGACTTGGAAAGGCCTGCTAATATTAAGTTGTGTATGATGGAAGCAACTTTTTTACATCTTTTTTACATGTACTTCTGGGCCCTCTAACGGCAAGCGGTCTTAGGAGGTCTCTTAATGCAAGTGATATAAAAAGACCGACCTGCTTGAAGAGTATTTCTAGCAGTCCTGCTGAGGAAAGCCTGTTTTAGCGTAAAATTTCACATAAAAAACAAAGTACTTTATAAGGAAGTTTGGAAGGCATATTCCTTCCCAAGGATGGTCTTTTAGAAGTGCTTCTTGCTAATGCTCTTGCCTACAGGGATAGAAACATTACTAAAGCATATATTTTATAATGAGCTACAGCAAAGCATTTAACATTTCAGCACGTATACGAACTGCGGCTGCTTCCTTGTTATTATGTCAGTTAATGAACCCATGTACGAGGTCAATTTTTGTGTTCTTTCCTGAGCAAGTGGCGTATGGCGAATATTAATGTGTTGTTTTAAAGCTGGTAATTTGCAAAATGTTCAAAGCCTTGAAAATAAGCATATATGAAGTCCTTAAAACATATTCGGTTAGTCAAGTCTTATCGTATTGTGGTCTCCAATATGTGTTTTTTTATCCTTAAGGGCATCTTTTCTTTATCTGCGCCAAAAATTTTCTTAACAAAATTTTTTTGAATAATATAAAATTGTCTTCACTATGAGTTTGAAAAAGTTTTCTTCATAACTTTTAGCTAATTTCAATATAAAAAAAGAAAAAAAAAATAAAGTCAGCTCAATGCGTAAAGTTGGCAACCATTCAAACAACGCCTTCAGCTGTGGTCACATACAATTTCTCTTTGACACTCAAATACAGTCAAGATACATACACCGATAAGGGATAAACTTGGCAAAAAAAAAAATTACCGATAACTTTATTTGCAACAGCAACAACAATAACAACAACAACGGCAACTAACACAGTAGCATATTTCAACTATTGTAACTTAATTTGAGTAGATACAAATGGAAGATGGCAGCTACTCGTTTGTAGTTGCATATTTGAACGTAGCCTAGAAAACTGTCACAATAGGCCCATAAAACCAAATGGAAAGAGAAAAAAACGGTACGCAAGCGGGTGCTGTCAGTTTTTGCCAAACTTGGCGCTTAATTTTGAAATTGTTATGAATATTCAATTTATCAAATAATATTCGTTTCGCCTTTATTGCCTTGTATGCACGCTACACTAAGTGGGGGATATATTAATTTAAAGGGTGAGTTTGTAAAATTGAAAAAAAATTAAACTATTGATTGTTGCTGGATTTTAATTAAAATTTTATAATGACAATATTTTATGTTGGGCCACCGGTCCCGTATTTTCCGGGACAGTCCTGTATTTCAGTAATTTTGTTTTTTGAAGAAATACGAGACCTACAGATGTCCCGTTTTGGATAGTAATGCTTTGCTGTCAGGTTGAAATGAGTTTTTTCAATAAGGAATAAGTAAACTATTTGCCCCGGGCTTAGGTCCTAAAAAATATGGTCACCGTAATTATAATAGCTCCAAAAAGTATTATCGTTAGATCTAAAATACAGATATTCTTGGTGTCGAGGGAGTTGGGAACCAAAAAGGACGTGCTATTTGATGGTTTTAAGCGTATTCATGATATAAAATATAACAATGTCATCAAAGTGTCGAAAAAGTGAGTTGAGAAGGGTTTTTATGAATAGCTCTGATATGCTTAAAGTATCAGTACAGGGAGAGTGTTAATGGTATCGTTGGAATGTATAGATGACATCACAAATGTATCGTTGAACTGAAATTTTAGCTGCGCTAACAGTATCGATATTCTTAATAATCCAGAAAGAATTAGTGGTATCTTTATTGAAAAAGGACAGCTTGATGAAAATACCATTTTTGACTAATACTTTTCGACCAGTTTTGCACAAAAAAAAATTTTTTTGCTCACTTTCTTATATTAATGAATAGATGATATAAAAATTTGAGATTAAATCACTGATTGAACGTTCTAGCATATCTAAGTGATATTTTTTAAAGATTTATTTTTACAAACTTATTTGCTCATAATTCTTCTGAGCGTATGCTATAGCATAATTCAACTGGACCGACTGTAATGCACCCTTTTTTTTTTGTTCCTTGGACTTTGTTGTAAAAGATGTAATGAACTGGCGAACAATTTATTTTATTTAGACTATAGCAGTAATTTCATTGTTGTTGTTGTTATTACTGATGTTTTTTTGTTGTTGTTTTTGTTGTTTTGGGTGCCAAAGTTGCTTGACACTCGCTTTTTTTATATATATACATACGTATATATGATTTAAGAATTCTAGACACGTTGCTGAGCTGCGTGACATTTTGAAAATCACGTTCGCAACCGCACCACTGCCAAAAGCAACAGCTATCCAGCGTAATAACAACAACATATTAAAAATTGGCCGGACCAAAAATAAATGAAGGAAAACAGACAAAAAAACAAAAATGCCCTATGTAAAGTCTTAGTAAGTAAGACAGCGTGCGCTCTGTGTTTTCTAGTGTAGTCAGAAATGAATGAAATACTCTCCATTAATACAGTCCGTAATAAATTTGACTTTCTTTTAAAACGGCTTCCAAGTAATAACGTTGCCGCATGAATATCAATTTAGTTGCAGTGTCACTTTATTAATTTTAGCTAATATTTCACTCAAATCTTTTGAATATTTCCATGTAAATTTATCCATAGGAAATGCGCTACAAACGAAAAGAAATGACACGTATCTAATAAACAACCAAAAATTACACGAGATATTTGTGTACTGCTGTCAACTGAAAATTAGACCTCTTTTTGATTGATTGTAATTAAAATTTTTTTATAGTTTCTGCTACTTAGGTAGGAGTGGTAGTCAATTTTAGAATTTACTTTACTTGAAATATTAAAAAAATTATTGAGTATTAAAGGATTGTCCTCAACGGGCTACATCTGTGCTACACTAAGCTTTGAGAAAAATTTGCAGAATTCCAGAGCGAGTTCAGTGGGAAGAACGCCCTCCCAACTTAAATTTTGAAACCACCATATTCATCGATGGGTTTAAGATGAACTCTGGACTAGTCGCAGGAGTCTACTCGAAAGACCCAGAAATCTCTCAATCTTTCCATTTACCTAATTCAGCTAGCATTTTCCAGGCTGCAGTTTTTGCCATTAATGAAGCCTGCAGATTAGTGGACAGTATTAATTCAGAGAAGAAAACAGAAATTCTCTCCAATAGCCAAGCCGTTATCAAAGCGTTGAGCGCGGGGTACATATAAAATCGTAGCTAATAGAACAATGCAAGAAAGAACTTGTCAGGCTGGGGCATCAATTTGACATTACATACTCTCATATAGGTTCCTGGCCACAGAAACATTGAGGAAAATGGAAAAGCTGACGAACTAGCTAGGCATCCTTTCTCTCCTAATGAACCGCTCCGGAACGAGCTTACACTCCCATCGGAAAAGTTAAGAAGAGAATTTTCTCGCATTTTCTGTCCGTAGCCGAAAACCACTGAAAGTCCTTAAAATCCTGTAAAATAGCCAAATCCATCTGGACTTCTTATAATAAACTGAGAACCACCTACTTAATGTCTAGAGCCGGTCTGACATCGCAAGAATCACCGAGGCATGCATGCTGAAAGATTAGGTATCCCATTCAGTTTTTCCTGCCGCGGCTGCTTGAATGCAAGCGAGATTGAATCTCTCGATCACTTCCTTTACAGCTGTCCAGCCTTAGCCAGAATCAGCCTAAGATGACTTGGAAAAATTTTTTCAATGACCTCAGCCAATTTTCCGAAGTTGAAATCAGATCTTTGCCCCACTATCTTAATAAGGCTAACAGGATATAGCTATCTTGACACCCACCAATTCGACGGGTCACGAAATGTGGTATTAAAATGGCACCTTTAGTGCTATTTATGTCTTCAAGCCTGCTGTGCTAAGCCACCACTCTAACCTACCCCTATCAAAAGATTGTTTATAAATTATTAATTTTATTTGTTTTCAAAAATGTATGTGTCTCTTAAATATTCCATAAAATAAATGGAAAAAAATTATGGAGAATAATACCCTCAACTAGTACTAAAAGAAAAAAAATATTTAAAAAAAAAGGGTTTCCGATTTGGCGTGAAATGCCCCATATATATTTTATCAAATATTGAAAATTGTATCTTCACAATAAAGTTTCAAAAAATTTACTCTCGCTGAATGCCGCGCATCATTTTGCCACCCACTAGTCCTTGCGCCCAGGGCGACAGCCCTCAAAGTCTCCTCCCTCCTAGTTACGCCACTGTTTACAAAGTAATCATGTGAACCGTAAGAAATTTTATTGAGCAACAAAAATGTGGACTGCAAAAATAACTTTTATGTGTAGTTAATAAGCAACAACAATTGAAACACTCTCAATCTGGCGATATTAAAGTTATGTTGCCTTTTTTCATGGCTTACAGCGAAGAATGAATGTTTTTTCAATCATGGCATAAAATAATCAGGAAGCATTCGTCAGCATGAATTGTCACAAACAGTTACTTGCTGTCGTCAGTGTATTGACGTATAATGCACAACCAACGTTTACATGCTGATTATGCGGTGGCTGTTGAGGTTTAAGATGTGGATTTAGTCCTTAAAGCCGATACTTTTATTTATGGACGTATGCATTTAAATGAAAATGTACTTAATTTCTGCACAAATCTTGACTTATTGACTCGCACGCCTGAACATATAACATGAACACATCTGCAATAAACTGAATAATGCGTAAAAATTGTTAGGGATGGCAAAATATTAATGAAGCGCAAATAATTGATTAAGTAGTAAAACAGATGATTTGAAAATATTTTTTTTAATACTTTCAAAAGCATTCTCTTTTATCATTTATAATTAGTTTTATACTATCTTTACAATTCTTTCCAAATGTTTTTATTTTATTAAATAACTAAAGAAAACAACAACTGCTTACCAAAAATATGTTGTGTTTTCTAAACAATTGTTTTGCACTGAGATGAATGGCATTTTTTTTTTTGTCTTCACAACAAAAGTATGTGAATAATGTAAGTCACTCAAAAGTGACAAATAATAAAAAAGTGTTTTTAATAACTTCCTCCGATGCAGCATAAAAGAGAAGCTTAGCTTTATTCGTATTTCAATGTACTAACAAACAAAAGCTCAATTCATTGCACTCTTAACAAATGAGGCTCCGATCGAACAAAAATAAAATTCATTTGGCTGCTAAACTAAAGTAGTTCACAATTACAAGTAACAAACAAAGAAAAAGTCCAATAAAATTGAAAAGATTTTAATTTCAATCGGTTGGTGCTGTCTGCGTTTTTGCAATCTTCAGCGCTTCGTTGTGCTTTTGTCCACGTAAGATATTTGGGACAAAAATCTGTTTCTTTTAGACACAAAGTTGTTTTTTGTTCTTGTTTTGTATTCTTGTTCTTTTTGCAGTTGTTCTTGTTGTTGTTGTTGTTGGCGCATTTTTCCACACACATTCATACAATTTTTTCTTCAATTTAAGGCTTAAATATCTGTTGACACAATTCATCCGGCTGAGGTGCTGCTGCCATCTATTTAACAGATACAGCAGCATAGATATTGATACTATCTCGTATTGTAGTTACTGGAACAATTGCCATACATAGCAAATGCTATTTACTTACTTGATTATAATGAAAGTGTAGAACAAGTGAAGGCCACGCCCATGTTTATTTTCTAAGAAATTAAAATCGACTTTTGAATTGAGAAATAAATCTAAACTCTTAAATGACATCGACAATTGTATTTCCGAACGAAAAATATTAATTGTATGTATTTACTCGTAATTAGAGGCCTGGCAAGCAAATACAAAATAAAACTCAACTGATGTTTTCGAATCTGTTCGAAAAACCGATGTATCGACTTTTAAAAAATTATTTCATACAATTCGAAATTTTATTCAACACTTCTTGACTTCTTGGAAATTTATTGACTATTTTGATACTTTTTGACTATTATCGACTTACTTGATACTATTTGATACTTCTATTCAGTGGCGTCATTTCACCAAAACCTTATAATTTCACCACTATTAGATGGTTTTATTGAATTGATGTATTGAATAATAACTAGTATCAGGTCCTTGGGGGGGCAATGCCCTCCCTACCTCTACCGCATTGGCGCCACTGCTTCATTATATTTCGACATTCTCAATACCTTTCGACATTTGTTTGATCCTAAATACTTGACACTTTTTGACATAGCATTCGATTCGATATTTTCAAAACTTTTCGAATTTGATCGATATTTTCAATATTTTTTGAATTTCATGGACTTTATTGATACATTTTGAATATATTCACTACTTAACGATTTTTCGTGTCATCGAATATCTAATGCTGTATATTTAACATTCAGAGCATATATTTTCAGAGCATATATTTTGTAATGACTTGGTATTTCAAGAAGGAAATCAAAATTTTCTGAAACTTAAGTCAAATTTCAACATTATAACATTTTTCATTGTCATTTCTCGAAAACGTAACATTTTTAGTAAAAAAGTTTTCAAAAAAAATTTATAGAATGCACAAATAGACATTCAGTAACAGTAAAATTTAATTTAGTGTCGCCATTGAATGTTTTCCCATTAATCTCAAATACTTTGGAAAGTTCATAATTTTTGGGAATATTAAAGTAGAACAGTTGAAATGGGGCACTCGGATCGTTGCATATTAGAAAAAAAATCACCACAGTACAAGTGATATGCACTCATATACCAGTATTCGTTTGCATCTTATAGTCAGTCAGTTGTTCTGCTGTTGTTGAAGTGTTCCAGTTGCTGCAGCAATGCGTTACCAAGCACCACTTCAAACTTGACCATGTTACTTCCAGTCTCGTTGCTCAGATTGTGTTTGTCATCATTGTATAATTTTTTCTTTTCGGTCTATAGAATAGAATTTCACAAAAAAAAAAAACAAAAAAAAAGTATAAGAATTCCTTTGCACATTCATTTATTTCATACATTTGTCTGTCCTTCCGCCTGCCTGACTGTTGTCTATTCATACGCAGCGGTCTAACAACATGGATGTAAAAGGAAAATTTGTTCCAATATGGTGTTATAACGTTACAAGTATAGCTGGTTTTTTATGCTACTACTGCTGCTATTCGGTCGTTCAGTTTTGGCATTTGACGTTTGGTTGTTTAGTGTAAGTAACGTTACTCCGCATACAAAGTCGGTAGTTGAAGCAGTCCGTTGTCGTCGTTGGAATGTCAGCAGTAGATTCTCGCATGTTCGCATACAAGAAAAAGTTTTGCACTTTAAATTTGAAATGAAATGTTAACATTTGTACATAGAATGTTGGTAATTTCAAATTTTTCCGCATAAAAATTTAAATATTTTGGAGACTACTATCACTGATTTGATTTAGATTTTGCATGGTTGTACTTTAAGTGAAGAACAAAAAAAAATAGTATTTAACTTTTGTTCTAAAAGCTTAATTACTAGAGATATTGCTATATTATTTTAAAAAAAACCGAAAATGTTAATTGAAAAAATAGCCTAGAAAAAGTTGAGTACTTGAAGGATATTTATTCTTCACAATTATCCATGTTATTTTGGAATGAAAACGTATTTATTTTTCTTGTCCTTTTGATTGATGATCAAATATAAAAGTTTTAAATGGTAAATTTTTTTAGCCATTCATCTGGAAAACTAAATTATTTTCAAGAAAATATATTTATGTCGATAGGATAACAACAATTAATAACTTTTGCTTTTAAAAAATGCACGCTCCACTCTGAAGTGTAATATTAATAGATGTTTCTGTTGAAGCCTATGCATTTTGTTTGATAGCAAAGTCCCCACGTTAAATGTCTCATGAGGTTCTAAAGTTTTTGAAACTCCAGTTGGATCAAGTTTTTATTTTTATTAAAAAAACTTGCAATGGATTCATATTTAACGATCATAAGCCTTTGTAGCTCTAAGTTTTAGCTATGTAACTATATTTAATTTTAAGCTGGGAAATGAATTTTATTGCGATACTGTGCCGTATGAGCATAATACCTGCGGCATTGTGTTCAAACTATCATGAAGTAACTTTTCAATCAGGCATATTAAAAGAATGTGAAAATGGTGCATGTATAGCAGAAATTGTGTAAGAATTAAATCTAAATATTTGCCCTTTAACAGAGGTCTACGCTCATTCAACAACAGAAATGTATTTACTTTTAACATATAAATCTCTCTCATGCAATAAAAATAAAATATTTCTAAAATCATATTCAGTATATCATGAAAAACTCAAAATTTATGACTTCATTTAATTTTTAAAATTATTCCTCCTATTTATCGTTACATTTTCCTTACAGCGAATGCTCTATAACGATGCTCCTGCCTTCGGGGCGTTCAAATAGCGATGTACATCCACTGCAAAGCGCACAAAAGCCACAATACTTGACAAGAACCTCATCACCTCAATTGTCCATAGTAGCACAATTACCAACAGCAATACAATCATCTTCATCAACACCATCAGCCACAAAAACAGATATAGTAGCTGCAACTACTGCAGCAGCAGCAGCAGCAGCAACAAAAGCGGAAAATGGCTATACATTGCAAATGGGTGCAAAAACAACACCATCAGCTATTACAAAAACATTGTCAACATCAACATCACCCGGAAGTCAAAGTGAGAGCGGAACTGACCGCATTTCAACATATCCAGCATTTTTGGCATATAAAAATGCGACACAAGCAACACCAGCTACAACAGCAACAACAATATCGTTGTCAGCACCCACGACAACAACAACAACAGCAGCAGCTGTGTCGCTTTTGGCCAATGCCGGAAATTGGGAAGAAATTGATCGACACTTGCAGGCACTACAATGTCGACTTAAAGAAGGTTGGACTGTGCATGTCGGCAAGGATGGACGATTGTACTATTGCAAGTGAGTATGAATGAAAAAGTAGTGTGTTGAATATATCTACATATTTCTGTTTGAATTACTTTTAAAACTCTGGAGAATACCCGCACAAACATTGAAACGTTGTTTGTTCGATGACTTTTCCCCTTAATCTTTTAAGTCTTGAGCATAACACAAGTTGATGAAATGTTATATTATAGCTTGAGCTGGTTGGAATAAATGGAATTGGTTTTAATGGAGCAGTTAAGAAAGTAAAAGAATTTTTTTTTCACAATCAAATAGATAATGTTCTTTTAGCTGTGACCTGCTGGAATAGAGGAAAGTTCAAAATAAAAATTAAAAGAAAACTGCGTTGCAGTCGGGATATGTAAAATGTTATATGGTATCAGGATTGTAGATCTTGGTATCCTCATTGTTAATTCGTAAATCACTTAGGTTCTTTCTTTCTGACTTTTTTATCTGAAGGACTCATTAATTTTTAAAAAAAGATATATTTAAGTTAACATCCTAAAGCAATAATACCATGTTCGAACTACTGTTCAAATTTCTAAATTTCAAAAACTTTTACACACATTAGCAATTTATTTTTAGCTTGGAAAATTTTATAATACATTGTAAACAGAAGTTTCCGGCGAACAACACCCACTTTTAGTACAACTTACTGAACAAAAGTTTGAATTGCCTACTGTTTCAGAATACAACATGTAATATTTTTTGGCCTTGGTAAAGTTGAAGGCAAAGCACCCCCTCAAATGTTTTATAGTTTCAATTATATATGTAGTTGTAGTTAAGAGATAGGGAGGACAGTTCATATTTTATGTACCTACAGTGTAGGTTGATAGTGAAACCACTTGAAAATGTCAAACTTATCGAAGATATTTGCACTTGAATGCATGCAACTTACTTACTAACACAGAGCAAGTGTTTTATTGAATACAACTTATTCTGTCGTTTAATATTTTATTTTTACTTTATTATGCAAGTAGAGCATGTTTATACATGTGTAATTATATACATACATGCACTATTTCGAAAGCAAAAACAAATTCTTATTTATCAATTTTTCACTTTATTGCACTGTTAAAGGTGAAAATGATGAATTAATTAAAATCGGTATAAGCAAATTTACGGACGGGCGAGCGTTTAGTTTAAGTTCGTTATAAATTGTAGGTTCTCTTTGAAGGAAATGCAAAAATTTTGCACTTCATTGAATTTATCAACATCGTGTTAATTAAAAAATGGCTCGTGCAAGTTGTTGTTGGGTTTTAATATTTTTTTTGTAGATATTTTTTTATATTTACGTAGCATAAATATACTATAGTAAATCTACAAATGTACATATGAATTTTGTGCAAATTTCCAATTGACCCCAACTATCCGGATGTTTTTAATTTAACTATGTCCCCTTTTGCTTGCGGCTTAGATAAAAGTTAAATTAATCAAATTTAATAGTTATGAGAAAGAAATAGTCAGCAGTGAAATCAGTTTTAGTAAATTGCTGGAAATGTTGTATTTGATAGAAATAGCAGTGCTGATATTGTAGACTGAAACATTCTTTGCTAGAAAATATTATGCACTTTTTTTTAATATTTACAAATATTGAGCTTTATATTTTCAGTATGCTCTTCACAAAAGCCAATAAAAGTTTAATTTCAGCTGATTTTTCAAAAAAAAAAATTTCAAGTCATGGACATCGAAGACATTTTCGGCTTAATTTTTCTCAAGTTCGAAAGTTTTCTTGGAATATCTGTGAAACTTTGAAAATAAAATTCTTTAAATCTAATACTTTTAATAATAACAATTTCTTTTCTTACCAATTTCAGTCATCTAACGCAAACTGCTGGTTGGTTACCCTCATGTGAGGACTGGTGTAGAAGAGAATTGCTGCCATATGGTTGGGAACGCGCCATTGATTCAAAAGGACGCTCGTATTATATAAAGTAAGCACAGTTTATTTGATTAGTTGAAGTGAACAAGTCTTTAACTGAAACATTATGGTATTGTTATTGCAATTTAATTTTGATTTTTAATTAATATTCTTATTTATTACAAGTTACAATCAAAAACACAATTTTTAACGTTTTAAAAATATCTACTTTATTTATTGTGCATAATAGTTCACAATTCAAAGTTATTCACAAAATTAATAACAATATGTATTTAATGTCACTTTACTTTTGAAAGACACTTAATTTTTTGCGATGCTCACTTTCGGCCTTGTGGCGCAGTGATAATGGTAGTAGAGGCTTATACCCTTTTCAGGCATGTTAATACACTTTCCACATTTCCTAATTTTCCTATCTTGTTTATTATTTGCTTTCCTCTTCTTAATCTTTTGAAGGTTTTTTTGAGACTTTACAAAATAGTACTATTCAGTATTCAGGGTATTCAGCTTTCTAGCTGTGGTAAGAAAGTATAATATGTCGCCAAAAAAATAGCAGTATTTGAAGTACAATGACATTCGAAGATTAATCAATATTCACTCTCTCTCTCTCCGCCACAGTCACATCAATAAAACGTCAACATACGAGGCGCCCGAATGTGTGCGTTGGGATGAAAATCCACCAGAGCCACGTGTTGCTGTATTACAGCGTAGTCCTACGCTAGGTTTCGGTTTTGTAGCTGGCAGTGAACGACCTGTGATAGTACGTTTTGTAACAGACGGTGGACCAAGTATGCATAAGGTATGACCGACATCTTCTTATTTTAAGCAGTTTTCTGTTAATTCAAATTCATCTCTTCATTTCAGCTTCAACCAGGCGACCTAATTCTTGCTGTTAATGGCGAAGATGTTAAAGAAGCACCACGTGATCATGTTATACAGCTGGTACGTGCCTGTGACAGTCAAGTATCACTGCTTGTGTGTCAACCGGCACTTAGTTTAGCACCAGGTCGTAAGTCAACGCTGCTTTCAGCTGGAAAACGCGCTAAGCTGCGTACACGTCCAAGTCGTGTGCGTTTTGCAGAAAGCGTATGTGTTAATGGTGCGCCATTATTTCCGGTAAGTTGAAATTCTTTAAATTATGAAATAGTAAAACTTTATGAATTTTTTTATTTTTCTTGCAGCCATCTGCATTTTCTCTGGGCGATATTTGTGTGCCACCAATGGCGAATGTGCTGAAGGTCTTCCTAGAGAATGGTCAAACCAAGTCTTTCAAATATGATGCAACAACAACTGTGCAGGTTAGTTTGAGATTTCTATTGTAAAGTTTTTTTCTTATTAATCATCGATTATTTTTTTTTCTCATTCAGGATGTCGTAACATCATTACTGGACAAGTTATGTCTTTCAACTGGTGAAATATGTAGCCTTGTTTTGGAGCATGTGAAAAGTCTGAGACGCAATAAATTGACACTGCTGGATCCAGAGGAATCTTTAGCACGTGTAAGTTTCAAAAATTACCTTAGGTGTAAGAGTAGTTCCAGACGTGTGAAGTGTTCGTAAACTCCAGTAACAATGAGAGTTCTGTCCCATCGTAGTATGTGGTATATTAAATTTTTTTTTGAAGGGTATCTAAAGTTCTATATAGTTTTGTTCAGAATTATCGACACATACAATGTATCTATTGCTTTTTCAGTGTATAGAAAAATTAAAATTTTTATATTCTCCCATCGTAGATTGCTGCTCGTCCTGGTGCTCACAAACTTCGTTGCCTTTTCCGTGTAACTTTTGTGCCGATTTCTGCAGCGGAATTAGCTCAAAAGGACTTAAGCGCTTTGGATTACTTGTATATGCAATGCTGTAATGATGTTACCCAGGAACGCTTTGCGCCTGAATTGCAACCCGAAGTGGCGTTGCGATTGGCAGCGCTGCACATGCATCAGCATGCTATAGCGAATAATGTGTCTCCCGCCAAGCTGACAGTTAAAATTGTGGAGTGAGTAATTACAAGAGAATGTAAAAAGTAAACTGTAAAGTAAACTAATTTCTTATTAACGTGACTTAGACGTGAATTTGGGCTGGAACGTTTTGTACCATCAACACTATTTGAGGGCATGAAACGCAAAGAGTTGCGACGGCTAATATCACATTTCCTTAAGTTAAATGCTGAGATGACAGGCTCATCGACCAAAATACTAACGCAACTACAGGTAAGTTTTGCTTACTAATTGAAGCCACAAGAAAATACTTAAAACTCGCTTTTTGTTTCCTCTTCAATAGGCCAAATTGCATTATCTAGACATAATATCAAGTTTACCAAGCTATGGCGCCAAATGCTTTAGCACAAACCAAAGAGAAGGCGTTGAACGTGTGCTGCTAGTAAGTCCACGTTTCGGCTTAAGTCAAATCTCAAATGTGAGAAATTCAGCTGTAAGTATAAGCCATGCGGAATCGTCAACTTCAACTCAATGCCCAGAGTGTGATTTTTAAACTTTTTTTATTGTTAGCCCCAACCCATCTCCGCCATTGAAGATTTCAGTCATGTGATTGTCCATCGTGAGGATGATGTTACCTGCAGTGTTGCCATATTTATGCACGGCGAACGTGTTGTTAAGTTTTCTATGGAAGATCGTGATGCTTGTGAGTTCTCGTTGGTACTGGCTGGTTACTATCGTTTGATAACTGGTATGTCTTCTACTTAAAGTTATCATTTAAAGGTTAATTAATAAAAACCATTCATATCAATTTCAGGTAAAGAACTGCCCATTGATCGTGAACGCGAACAATATGATGAGGACAATGCACCTTCCTATTTGGCACAACATACAGTGCTTCCGGCAGCTTGGAGTTACCTCCAACCTTTTCATAATCGTGCACATAGCATTAATTTCCTTATGTCACCCCCATATCATCCCATGAAGCTTAACCAAACGGAAGCAGCTACTACTAATGAGAATGACAGCTTACAGCGTTGTGACCGCAATATGAACTCTACACATGTCGCCAACAGCAATCACAAGCAAATGAAATTGGCCTTCTTGAATTCAGCAACGATGGATTTGGATATACATAGCGTCATGGCCACAGAGTTGTTGGAAGAAGCTAAAGATTCTGGGCTGAGTGATAGTAGCGGTGGCGGCAGCAACACTGCCTACTACACCGATAGTCGCGCTGATAAGAATAGCGCATTTATTGAGGCTAAAAACGAAGAGGTCTTGCGTCGTGTGCAAGAGATGCAAAAGATGGTGGAGAACTCAGAGCAATATTTGAACGAACAGAGCGAACAATTGCATGACTTTGAGCTACAACGTAGAACGAGTGCGAATAGTAGTTTCTATGGGGGTGCAAACAATTCATATCAAAATGACAATAGTCAGGCAAGTGGTGGCAGTGGCACCTGTACTGGCACAGGAGGAGTCATCGAATTCGATAGTGATTGCGATAGTCTGAACAGCAGCAAAATCTCATCTACCGAAGATACACCGCAACCAGGTGCGCTAAAACATAGCGATTCGCTTGTTCTTTTGGCCGAGGCTATAAACCAGGACTTAAGCGGCATTACTAAAAGTCTTAATTCAATCGGTGGTAGCCACCAGGATTTGGGCTTACATGCACGTAGCATTAGTGCAGCATCTAGTCCTCGCCCAGAACGTAAGCTGAATGGTTTTGGTCAGTTGCTTAGTAACTTACAAGCACTCGGTAATGATTTCTCTCAAAGCGAAAGTGACTCAGAATCGGTACATTCACCTACCAATTCACCAACAACTCGACGGCCTCAGCTGTTGCATGCTGGTGAGCGAAGTAACCGTAAACAAAATATTGCTTACCGCACCAGTTTTGGGTTGCATAGTCCTGATGGCAGTACATTCGGTGCTGATACGAAAGACTATAATCTCAAAGAGTATCTTAAGCAATTGAAGGAAATCAGCAAAGTCGAAGATGCCAATCAAGATACTGACATGGCCGCTAAAAAGCTTTCTGAAATATATGGTTTCGAAATACGCGAGGATACATTTATAGAGACCGATTCTGACTTAATTGACTTGCGTGCCATTCCACCACCACAAACACCAGATGAATTAGATGCTTTGTCAGTACTGAATGCAGCACCTAAAGGTTTTCGAGATGGCATGGGGGGAGCAGGAGGCAATATCTCAGCCGCTATGGCTGAAGCAGATGCAGACTTAGATAAATTTCTGGCAAAGGTAGTAGTTGCACCACCAACACAAAAAGCTACTCCAGCTAAGGAGTTGACCCCTGAAGAAATCATGTCTTTTATTATACCACCACCACCGAATCTAGAAGAGCTGGAGAAGCAAAAGCAAGTACAGGAAATATCAATTGCACCCCAACTTTCAAATAAAACCTATGCAAACGAAGAAAGCCTGTATAGTAACTCCACCTCGGTGAAGTCCACCAATCTCTACAGCAGTCAACGGTATCCAGCTCACCCAGAAAATGCATCCAAACATCATGCTAATGTCGGACATGTTATAGAATATGCAACTGTTGAGCGGAAATCAAAATTTTCCTGCTGCCCCAAATCAAAAAAAGAGGAACACCTATCGGAAGATCATGTTGACGCCAGTGAGCCAGCTCCTAATCTTCAACTGCCTCCGAGACGTCGTGCGCTTTCAAGCAGTGAGCTTCCACCAGCGCGCCCACCAAAAAGCGCTGTGCTTCTGTCACGTTACTCGCCAAAGAAACAACCCATATTTCCCCCAACCGCAGTTGCTGCTCCTCCTGCGTCACTACGACACATACCATATGCTGACAGTTCCCCGCTGGATGATTACCCGCCAATGCTACCACCGCGCTTGAGCCCCACACAGCGCGGTCTCGATGAGCAGTTTTCGCCTTCCACGGTGAGTGTAGCAGCACCCCCCAAGAAACCACCTCTGCCACCTTTATCAAGTCGACCACCATTACGTGTCCCCTACGCACCATCAACACCAACTTCACCTTTTCCAAATGGTAATGCAACAATGTCAACTCCATCACCACCAATACAACCACGTATGTATCCCGTTAATTGCAATCACACCACCCAACAAAGCTCCCTGCATTCCAATGGTCATCACTATCGCTCAAATAGCGACTGTCCAAATGTTTGCCTGAAAAATCCTACAGCAGATAAGCCACGACCACAGCTGTCGCTGCTCTGTTCACCTCAAATGTCCCGAAAAGTACATAACCAAAGTCCAACGCATCTACAACATAGCTTCAACTCCAGCAACGTCAAAACCAATACCAACCCTTATGGTGATAAGTTTATCATCAAAAATGGTCACATCATAGACGGCGAAGCGTTGTTGGCCAAAACTGATGTTGCAATGGCTGGTCTACTTGTTAAGCTGGATCAGGTAGCGGCACAATGCTCTGCAGCACAGGCAGCTGGTGGTGGCACAAGCATCAATGAAGAAAAATTTCAACGTGCACGTAATGAGCTAACGGAACAGACTCTAGTGCTGGTAACTGCATCAAAATTCCTTGTCGTTGCTATGTCTGATATGAAATTGGCCACTTTGCCGGAGCATTTAACATCTTGTTTAACCGCTATACGCCGTATAACAGAATTGACACAAGATATGACACGTCACACCTCATCGCCATTGCAAACGCGTAATATCGTGTTAAAAGTGCACGATGTAGCGTCTAGTTTTCGAGAGTTAGTTGGTGTGCAAATTGGCCCATTGGGTGCCGGTCAACTGGCATTGCAAGCCGAATGCTTGGCGAATGTATTGGCAACACTGCTGCGTAGTTTGCGCGTTTTTTCACCATAGCACAAGCGTGTCACATCAGCTCTCAAAATATTTAACACGAATATTTAACATTCTCTCGGAAGAGATGATTTAGGAGTCAGTGGCTTGCCCACAGCGAAATTTTAATGCTTAACAGCACTAAAGGCCTCGAAGAAAAAAAGGCCTCAATTGAGAGATTATAAGGCAAAAATATCATATTAGAAATCAACAGCGGATTTATTGAAGGAACTTTTAAGCATACTTTTCCGTGATGAGCGCTCTTTTGCAAAAAAAGGAAGAGGTTTGGCATGGTGTAAAGCCTTTGTGCTTTTACATGCATATAAAATCAAGCTCACTACGAAAGCTCTCAGTTGATATTGCGATTTCTTGCGAGCAAACTGATGTCACTAAGTGCTGAAAAACAGAACTCACGCAAAAATTGGCAAGAGAAAAAATTCGATTATTTTAAATTATCGTTTTTTTATTACTGACATTCCCCACTGCTGGTATCTCTGCGCTGCACAAAAACTATCGATTAGCTGACACCCAAACGAAAACATACAGCTCACTTTTTAACAATGTATGGCAACCCTCGATCAATAATGAAACACTTGAATTTAGTTAGTTTACAATTAACCTTAACCTTATCCTTACATATCGAATCTTAAACTTATACTATATCTCTACGCATCTACTGCAAACTGAAAGCATAAAATCTTCTAGTTAAGCATTTGTAATACTTATCAAATTGTGGACTTGTCTGATTACTCTTACAGGTGAATAGTTTGTCTGATTAGGATAGGCTGCTCAACGGAACTACTTTTACTACTAAACATATTCTTCTATTTATATAATTGAATACAAAAATTTACATTTACATAACTACATATATATAAATATATAAACGATATCATCCCATACTTACTATACTTAAAATATGCTCAACTTTAGACAATTAATGGTAACTTAAACAAAAATTATATTAAATTTCTTTCATCAGCTCTTAAATTTAAATTAGTTATGCTTTCGTTTAGATATTTAAATGAAATATTTAAATTTGTACATACAACCAAAAATATATATTTAAAATAATCAACCAAACAATAAACAAAATCAAAATTACATCTTGTGATATCCCATATTTTGTAACAATTGGAATTTGAATTCTGCAGCAATAATAATTTATTATACATAATATATTGTACTAATTATTAACAAATATATTATATAATCGCTTTATATACCGATTGTTAGTTATTATACATATTAAATTAATCTAGGTTTCTTTTTTGTGTGATAAGAATTTTATGTAAATTTTTCCTTAAACTTTGTTAATTTGTTGTAAAGAGTTACATACCGCTATGATTAATTTTGTAAAGTTTTTTTACATTATTTAAGACTTTATTTTTAAATATACATAGCTACATATGTCACTCGTATAACACATCCCAATGAAATTTTATCCAATAATTTGATCAAATTATTTTTTTTGTTTTAAATATAAAGTATAAAGCATATACAAATATAGCACACGTATGTAGTTTATAGTTATTGTTATACTTTATATAAAAATAAATAATATATCAATACCATATATCAACGTTTCACATTTATATTTAAAAATTACAACTTGTAGTTTCAAAAATAATAAAAAAATTGTAATAATTATTTAAAATTAACACGTACCAAGTATAGTTGTATATTAAAATAATTAACAAAATATAACAAATTTCAAACTAAAAATAATAATCCGATTTATCATTCAGTTCTATAAGGATATCTTTAAGTTAACAGCGAAAATCGAAATAGACACCTGACAAGCTATAGAGACAGATAAACGAGAACTATTCAAAAATTTGGACCTTGACGCTTCAAAACTATGGGGCATAAAAATAAATTGAAAAGGTTTTTTACAGAATTACTCGTAAATCCAAAAATAGATACATATGGTTATGGAGTACATCAATGATATAGAATGAAAAGTACTATATCATTGATGTACTCCATAACCAACCATAGGCTATTTAACTTTAAACTAATATTCCAAGCAGACTGGAGCTAAAAACTATTATTTTCGTTCAATAGATTTTATGCAATAAAAATAAAATTCGCCGCTTAACTCTTTATAAATATTCTTCAGTGAATATCCCATAAATTAAACTTTGTTGAAATTAATTCTTTCTTATAATATTTCTTAATAATTTTTTTCATAGCACAAAGTAAAAATTTCTGAAGCACTCAAAGCTAAAATTGACCTCTGCTTATACTCCTAGAATGTACAATTGTGTCTTTGTTATAATTGCGTGATGAACTTGCGTGTCATAGTTTGGTTTTTAAGTTCAACGTAAGTAGAATTGAATATAATATTATAACTACAAGCCTACAAGATTACCTTTCATGGACTGTTGTTCATCATAATACTTTTTAATTGACCTTATCCTTTAGATGCTATTTTTTGGGTAATAGCTTTTTTACCACCCATACTTTTTAAAATATATTGAAAAAGTGTATTACATACAAAGGAACACAAATGCTTACTCAAAGTCTGCACGGAAATTATCAATCAACATTAAGAAATTTATTAGTGTCATTTAAGTAGTAAATATTTTTTTTTTTACAAAAAAAAAGGATAAGCGTTTTGTAACAAATTATAAAACACAACATGACAAATGAAAATATTAATTTCGGTATATCATGTCAATAGAAAAAGTTGAAAAGTCTCCTTAAGTAAAACAATAATTACTGATGACTAAGCATAAAAAATTGTTCGTTCAAATCTACATGGTCTTAATTGCTTTAAATCGCACTGTGTAGCATTTTGAAGCTTATGCTTGTATGGGAGGTTCCACGCCCTCTTTTTGATTTTATTATTTTAAAGCCCCCGATGACCGACCATTGTTGTTTTGCGATTTGATCTTGTGATTAAGAAAATGTCGGAAAATTTTCAACAATATTGAATCAGCCAAAAAAAGTTGAAAAATCCAAAAAAAATATATGAAATGTTAAAATAAGTCGAAATCTGGGCTACGGTGCTCTGTTTCAAGATGCTTATGTATTTGATTTTCTAACAAGCCCCAACATTTTTTGCTAAGGATTATAGGGTAGATTTGAATTAATATAAAGAAGAAATGATATTGGTTTCGAGCCAAACGAGCTTCGAGTTCAGGAGAATGTTTTTTCTAAAAATTTAAATATAAATTTTTGTTTTCGACATTGCCAAACAACCTACGGTACTATTATCAAAGTAAATAATAAATTAACCATTGCAACTTTTAGTTTGCCGTTATAAGTTTTATAATACCCGGCATATTTTTATATGCCTTTATCTGATTTCGGAAAATTATTTTGAGAGCTCTCATGCCCTTCATTAGTTTTATATGGAGCTCGTGTTCTTGTTTTCCACTTTCGCCCACTTTAAGCACAATTCAAGAAATATGTAATCTGTATCCGTTTACCATATTTAATTTAAGAAATATGGCGTTGTAAATAATTAAATTTTAGGGCTGTGTCACGCCCTCTAAGGAGCCTTTAAAAACTTTGTAACCTAGCCCAAACCTAAAATTATTCACATGTACCAAAACACATTCATCAAAATCGCTGCAACTTTTTTCGAAACGGCAGGTTTGTCCGTGAACCCATATTCAATCGCAAGAAGCCTGTTTGAAGGTGCGATCTGTGGGTCAAATTTCATTCCATTAGCTTTCTTGATTTTTCCGTAAACTTGATTTCAACAGATAGTCAGACAGACGGACGGACAGAGTTAAAGCGACACAGGTGACGCTGATCAAGAACATATACTTTTATATACCTGGCTTGCCCTCTTCTAGGATTTACAAACGGAATGACAATGTAAATATACCCTCTGTGTTGGGTATGAAAAGAAATCTGTCGATTTCGTATTAACTATTTATTTTACTTTATGATAAGTTTAATAAAAAAAGGATCAAAAGCAACTTAAGTCAACAATAAAACCGCTGTTTCTTTCTTTCTTACAAGGATAACACGAACATTTATTTTTTTACATAAAATTTAAAACTAACCATCTTTAGAACGCTTTTCACTTATTTGTGTAATACCAGAACAAATTCGCTGAGTCATATGGAGGAGGTTACTTCGTTTTTACTTCCAAACAAGAATAAGTACAGCAATTCGATTTTTTGCTTAAAATGCGAGAATTTCCATTAAAAAATGCGAGATTTTTATTCTAAAAATCTTAAACCGTCTTCTGTTCATTCACTTTACCAGTTGAAGGTGGTGTCAAATTTTAAACCCTCTTCTGTTCATCCACTTTACTAGTAGAAGGTGGTGTCAAATCATATTGTTGCACTATGAAATCACGAAAGTCAGCATAGGCCGTATCTAAATCCACATTCAGAATAACTATGTGAAAATTTCCTGGAGTTAAACCATAATCAATTTCTTTCTGTGCAGTATCCAGTCGTTGACGCAGCGATTGCTCTGTTTCTGTATTGCGTTTACGCAACCTACGCTCCAATTCATTAATAGATGGTGGATTATTAAAGATCAGCACTGGATCTAAATCGGTTTTCTTCACTTGCTCCACACCTTGAATTTCAATATCAAGTATACAAACTTTTCCCTGTTCCTGTACATGACGCACTGCTGTTTTGCTAGTACCGTAGGTGTTACCGCTGAAAGTGGCCGTTTCAATAAATTCGTTTGCCGCAATTAACGTATCCATTGCTGGCTTGGACACAAAGTGATAGTGTACACCATCCTCTTCACCGGAACGTGGAGCGCGCGTAGTGTGCGAGACACTAAAGCCAAATGAGTTTGGGTAATCTTCGAAAAGACGACGTAACAGTGTACTTTTACCCGAGCCCGATGGGCCACATATTACCAATGGTCTTGGACCTCTGCGACTCATTAGACTGAATGCTCGGGCGGTCAATGCGAGAATGGTAAGCATTTTGTTAGATTCTACTTGAAGAAAGCACCCAAATTGCTAAAATGATTAGATTTAAATTGTTGCTTGGCAACATACATAAACTTCACTTCCTTGGCTACGCGGATAGTCCCACTATTGATAGAAATACATTTTTTTGACATTCATTAACTTGCCGTTGCTGTTCACACGAAATTCATTTTCCAGCAACTTTTTTACTCTGACTTGTCTGTTTCATTATTGCTTTCCAATTCAGTTCATATAGTACCAAAATAGGTGTCAAAGTATGTTTGCCACCCAGCTGAAAAAAGCTATTTTTATGTATAGCATACAGACATGCCTTTACTATTTAAATAACTTATTTCTTCTGGTTTTATTAAAATTTCAATTTCCATCAACATGAGAACACTATTGCAATATTCTCTTCGGTGTTCAAACTGTTTGATGAAGAGTTAAATTTAAAATGAAGAGTCACATTATAAACTATATGTTCGGTATTAGGTGTAACAAGTTTAACGTATTCAGAATAACAGGTAATGCAAGAACTCTTATGTGTTGAACAGAATTGGGACGGAATCAGAAAAGCGGCAGCGGAAATCCGCTGTCAAAAAAAATTAGAATGAAATCAAAATCGACGGATGTCCGTCGGTAGGTAACCAGTCAAACGCCGCAATTTTGTTCAAGTGTGTTATAATTTTTGACAGCGGATTTCCGTTGCCGCTTTTCCGATTCCACCCCAATTCTGTTCAACGCATTATGCCTGCGTAAAATACGTTGAACAGTAGAACCGTCGTAAAATCCATATTATAGTTGTATCTCTTCTATTAAATTGACTTTATTTTCTTCGGTGTACTCCTACGGCTCGTTTTTGTAACTGTCAATTAACTTCTAGCTATTTGCCGCCGAAAAAAAAACATTTTACAACACTAACACTCGCTGAGTTGCAGCTGTCAAAAATATGCCACTCGCTTGTTCCTTCATATTTTGTTCTTTCGCCAACGATCGACCGTTTTTTTTTAATATTGCAACTGCACGCTTCCTCGTTGCTTGACGAATAGTTAAACATTTTGAATTGAAAAAGTTTTCGCCATTCGATTCTTGTTCCTCTGCTTATTCGCAAGCAAAAAACGCGTAAAACAAACGGCTCTCGACACGGTACATTGTTGTTGTATTTCAAGTTTCGGTTGATGAGAACGGTTGTGAAAAATAAGTAAAGAAAAAGGAAAAAAAATCTTTATTGAGTAGAAAATTAAGAAATAATTGCATTAGAAAAAAAAACGTAGTGAATTTATCAATTTTGTGTTTTTTAAGGTTTAAATTGGGAAGAAATTGCCTGGGAATTAGAATACAGAGAAATGTAAGATATTTAAAAATATGCAGCAGCAGCGGAATTGCACTGAAACATTATATTCTATGGCAGAGGAGACGAGATAGTCGAATGTCCAGGTTGAATCAATAAATATTAAAATTTGAAACTTTGCTGAAAGTTTTTCAATAATTTTTTATTGACATTCTTTTGTATTTGTCATGATTATCTCTGTTTTCCTCTTTTTTGTAATGCTGCTGCTTTTCTTTACCGCGATGCGACGTCTATTGCGCCTACTGCGGCATCGCTTACGGCTGCGAAGCGTGCGTTTTTCGCCAGCATTGCCGCAGCGTTAATTTTTTTGTTCGGTTGCTATCGCTGCTGCTGTTGAAAACTTTTCATGTCATTTGCGGGCAAACAAAGAAGTTTTTTTTATAAAATCATGGTGTATTATTACACCATGTATAAAATAAAAGAATCTGTACAGAAAGAAAATCGCAAAAACCTTTTTCTCTTCCTGTTTTGCGAAATGAAAACGTCAAGCAACAACAAATTTACAGCGAATTGAACTTTTTTTTGTAGACCTGACGAGTAAACTAACAACAACAAACGGCGAAGGAAAAACAGCGCAGTGTAGAAAATTCGCCAAAAATAAAAGAAAGAAAAAAAATATGTTGGAAAAAATATAACGAAAATTAGCAGTGGAAAAATCATTTACGTCGTGTGCGAAAATTAAAAAAATTTCAGTAAACAGATTTAAAAAAATATTTGGAAATATCTGAAAAATATTGTGCAATTTTCTTGAAAAATTTCCATGAAAAAGAAAAATACAACGACAAAGTAGAGTAATAAAAGAAAACACAACAACACAAGTGGAAAAATCGGAAAACACGCAAAATAAATTAAAAAAAGAAAAAAATTGGAAAAATCTTCGCTGGGGTCTTTTTCCATTTTGTTAATTTTAGGATTTTGTGAACATTATTGTGGCATTAGATTTTTTTATGTTTGCTGGCTGCTGACCACGCCTCCCGAAAACTACGCCTTCGACAACAGCTCTTTAACTGCTATGGATTACAAAGTGATTGTTTTCAATGCTGCAAGAGATAACAATTTGGCTCAACTCAAAGTGAGTTTTTATTAAAAATTGTTTTTTTTTAAATTAATTTGTTCCTACTTCCCTCAGGGCGTCACTCAGCGCTATTCGTTAAAGTCCGCTTTGTCATTGTTCTTTGTTGTCGCTGTGATTAATCGATAGAATTGGGTAGCAGACACACGCGTTGCTTTTGTTTTGCTTAACCCAGCAGCAGTCATATTCGTGAGCGAGAGGAACACTTGACTGTAGGGGAGTTTTTTTTCATCGGTTCGTTTGTCCTATTTTGACAATAACGTCTTGGCAACTGGCTTTGTTGTTTGCTTTTCTTTAGCGCACAACTCTGAAGTTGTTTGATTTTAGACGTTTCTTTTGCTGTGACTAAATGAGAAACACTTTTTTCCGTAGAACGTTTTGTTAATGATATTCAATCATGCCTAATCAAAAAAATCAATTAACATTGATTTCACAGCTACATATTTGGTTGTAGCATTTAAACTTTCCCACTCAAATCATTTAAATTTAGTTTGAGTCATTTATATTAAAATTTGTTTAAATTATACTTATAAAGCATAGGAGGAAATGTTGAAATGGGAAACGTATGATCACAATACCAATATATCGCTTTATCCAAAAAAAAAAGATAACTACCTTGCTTGCGTACAAAAATGTCATATAATAATTTGTGCGTCTATTGAATGAGGCACCTTGTTAAACGTGAATAACGTACCTATTCAGATTACTTATATGCCCAATCATAATTCCTATTCCGTATTCATATTCTATACATCTGTATAGGTATACTACATATATCCATTTGCATCCATCATCCATTTGTTTTATCTCATCCAAGTTCCTTTTCCCATTCTGCTCTTGAAAAAGCCCGTTATGAAAGTTAACAAAAACTATTTTTGTGGTAGTGAAATATATTAGCATTTTTCCATTAAAATTAAAAATTTAAAATTATACCGGCCACATTTTTGAATTATGTATAATGATTCTGTTCACTCATTCTTTGTCTATTGCAGCAATAGCCATTTGACTCTTATTGGCTCAAATAACAAACACATAATTTTTGTTATTGGCGCCTTTAATTTTTCCTTTGCTGAAATAGTTTATTTTTTGTTATTTCCAAATCCCCGACTTTTAACTTTTGTGACTACTCTCGCAACCGAAGTTAACCCCCTCGCTTTTTGCTTGACTCCACTTTGCTCCAAACATCCAACATGAAATTTTTGTTGTTTCCCTTGGATAAAACAACGAATTTTCAACGATTCCGATTTCCGAAATTGTACTTCGAGACACATTACTTGCTGCTTCTGTTCTATGCCTTATTTATATACTTCCACAAGATTGGTGCGTTTAATTTACTGAATTTTTGACTTGAAACTCAAATTTAAAATTATTGTTTGTTCATATATGTACATATCTATGTTGTGTTAATGCTTATATAGTAGATTGGCTCCAAGCTAATTTTGTGTTTTGTTGGTCTGGTGGTGGTATCAGCGTCATGTCATGCTAATTAAAACGTGTTTAACTGTATTTTGCTTATTGTGAGGAGTCACACCTATTTTGAGTTTGTTTTGTGTCACACAATGTTCCAATACGTAGTTCAATTGCGTTTAACTAATAGTTTCTTGCAATACTGTTGTACACGTGATTTATTTTGCCAAGGCATTAATGTCAGAAATTAATTAGTTTTACATAATTTTCAACTTCGAAGTTTACAGCGAATGCGTCACTCTCGTCCGATTTGCTAAGATTTTACAATTTTACATGACAAAAACAAAAGAAGAACTTTTAAAATAATAATTACGTTATTAATAATTTGAACGAATGAATTTACTATGCTTTATCTTTATGTTTACCTTTAATATAAACTTCCGCTTTGCCTCAGTGACGACGGCTTTTCTCTTGTTATACATTTTTTTTTACTTGTTAACTTTTTGGGAACTTCTCAAGTTGAACAACTACCATACTGCCGTCAGAAGCGAAATAGGCGTATCTCAAAAAAACTCGTTTCGAGATAGATGTTTTGTTTATGTCAATTTGTTGAAATACATGTAAAATTGAGAAATAGGTAATTTTCTTAGGCGATTTTTTATAGGTTTGAACTAAGATACCGGCATTAAACGCAGTTCATTAGATGCGTAATTTCTTAAGCTATCCGATGGCTATCGAATATCAAGTTTTTTGAGATACGCCTATTTCGCTTCTGACGGCAGCATAGTTGTCTTATATTTAAAAACAAAATATCAGTTCTGATTAAATAGCAAACGGTTTTGTTACGTGATTTTAGTTTCCGTTTCTAACGCACACCATGTCACCACAACCGCTGATATGAAGTCAAAACAAATTAATCATATTTTATTACTACACGTTGTCTTATCAGTTGTTTTTGTCGTTGTTGTTGTGTTGCTGTGCTAAATACAAAACTTTGATATTGTGTTTAGTTAGCTTTTTTTTTTAATTTCAAACAAACATTTTAAATTCGCTGATAATCTTAATGCAACGTCAGCGTTAAAAAAAAAATTGATTTAAAAATGTGATTTACTGAGTTGAATGAATAGGGCTGGTATGAACACTTTTTGTAGAAATTTATTACAACTATGCTTTATTTTATAATGAATTTTTTTGTTTAGAGTTCTTAGTATGAATAATAATTTGTCGATTAATGTGCGTCAGTACTGTGACCTGCTAAAAACACGAGCTACAATACCATGATACTTGACAATTAATTGATAACTTAACTCAAAAAAAAACAAACTAATCTATCTATTGTTTTACGGTGATATTTTAATTACTGTTGCATAAAGCAACTGTGAGTTTCAGTACCGTGGTATAAAAAATTGTGGCATTGGTCAGTTGGTAGTTTTCGTGATAAATTGGATTTGTGTTGAAATGTTGTTTTAACTCTTAGTTACATAGATTACTCCAGTAATTAGTATTTACCATGAATTAAATGCCAGCACCATGAGTCCATATTTTTTGCAATAGCTATTTAAGTAGGTACAAAATTTTTAAAAAAAAAAATTAAATTCAGTCGAAAAATGCAAAATGCTGTCTACCTTAGTGCAGAAATTGTAAGTTGACTCAACTCGCATGCTGGAGCTAAAATATTTGCAAAATTTTTTCTAGCAGTAAATTCGGCAATGAATTGTAAAAAATATTAGACGTTAATGAAAAAGAAACCAAAATCTTAAAAACCTAACTATTGTCAGTTAACTAGTTACTTTCTTTTCACCACAATTCCCTGCAAACAGTTGAGTCACTATAGCAAATATATATTTGTTTTTTCTTCATCATAAAATTTATAATTAATTGAAGCTGACTAACAAAATCATTTTGTGCGATATTTTTTTTGTATTCTTAAAACTTGAAATTTATTAAAACGTGCATACATTTTACTGACTGACAAGAAGCAAAGCTAAAAAAAGAAGACACTACTTTGTAGAGTACACAGAGAACACAAAGGAATGAATGTCTTAAGAATTGCGACGTTTTTCATGTACAGGAAATAAATTTGCGTTTTTTTTTATTTATAGGTTGATTTCGAAATTAATTTTTCTGTGCGACGACTACTTAACGTGTTGCATTTAATTTTTACCTATAGATTTTATAGGTTCATTCCTTAACAGTTGAGTAGGGTGCTGGCTATGAATAAACCAAATAAGGCATATGTACAATGTATTCTTTTTAAAATTGTCCATTTTTTTCTTGCTGCATGCGTTATCACCTCTGTGTTTTAAATTTAATATGACGTTTGTTTTTATTGCGTTGTGCCAAGTAAACGATGTCGTTTGGTTTTTAAAATACTTACGTACATACGTAGGTATTTCATTATTTTTCGTTTTATCGGCTGCGATTGCATGTAGAATAAAAAAAAAAAAGAAAATGAAATTCTGTAGGTACCTCACGTTGACTTCCTGATTGTTTACGAGTATTGACAGCGCGTTTGTTGTGACTGTGACGATGATATTGAATCTGAGTCTGACTTGAACAGGAACAATTGATATAAACAGCTTTAAGTTTTAAACTAAACTGCCGCCAGCTGCTGTTCTCACTGCTGCTGTGCTCATACCTTATAATGTATGTTACGAAAGCAACGAATGCTAACGCGACATGTTCTAAAACCAAAAACTGGTTGGTTACTATGCCGTTGCGTGTGTTTTACTGAATCTGTTTTATCCGTTCCTTTTGACATTTCGAAACAACACATTTTATTGGTCAATATCTAATTTGGCGCATGTTTATTTCTTGCAATAATAGTGCACACAGTGATCTGGAAGTGCGTTTATGATTGAGTAAAATGACGACAAAACTGAGTATAGATGCGGAATTATCGGCGAGCCCTTATATGATAAGAATCAAGTGTTTGCACAATTAGACTAGATTGTTTGCGTGAAAAAAAGCGTTTGAAAATATATGAAGTTCCCTATGCTAAGCATTTTATTTAAAAGTCCTTCTTCAGTGTTATAATTTTTGTGAACACCTGAATTCTACTCGTAAACGCCTTATACGAAAGATGCTACTGGCTCAAAATATATCACATACAGTTATAAAGCAGTATCATAATCAAGAAAATGTTGGAGAGGATTGAAGACACTCGCTACAAATCGTGCACGTTGGAAGAGTTTTGTGGAGTCCCTACGCTCCGTAAGAAGATGAAAGACACAACAAGAAGAAGAAGAATTTTATGTACTATTGCTCATATATCTAATACTAACTAGTTTAGTTACTAACTACGTACTACTAAAAAAAACTTTATTCTTTTTCTACTGAAAAGTACTTGGGATGCACTTGTACCCTTCTGTATGTAAAACCAACCTTTGTTTTGACAGTATGAGAAAAAGCGGGGAAGTACTTGCCTAGCTAAAATTTATATTTTTCAAATCGTCAACATATCTGTGGCAATAAGGAAAAACGGCTTAAGTCGATGACAAAGCGAAACAGAGTAAATTACGTGCTCATACACATAATTTATATTGCTTTGTCTTGTTCTCACAGATCGACTTAAGCTCTTTTTCCTCTTTGCCACAGATATGTAAAACAAAGCTCTCTTAATAAACATAAATGCATATTGTCGACAAGTTAGCAATAACATTTGTTACTAATCATTCATAGTAGAACTTTTTCAAAAAGTAACTGTACTAATTGTTGGGTTAAGTTTGTTTGCCAATGTCATTAATTTTTAATGATAATGGAATTTTCTTTTTATAAACATAAAATTATTTAATGATGCTAACATTAATTAAAATTTGAAAGCATCAGTAACTATCTAGTGCTGCATGCATATTTAATAAAATTTAAATGTTCATAACTTGAAGTCAAAATTTGAATCACACTATGCTGCACACAATTCTTCAAAAATTTTCAATACATACATACGCATATTCACATTCAAGAAAAATAAAAATAATATTTAATTTATTTTTAGGTGTCTATCTTATCACAGCAACATTTTTCCAATGAATTATGGTGGAAGTACTCTAGGTTCTCGTGTGCTTGTATGCCTGTGTATGGTGTGCTTGATATAACTGCTATTTAACTAACGCTATCAGCTGACGTGAAAAAAAGAACCCTGAACTCGAGCGTTTTGTTTAAAAGTATAATTTGTTTTATTACAATTTTGGTTTTACACCCATTAGTTTAAAAATGTTTAACCTTTTTCTTAATTTTTTTAAAGGTCTTTCAACTATTCACGCATTTAAAAAATTAAAAAAAATTTCGATTGAAATTCAGATTCTCTTTAACTCCATTGAAACGTTGAAATGCAACATTTAAGCAACAACAGCACGAAGCAGACAGCGGCAAGCAATTCAAGAATTTTTTGAGGTTGAGGTTTTCTTGGTTTAAAATCTTCAACAGTTTTTACCGAACACAAGAGCAATTCAATTGCTTACAGTTCGTGCCTGGCTTCTTAAATATTTTTTTCTGTTTCTTTTCGGTTTTGTTTGATGATTCGATGTCGTTGTCGTCGTCTTCGTCCGTTGTAAGGTCAGCATCTCGTTTGCTTTGACTTCAATTCTCCGGTATCTCTAAGTACATACAGCACAACACCACCGCTTATTATGAGGAAGGGCAATTAACAACGCCAACAACAACAACAACAACAGCAGCAAACTCTGTAAAATAACAAATATGATGTCGACAAATACAAAAAAACATAACTACACAACACCATTGTATGATGATGATAGTGAGCAAAACGCTTTATTTTGTAGTTGTAGTACTGCACATTGTTGTTGTTTTTGTTGCTGTTGATTCTTCTATATTTTTGTTTTTTTTCCATTTTTGCTGTTGTTTTCGTGATCGAGTCATCGTACGATTAACAAGCGCGTTTTAACCCAAACAAACGACCAAGCAAAAAAAGCATCTCATAGTTGCCACCTTGGGTGGTGTTGTCAGCAAAAAATTTATGAATAGAATCAAAATTTTAAAATATAAACTTTTTTTTGTGACCGATGAATCACGTTTGATCTTTTGTTTACTGGGTCAATTCCTATAGAGCGTATGCTAAAAAGATTGTTAATTATTTAGCTTTGTTATTAAAGCTGAAATTTCTCAAGAAAATTTTCTTAAGTAAGTACTCCATACGGTGGAGACGCAATCGCTTGAATATAAACTGCTCAAAAGGAAATAATAAAAAATATCTACACATTAGGTTAGGTTAGGTCTACACATTAACTATTACCCAAAATTTAAGTAACTAATAAGCTTAAGAAAACCACCAGTAACAACTTAAGGCGGTATCAGATTTTGGGCTTTATTTCCTACAAAAAAATCATCTTAAACTTGATGTTTCCATTTCATTTGGCTGTTTCTAAGGAAAACGCCATTTAAATAAGATATTAAAATCGCTAAAATCCGATATTTTATTTTGTTGTAGAGCTTTTTGGGACATTTGCACAGTTTTTGTGCGAGAACATACAATTTTGGCGATTTTTCCTGGTGTAATAGATATCGCTCCAAATCAAAATCTGATATATGTACCATTTCCACACATTTGTGGGTCATTAGTTATTATATTTTGAACAAAACCTTATTTTCATTTTTTAGGTCAACTTCATTTTCTTCATAAATCTGTTCAACTAAATTCGAAAAAATGTTACTCCAGATTATGTTGTCCGAAAGATGAAAGAAATGTTGAAGCTTTTGCTTAAATATGGCAACACTGCATTAGCAACCAGCAAACGATGCTATTATCAACGCGGACTTTTTTTTACCACATATTGCATTCAAGCATAAAGCTGCTTAAATAAACAAAATCTCATTGTTATTTTGGTGTTGCTGGAGTTGTATTGTCCGTTATGGCTTACAGTTGTATATACCAAATTAACATTGCATATATGCTCATACGTAGATTTTTTATTAACTTAAAAGTATTTTCCTTATTATTTTGTTTATTTATTTTGAACTTTTTAGTGTAGAGCTGGTTTTATTAGGTGATTTTTTTCTATTTATTTTTTCTAATATTTGCGTGGGCTTTTGAGGAAGTTCGCACTTTATGTCCAGTTTTTTTTTTGGCTCATTGAACTGTCAACATGCTGATCTTTTAGTTCCTTGTTTATTTTTTGTTTTCTTCAATTAATAAATTATAAATCGTTTTAAATTCCCAAAAATTTCAATTAAGTAATTCATGAAATGCTATTAAGCATATGTGTAAATAAAAGAATTAAATCCCATATTAATATCGTACTTTTATTTTAAAAATCGCAATATTTGCATTTCTTCGATACGCAGTATCTTTATGGCTGCATTGTTCTTGACTCATGTTAAATATTGAAATATTTCTTATAAACAATCTTGAAATGTTATGCATTTATTTCGTCTTTCTTTGTTTCGAAAAATATTGATTCCCCTGCTTTTTGTGACGTCATTGTTATTTAGTTAATTGTTGTGGTTAAGTTTATTCCTACCACGCTATTTTAAATGCTTTAATAGATAGTTTTATTAATTAACAAATTCTTTAACTAACAAATTCTTTTAACTAATGTTTGCTTAAATTAACCTATTGCATAATGTGAAGCTATGTTTTTCTTATAGAAAAATAAATAGTTAACTCAATAATTATCTTTCTTCTTCTTGTGTTTTATTTACTCACGGCGCATAGGGCCTTCACACAGCTGTTCCATCAAGTACCGGCATTAGAGAGTGCCTTCAATTCTCTCCAATATTTCCCCGATTCTCGTATTTTTTTATACTAGCGATCGTTCCCACTATGAATTAGAATGGATGTGTTTATTGCTACCCTGATAAATGTTTGTCCACAGGTTTCAGTTGGTGATTTTTTTTTAATATTGTGATCAATAATTTTTTAAATCTTTTATTAGAACTGCGTTAAATGGGTTAATGATATAATTCACAATAAACGTATATGTGTGCGTGTGATGTATTTTTCATCGTGTTTTTTTTTCATTTCATTGCTAGAAGTACATTTTCTGTTATTTTAATATTTTGATCAAAAAATTCTGGAATCTTTTATTGGAAAAACAGCAAGTGCGTACGATAGTGTTTTTCATCGTTTATTGTTAGAGGCTGAAATTTTGAATTTTTTTTAAATATTTTGATCAACAATTTTTTAAAATCTTTTTTAACTGCGTATAAAAGGGGTTAATGAGCTCATTCGCAAGCAAAGTATATGTGCGCATATGATGGTGTTTTTCATCTAAACAACACAATTTTTTCATTGCTAGTCATAAATTGATAATACTACGTATTTTTTTTGTTTATTTGAAAATATTTTTATTTTATTCGATAATTATTTTTTTCGACAGTTTTTTAAACAATGAAAAAAACACAAAAATTCGCGATATTGATAATTTTTTTTCTCAGAAATTAGGCACTCTACGAAGAAAAACAACAAAAAACGATCCAGAATTTATGGCGCTAATTTGGATTCCTTAGAGTTTTGATGTATTTTGACTTCTTGTGATATTTTTACAAGGCACAGAATACGAACAAAGAAAAATTAATTATTTATTAACAATTATTTAATTAAAAATCGGTTAATTTTTTCAAGAGCAACGAGGTTTTGTTAAGAAATCGTACTAGTTAATAATTACATGAGTTCTGATATTATACTTTAATAGAATTTTAATAAGAAAACTTATAATATATTTGTAAGTAATATTTTTATAAGGCTCTGATCATATGTAGGGCTTGTTAAATTTTAATGATTGATGATTATAAAAATTTTTTGTGCATTCTATTACTTGTAAAAGTGTGTTGATGTTTTTGAATTCTGTTCCATAATTTCACAAACAGCAAACATTTCGTGCTGAAAATACGGTAAAAAAAATGTATTTTAGCTGATCATTTAGAATCATTCTTGAGTTTGATTGTAACTAGTTATTTTTAGTTACCATTTAAAAGGCAGCTAATTTTTTTTTCTGCTAAAAATTACAAAATATTTTATATCATTGTTACAGTTTATAACTTGATTTAAATTAAATTCAAAATTTAAGTAATGCATATGGGCGTACCAATTAAAATATCGCGTTTTGATAAGTGTAAGTAATATCCAAAAAATACCTCAAAAAAAGAAAAAAAAAAAAATGTTTACATTCCACAACAGATGTTTTTGTTTTTTTATTTTTAACCAAACTAATGATGATCGTTGTTGTTTGTTCTAACGAATTCGTACGTTTGTTTTGTTGTCATTGAATATATTTTATTTGTTTTGTTGTTTTAGTTTAGAGACTTAGTTATTTGTATTGAACAAATATAGTTTTTTTTTTTTTTTTTACAAAGTATTAATCACTGATATTTTAAAGCTAGGGAAAATAACTTTATTGTCTTCAAAAGATATTTAAGAAAAGAATTCATTTGAAATAATGAATATATTTTATTTAAATTTTAATCCTCGAAACGTCTGCGCTACAAGAACTGTTTAAATTAATTTTTTTCTGTTTTACCTCGAAAGATCAATCTTCGCCTTTTTACAAAAGTCGAAATAAAGAATATTTTTGCTTCGTTAGGGAAACTATTGTATACTTAAGTGTATGTAGTTTGGTAAAAAAGAACAAAATTTAACCTGTCAGACAAAAAAAAAAAAATTTAGATTGTGCTTCATAACAGATTTCTCTAGCTATCAGAACCTATGACAAACACTCATCATGCCATAGCAATATTCTGAAAATCATCACGTTATAAGTTCTTTTTACTTTGCATGTGCTGGCTAAGCCGGCTTATGATTGATATATACATAATTTGATTTTTTATTTTCTGGTTTTAAAATCAAAAGTATTATTTATAAATTTAGGCAAGAAGCCAGTTTCTTTTCTTATCAGCCGGTTTATGGCGTAAACTAGTTGCCAGTTACTTTCTGAAGAATAACTCCCATTTTTCTCATCTGCTACAAGTTATTAGCCTAATTAATTTCACGCAAATTTATGCAAGTTAGCACATGCACGAATATAACTTGAGTTATTCAGTTATTCAGAAGATCAAAATTTGATTATTCCACATTATTTGACATAGATAAGTATGTATGTATAAGTATGTATATATTTATGTATATTAGGGCGAAGTGAAAATATTTTTGTTTTCGTTTATAAAAAATTTTCTTTAGATTAATAATGAAATTGTGTTAAAACAGAGCTTATAGAATTTTATCTTGAACTTTCGATTTTAAAATTTTCAAAACCTATTCAGAAGGCTGTCTTCTTAGTGCATTATTTGTTTTTCTTTATTCATTTCGGGTTCTGAGGTATCCTTGCTTTAAGTTTTAAAAGTACTATTTATATGTAAATTTGAAGTTGCCTCACACCTACCTTATAACTCTTTCTTATGCTTATGAGATTTTGAACATAAATAGCAGTAGTCTTCCTCTTGAAATATTTTTTTTCGTTATTCAATGGGATTGATTTTTCCTTCTCCATTTTTTCGAAGCTCTCTCGAGTTGTAGTATTATGTAGTGTCAAATAATATCCAAAAGTTTTTGGACCCTCGAAAACGGCTCGCTTAATATAACTAGTGCATTATTAATTTTTCTTCGACATATATATAAATAGCTACAAGTCAACTTTTATGCTTGCGCCAATTTCATTCCGCCCTTTAGTTGTTTTTTTTTCCAATACTTAGACTTAAAGAACTAAAGATGTTCTCTTATTATCTGGTGTTTAACATAAAACGATCGGGTCATCACTCCATATATTGCAACATGACAACACGACATCGTACCTTCCTACCTTATTGGGAAAATTCGCGTTCAATTAATTAATATTTAATTTAATTTATTCTAAACTTGATTTTTCATTGTAAATATTTGTTGTTGTTTCTTGAAATCATAATTTGCATTTTAATGCTGTAGACACGTGACAAGTATTTGATTCTTGTCTTAAAAGAACAAAAAAAATTCAATATTGGCTCTTGGCATAGTTAAAAGAAAAAATAACAAAATAAAAATAATAATATAAAATTAAATAGTTAATGCTTTTATTTTATTGCACGTTACACGCGCGAAGCCAAAGAATATTTAATTTTTTGTTATGACGCATGTTTCCCCCTTTTTTGGTATCGATTTATCAATATTCATTCTCTAAGGCTGTTGATGTTTTAAAGTAGGTTGATGATGTTACAAAGTCGAATGGAGGCATACTAAAGAAAATATTCACAAGATATGCCTGCTATTAAATTTGAATTTCATATCAGCCAATATTGATTTATTTTTTTTTATAACAAGAACCCAATCCATCATAAGTGGCGAACATTTTTTACCTTTTCCGCTCGGAAGTTCTTTTCAAATGATTAACAATGGCTATGTAAACATTAGGTTCCTACACAAAAATGAAAACTCAGGGCTGCATAAGATAATCATGTAAAACTATTTGAAATATTTTGTAATATCGCTTTGAGTTGTTATCTTAATTGCTTGAGGGCCTTTTCTGTAAGTTAATACGTTTCAATCGTATAATGAGAATTGATATTTCAGTTGTTTTCAATAATTTTCAGGGCTTTTTGAATTCCAGTATTATTGTTATTTGCGCTGTTATTAACTACTTTATTTAAATTGGTTCTTATTAATTATTAAATCCAAACATATTTTTGTTAAAAATACCTTGAAATTGCTACAGTTGTTTTTGAGTTATTGGGGAATGTGCAGCTGGGTTTTATTTACTAAAAAAAAATTAAAATTTTATGGTTCTAATTTCAACTGTCGAGCCTGTTTTTTTTTTCTTGCATCTAATAAGTTTTAATAAGTTTTTATTGGGCTTTAAGCAAATATCAACAAAAAAAATATTAGTCGTCAGACGCATAAATTAGTCAGTAATTGTTTTTAATTACTTTTGCGCTAACGCACATGAGTCATTTTATTTAAAGTGGGAGAGACGTTTCATTCCCCTAGAGTTGAAATCATTGCTTGTGTTGAAATTACCTCCGTGGATTGAAAATAATAAGAAAAGAATTAATTGGAAAATTGAATTTAAGAATTGAATTTAGAAATATTCAGGATCGTTTCAACTTCTAAACCTAATGGAAAACATACCATCCTTTGTAGTTTTTTGTGCTACGCTTTCGAGGGTTTGCAGAATTGAATTTTTTTTAAGACGTACATTCGAGAGAGTGGTTCTATCCCTCGAGCCTGCATAGGGAATTAATTGAGAAAAAATTTAAAAAAAATACTTTTAACCCATATTCACTGTAAAAACTCCATTCCGGTAGTTATTGCAATCGTAGCTACAAAGAAAGGAATGATGTTTTTTCCCATTTTGGGGTTATTGGAACCACCTCTTGTTCTTATATTTAATATTGCAATTATTTCCCTTTTAATTTTATTATAAAAATTTCACTTCTTGCGGGGGTAGTTCTATACCCGAAATAGAAAAACACCCTTTTATTTTTTTGTCTTTTGTGCTACGGTGACGATAACTAATCGAATTTTTAGAGTGAATATGGAAAAGGAGAGGCTCGCAATAGAAGTGGGCTGTTTTTTTTCTTTTACATATAGTTTGCGATGTGTAGGAAATATATTGCGCGCATTGTATTTCGCGTGACGGAAAACGTGAGGAAGATTTCTTTCAACGAATTCGCAACACTTACGTTTTCGTCTTTTTTCACCATTTGAATGAATTGCTATTTTTGTTTTTCTCTAAATGAATAATTAACTTGTTTCTATGATAGATATGGTGATTTTAAAATTAAAAAAAAAAAACAAAAATGTAACAAATGTGTAAATGATGTTGGAATGTATACGGTAGTTATTACGAGAAAAAAGCGTGTCAAAAATAGTTATTTTTGTTTTGTAAACCAGAAAATTTAACCATGAAGGGAAACTTTAAAAACTTACATTTATAATACCGATACCAGTAAAGAAATTATATAAATGTATTTTTTAATTTTTGAAACACATATTGATCAAAAAATTTTTTTGTTTTAATATCAGTTTAGTTTGATAAAACGCGTTCTATCGATTGCAGTGCTTATGAAAATTTTAATGTGAATTTGAAGTAATTTACCTGATTTTTCTTTTGACATTTCTGACTGCTGAGTCCTAAACATTGCTTCTAAATATTGTTTTAAATGTTAAATGTTATTTCTAAGCATTTTTTCTAAATATTTTTTCAACACATTGATTTTCAATATTTTAGGTATATATTTTTACTCAACACTTAATTCAAAAATATTTCTCCATATTGACATATATTTTATATGTTCTGAATATTTCTTCTAAGCACTCCTTTTTTTTATAACCATTAATTATAAACATGGCAATGTTTTAAATAATATACATTTATGATTAAAAAGCCAGTATTGTAATAAAAATGAAGTAAATCGGACTGTTCCGGTAAAACTTTGTACATAAACATTGTTCCAAATTATTATTCTAAGACATTTATCTAAACCTTGTTTCCTAAATATGTTTCTAAACATAGTTCTAAACATATATTTCTAAACATTATTGCAAATTTTCTACCCTAATACTTAGGGTATCTCATGTACAAAAACCAAGTTGAAAACCTTTGAAAAGGTCCAACTATTGATTTCATTAAAACGTAATTTTATTTAAAATTGTTATTTATTAATAATCGTGTGTACTTACATTTACATATTTCCTTTTAAATCGAGATTTACTTTAACTGATTTATGCATTAACTACATTTTGCTATTTATTTTTTCTGTTTTCTAACAACGCATTAGTTAATTAACAAATAGTAAATTAATCATTTACAGCTGTTTTTTCTCTGCTCGTTGAGTTTTTTTTTTTTTATCGGGCTAGTGACCTTTTTCAATTATATTCATCCTCCCCACCAGCTATTACGATTCTGTTTCACTTAATTAATTAAATTTTATTTAAATTTTAGCATTGCATGTGTGTGTATGATATTCGTTATAAACAGCTAGCACTTGCTGTTTTCATAAAAAAAAAACTTTCTATTAAATGATTTAACGCCAACATAACAACAGATCGAATGCTAACGAACGATCGTGACTCATGTCGTAAAGTGAATACTATTATTTTATTCAATCATTATAATAATAATTTTTGTTTGCAATTATTGAACAGGTTTTTACTATTTACATTATAATATTTGCGTGCTTACAAAAAAACATAGGTTTTCAACGAGTAAATTTATTACAATCGTTAGAACTATGTCGCTTTTTCGTTACAACACACACTGATCGTGTTGATTGTTTACATTGAACTTGTCGCTTCCGTAGCAACTCAAGTATCATAGACAGACAACAAATTTTTACTCTTAAATCAAACATATTCCCCTGTTACTCTACCTTGCTTACATTCTACATGATCTACAACATCTTAACATATTTGTTTTTTTTTTTTAGGCAAGATCATTAAACGCGTCTAATACATTTCTCAGGGCCTTACTGTTTATTGTTTCTTTGTTGTTTTGTGATCAATTTGTGTGTTTTCGCGCTGCTGCTTTCTTACTGTTGCGTTCGCGCTGATTTGCCTTTATTTCAAAAATAATTTTTTATTTTTAGTGTTTCACAAACTTTTACTACATTGACATTGTACGAGTTCAATGTCAAAATTTAAATAAATTATGCGCGCGCAAATGATCAGTATGAGATCGTACTGATCGAGCGCAGTATCGTAGATAAACAAAGCGAAGCGAAAAAACTTGCTTATTACACGGAAATGAATTTGAACAAAAGATTTGATCACTTGATCGGTTATTTTTGTTTTTGGTGGTGTTGCTGTCGTTTATTGGATCTTGCATGTTAACGGTTTTGAAAGAGGCCAAGCTAATTGATTGACAGACAACGGCAAGACGTTGACTTGGTCACATTTTTAATTTAACCTAATGATAAATACGTTACAAGGTTATTGCACTATGAATTCGTATTAGCGCATCTTTTTCCATATTCATATAATATCATATTTTTTAATTTGTACATAAATTTATCGTTCATTGACAGTTGCGGCTTTACTGCAGTTAAAACAGATAATACTCTTTAATGTACATGTGTCCGTTAATGCTTTGATTTATGTTTGTACATACACGAAATATAGATAAGACAACGGAAAATTTTAATTTTTTGAAAAGAATGTTGTGTGCATTTAAGTCACATGGAACCTTTCTAAATAAAAACCATTGCATCTTGTTGTACGTCGTGTGGTTCTGCGATATTATTTGCGTTTATTTGTTTCTTAATAACTAAGTAACTAAAATTCTACATTGTTGCTTATCATAATATTCTTTGGTAATGTTTTTTTAAAAATTTTTTCCCGAATTTTCTAATTTTCAACGTCTTTTCACAGCACTGTTCCTTGACATACTACAGAAAAAAAAAACCTCAGCATTATTCCACAATTTTTTTGACATTGCTCCTTAAAACTGTTTACGGACCGTGCTCGTCATCATTGCTTACAAAAATTTTCTCCGATGTTGTTCGTCAAAGTTGTAACTTATTTAAGATATTGGTATTATGCGTTGCTCCACACTATCTCAATATTGCCTTTGAATATTTTTCAAAAACAATCCTCAAAACTGTTCTTTTACATCATTCTTCAATATTGCTCCGTTACATTGTTTATCATAGTTGCTGCTCAAGATTTATTTTCAACATTATTCCTTAACATTGTCTTTCAATATTTTTCCTTAATTTTACACTTCATCAATGTGTCACCACATTGTTTCTCAAAACTTTAAATCGATATCATTCAGCAATGTTTATTATCAACGTTGTTCTCAACATTCTTTCTAAACATTGTTTCTCAACATTGTTCCTTTATTTCATCTCAGAAAATGTCATTATATTGTCAACATTTTTACTAACGAATTTCTCTTTTTTTGCAGTATACCTTATGTGGACGTTCAGCATCAGAAATTTCCATGTTAACATCAGCGAAAATTGCTGGAGCCACACCTTTAGTTATAGCATGTCGCAATGGACATTACGATATTGTAGAATATTTATTGACAAAAAGCCATGCGAATGTTGAACAGGTGGGCTCGGTCAGTTTCGATGGAGAACCCATAGAAGATGCGCCACCGTTATGGTGTGCATCAGCTGCAGGTCATCTTGGTATTGTTAAGCTTTTAGTTAGACGAGGTGCTAACGTTAACAGCACGACACGTACAAACTCAACGCCACTGCGTGCAGCCTGCTTCGATGGACATTTTGAAATAGTAAAATATTTAGTTAATCACGGTGCAGGTGAGTGTTTATAGTTTGAATTATTAATGTATGCAATGAAAATACTAACTGTTTTATTTTAAAATAGATTTCGAAGTTGCCAATCGTCACGGTCATACATGCCTCATGATCGCCTGTTACAAGGGACACTTTAAAATTGCACAATATCTGCTCTCATTAAATGCAGACGTAAATCGTTGTAGCATTAAAGGCAACACAGCACTACATGATTGCGCTGAATCAGGCTCGTTGGCCATTTTACAATTATTGCTTAAACATGGTGCTACCATGGATGTGGACTATTATGGCATGACACCTTTATTGGCAGCTAGCGTCACTGGTCATTTGCCTATTGTGGAACATCTAATAACGTTGCCTTTTGTCAGCCGCGAAAGTCGTATTGATGCATTGGAGCTGCTTGGAGCTACTTATGTAGATAAGAAACGTGATATGGTCAGTGCTTTGTCCTTATGGCGACGTGCCATGGAAGATCGTAATATAGAACCAATAATTCCTAAATGCATTAATGAGCCAATTCCGGCCTATGAATATGTTGCTGAGGTGACTTCAATAGAACAACTGGATGAGTTGGTCTTGGATCCCGATGAGATGAGAATGCAGGCATTAGTAATAAGGCAAAGAATTTTGGGTCCAACACACCCAGATACCAGTTACTATATTAGATTTAGGTAAGATTTTTTTTACCGATAACGAAATTTTGTATGTAAGAATCGCCCAAACGACTTAGGGGTCGTTCACATTTTAGGTAACGCTACTAAATGAAATTTCTCAACAGTGACAGTGCGGGGAGAAAGAGGTCAAAAAGTTCTAAAATGTCGTTATGTACTGTGGGAACGGCCCTTTAAAAAATATTCGCGAAAAAAAAATAAAACTTCGCCAAGAATGAAAAAGTAAAAATTCCGAAAAAATGTGGTCCATTGTTTGTGCTTTTTTGGAGAATTTTTCTTTTTGGCTGGCATATGACAATGAAACCATCATGGTTTTTTTTTAAATTTCATCAAGTATTTTGAAACTAATTATTATTTTACATTTCAGAGGAGCACACTACGCTGATGCGGGACGTTTCGATCGTTGTATTGAATTGTGGACGTATGCTTTAACAATGCAGCAAAAAATATTGCAGCCACTTAGCCCAATGACACAATCATCACTGCTGTCTTTTGCTGAACTTTTTAGTTTTATGTTGGTTGAAGCTGGACGACCGCTACCACGTGGACGTGTAGTGCCACCAATTGAGCCCTGCGATATGTTAATGATTTTCAACAAGGCTGTCTTAGAAGTTGAAAGAGGTACGTAAAAAATTATTTATTCTTGGGATCTTTCAATATATCAATACTTTTTTTTTTAAGGACAACTTATGTTTGAAGATCAACACAAGTATTCACCATCAAGCGTCCAGACTGCATTACATCATGATTGTAATAATGATCCAAATGCACTTAGTCGTGCACTCGTTTCAGCACTGCATATTGGTTGCTTACTTTCATCACTTGTCGAAGATCAGAGCTTCTGTCAGAAAATGCGAAAACAAATTTTACACTCTCTATTTAAATTGAATCGTCTGAAAGTTGCTATACGTTCTGGTCGTACTGCTCTACATTATGCATGTTATCGTGAAGGTACTCTGGTAGGACGTTATCCTGCATGCCAGTTTCCATCCCCAGCGTTAGCTAATGCGTTGCTGAATGTAGGTGCTGATCCAAATGCTACAGACGATGCTGGTAATACGCCGTTACATTTAGCAGCAACTGCAGAGCCATGTCCTCGAATATTAGCAGAGACTTTGCTAGAGCATGGTGCACATTTGGTGAGGAAAATAAAATTTCATATAAATTATTATTTTTTTTAAAGCTTACACTTAAGGAGGTAACACTTTGATACTTGGTGTGTTAGCTTCGAAAGTGGAAACAAAAGAGTGGGAATGAGTCTGAACTCTAGAGCGACGTGGTTTTTGAAAGTATGTATTAGGATTATTCTGTGAGTATGATAGTGGTCGAAAACAAGTGTAAGGACTTTTAACTTCATAGCACTTAAACCTCAAGACAATCAATGTTTTATCAGAAACATTATACATTGGCGAACAGCGCAAAACTAAAATCTCAATCGTAATTTTTCGTATGGGTTTTGACAGAAGGAAACGTTGTTTTATTTCTTTGACGGACTGCGCTGTTACAAGTGCAAAGTCTCCTGAATATAACGTCTCCGTTATTATGACGAATATGCTAAAAATTTCTAAAATATTTGCAAGATATTTACGCGCAGTAAAATAAAGAGAAATTCAATTCACAGCAAATAATAAATTTCACAATAACAAATTTACTGCAAACACAAAAAAAGAGGGAAACCATAATCAAATAAAATTTAACATAAAAACCAAATAAACAAAGTGATGGCGATAGAAACTTAATGTCGATGGAAAAAATTAAAAATTTATAGAACATTCAGAGAACCTCTGACAGAGATGCGTCAACTGATATAAAAAAACCAGTTCAGTAGCATAATAAGTAGCTCAGTTTTATATATTTGGTTTGTGGCGTTAACAACGTGTTTTAAGCAAAAAGTTAAACTCAAAATTTTGTTGTGAATTAAGTTGCATAAAAATAAAAACTGTTAAAGTTTTATTGAGACTTGTGAATAACATAACAGTTAATAAAGCATTCGCTTTTAACGTTAAAAAGTGTGTTTTATCTGCAACACGAAGCTGTATTCAAATTTGTTAAAAGTAAAAGTTTAGTTAATAAATCAATTAACGTAACAATGTTATGTATAATCTGAATAATTTTTGATAAACTTCAAAGTGATCTTATGTTTATTAAAGTATGTATCTTCTAACTGATTTTTGTTTTTTTTAAGGATACCAAAAACGCAGCTGGTGATACATTCGAGTCTCTGCTGCAGCCAAAGAAACTGCATGAAATTGTTAATCCACTTAAGTACACAAGCTTAGCCTGTCTAGCAGCGAGAACAATACAAACTCATCGTATTAAATACAAAGGTGTGGTGCCCAGTACGCTTTACAAATTTATTGAGACGCACTAAATCGAGCGCACTTAGAAAATATAGAAATTAGATAGAGAGAAAGAAAAGAGTTGAAGCAATATTTGCAGTCAAACTTCTTTCCTTCGCCCACTGGACTAATTGGTTGACTTTAAAATATGCAGTGTATGTGACTTTGAAATGGAGAAAAAGAAGGTAACAGCAGGATGAGTGAGGAGCAATAAGGGATCGTTTAAAAGTGGATTATATATATTTGATGGAAGTGTGATTTTGATGTGATCGCTGTTCGGCGTCTTTGTTTTAATATTTTACTTATATTTTACTGTTTTTGATTTATAAAACGATAAAAATAGAATTACTTACTCATATTTACACGATCAAACGAACCGAACGTCTATGATCGATGAAAATATAACGTGGCTCACAAATACAACAACCAATTACAAGAATTGTACTCAGTATATTTTAAATTTATATAGAAACGTTATATTGCTTGCAAGCTAAAAGTAATTCTAATTTATTTATTAGTTTATTCTAAGAAAATCTGTGAAAAAGCGGATATACAATTTACATGATGAAAAAAAAAACAAAATTAAACTAATGAATGCAAAAAAATTAAATGAAGGCCTGCAGAATAAAGCATAAGTAATTAATTTTCTTTTTCTTTTGTGAACATAAAATTAAATTTGTTGTTAGTCTATAAGTAAGTACGTTTAATATACCATATAAATATATATATAAATACGATATGTTTAAATTGTGTGCGCAAGTGCGACAAATGTCAAACCTATAAATATACATACTTATATATATATGCATATATCTTATGTTATTTGAAATGATTTTTTGTTAACTTGTACTAAACTCACATTGAACAAGAGTTTTTATTAAAAACTAATTTAATTTGAACTAAACGAAGAAGAAAATTAAAGAAACACAACAATCAGTAAAAAAGTTGTTGCTACATTGTTTTTCTTTTTTTTTTGTTAAATACATAACAGTTTAAGCAATAATTGATTACATTTACGTAACATTTACATAAACGACTTTAGCGCATACAAACACCAACACAAATGCATTAACATACATACAATATAAATAACTATAAATATATATACGCATTATTTAGTATATTTAGTCCTTAAATACAGATAAAGTCGAATTTGGCTCCCTTTTTTAGTACGGGAGGGAGAGCAGGCTTTTGTAATAATTTGAGAAATATAGTATATATATACATCTATAAAACAACAAAAAAACCTTATCGAAATAAATTAGAAATTGAAAAATGGTTAATATTCTTGGTTTCAATCAAATGGATTTGTTTTTCGGTTTTTTAAGTTAAAATTTTTTTTTGGGCAGAAACTGTTATTTCTGTTTTTATGATACAAAATTCAGTAGAGTAATCAAAATGGTCGATTTTTGGTTGAGAAATATCCCCATAATCTGATACCCCTACTACAGATGTTTTTGGATGATTTTTTAATTTAATTTTTAGACCATACCAGATATTTGCTCAACTTTAAATTGGAGAAGAAAACAAAACATCTGTAGACAAGATATAAGAAAATGTGACTTAATGCCAAAATCTCATAGGAATTAAATAAAATTAAGGATAGGTCTTACGTCGTTAGACAACTTTTTCTATGAACATGACGGAAGACAACACAAAAACTTCGCCACTTATGAATATTTTTTAAGAGTAAAAATATTGGAGTACTTATCCTTAGTAAAAGTGTACGAAAATATTGTTTTTGATACATTTGACTCCATTTAGTTAAAAAAACTAGATGTGACAGAAAAGTTGATAAATGAACAAGTTTTCCAGGGTGATAAGTTTGACTTTGTTCACGTAGCCTGAACTGGAGTCATTCCTTGACAACATAAAATCGAATTCTATTGTATGTAATTATGTCACAAGATACAAAGGTCGCTTCCATGTGCATCAGTGGTACTTTCAGAACATACTGGTGTTTTGGAGGTCCTCTTTCATTTCGTATCCCTTGACCTATTAGATAAGAAAATGTCAGCTTTGAGACCGAGGGAAACTTTTCGCTGGCTGGACGGTACAGGACAATCGACAATACTCTGTGCTTTGTTCCCTCCAAGTTGGACTAAACTGTTCTGGGAGATCAAGAATCACATTTCATTTAGTGAGGGTAAATGGCTGTCGAAACTTACATACATAGATGGCTATTAGCTAAATAACGAAGTAGGTTTTGTTATTTACACTGAAGAGCTGAAGTTAAGAACTGTTGTGAGGTTACCAGAACACAGCAGCGTTTTTCAGGCGAAAGCAGAGTTTTCATGTCCAAAAGGGATATAAGCATTTACTCAAAATCATCCGGCTATTCAATCTATAGAATCAGTCTTCCTTAACTTACTAGTGATCCTAATATACCATGTTCTCTTCATAAGTTAGTTCAGCATTTACCATTCAACTTATCTAGGAGCCTGTGCATAGAGACATTATTGGCAATTGTCAAGCTGATAAATTTGCTAGACAGCGGATTATATGAAAATCCCTCAGGAGGAAGATGTAAGCATGCCATTTAAAAAATGTTTTTGAATACCGATATTGTGAAAAAGCTGACACCATATGGTTTTGGATAATATAGTAAATATGGAATGGGGTAGTACTCTCAATTGCTGATGATCCGCACGAGGCTTAGAGTTTTGCCAGATGCTGCTGTGATCTTAGGCCACTGTGTCATTGATACAACATAATTGATTGGTCCTTGTTGACCTCAAGGACCATGAGCATGTTGGTGCAGGTAAGTTACTTAATTTCATTTAGGATTTTGTTAATTATTCCATGGTATCATACTGGTCTGAGTGAATCGAACTGTCTGCCACTTCTACCTAACTTAAGTTAGAGAGACAGTTGTTGGATTTTGAAAAGCAAAATATTTTCAATTTATTTTAACTATGGGGAAGTTCTTAAGAAATTTCCCAAAAAAATAAAAAGAAATTTTTTTTTTACCATGCAATAAAACTAAACTGCTATCTTCAAATTGGACAAAGCGTAAAAAATACATGTTTATGTAAAATATGTTCAGAAATCAATTTAGGCTTACATTTATTTACATAGCTATCGCAAATTAAAATGCAATGCTATGAAATTCCCAACCATTTCAATTACTATAAAACATCGTTACCAAACTGCAAGAAGTATTCAAAATCAGTTGCAATGTTTGCTACTAACAAGAGACAACGCACTTGCACCCACCTACAATTGGTGCTGCTATTCATCAGCACCATTTGTGCAGCGCCAGTACTTGAGAATGAACCACGTTTAGAGCTACTCGAGAACGTCTACAATGAAGCCAATCCGGATGATATCGATATTCAGATCGATGAAGACACCAATCGCAACGCCGTCAAATCACCGTATCAATTGTGGCCCATGAAAGAGTTGAGTTATAAAATCTCTACTGAGTATACTGACGAAGAAGCAGAAAATGTACGTGAAGCGCTACGTTACTTTAATGAAGAAACTTGCCTTACATTCAGTGAATACGACGAAACACGTGATGCTGGTAAACGTTATTTTAACTATATGAAATCAGAGAATATGTGTGGAACACGTGTGGGCTACAATCGTTATGAGCCAAGTGGACCACATGATATAGTCATGAATCCCTATTGCTTACAGCGACGTGGCGTTATACAGCATGAGACTTTACATGTTTTGGGTTTGTATCATGAGCAGAGTCGTCCGGATCGTCACGATTATGTTAACATTGAATATTCTAACATACCATTACGTTATTGGAATCAATTTACACAATACCCTGAATCGATGTCAACCACATATGGTGTTCCCTATGATTATATGTCTGTCATGCACTATGCGCAGAATGCATTTGCGCGTGATCCTAAGAAACCAACTATGCGCGCCAAAGAACATGGCATAGTTGTCGAACGTGAAATGGGACAAGTGAAAGGACCCTCCGTGGGTGATATGACCAAAATAAGATTGATGTACAAGTGCAATAAAGAGTAAAAAGTCATGGATTGTTTTCATAATATTATTTTAACATTACAATGTTCAACTTTGCTTAGCTATTTTCTTTAACTTAATTAAATAAAAAAACTAATAAAAAATTATATAAATAAAAAACAAAAAAAAAAAGATATTAAAAAAAAATTATAATTAATTCGTATTTCACATTCATTTGGAAGAACTAGTCTACGTCGCCCTGCTGTCATTAACATTGCCGGATATGCAAACCAATCTCACATGGCTCAGTGATTATGCAGACTCTCTGGCAATGTCTACATCTCCATATACGAAGTTTTCTGATAGTAGACAGACTGCCTACATTTCTACATAAAAAATATTCAAAATATTAGGGAAATGCAACAATGTACATATAAAACATCAGAAAATTTTCTAAAGAAATGAAAAAATCGAAACAAAATTTACGATGCTGAAACAAATGGTGATTCATTTAAAACTAAGTACTTTTTTCAAAAATTAAAAAAAGAATCAAAAACTCAATTCTATTGGATAACACAGGCCGACAAAATTTAAAAAAAATCCAGACCCAGAAACCAGACTATATATTTCCAAAGGTCTTTGATGCCCTGAATCCAAATCTGGCCTCAAAAATGCACTATCAGCTCTGGTTTTCGGGATACCCTAACCTAAAAGTGCAAAAAACAAGGTTTTTTGGCTGTATTTGAGGTTATTTTACATCGCGAATAATTTTTTTTTTCCAAAACTTGTTGCGCCATCTGAAAGTCTTACTCTTACCCTTCAATAAAAAATTATTTTGATTTGACTAGGGTGTTCCCGATTTAATAAGAGATTATTTTGATAGAATTTTTCTAAAAAAAATTTATTACACCAATCGAAATTTGGAACCTCATTTATTTAAATAAAAAATTTATTGCACTAATCGAAAGGAAAAAGCTTTTAAGTAGAATTGTGTACGCCAAGACCCCCCTAAGGCGGTGTGTTGCGCCATTTATGTACAAAAAAATGTTGGCACAAATTGCCTGGAAAAGATCGTAAAGAAGTTTTGGATATGACCAAGGGTGTCCTCGACCAACCTAAGGGCTAATCTCATCACATTTATATAGCAACATTTTTTAATGGGGCAAAGTCGATCAAAATTTTACGGTATAAGGGGCCGGCCATTAATTACATAAGGTGTTTTTCTGCAAACTCGGACCCCTCCCTCTCCTTGGTGCGATTTGGTGAGATCTGGCGGAACCCCTACCCTCCCTCCCGTGAGATTTAAATTAAATTTTTAAATAATTAAATTTATTTGATGTGTTCATATATTTTGTTTCATTTTACTAAATATGTACCTAAGTGTTAACACTAATGTGTTCTATGTACCAAATCAGTCACAATTGTCACACTTGACCACCTGCAAAAAAATTTTAAATTTCAGATTTACATGTAGGGAGTTTCCTCCTTGCGCATTCATTCAGTCGTGATATGTATCTGCAACGCATAAGATGCTAAACCCTTTTTTGATATTTCAATATCTATACTTTATTTGAGATATCAAGCTACAAGCGCTTGCTTGGTTCGTTAAATTACGGGCTGTATTTGAATAAACGCATTTTCTGATGGCATTAAATATCACACTCAAAAATGTGGCTTGTTCCCGTACAATAACTTTTCTGAAGAGACGCATTACCCTTTAATCCACTAAGCAGCATAATATCAATACAATATTTCTTACAGTGTATTGCTTATCGTTGAAATGTCAAAACTATTAATTGACAAGCACTTAATAACATGTTTAAAATGCTTAAGGGAACACGTGCCCACCCACAGTGAGCAGCTCATTGCAGCATCGTTGTCTTTTGGCACCGATGTATACGGTAGTGTGTGCTCCTCACCCTCTGAAGACAACATAAATTGCAGTTGATGAGATTTTGTTGCATTTTACTTTGATGTTTTCTTTAATGTTATTATTATTATTTTTTATCTGTTATCTCTAAGCAGAAACAAATTATTTTTATAATGAGTGCACTGGGTAAAAAATTCAAAGGTGTATCTATACGTATGGTATGTACCACAAAACTTACATAAATATTTAATATATAAAGTGCTACTAAAGAAATACTCAAGTCATAATAATCTTAGTCATGGCATAATCTTAGTTCAAAGTGATGCGCTATTTTTGAATTGCTATTTTGCTCCATATTCTTAATCCACGAATCCGTAAACTTCTAATCAGCTTCAATTATATTTTCTCATATATTCATTGCTTATAGACTTATAGTCAGCGACTGCTAAGCTTACTTGACTAAATAAGCCCAATATATTTAAATTCGATCAAGGAGTTTGTCTATAAGAACAATAACAACATCAAAAAATTGTAAAACACTGAAAAGATTTTAGTACTATGGGTATCAAATGAAAGATAATTTTATTTTCTAAAATATTATCCTACAAAATTTTGAAATCACTCGTGAAGTTTTTGAGATATGACAAATTTTCTAAACTTTCAATTGAAAAAGTCAAGAAACTTTGATAAAGTGAAAAATATGTTGAGAAAGGCGAAAAATGTTAGAAACTTTGGGAATTGTTGAAAAAGTTCACAAATATTAAAAAAATCCAAAATAATTTTTCAAAATGTCGAAAAATTTTGAACAACCTCGCAATAGTCAAAAAATATTGAAAATGTTGAAGAACATATTCAGAGAAATGAAAAAAATATTGAAAAAAAAAAATTAAAAATACAGAGAAGGTCAAAAATTTTTTTTACAATTTTCAATATCTTATTGATGAACAAATAAATAATGCAAAAAGAGTAGGGCCTCTCTGGATCTGGAACTGGATCTAGGGTGGTACGTTCCACGGTGTAGATCTGATTGACATAACGACTTACATAGACCAAAAATCTATCATACCATAGCATTTTTGCTTCTTTGGTGTCACTTTCACCAAACTAAAGTGACAGGCAAAAGAAAAAAAACCTCTCTATACATAAAAAGAAAATTAAAAAGTCAGATAAAACCGGCTCGAAAGTAAACATTTCGGACCCAAAAATATGAGTAAAGTTATATATTTGCATCGGGACCACAAATACCAAAATTTATTGAACTGACTTATGTAGTTAATCGGATCCTAAGCCCAAGAGAACCAGAAAAACCATTAACCCATATCGGAAGTTCTAAGCGGACAGACTTAAGCTGCTGTAGGATTTAAAGGGCACACTTTTCTTTATTCAATACGACCAGAAATAAATTTCCTTCAGATGAGAAAAAGTACCAATCCTTTAAGAGAAATTGATAAAAAACAACTTTTTAAATCAGCTGTTAAGAACTTTCTCTTAAAAAGTCCACCCTACAAGCTTTCACTCACGATATTCTCAGGAATTTGAAAATTTCTCACTTTTAATTTTCAGGAGAACAATACAATTCCAGGGTTTCAAAACTTTGCTCTAAAAGAAAAAAGCTTCAAAAGCTTTTCCTAAGCTCTTTGAAAATCAACTTGATTTGCAACTTTTTTTCACCTGTTTTTTCGCTAACGCTCAATTCGTACGACTCCTTTGTGAAAACTGTGCCACGGCGCATAAGAAACCACCTTTGGAAAAATATATTTGCTCCCGTATGCCAACTGACGCTCAGCCATTTGGCTCTCAAATTCTCCAAAGTGCTGGCTGAATGGATGGTAAAGGAATCTATGGCAGACGAGTGAAGGCATTGACGAAACGAAAACTTGAACGACATGAAAAATTATTCATCCATTCAAAGTCGTCGCTTTTTTCAACCCTCGCAGCAGTGTTTTCAGTGCAATCGTCGTGTGAAGACGCATCGTCAAAACGGGGCTCGCAACGCAAAATAAATAGTGAAGAAGAAAGAAAGAATGAAAAAAAGAGCTGTATAGCAGCCAAAGAAAAATCTATAGAAATAAGGTTGCGTATACGCAACAATACTTAAAATTGCAATTGTTTTCGCTAAAAAATATGCAATGAAAAATAAGTGAATTACAACAAATACACTGTGAAAAATTACGAATAAATTGATTGAAAAAAAATGTAATAGAATATTTTGAAAATTTTCAAAAATAATTTATTAATTCAATTGCTCTCCCGTACGTACACCACACACAATCGAGTCTCCACAAAATCGTTGTAGAGTTTGCGTGACGTACGCATGGTGCTTGTGTCAAATCAGTTGTTAGTACTGTCAGTAAAGTTACCGTTACCATTACAGTTAACATTGTTGCCAGTAAAATCCAAATGCCAGAAACGCATCGGGAACTTGTGATGAACGTACGTACGATTGTTTTTCCTTTTTTTGTTCGCGAACATAACGAATTAATAATTTAAACGCAGTCCAGCGCACACGAAGCGCATCGAACGTCACGGTGGTATACGGACGGGCGCTGTTTGATTCATTCATTCGGTCGTACATTCGTTGGTTCGTTCTACAGAACGCACACGTAAAGTAACGCACAGGTAAAAATACATCAGCAGCAGCCAACAGTTGTTGTTCAAGGACGAAATCCTTATACGGCAAGCGCATGTTGTACGCGTACATGAAAAAGTGCGATAAAAATGTGCGCATAAAAATTATGTTAATTCACAAAAGTATGCAAAAAAATGCGAAAAAAATTTGCCAGATGGAAGTGAAAGTTGAATTTTTTTTCTTTTTTTTAATGAAAATTTTCCTTTTTCTTTCTGGAAAATTTTGCATACCGGTGATACGCTGCCTGCGGTTATAAATTGTGGAACATATGTTATAATTTAATTAAAAAATACTAAGAACTCAATGTGTATCAAATGATACGTTTCAGAATTCATTAAATTCTTTCGAAATTATGGAGTTTTTTATTAGAGTAGGAATAAACAAGAATTCTTCTTTTACGTAAAAATTTTACCGTTGAAGAATATATGAATTCTATATTTTGAAAGTGCTGCAAGTCACTTCTCGTTGAGAAGTAAAATTTTAGTAACTCGAAATGAACTGAATGAAATTCAGATTTTCTTCTCAACGAAGAAGGACTTGCACCACTATCAAAATAAATAGCTTATTCAACTAAGCCAATTCAATGATGGTGTATAGCTTTGGTAAAAATCGCAATCTGTATGGACTCCTTATTCAAATTACAACAAAAGGGGTATCATTTGAGAGATAATTCGATAGGCTATTAATTTAAATCATGAAAATTTACGATTAACTTCGAAAGATTTTGATTTAAAACAAGTTTTTTGATATTGTGTTTTTTTCAAAAAAAATCCTTTTCGAAAGTAGTAAATATTAAATTTTATGGAAGGAGTTGTCAGTTTCATTTTTGCCCTTGTGTGGAAGCACTTAATTACTAAGAATTGATTAATTTAAGCCTTAGGAGTAAAGTCTACATAAATGACTTTGTTATTCTATACCAAAGTGGATTTATTTTTTAGACAAAAAAACGTATCGTCTCCTGTGTGTTATTAGTAGGCGATTTCGGGAAACCAAGTTTAAGTTCAATGGGCATTAATGACATACATACATAACTACGGGAAAAACTTATTAAATATTTTTTTATGGGTGAAGATAAAATTAGTGATTAGTTTAAGATTGATTTTATATGTCACTCCACATTTGTTGTAAAATGCGTAAGGTATCTTTCTTTGTTTATTTTACCATATGACATGGAAATTTTTAAAAAACATACCAAATATTATGGAAACAAATTACACATATCTGCTAAATATATAATTTGAAAATAAGTGGAAACCATACTATCACTTTTTGGCGGAAACTACGCAAAATATGAATCTAGCTTCGGAAGCGCATTAGCATATAAGGTTTTTGAGATAATATGACCTTAAATTTAGCTTTTGTCGAGCTTCTTACAATTGTGAGCTTATTAGCACAAGTACTAACCTTTTAATATGTGCTGATCGGACTTTAGTTTACCGGAACACAATGGCTTAATCTTTGGCCTTTCTTGTACATAAAATTTTATCGCGTTTACTTATGCTGATATGAAGGACGAACTCATATTCTTATCAATAATGCACATACGCCATGTTGATTCCATGAAATATACGTAATTAAAATTATATATTGTGACAGTATTTTTTTGTGGTGGACTCGAACCAATTTCTTGGAAAAGTTGCTTAAATGGTAAACGCGACTATGTATTCCTTAATAATAGTAAGAAAACCGAGGTCGGGATTTGAAATACAGTGCAGTTGTGGTAACGTGACCACCGTCTAACGTGAACAACGCGGTAAGGTGAACAAAATAAATTTTGCATTAACTACCTTTTAGCAGACATAACTCAACCAAGCAATACGCAAAAGACTGTATTTTTATTTTTTTTTTTAGTTCTTTGTTTCTTTTAATGTTTTGTTGTTACAAATGATATGAAGATTAAAAATTTCATTCAAAATGCGCTACAGCGACTGCGCTGTATAGATTTTGGTTTAAATTTTCATGATCGCTAATGTGAACATATTCGGTATCGTGAACAACCTTAGTTGGTCTAAATCCAACTGAAACCAGTCCTTAATCAAAAGTTATAAAATGCCGCTGACAGCATAATAACTTTCAGACAACGGAAAACTAGAATTTAAGATCTGCAAGTAAATCTTGTGATTAAGTCAATTCTAAAGTTTTATGTACCGATTTTTTATATACACATATTAAACTACATTCTCTTTTATTGATATCAATCTGGCGATTCCTACCCTTTTGGGAAGCTAATGGCTTTAGAGTTTCATATCACTAGTTTTTAATTTGTACCACTGTGCTGATGCAAACACATACATATGTATATTTGCAAGTTCAATAGGAAAGTATGCACAATAAATCAAAAACTTTTATTAGAAATTATATAAAATGAAATCAGTCTCCCTTGACAGACATTTACCATGTCTATGTAATAGCTTAATCAAATAATTTAATAATATCAAAATATCCATAGAGGTTAAAAGGTCATAAAAAGTCTATCAAATACCTGCTTTCTAAGTAATTTACTTGTGTGATTGTTTATCGTTTTTCGGCGAAAATGTTCGTAAATAGCAAAATCATAAGAATAAGCAAGGCATGTGTCATAAGATATCAAATATTAAAAATGTTATGAATAAGGCTATTGTTATTGTCCAAGGAATGATTAATGTATTTTATTGAAAATGAAAGGTTTTATTATAAAAACTTTGTTCAAATTATAAAAAGTTCATTATTCTCTGAAATCTATTGAGTTGATAGTGAGTATGTGCATATTTGTTAAATAGCTTAGTAAAATCCCTTTCCATATCAAATAAGAGATTTCCAAAGTATTGCAATTTATATATAGCAAAAATCAGATCCTTCCAAACTATCACGAATCACCAACATTTTTTTAAAGGATGTACAAAATCGTCACAAGAATTTACCATAATCGCTTCTATGCATTACAAACGGCAAAACTTAATCTTAAGATTTGTCAAACTTTTTGTGATAATGTATTTCTTTTGAAAATTATAGCACACAGTGGGGTCAAAAAACTACTATCGCAGATTTTTAATTTAAACCTAAAAGGAGACAGTAAATTTTTCTATAAATTCGAAAAAAAAAAATGATTTTTATATCTCAAGAAAACATCACTTCTGAAATCTTGAACACAAATGTGAACTTTTAACATTTAACAGGGCATAACAAATTATGAAGAGAAAAAAATAAAAAATAAAAATTAAAAATTAAGTACATTAGCATACGGATATAAAACGCAAAATGCATTACGTAAAGTGCTGAGTGAAGATGTGCCATTGAGTTGAGTCTGTAAAAGTCATTAAGCCACTTGACTTGAAATTGTGTTAATATAAAATTCTTAGCTGTGAGCAATCAAAAATTTAATTTAAATATGAAACCAGATGTGCTGCGCTCAAAAAAATATTTAATTTTATTTTTTATGCATTTTTTCTTTTATTTCTATTTATTTTAGTGTGTTCTACTTTTAATGGAATTGTAATGCTACGAGTAATAACAAAAATTTTAACTCAAAGATAAAACGAAATTTTGAGTTTTAAGAAACACATATAACAGATACAAAATTTAAAAATTAAAAAAAAAATCATTTCTTATATGGATTAGGCCGAACAATTATATTAAATCAGGTAAGTTAAATACTTTTTTCTATTTATTTTCCTTAATATCATATTATTAAATAAGTAATCGTGTAAGTATTTCGTTGATTTTAAATTTTATATAAAGATAAATAAATTTCTAAGCCGAAAGTTTGTCTTAAAACCTTGAAAACCAATCTTAAATTGAAATTGAGAATTTATTTTCTAGCAAAAATTTACAATTTTAAATACACATAATTTTAGGCTGAAAAATTTATTTAATTTTGTATAAGATAACATAAAATGTATGGCTACGAATTTAAGTCCTTTAGTAATCGTATTGGGCTTAAGAGGTTCGACATTTAGAATGTGGTGCTATCAAAAACACTACTTGTGTCTAAAGGCAATTGGTTCACTTTAAACTAAGTATTTTTTAAGTTTTTTATGTGTTTTTCAAATTATACAAAAATTTACATTGAAATACTGTAAGTATTGAACAATTCAAACTTCAGACAATGTCTCGATATAATCCAAGGGTTGATAAGTTTAAAGGTCCCAACTTTTTTATAATTGCTTTTTCATAGCGTACTCGAATCGGTCTAAGAAATTCAACTTTGTATGTCATTAAAAAGCCCTAAATATCATTCAGTAATGAGTTATATTGAAATTTATATTGATCATGTCACCGGTACAGCACATGAAAAAATTTGATTCTCTTAATTTCTGTAACATTATTGTCAAAGTCCGCTCTCCCATTCGCCTTATGCTTTCAGCTGACAGAGCGTGTAATGTCAGTTTCCTGTAGTCAATTACCTTCCTTAAAACTGTATCACTGCGCTGATCTCGCTGTATTTTTTTGCTTGAAATGGTATTCGAATGTATTTTATGTGTGAATTAAATTCCGTTGTCTGTTTTTCCTTGCTTGACGTGTAGAATATGGTTTTTATATGTACGTTAGAATTTGTCTCACAGCTACGCGAAATTATAAATTTTCATTGTATTTATGAGTTTGAACTGCAGTAGTTTCATCTTTGAATATTTGTTTTCAATAGAAGTTTCCTTTCCAAGATATAAGCTGTAATTTTTTGACATTTGATAGTTGTTTCCGTAGCAAAAAAAAGCGCATATCGCCGGTTACTTTTTTCATAAATCAAACTTGGCAGCACTGCCGTTGAACTTTCAAACAATAAAGTCGCAAGCATGAACGCTATCGACAAAAGCGTATTGAGTCATGACGCATAAACGTAGTATCCAGGCAGGAACAGGCCTCATAACATTTTATGGAGAGAAAGACTTCGTCCTTGTTCAAAGGCAAATCATGTATAGAAAATAAAATATTAAAAACTTAAAACACTTTGTGATGATTTTTCAATTCGTCGTCTAGAGATAGAAGTTTTTTGATAAAATATAAGAAACTTTATATGACTATGCTGCCAAATCATACATTTACAATAGCTATTGTGAATACGCTTCTAAAAGATTAACTTTCATAAAAAAATTTTATAACTTACTCACCGTTTCCACTAAAAATTTTCTTTTTTTCCTTAGCTGTAATACTATTTGGTCTCACTTAATACCCCACAGATACAACGGATCGAAATCAACTCATGAGCATACATAAAAAATAAAGTTTTATTTTTTTGAAAAGGCAGATATTAGTTAATTTCATGTAAAATATTTTTCTCTGATGTTTTGATATCACAAGCCATTAAACAAAACATTTATCCACACTAATTACACAAAACTAATAATGATCTAATTAATTTGCATAAGCGTGAAAAATATTTTAATAATAATAGCAATAACAATTTCAACAACTATGTTAATGCAATTACGTATAACTAAATGTGGCAATTAACATTAAAAACATTAGTTAACAAATTTTCGTATTTTATCATATAATTAGGTTTAGTGAAGTTCTAAAGTTTAGTAATATGTAGCTGTTAGTGTTGTAGTTGTTGTTTTTGTTGTAGTCACTGATAAATTACATCATAAATATTAATCAAGTACACGTTAACAATGGTAACTAAATTGCGTACACAGATATGTAAATACATATGTGTATGTAGGGTGTTTCCAATTTAAAAAGTTTTATTTCAATTTTAGACAGATGCAGATGGTGGATTTTGGTAGCATAAGAAGATTTAATTTTAAATGTTGCAGGATAAAATGGTGAATAAAAATTCGATTTGATATTCGTTCCGTGAGTCAAAATTCATATGTATAGACTCCACATTGGCACGCCCACTTGTAGAAATTCGCCTTGTTCATGTCCAACGCTTTTTCGAATCATAACTAGCTACAGTTTGTATGAAATTTAGATTCTTTACCGTAAACAATTCTATCAGTATAGCGTTTTGAAGCTTTTGCTTAAGTAGGATGTACCATGTCCTTTTGAGGAAATTCCACAACTTTTTGTACAGAGCTTTTCCGAGTTATTCCTTGTACTTGTAAGAAATTTCATTATACTCTATCAAAAACCTCTCTCAATATAGAATCTTAAATGCTTTATTTGCAAGGGTGGTAGGTGTGATCGTGAACCAATTTTGCCCATTTTCATTCTCACGAGCTCTGTTTGAAGTTATAGCCTTTGTTCCGAATTTTATTCAATTATCTCGATTGATTTTCCCGTAATCATGATATCCACAGATGAGCATGGTCAAGTCAACACAGGTGGTGAGACTTTTAAAGAACATATATACCTTTGTACACCTGCCATGCCCATTTCTATGCATAACAAATGGAATGATAAAATGAATATACTCAGAGTGTAAGTTATAAAAATGAGAGAATTTTCAAAAGTTACTAGGATTTTGAGAAAAAGTGTGAAGTCAGACTTTTTCAGCTCAAAAAGGTATACTCTTGTATGAGGAACATGTCATCCGAAGATCACAACATGTAGTTCAGTCGTCTCCAAATTGTTCACTAAAGAAGATCTTCATTTGTCAGTATCTAAATTTCACAATCCCCAACTTTTTGATTTCTTTTTGGCTCAGGTTCAGCAACTTTTATAAAGTTGTTGATGTCCAAGTTTTTTCTTCATCAATTTATTTGCTATTTTGTAATTTAAAACACACAATAAAGCAGGTCTAGAATCAAATGTGTTAGACCTTTGATTATAAATTTTGTAAAGAAAAATTGAGCAAAACTAGCGCATGCCTCTCATGAATTTTCGTGCTTCAAGTTTTGAACTCATTTGGAAATATTGAGTGGTTGGCCGAAATACTTTGAATTTTTCTCAGTAACTTTGTGAACATAGTCTTGAATGCCTTAGGTATTGTATTCAGTATTAAAAAAATTTGATTTTTCGGATCTCAGAATTCAGGACCTCCTCTCTTTAAAACATTATTGTGAATAAGTTCCTAAGTTTGCTAAGCCACCACTCTAACCTAAGTTCCTTTGGAAAGGATATGAAAATATAAATTTTTGAATGATTTGATAAACTATACGAGTATAGACATTTATAATCGTTTTCTGGAAGGTTTGTTTTTAAAGAGCTACAAAGGACTACAGAATTATTAAGTTATGTCTCCTTTATATGAATTCACGTAAATTGAACCAATCCCAATTCATTAGCTTAACTGAAAATTTTAGTATTTTTCATTTTGACAATGGATCTACCTTAGTTAGTACTAGCAATCTGTTATTGTTAGTACGAGTGTTTGTGTGCATGTGTGCGTGAATGACACTGATTACGCATATCAACATGCATACATTAATAATAAATGCAATTTATGAAATCATTAAAAGCACCAACAAACTAACACATGTGCGCTTAAAGCAACAACAACAATGACACTCACATATGTACGCATAGCCTGGTCTAATAAATTGAAATTAACTTCCTGCTGTTTTCTAGACTTTAGCGCCCTTAAATTTTCCTTAGCATCATATAAATTATGACAAGTGGTGCGTTATTTAGTTATCCTTGCTGATGTCTGCTTGTACACTGAGTAAGCAATTTGATTATGATGAAAATGATGTTGATGTTGCTGTTATTAAAATACTAATTAAACCATATGTTAAGAAAATTTTAACGCTTCGCTCAGCTGCTGCTGGCGCTCTTGGTTTCATGAATTTTGACATAAAATTTTATAAAATTTGCATTTTAATGTTCACGTTTGCTCATATTAAGTTTTATGTTGTTCTTACTTTCACTCGTAGATAATATGAACATTTTAATTGAAAGTCTTGTGTATAGAAACAAAAACACATTATTTAGGTCTAAAATTTAGCTGCCGTTTTAATTAGAGCCATCTAATGTTTTCATCGTAGAAAGTCTAAGTATAATTTTTATTAATATCGTCTATGCATAATGTTTGTGTAATTTATATTCAGTGTCAAGGATTCAATTATTATATTGCAGCCATATGACTATATATACTTGTAATTCGATATTTGAAATTGGGAATTAAATTTGGCTACAGAGAAGCTGCAGAAGAATATATGATATCAAGATGTTTTCTGAATATTATATAAGGCGTTAGAAGAGATTTCAAAAAAGGAGATTTTTTATTTTTTTTAGACGATACTACATCGTTACATAAATCGTTAAAAAACCGACATTTAGCAAATTTGCGAATTCTTCACCACATAGTAAATGTTTGCGACGGGCCTGTCTTTATTTTTTTTTCTGGTTTGCTAATAATCAGCGCCGATCACTGAAATGCCCCCGCTTAAAAAAATACACAATTGACTTAAAAATGCTACAATAAATTAGACCAGACAAAAAAACAGAAAAATGCCTCTGAGTCTGACATACCACTTAACTTCTCTTATAGATTTTGACCTACTGAGCACGAATCGCATTATAGCATTTCAACATTTTAAAAAACATTTAAGTTAATTCTATGAAAACTTTTCGCAAAACTATAGATATTTTGCCTACGAATTCTTAAAGCAATTTAAGTAACTTATTTGCTATGCATGCCAAGAAAAACCGCACTTGACCCTGTCGCCAATGATACCAACTAACTAGAGAGCTAACTAAAGAAACCTTGACACAATTTCGTCAGCAATGACATTTTTTTGAAGTTGGCAAAACTCTCGTCAGTTGGTTTTCGCTTTCACTAAGCCAACATCATCTTTATCTCTCTTTATTTTCTATTTTTGTTTCCAGTTACAAACATACGACTGTCGAATCCTTTGTAACCTCAACACCCAGCTATGCTTTTGTTTTCACTATCATTATGTTGTTGTTGCGTTGCTGCTTTTGTGTGCACCTCACTGTAGCCTGTCACCATCTGTCATCAACCAAGTTTGTATGATTAAGTTCAGTTCATCGCCTCAGCCGTGTCGCATTTAGAGCCTTTATTATGAATGCGTTTCTATGAATTCGGTTTTCTATTGTTTTTTTTTTCGCATGTTCTTGACTTTGCTTCTACCATGCTACCATCTTCCTATTAAGATAAAACTTTTTTTCTCTACACTGTATAAAGGAGTTCATTGTATGCGAGGTGACGCGCTGCATGTTGTTGGTGCTGCTAATGCTGAATCTACTGCTGCAGCAACTACTTTTGCTATTGTCTTGCGTAGTACAAAAGAAATTCAGTAGATTTATTTTGCATACTTTGAATGCGGTGCTGGTTTTTGTTGCTTACGTTGCCTTTGCTATCTCAACTTATCCTTTCGTTGTATTCTATTCTGTTGTTTTCCAAGATTCTAAGCTCAATGTTGGTAGATCTCTGCGCTTGGTTATTTGTTTTGTGTGAACCATGAAATTATTTGCTTTCATTTGTAACTGGAACAATGGTTTTGAAATTATTTTCTAATCGTATACCACTAGAAGACCTTAGAGACGGCATTTGGCAATAAATTTAAATATTTTATGCAGAAACTTGGTGGAAAATTTGCAACAGCTTGGAAAAATATAGGAAGCTTTCTGTTCAATTTACTGCGAATATTACCAAAAGTAGAATTTAAAGAAATAAAGAAAATTTTGTGGAAAATTCTTGAAACAGAAACAATTCTATTGAGGCAAGAAAATAGTTTCTTTCAGCCATATGTATTATATAAAATAAGGAAATGATTTTTTTAAGGCAAAATTAATCTATTTTGAAATGATAATAATTGACTTTCAACAAATTAAATTCCACTTAAATCAATGAAAATTTTCCCTAAAACAAAGAGTTGGGTTTCCATAAATTAAAACAAAGTTTTCAAAGTTGTATTCTTTATTCAATAAAAAGTTTTCTTTCAAGAAGTAAAACTTTTCCAAATTACATTTTACATGAAACATTGTAAACAATTTTTTTTTTACCCAACCAATTTAAGTTCTTTAACATTCAACTTGCTATATATACACCTGCACGCAAGTAGGTATCGTACAATAAAAGTTTTTCAATTATTCCTAATTATATGACCACTAACATTTTAGCCCTAAGTTAAGTTGAATTGAATTATTTCATCTTTTTATGGTTTGAGTTATAAATAATATGAAAGCCATTAAAATGCTTGATAAATTTATTTCCATTTGTATTCGTATAACAAAACATGCTAATTTGAAATGTCAATCAAATTAATTACCATCTTTTGAATTATTAATTAATTAACCAAAACCTTATTTTAATATAGTTATTGAAAAATGAACTGTGTGACCATTTTCGTTGACCTTGCTTTGCCTGAGGGGGAGTATTGGTTTAAAACAACATGGAACACATTTGTGGAAATTGAAATCCTTTTATTAAATATAACGCTGTTGATTGAAAATAACCTTGAAATGTAAACAACCTCAAATTCTATCGAAAATTTAAATTTTCTGCCGTAGAAATAAAAGCTACACCGAAAAAAAAGTTTATTCCGAAGACGATATTGATACATTGAAAACAATTTACATAGATAAATATGTATGTATGTGTGGGTTATAGTAGTGAGAAATTTGATTTGGAATTACATGGTGAAAGAAGAAACCTCACCCTTATTAAATCATCTAAAACTTGTTAAAGTTTTCGCAATAGAATTATGTCTTATTTTTTTAAAGTAGTTCTTCAAAAGTTTGATCTAAAAAAAAATCTTTAAAAAAGTTTTTAATTTAAATGTAATTTTAAAGTTTATCTTCATACATTTTTTTTTTTAAAAACTAAACGTCTTTAGGAAATATCATTTATTATTTTAAAACCTTTTAAAAAAGTTATAAGCAATTGAAGTCATGAGCAGTGTTTAATGTTTATGTCCATATGTTTTGATTAAATTAAGGGGGCAGGGGCAGGGGCAGTCACAATTTTAAAAAAATCGATTGTATTTTCTTAAAGTAAAATATATCCTGAAAATTTGAAGTCAAACTGACAATTACTTTTGTTGTTATTCGGTAATAACCAAAGGGCTCTCGGAAGTAAGAGTATGGATGTGTTTCTCAAAACAATGTTTTCGGAACTGGTGACCACTGTAACTCGAAAACTCAAAATAAAATTTACACAGTTTTTGAAAAACATAAAAAACTAGTCCCTCATCGAAGTAGTTTTTTTTTTTAAATATCGATTTTTTACTTTTCCGAAAATCTGGAGGTAAATTTCCTGAGGCCGTCATTTTCTTGATTTAAAAATCAAAAAAACCATCGATCAGGCACTAGATTATTTATTTAAATAACAAATTTTTCTAATCCGGTTGATTTTAGATGATTTTTGTGATGGTCACCGCGCCGTTGAAACATAATGTAATGATGCCTTATTATCACTTTTTTTAAATAAATTAAAGTATTTAATACCAAAAAAAAAAAAAAAATTATTCAAAATGCTCTATTTTTCACGCCTCTGACTGCCCCTTAACGGAAATAAAATTAGATATAAATTTAGATATATATATTATAGTTATTTTTAAATTCTTTATTTTATTTCTAAGTGTTCAACTACGTAGTAGCTAAGCCATTCGAAGCTCTTCCGTCACTAATAAAATTATTATTTTCTTTTATTTCGCTTACAGAGTTCAAGGACAATCATGCCTACAACGAACACTACAAAAAGTGTGCGCTGTGACAAATTTCACTGGCGTATTTTAACACCCAACCACAATCACCAAATTCACCATAGCCTCAACCACTACTCATCCGCATATCGCTACCAAAAAACAAACACGATAAAAGGCAAGTTGACGCAGAGGCTCTGCATTGAATTGAAGAGAAAATAAAATTTTTCAAAAATTAAACAGAAAAATTTAAAAAAAAGTTGCAAGCAGAAAGTGAAGCGTTAAGTAAAGCAAAAAATATAAATTTCTAAACAAATTTAAGGAAAACTCATTGAGTTGAAAGACGACAACGTCAAGAAGATCATTGAAGGACAATTCAGTCAAGTGGAATAAAAGGAAGATGCTACAAAGCTGCTACTTACTATTATAAATATAAAACATTTGCCACTACAACAAAAGCAACAACAATAGTGTATACTACCCAAACAATATGTTAATCTATTATAAGCGCCAATGTAGTAGTTACCAACAAAGTAAATTTTTCCTACCTTTCCATTACGACCACGACCTCGTACAACAGCAACAGCAGCAGCAGCATTGTTGATATTTCCGTTAGGGAGGAATAACCAGAAAAACAGGAAAAAAAAAGCCAAACTTAAGTGAAATATTATGGCAACTTTTCAAATAAAAGCACAAAAAATCAAAACAGCAGCAACTAAAATAACAAAAAGTTATAAACAACAGCAGCTACAACAACAGCGGCAAGTTATTGTTGTAAGTCCTTCAAAAACACGTCGAAGGCGGCAACAACAACAACAACAACAAGAAAGTCCACAAGCCGCTTTGTGTGGCAACTATACACAGCAACAACAAATTGGTTTCCAGTGTACGCAGCACCATCAGCAACATCATCAGCATCAGTATCAACATCATCATCGGCAACAGGAGCAGCAGCAGCAACAGCAACACTGTCATCTCTGTTCAAGGTCAACGTCAACCACTACCGCTGCCTCTACAGTCGCATTGACACGTCGACGTTGTCCAGCGCTCGGTTTGACTGCCATCGCACGTCTGTTGCCACCACCATTGGGTGGGTTCTTTTCTAAATTTAACTTTGACCCCACGGATTCATTGTTTATGATGATAACCATGCTTGTTGTTGTGACAGTTGTTATATCCGGAAATGCTGGTGAGTTTTTAATTAATGAGTTTTTTTTTATATTTGGTTTTTTGTACCTTTTTGTGGCTAAAAAAAAAAATTTTAAATTTTTTCTGGTTTGAAAATAGGACAAGCGCTAATTTACTCAGTTGGAAATTATTGATTTTTTTAATTTTGAAGGACCTTTTTTTCTCTCTCTTTTGTTTGACCATAAAAAGTTAGGCTAATTTATGGTTCCGCTGTTGGCCAACTTCACGCTGACCTTATTTGAAATCCGGTTAAAGATTTAATGGATATTTCAATTATTTAAAGTTAAATTTGTGCTCCTCATGACATTAAGAACCTAAAAGTATGCAACACTTGCTATGACCGGATACTTAACCATCAATACAAACTGTGCTAAACTACTTTTTATGTTTACATATTAAATTTAAGCACTAAAAATTCTTTATAAAAGAAAATTGAATTTCGTGCATAAATGAAGTTACGTGGAATTAAATATTTTTTTTTAAATAAATTTCTGAATGTATCGTTGTAAAAAAAAAAATTTCTCAGCAGTATTTTTGAATGTGGCTTAATTGAGCAGATAATATACAAAAAATAGTTCGTTTGAGCTTTAAAAAATTTTTTTTTTGGTTTGACTGATTTTTTAGATAAAAAATTTAACAAAAAAATATATATTCGAATTGAATACAAACGTTTCAATTATTTATGCCTGATTTCTATCACTCTATGGTGTATATTGAAAAGATGGACAAAATAATAAAACGAAATTTTTTGGAAATGTTTAAAAATCGTTTTTGAACTTTTCATATTAAATGAAGTAATGAATTTTTTTTTTAAAACAGTCTTTTGGGGTGCTATTCAAAATTCATCATTGTTTCATGCATTCAAACTTTTTTCACTTATCAGAATAATTTTAAATTAGTAAACATTCTCACAAAAGCAGGAAAAAACAAAATTAATTTAGCAAAAAAACCGAAAACTAAAATATTAAACAAAATTATGAACCAGCAATTTTCGCACCCATAAAATACTTAAAATATGCTCTCAAAGGAACCAATTTTTATGATTTCCGTATTTTGGCATTTCTTTCCTTAGTGCTGCTCCTGCTGCTGCCCGCATTAAAACCAATTTTTACCTGCAACAAATTTTAGCTCATCTTCAATTTATATCATCTTCATGCAGCTTTCATATTTTATCAGAATTACGGTTTGCTCCCGTATCAAGCCGCCAGTACTTGACCACCCATGTGTGGGATGGATTTTTGTTGCATGCTGTTTTATTTTACGTTATATTTTTTTCTCTATATTTTTTAATAAACTCATGTTCATTCGTCAGTTATTTTTGTGTGCTTGTTGTTTAGAGCACAATTTATTGTTATCGCTACCGCCAGCATCATGACACCAGAGCACATAGATACGACATGCATACATACATACATACATACTATGTACACTTGATGCCAATGTACCACGTCTGCTGTCAGTTATAAATTCTAGTTATATTTTCTTATTAGATTAAACATGTTGTGTACGAGTGTACGTTGGTTTCGATGGTGGCGTTGCTTGTGTAGCATGATGAGATGATGTACCACGATATTACGCTAGTATATATGTATGTAGATACCAACGAGACAACAGGAAGGATAAATAAGAATATGTACTGCATTGGGTTTTTCTGCGAACATAACTTTGTACAGTGGTTCAAAGAGGATGCGCTGAAGATCGCACATTAAGTTTCACGAAAAGTTTTCCACAAAGTTTTATACCATATTTAACCTTATTTTAAACGAAATATACACAAAAACTTTAGAGTTTTATTTTGAGGGCAGCTTTCCTTAAAGAAATATTAGAATTTTAAATGGTGTGCTAAGACTTTAAGTCTTTGACTTAATGTTATTTTAGGGTTATTTTTAAATAACTTTTAAGCAGTTTTTTACTAAATTTCCAGCGAATTTTTTAAATTTTACAGCGAAGAATTGTTATTTTCACTTTTATGCCATAAAATCAATTTTTCTGAGAAAAATGCTGAAAAAAATATTCACTGTTCTTCCCGTGAGTGAACGTTTCCACTGTTAAGATAAGTCAGTCAGTCAGTCAGTCAACTCCAACATGATGTTCCTACTTTTGTTGTCGTTGTTTTTGTAAGCACGCACTGATGTTGATATATATTGACAGCATATCCGCAAGCTACAAAATTGTTGTAAATATGTACTTCCCCAAAGCATGTACGTACTACCCCAACCATGTTGTACCACCTGCCGTCATTTCTCCCACCACAATTTCTCATCATTTTTGACTTCGTTTGTCTTTTCGTTGCTTTGTGTTTTTTTCCTTCTCTTGTTATAGAGCCACTGCTGTTGGTCCTTTTGTCTTTTTATATCAGCTGACGTAAACAGTCGATTCGACTATGTCTTTTCAGTTTCCGCTATAGAACCGATCACGCACCTCGGCTGGTCTTTCCTTTTTCGAACCACCTCCTACATCGTATGTACAAACAAATTCTTAATAAGTTACAAACAAAGCAAAGTTAATCTTAACTTGTATGCTGTTGTAGTAAACATGATAATAAATAAATAGCTGCTGGATAGAAATTAAAATAAATTTGCTGTAGGTCTAAAGCACACACGCACACACACAGGCACTGTCATATAATGGCCAACTATAACAGCAGCAATAGTATTGTGCCCTAAAAATAGTTCGTATTGCCCAGTAAACATTTTGAAAGATTGTTGATTCTTCCAAGCGATGAATTCTAAACTCCTCTACAAAAGTTTGATTTTAGGTATTATTTTAATTTCATTTATTCCAATGCATTATGATTCGATAATACTTTTTAGATATTTTCATTGCACTCAAACGACATAAAGTCAAAATATGTGGTAGCCGGGGTAGGTTAGGTTAGGTTTTGGTTGCGGCCATAGCCTCACATAGACCTCAGGAGTCCATAGTATTACCACAAACTCTCTGCTACATTCTATTAGTAAATTCTGGTCCTTTCATTGTGGTGCAAGTCCAACATGAAGGTGCCTTTTGTTACAGCGATTCTTTTGATGTTACTAATGAGCACAAAATATGTTCCATGGTTTCATCTTCCTCGGGTTCATGGTAATTTCTACAGCAGTCGTTGGATACGAAGCCCAACCTGTAAGCGTGATACCCAATATATATCAAGTGTAGTTTTGTGTAAAATTATTCAATCTCATTGAAAATAAATATCGTGTAATTTATCAGTACGTGAAAAAAATGAAACAATAATTCCGAGTTCGCTTGAAAAACTCTATCGCAAATTGCCTGCTGAATCCTTAACAGTTTCTTCAGAACAAATCTCTTGGTATCAGAAAATGATCTGCGTGCGTTGAAAACTTTTGCTTTGGCGATCAAATTATGACTCATTTGCATACAATTATGTTAGCTGGGTGTTTGTAGGCCAAAAAAGAAACAATTTACGCAAACACACGCGCTGTGCCTAAATTTATGCATTGTTTTTGTGAAACATTGGTTGACATTTCAAATGTCATACCAATATGTGTAGGCATGAATTTAAGTTGTGAAAAATTTGTCATTGACCCAATAGGAAATATTTTTTCTTATGTCTTTTATAATAATTGCTCTATTTGTTAGTAACACTTTTGCTCAAAGCAAAGCTGCTTTAAATTTTTTTTTTTTTTGAAAGTGACAAAAAAAAAATTAAAGAAAAAATAGTCAAAAAAATAATTTTAGAAGATATTTGGGTAAAGGCAATTAAGATAAGGCAATAAAGTACATGCATAAAAATTTAAACAAGATCTTCTTTAAGTACCTTTCAACAACAGGCTTTGCTTTATTGAAAATATTTTGAAAACACAGTTATGCCTTCAAATAGAAGGTCTACAACAAGGAGTAAACTGAATGTAACAAAATCTATACTCAGTTTTTATTTTCGTGAATTATTTCTTTTTATAGATCTCAAAAAGTTTATGAAAATTTTATTTTTTTCCATTTCCTTTGACAAATCATCAAGCAGGTCTAAATTTTTTCTTTTAACGGATGGCTTAATGTTGTGCCTTCCAGGAAATTGCTGTTTAGATCCCTTCCACAGATAACCTATTTTTATCTCATTCTCGGAAGAAGTTTTTCATCCCTTCCACGGAAGATCTAATTTTTCGATCACTTCATATACGATGTTACTCTCTTCTCTCTTATCGTTTACGATCGCTACGATCCCAACGCCAAATGACTTTGCAGAGCTCGAGACCAAAACTTGAAAGAGGTTCTTTCAAAAAAAGTTTTAGGATCAAATAATAAAAGAGTTCCTTGTATGAAATGAATTGCATGTAAATGCTTAATTCCAGAGCAACCAAAAAAACTAAATTTTACCTAAATAGTTAAACCATAAGAGATTTCCCAAAATTGAAAGAAAATTCAGTCCATAAAAATTATTCTCAATTATGATCTAATTTCCAGCTGAGATTAATAACGTCTAATGTCACACTCAAAAGTTATGCCATCTAATACGCGTCTGTTAATAAAGCTTTTTCATTACTTTTATTGTCGATGTTCCTTTTGTTGTAGCTGTAACGCAACACACATTCGTTAATTTAGCAATTTTGTTTTGCTATTCATCAAATCATTTGGCTTTCTGCTTTTTACTTTACGATGTGTATTAACAATTCGTTAAATAAATTGTACTCGTTTACTTTATTTAACTGTATTACAATAAAAAGCTTTTGTTCAACTATAAAAGCTTTTGCTCGCTAGCAAAGTCAATAATTTAGTTTGTCGCCATTGCTGTCTTGGTGGGAATGAGAAGTAAAAATAAATTTACCGCTCGCTGTTGTCCTTAATAAGTAAACAAACAGCAGAAACAAAAACAAAAAATGTGATACATATATATATTCGCATTGTGAAGGTCAACAAAAAACAATAACATTGAGAATTTGATTTTTCTGTTATATGATCCCCGCAAATGTTTTATGGTCTTTTATCTGCTTTTACGGGAACATAAATTACAGTGTAATCATTGACAGTAATGGTTAAGTGCTGATTGGTAAGCGAAAGGTCAATGTTCAATTTTTGTTGATTAACGTTGTCAGCAAAAAGATCGCATTACAATTTGTTAGGTGGGTTCGATAGCGTTGTTATATTAATTTATGGTTTTTGATGGACTATATTTGGAATATGTCGTCATATAAATGATGTGATTTGATAGCTTTACAGAAGAGTAAAGCTGGAATTGCGTACAATGTTGGATTATTTTAGCTGATTTTCAATCCTCTTCTTAAGTCCTTCAAAAATGTTTTATGATGCAAATTATTCTAAGTATGAAAGAAAACTTGAGCCTCATAAATCAATAAACTTTATTAAACAATTTTTTTTCTTAAATTGATCAAATGAAACTCTATTAATGCCAAAGACCTTAATAAATATTTTATCAATATATTTTTATATTTTATTTCCCTGCGGTGCGAATAATTTGTGTTTAACTTCAATTTAAAGGAATTCGAACAATATAGCCAAGTATTTCATTAATCATGTTTATTTAAACTTTATTAACTTTTTTTTGGAGGCTTTCAATAAAAAACCTTGAAATATTTTTATTAAATTAACTTTTGTTTTTCTTTTTTTCTGACAGTATTTGCTGCACAAAGAGACTCATACAAACCAAAAGATCTGAATAGCATAAGCAATAACGCAAACGCCATACCGAATGCCATTAGCGGAACCGGAAATGCTGCCAGCAATGGCAATACTAACAATGTTAGTAACGGAAATACAAATTCCAATAGCGCCTCCAGTAGCAACAACACGACGACTAGCACCAACAACAACAGTCACGATAGCAATAAAAGCAACAGTCTGACGAGTGGCGGCAATAGCGCAACCTCAACAACAACAACAACAGCAGTGCTAACAACTGCCGCCCACAGCACAAGTAGTGGCAGTAGCAGTAGCAGCACCATGACCAGCAGTAGCCTACAAAAATCAAGTGGTGGTAGCGCTGGCATCAATCGGAATACCATCGAAATACAGGAAGATACACGTAATGGGCCCTATTTTGATAAGGCTGCATCAAAGAATGTCACCGCATTGTTGGGCAAGACAGCATATCTGAATTGTCGAGTGAAAAATTTAGGCAATAAAACGGTGAGTTTAAACACTTTCTTTAAAAAAAAAAATTTCTCATTAAAATATTTATTTTCGCATTTTGTAACTATGTACATTAATGTCCGAAAAAATTTGCCTGGGGAAAAATATTTTTCAATAGCTAGTGAACTTTTATGAAAGTTTCGTAACTGAAAAAATGCTTCATTCTATTTAAAAAAAAATTTCTCCAATAATCTTAATTAAGTTTTCTTATTGAATTCAATGAAATTCTTTGTACACCATAAAAGTAACTTTCCCGTAAATATCTGAGTGAACATAACAAATCAAACATCAATTTGAACACCTACACTTAACAAGGTCTAATTGAAAAATTACATTTAATGTTAGCAATTTCAATGAAATTTCACAAATTTCAAACAATATCGTAGTAATTAATTTTTATTACAATTTCCAACTCAATTTGCAACGAACGAACAAAAAAAGGTATCACATCAAAACAGTCATTGGAAAAACATTTTATGAGTCAACTGCTTTTAATTTCATTCAATACCCACATTATAGAAAAGTAAAAGGCAAATACCAACATAAAAGTTTTCAAATTAAAAACCCTCGCATTTAATTACTTTAGTGATATCAATGAAATTAATATTACAATCTGACAACTCAACCTAACGTCAACACCCTGCTACTGCTGCTACCTTTTTGTGCTGATCTGATGGTAGTTACCCACCCACACTGCAAACGCCCAATATCAATGAAAAACTCATTAACACCCGCCGAACAATGTAACCTCCCTCGCTGCTTAAGTTGGAGAAAACTGACATTAGCGCCAAATAACCAACAAACCAGCGAACCGACCAACCAATCTTCTATAACACTACCAAACGAGAACCATTAATAACCGGACCCCAAGCAGGCGCATCCGGTTTATGTTCACATTAAATGGCAAACATTTGTTTGGTCCGCCAAAAATTTTTAGAAAACCAAACGTGGGATAACAACGGAAATGTTTTCACTCGAAGGCTTATTTACATTGGTACGGGTATGAGCATAGCTCAGCAGGAGTTGGGGTCTTACGTAGTTAGCTTACGATAAAGTGAATTCAACTCAATGATGGTAAACATATGAATTCAAAGTTAAATTCTAAATGGATTTAGGACTGTTTTGGCATTGTGGCAACGTCGCTACGATAACGAAACAAATAACACAGCAACAACAACAAAATAACTAAGGATAACAAAATCAAAAAATACAAAAATACTATAAACAACGTACAAAATAATCTTTGTTTTTCGGAGACTTTTCTAATTAATCATGTGGGCGGACAAAATATGGTCAGTCAATCCGCCCAAGGGTGGCATAATTAACATAATGCAGGGAAAGAAAACAAAAAAAAAGAGGAAAAAAACACTGAATCGCTGAAGTTGTAACTAATTAATGGAATTTTAATATACCACACTAGAAAAAAAATATTGTACTTCTTACACAGATATACACATACATATGTATAACGATTGTATATAAAGAGTATGTTGTTTGTGTTGACATTAACAAAAGTTTGATTATTATTGGTATGTAAAACTAGTAATTAATTAAATAAATGGTTGAAGAACATAGATTTTATCTACAGCGATGGGTGGGCTTTAGCAAGTGGAGCCAAATTATGCATTATTGCATATATTTTTATGTTAGGGGATGTACAGTAATTACGTGAGGTGTTATTGCTATAGTTTGAACCCCCTTTTGCTTTGGTGAGCTTGTGTGAGATCTGTTGAGATCCTCCTATCTTTCTCTCACGTGAGACTCACCCTTTAATTTTAATATAATTAAATTTATTTCATATGTTCATGTATTTTGCTTCATACCACCAAATACCTATGCGTAAATGCTGATGCCTTCTATACACTCGATATATAATGCTTCAGAAAGCTTCAATAACATACCGTAGCGTACCAGAAATTTTTAATTTGAAATATTGTCAACAGAACGTTACCGATATCTTTCTAATATATTTCAAATGTAATGTCATAAATGCAATCATGCTGAAGTGTTTCCGAAAGGTTTCAGATTCAACGTTTTCAGAAATTTTCAAATGAAGTCTTTCTGACACGTTACATACGAAATTTTTCAGATGACAAAAATTGAGTTAGATACGAACAAGCCTTTCAAATTCTTTTATGGTCAAAAAATTTAGCTCTCTGTTGCATATTTTAAGGCTATTATTTTTGTTTTTTGTATATTATTTTTAAATTAAGAAATAATTTATTTATTTTAATTCAAAAGTCAAAATTAATTTCACGCCAAAGCGACATAGCTAGTACTACTAATTAAAAAACATGAAGCTAAATATATTTTGCAAGCAAAAAACTTTTTGAATATTTAAATCCATCTATAATTTCGCTTTTACTATACAGCACATATCAAATGTAAATAGCTTCTTCAACTTTTCGCAACAAATTGAAGGGATGCTGTTAATTTCGTAAACATTTATTCCGAGAAAAAAACCCATTTTTAGTGAAATGTCAACTAATGCCATACATTGACAGCATCTCATTATGTTAGCGTCAAACGCACCTTTACCAGATGTCAAAATTTATTCTATAAAATATTGTTGATATAACATGTCAAATACAAATCGTGTTACAACGTGCTGGAGTTTCAAAAAGTTTTACTAGAATCGACAGTACAGTACAAGCGAATCTAACAAACGCGTGTTACTTTTGATAAAGGACTACACATAACCCATACCAGTCACATGCATAAATATGTAGGTTCAGCTGGTGGTAGTGAGCGCTTGTACAAAAGGTTATTCGAAAAAGTAATAAATTGACATAGTTTATATTGATGTGGTGGTAAGCAACTTTTACCTTCTGCCTAATTCTTGAAAGTTACAACAAAAAAAAAAGAAAAACAAAAAATTATGCACAGTGATTTGTTATCATGAGTAAATTAAAAATAATTGCAAGTTGCTTGATTACTTTTGTGGCTGTAACAAAATGGAGTAGAGATATATGCTTGAAACTATGCAACATAAAAAAAAAAGTTTTATTTTTAAATTATTTTTTGGGTTTAGTGACACAGTTGGGTCAAAGTTGAACTATGAACACCAAAAATGTTCTAAGGAAATTTTAATGTGAGCAACTGTTCGATGGAACACTCATGTTGAAAAAATAAAAGGAGAAAAGAGAAAAGCTTAAGATCAGAAGGGAATTCTCTTAAAGGGAGAGGAACAGGTAATGAGTGTTTTCCTCCTTTTCTTGCCCTTATGATATAATATATAACATCGAATACTTGTCAAAAACAGAAGATTATGCTCTCAAAATAGATTTTCTCTAATAACTTGAAAACTTATAAAGATATTGCACAATTTTCAACATTTTTGAAATCAGAACTCTCAAATCAATGGAAATTGATACCAACTTTGTAGAAAAGCTTCAATCATATCCCACCTTTGTATGGGAGGTAGGCGTGTCCGTGAACCGAATTTTTTCATAAACACAAATTTTTGTTGTTTTAAGCTATAAAACAACTGTATAAAATAACGCTATTATTACTAATTATGGAGACCGTACCATTCAATCACATCCACTGTGCGTCACCAACAATTTTATTTGCATACTTTTAGGGGCCATATGCAAATACTCAGTTTAACAGACAATAGGAAACAAATTTATTTATTTTCAGTATTTTTTTTGATCTTTTAATGATTTTGTGTATGGCATGTGCATTATTCTCCCTACCTTAAAAAAAGTGATACTTGTGAAATTGGGAGTGTTCGAGTTAGTAAATAGTAACCGCAGTGGCACTCAATTTGCATCTCTGTTGCAGATGTTCAGCTGATTATTTGCTGAATGTGTTGTTGGTATTTCAACATAATTTGTAATATTGCCACAACTACTGAATCTCGAACACATCCATTGTCATTTTGAGAGAAATAGCAGTCAATATAAGAGGAGGAAAATGATTTCTTAATAGGCAGAGATTAACATTTTTCAACGATTTATCTGAAATTATAGCAAAATATGTACGCAGGTAATACCTGAGTGTTGATTCATTGAGTTGCTGATATAAATTTAATGAGATTCCTGCGAAAAAATACATTACAGTTGTTAAACGCGTTATTTAAGGAGTATTATTTAATTTTTTGTTTTATTTGAACAATCATATAGGCATATAATGTATTTAAAATCTGTAAGTCTGAGACAGAATGAGAAAACTTTAAAAGGAGATTTACTATACAAACTAACGCATCATACTTATGACAATAATGCCTTTCTTAGAGTTGGGCGAAATATAATAAAAATATCTTATTATTTTGAATTTTTAGCATTGAAGTTATGAAAATTTACAGCTCTAGAGTATAAAATTAAAATGATAAAAAACTTGAGATTTTCATTGCCTAGTTTCCAGCTCCAATTGCAAATACTTAAAAAATTGTTCATATTACATATTGTAAATTTTTCAATCACTGTGCATCACAGCTGCTACTTCCCTTCTTAGAATTCTCAAATTTAAAACTTTTTGCATTCATTTTAGATCTGTGAGTCTGTTGAAAATTCTATCATTGTTGCTCTATGTATATTTTTAGACGCATTCATTTCCTTTGTCACTTGTCGTCTGTCACCTGCGACCGTTTTGTCAAATGTATGTTGACGTCGACTTCAATTTTGTTTTTTTTTTGTGTCATGGTGCAAAAACTAAACTTTTCTTACACCTTCATGCATTCAAACATAGACATACAAAACAATATGAACATACAAAAGTTTTGTGTGTCCTTGTAAAGGAATTCTTGTGTGGTGTTGTTTTTGTTTTATTGTGGCAACCATGTTGCGCCACTTTTCTTGACAGTTACTTTATAATTTGTCATACGTGCGACATTTTTGCCCTCCACTGCTTGAGCATATAACACAATAAAAACAATTTTTAGCTAAAGCGCCTAAAAGTATGCAACGAAACGCGCAAAACTTTTTTTAGAGCAACAGCAGTTGCAAATAACAAAACCAAAAAAAAGAAAGAATAATTATCACCTGTCAGTGTGGTAAGGTGCCAGTACTACACATTGTTGCTGCTGTTGTTGTACATAGAACTGCTTTACATTGTTGTGTTATTGCTGTTGTTGTACCATGTGTCATCCTGAGAAAGACGAATTGCTGGCGCACAGCAGCTTGAATTTGAATATGAATCGATTTCGTTTACAATGTTGTGCTTACTTCCACATATATGTGTTTGTGTGCGTATGTGTGTATTTAATATCCGTGTTTTTTGGCGTGTACGGGTGCTTACAAGTTTTGTGTAAGGGTAACAGGCGTTTCTTTGGAGTTTCGTGTAAAAAGTTTCCTCTTTTTTTTCGTTTTATTTCTGTTTCTTGTAATAAAATGCGTGTTTACAGAATCGTAAAAAATTTCCCTTATCGATTATTTCTTACACACAAATACATTCACATATATTTTTTCGAACTCACATACACTCGTGTCTTTATTTTACGAGTTGTAGTAAGTTTCGTATTGCTATGTTTTTTTTTTTGTTTCTGTTTTGTTTGTGCTACGCGGATTGTTGAAAAATATTGTAAAAGATTTTATTATTTACAATAAAAAATCTGCTGAAAATGTTCAAAAAAGTGCTTCATTGTTTGCGTTTGTGCACGTAAAATTTTACTTTAATTCCTCGCTTTATGACATTGTTTGTATGAGTGGTTTTTTAAGGTTTCTTTTTTTTTCGGATAATCGCATTGGGGTGGTGATATATCGAGAGAAGTTTTCAAAGTCTAGACTTAAGAGGGTTAACTTTTATTTTCAAACTCTAAAATATTATTTTGGTTTCAACCAAATAAAATTTTATTTTTTGAAATTTATTGACACTAACCCTATGTTAGACATATGATGCTTTTGTATTTGCTTGGATAACCACTTTTGGAGTTTTGCTGAATAATCTGAAATTAAATTAAACATATCAAAAATTAAGGAAATTAAAGCTGTTATATTTTGAGATAAAAGGATAATAAAGTTTATTGGTAATACTTGCAAATCTTGCTTAATGTTTTGCCTCAAGTATATATAAATTTGAAGTTTTTCTTTTAATGACGTTAAAATGATTGTTGTTGTTGTTGTTGTGGTGTTCGTGGAAGTATTATTGGTTTTTCGAAATATGGACTATTTCAGTTTTCGGGCCTTGATATATCGAGAACTATGGCTCAACGGACAAAATTGTAATATTACTCTCTCAGTCTTATCCCAAGGTATTCTCATGCAAAATTAGAATTTTATCGGAGAATGTGTTGTCCCTGATGTGGTATAAGAAATTTTGAATGTCTCTAAAATAAGTTTTGCATGGGTGACCTTATCAATATAGGCAGTCACAGAAATGCCAAGGGTTGTTGTTCTAGTTATTAACCATCCCTCAGCTTTAAAATTGGGGATACTTTGAATATTATCATGAAGCATATATTGAAGTCTTACTCACTAGCACTCACACTATATAATCCGAGTAGCTTTTTTTAAAAAAAAGCGAGTGAGCGAGTGTTTCCTTATGCTAATTTGAAAAATGCTGAAATAGTCGAAAAATATTGAAAAATCGAAAAATGTTGGAAAAGTAGAGGAATACTGAAAAATACTAATAATCGAAATATAAATAATGTTTTATATGTTAGAAAGTTCAAAAATATTGAGAAATTCGAAAAATGTTGAAAAGTTAATGTAGCTATGTAATACATAGTGTTACAAATAAGATCTTTTAAATTTAAGGATTTCAATTTTTGGTTCCAAAGTTTATTTTTGGATCCAAAGTTTAATAAACATATGATCCAATTTTTAAGCTTTTTAAGGTAAATAACTAAAAGAATAATTTATATTAAAACGATAAAGAAAAAATCATCAATTCGCCGTAATTTAAAACTCATACACCGCATTAGTAAAGTGTCTTTGTATTTTTTAATTGCAGATGTTGTTACAAGTCTCCTGGGTGCGACATCGTGATATACACCTACTCACGGTTGGTCGCTACACGTACACATCGGACCAGCGCTTCCGTGCAATACATCAGCCACAGACTGAAGACTGGATTTTGCAAATCAAATATCCGCAACATCGAGATTCTGGCATTTATGAATGTCAAGTTTCGACAACGCCACATATGAGTCATTATATACATTTAAATGTTGTGGGTGAGTAAAAAACTAATTTAAAAAAAAATTTAGTTTAAAAAAAATGTCTAAAAATATGCAATAAAATATATCAAAATTTTAAATGAAATAGCAGTTGCAGACATGAGCGCTTTGTAGAGCATGCATTTAAGCGCACGCTTTTGCCTATGTGCCAAAACTAAGTTCTTCTTCCAACTCTTTACAGAGCCCTCTACTGAAATCATTGGTGCTCCTGATCTCTATATAGAAAGTGGCTCTACCATAAACCTAACCTGTGTCATACTTAATTCACCGGAGCCACCAGCCTATATATTCTGGAATCACAACAACGCTGTAAGTGCATTAAAGTATAAAACCAAATGTATATTATTTTATCTATGTACCTTTCTATCTACGTACATATGTATGTGTATGTAGCTTTATAGATTTTAATTTAATTTCACAGAGATTTTTTCCCATTATTTTGTATTATTTGCGCTTGAAGTCTTTGGGTTTCGCTTACACAAGAACACAAATCGAAACAAAGAAAGTAAGATAAAGGAAAGCTAACCCTTTTGGGCACGTTTTTTACATAAAGCGTTATACAATTTACAACAAACCACCTCGGAACGCCTAAATGAATGCTACGTTTTTTTTTCTATATGCTCTTCACTTTTGATATTATTTTTTTCGCCATACCTACCTAAATTTTATGCTTTTTTTTTCATTGTGAGTGTTTTGCATAGAGTAGTGTTGCTCGAAATTTGCTATTGTGGCGTTTTTTTCCTAAATACAAAAAACTTTCCATTAGTTCCGGGTTTCTATTCAGAGATTTAATTTTATTGTTTCCCCTTTTTTTCTTTTTATTTTTCTGGTTTCCATAGCTTTTTTTCTTATTTTTTTTTGTTTTTTTTTAGTTTTTTTTTTGTTTTTTTTTACTTTTTTTTTATTTTTGTTAGTGTTGGTTTTATTTTGTTGCTGCTGGTATTTGGTATTTTTTTTGTTGTTGTCTTGTGTTCAGTGTCTTTTGCTATTTGTGCTGTATTTTAATTTTCTTGTTTTGCATATTTAATTTACCCTACCAGAAGAACTTAAAAGACATCCTTGTGTTCTCTTCGCTCTTATTCTTTTAACAATTTTGCATTCTTTTCTTTTCAATTCGATTTCGTATTTTATTTTTATACCTTCGTTTCTAATTTTATTTCTTAATTCAATATGGACTCAAGTTTAATAATGTCTGTGTAGAGCTCTTTAAGCTGAATTGGTATTAAGGGTCCTTTAGTAGGGATTAAAGTTTTTATTGATTTACGTTCAAAATGAAAGAAAAAAGGTGAGAGTTTTCATTTTGTTAGCGTGTGAAATTAAAATAACTTGAAGGCCACATTTGCGCGATTGGAGTTTTTTTTTGAGTGGGTCGTATATTTTTTTACTACAACAAAATAGGTTAAATGGGTTTGAGAAAAATTTATATTAATTTTTGCTTGAGTATTATAAAATATTGTTTACTGCAATTATATTGCTGAAACAAAGTGTCTTATGGACTTAAGGCCTAATTTCCGATTAAGTCGATATATTTTTAAAATAAAGCCAAAAAGTGCTATATTTCATTTTGTTAAATTGAAAATGCTATAAAGCTATGCAAACAAATATAATTGGGCGTATTAAAGGAAAATTTTTATTAGTAATTTTTTATACAAACAAGCAACCTTAAATCAGGCAAAAAATTGTTTTATCGTTTCACACAAAACAAAGTAACGTTAATCTTGTTATCCTTTTTACCCATGCAATACCATACCTAAGATTCAAAGGATTTCATGCATAATAAATTTGCAGCCATTTATAATAAAATTTTGAAATAATTTTTCATACAATTTTTTTTTTCATCACATTTTGCTTTTTTTTTTTACTCTACGGACACACTCAATTTCTTATAATTTTTTCTGTTTTTATTCCCCTTTGCATACCCTACATACAGTATGTTCATTTGTCATTTCGTTTGTAATGCACAGATGCTGACGTGGAGGCTATAGAAATATGTATACAGTGTATGCCATTTTAAGCTCTCCGAGCCAATATTTCTACATTGCAGATTTGTTTGGAAAACGGTTTTATAAAAAATTCTTAAAATTGGAAAATATAATGAGGAAAATATTTTTTATTATTTTATTGTAATACCTAAAAAAATAAAAAAAAAATTTATGACGTCATGGAAAAAATGTCACAATTAAATAATAAAAAAACATTTTTCCAGTTTCAAGCAGTTCTTACGGAAAATCGGTAGTTTTGGTTAAAAATACCTTTTTACTATTAGTGCATTGTAGCACACTTCATTTTTGGCAATGCCAAAGATAGCGCACCCTTATTATGTAGTCCTTATCATCTTTACTTTTCCTGGCTTTCATGATTTTTTCTTTACATTACAGATTATCAACTACGATTCACCACGTGGTGGTGTTTCAGTTGTCACTAACAAAGGTGAAACAACAACATCATTTCTGTTGATTAAATCTGCACGACCCTCAGATTCAGGACACTATCAATGTAATCCATCGAATGCAAAGCCTAAAAGTGTAACGGTACATGTGCTCAATGGTAAGTAAATGCGAGGAGTATATATCTTATAAAAAAAATACAAAAAAATACAAAAAAAAATAACAAATTGGCTGCTATTTCTGTGGTGATTTTTTATTTTGTTTTTTTTTTCCCTTATCTGCGTAATTTTGTTATCTAAATATTTGAAATGAAAAATATAAAAGACCCCCATACGCAAGGACTTTATAAATGTTAAAGTCAAATATTTTTTGGGTAGCTTTTGTTTACATATCTCTTACTGTTAAATGAAAGTAAATGCTACCTGGCATTAGTTAAAGGAAAAAACATTCTTTCATTTATGGACACATTAAGAGACACTGACAAAAAATGTTTTTTTTAATGATTTGAGATTTGATAACTGGTTACACCACACAAAGAACTTTATGACATTACAATTTAATTTAACTGAGACATTCTAATATTTTTTAACAACAACTGGGAGACGACGTTCTACGTTTTGGTTTAAATTTTGCATGAATAAAGCTTAAGATAAGATTTAGAAAACCATATTACAGTTTTGTACAGTATAGTTTTGTTCACGAGATATCAAGCTTGAAAAGCTGAAATTTCCCCAACTATTTATCAAAAATTTACACAACCATTCCAGGACAACTATTTTAACGTCATAGCAAATAACTGCAAATTTATGTAGATTTAAGCCAAAAAATTAAAAAAGTTTTGGGAAGACATCAAGAAAGTGCCTTTGCTATCATTTTTATCTCAATATCCATACCATGACATATATATTATGTATTTAACAGTCTGATTATGAATGCTGAAAAGGTAAAAGTCAGCACAGTACCTGAGGCTTCTTGCTTTAGATGTGTGCGATTATTGCTAACAACGTTGATGATAATGTCGCCTAGTATAGAACTTAAGTTTGAAGCAACTTTTCGTTCACATGCTTGCACGAAGAACTGGCAGTCCTCCGGCTATGTGACTTTGAAACGCTAGGACTTATTTGAAAATGCTCTTATAGCTCGTCTGTACTATTTCTCATTCTGCGAGGGTTTTTCTTATATATTTCGAAAAAAAAAAAAAATATTTATCAAGTTTTCATTGAACTCCTTCCATTTTATGACTACCATGAAGAAATTAAATATTTAAGGATGTAAAAATAAAGTTTATTTATATAAATTAAAGTTTAACAAATGACAACTTATGTTGAACCAATCTGACAAATTAACTCACACCCTTACGTTTTACTGTCTTGCGCTTTCACTCACAAGTCAGGGAAACATGTTCTTTATATCAAAAGCTCAAAGCCGGTGCTTGTAGTAAAAACTCTCCTTGATTTATTCAAATGGGTTCGTATATTATTACATCTATGCTATTGAAATCTGTGTTGTTGAGATAATTTTTGGCATTGTGAAAGTTAAAACCCTTCTTATTTAATTGAACTTCTTTTTCTTAGTGTACACTCAGGAAAAAACTCAATGATTTAAGGTTTGATTCCACCATAAACGCTTATGACTTACCGCAAATACCGAACAAGTTTAAATTAAAGAAAAAAATTTTCGATAAATGGTAATTTGAAGTCTTTTGCGATTGAAATAAAGTTATAAAATATTATTTTAAACACTTTTCAATTTCAAAATGAGCTTAAAGTTGTTTGTGTTAAAAATAATTAAGGGGATAAATGTTATTTTTGCTGCCTTCAACATTAATACTTACGGCTTTAGAACAAAATTAAAATTTTCAAATTTATAATGACATATTTCCCTGAGTGTACGTATTGTACTTGCAATAACAAAAAAAATTTCATAATTTTTTATGGTACAATGCGGTGAAATAAAAAAAAATCTTACTAGCGGGTGGTTTTTCCTTTTCAATAAAATTAGGCAAATATTTTTAAGTTGCTCTGCCAAAACAAAAGGAGGAATTAAAGCAAGAAAAATACTGCAATATCTCACTAACAGGCATGTCCAACTGATGCCATTTTGTGGGTACACTTTGAAAGGAGTAAAGTATTTGTTAAGTGTATTGTTGCTGTGATGCACAGTGATATGTTTACGTATTAAAATAATTATGGATAAAGATAATCTGATTCTATTTGAGTTAAGTTTTTAAGAAAAATTTACATAAACTTTGGTGAATTTTCTCAAGTTCTCAAAATAAGTTTCTTACAATGATTTTGGGTAATTATTTTTCTAAAAAAATAAACCTTAATGTTAAAGCGATAAATCACAAATGAATAAGATATTGCATTAAAAATTTAAAATGATTTAAACACAACTGGCTGATTTTCTTTTATAGTGATATAGATGGAACTAAGTATAATTTAAACTGATTCTAGTAATGAGCCACGAGTTATTTGTTCTAACATGTGTATCCTTATTCTAAAACATGGTTTAACGATAGAATTTTAAGGACATTTTTAAGATATGTGTGTGTGGATACTTTCATTGTATTAAACTATTCTTATGATAATGTTATTCAAAAGGCAGCGCTAAGCACAGTGCGTATTTTGTATTCAGCAGTTCGGAATGCTGCATTTCCGTTAATGCGCAGCATGTTCGGCTTTTTCGACAAATCTTTGTTAACTTCCTTTCATTTTACTTGTTTTTGTTAGCGCTGCTGGTGCTGGTGCTGTTACCTTGACATCTCCTAATCCTGTTAGAGCTGGATTATGTGGAATTATCAGCATGCTTCCCTCTGATTTTGTGTAATAATCACTACACAATCAAACTTTTTTGTTCTTTTTGTTGTTGCCGTTCTAACTGATTTTAGCGGTGTTTTCTTTTGATTTTCTTTTTTATCCCTTAACAACCCCTATTCTATTTGTCAAAAGGAAGCACGCGTTGATTTCCATGTACGCCAACTGTGCTGTTTGTGAATATATTTCGTTCTTTTCACCATCTGTGTATGATACACGTGTGCGCCCTTGGCTTGGGTAACAATAGGGAGCTAAGCAAGCAGCAGAGTGACCTTACACGTGTAACGCATAAAATCAAAATGAAACAAGGTAACACCATTACAAAAGCTTCCACTCAATTTAGTTAATAAGCTTTGGAGCAGCAACTAAATACATTTGCATGAGTCTCTTTCTTTTATTTTCGATTTTTTTTTTTTTTTTGGTATTATCAGTGATTTTATAAAGATTTGCTCTTGTGAGGGTTGTTTTACTGGATTTTTCTTTAATTTTTTTTAGGAAATATATTCGGCTTTTTGGGTTAAGTTGATGTTTAGTCTTAGATTTTCTACAGTGTATTTGAATGAAACTCACTGGAAAGCAGCGGAAAAGTTTAACCTTAGAACTGTTTAAGGTGGTCAACGGGGAGAGAAAAATTAGAAGAGAATAGGAGAAGTCTTATAAAGACCTCATGTCCAATAAGATTTTGACTGAAGATTGATATATACATTAATTATATTTCCTTTTACACCATAAGTTGATCAGGCCTCCTCTGATTTGCTTCGGAAACGGAATTGAAACACGAAGCTTATGGCAGGTTCAGGCAAAAAAGATAAACTCATCAGATTATCAGCACTATAACAGTCCGAGTTAAAAGTTCAAAAAAAAAAAAAAAATTTTAACCATTGGATTTAACAGAGCTATTGACATTCAATTTTGGACTTCAATTCTCCTTCCGAAATAAATCGGAATCAGAATTGGCCTTTGAAGAAAGAAATAGCAGTTATTTATTGATATTGATGTAATACTGCAAAAATGATTACATAAGTCTATTTTTTTGCAAAGCCATTAATATCTTATGTGTTCTAGAACATTAGAAGATAAAGAATATACAAAAAAAAAGACAGTTCCCGATAATACTCTAATTTAATTATTGCACTCATAAATTAACTGACTTTACGTTTGTTTATTTAAACGTCATAAATTATTTGCAAGAATTCAATTTGCTTAAACTTATCAGTAATGACCATTTTGATTTATTTGAAAATTTTTAAAGTCTAAAGATAATTATTTCCCAAGCTATGCGTCAACAATATTCCGATAGATTTATGAGCTTCTTTTTTTTTGAATTAGTTAGAAACTTCTTCATCTTAGTGCATACGCTTTTTTCAATTAGCTAGAAACATCTTCTTCTTCTTAGTGCACACGTATTCATTTCCATTTGGTATATAAAGAGCTAAAGTGCTGACTTAGGTATCAAAAGTTAGCTGAAACTTCTAAAGCTACGTCTGAAGATAAGAACTCTGCTCGTAAAATGACTTCCAAGCTATTTATTCTACAGCTGTGCCTGCTTCTACTATCTTATGCCTGGGCACCACCAGGTAAGCAATATTGTAATGTTTCTCTTTTCGCCAATTGTTATAGTTAACCATTTTAAATCGATTCAGTTGAAAGTGCTGCCATTAGTGTTGAAGTGCAACCACTTAAAAATTTGGAAAAACTAGCACCTTTTATGCACGGCGAAGTAGAAACACTTAGTGCAGAAGAAGAAGTTGGTTTCGGTTATGAGAATTGTGAAGTTGAGAGTTCCAGTCCTAGTTCCAGTCCTGGTTACGGTTCCTGTTCTGATTCTAGTGAAGAAACAAATGAGAATTGTGGATTTGAGAGTTCCAGTCCTAGTTCCAGTCCTGGTTACGGTTCCTGTTCTGATTCTAGTGAAGAAACAAATGAGAATTGTGGAGTTGAGAGTTCCAGTCCTAGTTCCAGTCCTAGTTCCATTTCCTGTTCTGATTCTATTGGAGAAACAAATGAGAATTGTAGTGAAACTGATGAAACTTCTGAAGAATGGCCATAGTTGTGACCATAGTTTTTCGGAAACTAAAGATTGTATCAACATCGTTAATGTTTTCACTTAATGCTGTTATAAATGTTATATGATATAAAATTTATAAAAATATTAACAGCAGGCAACATATGCAATCTTTGCAACTAAATATACTATTCTTTAACGAGCTAAAATTATGTATATAAATATATAACTTTATACATATATATGTAAATGTGTATTTTGAAAGCGGTTTTGATGAAACTTGGGAAATTAGTGCAAACGTTTCGATAATTTTTAACTATTCCGCAAACCATGTGATGAATATGGTAAAGTGATGCAGACATAAATATCTTTAATTTAACCAAAAGTAAGTGGAATTGTAAAAGAAGGCGTAAAACATTTTAAGGTTCGAAAATTTTGATTGAATATTACTCGAAAAAGGCAACTTTGATTTTCATGAAAGTTTTGGATATGGTACCATTAAAAGCAGTCAGATGTATGAGCTAAGTCATTATACAAGTAAAACTCGTTGAAGGACGTTTCACCGCTCACAATATTTATAAGCGTTATAACAGGTGAACTAATAATGTAATCGTTATGAAATCCAGGCATTTCGTAACCAAAATTGAGCCTGTGGGCGTAACACCTCCCATTGTTATATTTAGTTTTTTGTGATAGTAATCCTAATTAAAGTTACTGTAGAGATGTCGGTTAATGTATAATTTGAAATCAAATTAAATTTGACGAAATCGCGTCAGTGGGCGTGGCACCTTCCATATACACAAAAAGTTGCAAGCGTTATTTTAAAAGAACTAGTGCGGCAATTAGTATGAAATCTAATGTAGGTGGCTTACATGCTACATATGATTTAAAAGCGGGAAAAATGCCACTAGTGCGCGTGATAAAATTTCCATTCAAGTCAAATACTTTAAGTATATGAGCCATTTAACTAAAATTTGATATATGAATGATGTTTACAAAAAGATTTTTCTGGATCGAAGTCGAATAGAATTGTTCTAGTGGGTGTAATACCAACGATCACAAATTTCTTGAACAAAAAGTAGCTGGAGCTGGAAAAGTGGGCGTGTCGTATTTTTTGACTTTTACATTTAATTTTTCGAATTTTTAACATTTATCGACTGTTTCTTTTTCAACCTTTTCCATATTTATTTTGAATTTTGCATCCCTTATCTACTTTTTCAGAATTTTCACTTGGTTTTTTGATCTTCCAACTTTTTTCAAAATTTTTTCATTTTATTATTGACTTTATTAGCCTTTTCTCAATTTAAAAGAATTCATCATTTTATTTGTTTTTATGTTCAAAAGGATATAAAAATGATATTTAATTCAAAAAATATTTAAACATTATTTTTAAACCAGAATATCGTTTATTTTATTTTAAACTGCGATATCTATTGTTGAATAAATTTTCGATTATTATGCATGCGATATAATTCTTCACTATTGAGCATCGCAGTATAATTTATATATATTTTTAATGGCTGCGAAGAAAGTTTAACTTTAATTCAGTGGTACAGTATGTCATATATGTAATTGGTAAATATATAATTTGAAATGGTAATTTTCTTAATTTTCTTATTTTAAGACGCTGATGTCTGCTGTTTGATATCAATTACAACCCATATGTCTATGTTAGGTGTGATTAAACTTTAGTATTGCAACATTATATTGAAAGAATTTTGGTGGCTGCTGAAAATTTGGTTTTATTTTAGTATGCATAACAAGGCGTATGAGCGACATAATTTCAATTCAATTAAAAATGAAATATCTTATACTTTATTATACATCGAATTATGATATGCTTTCTTCGGTATACATGAAAGTTTACAAACTTTTTTTTTTTCTTATAGCTGCAAAAAATATTGGCATAGATATTTTAATTGGACATGTTTATTCTGGGTAAAATTACACTGATTATTTAGTTTAAAAATAGACACCAATGCAGTCTAAAGATGCCCTTACATATTTAATTGATTTAACATGACGTATGAGTGACGTAAAACTCAATAAAATATTTTCTCACTACTATCAAATGATATACAAATTATTAATATTTGATATAGCTTTGGATCAATGCTATTCGAAATAATTGTTGTATTTTTAATGCTCAACAATAATATAAAGGTTATATTCATCACTGGTCTCAGTGTAAACAATCTGAACTTTTTCCTCTACAATAAAAAGTTTTTACAATTTTTCAAAATATATTACATTTCATACATTATATTCTAAATATGTTATTTAAAATTTATATTATGTTACCAATGCTTGAGTTATAGAGCAGCAATAAAGATGTAAATTAAAAACAGGTGTTTCTCATTCCGTTTCCAGGGGAGTTCCCAGCAGCAATGCAGCACGCGGCACTGTCACATCATCGAATGTCTCCAAGTCATTATCTATTGCTATACCTTTCGATATACTGTTGCAGTTTAGCGTATTCCAGGCGTTATATGTGGCTGCATGCGCCAGCAGTCAACTAATGAGAAAACAACTGCAACGACTGTTAGCAGCACTAATGCTGCTCATATGCTATGTGTTAGCAGCAATTCAAATACAAAGTAAAAGCAGCACAGCAACAAAAAGTGGTATCCTAGAAGGTAGCAAATGTTGCTGTAATTGTTTGTTGCAGGTAAAGCAAACAACAGTTGAACAACAACAACAGCAACAGCAGCAGCTACAAACGCAACATAGAAAGCATCAAAATACGCTGTTAACAACAACATGTTGTAAAAGTAACATGCTGTTGTCAACAACAACAACAACAAATGATGTTGTCAATATTGCTACTGCTGTTGATGACTCCTCTAATCAATCAAAGTGTCATAGTTGCAGCAGCAGGACAAATTCCTGCTATTGTTGTTGTTGTTGTTCGAGTCGGCATTCATTGCTGCCCTTGCTGTTACGACCCTATCAAATTGAATCGGATATTAGGTGAGTGGTTGTGTGTTAATGAATCATTTTTATACTACACCCATATAAAAAAAACAGACATCCTTCAATTGCACCACCCACCTCCTTATTGAATACTTTTTCAAAAAAATAAAAAAAAAATAAAAAGAAAAGAGAAAATCTACGTCTTACTGGCTATTTCAAATGACAAATTGAATCATGCCAAAGGAAGTATGTTGATGAGCCTTGTTTTTGGTACATAACTTTTCATTGTTGGTCGTAAAATTGCCACAAAATAGTTGCTCAAGCAATGAGGTCGAAAAAATGCGACTGGAATTATGTCTTAAAAAGTTAAATCATCGATATGAATAACGGTCCTAAGAAAGGCAAAAAAAAAGAGATCCCAAAAGTTTAATTTGAAGATTGCCATTTTCCATACTTTAGGTCCCAAAAAGTTTAAGCGTAAAAATGGTACCCTTGAGAAGAAAAATTAATTTTCTCCCGAATTTCATAATAAATGGCTCAAGACTAGAGAAAAATCTCCACAAAAGTTACTATAAAGGAAACGGGCACTATTTACAAGAAAATATTTGGCTTCAATTTGATAAACACTTACATCAATTCCTTCGTGTTAAGTTTTTGTTCATTATTCCCAAATTATCTGAAGACGAAGTTTCTTTTTTATTAAAAATGGCTAATATTGATACGTAAATTGAGACCAAATTTGTTTTATAAATTTTTTCATTTTACTTAGTGGTAATTATTTTGTGAGCAATTTGATTTCATTCGCGACCAACACAACTACTTCGCAACGCTTGATTCTCAAGCCATAAGAAAAGTCATAAAATTCTTTAATATATCTCGATGCATTTGTATATCTTAACTGAAGAAGCAACTGTAATTGTTTACTTGTGTTGCATTCGTTTATGTAAAGTGTAAACTCATTGGAGTGTGTGTATTTATAAGTCTAAGTTTTAAGTTTACTTTTCTACGTAACTAAATAAAATATTTATAATTTTTTTTACAACTACAACGTAATTAAAACTACAAAAAAATACAATTTAAAACTAAGCTCAGAAAAAAAAACGAAAAAATGTTGAAGAAACTCTTAATATAGAAAAATGTAAAAGGAAATTGTAAGTAAGTAAGCGCGTGTTATACTAGTATGATATTAAAAAAAACAACTTTCTGTAAATAGCAGCTATTTTCAAGCTATAAATGAGATTTATAAAAAAAATTCGCTTCTACTAAATATTAACATAAAGATATTTAAAATAGCAGAATTTAGCTAAAAGCAAATCATTAAAAAAAAAAATTAATTACTTAAAGCAAAACAAAAACAAATGTTACCAAAGTTACATAAAAAATCTCTTTCACAATGCAGTTTAACATAAAAGAACATTAACAAAAAAACTTAAATATATATGAAAATAATAAAAGAACAAAGAAAATCAACCACAAAATCGGTTTAAGCTGACAATTAATCATACCGTAGTTAAAGAAAATAAAAAAATACAAATAAATTGAATCATTAACAAATTCTAAGCAGTAAGTATACATAACGACGCCTAAAATCATGCAGTGTTTTTATGCTACAGTCCAAAATAGTCTAACTAATGAAAAGCTATAACATTGGTAAGCTGGTATTACTCTCGTGAATTAAAAGTATGATTTTCCGAGTTTGATGTAATTTAGACCTAATTTATTAAGGGTGCAGGGGCTGTCAGAATTTTAAGGAAATCGATTTTTTTTGAATTATCTTAAAGTATAATATCTTAAAAATATATACTAAAAAATTTGAAGTCAAACTGACAATTACTTTTGGAGTTATTCGGCAATAATCAAAGGGCTCTCGGTAGTAAGAGTACACAAATTCATGTGTCTCTTGTCGTTTTTCTCAAAACTATGTTTTCGGAACTAGTGGCCACTGTAACTCGAAAACCGCTGGATGGATTTCAATGAAATATACTCAGTTTTTGAAAAGCTTGTCCTTGATCGAAGGATTTTTTTTTTTAAATATCGATTTTTAATGAACAATTAATTGTTGGTATTTTCCCGAAAATCTGGAGGTAAATATCCTGAGGCCGCCATTTTGTTGATTTAAAAAAAAATCATTGATCAGGCACTAGATTATTTATTTAGATTACTAATTTTTCTTATCCGATTGATTTTAGATGATTTTCCAATTAGTGATGGCCACCGCAGGCACTCTGTATGGGACAGGGTCCAACACAGCCAGCTATAACTTTTTTTATTTTTAATTTTTTTTTGTAAACATTCGTCAGGTCAAGTTGAAACATAATGTAATAAGGCCACACTTTTATTAAATAATATAAATTAATACCAAAAAAAAAAGTATTATTGAAAATGCTCTATGTTTCACGCCTCTGACTGCCCCTGCCCCCTTAAAGTGACTTTTCTATAATTTTAAAAGTTGGACACAACTATCTTGGTTATATTTTTGGCCACTTTGCCAACAACGAATTAAGTGAATAAAATATTTAGTTTTTTATAAATAACATGACGTATGTGTAACGTTTAATTCAATTAATAAATAGAACAAATTAATTTGGACTTTTTGTTTAAAATTAGTTTGCATATTGCACAATCTGATTTATGGAGACTTCAAATTCAATGTGGCCATAAGGTGCGTTAAAAATTAACAAATTTTGACTGGTAAAATCTATTCAGCAAACATTTCTGAAACGTTGCATATAAATGTCTAGCCAATCATATCGTTTACTTTATTCAAACTTCTGACAGTAGTCTTATTTTTTATTGCTTCTTGTTTTATTATTTAAAAAAAAAAAAAAACAATTCGTCGTGTAAAGCAATCGAGACATCGGATAAAGGTTTCCTTTTAAAATCTTCTGTGTTATTTTTATCCTACCAGACGGTTCTTAGTTTTTTTTAGGTAATACGCGGTTTTAATAATTCGTGCTTCAATAAATTTTCATTTCTTTTGTACAAAGATTTTTTAACGTTCTAATTTACAAAATTTTTCTTCAAAATTGTTTTTGGTTTATATAAAATAAGTTTGTCTTAATAATTTTTTATTTTTCCAGACAATTATTTATCAGTTTTTATTAAATTTAAGACACCATCTTGCCCATAAGATTTCTATTGACGATGTTATCTTTTCAGTTGTTTTTGATTTGTTCAAACACATTCTTATTTGTCGAGAAAGTGGCTTTATTTGTCAAGATAAAATCTTGCTTAATTTTTTCTCTTTATATGTACAGCAGAAAGCTTTATTCATTGACAAATCTGTATATGAAATATGCTCATGAAAAGGCTTTTTCTATTGATGAATTTTGCATTTGCTTAGATTCTTATTTTGGCAATCATAGCTTTGGATTTTTTATATAAATATTTATTTATTCTAATTTTTTAAATACTTTATTTTTTTGTTAAAAGAAAGTCTCATGACTGTAGCAAAAAAACACAAACTTATAGTATTTTGAAGCTTCACGCGCAAACAAAATAAATCAGCAAAAAAAAAAAAAAACACAGTAAACGTAAATACAAAACAGAAAAAAGTACTGAATACACAAAGATTTAAAACTGTATAAATAAATAGCTATAAAACTAGGCAAGATAACGTAAGGTACCTTTAAAAATAAGAAAAAAAAAAAACAAATTCAAGAAAAAAAAAACCTTAAAAATTGTTGAAAATATTAAAATATTTAAAATAGATAACATAAATTTATTTTTAATGTAATTTATTGAAATTGTTTGAGGTTCACTGTTTTACAAAAATTCTTAAATTTATTTAATTTTTTAAATGTAAAATAGTTTCATGTAAACTTTTTTTAAAATGTTAAGAACATAAAAAAAAATTGCAACAATTAAGAAAAAATGCACTTAAAATAAAAATTTTAATTGTTGTTAATAAAAAAAAATATGTATTAAAACATAACATAAAAAGCGAAGTGCAAGCAAAATACAAAAAAAAAAGAAAAAAAATTCAAAGAGTTAAATGTTTAGAAAATTAAAATAATTTTTGAGTAAAAAATTACAAATTGCAAACAATGCACTCTAAGCAACTAACTCTAACTCTTCACTGCTGAAATGTTAAAAAATGGATATTAAATATCCATATTGAAAAACTATCAAAATGAGAGTATTAAGCATTTAAACGAAGTGATCTTTAATTTTTTTATTTTTATTATTAATTCGTTTGATGTTTTTAAATTTTTAAATTAAGCATAATTTATTTGAAAATAATTACTCTTTAAAAAAATAAAAATTCAAACTAAGGTTTATATGTAAATGTGTATAAGTATTTAAAAAAAAAAACTTAAAGAAAATAAAACAAATTCAAATTAAATGAAAACTTAGTCTTAAAATTATTAAAAAAATATATATATATGATCAAGTTTATTAATAGTATTGAAATAAAATATGAAGAAATAATTAATGATGTTACAAAAGCTAAATTAACTAAAACTTCAAAAGTGAAAAAAAATAATTTAATTTTCAATTATTTATTATTAAATAAATAATTGATATTAAAATTAAATATAAAGAAATAAATAACTGAATTAAGAAATTGAAATGAAACATTTATGCAGCTTTTTTATTTAAAAATAATTTTAGAAAATGCTTATGCTGAAGGTGAGTATTTAATGCATGGGTAAGTGTGTAGAACCATGAGTTTTTCAGATAATATTCTTAAATAGAATTGACCAAAAAGGATAAAATAATAATTATTTATATGAAAAAATTGTGGAGATAAAAGATAAGAATATTTAAAAAGATAGAAACTGGACTTTACTCCCCGCATAGAAAGTTCTTAAACTTTGGTTGTATGGCAAATGCCACTCCCACAACTTCAAATCGTCACACTTTCTTCTAAGACTCTGCCACCAACTGTAATCGTTGCAGTTTTAACAAAATTTGCTTTCATAGCTTACTAAGTAAAGCATTGTTATTTTTTTGTATGGATGGTACCACGCCTATTTGACCGAACTAGCCCATAGACTTACAAAACGCAAACATATCAAATTTCAAAGCATTTACTGCTCAGTGAAGCAATTGCAGCCTTTTCTTGCATGTTAAGTAACACACTCTCTAGTCAGGGCCGGATTACCGCCTACGCCAACAACGCCGTGCCGTAGGTCGGAAAAATTGTCGTGAAATATATCTTAGTTTGCTAGGGTTTTTGAAACACAAAAATAAGAACTTTTTTTTTTTTAGTGAATGAAAGTAAATCTATGTAGGAAATTTGGATGTATAGATGGAAAGTTTAGAAGTTTTAGGAAAATATATTTGTGCTGCAGGTGAGGACCTTGGTTGAAGATAAGATTGATTTTCTAAATAAGCACACTCATTTTGCAGTACTTGTGTGAAGTTTCATTTTGTTAACTTAAACAGCTCTCCCAGTAAATCATTTAAAATATTTTATTTCTAAGGGGGTTCCCCTGTCTCTTAACTCTTGAAAGTTGGCTCAACAATACCTAACATATACTCTGGCATAAGCAAAAGTTATATTGTAATTCCACTGAATAAAAAGTGTGCAAGTAAATGGTACACAAATTTTTGTGAATTTATAAAGCTTTGTTTTCTCATAACTTACAGACAGACGGACAAAACAAGATTGCCATCAGAAGACGGCGCTGATAAATAACGTATACATTTTTTAATACTTTTCTCTTCTCTATTATTTACAAACAGAATGAGAAAATTAATATACCCATTCTTTAGTGAGTAAACGATTTACTAAAAATATGTAAATTTGGATAAAAATAAATAACATTTCGGTAACGTAGTAAAGGGTCATTTCAAAGTGACAAACGGGAGTGGCAGACTTCTTAGAAATCTAGTCAAACTTATAACCTTCAAGATTTGATTTTTTATTAGAAGCTCAGAACTTTTGTTACACACTCTTATGCACTGTGACGAATGAGATATGGATTGTTCTGCACGAGAAAAATTTAAGTTCACGAAAGTTGAATATAGTACCCAATTTACCATTTTATGTTTGAGTACTTAATTTAAACATATACACTGTGCATATATTGCGATATAATAAGCTTTATTTTATGCTATAAAATAGTTTGGTGTACATTCTCATATACTAAATTGTAAAAGCATTTCTCTTGGCTATTTAGAAGTTATAAAAATTGAAAATAATTTTATTATTATATATTATTAAACTATTGTATAAATACAACGGTATAGAAAGTACTATGAAATTTGAATACCCTAATTGATTTTTCTAATTTCAATTATAAATCATATCCAAGATCTTCATTATGACATGCCCTGTAAAGTTTGCCCATTAATATATGTCATCACAAAGACTAACAAAAATATAATTCATAATTTGTGTTTTTTTTTTTTATTTTGCTTTGATAAAACTTTCGTTGTATACAACTAATTTGGGAAATTTTATTTACAAAACAAAACAAAGCAAACATTGATAAACAAGTCATGTAAATAAAAAACTAGTACTGAATTACTTATGTTGAAAAATACAAAATAAGTGTGTGTTGCATTGTGCAGGATAGACAATGAAAAGGAAAAATACAATTTATTTAAGCAAAGAGAATATGAGACTAAGACCAGATAAGAAAAAAAAAAGTGAAAAAGAATTAATCAAATTCACCATTAATAAAACCAATAATAGGCCAATAATCAGATTTATATTTTCTACTTAGGTGTGTGTAGGTAATATTGTTGGTAGCTCAGTAGAAAATTCAAATGAGGTGATACAATTCAAATGTTACAGGCATCCCACATAGGACGCATTTGATGTCAAGTGTCTAAAGCCAAAAATCGAACATAACCGATTGACTTCGAACTTCGAAGCATAAGAAATTCTGTTTCCATTGTCTTTTTCTTATTTCTCAATGGATTCTTTTTACGTTGATTCATAACCATTGTCAATTATTATTCAATGGTGGTCCCGAGTCCCAAAAATTCCCGATTTTGGTCGAATTTCGGACATATTTTTATACACCAATCGAAGGAAAGAGGTCGAAAATGGATTTTGACCATCATCAGAGGTGGTTCCGAGTCCGAAAAATGTCCGATTTCGGTCCATTTTTGAAGAAAAATGTTATGATCCAATTGATGGAAAGAGGTCGAAAATTTATTTTGACAATCATCAGAGGTGGTTCCGAGTTCCAAAAATGCCCGATTTCGGTCCATTTTCGAAAACAAAAATGTTATGCTAATGCTATGTCGACTGATCACCTTATAGCCTTATTATTCCTAATGGGCATATAAGCATAAATACATATGTACGTATGTATTTCGCAACGCGTAGGTGTCTACATGTGAATTAAGCTATTCACGTACAAATTATTGTTGTTCGGATTGGTTTACTTTATGAATATTACAAACGTGCTGCCATGCAAGCGCAACTTCTAATGATAGAAAATCAATAAACTTGGCTTAAAGCAACTTTCTTACGAGTGGGGACTTAAATCTCAAAGTAGTCAGCGTTAGCCAATAAGAAAAGAAAAAAAATTCATAATAAAACTTTTGTTAGAATTTTTTTTTCTTCACTTTTTCCAACTTGTGCTCTTTAGTAGCAGTAGAACTTTGCTAATAATGATGACTTCCAACACTGTTTTATCCTTTTCTTCCACAACTTTTTTCCCATCATTCACTAGGCTGTAGTATGTTCACTTCTATCTAGTGGATTAAAACGAAACTTTTGGCTTTTGTATGTTGAAGCGTATCGTGTCGAGCAGCTGTTGTGTTGTACCAGACGACGATGCTGCCGAGAAGATGACTGGCAAGCTCTGTATGAAAGCCGCTTTACATGTTGGTCATATGATTATTTTACGTGGCATCAAATACTTACCAAACCAACAGCTTCTTCATACTTTTACCACTTTATTTTTTTCCATTTTTTTCGCTTTCACGCTTTCTCTTACTCTCTGTATTGGCCAAGTTTGACAAAGTGGCTATAATCTCAGTTGTTGAACTTTTATAATAAAAATGATTGACTCGAGCCATGTTGTGTCGTACTTTTTTTTTGCTGGATTAAGAAAAAATCTGTGTGCAAACTTTTTCGATAGACAATAAAGTAATCGCGTGCCAAAGTTGTAGCGAGAAGATGTTGATGATGATGATGATGATGATGATGATGCTGCGTTATTGCTCGTTATTTTCAAATTTCATTGCAGTTGGTATTGTATTTTGTTATTGTTGTACTCGTACAAGACATTGCTTTGTTGAATTTTATGCGTAAAGTAAAATAACAACTTAAGTCATAATTAAAAATCTTTTTTCGTTTTATTGAAACGTGACTGGAATAACTTTTGACTTCGTTGATTAACCCATAAAGTGGTGGAAAAAGCAAAAAAAAAAAAAATTTTGAAAAAAAACTTGAAACGCTCAAAATTTATACAAAGATTAATTTTTATGGTATTTCTTCCAGTTTGTCTATTCTTTTAAGTCAATTGAAATATCCCAGTAATCCAAATGATCTCAATATTTAAAAGCCTTAGTCATTTTAGTGGTCTTAGTCAACTAAGTAATCAGAATCAATTTAGTCCTTAAAATCAACTTTATCATCAGTGTGTGCTTAATGCAATCTCAATCAACTAAAATATCTTAAAAGCATATAAATAAGCTTATAAATTTTATTGACTTCAAACAACCATAGCATAGCATTTTTAAAAACTTAAGTATTTTTTTACTTCACTGCTTATCTCCCTTAACCCTTAACTTGTTGCAATAAATCACAAAAGAAAGTAGTCATTGTCAACACAGATAATTACAACATTTTAAGAATGATAACCCTTTGCATGGCATCGAACATAACTTCAAAGCAAGCAAGTACAAGTATTTGAACCACAATCGAGCCCAATTCACCTAGATAGTACAGAGTGTGTGCACCACTCGACAACAACAACAACAACAACAGCAACGGTGACGATAGCACAACCATAGCTATAAATAAAATTTAGCACCCTTTACATTTGCCTATCGCAAACAGTAGCAATTCGTGTTATGCTCCCGCTTTCAACGCTTGTCCCAAAGCCTTACCAAGTTGAATTTGTATTTGAACCGAATGCTCTTGCCTACTTCAATGCTATCAGCAGCCGAATGTGGGTTGACTGCACCCTTTGCTTTTGTTGTTGTTGTAGTTGCTTGGACACCCTTACATGTAAACAAGACAATAATTGCACACATCGTGACCGAATCTACTACTACTACGGATTTGTTGTTATTCTCTTGGCTATTGTTGTAACTGTTGGTCGTTGGCTTTATTGTGCAGAATTTTGCTTAGTCAAAAGTCTTTGGCTCAGTAAAGTCTTCTTTCCAATTTAGTCCTACGTGTGCCAAGCGGTAAAATGGTGACAAATACAACAAAACCATGTCGTCGTTGATGTTGTAGACATTTCAATCTGCACAGTGCTTGGATTATAGGTAATTAGATGGTGCTTTTTTATCCATTGACTTAACGATTATGAATTTTATGATAGAAATCACTGCATAATTGTTATTCTGGATTTATATTTTTTTCGATTACAAATAATCGTTATTTTATATTTCTAGTTTTTTCGATAAAAAATAATCGTTATTTTTTATTTTTATTTATTTCGATCAAATTTAATCGTTATTTTGGAGTGCTATTCATTTCGATCAGAAATAATCGTTATTTTTAATATCTATTTTTTTCGATCAAAAATAATCGATATTTTAGATTTTTATTTTTTCGATCAATATCACACATAAAGTAGACTTCAATACGTTCAGTATCCTTGCAGATTCACGTTTAATCGATCCATCTATTTATTCACTATTTTTGGCAGCAGGTCAGATCTGACGCCCCAAATCGACTATTCAGGGCTCCTTTCGCGCTATGTTGATTTCAGTCCTATTATTTCAAGTCATCGTATCACTCTGCATAGAGGTGGTTTTTTTGCCGTGAGTTGCTGACATGCCGACGAAAGGTCTGCTGTTGATTTACTATGCTGCTACTGCCGCATCGTACAATTCGAATTATGTTGCTGTTGCCATTGCTTTTATTGTTGCTGCTGCTACCAACAACAACAACAACAGCTTAAACTCTATCAAAATAGCAACAACACACCTTCTCCAACTCTCATCGATGCTTTGCAGTAAAACGATTTATTAGCTCGTTAACAGGAAACGCGTTGTGTCGTTAAATATAAGTTGTTGTTGTTGTTGTTGTGGTCATATTTGTTTTTGTATTTGTTAGATTTGTTTTATTGCTGTTGCTGTTGTCGTCTAAACTGCTATTGTTGTTGTTGTTGCCAGTTTTTTTTTTTTTGGGCTAATCAGTTGTGTTGCTACTTTGTATACGTAGGGGTATCATCAAAAGAGCCAACAAAACCCTTTTCTTTTTTTTTTTTTTTTTTGGGAACATCCTCGCCCCCTCCTAATTAACTTGTTTTCCAAATCACCCTACAACAATCCAATTAAATGACCTTGGTTGTTTTTGCTAATAAATTGCTTGAGATGTTATTTGTTTGTGTTGCTGTTGCCATTGTTGTTGTTATTGTTGCTGTCGATGATGTATGTTACAAAGTGTACAATGGCAACAACCATTGGCGCCATGTTTATTCGTTTGCTTAACAAGTTTACCTGTTTTGAGCCATAATAAAATTGTGCCTGTGTGTGTGTGTTCAAGTATGTGTGTGTGTGTGTTTGCATTTGTGTGTAGAAGATATATGTTTTAATTTAATTTATTAACCCTTTCGACACAAAAATACAAAAAGGATTATAAATTATGAAAGTTAAAAAAGCAATAGAAGCAGCTAATATATGGAGGTTGTTTATTTGTACAAAACAAGCACAAATTATGCGCAGAGTGACCTCAGGTTTTTTTTTATTTTTTGGTTGGAGTTTTTTTATGAATTAATAAAAACAAGGTCTTAGAGCAGCATGCAAATAAAACTGTTAAAATAAAGAATGGATTTAATTTATGTTTGTGTTTGTGAAAAAAGTTATTTTTTTTCTCATATTGAAAGAAAAGTTCGCAATCAATTCAACAACGCTCTATTATTGATCAACAATACTGGAATCAACTAGGATTTGTATCGTAGCCAATTAAAATTTGTGACGATTATTAGCTGAAGATTCAAATAGAAAAAAAACTTGAAGTATAAATTTCATTAAGTTTATTGCTAAGATTTGCTTATATGAAAAAATGCCATCCCCACTTTGTGGTCGATGTGTCCTTTATTTAATCAGTAAACTTTATTATATTTGGTCTGAACTTTGGAGTATAAAAATTTTCATAAGAATCCATTTGACATGAAAATATCAAGTCGAAATTCAATTCTGAAACCATTTCGATACTCCACTTGAATACCTTACATTCCAATTTTATTTTAATTGAGAAAACTTCGTTAATTATTTAATAGAGTTTAAAGTAGCCTCAGCAGATCCATTTTTTTTTTGGCGCTGTGTGCTATGGTATGAGCGTCTTTTAATTATTTTTTCAAAATAAGAAATAAATTTATATTGAATTAATATCTTTTTTTTTCCGAAATTTGAACAATTTTTGTCTCACTGGAATGTGTTTTAGAAGGCTGAGATATAGAAAATAGCCTTTAATGTTTCATTTATTTTCAGCAATGCACTGGAAATTAATTGCACAGATCTAATAAAATCACTTGTTATAACTTTGTAAATATATTAGTCTATACAATCAGAGAAGAAGGGAATTTATGTCACTAACAAGCAAACACTTATCATAAGTCATATGAACTATAAAATATAAAGAAAAGTATAAGCATCATAAAAGGAGAGTGTCCAATTTGTAGATAAATTCCTAGAATGAAGAAATACTTAAGTCACAGTAATAGTTTACAATTTTATTTTATTATTTCCTTGGAAAAACCCAATCAAAACTTTTATTATTTTATAAAGTGACCTGAAGCCTACGAGTACGTAAATCTTACATGTTAAAATAAGACATCATAGCAAAAGAGTGATAAAGTTATTGAAATAAAAAATAGGACATTAACTAAAAATCATTGAGAGTTCTCAAGCACTAAGAAAAAAAAGGTATCCCCACAACACATGCTACGGAAATAAAAGTCAAAAATAAAAAAAAAACAAACATTTCAAATAAATCTGTCATCAAAAAAACAGTCATAAAAATGAATGCAATATAATAAAACATCAAAGCACTAAAAAAGAGAAAAAAAAAAAATGCCATGCCCCAGAAAAACATAACAACATTTGAGCTACGTTACAAACATAACAGATTGAACAATGCCAACTGACCACCACCCACCACAAGCGCAGACAATATCTGGCAAATTTGCAGCAACATTACCACCAACCATTTATGTACATCATATTGTACTGTTACAACATACTGTTGCTGGTTGTTGGTGCGCTTAAACTTCGCCGTTGCAAATCTAATCCCAAATATTACGCCATCAACGTGCAGACACTTGAAAAACAAACTCTTTTCCATGAGACCAAAAACCGGTACCAATTTCATGAGTCATTTAACTGATTGTTGAGCTGTATGTGAGTGTTGGAGATTTTCATTGGGGTTGCGAAAAGTTGAAATAGAGTGAGTGTTAGAGTTGGTCAAAAAAATTTCATAATTAGTAATTTTGGAGAAATGCTTAAAATTTGAAAAATATCAGTCGCAGAAAAATGCTACTCACAAAAACACAAATTGTCCACTTGCGTTTCTAAAATATATTTTTACTTAATTTCTTTTTTCCCTCCTTTTGAATTTTATTTTTAAATCTATTTCCACCTCAATTCTTTATTTTGAACAATAATCTACACAAATTCTTTTGAGTTTTGTGCATTCCCGAAAAATTTTAGATACGGAGGATTTTTTTTTTTTGGACAAACTCTAATGAACAATACCAATTCACATTACAAGTAAACGGATAAGATGTGTTATAGGAGTGGGATTGAGTAGATACCATGTGGAGGGTATGGCAATTCAAAACACAAAAGTATGAGCTTGAGCTTCCGGATGAGCATGAAAATAAGTATACCGATGATAAAAATACATATGCTGGACATATCAGCAGCAACAACAATAACAACAGCAAGAGTGATAATAAGTACAACAACAACAGCTTACAATTGCAAGCTTTTGTATGGAGTACACACTGACATATATTGGTAGTACGAGTACTCTTACACACACACACACGCATGGAATACAAAAACCAACATAAACTGACAAAAAACGTACAAAACGTAGCATATAAATATGAGTATAAACAGGAAGCGGAAACACGGCCAGTGGCATTAGTATGAGAAAGAATAGATAAAAAAAGTAGCTAAGGCTTAGGGTGACAAAAAAATTTAATTTTTCAAATATTAAGTATATTTTTGATTTCGGAAATGATGTTCCAATAAAAGTGATGGATTTTGAATTTTGCGACATTTTTTCCATTTACTGGCTGCAAGCTCTGGAAACTTCATTACGATTTATATGTGCTTTTTTTGATCAATTTTGGCCTAACAGACTTTAGCAGAGTGCCGTTACATATCGTATAACGTTTGCAAGAAATACATTGCTGCGAAAAAAATATATTTTTGGTGCTTTGAACTCAAGAAATGTAGCTTAGAACTGGTCTCCAAAATCATGTGATTTGTTACTATGCTACTTATTCCATGAGGGTTTTCTGAAGTAACAAAACGTAACATATTCCAATATACAGTTAAATAGATTCTAAGCTTAAGTTCCAGATTCAACGAGCTACTACTGCATTTGAGCCAAAGCTATGGAGCATTGTTGTCAAAAATAAACTTATCACAAAAGTTAAACTTATCATAATTATAAATTTATCATATATCATATTTATATTCTATATTTTTTTTGAACACCTTAGATCGTGTGCAAAAGGATATTGCGTACACTTGTGTCTGGTTTTAGAAATGAACTGGGGTTAAGTTTAAAGCACAATAACAAAAAAATAAATGAAAGCGGAAATTAAAACACATGTACAGTTTGTACACATACATATTTTCACCACAGGATAACAAAAACAGAGATATGAGCAATATTCGCATTTTCAATTTTAAGTAAAACTCAGATTTTATTCCTTGCAGCATTAACTCATATGAAGTTCAAAGTTTTGCCAAAAGTTTACATAGCGTACCATACGAAAGTCTTTCGTCCTTCGGTTGTTTTTTTTTTTTATAAAATTTGACCGATGTTAATACGGCTGCAGGATAAATGTGCACTGAACATTGTACAAACTGCTGCATTGTTAAATGCTCATGATAATTAAGACACAGAAACTTTTTCTTTGTAGTAATAAAAAGTGAAATATTAAAATTTTATAATTTTTTTGTTTGGTTTGTTGAGAAGCTAGAAATTTATTGCATAAGTCGAAAAAAATATTGAAAAACTCAAAAAATGTGGAAAAATATCTGAAAGCTCAAAAAATGTTGAAGAATTAAAAAAAATTGATGTTGACTAATTTGAAAAGTTTTGAAAAAGTGGAGAAATCTCGGAAGAGTGGAAGAAATGTTTATAAAATCGATGAAAGTTCGAAAGCTGAAAGATATTGAAGTTGCAAAAACGTTGGAAAATCGAAAATGTGTATATATTTGGGAAAGGTTGAAACGTTGAAAAATATTAAAATCTAAAAAAAATATTGGAGAATTCGAAGAATTTGAAAAAATTGAAATATTTCGAAAAAAGGATAAATATTACAATACTACAATTTCAATAAAATCAGTTTAGGTTTACTCTCATAGAGAGGTTCTCGCATCAAAAACAATTTTTACAGTGCTTATAGTACTATACACTGAAACAAATATTGCTTAGGTTTTACAAAAACCTAACACGCGAAAGCTCATCATCTATACGAAGCATTCATTCAATACTCGAAGAATTTTTAGCTCTACTGGAATCATAGAAATTCTTTGAAGTACTTCTTTTTTTGAGTGAATTAATGCCAATTGGTTTGTTTTTTAATGGAATTACTGCTGCTTCTGCATATCCTGTGTACTTTTTTTAATTCAGCAGTATATGCTTCTAACTGTTTTTGTTTCAGACTACATACATGTTCACATAAGTTGCAGCCATTACAACCCAGTAAACATTTTTAATAGCGGAAGAGTCACATTTATATATATTGACAATACAGTCCGGAATGTTTGCCACATATGTGAAAATTTAGAAATCTTCCATATGTTTGCTGGGAACATTATAAAATTAGATTATCCATGCATCAGCGTATGTATGTGCTTTTGTGTGTGTGTGTGTGCATCGAGTTTTGTTTTAAATATTGCTTTTGTATATGTATTATTTGACCAAAGTGCACCCAAGCATGACGCATTGCCCGAAAAGCATACTTTATTTCTCGTAACTGTTAGCTTGTAAAGTTTTGGATTTATATTTTAGTTTTCAAATTTTGTGTTATCTAATTTTTACTAAACACACACGCATATACATAGCTGTGCGTGCTATAATATACATATATATACATAAATGCATTAAATGTATGCAGTTTTAATTTATTATATTTCTCTCTTTGTTTAAGTTAAAAATATTTGACTGCATATGTATCTTTCTATATATACATACATTCATATTTAGCATACAAGTACAATGAACAAAAGTTTTAATTTAATTATGTCTTCAATTTTAGTTAACGTTCATACGTATATTGTTGTGTTGGTTAACCATTGCGCTTGTTGTACAGAGCGGCATTGCATGGGACTTTCTGTCTTGATATTTTTTTGTGCATTTTAATTATTTTCTTTTTTCCTGTTGGGTATGTGATTTTTGCGCTTGTTCATATTTGTGGTTTATTTTATTATTGTAATAGTGCATACAAAATGAACATTATAAAAAGGTAAAACTTATTTAAATTTAGTTTACAAATGATCTTGATTTGTTGCTTTATCTTCTTATTATTTATTCTTTGAAACTTAAAAATTTTTGGAATTAAAAATTAACTCTTAAATGTTTAGATATTTTGATTTAAATTTGTTTTATGTTGTTCTTGGTAATTAAGTTCGGTTAGCCAATGTTTTTTGGTAGTCAAAGGCTTTCAGCATAAATATTATTTAATTTAAATTGATTTTAATTACAGTCAATTATTTAGAATTAAAAAGTAAAAGATTTTCTTTATACGTAATTTAATTAAAAAACATTCAAGACCATTCCTGAAAATTGAAATTAAAAAAATTTTATTTATAAGCACTTTAGATATAAAGCTGTCCAACGTTTAGTTGCCAAAAAGATTTAAGTAATTTTTCAAAGAAAGTAAGCAAAATGCGAGAGAAAAGTAAAGAAAGTAGATGTTAGCTAAGAAAAAAAAATATTTTCGAAGATTTACATCATCTAATTTTTTTAAAGCAGTTCATGATGATGTTTAAAATATAATATATATAATAAATAAATCCTTATAACAAGAAAGTTCTGCTAGGGTTGCTATCACAGCTGCAAGGTTTTCATTTTTCGTAAATTGAGTAAAAAATTTAGATTTTCTCATTCAAAATCTCATACGAGGACACTTCTTGACAATGTGACATAAAACCCAAATTCCAAAGAATTTTATTCCAGTTTTTTTTACAAAATTTCCAAGTGACACCCTCCAATATACTAGCAATAAAATCAAAGACTTTCACAGTTAATAACAACTTTTTTTTAAATAACATTACTAATAGATAATCAACTAATTAGTCATCAGTTAATAATTTACAAATTCAACCACACAGGAGTTATATAAATAAGCAGAATTTTCTTAATGAAAATTTTCAGACCCAAATCCGTTGTGGCATTAAATTATTTAAGAAGCTTTAATATCAAATAATCTCTGTGACAATTTGTTTCTACATGACTAATTAAAATTTAATTTATCAAAGATAAGTAGTATACTGTTTGTCACAGGTGCTCTAGTGTACATGAATATAATGACTTAAAAGTTTTTCATAGTCCATCAGCACTTCTTTGATGTTAATGAAAATTTTACAAGGTTTTAATTAATTATTTATGTTACAAGAAATAATAATGTTTGTGTAGTTTACCCGAGTTGGGGATCATTACGACCATTTATATAAAGTTGATATTTTTGAATTAATGATTAAGTGCGCCAGCTTTTTGTCGTCCATTCACTAAATTTATTATGTTAATAGAGAAATAAAATTGTTATCTTATTTTTGTATTTACTAAAGCACATTTTCATTTATGCAAAGGTGACTGTTTCACCTTCCTTTTGTATTTATTCGGATTTTATGAGACGCATTTAGAATTTTATGTGCTTTGTTGAACTTTGAACTAACTGGGTAAGGTAAAACTTTATGTGGGTCTTTTTGTGAATGCGTTTTAATTTTACACTTGTGTATGTACGTCAGCTATGTTAATGACGAAAGTACAAAGACCGAAGATAAGTAACTACTGCGCAGTAATTTATGTCATTTAAAAAGTGGAATACAATTTTTATATCTATGAATATTTCAATTTAAGCACTAAATTCTTACAACAATCATAATACAACAAAATTTGTGCCATCACACTAAATTTGCGCTGATACAAAAAAAAATCCAATGACAAAAACAAAAAAATCAGCCTATCAACAACAACAACAACAACAACAATAACGTCAAATGTGCGCATAAACTCAACTCAACTTGAGCGTACAAAACAAAAACTTCCTTGTAAATCCTTACTACCATGGGTTTTATGTTGCTTTTGCCATGTTGTTACTATTTGCTGCCACTGTTACTGTTGTTATTTGTGTACGCTGCACAGCTACGACTTTTGGCTTGAATGCCGAATTAAATTTGGCACACGTTAAGCTGGTTATCTGCAAAAAATGCTGACAGCTCAACCATTGCGCTTTCATCATTTTAGTCTGCGCCGTTGTAGTTCCTTGTCATTTTTAATTTAGAGCCCGCCATTGTCGCCGTTTTGTTGTCTAAATGTCTGTCTAGGTTTAGCATAAATGCTAAGTGAGCGAGAAAAAATTATAAAAATAGCAGTATGCACAATAAAGTATTAATGCAAAAAAAAAGAAAAAATGGTATTTTGAAAAAGCAAAAACTTAAAAAATATGACAAAAATTCGTTGGTAAAAATGAAACAACTGCAATACTTAACAACAAAACTAAATTGTAGGGTAGTTTTTTGCATTTTTAACATGCTACGTTGATGCAGCACTGTAATAACAAAAACAGGTAAAACTATAGTTCAAATATTAAATTTTCCAATGGGAGTATTCGTTGTGCAGATCATTTGTTTTAATATTTCGTGGAATTAAAAGTCTCACTATAGCGTGCAAAAAGCATTCGGAAAATTATGGTCTGGTGTCTGGGTTAAAAAGCTTGTCAGCCTGTCTAATCATAGTGCTATGATGTAATTTTTTTTAAATGTCACAATAAATTGAAAAAATATATAATATTATTTTGTGTTTCTGGTTTTTTTAGTTCTAGAAAATTAGATTGTTACATTAAAAAAATTCTAGTTTAAGAGATTAATAAGTTTCTGAAAAATTAATGACACGATTTTTGAACTCGTGAGAAATTTAATAAGATTTTGGAAAAGCTATGCATAGTTCCTTATAAAGCACAAAAAATTGCATATTTTTGCACAAAAATTAGGGTAATTCCACTGAATATTTTTCTAAATATGTACAATAAAAAAAAAGAAGCAAAAGCAAAATATAAACAGCAAAAAACCATAACCACAAAAACAACAGTGCAAAAACAACCAAAACATACAATGCCACCACAAAAATATGCAACAAAATATTTGTTTACTATTTGGTGCACCAGGTGTCAAGCGCTAGCAGCTAAAGGGGCAGGCGAATCAGGTAAAAAACTTTATGTGCAACAGAGACACTCGCACATATACATACACACAACACTAATGTGCAAATGCAACAGCAATATAAATTCACTTGAAAACAATTTTCACTACTGTGGCAGTTAAGTAAGAAAGCAGCAAAGTCAAAGACAACACAAATGCAAATGCAAATATAAAAGCATACAGACACAGACACAGACAGTAAAACTCAGAAAGTCATGCTATGTTTTTCATAAAATTTTATTGTTCTTACAAATAAATATTTAAATTTATTTTATGATGATTTTATAAAATTTTGATGAAGTCTAAATTGAAAAGGTTACTGGTAGCATAACAGTGCACGGAGAAAGAGTAAAGCCATAGAAAACAATATCACAATTTTATACAAAAAACCACATAGCGAGTAAAATGTGAACTTTGTACTATGTTGTAAGGGGACATTTTAAGAAAACTGAATTAATGGTAAAAATCTTAAACCACAATCATTTTAAATTTTTTTTAGTCCATAAGTAATTTACACAAAAATCTAAATATCAAGGCTACACATAAAATTCAAATGAAAATTAAAAGTCAATGCAAAAAGTAGGTTGACGCTTAAATTGGGCTAACGATAAATACTAATAAGTAGAAACATAGAAAATGTAATAAAAAAAGGAAAAGGATTAATTTCACTTTTGGCAGTGTGTGGTATGACCACAACGATTTTAGCAAAAAACCGCAGACATACAAACTTTGCTAATGGACGAAAATTTAAGTGAATAAGTATATGTATATGAGAAGGATACAAGCGTATTTAAGTGAGCTTACATATATATGTAGCATTTGCTAATAGCTTCAACCGTATGCTATAAAAATAGAGCGAAAATCCAAACATAGACACCAATAAACACTAAACTTTAATGCCATTTAAACTTTGACGACCCTTTTGATAAATTAAAGCTTAAAAGCTTAAATTGACATTAGTAGCTATACAAAGTAGCAGCAGCAAAAGCAAATACAAAAAAAAAAACAATTTTTAAAAATAAAACATTAGACAAATAGAAAAAAGTGTTAAATAAATCTAGAAAATCACATGTAATCCTGTCAATAAATATTTCAGCTTTAAAAATATATCATTGGAAAAAAAGAATTATAGTAAATATTATTGTTTTATACCCATAATTTATGAATATATAAAAATAGTTGTGAAAAATTATTTCAATAAAATTTTAATTAAATTCTAGGATTCTTTGATATTCCTTAAAGTAAACAAGTGAAGCTCAAAACAAATTTTGCCGTCTTGCACTACAAAAACCACTTTCAATTTTCTACGCAAAAATAGTTTGTGTACATTAAATTTTCATAGCATACTTTACTGCGCTACAAATAGAATTTATTTTCTAACGCTTTTAACTTAAAACTGCGCGCCAGTCATGCTTCTCACATTTTGCTCGGTATTTAAAACTAATTAAAATTTCATTATCAATTTAATCCAATCGTGCACGACAACGACGATGAGCGTCGTCGCAAGCCGGCGATTATAGAAATTTGCTACAGCTGCCAAAAATGCTTGAAAAATGTTGTTAATCTAAGAAACAAATTACTGTAACAGGGGTACGCACATAAGTGCCAAAGCAGAAAACACTCAGCTTTGTGGGAAAAAATCTGAACAGCTTCTTACGAAAATTGTATATACTTACAACAATTTTAAAGTTAAATTAAGAGCTGCGTTAAAAATTACCTTTGAAAACATTTAAGTAGCTAACAAATTGTGTTAATTAATATGATATTTCTTTGAGATGAAAGCAATGCTTCAAATTTAAGTATCAGATTAATGTGTTATTTTATTGTAAAATAAAACTTTTTTAATTTTGGATCGACAAATACCATGACATCTAGTAAGTTTGGCATGTCCTTGGCCGCATTCAAAGGTTGCTGACAAGAATTTTTGTAGTTTTCAACATTATAGTTTTTAGGCATAAAAAAGTTATTGCATACTTTTGACATCTTTGCTACATTAGCTTTTGTTATTTGGCTAGACTAGACCTGGTTTCATAAGAGCACAAAAATGAAAAACAGCAGCCACAGTACGCACCTAGAAACTTCCAGAACAAGATGACGCAAATCTAAAAACAAATTTTTAATTTTCAGCTGAAATACCTAATTCTAAATCCAGATATGCATAATTAATGAATTCGTGCTAAATTTATAAAGTTTTAAAGAGACAAATTTTCTGACATAAATGTCCTACACATATTTGCATATATCAGATATTCCAATTAGTTCGGTTTGAAAGCATCAAAGGAAAATGCACGTGTATACCCATTCTTTTGTATCAATTTCAGTAATTCCACTGAATCATTGATAAAGTATTTTGAAAGGAAATGTCAAATTTTTTTGCTACTTAAATGAATGTGTTTCCATGTAAAAATGTCTGCTACAAGCAAAACTTTCAAAATTAAATCAATGTAAATAATTGTCATCAGCAAAATCTACAAATTCTCAAAAACATGAAAATATCTATAGTTATGATAATTTTTAAAAATTTCTAAAAGATTATTTGTGCATTTCGTAGGCAGCAGTCATGTGTCCATGGTACCTGTGAGATTTAAACAATAGCTATGGCATAATAAATACTATAAGAATATATACATACCTACTTGTTTTCGAAATTTAAACAAATTTTAAGTGATAAACATGAAATAAAGGAAAACCAACACTTAATTCGAAAATGCAAAGAAACGAAAATGGACGAATATTTTCCTTTTACGCCCTCTATAAGACCTAATTGGAATCACTTATATGTGCAAGCAAGATTTGAATTTTGTACAATGGTAAATTATACAAAATAGTTTTTGTGAAAAATTTCAAAGAATTACGAATTTCAAGAGAAGTGCATTTTTGTTGAAAAGGTAAATGTCAGAAAAACATTTGCTAATAAGTATGCAATGGAATATGAATCTCAAACATATTTCAGCAACAGCATACAACACATTCACTTAATAACTAGCACTCGGTTGGAACTGAAATCATTGCTAACAAATTCGAAATTTTTTCAAAGTTTTCTTAAAGTTTTTTTAACGCATTTATATCAAATTTAGGATATAGAGTAAGATGTTAAAAATGTAAGTAATCAAAGCATTTTTAAAGATTAAAAAAAATAAACTGAAAATTCATAACATATAGTAAACGTAGTCATCCAAAGTCTATAAGAAGAATATAGCATGGTTAGTGGGAGTAAGAAAATGTTTTAGAGTCCTGTGTCATGTGGCATAATACACAAAAAAAGAAAATGTTTATTTTTGGCACCGCAACAGCGCAACCAAATTGTGACAATTTACTAAATTTATTCAAATGTGAACTTATATTATATATGATCAAATCCATTTAAAACCATGCAATCAGACTGACTTCAAATTGCGGAATTGGCTGCCGATTAAATATGTCGTTTTTCAAAGCAATTAAGGGAATATACCGTCCCCCGATTTGATTGAAAATCATTTTTTACGAAGTGGTGTCCATTTATAGTTTAAGTATCAAAACTTGAAAAACCGCTGAAAATTTTTTCCAAATATGTAGTCGCATTTTCATCCAAATCAAATTAATTAATTTTTGTCTTTTTATTCTAATAGAACTTCTGATTTTCTGTCAGAATCTTTAAGAAATTTTGAAAGTTGTTGAAAATTGGCGGAATTATAACGCTTTTTATAAAAAAAAAACAAGGCTGAGTATTCCAAAAACCCCAATTTCTTACGCTTAAAATTTTATTGGGGATTTGTATTAATATGAGAGAAAAATGACATCAGTTTAATACTTTTTAAAACACATTTGAGGTCAGGAGATTTTTTTTTTCAAAATCAAAATGTCATTTTTATGTTTTTCATCATTGCCAACCCACTCTACGGTATTAGTTTCAAAGCAAATAACAAAAGCAACATTCCAAGTTACTTTTTGCAAATCGTGCTTGCATTCTGCATACTTTTGTTTTACCGTTATTTTCGTAATATCTTTTATAATGGAAAATATATAAGAACATTGTACGCACATATAGCTTTTTCGCGGACATCAAGCCAACAAAACATTCAAAACCCACAGAAGTACAGTCAGCTAAAAAGTTATATGTGCATACAATGTTTTTATATATTTCTCATGATAAAAAGTTATTACGTAAATAACGGTAATTTAACAAAAAATACTAAAAAAAAGTGTGGACTAAGTTGTTAAAGATAAAAAAGCAATAAAATTTTGACGCAAAAACACGCCATCTCCCATGAGAGCATAAAACCCTATACTGAGAGAGTTATTTAAAGAAATATAATCAAATTTTGCTTAAACACAAGGAACTATTCAGATCAATAATTGGCATTGACTTTTCACTGGCTATACATTGATTTTTATTTTTAAAAGTTTATCATTTTGATACGTTTTAAAATATCATTTAATAGATCGATCATATAGTAAAGCATAATATCATCACTATAGCTTCAAACTTAATTTTTTCCTACCGGTTATGAAAATGCGTAAGTGCGTATTATAACTACTAACTGCAAATGTTCTAATTTTAGTAACTCAACCTCAACAACATCAACACAAAAACTCACCTGCCATAAATTTACCTGTTTACGCTGATGTAAAACAAAATTTTGTACAAAATTCACAAATGTGAAGTTTTATTTTTTGATTTTTGCATCGAAAGGTCAAATGATACCCCGGAAGCCATGAAACAGGAAGTTAAGTGTTGCATGCAGTAATTTTGTGTAGACATGTGAAGCATGAAAACATCATATGACATATGAAGGATGTGTATGTGAATGTATAAAGGTTGTTAAGGATTTTTGGTATTTGCACACGCTGTTGTTGTTGTTGTTGCGAAATTTTGTAATTTTTATGTTGTTGCTTTTGCTTTTTAATTTAAATATGATTTCATTTTAAACTGAATTTTCAGTTTCATTTTAAGTTGTTGTTGCTGTTGCTGGTTATGGTTTAACATTTCCTATGAAATGTCAATGTATCATGCGTGTACCTGTTACTCGTGACCCAGTAGGCATGCTAGCACTTGTAATAGCATGATTTTCGCTGCTAGCAAATGTGGCTAGGAGGCATTGCTGCCGGTACGCAATTAGAACGGAGTTCAAAAAAAAAAAAAAAAATTTAATAAATTTAAGTGTAATTATATACCAACTGCTTACCAAACTGCCTTACATGCTAAAACACAAAAGCAATGCAGCTAAAAAATATTCGCTTACATAGAAACGTTCATAAGTATGCTATATTTCATGTCTGTTTTGTAACTAAAAACATAATCAACGTGCAAGTTTTTTTCAGGTAAAAATTAAAACAATATAAGCCTTCATTAAATGCTTACCACGTCTCTTACTGCGTAAGCTTATTAGATTGCAAGTGAAATGATAGTAATTAAATTAAATAAAATATAATTTTTAAACTGCTCTTCATCTACTTTTCCTCGCCCATTTCAAAACGACCACGTTCTTTGTTTGTCTAAAAGGTTTGATATGAAATATTAGACTTTTCTAAACCAACTTCCTCAAGGTTGCAACTGGGAGTGCATGCAGCTTGTAACCTAAATGTAGGTGTACAAATTTACGTAGGTTGCATGCATATGAAATACTTTGCATAGCAAATTGCCAGTTTGCATTAGTGTGAGTACATTAAGCTGGATTTTAGTATTTAAATAACTTAAAATTTTTAAGAGTTTAGAAAATATAGTTAAGATCATGCGAATTTTTAGGTACAAGATATTACCATTTTTTTAAGCATTAGTAACATTGTTAGATTTGAATGATAGAAATAAGCTCAAGAGTCATAATTATTTTACTGAGCTTAAAAATTATTGAAAGTTTAAAAGAAATTACGCTAAACAAAGACAAATACAACAAAAAAGCGGATTAAGACTAGTCAAACTAGTTTCATTCATTGCCAAATGGAATTATCTGCCTTTAGTAGGAATTTTAGTGCCCGACATATTTCCAGTTTTGCATAGACTTGTTGAGAGTCCTAGCAAGTTAGGCAAAAGTTATTTTTTAAATGCCATCACTGCATCCACCCTAGTGCATATGTATATCCTTCAAGCATTCACCGATTGTGTTGGCTTGGAAATTGGTTCATTTTTCTGTGCAAAATGTTTCAGACATTCAATATGCTGAAATGAGTAACTAACAGCATTGAAAATTTTCGAAAAATATGACTTTAATTAATAAACACAGATTGCATAGAAAAAGTAGATTTTTCAATTAAAAGCATATGAGTGAAGTAAAATACTAAACTTGATATCAGTAAATACTTAATATGCACTTAATCAATGTGTTGTTTTCATATTATTTCAAAAACAAAAGTAAAAAAAATTTTATAATAAATGCATTTCAACTTATACTATAAAAAGAGAAAAAAAAATCATACTTAGGTAGTGATTTTGCTAAAAAATTAGAATTGAATTTTTTTTACTATTTACTACAATTTTCCAAGACTAAGCTTTCATTTTATTCTGCATTAACACATACCAAGAAATAAACTTATTTTATATTCTTTGTGCCTCATAAGCCTTACGAAATACTCCACTAAATATAGGTTACCATATAATGATGCTAAGACCTATTTTTGCACTTGTAATGAATGGTTGCCTTGTCGTGTGTATTAAAAAAGATGAAAAAATTCAATATACCTAACAAAAGCTGCTTTCTCGAAATAAAGACAAATCTCTGTTTTTCTTCTGCATCAACATAAAAATCATTCAAAAATCAATCCAATTCTATCCCATTCAATTCTATTCATTCCAATCCAATAATCTTTCAATACTTTTTACGAGTTTCAAACATCATTCAATTGCTGTTTTCCCTCTTGCTAATGTCAAACATTAAAGGTTTTATATTTAATGCTTCCCAATGGCTTAACGATAGCACCTTCTTAAGTATGGTAACCAAAAATAGAACAAAAAACTTATTTATGTGATGTAGAGAACTAAGAACGAACGAACAGTTGGAACGTAAGGGGTAACACCTTAAGTGTAACCAGTTTTATTTACAAAATCCTTTCGAGTGCTCATTGCTTTTGTGCAACACCTTTACACATACACATATCTATTTGTGTATGTGTGTACACTCTTACTTATATATACATACAGGCGCATAGCGACAATAAAAATGGATCACGTGCAAATCCTAGCGAGACTCATCAGTTTATTTAAGAAATTTTCTCTGTAATTCTCTACAGTGCTAAAGGGTGTTGGTAAAATGCGATTGTAATGTCAGGGAGCTGTGGTGCGGGTGTGTGTGTTGCTAAGAGAGATGAGTATAATTTCTACAAAATAAGTCCATGTGACAGTTAAATAGTGTAGTATGGGAGGCATAGAAGCAAAGTTTATTTGCTTTTTGTGCGGTTAAGTGGGATAGCAGGTTATGGGAGCTTCTGCTGCTAAAAAGATAAAAATTATGTCGCTTAGCTTTCGCCAGCAGCTGTACTGCAGCACACGGACACAAAATTTTATAATATTTTATATCTTAAAAAATTTCCATTCTCATAAATTTGAAGTGAAAAACAAAAATTTTGAGTTTTTTTGCATGTCAAAATACTTATGCCGACTAGTGTAGTTCTAGGAGAACTACAGGTATTCTATTTTTGTAGTTGTGGCAAAGAAAGCTACGCTGTCAATTTTCTCTCTGGATTTGAGAACATATGTTCCACAAAGCAACGTTGAAGAAGAATTTGCGTACAAAAAGAGCTAACCCTGAATGGGAAAAACGAAAAACAAAAAAATTAAAAAAAACATTTTTTAGCATTCAATTTCAAATTTTTTCTCAGTGTAAATTTGAATAATAACGCATAACTGGTGGGTAGGCTTTAAATAATTTACGGCTTAGATCTGTGGCAACAGCAACAATGACAATAAAAGCAAGAAAGTAAGCAATGAAGGATGCGAACAACAACAGTAATAGCAGCAATGATAACTGCAAAGCATTGCATTTATCTTTCGCAATGACTATGTCGTTGTGTCTGCTTGCTACATGTGTGTGTAGGTATGTGTGTGTGCGTGTGTATTTTTCCTCTATTTATCTTTTTGTTTTGCTTTGACATGCGGTACTCGACGCAACAAAGGAGAACTTTCTCCCTTGTCACGAGTTATGCGAGTATTTGTTTAATCTCTTTCTGCCAACATCTTTGTTTGTCTTGGCGTAAGTCTTACAACAGTAACAATGAAATGTTGTCTGTATTTTCGTAAAGCATAAAGTTAATGTTATTGTTGTAATTTGAACTCACACTGAACACACAATTGCATGTGTGTTAAAGAAGTTTGAAAAAAAAATACAGCGAAATATTCGCGCTCTTTCATTATGGTTATTTGATTTTTGCTTATGATTATAATTTTTAATAAAATTTTGTGGTTAAGTCATAGAGAGGATACCCACGACCTCACAATTATTAGAACACGGGCTAAGCAATTCATCCAAAGTCATTATTTCTGGACGTTGATTAAATTTTTGGATATAAAATAAAAACTATAGCATACTTATTGGCGTTTCAGGAAAAATTTTGAATATTTTTTAACTACATTAATTTTGTGCCTCACGGCGTAAGACATAAAAGTATGCGGTTGTTTTATTTCCATGCTTTGCCGCATAAAGCCGAGTGGCAACTATGCAACCCAATGCTGCTTATTATGTAAATTATGTCCTAGTATGCTTACTGGTACAACTGGGTAGATAGAAATAGGTCAATATAGTGTATTGCTAAGAAAATCAATAAAATTTTGTTAAAAATTTTACTACATTTTGGCTTTCAGTAATGCCAAAGGTAATCAAAGCATTAACGCACCAATATTTTGGTAATGCAGTTCCTTTTTTTTTGTTTGAACAAGTACTGTGTGTCTAACTGGTACCTATGTTGCAATATGCGTGCTACATTTTTTGGAGGAAGTTATTGTCACTGTTGCTATGAACTCATTCTATCTAAATTATGTAATTTCCGTAATAATTTACTTGCACCCAATTATTTATAATGGTGCTAATGCGCCAGTAGCAATGTTGCCATGTAATTTTCATATTAGTAGTAATAAGTAATAGGCTTATAATGTACACAATAAAGCTGTTGTAAAGTACTTTAATTGTTTGGTTTGAGTTTGAAAACATATTATACCAAAAAAAAAATGTAATTTTATAATGAAAAATAAAAATTTGTATTTAAAGTTTTTAGCAATAATTACTGCATGCAGCCATTTATAAAATTCCAAGTTCTACTGAAAGAACAGTATATGAGCAAGATAGTCCTTTCATTTTGACAACTAAGATTATCGAAACTAACCTAGCGCAGTTTATTGCGCTTACACAAAAAAACCGCATTTTGAAGATCTTGTCGTATGAGTTACATTTTGTATTTATGCATAATATTGCACTTAAATTTTAAAGCAAAAAATTAATTTAAAAATGTGGCGACGATAGCTACCAAAAAAAAAAAATAAACCATTTTCCGCTTTTTCACACTTTCTGTAGCTATCCCAAAAGCTTAAAAAGCAAATGTCTTGTTACGAAATTACCAAGCTTCCAGATGCTGCTGCTACGTTGTTCATGTATGAAAACCGCAATCAAAATGCGTATTATGTAGAAAATTTCGACAAAAATAGTAGCAACATTAGCGTAGCAGCAGCAGCAACACTTAAAATAAAAGCAACGTAATTTTGTGTTACCGCTATTGCCGCTTTAGCCAGCTACTGCAACATTGGCAACATTTGTTACAAATTTGCAATTTCCACATTAATTTCCGTTTGTGTTGCAAATGTGCAAAACTGCGCACACACACATACTTACTTACCAGTATATATATGTATATGCAAAGGTGTATGTGTTATGCCAAGTGCTCTTTAACCACTAGACGTAATTACAGAAGTAGCAGTAGTGCAACATCACCAGTAGCTGTAGCTGTGGCAGCAATCGAAGATGATGTAGTATTTGTCGTTTCCTAACATTGTCATCATCATTGACGTTGCTGTCGCAATTGTTTCTATGTTGCCATAGTTGCGTTAATTAGCAAATCCTTATTGGTGATGCTGCTACTGCTGATGTTGCTGCATCAACGAAGAGCAGCAGCAACAATAGCAGCAAGAGTATTAGTAGTACGTGAATGGATTTTCCATTTCCGCTCAGTAATCACAATCTTGATGTCGATGATGACGTTTCAACCTTATGCAAAATTGTTGCAAATACTTATGCAACTCTGTGCAACAACATGCAGTGGTGCGCGGTTGTAGCACCTAAATGAAATTGCAAATGCGGCTACAATTAGTGCAGCAGGCGAAATTTGGAAATTTGTTTCACACCAAAATTTTTTTGGTTTTTTTTGCATCAAGTGGACAGTTTTTTTATTTGGAATCGCATAGTAGGCTTGAAATTCAACTTAGAAAAATCGGAAAGGAGGGAGAACGCAAACAATATTGGGAAGCATAACATGTCTCTATTTTAACGTACCTTACCTTGACTTATACTTTCTAAGTATAAGGTAAGTTACCTTAGTAAAATTTCTTGTCTTACATTCCTTACTTAACTTACATTTAGTTACCCTACCTTATCTTAAGTTACATTTTATATTTTACTTCCCTCCCAAGGAAATAACGAAAAAACGAATTTTTTTTTGACTTTTAGGTAATATTGGATTAATGTCTGTCTTATTTTCTTCATCTTTTGGTGAGATTTCCATTTAACCGTTAAAAATTGTTTCTCTTGTTCTCTTGGTTGACTTAACATTCAGTCAATTGAATCAAAATAAGTCAACAAACAGGCCATTTCTTGGCAGTTCCTGATAGCACTAAACGCAAGTCGACCTAAGTGTTTACATATTTGTAAGAGATGACACTTGCTTGCTCAATTTCATGGGACCAGTTTAAATATCACATTCAATCATATCTCTACAACAACAAAACAATTTTGATTTACTTAGTAAAATATTATTGCCATAATTTGTAACATAACTTGAGGCGCATAATATACCATATACAAATATTGTGAGTAATTTTATGCCCAAGAAATTTTCTTATGAATTGCTAATGAAATTTGTAAACAAAATAAATTTTATTGTTTGTAAAATTAATAAATTAATTTGTATGAAATGAAAACAGACGTACATATGACTGTATTGATATCCCAATGAGAAATTTTCTGAAATACTTGTGATGCGCTACCAACTCATTCACTGTTACTATAAATATTTAAAAAAAAATTACATTCTTGGAAGCTTATTGAATGTTGTACGCTGTAAGCTTTTGAAGCATTTAAATGAATATATAATAAAATTTCAATTTAGCTGCTAGATTGGTAGCTACATAATTGAGTTTATTTGGCAGCAGCTGTCATGACTTCCCATTGGTATGGTGCACGTGTATCACAATTACATAAACATACGCCTACATATTAAAATTGAGCGTATGGGCGGACAGAGGGAATTTTAAATGAAATTGCTAATGCATATGAAAAAAATTAGCTTGAAAATGTTGACATTTAGTACATTTTGATGACGAACGCAAAACAAAAAACAAAATTAGAATGAAGAAAATAATAAAAAAAAAAATCCAGCTGGAAGGAAGGGAGAAAGTTTCAGAAACTCACACCAACATGACTATTAGACAAGGAAGAAGTTTTGTTTTATAAGCAATGTTTTTATCATTTCATTATATAAATTGCTCTCATTTGAGTTCACCGGTCGTATGAGTAACATTTAATTTAATTGCACAAAATTATTATGCACTCGTTGTTCAACTCATAGCATAGTTAACTTTGCTGTATTAAAATATTCAATAAATATATTTATCTTTGAATCAGTAGTAGTAAAGTTATAAGGAAAAAGTAGACTTAAATGCAGTTTATTCGATGGCTCCATTCATTTAGTTATCATATAACTTTTTAATCAAACCTCATTTTCATCTTAAATATCTCTTATTCGTATATAAGATATTCTAAAAGATTTCATTTAATTTGTCCGACTGTGTTATCTACGCTGCTGCTTCTTGTTATTCATAAGCCATGATTTCATTTTGTTATTCTTTGTCAAATCACTGCTGTTTACATAAGCAAAATATCGCTTTTACTCTCATATATCTGATGAAGTAACCGAATGAGAATGCCACGCAATGCCATATCTTACAATTTGGATTTTTGCATGAGTTCTACGATACTGCTGTCAATTTTTCAAGGATATGGATAAATATGTCGTATCTTAACGCACACTTTCAATTTTTGTTGTCTTTGTAATACTGAAAAAATTTCACCCTGCTTATTGTGTTTGACTTGGTTTGGCTTAAAGATTCCATTCTCTGTTTTTTCTTCTTGTTATAGTGAGTTATATTTTCCACTTAAATAAAAGTTTATCTCATTGTAATTGTATTCGACAGAGGAGACAATGATGTTGACGAAGCCGGGGACTACGACGGTGATGACGATGCAGATGACGTAGTCTGCTCATTTCGCTAAAATGCTTTTGTTTTTGTTCTGATTGTGTGTTTTCTTTTTAATATTCATTGTTTTTGCAACTTTATATCTGTGAGTTTGTATCTGTATTTAAATCTCCACGCTTTATTTATATATTCACGAATGTCTTCATACATACATACATATGAGCGCGTATGAAGTTGTATACATTTTTTATACTTTCCATTTCAATTCATTCATTTCAACAGAATTCAGCATTTTTTATGTTAAAATGTACAGTGGAAATGACATAAAATTGAAGTTGATTACAGCGGAAAATTAACTCTTGCGTTTTTCTGTTTGAAATTGGATTTTCTTTTTTATCAATAAATTTTTTCGTGGAGTTGATATTTACAAAAAAAGTCATAAAATAATTTTTTTTTTAATTGCGATAAGTTTTAAAAAATTGTGATGTAAAAATGGTTCCGGTCAAATACTACCCAGAACAAAATCAGTAGAATAGCAGTTCAATTTCAGATATAATTTCCGAGCAGATAACTGAAACGCTTCCAACGACCGCCTTGAATCAATTACAGCTCAATAGATCCCCAAAAAGTTTCTACTTTGAATACTAAATCAAGCACTATCTCCGAGCTTTATCTTCAAACTACACATTTTTCACCTGGAAATTTAGTATGCAGTGAACTATGTGGCTACCAAAAAAGGAGCAGTTCTAAGGTTGTAAAGCAATTTGGAGTATTCTCCAGACTTAGTGGAGATATCGATGCATACGTTATCCTTTGATAAGAGTGATATGCAATATAGCAGTTGTCTGCTTATCATTCATTTCATATACCCTAGCTTAGGTTAGGCCAAGTGCTTAAAGCTTATGTTGTTGCTGCCGAAATGAGTATCACTTTTGCCAATTCATTTTCTATGTAGCCTAGTGTAATAGTTTTTGTGTCGACTCTAAATCAATCTATTATTAAAGCACAAACCAAATTGAGTTTGTCAACAATGATAGCGATATCACTCGATATACTTTATTGTTAAAAGTAAAATACTCTTTGCATAACACATCTGCTCCACTGTAATCAATAATAATTTTATCTCGGTTTTTGCTTATCTTTCTTTGTTTTTCCATAAATAAATTTACATTTCAAATAATCGCGCTGATTTTTTCCAAAGCTGAGAGTAGGTATACATTTTTTGTGTAACCTTCCTGTTGGTTTTTTATGTTTGCTACTACATGTAGTAGTACGCATATGTGAATGTGAATGCGTGCACTTGTGTGCGAGTGTCAACATATGTAAGTGTGCGTGTATAGTTCACTGTTTACATGATGAAATTAGGGACATGTTATGGTTGATATTTTTTGGCAAATGAATTTGTAAATGTGCGCCTCCTTAAGCAGCAGCGATTTTAATGTCAATCTGAGGTTTTTTGCCTGCGTTTGTGTTTTTTCTTATATCTAGGATTTGTTGAATTTTTCCATATGCGTTTTAATTTTTTTTTCTATTTCATACACTTGCGATTTTCTCATATTATTGATATGATTTTTTTTAACAGCTTTTTCTGTGCGAATACATTTGTGCGTCTGTGTTTTCTATGCCTAATGTTACTATATTGCATGCAATTATTGTAAGTGTATTCATTGCTGGTGTTACTGACTGTTATGAATATCAAATGATTTAGCAAACATTGGCAATAAATTTAATGCAACAATAAGTTTTATCTACTGCCATGAGGGATACAAATAAACAGCAATTTCAATAGCCTATGATTTCATGTCATTGTCTGTCATATAAATAGGATTTATTTGCAATCGTTGGATGTGTTGGCCTAAAATTTAATACTGATATGCTAAAATGTTTCAATTCATTTCAGATTGAGAAAGCTTTAGTAAAATGTAGATGGGAACTCACAACTTTCCGTCAATTTCTAGTGTAGCTTAACAAAGATTTGGATATATTGTACTTTAGCTCCATATTGTTTCATATTGCTTATTTATGTAGGCTCTTAACAATATTTGTATACGTTTGTATACGTTATTGATACCATTTAAATCTTAAACATTTCTCAAACTTCCTCGATTAATCGGCATTTTATATTCTGCTTCTTCTTGTTATACTTGACTGCCTGATTTTCAATTATTTGGCATAATCTTGCAATGTTGATGGTAAACGAGTAACTTCAACATTGACACAGTGTTACAAACACTGAACATATGTAAGCCTGTTTAGATGTTATGCTATCAACTCAAATATAACATAAATGAGTAGTAAGTGCATTAACCCCCGGCTGGAAATGTGACTTAAAATGACAAATGCACTAAGTGTACGCTGTTGGCTTTTAAATGGATGAAACAAACGCCTTATAGAAATCTGATATGCCATGAGAGTTAGTTGAAGCTTTCAGTTATAATAATCATTCATAACCAAAAATTAGCTGTCAAAGTATAAGTGCTCAATGGACTAGATGAGTTTGTATGGAACGTAGGTCCTGAATAATACTAATAACGCTAGACTCTTCAAATTTGCGAGAGATGATTTTTATATTAAAAAAAACCAAATTTTTGTTAACATGAAAAAATGCGCCCTAATTCTATAAAAAGGTCGGATGTAGTTGGGACTTGTTCATACCAAGCTCAACTCCTACAACTTCTATGTTGATATTTGTTTGCCTGCTTGGGACTGCAGGACTGTGCATTGCATTACAAATATTAATAATAATAAATGAAGTCGATTTTGTTGTCGATGTCGATATCGAGTTTCATATCAAATTTGTAGCTGCATCCATAAATAATTATTATCCATACACAGTATGTATACTGCTTATCTAGGGTAGAGTACGCACACAACATCAGCATCACTACAGTAACGTAGTATTGGACAGACTGCTTAGCATTGCATATCATGTATGAGCTTATCATACGATACGCAGAACATTGCCTGACTTCTGCTATGGCACCTAATAAATAATGTTATGTATTAAAGGTGGAGTTAAAAGAGTTTCTGTATTATATTAGCAGTGTATGATGCTTGGAAATAATCCTCTACAAGAAGTCAAAAATTGAATTTTAAGCGCAGTGACTTATACGATTACTTAAAGCTCAAAAGTTGGTTTGCACTTGAAAAAAATTCTTATGAAAAATGTTTAAAAAATATTGAAAGTTCAAAGGTTAAATGATAATATAATTGATGGCTTTTAAAAAACTTATTTTTTTCTTGTAAATATATTGGAAATTTTTCAACATTATGAGTAAAATGCATACAGCAATAATAACGCGTGATTCCAACGAAATTCTATTTTGTAGCATAAAACGCAGCGAACATATCACATTCACACAGCATGCAGCACAACGATGAAACAGCGAAAACAATCAACGTTTCACAAAACGAGCAACACAAAAACTCAATACAAAACTTTGTACGCATCATGTGAAAATATGCGTGAATGGCTGTTGTCCGAGTGTATCCCGCTAAGTAAGGTTTTTCAACCAGGAAATTCAATTGTACTTGTTTGCGCCAGTTAAAAGAAAGCATACCATTTATATACGGAAAATGGCCTACACGACAAATAACAATGTAAATGAAATTATAATATTTTTATCTTAAGCCAATGTGTATTTGCACTGTAATTGTTGGGCTGTCATGCCATATACAATATGGTATTATGTAAATGGTCCATTAATTTCAACGAGCTTAGAAGTATAAATAGTACAATCAATAGTGTTTTGGTATTATTACAACAAAGGATGAGGAAAGAGCTGTTGAGCTGACGCAAATATTCCTTTAGTAAACGCAATATTTCAAAGTAAAATTGCTCTTTGCAATACCTTATGTCGAAGATTTCCTCTACAGCCTGTTTGACATTTGAAGGCCAATTTTCTTAAATTTCAAGAACATCACCTTTAACAGAACAGCAAAACACCATTATACGTATGAAAGAAACGGTGAAATGTGAATACCAGAATGAATTGCGAAATGATTTTAAATGTGAGCTCAAATGAATGTTTTAATGTATGAATGCATGTCATAAAAGTGTGTGTGTGTGAGAGTGTATGCGTGTGTAATTCTAAACACACGCGTTTGAACGTTTGAAAGTTTTGAACATGAGCTTTCATTTTCATACAAATGACAAATTAGTGACATCAATTACAGAAAATTTCATTTAATTTTTGTACCTCATTTTTCTTTTCTTGCCAATGTTGCCATTGTTTTCGGTACACTATTATGCTGAATTACAAAATGGCCAATAACTACAAAACTACAAAAGCAACAACAGAAAGTAATAGTAGTAGTAGTAGTAGTAGTAACACAACTTCAAATGGCGACAGCAATGAGAACATGTGATTAATGTATAGTTGCTCGGACCAAACAAAGTGAAAACAAAGGTTATGATTTACGAGCATTTTGTTGTATGTATGTAGTTGTAGTGGCGCAAATGTACGACGAAAGAGTTCATAAATTAAGTCAAGCAGTGGGTAGAGGAGCGGGGGGGGGGGCAGGGCACATAAATGCGACGTATGCGACGATGAATATGACAACGGGTTTTGTTAATAATTTTCCACATAACTACGTGCAGTTTTTCTTCTTCTTGTGCTTGTGCTTTGTGTGTCCTGAATGTTTTCCCATTAAGGAAAGTAATTTTGCTGTAACTATTTTTCAAATGTAATGAAAACTTTGTTGAACATTATGAGTTCCTGGCAATAAAATACGAAAATTAATAATAAACAGAATGAAATTGTATTTCGACATAATGAAATTGTTTGGATAAATTTGTAATACAGTGTAGGGGCTATAACAATATGAACTATAAGAAAATTTCTTGATTAAAATTTTTTGGAAATTTTTTTGATGTTTTATTGTGAACTTATATAGGTATATTAAAACATTTACTATTAGCATCACTTAAGAAAAAATTCTTTAAAGAATACTAAAACATCTAAACTTTGAAAGCATATTGCAAAAACAACTAAAAATTATTTACAATTCTGATAAAAATGGCGTCATAAAAGCAAAAAACATGTCTGCTTGTCACTGGTAAAATGTCAAAATAATGGATTTATTATTTATATGATTTTATTTTTTCTTATCTTTTCTATAACTTGTAAGTAAGACATCAAAGGAATTTAATCAAAAAAAAAAAAGAACGCAAAAAAAAACAAGCATATGGTGCAAAAAAAAAAATTGAAAGAAAAAGATAAAGATAAAGCTGCCGCAAACAAGTCAAATATGGTACAAGAAAATCCTTTTGGAATACGTTGTATTGACTTTTTTATATGAATTTCTAAGCTTAGATTTGTACCCAATAGGAATTGTTTACTTGCAAGGGAATAGTTGTTGGTACAATATGTTTCATAACATATACACTAAGGCTTTATTTTCCGACTGGCTTGTTTTCAATTCATCTATATATGGGTTGGTACTTGTCAAATATTATGAAAATGTTGCAAAGTAAATTGCAAAAGAACGCAGATACTGAAATAGGTGCTGACAGTTTTTTCTCTTTGTTTTTTTTTTTTTTTTTGAAGAACAAGTGTGAAAACGGGAACTGCAAATCAATGTCACTTTTAGAAATTTTGCAATTTTTCAAATTCCATACCGTGCGCAAATGAGAAAATATACTGGGAATTGCTTTGAAAGTTAATTGAAGATTTAGTGATATAATATATCTCATATGTTTACACTGAAATAAGAGTGCAATAAGCAATAAGAAATGTTGTTAGTGTTGCGAACAAAAATAGTTGTAAGTTTTCAAAAATTATATATATTTTCTGAAGACACTTAATATCACAAGTATTCAAGTTCTTGAAGGAAAAAATAAATCTTATAAGTCTTAAAAAATATAAAAAAACTAGAAGACCTTAGATGTTCATAAGCAGATTGTGGCAACTGCATTTTAAGAAAATATCATGTAACTTTAAATTTTTTTTTTGTCCCAAAAAAATTTAGGGCATCCACAATTATAATTTGGGATTTTTTAGAAATTGAGCGCAAAATAAAATTTTTTATGGAACAGAGCCACTGCAGTGACGTCCAACGTTCCATTTATAGCAGCTTGAAGTTTTCTGAAGAGTTATGTGCTAGCCATACTTAAGAATACACAATTACACCTGAAACATAAGGCTAGATTTTTCAATAAACAAATTTCAAATGATTGACTGATTCGTTAAGTAAAAATTCACAACGTGACTCAGAAACCTTAATCCAATATCAACATCAACAATGCAAATCCTCATTCAAAATCACTTCAATGGAAAACCCATTCTTCAGTAGCATTTAATCGCACTCTTCCATCACCAGTCAGTCAGTAGAGAAAAAGCATCATCGCTAACTGCACACGCACAAGATAAATTGTGTTGAGAATACGCTTACAATAACAACAACAATAACAATGCTATCCGCATTTTCATCTCTCACAACTGTGTTTATTTTAGATTTCGTCCTTGTGTCAGACACTCAAGCAGGTGGGTCTATTTGTTTTTACCAATGAGATTCGGCACACACAGTGTGTATTTGGCTGATGATGATTCTGCTGAAGGATTTCCTAACAACTTGTGCTCTATTCAATGCCGACTAGTTTTTTGTTGTTGCTATTAATAGTGCTGTTGCTGGACAACAGGATATGCGTGTGTGAGTAAGGCGCACTTAAAAACGTTGCTTTAATTGCTCTGCAAATTTGTGCACGAGTTTCTCTCTCAAGATGTAATTGCAGTTACAGTAGATTAGTGATGTATAATGCAAGTTAAATCTGCTTAGGGTAAATGTTGCATTGATTGTTTTTATTAAATAAAAAAAAAAAAACAGAGTCCATAATGTTTAACTCTAGAGAAAAGAATTATTTTTAGAAACTCAAATACAATTATTTCTAAATAGCGGCCATTAATAAAAAGCGAAATATTGCTAAGTATTTATGATTAAAGAAAATGGCTTGTAATTTTCAGTAGCTAAAATGCATCAATTTTGAAGTTTATTAAATAAATAAATTAATAAAATCAAAAAATTTGCAAGCTTTCTATGAAATTTAATGTTACTTATACGTTGCGTTGAGCAAAATAAAGAAATTTACCAAAATTTTAAATTTTCCTCACATTTTCTCTTCACAACTAAGACTTTGAGTGATTTTGCTTCGTGCACCTTTGAATTTATAAAATAAAAAGCTGCAGCTTTTGTTTTAATGAGCCTAAGTTATTGTGCACCAAAGCTTTTTCTAAAAATTCTTGCCCTTTTTTCTAACTCACACTTTATATTTCTCTCTACATAAATTCTCTTTGTTTAGGTTTAAATTTATTATGCCATGAAATTCAACTGAAGTTTTATTTTTTCTTATGCTTAACTTTGACGCAATATAAAATATTTGATTGTCCTTCTTGTCGCTTAGGTTGAAATTCTAGCGGCTCTAATTTATTGTAGTCGCTTTAAAAATACTTAAAATTTTTCCGTTTTTTAACACCCCAAATTTTTATGTTTTGCTTATTTCATTTTAGTTTTAAATTAAATTTCTCTAACCTCTTTTTCAACTACATGGACAGGTGTTGTCCAGCTGTATGTCCTTTGCAGCGGTGTGCTGCGAAAAATTGCTATATATTTTATTAAAGTTGAGTCAGCAGGTGAATTTTATAAATTTCTGTACGCTTTCTGCTATGGCATTGGAAGCAGAGTGTTTTTTTCTTTTTCCCATACAAAATAAAATAAAAAACTTACAAATGCAATGAAACGTATAAAGTGAAATTTGAACAAAAATGAAAAAATTGTGAATAAGAACTTGCTAGAGTTTATTAGTTTTTCACACAGACGGCAATGACAAATAAATGCGATAAATTGTTTCACACGTTAAAACTTGTGCAAGGAGTTTTGTATGAAAACAAAATTTGAAGAAAACAAATTAAATTAAATAAAATGTCCTTAGCATATGTTCTTCATTAGAATTATAGTTTTGAGCGCAAATTTCATTGATTTGACAACGGAAGTTTATTCCTTAACGCTTTAAAACGGAAGCAGCTGCAATGATTCTCAGGCTGAATTAATCTTTTGTTTATTAAGCAAATTAAATATTTCAACAGGATATGAAATTTTTAATATCCTGTGCAGATTTTGTCAAGTGACTAGGTGTCTTTTTTATTTATAATTAAGATGACATTATTTTTTTTTGACGATTTTTTAAACTTTCCAAAATGTGATAATTTTCCAAGTTTTTGTGAAAAAAGGGCGTATTTATGTGCATGTGTATGAATGATCATGTCCACATGTCTGACAATATTATAAAAAATTCTATAATTTATGCATAAAAAACAACATTCCCAGACTGCAGTCTCCAACAATAAACATTTTACTTATTACAAATTTCTTACATTTTGACTGTCATCATTACGACAACTGCCGTGCGATTTAGATGTCAATACCTTTCTGAGAAAACAAAAAAAAAAAAAATGAAAAAAATATATTCTATGGTAATTTTAACAAAATCGATGTTGATTCTCATATGAAAAATTTTATTCTTTTCAAATTGTTGTAAGGGAAATTGTTTGCAATTGAGACATTTTTCATATAACGTGTGTTTTTTTTTTACAACCATTTGCATTTTTTCCATCGGAATTCGCATATTTTCTATGTACGTTTTTTCTTCTTCTCTATATTCATTGCTTTCTACTACACCAATGATGCTTTTTTTATTCTTTACTTTTTTTTGCTCCTTTTTTACTGCATTCTCCAATGACATGAAAGTAAAACGTATGTTTTCAACAGCAATATATTATGCTGCTTAAACAGCAAAATATTTTTTTTTTATTCGACATAAAGATATATTTGCTGTTTGATATTTTTGCATCAAAATTAAATAATAGGTACGGAGAAACAGCATCTACATTTGTTACACATCTCTCATATTAAGTTGTCAGCTATATTGCAAAAATGAGACGGCTGTAGTTTGTCGCAAATTTTCATATTTTTCAGTAAAAAAAATTTGCTTAAATTAATACTTTTAAGACATGCGGAATTTTTTATAAAATCTCTTCTTTACTCAGCGGCCATTTATGAAAACTGCAGTTTCGTTGGTTGAATGAGCACTCTCAAAAAACCTATGCAATAAATTTATGAACAGTAACAACGAGCAAAAGTTAATAGGTTATTGGGAATAAAATTAAACTGAAATAATTAAAAGTTACTCATACGATATGTTAAGCAAAGCAAAAACTATTTTATACCTAAATTAGAGCAAAAGAAAATTCAGTTTCACCTGGATTGTTTGATAGAAAAAACAAAGTTATCGCAAAATTTCTGTTGAAAGTTATAGTGCGGACACTGAAAAACGGAAATTTTGAAAAGGTCACAAATTGTTTGTTATAAATTAAATTTTTTGTAGATTTCGGAGCTTTCTTTTGATACTATAATGGCTATGTATGATGTGAAATTAAATACTAAAGTAGAGTTTTTCTATATCAGCAAAAGTTTAATTCTTCAAATTTTGAGAAAATGCAGGCAACATTTCAAAGTCAGAGTTTCTCCAAGCAATGACTTGGTTTGAAGACTAAACGCATGGATTTTGGGGTATTGTGAGTAAGAGAAAATTACACCAGCATAAATTGCTTTTCCAAAAATGCACTATGTGATGCATTGTCTTGGTTAAAAGAGTTAACGATTTCTATCCTTTTTAAAATTAAGTATGCCAGCAAGAATTTAAATGGGGCGCTATGAAGGAAAATGGTATGGTTTCAACTTGATAGAATTACTGTAGCTCTTGTGAGCTATTTGTTTTAAGAATATGCAGAATTTCTTTAGCCTCCGGTTACACCTGAATTTACGGTACCAGACATCTTTTTGTGGAATTATTGGAAAAAAACAGCTAGCAAAAATATATTTCGAAGGATTCTTAAACTTAAGAAAAAACTAGCCTATTTTAACATTACTAAATATGCGCCATAAGTAGCATCGAATGTGAATGGAAAGATTTGCAATTCCAAAAACTGCCTATTTATTTAGTTTAGTCATTAAGGATAACTCATATGTTAGCATTAAAAAATGGTAACTTTATTTAAATTAATTATTTACTTAAATTTTTTCAGTATAATTTTGTAGTCCTTTGGCAGCTAAGCTTAATCTGAAAATCACACAAATTTGGCACGTGACCTCTAACTGTACGATAGTCTTTGCGTAAAATTTGAAGTAAAAGCAGCCATCATTTTACCTCTAATTATTTTTTTTTTTTTCGGAGAATTCAGACACATGTAATATTAATATCCTTAAGTATTTTATTTAATACATTGTTTCCCTTTTTGTGTTTTTTATTATATCTTAAATTTTTTTGGTATACTTTGCTGAAACATTATACTAAAGGAGCTTAATTTGGAGAAAAATCAGTTTTTACTGTTTGGTTTCTTATTTACTTTATTTTTTACTTACATACATATGGGATGTTCTATGAGAATGAAGTAACTTTATAACTGATTTCGAATTGAGTACATATAGCACTAAATTATCGTCATCTTTTCATAAAACCCATACAATAAAGAAGAATTTTATAAAAGAATTAAGAAAACCTATTATTTATTAAAGAAGTATTTTTTTTATCTGACTCTTCTCTATATTACAAAAAAAATTTAAATTTATTGGCTGATAATTAAAGTTTTTAAAAGCATTTATGCGAAGTATGTGATTTTTTTTTTAACTTTGCCATTTATTTAGAAAATTGGGTCAATCGAAAAAAATCACTAATATATTCGGATTCTTCGGAAAATTTTACTATAGAAAGTGATATTGCACTGTGGTATGGTGAAAGTTTTTGTAAATTTGTAGAGCAGTGTTATTAGGATCATTTTCGTTAATTTTGTTACATGCCAAGGTACAAGATATTGCACTCAATGACGATATTTGGTATGAACTGAATTCAATTCATATCGTTTATTATTATGACGAAATGACATTATTTTTTGTCCTTATAACTATTATTTTTATTTTCACAAATAGTTAATAGTAATTTTGATATACATGTCTCAACGACATTGAGTTAACACATTTTTGTAGAATCACCCGGTATACACTTTGGTATTTACAATTGGCTGCACTTTAAAGGATGCTACAATTAATTAAAGAATTACGCAGGATTACATAATTTGCGGTTAGGAAAACATGTAAAATCCTCTAAGTATTGCAAACACTAGCTACACCCGCACGCCACACATTTGATAAATTCCATTTGGTAACCTTTTTTGGCTACTTAGGTGAACACACGCTTGGTTATGCACACACGTCAATGTTTGGTTTGGTTTGCTTTGTATTAGGGGTAAGAGTTAAGTCCGAACATTTTGTTTGAAGTTTTAATTTCTATTTATTTTTTCATTAAAAAGGTACAAGGATTAAAAAAAAACACATACAGACACATGTAGTTACTATTATTTTACATATTAAAGTTTACACTAAATAAACATAGTTCTATGGGGTCATTAAAATGATGGAGGTTTTTATTAAGCAAACAAACATTTGGTTTTTGAGTTTTAGTTTTTTGCATCGGCTTAAAATTTGCTGCTAATAATAATGTTATTTAAAATAATAAAAACATTTAGTCATATGAAACTTTGGCTTTTTATGACTCAATCTAAAATTTGTTGCTCAATTTATTTTTTCTAAGGAGAGATTATGGTTAGTAAATAAAACATATTATGAGCAAATAAATATCAAGTATACTAAAAAAAAATTTTTTTTAAGTCTTAAAAAAATCTTTCTTTAAATTTGAAAAAAAAAACATTATTTCACGAACTTTTATATCGTAACTACTAGAAAAAAAAAACTGTGTTACAAAACATCAACACATTTCAAAATCCATTGTGCTTTAATTTAACAATAGCACAAATGCTGTAATACGCCCAGAAGCACTCTTAATTGAACTGCCTACTACGTACTGAATCTGAGCATAAAACGAGCAACACTTAAAAAAATATTGACAATAAATGACTCCTCAAATTTAAGTAAAACCATTTCATTAATTTATTTAAGGCGTACAATCTACAGTGCGCACTCACTTACACCCAACCATCTGAAAATATCATAGCGGAGTGCTGATCCAACAAAAGTGTTGCCATATAATTGCAAAAAAAAATTTGTTTTTTGTCTTATGCGATTTTTATATCACATGCGGCTTTTTAGTCTTATGTGAATTTGAAGTTTTGTGCGATTTTAGGTCTTGAGTGACTACGCATCAACTTATAATTCTAGATAATTTTGCCTAAGTTCATAGAATAATAAAAGTTTTTGAAAATAATTTCTTTTGAAAATTCTGAAAATGCGCAAATTAATGTCAGTTTTGACTTAAATTTTCTTTATTACTGTTTTTGGTTCTAAAATTAAAAATAATGACGCAATTTTTCCTGACTTACATCTCTTGCAACTTTCAAAACCTCAGGTGGCAACACTTTATGCTCTTAAATTGATATGATGTGAAAATTTTGCTTCAGTTTGTATAAATGAAAAAAAAAGAAAAAAAAATTAGAAATCATGCATCCTTGTCTTCATCGCTGAAGGTCCTTTATTTTTGTCTGCGTATGTACAACGCTGTGTGTTGACATTCATGGAATTTTTAAGCGCTCATTTTCAGTCAAATAAAATCAAAGTCAGGCAAGCGGCGACACTAAGATATAACAATTTCAATCAGATTCAGCATAAGGATCAGCTCTATACCATGGCAGCCACAGCAGCAGGATAAGTCAGATTGATGTTGTTAAGAAAACGCGTGTGCCAAGCGTTGGATTGAAATGAGACGCTGTTACATGAGGCAATGGTATGAAATGCGCAATGATTTGCTAAATTGACGCAGCAAATTCTCACAGCAGAAATAGATAAAAAGACAGACAGTAGGCGGTAATAAAAATAAAACATAGCAATAGCTTAAGGTCACACAGTGAACGGTACAGAGAAAATGAAAAGAAAGAACATGAGTTTTGAATGTTGCTTAATATGCAAAAAAAAAAAAAAGAATTTGTCTGCGCAGCAGCTCCACTTCAACCAATTGTACTAAAGAACTATTTTAAGCCAATTACTTAAAATGTCTGTTTGTTAATTAAAAAAAATTAATTAGCTATTTTTTCATTACTCAAAAAAGAAATGACAGTTTTCTTGGAACGTCGCTATGATTTGGCAATTTTTTTTTTCAAATTTAAATTAAAACGTTTTCTTCAACAAACGTTTCACTGTAGATAATTACAATACATTTTTTTGTTGCTTCTTTTATTTTATATCCTTGAAAATATTTTCATGAAGTTGATAATGTCAAGCTTTTGTTATCGTAGCGGCGTTGTCGTTGGCGCTGATTTCAAATGCTGCTTTTCTAGTGATTCGCTTGTGTCCTTAGCGCTACTTAAGTTTAATTTTCGCCGCTGTGTGCTATTGTTGGCGCTGTTGTTTATATAAAAAGTTGTTATTGTTGTTGTTGCTATTGTTCTTGTCGAATTTTGCTTTTTATAGGAAATTAGCAAAATTAGTTGCCTATTATCCTGCATAATATATAAGAAAAGGCCAAAAAAAAAAAAGAAAACACAAACGAGGTAAAATCAAACGAATTTCTTACATCGACTAAAAAAGAAAAAAATTACGTTGTTGTTATTGTTGATTTACTAAATTTTCTTAAATATAGCCTTGATTTACATACTAATGCAGATGATTTAATTTATTTGCATTTGTTTTGCCTTGCTCATGTTATTACTTTGCCACTGTTTCTTTTTTTGATTTCTGATTTAATTCTGCTGATTGGGCAAAATTGGACAAATTAAATATAGGAAAAATACGCATATGAATATAAATATTTACTTCATTAACATAGTTGAATCATTTAACAAAAATATAAGTTATCTAATTAGCTACCAGTTTTGATATTTAGAATCATGCGAGATGATTTCGATTTAAAAATGAAAAATCTTTGCGCAATATTTGTATTCAAATCACAAATTCTACAAAATATGCCACTCTATTTTCTAATCTGATTGAAATTTGTTGAAGAACGTTTTTCATAGCCAACAACGACAGTTGTTTGCCCACTTAAAGGATTAAAATTCATCAATACTGGCTAAGAAATCCTTTCTTTACAACAAATTGAAATGCCATCGGTAATAAAATACAAGAAAAAAATCCACAACTCAAGCCACAGATTACAATGCGATTTAAAAAAAAAGTCAACAACACTTTTAAGCCAAAATACTACAAGTGCTGTACGAAGAAACAAAATCAATATAAGACTGGCTAAAAGTGGAAAAAAAACTAAAACAAATCTGTTACCACTTTAGCAAATGCTACTTTTTTTTTTGCCAAGATAAACAGAGTTATAAATGAAAATGGAAATACGATTTTGGTTACGCTTTTTCAGACAGAAATAAACCACAATTGTTGGGGTAACCAGATGAAAAAACAAAAATGAAAAATCCGATTAAATGTTTTGACTTTTATAAAATTTTTCGCTCGTTAATATTTAGGGGAGTTGTCTTTACTATATAACAAAGAGGTTTGGTTTGTTACTAGCATGTAGGCGGTGAGCTCTGTATATACTATACCGATCCTAAAAATTATACTTCTAACGGAAAACTATATTATCCTTGAATAAAATTAGTTATATTTTATTTTGATAAAAATAAGGAGCGTGAGATTTTCCGTACAACAATAATGTATATTGCCTATACCAAGCACTTCAGGACAGGATTTGACAACGGGGCGTGGCGTGTTTTTTTAGCTACAAGATATTAAGCATTTTGATTTAACATATAATGCTCCCTTTAGATTACCATATCTTTCTTAAAACTAATAATTTTGGGAGGAATGTAGTGCCTACAAAGAGTTTAGAAATGCATCATGATGTTTGTACCTTTCAAATTAATGACCTTCACTGGGACAAAATGTTGCTTGAGATTTCGATATGTTAATAGGCTTGCAAAAATTAAAAATATGTTCTATTTTTCTCATCGCTTAAATTTATGTCCTTATATCCTTTATTTTATTGACTAGATCATTCCACCCATAAGAAGTGTGGAGCAGCAATAAAATCGGTCAAAGTAAGATTTTTAAAAAATCCCATATTATATGGTTACCTTGGCCACAATAAAATTTGATCCATTTTTTTAAGTGACAGCAAAACAAAAACTCAAAATCTGAAAGGGAAAAATCTACAGGAAATGTCGCAAAAATCATTCGACATAGTTTTGCGCTTCGTTCTAATGGTTCTGGATTAACGCGCATTATTTGGAATTATAAAATTTCAGCCAACAACGTAAAGACGTTCGCGGTTTCAGAGACCTTTCTGATAGTAACTTGAAGTTTTTGTTGTTGTTGTTGTTGTCGTTTTTTCTATTTATAAAACGCATTAAATTAATGACCAGCAATCACCGGTCAGACAAATTTTTTCATTTCGTTCAATTTATTTCAGTCCGAGAGGTAGCGTTGCATTTTTCATAGGGATTTCCTCTCGCACTGTTTACTTTTGCAATTGATAAATTTAAGAAATTTAGTGGATATTGAAAATTTCGAAAAAATATGGCAATTGTTGAAAACAGTTGGAAAAGGTCCAATAAATTAAAAGAATATAAACGATATTGAAAAAAACTGAAAGAGGTTGAGAGATGCTGATTAATGTTGAAGCAGTTGGAACTCGCCGATCATTAATTAATTTCTCCTCCAACTTTTGGTTCAATTTGTTATATTCGTGATCAGCATTCGCACACCAAAAATAATATCAATAGCTTATATAGTTGGCAACATTTGCCGCAATTAGTCTAAAAATTTAGGGTGGTACAATCCAGCACGATTTTGTTCCAAAAATAGCTTTCATAAACATTATTCGTACACCAAAAGTTTAGTATGATTGCTCAAATATTTCAATAATTCTGAATTTGTAAGATATTTTATTTGTATGGGAGATGCCACGCCCACTAGTGCTACCTCACACTTTTTTGATTCAGCTATACCTTATAGCAAGCAAAAGACAACCAAACAAAACATTCAAAACTCACAGAAGTACAGTCAGCGTAAAAGCTATGCGTGCGCACAATATTTTTATATATTTCCCACGATAAAACGTTATTACGAAAATAACGGTAAAATAAAAGTATGCCGAATGCAAGCACAATTTGCAGAAAGTAATTTGGAATGTTGGTTTTGTTATTTGCTTTGAAAATAGTTTCGTTTCCACAATAAAATTTTAAGCTTAAGACAAATTGTGGTTTTAGAGAAAATCAGCCGTGTTTTTTTTTTCATAAAAAGCGCTATAACTCCGCCAATTTTAGCAATTTTCAAAATTTCTTAAAGATTCTGATAAAAATTGATTATTTTGATTTGGATGAAAATGCGACAATTTTGAAAAAGTTTTTAGCGGTTTTTCAAGTTCAAACACTAAAACTTTAAATGGGCAAAACTCGTAAAAAATGATTTTCAATCAAATCGTGGGAATACATGTTCTCTTAATTACTTTAAAAAACAACCGATTCGGCAACCGATTCCGAAACTAGAAGTCAGTCTGACTGCATGGTTTGAAATGTATTTGGCTTATACCAAATTTTATTAGGAGTTCTCTCATAGCACACTACAGATGACTTCAGATAGGCACAAACTTAAATTTGATCAAATATGCTCCAAATCCTGGCGGGAATTTCGATATGAAAGCACATGCATCCTTAGGATTGATTGGGGATTGAAAATAATTTTTTTTAAACTTTAAAAATTTTTAAATAAATCAAAATTGCCATTACTGATAAGACTTAGCAAATTGAAGTCTTGCATAAAGTTTATGGCGTTTACAGAAACAAACGTATGCTCAGTTAATTTATGCGTGCAATAATGAAATTAGAATTTTTTCGAAAGCTGTCTTTACTTTGTAGTAAATGGAACATTCTTAAAGTTCTAATGTTCTAGAACACCTATAAAATTGATGGCTTGTAAAAAATAGACTTATGTTAGCAATTTTATTTGAATATTAACATTAATTTTATATAGCCATTAGATAAACGCTCAAATTGATTGAGAAAAAAAAAAAAATCTTTTTGTAACTTTCTTTGCAAAAGTTTGTGAATTTTTTCCATTGTATTTTCAATTTCAAAACCTCATGATTTTTATTTAAGTTTTCTTTTAAATTTTTATTTAATTCTTTTCCGTTAAGTGCAACAAGCGCGCACAAGTTTTAAGAACAGAGCAGTACAAAGTTGGTGAAGAAATAGTTGAAGCAGAGGTAGAAAAGTCATCAGAAAATTTTCCCTTTTTTTTTATTTTCTCAAATGAAGAAAACTTTTCTCTTTCTCGTCATAGTACAACAAAACTTGTGGGCTTTCTCACTTTTGGTTAAAAAAGCAGCAGCTAAAATAAAATAACTAAGATAATAAAAAAAAAAATAAAATAAAACATGAAAACCATAGTAGAAAAGAAAGAGTAGAAAAACCTTAAAGAACAATGTGGCAACACAAACACTTAAGAAAGACTTGCGAACGTAACTTAAATTTTAATTGCCACTGAGCAGCGTGCAACTCTAAAGCCATACTTGACCAACAACATTTAGTCAAAGCTACAACGTGAAGGCAATTTAAATTTCTTAAAAGAAATAGGTACTACACAATGAGGCTTCGGTCGCCATTTAATGTGAAGATTTTAATTGATATACAATATATATCACTATTAAAATTTTTGTTAAAGTTATCGCTCTATGTGCTTAAACTTTTGTAAGCAATTTTTAGGGTTTGCTTCTCACAAACTTATAAAAGAGACTTTAGCTTACAAAGGAGCACAATGGGTTATTTAAACAAAACATTATAAAGTTTACAGAAATTCTAAATTTAATCGTCGCAAGCTGTAAATGAATTACTTTATATGTATTTCGGGTCATCGAACACAGTTTGTTAGCCTTTTTATTAATAAAAAATAAGAGGCAAATTTGGAGATTTCTGCGAAATAATTTTGGTTAACATGAACCTTTTGTTTGGCTGCTTATTTAACGTATAAAAACTGCTCATCGATATCGCGTACGCTTAAAAAGTTTTTCAAGGTCAAATGGTACGAAAATCAGTGTCTCGGTATTTCGTGAGCTATTGATTTTACTACAAATTAAAGCCAGACAAAATTTCTTTTGCAGCTAATTTTACACAAAAAAAATTACTGCACAAAATTTTCATAGAACCAATAGTTCTCGAGGTATACGATTGAGAAAGGCCATAGTATTCGCTGGATGTGTCCCCCTGTGACTTTTTTCAGGACCTGACAGTGAACCATTGAAGACAACATCATGTCACCATTGATGAGATAAAAATAGATTCTTTAAAAGAGCTGAAGCCCATACCAAAAAAATAGGGTTCCAGAAGGGCTTCCAAGATTGGATAAAGCGCTGTCATAAGTTTAGTATATCTGAGTGGGATTACTTTTAAGGAGAAAAATTATGTAGATCAAAATATCAGAATTCTTTAAGAAAAACGAAAATTCCCTTTATTTTTGAATTAAACTTCGAATACACTGCTGTACGTATCATGTAGTGGTTTATGCGACTTACAAAAATATTTTGCAGCCGTATATCTCGAGAACTATTGATCCTAGAAAAATTTTTGTCAAGACCTGTTTTGTGTAAAATTAGCTAAAAAACAAAGTTTGTGTGTCTTAACTATCCGCAAAACTAATAGTTTACGAGATATGGGCGAGATATCAATTTTCTTGACCTTTGACCTCGAATAACAGTTTAAGCGAGGACTTTTTCCATATGAATTATGAAGCCAAATGGAAGGTTCATGGGATAATATGAACATGCATCTTGAGCTAAGATCTTTCGTGTTAAAAGATAGCAACAAATTTCATAAGCGCAATTGCCAAAGTTCAGCGTATAGTGTTTTCAAGCAATTTAATAATTTACTATTAAAAAATAAAAAATAATTGCAACTAAATAGAAAACATCCGGTGAGTTGCCTCTAACATTTTCTGTTTTTTATTTTGTTTGCATGGCTTTGACTGAGACTCAGCTTAAAGTTAAAAGTGTTGTTGTTATTTGTTGCCAATATAACTTTAGCATTGTTGCTGTTATACGTTATGCTGTTGTTGTTGTTACTGTTGTCTCTATGGAGGCCAGCAGATGTTGTTTTCCCATTTTATAGTGATGGCCATAAAGTACTTAAAAGTTTCATTTTACGCCTATTTCGTAAAAGACCATCATCACGGCGCGCACCATGATGTTGATGCTGCTGCTGCTGCTGCTGTTTCCTATGTGTGTTTATATTTAGTTTATGTATATGTATAAATTTTTGTGTTTATGTGTCTGTGTCAGTAGTTTAATATCAGTAGACGCTTAAGTGTTGAGCAGGAGCGTATTCTGGTGTTAATCATCAATTTTTGGACAATTTTATTACTTCGATATTATTAAAGAGCATTGAGATTATTGACAAAAAATTTGAAAATAACAAATGGCAAATTTTTAATGAAATTTATTAACAAAAAAAAAGGCCTGCTCGAAAAGTGAAATTTTTCGGGGTACTATTATCCATACAAACGCTACCGTGCTACACTTAAGTGGATTTCAAAAGCATGCAAGAAGGTCATAGTAAAAGTTTTGTATACAATTTTTTGACCAAAATAACACAAACAACAAGAAAAACAAGCCAACATGAGCTCATCAGAAACGCGCCAAGTGCAGTAGTGGCAGCAATGGTAACAGCAACACTAACCATGCAAAGCTGCCACGACTCAACTCAACTCAAGTGGAACTCGACTGGAATTCATATAAATTTTAATAACTGCTACTTTTTGCTGATTTTTTTATTTTATTTTTGTTGTTTTTTGTTGTTTTTGTTTTTATTTTTATGATGCAAAACTTTAACTTTTACAAACTCATTTAAATTTGCTGTTGCCTGCTGTTGAGCGCCTTTAACACTTAATGCGCGGTGCTTAAATGGAATGGGCCAAATATGGCAGAAGACAGAGAGCGTGTGTGTGAGAGTGAAAGAGATAGAGCGAGAAAAGGAATGACAGCAAAATGATGAAAATGACCCAAAGCAGCAGCATGGTAACAAGCGAACGAGCGTGTGGCTCGTATATTATTCAAAGTAATAAAGGGACGTTTTGTGCATCATTTGTCAGTGATGGCTGCTGATGAAAGTCGATCAAGTGGTAATACGAGCATACGAAATGAAAACAGCTATTTCTTCTGCAATTACGTTTTGCTTTAAAGAAAATGAAGCAGCAATATTGCATACTGTGGTTGTGATACCACATGGCAACCACTTTGACCAAAACGTACAGCTTTTGCGTTACTCTCTCTCTACTACTTACAACTGACACGAAATGAAGAAAACTGAATTCAACTCAAGTCTTGTTCAATATGCGTTCAGTATGCACATTTTCTTTCGGTTTTTTTTTTTTGGCTTTGGCCAATTATTTATTGCGTAAGTGTGTGTTTAATTGAATATTTTAGCCAACAACTTGAGATAAACTTTGTGTTGTGGTTTTGCTGTAGAGTTTAAATTGAGTTTTCATTTTGCCGCAGTTTTACCACATATAACTTGATTATTTCGAATGGTTTATTCGCTTGAAATTAAATCAATTAAAAAGTTTTCACACTTGCTACAACATGTGTCAATTTAAATAATTAAATATAGAGACATCGAAGCATTTAATAAAAGCACAATGAATTTTTATTCATCGTGGCGTATGAGTAATATTTAATTAATATTAAAAATACCATTAAATAATTTCATAAAAATTTGAACACGTACAAACATATATCTTGAGTATTACCTTGAATACATATGTAGTATATGTAGTTTTATTATGTGTTTACTAAAAATTTTAAATGCAATCAAATCAAAAGTTGTTTACGTTTTTGCGAGCTTCTTCAATTAAATTAAATATTTCTCAATAATGTAACAAAAATTCATACAAAAATATCTCTTATTCGATATAACTCATTATCAGAAGTTATGTTCAGAGTTTTGTGTCATAATGTGCTTAGCGAAAACTGCAAATTTAATCAATGGCCGATTTGAAAATCTTACATATGAGCCAGTATATGTTACCAGATTAATGCAATTTTTTATATTTTTTCAAACGCAGCATAATAGAACCTAGTTATCTGAACATCCTTTATACTAGAAGAAATACAACTTTTGGGAATAGATCAAAGAAAATTCTAAAAGTTCTGAAAGTACAGCTATTTGTATGTTTTTAAGTAAATACATCTTTAAATATAGTCCACAGTGATCAAAAACTGTTAAGTTCTTGCTTCTTCACATATGTAGCTGATTGCTACTCAAAGAAACGTTGATTTCATAAATTAATGCTAACATATTTTGTTGAGTGTGATACCAATTGAAAAAATGTTGTGTTTGCGTGGCCACAGCTGTTGTGTCTGCGAATTTTGCATGTGAGTGTAACATATATACATACATACATACATACATACATACATATACATATGTACATATATGCCTATATTTGTATTTGCTTTGCAATCAAGTGTTTTTTTGTGTTTAATAATAAGCCGTCTTTTTCACAGCTGCTTCCTCCACTGATGGTAAGAATGCTTCCGCCAAATAAATGTCTCAAATTTGATAGGATTTTTTTTCGATTTCATCACAAAGTCAGTTGTTGTGTGGTATATGAGCATTCATTTTTATGGCTTTATTTGGATTTAAACAAACAGACAAATGTGTGTGGTAAACAAAGTTTATTTATTAATGAATTTTTCTTTGCTTTAATTTAATAATACATACATAATTTTGCTATGATATGTGAAAAAATTTAATTAAATTTATAGTGATAAGAGTGAGTAATTTTTATGAAAAATTTTAGTAATGTAATAGAATGGAATACAATTTGAAGTTGTAGACACCCTTTATGTGTTTAATCAGAAATTAAGCTATCAACTACATGAATTAAAAAATTTTCTAGGTTTTTTAAAACTCCGCATATTTTGTGATTTTTTAACTTGTTGTTTGTTTTAATAGAAGCCTTTTACGTAGCATAGCTTCATACTAAACTCTTAATTTATTTCATGCTTCTTTTTTCAATTATTTTAATTAAAAATCACATACTAAATGCTGCAATGCGCCTAAAAGCATGCCTCATTTATGCTTAGCTTTGGAATTTTAAATTAAGGTTAGCATTCTAAGATGCCTGAGGAGAAATAGTCTCAAAGAGCAAAAAACATCAACAATGTGCTCAACCGTTAAGAGAACACATGTAACATTTTTAATTTAATAAAAATGGGCGCATTTTGGGCTACATCATGTTAAATTATTAAAAAATGTAATATACATTTGGTTGTTTGTTTATGCAAGCATATATTTTTGCTAATGGCAAAATTTTAACATATAATGAATTAATTAAAATTTCAAAAATTTTACAGAAAAAATATACAAATCAGCTTTTTTTTAGAAAGAAATTTTATAGTAAATATTTGATTAAAAAAGAAATGGGGCTTGCAATTTTGACGTATATTAATGCTGTCCTAATTTATTTCTAGCAATTATCTATGTTATTAAAATATTAAAAGAATGCTTAAGGCAATATAAATATTTTGAAAATGTTATGAAATTATTTAATTTGAGCTTTGGCATGTCCTCTAATATAAGATATTGGAAGTACTTTACAGTTTTTTATATTAAAATTCAAGTTTGAGATTAATTCAATTGAAGAACTTTGTTGAGTATAAATTTTTAACCAGGACGTATGAGTTACATTGCATTACGTTGTAACATGAAATTTAAAATTTAATGCCTAACATGATATGAATGCATTTGGCTTGTTTGTAGGCAGCCACTTAACAAACTTGCAACTATTGCTAGTCAATTTGAATGTAAACAGCTGCATATAGCCTTTTTGGGCTTAATTGCAACAAACTTAAGTTATTATAAAAATAAAGGATATAATTATTTTTTACATAAAATTTGCTCAATATATTTGTTAGGTTCACCCCAGTTTAAGTATTTCTTAGCGATTACCTATTAAAAAAAAATACTACCAATGCTAGACACACGAAAAGATAACCGATATAATTGGTGCAATCAACGCATATAATTGCAACACCAAACACTAAATTGAAAGCCAGCAAATATAAAGTAAAATACCTGAATCATTTATATTAATTAAACAGCGTGTGCTACAAAAAAATCATTCAATTAAAAAAAGTGAACTAAATAAATATTTTGAGATATAATTCTTTGTAAATCACATGTATTTATTTATTCTCTATCATATGTAATGAATAAGCAAAACCTAGTCTTATGAAAATTGCTGTGAGTAGCATTTTTACTAAATAAACAAATGCATTCTGCAAGTAACGAAAAACCATTTTAATATTCTTAATAACCAAAACAAGCAAGCAGCTTAGTTACCACAAAATGCTGATAGCTTGGACAAACTCCCAAAAATATGCATTGTTTTCTTTTATTTTGAATTAAAAGCTACATGTTGTGTGCTTTATAGTAGCTCTCAGTTAAGGTGCTCTCAAATCTTTTTTTTATGCTTCTACATAGTTCAGAAAGATCATAAGAATAAAATCGAAAAACTTAGTTTTAAGAATTCCTTCGATGTCCTTAAAATTTAAAAACTTTAAAAAAGATAGATATTTTTGCAAATAATTTAAAAAGCTTTGGAAGCAAAGATATTTAACAAATGCATTGTTTTATTTGCTTTGATAATTTTAGTATTTGACTATTTGAAACACCCTCAAATACAGTACATTAAATGTGAAATTGAAATTGTTCAATAAATTGCACAATTTGCAACATCTTCAACTTTATAGATATTGCAGTGGTTTCACTTTTCATTTAGCAAACATTTGATTAAAAATTTTACTTTTGCTTATCTACTTTCATTTTAATTACAACAAGCTTAGTATTTTTTACAGTTTAAGACTTCTGCATCACTTGACTGCATGTAAATTACTTGCATTAGCAAAATTTTCATGAAAATTTAAAATTTATAGTAACAGTGAAATTATTTTCATTCGCAAAACTTTTTTTTATAAGCAAACATATGTATGCTATAAACAAATAATTACATTCATTCAATTTACGCTCTGCTAATATAAAGTTACTAGGTGTTTGCAATTGATTTATGTACGTAGAACAAAAAACTCAAAATTTCTCCATCACGCATAGTTTTTAAAAAAAACTGTACGTTTTTGTCCATTTTGGATAACCATGGGCCCGGGGTCCTAGAACCTTTAAAAATTTCTTAAATTGATGCTTTTAATTTTCTTTTGATCACAAATGACTTTGAAGCATTTTGCGTGTTTGAGCGCATAGAAAATTTATCCGATTTAAGTCATGAATTTAATTTTGATTGAATTCAAAAAGATCTTCCACATTCCAAAAACAACACTAATGGTGATATATGTACCCTACCTTTTTTATGACGGTTAAAATCTTTGAAGAGTTTCAAGTTAAAGACTGGATAGAAAATACTTTGTATGGTCATACACGAACAAACTTTGGGTGGATCACCGCGGCGTACGTTTCCAACAAACTAAAAATTTGATCATCATAAGGGTTGGGTTTTCGAGGGTTTTCGAAGCCAGATGCAATTAATTATTGTTTTACTTTTATCATAAGAAAAAATGACTAGCTTTAATTTGAAATATCTCGTAAGGTTCTATGGCTCCAGGCTTACTGCCCACAGCTTTCCAAAAATGGCCAAATTATCTTTTTGGGGGGTTTCAAAACCCATTTTCTCAAAAACTATACGTGATGGATTACTTTTGATCCCAGACAAGTGTTCTGCATCGAAAACACTTAGCATATCTCTTGCATAACAGTGCGATTTTCAAATATATTTTTGAAATATCTGTTAATCAAATTGGTGGGCGCAAAAAGAATCTAGGAACTTATTTTTTCCCCGTGATGCAAGTTGCCCTATTGAAGTTACAATATCAGTTCTTGTTTGAAAAAACCCTTGTAACCTGTAAAAGTTCAGCACAAATCTCAAGTGACTTTACTTTAAATATTATTTTAAGATATTTATATTGTCTAAAAATAGTTTTTGAAAAGCTATGCCAAGTTATAACAGCAAATGCAGCTAGTTGTAATCGACTGTTAAAAGGTAAATAGAGAAGAAATTTTAACAAACATAATCTGTAGGTCATATATTTCAACATAAAGTTCTGTCGTTCTAAATACATAAGTCATGACAAAAAGTAGTTTAGATAAAAACTTATCAGCACTCCTTTCAATTGAAAGAAGAATTTAAATTTAGCAAAATACTTTCAGCAGCATTTTTTTTTTATTATCCAAATCAAAATTCGACTCCACAATTTAATTACTTAGAAACAGTAATTTGCTGTAACTTAACTTTCCGCAGATATATTCAAATTATGCTATTGAACTTAAGGGTTATTAAACCATGCCTAAAATCTTATATTATAATTCAATTTTAATATCAGCTTGTCTATGTAATTATCGCACTAAGCTATAACACTTAGCACAACGTTATTATATATCCAATGCAAAACCACTGCTTGTGCCAATCTTTAATTATTTTACAACCATATTGGTGTTATCAGATTGCAGCGCTCCGCTGATGAAGTTTATTCACACGTGAATTTCAATTAAACCTCTTAACAGCGTCGTTCATGCTATATGAGCACTTTCATTAAGCACATTAATATGATTTACGTATTTTGCTCAAACTTTGACCTCTTCTTAACACTAACTACTATGGCTCACAAAATATCTCACTAATCAATTAATCGATGAAAATCGATAAAATCTTTTGGTACATATCAGTGTGTACTAGAGCGCGAACTTTGCATTTCACCCGCATTTGTAACGTACCAACACCAACACCAACACACGTTCATCAATATGTTGGAAAATGTCTGCAAGTCATGTGATTAATAAATCATCTTCATGTTAGCATAGCTCTACGCAGGCAAATCAAAACGAATTGGATTTTAAGGCAAAATTTTGGGTGAGATTGGAGTATGGTTGAGATTGGTTACATTGGGGAATATTGACGAGTTACACAAAATAAATTGATATTGTATACCTGGAGAAAATGGTTAATAGATTGTGAAAGTAAGAAATTTTAAAATTTGATGAATTATTTTTGTTTTTATTTAATTACAATCAAAGTTAAAAAAAGAACAAAATCAATTCCAGGGAGAGTGCCAGATTTGTAGAAAATTTGAAAATTTTTGAGTTATTTTTTAACAGCTCCTATGAACTCTGATTGAATGAAGCAATGCGAGTGTACTAATAAATATATAACATTAGCGATTAATTAAAAGTGCAAATACTTCGGAGCAGGGATCGTAAGGATTACGAATTTACTACATAATAGTTATAAATGGATTTTTAATTATTTTTCAAGTCAAGTAATAAGCTGCTGTTCCCCAGCGCCAATGATAGGATTTTTAAACTTTGCCGATTCTCAGCGTGAAAGTTGTTTTTAATAGATTTTAAAGAAAAGGTGTTCCTGTTGCTCTTTTTTATGTTCTCCATTTAAACAGCGTGAGTTCCTCCTTTTTTTTGTATCTCTGAAATAAGTTCGAAATAGCAAGTTTACTAATAAAATTCTGCTGACTGTACGCAAGCAAACAAGTCAACAGTAATGTCATTGAGTTTTGATCTCTGGAGGATAAACCATAACGGTGTTATACAAAACTGGCACACTGGATGGCGAAACATCATAGTGCAGGAGGGCAGGAGTGGACACAACACTACGCTACGCAACACAAAACAAGATAACGAAGTCATGACACTCGGCTGTGATTAAATTTGCGTTGGTTTTAAGTTTGACAGCTGTCACTTGACTTGACCAGCATATCTTTCTCTATTTGACTGCCACACTTGGTATTATTGATTTTACTGTTATCTTCGATGAACGACACTGATGGCATGACTGACTGTAATGCCTGAGTGAATAACCGCAACCTACTTCGTAAATGGAAGAAGCACAAATGCAATGGGCTGATGACACTAGTACATAAATACATATGCACATACAAACATACATACATATGTTGACCATATAAATAAAGCAACAATTGAGCAGTCACTACCTTATTCGTGGTAGCTGAGCTCATTTCTTTTAATTTTCCGCTCTACTTTCAGCATATTTTTGCACATTTGAGATTTTTTTTAAAAAACTTTTTGTTTCTTATTGCTTTGATATTATCTGTGGGTACACTGAAAAAAATAACGCGACATGTGCGCAGCAGCTTTAACCCTTTTATGCAAGTAGATGCTTATAAAATTCATTGTTCAAGTATTAAATCGCAGCTGAATGTTGAATGAATATTTTTAGCATCTTAAGTAAATTTAAGATGCTAAGTACAAAACTGGAAAAGTGCTGAATAGCTCACTGGCATAGTTTCTTTATGAATTGAATGTAAAGTCTTGAACCATACTTTCTTACAAAATTAGAACTCAATTCTTATGGCGCTTACAATGTAAAATTTTAGCTGAATATTGCAAACGGCTGAGTGAGCTGCTTATAAAATTCAGCAACGTTTCTAAAGCTCAAAATTCGTAAGCGCACAATAATTTAGTGTTTCCAAGCGTCATATAAGAGTTCGTTGTAATTAGAATTCTTCAGCAAAACAGCGCTTACAAAATTCTGACAACGCTTACAAATTTTTAAAAACACATAAACATAAATTTCTCAGTGTATGCAGTGCCAAATGTGATGGACTTTTGTGTTTTATTTCAGTGAAAGTCCATATTTAACTGGAGAGCATATGCTGTCATTTTAAATGTACAAACATACATTACATAAGTGAAACTTGGCTGAAATAATTCACCTTTTTTTTTTGGCCCAAAACGTCAATTGGAAGCGGATCTTATGCCGTAGTTGCATATCCAAAAAAACCATAATAAAAACTGCTGTTACCACTGCCGCCATATCATTTGATACATCATAGGGCATATAGTAGGGCACTGCATCAACACTGATTTCGTAGATGCACTCCACTACGCTTGGTTGAGTACTGAACTCTTAAGCTGAGCTGAGTTCAGTTTAACTCATTGCTCTTTACTGCTGCTTCTATGACTGCATCTTTTGTTGATTCACCTAAATATCTCCACTCAACGTTGTTTGCTTATTTGTTTGTTTGTTTGTGTTTGTGTTTGCATTTGTGTGTTTGCGTTTGTGTTGCGCTGCAGTTGCAATCATTCTACATTACAATTGCAAACATGACCCACATGTACACAAACATATACACATACATACATAAATGCATACATTGGTTCATATGTATATACCTTATATGGTTGGTTATTGCAAGATTCTCCGCAGCACATTTGCGCTAGTAGACTTTTCCACCAACTTCATGTTATTGTTTTGATATTTGATCCCATGTTTTCGATATTTTAATCGAAAGGGTTGCAATTTTTAGATAAAAGGAGGATGTTAGGAGCAGCTAAAGTACTGGATCAGTAAGCATCAATTGCTACTCAATGAATGTTGTCATCTGACGCCGAATGTAATAAGGCCCATACACGTTCACATTTTGCATACTGACCAAGTCGTACGTTCGCGTCATATGGTAGGATTTTTTCGTACGACTTACCCTCAGACCTGTCAAAATCTGATGAAAAATCTGAACGTGTATGGGCCCCTTTTACAAAAAAAGATCCTCATTTTTTATATTAAAAATTTTTGTGACATATTCACCAGTGAAGAAGGGCGGCAATTTGTGAACGGCCTAAGGGCGGCAAATTTCTAAATCCGGGCCTGCCTATAACATTTTGTGAATTTTATTTGCCTATGGCTTCAGTGTCCTAAACCTTCTGTCGGAGCATAGTTGCTATAGCATATGACATTTAAGTTTTATGCAAAGCTTTGTTTTTTCTTACGTCCTTTCAACGTTTTAGTTGCATGCGACTTTTCGTCTCATAAAACTTTTTAATTTTATGAAATTTTCTAGTCACATTCGATTATTTTTGAGATCGCATAATTATTTCAAATCGCAAAGGACATTTTCGTCAAAATTTTAACGTAAATCCATATTGGGCGCAAACAGCGTCTCATTCGATATGACCATCATAAGCAACTTTGAAACTGTGAGTTTTTTAAAGTTAGTCATAAAAAAATGCATGCAAATATTTTTTTTCCATGCAACTTTTTAAACAAATTCCAATTTAAATATGTAAAAAACTTTTTAATTTTCATAGTTGCATTCAACTTTGAAGTCACAAAAGGCCTTCAATTCACAAGCAATTTCTAAGTTACCAGTGATTTGGTTGAAAACAATTTCATAAGAATACTTAAATTAAATTACTTATAGTATCGATACCTTTCCAACATAACTGATTTGTTAAACTGTAATGCAACGATATAATCAGTGCATTACCCAAGTAGGAAATAGAGTAAGGGACTTTCTTGTGAAGATTAGCTATCACTGCTGTAAGCTGTCTCAGCAGGCTTTGTTGAAAGCCTATGTGTTAAGGCTTCTTAGATCAGCTTTGTATACGTTTGCTTCCTACTTATCTCTGCCAAAGGACATGCCTTATTTAAGATTCCTTGATCACTAAGATTAAATTAAGATCACTTGATTTCAATAGAAATTTCAATAGCAACTTACAGAGCAAAACGTAAAAGCTACAATATCTTCTTTCAATTTCTGGTTCCATGAAACTACTTTTATTGCTAAAAAAGAACGAGAGAATTTTATTCTCTTCCACGGAAAGAATATACATATTGCTACAAAGAGAGTCATTTTATTTTCATTACCACGGAAGACCATAAGTTCTGTTTTCCACAGCAATTTCCTTAAGTTTCAAGTTAAGTTTCTCCTTCCCAAGGAAGCTCTTCTAATAGCACTTTTTACTACAACTTTTGCCTACTAGGGCTGTTTATAAAATCGTGGTTACAGTTCTTCGTTATACTTGAAGACGTTCTATGTATTTGTGTGTATGTTTTCGAAAGCATAAGATGGCATTCAATATGGCAGCGTTTGGTAAAACGGATGTGCGCAATTCACTAAAGCGTGTCTTTAAATTGCATACCCAATTTTTCTATTTCATTCATTTTTTGTGTCATAGTGTGAACGCAAGTGCGACAGTTTTTTTTTTTTTTTTGACTGTAAATATCATGGTGCCTGAAGATCATCTGATGATTTCCGAAAAAGGGCGTTCATTAAATTTTATTTATTTTTTGTTGGTACTATCGAAAATGAAAAAAAAAAAAAAAATAGTTGAAAAAAAGCAACGCGTAATTGCATGGAACTCTTTTCAAATTATTTTTCTTTTATACTCTGCTATCTTTTGCAATTTTATACGCTTACTTGTGCTGACTGAATGTCGTATGTGGGTTACACAGTTTAAAGGGTATTGGACAAAGTACTGGGAAATTGTGTGTACGAGGTTCAAAGGTGCTTTATAGCATGGGAAAATGTTTAATATTTAAATTGGGTTAAGAGCATAGGTCGAGCGGTTAATGACATCTTGTAAGTAGCACTTTGAAAATTCAGCTTAAATTTTTTCTTATTTTTCACCTCATTTTGATTGCGACTGAACTGCAAAGATTAATCTTTTTTTTTCCTCAAATTTCCATAAACTTTTTGTCCACATCCTGCTTGAGCGCAAAACACTCCACGCTGCCATGATAAATATATACAGCAGCAGCAGCAGCAGCAGTAGAAGATATAAAATAGTCAGTCAGCAAAAGCATTTTAGTGTGTGCTTTGCCAAAAAAAATAGGAAAATAAACTTAAAAATACATACGAGTTACTTTACGTTGTAAAAATTAATGAAAAGAAAATGAGGAAGAAAAAAAGTTACCTCTTTCTTTCTTCAAAATGCACTAAAATGTGTCGACGTGTGCAGCACCGAGAAATCAAAAAATGTCGGAATTTCTTGGCATACTTTACACACATGTGCAGTGATGCTCATCGCATATGTATGTGTATATGATATACACCTGCATAGATAGATGTACGTATGTATGTGTGATCTCTTATATCTACACTAACTAAATGACTTTGAAAGTTTTAGAGAAATGTTTATTGGGGAGAAACAGCTTCATATTACTACTACAGACTTTGTATTACATACAAAGTGTGCATGTGTGCATACAATGAATTTTATGATTTAATTTTTAGTTTTCTATTTGCACTTCTTATTGAATTATGACTTTTCTGAATATTCTCAATTTTTTTATTTTTGCATTTTCGTGGACGTTTCGTTTGCACTTGAATTGCATTTTAGAACGTTATGTCATAAAAACTTTTTGTAAGCAGTTTTGTACTCGCAGTTTTGTTTTAGAGCTATAAAAATATGCGCTTGCAAATTAAATGCTTATTGTTTTGTCTAAGATATGTGAAAGTTTTATGCGCCACATAAAAGTTTTTATTGCATTTGCATAAATGTTTTAGTTCAAAAAACTACGCAAATATTAAGAAAATATATATATTTTGCATTAAAAACCATTTATGTTACGAATTTTTATTTACCACAATTGAGACAAAAATACCTTTTATTATATTCATACATATATACGTACATATAAATCGAATCAGGCTTAGTGTTGCCATTTGTTTTTTTTTGTGTTAGGAATGTACTTAATTTAGACTCGGAATGTATTTTTTGAATGGCGAATTTAATTCTTGTGTTTTAAAAAATTTTTCGAAAAAAATAAACAATTTTACTTTAGGGGCGATGCTCCAATTTTTTTTTTTTTAGAAACATGGAGTTTTACCCCCTAAAACCGAATCTGAACAAAAAGTCGGTCTCTTATGGCTCCCGAGATAAAATTGGTTAAAGTTGAAATTATCATGTATCCCCCCCCTTGTATAAATAAATTGTGTAGAATTTTTTTAATTTTTTTTTTATTTTTTATATAATATATAAAATAAATATTTCTTTATGTCTGACATTTTAAAAACAATGATACATTATTGTTAAATCCAAATGTACATAGGTACTAAAAATCAGTACATTGGTACTAACGTATTTTTCATTGAATAACAAATGTACTAATAATGTACAAATGTACTGAAAAAGTACGAAAGTATTGAAAAACTACGAATGTACTGAAAAAGTACGAATGTAGTGAAAAAGTACGAATATACTGAAAAAAAAAAAAAACAACAAATGCACTGAAATTGCCACCACTGTCTAATTGCAACTTGACTTCAAATGCAACATAGCAGTTCTTAGTGTCGAAAGTAAAAAATACTCTTGCATATGTATAGGCTGAACAGATTAGTGACTTTCAGCGATATGGTTTGTGTACAGAATAAAATAAGTATAAATATAAGATAGCTTGATGTTGGTGTTAACAACGAATTAAAGATAAGGAATCATACTCCCAGTTTGGAAGGTATTGGATCGTGTTTTTATTTTGCAATGAGTAAAGCCAACAGTCCACTAACTAAGAACACGATCCAATACGTTCCAAGCTGAGAGTATCGTTCTTTATATTTAATTCTTTGCATCAACGACAAAAGGGCTCTCTTTCTATTGCTCATTGAAAGCTTTTGTTTATCCTTTTGCAAAATGGCGATAGCGCAATGAACAAAGAAATTATAATTGATTTTTGTCAAAGACTAAGGGAATAATAATTATAATTTACTATGAATGAATTTTATAATGAACATTGCACAAATCTTCATGCATATTTAATAAAGCAAAGAAGACAATTGATTGATACAATAACTCACCCATTTACGAGAAATCTCGTTGTTTCTGTGCCTTCAAAAATGGTGGAATGCACTGTAAATGCTTTGGCCTACACTTTTTCTAACACTTCACTTTCACTTTTATCATTATGACTTATTTCATTTTTTCACTTGTATAATTAATTATGCACTTTTTATTAAACACTTTATTTTCCAATTATTTAAGTAACCGTCCACCTTCAGTGCGTATGTACGACTGATCCAAATAGGAAACGAATCACTTTTAGTAAGTGAGTTGCCATCGTCTTAAAAACATTCGATTCATACTATTTTGAAAGTGCACTTTTATAAGTACTAAGCATATAAGAGTAAGCCCACAAATGAGCGGAGTTGATTAAATTTTGATACAATTTAATTTCAGTATTCAAATAAAGCATTTGTATTATTTTTGTTTATGAGTAGGTATTATCTAAAAAATATGAGAAAATGGGTTCTATCAGACTGTTCCATTTTTTACATGGTTGGACAGATATGTGCTCAAAACCTAGCCTAACAATAGTCTCATATTGCGCAATTAACTATTAACTTAACTTAAATCCCTCCACTGCAGCTAGGATATTTAAGACTACCTCCTCAAACTTTTCTGCAACCATAACGTATTGACAACCATAGTAAAATGATAGGAAATTGAGAAATCGGTTGTTCTGTATTTTTATTTGAAATATATTATTGCACTTTACAATTTTCTAAGCTTTCCGAATAAATAATGGATTTAATTCAAAAACTGAGCTTGGCACCCTTTACATACATATGTATGTATGTACTTTAATCCTTCCTTTGACATTTTTTGATTTTTATGAGTAGGTACGTATAAAATTTGTACAAATGAAAAGTGCACTTAAAAAAATAGTAGCAATCGAACTTTTTTAAGATGATGGCAACTCTCTTACTAAAAGTGATTCGTTTCCTATTTGGATCAGTCGTAATACTGGCAGCCGGCTAGTTACTTGAATAATTCGAAAATAAAGTGTTAAATAAAAAGTGAATGATTAATGATATAGGTAAAAAAGTGAAATAAGTGATAATGATAAATGTAAAGTGTAAGAAAAAGTGTAAGCCAAAGCATTTACAGTGCATTTCACCATTTTTGAAGGCACAGAAGCAACGAGATTTCTGGTAGATGGGTGAGTTATTGTATCATTGAATTATCTTCATTGCTTTATTAAATATGCAAGAAGATATGTGCAATGTTCATTATAAAATGCATTTATTATAAATTATAATTATTATTCCCTTATTTCCTTCGCAAAATCAATTGAAATTTCTTTGCTCATTGCGCTATCGCCATTTTGCAAAGGATAAACAAAGCTTGCAATAAGCAAATGAGAGAGAGAGCGCTAGTGTGGTTGATGTCTAAGTTGAAATTTCATATTTTTCAAAGTGCCATCTCTCGGGAGAAAATAATATCTTAGTATGGCCATTAAACTTTGTTGTACACAATGCTGTAAAAATGTAGCATATCCTCAGGGTCTAAGTGTCTTATCAGCAAAAACATGCATCGGAGAAAACAGCATTTCAAAAACATTTTGCCTGCGATTTGTGATCTAAGGAGTATTCATGTTTTTTGCGATTTTTTCAAGGGACCACAGTTTGTTACGAATTGTTGAGATTTGGGAATTAACGGGGTACGAATTATCGTATTGTTTGATTGGAATTGACTACAACCCATTTTGTATATTTTGTGTTTTTTGATGATTTTCGAAACTTTTCGATGGTTTTCGTTACTTGTAGAATTTTTCGATTATTTTCGATACACTTTGGCAACTGACAATTTTTTCGATACCTCTTGGCCACATATATCAACTTTTTTTTTAATGTTTTCAATACTTGCCGACTGAACTAATTCCATTGACTTTTTCAATACATACTACATATAAATAAATGCAACATCTTTGCTGCCATTCGATATTTTTAATTTTGTTGATACCTTATTTGATTCCATTCGATACCTTTCTAATTTTTCGACAATAAAAGAAACTGATTAGCTCTTGTTCTGCTTTCTGGTACACTTGGATTTTTATAGGCTTTTCGTTATTTTTTCGAGTTGCTCTAAGATTTCGCTTTTCTGGATATTTTGATATTGTTGGATATTTTTCGATGCTTAAGAAAACTATCCACTTTATTTTTATTTTTCAATGCCATTCGATATATCGGGCATGTTTATCCACTTTTTCGATATAAAGCATATACCCTATTTCAATTTATCATTCTCTGCATATTAATTTTCACATGTGTTTTGCGACTAAGGAAACCTTTATAAAATCAAAAAAGTGAAAACGCAGAAAATTCTGAATAACATTTTAAAGTTGCAATACCGACAAAGTATGTACGTCATAACGTTTTATATTTTTAAAACATATTTTTTCATTTGCGTTATCCATTTCAAAGTTGAAATTAAAATCACTTGCCTTAGGCCAATCTCTTTAATCTAAACCTTTTGACTTTGATGACAAATAAAAGGTAGCCTTTTAAATGTTTTGCTACAAACTCTTTTGATGACAGTAAAATAACCTAATCTCCTAACACTTCACAGCAAATTTATTTAGATAAAGATGTTACTTTCATTTCAGACAAAACTTAGTTAAGAGTGAGAAAGAGAGAGAGCGAGATAGAGTGGGTAAAACTGTTCTTATTTCAGGACAGCATGATACTGAACCTTAAGAGCAGTAGCATCACTAAAAAAAATATAACATCAAATAAGTTAAAATGAGTTCTGGAAACAAATTAAAACTATGCCTTGAAAATTAAAATTAACCCTTGTGATCCTCGCAGCACTTTTCCTTAACAAACGCTTGAGTTGAATGTCAAAATGTTCTAATTATGCACATCCATGTCACATAAACAACAGAAGTAACAACAAATAAATACGAGCAACTTTTGACTTTGACACTTTTACAAAAGTGCTTCTTGTTGTTGCTGTTGTCGTTTTGGCCAAAAGCACCAGCAATGGCAACAGTCAGGCATTTACATGATAATTACGAAACAACTGTTTGAAAAAATAAAATAAAATTTTAACAAAAAACATCAAAAAACATCAAAAACAAAAATCTAAAAGGAAAATTACACACAGCAACTTCGAAGTCCAAAATGTTAATTTGTTGCCTCAGTTTGGGCAAAGCGCGTAGCAGAGTTGTAAAAGAACTTATGAGACTTGATAAATAATTTTATAAGCGAAAGCGTTTCATTATTTCTAGGCACAGCTCTGTTGTGCTCATTTCGAATATACAGCATGGTTGGAACCCAAAGTTTAGTTTCGGATCCAAACTGCCAAGACCACTTAAGCTAGAAGTCGCATAGACGTCAGCCTTTTAGAGTGACAACTTTTTTGCTTTCAAATTGGTCGCCTAGAAGGATGATAGAGACGCCGTATATATGTTAAAATGTAGATTCATTAAGTGTATATAGAGACTACCAATAAAATTTTATTAGTTACAAACTTTAAAATTTAAAAAAAAAAATTCTTGAGGTTTGAAATAGAAAAGCTTCAAAAACAGCAGTAACAAATAAGAAACACGAATATTATCGAATTAAAAATATCAATTTTTTTTTCAATTTGTCAGTCCTCTATATTGAAATTTCAATGATTGCATGCTTTTACAGTGCTGCTCTAAAGCGCCAGCACACTAAAATGTAAAACTCAAGCATGAGTTCTTCTGCAACTTAACAGACCGTACCAGAAACGACCGACTTTTTAACAATACTTGTTGTTGTTCCTATTTTTGTTGTTGTTCTTGGTGCTTGCTTTCAGTGTATTAGTTGCAACAGCAGCAGCAAAGTATTTTGTTGCGTTCAACCAACACAAAACTCAATACAAAGTTGGTAACCTCACGTTGCCAACCATCGACTTTTTTTTACTATACACATGTATACTTATATATTTAGCACAACTACACCCAAAACCAGCATAATACAAGCAATAACAAAAGCAACAACACCAAAGCAACAAACATGATGCCCTCAGCTATATTGAATTAACGTAGAAGTTTGTCACTACGTTTTTTTTTGTAAAGTTACAAGTTACGTTTTTACGGTTAGTTCGCGTAGCTGTTGCAGTTTCATTTAAATTTAAACTAAAACAAAAAAAATATTTCTAAAGAAACATTCTTAAAAAAATGATTTTGTTTTATAAAAAAGAGTGGCATAGTTTTTGGCGTAGGCCGTTAAACAAAAAGAACAGGCTTCTTTGAACGGAAATTTTTGTGTGGTATGTAATTAAATGTTGTGTTGCACAGTATTTATGTTTGTTGTTATAATTGCAGTCTTTATTGTTGTTGTTGCAGTTGTAGCATAAATTTAAAAGTCAACCAGCATAAGTTTAAAGTCACATAAACTTCAGCGCAAAGGTTACTTACATCAAAATGAAACAGTGTATGTGCTATATGTGGTATAATAGCATAGAAAACAAAAAAATAGTTGAAAATGTTGTAGAAAAATAAAGCAGTAAGTATAAAAGGTAGCAAACAGAGTAGTAGAAAGTATTAAAAATTTCTTTTCAAATAAATAAATACAATTTATCAAATAAACATTAACTACGTCATCGCCAAAAGCTTGCTTGTGGTGTTAATGCGAAGTCGGTAAGAATTTTGATATTTAAGCTACTTGCTCGTCATTTTGACGAATGGTTAACTTTTGTGTAAGTTTATTTAGGAGTCAAAAAGTTTCTTAAATTTATTTTCTATTTTATTTGATAGAAATAAATAAAAAGTTTTCCTTGTGCCAAAAAAAAAAAATTATAGCTAGTTTGTTTGTTGCTCAGAAGTTAGCATACCTGAATACTTAATGAAAAGTTTCTTTTATATGCTAAAATTTAAATAAATATTTTCATTATTGCCTTGTCTTTTTCACCTAATTCACTCCTACAGCACCATTATTCAAAAAAAGTTTTTTTTTTGAAGTTCTGCTACGATATGGGTTAAAAAAAGAAACATAAATGATATGCCACGTGATGCACTTAAGTATACAATAACAACAGCAACTGTAACGTTTCGTCACACACACACACATACACACACAAACACATAGAAAGCAAACAACCCAATATTTCGCGTTGAACGCTAATTATGCAAATTAAAAACTTAAACATTTGCGCTTAAAGAGCACTGCGGCACCATTTTTCTCATTTTGTTTTAATTTTTTAATTAAAATACCATGGCGCAAAAATTGAAATGCAGAAGAAAAATTGTAGCACCAAGTAGTACCTACGTAACAAACGTTCGTAGTTCTGATTGCATAATTTAAGTGGCAACTTGCGGTAGCAGTTGTTAGCAAGCGAAAAAAATTAAATTAAAGGGTTTTTTTCTTTTTTGCATAAATGTAGGTGGGTTACACAAATTAAATCAAGTAGTTCTTCTTTTTTTTTAAGGTTAAGCATTTCACACCTTGCACATTAATTAGCTCAAGTGATGTTAAAAATTTTGTGGTTTTTTCAAGACTTGAATTTTAAGTGACTTTAAATTATTAACTGGTATGTCATATGATAAATAAGAGTTGAAATCTCACTAGTGTTTCAAAAATCTTGAAATTGAAGGAAGTAAATTGTATTGATTCTTATTATATAAATCAATAAAACAAATGCCATGGCAATTCATCCAAATAGTAGCAGATGAGCAGCTTTATAATACCTAATGGCGATATTAACACAAACATCCATGCTAGAATCCTCTACGCGAATGATACCTATATAAAAAAGAACTATTTTTGATATCGCTTCCAAGAATAAAAATTATGATATCATGTTGTTATCGATTAGTTTAGCTAAAAAAACATATTTTCCTATTGAGTGCATGGCGCCGTCCATTTTTAAACATACATTTTTTAAAAATACAATCTTTCTCTGTACCAAATTCCATCAAAATTGGTTCATTAGTTCAGCAGCGAAAACATTTTTCTTGTTAGGAGCAGTATCACGCCCACTAAAGAACTTAGAGCTTTAAGAAATCTTTTTTAGGGTTTAATCTATCATAAACCCATAAGTTTATTCGTGGAAACGTTTTTTTCAAGTTAGGGGCGTAGCACCACCCATTTAAGAATAAAAATTTTTTTCTCAGGAATCAGCAGATAGATCATATGAAATATTTTAATAACCTTCTTTAGAGCATAATCTATCTCTAAACCAAATTTTATTGAAAATCGTTCATTAGCTTAGACGTGGAAACGTATTTTTCTATTAAGGACGTGGAACTACCTACTATTGAAAATAAAATTACATTCTGTATTGCCCCTTGGTACAGCCTTCAAAAAAAAAAAAAAAAAATAGCTACTACAGAACTAGCATTCTTAGCTATAAAGCTTGAAGTTTTAAATTCAAATCAAAAGAGGAAAATAAAAAATCGAAAATTATGAGAAAATTACCATATGATGTACAGGCCTGGATTTACCTTACAAGCACACTAGGCCAGTGCCTAGGGCGGCAAGAATTTAGGGGCGGAAAATAGTGGGAACTTTAAAAAGTTTTTTTATTTTTTTTAACTGTGGTAATGCATTGGTGATGATGAGAGTTACACAGGGGAAAAAATGCGAATACTTGAAATGTCGCCCCCTAAACTACCTAAAAAAATGTTGACAAGCAAAAAAAATTATCTCATATTAAACAATTTTTTTTCCATATTCACCAGTGAAGAAGGGCGGCAAATTTCTAAATCCGCGCCCGATGTTGTCTGCCCGATAGATCTTGAGTTGAACCCTCTGGGTAGTGGAAAATGCGTCCGCCCTAAAAATTATGCCATCAATCGATTGAACAAGAAATAAGAAATCATAAGGAAACTTCATATAATTTTCCTTCTCTAAGTTTTCTATCACATTTTAAAAGAAATCGCTTTTAAATCAAAACAAAACCGAATACTTGAAACTTTCTATTGGAATTAAGTACGGCATTCAATTAGTGTCGATAGAAAAATACTGCTGCTGAATATCGTAAATTTTCACCATTTACCATTAATCTTCTTACTGCGAGTAAATCTAAAATCCAATCGAATCAAATTGTGCAAAATAATTTATCTACTCATTGTTGCTAATTACTTAAATGACGCTACGAGTACTACTGCAATATCGACAGTCGTGCTACTAATTAGTCACGTGATGGATCAACAACACTTTAATGAAAAATCACTACTTACGTTCGTTCACTACTTTACGATGTTGCAAATAACTCTTCGTTTGTTGCTTTGCTGCTGCTTTTGCTATGAATCTTTCACCTCGATTTCAATTCCAATGGAAATTTGTGTTTTTACTGCTGCAACTGCAACAACAAATAATTTATGTTGCAGCTTTAGCTAGATATTTTATTTTTTTTTAAACTTTAAGTTGTGTTACACTGAGAAAAAAGGAATAGTTCTTAAGAAAAATGTTATTTATTTTGATGGTAAATAGTCATTTATTTCAAATTCAGGTCATATTTTCGAAAATCATTTTTTTAAACAGGCTGACGATTTATTTTTTTAGAGATTTCTTTAAAACCTTCATGAAGAAACAGTCGAAAAACTAAGACCACGACCGTGATATACTCGATTTTTAAAATTTTTAGGGTTTTCATCTATTGTGTATTAAATTATCTAGTAGGTAGTGTCATAAAAGAGTTTTTTGAAAAAAGATTTCATAATAATTCGAATGTCATTTGTTTTAAAAATTAAATAAATTAAATTAAAAATCAAGCAACGATATTGGCATTAATTCATATAAATTTTGTTTTACAGCAAATCATTCCCTTGAGTATAACAACCGCATTGAATGCAAAACAATTTCTATTTTGATGTTTGCTACGTTTCTGAAAAATACAAAAAAAAAAAAGAAAACTTCCAGTTAAATTGTAAAACGGTTTTATAATTTTCTTCCATGCCTTTTGACCATACCCTCGCACAGATACGTCCCTTAATTTACAAAGTCCTGCCACAACACACAGTGACCAACAAAGTTTCTTATCGTGTTGCTAATAAAAAGCAATTGCAATATACATAAAACAACAAACAACAAAGAATGCATGAATGCGGTATGAATATGAAAAACGAGAGATTAAAAGAGGAATGGAAATAGAAAAAGGAAAAAAACAAATTAAATGTTAAACGTTTGCAGCGGAAAAACATTGGAAACACCACACCGAGCAGATGGGATGTGGCAATCTAAAATATTCCGATTTGTGTTGCCCATTTAAATGTTCGCTAGAGGCATAGCACATTGGAAGAAGGGGGGTTGTCTGTGCACTCTGCTTACCTCATATTCCATTTCCACTTGTGATAGGGTGACTAAGATGACTGACGACTGACGTGATTGCAAGAACTGGGGTGCATTGTGAACTTTTAAATGCTCCCCAATGTTTGCACAAGCGTCCATTGAGTGTGATTGTATGTCTGACAATAAGTGTGTGTGCGTGTGTGTATTTTCAAAATAAGCAGGTGTACAAGTGTGTAATGCTACAAGTATGCATATTTTTAGTAGAGTGTCACTCATTTTCATTTCTATATAAAACATGAATAATAAACTGTTTATAAACATAGTATGTTTGTAAATTGTTTTGCAACATGCTTATGAAATTTTTTTTTTAAATTGCTTAGAAACACAATAATTAAAATATATTTATAAACATTGCTTAGATATATGACTATAAATAATGTTTAGTAGCATCAAAGTATATACATATGTGTGTTGTTGAAGAGAAATATTGGCTCTCTCGCTAGATTCATGTTGCAGAAGGTTACGCCTGCACTTGGGTCAATCTAAATGAGCCGAATTTCGTTCAGTTCCATTTCAATTTCTATGTGTCAGTTTCGCTCAGTTTCAATCATTTGAATCATTTGACGGCGAAGTTCAGATTGGCCCAAGTACTGGCATGGCTTTCTGCAACATGAGTTTCACGAAAAAGCAAATATTTCTCTTCAACTACATATACACTTTGGTAGCATGTGTATAAATGTTGTGCTTGAATACAATGTTTAAAAATGGTTTATGAAATTTTTTCTGAAACATGTTTACAAACATTTATAAAAATTCCTTGCTATTTTTTACAAACATTGTTCAGAAACAAGTTTATCGTTATAGATTGTATTATTACATGCTTAAAAATATTGCTTAAAATCATATGTGTATTAATTACTTGTTCAAAGTATTGTTTGGAAACATAGCAATAAACATTGTTTATGAACATGACGTTTAAAATGCTTGCAAAATTAAACTCTGTTGAACAATTTTTTGTGTTTTATATCATTTAGAAATTACGACTTACTGACAAAACATTCAATAGTTTTTATTTTTTATATTTTTTTTAATATACATACATAACTTTAAAATCTTTGACATGGTTTCTGCAACATTGTGCCTAAAACATTGTTTCAAGACGTTTTCTTTCACATGCTTTCTTACGAAACTGCATTGCCAATTAAACTTAATGCTTTTAATAAAAATTCTAACTCGAAATTAAAAGCTTAAGATCCACCCTTAAATATATGCACGTATGCATGTGCTTGCTGCATGAGTATATGTATCTGTTTGCATTAAATGTTTGTTTGGCCAATGAGTGTGACATTCGAGAGATGAAATGTAAACAAACTTGAAGAATTCTTTTGCATGCCTTTGAATTTATTTTATATCTACGTTATTTTCGTTTGGCATCAAAGATACAAAGTGTTGCAAAAGTGCTGATGCTAAAATAGAATACATAAAAAAGTAAAAAAAACATACTCAATATACTGTAACTTGGAAAGCAGGAGTAGCAGAGAAGCAGCGTAGAGAAAAGACAAAATTGTTTTTCAAATTGATTTTAAATTTTTGCAATCTTTTATTTTGTGAAGCTGTTTCTGAGACTCAACGAAAGTATGAGTGAGAGCATGGAATATGAATTAGCTTATAATACATACAAGTAAAAATAGCTCAAGTACTGTTAGAAGTGGGATACGACGAGTGCTTGAAATGAATACAGTCATTTTAAAAAAAATATTTACTTTAAGGTTGCTGCTGTTTATATTGAAATCTTCACCTATGTACAATATGACACAACCGAGAAAAATGTTAGATATAAATGTTGTTGCTGCTGTCTGAAGTATTTTAGCAAATATGGCAAGTGGCAATTGCAGATAAGCTATGGAGTTAATAATTTGGATTTCAATATATGTACATAATAAAGATTTTGATTTACGAATGCTAGCGAACAATTTTTTGATTATATGTATGTAATGTTGAGAGTATGCCTTGTCAAAGCCCGATTTTTCGATGCCCGAATTTGGTTGTTTTACTCAGAAGTGTAAAATGTTACAGCTCAAAATGTACGCAAATGACAAAACTCAAAGAGGTCTACATACATATAACATGAAGGGTCCATAATTTCATTATAAATTATGCTAAAATCAAAATAGTCCTGAGACAGCTCACACCCCTGTTGACAAGCAAAAAAATCACCCCTGTAGTGTACGCCTAATAGCTATGCCCCAAATCTCAAACATAATATACAGTCAGCAGGAATAGTAAAGTAATCAGTAAGTGGCAGCTTACACTGTCTACGCCAAACAAAACAATTAAAGACCACTTAATGACAATTTTATGACGCCCATCGCAAAAGCGCATTACAATTAATACTTAAATGTAAGGAACAGCTTAGTGGAGAGAGCTTTGGTAGATAAAAAACTATCGTAAGACACCCCAACACAACCAATCCACCCATAACAATGACACACTTAATTTATGTTTAATATTGGGCGGTTTTAGATTTTGATGCGGGGTGGTATAGCAATAAAATCACAGCCGGCTACATCATAACAATCCAATAAAACAGCCTCGGAAATGTACGCGCGTCATGGGGTAACTGACAATTCAGAACTTCAATTTGCGCGCATTACTTTCTGCATGTGTGAATTTTATTGATATGAAAAAAAGAAAGATATAATATAAGGGCGCCAAGATATGGCTCTTCAATGCGTCGTCGCTACTCTTTTTGGGGGGTACAAGTGATGAACGCATAAATTTTGCGGTTGATTTAAAAGGACCAAAAATCGTCAGAGTCAAGTAGGAAAAAAAACAGGAAAATAAAAAAACTAAAGGAACGACCCAAAGCTCGTCGTTGTTGATGATAACATTTGCGTTTTATCTGTAAATATACAACAACGGAAGGAGTATCTTGCGTGAGTTGGTAATGCATTTGTGAAATTTGCCACAAAAAGTTGGTCGCTTTGTTGCTTGGGATTTGTCCTTTTTTTTTTTGGAAAATAATCGCTTATCAGTTGACAAAATCGTCCCCAATCGATGCGTTTGTTGTGCGTGCTGATGGGTTTGGGAAATGTACAAAACCAAATGTGTGAAATTTTTTCAAGCAGGAAATTTGGAAAGTTTAAGCGAATAAAAGGATTGCCTTTTTTCGCAGTTATTACTCAAAAGGAGCCAAATAAATGGCATAACCGGAAATCAAGTAAAGCGAAAAAAAAACATAAAAACTATTGCTGTGATATAGCAGTACATTGGAAGAAAGTGCGTTGGGATTATAACTTTACAGCCACACAAGAGAAAAAAGGTTAAAGTGCCAGGCAACTTAAGTTGTTATTTTAGACGGATATTATGAAATATTCTGTTTATATTTATGTACATAAATATATAAATAAGAAAAGCTGATAAACTATCAACCCATGAATATTCGCTAAAGAACCCATTCTTAAGAATAATTTTTGAGATGTCCTTTTTGGGCATTTGTTTCAGATATTTTCCCATATCTCCATGCATTTTGATCTGATCTGCTTAAATTGTTTATCTTTCGAAAGGTAATATAAATCGAATAAGATTTGATGAAGCTACTGCCGATTATAGTTAAAAAAAAATGATTTTTTTGGCTTTTTTAAAAATCCCGTGTAACTAAAATTTCTTTTTCCTTTAGTAAAAAACGACGGAAAAATAATTTTTCGAAAATAAAAAATGACTGTTTCAATTTAATATTGGGACCCAAGCTAAGTAAAGAACTATTTTTTTTTTAATTATGACGAGCATTGCTTCTTCAATATTATCACATACTCGAAATATTTTTTTCAGATAGTAATCTGAGATAAAACTGCGTCGTAAAAGAGTTAAATAAGATATGTCCTGCATTTACAAACTCTGACTTCATAATCCAATTTAAAATTTTCGCCAAGTGTATCAATTCAGCGGCAATATTGGCCTTTTCTGCATGTTATATATTTTATTCTTAGCGAATATTCAATGAAATTGCAAGAAAAAATTTTCATTTTTTTTTCTCAAAATTCAATTTTTTATTTAGCATTTACTTGAAACTTTATCTTTTCGCTACTTAGGCAGCAAAGTTTAAAAACAGCCAAATAGCAAACAAACTAGAAAATCACATAAAATTATATTGGTGATAATATCATGTGTCGGTAGCCAGGCACACACGTTTGTATATTTATATATATGACCATTTTTTTAAATAACAATTGACAATGTGAAAATAAAGATGCCTCATTGAATTTCCAAAAAAAAAGGATCAAAAAATATTTTATTAGATTGAAAAAGATATGACATCTTGGCACATGCCAAACATAGCCAGTGGCTGCTGAAAAGGCCTTCCTTCATTTCGTTTTTTTTTTTTTTTTTTTTTTTGATAAAAATGTCATTTTTTTCCCTTACTCATTTTCTTACATTTCTTATTTGGCATGAAAAGGGTCTACTCAAAAAAATTTTAGGGCGTCAAACTTGGCATCGGTTATGAGGTATTTAGTGCTGAAATGACAAAACTATTTGTTATTAGTTGCGAATGACAGCAAACAAAAGGCGAAAAAACAATAGTAAATAAAGCAAAAAAAATTCATTTGTGTGAGTGTAGAGTTTTTAGTGTTGGCATGTAGTTACTTTGGGTGCTTGTTCACATGGGAGTTGGTAGTTATGATAAAAAAGGTATAATTCCATTACTGCTCGCCTGCATAAAAATAAAATTTGTTATGTAATATTAAATTTTTAATAAAATTCCTTATGACATCACTACGTTTTTTGTTTTCTATTTATATTTACGACATGGGTTAATTGACAGCGGCTGTTAGTTTATTAGTTGACAGAAAGGTATTGGAAATTCGTAATCTTATTTGAAACAAAAGAAGAAAAAAAACTTATTAAAAGGTTTATATTACGTTATAAAATGTAGTTCTTTTAAATTAATTTTGGCACTTTTTAGTCCTTTTCATCGGACAAATAAAAGATAACTCAATTTTTTATGGTTTTATTTATATTAAAAATTTATTATATATATCTTTCTATTATATGAAATAGTTTTCGATGTCAGAAAATTTACATATGATGAAAGAAGCATGAGCAAGGCACAAAAATAAAAAATGTATAAAAAATTTCATTGCATACTTTTGGTTGTTGAAGAATGTTTAAGTTCCATTGCATACTTTTAGTTGTTAAAAGAGGGCAGGATTTAGTTGTAAAGTATAAGATGAAACAAAAGTTCTAAGAATCGCAAAGGGGCCGATGTAGGGAAGATGGCGGAAACCATTAGCATAAATATATAAAATCTTTTATTTATCTAAGGCATAGCAATCAAAGCAGTGGCTTTAAGTGCGGGAAGATGAACATTGAAATCAATACATAATTGAGTAAAAGCCAATCAAATACATTTGCGATCAACAAAAGTGTTGTCCGTCTCGTGGTTGTGAATTTCACTAAAGTTTTATTGATAGAATTACCAGAATTACTAAAATACAAGTGCAGGTTGTATTCAATCAATTCTTTCATATGCAAGGATATATGTTATATAAGTAGATCATAACGCTTTCAGCTTTTATTAAAAATTATTAGTCTGTTAAGTTTTTTAGCATTTTTTATATTGTAAAAAACTAAAGCTAAAAATACCTCTCTTCATAAGTAACCGATGCAATGTGCTTAAGAAAATTTATTACCGGATACTGTTTCAGCATAAATAGCACTTTCCTCACCTTCAAAAGTTCTTAATAGATTTACTTACTATGTGCTTACAAACTTTAAATGCATTCTCCGTGTGGCAAGCAGCCATTAAATATGTATGTTGTGCTGTGTTGCAATGCTGAAATTTTAGTTTTTAAAAGCAAAAACTTTAAGAGTTTGAAACATAAAATTTAATGGTTTTTTACTAAAAATTCTTTGTTTTATTACAATTTTCATAAGAACATAAGCTAAAAAAATTTTTAATACACAAATCTTTTTGATTGCAAATTTCTATTTTATGGGAAGATAAGTTGTGCTGGAAAAAATTTTCTCTTGGATTTTTGGTTTTTTGGTTAGTGATGAAAAGCTTTTAGTGTTAGTACCCAGTATATTCTGTGTATTGATATGGAACATTTGTGAATCCTTTCCATTTCAGAATAGCTTCGTACGACCTCTTCTTGTCTTTTTTAAATTCTTATTCAGTCTAAAGAGCTTAATAAAAATCAGAAAAAAAAAACAAATTTTGCGACAAGACCTTACATATTAAGTTGGTTCAGCGTCGGCGCCCCAAACTTTAGACAGCACTTTTTTTCACCATAAGTTCCCCATAAAAATTTATTAAAATTTGCGTTAATAGTCTTTTGCACAAAATTGTTGCTATATGAAGATGCCATGTGAATACTTCATTCGATACATTTCTAGTACACTGAGAAAATAATTTCATTGCATATACCAAATGTGGGGCAGTAATAGTTTCCCCATTAAAAAAAACCTTTTCGATAGGAAATTTGACGTAGAAATCGATAGTGATATTATAAATTTGATACAAGGTGAGAGCAATTGTTAAAAATTGATTTACACATTTAAATTGCTTATAACAATATTAATTTGTTAATAATTTTAACAAAACATAATTTTTTTGTTTAAGTTATTTTTTTTAGCTTTACAATGAAATTAATCTCAATTTTATAGCTTTAACAGAAACGGAGTTATAAGTTGTTGAAAGTGAGTCTTCATGCCAAAAATCGCAAAATCCTCAAAATTTAATAGTAGTAATAACAGCCCATTAAAAAAAGCTACGTTTTCGATAGAAAATTCGACGTAGAACACGATGGTTGTATTAAAAATTTTATACAGGTTGGGAAAAATTCCTAAAAATCAATTTAAAAATTTAAATTGTTTATAACAATATTAATTTGTTAATAATTTTTATAAAAAATATTTTTTTATTAAATATAATTTTCTTAGCTTTAAAATGACATTAAAATTTTAAGCTTTAACAGAACCGGAGTGATGAATTTTTGAAAGTGAGCCTCCAAGCCAAAAATTACGAAATTCTCAGAATTTGATTTCGCTCTATTTTAAAAAAAATATTTTTTTTTAAAAAATCCTCGAATACGTGTCTCTTCTTTTTCGATACAGAACTCATAAAAAAAATTTCAGCCAAATCAAAAATGTGTCGGTCAATCAAATATTTATTTAAGCCAAATATATTTCATGCGAACACAGTTAAAAATTTTGGATAAAACATGAATATTTAATTACTTTTTATCAAATAAAGATTTGTTATGGCTAATCTCTGTGTACTTGTGAGACATTTTGCAACAATTAGTTCATTGGTAAAGTATCTGAAAGCTTTTAGTTACAGAGCACATGCCACGCCTTTTTAGTATATAAAGGTATAAAATACCATTGCTTATAAAAAACACAATCTTTTTAACGGTCATTTGTGGAAGTTTCGTTTGAGACGTTACAAAAGCGTAGGTAGGGTGCATATCCTTGAGAAAATTTTGCATATTTATAGTACTTACTAGCTATAATTTATATAGTAAAAGGTGTACAAATTTGCATCCAAAAATTAACGTAGACTAAGTGCATTTTTAATTTCCTATACTTGTCACGCTTTCTGCATTATTACAAACGGAATAACAAAATGAATATATCCTATGCGTAGGGTATAAAAAACAATAAATTTACTAAACGCATTTTTTTGAAACAAAAATTTTTTAATTAAAACTGCACAACATCAGCTTCATTCAGCGCACGTTTTTAAAGTGCTGACAAGTTGTAAGCAAACAATTGCATATGTATGTATAAACTATATAATTCAATTAGTTAATGCAAATGTTTGCCTATCAAATTGACATGTGTTTTGCGTGTGTGTTAGTAACTTGTTTATGTTTTTGTGAAAATGTGCATAGTTTTGTTATTTTTAATTGACATATTTTTGCAATTGCAAATTCAGCGAAATTTAAAATTTATTTTTTAATAAAATTGACAGCAAGGAAATTTAGCTGTTTTTGAATTCTGTAAATAAAGGCAATATTTTCATTACTTAAATATGATTTATAGAAACAAGTTCAGTTTGTACGTCATATGGCTTTACATATTGCTTAAATTATTTGTGGAAATTACGAAAAAATTTTTTTAATATTTTAAAAATTTTTTATTGGGTCTTTTGTTGAAGAAACATATTCAGCGTTTGTAAGCTTAATTACGAAATGCATTGACTTGACTTAAACTCAACACAAAATCCCTTAAACTGTCATTGCAAATATTTCTTAATAAATCCTTCAGGACTCTGCCGCCTAGCAGCGAACTTTAAAGGGTTTGTAATTTGCTATTAGTTTTTTTTTTAGTCAATGCATTAATAAATCAATATTGTTTCAAGTAATATCCCAAGCAAACTTCTAAGCTCACATAGCAATGTCACAACTAACCCACATTTATAACCTCAAAATAAGTGCTGTCAATGTATGGCATATTATCAATAATTCAGCACCTTTTCAAACGAACAACTTTCTCAATTTCTTAGAATAGATCAACCATAATTACCGCACTCAACGTTAACGTGCTAGTTTCTAAATCGTCAGCTGTTGAAAATTTCTTGTAAGCACTTGAATTGTTAACATAAAAACAAATTTTCCTAATGGTTAACAGCATAAATTCTCGGAAAATGAACATGCTTATAAAATGAAAAATATGCTATATAATAATTTTATCAATGTCTTTTAAATTTTCAAGTAGTAGCAGCTCATATTTACTCACCCAACAAGCAATTGCTAAAAGAAATAATGACAGCATAAATTATTCACCTAATAACAACAACGCGCTATTTGTGGCGCGCGACCATCAAAAAAAAAAATGTTGGTAGTGACTAGCATGCTGCACGAATATTGAGCACATTTAAAACTTTTGCTTGTAAAGGTAAAGTCAAATTTGTTGTAAAACAACAGCCGAAAAAATGATGCAAAAATTTATACCATATATAAAGCATTTTTATAATAATTCTCACTGAAATGAATAATAAAGTGTTTCGCCATAAATTACTAAACAAAATGTTTGAGCAATTTAGAGAGCTTGGTAATGTAGCCAGAAAATTTGATTGTATGTAGCATATTTGAATGTATGTAGGTTATGTTATATGCAAGGTCTTAGAAAAAAACAGCGTCTAACATTATATTTTTATAATATGAGTTCTACACGCTAACCTTAAGTTAATTCGCATATAAGGTAAATTTACAGTTGTTGTTAAAGTAGTTGTAATATCAAAGTATCGGTCTAAAAGTAAAGTGTTCTTAAAGAAAGCGCAAAACAAAAAAAAAATGGCATGCGGTTTTTGCTAACTTTTGTAATTGTTTTGGCAGCATAAACATAAATCATAAATTTTCATAAAAACGAACGATCAAAACGGCCTAAACGACTGAACGACAAAGTTCTTCAAAGCTTACAATAAGCGAAATGAAATTAATAACAATACTAGAATACTAGAGTCATCGTATGTGTTTCAGTTTTGCATGGTGGTTAAGTGAGTTTAGTTTTGTTTGTGTGGGAGGTGCCACGTCCACTTTTTTTGTGATACTGTACCAAATAATTTCTTATATTTGATTGCAATTTGTTCGCATAACCTTTTAATATAATAATTTGAATTGTCTGCTTTTATGGGAGGTGCCACACTCACTTGTTGAAATTTTTAAAATTTTTGTTCAAAGTTTCTTGACCGAACTATTCCTAGCAGAGAACTTAGTTGCACTGTCTTAAGAAACTACTTCACTATTACGTTTCAAAGTTTTTACTCATATTGTGGGTGTTACGCCCTCTGTTTAAAATGTGTGCACTTTTTTCTGGCGGTAGGCCGAAGAATCTCTAGTATTTGTGTGAAATTTTGTTGTATAATTCTCAAATTGCAACGTTTTAGTTTTCTTTTGCTTTGGGTGGTGCCACGCCCACATGCAAAAATTTTCCAAGTGCCTATTTAGAGAGTCATTCATGCTGCCTTTGTGAATTTTGGTTTGGGGACGTTCATTAATTACGTGAGTTGTTTTTTTGAAAATACGGACCTCCTCCCCTCCTCTTGGTGAGATTTGGTGAGATGTGACGCGACCGCTCCCCTCCCTCCCGTGAGATTTCAATTATAATTTTTAAGGTAAATTCTATGCGCTTAAAGGTTGACGTGAGGTTTACATTGACCCCCTTCCCCCCTTGGTGAGATTTGGTGAGATTTTTCACTGGTCTCAAATTATACTTTCAGTATAGCGTTTTGATGTTTTTGCATGTATGGGAGGTGCCACGCCCCTGTTCTGATATTCACTATCATTTTATTCAGAGCTTATCAAAGTTATTCTTAGAATTTTTTTTTTTTAAAGTTGGTAACACTACAACAAATAACTGTTTCAGTATAGCGTTTTTGATGTAGCATTTGTGTGGGCGGTAGTCGTGACCGATAAACAGTCAGACAGACAGATGATAGACTGCTAAACAGTCAGATATGACTACATCGACTTAAGTGATGACGCTGATCTATAATATAAATACTTTTTCATAGCTACCACGCCCAGTTCTATGCGTCACAAATGGAATCGCAAAATGAATAATACGCTGAGTGTTAAATATTAAAAGAAATGTTAGTTTTTATAAAGGGTGTGAAAGAAAATTTGTGCTAAAGTGAATTGGCGGAATAACACTCGATCGTTCTTTTCAATATATTTCGATTATGTCACATCTTCCTTGTACATTTGACAACTTTTTCAAACATCTGCAATTTATTTGACTGCTCGCCTCATCTTTGTAGATTTTTTTCGATTTTTTTAAGTAACCTTTTGCTATTTATTAAGTTCGTTCAATTTTATTGAAATTTTAAGACGTTTTAAAGTCCATTGAAATCAAAATTATTTCACGCACTGTCACTACCATGTTACCATGGCATAAAAAGCAGGACTTAAGTGCCCTGCTCCTTTTTAACATAATATACAAAAAAAAAAACGTAAAAATTATGAAAGTAAAGCGGTATCCGCAACCACGGTCGTTGCTTTGCCCACGACAGCGACGTTATCGTCATCCAACAAGAACCATAGCAATTTCACTCAACTTAAGCCAAGTTTTTTGCTGTTGATGGATATTATTACAGTTTCTAAATTATAATACTTTGAAGAAGGTAGTAGGCACAAACACAAACGCAAATACAAGAACACGCACATATTAACACCTACTAGTACATATACATACATACATACATATACCCATGCATGGCATATTAAGGAGCGGTATCAGATCGCATGCTGATGTTGGTGTTACCAAAATTTCTTTTGCTTCATGTTCTTCTTCAATTGCTCAAATTAACCGAAAATTGTTGTTTTTAGCGTTGTTTTATTGTTCAACGAATTATGAAATGAAAACGAAACGAAACGAATACGAAAATTGCTAAGTGAAGCGTTACACTTTAAATTGTGGTATAAATTTACACCCACAAATGAAATAAGGCAGGGAGTTATCAGGCAAAAAAATGTGAAAATAAAGATATGAAACCAAAATGAAGAGAAGAAAAATTGCTTGCTAAGTTACGCAGATATAAATGAGTGAATATTTAAGTATTTATGTCTCTATGTTGATTTGTTCGTTAACGGAGTATACTTGTTAATATTATTATTAAATAGCGCTAATATTGTTGAATTTTTATAAAAATAAAATTATAATAAAATAACAACAACATTCTGTAGATAAACACATCAAATTATAGCAGTAACGACAGCATAAAGGGTGCTGCAATGAAAAAAAAAAGCTACAAAAATTTCAAATTTCAGTTATGATTGCCTGAAAATTAAAATTTAGATTCAAAAATTCCCAATTTTTTTTCATTTTTTCTAAGGAAATCATGCCGGTATTTTACTTTTGTAGCAAAACATAAAATCCTTAATTTTAGCAGATTTTTCTTTTTATAAAAAATTACTTTTCATTTCAATATAACTTTGCATTTCTATCTCTACATAATACTTTCGAGCAAAATTTATGTAAATAACTTTTTCAGTGTAGGCATTGACAGCTCTTATGTAGCCTATAGGATATTTATCTTTAAATTTGACCTTGAACTGAACCTTTCTGCATTTCGCAGCATTTTAGCATAGCTGGCAACAAAATATACTAAAAGAAAAACAACAAAAAAAAAAAAACAGCAGCAAAATTTAAGCAACAGCAATAACAACAAAATATCACGATACTGACAAAACAATAACAAATTGAAAAACGCAGTTTGTAGTTGTAAGTAAAATGAAATTAAGATCAGTTGCAGCAGTGGTAGTATGAAATTTAAAATTTTCTTTTGTTTAATTAATTTTTGTTCATGTTGTTTTTGTTGTATGTTAGAATTTGCTTCTGTTTTTTTTTTGCCTCAAAATGTTGCAAATTTTCGTTTTTCATTTTATGTCTTCATTAATTTTAAGATTTTTTAATTAACTTAGTAGGATAACTGAAAAGTGCCCTCAAGTGCTTAAACACCCACGTGTCCACGCAAAATGAGCAAAATTAATGAAAGTTACAGTCTTAAAAATTTATTTTATTTTTCTATTGTTTTCAATGGAAAAATTTAGAAGATAATAAAAATAAAATCAAATTGGCTAATTGAAAAACAAAAAAAAAAAAATATCCTTAGGGATTGTGTTATGTTAACAAGCTGAATTTATAGAATTTTATTGCGTTATTTAATTTCAGTGGATGTAATACATAAAAATTATTTTAAAGTTTGAGCGAAAAGTATTCTTGGAAATGTTTTGATGCCATTTGTTTCGTCCGTCCATGCGTATGACTTTTTTTAAAAATCGATTTCAACAAACATACATAGTTAATACTTAAGTGGCAATGGGCTAAAAATTTTAAAGTCGCCTTTCCGTTACTCGAATAACACAAAATTATTACCCTAAATCTTAACGCTGATATCCAGGAGAGCTGCAAAAAAATTTTTGATATTTTTTGTATATGCATGTGATCACTTGCACAAATATCTGTCGCTTGTTCTCCGAAAACATATTATATTTGAACTTATCCTAACCTTCTGTAACAATCTGTAACTAATGCTGCGCCTAGGTTACACAACTGCTCAGTTACACTATCGTAACTCTATATCAAGCTGTTACTTATAAATGTCTATCCAAATGTTCATCAATATCGTAATTAATGCTGCAGGTGTAGCTGCAGTTACAATACTTGCTTGTTAGATTTCTTACTGTTGCTATGATTACTCCATTTGTTTTTTTGTAATTATTATGGCTATAAAGCTTTACAATATCGCTAGCAGCATTTACATTAAACGCTACAAATATATATTGCTTACAAAGGCACGGCAGCAACATTCATCAGCAACACTCAACGGTATTCAACGCATTACAACGCTGACTGCTTCTTCGTCATAAATGAAAACTAATTTCAAGCTTCAATCTGGGTTAAAAGGGTCTTTCTTTCATATTTTCTTTATTTATAATTCTTGTGGTAAATTTTTATGATTCAAGTTAGTGAAGTGCTGATACTATCGATACTATCGATGTCTTTCAGTTATACAATGAGTTGATAAAATGTTGACAACAGCCGTCACACATATTTCTATGCAAAACTTCTAAAAAAAGTTGTACTAAATAGCGTTTTAAAGTAAAACATGATACCTTTACAACGATACCAATAGCATTCACTATTAATGAAACCCTTTACTTAGCAGTTGGTTGCAATTCAGCTGATGTTTTAACAAATCATTAGCTTGCATTCATTTGCAAATTGCAACGAATCGTCGTCATCTTCGTCCTCGTCGTCGAATGTTGGCAGCGCGACAAGAGAAGTGGAGCAGAAAGTAAGCAGCACTTTTGCATAGAATGCTTAAGTAAATGGAGTGGTCACAAAAGCAACATAAAGTTTTTCTAGGAGCGGCTGCAAAGCAACTCAAATTTTTTTGCAACATTTTATAATGACAGCGCATTTTAAAGCGCAGTACAATTCATTTTAAAGGCAAGTTGTATCGACTTATAAATCGAGTCCCATAATAAGGTGTGGCTGGATTTAGCATGGAGTAATGCAAACAATAATTGGGTGGCACTTACCTTCGTAAATACTCTTGGTAACTGGGAATTATTGCTAGGTAACTACTTTGTTTTGATTTAGGTTAAACACTTAGCTTTGCGAGCAATTATTTTAACTGAAAATTCACCGTATAATTGGTTTTAATTATCGTTGCATAGTTACAGGGGCAATTTGAACAGATTCATTTTTAATCTGTTTTAATTTATTAACTAAACGTGTTTGTTTTTGTGTTTAATGTTAGATGAGTTTTTTTTTGTAATATTACATTCAAAATATATCATTTCCTACTTCAAGAAAATTTCTAGCTACTGTTTTTAGAATTATAATTATTGAAGTATTAACAAAGAAATAAACATGATATGTAAATTAAATTGATTCCAAACGACATATCGTTGTCCCAGTATATTAAAGTAATGCCAATGTTGTCGCATTTAAGTTGGTCTTGAAGTGATATTTTACGAAAATATATGTATATTTTTTTTACTGAATATGGTCACATAATCAGTGCTAACACTAAAGGCTGCTTAGGCCACAATACTTTATCATTTGGACCTTACTCATTTCAATTTGATTTTAATTTCATGATATCCTGATAAAATTTGATCAGAATTTCCTGCTTAATCCTACTGAGCTTGCTAGTAGTTTCCTGTGATATGAGAAAAAGGCGTAAGCTGAATGGCTTATTACTTTTTATTACATATCCTTTCACACGAGAGAATATTTCTCTGCGCGAAAGTAAGGTATCCAAAAAATCGAACTCAAAACTCATGCAGCAAACCATATTCAACTTTTTTTACTTAAATTTCTCAAATATCAATACGACATAATATTGAACTACACAGAGGGCATAATCACAAATAGAAATTATTCGAAAGTGATAGAAAGTTAAGTAAAATTTCCTAAAATTGCTGTTGCATTAACAAACAAGTAATTTTGTACTTTGTCAATGCTAAAAATTCTATTAAATTGTTTTTACCCTAGCGCTACGCCCTATTTTCTTAATCCGACATTTTGTTGAAGTCTTTCCTAAGAAAGTTAATTAATTTTCAATCAATAGGGAAAATTTAAACTTTTTAATAGCTCATTTGCATTTCATAACCTCATTAGAAAACAGGGGAAAACAATCTATAGATGTCGTGTTACAACAAAGAAAAAAAAGCCATACATTTAAAGTACTACGATTAAAAGCTGATCAATAGAAAAAATTACAAATAATATAAAAAAAGCAAAAAAAAATTTTCTAATCCCACCAACTCAAACTGATACCAAGCTAATTAGGAGGAACACCAAAGGAAATCCACTAAAACCATCAATAGCAACAGCATGTAAATTTGTTTAACACACACACATAAGCATATATATATATATATACATGTATGTGTATATATAAACATAAAGCTCAATTTTCATTTTACATGCTTACATACATACATATATACTACGCTATATAAACGAGCACGTTCAATGCTTCCTGCTCCAATTTGGATTTTTTAATCGATTTCACTTAAATTCTATTTTTGAGGAAAATTTTGTTGTCATTGTTGTTGTTGTTGTTGTTTTATTTTTTAAAATTATACTACTGACCTAGGATGTTGTAGAGCAAAATTAAAGGGTGGTGGGTGAGAATGATTGTAAAATATATAGAAAAATGAGTGCTAAATAGATGCTGAGTGGAAGATAAGCAAAATTGGCAATAAAAAGCTTGAGAGAAAGTTTAAAATGTACCTATTTTCAGGTCAATTGTGAACAAAAAAGAGCGCAGATGGAAACTGAGCGAGAGAGAGAGAGAGAGAAAAACCGCTGTGAGATAATTGCAGTGAGAGAAAGTATAATAGTCCTTAATAAATGAGAGAATTGAAAGCTTGGAACTTTTTCCAAATTCAAATTTCACTCTGCACTCATTTCCTGCGATATTTCTCCAATAAAAATTGACAGGCACCAACAGCAAAAAAACAGCTGTTTTGTACGCACTCGTTTTAAGGACAACTAACATCGTGCTCTACACACACAAATCTCCACTTTGTTGACGCTTGCGCTTTTGTCACACACAGCACAACACAGTGTAGACTTTCACACTATGCAAATCCCAATGGCACAATCTATAACGCTGACTTGATTATAATGCCAAGTTGCACATACAAAACGTCGCTCGTTGCTGGAGTTATCGTTGTCAAACACATGCGACTTGAATTTCAACGAAGCCAAAGGATGCCAACTGGGATTTTTCAATAAAATGCGTAAATTAGTTAAACTCTGCAGTTGTCGCCGCAGTAGCAGGCAGTAATTGTCGAGAGAATTTCACTGACTGACTGCCTGACTGCCTGACTTGTTGGCTGACTGTCAGTATGACAGCATGTGGTATATGGCATATGACAGCAAAAGTATTCACTACTGCCAACAATTTTTTTTTAGTTCTAATGAAATCATAAGTATTCTAGCAGGCACTTTATTTTTGCTTCATTCGCAAGTCTCACGTGAGCATATTAGCGCTTGCGTTTATGTTATTTTACTGCTTTTTATACCACTGTGCTTTCATTTTCAGTTGTTATCTATTGCTGCTTCGTCTCCTTTATGTTATCAGTATTTTTTTTTTGTATTTTTTTTTTTTGACAAAAGGATGCGTAGTCAGTAAATTTTTTTTTGTGGCTTTCTTTATTGTCAAATTGGAATTTTATTGGTATTTATCAATAAAATGCATGGCATATGTGAAACCAAAAATAAAAAAAAATAAAAAGAAATTAGAAAGGAAATGTTATAAGGAAGGAAGCATGTTTAGGTATATCGTTTGTAGCCTATAGGATAACAGAAAAATATTTTTAATAACGCAATAGAAAAGATATCAATATATTCTTTACATAAAATATAATTTCATATAAAATTTCAACATAATTTGTTAAAAATTAAAAATTTAGAAGATGGTACACTTAAAGACAGTCCCCTAATTGAGTTCTCTGGCAATAGTTATACGATATAACTTTCTACATGGCACCAAGGATAGTTCCCATTATCACTGCATATGGGTAACTATACGTTGCAGCATACTTCAGTTTTATTTTTTGAGACAGTCGATTAACAATAATCCAAAATTCTTTCATTGACAAGACCTTTGCTGTTAACAAAACTTTCTATTTAGGTGCAACATAATGAGGAGGAGTTAGGATTCGTTCATATATTTTACTGTCACCAATGAAGCTTGTGATATGGCGGATGGTATGGATATATATTAAATTCTGAGTAAAGATAACTTTGATGAGTGAGTGGTGCCACGCCCCTAAGAGGAAAAAATGTTTCCACTACTAAAGCAATGAACCTATTTTGATGAAATTTGGTATGGAGATAGAACTATTCGACTGATTTTAATGAAATTTGGTATAGTGACATGCGTGTTGAACTCAAAGTTAGATATAGGGATAGATCAACATGATACCAGGATTTTTATTTTTAGAAGCATTGACACAAAATTACTCTTTCTTATATCAGTTTTTCAATAGGTACATATTAATTTAATACATATTAGTTTAATTTCAACCGCTTGCCGAACTCTAGTTTAAGGAAAATGGCCAATGGTGAGCGATGTTGACTATTGCGCTGATATGTAATGTGCTGTATGTACATCTGCAGAATTGCGTAAAATTTTTAAACAATTCAATTTTCTTTAAGTGGCAGCATTCTGTTGCTTTTGTAAGCTAAGTGTATCTATTTGTTTTCGATTTACTGAAATTCTACAAAATTGTTAGCCACTTTAAAACCATTTAGATATTTTTATTACCTCATTTTTTTTATTTCCGAAAAAAAATGCGCCTTAAAAACGGTTAAAAAAGTATCTTCGCAGTTATTACTGCTGATACTCGTACAACCACCCCTTAGAGCATTTAAATTCACTTGAATCGCAAAAATGAAGAGCAACAAAAAAAAAATCACAATTTATATTTTCATTTGCTCGGGGCTAATGGAATTGATAAAATTTGTGCAGTAAATGTTCATGGAAAATAAATAAATAAACAAATACACGATAATGAAAAAATGAGCAAGGCAACAAAACAACAAAAAATAACATAAAGATATGCCACGCCACAACAGTTGCAAAATAAGAACTTAAAGAGCCACAAAAAAAAAGTAAATGCCACAAATAAAGTGACGTCAATTTCCGTTGCTTATCTTTTTGACGAACTTAAGTCCAAACAAAAAAAAAAAAATGTCAAATAATAATAAAATAAATCTAGAGAAAAAAACGACAAGCGCCATCTAGTGTCAGTCGGTGATATTTAGTGTCCCTATTTTTTTTGCTTTTAAATAACCTACGGCAATAATGAAGTCCACAAAATGACAAATTTCTCCATTTTGAAAAATGACGAGCGACAAGGGTAAAAAGTATAGCAAAAAAAAAAAAAGAAAAAAGAAAATCCGTAGAGAAAAAATGATTAAGTTTTTTTATTATTTCCATAAAAACGGATCAAGATCATTATCGGCCCGAAAGATAGTAGCGTTGAAACCAGCAGCAGCGAGCACTGCTACAATACCCTCTACTATTTTCACTGTTGGCAGTGGTAGTTAGCTGTCAAAGTGACAGTAACAACAACAGCGAGACAAAGCGCAACAGCAGTGACAGTGGCTTTGTGATACACACGCTATAGGTCGCAGTAACTGTTGTGCGTTAAATTGTTGTGCTGTGTGGCGCCCAATGGGCCAGTACCAAGAAAAATGTGCGTTTTATAGACTCATTGCTGTTTAGTGTTGGTGAATTTTTGTTACAAAAGAGAAATTGGTTTCTTTTTTTGCAAATTTTAGCAAACCGTTTTCAAACTGAGTTCATTTTTCTTGCGCAAAAAACAAAGTTTTAAAAATAGCTTTCTTGTATGGAATTTGATCTTTTTTATTTTTTTTTAGGCAAATAAATTTTGATGAATAAATAATTTAGTTTCGTTTTACTTAACGATTCCGTTTCATTTTTACACAAAAAAAAAATCGACATTTAATGTCTCCAGATATATTTTTATTTTTTCTTAAATAAAATATTTATAGGCCATATCTGGACAATTTTACAACTTCAGCTAAGTTCAAAAATTAACCACAAATTAACTCTGAAAGAAAAATGAGATATTTAAATTTTTAACAGATGTTTCTTCAAAAAAATATCGTTATATAACATTTTCCAATGACAAAACCTTCTAAGTCTGATAAATTTTTTAACAAGCACCTTCCTCTAACTATTTGCGTTTTGTAATTTTTGTATAAATTTACTCTTAAAATTTTGGACAAAAAGTAGTTTTTCATGTTTTGCAAAAAAAGGCGACAAGGACTTTTTAAGGTAACACAAAAAACCTTACAACAATAGCACACCTAAAAAGTGTACAGCAGCAAGTAAATTTTTTTTAAAAGTTCATGAGCAAAAAAAAAATGGAACATAACTCTCCATAATGTTATGACCTTAGGTTGCAAATTAACATATGTTGCCATCCATACTAAAGAAATAAAAAAAAAAAATATTTAAATATTTAACATTGCGTAACATTTCAGCCTCTTAACTTTATTGGCAAAACATACAAACAAACTTTTATAGTCAAGAGCAGACTATCTTTTGGGAGCTACTTACTATGCACATACAAACAAACAAATGCGTGTACTTTAAATTTGCTTTATTAATTGCTGATAAGCTTAGAACAACAGCAGCAAAAGCTAAAGGAAAAAAAAAACGAAAGTTTAAATTATTCCATGTGGGCGTCGTTAGCGTTGTCAGAGTCATTGTCATCCATGTTGTGACTGTTGTTGTTGTTGCGCTCAATTTGCATATTAAATTCTAAACAACGCAGCGCGCTACTCAACTTCATGGTAGGCATACAAAATTGCAAAACGATAGCGTAATTTAAAAAAAAAAGTGGAAACTTTTTTTCTTTTTTCTTAAAAAGAAATTCAATTGTATTATCATTGTGCTTGTTGTGTTGATCACAGAGGGGTGAACAAGGCAACACATCAAAGCCAAATGTTATGGTCAGGCGGCAAGCATGAAAGTTAAGAAATATTTTGTAACAAAATAAATGATGTTTCAATTTAAGATTCAAAATTGGTTAGCGCTATAAAATTTTAAAGAATCGACTAGCTGAAAAATTACTTTCTATTTCGATTTATTTATACAAATATGACGCTGTTACACTGTGAGCCTATGTTTATTATATACAAAATAAAATAAAGTCTTGTTTTCAACACAAGGAACACATTGTTGGATTGCTAACTCTCCACACAACGTACAATCGAAATCTTAATTTAAATAATGCCTCGATTAATTGAGAAAGTTCTTAAAATTTAGAGATCAGCTTTAACAAAAATACTGTAAAGGGGGCAGGAGCAGTCAGAATTTTAAAGAAATTGTTTTTTTTTGCATTTTCCTTTAAAATGTATCCTGAAAATTTAAAGTCAATCCGGCAATTACTTTTGGAGTTATTTGGCAATAAACAAAGGGCTCATGGTAGTAAGAGTAAGGAGATTCATGTGTTTCTCAACGTTTTCCTTACTGATGTTTTCGGAACTGCTGACCACTGTAACTCGAAAACCGCTTGATAGATTTCAATGATATTCGCACAATTTTTTAAAAACATAAAAAGCTATCGAAGGATTTTTTTTTAAAAATCGATTTTTCATGAACAATGAATTGTTGGTATTTTCCCGAAAAACTGGAGGTAAATATCCTGAAGCCGCCATTTTGTTGATTAAAAAAAAAAACAATTAATCAGGCACTAGATTATTTATTTAAATAACTAATCTTTCTTATCCGATTGGTTTTAGATGATTTTCCAAGGATTTGTGATGGGGTCCAACACAGCAAACACTTTCGTCAAGTCAAGTTGAAACATAATGTAATGATGCCACATTATCACTTTTATTAAATAAATTAAATTAATACCGAAAAAAAAAATGATTGAAAATGCTCTATTTTTCACTCCTCTGACTGCCCCTGCCCCCTTAAGACACTAAACAGATAAATAAGTAAATAACTTACTATATCATATTATAATATAAAAAAAACAAATTTTTTACTAAATATTCTTCGATAATTGAAATATTTTTTGAACTTCTTTTGAGCCGAAAGGCTAAACTTTTGGGTATAGTTAATTTAGTACTAGTAAACTAAGAAAATATACATCTAGCAGTGGCGTGGCGTGGTCGCGAAGGTACACCCTAAAATTTTCAAAATTTTGTGAACAAATATTAAGTTATCTTTCATGTGACATCAATATTTTATTTAAGCCGTTCTTCAGTTATAATGATTTTTAAAAAATATTTTGCATTTCGAAACGTTACACCCTGTACCTTCACGACCGCGCCAATTCTGCCAGATATTGATTTTCTTATTTTACTACTACTAAATCAAGCATAGACAAAATTTTAGCTTTGTATCCAGTACGCTGCTCAAAGTGGCTGCCAGCTCTCCTACTATGAAGCTTTGCATGGCACTGTATATCAAATAAAGTCTATCTTGAAGGACTTTTTCGTGCTTATTGCAAATTCTCAATATTTGCCAAAACAAATAACAACTTCCTATTCTTAGTAAACTAACTACGAGTAATACTAACTACATTTTTCTTTTAGAAAAATATTGCAATACTCATAATAATTTTATATTAAACCGCATGTGCAAAAAGCTATTTGTCAAAAAGCTTTAAAAAATAAAGCAATTAATATCAAAAACCGCATTTAATATGCAAAAAAGTGATAATAACTTCACAAGCATACTCTTTAAATCCAATCTACAATTTTACTGAAGACCCAATGGTAATGAAACAATTTGTAATCTGTTTGTAGAAATAAAAAATTAAAGGTACTTGCAAGTTACGCAAACATAAACTACTACTTTATATAGTAGTAGGTGCAAAAAGCACTTAACTTAAAACACAAATGTTTTTATATATTGCAATGTAGCATTTTTTTTTTTTTTGCTTCTTATACTGACCATTTTAAAAACTCGAAATTTCTCACTCAAGCCCTAAAAGCTTTTAGTGCAGTATTTTTAACAAAACCAACAACAACCAACATGTACATAGTAAATATTTTGTTTTTACAATTTCTTTTGCACTTTTTTTTTCTATAAACATTTTTATAAATTGTATGCGAGTTGGTTAAAAAATGCCATTTTCACGCCCACTTGTAATTGAATAATGTAACGACTGTGAAACAAAAAAAAAATCGTAGGAAATACAGAAAAAAAAAAAAATATTTAACGAAATAAAGCATAGCAGAAAAACATGCAATAGAAACAGACAAATGAAATAATACCAAAAAAAAAGGAGAGAGAAAAAAACAAAACACCCAACAGAAGTGACACATTGCGGAAATGGTGCAGAGCAAAAACCATACAAAAAAAGGTAATGGTAACAGCATAACCGCAGGACATTTAGGCAATGGATTCGGCAACAACTGGATAGTGTTAAATTTCAGTGTGTAAAAATGCCAATGATAAACGGGTAGCGTAGAGAGGAAAGAAAGCCAATAAAAAAAATTGATGAGACACTGTGGTTTTCTTAAAATTTTTTTATTTGTTTTGTTTTTTTTTGCAACTCAATTTTGTGGAAACACGTCAATTGTTCATGCTGCACTTTAGATAAATGGCAGCAAAAGAGAATGGTTAGAAAAAGAGAAATGTGGTGAAATTTGTTTAGAACGAAAAGTGGAAACGTAAAAAATGAAAATGTTTTCGTTTCAATTAATAAACCAATATTTTTTTTTCCATAAAGTTGTGTTGGAGAAGTTGTGCACATGAAGTGGTAGCAGCAAAAATTCTTACCATTTAATGTTGATAATAAATCGGAGCAAAAATGACTTATTCACCATTGTTTTTGGTATGTGAAAAATAACAAAAACTTGATATTGTTAAGGGTTTTGTAAAATCTATAGATTTCTTTACAAAAATTCTTATTAATAAAGGTGAAGCATAATATAAACGAAAACAAAATCGAAGCAAATGTCATCAACAAATAAAAAGAAAATATAAACAGAATTCATTTAAGCTTGTCGCAAAATTTTTCATTTGCATATTTTGTTTTCATTATCCTTTTGAAACTTAAGAAGGAAAGATTACTCACGCTATCTTCTTCAGACATCGAAAACTTATCTCTCGGGATAATTGCGTCCATTAATTTTTTTTTCTTTGGCGTTTTTCTATTGTTTCTTTGAATGAAAATATTTTGGCAATTATTTGTTTTCTTTGTGCATTCAGCCTACACTTTTGGCTGCTAAACTTCAATTCTAAGTAAATGAAAACAAATAGTCAAAAAAAAAAATAATGAAATTGGAGGTAATTTTGATCAAAACTGATTAAGAAATATCGCAAAAAATCTACTATCAAATATTTGTCAAATTTGTGGTGATACTTTGCAATGATAACGTCTGTCTTTTATTCGACCAAACAAAGCAGTTACGAATTTCCAAGCCCTTTTACTACATTTAACACTTAAATTGTTTAGTTTTAAGATTTATTTTATGTCATAAGAGATTTTATTTTACTTCCTAAGCTAATTTTTCTTATACCAAAAGCAACAGAAGCATTATTTTTTTAAGAACAATTTTGATAAAAGTTTACTATTCCTTTGAATCTTTTGAGATACTTTGAGGTTTAACATTATAGGCTTGTAAGTTGTGGAAATTTTCTAAATTTACTAAAATTTCAAATCTTAATTCACTCAAAATTCACATACCTTTTTGCAATTATGAAGTGAAACCAATGCCGGGTGATTTAACCCCTTGGACATTTTTATTTAGGGAGATGTGAAATTCTTGATTTATGCCCATAAATCAGCAACGATTGAAGCCTTAAAAGCCTCATTCAACGTGTCGAAAACTGTTGGATATAATACCGCAATCTCTCGAAAAATGGTCAGAAAGTGAACTCACAGATTGCGCTTGCTCAGAGGTAGCCGAGGTAGACATATGGTCAAAATTGTTTTGGATCATTAATGCTATTCAATGGATATCTTATCACATGAATTAAAGAATTTCGACAAATCTCAATCGATAGTTGTTTTATTTGAATTTAAAGTTCGGACCCCTAAAAAGAATCACCCTTTATTTTTTGACCTGCAAACACTGGGCTACAAGTTCACTTTAGTGTTGATGTCATAAGTTTTTCAGGTAAATGTAATGACATAAATCACTTATGAACAGGGCCTGATTTACCATAGAGGCACACTAGGCCAGTGCCTAGGGCGGCACGATTTTAGGGGCGGCAAATATTGGGAACTTTGAAATTTTTGTTTGGTAATTTTTAAAATAAATTTAGAATAAAGAATAGAATTATTGAGAATATATTTAGCTATGGCCTTGGAAAAATGATTTCAATAAACTTAAATAGAAAAACAACTGGGTAACTCAATATCAAGTCGGCCACTGTCGCTCGCATTGGCATTAAATATTGAAATAAAATAAAATAGCTTTTCAAGCTATAAATAAAATACAGTAATTTATTCAATAGCAAAGCTTAACTCAATTAATTTAGCTCACCATAACGTATACTTTACGTATAATTAAAATGCAGTTCATCATTTTCGTTAAAATTTTTCCGATCATTAACCAAAAACTTAACATAAAATAATTTATTAAGTCTGGATTTTTTAAAAATTTCGCAAAATTATGGTCGCATAGTCTAAAAGAAGTAATAAATGAAGTTACAATGTGACATAATAAAGCATTATATAACAGCGTTGTAAATGAAAAATACGTGAATCTGTGATAGATAAGAGAAAGATAAATGTTGCTTTAATGCAAAATAAATTAAGCGACATAGCAGTCTGTCCTTGTCTGACAAACAGACTTTGGAAGTAAAAAAACTCAAACAGGCAGACACTTATCAAGCACTCGCACACGAGCAGCGGAAATGCGCGACATTTGATTAAAGCGCTCAGGCACAGGCGGCTGGATTCGATGGCGTGCGAGGGTGTGAATTCGCGTAAAGAGAAACATACCAATGCGGTTGCAGCTTAATAAATCAAGGACTTGCTGCTGCTGCTGCTGCTACTCTGATGTACGAAGGATAACTATGAATTGTTGGAGGATAAGGTTTGTCGCGTCTCAACGGCTTGACACGATTTAATTAAATGGCGCATTTACATGCCCGATGCGCGAAACAGAGGTGAATGTTGTTAGGTCATTAAGTATGTAGGTTGCAGCTGGAAGCAGAGCATTAACATCCGTTACGCGAAGAACTTCACCTCTTGTTTATGTCCATGAATAATAATTTATTTGGTTACATTTCATGTAGTGTCACTGATGTCCGCTGTAGTGACGGCGTGTAATACCTAAGTTGCTGGGCAGGAAGAAATGAAGAGAAAAAAAATACGATGGCCTCCGCTGCTGCTGTTAACAAAAGCAATTATTGTCACATGAAAACATGTGATATTTTGCGCACTGATGGTGATGACACTCTGGTGACATACGTGATGAAATGCCATACATATTGGTCTGCTGTTGAGTGTTGTATGCTTGTGTTGTAATTTTAATTCTTAACAATGATTTTTTTTAATACATTTGCGATAAGCATGGATTCATATGAATTAAATATGTGGGGAAATAAGTAACTTAAAACCTTTAGGCTGTAGGTAGGTATTATGATTGGATATTGCGGGTTGCGGTACTTAGGGTTGAATATTGTGACCTGGGTTTTTTCCAATGAAACTGTTTATTTCATCTTCAGAAAATCTAATGTTTTAAGCATTAAATTTCCACAGCCAATGAAAAAGTTCAATATTTTTCAATACTTTTTTGAATTATATATAAAATTTACTAAAGTCTCACTCAAAAAACTGCAGTTTCATTTTCAGTGGCTTTTACAAAGTCTTGCTCATATCTTTGTTAATTTAATAACAGCATTAGCAAAAGTTCTTGATTTATTATGACTGATAATTTTAGCCAAATTTCGCAAAAAGTTCTTCAGCTTTTTTTATTTAACATTATGATGAGCTGGGCTGTTTAACTTTTTGCCATAACTTTTTTCTGGGTTTTTTCATAGTTATAGCGGCAGCAGCTGCAGATATTCATCATATTTCGTTTCTATTTTGATTTTCTTTTTCATTGCTGCCTCATATATGTGCGTTTTTCTTTAACTTCTTTCTCCTTTTGCTTTTTTTTGTACAAATAATATTTTACCAACATTGCGTTATGCCGAAAAAATGTTTATGTTTCGTTTTTTTTTTGTTTCATTTTCAAGAAAACCAAAGAAATTTTCCTGATTATGGCAGCACCGGATTTTTTACGACGTTGAGTTTACCAAGCAAGTGAGCGGGTAAAACAAAAAAAACAAAAAAAAAAAAAACAGAAAAAATAATATACGAGTTGTTGAAAACATTGTTGCGCTACTGTTGCAGCGGCATTCTTATGGTTTTCAGCATTGTACACATAGAGAAAGTTGAGAGAATATTATTTTTAAAAAATGTTCAAGTTTAATGTAGATAGCAAAAAGAAAAACTTAGTCCAAGTTGGAAGGATATTATTATCATAACGATAACTGTGATATAAATGTAGGTTGATTAAAATTAAACATAATTCGGAAATATATCTTTGCCCGAGATTACATCACAACTGATATATTCACATCTGAAACTTATTATAAAATTTAATTCAATATGACGTATGAGTAACACATAATTAAATTAATCTCTACGTACATAAAATCCGAGGAAGTCTTGCTGATTTAATAGCCTTGCTGTGATTATTAGTGATATATTCGCTACAAAACTTACTTACTTGAAATAAAGTCGTCCTGAAAAGAGCTTTGCTGAACAAAATAATTTATTTTGTACAACATGTCGTATGAGCAAGGTTTTATCTGTGCAAGTCATATTATAAGTTCTGATTTATTTCGTTTTAACTCTTAACAATATTTTTGCTCACTGTCTTTGTTGTCTTTCTACATTATTGCGCTATTTTGTTAATTTTTTTTCTTCAACAAATCTTGCAACGTTGGTGCTACGTTTTTGCTGTGCTTTCATGCTAGCACCCTACATTTCTTTATAATTCTTTATGGTTTCTTTTTGATGCGCCTTTTTCAATTTTGCACATCTTTTTTAAAAAAGGGAAATTTTTTCGTCGTTATATTCGCTTAATTTTTTTATTCTTTCTTCATTTGGTATGATTTTCTGCCAACGATATGAGTATATCCTTGCAAGGAAGCGGGAAGCAAGAAATTAACATGCCATCACGCAAAAGAACTTTATTTTAATTTTAATATCGCATGTCGGAAATTCCAATGTTAAAAAACGTCGAAGAATGAAATAAAAAAAAAAATGCAAAAGGCAAAAGAAAATAACCGCCGGTAAAACAAAAAAAAAAAAAATGGGTAGAGTGAGCTTGCTGCCATAGCGTCAGGTGTACGTATACATGAGCGTATGTTGGTAAATAAATCAAGTGTGGTTATTTCATATTTTACTTTTCATATGTATCAGTGTTACAGCATGCGTGTGTTTGATTACCTACGCTGCTCTCATTTTTTAACTTGTTCAGTTTTGTAATGTTGGGGGTACTCATAATGTAATGGCAGCAGTCACTGCTGTTGTTCTGCCGCTAAGAAGTTATGAAGTTTTCATTATAAATTGCCTTCGATAATTTTTGCAATTACGATTAGTTAACGCAATGCAAAAACTTTTATTTATTTTAATACGCTTAAGAAAATTATAATTAAAGTTTCAAATAAGTTCAAAAACTTTTGAAATTATAAGCATATTGCTGAAATTGATGCAGGGTTAATGTTTAAACTGCGTTTTAGCTGAAGTAAACTTGTTATTATAAAAATTAATTAAGAATCAAACTCACAGAATCAACGAATTATATGATTTCAGTAAGGATTAAAAGAATGCAATAACGAGTAAGATTGCTAAAACTATGCCCATTTCGTGAATGTAACTCATCCTTCTAACACTTGCAGTGGGCATTGATAAAATGCTTAATGTATTGTGTACCACTGATATCTGAGATCAGTATGACTATCAAAATTTAAAGTTGGCAAATATCATCGCAGCTGAAAAATTACAAATTTATGCTCAATTCGTTTATAATTTTTTTATATCAAACTAAGTACAACATGTCGTATAAGTGATTTTTAATCTTCAAAAATCGCTTAAGCTTTTTATGATGATTTTTTCTTGCCGCAAATAATTTAATTTTTATGATTTTCAACCCTGTTAAAATATACCTTAAATTTCAATGATATTTTCTGCTAAGCAACCCCATTCATTTTGCAAAAACTTTTGTCGATTGGAAGTTTATTATGCTTTCATACAACCTTTATGCTAGAAATAGTTTTTCAACACATTTTTTCATTACAGTAGTAAAATAAAAATTTGTACTTCCTCATATTAAAGCAATATATGTATACTCATAAAAAACAACCAACATTATCCTTCTCGTATTTATGCATCTATAGACGTACAAGATGTAGTAGACCTTCAGCAGTGCCATGCTGTTCCAGTCATCAAACTTATTCAACAAATGCTTTGATCCATAATAATTGTGCGTGTTGTTGAACATGGTCATAACATTGCAAGCACGTTTGCATTGACTGATTTTTTTGCTACCAATACGCACATAAAAATATAAGCGCATGGATGTACCCTGTAGGAAATAAAAATTTAAAAAAAGCCAGTTGATTCATGTTACAATGTTTTGCACTTGCAAAAGATCACAAAATTTTGCTTAAGAATGAATTTACTAAAAAAAAAACATTTCTTTATCAATCTTCCGAACCCAACATAATATTATAGAAATTTTTATAGAAATCAATATTACACATTCCTACTGTGTCATATACATATGTGCGCATGTACTCACGTACTGTTATGGAAAATAAATCGAAAAAAGCAACAACGTAAAACGTAGACAAAACTTCAAATCGTTACACATCGTAAATTTTTCAAGTCCAATAAAAAATATTAGAAAAAAAGTAAAAAAAAAAATAAATAAAAATCCAGTAATAAATATAAGCATAAAACGCATAGAACACTAAAAAGCGCACATACACAGCGACGGCAACAGCAACAGCATATGCTTGACTGATCACTTGCACTAATACATACAACATACTTCGTCATCCACACAAATACATACATACGTGCAACAATCGAATGTTGTATGATTTTGAAGTAAAAATGCGCATCAAATCTTACCCAGCCAACACTATGAAGTGATTGAAAAGTGAGCGAAATACATAAAAAAGCACATTGTATATAGCTACCCTCAGACAGATTTTCCTGAATAAAATAACGCATGACATCAGAGAGTAAATACTAAACACTTGCATTGGCGATGAAAAGAGTACTCTTCCGCATTTAAAAAATGTTTGCTGGGTAGACACATAATGCAAGTGTTAGGGAGAACAAGCTTTCATGTCAGAAAACGACAGTAAGATTTGTGATATTTAACCTCTTTAAATTACTGTGATAATATGTTAAGGGCAACTAGGCTTTGCAATACCCAATAATGAATATTATCTTTGGTGTGTATCTCTGACTTAGATGTAGATTTCCAAATCAAACCAGCCACGAAAAAAAAAAAAAAAAGTTTTATAATAAACTTTTGAAATTTTTTGAAACTTTCAAGCTCTTTCACACTTTTTTAAACTTTTTCAACATTTTTCAACCTCTTTCAACTGTTTTCAACATTTTGCATAATGTAACTTAGGTCAGAGAAAATTATGAGAAAATCTACGATTCCATTTGCTGCCAAGTAATTTTTTGATTTGTGGCTGCCTCATAAAATTAATAATTTTAATAATAAAAATAAAGTTGCAATCAAAAAATATCTTCTTAAAGTTTTTATTTCGAATAAAACTTCGCTTTTAACAATTAAATAATTTAATAAAAATTAAATTTGTAGCTGAAAGCAACTCATGCGTTAAACAAATTGAATTTTAAGCAACAATCACTCTGCATTTTTCACTTAAGTGTCTACCTCAACATTATTTGCTAGGAAGCTATTTTAAATTCAGCAATTTTATTATTTTAAAATTGTTACAGAAAATATCAAATTTTTCATGCAACAAAATCAACAAACAAAAGTCCTTTTTCCAAAACCGTAATGCAAACATATGGCTTCTTCGAAAGTTGAAAGAGGTTAAAAAAGTAAGGAGAAATCATAAAAATCGCACAATGAATTCATCAAATAGAAAAATCAGAAAAAAAAAATATACCAGTTCTAAAAAAATAAACACAAATACTGAATCGCCAACACACACATATGCAGTTGATCTTTTCAAATTTGTTGAAGTGTTTTTGTGATTCATAAAAATAGCAGCTGCAGCAATTCTATCACTTTATTCAACAGTAGAACCAGTAGTAACTGAAAAAGATATTGGAAAATATAAAACGAGAGACACTTAAAAAAAGAGCAAGAGATTGTAAAAAATCAGACATAAAATTCATGCTTCATTGCTTCATTCGAATGTACATGTGTGAGTAAGTTAGTATAGATAAAAAAACCGAAAGGATACCAATGCAAAAAATAGGACTTACATCAATTTAACAGCATATTGTTGGTGGCTGCAGCATTTTTACGTCAACACCAACAAAAGCTCATTTGCATATAAGTGGTTAAAGTTTACAGGCTGCTTTTTTAAGGATTTTGATTTAAATTTACATATTTAGTTGAGTCAATTGTCATGAAAATTTTGTTTTTATTAATCGATATAGCGATGTGTATCGTCAATTGCTGCCAAAGTCTTTAAATTATAAATTTATTCCAAAAGCTGTTGCCACATATTCAATAAAGTTTCTTTTTTTTTTTCTTCAATAAATTGATCATAATTAGCTGATAACCTACGGTATTAAATTGTCTAAATAAATCAGTTATCAGTACAGTCCTCTAAGTCTAACCAACCGTTACTGGCTTATTATATTTACCAATTCAATTAACACATCGTAATTTTCATGTTGGATTTATTGTCAATTTAGTTTGTCAATATTAAAAGCCACGCTTCTAATTACCACAAATTGTGGGTATCGGTAGTGGTTACACTTTGTATGTATGTATGTATGTATGCATGGTGGCATTTTAGGGCCACATTTCAACACTTCAACAGCTGACGATAGCAATAGCAATGGGCCAGCAAGTCTCAATTTATTTGTTAGCGCCTTCAACAGAAAGCCAATTAAAACGCTTTAAGTATCCTGTCAATAAATAATACAATACCCCCAACAAGGCGCAGCAAAAAAGGCGTGGCAGTGTGAAGAATGAGTGTGAAGAGTGAGAGTGGCAGCAAAGCTATTGTGCCGTTGATTGTGCGCTGGCAGGCCTATGTCAATATTGTATTTCCTATAAACAATTAAGCATATTTTTACAACATTTATATGGGTTTGTTTTGGTCAAAATATAACAAAAATGAACAAGTCAAGAGAGAAAGCAATGAAAAAAGAAAGGGTTTTTCCTTGATGTTTTTATTGTTGCTCACTTATTTTTTTCTTCTTCGTTTTTATGGCAATTTTTGTTTGGGTTTTTTTGTTGCTTTTCCTCATGTTGTTGCTTTGTGTGTTTGCATGCTTAATGCAAAGATAACGAGTTTATTGACACCTTCAGCCTTCAGTTTGACTGACAGTCAGTAAGCTGGCGGTTAGGAAATTTTTTTAAATCATTAGGAAATACACAAATGCTGAGATTTCAATCAACAATTAAACAATAAATTGTTATTTTTTTGAATATAATAATTATTTTCCTAATAATGATGTTGATGATGATAAGCGACCTCTCAGAAATCGATTTTCAAAATGCTTTTATGGATTTTAGCTTTAATAGTTAAAAAAAAATGTTTCATAATCTTAACTTGCAATTAATATTGCTCACAAATTAAGAAGCTAAATAGAATAATCCAAACATTCTCAAATATCGCATAAGTTCCTCCCGAAAACTTCTATAAAAACTTATATGTAAGACACCAAGCACAAGATTACACCATTTCAACTTAATGATGGCCAATCAAAATATTAATAAGAAAAAAAATGACTAAAACGCAAACCTACGCATTCTTGCTGAATCGCGGGGATGCAATAATTAAAGGCACAAAAAAAGCAACGCAAAAAAAAAGAAAGCAAAATCAAGCAATCATGTTGCTTGTCGCAATTCGGTTATAACAGACATTCTTAGCCAACTTTCGAGAAGCCACAACAAGCTGAGTGAAGAGTTAACTCAAGTCAGTTAGGAAGAAGGAAGCATAAAAATAAAAAAAAATCTGAGCATAAAAATTAATTTCACTCACGCTCATGTGATTCCAAAAGGGACGGATGGTGCGGCTTTTGTGTTATAGCAATAAAAAAAATCGTTGCTATTTTGTTTTCCTTCCTTAAGTTCGTTTACGCCGTCGTCCATTGCGTTACATTGGCGCATATTCGTGAAAATAATTTGCGCACCTCGTTCGTTTTTATTTCCCATTCATTTTTATTTACTGCACATTGGCACGATATCAGAGTCAGAAAAGAAACAAAAAAATAAAAAAAAAACGCTCGATTTTAATTAATTTTTTTTTTGAACCTACGCTTTCTGTATATTCTAATTCTTGCTCTGTTGATTTAATAGCGGCGTTCGTCATTTGCTTTTTTTTTTGTTGCCTAAATCACAATAAAATTTTATGCCTACAACGCTCATATAAGTAAGTGTTCTGACCTTTATTTTATACAATAAATTAAAAAAAAAACACAATATACTTATGTTCCTATTCGCTAAAGTTTTGTAAATGACCTTGATCTCAGGAGATTTTATTTCTTTTGTTTTAAACGACCATTGCTAAAATTTGTAATTCTTGCGAAGAATTTTAATTGAAACCAAAGTTTGGAAAAAGTTTTCATAACATTAATATCGGAGCTGATATAATCGTTCATGACTTACATTGTACCTTGCTAAGGAAAAGTTATACCATGCGAAGAAGGGTTTTGTTCAAGTCTGCAGTGGTTTTTCTTTATTGTGAAAAACTTTAACGAAATTATTTCATTTAATATAATATATGTATTTAAAAATTTCTCTTAAATAACACTCATTAATTTAAGTTCCTTGCACAGTTCAACATGACGTATGAGTGATATTTTACGAAAGTATTTTCTAATTGTTATGCGTTATATTTGCTTCAAACGACTCTATTTAAAACAACTTCGACTGAGCAAACCTACTATCAGTTTACTTTATAGGTACATCGTTTTAAAGCTACTAAATGGCAGGGGGTAAGATGTTAGCCTTTGCTTGCTATTCTGCGGTATCTGTTGTTTGCAAGAGATTTATTTTCAGGAGAGCTGTCATTTTTTGAACATACCAGCATATCACTGCATTTTTTTGACTTCAAATCAATGCATTTTGTTCAACGTGACGTATGAGTTATTTAAATTATAACAAAGTTTTTAGCTTTTTTCCAAATTTACTCAAAGTTCTATGCAATATAGCATACAGATATTACTTAAACTCACCTTGACTAGTAACTCTGTAGCAAAACAATAGTTTCACTTAATAGCCGCTTAAGCAAAACCATTAAATTTGTACCGTAAAGCAATGCCCTATAGTAGTTTTGTACATAAAGTAAAATTTTTAATTTTGTTGACTTCTCTGCCTTCAACTTAAATTAATCCAACTTTAATACCTGACAAATTGTGCGACAATTTAATCCAATATTTTTTCGCATGTTTTGCAATTAAACATTTTATGGTGTATTTAATGCTAAAATTTATTATACTCAAAAAAAGTCCACTTAAAAAGTTTTCCTCATTTAAACCTTTAAGCCGACGCCAGCACACAAATTCATGCTGTGTCAATCTCAGCTTTCTCCCCCTTTCACTGACATACTCAATAAAAATTTTGTAAAGATTTTTATGTATTGTAATGCGCCATTTTCGGTCATAAAACACCTACTTTAGCGTGCGTAAGTGTTGTAAAGCGTAACGCAATGCTGTAATTTTAAACGCGTTAATACGATGACGACGACAAGAACGAACGGCAAGGATGTCAACAATGTGTCGCCTATATTACAAGTTGTAATTTTTTATAATTTTTTTCTTCTTGATTTTTGCTACTTTTGTTGCTTTTGTATGAAGAGCTCTTTAAATTAGTATTTTGAGTGCTTGGCTGCTTGCCGAAAGAAAGAAGGAGTATCATCAAAATGTGAAAAATGATTTTTCTGAAAGAAATTGTAAGTGGTAACTTAAATTTTGCTTTAATTTTATTATAAATGTTTATAATAAATAATCATTGCTGAAATGCTCAAAAATCGTTTAATTTTGCAACTGAAAATTTTAAAGCATTGATAGAAAATTTTGCTTACCAATTGCCTTACGCTGTCGGGTAGTTGGTAAGGTAGTGCTTTGCTTTTTTCATATTATTAAAGTCTATATTGATAGCAAAGCTAACTTTCGATTTTATAGCCAGCTGAGTTTAGTCAACAAAAGACCTTGCCTTGAGAGCACTTTTAAGTCCTTACAAGCAACACTCCTTTACACTACCTGCACAAAGTGTTTGGTTTCCAAACAATTTTTGTTTTTGTACAAAATTTTAATTTAATAGATTTGAGCAAGCGATATTTGGTTGACATGCGCTTGAAAATACAAAAATTTGGGTGGTGGCGGTTGTCCTAAGAAGCTACGGCAAACCAGCAGGTGGCGTCAACATTTTTAAACATAAATTATGTCGCGACATTAAATTTATATTATATCGTTATAAAGCAATAAAAAAACGACACCGTTTAAGGTCACCGTATACCATAACGACAGCTTTTTATGCATTTATTGGATTGTTAGGCTTTTTTTTATTGCGTATCATCAAGTGTTGCTGTCAAAGGAGTTTATTTCTTCAAGGTGAGAAAAAAATCTCGGTAAGTAGTCTACCGTTGCGAGTTCCTGCTGTTTTCGGAAGTTTTTTTTTTTTCCTTTCCAACGTGACACATTAAGGTGTGAAATAAATTTTGATTATCATTTCCTCTTGCGCGAGTTTAATGTCGCTAAGGTTCATAATTTTTTGTTGCTGTTATGATTTATAAATATTGAAATTTTGGAACATAATTCTTGAGTTGAGTAATTGAGCATTTTAGTTAAGTATAGCTGGTAAAACGAATCATTTTTATGATTAAAACATAGTAAACAGCAGATTAAAATATAATTAAGCTGTGGTCAAGGCTATTCTAAGAGTCACCTGCCTTTCAAGACCACGAACTCCAAAGTATAGTTTCGTTGAATGTGTTTCCAATACCAAAACTGCTGGCCTCAAAAAATATATTTAATATTATTGCCCGATACATGTTTTTTCTAAGAATACCCTTTCCATATATCTCAAAACTTGTGTAACCTCTAATTTTAGCAAACTAAAAGTTTTATATTTGTGCTTGTCATAAAACTTAATCCAGCATTAATAGTTTAAATAAAAGTTTCCAACATTTACGTGAAAACTTTTTCTTCATATCATCATTTGTTTTGTTGTCTACGCACTACTACTGTAAAGTTTCGTATTAAATTTAAATTTAGCAAATAAAACTCAACAAACAAATGTCACAAAGTAAAATGTAATAATCATCACAAAATAATTAAAAAGCTTCTCGCAAAATTATAGCTCGAACGTATTTAGTTTGATGAAATTGCGTATCCTTTTCAAAGGATGCAAACAAATACTCACACTTACTGATGCACACAAACATTTAGCTTAGTTGCGCACACACAAAACTATCAAAACGAATTAAAATGTTACCATTTAATTTGAAATAAATTTAAGAAGAAGAAGTATGAGAATGCTATGAGCGCTCAACGAGTAAACATACATTGAAAGAAATATTTATATAAAATTAGTATACATTTTGTGAAAGAATTTATTAAAATGAAATTGTGACAAATACAAAAAGTATTGTAGATAGCATAATTTTGTTTAAGTTGCGCTCGCTTACAACATGACGTATGAGTAATCAAATTGAAAAATTTATAATTTCCAAACAATTCTTTTTTTCGATTAAATGTCCGCTTCGGAAAAGAAAATTAGCTAATGAGCGGTGCCATCAAAATTAAGTCGAGGAGATTTACTATATAGGATACCAGATTTCACACAAGTCTTATATGTTTTCGTACAAGATATGGGAAGAATCAGCTGAATGAAAATATCGTTAGAAAATTTATGCAAATGCGTCACTTTTGCTCGGTAAGCAAATCGCTTAAGACTATGTAATAATATATTTTGCTGATATTCTACTTTAATTTAAAAAAAGGTATTTAGAAAAAATGATTTATTGATGAATTTGTAAAAATTTGCGTTATTAATAAAACTTAGTGCGATTTTCTTTCAATCTTTTGCAATATATGCTATTTTTTTTATATATTTTACGTAGGACCTTTAATCAGAATATTTTCCAAGAGCAGTAATTTTCATTTGAAATTTGAAATCATTTTTGTCGTGTAGTAACTTGAGTATTGACTGAGATATACGCAGCTGTACTTATCACTCTGAATATCTTTCTTTGTTTCTTATGCTATACCCAGTAGAATTTTTTGTCTGAGAATGAAAAGCAATGACTGATTTAGCTAATCATATTGATTTATGAACATTGATTATTCAAAGTAAATTGATTCATAATTTTTCTTAAAAACATATAATTTTTCACTGATCAGTTTCCAACAAAAACAAATAACTTTTATGGATACCTATCACTTTTTACTTAGCAATTATCGCAAGCTGCAATTGTCTTTATTGACACTGTAAATGCATATCTATGTATTTCAATCATTCTAAATCCATAGCATTGCTCATCTAATGTTAATAACTCAAAGTTGTAACTTATCATTTAAATTTTTGTAGCGCCATTTTGTTGCAATGTTTTGCTAACATATCTGTTTAAAGACAGACATATCTTTGCCTTATTTTTAATTTGCTACGAAGTATATTTTTTATTATTATTCATAATTTTTTACCGTAGGTCCTATGTTTCTTTGAAAGTATTAAGAAATTTTAATAATTTATTTCGATAAGTCACTTTGGGAGACATTCTCCAATGGGTTTCTTTTGTAGCTATTTCTTTACTCTTATATTTGCGCAAAATGTTTACAAATACTTGCAGAAAGCATGTCAATGACATTTGACACGTGACCCTTTTTTGAATAAAAATCTACCCGTCTTCTGTATCCCATGCTTGTGCAAAACTTTCAATAAAGTCGTTACAAAAATAGAAATTCGCATTCGATGCGATGCCTCGCCATGCGTTGCGATAACTAGCGATAAACTACGTAACGTTGCGTTGCATTATGTTGTGATTTTTAATGAAATTGAGTTGATTTGATGGCCATGAATGACGACATTTAAACCATCAAACAATTTTGGTTGTAATTAATTTTCTAGTAAATTAACTTTGTTGTGGTGAGGATGCGGTACGGGAAGTCACTGGGAAGCTGTTGAGAAGATTTTGAATTGGTTATACAATGTTGTGTCTTATAAGTGGGCGTGATGTTTGATAGGTGGGGCAAATGTTAGAGTGTTTTTCTTTGTGGTAATTGAGGTCGAATTAAATTTAAGAAGTTTGTTTATGGCACGTTCGATGTGTATTAAAGCCAAGTCACCCACAATAGCATAGACGCCACTGTGCCACAGAACAGATGCAAAAGTAGTGATAAATGTCATAAAAATATTTACAGTTAATTGGCTCGTATGCGTAAGTGTGTGTGTGTGTGCGGAAGTGGAGTGAAAGTATAAAAAGCATGTGGTTAAGTGTCATACGCTGCTTATCTTTTTAAGAGACAATGCTGTGAGTTTCGAATGGTGGGCGTGTTTCATTCAACGAGTGTTTGAATTGCAAGTTTTCGAAAGCCACAAGTTTTAGTTGATTTTCGTTGCTGTAGGCAATTTAAGTGAAACGATTTTTATTTGAGAGTTAGAAAAAGGTATTTCTTTGCTCGCAATGATTAAGGTTTTGGTAACAATTTCAAAAAAAAATACATTTTAAGTTAAAATTTTTAAATAATGTGCGAGTAACTCTATAAAACATAGTATATATGAGTTTATCTACCAAATAATTAGAAATTGATGTAACTTTGAGAGCATAATATTATGCTGAAGTTATTTGCTGGTCATAAGGATTCTTATCAAAAACCTATTAGTTTGTTCGTAGCCATTAAAGAATATCATGTCAATGTAATCTAAAAGTTGAGAGCTACATATTATTAAGCTCGAAACAACATGACGTATGATTTACTTTAGATTTCTTGCAATATTCCGAAAGCCAGACGATATGAAACAAAATGAGTTTTCGAGCCGCCTTACCTCAGAATCGAAATGTCACATAAACTGAAATCGGCAGATGAATTTAATTCCTTAAAAAATAAAGCGCCATATGGAAACCTTTACACCAAAATTTCAAATCAGAAAAATAATTTAATTAAAACATAAAAATTTAATTCAAGTCAACAAAGAATGCTTTTCATAGCAAACGTCAAGTAAAATATGGGGGGAGCGCAAATGCAGAGATAAAAAAAGAACCAAAGCAAACAAATGAACAGCAAATTTGCAGTTAAATTAATACGAAAATAAGTGTATGTGTATAAGTGAGGGGAAAACAATGACACCATTACGTTTATTTTTTTTTTATTTTAATAATTTGCTTTTAGCGAATTGTCAACATAGCAGCAGTGTAGTCATGTTGGCATTTCAGCTGCCATTTCGAAATGAATTTTTTGTTTTTCCTTTGTCCAGAAAAGTAAAGAAATTCCATGTTAAACTATGCGCTGCAACAAAAATTTAATTATGAACCAGCAAAGTGAAAATAAAACTATGGTATGAAATATCCAGAGCAGCACGAATAATTGTGGTAACTCAGCGCGTGCAAGATTTCAGTGGCAATGCCGGTTAACCCCTTCTCTTTGTGTCTTTTTTTGCAAACACACACTTAGACATATCCGAAAAAGTTGGAAAACTTTTTTCCAACTGTAATAAATAAACGAATGATTTATGATGTCGAAAATGAAGCGCAATATAAACAGGACTAAATTAAGGACTAAATATTTTTTTTGCTATTTTTAAATTCGAACACAATTCGCTGGAAATGGGTCTTAGTGGAATTGTGTATAAAATAAAAGAGGTAGCGTAGCAGTAGGTTTTGCATGTGGCAGTGCCAGTAGAATCATTAATTTTCGTATGCGAATTGCTGTTTCTTTTTGAAATGCTGAGGAGAACCTGAGTGTGGCATAAATAGCAAAAGCGTTTTAAGGTACAGTAGTGAGCAAAATAAGTTTGATATTTTAAAAGCAGTACTTTACGTCACATACTGAGAAAAAAAACTTTAAATAGTAAGTTACTTTTGCCACCACTAAGTATACTTATCATACGTATTTGTTACATTTAACTCCATGTATTCATAAAATTTTAACATTTCTAAAAGTAATAATTCAAGCCTGATGCTATTCTGAATCTAAATGACGTAGTTTATATTTTTTCAGAAACGTGCTAAGTAAGTAAATGAAATTTTATGCTTGGCCGCGTACATATACCGCTTAAATAACTATTTTTTGATATGACATGACTTTTAAAGATGTAGCAATGAAAAAATAAATTTTTTTTTCGTAATTTCCCCTTTTACATTTTTTTTAAAAACAGTAGTCTATCAGTAATATATAGATATCGATATCGATATAACTCCTTTGAACTATTTTGAATTTGATCATGTGTCTCTTGCACCCTTAATTTACTCACGGAGAATCGATCCTCTACAAACTTCGTTCATCATGAACGAGCGCTTCAGTGCCCATAACTTGGAACAACATGTCGTATGAGCAACTCCAAATAATACAATATTGTAGCTTTTATTGTTGAACAAATTTTCACACAACACTGTAACTTTATGTCTCTCTCTCTCTCTCTCTCTCTCTCTCCTCTCTGTGTATGTGTATCATTGTTTGTATTTGATAGCAAGACTAAATTTGCATCTTTCGACCGCATAAACTTTTCTTCTTTTGAAAATCACTTGTGTGTGAAATTGTGTCCAACATTGAATTCATTGAAATTATTTCAGGCGTATGACGTTATAATGTGAGTTGGGGTTCCCTCAATTTAGCTCATACGGTCTACGGGCACTACAAACTGGCGCAGTTAACATTTTTGTGTTAACCCTAGCATGGTGGGGGGGGGGGGTGTAGTTGAGTTTGATTTCTTTTCTGTCTGTACTAAAGAAACTTTTGCAGCATGATTTCTATTTTGATTTTTCGGTTGTTTTTCTCTTTCTCTTTCTCGCTCTCTGTTTCGTTTTAAAGCCAAATTTAAAAGGAGCCAATATAGCTGAAAAACTGAATACAATACAATGTACAGCATTAAAAGGACGAACAGGCGGCCAGCAATGCAAAGTTATGGACGTGGATTTGGAGTAAAGCTTATGGGGCATGTGCGATAACATTAAATTAATGTGAACTAGTTTGCGAACTTATTAAGATTTATGCGAACGTATTAGGGAAGGGTCGCCTCGAAAAACTTTAAATGGAATTTTGCAATTTTTCTGTATTCATTTTTTTTTTTTTGCAGCTTTGCAATGTAAAGGCTTAAGCTGTGGTTATTTTATATAAAAAATAATTTGCAATGAAATATTTGATAATTTTCCATACTTTAACGTTAGTTAGCTTTTTGTTAGGTGAACTAAGCTTTCGCATTATTCAGTTAATTTGCGAAGTTTTTAATGTTTTTTTTTTCATTTATTTTTTTTTAAATACTTTCAGTTTTTAGGAAGAATTTTTAGAATTTTATGCACATAATCTTGGCAAAAGTAGTCGGCAGTTAGCAACTTTAGTTACGACTCTCATATAAAATTATGTTGTACAGCATTAACATAATTTTAGTTTCTCTTAGATTTTTTATTTTATTATTTTATTTTTCATGACTTTAATTTCATAAGACAGCTAGCTACTCCTGCTATGCTGCATAACATAAAATAAATGATGATGATATTTTATTTTTTTTTTTCACCCCAACTTCGTGAGCGTGGCACACATGAGTACGCATAAGTTGAGATGAGTGCGCATTATGTATTCCTTTGTGTTTAAAATTGTATATTACTTGTGTCACTAGTGCAATTGAAGCTGCGTGCAGATTTCTTTTTTTGTTAGCCCATTGGAGAAATTTCTGAAAAATAAAGATTTTTTAAGGAAGCTACAAAGATTTTGACATGACAATAAGTATACTTTAGTTGACTACAAGTCATTCAAAAGTTTTTTTAAATCCACAGTACTTAAACTATATTTTCACTCAGATCAATTAAATTTCCAAAATGCAAAAGTTTTGTAAGAAATTTCAGTATTAATTTATTTGGATGTTCAAAATTGATTCAGTCCATGGCTAGATTTGATTCCAGTATTACCAGATATTGAAATGGGGGGCATACCACTTTCCAATTGCAACTTTAGTACAGAAAATTAATCCCAAGAACTAGAAAGCTCTTGTTGGGTGAAGAACGTGACACGCGACGGTGGATTATAAGCTATCAAAGATTTTTTGCAGCTATAGAGAAGGCGTGCATAAAATTCTTAGTTGGTATCCTTTTACATCACAGCGTTTTTGGCAAACATGTTAAGTATGTGAGTGTTAACTGCAATTATTTCAGTAACAGCTGCTCCAACAAAGACGTAAGAGAAAGTGTTGAGGACATCCTCACCTTCAAATGCAACGATCATCATACTGTGAAATAAAATTTGGTCCTTAACATAAGCTTTTTCCACTACATTTTTGAATTTTTGGCATTGCCATGAAAAGAGTCATTCCTTATAACCACGCTTGATCAAATTTTGCTCATAAACTATATTACATTTTAACACATATTTTCATAATTTTTCATGGTATATTTAATTTTTATTTTGTAAAAAAAATTTAGGTTAAGAAAATGTCATACGATAGAAAAAGGTCTGCTGGGCTACTGCGCTCTCAGTGCGTGTGCATAAATGTGCTGCTTTTGATTATTTTTGCAACACGTCAAGGCTATCAACACTCAAATGCTACTCCTGGTGGTGTTGGTGATATATCTTAGTTATTGATGTTGTCTCAGCTTAAGTTGCCGTTGCTATTTTAATATTTCTAACAATTTAAGTCATAACCATCATCAACGTGCAGCGAATAATAAGTGCACGCTTTTGCTTGGTTTATTACGCTGCGCAATTCTTTTAACCTTTTCAGTGTTAACGAAAAAATGGCAGTTTAAAATTTTAAAGGTTTCAAGATATTTCATAGAAGCAAGTACTTCAGACTATGTAGCTTTTGTCTTTAAGTTAAGCAATTTCTACGTTTTCGTAGTATTTTATTTTAGTGACCGTAGGGAGCCGATGAACCGTTTTTTTAACATTTCAAACTTTAGTTTTGACACTTCAAAGCTTAACCCAATTAATACCACATTATTCCCGAAGCAATGCTAACGCAATCCCAGGGTAGAAGAAGGCCTGAAAAGAGGGTGTAGGTTTTAGTGAATTGACATACTCTGAAGATAGATTATGACGGTAGCTTTAGATTAGTGCATTGAAGGGTTAATTTAAAACATTTCCCACAACCTTCTCAAAAAAAAATCATATTTCTAATTAACACAGGGTTTACTAATGACTTATGGAATATTTGGAAATATGGAAATATATCATAAGATTTCGACGAAATTGAAGCGCGAATATATTGAATAATTTATAGCGATATTATTTTCAAAAGTGCATAAAATTGATGGTCTATATATACATTTTTCATCAAAGGGGTTAAGAAATATTCTTTAATTTTTCTCCCGTTTGTTCAATCTTTTTTTTTAGTACTCCACTACATTGTTATCCGTTGTACTCATACTTAGGCTACATTTTTGCTTTCTTCTTTATGTGATCATAAAGCATAACGGTTATGTTCGTATTTGTAAAGTCACTGAGTTAATTTGTGTCTGTCTGTGGCTCATATTTGTCAATATAGTTGTGTGTGCTGTTGCATTCAATGTGTTTGTGTTTGCCTACGGATTTTTTGGGGGCGCCCCTCATGAGTGACCTTAATTCATAGTGTTGTTGATTGTTGACAGTCGCCGCAATAGCAGCGTGATATTTTTTTATTTTATTTTTATTTTTCTTGTGCTCCACTTTTAACATTGATACTGTGCTTCTTAGCGCAGCATCTTTGTTGTTACTATAAGCTTTAGCGGTTTGTTGACATAACGTTTTTCAAAAGAGGATTTTTTTGCTTTGCTGTCGTCTCCGTTTATATTGGTCTGCTTCTAATTAAGGATTTATGGGTAGCAAAAAAAGTAAAGCTGGTTGTACGAATTGCTATTGAAATAAGCCACTTTAATTTTATCCAATCAAGGATATTTATTTATTAGAGGTAGATATATTTTTGAATTTATTTTTGTACTTTGTAAAAATAAAAATAAAATTAAATTTTTTAAAGTTTTCTAACAAGTTTTTGAAGAAAAATTTTTCAAGTTAAATTTTTTTCATTACGCATATTATTTCTTTACCCTCTTAGAAAATGAATTTTGAGTTAAAAACGTTAGTGGTAAATAATAACTAGTGAAAAAATTTTTGACGTCATAAAAAATATAATTCACTTATAATAAAAAAATTTCATAAAATACTGACTGCTGCTTATTTCGAAAAATTTTCTATCATCTCGATTTCCGCGAACAAAAAGTCACAACCACTTAAATTAAGAAGTTGAATAGATTGACCTACCACGCTCCCTTCTATGCTTTTGAAATGAAAGAAGAAAATGAATATTCTCTCAACATTTAATTTGTATAATGCAAGAAAATAATAATTCACATATGCATCATTTAGCAGTTGTTTTTTTTTTACTCAATATTTGTCTTCAATAGCAACAAAATTTTCAGAAGAAATAATTTATGAATGTTACTCAATAAGTGTTTCTTTTATCTTCTCTAACAATTCTAGGAAAAACTGTGATTTGTTGGCAAGACTCATAAATATTTTATGTGTCATTTTTATATGTTAACATTTTTATTTTGTTTTTTGTACGAGTAGCAATAAAATCAACAACAAAGTCAAAAAAAAAAATGTCAAAAACAGCAAGCTTTGTTAAACACACAAAATAACATTTTTGTACAAAAACCATATAACAGAAATAAATACAAAAATACAAAAAGGAGTTTGGTTTATTAAGCAGAAATAAAATTTAGTTTACAATATACATACAAAAAAAAAAAAAAACAAATAAGCAACAACGCACTTGAATACAGCTGTGCCAAAAAGGATTAACTACTGAAATCAACAATCAAATCAAGGCAATTGAAATTTGCGCTAAGTTCTTGACGAAATTTGATTTCGGTTTTTGCGCATTATGGAGACCTTAGGCAAACAAATATGCCCTTGAAATTATAAGTACGCTAAAAAAAAAATATTGGCTCACTGCGATTCCATACACTGAAAGGGTTACTGTCGAGCCAACTGCAGTTGAAGCACATATCCCGCACAGATCAGTTCCATTAGCAGATTCATACTGTTAAACTCGCTTGAGATAATGTGAAATTTTTATTATTTCAGCAAAAATAAATTTTTTTTTTATTAAGCGACGATGAAAAAAAAATAGTGATTGCAATTAATTAAAACAGCACCCCATTCATTTAGCCTAAAGTTCATAATTTAGGCTTAAAATCTGTTTGACATACATATGTGCTAGACAAAAAAAGTTTTCCTAATGCTTACTAACAAACAAAGGCTTTTATTTTTTCACTTATCTCAGCAGTACGCGTAAAAACAAAGAGATAAAGCCTTAAAGTATGCTATTTTTTTCTTTATTTTTAGAAAAAATTTCTAGCAGAAATGGTAACACTTACGGCTGCAATAGCGAAATAATAACATTAGCGGCATCATGCTGATATTTTTATGATAATAATTTTTCATTTCGAAATACCTTACCATACGCATATGTATGTCAATGCGACATACGACGACTTAGCATACAGTGTTAGTTAAATGAAATTTGTAAATGTGTGCGTGCGTACGGTGCACAAGTTGCGACATACTGCGTATTTTAATTAAAAATGAAGCGTAAAAAAAGAACTGCTTTTTAATTAAATGTTATTTAATTAAATTAGAATATAAAATTAATTTTGCTACATGACTGAAAATACAGGGTGGTAACTATAATTTTTATACTATAACTACTTTAGGAATCTTGATTCTTATAAAAATTTCTATAAAATTTTAATTATTGGCTAATTGACTTATGCTTAGGCGTCGTCCATTAATTACGTGAGTCAAAATAATGGGGAAGTGGTCCAGCTAAATCTCTCCAGGGGGGAGGGCGGGGTCAAGGAAAACCTCACGTCAGCTTCTTAACGCATAGAATTTACATCAAAGATTATAATTTAAATCTCACTGGAGGGAGGGGAGGGGTCCCGCCATGTCTCACCAAATCTCACCAAGGGGAGGTGGGGGTCCACATTTTCAAAAAAACACCTCACGTTATTAATGGACGACCCCTTATGCGAGTTTGTTGTGATATTTGACATATCATTTTCTATCTTATCGCACCATGATATTCTGAACGTCAAGTTTCCCAAGACTCTTTATCTTTAGATCGTTGGCTTATTCGTAATAAACCTTTTGCTGTGTAAAATTGCATATCCCTTCATAAATAATTCTTAAGTTTAATTTAAAATGAATAACAAAAACCAGTGATTTATTTTATACATCACCCTGTATTTTGATCATTACTTTGCTGAATATAAATCATATTTTAATTAAAACTAATGAAAAACTATTGTTGTTACTTTTGAAATATATAATTAAAAATGCATAGATTTTGAAAAAAAAAATTAGTTAATTGATTTTCCACAGAAACGTACATATGTACGACACACAAGCTTTCGTAGGGTTGCATAGACATACATACAACGTTGTATAAATGTGCGGTTACTTACCTTAGTTTCACTGTGAGCTGTTGGATATATAAAAATAACCCAATGAAACATTATAATTTATTGAAAAATTTCGCTTGATTATGCACATCCGTTTGTGTTCTATGAAAAAAAAAAAAAAAAAAAGGATAAGGCATATTGAAATAACCTTCATGACTCAAATGCTTATATTCAACATCACATGTGGAAATACCCAGCAGAAATATTTTAATATAAATTCATAAAAATTCTAAAGAAATACGTTCCTTAGAAAACTTTAATGTTTCGGTGGAAATTTTTTAAAAATTTTTGAAATGACTTTCTTAACTCTAAAATGAAAAAATGTCCAAAAGGTTATACTCAAATAAAAAAATTTATAATGTTCCTTAAAAAATTTATTTCACAAAATAGAAAATGCTTTATAATTTTTTGATCATTACTTTCTTTTTTTATGTCCAAGTCAATTCTAATTCTGTTGCCCAATTGATCTGGCTTGGACGTTCATTTAGGAGCTAAAGTGTCAAGAATTGATTATGGCATAAAAAACATTATTTTTTTAAAAAAATTTGTGCGTTTATCTCGTTATATGTTCATATAGAAAAACTTTTAATAACAAATGAACGATTATAAAATTTCCTATAAATTACGTCTCTGAAGCTTATATTATAAATTCTATGGCTATATTTTATATTTTATATTAATTCTCTGTTGTTTAAGTATTCATTATGTTTACTTAAAATAAAATGGTAAACCAAACATTAAAAAAATATCACCTCAATGTTATAAGTAATAGCATTCATAGCCGAATTTCCTATTGGCATAGTTAATGGCATATTACTAAATACAACAAAAATAATTTTACACTCTAATTCATTTGTGAAATTGATTTTTCAGTTCATTAATATTTAATTACGTTTCCTGTTGTGGGCTCTTAAATGTATACATCTGTGTTGTTTGTATTGGTGTTCGGTTGTATGGATTATTTGACTGTACTTAACTGTGTTTTTCCGTTCATGTGGACGTGCAGTTGTTTTCATTTTGGTTAGGTGTTGGTTTTTCGGTTTGCTGGTACTCAAAATTGATATAAAAATAGAAATGAAGCTTTTAACTTAATATAATTTAAATGGAAAATTAAAAAAAAAAACATTTTATTTAAACTTAAATTCACAAGGATTTGTATGATACCTTTAAAAATCTGTGTATGGATTTAATTTTATAAATAAGTATATAAAAAAAAATTGACCTGGTAAGGGAAATTTTTTATTTTTGTATTTATGACTTCCTAGCCACTTATGCAGCTCTTAAAAGGCAAAGAGAAGCTGCTGATGCTAGACCATGTGCACACTATATAATTTATCTATTTAATGTTTAATATTTTGCAGATTGGAAGAAATCAAATCTATCAAAATTAAATTGAAGTGTATAACATGATATGTTAAAAATTTAAAATTTTTCAAAAATGAACCTTAAGAGTTTTATCTAATCTAAGTTTACAATGAAGCTTAATGTCTACAGCCATTTATGTCCTTATTTTCTAAGACACAATTATGTGGTCTTAATATTTCATTTTATGCATATTACATTAACATTTGTAGCATTAACCACATAATACGAAAAAAAAAATGTGTCATGGCACCTTAACACATTCACGTCTTCAATTATTAAATGGACTCTTACAAAGTTGCTATACACATGTATGTACATATGCATATATGTAGCATGCCATTGATGAATGAGCAAATCAGTTGGTAACTCAATTACAATAAATCGAAATCCAATTTTCGGTTAAAAACTTTTCTGTTCTTTTGTTTCAATTTCAATTTCTGTTGAATCGTTGTATCATTTGTTTATAATTTGGCGTATTGCCAACACCAATGCTTAGGTACGCCCTCAATTAGTGGTGGCGGTAGCGCTGGTGATGGCATTGATGTTGGTGGCACGACAGCAACATTTGGCAAATGCATCGTTGAAATGTTGGCCACGAAAAAGTTTATACTTTAATACATTTGTTTCATTTTGTAATACCCTACAGTGTTGAGTGAGGCATATGCGTACAACATAAGATTCATGATATATATTTTAAGTACAACTTTGAAATAGGCCAGTAGTCTTATTTTGCTATAACTCAAGCTTTCGTTTCTCCTATTGGACATTTTTACCATTTTGTATGCCTCCACTGTAGGATTGATCTTAACCCCAAAAAAAAAAAGAAATATTTTTGAAATTAATTCTCGAATCAATATCGTAAATATTGAAGGAAAATCAAGTACTGCTCACAAAAAAATTACATAATAGAAGATCTCAGACTGCAAATTCTTTTTTTCATTTCGGCAAAGAATGCTCCATATATTTTTCTCTATAGATACTCCATAAGTTAGAGTACCTTAGAAATCTGCAAGACCGTTAAAATGAAATTTGCTAACATTTTTTTCATTGTACTGCATATTGGTACCTTAAGAGTCCTTGAAATAAGTTTTTGACATTTTACGGTGTGACCAAAAGCTGCAGAAAGAAAAATCTTTTCCCCTTACTATTTGCATTCATGCAAATTTATGAACTGCAAAAAGTGACTGCTGCTGCTGCTGATTTTTCTTTCGTGTCTTCATTAGTTTCGTTAGAGTTTACTTTAGTTGGTTCAGTTTTAGCTCTTGAAGGTTGCTGTGTTGCAAAAGTGGTAACGTTTGCAGTTGCTTAGGGTTGCCAGCATATTTATTTGGCAGCAGGCAATAGCCGTTGTTTGCATTAGTCTAAACAGAAATAAACTTAGAATATAAGAAATATTTTAAATTTCAAGGACCAGCTGGTACTGTAGCCTATACAAAGTTAAGAAAAAGAAAAAGTGCACTAACAAAATTTATTTCCTTACATTAGACATATGAAAAGCATTATTTTAAATAAAATTCATTTCCAAGTAACTTCTCTCAGTGTAGTAATTTGTAAAGCAACATGCATTGAGTTAACGCTGTTTGCAGTATAGTGCAATTTTAGCGCTTCATCCGCGTAATAAGGCAAGAAAACGCCATGCGGTCGGTCGCCACTTTTATCCTTAACCCAATTTTTGTTGCAGAGTTATGAAGCGGCTCAGTTGGTCGCACGACCATACGACCATCATCAACCACCCGCTTAGCGAGTCAGTCAATGTTTCGCGTGTGATTTAGCTGAAACAATTAAGTTTGTGAAAAAGTTTTAATGGAAGAAAAATAAATTTCGACATTTTCAGTAACTTTCGAATCTGTCAGTAGAATGCAATTTTATGTAGTTATGGTTTTTTCACTTTTCTGTTGCCGTTCTAGGGCAAAAACGAAAAGTTTGCACACTAATGCGCGCGAATGCCGGAAAAGTTTATAATTTGTTATTAAGATAAATATTAACTTGGTTATGGTTTGTACTTGACATAAATGAATGAAATTCAATGGCGTTGCTGTTGTTGGAGTGCTTTTCTTGTAAATTGGGTTAGAAGTCAAATAGTTATTGATCCAAATTTTTTGAGAAAAATTTATTGCAAGGATTTAGCTTAATTTATTATGAGAAATTGTTTGCAAATTAAGAATATTTTTGCTGAAACTGCAACAACAATAATATGTATAAAACATGAGAGAGAAAAAACAGGACTCAATTGAAATCACTTTAATTATGGGTACTACTTACTATAATATTTATTTTGCTTATAAGTTTTTCTGTGTAAAAATGGAACTAGATTTGTAAATTATTGTATTTTTGGATAATTATTGTCAAAAAGTAAACAAATGCTACCATAGATGACATATATGAACTGTCCTCGAAATTATTTACTCTATTTTTATTTATGGGTTGTTTTTAGCTAATCATCGTTATAAAAATTTTCATCGAAATCGGCCCATCAGTTTAGCTATGAGTACAAATTTTCTTGTTAGGGGTGTGACATCGTCCTTTTAAAACAAATGCCTTTCGCAGTGTTCAATTTATCTCCATACCATGTTTTACGGAAACTGTTTTATTAAGTAAACTTTAAAAAACATAGTTAGGGGCGTGGAACCGCCTTTTTAAAACAAATTTTATATCTCAGTTTATCATTGAAAACATATTTCCCCGTTCGAAGCGTGGTATCGCAAACTACAAATGAGGCGTCCAGTTGCAAAACGGGCCAAGTGCATTTTTCATGCTTTTAGAAAAACAACGAAAAACGTTTATCTTCAACTATGTTTATTGAAAAAATAAAATGTATTTTCCACATTAAAGCTTATAAAATTTCTTACTCAAAACACGTCAGATCAGACTTTTAGTGTTTCATCTGCCAATGTTTTTGAGAAAACAATTTTGGACTTGGCGGGTTTTGATCCACGGAACATGCACTTGGCCGGTTTTGACATAGAATTCAACAAATTTTGTTTGAAAGAAAGTGGACTTGGCCGGTTTTGATTTCAAGGTGTTGAACTTGGCTGATTTTGAATACAATTCAATTGAAATCATACTTACGGTGGACCATTCTGTGAAAATACCCATATGTTGGTTCGAAACTTAATTTCGAAAAAATTCCAATTGTAACAAAATTTTAGCTCAATTGCACAGAATTTACAAAACAATTGGAGCCAGTTCATGGACTTGGCTGGTTTTGAAAGCAAGTTCTTGGACTTGGCCGGTTTTGAAATCTATACATCAAAATAAATTTAAAAAATTTTATATATCTGTCAAAAAATTTTTTTTCAATCTGAAAACATAGTAGAACGATAAAGCATGGTCCAGATTTTGATATATGAGAATATCTCTAAATTTTATTTTTTTTGGTCTTGGCCGGTTTTGCAACTGGACGCCTCAAATAGATATCTTTCCTCAAGAACTAATCTATCTTCATACCATTTTTCATTGAAATCAATTCAATGTGTTTTTTGTTTTTGAAAACTTTATGCTGCTTCCTGAATTCTCATTGTTCCCTCTAGCTTACCACTAGCTTATGTATATAATGATAACTGTGTAAAAAGGTTCCTATTGTCCTTTATAATTATTTTTCCTTCCTAATTTTATGTTAATTTTAACATGCATTTGACAATCATTTTAAACGTTCATTTCAGTTCACCTCTTTAATTGTCGTTGATTGCTTTCACAAAAAAAAATCAATTTACTAAAGTTTAGTCTTTGTTGTACTTAAACAACAGTCAAAAAACAATTACTCTATATTTTTGTTTATTGCTGTCGATTTTCACTAGCTCCATTCTCCATTACCAAAAAACGGCTACTTAAAGTTTTTCATAACTTTTCTTCTTTATTGAGTCATTTCGATTTTATTTTAGTTAACTTTTATTTCCGCTGTCAAAGCAAAAGCAAAAAAAAGTAGTAGGGTTAAAGTTTGGCCTTTCACCAATAACTGTGAAATACTAAAAAATGTTTTAAGCTGTTTCAAAATATTGACTTTTTCCCCATTTTCCATGAAATAATGAATCATAAAAAATTGTTCAAAAATATTTATTTCACTTTATATCTAAAACGTTTTATTTACTACGCTGTTATATTTCACGATAACAGCGAAAGGAGTGGAGTATCACAAACAAAAGTAGCAGCAATAGCAGTGGAGTACTTTTGTTATAAAGTGTATTTTAAACAGCGTTTAAAAGTTTATGATTTTGTTTTTACCATATGACATGTAGAGTGTAAATGTTTCAAGCTTATCTGGTAGCAGTAATTTTCTTTTTAGAAATGGCAGTGTTTTCTCAACGAAATTGTTTTGTAAAGCTTTGAAAGAAAGGTTTTGTTCTTAAAATGATCTCTTTTCACTTTTACTTTTTCCAACAAGTTTTTAAGACTTTTTTGTAAGACTTTGAGTTTGAAATATTTCAATTAATAACTTATTATATCGACAGCAAAATTATATTTTAAAATCTATGTTGCTAACAAGATAAAAGTGCAGTATTTGAACTAATATATAAGATAACTGAAGTTTACGTAAAGTTTTTTCTTCAATAAGAAAGTATAATATATTAAAATGTTTCAGTTTTGCATAAAAAGATGTACTACGTTAAAAAGCTAACACAAAATAAACAAAAAACTTAGCCGCTTATATATTACTTTAAGGAAAAAGGACACGCAAAAGTATACCAAACTGTCAACAAAACGTCAGGCATCAAAAACCGTTTGGCGTGTGTGTTCTATAAAATATTGTGCAAAGAACAGAAAAAAAACTTTAGAAAAAGCAATACGTTAGCAAAAACCTTTGCTATCCAAGAAAAAGTCAAATCATAATCTCAAAGGATAACTGGACAAAATGTCAAAAGATATGCAACAGAGAAAAAAAACACAAATACAACGGACGTGAATACAAAAGAATTTACATTTTTATTTATCTGAAAATTTGTTATGTCAAAAAATTATGAATTTCCATAAATTTTTAGGTATATTGTTTATTCCTGCAATGGATATGTTGCTGGTTTTTGTTTGTGGGTCATATGTTTGTTTTTAGGGTGATTCTTATGTTTAAGATTATAATCACGTTATGAAAATTACTAACCTGACCATTCGTAAACTCTTCTGACAATAGCTACTTACATAATGAAGTAAAACCGAATGAGAATAAATTAAATAAGAGCCAACTAAGATAAAATCAGCGCTTAAAACTGGTCAATGCTTAGTACAGGGCTTATTTCGTTGCATATCACCGTTTTTATTAGCTGCTGAAAACTTTTTTCAAAGCCTCTTAAAGTTTGTTTTAGCTTGTTCATTTCTATCAACAAAATTTCATTTAATTTTTCAAACCTTTGTATATATCATGCAATTTTCTCTTAAATGGCAACGTTTGATCCATTTATTTAAAAAAAAGTTAATAGCAAGCAAACTTCGATTAAAGTTTATAAGCAAAGAACCATCCTAATATGCTTATGAGTATACTTTGCTTGTTGGTTTGTGTGCGTTGTCTATGCGCTTCAACACAACACTAAACCCTTTTCATAAACGACGTCTAACTGTCTGCACTGACACAAGCGTATATAAAAAAGATATTGTTATTGCTAATGTGCTATTGTTGTTGTTTTTTTCTCTGTTTTTTTTTTTTTGTTCTTTTGAGCATATTTTTGTTGCTTATATTGGCTTTTGTTGCCACTGTTGCTGTATATATTTATTAAAATAATATTGTATATTTTTGGGGGTAGAAACAAAAGCAAACATTTTTACTCTAATTTTATTTTTTAGCATATCCTTGTTACACAAAAAAAAAAACAAAAAAAAATAGATAAAAAAACATTGTTCTATTCTATGCTATTTTTATTTGTACACTGGTGTATTTTGTATTTATCTATTTATTTTATTTTATTTTCATTTTTATTTTGGCAACTCAGCGAATATTCATGCTTTTCATATTATTTGTTGTTGTTATTATTTGTTTTTTTATTTGTAACATATATTTTTTTGGTGTTGCTTTTGTTGTTTTTGTTGTTGTTAATATTATGGTTATCCTGTCATGTATCGTTGTTGTCGCTTCACGCTTTTGCTCGTACAATGTGTCGCGCGCTGTTGTTATTGATTTCGCTTGCACAGCGTATTACAATGAACGGAAAGTGAAATGACAACAAAAACATGCAAAATTAGAAAAACAAAAATAATAATGAAAATGTTGTCATACTAGCTCATCATGTCGCGCAACGTAGTACATGTTCTGCCTAAGGTGGTGCACATGGAAATTGTGCCAATTTTACTTTATTTTTAGTTATGGCTAAAAAAAAAATAATTTGAAATTTCAGCGAAATATCAAGTTTCAAAAAAGTTTCATTCTTCAAACTATTCAGCATCTTATCGCACTGGAATTGAAGTCACTATGAATATTGTTTTAATGTCTTATGGTTGAACCCTATTTTACTGAATGGCTCAGTGAAAAAAGACCACTAATTAATTTCTAATTTCATATGCAATTATAAAGATTTTATCGTTATTTTTGTAATACTACAAAATGATTAAGAACTTTGCTTGAAAGAAGTTTTAACAAACGCAATGTAAATAAATATTTGCCTATTTTGTTACACTGTGCGCTGCTTCTTACTGTCGCCTTAAGGCCGCGCACAGCTGCTGTGCTTTGAATAAGAAATTTTTTGGCAACTAATAGAAGTCTGCTTTTGTGCCTACATTCACTGGTGCTGCTGCTGCTCTGTCTTCTACTGCTTTTTCTTCAGCTTTTCATGGTTATGTTTAACTTGACACGTGTTTGTACTTCCTACTTACAACAAAAAAAAAAAACAAAAAAAAAGACGACAACATCTTTACTTAAAGCAGCAGTAGCTTTGAATGTAATATTTTGACAATTTTGTATTATTCACGTGTTCCAAGTATAAAACCAAAAATTTCTTTTATTTTTTGTGTGTCAAAAATCTCACACAGACAAATACAAACAGCAGGAGGACACAACAGATACACTTACATTTCAACAAAATAATTTAATCATGTTAAGTTTTAAAGGCGCGCGCTCATCAAGGACAAACATATACATATGTATGTATGTACTTGTATTTCAGTTTATTTATTATTTGCGACAGCATAAAAGTATCTTTGTTTGTATATTACAAACACACACATGCATACATACATATGTGCTCAAGCATGCATGCTGTCATGCATGTTGTTGTTTGTATTTTAGTGCGCCTTTGTATGTTCGCTTTTATTTTATTTCATTTATTTTATTTCTTATTTTTTATATTTTATTATTTTATTTCATTTTATTTTACTTCATTTAATTCCTTTTGTTACAAGCACAAGCTTTTAAATTGCCACAATAGGCAGCAAGGATTCTAAAAGGATAACTGACAATTACCATTGTTTGTGCGAAACATGACTTTTTTTGCCAACTAACATGTAGGTTTGGGTTTGGAGAGTATGACAGCAAATTTCCAAAATTTTTTTATAAATTTTTATTTTTTTTCATTGTTAAGCAAAAAAGGATAATGAAGATAATAAAAGCATTGTTAGGTATATTCTATTATCTATGTTACGTAAGGTATTTGATTATTTTTTACGTAATCTTTTTGTGTACTTGTTTGCAGCAATCACTTCAATTGACCTTCGAGAGAGAGAGATAAATGTGTGCTTAGTTTAAAGTCGTTAGCTTTGTGTATAAAATTTGAGATAATACTCTTTGAGAGTTAAATGGAAAAATATCATTAAATTTTGTAAAATATGGCTACAACATTTAGATAATTATTTTCAAGTTTACATAATTTTTCAATGAAAAAAAAAAAATTAGAAGCAAAAATCATGCGAAGCAATTTAATTTACAGCTTTAAATACAACACATTCTTTAAACAAACTATTGCATATATTAACACAGAAAATTAACACTGCAATATAAAAAGCAAAAAAGCACCGCCACTGCACTAACAACATATGAGACTGCAATGTAAACAACATTTCATTAACGACTCGCACGTCGGTTGATTGAATACATAGCTAAAATATGCAAATGTTGTCAAAAAAAACAAGCAAATAGACAAACGACATATAAACATTCACGTGTTAGAAAAAAAGTAACAAGTGCAGAAATATATAATACACTAGCTGTTTGTTTAACTGCGGCTCTGCCCGCGTGGGGCTTACGCTTAGCTTACTACAAACTATTTTAGTTCATGATGTCAAATATCAAAACTAAAGCAGCTTGTTGAATGGGAATTTTATCACAATATATTGTCAGGCCACGCCCACATTTTTCAAGTGACTGAATGCGAACAATTTACCAATCCAATCCAATTGTGAAAATTGTATGGGAGATGTCACACTCTCTTATCATACCACGTACGAGGTCTTAAAAAGTTCGTCCCATGAAAATCCTCTAAAAACCGTGTGGCCCGTTCAGAAATTCAAAATGGCGGATCCAATATGGCGGCCGGATGCCCGAGAAAAATCGAGTGTCTAAAAAAAAGACCATGTAGAAACAAAAATTCTCAACCGATCGGACCGTTTCTTTGGCTGGCGTGGAAAATTGACTGAATCCAAAAGGGCGGTCAAAAATCCAATATGGTGGCCAAATTTTTGAAAGTCAAACGATTTGCACCAAGTTTGGTATACGGAGGTCTTGGGGGTCACTGATTACGAATCCAAAGTCAAATTTGACCTTGACCTCAATATGGCCGATCCAAGATGGTGGACGTATTGCTTAAAAATCAGCCGATTTCTACCAAATTAAATATACGAGGGTTTTTGAGGTCGCCGATTACGAATCTGAAACTATATTTCAGAAATTTTTAAATTTTTAAAATCAAATGCACCATGCATTCAATATGGAGGACGTATTGTTTAAAAATCAACCGATTAGCACAAACTTTGGTATACGGTTGTTTCTGGGGTCGCTGAATACGAATCCAAGGTCAGAAATTTATAATTCTAGACAGCGGACCCAATTTTGCGGAAACTTAATAACCTAATCCACCATATTAGGTCTGCCATCTTGACCTGATACTGTGGAAGCTGAGATGTGCCTCACCTACTTGTCCTTCAACTCTCGAACCCATGCTCCAAACAGAACTTATTCAATAATTTACAACTTTTTCAATAATTTTCGACCTTCTTCTCATTCTTTGGATGCTTTTAAACATATTTTGACTTTTTAGCATGGTTTCGAGCAAATCCTCACTAAATAACAGGATGCCTAAAATTTTGCGAAGTTTGAATGGCATGTCTTGCAGACTTTGCATAGCATCCATAGGACAACTTGACTAAAGTTTTTGTTAAATTTTATTCAAACCCTTATGGATCAGTCAGATGATCTTAGTGTTACGAAAAAGGGTTCAGTTTGAAAGATATATCACTTAAGTTGACTTTAGATAAATAAAGTTAACGCCAATTTTCCATTAATTATGAACAAAAGTAGTTCTTTGTTATAGATCATTTGTCATTTTTCATATACTTAAGCCCTAGTAATACACCAAAAGGCAAAGCAAATTTCAACATGTATGCTAAAAATTAGTTCATAACTCCATATGTCCAAAGTCAAGTTTTTGCTTTTTGCAACTGAAATGTTTCATAAAGTAGATATGTATATTACAACAAACTGACTTGTTTAGAAAGAACTGATAAACAATTAATTTCTAGCAGACTTTAAATTAACTAAACTGAATTCAGAATTTGTGTGTCTGTAGTTTTATATAAACTTAGGTGAAAAGCAAAAAAAAACAAAGTGCTTTGCGTGTAGAACAATGCTCTTAATAGCAAATATTTCTATTGACCTTGTTTTAGTTTTTTCTTTTTTTTGGCTTTTAGCTTACTTTGCTGCCATATCAACTAAATTGCACGAAACCACAAAGTTCATAAATTTGAAATTCAGCAGCATTAATGTGTCGGTAGTTATGTAGGTACATGTATCGCACTTTTCGACATTAGCACTAATTCATATTTTAGCCTCGAATATAAAGCACATAAATATTTTTTATGCCATTCAAACGAATTGTATTTTTATTTTTATTACTTTTTTTTTTTTGAAAACACACAAATTTATTTTGCCATATTTTAAGCTGATAATCTGCGCGCTCTCCAGTGGAAATTACACAAAATAAAATTTAAGCAACTTACAAGGACGACCATTGTTTTACTGTTGCAATTTTCATGTTTATGTAGTTTAGCTAGCCGATTTAGTGTACAGTGGAGTAATTAAGCCATAATCAAAAAGTGTTTTTTTTCTAAATAAGTTTATGAAAACTTCCTATATGTGGGTTCAGTAGTGTTCGATAACGTTCGCTAACAATGACTTTATTGACCAATAAGTTTAATAATAGAAACCTTACCAAAAATTTCCTGCTTATAATCAACGTTCCCAATTATCCTGTTGAAACATTGAAACCGAAGTTAGTAATGTCTTTAGCATATGATCGTAGCACTAAGCAACTGCTTATTATCATTTCTACATCAAGCAGACTTTATATATGTGGTCTTTGAAGTAGCTGTGTTTCATTATCTTTTCATAGGAATTGGCTTGAATAAGGAAACCTCATCCATTCCAATGCAAAGTGTTTGGTAAATCTGATTATAACATAATGCTTTCTTCGGCCGACGTAGTTTATCTAAATTCATTCTATCGTCCATTAAAATATAAGAAAAAGCACCCTGAAGTGCAGCAGCTTTGTACATTTCTCTAATTATAAATATTTCTAATCGTGTCCGTGGTTCATTGAACATAATCTTCATCAAGGTTTCATTTGTCTTTTCTCATAAGCCTTTTTTAGATATTATTGATTCGGAAACAGTAGGTAATATAACGCGGAGTGATTTCGTAGTTGTATCACAAGAATTGAAGTTATTTAAAATTCTAAAAATTGTTTGTATTTACTTATGAATGTGCCAGCGGTTTGTAGCAAAATGCATAACTTATACCATTGAATCCAAACTCAATGTATAAAACTTGCAATTTTGCATTCATGAATACATAAACCAGCAAGTGATATTTATTCGTTTCAATCGAATTTTTAAAAACCAAGTTACAAAACCGCTGAGAGCTGTGTAAACCAATTTTAAAATAAATAAACCCCAACTATTTTTGAATAAAACCACGAAAAAATGTTAAAATTTCATGTACACTAAACTGTCAATTTAATTAAAAATTTGGTAATTGGATTTTATTGAAACATTGTAACGAATGTAAGTAATGCAATTCAATTTATTTTAATTGTATGTGTTTTGCTTAAAACTTGTTCGTATATGCACTATATATATATTTGGAAATGTATTTTTTGTATGTGTATTTGTATATGTTATTGTGTGCCCAATACATAAATCACTAATTAATTTGCAAAGCTTTTTCAACAAACACTAACACTTCAATACTTTTGTGTTCATGTACACTGTATAAAACTTTGCACCTGCCGCAAATATATGTGTGTTAAGTCGTCTTATGTTACGTCAATTTTCTAAATTCTACTATATTTAAGAACTACTTTGTACAGGCTGATTTAGCTGTTTCTTAGCACATAAGTATTTTTAATATCTGCATGCATTAAAGTGAAGTGAAAAATAAATTTGTTAAAATAAATTTTATTATATGCAACTTTTTTTTAACAATTAATCTAACAAACCAGGCTAAATTGATGTATCTGTTGCTTAACAAAATACGAAAAAAATAATTCTACAAAACTTAAATGTTTTGCTATAAATTCTAAAAACGGTTCATTGAAGCACTCTAATATGTACATACTATATGTCTACTTGTAAATTTATGCAAAACTTAGAGCATTTCAAAATTTGCGCTTGTATACGAATACATAACTAAATACATACATACATACATATATGTGTGTGTAAATATTTGTTATTGTTGCCATTAGCCATATTGGTTATTAGCACAAAACTAATGTTTACATATTACAGCTCATTATTGTATTAATTATTCACATACTGCCGGCATTGCGCTGCTCGAACTTACCAACCCGACCAGCACTTTGTGTTTTTGGGCCATTTGAGTGTCTGCGTTTGGGTGTGTTTGTGCATTGTACGTTGTAATTAATCAAGCAGCGGTGGCAACAGGAGTAACAGTTACACCACGCATTCTCTTACGTATAATACTTGTGTTGTTCCTGCTGCTGCTGCCCATGGCCAAGTGCTCAAAGTTTGTTTTAAAGGATAAAGAAAGACATCAAGGTCAATGTTGCTGCTGTCCAACATAGTTGTTTTTGTTGCTTCAATTCATTGCTCAGCTATAATTAAGTTGTGCAAATATTGTAATTCGAAACGAATTCATTATTTGCCATCAAATAAAATTTTGACATGTTAATTAATTAACTTAATTAAAGGCATGAAAGGAAAATCTGTTCAAAGTAAGCATGCCATTTTTCATCTCAGTTAAATAAGTACAAAAAAAAAACTTTAAATTCTATTTAGATTTTTTTTCTTCATACACATGACGTATGAGTAACATTACATAAGCAATAATGCAAAAAATAAAGTGACAGTGAAAAAAAAATTAAATTTATGTATAACAATGTGCTTCTATAAAATTAACTTAATTCTGATCCTCTTCTGCCTTTCAAAGGAAATTTTACACATCTTATGATGTAGATTCTTATTTAGCTAATCAAAATCGCTAAGAAAACCATCTGCTGATATGGTTAAAACTTTTACAATAAAATTTTTATCAGTTAGCCAGAGTAAATGGTGAGCATTTGATTTTTTTATTGGATTTCAGTCAGGGCCCTGGGCTGGCTAATTCAAAACGTCAATGTTTTCCGCACAAAACTAATTCTTTACTATTTTGAAAGAGTGTTTGGTGTCATTATCTTGCAAAAGTGCCCTCTTAATTGGCATGAAAAGGAGTGCATATCGTTTCTCAATTTGTCCAAATACTGAAACTTGCCCATTTTGCCATTGATTTTTATAAGTGGGCCTACGTCATGCCAGCAAAATGCATTAAAGACCATAATGTTTCCACACCCGTGTTTTACCATCTTCTGAGTGGACCTAGGGTTTTGCTCTTGCTATTTAGGCTGGATTGTGGTATTAAAATCAGCAAAAAAGCTGACGTCATTAATATGCTGCCCTCAAGTTCGATGCAACTTTTGCTGATGGTAATATTTATGTGCCACTAACTTCAATATTCAGTAGAAATTCAGTTGTTTAAAATATTTCACCATTTTTCATTTTAACAAACAATCAATAGCCAATCATTTTATATTTTTTTTTATAAAAAAATCATTTTTTTTAAATTGTTTTTTTGCGCATATTTGTCAGCAGCATGTAAATTGTAAACTTTCTTTGTATTGTATTTGCCATGCGTTGAACTTCCAGTCACAGCAGTAGTGTTGCCAGAGGTCCTTAAAAAGTTTCTGTGATTTCTGGTTAATATTTAACGCAAATTTATTAATTTCAAAAATATTTTCATTTGAGCACAATACTTTCATCAATAACTGACAATTTATGAAAGACCTACTCGAAATTTGTAAAGTTTTTTTTTTCAACTGGCAACACTCTGCTACAATAGCAGCCACAAAAATATATCAACAAAGAAATACAAACAAAAAGATCTTTGCACTATGTACACAAACTGTTTCATTGTGTTGTCTGTCATATTGTTGAATTTATCTCGCGGGAAGTTGCCGTTTTCCACCTACGCAATGTTTTCTGTAACCTCTACATTTTCTTTTCTTCTATCACTTATGTGAAGTTGTTTATTTAAGATTTTTCTTGGAAAAAATATATAAAATTTTTGTTTGTTTATATAGCTGCTTCACAGGTACATATGACGATGAAACTTCTTCAGACAAAAGCAGCGCCATGGGTGCCTTTCACAAATTTCCTGTTTCTTTTACTGGTTCGTCATTCAAAGTGTTGTTTATTTTGTGCTAAAATTGTGCTTTTTTTACTTTTGGTTGCTCGTTGTTTTTGTTTTTATTTTATTTTATTCATGTCATACATGAATACCTTGTTTTGTCTTCTCAATTTCTTGTTATGTCTTAAACATTTTTGTTTGCTTCATTTATTTCGTCTCCTGCTGTGTAGCTCTTGGTTTGATCCTGTCAAAATATTTGTTGTTTTTTTTTGTTGTGACATTGTAGCAACTGCTTTTTAGCATTTATTGATAACATACTTTGGCTTTTTTCTATGCTTTTGTGTTGAAATTTTTTTTGATTTGATACATAATACAATTATGCAATTTTTAAAAATATCAACTTACAGCAGCCATACTCTTAATATAATAATTTATATATATATAAATAATATATATAGCTAAAGCACATGTATGGTAAAAAACATTGAAGTCACATGTATCATAAATATTTCAAATTCAGCAAACTTGAAAAAAAAAATCAAAACTATTGCTATAAAAATATTATTTGTCAATCATACGTCGTTTAAGGCCATATAAAGTTGTTTTGGTAAAAACCGTGAAAATTTGTTTGATAAGCATATGCGACAAAACTCGCCGAATCGAAGTGATCTGATCCTTGAAGTCACGATATTGCTATTTATCTGTGCATTTTATTTGACTTAAAAGCATTTGTTGCTTTATATGTTTCCAGTCTTCCAAGAGTTTTATTTTTTGAGTTGGCATACATAGCGATAACAAATATTTTTAAAATTAATCATTTTACGCTTCGAAAATTTTTATAAAATATAGCGCAATGCTGGTTTGATTGTTGCCTTAAATATTTATGACTAATCAGCAATTTGTCAAATACTACCGAAAAATAATAAAATTCTGCAAAATGGAAAACCTCAAGCTTGTACTTATTTGGTTTTGGTAAATCAAATCCCATGTGCATGTATATGTTTGCCATCGTTTGAACATGCGGCTTATTTTTTTTGTATTTATTTCTGAGTGAATTATTTATATAATTGATTAAATTGCTACGTAGTTAACAATAATTCACTTGGTTGCAACAAAGGAGTCGACTGCGTTTGTGCTGCCTTACATTATTATTGCTGATGATGTTGTTGACATTATTGTTTGCTGTAAAAATATTTTTTTTACCATTCCCACATGGCTTGTTTCATGCTATAAGCAATCACCTTAATTGTTTGCTTGCAATTTATTTTTTATTTATTTTACAATACTTCAGCAAAAATTTTATGTTGGCGTACCATTGGAATCACATTTAAAGAAAAAACGAAGACGTCGTTTTAGTTTTCGAAAATGACGTGGTGCATGTGAAGAAAAATATTTCTTATGAAAACATAAAAAAGCTACAAATATTGTGGTTTTTAATGTGATACATTAGCTTAATAGCTTGAGCGGCCAACGACCAAAACTGATTATTTTTGAAGCAAAATAGAAGCCATTACTACACAACCTCACTAATTATGCTCTAAGTGTCATCAAACTTGAGTTAAAATAATAACTAACTCATAAGTTTTTAAATTCAAATTGATATTGTTAATTAAATTTTGCACATACGTCATGTTGTAAGAATTGCATTCAGTTAACTAAATAAATATAGCTTCATATCAAATCATTTAAGCAACATTAGCAAATTTCCGTACGCAATTATTTATAATAAACAAAATACACAAAATTTTCAACAGTCGCAAAAGTTTTGCAAAATTTTGTTACCAAAACCTCATATGAAAAAGTTTTTGATAGAAAATTTGACAACTTTTTGGCAAAAGTGTAAAGTTTGTAATAAACAAACATCAACAGAAACAAACAACTTATTTCGTACTTTCTTGTTTGATTGTGTAAGATTTTTGTTTTGTAAAATTTTGGGAATTGAAAATTTTACAATGCCATTCCGCAATAGTGCTATTGAATTTTACATTTACAATAGAAATCACTTCGATATGTAGCAAACAGTGAAAACTTATTGCATTTTGCACCTAAAACTAATTATGAACAAAGTTGCAGAAAACAACAGTACAAGCACTTCAATGCACATAATAAGCTTCTAAATTTACTAGAATTACTTCAGCTTCAGGTAGTACGTTGTTAGGCTTACAGAAAATAATTGTAGCTTTAAGATTGCCTTCGACTTAATTTTAAAGTATGAAGTGGATTATCTTATTTTACTTAAAGCTTAATGAAGATATTTTCAGGTAACTAATTAACAAGTTGTAATTATAACAGTGATTGAATGCATTATTTTAAGCTGCTACGAAAAATATTTTAAGATTCATAGGGCCAAAACTGCATCAGAATTAAAATATAATTGAGTAATTTATTCGTGAAAAAAAGCAAAACATTTTTTTTTATTATGACATAATATAAAATTTTGATTTATCCCAAAGAATTTTTTGAACACGGACTATAATGGTTCTGACATGATTAAGCTAAATTTGTTATCTTAAATACACGCTGGTTCTGGTTCTCAAACAAATATTTTGAATAGCATAAAAATGATTTAAATAGGTAATAAATGGGTTTCGACATCAGTACTGTGAAGTTATTATATGAAATTATCAACAGTACCTTACATATAATTTCTTAATTAAATGCCACTCATACGTCATGTTGACCAAAAAGCAGTGCTCAATGGGTTTGTAAACTGAATTAACGTCTTCGCAATTTTTTGTTTTCTAAATTTTGCACGAACTTTTTTAATTAATTCTATATGTCTTTGACATAAAGTTTTTAAGAAAACTTATGTTACCTTCAGTAATCAGAATATTTTTACACATATTAAATTTTTTAAAAATTTAAATACTTTTAGTGAAAGTTTTTCTTTAATTCTTTCGCGGAAGCTATTCAAACAATACTTTTCTGCAGAAGAAGATTTGCCAGCAATTCTACTCTTGAGAACTAAGTCAAATGTAGCATCAAAAGTGTGATATTTTTCTATAAAAGTAGTTTTAATAAATAATGGTATATATTAGTGCTATATAATTAAATTTTACTTAAACTTAATGCAAAATAAAACCTTTTCATATAATATTTTTTATTCTATGAACTTATAAACTTTTCATACGCTAATGTAAATCACAAAATTCAAGCAAGATAACAAACACGAGCACACCTAATTAAAAGTTTAGAAAAACTTTGCATACAATTTGTTTGTTGCTGTCGCTGTTGATGTTGCTTTTATGTATATTTACTAGAACAGTTTTACCATTTACCAGGGTTAAAATTCAATTAGTTTTTAGTTTTGACTTTGAGCACTGCAGTTCAGAGAATATGAATTTGAGCGGAAAATAAGAGAAATCTTTTGATCAGATTACTCAAGGGTATGTGGGGTGTAGGTTAAGGTTTTTCATAGAAAACGAGAATAATAAGTGTTGAAGCACAACACCATACTAAGCAGCATGTGAGTGTTCAAAGATCAAGTTTTGAATGAGTGAGTAAGAAAATTAATTTTAAAAGTGAAGTTGTTTGTACTTGCAATAAACATAATTAAGTATATGCTATATTTAGTTGACAGATGCAGCATTTACTAAACTCATTAAAACTTTAATCAAAATATATAACTTTTTTATTTAAAAAATACCTTTGAATTTCCTTAAAATTTCTCTATTGAAAATTTAAAAAATTTTTGTGCTTAAGTTCTTTGAACTCTACAGACTTAAGCGATGGCAGACGTAACCGTGACTACGTCTTGATTTATTTACTATTACAGTACAACAAATCTATTTATCTGCTATCTCTATTCATACTCATTTTTTCTCTGTCTTTTCTGCACTCGGCTTCGCTAACACTTGAACTATTCCCGCATTAATGACCCATTGCAAGTTTGGTGGCAATGTGCCTGCATTTAACCATAGTATTTGGCATAGGAATTCGCAACGTCGCATGCCGACATACTGGCGCTGCATGCATTCGTATGCGTGCTTGCATGCGTTTGTATGTATGTGCTTGTGCCTTGGCATAGCACAACTGTGACACAAAAGTTTAACGTGGCTTTTGATAAGCGGCAACAGCAGCGCATTAATCTTTTTCAGCGCAACACAAAACAAAATGTAAAGCAAATGTTGAGACATGCTGTGAATGGGTGACCAGATTTATTTATTTTCATGTAAAATAATGATAATTTTGTGTCGAATGTTAAAAGATGACTTTATTCTGAAGAATTGTAATATATATAATACATAATATATAATATATAATAAGGTTGGTAACAAATAGTTTATGAACGTGATTGAATGCATATAAAACTAAAATTTTTTACTTTAAAATGCATAGACAAGTCAACTTGACTCAGCCACTTTATTTATAATTTGCAACGTCACTTCAAAAAAAAGAAACACTTCAAAATGAATGTAACCTTTTTTCTACTAAAATATTAATCATACGTCATGTTAAGAATTAAAAAAAATATTTTCTTAAAAGAAATTTCTCAATATCTGAAAGCAAATTGTTATCTGTGAAAAATACTAAAGGCAGAATGGTATTTGACATGTCAGCTTTAGGTATCACTGTCGAACAATGGATAAAAAATGTTTCCTCCATAAATTTGTTTTGAAAATATTTTAAAACTGAGAAACATTTTTGATAAATGTATCACTTGTGGTCACCCAACAGCACAGCTATATAAGAAATATTGCCACAATCACCACACAAAGAGCCCGTCGTCTGCGCACTACTTTGGCTTGACAATGAAAAATATCTGTAGGTATTGTTGCCAACAATAATAAGAACTTTTTCTACCTCCACTACTAGGTCTACCTGAGACGAATCGCCTCAGTAAATTTCACGGTGCGTGAATGCGCATTGCAAAGTAACATAAAAATTCAACAGAAGCGCTTTCGTTACTTGTACACAAATACTTAATACTGTAGCACTTGATTAACAAAGAAAACGTAAAGCGTTTGCATAAATGGCAATTCATAATATATTTTTAAAAATATAGGATATTTATATAAGGAGAATTATAACTTATTGGTTTCGTAGAGCGGCCATACATCATCGAAAAAAACCACCCTTTTACAAGTAACAGTCGTTCAACTAATGTCAACGATCACGTAACGTATTCAACTGATATGACACAGTGTAACTTCTTCCAGTTCCCGACGCTGAAACTACACTTACAGAATAACGCTTTCTGTTGAATTTGCTGAAGGCTATTCCTCAATAAGCTTATGTAAAATGTATGGAAGACTACATGAAGCGCAGGCGTATTTATAAATTGCAAACGGGGAGCCTACTCCGAAGGCGACAAAATAAATCTTGAATAATTTTGTTTCGTTTAATTTAACAATTCCGTATAATTTTTACCTCGAATGTATAAAAATTTTTTACCCAAATTGAATTTTTGAAGCTCAGCTAAATTTTTAATAAAAATATACATTACTTAACACTTTTTTTTATGCACTATATATGAAAATTCTTAAAACTTATTAAAAAAAAGTCGTTTTATTATCTCCTTTTCTAAAACATTATTATTTTTTTAGTATCTTCCCCATACACCGAAAATTCCCAAGTTCCAACGCCAGTATAAGTTCTATGCCTGAAGTCAATGCGTTCTATTTCTCTTTGCTTCAATACACATAGCTATAATTCTCTATGCTTTGTTTGCTTCAGTTGACTACAGTTGGGTCCAGCTCTCTGACAAAAGATTTCACACGAGCGCCACCACTACAAATGTATGCTTTTGCCGTCGTTGAATTATGAGTGCGCCTAATATTTATAGCTCTGTTTTACTTTTTCTATTTTTCTTTGACGTTTGCTTTTCGCAGTTTTGTGTTTTGTTTATCTTTTAGTTATACAGAAAAATAGAAAAAAAGGCGAAAGAAAGAAAACAAAAAAAAAAAATAAAACATTTGCTGTCAAGGACATGCAGATCTTTATGAGTGTAGCAGCAAATGGCGTTTGATACACTGCTTTTGACAAATTTAACAGCACAAAAGAAAGGACGAGTAAGAAAAACAAAAAGCACAAAACAAAAATATAACTTTCGTATGTGTGTTTAAGGATTTAAGGATCACTTCAAGGCCGGAATAGGTAGAGGTAGGTATTTAGATTTATGTAAATATTGTTTTATTGTTGAATAACTCAGAAAATTAAATAAAAAAAAAGAAAAGGCTATTCTTATTTTATTATTTATAGACAGGGTTGTAGATGTAGGCAAAATTTTCGAAGAAATTGTTATAAATCAGCTTAACAAAAAATATTTATAAATCGGCTGGTGGCTAATAGAATATACTAAAATCGAAATAAATAAAAATAAACTGATTTCAACCGAATATATTTTAGGCGCTTTACTCATTATAGTACTAGAAAGTTTTTTTTCAGGATTGCTTTGCGTATTTTCTTAAGCCATAAATTTATTATCAGTCTGCATACAGCTAAAACTCAAGCTACAAATATCCATGCTTTACAAAAATGTGTGTAACCTAAAACTCAAATGTCAAAAATGCTCACCACCACGAGTTTAGTAAAAGCGAATTTCAATCCGAAGTTACACAAAGAGCACGCTTTAATCTGCTTCAACTGCTTTCCTACTCCATTGACCAAAGAAGTTTATGGGGGAAGCTACTGCTAACATCTTTTGCAACTAAAAAATTCTTTGCTACATCAATTTGCTAGAGCAAAAGCATAGTAATGCATTTTGCTGTTGTAAGGTTTCACCTCACCGTCAGCCTCTTGTTGTCTAAAGCAATCGCCACAATTTGACACTACGTGACATAGCTGGTCGAAAGCTTAAAGTATATGTTGCACAGTGGAAATATTTAATTTTTATATGTTTTGTAATTCTTTTTTAAATCTCTAAATTAAACAATGCAGCTACAGTAGTACTTGATTCAATTGCTCATACATTTCTTGTAGGCTGACTTGGAAAGCAACAGGCAGAGCTTTGATCGAAATAGATCGTAAATTAATCAAATTAGTACCATCGACTAAAGTACTTGTTTTGATAGCATTGACGACAATTATAACTACTAACTATATATAACTATAACTTAAGAGGGTCAACTTCCAGGATTATTAATCTTATCAAGACTCAATACGAGGACTTCAAATATAAATTTTTACATAAGGCAAAATTTACAGATCCAATTTAGTTTATTCAGATTTGCGCCAAGGTTGTTTGCTGTCACCAATCTTATTTCTGATAGTATGTACTTCATGATGTTATTAGCAAAGCTTTAAGCTATAAATATCCTGGTGTTCAATGAACATTTAGCAACCTACTGGATGACCTCGGCTGTGCTAATGAGTCTCTTCACCGACAAGCAGTTTTATGAACAAGAAAATCTTACTACCTTCAGATATTCTTTGGCAGAAATAAGTTTAAAAAACCAACATTCACCCAACCTGTGGCACTAGACAAATGTTCTCCGACAATTTTGAAAATTGGGTAGATAAGCACCATTTTCAATGTCGAGTTGCTCACCACGTGCTGTCCAGATTCGATTTCCATTGAAATTAAATGCCGAAAACAGAAAAGGATTGGACATACATTGCAGAAATGAAAGACTTCCGATAATTATTGAAATGAAACTTCCAGGATAGCAGAAACGCGGATATCCTTCATAATTTTTAACACCTACTTTTCTCAATTGCTACACTGTATTGTACGCCGCAACTATAACCACTATAGTGAATTTAAAGAAGAAAAAAAATACATCCTTAAAAACTTTAAATCCAAGCTATTAGTGCAGATATGTAAAGCTATAGAGTGCCGCAGCGTTTTCTTTTCACTCTACAAAGCCGTAGTAGCATTGAAGAATGCCAAAAAGAATCATGAAATGAGAGAGGAGGAATGAAAAACTTAAATTGTAAAAGCTGCAAAAAAATTTGCTACAGTAAAGAAGAAAAATATCATAAAAAATGACCATTGGCAGAACTGTTTTTTTTACTTTATAATACCAACATTTGCTAAGCCTGTTGGGTAGCCAGGTATAGCTGCAACATGCTACTACTGCATTTATTCATGTGCGCAAGCAGGTGGTGGCAACAAACGTCGTTATGCTCGTCGCCATTGTGGCTCATCTAAGGCCTTAGTTGAAAAAAAAAATGAAGGAAGCATAGTATAGTAACTAAGCATGCTCCAGTTGCTAAATGGTTGGCAACTAAGGTTGGCAGCAGCAGCAGCTAAGGTGATTACGTTAACTTGTATTTTATGTATATTGATTATTTTTGTTGTTGCTATTTTCATTTCCGCTACGTTTCAATTCTCAACAACAACAGCGGTATCTTGCTATCTAAGCTTTATTGGGCGGTGCAGGAGGTTTAATGTGCTTTAAATTTGCTGTTGAAGTGCATTGCAATGTGGGACAAATTAACGAAATTTTTAAGAAATTTTTTCTATGGAAATAAAAAAATTACAATCTACATATCAACCGAGCCGACAGCGCTCAACTGCTGAATGACTTAAATCATCTTAGCTTTTGCTGCGGTTGCTGTTTTTTTTTCTGGGACTTTAAATTAACTTTGTTTTCAAAACTTGAGGTAAAAGAAATCTTGATGATGGAAAATATGAAATGTGAGTATATACATAGATGATTTCTTTTGACGAGTCACATTGACATATTCCATCTCATCTCGTATTCCTAAGCGTTTTGGCAACTCACTATTACACTTTAACTGCAACTTTTCATATTATTCCACTGTAACTTTACTATTAACCAAGTTTTTCCCACTTCTATTTCGACTCTCCAGTTTTTGTAATTACTGTGCGCTATTGGCTTTAATGCATGACCATATAATTAACTTTTAATAGACTGCAATTTGTTTCATTGTTTGTTTTTCACATTACGCATGCATTACAACTGGAGCCATTTGATTCTTAAGAAATGCGAAAACCAATTGAAAACGCAAAGCTACTTAACAGCTTAGACATGAGTTGAATTTGTGAAAGCGCTTGTTTGTTAACACCACAACTTAGAACTTAATCATGCTGTTAATTAAAATGTTGTTTTTATTTTTTTTTTTTTTTTATATGCTTACCAACCAACTGCTTTGTGCTCTTTTAAACCTTACTCCATCACCATTTTTTCTCATCTTTTTTTTAATTCAATGTATGTATTAATGTAATGAACAAGTAACAGTTTACTTAATGTTTTTTATGCCTTTAATTAAAATAAATGTTTAATGCTTTCAATTTTCGCCAGCGCAAAGTTTTTAATACTCATACCGAACAACGTTGATGATGCTACTGCTATCAATATCATAAGTCCTTGCTGCCAAGCGCAGGCACACAACCCAAAACAGTTTGTTGAAAAGTCTGCATTTACCCTTCCTTAGTAATGCGATGCCACGTTACAAAAAAAAAGGGGGAAAAAAATAATGCTAGCGTCAAAAGCCAATGAATTTTAATGCATCCGAAGTCTGTTACAATCAATTTGGTACGGTGAAATGAGAAGGTTTTGTCTTATTGTTGTAAAAAGCACGTTAAAGGATATCGTTTATTTTGATTTAATTTAAATATTTTTTTTTAACTGCAAACTTTTTTTTTGTCCTTTTTGATGTGCGAACAGCTTTAATGGCAGCTATTTGAAAAAGAAAAAAATCTAAACTGGAATGAATTGAATGAAAAGTAAAAGTAAGGGTTGTTTTTTTAAATTCTTTCAATTTATTTAGCAATTTTCGTCTTTTTTTGAATTTTTCAACGCCTCCATGTTGTAGAATCTAATAAAATTCAACTATAAGTTAAGTATCTTAAAAAATACACACGAATAAATAAAGTCTCTAACAATTTGCCAAAAAGTATGCAACGAAAATTTTTTTTTTTTACACGTTTTGATATTTGCAACACTCATTCATATATTTTTTATGTCAACGACCAGCAGCAACTGCAGCAGAAGTAATGACGCCTTACAGTGCAATCCACAGGCTTAGTTTTATGCATTAGGCTTCTACTGCTTTGCTACTTGTGTCTTTGCCAAAGTCTACAGCAAGTAAATTGAAATCTTTGGCATTGGCGCTACTTTGATACATTAACAATTTATGCTCGTCTGCAATGTTTACACTTAGTGCTGGCAGATAACTCGTCTTGTTTTTTACAAAATCTTCTTTGCCAAGACTTAAGCAACATAAGTGACAACAATATCAGAAAAACAGTAGGCACTTGATAACGAAAATTAAAGCGATAACTTTTGCTAGAAGAAAACTCATTGAAATTAATTTTGTGCATTCTCCTTCCTGAGTAAATTAAAAATAAATTATGCAAATTTCTTTTAACGCTCTAATGTTACTATATAAAAATAATTTGAACATCTGCATTCGAAAATATTGACTATGAGCTGCGATATGTCAGTGTCTTATGTATTCATGCTGTCGAGTGTCGCAAATTTCTTTAGCGAGAAAATAGATGAAAACAATATAAAGAACTAAAGAAAAATGCGCACAAAGAAAAAATCAAATGCAGTTGCTTGTGATTCAAAAAAAGAAAAAAAATCCTGTGTAAACACATATCCAGCAATTGCTGCAGTCTAATGTGACCAAGACCATCATCATCGCATGCAATAAATGTGTCGCATACATAAACAATAGAGTGCACAAGCATTTGATGTAAAGATGAAATATTAATAAATCCTTTAAAGGAAGGATATCGCTTGAAAAGATTATTAAAATAATATTAATTTTTTTCTCAACTGTCATGGGGTTCAAAAATTAAATGTTTACAGCAGCTTTAATGAATTTTTTTTTCTTTTATAACCCATATGAGTCATTAATTTTCATGTATCCATTTAAGCGCATTTTCGTACCAATTTTATTTTTAACAAATATTTGTCAACTCTGCCAGTGTGAAAATTGCATTTTTATGAAAATGTTGACAAGCGCTAGTCATACAAATAAAATATTGAAAATGTTTTTATTAACACATAAAAGTGCATAAAATAAACGGCTCAGCAATTGTCAACTTTTTATAGTCGTTGCTGTTAATGCAGAACAGCCAAGCGCAGACAGCACTTATGACCTACATATAAGCATGCACACTGGGGTGTCCGAAAAATAAATGGAAATATTTTTTTTTTTTCATTTTTTACGCCAAGCTCTCACTTTGATTGAAATTTAAAAAAAATTGTGGAAATCTCACTGCATTTATTTAGCCATAATGAAAAATTCTAAAAGTGATAAAATTAAAAAAAAATATATATTTTTTGCAAATTTTAAATACATTGATACCAAACTGTGAAGTAGAGTGAGTAAAATTTCGAGAAAAAAGTTTTAGGGACACCCTAGTGCAATTTTAGTGTACACTATATAACAAATTTTGCATATTTTTGTTATTTTTCTGACGTATATATTTTAAGTTTTTACTGCTATTTACTTTACTCCTTTTTCTACTTCTCCATTTGACTGTAACACTACATTGCTTTTTGAATTTTTGATGATGACATTTAAGCGTAAACAATAAATATTTCACGCTACACTGAGTAACATAAGTTAAGTTCCGTATTTTGGTGTTGCAATGCAGTATGTGGTACTAAAATATCGATATATATACATATATGATACTACTAAATGGCACCGCACTGTTTGTAAGGGAAAGTAATTTCAATGAGAGATTTATTTTTTGGTATTCTGAGCAAAAGTCTCAATGTGCAACAAAATGCAATGACAGGATTTTGTGTATTAAAATAAAATAAAATTTCTCTAAATTGAGATTAGTTCAACAAAAAAATGAGCTTAGGTTTGTCATACTAGTATAGTTCGTTGCTAAGCGGCCGTGACTTTCAAGCCGTTTAATAAGAATTTTCAAACTCTATTGCTTACCTTTTTTTGAGTAGATCTGTTGAGAGCTCTAGACAGAAATCCCTCACTGCTTAAAAAATTTATGCACCCCTGAACTAAGGTATCGAAAAGATATCGCCAGCAAAAAAAAAATAGAAACTGCCAGCAGAAGTAACTGCGTGAGCTACTCCAAAAATGAATTTTGCACATGAAATGCTGCATGTGAATATTTATTTGAATTTCAGATTTAATGCCAAAATAAAAAATAAAAATATAGCAATTGCATTTGCTGCATGTAACATTTTTTTTTTCTTTTGCACATTTCTTCTCATTCTTCATGTAATATATTTTCCGGTTTACGTTTGCAAATATATGACACACACACACACACACACACATGCAAGTGTATACACCAACACATGTATGCAACTACAGTTGGTGTTATCATATAATGCACTTTGAACTACGAGTACACTATGCTGTTCTTGCAGCTACAAATGCTGCAGCATTTCTAATCCAATGTCCTGTCATTTTACATTGCCAGGAACTACAATATAATGATGCAATTTAGACTGTCACATGACACAGTTGCTGTGCCATCATGCACTGGTTGGGTGGATTGCAGCACTGGTACTTCATTTCAAAGTCAATTGTAGAAACTTAGCTACAATTGCAATGACATATTTTATGCTGCTTTTTGGTATATTAACCCAGCTGACAGGCGAAAGTTTATGCTTTTATATCGTATTTACATATGACATTTGACATTAGAGAAGAGTAAAATTTTAGATATCCTTGATGTATATTTTTTTATTTGTGTTGCTCTACGGTAAATAGCGGAACAATTTTTTCGATAGATGTTCTTTAAAACTTCCACAATATATAGTAGGTAGCGTACGTTATGATGCTGCTCTGTCACATCATTTCCATCACTGTCATAACAGCGTATCGATTGTTGCCAAAAATAAAATTCAATCATTTAAATTTTGTTATGATTCACCACCAACGACGAGTACGGAAGCATGAAAATGAAACCGTGCATGGTATGACCTTTTCATAAAACTGAAAAAAAAACAAAAAATAACCGGAAATCGCATGACATAGAAACGGAAACGGACTTTTCATACATCATTGCTTGGCATTTGCCAATGGTTGAATGTTGCATTTTAGTTTTAGTTGGTATCGTCTTTATGAATGAAAAAAAAAGAATATTTTCAATTAAAAGCACATGAAGACAGCATGCAGTCGAAAGCATATATATATTTATATATGTAGTATGTTTAAACTCACATATATACAAAGCCATATGGCATTATGTATGTCCCTTTTAAGAAGATTTATTACAATAAATTACAATTGTTATTACTTTAGTTATTACAATTGTAATTATTATTGTTGCTGTCGTTTGAGTACATATTTCTTTAGTGTTATTGTTGTTGCAGCTCTCTTTTATTGTTGTTGGAAGTTTAATTGAATTTATGTGTGCATTTTGTGACATTACTATTAAGTTGTCTCAAGTAAAATAAAAGAAAATAAAGTTGTTATACATAAGTTTCGGTTTGTATAGTAATGCATTTATATTAGGGTGAGTCACAAAAAAGAAAACAAGTATGCTTTAAGTGGCGCATTTGAATTATTGAAGTTATAAAGATTTTTAGTATGAAATATGGTTTAATTGATATTTTGCTTAGAGGCAGCCAAGTTTCTTAATGGTTTAAGTCGAATAAAATTGAATAAAATACGTAATATGTTGAAAACCAACTCGCTTATAAAGAAAAAGAGTCGCATCTGAGCTTTTATTAAAAACAAATAATACCTAGAAAGGATCGTTTTTGACCCATTTTTGAAAAATTTTTTTTGCTCCATCGATGTGGAAAGTACGAAAAATAATTTTGGACATCACTTTGGTTGGCTGCAGACCTTGGAAAATACCGTTTTCGACCCTTTTGGTGCTTTACTAGATCCGGAGTCGCCTTAAAGTATGTCTAAAAGCCATTGCCAACCATTTCTTATCGGTTGGAGCAAAACAAATTTTTGGGTGGTACAAAAAAAACTGGTGCAAAAAAATTTTTGGGTGGTACAAAAAAAAAATTTTTTTGCTCCAGTTGATAGATTGAGGAAATGGCTATTTTTGACCCTTCCCTATCGATTGGTGCAAAAAAAATTTTATTTTGAACCACCTTTCAAAATCCATTTTCGACCTCTTTCCATCGATCGACACTTTTTTTTCGAAAATGGACCGAAATCGGGTATTTTTAGGACTCGAAACCACCTCTGATGATGGTCAAAATCCATTTTCGACCTCTTTCCTTCGATTGGTGCATATATTTTTATTCGATAATGGACCAAAATCGGGCATTTTCGACCTCTCCCTATCGATTGGTGCATAAAAAAATTTCTAAAATTGGACCAAAATCAGACTCCTCAATTTTGGGTGCAATTTCAACACTTTTTGACTTAAAGTTTTGCAAAAGAGACTTGGTAAATTAAATATATGGGACAGTCTTTTATAAACCGAACACTTTTCGGACGAATTTCAGCCAAATCAAAAATGTGGCGGTCAATTAATGTCAAAATTTGTTCGGTTTGTAAAAGAACGTCTCATATAAGGATATTACAAATTTTGTTTTAAAAATCAATGACCAATTATTCTAACGCTGCTCTTATGGTATATTTTTCAATTTTCTAACATCCAAAACGATGTCACCCTAATGCTCAAATGAACTTTTGCATGTACGATTATTTTTCTGCTGTTGGCAACATTTCACTTCAAAGAGTAGTCATAAATTCTAAGTTTAGCTGTGACTTTTGTGCAACTTGCAAATTTAAATAAAAGAACACTCACACACATGCCCATGTACTAAGTACGTATATATGTACGTATAATGTTTTTGGAAAAATTTTACAAAACTTTTAGTTTGTTACAAATGAGTGAGTTTTCCATTTGTTTGGCAGCAGGCCAAAGATCGTATGTGTCAATAGTGCTATTGTTATGCTTAATTTAAATTTTGAATATCATACTAGGTATTGCAGAAGTACAACTTTTGCTGCATACATTTCTACAAAAAAAAAAAACAAATAATAAATTAAAATCATTGCTGTACATTTAAAATGAATGGACGTATCATTGATTACCATAAAACTTTGTGTGCATGCAGAGTAAAAATGCTTGTCAGGCATTATTGTATTGAATTTTGCAAAGTCATAAGCTTTTCTTTATTTAAAATAATAAATTGTATATGACGTTGTTCAACAAAGCAGATTTTTGCATTGTCTGCTGTCCGATTTCAAAATCCATTTATAAATTGTAGTTCAGAGTTTTTATAAATTATGTGATATGACAAAATAACGCTGGAGGTTAGACAACGCTGTCATTTAAAATTTTAAATTGCAGTTGTTTTAGTTTTTGAAAGTTTAATTAATGGATCTTTTATGTTTCGATTGCAAAGGAAGAAATTAAATTTTAAACTTGGGGAATTGAACAAAGCCGGAAATTTTTATTGTCTTCTTTTTAAAAACATTGTACAATTTTCACCAATTTTTTTATTTTGAATCTTACAATTTATTGTTTATTTCAAAACACTTAAAATGCATTTAGAAATTTCCCGCAAACATACAACACTTAAAATAATCTCATTCAATAAATGAAGTTGCAATTGACCTCCACCTTAACTTAAACGAAAAAAAAGGATAAACATAGAATACATACAAATGATTTTCAACAAAGGCAACAATGGCACTCATTACAATGCTACAAAAGTAAGAAGAAAACCAAAAAAAAAAGAACAGAAAATGCTGTAGAAAACGTTTGTGTTGCATTTTCTGCTGCACTTGACACAGAGAGAGAGAGTAGCAAAAGAAGCAGTTGTGCACTCAACCGCACGTTATGCCACGCCAACAAGAATACAAACATACAAACGCGCAAACAATTACATGTACGAAAACACACTCACACACATACATGTATAGTTATTTACAAATGCCAAGGCAATGGCAGGCTTCAGTTTAAAGCAAACATACCACAATAGCATGCAGCATCTGCAGCAGTAACAATATCCCAATGAGCAGTAAGCAGAAGAAAAATGCGCTATAAGAAGACTTTTGCAACTTTTATAGGATTTGATTTTGCTTTTTTATATAAAATATTTTGTTCAAGAGGCCTTTAGTACTCGCTTTCAAATAGCTGTTAGAAAATTAGCTTTATACATTTTATCATTAAATTTCATTGGATTGTGAAACAAACTTAAATTAACACTCAACAGCCGATAGCTTATTCCGAACTATAAAAAAGGATAAAGCTTGAAAAAAAATTAAAATAAGATTTTATGGCGGTTTGACCAAGCTAAGAGAGCTACTGTAGAAAGATATATTTGCATAAGAGATTGATCTTGTCAGGATTTTATGTAAGATACCACATATTGTCGCTGCTGACATTTCTTCGCCGTAAATACCTATCTCAATTGCCTACTGGAATCTGCTGCAAACATGTGTATATAAATATGTTAACATTAGGGTGGTGTTGTTATTTCTTGTAAGATTTCAATTGAATTTCATTATATACAAAAAACAATATATTTTATTGCGCATTTTAGAAGACTACGAAAAAGTTATGCGCTTAGTTCAAATAACTAAGCTAACACTAACTACTACATGTCGTATGAGTGACTTTCAATTTAAAACATCAAATAAAAATTATAGTAAATATTTTTATTTTTTCCATGTTCGATGTTCGATGACTAAAATTTAGTTTTTATAAATTTGCTTCAATATATTTTATTCTAAAATAATGTATTGTTTGAGAAATGGCTGCAGTATATAATGGATTCAGTCACTTTGTGAATATATTAAAATATGTGTATCACCCTAATAAACTAGAATTCTCTTTACATATATGTACATAACGCTGCTAAAGCGCATTGTTTAAATAAAGAAGGATTTTTCAAAAACTACCTTGAAAATGTTAAAATACAAATAAAACAAACAAATTGAAAAGAAAAACCCATAAATAAATTAAAAATACAATCAAAAAAAAAAAATAAGAAGAAGCGAAAAAAAAATAAAAGTTGAAGTATTAAATCTAAATAAGGGCGTTTCAAGCAGCTTTTGTTTTATGCTGCTGCTGCTGCTGTTGTTGTAATGTTACTGATGCCGCGCTGTAACAGCTATTGCTCTTTTGCTTTGTATGTGTAGCCACTTTGAAGTGTCGAAACGCATTAGTGGCAACCCTTTTTTTTTATTTGCACCGACCCAACTCTTAACAAAAGTGACAGCAGTAACAACAGCAGCAGTTACAGCAGTAACAGAAACAAAAGTACTGTTACAAATATCCTGTCAGTGGCGCCATTGCAAATGGTTGAAGTGCGCTTCCGATCCATTTGTTGTGTACTTTTATGTAGTGCAACCATTTTATTTTGTTGTTATTTCGTTTTGTTTTATTTTGTTTTACTTTTCATCTTATTCTATTTCATTTCATTATTTTATTTCACACTCTTACAAAAAGTACGCTTTTAAATTACCTTTGAGTATACACATACATACCATACATATGTACATGCGAGTGAGTATTTGGTACTTAGCGTTAACTGCAATGACATTTTGTTGAAGTAAGTAATCTTATGTTGAATTGTTTTTATGTGCAACAAATTTTGTTATATTGAAATTTTGTATCAGGGGTTATATAAAGTGCTATAAAAACTGATGGGTTTTGAACTAAAAATCTTGAACTCTGCGAAAGGGATGCATTTCAAGGACGTGAAGTAGAAAAGAAGAGCTGGACAAAAAATAAATGAATTGAGAATTGTAGTAGCTGATATATTTCTAATTTCTTTCTTTCTTTCTTTTTACAGCACATTTTCACTCCCAAAAATTTTTAAAATTCTTTTAAATTAATTTAACCTAATTTGATGACAATAATATGATAGTTTCATTTGAAATCTATAATATATTTACAAGCGGCCATTGCTTAAATTTTGCATAACTTAAGAGCATCGTATAACTTATAAGATTTGTATATCATAAAGTCTAAAATTGTATCGAACATGATTTTTAAAAATATTATTTAAAAATTATTATCTGACGCGATGTAATTAAAGTTACTCATACAACATGCTATGCATTTTCTTGATCAAACTATTATAAATGTATGTTGATGCAACGTTTATATTCACACATGTTAAGTGAAAATATAATAGCCAAATCTTCTACCGAGCATAGATGATAGCTGCTGTATTATTCTGCTTATGAAACCGGGAAGTTCTTGCCATAAGTCGAGGAAAAAGACAACGGAAAATAAGTGAATGTGCTTAAAAAGTTGGTATTCGAAATAAAAAATATATTTTAAGAATAAAGTATCGTAAGCATTTGATTTGAATTGACCATGTTTACGCAAAATCTATATTTTTTGTTTTGACTGCATGCGAGCAAACCGTAAAATGGACAAGTCTATGATCAATTCTATGGGATTTAATTTCCAATCTTAAGAATAAATTTTCGACTTCAATTTCGATGACAACAAAAAATTGTGAACCATAAAATAACGCAAAACAATTAAGAATTAACAAAGCAATTAATTTTTGTGTAACGCATGTTCTTAACTGGAGTATTTTTTCGATACCCAACCAAAGTATTCAACAAATAAAAAGCCAAAAGTTCAAATAAAGTTTATCCATTCTCATGATTTATGCAAACACGCGCAAAGAGAGACAAGTACGCTATATACATAGAAATAAATTTCTTTTTGGAACCCTTTACTTTCGGAATGGATTAAGCTAAAACTTCGTAAAAAAGGTCACTTATTAATGGTCGTTAAACATTGCCGTATTTTAAACAACAAAACCGCGTGCAAGATATTAAATGAAAGAATGCAAAAAAAAGAGTGAAAAATAAACGATAAAACAATTTAAATATAAAGAGTAAAATGACAAGTGCCAACAGCTGCATAAAATGAATGGCAATGGCTGTGAGCAGAAAGCAAGTTAAGAGTCTAATTATGGTCACAGCAACTGTGCCGCCATCAACATCACCAACGTCACCACCACCATCACGTTTAGGTTCAATTAACAATTTCATTGAATTCATTAAAAGTTATTTAGCAACTTGTCTGTTTAATTGTCCCTTCTTTTGTACCAAAGTGTTCAGTTGTTGTTGTTGTTGTTGTTATTGTTTTTTTTTTCTTTTTTGTTGTTTCACAGTACTTTTTGTAGTTCGTTACCAATTTGAAACGGAAGTCAATAAAACGCAGCAATGATTTTTGCAGTTCCTTTGCTTTGTTTTTCTTTATTATTTTTTTTTTTTTTTGGTTACTTATTGCTCTGCTTTTGACTTGCAAATTTGAAACCTTTACTCGTTGGATTTCAGTTTTCTGTTTACTTCATGTAATTTTGACGTTTTTGCGCTGTTTATTCGGGTTTCGCTTTAATTAAATAAGTTTTTCAAATTAAATTTCTTCGTATGACCCTTAGTTTAGCGCTGCATGACAGTAAGGGTTACGTGAATTTTTGCGCTGAGTTTGAAATTAAGTTATTTACATTTTGTGTTTGGTTTTTTTTTGTGAATACAATTTATTAAATTTTAAAGAAAAATGAGTACTTACTCGTACTTACGCTATGTCACTTAGGAAAAATTAACATTTCTATTGAGACTGTGAGTGTTACAACTAAACAGCCATTGACAGAATTTGAGATGAATATATTGCAACTAATTTTAATAAAATGTGGCACAGTTTAACGCAACAAAACAGTATCGAAAACTATTTGCAAGAAAATCAATAGAAGTCTTAAAATATTTGAATAAAAATATCATTCATAGAATAGGCTAGAGAGAACAAACAAAAATCTATGAAAAAAAAATTTCAGCAGCAATTTTTAAAATGTTAGTAATCAAAATATAACCAATTTTTTCCGCATAAATACCACCACACCAAAATTACACGTTTTAGTCAGGTTAGCAAAAAAAAAAAAAAACAAAAACAAAAACAAAAACAAAAGTAACAGTAAACACTCTGAATAAAAACAAACTATACCTCTAGGCTATACGATAACAAGAACTGCAACAATGTGAGGCAGGTACAAACAACAAAAAAAAAAAACTAAACCCAAGCCATTGCACGCAAACTTGGTTAAAATAACAAAACAGCAACAAAAAAAAAAATGAAAAAATTCTAACAATGTACCAGAAAATAGAGCACGAGTAAAAACAAAAAACAACAACAACGACTGCCATAAAATACAAAAACAACAGAAATTGGTCACGTCAGTTGTTGCAATTCTCAGCCTGCGCTACAACTGACTGCAGTTAATACCAATGCAAATTTACGCCAAGCGGCTTCCGTGTGCATAAACATGAGTTACGGCTGATCTCACTGGGGATACTGCACCTAACAGTGGAGCAAAGTCTGCTAAAAATTATCACTCAAACATGAATGCTGACAGTAAACACAGATTTTATTTGAGAGTAAATTTGGTAGTTTGTCAGCAGATTTGATCAAACTGCTGATTTAAAAGCATTTTTCTAAGCAACAACTTGAAAATTTCTACAAAACCATTAAAAGTTTTTATATTATTTAAACTTTTTTTTTCTACTGTTACCTGCTATAACTACAGGCTACCAATTCAACTTCAACAACAACTGCTATGGCTTGCGACTGCATGCAACTAATGCACCGCAGCACATTTTGGGCATTGTGCAATGAAAACCAAAAACACAGCGCTGTGAACTGACGTTGAGCTGCCTGCCTTACTCACTGCTGATTTGGTGCATAGTTAGGTGCAAACATGGTCAGGTAGGTTGACGACAATAACAGCAACAGCGACAATGGCGTTGGAAAGGTAAACAATATGGTGACCAACTTCAGAAGCATTACTGCAATGGTTGGTTGCACACATGGCCGATAAATTAAAGTGCGTCTCGAGCAGTTGCAGCAAAAACGAAAGAATCGGAGAGTGAGAGAGACCAAACAAAATGTAACCAACCAATTTGACGTAACGTATATTAGAGGGTAGAAATTGAATTTCAACTAAGTTCAATTTTTGAGTCAATTCTCCGGAATGCTTCCACCGAAAATATCAGCTTCAATCTTAAAGCAAATAATCCGTTGTTGTGTGTAAATTTTTTTGTGTTATCATATTGGTCTCATATGAACAGTATGTTTTATCTATCCACACCAAATCGGACTCCATTTTGTTTTGCATATCAGATTTTTTTTCTGGATGTCCTTAATGATTTTTTTTTCAATTTCTTTATTATTATGCTTTTCAAGAGATATATATTTTAGAGAATATTCGTTTTTTTTTAATTGCTCAAGGCTCCGCGAATAACCACACAAATTTTTTTTTGTTTCAAAACTCATATCAATTCATATCAAAAATAAATATCAAAAATATCGAAAAAATTTTACAACGATATTACCATAAGATTATCAAATTTCAAAATTAAATCGTGATTTTTGGCAATGAATGTACGAATGATTTTCTTCAAAATTTATATAAGGACCAAATCCATTTCAAACCATGCAGTCGGACTAACTTCAAATCTCGGAATTGGTTGCCGATTATATATGTTGTTTTTCAGAAGATATAAGGGGACACATATTCCCCCGATTTGATTAAAAAACATTTTTTACGTAGTTATGTCTGTTCAAGGTTTTAGTGCCACTGAAATTTTTTTTAAAATAGTCAGATTTTCATTCAAATCAGAATAATTAATTTTTATCTTTTGATTCCAATATACATAACTTCTGATTTTCTTTCAGAATTTCTAAGAAATTTTGAAAATTGTTGAAAATTGGCGGAGTTATAGCGCTTTATATAAAAAAACATGGCTGATTTTCCCAAAAATCCCAATTTCTTATGCTCAAAATTTTATTTTAGATTTGTATTAATATGAGAGAGAAATGACATGAGCTTAATGCTTGTTAAAAGACATTTGAGGTCAGGATATTTTTTTTTTTTCCAAAATCGATATGTCAATTTTTTTTTCATCATTGCCAAGCCACTCTACGGTACTATATTCAAAGCTAACAAAAACTTTTCAAATTACTTTGTGCAAATCGTGCTTGCGTTCTGCATACTTTTGTTTTACCGTTACTTTCGTAATAACTTTTTTTCATTGGAAATATATGAAATCCTTGTACGCACATATAGCTTTTTCGTTGATAAAGTCAAGCAAGCAAAACATTCAAGTCCCATAGAAATAGTCAGCAAAAAAGCTATATGAAATTAAGTTTAAAGTCTAAAAACACCTGAAATGCCACTGCTTCTTTAAAAAAGCCTCACATTTCAATATATTTAACCCTACACTAATAGCAAAAAATTCGAAAAAAATATAAAGCAATTTATGACCCACATTTCAAATTAAAAATTTTTCATATTTTGTAAAATTAGATTTTATCACTTGCTACTGTGTTTCGTTCTTTGTCTTTATTAAGCCACTAAGCTTAGAAAAAATACATTAAACGCTTTTAAAACGCACCCACTTAATTACGCTTTTGTTTTTTATCCCTGCTTTGGTGTATGGTATATTAATTTATCCTTGTTGTTTCCATACACCACCTTCAAAAGGAAAAGCTAAGCGTCAGTGCTGAACAAATACACTTTTAATGGCACCTAAATCGACCCTAAATTTGTCTTCGTTTATCTTCAGCCACGACTATGGAGAAAGTAAGCGAATCAAGAAAAGAGCAGTTTTTGTTTTCGTTGCAGTGTTTTTTTTTTTTTGCTCAACTCTTTGCCAGTATATTTGTTATAAAACTTTGTAGCATTTAATGTACATAAGGTAAGGTTACCCTATACAGTAGTGCAACTAGAAAATATTTTTAAAAAAAAAAATCCTTTAAAAAAATTGTATATAAAGGAATAAGTTTATTTGTATTTTTTTTAAATCTTCTTGCTGCATTATTTCTTTAGAAAATTTTTTTCCAAATCAGTAATGTTACTTCACTAGAAAATCAATTTTTTTAGGGCTGTCTTTCATATGTTACTTTTTTCAAAACTTTTTTTTATATTTTTTTTTTTTAGGTTGTGGCATTTTTCATTTTAAATTTGATTTTATATATTGTTAAGTCACTCATAAAAATTTTATACAAAAAAATTTGTATTTTATTTGACGCAAAAGTGACTACTCACCTTAAATTGTTGTTCACTTTTTTTGCGCTTATTTTCTTTTTTGCTGTATGCTGCGGCCTTAACGTCGCTGTATCAATTGTTTACGTTGCACGTAAACTTGCTTGGCTCGTCCTTTTCGTGGTCTTATATGCTACTCGTATTGTTGTTGCTTTCGCTACGCTGCAATATAACAATTTTGTCATCATGCTGCACAGTTGCTGTTGTTGCAATGTTGAAAAAGTGACAGCAACTTATTTGTTGCCTTGTGGCATTGGAATTAGTGTGGATTCTTAGAAAGGAAGAGCAGTGAGTCAGTCCAGTGATTTGATGCATGAATTGTGTCTAGTATATGTGTATAAGTGTAGGCGTGTGTTTGTATTGTATGTATTAACTGTAAAAACATTTACTGACTGACGACTAGCAAAGCACACTAACTATGATGGCACAACGCTGCCAACACTTGCACAACGGCAAGAGTTTATCCACTGATTTTGCAAGCGAAAGCGGAAATTAATTGAACGTTAGTCGACGTTCTCGTCGTCGGCAATGACTTAAATGTAATGTTAATGCACAGTGGCTTGATTTTATTATTTATTACTTTATATTATAAAATAAGAAATTTAAATTAATACAAAATAAATAAAAAAAGTTGTGATTTTAATCGCAAAAAAATATTTCTAATATCTCGTTCAAAAACTCACATGAGAAAATTAGATGCTACAAAAATTGTAATGCCATTTTACACGAATTTAATACTAAGAAAAACCGAAATAGTTCGATTTCTCAATGAGAGGAAAAAAAATTTTTCAATATTTTCATAGAAAATGCGAAAACTTTCGTGAGATTAGAAACTATAGTTAAAAAATTCTAATGAGATAAAAATGTCATAAAACGCACATATGTTTGGAAAAACTTTTAACTTGCAATATTTAATTTTGTTGCTATATGACCTCTAATAATTTGTTTATCAGCAACATTTTTATTTTAAGCATTAGTTTGCACGTTTATCAATCAATTTGTTTGAAAAAAATTTACTATATATAGCATATTAATTTTACCTCTAAATATTTATGTATTTTTTTTTATGGAATAAGGCTTTTTTAAAATGTGAACACATTATTTTTAAAGTCATGTTCAAAATACTGATGCGATTGAAAAGCAAAAAAAAAATATCAAAAAAATTCACACGAGAGAAAATTTTCTGACAAAAAATCACATGAGAGAAAATTTTCTTACCAAACTCTGATTTTCAAAATGGACAAAACATTAAAATATAAAAACGTACGAATTTCGGCCCTTAAAAATTTGTTCAATTTCTAAATGCAATCAAACCACTGCGCAACAACGATGACGATAAACTGACATTAAGTTGAACAGCGGTTGCCAACTGAATGTGGTCGCGTTGCCAACGAATGAACATTGTGGCTTGCAGCTGATTGAGTTGATGTTGTACCGTCATCATTTTCGCTGCTGATGTTGATGTTTCTAATACTGGTGTTGCTGCTGCTGCTGCTGCTGCTACTACATTCGATGTTACCGCTGACAAGCGGATGCAGCGGCAACAGTACGTTGTGCTGGCAAACGTTTATGGCAAATTCTATATGTATAGTACATAGTAATTAGTCGAGCCTTGAGCGTTTATTAGTACAAACGGTTGATTGCAACAGTTGCATAATCCTGATATACAGCAATTTGTACAGGTCTTCCATCTTTGCTGCACACAATGACGATGCTGACGATGACGATGACGATGATGATGATGACGATGACGATGATGATGATGTTGATGACTTAAGCTCAGAAAGCGGATAAATTGTAGGGAATTTGTTGAAAAAGCAATTAAGCTTAAGTTGATTATTGTCTTATTGCAAGTTATAAACTACAAAATTTTACTATACACTCGATTTTGTATTCACCTGTCGTTAACGTACTCACTCAATGCTTTAAAATTCAAGTAAGTTTCTGCATTTTAACGCTTTCTTGACTCCAACTAATTAATAATGCTTGTGCTTCAATTTTATTTTATCCAAATTAGTTTCTATATATTTTCACATACTCAAAATAATGCTTGCTAGTGAATCAAAAATTATGACCCAAATAGGATTAATTTTTGCTAGAGTTTTTTTTCTTTTTCTTCCATATATCCTTTACTTAATATTCGGTTTGACTTAATTGTGCTCTGTGTGCATAAGTTTTCGCTCTGTATGCTCTGTATTGTGTCGTAATAAGCGGTTTTTGTCTTTTGGTGTATTTTAATCATCGCATCGCATACTTCATGCAGCTTCTTTTTGTTTTGTGTGCAGCAGCTCATTTGCCGCATTTGTTCATTTACCCTGCGTTATGGCACCCTAGAGAGTTCACAAACTAAAACGTTGAGCAAATGTTGCGCTGCGTTCATTTCTTATGTGCGTTAGCTGCTGTATATTAGAAATTATTGTACCACATGCAGCGATATCTTCATGACTTTTTTTCCTTATTCTTTCTAATGCGTTTAATCAACTTGGCTTGTGCTAATGATTACACATGGAAGCAGGAAGTGTCTATGACCAAAATTGCTATTAAGGAGTCAACAGATAAATTGATGCAAGTACTTGATTACATATTGAGACATATTTTCGTATGTGAATAATTTTATTTAGTTTGTGGATAATATGACATAAAGGATGCCGCTCATTGGAAGTCGCTACATTGTAATTTTTGTTTTAAGCTCTTGGTTTTCAAACGTACTTTATATAAAAAAAATCAAACAAATTTTTCAAAAGGATATTACTATGACTTACTGCACTCAATGAATTTTTTGTGTTTTAAAAAAAAAAAAAAAAATTGTTTTTAATTTTTTTGCAAAAATTTGCTCTCCAATCCCATAATAAGATAGAGTTACTAACAAAAAAAAAAATTTTATTGCAAAATAAAAAATTCTTTGGTAGCTAAAAGATCACTTTGGTATCATCACCTGGAAATGAAAATGACTCAATTTAAAATTTAAAATATACTCACTTGAAAACATTTTAAAAGATTTTCAAGCAATGTTCTTAACAAATTTCAGAAGTCATTGATCAATAATTTAAAAATACTTGAAAATTAATTGAAAACACACAAAGCTGGAATTTTATATATAAAGGCAAACAAAGGCAGGCACTACAAAATAATTTTCATGTTTTATATCCTTTTGAAGTAACTTGTTATTTTTTTTTACAAAAATATGCTTTGTAACAACAGTGAAACAAGATTTTTAATTAAATTTCATACAGAGTTTTGCATTCGTAAAAAGTGCAACAACATTTCTACATGCACGCAAACATCAATATACAAACACATTCGTAGTAAAAAAAAAGAAAGAAATAATTAATATTTTCACTTGCATTGCATGAAAAATAATAATTTCAAGTATGCATACGTGAGTGCATGCAGCAGCTATATAATGCACCACTTTTTTATGGAAAAAAGTATAGTATAGTAAACTTATGATTTATAAATTAAACGTCTGTGCGCTACGGGACAAATTTAGTGCATTAAGCATGACAATGGCAAAAAAATAATGTGAAAATAAATTTGAAAAATAGAATTACTTCAAAAACAAACATAATTTTTAATTATTACAACAAATATATGAAAATTCAATAGAAATACCGAAAACAATGGAGCAGCAGCAGCATGCAGCTGTTACTGCATTCATAAAGTTTCATGCAAATAACACGGCTGTGGTAAATGCCGTCACTTTGTGCGATTTCGAATTGAAAATTCGGCTTAAATGTATTGGTAAGTAGGTCAGTTCGTTGTTGTATCAACCAATAGTGTTGTGGCACCCTCACAGTGAGCACTGGGTAGCAAGTTTCTTAATGTTTTTTAGAAGCGTATATTGCGAAAAAGCGAAATTGCGAAAAATCCAACTCGATCCTACTGAGTATCTGTAATTTCTAAATAAAAAGAAACAATTTTATTTAATTTAACAGAATTTATTTTTTCTAGCAACTCTAACTTATACAGGGTGTTTCTTCCATATTTATCTACTCAATAAATTTGTCAAGAGTAATTGACTCATATCGTGAATATCGTTTTTTGAACGGTTGATGCTAAGCCGGACTTTAGCGGAAGTAGTCTGATAACTGGCGAGGTTCATTATGCTTTCTCTGGCACCGCAAACTGAAAAAATTATCACTTTTGGGGCATCGATAATCCTCATATATGTAATTGATGAAACACGATGAGAAAGTGACTGTTTGGACCGATATTTGCTTTAAAACAATAATTGGGCCATTCTCTTCACTTTTTTCTAAGTATTGTAATAAAAATCCACGACGCTGTATGCTTTAAACACCAGTTAAACGTAAAGTTAATGACAAAAGTGTCTCAAAATTTGACAGTAGTCTATTAATAGATCGTGCTTACAAGGGAAGTTCGAAAAGCCTCATAATAAAATAGCGTAATCGTAAATTTGGAAAAATAATTCATAGCTCCCCGGGAGTGACCCGTAGAGGGTTCATGTGTATCATTAGGTCCTATTATTATTTCTTCTCCAATATATTTCTCAAACGTACTTACCCTCTATCTGTCACCCCCTGCAAAAAACACAAAAAATGGAGAATACAATTCATAGCTTTCCTGGAGTGACCCGTTGAGGGGTCAAATGTATTACCAGGTCTTCCCTACATATTTTCCGGACATATTTCCCCCTATTTCAACCCTTTTGGGGGGATGCCTTGCAAAACTGAAGACAATTTTGAAAAAAAAATAATTCATATCACTAGGTTGTATTATATTCATTTTTATTGTGTTCATTGTGCTCTTTTCACAAAAAGGATACTTTTTACGATTTACGATGTTTTTGTTCTCCATCATTTGGCAAAATTTGGTTGTAGTCTTTCATAAACGCAAAACCTTTTTAAATGGTGTTATTGACGAAAGCTAAACCTTTGCAAAAAGAGAGTATATTTTTGAAATCATCATCAGTTTCCCATGTAGATGGATGATTATTGAGAAATTCTGTATTCAATCCAAAGAAAACAAATCTTCTGTGTAAAGTTCCTCCACATCGTCATCATCGTAATAATCTAAAACAACCTCTAAATCAATATTTTTTTCAATATCGTATGATAAAATTTTTTGGGTCTGCTCAGACCCATGTGCACTTGACTGGGAAAAAGTTTAAAATTAAATTTTTTATTACAAATATATCGCAAACGTATCGTTTACTGTTCTGTTGCGTTCGCCTTAACTTATTTGAGGTAGCCATGAACGGGGACCACTCAGAAAAACCTAGAAAAAAAGATATACCAATTTGAAAACCGACTGGGCCTGGCCAGACCCATACGCTTGCGAAGGGGTAGTATATCTATGAGATATATTAGGCAGACCTTTCTTGCGAAGATTTCATTACAAATGTGACATTCATATAAATTTACGCTATCACTGAAGTTTTTATTAAAAATTTAAAGCTTTTGATATAATAAGCTTAAAATTTTATTTTCAAATTTTTTTCCGAAATTTTTTGTTGACCAGTAATACAATGATATTCAGTTGCTGCCACTCTATTAGAGCTATCGTAACATAGCCATCGATCGTTGCTGCTTAGTTTTGCTGCTGTTTTTGCCGTTGCATCAATTTTTGTAATACAAAACCGCAAAAACATTTGCAAAACTTCCCAACAACCGAATTGAAATGTGGGAATAAATGCAGTATATTCGATTTTCTAAATACATACGTGTGCATGTGTAAGTACTTTTATGTGTGTGTACATTTGTGGTATGTTTTGTGCTGCTGCTGCTTATTATGCATCAATGAAAGTTGAAACGGAATTTTGATTTTGTTTTTTGTAAAGAAAAGCGTAAAATAAATGAAAACTGCAGGAAAATGTTGTTTTGCTTGTCAGCTGAAAAGGTTGAAGTTTATAAAGAAAACTAAAATGAAATGAAAAATAAAAATCTTAAGACAAATAACAGTAAGTATGCATTAATATAAAGTAAAATAAAGTTCTGATTAAATTGATATTGAAGTATTACTTAAATAAATATTGACAGATTGAATGACATTTTTGCAATTTTCTTTTATATTTTAGCTAATTATCGAAAATAAGTTGGCACTTAATCAATAAAAATTGCTGTTGACGTTGACAAAGCTTCATAAATTTTATAATATTTCAAAAGTATTTCTTAATACCATCATTGCTCTGCTCTTTGCATAGTATTTATTCAAGGAAAAGAATCTACATTTCATTGTAAATAGCAAAGTTTCTGCAACTTTTTTTTTACTTAGCAACATCCTTTCCTTTGCATACTATACTTTTTAATTATCCTTTTTGCTTTTGCTGCCTACAAATTTTATTAAAAAAGAAAAACTGCAGGTAATTTGCAGATGCTTCAGTGCAAGCAATGATGCTGAGAGTCAAAATGTCTCATTATTGATTGTCATCAATTGTCAATTGTTATGGAAAAATATTGCAAAACTTTTATTCGCACAACCATTCACTTATCAACTATAAAGTGAACCTTTGAAATAAAATAAATAAAAATAAAAAAAACAGCTTCAATAACACAATTGCTTAAAAAGAATTTGCGATTCTTTTTTTTTTTCTCTTGAAATTTTTATTGGAAATTTTATTTTGTAATAAATTTGATGACTCTAACAATTGTTATGCTCCTATGCTGCCGACAATGCGCTTGCTATGCTTGTAGACTATTTTTATTTTTGTTTTAAAACTTTTTTTATTTTATTATATTGCTTCTTTTTACAATTTTGAGTAGGGTCACTTAAATACATTTGAATTTTAAATTTCAATTTCATGCGCCTGCGACAATCAATAAAAGTTACAACAACTACTGCTGCTGCAACACAAATGCCATTGCGCATTCAAGCATAAGGTTGAGTAGGCCATCGTTGAATTATTTGCAGTATGCTGCTGAATTTTTGCTTTTGTCGCTATTATTAAAAAAAAAAAAATTAAATTTGTACGAAAAATAAAATTTATTGTCTATGTAGTGCACAGTGGTGTAGTCGAAATTTTGCTTTTAGTTTGGATGAGAAGATTAGTAACCACCACAAAGTTGTGAAAGAACGTAGAAAAAGGATCAAATTTTATCAACTTTTTCTGCTAAACTATCAACTTTCCATTAAAATCGCACGGAGTAGTTCTTAAAATTGATCAAATATTCAAAAAAAATTATTTTTTTCTTCATTTCATTAGAGCAATTAAAAATTTTTGTTCGGTTTGATGCACTTTAAATTTCCCACGCCAATATCTTAAGAACGATTTTGTGTCCACAGAATTAATAAATGAAATGAAATGAAACTACGTAAGATAGCAAAAGAATAGCATAGCAAAAACTTCAAATATATCAAACATCACAAATGCAAACACTACAAATGTTGCAAATGGAAACCTATGTATGTGAACACCAATAACTTGTCGAAAACTAAACTGAAATGCAATAAACTGACAAAAAAGTGTTCATAGCCACATTCAAAACTACTCTACAAAGCGTTATAGAAAAAATAAAAATTTGATACACTACAAATGTCAAAAATGTCAATAGAAAAAAACACTCTTAAGTTACCAACAAACTAACTTAAATTCCATGAAATGCTTGAAGTAATCAAGGCTACATCCAAAAATATGCCGCAATGAACCAATAGAAAAATAAAAGTTGGGAACACTACAAATGTTTTCCATGAATTCGTTAAAAAAAAAAAAAAAATGTTGCTTAAGTCATCCAAAATCTGCAGAGCTTTGCAAATTTATAGCTTAATTAGCACAGCAACCACATTTACTGCTTCTTAAATTCTATAATTGTTTTACACGGCCTTTACCCAGCAAACATGAAACCTCGAAAAAATTATAAAAAATATTTATTCAAAAATTTACTTACCTCAATGAAGTAGGTATCAACCCTCTCTGGTAGAGTTAACGTTCACTCCACCCAAACGCTGCTATTATCAAAATAAATTGCTCTATTATTATTTTTTGCACCTTGAAATATCAAATATCTAACCCTAAATTTAAGTCCCCCTTAAATAATTTCCATTAGCACATCACTGATAAGCATAAAAATTTGCACAGATTTTATTCGTTTATTTTTTATTATTAGTCAGTCACTTATTTGGTTCGTTTTTTTCGATTTATTTTTATATTTTGTGTAATCTGCAATTTTCTTTTATTTATATTACAACAAATGAGCGACATTCCAGCGCTTCCTACAGATGTGATTTCTTTCTTTTCTATCACTCCACTGCAAGCATGCTGTCCTTTAGCAACGCAGAGAGTGAGGAAAACGAATGAATGCGATGTTGACAACAGCGCGTTATAAAACGTTCTCACGACAATGACAATTGGAAATCTTAAGTTTCAAATTGAAATTAAATTTTACGGATCAAATCATTGTTACGGTATTTGGGTGTCCTTTACTACTAACATTCTGCTGTTGTTGCTGCTCCGGCTGCTACTGTCATGACCCAAAGCTGACCCAATAACGTAGTGCACAAATTTTTGTTGTATTTTGTTGCTTGCTCGAATGTCTTTGAAGTGCCGCATTGAAGGGGAACCAAAGCGGGAGGTTTTTTTTTAACCTTGACGCAGATTGCGTAGTTGAGTACAGTGGAGTGAAATGTTTTAAAGAAAGTTTTTTTTTTTAAGAGCCAAAGATGCAAAAAATAAGTAGAAAATAGTGAAACTGAAAGTTTTTTGAATGAAGACTCTTAGCCCACTATGAGATATTTATTATAGCAAAAAATATATAAAATTTTAGCAGCATTTTGCTTGAAAATTGCTAGCATTATTTTGAACCAATAAAATCAACGTGCATTCCTTTAAGTTTATATTACAAGTTCAATCATTTTACTTTTTTTCTTCTGCTATCACTGTCAGCTTTAGGGTAGCCATAAATTTTCAATTCAAATTCTAGTGAATATCAATTCGAAAATTACCAGAATTTTCGCTGTTTTTTTTTTTTTTTGGTCAGAATATAATCTGACGGCGCAAAAATGCTATCATTTACATAAAATGGCGTGCACATAGGAAAGAGTCACATAAATATGCCCATATCCTGTTTTTGCGTTTAATACAGCTAATGGTTTCAGCTTACATTCTTCTTTTGGTGAAATTGTGTGCAATCAAATGAATTGAAAGCAAAAGGGAAGAAATTTGATTATTTGCAAAATTCCAGTTAATATTAATTCTAGCGTAGTTAATACTCATAGAAAGAGCAATCTTAAGTACAAGGCAGGGAAAATAAGTGTGCCGCTTATATTATTATTCTTATGAAATTTTTTGGTGTAGTTATTATACGGTTGAATGATAAAGAAGACAGAAGTTATAAAATTGTTTATTTTTCAAAACAAAAGTTGCTACGAAAATTTCTTGAGTATGTCCTTTTCAAAAGGTTTTGTAAGAAAAGGCTTAATAATTTTGCAAATGAATTTATAGCAGATTGGCAGAATGTTAGTGAAAACAAATTATTTATATTATTATATTATACATAATTTTATTTTCATAGAAAACATATGCACCATAAAAAATGTGGGTGTCTCTTTTAGATATTTAAATTGACCTTAAATTGAGCTCGAAACCTTTTTCTTTTTGCCAAAAACCTTTCGTTTTGGAATAATTATTTTTCTTAAATTTTGAGCAATTTTTGTTCCTTCCCCAATAAATATTTAGTACAAAATTTTAACTACAGCATTCAGAATACTAGTAGAAACATTTCCAACAATTTTCCTCGAATGTACCAACAAACATTACAACTAAAAAAAATAACTTTGATTCGTTAAGACACACAACTAGCGCTTGCAATAAATCAAGCATTGGCTTAAAGCAAGAATTTTCTTTGCTTAGGAAATCAATTCCTTTAATCAAAAACATAAATAAAACTCAACTTTATATGCAAATCCAATTTCAATCCATGAAACTGCACTCACAAACCATTAACAATCCAACTTATACACCAAAAACAACACTGCCACTTGGCACATAAAGTCAATTTTGAAAAATCGTCACAACAAGAAATATGACTTTCTTTTGGAGGGGGGAAAAATTTGCATTATGCAGAGAGAGAGAGCATACGACACGGCGCGCGTAACGAAGGGCAAAACAAAGTGAAAGTGTAAAAATGTTTTACACTTGGTACCCAACAGCGGCAACTTCTGCTCAAAATCCCTATAGAAAATAATGATTAATGAAGCAACATGGCGTATGAACTGCATAGAGTTATAGCTTTTTTTGGGGTAATAAATGAAGTGGAATGTGGAACAGCGGTGCTTGAGCAATAAAAATATGAACTACTTACTTGTACAAAGATAAAGCCAAAATGTACGCAAATTGTGTGTGGGGGAAGAGCGCGGTGGATTTTGTTCACTTCAACACATCGTAGCAATGCAAATTCGCTATTTGCTGCTGTGTCTTGTGTTTGTACTGCTGCTGCTGCTGCCTTTACCGTAGCTCATCAGCTATTGTGTTGCTTTCCACTTCATTACATCAAGGGGTGAAAATTTTATGCTTCAATCGTTTCAAATGCCAAAGGGTCTGTAGTGTGTCAATATGACCCAGTGGAATGCAGATTTGTACAAAAAAAAAAAATAGTTTCAGTATTGCAATTTTACATTTCTGCTACAGCTGCTTAAGAAATACAATTTCGATTTCTTTCGTCATGTATGCTTGATGATTCCCTTACGAGTACGCAATACGTTTTGCATTGCTGCAATTTAACTTTTGCAAGCTTCATTGAACAGTAATTGATGTGTGTGTTGCAAATATGTATGCAGTTGAAAGGAATGCATTTGCATGTGTATTTGTTATAGTACTTTCAGGTTTTATATATATACTTACTTGATGGTTGATATATAGAGCTTAAGCCTTATTGGTAATAATAGCAGATGGAGCAATTGCTCTTATCGCCAAAAAATTAAATTAAAAATCAATCGAATAACCTAAATAAAATTTTTTTTATTTTGTTTGGTATGAAAATTTGAAAGGCTAAATTCAGCCAACAAAAAAAAACAAAAAAGAAAAATTTCCTAATATTATAAACCAATACGCATATACCCGAATAGATGATAAAATTAATGATGGCAAACTTGAAGAGATACCTCAAACTTGAATACCTTTTATGAGAAATTTATACATTTATGAATAAATCTCACCATGTTAATAAAGTGTTTTTTTTTTTAATTTTTTAAGGCAAATAATATTTAAAAAATTTTTAATAATCTATTTTTGGGTTAAGCTTTATATTCTTACTCAAATTATTTCTGAAAGCAATAAATATTTTTTGACATATAAGAAGGACATATCATTGCTCTTGTATAAAAATACAACATTTTTCGAAAATAAATCAATCAATGTTTATTCAATTAGCCTGAAGTAATTGACAGTTTTATTACTTAGCCTTTGGCGATCCTGTACTAGCGGCAAGAAACCCTCTTTATTACTTTGTGTACATGGTGCACAGCACTTAAAAGGTAGACAATTTACACCACCAAAAACAAACCTTTAAATCAGAAAATTTTCTTTATAACCCAAATCCATCTCAAGCCATGCATGTTGTTTTACAAAGTAATTAAGGGATTATATCATCTCCTGATTTGATTGAAAATCATTTTTTACGAAGTTATGCCCGTTTAAAGTTTTAGTATCAGAGCTTGAAAAAGCACTGAAAATTTTTTCAAAATAGTCACATTTACATCCAAATCAAAATAATTAATTTTTTTCTTTTTACTTCTGATCTTCTTTTTTGCAAGTTGTTGAAAATTGGCGGAATTCTAGCGCTTTTTATGAAGAAAAACAAAGGCTGATTTTCTCAAAAACACCAGATTTTTTTACGCCTAAAACTTTACTGTGGATTTGTATTAATATGGGAGAGAACAGGCATGAATTTAATGCTTGTTAAAATACATTTGAGGTCAGGAGATTTTTTTCCCTAAAATCAAAATGTTAATTTTTTTTCCATCATTGCCAAGCCACTTTTCGGTACTATTTTCAAAGCAAATAACAACAACAACATTCCAAACTACTTTCTGCAAATCCTGCTTGCATTCTGCATACTTTTTTTACCGGTATTTTCGTAATAACATTTTATTATGGGAAATGTATAAAAACATTGTATGCACATATAGCTTTTTCGCTGACAAAGTCAAGCAAACAAAACATTCAAAACCCACAGAAGTACAGTCAGCGAAGTACAGCTATCGTCGCAAACTAAAAAGATCAGAGACGCAGTAAAGCCACAAATAATTCACTGCACTGCAATACAAGCGTTAAATTCATTTACAGAAAATTATCTTATATTGGTTTGATTGAAAAACTCTTACTTTAGCGTGTAGAATACAAAGTTATATGAACGCAAAGCCCTTGCCTTGTAGTACTGTTGTCCTCACAGCAAAATTCTGCAAGCAGCTTCAATAGAGGTACTAATATCGAAAGGACATAGATCCCATCAGATTTCGTAGATGTGTTTTTATTTCAAATACTTAAACGATGGTGAATGCTGAAACTAAGAACCCAAATATACATTAACTTTTATACGGATAAGCCATCTTTGTAATAATTCTTCAAATGAGAGTCACACATTTTTTTCCTCATTATTAAAAATGTGACAAAAAAAAACCGATTTTTTTAGTTTATGGCAACCGCCTGATCGATACTAACACACTGTAAAAATTTCATCAAAATGGGCCAGATATAAAAACTCCATTTGTATTTTTTTTGGAAAGAAAAAAATTTCAGAAAATTAAGTGGCTTGCTTTTGTACCTTAGCTTCTCTATTTAAATATTCAGCACATACCAATGTAAAATAAAAAGCGTACTTCTGTACCAAAGTACACAAAACTATTAACGAACTTTAGTACCAACAATTTCTTGCAGTGTTATTATAGGACTGACATTAATTACCATGTTTATGTCTAGAAAGTTAACTTGGTCAATACAACACAATACATACAACATTGAGTGAGTATAAACAATGTAAGAAATGTGAGCGAAATAAAACTAATTGCAATTTATGTGTGTTGGGGTCATAAAAAATATACGATAGCAGAATTTCATTATGTAGGTCATAAACGTCAAAGTGGCAAAATTGGTAACACCAACAGCAACAGCAGAGAATTAAGTCAGCACTGACTGAGGCAGCAAGATCGTAAATTTTCTACAGAATAATATGCAAAAGAAAATGCAAATGCATAGTGAATATTGTAATAAAATAGGGTGCTTGATAGGAAATATAATAAGCTTGATTTATAGAAAATATTTAATTTAAAATATTAAATATTATCAAAGTTGAAATTTCAAATTTTGCATAATTTTATGAAATCCACACATGTCATATTTGCTGTATCAGCGTGCAATTTACACATTTTTTTTTTTTGCTGCAGAAACTTTTATTGGTTCAATAAATTCAACAAATAATTGCATCAATTCAATGAGTTTTTAGCGCATAATGCGGTATCAGATGAGTTGGCCTCAAGGTATTCCAATTGTGTGTTTACACGCGCGCACACACACACACACACTCATGGACTTATGGCATTTGTTTGATTGCTCGTGTATACAACGACTATGTTGCATAATATTTGTGCGTGCTTTTTCTCATTAAATGCAATTCATTTCAATTCAATTTCATTGCAATTCAATTTGCCGCCAATCCAATTCGATTGAATTCATTTCATTTCATTAAATTTTCTATCATTACGCTACGTTTCATTCCGCTGTTTCATTAAGTAATTTATCAATTAAATTCGCATTAAGTCGACAGTGCCGACCGACAGACAGACGCAATGCCAAAAATAACAATGCAGCGCAGCATTGCACGAGCAATTGTCGAGCAAATGTATGTACGTCAATGTTGAGTTTGCAAAAGTTTTCAAAATGATTGGCATGATGTTGAAAAAAAAAAAAATGTTGTATGTAACCATGGGCTTAAGACGGTTTTTATTTGGTAAAAATTAAAGAAAGAAAGAATTTTTTATATAGGGGATTTTAAGTCTTTATCATTACTATGCTTAGAAACAATCAGACTTATAACATTTACGGGACAGTATTGCATAAAATTGTAATCGTTTTTGATGGAAAAGTTTTTTAGAAGGCACAAGTTCACTGAGTAGATTAATTTGGGATCTTTTTCAATTAATTTCCATGTCTGACGCATACTGTCATTGACACTATTTAGTTAACTACACAGCTTTTCCCATCACATGTCATTTTCATCTCTAAACTTTCCGAACAATTACATCCTAAATGAAAAAATTTCGAAGGACTAAAATGTGCGCAATTTGAAATCCAGGTTTACTGACCGCTAACTACAAAAAATAATTTTATAGAATTTTTCAAATCGGAACGTTTTCTCTCATCAAACATACTGCCAAGACCATGCTACGAGCTATAACTATCTCAGATCGAAGTTGAAAGTTCACCTGGGTGGACAGCACTTCAGCAATGATGACGAATTCAAGGGGAAAGTAAATCAATTTTTGAATTATCATCTTTTGGTATTCAAGCATTTTTATTGAAACTTCCCTACAGTACAGCCGAAAGCGCAAAAACATATTGAAAGCATGGGAAAATGAACACCAGCACACCAATGGCTTAAGGCGCACCGAATATTCTGAATTTTTCCCCAGTATGGTGAATTTTGGAAATTCTGCTGGTGGCCGTAGTGGTGTCTGCAACAGCAATTAAAACAATTTTCAGTCGACAAAATAAATGAATTTCAGTTTACTGATGCAAAAGTGTCTACGCTTTTGTTGTTATTATCGATGTTGTTGTGCAGCATGCGTATGTAATTTTATTAAATCTCCTTACGCTTTAATGACAATTCCATGCCTAAAGGGATGATTGCTATAATTTTCATATAAGTGATGCCAACTGTGTAATGAGACCTTAACTTGCCGCAGCAATAATTTCAGGGACATGGGAAATTTCAGGAATTGTGATTTCTAGATTCTACTGAATTATGATACTAATGACTTATACAACATAAACTCGATTTAAAATCGATGCTTAATATAAAAAAGTATGTTACATAATTTTTGCCGTTTTGTTTTTGAGCAATTAATACTCAAAAAAACTACGACTTAAATGTATATCCTTCTTTTTGGAAGATTTTTCCCCACTTTATTTGAGCACAATTTGCTTTTTAATTTTCTTGCTACAAATTTTGTTTACTTTATAAAAATTAGTGAAAAAGTCTTTAATAAAATTTTTACACAAAACAATTAGAAAAATAAATTGCTATTTAATTTATGTATATAATCTGCAATTTTCTTTCTTTGTAAAGTTCGCCGCTGTAATTGAGTTACAATTTTTGTTGCTTCATTTCGCATTATGTTTTTACTTCTTTCCCTTTTGCTGTCACGCTGTTGTTAATTATTTTACACAACAGATTACCTGCTGCAAGTTAATAATCTTCTTAAGTCCAGCATAATCACTGTATGTCCCTCTGCCTTACGTGAATAAGCTGGCTGAAAGCATTACACAGTCAGCAGCTGAATGAATAAAAAAAAAATTGCTAATGTAATTACTGTAATATATCAAGGCATAACAAGGGAAACAAATACAGAAAAATTCGTTCGTTTTTTTCGATATGTAAAGTAACGCCATAATAAATTTTTATAGTCCTTTGTTGTCCTTCATTCAGCATATGGTAAAATAATAAAATTTACTTGTAAAGCGTAGAACAAAATTAAATTGCTTTTTGAATTGCTAAAAATGTTGAGTGTAATGTAATAATAAACGTAAAAATGTGCGTTAAAAGAAAACAAATTAAACAATAAGAGCCAGAGTAGGATAAAAATAAAAGAAAAGAGCAATAACAATAATTTAAATGTATATTAGAGTACATTGGCAATGGCGTGACAGTTACTTCCTTGAAAATGTCGTAATTATGTAGTTAATGTAATCCGATATGTAAATTATAACATTGGTCCTTGAGCGAGTGCACAGTGAGGGTGCCAAATTGTGCCAGCATTTTATTTCTGTTTACGAGTGGTTAATGTCTGTTTAAGTATTAAATTTTATTTTTCAATAGGAAATACTCTGCGAAAACGATATGCTTTAAGTCAGAAAAAGCAACGTGGATGCACTTGAATCTGCTGCAGCTTGAGTTTTAAGAATAACTTCATTTATGTTAACTGATATTTTAAGTTTTGTCAGTATGTTTTTCTATAAAAAAAAAATCTGCAAAGTCTGAATATAATTATTATCAAATGCAAGATTATGTCACGTTCATATTATGCACCGTTTTTTTACTATCCTATTACAGCAACAAAACATCCTTGCATCCCTGCTGACTATATATTACCACAGCCAACGACTGTGCAAGTTTAATGTAATCAAATCTAAAACGCATTTATCCCACAACAAATCGATGAGTTACGCGAGCGTTATACGAGATCGAAATCAAAACAGAAGAAGCAGCGTTTCACAATATCAAGGACATACAGACGCTTGTGCACAAACATACAATATATGACGCACACTTAAGCAAACATAAAGATGAGTACTTAAATACTCTTATGAGCACAAGTAAATAGATAAGTTTTATAGAGCATAAAAAAAGCAAACAAATCATATTTGTGAGTCGTATGCACTCGTACACTCCTTGCAATGCAATGCGCGCGCGCTCCTCTTCAAGTCCAGTTGGTGTTGACAGGCAGGTAACTTTGAGTGCTGTTGTTTTTGCACTAAAGGATATCAGCTCCAGTTACCCTTACAGCAAAAATATAAAATCTATGACAACAATAAAAGCAAAAAATAGAATGGAGAATAAAACATCGAAAGAAAAACATCACTGACTTGATGCTTCATTAAAATGCATGAGCCACGTTAACGTTGCTGACATGAAGTTGCTGCTGCTGCCGCACTTACATTGGTTTAACTGTGAGATGCAGCGATATGAATGGAACGTAGTTTGAGAAAATTTTCTTTATAACGGTGGGGGATCTTAATTAAAAAAAAAAGTTTTTATAAACTAAAGGGTTAAGGGTAGCATAAGTCATAAGCAAATAGTGCTGCTTACCCATACTTATACCAAGAAAACTACTATACAACTTAATTCAAAATCTTATGTTTGAAATTTAGTTTCTCAATAATATGTTACTTTTCGTTCAATTTTAATTCATTATTATTTATCTTAAACAATACATTTTTTTAACATTATGCAATCTCAGGGTATACAGCCAGCATATGCTCCTTTCAAACTATTTGCTTGCTATATAAAAGAACATAGATTCAGTAGAATAAGAAAATGGAAAATTGCAAGTCAAGAGAAAGACCCTGAAACTCTGATATGTAGGCGAAAAAATGAAAAAATCAGTTAAGTTCTTAACGGAAAAACAAAAAAGAAAAATGTAACGCAAAAATTTTTCTCCCTTCAACTATATGTGTAGGTAAGTTAAAAGTTAAGAAAATATGATAAAATATTCTGGCAAAAGATTCTTCGCTTCACCTTAACAAGGAGTTAGTGCATGTCGCACTTTTTTTTTTTTTTTCTTTACATTTGCATAAGTGTATGTGACTGCAAGCAGCTAAAATTGCACCACTCAAAAAAAAACGTGTTTGTGTGGAAATAAGATTTTTGTCTTACGTGATATACCGCAGTATACAAAGCGTGCTAGCTATACTTCCTATTTGCAGTAATAAGCTGATGAGCTTGCATGAATTTGCATTAGCTTATAAAAACATTCGCTGTTAAAAAGACTTTGCTTGAGTTTTGAGTGTCAAACGCTTGATTGGCAGCAAAAAAAAACATAAGACATTCCTATGTGTTCTGTCTATGTGGCTGCGTAGCTATAAAATCTTTGCTGCTATATTTCTATGCTATGCTGTTGAGTCAAATATGTTCAAGCTTCCGCATTAGTAAAAGTAAATTAAAGAAAATCGTATAATTTTCCATAAACCTACATACAAAAATCTGCTGCTTTTAATGGCAACACCATACCATGCCCATTAAAACATACTCATCATCGTCTTCAACAAAAATTGGTACAACACTCAGTAGAACAGAAATTGAAAATTCATTTCCCAAACACTTAATACAATTGAATTTCAAAATGTGGTTAACCACAAAATTCCAAATGTTGGCAGCCCATAGAAAAAGAAGAGTAGCAACAGACAGAGTGTGAGAGAGAGATGTAGTGCAATAAATTGACTATAGAAATATTTGTTACTTGAATTTTGATTGACCCATGGTCAATGCCAATATCACGTCCGACGTACACAATTTATCCAACTCGGCTGCTTAAGGCTTTAGTTATCTACAGCGTCTTGTAAGCAGCTGCACATACACACACACACACACATACACTATGCTGCCCATTCACCATCTTCTGTAATACCAAAATAATAAATCTCAATAAATTTCAAGTGGTTGCTTAAACTACACGTTTAGCGTCGTTCGTGTTTCTTATTCAGTGTCAGCATGAAATTTTTAACATCTGACATTTGATGGAGAGATTTTTGTGTGTGGTTGACCCAGCGCTTGTTATACGCTAACATACAAATACAGGCACACATATGCTTTTTTTCCACTAACATATACATATGATCTTTTACTTAACAAAAAAAAAAAAAGGAAATCAATCGCATTTTGTTGCAGCAAAAAAACAGTATCGATTCATTGATTTCTTGCTGTTTTTTCTATCGATGCTTTTAGTTTTTTGCCGTCATTTTTTATTTTATAGTCTTTTACATGTAGAAAAATATTTTGTTAAAAGAATTAATTTTATGCAAATGCTGGATCAAAAACCATCGCTAGAACAGGAAATACGTTGATTGTGGATATGTTGGAAAGAATTGAACAATTAACCCATTTAATATTTTTGCTTCAAATTTTAATTTAGCAGTTTGCTAATGCAAATTTAACTTCGATTACGTTTACCCTGTCTTGATATTAATTGCTTAACACACGGCTTAGAGATTTGGCTCAACATTTTTGCGTGCTGCTTTAATTCTTCTCAGTGTATTTGATGTATGTTTATTTAAAGAAAAGCGAAAGATAAAATAACTTTGCTTAAAGTGATATAATTTTTTTTTCGCTGCTGTTTGATTTTTATTTGAAGAAAATTGATTGCCTCTGTCGTTGAATAAAAAGAAAAACACAGCAAAAATAATTCAATGTTTTCAATGCCTTTTTATCCCTCTATCATCACTTGTATTTTTTTTTTTTTTTTTTTTTTTGTCTGGTTTTATTTAATTGAAAGTCACAAACTTTTTGGTTACGATTTTAAATGCATTCGGATCGCTTTTGTCTGACATTTTGATGGATCTGAAAACTTGTGAAGGCCAACATACATACACATATACAAGAAATGTGTGTGTGTGTGTGTGTCATTTTACATGTGAAGTTGGTTCGCTTTGTTTGAGTGCATAGTATATTATTCATGTAAATGGCAAAATGAACAGGCAGCATGTCAATTAGGTTTCTTGCTTTACATTACAGTGAAGCTTTGCATAATTTTGGGGAATTTTAATAACCTAAAAATGATAATGCGTATGAAATTTTTACCATATGCAGATATTTCATTTTGAATTTTTTTAATTACACTAGAGAACAAGCTAGTGAATAATTCTTGATTCCGAATTTATCGTATATATTCTATGGTCCTGCTGAGATGATAATTAAAAAATGTAAATTAAATATTTACCATACATCTTTAATTTTGTATTTTTTGTTTACGCAGGGCCTCAAATATAAAATTATTTTTTATTCGAGTTTTACGTATATATTCTTTGGTGCTCTGGTCCCGCTGAGTTAAGAAATCTCCAACATTTTGCTCAGCTGGCTCTGGCTTTTAAGATGCACATATATGTATAGTAAAACATTTTATTTTTGACTTAAGGCTTTTGACAACCAACAAATCTGCCTAGACATAACTGGCATTCCCTAAATTAAGCAAATCAATTTTTTACCTAAAAGTATGCAAAATATATCAGAATTACTCTTTAAAAAATTATAACTTCTGAACTTGATAACCTATTTGAATAAACTAGCTATTGCGAAAAATATTTTTTCTGATCTTGATGATTTTTTAATAAAAGAAATTTTTTTTGAATTAAATATTATATATATTTTTTATTTAATATATTTTGACATCAATATATCATTTCAATAATTGAAAAATTTTCTCTTTTCAGTTGGCTTACAGAGTGGTAAGTTATGAGCTTATGAATTTCAAAAAAACAACCTATTTTTTAAGGTTTTTAGTATTTTCTATTAAGTTTACCAAAAATTTTAAATGTCAGACCTTTTTAATGCCTAAACAGAGCTTAACATAACAACGATTTAAAATATGGCAAATTTTTCTCCAAACTGACTCTTTTGCAGTTAGCTTGTACTGAAGCTTTTTTGGCGCCTTCTGGAGTATTTCAAATATTTGCATGATAGCAACCACAGTTTCTAATATATCGGTTTACCTGAATTCTAAAATTTATTTCTTGTTTTGTTATGAGAATTCAAAATTGTTAAGAAATAAAAATATCGGAAAAAAAGCAAGATAGAGATATATTTAATTAGACAAAAGTTTTAAGATTTCTAAGGAGTTATTAACCTTAAAACCAGATTTCAATTATGCAGACCTATATATTGACTTGTATTCCATGGGGAAAAAATAGTTATGTTTGGTTTATGTTGTTTTTTATTTATGATTTTTAATTTTTGGGTTACTTAACAGAACAACTATTATCAAAATTTTATCTTCTATACATATATTAAAAAGTTTTAAACTACACAATATCACTACTATTGTCATCTAAAGAACTGCGACTTAGTGTAAACATGGGATTTGAGTAAAGTTAATTAACTTTTATTTCTTAAGCTTTTTGATTTACTGCACAAAACGAAAAATCAAAAAAAAAAAGAAAACAAATATTGAGACAAGCACTGACTCAACTCGATTTTGTAAATACGTCATTCAATCTTATCGTAATTCAGTATGAAATCGTAACGACTTTTGTCGATTGTAATTTTATTTTTCCACTAGTTGGCAACAATATCTGCTGTCTCTGCCTTTCGACAAGATGTCGTTGTCATTTTTATAATTTTTTGCTCTCCTTTTTTCTGCACCTTGTACTATTTTGCCCGCTTGTAGCAGTGTCTGTTTGCCTGCCAACAAACATCAAGTTTAATGAAATTCAATCTGCATTTGCCAATCTTGCACACCCATCTAAAAGATTGTGCACTGAATCCATGTCTTTTATTATTTACTTTTCACTACCACCCACTATGGCTCCAATTGGCCTTGGAAGTTTGGTAAAAGTTGGCCATCACTATAGTCAATTTGTTGGCATAGTCACTGCGGCAGCGCTCTGTAACCTGATTCACTGAATGAAATTGAAAGCAAAATTTGTATACGAACTGCCCTTCAAACAACAGCAGCAGGAACTGAAATGCAAAAAAAAAATAAAATGTTTTGACTAAAGTTTAAAGCAAAACGTAACCATAGCATTACCAACTACATCGAGATAACTATTTAGTTTTTGTTTTTTTTTTGTAGAAAATATGACTGTATGTGTGTGTGTAATTGGGTATATCGCTTCAAAGTCAGTCAATAAAGTACTTTCGATTTTTTTCTTTTTATCAAATAGAGCACGTTAAAAATACACAAAAATAAAAACTTAGTGTGCACATATGCTTTGCAATAGCATTAAATTAATTTTATAGTGGGTGATTCAACTGCCGCCAATGGATTTTTTTTTCTTCATTTATATAAACAGAAATTTAAATTTTCAAATATGTCGTTATAAAATTGAATCACCCTAATGATAAAATTTTATTAATTAGTAAAACTCCCACATTGTACCTAAATAATATTGCTGATTGCTTTGGCGTCAGCAATTTTGCTTTCCCTCCCAGAACCATTCCCACTCCCAAAGTATATTAGCAGCAATAACCCGACTGTCATAACTGTGAGATTAAATCTTTTTGCAGGTTATAATAAAAAGCAATGTTTCTGCTGTTGCCATTATGTCTGGCATAAAATTGTGGTGGCGACTAAAATCATAGTCAGTGCACACACACATATGGGTGAGTTTTGCTCGTATGCTCTGTGAAAACGAATTAAGAAAGAGCGAGCATCATCAAAATCGATATATTTTTGTGAAATAGCGGAGGCGTAGACAATCTGATAGCTACCTCATATGTGCAGGTGCCAAGCTTTCAATTCGCATAAAAAGTATGTGCGCACTTTGTGCAGAAAGTAGTAGAGGATTTCTATCTCAATTTCAAATTCTAGCTCATAAATATGCAAATAACATTTGCAAAGCCACACATACCTGTGTATACGTACGTATGCATGTAGCTGGTGAGTGCTATGTGGTGGTAGTGGTGCTACAACGCCAAGCATATGGGAAATTTGGAATGTTGATTCAGCGGTTTTTCAACTTGAAGAACGCAACTTCCGAAGGAAATTGGAATAAGCAATAGATAGTGGGGCTTAAATTATCAATAGTTTTGAATTCATTTTCAAAGTAATTGATACTAAAAAAGTCTTTAATATGTTATTTCAATTTATTTACTTTAAACAAAAAGTTGTCAGGTTATGTAAGACAATTTTGTAGATTTTTGTTAACACTTTTCATATTATGTTTCTTTTTAGAAACGTGTTTATGTGAGACATTTGATAATCAATTTGTTTGACATTTTTTAACTTCATACAACAGATATGTAAAAAAATATATATACAATTGTGAAATTTGTGGCCGCAACAAAGCAAATTTATTTATTTAAATGATGGTTAAAAAAAAAACCAGCACAATTTATAGCAAAACGAATTACGTGAAAAATTGTTTGCACAAAACAATAAAAATGATTTTTATTACTTGCTGGTATCAACTATGTATATCCTCAAAAGTACTTATTCTTACATTTGACATTAGTTTATTTACCTGTGTGCACACACATTAAAAAATCCCAAATGAAAACACAAAAGTTAGGCATATCCAGACTTTGCATAAATTTTCAACAGCGTTGTTAAATTCGCTTAAAATATTCAATACACGTAGTGCTGTTAAAACGTGCGCGGGACCCGCACTACTATTTTACACTTTACACCTACTACTACAGAATTCTACATACATACATATATCCATTTACTGACATATTTTATGTTCTTTCGTGTATAATATATTTTTTTTTTTTTTTTGTAAAGGAGCATTGCATTCGCAGTCATTCGTCCGATATGCGCGTCGGCCACGTGACAAATGCACACAAGAGCGCGTTTAAAAACAAAAAAATTCAAAAAAATAAATTTAAAAAACATAAAAATCCAGTCGACTGTAAACATGTTAATGTAGTCTAGTGGCGCAGATCAGGATCAAGATAATAATGTGCCTCAAGTGCCAGTGACACGGTATATGTAGGCAAAGTGTGAGTGCTTTTTAGTGGAAATGTATATGCGATACCACGCTGTCTCTCTGACAAAGCCATTTATTCTTAAATATTTTATTGCGTTTCACCGTACACTTCACTTTTGGCGTAGGAAAAAGTAAAACCACGACCAATTTATCCAATGCTGCAATGTGATCCAAGCAAGCACTTAAAAAAAATTTTATCTTTTATCTTTTACCTTTTATCTTTTATCATTTATCTTTTATCTTTTACCTTTTACCTTTTACCTTTTATTTTTTATTTTTTATCTTGTATCTTTTATCTTTCATCTTTTATCTTTTATCCTATATCATTTATCCTTTATCCTTTCTCCTTTATCATTTATAATTTATCCTTTATCATATATCCTTTATCTTTTATCTTTTACCCTAAATCTTTTATTCTTTATATCTTATTTTTTAACTTGAAACTTCTTCGAATTGCGCAATTTTTTTCCAGTGCAATCAAAGTGTTACTGCTTACCTTTACCAGCTCTGCCACTGCCACTCACAAACAAAATCCACAAAAACCACGCGCACGCCATTAGCATAACATGTACAACAACAAAAAAACATCAGCAGCAACAACAACAACAATAACTGAAAGCAGCATGTAAATCAGTAGCATCAACAGCAGTAGCACCTTGACACCATCTTTAGATTTTATCAACAACATCAGTTGTACCACTGAATGGGATGATGCTGCCCTAGTCCTAGCAGCTTTACGTTGAGATCAAGCGAAAGTGTTTTATTTGCCGTGAGAAGAGATGAAGTCCTTTTTAAGAGCTTCAAACGAAATCGTACTCATCCTGTTGTTTTCAGTTCAGTTGCCCCGCTGTGTCCTTTTTGTCTATACGCTTTTGCTTTGCTGCTGTTTTTTTTTTTTTTTTTTTTTGTTTTTTTCTTTTGCTGTTATTGGTGCTTTTGCAATTGTTGCAAGTATGTAGGTGCAAAAAGGTAAAAAATCGTAGCATGCTTTCGTGGGAAACAAACTGCAAAGTAGTAAATCCAATCGACTTTTGTGAGGATTACAATTTCATGAGCTCTCAATATACACAAACATATAAACTCACTTACTCATACATATGCAGTGCAGTGATACACCTATATACATTCACATATAAAAGTCCGTGCAGCACATATGCCAGTATGTATGTGTGTGTGTGTGTTTGAGTGTGCAAAGATAAAAAGTCAGTAGAATCTCTTACATTTTAACCAGAATTCAGGACAATATGTGAATTTTTTTGTGCTTTCTGATTTTGCTGTGACAGCTGCAATTGTATAAGTATGCGTGGAAGACAATATGCTTTATATAAAAGTACAGTGTATTTAAAAGTTGTTGCGATTCATCATGAATCACAGCAAATATCGACAAAAGTTAAACTTCATATTTTTTTAATAGTAATATGTAGGCAGAAATATGTGCTATCGTGGTAAAGGATTGGATTCTTATAACCACAAAATTACTTGACTTAATAGGCAGGATAAGAAATATTATTCGAATAGGATATGGGCCATTTACTTAACACAAGAAGAGTTGAATTATGCGCTCAAATCAAAATTAAGGCAAGTTATCGTACGCCTAAGAATGCGATTTTAACGAATTTATTCCCACTAAGCTTTCAATTTTGTACCTTTTTCATTGATAAAAATATTTTTAAGATGATCTTTCGATTTTAATGTATTTGAACCACATACATTTTGGTTTTATTGTTGCAACTCACTCAATTCAATTTCATTCAATTTAATATAATTTTCGAAGGAATTCAGTAAATTCGTGAAATGTTCAAGTGACATCACTGTTGACTTAAAAAAATTAAGTTGACCACAAAATCGTGTTGTTGTTGCTGCTTTTATGCTCTTTAAGCTACCAGCTCTATTATTTATACTTATTACACAAATGACACATAATGGCTGCAAAGACAGTTGCACAAATTTACAATAACACTCAAACGCTCAAACGCTGTATGCCGTCCAAGGATATACAAAAATCACAAGGACAAAGGCAAAATGCAATAGTGACGTTCAACTTTCTACTGCAACTACAACAGTTTAAATTAAAAGTTCACTTATTTACGGGATATGAGTTAGGAGAGAAGATGCAAAAAAAAAATTTAAATTGAATCTATAAGTTGTAGTAAATTTTTATGTTTTTTTTTTTAGGTTCTTTTGCTGAATCAAAATAAACTCAGAAATTTTTGTTAATATTAATACTTCAATTAAAATTGCAATTTTTTTATTTACATTTGGCTTAGTTAAGTCAAACGCAATAGCTTCCATTTCTTCTTCATAAAAGTTCTGAAGGATAACGAAATTCTGTTGCTCCAGAGAAGCTAATTGACAAATCCACTTTTCAATAATTCGTTTTGAAAAAACTTTAGAGATAAGCATTGCATCCTGGCACTCGCATGTTAGAGAAAACTTAAGTATTAAGGATATGCATAGTATTATATAAGTTATGTAGCTCTTGTTGTAAGTTTGCTTATGTTTACTTGCAGCAAGCATTCAAAGTAATCAAAATGTACCACAGTTCAAAACTGCGTTATTATTGTCGACAAAAGAGGAAATGTAGTAGATTTTGAAAACTTTCTGAGAACTTTAAAAAGAGAAACGGAGATGCGTTAAGTTGCTGAACACAAACAGTGCTAAACACTGATTTAGGTTAACCCATTTTAAACTTAAATTCTTTAGGAGAAATAGTATACTGTATTTATAATTTTTGTTATTTGAAGATTGAGTATTTAGTTATAGTGCTATGTATATCAATTATGTAGGAACTGGCAATTATATATATTAATTTTTTAAAATTAAAATTATATAATTTTTCTCAAAATGTCTTTTCATTGAGCGCTTTTGCCGAAATGCGTTAAGTTTTCAATGGTAGCCCATTACTGTCATATTGAATTTTCTTTGCTTTTTGTTTTGAACACAATCAAATCTGGTTGACAAAATATATATATCTCTTTTAACATTACCCCTACATGCTCCCAATATTGTGCTCTTATTGCTCTTGCATTAATGCTGCAAACATTTATGTCAGCAAAGCAAAGGAAACAGAAAATGCAAGAAGATAACACAAAAATATTAAGCAGCAAAGTTAAATTCCTTCAACATTTGATAACCTTAGAGGCTTCCCGAATAAGTGCATTACTTTTTGGGGTGTCTTCCTTTTAAGAAGTTGTTATCCTTAATGCTGCCGAAGCGTTATTTCAGAAAGACAAACAGTCCGATGAGATTAAAAGAATGAAGAAGCATAAAATGGACAGCAGGATGCTTTCAATGCTTGGTCGCTTGACTTGCCGGTTGGCTTGTCAGGACTGACAGAGTGACTTTTGTCGTATTCTCCATATAAAAGTAAAACTTTTGCATTTTCCTAGGATTTCCTTGATTCTGTTAAGATATTATTTTCCTAAAGTTTTTTTTTTTTTTTTTTTTCTTGTAGCAATACTTATTTTATTCTACTTTCTCCTCTTAGGTCGTAAAATTTTATATTAAAACATTTTAGTATTTGTATTTTCGTTTCTTGTTTCTTTAAGTATTTGTTGCTTTCTTTAGGTTTTGCGTTATTTTAACTTTTTTGTTTCATAAACAGAATTTTTCGTAAGTTGTTCTTCCTTATATGGTATAGTTCTTAGCTAGCAAGCTGAGTTCTAATTGGTACGATAATTTTATATAGGACATGTTATATATAAGCACTTGTTTATGTTTTCTAAATATAAACGGTTTTGACCGGGACTGTTATTCTACTCATGGTGACGAATTTTCAAAAAATTATACCAAGCGTGTGAGAAATGGATTTTGAGTTTTCTTTCTAAGAAAATGAAGTAAAATTATTAGCAATCAACTTATGCCATAATAGCGGTTGAAGTATAAAAAATTAGCAAATTTAAGATAAATTAATCCGATTGTCACATTGCTTTCACAAATAGAACAATAAAATTTTACCCTTGTTTCCAGCTCGTACTCATCATACATAACATTTCCTGTAAAAACTCATTTCCTGGCAATTGTCTCATAAAGTTACGTTACACTTTCCTGATCCCGCTGCAGCTAAAACATTGCTTAGTACAATTCAATTCAAGTCGACAGCAGCATTCAATGCAAATGATTCCCATGGGAACGCATTTAGCTTCAGTTGTTAGTGTCCTTAGACTACAGGGATTATAAGGATTTTGCACTCATATAATTATATCCGAATTGTTTATAGGTGCAAAAAAAGTAATGAAGAACGCCATAAAACACGCTAAAAAGTATATGCAAATGCAGTAAAAGTAGCTTCTTGAAAAACTACGAATGTGAGGAAATCTATAGCGCTTAAGACGCAAGCTGTGTATAATTTTTACTCAAGTTGACTTCAGACTGATTGTAGAAAATTATAGTGCTGTTTCAGGTTGATGTTGGTTACAAGTAGTAATAGGGTATTCAGCAGAAATTTTTACATATATTTGAAGCCACTTTTATAGCATAACTATATATTAACATTACTCTCACGATTTTCATTCATTTATTTTCTGTTTTCATTTCTTACTGTTTTCTTACTATTTATTTATCACTTTTCACTTGCCACATATAATTGATGCACTTACACTTCACTTACATCTTTTCACCTACGACGTATCACTTAAAAATTTTTACTTGTAAAATAATATGTGATATTATCATCCAACTTATCACTTTCTAAATTTCACTTTCAATTTATCAAAATGAAAATATTACTTATCACACTTAAAAAATGGTCCTTATCTCTTGCTCCTATTTACTTATTACTTTAAATTTTTACTTATTATTTACAACATATCTGTTATCATTTCTCAAGTGATAAGTGTAACTTTATCTGCTTTCATTTATCATATTAAAAATATCACTTATCATATATTATTGAAAAGGCAGTTTATCACTTAAAAGTTTTTACTTTAAAAGTGATAAGTGATTTAATGCAGCCATTGGAAAATTTCGCTTTACACTAATCACTTAAAATATTTTTCTTTGAAATTTAAATACAGTTTTCCTTTATATTTTTCTTGTCTGGTCACTCTAACTAAACAAGATGTTAATCTCTCTGACGGTTCCATTCGATAGCAAGCAACTATTTTGAGTACTCCAGCAGCTGTATGGCTCATATTTCAACAGCTCCGCTCTACTTTTGTTACTTTATTTTCATTTAATGTCAGTGGTACTGTGTTATGCAAATAAAGCCTTTTGTTCTTTGCTGCAAATGATGATTACTATAATTATACTGATGATGATGTTGGTGTCTTTTCAAAAAAATTACTTTCCAAATGCTAACATAGCTGCTGCCACGTCATCTTTACTACGTCTTCTACTGTTTTTGTTGTTGTTATTGCTGTTACTGCTGAATGTGCACTAGACTTTACCCCACAATTTCTAATTACATTTCTCAAATAAATGTTTTTGTTTTTGTTTTTGTAGTCTTCGTTATTTTTGTTTTCATTTTCGAAATTGAAAATGAAATTGTTAAAATACAAAGTTTTGCTTCTATTGTTTCACAACAGGTGTCATCTTAGGGTTAGGGTAATTTATTTAATTCCAGCAACGTTTCGTTTTCTACACTTTTTCGCCTCTCTATTTGTATTTATCTTTCTTTGTTTAAATGTGAGTACTTGTGTTTTTGAAATGTTAAATTAAATCATCTCTTCTTCTCCTACTAACGCATAAGTTCTTGATGAAATTTTAATTTTTGCATTTCAATTTAGACATTGAATGATTGAGTTTTGTGTAACCTACTTGCAAACAAAAGGCTTAATTAAGTTAAGATAGTTTCAGTGAAATTTAAGATTTTGCTAGTTTTTTCGAAGCATTCGTATTGAAAATTTAAAATGCACATTTATATGAAAAGTTTGTTTTATTTGAGTACAATTTGTAACATACTTTATTTTACGTATTCTAAAGTACATGGAATATTTTAAAAAAAATAAAATATATTAATTAAATTATATATTTAATTAAATTAAAGTTACTCATACGACGTGTTGTGAAACAGAAAAATAATATTAGCTTTAATTTATTGGGTGAAGCCAATTTATGTGTATATGTTTATAGAAAATTGAACGCAAAACACTCAAATAATGCAGAGCTGTCGAGAAAAGGTTTCTTGTGAAAAGCAAATAAGAAAAAAAAAATGCATTGTTCTTATAATGCGCTTGATTGGTGCCAGTGTTGTATATCCGTTCTTTATAATTTCATACAGCGCACTGTTTGCTCATGCAGATTTCCTTCTGAAGCGTTAAACTGACAGCTGTTGCCTTAGACTGTGATGGTTTCGCTCTTCTTTTTTTTGCTTCATAAGTTCTGTTTGTATTTTTAAAAGTTCAATAGAAATGGAATTTTTATTTTTTTGATACTTCAATTCATTTTTACTTTTTACATTTGCTAATAATACTCGTAACATAGTTTGTATATTGAAGAAGTAAAGTTTTGAAGTTACAAAGAAGTACAGTATCAAACCTTCAATGCTAAAGCACTGAAATAGTTAACTACTGAAGTATTGAAGCACTTAAATATTGAAGTACTATATTGCTACTTTAATTTAAAACATCTGCTTTGAAATACTTTAGCACTAAGCCAACAAAGTGCAGCCAAAGCATTTAAATATTTAGTTTTTATGTATTAAAGTACTAGTTTATTGAACTACTGAAATATTGAAGTACAAAATTTCTTATTCAACTAAAAATGTTACTTTTGATATACTGAAATATTGAACCAATAAAATACGGCAAATATGTTGAAATACCTATACTTTGCAATATTGAATGACTTACATAAGTAATAATGTAATGAAACTTTGAAATTTTTAAGTATCAAATTATTGTATCGATTCTTTACAATCCAATACCAATATTTTTTATCACCGACAACAATCACGTCTTGTCCATGTCTTAACACTAACGCATTTTCACCACCACTGCTTCTATGAACCACACTGTCATTCAATAGTTTCCGCTTCCGTGATAAAACAAATTTCCGCTTTTCAACGCTTGACGCTGCGGATAGAAAACAGAAAAAACTATTTTGCATTTAAATAAAACCTCGCAAAGCAGCAACGACGCGTAAATGCAAAAGAAAAATGAGTGTTACAGAATGAAGCAATCCAGCAGTGTTAGAAAATATTACTTGGAATTATCTAATGGTGCTTTGTGGTGGAATTTTCTTGAATTTTGTAGAAAATTTTCTATCTTTCATTAGAAGCAAGAAGTGAAATGCCTTGCATTGTAGAAACAAAGAAAACTCATTTATTCGAAGAAAATTTTACAGCTACAAAAAAAAAATGGAAATTTTAAATCTCTGCGAATACGAGCACAATCAGTCTTAATACTCTATGGCAAATATTCATAAGAATAACTAAAGCCCTAGGGAATATGCTACAAATTATTTTATTGAAAATTTTGCTATTACGTGGGAGAAAATCACAAGAAAACATAATGAGTAGCAGAAAAAAAAAATTTTATTTTTCATAAAGAATTTATAAATAAAGAATATTAAATTAACTGTAGTTTGTATGCTAAAGGGGCTAAATTTAATAAATTTTGCCATTACAAAAAAACTTTTTAAGATTTCAGCTGCATCTTATTGCACTTTAAATTTGTTAGCATTGACTTAACGACATTTCCGCAAGCATTTATTGAAATTCTCCCCCTTTTATTATTTCAATAGAAGCTAACACACCTGTCGAGTTGTGCTAAGTGCTGCTGCTGCTGCTGAAATTGCTGCTTTTTATGTAAATTCTGCACAAGAATCAATAGTTTTATATGCAAATTTGCAAACTCAATTCAAACAAACGGCAATGCGGAAAAACAAGTCATCTTTGAGCTATATAAAGTACAGGAGAGTGGCTCTTCTTTAAACATTTCAATAATTTATTGTACTAACGCAACCTTTATTTTTGCTGGAAAGATACCATACCACGGAAAGGTACTAACTGTTCCTCAATTAAGAAGTTTTCGCCAGGTATATATTATTTTTTTAAAGTTGTTCTTGATAATATTCCAAAGATCCCTGATATGTTCTTGTCATCAAAATGTTCGAATATTTCACGTACACTCTAATGGAATTCATTTTAAAACTGATATTTTACCAATACTAAAAATATTTCCTGGTGCCATTGTGACTCAAATTTTTTTATGTAAAATCATAACAATAAATGTAAATTTTACGTTTCATTCATTCCTCAACGGAATACGAGTCTTACGAAATTTTGTCATTGCTGCATATATAATGAAAAATGTAGTCTCTTTGGTTTACGTGGAATTAGTTCTTGCTATTATTATTTCTATCTACTGTACTGAAAATTGCTGAAAACTCGTGCTAAGAGTATTGAAATTGTACCGCTTAAGGCCGAATTAATGATGGAAGTTGTGAAAACAATTACTGTATGCTGAAATTCATGACATAAATACTGGAGCAGAAAATTTCAATTCAAAATTGTTGGCACGAAAAATATTTGCTTCATATGTTGCAAATATTTTAATTATATTATATAACTGAAAAAACAAATAATATGCTTAAAATTAAAATTTTTTGAAGAGGAAATATAATATAAAAATTAATATTCAGCACAACTGTTAAAGTCTCCGCTGTTTAAGTTAAGATGACTTAAAGAAAATTTCAAAAATCCAATTCTTTTGTGCTTAAAAATTCAAGATTTCTAACTTATTCATTTCTGACAATAATTACACTACAAAAACATACATTGCTGAAAAGTCAACATATGTTAAATGACAATTTTGCTTTCATTACAACACTTCATCATCATCACTTGTCAACTGTTTGTAGCCAACCGGATTCATTTTATGTGAAAGAAAATCTCTTGCATAAAAGTGCAGCTATAAATTTACTCTATAGAGTTTTTCTATAGCCACAAATGATAATTTACCAGCAGCAACATTGTGTTGCTATAAAATATCCACCCTCACCAAAAACGAGCAACTAATGAGTTTTTGATAGTTGCATCAACCCTGGCAAGTGTACGAAAATAAAAAAAAGAAAAAATTAACAAAAAATAACATTACTTACTCCTTGGTAAGCAGAACAAAAACATAAAGATGTTGCATGCAACATTCTCTGTTCCTGCTTGCTGCAAGATATGCACTTCAAATCGTCCCGCAAACCATAGCTCAAACCAAAAGTTTGACATTATTTGCATCTTTAAATTCAACGTGTCATCAATCAACATAAACTTTTCTGTAATGTTACTTTTATGGTACAGTTTTCGGTTTTTTATAGCCTACGTTTTTTTTAAAAAGGTTATATCAAATGAGTTAATGGACTATGTGTAATACTTTAGGGTAGCAGGTTGTTGCAAAAAAGTACATTAGTGGTAAAGGGAGGAGCGTTAATCACTTTTGAAAATTTAAGGATTTCATCTGGATTAAGTTTAATGTTGCCACATGCTTCAATATTTACAAACATTGAACAAACAAAACTATTTAATTCTCAATATCGAAGTGGTATCGATTCTTCATAAAATTAAAACACTTACAGTCATTACTTTAAAAAATTAGTGAAGTTTTAAATTTTCTAACAAAATATTTAATACTTCAATTACTTATGGCTTCAGCATTTCAACTTTTCAGCACTTCAATATTTTTAGTACTTCTATATTTCAACTTCAGCATTTCAACTTTTCAGCACTTCAATATTTTTAGTACTTCTATATTTCAAGTATTTACTTAATAACAAAATGCTCTAATATTAAAAAAAACTTTAGCACCTCAACACCTTCAGTACTTCCATATTTCAAGTTTTTAATGCCACAATGTACTTTTAACAAAAAGCCTTCAGTAACTAAATACTTCAGCCCCTCAGCATATTCAGTACTTCAATAATTCAAGTTTTTTATATCACAATGTTTAACCATTAAAAAACTTCAGTATCTAAATAGCTCAATTCTTCAGCACCTAAACACTTTCAGTACTTCAATATTTCAAGCATTTAATACCACAATATTTTAATATTAAAAAAACTGCTATCTAAATACTTCAGCACTTTCAATAATTCAGCATTTTCAATACTTCAATATTTCAAGCGTTTAATACCTCAATGTTCTAATATTAAGAAAATTAATTCTTTTAAGGATTCACAATAAATCCTTTTACCAATTCATTATATCGGTACTTCATAATCTCAATACGTTAATGCTTCAAAACATCAAAGCATTAATGACTTAATATATCAACACTTGAAACTTTAACCTATCAACACTTACACGCCACAGTACTTAAACTCTCCACTACTTAAATTTTTTGACAATTCAATACTTCAAAACCTTGATATTACGTACTTTGATTTTTTTAACAACTCACTTATTCAAAATACTTCAGAGCTTCTATATTTCATTATTTAACTTATTTCCTCATTAAAACTTATAAATTTTAATACTTCAACATTTGTTATTGCAACACTTCAATACTTCATTACTTCACCAGCTTGATATAAAAATTTCAGAATAAAGTTTTTTTAAAGTTTTTAACTAGCTTTAAATGCCTGATGTCTAATATCAACAACATGTGCAGCCTTCAAATTTAAATTGTGAAAATTAAGTCACTCATTTTAAGCACGGTATGGCTGAAACGACTTTAATTGCATTACATGGTCTCAGCTCTGCCACCCATCTCTAATTTGTTGCTAACCCCCCACCCCAAACAATTTCGTTGCGCTCACTTAAAATAGCAAAAATATTGCTTTCCCTACCATAATCTTCAGCAACTCGTTAAAACCTTATCAAGGATTCTCATCACCTGCTAGGATATTAAATTAAATGTGTTTAGGCAAGTTTCAGTGAAAAGGATAATGTTTGCTTGTGTTTCCTGCTACAGCCGCACTCAATCTTTTCAATTCGAGTAGGATGAAGTTTTTGTTTTTGTTTTTTTTTTTTTGCTGCTTGATGCGCCAACACTTAAATTATTCATTAAAATTTTCAATGTTGCAATGTGCTCTTAAGGCTGATGCCAACAATAAAAGCACTGAATTTAAAACAACCACATAAAATATGATGCAATTAGTGCGGAAAGCAATAACAGCAACAACATGATTGTAAAAAAGAGTTATCGCACGAGCGGTAAAAACTTTTATTGCTAAAAAGTGTTAAATAAAAATATCGATTTGCTATATAGCTGCGTTACAATAACTGTGCAAAGGAAACAGGATGTATAAAACCAAATTGTAGGTGAAGAAACAAAAAAAAAAAAGCGAAAGAAACAAATCTCCTAAAGTAGTGCCGAAGAATGAAGTCTGAACGGAAACCGCTGTAAATCGAAAATCGCGATAGCAGGTCGTTTGCATAGCAATGAGATGGAAGAAAAATTTGATTTCAATGGGGAAATGGAACACTGAAAAAAAAAATTAGAAAAATTAGTAAAAGAAAAAAACATTAATAGAAAACTGCTGAACTGTACTGCCAATAACTCCTACAATGGCTCCTTACAGCTTTGAATGGCATTGCATAGCTGACCTCAAACTTTTTTCCAAAAATCGTTCAATATTGAGCACCATTGATGGTTACTTCTTCATTTTCTAACAATTTTGCCACTCAACGACTTTTATCTCAGTGTAGCTAACGTACACTTTACAAATAACAAATTAACATTTACCAACTTCTTAGCATTTATCGATTACAGAACATTTGCCAAGTGTCGAAGTGGCTCGTAGCTGATAGCTGATGCCTGAACGCATTTGATAACCTACCAAGGTAGATTGTTACACGCAACTCAAGGACAACAGGCCACCACGTCAAGGCACAAGGCAGCACAATGTAGTGCGGCGGTTTGACTTTTTGCGTGCTATGCGATTTTCATTCGCCTCAGCAGAAAGTGTACGCAAGTAATCAAAACCCTCAAAGGTAGGGGCGCATGTTAGACGGCGCGTAAAAGTCAATTTATTGCCAATATTGGCGATTTGTCGACATTATTGTAAACAACAACAATAACAAAAAATAATGCATACAAATGAGCTTCTACGTCGTCAACGGTCCGCTAGGATAAGAAACTCGCAAATGACGTCAGTTTGTGTAAAACAACAACGACGCCAACACCAGGCTGGGAATGTAGCGGAAGTTGCGCTTAAATTGATTTTCACTTTAGAAACTTCACTTGATAATTGAGAGGGTAATAGGGGAAAGGGACATCTTGCGGGTGATTGTTAGAAGTAATGTTAAATTTTATATTTTTGGTTTAACGATCTCTCTCTCTCTCTGTCTCGCTTTCAATGCAATAATAATTTATATTGTATATTGTGTACACACTAATACCATTAAAAATCGTTGCCCATCGTCCTTTTTGTAGTCATAGTCCTATTTTTTTTATCATTTTGTTGTAATTGCAAGTGTTAACGCAAAGGGAGGAATAATTTTGCAATCACTTATAAATGACTGTTTAATGACTATTGGTGAAGGGGAAGTGAATTGAATTGGCGTAGTAGAGACGTCGCTTGAACGTGTGGTTTCAGTTGAAGCAATGTTGAAGGGTCCCATCTTTTAAATAAAGATTGTCTTAATACCTTTTGAACCATGAATTTCAATTAGCATTGCTCGTTGTACAGGACTTATGTGAATATATCTATCAGAAAATACATATGGTACATTGATAATTTAGTCTATTGTGCTCCAACGTTTTGTTTAATATTTGGCTGAGTCAAAAACTTTCAAAATTTGTTAAATTTAATAACGTAATTGCTTCGAAACTTTCAAATATTTAGCTTTAAATAAATAAAAACTTTAATGCTTCCATACTTCAATATTTGTACTTCATATTTTAATACTTCGATGCTTCAATATTTTAATAAATGATATTTTTTAATACTTCAATGATTTAATATTGAAGTACTTCAGAAAATTTATACGTGAATACTTCATCTACTTCATTACTACAATAATTTTACATTTAGTACTTCAGTATTCGAATTCATTATTATTGCAACTCAACTAAAGTTTCAATATTCAAAGAGGCAAATTTTCTTTTAATCAAGCACTCAGCACAAAATGGGTTAACAACCTTGCCCATATTCAACGACGTGCGCTGCTTCAAAGTAATTTAGCGCCAAATTGTGGGCGCTTAACATTTTCTGCTGCTTTAAATTCACTGCCATTCATTTTAATGTGCAAAAGTCTACCACCAATCGGTATATCGGCATAGTGCCATTGCTTTTCCACATTAAGATTGATGAGGAAATATTTTACATGTACCCTCCTCTCATCTTAAGGATTCTATACAATTTCTAAAGTTTTCTTCGCTATGGTTTTGTTATATGATTTTAGTTACGTTTCGTATCACAACGGTATGTCTTCTTCAATATTTATGGTCCATTGCATTGAACAAATAAATAAACATATTTTTCGCTACATATTTATAGCCTCAATGTCTTGCCTTTTCCTTGTACTCTGCATAGAAATGGCGTTATTGGTGATGTTTAATTTTAGTATTTAAATTAAGTGTTTTTCATTATTGACGACGAAGATGGACCGTCTTAAAAGAGCACAGCTTTTAGAAATATATCATTTTGTAATTGTGTACATTAACAGATGTTATTTAATTTTTAACAGGCAATATATCAAACAGCGTTGAATATTGATATGATAACTTGGGACTAATGAGCACGATAAGCTGCAAAGATTTGTGCAGCTTTTCTTTTTTTTTGTAATATTGATTTAAAATTAAGTTTATGCGCAACTTTCAACATGATAATAATGCGTTGAATACTCTGAATCACGTTCGCATACCTGTCAAATTCATTCACTTCACTGACTGATTTCAGCTGTTAATAAAATCAAATTGCATTCAGCCATTAAACTGAATTTTAAAAGTCCTTTTGAAAACACTTTTTATGCATTACATAAAATACTATCAAAAAAAATGTATTGATTTCGGAGTTGAATTTAAATTAAACTTCATTTTTGATATGAAAATAAATTTATCAATACTTTGGCTCAATTGCAAATCTTTGCTGTACATACAGACTGTTCTCATATTTATGTCGTAGGCAATGTCCTTGTATAAGTAAATTAAGAGAATTTTGAATCTCTATTGCAGTAGCATGTAGTTGACAACACACATGCTGTGTAGCATCTACGTCATGGCAAGTGTGTTGAATAGCCAACGTGCGGCACTTCAATCACCTGTGACACAATGATTGAGTATCGTTTCGTATTTTATTCTTTCATTGAGACAATCAACGATATACTCACAAACACGGCCGGAACCCTTTATCAGTAAAACTGCATATATAATTTTACATAAAAATATTCGAATGGTATGGAAGTTAAATTTATTACTAACGCATCCTTTGAGCTAAGTAGCTATATACAAGCAGTTGCATAAATTGATAGCAACGTTTAGAGAATTCACAAGATGTCATAAGATCATAAATCGTTTGTTTAATTTATGAAGAAAAATATGAAATATGTGAGCGCCTTATCACTGTACTATTAAGATGACTCTTGAAAAAAAATTTATTGCTCATGAAAATTTTTTATGCACACGGCCGTACCTCATCCGATTGGTATATGCATCTAAAATGCACACTCTCACAACGTTGTGTTATACGCAACGCGCATCAGCACGCTGAGACGTCATTCTTCATTACGTAAGCACTGGGCAGCCTCTCAATTTGATTGCACTTTGTACATCCAAATGCCATTACCTACTCCGCTGGGCATCATGGTACAATGAAAATCTTTCCTGTTTAATTTTATTCAATGTGTTGCGCTCAATTTTTCAAAGTTTTCTTACTTCAATGCTTTAATCCTATAAAAATTTAATACATCAGTCTTAAGTTATCCTGAACCACAGTACTTCTGAGAGCTTCAATATAGTACTTCGATATTTTATTCATATCTAACTTCATTATTTTAAGATTACAGTACAGCTAGTTATATTAAAGCATCTTAGATACAGCACCTGAATTTATAATTACTATAATACTTCATTAGATCATTCAATGCTAGAGTTCTGGATATCTGGGTTCGCCAAGGGACCAAAAGTTTTGTCTCAATTAAAGAGGTTCCCATTTACACAGTTTCCCAAATAACCAGATTAAAAATTAGGTTGTGCGATTTAATGAGGGTAACACTAAGAGAGATCGAGATGAATCCTTTTTATTTAAAAAAAAATTATTTATTAAGAAAAAATGTTCAATAAAAAAGCAAATTTTATGTAAATGAAAATTTGTAAATGAACATTCACAGCCTACTCAGACCGATAAAACGTGCAAATTCAAATTCAAAATAACAAATTATACACATATAAATATCATTTCCCACTTATAGAGGTTATTTCTAAACGGTCCCAGTTATAGAGGGGAAAAGCCCATGTTATAGTGGCGAAAACGCACAAAAACTTCAAAAATCATATCCCAGATATAGAGGTTAAATAATCCCAGTAATAGAGGTATTGATGCAAAAGTGCTGGGACCTTGAAGTGAGTCTCACTAGTCTCACTCAATAATGAAGTACATAAGTTCTCACAACTCACAAGATTGTACTACAGAAACATCACTAGGTTGCTTCTAAAAAGTCTTTGGTTTTGTTTACTTTGATTTTTGCAGTTGTTATTTTCAAATTTTTACACAAAACGGTGTGGCCACAGTTTTGACTGCGCATTGACTCAATGTTTCAACGGTAGTGTTTTTTTTGTGCATTTTAATAAACTTTGTGCTGTTGTAAAAGTTTTTGAACTTAAAAAAATAAACAAAAATTTATCATAGAAATTGGTTTAAAGTGCTTAAGAAAAATTCTTGACAGCTTCTGTTTTGAGGTAAATTGGAAGGATTCAATATTTAGTAGATGAAAAACACTCATTAAAAAATTGAAATATATCACATTAAGAGAAATTCTCTATGTTTCTCTAAACTTAGTTCTAAAATTTTGAATTATCTCACGCCGATCCGGATATTTTTTACTTATTATTTTCACATTTATATTGAGAGATAAAAATCTTTCATCTTATTGTATTGTAATCCTTATTTTCTTAGCTAAAATGTTTTGCAGACAAATGTTTTATTCCATTTCAATGCAAAACAATTTCATATATATTTAACCTTCACGTACCACAATTACAGCTCAATTTTTCTAATAATCCTTACAACATGAGCATGCTCATTGCAGAGCAACCTAAAATATGCAGCGTGCCACATTTACCACAATTTGACATTTGTTTAGTTTTATTTCAACCTTTCGCCCCATGTAACTGAAACATATGTCAAATGTGTTATTTTTGTAATTAATCCTTAGAAAATAACATGTCCTTGCATATAACATCGCTGTATATTTCATTCTCTATTCGTTCGCTTTGTTTCATTTTATTTTGAGTTTTGTTAAATTTGTCGTGTTTTTGTGTAATTCTCTGCTGTCGTTTTTTTTTTTTGTAATCTCAATTTTCCTACGTGCACCCTCCCCTCCACCCTCTCCAATTTTGTGCAACATAGCTTAAATGGAAAATGTCAAATGGCATTTCATGCTCAAACATCGATCGTAGTCGTAGTCATCGTCATCATCGTCGTTGTCTTGCATATTGCAGCTGCCAGTATGAGCGTTATGTCATTAGTAACTGTCATAAGTTCAGTAACTGACAGGTGCAACCAAAGGTAATGGAACTGCTCCAAGTTTTGTTATGTTTCATTCTTTTACGAAAGTTTTGCCACTGCATTGCTTTTGTCAGTACATGTGACCGCAAAACATTGGGTAAAGAATTTTGCAATTTCGACCATTGGCAGTGCGCTTTTCGACTAAGCCACAGTGAAAAAGCAACAACAACAACCATAACTACCTGAGTATAGCAAAATTGCTATTCATTTATTTGGATGATGAGTTTCAGTTGCGGTGAAATGACAGCTGTGTTATGACTGTCGGTTGAATTGATAAAGTACGCTGATGTAGCAGGAAATGCATTGAAAGTGAAAGAAAATATTGCAAGTGAACTATGCTCAGAACTTTGAGCTATCGACTTTTTACTGCGATTTGTTTAAAATTAATTAATACAGAAAAAAAGTTTAAACTATTCATAAAAAAATTGCCTGTTTTTCTACTGAAAATTTATATTTATAAGTTAACAAAGTTAATAACTAAATATTAGTCTTTAAGCACATACATCAAGAGCTAATTTTCCCATCTACCCTTAAGCTAAAAATGTTAAAGTATCCGTAAGTAATTGACACATTTATTTTCACCTTTTTATTTTTCAACTTCTAATGTTTGAAATTAAACAACGAAATTCTTTAATCCCACAAAAAATTTTGTAAAACTGACACAAACAATTTACTGCTACAACTTCTACTCTTTCATCATCATCGTCATCATCATCAGCAGCAACAGCAACAGCATCTCAAAATTCAAGGTTACGCATACGGCTGACTGCACCTTGAAAAGTTCAAGGAGTTTTGTATGAGCGCAAACTTTTGCGTAGCTATAGTTAACGAAACAAAAAAAAAAAAAAAAAGTAAAACAAAAAGTAAAAGGCGTTGAAAACAAAATAAAAAATAAACTGCTAAAACAGTTGAAGCAATTAAAATTTTTCAAATTGTTTGACTTTGAAAAACTTGTGCGCATTTTTAACGCCAAGGCATAAGCAGCAGCACGGCAAACCTACACCAACGCTTTAAAATGAAAGTCAATTTTTGTAGCATAATTTGCGGCGCTATGCCTTCGACAAGTGTTGTGTTGTAATTAAAAAGAGAGAAGTAATAAACAGAAAAATTAAAAACAGCAAAAAGTAATGAGCAAAAAAAAAAAAACAAAAAAATACAAATTAACATGAAACTTTTGCGCCGCCATTTACAGCTTTTGTTTGTTTAAGCAAAACTTTTGAATTGCTGAGAAAAATGCTGCTAGCATTGAGTAAATACATAACTGCAGCATTGCAAAGTAGCTTCTTAAATAAATGGCCTAGGAAATGTTGATATATGCTACGCTTGTTCTTAGCACAGAGTTATGTCATTTTATCATTTACTCTATCACTGTCATTTTACCATTGTTAGTGCAAGTACATGCTGTGAATGTCTTATGGAAAGTTTTTCATTTGATTATGAAACAATTTTGATTGTAGCATATTAGTATTAAAAATAATAGTGTTGGTAAATACCAAGAAAATGATTGGGTATGAGCTAAAATTTCAATCCAAAGATTACAATAGAATACATTTGTTGGCTGTAATAGTTATACTTTATAAATAGCGTTTTTACAACAGAAATATATGGGGCGGAGAAAGAGTTTTATGTTACCGAATATACTTATTCGTTTTCGTTGAATAAAAAAATTTATTTTATACTAGATGAGCTGATATCAGATTCTGATAATATATATTTCTGAGAATAATCTTCAAGCTGGACCAAATCAAAAGGAGACTTAAGCTGGATTTTAATCAATTTCTATTAATTTTTGTCATTTTTGTATATTTAAAAGAAAAAAATCGCAAAATATCAGGACTTTATTCATGGAAAATCCTTCCAAAAATTTTGAATTCTTTTCAAAATATATTTTATATTTTGCGATTTATATAATTTTTTTATCATATTTCCATAATCATTTTATGTGAAATTGTATTCATATTTTTTTTTTGCTAGACTTTGTCGACTGACCCTATATATTAAGAAAATAAAAGAAAGCGCAATTATTAAGAAGCATCAAAATACGTGAAGTTGATGTGAAGGCTGTTAGCATTCACACGGGAACTTTAACAAACAGAAAATAGATATTGCAAAAGTGGGATGTGTCCGAGGAAACAACAATAGTACAAAGATAGAAATAAACAACGCGATTAAATGGCACTGTTTGCCACACTATCCCAGTAGACAATTGAACAAAATTTTCTTTAAAAACACTTCAGTTCCTTGTGAGCAATGATGCATTTGTAAGTGTTAATATAAGACCTTCACAAAGTCAGCTTTTCATGCAAATGACAAAAAATTCATGGAATCATATTCTACGAGGCAAATTGATAAAAAATTGAAATAACTTTGTTTGTACTTACGCACAGTGGTGTCAAGTTTCTCGAACAAAATTCTTTCTTTAACTAAAAATTGAGAAATTGAGAAGAGCGAAGTTTGCATGCATGCATGGGGAGTTTTTTTTCAAAGGCCTGTCTTCAAGTATATTTTTTTAGACCTCCTTAGACCGCCAGTGATATATAAGTTCTGCCTAAAACTGCTACCTATCAGCTATGCTGCGAAAATTCTAGATAATTTTTTTAACAGGAAAAAAATTACACCTTTACCTACTGGGATCTTAAAACAAAGACGTTATAGTTGTACAAGACAAATGGTGGACAAACAATGTGAGCACACAGTGGGAGCGATGACTGTCAGTTAGTTGGTTGGGTTAAATTGTCTCGCCTGAAAGAAATTGTCATGAGAGTAAAATAAATATTTCCACATTAATGTTGCTCGTAATGATGATTTTATTTTTAACTTGATATTGTGTGTTGAACAGCATTGTCGAACAATGCACACACTTTGAAAATAAAAGTTTATTAATTTTTGTGCTGCTTAACAAACTATTAAACCTTTTTACAGCGCTGTTTTTTTATTTCTGTACTCTCTATGGCTTTGTTATTGTAGAGGTTATATTTCACATACTCTCTTACTGTTATTGTTTCGTAATTGATGTTGCATGAAATCTTTGGCACAAATTGTACAAAGCGTCCTTTCTTTTCTTCAACTTATTTAGTTTTACTTTTATATCACTGTTGTGCTATCAATTTCTCGAGAACTAATTAATTAACTTCACAACAAAATGACAAAGATGACGATGATGATAATCATTTTTGTGGAAATAATTAAAGAAATGGAATGGAAAAATACAAAATGGGTAAAAGTTCTAAGAATATACTTACATAATAAACTTACTGCCAAGTGAGCTTGAGTTGCAAATATATTTCTCGGTCAGTACAATAAGGTTATAATAAGAAGTTTATGGAGTTGAAAAATAGGATATTTTACAACAATAGTCAACAATTTTCTTTAAATATTTTCAAAAGAAATCATTAAAGTTTGAATGTCCTTAATTTTTGGAATAATTTGCATGATTTAATTCAAAAGTAGTAAACAATTTTTTTTTTTTTTTTTTTTGATTTATTTTTTCCCAGTGGGCATAAGAAAAGCATTGCTATAGTTATTAAATAAAGCAAATATAATTGCATTTAAATTTAAATTAAGAGATTTTTGAAAGGCGGGACTTTACCATTGATATTCTTAATAATTGTTCAAAAATCCTCATAAGTTTTTGAAAACAAAAAAAAATTATTAAAAAATATTGAGGGTGTCACATTATTGTTGTATTACTTATATTCGGTTTTAAATGTGAGATATAGCTTTTTTCTTGCCATTACTTACTCTACCTTAAAACAAGGACTAGACAAAATAATTCATAAAATTTGGTTGTTATTTCCATTAAATAAAGTGTCTTCAAAATTAATGTCACGTGTACACGGTTTACATATAAACTTTCCTTTTAATTAAGAATTTTTTATGATAGTTTACTGAGAAACTTGAGGAGGTAATTGCAGAGAGCCCTCAAGCATCGATAGGCTGAAGAAGGACACTTGGAGAGAAAGAGAAAACAGTTCGTTCAACATCTGAATCTCCACATTCCTAGCAAAGGTATCCGATGTTTGGAATGATTGCCAATAAAATATTGTCTAATTATTATAGCAGTTAAGAATCTCATATGAATTATGTTTACTGAAATCACAAAAAACGTTGGTTTTTCATCATCAGATGGCCAAATGGATCTTGATGTGACACACGTCGACTATTGAAACCACTTGAAATTATGCTCGCAGAGACATCGCAAATTTATGTTAATTTAAATTGTGATTATTGGCCGTTTTATAAACAGATCGACTTATCACAGATCACTGCTTATAATTGAGTATTTTCTTCAAAGTTTATCAGTATTATCCTTGCCGGAACAGTTGCAGTCATTAGTCTTTCAATAGATTGATAATAGGCTATAGATTCCATCGAATTTAAAGAAGGTTTCAGATTCGAAAATTCATATATTCCAGCGATCTTCCACTCTAGAATATTTCCTTTTTGAAACTTCAAAAAATGTCAAATTGAAAATATGTATGTTGCTCACATAACATGATTTGTGTTTATCGAATTCCTCTCAAATAGCTTTATTTACGTTGATCCTACGCTGCGCCAAGAATATCAAACTAGCAGAAGTTGAAGTTTGGCTTAGATTGGTTTAAATATGAACAGATTTCAGTGCGTCTGTGAAAGTCTGAAATGCAAAAATTAACTAAATACAAAATTGAAAATATCTCCTGCACAAAAATTATCAGCAAACTAAAGGTTCATTGATGTAAATTATAGTTAAACTTAAAACGACAACGGTTACGAATATAATTTTTCTGTATATTCCTTTGAGTGATGGGATTTTAACGTGCTTAGCTTTTTGAATTTACAAAGAAAACTAAAACCCCATTATATTATTAAATAAATTGACTTGAGTGCAATCGATCATTGTCTGAAGAAGAATAAAAAATAAATAACGGTGTCATTAATTTTTCAAAACCAAAGTTTGGAAAAATAAAAATTTTGCTTTGTTTTTTTCTTTCAACTTTGATTTGATCAATTCTTTCCATATATCAACGCAAATTTTTTTTTTTTTGACTTCATTAATAATATTTCCAAATTGACCACATGCAATCGTGCGTAATAAATAAAATCATTTTCGTGACTAAATTCACGTAGGACAATACGTGCATCCATGCTCTTACGTTTTATTTTTACTCCTTCACAGTTTGTTATTGTTGTTAAAAAAAAATTTTGTTGTTTTTTTTTATATGTAAACCCTACGTGACATGACGTTTTGTTTATCTTCACATACAATGAATTCATATTGTTATTTCTATTGAAAATTTATGAAATTTGATTTTAAATGCATTTATATGGATTGTAATGAATCCAAAATTGCAAAATATTTTCAACAACAAGGATATTTATTACAAAGGATGATGCATTATTAAAAGCTTTATCATATTAATAATGATAACAACTAATACATACTGCGTTTAGTTATCTTTTTCTATTATTTCACAAAGTTATTATCATAAAGAATGATGTGGCAAAGTTCAGGAATGATGAATGAATGTGATGGTTTGCTAATGTTGTGATACTTAGGGTCAAGTGATATTTTTAGCATTTTTAAAAAATTATGGGATTTTTTTTTTTAGTAAGAATAAATTAACTTTTTAGCATTTCTTTAAGATTTGTTTTTATATTTCTGAATATCAGCTCGCATTTTTCAATTAATTTGCAAGCTGCATATTTTGCCAAGCATTATTCAGAACTTCATTTTTCTTTAAGAGGAAGTAGTGGTTACCGTAAATCCTGCATAAGAAATCTAAATATCTTCAAAAAACCAATAAATAGTATACTCACATTAAATTCAAGGCTGCATGAAAGAAAATATTGAACTTTCGGTGTTATTTATATAAGTTTTTGAGGGCGTTACTAGCATATAATAATCCTATGATGTTTCAAACAAAAAAAAATATAATTTTCATATGCAAACTATTTATACCATTTCTAACACAAAGTTTTGCTTTAAACGAATAAATTCTTAAGCAAGTCCATTAGCTCATTTTAAGATTAAGTTTATTAAAACAAAATATATATTTAAATTATTTAGATAGCTTTTGACTAATTTTTTTTACTGAGATTCCTATTCGATGCAAAATATGTTAAAAATTGAACTAAGTCAGTCACATTTGAAACATAAGTTGGAAATGCTTTAAACATTTGATTTTATGTTGAATTTTGTTTGACGAAGGGTTGTCTTAACACTCTGACATTCTGTCCTTCAATTATAACATTATAAATAATGAAGTGCATAGATTTGTGTTTAATTCAGTACAGAAAACATCACAGCTCTATGTCAGAAAGTGCAAGAAATATTTGTCGAAATATTGTAAAAGTTTAATAAATCTCTTTGTCTCTACAAAAAAAGAAATAAAGTAATAAATGTCATCATCAATGTAAAATGAAGAAAATCTGTCAATGTCAGTTCATAAGTTCATTAAAATGTTGTAAATTTGTTAAATTGTGGCTGTTGTGCTGGTAATTGTCAGTGTCAGTGTCAGTGTCAGTGTCATTGTCGTAGTTTTTTATTATGCAAAAGATTTTCTTGTTGTTGTGTTCGTCATAAGGCTATTGTTTGACATTTAGTACATGCTTTCGACCTACTGCTAGAACATAGAGATGAAGTAAAAAGATGTAAAATCTTTTAATGTTACTCATACCACTAGTTGTACTTGAAAATTAAGTGGAATATGAGTGTGGTAAAATGCCTAAAAAATGAGCTATGATTATTTTAGTAATTCATTGAGATGATATTTTTAATAGAAAGTTCATGAATTGTTTAAGGGCAAATTTTGTTTATTTTTGTTGTTGTTTTTGATTTTATTTTGGTTTTAGTTTCATTTTTTATTTTATTATTATTATTTTTGTTTCTGTTTTTATTCTATTGTTTCTTTTACTATTGTTTGTAGCTTTTCTTCGTTTTGCTTTCAGCTTTTTGATTTAGTTTTTGTTCATTTTTGGTTTTTGTTTCTGTTTTTGTAATTGCATTTGTTGTTGTTTTTGTTTGATTTTTGTTACTTGTTTCCGTTTTTGTTTATGATATTTGTGCTACTTAATTATAATTTTTTTAATTGTTTTTTTATTATACCAGTAGTTCAGTTTTTTTATTTATATATGTATTTATCGTAATTTTTTTTTTAAATATAACAACAAAGTCGACCATGAGCCAGTAAACGCACGCAATCGATTATAATTAAACTAAAATTACTTCATACTAACGCTTCAACAAAATTAAATGATAAACTCTCACGCATTTAATGTCAAATAGCGTTTAACTGCAAACACATGTGGGTTTAATAATAATAAACTCAACTTGCCGACGCCTCCATACCAAAAAGTCGTTGCTAAGGATAAACCTCAAAGAGTAGTTTAAATCCACATTCAAGTAGACAATAAATAACACCTGCGTGTGTCAGTAGCACAACATTAATTAATAAAATGAAGATGAAAGTTCAAAGACGTTAAACAAAAGCTGCAGCAAGCGCCGACAGTAGGGGTTTGTTTTATTGTCATTTGTCAGTTGAGTCAATAATTTGCGGTTAGTGTTAAAAAGTGCGTGTGGCAGATGATACAATTGAGCATTGAAAATTGGCGTTTAAGCATACACCTTAATTTTGGGTATTTCTTTTATATTTATAAAAGTACTTTTAAAAATTGTAATTAATTATTATTTTAAAGCTGATTTTGTTCGATATTTTGCTGCATTTCAGCAATTGCAAATTTGAATTTCATAGCAAAACTCTTACAAAGTTTTAGATCGTTGAAGAGGTATCCCTTCTGAAAAAAGGACAACGCCTGCCGCTTCGGCAGCGATGCAATGCAAAAAATTGTAATTCAGCAAAATATTAAACATACTCTTTATCCGCATGCTTGCTTGATTTATGGAAAATTTTACAACAAAAATGTTTTCAATTACAATTTTAGAATTAAAAAGTTTTAAAGAAAAACAAAAAATCTGGTTAGGCAGTTGTTTTGCCTATCTCATATTGTTTTTAAAAAAGATTTATCATTTATATTTTTAAGAATTAGATTTAGACACTTCATTACTAATAACAATGATAAGATTCAAAGCCGTTCTTTTCTGTTTATGCAATCCGTGAAAAATAAATTACAACTCTCCAGTTTTTCCTTTTTTGAATTTTTTTGTTAAATTGGCTAGTTAATTTAACTCTTAGATTCTTTAAAGTCAAATTGCATACTCACTAAAAACTCGCAGCAAGAAATTTAAGCACAATCAGCACAACGACTGTTTATTAAAGGTCACTCGTATTTCTATGTTATAAAAACAAAAACTGGTCTAAAAAAAGTTAACAACGAAACGGAAGTTGATGAAGCATCGAAAGCAGCTGTTGCACAGAGCGACTGAGGTAACCAAATTTGCACCAACCAAAAAATAACTGAATGCAAAAAGAAAAGCAGGCTCTACTCAATTGCAAAAACTAGGCTAAGTTTCCCATTTCTCATGCAGCTTCCGTTTCCGGTTGTGATGCAGCAGCATCGATGTTATTCTTGATACTCACGAATTTATTTTGATTTTTCTGCCACCACTGCAGTTATTTGGATGCTTTTTTGTACCCATCTTGGGAATCCTAAATGTTTTTTTTTATAATTTTTATATTTTTCTACTCTAGTGCAGTTGCAAAATAGCAGAATGTCACTCTCTTGATGACAACAATGAAGATTCATTTGCACAATTTATCTTTATATACATTTGGCATATGATTTTTCATGCTATGCAATGTGTGCAGTTAAGGGGAATGTTTGAGGTTTTACCAAATGGTTGTAAAGATCAAGTAATGGGTACCGTTTTTCAAGCAAGAAAATAATAAAGAATTTTGACGTTAAAATAATTTGTATTAGCTTAAAAATATAGTATTTTGAAGTAGTTATTGCACTTGTTGAATTTTGTTAAGTCAATCTTATCCTTAGTGCGGCTTTTGCGATAAAAACGTCAGTATTTTAATTAAAATTGTACATTTAAATTGAAATAAATATTCTATGGTGGTAACTTGATTTTAATTTAAGTTCTTGAATTAAACGAAACTATAAATAAATATGTATGTTGATTTATTTTTGAAATAAATATTACTCATACGACATGTTTATCATAATGAGTTTTTGCTTAAATATGTTTCATTTTCTTGTAGCCAAAAACTAAAATTAAGTAAGTGTGTTAAACGAAAATTGCTTTTCGAGTAATCATGGTTCATTATATCTCAGTCGCATCAAACTTGAGACGTTAAAATCTGAAGTATTATAGAACTATAAAAATTTTGCAATTAAAGCAAAAATTGCGCTTGCAAACTTAGATAATAAAAAATGTGGAATTTTGTTGAATGTTATCGATCAAAGTATGCTGATTGTTATTTCAGCCGAAATAATAATTAATATTGTATAATACTTCCATTCTCAATATATAAAATGCAACCAATTTACTAAAATTATATTAAAATGTCATTCAAAATATTTACATGAAAAGCTAATTATCGTGACAGCAAAGTACGGAATATTAAATTGAGTTAACGCAGCAACAGCTGTATTAGCACAATTTTGCGCTTATTTCCAACTGTTGCCTCTGCTGTCATGCTGCGCAAAAGCAAGGTACAATATTTATAGTAAATCATTATGCTGACATCTAGCAACATCTGTCAGAGATAATTGACAAAAACCAAATCATCACATGTCGGAGGATAGAGCTGACCACGAAGCTGTTGCTGGCTGACTGACCATGAAATGATAGCACATTTATGTTACGCTCTATATAAAAGTTAATTTACATGCAAAAGTGTTTGTGCTTCGAGAAAGCATTATTAGCTTAAGAGAATTTTAGGATGAGAACATGCCTATGCAAGTATATATATATATGCAAATTTGTCGCTTCAATCAAATTGTAAATGCTAAAGCCCAAAAACTTCCACACGTAACACCGAAATTGATATTTTCTAATGTGCATTTTGTTGCAGCCGTTATTGAAGAGTGGTACATGCAACTGTTGTGCACCACTGTAATTAATGGCTATGCGTGCGTTGCAAATTGAAATTGGTCATTGAGCTTAGGCTTAACATGAATTTTGTGAAAGGAATGGTGAAATATAGTGGTAGTGTTACAGGCACACAATCGAAGTAGGAAATGTGTGTTGTTGGGTTTATGGTGAAATTCCATAATATGGAAAAAAAAGTATACTATGGAATACCACTTTTTCAATTTATTCGGTTGTAACGCTGTTCTTTAGATATTTGGCTAAATTGATTTTCGAGCTCTCTTATAATAAAAATAATAACAAAAGAAACAATGAATACTTTAACAAAGTATTAAGATTACAAAAACAGCTTAAGCCACAACAATAACAACTAGTTAAGTAACCGCAGCTTTCGGAGTTTCTGCATCAACGCGCATTTATTGCAAATGTTGCAACAACAATGGTTAATACTATCAGAAGCTTTATACGAAATACTCCTCTACCACAAAATTTGAGCTTTAAGACATCAACTGCAACGTTTAGTTTAAGTCACTTCTTGGTTTGTTTGCTAGTTTGTGGTTATTTGCTTGTGCATTCATTTGGATCTTCTGGTTTCCAAATCAATGAGCATTAATGCTAAATACTTCACTGAATAATTTTAAATATTTTTGTTTTAATAAAATACAATTTAATTGCAATTCCTCATTTATTTCAAAAGAGCAAACCACTAATTCAATGAATTGTTCAACATGACGTATGAGTAACATTTAATAACGCAATAAAATTTTAAAATAAGATTTTTTTTTGGAAAAAAATATAGATTAAATTTTATTTAAAAACGCCTTGTACTTACTCCTAAATCAATTCATGAAAGTATGAGGAAATACAGTTACTATTTTGTTATTACAAAGCAACCAACATAGTACAGTTGTGCCCAATAAAATGCTCACATGAACATATTGGCTCATGGTGATAAAACAAAAGCAGCTAATAAAGCAACAGCATAAAAATAATAATGATGTCCTTCAAAATTTAACCGCTAGCAAAACAACTTTTTTGACATTTGCAAAAGAGCGTAGAAAAAACATTACTTCATTAGCCATTGTTTTGTTCCTGTCTCTGGCAATGTTTTCTTATTTTTCGCTTTTAGCTTCCGCTTTGATTTCCTTTTTCCTATTCAAAGATGACGCTTTAGGCAACAGAGCAAAAGCAAAGCAATAGCTACGGCAATTAAATTAGAAAAAAACGTAAACAAAACATAAGTAGCAAAATATAAAAGTTAAACAAAACAAATTGTATAGTAGGAGACTAGAAGCTGGCGGTGAAGAAAATTTATAGTAAATAATTGCTCAATAAGGAAAACAATAAAATAGAAAAATTTACTAAGGAAAAAAAAAAACAAAAAAAAACAGCAAACATTGCCTCATTATGAAAAATAAACAGATAATAACGTTGTATTAAGTGACGTTAATTTTATTTTTTTTACGTTTTTGCGAATTTGAGCAGTAGCCCAAGTATTTCTGTAAATTTAAGTGGATCGTTTTCATTATTTTCATAAAATAAACTGCTTAAAATATTACTCGAATATAATGCTGTTAATGCCTTGTTCTAAAAGTTGCTCAAATCCTTGATAGTTCAGCGTAGACGGCACCTTATACCAACAACTATTTAATTTTGACACCCAGACGCGTTTAGTTTTTGGTTCATTTTGGTCGAAATGGGATGTGGCTCAATTCTATTTAAGAAATTTTTAAACAAAAAAAACATTTTCTCAAAAACTACACTTGACGGACCATTTTTGAGCTCAGAATTACACTTGTCTGACCATATTTTTCGTAACTGTATTTTTTCCAAAACTGACATATTTCAATAAAAGTTCAATTGTTTGTTTTAAAATTCAGCATTTACTTTTTCTTCATTTAGTTATTAAAAAAAAAAAACAATGTTTTCCTTTATAGCCGTAAACTATTCCATTTATGTCACTTTTTAAACCTTAACTTTATGCTCATTAGCTGATTTTCTTTACATTCGACTTTTATTGAACTATTGTTGCAGAGACTTTTACTGATTTTATGTTGGTATGCAAAACGGAAACGGAAACCATAAATAGTTGTTTTGTTGACAATTTCATTGTTGAAAGAGCGCGGCCATAACAACTTCCGCTTTTCGTGTGTTTGTTTATTTGTGTGAAAAATCTATTGACAGTAAAAATAGTTGTGGCGCAATTATGTTAAGTATGTGACACTAAAAGCATAAATTAACTTGATGAAATTTTTTTTTAGTGTTTGGATATTTGATGTGTACCTTACTAACAAACCCTTAATTTATGCATTACTTAAAATTGAATATGAAAAAAATTTCAACATGATTGATGAACTCAATTAAATATTGCTCATACGACATGCTATATTAGACATAATAATAATCTGTGCAAAAATATTTAGCAATTATTTTTATAGTAAAATTATAATGTGGTATTAAAGCCATTCTTTTATAATAATTTTTGTAAAAAAAATATTAATTCAGCCAATGATAGCTAAGAATTATCCTGTGAGTTGAATAATTTTAAAATGAGTTTTATTTTCAATTTAACAAATTTATAAAGCATACAATTTTTGACCAATCAATTTTAATGATTTTGTCATTTAAAAATTAATTTCTTTGTTATTTGAAAAAAAGCGCTTTATCATTTTGTTATGTCAGCTGTTGTGTTATTTGATATATACATTTCCATGCACCTACACTTTGAATTTATTCACTTTTATTTATTTAAGATAATTAAATTTGCTTTTTAACCTCATCACATTATATGTTTTATTAAAACTATGTTAATGAAATTAAAATTTATTAATTATTTTTACATTGAAATTAATAAAAATAGAAAGTATAACGCGCAACAGCAAAGATAATTTTACACTCAAATGTTCAATAAATATTAAAGTTTATTAAAAAAAAAGCAGTTTCAGTTGATAGCGTTTGTGTGTATGTCAACAAAAAAAGTACTGCATTGAAGGCATGCAAAGTATTTGCTCTACTTTATTGCACTTAGTATATGATGATATTAACATCTTTGTTTGTTTACTTTTTACCAATTACAATAACAGTGAAATTGTATTTTGGTCACGCAGTTATAGCAACAATAACAACAACATTTACTGTTATGTGCAAGCATACACAAAGGCTGGTCTGGTTCTGAGCAGCTACACTCTAGGATTCGATTTCCTAGTTCATTTTGATTTACAATTTTATGTGAGTGGTTTCAACGCCACAAAATATGAAAAAAATTCTCTTTGAGAACATGATGTACTAAAAGCCAGGACATAAACTGACTGCTTTTTTTGCTATTTTTTGTATACCTAATACACCTTATTATTTAAAGCAACCTGGATCATTATCATATACTTTAAAATTCATCTAAGTAATTAGCTTTTGTATTTTCAAAAATATGCTAAAAATTTCAAACATTAAACAATTTTACGCAATCACATGCACACCAACTCAAACACACATACAAATTCAAGGAAATATTCAAACGTTCGCACACAAGCAACAAAGTAACATAAAGTTTAAAGTTACCACAAATATGGAAAATGCCTTTATTACCGTTACAACCAACTATAAAAGAAAGAAATCACAACGCTTATAGCATGTAATTTTCGTGCTTAAATGTCTGCGTCAAAGGACGTGAAGTGTAGGTGCACAGAGAAAAATTATAAAGAAAAAGTGGAACAGTTTCTTTTATTCCCAAATCTAAGAATTCTCAAATTTAAAGCAAAAAATTGATTTTAATTTGAAAAACTAAATAAATAATTTTATTGTAAACTCAAACTTAAAACTGAAATTGTTAGCATTGCAATTCAAATTAGAAATCAAAGATTAAATTTTTAAATACTTTTTCGCTATGTAGCGTACAAGGACATGTCACAAAACAAGGCATAGTAAAAAAGTTTCTACATAAAATAATAACAGTAATGAGCACATAAAATGTACGAAGAAACGAAAGAAAAAAATACGAAGACACTCAAAAGAAACAAAAAAAAAAAAACAGAGAAAAAATCATCTAATTAAAACGTTAGCGATTTTATGCGTTAACTGTAGACAGTGTTTAGCATAGAAGCATTTCATTTCTTTTAAGACAACAGTTGCTGGCACAAACAGTAATTGGAGTAAGTAGAAAAAAACTTAAATTTTTTTACTTTAAGCCAAAAATCTTGTTGCTCTACGCTATCCTGGAAGGTGATAGTACAAAGCAGGTGGTGTTCTAAAATTTTTTTTATTTTGTATTTTTTTTGCAAATAGATATGGCCTTATTCGGCAGTTTTTATTTGATATATATTAAAAGCTAATAAATTTATTGAAAATTCATCGTGATACCTATTTTAAGAGGTAACTAACATGTAATTTTGCCCTACATTTAATCATAGAATACGAAATTTTAAAACGTACCTAGAATTCTGTTTAAGGAAAAGGATTTAAAGTTTGCAGCAAAATTGACATGAAATGTGATACACAAAAAAGTTACTTTGATTTAAAAAGAAACTATGCTTAAAAATTTCTAATTAGGTGGAAATTTCTTCAATATGTCTTGAATATGTTCTTTTGATATCAATTTACGCTCAAACTTTTTTAGCATAAAATATACCCCACCACACTCATTTTGGTTGGTAACCACTTAAAAGAGTGCTGCGATGTGAAACGAGTTTTTTTTTTAAGAAAAAATTAACTTTTTTCTACAGTCATTAATCTTCATAATTTTTATTGCTGCTCTCTTGGTCGTCGTCTTATAGCTGCGTTGCTATAGTTAAAAAAAGCCAATTTTTTATGCACGCATTTCTTGATAAAAAAAAAACGCCAATTGAATTGAAATAAATAGAAAAAGAGTTTGCAAACGCAATTAGCCAAGTTTAAATTAGCGCAAATGGTTGGAAGAAAAAAAATTAACTAGAAATATGGCAAGAAGCTGCAAGGGATTATGGCATTAAAAGTAGAAAAGAAAAGTATGAAGCAAACTTTTTTACAAGATGAGGCGCAGAGATTAAGTAGCAGTTATTAATGCAAAGCAGAAAAGTTTTCTTAAACAGGTCGCTACAGCAACAGCATTTATTTTGTCTTTGTTCTTAGGTTATGAAGAAAGCAAGACTTTGGTGTGAAAGAAAAATTTAAAACGATTAATTTATATAAATTTGTTTACTAAAATAATTGCAGGTTTTGGAAAAAAAAATTATCTCTAAATATCTGCATTTAAATTTGTTGAAAAATAAATGTTGTTGGAATTTAACATGGCGTATGAGTAACTTTTAATTATTTGTATGATACCGGCTTTGTTTGATTATACGAAAATTATTTTTTCAATGAAATCTTGTAAAAAAAATGTTTAAATATTGAACTTTATAAGCATCAAATAAAAAAATCGATTTGTTATTTATATTGTGTAGACCTAATGTTTTATTGTTTTATTGAACTTATTCTATTAAAGCTGCAGTGTTGCTCACGTTTTCTTAAAGCTACATAGGTATAAAGTGGCTACAATAATATAAACTATAAAATTATAAGAAGTAATAAAAAGAAAAGAAAAATTAAATTAACAACCGTGAAAAAATTAAATAAAAACTTAAACAAACTTCCTCGTATACTATTCACAATGAATTTATAAGAAAGTAGTCAAAATAAGACAGGCGAAAAGTTAACTTTTTTGTCGCCTGTATATCCTGATTCCTAAGTTAAATAAATTCGTTCTGGCAAAGCAGTCAGTGCGGTTGTTGTTTTATATTCGACTACAGACTTTGGTTGTTTTTATTTTTTCTTACATTCATTCAACTTATGTTGTTGCCGCTAGAGGGTGCTAACTTGATGTAAATATGGAAATTGAAAAATAAAAACTAAGAACTTGAAATGAAAATGTAAACTAAAAGTTTACAAGTAGCTATAGGAAGCTGCTGTGTGTACATATGAAGACTTTGGTGATAGAAGAGTTTTACTACAAAACTTAACTATTTCATAAGAATGCGCTATTTTCATTATAATGTTTGTTTTTATATCAATGTCAAGTATTTTTTAAATTTCATAACTGCAGTAAAATTTCGTCGAACTAAGTAACTGAAAATTTGTTAGAAAGCTGCTTAACTTATTCCAAAACTAATCATAATTTTACAATCAGTTTTGATTAATAATATATTTCGAAAAGTCTGTACCCAACCTCTGAAAACTCATTTTATATGATATGTATATTCGAAGTAATATAATTTTTGTGGAAACCAAATATACTCAAAAAGTTCCAAAATCATCAAAACTTATTTTATTGAGCGCCAAAAGTAGAACTAAGAAATTTCGAAATAAATGGTAGAAAACTATTATATTTTCCAACAAGTGCGTAATATTTCGAAGTTGAGTTATATAAATTATCAGTATCTACATAACGAAGCAATATAATTTTTATGATCATAAACTTCCAGCTGTGCACAGAAGTCTCAAAATAATAAAAATGTAAGTTAACCCCTTGTTGTACTAAAGGTTTTCTTATTTATTTATGTATGTATGCGTTACACACAAACCAAGGCAAACGCATGACATATGCAAATATATGTATGTCTATATGTCTCGGCTGCAGCTACAAAATGTATGTCATAATTAGCAAAGAAACTTCAAATGATATGTGTGCGTTAACATGGGAGCAAAAGTAAATAAAAACAACAAAAAGTAAATAAATTTTTGCGTTGCGCAAATGTATGCGTAAATAAATATGTGTCACATGTAGCTACATTGACTTAAAAAATACACAGAAAAAGTTTGTATTGTTGGTTCTTCACTGTTGACCTAAATGGATTTGAGACATTTTAGATTTAAGAAATGAAATAGAGCTGTGCATTTTTACTAAATGCGGAAACTAGTGAACAAATTCATTGTCCTTTAATTTATATCACTAAGCAATGCTTTAGACTAACCATAAAAACATGCCTTAAAAGAAGCATAAATTGGCTTTATAGTTTCTAAAAAGGTTCTCAAAAAGCCTATTTAAATATTAGGCTTAGAAATTCTTCACTGAGCACATTGAGAATGAGAATTTATTTCGGAACAGTTGGTTTAAAAGTTTTTTTCAATGAATCCTTCAGCTTCAAATTTTCGATTGTTTGAGATTTTGTTCAAAGAAGCTTCTCAAAAATTATTATTTGTGGAGCCAAGAGTTAAATGGAGTTTTCGTTTATGCTGATCACATTATTTTATTTTATACAAAAATTTTGTTTCAATTGCGACTCAATTTCAATATTGTAGAGAGCTCGAAATTCCATACCATTAAGAACATTTGCTTAAAATGTTTTCAATTTTAACATTTGCAAAGTTGAGATATTTCTACAAAAAACAAAATATTTATGCTTCGCTAGTTTTAATTTAATTATTCATTTCATAAGAACAAAAGTATTCCAAAAAGGGAAAAGAAAAATAATAAAACGAGTGAGCGAAAAGTTACTGGTGCTAGCTATGTTGTTTTGGCTAACAAAGCGCAGAAAGTGCAAAAGGATGGCAAAATAAAAAAAATAATGGCAGCAATTTGTGTCATTTCACGCTTACTTATGAAAAAATGTTGCCAAAGTTTTCCGTATTTTCTTTATTTTTCTTTTCACTATCTTTGTTTCTTATTTACTTATGTTTTCAATTATTTATTTATTTATTTATGTATTTTAATATCTAGCAGTGCTTTTGTTTTTGGCGCTTCATGTTTTGCTTTTATCTCTATTTCGCAGAATTTCTTGATGTTTTGGTTTTATTTTTCTTACTTTTCTTTTTTGCTTATTTCATTTTGAGCTCATTCAAGCGCACATTTGTCTTGATTTCATTTCATTTTTTCATAAGAATATGCTTAAGTACATTTGGAAAAATTTCATGTAGTGAATGATATGAAGCAACCTTTAATACAGGCTTTTGAAGGCAGGAATCGAAACAACATGAAATGAAATCAAGTAAGATATCACAAAAGAAATCCATTAACCTTTTTATGCATTACTTTAGTATTGCTATTGTTCTTGGTTTTTTTTTTGTAATTTAATAGTCATTTTTGTATTATTGGCTGTGGAAAGATTTGTTGTTTAAGTACTAAAAAAATCCCCTCAATGGAAATGTATATCACTTACAGAAAAATACAAAGTCATGTGATAGTGAAGCAAAACTTTAAAAAAAATATTCGGAAAAAAAATTTTATAAAAAAAGTGAAAAATGTGCAGTGATTTTTCCTTTTTGGCACTTTTTTTTATATGAAACAACATTTTAGCCATAGTTTCATTATTTTAAATAATTCGTGTCTTCCAAAATTTGTGTAATTTCGTCAAGTGAGAAAGAACAACGAGCGTGTTGAAAAAAAAGCAACTTCAGAAAGTTCTGTATATAAAAATACTAATTTTTTTTGAATTTTTCTTTAATGTCATTCAATAAGCAATTTCCAAGCAGGCTAGTGTCACTTGTTTGCTTGCGTATCCTGTTTACTTAATTTGCTAACTACTCACTCCGCTCATTTGTACATTAATACTTCCCTACTCAATTTCATGCGATGATGTGTCGTTCGTCAACAATACCCAGCATTGCCAACAACTACTCAAACTACGTAAACACACAGAAACAATGTAAGACAGTAAGTAAAAGAAAAGAGAAAAAGAAAGTTTAAAATTAAAATTAAAACAAAAAGAACACTTTCACATCAGTGAAAATTAAGTTCGTACCTGTTTACTAAGCTTCTTGCTGTTGATTCTCTTAAACCTTTTTGGGCAACCTTTTTTCTGGGAAAAGTACGAAAAATAAAAATATAATAAAACAACAACAACTAAAATAGATTGTTGTCTGAAGGACATTGTCATAAGACAACAACAAAAAAATACTCTTAAAGTTGCATACGAAATTGGCTTCGTTTGCTTGGATGATTTGTGTCCATTTTTTTCTTAGGCGAAATTATTTTGTATCCCTTTTTTCCTCTTTTATAATGTTGCTGCTGCCAGTTTTATTTTTCATTTTTTTTTTCCTGCTAACTAAATTGTTGTTTCTTTTTTAATTTTCTAGTTTATTTTTGCTAGCATTTTATTGGACATAAAGGATAAGCTATTATGAGGTGTTGCTGTTGCTTTAATATCCTTTTTTTATTCTGTCCTTTGATGTTTCTGCTTGACATTATGTTGAATGGAATAAAGAAATTTTTTAAAGCAATTTTTTTAAGTTTTTTATGAGGATTGAAAATTTTAGAAATTGTATGGATAAATATTCCGTGGAAAATTCGCTAACAAAATTTTTAAATTTTCCAAATTTTCTCACTCGACCTTCGCAATTTAATATGAAACATACGCCTTTTTTAGTTAAAATGCTCATATAACAGCTTCGATACAATCAAGTATCTCCAAAATCGAATCATTTATTTTTTTTTTTTTTTTTTTGTGAGCTGTAATAAATTTTAAATTCATTTAATGGCTGATGAAAGTATGAACCTTAAATGTTCAAGTTCTAATTGGGTTCAATATGTCGTATGAATAACTTTTTTATATAATTTTTTTTTCTAGTATATTTAAGTACGTAAGTGATACGTTTTGCTCTACTGTATCTCTAGTACTGCGTATATCGATGTGATATTTTGGTGGGACGTAGGGGAGGGTCTCTTGTCTATATATACAGAGATAATTTGAGGATAAAGTACATTGCCCCTAAGCCACTAAACTACTCAATTAAAATTGTTGAGTTGTTAATTTTTAAGAAAAATACTCTCAATTAAAAATAAGCCGTTTTCGACAGTTGGGACTTTTACCAAATAAAGTTTAAGCCTTTCTGTGTCGGTAAAAAGAATTTCAAAGAAAAAAGAACTTATACACTTAAAAAATTTTTGATTTGAAAAAAATGCCTCTGGATATTTGCAATATTTTCCACAAAACAGTATACTTTACACTAAATATCATCTTTTCATAAGATCCATTAAATTATGTAAAGTTTAAAAAAAAAAAGTTATGAAATTACGTTATTTATTAAGGAAATATCGACAATTTGGAAAAACTCATTTTAGATTTTTTTTTTTTATAATTTTATAGGACAAAGTTCAAATGACCATAATTTTGAAAATTGTGTCTTTTCAGCGAAATAAAAAAATATGGGTCCCCTAGAATTGAACGCAGAATAATGTTTGCAAATTTAAAGCAAATCGATGACCATGATTTGACTTCTTGTTCGATTTGAAAAATAATGTGCCATATTTGAAACTTTAAAATTTTCACTGAGCTCGATTTGTCGTATGAGTAACCTTATAATTTTCAAAAACTTAAAAAAAAACAATACATATTTACAAGCAACAACACCGTTTCGAATTGAGTTACTCAAGCACTTTCGTACACCTTCAGCAGGTATTGCTTAAATTTCCATAAAATTTCACTCTTTGTTTTCATTGACTCATTGAAAAATAAAAGTAAAACTTTTTCATTAAATTGAACTGTATATTGAATCGATTTTTATAAAACTACAAAATCAAACTTAATTGAGCACAAGCACAATAAAAATAGAACAGCGAAATAAAAAAAAAAAACAATAGCTTATAATTTACTGGCTGAATTTACAAGCAGAACTTTATTGCAAACTTTCTGACAGTTGCACAAAAGTAGAAAAAAGTTTTCGTCAATACACAAAACTGTGCGTTTACTCTTGTGTCAATGTGTGCTGCAATTCTTTTTTTTTTTCACTGAGTGCAATTGCATAAGTTTGTCTGCGATTGCTGTAATTTGTTCTATTGTTTTTTTATTTTATTTTCTTATTTTTTTTTAAATTTTTGCAAAAATTTTTCTGCATGTCGTGCTTACTGCTACGATTGCACACTTGTGTTGGTGACGCTGGTTATTTTGAAAGTATTTGAGTACCGGTTTTAGAATCGCAGGATATGCTCATAAAAATTAATAGTGTATTTCAATGCAATAAGTAAATTAGTTAAAAATACTAACTAAATAGAAAAAAACACTATCTTTCTTATCTGCTGCCATTTTATCACACTTAATAACATTATTTACATTCTGTGTCATTTGATACTTTCTACCACTATTTTTTTGCTTTAAAGACTAAAAGAAAAAGCCAAAAATTTTTATATAAATATTTAATGTTATTCATACAACATGTTAGGTAAATTGAAAATCTTTATTTACTTTGTACTACTGAATCAGCCATATATTTAAGAAAAAATTTTTTGAGTACCAAATAATGTTTAATAAAAGCATTTCAAGGTATGTACCCTAAGCTGTATCGGAACTATGACACAAAAACCGAACTTATGTTAAAAAGATAAAATTGCTTCAAAAGATTTGTGATTTAAAAATATGTATTAGTTTGTAGAAGCAGCTTGTTCCAATAGCAACTTTTTTCTTTAGATTCAGTAAATATTTCTAAAAATTTTTATACGAAATGTTACAAAAGCAATCCGAATAATTGTAACAATCTTGATAGAACGCAACATCACCTTTAGCTACGAATATACTGTAATTTTTCATTTAGTAAGTAATGTCAATTTTTCAATTTGTCGCTCAGCCAATGGATGAGAAAAACAGTATGACAGTGTCGTTTTGCTAAAGAAGCTAACATATGAAAACTAAGCATACTTACTTTGAAAAAAAAGACGAAAAGTTAAATAAAGTAAGGTAAGGTGATACAATTTATTTTATTTTGAGTGAGAAAATTGCAAATTTAATTCATTATTTTTTTTTTTTTTCATTTCAATGTATTATCTAAAGTTTTGTTACAATTCTTATCATTTTACATGGAGGTATTTATATTATTGTTTTTGTAAAACCTTTTTATTTATACTTAACATGTCGTATGAGTACCAGTTAATTGAATTACAGAACCTTTATTGTAATTTTGTTTATATATTTGCAATTTTAAATAATACAACTCAATTCTCAATTGATTTAAAATACTGTGATTGTTCCTTGCTCTAATGCACTTAACAATTTGCGATAATTTCAAACTCAATGCTCGTTGAAGCAATGCAATCAATAGGCAAATAAAAAATTGTATTCTCTGAAAGTCGCTGAAATGTGACACCAAAAACGACGACAACAGTATTACAAGCCATAACACTAAGCAACAAAATAAATGCGAGCAATTAATTTACGTCAGTGATTTTTTCATTCAGCTAAGCTAATTTGGAAGTTTTTATATTGTGCTTTTTGGGTTTTTGTTTTTGTTTTGTAGAAAATAAACGACTTTCTAAATTTTATCGTCTGTGCGTCGCTGCACCAATCTGCCATATTGCTAATTTACTATCAAAGCAACCGCATTTTTATTTGTTGTCTCCTCTTTTCACTTTATTTTCTACGTTGTACAAAAAAAAAAAACAATCGACGACAATGTTCAAAATCGTTGCAAGACAAATGCGTAATTTTCCTCATCATTTATTTCAATGGATTTATTTCAACGTTCAGCATTTAACATAGCAAAGACGAGTAGATATATCCATTGGATTTTTTTGTCTCTCTTCTACATTAATTCTGTATCTTTTGTATTATGTCTCGATGTCAAGCAAAACAGAAAACAACTGATTTATGTGCTCTGCAGTGCTATTAGCTTTAGTTTTAATTTATTGATTTTTTTATTTCATTTGATTTCATACCAATTAGAGCATGGGTTTTTGTTTGTTTCAATTGTTTAACTTATGTTTTGAGCATATTAATTGTTTTTTGAAAAATAACTTTTCAATTAAGTTTATTTATTAAATTCTATTATAATAATATAATTAAGGTAGATCATACGACATGTATAACAAGTTAACGTAGATTAAAACTAAGTTTCGTTGCACAAAAATTTATTACTAAAGTGAACATGAGTTAATAAAAAGGGGATATTTTTTAAAGTATACGTGCTGCATATTTCCTTAAGCAAATTTATTACAAATTGCATCCGAAGGCAGAAATGTTTCAGTTAAAATTTTTCGCATTGAATTCTTTACTTGAAATTACTCAGTAAATAGTCTAAGTTTAATATGTCGTATTCAAATTTCAATTACTTAACAGTATTTATATTATATTATTTAAGCACTTGCAGTTTTCACAAGTCATACAAACTATCAAGTTGTTTTCAAAATTAATTTTTAATAAATAGCCGCTAACAATCAAAAAACTGTACAGCTTTATAAATTTTTTCACATTTTATCTAAATTTTGCTTACAAATTTTCCACTGTCACATTGGTAACACTGCACTCATCAGTTGTACCAAGTTTCACTGCATGAGCTGCACAAAATATGACAATGCGACATGTGCCTAACTATAATTAACAACAACAACAACAAATACTGCACGATTGTTTTTTGACTGAAGTTGCAATAGCAAAATACGCGTCATGTGCAAAGTTGTTGGCACTAAGAGTTCAAAATATTCGGCTAAAATGTTACTTAACTATTGTTGTCGTGCTTTTGAAGTTTTTGATTTATTCGTTTGAAATTTTCACTCTTACAGTTACTGCTATATTTTCAACTGCGCACAGTGCTGCTTTCAAAAAGTTCTCTAATATGCAAGGTAATACAACACTATGGTTGGCTGGTCCTTGGTCGTTCATGATGCCACTTAATGTTGCCTTTTGTTTTGCAAAACTTCGCAGCTATGTATATGGTGCAAATATGTATATGTGCATTTGTTTTTGGCTTAAACTATTTCCAACGTTAGTTTTGTATGAAGGTTACAACGATAAATAAAAACTAAAATAATTTTCAGAAACGTGTGTTAAAGTTAGGTAATTTTGAGTTTTAATTGCATTTCGCTTTCTACGCCAGAGTTTTGCAGCAAAATTTTGTTTTAAATTTTTGTGATACGTTAACTTTGTTCCTCATACGTAGTCAATGTAAAAATTAGGTTAAGCTGAGAAACAATATGTTGCTTTTGTTTCAAATTATTTGAAATTTAAATTAAAAAGATCAAAATTGCATATTTTGTGACATATAATCGGAAATTTTGAACTGTTCAAGCACAAATTCGATACTGCTATAGGTCGATGTAATACTTTTACAACATTTGATTTAAAGTATTCTAGAATAATACAGGACTTTATTTGTGGCTGCTGAAAGAAAAACAGATAAGGGCCTCTTATTCATCTTTTAGCATATAAGGTTTCAGTTTTTATTAATAAACGTAAACACTTATATATTTTTTTTTTGAAGAACTGTAAGATTTTATCAAGGACTTTTTAGCGGAAGTTTGTGAAATTTTTTTATTATATCGCATCTTCTTATAAATGGCAAAAAAGTTAAGAAGAATTTCAATACAATAGTGAGGTTGTGCACTTTAACAAGCATTCCGGAAGTTATTCACTAATTCCTTTTCATAAATTGAATTTTTGTTGCAATGTGATCTCAGCACTTTATATTTTTTGCACACTTTATTGCATCACTTCAAATGCATGCAATTCGGAAATACTTTTGCATTCATTGACTTCCGCTTCATTCATGTGGCTTTGACTTTGACGCTCTTTAACAGCATGCAGCTTTCAAGTATACAATATATATTTTTACAGCTTTAGAAATTTCCATTCAAGTTACTCTCTTAAGGTATACAAGTACAAAATCAACATTTTTTACTGAATGGTTGCCACACCTCAACGTTACGCCTATTTTTCAAATGAAACTGCAACATGTCGCTTTGCAAAGTCTTGCGTTTTAGAGCAGCTGCCAGAGTTTCTATTAAATTTATAGCGTTTAGCCTTTTATGTTCAAATATCCGTTTGGCATTGTTCTGTGAAATGGCAAATCCATAAGAAACATGTGGCTATTAAATAAGATAAAAGTAGAAAATATAACTTAGTTATGCTTTTGAGCATATCGAAAGAGATAGCTAAACTTATTTTGGTTGTCTTGGACTTGATATATGATATAGACATAAGTTCTTAAATCTAAAAGCATCATATGCTATTGAAATTTATTTTTCGAAAAATTCATGTTTTCGAAAGATTTTTTTGTTCTGCATGAAAATTTATATTTGGTAATTCCCTGAATGAGGAAAAAGTTGCAACACAAAAAACTTTAAATTTTTATTATCACTTTTTCACGTAAATTGATATTTACATCTTTTTTAAATTATTTTTTTTTTATTGCGCTATAAATTTTTTTCATCTACACTTCTCTATGGAATAACCCACTTATATTTCACTCTTGGCATTACAACTGTGCTGCTGTGCTTTGCATTTTGGCACTAACCTTTCTCGATTTTATGGGGTGTGTGTGAAATATTAGCATTCGAGCATAAAATGGCATGCTTTTGTGTCTACCTGCATGTATTTTATTGTACCTGTATGTGTGTGTATGTATGTTTGTGGCTGTGCTTCGATTGATCCTATGTGAGTTTTCGAATTCCCATTGAAAATGATGAAAGTGCTACATGTAGTAACGTTTCTTAGGTCACAAAACATCGTATAAAAACATATACCCACTTGGAATAATTTCCATTTCTATTTAGTTAAATTTATGACATATTTTATTGATATGCTATAATGTTTATAAAACTCTCAAGACATTTGAATATTACTTTGTAGTTCAACAAGTGACTTATTTCATTTGTGTAGTTACTTTCCATACTCACACATATGCCATTTAAAAAACACAAAAAATCTTTTCAATTTCCAACTGGGTCACATTGCGAATGTCAATGTGTTGGCATAAATTTACCTAAGCTGTGGCAATAAAACTACATGTTTGTGAATTTATATAAATTGTTTTGTGTTTTAAAAATAATTGTGAAAAAAATCCTTAGTGCATGTTCAATGTCCTTAAATGATAATACTTGCAAATTTATTGCCTACGCTTTGCTCTCAACTAGTGTGTGTGTGTGTGTGTGTTTGTGTGTGCATTGAAATTTGCTGTTTGCAGCTGGTGGTTTCCAGCATTAACTATAATCGTGGCTAAAGTTTTTTTTTTTGACTTCATCTTCAGTTTGATTTTTCTTCGTGGTTACTAACATCAAAGCGGATTTATCATCATCATCAACAGTGTTAGTTGATAAACTTCACTGTACTTTATTATCAGTCAGCGGTAAGAGAGTGTCATTAAGTCATTTAGTCGGCAGTCGACAGTCGAAAGTTAAGTTCTTTCGCAAGTGCTGCTGCAGCTCTTAGCACCGCTGCTGATATTGTAATCGTCTTTGAAAGTTTTGTTAACGCTTATTTGATTTTGGTTGCGGTTCGTCAAATGCTTAGCAGTGCTTTTGATGTTAAACTTTCGTGGGGGAAAATTTTTCAACTAAATAGTAGTTTCATTCAACTTTATAGAGATTATGCGGCAGATAAGAATAAGTAAGACAATTAGTGGATGCTTTGAAATTTTGTCTTGTGATAATGTTAGTTATGTGTTCTGTACGAAACACTTTTTTAGCATTCTTGAGATTCTGCTCATAAAAAGATTAAAAAAAGTGGCTCAGAAACAAACATAATAAATAAGCAAGAAATAGCTTTCTTAAGTTAACCTTATGAAGAGGTAACAATTTGTTCATCTAACATCACAATTTAAAAAGAGTTTGTATTTGGAAATTTCTGTAGTAACTAAAACTTTAATGATAGCAATTAAAGTGACAGACTTTTAAACATAACATTAATATCTCATGAAAATGTCTACTTCAGCGGATGTCAGCAACACAATTACAGTCTTTTTTAACAAAGCAGTTTTATTTCTTTCTTTTTTTTGTATTTTTCTTCAATATACCTTCAAGATACAATTTTGTATTGAATTCAAATTATTTCATAACCTCAGGGAATACAGCAATGGAAGTTTTGTCATGTATCACGTTCGTATAGCACAAATGCAATCGAAACGATTACGTTAGCAATTAAGGATTACAATTGCGATTGTTGCATTTACATTCTCGCTTACATATAATATAACGCAAGGGTATATGTCACGTGAACATACAATGGCATGGTTGTATGGCTGCATTGCGATATTCAAGTCTGTGCCGATTATGACTAATGAAACAAAGAAAATAACTTGTAAATCACTCAAGGGACTCGCTGACATGCAACTTTGTACAATTTGCAGTGTATTAATTAATGCTTGCGTTGTCATTGTTTTTGGCATTGTTATTAACATTCTCATATATCAAGTAGAGATTTTATTCAAGTGGAATTTAAAAGTTCATCTGCATTTGTTATAATGCTTTCGGAAAATGAAAACAAAGTATTCAGCAGCTGCATTAGTTGGAAAAGAAGTATGATATGCAGAAAGTTATTATGAACTTTATTAATCTCAAAGATGATTGGAAGAACTTTTGGATAGATATACGAAATACTGCGCGTGAATTGATTAATAACACAGGCCGGCAAAAATAAAAAAAGTCCAAAACCAGAGACCAGACCTATCACATCCGAAGGACTTTGATGCGCTAAATCCGAATCCGAGCTCAGAATTTCTCCTGTACGTCAGTTTTTTGAGATATTCTAACCTAAAAGTGCAAAAAACACGGTTTTTTGGCTATACGTATTTGAGGTTATTTTACACCACGTACAAATTTTTTTTCCAAAACTGGTTGCGACATCTGAAAGTATTACTCTTACCTTTCAAAAGCCTTTTAGATTATGTTGATATCTTTTTTTTCTCCGCAATATCGTAACTTGGAATTAAGAAGTGAAGAATTTCTTAAACCATTTAAATAAAAACGTCGAAAAATTGACAAATCTTTGTAATAAACCTAATAATGTCGACGATAGTGGTATGCCAAGGATCTATATCTATCTAGTGAATCTAATGCATATGCATCTAATAGGTCACTAATTGGTCATAAAGGGTTAGTAAGTCCGATTAATTGGTCTGCAAGAGTAAACTTTTTAAAAATATTTTTAAAAATTTCAAGGTCACTGAATATTTTGGCACCACATCTGGGGAAGGTAATTGTGTACTTTTTGACCACAAGGGGTGACGGTGGCGGGGGTAGTTCAAAAGGGGAACTCTGAACTTAATTCCACTTGATTAAGGCGACGGTCACCCCTTGAAAAATTTGTATGTTCCGTTGGATTTAGCCGTCGGTCCCCATTGAAAAATTTATATGATATATCCAACACCTAGTTTGCTAGGCACAGAAATTTTACTTAAGCGTAGGGGTAAGTGGGTAGCCTGTGGCCGCAGCTCAACATTTAAAACTCCCAAAAATCTAACACCGGCTTCGCGGCGCGGATCAGTCTATAAAATTTCCAACACCTAGTTTGCTAGCCACAGTAATTTTAGATAAGAGTAGGGGTAAGTTGGCGGCCTACGGCATCGAATTTAACCAGAAATTTTAATGCTCCATAATTTTTTTAAAGGAGTTGCCGAAGGCTAATTCCTAGACTCAGAAGAGTTGCCTAAATATGCGGATGACCTGGAAATTTTTCAAAACGCTTTAAAAAGTTTACTCTTGCTGACCAATTATTCGGAATAACTAACCATTTATAACCAATTTGTGATCTATTAGATGCTCTCTTTTTTTTAGCTAGCGGAGTGGATCCCCATAGTATTATATAAATTTTTATTTTAATATATGCTTAATGTATTTAAATATATTAAAAGAAACTTTCAGCAAAGTGCAAGAGAAGTTGAAGTTGCTATAAGTTTTTAGTCAATGCTCAATACCCAGTGTCCATCACACAGCATGTCCACCTAAAAAATACAAAGATTCTTAGAATATATTTTAAACGAATCCGATGACATATTTGTTGTTCATTGTTTTCAAAAAAAAGGTTGTGTTACTGTCACTGCAACTATGGCTTTTGCAGCGTAACTGTCAATGTTGGTGTCATATGCTACAGTCGCAAAAAAAAGTGAAAAATTTTAAATAAATACAATACTTTAGAGGCAATTTTTTCAACGATCATCAACTGCAGATATGTAACTATATTGTACAAAATACATACATTGCAAAAACTACTACAATCACCAAATTAGCAAATCAATTTAAGGTGGGAAAAAAGCACAAAGTTCGATTTCGAAGATCATTGAGCTCAGTTTACATATGTAGGTCACAAAGTCTCTCTACTTAAAGTTGATTAGTATATCCTTGTACTTTCAATACAAAATTTACTGAAGTTAAAAGTCTCTGCTGGTGTGGCACATCCTATGATATCACTGAGCTGAGTTATGTTTGTCTTTTCCTCGAGACTGCCAAAATTCTTTTGGCAAAAATCCAGTTTACAATTTCTTAACAAAAACCAGTTTGATGATGGAGTTAATCTGAGAGAATATTCAGAATATTACCTATATTACTCTTATCATATGGTTGATAATTGTAGTACCTTAAATTTTTAAGCTTAAATGCTGCTTTAAACAGCAATCTTTAAGCAAAAAAAAAAACAATTATATATTTAGAATGGTGTATAACAATTGAGCAGTAGTTCTGGTTAGGTAACTGGTAATGCCAATACTTAACAGCCTAAAAACAGTTTTCAGCATGAATACTTAAATTATTCTAACACCTGAAAGAAATTAAATTAACAGTGTCACATTTCAATATGAAATCAAAAAACAGTTTCTTAAAACATTTAAGTAATTTGTCATAAATATAATTTTTATTTGAAAATGTTTAATCTCCATGAACGGCGCACTTTCTTATGCATATTTTTCCCAAACAGTTTTCTCTAATAGGTAGTTGCTATTTTCATTTCTGCTTAGTTAAAGTGTGTATATAAAATATTAATATTTTTTAAAATACAACAACTCTAAATTGTTTTCAGAAAATAGCCTTTCTTTCAGTGTAGCGGCATATAAAAAATTTGTAATTTTAAAAAACAGCTGCACGGTCCAATATCAAAACAAATTTGAAAACATGCAAGAAAAAAATGTAAACAAAACAATATTGTTTTTTGAAATGCAATTTACTGACAGCAGCAGCAATCGCTGTTTGTTGTCAGTTCAAAATTCTGACATTGATATGAGAGATGGTGCAATAGCAACAGCACAAAAAAAAAAACAGCAGCAACAGCAAAAACAAAACATTTGCTTTGCTGAAATACGAAAATCTAAAAATTTTTATTACAAATTTTTTACCTTACCAATTCGTATTTTTAAAAGTGAAAAATTCAATTCACAAGAATTTCATATGCAATGGTTTTGTTGAAAAACAGCATTTTTAATATCAAAAAGTTTTTATTAAAGAAAACTTTTAAATTTTTTTTTTCTATGTGTAGCAACTTAAATTTTAGTTTTCAAAGTTATTTCGAAAAAATCTATTAAAATCAAGTTAATTTCATGTTAGCATGTCAAATAGCAACCATGTAAACGGAGAGCAACATAAAATTAAATTGCAGCAAGTGGCGCGCACTTAAGCGCATTAATATGAAAATGCATGCATGCAACAGCAACAACAACAATAACATGATATATGCACTTAGCTATTGTTGTATTTTTTTTTTTTTTTTAAGTTGTAGTAGTATTTTATGTTGTTGCTCAGTAGCTGCAACAAAGCACCTACAATTATATACTTCAACACAATTTCAGTAATGAAACAATAACAACGACAGGCAACCACTACATAGAGCAGGACATTGCTGAGTACAACATAGCGCTTGAAGCACACCATGTTATTGCTGCTGCTCTTGTGCTACGCTGTTACGGGAGTTTACATTTGCATTTCTGTGCAAATGAGCGCAACGCATGCTGCCATGCAACTAAATCTACGAGGTCACGCTGAAGTTGCGAGGGTAACAATAAAATATCTAATAGTGGTAATGAATGTTTAAGTTAAAAAAACTGAATAGTTTAACTTATAAATAAGAAAATTTAAATTTTTTAAAAAAAAGTTTTAAATTCTTGTGATTTTTCGCTAGTAGCAAAAAAAAAAATCAATCCACAATTGAATAATTGAATGCGTTTTTTGAACAACGTCAAATAATTGGAAGCACAAACTTGAGCAAAGTGAAATGGAATAACAAGCAGAACAACAGCAACTCCACCTTTAGCATGCAAGCAAATTTATTTTAATTAATGGTTGCGCTAGTCATAACGAGCAATGACCTATTTGATTTTACGTGCACATATACATATATGCAAATATTTAGGTACAAAGTAAACATTAAATTGTAACAAATGAAACATTGAACATAAATCAATTAAGTGGGGAAAAAATTTAATTTTAGCAAAATCAAAACGTTTACATTCAGAGAAATCGTCCCATTTGCAACATTCATCAAGTGATGTGTATGTGTGTGTGCGTTAGTTTTAACAGTTGACTGACCATCATGCCTGCGGATATTTAAGATATTTCTATCACTGGTTTTGCTAAGAAGGCATTTAAAATGTTGAAACTATTTTCTAATAGTACACTGTACGCACATGGGCATGCAGTTTTATTTGATGCTTAATTTAGTATCTTATAAGCCCGCCGGTAAAAACTTTTTCTGTCAATTGCACACTGCATACGATTTTATTTAGCATGAAATTTGAAAATTTTTTTAAATTATTCATGTATAATGACATTGAATGTAAGTGTGTGTGTGTATGCATTGCTATATGTTTGCACATTTATGTTTGCTTTGTTGCCAGTTGACCGCATCATAGTTAAAATGTTCCCTTATAAAACAAAAAAAAAAAAAGTTACTTTTTCATAAAAGGATTTTAGTATTTTCCTACAACGGGTAATTTTTGACCCTAAAAAATTTATTTTGCGTGCAATAATAAAGTTTAATTTTTTTCCAGCTTACCACCACCACCACTCTTTGTTCACTTAAAACTTTAAGCTTTACGCTTCAACGCATGTAGCATTAAGTCATGCTCTCGAGCTGCTTAGCTTTAACAGTCACTAATTTTTTGCATACTTTTATGCGTTCTTTTTGCAAACGCATTAAATGTGCCCAATGTGGTTAAAATAGGGATGTGGGTTTTTTTTCGAAGTAATGATACTTTTACGATTCGGCTATTGGAATAAAAAAGAAAAATTATATTTTTAAATTATTGTAGATAAAATTTATTAATATGAAAAATATTTTTTTGTTAATCATACGTCATGGTAAACATTGTAGGCAAGCTGAGTTACGAAAAAAAAATTGATTATATTTTGGCAGCCAGTGCTTAGCCTCAGAGATTTCTTGCAGAGCTTGTAGGTGAAATAAATTACATATAATATTAGGTTGTACTCATATACATTGATCTAGACATATCTACTTTTCAAACTTTTCGAGTTTCGGGACTTTTTATATATAGCCAATCATAAAAGATCCAAAATTAGTCAGTAAATAATGAACAATTATTTTTATTCAATAGGTAATTATAAAACACATACACAAAGCTTCATTACTTGGGAACATAAAAATATGGATAGTGACGTTTTGTTTCTTATAGACGATATAATCGCATTCTATTTAAAGAATTTAATACTAAAGATAATAACCATAGCAAGTGTTTCCTTTTTGCATCGACCTTGTAAGATATAGTTATTATTAATTTAAACAGCACACTATTTCAAACAGGTCACTATTTTAACTAACATGTTTTTCGAAAACTTTAAATGTGGTATTTGTGAAGTCTGCACAAAAAAAAATTCAACTTAAGCATCCAAGGAACTCCAGTGATCAAAAATTACAGAAGAATATATTAATTTTAACACAATGGGAGTTCAATATTTCCCATAAATCGGAATATAGATTTATACTTGATATTATCATATAAACTATAAAAAAATTAAATAATTGATTTTGGTTTATTACTGCGCATTAAACATAGGAGGAATTTTTGATATTTATTTGCATCTTTATTAAATAAAATATACAATAGTTACTGCAGTAAATTCAAAAACTTTAGAGTTGTCAAAATGTAATTCATTTGTCTAAAACTTGTTTGACATGTGTCTAAATTTGCAAAAATGTTGTTTCTTTGCTGACGCTGTACTTTTAATTAAACATGTTGCAAAAGCTTTTCAAACGTCAAATGTCAACAGCTTAAGTGTGTAAATTTTTTATGGTAAAATAGCTTAAGCAAAACAAAAGGTAATTAAATTTAAGGAAAACGAAATTTAAATTTTAAGAATAATTAAAAATTAAAATAAAAATGCACAGAAATCTATAAATTTCAGTGCAAACATTTCGTAGTCTTCCACAACAATATTTCATTTAAATTAAACTAACAAAATTTATTGTATTGAGAAGAAAAAAATCATAGCATTTTCTAACCATTAACTGCTGAATTAAATGTTCAAAAATCAATATCATAAAAAAGCAACTTAAGTAAAAACTAGGTAAAAACCCATTGTACTACAAAGTCCATGAGAAACCTTGAGACAAGACTTTTCACTTGATGTTTGCCAACACACGCACTAACCACTAATGCTACTCAGGAATGTGCCAATGTCAATGGTGAATGAAACAGCATTTGACCATTACTTCATATGGTGTGTCAGTGACAACGATTTCTTGAAAGTATTTTAAAATTTAATTGGCTGCTGAAATGACACTTTGACAAATTTAATTTAATTTTACAGCACAATACAATCGCACATTTCAAAACACACACGCACACAAGTGCAAGACGTTTGTTGTTGCTACTGTTTCAAAGGATATACGCGTTCTTAGCTTAAGTCGTGCGTGTGAATTTCTTTTAAGGCTGCCATGCGTACTCGGTTTCAGATTTCCAGCATACGACAACAACAAAAAACACAACATTGCGACAATAAACAGGAAAAAACAAACAAGACAACAAAGGAAACAAGTAAAATAAAATAAACTAAAAATACTGTTTTTTCTATTTGTTTGTTTGCTTGAAAATGGAAGCAAAAATAAGGGAGAAACTTAGTGGAACTCATATATAGTGCTTAAAAAAATAAGAGTTTTTCTTCCGCCAAGCTGAATAATTTCTTGAGATTGGAGTCTGACTGGACTCATAATAAATGATTATACCAATTGATATATATTTCATGAGCTATGATGACTTTGATACAAAAACTTTCATTATTACCTCTGTAGGAGATGACGCCCACATCAAAAAATTATCAACGGATTTTGATGAAACTTTATATTCTACCTTTGTCCAATGGTTCAATCAATATAGATTTTAAATTTTACAAATAAGATTGGGCAATAATGGATTAAATCCAAGAGTTTGTTATGGAGAAACTTTTCTATAGCCGCCAGTAACTTCTGATTTTATCATCAATTTTAAAAGCAATTGCATGTATTGTCATTATGGCAAAATGAATGCAAAAAATCATTTAATTAAATGTTACTCATACGACATGTAAGCCTAAAGATGGTAGAATATCTTACTGCAAAACAAAATGCAAAAAAGCATTCAAGAAGAAAGGAAAAGTAAAATTAAAGCTTTGGCAATACAGCTCATGAGCAGCATATTCAATTGCGAAATTCACAGTGCACATTATCGCCTACAGTAAAAATGTGCCTTCATGCAACACAACTTCGTCATGGTTTCTTGTCGAGTAAAAGCATATTGGCCGCTTATATTAATGCTACCAAAGACATTGCAAGCTACTGGACAACAAAGCAAAGTGCATATCACATATCGTGACATTGCATTGTAATGTTTACTGCTCGTAAAGCCATTTTATTGGTTTTCAATGACAGCGCCTTTTTTTATTTCTTGCTCTGGCTATATGCTTTTATTTAATGCTTTATTTGTAAACTTTTATGGTAAGAGCACTGACAATTTAAAACTTGGCACGTGCTTAGCGTAAATGAAAACGTAAGAGTTTTTGTAATAACTTCAAACTAAAAACAGTCAACGAATAATTCCTTATATTGCAAAAAAAAATCCTATAAGTAATATAGCATTTAGAGAATTTTTGTTCAATAGGATTTTTTTTTGTAGAATTATAAAATTATCTGTTCAATTAATTTATAGTTGAATTATGATATAATTTTTCATGTAAATATGATATCATTAATGTTAATCTTTACATCCGATTTCAAAAAAAAGTTTGTCAGTTAGAAGATTTTCGTGGCCATCAATTGAATTTTCAAATATTTATACACTACTTTGAAGTGACAGGCCTTAAACGCCTCGAAGCTCATAACAAATGAAATTATAATATATGTTTCAATTAAGCATAGCACTGCGATTAAGTGACTTCTACTTATTGCAAGTTATTTCCTCAAAAAAAAAAATAAAAATTTAATCAAATCAGCACATTTTGTTTAAATAAGTCTAAAAATATCTTTGAGTTGCATTTTGTTGTTCAAAAAATGCATTTTGGAGGTGCAGGCAAATGTTTATTAGCGCCGAATATTTAGAATTAATAAACCTGAGAGCTATACATCCACATCGTAACTAAAATAATAAAGTCAATTCAAGCTTATGCTTTTCATTTAAAATCTAAGTTCAACATGACGTATGATTTACTCTAAATTATTTCACTTCATTACATATCTCTTATAAAAAGCAACAAAATATTTCACAATGTGTGAGCTTATGTAAGTATAAAGTAAGCAAACTCAATTCTGCATTCTAACGCATAGTGGTAACGTAAATAATAACAAAAACATAATGTTACAAGCGACTTAAAATTTCATAAAACAAAATACCAATGAATGAAGTTGAAAACACCTGCAAGCAACAGCAGTAAAAACTAAGTTTGAGTGTGCTGGTAAAAAGTGCCAACAGCGCCATGTGGATGCATCTCTAATCTAAACATAAAACTATGAAGATGATAATGATGCCATTGTTATGGTTAAATGCTGCAGCTGCTGATTTTGTTGCTATTCTTGTTATTGCACTTCATTTGTGTACAAGTTGTTTGTAGTGAGTGCTTGTAAGCAAAGCAATATGATTGCATGTTTTTTTTTGCTGTGCTTAACTCAGTCGAGTGCAGTTGAATTAAATTGAATTTTAAAGGAAATGAAATTAAAATTGCAATTGAATAGCAAATAAGAAAAAAAAATTAATTAAAGATAAAATTGTGTATGATTGCAATTCCAGTGCTTTAATTGCAAGGAAATGAATTTATTTTGTCAGCATTTTTCTTATTATGATTTTTTTTATAAAAAACCAACTGCATATGTTAAAAATTGCTCATGCATTAAGGATATCGAAGTTTTAATTTTCATTGTAAACACTTTCCACACAGAATTTTTCCTTTAATAGTTTTCTATACCAATACTCATAACTTTTTTCTTGCTATTCCACTTAAACAGAACGCTGACAAAATATATTATGTATGCGAAATTTGTGTACTATTTACCTAAACAATATTGACTCAATGTGCCATTTATGTAAATGCATAAATTATAATTTAATTATTTTTCACACACGACATTTGTGTAACGCAGCTCAGCATAAAACAATTCAATTATAAATCACTCATAAGCCATGAGCAACAAAAATTGCATAAATAACAATTGAATATAAATGATGAATATTTTTATAAAAAAATCTATTTTTTTTTCGAAGTTATATAAGTTAATATTGATTAACTAGTGAATGATTCCAAGGGGTTTTGTTTTGTGTTAAGCCTCACAAAACTGCTAATTCTGAAACTTTTTATCTTGAAAACTATTGTACTAAGCTGATTTGAAAGATTCTCAATATTCAATAAATTGAATTCAAAAAATTTCCTATAAAATGTATTTAATAAAATTTTTTCTACCGCAAAATATTTTTGCTTAAATGTCTCTTTTTCATAACTCTGCTTTTTTCGATATATTAAAAATTTTTGGTTGTTACTTTTTTCACTATTTTACTCCATCAACAGAAAAATTTATTTAATTAAATAACAAATTTTTAAATATCAATCATTGTGTCGCAATAGCAGACAAAAAAAAATTAATTGCAAATTCCTTAATAGCCATAATATTTTTTACATATAAACGCATTCCTATCTCCCAACTATTTTTTTATGATGACCATTGATGTTAAATTTTTTTAACAGCACAAAACATAAAAAAAAGTTTTGCATCAAATTAAGAGATTCAATTTGCCATAACATCACTTGGCACGTTCAGTTGACTTTTTTTTTGTCGTTTCCAATATATGAAAAACTTTTAGTTTTACATTTTACGCTAATTGATTGAAATTGTAGAAAGTTTTGCTTAATTTGGCATAAACTATGAGGTTGCTATTGAAAAGTTTTAAATAATTTTTCTGATATATTTAAGAAGTTAAGACATAGTGTTTTAATTTTTCAAATTTTTATTTTTTATTTAGAAAATAACAAATACTCAAGATGCCTTGTGAAAAATGCTTGCTTATATTTGTAACACACTGTATAAATAAGTTATAAATATATTGAAGAATTTTCATTAAGAAATTTTATTTAAAATAAAACAAGTTTTCGCTACCCTTTACCTTTTCTCTTTTGAATTTTATTTTCGTTTTTCGCACGCTCTGCACATAATTGGATTCCAATGATCGCTCGACGCACTTAATTTTTACATTTTGTATGTAGGTGCAAACGAGTGCCCCTTGTGTGGCCTTTTGGGAGACAGCTACCATTGCATTAAAACAAAATCAACAACTACAGGCAACACAAGCGAAAGCATAAGGCTGACTAAGAAAATTGCGGTGAAAATAAAAGCAAAGAAAAAACATCAAAAAAAATTCCAAGAACTTTAAGCGGATTTTAATTTTGCATAAATGTATTAAACTACATACATAAATGTATGTAAGTATATGACAGCTATCATATGTATAGGCGTGTTTATGTAAAAACTCATAGGTGTTTGGGAGAGTGCCTTTTAATTTGCTAATTCTTATAAGCCAAAAAAACAACAGATTGTCAATTGTTTGAAAACGCATTGCTTTTCTCGCGCTTCACAGTAATATTTTCGTGCTTTTTTTATGCAACTGCTCAGTGCGTTTTAAAAAAGTTGTCACTAAAATTAATTAAATTTAAGCTTTTTCCAGCAAAATCTTTAAAAGGTACACCCTAAATACATCACATGTATGCATATATGCGCGCTTACTACAGCAGCTGTAAATTCTCAGCACGTCCGGCAAAATGGCGAAACGTGTTTTCACAGGACTTGGCAGGATTTCAATAAGCAAAGCAAAAGCGGATACCGCTACTGGGTGCGACGATGCGTGGTTTTGCTTGGCTCTTGTTCATCGAACACCAATAAAACATGTGTGTGTGTGTGTGTGTGTTTTTTCGAATTTTTTTTGAAGAATTGACTTTCCTTTTGCGGCAGTGGCAGCTGCAACAGCAGCTCCAGGAGCAGTAGATTATTGTAATGAATATTTAATATCTTTCAATAAAGTTGCGTTGTATGAGCGCGTCTCACACATACATAGGTGTGTATATGTGTGTTCCATCACTTGAAATTTCTATCTAATTTGTAGTCATTGAACCACAAAGTCTTGAAAGTGTTTGCAATCCTTTGAGTTGCGCCTGTAAAAGTCAAAATTGGTTTTTAAATTGGTTTACCATCGCGCGGCACTTAGTGGTCTGACTTGGTTTGTTTAATTTAGCTACATACTTTCTAAGAGCCTTTCAGGATTTTTGTTTTAAGCTCTATCTTCATCGTAGCATACGTTGCTTATTGCTATGCAGTTAAATGGATGAAGCATATCCAAATATTTTGCTAAGCCTATTTGAGTTTTAGCCTTGTAATTGTTCGAAGTTTCGCATAATTTGCTGAGTGCTGCAGTTTTTATACTAATAAAAGAGATTTTTCAAAGTAACTACTAACGCAAATTGAAGAAAAATATAGATAGGGGTCATTGCAAGTAGTGATATGAAATTTCTAAAAAGTTCTAGAGCGAAATTAAAGACATAGCTTAAGTGAAAAAACAACAATGAAATCCTAAATAGAAAAATAATCAAAACTTTTAATTGCGCATAGTTCAACGTGTATAGCGGTTTAAATATTAAAATAAAAGATAACATGTCGTATACGCAACATTTAATTAATGCTGTCTATTCACGGTGGTCTTTATAAAATTTTAATTTTTCGAAATACCACCCGCGATTTTTTCACAGATAATGTTGGAGGACCCTTCCAGTGTCAAAATCCGCGAACCGCGAAATTGAACGTCCAGCCTTTTTTTTTTTGTTTTGACATTTTCATTTTTTTAACGATTTTTTGAGTACTAGTGATAACCCCCGAAAATCGGGTGTGTGTTCTGTACACACTAAACTGATCTGAATTTTAGACTTAGCTTTTGATGAACCCTTACTGAACTTTCCGGTCCCAGTGGAATTTTTCTAGAAACACAGAAAACTTAATGCAATTTCCGTTTACATAGCGTTTTCATTGGAAATAAGAAATCTAATGTTGCTTTTTTTAGTAAATACAAATAATTTTTAATAATATATTTTTTTTTTAAATAACCATTTTTTTTAAAAAAAAAATGTGTTGACGAACTATAGTTTTTTTAGTATGATAAGAAAGCTTAATTTATTCCCTTTAAAATGGTGTATATTTTATTATAAATTTTTAATTATATACATACCCCCTTTTTTACCGGAAAAAAAAATTATATTCAATGAATTCTTAAGAAAAGTATGTGTTTATGGACAAAACCAATTAACTCAGTAACAACAACAACAACAACAACTATTATATAAATATTTAATTTTTTATTGCATACTTTGCAGCAGTAGCTATTTGGAAAATATGGCGAAATTTTCTGTACCAATTTGTTTCAGTGCAATTTGTGCTCAAAATAAAACAGAGACATTAACACATATGCATAAAATTTTAAAATCGAACATTTACACAAATATTTACTAACAATTACGAATACGTATATGTATTAAGTTTGCTTTAAATAGCCAACAAAATATCACAATATGGAAATTTTCATTTTATTTTCCAAAACTTTCATATTCCATTTTGTATGTTTATTAATTATTAAATGCATACAGCCAGTAGTAGTAGCAAGCCCACGCAAGAGAAACATAAAATTTGCTACAACTTAAGAGCCTATTTTGCTTTAGCAACAATTAAAGCGTTAACCCATTTGTAATTGGGATAAAAACTGTATTGCTTCTTGTGTCTAAAGCTTCATAAGGATAAATTTGACAATTTCCCAAGCCTTAAACTCAGCTCTTTTTGCAAGCCCGTGCATTTTCTGAATGTGTCAAAAAATAAGTTAATTTCTGCAAACTTTGCAATGTCTTATCGAATTCAGCTGTTATAGTCCTTAAAGTTTAAGATTCCTATAGTCTGTTAGCATTCTTGAAACTTTTTTACTTTATACTAAATTTTTTTTTTGTTAATAGGAGATTTAGTAAGTAAGTGAATGAAATATATGATTAGCTTAATTAATATGAAAAATTTTGACTTTCAAAAATGTTGCGCTGTGCAATAAGTTTTTTACAATCTTTTAGATGAAACTTGTAAATTAGAAAGTATAGATTTTATATTGGATATTTTTATGTTCTTAAAAAGTTTCTATTATAATCAAAAATGGGTTAAGAACAAAATATTATTTGGCACTGCAAAGTATGCACTCAAACTTTAAACATTGCATTACGCGTTGAAATTTTTCAAGTGGTACTTAATTTTTGATTCTGTTGCAACTCTCATTATCATCTCATAATTCCAAAAACAGCAACAATCGCGGTTATTATAATGATGCCTACTACTTCCATGACAATAGTAATTATAATGAGGACCACAGCAAAAACAACAATAATAACGAAAATAATATTTGCAATAAGCGCAAATATGAGTACATACATACTTTCTGTTAATATCCCATTAGGAAAAATGTGCAAAGAAAGTTATGAAATTTTAAGAAACAATATCTGCTATTATGAGGATATGGAAAGGTGCATTAAAATTTATGCCAAACTGTGACTAAAGAGGATGCGCAAATATTGACGATATTGTTTCAAAATTTACAAAATGGCGAAAATACTTCGACTATCAAAATTGGTGATGATTCGCGCAAATGCGAAAAGCTGCAAAAATAACTTCTTTGAATGTTCAGTGTTCTGCTGGATGCAAACGAAAAAAACAAATAAGCAGTTAAATTTGCATTTATTTGATTGATATTTTGACAGCTGAGTTTGAGGGAAAGCTCCCATTTAAGGTCACAAGGTCACATTTGAGAAAAAAATCAAATTTACGAAAAAGGTCTTAAGATGAGCAAAATAAATTTTTGAACTATATACTTATAAAAAAGAGCAGCAAAACGAAAACTTTTATAAGATGCATTTTCAAAGATCCATGCATTTTTTGCCTTTCCTCTATTTTATGCGCAGAAGCAACTTTACCTCTTTTTATAGAACCAGCTTATTAATACACATTTTTCCTGCCGGCAGCTTCAACATGTTTTTGGCACACTGAAATTATTACACTGTTATTAAAATATATTTGCTACACATGTGCATTTCATTTCACGTAACAATTTCAAATTAAGGATATTTAAGCCATATAGCGCTTATTATATAGTATATGTTAACAAAACATAGAATTTACACAAAAGGTATGGGAATACATCTGACAACATTTTATTTATAAATCATTTTATTGTATAGATTTTAGTGCTAAGCAACGTATCCAATAAATTTAAAATCAAAAAAAAGTTTAATTTCGTTAGGAATAAGAGAGGATCACTTCAGATTTCAAATAAAAATCTTTAAGGAACACAAGACTTATTAAAAATGAAAGAAAATACCAAGTGAAAAAGGCACAATACATCATCAATTCATTAATATGAGCCTTTTAATTTGGAAATGTTCTAAGTCACTCGTCGATGAGAAAGAAAAAGTAAATAAATTTTTTCTACACTGGACATCAAGTCAAAAAATTCTTTCTTCTCAAGGATGAGGGACTTAGTCCACTTGCAAAATAAAGAACTTATATTTAGCAATATTTAAAAAATAACACACTCCAATAGACTCGCCATAAGACTTTTCAATTTTTTTTAATAAACGCTAAAAAAAAATGTTCACCAAAAAATAGCATAAAGTCTTATATTTGATGTTTTCTGCTACTAAGCTATCACTTCGTCTTTGCTATGTTTTAACATGTTCTTTATTACCAGCATAGTTAGTAACTTACTGCAGTTTTTTCTCACTGCAGCAATTCTACAAATGAATTTTACTGCATTAAAAAATGCCTTTTGGTATAAGTACACTTAAAAATTTTTCTTTTCCTTTTTTTTTCTCACAAATGCCCGGCAGTTTTAATCAATGTTAATTATACTGCGTTTATTTATACTTTAATTTGTTTTTTTTTCTTTTTTTAATTTGCATGTTTGTCATGCCTCTTAGTTAAAAATGCCAAATAAGCATTTAACAGCGCCTAAAATGCTTCTACTAAAATGTGCGTAATTAAATTTTTTTATTTGCTGCATTAAAAAATTTGTACCAGCTCTTATCGCCACATTTCTTTTTGTTTGTTATTTGCCAGCAATGGACTTAAAATTTTCAACCTTTTTTATTTTTTCTCTTTTCATAAGAATAAACTTTCTATTTCTTAGTAAGAAAACAACATTTATTTTTATATAATTTTTAAGTATTTGAAGCAGAACGTCGCTTATCTTCATCTGACGTATAGCCTTCAATGCGTGTCCTGCAACAGAGCATTGCCATCGCTAACGTTATTATCATCGTTATTGTCGTCGTAGTCAAGTAAAGTTTTTTATTGTTTGGTCTAAACGATCAAATTTGCGGTTGCACACAAAATTAATTGTGGTTGCAGTATTTCATGCTGTGTAAACTTCAAACTTTTGAAGAGTTTCTTAAAGTAAAATATTATACAAACTTATACTTACTTTGCACTTGAAAAAATATATTGTTGCTATATTTTTTTACATTTCGATTTAAAAATAAATGGAAATCCTGGTTTATATGATTAGTACATATTCCATAAAAATCTTAAATCTTTTTAACATTTAATTTAAAATTTCACTACTTCTTTGACTGACTTTCTTATATTTTCTAAGCTTATAACAACTAAATCTCAATTTGCTAAGAACATTCCTGACCAACGCTAGCAGTACGTCAAGCATGTCGCTATTAATCTGCATGCTATCTAAGCTACTACTATGCAGCATAGCGTTTGCATGCAACACATTTTTCACATCATGCAGCAATCGCAACCTGTCATGTGTTATTTCGAAGAGAGTTTCCTCGTGGCAGGTGTTTGAAAAATTTACACTCACGCACTAACTCACTTTCATTTACGTTGCAGTCACTTACGTTTGCATGTCGCACTGATGACGTGCAACATTTTTATTGTGTGCGTGCTCAAAATATTTAAATTTTTTCTGAATTTTTTTTTATTTTTATGAATTTTCAATGTAAAAGCACACATTTTTTTATGAAAGCTTAAATCGTCACTGACCGAAAAGGTTTTAAGAACAATGGAAGTTTTTTTTTTGTTGATATTTTGTTAATTCTGAATATGTGGTATTTTTTTGATATAAATTTAGACAATTTGATTTGCCAATTTTCCTAAAATTCTACATTACAATTGAAGAAGCATGATAGCTGACAAATTTAACCAACTGCTGCTGAGTACATGTGTAAGGCATTTAAAAATCTTAAGTCGCTTAGTGGGAATAGAGGGTTCATAAAAGGAAAATTGCAAATCCCACTTTTTTTTGAAACATATTGCTTTTAAAATATATGATGATATTATATATATTTTTTTGCTAAATTGTATTAGAAACTTTAATCACCCACAGGCAACACACAACATTTTAATTTTATAATTTGGCAACAATTTAACAAACAGTGGCCTTTCAATTTAACAATTTTTTAATTTGTGAAAAACGACATTTAAAATACGAAAATTTTAAACATAAAATGCAATAAGTCATGCGACACATTTACACTATTTGTGTGTAACTGACTGTCAGTATGTTTTACAACTAATACATGTCAATACGTAGGTGTTACCGCAATGCTTTGTTAGCCCAAATCAAATAATAAATATTGTATTAGTATGTACGTATTTAGGTGTATGTGTAACCACATTTATTTCAGTGTGTGCTTGTACTCTTGAGAATTTTTTATGTTTTTACTTTAAAAATAACTCAACTTATTAAATGCAATACAGTTGATTACACTGGCTTACAGCAATTATGTTTATTTAAGTCGAAAATCGCATAATATTTTTTTTTTTTTTTTTTTTTATGTTAAGATTTGCTAGACATGAGTTTTTTAATTAATTATTGATATTCTTTCAGATTTGGTTTAATTTTTTGAACTCTATGATATTTCGGAATTTCAACAATGTAATAAAATTAGTAAGCAAGTTATGTGAAATTGCAAAAAAAATTATAGTACTCCATTAATTTAAATCAACCAATTGTTATTCTCTGGTATTTTTTAATTATTTATTTTTTAATGTTTTATTTGAATAAAAATAGTATTTTATAAAATTTCTAAATTCCAAATAACTCAGAGCAAAACCTTCATATGCACAACAACGCAAAATTGTGTGCTTAACACACACACACACACACACACACAAACATTTACACACCTGCCACACATTCACAATATGAAAATGTTTTACTTACCACAGCAATTGAACCGCAGTGTGACCAACTCATTGCTGAATCTAATAAATTAGTTTTTACCTCAGCTGCATACGCAACCAGGGACGACGTATCATCAAATTTTAATTCGGCTTAAAAACACGCAATGCATTTTACCGAATGCGTGGAGTATTTTTTTTTTTTTTTGTTTTTTGACCGCAACCAAAAATGTTTGCTAAAAACTTTTCTGTTTCGTTTGATTTGGATGGCAGCTCATTTTATATTGTACAATATATCTTATTGTTGTTGTCATTTTGTACGAATTTAATTATTTTATGTTTTTTTGAAAGTTTAACATACAACCAAAAGTAAAAACTTTTATTAAATTTACATTTGATAAATTCATCACTAATTTGAAAATGTTGCAAATATTTTGCAATTTTCTCTGCTGACAAAAATAATCAACGCATAAATGAAATTTAATGCAAAACCAAAATTGAAAAGTACTTTGAAATCAATCTGAAATTAAATGTGATATTTGCTCCATTTTTAATATAAATAAATGCAGGGTGTTTAGTTTTGGCATAGCTACTTTGTGTTTGGAAATAAATATTTTGATAAGCAATTTCTTTACTAGAATATTTGCGAAGAATCACTGTAGAAATAATCGCCAATAAAATTGATAAAAGCCATATTATCAAATAGCCACATCTCAAAATAATTTTAACATTATATAATAAATAACTAATAGAAAAAAAATCTTGCGTCGAAAATATTTTGAGAAACATTTCTTTTCTGGGATTCAACAATTTTTTCTGATAGTTGCTATATTCGAAGATATAAAATTTTTAAAAATTTATTTTGTGAAATTTTATTTATTGCAAATGTTTTTAGTTTTTTTAGTATACAGTGATGCCATAATGCCTTAGAAAAATTTGTTAAAAACTGACACACAATGATCGGCTTAGCTTCATATAAAGACCGATTTAAAATTTTCTTTCAGTATGAATGTTATAAAATTCTCTTAAGCTTCGCACACTTTTGTTCCTTTTTTACCTATTTTTGTGCTTTTATTTCCAAAAATTTATGTAAAATTCATTGAGCCTTCGAAGTTCTGCAATGCCCCTGTATGTATTGAAGTGCTTGAGTTTATGGCATAACTAGTATTTCACCAATATATGTTTATAAACGTGTACATATGATACTCATTTTAGCTAATTTTGTTTTATTTAACATCAATTTGAGTGCATATTTTTTGTAATATGATTTGTGTGCTAACACTAAATTGAAATTGCGCTGATCGAAGCCATTAAAAATTGGAAAAAAATAATAAATATACCTGAATTTTTTCATAAAAACTTAAATTTTAATAAATAACGATAATTGCAAAACAAACTTCGTGCAATTTTGTATAAAATATAATATTAGCCATTCAAGGAAATTCTTTAAAAAATACCAATTTTTAGTCATTTAAAAAATTTCAATAATTTACAAAATTTTAAAGAAATTTAATTCGTCAGTTTTATCGCTCAGCAAATAATGGAAAGCCATTAAATAAAGTTAGACTCATAGCAAAATTTTCACAAATTAAAAAAACTATTCATTTTTACCATACATTTATAAATAAATTGATGTGCACTCATAAGTAAATTGATGAACGTATGGTAAAAATATACAAAACACTTCACAGGCATTAAACAGTTAGGAAAATATACCTACTTCTGGGCTTCAGAGTCCCCTCCCCATTCATTTCCTTTTAAATCATGAGAAATTCCGCATTCAGAGTTCAGCTATTTAACAATGAAGACGCCTGTAGACTTGAAGAAAGCAATTATTCTGGTGATGTCATATTTTGGATTGGAATCATGATTGGAAAAATTGTGCTTGCATTGAAGTCATCTCAAATCACTTTGTAGTATATTTTAGTATATATATTTTTTGTAATATCTCGTTTCCTCATTAGGATATACCTTTCTAAATTTGCTGCAACACTGAAAATGTTTAAAAAAAATTAAATTTTTGAATAAAATCTTTATTGGCATTATATTGCAAGATGCCAAATCAAACATGAAATATTGCGTTGATCTATTTAGCATCAAAGGCAAATAACATTAAGAAAAACAGATAGAAAATTTCAAAAAAAAAATCAGATAAGCATATAAAGAAATGAATGAATTTGACTTTATTTTACGTGCAACTATAAATTCACATACAACATTTGGTTGCTCAATGCCATGGAAATGCTACTTCAAGAAAATAAAGTGAAAAATAGTAGAAAACGTTTCTTAAATTGACATCAAAAAGAGAGTACATAGTTGACAAAATGTATGTAAATCTCTCGAAGATAAATTGAACACAGTAAATCACTTAACAATTTCCATAATCCTTTAAGAAAATAAAAGTTAAAAGCACAAGGATTTATAGTGCTGACTGTGCGTTAATGTTAATAGCATTATGTAGCAAAACTTAAATGGCTATAAAAGGTTAAGGAAGCTCTTTCAAAGTGCTTACTCTTTGGTTGTTGAAAGTGGATCTTATTTTTTTTAATACAAGTTTCAATGATTAAAAACTACAAAAATAAATAAAACTTAAAATAAAAATTTCCAAAAGACGACTAATATTTCAATATCGAAAATTAAATAATTTCTTCCATTTTTTTGATTTTTTCAACCTCTTTCAACTAAATCGAAATCCTTGCGTCGCATTGTAAACTCAAATTGTTGCCACCATCGAAACAAATAAACTTTAAGTGCTATAAGTTTCTAGTCTTTCTTTTTTTTTTTTTTTTTTTTTTTGTGAAATTCTAAAATTTTTCCAAAAACAACAACAACAATAAACGATAAAAACTGAAAAGAAAACTTGTGTAAAAGTGTTTAATTTACTAAGTTTCTGCTATTCTTTCATTTCCTTTTCTGTTGGAGCCACAGAATTCTAAAACGGAAACGGAAGTACACGTAGGATGTGACATAAATGCTACTCTACTGCTACTGCTTTTATGAGTATTGTACTTTGTTATTGTATTTGCTGTTATTCTCTCATTTTAGTTTAGTTTACATTTTAATCTAATTTTATCGTTACACTCTACGAGACTGTGGGTCACTCGCATTTCGTGTTTCATTTTCATCAATATTAACTTCCTTGTTGTCTTCTATATGTCCATCAGCTTATGTACTCATGGGTATTTTTATGCACCCGAAATTCAATTTTTTTCTTATCACTTTGATCTTCTGGCATGACGACAAATGCACGCTTAAATTGTTGGGTATACATTGAAGCAATAGAGAGCTGCGTTGCCAGCAAATGTTATCTTTTCATTCATCAGCTACATCATCACTTCTTGGAGTCTTGCAGCAAAGTCTTCACGTCTTACCAGCTGGCACTTAATAACCAATACAGTATGAATTTTGTCAACTGTATTTGGAGTTCATATAGCGTACAGTATATTGTGCAGCCAGTAATAGTGAACAAATTGAGTGGGATATGCCAAGATTTATTGAAGTACTAGTGGTATCCACGGCTTCATATGCCATGTCCGGTTGTTTTGTTTTTTCATAATAAAATTTCTCTCCCATTATCTTATTCTAAGTGTAAAAAAAAAAAAAAATACAATTGAAAGAGAGTTTGATCTTTGAATATCGTAGTACAAATGAGACTAGCTACGATAAATTAATCGATAATTTTTATGTGAGGTTCACTAAATCTTAGTCCTAAAAAAATTTTATTTCAAAAAATTAAGTATGCTATAATCTTTTCTAGCACAAATATATTGTTTTAAAAAAAAAAATTATTAAAATCGGTGCAGCAAACTATTTCCTTATAAGCAATTTTATATAAATAGTATAGATTAGGGAATAATAACTGGAAATAATGTTTGAAAAAAATGCTTAAAATTTTTTTGAATAATTTTTATGAATTGATAACATCGAAACACTGTACATCATTTCATTTTGGTTTCAATTTTCAATGCATGTTTTCTTGTGCTTTGTTCTGTGCCAACCATGCCCATTGCAGTTCTCAAACCAGCAGCAGCAGCAGCAGATGCAACAACTTCCACTTCATTTACAATTCCATTTTATTTTGTCTTCTACTACGTTGGCGTTTGATTGGAAAAAAAAACTCAATGTTGCACTGCAACTGTCAGTTGTGGCACTGCAGCACTGTCGCTGTTGCTGTTGCTGTCTTTGCCTTTGCACTTTGTTGCCTGTCCATTGCAATGACAACATTGATGTTGTACAATAAAGGAAGAAAAAAAACTGAAGCATAACTATACAGGACATGAAACAAATTTGTGTAAGCATTCAGGGTATGATGTTTAAATGGGACACCACTAGTGCCACACATTCGTGGAATGACAAATGAAGTGAACTGACGATGTTGTGGCATTAAGAAGACGCTACATTTCAAAAGAGAGTGGGTCAAATTGCTTTCATGCTTACAGCATTATTTTTTTTTTTTTTTTGATCAAAGGTTTCTGCTCATTTTTTGGGGAGGTTTATTTACAACTTCTTTGGAACAGCATACAAGTTGCTGTTTTAATTAATTTTATTTTCGATTAATAGCTGCTGTAGCAGGCATGTGGGTCAACATGTCACTAAAGCGATGAAAAACAAATGCAACTTTTGTAGGATTCTTGTTGAGTTTTTTCAATAATAATTCACTTTTGCTGTTTTGACTTTCAGCAGGTACTAAAGTTGTATTGAATATTTCTGACCTACATGTCAACAATTGACAGTATTTACGAAGATAACATGGGCTTAAAATCAACATTTTAACTTTTTTAATTCAAAAAAACTAAAATTTAATTTCATAGAAGATAATTATGATTCAAAGCAATTTTTTTCTTTAAAAAATCCAAGTCTTCTTCCTTGGTATGTTTTTTATTGAAAGCTGTACGGTTAACCGAATATAATGAATTTGAATTTTCGAAATTTATAAAGCTAGGGACAATATTTGTGTGCTGTATAAAATGCCGCATATGATTGAGGTTTTTGCCATAGCACGTTTATGCAAAAGACGTTTTGTGGTTAACTGTGGAATTTGAATATTAATTTTGGAAAGGATCATAAGAGAATGTTAGTGAAATGAAAAAAAAGGGCAAAATTCTTTTAACGGTTTTATTTTATAGATAAGGTTTTATTGATTATTTTTGTGTGGAATTAAAATTTGATGTTAAGTTATAGGCGGCATTGTTTATTGGTTTGTGTGGCATGTGGTTGAGTTAAACGATGGATAAGTTTTTGTCAATACATCAAACCAACGCACAGTGGATGCATTTTAAATGTTGTTTCTATATTTAAGCTATATCTATGTGAAACTGTCAATAAATAACCTTCGTCATTTCACATCATCGCTGAAAACTTTAGTAATTGAGTCTATATCAAAATAAATCAGTAAGAAGTCAGAGTTATTTATAAAATGTAGGCAAAAAGAAAAGTGAATCCTTAAAAAACTGTTTCACGTTAACAAAACTTTAAAATTTTATTTAACTAAGCAGCTGCATAAAGGTCAATTTATCTTAAAACCATAAAAAAAAACAAAGTTTTTGCAGCAAGTGCGCGGAATGTTACTGCCGTATACAAATTCTGCACTTCAAACTTACTTGCTGTACAGCAGGTAACTTAAAATTTAAAACATTAGAACAATCTGCTTACAAAAAACGTAGCTTTAGATTTTATGTGGGAGAAAAATTTGTTTTCTAAATTTTAGCAATAAACTTAAAAGCCACTCAAAAATCAAGCTGATTTGTAAGACTGTAAAGGACTTTAGCGCAAACTTTTACGTGAAAAGCTCTTAAAAAAAATATGACGATGAAACATAGCACCGAAAGTCATATTTGAACAAAGTGAAACGATATACCACTTATTCTTTGAAAAGCACTTTGAATTGCAAACTTTCTGGTAGCAGACCGCGTAGCACTAAAGCAGCAAATACAACAAATGTTTGAGGTATGGAAAAAACTTGAAATAATATGGCAAGTACCTATGCTAAATTAAGCAAATTTGGAAATTTCAAGACTTATGTTATATAATTTAAATGATTAAATAATGTTACGAATAATGCAAAATTTATAGGGAGTTCAAAAAATAATGAAAATTTAAGCATGTGACAATATGGCATAAATGCGTTTTCCGCGGCTTAAAATTAATTTTTTAGTTTTTGATTTCGAAACTAAAATTGGTGATTTGGTTTGTTGATAAAATTATTATTTATAATGAATTTTCAATTACTTTGACTGTGCTGATTTTCTTGCAGGATTTCTTTAGCTCTAAAATCAAGTGCACCAAACTAAAAGTCTCTTTCAAATGTGTTTGATGTCTGTTCGCAACATATGGTTTCAATCGGTGGCAATCCATGTTCATGTATCGTGCTTATAACTCGTTTATTTAAAGCAAAATATTCAAATAATTGATACATTTTTGATAATGCAAATTCTGTCATGCAATGCAAACATTCATTCAAATTAATAATCATGTATGACAAAGAATACCAAAGCCGCATGATGCAAATGCAGCACAAATAAGTGCTACTTACTTACTGCAAAGGCAATACAAAATATTGTTGTCAATAGATATATTTCTTTGATATCATAATGTCATATTAAGTTGGGAATTCTAAACGAAAATCAATTTTCTTATTGGTTTAAATGACATTGTTTGCATGAAAATTGTAATCTGCAGACTTTAAAATAAGACTCTTAAAGGATAAAAGAGACTATCAAAAACTAGTGACTGCTTATGTATTTAAGCATTAAATACTCCTTTATGCCAACATACCTAATACTTCAAGTTGTAACTTAAATTTAATTCATATGAAACATAGCACAACATAATCGGAAATGTTGTGAAGAGGAGCAATGCAAATTGTTATTTTTTGCAATAGTAGGCGGTGTCACGCCTTTCATAGGAAAAAACGTTTCCACGGCGAAAATAATGAACTGATTTTGATAAAATTTGGTATGGATATAGATTGCACCCTTGAAGTGTATAAAGAAGTATGTGTTCCTTAAGTGGGCTTCTGGCGCTCTCCTAATGATAAAAACCGCCATCACGGCTGAACCAATACACCGATTTTTATGACATTAGATAGATTAGTTTCTGAGTACATAAATAAATTTGTCATTATGTGGGCGGTGCCGTGCCCCTAACAGAGAAATAAGTTTTACTGAAAAACTAATAAACCGATTTTGAAGAACTTTTGAATCCTGAGAAAATATATTTGTTTTCATAGATGGTAAGACGTCCCTAACGAGAAAATTTATTTTCACAGCTATATTAATTGACCGATTTTGATGAATTTTGGAATCAACTGGACTGAACTCTGAGGAAGAGTGTTAATTTTTAAGTAAGCGGTATCACGACTTTAAGGGGGCAGGGGCAGTCATGATTTTTGAGAGATCGATTTGCATTTTCTTAAAGTATAATATCTTAAAAATATATTATGAAAATTTGAAGTTAATCCGACATTTACTTTTGGAGTTATTCGGCAATAACCAAATGGCCGAGTGTAAAACTTTAAATGCATTTTTCTCAAAACTATAATTATTTCGGAACCGGTGACCACTGTAACTCGAAAACCGTTGATAGGTTTCAATGAAATTTACACAGTTTTTGAAAAACATAAAAAGCTAGCGCCTGATCAAAGGAATTTTTTTTTTTAAGACCGATTTTTTATGAACAATTAATTGTTGGTTTTTTACCGAAAATCTGGAGGTAAATATTCCTGAGACCGCCATTTTGTTGATATAAAAAAAAACCTTCAATCAGGCACTAGATTATTTATTTAAAAAACTAATTTTTCTTATCCGATTGATTTTAGATGAATTTCCAAGGATTTGTGATGGTCACCTCAAGACACTCTGTATGGGACAGGGTCCAACACAGCTAGCTATAACTTCCTTTATTTTTAATATTTTTTTTTATTAACTTTCGTCAAGTCAAGTTGAAATATAATGTAATGATGCCATATCATCATTTTTATTAATTAAATTAAATTAATACCACAAAAAAACTAATTTTCACGGCCATGACTGCCCCTGCCCTCTTAACTGGGAAATATGTTTTGATAACTAAATTAATATACCGATTTTGTTGAAATTTGATATGGAAACATATCAAAACTTAAGAAAGAGATGGAAATATTTTGGAAGCGGTGACATTTAATCAGATATAATGGTGCTGTTCTTCTCTTACCACTACTCGTTTCAGAACTCAAGTCATTAACGCAATGATAATCCGAAGAATATTTGAAGTAATGGCCTTGATTGCTGCCTAAGCTATAATTCAAGTAATTTCTACTTATAATCTAAGTAATACATAGTTGAAAAAAGGCAAAATTAATAGCTCAGTGATAGCATTAATTAAAGCTAAAGCTAAAGTTTAAGTCATTTTATTAATCATAGTTCATGTTTAAATAAATGTCATATTCCAACATAGTTCAGATCATAACAAAAGTTCTAATTTGACTAATAGTACATAGCCCTGATCATAGCTCACAACATTGGGTAAGCTATTATAAAGGTTATAGCCCCAGTTGATTGCATTATAAGACTAAATAAAGAATCCGGTATGGGCTTCAGTCCACATGAAATATTCTCTAGTGGTCTGTAAAAAAAAAATAGTGTAAGTCACTGTAGGTCAGTGCCAAAAGCCTCTTATGCTAAAAGTGTATTCTATTTGATTTTCTATAATAAAAGTTTTGTCTCAAGAAAATAATTTTCATTTTTATGGAATTTTAGTTTCATTTTATTCTTTTGTTTTGTTCTTGTAAGCATCATTAAATTGGAAAATATTAATACTGCACATCAAATTTTTGCTTGTTAACAACATCGTTAAAGACACCCAACATCAATATAAGAAAACTATAAATATTTCGCATTAGTGAAGCGTTTTTATTGCACAGCTTACGTGCAAGTTATTATAGCAGCAGCAAGAATTTATTGTTCTGTCTCAAGGTTTTAATGCCTTTTTTACTTAATAAAATTTCAATAATTTTCTTGCTAGCGACGACAGCACTGGGTAACAAAAGATGAGTTTTGGATAAAATATTATAATTAAATTTGCTGAACTACAGAAAAATTAAATGTTTGTTTTGACTAAATGAGTTAAGAAGTGATCAAAAAAGTCAGGTTTGGGTGGCGTCTCTTTTAATTTTTTAGCGATTCTCTTTGATACACAACAACTACTCTCGGCTCTTGCATTACTTTTTGATACTTTTCTGCACTATTGATAATAATTCGAATCATATGCCTTTCAAAATCAGCCTTCATTTTCAATATATATCAATGAAATTTACTACTCTTATCGACTTTTTTATGCTATCGATACTTTCAGCTACTTTTTTGCGTATGTCGAGTTTTTAATTTGCCATGCGATATCATACGATGCTTTTCAACTTTTTTAAAATCTTTCGATGCTACTCGATACATTTTGATTTGAAGCTACTATTCGATATTTTGATACAAATTTTGAAACGTAATTTTTAATTTCATTTATTTACGAAATTTAAAATCCAGACTTACTTCACACTTACTGTTGGCCAGTGTACATATCGTAAAAGTCGTTAGCTTAAATGGACTATTCACGTTAACATTAAGTGGTTTTCATTTGAATCGCTTTCTTGTGTTATTTGTGTTTATGTTTGTAAATGAAAAGGTTGATCAACAAAATGCAAAATAAAAGTGGAATTGCAAAAAAAAATATTTTATTGGATTAAATTATTAGACTGAAATTTATTTTTATTGTGCAACTTGAGAAAAACCATTTCAAAGAGACGATAAATTTAAGAATGCATTAAGGAAATTGAATTTTTAATATAAGTAAAATTTTAACGTGCCGTATGTCCTTATGGCTAAATAATTATGGATGATTTCACTCTTAAATCTGCTTAGATTATAAAAATTTTTGTATTGCTAGTAAATAGTCAAGGCTAAGCAAAATTCATATGCTCATTGCAATTCTTATTATTTGTCAGACAAAAATTATGCTTCACATAAAAAAACTTAAAATTCAGTGCAAAAAGCATGCGTTTATTGCTTAAAACTAAAACTTAATATTCGATTTATAAAACGCAAAAAAAAAATTAAATTCTTTGGTTTCATTTTTTGCAGCATCGTATATTTTGGTTTGCGGTTATGTTGCAGCGACACCACTAGAGCGAAAAAAAAAATCCAATTTCTCTTGAATGCCAAAGGCGCTGAAAAAAAATATTTAAAAAAAAAAATAGCGAAAGCAAAACGAGAATGACAACGGGCAAAAAAAAAGGTTCGAAATTAAATTAAAAAATATATGGCTTTCGGCTTGGTAAAAGTAATCAATTTCTGTTGCATACAAAAATCTTTTTGCGTGGAAAATATGGTGAAAAATTTATTTTTAATATCACACTGGCCAAAAAAAAAAATAAAACAAAATAAAACATCAATAAAGGTGAGTTTTCATAGCAGTAGAGTATATCAGTTGTCACTCTTGCAAAATTAGAATATTTTGAGCGCAACAACAAAGTGGTTGTGCTTCACAAAAAAAAAAAAAAGAATTATTCATGAAAACTTGCAAAAGTTCATCGATGAATGTATTATCATTTTTAAGGAAAATTAAATTTTTAACAAGAGTTTTTAGTGCCAGCGCATATTTATTGAAAATTTTTTATGAAATTACTCGAATTTATAATTTTGTGGAGTATTGATTGTGACCAATTACTCCTGTTATATTTTCAGCGGCACGCATGACCAGGCTCAAAATGTTTAACGAGACGGGTTGAAAGTTTTCATTAATAGTGCAAAAAAATTAACATTCTATCCAAAAATAAAAACAAAAAAAAATTAGCTACAATCAAAGTTTTCGATGTGTTTATTAAAAAGTGTTACAATTTAATATTAAATAGCATTTTGTACAACATGACGTATGAGCAACAGATTTATTACATTTTTAATCATAAGGCATTTTGAAGCAAAGTTCAGAAATTTAAGCACCACAAAAGGGGAATGGACGGTTCCTTACTTTTGAATAGTCTACTTGTTGCTATTTTACATATGAGCAAACCAATTCAATTACTTACTAATTGAAGTTTCATAACTCCCTCAAACTAAATTTTCATATTAAATAATGATTTCCTTTTTTGTGCACATTTCATTTTATATTTTATTGAATTATTATTTTTCCCCAATCAATTAATTACTTTCTTAATTAGCACACGATAAAAGAGTAATTTTTGTGCAGCAAAAGTAAAGCTTTTAAAATGCAATATTGATAGATTTCATTATAACGATGGACAAATTTTTCTACAAATTTTTTTTTTTTAAAAGAGCGAATAATAAACAATGCAGTTGATTGCATATTTCTCCATATAATAAGAGCAAATTAAATAACTCTTTGCCGTAATCAATCGAGTATTTGTAAGAGAAAAAAGCAACACACTAACAGCTGTTAAATAACAAATACTACTATGCTCTTTCAACTCTTTATTTTACGCTCCACAACAATTTCAATGGAATTTTTTATTTATCTAAAACTCAAGTAAAGTTAAAGGTCGGTCGCCTGCGTTATAACAATGGCCATCACCTGTAAGTTTTGCATCAATTCCAGAAAAGAACAATTTTTTTTTTTAAATTCCAGGGTTTGTCAAGCAAAATATGAGAGTAAAAGCGTTTCAGCTTTCTATTCTCTCTCAATATTCTTTGCATAACTATTCTATTCCAAACAAAGTTTTGTTTACTCTTTGCTGCATTTAATAAGCTTTCATTAAACTTTCAACATTCGAAAAGCTTTAAGCTATTTGTGTCGATATTTTACAGGGCATTGTAATGTGGCAGTGGGTGTATTTTTTAACAAAAACTTCGACCGGCATTTGAATTTCCTAAATATTTACCAAGTCAAAGCTGCTTTTGTATATGGCGCAGTATCTACACTGCAAGCAACGTGAAAAGATATCAAATGGAGTTTATTAATTTGTATGTACTTGAAAGGCTTATGAAGTTTTTAAGACTATTAAAGCAAAAAATTAAAAATATTGAACATTTTTTAATATACAATAAAATTTTTATAGCTTCCATGTAATGTAATGAACCACAAAATTTTGCAAATAGTTTCTGACTGAACTTTAATGGCTTAATGAGCTGTGGCAGTATTCAAACGCTCAGTAACCTTTTTCATTATTTATTAATTCATATAGTAGCATGTTTGCACATTAGAATTGCTTTAGCTTTTGCAACTTACAGAATTTTTAAGATTATGAAATATTTTCAATATATAAATTATAAAGTTAATTGCAGAATATAATGATAAAAATTTTATAAAAATCAAAACACACACACACTCTAAAACGAAAACTTCAAGTGATTGTCTACTTCATTTATATTATACCCAAACTAGAGTACAGTTCGCATTTTTGGGCCATGGCTCCAAAAATCACTTTGGAGCTGCTAGATCTAGTTTAGCGACGTGTGATGAAATTAATAGCTGATGAAGCTGTCGTCTCTTCTATTGATTACCTTGACAACTGTCGTAACGTAGGGTGTTTTACCCTTTTCTATAGATACTAAAAGAGGATGTATTCTTGAGAGATATGTGAACTCGTTCCATCACTTCAAATTTTCCTTCGCAGCACACGGGCGTCTACTCAAGCTCATCTCATTTGCGTACATCACAGTTTCGTCATAATTGGTTTTTTGGTCGCAATATGAAGCTTTGGAACAGAATGCCTGCGAATATCTTCCTCGGCAACTGTGACATCGGTAAATTCAAGATGAATTTTTACCGACACTACTCTATCTATTCCCCTTCCATCTTACTTTTCTCCTTTTCTCGAAAGCCATCACGGTGCATTGCATTTATAAGGGGCATCTTCTGGGCATTGGCTTATAATGTAAAACAAAATAGTGGATGCAAAATTTTGGCTGCAAATGAATTTATTGGCTTCTTTTTACTACTAAGGTTCTGTATCAGCCATTTATGTTCAACCAGAATACTTTTTTAAATAAAATATTTCTTAATTTTTGTTTAGTAAATGTCACCAAATTATAGTGAAGTGCATAATGTTCAATACTCTATTATGATTAATCTTTCATTACGCTTCAATTGCTGCATTTTCAGAAATTAATTAAATTCTCTAAAGGTATTTAATTATATAAACATTTCAGTAACTTCAAGGAGCTGCTTTCGTTATTCAAAGTTGACAAAATCTTACTCAATTGAATTGATGCATATTTTGTCAAGTATAATCGTCACTCAAGATAATTTAAGATAAATTCATCAGCAAAATAACAAAGTATTTGCATGCTAATATGTGTGCTCATCAGGGCGTATGAGTAATTTAAATTGTAATTTAAGGCACATATTTACACATCTACTATTTTTAGTGCAACAAGACACACTTCCGAATAATAGAGAATGAGTACCTAGCACATACATAAAAGTTTTTTTCATAATATATTTTGTTTGCTTGAAACAACACTTTTTCTTTAACAAAGCTTAGAAAATATCAAACTTTTATTAAAAATCATATAATTTATCAAATAATCAAACAAAAACTAAGAAAATTATCCAGTCACGTTCTAATACCTCAAAGTTGATTTTTCATTATAACTGTAAAGCACTGCAAAAGTTAAAGCTTACAGGCTTATGGCAAGCATTTTCAAAGCGATTATTTACATTTACAACAATAATAGCAATATATGTACGTACATATACATATACTAGACTGCAGTCAAATATCTTAACATCGGCATTGACTTTCATAACTTTCGATGAATTTTGCCACGCGATTGCTTTATTGGCTCCATTGAAAAGAGAAAAAAAATAAGAATGGAAAAGTTTTCACAAAGCAGCAGCAATGCTTAAGTCAATCATTTTTATTATAAAAGTTAGAAGTCTCAGATTTAAGTTATTCGTACTTTGTCAAAACTTCATCCTCGAAGAAAACCCTGGTAAAGTGGTTAAAATGGTACGCGTATGTATGCATGGCAAGAACATATTTTTGGGCACAACGTGAGCTGGTTATCATAATCCTAACTTCATTGATAAGATTGTCTACGGCAAAAAAAAAACTGAGTTATGAAAAGTTCTAGTGATATGGATCATCAAATGTTGAATTCCATGTATATTATATAAGGTTTAATTGAAATTTAAAATATAAGACAGTCATTGTAAAATAAAAGCCAGTTTGAATATGACCCAATTTCCTTAAAACTTTCGAAAAGTCCTTTAGTGTTTTAAAGAAAGTTTACTAAATTTTGAGCGCACAATTAAATGTTGCACATACGCCATGTGAGACATGTGAAATTTTAAGTCTTTTTTTAGAGACGACGAGTACATAATATAAATATCATTTTGCAGCGCTCAATAATTAGTTCAAGCAAAAAATATACCATAATGATCTATGCCCTACAGCGTTTATTACGCCAAAAAACATGCAACGTTTTTTATATTTTTTTCAAATAATAAACTCTAAAGCTTATTGCTGTCCAGTAAAGCGAAAACGTAACAACGTAACTTGTTACTTTACGTAAAAGCATTGACAAACTAGTACCTTAATTGAGTTTGACTGCAGGGAAAATGTCAGCGTTTTGCTGTAGCTCTATTTTTTTATTTTATTTTTATTTGTAGAAACTGTTACATGTTTTCGAAGTTATTACAACATCAGGTTGAAACATTTAACTTTTGTTGAAGTAAATTGTGAAATGTAAACTTTACAAATTTTATATCGCAAATTTATTGAGCATTTGTTCAGTAACTGAATATAAAGTTTTATTAAAAATAATATTTATTGTGAATATAATGGTTGCTTAGCTTTCATCTTTGCTAATAACTTAGAAACATATAGTTCAGTCTCACGGTATGAAAAATGTCAGCATGTGTAATTATCATTATTTTACAAAAGAAGCAAGCTTTTAGTGTGATATAGTGTTCAGTAGTTATTAATTATTTATTTATGCTAGAGCTCAAACCAATAAACCCTAGTATTTTTTATTCAATTACTATTTTACCATAACCATTGTCATTTAACCGAAAATACTTCCCCAACACAAATTATTTTCGTACATATTCTCACATGAATATTTTATGCGCTTATATCTTTTATTGATAAATTCCAATAAAATTCCAATTTTGAAAACAACAAACGTATGCGCAAAGAAACTCACAACATATTTGATGTCATAAATATTGATAAGGACGAAGAGGATGAAGGAAAAATTAATTTAAATGTGCCGAAATATATGTTGAATAGCAAAATTCAAAGCAATAATACAAATTTTAGTAACAAAAATATTCTTTTAGAAAATAAAAAATTTAAAATGAAATTAATTTTATAAGAATATCAACCAATTTCAAGCCTCTTGTGTTTAAGGTTTTTTTACTTAAAATGCCAGTAATACGAAAAAACTTAAACTTTTTATTAAAAACATTAAAATCTCTTGTGCTAAATTTGCTCTCTGTCTATTTATATAATGTTCTACTGACAACATTAACTTTATAATAAGCACATGTTACTCAATCAGAGCAAATAGTTTGAAAACCACAGTACTGCACAAACAATTGACCAAAGATATAAACAGCGGTTTTAGCGGCAAAAGGATAAATGAAGCATACTGTGCGAAAGCCAAAGCTGCATGCTGTTACAGAAGTTAAATACATATATACGCAATGATGCTGAAATTTACCAATTGTCAAAGTTACAGCTGTTACTATTGGACTACGCAGTTGTTGTACTTGTTAAGCCAAATATTTATTGTTGTTGTTATTAGTGTAGTGAAAGACCACAAATCGATTAAGTCAATGTTGTAAAATGCAATCATCTATTGGAATATGTTATTTTAATTTGAGGTAATACAAAACTTTCATTACAACTTAGAAGCAGCAGCAACAGCATGCAATCGCATTGGATTGCTGTCATTTCTGCTGATAACGTTTGTATTCAAGAAAATTAAGCGGTTAGACCACATTTTGCATGAAGCAATGTGGCGGCAGTGCCGTTTGTATGGCATTTGTTTGTTTGGTTTTTATTGCTGTGATAGCTACAATGCCAGTTGGCAGATTTAGGGCAACTATTTTCAAAGTATTGTGGGTATCTCCAGTGTATATATGAACTCTTACTTGAAAGCAGTAATTTTGTGAAACATATGAAAAATAAAGTGTGGCTACACTTACATTTTTCTTCATAATAAGCAAATTTTATTATTTCTTTTACCAGCTAGCTTACATTATATGGGGACTTATTTGAGCTTCAATGTATACTTAACGATATAGGATAGACTTATATATCTGATTTAGCTTACTTAACTAAGGTGTGTTCTATAAAAAAAAAGTACAAAACAAATTAACTTAAAAGAATTGTTGTACAAATCATTTTTAAATGGAAAAATGTCTATTTGCTCTCAAAAATATGCTAAGAGAAGCAGCTTCATTTGATGTACTTTCTCATTGGCCTAAGCACAAAGTTAAAAACACAGCCAACCGCAGCCACACGCACACATGTGGTTAGTTCAAGTGGTGCGTGTTTGTGTTTGTCAATAACCCCATGCGCTTTTTTATGTCTATTTTAAAACAATGGCAGCCATTCTATTTGTCTGTCTGTCTGTCTGCTTGTCTTGTCATGTCACACATTGAAGTGTGTTTTGTTTTCGAGTATGCTTTGCACATTTCATGAATATAATAAATTTATTCATTATATTTTTTTATGGTTTATTGTTTTAAGAGAATAATAGAAAAATAATACAGTGCAAACGTAACAGAAATAAAGTATACAACCCTTTTTACTGGGATGTCAAAGTTATTGCACTTCAATTGGCAGCACATTGAAGGTTGTCAGAATTTAAATATTGTATTAAGCCAATTTTAAAAGTAATATAAATTGTATTAAGAAAACAAAGAGAAATTCAGTCCGTTGTCGTTTGTGAAGAATATTTTTTTTTTTTTTTTAACTAAAACATAGTTTTTTAAATAAATAAATTTTTTATCACATTTACTTAATAATGCAGATGTGGTAATAAAATAATTTTTTTTTAATTCTCTACTAAAAATTGTGCGAAAATTAATACACACTTTAAATCTATGTTATAAATAAGCGAAAAACTATGCCATAATGAAATTTACAAAAACAAATTGGGATCAATTGGTAAACATGACGTATGTGCAACATTTAATTCAAATGAAATATTTTTAAACTTTTAATTATTATAAAAATTACTAAAATTATATTCTAAATAAGTAATCATTATTTCCATAAATATTCAAAATAACACTTGATATGGTTGTTACATTAGATTCAGTTTATAATTTACTACACACAACATCAAATCAATTTCATAATCTTAATGGGCAATTTTCTACACTGACCTTTAACACCTGTTTTCAATTTAAACATACAGTCATCTCCAACATTTGGACCATTTGCTATCACATTTATGTACTGCCTGAAGCCAACACTTTTGCATGTAAATGACTTTAATTATGCAGCTTCATCATCTTGGTGCGTATCGTATCAATTACGAATATGTTGGTAATATATATAGTTATTTCTGTCAAGCAATATTTACTGCCGACACTTTTCCGTTTAAAATGGTGTTGAGTTGATTTTCAATGATTTACCTTATATAAAGGGTGATTCAATGCGAAATTGTAAATAAATTTTAAATTAAAAGAATTGCTTTTTGACAAAAAGTAGATATCAGATATTCAAACATTAAACTTAAAAAATCATAATTTTTATCTTTATTTCTTATGAGAGGTTTACCAGACTGAAGTCGTAGCATCAATTGAAGAACCCTTTACAAAAGATATTCCATACGATTTGCCATAAATTATAGCACTTTGGTTTTGCTGTTGCCTGGCAACATTTGCACGTAAGTGTGCAACATTTTGTTGTTGTTGATTAAATTTAATGTGCAATATTTTATACATATGGTAGCTGTCAAGTTTATTAGTTTCTAATGTAAATTTGTAGAGCTTGAACACCATTTGCTAGTGTGTTCGTGGGATTACTATAAATATTTCTTGTTAATTAAATCTTAAGTCAAATTTATCAATACGAAATCAATTTTACTGCAAGTATTGCTAGGAAGAAGTTGAAAATTATTCATATATTACGCATACGACATGTTAAGCGATGTAAATTAATGTTTGTATGGTATAATAATCAGGACCTTAGAACCAATGAAATGATGAAATGTTAAGTTTTCAACATCTCACGCTTAACTCAATGGCTCAATGGCATACTATACAAAACTAATCGACGTCTGTCAGCTTTTGAAACCTTTTAATTGATATAATTTCACGCAAAAATGCTCATTTATATTTAATTCTTAATAGAGATATATTGAACTAATAAATGGCTGCTTTTTAAATTGAAATCGATATGAATTTGAAAACAACGACATCTCTTTTAATTTCATTTTTCGTTATAAAAAAATTTGTTCGCTTCTTTTGGTAAATTACCTTAAAATATTTTTATTATGTTCCTATATTCTGTTGTTAATTATTACCAAAGTTTATCATGACAATTTCATTGCAAAAGTTTACAGGTTAGGCGTGTTCGTTTGTTAGGCGATTTGCATTGCAAATTTAAGGCTGCTCGCAAGAAAAATGAAATACGTGGCAAAAATTTAAAAAACTTTACGCAACGCCAAAATATCAAATTCCTGTAGGTACCGTAAAAGTGAATTACGTTGCATACTAAAAAATTGTTATCTAAATAGACGCTTTTTGAGGATAAAATAAGCCAAAAGCATCCAGGTATTCAGAGTTGGAAAACCAACATGTGTCTTGCACAATTAGCTGTAATACGTTGTTTGCAAAAATCATACAGCATTTGCTCTACTCAATGACAGAGCAACAATAGCACGATGGATTTTACTTATCGAAAAAATGGCTGATACTAAATCGAACTTAAAGAGTGTACTTATTGAGCCCTGTTGGCTATATGCCGGGTAAACAACTAATGTTATAAAATAGTCTCTTCAATACAAAAAAAAAGAAATTTGATTCATCATAAATTCATGTTTTATTTCAGTTTAAAGTTCTATCACTCTTAAAGAAAATCACCATTTGTACCGAATTCGGTGCATAAACACCACTTGGACAGCGACACGAACTCTACGGTACATGACAACTTCATCGCAAGCAGTCTTCAGTAGCTAAAAATTCTTAATTTATAAACAGCGTGTCGCTGTCCAACTGTCCAAGGTATTAAGAAACAAAAAATTTTAATTTAGACAAAATACAAAAGTATTTCATATTCAAAAAACGAAATTAAATAGAAATAGCAAATGTCAGTACATGTTCTTATTTCAACAACTACTTTGATATTTTTTTGAAGAAAATATATTTGAAATTGGTCTTATTTGTCTTCTTTTTTATTTTTTTTACTTACCCAAGATGCTTCGAAGTATAAGTAAAATTGAATTTCAAAATTTATTAGTGAATTAGAATGTGGTTTTTGGCCAACAAATTGAACACACATACAATACTGTGCTATTTTTATGTCCATTGCATATTGCACTTACATAAATTTTACTTTTTTTTTTTTTTTACTGTGCTATTTGTGTGTCCAGTGTATATTAAAATATACCTAAACACCTAGCTATAAAAATATATTTCTGGAATATATTCTTTTCTAAAAAAAAAGCCTAATTGATTATGAAAACTGTATTTTGAAACAGTCAACTTGAACGTAGTCTCTTGCTTAAAGTTCTACAGAACAACAACAACAAAAACTAAAATAAATTTGTAGTATACCACTATTCTTAAAAATATTTTGACAGCTGTTGCCGCTGTTTTTTTTGTTTTTTTTTTTTATTTTGAAAAGCGCACATTCTATGCGTGTTTTTTGAATGATAAATGAAAATCCCAACAGTTTCGCGTAATTTTTCGCTTCATTGTTGCAGCAGCTGTTGAGATGTTGTTTGTATTTTTCATTTTTTCCCATGCAGTTTTATTAAATCCGCTGTGATTGTTGGTTTTTCTTTTCTTGATGATTTTCTAAGTTATCGCGAAGACAATACTTCATTTATTAGTTTTGCTTTGTATAGCGTTCGCCTTCTTATTTTGGGGTATTATATTTTTTTACAATATTTTTGATTTCCTTATATTCACGTTCTTTCGCAACTTTATCTATGGTATACATTACAAGCACAACAACTGTAAGATTGAAACATAAATAAAAATGCATATGCATAGGGTAAAAGCACTGCTACTGGCTTTGCTTTGATTTGTAATTTTTTTTAAAGCTTACGAAGAACAAAAGTGGCGCCTTACCCTATACAACTGAAGTGAAAACTTCAAATTTATCGCGAAACTCGTGCGCTTCATTTTTTAGGCTACGCAGCAATTTTTCGTCATCCTACAACTGAAATTCTCATGCGATTGGCATGAAAAATCGCTGCAGCTGAAATAAAAAACTTTAATAAAATTAAATCAATTTTGCAAGTTGCATGAAATTTTTGTCGTTTATTACTTGCTTTTGTTGTTCTTATTTTTGTTTGAATTGGCTGTAGCTTTTGCACACACGCATAACTGGCAGAACTTTCACTTTGAGTGTATGTCAATAAATAATAAAATTTTCAATTTATGTATCCGTGGTATGTTACAAAAGCGAAAATTATTTTAATGCAAAAATGTTGTAATTCTTTTGTTGTGTTAAATGTTATTGAAAAAACAAGAATTTACCTTTTTTTGTGAAAGTAAAATACTTATAATGAGAGCTACAAAAAATTACAGAAAAAGCATTTAATAAAATAAAATTAAATTCTCATAAACGCAAGTACATATTATATTTTAATATGCCCTACTTATAAGATATAGATAAGCTCTTTAATTTTAAATAAATATTAGGGTTGCACTGGACATACAAAAACACAAGCCGCAAATAATTTGTAACACCGAAAATTTTAAATACCAAATTTTAAAATTTTTATTCACACAAATTTTTATCCGTTGGTCAAATCAAGAGCACAAGCAAAAATATAAATAAAAGTACGTTACTTAAAAAAATTTTCTAGCATTTTTTGTCAAATATTTTGCTAGTGTGAACATATAAATAGCACATAAACTTATTTTAGCCCATAACTATTTATTTGTTATATAAAAAAAAGCCATTCCTTAAAAGACTCATTTTTCCTTGCTATTGTAAATATTCTCGCTGCCAAATTAATAGTAATTCTCTTTGTATAGATCTTTTGACGATATCATGAGTTGGATGAGAAAATAGCATAATTATATTAGATAACAGCTAAAAAATATATTTTGAAAGTAACCTATCTCATGAAACTTTTGCTATGTATGATGCTTTTCAATATTTGATTCATTCTCATAGGCTTCTTCTTAAATTTCAAAGTTAAGTTCAAAGTTTAAAACTCTTTTCAATTTAAACTACTTGATTCCGGACATATAAACAGCACAAGCATAGCCAAAAAGAATATTATTAATTTTCATTTGTTTTAACGTACATTTATGAAATTTTGAGGGTCTGGACACAAAATAAAAATATTCACGGTATTGAGTATTTTGTATGATTCAGGCCTTTCATGCTGCTGCTTACTAAAAACTTAACGAAAAATTTTACATACCACTGCATTCATTGTGTATACTGCACAAATCAATTATCACACGTCACATCAGTCAAGCTGTGGTCGCGTTTTCACAACGAACCATGTGACAGTCATCTACCATGCTTTATTAGTCAATGCATTATCAATTTCCCAATAAACTGCAGCAGCTGAGCTCAGCCGAGCATTTTAGAGGTCATCTGTTGTGCCTGCTGTTATTTTTTGTGTGCGTTTGCACATCATGGTATACAACAGCGGATGCTGTACCCCTTGAGTATGATTAAAATTGATATGTCGTGTTTGTCAATTGAAAGTGTTGAAAGGATAATGCGCAGGATAATATTTGTCACTATATGTATATGCTTTTGTTGCTGTACATAAATAAGCCTTGACCTACATTTCTGGTGAAAATGTGGCAACAGAAAATTGGAAAAAAATTGAAAAAAAAAATTGCAATTGTAATTAAAGTGCAAACAATGGCACGTTTTATTGTGTCAACATGCGCTGAGTTTTTGAAGGGGAATCAACCACTAAAATTGATTAAAAAATTTTCAATTTCTTTTTTGTTAATATGAGCTGAAACAAAGCTTTATCAGCATGATAATGGTAGCATGTGACAGTGACAAGACAATAAAGACATATTATTGATGAGATTAAAGAAATGTTTCGAAAATTGTATTATTCGCCAAAGTTAAAGCATAAGTCTTATACAAAATGAGAAGGAATTTTATAATCCGTGCCTTGTCTTATTAAGAGTTCTGCTTTTATTTAAAAAAAAAAAACTTACCAGCAATTATTTGTAAGCGCAAACCTATGCGCTTCTTTACTTTTAAAAAAATGTCAACTTTCGATTTCTCTTCGTTAAATAAAAATGTTTATTGCTATACAGTGATATTTTTGCTTAGACCAGCACTTCGTATTAAGCGATTATAATTGATAGCTTTTTACAAAAATTCTGTTTAATGTTGAAAACATTGCAGCCATAAAGTAATTAAATGTTACGCATACGACATGTTTTCTACAAAATTTTTTTATACTTTTCCAAAGCACTTCAAATAAATTTCTAAGAACTTGCAAATTTAATAAAAATTTTATCAGTGTTCATTTTATAAAATTTATCAATATTCTAAAGAACAAAACGTATAGCATCATTATACATACAAACACTTCAAATCATATCATATATTAAATGAACAAACAAACGACTTCATAACAATCAATAAAGCATATGACCCACGTGTGCTTCAGTCACAAAGCGCTTTTATTTTCAATTCAATTCAATACTGAGTGTTTTATCAAAATCCAAGATTAATCACTACCTGTACACTTGCAGCCAAAACTGATGTGCGCATTCTTACACAATTAATATACCGATTGGCATCAAAGCCCTTGTCTAATCAAATAAAAAATAACAGAAAACCCAAAATAAAAAATTCAAATGAGACGCTCAGCATGTAATATGAATGGTATATAATTCATTCATTTCTCGGTGTCTATTTCATTGTGTAGGTGATTGAATTTGTAGTTCGATGTATGTTGAATACCAATTGGAATGAAGTTTAAGATGATTTTCCAAATGGAACCTCCACAATTTCAATTGCGTTTCGTTGTTTTAAGGTTGAATTTGCCCGTTTTACGAAAATCTAACTCTATGCATGAAATTTCAGTAACAGTAGACAAAAGTTTACATTAATTTGAGCTATCGTAGTCCTTGTATGATGAAATGATTCAAGCTAAAAGACAAAAGCAACCAACTGACGTTGACGATGAAACTCAATAATTGTGTCACAGGTAAGTGAGTAGGTGGGGACGGAAGAGTGAATCAAAAACAAAACGAAAATGCAATGTTGATTGATATCCTTCACATGAAGATAAAATTCAAATAATGAATAGCGACAAGGACATGCATAGCAAATGTTTACCCAAAATGAGTACCAAACGAAGGACGTGTGTATTCTGGACAACATTAAAGTCGTTATGTTACTTTTAACAGTAAAAAAAAAATACTTGCCACAGATTTGTACGTCAATGTTGTACAGTGTTACAAAATTGGAAAATTATTTCAGATATGTAGGTACCATTTTATTAAAAAAAAAAATTTTTAAATTTTGTGGCATGTTTTATAAATATGTGTATTGCTAAAAGTATTAAAAAAAACATTTAAAGTTTTACCATTATTTATCATAATCTCTCCATAATAAAATGCAATTTTTAACATCATTACCTTAAACTTTCTATTTATTTGGTACACATGACGTGTGAATGATCTTCATTAATTATACGCTGCAAACCTTGATTTTTTTAAATGTCAATATCAACAGTTCGATGCACTTTAACATTTTAAGTTGAAAATAATTAGCTGATTTTTATAAGTGCCACAAAGTTATAAAATTTGATAAAAGGCTGCCTAAAATTCTGCCAATTCTCTCCACAGAAAAATTTCTCAAGAAAACTGCAGTAATTTTTTGTTAACAATAACTTTTATCCAATATTTAAGCATAGTATTTTTACATATTGTTTATTAAACTCAATATTTCTTTGTCTAGATATTTGGTCGTATTATATTGGTATGATATTAATGAGTGATTACTTTAACAAGCGGAAATACAATCCGACACATTCATTGGTCGAAATCATCCCATATCAAATTAAGTCCAATCAAATAAAGCAATGGATTGAATGAATGAATGTATAAATGAATGTAATGACAACAGTATATTGACCATGGTAAATAGATAATTCAAGCAGCATACATTGTACTTGTTCTAAATACAAAATCAAGTTACAGCTATAGCTGCTGTTTGGAATTAATCATGCAAATAATTGATTTGGACACAATAGACATTTACGTTGAGGCTGAGATATAACATAACTTTAGTAAATGTTTAATTTACTTAAGAAGGTAAATAACTGTGCAGACAATATTCAGTATATAAATTGCAAATTTCTAAGGTATAATTTAATTTTTCCTTAGAAAAGAAAAATTCAAATCTAATTTTTTTATCTACAGCATGCCGGTATTATTATTATCTCTATAACCGTAACGAGCCATACAATTTTTTCTTCTTTTCCACATCCGTTTTTATAAGCTCTCAGCTATGACATTATTTGCATTTTTTTAAATTCATCGCATCATCAATCAACTTAACTTTTACTTAATGTTTTTTTTATGGGATTAATATAAGGTTTTTGCCCTTCTACGTGCACACAATATGTTTCCTACAGTTCCAAGCAGCAGTCACAAGTTATTTATTCATCCTATATCAACTTTATCTTTAGCAGCTAGCGATTGCATTATCTAGGATGCTCATCAACTGTCAAAATATTAAGTTTAATATATTTGAGCAGATTTTTACCTGGATTGCTTTAACAGTTGCAGCAAAAGGAAAGTTGGTTTTAGTTGGTTTAAGTGGTATTTTATGCATAAAAGTTTGGAAATTTTTCACGCTTCTGCTTAGATTTAAAAATTTATTTACTTTTTGTTGCGGTTAAGTTAAATTTAAAAGCTTTACAGTTTTTGATTTTTTTTTTAATTTCAAAAAAAATCTGGTTCAATAGATTTAAGGGCTTAAAACTAAGTCTAAATTTGCTGCACTCATTGTTGATTAAAGAAAAATTAAGGTATTCTAAATTTCTTTTAATTTTCAAAGAGTATACAGTAATGTCTACTAATTCAGTTCTATCGAGCTTGAAAAAAAAGTTTAGCATAACGTATGAGTAACATTTTATTTAAATAAATGCTCTACATTTTTTGTGTTCATAAATTTCTAAATTTCGCGCCGATCGATATATTTTAAAACCACATATGAGTATGCAATTTCTTAGCTATATATTCCTTTATAAGAATTTGATTTTCTGTAAATGCCTGCAAAACAGTTATAGCACCATCACTGAATAATTAAAACTTTTAAATTTATTACATTTTCTAATAGAACTACTACATGCAAGTAAGTAGTTGTACTAGTAATAGAATTCATTTGCTGCCTTTCATTTCATTCATTTTTCACTCCAGCTTTTGGCACCTACAAATAAATTAACCAAAAAATTTCAAGCTTAAGACCTACATAGCATTCAAAATTAAATTTCCTTTCGTAACGTGAAACACATGCTCAGAAAACAACAACTTCAATGTTCTTTGTAATTAAATATGCACAAATGATACGATTTCTTTGGCATTCACTTAATGCTACTTCATCAAACACTGTGGCTTACAAAAAAAAATGAAATATTGCAATTGTTTGTGCATTTCACTGCATCGAGAATCAGTTTATCAACGTCTCGTGGTAAGAAAACCACAAGAAAAGACATTGTCTTAGCAGAAGAAAAACATTGTTCTAATAAAAACGTTAGCGAAGGTGTAACGTTTTGCTTGAAAACATTATCCACTGTATATTTGTGAGCAATATAGCTTCCATTTGTGCATTATTTTTTGCAAAATCAGGGTGTTTTCATCTTAAATTTTCTGTCATATAAAGCATACTCACAAAATTAAAAGTAAAGCTCTTCAAAAGAATACGGTATGATATATGAGCAATCTTGCATGAATTTTAGCTTTGATGCTCTGAATGTACGTTTTATTAGAAAATAAAATGTGAGAAAAAAAATTATGGAGGATCTTAAACCCTAAAGGAAAACAATCACCACTTGTTTACAAATTTTTGAACCTAAAGCTTTTTGCAACAGCCATGGTAGATTAATTTTACAAGCTAAAAATGGATCTCATTTAAAGGAAATTAAGCAGAAAAAAAAATTATGCATACCGTTGCAATCACAAAAGCATTAATAACACAAATCGAAAAAGATAATTAAAAAATTACAATCAACATAAAAGAAGTTTACTCTTTTTATTAATAAAAAATAATTAAATTTGGTTTTTAATGTTTTTATTTTCAATTTTGTTAATATATATTTTTTTACCGACTTATGTTAAAGCATCATTTAATATGTTAATTGTGTGTCAAACGCAAATTGTTTATAAATTGCGGGAAAAAAACCTTGATAATTTGATACATACTTATACAAATATAATAATATAAACTGTTTATTTTATCAATATCGTTTTATTATAATATGCGTTAACTTGTTTTTTGTTTCACAAATAATTATCTTTAAATTAATATGCATTTTTTGTATTGTACGAATCATAATAAAAAATAATTACTTTTAATATGTCAACAATTGTTTTTATCAGCGTATTAATTATAGAAAGGAAAAAAATTTAAAAAAAAAATATGTAAACTTGTTTGTTAAAAATTTTGTGCTTTGTGCTGTGTTTCACTTAGTTAATATTTGTAGCGGTCTTCAAAAAAATGATTTAATATATAACAGGCTTGACTGCATAATTTATTTTTTAATAAAAATAAAATATTAATAAGTGAAAGCTTATGAAACTTGAAGTGATATGAAGATTGGATTTTTCCAAATCAATCTATCGAATAAACCAAATTTATAATAAAATTTTAACACAGTGGCTTTTATAGCAAAAATACTGATCTTTTCAATTATGAATTCAGATTCAATATTTAATTTTTTTTTCTTTTAGAAAACCGGCAACAAGTATTTCAAATCAGAATTTCAATAATTTTGGCCATGTTTTTATTTTTAGTTTTAAATTATAGCTTAAAGTATTGAGATAGTATACTAAAAGTTTTAAAATGGCATCTAAATTAGTTAAGGAGATATGACTATAATTTTATAGCTTATGAAAATCTACAGTGTATCTCACTTTTATTTGCCTAGAAGAATATATCGAGCACTTAGTGATAATGACATATGCTTAAGGCAATATTATAATATTTCTAAGAGGTTTAATAGCAGTGACCCCGTCTTTGACTTTGAAATCAATTTACAAAGCCAATTTGGAGTCAAAGTTAATTTAAACTGATAAAACTATTTTTGGCATTAATCTTTTTTAAATCTTAAATTTCCATACTTTACTCTTTCCGTATAAACAGAAATATGATTGACATCGTTCCAAGCATAATAAGACACCATTATAGCTACCACTGTATACCCATATGCTTCCGTGAAACACACTCAAATTGGACTTACTATATTCAATGGAGCACCAACCATGTTGGCTGCTCACACAGCGCCGCGTTGACACCTTAAGCACTCACTTCCACTTCCGCATCCGTTCAACGTGTCTCCGGTATGCTGCTGCTGCTGCTACTGCTGTCTCAACATACATACATACATACATACCTCTCTGCATGTATTCGGATATTGTCTCAACATACATACATACATACATACCTCTCTGCATGTATTCGGATATAATTATGCCAGTGTGCAAAAACACATATTTTAATCCTCATAGTTTTCGGAAACTGACAACTGAAACTAAATGTGCGCTGTTGTTAGCAACGCTTTCAGTTGAAATTTGAGGAAAACTGCAATGAACGAATAGTAACTCTATGTGACAATTGAAAAGGAAATGAGCTCTTAAAGGAAACGCACTATGTTTAGTTGAGAGAGATGCATAGCAAATTTATACGTAAAATAAGCGAAGCCAAGATGAATAGTGGGAAAAGGTACAATTGTTATCACAGATAATATTTCACTGTGAGAGTGAGACATTTGAGAAAGCAAACACTCTAATTTTTACAATAAATATACTTAAGAATATATCAAATTTTTTGAAATTTGCACTTACAACAGGAATGTCTTTTATTTGAAATTAGTATGTTTCTTATTAATATTGGGTTCATGATTGATCCTTAATTACGGTAGTATTGTAGTGAGCCTTCGACTGAAGTAAAAAAAAAACTTATTTAATAGAATAATTTTGCATTCCATGATAAGAAAATGAAACTACAAGCTTAAATGAAAACAAAAAGAACAACAATAAAAAACACCAGAGCAACAACAAAAACATGAAGCAAGAAACTGTATAAGAATAACAAAATTCAAAACAACATTTTAAAACAAAATAAAACCAAAACAAAATGAAGCAGAAAAACAACAAGAAAAGCAAAAATCATAAACAAAAGCAACAAAAAAAAACAAAAAACAACAATAAAAACAAAAAAAAACAACATAAAAACAAAAAAAAATACAAATAAGAACAAAAACAACAACTGAAACATAAACATAAGCATGAAAAAAACACAATACAACAAAAACAACAAAACAAAAAACCAAGAACAAAAAAAGAAACAAAATCAAAAAAAAAACAAAATCAAAAAAGAAATAGAAACAAACACAACTTTAGAAAAAAAATAAGAAAATGAAAAACAACAAAATATTCAAAAGCAAAAAGAAATTGCATAACAGAAACCAAAGACAAAACACAAATGAAAGCTTAAACATAAGCAAAAACAAAGCATTTCAATTTCAAAATTATGTCAAAAACAACAACGAAAACATAGCAGCAACAACAACAACAATAACAATTCTAAACAATTTTCTCCATCATAATGATGTCAAACCTAAAGTCCCGCTAATGAACGTGGTCAACAGGGGGTGACTGACGCTGCCTTTGGTCAAATGTCTAAGGTACGATAAAACACACACACATAGCCACACACACGCACACATGCAGGCAGATAGAGGAAAAAACTTTTAGTCAATGAAACCAAATAATAAAACAACAGAACTAAAACTAAAAAGCTCTAATGCTGCTGCGTACTATTGCTATCAAATTAAAATTTTACACAACGTTGCTAACGCAAAAAAGACCCCGCGGACAATTTAAAGGAACAGCAAGATGGCAACATAAAATCTAAAGCAGCGACAGCAGGATAACACACAAAACAGACAAAATTTTGATGCAGCTTCACTTCAAAAAAAAAAAAAACAAACAAAACGTGCGGGCAGAGTAGAGTAACATTGTAAGCGCTTCAACGTTGTTGCCTTCATTACTTTTGTGCGCTCAAAGCGTTGTGCTTTGAATTAATTTTGTATGCACACTAAGAACACATAAATAAAAGGTCAGGCATATACATACATACATAGCAACGTATGTAGGGTATATGCGCATTAGACTGTCCACTTTTTCATAAGTTTGCTTAATCAAAAATTTTGTTGAATCTTAATTTTTGATATTAAAAAAAACGTGCCCAGTAGGGCGTGCCAACGAGTAGTTCAATTTTTTCAATCAAAATGTGGTTACATAAAAAAGGATTCTGAACTTTAATGTTAACAACTTCGTCATCATTTAAGATAAAAATAAGATGCACTGGGACAAAATTTCTCACAGAATTTCATTTCATTTCATTCAAAAAGAAACAAAAAATTGTTGCCGAACTTCATTGCGCTTTTGTTTTATTTAAAATAAAATACTCTATCATTCTTACTAGAAAACCCTTTATAACAATGGACAGTCTAATGTGCACTAATGTACTAACAAGCGTACATTGCAGATTCACCAACATCATCACCATAATCATCATCTTCATTCTAACGCTTACATAAAGAAGTTTCATGCGTGTCATTTTTATGTATAAGCCACCGCTGTCAAATGTTAGAGTGTGTGTGTGTGTGTGTGTATTTTACTAAATTATTAATTAGAAAAGTTTTATGCGAGGCTGTCCAGCTCAAGTTGCTGAGGCACTGGCTTTTTTTCTTTACTCACTGTCAGTTGCTCGTATATCCTTTGTAGTCAAGCAATTTCTTTTTATTTTTTTTTGGTTTTGAGTAAATGTTACCTTTTTGCAAAATTTGTGTGCTGGCAGTATATAGCAACATTTGTATTTTTCACTCTAATTTTTCAACTGGAAAAGCTGAGCAGCTCATCAACATATTATTGTAACTAGTAAAATTTGTATAAGGCCACAGGTTTTTATTATTTAGAGCATAATACGACTATTTTGAAGAACCTTGCTATACCACTACTTTTTGATCTAATGGTTAAATGAATTTTTTCCAGATAAATCGTTTTTTTTCAAATTTGACATATGAGAGATAAGTGAATCAAATACAGACTTTTCTCAAACCTTATTTCTTAAAGTATTAGCATAATTGGCTAAAGACTAAAATAGTAAAATAGCAATTTTATGCAAATTTGAGACTTGAAAGTGATTTTCTATGTGCATTCGTATTATCTAAGTAACTACCATACTATGATAGAATATTAAGTAAAACTTATATGCATTTTTCGAATGCTAAAGGTTTTATGTGGAACTATTTTAACAAAAATCAACTGCTTTTTTGTATTTTGTTCAAATAAAAGTGACGTCAATCAAGCTAAAAAAAAGTGTGCACAAGTTATTTGTAACACATTGCAATCAATCTATATCAGACCTCATTAATTTCTACAAAACACTTAAAGGATACATAAACAATATAGTTCATATTCCTCCGATTACAGGCTAGCAAGTTCATTGTCATTTTAAGAATGAAACCTGAGACTAAACACGTGCTTAATGTGGCCTTGAACTTACTTTAGTATGAATGACGTATCCTTAACCTTTTATTTGTCATTAGTGTACTTGTGTTTCTTGTGAAAGGACAATAGTTTTCATTGAAGCCTAACAATGCTTGATAGGTGTTTTAATCCAATTTTTTTTTTCAAAGACTGAGATAAAAAAAATATGTTTTATCTACAAACAAAAAAAACTAGTAAGAGATTTAACTGCTTAAAATCGTCTACGCCTGTCTATTTTATATTTTCATTAAAAAGGATAATTTTTCAGTTTTTGTCAAAGGGTAAGCAGCGGTGTTAAATTGTGATATACATGCCATATAATTTGAAAATTTTACCTTTGATTTTAAAGCAACAAATTTTAAAGTTAAAATTAGTAAAAATTATCATTTTTCCTTTTATTTTTGACACAAACAACTTTTAACTTTGTTTATTTTGAGTTAGAATAGTGTTGAAAGTACTACGGCTTCGGTGGACAAAATTTTTGAAAGAAAAAATACCAACAAAAGACTCAAATAAAATCAGATAATTTTTGAGGATGTGACGCATCTTCAGAGAAATTTTGACATAATTTTTACACCTTTGAGAGAGAGGATCTCAGAGTGTCCAGATGTTGCAAAAGAAAACGTATAATAGTCTAAGAGCTCTAAAGGACTCGTTAGTTCGACTGACGGTTCTTATGGAGTCATTCGGCCTTTATAGCCAAGTTTGTTGTTTTAATTAAAACTGTAGTATATAACAGCTCAAAATGATAGAACTTAAAGAGGCCTTAATATGATATATGAGGTTGCATTGCTAAATCTTATCCCAAACATGGGTTTTCACCGATTTTTGGGTCAATTCTCATTAATGAACATACCATAGAAGCTCGAATCGTGTAAATGATAGAGCTTGGTGAGGGTAAACAGAATATATAGGGTTGCTTTATTCAATCATGTCCTTAGCATGAGTTGCCACCCGTTTTTAGGGCCAATTTTTCTTCAATGAGTGACAACCCATGTTTGGGACAAGATTTGACAGGGTTGCCCTATATATTCTATTAAATTTAAATTTGATTAAAACAACAAAATTGGCTTTAAAGGCCGAATGACTCCATAGGAATTGCCAGTCGAAATAACGACTACTCATTTCATGTACGGCATGTATAAGAGAGTTGATGAAAAAATATAGGGTTTTATAAAATACCGTAAGTCTGCCAGCCACTGGCTCTTAGACTATAAATTGGATCATTGAAGTATAGCAAAATTTTCTTATACGTATAAATCTCAGGGTAATGGGGACTTTAATCTAAATATGCTATTTGAAACAATTGAATCGGTCGTTTTGAAATGCACCAAAAGTTTTTAATCAAACAAAAAAATTATCACAAATGTAATATTCTTTATAAGCTGCAAGCATTTTTTGGCCTTATTATAAGCTTTGATTTAAAAAGAATTATTAAATAAATTACTGAATAGATGAAACATGACCCATTTTCATCATAATATCATAAGTTTTTGATATTTATTATAATTGAAATTCAATTTTCTTGGAACTTTGACATAGTAAAAAAAAACTCTAACTGCTATTAAAATCAGTGCCCAAGCTCTATAAAACAAAAATTGTCAAACGAATTACTCAATTTAACATATACAAAATCGCTGCTGCCAACATTTTCTTAAACATAACAACTTTATAAATTTATTTTATAAAGAAAACTAGTAAGTCAGCGCAAATAAGCTGCCCTAACAACTAATTTATTTTATATGTCCCAACGATAACGATAACAAGAACTACAATGGCAGCATATGACCGTAACTATGTTAACTTGTTACCAAATAACTTTCTCACATTTTCTTGTGTGTGTGTAGATAATTGGAAGCACCACATCAGCAGCAGGATATGATGTCGTTTCCTTTTCCATGTAAATAAAGCTGAACAATATTAAGCTAAATTCAATGCCACTGAGGTAATTTTATATAGAGAAAATTGAAACTTAGCAATGCTTACAATGGCACAGATTTTTAACTAATTTTTCTTTTTCTTTTTGAAAATGACTTTTCTCACAATATCTTCTTTTTTTTAACCAAAAACTATTGAAAACTAACTATCAATTGTAAGCAAAATGTGCGAATGGCACCAAAATTTAATGTCACATCAACATTGAACAGCAAATTCAATATAACAACGTATACTATATGTATTGTGTCAACAACGGCGGGAAGCCATATTAGTAAATAAAATACAAAATGATACGATACGGTTGTAGCATTCCATCTCAATTCCGAAAATTGCTCATAAATATGCAAATTACATTTGAAAATTGCACAACGCAGAAAGTTGGTAAGGGGTTGCTAACAAAATTTTGGTATGTGAAAATGAAATTTGATGCCAAAATAAACGTAAATACAAAGTATGTATTCGATTTCATTCCATTAAAGAATGTTGATTCAGCGGTTTTCAGCGCTTTGACGGAAAATATGCAACATTTTATTTTTATAAGAAAAGATGTACGGCTTTTGTTGCAATTGAAATAATGTGTTGTATTTTTTTTTTGAAAAGTAATAAAAATTTAAATTGAATTAAAATATATATAATGAGTATGATTGTTGAAAAAATCGAAATTGCTACGATTTTTGAAAAAAAAAAAACTTTTTTTTCAAACTCTGATGGTAGCTCAGTTTGTAGCGCTGCCTTTTTTCTCTAGGAAAATAACGACAATGACTCAAGCACTTATTGGCAATCATTGCAGTTACATAATACAATTAAATTGTATAAATCCCAATAGCCTGTTTGGAATTATCTTTTTATAATTTACTGCATTATTCTTAAAAAAAAATAAAAAAAATTATATGAAAAAATAGCAATTTCGCGCATAAGTCGATAAGCGTGATTTTAATAAAAAAAAAAGTTGCTGTTGTCTTCCTGCGAACTCCTCCATTATGGTACAAAAGAATGCAAGATGGCCTTCGTTTAAAATTACAATTTTAATTGAGTTATAACTCATTTGTACTGCTCTTTTTCATGTTCGCTGTTTTATTGCTTTGTCCTCTTTGTTGCTGTTTTTTGTAATTTCTGTTCTTTTTTTGCTTGTCTTGGTAATTGTTTTACACAGCAGATTACCTGGTGAATTTTAATATCCTGTTCATATTCTGTTCATCCACTTGATATCCTTGCTGCCACATGCTGATAAGCAACTGTTACCAACTGACAAAAAGGCATGCGAACAGACAAACGGACAGACAATCAGCGGCTGTGAATGAGGAAACAATGAAGTTGCTTATGTAATTGCTATAATATATCTGTCAAAAACAACAAAAAGCAACAGAAATTTATAAATTTAATTTATTTTTTTTTTGCAGACTATGAATATGAATAGTAAAAATACAGCATAAAAAAAACAGAAATCAACTGCTGGGAATTAAAATTTTCTATTTTGTTGCACAGTGTGGAAAAGTTGCATATATTGGGGATGTATTTGGGGCGGTGGCTTAATAAAATATTCATTTGGGGTTTCAGTTCATAGCAGCTTTGTTTCATAAAAAGAATTAAGAGCGAGCATGAAATGATGCTTTCTTCTGTAACCTCAACATAAAGGAGCATATGATCCAAAGAGATTTCCTTAGAAATCTATTTTTTCTCATTTTCATTACAAAACAAACATCACTGGGAAGGTTATAGGTACTTGTAGAGTTTTTGCGACAATCTGGACTTCATATAACAAACCAAAAACCCACAGGCTCACTACGAGCAGTTTTGAGCTTTCAGAAATCACAACGATCTACAGTGGAGTATTGGTAAACATCTCGGAAAAATATGCAAATTTTTTAAAACTTAGTTTGAAAACTTTTTTATCACAAGCCCTCAAGAATCTCTTGAAAGTTTTCTCTGCAATTAACCTGCTCTGGCTAGAGCTTTGCTAAGATTTCTAATGATTTCATTGCATTTATTTAGTTCTGGTGCTATTTGTGCCTTAAAGAAAAGTAAATTTGTTTCGGAATTTTTACTTTTTATTTAATTTTTATATAAGTATTTAATTCTAAAAACTTTTTATACATAAATTTCCAAGTTATTTATGTTATGTGTCAAATTCAACACTGTGCACACACTTAAGTCCAGATAACTTTGAGTGCAACATTTATTGTGCGGAAAACTGTAGTAATCCAAGGGAATTAAATTGCTTATTACATTACTTTGTTGTTGAAAAAAAAAGTAATAATAAATGTAAAAACGAGATTAACAAAATAAAAATTAAAATAAAAGCAAAGAAAACGTATGAAAATAATAACAATTTAAATCAGCATTACAAGTAAAGTACTTGGTTTTGCATGAGTATGGCAATGACTTTGTTCTGTTGCTGTGATAATTACTATCAGCAGCACTTTTGAACCACTTGTGCACACTTTTTTTTAAAACCGGAAATTGAGAAAAAAAATTCAGAAAAAGGAATATTAAAATTTGAATAACTCAGTACTGCAGCAGATTACTTAAAGGGTTTGGACTACACACTGCAACCGCTGGCTTATTGAAGCCACTACATATATCCATATTACTTATTATTTTATGTAAATGTGTGATAAATTCATTTATCAGCTTTTATCTAATATTTCCTTCAGACTAATATGTACATATAAGGAACTACATATATAACTACTCATTTTGCTACTATTTAAGCAATGCACCATTATTTACGCTAAACCATATCCTTTGATTGGCCATATTTCAAAGGATGTTTACTTAGTGGTAATAAAAATTCAGTAAACGCCAGCGTTTAGCAAATAACGCAATTCAAACAATAAAATTTTGTTATGTTCAAAGTTTTGTCATTGCATTAAAAATTATGAGCAAAAAGTAGATTGATTTGAATTTCCCTCCTAAGACTATGCCTCAAGTGAATATTTGCTTTGATTTATTTGAAATTGTTTTATGGCTGCGTGCTCGTGCGTGAACATATGAGTAATCAGTATTAATATCCTTTATTTGTGGTAATCATACAAATGTTGTTTGTACATGTTCAAAGTTCATCTTATAATAGCACACAGGAGAGAAATTTGCCAAAAAAGTTTTTAAATTGATTATTTGCCTTGGATTATGAACAGATATGTATATGTCGCAGCATATGTCAAAATAAAAGGTGCTGTCTACGATTTTATTGACTTTTTTTTCTCAGTTTTGTTTGACTCGCTTATGATATTTCAATATCTCTCTGTGCTAAAATGAGACTTAAATACTGCAGAAACCTTGACTGATATCAATTAAGGTTCATCATATATAGTGTTAAGTTCCACCAACTTTTAGTTAAAGTGAAAAAATGGAGTTTCCTACTTTCGAAGACCACAGCGATACCAATTGATAATTCCGAGACAAATCGTTCTAAGTGAAATTGACCTTAAAAATAATACGACAAAGTTGCACCTAAAACACCATTTTCGAATTTTATTAGTCGAATACAATATAGAACCTCTAGAGAAATAATATCATGAAAGCTATTGACACAAAATTGACAGTATCCACTTATTTCAATTTTACTTTACAAAAAAATACAATCTTCAAAATATACAAAAACAAATCAATCGAAATATATTGTAAAAAAACTAAAATAAGCAATCGAAATAATGGAGCATAAGATTTAAATGAAACAAAAAGTTTCAGCAACGCGGAAATACTTTGCAGACGTTATGGCGTTGCAAATTGCAGCATTTTCTTTCAAAGGCGCTGCTGTTCTTAGTATTTCTTTCTATTTCTTTTTACTCACTCACAAAATCTCTTTCTGACTTTCGTTTATTCTCATGAGCGTTAAAACTTTCCGATTCATTAGTTTTGTTTGAAATTTTCTGCTTCAGCAGCTACAAGTGCCAGTGAAAGTGTGACGCAACGCAGCGCAACGTCTTCAGTAAAGCGGCGCATTTAAAACTGTTGAAAATTCTATGACTTTAATGCAAATTCTGCAGCTGCTGCAATTTCATTTTAATTTTATTTCAATGACGATTTTGTGTGATTTAAAGAAATTGAATTCCACTACATAACGTTAGAAGTTTTACATTTATGAGCTTCATTGATCAGTAATTGACTTAGGATAGTGTTATATCAGTTAAACGAGGTATTACTTATGGGATGAGTGCTTATTGCAGCGTCATTTGGATGTAGGCAAATGCGGAAAGTCTTTTCTACGCAATTAGTATGCAATTAAAATAAATGGAGTATAACTTCACGTGAACCATATTTGAAAACTCAAAGGAAAAGCAGTTGAGCGTAATGATATTTCGTAATACTTATTAGTCTAGAAAATATAAAAAAAAGACAATAGTTTTGGGCATAGCTCTAAGGGGGCGCCCATTAATTACGTGAGGTGGTTTTTTGAAAATTCGGACCCTCCTCTCCCTCACGTGAGATTTAAATTATTATTTTCAATGTAATTTCTTTGCACTAAAAAGTTGACGTGAGGTTTTCCTCGACCGCCTCCCCCCTTGGTGAGATTTGATGAGATTTTGCTGGACCCCCTCCTCCCTATTCAAACTCACGAAATTAATGGATGTCTCCTAAGGATACAGTCTTACAAATTAAATTTTTTTTTTTCCCCTTCTTCTTTTGACTTCAGTGCTGATTTAATGGGCTTTGGTATACCCTGAAACTGAATTCGGGCTCAGAATTACTCTATCACGCAAAATTTTTGAGATAATCTTACCTAAAAGTGCAAAAAACACTGTTTTATGTGTGGGTACAAGTCTTTCTCTTTTAAATGCCGTTGAGTTATTTGAAATAACTTCCTTTTTTTCACCGAGTTATCGCATTTTTTGATATCTTTTGATGTACATGTGTTCTTAATGAATTTTCAGTTACAGAAAAAAACATAAACATGAAAATTTCATATGTATCTCAGGGCCTTCGTAAAAAGTTAGAATTCATTTTCTTAAGCAATTTTCTTTTTTACTTGGCTGCCTGTTCAGTGCTTTTGGTGCGAAAAACAAACAAAAAATATAACTCAAATTTAAGTTTCATCCCTCGATGGGCGATGCTACGATCACTAATTTAAATTTGCACGCTCTTTGTGCAAAAAGTGATTCTCTTATATTTCTCCAGTTTCGTGGCTTTCAATGGAAAAATATTTGTGGCAGCTAAGGTTTTTAGTCCTGTGAAAAAATCGTGCGATTTTCCTACTGGCTTTTGAAGCTTCAACCATAAAGAAAATAACTCAAATTAGTATAGTATGTAGGACCGTACGCCGTAGATGTATGTTCTTTTTGTCCATCGGAAATGATAAATATGTTTAGGGAATATTTTCACACCATTTTAGCACATCCATTTTTAAATGGAGCTCTATGCAATTTAAAAAAAAAAAATAAAGTTTTCATAAGTTAAAGAGTTCAAATGTTTCAAAAAAAATACGTCCGCAAAGTTTTACAATGGATCCCAAAGGACAAAATTCATCCTAAATGTAAGCTCAAACATTGAGCACTCATATCACTTCAATGCAATTTTAACAAAAATAATTATATTTCAACTTTTTAAAAAAATGTATTTAAACAAAAACTTTCGATACGCCAATGCGTGTATTTTAATATTTTTAGTTCTCGTAATTTCTAAGGATGTAGCTCTTGTATTTTTTTTTTGTCCTGCATAATGTAACAAAACAAAAAGTAGAGCACTAAACAGCATCGAAATTTTAGCAAAAATATCCAAATTCACATTCATATCATAGAGAAAACAAAATTAAAAACAAACCTCAGGCACAAAAGCTAAACAAATATCATATAAAATTGTTAAACAAACAATTTTTGGAAAAAGTAATTTCACTGCAGCTTTATGGAATCAGTGAACCTTGTGAACGCTGTAGATATTTAAAGTTTTTCTGTATCATTAACGTGCAGTTTTTATTTGAAAATATTTAAAATTCAAGAAGTCTTTGGATTTTTCAATCCCTACTCGGTTTTACAAGCCAGAAAAGTTTATTAAAGTAAATAAATCTTATATAAAAATAAAAACAACATAAAAGAAAAACCGAACTACAAAAAAAAAAGCGTTATTTCAATAAAAGCCAACATAAAAGTCAAACGTGGCTTCTCTTTGGTCAACTACCGTCCAATATTTTAACTTGTGGTTAGCTGAAAAATCAACAAAACAAAACAACTAAAACGCAACATTAAATTTATTGCATAAAAATGTAAACAAACAAAGCAAACAAAGCAATACAACGTTATATAACTAACATTTTCATGCATAGAAATCCGCGACGCTAAAGGCTTTTAAAAGTTCTTCGCTTAATATTATGGCCTAAAGCTATGAAAGTAGCAATAGCATAGCCGCAAGGCGCATTAAAATAAATCATTTTTTATTAACTCCATAAAAATCCATTTGGACGCGCCAGCAGGCAACATTAAATGAAACGAGAAAAAGCAGCCAAACGAAAATACATATAAAAACATGCTGTACGTAAATACGTATGTATTTGTATAATATAAAATTAATACAAATATCATAAAAATGCATGGTTTTTCTTTTTGTTCTTCATTATGTTGGTTAAGTAGTGCATTGTAGCTGCTTTTGACCACAAACGTTCAATTTCTATTGTCAATCAATGAAAAATGGCAGCATTATGTTCTTCTAATGCCACAAATGCTAACAGTGACATTAAAATTGTATGCTATCAATGCTCAATTAGCTGTAAATGACAGGCAAGTTGTATAGGTTCAGCGATTGTAGCTGAGCTGATAGTAACATTTGCAAAATTATTGATATTAATATTGAACAAAAAGAGAAACAATAGGCTCAACGAGAGTCAAAACAAGGAGTTGGCAGCAAATTTTTGGTTATTTCAAGCGTAGAGTGAACCGTATTTAAGTTTTTTTAAGAACAATCTTATATACAAATTTTTGCATCCGTGTTCCTTGCTACTGTGGAGCAAAGTTTTCAGAAAAATTGCTGATAAAAATTTCAAAAATTTCACATTGTTTTTTTTAAACAACGTACACTTTAAAAAAATGTTGAAAGTTTCGTATACAGGTAAGCTTTGCCTGCAACAAAAACTTCACAACAAAGCTCTCAGAATAGTTGTTTTAAGTAACAGCAATAATCGCCGCAAAACTAAAACCATTTGCACAGCATATTTCAAACTATGCACACTCGACTAGAACATAACAGCAAAATAACAATATAAAGTTGCGAAAATCGCTTAGAACATAAACCGCAGCAGCATGCAAACACAGCCAAAATACAATGACCGAGGAACGTTACACTCAAAAAGTTTAACAGAAAAAAGGCAATGCTGATAATAAAAACAAAAAAAAAAAGTTAACGTAAAATTCTGCACACTTCAGTGGCTGCTGTTAACTGCAGCACAAATGTGAACCAAGTGGCATATAAACAAGTGCAGGGGCACCAACCAACATTGATGCTCTACCGCAGCGCAACGTAGTACAGCGCACAGTGCGGTGGGGTTACATTGGTGTAAACATTAGTGAACAATGGCGAGAAACAGTGCCACCAAATGATATATGTGTGTGTATATGTCACCAAGTTTACAGCTGCACAGGTTGGTCAGTTGAGCTGCACACATGCAGCTGATAAATTTATTTAAGATTGTAGCGATTAAGGACTTTATAAAATTTTATTTGCTGCTATGCATGAAAATGTATGGACTTACAATTAGCCAACTTTAAGTTTGTAAATTTTAATTTAACCAATATTATAAATTAAAAACTAAAGCATATTCTGACCCTAAACTGAAATAAATTTCTATGTACTTAAAAAATATTTTGTAGAAAAATTAAATTTCTTTTCGGTATCGTCCGTAATTGAAATTGATTGAACACAATCAAATTACTTATACGACGCGTAGTACCAATTACCACAGCTACTTGTAGCACGTGACGAATTAACTTTGTTGTAGTTGTATGCTGACGTGATGCCCAAGTATTCGTGTCGACAGACTACATAGAGTCTATTTTTAGGCTTAGCTCTTAAACGAGCCAATTGACTGTTGGTTAATAATATTAAGATAAAAAAAGAAAAATTTCATTCGACTTGTTTAACTGTCTACCAAGTAAATGCAAGTTAAAATAAAATATACAATTTGGGTATAGTTTTTTAAAGTCTATCTCGAACTCTTTTATAATTTATTGCACGTATTACACAAATGAGCCTAAAGTTTATAGAAAATTAAAAGTAATTCGAAATAGACTCACCCTTTTTTTATACTAAGGTGCCTTATGAAAATTTATTTTTCAAATTTTGATTTGGTGTAGTGTTAAGACGTTGCCAAGTATGCTTAATAATGCTCATGAAAAATATTTTGAAATTTTGTTTACATCTATGGACCGCGCGTTACGAACATGAAATTTCATAATTTGCTATAATTTTGCTTTTAAGGACATTTTGCGAACTTCCAAACTCAGTAAATCAAAATCAGAATAAACCTGACTAGATGACTTAATTTTTCATAATATTTGTACTTTTTGTCTATATGTATTATATAAATATAATCAACATAAAAATTTTTTTTGTACCAATCGATAGGGAAAGGTCAAAAATAGCCATTTCCGAGCTCAATCTATCAACTGGTGCAAAAAAAAATTTTTCGAACCAACCTAAAACTTTTTTTGCTCCAACCGATAAGAAATGGTCGGAAATGGCTTTTGGATATACCTTAGGGCAGCTCCGGATCTTGGAAAGCACCAAAAGGGTCGAAAACGGTGCTTTCCAAGGTCCGGAGCCATCCAATGTGATGTCCAAAATCGATTGGAGCAAAAAAAAAATTCCGAAAATGGGACAAAAAACGGTCTTTTCTAGGGTCCGGAGATACTCCAAATGATGTTCAAAATCCATTTTCGCCCTCTGTCCATCGATTGCTGCATAACTTTTTTTTCGAAAATTGACCGAAATTGGGCATTTTTGGTAGTCGGAACCACCTCTGATGATGGTCAAAGTCCATTGTGATGCTATACGTAACCCTTGGAATAGGCTTTGGCACTCAAATTTTTGAACATGCTTTGTATCTGATTTAAAAAAAAAATGGGATTTTAATGCAAAAAATTGATTTTTAAAGAAATTAGACCTTGAACAAATTAAAACTTGCACTAATTATTGCTGAGGACCTTGCGGTATTGTACTTTTCCATGCTTTTGTTGTACAGCAAGAAGCAAAATTCATTGTTAAGTTGAATAAGAACGTCAGCTGCTGGTGCATTTTATCCTTAATGTGACCCAGTTTTACTATTGTATTGTATTTTCAAAATGCTCATATGCCTCTCAACTGCATTTGAAATTGCATTGCAATTGAAACGGAGATTTGACTTTTAGACGGTTTGTGCACTAGATGCTAACAATTAAACAAACAAAAATACAACAAAAAGAAACAAATCAAAAGCATACTGCCTATTGAAGCTCTGCTAAAGAACTCGTGCAGCGTTTGGTTGCTGGAAATTAAATTGATTTTATTTGCTTTGAATGCAATTTGATTGCCAATATGTGCTGCTAAGGCAGCTGGCAACAACAAGCTGTCACAATTTGAAATTTCATTAAGCGCTTGAAAGTCTGTTTCTCCAAACGTTAATTGAAGGCAGCTACAAATGTTTGAAACAATATATATTGCACTTGAAAGGATTTTTTAAAAAGGAAATAGACACCAAAATTAACCACATTTATTGCAAGTTTTCTTTCAGTGTAATTTGTTTCTATAATTGAAAAGCAAAACCTTAAACTTAATCTGCTTTCTCTTTAAATGATTTTTCTTTTATTTTTTCCCCAGAGATTGTTGCCTGCTCAATAAAATTCAGGTCACGATTTGGTCATCATGTTTTGCACTGCACAAGCAAGCAACCAACCGACCGTTGCGTCTATGCCAATCATTTAGTAACATTTACAACAGCAGTTGCATTTAAAAACGGCGCAGCTCAATAAAAAAATCAAGCACAAAAGCCTTACAATGCCACCACTGTGCAAATGGACTATGAATCCTTTCGTACTTACTTGTATAAAAGAAGCTTTAAAAAGGTAATGGCCAGGAGTAAAAGTAGAAAAAATTTAACATCCGTAAAAGGTCACTTACAACGCATAACGCATGAATAACAGTGATGTAAAAAAATGCAGCTGCTACAAATGGAGGGGGAAAAAAAGAAGCAACACTGAGAGCAAAAACGGAAATCGATCATCGTTGGAGGTAGTTGCTCGCATCGATTGCACTAAATCGTGCACTTAATACATAGTGAGCATTAAAAAAGGACGCAAACAAAAACAACAACAGCTGCAACAATGAAACAGGCAACAGTCGCATCATCGCATAACTACACTGTAGGCTCTGTTATTCTATTGCACAATGCACCTATAGCGTATCCAGCATTCAACCGTTTCCGGTGATGCCATCAACGTTGTCGTCAGTGTTCTCATTGTCAGTGTTGCCATTGTCGTATAATAAAATGGCAACTGGTTGAATGACAGGATTTATGTTGCTTAGTTGAGCCGCTGGTGTTGCTGTTTTTTTTTTTCATTTTTTGTTGTGGGGCATTTTCAACGAATTTGTGACTTTTTCGCGGCGGAATTACGTTACAGTGCATAACTGCCAGCAGAGGAACTAAGTAAGTCAAAATATACAAAAATTTTTCCAAATTTTATTTTCCATAGGGTAAACTTTAAAATCTGCGGAAGCTCAAATTTAGATATTGTTTTTAAAATTTTTACTATTTTGATATGTCTCAGAAGATTAAATTTTACTGTATATAAATGTTGCTTAAGTTGAGCGTCATTATTTTATGTTTAGAAACAATGCTTATAAATAATCTCTTTAAATAATATAATTAAATTGAAAAGGTATTTGTAAGCACAAACTGTAGCAAAAATTAAATTTGTTCATTAAATTTTTTTGTAGCATTTATTTAACACTAACCATTCAGCGTTTAAGTCAGACAACGCAAACAAAATTTATCTTCGTTTTGTTTTGGCTTAAAACACTGAGCAACACTACACTGTCGCTCACTGACAAAAAAGAAAAAAAATAGCAAAAGAAAATTGAGGAATGTCACTTCCCCTGCTGACAACAATGAAGATTCATTTGGACAATTTATCTTCATATTCTCCTGGCGCATGGTATTCATACTGTGCGCATCGGAGAGTTAAAAAATTTTAAAGATTTTTTTTTTTTTTGTTTTTACTACTCGTAGCTTTTGAGTATTTTGGGTTAGATTTTGATGGCGAAGACCTATTAAAAAAATGAATATAAATTATATGTGAGAAGTGTCTGTATAGTAGAAAGTAGATAATAGTCGAACGTAAAGGTTAAATCTTATAAATTGATAGGATGCGAATCTAAAACTTTTATCACAATTTAATGAAAAATGTTTCAAAATGCCAATAGACTAAGAGCTAGCGTTTGTCAGACATACGTCAAAATAGAAAAGCTGAATGTATTTTCACAATTATAGCTAAGAACGTTTGCGCGTTCAAATTTTCACCACAACAAGCCGTCTTTTATACAACAAGACTTTACTTTTTAATCAACTTTTTATTCACTTGGTAAAATTTGTTTTGATTTTCCTTCCAATCAAACCTCTATGCTTTTCAATAAAAAATGTTTAGGCAATGAACTTTGCAAAAAATATTCGATTAAATTAAAAAATCAATATGTGCAAATATAAGGTTTATGGACAAAATTTAACAAAAATTACACACAATAGGCCATATTGACATAAGCTGTGCAACACACATTATTTGTTGAAAGAAAAATTTAATAGAACTCAATATTTTCAGTAAAAAAATTAATTTCCAACAAATTTTCCACCAACAACTGAAACAAATGTTGCAGCATCAGATAAATTGTGTTCAGTTTCATTGAAAGGAGAAACTTTTTATTTTCATTGCTGGCGCCACTTGAATTCGCCAATTTAATTTGTGCAAACTTTAACAGCTTTCAGTTCATCTTTTGTTGGTTTTTTCATGCACATACCACACATTCTAAGGTGGCGCACCTCAACGGATGCTATTAATCAAATTCCTCCAGCCATGTCTAATTAAAAAGGTGTACGTCGCTTCCGTATTTTGAAAAACTGCTGCAGACAATTTGGCAGCAAAGTTTTCAATTACAAAAAAAAAAAATTTTAAAAAAATACCCACAATGTTGGCTGAATGTAAAGAAAAAGAAGATGATAAATTGGAATGAGTAAATAGCATAAAGTAATTGACAATTAGATTGGTATCTTACGTAAGCAAGTATTACTTAAAATTATTTTTCGGCTAGTCACTTATAAATAATAACGCATTTTGAAGGCTTACCAAAATATTATAATAATATGGTAAAGGTGGATCCGTCACCTCTTTTTTTTTTTGGGATATATGTCTGACTTTAAACAAAAGGTATTATTCTTTTGATAAAGCACACCATTGAAATGAAACTGAGAGAACACCTTCTGTTACATGAACACAATAATCAAAAGAAATACAGAGTATACATCTATTTTCGTTAAATCTTAAAATCATTTGTTAAGCAAAATATCAACATTATGCTTCAAAAACTAATTTTATTTTTCTCTGTACATACAAAAGCGTAGATGTATGCAATAAATGCAATTTGTAAGTACTCTAATGTCAACATACAACAAACAACGATATCATCATTTAACACAACAAAAACCAAAAACTGTTGTTATCAACAATGTATGAGTGAAAAGTCAACTTATAGGTACTTTACAATACCAACAAGTATTTGCTATTGTATTATTTTGTTACAGCAATTTTTGTTGCATTTATATTTATTGCAGTTTTTGGTAGTATTGTCTGCAAAATATGTAAATTTTTGTTAATATTTTGTGATTCCTGTGATATTTGCAGAATATTATTACTGATGATTTTGGTTGCGATGTTATTGTAATTATTATTACATTTGTCATTCTTGTTGTTATAATTTTTTTTGTAGAGTTTTAGCCACATAGTTTTGAAAACAATAAGTGGTAAGTAAGCACTAACTGAAAAAGCAAAGAAAAATTTACTTTATCTATGTCAATAGTTTTCCCATTTATTTTTCTACTTTTTCAATAATTAAATGTAAATCATACGACATGTTAGCCATGTAAAAATTTAAATTTGTAATTTAGACTTTATATTTTGAGTTCGGTCACCATGCTTCTACTAAACAATAATTATTTTGAAGTCCTATTTTTTGGCCACCTTATCAATCATTCTGTAGCTGTTGTATACTAAAGAAAGATTTGTTTAACTGCTACATCACTCATATAAAGCCAGTACTATTCTCCATCTCTCTTTTTGTTCAATTTTCTTCACACAAAATAAATTCTTATGTTAGCACTGTACGCCTAGTCGGTCTGCGAGCTCATTTTTAATATTCTCCAAACCAATTTTTACCAGAGATATGCTAATTTCCCAATCATTTCCCTGATCCTGCGAAAGATATTAATTTGATCAATGCACGAACAGTTTGAATGTAATTCTGTCATTTTCGAATATTTTACTTAAATTTTTTGTGTTATTATGGTATAGTGATAAGTAAGTACTATTATTTATGGTAAGACTTTCAGTAAGGTTCGTATGTGGCAATTTGCAGGTATTCGCTCGTCTCTCCAAATTTGAATAAGAAACAGCATACGAAAGTTAAAATTTAACCTCCGGGGAAGCTTTCAATATTTTGGTAACTATAGGTACACACTTCGCTGACTAGTTTGTTAGCTTTGAGAGATCCTATAGTATTTATTGTCTTATTAACTAAAGGCGGACACAATGGTCTTCCTTCAAAGTGAAGTTTCATGGCGTATTCTGAAAAGAGTAGGTGGATGGCTGATGGTCTCCGGGAAATATTCTTTTTAACGAATTAACTGGTTGCCTTTAGAAGTTAATAGGCAAATTTGTGTATATTTTTTTGCCGGCTAGCTGTGCAAAAGTTTAAAAGTTCTATAGCTTGTTGACCTTGAAATTGGTTATACTGCTAAGTGGCATCTTTCCTCTGATCATTTGTTCACGCTACATTTCCTACGGGCTTAGCTTTTTTTGAATGTTTTTTCTATAGCTTTCTACACTATCGAGGGTTTTTATTATCATGGCGTAAGGCCAAGTATAGTCTTACAAGTTACAAACAGAAATTATCTTAATAGTCAACTGCGAAACTAAGGCATTTTAATAAAACAATTATTAATAAAATGGTAAAATATTGTTGATGAATTATTGACAAGTTGCTCACATTAAATGCGATAACTATATGGCACGCACAAAAAGCCTAAGAGGTGACTGTAAAAAATTAGAAAAGAAGAAAGATATTTATGTATTCACCAACGCTAACTACCAAGAATTGTCTTTTTCATTGTTTAAATTTTAAATTTAAAGCACTATATCATGTGATATCTCTGCGGCCTCAAAAAGTTCGAGCAATTTGACGCGTTGTGGACCTTGTCAACGTTTTTTCCTCAAAAGGATGTTATTTTGAACTTTAAATTTTTTTTTTTTCAGTCAAAAATATCACCCATTATCAATTTCTATCGGGTGCCCATTGAGCCCTCTAAATTTTTCTTTATTTTTTGCACTTAACTATGATGAATTTTTTCGATACATTTAATGCTCTTCGAATTTTCATGACTTCTTGGATGTTCTAAAACACAAATCAATAATTTTGAAATTTTTCGATATTATACTTTCAAATGTTTATTGATCTTGAGTAGTATAGTCAAATCTTCGAAAACCAATTAATTATATTTATTAAATTATAATCAAAAAGTTATACACGCCATTTTCAACTGGCGTCTCACCACTTATAAATACTTGTATGTTTTCTATTTAATTGTATACTGCTTCTTTATAAACGACTTCCCCTTCATCCACATTTCACTTACCACAAAGTGTCAATTTATTGACTTAACTGACAAGCAAAAATTTCAATGGCTGTGGTTTTAGCTGCTGTTGGTTGCCTTTGCTGTTTTTGTGTCACTCACTAATTTTCATCTTCATTTTATTAATTAATGTTGTGCTTTTGACGCACAGGTGTTGTTTATCGCTGACAATGGCTGTGTATTTCGAACTCAGATTTAAAGAGTTGATTGTTTGAATGACTGCATGAGGTTAACCCTTAGCAGTAAACGCACATACAAAGACTAACAAATATCTGTGTTGCCAACCAACCAAGCAAACCATACCACATATGTTACAATCTATTGAATCAGCAACAGTGAAAGAGTATAGAAATGACAGCAGTTATTGTTATATACATTTATCAACTTAAATGTGTTTACGGTTAAACGCTATTTGACACACAATGTATGCGCGTGTGTGTGTGTGTGTGACGCTAAATCATCATACAGCAATGGTAGCAGAAAAATATGGTCAACCGGTCGTATGAGTGATTTTAATTTCAATTCCAAGCGATTGCGTGCATTTTATGGCCTCAACTCGATTTGATATGAGATTTGAATTGTTTTGGTCAAGCAACAACAATAATAGTAGTAGCAGCGGTAATGATAACAACAACAACAAAATTGCAGCAACAATAAAAATAGTTTTGATGTTTTTTTTGTTGCACTGATTGCTGTTTTAGGGTTGAGGTAAAATTTAAGCATTTTAGCAGATTTCAAGCAAAAATTAATTGAAAAGCAACATTTGTGAAAAAAATTCGCATGAAATAAAAATTTTTTTGAATACAGAAGTCTCATGTGAGCATTATAGCACAAAGATCTTATGAGAAAAAATCTATAATCACTTGATAGAAAAATTTCCTTAGATATAATTTTAATACTCTAAAATTCGTTATATCAGTTCTGCTTTAAAAATTCAAAAAAATAATTTACAAATTTTCTTATGTTAAATATCTCATGATATCTAAACCTTATGGAAGTATAAAATTGCATGTGATGAATACTTTACTAGATTAAAGTTCAATGTGGATAAGAATATTTTAAAATGATATTACAAAAAAAGTGCACCAATTAATGAGCAAAAAATTTCTAAAGATATATGTCTGGTTCGTAGCATAAAAATCTCTCATGTTCTCGAAAATTTGGGACGAACGTAATATTTTTAATGCAGATGCTTTTCGGAAAAAAGATCCAATATTTTTCAAAATCAGTTGTGATAAATGTCTCGTGAGGTAAATCTGCTTAGTTACTTTGACGAGAACTCGCAATATCTTATGGTCGAATGTGCAATAAAATCCAAAACGAGCTTAGTCAAATGCTTAAAATATTTATTTTTCACATGAATTAAGTCCAAAATTAGAACAAACTTTTTAAAAAAATTTTTGTGGGAGTTTATGATTTTATCACAATAACATTTGCTGCAATTTCTACTAAAACAAAAAAAAAAGGTCTATTTTCATGACTTGCAAAAAAAAAAAAAAAAAGCGAACACTACAAAAGTTGCAATGATTAATGAGTAGCTGATTTAATAGGTAGTCTCCGGCATTTCCGCATGATTACACTTAAAAATATATCTGTGCTGAGCTCAACTCTATTTATGTATTTTTATTTTGAATATTTTATTTCTGCTTAAAATAAACTCCCTTTACTGTCCCAAATTTTTTAGTACGAATTTCGTAGTTCCCCGTTGGAGTTGCACGTGATTTATAGCACTTGCACAATTGTATTCAAATTAAATATGAAGGCAATGTAGTCGTCATGCCACACCGAGGAGGCACAACAGTGTTGCAAACACCGTTGAAATTGCTATTGTGCTGCAGTGTTGTATTTTTTGCTGTTTCGGCACAGTTGCAAAGTTTTGTGAAATATTTTTTTTTTGTTTTATTTTATTTATCCTTTTTTTTCTGTTGTTTCTTTTTGTCACATTAAATGCAGCACGTATTGTAAATGTGCTGAATTTGTATATAAATCACTGAAATTGTGTGTATAAATGTTCTACCATATATCGCATTTGCTGATCAACTGCAGCAACCGAACACAGCAGCAGCAACTAAAGCAGTCACTGCGCGATTGCAACGTTTGCGGTTCACTGCTCGCATGAAATGCCGATTTTATGATGTATAAAATATGAAAAAAAAATAAAGTTGAATTCAGCTGCTGTGCAATTTTCGTTTGCATAAATTTTTCAATTTGTAGCAGTGCATTTGTTTGCATTCAAATGTTGGACACATTTGAGTTATTACTTTTTGTATTGGCGGTAAAAATTGCAGACCATTTGATTTTTAATATATTAATATTTTTCTTTTACAAAATAAAATATTTATGCACAAAATGGAATACATGCTAACGTTTTGTGATTGAAACTTAGTGTTTTGTCATATATTTTATTTTTATATAGAATTTATCTTTAAAGTTACAGAACAATTAAAACTAAGTTCTCAAAATCTTATTCTTATATTTAATGAAAATATATACTATTTATTGGTATAAAAATTTAACGAAAGAAAAATTAAGTCTCCCTCAGCTTAGCAGACTTTTTGCTTGAAGCAACCCGATTTTTTTTCGCATTTTGAAATCAACTCAACTTCAAAGTTCACAGAAACACTTATTTGAATAGTTCATTATAGTACCCATTGAATATTTACGCTTGACAACAATTGTCTAACAAGGCATTAAAGTAAGCAACAAAGTTTATTAAAACAAAACCCTTATGTCTGGCACATCTTAATATTAAATGCTTTTTCATTATCTTTTAATGTCTTTTTTAATAATTTAGTTTTCTTTCAAGTACTTTATCGCAAAAATTTATTATATTATTTTTGAGACAAACATCACTGCAATGAATTTCAAATTAAGAATTGCGTTATCTTTAACTTTGATGTGGATTTGAACACAAAATAAAAGGATAAAATATCAGTTGAATTATTAAAACTTATTTTTTGCGAACTAAAGTCTAATACAGAACTTAAAGGTAAATGAACTCTGAGCTACAACCATTGTGAATATAAAATTTAGTTGCCTTTAAACTGAATGTCATTTTAAATGAAAAATTGTAAGCGTTAAATGTCTGTCATGTCATTTGAACTCTTAATATACCCATTACATTTATGTAGTCTTGCGAATTTTTCTATTTTTCTTAAAGAAAATTTTCAATTGACCGCAATGCAGGATATTTTTAAGTAGAATTTTTTTTTTTTTTGCTGAATTTTAATTTGCATTTACATGAATTTTTTCCACACATTTTTTTTCATTTTTACTATCCATTGTGCTCCTTTCGGTTTTTTTCTGTTTTTTTTTTGCGCAACATATTTATGTGACTTCTTGTGCAGACAAATAAATGTTGGCTCTTTATTTGCACTTTTGGGGTTTCGCATACAATTATTTTTTTCTTTTTTATGGGAAAACATTGTTGGGTGGGTGAGAAATTTAAGTGCTTTAAAAATGTCACAAGAAATGTCATACTTTATTTAATAAACTTTAAAGGAAACTTTGTATTTTAAAATATTTTTTAAAGAATTTCCATTAGCATAATGTAAAGACGCTGTAGAACGTGCAGATATAATTCGAGTTGATGACTTGCTACAAAAAAACGTTATGGTCACAGTAGCTTACTAGGAAAACAATGCATTTCATTCCAAAATAGAGTTCAAAGGATCGCTGTCATCATAATTATACAATCCGACCGCATGTCATTAAGAAAATTCTTTGCGGATGGCACATAGATGAGCAGTAATTTTCTCAGAGTACTTTAATATTGTCTTATCATTCGATTAGAGGACGTCCATTAATTACGTGAGTTAAAATAGGGTGAGAAGGGGTCCGGCAAAATCTCACCAAGGGGAGGAGGGGGTCAAGAAAATCCTCAACTTTTGAATGCATAGAATTTACATTAAATTTGAATCTAACGAGAGGGAAGTGAGAGGTCCCGGCAGATCTGACCAAATCCCACCAAAAGGAGGGAGGGGGGTCCGAATTTTCAAAAAAATACCTCACGTAATTAATGGGCATCCAGCCTTAACAAAGTTACGCAGCACATATAGCATTAAACCATTCATCGTCTCAGCTAATTTAGTTCTAAAGTGCCGTATCTTTCTCGTTTTTGGAAAAATAGAAAAAAATGAGAGTGAGTTAGCCAGAATGTTAGCTAATGGCTTAAAAATATTTGAAAAATATTGACCTACACCAATTAGATTTTTTAAGTGTTTTGATGACCGAATCCATTTCAAATCATGCAAGCTGACTGACAGTTTTAGTTGTGCAAAAATCACAAACATTTTTTGAAAACGGCGGTATTTACATTTTAACCAAAACAATTAATTTCTCTCTTTTTAGAACTGCTTATTCTCTCTCTCAGAATCTTTAAGAAATTTTGAAAATAGTTGGAAATTGGGAGAATTATTGCGTTTTTATGAAAATAAACATGGTTGATCTCTTCGAAAACCCAAACTTTTTTTTTGCCAAAAATTATAGGTTAGATTTGTACCAATATGAGGCAGAAACTCGAAGTCAGCAGAATATTTTTTTGCTCAAAATCGAAAGCAATCAATGGAACTAGTCAAAGAGGATTTTTTTTATTTTTGAAAGTGTTTTTCAAAATTTGTTCGATATAACGTCTTTTGTTGTTTTTTTTTTTTTTTTTTGTAAATGCTATACCTCAATCAATCCTAAGAATGTGTCTGCTTTCGATCAAAATGCTCAATATAATTTTGAAAAATGTGATATTTTCATTGAAGGTGCGCAGCATATTTACTTACAATTTTTGATCGTACAATTATGATGATTACTCATACGACCTGTTGTACGTATTTATTCCTCAGGAACAAAAGTATTTTATACGAGCAGTGTGCAGTTGTTTACGGAATATCGAAGAAATATATTATATTAAATTTTTCATTATACCTCAATTTTTTTTAGCATTTGATAAATTTAGATCATTTGAACGATCTATTCATTGACAAATACGAAAAATATTGAAAAAAAAAAATTTTGATAAAGTTAATATATTGAATAAATCAAAGGATATTTAAATATTCGAATAAGTTCACGAATTCAGGATGTATTATATATGCAGTAAGAATCGTCAAAAATGTTGATTATATTAAGGAATGGTGAAAAACTATTTATGTATATATTGATAAAAGATGAGAATGTTGAAAAAGCCGAAAAATTTTCAAAAATTCAAAAATTTTATAATGAGCAGAAAAACTATTGAAGATGTACAATATAGAAAGACTCGAGGAAGTTTGAAATAGTTGAAAAAGTAGTCAAACGTTGTGTGTTCGCGAGCAAATGAATTACTTTTCCGCCAAATCATTTCAGTACAGAGTTATGGTGTGAAATGCGATTTCATATAATAAATCTCGTGGAAATGCCTTATCCAGTTTTATGCACGACTTGACAACTTATTTATGAGGATATGGATTTTGTACAGTAAGTGATAACAGGCGTGTAGGTCTGAGCAATAATATTTATTCCTTCATTGTTATTATTTATTCAACGAACATGTTGAAAATTTTGATTAAAGTTTACGTAAAAACAAATTTGGAACCACTCGGGTAGAGCTACCTCTGAGTGACATACTATATGGTTTCTATCAAATACTTCAAGCTTCTTCTAGCTTCTAGGCAGACTTCTCGTCAGATTGTCGACTATTTATCTTTAGTTCTAAGAGTATTTGTTTGTAGAAACAATCGATAGGAGCATTATAAAATACAGCAGATATGGTTGGATTCGTCAAACGAAGTCTTATGTAAAAAAGTCAGTCAGTTGAAGCAAATATTGATATTTGAAAATAAAAAAACCAATTGTTTGTTTTAAGTTATTGTTATTGAAACATGAATATTGCTTAAAAATATTGAATTTTAGATAAGTCTGTAGACTGTACTAGAAAACCACCATGACATTGAAATATTTTGAGCATTAAAAGGCTTTAAATACTTAGTTCCCAGCATTATTTACATTCCAAAGCAACTTTATAAAGGATTACATGAAAAAAGAAAATCTACACTAATGCCTATGCCAACATTTTTCTTTTAAGTTGAATGAAAACTCTAAGCTAACGAAAATAAAAGAAAAGTGAAAAACTTTAATGAATTTTAAAAACTCCAACTTGAAATCATAGACTGTTGAGAGACAAAGAGAATCGAGAAATTGCAAAATAAAACAAAACCAAAATAAAGCAAACACTTTTATATTGCGCATGTTTTAGAGCAGGGAAACATCAAATGAAACAACAGAGAACAAAGAAACCAATTGTAAAGTGAGAGAATAAACTTTAAGGAATAAAAAAACAAAAACTTTATCAACTCCCCCAAAAAAAATAAAAAACTCTACACTCCATTGTGTAGAGTAAAGAGCGCATAAAGTATGTAAAAGCTTTCAGCAGCTTTTAGCTTTGAAAATACTGCCACATTTTCAGTTATGACAATCAAATTCATAGAGCCTTTGACAATTTGTTTTTGCTAAGGAATTTGCGCGATTGCTCGCATAACAAAAATCATTAAATGACCTAATGAGAATAAATTGTGGATATGCGGCCGTTCTTCAAGGAAGTCATCATCATAATCATCGCTGTTGAAGAAAGTTTTTTTTTTGTTTTTGTTTTTCCTGTTCTAATTTTACGTTAATCACTGTTTTTGTTTTTGACACAAAAATGGGATATTTCGTTATTGATATTTATGATTCTTTGCCCAATGAGTTGGCACAAAATGGTGCGGCAACAGTTTTTATAATTTTAGCAGCATAAAATTATCTGTAGCTATTTTTCATTATTAAATTATTTTTTTAGAGTCTAGTGGAAGGAAAAACTTAGGGTTTTTGGAAACAGTAATATGCGCTGAACAGTTTCAGTATAATTGCTGCTAAAATAGCAATTTATATCATAGGATTCGTTAGTTTTGCTTCAGTTAGAGCAAGAATATAAGAAATTTAATAGTATTCCGATGACTTCAAGGTATTTCTTTAATAAAAAAATATAATGCACACAATGATTGTCTCTTTGTGCACAACACTATTTAACTCATATAAATTCACTAATATTTCATTTATTTAAACATGCTCAAATACTTTGTTTTACTTTCAAAAAAATATAAAAAAAAGATTATATGGGAGATGTCAACAAGGACATCTGCTTATGAAAACTTAAAACTTAACATACATTCTTGCAGCATTCTTTTTACAACTTTTTTACGCTACTTGTGCAAACGCAAATATTTGACAACTCTCTCCCAATTTTTCTATTCAATGAATTTTTTTTTATTGAACACAATAGCGATATCCTTCAATAGTGTTGAATATCTTTGCGCACAATTGCACGCTACAGCTGCACTTGACTTTGGACTTCCGAGTTTGAGTGGCTCCAATCTTCGCCTCTGCTGCTGCTGCTGGTGCAATCGCTTAACTGTTTGTAAAGCAGCAGCGCATTTTAGTGTTCAATGCTGCTGTTTTTGATTTTTCCAAAGCACCGAACAGCACTTACAACAAGAAGAAGAAGAGCCAAAAAAAATCCCAAACATTTTTCATGCTTTTTTAGATCGCGCCTTTGTCTCGTTGCTGCTGTTGTGCTCAAGTGCTTTTTTTTCGGTTGTTTTTAAGTGCAACGAAAATATGCTGCATTTGCTGCGATGCTAACGCATTTCAAAGTTTTTTGGCTAAAGTATTTGCACAGATTCTTCTGGTAAGACAGTGAAATCTGTTGAATAAATATTTTATTGTTCTTTTGTGCAGAACTAAAGTGTGGTTGGTACAACACTTGACGCAAGTGCGCTAACACTTTGGTGGGAGAAGTGCTTTCTGCTGCTGCTGCATGATAAATAAAACAATAATGCATTTACTTAATGTTTTTGATAGAGTTTTTTTTTCCCTTATTAAGCTTTTATTACTTTATCATTCAAGCAATTTTAGTGGCAGCAACGCTTAAACTCTAGCTAATCAGTTCTAATGCCAGTTTTAGTGTTAAAATTAATTCAAACATAAGTTTCTGACCTTGAAAGAATTTACAGAATCTTTTTCTTAAATTATTTTTTTAACTCAAAAACTACACGCATTTTTCGCACAATCTTTCAAGACTTTGCCCTATTTAGTTCTGTTTCGTATTTTCTACGCATTTTTGCGTAATTTGGTGTAACATTTTTTTTCCCCTTAGACGATCCTTTCTCAAATTAAAATATATATTCACTTATTATTTTTTTTTCTTTTTCAAATTAAGTTTTTTTTTTAATTTCACGCATTCAAAAATATAAAAAAAATGTTGTTGAAATTGGAGACCATTTATCCTTTAACTACAAAAAAAAAATGCCCTTCTTTGTATTGTGTACCCACCCACAGTCTGCTTAGAATCCTTTTGCACATTACAACAATATCAAGCTGTCTGACGTAGTTAAAAGAAAAAGTTCTTTGCATTGAATATAAAATTAGCTTTGTTTGCTTGGTTGACTTGAGTCCTTTATTTTTTTGTGTCCTTTATATAACTTTTTTTGTTTTAAATTTTTTTGCTATCCTTTATTACTGAAGCATAAAGGATAAGCTATTAGTAGGTGTTGCAGTTGTTGCTATTATTTTTGTAGTTCTTATTATAGCCTTTGATGTTTTTTGTTTTCTTATTTTAAACAAAACAAAATAAAAAAATAAAGAATATTTCTTTTATTTCATTACATTTTGTTAGTAAATTATAACAGCTGAATGGGTATAGATTAAGAATAGAAGCCAATGATGTTATGTTTATAAGTTTGATATATCTTCTGCATGCTGTTGTAGAGTTACTTATTATGGCTAGAAGCTTAGAAATATCTAGCTGTGATGCTCTCAACAGATTTTATGTTCAAGGTTGGCCAAAAATCAACAGTTTCTTGGAATGTCACTCAATTTCACGGAAAGCAAGCCTTAAAAACACGTGGTGCGGAGAGAAAAAAACCAACAAGTTTTTTTCAATAAATTTTCTTGTGATAAAAATTTTAAATAAGTTTAGTTGACTATCCGTGATTAAAATTTGACTAAACTCTTCCACCTTAGTTTTTCAAATAGCTTTGGTTTTGACGACAGTACAATATAATCGGATATCGTTCTAGGTTCAAGGTAACGCCCCTTCATTTTCCACATAGCCCTTTCGACATTACTATCAAATGAAAATGTTTCACGAAGAGTATACGATTGTGATGTTACGTCACCTCAGATTCAATATAGTGAACGCCCTGAGATGGCGGCTTAACTTTTTTGCAAAAAAATCCCCTTGACATGGGTATTAAATAAAGGGGAGTTTTGTGTAGCAAAGCATTGGCTATGACACGTTATTTTAAACCTAAGCTGTCTCTCTCCTGTAAAAGAAAACTTAGTTATTAAAATATGTTTTTTTTTTTCTTTCTTTTAAACGTATTTTATGTTATATTCGTGGCACTACCCACATTTAAAGTTCGTTTTCTGTTTTTTGATATTTTTTTCTTGTTTTAGTATTTTTTTGTTTTTTATTGAAATAACATAAAGTTTTTGTCAATCAACGTTTCCATTGAAATACTAATTGCATAATATTTGGAAATCGACTATTTATTTACTCAGGTTTTTGTTTGCTTGAAATTGGCATTTTTTTTATCACAATTGCATTCAAGCGCATTTACAACGAGCAATTAGATTTTTTATTATATTTTTTGTTTTTATTGGAAACTAAAACTTTTTCAATTATCAATAAGTGTAGACAAAGTTTTAGTAAAATAAATATTCCATTGAAAGTGAATTCATGCAAAAAACATAATTGTTAGTGGTTATTTCAATTGATATAAGTTTAAAGTAAAAGTTAATGCCACAAAAACTTTTTAGTCACGGGAAAAGTATGCTATCAAAAACATTATTTTATGTTCTAGAATTTTGCGCACATGGAATTTAGATTGAAAGTGATACCAGCATATAATTTAAAAACTGTAATACCCAATTTATGCATGAAACGTCTTTTAATACGCTAGTGCCAGACGATAGTTTCTTCTACTCAGAGTTAGCGACTCGCCGAAACGATGAAATATAAGTAGGAATCGCAAACAATTGTTATTGAAGCTGAAGAACAACTATTATTTATTGTTTATTTTTAATATTTGAAAGTGAGATATAAAATTGCAAATAATGCAGTTATTTTTTATATAACAAGCACAAATGTTGCTACGTAGAAGATGCATTATGTTATTCTTCTGATGACATTTTTTCGAACGCAAGCTCAACAAGAAAAGCGTTATATATACATGACATTTTCTCTCACCTGCGTGTGCAAGCTGACACTGCTATTGACCTTTTTATTCTATAAATACGAGTTTAACCTTAATGCACTAACATATGTTGTTGCTGTTACAACAAACAATTGAGAAAAACTTAAGATGGAGAACAAAAAGATGACAGCTCACAAAACCGTCATTGTTTTCTATGCTAAAAGTGAACTTGTGACATTATGATTTTTATACCCACACTAGTATTTGGTCTTCTTATTTTTGAGGGAAAAAATGTAGACTCTGTCATAAAAATATTTTATTATAAACAAAATATATCATTTAGTGGAGTAGGTAGCTAAAAAGACATTTTCGGTATTAATTATGATGAATTCTCTACTTTATGTTTAATCTACTTTTTTCCACTTAAAAATTTGTACGTTTATTAGCAGCTATTCATAATATCAACTGACTGATAGTACTTGCCAAAGTAAATGCTACATTAAATAAGCCAGCGTCTTCTGCCCTACTGCTTTTCAATATGTCGTGCCAAATTACATTAATAACTTTTTTATTTTAATTTAATACATTTTTTATCCAATAAACTGAAAATAAACATACAACTTGCATTAAATTTTCAGGTTTTATCTTTTGTTTTTATTTTTCTAAAATATTAACTTCTTAAAGTCTGGTGATTTATTGTAGCTGCTTGTGAACTCCATTAAAACAATGATTTTTTTTAATGCTGCATACAAGTACCATACAACATAAACATACGCACAATTGTATATGAACTGTAGCAACAAGACCCTAAAACTTAAAAGACATATATCGTTGTAAAGCAAAAATCAAGTAGCTGCCATTAGCTTAAGCAAACTTTGATACAAAAAGGTTCACCGCATTTAAATGCGGTCAATAAATAATTCAATAAACAATTTTGTACAACTAACGAACATGAAAAAAAAAGACAGACATAAAAGTTAAATAAAAATTTTTTTTAAAAAAATGCTATTTGAGTTGAGTGAGTGCCAACAATGGCAACAACTGCACATACATATGTATATAATATAAATTTGCTTGTACAGCATCCCAATGGGAAACATTTGAAACTTATAGTTCAAGCACACGTGTACTTTTTCGTAGTGATACATGTTAAAAGCTAAAAGTTTTTTATATTGTACTTTTACCCTAACTGATTATTTTTTTTAAAGACATAACATCTAGTTAAAGCAGTAGCGTTGCCAATACACGTACCTATTTAGTGGGGTGAAAGAATTCAATTTTTTGGCGCAATGAAGTGCTACTCATGCAGTGATATTGAAGAAAAAAATTTGCAATATGTTGGTGGTTTTTCTCAACCCAACTTAGTATCAATTTAATTAACATATTAATTGCATAGCTGAGCACATTTTTGTAACATTTTTTTTAATTGCAATTGCTTAGAAAAATAACAGTGCTGATATTATATTGATTTTCATCCTGTGGTGAGATAAATTCTTTGCAGTAAAATTCAAACCAAAGCGAATGTAAGTCAAGCCACATTAACCGAACATTATGCTAAAGGGTAAATATGCAAAAGATGCTAGCCACAAATATTTTACAGCGAATGAAACAAAAAAATGTTGCTAAGCTCAGCGAAATGATTATCTCTTTTTGTTTTGTAATTTATTTTTTAATTTTTTTTTTTTCTTTCTTTTCATTTTTAGATTCTGGCTTGAGCTCAGTTATTAAAAATAAAGGTTAGTGCTTTAAAGTTTTTTGTATTCCATAAATATGTCTCACAGCATTTTTCTTGTTTTTAGCTTAAAGAAAACAATACATAAATATTGTTTTTTTAAACAAGTGAAAGCTTTCTTTTGAGCACCTTAAAAATATAAGTTTCTTGGTAGGAAATAAGGGAAATTACAGGGTATTAGGCTCCCATATACAACAATTTAACATTAAATATAATGCAATAATGTTTGAACTCATGAAATCATTGTACTATGATTAGACTGTATTTTTTGTAAATATTTTATTTCTGCTTTATATTATCCATTAATTTTAAATTAATAAATTTCCTTAAGGCGACGTCCATTAATTACGTGAGTCAAAAAAGGGGGAAAGGGTCCGGAAAAATCTCACCAAATCTCACTAAAGAGGAAGAGGGTGCCAAAGAAAAACCTCACGTCAACTTTTTAATGCAGAGAACTTCCATTATTATAGGAGACAACTGATTGTATCATATCAATTATTTAAAAATTATAATCTAAATCTCACGGGAGGGGGAGATAGGGGTCCCGCCAGATCTCACCAAAGGGGAGGGGAAGGGGAGGAAGGGAAGGGGGGTCCGAATTTTCAACAAAAACACATCCATTCAAAACACGTCACTATACCAAAGTAATTTTTTTTTGTTTGACCTAAGACTTTCTTTATATAACCAACTTGATCCCCTTTCCAAAACTTAGCCCCCTTCCATCTACAATAATAAATTTTTGATTTGCCACTGTTATTTCTTACACATAAACTTTTTTTATGAAAGTTTTATTAGCCACAAGAAAGCGCTAAATACGCTGCGGTAGTAAATGCCATAAGTTAAGCCCAAAAGAAATAATAACACAGAGATTAACAACAATTGCAATAAAAACAAACACTAATAAATATTTATTAAAAAAAAAACAATAACATAATAAGTAATAAATTAAAAAATGGAGGCAAAAAAAAATTAAGCAAAAATCCTTTGCAGCAGCAACAATAAACAGCAGTGTTGAGCAAAAGTAATGAAAAGTAGCGCTAAAGTGGCATTAAAAAAATAAAAATATTTCCACATAATTTTTATCAGCCGGTGGCGTCTTTATTTCTTTTGTTTTTGTTTTTATTTGTTGACGCAGCTTTTTGATCTTTTGTGGTTGATACCACGTACTTAACTTCCTTGGCATTTAAGTAACGCTAAAATGTTGCACAACACGAAGAATAAATAAATAAATCGATGCGTTGAAAAAAAATGCGTAGGAATAAAAAGTTGAAGTTTTAAAATTTTAATTTTATATTTTTTGTTAATTTAATTTAATTCATATAAAATAAAAATTGCAGCTCTGCGGTTCTACACAGCTCGAGTGTGAAATTCAAATTTGCTGTTTCTTACGCACTATGCTGCTCGCTTGATTATATAAACAATTGTTCCGCTGCTGCATTGAAATCCCTTAAAAGCAGTTGCAATGCTGGCATCTATTAAATACACTATTCCAAATAGTAACTGCAGCTGTGTTGCTCTGATTTTATTTGAAGTTTTTAATTTTTTTTCTTTTCACTTTAAAATAAGCAGCAATGGCAATTGAATGAGTTACATTGCCAAGAAAGAAAAAATACCAAAAAATATAAGATAAACGTAGAATTTTAAGTGGTATTTAAATGCATATTTGCATTTACTTCATTCACATACACATAAGCAAAATGAACGATAGTAAAAAAGTTGCACATAGATACTGCGCTGCACTTCAGATACCTGTTAGTTAGGGTTTAACATAGTTTTCGATATTATGGTAGAACGAGAGCGTTCTTCAATGAAACACTTGATATTTTCAAAGTTATAAAATCTATGCTAACATTTTTTTGAGCTATTTACAACCGTTTCACTTATCTTAGGCGCTGAACGTTTTTGTATACTTATAGCTAGACTGAGCATTTCTATGTAAAAGCCATGTTATCTGTGCATCTTAAAAACACCTTCTAGGTACGCTAATGGGTTTGATTAAAAAGTAAGCCAATATAGTAAAATCATTTCAAATAATAAAGTTTCATGAACAGAATCTAATGCTGTATCAAGGTGACAGGGGCAGTTTAAAAATATATTCTAAAAATTTGAAGTCAATCCGATAATTACTTTTGGAGTTATTTGGCAATAACCAAAGGGCTCTTGGTAGTAAGAGTACGGAAATTTATATGTTTCTCGTCGTTTTTCTCAAAACTATGTTTTCGGAACTGGTGACCACTGTAACTCGAAAACCGCTCGATATATTTAATGTAATTTACACAGTTTTTTCATAAAAAGCTAGTCCATAATTGAAGGATTTTTTTTTTAAATATCGATTTTTTATGAACATTTAATTGTTCATTTTAGTCCCGAAAATCTGGAGGTAAGTTTCCTGAGGTCACCATTTTGTTGATTTAAAGAAAAAAAAACACCGATCAGACACTAGAATATTTATTTAAATAACTAATTTTTCTTATCCGATGGATTTTCGATAATTTACCAAGGATTTTTGATGGTCACCGCAAGGCACTTTGTATGGGACAGGGGTCCAATACAGCCAGCTGTTTTATTTTTTATTTTTATTTTTTTTTTAACTTTTGTCAAGTCAAGCTGAAACATAATATAATAATTCCACATTATCACTTTTATTAAATAAATTTAATTAATACCAAAAAAAATTATTGAAAATGCTCTATTTTGCATGCCTCTGACTGCTGCTTTCCCCTTAAAATGCTCGCAGTATATTATATGCGTTGAAAGTATAGTTCGTTCACAAACATTAAGGATACGAGCTACCTTGATACGCTGAAACTTTAATCAAAAAATCTCACGATCTGTAATAAATAAATAATGTTACAGTTTACTAAATTTACAAGCCATGTTTCAGTATATTGTCCCAGAACTTAAATGTACTGGTGGAGGAGTGATTACGCATTATGGTCGAATAATTTTGCTACAACAAATTTTCTCGTCATCCTCAAACGCTGTATCATTGAGTACAAATTCCATATTGCGAACATAAGAAAATGAGCGCTCGTCAAGGTGGCTAAAGGTTATAGTGGGCGATTGGAAGCCCCACATAGACACTATGGTCCATAGTGATAAAGGTCTTTGAACATTTTAGAGATTTCTTTTAAAAGTATCGATACTTTTGTGTGAAATATCATTACTAATAACATATTTTACTTTACTAACTGCAGCTAAGTGAGCTTTGTAATATTGCAGCTGTCCTTTTTTTGTTTTTTTCTTTTTTGAGATAGAGGTGGACAGCAAAAACAAAAACCAGAATTGGCGTAAAACGATTTTTTTTTTTCATTTCAAATTGTGCGATTTTTTACTTTTCACTTGTATTGCACGCTGCTTTCCATTGCATTCGCTTCATTTTCTTGTTAATTTGCATAAAGTTTTCATTTATCGCTGAGCACCTCGTTGAGCACCTGCAGTTTACGTGTGTGTGTGGGTGCATTTACGTCAGTGGCATGTAGCAGTCTTTGTATATGTGTGTATGTTTTTTATTTGCTACGATTTTCTTGTATTATAAGCATTTTTTATATTCAATGCAAATCCTTATAGCAAATGCACTTGCTTGCTAGTGCAGTATAAAACTTATACAAACAACTGCACAAATACACCCACAAATCGCTGAACCCACATGCATACAGACAGACAGGTGTATCCAGCTTACTGCCTTCAAGCAATGTATAATTTATGCGTAAATTGCATTATGCCAACCACAAGTGCATGCATACGCAGATACACTCAAAATTATACCAATACATATATTTACACTGAGAATAATTTTATTGTTTTTGATTTTAACTTTGAAAAAAATTTTCTTAGAGATGATTATTCAATAAAAAATGCAGACAACTTTCAAAATCAATGGTTTCTAGAACTTTAAAGCAAATGAATTAGGTTGGAATTTATGGAGAAAAAAGTCAGTACCTTTGAAATGACGTAGAAAAAAAATAGTCCCCTGCAATTACAACATCAATTTATGAAACAACTTTGAAAACTTATTCTCTAAAAAATAGATGACAGCCTTTTTTCGAAGATTAGAATTTATTTTTCATAATTTGATATGGAAATTTTTTCTCGGGGAAGTCACTATGTAGATATGACATTTATAATGTCTTCATTATAGTTCTCTGAGTCTTATAAGAATTTCAGAAGATTATGCTTACTCCAAAGGTAAAGCAATTTCTTTAAAAAAATGAGAAATTTCTTACCATGTCCTTATGCTACAACTACAACAACAAATATATTTATGCATATACTGTATATCTTTTTTTTTTTGTTGCTTATAACCAAGATCTATGTGAGAAGGGCAACACAACGTTGCCAGTTTATTCTGTTGCTGTTCACCATTTCAATTGCATTTAATTCCACTTCATCTCTTATGCGCTCTCCTTACTTACGCTCTTATCACATGCTCTCTTGTGTGCATCCCATGAGTACACTTTTGCATATGATGTGCTATGCTGTGCTGTGACCCATACCACCTTTTTGCTGCACTCTGCTCTGAACTCAAGATGATAAAAGAGGCATTGGATAATCCTGACTAAATTGAATTTATTGCCATTGCCAGTGCAGTGGCAGCCAAGAGCAACAGCAGCGGCAGCAGTTGACTTACCTGACCTGTTGTTGTTGGATTGGTTTATTGTTGTACTGCTGCTTTTACTTTACTGCTACTTTTGCTTAAATTTTGCATTTCAATTAAATTAAGAAAAAGTCAACGATTTAACATACGATTTGCAAGTTATTGAATTTTTATTTACTGCCAGAAGTGCACTCTGTGCGTCATTTCATTTACTTTGATATTAAAAAGATAAAATTGAAAAATTATAGTTTATGATAAATATTTTTCACTGAAAAAATAAAGACTGACTTTTTCAGTTTGAATAATCAAGTCAGCTGATGCTAGCGATCAGCTGGATCAATTCATGTGTGTTTTTATTATTTTCTGATCGTTTCCCTGTAATTAAGGACGAATTGAACATAACGTGCTTGGGGGAAAAAATAGCTATCCACTATATGCACCTATATATCTACGCAAAGCATTTAACCTCAAAACAGCATCATCATCCGTACATAGGCCACCTTACTAAATTGCATCTAAAAAAACACAATCAACATTAATATAAACAAAGTGCGCGCACAATATAATTAAACAAAAGGAACATGACAAATGATGACTACATTTGAATTGTTCTTGTTATTATCTGCATAAAATAATGCGTAGCTTAAGTCATCGTTGACATCATCATCGTCGTTGTAAGTCAAAGTCGTAATCAAAAACATTACGACGCATCGTAATGCAAAAAGCATTTAACATCGTAGCATAAGAAAAGTCAGCTTCAACATAAGAAAGCCATCAGACCAGAAGAGCTGGTGTGGGAAGGCAGCGCAGAAGGAGTAACCGCTTACGCTACGCTAATGCCAATGAATGGGATGTAATTAATGCCTCTTAATGAAGCATAATGAAAGTATTTTATTCAGGTGGGCGTTATAATGTTAAGCATACATATATACCTCTATTTATTGTTGTTTTTGTTGTTATTACCATAGAGTGCGCGCTTTGGTATTCACTTTATGGTAATATCATAACATTTCTCTTAGGCTTATGCCTACATACAATGCTAATGCTCATTTATTATTTATTTTTAATTGTAGTTGTTGTTGTCCAGCTTATATTTACTAAAATCTAAAAGGATCAACGTATCCTGGTTGCAAGAATTTATGAATTATGAAAAATTACAGCAGAAAAAATTGCAAGAATAAGCGATACGATTAAGAGAAAGAAAGTGCGTGCAGTTAATTATGCAGCTTGGCCGTATAGCTCATACCTTGATTTTTTGTGTGTTGCTTTTGACTTCTTTTGATTTGTCGCCATTTGAGGTTTTAACATGAGTAGCATAACGTAAGTACCTGAAACTGCGTTTTATTTGTATGAAGAGAATTTTTTGATGAAAATAGAAAATTTTTTTGCAAAAGCATTTGAATAATTTTATTTTGGGATTGAGAAAGCTACTTTAGATATATAATTCGGTAGTGATTCTCGGTCAAATTAGAGTACTGCAAAGGTTTAATTTATTGATCTATAGTATACTGGGTGTCCCATTTTAACTTACACAGCTGAATAAGTCAAAAAATTGCAAGTCATTAAAAAAATGTTTCAAATAAAAGCTGGTGAGTATCAAAGGGCTGATCCAGCCATGAACTTAACCATGACCTTGCTATACATTTTCAAGGTAATTATAAGGTCAACTTAAGTTTTTCAAATGGAAACCCCTATTTTTCACCTCGAAGAGCACAAAATTCTACGTTCAGATAGGTATTCTTGTTAGAGGTCAAAGTGACCCCTGAAGGTCATTTCAAAGTCGAATTCCCGCTTGGTGCAGAAAAGCTGCAGCTAGTTAAGGCAAGATTGTGCAGCGGTCCAGCCAATGATTACTAGCTTTTCTGCACCAAGCGGGAATTTGACTTTGAAATGACCTTCAGGAGTCACTTTGACCTCTAAATTGACCTTTGACTTATTCAGCTGTGTAAGTCAAAATGGGACACCCTGCTTAAATGGGCTGTTGCTAAATTGTTAAACTCCTATTAAACCGTCATAGCACAACGTAATCGCTTGCATTTTGTTATTTGTAATAAACTTTTTATTTTCAATAGTTGTGGTGCCACGCCCTTGATAGAAAAATCGTTTCCACATCTATACTAGTGAACCGATTTTTATGAAATTTGGTATAAAGATAAATTGAACACTGAGAAAAAATATTTGCTTTACTTAAAATGGGTGTCATACCCCTAACAGGAAGTTATGTTTTCACAGCACAACTAATCTTCCTATTTTAATAAAATTTGGTATGGAGATAGATTGAATATGGGGATAGGACAACATGATAACATGATTTTTACTCTTGATGGCGATGACATTTAAGCAAGTTAAATGTTACTGTACTTTTTTTATTGTCACTTAAATACTTGCGTTTCAAGCCGTTGGCAAATTCTAGCATTTTTTATTATGTACTTATCTTAAATTATAGCATTACACTCAGTACTTTTTTCCAGCATAGCTTTCCAATGTGCTGAAAGTTTTGAATTGATTGCAATGCAGAAAATGAACTCAACTTTGTTATTGATTTTAGAGCTATCCGAAAAAGAATTTTGATAAATGCCAAAAAGTTACATTTTGACCTCTTTAAATAGCCAATATATTTTAACATCTACCTTTGAGTCAAACAGTTTCATTAAGATTCATCCTTGAAATGACATTGCCCAACTTTGTCTCAGAAAATTCATTATTCATTGGTTTAAGTATGCAATTGCTTTTCAATTTGTATAGCAATGAGTTAAATTCCCATTTCTTTACAAAAACTTATACACGACCATTAATGGCTTCTTTTGAAAGAGAAAAAGCAAAATTGAAACCAAAAATATTTGTTAACCAAACTTCCAAGGTGAATTGTTATCACAGCTGCTGCTATTGCTGCAACGGTTTGTTCTTTCTATTACACTATGCTGTCTGTACTTCCTTCGATGATATTTCTTCTGGCTATGTGCCACTAGTGGCTACCCAATGCATTTCAAAGCAAAGCAAAGCAAAAGAAAATCTCAGCAAAAACATTAACATCGGCATTGACCGCAACGCCCTCTGCAGTTGACCGCATTAGTTGCTGTTGCTGATGTTACTGTGGCAACCTTCATTTGTGATGCTTGGCGCAATGGGTGCTATAGTGTGTTGGTTTCATTTTTTTAACTTAAAGTCTTACTATTTCTTTTGGTTTCAAAGAATTTTTGAAATTTTAGAAATGGAAGACTTACTTTTGATGTGGTATGGAAACTTAAAATTTAGTACGAGTAGGTTTTTTTGTTGTTTTAAGGCTCAACAAATAAAAATTAAGTGACAATGTAAAATTTATTAATTCCTAAAAAAATATTAAATGAGCGAAACTTATATTAAGCGGTAAAATATTGTAATTTTTTTATATGTTCTTAGGCTTTTTAGCCTCCCCTTGCATTTGTTTATATTTTATCAGCAGAAAATGTTTCTCTCCATCAATTTTTCTTTCACTGTCATAAATATCACTATATTTTATATAATATTTTTTTTTATAAATTTTTCTTGCATATTCTTTAATTTTTATTCAATTTTTTTTTTTTTTTTGGCTCTGTGGTTGTTGCTGCATTAAAATTGCAAAACGAAAAGTGAAATGCAATTTTCGCAAACATTTCACTACTTCCATTTTTCCCAATAACCCAAAGCCAAAAGTTTTGCAACAACAAATCAAGTTGTTGATATATTTTTGTTGTTATTGTTGTAGCTGTTGCTGTTGCTGTTGTTACTGATGGTATGCCATTATACTTGGTCTGTTACTGCTGATGCTGATGTTGCTGCTGCTGCTGCTGGTGTTTTTGTAGTTTTGTATTGCGGCTGTTGTTCGGTTGTTCCATTTCTTGTTCTTTTTATTATAAATTCAAATTTTCTTTAACAACTCAATTGTTTTGCCAGTCATACTCTTGTGAAATAAGTTTTTCTTCTTTCTTTTTTTTACTTTTTAATTTCATTACTCAACACTGCCTTGCAAATAAATCTTTTTAATTTTCCATTTGAAAATGCTCTTTTGTGGAATTTACAAATTGTTTTGTTTTCTAAGAGAATAACTCATTTAGTTTGATGGTTTTTTTTTTGTGAAATCGTTATGATTTTCATCTATTTTATTTTAGTTTAATTAAATTTTAATTAAGTCTTTGCAAACTGAAATGTTTAAAATAATTTATAGTATTGACATAATTGGTGGAATCGAAAAAACTGATCAAAAACGATGAATAAATTTACGAAAAAGTTTTAAATGATACATAAAGAAAAATTTCAAAAAGTTAATGTCTATTTTGCAGCGTATCTCTTACGAAAAATAGATTGTCTGCATATTCAGAACTCTAACAATTCGAGAATTAAATTTGAAAATATTAAGCTCCTAAGATGCACCCAATTTATTGTAACAATATTCAATATTTTTGACATCTTTTGAGCCATAAGCAGCATATGTTTTAAGTTAACTCTTATTAGAACATAACAAGAAGAAGAAGAAGAAGAAAAACGCGAAATAAATCAAAATAAATGATATGGTAAATCAAAGGAAATCCTTTATTACACGCTGCTTGCAAATCATTTTTATGCCAATAATAAGTCCCTCTCTCACATCAAATAATGTGTGAAAAATAGCGTAATTTTTGTAACACATTTTTATAGGGCTTCAATGTATGTGTGTTTGTGTGTTTGTGTGTGAAAGCATGTGTCTTATGTACCGTTGTTTTAGATTCATGTGCGTGTCTTTTGTTTGATAAAATGAAAATTTTCGCGTATTTCTTATTGTGCTGTCAGGATTTAACAGAGAAAATACAAACATTAAAGTGGCAGCAGAAAGAAAAAAATCAAAAAAAAGAGAATCTACATAATACCAACAACAACAACAACAACAAAGAAAAGACAAAAAAACACTAAAGTAGCGATAAAATCAAACGTGAAAAATTGCGCTTATTTTTTATTACAAACACAGTGACGAAAATGAGGAATAAAAAATTTTTGGTTGCAACACTACAAGCGAATGAATGCATAAAAGGCGCAAACTTCAAACTCACGCAGGATATTTGTGTAGCGCCCCCTATTGTAAAAGTGCCGTTTATATATATGCGGTGCTTACCTAAAGGTTACCAAGTTACGATTTTTACATAAAATATTTCTTTGTCAAAAGTTGGAGATATCAAGCTTATATTGTTTTTGAGGAAAATATTACATTTAAAAAATAAATATTCGTTAAAAACAAGCTTAGCCAAAAAGGTAGATATTTCAAACTTTGCGTTAAGATTTCTTTGTTCGAAATAGCGCACAAAACCAAATATTCTGCTTGATGCAGATTTAAGATATCATTTTAATCAAAAATTTGTTTTCGTTTTCTGTTCCATACAAAATTTTTTAAGATTCATAAAAAATTAGTTAAAATATTTTTTTTGAACATCAAGTAATTAATCTTAAAGAAAATGGTTTTCAAATGCCTCAAAATATTTTCAAGTTTCAAAACAGAAAATTTCTCACAGTGGTCTTGAAGCACCGGCAAGTTTTATAAAAACGTGCTCTGTGTTCTATTAGGTGGCATTTCTATTCAAAATACAACAACAATATTTAACAACACTAAAGTTACTATGACAATTTTGGCGAAATGAGTTGAAAACTCAGTTGTATATATTCAAATTAGAGATGTGCGAATTAATCGAAACTTCAAATAACTCATGCGGAAATTGCATTGGTTTATTTTACTCAATATCAATCAAATTATATGTCCAAAATTTCAAATTTGTTGAATAATTTAAGGGAATGGAATTATTCTAATATCTTTCACAGTTCGATTAACTTGCATAAATCGAGCAAATCGTATAGGTCAAATTATTGTAATACTCACTATTCAAATGAATAGAAAATTTCGAAAAAATTAAATCGTTCAACTAAAGTTCGACCAGTTGTTTAAATTTAACCATTATAGTTTGCTATAATTTTAGCAGACTTAATGCAAATAAAATTATCATACTTTATTCATTTTTGTTTTCCAATCTGCATTATTTTCAAGCCCTCAAATTTTCAAAGTACTCACACTCCCATAAGTAAGGAATACGAAGCTGTGTACGTCCCAACTCTAAGCAATCGTTTGTTTGAAAGATCCACTAAGATCAAATCAAGTCCTAAAGCGTATTTTTCGAATATTCTTATGAAACGCGTATTAAAATAACAAAAAATAATTTCAGGTATTAAAAAACTGACATAAAAAAGAGCTATTTTTTGTCATCGCTCCCAAAGATAAAAATCATGGTATCATGTTGCCCTATTCCATTCTTAGGAATCAATCTATTTCCATACCAAATTTCATTAAAAGTCCATTATTTAAGCTGTGAAATCTTATTCTCTTGTTAATGAAATGACACCGCCTACTTTAAAACAAATATTTTTCTACAGAAACCAATCTTTCTACATACCAAATTTTATCAAATCGGTGTATCCGTAACAGACCTTGTTTCTCATTAGGAGCATTGCCACGCCAACTAAAAGGTCAAACAGTTCTAATACCCTTCTACTTAGAGTTCAGTTAATCTGTATAGCAAATTTCATCAAAATCGGTACATTACTTAAGCCGCACAAATGTATATTTCTGCTGAGGGCGTAACACAACCTACTATTGGAAAAACACATTCGGCATTGTTCCTCTTCACAATATTTCCAACAAAAAAGTTAAGCGATATAATTCAATGGTTTGAATGTTAAACGGAAATATTGATTAAAAGTTCTGAAATAAAAACATCAAAAACTTTCTGTTTTATTGTTACGGCCATTGCTCAATTTGCATCAAAAGTTCTTACTTAAGAAAGCCTTATGTAAAAAATTCATACTAATACCTTGTATTCTTACCGTTTTGAAATTATAAGACTGCGTTTCTTTTCTGTAAAGCTGAAGTCAATTGAAAACTTTAAATACGTTTTCTGCAAAATCGCTTTTTTTTAGTTATGTCAGTTTTGACGTATGAGAGCAATTTGTAAAAATATGCGCAGGTTTTTGTAAGAAATGTGTTTAAATATACCTGAATGGACTAAGGTTTAAAGTATCCAAAAATTATTCAAATAATTTATATTATTCCAATTAAGTATTTGAATCGGTGAATATACTGCAACTATTCGAACTATTCGCTTCGATTTGAGCGACATTCGCACATCACTAATTCAAATCTCTTAAAGAAATATCGAACGCAGTGAATCACTTGAAAATTTGCATAATCCTATGAGTAAATAAAAGCATAAACAGCACAGATTGCAGCACACGGATTGTAGGCACGAGTGTAGCAAGTATGTGTATGTTAATGTATGGTTGTGTGTGCACGCGCAAGATTGAGTTTGTAGAATTTTTTATTAAAGAAAAAACAAAAAAAAGATCCTTGACAGTTGAAAGCGTAACAAAAAGTCAATGGGGCTTTATTTTTTGTTAACTCAAATGAATGCATTCTTAATATGCTAAAATTAATTAAAGTTTTAGTGAATAAAAGGCGGTTTTAATTTTTTTGCATTTTTGATAATTACAAATTGGTAGCACTTAAGCTAAAGCTTGGATAAAACAAATTGTTCTATTATCAAAAATATGTATGTAGCAGATTTATTTAAATCAAAATTAATTTGAAATATATTTAACAAATAAAATATTTTATTACGGATATCAATTGGTTAAATCCTTTAATCCGCTTTAAAGCGACAGCAATAAATGCCGCAATTAGTTTGTTTTTTTCTTTTTGTAAATTGAAATAAGGATTTGATATTAATTAAAATTTTATAATAATAATTATTGTTGCAATAAATTTTTTTTTTTTTTTTTTTAATAAAATTTATTTTTTGCATTTAGCGCGTTCTTAAAAAATTTTTGATTTTTAATTGATTTTGCTGTCCGGCAGTACGAGTAGACATCGAGAAAATTGCAAAAGTGTGAAAAAAGCAAATCAGATGAGCATGAACTATGAGCTGAAAAGCTTTCCTTAACATTTTCATTTAGTTATGAAGGAACGTAGCAAAAATGTTGCAGGACATTTCAAAAAAAAAATTGTTTTAATATCCTTATTCATATAGCTAAAGAAAACTAGCTAAATTAAAGTATAATCATCAAGTATATAACGAATTTGCCTTCAGAAACTTATGACATTACAACCACTTCTCAGCAAATAAACTCCTGCTGTAAACTTCTTGTTATCTCCCACCTATTTTTATTTTAATTTTAATTGTTGAAACAAGCAATCCATTTAAAAATTAAAATTTTACTAGCGTAAATTCTAAACAAGACAAAAACGCGCAGGATTAAAAGCCACGCCGCAACTCAAACCATGCAATTTAAAGCAGAGTTATTTTTGTTTTTTTTTTTCATTACTGTGCAATATTAAAATAAAAAAAATTCAAAACAACAAATGCAATTAGCTATGTGGCAATTAACTGTGGACTTTGTGGGTGTCTGTGCGCGTACGTGGTCATAACCGCAATGCTTTTCTAGTTATTTTAAAATAATGAATTTTCTATGAGCGCTACGCTACAGCTGAATTAGAGCTTTACTAAATGTATGTATGTTGGCATGGTTTTGTGCATTTTAAATTTTGTTATAAAAGTTACTTAACTAATTAAATTTGCTACAGTTGATTATGTAGGTACAACTGATGCAACAGCTGGGGCTTATGTGTGTCTAATTCAGCATAACAGAATATGGTATTAGAATGCTAGGCTTTAGTTGAGCTGAGTGCTAGTAAATGTCAAATTTTTGCTGGAGGTGTTATGTTAAGCATTTTTTTTATATAAAAAACTTAAGTTACTTCTGGTAAGCTATTTAATAAAATTTAAAAAATTATAATAATTATAATTATTATTACTATGAAAACGAATAATTCGAGATATAACGATAAAGTTCCGGAAGGTTGAATAAATCGAAAAATATTCAATAATTAGAAATAGCGCTAGCAAACATGTTCAAACATCATATAACATTTTTTTTTAATATTTCAAATAATTGCCAGAAAGTAATTAGTATCACTTTTTAAAAAGTTATTGTTTCAAAAAAACACTACAGAGTGCATTTAAACTGTTTAAATATAATTTTATTTGCGCTCAATAGAATGTTCAACATGGTTGTACAAGCAATGGTTGCCATTGCTGTAGCTGTTGCACAAATATGTGAATTTAATTATGAGAATGCTAACAGTAGCATTACTAGCCACATTGGTGTTTAGTGCAAAATTTCCATCATTATAATAGTAATAGTAGTACCCAGTTATCGAGAAAGTATTTAAACGGAATAAAAATAATGTTTTGAGATTACTTTACATCAAGATTAATTATTTATCGCTCAATATTTGATATTCTTTTTGAAAAAAAAAGTGTGGCAAAAAATTCTGACGCTCGTTCATAGATTATTACGCGTTTTTCTACCACCTTCATGCTGGGGCACTCCGAGCAGCTGACCCCCTTCGTTCCACTTAACTATGCTACTGTTTGTAAAAGTACCATTAATTGCGTTTCATTACATACAGCATTTGTTGCTAAAATCCAGTACCAACATATTCAGGTCAGCGAGACGTATAAGTAACATTTAATCATACTCAATAGATAGCGCTGTACTTTGTTATAGAAAATAATTATCTCATTTTATTTAACAATTTGCTATTGTCTGATTGTCAAAATCGCCTGCAAACATTTTAGTTTCTACGTGGAAAGTAAAACGCCCATTTATGCGCGCAAAAATATTTTCATGCATATGCAATATTTAAATTTTAAAAGGAAACTGCCATGCCATAATGAAGCTGAAGACACCTGCAGTTGTTGTAAGCTATTGTAAATTCAAGATGACAGCTTATGACTTTGGTTTTGCGAACTTTAGCTGTCGTCATTACTGAATATGAAGCTGGTGAATAAAAATCAATCGTAATATAAACTAAAATTTTGATATGTTAAATGATGATGTTTGAAATTATAGTTTCAGTTATATTTTTAATAAATTTTTTTAATTATATATTTCTTTTGTTTTTTCTATTATTTTTCACATGAGTGCAATCGGTATTTTCTATCGCAAATAATTTTTTTATTCATTATTACAAAATTCTTTCCTCACACATTAAATGACTTGCACAAGGTATAGCAAAAACAAATAAAAAGAATGAAATTAAACAACAATAAATACCTGTAGCAGTAATTGTTGCCCTGCTACCATTTTGGCTCGCAAATTCTATAAAGCTTAACAGTTGCACTGCTTTAGCATTTGCATTGTTGTTTTATTTAAGAGATTAAAAAGTGTCCTGAAGCGATATTATCTGAAAACTTTCTATGTGTAGTAGAAATGAGTTTAAGTAAATAATAATTAATTTTACTTGATAGCTTAGTGAAGCTATTTAAAAAATAAGTCAGGAACTTTTATGAAAATTCGATATGGCACTTTTCGAAAAATTGCAAAAAAGGTCACAAAAGGTCGCATACTAAAGTATCAATGTTGGAAAAATGTAAACTATTTTCTCAATTCCCAATTAAATCTTCATAATATTAAAGATATTTCTTCTTTAGAAACATTTTCTACCACGGAAGTACACATTCATTTTTGGAGACCTAAGTTACTTACTTTTGCACTACCAAAAATTACCTTTGAAATGAAGTCCAATAACACAGGCACACAAAAAAAAAGTCGTGACCCAGAGGGTAGACCCCACAATTCCTACGTTTTTGCTGAAACCGAATATGAACATAAAAATTGACTTCAATTGCCAGTTTTCCCGCTACCAACCCCCTTTGGGTCGAAATTCAAATTGGCATACAAAGTTTAAATGGATGTGCATTTCTACGTTTCAATCCCTTGCTAGGGGCAGTAAAGGCTCGTTAAGGGGTGATACGTATTTTTTATTATCATTTTCGGTTTAGACATGCCAAGAAGCGTAGGAACGCATATTCTTTTTAACTTTGTATGCCAATTTGAATTTCAACCCCAAAGTGGGGTCATATTCATTTTCAACGACCTCGAAATTGTAGGAATAAAAGGGTCTACCTTCTGATTCACGACTTTTTTCTTTGTGTACCTATGTAATTAATGAATATTAACTCTTTTCTTAAGAAACTAATAATTTAAAAAAAAAATATTTTTAAAAGTAAATAAGAAAGAATTTCATTCAAAGTAATTGTTGAAAAATGATTTCATCTTACTTGCTTTTCATTCAAACAGCAACAATTGCACTCATCAGCAGTTTATAATTGATGTGTGTGTGCATTCATATGAGTGCAATATTCTTAGCTTCTTTTATTGTTGATTTCCTTTTTTTTTTTGTTATTCCTTTCATTTCTGTTTGTGTTACTTGAAAATTGAATGATGCTTCATAGACATTTGCCTTTCATTTTTAAAACTTATCATTTGTACATCTGAAGTAACAGTCATGAATTTCTTGAAAAATTTATTAATTATTATTATTTAAATAAAATAAAGTGCAATTCAATACATTTTGCTAATAAACAAAGAAAGAATATTTATTTTCCTTAATGAAATATAAGAGGTTTTATATACTAACATTTTGCACATTTATTATAAAAAATTACAAATATTTCCCACATGAATTCAAATAAAATTTAAACTTTTTTTTATTACTACAATTATTTTCAATTAACATTGTCAAATATACACAAATAAAATGACATTTTTTAGTTTGAACATCACTTTAATTATAAAAAGAAAATTCTACGTCAAACCACATAGTACACTAAACAATTTCGGGTTATTATTGTTTTATTTTTATTTGGAAAATAATTTAATGTGAATTTTTAATGAAAATAACTCAAAAAGGTAAGCAAAATAACACAAAAGTTCAACATATCAAAATAGCAGCACTAGTAAAATGTAAATGTGCTTATGAGACCGAAGAGCATAGATTTAATTTACACCGAAAAAAAAAATAATATTTAGGAAAGGTTTATAAAAAAATGTTTTACGAATGTAAATAATGCTTTAAACAACAATTTTTCGGAAGAAATTTTTCTAAATAATTGTAAGCAAATATATTATTTATAATTTTTTTCAACAAATATAGTATAAAGAATTTTTTGTAGCATTTCTAAAGTAATTTTTTTCAGTGTATATCCCAACATACACAAGATAACCTACAACAACAAGTACCTACTCAATGTTTAAGTGAATTTTGTCAACAAATAGAAATTTCAAGCACGCGTGTGCTGCAAAAATGTCGCACGTCATCGGTGCGACACAAAACACAAACAGAACAGAAAAATGTTGATGTGTTAGTTGTAAGTGTCGTTGTCGTCGTCGTCGTCATTGTTGGTGTGAATAAGTTCAACAACTGACACATAGCACACATACATGCATATTCTTATGAACACGAGACGCACACACAACCCTTTCCACAGGCGTAGTTGCATGTGTGTCTGTGTGTGTGTGTGACACAAGGCATTCCAAACGTGCATGACGTACCGAGGCATTTGCTGGGTTGCCGCCAACGCTGTTGCCAAAGAATGCCTTTGCAACGACTGGAATTTTAAACAACGAACACACGTTGGTCAACAAAGCGGACACTGGTCATTGCGCACCTGAGCGTGTTGAATGTTGCCGTTTTTGTTTTTTTTTTAATTTTAACAAAATAAAAGAAGAAATAAATTTTCTTTTTTTTCTGCAAAAAAATAAGTAAGAGACTCAAATATGCACACGTGTAGTGTTTTTGCATCAGTGGTTTTTTTTTTTGTCTTTTAGTGTTTGCAATATTGAATTTCTTTCCTTTCGTTTTTTTATTTTTTTAAATTTTACAATGCAAGCGTTTGCTACACTTTACAATAAAGGCAGTAAAAAGAACTTAAGTGACAACAACAACAATAAATGCTTTATTAAAAATTCATTTTTAATAAATTTTTTAACAAATAAATACTGCAAACAATATAAAATACAAAAACACCACAATAAATTGAATCAGTAGGAATTTTTAGCAGATGTCATGTGACAAATAAGTTTTTTTTCCAATCTAAGTTGGTAGATTTAAAAACAAGCAATTTTTTTTAAAAAAACTAACGATAAAAGTGGCTTGAATTTTATTCAAAATCTAATGAAAATTTAGTAATGACATTTAAAATATGCTATGCATTTCAAAATCTGCTTTATGATAACACTACATTCTTTCAACTACATACTTTTTATTATAATACTGAGATAGCTATATAAATTTTTATTAGAGCCATAGTTCTGACTCTACAGACTCGAAAATTCTTAATAGTTAAATATAAATATCTTGTCGGTTAGCCTTATCAATGCAGTGTCTTGAGTTATCCTTACTCAAATGCTGTTTTTGTGTATCAATTTTTACTTCATATTTGGTATATAGTATAGTGATAGATAAGATTGTCATAGTCTCAAAATATTTTGTTATAGTCATTTCGAATCCAATATTCCAAAAACTATTGAAACATTTTTAATAAAATGTTTATAAAATATTTTTAACCACTGGGTCTTTTTTTCCAGCCCACTTAGCGAAAAAAGTTTTGTATTTTATTGTGTTTTGTTTTTGTTACTTTTTTACTGGGTCACTTTTATTTCTACATGAAAATGTATACAAGAGAAAGCTATTAAAGTGATTCTGTGTTGGCTGTGGTCTGTATGTATATACATTTGCTAAAATACACACACAAACACACTTATTAATGTATCGCTTTTTAGTGGTTTTATATGTTGTTGTTATATTGCAGTTACTTTCGGTGTCATTTTTTGAACTCAACACTTTACAAAACAGAAAATTAAGGATTATAAAACAATAAAAGGGAGTGGAATTGTTTTTGTTAAGTTATGGTGATAAAACTTTTTTCAACAAGTGAATGACTTTGTTGCGTATGAGAATTTTGAAAAAAAGACACGCGGCTATGGCTGATATTGAGTTATACCTTTTAATCCATACATAAGTTAAAAGTTAAAACTTTACTAAAATTAACAAAAAATAAATTACTGTGTTTGCATGTCCCATGGACGCGACAATGAAAGATATCTTTGCTTAAAGGATGGCACTTTAATGCTAGAAAACTATCTGCTATTTCTGCAGCTTAGGCAAGAGCCATATTTATTTTGGCAAAATTAAAATATTTAATAAATTATTTGGTTAACAGTGCGTATGAGCAACATTTAATTACTTTCTCAATTAAAATCAATTGGAAAAAAAAGAATTTTAAATTAATTAAATTTAACACAGTTGTAGCAAATAAAAAACATAATTTTTTTTTCAATTTTGATACAGCAGGTTTCGTTCAAAACTAATGGGAAATTATCGAAGAAAATTTAATATTTTCTATGAATATTAGAACGCAAATTTTGGTACATTAAAATATTTTTTACAAAATTGAGTTCATGAAAAAACGCTGAGATACTTAAATGCCAGTACAATGCATTACAAAAGACACAAAGAAACATTCTGATAATGGCATTTCATTAATTAACAGCATTCGCTTGTTTATCATTAAAATATTGATTTAATTTTTATTTAATCCATTGAAAGATTAAAATTATAGACCCGAATGCTGTATTGTGCACAAGAATGCATTCGTGTTGTAATGCTGTTATACTTTTGCGCTGTTTTTCATTTAATTTATTTAATTAACTCAATGGAGAAAATTGAAAGCGCCAATAAAGCGTTGGAAATAATATGTAAAATTATAGGCATAAAAAAGGATTGCAGTCGTTCGTATAAAAAAAGTTTTTAAATTATAAACAAATTATATGTAATTATCTTGCAGAAATTACAACTTCGCGTTAAGGTTGGCTTTTAATTGTGAAGTAAAAAATATTATCGAAAAAAAAAATTATACAAAAATGAAGCCTGAGTGCAAACTGAACTTAAATTTTAAATCAAAACAGAAATTTCTTATTTATTCAAAATGTAATAGCATGGCAAACTAACGAAGAAATCCGAAAGTACTAAGTTACATCGATAAATTCGTTAAGTTCGAAAAATAACGTAAATTGTTAGCAAAATCATGACAGTTGAATAATATCGAAAAGCATCATGAAACCGATGAATGAAGATATCGTAGATTATCATCATGATGTTCGGTTTCAAAATCAATACACCGAAAAATATCCATAATTTCCAATGAATTTCTAAAAAAACTCATTTTTGTTGACTTGTGTCACATAAAAATTTTTACTTATCCCAATTTTGTGAAAATCTAGCAGATTTACAACAACTTAAAATTTATCGCTGCTTAAATATTCAAAACAGCCATTAACTTTTATGTTACATTAAAAAAGAAAAAAAAGCAAATGTTCTAAAAATAAAAAACGCTTACTCAACTATTAAACAGCAATAAACAACAGGAAATTTTAAAAGCACAACACTCCACTTGATGTTGTGATGTTCGTAAATAATTGATGTTTATGAACTTGCTTACAATTTAATGCGACTCTTTGAAGTATAAAAAATTTATTCTGAACAAAAATTCATCTATAAAATATTTAAATTATAAAACGGAAATTATTGAGCTAAAGCAAAGGCAACACCAACGACAACAAGATTTATGTCACAATATATATTTACAAAATTTACAATATTAATAAGTACAAGAAAATCATTTTTTTTTTTGCCTTCAAAATACTTTATGACATTCTACTTCATTTCTCTACACTTTTCTAATTATTATCATCATCGTCGTCATCGTCGTCGTCAGCATCAACATCCATAGCAAATTGTTGCCGGAAAAATAATTTTGCTGCTTGATGTTGTCATAATAATGGCGCACTGTTAAGTGCGGAGACAAATTTAGCAGACCATAAAATGCATTACAAATGTTAAATTATTCACAGGACGAGATGATGCCTTTGGTTGTTGAGAAATGAGTAGCTGTTCCAATGGTGATGTGTCTGCATTAAGCATTGAATATTTCCTATGTTGAGTGGGAGCATTGGACTTGCGATAGCAGCGAAATGCTTGTTAACGTTAGCGCTGCAGCTATAAAGTAGAAAAATTAACAGGTTTTTGACATTTATATTCGTTGTGTCATAATATTTTATATTTATTTTCAACTTATACTATATTTTCGAAAACATCCATCCCACAGTGCAAACAATAAATGCCATTTTGCTGTCCAACTATAGCAGACAACAACAGCAATTGAGAAATTTATTTATTTTTTGCGCCAGTACTAAAAACGCAAGCAGCTTTCGCTTAGGAAAATCCTTTGGGACTTAACTAAGGATTTAAATTATTTCCGCCAACATTTTGAAGTGTATAATATTTTACGTTATTTTTTGTATTTTTGTATCCTTCTTGCTTTTTCTTTACGCGACACAATTTATGTTTCATTTCACTGCATTAAATGAAATTTGATTGTCGCAAAATGAGCGAAATTTCACCGCAGGATGAGCAAATGAAAAAGGACTCAAGCGCTATTAACAAACAAAAAAAAACTAAATGGTTTGGAGTAGCGTCATTGCAAGAGGAACGCTAAGTCTGGTATAATTTTTTTACAGGATTTGCTATACATTTTTTTTATAAAGTATGCACTTAATTATCACATCGTTTTAATTATAATTTAAATAAAAAATAAAGTATGTAACGGCTATATACTGAAGCTCTTAGCTTATGCCTTTCAAAAAATTTTACTCTCAATAACTAAAGGTTGAATCTATGAGACCCCATAGGCTAATACATCCCAAAAAAGTTTTAAGATCATTCAAATTATTAAGAATATATGAAATTTTGAGTTTTACTTGACTTGCAGTCTAATTTTTTCATTATTCTTAAGCAGAATTTATCCACCGTTTTTGAGTGATAATTTAGTGCTTAGTAAGATCTTCGTCCTGCACTAAAAACAAAGAGCAAATGTCATAAGGTTAAAGATATTTAAAGCTTATACTTTTAAATAAAAATCATAATAAAATAGGTTTTCATGAATCTCTATACAATATATGCTCAGTATAATGCTTGCAAATCCTTATGATTTAAATCCAAATTAAATCTGATAATATGCTAAAGCAAATGTTCAATCAATCGTCATTATTACAACTCTGTACGCACGTTGAAAGAAGATTTAAAAAATCTAACGAATTAACTGCAACATTCATACATATGAGACATTTTTGCGTATCAAAGATCCATACAAATTCAAATTTGTTACTTTGTTTGGTTTTCATATAAATACACGTACAAATACTACAATTTACGCATACAAATATAATACGCACAAAAGCTTCTTCTACACGCATTTATTATAAAATTGAACAGTAGGTTTCCTTAACAAGAATATATAAAATGTACCTTTTTAACTTTAAATGCACGTGCAAAATATTAACACGCGTATAACTGGATATGGATCAAAAGGGACAAAAGGACTAGTTTGGGTTTCGTAACATTGATGTGTGTGTGTGCGTGGGCTCGTATGCGTGCTACTGAATTGGTTATGTCAATTGTTAGTGTCAATATTTGCAATTCTGGTAAAAAAGATTAAGTTACTGTCAAGTGAGTTGTTAGAAAAAAGAATTACACTGAAAAAAATTTCAAAAATTTTGAATTCTAAATATTTGTTCCTAATTTTTGAACAATTAAAATTGTGTTCTTTTGGTAGAAAAAGGACAATAATTGACCAAAGATCAAATGCAAAGTTTTGGAATGCTTTTTTTTTTGGGTTTTGATCAGTTTTGCAGCTTAAATATTTTTTCTTATTCAATTGACATTTATAATCCACCAAATATCCAAATATTAAAACTACACACTAAAACTCACCCAACCTAATTCTAAATTATGTCTATCTTTGCTAGCAATCTGCTACATTTTTTTTTCCTGTGTAAAGACTTGCTGCTTTTCTTTACATAACTACGTATGTGCTTATGTTATTTTATGTGGCTGTGTGCGAATTGTTGTAATTGTATTTAGATTTTGGGTTAAGCATTGAATTTGAATTTTCCAAGCACGTACTCATTCACAACATTCATTTAACATCAATTTTTATTTGACAATTTGTGGCTTAAGCCCTTGAAAATGGGGCGCCAATCTACTACATAGGATACAATACACAGATACGCAGCACTGTAGCGAAGAGTCAGTTAGTAGTCTTGTCTGAAAATTAAAGGAAAGCTTAAATTACATTGTGCAGACAAGTACACTTTTACACAATTACAAACTTCATGGTACACACAGCAGGCAGCGTTATAACGCAATCGTAGCACTTAAGAAGTTGCACATCTAATTCCTTTCAGCATACTCTGGGTGAAGTAAGTACACCTGTATCCTTCTTCATCGCGTGGAGGAAGTTCTAATTTGAATTTAAGTGCGCGTGATGCAGTGACTCAATACTTTATGTTAAGTGCAATTTTCATTAATGCAGTATGTGTGGGTGCGAGTACGCGATATGTATTTGTGTGTGTACTTTGTTTGTTTGGGTTTTTTGGTAAATATCACTGTAGTTATTAGAGTACGTGTATGTTTTGCAAATTATAATTTTTTTTTTTTTAACTCATTGATAGCAATATTATTTTATGAAGTATTTTGTTCTAATTTTGAATAGAATATTCATGAAATTTCTTTAATATGCTTTAATGAGTTCATGTGGTACTGGTACTGTGTACCCGATGATGTATGTGAGTTGATGTTTTAACCTTACTATACAAATTGGTTTATACTTTTAAGTAGCAATCTTAAAAAGTTCAATCGGAAATTTTGATCCTAGATAGGTTTTAAAGAAAAAAATTTTTATGAAAACTTTATTAAATTTTTTAAATTATTAGGAAGCGTGAGCTAAGTATATGTTTCACATAAAAATGTGTAAGCCATTCTATTTTAAGTATTTTAAAAAATCATAAATTTTAATATAAACAATAAGGATATTTGCAAAATTTCAATGGATGAAGAAAAACGAACACATCTTAATGCTAAGCAAATTAACTTATTCTTTGTGACTATAAGCTTTTTTGCTTAGACTTCATCATAAAGTCCGAAAAAAAATTTAGTTCGATGTTTAAATTTGAACCACCTCCACACAATTGGAGTGTAATAGCAAGCGATCTGCAAATTGGATAAGGTAAGATTAGAGTGAAAATGTCATCGGAAAAAAAAATCGACACTTCAAATAATTTCCGTATATTTTTTTTTAATTTTCCCCAACAATGCAACATTTATTTTCTTGATTTTACCACCATTTAGTGTTGCACTAAGCTCTCTGCAATTTGTTGTAAATAAGTTTTCGTCGTTTTTACTTCCGTGTCCTCAAGGACCATTCATGCATTAGTCATTTTGTGACATTTTGCAACACTTTTCCAAAAATATTTTCCATTTAAATTTGTCAGTGTTGCATCCGTTGTTGAAGCTCTGTTTTTTTTCTCAATTTTTCACAAAGCAACAACAGAAAAAAAACAAAGCATTTACAACTTTGTTATTGAATGCAAAACAAAAACAAGCATGAATAACAATAACAACAACAAAAAAACAACAAGTTACCAAATTAATACACTCACATGCGCTGATGTTTAAATTGCATTTGTTTGGCAACGGTTGGGGTTTTTCCCACAACACTTGTCACTTTAAAGTGTCCTGTACGGTTTTTATATTTTTACTGCATGTCCTGTTTTAGTCGAACAACTTTCATGGTGCAACAACAACAAAAGTAGACAGTGTTGTACTTTTGAGGTAGCACGGCAAACTTCATGTAGGTATGTAGTGGTTTCTATCAATGAATAAGTGTTTATGTGCTTGTTGCTGCAAATTGTCTTGACCGCATTTGTGTGGCTCGCTTCATGTGTGGAGTTTGTTGTGTTGTTGTTGTAGTGTGCCAAAGTGTCGTTTATTCGTCGAACATTGTTCATCATTAAAAGTTGCACACTTTGTTTTTTTGCTGTCCCGTTTTACTCTCTTGGTATTTACCACTTTGGCGTAAGTTGTGCTTGTCATATAATTTTTTCCAACCATTTAACTTTTTTAATTTCCTGCATATTGCTGGCAGAGTAGGTGTTTCCAATGCGGCACTAAACTTATAGAGATTAGGATATGGAAATATTTTTGCGCTAACTTCCTGAAGCCAAAAAATAAAATGGGATCAACTTGTGATTTGCATTTAAATTTTAAATTATTTTCCAATAATGAGTCTTTACCTTTTAAATGAATACCACTTCCAAACAAATTTTTAACTTCGAATTCAAAAATTGTTCAAATGAATGCCCTGCAAAAAAAAACAATCACTTTTCGTTAATATGTAGCATGTTTTTTTTCGTGTCATGTCAACAGTTCACAACCTGTGTATTTTTTCTATACGTTTTTATTTTACAAGCAACAAAAAAAAACTAAAGCATATCTACAGGCGATTGCAACAGTGTTTTTTTGTTATTAAAAATTATATGCCTAAGGTTGAAAAATTGCAAACGGTAACGTGTAACTATTGCCATGAGATGTTGACATTATTTGTTGTTGTCGTTGTTGTTATTGTTGCTGCTATTTATTTTGTTGTAGCTGTGATTAATATGATTACTGTGGCTTAAATGACTTTAATGTTGCTGTTGCAACAACAATAAACGACTTGTGGGTCGTGCGATAAGCATTTGATTTAGCGGCATTTTGTCATTAAGCAGGTCAACTCAGCGGCACATTTGTACACACACACACACACATGCATACATATCTGAATACACACACACAAACACATTTAAATACATTTTGCTCATCACATAAGAGCGTCGCACATTAAAGTTAGTCAAGACATTGTTCGGGTTAGTGCTGCTCTTGTCGCTGCATTGACACTTGGTGTTGCCAATTTGACGGTGTTGATTTCTACACTTTGACCTATTTTAATAATTCAAGATAAACATTATTTTGAAATTTAGGGTGTTTCGGATATTTACTTAAAGATTTTGATATATCAAGCAAAGCGAAACTGTTGGATTTATAGCTCGTACTATATGATTTGTGACAAATATTGAAGCAATTTTTTGTTCAGAACTATAGCTTCAGGTATGAAGAATTCAAAAGTGTCAAAAAGTTTTACAAACATTTTGGAATGCGTTGAATTTTTAATTTAATTAAGCGTTACTCATACGACATGTTGGTAGACTAATAACTGGAGAGGAATTAAGTTCTCCGCAGTAGAAATTTCTAGTTACGCCAATGGAAAAATGTCTTAAAAACATTTTTAATAAAACCATTTTCTTCATCAAAGCTCAAAAATAAATCAAAATTACCTAATAATTCAGTTCAATGATACACCCTAATAAACACACGTGCCAAAGCAATTCCAAATGTATTTGTCTAACATTTATTTGCACGTATGTATGTATGTATGTGTGCCGTAATTGCTGTCACTCTGTGAGTGAAATATTAGACACAAAACGCATTTTTGGCATTTGCAACATGCAACAATTTATCATTGTGTTCTTGCGTGTGTGCTTGTGAGTGTTTATTTAAATAAAACTCATTGTCGCATGCACATTTGTATATGTATTTGTGTGTGTTTTGTTTCCATTTGTGTTCATATCAGCACAATTTTTATTTGCCGCTTCGTTGAAAGTGCAAAAAAAACAACACTACAAGCGGAAGTTGCAAATTAGTTGCAAACTGCAACAAACACAAAATTTATTGCATGAAATTTGTAGCATATAACAAAAGCAGCAAGAAAACCCATTAAAATAACTCGAAATGGTTTTGTCAGTTACAAAGAAATATTGTTTGTGAATATGTTAATATGTATTATAATGTTATTATCTTATTTCATACAAAATTTAAACTTTTGTAGTACTAAGAAGCTGAGAGCATACAAGAAAAATATGGCATATATGCAAAAAAAAAGTTTGGGACTTATTTCGTATGGTCAAATAGCCCAAACTTTGTAGAGAAAGAGTTTTATTATGCAAAATTTTTAAAATACTTCTCATTTATTTCTGAAAAATTTGGGTCCATATATGTACTGATTTCACTATAAATTTTGTTTAGCAATTATCGCATTCATTTTTTGTTCACATTGACAACATAAACTAAGCCAAACACACTATAACACATAACTACTTACGTGTCTTTTTGCATATGTAAGCAGCTATAGTAATTTAAGTTTGCGATCACGGCAGCTGTATACTCTCAGCACGTCCGACAAAATGACATTGTTCATTTTTGCTGCATTTTGCTGAATCTCAATAAGCAGAACGTTACATTTGGCACCTGATGGCGAAACATCTATCTAACTTGCAAGCATATGAATTGTTTCATCTTATATTTATGTCTTTTTGTAGAAGACACTTCAGTTTCTACAAATATACACAATAGGGTGGTTATCTAAAAGCAAAATTAAGTTGATGCCCCAAAAAAACTTGAAAAAGAAAATTTATGGAACAAGTGCTTCCCGAAGAATCAAGATCAATGTTTCTTATAACGACAGCTTTTACTTAGCATTTTTTTAATTCCTTAACATTTTCCAAAGTTTTGAATACTTGTGATTATTCCAAAACTCGCTTTTATACACTTTCATAATTTTTCATATATTACAGCATTTTTCGACTTTCAAGCCGTTTTAAGCCAATGTCAGACCCTTCCAGATGCTCGCTGAAACTCCATTAAATGCCAAGATTTGCTAAGTCTAGAGCTCTGCTTCCCCAATTAAAAAAATAAATTATATATAATTTTTCTTACAGTGTAACCGCAATGTTTAGCAATAACCTACTGCCTACACTGTGTCCTTTGAGAATTGCTAAGAATCCAAATTGTTTTAAAATTGATTTATCATTGTGGTCTGCAATGCTGATTATTTTCTATTATTTCATTATTGTTTTTGTTCGCTGATTTGCCAGTCAGTAGTTTGCTTTGCTCATTTGTATGCAACGCATACAAACGAAACGCTTCGCTGCTTTCTTAAAGTTTGGCTTTGTATTTCAATTCTATTTCACTTGAGTACAACAGCGCGCCACAACTTTTCATTAAAATCGAAAGCAAAAAAAAAAAAAGAAGGAAAAATAAAACCTACGCCTGCAGCATTTCGAAGCCTTTTTACCAAGCGGCAAAATTATATGAGATGCACTTTAAGCAGCAACAGCAAAAAAAGAGCACAAAACAAACAAAATGAGTAGATGATAATTATTACTTTGAGTTGGAGAAAAGACAAAAGAAATTCGCTAATGAGAATAAATAGCGAAAGTTTATTAAAACTTAACAACAACAACAACAAACCAAGTTTTTTAGAAGATATAATTAAACAAAAAAACACTAACAGAATTCAGAACTACAACCAAAAAAAAACGCTCAGTGCAGCTTTGGCGAATTTTAAGTTATTGCAGGATTATTTTTTTTAATTTTTATGTTTGAGCAATTCTATTTGAATTTTTTTATTTTTAACTGATTTTGTTTAGGAACGACTTTATTACTTTGTAATATAACACATTCTTTATTTAAACTTCAAATTTTTTTATATATTTTGTTTATACAAATAAAATTTCAATACGAGTAACTTGTGTTCTGCACTGTAAAACGTTACCAACTCTAGAAAAAAGGATAATTTCAAAATTAAAATACAAATTTACATTTTCTTAATGATTGCAACCAAGTGAATAAACTAAAAACCCATATGCTGTATCTCAAAATGTCAAAAAAAAATTATTTCTCCAAAGATCACATTTCTCTCAAAAGCTTTAGACAAAAAATGCTTAAATTATTGTACTTTAATCTAATTTCTAAAGGTTTTTATAAAAAAAATGCACAACTTCATTTACATACAATTCGATTTCAATTCAATTAACTTCGTACGTGCACATATCAAGGACAATGCATTGCAATGCCCAATATGCCATGCCATGCTGTATTTGTAAATGGCAAAATGCAGTTTAATTTTGTGCTGCTTGAAGTGACCAGGCTGCATGTCACTGCAGTTCTATGCAATTTAAATAAGTTGCCTCATATTCCAAACGAAAATTGTAGCAACTACTGTTTTAATGTTTTTGTGAGCTTAAAAACTTGAATATCCTTATGTGTCCTTTGTAAATTTATGCTACAAATTGTAGTAAAATAGTTTCATTTTCTTTAATTTTATATTGCACCGTAAGCATAAAGAGATGAAATAGTTTTAGAAAAAAGAACTAAAGTCTTTCCAAAATTGTATCGATTATTATTAAAACCGTTGAACAAAAACGATATTTTGATTCAATTTCATAGCTCGAATGCGTTCAGACTGATATTGCAAAAATGCTTGCTGATACATCAATATGTATGAAACGATCGCTAGTGATTATAGTTTAAGTAGGCTCCTAAGTGTTAAGTGCTACTACCCACTACTGAAATTACTTATCCACCTATTCTCCTGAACTGATCCTTAATTCTTTGTCATTTTAAATGATTCACGCTCATTCGAACCCATTGTACTTTCAAAGGCATTAGACTGAATTTCATGCTCGTTTTGATAACTAAAATTTTATTTCACGTACGTGATGGTAGTTTCATTAATATACACCGACCCACACGTAAAGCAAACTTAAAAATGCACACACACACACATATATATATGATTAAATTGTCTGTCTGCAGCAACTAAAAGTAAATTGCAAAGTAGGTCACTATGTGTGTAACATAACGTTTTAGTTTCAATGAAGCATGTGTTTTATATGCAACTTTTTTGATTATGTGTTGCAGCGGCAAGCAAGCGCAGGCGGAAACGGGCAGCAAAAATTGCACCAAGTCAACGGCGAAGACGACAAGGATTATAATGGTAAAAAACAAAAAAAAAAGAGTATAAGACAACACAGCAGGACACGCAAGTAGCGCAGATTATTATAAAGTTGCACTGCTGGTTACACTTGCACTAAGGATGTGACATTCAACGTTAAAAGAGAGAAAGTTTAAAAGTTTTGCATAAAACGACATAGTTCTTCTTGCGTTATATTTTTACTTTTCTTTTTTTTTTTTCTATTGCAAACTGCATGCTTGGCTCTGCTGAAACCTGGACATTATTTCCGCCTTATAGTAAACTTCATTTCCTGCAAGATTTTTACACACATTTTTTTATTACATTTCTAGTGAATATCAATCTGGGTGTTTTTTTTTTTTATTATAACCTTAGGCAATTGCAACTATAAGGCTAATAATTTCTTTTTTTCTTCATTCGCTAGTGATTCTTCCGCTGCAGCAGCTGCATCTTTTCCAATGCTGCATACACAGTACATACGACGGTGGCTAGAGCAACCTTTGAATGCTATTAGAATGTAAATTTGATTTGCCAGCTGCTACGATGTCCTGGTGCGGTAGCATTTTGACAAACATTTGCACATGCACACATACATACGAAATTTTTACACTGAGCAAAATTTTAAATTGCAGCTTTTCTAAATGAAATTTTGTGCGAAAATTCAGATTCTTTGAGATGCATCATTTTTTCACATTTGGCTGATGTGCTCAGCATATCATTTTTCTTATATGACCAAAATTACGGCACTGCACAAAAGTCAAGTAACAATTTCTTTTCCATGTAACAATTTTCTGTTTATTACATTTGTAACCCGCTGTGAGCGGCAGGTTTTCATTGCGCTGGAAATTTTCTTTTTTATGCTTTGCTAACCAACAACGGAACCGTTGCAATTCTGCCTTTTTTTGCAATTGCTACTTGTACTGCTGCTTCAGCTGCAACATACTTCATTCTTATTTCTTGCGCTACGTTTGTCCATTTGCATTGAAATCGTTTTAGTTTTGCCATTCTTAAGCTCGTTTGGTTGCAAAGCAGTAGATTTTTACTGTATACATGTGTGTGTGTGTCATTCGCTTGTGCTTGTCCTGAAGGACATTATATACCAAATTACATGCTGCAATTCATTTTTTCTTTTATTGTGAATTATTTCTGTTAAAGTTTTTTTTTGTTTATTTTTACTTCTTTTGCTGCTACGATTACATTCGTCGCTTTTATTTGAATTTTTCTTTAAGATCCTTTGGCATCCTTTGGCAACAGCAGCATTTTTTGCTGCTCCTAAATTGGCATCAAATTATTTCCCATTGATAAACAGCATCATTCCAAGGCAATTCTATCTTGAGCTCTGACGAAACATTGGCAATTGTGTATTTTATTTTGCTTTGTTTATTTATCTGTTTTGCTCTATTTTGGTATTCATCTTTGCAATTGCAATTTGCACAAAATTGGATAAGATAGCGCTAATGCAATTTCATTCAATTTGGATTTTTTTATTTATTTTTTTTAATGTTTTCTGAAATCTTCTTTTGGCAACTCTTTAGGCTGAAAATTGTAACATTTGCACAACAAGCAAACAGCATAATGTTTAATAAGTCCTTTGAATAGTTTTTGAAAAATCGATTGCTTTGTCTTCAAGCTTTTATTACATGCTATCAAATTGCCTAAAATTGTGCTTCAAAAAAATTAAGTAATATCGATTTATATGCAGAAGGTTTAAGAAAACACGGCACACTATGCACTTTTTGTAGAGATCAATATATCGCCAACATCAGTAACGTATTATCTGTTGAGCACATTTCATACGAACAATTACATTGAGCCGGGAATAAGTAAGGAAGTGATCACTGTAGTCAAAAATTAAGAACTGCTAAACTGAATAGTTTACATCCGATACATAGAAAGATGTATGAAAGCATTATTGACGTCAAATGAAAGCTAAATTATTGGGACCAAGAACACTAAAATTTTACAGCAGAATTTTTTTTTTTTTTCTACGCAAGTTTTCAGTACCGTGCACTACAGCTCGTAGTGCCTTTTTTACACAAATCAAAATACCAAAAACATGTCAAATCATTAAACTTTTTTGTTGTTATTAAATAAACCACGTTGTCATGTTATTTTCCAATGTTCTACATTATTTGTTTATTTCACTTGTAACTAGAACACATTCAGTGTTTTAACGATCTTACGTTTATTTAATTTTCAACTAAGAAATACTGCACCAAAACGTGTCAATACCCATGGTCAATGTAAACATCACATTGCCATTAGCGCTGCAATGCCAAGTGATGTAGGAGTATTGTTGAAGTAGGGAAGAAAAGTTCGTTTTTATCTTAAAAAAAAAATTAATTGGCTGCTGAATCGACACTTTGACAAATTTAATTTGATATGACGTAAACGGACCGTTGAAAAATAATGCTCTGAGCATTAAAATAAAAAATTTGAACGAGGCAGTTTTCAATAAATTGCATTCAAAGCACATAACTTTGGAACTTTAAGTTCCATATATAGAATACTCCCCTTTAGGCTCTGAGCATTAAAATAAATAAATTTTATTTCATATATCGAGCATTGATATAGACGAGCAAACACAGATAGTGATGTTGAAATTAGGACAGTTCTTTAAAAAGTTCTTGAAAAAAGACTTACTGCCTCTCTTTATGTATCACGATTTGTCTCGCTTCGTCTTTAATTTCCAAGCCTTAAAGTATGCTAGTACAATTCTTATATTTGTAATTAACTATTCATTAAGCACAGTCTAAATTTTTTTGTTTTTACTTATGTAAAATACAATCGTATATTTGCAGGCTTGAAAATTAGAGACGAAACAAGACGAATCGTGATAAAGAAGCGCTTAATCTTCACAGAAAATTTTTCGTCTGAGTGCTGTAGACAAAAAAAAGTAAAAATCTACACGCGGCTTTTGGGTAACTATCGACTAATTTAATATAATTTAATTTAATTCAAGAGGCAGCATAACCCAAGAAAAATCAAACGTTAATTTTTATGTGAGGTTTTGCAAAAATTTAATCCTAAAAAGAATGATTTTTAAATTCAAAAAAATAAACAAAATAAGCATGCAATAATCTTATTTAGTACAAATGTGTTGTTTTAAAACAGAACTTATCTAAATCGGTTATGTATATTTTGCGTCGAAGCGTTATCAACCATTTCCATATAAGCAATTTTTTATAAATAGTGTATGATAGATATGAAAGCTCCTACAGGATTTGAAGTTATTTTCGTGTAGCTTTCCGTACAATTCGGCCTAATCGAATTTCGGGCTTCAATTACTGTAAAGTCTGAAAAGAGTTTTCGGGTGCATGAACTTTCACTTAGCTCTGCAAAGTACAACAGCTTCAAATCGTATTTTGGTCTTAGACACCAATTTATAAAATTAAATACCGAAATAACATATTCTTAAAATAACAAATTATTGAATAGTAAATCTGGTTACTTTTTTTGCAACTAATCGGTTTTCTCTCACAAAAACTAATTGATATTCTCTTGCAATAACAGCGAAGCAAGCTCATACCTTCTTACATTTGTTGTGTGCGTGTGAATTTCTTGAGGAGCTGCCATGCGTACATGGTTTCAAATTTCAAATATAACAAAAACAAACAAAAATAAATAAACAAACAAAAGTAAACAGGAGAAGAATATTTTTTTATAATTGTGTTGCTTGTAAGTACGTGTTTGTGTGTGTGTAGGTGTGCATGTGCTGCAAAATAAAAATATACGAAAAAACAAAATGAAAAACAAAATAAAATAAAGAAAATTGAAATCGAAATGAAAACGAAATGAAATTAAAAGTGGCATTTGTGCCAACAGCATGTGTGCCTGTGACTGTGTACCCATTGTATCTGTGTCTGTGTGCGATTGTTGTAACATTTTTTTCCAGCATGTAAGCCATATTATTAGCTGTTTAGTTGTTGATACTGGGCAGCAGCTGTTGCTGTTGCTGTTGCCATTGCTGCTCTCACTTGTTATCATCGCTCGTGCTCCATTTTCTTGATGTTGATGACGGTTACGTTTTTAATGCTTCCACCCATTACTGTTACCATCGAAGTCACTCAATGTATACCATGATACGTGTGAGTGGTTTTTTGTTTTAAGGGGAAATATATACTCAATTCAGTAGAAAATAACATAATGCTTTTGGGCAAATATTTAATATTTTAATTTTCATTTACATTTTGCTTAGGCAACTTTTTTTAAAGCAATCTGACTCTCTTCATAAAAAATTCAATTGCATTTCATGAGATTTTTATCACATGTGATTTTATTATATTGAATGCTCTTGTAAGCTCTTGATATTGACTGACATATGCCATCTGTTCACTTGGCTATATATTGCATTTTATTTTTTATAAGACTCAATATAAGAAAATTTCTACTTAGAAAATTGCAATAAAAATTTTGAGTCACCTTAGAAAATAAACCATGAAAGAGATATCATATTTTGAGCAATATTTGTATCAAATAATTTTTGAAATAAGAAATTTCTCATGCAAGAAATTTCAATCGTATGTTTTGATTTTGCCATGTGACTTATATCGCAGAAAACTTTTATTTAATGTATATTTTATTACAATTCACCTAACTCATGAAAGTTTTGTCCCATAAAATTTTTATCACGTGAGAATTTTTTTTAATATATCGCTAACTTTTGCGATTTCATGCGACAAGCTATACATTTAACTTAGCGTAGTCACTTTAATGCTCAGAATTTACAGAAATTATTTGCATAAGTTTGGCCAAATTCAAATTCAAAACATTTTTCTATGCGAGTGTTTCAAGCTGAAATTTCTTGGTGTTTTTTTAGAATTTTTATATTTATATAGTTGTTTTTACATTAAAAATGGCAAAAAACTTTAAAATTTCAATTATTCAGCTCAAAATATTTAAAAAATTTGTATACCTGCGGAATATTTGCGGCATAGTTTTTTTCTATATTTTACGAAATATTTCCAGTAAACACACACTTTCAAAGAATCTAACAATATTTCTTATTTTTCATGCAATTTCAACTCCGTAAGGTACTTAAAACACTATTACATATAGCAGTTACACAACAACTTTCTCCTATTCCTCAGGAGTCCTGCAATGCAACATGGCATCGTTTGGCAATTTTGTTTTAGCAATAACGTGTTAAAAAGGCGCTTAGCTTCATTACGTCACGCTTAACATGAAGCTTACTTTAATGGCAATAACGCCAGCAACACCATACTGTTGCCGCTTTTGCTATCATACACATACATACATACATATTCACTGGTCTACTACTTACACCAGCAACACCAAATTGATTTCGTGTTCAATGCTTTTTCTACTGGTGCCATTTTTGCTATTGCCACTTTTATATTTTCACTGTTGTTGTGCCAGCTGCAGTAGCAATTAATAGCAGCAGTCATGTTGCAGCAACAACTATTTCACATACTTATATGGTACAATGAGGACTTGCACACAACAAAAAAAAAACTATATGAAAAACACAAAAAGCTATTTAATGCGCTTGCATAGCGAGCAAATCGCAAGGAAATTAATTTTAAGTGTAGACATTTATTAAAAAGTAATTAAAAAAATATAAAATAAAAGCAAAATAAATAGCTGCAAAATCACTGTGCTGCAATCAAATCTATAATTGAAAACCATTGCAGCTAATTAGGTGCGCTTGAAAGCGAAAAAAAATCGCTTTTCCAGCTAATTAATCACGATTTTTATGGGAAAAAAATCTTTTTTAATAATTTTTTGTAATAAATTAGCAATACTTTCGATGAAAATTAATATAGCAAAACATAAGGTATTATTTGTAGGTGGCAGGGGATTGAGAGTTATTTTGATTAAGGTCATATGAAATTACTATGTTAATTGAATATGAATTTTCTGTTTTATTGCTGATATTGCACCATTTCTAAGATAAAATAATAACTTGGACATAAAAAATATTGAAAAATATGAAATTTGGTAAAACTCTGAAGTTTTCGATTTTTCTTTGAGGCATTTAAAATAAATCTCGTCTTGAGCGTGCTCTGAAATAATAAAAAACTTTAAGCATTACCAAGCTTATTTTCAACTACCAATTATTTAAAACAAAAACAAGACGAAAACACAGGAACCAACCTACATATATGAAAATTGAAAATTTTGCGCTCAAATACCCAGCGGCACAATTTGTTTGCGGTATTTGCAAAAATTATTTTCACTTTTTAGCTTTATTTGCACTTTTTACTCTGTGAGCTATATTCGCCCCATAGCCAATGTGTGTGCATGCGCGTATATTTAATTAAAAATAGTCAATTTTTTTTCTCTCACTTAAAACAACATACACATGGAGCATAATGCTTAGTTTGCTCTAATATTACCAAGGGACTTACTTTGTATTTTTGTTGAATTTTTTTTAAGATTTTTAAAAAGTGAGTTTCATACAGTTTCAGCTTTTGGTTGCTTTCTGCTACATTTCAAATTTTATTATTAAAGAAAAAGTCTTTGGTAAAAACTTTGTCTGTTTTCAATGCTGCATGTAAAATTTTGAAATTTTGCAAAAATTCTTTATTCAAAATCGCTTCGTAACTAACAAATTGTAGTATTCTTAACAAAAAACTATATATATTTTTATAGTTACTCAAATAAAATATGTATCGCTCGTTTTAAAAGTTCTTAAAACTTACACATCAGCATATGTACCTAAAATTTATCGCATGCAATAGAAAAATTTTAAAATATTTTCGCAGTTTTTACAAAACAATAAAGTTTTCCAAAAATTAGATTAAAAATGTCACATATTTAAAACAAATTTCATAAAACTTATTCTACAAAAAAAATGCCATGTTCTGAAATTTAAACAAACTTTACATTGTTTCTCTTTTAAAAAATCTATGAAACTTACATATTTCAATTAAGTAAACAAATTATCGCATGTAATGTGAAATTTGTGAAATTCTCATAAAATAAATTAGGTACATAAAAAATCTTATCTCTTGCAATAAGACTATTTGCAAAACCGAATTTTACAAAACTTATTTGATTTGCACAAAAAAAGAAAATCATGTATTATAAAGATTTTACAAAACTCTCATAACTTTCACGAAAATTCGTTTATATAAAATTCTTTCCGCAACAAAATATTAATTAAAATTTTAATAAATTCAAAAAAATCTTAACCAATCGCATGCTGTATAAAACTTAATAAATGCAAATTTGTTATGAGCTCGTTTGATTTCTATAGTCACAGATGCAATAATAATTTAAGTTAAAACGAAAAAAAATATCTCACGAGATAAAAAGTTGTATTAATTCTGCACAGTTTTCACCAAAAAACAAATTTTATCAAACCTACATTATAAAAAAGCTCGCTTGACAATAATACATCTTCACTAAAAGGTTCACAAGCAATATGTATTTATTTCAATAGAGCCACCTTAATAGCACAAATTTTTAATTTGACCAATTGCTAGCAACTTTTGCACATACCTACCACAACCAACAAACAGTGTCTGTCTAAAAGCGGATTTCAGTATTTTAAGTGCAGCTGTAAATTTTCCTAAAATTTATTGTGCGTTGAATCCGATAATAAAGCATTAACCTCATTCTTCACACCCACACTGCACTGAGAGAAAGCGTATTTTAAGCTTAACGCTTGACAGCTTCCAATTTAAGCTATGTTCTGCGAAAGGCTTAGCTTATGCAGCCAGCATACGTTTGGCCAATTACCATGCACCGAAAAGGTGCAAATGAGGACAGCCGTACTGGTTGGACTCTATATAGTTTTTTGTTGGAATTTGTTATAAAACTTTTACATTTGTTTATTTGGCTTAAACTTATTACAAATTAGCTAAAAATTTTACAAAATCTATTGCATACTCATGGGTGAAGGGGTCACGCAGTTAGTTGAATGTGAGATGGTTAACATTTGCCAACTTTTTGCAAACTTTTTTTGCTGACAATTTAGAAAAAATTAGTTTGCGGTTTTAATTTTATAACACTGACGATAAAAAGTTGGGCATAATTGGCTAGAAATAAAATTTGTTTATTTGTTCAAAAAAAAATTATTAACTAATTAAAGTTACCTAACAATTTATAAGGTTTGCACTGTAAGAAGGAAGCATGAGAGCTGGTCACCCTTGGGACTATTTTAAGATATGTTGATAAGCTTTAATTTTTATTGGAGCAAACTTAAATAAAAAATTTTTGAAGTTCAGAAGAACCCATTTTTGCATTGCTTAGGTACGCTTTGTATAGAGAATAAGTCGTAAAATGGTTCGTGTGTTTTAATACGCAGAAATCTTTCATATTTCAAATAAAGCCACATTTTACTCATAATTATGAGATTTATATCATGTTCTAAACGAGATTTAATAAATTCTACGTATTTTATAAGTGAAATAATAAAAAAAAATTTCTTTGAAGAATTCTTGTTAAGCTCGTTACCCAAATATTTGTATGAAATATTTATGTATTTCAAAAGAAGAAATTAAGCCTTTTACAGCCCACAACTTGAAAGCGTTGCATACAATTACATAGAAAAACGAAATTAATGATTTTTTAATGACTGAAGTTTGAAACTGAGTGCACACACATATTCTTGCAATATTAAAAAATAAAATTTCATAACAAAAATGGCAACAAAATTTATTTGCTTATTTGTTTTTTCACTTGTTTTTTAGTAAACTTCATATGGTAGCGCACTCATGTGTTTATCTGCGTGTATGAGAGCTATCAACGCCGACACCAAAATAATGGCATGGCCTGGCCTAGGCATATGTTGGGTAAATATTTAACGTTACATACATTTTTTTGCAGAGCAAACAAACACATACACATGCATATGTGTTATATGCAAACACGCACATGCGGACATAATTATTTCATATAAAAAAATGTCGAGGTACTTGGGAGTAATCTGAAGTGAAGTGATATTTTTGTGTACAACAAATTTTAGCTGTATTTGAGATTTTTGAAAATTTTCTGGATATATCACTATGAAACAGTACTGTCTTAAGTTTTTGCGGGACCAAAGACAGGAGGGTAATCCCTTCTATAAAAAATTCATGATCAAAAAATTCATTAATGAGCAAATACAATAAAAAGAAGAGCACATGCCGAAAGATAGCACTGTCATGAATATCATGTTTGTGTATTCAAGCCCCAAGGCATGCAGTCTACATTTTTTGGAACACTTATACCTCGGACTATGTAAGCATAAGCATGTATACACATGGGCTGAGAGAGCATTTTGAGAAAGTAGCGAAAAGCTTAGAAAAAATTATAAAAAAATAACAAACTAACTGACGAAGTATCACTCTTTCATGGCTTTCTTCTGTAAAAATTTTCGGTTTTAATCATTTTCTCAAACTTATTTTAACTCCTTTTGTATAAATTTGCTTTTTCATAGAATAATCTCTCCAAAAATATATAATTTAATAAAAATTATGAAACATTATGCTATAAACAAGCGCATTTCTTTGCAAGCTCATTCTAGGCTACATGTCGTATGAGTAACCTACAATATTAATATAAACTATATTTCAAACATATTTTTCTTATATTTTGCAATTTACCTTTGTTAAACATATTTTACAGAACTATAAACAATTTATTTCAAAAATATACCGCTCAGATTATTAGAGCTCAACTGCAGACTTACAGCGCTGCTAAAAGTTTTGTCTTTGAGTCAATAACTTTGTTATAATACAAAGTTATTAATCCAACTTAGTAATAGAAACGTTACGTATTACCCACCATTCCCCCATTTTATTATATTTTTTAATGTATATACTGCTATTTTATATTATTTTAATATTTTCATGAATACAACGACGCGATTGTTTGCTAAGTGTGACGGCATACTACACATACGCATCAACATACCATGGTACTCAGACATATTCCGCATAGATTAAGTTTTAAAAAAAAATTTTTTTGGTAGCCTATCGTTATCGACGTTACAGCAGGAAGGAAGCAAGGAAATTTCAGCAATTTTATTTAGTAACTTGAAAAAAATTATACAACAACACACATAAATAGGATTTAATATTTTTTTTTAAAGGATTATTTATGCCAGCGATTAATTTATGAGTAGCTTTTCGTTCGTTTTTTTTCTTGCTAGGTAAACTTTGTTTGCTCCTCGTGAATTTTTTTAAATTGTTTTTGTTGCTATATTTGCTGAGCTATGTACGTATGGTGTTGCTTTAGCAACATGAGCGTGTTAATAAATGATGATTTTAAAAGTTATAGCACTTACATGAAAACAAAAAATTATTTGTTTTATTTAGCGAAGTGTCATGAGAGTAGTGCACAATAAAAAGTAAATTATGAAGTAAAAAGTTTTTTTTGTGCTTTTTTGAATACTGTTTTTTTAAATTACATAAATCTTAAAAGTAAAAGAGTTTTTAGAAAAAACTGCAGTTTTTTAAAGAGCAAAACAAAATGTATCACATAATGCATATGCTATTTAATGCGTATGACATTTCATAAAACCATTTTTATTTCAAACCTCAATTTTAACTACGCGGTAGTCAGCAGTTAAATAGCATTGGTGTCCTTAATATTTTTTGCACAAATCAAAACCAACATGCTGTCATACATGTGCATAAGTCGCGTACTCCCTTTGTTTAACCTTCTTATCAGATCTATATACATATTCTTTTATTTGTTGTTGCATGTAAGAATAAAGTTTATGCTTTAAAAAGATAAGTGTATGAAGTATTACCCACAAAAAACACAATGTTGTAGTAGGATAACTTTTTTGCTGTTCTTGCTCAAGCAAATATTGTTAAAAAAACAAGGAAAAATTTTTTTTATTATTTTTTGTAGGGTAAAACATGCAAAAGGTTTGCAGAAAACACTTTAAAACATTATAATTGTCACTGAAATTATAGGGACAAGTATTTTCTCAATGGCTAGAATTGGGTTGATCTATGCACAGCTTCGGCTATAGGTATGCAACTTTTCAACGCTATTAAATTAAAAAAAAAATCGGATTTCAGTTCACCCTTTTTTATAATTCTACAGTACCAATAAGAATAAAAAACTAAGGAATACTTGAAGTAAGGAAAAAGTAATAAATAAGTACTAAAAATTTGTACTATTGAAATACACGAGTACTCTTACATGCTAGAGGTAAGCAGTTAAGGAGAAAACCTTAAACTATAAAAATGAATATTGCACTTAAACAGCGGCACCTTAGAGCTTCCATTTTGCGCTGATCCTCTAAGTAAAATCTGGGTAACAGCGTTTAAAAACGTACACTTTTTGTAAAACTTCATAAAGTTACAAATTCAACTTTAGCAAAACTTACCTTATAACACACCGTACTAAATCCAAATAGCAAATACTTGAGCATAAACAAACGAAATCATGGCAGGATCAAAATATCCGTATATAACAAAAAAGAAAAATCGCGGAGTAAAGTAAAATAATACTTAAAAAAAATAAATATATGGCAAAAAAGTGCGCTGTAAACTTAAAAAAAAGATAAGCAAAAAAAAAAGAAACAAAAAACTTTACTGAATTTTGTTTATCTTTGTACTTTTTCTCACACTTTTATTGAGTGCAACAAAACAAAAAAGAAAATATGACAAAAGAATTTTAAACTACTACAACTACAATAAAATAAAATAAATTTGGTATTTTGTGAAAACAAAACAAAACAAAGGAATCAACCAAAATAAAAACAAAACAAAAACTCGCGTAATCTCAGTTAAAATCCTTTAATGTCCTTTTATGCGCGTATTTTGCATTTTTTCACGCTACAGTACAGAAAAAAAAATTAATAAAGAAAAAACGCAAAATGAACATGGATTTTATTTTCTTTTGCAACTATGTAACAATAGGGTGGACCTTAAGAAAATATATTTTAAATTAATTTTCAAAATTTAGCAACAAAAATTTTAAATTAATTTATATGAAAAAAGTTTTTGAGAGAATATCGTATGGAAATTTTTATTTCTCGGTTGTAAATGATCCACGAATTTAATTTAAAAAAGTTGTTTATATTTTGAAATTCCGTTTGTATACAAAAAACTATATATTGAAACACTAGAAGTTCCTTTAAAGGAGATACACATCTATTTAACATAATATTTGATAAAAATAAAAATGTTTTCTTTAAACAACATCCACCCTCTGGTATTTCATAAAAAAGAAACAAATTTAAATTCAACAGAAATGTTTGAAACAACAAAAAAGTGTAGTACCAATAATAAATATACACATTGAAACACTTTAAATATTTTAAAACCAGTAATAATTTTTCCAAGTAAATCTTTTGCCAGATTTTAGCTCTTTATCAGTATTTTTGTTGTTGATTTTGTGTTGTTGTTGATTTGCCTACTGCCCCAAAAACAAACTCACGCCAACTTCGTCGCTTTAACTGTGCAGCACCATTAATTTTAATGCATCAATAAAATTTAAGCAGCAGCAGCCTACAGTAGTAATGGCTGTCATATGCTGCCGCTATGTTGTTGTTTCTTACACTGAACAGATTTTTTTATGATAATAATTTGAAAAATTATGCAAACGATGACATTCTGTGGAAATCTATGACTTTGTACCATGAAATCAAATGCAATAATGGAATTAATTAAATCATAAAATCAAATTATTAAATTTCAAGTTCGCGATTTTGTTTTTTTAAGTGTAATAGTATTGGGGTGAAATTCAATTAAAATTCTTGGCTAAATTGTATCTTTAATACTTACTTACTTAATGTTCAGTTCTACAATTTTTCTTAAACTACATATGCTGATGTATTACCATGATGCTTTAAAACCAAAAGAGTGTAACTACAGCTGGTCAGCTTTTCACAGACTTAAACATTAAAAATGTCGAAAGAAATTTAACTGCAACATTCGATGAGTTAACGATGGTCTTAAAGACACGCGTGTATATAAACTCTTTTCGATTCCTTTGCTGCTTAAAAAATGACCAACAGTTTACTCAGACAATGAAGTATCTATGTAAGCAGCTCAACAACTAAGGGATATTCCTTTGCATTCATGAAGGCAGCATCGTTTAATGAACTGATAAAATCTGCCAATGCATGCAATGCGTTGCATGGCAATCAGCGCTACAATGAAGATAAGCTACCAAAAGCCAGCAATTAAAAATTCAATACCAGCAGGTAGTGCATTTCGACGTGTATTGAATCGCATTTAATTGACGTTGTGCAATATCAATGTAAACAAGTAACGAATGTGTGCTGAAACACAAAAAGTCACGAAGAAAAATTAACTCAAGTAACTTACATAGAGCAGCGAGCGAAAAGATCCTTTAACTGTCTGATTATATAGTAAATAATTAACAACCTAAGAAAAAATAGTTTTTCTTCTACATAAATAATCTACACATTTCTATATTTTTTACTTTACTACATTTACAATTTAGCAATTAATATTAAAACTTTGCAGCATATGTTGTAGAAAAAGTATAGTAAAAGCATATGCATCATCTTTTTACTAAACTGCATAGCATAAACGCATTTGCATGCGCTATAAAAAGTTTTGTGTCCCACACGCCATAAACTTATCTACTTTAGGACCTGTTGGAGTAGCAGGTGCCAAAGAGAAAATTCACATTTTGAAAGCTGCCAACATGTCAACTTGTCAGCAACCTGTCTGTTGTATATGTTGTACTAATGCTTTCTAGTTAGACCAAAACCAATGCAACTCCATAGATTGCTTAACAATGCAGTGTTGCGGAGGCCTACAACATTCAGTCATGGTGCTCTACCCCCATGTATGAATCTATGCAGCACTCACTCAACTCTGATCAGCTTCATAAGTTAAGAGTCATGCATTGATTGGATGCAACAACAGCAGATGCAACATGTCAGGAACTTTAATTTTTCACACATCAATGTTGAATGGAATTTTTTTTAACATCGATCAGGTGTTTGGTTTTTCAGAGAATATCTCTTGAGTTGATATAGTAAGACGAAAGTTAAAGGTGACATATTGTGCAAAAATGTTTTCAGTGCAATAACTTAAGTACTTCTTCTTTATAAGATTTAAGGAAGAGTTTTGCTTTAAATCCTTTTTTTTAATTTGCTTGCGACTAAAAAATTGGATTATTTTGACTACATCTACATCGCTAATATTTTTTTGTATATTTTAATATTATTATTTTATTTACCATACGTATAAGCTCTGCTCCACACTCGTCAGCTCCTATTGTATAATAATGGAGCGAATTTTGTCTTTACATGAAAGTTTCAAGCTCATTTATCCAAAACCGCTCACGTAAAAGGACTTAGTCGGTGTATAAGCCATTGATTGACTCAAAAATTGGCATCCAACCATACCATATAACTGCTCTGCTATAAATGCACATCTTCATCAACATTTCAAATAATTCCTTTCAGACTTTCCATAGGCTGCTACTGATATTGTGTATATTTCGAAAGATCCTTGATATTTTTAAAGTAAGAATATATTAAAAAAAAAACAGTTTCACTCAAAATTCCTCAAGACTTTCACACCATTTTATTTTTTATAACAAATCGCATTTATTTTACTTCTTTCGTCCTTTGATTATTTCCTTAAAGTTGATTTTAACTTTATATACACGTTTTATGAAAATTCAATTCAACTTTTGCAGAATTGTCATGTCATTTTAATGCTGTGTCATATCATTTCCCATGGATATATACATGGGACGTTCCACGTAAACCGAATCAATACGCTGTCTAAAATTTAACGTTACATAGAAAAATGGTAATTGGCTCAAATTACTCCTTGGTTATAGTTCTTTTAGTGAATTTTTTTAAGAAAGAATAATAATGAACTCAGTATTGCCACACAGAGAAGATTATTTCTGAAAAAAACTGTTTGTTTTCTTAAAACCTTTTAAGTTTTATTTGTAAATTATAATGAATCCAGTCACATTTTGGAAGCAACTAATGGGTATTAGAGAGTTGGGAAATAAGATAAGCATTTCATTTAAGTCCACTTCAAACATTCCTAGAGCACAATTTTGTCCAAAAAGAGTATCAAAATCGTCAAACTCGCAATTTTGAATATTGAGATTGAGGATATTGCTCATATATTATATGTATGGAGAACTGGATCATTCGCTGACCTACTCTAAGGCGACAAAGTAAATAATTTCAATTTATTTACATATGTTTTTCTTTTCTTTTACTCTCTAAAAATTCAAAGTAATTCAAATTTATTGCACTTTAAAAATTCTTTCGGTCACTCATGTCGTATACGTAACATTCAATTCATATTATTGATTGAATTAATGCAAGGTTTTTTTCATTATTATCAGCAAAAAAATTTAAGAACCGGTTGATGTGAAACGTCCCATATGTACATGTTCGCTACTCATACCAAAAATACTATGCAACTTTTGTTAAAATTTAATTTAGTATTCTTAGGTTTTTTTTGCCGACTAAACGCAGCATAGCAGCGTAGTCCCATCCGACTTACTTCAGGCTACAACTGTAGAAATTTATTCCATTCATCTGAGCAAAATTATTGGATGCAGACGTGAGTGACAAGCAAATGAATGCCAAATAAAGGAATCTAAGCAGCGTATCTCCTTTAAAAAGGAAGTTTACTTTTTGAAAGCCACAAAATTGCTGCATCATCGCACGGGATGATGTACAAGATGACAAACAACAACGATGTAGATGAGAACAAGATGACAATACGAATGATGACAACAATGCAAGAAAATCAGTCTAGCATTAAAAGCCCGGTAGTATCTCAAGGCAACTTCATATTACAACACTACGGAATTGAATGCTGCTCCCCCCCCCCCCATCTTTCATTTTATTTTCGTATTGACATTTTATGCCACGCAGTTTGTCACCTCAATAACAACAAATACACAATACAGTGTAAGTTGATATCATTTTTGTTGTTCTGATTGCTGCCGCAGTTGTTTTTGTCATGATGACTTTTACAAAAATGAGCAACTACTCAAGGGCTTTTTATTTCTTCTTCTCTGTATGCAATGAACTCGATATTGCTGTAAGGATTTTATAAGTAACTGTTATTATCCCAACAAGAAATGAAAACAATTTGAAAATATTTCTGTTATGTTTTCAGAAAAGCTAGAAGCTGCTTTTCATTTGAATTTGAGCCTTACATTGAACAATCTATTTATTAACGGTTTTGTAAAGACTCTAGGCATAATTTTTTTAATTACGCCGCTTAGATTTGACATTCAACTACAGGTTCCTATAATTTTAGCAATTATTTGATGAACAACATTTTGGAAAAATGGCCTAAGTATAAAATAACGAAAAATGCCAAAAAATATTGAACAAAATAATAAGCCTTATTTGCACAGGGGTGAGATCCTGGCTCACACTTTAAGCACATTATTAACTTTGTTGCCTCAAATTCTAACAAACTCTAATTCTGAATTTTGTTCATGCACTTTAACGAAAGTCATGCAGTTTATTGGTTCTATGATTTTGTAAGAAAATCAAATCAACTGCAGCTCACATTACATAGCAGACATGGATTACTAGAAGAAGGTCCTATGTCCAAAGCATTTGTGAATAGCTATGCAGCGCATATTTTGTTGCATCGTTAGTTGTCATGACTATGCCATTTTAATTTTATGTCACTACAATATCTGGTCAGTAGAAAGTTTTCATTCAATCGAATGGTTTTTTTTTTTATTTCAAAGGATGCTTTTGGCATTATATTGCTTTGCTTTCTCAAGAAAGTTGAACAATGAACGAAAGAAGAACCTAAAGTGTATTTTACAAGTAATGCAGTTTTATTGGTTTTGAAAGTGTTTTCTTTGTAATATATATATAAGAGGTTGTTTGCATTGGTATGTTGCTACTATGAAATAATATTTTAATAAAATTCGGGCGGTATTTAAATAAGGTAGAACATTTTTAAGATATTTTTTGTAAAACTTCACTCTTTAATTCTTCAATTAAAGATTACATAATCAATATTAATCTGTGGAAAAAGAGCATATTTTTTCAACAATATCGGCAAATTTGCAATTTTCTTTACAAATGCAGTTTTTCTAACTGTGTTGTGTTTACGTGTAAAACTAAGTGAACTTTAGTAACAAAAAAAACACTTTAAGCGTTTCTAAGCATATGGTAAAAGTCAATGAGCTAGTGTCTTTCGTGTTTGTATGCAACTGAAAATGATTTCTTTTACTCAAAGTTTAGTCGCAAAAATAAAAATGCAAAAACAATAAATAGAAAAAAGGAAAAATCATTGATGTCCTTTTTTCTGCTTGCACTCAACGCTGCTGCTTAGAGGCTACAAAAGTATGAACTTTTTTGCACAATTTAACTTTTTGAATTTACATCTGCTTGAGAAGAAAACGCAACAATAAAAAAAAATAAACGCATTGTAAAGTTTAGAGTTGGGAAATTTTTACAACAACAGCAACAAAAATAAAAAAAAAATTACATTAAGCATTGGCACAACAGTAACAGCAACAACAGCATTGAGACAGGATATTAAGACTAAGGATAGAAAATATGAAGCAGAAAAAAAAATTGTTGCTGTGTTCCGCCCAGAGACACACAACACAAGTAACAAGTGAATTTTCAGGAAAACGTAAATCTGCAACAACGGCAACAACAACAACAACAAAAGCAACAATGATAACAAAAGCAACAACAATAACAAAAATAAACAAAAGTAGAAACTTGTTTCCAGCAAAAGTCAAATAGAAATAGAAATAGAAAAATAAAATAGAAAGTTTTAAAAGTTCTTTACAAGAAATTGCAATTATACACTGAAAAAAAGTTTTTAACTTTTTAATCTTTGTTTTGCAGAGAAAGTAAAATAATGTTCAGTTGCTTTTGAGATCAAAAGCGATGCGATGCTTTCACATTCAAGTTTTCACATTCAAGTTTTATAGTGCCTTAGCTCGGTCCTGTTGGCTCTGATCGGCCGGTAGGAGAAGTTTTTAAACCTTGTCTCCTCCGTTTTCGATGTCAAAGATTTTTTAGTTTTCGTTAGTTTTTTTTAAGCTTAAAAACTCATTTAATTCAATGTTACTTAATTTCTTTCCACTGTGAACTTTAGTTACACCAACTGAGCGGCATTTCGGCGACATTGCGTTTAGACGTTTATGAACTAACTAAGTAAGCATATAGGAGTTCTACGCTTATGGTGAATATTTTCTAACGCTAGCTCCCTGACTTCAAGTCATTGCTATCATCAATTACTGTATTTCATAGCTAAGAAAATTTACTTAAGCCTTTGTATAAGGCTAAATGGTTTAATTCAATGCAATAAAAATTTTCTTTCTGTGTAGTTTAGAAAAATGTAAGCTCTTAATAGTATCTTTATTTTTTGAGGTTACATTCTTTGAGAGCACAAAGAATTTGCATAGCACAATCTTTTCTGAAAAGTAAAAAAACGCCCATAATATGCAGTTGCATAGAAAACTAAACACAAAAGTGGAAGGGAAAAATAGTTCACTAACTTTTTTGTGTAAAAAGTTTGATTTTCATTATTTTTTTTCTATATTTTTGTTAAATAAACTTAACATATTTAGATTTATGTAAATACTGAAATGATTTTTTGAAGACAAAAAATTTAGTTTTTTATGGTTTTTTAGTTGCTTAAGTAGAGGATGGATTGATTTTTAAAAACACTCGATTTCGATCATAGTCTAATAGAGTACAGTAAGACAGGTAAAACAAATTAAGTTCTGTTCCAAATAAAATTTTAGACATCTATTTTAACAACAAAAATAAATTATAATGGTAGAAATGTTTGAAAATTGCATGCTATAAAATTATTGATCAATGACATTAATTGAGAAATCTGTTTTACGCTTTGAATTCAGTCCTTAGATAGGCATCCTTTGCAGAAGAGCCAATAATAGATTAAGAGGCTTCTATTACAAGCCTCACTCACTGTCCGCTTATAGTGAATCCGACATCGAGTGTTGTGTGCCTAGGTACTCGAAATCTTAATATATTTTTAATTAATTTCATAATAAGTTGGAGGTTTGCAAATAAAGTTTTAACATAACGAAAAGTTTTGGAAAAAACTAATCATTTGGTTTGAATTTGAAATTATTATATAATTATTTAACAGCTTTTGAGATTTTTCAAAATTTATGACAACCACTCTGTACCTTTAAGACACTATTGTTATGTTGAATCGTAGAAGCAATATCAATTATGCTTTGATTTTGTTCATTTACCATAACATTGTCCATCGCAGTGCGGTTTCGACTAAACGAATTCAGCACACAAAACATCAATGGATGTCCGTTATCATCATTTTTTATATAGGTATCTGCTGCAAGCATTAATGGTTGCCTCAATCGTTGCTGCAAGTCTTCAAATCTTTTTTTTCGCCATTTTTTTTTTAGCTTGTCATCGCTATTGTTGCCTTTGTTCAAACTTTTATAGATTTCCACTTAATTTGTCGTTTCGAAAATGATGCATGAACAATATCGCTTGCCAGCTGTCTGCTGCATTGTAAATTTTTCAAATACTGCAAATTTAGAGCATTGGAAAAGAGATAAATTGACTGAAAAATTTTATGAAAATTTATTTTAATTTTTTATAATAATTTCAATAAATTTTATTATTGCATTTTGAGCACTCAATTCTTGTTTATTAAAATTCAATATGTGACTTAAACTCCTTGCATTAAAATTGACGCTGTAATCCTTACCGCAAATGCTTTAATTGCCGAAGTTAATATTCATTTGGCAACAGTTCAACATGCGAGTAAAATCGTCTACGTTTACGAAATTCGCTTTTGGAGTTTACGTGGCCAGGTTATATACCAAAAAAAAATCGTATCTACAATCGGTGTTAAATACTATTGGAGTAGCATGGTATGTCTCATTGTCGTAGTTTTATTTTCTATATGTCGTCATGCCAACAATACTCTCATGCTGCAGTTGCTGTCAATTTTCGCCGCCACAATGTCGCTACAGCTATTGTTGGTGTGCTCACTGGCCAGACGTATAATTAAAATTTTGAGGTTGTTCTGTTTTGACAACAGCAAATTCAAAATCAAATTAGGGATAGAGTATTATGTATCGAGTACTTGGAAAATGAAATTTTTCGAAGTAATGAAAAAAATTATGACAGTAAAGACAACAATGATGATAAAGAAACCAAGAGAGACAGTAAAAAAAAACACCGACAACAGTGAAGGTAATGAAGACAATGAAAGCTTTAAAATTACAAGGATTGCAAAGATGACAATTAAAACAAAGTAAACTTTGGGGATGTTAAAGAATCTGAAAGCAATTAAAACAATAAAAAACAGAAATAATGAAAACATACAATTAAGATAATTTGGAAAATATTGGCAATGAAGACACCAAAATAATTAAAGTAAAAATGCAATAAAAAAAATTATAAAAAGGCTATAATGCCGAGAAAACCATAGATACAAAAACCGCAATCAAAACATTAAAAAAAAACTAAAGATAAAGAGAGACTTTAAAGACAATAAGGACAGTAAAGACAATAAGGACAGTCAAGACGATAAGGACAGTCAAGACAAGAAGGACAATAAAGGCAATGAAGACAGTAAAGACAAAACGGACTGTATATACAATTATGACAGTAAAGACAATTATGTTCATAGTAAAACTAAGAAAATGAACTTTAATAAAAAAATTATTTCTTAAAAAATTATTCCTCTCTATCCAAAATTTATCATATTTTCAAATATAGTCACCCAAGTGACTACTTCGGCCGAAATGAGTTACAAAAATCTTTGGCCGAACAGAGTTAAGCGATTTTCGATACCCACAGCACTTAAATTGCAGTCACTAGCAATCTATTCAAGTTAACAAACCATATCCTCACATAAATGACATAAGCCTTATCATCCAATAGCCGTTAGTTTAAAATTTTGTGGAATTTGCTTAAAAACCCAAACAAAAAAAAAATATCGAGTAGGATAAAACTCACGTTGTGCACACGACAATTTTTGAGAGTTTTTATGTGCAATTCAATCCAATCCAATCAAATTCAATGCAATTCACTTCCTCTTCACTGTCTGTGCTATATAGCTATAAGGGATTTTAGCAGTTTCAAATTAAACTCGTACTCTTGCCACTGAACAGTCAACTGCTGAATACAGAACTACTTTATGCTATCTGTGTACTCGTACTGCGGTTGTTTTAACTCTGGAACTCAGCATTCAGCCGGAATCGACAGCATGCAGGGCAAACATTGGCAAACGCATACCGAACGCAGTTAGGGCATTTGATATGGTAAGCGTCTATTCGGTTTGGTCTGCTTTAGTTTAGTGTAGGAAAATCCATTTGCAGTCCCAATACAATTTGCTTAATGACCAGTGAATCCTTTGCATGCGGTTAGAATTTTACTACGTACGTTACTGCGTAAAGTATTTGTGTAAGGAGCGTCATACTACATAGTAAACTCATACTTGCACTCTGTGGTGTGATAAAAGTGCTTTTGTTAAATGAAGTACAATTGGTTTTGTGCTGTTAATTTGGCAATACGAAAAATAGTTCAGCCATTGGTATGTCTTTGGTATGTGCTTTGGAAAATTAATGAAATAGTAAAAGCAATTTTGCTACAGCCCACTGATGGCGCAAGCAAGACAAGCTGAATAATTGCAGCGCTTTTGTTTAATTACTCTAAAAGTATCAAGTCTAAGAACTCATGTGTTCATCTGCATTCAAATTTTTGAAATATTTTTTGATATAGGATATATCAAGCTTAGGTTTTAAAGTGTAAGAAAACAATGAAATCAATTGAAGAACAAAAAAATCAGCACTTCGAGCAATTACCACTCTGCATCTTTTGTACTTTGAAGTTATTTTATTTTTACGCTGCAAACCATGACGTAGCTGTTTACAGACATTTTAACCTACATGGTTTTCATAATGACGTAATACTCAACGGTAGTTCCAAAAGAAGTAATACGTCCAGATGTGAGGAGGTTTTTAGCGAGTTTGAGTCTCGCACGCAGGCTATCGACGCTTTTACTCCTCGTTAAAAAAAAAAAACATAGTTTTCGTAATTCACCATTGGTCTTTGGAGCCGTTTTCTAGGAGAGAAATTGAATTTTTTTTGTAAGAGAAGTACTAATACGAATACTATTGCATAGAAATTTCAAAAATAACGGCCAGTCTAATTTGCATGCATATGAAAATAATAAATAATACGCAGCAGTACAGCCACTTGTTGAATTTTTACTCAAAAATACATGTGGAAATAAACCAATTTGTGAAAAAATAATATTTGCGGTTAATGGTCTGACTATCCGTCTGTATAACAGGCGAATTTAATTTAAGCACTTCGTGAAAAAAAGCCTCAAGCAATAAAAGAAAATATAATACAGTGATGCAAAAAAACAAAAGGATCAAATTAAATTAAAAAAAAAGCCTTTGGGCTTGCGAAAGTAATGAATTTTTTGCACGCAGTAGAATAAATTCTTTTTTGTGGGAATTATTGCCTTTAATAAATTTGCATTAAAAAATGTTTTCATATTTATTTTATATATTAACCCAAGACAAAATATTTGCTTGTAATGAGGTTGTGAATTGCGTACATATATGGTATGTCTGAGTAATATGAAGTTTTAAGTTTGAGCATTAAAAATTTGTAAATCGTCGCAATGTATTGAGACTTCTGAATTTCGTTGCACAATGAACAAAGCAGTTTATTTTAAACAATAAAAAGTGTTGTTTTTTTTTTTTTTTTTTTGTTAGCAGCACAATTAAGCAATGAAATCTTAATAATTTTTTGACATAACACCAATGTTTGTGTATTTAATTATATAAAAATGTATCAACCTTTCAAAAATTCAATCACAAAATGTAAACAAAACGTGTAACTGAAACGAAATAAGTAAAATTTTTTTTAGATATTCAAATGTAACAACAATAACGTCTGTCTGATTGCATGAATGAGCAAAAATGGCATTAGCTGTAAACAAGGAAGCAATAGCAGCTGTAGCTGCAGCATGTCAAAACACTGCATATTTCTATGTGGACAAAATTTATTTGGCAAATAGTAAAACATCACATCTATGTTTCGTTTGTCATTTTTTCTTTTATTTTTTTTTTTCTTTGCTTTCTCTAGCTAACACAAAACGAAGAATATTGAACTTTTCACAATATGACATCCTAATCATCATCGTTATATTCAATGATTTGCAAACGCTCGTATGCTGCTACTGCCGCATATGATAGATACTCTCGTGCAAGGTATGCAGTATTTGTTGAAATGGAAAATTCGATTTCTTTCCAGTGCCTGTTCATCCTGAATGTAAATTGACAAAAACTTTTATATCATGTTTTTTATCTTAGTTCTTACGTACTATGCAGAGATATCATATCTATGATATTTTTTCCACTATCACTCATTTGATTTGTGAAAAATTGGAAGTGATAAGATTTCTATAAATTCAGTGATTCTGAAACATTGAACATCGTTTCTTGCTCGTATGAAAGAAAATTTATAGGACAGTGAAAATGTTACACAGTAAGGGCAATGCTGTTAAATGTAATGCTGTAAATGTAATTCCTCCACGAAAAAAAAAATGTAATGTATTTAGAATATTTGCATAACAGATAATTAATTATTTACCCATTTAAGCCTTTAACTGGTACACCCTGTATGCAATTCCGTAACAAAACATTTAATAGCACTGAGGTTACCTTTGAAGAGGATAACAGTAGCTACTGCACAGTCACTTATGAAAAAACACAGCTGTTGGCTGCATTATGGCAGCGACTGCAACACAGCACTCACTAACAGAGGTGTACCATGCACACGTACTTGCCGCCCCTACCAAAAAAAAATCGTCATTTTTGACTTTCAAAACTCTAGAAAAATTAGATATATTTCACGACCATTTTTCCGTCGTCCCTTTCTAAGTGACATTTCTTATTTATTTTAAGTTCTGCCTTACATGTCAAAATCTGCTAGATTATTAAATCTCTTCAGCTCACTCAAACAACAATGTTTTGCCCAAAAAACAGCACTTTAACTTCCAATTAACGTCATATAAGTTTTTTCCTCAGTGTATAGAATGGTACTCACTTTTCAATACAAAAAAAAGGAAGTCAGCGAGATTACCTTTGCTCTCACAACAGTCAAACTAAAATTTTATCTGCTGTGTGACCACGGTAAGGCTAACACCACTAACGCCTTACTCTGTTACTGTCTTTTTACTTTTCAAGCAAAACTATCGTGAGAAACCGGTTGCTGCCTCTGCTGGCTTAGCGCCTTTGAAGATATGTATGCCGATATGCAATCCTTTCGTTCTGCGCAACATCAACAGCCGCCAAGAAAGTGAATAGTTTACACTTTCATTAAGCTGCATACAACAAGAAGGTCGCGAATCGCGATCAAGGTGATGCTTAAGTACACATGTACGCCATCTCTACAGATTTATATGAGGAACAAGAGAGCACTAACTCGATCTCTTTTTCGAAGCTAAAAAACACTGAACAAGTGGCATAAGTTAATTAAGAGACATGGTGCGATACACAAGTGTGATTTTGCCACTGTTGTTTAAGATGACACGGCATGATCGAACAGTCAAAATTGAGTAGTGAACGTTGAAGGTTTCAATTTTTTCAAGTGCTGCCTGAGTGAAGGAATATATTGAATAAAAGAAAATCCTGTTACAATATCTTAAGTTGAAATGAAATTAATTTAAAACCAATCGAGACTATAATTAAAAAAAGAATCTTTCCAGGCATTACATTCCCTCTACTCACTTCAACTACACAACGCGTCATCATTAACAGCAGCGCACTTCGTTGATCGTTTGCGGAATTGTTTAGTCGAGACAATTTCTCTGAGGTCAAGAATCAATTAAATTATTTATGGTACACACGTTCTTTGAATACTTGGTGAGTGAGGCAGTACTCGAACTTGGTTGCTGTTGTGCAATTGCGTCGCTGATTTTTCAATCAGTTACTGATCATACATCGATCACAGTCGGTGCAGCATGAGTGCTATACAAAGTTGCTGTCTACTTTTGCTGTTCGTCTTGCCTTTGACGCTTCAAGCTGATGAATCGCAATTATGTCATTCAATGGAAATACATACGTTGCAGGATTTGACACAATTGCAAAAATGCAGCATTGTCGTTGGTCATGTTGAGATTTTTAATATTGATTTTCCATCAGATGCCGGTACCAGCTATAGCACATCCGTCATGGAGATCACTGATTATTTGCTAATACATCGCGTGCATGGTTTGAAATCATTACAGCAATTACTGCCACAACTTATGCTCATACGCGGTGCGGAATTACTTCTCGAGCGTTATGCTTTTGTCGTCTACGAGAATCGCGATTTAGAAGAGTTATCACTCGTTTCATTGCTGCGTATACAACGAGGTTCTGTGCGCATCGAATCGAATCCGGTACTTTGTTTTGTTGAGACTATAAATTGGATATATCTGCTGAAAAACGTTACACAACAGCATTTTACGCTTAAAGGAAATAAATCACCGAACCATTGTCCTCTTTGCATGAAGTCGAATGTGTTGGAAGTTGAACCGGAAAATGAATATGACACGAGACACTGTTGGAACCTGCAATCATATCAGCGTAATATAGCCGGGCGTCGTAGTAATTGTGAGGTTGTATGTGATCCTCCCTTTTGTGATAGATATGGTCATTGTTGTAGCGCCAATTGTATCAGTGGTTGCATGGGTGTCGGCTGCAGTTTGTGTGCAAGTCTAATGCTCAAGGAGACGTGTCTCGATAACTGTAATGTGCCTTTATATCAGGTGAGATATAAAACCATGCGATCTACATATATATGAATTTTTTAAATGATGGGAAGCGTGTAAAACGATTATTTCAACCGGGCATATGATTAATGAATTTCCAGTTGATTTAGATTGATTTCTTGATTGGAAAATAAAACCAGAAATAGAAAAATTAAATTGCGATGTACCGGGTTGAAATAATTAAATTTTCCGGTTATTTTTTTTTTTTTTTTTTTTGTTGTGCAAAATATGATTCTTCCATTTATTTTATTATTTAGCTAAATAAACGTGAATGCGTACTGGAAAATGTTTGCCGCAGGCGTGGTCTTATACCACACGCCTTACAATGCTTGAAAAGTTGCCCTGATAATTATCAACTGCTGAATAACTCCATTGGTTTGACTTCTTGCATTCCAATTTGCTCTGGAACGTTCGTTATAAATACGGCGAATGACTTGTACAAATTAGCTGATTGCACGACCATTAATGGATCACTAATTGTTGAGTTGACTAATATCAAAGGTTAGTACTAAATTGTTTATTATTTCCGATTTAACTTATGATGACTTACAATTAATGTAAATTTCGAACAAGCGTTTACCTTAGTTTTGGAGCTCATGAGTAACTTAATTTAGTCCGCCACTTTTTGATTTAATCATTTATATCCTTCTAAGTTTTTATCATTTTGTTTTTATCAAGTCTTAAACACATTTTCTTACAGTACATTTTTGGGCTCACATTCAGGAAGCATTAAATTATAACGTATTACCTTTTTTTTATTTTATTACAAATTTAACTTTTTTCTATTTTTTCGTAGGTCAAATTATTGAAGAAATGGAGCGCACGCTCCTGGGCCTAAAGGAAATAACAGGCTACCTTAAGGTTGTACGTTCGCCACAATTGATTTCATTAAATTTTCTACAGCGCCTAGATACGATAAGTGGCAATGAATTGATTGATAATAAGTAAGTGTGTAATTATACAATTACAGCTCAAACCGATTTATGCTTTGAGCTAACAAACGCTTGTACCGTTGCTACAAAACTGCACACATGTGAGATTTTTCCAATCTTATGTCGCTCAAACTCAGTGATGCAACTAAATTGCTGAGTTAAGGAATCAGACAGCGGTCTTTATTAATCCCCGTTTTTTTCAAACAAATGAACATATTTTCGAGTAAGTGATTTTTTAATGAAAAATATTCTCTGCCTTATAGATACGCATTGTATGTTGTTGACAATCATCATCTGGAACAAATTTGGGCCAAAAATCAAAAAGTCGCCATACTTAAAGGTCATGTTTATTTTCATTTAAATCCACGTCTATGTCATAATAAAATCATGCAACTTTCTGATTCGCTTAAAAGTGCTCCAAAAATTTCCATACAAGACGCTTCACCCAATTCAAATGGAGAGCGCGTAATATGTAAATTGAATTATTCCAATTGCATGATCATCTTTTATGCTTAATGCTTAACTCATACCATTTATTTGAAGGTGAGAATATGCAAACAATTAACGCTACTATAGAAGACATTAGTGCAACTGAAGTGCGCACTAAAATGACACCTTTTTCTTCAAATGAGATCAGTGTTATTATCGGCTATACGCATCACTACAAGGAATCACCATTGCGTAATGTTACCATGTACGATGGGCGACATGGGTGTGGACATGATAGGTAATTGATGGTTTCCCTCACGATTTAAGTAATATGTATATAATATTTTCTTTTTCAGGTGGCTTATGGATATTTCACTTAGCAAGAATATACGCTATGTAATAAGAAACCTAAAGCCCAATACACAATATGCCTACTTTATAAAAACAATCTCGTACACGGACTATCATAGCCGGTTGGATGCCTATTCTGACATAATATATTTCACTACCAGTTCAAGTAAACCGGATCCAGTTGCAAAAATATATACAAATTCACTATCAAGCACAGAAATGGTAAAATTATATGTTTTATTATGCAAATACATATATTATGTATTATTTACATATATTAAAAAATATTGAAATAATATGTGCTCTTCACTCCTTTTCAAAGAGTCTATTTAGCTGCAATCTTTATTTCCCCTATTATATGTATGTTAAAATTTAAATATTTTCAGATAGTTCACTGGTGGCCTCCACGTATTTCCAAGGGACCCATTATAAAGTATTTATTGACTTATGAGGCAGTCGAGTCTCCAAGTAAATTTGATTAATAAATAATTAAAAAATGTTCTTAACTCGTTGCATTTTCTTCTGTTCAGATGTAACATCCACAGAAAATTACATTTACTCCAGTGAATCTAACACTATCGAAGAAAGTTGCCAATGTGATCTACGTGATCCTGATTACAGTGGATCTTTGCCAGAAGATGAAAACTACTATAATAAGGAACAATTAACTTATGATGAGGCAATAAACGATTGTTTAATTAAGCCAAACAATCAGCCAAGGGATAAAGGAGACCTTAAAGATAAAGAAGAAGCATATCATAAATATACAGAGCAAATGGAAAAGGATGCACACGATCTACAAGATACTGGAATTGGTGATTTTCTAATTAAAAAGCCGCTTCCCATTTGCATAGATCCAAAACCATCAAAAGAGTTTCAAAAAAATAACAATTGCACTATGCAGGAAAGATACAATGGTACTGTAATACCTGGTCATCAACATTCGTTTACATTGCGAAACTTGCAGCCCAAGGTGGCTTATCGAGTATCGATACGCGCTTGTGTTAAAGGTCTCGATAATGGATGTGGGCCTGAAAAGTCCATTACGGCTGTAACTGTAAGTAAGGGCTTAGAAGACATCCTAAGAGAGTTTAAAGCTTTTCAAGAGGCAGAAATTAAAAATTAACTAAAAGTTTGGAATATTGAATAAGCTGAATACTTGATTGTTAGATGTAGCATTATTGAAAACTAGACCAACTTTGTAAATAATCGAACTAAAAGATTAAAAGTCTTCTCTTAAAAAAATGGAAATATGAACATAAATTTGTTTTTATCACCACATTTTTTATATATGTACTTACATTTATAAGAAGCCCGTTTGTAGTCCAGGGTCCCGCAAAGTCTTACTCTGCCGCTGTCCCCCACCCAAAAAAGTATTATCCAACAGGTCTACTGGGAAATATTTTTAATTTAATTTACTCCAATAAGTACAAGAATTTCTGTTCACAATCTAAAAAAAATGTTCCCGATTTTTATCACCTGAGGTAGGGGATATTTTTGAATTCAGTGGATTGTTTTTAACGTTTAACAGCACTGTGTATAAACTATTAAAATTATTAGTCTTGACACGAACCACACTGCACCCTAGACAACACATAATAGTTACTAGTGTCAAATGTAAGAACATGTAATGTCATCCACTATAACGAACAATGTTACCAGAACTATTAGATGCGAAAGCTGAATTCATTGAAATAGCAGGATGCTCCAGTGCTATACGAGTCGCACTCATTTATATCAATGGTATAATTGTGGTAGCTAAGTCCCAATTCTGATGGAGTTTGCGAGATTTTTCCAAAAACCTTCATTTGAGTTTATAGGCTTTTATCTGAAATTTTATATGTAATAAAAATTTTCCACAAAATATTACAACTAGCGTTCACAAAAATTGTATGGTTGGACAAGTCAGGGAAAGAAATAAAAATATTTTCGTAAAACATGGTCAGGCATTCATAACACAATTATGCAATTCACAGTTCATTGTAAAATTGGAACGTGACAAAATTACAATGTGTCAAATCATACCACTGAGTATTGTAAAATTACAACATTGTAAATTCACCAGCCCAATTTAGAATGAACTATGAATTGCATAAATTTCCCAAAGTACAGCACCAAAAACTAATTTCATTTACCTAAAACTTTTTCGAAACGACAACACTGCCAGCAAACCGATAGCTGTCAACTAAAAATAAATATCTGAGCGAAATGTCAAAATGAAATTAATTAAATTAATTGTCCCTTTTTGTAGTACAGTAGAAAAATTTAAGTTGAAGTAAGTGGTTGTGGACTTCTTCGCTAATAAATTAAATCATTTAGAATTAAGAAAAAAAGACCAAATTACAAGTGATAACCAAAATTTACAGACAAATTAAACATTTTTGTTGATTATTTTCGCAATTTAATAATTAAAATAATGAAAGTTCTTGGCTTAAAGTGTGTAATATTACTGTGAAAGTTTTTGCAAATTCCTTTGTTGCCGCTGTCGCTTTTACGTCAGCAAAATTGTCTTACAATTACAACCACAATGTGATAAATTATTAATAAAAAAAAGTCACCCAACAAACGAACGTATCGTCCACTTGTGCGCCAGATTGAGTCTTTCGTATTCGTTTGGAAAAATTACAGAAATCAGCAAAGTAAAAAGAATTATTTAAGTTGAATGAAAAACAACATTAAATAAAAATAGAACATATTGAAAGCGTTTCCCAACACGCGCCGCAGCACAGTGATGACGACGTTTGGCGCATTTGTTCATTTATTTATAAATCAATTTATTGATTAAGTTGGTTTATTTCTTTCACTGATCGATCGATGGAGGAGAATTAAATCTGTAAAAACAAGTTTTTTAACCTTGAGATCTGTTTTCCATGTACTTTAAATCCATTTTTCTTATGTCGGCGCCATTGTGGGTGAATACGACACATAACTGAGTCACTTAGAACAACAGCGGTGTCGTATTTTGTGTGTAGTAGCAACAAATACAAAACGAAAAGTACCGCTATACAAAAAGCACCACTTTGTCTGTGGTGTGGACAGACCTAACAATTTTTATCAATTGGGATTTTTCCCGTAATTTCGGTATTTAAAATGGTGATTGTGTTTTTTTCGTAAGTTTATCCCACAAAGTATAATTTTGATTGATTTTTTTTCAAAGTAGCAGCGTTTTTGTGGACAATTTTTGCTAAAAATTGAAGGCTAATTTCGAGGAACGCCAAGTTTTCACAACTGATTCTAATAGCTTAGCTTAGCAGAAAATGTAAAGTACAATTCAGCGTCTCGCTTAGTTTACGAGATTTGTACGTTAAACTATTCAAACTTTCAGTAAGATCCATCATGCAACATGCTTATTTTAGTTTTTACTAAGCTACGTTATGATTCTTTATCCCTGTAAAACTCAATAAGAAATATTGTATGAAACTTTTTGATATCTCATTTACTTGTTGAGATATTCAATGTTAAGATTTATGCACTCTGAATGCAGTAAAACTTACATATTGTATATCTCGAGAGCCAGATCAGATACCTGGATATTTTTATATTTTATTTCTGACTTATCTTATCCAACAGCGGATCTAGCACTGGTATATTGAGAGTCTGATTGCTCAAAAGTCAGTCAAAATCAAGATTTTTATAACTACTCAAGTATGTACTTTTAAATTGGCGCAATAAAAAGCTCAGTTCAGACGAAAAGTGGGCAGAAACCAATAAGTCAAAGTAACACATTCTTTAGAAGCAAACAACATAAGGGTAATGCAATTAAATATTTATTTTGATTTATAACTTTTCAAAAAACGATTTTGTTTTTCTTTGATAATACAATCTACATTTCTTTGTTCATTGAATCTATACATTTATGTAAATTGTCCTTTTTTTGAGTCCAAATTTTTGAGTTGGGAACAATAAGTTAGAAGTAAAGTTGTTACAAATAACAAAGCATTACCATATCCATAATTACCATTATGTCTCCGGTATTACGAGCAGCCTAGGACATAAGCTGAAATTTACTTTTAGAAAAATTGAGAAATTTTTACTCTGAAAACTTCTGATACATCGATTAGCTGCTGTAGATAATTGGAGGTGCACTTAGATCAACAATGGAGAAATTCAATATACAGTGCAGTCGCGGTAACGTGAACTAATTAAAACCAAGGTTGTTCACGGTAGCGAAATGGTTCACGTTAGCGAATATGAATATTTAAACCAAAACTTATGCTGCGCAGTCGCTGTAACGTATTTTGCATCAAATTTTTATTCTTCATATCATTTGTAACAACAAAAACTTTAAAAGAAACAAAAAACTTCTTCGCAAACTATAAACAAATTAAAATAAAAACATATAAACAGCCTTTTGCGTATTTTATCTTGCTACAAGGTAGTCAATGCAAAATTTATTTTGTTCACGTTACCGCGTTGTTCACATTAGACGGTGGTCACATTACCGCGACTGCACTATAGTCCACATAATAACATTAAAAACTTAATGTAAATTTTTTTTTCGTAATAATTTTTTAGCACAAATAAAAATCACATTTTCGACAAAACTTGCGAAAAAATACAAGTCATAGAAGCAAATTTGCTCCAGGTGAAATAGAAAAAAGAACACTCTTCGAGTTTGTGTTGTATTTAGCCTTAAATAGTGCAGTGCGAAAACTCGGTTTATGGTAAAGACATGGAAGTCGGAAATTGCGGGTCAACCGAAAAGAAGTCTAAAATTGCGTGAGATAGCGCGAAAATTTAAAAATTTTATATTATTTGATAATGAGGCGAAAAACGAAAGATTCAAAAACTGTTTAATCTGGTAACCTTAGGATCAGCGTCATTGACACATTCCTTTCACGTGTTCGTTGAACCGGGCAAATCGGGGGTTACTTTTTATCTGAGTGGTCTACGTGTTTTAAAAGATTTGCGTTTCCAATGAAATGTGCCTTCACATTAGCACATACGTAAATGCTCTTATTTTGGCTTGAATATAATTTTAAAAATATTTTATCTTTTTATAGCTGCAAGATATGTATTTGTGTCGTTAGATAAACAAATTTTATTTTTTGCTTATGTACAGACATATGTATACATATCACAATTTTGTTTGCGGCTCATTAATTTATGAGTCAATACATACTTTTATATTCCTTGAAATACAATTCTTTCATCAAATATTTATTGTTTGCAGTGCCGGCCTCAGTACTAATGACGCCTCGTGCGAAATTGTGAATAGAATTCGCTTGGTTTTTTTAAAAAAACTTTCCCTTTCAAGGAGTGAAGTATCAGCTCCTATAAAAATACGATATCCCGGGTGCTTCAAACCCCAAGGCCGTTATTTTTTTGTTTTGCAAAGGTTTTTATAAGAGTCTTAAAGCTTAATTGAGAACTCGAGATCATGTTATGTCTACAATGAAAGATTCAGGTTCATTTGACGTTAAGTGACCACCGTTTTACAAAGTAAATCCTGCTCTGTAATCCTGAACTGTATATAAATTTATTACATGTGCACTGAGTAGTTAAAAATCAAACGAAGATTGTAAATAGAAAATGATACCTACTTATGTTCGAAACTTTTCGCCTTTCTGAGGAATAAAGCCTGAAACTTGTTTCAGAAACTTTTTCACATTATTTTTGCATGAGATCATAATATTTTTACATCGGATTGCAAATTTTCCAGTTTGAAAATAATTAAACGTTCCTTAATCCCTCTTATACGTGCAGGTAAAATAAATAACAATATATAACTATACGATATACATATATTATTGAGAGAAAAAACTGTCTGATTAAAGTTTTGCTATAGTATAAAATTTACTTTGTAAATAAAAATCTATAGAACTAGACTTCAATAAACAAATACTTTTATTGTATGTACCATAAAAAAGGCGCCATAAACTTTGAATTCTTAATCAAAATGTTTCACGCTGGCGCGTCTGACGTCGACATGTAGGTTCAAGCCGCCGCTTTTGTTTATCTGGTCACATCAATTTGCAAGAAAATAAAATTTAACTTTTAATTAAATTTACATTTACTTAATAATTCGAAATGTTTGCTTTCAGATAAAAATGACACCCCAATTCGGTTATATATTTAATCAGTGCTTCATTGGCCTTTGTAAGTTACGATAAAGGCAAAAAAATTTGTTTTGTCAACACAAACCTTTAAGCCAGTTTAACTGCATTATTAGAAACGTTAAAAAAAACGGAAAAATTCCAGCGACAAAATCAAATTTGTTGATATTGTAAAGAAAAAATTTTTGCAAAAATAAATATTTATAAAGTATTTTATAAATACGCATTTGATTGTAGCATGTACCTGTTTACACATGTACATATGAAACTGACAAATATAATTAAAAATGTTTGAGAAATCTTTCATAAATTGTTTATAAATTATTTGACCTTATAATTTTGGATTCCGAAAATTATTGAATTATATAAAAATTGTCCACAGTGCACATAATTTAGCTTTAAAACTTTATTTCTGTTTCTATGTTTGGTACCATGTCCCCCTTTCAAAATTCATCAAATTTTTACGAAGCATTCTTAGAATTTGTGTTAAACTTGGTTCCAATACCTTAAATAATTCTCTCAGCATAGCATTTGAAGCTTTTCCTTTTATAATACGCGCTACGCCCTCATGTCAAAATGCACTATTTTTTTCAGTGTAGCGTAACAAAATAGCAATTCAATTTTTAAACTATTTTGCTGAAAATAAAATGAAAATAATTTTGGTCGTGGTCTTCGGCAAAATCATTTCTTTGTCCATATTTTCTATTTTCTTTGATATATTTCCGATTGAAATTTCTCGTCTTTCCATTTTTATTTTTAGAAAGTTAAGAAAATGGCAACGTATCTTGCCGTTAACTTATTTGGCACGTAACCGATAGATTGACCCTAACTGAACATTAAGAAAATACTTTATTTGTTCACCGCTGGTACAATTTCCGATAAGTTCTTAGCCACACATTTAGCAAACGGTCCAAAGTTAATTTTTTTCTAAAAAAAAATTAATGTCTTCAGTGCTAAAGTTAAAAAGTTCCTTTGTCAAAATATGTTCTTTATTGTTCTATTTAAAACATGAAAGATTCTCATTTTAGTTCCTTGGAATATTAGGGACTAAGGAGAATTAAGTGATATAAAAAATAAACGACCTTGAAATGAAATAAAGCTTCCTGAAATCTTTCATACGCATTGCTAAGCCTTAGAACAATATTTGTGTTAACAACGCATAAAAGGTAGTTGCTCTTAGAAAGTTTAACGATTTTGTTTATTGCTAAACATTTTATCTTTTTTTATTAGTGACTCCTCTTATAACTTTTGATGACTGTATGCACAAGTGAATTGACTTAAATGGAATCTTAAGCATGACGTACTTAAAATGAATTTATTTATTTTATTTTTATATAATTTAAATCACGTTTTAATTAAATATGTACTTAAATAAACATGTCAGAATTACTTTGATTTATAAAAAATGTTGCGAAAAATATTCTTAAATTAAGTAAGCAAAAACATGTTGGCCATGGCTTACAAAGTATTGCATGTTCAAAATTACTTGTTACACTTACACATTTGGTATACAGCATTTAGGTTTTTATATTCTACATACACGGTATTTTAATTTTATCATTCCGTTTGTAACGTATAGGCGCGTAGTAGGCGCGAAAATTATAAAAAAGTATGTATATTCTTGACTAATGTCAGCTCCTGAGCCATGTATGTCCGTCTGTTCGTGGAAATCATGATTAAGGAAAAACAGACCAAGGTAATTTGATAAAATTTTGTATGCTGGCAACATTTTTTTGCAATGGAAGAAATTGATTCACGGACCATATGTATAAATAAAACCTTTAAAACGCTTTAACGAAAGAGTTAACTATCTAAAAAATGCAACCAATTTTCACACAAATACTAGAAATGGCTCGGTCAAACACTAAACATAAAGTGCGCAGATTTCGACTATAAAGCATTGCAACTTCTCTATAAGCAAAACGCTAAAAATTACTGTGCTGAGAGCTATATAAGAAAATGTTGCCATATTCGATATTGGAACGTTTGGAGAGGTCAGCCAGCGTTTGGCGACTTATATATAAATAAAAATGTTAGTTTTGTACGCGTACTTTTATTGTTGATGCAGTTAAGGGTATTTAATTTTTAAGATTATTATCTTCTTAGTTTTTAAATTAAAATTGAAAAAGTTACACAAGCCAATTCAGATATCGTGCCAGGTACGTCCAAGGTTAAGTTTTTCCTATCGCTTCAAGATTCCGAGATACGTTTAGTTAAGTTTGTTATCTTTTACAGAAATAATTAGAGCTAATTTTTAAATCAAGTGGCAGTACTTTATTTTTAATCTACCTAGCATTTTCTGAATTGATTTCAAACAATTTGAAATATTCATACATATATGTATCGGGTATTATTATTAAAAACAAAGAAGTTTGAACTTGAAGTCTGCAACTTTGTTAATTTCTTTGTATGTTTAATATATAACTAACTGATTAGCCTAAATTATTTCGGCATATTTCGAATCATTGCTGCGCTACAGTTTTTCGAAATATGTTCATACATATGGAGCATTTCATATCAAATCGGTCACTTTTTTCGATCACCTCCTCCGATTTCTTTCAAAATTTTATATGTTTTTGAGACTGGTAGGAAGAGCATTCATGATTTTTTTAAATTTTTTTGACCATCCACAACGAAATGCAGCGATATCAGCAGCCGCATTAAAGTTTGGCTGGAACAGTATTTCGATAATGTGGAAACTCTGACATTGAATTACCATAAGCTACTTTTGGAAGTCAGATGCGACAGACTTTACTCACGCACTTGATCTTTAAAATTGGAAGAAACTCATGTTTTTAAATTAATTTTTTATGCTCTTTGAAATCCGCAGAAAAAAAATCTTATATTTTTTCTAAATTTTTTAGAAATTTTCAATCGAAATAATATTTAACATTCCCATTGGCTTTGTAAAAAATACTAAAAATTTTAAAAGCCTACTATTGAAAGCCAAACAACAATTTATCTTAAACATGCTAGAGCCATTTTGGATATATAAAATAAAACCCTTTCTGTATTGTTCTGTATCTATTGACTACGAAACAAAAATAATTATAACATGTGCCAGCCATCAAATTGCTTGCTACTATAAATACCAAATTTATTATTTATTGATACAAAAAATTTCGTATTTCGCTAGTCTAAGAAATGTAAAGACGCAAAATAATGTAGCGCTAATATACATAATCAACAAATCAATGGCATGCCATTCTCTTAAATCAGTTAAATTTTATTTTATGTCGATAAGATAATTACTTTTGCTATAAATATTGAATCGTTGCCTATACCATATGTACAATGTCTACACACTGGCGAATCGTTCATCAAGGCATTTAAGTTAGTTGGCTTCTTAATTGAATTTAGCCGCTTGAAGTATTGATATACGGCTACTTGTCGCGGTCACGTCCTCCTCACGCAAAGATAAAAAACATATTCTTAAGGTTTTTTTTTAAGCGGTAGCAACACCAGCCAATTGTATAGCAACGTCATGTTTACTATTTATAATCGATACTACGAAAAGCAAGAACCATGCTTTCCTTATCATACTCTTACACTGTGTGTGTACACTATTTTTAGTTTTTACTACGGCAACTAACTGTGTTATCTTTTGTTAATAATTTAATTTTTATCAATCAATTTGTTAATCAAGTAAATTTGACTAACACGTGTTTATTCTTTTTTTTCTCATTACAGATCGACTTTAAACGAAACGTGTATTTGTTTTCTGTATTATTGATATATATTGAATTTGTAATTCTTGGTGAAACACATGCTGGCCTGTGATATTGGTACAAAGATAAATTAAAGAAAGTTAGAACTTTTGAATCCTTAATTCACACACACATAAACACAAAGAAATATGTCTCAAAATCAGTCATATTTCTGGCAGACAACCAGACATAATGTCTATTTGAAGCGTTCAGCCAAATTTCATATATTAATGGCATTGATGGCGGTGCTTACATTCTCTACGATTTGTCTAGCGGAAATGGATACGAACTCAAATATAAATAATCCGGTGGCACTGGGTGCAACTGTAAGTATCTTATGTAATTATGTTGGCTAAGTACACCATATAACGATCTATTCAGATTTTTCTAATTTTGTAAAGAATAAGCAGAGCGCGGATTTTAATGCACAAAGGAATCAAAAATATGCGTTTTAATATGCATCTAAAATTGCAAAATATGCATTGAAAACCACTAAAATATATAATTTTTAATAATTATTATAGTAAAACAGAACAAAAATATTAGAATTTTCACTTATTGCATTCTATTTTTCAAGTCCTCAAAAATGTGAGTTTCTCGATTTTGTCTCAAAAAGTTTTTGTACATGAAATTAATGCTTTTCGATTAAATTCCAGAGAATTGAAATTTCAGGAAACTTTTATTTCAATCGAAGGTAATGGAATGGTACGCACACGAGAACATGTTCCAGACTTACATACATACATTCTATATTATGAGGCAAAATTCTGGAACACTTACTAGTGAGGAAATCGAGAATTATGACGCTGTAACTCCTATGACTTACCGCTGATATTCTTACGTGCATGACTTCTGAATTTTACTAAATTAAAAAATACCCAATTTTTTTTTCAAATGCGTAATAATTTGCTTTACTAATAGATCGTTGTTATGGAACAATTTACCTTATTATAAAATTATTTAATTTTTTTTTTTTTCTTTATAGAATATTTCCGCTGATGAAAAACTGATCGTTAAACAAGTTGATGCCTTGGATGCTGCTGCAAATGAAATACCAACTCTTGAACCAACTAAAGCTGCGCCAAAACTAAAAGCCGGCGGCTTTCTCGATGCATTCACTGCATCGTTATCTGTAATATTATTTACAGAGTTAGGTGATAAGACATTTTTCATTGCAGCCATCATGGCCATGCGCCATCCGCGTTTAATTGTTTTTGTCGGTGCCATTTCGGCCTTGGCATTAATGACTGTACTCTCGGTGTTCTTTGGCATGGCGGCTACAATTATTCCTAAGGTGTATACGTATTATATTTCGACGGCGCTTTTTGCTATTTTCGGTTTAAAAATGATTTACGATGGTTATGTTATGAAGGCAACCGATGCACAAGAAGAAATGGAAGAAGTTCAAACTGATTTGCGTAAGCGTGAAGATGAGGTAAGTTCGTTTGTACTCCATGTACAATTGTGTAGTAGTAGTAAAAAAAATTTCAATTGTTAAACTGCAATTGTAACTCCAAATTGTAGTAGTATTTATTAATATTTTCAAATAGTTAGTATATATTTTCAAGTGTATAATTTAATAGTAATAACCTTTGCCAATGATTTCATTTAACAATTGCTTCAGCTACTTTTTGATTTTATTATTTATCTTAGACTTTGGTTGTAATTTTTCATTATATTATAAATTTTTCTAATTGGCAAAAAATTTGTGCCTTATTTAAATTGAACTAAAAATTTTGGTGCTGCTGCGATCACTTCATGTAAAAAAAAACACGCAAAATAATTAACCAAATACAAATACAAAATTAAATTGTATAAATATAATTGCACGCGGATATTGTAAATAACTGCCAACTACTATAAGAACAAACTTCATTATCATTTATAATTTATACCGCGTAAAACTCACTTAACTCACAATTCATCTGCTCATAAAATATATATAAGTAGTTACATTATGCTCATTTGTTACTAATACATTTTGGCTGATTTAGAATAGAGAAATTGTTTTTGACAGACCTGTTTTCCACAACGGATAGAAGCTACTAAATTAGGTTTCTATCATCAAATGTGATACATAGTATACACAATACAAAACTTGAAACTTTCAGTTTTGCTTAAGCTGTAACCATTAGCTGTTTATATGAATCGTTTCAAAAAATTTTCTCAAAATATTTACCTCTTATATGCCTTGTAACACTAAAGAGCATGTTCTTTTGACACCTGGCGGATGGCTTGAACTAGAATAAATTTGAATAGTTTTAAAGTATTTAATTGCTGCAACGCAAGGGAACAACAGCTGAAAATTTGTTGCTAATTTCTTTATAGTTCAGTGTTTCATAAAACGATTATATGTGTGCTCATGCACTAAGTAAAAATAACATTACAATCATTTGCTTACTAATATTTAATTTTTAAAATCATGCTATTGCATAAATGCATATTTTCGTAGTGCGTCACTGATATAGTTCGAATGACGTTTAAAAATTACAGGAAAATATTCAGAAAATAACAATAATATGGAAAATAGCACTTTACCCAAACAAGCGGTCAAATTCGAAACTTCTGTGTTATCAGCCTAGTACACAAGAGATTCGCTACAAAAATTTTCTGTTCTTATAAGTCAGGAAATTTCAATTTTAATTAACATATCAAAGAAAAGAAGCACTACTTACGTTATTTCTGTTGTCGCCTGAAAATATCTTAAATTCTAATAATTTCACAAAAGCAACATCCAATGCAGGTCTGTTTCAATTCGATTAAAAGCATAATTAAAAAAAGTCTCTAAGAAAAAAAACTTTTATTTTTAAATAAAAAGAATAACATCTTCAAAACAAAATTACAAGAATATTAATTTGGGAATTGAACCCAGAAAACTAATACCATGAGTACCTTAAACTTTCGCTAGACTACAATATATTTCAATTGAATAGATGTCTATTTAACACTATTGTGCATTATTATTATTGCAAAGATTTTTACACCAAGTTGGGTTGAACTCACTAGTTGATTCAATCAGCATCTCATTTTCTCAATTTCCTACGAAGTCTGTACATTTTTTTTTTTTTTTTGAAGCTATGACTATTTTCTGGTTTTTTGTTTTGTTTAAATATTTTTTTATGAAATAATAAGAGACAGTTGTAAAACAATAATAAACAACAATCAACAATATATTGATATTTCACCAATTTCTCTTAATTTATTCGCCTTACAAATAAGTTATTCAAATAGTACTTTAAAAAATTTCCTGTACCAGGGCACTGCGAAATAATAGGAACTAAAATTGCAAATTTACTTAACATCTTTCCAACTTCTCATTTAAAAATAAGCAACTACCCTCAGAAGCAGGCATACAGAGATTCTAGAATTTAAATTGAACATCTTATCTTTTCAATTGAACATCTTATCTGTTCCTGCACCGCCTAAGCACGAGACAGACAAAAATATCTCCGCTAACGATAGGCAATAACCACAATGAAAAGATCAACATTTAGTAATTAAATTATATGTAGAGTATTTGTGGTGTCACTGTGGAGCTCTGTAGTCTGTTTAATTGCCGCCACTCTAACCTTACCTAAGAGATTTTAAACAAAATTTTTTTATATATCTACAATTGTATCTATATTAGATTACAGTATCATGACATAGACTCATTTGATACGTCCAAGTAATTGGACTCAGCCATTTTTGAAGAAACTCTAAAATGTAAAGTTGATTTTTTTAATAAATCGGCTATCCCTTAGTTTAAATAATACAAAACTGGACTTGGAACTTTTGGTATTTATTGACTCAAATACTTTTTGTATTACTTAATTTCCGTCACTCTGGAAAAAATAACTAGAGTGGTCAATGTTCTTATGTTTTACATTTAAAGAGATATCTCCAATAGAAGCACCTTTTTTCTGTTTTAGATACCAGTAGAGAAATGCGCAAATATAGTCAAGCACACTTGTTATTGTCGTCGTCGTCGTGAATTCAAAATTATAAATTTAACACTTCATATCATTGTATGTTCACTTATAAATAAACAATTAAAATATCGTTTAGTTATATCTAAAGACAAATTAATTAAAAAAGTTGTACATATATAGCTTTAGACCAATTGGCTCAATTTAATACGTATTTGTTTTGTATTTTTTTTTCTTTTTCTCTCTCTATTTCCGCAACGTCGTACGTTATCCCTTTTCAATTGTATTTTTCATAAAAACAAAACAATTTTTGAATTTTGTAAAAATTATTCACCATTTCATCACCACTACAACAACAACAATCCAACCACAACCATACTGCTCCTTTCCAACGTTAAGTTGTTACGTGCTACACGTGGCAAATATGAAGACGCAGATACTAAACGTAAAAACAGCAATTCGGACAAGGAGGAAGGAGATACAGATGGCAGCGCAGGCGCAGCTAAGAATGCTCCAACAAACAATGCCACAACCAGTAATGCCGAAATCAAACATCGCCAACGTAAACAACTGAACAAAACTAATAATAATAATAATAACAATGGCTGTGAACAAAACAACGACGATGATCATGAGACGCGATCTAATGAAACCGACGTCTTCCTGGACGGCGAAAACATAAAAATGTCCAATATCCAACGTAGCAGCAACCCAAATCTTTCGTCGAACTCAGTCTCGAATCAAAAAAATAAAAATTGTGATGAATTTAGCGATAGTTCAACTTATCTTAAGCATAACTCAGGAGATACTCAGCACAAGCAACGTGGAAACTTGGCAAATGGTGGTGGCACCGCATTGGTGCACTCAGCTTCAGCGGTAGCCTTAACCAACAACTCTACCTCATCGGCGGTTGTGGGCGTTGGCACAATCACTAGTATTACACATGGCAACAGTAGCCATAGTTTGAACTCCATATCTGGTGGGCAGTCAAATGGCGAATTGAAACAAGTTGGCGGAAACAAGAAACGGGTTAGCATACAAATACCAAAAAAAATTTCAATCAAGATATCAGTTTCTTTGGTTTTTTTTAATTTCTTCAAAGCCTCTATGCTACAAGCCAAAACCAACACCATCATCATCAATATCCAATGTCATCATCATTTTATTCTTACATTCACTAAACTGCGTTCATCATTTTTTCTGTTTTCTTTCATTGTAGACCCTAAGTTTCTAAGTTTTGGTTTTTTATTTTTTGTTTTTTTTTTTTGTTTTTGAAAAAGGTTTCTATCAATATTAATTCCATTCCAAGGGATTTGATTCTTCAAAGTTTAATTTTTTTCCTTGTGTCATGAAATTGGATACCGGTACCGATTTCCAATTTATTGAAAAAAAATTAAATTTTGTAAGACCCAATTTTGATTTCCAGTTCCCTGGATTTGGCATCGAAAAATAATTATTCCTACCCACTTCTGGTCAGCTATAGCAAGGTAAAAATCATTTCACAAAGACAATTATAGTCAAGAGAACGTAAACCGTAGATAATTTGATTGAAGTGAGCTCCTTAAACTATGCAATTATAAATATTTTAATTTTGTATCCTAGTAAGTGGCGAAAACTTCAACTGTTTATATTGCGTAGTTTTCGGCTAATAGTTTGCTCTTTTGCCTATGCTCAACAGAAATACCTTAATTTGCTTAAATTTATCTGCTTGTATATATTTTATATTTATTTATTTTGATTATCCTGATTGTGAAAATGATTTTCACTATCTTGGTGCGTGTTAAATAATCTCAAAATCATTTCTTACTAAATAAACTCAAATTAAACATTTAAAAATAAACATCGCATAGTTGGTTGAAAGTGTAACTTTGTGTTTAAACTTACATAAATAATAAGTTCCAATATATAACTTAACGTTTTTTTTTTTCATAACTTCATAGTATATATATATGTATATCTGTTAATAGATGCATAAAGTCTCAGTTAAATCTTAGTTCCATATTACAAAATCTGGGGTACTTGTCCAAGGAAGAAATTTCGGGGTTCAAGGCCTCTCCCCAACAAAAATCAATTACTTAAAATTATGTTTGACTCCTTACATACAAATTCTAATGAAAATTTAAAGAAATTTCAGTCAACCTTTCCTTTTTAAATTTTATTTGGCAAATGGCAAAAAATCGCTTAACTGTTCTACTCGTTCTACAATCCACTTGTTGACAACTGGGGTCCTTAATCCTTAGGCAAAGGTTATGTAGTGACAAAAAACATCTTCTCAACCACAAGATAAAAACTGTAATTTTTGAATCAAACCATTTGATTCTGTGGGGTTGAGTTTATCATTAGTCCTGCAGATGTTAGAACGAAAGAGGGTCGGCTATAGCAAGCAATTCTAAACTTAATATCTGTGAGTGCCCGGACTAAAGTTATTTTTCTTTAGAAATGGATCAGATCAGATTTTCAAAAGTCAAACCGTTTCGTAGATATTTTGTCCGCACGGACTAATGACTGTCCATTTTGCCATGTTGAAACGTATCTAAAAACTTGAAAAAAGGTATGGAACTAATGCATATTTTTTTTTTTTATTTAAGGTATAATTTTCGTGTTAATCAACAAAAATACAAGAAAAAAAATTGTATTTACGTATTTCAAATCATAAAATTAACTAATTGCATATACGGATATTGTTCTTTTGTTTAAAGTATTTACTTAATTATTAGCATCATAAAAAAAGGAAAAAACATCAGCTTAACATATTCTATCTCCCCCAACCCCACCGCCATCACATAACACAAAAACTAAAATGAAATTAATTGTTTGAAGTGATCGTTTGTTCCCTTTCATATTTTGTAAAAATTTTGTATTTTCATTTGTATATTCTTATAAAAAATTTTTAGCTATTGATTTTTTCTTAAACGTGTCCATTTTTCATTGTAATTAAAAAAATTTATTTTTTTTTTGTCTATCCTGCTCGTATTTCCCCTGTTCATGCTACGCACGTTATTTAAAAATTAAATTCATAAATTCATTTTTTTTTCTTTCACATAATTTTTATTTATTTTTGTTTTCACAGTTTATTTTATTAATTTTTTTTGTATATTTATTTATTACAATTTTCAGCTGGAACGTGATGTTTCTGCCGCCCTAGTACAGGATCCAGAAAGTGGCGTTGTACGTAAAAATTCAAAGAAATCAGCATCCTATTTTACTATGCGCATTTTAATGCAAGCCTTCACTATGACTTTCTTAGCGGAATGGGGGGATCGTTCTCAATTGACTACCATTATTTTGGCAGCAAGCAAAGTAATCCATACAATCTATTTTATATGTTCGAATCTAAGTAAATAAATTTATTTTCTCTATTCTCACACGCAGAATGTTTATGGCATTATCGTTGGCGGTATACTTGGACACTCAATTTGTACTGGACTCGCAGTAATTGGCGGACGTTTTATTGCCGCTAAGATATCTGTACGCACAGTTACCATTGTAGGCGGCATTGTTTTTCTTGGATTTGCAGTCTATGCACTCATTGCTGCACCAGATGATTTGTAAAAAACAAATTACATACAGCAAGAGTTATTTCGCTTATTTAATAGTTTGATCATTACATAAAGTAGTAAAGTGATTGCATACACTGGTTTTGTTAATGCTGAAAATTGTTAAGTCATAATTATGTAACGTATCCCATATGTTTATATGTACGAGTTAGTAGTAATTTTCTTTTAAAGTGCCTACACAATTTTCAACTTGACATGCTGGATGTTGAAATCCATGACACTAAAATAGTTCAATATTTAATTTTTTTTTTTTTACAAAACAAAAACCCAAAAGATTCGATTTGAAAATTCAAACAAAAAAATTTTGTTTTAGTAAAAAAATAAGATCTATTAAGCAAAAAAGTTGCATAAAACCGTTATATGTTTATTGTTTGTTTCATTTTTGTAACCTATATTTTTGCCAAATTTACTTAATTAATTTAATTTGATATCCTCAACTTAATAATATAAGTGCTTTTATACTACATACTGCAAATTGTCACCCCATGAGGAACCAAAGTTATTTATAAAAACAAAAATAGGAACATTAAAAATGTCCATATTTTAATATAATGTATTACTCTCTTAAATATTGTTAAAGAAAACAACAAAATTCTCTTAAGATGTGCAAATGACGAGCGCAACATGTCCACCAAAACGCCCTTCAATATAATGTAAAAGCTATATACATGCACTATGTATATACATATGTATACCCTGTATAAGTGTTAAAGTAAACTTATGTCAAATGATGTTAAATGAAGTATTTTTTAAATAAATTGAAAAATAATTGTGTAGAAAAGTTTAAAAGGATTTTTTATTTGCGCCAAACCTGTTTTCGCTCAGATCATCGGTCGTTTTTAATCAAAAAATTATTATCTTAATTTTTAATTTTAAAGATCGTCATTTTATTTGTAAAAGAAAATAACACACAGGCAACTCAACGTACAAAATCAAAATTAACAATAAATCACAAAATAAAAAAAAAATAAAATAATTTACACAAATAATAATGAACATATAAATTAAGCTCTTCAACATGCTATGGAAACTTAAAAGCTTTTTTAATTTTTGAATTTTACACAAAGTACTTTTAGAACTTTAGCATAGGATCTTAATAATAAGTTCTATAATATAATTTAATTTGTTGATTTTGTTTTAGTGTTCACTTTTGCGTCATTGGATCACGATAGATACCCGTAAATAGCACTGCATTTGCAACGCGGTCATAAATAAGGAACAAAAATGGATGGTTACATTCAATTTTAGTTGGTTCGAGTGGTCGTGCCGAACGGAAGCTAAACAAGACTGTTGCTGCAGCAGCTGTGCTGCCTTTTTCATCAACTTCAATTTTGGCAACGTGTTTGGCATCACCGAATGTTATTTGAGATTCGCGGGAGAAGCCGCTCATATCAGCGTCATGACTGAATATTTTGTTGATGCCCATTTGACGGAGTATCTGAAAAATTATGGAAAAGATTTTTAATTAAATTATTTAAAATGTTAATGTTTGTATAACCCTCGACATAAAATTTGAGCTCCTTCTAAACAGATTCAATGTAAATAAATAATCCGACAAACAGAAGTTATTCATAATTTTTCGTTCTGGATTTTTCATCTTGAAATCTCAAGTATCAAAAAAACACAATCAAAAATTTTCACTTACCGGCACCAATTCCAAATTTTGTTCAAACTTGAACTTCGGGAATGAAACATCAATTTCACGTGCCATTCCATCCTTAAGCGCACTATCCAAAGTTTCAGGTGTCAACTTTGTTAGCACTTTCTCTAAAGCGTCCTTCTCAAAAGGTGGCAATATAATAACCATTGAAATTTCTGATTCTTTCTTCTCATCTTCCGATGTCAGATAGGGCATCTCAAGAACATGTGCTCCCAAACGCTCATCGGTGGCTAAGTTGTAGGTGCCACGCTTGTGCATCATCTGTACAAATGATTGTTTATCGGTTTTGGTGTAGAAAATTTCCTGCGATGTATTGTTGGGATCAAATTGACTCGCCCATTTACCCTTGAAATAAGCAGCATTGGCCAATACCAATTGTGTATCTGGAGTCACATCACCAGCGCTAAGCATCTCGGGAATTTCATTGCGTGTTACATTTGCAATCCAACCATTAATGTTTTCACGGCATTGTTCCGCCTTCGTACGGAAGTCCATTGATTCTAATTCATCATAGAAAATGCCGGTAATACATTCATGTAATTTAATATCCTCAGCAAAGAAGATTTTGTCAGCGGAAGCAAATTCCAGTGGCATTTTCTTTGAACGAATCGAACGCTTCATCTTCTCCACACGGTATGCATTGCTCACATGATTTTTATTTTTAGCCCAGCCCAAATTGAGTGCCTTTATAAGCTCCTGTTCGGTTGAACCTTTTGCACCAAAATACGCAAGCAATAGCGCATGATAAGTGCTGTATGGCGAGAAGAAAACATTTTCATTGGGCGTGGAACGTTGTATCGCATCTAGCATTGAAACACTGAAGGCCTGTTGACCACGATACAAATCAGAGTGTATAGTCTTTGGTATTTCACCAATTTCATTTTCGTCGAGACAATTGGACTGTGCTCGTACAACAGACTGCTGCTGTAATATTAACGCCATCGCCAAAAGGCTACTGATAAATTTAAACATTATGATGTCGTTGGGATTAGTCTGCAAATAAAAAAAAAAAATTGGAAATTATAATGACTAATTCATAGGAAGGTGCAATTTGTTTTTTTTTTTTAATTTAAAATACCCACACTCGCACTTGCATGTTTGTTAGCCTTGAAAATATTACGCGAATAACAAAATCTCCAAAATAAAAACATAGTTTTTTTTTCATGGGTTCACCGAAATCTTGGCAATGCTTTGCATACCAAACATAGGCAGACAATATATGACTGCTGATATACGAGTATTATATAAAAAAAAAATCAAGATTTACCACTTTTATTGCGTTGACATTAGATTTGACTAAAACGTGACACGTGCAGCTGTGTGCGTCTGTTTTGCTCAATCGAAACAAAGCTTTACTTAAAATCAGGTTTTATAGTTGCTCAGCTTAGGGGAATACGTATGAGCTGTGGATAAACCAATCTTGCGGCATTTCAATTTAAGCATTAAAATATCAAATAAATTGTACAAAGTTTGATTTTCAATTGACAAATAGATTATTAACATTTCATTATCAATTAGAGCTTTTGAACTGATGTGATGTTAGTATTTATTGCTAAAGAAAAATTAAGACTGGATTTATGTTTGAAACTGGCGACACCTACATTATTTAAATGTTAGAAATTCATAAGACTTTGTTCTGTGAAACACGTTTCATGCACTAACGTCAGAGGCTAGTTAATGAGGCTTATATATATTTATAAGTTGTAAATGGGTTGCATATCATTAAAAATATTTCTTTTCTTTTCTTCAACTAACAGATAATTTTTGCAAGGCGATTGTATATATAAGAAGTTATATTCCTTTAAATAAACACGGAAAAATCATAACCCCATAAAATGGAACAGGAATAATAAGATTTCTCTTATTTTCATCCAATAATATTGCCGTATTAAATCATAGAGAAGGAAAGAATTATTTTTACAACGAAGTGGAAATCCTTTTCATATATAAAACATTTTTATATTTCATTTGACTGGACAAAATAAGGTCATATTTTATATACCAATGCACACCACTTTTTAAACTTTTGTAAGATAAACATCAGCAGCTTTCTGTTGGAGCTGAGGCCATGGACACATAATATATAATGTCACAGAGCATCACCTTATACAATCAGAAAATTTTTTTGTATTTAGGTCTCAAATTTTTCAAACAGATAGCAACTAGTTCAAATGCACTTTGCGACTCGTTTTTAAACCGATTGCAAATTTCAAGTCTATATCTTATCTAAAACAATCCCCATATATTTTACTTTTCTCTAGTAAAGGCCACTGGCTTAAAAGTGAGAACTTCAATTACACAAGTATAACTATTGCATTATATCAGTTATGTTCGATTGTTGCAATGATGCAAAAATATTAAGTCAAAGAAAGCTTTTTGTTTCTTTTCACTTTTATATGAGTCACTAGCTATTCTTTTAACATCTTTTATCAAAATATTTTTAACAAAATAACTCATACTCTGTAGCTTCTGTGAAAACCACCCATGTGCATAAAGATAATACTTTTATCTCTTTGAACAATTGTGTAACTGAGGGTACAATAACACTTTTCACAATTACGCCAACAATAAATGCGAGTGGTAAGAAAATACACTAAATGCTACAAATGAAAAGTGAAAGTTGAACTTGTTTTCGCAAAAAAATAAAATGAGCAAAGATAAAATATGAAGAAATAAACTTTTTTTAATTTTATTATGTTCAAAAATTGCACAAATTGCCGTTAACAGATATAAACTGTGAATTTCATGATTATAGCCAACAACCATCATAAGTACAAACTACAGATGTTAACTAATGCAGACATCGACTTTGTTTATTTCTGACGTCACAGTTGCGTGGACTTTGTAAATATCATAAGAGTGAGTGATTCATCTTTATGACGAAGTTGTTGTTTGCAAAAATGTTGTTTGTGCAACCATGAAGCAGTTAATTGTTTTGTGCAGTTATGCCTCGAAACAATACAAATTTTTTAATGGCCTCCATAGTTATAAACAAAAAGGTGTAGGGCGATGAATATTTACGGATTGGTGCGTCTAGTAAGTGATATGCAGATAAAATTGTAAACTTTATTTTGAGATTTAAGCAACAGGAGCGGTTTCCCCATAATTTCGATGACGAATTTGAATAACGTTATATGTGAGTTTATGTACGTATCCAATATCCGGAATTCAAATGCATACGTCCAATTTTAATGCGGCAAACTGATTGAACTTACATGACCCTTTTTTTCTTAATACAAAACGCAAAGCATTTGCTACATTAAACGCCTCTTCTAAACAATTAGAATCAATCATTATGAATCAAAGGAATTCATTCTGCCGGACTCGCATATAAACGCTAAATAGATACCATTTTTACGGATTTTCCAAAAGCATTTAATGTGGTTTCATAGAATGCTCTTGTTAAAGCAACAATTTTATTTGCTTTTTGTCACATGAACAAAAGAAAATCTGACGAGCATGTGATTCTCTCCGACGTTCCTCAAAAAACTCATTTTTGGCCGATTTTTTTATTTAACGATCTTTTTTTTTAATAATTTACATAAAGTTAGACTTCACTATTCTATTCAATTGTTATTTCATATGCCCACCGTCAAGTTGGTGTTCGCAATTTAAATTCATAAAGCGATCTTAGCCTTACTAATCATAACTTGACAAAGTGCAAGCATATTAGCTCATGGAACTCAAATTGTTCTGACAGAACATTACATTTGTGGTAACATTCTTGAAACAGTCGATTCATTCGTCAATCTTGGAGTGTTTCTTGACAGTAAACTTCTTTTTAGTCACCATATTAAAATAATAATAAAAAAGCATTCATGTTAGGCACTTTGGAGCATAAGTTTAAAAATAAAAATACTCAACCTTGTGGTCTGCGACTTTTTTTTTGTGAGTAATATTTAACTAAGTGATTATGTTAACTTTTTATGCCTTATATATACCATAAGTTGTTTATCTTATATATTATGGCAGTGGTTTAAATGATTTGCATTTCAAAGTCCTCCAAAAGTAGTGCATACGTCAGAAATAGTTACATATTTAACACTTTAATTGTTTGCTTCTCCATAATAATTCATTGTTCAAGCCAGATTAACAAAAATTGGCATGAATAAGCTCGTTAAATCAATCGAACTGAGTCATATTTTTAACTAGCATAAAATTAAATAAGTCAACACGGAATCATCATGACAAACAACTCAGCCGAATGACAAATCTTATATCATTTTTCTCTGTAATAAGTAGTTTGTAACGCTTGAGTAACTTAATAGTTCACCGAGACAAACTTTAACAAGAAACTCTTAAATCAGAGCTGAAGTCAAAGAGTTTATATTCTACAGTACACGTCTAAAGAAGTAAGCAATATCATGAACATTTCTTGTACCGAAAGGACATCCATATTTGCCGTGATTTTTATTAATTATTCGCTCTTTAGACTTACTATAGAATTACATATATCTCTTAATTAATTTATAAAAATTAAAAATATTTTTTTAAATAAATCGGTAGTAAATGTTAGTGCTTGTTTTTCAATTACTGTACATAATAGAAATGTATTAATCATTAACAATGGTGCTAATGCACTTATCCACTAATGATGGTACTAATGTGTTAGTGCGCGAAACTAATGCATTATTGTTTCTTTAATGATATACAATATTATTATTATTTTTTCGTGAAGCTAACACGTGCATATTTCAAAAAATCGTTTGACATTTCTGACGCTATTACTAAATGAAATTCAAGTAACACTTTTTAGTTTGATCTGCTTTTATTAATTATGCTTTTTTCAAGAGCTTAATACTATGTTGTCTCAATCCACCAAGTATTTCTAAAATCCTTGCTTCAATTTTATACCAAACTCATTATCGTCTAAATGTTGCATGGTGCAAAATAAAGCCTAAATAGTGCTTTGGAAAGAATACTTATATTCTGAGGTTTACCAAAAGATTAAAAAACAATTATATTTTTTGAATGTATACTAAAGCTACAAAAAATTTCTAAACCAACATCAACTAATCACAACCACTTTGGGAATTCCAAGCGCGATAGCGTAAACATATAATTAAATTATAAATTACTCGTAAACTTAAAGGCTACACATCTGCTCAGAAATCGTTATCGAATGAGATCGCTATTTGAATATTTGAATGAACTTGAATAATTCATAAAATGTTGAACTTGAAACTATAAATATTTACATGGTAATTTCTTGAACTCGAGTAAAAAAAGGGCGCAACAAAAAATTGTATCGTAAGAAAAGAATTAATTCAAGATCGTACTACACTTGTCGCCTGCTTACGCGTTTCTTAATTATTATATTTCAAAACTAAGTTTATCACTGTTTTAAATTACTCACTTTAAAATAGATTTAGTATGAGTAAGTTCTGAAATCCCCAACGATAACATCATTTAATTTAACGCTTGGAATTTTTCTTTTGTTAACTTGTTGTTTGTAACTTTCAGCTCATATCTCTTGGCATAAATTAGATTTATTTTCTTTAGCGGTTTTTCAAATGCAATTAGTTTCACTCAGTTGGCATGACAAAAATAATATATTTTGCATAAATTACTCAACGGCATTAATAATTATATTTTCGAGGAAGAAAACTTATTTAATGATTTTTAATTGAATTCACACGGTGTTCTCGGTGTTGAACTTAAAAGAAAATAACAGCAACATTTACTGTTATTATTTATATCTTATTTATATCTTAGAAAATATTAGAAAACGCTAGTTTGAGGATCGGGAAAATTTATAATTCAATCATTGACATTTTTTAACAAAAAAAAACACTTAATTATTTGAAATATGAATTTTTAAAATTAATTTTATTTCTCAGAATCCGAATAGGCAGTGAAGGTTTTACGTATAGGCTGAGTAAGCTACCCTAGGACACCTACTTATACAGGATAAATTTTGAAGTTGATGGCCTTTTCGTTTTTTTTTTTTGTCAGGTTTTCGGAATATGTCATAAAAAAACACCGATTTTGACGACCATTGAAACAAGAAATACGTTGATGTTGGAGAGAATTGATGGCACTCGCTTAAGACCGAGCTCGATGAAAAACTTATGCGGAAGTCCTATGCTCCGTGAGGTGATAGAGGACATGAAAAAGCAGAAGTAAATTGAAAATGTTCTGAAAACAGTCTGAATGTATTAAATTAAAATGTACAATTGTACTTAAAATGCCATCACTGGTGACTTTATATGATTTTTTTGATTTATTGGTTTATTATTATAATTAAAATTAATTTGCAATTATATAGCTTGCTTCTATTGTTAGCTAGATGTATGCATTTTGTCGTTTAAATTAAAATAAAAAATAAAATTTATTATATGTAATATAAACAACTAGAGATTATTGTTTATAAATGTTAAATTGATAATTGGATTGGTAGGTATGGATTATACTTGTTCAAATACGTAATGCGCGACACACTTCGTTAAATATTGGGTCAACAACAACAAGTACATATGTATATTGTACAAATAAGGCATAAATTACCCCAACTGTTATGTGCTATTGTTGTTAAATATTGTTAACCATTGTTTATTGTTGGTTTTTTATTTTTCATTAAACAACAGTTTGGCGATGTATTAAAAAAAAACCCATTCCCCAAAAGAGAAGTAGTGATAGTGGGAAGAAATATAAAAAAGAAACAGTCATTGCGCATGCGCAACAGCGCGTGCAAGACAAACCTTTTAAGGGGTATGCTAGAAAATTTATAGTGTTACAGGAAGAGCAATGTAACAAAGAAGAGGAAACGTTGGTTTTATTTATTTCGTTTTTTTTTAATTAATCAGCTTAATTAAGATAAACAAGAAAAACGTACAGATGTTGTAAGTAATTTGTAACAGACCAAATTCTAACACAAACTTGGATAATGAAATTTTAAATTTTTAGAGTTCCTCATCGATCCGATTACCACATTAACTTCTTTCGTTCACTAATACATAAGTATCACTATTAGTAGTACTATTGGCACCACAATTAGTGGGTTAGTTAGCGTTACTATTAGTACTATTAGTATAATGAAACGATTAATACAAACTGATATTAGAAAATAAGCACTGTTGTACAACAATCTTATTTTTAAATATATTTTATGCCATGCAATTAGTTATAATAGATTAAGAAAAATAACTCTTCAGTAAGACTAAAGAATGAAGAATTCATAAAAATCACTGGAGCTATGGAAGTCCTTAGTATACACTAATCAATAGTGACCACTTGCTATCAGTGAGCATTAGTGTTAAAAGCTCTCACTATTGGACACCAATGAAATCACTAATATACTTATTAAAAAGTTATGAACACTTATGAAAATTGAATATTATATCGAAAACCTTGTCATTTTTAAACTACGCAACATGTAGATTTTTGAAAATTAGTACAGAGGTTTACTATGTCTTAATGCAATCTTTATTAAAAATAAAAAGATATTACCAATTCAACATAAAAGTGCTCAGTTTTAAAAAGAACAAAAATTTTTTTGTAATCAATTTCTTAGAATTTTGTTGGCTACTAAAGTGAAATTTTCAGTATTCCTGGAATTGAATTATCAAAACATTTAATTGTCTAATCTTCAGAAAAAAAAGTACCGAAATATTGGAAAAAATGCGATTATAAAAAATACGCTTTGTTTCACAAAGATATACTAGAGATATTTACATTATAAAAACTTCCCAATTTCCCATTTCGCTGAAACAGCACTTGCTGGAAAATTTAAGCTCGTCAGAACACATAGATTTTTTGAGCATGACTAGAGACGACGTGCAATAAATTATTCAAATATCGTTGCTCTGGTTTTCCATCTGAATATTTTGTTTTATGAAAAATATAATAACTAACAACTCATTTCTATACTTTATTTCCTACCTGGGCATAGCGTCAGTAAAAATACAGTGAAAAAAAACTTATTTATTTACTCTACTGAAGCGAATTTCTGCTGATTTTTAGAGCAAGAAACAAGGGCTATGTATTCAAAAAACATTATCGGGCTTTCAAACAGTCGACTTCACGCAAATCAGACTTTGGGGGATTCAAACAATTTTGGCCATGTAAAAAAAAAATACAAAGCGGTACAAAAAAATTTTGAAAAAAAATTATTCCACTATTATCGTACTTTTGCTCAGAAAATAAAACATTAGTCAATTTTACCGATATCTAAGTTTTTTCTGACTTGTTTAATGTTTGTATATACTATTTAATACTTTTCGACTGTTATCGATATCTTTCTATGGTATTCAATACTTTTCGATTATATTCGATAACATTCGAACTTGATGGACTCATTCAGTTCTTTCTTATGATTAATAATTTAATTTTAGCTTCAGATCAAGTTTCACTTCTGGTGTGTGCACACTTTCTTTTTTATAACTTTTAGCATATGTTATAAAATGCATTTGTTATTAAAAATAAAAAACATTATCTCTCTTACTTTCACAACTTAATTAATTACTCTTTTTGACGATTTTGACTTATACAAAAATATAAAATGACACAGAAAATTTTTATTTGTGTAAATTTGAAAACTTGAGTTCAAGCTGAAAAATGCGTATAGCTTATTTTCAGGATTCTTTATAGCAAAACTTTTTCGTAAAAGCTAGTGACATTTTTAACAAAAAAATAAAATTAGGTATTACAACTGTTTTACCATAAAATGAAATAAAAAGTAAGCAAATCTTATGTGTGTGACATTAATCAATAAATCACTGTCTTTAGGTGATAAACTTTGGGTCAAAGCTAGTGATAGTAGAAATTATTTGAAAAAAATGTTGTTTATTCTCAATAAAAAATAAAAGTAAGCTCTACTGATTGGAGTTTTATTTTTATTTCAGCAGAGAAGACTCAATGAAAAATCAAGAATGGCAAAAACAAATTATTAAAAATTTAATATTCTTTTTATTATTGATGTTTTGTATGTGAAAAATCTCTCACTTTTTGTTGTAAAATAACATTATTCTGAAAATATCAGTGAAAAGCAAATTAGCTAATTCCCATTCTCGATTTTTCGTTAAACCATTTAATTTTATTCATTCTTAACCATATAGAACAGTAGGATTCAAATTTCTACGATATGCGGAGCTCTACATAATATCATTAGGCCAACATTGAAATGGTTAAATTTTTATTAATATTATTTTTTATTATATTATTAATATCGACAATTTTGAAAAATGAAATTAATTTGGTCTTAACGTTTTGATATAAATAAATAATAAGTTTGGTGAAATTTTTATCTTGCAAAAAAGCAAAAACAGTAAATTCAATCGAAAACGTATAGAGCAAGAATGTAATGCTTTTTTGCGATAGTGCTATTTGTTTCGCATCTGTTCGAATGAGTTTTAACAGACAAATTTTCAAAGCGTGCAAAAATGGCGCCATTAAAAAAAAACATTATGACAGGGTTAACTAACAGGGTTGAACAATAGCAAAAAAGTTTTTCATTCAAAACATCCGGAAAACTGTAACGAACTTGAAGAAAATTGCAAAATACACGCATATACATTTGTATGTACATATGTATGTATGCACATCATTTATAATTACAACAACAATATGCACAGCAGTAACAATTATATTACCATAATAATAACAATATCGAATCAAGTGATGTAGGGTTTTTCCCAATACTAAAAGCTGTCCATTTTAAAAGCACTGTCCACTCCTGCACTCCTCTCTCTCCTCACATATTTAACATCGTATTATTTGCAATCATTTGAACTTCTGCCATTATGCGATAAGTTTTTGTATAATTTATATGCATATGTAGTAGAAAAAAAATAATTTTATAATAAATAGGTAATAGGTACTCAATATTATAATGAAATTGTAATTTTTTTAAACCAAAACTAATATTTTAATTTGTCAAATTTTGTAAAGAGTACACTAGTTGATTATATAATAAAGTCGACTGTTGTTGATTTAGACTACCGTTTAACCGGTCCGCCCAAAAAAATGCGAACATAAAAAAATTCCCCATAATACTCGCAAATCAATGCAACAACAATAACGCAATGCATACGTCAGACGTTTGTTAAATATTAATATCACTGACAAGGAGATTCGACTCTTTGAAGCTCAAATTACTTGCACTACGGCTTAATTTTATTATCATTGTTTTCTTTTTTAAATAATTAAATTCGGTAACTCACTTGTGCACGCACTCTTTGCAAATGTTATGACTATTTCGCTTCAAATCTTGTGTTCAACTGGTTGGCGCTGCTTGTCTGAGTCTTCGATGTAGACTTGAAGTTGTCATTTTAATTGTCCAAGCCGGTATGTACTAAAGCTTTTCGCTCTTGCTCTCCCGTTGGCTTGGCAATAACATTAAGCTTTTTCGATGAGATTAAATTGTTATGAGCAATTTTTATGATTTAAAATACTAATTAAATGCAGAAACGCTGGACTCCAGCAGAGAATAATAAATTGGTATGTAGTCTCAAGTGGTAAATCTCGAAATATTATACTCGCAGTGACCGTATGGTAAGTTTACTTTAAAAGATGGGTTCCCAAGTAAAAGCACTTTATCGAATACATTCATAACTTGAATGGGTTGGTTACCGCAGTGTTGGGATTTGTTTAGTTGCCACTGAAAAAATGCATATTGTTAGGAATTAAGTTATTTATTATTGAATTAAATATTTTCTTACCTATGCAAAATGCAAGCTGCATTGTTATGTTTTGTTTATTTTTGGTACACGGTATTGGCACCTGTAAGTCATCCTGAAAATACCACAAGTGTCAAAAAGAAATATGTTCCCAGATTTGTTAGCAACACTGTTGGGTGAAATCAGGGTTATTATCATCTCTGCGTTCCAACAATCTTTGTCGCTGCCACTTATGGAAAAGCCAGCTGCATTGCTAATTATCAAATTTTTTTTATTATGGTTATTTTAATGACGTTTTGCATTTTAAACTATCATGTTTTTTTTATTTATTTTTTTAGTGTAGTTGAGCTTTTTTTTTTTGATTGGCTCCTTGTTTTGCCAAATGTGTAATCTTTTATTTTTGTTCTCTTGACCCAACGCGGCATAACAAAAATCTCACTAAAACTGCAACCTAGCCGCTACGAACCCTTATACTATATTCAACTATTCCAACATTTTTTTTACACAATATTAATAATTTAATAAAACCTGAATATCATTTATTCATTCACAGCATTTTCAACATTTTTCGACATTCATAACAGTTATTCGATTTTTTCAATGTACCTAACTTTTTCAACATTTATCAACATTAATCAAATTTTTTTATCGGTTTGTATTTACAATTATTTTCACTTCCCAACATTTTTCGAACTATCAACATTCTTCAACATTTCTCGACTGTATCATTATTACCTACTATTTCAGCATTTTTCGAAACTTCAATATTTTTAACTTAATCAAAATTTATCCACTATTCTAACATTTGTTAACTTTTTCGAACACTTTCAACATTTTTTAATTTTTGCGACATTTTTAGATTTTTCAACATTGCTGAACTATTCGACATTATTTAACTTATATACATTTTTAACCTTATCAACATTTTACGAAACTTATCAACATTTTAAACTTTATTCAACTGCTTTTTATAAGAAAAAATAACGAGAAACAATTGGGTAAAATAAAATTTCCCTTGTGTCAATCACTGCCAACTTCACAAAGTGAAAATTTTCTGTAGCTGTGTAGTGTGAAAATTGTGTTACTCTGTAAATTTATATTTAAAAATGCAGTAAAAAGTGAAATTTATTAATTAAAAATACTCGCAAATGGCGACCCAAAAGCCCGGCGAATGGGCAAATTCACTTTTGGCCCGTTTTGAAGATCAGGTGAACGAAAAAAACGAATTCAAATTGCGTTCCACCCAATTTTCACTGAAAGTAACGCAGAAAATCTGTCAAAAAAAATCCCTATCGATTGAAAAATATCCCAATTGTGCGAGTGCAACGGATGATGTGCGAAAGAGTTGGCATACATTTGTTATTGTTTTGGGAAATTTATTGTTTACGTTCTGTGCGAGTGCAACGGATGATGTGCAAAAGAGTTGGCATTCATTTGTTATTGTTTTGGGAAATTTATTGCTTACGTTTTGTTTACATGCCGGTGCCACATGTTGCCGGTTGCATTATATCAGTCGAACACGTGAAAGTGGTTTTTATGAATGGGCCTATACATTTCATTCATTAATCTCGAATGGCTTGGCACAATATACACAAAATAAAAAGCTTTTGCGCTGACCTCGCAAGAAATTGCAATTATCAAATTTATTACTGTTTAAGAATATTGAATGATCCTCAAAATTACTTAAAGAGCATACTACGAATACTTTCAATTGATTTCCAAACATTTATTAACTATTTTATTTTTCTGCTTTTTCCAAGCTCCCAAATAAAATTGGTCCCTATGGCACACAAGCGCGTCTAAATCAGGACCAATTGATAGCATGTCTTATACACATTTCACGTTATCGCTTTTCGCTGGTCATATCAGGCCTTACGAAAATGCTGCAGCGTGTCAACGAAGTGGCTTTGCAAACTCGTCATGAGCCCGAACGCTGCTATTATGAATCTATCATTATTATACTAAGCACATTGGAACGTTGTCTGACCAATCAGTCTAAAGATACCGCACGGTTCGAAGAAGCCATGAATGTCAAGCTATTGCTACGTGAAATCTCTCAGTTCATCGATGTGCAAAGCGATAACAACCCAAATGCGGCACAGCTTAAAGCACTCGCCTCGAAAGTGCTATTTGCTCTATCGCAAAATCATTTCTCTGCGGTATTTAATCGCATTTCAGCGCGCATTCAAGAACTTACCGCTTGTTCAGAAGAAAATCCCGACTACAGCGACATTGAGTTAATACAACATATAGATATGGATATGGTGAAATTGACCAAATTGTTGCAAGGTAAGTGAGAGATTTTTGGATCTATGCATGTATTAACACAAAATTTTAATTTGCAATTACTTTACAGAAACAATTACAAAGTTTCGCTCGAAGAAGGCACCACCACTGGTGCTCTTAAACTCATTAGAGCGTGCCATTTGGAATTGGATTGAATATCATCCACAAGAATTTCAGGATCTGCAATATGGCATGAATCGTGATATTTCAACGTAAGTATTAAAACAAAGTGTGAAAAAATCTCACATTTTGTTATGAAGAGTCTTTCAAATTAGAATGACAGTCCGAAAGTTTAACATGAAAAATATAAGTCTAATCGCTCTACTTGTGACTGTCACTATGACAAGTCTACTAGCCTAATAACTAGATTTTTTAAACTTATAAATATAACTCTACAATGTAGAAATGCTCCTTAACAATACATATACATACATATGTACATATTATGTTTATTAAATAAATTTTCAATAAAAAACTTCTCAACTTTTAGCTGTTGGGAACCATTACTGGATTTTGTTGAAGCCTATAAATCAGAAAACAAGAAAAGTAAAACAACTGTATGGCCCTTGCAAATGTTATTACTAATATTGAACCCAGTAAGTTATTGTTATACTTTAAAAGGAAATATATAGATTAATTGACTCAATACTTTTTTCGATTTTTTAGGCCTGCTTGGAAGCCAGTGTCAATGAACTGCAACAGTCCGAAAAAGAAAAGGATAAAGAAAAAGATAAAGTACAATCTAAAGTGCAGTCAGCCTCACGCGATAAAGAATTTTTTGCCAAACAATTTATTGAAAGTGTGAAACGCGGCCTTGGACCACATTCTCCCTCAAAGCAAGTCACAGAATCGTCTGCCATCACATGTGTAAAGCTTTGCAAAGCCTCAACCTACATAAATATCAATGATTCCAATAATGTGATTTTTAAATTGGTCCAATATGTTATCAACGACTTAAAGGCTTTACTCTTTAATCCTGTTAAACCATTTTCGCGTGGGCAAGGCTATAATTTTGCTGATATAGAGCTGATGATTGATTGTTGGGTTTCATGCTTCCGTATAAATCCGCACAATATTGAGGCGTTAAAAGTTTGCTTAAATCTCTCGTCACCACAAGCGTATCATTTTGTTATAGTATGCGCGTTATTGCGGTTGGTTTAAATATTTCAAACAATCATTTACTATAGCTAACTTTTTTGAACTTACAGCTTGGCACACATCTACGTTGATTTTCGTATGCAAAATAAAAATCCATTTCGCATTGTAAATCAGCCACGACTTGCTTGGTGGCCACAAACAGATGTCGTGCACTATCGCTCAGCAGAATTGAGAGCGCTTTTCACAGACACGTTAAACAAAGCAACACAGGGTTATATTGCACACACACCACTGCGTATGATCACCTCTTTGACTTTGAAATCTAAGGACACCCAGAAGGGCTTAACGCGCGCCGAAGAAGGTCCAGCGCATAAAATGCTTTTACTGTTATTGGTGCGCTTGATACATGCAGATCCTACCTTATTGTTAAATGTAAGTATATCTCAAAGGTAAACTCCTGCGTTTATCTTAAAAAATATTTTTCTCCTACTCCACAGACACAGGGCAAAGTTGCCCACGAAGTGCAAAGTTCTACTCTTGAATTAATCAATGGCTTGGTTAGCTTGGTGCATCAACCTACTATGCCAGATGTTGCTCAGGAAGCAATGGAAGCTCTACTTGCTCTACATTCACCAGAAAAAATTGAAGTCTGGAATCCAGAGGCCCCAATAAACACATTTTGGGATGTCAGCTCACAAGTGCTTTTTTCGATATCACAAAAACTTATACAACATCAAATTGCTAATTATACTGATGTTTTGAAATGGTTGCGTGAGATTCTAATTTGTCGCAATACTTTCCTACAACGTCATAAAGATTATGCGCACGTTGGCAGTCAAATTGCAATATGCAAACAAGCTCACATTAAAATGGAAGTGGTGTTTTTCATGTATTTATGGTCAGTGGATTTAGATGCAGTCATAACTTCACTTTCGTGTTTTGGATTACTCTGTGAAGAGGCAGAAATTTGTTGTGGCTCCGACGAGTTAACTGTTGGGTTTGTTATGCCAAATTATCATATATATCAGGACTTGGCGCAGCTGTCCACAGGTGGAATAATTACTGTACATGATTATTAACTTTTTAAAATTTTAATTTTTTTTTTGCAGCCAACACTGATACCATTTGTTTTTACGAGAATGCTCATGGCAATGCAGGAATAAGTAAGCTTAATCTTATAGCCTTATGAGTTGCTGGTTTAATTTATTTATTTTTTGTTTTATAGGTCGCATGGTTTTGCAGAAACGTATCATGACTTTACTGCGCAAGATCGAACACTGTGTGCATGGCGTACAACCTGCTTGGGAGGAGACCTTCAGGTAACTACTTTTTATACTTAAAAAATTGCTACGTGCTTATATCGAAAGTGCAGAGAATGGGGTAAGGCTGTAACATTCAGGCCTGTGTACGTTCAAACCTTATTTTATAGATTGAAAATTTAATGCAGCGCAAAGTGGGGGTTTTCCCTTTAAAAATTTCGATTCCATATTGGATTTTGATATCCAGTTAGTTGCAATTTTATCGACAGATTCGGTTTAACCTACTCTATGGATGTGAAAATTGAGTTTTCATAAATAATTTATATAGTTAAATATGATTTAAACTTCTGCTTTACAGAAACTGGGAAGTTACCAGCCGTGTTCTGCAAACATATCCGAAATGTAAAACAGAAGATGGTCAAGCGGAAATGTTTCACCGTGGTGTTGGCAAACGACGTGCAAGTCATCAAAGTTCTGAACACGACCTAGAAGAACAAATAACGGAATGGGCCAATATGACTTGGTTTCTACTTGCACTAGGCGGCGTATGTTTACAACGACGTACTTCCAGTCGGCAGATATTGCAATCACAAAATCACGCATCGTTGGGCTCTCTTGGTCAGAACTCATTGTACTCGTTTTCGAGTTCTACCAGTTCCGGGCGTGGATCCCTACATCCAAGCACAATTTCGCTAGCTAGTGCCATACCAGCACCACCGCAAGATGTGCAATATTGTCCAGTAACACAGTAAGTAATACCAAATTATCGTTAAAAATTTTGATTCACATTTTATTACGCTTTTTGTTAGATTCATTGGCCAACTATTGCGCCTTTTAGTTTGCAGCAACGAAAAAATTGGTTTGAATATACAGAAAAATGTTAAAGAACTTGTTGGTGAAGAAATGTCAACACAGCTGTATCCTATACTGTTTGATCAAATACGTGCTATAGTCGAAAAATTCTTTGATCAGCAGGGTCAAGTCAGTGTCACCGATATAAATACGCAATTTATTGAACATACAATTTTTATAATGAAATCAATTTTGGATCCAAAATCCAATAAAGACCCTAACAACGATCAACCATCGCCTTCTGAACATCTGGGTGTTACTAGCATTGAGGGTATGATGCTGGGCATTGTGCGTTATGTACGTCATTTGGACATGACTGTTTATGCAATACGTATTAAAACTAAGTTATGTCAATTGGTTGAAGTGATGATGAAACGTCGTGATGATTTGGCTTTTAGGCAAGAAATGAAGTTTCGCAACAAATTGGTAGAGTATCTTACAGATTGGGTAATGGGTACATCACATCAAATTGCACCGCCAAGTTCAGCAGATGCTTCTATTATTACAAAGTGAGTTAAAGTGATTTTGGCGATTTAATTAATTTCTTCGAATCTTTATACTTGTAGCACATCAATGATATTCCGTGACTTAGATCAAGCCTGTATGGAAGCAGTGGCGGCGTTGTTGCGTGGTCTTCCATTACAACCCGAAGAATCGGACCGTGGAGACTTAATGGATGCTAAAAGCGCACTCTTTTTAAAGTAGGTTTTTTGATTTTAAGAGAGTTACGGGAACCGAACAAATTATTACTGTGCAAATATGAGGTTGTCCTCATACCATGTTAGGTCTGCGATTTATTTTTTTGGCCAAACGGCATTAAAAAATAAACACTAACGAAAATATTGGTCCCCGCAAGACAAATTATTTCAAAATTGAATTTGGCAGAAGAAGTGGCTGAGTTAAATAACGTTGCCCAATATTACATATATATTTTTTAAATGCATTAACTTGTTAACCAAATTGAAACGAAACTTAATTTTTATTTTAGATACTTCACACTCTTCATGAATCTCTTAAACGATTGCATCGATAGCTCTGAAGCCGAAAAGGAATTAAATAACCCACCATTACTACCGCCACGTCCACGCATGGCAGCTGGTAAACTAACAGCACTACGTAATGCCACCATACAGGCAATGTCAAATTTACTTGGGGCTAATATCGATTCAGGATTAATGCATTCTATTGATTTGGGCTACAATCCTGATTTGCAAACACGTGCTGCTTTCATGGAAGTGCTTACACAAATCTTACAACAAGGCACAGAGTTTGATACACTTGCAGAAACGGTGTTAGCCGATCGCTTTGAACAGCTCGTGCAGTTGGTCACAATGATAAGCGATAAGGGTGAACTACCCATTGCAATGGCGCTAGCAAACGTTGTGACGACATCGCAAATGGACGAGCTGGCACGTGTATTGGTTACACTGTTCGATGCAAAACATTTGCTATCTCCGCTACTATGGAACATGTTCTATCGTGAGGTTGAGGTTTCTGATTGCATGCAGACGCTGTTTCGTGGCAATTCACTTGGCAGCAAAATAATGGCATTTTGTTTTAAAATATATGGCGCAAGTTATTTGCAATGTTTACTGGAACCACTAATACGACCGTTACTAGACGATCCAAACACAAGTTTCGAAGTTGATCCGGCAAGGTGAAATATTTTTCAATTGGTTTATTTCATATATTTGTATTTATATCGCTACTTTAGGCTTGAACAATCAGATGATTTGGATAAAAATCGCATGAATCTCATAGCGCTTACGCAAAAAGTTTTCGATGCCATCATTAATTCTGCTGATCGTTTTCCACCACAGCTGCGTTCCATGTGCCATTGTCTCTATCAAGTGCTTAGTAAACGTTTTCCTAATTTATTGCAAAATAACATTGGTGCTGTAGGCACTGTGATCTTTCTGCGTTTTATAAATCCAGCCATAGGTATGTAACGCTATAAGAAGTATTAAATCCTTATTATGAAATTTCTTTTTACAGTTTCCCCGCAAGAATTAGGCATTGTTGTCAAGCAGGTGCCAAGTTCAGCTAAACGTGGTTTGATGTTGATGTCGAAAATTTTGCAAAATATTGCTAACCATGTTGAGTTTTCAAAGGAGCAGCATATGCTTTGCTTTAATGATTTTTTGCGCGATCATTTTGAAGCTGGACGTCGTTTCTTTATACAAATTGCTTCTGATTGTGAGACAGTTGACCAAACTTCGCACAGCATGAGCTTTATTTCGGATGCTAATGTGCTGGCCTTGCATCGTTTGCTTTGGACTCATCAGGAGAAAATTGGTGATTATTTGTCGAGTAGCCGTGATCATAAAGCTGTTGGACGTCGTCCATTTGATAAAATGGCTACATTGTTAGCGTATTTGGGACCACCTGAACACAAGCCTGTAGATTCCCAGTAAGTGTCAGTATAAATTTTTATGTCACTCTACTAATAACTGCTTTTCACCTTGCAGCATGATGTTCTCATCTTATGCCCGTTGGAGCTCCATTGATATGTCTTCGACCAATTTTGAAGAAATTATGGTTAAACACCAAATGCATGAGAAGGAGGAGTTCAAGACATTGAAGTCAATGAATATTTTTTATCAGGCAGGCACAAGCAAATCTGGGTATCCGGTGTTTTACTACATCGCCAGACGTTATAAGTAAGCATTTAATTTTAAATCAAATCTAGTCTTAGACAATCTTCGTTTCATAGTTCAGTAAAATATAAAATTTAGACACTGGACTTTTGTTGCTTTCCTTACATACATATCTAAAATTAACTTCCTTACTTTAAACTTCTTAAAGCAAAATTGAATCTTTCTTGCGCAATTTTAATTTAGTAAGCATACTTAATTTATTTTCCTTACAGGATTGGTGAAACAAATGGCGATCTACTTATCTACCATGTTATTTTAACACTAAAACCATTCTGTCACTCACCCTTCGAGGTAGTAATCGATTTTACACACACGTGCTCTGATAATCGTTTTCGAACAGAATTTTTACAAAAATGGTTCTATGTTTTACCAGCTGTAGCTTACGAAAATGTACATGCTGTTTACATTTATAACTGCAACTCATGGGTGCGTGAGTACACAAAATTCCATGATCGCATTTTAGCACCACTAAAGGTAATTGAATTAATTTGTTGTTTTTTTTATTATAAAAAGTAAAATTTCTAATTTTAGGGCAATCGTAAACTGCTCTTTCTTGAATCTCCCAATAAACTAAGTGAATTTATTGATGCTGAACAACAAAAATTGCCTGGTGCTACATTATCGCTGGATGAAGATCTTAAAGTTTTCAGCAATGCACTAAAGCTAAGCCATAAAGACACTAAAGTAGCTATAAAAGTTGGACCCACCGCACTGCAAATAACATCAGCAGAAAAGACCAAAGTCTTAGCGCACTCAGTGCTGCTCAATGATGTTTACTATGCTTCAGAAATTGAAGAAGTCTGTCTGGTAGATGATAATCAATTTACGTTGTCTATAGCCAATGAAAGTGGGCAGCTTAGTTTCATACATAACGATTGCGATAACATTGTACAAGCCATTATACACATACGAAATCGCTGGGAACTGAGTCAACCAGATTCTGTAACAGTACATCAGAAAATACGCCCAAAAGACGTACCGGGTACGCTCTTGAATATGGCACTACTTAACTTGGGATCATCTGATCCAAATTTGAGAACTGCAGCATACAATTTGCTCTGTGCGCTGACAGGAACATTTGATTTGAAGATTGAGGGACAACTACTTGAGACGCAAGGTAAATAAGTTCACTTAGAAAAAGACACAAATGGTAACGCATTTTTCCCCTATTCAGGTTTGTGTATTCCTTCCAATAATACAATTTTCATCAAATCCGTTAGCGAGAAACTTGCCACGAACGAACCACACTTGACGCTAGAATTTTTAGAGGAATCAATACAAGGCTTTCAGCGCAGCACAATTGAGCTAAAGCATTTGTGTTTAGAATACATGACGCCATGGTTGAAAAACTTAGTAAAATTCTGTAAGTCAAACGATGATTCCAAAAAACTAAAGGTATCACAAATTTTGGACAAACTCATTTGTCTTACAATCGAACAAAAAGAAATGTATCCCTCCGTGCAAGCTAAAATATGGGGTTCAGTTGGTCAAATACCTGAGCTCATTGATATGGTGCTTGATAACTTTTTGCACAAATCTATAACATATGGATTGGGTTCGCCACAAGTAGAGATAATGGCAGATACAGCTGTCGCCTTGGCTTCGGCAAATGTACAAATGGTTTCGAAGAAAGTAATAACACGCATGTGCCGCGTTATGGATAAAACGTGCACAAATCCAACACAGTACCTGGAACAGCATATGATGTGGGATGATATTGCCATACTTGGACGATATTTGCTTATGTTATCGTTTAACAATTGCCTTGATGTGGCCACCCATTTGCCATATTTATTTCACACTATAACTTTTTTGGTAAACTAAAAATCAATCCATTTTCAATAAAACATTTAAATTTAATACATAATTTCTAGGTTTGCTCTGGGTCGCTTTCCATGCGTGCGTCAACACATGGTCTTGTCATCAACATCATACACTCACTATGTACCTGCACAAAGCCATCTTTCTCTGAAGAGGCACAGCGCGTTCTACGTCTATCACTCGATGAATTCTCCTTGCCAAAATTTTATTTACTCTTCGGCATTAGCAAAGTAAAATCAGCAGCTGTTACAGCATTTCGATCAAGCTGCCGTCATCCACCAGATAAGTGGTTGGGCAATGAGCGCGTTACACAACCCTTACCTGCTGATCGTGAACGCTTATCTTTACCTTCATTGGAGGTGATTGCTGATGCGCTACTTGAAATTATGGAGGCCTGCATGCGTGACTATCCGGATTGTGAATGGCTGCAGACGTGGACGTCGTTATCACGGAGTTTCGCTTTTTGCTATAATCCTGCTTTGCAGCCAAGAGCTTTAATTGTTTACGGTTGCATAAGCAAAAGTGTAACTGATCAGGAAGTAAAACAATTACTGCGCATTTTGGTGAAAGCGTTGGAATCTTTTAATGACATAATTTTGATTGAAGCTTTAGTTATGTGCTTGACACGTATACAACCTTTGTTGAGGCCGGTAAGTAAAATAATTTGTTGAAAGCAAAATCTCAGCAAAGTTGTTGAAAAATAACAAATTTCATCGAAAAACTAAAAAATAAAAAGCGATATATCACTTGTTTTGAGATTTTAAAACCGAATATGTAATCAAACTTGCCATATAGGCACAGAGCGACATAATGAAATTTGTAATGAATCATGGTGGAACTATGTTGCTTATAATGGATAAATTAAATAATGTCCTAATGTCCTATCTGTAAAAATAACTGTTATAAAATTTTTGATTTTACTCTAATAATTTTTCTAGGAATCGCCAATACACAGAGCTCTCTTTTGGGTTGCCATATCCGTGCTACAGTTAGATGAAATAACACTTTACGGTGCTGGTCTGGCTTTGCTAGAACAAAATTTACATACGCTTAAATCACAAGGTTGTTTTGATCACACAAACATCGCTGATGTTATGATGAACACAAGAGAAAAATTAGAATGGCATTTTAAACAATTGGACCACGCAGTCGGTTTGTCATTTCGCAGTAATTTTCATTTTGCAATTGTTGGCCATTTGATAAAGGTATTTGAAATAATAATTTCATTTACGTTAAAAAATTTAATTTATCTAATTTTAAACTAATTTTTTTGAAGGGTTTCCGTCATCCAACTCCAACAACAGTTTCGCGCACTGCACGTGTATTAACAATGCTGCTGGGCATCATTGCCAAACCGTTGCGACGTGATAAATTTGAAGTCACACCAGAAAGTGTAGCCTATTTAACAGCTCTAGTGGCCGTCTCAGAAGAGGTGCGCTCACGTTGTCACGTTAAACATGCACTCCCACGTTGGCCAGCTGAATTGGGCAGCTTAGAAAATGGCGATACAGCTAATACTGGAGCACATAGCGTAGATATGAAAATAATTTAAATATATAAAATTGCGAGCAAAAACTTTTTTTCATGATAGCAATTTGGCATGCCACTTTCGCGTCGTCAGAAATCCTGGGATATACTCGACCAATCGGCAATACAATTTGCACGCCATAGCAAGGTGCCCACACATCAGGTAAAGTCAATTTTTAAATTTACTACACCTATAATGTTTTTAATGTGTTACAAAGTGCTATATATACCCAAATATATTAATTTAAGAACTTAAGCAAAGGAGCTTTATATCTATATAAATGAGGCTCTGTAAAACATCTTCATATTATTCTAAAGTTATTTCATTCTCTAAAAATAATTTTTTTTTTCTATTTTCTCTTTTTACGTTAACTTATTTCATGTATGCCTGCTGATTGGTGCTTGTATTTCATTCTGGTTCACATTTTTGGACTAACATACTCAAAATTAATACATGTTTTATATCCATATATACTCGATTTCATACGTTTCGTCTTTTGTTTTATTTTACTGATTTAAAATGCAATGAATGTTACGTACTACATATATATTGTATTATAAATTAATTTATTACTTTCTTGACATTTGAAATTTTATTTTGCAAAAAATGCATGTTTACTCATAATTAAATTATTTTGCTGTCATACTTCCTTTAAATTGGTGACAAAACAATCGTACTCGTATCTTCAAATGAAAAAAAAAAAATCACTTAAAAATTTGAAAAATAGAATGCCAGAGTTTTATTCAAAACTCAGCGCTCGTTTTCGGTACCAACAACTAAAGATCCGAAAAACGCCGGCGGCATTGATGAACGACAGGTATAACTTTAAAATTGTACTTTGCATACTTTTTCTCGATCTGCACTTTTTTCATTTTGTTTTATTAAACTTTATTTGATATTTAATAATGTCTTCCTTAGCAAGTATATACTTTCTTTATTCTTTGAATTTTTTTCTAGTAGGTTTCACATAGTTCTATATTTTTATTTATTGCTTGTCACGCGCAAGACTAATAAGTATTTGAATGATACCATATAAGATGACACCTATTTTTAACACATAAGTGATAATTTCAAGAGAACCACTTTTAACTTGAATTTTGTTAATAGTAGCTACTATACACCTTAGTGCTTTTTTTGGTAAAAAAGTTACCGAAAGTTCCTAAAGATTATTTTTTTCGTCAAGCCATTTCTTGTCCAGAGTGTCTCTAAAATCAGCGTTGATAATAGAAGATTAAACGAGTTTTCATCTCAAACTTTTCTCAGTAAAGCTGAAAGGAAATTTCTTATTTTATCTGTACTGCATTAGTTTTCTAGTGTATTTAAAAGTTTGTCTGTCTCAAAGGAATTGTAGAAATGTACCTTAATTGATAAATGTAACAGCATAGAGCATCAAACTCTGAGATAGTTAAATTCAAATTATTTCTTTAACAGAGTTAATTAAGATAATGTTAATTAAGATAATAAACAAAACTAGCGGTATATACTTTTTTTAAACCTTAGGTTAGAAAATTTTTCTTTATATTTTTAAATTCGTGCATATTTTCAATTTGTCATTTCAAATCAGGAACGTTGATGTCAATTTTCTTTAGCTTGTATATCGTTGAATGTGTGTGTTACTCTATGCAGCAGCTTTGTAAAACTTTTTCAAGTGAATTCAAATTTTTATTTAAAATGAATTTTATTGGGTAGCTGCATTGATTTGATATAATTTAATATATGTTTAATAGAGTTCGCCGAAAAAACATCATGCTCTTGAATTCATCGGGAACGCTTAAAATTCGAAAATCTACACCTTGAAAAAATATTCTATAAAATAATTTTTCAAATTTTAAATTTTCCCAAAAAATGAATTTAACAATTTATGTGAAAAATTGGAAAGACGGACCAAATCTAAAAAAAAAAAATTAAATGAGAAAAAAATCTCCTTATTTTTCTTTTTATATTTTACAAGTAATATTCTTTTAAAAGTGTAAATTTTCGAGTTTTAAGCGTTCCCGAAGAGTTCTAGACTGAAGTTTTCTGACGAACTCTAATATTTTATTCCTTCCTTTCTGCAGGAGCGTGGCTCACGTTCGTCAGTATCGAATGAATCAAACGTGCTTTTGGATCCTGAGGTGATACCTGATTTGTCAATTCAGGCCTTAGTGCTCACAGTATTGGCAACACTTGTCAAATATTCAACGGATGAAAATGAAACGCGCGTTCTGTATCAATACCTTGCTGAGGGTTCTGTTGTATTTCCTAAAGTGTTTCCGGTTATGTAAGTTTGCAAATGCTGACATTTATAATAAGAAAAAAAATGCTTATGTTACTGCTTATTTTACACTTTAGACATTCTTTGTTGGATCAGAAGATTAACAATATCTTGTCGGTATCGCATGATCAAGTTGTCTTGAATTCTGTACAAAATATTATACAAAATATGTTGGCTAGCGAGGATCCATCACAACAGCAATTACATTTTTTGCAAAGTTGTGGTTTTGGAGGACTATGGCGATTTGCGGGACCATTTACAAAGGTTTGTATAATGTTTTGTAATAATTCGGCCTTATTTTAATTTTAATTTATATGTATTAATTTTTTCTTTTCTCTTTTACAGTACAATATGATGGGCGAATCATCAGAGCTTTTCGTTAACTGCTTAGAGGCTATGGTAGAGACATGTTTACCCGGCGATGAGACAGTATCTGTACCACCTTCACCCCGTCCTTACAATTTGAGTTCCAGTTTAAGCAGCCTAACTTTAGGCTCGCCTACAGATAAAGGTTAATATGTATATACAAATGCATTTTTACAGTAGATAGCAAAAAAAAAAAACAAAATAGCAAAGCAAACATAAAATTTTATTAACGTAGTAACGCATTTTCGCCTCACATTTTGCATTGCATTGCATCAGAAAAATACTGCTGCATATTACATTTTTTAAATCATTTTAAAAAAAAGCTTACAACATCAACAACATACTATAATAAAACAACAACAACAGCAAGTACATATAAAGTATATTATACTTTCATATTCTAAATGCATTACACTCGTACATATTCATTAACAAATCTACAACATAATCTCGTTATTTACATGATTTGTTTGTTTTTGTCTTTTCCCCCTTTTTTTCCAACTTTGCATAACAACAACAACTATAATTATAAAAAATCGCTAAAACTTATATAATAATTCAAATTAACAATATCATCAACTTTAACAAATTTGCTAACGTCAACAACAACAAAAACAACCGTCAACGTTATGAACTGTGTTTTTGTGTCATGCAACCACAACAACATCTACCACATCATCATATACAAATTTTGTAACTTGTTAACTCATTTTGTATCTAATTTTTTATCTGTATCTATATATACTATATAGCGTTCTCATCGGAATCATTAGATCACGATAATTTCGGTGGCAGTGTTAGTTCTCTGCGCCGTGCATCATGCAGTAAAGCTCGCGTTAAACATCGAATCACAGACAGTCCATCTCATTAAATAAAAAAAAATTAACAAAAATTTATATTTACATTTTATTATACATATATGTATATAAATTCATATATAAACAAATAATATTGAAAAAATCAAAAAGAAAATTTGAAAAACAAAAGCAAAAACAATTGTTAAAATCTACTAAACCACTTATTATCACTGTCAACACATATAACTTACAATATATTTATTTAAATGCAAAAAATAGCAAATATGAATGTTTACAGCATACATAGTTAAATTAGAATATACATATACGTATGTATGTAGTTTATATCTAACAAACACACACATGCAATTGTTGATAGTTGTTGTTAAATTCACAAATTTTTATTAACTTAAGATGTTTGTTGTAATGCTTATATATATATATATATATATATATATGTTGCTTATCGCTTATTGTTATTAAAAATATTGCTGTTTTGCTAATCATATTGGCACAAGTCGTTAAAAAAAATTGCTTAAAATAATATGAAAAAATATGCATATTTTATTATAAAAAACTATCTCGTTTAGTTTTGGTCTTTATTAAAATTTAATTATTGTTGTAGAGCATTAAAAACTAAAGAAAAGCTTTCTTAACATGTAATTTGTAAGTTGCATCTGAGCAGTGCTATAGCTTTTTTTAGATGTTTAACAACATGTCGTATGAGTTACATTTGATTAAGGCTAAAAGTCAAGCGCCATGTAATTCAAGTTGTCCTTATTTTTATGCTCTTAGCTAATTTTGCTTTAATATTTTGATGAAAAAACAGATCAGAATTAAAAATCTGACATATTTTAGTTAAGACATTATACTAAAATAAATCAAAAAGATTAAAGGGTGGACACCACTCAATGGCAACATTATAAAAAAGCTGTAACTTATGCTCTGATGCAACTTAAAATTATACATACATATATATCGCTTTGTACAACAATTAAGCTTTTCGCTTTTCGGCGTGGAACGATGTACCTTAACTATCGATAAGGTACGTTAATTGTTGGACACAGCGATATAAGATTCATTTATGACCGTATGGAAATATTAAATCTTATTTTTTACTATATGTTTTTGCTTGTGAAACTTGATGTCTGTTTTATCAAAAAACTAACTTGTTTATTTTTGGATATTGGCTTAATTTAAATATTACTTTAGAGCATTAAAAATAAGCTAAATTTGTCTTTCCATGTAGATGCTAAGTTACATCCAAGCTGAGGTATCTATATTTTAAATTGTGCAATCGTATTGGGTTACGATTAATAAGGTAATGAATTAAAGTTGTCAAACATTTTGTAATTTTGGTTAACTCAATGAAAAAAAAAATTGTTAAAAGAAATTAAATGAAAATCTGTGCATAGTGCTCAATAATATTGAGAACGCTGCCTCTATGTCCTTAAAATTCAAGTTTTATGCAAAAATTAATAAACAACATGGAAACAAACAAATTATGATATAAAAAAAATTTAAATTTGCTCTAAGGTAGAGTTCTAAAGTTCATATTTTTTAATCCTTTTTTATTAATTTCATTAATTTTTTTGTAACAATTTTTTTGTTAAACCTTGCTTTAAATACAAATTAAATAAAAAATGTTTCTTAAAATTAAGCTTTTAAAATATGCGCATACATAGATTATTTAAAGAAAAATTTTAAATGCATGAAATATTATATCATTATCATTGTTGAAGCAAAAGCTGCCAATGTATTTGAAATTAACCCAATTAAACCTAAAAGCATCACAGCTTATCTCAATGTAGTCTCACACTTACTGTCTATTTTTATACTTGAACTCATGGATTGTCTTTCTCTTTCTTTTAAAATGCTTAAATGCAATAAATTGTTTGTAAACTTTTTTATTTATCTACATTTCCTCTAATATTTTCAGCTGCATGAATAACAACAACTCCACGCACTAGACGTACAATATTCACAAGAGTTCTTAGGTTTTTATCATTTTTCAAAAAATGTTTTTGAACTATTTAAAAATCAAATCTCAGTTCAAAAGTAAAAGCCAAAATAACCAGAGCAAGCTGATATAACAAGCAAGCTTATTTAAAAAAAGTACAACGAGGCAACGAATAAAAAAAATCAAATAAAATAACCATAGCGGTAGCGATGGTCCAAAAGTTATCAATTGCATATACAATATACATATATATTAGAACTACATATATGTATGTACATACATATATTAAATTAAAAATAAAAAAACTACAACAACCGCAAGCAAGTTTAAACGTCATCGAATGTCCTACAATTAATTCAATATATTTTTTTTATTCAGAGCATATTTTTAATTTCATATTTTTAAGTGTTAAGCATTTTACAGTTGTTAATCTTTGTTATAAAGAAAAAAAAAAAACCGCACCTCATAATTTGTATCATATATTATAACTATTGTGAAAAAATGTTTTATACTATCATGCGCCTAGTTTTACACTCGAAAAAAAAAAACGTTAACTGAAAGCATAATATCTTTGCTATGGCAGCCACAGAGAAAACTACACATTTTTGAATATATTATGATATCGGAGCACAGATTTCGTTACTTAAAATATATTAGATGAACAAACTCACTTTTTTAACATAAATAAATAATATTGCTCATACGCCATGACGAAGCAAATTCAATGAAAATTTAAATAAAAATGTACAAATTTTTATTTTATTTAAACAAAAAAGTTGTATCGCAGTGCAATTATATTTTGTTTCACTTAAGCGCATGATACATAGCATTAAACATTTTTAGTCTACTCTAAAAAGCAACTACATATTTACGCTATCCTTAACATTTCAGATTAAAAGTGAATTGTTCCTTTCAAAAGCTTTATAAATAATTGCTATTTGAACAATGCGAATATTTTTAAAATTATTTTGTTTTATTCTAATACTTATTATTTAATTCTCACTGTCACAACTAAAAAAACGTATCCTAAAGCTTAGCTATTGTGTGTGAACGTGTGTGGAATGTTGAGTAAAAGTTGTAATCGCTTTAAATGTAATTTTCAAATACTATACTGTTTACTTACATACATGCAAAATTGAAAAAAGATAAATAATTATTTATCTCATTGATGTGTCTTCATGTTCATTTATTTTAATAAAAATTAAAAATAAACTCACAAATAAAGAATATATATTTATAGAAAAGTATTCATATACAAAACTACTTAAACATATGCACTAAATACACAAAATTATTTTTATATTATTTATAATTTTAGCGTACATATATGATATTACAAATTTTATCAAATTTTAAGAGTTTTAGCTTATTATAACAAGATACAACCCGAATTAATTACAATAGAAAACAAGATTTTTAAAAGTTGTAAATTTTGTGAAATCGCTGGTGTGCCGATTAAGCGTTTAAAATTATTTAGAACACAATTTACACTAGCGAAAAGAAAGTAAAGAATAAAAGAACTTTGAGAGCTAATATTTTTGTTATGAGAAACTCTCAGTAGCTATATATTTTCGGTCAATTGTCATATGTAAATTGTTGTATGTGTATCACTAAGAAGAATAAAATTTGCTTCAACAAGTACATTCATATGTACATTGATGCTAAACTACATCAGCGCTTAAATGTCGGTATTTCAAGTTACTCACCATGTCGTATGAGTAACATTTATTTAAATACAACTCGTTAAACTCTGAAAATCTTTTTATAAATTATGTAAATAGTTTGCCTGAAGTTAAATGTCAGTAAGACAACACAAACACACAAAAAACACTTTCGCTTATTAACTTCTGAACCAATTTAAGGTTTTATATTACTCATTTATTAATTTTTATTGAAATTATTACAAAACTAAAGAAAAATCACTGGCAGCCAATATTTAAAAATAGGAATATTTCAAAACGAATTAAAAAATCAATAGCATTTCTACTCAAATGAAACCTCAGTGACATAGTCTTGGCTTTAACAAAAAAATATTTACTTCAAATAAATCAAAGTATATGAAACGTATAGTTTTTGTGCGCATATATTCGAAGAATAAGGTGAAAGCTCCTTTATTAACAACTATTCAAAATCATCTTGTGCTTCGTCACTTATGTTTCATAAAATTAAAAATGCAAATTTATTGTTAATTTTGTCTTTCAAACTCGAGATTAAGAAAAAACACATATTTGAGCTTCATATGAGCTCAGAAATCTTATTTAACCAGTATGCCTTTTGTCACCAGTATACATACATATTTTTTTACAGTGTACCAAATTGTAACTTCATATTTTTTACATTACATTTTATACTAACATACGCGCTTCTGCATTGCATTTACTAACTTTACACTTGACATTAAATTTTATTCATTAATTTTTTTCAATCATTTTGTATTGCACTTATGTGTCTTCCTTATATTTGTGTCTCTTTTTAATGCGTTATTATTAAATTTTTTCTTTATTTTAAATTAGTATTTATTGTATAAATTTCATTTGAAAACTTATATTCAAACGAAAATAGTTGAACTAAGACACCAAACAAAGTGACATCCGAGTCCACCACTGGAATTCTAGTGTTAATAATTTTAAGATTTATATTTAGAAGAGTAACAAATCAAACAAACCATTTTTATGCCAAAAGAAAAAATTTTAATTAAAATTTAAACAAAAAACTTAAATATAATAATAACTTTTTATTAGACAAATTAAAAGGAAAATATTTATTACGTTTAATTTTATTAAAAGAAGAAAAAGTTATAAATTTAATAAAAAAAAATATTTATTAAAATATGTATGTGTTGAAAAGGGAAAAAAATCAGAAAATTCTATATACATATGTAGGTATAACCATAGTTGAATAATTGTAAAAGTTATGCATATTAAAATTGGTATTGCAGCAGCTAAAAAAGAGATCAGTATAAAAAAGAAACAAAAATAAATTTAATTAACGTACCTCAAAACAGAAACAACGAATGCAATTGTTTAATTTTTAGTGAAATGTAGAAATTAGAAAAAAAAAACTGGGCTCAACCGGGATTTGAACCCGGGACCTCTCGCACCCAAAGCGAGAATCATGCCCCTAGACCATTGAGCCGCTTGAAATTCAATTGCACAAATGTTCGTTAATAAATGTGGTATCTATAGATTCAACAGCATTAGCTACAAATGTTTAGCTCGTTTCGTATATACATGCTGTTTGTTTTTTTTTCTTTATACTCTATTTAATTTGGTATTGAAGTAGCTGTTTTATCACTACAAACATAACAGGGGATGTAGCTCAGATGGTAGAGCGCTCGCTTAGCATGTGAGAGGTACGGGGATCGATGCCCCGCATCTCCAAAAATTTATTTTATAAAAATATATTTTTTTTTAGGTACTGAAAACTAATTTCAAGTTTCCAAACTTTCTGAGAGTTCCATCAAACAATTACAGTAAAAAAGTTCGTAAACATCTTGTACGTTTGAAACAAATTTGCCAAATGTAAGAATTAACAAGTACAGAGCTTAAATGAAGCTGAATATACAAGTTATAGTTGGATACGCTGCCTGTACGCAATATGAGGCGATAGTAACAAATTCGCGGGGTGAGTACTTTTTTTAAATTTTTATGTAGTAATAGGGGACTATACATTAATATATAGGCTATTTAGAAACTCCTCTTACACAATATTATTATTTTTTATATATTCATTATAAGAAAATTAAAAACGCACCATTTTGAGCTATGCCCAATTTTCAAGTTTAACTCAAAACATCATTTATCCTATCGCCAATTCCATAACAAAGGTAAAGTCGGTCGGGTACGATATCTTTGCCCATTGATCATCGATTTTGCCATCAAGATGGCTGAAGTCTATATAAGAGGCCCCACAGGTCAAAACATATCCCTAGTTACTACATAAATTCTTATATGTAGCCGTCAGCAAAATCAAAATCGGTTAGTTAGTCGATAAAACTTGAAGAAGTCAATTTTAATCTATTTTTAAAATATCACATTTCGACTCAAATTGTTACATTTTAGAAGTATTTTGTTCGGTATATTCTAAAAATTTTTTTATAAAACTTGAATGCAACTTTCCTTTAGAAATAACAGTACAAAGAATATGCACATCAAGGCAAGATATAATTGTGGTGACGATTTATAACTAGTACTTAGGTTGGAGGTCGATTTTATTTTATTACATATGGTAGTGTGACATGGAGGGCAAGGGTTCCAAAAAGTTCAAAAATCTCGTGACTCTCTTTAAAATTAATAAAATATATTATGTATTGCAATTCACTACTTTTCAATAAAAAGTGTGGAACATAGAATCTTCACTTATTCGTAACCAAGGGAGCACTTGAAAAAACTGTACCATGCACACAGATATCACCCAATCCATTCTGTTGTCCACTCAACTCAATTAATGAATGAAATTAAAGGGTTGTGAGTAAGTGCATAACCAGTTAAGGTCAGTCAGTGCTTCCAAGATGAAATCATGAATGAAGTTACAAAGTGAACACCATCAACAGCAATAGCAAAAAAAAAGAAAATACAACAAAAACAGCTACATGAAAAACGCAAAGCTACAAGAACAACATAACAACAACAGCTGCAAGTGCGTTCCAAAGTCAATTTGGTAACCAAGCAGCAACAAAAACTACATACACCAACGGAATCCAAATCAAAATCCAAATCAGATCAGTTGAGTGAGTTCCAAGAGAGCAGGTGAATACGGCGCTGTGTGGGAATGACAACAGAAAAGTTTCTCACGATCCTCAGACGAATGACGTAAAAAGTCCCCCTTAGTTTTGTGTTGTATCGTGTTGGTTGGTTGGTTCGTTCGTTCGTTACTTCCATATGACAAGAACACGCGCATAAAAACAACTATGAACGACTTTCCATCTCAATACCGAAAACTTATGGAAAAGAGGAGGAAACTCGCCTGAAGAATCGGCAAAGAAAAAAAAAAAACAAAAGCGAGAAAAAAAAACACCATGTCGGAATGACAAAAGAGGAAGGGAAAATGTGTAGGAATCCAATTCCCAGAGAGAAGAGCACAGTGCATGCCAATAAAGACTTGGATACGCACGAAGACACAATGGCCAACAAGAAACGAGCAAAGCGACGCGCAGTTCGCACGAGAATATTTTGTTTTACTCGTTGTCGTTACTGTCGTCGTGCGTTGCAAGTGTGTTACGCTTGTGTATTGTCCCATGCAATGGCATGACGCAGACGACAACAAAATAAGTGAGGGAGCGTCTGCTTTGCTGCTGCAAGTTGGCCGCTCTCCCAAGAGTTGAACTACTTAGTATAAATGGGGTGGAAAGATCACCAAAGTACACGGGAAGAAAGCAAAAACTTTAAGTTGTCAAATGGGAATAAGTGAGCAAAACCAGCTATTTCAAAATTATTGGGACATTTCCCTTGAGAAGTTCTGCCTAAAATTCACACTGAAAAATTGACTTAAAAATGCTTCTATCAAGTTTTATATCTGAGTTATACATACATATGTATGTATATCTGAGTCGATCGAGTAAGTGAGCTGACTGAGCTGTCAAGTGTTGTGGTTCAATTTGCGGCAACTATGCACTTCTAAAACTGTTACTATTTTAGATTTTTTGTTGATTTTGCTGTTTCTCCGTTGTGAGGCATCTGATTTTTTATTTCATTTCCCACTATAAAATAAAAAAAATTTCCCCCAAAAGTAATCGCCTGTATCAATAATTTTTCTATTTGATAAATCGCTGAAGAACCAAGACGAAAAAATAACTCAACTGTCTATATAATTTTTCATGCCACGGAGACATCAGACCTCACTCAAAATTTCATTCAAACAATGTATGTATGTATGAGATTTGAAGAATAGAAATTTGGATTGGACCATTAATTGTCGGGCGTCATAAACATGAAACGATATTGTTTTTAATCAAAAATATTTTTATAAATCTTTCAAGAAGAATCTTTACAGTGTACCCACGACACCAACCACACAACCCACGTGCAATAGCAGTACGCTCTAATGAGAGTGCAACACTTGGGTGAACATACTCTTGCGTTCGCCAAACCAAAGTGATGATCTCGAGCTAAACGCACAACTCATGCGATCTACAGGAAGTTTCGTCGCCAAAGCAAAATATGAACTGTAGCCAGTATAGAGTTACAAGAGCACGAAGACAGGTTACGGTGTCGCTACACACAGCTCGTGATATGGATGGTGCCCTCAAGTTAAGGGTTGCAAGAGAGCACCATACACTGTGAATGTGCACAGCCTACATAAGGATCGTACTACCTTGCGGCAAGATCATTAATCGCGCAGCTTCTGTGTAGTAAGCACAAAATACGCAAAAATTTTAAAGCAACGAAGGAAAAGAAAAGACGAATAGTTTATTTTTGATAAAAATAAAAATTTAAGTAAGCAATGGCAGTCGAAGGTCAAAGGTTAATGACGAAGACACAACACTATCGGAAGGTAACTAAGCCACTTTTGGAACGCAAACGGCGCGCTCGCATGAATCTCTACTTGGACGAGCTAAAAGATCTCATTGTGGATACTATGGAGGCGCAAGGTGAACATGTCAACAAACTGGAAAAGGCCGATATCTTAGAGATGACTGTTACGTACTTGAAATCACGTAAACGTGAGAAAACGTCTGGTACAGCAGCAGCAGCTCAACAGCAACAGCCACCCACAAATGGTCCCATTAATGTGGAAAAATTTCGCGCAGGTTACACACAAGCTGCCTACGAAGTATCAAAAATATTTTCCACGCTACCAGGCTTAGATTTGAAATTTGGCACGCGTCTCATGAAGCAATTGGGGCATCAGTTAAAGGATATACGTCAACCTGCTTTGGGCGAAATGACTGCAAGCACACACACAGCAGATTTTGAATTTATCAAACCAAATGGTAACAGGGATACAGCTTATGTTACTAGAAAACAACCACAGCAATTTGATGACAAGAAAGGAGATCCACATGGCAGCGAAGTTTGGCGCCCATGGTAAGCGCATCATTTAGTTTGATGGTTCATCAAGAATGTACGATCATCAGCACTCATTACTTTTTAAGTAACACCAACAACTTCCTTGACAGTTAATCTCGCACACAGCTTTATTAGTTTTAAGGATACACATATTTCATGCATAAAGGATACACTTCATTTATCAAATACCGTGGTACAAAACTCAGCGCTTAGTTTATTTAAGTTACCCTTAGCATTTAGTTTTATGGTACATATATGCATATATTTATTTGTTAATGTGATGAACCTGTGATAGAATCTAAGTACTCATATGTATGCGCCTTCTGTTAGATCTCCATCAGGATATTCAAGTTTACATTTAACCACTCAATGTTTCCAATGGCAATGTCTTATTTTTGGATTATTAATTGTATGCCTGATCTTCCATTTGATGTTAAGCTTTAAGATTTTATCTTTGAAATAAAAAAACATTTTTTTTTTAATATTTACAAAAATTTAGTGAATTTTATTATGTCAGGAATATAGTATTGTGTCGGTGAGTAGCAAAATTAACTAACACCTAATTTTCGCCTATACGTTTAAAGTGTTAATCGTAATTGAAACTTTTTTTTAAAATTATGTTACTTAAGTTCAAATGAACATAAAAATCGGAAATTAAGAATTTCAAACGTATGTTGTTAAGCAAAAATAATACTTTCAGCTTTTAGTTCATTTTTCTGATATTTCTAATATTTTATTGGAAATAGACATAAAGCTAAATAACTTGGAAAATGTCTTCAATTTAAAATTAACCAGTTTTTGCCATATTTGCTATGAGAATTTAGCTAATTTTGTAGCAAAAATGTTTGGACATCAGAATGCTGAAAATAGGCTGAACAAAACTTAAGTTCATTTGATATATTCACGGAAATCGACCAACTATTTTCGGAGATATAACGCTTTCAGTTTCTGTACGTCGTCACAAAAACACGATAGAACAAAGAGCGAATATTCATTGAGGAATGTCACTGTCCGTCAATTTTTGGCCAACAGGATCCCGTGATCTAATATCCGCAGGACTCACCGGATCTGTCGCTTTGCGTCTATTTCCTGTTCTCAAAGCTAAAATACGCAATGAAAGGAGCGATGTACAACCATATCGAAGCCATCCGAGTGGCTGTAACGAGTGTAGTCGATGTACTGAAACTGAAAACTTCGTATCTCAAAAACTAGTCAGTCGATCTCCATAAGATTTAGACAAAAGGTGCTGTTGATGTGCCGCCCCATGAATATCAGTCGTTAATCAACAGAAGGCACCACCATAAACGACGTAAAAAATCCCGTCATTAAAATTTAGTATTTAACCTGTGTGCATACAAATAACACGGGTCATGAATGTTGTTTGGTAACTGTGTGCCATTTGCGAAGAAATTTTTGGCTCAGAATTCGAATTTGGCCGCAGAATTAGCTTGAGATGATGTTCAGGACTTGAAAAAGCTCAGCTCATTTCTACTGATTACATAATTTAGTAATATCTTTTCTCTTCAGAATGTGCTCTGTTCTCGAATGTATATTTGTGATTTTTCTTTGCGACGTAGGTATTGGTCATATAAATCTTTTAATCATTTAACTTTCTGTTGTCATCATATTGCGGTTAGCACATATTCCAATTCTTGCTCATTGCTCCGTTTTATTTTGGAGTTATTTGATATTGAGCTTAGTGGTTGACATGTCCAACTATTGCTCTGTTGGCTTGCGCTTCCACTCCAGGACTGTCAAGTGAAGAATGCTTTTATTTATGAGTCCTCCTCTTGCAAGCTCCTGGAATTGATTGTATCGACTATATCAGTAATTTCAGTGATTTGATGAAAGCGATAGTCAATTTTGCTTTGAAGTTGAATGTAAACTTTCAGAGGTAAATGATTTTGATAACGTTCGAATTGGGTAACTAACCCAAGGATTCAACGTACATTCTTTGAAACGTTGCCCTCCTGCTTCCTCTCAAGAGAAACTGAGGCTTATCTAATGGAAACTCTTACTCACCAAATTACAAACTGAATTTTTGATTTGATATTTTGCAACAAATAAACTTTTCTCAAGCAAACCAACAAACTGCAATTCCATAAAGTAAATAGAAACAAATCTGCTTTATGAAAATCACATCGCATTACCAGGAGACAACTCATAAGTTTATACGCGTGCATTTCATACGCTCAAATTAAAATGCACCCAACGCGCATTTAATGCTTTCTTCTCAAAAGTGTGGCCATCTCGAGGCAAAAGCATCGGAACGTCAAAAGAACACCCAAACTAAACGCAAGCACAGGCAAACAACCAAAGATGACCTCGCGCAACACACACGAACATTCTTCGCAGCCAAACAATGGAATTTCTTTATGTTCGACAAACAAGTGCGCATTGGAATTCGAAGCCATAGAGAATATCCGTCGTTATATTACACGTACAAATGCCAGGAAGTCGTCAACGCGCCTAATGCGTGTACAACTTCTTCTAGTATTTCATTAATGACCCTTTTTTTGAACTGAGCTGAATTTTTCCCACGAAAAAGTTTTTTTTTCGTGCCATCATTGATTGCAGTTTGGTCGTGGTATTAAAAGTATGGCATTTATAGCAACAACAATGTGAATGAACCAGGATATGCCGATTAAAGGTCCTTTACATATGGACAGTAAAAGCAAAACACAACAAACGAGCACAGCTGTGACAGTTCAAAATCTGTTCGTTTCCCTTTTCCCTTTCAATAAGAACTCCAACGTAACGCCGTCCAGATTGCCAAATTCCCATGGGTTCTGATGTTGCTTGTGCTTGTAATGCGTCGTTCCTTTCTTGCAATGCTGCCCGATTTTCGGGCAGGTGAGCCCAAAAACAGAAAAACATAATCGTGTGAGAAACTAGCGTCAAAAGTGTTTCCCACGGTTTGATCAAAAAGCTGGCCCTCTTGTTTTGCTTGGCTTAATGTTCATCAATTGCTTGCTGCTTCCCCTTGCAAAAGGTCGTACGACGATAAGGGTGCTCTGCTGCTGCACAATAAGAAAAAGATCGAAAGCAAGAAGACATTAAAACAGGGGTTGAAGAAACTCTGTGCCGAGCATGCGAGGCATTCGTTGAATGCTCAGTAAGGTGTTTTAAAAAAATAAATTTTTTTTTGTTTATTTTATTATGAGGATAATTGCCTGAAGAAAAAGGTTTCGTAGTGCTTATTGCTTTTTGGTCAATTTGGCTATAGTTTTAGTACAATATTTTCACTATTGCCTTACTTAATTTGGATTAGCAAGTACTTTTTTCTCTCAATAAAAAAGTAGAAAGATCGTGCAGGCAGGCACAAATAGAAAACGTATACTGGTGTAGCAGAAGATGTCATAAAAACTAAAAATCTCAGCCACATGTACCTACAATATCACTTTCAGGCAAAAAGTCCCAACATAGCCACCAATAAAATAGAAGATAAGCTTCTGACATCCGCTGAGGATCAACTAAAGCGATTGGAGAAACATTTTTTTGAAATCCTGAATCCTCCCTCTATCACCCTTTACTGTACAATCAATCCTGTCGTGGGACCTCCCAGCTGCTGTCGATCGATGAAATAAGGAAAATGATTCGGGCCATAAAGAATAAAAGGACCTCTGGCATCGATCAAATTTTAACTGAACTGTTGAAACCACGCGCATTGAAATCGTGCATATTGGACGACAAACATATGCCAGATTGGCTACATAGCATACTCGTTAAGTTGCTTAAAAAACCTAATTACTTAAGCTATTTTTTTTTTCAATACACCCTACTGCTTGTTCAATAAAACTCTTTCTGGCATTGCGTGTGTACGAGGGAACAAAAACGCATTCTTATTGCCACTCAATTTTTCGGCTACCTGCCTTTAACTTCGAATGACTTGTGAATGCAACTATATAAGAATTTAGGCCTTAGATTCCTGAGCACGCACGCAAGGGTTGTTTTTCTTGCTACTAAATATATTGTCGAATGGAGTGCGTTCATTCGTGCGTGCACACTCATTCCTCTGCACACGTCGTCTATATAAAACCGTAAGTTCATGATGAAATGAAATCATTTCTCTCAACATTCTTAAGGAGCGAACATCGTTACTCCCATTGTTACTGTGATAACAGCAGAAAATTTTTCTCGCTACACAACAAGATGTCCGTACAAATATCCGAGATGTCCAAAACCTATCAATATCGTAAAGTTATGAAACCAATGCTGGAGCGTAAGCGGCGTGCACGTATTAACAAATGTCTAGATGAGCTGAAAGATCTCATGGTTGCTACACTCGAGTCAGAAGGTGAACATGTCACACGTTTGGAGAAAGCCGATATCTTAGAACTCACTGTTACGCATCTGCAAAAAATGAAACAACAACGCAAACTGGGTATAGGTTCCAATTCTATTATGTCACAAGCCGAAGGATTCCGTTCCGGATATATACATGCAGTTAATGAAGTTTCACGTAATCTCTCCGAATTGCCTGGCGTCAATGTCAATTTGGGTACTCAGTTGATGACACATTTGGGTCAGCGCTTAAATCAAATACAGCCAGCTGTAAAGCCACCACTGCCGATTACCTCACCGCTTTCTGTCAATATTGGTAATTCCAGTTTTCGTGGTCATTACACAGTACCGATATCACCAATCTCTAGCTATACGGGCAGCCCAAATTCTAGTATGGATAGTGAGAAGCAACATACCTCGCTGTTGACTACTTGTCCCAGTTCACCCGTTGATGTGACCAGCATCGATGAAGAGGAAGAAGAGGAGGAAAACGTTTGGCGCCCTTGGTAATGTACTTAGCTGTGCGTCTCAGTGAATTTTACAGTGTCTTCCAAGCAAACTGTGGATATAACGCTTCGGCCTTTGCAACGCCATTTGTTTTGTTCATTTGTTTCTTTAAATTTTAAGAGAAATCGAAAAGCTTTAAAAACAAGAGTGATAGAATTAAATAAATTTTTGTACAAGTACGCATATTCTTAAGATTGTTAATTAAATAATTGTCATTTAGTTTTTAAGTGCACTTCACAAATTATATTAAGTATTTTAATAAAAAATATGAAATCAAACAAATATTGGTTTTATTTTTCTCCTACTATAGTAACTTATTTTGAGTTTGTTGATAATGATAGGCTGACAATGAGTTCCATATACCAGAATAGATTATTACTAGATAGGTTTCCTGCGAATATATTGCATGACGTTGTTGAAAAGTTACTGAAGACGAAAAATGTTGAAAAAGTAGAAAATATTAAAGATTTTAAATTAAAGATTTTGGGAAATGTAAAACTGACGTTACGTGAGGTTTGTGAGCGTCTGTTTGTTTTCAAATCCAATTCAAACTCTTTAAGTTAAACTCACTTTCAAATCATCCACGTGCTAATTGATTAGAACAAACGTTCACAAATTGCATCTGACATTATATATTTACATATGATAGCTTTTCGAAGCTTATGGTTTTTTGGGAGATGCCACGCCCTCATTTCCCATAGTCCTTTGGTTGCATTACGTTGAGTTATAGCCTTTTAAAAGTTTTACAGTGAGCCTAAGTAGAATATATAAGGTTGAATTGTTGAATCTTGTCTCAAACATTGGTTGCCACCGGTTTTTTGGTTAAATTTTTATTAATAAAGATTAGAGCTTGAAATGTGCCAAATAAAAGAGATCGAAAAGCCTTAATAGAATAGCTCACTGAGGGTTTTAGGCCAATAAGTAATGTTCAAAATCCATTTTCGACCTTTCCCCAACGTTGGAGCAAAAAAAATATTTCCGAAAATGGGTTAACAACGGTCCTTTCCAGGGTCCGGAGGTACTCCAAGAGATGTTCAAAATCCATTTTCGACCTTTCCCAATCAATTGGAGCAAAAAAAAAAATGTTTCCGAAAATGGGTCAAATTTCGACATTTCCTTATCGATTGAAGCAAAAAAAAATTTCCGAAAATGCATCAAGGAGGGTCTTCCAGAGTCCGGAGCTACCCCAAGTGATGTTCAAAGTCCACTTCGACCTTTCCTCATATTTTAAAAAACATACATAAACTTTTTTATACAATCGTTATATGATTATTCAACTTTAGTTGGTTCTTTGATTGTATGCCTTACGTTTGCCGCTGTAAATTATAAAAATTTCATCAAACAGATATTGTTGTTAGCAGCTCCTAAAGCATATCTTTGTGTGCATCTTTGTTTTAAAAGACAGTTTACAGGACGGTAGGCAAAAACAATGGACTGACTTTTAAAATAAAGGACCGATTATTACCCTAACCTATAATCGAATTCTGTTATTATAGAAATGTAAATTTCAGAAAGAAAAAAATTAGTTAACAACTTCCATCAATGCCTTTTCTTATAAAGTAACAATTAAAATCCCAATTCTACAAATGCGCTAGGCATTACTATCGAACTACAGAACTACACTAAACCCGAGTTACTTTTTGAGACTGATTCCAAATTTAAAAAATTTTTGGTGAGCACACTTTCAGGCAAAGTAGAGCAGTACCAATGAGAATTTCAATAACCAAATAAACCTTTTATTTAAGCACATTTATATATACATATGTATGTACATAACATATATATATTTATATGTTGCTACTACTTATACAAAATTTATAATTGAGGATATACCTAACGCTACTACAAACAGGCAAGACTCCAATTGATTGTAGTGATTAATGGTCGATATTTTTTTTACGATTTATTATGCCTTTTTCTTATATTTTTTTAATGTCCAGTTTGAAAATAAAAAAAAAAATTAAAAATCAAACAAAATAAAATCAAAAAAAAGACCCAAACTAGTAGCCCAAATCCTGTCGATAATTTGAACACGTGTGCGTACAATTAAAAAGACCTCATTTTAAGCCGCACAAAAATTGTAACGATCACAAAAAACACAGAAAAAAAACAAAAATATCAAGGAACCCAAAAAAATACAATAAAAATTTTTTTAAGACAAAAAACAACTAAAAATAAACGAAGATAAAATCGCCATACCTAATCAGTTTATTATGGTCTTGTTTTGACCCCATGGTGAAATGTATACAAAATTTGAAAGAATCTGTGTAGTAAAAGAACAAGAAAACATATACAACAGCATAAGAAAATAAAAAAACACAAAGGATCAAAATACGGCAACAATGCGTTAGTGTAGAGCTGATCCTAAAATGGACCCCTATGTGAGTTAAATAATAAATATTACGAGCAAAACGCTTGAAATGAGGATGAGGCGATGATTGTGCAGTATTCATCACGTGGGTTCAGTTTGAATTCTTTTTTTTTTAATTTTTTCTCATAAACTAATCTTTTCTTACTATGCTACATTAACACAACAACCACATATTTGTTCAATCACGTTCCAAAATTTAATCTTTTAGTTGTTGGAGAAAAATAACAAATCACAAAGAAACAAAAAAAAAAAAGAAAAAAATTAACGAAAAACGTTTTGGTGGTAACCACATCAAATTAATGTACGTTTAGGATACCATAACATCATAGGATAAGAAATTCTATACCCTTTCAAAAATCGTATTTTAAAATTTAATTTATTTTTAAGATCGTCGTTTCTTTTTCGTTTTATTTTTATTTATCATATGAGTATTTTTTGTAGAACCTGCTTCTCTACGTTATGGTCTTTTCAGAAGTGCTATACGAAGTGTTTGTGTAGCCTTGCTGGAATTAAGTTACACTTGTTCGTTTGAATGGCGGCAAGCAGCGACAACTCTGTGCTGCATGGCAATGGTAACTAATGTGGGGGTAACTGAGCACCAAAACAATGTTTATGTTCATCAAATATCTGTAAGCGCACATGATAGCCGGTAAACTGAGAAGACATTGAACACATGTGGCATAAAACCTAGTCATATGGGTATACTAAATCAAATAATGTTGCGTATAATAATGCAGAGATTTTACGACAGGATCGTCATAAAAGATGCGAACTTGTGTTGGAAAATTAAGAGATACGTAAAGGCTTATGTGAATCCAATTAAGTTTGGTGTATTCGGACAGCTAGCACTGCACCTAAAACTAAGCAATCAAATGAAGATCGCAGCTTAACCATTTGAGGATTATTATCGCAAGTGTTGCAGCTCAGCGTGAAGTTTCAATATGTTAGTATGGAAATGGTTTAAAAATCAGAAAAAATTTAGAAAAAGTTGAAAAATGTTTAAGAAGTAGATAAAAGTCTTAAACGTAACACTAACCTTTTCACATCGATTAATTAAATAAAAGCTTTTTATACAAACGTTGGTCGAAGACTCTCTGGACATGTCTTGAATTTTTGTCAAACCTTCCCTGTCGATTAGTGCTATATTCTCTTTTTAAATGCATTGAGTCGATTCAAGATCGGAGATGTCCTAGTCATATACAAACAGTACCTTAAAGTTTAATCCATAAATCGAATTGACATCGACTTAAGCGGTTCAACCTTTCCTCATTCATTGGAGGAATAAAATATTTTCTAATAAATGAGGTCAAAATACGAAAAATCTTTACACTTCTGGCAATTCCCGCCACTATAGGTTTTCTTTCATTTAAATGCCATGTCGTCCACACCAACAATCTCTCTCCGGCAGTCGAATCAAATACAGAAATCAAGCAGGATTGTTTGATGCCAAACAAGTATCAACAATGTTCTTTGCACAACTCCAAAAAATATGGAAGCCAACCTAGTCTCAACACAAACTACCTGCAAATATTTAAATCAGTGTTGCTTTATGCTTGCGAGTCATGGTTCCTTATAAGCACACTGATAAGACGCAAACTTTAGTAAACTCTTGCTTGAGAATGATATTGCCCCGCACGATCTCGAATTATGAACTTTATTTGACTATGAATCATGCTCCTATCTCAACTGAGATTATTAAAAGACGCTGGCAACAGAAAGACTTCAAGATCAAGAAAAATGCTAGGGAATCTTGTCGATCAGCATTTTGGAGAGGTGTCGAATGATAAAAAGTGATATGTAAAAAATTGGAAAGGAACTGGCGCAGCATAAAACAATGAGTTCGCACGAGCAAGGTCAATTTTTAGGATATCTATTCTGTGGTATTAAACTTGAGACCTCTGCAGTGTTCCTCCAAAATTTGTTTTCCAACTGAAGCTTTCCATAATAGGTTACTAACCTCTGACATTTGTAAAAAGAATTATTTTCTTAAAACATTCACTATGGCCACCAGCAAATTAATTTCCATATCAGTTGGTTTCAATAGAAAATCTGATTTATTAATAGTATGCTTGAAATTGCAGTTCCAACTGCAACAAAATCAAATGCATAACCAAACCAACCAAATCAGTGCCAACCAGCAGTGTTCTTTTTATTTCACCGTCATAATCATCGTCATCCATTTGTAATTGGCAAACTGTGTTTATCTTTTCAGCGTTAAGATTCTCAAAGTCTTGCTGTGATCTTCTCGGCCTTTTTCCTACAGCGAAGAAGTAAATCCAGTTTTAAGCGCGCAGTCCCAGTGGCACAGTGCGCGTGTGCCAATGCTGTGTAACGACAGCCAGAAATTGCATCCAATTCAAGTTACAACACGAAAGCACGCCAAAGCGGCTGTTTGGTTGTTGATTCTCTTCGTCGGACGGCCTTTTCTGCTCAACGATCGGTCCGTCATCATTATAATGATCGCCATCACCTTCTTCCGCCGCTGTGGTAATGCTGTACTGCGTGCACCCTTCTTCTACTGCGTCGACGACGTCGATGACTACCTATACCTCATATTGCATTTAATGCTGCCTTCATTGTTTGTCTGTCGCAACGGTCGTGATCTTGCCGTAAGTAGTCTTGAATCTTAAAATGTGAGTACAACAAAACAAAACAAAAAAAAAAAAGGGCAGGTGTGTCGATCGTGTGAGAACCACGTTCCAAACCATTTTCTCACGATCGTCGTTCAAGATATACACATCGTTCAAGTTATACAAGTATGTTGGTATACAGATATATGTATATGCTTTAATAGGGTATGTGTAAATTATTTCGTGATATTGGCTAACCTCAGACAGTAACAACTTTTTGCAATGAAAAAATGTAGCTTCTGTTTCTTAAGCTCTTTTTGAGCAAGGATTTCACAATATTCTTGTCTGTCTGCAGATTTTAGGTATCCTATCCGACGCCAACGATTAAAGACTTTATCCGGCTTGCAATTGAGCGCCAATATGCAATAGGCATCAAATCAGTTAAACAGTTCGAATTGGTTAAACAGCTTTTGTGCAACTATTTCGTTGCAATAGTTGGACAACTTTTATATTTTTTTTTTGCATTAAAAAATTGGCGAACTCAGTGCAAATCGGTCAAAGATTCAATCGCTTATACATTCATACTGATATATGAAATTTGTGAACACAAAAGTATATCCGCTCACTTTAAATTTATCGAACTGATCGTCATTGTATACATTTGCTTTTGTGTTTAACGTCTGTCTCAACGTCAATGTTTTGCTGTAACGCTTTTGTGTTCCGCTCTACGTTTACCGAGTTTACCTCTGAGATTAAGAGTGTCTTTTGTTATAGGTTACCTTGTTTTATTTTCTTTATTTACTCGACCCGAAAGTCAGTCAGTCTGGCGTTAAGCCAGTCAGTGTGTCTGTCAGTCACTGATTGCCAGCGCTCGGGTGTGAGCAATATAAAATTATTCTTATGGCCCTTTTTTTATTGTATTCAGTGTGATTATAAACAAACGAACTATGATTCGACTACTATTGCTCCTATAACAATTTCCCCTTCCCCTAGCTCGATGTGTTAAATCGTATTTTTCACTTTTAAAGAAATATTCGAAAAAGGCATGATTATGCATACCTTTAGATATAAATCTTTTTATCACACTTTGTTTTCTTCAGCTTTCTTTCTTTTGCGTTTTTTATTTTATTCCAGCGTGAGCCTTTTTTCTTTTTAACTATAAGGAAGCGTGAATGTCATTTTCAAGGTACCATTTAGTTCGCTTGGTATCTGATTATATGTAGCCAGCAGTATTTAAAATTCCATTTCATAATGAGGTTGATGTTATTTCAAAATTCATTTTGAATTGAAGCAGCTTCCGGCTGAAGATGTTTATTGGTCACGTGAATCCTATCTATTTTTGTGAATGAGACTATTATATTGTACATTAAGGGAAATGGACTGTGCTCCTTAAATTTTTAAAGTTCAAAAACAGTATTGATTCTTAATTCTTGAACTTTTTCGGTCAAGAGTAAAAAATTTTTTCATTTTTTCAGAGTTAAATCACTGTAGAGATGGTGTAGTAACTGCATGTTTCAATGGAAGGCAGCAGCATCTGAATAACCTCTGTAGCTGCAACGAATCCAGCAAAGTAATTATTAGTTATAGGTATGAAGAAATCGAGCCCGGATAAAATTGCTTTGAAAAAAGTTTTATATGAAGACTCATTATTGCTCAATCTTCTGATGAATCAAAAGGCATGCATGTCATAATACTTAAGATATAAAACTCTTAACAACGTGAAATATTATTAAGTTTCATATCTGCTAGCGTTTGCAAAAATAATATGACTTGTTCAAAACTTAAGTGATATAATTGGATTCAAAACTTAAGTGATTTAATTGAAAGTTCGCCTATTTTCTTACGGCGCATTTAACGGCTCAATAGCAGTGGCACACGTTCGACTAACAGTTTCGCAGCAGCCAAACATCAATGCCTGTCATAACAGCTATTGAAACCGCTGCAAAAGCCCACGATCAGTTATATGCTCCAACTATGTAGTATGTTGATGATATCGTCACCATCAACTTATGTATGATGAAATTGCCAGCATGTTGTGAGTTCACTTGTAACGTGACAAATCACAATTAGCACAGATCAGCGAAAATAACAACAACAACAAATGACTTAAGTACTTAACCACTTGTAGCAGCGTTAGATCTTCAAGTCATTATTATGAAAAAAAAAAAAAAATAAAGAAGATAAATTGATGTTACTCGTTGAACAGACGTGACCGTATACGAAAAGATGCTAACAGTTAGTTTCACTAACGAAAGGGGACAATCAAAGCGCTAGTTGTTGGTCATCTTAGTTTGATACGCAGTTATCGTGCCAATATTGTCACTTCAAGTCAACACGTTGATCGACATTCATATGAGCTTAGAGAAATTTTTTTCTATTTTTTTTAATTTAATAACACAGAAAAATTGGCTGATTCACACGCTAACATTATTACCGTCAACAAAAACATCGCATGTGCAAACGATTAAAAAAAACTCTAATAACTTTGGCAGCAAAGGTCTGAACTGATGAAAATGTGTCGTTTTGAAAGCATATTATTGGATAGAAATAAACAAATTCTATTCACTCTCTGATATATAAGTAATAAGTTCACCTCTTTTATTAGTAGAGTGAGAAAAAATTCATTAGAATGACGGCTTGCGGGAGAAAGCAGACATTTATGGTAAACAGAGCTGGCAAAGTCGAACAAAAGTTAATTATTCCGGCTCCTATACAAAAATGATGAGCTCTCATAAAAATTTAATGAAAATATAATTTTTAAATTCGACCAGGGCCGTATCTAAGGGTGGATGGTAGGGGATAGAACCTTCCTCGAAATAAAATTCTGGAAACGGCCTTGGATTCCACAAAAATAAAAAAAACCAACCACAATGGGACGTCCATTAATTACGTCAGGTGTTTTTTTGAAAATTCGGAACACCGCCCTCCCCTTAGTGAGATCTGGCAGGACCCCTCACCACCCTCCCATGAGATTTAAATTATTATTTTTAATGTAAATTCTATGCATTAAGAAGTTGGTGTGAGGTTCTCCTTGACTCCCCTCCCCCTTTGTGAGATTTTGCCTCATGTAATTAATAGACGTCCCTCAAGCAAACGCAAGATATCTCAACACATTTGACTTTATGCTTTTGTATTGAAAAGCAATGGACGTAATTTGGATATCCAGCTCCTTTATTCAGCTCTTCTGGCCATGCCTGCATTAAGTGTTAATCCTCAAGTCCAAAATTGTTTTGAAGAAATTCGCAATATTTTAAATTTTTTATTAATTCAAATTCTCCGAATTCTTAATTCACAAATCTCTTTGGTAATATGCAGCACTTAAGCTTTCTCGATGCCATTCGTTGCTTTCGATATTTTCCAAATTTTATCTTCTTATTTGCATCTCTTCGACTTCATCGATAGTTTTCGATTTTTGTCAACTATTTCGCTAAACTTCGAGAAAATGTTGTAATTTTCTTTTTGTTTTATTCTGCCTTAGACAAAATTGACCTGACAAGCCCAAAATTTAATCAATTTACATATGCTATTTCGATAATTTTAGGCTTTTATGAACTTTTTCGTTACTATTCCATACATTTCAATACTTTTCGACACTATGCTGATACTATTTAGTATATGAATTAACTTCTACAATACTTTTCGACCTTTTAACTTATATAAAGCGTTGTGATACTTTTCAATGTCATTCCATTTGATTTGATTTTTTCGATATTTTTCAACACATTTCGATACCACTTATATCATGCTTATCGATGATTCTACGAAAATTTACAATCTACTAATTTTCAGGATTTCGATCTTCAAAAAATTTATCAATACTGATGTTGTACAAAGTTTTCATTATTTTCAAAATGTGATGAAATATTATGAAACATAGACCCTGAATATTTGGAAAACAAATTTTCGTCTAACTTGAAATCAGCAAACCTTCCTCCACTAAAGGTGAATTGTGTGAATTAGTTGGTTCAGTTCCTAATTATGACTATGACAAATTCCGATACACACATACATACATACGAGTACATTGCGGCGATACGCTGTGAACTAAGCTACGGACCACCGAACACGAGCTTGGTAATTTGTTTTCTTAGAAACGGCGACGACGACAAAAAAAAGCTACAGCTCCAACACTTTAAGCCCCGCCAAACGCCGTCACTCGCGCCACTGATCGCGCACAACAGCAGCAGCAGCAGCAGCTACCCGTCGTTGTCGTTTAAAGTGTGGGAAAATATTTGAATGAATGGAGCTACGGCGGCATGAGTTCTTCTTCCGTTTTAGAATTTGTGTGGTTTTGATTTTTTTTTTTAATGGTTGCTTGGTCTACTTCAATATTTGCCCTTGTAGATTTTCTTGAGAAGTAGCGAGCTGACGTTACTCTTGTGGTTTTTTGGTTAGCTAAAGTGGATAAAAATAAAACAACAATAATACAATGGTATTTAATGCTCATAAAAAAGTAACCGAAGGAGACCGATAAAGAAAATGCATGAATTTTGCACAATTTGTGATCCCAAATTGATTTTGCACAAAAAAACAGAGAAGTTGCATTTTGTTGTGAAATACAAAAAACCGAAACAGATTTTAAACAAAACAAAAAGTTTTAAGATCAATTTGTTTTAAAAAAAATTTGAGTTTTTTTTCGATGCTTTCGATCTTCGCACACATGTGATGTGTTCTTTCTCTTTCCAGAACAAAATTTTCGCCTTTAACATTCTTTTCTTCTTGTGTCCTTTATCTACTCACTTGTCATAGGATTTCCAAAAAACACTTCCGTCTCACATGATCATTAGCGAATGGCGTCAATTTTCTGAATCTCATGTCAAAAAGGCTATTTTTCTAGGGTCTCTCAACACAAGTATGGTTTGTCGGGCTTATCGATTTTTCCTAAAGAAAACTCATTAATTTTTTGAACGATTTTTTTGTAGCCAAAGTTTTGGGTATTATTCCCTAAAAGTTTTTAAAACATTGAAAAACGGCTTCAATATGGTATTTTTCCAAGATCATTGTTAACTGTTTGGCAAAAAAAGTTATTTCCAAAATAGAGCACCTCCGAAAAAAAAAAAATATTTCCACTGCAAATTTGCTTGGTTTGAGCCACGTTTTTCCGGAATACTAAATCCCAGACTGTTTGCAAAAATCATACAAGTGGCAAAATTCATTGATGAATAAATTTTCTTCAAACTAGGCTTTTTCATAGCGTTCTACGAAGTGGCATTCAGGCCTTTTACTAAACTCAAATTTGTGCCCTCAGATTGGCAATGGAAAAATAAAAAAATTTAGGTCCTTTGAGACCAGCTCATCTTTACCCACAGCATATCAACATAATATTCTGACCCAAATCATTAGAGATGCCAAAAGTATGAACAATCTCCATATTGTCAATACAATGTTTTGAGAGCACAATTTTCTCTACTTTTTGAAATTTTTTTATGTCGATATTTAATGTCGATGTACGTTCAAAATTTAGCATTGGGGTCGTTTTCTCATTGTTCGGTTAAACTACACCGACATATTAGCTGACAAATTTTGTATAAGATTTTATGTCAAACTGGTAATCAAAGCCTCGATTAAGATTTAAAAAACAGTCCTTAACTGCTTTATGCCAATCATGTACTTTAAAATCAGAAATTTGTTTGAGAAGCCAAATTTTAAACACACGAGCTGTGCTCCCATGCTCAACTTTGTTACGTAAAGTTGACTAAATTTGTTCCCATACCCCAAACTTTATCAAATGAGAGGTGAAAAATGAGAAAATCATTATACGTTACCAAATTCTAATCAAAGAATTTTTTTTAGATAAAATTTCATGATCTAACTAACTGCGATGTTACGTTCTGCCTCTCGCACTATTATTCAAACTTCTCTAGATGTCAAAACCGGCTGTTCGAACAAAACAAATTTTATAATTTTTATGTTATTTTGATTTTAACTTTGACAGCTGAGTAAGTTGAATTTTTCTCTCGCAGTGTTACCTAATCATTTTATCATGGTTAATGGTAACAGCTGACATACATAAAAATATAAATAAAAGTAAGGATTAGAAAATCTAAAAAAAATCGCAATAATTTGAAAATTCCTAGATCTAATTAAAAAACATTGGCATCAGTTCATAAGTAAATGGGATGGGAAAATCTTTTTAAGAACTTTAATGCTCATCGATTTATGCGTATGCCATTCGAAAGTTAAAAACAGCCATATAATATGCCAAGCCCTCAAAGTAACCTAATGGATAATGCTCCAGCAATTCAGATGAGAACACAATATATGAAGGAAAGAAGTTATGCCATGGAATACTTCTGGGTAACCGTAAGGTAGTGATCATGGGCCCATAATGCATTGAATCATATTGGCTTTCGAGTCGCACTGCTTTCGCATCGCATTACAGAATAGAGCCCCTGGCCGAAGTCGCACAATGGACGATGGCTTGAATTGACACAAAATTTTCAAGCAGCAGATTAAAAAACAAACTGGTGACTATAAAAAATACTATGGAAAATTTATTTTAATCCCTTTCAACTGAAGCAGTTTTAGTAATGACATTACTTCCCCTGTTGTATTACCAAATTAATTTAAATTTCGTAAAATAAAATTTCTTCCAAAAATGTACAAGAAAACTGTAATATCAAATAGTGAATTTAGCCCAATGATGTCTAACGCTAACTCCAAATCTATTATCAGCGAATTTGCAATATAATAAATTTTGCGAAATTTTAGAGTGAATAATCCAGTTCGATCTTCTGAAAAATAAAACTCTTAGAAATAAAAACAAAAACATTGATTCTTTTTACAATTTTTTTAATTTTTAAAGCTTCATTAGTTTTACAATGCGAGGTATTCAACTAAAGCCTCTTTAAGTTGCGCAACTTTTTCAAGTTACTAAAACAGCAGCACATCACTTGATGAGGTTGAGAAATCATGCCGATTCTTTACCAGCAAAGACCGCAAACTGCAACACCTTCGAACAGCCTGTTGTTCCTAACAACGCTGATCAAGCTGAACTCCAAGCTCTTAAGCTTATTACATTTGATTTGATACCAGAAACTCCTTCACATTTCATTGTTGGAAAGAGTAATCACACGTACGCGCACCAGGCATTCACCATGGACGCCACATAGAACCAGATTCACTTGGTGCTGGACTACAACTGCCACTATCACTGCTGCCACATTCTGATGGTGGTGGTGTTATCACAGCAGGACTACGTTGTCCAACGAAATATTGATGTTGTTGTGGTGTAATTTGTATTTGACCACCGGATGCAGCAACAAATTGCTGACTATGTTGTACAATTGTTGGTATGCCGACTGGTATTGTTGGTACCACTACTTGCAAGTAATTCAGGCGATGTCCTAGATGACTCATTAATTGTGTGCCCAAATCAACGCTGACACCAGGTACTGCAGCCAAAGTTTTTGACACTTCATTAGCAGCGTGCACGTAACCAGCACGAAAACTTTCAGCAATTGTCAGCTTAGGATCCTGATTGGCAATGCCGTTGTCACCCAGACGCAGTTGCTTTTGCGCACGCAATTTCTTCATATGCTCGACGGTTAGTTCTAAAATATCTGCTTTCTCCAGGCGTGTTATATGCTCGCCTTCCTGTGTCAGACACTCGACCATAATGTCTTTCAACTCATCTAGACACTTGTTGATGCGAGCACGACGTTTACGCTCCAGCATTGGTTTCATCACTTTGCGATATTGATAGGTCTTGGACATTTCCATTTCAAGTACCATATTTTCTTTTAGTATTCCGTGTAAAATGATTTAATTTTTTTTTATTAAGAAATTTTTCTCTATTCACTGTGCAGACGACGTAATCCACGCGTTGCTTACACTGCGATGACTTAACGTTGAATGAATCGTCGGACTCTCCAACGCCGGCCTTTATAAAGGCTTGAGTTGCGCTGCCGCAAAGCTTGGAGTGTCATGCGTCAGAGTGAGAACGGCATGCATAGTACGTTTGCTCAGTGCAGCTACTATCGCTGCTGGTGGTGGTTGAAGATTGTGTGTTCATTAGGGTGTAGCAAAAAGTCGAATGTTTGAAAATGATTTTTGTGAACATTGCTCTTAAAGCTTATTCATTAATACTGGTATTCTAAGATGTTAGTTAAAGTTTTGTAATAATGGAAGGGTTGTAGTTTGAATCTGCCAAAAAAGTTTAGTTTTAAGAAAAAAAAAACTTCAATGAAAACTGAACAGGAAATTTTGCATAAAATTAAAAAAACAAATCCCAAAATTAAAAAATCAAACTTTTGCATTACGAATGGGTACACACAACAACATAATTATTTATCAAAAAGGCAAAATAAAACTCTCACTCAAAACTGGTTCAGCCCAAAAAATCTTCTGTTTAACTGTTGTAAAAAATTTTTTTGCAATTAATTTTAATTTTTATTCGTAAACATTTTCCAAACACCAAATTGAGAAATTATCCAACTTAGGAAGAAGAAAAAAAAAACTAAGCAAATAAATCAGAACTTTGAATGATCTTCCAATACTATTCACTGAAATTTAAAACGGTAATTTCAGTGCATTTTAAGACCGTTGGTTAATTCTCCATAGATTTTCTGCAGCCATAGTATATTAAAATTCCAATATCATGTTTATTTTTCAAATCACCCTATCTTAACTGTGGTGTGCACAATTTCTGTGCCTCACAGTCGGTTGCTCGTTCGCTCGCTCACTTGGTCGGTTTGCTTCTGCTTAAATTTGTTACTCCTTACTAACCCCCCCTTCATTCCTTTGTACGTCCGTCCGTTGACACACAGTAGATATGTGTGTAGCGTAGTGTAGATTGCGGCGCACAGTAATAAACCAGGCAACGAACGAGTCGACTTCAGTTAAGTTGAGTTGTGATTGTTATACCGTGGGAAACTATTCCGTAGTCGATTTCTCACGACGGCTGGCTGGCTGCCTGCCTGCCTGTTTGGTTGGTTGCTTGAATGACTGACTGCCTTAATGCCTGCCAGCATGACTGCATGATTGGGGTCTTTTAAGTGCTCGACGACGACGACCGCGCGACTCAGCTCCGATTTGGCTTGGCTTGGGTTGGTGGCTCGTCAGCGCACATGCCTTCCATCCATAACAAGATGTTTGTGTTTCAGTTTTTATTATGATTTTTTTCTTGTTCTTTGCTTTGCTTAATACTTTGCCCGTACGTCTTGAGATTGTCTTTGTATAACTTGGACTGCTTTTTTTGTTTTTTTTTTTTTTTTTTTTGGATGTGTTTCCCTTACGTTCCGCAATCCGCATGATGCCTTCTCGCTTGCCGCTGCCTCTGTCGCAGTAGCTTATGGCTTTGGCTGGATGATTATTGTAGAATCGTCATCGCATTTTTTAACGCTTTATGGATCATTGGATCGTGCTTGTCGGGCGGCTTGATCATCGTCATAGGAATCGTTGTTTGATGGTTGGTTTTGTTGGTCTGTCCATCGTTCGTTCGTTTGCATTATTATTCTTGATTGCCGTTTGTTGGTAGTCGGGTAGCAGACTTTAGTCGATTTTATGCAGCGGCCTTTTGGATGCGAGTGTGCGCGCTGGTATTAACGTTAAGCGCTAAGGCAAAAGTATGGTTTGGTTTGGTACCGCGTTTAGCACACGCTCATTGTAAGCAGATAAGACATAAGATCGCGCAAATGGACGGACAAACTTATAGACACGGTCGCAGAGCAACGCGACGCGAACATCAGTTGATGATGATGCTGATGACGCTGTTGCTTACTGCCGCGTCTTGTGATAAATGATGGGGTTTGGAATGCGCCAAATGCGCTACTACAAATACGCGAACTACGAAAGACCGCAAATTGAAGGAACGAGTGAACGTTCGACCGAGCGATTTACGTGTTGGGTGACAGAAGCTGGGAGAGCTGGATGCTTGGGGCCACAGTATTTAGTAGTTTGTTGGCTGTTGGTCGTGGTTGGAGGTTAGTGGCGGCTTACAGTGTTCCCCTAGCTGCACTGATGGCTACGGTTGCTTCTGATTACCGAATCAATTGGCAGCGTGTGTAGGTTGTTTTTTATGTTTTTGTTACATGATGTCAAAGCTCGGTGTGTGACTTTGTTGGTCTTAAATTAAGTCTTGACTGCACCGTGTACCAACTGGTTTCTTGTTTAATTTCTTTTGACTCGTGCGAATGCAATTTGTTTAAAATTAGAAATTCGCTTAATTAAGATCGCGCAATGGAGAAAATATGCTTTAGCGTTTAATGTTAAAACTCTAATGTTAATCCGTAAGATGAAAAATCTCTAACCCTGCATGTACCTTAAATGATGGGTTTGAATATTGTAGATATTAACAGCAGTTTGGTATAGAAAAGTTGGTCTGTAAAACTGGTATATTTCAAGCTCTAAATAATACGAATATCAGCCTTAGATAGATATGTATCTGTCAACTGCTCTCAAGAAGCATACTCGCATTGCGTGAAGTCATCATACTTATAACGCCATGCAGCTATGGAGTGACTCTTCTTCCTACTTGTAGCCATAGCTTCAACAGATTTTGCTGATTTTTTTACGGAACATATGTAGTTTCAATAGATTCAGATTTCTTTGGGGGCAAGAACTTAAAGATAGTCACAGACAGCTACGTTCTGCACTGCATTAGCAAATCAGTTTCTCGATATCTAGTTCCTAAGCAGGCTCATTCCAACCTGTAGCTTATTTCGCTTGACTATCTATGAGGACTACCTCAATCATTAGCTAAAAATGCTGAAAATGAGAGAGAATAATGCTACTTGGGTTATTATTGTAGTACAGTTGCCACGCAACATTCAAAAAAGGCTGAAATCACTATCAACGCAATCACGCCGTCAGAATACCGTCAATATACATATCATTGTGCTGACCAGCCAACTACCCGCCGTTGCCTATGTAGAAGGATAGTTGCCAAAAACTACGAGATGCAAATCGGTACAACTTCGATCAGATTGGTGCGGGATATTTAACAGCTATTTGTCTCATTTGGACAGCAATATCGCCGACCTTTGCCCAAAATTGGAACTTGGCCCTTATGATACCTTACACCATTACGCACTTCCTCGTTCCTACTAGTATAACTTTGGACACGATCTATTGACACAGTTCACTTTCTAAGCATCAAACTGAATAGAGATAACACAGAAAGTCCTTAATTCTTTTCTTCTGCATGATCTAAATGAATTTCGAAATAACATCATGATACATAAGGTTTTATGAAATATAATTCAAATGAAAGCCACAAAAATTAATGGAAACTGAAGAAGTACGTTTAGTCTATCCTAATTGAGTTCAAGATCGTTTTTTATTAAAAAATTAAATAACAAAGTTCATCTTTGAAAGTCGAACAAAGAAAGTAAGCTAAAGTCTAAGCAAAAGTGAACAACATCCAGTAGAACTTTGCTCTGGAGCACCATAACAGATTTTACAAATTTTCATTGAAAAACCAAATCTATCATAGCGACCATTTGTCTTAAAACAGATCTTGATTTGTTGCGAACGCACGCGCGCTTTTTACTCCAAACCCCACCATAACCTACTCTACTACATATGCTGCTTGGCTCAACAAACGATCGACGACGATCACATACATTTATGCGGCTGCGTGCTGTTGAATTAATTTATTATTACAGCAGTGCGCCTCGCCTCACTCTGGTCGTTACGGGCCGGGTTGGCTTGCCTCACTCATTCAATACAACGTTCCAAGTACTTGCTTGCTACTCATATTGTTGTTTTTGTTATTGTTGTTGGCTTTCCAAGTATGCGCGGCGATCGTGCGCTTTCAACTTGAAACTACTATATGTATGTACGTACCTACTTGTGTATTACGGAGTCAGACCGTGGGAAACAAACTCGTGCCAATCGTTCGTTCGGTCGTCGCTACATGAGGATGAAGAACAAGTTAGAGAGGTCGTTAGCAGTCGGGCAGTCAGTCGGTTAAACGTTCGATCTGTTTTGTCGTTCAGTCACTGAATTGTTTCAGTTCCACGATCAGTCGTTCAATCCGTCGATCGTTCGGGTAGTTTAGCTTTTATGCTTAGCGCATTGGCAGGAAACATAAAGCAAAACAACAAAATAAAAACAAACAAGCAACCGTCTTGGGTTATTCGTAGCATGGATGGATTGTGTGTCGTTGTGGTTGGTTGGAGTGTTAACTTTTCATTTATTTTTACTCTCTTTTCTTTTTTTATTGTGGTACCATTTCAATATGTTTGGCACGTTGCCGATGCTGCTGCTGCAGCAATGATTTTAGGAATATGTCTTGATCTATGGCCAGATAGAAGGCGTGAGGTTGTAGCTTCAGGTCTGCCAAAACAAAATGAGTTGGCGGATGTCGATGCAACGTTGAGGTTTGATTGTAAAGAAAAACATTGCATTCTGTTTAAGTTTTACAAAATGAAGGATTAAGAAAGCAATGAGTTTATGTTTTCGAATTATGCATTGAAGCTCGACTTGTTATAAAGTTTAAAAGTTCACGTTAAGATTCTTGAAAAGAAAATTGTAATATTATTGGTAGTAAACGTTAAAGCTACGGTTCGTTTGTAGAGAATCTTTTTTTTTGACTGTCTAAAGGAGGGTCATAAAAAAATGCAATACAAAATTAAGAATATTATAGTTCCTATGACCGTACTAGGAATCCTGAAAAAATCACACAATTGTCTTGAATCAATGATGATCAAAACAAATTAAAATAACTTACGGACCCGAAAATCGATGATGACTTTTACTAAAAAGCTTACACGGATACTACATCACTCTTCCAATGCGGTTGGCTTCATGAGATCGTCCTCAAGTTTCAGCATTTAACGGTTGACATCAGCGTGCTCAGTGACAGTCGCTGGAACAGAAAAACAGCCCACAGCTGAACAATTTATTTGCTCGCAACTCGCCAGTCATCAACTTTATAACCCTATATCCTGAAAGTTCATAAAGTTCCTGCCGAATGGTTTTAAAATAACTCGTCGCTCAGCGGTTTGATGGAGCCCACAGCAGCTGCAGCGGAAGACCCAAACTATTGAGTTGACGAATGGTAGAAAATTAACTGATGAAAATGAAAACGAACTGATACAGCATAAAGCCAATAGCTTGGGATCGAAATAGTACTCGTACGACTCTGTCCGGAAACTAAAAATCGTACAGTTAATCATATTAATGTCTTGAGAAATAAATGATTATAAACAACTAATTTTATAACTTGAAAAGGACTTACAAGCTGTCGAAAGTGTTAAGCTTTAAAGTTCAAAACAAGAAATACGAAAAAAAAACAATTAAGTCACGCCCCTAGGGCACAAAGATAATATTAATTTTCCATAACATAAACAGGCAATTTGGAACTACACGCATGTGAACAACAAGTAGCTTATAAACGAATCTCCTATGTTGGCATGTTGTAACTCAAAAATAAATCTATATACAATCAGCACTTAATCTGACTTATAAAGTTGAAACGAGTTTCGAATAATATACCAATAAGAAGAAGAAGAAGACAAGAACAAAAATAACATACCCTATTTATGAATACAAAAAGATGCTATACGGCTTAATGACGACTCATCAAGGAAGTGATGTTCATTAATGTAAAAAATATAAGAACCTTTCAATTTTGCAATGCTGTAATGCTGCAAGCAAATGCAGAATGAACATTACAAGGACACAGAACGAACGTTAAGTGACCGAACACATTTGGTGCACCGGTTCCAGACAAATGAAGCACATTAATAATAATCTAGGTGAAAATTATGAAAATCTGAACCAGTTTGTGTCTTTTAACTTATCATTAAAGTTATTAAGGATATGCTCAGTTGGATGTGTTGAAGTTTCGTTTTTAAGCATGAGATAAGCAGCGAACGGAAGTCACGTCGATTTAAATGTATATTATTAAATATGATTAAGTTAAGTCTAAAAGTATATACTTTAGTAGCCTTTGGCCTCAACGAAGTTGAGAAGCAGATGTGATTGTGTTCGAAGCAATTAAAGAGTTAATCAAGAACAGTTTTGTAAGTTCTTTGACAAAACTTTATAATCCTTCGTTTTTTTAAACATTATTTTTATTATTAATTTTTGCAATTTGTATTTAAAAAGTTTATGGCCTAATTTGGTCATTTCCCACATAAATCAAATGACGCTGATAAAAACTATAAGCAATAAATTTTTACTATTTTCATTATTAACTGAATCAGTTAGATTAAAGACAAACTTGCAGAAAATTCCAATTTTATTTGAAAAATTCTCATTTTGTTAAATTTTTTTATTAAAAAAAAAAATAAATTTAAAATATTTGCACGCAAAATTACATCCGCAAAAGAAAACTTAAAATAGGCACACGCAAACTAACAATGAATTTGGCCATAAACAACACTAAAATGACCATAAAACCATAGTTGGCCGGCGCTTTTCATATATTTTTTTTTCGCTGTTTCATAAGAAAAATAATAAAAATAAAATACGACACAGTTATCGTATAAGAGGAAATTAACAAGACACATAAAGGAGGACACGTGCTACGTTAATTCAACAACATTGCAAACAAATGAACAAAATACAAAAATGGCAAACAAAACAAAAAGAAAAAAAGGTACCCATAGCCATAATTTAAAAGCCAAAATACTCGAACAACAATGTATGGTGTAAAGTGCCATCCGAGTTTGGCTGAACCGTAGCTAAAGGTAATATCATATTTAAGCCTGTGGTGTAGTTCTTTCAAACACAGACGGCTTATACTGCCTCAAGAAAAAATTCAGAATGAGAAAAACAAGCTACGAATAATTGTGATGCTGCGAACTTTGCCTTCTTCGTGGACATTACGATAAAAAAAAAAACTCTTGAGGTCAAATATCACTTCGAGGAGTCATATTTTCTATGTAGGTACTCGTCATAGATCTCCCTAAAAGTAACAAAGGCTTTAAGTGATTGTCTCCAACCGTTTTGAATTTGTGGAGACTTTTTGCCATTAAATTTTTTGTTTTGTTTTTACATAAAGCTTCAAATTAAATAGCTAAGAAGACTAATAGCTATGCTCCATTATTATTACTCATCCAGTTTCATCCGTTCATATATTCTTTATGTCAAGTTATGTGGATTCAAACTATCATATATTCATAGTGATAAGTCGTTCTTTAGCCACCGCATTCAGTAGCAAACCAATCATCCAACAGAAAACAAACCCAACAGCGGAGAAATAATCAAAATTGTTGTTTGTCGATCCTACTCCCATCAACCTTCGTCTACTGAGCCTTAATATATACTGTCTAGAAAACTCCTTTTACATATATGTATAACATATCATTTTTCATACTTTATTAAAAGTACCACGTCTCTCGGAACTGACGCACTTTAATTTGCTATGCACTTAAAATCTCTTCCGGGAAAAGTTAAATCAACGATGATGAAAACCAATGTGTAATGAATTTACTAGAGAAATTTAAATTAAATTGTAAATTTCTTCATACAAACAATGGTTAATTAGAAACTTCTTACATTCATATTTTATTTAACAATGAAAAATTAAACGAAAAAGTAGTGTCACATGAGCTTTAACCATATTACATATGTACATCTCCGAGTGTTGTTTTAGTCATGTAAGGCAAATTATGATAGTTTTTAAATTGCAAAAATAAATAAATAAAAATAAGAAAAATTACGCGTGTGCCAGACTTTAAGTGATCGATCTTCACTGTAATGATGTATTGAATTTTTGAACAGGTTGCCTCACCTAGAAATCCCCATTTGTTGGTAATACATTTGGCAAATTATAGTTTTAAAAAATGTCAACTCTCTATTCTATCTGGCTCCTAAAATCTTATGCCAGGGCGTTCACAAAACTCATTCACAATTCACGGTCATTAGCGCTCTAATAAAGTAGAGAGAGACGTCTTTCAAGTAATAAGGAAACATCACTTTGCAATGCCTTACATATGTTAATTCTTTAAATCACTTTTTTTTCTTAAGTAACATCAATTAAACACTGGTAGCACAAAAAAAAAATATGATAACTAAAACTAAATTTACTATCACCATACGCCAATTATTGCCACTGTGCTGTTTTCTGCAAATTAGATTGTAATATTTGCCTAATGTTAATGATGATGATGAATAAAAACAAATAGTTTTATGAATGAAAACTTTGTCTTAACATATTTTAGTTAAGTTATTTTTTTTTTAATTAATTTTTTAATTGCATGTCGTTAACCTTCTTTTTACTGGTAGTTAGTTAGCATCTTGAAATTGGTATATAATTAACTTAATATTTTTTTTTTCATTAAATTTATTGAAAGTATACATAAATCAAGAAACAATATGCTCATCTTGCTACTAAGGCTTAAACTTTTTTTTCATAAAAAATACAATTTTGTTAGAACATATTTTACAAATAATTTGTTCCTATCCTTGAGAAATGTGGAAGCAAACAACTCATAAATAACTTTTCAAAAAAGGACTTCGTTGTCATCCTATCCGCCTATATTTATCTATTTTCATCTACAATAAAGTTCGTCATAAATACATCACATTCTTGAATTTTTCCGGAATTTTTGGACTTAAATCAACTTTTTCGATGTTTTACTATTCGTCTACTATCGAAATTCTCAATGCTTTTCGACTATGTTACTCGGAACGATCTTACTTTGTTCGACTTCTATCAATTTTTTTCATGATCTTCGATATATTTCGATGCCATCGAATGCTACTAATTTTTTCGATGTTTATCGATTATTTCTATTTTTTTTTTTTTTGATACATTACGATGCCTTTGAGCTTATGTCGAGAATGTTTTTGAGAATTTTCTATATATTTTTGGATACTTTTCGGCTTCTGCAATATTTTACGGCTTCTTCGATATTTCACAGCTTTTCCGACTGTATCGATAGTTTATGTTACTCTCCTAGTTTTTCAATATTTACCGAATTTTTCATAGTTTACGGATAATTTTCAACTTCTATAGAGTTTTTCGAAGATTTTTGAAAAACTTTTGTACTTGCATGCATGTGCTGGTTAAAAGAAATATATGTACCAAGATAAAGGTTTTCTGTTGTATTGTGGGTATCACGATCCGTTGCTCAATTCCATCATAAAATAATCTTTAAAGTATAAGCTAACTTTTAAGAGGATAAAACAAAAAATAAGTTATTCGGTCAGATCTACTTGCGTCAATTTTTAAATGAAAAAGAGTGTCACAGAGCTGAGAAAGCTCTTAATGCGTTCAAATTAATTGATCCCTTCAATCACGCTGTGAACATATTGTCATTTTCTCATTTAATACTTCATCGAGTAGGTCTACAGAAAATGCATTTGTGCTTAATTTATTTTACTCCAAAAACAATTAAGCCACATGGGACTTGAAAACATCACACATGTGTCTCTTCGTCATGTTCGTGACAAGTTATCTCTGGGGGAGGCTAAATAAACATTTGAAATCAAAACTCTACTACTTACACCCCCCGAACAAGCAGAACCAAATTAAAAACATACACTTGTCTTCAACTATTACACAAATAAATAAAACAACTTTTGTTTGAAAAAAAAAAAAGATACTACAACTAGCAAGAGTTCATAACTTAACACCTAATGACCCAACAAGATACGCTAATGACTAGAAGTGCTCCTTACATATCAACTAATTGCGTTCGACACAAGCAGCTCACACGACAGGCTTTCAAGAGAAGCAGATCCACAAAGGCAGACTCAACCCAGCAAGCTACACGCAATTTGCCACCGAACTACGCTGTTATCGTTGTATCCCTTAGGTTGTGCCCATTTAAGCCATTAACTTAAAAAGACAACAACATGATCATTTTAAATCTGACAAACGACGTTCATTCATTAATAAAACTGGAAACACTTAAGTGCGCAGGCAAGGGGAAAGGGAAAACAAAACCTGAACTGAGCATAAAATATTGTTGTGAACCATTAACCAGCAGCAGCGATGTTCGTAGTATTCGTAATTATGACTACAACAAACCATGGGAATTTTATGTGAATCCAACCCTCGGCATAAAATTATGCCAACAAATTACAAGGACTCCAATATCAGCGTATCGTCGTGATGCAGTTAAGTCTCGACGAAATGCCTTAACAAACAGCCATGAGCAACAGCATCAGCTCAATTATGGCAGGATAATTTTGTGTGTAAGTTTTACAACACTCCAAACAACAACAGCGCTAAAGGAGCACAGCGTGTCCTTAATACAAAGGATAGCGCAAGAAAAGACAAACGAAAAAAACACCTTAATGCGTGGGAATGTCAGCTAAATTCGATTTCCCACGGAACTGCATGCTATAGGAGTATTATATCCTGCAAAAAAACAACGATCGTATAAATTTTCAAAATAACTATAGGGGAGAAAAAACCCTTGTAAAAACAACAACAAATAATCTTATTCATACTCCAACTGGGTTTTTTTTTCCAACGTTTTCTTCCAAAAAACTTAAGAAATTAAATAAAAAAAAATGTTCAAAAATCTTATCTTCCTACTTTCTGTAGTACTATGTTTGGTATATCGCATTATATGAGTAACTTTAGTGCTCGATTCCATGAGAAAATTTCTTGTTGAACACCTGCCATTTTTTTCTTATGAACTTTTTATGATTTCTTCGTCTTACTCAAGCAGCAAGTAAACTACCAGCCAACCAACCAACCGACCAACTGATCGACTTACCAACTTGAATGCATTTCTTTCTTTCCCCTATTCAATTGTATCAAAATTTTCGGAACCAACAAAATTTTTTTGAAAATAAAAAAAATGTTCCCACACTCTCTGTGGTGAAATAACAAGTCGAGTTGTGTTATGTCGTCGAGCCGTTGCATTCCCTTATCGTTTCGAGTGCTGTGCAAAGTAGTCGAATTGAACTTTGCTGAGCTGTGTTAAGGTGGTAAAAGAGTATCAAATGCACACACCCTCATCGACGACCCTTGTTTGGTTTTGGCATTCCGGCACACTGTATACCACAGTATCGGATAGGTTGATTTTTATATACCCTGTGAGAAAAACGACTCTTTAGAATACGTAATTCCTATGTATGTAGTATTTCAATGGAATAGATTATCTTCTTTATTTTCCATTCTGAATCAGAAGTTTGTCATTGCATCCCGGACTTTGATCAAAAGTCTTCGAATGCAATTGGCATGATATATTATTTTTTAATAAAGAAAATTCGGAATCATATGATAAGCAAAAATATGGAGAAATAAGGGTTTTTGTAAAAAAAAATTTCGTCAAAAATCTAGAAAATCGTCATTTCTTGAGAAATGTGGCACAGAGTTCAAAATTTCATATGTGTGATGCTTTCGACAGTGATCGCAGTAGCAAGACGATTTTTATGAGGCTTTCACGTACAATTTCTTGGTACATCTTTCGGACTATGTTGAGATAAATATTCTCGATTTAGATATTGAAAAGTGACGACCTTTTTTTGGCTCATCAATTTTAAAAACATTGGAGCTCTCAACAGTGTTTGCATAAAAAAAGCCAACTTCTCGAACGTCATCTTAAAAAGTTTCGTGCACTACCATACTGAAGCTTCTTTTCTCACAGGGCTCTATAACGCTGAAGACTCCTTGCTACTCTTTGTTGTTGTTCCACATCTTATCAGAATTTGTCGTCAGTGCTGTTATTGCACGATCCCTTTAGGATTGCACTCTCAATTGCCCTTTCCGTCTCTTTTTTTTTATTGTTGAACGTCGTATTTTATACGTACATATTCGTACGTGTTTCGACACGTTCATGCCACAAGGGACGGCGAGACACACTTGTGCGTGTTTAATTCCTCTCTTACTCATATTACAGCTCTTTTCACATTTCATTTCCATGCGTATTGTTGTTGTATGTAGAAAGGAAATACAACAAACGGATGGACGGACGAAACGAGCATGTATAAAAGGCACCGCTTCTTATGTTGGAAATCATTCTGAATTCTTTTACGATTCAAGCAACATCAAGTAACTGAGTGTCTCGAACTTTAAAAATTTTCTTGAAACATTCTAAAGACTTTCTTCAAATTATGTGTCAACAACAAGTACAAGGCAAAAACAACAACAACAATAATAAAATGAAAAGCACTTCAGCAACTTATAGCATCAAACGTGTCTTGAAGACATTCTTCAAGAAACACCATCAACAAAAACAACAACAGAAGCAGCAAGAGCACTACAAATTCTCCAATTCATTAGAATCTTTGGATAATTTGCGTAATTCACAAGTAGAAGAACAATTGTATTGTGAAATCGAAGATAATTCGGCAAATGAAAAGTTAGCTAATATGGTGGCCGAAGCGCAAGAAGATATCTACGTGCCAGTACGTTTTGCACGCACCACCGCTGGTACTTTCTTTTGGACAACCAATTTGCAACCTGTTACCAGCACAATTGTTCCGGCCGCTGATGAAGATTTGCTACAGCCTGCATACTGCTATAGCAATTGGCAGTATCCGGTTATGCAGTTTCAGGATCGTTGGGCTCAAGCATGAGAAATAGCAGCTTAGAGCTAACGAATGAGGCGCAAAACAGAAAGCTTTAATTTCTTTAATATTTGTGATAATTGGTCAGCATCAGTAGCAGTTAGCAGCGGAGGTACAAACAAGGCTGAAAAGTAAAATAACGATCTTCCAGTAGTTTATTAGATAATAAATATGAATAGTCTAGTTTTAAGTTTATGTGATAAAGATGGCTTTAAATATTTTAAAAAATTAAGAGAAAGTAAATACATAACTATCAATTTATAAAAAAATAAATGTTTTCTTATTTATAAAAAAAGAAAATTTTTAGGTTAACAGATTCTAACGTACGTATATGGTTAGAGTTTCAGGTATGTGACAACAGTAATTCAATGCTAAACAAAAATACATCATCATAGTGGCAGCGTTGGTAACAATTGCATTCCGGGCAAAGTTTTCTCGGAGCTCGGAGTTTTCTCGGAGCGATACTCAGTAACTTGGAAAATTGGTTTTGATTTCTTAACTAAGTTTTGAATTGGAATCTTACCTTAGGATCGTTTTGCGGGAGACATTTTGAGCAATTATTTCTTTCCTCTATTCTATTTCATTAAGATTCCTCTAAAGGGATAATTTAATGTTGCACAAAAATATTCATTAAAATATGTCACTAGGGGTCGCCAAACACAAGAGGCACTAATTGCTGACCAAAAAAAATCATCAAATTTTTTTTTTATTTTAAGAAATTGTTTTCGTAAGCCTGTTAATTTCTCATTTTGAACTTGGCAACCCTGACTGACGTACAGAGTTTACGGGCTTAAATCTGTAGTGAAAGATGAGGGTGACAATAATTAGAACAGAATAAAAATGTCGACAATAAAATAATTTTTTAAAATTTTTTTATATAAAACAGTTGATAAGCAGTACCGTCTTTAGGCGTTTATTATAACGAACTTTTTTAATATGATCAAAATGTATTGCACTGTTTGATGAAAAAATTTTGGAAATCAATTTTGGACATTTCCAGGAGCGCGTACTAACAGGGTGATTGTGGCAATTTAAAAAAAAAAAATATTTTTGTGGTATATAATACGGAGATCAAATGGATGACAAGAAAAGGAGAAACATCTGTTATTTGGAATATTTTATATATGATGTCTATGCACTTTTCTGATACAAAAGATTTTTACTTAAAAAAAACGAAATTTCTTGAAACAGGAGTTTTTAAAATAACAAGTAGAATATTTAAATTAACCTCATATGGTGGACGTCGTAGTTTGGTGGAATACCTTTTTTTGACAATCTATTCGACATGGTTATCAAATTAAGCTCTTCTAATTTTTTCTACTTGTTCAACTTTATTCTTCTTTTTTCTATTTTCCTCAATCTTTTCCTCAAACTTTTTTCATTCTATTCAACTTTTTTCGACTTTGTCAACTTTATTAGACTTTATCAAGCATTTACAACATTTTCAACTTATTCAAACTTTTTCAGTCTATTTCAATTTATGTCGAATTATTCAACCTTTCTCAATTTTCTTCAACCTATTTCAACTTTTTCGAATTTGTCATTTTTTTCGACTTATTCAATCTTCTTCAACTTTATTCGACTTTTTCAAACTTGTTAACATTTTTTTGAGTTATTCAATCTTTTTCAATTATGTTCAACCTCTATCAACTTTTTTCGTCTTTTCAACTCATTTTTTTCAATTTTCAAACTTTACAGTTTGTTCAAACTTTCCCATTTCTTGGATTAGTAATCTTTTTTAACATTTTCAATATCTTTCGACTCCTTCAACATTTTTCAGCAATTTCTTAAGTTTTCAATGTACCTACATATTCAACTTTTTTTCGACTAATTGAGTCAAAAAGACTCAAAAAGAACTTTTCCCGAATTTTTCAAATTTTTGTCGAATTTTTCAATCTTGTTACTTTATTCAACTTTCTTAACGATATCCAATTTATGAAACCTATTCAAGCCTATTTCAATTTATGCCTACTTATTCAACTTTTTTTCAACTTTTTCGAATTTTTAATTTTTTTTTTTTAAACTAATTCAATCTTGTGCGATTTTATTCAACTTTTTAAAATTTATTCGACTTCAATTCATGTCTTTCAATTATGTTCAACCTCTTTCAACTTTTTCAATTTTCTCATCTCTTCTGACTTTTCAACATCTTTCTAAACTTTTCAGCAATTTTTCAACTTTTTCGGTTAGCATCATCAAGTTCACACTTCACGCCTACTTTTTCCCTATCGTTTTACTATCTACATATACAACTCTATAGACTAAGTTCACAGTAATAAACATAATTGGCAGACACATTGTTAATTTTCTTGGTATACCATAATCATATCCTATGGAATAATACAAGTGACATATTTCGTATGCGCTGCGCAAACTCGAAGGCCGCAACATTGATTGAGAATGTACTAAAGAGTTATAGACATTCTCTCAAATAGACAAACGTTGGGCGGATGAACGTGCCTTGGGAATGGTCAGCGGAGATACTTATCGTTAATGTGCGGTCATAGAACTTTTTATCGTCTTTAGGCCAAAGTGTGTTGGTTCGATACTTTACATACGAAATTTTGAATTTTGCATTTGAAATTTAAAGTTGTGGTGCTGCTATATTTTTACAACATACCATACATATTAGATGGCGCACTGGTGCATTTTAATAGAGTTTTAAAATTTTTCTTTAATAAGATTGTTTTTTTTAATTACCATTTAAATTTTTTCCTATCAGCGTTTTAAAGACGAAAAATATTTCGATTACGCATGCGTTCCTTTATTCTTCGATTCAATTGACAGTTTGCCTTGTGCTACGTCTTGGAATGTCAATCCGGTGGCTTGAAGTGTCGAACGTTGACTGACAATCGCTGTATTCGATGTTGCATTTTAATTTTGAGAATTTTCTTTTTTCATAATCATCAGCCATAAACAACATAAATTTTCGTATGGTAAATTGGTAAATTTTTTGTTTTTTGCTGTTGCATGTGCCACATAAGACCACTTCTTGAATTCATTACAACAAGTTGAAGTTGTTGTTAATTTTTTGTACCGCATGCGGTGAGTGTTGATTATAAATTTGAAATGAGCTGCATATTAATTGGCTCATGCTAATGTCTTTCATACTGTCGAATTATTTTTAAGGCACATCAATGCATGGTACAGTGGTGCCAGATTGTGTTGGTCGAGCGTAAAAAAAATAAATAAAAATCACATTGATACACTACTAAAGGCATTTCTGACTCTGAAGGGCTGAAGCTCCTTCTAGTTTCGTCCACCACTAAGTGGAATCATAAGTGACTTAGGTTAGTCGTTTTTTGTTTTTCTAATTTTTTTGGTGCTATCACACACTGTACTGGATAGTAAGCTCAGTAAAATAATTATCTACTATATTCTGTTCCGATACACCACAAAAAAATTATAACAATTTTATTGTATAATTAAAAAATGCTGGCACCACTGAATGTGAGGCTTTTCTCTAATTTACTGAAAAGGATATGACTGCATTGCGTCATGTGCAATGTCAGTCCGCTAATGTTTGTTGCCTTCTTGGAACGCTCTGTAATTGAGGTCAGCTAAGGTTCTTTAAGCAAAAAAACAAATAAAAAGTTGCTTGCATTTTTATGTGGGATGATGTGTTGGGTGAAATATTAATTTGAGTGCATATGGTAATTTGAAGTCACAACAAACTGTTGGATCTTTATAAATATTTTTTATTTATAAAAATATTCGTAAACATTTGTAACTAAAAATTTTAAATATTTGGAATAATATAGTATGGGTAAGGTACTAGTTGAATTCATTACAAATTTAGCCTCTCTTTAAGAACAAAAATTTCGAACTCAGACTCTTTAGCAGTGAGAAGTGCTCCCAAAAGTGGGTTACACTTTTAAAAGTTTCAAATGGTACAACCTATGCAGACTATCATTGTCACCACTGCAAAGATTAGTATCAGTACACAGCAGGCAAGACTCGCTATTTAAAGTGATCCATTGGGAAGTATCAGACCTTCCCAACTCTTTTCAATGCTATTTCTTATGTAATATAACTAAGTTCCTTCAAATACTCTCTTCTAAGTGAAATGACTAAAAGTAGGCCTTCCGTGGAAAGGGTTTAAGTAGACCTTCCATTTAAAAGATAAAAATTTTTCGATCGAATGATTTGATATTCTCATGATTTTTTGTGAATAATCGACTCGATCATCGTTGAATGAACGATATCGTAAACACCCAGTAATAATTGAGTGCTTAGCTTAAAAAAAACTAAAAATTAGAGTAGTACTTGTGGGTTCCAGATAAGGCCCTGCTAACGTTACCTTTATTGGAAGCTATGTACAATAACAAGTGTTAAAAATATCAAATAAAGCAGTTTCTGAATGTGCTAATGGGCCTGCTATAAAAAGACAAATTTGCATAAATAGCTCTGATTTTGAGAAGGCTCTTATGCATGCAGCAAAGTTGGCATATGTATTGAAGCTACTTGCAGCAGTGCTGTAAGGTCTTCTTCGGTAGAGGCCTTGCTCAAGTGCCCACTGGGTATATTCAAAACTAATTCTTCCAATACTACTCAATATGTTTGAACTTTACTGATTTTCGTTTGAAAAAAAAAATTTTTTAATTTTTTCAAAATATGTAGTATTTCTCAGTATTTTAAGAAATAACTACTTTCCTCAAAATACCTGTCAACAGTTTTTACTGCGCTCCGACAACGTGTTGATTTGTATTTAATGATACTTATTAAATATGCAGTCCAAGAAGCAAATAACCAAAAATAATACAACAACAAAATTAAGCAGCATGAGGCAAATGGATATTTCCAAAATAAAGGAGTGTCGATCATTTAACATACGTAAGTACGTATGGCGGCATATTATATACAGCGTAGTCATTTGCGCAATGTCGCATACCTCAAAAGTGTGGGAAAGTAAGAACGTGCTTTGGTTTCTTTAGAAGCGAATAAATTGTGTTTTTTTTTAAATTTCTTTTATTATTTTTGTTCTTTGACATCTTCTTAAAAAAATGGAAAAAAATTGTTTATATTAAACCCAATTTTAACTTTATTACGTTTGTCACGTATGAAGTTAACTTGAGTTGAATTCTTTTCAAATGCAAATTAATTCCAACACCTTTTTTTCGAGATGGGAGCGAGATGGGAGCCTAAAGACAATATGTCGTATAGATGTAACTAAATGGGATTTATTTTTATTTGTAACACAATTTACCATATATTTCATTAATAAAGAAAAATTCGTAAAAAAATCATCATAAAATATTCACTCCTTATAATGAAACGTCAGCGAAATATTGAAGCTGCAGATGAAAAAATGTTCCTGATTTTTTTTTAATATGGGATTAAGTAATATTCATAACGTCTAGATTAAGAATCAGATCTCATATTTTAAGGCCAGTTGTCTTTGGAACAAAGTTAAAACCTTTTAGTACTACCCATGGCACATTTAATTTAATTGTATGGGACACTTGAAGTAGGTGCCTCTTGTATACTTTACCCATCACTAATTTTCTGCGAAATTTATTGAGTATTATCGTGAATGCGATATTATTTTTCTTAATCAAAAAGTGTCATTAATCTCAATATATTGATAAATAATATCATATAATATAAAAGCTGATAAATACCGTAATAAAACTTTATTTCTATATTTAAAGCCAAACGTAAGGCACTGATTACAATAATTAAATAAACATTTTTTTTTTTGGGTTTTCCGTTAATTTTAATTTTAATAAATATTTTAGTAACACTTAATAATAAAGATATTAAAACTTTATATTTCATAACATTTTATTGTTTTTTGAGTAAAGGCACTTTTAATGCTACGTAAACAATTTGAACTATCTAGGTCTGGAGCCCTATATTGACGTTTGAAAACTTTTCGAAATTTTCATTAACTTTTTTTTTGTTACGAAAAATATCTTTTTAATTTCACATTTATATAAAAAAAATTTGCATTATACTACGTTTGGTTTTTCAGGAGCAGCGTTATTTCAGCCTTAGATTTTTAACAAGTTTGCTTGCGTAAGACCTTTAATGGCTTGACTAAAAGTTGAAAAAATTTAAATAAATATTTTTCTATAGTATATATATGAGTTTAATGATCACTTACTTTTGTCTGCCAAACATTGATTTAAAGTCTCCATTTGACATTCGCTGGCTAGCAAGCCGCGGAATATGCCATTAGAAACGCAAATTGGATCATAAATCATTGGACAGGGGCGTAAGCACTCGGGTTGTGCCAAATCTGGTTTACCCAATTTTTCATAAAGATTTTCAACGAACTCTGAGGAACACCACTCATCGAAAACTTGAACAAATTCTAAAAGTGAGAAAATAATAATTTCCGTTATTTTCATTACAATTCATTAATATTTGAAATGACTACAAAAGCCAAATAGCTAAAAATCTGTTTGCTGTTGTTTGGTTTCACTATGTTCGAATTTTCAATTTTATGTGCAAAACTTACGTGCAGCCAGTGATCTCTCCAAACGACAATTACTTTCCTTCAACATGCAACAAATTCCTTGTAGATTTTTCCATTGAAACCACACAGTGGTGCATAGAGTAATGGACAAATAGATGGACAATCAGCATCACTGGCAACTGAATTGGCGGTGGCTACTGCTGCGAAGGCAATAATTAGGATGGATGCTTTTACTTCAAATTTGGCCATATTTATAGTATAACTTTAAGTTTTGTTTATTAAAGTTTCTTGCTTTGAATATTTAGCTCTTTCTTCGACTCTTTTCGATACTGTTTGTATGCCGTATAAATACCGGCTATTTTATATAAAAAATTTATTTTTTACTTTTCTTATCGAAATTGATTACAGCTTTATCAATCAATTTATTTGATAGCATAGCCATGTCGAAAATTTTGAAATTATTTCAGAAGTCAATCACACATATGAGTAATGGAATTTCCCTTTGTTGTTGTTGGATGGCGCGAATTGCGTAGAATCTTAGTGGAACATTCTGCAGGATTTTGTTTACTTATTTGGTGCTACATCTCGGTAAGCATGGGGTAAAAAACGTGAGACATACTAAAATTCTTTAGGTCAGGTCTTGCGATTGAATCAAAATTTTTAGAATACTCGTTAGGTTAGGTCCATTCCAATGGTGCAAAAAAAATTTTTTTAAAAATCTGAAAGTATTGTGAATGCACTGGAAGGCACTCTCTCGCCGTTTTCGAGGAATATATTACGATATGCACAATTTCGAATTTCGCATTCTTCAGTTACTATCCCATTTTGAAAAAAAACCAGCCGTTTTGTAGTTTTTTTTTTTTGTTGGCACTATTACGAGGACTTGGGTGTTCGAGGTATTTAGTTCAAAAGTGGAAGTTGAAATCAAACTCTTAAGTCGTTAAAAATTTTGATTTTCTTTTAATTGATAATTAAAAAACAAATTGCATTTAAAAAAAAAAATATCACTTCTTAGCAGAATGGTTTCAACTCCTACATAAAAAAAAACAATCACTTTCCCTTAATCATTTAATGGGGTGTTACATTCAACATATGTAGATATTGCCAATTTTTTAACTTTACAATTGAATTGATTACTTTTCAATATTGTTTATGTAAAGTAATTAAAAAGTGTAAGGTATTTTATTTACCTTTTTTTATTTTTACTTTTCTTAATCAGTGGAAAATTTTTAAATTCTCATTTATTGTTGTTACAATTCAGAGATACCATGTTGTCTACATTAGATAAATGATGTTCAATATAAAATTTCGCATGAAACGAAATAATTTCGGTGGTTTTTTATTTATTTAATTTAACATATGAGGTCAAACTTCAAATTATTTGACATTCTGAATTAACAATGCTGTATATTTTCGTACTTAACATATATTGTGGAAAAAAGCTCGCTCAGCTCTTACAACAATAACAAAAATATCCAGCTTATATCCCTTATTCGACCTAAATCATTTCGATTCGCTATTGCCTAAATCTCTTTGTTTTTATGTAATTTGGTATTCAAGAGTCCGGCTCGTTCAGCTCTATCCGTTACTCTAGACAAACAATTTCAGTTCGCAATCGCCGCATGCGTTTTGCTTGATTTATTATTTTGTTTTCAAGTTATTGCCTCTTTCAACTCTTACCTTATGTTTAATTTAAAAAATTTTTGTCAACTATTATTATGGACGTCACAAGTAGCGGTTCCGGCTTCCCAAAAAGCCCGATTAGCAATTTTGGCCCATATTTTATAATTTATTTTTTTCACCAATCGAGATCGAGAAGTTGAAAATGGATTTTCGACATCGTCAGAAGCGATATCGTGTGCCCAAAGTCCCCGATTTCGTCCAAGTTTTCAAAACCTTTTTGGCACTAAATAACAAAGAAAAGTTGACTTGAGATTATTCCTATCACCAAACGTTTCCGGGCTTTCAAAATGTCTGATTTCAGCCCATTAAAAAAATAAATATTTTTTTCATGAACCGCCGCACAGTGTATGGGTTTGTATGGAACGGCGGCCATAAATAGTAATAATTTCCCTAGACTCTTGAAATTTAGTATAGATATTTTTAAGTGGAAGACAACAAAAAATTGTGAATATGAAAAAATATGGTTGAGACCTTTTCTTCAAAATGAGTATCAATTTCCATTAATTTGGTAATGTTGATATCAAAAATGCTATAAGTTTTGTGATATTTCTTACAGTTTTCAAGTTGTTAGATAAAAACAAAAAAACGGTACAAAGTTCAACTTTGAGCCCACTGTGTCACTAAACTCAAATGAAATTTAAAACTTTTATAGTTTTTGTGTTAAAAACTGTTTCAATCCCTAGCACTTTAATTTTCTTCCTATTTATGGCCACAAAATTCATCTGTACGCCGCTGGTGATATCCGAATTTCAATATTTTCTTACAAAAATTTTGTGGCTGATATCGTACACTTCGTGAACCTGAGACCACCCCTGATGACTTGTAGAATAAATTTGTATTTTCTCTTCATTTTTATTCAGGTTTTCATGTAAATATTTTAATGAGGTTGATTAGAACCAAAGTTTCATAACCAAACTCAATTTCGTTACAAAAAAGTAAAAAGTTGAAATGACTGGTTTGTTTTGGACTTTTTGGCTTTTCGACATCTTCTTCGAGAAATTGAGCTGGTGCTATTATTAGACACTTAACCTATTAAGGCTCTCCTGAAATTCCACTTGCTCACTTTTTATTGCCAAGAAACCGTAACTTTGGAAAGACTCGTAGATCACCATGTGTAGTGACCGTGGCGTACTTTACCCGTCTATAGGGTTTTTTTTTTTATAAAGTGATACAATATTATCACTTTAGTGCTTTTCGATAAGCAAACGGTGGCATTTACTGATAATAAATGCTAAAATAAATCAATTTTCCTAAATACCTATAAGAACCATAAATAAAACATTGATTGCTTTAATTAAATAAAAAAAGTAACTATTTTGTTTGGGTTTTTATTACTTTCATTAAAAATAAAACTTTTAATATCACTTAATAATAAATAAATTAAGAATTTATACTGCCAATTTAGTTTCGAATAGAAATGCGCATTAATGCCACGCATTAGAATTCATTGGCACTGGAGTTTTGTCCTATGAGATTTAAAAATTAATTTTTATTTAATTTTTTTATTTGCTATGAATAGTAAATTCCAAATTCCATATATAAAAAATGTCCTTTTTGTTTTTGTAGAGTAGCGCTGTTTCCATGTTAAATTTTTAACAGGTTTGTTTGCGTAGCACCTTGAATGCGTGCACTGCAAAAATTTAATAATTATTAGTAATGTCACACATAGGGTATATAAATCTGATATTAACTTACCTTTATTTCCCAAACATTTGTTATAAGTCTCCATTTCGCATTCATTGCTTACCAAACCACGGAATATGCCATTTGAAATGCAAACTGGATCATAGATCATTGGACAAGGATGATAGCAATCGGGTGAAGCTAGATCTGGATTACCTAATTTTTCGTGAAGATTTTCAACAAACTCTGATGTACACCATTCATCGAAGACCTTAACAAATTCTGTGAAATAAAGAAAATATTTTACATTTCATATGATTTATATTATTAGTTATTTTAAGCACTACAAATGCAAAAAAAAGCTGCTGTTGTAAAGTTTCAACTATTTTTATTTAAAAGGACAAAACTTACGTGTAGCTAATACTCTATTTAGGCGACAGTTACTGTCCTTCAACACGCATGTATTATCAAATTCCTTGTAGACTTTGCCATTGAATGCGCACAGTGGTGCATAGAGTGCTGGGCATATAACTGGACAATCAATATCGCTGGCAACTGAATTTGCTGTGGCTACTGCTGCAAAGGCAATAACTAGGATGGCTGCTTTTACTTGAAATGTGGCCATATTTATAGTTTAACTTTAAGTTTCGTTTATTAAATTTTTTGCTCTTTGTTACTTTCTCTTCGACTTCTGTTCGATACTGTTTAATTGCCATACAAACTCTGGCTATTTTATATAAAAATTAAATTTTTTATTTTACTTATCAAAATTGATAGCGGTTGTCTTATCAATCAGTTTATACGATAACATAAACATCTCGATTGCTAAAATTATTTCAGTAGTCATATGACTAATGGTGTTTTCTGCTGGTGTTACATGCCGCAGGACTTTGTTTACTTATTTTTTGCTGCTACATATTACATTTATCATAGTTAATTTAATGTTTTTTGACATTGTTGATTACATTTTAAGTTTGTTTTTCTAATGTAATATAATGATGTCAGGTATTTTGTTTACAGTTTCGCATATTTGTTTGTTTTCTTCGAGCAGAGGAAGGTTTATTTTTTTTCATTGTCATTTTATCTTATTGCAATTCAAAGATACCATGTTGTCTGTTTTAGCTACATGATGTTCAAATTTCAAGTTTTTTAAGACACAAACAAGAAATTTTCGGTGGTTTTTTTGTTTTCGCCAAAAGAGTAGAGTAATTAATTCTGTACAATTTAATTGGAAATTCTTATTCATTTTCTGGCAATTTCCAAATCATTGTGACCAAAGTCTACTTTTGAATTGTCATTCACCGCAGATATTGGTGGTGTTATTTAAACTTGTCAGTTTAGTAGTAAACAATTCTTATGCTATCATTGCGTGATTGAATAGATAATTAAAAAAAAAACACTTGATAATAATTGGTATGTAAATATATACCTTAAAGTGTCATATTGCTGAGTGTACTAATATAAACGCCAAAAGTTACATTTGTTTACAAGCTGAAAGAGGCTGTAGTTTAAAAGCATGAAGATTTAATTTGAGTCATTCCAGAGACTTTTTTTTGCATCCGACTGATCCGATTTCTAGATCTTTTTAGATTCAAGGACACCTTACCGTACTCGCTGCAGTAATGATCAAAACTTTGATCACTGTCAGTGATGTGACTATGTCTACGACTTTATCTCTCCTAATGTTGTATGTCAAACAACCTAAACTATTAGTTAGTAATTACCGATTTACTGTAAATTTTTTAAAGAAAGTAGCACCTGATAACAAAAGAAAACAATTAATTTCAATGTCTTCACTGGCAATATATATATTTTGTTTGATATATAAAAATCAGTTAACAATATTTTGTTTTAAAAAAAAAATTAAAATATTTATAAAGAAAAATTACTACTTAATAAGTACACATATCACAAAAGGACATTAATATTAACAATATTGCAAAACAAACCTAAATGAATAAAATAAAGATGAGATCCCTGATTTTAGTTAAATAGTTTTCATGCTACACGCTCAATAGAAAACAGCCTCTGTGGGTAGCTGAAGAAAACTGTGACACAACCACGCCTGCAGTAGATCATCATCGACTTTCTCCTGTGCAGTAGTCCAAAAGAAAGTACCATTATCAGTACATATTAAATGTACGGGTATATCAGTCAAATTTTCAATTGCGGGCACTTCAATGATAGGGCGCGAGTGATTTCTTTTATCATAATCATAATGATGCTCTTCATGTTGACAATTACGCCCATGTGAACAACCACTGCAGGTTACAGCTGGTGACTTTTCAATGCTGACGCTGCTGATAACAGCTGTGGGGTTACCAGTTGTTGCTGATAAGCTGATATCATGTGTTGCAAGTCGTTCCTGCTCTTTTGCCGTTACTTTGCGTATAACGGCAGCATAATCTTCCAGTAATGTGGTAGATAATTCACTGATATCCTTGTAACTATTGGCATTATTAAGATTAACATTATTTGGATGTGCGATGTTAGCGACTGGTGACTTTGTTGATTTCAATTTGACAAGACGCAGCAAAGGTTTTAGCACTTTGCGAAATTTTCCTTTTGATTTGTGCGCATGCGCGCAATTGCTGTTCAATTCACTGGAATTGGCCGAGTTTTGACTGAGATTTTTTGTATCCGTAAACATTTTGTTGTTTTTTTTTTTGTTTTTTATATTCCAATTATGCGTTGCTTTCGAAATTTATGCCGTATTTCAGGTTTATTTTTTGGCAATCACTGATTGTTCTTCACCATGTGATATTTTGTTATAAACTGATGCTGCTGCTTTGGCATCCGCTTGTTTTTATAACAAAATTAAGAGGAAGACGACGACGAATTGCAGTAAAATGTAACTGAAGAAGACTGACTGACGAATAAGCAGCACCAGCAGCAGCAACAGCACCACTTCCACCACAAATTCCAACAGGAATCCGTTTTCTGTGTGCATTTCCCATGGCTGAAGGCAAGCGGATGGATCGATGAATGTGTGTACACTGTAAAAAAAAATTTAATTTTCAAATATATTGGGAAACAGTCATGTTTATTTCGGGTTACACGTTTGGAGGTAAACATAACCTAAAATAACTGCGTCCTTCTGGCGTTGGGTCTAATGAGGTTTTCTAAGAAAAAATGCTCAAAAATCAAATTGGAATCTTCTACCGGAAAAAGGCTGTAGTTTCTGCTTAGTAAAACTTATTTAATTCTAAATATGAGTCGTAAACTACAGTGGGTTGATTTTTACATGACGCAATTATTTTCCGTATGGTACCCATAATGGTAAAATAAATAAAGCGATTCTGAACTCATTGTGATTTTCATGAAAGCTTTAAGTCTCTGAAACTAGTCGAATATCCAATATATAAAATGAGGCACACTGAATATGTTAAGGAGCATTCTATTACCAGAAAACAGTTTTTGGAAAACCTTTCTTCGGAAAATATACACAAAATCTGTTGGTTTTGGGTCAGGAGTTTTTGTTTCATTTAATTTTGCAGCTATTTTTCTATTAATTTTGAGTAAAATTATATACTCAATTTTGGGTGAATTGTAATTTTTTGATTCAGATTGGTCGACTTTGGAAACTTTCGTTTTACCATCAGTTTCTTCAATTAAATATTAACTGATCATAAGAAAATCAATTAATTCTCTAATTGAATTTTCGCAGAAAATTTCTTGCAGTGTAGCCTAAGTGAACGCTGACACTAAGGAATAACATAGCAAAGCCAAATCTAAAGCCAAAGGGCAACACAACCAAGAACCAGAATGCAGGTAGTTGAACTTTTTTTTTTTTGTTTCTACTTGATTGGGACAACCGAGGTATATGTTTTATTCCCTTAAATCAGTCAGCAAAAAAAAAACAACAATAACAACAAGAAATTTGTTGAGATTAACCAAAAAATTTTAACTTGAAACAAAAACACACACACACAGGCAGATTGGGAGAGAGGTACCAAAAATTACTTAAGTGTGTTGCGCATACGCAGTGGCAGCACTACCATGGGTATCGGTAAATGGTTCCTAAAAGTGTGGGAACCTAATTTATATTTCTTCATCATACTAAACAGACAACAAGCAGCAAAGGATCATATGCGCCAGCATTGAAATTCGGTAAAGGGTGATTATATACAGGGTTCAAAATATAATGTTTCTACTTGTTTTAGTTTAGTGCTTCATTTGAAAAAAAATGTGTGAATCTAAGATTGATAGAAAATGGCTTTAGAAAGTATTGCCTTAAAAGAATTATGTTGCCTTGAAATGAGCGCTACATAAAGCAATGAAATATTTTGAAAATTAAAAGTGGAATGTCGTCCAAAAATCGATGTTTCCTTTTTAGTTTTTGTGTAAATGGGAAAATGTCCTACTCATATTTTTTCTGGTCGATCAGATCGAGTGTCTACAAGCTTCCGACAGTCTTCTGAACTAAAATTTAATCATTTTAAAATTATGTATTTCTTGCATTAGCTCGATTTTTGAAGCGCTACCTCAGAAATTTGAGTTTTAAGCTTTGTACAAACGTTCTATTTTAGAATGATCTAAGCCTTACGTTAGTAATTTTAATGGCAATATTTTTTAAAGAATATCTTGTCTTGTTGGAAGACTCAGTCTGCCAAGGAAATTTTTAAGTTAACCTGTCAAATAAGATTATTTCACCAGTACCCCGAGAAAAGAGGCAACCCCACAGCAACAGATCTTTCACACAGCGAGTCTCCCTCAAAACGCTGTTTGCACTTAACATGCTGAAGTAAATAACTTACATAAACCAACGTAATCAATATTGAGTTACACACCCTGTATTATTAATCCCTGCAACAGGTGGGTGCGCTGTTAGCACAGGCGCTTATTGACCTTTCTGTGTACTGCCTTCACCTTCTTTATTGCACAGACTTCTTCTATCTCTCTCTCTCTCTCTCTCACTTAGCAACATTATGTACTGCTAATTATTTGATGCTAATAATAAAAACACAAGTGAAGTGAATCAAAGAGCATAAGGAAATAAGAGTAAAGTACCTAAGTACTACGTACGTACCATACCTAGCGAAGAAAAAACAAAAGGAAGTTCGACCGACAGTCATAAGTGTGGGAATTTAAAGAACCTTGCACATGGCTTATAATAAAACTTATTATAAATCTTTAGCCTGATTTTCTCTTTCACTTATGCTTTCTCAGCCGTAGTGGACATGAGTGGTTGCGGTTTATTGTTCACAGTAGGGATTATACAGTTCCATCAATGTTTGTAGAGCAAATATGGGCCCGTTTTATAAATGGAACGCTCATGCGCAGCTGCTTGTGTAGCGTACTATAAGTATTTTAAGGAAACAGAGAAATGCAACACCAAAACAAAGCAAAGCAGGTTGTGTTCCATCCGTGGGAAGAAGGATTTTTAGCGAGTTCCCACGCAAGGATTTGCAGCTGACGAATATTAAAGGAAGAGAGCAAGATGACTATGACGCTTGTGATGAAATTAATTTCGTTTTCAAATCAGGTTTCCTTTTTGTGTTTTGTTGTTGTTGTTTTGAATTTATGTTGCTGCTGCCGTTGGAACTGTGATTTTCGGCTGTTTCAAGTTGCAACTGTGTTTGGGTGCCAATAATGAAAATAAAAACAAAAAAAAATGTGATATGAATTCAAAATTTACGTGGTGGAATGAACAGTGCGTGTTAGGGAATTCTTCGTTGGGGTGTTCCAAAAACCCGAATATTTGGAAGAGCAGGATGTCTTGAATTGGACTTCAATGTTATTGATAATACATTTTGCTTAGAGTTTTGGGATACTATTGTTATAAAGCGAGAGAACTTTCTGAAAACTCCTCTAGCTTGTCAACACATTAGATATTTCGCATACTGTCACAGACTGTTTCATTAGATACGGCGTCTGCCATAGAAGCTGTCATGGATATAGTGTGAACGAAACAACGAACAAAATAAGTTAGAAGTGGAGAAACAATAAATACTGTGCGATCGTTAAACTCGATTTCAGTAATGCCTTTAAATCAGCAAGTAGGCCGAGAAGTGTAGAAACACTACGAGCTCTCGGAATATCTGATATCTGCTCCAAGTACATAATCGCAAAACACTTTGAAGACATTGTACTACTGTACGACACCGATGAAGGCGAGAAGCATTACAGTGACTTAAAAAGTGTACTATAGGGGTCGATACTCGGTCCCACATTACATAGACCTATGTATACTGTTTATTAGAAGATCAGTCTCTTCGTGGGCACTATATTAGTGGACTATGCAAACGATATCGCGCTGAAAGTAGTAGAGAAAATTATGGAAGATTTGCAGACATAAGATGACAGAGCAAACGTGGAGTTGAAACCCAGAAAAGTTCAGAGAACAATCTGTTGAGATTAAGTTAAATATCTTGGATATTTTTCAATACACTCTACTCTTTTGCCCCCCTAATCAACTGATAACCAGTCAATGTCGTGTAGCAACATCAGCAGCAGCGATTTTTCGGTAGTCCCTTTTTAGTCAGCACTGACTGAGAGTTTCGGAAATATTGAATTCCCACGACAAGGAGACACCTGATGTTGCTGCGTAAATCGGTTTGTTTACTTTTTGGAAAAATTTTGTTTACAACTGCAGCCTCCAGCTGCGAAATCTGGTTTAATGCCGTTGGTGTCTCATTTTTATTACAACTTGTCCTCTTCATCACCTTAACAATTGCGCTACTGTTCGTTCAGCAGCATAACAATTAAAACTCGATCATTGAACATTTTCATGATTTGTTTTCGAAAGCAATTTGTGACGAAGTGTTAAGTTTTTGTTGATTTTTGGATTAGCATAGCTTTGAAGGAACTGTAGTGAAATTATGTTGTTATGATGAGAAATGTCAAAATTTGGATTCCCAATGAATATATAGGCGGATCCATGAGAAGCATAAAAAATCTACGAATACAAAAAATGTTTGTTAATACATACCAATGTTTGTGGCTAAGTGTCCGATGTAAGACTATGCAAAATTTGCTTTTTGTTACAAAATCAAAATAGTTTTACGGTGGACAAAATTTTTCTACTACACTGAGGGAAAAGTAAAACCATGTTTGCGAATTTTTTTATTTTATTTGATATCGTATAAGAATTAAATTTTTTTGGCGCTAAAACATTACGTTTCCTGGTTGAATTAACAAAATAATAAGAAACAACAAATCAACAATGAAATAATTTTGTTATAATTTTCTGTTTTTACTTAAGTCTCTTTGAAATTTTTAATGAATGAATTTGTCAACCCACATCACTTTGTTTGCACACGTGCGTTTTGCACTCATCAATCATATGCGACATTTAGTTTTATTTAAGAAGTACAATTTTAGCAAAATAAATAGAACACATTACCTCTGCATGACGTCAGAAAATGCCAAAGTTACTTCCTACTAATGCACGTGCAAGAGTGACAACCGAAAATTGCAACTACGCCATGGCACTTAAAAAATTTTTTTTTTAGTTTTAATTGTGGTCGGTTCTCATTTATCTAGAAAATTTACTTTCCAAGAATTTAATAATCAAATCAAAATTGCTTGAATCGGAAACTCGGTATTTATTTAGATTTACAAAATTTTTAAAAACTGGCTAGAAAAACTCATAACGCCGACCTCGACTTGTTTTGGTCTGAAAGATGTGACAACCGGACTAGGCCGATTTTCGAAATTTCAAAAATATAGGATTGGAACTATCTTCAAATGTAATTTGATGCATTTTAAAACATGAAACATTATTTTTAGTTTTCAACGGCGTTTGGTAAAACATACGAAAACACCACCTGAAAAAAATTATGGCACCGATTTCGCTGAAATTTCGCATTATTGTAATACCAATGTTCAACAATAAAACTACGTAAGGATTTCGCCCTAGTCTTATTTGTTGTTGAAATAAGGGGGTATGAAGTACACGATTTTTGTACTTTTACAGAAAAAGTGTTTTTTTACGAAAATTCATAGCTAACGTCAAACTTTATCAATTAACAATTATTGGCTTTTATGTGTATTTTTTGAAAAAATACTACTACTGCAAAAAAAAAAAAATTGTTTAATTTAAAATAAATTAAAAGCTAAAATTTTGCAAATTGAAATATATTTTTGATTTTTTTCGGAAAACAAATTTCTTAATATTTTTTTAGTGAACTTCAGATTAAAGCTCAATCCCCAAGCTTCAAAATGATATACCACAGGCATTGCGGTAAGAAGTTAATTAAAGTTTTTGAACCGTTAAACGCGCGCTGTACTGCGTGTTGAGATTGCTTTTCTAGACTAGTCTATAAATTTTTGGAAAGTAAATATTGCGGCAAATAAAACCACCGTTCCTATAGTAAATTTCCGATTTGGTCCTATTAAGAAAAAAGTGCATACGATTCTAAGACTAACAAGACATAATCAATTACTGTCTTTACCGATGTTTAAAAAAGTTGGGCAAGGCTAAATAAGTTTACTTACTTACTAAATAAGTTTATTAATATTAAAAAAGTTGAAACAGTCGGGAAATCTTGAAAAAGTTAAATAAAGCTGAAAATAGTTGAAAAATTGAACAAAGTTGAAAAAGACAGAATTTGAATTTGATTGATTTATTGGAAATTTCTCAAAGTATAAGAACTATCTGGTCAATTTCTCCATAAAAACGAATGGCTTAAGACAAATTAGCAAAAAATCAAATTTCGAGCCTCTACTATAAATGATTCGACATGACTTCATCCTTCCTGACTGGGATGAAACTACTTGAAACTAAGTTTTTAAATAAATCCGTTTCCTCCAAGGAATGAAGTAAAATTGAGTAAAATTCTGAATTTTACTAAAATTCAACTTTCCTGCACTTGCCTTTGTTTTAAAAACGAAATCATTTAAATAAAACAATAATGTTAGCAAACTTAAAGCACATGCTCTCAAGATTCAAATATACTCCATCAACTCCTTCATATACAACTGCAATAGCTATAGTGCACTCAAGTACGTTAAAGTCACATGTGCAGAATGCTATCGCACAAACGCTGTAGTCGACGAATTCATAAGGTATGTGACGACAATCGATCATCGCACTTGCAACAGCAAATATCCATGCAAACGACCAAACGAGCAACCAAGAAACCATCCAACCACTCCGCCATACGGCCTGCTAAACAAAACCCGTGCCAATCGCGTGTACAAAGTACGCTGAAGCTGCTGTTGCTTTTACTGCAACTGCCGGCTTACAACGTAACTCCAATTCGTTACACTCAAAGTAAAGCTTCGATAAATTTAAGAATTTAATGGTGTATCTTCATCAGCACATTTATAATGTCTTGATTTACAAGGCTATGGTTTAAAAAACTTTTGGAACTTTGAAAATTGATGTGGTATTTGTAGTCTTTTGTAGAAAAACCATTTATGGAAATGATATTTTGTGTAGACATGTTGGATAATAAAAATATAAAACCTCAGTTGTCACGCCCGTTAGTGTGACTTACCCACTTTTCTATTTTCGATCTTCTTTCTTGGCGAGTATGATGGAAATTCAAGACTTCTTCAACTTTTCTTGAATTTTTCAACTTTTCTCGCCTTTTCAATATTTTTCTATTTCTTAAAATTTTTCAACTATTCAATATTTTTTAATATTTTCGACATTATCAATATTTTCCGAATTTTTTTAGTAGCTTTCGCCATTGATTTGATCGTCTGATCCATCTAAGCCATCTCAGTCAATCTAATTGTCTCAGTTGCCTTAGACAAATTTGTAATCATATTGGTTTCTTAGTCAACTTACTTGTTACAGTATGTTCAGCTGATGCTAACAGAAGCTCTCACGAAAAAGAGTCATGATGCACATACATATCTCTGCAATTTCAGTGAGGATCATGGTACATATGTATGTAATGAAAAGACAAAACTATTAATGCAAAGGAATGAAATAGCGAAATTATTTAACAGCCGATTTCAGTTAAATATGAAGGGGAGTGGTCCAATTTGTGATGTGGAATCATATTTTATAAAAAAAAATATGATAATAGATAGATTTAATTTATATTCAATTAATAAAAAATAACTTCTATTAAATATTTCCACAAAGCGTGTTGTTTCTGAAAATTTGCATTGCATATTTTTAATGTAATGTTAAACCAATAAATTTGTAAGTTTTTCACAGTATAAACTTCGCATTTTCCAACTTCACTATCACATTATCCAAGCCTTTTCCTACTGGGCACATTTTATTTTTGGCATCCGTGTTTTACAGCATATCAGAGTTTAATTTTGGTGTACAAGTACCTAATCCGGTCCGTACTGATCTTGAGAAGTGCAACCGCCGGCACTCCACTACACGAGCTAACTACACATACATATGTATACGTACAAATATTGCTGTTTCTCATCGCGACCAGCTCCGTTGTATTAATTTTGTCTGTTACTGCAATCAGTCTCATGCATTATTCAGTGGAACCTCTAAAAACGTCGTTTAGCTTCGCACTTTCTCACGGTTTGGTTTTTATATTCCAAACCATATACGACTGATTATACATAGTACAAGTATGGTTGTTGTTGTTGTTGTTGTTATTATTATAGTTGTTGCTGTAGTATACCACTATATGATACTACGAATAGGGCACGGCACATCTCTACACTCCAATGGACAAAGCTTTCATGATGATGGCGCATGCAATCGAGTTGATTGCGACTTTAACGCTTGCAAAGGCAAACAGTCAGTCAGACAGACAGACAGCCAAAGCAAGAAACAAACTAACGAGCGTATGGTATGGCTTTTGATTTGTTCAAAGTCGTCTAAATGATTTTATGACCCGTCGACATTAGGCAAGCGGCTCACGACACCTTTGAACGCGCCGAAATTAATGAGTTTGTAATTAATTGATGTTTGTTTGGACACTTTGTAAGTATATTTTGGTGGATGATGATGAAGAGTGGCATGAAAATGTTGGAAGAAGATCACTTGAGCTATTATGGCTCTTGTCAAGAGCATTAAGCTTACTTAGTTACCTTGCTACAATCTTCTTTCGAAGTAGGCTAATTAGTACAATCTACTGTATGACAAAGTATTTTAAGGACTTTAACTGAAACTAGCAGTATTAGGTTATATTGGGTAATCTTATGGATAAGCCTTCGAATGTAAAAATTTCCATCAAAATGTTAATGAAGAAACATTACTTAAGACTTTATCAGTTGAATGTATTGGGCATGTAGGGAGTACGTCGCCTTCAATGGTAATAAAAAAATGTGGATTGTGGTATTTATAAGTGTTGGGAAAATGGGAATCTCATCTATTTTATTGCACTGGCTAAAATAATTATTTTCTTTATGGTTTCACATAAATTTGAATTTATTTCCAGATTACTAAAGTGACGAAGAGCTATGATGCACGAGTAAAATTCAAACTTTGGGGACTTAATTCACTCCTTGCCAACATCTGAGCCAAGCTTTAATGACAGAGCATTGCCTAAGGAAATAGAATGTGCAACAGAACGGTGAGTTATACTCTATATGTTCCCCAGGAGCGTTAATTTCTCAAGCATAGTTTTTCTGAAGAGCCAAAAACTAAGAAATCGATAGTATCAATGATGTAGTTTTGAATTAAACGCTCCAGTTTTTCATATACATATGCAAATTGAACCCCATATAAATTATAAAACGTTAAATCAAAGTTGTTATGATTATAAGCGTTTATGGTTGAAACAGATATACAATCGTTGATTTCTTTCCTGAGCGTATTATCGCGTCGAAGTACGAAGTAGTGCGCTTGGAAGAGAGAGCTGTGGTTTTATTAGTGCCAGATGAGTGAGGAAGTGCTATACTGTCACCCAAAGGTATATTAAGCGCTATACTGTTACCGAAGTTGCTTTCAATTGAGCTGTGCTGCCTTTTAGATAGCGAGGGTCCCCCGAAAACTAAAGTAAAGCTATTGAGAAACTAGAAAAGCACATCCGGACAAAGCAGTGCATGAAGCAAAAAAAAAAAAAGACAAAGGTATCTAACAGATGGAGCAACAAGAAAACATTTATTTTTAAAATCAAAAGGAATAAAAACCGAACACTGCTTAGGAAGAACTCAAAAGATGTTAGAGTATTGTGTGTTATCCCAATATTATCCAAATTCCAATAAATTAGTTTGAAATATGAGCAACCTATACATAAACATATTCAAAATCAGTACTTCCAGAAAACTTTTTTTTTAATAAACATAATAAAAAATAATTCCATGCGGTTTTAAATCGACACGGCACAGTAGCACCAACCATTATTTAATTCATGTATGAAATAAAAAAAAAAATTGTGGCTTAACTTTTATTTCAGTGATACGGTAGTGTAAACCACAACACATCTAACGACAAAGTATCCACATCAACATAATAGCTAACTGGCATTTAATGGATTATCACCAAATCTTTATCATGGGTAGCTAACTACAACACAATCCATAACAATAACAATAAAAAAAATGCCACCATTATCAGTTCGTTTAAAGGGACCAGCATAATATTAGCAATAGTGCATATACCATAAAAACCACAACAACAATGATAAAAATGTCTATTATAAACAAAAACAACATTTACAAAAACCAGAGGCAACAGCTGGTGGTCATATTCCCATCGCCTAGTCATCGCAACACTCACTCAGTTGGTTCTTTTATGTAGTAGTTTGGTATCCCTGTAGGGGATCGAAAAACTTGTGGTGCTAACTACCGACAAAAACAAAAAAAAAATAACAAAAACTGAAAAATAAAACCACAGCTTAAAAAAAAATTTAGTCACTGCTCCCCTTAAAAAGTAAAGTCGTAGTCAAAACCATGAATAAGTTGTTGACGGGCGGGTAAAACGATTCACAGCGCTATCTACTGCGGTTGGTTGGTTGACTACATTGGCTGGCGTTGCTGATCTCCACTTTACAAAATTATCGCAGCACAGGGTCGGTCGCTCATTAAAACATTAGGCGAAATTTCCATTGTCGGATTTTATTTCCTCTTCCTCTTTTTGGTGACAGAATAGTATGAGCAAAATTCGTGTTCGGAGCTCGGAAAATTCATACATATGAAAATAATGTTTTTCTTTCATCTTATATTTCGAATTTTTCTTATTTTCGTTTTTTCTTCTTCTACATTGTGTTTTTCTTCGTGCACTTCTGCTATATCTTCAACATGTTCTCCTTTTTACTCCTCTCCTCTTCGTTCTATCCTCATCTTCCTCTAATTATTTTTCTCCTTCTTTTTCTTCTCGCATTTCCTGTTTCTTATATTCCTTCTAATATTCCTTCTGCTTCATCCTTCGCGACCTCTTCTTCCACACCACATCATTTTCTCCCTCTCCCTCTTCTTCTACTTACTATTCTTCTATTTTTGAATTTTTAAATTTTCTATCCTTTTCCTTTTCTTCTTCGTTTTCTTATTATGCTAACTTTTCTTCATCTTCTTCTCATTTATCTTCTTATTTCCTGTTCATTTTCGTACCCTTTTTCTTTCTCCACTTCTTACTAAATTATATACCAAGTTTTTTTATTGCCAGAGTTCCTTAGCACGAAAAGCGCCCCTGTATTCACATTTGGACTCAATCGATTCGCTTCAACGAAATGCATGCCATCATCAACCAACCATGCCTCGTAATTGCGTGATTTTATATATACAACCCGACATACCGATACACCAAAGCGTTTATATCGTACGACAATAACAACAACAAAATGTTTTAGCAATCCATCGGATCGCATCGCAATCCATCCATCCGTCCATCGTGTGGGAAACACACGACAAATCTGTTTCCCACGGTCTGGAAAAGTGTGTATATACAATGCGATTTACAAAAACAACTACAGCAACAACAGTAACCGCATGCAAGACAGCGGCAGAGAACTGTCATCATTGACAATAAGTAAGACATGAGCATGGGGCACAGCTTGGCGCGATCATTGGCCGACACAGCCTGGCATTTGGCACAAGCGAAACGCAAGAGCCGTTCATAAACAGGAGCACAAAATCATTTCGAAGAGAGCAAGAAAGCTCGCTATAGAGAGTAAACATGCTCCCGGTGTTGCCAACACATTTTGGCCAAATAATTGTGGGATATCAAAATACCCACAAAACAATAGTTTTTCCAGTCCATCCAATAGATCGTTATGAACTTGTACCATATAGCTTTTGATTTCGTCAGCGGCAAAATATTTAAACCTAACAAAAGTTTACTAAATTATCGCAATAATCGAGATAACGTTTTGACGTTGAATTTAACTTCGAAAAATATGTGTGTGCGAAACTTGGCGTCAAAAGTTTGTTGATTTTTATGTTTAGACGTTGATTTTAGTGATGAACCCAGAAAGTTTTTCGTTTCAAGTCTTTGAAGGGATATTATTAAAATCATCTAAGGAATACTTTTTGGATAGTTCCTTGGAACACAGCATTTTTTTTAATAATAGCTTGGTATACACGTTTTGTTAACTTTTACTAACCAACTCAGAAAGAGTGGAAGGCTAAGCCATGAAGTAGCCGCAGTGAGTAGACATATTAGTAAGGCAATGAAAATCGAAAATTCAAAGAAAACCTCCATAGAAGATAGAAGGCTCCAATGGCCTAGACTTATTAAACTTGGACCAATAAAAAATTTTTTTGTTTTAAATTTTAATAATTTTAACGTTGGTCGACAACACTGTTATGAAACTCTCGCTCAGCGCCATACTCTCGCAATGAGTAAATGCAAACGGTAGCCTCTCTGCTGTTACGCTCTGCTACTTCATTTAAAAATTAAGAACCCCCACCAAAGTGTTATAAAAGATATGGGAGAAACTTGTTTGCGGCTCATTTCAAAACCAAAATTCAAACGAACTACAACACGTTATAACGCAAAAGAAGAAGAAAAGACGGTTTTTTTAATTTAGAATAAAGTCGCGGTTATACATCACCTTTGGCTTGAATTCGCACACCAATCCTAAATCGCGTCCAAAAAAAAAAACAATGGTAATGGAAATGTCCAAAACCTATCAGTACCGCAAGGTTATGAAGCCGCTGCTTGAACGTAAACGACGTGCACGAATCAACAAGTGTCTGGATGATCTCAAGGATCTCATGGTCGAATGTCTGCAGCAGGAGGGTGAACATGTGACACGTCTTGAAAAAGCCGATATCCTGGAGTTAACCGTGGAACATATGCGCAAGCTGAAACAACGTGGTGCACTCTCATTGCAAGCGCAATCGACCGCACATGTGGAATCTTTTCGTTCAGGATATGTGCATGCTGCCGATCAAATATCACAAGTGCTCCTGCAACAACAGCAAGCTGATGAAATCGGTGCAAAAATTATGAAATTTCTATCGGCACGTTTAATTGAAATGCAACATCAGTTACTGCGCACATCATTGGGGACAACTCCAACGTCGCCAACGGTTTTGCCGACGGCAAATGTACCAGCAACCTTCGCAACAAGCTCTGTTTCAACCAGTCTCGGCTATGGCGTTTACGCTTTGTCACTGCGTAAGGATAGTGCTGATCTCATTGATGTTACTACAGTTGATACGTGCAGTTCGCCTACCTTATCCTCTTCAACTGGCAGAGACACCGCATCTGTTATTTCTGTTGATTCAGATTGTTCCGCTGAATCGGTGTGGCGTCCATGGTGATTGAAGGCATCAACTGAATTTGCAGTATTTTTTTACAATTAATTGGCGTTAGTGCGTTAGTACACTTACCAAAACGTCAGACAAACGAAATCGTTGGTCTTCCAAATTAAAAATTTGCAAACCCGTTGATTGAATCAAATCGGGCTGAGTATTTGCAAAGTTTGTTTGCACTTTCAACTGTGATATAATTTAAACAATTTTAATATTTTCCTATGTAGACTTGTAGTTTTGTAGTTTTATATTTTCTAAGTTATGTATAAACTGTATGTAAATTATCTTCAAAAAGTGGTCAAGAAGCTTTAACTAAAGTACTCAGATTTAAGAATCCATTAAAAAGTTTGTTATTGACATGATAATTAATAAATTTTAAAAACACTATAAAAATTTAGTTTTTTGTGGAAATTCTTTAAAATAGAACTATAAAATTTAAATCACCTTAATTTGTTTAGTCTTTACCACTGCTTTGCTTAAATGTTTTGATGTATTTATGAGACCTCATTGAATTCATCTGACCACCCAGTTGAATTCGCTTATGCAAGAGAAAAGATTGGTTATTAACTATTCATGGCAGCCGCTTAGAGCCGAGTCACTGATACCGAAAATGTTCCGTTTTGATAATGTCAAATATCAGAAACAGCCAGAACTATTAATAATTGTTCAAAAAATTTCCGCCAGTAGCGTACCTATAATGGGGCCGAGGGGCGGAGAAATGGTCGTGAAACATATCTCATGGGTTCTCTAAAGCCAAAAGTAATTTTTTTTTGTAAATGAAAATACATAATTGGATATAGTACAGTGCAATATGTAGGCGAATTTAATGTGGAAGATATCTCATTTTGTGGGTTTTGAAAGTTAAAAATGAGGACCTTTTTTTGTGGTAAGGTCAATAAATTTGTTTGCCAAAAAACAAAGCATTTTCTTTCGATAAGGGGCACATAACTTTCTTTTCCATTGATACTTTTCATTACTGGCCTTGTGGTGCCGTGATAGTACAGTGCGCTTACAAGCCAAAGGTCGTGAGTTTGATTCTCGGTATTTTCAAATTTTCATTTGTTCCAAATCAGAATATTAAGGAAAGGTAAACACAAACCTATCCTTAAAATTCTGTAGGTTTTTCGAACTACATATAACCAAAATCGCCTTGAGTTCTCCTGCTGTTGCAAGAAAGTACACTATTTCGGTTAAGCACTAAAAACTAAGTTTTATGAAGTTCAGAGGCATAACATTTGCTTTAGACCGCCATAATTATTGTTAATATCGCTGCATGAATCGGCTTAATTCTGACTCTTTTGTCTCCTCATCCATAAATGGCGTCTGCAAAAATTTTGAAATGTTAACCCTCTACCCCTAAGCCACCACCCCCATTGTTTTTTTTTTGTTTCATATGAACAAAAAAACGAAAAAATCCGAAAAAGCCTAGAATCCTTTCCACCCCCACGCTTCTTCGTTGTCAAAAATGTTTAAAAATGTTTGAGTAAGTCGAACATCATTGAAAAGGTCGCAAAACGTTATCAAATATAATTGAATGAAGCTAAAATGTTGAAAGTTTCGAAAATGTTAAAAAATACGAAAAATTTGGAACAATTCGAAAAATGTAGTAGTTGGAGTTGAGCAGAAAAATATTGAATAATGTTGGAAAGTCAAAAAATATTGATAAAGCCAAAAATGATGAAGGGTTGAACAATCCGCAAAACATTGATAAAGTTAAAACATTTTAGAAAATGTTGATTTTCTTCTTTACCCACTATTTAAGATGTTCACACATCATAAATTTATTTAAGCCAAGACGCACCGTGAATTACGGTTCTCACTCTACTTTCAAATTCCAACTAGGATTGTGTACACATAACAAGAACTAATAAGATTTCAAATGGTAATAGGCAGTAGTACAAGGGAAAGACTTTTGTCAAGGTCAGGTAACTAATGAAAATGACAGTTAACGCTTTGTTCGAAAAAAAATATAACTTATACGCGTTTGCTTTCAAAAAGGTGCATTGTTGAATAAGATACCTTGTTGAACGTAAATGCAACTAAAATATTCTTTCGAATGCAAACGTGAACAAGGTCAATTTTTCTGAACAAAGCAATAGAAGCACCGGTTAGTTCCATACTATAAAACGTTTCTTCTTCTAAAGTGACTGGCTGTAATTATCGTAAAACTTTATTGACACCTAAGATGCGCTCATAACCAACGAAGATAAATTAAAATTTCTTAGCAGTTTCAATTAAATAGATAACAATTAGTATTTTTTTCTTTTTTCAAATAAATATATTGTTTTATTATTATGGCAAAATTATAAAATATCACAATATCTTAAAGCTCTTAAGTGTTGATTCGTATAATTTTTCATTTAAAAAGTACAAAAAAATATACAAAAACGGGAAGACAATAATTTTTTTTTAAATTGCTAACAGTCAGCTGACATCTATAACGAAGCTGGAACTGCAGGCGCTGGAAGGCAGGAATTTGTATGATGTATGCGATTTCCTCTAAGCTTGAGCCCAACGATGATGAAATTGAGGAACAGCAATTTTATTGGCAGTGTTGCAATACAATGGCTGGATAAGATCATTATCAGCAGCAATGTCTGAGGTGGCAGTCCAAAAGAATGTACCGTTTGAGTTGCGCACAAAATGTACAGGCACTGTGGTGATGTCAGCATAATCGAAATCTTCCATTTCGCAGGATAAACGTTCGTTTGCTTCATTTTTCAGGGATTCTAATGAAATACATTCTGCTGCAGATTCGATGTCAACATTGCGTAGATTCTCCAAGGACTCGAGTGACTCAAGAGATGCAGCTTTCTTTGTATTCTCCAAGTTTTGCGTAGCGCAAATCAATTGATCTTGTGATTTTTGCTTGAAAAGTTGACGCAACAATTTCCTGACTGTATAGGAGACCTTCTTAGGATGCTTGGCTACGTTGAATTCCATAGCAGTGTTTATGGTGTTGTTAGTAATTTCTACGCACATTTCAAATTTATTTTACGTAAAAATTTTAAAGTTTTTTTTTATGAGATTTTGTTCTTTACTGAACGATTGCTTGTTGTAGAATGCTAACTGATCCTGTCGTAAGTCGACCTTATATAGCTGCCGATCGTGCTAAAGAACAAGAACAGCAGCAGGTCAGTAAGGAAAAAACCCATACCTACACAACTCCAAGTGTGGGAAACGCACAAGGATATTCGGAGCTTAACGAAATGTCCATATGAAAAAAACGGCAGGTGCGTTTTATAAATTGAGCAGAGCATTGAAGATTTGCTGGTGTTTGAGATTTAACCTGCAGATGTTGGTGTGTCGGAACAGTATCTACAAGCACTGATGCTGTGTGTGCTCGCTTACACTTACGACAACATGTTGCATACAATGTGATAGGATACCATAAGGATAATGAGCATAAAATGGAAAGCAATTCATGAAATCCTTTTTGGAGACGATCGTGAGAAACGAACGTTTCTGCGTGTTCCCACACTTTTCAACTGAATAATCTGTAAGGAAAAAAAATTGTAAGGATCTTTTATTATTTTTGTTAAGACAAGACACTGTACAGTATTTTTTTTAATTTTTTTTTTTAATGTATAGCAGGCAGAATAATAAAGGCAGCATGAAAAAATGATCCATACAATCAGTAGGATCGTTACGAAAAGAATAAAAAAAATTGAACACGTGTGCATTTAATTTCGTGGGAGCAGCATATTTTCATTTTTTGAAGTCCTTAGCATCCTTGTGGTACTCTATAGGCATTAATATAATTTAGAGGTGTGTAATTTTAGACATTTTATACTAGGCTTGTATTCTTTAGATTTTAAGTTAGATATTGTGTGAGTGTTTTTTTTTCTTCATTCCATATGAAAATCCATTTTACGCAGTCATCCAAAATGTGTGTGCTCTCCGATCGTGGGAAGCTCTTAGTTTTCTATTAAATTTAAATGGATTTCAATCACGTTTGTCAGTATGTCAGGAGACAAAAGATAGGCAGCATATTGAAAAACATGAAATTTTAAAATTAAAATAACATTTAAGAGTTCATGCGCACACAGCAAGAAGCACAGCATTAAAAAGGATCATATTAAGGGTCATCATAAGGGCGCATAAAAAAAAATAACTGACAAAATCGTTGGGAGATTTTTTTTTTCTGTTTTTTGGGTCATAATTTTTTATTTTTTTAACCTGAAGTCATTTGCGCTGCTTAAAAATATCATACTTTATTTTTATTATCGATTTATCACGTGTGCTGGAGCACACTTAGCGCATGCGTGGTAGTCGTCACATGACTGGCGTAATGTGGTTAATTGGGTGTCTTTCTTATAACAGGGACTCAAGGAACTTTGGATCTAGTCAATAAATCAGTTGACAAGTGAAATCTTAGTAGAACACTTTATACATTTGGCAGTAGATTATTCGAGTTATTGTAATAGCATTATCATATACAATAGTTTATTGTTGGTTATCACTTTCATTCAAAATTATGCTTTATATGATGTGTTATCGATGTTTTTATTATTATTAAATCTTATCATTTGAAAGCCAACAACAAGTTGCTCTGTACTTTTCGCCTGCTTGATTGATAGGTCTTTGCTTTATTGACGAGCCATGTGACGGGTTGTGTGGGTCTGCGACTGTGCCAAGGGGTTAGGCTTGCTTCGTAGTTTTTGCAGGTACAAAAATTATTCTTAAATTGTGATTAGTTAAAATTTTGTATAATTTTTTCTTATGAATCAAAGCCCAAATCTTTCCATATGAATTTCTTGTGTCGTCATATTTCATACTTTTGTATGCACTCCTTCCTATCAAGCATTATGAAACACTTATTCTGAGGAAATGATTAATGTATTGAAACCATTAAAACTTTAGCTGAGTCAGCCGAACGAAATTTTAATGAAACATTCATTTATTTAAGATCGAAAATGCTGCCACTATAAATGATAACACCAATGCAAGGTAATTGCTTAGTGAATCATAAGCAAAGGATTAGGAATTCTGACTAGGTATAATGTCCAGCTAAAATAATCTCCTAAGAGATTATAATGGAAAATTGATAATGGCATAGGAAATAGTCCCGACAACGACGACGACAACAGACCTCAATTACTTAATGTTTACATTTTTAAGCTGCCGATAAGACAGACTAACGCACAGTCAGCCATAAAACAGTCTAGACACGTGACGTAAACAAACGCGCAGATTTCAATTACTGTTTAGGTCTCTAGCAGAGAGAGAGAGACTCGAAAAGATTATTTTTAGCATAGTCCGCAGGGGGTGCACTAATTTCCATTTCGCCTACGTGATGTGTGATGAGTCTTAAAATTAATATTTTCTTGCATTTTCATTTGACGTGTCCAATACTTTACAGATTGTTGACACGTGTGTGCACTGTTACAGTGACTGACCACACGATGCAAGCAGGATTTTGCTCTGACGTGCTGCAATAGGATATTCCCAATAGCTCAGTTGTTTACTAAGAAATTTATCTTATGGTTTAACCATGACATAACGTGACAAAGTATAGATTTTCAAAAAAAAAAAAAAAACTTCAAACAACGCATGCGCAAATTTCCAACGAAAGTAATTGAGTAAGTAACGTGCTAACTAGTACATGACAAATTCTCAAAATAACTACTTATTGCATATAGTACATGCATGATTCATGGCATACTTTTGGTAAGCCGTTGTAATATATCACTGAACTACTTGAGCAGCTTATAGTGCTGCCTTGCATTTCTCATCTGGCCATGTAAACGAGGCATCAATTGATGTTTAATCAATTCGCTAGAAAGAAAATAATGCCTGCACCGCCTTAACTAAGCAAAAGTATAGCGTTACTAATTTTGAAAACTCCTTGAAGTATTACAGCCGCAGCCGAAATGTTACTGCAACTTTAGTTACTGTAAAACACAGTAGGAAAAGTAATGCTGGTGACATACTAGATAGAACATACAATATTATTAAGAATGAACCGAAAATTGAAAGAAAATTTTGCGCAAATATTAATGAAAAAACTACCCTAAGTAAATGGAAACATCACCTAGAAGCCTACTGTTAAATTGATAAAAAAAAAATTGAGAGTTGCTGACTTCATAGACATATGTGAGCAAAATCGTTGAAAAAATTGGAGAATCGTTAAACGTGCGTCGAGCTACTGGTGAATATGTTGAGAAATTAACAAAATTGTTATCTTCTTTGCCTCCAAAATTCTCACTGGGTATTCACACATGTAGCACACTTTAACATTGCATTATGCCACCAAACAACGACGTAGAGTTCGTGTGGGTCCTTGCTATGCTATCGAATTACAATCGGCTGTGCATGATCGAGAGTGAAGGAATTTCATAGAATTTTATTATAACTGCATGTATGTTACAAAAAATACAAATAAAAAAAAAGACCAACGGTAATCACAAAGATAAACAAAACGAGGCCGTACACATTAACACTTGTGTGCATTAAATATGAAAATGACAACAAGAATTAAAAATACGGTCCCCACTACAAAAAAAAAATGATGAAAAGAAATCAAAACCAAAACATTTTGTTACTTGATCCTCAACAAACTATGCCTCAGGTGCAGCAGTAATGCAACTACCCCCTAGACAGGCAAACAAAGTTTAAACCAAAACATCATATCTTTGCTACACATCTAATCCTGCACGTGCACCCTCGTCGTTTGATCATTTGATTTGCTCAGAATAAATTATCACACGTCCTGCAGAACCCTCCTGTTGTGGCATTTTAGTATTTTGCTCTGTGCACATGTGCACACAAAAACCTCAACATCATTAACACAAATCGTTGTAGTTTACCTTTCCCACGATCCTTGCACACTTGTACAGCACAGCAGGTCCTGTTTGGAAATTTATGTTCCCTTTTTTTTCTTTCTTTAATCTCAGTCAAAATGACCGTTACAAAAATTTCATCAGTCGCAGTTACTTTATGGATTCTTTAACTGTCATTTTAGTGTACAGTCTCCGAGGAAGGGACCGATTTCTCTAATAGAATACAAACAAAAATCGTGACTAGTTTGAACATAAAATGTAGTTAGTTGGTATGTATCGAGATTTTATTGTAAATATATTTTTCTCCTTCGATTTATATCATTATCTTATCTTTTTGCTACAAGGGCGAGCTGAAAAATGTTCGACCTATACAGGGAAGCAAAATTTTTTCGCTCAACAACGTTGCGATGTCTTTCGTATAACACGTTTTGTTGAGGTCCTCCTGGATCTTTCAGGTTTATCGATATCCTCTTCATTTGACCTTTTTTCGACCGAGTCATTTCTTCTATTTAACTGAGAGAATCATATAAAAAAAAGAACTAAAAAAATTTGTGAGCAACAAATTTTTGTTGAGAGAGTCCTTTCGATAGAGCAGTGATAAAGCACTCACCTAGGTCACTTGTTTTTGTCGACAATGAAGTTAAAAAAGCATTCATACTACGATGATCTTGTTCGAGGATAAAATTTAGGTCGATATTTCCGTAAAGCTTCAAGTTTATAGTTGAAACAGAGATCAGTTTCCTATAAAATCTTAAGGCCAAGAAATATATGAGCAAAAATAAATGCTTCACTAATAACTCAAATATTAGCAATCTTATGCTAGAAACTTAAAGAGAAAACGTCTATTAGAAACGAAGTGTTATATATTTCACTTATATTAATTGACCAGTTTCGTTTATTGTCTGATAAACTAATCAATTTTAATATACTTTTAATTCATCTTAACTTTGCAACAATACAAGTGTGCTATGCTATTTTAAGGTACAGTAGCTTTCCTTCTCTACAAATCATCACGATCACCAAGTGCTAAACTGCAAAATGTCGTCATCTCAGCTCACTCTACCAGCACAAAGAGACCAACGGGCAAATGATCGTCGTGGTCGTCGTCGTCGCACAGCTTAATGATCGCACCAAAAACCCAAGCACGTTCGATGTTCGATAACCGATAGCTGACTTTATTGCAACTTCTGCTGCACGATATACAAGCAGCTTTAACTGCATAGCACAGCACCACACTACTGGCATACCTGATGCATAACAAATGTGGCTAACACGAACAGACCAAGCGAACTGACCGACCGTCAGTCAATTGGTCAGTCGGACATACATACGTTGTGGCTGACCGATCTGTCTGTTGATTGAATAAACGTACAAACGTAGACGCAGACGTGCCTCTGTGCCGGATTTTCGAAATCGTGAGAACCGATTTTGTCGTGTGTTTCCCACGCGATGTGAACACCTGCCTTTTTTTTGTCGTTGGTAATGTTGATATCGTTGTTTTTGTTGTTGTGCTCAGTTGTTATTGTTGTCTTGTTCCTTAAGCCTCTCATTCAATTTGTGTCTTTTTATTTTCCCTTTTGTGTTTTTTTTCATCTGCTTTCCTGCCACATTTTCGTATTGACTTTCATTGCTTGCATTGGATTATTTGTGACGTGCACAGGAGGAGTAGTATGGATGGCATCATCATCTATACATTTCTTAGGGTTGGGTGGCTGTCGTTAAGGATGTTGTTGCTATACGACTGTTTGATTTGTAATGTGTTGGGGAAGGTGGTTTGCTAAAACATAAAGTCTGCTAAAACATTGAAACATAAATTTTAAAATAATTTTTTGTTTGCTAGACATGTTCTCTTAAGTTTTTTTTTAATAATTATTTTCCAACTTTGTTATATAAACACTTTCTTGAAACTTTGCTAAAAATAATTACTATTGGACTAAGTTTTTTAATATTATTATTCGATTTTTTTGTTAAACTTTGTTTTTCGGACTACTAGATCGAAACAAAATTTATGTACATCGTTCTGAAACACTATTCACGTCACTATTATTGCACATTCGTATCAAGCAAAACTATTCTACAGGTTTCGTGACGCTAGGCGAATTTCAAAATTTAAATTTGTTGTACCTCCTTATCCGCCAGTTTAAATTTAAGCTTTAACATTTTCAACCTCCTGCTTCATAAGCATTTTAAACTTTATGTAGAGCTCGGCGACAGCGCACATAAACTTGTGCGCTCAATGCATCATGCAGCGTTTGGCCGTACGCCAATGCAAGTAACTCCGCCACAACAGAGCGCATTAAGTTGCAATCAAAGCATTTTATGACTTGATTGGCTACAGTAGATGGAGTGTGCGAGGCAGCCTGCCTTTCTCGAAACGAACGGCAACAGCAGGCAACCTCTTCGGGCTTATGATGGTAACCACAGATTAAAGTTTTGCTATAGAAATGTGAACGCAGTGATTTTACAGTCGCAATAATTTAACTTTGAAGTTGCCCCCAGCGAGCTGTTTGGCACACGCGCTTAACGATCGGCACGATCGGCAGCACACATTGGATATGAAGTCCACAATGAGTTGCTTTGGTTTGGGGACTGAAGAAGAATGAAAGATTTTGCAGCTGTTTTTGTTGTTGTTGTTGTTAACAATTAGTGGATACGATTTTCAATTAGTAAACCGCGGATGTACGGATGCAGTATACATACATAGATATATGAAGTAACCGATGAATTGTTTTAATTTAACGCATCATTAAAATGCGCATTTAACACAATAAAACCAAAAACAAATTACATGCAGTGTGACCACCAATGTCGGAATTATAATCAACTTGTGCTGCATTCGAATTCCTATAGGAATTTGTGCCATGCACAAGCACACGAAAATGCAGCACGTTGTTCCTTCTCCGTCGTTACTCATTGCTCTGTGAATACTCAGTTAGGGGTTGATTTTGTTACTCATACCCCAGTGTACGCGTATAAAAGGCAGCAGGTTACGTTGAAGCACCAACATATTGAGTTGAACTGTAGACCTGTTAAGAACGAAAAACAGAAGAGAAATTTATCTTTTAACGCAAAATTAAAAATGTCTGCAAATTATGTTTATATCTCAAAAACTCAACATTATCTGAAAGTAAAAAAACCTTTGCTGGAACGTCAGCGACGTGCACGCATTAACAAATGTCTGGATGCACTGAAGACATTAGTTGCTGAATTTCAACATGATGATGCTATCATGCGCATGGACAAAGCTGAAATGCTCGAATCAACCATTGCATTTATGAGAACGACACAAGTGACTGCTGTTAAAGACATCTCCGCATCATTTACTCCAGCTCAAGTGCCAATGGACAGTTTTCGCAATGGCTATATGAATGCTGTCAATGAAGTATCACGTGTTATGGCCTCAACGCCTGGTATGAGTGTGCACGTTGGCAAATCCGTGATGACACATTTGGGTTGTGAATTCAATCGGCTGTTGCAATCGAGTACTTCGTCTACTGTTTCCGCTGGTGCAGTTGAGTCACTTTATGTTAACACTACCTGTTCCAGTGCTCCAATGAGTCCAGCTTCCTCTGGCTATCATAGTGACTGTGATGAAAGCCCTTTGACATCGCCAATGAAAAATATTTCCTTCGCTGTTGCTGCAGTTTGGCGTCCTTGGTAGTGATCAGTTCTAACAGTTGAAATTTTATGGTGTTCAGCTTTAATTGAAGATAAACTTCGATATTTTTCTGTGATAAAGAAAATGTATTTAATTTAAGTAACATATGAAAGCTTTAATTTTTGTTTAGAAAATAAAATTTTTATTTGAAAGAATCGAAATATTTTCAATATCTCACGGCTATACTTTTCTTACACAGCATTTAGTATATTGAATTTTTGAACTTCAAGGTATTAATGGTCAGTATCTCTAACGTGACCAATCGTACTTCTTTTGGGAGTAGAGTACGTCTTTTTGGTCTGTTGTTTTGCGTACTTCAAGGTATAGTCAAATGTACTTCTTTTGATATTATTATTTTGATCTGATGTTAAACATTGACATTAAACATGAAAAATAAGTTCCAGTATATGGTCGCCACGACCAGCATTGCAGAATCTCATTCTTTTTTAGTCCATCAGTCCAAGAATAATGTGGCTAATCTTGTTTTAAACTCTGGAATACCTTTGGAGTCATTGGCATACACCTTTTACTTTACAGAACCTGGCCTGGTTCTATTAAATTGTCGATCATTTTTTTCGCCCAATCGCCGCAAAGAGTAAGCCAGCGCGTCTCACCATGTCTGATTTTGAAAGTTCAATAAAACAGCTCTTTTCATTGTTTCGTCGACCTCTTTTTAGCGAAATTTAAAAAATTCATAGCTCCGTCAACTTTATACAGATTACCTAGCATAGACACTCTTAAGTTAATTTTACGCAAAGTCGAAAGTGGATTTTAGATAAACCGAAGGAATCACCTACCCGACTAATGGAGTATATTTGGAAATGTCAAAGTGATAATTTTTTTCTAGCGTTATGCAATCAATTTTTAGCCACATAGTGAGAATCGTAAAAAACGCCCTTAGCTTTTGAAGCTCTGTTCTTAAACTATCATTTGCGAAAATTACATCAATTGATCCAAAAACCCTTAGAGATGTGATCGAACTCTTGGTGACTTCCAAAATTTATTTTCGACTTTTTCTCATCGATTAGTTTTCAGAAATCGGGTCAGAACACACTCTACGGTAATTAGAGGCCAAAACATTTTTTCCATAAATTGGTTCAAACAAGTTTTAGACAAGATTTCATCCATTGATTGTACCGTTTTAAAATTTCCAGTATGAGTGCTAAGATTTTCAATAAAAACCATATACTTTCGAAAATGGCGAAGGTTCTTAGTAATCTCCAAACTATAATAGATTGGTCAAATCTTGTCATACGGAGATATTTCGACATTAAATCGTATTGTCTTTATCTAGTCTAACACATTGGTCTTAATATATTTTTCTACTTGTGGCTTACTTTCCGAGCTATTAAGCGAAATTTATTTTCGGCCTTTTTAATATTATTTTCGTTCATTATGGTAAACAAACAAATATAAATAATTATAATAAAGAGCTTAAAGTATTTATTTTTTTTTTTTGTGAATATAATCTCTAACAAAATCATCCCTTTGGAGTCAGCTTTCACACAAAACTATGCGCAAATTTGAGAAAAAGAACCAAATAATGTATGCAAGGCATATATTTATAACAATCGTGAATTCGAAAGTTTTCCAAAGAAAGTTCGAATTATGAATGAGCACTCATTCAAATATAAACCCAAAATTTTATTTCTTCACAATGGCACGCGTCAAACGCATCAGGAAAAGAAAAAAACCCCACCCAAAACCAAAACGTGTGTCGCCCGACACACGACCAACGCGTGATTAATTTGTTGAAACACGTTTTCAATTAAGAACAAATACAAATATTGGTGCAAAATTTACATACCTCAATTCAAGCAAATTAAAAACACTTCAACTAAACTCTGCTCTATTAATCCATTCATGGCAACAAAAAAAAAAAAACATCTCGAAAGGATAATTGAAAAGGACAATAATATTAATATTCACTGAATTATTCAGCCTATGTGTAAACGAAATAAAATAATCGATGGAGTACAAAATATTTTCCCACACAAAACTGCTAGGCAATGACAAGGGAAACAAGTGCATAACTTAAAACTGAATTTAATTATGGAATGAATTCTTTCAATTGCCGCAAAATTTTTTCCAACTCCCAACAAAACTTTTATGCTGTCAAATGTATCATCAGTACCACCACCACTGCCACTGTAAAAGAAAAAAGAAAAAAAATCCCTACATCTTTTATGCGTACGATCATCACCAAATTGCAAACATCTGCCACTGCTGTTAAGGATCAACCGAAACACACAAAGTATACCGTGGGATACTTTTGCTGAAAATCAACAAAACTCGTAATGGCAATGAAAATACTTACAAAAATGAAACAGAAACATTTTTTATTAAAATATATGAAATGCTTACGATGGGAACTGCAACTGCTCGAGCACGGCTGATGTTGGTCGAGCGAATGGCACGGTAAGGCAATGAGCAACAACAACAACAACATTATCACCGCAAAGGATGGATGAATATCCTCGCAGCAGTACTAGTACGTTTCCATCCATGCAATACAAATTTTAGAGTGTTGCTAAAAGTTGGGTATGTACTGCATAAGCTGCATGTTCACTATATCAGCGTGTCGAAATTGGTTCCAATGTTGATGGAGTTTTAGTAAATTATTGATTCTTCGTGTCTCCCTTAGGTACTGGATATAAGCTTCGTGATTTAGAGTTTTATTTTAGGGGCGGCTTTTGGGAGTTACGCCCATGTACTTTAAGCCTCATTGAACGATAATCAATTTAGGTCCTCCATTGGCAATAAATTCGACCAATAATTTTTTCTTCTGTATACAGACTTACAATAAAAACCTATTTTTTTCGCATCACTCTAAAATGCATAATAAAATAAAATTTAAGGGGCGCACAAAGATACCGACTGTGACTAACTCCCTGACTGACTCACCCCGCGAGGACATCACGAGCAGCAGCAGCAAAAGGGGTGCAAGTGCAAGTCCGCATATTAACGACGCATGCATCGAACGACGTTCGCACAACGTGAGTGCGGATGATGAGCAGCAGCAGTAACAACCGCGACAAGTGCCGAACGCATTGCTAACACGTGTACGCCAGACGCAGAAACAAGTGTTGCATGGCTGAATGTTGCTGTTGTTGTTATTGTAAATCGGTCGCATAATGAGCACAACTTGCGGTCGTCGCACATTTTGCACACATGCGCTTAAAGTAAAAATTATTCGGCAACATGCGAACCGTTATAAAAGCACTCGTCCCAATATCAAGGAAGACAGTTAACGCTGAACTTACAAAGGATACGGAAGTAACGCAGAAAACTTTTACATTTTAAAATTTAAATCAACAAAAATGTGCAGTGCAAATATAAAAATTAAAGGATTCAATGGAGCACCACGCACTTTAGCTAAAATTAAAATGCTAACACGCAGAATCGTTGGTCGCATCTTTCAACAAGTGAAAAAACAACAATATCAACTATATGATGTCAGCATCTTCAGCAATAACAACAATTCCATACCTCCTCAAACAAATGAAATTGCAGAAAATGAAGCCAACGAGAGACTTCAAGAAGTTGCAGCAACAAGTGTCCATTCGCTATCACGTGTGCTGTGTGTTGAGACCAATGCAGGAAGTTTTTATTGGAACGCAAGTCCAATGAATGACTTGGATGTTGTTGACGTAGTAAACTGCAGCCATCAACAGCCGCATGCAGTCTTACCACAATTTCATTGACAAATAGCAACAGCACAAATGGGAGTATGTTTTTGCGCCAACAGCACTTAACCGATAACATTGATGTTGGCGGCGACGACATTCAATGAATGGAGCCTAGAAACTGGTTTGTCGTCTACTTCATCAATGAGCAGCACATTTTTACACATTCATTCATTCATTCATGTATAATGCAGCAAATGTTGCAATGGACAGCTTCAGCAGTGTATACATCCGATCACAGTAGGACATGCGAGTTTCGTGGGGTTCACTTTTTGCTTTCAGTTTGATTGGCACAAATTAGCTTAATGGATCTATCAAGATGATAACAGTGGGACAGAAAAAAAAAGGAGCTTTATTAGTTGTAGTTGTTATTTTAAGTTATAGAATATATTTTTAACATTTTGTTTAAATTAAGCAAAATAGCTCGTTGCTATGAATTTGTAATATTTTATGATACGCTTATAAACTAAACTTATAATTAAATAAATATAACCTTATTTACAAGAAGATATTCAAATTGAATTTATTTAAAATTTTTGTTTTTGTTTTTTTTCAATTAAAATAATACCAAGTAGTCTTAAGACTTTATTGAAACTTTCTTTTTCTGTAATTTTTCCGGTGAGAAAGTCCACTGCTTAGCACAATTGCTTAAAAGTTTTGGTGATAAATTTCATATAAACGTTGGTCTTTTCTACTAATGAAGTATTGGCTATTACTTTCAAACATTCGATAATTTAAAGCTTAATCGAAAAACAACCGTACGCGAGAAGTTTTACGTGATTTTTCTTATAGTGCCCGAAATCTGACCAAAAAAAAGATTTTTAAATTTTCTTATAAAGAACATTAGCTGGATTTTACTGGGATTTATGCAAAGTCCTGCAGATTTCACCAGTTATCGATAGATGCAAGCAGTCCTTAGATACTGTCCAAACACCAATGCTTTGATGTGCACATCAAGGGCAAGTTTCTGTGCTACATCTAGTAATGAGTTAACAATAAAGTGCCACAGTAGTAGAATAGAGCATAACCCTTTAAGAAAATTGCTTTCTCACCATTATGTTCTCGCTATCGCCTCCACCAGATGACCTTGGTGATGTAAAACTAAGCCTTCATGGATCACAGCCAAGTGGTTAATAATTGGCTTAAAATTTATTTCTCTAAATGACAATAATTGTTTTCCAGCCAAAAACTGTTATGAAATGCAAAGTTAATGTCTCGTTTCCTAGCCTTTGGCTCCTCTACTGGGGGTTCAAACTCACAGCAGAGTGATGATATCTTTTGATATTTGCTAATACTCAAATTTGTCCACTAGCTAGGGCTAACTGTTCATAAAATTTCGCTACGCACACTTCATTCGCCAGAACGATCTTCTGTGACGCATGTCATAGTTATGCAAATTATGATTGCTGCCTCAATTTCACCTTAGTTATATTCCAAATGCAAATACAGTCACCACATTTTATTAAGAAAACCAAGTAAAACGTAGCAATTATTTATCAAAAATCTACGAGCCAACTAATTACAACATGGCGCGTCATCAAGGCGACGTCGACAAGTTACACTGTACGTGGGCAGAAAACATTCCAGGCACGCACGCAAGCATCCACAAAGCAACATGCAACATTTCAGTTGCATTACTGCATTGACTTAACTCCTTAACTTCCCGTGTTAATCAGTAGCCTGGCAGCATAATTGCCGAAATATTAATGTGGGTATTATAGTTTTAGTTCATCAGGATATGCGTTGACCGTGTGAAATATTCATTCCAACAAGACACGCATCGTAATCATTGGATCCGACAATGAGTAGCTACAGCAACAACAGCAAGAGCACCAGGATAACATCAAACTCAATTTTACTTGCAGCAGCAGCAGCAGCAGAACAGCATTTAACTAAGTGAATACAAAAAACAAATAATAAAAATAATAAAGATAAAAATAACAACAACAGCTGCAACCAAGAAAAATTTCTCACACTCCGCTCGTTTATTAGGCCAATGCGTTGGCCGGTTGATTTTTGGGTTGTTCGCTCTCTTTTACATCGATATGATCTTTCGTGTTGTTTCTTTCTTACTCTTATGTTTTGAAAATATACTGTCTGTCCTGTAAGGCAATTCGCCAGTACGCCAATCAGCCAGTCCAGTCAGTCAGTCCGTATCCCAATACAGATTCTATTTACCATAATTTGACGAAAGGGCAGGTGGTAGTTTTCAGACACTCAGTTTACTACTCAGTTACGAGCGAACAATAAGTGTGTCTTTATTTACTCGCGAGCATGACAGTGGGTGAAACTGAAAAAATATTTAGTAAAATGTTGTTGTAAGAAGTGGTAAATGGCATTTTTGACCAATTACGCTATGCGCATTGGATTTGTAACTCTCTTTAAATATGTTCTGGAAATCGACTTTGACAGTCTCGCTGAAGACAATAATAACATATCTAACATAATGTAAAGGACGATCTATCTTCTAAATCGTCTTTTAAAAAAATATCAAAAATTTACATTATCTTCGAATTTATTAATCTTCTACCCTCCCTCTCTGGTGAATGGTAGGAGGTAAAATTGAAATTTAAAATTTTTTCATTAACTCGACATTTATGGAAAAATAGTTTGTCCAAAACGCCAAAAAATTAATTTTCGAATCTTCCACATCGATTAATACAAACATTTGTCTTTGAAATCGTTTTTTTTAACTCCTTATAGAATCAATTCCTTGGAAAGGAATTAATATTTTCAAAACCAAATCTGTATCCATGTATTAAAATCGACAAGGTAAGTGATTAATTCTTTTACTATGAACGTGAAAAAGTGGATTCCCAATTCGATTAAAAAGTATTTATTCCTACCCAGCTCTGGCCATAAAGCACGAACGCTTCATTTGCGGCTCGTTCCACTGTGCATAACATAATCATCAAACGGATGGATGGGTAAGTGTTGACGATAATAATGCCGAGGGAGAAAAAAAAAATGAAAACAAACCAAATCCAACAAAATATCTTACAATTTTAAAGAGCAAGCAAAAATCTTGTGGGAAACTAAGTGCTAAAGTGTTTCCCACGATTCTGAAGCAACAGCAGCAGCAGCTTGTGGCAAGCAGACTGTCAATTCACTACCTGACATACGTAGCATTCAACCACCATCCACCATCAATAACGACATCTCCATCCCTTCAAGGAACGAACGAACGAACTTGTTTGCTGAGCCAAAAAAAACCACCACCATCAGCACTATCATTATATCATGCACAACGTGCGTTGGTTGCACCATCACCATCACCAACAACAACAACAATGACAATACGAAAAACAACGATCCGATCCCTTCTCAATAAACCATGCAGGTGGTGGTTTCTCTCTTGCTACTTGCTTGCTCTCCTGAATGCCAAACATTCGTGCATGCGTTGAGCACGAGGATCTTGTATCAACCAACCCGAATGTTCATGAGGTCACGTGCAGGTATATAAGGGTGATATCATCCTGTAACGAATAACATTCTCAGTTCAGAACTTGCGGCAACAACATTAAATTAAACGCAACTCAAAAGCGCAAACAATTTTTATAAGTTCAACATTATAATGGCGCCAACAAAATTCGAAATGTCGAAAACCTACCAATATCGTAAAGTGATGAAACCTTTGCTGGAACGCAAACGTCGAGCACGTATCAACAAGTGTTTAGATGATCTTAAGGATTTAATCGCTGAATGTATGCAACAACAAAGTGGCGATCCAAATGTTAAATTAGAAAAGGCTGATATACTAGAGCTGACTGTGCAACATTTACGCAATATTAAATCAGTGAAACTGCAACAGTGCCACAACATTAGCGGACAGCAAAGTTTTCGTTCCGGCTATATTCAAGCTGCCAATGAGGTTTCGCGTTGTTTAGCTACACTGCCAAAGGTTGATGTTTCCTTGGGCACCAAGTTGATGACACATTTGGGATTACGTCTAAATCAATTGGAATCATCTGTTGATGAGTTGCCAATTGCCTCGAGCACACCATTAAGTATCGCTTGTACACCACAATCAAGCTCATATGCAGCCACGTGTAGTCCAGTGTCAAGTGGTTATGCCAGTGATAATGAATGTGGAACATCACCATACAATATATCACCAGTAATGTCAAGTTATGGGCTGTTACAAGTCGCAGCAACTATGTGGCGCCCGTGGTGACTTTGTTATCAATTGGAGACAACAACAAAAAAAAGGATAAATGATACTCAAGAGACAACCGTCTCTCTTAATGCTTAGACTTGCATCTAGGCTTATAAATTACTATGAATATGCGCCTATAACTTTAATATTGATAGCTTTATTATTTTTTTTAGTAATGTCTGTGATAGGGAATTGCTTTATATAATTTTGATTTTAATGAATTGTTAATTAATAATAAGCAAAAAACAAGAATATTAAACAAATTTCAAAAAAAAAATCAGTGATTCTTTTTTTTTGTAAACGATGAAGAGTTTCCGATAAAGTTTCGATATATCAGTTGGAAGTGCCTCACTTACTTGCTGTTGTTTCTTAAGAGGTAAACGAAAAAAAAAGAAGGATACCACTAAGAGGATATCAGGAATGCTGAAGTTTGTTGGAGTTGGTCTTGATTCTTAGTTTATAAAAATCTTTATTTTCATTGAGTTAACATACACATACAAACTTACATATACAACAGATGAGAGCAAAAGTTGATCCAGAACTCAAAAGTTTTCGAGACTTGAATATTTTTTTTTTTTTAAATAAAGTTTGGTACCAATTTATGTAGATGTGTTTTATGCCTTCTAAAACTCATCCAACGACAGCTTAATGTAATCCTCTCTTTAATATTTCCTCTAGAAATTAAGTACCCGTTGACAAAAGCGTTTCAGTTGAAAAATATCGAAAATATATTTATGATGTTCAAAAAAATTTTGACCGATAGGAATAGATTTTGAGCATACAATTTTTTTCAAAGAGCAATTCATCGAAATCTTTCTCACCTTTTTTCCTGAATATTAAAAATGTTCCTCATGTAGGGGGAAGAAAGTAAATTTAAAAAAATGTGGCTTATGGATGCTCTCGTGTCCAGATAGCTCTTCTTTTTGTCGTTATACATGTTAATGTATGTGATAAAGCGTGCTATATCCTTGTTGAATAGATGAAAAATTTAGGGGTATATTTTTAAAATTGAATTATGAGGGTTACTTTAATTTAAAAAGATGTAAGAATAATAGAGTTAATTTGAGTTTTTTTAAATTACTTAATTTTAAAATTCGTTACTATAACAAAATTGAACGTGGCTAAGATAATTTTGCATATTACCTCTTTTGAGAAGAGACAGCGCTGTATCTAGAAAAATTTACAAAAAAAAAAGTATTTCCAATTTTTATCGTTTTCGTAGAGACCAAAAGGAAGTTGGTGATTGCAAGCACTCACAACGTGATAAGTTCGTTAGTAGTATAGCAAATGTTATAAAATGTTGAAAAATCGAAGTCTTGAAAAAATTTTGAAATGTTGATGGAATCCATATAAACTGAAAAATTTTAAAAAAAAAGTTCAAAAATGTTCTAAAAAATGAGAAATATTAATTATATCATAAATTAGCCCTTTATTTTGAAAGTGTGAAAGTTGCAAGTCTCTCTTCATTGAGAAGTAAAAATTAAGTGACTTGGAATCAAAGAGTATACTCTTCGCTTGGAATGAACTACATATATAAAATGTATTTATTTTTTTTCTTCTCAACGATATGGGACTTGCACCACTTTCAAAATAAAGGGCTCAAATATTGAATATTAAAATTTGAAATCAGGATTTTCTCTAAACATTTCCAAAACTTTAAACAAATAGGTTTCGTCAAATTTTTTTTCAGAGATTAACTCAAAAAATACTCAATGAAGATACCAAACTAAAAAATCATGGTACATTGATGATTCATTATCTTCCGATATTCCAATGTTAAAACGAGCACATATAAATAATAACAGAGTAATTGCGCAAATTGATCCCAGCTATAACTCAAAACTAAACAGATTATTATCCTTACAGCACAACAGTATAGCCACACATCCATAGAATATTTAATTTAACTATCAAACTAAAATATTACAAGCGAGTATGCCACGTACCAGAAGAACAACACAGTCAAAGTATGCCACAAACAGATTAACGCACAAGGATACTATGCCAATAGGCATAAAAAGGATATGTGTTAAAAGAATCAAACAAAGGGAAGAAAAAACGTAAAAATAATCAGAACACCAAAGCAAAAAAAAAAAAAACAATATAAAAACCTAAAGTCGAACATGATCACCAGAGAGAAGAAAACGAAACTCCTTCAACAAATGACAGCTGCAAAATTTCTTGAGATCCTTTAAAAAAAAAGAAGCATGTGGCTAGGGGAAAATATTGTGTGAGAAACTTAGTTTCTGCTCGGTTCCCACGGCCACGAGCCATAAGGTATTTTTTATGTGCATTCATGAAGCAACTGCATAAAGGAATCGAATCAACACGAAAAACAGAGTGAGCAAGCAAGTGTGAATTACCACGAGCGACCCCTATATGAGCAAATGAGATGGATGCACTGCTTAGGGGTTGATGATTATCCTGCGTATAAAAGCAACTGACTGTGGATGAAATTTCGTCATTCTCGAACTCACTCTTGTGCAGTTAACAACACAACATCATTTGAAATTTTATTTTTCAAACGTTTATTCGTAAAAATGTCTACACAACATATCTCCAAGACTCAACATTATCAGCGCGTACAGAAACCGCTGTTGGAACGTCAGAGACGTGCACGCATCAACAAGTGTTTGGATGCGCTCAAGCAAATGATGGCTGAATTTCAATCGGATAATGCGATATTACGCATGGATAAGGCAGAAATGCTGGAGACAACTATCGCATTCATGCGCACAAGGCGCTGTACAACTAGTGCGACTTCAGCAACACCAGTAGCAGCAGCAATTCCCGTGTCCATTGATAGTTTCAAGCATGGTTACATGAATGCTGTCAATGAAGTGTCACGTGTGCTCGCCTCTACACCTGGCATGAGTGTTGAATTGGGTAAATCGGTGATGACACACTTAGGGCGTGTTTACAATCGTCTACAACAACAACAACAAGAAAGACAACAACAACACCAAATCCAACCACTCACTATCGATTGTTCAATTAGTTCGATGGCACCATTAAGTCCAGCATCTTCGGGTTATCACAGTGATTATGAAAGCCCAGCTGTTTCACCATTTGCAGTAAATTTATCGGCTGCCGAAAATAAGGTCCTCTGGCGCCCCTGGTGAAGGTCGTGTGGACTACTATATATAAGAAAAATAAGAGACTGCTTTATACGTAATCCAACTGTGATAGTCATTTTGTGATACAGAACAAGTTTTAATGGGACTTTATGTATAAAAAAAAATTCAATTGAAAATAGTAATAAATAGCAAATTTTTTAACATTAATTCGACTCAATTTTTATTAAGTCGCCTTGATAATTTACAAAGTACATTTGCCTAACTTAGGTACATTTATGAACCTGATGATTTTAATGTATGGCTTTCTTACTTTTACTGCTAAATACCAAAAATTTTTGTATACAGCGTGCTCCATTTTAATTTCTCCAGCCAATAGGTATGCTAGGCAAAATTTATAAGGTTTCTAAGGGCCTAGTCTTTGATCTTGAACCTAATTTAATTTTAAGGTCAGTTGTGATTTTTAAATACGATCCTATACTTTTTATTGCAGATTTGTATCCTATGGGAAATAATAGATATGTTCTGCTTGTGTTGTTGTTTCTCTAGGACTTTTAGTTTTTGCGTTGTTGATAATGGCGCAACGGCTTTTGGAAAAATGGTACTTGGTATTTAGCATACATACATATTTAATTAATTTTGTTTGCCCCTTTTTTTTGATTTCATTAATGAAAATGATAAATTGCAAGCTGCAGGGGCCCCGTGAGTTTTGTAATTGTCTGTAGTAGGCAATAGTTTATTGTCATAATTCATAATTGTTTATGACTGGCCGATTTGGACTGAATTTGTTGCCTGTCAACTTACGTATTATTTCGTAAACTGTACGAAGTTTTTTGATTTCTGCGTCTTGTTTTGGTTTAGCTGCAAATTCGCTGTATATTTGTCGTTTGAATTTTTTGCAGGAAGCTTTTATTTCCTTATTAAGGACGTTATATATTTTATGCCTTTGGTCTCTTGTTCTCGCTACATTTCCACGCGTTTCACATCTCCCAATTTTTTTATGATATCCCACGTTGCGTCGCTCATCCAGGGTTTTCTGTTTCGTGCGGTAAAGCCAAGTACGGACTCATCATCCTCCGTAACTTTTGTGGTCATTCCCCAAAACAATTTTGGCTCTAGGTTTCGTTTTTGTTTCAGTCATAATCCCCAATTATTTTGGGAAAAAAAACTTTATGTTATTTTGTTAACTTTGCTTATTTCGATACTTTAATAGCCGTGTTTTTTTAATCGTGGTTACCCGCTTAAAAAAAATTTTCATGTGAGAAATTAGTCGGCGGTATAATTAACTATCATTTTCATCCAAAAACTTTTTTTTTGGAGGATAGCCGCGACAAATAAACGGCTAATGTTTTCTAAAGCAATGAAAAAATAAATCTTTGTTATTTTCTGTTTTGCCTACAGAGTTTCTATAAAAATCTGTTGTTAATGCTAGACATCCGAGAGAGCAATTAGTGTTACTGCTATTTAAATTCACTTTTGCCCTTATCCAAAAACTATAAACAAAAAATAAACACCACTAAAACCAATCACCACAAAAAACTCGCATTGGCAACGCAGTGAACCTGTTTGACAGATGTGATTTAATGACGTTCTAGCTTCACTTCTGTCATGGAATTCGTTAAATTTTAATTAATGCGCTTGTTGCCGGAAAAATTTTATTTAATAAAAATTGAATAAATTCCATTGGCTATGTCTGTAAATATAACAGTCAATGGAAAATTTGCAAAACATTGTGGAAAATCATCGTTACTAGAGGATCCTGAACGAAAGAAAAAAGAGTTGCTCGAAGATAGAAAAAAACAAAGAATACTGCAAGTAAGTGGGACGAGCTTTAGGATATATTTTCTTAAATATGAATGAAAATCAATTGCAGGTGCGTGCTAAATCTAAAAATATTGCTCAAAAAATACGCAGTGACGTGGCGAAACAACGAGAGCGCCTGCAAAAAAATTTCGACCAACAATGCGCACAAGAGCAAGAACGCTTGCAACGTCAAGCGATTGCCCAGGCCCATCATGATTATCGATGTGCAATATTTCAAGTTGGCAGTGCACATCGTGCCGCATGCATGGAGAATCAACAGAAAGCAACAAAGTCATCAACGGCATCGAAAAAACAAACATATGAGGAATTCAAGAGACAGCAGGCTCAAAAAGGGCAGGTTCGAAACAACGAAAATCTTGCTGGAATGCGATCCTGTATAAAAACTGCACAAAAAGACCCAGCATCCACATCAGCATCGAAAGAAAAGAAAACTACGAAAATTAACATCCAGCAAACACAACCACGCTGCAATTGCTGCCCCTGTGACAATGATGAAGGTGAATGTTCATCTGATTTATTTGAAGACAGTTGTGAAATATCCTGTACAGAGTCTGTGTCCGATGAGGAGTCAGAATGTATTGACGAGACTGAGATTCCAGCTCCATTAAAACAACCCACTCAAACTAAAGGAACAAAACTTTGTAAAACACCCGCGGTGATACTTGATGTAGATGTGGGCTTGAACGATGTTGTTACGATTATGTCACCTACAGAAATTAGAGACAGTTATACAGAAAATAATCGACAGTTTAGTCATGTAATACGTGTTAGCCCGGAAAGACAACACGGTGACAAAAATAATACTAAGAAGTGTGGCAAAACCAACCCTTCCAGCAAACTTCCATCGGTAATGTAATTTGACTAAGCTTTAATTTTTATAACATTTCCAATACACTTAAAATATTTATTGAACTTTGATAACACCAGAGTACAAAAAGTAACATCTCCATCACAAAGAGCAGTATTTCTTTCATATTGAATATTTCTTTCATATTGAATTCAAAGTTCAGGTAGTCTTAGACAATTTTAGGGTTAGAATTGTAAACAAAGGGATAAAATCGCCCGCTGAATTGAACATTTTTATAATAAGCTTTAAAGTCTTCTAAATATATGTCATAATTCTTAATAATTTGCTGAAAAAAAAAGTGAACTAGAATATTTTCAAAAAATTGTATACCTATGTATATTTTCTAAAATTTATACTATTTATTTGTTATTCTAGGACCCAACGTCATCTTCAACTTCTTGCGAAGCAACCAATTCAGCTGATCAAAATCGAATGCCCAGTAGTAGAAAACCACGTTTTACACAAATTTCTGATTTAATAGAGAAAAAATCTCAATACTCAAAGCCCGACAAACCAGCCTCCAAGTCACCACGTAGGCAAACCGGTTATTACCCCGCAAAATCACCATCAAAGAAAACACCACCTGCTCCTCCACCATCACCATATAAAGAAAGATCACCTGTTCGTCCATCATCCCCAACAAAACAACAACCAGCACCAAAATCGCCGACACGTAAACCTATGGCGAAAAATCCTGCTTCATCATCCCCAAAACGAAAACCAACACCAAAATCTCCTGGACCATCCTCACCAATACGTAAACCAGCACCGAAATCGCCTATTTCAAAGTCACCCACACGCAAACCGACATCAAAATCTCCTGGACCATCCTCGCCAATACGTAAACCAGCACCGAAATCGCCTATTTCAACATCACCCACACGCAAACCTTCTCAAAAATCATCTAGTTCATCATCATTAATTTGCAAACAAGTATCACAACCCCCTGCTCCAAAGTCATCAAGCAAATCTAAAAAATGTATGTGTAATAAAAATTGTGATTTAGCTTTGAGGAAATGTCCGGAAAATCTTTCGAATCAAAACCAGTGCTCAATTGGAACACTCGGTACGGAAACAAACAGTGCCTCTGGCTATAGCTGCGTTCAATTTTACGATTATAATAATAAATATTCAAAATCATATCCTCAACCGGTGACAGCGGTACATATTCTACCTCCAGATAGAGCACAACCAAATGCTATGGATCAAGCATGTATTGAGCGACAACTACAAAACACTAGACAACAAGAAATTGAACGCATTAGGTAAATTTTTTCTTTACTTTATAGAACACTTTTGAAAATGTATTTTTATTTAAGGCAAAAATGTGAAGAACGTGGACAGAAAGCTTTAGAACGTGAGCAAGTGCGACGAGATTGCAATGAATTAACGGAAAAGTTAGAAGCATTAACAAAACAGCATGCACCAACAATTTCAACTGATGTAAATGAATATAAGTATCAATGCTAAAATCTTGTGATTATTTCCTTTTTAATGAAAGAGGGAAGATCATAAGTTTTTAGAAGTGAGCGAAACTTTTGATTTAACTTTAGATCAGTGATGGCCAAATAGAAAATCAAATTTATGCTTCTGCTCAGAAAAAGCACGCTCAAGTGCTGGTCATCACTGATATGAATAGAGTACTTGAACCTATTGAACTCACCCCCACGAAGCAGCCGTCACTGGCTGCTCGTAATTGATGCAAAGTGAATCTTACCATCAATTTTTGTTTTTTAATTAAATAAATGACTTGGTTCGTAGATTTCACCCAAAATTTTCATTAAATTACACTTGATTGAGATATGTAAAATAAACAGTTGGCTCCTTTCAAGAGTATAAATAAGTTTCTTGTAATTAAACCAAAGACTGAGATAAGACTGCTTTCTCAAATGACTGAAAATTTCATTTGGCAGAAAGACCAGACCCTTTTCCTTCAAATAAATAATTTTTTCCAAATTTTTATTTCCATAAAAGATATATGAAGTACTAATTTAAAATAATAATCCATGAAATATATTGTTAAAAAAAGCTCAAATTTAAAATAATTTTTTCGTAAGAAGGCCACAAAAAAAATATTGCTATGGAATAGCAAGCAAAATCAAAATATCTTTATACTATCAATATTTTAAGAATACATTCTCAATCGATTGGAAAATCGAATCGGCGATAAGATCAGGGTCTTTCAATACGTGAAATCCGTGAGGTCAAATTTTTCCGCCGAAATTCTTAAATTATTGACAATTTTTTACTAAAATAATTTACATCTTCTAAAATATCTTTTAGGCAAACGTGGTATTTGGAACTACAAATGCTTGCAAAGAAACCAAAATGAATGCAGCCCTAGAGGAAATACTTATGCGTCCGGCAATAATAACATGTCCTGAAATTACCCGACCGGCAGCACAACAACCGTGTAAAACACCAGCTTCATATAGAACACAACAACCAGATGCAAGCAGTTTAAATTTAGGTGCACCCCCCAAAACAGCAATAGAAATGGATAATAGCATACCGTCCTCAGAGAGTTGTAGGTCAATTCTTTTAGGTTATGTAAATGATCAGAGTAAGCAAATTAAAAACGACTTAAATCAGTATGACGCAAATCCACAACAACATCAACAAAAAACAACAAGACTCAAATGCTTACTAAAACGTATAAATAAATTGCGAGATGCTCTGTTGTATGAATTACAAGCAGGTGATACGCAAAATGAACCTGAAAATATACAACTGTTGATTGATTCCTTATGTGATTTGCGACAAGAGCGTGAAAGTATTATTATTGGCGACATGGGGGAGTCAAACGGATCCGCGCCACCACCGAAAAAAAACAACGATAAAAATTTAAAACAAAGTGATACAAATTCAAAAACTAAACAACGAAAAATGTCCAAATCAAAAGAGCCGAAACAAAATAAATCAGAAGAGTCATCAAACAAGCAATTGCAAGAACGTGAAAAACTTTTGCAAGAAAAAGAAGCTATTCTGGAATCCAAACTGCTAGAATTTTTTGAGTTGCAGAAGAATTGTAACGAAGATATAGCAAAGCAGTCAACAAATACTGAAGCTGATGCTCGCAAAACAACAGTTATGGTCGGCGATAAACCTTTAGAGATAGTTGTTAACGTAAAATGTGGTAACAGTAAAAAATCAAAGTTGCAAGCAGCGAAAACTCCACGAAGAGAATCGAAAATTATACAATGCCCCAATTCTATAAAAAAGAAGAAATCCAATACCAACATAGCAAAACAAAAACAAATGGCAATACAATCTTCGTCCTCATACGATTCACATTCAACTTCTTACCGTAGTTTACCGAAAAATTTAAAAGATAATGAAGAAGGACGTGCACAGTGTGTATTTTCTTCCCAAAATAATGAACAGCAGCCACCAAAAGAATCAGCAAACCCCGAATCAGGAAAGCAAACAACGAGACCACCCGCTAACGTAAATCCACTATTAGCACAGTATATACAACGCCTGTTGGGTATGTCTCGCAACTCAGTCCAAGCTTTAGAAGTTAGTTCCTCGGACATTGAAACTCCGTGCTCTTCAGTTATTAAAACAGTATTTAACCAATCAGATACAAGCGACTCCGAAAGACTTTCAACAGAGCATCTGGAACGTGTCCAACAATTTATTGATGATAATTACAGTTTCGTCAAAGAATTAGAAGACTCACTGAAAAGTACTACAGTTAAATGCTTAGAAGACTGTATTAATGAATCACTGGATAAAATTTGGAAACAGAGATTCTGCAAAATCGAGAGACAGATAAAACCACGTTTCGAGGCAGCAAAAGATGATGAAAATAAAAGAGCCAAGAAAGCAGATTTATCGGCTGGAAGAAAAGAATCAGTGTGTGGTGAAAATCGAACTCAAATTGATTATAACAACACTGATAAAGCTCAAAAATCTACTGAATCAAACAAACAAGATAAATCTCAAACTCAGAAAATCGAGTGTGATGCAAGGCAAAAACAAATCGAAGATCTTTGTCAAAGATTAATAAATCTAACACAAACTGATTGCTTCGACACTGAAAAAATTTCTAAAAATCCAAAATCAAGTGACACTTTTAGACCAGAAAAATCTCAAACTCGAGATGAATATTGCGAAGAAAAGTTGGCTAAACAAATTGCTTCTTTTATTCAAAGCCTTGTGGCTCCAACCCAGCGTGAATGTGAAGACACTGCAAATACTTCAAACGCTCAAAAATGTACTGACATGATAATAAATGATAAATCTCAACGTGGTAGTGTTAAGGCTCAAAAATCTACTGAATCAAAAAATCATGATAAATCTCAAACTCAGAAAATCGAGTGTGATGCAAGGCAAAAACAAATCCAAGATCTTTGTCAAAGTTTAATAAATCTAACCCAAACTGATTGCTTCGACACTAAAAGAATTTCTAAAGATCAAAAATCAAGTGACACCTCTAGACCAGAAAAATCTCAAACTCGAGATGAATATTGCGAAGAAAAGTTGACTAAACAAATTGCTTCTTTTATTCAAAGCCTTATGACTCCAACCCAGCGTAAATGTGAAGACACTGCAAATACTTCAAAAGCTCAAAAATATACTGATAAATCTCAACGTGGTAGTGTTGAATCCACTGGAAAAACGTATGAACGCAAAGCGGATAAATCGAATGTAGACCAATCATCTTGTGAAAAATTAATCAAACAAGCGACACTTTGTTCTAAGGTTCAAACTGATGCTAAAAGACTATCAGGCACGCAAAAATGTTTAAGAATTGATAAGTCTAGTAGTATAGAAAGACGATCGATTACACCACCTCAGCAGAACTGTAGAGATTTTTTACAAGTATGCAGAAACAGAGCACAGGATTCTGAAAACGTACAAAAGGCTTCAAATCCTGAAATCATTACAGAAACCACAACTTCCGTTACAGTTGAACAGCAAACAAGTACTAGACTTTGTGACAAAGCTGTAGTAACGGATCACAGTCATCATGCTGATGGTGATTTGCAAATTCAACATTACGCTCAACTAACTGAAAACTGTAACCATCGTATTTCTGAACTAACCGATTTAATTACCAAAGTACGTGAAGAGAAACAAAAAATTCTTGAAAATACATTAAGTTCAGTGAGTGATACGGAACGCCACTCTTCAGAGGGCAATGACATACACAAATTAGTAGAACAACAGCGCCAAGATCAGCCGTCGACAAGTAAGTCCCTTAAACGAAATATGTTATTTGAAACACAACCTGTATCCTCAAATGAAGTATCACTTGTTGAAAATCTTCCATTGGAGAAATATAAATCAACTTCTGGAAGCCGCGATAGTGGAATATCATTATCAAGACCAGTAACAGCCCAAGGACTTAACTCAGATATGGAACCTCAATCGGCAGCTTCTTCAAAAACGGGTCAAAGGCCTAAACCACCATCCTGTATAAATCGTTATAACCCACAACTGCTTGAAGATAATGTAGCACGTGAATTGTCAACTATTTTAGAACTAGATACGCCAGGAACGTCACGTGTGACCATGGCAGTTGGAACAAGTCATTCTCACAGGTCTACCGCATCAGAACCGGCAGTAAAGCCAACAGCCTTACTTCCATCATGCAGTGAATATGCAAAAATGTTAAATTTAGATCTTTCAAAAGTAAATTCAGAAGAAAGAATACGAATTCAAAAGGAATATGAATTGCTAAGAGAAACAGTGAATGAGGCTAGCAAAACTTGTGAACAGCCGAATGTAAACTTTCCAAGATTCGAAGAATATGCAAACATGTTAAATTTAAATCTTACAACTGGAGAACCTTTTCCAACATTCGAAGAATATTCAAAGCAATCAAATTTAAATCAGACAGCTCTTATTCGAGAAAAATATAAGGAATTATTTGAAGCTTATATTAAAGCCAAAGCCACCGGTGGTAAGTTTCATTATAATGTTAATATGAACTTTCAAAATAAACCTTAATGAACTCATTGTCTCATTTCGGATATATGTACATATTCTAGATCAGAAATGAAAAAATGTTCTATTTTCGAAACGTTTTTGCAACATAAGCAAATCAGTAGTGAATTTTTCTAAAAAAATTTAAAATATGAGCAGTATGAAGTCGTCTTAAACAAAACCTTTTAATTACTACTTTGAAAAATCTATTTCATCCATTGATTTTTCTTTAAGGTGCTGATAAAGCAGTTTTTCCAACATTCGAGGAATATGCAAAAATGTTAGATTTAGATCTTACAATAATGGATCCAGAAGAATGTAAACGTATTCAAGAAGAATATAAATCAGTAATTAGTAATTTGAATGAATCTAAAGCAGTAAAAGCTGTACAATCTTTTCCAACATTCGAACAATATGCAAAGCAAATATGTGTAGATCCTAACATGTTGGATCCAAATCAGACAGCACTCATTCGAGAGGAATATAAGGAATTATTTGAAGCTTATATTAAAGACAAAGTTACTGGTGGTAAGTTTTATTATAAGATTAATCTAAATTTCTGAAGTTAGCCTTACTAAAGTCTGTCTTAGTTCGCGAATAAAACAAAAAAAAAAAAAAATTTTTTATATGCGAAACCCATTTGATTTTTCTTCAGGTACTGATACAGTTGCTTTTCCACTATTCGAAGAATATGCAAAATTGTTAAATTTAAATCTAACAATAATGGATCCAGAAGAAAAGAAACGGATTCGAGAAGAATATAAATTGATAAAAGAAGATTTGAAGGAAGCTAATGCAGCAAAAGCTGCAGATCCTTTTCCAACATTCGAACAATATACGAAAGAATTAAGTTTAAATCTTTCAAAGTTGGATCCAAATCAGACAGCGCTTATTCGAGAAGAATATAAAGAATTTTTTGAAGCTTATATCATAGCCAAAGCTTCTGGTAAGTTTTTAACTAATGTTAATATATATTTCCCAAGTAAACCTCACTGAACTCCTTTTAATTTTTAAAAATAAAACATTTTATTTATATATAGTTATTAAAATCCCATTCTTTGATTTACATATGTTCAGGTACTGAGGCAGTAGCTTTTCCAACATTCGAAGAATATGCAAAAATGTTAAATTTAAATCTTACAATAATGGATTCAGAAGAGTCTGCACGTGTGCAAGAAGAATATAATTCGCTAAATAATGCATTAAATGAAATTAAAGCACTGAAACTTGCTATACAAGCATTTCCCACATTCGAAGAATATGCAAATAAATTAAATTGTGATATTACAAAAATGAATCCAAAAGAAATATCACTTATTCGCGAACAACATAGGGAATTATTTCAAGCTTATGTTAAAGCTAAAACCAAAAGGGGTGAGTTTTAAATTTATGCTTTTTGTAATGGGTCAACTGAATAACGCCAGCAGTGAATTAATAAGTTTTTACATGCTATTATGAAGTTTGGTAATAGTAATTTGTTCAACGCAAAGTTTTTTTACTACTATAAATATATCCTAGTCAAAATATATTTCATTGCGAAATGTAAATTCAAATTCATATTTGTGGAACATTGGAAAATTATGAAATAAAAAACTGTTCTATTTACATTAAGCAAAACTGACCGATAACCCCGAAATAACTAACTAAAATATAATTAAAAAATCTAAAATTAGTTTATTATATATAAAATCCTCAAGTACCTACGCTTTAAGCTTGACATTTAAAGAGATTTCAAAGCGTATTTACGGGGTGCGTCAAGTATTTCATTCTTGAATTTTACTTCTCAGTAACCAGAGTATACTTATGTAATTCATTTCCATATTTTTTTGAAATGTTAGGTTTTTACCTTCGAAAAAGAGCTCAAATTTATTAATTTTAACACAACCTATACTATTTATTAAATGAAAATCAAAACATTGAAACTTCAATATGTATGACCTCTGATAATCGACTATTATTTCTTCTATAAATATACATTCCTAAATTTAAGACAATTGGTTGGGACGAATTTTCAAAAACTATGCATATAAAAACATTATTCTACATTTAAATTTGTTCTAGAATATATTTTAATGCTTTTATTCTTCAAAAATAATTAGGTTGTTTTCTGCCCGTTCCTATTATGACATTTGAAGAATATGCAAAGAAAATGAGTTTAAATTTGACGCAAGAGGACCCTGAACAAGTGGCTTGCATCGAGCAAGAGTATAATGAGTTATTAGCAGCCATAACTGACGTCGAAGATAAATTACGTAAGTTTTTTTGTGTTGCAGGAATAAATCAATACCTCAAATGCATTCTTTGTCTTAGGAATACCTTCTACACAAGTCTCAAATTTAGGTACATCTGACATATCGCCTGTTGCTATTGATGGTCTAATTGAGCATTTGCAGTCAGCCAGCATGTTAAAAAAATCCAAAAAGCTAGTTGCAAATAATACACCACGTGTATCGGAAAGTTTGGAAAATTGTTCTTCAACCCCTTCCTCAGACTCTGAATCTATTTTACAAATTGAAAAAGAGCTTAGGCGCAGAAACATAATACGCGGCTCGTTTATCGTACCTATTGAGCAAGATAATGTGTATTGCTCTACTGCAAATAATGTCAACCAGAGCGCCACAGCATTTCAACGTATGCTGTTGGCAGAAAGTGGCTTAGAAAGGATTAGTACATCTGATTCCCGATCTAACGATTTTGAAAGAGAACTCTTAAATGTCTGTATGCCTTCATTAATACTTAATAAGCGAAAAGAAACGGACGTTTTAAGTACCAGTACAACTACATCGTCAAGCGTAAATATTAAGTCTGCTTCTGTAAAAATACCATTTTCCCACAGCAAACATCAAAGGTGTCAACAGAAACAACAATCACCAACTGAAAAACAACCCAAACCCCATATAAGTGATGAAAGCAACGAAGAAGATAATAAAAAACTTAATTTACGTTCATTTCTTACGAAAGAACTGCAGAAGCATGCAAGCAGTAGCTCTTCTTCTACTGGATCCTCAGTTGATAAAGTATTAAAAAGACAATTTTTTCAGTCCATTATTGGCAGCATATCACCGTCACCAAATAATTCACCACGGCCTTGTAACCGCAAGACTATAGAACGTCAGAAAACATCCACACCTAATACAACTGATTCACAGAATGCATCATCATCATCACAATTATTTTCAGGCGAAAGTCGTCTATCATCGGTTCGTTTTCAAAAACAAACCACTACGCATTACTATCCAAAAGCTAAGGAGTCTGATATAAGTGTAAATGCAGAAGACTATAAAGATGCAGATGTAAATGGCAAGACAAAGCAATTTGATAAAAGCAAACGTTACATTCCAAAACCAAAAATAAATTCGCGTAAAAATTTAGGCGATGACGATGATGATTATTCAAATGATCAGCCATCCACATCAGCTCAAATGCAATATGTTCCCTAAAATGATGCACACAATTCAAAAAGAAGTTAAAATAAATTGTCCGTCCTTCCAGTTGATATTGGTATACGAGTATATTTAAGACTTCAATAGGTATTTCTGTTGATATTTTTTTAAATTTGTTTTAGACTAAAACTTTTAGTGTGTATTTTTGTTAATTATTTTAAATGAATTTTAACTATTTAAAATGTGTGTACGTCACTTATTTGTAAAAAAAAAAAAAACAAATAATTGAGAAAACGAAAAATATACATAAAGATGCATTAAAAAGTGTTATAGTGTACATATTACGATAGATAAAAAAAGGGCAACATAAATCAATTCTTGTGCTACAAAAATTTTCAATAAATTACATACAAATTTAATGATATCATAATATATTTTTTATTCTAGCTAATTTAAAATCTAACAATTATTCTATGCTTAGTTCATTAAAAATATCAAATAAGGTTTTCCCCATTGGATGACCGTAAATTAAGTAATTGATAATATCAGGTAGTTACTTATACAGCGTGGCACAAATAAGACTGAAAAATTTTGTAAATTCATAACGGTTTCTGATTTTGAATTTACGGTGTGCTGTATGGTTGCTATGTAATGCATGATTATTCGGCAAGTTCATGTAAAAAAATTGATTATGCTTGACATTTGAACAGAATATCTCTACGTAAAAAAAAAATAAATCGGTTAAGTTTAATCAACTCAAAAGTTAAAAAAAGGTGTAAAAATATTCGTCCTTCAGTCTCATTCGGGTCACTGTGCATATGTTTCCTATTTTTTATAAACAAATAAATGAACTACATAAATATGTACATAAAAAACGTATTAAACTTAAAAACTATGAAACACTGTTGAATATTTGAGCTTTAAATGCACAGTGATTTTAAAATATTGCTTACAACTTTTCTTGTTGTAAACGCATTTTGTGATACGTATCGGCAGCAATTTTTTTTAAAGCGTCTGCATCACTTCCAGTAGCTTCAACCATTTGACGTAGTACACCATTGTGTTTTTTCAACAGTAGATGCGGAATGTCAAATTCACTTGCTCTTCCAGCGTCCATAACAAGTATACGATCAGAATCCATAACTGTGTGTAAACGATGTGCCACAGTGAGTACAGTACAAGCACGAAATTTGACACGTATAGCACGTTGAATAAGCGCATCCGTTCTGAAAAAAATTAATATTTTAAAATGTATTTTTTTAATTGAATAAAGAAATAACTAAACATACTGTGGATCTACATTAGCCGTTGCTTCATCCAGTACCAAAACCTTATTGTTGCGTAGCACTGCACGCGCCAAGCAAATAAGCTGCCTTTGGCCAACACTAAAATTGCTACCACGTTCAGTAACCATAAATTCAAGCCCTGGTATAGAACTTTTCAGTTCAACCTTTAAAAAAGATAATATATTTTTTAATATATTTCAAGAAAGTTTTATTAAACTGAACTTACATCTTCCAGCGCACGCCACAAATCAGCATCGGAATATTTTTCAAATGGATCCAAATTATAACGTATTGTTGCCGAGAATAACACTGGATCTTGTGGTATAATAGAAATTTGGGAACGTAATGACTCCAGCGATATTGAACCAGTTTCAATGCCATCGATAACAATGTCACCCTCAATATTAGCCAACCGAAATAGTGCACCAATCAGAGAGGATTTTCCTGCACCAGTCCGTCCTACAATGCCTATCTTCCAGCTGGGTTCAATTGCAATATTTAAATGTTTTATTACAGCAGCACTATTTGGATCGTAACGCAGTGACATATCCTTGAACTCAACTTGACCATGTGTAGGCCAGCTAGTCGGTGGTAGTTTTGCAATTTGTGGTTCCTGCTCCAGGTCGGTATACTGTAAGACGCGTTCTACACTTGTCATTTGTTGTAATGATTCTGCAACTTGACGCACACCATATTGTACCATGCCCGTGAGTATCATGGCTTGTGATATGGCCAAGCCCACGTTACCGCTATAGGTTTCTGTAGAGATGAATACAGATTTTATTGCAAGAATTGTGTAAATTTAAAAATTTTTCTTTTGCGTTTAACTTACGCTGATTTAGTATTATGAAACTAAATGTGACTGTGGTCAGAAAACAGCAGCTTACGAAATCTAACCACAAACCAAGCGCTGTATTTGAAGACCACATCAATTGCCATACGGCGCTGTGCACATCTTGCAGAGTGTCAAATTCTTTTGCCACAATATCTTGTAACCCGCGTGCACGAATTGTTGCTATGCCTGTCAGTGTCGCTGACAAGTGTGAAAAAACTGGACTACGACCTGCGAAAGAGAAAAAAAAAATTTGTAAATCTTGTTTTGCACATTCTAAGAAAATTTACGGTTTAAATTTCCAAAAGACATTCAAATTTTTATTTGTTCACATTTGTTTTATTTACTGGAAATACTAAAATTTGGTGACGAAAAAAAAGATAATCCAGTTTTTTATATGAACTATTTTAATATTGGCTACCTAAAAAAAAATGCTATGCATTGTAGGTAGATGTTCTTCAATTATCGATTATTTTTTTAAATATCCATAATAACTTACATATTCCCTCTAAACGTTTCAGATCCTGTGAAGCGCGCAAATATAGATTAAGCACAAAGAAGTCTATTATCGCCACAATACATATAGCCACCATCAATATTGGATTTACCACCGAAATAACAATCAGTATGCCAAACATAACTAAGGCGATTTGTATAAAATCCATCATAGCTTTGGGCAAAAATTCATCAATAGCACCCATATCTTTTGAAAATCTATTCAATATTCTGCCAGAAGGATTTGTATCAAAAAATCTCATAGTCGCATGTAAAATGCTAGTAAACATACGATCGTGCAACACCTTAGATGCATGCATGCAGACTATAAAGAAGAGATAGCCACGAAAAACAGTCATCTAAAAAAATTGCATATTAAAATCATCACAATTGCTCAAAAAATTTTAACCTACCACAACGACACCAATAATAAGCGCACCATAAATATAAAGGCATTCATACGTTGTAAGTATTGTTGACTGATTCATAGAACGCAAATATTCCTGTTGTGTCCATATGTTGACAAAGTAATCCGAACCGCTACATACAATTTGAGATAGCAACATTATAAAGGCCATAAAAGAAAGACCCATTAAGCTGCTGCCAGCGCGAAAATATTCCCACCAAACACGTCCGGAAACGCCACCTTCAGCTTGGTCTTCAGCAACTTCATTTTCATCAAATAAGTCTTTGGAACTTCCCTAAAAGTGGTAAAGTTATTTATAAAAAAATGTTTCCCAAACATATCAAAGCAGTACATACCACTGATTTTCGCGTTAACGATCCACCTTGAGAATTGCTGTCCTTACGTAATGGTTGATAGCCATCTCGTACACCATCAATATATGGTATATCATCTTCTTCATAAATTGTAGAGTCGGAAGTGTATAAATTAGAACTTTTGTCGGTATCGTCATCTTCTGCCTTTGGACGATCTAACAGCTGTGCAAAATCCAAATCACTATTAGCTAAATCATTGTAAGTACCCTGTCTTGATATGCGACCGTTTTCGATAATCACTACCCAGTCAGCCTCTGTAAGAAAATGCACTTGATGTGTAATAAGTACACGTGTGGCTTTTTCCGTAGCTAAACGACCTCTAGGGCCAATAACTTCATCAAACAAATGTCGACCAACATGAGCATCGACAGCGCTAAGTGGATCATCCAAGAGATAAATAGATGCTGGCTTATAAACAGCACGTGCTAAGCTATATATCATGAAAGAGATTATGAGACTGAGATAGCTTAACGCTTTGTGAATTAAAAATTAAACCAACCTTATACGTGCTCGCTGTCCGCCTGAGAGTGAGGCACCACGCTCTCCAACTACTGTTTTATCTCCATTTGGGAGTTGCTGAAAATCTGTTGTTAACGCACAACATTTTGTGACTTCATGATAGCGCTTACGATCATACGCAGCACCGAATAGAATATTGTTCCGTACGGTGCCTGTGAATAACCAGGGTTCTTGAGCAGCATATGATAATTCACCCTGAATTACTACACTTCCATCTATAATGGGCAACTCGCCGAGTAACAGCTGTAGCAAAGAGCTCTTACCAGCACCTACTGGTCCGATTATAGCACATAATTGGGCTTTTTTTATATCCAAGTTTATGTTTTGCAATGTTAGTTTTTGTTTGGCAGTATCCCAATTGGCATCGATTTGCTTTAGCATTATGGCTTTTGTAGCATCATCATCAGGTGTTGTAGTTGTCTTATGTGTTATGCCACGTGCCTTCTCATCATAACTCTCCAAAAGCAAAAACCTACGTATACGTGTCAGTGAAACTAAAGCCTCTGCACCAAAGGAGACCGCTAATGGATACCAAATCGCAGCAACGAGCTAGAATAAAAGTGACCAGATTATTAAGAAAAAATTGTTTAAATTAATCTGCTTTCTAGCCTATAGAATCCCAATTAGAACCCGCATTTTTAGTTTTTTTTTTTTTGTCCTTCATATGTGATCCAACATATACAAAGTTTCACCACAATTTGTTGCAAAGTTTTCAAAAAATTAATTGAAAATAAATCGAAGTTGCCACTCTTTCTTTCTTTATTAAAACCCTTAACCTTAATTGTTTGGTGCGGACGACAATACCCATTCAGTCAGTTACCACAGTAAAAGTTGTTTGAATGAAAAACTTCATTGAAATAAATGACACCCGAATGACACATAAAGATTAAAATTCTTAATAAGCTTCATTTCAAGAATGCGTAGTGTTCTTTTTCTTTCTGCACATAACAGTAAAATTAATATCTGACACTCACGTTTCATTTACGTAAAAATAATGGTATCTAGTTTAATTTACCTGAAATATATTGTAATAACCAGCCATGGAGAAAACTATATCAGCAGATACGATGTTACCCATTAAAACTGCTGCAGCTATAGTTATGTACAAAGTGGAACGTTCCGTAAAGACCATTGTACTCAGATAGAATCCGCGCAAGTATGAGGCATATCTAATCTGCTTGATTTCGCGTCTTCGCGCTTCAGCTACTACAGCTTGAAAGGGCTTCTCCCATGCATACATTTTAATCACTTGTATGCCCTGGACTAATTCATTCATTATACCAACACGTGCATCTGTACGTTCCGCAATTTTCATACGTAATTTTGATGCCACTTTACTTAGGCCTGTTTGCACTGGAATGGTTTTTAATAATAAACCAAATACACCCACAAATGCAGCCATGCCAATCTTCAGCCAAATGAGGTAGCAAATGAGGACCGCCTGCAATGGCATTATCCATATCCAATGTACAAAAATAAAGCCATAATCGAGACGATTAACATCATTTGAGAGTAAGTTGATAAGGTAACCAGCAGGTGTTTGTCCTGCAGTTTTCATCGATAAGCTAAGCGTCTGTAAAAAGAATGCATAAAAATTATTTTCATTTGTACGGAAGATTTGCTTACCTTTCTATAAATTAAAGAGCAACATGCGATTCTCATGCGCGCACCCATTAACCGCTGCCTCAAGTCAACGTGATGTATTAGAAAACAGCCCAATAGTGTTGATAGTACTATTATAGCCGCAAGCCAATAGACATCGGTCCATATATAATTAATTGCTTCGCCGATTTGCATATGTATTGGGAATGGATCTGTTAAGTTATCTGATTTTGGTTCGATCCTGGGTTGACCTGCTTTTACATCAGCTTCAATTGAATTTGGACTACCTGCAAAAACGATATTTTTTCACATGAATTATTGAGCAATTTCACCTAACGGAATGAGTAATCTCCGAATTCGGGTAATTTTTCATATGAACTAACACCTGAACTTTTATAAGCGAAATACTTTGAGAAATGTAAACATTTTTTATTTTTTTTTTTTTATAAAAATTCTAGTAATTTATTTGTGTAAAAAATTATCTCTTATTGCTTAAAAAAAAATACCTAACCTGGTTACATAATTTCTTATGAGATTTACTAATTTCATTACAAAGTCATCTGATGCAAGGCATTTTCTACTGTACTGTAACACAAAGCTGATTAGACTTTTTTTGTTTACTTTTCAATAATATAAAACGATACAATCGGATCCACTTGAAATTCGAGTAAAACTGATTATTTATTAATTTAATGACACTTCAGTAAATGATCATCTTTCCCTTTTAATTCGTTCAGATTAAAAAAAATGTATATATAAAGCTGAGTTCTAATTTCATAGTCAATTAAATACAATTGATGTTTTGACAACATTGGTCACAATTCAGTTATTAAGTATAAATGACAATCCTTTCTACTTGAATAAATGCTAAGCCCTACCCTTCTCACTTACCAGCACTTACATTACCGCCACCAGCCTCATTGATATCTGGAACAAGCCTAGACAATGAAAAGTCTTTTTGACTTAAGTAGTTCGCATATGCAGCGCGTGCACTGCGATTTAATGAATTTGGAATTAGCGTTGAGTTTGTTGTACTGCTTGGAGTTCTTACAGACTGTTGAAACTGTAGTAAAAGTTGTGCCAGCACAGCTGGTATCAGTGATCTACAATGGAATAGAAAGAATTATTTTAATAAATTTTACATAACGCATATTAATCAAATGAGCAACAGCAGCCTTAACTTACTTAATAATTATGTAAATGAGACATATCAAGCCATCAACTACAGCGGAGCGCCAAAACGTTTTGAGTATGGCATTTCTTAGTAGTGGATCTTTGCCTTTGCGTCGCGCCCGTTCAACTTCTTTATACCACTGGCTGTATGAATTATAAAATAGAAAAATGTGTAAATTAATTGAAAGTATAAAGCATGTGCAGAATTAAATAGTTTTACTTACTCTTCCAGCTCATCACCGAGCTGCTCAGAACGATCTGCTTTTAAGCATTTAGTAAGATCATCTGTGTTGAGTCCTTCCTTCGAGCCTTTGTATAACATTGGTATGGACCAAGTGAAAAAAAGTTGTGAAAATATATTAACATGACGGCGTGGATTTGGTTTTTCAGGTTTACGAGAACTGTCCATGATTATCACTTGATATGATAGCCAAACTGAAATGGTAAGCAAACATACAGAGAGTTTATCATTATGTGTGCAAGTAAGTAAATACATGTATAATAATCTAATAAATGCAGTTGTTGCTATTCCGTTTTTTTTTTCAAATACCCTACAACCAACCATTCTGGAACTTCTGCGTTAAAAAGAAATAATAATAAAAAATTTATTAATGACATTTTTGTAGTACAGGGGTTGCTATGTCCTTTCTTATTCTTTGTATAGGCTCCCAAAAAGTAAAAATCGTCTAAATTTTAATATCTCTTTAAGACATTTTTTTTTGTTTATTTTTTTTTTATCCTAAAATTCGCAATTTTTTCGTTTTTTAATTCATATAAAGTATTCCATGACAACTCGGCCAACAACACCCGATAATAACATAGAAAACACACCAATTTGTGAAATTTACTGTTTAAGAAAAAATCCTTAAAACTTTTGGGCTTTAGAATTTTGGTTTCTTTTTCAGCGTATTCCAAATTGCTTATGTCTATGTCTTATGTCCAAAAACTGCTGTCCCTAATTAGTTGCACGGAGCTGTATGTTCCCTTGAGACTTTTTTCACACTCAAATTAGAGCATTTCTAATAATTTTTCATTTTTTTAATTTTTTTTTTTTTGTAGAGTCTATTCTGTGCTTAAAACGTTGCACGGAATTGTGTAATGCAATGTGTAAATGGAAATATTAAACACTTTAAAATTAATAATAAAACATATGCATAACTAGATAATAAGTTCTTATCAATGCAAAATACTTAAGCAGAAACTAAACTAAAAGCAAACAATAAAGCTCTGTGCGTTTGCATTTGACCTTGTATCCCTAGCCTAATTATTTTATAGGATCACATAAAAATTACTATTAAAACTTGAGAACAAATAAAGTACTATTCATTTTTAAAAACATAAGTACGAATTCAAAGTTCAAATTAAATTTAACATGCTTACACTTAAATAAATTGAATTCCTTGTTTCGAAAATATAATAATCGTTATTTTCATTCATTTTTTCAAGCGTTGTACAAGATACCATCAACGAACTATGGACTATCGGAAAAATTAACCTACTTATAAGTATGTGTCAAATGTGAATAAAAAAATAAATTTCTTGAGAGCCCAAGTTGCAATTGCTTAAATCCGCCGCTGACAAAAAACTGAACTGCTTTAAAAATGTATGTGTGACGCTGTGTTGCAGATCATTCTCTTTCCCCTTTAATGATTGCACCAGTTTCTAAAGAAATTGTTCGGACTTCAGTAACATTTTTTTTCGGAAAATTTTGGGAATCGCATTCAGATCGTGGATCAGAAAAGTTTATAATTTGTCACTTTTTTTACAAAAAAAAAAAACATTTTTCGAAAAAAAAATGATTTTGTTTGAAACCTAAATTTTTAAAATTTTAGTTTTACTATAATCTTAATTGTTTTTAACATTTCCAATGTATTTTTCGACGTTGAATTTAATATGCTATTAATTTTTTCTATTTTTTATAACTAACATTTATTGTTTATATTGCTTAGCAAATATTTTTGATATGCCGTATCAAAAATGAATTTTGAAGGAAAAACTTGGAATTTTCCGGCTATATGTATAGTCAAAAATTATCCCAAACAATTGATGTCTTTAAAATAAGAGCACGAATCTGAACAAAATCGACAGTATCTATATTTTAAAATAAGAGCCAAGTTTTTAGTTTGGTTGGGTTGGAAATTAAACTCTAAAGTCCATAAAACAAAATATTCTTTGTTACGAGTACCTTTTCAATGCACCTCATTGCACAATTTTGTGGAAAATATTAAGCTAAATTAAATAGAATCAGTGAACCATATCAACAAAGTCGTATTTACAATTCGTAGTCAAACTCAACAAAAAAAAAAAAACAACATAATTATGATAATTTTGTTGTAGGTAATAATAAAGTCAACGCAATAAAATTTCGAAACTGTTGTCCAGGTCATTACCGCTTGGTTTTTATTTTTAATTTTTTGTATTTATTTTTGTGTTTTTGCTAAAGATAAGCGAAATCTGTCGAAATAATTCATTAAAGCAAAAATATAATTTTCATGGCACTGCAGTTCATAAAATCTTATTTCAATTTCTAACTTCATAAGTCGACTTGTCGGACATTTGAACTTTTGACGCACATTATACCTAGAAATAACCTAATCTTAAGAGATTAACTTAAATTTCATCATCTTAATTAATTGGCGGTGACAGCCGTAAAATGTCGATGAACTTGTCTGGACTTAAAACCATACCATGAAACTTATTCATATTTTCATGTTAGTTAAAATTATGCCACCTGTTTCTTAATGCATTTAGTAATGCTATTGCAATGCAATTAAAGGAAGAAAAAAGGAAAAAATATAGAGAAATCTGACCAGACACAGAAATTGAATATATTAAATGGAACTTTATTTTTTTTTCCAATTCAGTCCTTTGACTCTTTATTTCCTGGCGCAACTTTAGTCAGTCAACCCAAATTTCCCAAATATCGTTCTTTGAAAACTTTGAGTAGTCATAAATTTTTCATCCCCCTATAACGCAAATTGAATTTATACAAATATGTTGATTACAGTCATTAAATATAAAATTTTTTTATTAACGTATATAACGTTAGACGTCAACATTTGCTAAGACATTTCAATATAGCCGTCAGCGAAACATTTTTCAATTCGGCGGCGAACACATATGGCACCCAAATAATCGCTAACGTCGGATCTCCAACAACCGTGACTGTCAACCTTAAATTTTATGGGGCCGACCATTAATTACGTGAGCCAAAATAGGGAGGGAGGGGATCCGGCAAAATCTCACAAAGGGCGAGGAGTGGGTCAAAGAAAACCTCACGTCAACTTTTTCATGCAGAGAATTTACATTATTATAGCAGATAATTATAAGGTAAATCTCACAGGAGGGTGGAAGGGGGTACCGCCAGATCTCACCAAGAGGAGGGGGGGGGGAGTTCAGAATTTTCAAAAAAAAATCTCACGTAATTAATGGACGGCCCGTATTGACAAAATGTGTTGCTCCAAGTCTTTATGTTTTTTCTATGAGAAAAGATACATAGAACCATAGAGTTTATTTGTCTCTACAAGATGAGACATTGTTCTCATTTTCGAAATTTAAAGCTAGTTTTGATTCTAAAGACTTCAATTTGCAAAATCGGAGTATTGTAGTTTTCAATATTTACTTTGTAGTTGCATTATGAAGTCACTATAAAAGTGCGACATTACGTACTTCGATCGAATAAGCGACATAAATCATTTGAAAATAATGGTTTTAGTCTATCGTTTTATAATGATCTTCAATTGAATTTTTGCGTGTTGACAGTCTAACATGGTTTATTTTTCTCCGAGTGTTTTAATAAACACTTTAAAATCTTAATTATTAAAACTTTGTTTACTACGATAAAAGAAAACTGCAACAAATTGATTTGCTTGATTTTTATGTTTACGAAGAATCGTGTTGTGTTTGGTATGGTATGGTTTATCAATAATGCATGATCTATCAGTTGCAATCAATTAACATTGAATATGTACTTGCAAATCCATATAAAAAGATCACCATTGCGTTGATAAATTGTAAAAGATCAACACTTTGATCATGGCATCATTTAGAAAAATCCGACATATATCAATATTTTATGTGTTTTATGAATTCCACATGACAATAACTGCGAAGCTGAAAACACTGATTGCAATAAGCAAATAACGTCAAGATGCCATTTTTACACTCTAGTGCAGTGGCTTTTTGAATAACCGTTGATATCAATATACATACCATTCTTTAGTTAACAATATAGTTTTATCAATCTTTTACTTAAAAAAAATATGAGTTTAAACACTCGCGGCGTGGAGAAAAAGTTGAAAAACTTAAGAATTCGAAATGATTTGAAAATGTTCAATGTGTCGAAAAATGTTAAAAAGGTCGAAAATGTTGAAAAGATCGAAATATATTGAAGAAATTGAAAAAAAAATGGGTGAAAAAGTCTAGAAAGTAACATCTAGCGTTAGGGTTACTTTTTAGCCAATTCACTTAGTATAGTAGATTTTCTTTCATGTGATGTGCTCACATTAATAAGACAATACTTACGATAATACAGACAATTAAACAATCTACATCAGTTTTCGCAATCTTTTTTATTGCTTAGCGCATTTTTTGGATTTTTCAATAATTTTCTGAGAAGCTTCATATCTTGGTAAGTTTTTTTTTATTATTGAAATTCGCTAAAAAATTGCGGACCTAATTCTGTTATCTTAAAGTTTATTATGTAGTGTCATCGATAAGATTGTAAATGCTAGAATTATTTTACTTTGTATAGACACACCTTCAATATATTGGATCGTTAGTATTTTGGAGCATAACAAACGATTTGAATGACATTTGCGAACATCTTAAGATGTGGTTTTAATAATTTCTAGTCGTATACCTTAGTCGGAAACCTTACTAACAAAAAAGATGAGTAAAGTGAGGCGGATTTATTTATGAAAAGTTGCCTGAACCCATTATATCGTAAAAATTTCAATTTAGACCAGTGCAAGGCATTCTGACTCCCGCAGGCAACTGTGGCAGAACTCAAACATGAGGCTGATTTTTACATTTGACTAAGCATTTTTCACCAAAAGCACTAATTCTGTTCGAAATTTGCGTACATTTAAACGTAATCTTTTGCATTTTTTTAATCTTCAATTTTTATTTCGATATGGTTTTGATTTAAGCCTACTTTTCAAATAAATTGAAAAAAATCTGTAAATATGTCGATTTTGTAAAGCGATCATATTGGACTGAGCGTTATTTTTATTAAAAAAAAATCTGCAGTGAATTTGTGTTTTTGATTTTTTTGTTTTCATATTTTATTGCAAATTTTAATCGCTTGCAAAAATAAATCATTACTGTGTCACGTAGCGACAAGTTCGTCAACCCTCACAAAACAAAAAAAAAAGAGATTAAAAAAACAAACAAAGCAAAACCAAAATACATAAATCGCAATTCTAAACATAGTTTCTTTAAAATGCCAATATAAATAGACGGCGTTAGGCAACATTCACAACTGAGGAATGTACTTATGTATTATAAATAGAAAGAAAAGAACAAGTACGCCAAACACCCCATATGCATCATAGATATCTCAAAAGGTAAAAAGAATACTTAATCGCATGGTATTACGCCAAACAAAAAAAAACGCATTCTGATAACTAAGCAAAAATATTCTTGCCATAATTTAATTACGAACCAAATCATCAATAAAATATTTATTTATTTGAAAAATAAAAGGTTCCGCCTGGTTACGAGCTATGGTAACTTATATACAGGGTGGCCACTAAAAAACTGACGGGTGTGAAAAACTTATATTCAATTTTTTTTTTGTTGTTTTTTGTAGTTCGCCGTTACTATGCCCATATTTTTTGGAGCGAAATACAACAGCGAACAGCAAAAATTTACAAAACTTTTATATTAGAGGTTTCAATACACAATTTATTGTAAGAAACACAAAAAAAAACATGTTGTTTGAGACAAAAATTTCTTAAAGTGGTAAAACAAGAAACTACAAAAAAGTGTTTTTGATGCAACAAAACCTGAACTAAAGAACAAAATATTTTTTTCAGAATGAAATTTTCAAGTCATTATGAAATCTAAAAATAGCTAATTAGGGTGTTGTCTTTGGCCTCACTAAAAAATAAATACCCTACAAACACTTAAAGTGCACATAAGCTTTATTAAAATATTTTATTGGTATGGGTGGTACCATGGTGGACCGTGGACCAATTTCGTCCATTTTCATTTAATCGTGATTTCCACAGACAGACTTGGCTAAATCGACTCGGATGGTGACACTGATCAAGTATACATGTATACACTTTTTTGTACCTACATACAACGCCTTCTGCTATGCGTTACAAATAGGATTGGACAAGTGAGTGTGGAGTGTAAAAATATTTTTAAAATTTACAAAAAACAAAAATGCGGTCAGAATCATTTTAGAAAATTATTTCTTAGCGTTCTTCAAGCAAATTAGACAGAAATAGCAAACATAGTGTAGTGTAAGGATAAAGTCACAAAAATGCTTCCAATTCAAAAATTTGGGAAAATAGTCGTCACATTACTTGCCGGCTTCATTTTTATTTTATTAATTTTTCTATTAGCAAATAAACAATAAAATTACAATTTCATTTTGTTAAGCTTCAATTGAAAGAATTTTTATACAACTGGTTGAAGCTGTCCAAATTTAAAGAATCCAATGGACTGACTGAAAACATATTTGGAAAATAAAATTTTGTAACTCGTGAGGTTTAAACTTTCGGTTTTTTAACAAATTGTCTTGAGAATAAAGGCAGTGTAGTAAGCCAATGTATGACCGCTGAAATTTATAGATCTCAATGATCTGAGGAAAAAACTTTACTGATATCCACCTTTTGTTTTATTTGATTTTTAGTGTTGAGATCCGAAAAAACTTAACTAAGGAGTTGTTAAACAATTGAAACTTTGAACCACAGTACCTATGTAAATCAAAAAATAAGCAAGATTTTTTTCTTTTTTATTTACCTACAAGATATTTTTATTCCTACAAAAAAAATGCTACAACTGAAAAGCAGGGGATAAGAAGAAATCTGAGAAAATGTTCATTCATGACAGAAGTGATTAAATACCAGCTTGCGGTTACTTAATTATATTTATTAAATTGTAAGTTTTGTAAAACAATAGAATTTTTGCAGATATTTTTGGATTAAAAAATTTGTTCTGTTTTATATCATTAAGTCTTTCAGTGTCCACCCTGTGCAATATAATTGCAATAAATCAAATTTATAGAGAATGCCACTAATTCTATTCGATATTGGTATGCCAATTGTATAAATAATAAATTGAGAAATCTTTGTTTTTTTACGTGACAATTTTTATGGGATTTTCATTTAAAACTAAGCAATTAATATTGGTTAATAGGCATGTCAATAAACAAGTTAACGGAAATCGTGCAACGGTATGAATAACTTTACCGCAAATTTCTAATAAAGAATCATCAAGGTATCCTGTTTAGAATTTAATAATAAATAAAGTTTTATTTACCTTTTGAAATTCAGCAATAAAACTGACAACTTTGTAGAATTCTGATGCACACCAGTTGCATATGGGTTTGTTTTTTGGTTTTTATTTTAATTCATACAGATTGTATTTATTTTTGTATATATCACAATTCGTACACTTTTATCTATATTATGTATGTATTTATATATTGTTACATATGTTGTATATCGAGGCACATTGTTCACAGTATTAATTTCTACGATAAATTCATTTAATTACTATTTAGTTTTCTTTTGTTAATTTGGCACAAGTCGAAATTTTATAGTTCGACACTTTAAAAAAAAATTTTACGTGAAAAGTACGAGTTATTAACAAAACCAACGTCAAAGCAATAAACTTTTTTTTCTTTAAATTACAAACACAAAAAAAAAAAGATCACATAAAATGAGCAACGCAAAGAAAATAAAAAGCAAATGACCGAATGTTCCTTCATTCAAGGCAACACCGACAATGCTAAAGGCACCGAAAAGATACAGAAGAATTATTCTGTTTCCACTGCCAAATCAACTTTACCGCCAAACGAACCGAACGCAACTAAAAGTTGGTCGTACACATTTTTCAATAGCCGGCTGGCGCTGGCTGGCTGGCTTGTTTGGTTGGTACATTTGGTATACGACCAAACGTTTAACCAACAACAAAGAATACGTTTGTTGTGTGCTCAATTATGAGTGGCGGCAACTCTCTCATTTTGATTTGCATGCATGCTACCCTACAATTTGGAGGTTAACATACTTAATTACTTACTAAATTAGTTGGGTTTATTAGACATTCTTGATTTTGATTAAATATCCTAGAAGGTCCTATATTTTACATTATTTAGAAAAAATAAATTGATTTGATCCATTTTAAGAAACAATTTCTCGATTTTTTATAAAATTTTTTTGTCTGCGGAGTGAGGATTCGAATCGAAAAGCTTGGGAAAGAAAACACATTCTCGATGTCAACCGGGTTTAAAGGTTGAAAATTTCCAGAACGTATTCGACTTGTCTCTTAGTCTTCTGATTAACCAGAAATCTATGTATGTCAGTAAGGTATGTATCAAATAGTGCCACAGAAAGAAAATGAGATGTACACAAGTCTATATACCATTTATATAAAGTTGTTTCCATACTACTCAACTATTGCTAACAACTCTTATTGAACTCTGAATAATTAATGCCTACTTGAGCGATGGGTGGGTACGAGGTGATGCAACGTAAGCAAACAGGTAACGAAAGAACTGATTTCTAACCAAGAGGGGATCACAGCCAACGCTAATTATGAACTAAAACTTTCTGCGTACTTGTATGGTCATAAAGCGATTTTATTACGAAATGAAAAAAAAATCCTCTTCTACTTGAATAGCAATAAACATCAACCAACTAAAAGACTCCTTACACCAGCAAAGGTTACACAAAGGATCATCTATCACGGAAAGGCAACTTTGAAGGACCTAGAGCAACGATGAACCCATAACGGGAGTTAATGGCCATGGTAAAAAAAAAGCTGATATCTCTAAAATGGACTACAGTCGATGGCCTTCATGCTAGTGTTGAACGGCCTAACAAAATGATTTCAGTACCACTGGGAAATTTTCGTTAAAGTCGAACTTTATATCATAAATACCGCTGCTAGATTTATTAGAACTTCTAATCATATTTTCTGCTATAATGGTTAATTGCTGCACTGACTATCTAAATGATTTGGCAATATTCAACCAAGTTACACTGTGATGGATAATGATATAGTTTTAAGAGCAATATTATCGTAGCAAGCTTGTCCAGAGAAGGTTTTAGCAAACCATTTAAAGGTCTCCAACCATTTTGTCGGCTGATCATCGATCGCCACAATCCTGTAAAGTGAAAAAGTGTGCATCTCTCGCATATACTTTCAGACTTAGACAGATTAAAAACACATTAACCTTTCACTACCGGAAAAGTATAACCGCGGCAAAATAGACAATTCCAACTAAACTGAGTATAGACTTTGAGAATGTTGAAGAACTACAGAGCGCATGCTCTGCGATTGCATCGCTTTATATCGTACACACAGCAGGACATGAAATTGAAACGTCATTTGCTATAACTTTGTTTGCTTATTTTGGAGCTATTCGGAAGGCTATCGAAAGGAAGTATTGAGCATTTGAATTGAACCTTAGGTTGCACTCTTCGGCAAATGATGGAAATCACATTCATAAAAATGCAGTTCTTTTAGTCATCTGGTTATGCCCGTTTATATAATTCTACTAGGCACACAAAGGTATTACATATCTAACTTTAACGATCGACAATATCGCAGATCGATATTTTAAAATATATTTCCACTGATCTGCCGTTACAAGGTTATACAAGATCAAGCTATATATAGTATATATTTAAATAGAAAAATATATTTACTCTTCACTGAACAATTTTTTAAAAAATTTTTAAATTAACCACCATTAGTTTTTTCCAACTGATTACTACAATTTCAGTGGTACAGAAAAAAAAAAACAACTTAAAACTTTTCTAACACTAAAATACGAAAAGAATCACGTGCTACACTCAGACATGATGTTACTAGACATGATTATTACTATGCACTAATTTTACACATTAGATATGCAATTTGATGATCATCACACACTGATCGCACTGATTATGCTAACATGTGACTTCTTTTGCTTGGTGGTTGGTCAGTCACTTGAATCGCGCTGTATCTTTCACAATTTTCTCACAGCACTTCAAATTCTTAACTATATTTTTTCTAACTCGTATTCGGTACTAACAACAGATGGTGGTTAAAGAACGACGCTAGGGAACACAGGTACTCGTATAATAACATTGTGAAGTTGAGTCGACGATGACGATGATGTTGATGATGAAGATGCTTCAATTTCGATTTCGTTGCTGCGATTTGTGGCTGATTGCGAGCGTAAATGCGCGTCAAGTGCCCATCCAGTCTGCTGTCTGGTATTTTTAATGTATTGCTTTTTTTCTGTTGTACTTTTAATTTTCTGGTTTTATTTCAATAAATAAATAAAGTCAACATTGAGAAAAGAATATAACAAAAAAATTAAATGCGATAAAAAATAAGAGAATTTCTTTATTTCAGATCACATATCCACATATTTTTGCGATCGCACCAGAAAACCTCATTTCAGTTTCGTTTCAGTCTTCTTCAAGTTAGGTTCACCGCCGCCAGCCGTTGTCATATTACCGGACCAAATGTATAACAAATGAATGATAAACAATATTTGTTTTAAATTTTTTTTTTTTTTATAGTCAGCCTACGTCGCCGGATTATAATTTAAGCGAATCACCAATACCGCCGCTGATCATTAATGCTTCATTAGCCCGCGCTTTTTAATTGTTTTTTTTTTTGTGCTTTCATCTAAAATTGACGTAATTTACCTTTGTTATTTTGTGGTTAATGTGATTTATGAATGAGTGCAAAAAGCTGTTTTAGCGAAATTCGAGTGCAGGCTTTAAATAAAGAATGGGAAAATTCAATATGTCAAGAATATTTCGCTTTGTCAGTTTTTGGTTTTTCAAGGCCCTATGTTATTTGTGGCTTCAATTGACTTTGTCGTTTAGATTTCGATATAGCAAGTGTCGCTTTGTGAAAGAAAAGTCTCTTGAAATTAATGAGCAACAATCTACCAACCGGAATTCAAATGTACAAGATCCACTTCCGTTTGACGATATACCAACTGCTAGAGGGCTACCGGTTGTGGGTACATTTTTTGATCTGATAGCGGCAGGAGCTGCACCAAAGTAAGTTCTTAAATATATGTTTTTTTATAACACATTAAGGGATAACCTTTTGACACGTGGTGTGTTAGCTTCGAAAATGAAAACAGAAGGGTGGAAATGCTGCGAACAATAGAGCAACGTATTTTTAGAAATTATTTAATCTTGGTGATAGTGATTGTGATCTGAAGCAAGTGTTTTGATTTTGAAAAATGTATATGTTTACTTAGTACTCGAAAAGTTTTAGTTTTTGTCTGGAAAACACGTAGGTGAAAGTAAGGTGTAGTACAATTTTTGACATTTAAATTTAAACAAGTAAATATAAAACCTTATGTACATTAACGCATGAATGTTTCTTATTGAGTATAAAGCAAAGCCAAGCCACCAAAAGCAACAATGAAAGATAGACGCAATGAAATAATTCTAAAGAGGCTTAAAAAGCAATTGACGAAATTGTTAATATTTGCAGCAGAAAATTAATGAATAATGAGATGTCATGATGATTTGAGAAAAACTTTTCATACTTAAGAAACAACATCAACTTCTTCTGACTTAGTAAATGAAAATTATGCCATGTATACAGATACTTATAAAGCTGGATCAAAAATGTTTTCTATAATATATGCGAATGAATTTCAAACAAGAAAGAAATTATGATTTAGGACTACTATACGTATAGTTAACCTATGATAATTTCATTCTTTTACCAGAAAATAAAATAGAAAATTTAATTGATTGAATCAGCTAAAAAATAGTGATATTATTTGACAAAATATCTTTAAAATTTTTATCAAATTGTACACTTCCTGTACAAGAACTCTATAAACAACTTTTGTTATACGTGGAATAGGGACACATACATTGCAATTTAGCTCATGCTTGAAACATACACATCTAGCTACAAGGCAAGCTATGCATCTGCAAGTAGTAAGGTGTCATTTAGAATAAGCGAAACGTGTCACTTTTGCCCTATTTTGCTAAATTGGCTCTAGGTTTGAGATTAATGAGGTGAATGAAGTCAAAACCACCATTTCTGGCCAATTCGCATTTATTTTTGGAACGCTTAATTTTCGGAATATTTTTGACCACAACTTAAATTACTATTTTACCCATTCTATGCTGTTCCGATATGATTTTTTATCTTTAAATGGCAAAAAGTTAAAAATACTCGTGTTCCTTGGGTTTTTGGGACTTGGACATAACTGCATATATTTCCAAACTAAAGCCACATAAGCAAAATGGAGATCATTTATAAATTCAACGGATCAAAAGCAACCAACAGAACAACTCTTATATCTACGGCCGCAATAGTTTTTTTTTTTGTTCGCCAGTATAATAAATAATAAAATTTTATGCTAACTATAACTCAAGTAAATTTTGCATTGCAGATTACACAAATATATCGACAAACGACATCAACAATTAGGTGCGATATTTCGTGAACGTCTCGGTGGCACACAGGACGCTGTTTTTATAGCATCAGCAAGTCAAATGCGATCGATGTTTTTGTATGAGGGACAGCATCCAAAACACCCGCTACCCGTTGCTTGGACGTTATACAATAAAGAACATAGTTGTCAGCGCGGTTTATTTTTTATGTACGTAAGCAATAAAATTTAAATCAATTTATTTTATATCGATGTTATGATTACTAATTCACATCTTAATAAAAAACACAAAGGGACGGTATGGAATGGCAGCAAAATCGTCGAATCTTAAATAAATTTTTACTTAGCGGTAATATGGAATGGATAAATGAATATATCGATGAATGCACAGATCAACTGATAACTTCCTGGCGCACTGTTGCAAGCGATAGTGAGCAAGATTATGTTGTTGTGCAAGACTTAGAGCAGCAACTTTATCGTTGGGCAATACAGGGTAAATAAAAGTTTGAAAATGCTTACCTACACATATTTGTCAATCAAAATCTTCTTCAATCAATGACAATTCTTCTTCTTCTGAATTTTTTATAGTCTGACGAAGGATAGGACTTAGTTTTAGTTGCCACATTTTGAAGTTATATTATTTAGTTTTTTTTTTTTTCATTTTCAGTTATTTGTTCTATCATGTTTGGGTCAGTGTCCTTTTCCAATACGACGAGCATAGAAATCGAACTGGCTTTGCAGGAGTTTTCACAAATTGTACATAAAATTTTTGAGTGCAGTGCGCTGTTAATGAATTTCCCACCAACACTTGCAAAAATGCTAAACTTACGCATGTGGAAAGATTTTGAGGTGAATGTCAGTCAAGTTTTGAGCAAAGGCAGCGAAATTATTGACTTGTACATTGCACACAATATTGAGGAATCAAAAGTTAGTATCAGCGACTCAGCTGCACTTTTCTATAGACTTCAGCAAGTTGGCATGCCATTAACGATGATCAAGCGTATATTTGTTGATTTGGTAATTGCAGCAGGTGATACAGTAAGTTAAAGCTAAATTGATAAAATCTACACTTGTCACAGAATTGCATGTTTTTGCTTTAAGACTGCATATACAAGCGAATGGGCACTGTATTTGCTGTCACAGAATATGGAATTACAAAAAAGGATAGCAAAAGAAGCCGTAGTGTATGTAGAAAACACCAAAGACACTGTGAACACTGTGCGTGGTCTTATAAAAGAAACTTTGCGCTTGTATCCAGTTGCGCCGTTCATTGGACGTTACCTTGCCACTGATGCAGTGCTTGGAAATTATCATATAAAGAAAAATGTTAGAATTTGTAATTAAATCAATTTTTTATAGACCAACTTACAGAAAAATTAACTTTTCTCTTAGACCTTGGTTCTACTCTCACTTTACACAGCCGGACGCGATGCTGCACACTTTTCAAAACCATTAAAAGTAAATCCAGATCGTTGGAAACGTGATAGTATAACTGGTGATCTGCAAGATGTTTTACAAGCGCATGGTACATTGCCATTTGCAATTGGCAATCGCTCTTGTATTGGACGAAAAATTGCAACGACTCAATTAGAAACTTTAATTACAGCAGTATGTGTTAATTAAGAAACTAATTTTTCTTTTTTTTTTAATTTTCTGCATTTCTCTTTTTATAGATTTCCAGAAATTTTTATTTAAAATGTCTTAATGAAAAACCAATTGATTGCATTTTACGTTTAGTTACTGTGCCCGATCAGCAATTACAGTTGGCAATTAAAATACGTGATGAAATTTAATAGATTTTATAAATACTCGTATTTATGATTTTAGTAGTTTTTTAACTTTTTTTATATATATATCTAATATAAAGTCCACAAAATTAGTTATGAAAGTAGTGCTAATATAAACAAATAAAAAACAAATAAAACCAACAATGAAAGAAGACCATAACTGGGCGCACCCCATAGCATGTGTCCTATACATAGGGAAAGTACCAAAGTAGCAATGACTTTATACGACGCCAATGGGCGTAAACAAATGCGCGGAGGTAAGTGGTCTTCGAATAATTCGCTTATTCCTGTGGGATAAAAAATGTTTTTTATTCATATTATTGTATTTACCTAATATGCAAAATTCTATACATACCTCTTGGCTTTTCAAACCATTGCGCCGTCATTGGTGGATTTAATATTTGTCTCGTCAATTTACCCCAAAAATCGTCACGATTCCAACAAGATTGCATTTCATCACCATACTAGAAATAAGGCAAATGAAAACTATTTAAAACAAAAAGATCAGAATAAAATCACAACAGTAATTCAGTTTCGAGTATAAAAAGGGGAAAAGTATTAAACTTTTATTTTATTTGCTTTACAGGGAAGAGGAGAATTCATAATTTGAAATTGCTAACTTCCAATGTTTGAATCTAAGCTCAAATAAATTTTTTTTAATAAACTTAAGCTTAAGATTGGATCAATTAAAAACAGCCACACGTTATCGTTATTTTTAAAATTATATGTTGATTTCATACCATTTCGTTTAATTTACACGATAGCTGATGCAAAAATCGTACAAGCATTTTGCTTTCGAAACGTTGTATTGGCAACAATGCTGGATCTACAGTAGCTTTTATATTTGCTAAGTTGTTCTTCATCTGTAAGAATTAAATTATTTAAAAACAAAAAAATTAAATAATTCTAAATATCTATGGCTATAACCTGTAATGGTGAAAACTTTGAGATATCCAAGTAATCACTATTATCGTACAACGAAAAGTTAGCGTTTGAATAACTTTGTTCAGTAGGCTCATTTTGTTCAATAGATATATTGGGTAGTTCCACCTAGAGACAGAATTCATATAGTAATACATAAGATAGACTATAAGTTTTCATTTAAGTGAAAAACTTACATTAAACATTGTGCCAAGCGAACGTACAGCCAGATCTAAAATATCGGGTATTTTTGAAATTTCTTGTAGTTTTAATTCTGCATGCGATACATCTTCAAATAAACTTGCAAATAATTTCTTAAAGAACCCAAATGATTTTCGCCTCTCTAATAGTTCACGACGAATAGAGTTAATTTCCTGTTGCACGTACATTCGTGAAATATACACGGTTTTAATGAATTGTTCAATCTCTGATTGCAATGCTGAACCAAACAACGGAGTATAGAATTCTTCATGAAAAAACGTATCATATTCGCAGGAGCCCGAAGTATTGTTATGCCTAAAATAAAGTGAAAATATAAATGTTTAATTATTAAGACAATAAATCTTTAAAAATGAGGTGAGCGCTTTATATCTTAAATTTTAACACACCTTAAGTAGTTAGAATGTTTTTGAGGAGAGTCAAAACTAATCGCGCCTCCACCATAAGCTTGCTCTGCTTGATATATTTTTTTTGGCAACGTACTTTGACTGAAAACCTAGAGATAAATAAAACGTTTTAAATTTTAGTTTATACATAAAAATTTAATCTTATATAATTGATATACTGACCTTTACTAACCGATGCAACATTATGACATTACGAAATGATGTAAAATCCAAGCGTTCAAAACGTGGCAAAATATGCACAAATATTTGTGTATAAATTACTAAATTATCAATGATAAAACTATCAAAGCGACTGCTTATAGCCACTTCTGCATGTGTACCACTACAAATTACATTTTAAAGGAGCTGTTCAATTTTTTATTAAATAAGTGAAAATATTTTACCTATGATTTGACCACTCACAAGTATAGCGCCATGGCTGAATGTAGCTCAGCCATAGCTCTAACACTACCGATAGTGAACTGTCGAGGGGCCAACGCCCAATAATGCTTTTTAAAAATGGATATATACGTGCTTTCATCATGGGTTGCGCAATTTTTCGCAACGCTACCATAGAAGTTTGATCCATAAATGCTGAATTCGCAAATGTATGCGTTTGTTTGACCAAAATGCGAACAACGCGTATAAATTCACTGCTAGGCAAATCCTAAGGAATTCAAAAATAACCTGTTAGTGAATTTAGTTCTACGGATATTTTTGTTTTTTTAATTACGGATAACACGGTTATTTTTTATAAAAGAAAAATAGATTACGTTATTTTTTATGTACTAAAATCTATACGTTGAACTTTTTTATGACCATTGTAGCACGGTTCAGCCAAATATCTGCATAGCATTTTTAGTACAGAACCAAAAAATTTTATTAAAAAAGTCTACCTTCTACAATATAACCAATTTATTTTTTCTAATCACTCACCCGAGCTTCGTCAATATCGTAACGCAACCATGTGTCGATAAAAAAATGTAACACCGATTCGGTTCGCCATGCATGAGCTCGTGGTGACTCCGCTGAACGTACATTTTGTGATGTTGCGCCTGCATTATACATGTTGACATTGGGAATTTTCAGGTATTTAGGTGACCGTGTTGGTTGCAGCGGTTGTACTGGCATAGGTTGTGGTGCTTTCACCGTTGTGCATATGTTATTCGGCAATACCAAACCATCAGGACTGCTTGGAAGAAAGGCACAAAGATATTCAGCTGTCAAAAAAAAGTACACAGTTTTCATGCGCTCATTGTGCACTTGCAAAGCGGCAGGATACATTTTGTGCAGAGGAAATGTCCCATGTATAACAAAATGCAGTATATAATAGTCAAATGCATTTAGAGACAAAGTTGACACTTGACGACGAAATGGATCCACATTTATCAAGTCGGCATAAAACATTGAATGCTGACCAGACTGCAGCATTTCGGCAACTTTGTGCTAAACGAAAGTGAGGCAAGTTATAAAGTTCAATCGATAAAAATTTTGTGACTCACAGGTAGCAAATCCAGTTGAAATTCAAATTTTATTGCATCATTCAATAGACGATAACAAAGCCGAAACATTGGACCCAAAGGCGAGAAAAAATTTCTCAGCATATCAAAAAACTGCGGTGAGTTTTCTTTGCTTGTGGTGCGCATCCCCCAGCCAAGGCAACAGCTGTGAACTCCAAATATCGATTGCACAATCGTTGGAAAGATATCCTGCAGTTCACGTAGTGTACAACGGTCAAATAAAAGATTTAACTCCTGACACCGGTCCATAAGTGGGTAGTTCAATAATTCCAGGATGCGATTCTGTAGAGCGCAACAGTTTTAGGTTATTTTCCAGATCGCAACGCATTTATGGTTTATATATACTTACGCCCAAATTTTCACTATATAAAGTCATCTTGAGTATTTTCTTAATGTGTATTTTTTGCTTAGATTTATTTAAAATTTGTTATATTTTGCATTTGTTTACAATTGAACGCATTGGCGCAAAGTTTTTCCTACTGTACTGCAATAAAATTTCACAGTGACGTTTGACAATTGAATGTCAATAGTTCAGTGTTGATAACTTTTATTATAAAGCGTTGCCACCACACTAAAAAAAACACAATCTCATATTGCTTTGTTGCTGTTTCTGCGCTCCCACGTCTATTTTAGCCAGATTGTTACTCATAAAAATTTATTAGTCAGTTTGAAAATAAAAATCCTCACGCACTCTTTGTAACGTTATTTTGAACTCTCTAGATATGAAAACTTAAATTTTTGGCATTTGTGGAAGATCCTCTAAGGATCTGAAATTCTTAGTACTTTTAATTCAAAATCTTGTGCATCAAATTTAAAGTGTATGTGACTGTCAATTTGGTCAATAAACGCGTGTGCGCTGCTTTTAACAGTTCATGCAAGTTTATGAAATCTCGCGATCGGTTGATCTTCCCAAAAAAAAAAAAAAATTTTTAAAATGTATCTCTTATAAGGCTTGAAATAGCTTATTGTAGATAAAAATTTGAAGAAGAAAATGAAAAAAAGACCAAGTGTACATATTCTTGCTTTTATTTTCTAACATTTTTTTTAGAGTTTTTATTTACAGAGATAAGATATATTTTTAAAACGAATCCGTCAACTTTTCATAAATTTTTAAAAATTTAAGTGCAACATTCAATTTATGGCGAAATGATTGATTGTACATCAACTAGTCCCAAAAAAAGTAGGCAAAATAGCAAGATCGATGACCTCAAAGTCTGCTTCTTTCGTATACATATATTTGTTGGTACATAAATACTTACATTCTGTTTATTGATACACTCGTTACCGTTGCTATGTCCTGACGCATCCAACCGACGTAGCATTCCATTATGTTTGTACTACTATGCCGACTTAATAAAAACAAACAAATTTTCCAACTGAAGGCATTTATTGATGTTTCTTTTTGTGAAAAAATAAAATAACCTGAAGAACGTCAAAATAAAATTTTCATAATTTTATTTTCTATAGAATTTTTTATCATATCGTCATATTTATTTGGCAAATAGTAAGTAAAACCAGATTGAGCAATGGATGTCGATATTGATAATAATGCAGTTGGCACTTATCAAACATTGGTGCGCTATAATAATCCTGTGCTAGTCGTGAAACATCCAGACAAAAAAGGAACACCGGCAGAGTTGGTATGAACGGACATTTCTTTTAGATTGAATTACGAATGGTTACGATTTCTGAATAAAATTCTAACATAAGAAGGTGCCTAAAAATAAGCAATATTAAACATTTTAACTTTTCCGTTAATATCACAAGTAAAAACTTAATCAATTAAATTGCATAGTTTAAGGCGAAGTCGGTAACAAAGATAGTTTAAACCTTAAGTGAAGGAATCGTAAGTTTCTCACATCATATTTTTATAGGACTTAAAAAGACCACAAACGGCTGGCGCTTTGTTGGATAGTAAAAAGGAAACTGAAGAAATTTTAAATTCTATTTTACCACCACGCTGCTGGGAAGAGGATGGTCAATTATGGCAACAAACAGTAATTGAAAGATACAATTTAAAATAATTTCAATTATAATATTATATTTTCTAGGTTTCCAGCACACCAGCAACACGTCAGGATGTTATTAATTTACAGGAAATGCTCGACACACGTTTACAGCAGACACAAGCCAGGGAAACAGGAATTTGTCCTATACGGAGGGAGTTGTACTCACAATGCTTTGGTAAACATTATGATGACTGATATGTTCCCACGCCTACTAAATATATATAATTCAACTAACATGCAAGCCTTTCTTATGCCTATGCAGTATTTCTGATCGTGAAATTTACTCGTTTTTTCAGCGATAATTATTTGAGGTTATTTTCCTTCTTTACGAACTAGGTCCTTTTGCTAGCTTGTTGGCTACTTCATTAATATTTAGTACATACGTACCACAACCAAAAACTTCAAGTTCAGTCCCTTGCCCTGAGAGAAACATTTTTGTTTATCGCTGTTGTATTCTTATTTAAATATGTATTAAACATTATTTGAATCAGTTCTTAAGTGACTTTTCTATCGAGGCGTTACAAGCTTTGAGTGTGCCCATGATGATTGATTGAATCAATGTACAAAATGCAAGCTTCCCTGAGCACTCGATAACTTTGAGTCGTGGTTACACTTCAAGTTAAGCCTAACATTTTGTAGTAGAAATTGACATTTTTAACTTCCACCAACATTTCAACTCTGAGTGCACTTATTAGTGAGTGCCTTCAATGTGTCTCTCAGTCCTCTACTTTTGAAACCTCAGAATATGACGTTTTGTCCTAGGGTTCCTATATGTCGATGACGGCAAAGAATTTGATCTCTTTTTTTTATATAGATGTATGCAAAGGGCTTAGGCGTTCTAGTATCTTTCTTTCGGGTTTTCTTAGGTTTAGAAATGTAACGAGAATTTTGGTTCAGCAATTTTTTTGAATTCGAACTAAAGTTTTAAAGAAAATCTGAACTAAAAGTATTTCTAAATTATATTACAATACAGATGAAATCATACGAGAAGTGACCATCAATTGCTCAGAGCGTGGACTGCTGCTACTTCGTATACGCGATGAAATCGTCATGTCTATGGAAGCATATGAAACTCTATACTGTAGTTCAGTGGCTTTTGGTATGCGAAAAGCACTACAAGCACACGAAGAGAAAGAAATGTTACGTGATCGTGTTAAATCGCTGGAATTTGATAAAGAAACTCTTGAAGAAATTATCACCGACATGAAATTAAAGAATGAACAATCTGAACGTAGAAATGCAGAGTTGAGAGCATCTGAGGAAAAGAAATATGCTGAAGAAGTAGCATTCCTTAAGAAAACAAATACCCAACTGAAGGCGCAACTTGAGGGTATAACTGCGCCAAAAAAATAGTAAATTTGTTTTTTCTTTTCTTTAATATCCAAAATCGCAAATATGTTCATATCAATTTAAAAATTCTATTGCAGCATTAAATAGATATTTTTGTTTGCTTAAAATTAAATTGCGCTTTTGTGTTACTCTTTTGTAGTTTCAGCTTCAGTTTCAGTTGCAGTTTCAGTGGTAACTTCAGTCACAATATCTTTCTGTGTTTCTACAACTACGTTGGAACTTTCTTCTGCCGTTTTCTCTGTTTCCTCTTCGTCCACGTCAATTTCATTAACAATAGGCATAGGTACAAATTCCTTATTTTTTACCGCTTCCTTTTTCTTTGTTTCTTCATTGGAAACTTTTGCTCGTTTCTTAGCTGGTGGTTCAATTGCTTCTTCAGCTATTAATTCTTCATCCGCGGCAGCTGTATCATCCTCATGAGGCAAATTTTCATACATTTTTAATTCTTCTTCTGTGGGTAATTGATCTTTAATCTCATCGACTTTCTGTACATATATATTGAAAACATATTCGGCCATTTCAGCCATACCACTAACAGATTTCTTGTTTTTCTCATTTACGTTTTCATTTGCAAAACGTTCTGTCGGATGCATTTCATTTGTAAATAAACAAAGTTGCTGTGAACGTTTAGTCAGCTGGAAGCAAAAAATTGAATCGGACTATCAAATACTTTTTCATTTTATAGTGCAAAAAAACCTTACCAATTTGAATGTTTGCTGCAATTCAAAACAATTTTTGAAGAGCCCAACACGTCCAAAAATATATAATCCAAGTCTGGCACGACTCATGGCTACAACCAAACGACGCACATCACGTAAATGACCTACAGCTTTAGTACGCACCAAAGAAATTAAAATGTAGTCGTTTTGTTGACCCTGATATTTATCGACTGTGGTTATTTTGTGTGGCCAACCAATAATTGGATTTTTGCCACAGCGTAAGCTTATAACATCTCTTATTAAATGCTTCTGTCCATTATATGTTGTAAGTATTGAAATTTTTTCCGATGGATACCCAAGCAGACGCATGTACATGTAAACTGCAACAACGTATTCAGCTTCAGCAAGATTCTATGAAAAAAAAAATTATGCATTCAAAATTAAATCATAGTACACAAAAACTTTAAAACTGAAAGCTATACCTGATAAAAGAAAGGATTCGGTTCAGATTCACCTACGCCATTAAAGTCTTCAACATTTATAAGCTGATAATCGTAAGCAAAACCCGCATTTGCTTTTCTATATTCCTCGCGCTCAAAGATATGCTCCAAATCATCGAGTCGTTTATAGCGCCATTTGTACAAGGAGCAAATGCTAAAACAAAAAAAAATTATGTTTGGAGGTCTCCAAAAAAAATATATAATCTCGTATACCTGGATCTTGCACGTCCTTGACCATCGAGATCAACTGTTGGCACACCTAAGCGCACCAAACGTGTAAACAAGCTTTGTTCCATGTTGGAGTATTTCTGGAATGCCATATTTTTTATAACTGGCGGCAACTGATGATGATCGCCTATCATAATCCAACGTTTCAATCTATTGAACCCATCCAGTGGATTTTGTAACAATAGCGGTATAAACGTTTCGATTTCTAAGATTTGTGCCGATTCCTCCATAAGGATGTTGTCGTATTTGAAACCGAGATTGACTAACTCTTTACGTTTTAATGCTGCATGTGTACAAGTCATAGCAATAATTTTTGCCTCTTTAACAAGTAAATATTTAGAACGATCCAAGCCGCTGCGTAACAATTCGAAGGCACGGAATTCTTCTAATTCAGTAAAGATATGCGATATGTAACGGAAACAAGACTGTGCAATATCTAAGTAGCTATCATAGGTATTGCCATTAAAAAGTGGTTGTGGAGCATCACTAAAGAATTTCGTAAATGGAAACTTGTCTTCAAAAACTTTTTGCCACACTTCTGTTTCGGCATTTTTTACTGCAGCTGCTTGTATTTGAAATTTCTCCCATCTTGCCATTACATTATATAAGTAAAAGTACCCTGCGGTCTCGCAAGTGTATGCATTATCTCCGGGCACTTTTAAAGATTCTTGCAGCTTTTGTACCTGATTTAGCAAATCGAGACGTTTTGCCAACACATAGTTTACACGTCCATAACGACTGAAATCCTTTTCGGTCTCAAGGGCTTCCTCGCCATGACCCAAACGTAAGAGATGCCGTTCATCAATATCCAGTGCCATAATTTTTTCAAATAACTGATTTAGTGCCTGATTTGAATGCGTTACAATCAATGTACGTTGATTTGGATGGTTGTGATAGAGATTTGATATAATTTGCACAGCAACGTCTGTTTTACCAGTACCGGGTGGACCTACGACCAATGTGAGACCCGGTTGCATGCCAGCGCGTATGGCTTCGACTTGCGTGGGTGTGAAACGTACAGAATTTCTGCAAAAAAAAATTTAATGTGTCATTGAAATGTTAAAGGTAGGTGATTCAATTACTTTTTGGGTGCATTTGACACATATGGTCCACGACTCTCAAATTCATATGGTTGTACGTCAATTGCCTTAGGCAACTCTGGTTTATCTACGTCAGCGCTTTCATCTTCTTCGTCATCATCGTTTTGTTTTTCGGGCACATCCTTAAAAGTAAGTCGAAAGGGTGCTAAGCATTTCACTTCATCGACATTGCATTGAACTTCATAGTTTGGAAAACTATTTTTTAAATGTTCAATATTCAAAAAGGTGTCATTAAAATCGAGTACACGTTCCTACAGAAAGATTCAAGTTTGTACTTTAAATATAGTTTTGAAACAAGAAAATGTCAATTCCGGAAATATTCTCGAAAACCTTTATTATTTTTCCTATTTTATAATGGTTTCAAGAAAGGATTAAGCAAATAAATTTCTATACACACATAAGATGTACCTCACTTGAAAGGTTAGTTAAGCGACATCATGATCATAAGTTGTACAGAGCTCGAAATAACTAGAGCTCTCCATGTATAATTTATGAAGATGATGTCTGAAAAAAGGTGTAATAAAAAAGACCTTTGAATAATATACATTTTGTGTATAAACAGAAACTTTTTTGTAATGCAAATAGGTTAACTCTAATTGTACCTGATTTGACATGTTTGTATAATGAGCAGCGCTTGGATCGCCATAGCCTAGAAGTATATCATGCAACCACGGCGGCACAACACATTCAGTATTCATTAAATGCCGGATGGTTTCAAGCACAGCTTTAAAGTTATTTTCTTTCGGTTTGCGCCTCATGATGATGTTAAAGTCTTCATAAACATCGTCAGCACCCTTTATAATAAATATGTGTAATTTATTTAAGAAATACATAGGAAGGTATTTATTAGGTCTACAAACCTCCTGTAAGGCATCCATATCCAAACGGTATTGATTTGAGTCCAACCATACGCGATAAGTGCGCTGCTCACCTGTCAGCAAAGGGCGGGGATCAGGTCCATCTTCAATAACACGTCCATTCGAGTCCAACATGCCTTCAATTTCACAGCCACGCACACTTACAAGTCCAACTTGTGGTAAAAAGGGATCACGTGGATTATATTTGGTGCCTGCGTTAAAAAATGGTAGTTAATTAAACAATTTTTTTACAGCTCAACATGAGAATCTACCATAAGGTTGTGTAGGCTTCACAGTAATCAAAAAGCAAACATCATGTTTACGTAGATTTTCCCACTCTTCTTTAATCTCTTTGCGTACCGACAATGTTACCGAAATATCTCCTCTAACGCGTGATGGTTTTTTCTCACCAATATGTGGTTTTGCTACCTCCACCACAGCAAATGAAGCAATTGGTAAGGCCATACGTGCCCAGCCACCAAATACAACATCACCATCTTCAGATTGCCACGGCAGCATACGACTGACAGCATCTTCAATATCCTGCCGAATTTCATAAGTCGATTCCAAGCGAAACAAATTGAAATTTCGCAGAAGATAATCGTGTAGGGTGAGGAACTGCAAATTCAATTTGGGTAAAGCCAAACAACCATCACCTGAATAATACTCAGTAGGTACAATATTCTCATCCCAAACGATATCTTCCGTAGGATATAGTGGCATTTCATTTAGTGCCTCTAACTGTGAACAGCGTCTTTCATGTCGTGATATTAATAGTTCTTTTAAAAAGTCTTCATCCAGACGATGCCATTCAAATGGAGCTTGCAGCTCATCTGGCACAAGATTGAGGAAACTAGCAATGTTTTTCAGCGCTTCGGCATCTAAAGCACCAAAATGACGTTCTAGCGCTTCTCGAGTATCAACGTTGGCTACATTTGAAAGTGCAAATAGACGAAGGTTTGGAAATTTCGCAAATGCAGCTCGTTGCAGGGATGTAATTTTTCTATAATGAAGTTGTGTCATATCATGATCGGTTAGAGAGTCGCCGGTGACATCGTTTATCTCAAAGCGTGTATAGAATTTTAGCATGTCAAGAAGCTGAAAAAAACGTTGAGTTATTTGCTGGCTTACGTTGAACATATATTTGAAATAAGAAATCTAAAACGGAAAATGTATAGAATCCTAGTATAGATTGATAATATAATACATTCGGTAAGAAATATAACGTCACTGTTTTTTCTTGTTCGTTCACTGGAACACCTTTGCTACACACTGCACTCGCCAATACATTCATATATAAAACGTCATTAAAGTGGAAGAAGAAAAACAAATTAGCTTAACTCTCAGCTCCGGTAACCGGCACTTTTATACAAACACCATGATGAAAATGCTGAGTAATGTAAAATGTACAAGAAAAAGTCTCCACAAGCTTATGTGTGTTAACAAGAATTACACTACCACATGCAGTTGTATATTGAATGAATTCAATAAAATGAAATAAAAAAAAAATACAGACAGAATGTTGGTGGATCATGGTCTGGTCTCATAGAAATTTAACTATCCAGTACAATCAACTTTAAAGACTTTAAAATATGAAAATAAAATATTGTAGGTTAAGCACCCACCACTACTACTTCTTGTGTACTGAGTCACTGATATATTTTTACTAAATGACGCCTTATGCTGCCATTATTAAGTATTAGGTTTCGATTTACGGATGTTATTCCTACTCGTAGAAATTGAAATGTAAGCATTTTTTTAAAGTTTCCATATGAAATTCTTAGAATTGTTTTTTGCTTCGTATTCTATTTCAGATACAAAAAATTATTACATATTACGATGTTAATCGTTCTACTAACAATAACATGTAAGAAATAGGATTTTCATTAGTTGAGTGGCAACTTTTTACTGAAAGTGCTGAAAATTGAAGAAAATATTTTTTTACAGAACCTAATCTTGGCTTGGAAGTTATAATCGTCCCGGTAAAAAAAAATCGTATACTCTGGCTGATCAGAAAATAACTTTCACTGCTACAGAGGAAGATTCCTTAACAAACGTGTCGCAAAATCATTACTGAACTGGCAGCAGAGCTAGGAACATTATAATAAAACAGATAGATATTTTAATTCTGGCCGCTTAAAACATTTAAGTCATATGATGATACCATTCTAAGAATTTACTTATAAAAAGACAGTCATCCTTCAAGAGCTGAAGAAAGTCTTAGAAAGAGTGTACAAACAAAAAGTTGAACAAGATGAACCACTATAAGGGTACGACATGAACGAGGAGGCCAACATTGCTGAAGGCTCTAAAGAGACTGGTTTAAATTTGAAGCAGCAACTGGAATGAAGAGTTGAGCAAGAAAAGAAACTAGATGTTTTACAAAGTGGAAAGAGCAGTTGATATTGAAAAAATTCTGAAAAAAGAGGTGGCAGTTTTTGAATCAGATGGTGAAAGGAAGAAACGCTTAAGATTGGCCTTAGATAATCTGATGGCAACAATTCAGTCTAGTGTAGAAGGAGAGCACACATTCTCTGCAGTGTGTTTGATATGCAGCTATTTGCGCACCGACTGGGAGATAAAACTATCAATGATATTTGGTTCTTGAGGTCATATTTCTAAAATGAAATGTCTGGTAACAAAGTAATAATGTGTTTTAGTTTGCATGATGCCATTGGATATAAATATTAAGAAGTTTGTCTTTAAACTTAATGCAATATTTAGAGATTCTTTACTTGTAGCTATTTACATTTAAAAAAAAAAAAAACAACATCATAATCATTAGAGCGGATCCTTGTTTAATATGCAATTGGTCAGAAGTCATTAAAAATTATTATGCCACAACTTTTTCATGTAGCGTACTAAGTGGTAAAGAAAGAAATCTTATAGGAACTCAATAAATATGTGAATGTGTTTGCGTGCACAGCATAAAAGTAATCAGAAAAACATAAAAGCCATATGAGTACATGTAGCAACTTTTAGAAGTCCTTTAGCGTGATATACCGGCATACATAGGTGTGAAAGGATTTTTTATTTTTTTGTTTTTCTTTGTTATAATATTATGTTGAAAATAGACATGCAAGAAAACCATACCAACAACAAAATGTAATTTGTTTATTTACTATAGCGTGAAAGGGGAAAAAAGTAAATACAATTGAGGACTTTAACTTGATATGTATGTTGAAAAGAGTATACATTAGACTGTCTGTTATTTTCCAAATCAATGTTTTTGTTAAAAAAAAAAACAAAATTCACCTGCAGATATTTTTATTTAACTTATTGTTAGTATAGCGTGTCACCAATCATTTAATTTTTTTAAATTTTTTACTGGAAACAGCTAAAATAAAAAAAATTGTGTATCAAAAATATTTTTTTATAACTAAAAGTGTCGCAAGAAATTTGGAAAAAAAACTTCAAAAATAACGGACAGTTCAGTATACATATTACTCGCTGAAAGATATACTTTAATGCTACGGTCGTTCACGCAATGGTGCTTCAGTTCAATAATATTAATTTGATGTAGATAATGTGAGGAACTCCACTTTGGAAATATTAAATTTTACAAAAGACAAAAACCACAAGGGTAGTGCATAATTCTCACTAGGGTATGATTAAAATTTTATTAATAGTTTCCGTTTTCAATTGATATGTTAGTAGGTACAATAGTTAAAATATTTAAGCTTTGCTTAAAAAGAATGAGTGGTGCACACGAGAGAGAAAGAGAGCGAATCAAGAGCGCTGCTGTTAAGGGTTTACCATATGCTCTTCACTAAAGTGTAGACTTTTTGCCCACTCGACAACAACAGTATGGAAACAATAGGCAACCACTCGAATAAGTCAGCAATCCTGCTCTTAGCTTCAGTCGTTTATTTGTAGTCGTACGTAACGAATGAAATGGAATTAAACGTAAATTGTGCGGATGATCAATATTATGAAGTTTAAAATGAGCTGGAGTTAATTCAAGCAAATTCCAATGCACCAGTGAAAAAAAAGTGTGCTTTTATGTTGAAAATTTATAGAGTTTGTGAAAATTCAATGTTAAATCTGCAACAAAACAAAAAAAGATACATGTGTTTTTATATATAAAAATTAAAGCAAACGTTATAAGCCCACCTTTTAAGCCAAATTGTAGAATTAAAAAAAAAGTGGAGAGTTTACAAGCACAAAAAAAATTGCAGCTGTATGAAAGTTTTTCTTTTTAATATGAAATTATTCATCATAGCATTTTAGTTGTTTTAGTTAAAACATTCCAAGGTTTTATAACATAATATATGGCATAATATCAAACAAATTAACACAACAGCGGCTTGGAGAGTAGAGAAAAGTCGACGTGCGAGTGAGTGGTGACGCTTAAATTGAAGCAAAAAAAAAAACATACACATTGTATATACGTTCCGAGTGTAAACGTTAAAATATTGATGATCAATGTATACTAAACCGGCTTCAGATACTGTTTTCATTCACGTCTTCTTCTTTTTCGATTTATTTTTTCAATCAGCATGGTGATTTGTTGAAGAAGTGACTGCTGATTTTAGATTTTCTCAACATTGACAACAATATAAAATAGTTTAGTTTTATTAATTGTGCCTTCGATCGTGATGAATAATCATTACTATAATCGTTATCGTGGTTGGCAATTGCGAGAATTTGCTCAGACCACTTCTTCTACCGGCAATATGATAAAGTCTTGTTTGAAGTTCTCACTAGTCATTAGTTTTTTGTTGTTAACAACAAGCATACAAGTAGCTACAACAATAACATCGTCAAGTCAAAATGACGCCAAATTATTACAGCTGCAACGTCGGTATGCTGGAAATTTCTTAGCCACCACAAGCACTGACGAGAATTATGTTTTGGTCAATAAATGTTGCGAGAAATTTGAGATTCATGTGGATTCCATGTGCACGCAAGTGAATCAAAGCGGTGAGTAATGATTTGTATTAAATTTTTAAAAGAAATGTGTGAAATTCTTGAAAAAAATTTAATTAAAAAAAAATTATAATGATTTTGGTTTTTAAGTAACTTTTGTTTAATAAAATCGACCTTGATATTGATACCGAACATTTGATTTTGATTTTTGAACTGTATTTGTTTTTCTTTATTTTATTGTCAAACATTGCCATGTGTTGCTGGCATAACAGACACCGAAAAAATTCGATATCAAACAACGGCTGTATACTGGCCACAGTATTTCTTACTCAAATATATGAGTAAGTAAATAGCATTTATTTAATTTCAAGCGGTGATTAAATTAATTTAGCTTTAAATGGCATTATTCTGCAAATAGAGTTTAATTGAGCGGTATAAAATAAAAATTGAGCGGGAATTTACTAGCGTTAACACATAAAAATTGTATGTTTTTACCGCTCATTTAAATTACCTTTTTCGTTTTAAAGAACTTTTCAATACTTATTTTTTATAATTACCGTTCAAAGAAACTTTTTTTCCCCGGCCAAAAATGCAATTTTCAATAGCTCACAATTGACCTAATAAATAATTTTAGAACGTTCCATTGATTTTTCGGCTTATTAATTTTTCACTTCTCAATTAAATGGTTATTAAACAAATGTGTTTTAGTCGCTGCTTATAATTTATCATCACTGTCACCGCAGTGATACAATACGCTCACAAGTTCAAGCATAACCCAATTTTTTCTAGTGCTAGTTTGTTCCACCAAATGTAACACCGGTTTTTGTTACACTTACTTTATATGTAGATCTCTTAATGTAGTATTTTAGGCTTTTTGTTGATATGGGAGGTATCGCGCTTATTTTTCTTTACTGACACGTTAAATAAAATACACACCGGACGTGAAGCTTGATCATAAGCTAAAATAAAATTTTAAATCTAAACAAAAAGTGAATGAGTCAGTAAAATTCAAAAAGTAATTCTTATCGAAAAAGTTAATAAGTGTCGGAAAAAACGAAATGTATCGAATGGTACTGAAAAACTTCAGACAAGTCGAAAAAATCGTATAATGTAGAAAAACATAGTATATAGAACATAGCCGTAATATGATATATTTCAACTACCGAAAATTCAAATGTTTCAAAAAAATTTGGCAGAAAAACGAAAAGCAAAGTCGACAAAAAAGTTCGATATGCAAAATATCGGAAAAACCGAATGTTAAAGATGTTAAACTTTTAAGCATTTGGGTCTGCCAATTCTTTCAAAATTGTGTGTATGTAGAAAGCCATGTGATTGTCCTGTTTGCTTTACGGTAAAAATGCAACTTCCCTTGCGTCACTTACAATTCAATCGATTATTGCGTTGGTGGTGATGTTCTCCCAAAATTGTTAACAGTACATGTTAACGCTTATTGGTTTAATGTTAAAGTACAATTTGAAAGCAATTAGTTGGCATCCAAAAAATTTGTACAACTTTGCGTGTCATGACTACCTTTTTGTTTTTAATTTATAACCTGCATTTATAGTGCTACAGTGTGATAGAATGACTTAACATAACAACGCATTTTACCAATATTATTAGCGGCTTTCTGTGGGCTAAAAATTATGTAGCAAGCCAGCATGTTTAATACTAAATTCCTGATTATCATTCGAACACGACAGTTTATAATTCGTTATCAAATTATATAAACACACAAATTAGCATATATCTAACAAAATTTGAAACATGACTTTAATATTAAAAAAAAACTTAACATTTTAATCTATAATATTGACTTATAACATACTTATTCTAAATAAAATTAGTTTAGACTGCATATGAGATAAATAAAGTCAATATTTACTTTTACTTCCGGTCCCAAGAAAACTGAAAAAATTTATGTGATCTGTTGAGTGTCCCAATAAGAGTGCATTTTAATTATGAATTAAACACATTATAAATTGAAAATCAAAAACTAAATTGAAAGTAGTATTTTTAGAGCGGAAGAACTCTCGGAGCTACTTAATCGTCAAATATTCTTTCATTGGCTTAATTCATGAAACCGAAAATTATTTTCAAAATCAAATGAGATAAAGTAGCTATTTAGGGAGCATTTTTTAAGCAGTTCAATTTTAAAAAAATATTCATAGATAAAATCTCGTAAGAGTTTTATTTGCATTAAATTTTATTTGAGGTTTTCTTAATTTAATACAACAATGACTATTGTATAATCCAATATAAAAGAGGATATGCAATAAGTGTAGTTTTTTTTTATTTTAATTAAACTAGAGTAATTTTTAATAAAAACACAATGACCATATGTATGACTATATGGTCACGAAGTCATAGCAATGTATTCAATGTAGCATTTTTTATTACAAAAGCACATACATAACTATGTATATGCATAATAATACAATATTTATACTCTTTTGTGCAATTTGTGCAATTATTCATATGGAGAGTATGTGTAAATATTTATTTATTCTTTAATGAAAACAAACGATCAGATGATAGAATGATTTATATTGACCAGCACGACAAAGGCAGTGTCTGGCAATGTAGCGGAAACGTTAAAGATGCTTTCAAATAATGATATTACGACTAACAATGTCGATGCTGCTGATATTATAGCATTGCTCACAATGGATTGCAACGATGATGCACACGTTCCAATATGTGTATGTGTAGAGACAAGTGTGCTGGGTACAATGAACTGATGCACCATGGTATTTCTACTTCATAAATGGTCAAATTGCACTTGAATAGCGTCTGAGGTTTAGTATTGTTATAACAAGTGTAATTATTTTCATAATGAGGAAGATTTTATTTATTAATAATTATATTGACAACACATATGTATAGGCAATGAAATACTAGTAGATTTTATTTGTATAAGCTTATAAGAGCATTTAAGACGAACTGCTATCTGTTACGCGTATTTTTTTTTTCTTTTTTTTTTCATTTTGCTGACGAAAATTTTATTGCACATATTAAATGTTTCTCTTTTTTTTCAGAATTTTTTCATCCTATGTTCACAAGCTATCAGGGCATGCATAACATTCCAGTAAAATATAAATTTGTTATTGGAATACCAGATTGTGGTTCAATGCAAACATGGCCAATATATCATTATAGTGGTGTAAGTTTTAGCTTGAAAACTTTACAAATTTTAGACTATCTCTGAAAGTATGAAGCATTTAATAGTTTTTGCTACTTTTAAACATTTTTAATTACCTAGTTTCAGACATTTAATTAAATTCTAATAGTCAGAATTAGCAATTATAATAATTTTTGAAACTTTTCTCCTGTATATTTACCCAGAGCGCTGATAAACTGATCATTTTGGATGATGGCAAACTGCGTCACTACACAAACACAGATGAAGATCAATACGAGCATACAGATTACGATCAAGATTTAGATGATGAGCGCAAACCGCTATACCATGATTATGCACAGGGTCAATATTGCATTGATAAAGTGAGTGGAAAAATTGATTATTTACTTTGCAAATATATAAGCTAATGGTTTATATTTATATAGGCGAAATACACCAGCGGCGAACAACGACAAGTCTTATATGCAAATATTTGCTTAGCGAAAAAAGAAATTAAATGGAGCGACACTAATTTTCTGTTAAGAAAAATATTGAATCCCATTTTTCATGGCATCTCATTGATTATTCTATTAATAATTGCAATAATTTATTTTATTTTGCCAACTTTGAGGTAAGATGTATATCTTATTTATAGAAGTGCAAGAAAATACATATTGATCTAAAAATGTTTTTGATTTGTATTTCGACGATATGTTTTCTTCACTGAAATAAGTGAGCTAATTATACAGAAATCTTAATACATTTTAATTGTACTTTTCGATGATACTTTGAAGACGTTTACTAACTTATTGTAAGTCACATAATTTATCATCACAAAATATTTTTTTTCCATTCCGTAGAGATCTTGTGGGAAATATAATAACAACCATAGCGATTTGTTTGATGGTCAGTCAAGCAGCCGACTTAGTCCGAATATTTACAGAATTTACAAATCATGTTAGTTTTATTGTGGCCGGTATGAACAAATTATTCCGAAGAAAATTAAAATAAACAAATTAATTTTACTATTGTGTTTTACAGATATCATACTATATTTTAGTCTATTGGGTGCATTCTTTTGGCTCAATAGTTTTGGTTATTATATATGGAAAACATTTCGTTCACGAAATGTATTTTTACGTGTTACCGATGGACGCAAATATTGTTACTATTCAGCCTATGCATGGGGCTGTACTGGACTTATGGCTGCAATGGCTGTTTTTGCACATTTCTTCCTTGATGCCCAATCGTATAAGGAACAAAATCTTGTCGCTGATCAAGAAACTATCGGCTGGTTAGGTATAGCGATATTTTTCGCACCTATCGCTTGTACAATACTCATAGACATATTCTTCTATGTAACAACATTAAAATTAATAAATCGTAGAAATGTTTACGGTAGAATACAGCACAAATTGAAAGCCAAGTGAGTTCAAAAAAGTGAGAATATATAAAATAATTGAATAGTTATTAAATAATTTTTTTTACAGCTTCATTATGTATGCTCTGCTGCTTTTGGTTATGACCATCTCATGGATATTTTTTATATTATCCTGGCTACAATACGATGGTTTATTATATGCGCACATAATTGTTAATGCAATACAATCACCGCTTTTATTATATATTTGCATTATACGGCAAAAGCACGTCACATTCTTGTTACGAAAGTCATGTTGTTATAATGAGCCGCCTTCGGCCAACGATTGGGGTGATGAAATGCATTATATGAACTGTAATGATTACTAGCTAGCAATTATTAGTACTGCACAACAATCGGATATAGGTACTCAAAAAGTAAACGCTTATCGAATTACTAGTTTTATGTAGGAGACAATGTACAATACTATAAGAAATAAGCAATTACAAGACTTCTTTTATACGAAACATTCAAATACAAAAATGTGTAACATTGACGTAAATTATTAAGTGTACTTAAAGACAAACTACCGTAATTTATTTTATAAATGTAACAAATGAATTTAGAAATAGAAAATACTAATGAATAATGAACATTATAAAAAATTATAATATATAATAATATTAAATAATAATAAATAAAGAATAAATTTATGATAAAATATCAAAACAAAGTATAATTTATGTAATTGAAATATTTGTGTTTAAACAAAAAAAAAAGTAAAAGAATTATTTTTTTCTCTTATCTGTTGATTGCTTCCGTACAATACGAATTGACTGAGTATAAGCATTAAAGTTCAGTTAAATGTTATTGTAAGGTTTTTTTGAAAAAAATATTGATCTTTCATTTTTCTTCTGAGTTAGTAAAATAAATAGGCACAAAAATTACAAATTGGAAAAATATTTTCAACTTACTTGTCCAAAAAGTTTTCCCTCTTCACGTTGCACTAAATTACAGATTTGTGCACGCACTAGTAAATGACAATCATCAAGAACAGTATTGAAAAAACGACGCGTTGGCAACAAAGCTTCCAAGTCAATGATAAACTCTAAAAACCTTTCACAATAGTGAACCATGCTGATATTTAAGTTACCTTCCAACGGAATAGATTCCAGAGTCTTGAGAAAGTTTATAATTAAGTTCTGAAAAAAAAACAACATAAAACTTATAGTAATACACTGAAAAAAAATTTATAGTTTACGAAATTTTGATTAGCAATGGCTTAGGAAACCTTCAAACATAAACATTTCAGCGGAAGTTCTGTACTTTTGCGTGAAACCAAACCATTCCATTGCAATAGGTACCAAAAACAAAAGTTTTTGTGAATTTTACTAAAAAGTCAAGGACGAAAACAGGTTTTATTTTGTTGATTCAAGATTCTATTCTTATATTTTTTTATTAGTACATTCAGCGTGAAACCCAATTATTTTTTAATCATAGCTCCAGATATAGGTTTGTAGGTTATTAAAACCTATCAAATTGTACATAACCACTTCGTAATAACGAAAATAGGCCTCTAATAATTAAAATTACACCGCAGGCGGAAAGTTAAAATAAAATATCGCATAATCTTTTGAGTTATTAATTATTAAGCTATATGGGCGAAAAATGAATTGAAATATGTAAAACATGGGTTTGATATGTATGCGAAGTACCGCGAAATGAATTAAGATTATTTACGAATCCGTTTCACATTTTTAAAATCTGATCTTATAGAATTTAAAACCATAAGAAAGGTGTAAGCTGATTTTTGGAGTCCAGACAGTTACTGTAATCGCAGAAAAAAAATTTATATGATTTTATTAGGCAAGCGGCTTATTATTTTGAGTGATTCTAATGGGTATTTTTTTAATTTTCTTGTACTTCATTAACAACTTCCGCAATCAAACACATCCTTTGCACCAATTTTCCAATTTTCGACTAGATAATTCTTCACTTTTCTGTTTCAACGGCACACATTTTCTTGTGTGATTATTGTATTTCGTTGCCGAAAAAATGACCTGATTGTTAAAAATTGTTAAAATAAGTTTAAAATTTTAAAAATAAATTTTAAATAAAACCACAAAGTTCAAAAATATAAGGGAGATATTGTGCAGGCCCATATCGTAATAGACGGAGCCAGAAACGTGTTTTGATTTGTCATTTCAAAAGTAAACACTAAATCCTATATATAAAGAGGATATTAAATAAAGTTCAATTTTGTTAATTCATCAGTCGTGAAATTTTAGGAGATTACTTACAATAGTCTTCGCTATTCACAAATAAAAATTAATGCCAGAACATTTTCTAATTATTGCCAGAACGTGACGAAAAGAGTTTTTGTCAAAATTTCACCTTTTGTCACTGTTTTTTCTAAACTATCAATTAGCAGTAAATATCGCACTGAGTAAAATGTTCCTTAAATTAATCAAAACACTTGGAAAATATGTTTTTTATTGCAATAATTTTTTTTCTATGCTGCCTGTCTGTATTTCATCATATTCAGCATGGTGATATATGTAGAGCCGACATATAGCAAACCCTATGCCTAGCTATGGAATATTCAGAATATAATGTAAGTATTTTTACCTGCAGAAAGTGTCGTTCCCACAACACTTCAGGTTTTGTTTCACCTTTCTTTTGTATTTTCTTCCAAAATTTACGCCATTCTGGGATATCACGCAACTCTTGCTCACGTCGTTCTAAAATAAAAAATTTTTATAACTAATTAAAAATAAATAAATTTCAACCTACTTGGTTGCAAACAAGTCCACATTGAGAGTGAAACTAAACGCTTGGCCTGGTCGCGACACAACTCAATTTCCATGCTATTGAAACAATGATTTAGGAACACAAGCAATGCAGTTCTTTCACGAAATGTGGTTGTGGTGTTTTTTCCAACTTCCTCTGGCAGACAGAGTTCCAGCACATGTCGAAAGAAACCCGGAAATTCAGCAGACTGGTGTTCGAAAATTGGCCATACTTCAACACGTTCACGAAATTTTTCATTTACCATAGCTACAATGGACAGTAAATGAGCTTGCGTAGCTGTAGCACGTGCATAATTAGGCCACAAATACTTCTCCAAATATTGACTGAATTCCAGCATCATTATGCGTCTGTTGGCATAACTGTTGTCATTAATTTCACGAGCGTAGATTTCTTCGATAATGCCGGCACTGTAGGGTAGGTGTTCAGACTGTGTGTCGGGTGACCAATAATTCGCAGCGAGCTGATTGAAATGGAGATAAACAAAAAATAAACGTTTACAAAAATGTTTTTATTTCTTGTGGGAGCTAGACACCAACCTGTGAAAGGACGTCGGCATTAATTTGTGAAACCGTAACAGAGTGAGCTTTTGATTTTGTTGTTTGTTGCTGTGCTTCATTTTCACGATATGTGTTTTTATGTTTCATTATTCCGCGAAAGTCTTTTTATTTATTTTGTACAAAACTTAAAGTAAATCACCAATGTATTTTTATGTTTACTGCAAATTGTCAAAACTTGACGGCTGCATAAATTGTAAAAGATTGTGAAATGCGGAAGAAACTCATTTCAGATGAGGTAATAATTGTTAGCAAATTTCTTGACATTTCCTTTTGGACTTACCGTTTGCGTTTGCACGACGAATTCTATTACCTGCACCTTTTTTGTACTTTGGATTTTCGTTATTTTAGCATCATATTATGAAAAATCCATTTTACTTTTTATAACTAAGGTAAAATTTAAATGAACTAGGAAATAATATCAAATAGACACACAGTGAGCTGTGTGAAAATCAATATGAAACGGAATGCTATCAACGAGAAAAGTATAAATGGAATATAAAAACTGATTGTACAGCGATGTGTGTACCCTCCCTTTGCTAGCAATTTTTGCTACGTCTGAAATTTACATGAGTGTGTACATTTAGATCGAGTCTACTTAGCCCGTTCACAGAGGCTTATCAGGCAGAGGACCATCTGTCCACGCTTAACCTATTACGGCCTAAGCCTAGCGCAAGATATAATGAAACGATGCAGCAAAAACATGGTCTTATAAATTTTACGGTGCCCAAGCATATAAAGCGCTGCTCAATTCGATGCAGTAAATTTTGTGTGCAGGAACTTACCATTTAGTAAACTACATCCAGCGACGAGAATGTCTTCATCATTATAAGTACTCAACCTTAACTAAATATATTTCATTCTTTTCATTTATTTCTATGCTGAAAATGACTGGAAAAATAAACTTTTCTTGGAAGCGCCGCTAAGTCTCAAGCCACAAAATTTAAAACATTCACCCTGCACTCATACACAAATTTTAAAATTTCTTCTTCACTATTATACTTTAGCTTTAAATATTTTTTAACTTCGTGAAAAAATAACTCATTTTTTTACATAAATATTTCATTTATATTTAACTTTTATTTTGCATTTAAACTTCTAATTCGTTTATTGGCAATTTACAATTATGTAATTGTATTGTATGAGCTGCATCATTATGGTAGGTATAATAAATTCTATAGTTAATCTATATAGTCTAATCAGCACATTTTCTTAAAATAAAATACAAAAAATAAATGAGCAAGTTTGGCTGTTTAAACTAATTAAATATATGTAATCATTAATTAATAATATGTAAATGAAAGTAAAAGATATTATCTCCATGTAAAAATTTAAAATAAAAATAGTTATATACTGTTCTATACACAATTTATGCTAATTATTATATTAATAACTAAATATAAATTTACAATAATTTTGCTTTAAATGAAAATAATGAGACTTAAGCAACTACATAATATTATACTCTATTATATTGGAATAATTTTACTAGAGGAAAACCTGCATTATATTTATAGCGTAAGCAAATCAAAACGTAAATAAATATATAAATCCATTTGAAATTATGAGTATAAAAATAAGTGTATACTTCAAATAAAGATTGATTTGAGTAGAATATACGTAGAAGTCAGTAGTAAAATGTAAATTTTGTTCGCTTATATTTTTGTTTATAATTAATTTTAAATATTTATAGTAATGCATAACTACAATATAATATTTATTGTCATTATTCAGAAAATACTTTTTGTTGCAGTTGGAATAACACTTAAATTTCATATTTATAGGATTTATAATACCATTACAGTGAACAGGTAAAGTAAATGTTATGTCAACATAACAGGAAGGGAAACCGTTCCTTGCGACTGTTTCACAACACAAAGTTGGCAAATTGAAGTAACACCGGTTTTTAAAACTCTAACATCACTGTTATATAACATGAATATATAACAGATTAAAATGGAAGGTAATATTAATGTTACATTGGAATGATATATTAAAGTTGCGTTACTGCTCCACTGGTATGTTACGAAACTTTTACATTTAATGTTCACTGCAATTTTACCCATTTATTTTTTTATATTTATAGTTTTAGTTACCTTTTATAGTATACACAATAGGTAAGTATATTTTTACGACATTTATGAGTAGTATCGCATTATATCTACAATGGTAAACATGTTTTTATACATACCTACATTTATGTAAGTAGTATATAAATATTAAAATTCCTCACTTTTTTCAATCAATTTTAAATCTTAATCCAATATGATGTATAGTCAAGAACTTTTCATTACAAAAAAAAAATAATATAACTGTATCCCTTACTATTTCTATTAATAGTTTTGGAACAAATTTACATATTAATATTATATACGTATAGATACTAAATGCATATACATATGCTGTATTTAAATAAGCTCAGCTACTGCGTCATCACCATCCCTGATTGGAGCTTGAAATGTGGACCCAGTGAACTCGTACATCTACAAAAGTAAGCAAACAGAGAAAAATAAAGAATATTTATAGGTTGTAAAAAAATGTAAATAATTAAGCTAAATACCGAAGGTTGTCTATTATTTCGCAACGTCGCATAATCTGCGAATTCATTATTCAAGTGATGATTATCACCGATGCCGATTCCGGCACCACCACCACTGCTTAAACCATGATTACCATTTCGTGGCTGTATGGTAGCATATGTGTTATCTAATGTTTGGTGCAGGTGATCAATCGAACTTCGTGTATCCAATTGCCCCTAAAACATGATTATTTAAAAAATAGTATTTAGTTTTTATTTATATAAATTAATTAAAGTTCGATGTGTCCGCTTGAAAAACTACAATAATATACGTATTCAAATAAAATTTTTTACAAGTTTCGGTCGGTTTCTCCAATTTTCTTTAAAATGTTTAAGACAGATTTATGATCTACAATATATCGAAGAATTAATTGGTCGACGATGTTTTAAATTAAGTCGCATATGGACACAAGAGGCTGCCAACAGAAGATTCTTAAATAGGTGCTCGAAAAGTTTTAATAAAAAAATCTGTTCAATAAGGATTTTTAAGTATGGATTTTTCGAAAACTCAAAAAAAAAAATTCTTAATTCATGAAATTTTTAAGTCAGTAGCATTTCAAATAACACTATACAAGAAAAAGATATCTACAAAATTTTATTTAACATTAAAAGTTAAACCGGCTATAAAATTAACTTACCGGTGAATACGAGTTTGAATTATGATCAGGCTCAGAAAATACTTGCATTGTCAACTCTTGCTCTTCGTAAAGTTTTAGTTTTCTTTAAAAATAAAAATAGTTGCTTTAAAACATCAAAACAAATAATTTCGAATTAAAACTTACTGTTCAATCCAAAGTGGATTTTCAGTTGTATTTAAATCTTCAATGATTTGTTTTTTAATAAGCGCTTCCTTTCGTCGGTTCTCCACTGGTACAGAAAGATTCCTAAGAATGTAGAATATACACATAGTAAATAAATTTATATAAAATCTTAAAATCTTACCAATGCTTGAGGCAGCAACATAATACAACAAAGCTTATTACTCCAACAAATAATACAATAATCAATGCTACGAGTCCAGCAAGAGCCAAATCAAACTCATCCTGGACTATTCTAACATACGCAGGTACAACATTTTCTATCGCAAAACCAGCATAGTAGTCCTTAATATAAATAAAAAAAAATAGAACTGATTTAATATTTTCAACAATAAAATTAACTCTTTAACTTACTCGCAGGTAATCATAATTTGCATCGATTACTTTAAGTATATCATCGACAGGTGCTATTTGTTGATTTTGATAATCAACTGCATGAAAGAATAAATCACACCAATCCATTCGTATGCGTCCCATTGAGTCCACATGAAAACGTATCTCATCGACAATTATACGATGTTGCGTTGCATTACGCAATTCAGCTATGATTTCGTCTTGTTCTTGATAGACTTCTTCTGGTGGTCTTGAGAGTATGACACGTACAAGTTGTGATGAGTCAAAAACCCAAATCTGTGAGCATAAAAAAATATTTTTGAATATCGCACCAATTAATTTATCTATATATATTTTGGCTTTGGTTCTATAATGTATTTTTTTTCGATTTTCAGCGAGATAAATATTTAAAAAATTGAAGGTAAAAAATTGATATATTGCATTAGGTAGTCGGGAGGAAACAACGTTTTTGAGACAGTCAATAAACCTAGTTGGGTGTTTAGTAAACGACTTTTGATGTAATAAAAAAAGCTACTTCTACTACTTACTACTTTTGTACTAAATCTTATTAGCAATGACTTACATTAACTTTAGTGCGTGCTGAACGTTCTGGTGGCTCAGTTTCCTTTGCCACAATATCCAATTCAAATCGATCTTGATTATACTCGTCCATAAAAGCAGCCGTGGTAATCCGACCTTCAGGAGAAATGATGAAAGGGCTTGGTACAATAGATCCTGTAGATTTTGTCGATCCAAACTTATATAAATTTGATGCCACAATCATATATTCAATTTTAGCATTTTTCCCATAATCCGCATCAGTAGCATTAACCACAGTGATAAAACCGTTTATAGAAGATTTTGCGTTCACACCGGCATAATATATCTACAAAAAGGAAGGGGTAATTTTATTGTCAATAAAAAATTTTCTGGTTAACTGGTATGTAAAATACTGCCTTCACAAAAACAAAAAAATTTGTGTGCGACTAACAATAAATAGTTATACTATCTATGCTATCATACCTTTCGTTCAAAGACAGGTTCATTATCATTGACATCGAGAACTGTTACCCAAACTTTAGCTACCGTATAATCACGTTCAAGTGTTTTTATCGAAAATGCTGCTCGCTCTTCTTCAGATATATGCAAATCTGGCTTGATGCTTGCTAAAATATACAACGTGTAGGAATCGGTAACTTCTCTATAAAAAGAAATTAAAATTTAATTTTATGTTGTCGCAATAAAACATACAAGTGCTATTTACCTGTCCAAGCTCTTATTTGTGAAAATGTCACCAGTTGTTTTGTCCACAAAGAAGGCACCATCTTCATTACCTAACAACATGTAGTAGTAAACATCTTTATTGTGCTTGCTTCGTGAAGTTGCCTGTATGCGTCCCACTTTAACTTCACGACCACTATTCTCGTTTATTGAAATTTTATATGGATTCGCACCATCGGGGAATTCTGGACGGTTTTCATTTGCATCCACAATACTAATGCTAAGAAAGCGTAGTGTCTCGAATGGCGTAGGGTTGCCAGAGTCACGTGCAACTAGTATAATGTCATAGCTAAAAAAGATACAAGGTAAATTTTTCTTTCTCATTGTACGCTTTGAAATGATTCTCTTACTTTGCACGATTCTTGCGATTAAGTTCCTTTTTGGCTCTGAGCTCGCCAGTGTCAGCATCAATTTTAAATTCGTCTGTTTCTTGCAGATTTTGATTGTTTATCTAAAATCATTTTGGATGAAAATAATTAAATAAAAAAAGGTAAGTTTTTAAAACTATTAACTACCTGTAAGTGATATGAAATTTTGCCATTTTCATCTGTATCGTTGTCGGTTGCCTTTACCGTTAATATTAAATAATCCACATTGACAATATCCTGAAATTATAAAATTTGTTTTTATCCGTACAAACATATCAATTATATTACATACCCCAGGAATTTCAATGGTGGCATTCGACAGTGCAGGTATAACAAAGAGCGGTCGATGTTGATTTACGCCCATAACGGTGATAATAGCTTTCGTAGTGTTTTCCATAGTTCCAGAACCTTGTGTATCTCTTGCAGATACTACTAATTCATATATGCCTTTTTTACCATTTAAGCTTTGAGCTGGATAAACGATACCAGATTGTGAGTCCAATTTAAAAAGACCTGCTTCATTACCCGCTATGATCACATAACGTATATCGCCATACAGCCCTTCATCGAGATCATGTGCTTTGACCTGCAACAGTGCTGCAGGTGGATTTAGAGCGGCATTTTCCGCTACTGTAGAGGTGTATTCTCGTTGTGTAAAGATTGGCGCATTGTCATTTACATCAAGCACATTAATATAAATCTAAAAATAAAAAATTAGGACATTGTAAGAGTAAAAAAAAGTATTAAAACAAAAGTTTGTTAAAAATTTATTACAGCTGCTGTAGCAGATTTTTGTACGGTGTCTGGCGCTTTGTCTTGTGCTACGGCAGTAAGCGTTATCTGGCTGACTTTTTCACGATCAAGTACGGTAGGATCTGAGACCATTATGTTACCCGTGTATGAGTCTATAGAGAAGTATTTATTATTTTCGCCAATTAACGAATATGTGATCTCGCCAAATGCACCTGTTGTAAGAAAAAAAATTAATAAATTGTGTGAGCAAATATCAAAAATTACTAAGTCACAAATTGATATACTATGTACATCTCTTGCAATAAAGGAAAATTAGCTTGATTATATGACCTACAAAGATTTCGTAGAGACAAAAAAGTTCAATACCAAATTTACTGCAAATTGTTATTTGCCAAAGGTCAATTAATTTCAAATTTTAAGTTTTTTTTTAAAAATAATAGTGTTTAACTAACCAATGTCTCCATCAAAAGCTTCAACCTTTCCAGCAACAGTCCCGCGTGGAGAATTTTCTGTTATATTGAAATTATATGCGGCCTGACTAAAATGTGGTTCGTTGTCGTTAAGATTAATTATATCCACGATTATGTCAGCAGTAGAAGTCAACGCTGGCACGCCAGTATCGGTGACGCTTGCAACAAATTTAACCTCTTTAAGTGTTTCGTAGTCAATGCGTGCAGTGGTTGTTATAATACCGGACGTTTTGTTGATTTCAAAATATGGATTCTCCGAGATGGTATATTCACCAATTGTTGAGTCTTCATCATACGCCTGCAATGTTGTTAATACCGAACCCACAGGTTGTTCTTCGACTATTTGTAATTTTATAACTGGATTTTCTACTGTCCATGGTGGATTGAATTTCTAAATTGAAATAAATTAAATAGATAAATCAAAAAATCCAAATTCAAATTATGTCACAACAAAATAAAAAATGTAGTTGGAAAAAACAAAATTATCAAAATTTTTTCGGATGGATTTTATCGACATACCCTATTCTCAACTCAAAATTTTATTCATCAACATATTCACGATACTATACAAAGCTGCCACGCTTAATGTTTACAAACTTCAAGCTGATTTAAAAGATGTAAGATGTGGTTTTAATGATGTATGCAAAGAGTAGAAAGTATAATGTTCATTTTACAGGTCAAATACGCTTTGAAAAATTCAAGTGATGTTCTAGGATCACAAATTTTGATATTTCTTATATCTCTACTGGTGATGGCGAAATTTATATTTGGATACATCAGTTTGGCTGCTAATGTTGTTGCAATGTTTGTACTTTTGAAAATTCTTATAATATATCATTAAAAGGCGCCTAGAAATATGCAATTCTATAAGCTTTAGTTTGCGCTTGACGCTTTTAAATAAGTCAATATCAATTTAGCACATTTAATATTTCATATTTTTAGGAGCTTCATCCAACTATCCATTATCACAAAATCATAAATTACATTTTTGTACATTTTTAGATTTCCTATACTTTCCGATGATCAACCAGACCTTTTAATACCATCCATATTTGCACAAGCTGTGGAGAATATATTATTGAGTCTTGTTGAAATTATGCTGAGCTATATAACTTGCAAATATTATATGCCTGGGAAAATGGCACTGTTTTTATTCTTCCTAGTAAAATCGATTATAAAAATGTCATTGAGCGTATCAACACTGTAAGTGAGATTTGAAATTTTTTGTTTCTTAAATCTATCGACCAAATTCATGGCACATGGTCAGGTTTTAAGCCCTGCACATCTCCACTCTCACTCTCGAGAGTATAAACTAATTACAAAGCTTTCTGAGATTGCGTTACGTTCTGTATGAGAATGGTCGCACCACTTTAACTAAGCCAACTTGGCCCTTCTTTAACTGAATATTAATATTTTGAGCTTTTAAATGTACAATATTTTATTCTTATTTCAATTTCAGCAATATATATTCCGAACTTTATAATCAGATTAAGTTTCCGGCATTACTTGAATCAGATGTGATACCATCTGAATCCTCTTTTGTTCAATTGGGACAGAGTGAGCAATTTGTTCGTAAACAGATTTTAACATAAAAATTAATTAGTGTGTTTTGGTCAATTAAAATGTTTATAAAAACAGCAATATATCTTCTACCTACATCAAAATTAAATATGCATCTGTGTTTTTATATTAATCGGCAGCAAATAAGATATATAGTGAAAAAATATCTTTTTGTTTTACTTTAGTTAACTCGAAACAGACATTTTAAAAAGTTAAGTTCTGTTCAACACTCTTTTTTTACTTATTCTTACTAGCCGGTTGTAAAGAAGAATTACCGAAAATTTCTATACAAACTTAGCTTTAATATAAAAAAGTCCCAACATTTTTTTTGCGAAATTTTACCATTTTGGGCTTATATTTTTTTCAGTTTTTTGCGCTAAATTCTCGTTTTTGGGTCGGCGCTATTGGAGATATTATATAGAATTATTTAACTTACCGGTGGAATTTCGTTAACATCAATAATTTGTATGATCAGTAATCCTTTGCCTTGTTGTACAGTAGGCGCTGTACTATCTGTTACCAATACGTTTATACGTATCACCTATAAGAAAGTTTAAATAAATTAATACATTTTTTGCACAAATAAGAAACTTTTTAATCCTCTCCTCCGTCACATCCTTTCTGAATAAAATTTGAAATTTTTATTGATATTTGGAGAAAAAAAGGTATACAAAATCTTTTCTAATACCTTTGACCATCCGAATTCATTTACCCGTAAATCGCATTAATAAGGTTTTTTCCAACACGTGGTCGAATATGCATCGGTATATTTCTCATGCTTTCCATAACATAAAAAATAGGCATAAAAAGTCTTACGGATGTTAAGGTTTGACTGAAATACGCCCCTTGAAAATTTTATTGATTTTTTCGGAAAATGACCTTTTAGTCAAAAAAGGATGTTCAATTGAAAGTTTTAGAGCATAAATCATACCGATTTCTGGTTCGAAAAGTTTCTGCACGTTATGAGTTAGCCAAATTATCGTGCCTTGAAATTGACTATCTTTGTGTCTTTGTCCATTTATGGTTGTACACTCTAATGTTGTAAAAATACGTAAGATAGAAATTTTTCGAACCAGAATTCGATGTACGGAAGATGAAAAATTTCAAAACGGTGAAAGTCGACTTTTGGCATGATCTCGATTTTTATTTTACCCTACTCTGCCTCTTTGTTTTCAATATATTTTTTGATTTCATATATCAAAAATTATTTAAAATTTTATTCAGGAGGGGTTTATCGTAATACTTACAGCAAACAAATTACGATCCAATTTTTTGTTGACCACAACCTTGCCATTGCGATTGATAGAGAAGAATTCTCTAAATTCAGCCGCATCGCTATCATCCACCTCTTTGCCATCCTTATCGATTGCATTTATATCAGTGCCAGCAAATTCGAGCGCAGTATGTGAGGCAACATCAGGATCGAGGGCGACCAATGTGTAAACAACAGTACCGACTGGTGCATCTACACGCACCTCCGCATGCTGTGTAGCCGGCGTAAAATATGGATCTTTATCATTGCTATTCAAAACATTCACTGTTAATGTTGCTGTGCCAGTTAAACTTGGAGTTCCCAAATCCATAGCCAACACCTCAATTTGATAGGTATTACGACGATCATAATCTAATTTATGTGATACAAATACCTCGCCAGTACGTTCATCAATGCGAAAATCATCAAAACTACCCTGCTGTATGCGATAACGTAAATCTGCATTTACTCCCGAGTCTAAATCTTCAGCTTTCAATTTTTCAACACTTGTGCCAATTTCTGAATTCTCCTCTACTATGGATGAGTATTTTTCTGCTAAGAAACGTGGCGCGTGATTGTTGACATCACGAACTGTTATATTAATGCCACAATTTGTAGCAAATATACCATCATTAGCTTCAACAGAAAATATTAAATTATCAGTCTTGAGATGGGTAACATCAAGTGTTGCATTCGGCCGTATGGTAATTTGTCCGGAACGTTTATCGATATCAAAAATACTTTCAATCTTAGAATTACCAATAATTTTATATGTTATATCAGAGACAGTGTCAGCATCTCTAGCACGCACAACAAGTGGCGAGTCAAAAACATGTGAACCTTCATCAACAGATGCACGATACAGTGGACTCTCACACACGGGTGGTGAATCGTTGGCATCTGTTACCGAAATACGTAGTGAAACAACGGATGTTTGTCCTTGACCGCCATCATCAGTAGCCTGGAGATTGTTAGAAATAATAAATATTAATATTACTGTTATTATTAAGTATAGCTTACCTTATAGGACAAAAAGTATGCAGATTCGGTTTCATAGTCTAAACACGTTTGTTTTGGCGCCTCAACAAGCAGTTCATTGGTAACATCATTCATATATGCTTCTGTGACAACCGTATAATCCGCAGTGGGTACAGTTCCCATTTCCATGTTTTCCAATATTTGTGCATAAAAATCAAAATCTGAACTTAATTGTTCACCTGAAACTTTACTCATATTGTTGTTGTTGTTATTGTTATTATTTTGTTCTTCACTAGAATATGTAGTATAATCTTCAATTTGACGACGCTTGCGCGTTTGCTGTTCCAAAATGGACTTGGCATTTTGATGACAGTTAGCTAATGTTATAACGCCCGTTTGTTCATTTACATAAAATAGTTCTGAGCCAGTACCGGATATGCTATAATGTATGCCAGCATCACCATATTTTCCAGAATCAACATCACGTGCTGTTATCGATGTAATATATTGACCAGGCTGTGCCGATTCTGAAACACTTGCAGTATATGATTCTTGCTCGAAAATTGGCTTGTTGTCATTGGCATCAAGTACAGTAATTGTGATGGTTGCAGTTGATGTAAGTTTGGGGTTGGTATCAGTTTCCTCAGCGATTACCTTTATAGATTAAAACAAATAAGGCAAAAATTTAGAAAAGTAGGATATTCGATATATAAAAACTTAATTTGTGTAAAATTTATGATATTGAAATAATTTTCGATACCACACAAAATTTCTTGCTTATAGCAAAACAGGCTTCATGCTGCTCTACATGGATTTTGTGATCCAGTAATATTAATAGTAATGAAATTTAATGCTAATATTACTTGCTTACCAAAATAATAAATTTTCGTTGATTTGGATTTTCATAGTCCAGTGTTCCATTACCGACGCGTATATTAACTTGAGAAAATCCGGTGACAAATTTTGGTTCAACCTCAAAAACCCCAGAGACATCTTCCAAGCGTAATGAAAATTTGGAATTTATTCCTACATCACGATCAGTCACATTCATATCGAGTGCCAGCGGTGTACCTGGTGCTGTATTTTCTTGCAAGGAAACTTCATATTCCTTTTTGTTAAATAGTGGTGGCGAATCATTTACATCACGTATGGTCACCGTTGCCTGTGCTGTTGTACTCGTCAATGGATCATTGCTAGGTACACCATAGACAAGTTCACGTGCCTGTAGTAAATTAATAAATAATTTTTAAGCGATCTTAACTCATTTCAATTTATAATTTCAATTCATTTATGACTAAATCCATAAAAATACAATTTTTTAAGATATGATTTTAATAACAAAACTTTATCTTGTATAACAACTAAGTTGAGCTCTTTAAGTAGTGTTGGGTGACGCTGTAATGTAAGTTGGATTTTTTTTTCTAATCAAATTTTGAGGAATATTTTCTCTTTAAAAATAAAATTTATAAAATTTACCCTAATGGTCAGTGTAATAAGTCCTGTGGTATCGGATAGAGCTTCCCTATCTAATGGTTTCGCAGTACGTAATTCTCCGCTATGCTCATCCAACAAGAAGTAATCCATTGGGTCTACAAAAAAAGAAAGAAACATTTTCAATTTGTATATTTATAAATAATAGAGGTATTCACAAGTACTTTAGTATTAGTGTTAAAGTGTCAAATTGCACATTACACATTACGTACTACGTATTAAGAAACTTAATGTAAACTAAACTTACTTGTTACCAGATCATAGACAATTTTACGTGGTTCACCCGTATCACCATCGCGTGCTTGTATTTTTAGCACAAGCGTATTGATAGGACTATCCTCATCGATTATCGTTGACAATGAACCTTGAAATACTGGTGGCTTATCTTGAATATCCTTAACACGTATCTCAAAATTGGCTAATGATTTATGTACGCCATCTGTAGCCTCAATTTGAAAGTGATAAATCATGCGTTGATTGTAATTAAGCGTATCATTCAGCACAACTGCAGCGTGAAGTTTTGTCGGATCACGTGAGAGCAGTTCCAAACGGAATCTATCGAAAAATTTATTGGTTTTTGAAAAAATGTACAAAAAACATATAACTTATATTATTTCTAATTGAACTTAAGCCAAGTACGTTTTTCTTGTAAATTTACAAATCGATCAATCCTCAACAAAAAAAACGCATATACTATATGTATGTTTATAGCCATATTAAATTAATCCATCTGTAGTTTTATCATGCTTATAAGGTATTTGTAAATTTACAAGAAAATCGGTCATTTGAAATTCTTCAAAATAATTTCAATTGCTGGTAATAATCAGTAGATAAGAACAGATAAACTAAATTGTCAAAAATATAATATTGAGCCTCAAAAAGTATAATAATAATAATAAAATTAAATTAAATTAAATATAGTAAAAGAAAAAGATTAAAATAAGCTTACTTTGAGCAAGCTTCTGGACTTTGTGCCAAGAGAGAAACACATTTTAAATCCAAACTCTCGCCAATACTGTCACGATCCTTTACAAGTATTTTATCAAAGATGGTGGTACCAATAGTGGCATTTTCAAGAACATCAGCTTCATATGGCGTCTGAAAGTATTATAAGAAATTAGATATCTCTGGTCTTATTTCTAGATTTTTATACAATTCGAAACTTCGGTCAGATTTGCCCTATTTTAAAGAAAAATTTATTTATGGTCTAAACTTGGATCCATTTTAACTTTAAGGTCATTATTTCCAAAAAAATATTGATGAATTTTAAAATTGTTACGGTATTTTAAACATTGATTATTCCAGTTAGATCCCTGATAGATATATGGTACATACTCGAATATTCTTTTACTTACATTTTGAAATTCTGGTGGATTATCATTTTCATCGAGCACAATAAATGTAATTGGCACTTGCACTACATTATCCAATTCCGATTCACCATCGGGACTGACACGATCACGTAATGTCACCAGAAAAGATAAACTTTCGACTTCTTCTCTGTCTAAAGGTTTGATAAGCGTTATATTACCCGAAACGGGATCAACTTCAAAATGTTCTGCGCCAATAGAACCATAGGTAACATTACTACCCTCAGGATCATAACCTTCGAGGGTGAATACTACAGAGCCTACTGTAACATTTTCAGAAAGTACGATGTTGTTCATCACTTGCGTAAAAACTGGAGGAAGATTTGTATCACCTGCATAAAATAAATGGCGTAAAAGGATTAGTCGCAACAGTAAAGTGTGTCAAACGCCTGTAGCCAGAAAAGAGAAGAACAAAAAAAAAACAAATCAACTTACATTTTGTTATGGCACTAAAGGCCAGCACCAGCCACAGGCAGAAAATCACATTACGCACTGTTTCCATCGCAGCTGAGGGTGGATCTGTAATGAGAAAAGTTGTAGAAAAACGTAAAGCGCAGTCATTAGAAAAGTGAAGCGGTGCTTTAAAATCCCGCAAAAAAAAAACTTCAAAAATATAAAATTCTGGAAAAAAAACTACGAAAATTGTTTAAGCAAAAAGGGAAGCACGGAGACAACGTAGATAGGGGAGCATGGATGCTTTGCTAAATTTCACATATGGTGCAAGCTGCCTCATGAAAACAATTAAAAGTCAAAGTTGGTGTGCGGTTGATGCGGGCAAAAGTATTCGAGCATTCGAGCGAAATACTTCATGTTAATTACAGCAATTTGTAAGTTTGTTTAGTGAATTTTCACAAAAGCATATTAAAAAAATAGAAAGAAAAAAAAAACTGTGAAAATATGTATGTAAATTCAGAAATGTTGAAGGAATGCACTGTAGTATCATCTGAAGTGGCTTAAAACAGCGTTGACGTCATAGGCAGCATGATGATGTTGTTTGTTGATGGTAGTACTTTTTGCAATTGAAAGACTATTAAATTGTAGAAAAACTCAAGGAAGCACAAAAAACTTCTCAGCTCAAAATTCTGTAACAAATATTCTTTTTTTAACAGAACGACTGAGTGCTGGCTATACAAAGCGCAAGATAAAGTCAATTAGAATTGAAATGAAAAAGTAAACGAAGTAATTGAATCCATAATAAATGGCAACAGAAATCAACACAAATTGGCTGCTGTGAGAATTAGACAAAGCTAGCGAATGATTTTCTTAGTTGCGTACAAGTGCCATCAAATGCAGAGATAATCTCATCTTATTTTAAAGCAGAATACATAAATGGGTTATAATCACATATGTAGGTGAGAAATTTTGAAATACAAAATTTGTTAAAAATATTTTTGTGAAAAATTGGCTCTTCATGGAGAACAGTGAGCAGCTAAAATGATGGGCCAAAAATTCTTAAGTACAAAATTGCCTTTGAGTATATAAATAATGTAGAGAAAAAAAACCTTTTTATCGCTCATAATGGCTCTCAACAACAAAATCAGATCCTTTTCGAGACTATATATATTTTAGGATCTCATTTCAATGATATTGGTTTTCCCATCAACCTACAAAATTAAAACAGCTGGCATCAGAAAGAAAAGTACCTTTCACTTTGTCTACAGTTGTCAACAACAAATGCAGGAACAGCTGTTTAAGAAAGCCACTTTAATACATTGCAACTTATAAATATACTAGGAAATAGAAACACATCAAAATTGAGATTTCTATTGAAACAATTTCATCAACACTCTAGGCAAAAACAAAGTGAAATCGAAGATGATGATCTAATGACATCATATTAATGGATTTAATTTTACAATTTTTCATTGCTTGTTGTGTTGGCTGTTATTTAATTGATAAATTATCTTTATTTATTGCTTTTAATTAATTTTAAATTTTATTTTTCGTTGTTTTGACTTCTATTTTAATTATATGTTATTTTTTTCCTTAATATGTTAGTACTAAAAGTTAACATGCCTATTATTAGCTAAAGTTGCCTTAATCTGATCTGTTTTATCCAAAACGTATTAAAATAAGAACGCACTTTCTCTTCGAAAAGAGTTGCCCAAAGAATTTCTTTAGTTAAAAAAATTGAACCACCAAAGGAAACATACATGTTATTTTGTTCAAAATATAGACTAAAAACCATATTAATAAAAAAATTACTAATTCTTTTTTGTGCGACTGTTTAGCTGGAAGGCTGATTAAGATGTTATTAAGCGCATAATTCTTCTGACTATAAAAAAAGTTACCACGTAAGTTAAGTGACGTTCATTAAAAATAAATGTGGAAACATCAAGCAGAATTACATGAAAATTGCTAAATTCGTTTAATTTTATATTTGCTTACTTAGACAATAGCTAACTAATAACAAAAATAAAAAACGATATATTTGTTTCAAAAGAACTAGAAAAAAATTCAACTTACGCCATTTTAAGACACCGGCAAATCCAAAGCCGGTGGTGGCGTCAATGCCGGATGTAATGCAATCATGTTAAACCAGGCTGTGTGTGAAATCTCTAACTCTATTGTATTGCCTCCGATTTTGCGATTTGTGTTACGAATATAATGAACACAATCTGTACGAGTTTGTTAATAGAAATTAAATTAAAAATCAAACGCTTTTATTTTTTTTGTTTTTAGCTCATTTGCATCTTTATACAGAGTACTAGCCAGCCGTTTAACAACCCTCGGAGGTTGAATAAATATTTTGATACTCTCTCTAATCGTCAAACAACGCTAATCAGTTTTTGTTAATCAGAAATTCACTTAGTCAGCTGTTGTAAGACTAAACAAAGTTATGTGCTTGCTATTCATCGTTTATTAGTATAGCTTCCTATAACTGTGCGTTAAGAAGTTCTTATTTACAATTGTACTATTTTAGCTAAACAACTCACAATTATTAATATAATTAGATAATTATCATTGAAAACGTTTTATATTGTGATTTTTGCATATGAGAGCTAGATTATTTCTTGACTTTATCAATTCACCTATTTGAAGAAATTAACACTTAAAGGTTTCATAAAAATTTTGTAATGATTTTATGCTCAAAACTCAATTTGAAATTAACTAAGTAATAATTGAATCTAAATAAAATAATAATTGAGTTTAGCTACTACAGCTATTAGCCTTGTTAGCTATTTAGCTTAAAGCCACTTTCTTCCACTGTTATATACTATGTTGAAATTGCTACATTAGTCACTCTCATAACAATTTTCTGTTTTCCACTTCATCATTCTAACTAAATATTATTTTCATGCATTTTTTCTTTATTTTTTTTTTCTCATACTCCACTTTGTGAACGAAAACATTTAAATTAAATTTCTTGTTGAAAATTCAATTAGCTGAGTTTCATATAACGACACAAATAAACAAAAACAACAAACAAACATAACAACAATACAAACAGCAAGAAAAAACCATAGCAACAACAATAATAAGAGTAAAAATAATATGGCTTAAAGCATTTTGTGCTAAACGTTTGTTTGTTAGACAAATTACATACACAACTACATACATACATACGTATTTGTACTTATATATTTACATATGTATGTATAGGAGTGTCTCCCCATAAGGATTGTTTTTTCTCATAATTTTAGTCTAAGACTAATTAAAATATCTACTAACTATAAAAATTAAATAATAGGCTCATTTTAAAGTTACGGTTGGGACATTTTGACACATTTTTTATGATTTAGAAACATTGGTACAATTGGTACAAACAACTGACACTTTTTACGTTTCAAAAATAGGGCCTAAATACATACTTTTTTTTTTAATCAGTTACTAGAGGTGGGTTCAATTATTTATTATTTAGCAAAATGAACACCCTAACATATGTATAGTATCTATGGTTTGTGAGTATATAACATTTGTAAGCATAAATATATTTATGTATATTTGTATGAATGGGTAAGTAAGTTAACACACACAAAAACACAAAACAATTGAAATTATTCGAAATCTTATTTTGACGCTGCAGTTGTGCCATAGGATTTATTTTTGTTCCTTTTTGGAACGTTAATGGTTTTAGTTTTATTTCCAAACAGAAAAAAAGACACATTGTGCAAATCTCATTTATCCTGTCTCGCCGATAATCTCTTGATGACTGAAATTAGCGCCTAAATTTTATTTTTATTTCAAATGAAAAAGGGAATTTTAAGAGAATCAAATAAATTGACAGAGCACTTCAGATTATTCAGATTAATATTAGGTCTCTCCCAATTCCGAAGATTTTTTGTCATCTGCTAACAATTACAGACAGTAATGTACGAAGGTTTTCTTGAGGTAAGGTTTTTAATACGAAATTATTACTCTTTTAATCAGTTTTAAAGTAATTTCGATGTTGAATATTAATCTGATTTTAATTTTTTTTTTTATTACTTTTGGACGTATCATAACAAGCAGCGCCAAATAGTCACAAAATTTTGAAACCTAACGAAAAGTTCTAGAAATTTTGCAAGCTATCGGAAAAAATGAAAAATGTAGAAATCTCATTGTGCTGTAAAAGTCAAATCAGTCGAAAAACGTTGACAAAGTCAATGAATTTTAAAAAGGTTGAAAAATGTTAAAAAAATCTAAAAATTTCAAAGAAATTCAAATATGTTAAATGTTGCACACCTTTTTTACAAAAAAAAAAAAATAAAAAAAAATCAAACTTAAGAGCTTTAAAATTATAACTCACATTTAAGAAAATTTTAAAACAAGAGTTAAAAATTTTAAATGTTTTTGTTAGTTCTTGAAATATATTATAATAAATGATAAATTTAAAAAAAAATATTTTTTTGCGCAATGGTAGATATATAATCAAAATATTACCGAACTTTTATATAAATTTTTTTATTTAATTAAAAAAAATCGTGATACATATTTATTCTTAAGTTTAATAGGCAACTAAACAGCAACTTAACACTTGAAAATCTAGAATTTAAATAAAAATATCAGCTGCAGATTTTATATTTTGCATACGTAAATCCAATTTAAAAGGTCGAATACAATCACCGAATATTTTACATCTCTATTTATTCGTTTTGTTGTGTGTTATACAAATTATAAAAGCAAAATCTATAATAATAATAAAATTGTATTCCCTATCTGTTACCGCGAGCAGGCTGCGTGTGACAATAACTGTTCACCATTATGAATACAACTAATATCACACATCGATGAGCATAAGGGTGGACCTTATTAATAAGGCACACGATTGTAACTTTGCTGAATTGTTATTGTACATTTATAACTTGTACATTTAAAACTTTAACTCCACTTAGCATAGACACAAACCACCCGACTTTACATACCGATAACAGATATTTAACAGAGATATGACTAAAGAAAAGCAGCACATTTCACTTAAAAAGAAATATAACCGGAACAATTTTTGAGCACTTTTTGATTTTATAGAAGGCACTGTAGTGATGTGGCTGTCATGTAATTTTCTGAACACAAGAACTCGCCATTCAAAATACGATACTTGGCTTCACGTTAATATAAATATCTACATATATTTCAAGTGTGTATTCTTGCTACATTCACTTTTCAATACATCGAATTAGAAATGGCTTAAAAGGAGTTTTTAAGATTATCAAAAATTGTATATGGTATATTAGAACTAGTGTTGAACTTTGAATGCCTTTAAAATCTTCATTTAAAACGTCCACCCTAAAGCACAAGAGCACACAATTGTACAAATATAAATAAAGATTATCAGTATGATGGTATCTTGGCATTTGGCACCATCGCCATCAAACTCCTGCTACTATTTTTGACTGCTTGAGTACCCAGTATCACTCCTTTCCCTTTCATCGCATCTCTAGCACGCACCCAGAGTGAGTTCGAGCAGAAATTTTGCGTGCGTATAGTTGTTGTACAGGAGCTACGTGTCTGAAAATGCGAGTACACGATACTACATTAGGAACAGGTGTGTAAGGGAATTACGCGTACAATCATTTAGTAAGTATATAAAATATACAAGCTTAGAATTGTCATTGTGGTGGTGTTGAAGGAATTGTAGTAGTAAAGAAAACTTGGGGTGCACCGTTCGCTCAGGGCATCCTTTGTGACACCGGTGCGAGTGTGCGTGTATTTTTCGGTCTAAAGTAAGTGATTGATTTATATATTGCGGTAACAACGTACATAAGTACTCACTCCACTACGACTACCAACAACATCAAAGCGCACCTCTCGGCGTGATTTAAGAAATTGATGTACGACGCAACGAGCTTTTAAATCGGAATATAAATTTTTTTTTCCTCCTTAGAGTAATATAAATTTAAATTGTTACTTAAATTTATGACAATAATGAAATTTTATTTAAAGAGAGATTGATGTAACGTTCTTTCTGTGATGCTTATAAAATTCCTTTTTTTACTCAGAAATATTCACTTCTTTCTTCTAAGCCAAAACGTTTTCGATTTATATAGAGAAATGCTAAGTTTGGACCAAATTTGAATGCACCATTTTTATAATGTAGAAGAAAATTATTTAGCAATCTACTTTTTCAATTCAATGACAAAAGCAATAAATATCTATGTCGATTCCATTTCAGAAGTTAAAATTTAGAATTGGAAAGTTTCAATTCCATTCCAAGGAATTGTAATAAGGCATTTGATTCTTTGTGGAATTGAAAAGACGAATTCGTGTCCATCTCTCTAAAACAAATGTTGGCATAACTGATTTTGCTCTACGAGTGTCTGTATTATGGTGTCCAAAATAAATTTTCGATTTCGATCTCGTACTGCGATAATACATTTTTAACCCTTTTATTGAATGTTTTTTGGTGATTTTGATCACTATTTTTCCTTTTATCTTTCTGGTTACCATACAGAAAAAATTTATTTGAATAATTTTTTGGACAATAATACTTTGGGTAATTTAGTCTACGCTAAGACCGTTGTTTTGCAATTTAATTTTCTCAAATAAATTTCAAGCTAAACTCAAGCTTAATATTATTTCTCAGTTTTTTAGCTAGGGTTTGATTTGCAAGTTATATTCCTTAGAGGATTTTCGCAGCATTGCAATACAAAACAGTCATACAAACTCTGTTATTTTTATTTAAAACTTTCAGAAAAACTTCGACGAGTTGCTGTCAACATTTTTTTTTTGCTCACGCAAAAGCAATTTAAACTTTATTTACTTAATCAGGAAAGCAATAAAACAAGTCACTTGCTATAGGCGCCTTTTTATTTAATCTGCTTCTTATTTGTATTCTCCTCTTTCTTATTTGTTTCTAATTTTCCATTTTTGTTTTTGGTTGTTGTTTTATTTTCTTTCACCTGATAAAATGCTTTTGTAATAATTTTCACTGGAAAATGCAACATTTCGTACACGTGGGAAAATGGCTGTCTGTTTTGCAACAACCCATGCTATTCCACCAACCCAACGAAGACACCAGACAACCAAACGACCGAGAACTTCGTAACTAATTGCAAGTTTATTTTCTTGACTCACTTGAGTTGTGTATTTGTTCGCGTGTGTGCCTGTCTGCCTGTTGGGAAAATGACGCATTTTAAAAATAAATTTAAGACTTATAATTATTCAGTACTCAAAAAAGAAAAAAGTAAAAGACGCAGAATAAGAAACCTAAGTCAAAGTTTTTACTTAACTTACGAGTAAGTCGGCTTAATGCACTAAAGCGTTTAAGCAGCGCCCTCTTTAATTTGAAAGAAAGATGAATAAAGTCACGTGGTAAGCCGATTTAGAAATATGGTCTTTTTTGCATTGGTGGGTGGGGGTGAGTTAGCGCAAAAGAAATTAAAAAAGAAAATGTAAGACCACAAAAACAAAAAAAGGAAGAATAAGATAAAAAGATAAAATTAGCATCACACCACACAAAGAGACAAAATGTAACCGTAGCTACTTTCTGCTTCCTTTTCTCTTGCGCTCCTCCTGTTCAAAACCACAATCAGTGCCGGTGCACAATCAGTAAAAATGAATTTTAAATTTGAATTTTTTAAATTGTCGCAAATGTTTTGAATATGAAATGAGTAATAGAAAAGACATGCAATAATTACGCCAACAAATTGTAATTTTATTCCGACAAAATAAGCACAATAAAAATAAAAATGAATACATAGGACGCACGTGAAATCTGATTATAGCACATATTTGCCAATAAGTAGCGAAAACAACTGCACATATAGTCCAATGTCAAAAGCAGTACCCAGTAAGAATGGCTAGCAGGTTTTGCTGTTGTTAGATTTTCAAATTTTAAAGAAATTTAATTTTGTTGCTGCTTCTCTCTGAAGTCGTTTTTATTTTTTTTAGAGCGACCGATAATTTTTTCCACTATTTCGAAAGCGGCCATAAAGATTTTTTGATAAAATTTAGGCAGTTGGTGCTTATGAGAATCAAATTTAAGATTGGGTCAGGTTTCAACTTTGCTAAGATTTCTATAGCGTCGTGTCGTCGAACTTAATTTTGAACTTTATTACAACATAGTAATGAAATTCATTCTATGTATCTAAAGTGGGCGGAATTGGAAAAGTAGGCGTGTTTTCTTTAAATCGTAAAATTGAATTAATCATTGCTCGAAAGCGGCGTTCCCGACTTTACTAAGAGCTTAAATGCTGATACCATTAAAAACTGTCATTAATATAAGCAAAGTCTGGCAAAACTCCTTAAAAGGTGTAGCACCGCCCACAAAATTTTTATCCTGTTCCGGGCTCAAACATTTTTGTTTTTTAACATTGCCGAAAGGACATCAAATTTTTGACAAAAAAAAATTTACTTTTTACCATTTCAGAGAAAATACTTTTTCTTTAGAAGACCGGGAATCGCTTCTGTATAACTTGGTAACCCTGGAACTATATTATTAAAAGTGAACTACATCATAAAAATTACACTGTTTCAAGTAAAACATATGTATATACATATGTACATAACACATACTCTTATAAATTTACATCAATAAGTATGAAACCTTATAAAGTTTTACTATGAAACCTTACAAATGTTTTCTAAAAAGTTCTCAAACCTGTAATCCAAACTAATGAGTAAAACTTCAATAACTAACACTTTGAAAATTCACAACATTTTCTAATGGGTTATCCATACCGCACTTAGAAGTATGAGTAGCTGTGGTTCCAGCTTATGAATATATTCAAGCAGCAGCACAAGCACAAACCAACCAACAAAACCATACAAATACTCAGCAAAGAAGATAAAAAAAAGATGTCAGAATTCAGAAGAAATGTGCATACAAAAGACACACAACGGAGATGGTACCGGTAATGGAACATTGGAGACACACTACCTGAATATCAATGTAGGTAAACAATAAGCGCAGCAACGCCATCATCACGGTTCATCAGAGATACAACAGATGTTTGGGTAATTTATATTGTATAATGGACTTAATATACACATAATGTAAAGTACCTACATATACTTACAATACAACAATACATGTGAACAAGTACTGTAACAATTGTATCGTAGAAAGGAAGTTAGATGATGTGGAGGATAGACAAAATTGGGATAGCAGGTATTTTAGACGTTAAGGTAATTGAATAAACATATGGGAAATGCTTTTGTATTGAGTTAACAAAATTTGCATAAATAAACTGATTTAACCCATTGCACTATGAGAAATTTTGCAAAAACTTTCTATGGTATAAACCACAATTTTAGCATTGTACTTAAGAAAATTTTAATGTTTTTTGTAGAAAACTAAATTGCCTGTTTTACTGCTCTATGACGATTTACTGTAGAATATTTAACTTTGAATTAGTAAAAAAAAATTACATTTAATTCACAAACATGAAACATTGCTATCACTGACTGACTTAACTTTGAATGGGGGAGTATTTCATTGTCGGTATTCATCTTCAACTAATCTATGTACATAGGTACGTGTGTACGTATCTGCAACATTATTTTTGCTTTTCCTAATTTTTGTTTGTTACTCCATCCTCGTAAGATGGATAAAGAGTAGATGTGCTGTTTTAAGCATAAAATTACTTTTCCAGTAGACCACCTACATGTTCAGTCGTACCGTATGTCCCTTCGTTGTTCTCATAATAAACATTACAACTGCATATGCTGTTGCGTCTATGTGTGTCACTATAGAAATTAAAAATAGCAATAAAATCCTTTTAATTTTAATACGATTTTTGCAAGAGAAAAGAACAATTAAGTGTTCTTTTTTTTCTTACTGAATATTTTGATGCAGATTTATTTAATATTTACTTAATTATCCTTTTTTCTTTGAAATAATTATAGAGCGCACATTTACAAGGATTAACAGAATAGCACTGAAAAATAAAAACATTTTATGAATGAATGAATGTACATTGAATATTATGATGAAAAGAAGTCAGGAAAATGCGCGCAAAAGCTTTTTCTTTTTTTTGCAAATCGGATTAATTAAACACAGCCGTGTTAATTATTTTTTTGTTGCCATTTTTTTTTTCATTCTAAAACCTTGAGCGTGTTCTAATTAGCACTTGATGTACGTTATCATGATAAAAGCAGTTTTAAATGCTTCATTGGCATTGTCATGGCTCAGGGACTCTGCAATGTAGTGAAATATATATTGCAGATGGCTCGAAGGAAAAACATTTTATTTACAAAGTTTATAAGGCTAGATGTATTAAGATAAATATCATGTTTTGGAGTATCAAATCAAACGTTAATGTGATTGAAACTTTTTGAAAGAAATTTAGAAATTTAAAGAATTTGATTGAAATGATCATAGGATTTGGCGAAAAATATCGATTTCGCTGCATTGGAAAAATCTACCGCTACTTGCGAGTATATGCGATGAAAACAGCATGACGTTTAAGGGGGCAGGTGCAGTCATGACTTTTGAGAAATCGATTTTTTGCATTTTCTTAAAGTATAATATCTTAAAAATATATCCTGAAAATTTGAAGTCAATCCGACAATTAATTTTGGAGTTATTCGGCAATAACCAAAGGGCTCTCTGTAGTAAGAGCACCGAGTGTAAAACTTTAAATGCGTTTTTCTCAAAACTACAATATGTTTTCGGAACCGGTGACCATTGTAGCTCGAAAACCGCTCAACAGATTTCAATGAAATTTACACAGTTTTTTGATTTTTTTTTTTTAATCGGTTTTTTATGAACAATGAACTGTTGGTTTTTTACCGAAAATCTGGAGGTAAATATTCCTGAGGCCACCGTTTTGTTGATTTAAAAAAAAAACCATCGATCAGGCACTAGATTATTTATTTAAACAACTAATTTTTCTTATCCGATTGATTTTAGATGATTTTCCAAGGATTTGTGATGGTCACCGCAAGGCACTCTGTATGGGACAGGGTTCAACACAGCCAGCTATAACTTTTTTTAGTTTTAATATTTTTTTTTTAAACTTTCGTCAAGTCAAGTTAAAACATAATGTAATAATTCCATATTATCACTTTTATTAAATAAATTAAATTAATACCAAAAAAAAATTATTGAAAATGCTCTATTTTTTACGCGTATGACTGCCCCTGCCCCCTTAAACCAGTTGGATTCTATAGAATATGTTACACCATCTAAAACGATCTACGACAGATGTCAATCTATCTTCCAAAATTATTTATGCAACTATGTATAAGCCTTGTAATATGAACTTAAAATGTACATTATAATCACTTTATAAAAAAGACAATTTTTAAACGAGACGCACTCTTTTTTTCTCTTCTAAGAACATTGAACTTTTGAATGTTTGTGTTTATCCCGCGAAAACTGGCAGTTCATTATCAGCCAAACGTGCATCGAAATCGGATTCAGCAACAAAAAATTCTTGTGGTTCTCATCAGTCAGTTTGTAAACACAAAAGGTGTAGGGTTCATTAGTTAAGGGTTAAAGAAACCCACAATCATAATATCATCATAATTCATTTCAAAACACATATTGCTCACTTTTGCAAAAGAACAATGAAAAAAGATAAACTGTACAACGAATTTCTCTCAGGTTTGCGCAAGTTTTCTTCAACAAAAAAAAAAGGCTTCATTTTAAGTTTTATTACATCAGACTTAAAAGCAACATCATATTTAATAATCATCATAAAGCATTGACATAAACAAAAATTACCAATAAAACAAAACGTTAAACAAAAGAAAACCTAAATAAATTGACAAAATAGGAAAATTTGCAAATAAAGTCATAGTGAAAAGGTTCATGTACGATACATATCAACATAGCACTTTTATGTCAATGATAAGAATTTATGGAGGCATGAAAGTTAACGTCATAGCTGAACTTTACGATTAAGCAGCGTTTTGTGTTTTCAAAATGTAATAGAAAAAGGAAAAAATAAATAAAACATTTAGTGCTAGGATACGGCGCTATATTTTCAAATCGATGATGGTAAATGCTAATTTTATTATATCGCCTACAAATAAGAAAAATATAATTCAAATTCAAATTTCCAATATAAAATTGAGTGAAGTAAATTCTTGAGGTGAAACAAACAAATGAATCCCACAGGCAGTCAGCGGCACCTACTATAATGAAAATAATCGAAATAATAAAACCAAATTACGAAATTTAAACATAGAAGCCACACAAAAAGAAAATACCAAAACATCAAAAAGATTTGTTTTGTAAGTTCATAATAAAAATGATGTGATGAGAAAATAAAATAAAATTTCATTTAAAAAGTAGCAAAATACAATAGAAAACAAAAACAAGAAAAATACTTTGCAAAATAAACAGAACACGTAGTTAAATGTTGAAGTTGAATAATTTTTAGAAGAATAGATGCGGATATAAGCGGAATTGCGAAGAAGTGAATAAAGAAGTGAAGAGCCAAAGAACAGCATCTATTTTCTTTTAATCTCTATTGTGTTCTTGTTACGTGATCGAACAGCGAACGCTGAGGCATAGAATGGAACAATAAAAGTGAAAAAAAATTACTTCTTATTTTAACGGTACCTATGCCACAATGTCTACTACAAAAACATTATTCAGTCTTAACGCTTTTGTATTTATGTATGTATGTATGCTCTGTCAAAGGGAGCAGCCCAGTTGTAGCTCAGCTTTTTCCGAGTAAAAAATAAATAAAAATGAAACAACTTTTGCTTTTCAGCAAATTTTAATTATACCAGTTTAAGCATCGTTATTTTATAACGCCAAACTCAACAGAAAAAATTTGTATATCGAATTGGTTTACCCGCAGCTAACAAAAATACACTACGATTTCCATAATTCGTTCGTTTTGACGAAAAACAAAGATAAAATTAATGAGTCAGTTGCAAGTGAGCAGTGTGATCGCAGTGTACTTTTGCTATTCAAAGCGTGCGAGCCTGTACAAAAAAAAAGTACTGTGGTCAAGTCAATTGGATACACAAACGTGGACATTTGATTTACAAACGAATGCACAAGTTTATTTTTTATATTTTTTTTTTTTTTTTGTCGATGATAAATGATGGACAAACATGAATCTTTGATGAACAGTTCCTTATTTTTAAGGGTTAACTTCAGGTTATTCTTTTTGAGAAATTTGTTCTTTCGTAATTTAAAAAATCAACTGAAATTTAGCACCTTACTTGTCTTTGTCAAAGCTTTAAGATTTTAATGAACTTTTGAATATTAATATCAAAATTAATGACGCTCATCAGGCGTACGTACTTTTTTTCTGAGTGTGCAGAAAAAGCAAATAGTAAATACCACAAAAACTTTTCTTCAATCATTATTTTTAAAATTTTGTTTCTTTTTCGCTTCTATGAAAAAAAATGCTGTTCAATTCAATTTTAATTTCAACGTTTTAAGTCCAAATCTATTATTCAATCGATTTTTTCTTTATTTTTATTATTTTTTTTTCGTTTTTTTTCAACATTTTCTATTGAATGTTTTCAATGCCAAGCAACTTTGGCTATTACTAAAACTATAACGTAACTAACGTTACTCACAAAAAAAAAGTGCTCCCACATACTAAAATCTAGGTATGCATACAAACAAATGCATGCAAGCGTACTACGCATTTCTATAGCCCAGTCGGAAATATGACAAAATTAATGATAAATGCATATTGAGTTTTTCAAACAGCTTTAAAATTTAAAAATACTATTGCTTTACGAACATGCCCAAAAAAACAAATGACGGAGCAATGAAAAAATTTCTGAAAATCTGCAAATTGGCTCCATTTCCGCTTGGGGTTATTTTAATTTGTAAATTCAAAGAAATGCAAATTTGAACAAAGGTATGTGATTTCTGCAAAAAAAAATATTACAAAAAAAAAAATGGAAAATTCATTTAAAATGGCATTGATTTATGATTTTACAAATGACGAAATTTCAAGAGCTCCCTTAAAGAGCGCTTATGTTGTTATTACTATATACAATATGTGTACTAGGAACTAGTAAAACAGACATTCATTAAGGCATGAAAAATTGTTTTCATCTAATTTATTATGTTTCACTTATATCGCACTTAAATTAATTGAAAAAAAAGTACTCAAATAAATTAAAAACTTTTCAATGTACATAAAGCTTAATGTTCAATAATCCTTAGGAAATAACAATTAAGAAAATATGTGGCAAATTATTAGAAAACTTTTTCCTTACCAATGGCACCCGTTTTGCCATCCATGTTACACATAAAATAGGTCAATAAATGTTGTTAAGAAGGCCCACTTTATAGCTTCCATTAGATTATTGGATACGAAGTTTAACTTTGAAAATCCTTGATGATGGTAAGATTACAAAGAAAATTGCTATCAATTTAAGATAAGGCAGATAATCTCACATTTACTATTGCTTGTGTGTGTAGTAAGTACATATGAAATCATGTACTAAATGCCGCAGATTTAAAATAATTCGCCTTTTACAATATGACCACTACATATGTCTAGACAATTTGTCACATTGTTTGCTATAAAATGATTATACGGATATGTTAGGGTGTCTCCGAAAACGTTTTGAGGAAAATATGTTGTTAATTTGATTAAATAAAAATTCTAAGGAATTGCAATTCGGAATAGAGTTTTTCAATTACTTGGCAAAAGGATATTATTCCTTTGTCAAAACCATTCCGGGAATGAAAATTCGAAATTAGAAAAATTTTAATTTTAAGGAATTCGGGACGGAGTTTTTAATTCCATGGCAAAATATTTTTGACGATTCTATTCTACTATAGATAGCAAAAATGTTTTCTTCCAATGCAAGGAATGGGAGCTGCAAATTGATTCCGAAAATAATTCCTTGTCAATTTCATTCCAGGAATCAAAATACGGAATTGAAACATAATAGTTTAATTTCAACGAATTGTACTAATGAAATTAACAGCGAATTTTTCTAAAAGAAATGTTTGCACTTATCGATGCGGAAGGACGTCAAATGATTTTAGAACACCAGGTTTTAAAAAATTTATTTGAACTAATGGATTGGTTTGTAAAACCTCTATCATGGTTTAAGGGTTAGAAACAATGTTTTTTTTATATCTGAAACATATTTCCTATTCAATTGATTTTCTCAATATCATTATATTAATTATTAACTAGAATGTTTTATATCAAACTTGGTACATATACGGATAAGTTCATGATTCATGATTTTTATTTTTTGGAACACCCTTGAGTAAAAACATGAAAATAGCTTTATGGCTTCCCAATATGTACACAAATATTTTTCATTTTATCGGTTTATTGTACAAGCCAAAGCTCGTAGTTATAAAGTTATGCAAGTTAACTGGGGCGACAACACTTTTGGCCAACAAATAAAGTTTTGCTTGCAATGAAACGATAAAACAAAAAATCAAAATCTGAAACGCAATTTACAGTTTTATTGTTGTTTTTTATTTTTCAAAAATAAAGTTAGAAATTCAAATCTTTTTACTGTTCATAAGTTCCCCTAGTTTCACCCACATCCTATCCCAAAACATCACCCACTGCACAATGACGTAAAGTGAAAACGCATTAAAACTAATCTGCTGCCAAACTAACGACTAACCAAGTATGACATTATTTCTTGTGAAAAGCAGAGAAAAATTGTTTGTTGTTGCATGGCACAGTAGCAGCAGCAGCAACAAAAAATAAAAAGAAAAATTATGCCAAGTAAGGACAAGACAAGACAGGACTTCAATGACAGCAGAAAAATGCCATGTTTCTTTCTTTGAGAGCAGCAAAAAAAAAAAACGACAGCAAACGCCAGTAAAAGATGAAGAATGATAGGAATTTTAGTTAAGAATGGATGAAGGGTTCATTTCAAACCAGAGTACTTTGTATGAAGAACTAATGCAGTAGCTCAGCGCACTTCATTTTCATTGCATTTTATATTGCAACTTGTGTTACTGATTCTTTATTATCGGTACGTCTGCAAAGCTACACTAAAAGAAAATTAGCTACATTAATAATTTTATAGTTTCTTAAGTGTAACAAACTTTTGCTGCACAAAAATAATAAAAAAAAATAGTACTGACGCAAATAGTACTGACGTAAAAGTAAAGTAGCGTTTTCATGTTGCAGTTAGTTTTAGTTTTTTTTAAGTTTTTTCTATTTTTTTTAATTTCTCTCAGTTATACATTATGAATTTATGGCAAGCCTAAAATTAAGTTTATGGTGTGATTTAATTTTCTAAAACACCGATTTGCTCGCTTAAAAAGTTGTTAAAAGCACTGAATAATTTATGCTGTAGAAACACGACATGTCGTATGCGTAACATTTAATTAAAACTAAGTAAATGTTGCATTGAGTATAATTAATGTTACTCATACGTCATGTTACTTTCGAAGATAGACACAAATATATGCTGAAGGCTTGATTGCAGGGATTAAACATTATAATATCATAGTTTAGATTTCACAATTAAGTTATTTTCAAGTTTTTTCAAAGTGGTATAGAATTTAAGTGACATTTTCCAGAAGTTTGATTTAAGCACCCTTCTCAATTCCTATGTGATAGGAGTTTCGTTAAAATGCATTTTTTTTTAATAATTTCTTTTTAGAAAGTGTTAACAATTTATTTTGTAGTTACAAAAGACCTTTCATATATAGCACATTTATTACTTTAGAGCACTTAAGGCGAAACAAACGCAGGTTACCGCTCAATAACCGTGAAAATTGGAGTTTGGTAGAGCCAAATCTAAGTATTTTCGAAGCTCTCGTAATTTGGCAAAAGATTATTCTATAGCCAGTTTTGATGTTATGAGAAAAGCTTATGAAAGCTTAGTTAATAAAATGTGAATTGAACTTTACGCCCATTTTTATAATCACGGAACAATATAAAACACTTTGCAACACCCTTTTAAAGAAAACTTAATTGTTGTCATTATAAGAATTTTTATGGAAAATACTTAATTTTGAAGTTGTTAACACACACATTTAAATAATCTCTTCAACATAACAGCTTGGCAGACATATTGGGACAAATGGGCACACATTCAATAACTCTGAAAAATATGTTGCCGAACTATTAAAACATTTAAAGTATACCATGAAAAAAAGGGAAAAAAAGTTAACAAGCAACACAAAAAAAAACGTTCAGCTAACGAACCAAAAACACCAAAAACTAAGCAAAAAAAAAAAACCATCACGTAACAACAAAAAACAAGAAAACACTAAATAATGAGTTTATTGAAACACCAGCAGTCAGCCGACCACACCCCACAGTAACCAGTGTTGCCATCATCATCATCATCATTTTGAGGAAAAGTTAAATTCCTTCATTTCCTTTTTCATCATGCTGTGAGCTTACATGTGTTTTCCGGCGCAACATTTTGTGCCCAACGAACGACTGCTGCTTGCTGTGTCCAGCATTGATAAAGATAAATACAAGTATGCTGATGCTGTGCACAACAACACACTAATAACAACAATACCAGTCTATTGAAAGGATTTTGCTGTGTTCGCCGCCTCAAGGATATGTGTGCCATGCCATGTTACTACGTTAACTCTTATCTACAACATTGAAGCGACCAACCGATTCTGCTGCTGACGCTGAGACTAAAGCTGACGACGCTGATGCTGAGTCTAAATAAATGCTTTTTATTTACGATGTAGGGATTTTCTTAATAACAACGATCTTGCTATAATTTTGTACAATTTAGAATCCAACTATTGGTCGGTCGATGGCGTATGGGTGTTTCTTCGTTTGCCCTCGTTTGACTTGGTCATTGCCCACACTCGCCACCAAATCGTTTAAGCACAATTTATGTGCTTTTAGTGGACATCTGCTGTGTGTCCAACAACAACAACGAAATCAGTTAGGAGGCGCACAAGTTAACACACCCTCTTAATTAAATTGTTAATAAAATATTTCATTTATGTTCTGTTGAATGTTTTACATAAAAAAAAATTTACATATTATATGAAATGGCAAAAAAAAAAATATTTAATTTAATTTATATGCAATATATTTTGCAATAAATTCTTGCAAAAAACAAAATGAAAAACATAAGTTATGTTAACAATTAAAAGTAGAAATATTTAATTAGTTAGTGCTTTTTCGCCAAAATGTTGTTAAAAGTCGAAAAAATTTGAATGGTATCGAAAAAGCCGAAAAATTTGTAGCACCAAAAACTACGAATATTTGGTATTGAAACGAATAGTCGAATATGTAGCTTCAAAAAAATCGAAAAGTATCGAAAAATTCGAAATATATAGTATGATATCGTTGATTTGTAAGTCGACAAGAATGCCAACCCTTGATAATGACTAGTTATCTATATATTAATACGTTAACAACGAAACTTATGGTACACTTTTTTAATATTTATTATAATGAGAGGGGAATGAAACTTATATCATTTGAAAGGTACTGTTTCGTAGATGTGCACAAAATAAAAATAATTTGTAATATGTGCCGTTAAGGCAGGTAAAATAAAGAAAACATACGCGCATGATTCCCCCATACAAAACGCTTTAAACAACGCATTCATGGCAGCATGAGTACAGGTATGGTGTGGTGAGATGAGGTGAGGTGAGGTGAAATAAGGTAGGGTGAAAAGTGAAATTGAATAAGATCATGGTCCATGGGCAAAGACGTTTTGTTCGTAGTAAATTCGGCAATATTCTTCCTAAGTTAAAACTTGGTGGGAAAGGTCGAGTTTCGACCACAATACGATACTAGTATGAATAATTTTCCCAAAAATTACTAAATCGAATTAAAGTGTTACTTCTATTTATACCAGCTTGTTGCTTTAATTTTATGATATGCCATTACATACCATATACAGCCTCTTAATCCTTTTTTGCAAATTAATTTCTCCGTGCTCCGTTAAGCTGTTGAATTGCATCACTGCAAACTTGCCAGCAATGCAGAAATAAAACAAAAATGCTGACATTTTAAAACAAATGACAAACATTTAACCTCAGGAAATTCAAATTAACTACTAGCAAAGTTATTTGACCTACCGTTCAAGAACTGATCCTGAACAAAGTTTTATAAATTGAATATTTGTAGCATCAGCTGACTAAGTAAAATAAAAAAAAAAGTTAACATAAAGTATGCTATAAAAACAAAGTGTGTCAGTATAGCAAAAGTTACAGCAACAACAACAAATAAAAATGCTGGTATGAAAATGTATTTTTTGTTTACAGAATTTAACTCAAAAACATCTCTCTAGTCATCACAAAACTTAATACCACAAAAACACGCCAATTAGTGCGGGCCACAAAAAAAATGTTTCTATTTTGCTATAAAACTAAGGGAGTAACAAACAAACCCGAACGCAACGAAAAGCAAATAACAAATAAAACAGATGGCAGTAGTTTAGTGCTATTTTATAGCACCTTCGTGTTATAACACAGGTAGCAACAACAGCAGCAGCAGCTATATTTTCATCTTAATGAGAAGCTACACTCTGTCCCTAATTAATTAATAACCAAAGTTTTAGCCACAGCCAGCCCGCCACCAACCAACTAAATAGCGTCCAATACACAGCGGCGCTATGGTTATGGGAAAGGATGGCAGTAAAAGTTGCATGTTGTATCAAAAACAAAATATCGAACCTCTGTGCTAATGAAAGTTTTAAGCAAGTTATGCAAAATAGAATTTCGGTAGAAATTTTTAAATAATTTGCCGATAACTTAAATATACGACATATTTTCTATATAATTTTTATGGCAAAATTTAACTAAATTTTTAAAACTTCTATTGGCAAATGAAGAGTAACAAAATGAAAAGTTTTTATGGATGTGGTTTATGTCGAACAAGATACTCTACAAGCTGATATGATTGTTTGGGCAGGCACAACCGCAACATCAACAGCTACAATGAAATGTTTATAAACATTTTGCGATTGGGAACAACCTGTCAACACAAAGCACTTGCAAAGAGAAGTGTGACATCAAAAGACTAACTGAAACAAAAGAGAATGCTAAGGAAAAAGTTGTGTTATGGTTCTCAACATGCTTATATAAAGTGGAACTTGAGAAAATTTTAAAAAATTTCTTTGCATGTTCAATGGTGTTGTTGTTGTTCGTCGTTCTGTTTTAGAGTTTTTTGTGTTTTACACAAATTAGTTAGTTGTAATAAAAAAATATATTTTTGTAAAAAAAGTTCACTCAAAACAAACACAATAAATAGAAAAATGTTGTATTTCTACTTTGTAAAAATATTCTAACGATAAAACCAAGGGACTAAATGTAACAAGCTATTAAAATTCGAATTCCGAAAAAATCAGATGGGCATGGAAGAGACTGTACTGGAGTGCTTTTGCGGAAAAATCACGCAGTCAGCAGCGTTTTTCTTTTATTTTTTATCGACTGTCCCAAAATATTTCGACATGACTTGTTTGAATTTTTAAAAATTTCTCAACATTTTCTACTTAAGATTTTTTGAGCTTATCACCAATTTCCAGCTTTTTTAAAATTTTTCCACTTTTTCGATTTTTTTAATACTTACCCACATTTTCAACATTTTTCGAACACAGCAATATTTTTCGAATTTTTCTATTTTTCGTTATCCAAAAGCTATTAATATTTAAAAACACTTTTATTTCTGCACACATTTTTGAGTAGGAAAAGTTAAAACAAAACATATTTTCTTTGCGAAGAATAAGAAAATAATTTATAATTATTTTACCAAGCTTACTTTTCAGTACAGTATTTATGTGTGTGTCGTCAACACCAAAAAAATTACACTTAACAAAGATAAATTGAAAAACAATAAAAGTGGATAGTTTCATCTGTTGCTAAACGGAATCATCAGTGATCTTTAAGCCATCTAGTAAGAATTTTTAAGCCAGATAAGTTTCCTTTTTGCATAAATCTGTTGAGAGCCCAAGCAAAAAGTAAAACTAAGCAAAACAAGATTTCTTTTTTCTGTTGTTTATCTTTGTTTTTGTAACTCATTTGATATTACACCATTAAACATATTTTCATTCTTATTGTATGCACATCTCTAAATGAAAGCAGTTGGGATAAAATACAAGAAAGGCAGATATCAGCAGCATGCAGCATGAACATCCCCAAAAGCAAATATCGAACTAAAACTCATAGTATCGAATAATTCTAAAGGGTTCTAGACATTGATGTTATTGTGATAGTTATTACTTCCATAGCTGTTGTCGCAGCGTGTATTTGTGTCTCCACATAATAACAACTTAAAAGTTTTTCGCATCAATCAAAAGTTTTCCATCCACGTCATCAAAGTTATCATCATTGCAGCCACTGCGGCAAAACAAACACACACACACAGCAAACGCTGTCAACAATAAATCCTTTACATGCAAATAGCGGGGGGACGACAACAACGGGTGGCAATGAAAAATAGTAAAGTGTTACATGTTTCTTAACAGAATGGAGAGGGAGTAGGAGTAAGTGGATAAATTCCAGCACGTAGAATTTATTTGTTGTAACTAGAACACTGAGCCTACAGCTATAGGCTCACAACAATTGTCAGGAACTTTTAATATGCTTTTAAAACAAATGTGAGGAGTTACTAAAGAAGAAGAAAATTAAAAGGAGTTTTATTTAATGAAAGAAGAAAAAAAGTGAAAGCTTTCAATTAAAAGTATGCAAAAAACAAACCATCGAAGAAATAAATTTTTACCGTCTGATGCATTTTTTTCTGCCAAATACCGGTTTGACTACTCATTATCAGTAGAAAAATTAAATTTATTGCAAAATGCAAACATATGGTAATTAAAAAAAACGTCAGAATTATCAACAAGAACCAGACATGCAGACTAAAAGTATCTTACATCTATCACATTGAACGTGATTTCATTTTGAATTAAATTTTAAATAACACACGTTTACTTAAACATCCAAAGCATGGGAAACTTGATACTGTTCCGTAAATATTTGCATAGAAAGTCAAAATAGCAAATATTAAATATTTTCACATTAGAATTTTTTCGACGAAATACATACGTTCAGCTCAAAGTAAATAAAGCTTTAAATACTTTTTTGTTAAACGTAGAAACAAAAAATTTTTATTTACTCTATGCCTGGTTGGAAAAATATTAATGAGAATCAATACAAATGTCATGGGTGATACATGTACTTAGTTAATTAGTTTAGCAAATTGATATGAAAAAATAGATTAATGAAGTGGCTTGTAATCTGATAGTAGCATTTTTTCGTTTTTTTAATAAAAACAAGTTAGTCATTCGACTATCGAATGAATAAAAACAAATTGAATTATCATTTTATAACTGATACTAAAAACTTTGAGCGGAATCTATGAGAATGATTTGGAAACTATACACATATGTATATACATCAATATGGAATTAGGACTGCAGATAGTGAATCAAGTGAGTTTGAAGTAAAAAGTTCGTAAGCAGCTTCTTCCTTTGAAAGCAATATCTTTTAACAATAATTCATCTAAGGAGCCTAAGGAAGCCTTCAAGAATATTTCCGCGGTGGGCATTCTCAGAGATAATGTAAAACAGTTTTATCAACGTCTGTAGCTCTATAGCTCTCTATAGATACCCCATGTTTGACTGGTAAAGCTTGGTGGAGTTATCTGCCAGTAAAATAATGCACTATTACACTAATCAATTGGGGGCTTACAGACTATTTAGCCATAAATTTAGCGAATGTCATTACGACCAAATATTGTATATTTATACCTCGTTTGACTTTTTCCGTTCTCGAATATACTTATATATTATATTTTGATATTTCTAACACAAACCGTTCTGAATTTTTGTACATGGATGTATATTACCTGTACTAAGGCACCGCAATAAACGTTGGCGGAATTGCATAACGGTTGTGCGCGAACAAAGTCGCGGGTAATAGCTTATAAGAATATGCATATAATATGAGCTCTAATATCAAAACAACTATATTCTTTGGCATCATACTTCAAGGTTTTTTTTATATTTTCTTTGTTGTCATCTTTACCTTTCAAATATTTTCGACATCTTGATGCTGTAGGGGTGTAATTAAATATATTTTGCCATTACGCCGTTATACGCATTCATATAATTTATTTGAATGTGTTTGTGTAGTAGTAGTGGTAGTGGGGGCAATTTGCATGAGGTAAAACACCTTAAGGTATGTCAATACTCTTTGCTTAGAACAATTAATTATCTGCCAAGTTAATTAGTTAAAACTTTAAAATCTGCACATCTACATCCGTTACATTAAAGTATTCTCAATTAGAAGTTATAGGATTATTTAACTGGCATACAGAAAACAAAATTAATGCTTACATTTAACTAATGTCTAATGGAATTTATCAAATGTTGCTATAATTTAATATTGAAGTCTTAAGGATAAATGCAGATTAATTGCTTTATCACAAAATTTGTCTTACATGATTTATGTTAAGTAATGTTTAAGAGTCAGATTAGAAAGCTTTTTGTATTAATGTTTGTTTTATATTGATATATAAATCCATTATAATCGAATTGACTACTGCATATAAAGTATTTCTATTGTATGTGTGTAAGCAGGCAGTACGTATTAAATGCTTTGCAACAAAAACATTAAATGTCCTTAGGAAGCATATAAATTATTGGTAAATGACCTGGAATCGAAGCATTTGCATTCAATGCCTTCACAATTGATTATTGCTGGCGTCCAAAAGACGACAAGAACGACGACGCATTATAAACCATAGAGCAGCTGTATAGTTAAAAGGCTACAAATGGATTCGTGCTTAAAATACGATATATTTAATCGTATATTGTATGGTAAGACAAAAAAAAAACGTTGGTAAAACCTATTTAAAGTTTAATATGATAGAATATAATTTCCATACGATGTATTAAAAAATCCATTTTATTATTTTTTGCATTATTAGTTTTAGCATTAAGGAAATTGGTATATACTTACTATATAACCTAGACGAAATCAGTTTCCCCAGAGTAGTTTACCTGCAAGAGAAAAAGGAATATGTTTTAGTTAACTTATTTTTATGAACTTGTGTAATTGCATATCGAACAAAATTAAAATTAAGATTGTACAGGCCGATAGCCTTTGTAGCTAGTGCCTTTCATTAGTAATATCATCATTTATAATATTTTTTGTAAATAAATAAATAAATAAGATTTACAAGATTTCGAATTTGTTAAGTATTTCACAGGGGCGTAGCACCGCCTTATATTAGAAATTTTATTACTTCATATCGCACAAGCCATTTCTGATGAAATTTCATGTATTGTCTCAAAATTGAGCGTGGCATCCTTTAAAAACACAAATATAAAATGCTCGACAGCGGCATCTACAATTTTAGTAAGATTTTCGAGTAACAGTCCTTACTATAAACTATATTCTCTACACTAGCAAAACTATTTAAGGGGACAGGGGCAGTCATAGCCGTGAAAATTAGAGCATCTTTAATATTTTTTGCATTAATTTTATTTATTTAATAAAAGTGATAATATGGCATCATTACATTATGTTTCAACTTGACTTGACAAAAGTTTAAAAAAAAAATATTAAAAATAAAAAAAGTTATAGCTGGCTGTGTTGGACCCTGTCTCATACAGAGTGTCTTGAGGTGACCATCACAAGTCCTTGGAAAATCATCTAAAATCAATCGGATAAAAAAAATTAGTTAATTAAATAAATAATCTAGCGCCTGATCGATGATTTTTTTTTTTAAGTCAACAAAATGGCGGCCTCAGGATTTTCGGTAAAAAACCAACAATTAATTGTTCATAAAAAATCGATTTTTTAAAAAAAAAATCCTTCGATCCGGCACTAGCTTTTATGTTTTTCAAAAACTGTGTAAATTTCATTGAAATCTATAGAGCGGTTTTGAGTTACAGTGGTCACCAGTACCGAAAAAATATTTTTGAGAAAAACGCATTTAAAGTTTTACACTCGGTACTCTTACTACCGAGAGCCCTTTGGTTATTGCAGAATAACTCCCAAAGTAATTGTCGGATTGATTTGAAATTTTCAGGATATATTTTTAAGATATTATACTTTAGAAAATGCAAAATCGATTTCTCAAAAATGATGACTGCCCCTGTCCCCTTAAAAGGAGTAACACCGCCTACAAAATTTTAATACGTTATTATTAAGCATTATAATGAAGTAATATAGTTCTTGCTCCTGTTCGTATAAGATTTTTCTTTCACATGTTACAGACGAAACAGTGCAGTAAATCATTCTATCTCAACTAATTTCTATAGAAAATTTGACTTAGCTACGCATAACTTTACCTCAAAATAAAAAAAAGAAAATGGTTTTTTAGTCAACCTTTTGTAAATTTTTAACTTTATTTTAAATTATCAAAAGTACGCTACATACAAATATTTCATGCATGCAAAAGATAGACAGAATTTACGTGTCGGAATTTTAATATATTATGTCAGAATAGCTCACAAGTGTAAATTGAAGAATAAACTATGCTCATGCATCATCCTACAGCTGCATACGGCACCTGTTTCGGATTGTCAGCGTACATATGAAATTTATAATGCAACACCACCCAACACAAATCCTCAGAGCTTCGGGGTTGGTGCTGTTTGCATATCTACTGCACTGCAGCAGGAACACTCACTCGCATTGTTTGGAACTTTTTGCAAGCGCATTGTACGATGTGCGCCATACACCGCGCGCCGCCACTTACTCTACGACATGTTTACCTTTTGAAACAATTGCATTATTTGCCTGTTTTTTTTTTTTTTTGTTTGTGTGAGTCGAGAAGGATTTTCATTTTTATATATTTGAGAAAAATGTTTGTTTTGACACTTCTATTATAAATCTTTAGAGGCTGAATGGGCTGTTGGTTATGTTGGCGTTGATAGCTATAGCTAAATCCATATTGTGCTCTTTTCTTTTTTTTTTTTTTTGAATGAAGCTTTTGGTGCATGCAATTCTATTTTATACATCATGTTTTCTGTCTGTCAGCTCTGCTGTTTTTGTGATTTCATTGCTATCATCAACCATTGATGCACAGCAGCTGCTTATACTCGTCGGTTTCTTCACCAGTGCTTCACAAATTTATTTAATTTAGAAGAATGTATTATTTAATAATCAGTAAGCTGTGTGGGCATGAGGTTTAGTCTAATGAAAACTTCTTTATCATTGGTTTTGGGCCAAAATGGCTGAAGTTTTAGTATAATGATTTCCTGTTCTTATGTTCATAACCATCGAAATTGCTCTCTAGGCTACAGTGTCCTGAGCAAGTGCTACGATCTCAAATAACGTGCAAGTGTTAGCAGCTTTTCGGGGCTCTGTGTCATAGCAGCGAGGTTTTCGGGTGTTTCATTCACGGAGACTATGATTTAATCACCTGTATTATATCTTTGCCAAACTGATAATATGGCATCATTACATTATGTTTCAACTTGACTTGACGAAAGTTTAAAAAAAAATTAAAAATAAAAAAAGTTATAGCCAGCTGTGTTGGACCCTGTCCCATACAGAGTGCCTTGCGGTGACCATCACGAATCCTTGGAAAATTATCGGAAATCAATCGGATAAGAAAAATTAGTTTCAAATAATTTTAATTTTAATTTAAATAAATAAATTTAGTGCCTGATAGATGGTTTTTTTTTTTAAGTCAACAAAATGGCGACCTCAGGATATACATATTTTTAAGATATTATACTTTAAGAAAATGCAAAAAAAAAATTGATTTCTTGAAAATTCTTACTGCCCCAGCCCCCTTAAAGCAAAATGATCAGCGGCATTCCCGAAGCAACTTAATGATTTTAATGCTTGACTCTTCCTTATAAGTTGTTGTTTTATGGTATTTTTTTTTAACTAATTCAAATAAGTTTTAAATATAATTCTTTTTGCCCTCAACCATAGTTTAAGAGTAACTGCAACTATTAAGTGTCAACATTTCAAGCTGCTGGCTATCCGAATATCTATTCCCTTTTGTCTATGTGACATCTTTCGTAGGCTTTTTTTGTTGCCTTCCTCCATTCTCTTTAAACTACTTTTTTATATATCCTTTTGACATATTGAAATAGTTGTTCGCTTATTCTATCTACTCCAATCTACCCTAAATGGTCAGAGGGTAGAAATGATAAACGTATGCCATGACATCAGCAACATTTCCAACAACCCCAACTAATACCAAATACCAATGGCATACTCCTAGTTGGAGTTGACATGAAGCACGAAGCATGCATAAAATTGATAAAAAAAAATAATAAAACGCAAAATAAAATAAAAAATTCATTCTAATCGAGTCAGAAAAATCACAGACGTTATAAATTGGACAGGGACGTAGTGCCAACGCAGAGCAGTAATAAAGAAAGAAAATGTATGTAAAGAATGTAAAAGGTTGAGGTAGACAGGAGTGAGGCGTTGTTGTCGCCGGCAGAGCCGTCTTACTACTGCTGTTAGTTATTGGACATCGTGTGAATAATAATGAAATTCAAATCATCATCATCAACAACATCAACTAAGAGATATTTAAACGTTTTTCATATTTCATCACACTCAACTTGGGATAGTTAACAACGTTAGGCTAAGGCTTTACCTTTGAGGGTCATTTTAAAGCTCGAATAGCAATTTATATTTAAAGGAAATTCGAGAGTAATTCTAGAAAAAAAAATTATCAATTTAAGCTCACCCTTAACAAAGGTAATTCTAGAAAAAAAAATGACTTAAACACAACCTTATCAAGGGGTTATTAAAGTAATGCAATTTATATATTGCATAATCGCTCTAAGGGTTAATTTTCATGAAAAACAAGCAGATAAGTGCAAACACTCGCAGCGTGAAGTGTGAACTAAATGATGTTTCCTTAGGTTTTGCAACATTATATCCTATAATTTAATTTTTAAATCAACGACCTTTATTTATTTGAAGTTCGAATATGTATATGAATGAACCTCTCTTTTATTACAAACCAAACCAATTTCAGCCTATTTCAAAGCGTTCATGTGAATAAATTTCTATAGATGTTGATCCATTTACTGCAAATATTTAATGAAATTCAAGCATTAACAGCTACTGGTAGTAGCCATTGTATAATTGAACATTCATACTGGGTGCTACCAATTCTATGAACTAATTTGCAAAAGGTTTTGCTGATATTCCTCTTTGTAATGCATTCTGTAAACTTCCACTGCTAATGGTAACAATGCCACTTTTGTTCCTATGACAAAATTCTAGCGTAGTGTCTCTACGAATGAGTTTGTGTGCACAGCACTTTTAGGACACTTTCCAGTTAGATGCACAAAAATGCTTTTGTCTTTACATTTTTTCATTTCTTTTTTTCTTTTCTTTTTTTTGTCGCCTGATGGACTGACTCACTATTGTTGTAGAATATCAGTGCAACGAATACATAGAGTTGCTTTGACTACGCCTAGGATGTGCAAACGTTACCATGATCTGCACAAAAATAGTGTACTGTGAGTCTGCATGTCCATTCAATAACCAAACTAATTGCCACTTCTCATGCACAGAAATGTGCTTTGTTTCATTGCCGTACTACTGGGTAAATTTTTCAGCAAAGTGGGAGAGTCATTCAACAGCTGAGATGGTGATGGTATATGCTGTAATGTGAAAAATGCAAAAATTGCTTTGCCTGTGCGCTTTGCTGTATTCTATCAGCCTCAGTGAAATTGATGCAATCAAAACGGGCTATGTGTGTAGTCTTTCCAACTGGATGTGCCAAATATCGCACTCAGTACAAATTGATATGTTACTCAAGTGAACTCTATTATCGTACATTGCACTTTATCATTTAGGCAACATGTGATGCTAAAGAATCCTCAAACAAATGCTTAAATGACCAAATCAATAGAGAGAAGTAAGCAAATATGGAATTAGTTCTTAATATGGAAAACATAGCATCATTCATCATACATTTAAAATTATATTTCCACATAAAAGTTACGATGTTCGCCACTTGAAAAATAGCACAATCAACGTGCTTCGTCATTAAGTTCCAATTATGGAATATTCCATAGATGATGCTATGTAAGAAATGTTACTCTAACAAAATTAAAGCATTTTTGCATACGGCACGGCACGGCACTTATGCTTTCTATTTCTGGCTTTTCATAAAAAGCTTTATATGAAAAGCTAAAGGTCGTGGATCCAACAGCAAAAAAAACCTAATGTTCGAGGAGTTTGTGTGGTACCTGTGACAAAAAATATATTTCAAAGTCAGCAGTGTTCAGACAACGTCTGCTGCGCATCTAGAGTGGAGGGTTAAAAGGGCTAAATTTCCCCCAGTAGTCGATAATGTCACACTACGTTTTTTGGAAAGTACTTTAATGAATACTTTATTCATGCTGTTTTTTTACTTTTTCTAATTGCAGCTTTTGCTTTCATACGACTAAGTCCTAAGGCCTCTTCGTAACATTGGGAAAATTCATAAAAAAATACTAACAAACGCAAAAGAAAACTGTTCTATTGTGATAAAGCATAATAATATCTATGATATTCTCATTCAGTATTCCATAATTGGGTATTTATTCCATAATTCATGTTTTTTAATTTAAAATTTTTTCACTCATTGTATTTTCAAATAATGCTAGAACTACTATTTTTATCTTTTCTATGGATATACGATACTCTTATTTAGTATTCCATAATTGGGTATTTCATATTTAGTACTGTTTTAAATTTACATTTTTTCGCAGAACTGGGAGAAACACATCAAATTATCTTATAGAACTACTTTTGCTGTGTTTTTTTATGAAAATATGATACTCAAATTCAGTATTTCACAAATGAATAACTATTTCATATTTGGTAGTTTTTCAATTAAAATTTTTTAAAGGTTTTTGAAAATATTATATTCCTTATGACTGTTTAAAAATAAAAAAAATTCTTCAAAATTGCTCGTTTATATTTTGAAATTTTGTTTGAAAAATAAAAATGTATTCCATATTTGGCTACTTTCCTCTGCTCTTAATTCTTATATTTTTAAATAAATTAATTTGGTTAATTTAAAATCACATTTTTTCAAATGATGTGTATTTTTTTTAATATATGGAATTTATCTAATTTTTAGTTGAAAACTTGATAGTTTTTAGTTTCATTTTCGCTAATGCCAAATGACAACATCAGCAACTCAATATCACCAATGGCCACACAACTAAAACTCGTAATGGAAAAAAAATGTAAGCAGGAAGACAATCACAGCATCGCAAAAAGGGCGCAACGCAGACAACTCGTGAAAACAAGTTTTCAGCTCCAATATCTAACCTGGCTTTGGGCAAGTTGAAAACATTGAGTTTAATAGTGGGTTTGAGTTTTTAGTTGAGTGTCGAATAGAGTGTGGTGTGGCATAAAGTGGGTTTTAGTGGTGATACTGGAAGTGGCTGATAGTGGCATCATGCCACATACTTCATGTTACACAAACGTACAAACTATGTCTGCCTTAAGATATCCGTATACCAAAATGACTCAGTAAGCTTTTTTGAGAAGCGAATACTTTATGTATTTTCTTATTTGCGCGATTTTAAGCCAGTTCGCCACGCAAACAACCGAACAAAGCATAATACAGTGAATTGAGTTTACGCATTAAAAAAAAACTTTACATAATGTACAAAAAATCGAAGAGAAGTACAAGAGATCGAAAATTTGAACTTTTAAAATTTCACTCATAAAAAAGAAAAAGAAATCAAAAATTTAAAAATTCCTCAAAAAGTTTTGTACAAATTTGGGTCAAAATATTATATGAAAGATAAAGCGAAAAAATTGAGCGAAATAATTATTCGTCGTTTTTTTTTTTTTTTTGATAATTTTTCAATTTCTCTTGGGCAAAATCACCTAAAAAATTAAGGAACAAAAAGAGCTCAAAATAAAAATCTTTAAAAGAGATAATATGTTCAACACATTCTACGACGATTATCCTAGTCAATTTTTGTACCATTTTATTGTTTGGGCGGTTTAGCCTACACTCATTTTCCATTTTGGGTCTTAGACGATTGTTCCTAAAAATTTTTCTGTAAAAAGGAGAATAAATTTGAGGCAGCCTGACTATTTTTCTATTCTTTTCCAAATATTTTTTATTCAATTTTAGCTATTCACAAAAATGTTTATAATACAAAATTCGTAAACGGAATGTTTCGAAACATTGTTGCTAAATAAAATAATATTTCTTGGCAATGCAGTCTAAACAATGCGCCAGTAAAATCAGAATCAAACGACTGTTGAAATGTCAACGTACAACTAAATAAACAAAATTAATTTTAAATTTCTCTTTCATTCTCTAACCACTGTGCGTATCGGTCGGTCTCTGGTCGTTCACTCGCTTTGTTGCTTAGTTGGTTGGACGGTCATGGAGTCGTACTTAGTAGTCGATGTCGAAGTGGAAGTTATAGTCTTATGCTCTGGTTTTACTTTAGTTTTGCTACGTTCGTTACATTTACGAGCATGTTGCGCTGGCTGTTACTGTTCTTCTGCTGCTGTTGCTGTTGCCATTGCCGTTGTTTTTTGTATGTTTCCATGTTACAATTTGTGGTTCATAGGAAGCTGAGAAGTTAGCGCAAAAACCAACTAGTTACGTATTGTCGTTTTTGTTGTTGTTTTTGCTGGCAACGTTTCTTTTTTTTTTTTTTTTTTGTTTGCTTAGACGGCTCCCAGTTAGTTGTTGTGTTGCTCAAATTTTTTCTTAAGTTGGCTGGCAGCACTTTTAGTTTTTACCACAACGAGCAACTAAGGAACTCCAACTCCGAAAAATAACAAACTTTAAGAAATTTAGTTTCTATTGCCAGCTGCTTGCTGTTTTTGCTTTGTAGTTAGTGCTCTAGTGCGCCAATCTGCTTTTGTGCGCTGTGCAGAACAGGAAGTTAATTTTTACTTTTTCACACAATTTTCTTGCACGCTTTTCTCCCTAAAGACTTTTCAGCTTTTCTTACAGTTTTTTTGGTTCAGTTACTTAAGGTTGCTATGATTTTCTATGGTTTTTTCTAACTACTGCTTTTATTTCAATGCTTCATTTTGGTAAACGTTTATGTATTTAAAATTTTTGGCAACAAAAACTTGCTACAATTTGTAACTAATGCAACCTTAACTTGTAAAAATTCTTTGAACAGATTGCCGAAATAGTTTGTTTACTGTAATTGGACGTTGTGTCTGAATTTTGATTTTGGTTTAGTTTGCTGTATTTCAATTTGACATCTCAGCTTTGTTTGTTTCATGGCTAAGAGTTTTTAAGACAAAATTTATGGAAAAGAAATTTAGTTTTGAAATTTGTACTCGAATGTTAAATTGCATTTGAATATTTCAGGAATTTGTGCTTTATTTTAGCTAAGTGATTTTATGGTGGTATGGTTGAGCTTTCAGTAGAAGAACTACTTGAAGTCGACAATAGTTACATAAAATGTTGATGTGTTCAATTTGGTATGCCTTTTGACTTAGACATTATTATTACTGATACCAATTTTTGTAAAATTTCATTGAATAGGTTTCTTAGAAAAGCATATCAAAGTGTTTTTCTTGTATGAAATATGCTAAGCCTACTTGTCGAACTAAGACCACACTTGTCTAACGCCTGCCTTTATTCCTGTAAGCAACTTTGGAATAATTTTTTTTGGATAGTTTTTTTAGCAAAGCGTATCAAAATTTTTTTTTTTTTGGTATATATGAGGTGTTATGACCTTTTGACAAACCCCGCCAACATTTTGTTCAGTACCTATATGTCTTACAAAATGTTTTATTACCAAGTTTTGTAGAATTTGCTTAGTTAGTTTTCCTAGCAAAGCATATCAAAGTTTATTCTTGTATGAGAAGTGTTTGCCTGTGCCATCAAAAGTTCCCATATTTTTTGTTTTGTAGAATTGGCTTGAAATGTTTTCGTAGTAAAGCGTATCAGAGTTTTTTCTAATATAGAAGGCACCACGCCCGACAAAGCTTGTCAGTTTAATAAAGTTTTCTGAGCATTGCGTTATCTTGTTTGGGGAGTGCAACGCCCACTTCTTCAACTCGGCTCTGTTTTTGTTCAGTGTTTGTTAGTAACTCTAAACGTGCCTGTAACAATTTAAGTTACATTTTACTTTAATAGCGTACTAAATAAAGTTTTTAAGATTTTCAATGCCACGCCCATTAACTTAACCGAAATGAAATTGTTTTTAGATTTACATGTAGCACCTTTAAGGGAGCAAAATAAAAACACGCATCTATACTGCAGTAATACTTCGCATTAACTTTCATTTGACTTAATAGTTGCCAGATATCCTCATTGGCTGCTTTTATTTGGAACATTGATTCATCGATTGAACTGATTACGAGTACGAGTTGTGAAATTTCCTATTTAAATCCTGTTTACAGAAGGGAGCATTTTAAATTTATATTTGGTATCAATAAAGTTAAAATAACTAAAGTTTCCTGCTGCTTTAAAATGCATTTTTCTCAAATTTTCCGTATCCGCATCAGCATATGCATCATCACATAGTCACTGTAGCGCCCGCAACTCTATTTCCAATATTACATTCACATCTTACACTCAAACGCAAGTTGATTGTGTATGGCACAACTATGGGATTATATTAAGGATTTGCGTTGCATTGCGTTACGTTACGGTTTTCTCTGAATGAAATCGTTTTATGTTTCGAGGTCGAATACTTCACATGTGTGTGAAGGCAAATGCAGATGCAGATAGTTCGGTTTAATAACATGTTTTGGCTGTAAGGCATCAACATCAACATCAGCATCAATGTAATGTAGTCAGTCAGCGTAAATTTGATGTAGTTATCAACGTTTTGTCATTTTTAATATTGAGTATGAACAAAGGTGTCTTTTATAACAAATGAATGAAAAATTTAATTTTGTTAATTTTTTTTTTATTTAATTCCATCAGAAAGCTTTTTTTACGAGAGGATTTCAATATAAAAAATTTTTTTCTGAGAGCTGTTGGGTTAAGTTGGTAACATTCAAATTTGCTTAATAGTTGCTTCAAATTTTCATTTATTTTTATTTAAAAAATTAAAGTTCTTAGGAAATTCGAATTTTGTTACTCGCACTGTATGACTTTTTTCAACTGGGTACGAAAAGAAAACCTAAGAACTTATTCTTGAAATAACAATGTTGCCGATTTGCACAAACAACGATTTTACATTTCAACAAGCGCGCAACCTGTAAACATGTAACTAAGTATGTAGATACTCAGCTGACACGTATCTATCGTGCGTTATTTAATTACATATATTATATGCAATAGTTATTTACATAGTATTTAAGCATTTAAATTGATTGTGTGAAATGCATTTAGTTGGTTTTGGCTGGTGGTTTATTTGTGCCGTTGTTTGCTGTGTCTCAGCAGAGAAAAATGTTGATGGAAACGGAGAGGGGAATTGGCGTGAAGCATCTAGAGTATTGTGCAACATCTAGCAAACATGCCACATTGCTATGTCTGCGGAATGTTATCCGATTTGTGGTAACACTCAACCACCAGCAGCAGCGTCATAGTAACAAACTGTGCAAATAGAAATAGCGCATCAAATCTGACTGCAGCTGCGTCTTTGATGAAATGGAAATTTATTTCTGTGTGCATGCGAGATGCTGCTGTTTCTTCATCTAACAACGACGACAACGACGAACACCACTTGTGTTTGGTATTTGGAGCGTTTGGAGGAGCGGTGTAACATTCAACAAATGATATTACAAGTGTTTCGGGCAGCAATACCAATACAGCACTCGTAGCATGCTTTGAGGTTTGTAATTGTGGTTTTTGTATTGAGAAGTTAATTTATTCCCTATGATGCACTCAAACTGTGGCACATATTGGATAAATAACATTTTGTTTCGTTTGCTATATCGTATCCGTTTGTTATATACATATGTATGTATAAACTTTAATTAAATATCACAATTTATGCGACGGAAAAGTTTGCTTTAACTATTAAACGAGTTAGTTTTCAGAAAGATGATATTTTAGCTATACAAAAGTTATGTTTTAAGTGCTGGCTCATTTGAATAGGTGGAGACAATGCCAAGACTTTTCTTGAGTTGAACGGGACTTAGAATTGTTTGGCCTGTGCATCTAATTGGACTTAGTCATTTTTGAAAAAAAAATAAAAACTAAAAGTGAACTTTCTAATAGTTAGATTAATTACCATTTTGCAAATATCAATGCAAAACAAGCTATATAATATAAAAAATTTCAAAAAATGGACTTAGGCACTTTTGATATTTACCGATACAAATGAAAGTGATAATTTAAGTATGTATGTAGTTTTCGAAAATTTTCTACTTAATCTCTTTTTTATATTTTTTTTTTTCATCTGTGTGAAACTTTGCGCAAATGGCAAATCTATGATGTCAATGCCCTTCTACCACTGTTCTTTAGATACAAACTACATTAGCACAGATTGTACGAATATTGACAGTGCCGCCGCGACTTGATAAATGCAGAACAACAATAAAAATGACAAAAAATATAAAAATTCAAATTACTAACAAAACAGCAGCTGACAAATACCAACCACATCCAGTCGACCCCAACAATTTTCAAAGAACCAACCAGCCAAGCAACCAACAAACCAACCAAACGACGGACATACCAACAAAAAAACGAAGATATTTAAAAAGAGACAAGACAAAATATAAACAACAACAACAAGAAAACATCAAGTGAAAAAATCTTGCCCCAACTTTATTGAAAGCGGTTCTCTAGCTAAATACCAACAATAATAACAACTGTGCAGTGAGCACAGAAACCGGTTACACAAAATTCCAACCGCTGTTGCTGCTGCTGCTCCATCATCTTGGCATCGCGCAAGTGGCATAGCTGCCTAATCCAAATGGCAGCAGAAATGTGCTGTGTGCTGAAAACAATGAGACTACAGGAAAAAAAAATGAGAGAAAAAAAAACAAAGCGCAAAATATTTAACACAAAAACATGAATATAACTATGAGGAATATGAGAAAAATAAGCAAAACAGGAAAAAAACCAACCCAAAGAAAAAGGCAAAACCATGTTAAGTTGACGTTAATGTAGAAAAGATCATATACAACAGCAACAGCGACATATACGAGACGAGATTGTACCACATTAACTACTATAACTCGCATGCATCAAATCATTAAAAAATAATACAATTTTTGGATCAATTTATGACGGAAAGCTGAAAAAATTCTCAGAAATTGTAGGTTTATATTAAATATATTAATAGGATTAGATTTCAAAAGACAATTCTTAAAACTAATTCACTTAAAACAAATTTCGCTTAACTATATAAATAAACTGACAGTACTGATGGTCCAGCCAAAATAAAGCAAACCTACGCACAAATTCCGACCAAGCTGAGTTTTTTGCAAAGACCTAATAAGATTCCTTATTATCAGCCGTAATTTTTTTAAGGAAGGGCAGTAGGGTATATTTTGTTGTTGTTGTTTTAATAATGTTACTAAGGACGTTGGACAGGAATATTTATTGTTTCCAAAATGTGTTCCAAATTGATTCTTTGTACTATATGCTATCAAAGGCAGTAGTGAAGTCAAAGAAGCATAAATGATGGTGGGTGACTTTATGATCAGAAAATGAGAGGTTTGTGCGGAGTCTGGCTTGCTATGAATGTGATTGAGAATAATTTGTCAGTACTTTAGAGGATTGGCTTCACATCGAGATTGCTCTATAGTTTTTGCAATGCGTGATGTCCCTTTTTTTGAAATTCGAATAAGTAAGTCTTCAAGCTATTCGGCGGGGAGTCTCCTTTTTTTCCAAATGGTTTCATATATTTTCGTAACCTTATCTTTATTGTGAAGAGGAATTGTTCTGCAGAAGATCGACTGCCACGCTATGAGCGATTGTGATGCTTTCTTATTTAGAAGATATCATATGTCTTTAATGTTAAGTTTATCATGTCTCAAGTATACACAGCGGCAATCACATAGCCCCAAGATGCCAAGATTTAATCGCTGAAATTTGAGAGCGATCTGATGAAGAAGATCGCATTAGAAGAAGACTTTAACATTTAAGTACTTTATTCATGTAATTTTTTTCGATAGCAAATGTTGCCATCGATTTTCGGACTCGTGAGTTATTTTCTTCTAACAAAGTTTAACGCCCACTGATACATCGATATTTCTTTTGCCTTTAATAATAGTCTCTAGTGTAAATGCTGTCAATACTTTCGTTATACTCTAGATATTTTATTTCATTACTTACATACATATTTGAACATACTTATTTGAAGAAGTTAATTGCATTTTCCCAATTTTCAAAATGTAATTTGAAGTAGCTCGCAACATCTTGACTTTGAAGTAGACAAACGTATCGAAATTATCGCAATTATTAATGAATCTTTAAATGTTTTGCTACGCTGTAGACAATGGTAATGAATGTGGATGGCCCACAGACATGATGCAATTTTAGTGTCGCATTTTCTGTTTTGCTCTATGTTTCGTGGTGCACAAAATTCAACGAACTTTTGTAGACCCCCGGTCATAAGCGATAAGTGCATTAAGTAAGTGTGTGTGTGTGGTACAATGTTATGCAGTTTGTTCGTCTGCTGCATTGGTCAGTTCCAACTTCCTACTCCGCACATCATAACGCAGCACACTACAGCATACCATAGCATAATACGCGATTGCCAGCTTCACATTTGAAACGAAACGATTTATTATGCGAACAATAGAGGGTGAATATTAAGCTAACAAAAAATCCGTTGAAGGTCAGTGCATGGGTTTGCCCACAAGCTAGCAATTCATTTCGCTGACCTTATGTGATTTATCACATAAATAGGGTGTGGATAGTGTGAGCAGACTTTTTATGGTTTTTGCCAAAAGCGATTGGAGCCAAATGTTGCACATTGGCTGCCAAAATGGCAACAACAATTTTCAGCCAAATAATTTGGAAGCAAAATTAGGAAAATAAAAAAGCACAAAATAAATATAATAGAAAATTTGCGCAGAGAAACTATAGATTTTATTGTGCAATTTTTCTCCCCACTTGCTATTTGGTTTAAAAAGTAGAAATTTTTAATATGAAAGAGTTGAGCTGAGTTTTGCAATCTCTAGTTTACATTAAAGTTGATGTGTTTTAAATATTTACTAAAATTAAATTTTTTTATATTAAGGGGAAGGCGATTATGAACTTACAAACTTGTAGGCCACCGATGTGATCAAGAAGGCAGTGCAAGGCGAACAGTGAGACAGTGAAAAATATATGAAACATGTTTCACATTTTCCCTTTAAAAATGTGCACATTTTCTAATATTAACTCCTCAAAAGCAAATGAACAAAAAAAATTCGAGTGAAAAAGAACTAAATTATGGGGAATAAAAAGCCAACGCTGTTGCCAACATTGATTTTGCGAATGCACTTGAGATAAAAATAATTGCATTGTCTCACTGTTCGCATTCTTTTCCATCACAAAGCTCTTAGTCGATGTCTAGACTACAAAGTAACATGTTCAAATTAATTCCAAATAAAAATTCAAAATAAGTTCTGCCTAAACTGACTTAGAATTTGGCACTTTGGCTGTTTTCAAAAGTTTTTTAAATAAATTTTTACAAAATATGCAGATACTACAAAAATGTCGATTAATATCACAATCACAAATAAATTTCAACAAAACACAATTACGGTAGTGAAATTCAAGGTCATCAATTTATCATTTAATTGATAATGATCAAAACAGCTGCATGCAATTGTGATTATCAAAAGTTAACAAGTATTTTGTCACGTAAATGTTAGAGCTAAATGCCACATCTTGTAAATAATATGAGATATGACTTAAGAGATAAAACACGCATTTGTGCAACATACTGTTGCTGAGCAGAGCAAGTGTCAAAGTGCTAACGATTCCCCCCCCCCCCCAATATTTAAACATCGAAAAACAATGTGTGACCATACTTTCATTTGGTGTGAAAGCTTAAATGATGACGCCAAAAATAAACCGGTACTGCTAACTCACTCATAAGAATCGAAATTGTAATAATTAAGTAAAGAAATCGGAATCGAAATCGAAATGATTCAAACTTAAGTAATAGAAAAAACAATTTTCTGCAAAAAAACAAGACAAAACGTGGAAAAAAACAAATTGATGATATATCTGCTGGCAATAATCATAATCTTATCATTTACATATGGAATTTACAAAAAACAAAATTAAAAAAAAAACCCCTAGGGTAAATTATTAAACTTTTAAAAAGTTATTCTAATTAAATTTTAAACTTAAATTATTACCAATTTTATTTTAACCTTCACTATAAAAACCTTTCATTGTCATTGCTAACTTTGAGTGATTCTTAAATTTAACTTTTTATATAAAATTTTAAAAAACAAGTTGTTTAATAATGACTTAATCACGAAATGAAAAATTTTTAAATGAGATATCTTAGCTATACAAAATTAAGGTTTCGAAAAACTAAAAAAATATATAATTAACTAGATTGTACCTACATTATTCTGGCGAAAAATTTATACTGAAAGCAACTAAAACAAAACGCTTCAGAAAAAATATTTCAGCAAGTGAATTTTTGGGCAGAAAAAAAAAGTTAACAAAATCTTTGATTTCCGGAAAACTTACACATAGAAGCATTGAATGCTAATGCCATAAGAGCAGAACAACTGAATGAGATATTCGATGAGATCAGCATTAACAAATAGAAAAATCGGTAAATTTCAGGATTGTATGAAAATATGCGAGAGTTTCGTATAAGCTGGAGTCGCCTAGTTTACTGTAAAAATAAAACTAGTTGATATACAGCAATTCGTTTGAGCTCCAGTTATAGTTAGTGAACTAAATAATTTCTATAAAGACTATTTCTGTGTTTAAAAAAATCACTTAATTTTATAAAAATTTACAAGACACAATTCGGTTGTATAACAATCCAAAGGAAGAACGGAATTACAAAACAATTTAGAAATAAAAATTAGATTAACAATTTCCTATAAAATAATTTGAAAATTTTAAAATCATGCTGAAATGAAGCAGCTTTAAAAACAGAACATAAGCATCTTTCGGACCTACTTAGTTGGATCCATAAATTGTTATCCAAATATGAAGAGCATTTTATTAAATCAAAAGTTTCGTTTATTGGAAAAACCAAATAAATTTAAAAAAAAACATTGTAGAATCGTGTGACTTTCATCTCTCCAACTATAGTTAGTTATTAATTGAAAGCTTTATTTAAATTGATGAAAGCATAGAAACTTTTTCTTTGCTGTATATATAACAGCACAAAAGAATGCACAGGTACTCGTAGCAGTTACTTAAATACAATTCCAAACTTAATGAAAAGTAAAAAAAAAGAAGAAGAAATCCACAAGCTGAAACCTTAACGAGCTGATTAAAAAGTTTGTCAACGGCTAAGATACCCCTCATTCATAAAATTTATTTTTGTCACTTGATCACTGTGGATAAAGGAACGTCATCGTCATGCAAAATAAGAAACAGCGCAAAATGAGTGCAGATTAACTGAGACTGACTGACAGATTGCAAGACTGAGTGACTGACTGACTGATTGACAGAGTGAGCTACTGACTTGCCGCCAGACAGCAAAGAATTTTAAAATGCAAATAAAAATGAAGAAAACTTTTACCAAAGTTCACACTGTGCATTTCGGTAGAATGATAAATATCTACGTATTGGTGCCAATGATTATGTCGATAAACATGATAATGATGAAAAAGTTTCTATAACAGCAGGTGATGTTGATGAGATCAAACAATTTTAATGTTTACATTTTTAATTATTCGCAGAGTTCGAAAGAAAGATTTTTATTTCTCTCAGCGCTTCTTTGGTAGTCAGTGTGAACGCGAAACGAAACTTTGAGTCACTGGTCAACAAAAGAATAATTCGCTTCCAGTTTTTATGAATATATAGTATTTATTATGCTTCATGCAAAATATCCAACATGTTGAATATCACTCAAGGTATTTGTGCTAGTTATTTGAGTGTAAAAGTCAGATTTAAAGCCACACGTAAGTTTGTTAAAAAATGCCAAAATTGCGCATACTTAAATTTATCATACGACTTTTAGTACAAATAACAAAAGATGAAAAGATTTTGATTTTTCACTTAACCGTCTGACAAAAGCAGAAAATGTTTTGAAGTTATCCGTACGACAAGCCCATACACGATTTAATTTTGAAGTTGCCACAGAACGATTTATCGCCAAACTTGTCGAGTTGAATGGCAAATTGTTCTATTTATGGACAGCTTAATGGTAATATAAAATAAGAAAGATATATTTTAATCAATAATTAACCTATGTACTTGAATAGGCTATTGGCTTGTATTGTTGAAGGGTATTTAAAGTTGGTAATTAACGGATTATATAAAAAACATGTGAGCATGGCAAAAAAAAAGCATTTACTTTCAAAAATAAGGTTTGTTCCTGCGAAAAGGTAATAGTTAAATATAATCACCGAAGTTTTCAAAATTATGTTACATTTGATCTTAACCAGAGCACTCCATGAGAGTGTGTGCCTAGGCCCTAGGGCGAATGAAAAAAGTATGTATACATCTCGACTTACATTTTTTCTATCCAACGCAATCAAATTGATGAGATACACAATGTCCTCACCTTATTTTTTAATCTCTAACAGATAAATATATGCATACGAGTATATATAATTTACCAAGCGCATGATCCTTGAACCTGCTTATTTTCCCTACACCAAATTGATGAGCAAAAAAAGTGATTTTCTTTTTTCAATATATACATATGTGATGGAGACAAGACACTGAAATTTCTAGACGCGCTAAATTTTACCCACGAGACAGCCCTGATGTGGCGAGTAGTAACAGATGGTATTGACTTGCAACTGCATTTTCTAGCACATAAAAAACATTTTTCTGTGTCACCCAGTGTATGTAACGCATCAAACAACAAAAGTATTTAATGAAAACTTTCCACGCAGCAGCGGTATTCAAGCAGTAGCTATAGGAAGCATAAAATCCTAAAAAGAAAATATAAAGAATGAGAGATCTCATCAGCCAGCCAAAGATGTTCTGCTACGACCTCATCGTCATCAGCATCGTAAGCTGCCAACAATCTGTGAATAACCATAATAAAAAAAGGAGGAAAAAGAACAAGAACCAGTAGCAGCAGCAGCACCACCATTTCCAAAAGGGGCAAATAATGAATAGTTAGTTTTCTGATGTTGTTATTGCTCTTGCTGTAGCTGCTGTTTTTGCTATTTCCTCTTTTGGCTTTCTACTTACTGCTCTTTGACTGGCTTTGTTTGGGAGTTATGTTTTTTTTTGGAGGCAGCATAACCCAACAGCATTTACACTGAAAATACAAATTTGTGACTTGTTGTTGGTTGTTTGACTTTAATGTTGCAAATAAGCCAAGTTATCAAAGTATCTCTCAGCATAATAACCATTGTGCGTTGAAAATTCTGACTGACACGTCAGGCGGCGACATGGTCGATAGGTAGCAAGCAAGCATCGTCCGTTGTCGCTTAGTTAAATTAGAGGCTCCCTCTTTAATGACAATACTCGTAACAAGTTTTTGTGGTTCTGCAGAAATGAAAATGTTTGATTGTAAAAAGACGCTTGAACAATCCAAAAAATGAAAAGTGGCAGACGGAAAGGGTTCTTGTGTTCAAAAATGAACAAAACAATTGTTTAGTTGAAATGCAAATTACAAGTTTTATGTAGTAGAAAGATGATTTTGAAAGGAATTTAGATTGGCATTACTGTAACTGTCGTACAGAGAGTACATAAACTACAAAAGAGAATTATAAAGTGAAGATAAAACGAAACTAAGGTCATTTAATCTAATGCTACTAATTTTAATAAGGTTGCTTGCTTAACCGAACTATGATTTTCTCTTTTTTTAAATCATTTTTTTATAGGAATAGTAAAAAATTCAATATTTTTGCACTTGAATGATTTTTGTTCTTATAGGGATAGGTCTGATGTGATTTCGTTGTAACTACGGAGACCACATCTAATTTTTAACAATGACTTTTTTTTAACTTTGTTGAAATTTCAATTATGTTTCATTCGCCAATGTTAGTGTTGTACGTAAGTGGTGCAATACCAAGATATAGCCGCATAAAGAGGCCGAAATAGTTTCACCTCAATAATTCGAAAAGTCTCACAAAAATATGATATGGCCAACGTTGTAAAGATTTTAAAAATTTGTTTATTCAACGTTATTTGTAAATTGAACAATATGCAGAAAAACGTATCGTCATCATCGGCCCAAAATGGCCTTAGACTCAATGAGCTTGTTAAAATCTTTGTTTTAATCGAAATTTTCACTTGTTGAACTCAAAATTATATTGATTACCAATTACTTAAGTCTAATTATCATAAAATGGATATGTTAACAACAAAATGAAATTTGTTGTCATTATCTACAACAAAATTAATAACAAATGGACTTACATTTACGGCTGCTGGTGGTGGTGATGGCTTCTTTTATTGATAATGATGATGCCCTTGTTTTATTGCTGTTGTTTTGGTACTATGTACTAGACAAAGCTGTTTTTGTTGTTAAAACTTTATCCGCTGTTGCTGTTGTTGTTGTTATTAGTGAAGTATTTCAATGCCAGCTTTTATGCTGACACCAACAGTGGCAACACAACAACACGACTTGATAACTTTGTTGTTGATTTTCGTACTATGTATATTATTGTTGTTGTTGTTGTTGGAGTCTTGATTGTTGTTGACAGTTGGTTGTTTCTTTAATTTACTTTTTTTTTACTTTTGAATGTTTCAGCTTAACTAAACATTTTATTTTTCTTATTGCTTCATGGCAGAACTGCACAGATGCAGTTTTTTTGTTAAACAAGTTTTATCAAACCTGTAAGCCCTTCAAAATAAATGCAAAATATTTAAGTTCAAGATTAGATTATATGTCTTTGAGTGTGGATTTTATTTTAGCTGAAACAAATTGAGTTTCAGTAGGCATTTCAAGGAAATGGAGAGTTATAGTTTTTACACAAGGTTTTTTTGCGTTGCATTTCTCTTTATACGTTGTTCATATGACATGGTTTTTCGTGCCCCAATTAAGCGCAACTTGCTTTGTGTCAAATAATAATGGTACAATATTCAAATGCCGCAATACGTCGATGAGCCATCACCATGGTTTAATGCTTCCCACTATATTTTTTGGTACGAGGCCTGGGGTCTTACTCTGTAATATAATGTGATACGCAATTGAATAAATTGTACTTTAAAATGCATTGAATCGCATTGGTTTTCGAATTGCATTACTTTCGCATCGCTTTACAAAGTAGCGCACTCGCATTTTCATATAAGATGAAAAAAGTTATTGAGTGGTGTCATTTTTTCAATATTTTGTAGAGCTTTCGATACAAAGTCACTCATCAGCTCCTCACAATTTATCGCTCTATGACCTGAAAATTGCAATAGATAAAGATTTTATAGATCATGCAAATAGGCCACAAAAGGTACATATTATGTATTGACAAAAGTAATTTTAAGCACATATTTGGATTCAATAAGTAAAAAGCTACAATCTTTTATTTAAGTGGAAAAAAGTTTAAGCATTTTATGGACTATTTAATAAAAGATTAAACAGAATACATGTTTATGTACATATCTTTACATCATGACGTCACCACCTTTAAAAATATAGGTACATATGTTTCTCTAAAACTCTGCAAAACAGCTTTACTGATCCTTTGGAGATTAAACATTTTTCGAATGAAAAATTAACTAAAGGTGAGAGCAATTTTTGTTTATAAAAATAACTCAAACTTTTTGGTGATGTGTATGCATTAAGGTGGTTGTAGAAATATTTTTACGCCCTCAAAACCGATATTAAGCGATAAGAAAAAGGCATTTGTGAAACTCCAAATATACATTAAGTGTATGGAAGACAGAAGACATACATATGGACGTGACAAAATATTCCAAATAATCGCTTAAAAATCGGGCTAAATTTAATATTAAGGGTTACCCACCCGCTATTTTTTTTAGGGTTATGTTTTTGAGAGAGAGTATTTTGAAACACAATTTTAAAGACAAAAAATCTGGGACCTAGTTAGCCACTTTCAAAAAATTACTTTTTTTCATGCAATTTCTGTAAATTCATTTTTTTTAATTTATATTTTCTTAGCAACTTTTTTAAACCCTATTGGTTATGTTTTAAGGATTTGGGGTCGAACTCAAAATTTTTACAAATGTATTTTCCCCACTTATATACATATGTATTTATGTATGTCAAACATCAGATGTGACATAAAATAATGTAAATCAAATTTGAATCCCACTCGGGGCTCGGGGCGACAATAGGTTTGGTACTCCACGAATAAATGGTAATAAAATATTCTATAAATTTTTATAAAAAATATTTCTAAATTTTTCTTTATAAATGTGACTTTCTTTGCCCACGATATCGGAAGTGATGTCTTTAGGATTATGTTTCAGAAAGAACACTTTACAAGGCTCAAATCTAAAAATAATGGATTAAACGAAACTAAATTTTTATTTTTAAAACCTGCCGTGAGTTGACAATAAATTTTACATTTGGCTCTATTTATAACTACTTTGTCATTAATATATTACGGGGTGCTATGGTGTGACAACCCACCTAAAATTGGAGAATTTTTCTCATTATTTTTATATGAAGGAGCCTCGCAACGGCAAATATTCCTCCCTACCTATGCGGGACTCTCTAAATATATTCCTGATAAAAATAACTTTTAAAACATAAAACCACTTTGGTAACATATGACAAAAACTTATCCACAAATGTACATACATAAGTATATTGCCGACAAACATGTTCCAGCTAGATGGTACTGTCGCCACTGCTATTGTGGTTGCAGCAGCTATCACTGATGCTGATGAATTTTAATTTACAATTTCGAATTGCGCGTTTTTAATTAAATCATTTGAGAGACGATTACGCCACCTGGTCCAATCAACAATAAAACTCTTAATTTACTGAAAGAAGGAATGAATAAAAAATTGAACAAATAAATTATTGGCGAAATGTTGGTGATGTTGTGGATAGTGGATGCCACATCCGGCAACACAGGTGGGGGAGAGGGAGACACAACCAGGATTGCAAAACCACCTCTAACAAAATTTTTCACAATTAATTACAATGCAATTACATGTAATTTCAAAGCAGAAACAAAGGCACACACTAAAACAACAAAACTCCCATCCATTCAAAAACAAACACACAAAAAAGGTCAACAGTAGGGTTGAAGCAGGAGCAAACAGCTAACGTTGGCGCTGCGCCTGACACTCAAATAAGCGGCTTGACTTTTTTTTTCGAATTTTACTAGCGTTTTCGCGTATGAGTGTGGATACATCCGTGCATTTGTGTGGGTAGTCGTCAAACCGCTTTGGTCAGATCTTTAAAATAGAACAAATTTCCAATTATCATTTAGAAATTTCCAAATTTTTTCTTTTAATAACAATATTTGCAACATTTCATAGTTGCATCATTCCGGAGTTCACATGGTTAAAGCACAAAACAATTGTAAATATTACAACAATAATAAACCGCACCTCTTTGGCATTAAGTAAATTATATCTTATGACTATCGCACTCGGAATGAAGGGGGGACCGAGACTCAGTAGAAGTAAAATACCGTACAACCGCGGCTCCAATTTACTGGAGCAACACTACGAACGACACACTTGACACAACAGAAGACGACGTTTAACTGGCACTGGCGAAATTGGCGTCTGTTTGGGGCTGCTGCTGGATCGTTTTTTGTTGTTTAGTTTTGTTGTATTGATGGAGCCATTTTTGACAGTTCTTTGTAGAAAAAACATTCATAAATACAACAGCTGTGCTACCTGCTGCTATGCAGTGTTGCATGCATTTTATATAAAAAGTACTTTAAAAAGGTAGCATAATTTTTTAATCGTGGAAATAATTGTTAACACTTAACAATATTTGTCGCCTCTGAATTGGGACTAAAGTTTAGGGTTTCCAAAGGATTTAAAAAAATTAATAATCACTGTTTGTATAAAAGAAATATATAAAGTATGGTGTAGTACAAATATAAGAAGCTGTGAAATTACGTGATGCAAACAATATAAATCCACGTCCCAAATTTTACATTTGTAGCAATAGTACAAGGTATAGCGTTATAAGTATTTTTCTTTCATTAGGAGAGCCACACCACATTCTTCAATTAAAATGCAAATAATTCAGCTTTAAACATGGAGATAGCGGAGTAGTTTTTGGTTTGTTCAACAACACGTTTTGTGACCTGCGCAAAACATAACAAACTTGTTGCATTTCTTTTCATTTAGGAACAATGCTGCCGTAGTATACTAAAAACATGAAATAAGGAAAAAATAAAGGAGCCAACAAAATGTCGCACACAGGTAATTAAACATCAATGAACATACAACTAACATGGTGGAATAACTTTGTCAAACTCAAATTAATGCAACCGTGAAAGTAACACTGTCAGAAATCCACCAGCAAAGCAAAAGATTCTGACAACACGCTCTTTTAAGTATGAGTATGTGAAGCTAAGTACAACTGGGACGCGCGATTTTATCCAAATCCTATACGTTAATAGTGAGTACATAATTAGCACTACAAAATTTATCGCCGCCGGGGATTATATTGACAGCGGATAATCGTTGACGGTTTTCCATCACCCGTCCGTAATTTACTTAACGCATTACATTGAAAGTTATCAGGTGCCTGACTACTTAGTAGTCCCTAATTTTATATTTTCTAGCTCGAATAAAAAATCTGGCACCACTAAAAGTTTCATTAAAATTTTTAATAAAATATCGCTATGACTGCAATTGCAGACAAACAAAATAAAGTGCACGTTTTATTTGAAGGTTACTCCAAAAGTGATGATAACGACGTTAATTGCATGCGTGCGAACTGCACTTCTACGCTGATCCAAACAAAAAATGGACGCAACATTATTGTTGATACAATGACTGCATGGGATGGTGATCGCATTGTGGCAGCACTTAAAGAACATAGCCTAACGCCTACTGATATTCACATTGTAGTCTGCACGCATGGTCATTCTGATCATATTGGGTGCAATTTCCTGTTTCCCGATGCAGAGTGGCATCTCGTAGGGTCATGTATATCCAACCGTGATAAATATCTTAACTGGAATTTTACAAAATCAGCATTTCACATAGATGGCAAAGAGGTCGTTGTAGCTGCAACACCAGGTCACACAATGTCATGTGTTTCAGTGATAGTACGTGACACGAATTTAGGATCCTATGTTGGTATTTGTGGCGATTTGTTTGAGTGTGAGGAAGACATCGCTGATGAACAGAAGTGGTTGGAGGCTGGAAGCGAAGATCCAATGCTGCAACGAAAACACCGTGTCCGGATGGCAGAGCGTTGTTTGTTTATCGTACCTGGTCATGGCCCAGGCTTTAAGATGACCGAATTAAAGCGTGTAAAATTGCGGCATGATCTAGATTATGCATCAAAGAACCAAATACTACAAAGTAATTAAAGTCACACAATTTTTTGTCAAATTATTTAATTCACCTGCTGAGTGTTGCCGTTCGATAGCATTTATCAGATTGACAGTTCTTGTAATAGATCAATAGGACTCATGGATATATCGCTATGTTGTGTTCAGACCAATATATTTGCAAACACTCGAATCCTTAATTAAAATGGCTTAAAAGATCTGGATTTTAACTTTATGGCGTGGCTAGCTTGAATTCGTATGACAAATGGCTCCATTTACATGCAAATCATTTTTGTAGTTTTCTTCCAAGAATGCAAGCTCTGTGAGAGGAGAATGAATTTCAATTAATAAAATGAGACGATGTAAAGTGCCCTGGATCTACCTTTCTTTTCCAAATATTAGAATTGAATTAAGCAAAACTCAATAGTTAAAAATGCATTTACATTTGTTGCATCTTGTTTCATATATATACAAAAGTTATCTTCACTATATTTTGTTAAAAATTTTGTTGCATGAAATCTCAGTTTTTGTAAGGATAAAAAACATTTTGATAGCCTGATTTTTTGTATGGAAACTTATCTTTAAAATAAAAAACTTCACAGAACATCTCTTTTTATTAAGTTCTTAGCAAATTTTTCCATTTTGGATCGGTTTTTTAAGAAAAATATTTAAAACACATAATGTAGAAAAAGAGACTTCTGTAAAAATATAAAATTTTGAGCAAATAAAAATATATAAATAAACTATGCAAACTGTAATAGATTAAGTAGATAGAAACTTTGACGTTTTAATATTCGACTCTTGTCGTCTCTGTCGGTAGTTGCACTTGTCTTCGTGTCTTACAGAAGAAAATCTTTTGCTGTTTTTCCATATCCGAGTTCCATAAATTTATTTCATTTTTTAAATTGAAATGTATGTGCAAAAAAAGTCAAGAATCTTATTAAACCCAAACTAATTGGCAACAAACCCCATCCTAATGGACGTTGTGTGCTGTGTTTTTGTTGTGTGTGGAACTAATTTGATATCGTTTTAGTCGCCCTCACCTACTCCTCTCTCTTTGTATGTACATGTCATCTCTTGACACCACCGTTCATCTTTTTCATCAACCGCTGCCGATTCTTCCTCTATACAGGAAGAAGCAGAAGTGAAAAACTATTAAGTATACTAAAGAAAAAAAAAAATAAAGTTATCAAATAAAATAATGAATAAAATCAACCTAGCTTAAAAACAACCAAATTTTTACAGTGTATACAGTGAATAGTTAAATTGCACAGGAAAATACAACCCGAATCCAGTGCAGCAAAACATAAAAATGGGAGACTTAAACATCGACAGCATAATATCGAGACTCTTGGAAGGTATGCAAAAAAGTGACTTAAAATAAAAAAAAAAACATTTTTATAATGTAATATTTTTGCAAATTTTACTCATAGTTGTGGACAACAAGCCGTTTAACCGCTGTTTAAGCTTCGGGTCAAACTATTATTTTCCACCACACCTTTAGTTTTCCATATAGGTTGTTTTTGTAGTACGCCGTATTGTAAATATGCGGCTACTGTGTTACTAAAGAATAAATTCATTAGAAAATAAGTTTTCATTTCTTGTTACATACATATGTATATCTTTCCAAATCAGAGATATCTCAACAAAGTGATATCTCTCAGCTGATTTGAAAGTCAACAGAAAGTGCTTAAAAATTAATCAGAAAGACCTCAAATTAATCCCATTAGCATTAAAACTCTAAATATTATAAGCTCCAAGGTCTCATTTTAATTATTTTTACCGAAAGAACTCGAAATTGGTATTTGAATATATCCGTAGGAAATTTATTTCTTTCTTTTTGGACTAAATAAATTAAAACTGGTTCTTTTTTTTCATTTTATTCGGTTTTCTAAAATATTGTTAAAAAAAAGGTAGCGGAAAGTATTTTCTGCAACGATGTGAGTAATATTCGACTAGATGACCCTCGTCAATTCGAGAGATTGGCTTGGGTAAAAAATAAATGAAAAAAAAAGTAATGAGATTTGATATTTTTAAGTTACAATTAAATGTGCCAAACAAACAGAAATTGAACATAATTAATAGAACTTTACATGTTTTTTCGCTTCTAAAATTTGATTTTTTTTATACCTGGAGCAACATTTTAATTCGTTAATCTAATCTCTCAAAAGTCACATTGAACTATGCAACTTCATTATGTACGTTGTTAGCTGATCGCACCAAATATGTATATATATCACATTAGGCCTTAAATGACATAAGAGACAAAAAAATTTCGTCATCTACTGATTCTCTCCTAACGTGCCTATCTAACATAGTTTTTATCATTACCACAATCGACGTTGCTTAAGAAAAATGATGCCAGCACCTCGTATATAATTTCTTTCCACAAAGGTCTCCCACCAAGTCTATCTCTCTTGTGCTACCTCGACGCTGAACATTGAATTACAGAGGCGATTCGTTCTTTAGTCGTATGATTAAGTTGTGGAATATCTTACCAGCAAGCGTTTTTCTCTGCACTTTTGTCATTGGTAAATTCATAACAAATGTTTACGGCACTGTTTCATGTATCCTTCGTTTGTATTCCTATCAACCGTTTCCATTGACCGCTCAATGCCTTGTATGTATAGGGGGCATCCTGCTCGCCTAATTCGTCTATTGCTTATAGAGATGTAATGTATTAAAAATTCTTTTTGGAAAAAAGTCTCAAACAAAAATTTTTTTAGGTTTACGACATGAATATTTGCAAAAATATGCAAGAATTGTTTTGCCAATTTTACAACTTTTAAAACACCATATTCAGACTGTATATAGTTTAAAAGTTGTAGAAACAGAATTAAAAAATATTTTTGGAATATACATCAGGGGATATCATCAAAAAAAGTAATCTCCAATCAAAATATCATGGCACACTTGCTCTGTGTATGACAAAAACTAGGTACTTGAAATTTCAAACTTGTAGTTAACTATAAACATCATGATATGTAATTCAAAGAATATTATAGTTATCCATTAAAAAAATAAATAAAAACATATGTTTTTTTTATGTGTTTGTATGTTTAAACTTTAGAATACAGAGACCGTAACTATTTTTGATTTTAAAAATATTTTAACAAAAAATACGATTTTGTTTCTTAGGCTGCAATTTCATAAACTCGAGTTAAAAACACAATTTTTTTTATAAACTTTTCGATTGCAATTGGTTGGACAAAAGTTTAAACTTGTTTTGATTAACTATTTTGTGGATAGTATAAATTTAGACAAAACTAAAGTACATGCCCTATACAAGCTTACTAATGATGGAATGTTAACAATTAAAACTAAAATGTTAAACTTATACCCTGAAACCTTTTCGTTTGTATTTCCTAAAAAAACTGTTTTTAAAAACATTCTTAAATTTTATTAAAAATAATTTTCATGCCAAAAAACGTTTTAATTTATTTAACCCAGTACGGGGAGCCAGGCCTGGTAAAAATGTGCAACTATCAGAAAGTGAAATTCGTGGCTTATGCTTGAAGTCAAGAGAAATCTTTTTGTCGCAACCTATTTTATTGGAACTGGAAGCGCCACTCAAAATTTGTGGTAAGCATTTTACTCTTAATAATATATTAAAGATTAAATAAAAAACTTTCTTCTTAGGTGACATTCATGGGCAATATTATGATCTCTTGCGTTTATTTGAATATGGTGGCTTCCCACCAGAATCAAACTATTTATTTTTGGGTGATTATGTTGATCGTGGAAAACAGTCGTTGGAAACAATCTGTCTACTGCTTGCGTACAAAATAAAATACTCGGAAAATTTCTTTTTATTGCGCGGTAATCATGAATGTGCGAGCATAAATAGAATTTATGGGTAAGCAAATCTTAAATAATTCCTTTTTTTCTCTATTCATATATTTTTATTAACTGTAGCTTTTATGATGAATGTAAACGGCGGTATACAATCAAATTGTGGAAAACCTTTACAGATTGTTTTAACTGTTTACCTGTAGCTGCAATAGGTATTTAGAAGCTAGTTTTCTTAGAATTTGAGTACATAATTTATGACCTTTAATTTATTGCATTGTTTCTAGTTGACGAGAAAATATTTTGTTGCCATGGTGGCTTGAGTCCTGATTTGTCATCAATGGAACAAATAAGACGTATTATGCGTCCCACTGATGTACCAGATCAAGGCCTTCTGTGTGATTTACTATGGTCCGATCCAGACAAGGATACAATGGGCTGGGGAGAAAATGATCGTGGTGTGAGTTTTACTTTCGGCGCTGAGGTAAATTATTTAACTGCTATTTTACTATTTTCAGTAATTCATTTAATTATTCATAATAACTTGAAATCTTATATTGTAGGTTGTTGGTAAATTTCTTCATAAACATGAATTTGATCTGATATGTCGAGCACATCAGGTAGTTGAAGATGGTTATGAATTCTTTGCAAAAAGAAAATTGGTAACACTTTTCTCTGCGCCAAATTATTGTGGCGAGTTCGATAATGCAGGTAAGTTTTATTCGTGAAAAATATAAACTACGGATCTTTTTAAACTTCAACATATTTCGTGTTCGACCAACCAACTTCAGTAGGCACTTGAGAAAAAAATGTTCACTTAGAAAATGTAGCGCCAAAGACAGTATATTTAAGAGACTTCCCAGATTCCAATCAAAATTTTATTCAAAAACTCTATGTAATTTGGCGAAGAGAGATTGATAAGTCTCTAAAATGTAGTTGTCTCCGGCTTTAGCTCTGGCTTCGGACGAACTTCATGTGGATCGTCTTTAAGGCTTGCACGCCCACTTTTAAACAAACCAGTCCACTTACAAACCATTATTTATAAAGGCGCCGATTTACCTAACACATTTACCCTTTCGGTATGAATTTCCATTGCTTTTGAACCTGTTTTTTCAAAGAATTTTATTACTGCACGAAGCTCAATTTAATGCATTGTTAAAAAATGTACTGACATGTCAACTTTAAAAAGCTTGCAAACAAAGAATATAATGATAGATCGAAATGAAATTTGGGTTATGTTCTTATGAAAGATGAATTATTGGCTTCGAACTTTTAGTTCTGTTATTATCGAATAGATGGTGCTCCGCGAACTTATTGAACAACCTATATATTTGTGGAGTTCAAAGTAGTGCACAACTAATTTAATCCTCGAAAATAAAAGTATTTTCCTGTAATTGATGAATCAAAGGTAAAATTAAATAATTTATGTTTAAGTAAGTACTGCTACAAAAAGATTTAATTATAACTATTACAGAAGAACACTCTTGTTTTAATGACATTTGCTTCGTGAATGGTTACGGAGTGCAGTAAATTTGAAATTTTAACTTTCTTTCTCCAGTGATTTGATTGAAGAACGCTGTATAATAATATAATATGGCTATTGAATTGTTTAATAACAAAAATCTAGTGAAGAAATTATTTACCCTTTTTGAGAAAATTACCAATAAATCAATTTAATCACGCATAGTTGCCTAATTATTAGTATATCGAACACATTTTTAATAAACCTTAACTACTTTTATTATTGTTATACTTTACATTTTTTTTTTTAGGAGCAATGATGTCAGTGGATGATACATTAATGTGCTCTTTCCAAATACTAAAACCAGCAGATAAACGAAGGTTTGTCTACCCAAACTTTAGCAGCTCGGGGCGGCCATTAACTCCGCCACGCGGTGCAAATAATAAAAATAAAAAGAAATAAGTTTGGATAGATAAACTCAATCTTTGCATGACTTGGTCCTGAAACCTTTCAAAATTGTTTGATATGTCTGTCTACGTTCTATTTTTTATGTCGTCTCGAAGAACATCAACAAGCAAAGACATGCAAAAAACGTTACCTAACCTTTTTTAAGTTTTCAAAGCACACATACATATATTTTATAAATGAATTTTTGTTTATGTGGTTATCAGTTTAAGTAAGTTTTAAAGTTATTGCAAAGTTTAGTTATAAGCAAAATAAAATGTAAACCAAAAAGGCAAACTAAACAAATGATACATATATAAAAACAATGTTATAACAAAAAAAAAAAAAAAGAAAAACTCAAAAAACAAAACAAACTAGCATATTAATAATCATACGATGTAATGTATTTAAAAAAATGTACATTTGGGGGAAAAAAAATTGAGAGACAACTACACACTGGCACCCAAACAGCACACTACAGTACTCCATATATGACATTTTCAAAAGTAAATTGTTTCAATAAAAAACCAACAAAATAAAAAAATAATGTAAGTTTAAAAATAAATTGTAGCATATAATTGGATGAGATGGGTGTTTTCATTTACTACATTTGATTGATTTTTCAAAAATGAAAATTATACTAACGTAGAATCCAGGATCGTTTTATTAGTTTTGGAGAAATATTTAGTCTGTAAGTGCTCAGAGTTGAAACTTTATAAAAGAGTAGAATATCATCGAAAAATTCTAAAAGTGTTAAAACCTTAATGAAAGTCTAATGCTGTCGAAAAAGGTATAGGTGGTGAAATAAAATAAAAAGTCTCAAAAAATCGAGAAAAAAGTTTCAGTATCACTAAATTTAATTAGAGGTAGTGAACAAATTTCATTACTAAATTTAGGGACAGTAAATATAAACAAATAATAAAATTTAGTAGTGGTGAACATTTTTCACCACCACTAAATTTAAATAAATTTTTATTCTATGGTATCGGAAAACTAGATTAAAATTCTTGAAATATCAAAAAAATCAAAACTAAAAAATTTCAAATAGTGTCGAAAAAGAAAGCATTGAGATGAGATAAAGCAAAATATTACAATTATTTGTAACGCCCTGTGTATGTCAAACTGTCAACTCTCAGAGGCAGCACCAACGAGTTACCCGAAATATTCTCCCACAAAATTGGTCTATGCCACTTTTTTTCTTACTCTCACATAAAAAAATTGGTGATCATGATCCTAAATTTGTTCTTTGTATGAAATGAACGGTATAAGGAAATTCGCTAAAAAAAATAAGACCGTCAGTCACAATTTCTTTCAAGTTTTCTTTGTTCTCTTTTGCTCTTTTTATACTCAGTCGGATACTGTGAAACAAAAAGAAAACTTTCTAGTGAAACAAAGTCTATTTCCGACCCTTTTAGTTTTATCTTTTTTTTTTGAAAAGAACTCGACTTTGAAGAAAACATTTTTCGTGCGTAAATTGGGTTTAAGGTATTGTAAATTTGACAAAACTCTTGAAACAATATTATTGTTGGATAGTGTGATTTATAAATATGTATTGCACAAATAAATCTTTCTGATTTGATTAATTTACTTTGTGTGAATTACAATTAAAGCTAATTTTTTCCTTGAGAGATTTTCGGCTATGTTTGACGTGTAAAAAGCTTTCGTTTATTACAACATCTAAACATTTTTTATTAAGATTGGCATATTAGGCACTTATTACAATGGACAGCATAATGTTCATTGTAGGGTGTCTGAAAAGAATTCTTAACCTTGCTCTGATGTAAATATGCTAAAATAACACTCCGCTTTGGCGCTTTGGAGTCTTTGAATATTGTGCTACGCAGTACACTTGTGATTTTTTGCGTTACGATGCAGGACACAGAGATATGTAAATATAAATGAATATATGAGACGTTCCACGCTAAATCGGACATGATTTTCTTTTAGCACTGGTTGAGACGCCTCTATGATTTTTTTTTTCAATTCAAAAAATTTTCTCATTCATAAATAAACAGCAGATACTTAGGGCTTTAGTTTTTTTGGAATTTTAAAAATTGTTGCACCAGACGAAAATTATATTCTTTCATGATGAAAGCTATAATTTGTCGTACTTTTCAAACGAATTAAAAGGTACTTGCTAGTGCACGTTGGAAGATTTTTGTGAAGACCCTATGTTCTGTTTATTAAGGACACAAGAGCGAGATTGGTATAAAACACACGGGGTCATTATTCTGTCCAATATACTCATTTGTGCTGTCTACTGTTAGCTTAATTTACCCACTGTTTATAAAGCAATCATATAGTTGGAGCGGGGAATGTGATCGCTGATGGCAATAAAATAAGTACCACAGTACAATAAAGAGTCGTATGTAAGGTACGACGAAAATCTATGTTGTAAATTGAAGTATGTACACGTCTAAGGTATTCAATGTCGTTATATTTTAAAGATAATTTCGTTAAAATATCATGGGGAGCTTAGCTTGCAGAATTCAATCCGAGATACGTAATATCGGTTGGCTTTACAAATCGGGCTGAAATTTAGGAAAGGTGGCGATAATGTTGTTCTCCAGGTAATTGTTATTAGCTTATTTGAATAGAGCATAGACTTAACGTTGCTTCAAAGAAAAATATCAAAGAGCAAAAACAAATGATTAGTTAATTTTCACTTCCTCAAAGATTTGGCGAATCATCACCATCAGCTGTCTTAGAGCAGAGTCACCACTCCTTCTGTACGTTACAAGCGCATGGGCAAGATGAATACACTCTTTGTATAACAGAATGATTACCTAAATAAGAAAAGAACCTACAAAACTTTTTCACGGAAATTGTTAACATGCATATTAACAATATAAATACAAATACACCGACACTGAAAAAACAAACAGTTAAATGGACAATATTCCTCAGCGAGTCATTGACTTCGAACAGAATGGGATATAACTACATAGTAATCCATCAGGGCCATCAAAAACAAGGCTCTTTGTAACACTCCAATTCTCCAGAGTAAGAGGGTTTTGGGAATCACCGGCACCGCTACATTACATCCATCACTACAGCACACACTGCAAACACTACACTCCTTTTCTACATTTTTATTTTTGGTAGGCTTTTTAGCATATTGAAATAAAATTCAACTTCATTGCACAAAGTTGTTGTTCATCTAGTTTGAGCAAAAGCCGAAGGCAAACTTAAGAGCTTAAAACCGATTCGATACGATACAATACAATTTCAGCAGCAGATTTGGACAGTTTGTATATAAACGAATCCAAGTTTTACATCCCGTTTAAATCGTACTGATAAGTCATCGCGAGAACAGTATACGAAATATAAGCGCATGCGCAACTTTAACAGCATTATCGTTTGACGGTTTAAAATTTAACTAAAAGATTATTTGATTTAAAATCAAATAATTGGAATTGTACAACTAATTTTAAAAATTCGATAAAAGAAAAAAAATATTGTTGTGAAAATGCGTAATGTTTATAATTTAATTTGCGCTTCAGTGATCATATTTGTTATTGTACGATCGATAGTATGCAGTAAAGATTTGCGTAAGTACCTACTACAGTTACTGGATACCTCGTCTAGTGGTAATATGACGGAGAAACACAAGGCGTAAAAACTAAGCTTTTGCGTATGCTGCAATATAAAAAGTTTTGTTTTTGATTTAGTTTAAAGAGGTTTTTTGCCTTTAATATCATATTTAGCTTAATTACATATTGGCTGTTTGGATATCTACGATATACTGCATAGAGCAGGCCAAGTATTATGCAATTATGAAACAAAAAGCTTTTCTTTAAAACACAACTTTTTTATTGTTAATGTAAATTTTATTATAATTTTTGCATTATACTTGTGTAACAATGTCAATTGATTGATTATATTAATTTGGACCTTCTACGCTTTACGAAAATTGGTAATTAAGATGATTAAAAACGACTCCATAAAATAGAATAAAAACTATAGCATAGTTCCGCAAAAAAAATCTTATGAAAACTTTCATAAATTCATTTAACGATGTGAAACGCTTTAAATTTGTGTGTTAGAACCCTTCTTTGCCTTCAATCATTTTTTTTTTAACAAATATAGTATATCTATGTTAGAATAAACTATTTATTTACACTGAGAGTAAATCATACGTTCTCATGGAATGTGATATTTGAAGAGGCGATTTAAAGTGGCTAGAGCGGCTAATTATAGGGATCGGCAAATTAAAAAAAATGTTATATAAAATAAAATATGTAAAAAAATATTCTGTCAATTTTACAATCAAACAAGGTTGCAAAATTGATTTGCACAGAAATATTTATTACATCACTAAATAACTAACGAAAATCAGTTTACTTTTTAGTAAGCTCAATATATGTACGTTTGTGGCTCAAGTTTTTACACTGTCAAGCAAAGCTAAATCAAAAAACAAAGTATATCTTCATATATGATACATACCTATACATAGCTTTTTAAGTTTTTTGCCAGAATGGTGTTCTTAATTTTCTGCGGGAGCATACGGCCTTCACAAAACTCTTCCAGCGTTCACGGTCATTGGCGAGTGACTTCAATTTCTCTCGATCATTTCCTCGATTCCTGAATTTTATATTTCAGCGATCAGTTATAGGGTCATAATGGTGAAATAATTTTTAAGTAAAGAAATCTGAAAGCATTTTTGTTCGCTTAATATTTTTATTATTATTGCTTACTAGCTTCTAAAAAATCTACGTATTCGGAGTATGCGTCCTTCGTACGATAAAATACTCTGATCAACTACAAGGTGTAGGTTTGTGAATGCCGAAAGTTTGCCTATAAATTGATTGTGCACCCATTTACTTTTCCCAAGTTGCTTTAGCGAATTTGTCGTAAATTTTGTTTTAGCACACAAAGGGACGGACAGCATGAGATACTCATAAACAAAAATGGGTCAAGCAAACTTCTACTTGCTTACCTTATTGTTTTAGTGATATACATATCACCGGTATGGTTTTAAATTAACGATGTCGTTCTTTTCACTTTTCAGGGTAGCAAGAAACAGTATGAAATTTAACAATTGTGATTTGATGTTTCTGTGATTAAATTATCATTAACTTTAAAAATAAACACAATTGTATAGCATTCATTGTATTATTTTGTATGGAAATTAAAGGACTTTTCAGAAAATTTCCAAATATAGTGCAAGTTCATTAAATTGACATGACCATACCCATACGTAGCAAAGTTGAAGCCTCGTATTATGACGCTGCTCAAATAAGTTATATCATATGAAGAACTTATGGTTGAACGAATGAACTTTTCTAATTATTCCGTCCCCGCGGATATTAATTTTGTCATTCAACTTGTAACGCATAGAAGAGTCAGGAATAAAAAAGTGTATAGGTATATTCTTGTTCATCGTCACCTCTTGATTCGATTTGGCCATGTGCGCCTGTCTATCTGCGGAAATAACGATTAAGAGCAAACAGAGCAAGATAAACTGATGAAATTTAGTACACCACATTAAATCATAGATAGTTAACGGATACGCCTACCTTCTATACAAATAATCCATTAATAACAATAAACTTTATTTAAAACAATGCAACGAAGACTAAAATTTTAAAAATTAATAACCACGTTAAAAATATTTTTTGGTCCAAAAAATATAAATATAGATAAAATTAAATGGAAAATCTGATATCCATTTTAAGAAGACTTTTTGGACTGTGCTACGTTTTTTAAAGACCCTTTACAGATTTCATTTTGAGCGAAATTACCTTTTATGTAGGTTAAATTTTTTAAGTCTTTTTTTTTTTTTGTTTGTTGTTGCTCAAGCCATTTCATGTCAAATCTTTGAGTTCTTTTAAAATGATGTTTAGAAGAAATTTTCTTAATGAGATCGGGAAATATGTACTTAATTTTAGGCATATACTATAAACAAGACAATTTAAATCATTTTCGTAAGCTTATTGCAGATTTATCAAATTTGCACTGCGTATATTGCTACAAAAATACGGTTTTCAAGCACTTTTTTGGAATATAAAAAAATATTCGTATAATGAAATAAAAAATTTGTTTTGATGCATTCAAGCTAACAAACATAAGCAAAAATTCCAATGAAATAATTCATTGTTAATAATCACTATACCTTGCATCTTGCTAATTTATTTATTTTATGCACTCTTTAAATTTACCCTTTAGTAAATATTTTCAAAAAATTTAACTAATTTACATTATACATATCTTTTACAGCACATTGAAATAGTTTGAATTTTTCTAAACATATGCCCTTTACAGATATTTTAGCGAAAAGCAATTTGGTGTAACTGATTAACCTGTACTACCGCATATTTCACATGCCGTGCATAGCTAAGTCATTCGGTTACTAAGATAGTAATGTCATCGCGGAGACCAGTTTAAGTCGCCTATTCAAATTGGCATACCACAAGAGAAGGTTGGTTATTCCACTCTGACCAATATTTTTTATATGTTAACATGTCTCATGAATGTCAATATATCAGATACGGAGAATCGAATACCTTCAATTAAACTAAATAACTTCCTTCCTTCCGTTCATAGTATAAAAACAGGCTTTGTTTTTATTTTATCTGCATATGTAGAATGTACATACATATGTATATCTCAACTATGCGGCAAAATTGCCGTAGGTCAAGAAAGCAATGCACAGACGCTGGCTGCTTCATTATCATGGTGTGTTTTACAACTTGACATTGATCTTATATTTTAATGTTGACGAAAAATATAACCAGTTTAACGACCCGATGTTAAAAACCAAAGATGAAAAAGAGCGTTTTATTTCTTAGCAACTATTTATTAAGTATTCGAAACACGTAATTTGGACACATACATACATGCATACATATAATGGGTGTATCAATGAGAGCTTAAGATGGTTATCTGAAAGTATTCACTATAAATTTGTTTCACATTGTGAACATACATATCTCATTCGCAGCTGTATTACTGTATTGAAGAAAAATTGATGGTAGGGTCATCATCAGCTGTTTCTTTTGTGCACAAAATAAAATTCATGTTTCAAAATGTTATAACGAGTGAAATAAATAAAATTGTGGAAATTTTTAATTATGAATATACGACGTATAACGTCTTGTGAATATATGCTATTTTCACTAAATAAAAGTTCAAAGTGTATTTAAAAAGTAAATTGGGTAAATGCAAATCATTGATAAGATCGCTTCATTCAAAGGATTGACAGAAAACACGGTTCAAAGCCGCTAAGCACTAGTATAATTCATATTTCTCGTAGTACTTTTTGAGAGCCCACCCAAAACGAAATTTTAAAAATGTTTTTCAATGTCCCATTGTCAGGATTACCAAGCGGCCAAGCCTCTATTGCATGTCAAAGCCGGGGAATTGAAAAATTTTGGAAAAAGCAATTACGTAGAGGATTTTTCGGCAAAAGCCGCTAATTGGATGATTTTTCTTATATGTATGTTCCAACATACATACATTTTTTTTAACGAGCAAAAAAAAGTTAACTTTATCTACAAAAATAAATTTTGGTGATTAATACAGCTTGGGGGGTAGCAAAGCATTCACATTCAGAGAAAAGTTGTAATTTTTTAACGGTTGCTTTTTCTGTTTGTTTTGTTCTCATCTTGATTTGAAAAGAGCGTATCGTGTTTTAACTAAGAATTTGAAATAAGGAAATAGTTAAACATTTATTAACATTTAAAATTTTTTCTCTTTTATTACAGCTAGCAATTTCGACAAGTGCAAACGTGATGAAAACTTTGATAAATGCTTAGTGGACGCTGTAAATAAGGCAATTGTTATCTTAAAAACAGGTACGTTAAATTGAAAAATAATTCCAATATCTCAAAACTTAATGACTAGGAGGAAAGTATTGAGCAAATTTGTACTATAATTTTCAACTAATTTTTATTACAACTAAATTTTTCATTGCCATTGTTTATAATTATATATTCATAATTCCAAGAAAAAAAAAATAGCTTGTGTGAACACCCCATTACTGTCCCATTGATATGAGTCTTTTAAAAAAAAGTTGCTGTTAATCCCATTTCAGACGAGACAATGATTGCTAGAAAGCTGCAGAGCTTGTTGTCAAAAAAGAGGTAATAAAGTGGGAAGAAAGGCATGAGAAAAATTAATACAACGTTCTAAAGACGTAGGATGAGACTTGAATTGTTTATATCCATTTTTTATATGCAATCCAACAATAACAGTTTTACTTCTTTGTGTTGTAAAATTGCATCCCATACGATACATCATAACAGTTGTTACTAGTCCCCTTTCACATTTACCGATTTTTTTAAACATTTTGAAGTTGTTGCGTGTCTCAACTGAAATGTCAACCCCTTTCTTTTATTCCTCTCGCCTAGACAAGGCAAAAAAAAAGTATCCCGAGAAATTGCTTAATGTGAAAGCCGACTTCAATATTCAAAAAGTATTAAATCGACTTGTTAAATTACATGAATATCGATCATGGCTATCAATTCATTATAATCATTTAATTTCTTTGTTTCTTTAGGTAACAAAGAATTCGGGATTCCTCCTTTAGAGCCATTGGCTGTAAAATCGCTTGTTATCGACGCAGGAGTTGCGCCAATTAATTTGAAGCAATCGTTAAAGGACATACTTGTTCATGATATGATCAGCACAAGTAAAGTCTTACGTTATAGGTAATTTAAAAACTTTTGTAAACTATATTAATAACTGTTATAATTCGTTTTGTTTTTCAATTTCCTAGAACTGATCTATCGAAACATCTTATAATATGCGATAGCAAAAGTGATCGTATCGAGATGGTTGGTGACTATACAATGTCCGGTCGTATATTATTGCTGCCCATTACTGGTAAAGGAAAGGCAAATATAACGTTGGTAAACACCAAAATTGAACATCGTTTAATCGGTGAGCCCTTTGAAGAGGATGGTGTAAAATATATGCGTCTAAAAGAATATAAAGTCGAGTTGATTCCAAAGCGTGTCTATATGCATTTTGAAAATTTGTTTAATGACGCTCTGTTGTCACGAACAATGAATCGTTTTCTTAATGATAATTGGGAGTTGGTTTTTAATGAACTAAAGCCAGGTTATGCAGAAAGCTTTGGTATTATATTTCGTGAATTATCTAATAAGTTATTCGAAAAGATTCCATTCGATACGATATTTCTTAGTTAAAGTGTAAAATAAACTTAAATAATAGAGAATTTATGTTATCACCATATTAAGTTATTGTTAAAAATTACAGAGAATAAAGCATACATAGATGAAAAATAAGTTTTGATCCATCCTAAATAAATTTCTTAGTAGTTTTATTAATATACAAATAATAATAAAATTAAAATTATAAAATCGTTATAAGTTTTTCAATTCTTCTTTTCATCAAGAACGGCAACACGTTAAAGTTATTTGTTTCCATATTATTTTAGATTCTTGCATCGCCAGGTTTGAGAATTTGAAAGGAATGAATTCCCGACTTTCCCACAGTAAAATTATTTATAATGAAATTTTAATAAGTAATATTTTTTTTTTTGGAAAAAAATGTACAGGACCTATTTTTCTTTTTTGTTTTCTTTTTTTTGGCTGCAATTTCAAAAAAATAGTTCATACAATCGTCCAACATTTTATTTTCGTTTTTTAGTCGGCAATATTCAATTATTTTTGTATAGGAAAATCTTGACCTATTTTTTCTCTTTTTTTTGCACCTTGCCGCATAGGAAAAAGATTTGAAATCTATTTTTTCAGCGAGCACGCTCATGTCATCGTAGCCATATTGAATGTTTCAATTTTACCGCACGACGCCGCGTACAAGTACCTTAGTCATGCGGACATCACCCACCACCAATAGCTGTATTTCTTACACAACAACCAATAGCAGAGCTAGGGTGACAAAGGGGGCATTTCATTGAGATTTCAAAATAATGTTAAAATTATAGATTTGTATCGATAGCAGCTTGAAAATTTTAATGTGACATATGGTTTTGAATATGAGATGATTCGTGTGTAACCAAAATCCGATGATCTCTTTTTTTGTTGTTTTTTTTTTTTTTGATTATTGTGCATATCAATTTTTTTATGAAAATTCCCAATATTTATACTATACATAAATATTCCATTATCTTATCGTTAATTTTCTTCTCATGTAAATAATTTGACTTAAAACAAGTGGCGTGTGAACAGCCTTACTGTTATTCCCACAAGACAAATTGCAATGTAGTTAACAACACTTAACAGCATGCTACAACATTTTTTTATAACTACTTTTACTTGGTAACAAATAGTTAATAAAAATTTAAGTAATGTAATGTATCGTTTTAAGTTTTAAACTTCAGTTTACAAAATAATATATGAATTTTTTGTTGAAAATTATTCACATTCGTTACATAAACTAACAATGTTGACAGGGTGTTACAAAATTAAATGCGTCCTGAAAATTCGCAGTTAAATGTGACGAAAATCAAGCAACGACAACCCCTGACAGAAACTTCGCAACATTTTGCTGCTATTGTGGTAGTAAATCGGAGCGGAAAGTACTTTGAAATTCGCTTAAAATTAAAAAACTTAAATAATTTAAATTTTAACTTTAATACTGATTTAAACTTATTATTTGATGTGATAAAATAAAACGTTTCGCATTGAATGAAACAAAATAAATAGAAAAGTTACAACTGGCACCAACAAAGACAACATGAAAAGTTGCCAACATTTGTACCATGAAGAAGACGATAACTTGAACTTTGAATAAAAACGAAAAAATTAAAAGAAATAAAGAAAATATGAAACAGAAATTAAAATAGACTTGCACTTTTATTAAAGTTTATTAATTCAAAAAAAAAGTAAATAAAATACAAAACTTTTTATAAAAAGAACTTTCAACAACCATGAATCCAACGCGTATAAATACAGCAGCAACAACACCAACAACAACAGGTTCAAAATTAATTAAAAATGAATTTCGTTATTTACCATTAATGGCCACGACAATTGATGGCGTTGGTCCAATGCCAGCTACAGGCGGTGCTTATAATCTTCCTGCCGGATCAACTACTGCGATTGCGACATCATCCGGTTCCCTGGTGCACGTGATTCCTGTGCAGTTGGCAGCACCAGCGACATCGTCTGCCATCAGTGCAGCTTCAGTTAATTTAACAAATTTGGGAATGAATTCTAGTCCAATGGCATCACCTTTAAGCATTCCAACAACCCCGACAGCAGTAGATGGAAATGCAGGCATGCAAGCACAGACGCATGCCATACCATTAGATATTGTACAGCAGCCCCTCAACCACCAGACAGTTACCACTGGCTTACCTCTTTCTATCCCTACATCTGAATCAATTAATATGGATGTCAGTGAAAGCGCTGCTGCCACTGGACCTGTAAGAAACGTTGGTATTTTACCAGCATCATCATCATCCATCATCAGTCAGGGAACTCCAATAAATATTGACAACGTGTCTTCGACCGTAACATCATCGTCATCAAGTCAAGCTGCAGGTAAGCAATATCACCATATTAGGCTGGGTCATTTGTAATTCGGCAAGCACTTCAGGGTGCTACTATTATTCTTTGACGATTGTCTAAAGCGCATTATGTAATGCGTGCAGTTTGCTTTAATTTTGTGTTTTCTTAATTTAATTTTTTTTTAATTAACTTTTTGTTTGAAATAAAAGTGCATTCATATAAATTTTATTTTGATTTTGGCATTTTTATACTTTGACATGGGTATTAACAAATTATAAATTAATTTCTTTTGCAAAATATTTTATAGTGCGTTCCTCATGTAGTTTGCGCGTGTATCTGTAAGTAATCTGTGTGTATACAGCAGCGTAAATCAATTCCTTAACTTCGTGGTTTAACAAAATTAAATGCAAATTTTAAATTTGGTTTCTGCTTAGTTTTCCAACTAACCGTAAGTTGAAATTCAGTGTATCCAATAATAGAGTAGAAATCTAAAAAAAAAATTTGCTTTGAAAACAATTGGCAGTTATTGTCAAATAATCAGAAGTAATAAGTAATTTTGATGATTTGACGGAAGGTAACAGAGTCTGAGTCTGAACTTTCCGGTAAATGATATTTTTGAGGTTGAAAAATCTTGTATACCTATTTAGTCGCAGAAAAAAGAACAAAACTGCGGAAGCTATAATTTTTTTATTTATTAGAAATAACTCTAACTTTACTAGACCTTCGAATAAATTTACGACACTGCGTCTCAAAAATGTATTATTCCCCGAAGACATTAGATCCCGTTCCCCTCTGATTTGATTTTTCCGCGGAATGAATAGTGTTATTGAAATTGCAAAGTCTTATAAATTTATCCGCCCTGGTTTTGCTTTCTAAAATTTTTTTCCATCTTAATTATATTATATTCCTAAACCCTAACATCTAAACAATCATCATTGATATTATCTCCAACAGTTTGGTGAACGATACACAGTGGACGATAAAAATTAAGTAGTTAGAGCACGGATATCACCACACGCAACAACATCACTACTGTCCGTAGTCAGAACCAAGTGAAGCTACCGTCCGTAACATTTTGTAATACAGCTCTGTTGAACCACAAAATTTATCTTATTCCCTAGATGTTGAAATAAAAATTGAAAAAGCTATTCAAAATCTTCACATAGTGAAATTTGTTTTTCATTGATGTTTAGTAGCGTCCTTCATGCTATTTCACCTAATTTTTATATTTTTTCTCTCTTACCAAATTCGGCAGAAAAATCTATGTTTTTAAGCGAATTCTTGTGAAACTAATTTGTTGAACAGCAGTGTATGTACATAAATATATTTATTTATCGAATTCATGGTCTTTACTAAGTGGACCCCTATACTTTCTTTCTTGCCCAAGTGATACCCGAAAATAGCAAATTACTACCTAACTACTTTTGTTCTACTTCTACTTTGAAATTTTTATTTCAGTTACAGCGCCTGCTTCTTTTATTATTCCAACATTAACGACTTCAATGGCAACATCATATTGTCAAATAAGTAACGATTTGCCTTCGCATAATCTAAATCATGAAATGGTAAAAAAAATTGTTATTAGCGCTAATACAACACATGCCACTAATACAACAACAGCAGCAATATCACTTATCAAGACTCAATCACCTAAACAACAGCACCAATTGAATGCATCGACTTATAAAAATCAACCAATATTAAATCCAACACATTTGAATACAGAAGAACAACCTTCTGTTTCAACACCTCAACAGCAAAAATCAGCGCCGCCGCCACTAAAACTCCAGTTCACAGCTTCCACAACTCAACAGTTGGAACCCACTCTAGCTCAAGCTGCACACCAAATGGGTTTTACATCAACCACCAATAATATAAAGCAACCGATTTCAAGCAATTCATTGCAGTTAAAATCAAATGTGGTCAGTACTACTACAACGGCAACTATGCCTACAGTTTCATCCATTGATGTCGGATTGGAACCGAAATCTAGCATTTTAATGAAAAATAACAAAAAAGACTCTAATAATACTGATGCATCAGTTGTAAAGAAACCATCTGAGCATGCAAACGTTACTTTAGAGAAAAATATCGCTCCCAAATTACAGGAAGCCAAAACCTTAAAGACTGAAGAAAAAAAATTGCCGGCAACGGAGCAAAAGCAGGAATCTTTACTTAAAAATATGCAACGCGTTGTTAAGGAGTATACAAGTCCACGTGCAAAACGTTCTAAATCACTTAATATCGCGACTGTCTGGGATTTGGCAACAGAGACAACAACTGTAACAGCAACTGAACGACGCTTCTCGTCACCTGACACACAGCACAAAACAGAAGTAAAACCACATAGCTGCAGCACGAGCTCACAAAAAAAGAACGAAACAACTTTTGTACTAATCGACGACGACGACGATGATGATGGAAACATTAACCAGGAATTGGCCGGTTTCGATGAAGAATATTTGGATGATACAAGCTCATCTGAAAAATCATCTAATGCAAGTGAATTTAAAAATGAAACTGTTACAAAGGAAACATGTAAAAAAGATACCAAACTATTGTCGACAGCGTTAAAAGTTAATGAAAATTCAGATAAAAATGAGAATATGGCAGAAATTCCAGAAATTAAGAAACATAGAGTGGCAATCATAGATTTTGAAAAAAATACTGTAAAGTTGAAAGAAGCTAAACCGAAAATATGTGTTAATAGTTCAGATATTCCTATTTTGAATGAACCGCTTGTAAAATGTAAGCAGGGAATTGTGGAGAAAACAAAAATAACCATTGGCAAAGATTCAACTAATGAGAACCAAGAGCTTCAGCATAGTGAACCACTAGATAAATCATTATTTTGTGATGAGCAATTACTTATTACATCTTCTTCTACATCAGCATCATCGACGTCTTCAACATTCTTAAAAAATATTTCCATCAACGAGTCTCTTAAAATTAACACTCCAACAGCTACAAAATCGCCCATAACTAAATCATCAGCTACATCTTCTTCGTCGTCGTCATCATCATCGACAACCTCATCATCATCGGCAACCTCGTCGTCATCATCGTCTTCAGTACCGGCTACCGCTGCTCCTGCAAACTCTGCTTGTACTAGTTTTGATACGAAAAGTATTGATATCAATTCCTACTCAACCGTACTTGGTATGCTTTCAACATTCAATATGATCTCGTGGAAGGAGCGTATTGGTACTGCACGTGGCACCAACTTACGATTTCAGCTAAATGAGTTTAATTTGCTGCAAGTTTATGAACGTTGCCAACCTCGGTATCGAATTCATACTGCTTATGAAAAGCCCATATATGAACGTGAATCATATAGCAAAGGAAATGCGGAGCCATTATTATATTTGTGCCGTCGCTGCAATTGCCATGGTCCAGCTTGCGACTTTTTGGCTCCAGGTATGTTAATATTTTAACAATAATTTTTAATTAATAACTACTAAAAATATTTTACTATTCATTCATTATTTACTTTCACTTTTAGAGTTTTGTTCGCTAGAATGCCTTAAACGTGATACTCGCAAACGACAACGTGATTTTGTTGGTACAATGCGTAAACGTCCGCGTAAAGACACAATAGCTACTACTGCCCCTACTGCTACATCATCAGCTACGCAATCTGCAGCTCCGTCGTCTTATTCAAATAATTCTTCGTCGCTGCTAGTTCGGCGTTCGGTCTTCCGTTGGTCGACATATCTTACTGGTAAATTTGGGGAAGATGCCGCACCAGTTAATCTCTTTTTGAATCCGCTTCCCACAGGATCAAATAATTTTCATATTGGAATGAAACTTGAAGCGATTGATCCTGAAAATTGTTCGCTTTTCTGTGTGTGTACAGTTCTTGTAATACGGGGATATCGTTTAAATTTAGGATTTGATGGCTACGATCGAATGTATAACTTTTGGGTAAATGCTGATTCAATGGACATCTTTCCACCGGGTTGGTGTGCTAAAACAAATCGTATTTTACAACCACCCAAAGGACTTGATGCCGCAATCTTTAATTGGCCATCCTATTTTGTCAAAGAACAAGCTATACCGGCACCACGTCAATTATTTACACACTTGAATTCCTCATCGTTACCATCACGTAATCCATTTAAGGTAAGTGAGAATCCGATCAAGGTACATGTATTATGACGAACCTTAAATAGTAATTTTAATGCTGACGCCCGTAGAATGGTTGAAAATTTCTTTAAATGCATTACTAACCGAACAGCAATTTTTTCCATATAAAAATAGATGGAAAAGTAAGTTTATTTTTCAATTGCTGTAATTTCCCAAAAAAGTGAAATTCGTTCGTTAGTTTTTTTAAAATTTTTTCACTTTCACTTTTATTTGCAAAATTTTGATAATTTTCATCAAATAAATGTGCTTGCTTACATAAAAGCATGGTTTATGTTTCCACAAGTCACTGCAGCACCCAATAGAAACGCGCAACTATCAAAACAGCTTCATAATTATTTGTTAATACATCCCGAAATATGCATTTAGTTGATACTTATTTATAATTCTAAAACCCGATTCAACTACGTTATCCTTTTTTGAAAATTAAATATCAATTTCCGTATAACGGCCAGCGTGTATTCGAATCTGTGGACAGCAATAAAGAGTAGAATAGATAATAGTAAATAACTTTGAATAAAGACTTTGGTAGTTTTGAGTTTAATGACATCATTAATAAGTCTGATTTACAGTACAAATAATACTAAATTAAACTACAAACAATTGTATTTTGTTTCTTTTACAGGTTGGCATGCATCTGGAAGCTGAAGACTTAAATGATACCGGCAAGTTGTGCGTAGCCACTGTAGCTGACGTTCTCGATGATCGTATACGCATACACTTTGATGGTTGGGACGATTGCTATGACTATTGGGTTGACACAAATTCACCCTATATACATCCCTGTGGATGGCATGAGGGCAGACATCAACTGGTTGTACCACCTGACTTTGATAACAGTGGATTTTCTTGGCCGGATTACATTAAGGAACATAGTTCAAATTTGATAGCACCAGCTGAAATTTTTGCCGCACGTGATCCTATTGATTTTAAACCAAAAATGAAATTGGAAGTTGTTGATCCACGGAATCCCATGCTAATACGTCCTGCCACAGTAGTAGCGCGTAAAGGGCATCGTGTTAAAATACATTTAGACCAATGGCCTATTGATTATTGCTTTTGGCTCGAAGATGATAGTCCTGATTTACATCCAATTGGTTGGTGTGATACTACTAGACATGATTTGGAACCACCACCTGGTTATCAAACACGTGCTGTAATAATGCCTTGCAGTATTATAGGTTGTCGTGGAATTGGTAATGCAAAGCTTTGTGGCTTAAATATGCACTCTACACGGGATGCTTGTCCGTATGCACCAGAAAATTGGAATATGAAGATTGAAAAACCACCACGTGTAGACGGCAATGAAATCGAACGTACAATAACAGCCAAGGCAACTTTAGAGCAGATAATGCTAAGCAAACGGGAATCGCACGCACGTAATGAAGCCCTGAAAGTGAAACAAAAACAAATGCTACTACCGGTGCCAATGACTAGTAGCAACAAATCGACGGTGGCTGATGATATAATTGAGCGTTTAAGATTGCTGGATAATATTAAGACGCGACGTTCACTGCAAGAAAAATCGCAACAAAGCAAAACGTCATCGCAAGGCGTAACTCTAGCTATTGAAGGTACAGCACTTGAAAAACTGCTCGAACTAAAGCAAGAGCTTAAGTCCACCATGGAGGTGGATGGAGAGAAACAGAGCGTCGAAGAATCAGCAAAGATAAGTAAGGTAACGGCGCCGCATGCGGTTATAGATGCAAACGCAATTAAAATTGCTAAAGAATATCTATGTGATTACGGACCACGCCTACAGCAAAATTATAATATTTGGCAGCAAAATTTAAATTTTAATTGTAATGACATTAAAAAGAATCCATTGCAATGGACAACAGCTGAATGTTGTTTGTTTGTGGAAAAACTTTTGAATTTGAAAACAGCACGAGCTTTTGCCAATGAAGATATTGATGGTGCAGCATTACTCGCGCTCCAACAATCTGATTTAACTGATATACTAGATTTAAAATTAGGTCCTGCTGTAAAACTATATGCTCATATACTACAGCTGCGTACATTTCATGTAAAAATGGCAAAATCAACATTGAAAAACTTTAGTTAAAGTTAGCAATAATAAATGAAAAAGTTGTAAATAATACAACGTTTACACTCACCGTTTATTTAGGTTTTTCATTTAACTACTTCGAGAAAAATTTCTTGTTATTCTAGTTCGTAATTTACGCTGTTAATGAATTTACACAGATTTCTGTTATCTTGACTGCATTTACCATTAATTTTTTATTTTCATTTTTGACTTTCGTATCTTAGTTACTAAGTCTGTAGTCTTACTTGTAGACATAAATATTGCATTCGTACAGAGTGTGAATGTAAAATACAATTTTTAATTGTTAAAATAAACTTAAAATAAATAAAATCTTACATTCATTCATCAAACTGCATTTTTTCCGAACTTGAATTATTTCTATCAAAAATTACGTTTCGTTTTTATGCGTGGACTAAGAAGAGGTCGGCGCCGTCCAACTTACAAATTGTTACTAGGAAGATAAATTCGATCTTGCATTTATTTTCATTAAGATTGAGATATGGTGAAGCAGCTCGTAATCTTTATTAGAAGAATGACTTAATGTTTTATTTTCCACACCATATCTTCTCAAAACATTTAAGGGTAGTACGCACGCACAATTCTGCTCTGTTGCGTTGATAAAATCTTTCAACTTTTTTATTAGGGGGCGTTCAAGTATTACGTAACGCATTTAGGGGGGAGTTCGAACAACGCGTTACGGTACAAGTTAGAAATCTCTTGTTTTATTTATTATTACCGCAAACGTGACTAAAACATAACAAAAGTATTTTAGCGACTTTCCGGTACTTTGCGCAACATAATTTTGTAACTTTTAGGTAAACATGGTCACTTGGGTGTTGCGTTACGTTTAAATAGAGGGGGGGCAGTCAAAAATCTTCAAAAATTGCGTTACGTAATACTTGAACGCTCCCTTATCGATATTGAGTTTTAAAAATGATGATACTTCAACAATGCCTCTCTATTACCACATATTTTCTGACAAAAATTTATACCTTTGGTAAAAATAAATGTTTTCTCGACGCAATGAGATACCCGTTTTTTTATTTAGTTTTCTGAGTCGTTCAATTCGAATTAAATGCAAATGAACATTTAGTTTTATCTTAGAGCCGATTAATGACGTTCATAAAAAGCTGTTAACACCTTTCTAGTTCGGTCGGAATTAAACCGAATGGAAGATTGTTGGAAATGATGGCATTGGAAGAGAAACGTCAGAGACAACTACATTTTAGAGACTTTCAAATTTCCCCTCGTAAATTCATTCTGTGGAAACAACCTCCCACTCTAGGTTTTACTTAAAAAAGGTATATGACTGCAATCTCGATAAAATTGTTCACTCCGTGGAAATATCAGATTTCACTCAAAAAATATACGTGATTTGACGGAGGGGAACGGGGTTGATCTTTCCGTATATCTTTGTATATATGTAGATTTAAGATACTAATATCAAAAAGGTATTTGTCAGAAATATCAGCCCCGTTCCCTCCATCAAATCACAAACATTTTATGAATGAATCTCTGATTTATACATTAAGGATATTTTGTAATAGTGAGTACACTATAATATAAAATCTCCAATTTGTACGACTTTCTTTTACATTAAAGTTATATACGACATCCCCACATTTTTCTGCATGTCTAATTGTTTTCATGGTATTGTTGTAATTTGCAGGTAATTCTACCCAGGAGGGTTGAAAATTTTATTTTCTTAAGTTAAAGAAAAATCAATTTGATCACTCGCCAAAAGCAATTAAAATGTTTGTACTTACGTGCCAAAGAGAGTCGCCATAATTAAACTTAAATTACATAAACATAGTACTCGTACGCAAATCAAAACAAGAGATATGCCAAAATCAATATAGATGGCAAATGTGATAAGCTAAAAAATCTTTGGAATCTAGAAATCTCTCTAGGAAAACTTAGTTAATAAAATAATTGCAAAAGCATTGTCCTCTAACAAGACATCTAAATGTTTGTTTTATTTATCAAAAGAATAACTTTATTAATATTGCTACTTGTTTCCCTATATATTAATTAAATTTGTACCTGTAAACTTGACAAAAGTCAAAGGTATTTTTAGTTTTTTAATTTAATTGTGTATTGCTAAATTTGTTGCATACCAAAAGAAACTTATTTCTTATTGTATTAATGTTAAAATTTATAAATAGATATGTGAACTATAAAAATATATACAATATAGGTCAATCTAAAGAAGCACACACCTTCCTTTATTTTTTGACGTCACAACAATTTCTTAAATTTTTTAGCTAGCCCTTATTCCACCAATATCTGCATGTGTACGTATATGTTTATGTGTACCACTAAATATACATATATTTGTATTATACATTTTGGTATATTTGTACATTATATGATATAAAAAGACATACAAAATATTTCATATGGATAAGAATAATGCATCACTTTGAACTTATGTTGAGAAAATTTTCCATGTATGTTTTATAAAAGAGCTCATCTTATATATTCTTGGAGACAACTGATATGCTTAAGGTTTTGTTAATATATCAAATAATTTTTTATTTAATGAAAAACGTTTCATTTTGAAAGTTTGGGATAAGATCTTTCTCTAAGCCAAAATCACAGTAATCAGCTTGAATTCATGTCAACGCATCTTTATAAATTCCTCGGGAATATATACTTTTTTTAATTACAAACATTCTGTTTACAATAATATAACATCATCGTATTTATTTGCAAATAAATATGATACCCCAGGGCCAGATGCATATTCTTGAGCATTCATTTCGCCAAAATTTAAATTGCAAGCAGCATTTACCAACTTTATAAATCCTTCGGCCTGACGATATTCACATAACTTGTTATTTCTGCCATACCTTTCCAATGCAGTCAGCAATTGAATGAGCTTAACGCTGCTATGTTCTGTAAGCAAAATCATTAAAGGACTTAGGTAGTTTATATTGAGCTTATAAAATGTATCATCCTTTAGCAATTGTTCGGCATCTGCAAAAATTTTCTAAAAAAAAGAGATTAAAAATTTAATTATAGTTTCTGTTTAAAAAGGTGAAAAGTTCATCTGCTAATATTTTAGTGTAAAATTTTGTCTAAAGGCTCTCGATTGCTCTGGATTTGTATTTTATTTTCAAACCTGAAAATATTCTCTTATGTTTTAAAATTTAAATGAAAATAAAATGTATTGCCTGTGCTTAATGTATCATTGCAAAAAGCGCCACTCGTTCGTGCCAATTCGCAGACCGAGCGCTTTTGCCAAATATTTTATTATAGCTCGAGCATTCGATCGTTTGATTCGCTGAAAATAAGAGGTCATTAACCTTTCTCGAAAAACCTTCAATTGGTCATTTGCGAATTAAAATATGTATTAGGCTTTTTTGGTCCATAAATTTTTAAATGCAAATAAAACAAATTCATTTCATTTTTCTCGTCCGACGTTTCGGTGGGTGTTTCCACCTTCTTCAGGGACAACTTTTAATAAAATTTTTTTGTTTTTTTGTTTAAATTTAACATTGTTGGAACTGCACAAACATTTAGATTGAAACATAAATATTGCATGATGTGATATTTTTATGAATTTTTATTTTTATTTTAAATGTTAATTTATTAAATTGTGCCGTCTTTAATTATATTCAGATACGGATTTGTGCAATATTTATGTTTCAATCTAAATGTTTGTGCAGTTCCAGAAATGTTAATTTAAAAAAAAAAAAACAAAACATTTTTATTAAAAGTTGTCCCTGAAGAAGGTGGAAACACCCACCGAAATGACGGACGAGAAAAATGCAATAAATTTGTTTTAAACGGTTGACTTGTTGATAGGAAGTAAAAAGTTGAAGAGGTCACCTCTGTGTCTGGTGAAGGTTTTTTTCTGTGACCGTTTAGAGCTTTTGCTCATTCACTCGAAAAGTAAATCAAATCGAATAATAAGACAGACAATAAGACAGCTAAATAGCAACACTCAGGTTGTCCGCAATAGTTATGGATAGGAAATATTCTTAGAATTATATACAGTCAATATGTATTTGGAAAGTCAGTCATACGTTGTGTAAATTTCTCCATTTAGAACGCAAACTGAACGAGTTCGGTCAATATTAGTAAAAATACTGCTCTATTGTGCATTTTCCTTGCAATTTAAATCCTCAAATCACATACATTTATTGAGTGAAATTAAGATAATGTTTCGGCGAAATTAACATTTATATTGAGATTGCAGACTCGTAAATTTAGACTGTGGTTCAATAAAAGTATTAACTCACCTCTTGGGAAAACCAGAACAATTCCTTATTGTCATATAATAATGAGAGTTCAAACATAGGAAGTACATCTGTTAACACCCAGGGTTTCTCCTTTATAATATTCACGCATAATTTGCTAAAATCTTTTAACATATATTTTTCTGCAATATATAGCAGTTCAGCAATATTTCGCACGGTCACTTTACGTGGATCCAATTCGTATGTGTAAATGTAGTTGATAAACATTTCGAAAATATCTGGGTCTATATCTGAGACGCGTATAGGACTCGGTTGTTCGTCAAATCCACCGTAAAACATACCTTCAAAAACTTCCGATGTCATAGCCAAGATCATTTTGTGACAACGAAAAAGTTTTGGACCCGTGATTGCACAATTCTCCATACTTAAATCGATAGTGTTTGAATTATCGGCAGTGTTGTTGGCTTCATTTGGATTCGGTGTCACTTCTGGAACATCTTTATTGTTGATGTTCGCATTTGCGAGGATGCCATTAGAATCTTCATTGTCTGAATGGTTGTTTACATCTTCTTTGTCTGTATGATTGTTTACTTCTTCATTATCATCGCCCACCATGAATTCACAATCTGACAAATGCCCTGTTTGTAACAAGTGCAGACGTCTTTCTTTACTGTCTTCAAAACTACGCCAAAACGGAATCAATTATTTTTTTTTTCTTGCTAACTTTTATATCTAAAGCTTACCTCCTTCGAAATGGATTCAATGGGGCCTCCATTGTAATTACTATTCGCTCAAAATGTTAAAGAAAATTAAGTCTAAAAATAGATTCAGTCGGTGAAACCTATCTTATTAGCAGATTTATAAGCCTCAGCTCTTGGCACAATTAAATACTAAGGCAATAACAAAATTTAATAACTCACCTAGTTTGGAGAGTCACTCACTGAATTAAGAGTTTTAAACCGAACCACAGAGATTTCAAGATAAATAAAAAAAAATTGACCGATAATTATAATCAGCGGTGCTGCGGAAATAAAGATGCCAAAATAAAAGCGATTTATTTAATTATCGAATTTTTGAATTGATCAACTAAGTATTTAATGGAATGCCAATTAAGCTTCGAAGGCGACATGACAGCTCAACAAGCAAGAGCTCATACCTGCATTATATGATTCAAAGGTCAGTGAATGCTAAGTTGCAGTTTATAAGATACATTTTTTAAGCATTTATAGTAATATATATATAAGCACGATTACGATATCTGTGGCGCCGCCGTGAATTTTTGACCGATAAAACACGTCAAAATAAATCGGAAATGTTAAATAAAAAAATGCATATCTCGTTTATTTTTCGAGTTATCGATACTTAAAAATCTGATTTTGAAAGTATCGTTAGTGTCAAAATTTCAATGGCGCCGCAACTTAAGGATGGTATTCAATAGAACAGCTCAAAATAAATCGAAAATATTAAATAAAAAAAATCGATACCGCGTTCGGTTTTCGAAATATCGATACTTAAACATTTGATTTTATTGGTTTTTGAAGGTAATTTAAGGATGGTTTTCAGCTCGAGATGTTTCGAGGCATTTAAGGCCTCAACCCGTAGAGACACCTGTAAGCTTAGGCTTGGTTCACATGAACGTTTTATCAACGTGCGTTTCCGCATGACACAAAATTATATGCAATGAGCCACACTAACTACTCGTGTTTTTTCATCGCGCGGTGGAATGTACGTTGGTTTTACTATCGCTGGAGTTTTGCTATCAAATATATTCATTGGACCGCATCCTTTCTTCATTTCCGTCTTGTTAGTTGTTGAGCGTTAGCGCGCTGAAAAACGCTCGTGTGAACTGAGCCTTATCTTGTATCTAAACAACAAAAAACTACTCCGATATACGCCGACGCGTGTAGTGTGATTAAAAAAGGAAATTGGTTTGGAAAAATTGACACTGGTGTTTTATACGGTGTAGCAATTGTCAAAAATTTTTATTTAGGAAATGCGTGGAATTCCGGTGTAAATATTTGTGAATCAAAGAAAAAATTGTACTTTCCAATCAAAAAGGTTTCAAAATAAGCTTACTAATCAAAATAAAGTTGAACTAAAAAATTACTTTTTAAGTTAATATAAATTCCCACAGCAAACATTTTGCCTGCAATTTGCAAAGTAAAAATATAAGACCACTCCCAACAATTGCAACGTAGGTAAACTATGTTCGATGAATCTAATCTATATTTTTCCAAAAATGACTAATCAAACGATCTATCTTATCTTTTGCTACTTTTCTTAACCACCACAATACAAAAAATAAGAAAAAGCATTAAAATCCTTAAAATGTGGAAAGCATCAGCGGGACTACCAATTCAAAATGCAGCTGAGGAAGTGGATGACGACTGGGAAACTGATCCAGATTTTGTAAACGATGTTACTGAGCAGGAGCAACGTTGGGGCTCTAAAACTATTGAGGGTAGCGGACGTACGGCGGGAGCAATTGAGTGAGTCATTTTAGTAATTTTTTTTTCTACTTTTTTTTATTTTTTAAATTAATTTTTTTGTAGCATGGATAAATTACGCACCGAAACTGAACAAGCAGATCAGAATAAAAAGAAAAAGGAAATTAAGGAACAAAATCCTGGATATGGATATGGTGGAAAGTTTGGAGTACAAACAGATCGCATGGACAAGTCAGCAGTGGGGCATGATTATCATGGAAAAGTGGAAAAACATGCATCCCAAACAGACTATAGCGATGGATTCGGTGGAAAATATGGCATACAAAAGGATCGTGTTGACAAATCTGCAGCTGGCTGGGATTACAATGAAAAAACGGAGAAACATGCGTCGCAGAAGGATTATGCGGCCGGTTTTGGTGGTAAATACGGAGTTCAAACAGATCGTGTTGATAAATCAGCATTAGGATGGGATCATGTTGAAAAAGTTGAAAAACATGAGTCACAAAAAGGTAATTGTAAATTATTATAAAATACAGAATTTAAGGTGTTATGCTTGGATAAGATGGACAGATATGAAGTCAGAAATTTATAGTTATATACTTTTAAATCTCCCCATAGATTATTCGAAAGGATTTGGGGGAAAATTTGGCATTCAAGAAGATCGTAAGGACAAATCAGCTGTCGGTTGGGACCATATTGAAGCACCACAAAAGCACGAAAGTCAACTTGATCACAAGGTTGGATTCGGTGGCAAATTTGGCATACAAAAAGATCGCATGGATAAGTCTGCTGCTGGTTACGATGATAATGAGAAGCAACAAGTGGGATCTACATACACAAAAGTAAAGCCAAACATTGAAGGTGCTAAGCCATCAAATTTACGCGCTAAATTTGAAAATCTTGCGAAAAACTCTGAAGAGACGACACGTAAAGGTGCTGACGAACAGAAGCGGATACGTGAAGAAAAAGATCGTCGTGATCGTGATGAAGCTGCTAAAAAGACTATTGTTGAAAATACGCCACTTCCAGCTGCTGAGGAAGCACGTGCAGCACCACCGAAAGGCAGTCGTATTAAAATTGCAACAGGACGGGAGGGCGGTATAGGAAGTGCTATAAGTACCTTTAATCAGATGCAATCGCCAACTACAGAAACACCGCCAACACGCAAGAATCCAATTGTTATTCCTAAGCAAGAAACTCCGAAGGACGATGAATTGAAAACACAAGCAAAAGTTCGTCAACCTGATGTCATTCCAACAATTGAAATTCAATCAGTGCAAACACCACCTGAAGATCTATCACCAACAATAACAACACCAGTACTAGAACAGGATACTGAGCCAATATATCAAAACCGTGAGGATGTATCTCATGAAGTTGCCAATGAAATTGCAGTTGATAATCATCAGCACACAGAGACGGTGGAACATCAATCACTACATCGTAACGATGAGCCAGCAATTACTGTAGATGTCATCGGTGGTGCCGATGAATCAATTTATGCTAATACTGAAAATTTGTCTGACTACATTGAAGATACTGGTATTCGGGCTATAGCACTCTACGATTATCAGGCCGCAGATGATGATGAAATATCATTTGATCCAGACGATATTATTTCCCATATCGAAATGGTAAATATTATTGGTTTTTATAAATTGAAATTTGTAGTACATGTATCCAGACAGTGAAATCGTTGAGATTTCAATGTCCATAACTCCAATTGTGTTCTTTGCCGAAGCTGGTTCATATAGGTTGAAGTCAATTTGGGTTGAATTTAATAATTTCTATAGGTATTTTAATACCTAATTTTGCTGCCTTTAGGTATAGGTAAAATGTCTACTAAGTATGTGGTCAAACGGCATTTATTGTTTTATAGAACTTGCTGGATGCAGTCAAACTCAAAAAAAAAAAAACATTTCAGAACTGGTATATTGATAACAATGCCACATTTTTAGATCGAAGATTATCAGCACGAACTTAAAATGAACAAAAGAACTTTTTCGCTATCAATAGGTACCAAAATGTTTAATAATTCTTTAAGGGAGTTTAGGAAGTTTTTATCAACTATTTTATTAATGAATGATCAAATTTTAACTAACCCTACTAACAATACAAATGTATTGATCATACTTTTAAGGCTAGATTGATAGCGCAGTTGTAGCTTATAACGTCTTTATCAAAAGTCTATATGGAAACAAGTTAGATTAATGGTCAGTTTTAGAGTTATGGAGGGTTGAAAAATGAATATTAGCTAAAAATACATCATATTTAAATTGATAAATATCAAGTTGGACCTTTTCTTACTCTCCAAAAATTCAAAAACTAAGATAAACAAGATTAAATACATAGTTAAAAAATTACAACAATTGTGATTATTTTTTTCTAAATTCCTGAATAATTTTTTCTCTCTTGCAGATCGACGAAGGCTGGTGGCGTGGCATGTGTAAAAGTCGATATGGACTTTTCCCAGCCAACTATGTGCAATTAATTAACCAACTACAGGCATAGAATAAGTTATAACAAATTTATTAATAATACGTGTAAAACGTATTCGACTCACCACTCTCCATCTTCGCTTAAAGTCGCTTGTACTAAATTGTTGCATTTTTATACAAATATTTTTTTTTTTATAATCTCAAAGAACTCGAGATTAAACAATTTTAAGCGTACAGAAAGTGATAAATCAAATTATATAAATAAAATATAACAGAAATCATTCATAAACTTCCAGACAATAGTGTCAAATTATGTACTATCAATTTGTATTTATCTAATATGTATCAATTTTATTTTCGAACAACGAAAACGCGTTTTTATAAATGGTTTTTAAAGGAAGTAAGTCATTTAACGTAGTCATGTTACAATTTTATTTTTAATTTAAATTCACTTGACTTTTACATTCATTTTTTTATGGATATTTTTTTAAAAAATATGCTTTTTTATATTTTGCCCTCAATTTATACATATGTTTATTGTAATGTATTGTTTTTACAAGCGCAATTGTCAATAAAAAAAATAAAATATTAATTGTTAATTTATATCTGGGACAAAATGCGTTAAGCGAATTCGCAATTAAAGAAATTATTTTTTGTCAAATGGTAATTTAAAACAAATGCTGTAGTTTCAGATCAATGCTATTAAAAGCTCACTAACGCATACTAAGTGGGTAAGGCTTGAATTAAAGCTTGTAACTCACGAGCTTATCACAAAATTGCAGCACTGAACCAAGTTCGCTTTATTCGAACAAACGAGTAGCTCGAAACTCCTGAGTTGCAATCGTATGATATGTATAACGAACGAACTGAACATGAGTTGAGTTGAAGGAATCGAGTTGTTCGAGTTAGACTTGTTGCGCATGTCAAAAGCTCGAACATGTTCGATCAGCTCGTTGCAAAGCCTTAGTTTGAATTGAAAAAATCTCGTGTTTTCCTTCGCGAATTGTAAGCACTTTTCAAGGTATGAATTTTATTATAAAAGTTGGCTACGTTAAAAAAAATATGTTCGAATTGAATTTTTTATTTGACGAAAACTAGCATTACTCAAAAAGCTGTATGCGTTTAACAGTGTTGAGAGTGTCATTATTGCATACTAATAAAGCCAACATTTAAATATTTAACTTTTTTTTTGAATTTAAGTCGACATTTTTTTCAAATCGTATCACCTTTTATAAAATATTTTTCCTTTTAAGTACTTAGAATATGCTAAATTTCTTGTGAAATTTTTTTGAGATAATTTTTTTTAAAAATCGTCAATTAGCTTCTGACAGCTTTGGCCTTAAACTACCAATTAAACAAAAAAATTTTGTTTTCAAATTAATTTTGAAGAGAGCACTGATTCACTTCACTTAACTGATTCACTTAAAATATGTGAATATAAGCAAATACAGTAAAGATTTTACAGCAGTTAAATAAGAAAAAATGTCTTACCAACATATTGTTTACTGCTTATGTCAATGCACTCAATAAGATATAAAAAATAAAAGAAAATGCTCAACCTAAATCGTAAAAATAATTTTTTGCACGTTTTTCAACATATCACCTTAATGAGATGTACGTTACTTTTTATCAGCAAACGTAATTGTTTAATATATAGACACGTACTACAAAACATATTTTAAACACCAAGTTCAAAAGAAGTCCATGTCAATGAAAATGTCAATTCAAATACTGTACTGATAACAAATGATTTGTGATGACTAAATTCCCTGCTAAATATTGTTAAAGGCTCTTCAAAACAGCATTGAACCATAAAGAAACAAGAGACAGCACTTCCTCACAACATCTTAACTGCAATTACAGGTAAAGCACTCGTATGTTTCAAAATTAAAATGAAAAGGGTGATTATGATAAGAATTACGTGGAGCGATAACAGTTTTAGTTTAAGTTTGAAATTAAAAAAAATTTGTTTAGCATGACTTCGGTCATCTTAAGTCTCATTAATTTGAGGTTTATGTTTATTTTTGTACAAATGAATGTTCCAATTATACTTTAATAGCTATGAAAAAAAAAATATAGAAACATCCTTGGAATGAATTAATATTTCGAAATTTTGATTCCTTGAATGTAATCGACAAATGAATCCATTACTTTTGAAATGAAATTGAAGCGGTCGATTCCAAACTGCAATTCCTTTGAATTCAAACTTTTGAGCAATTTGATTTCCAAAATAATGTTGCTGGATGTTTCCATACCAATGAGATCGATAAATTTTTTCCGACAATGCTTCCACATCATAGCTCAAAGATTTCTCAGTTAAATCTTCTCCATCTAAAGTTATCGCTTTTTAGACCAAATATATGACGCAGAGCTTCTTTGGTATTTCGAATGAGGAGCTTCAAGCCAAGAAGTTTCGGCAGTCGAATCTACAAGGATTGCCCTTCTTCGGTTCTCTAACTAAATGTCGTTTGTGGAGTTAACGTTCTCTTCAAGATAGGTAAACTCTTAACTACCTCGAAGCTATATCTATCAATGGTAACATTCATAGATGGAGGATATATGATGATTTGATACTGGGATAGCAAGTACTTTGTTTTGTCTTCTTTGACCGTCAGTCCCAATTGCAACAAAACTTTCGTAAAGGGACCGTTCAGCAACAGCGATGATGTCAATATCATCTGCATAGCCTAGCAGCTGAACAGATTTGTAACAAAAATACTTTCTGTACTTATTCCTGTCATAAATGAACTTCCTGTGTAAGTTCGAAGAAATACCATGACTGCAACACCTTGATAACATCCAATGCAGGTTTGGAACGGTTCAGATGAATTATTACCATACTGTACAATACACTGCGTTTCTTCAAGCATTTTGCGGCATAGCTGGATTATTTTTATTGGAATACCAAGCCCTTTTTTGGACTAAATTCTGGTTCGATAAAAATGGGAAATAGGAAAAAAGTTGTGAATTTATTTTCTTCCTATTTTCTTTTGACTATTACATATACAAAGTATTTTTCGTTTTTCTCATTTCCAAACTTACATAATACCAAAATAAAAACTATTTATGGTCTTTTTCTCATTCTCGACTGTTCAGCAGACCAGCCCGAAAAGGGTTTCTGGTTCGAAAGTTGTTTTCATTGCACACAATGGGTTAAGGGAATGTATGATTTTAAACAAATTAACAACAATACTGAAATATAACAAGGCAAATTTGATCGGAATGCAATGATAAGCAATCTCTTGCACTGATATCCAACACTAGACTTAGTGTAATGTCAGTTGTAGCTGTGATAACTGGCCACTGCTTTATCGGGAAACACTGTAATGTGACGTTTATCTTTGTGTGTTTTTTGTGTATAAAACACAAATATCACTTACTATTCTCTAACTAATAAAAAATCTTATTTTGTACATACATATGTACATATTTGTTTTAAAAGAATAATAATACTGTGTACAGTCAAATTGGAGGAAAGTCGACTGATGTTAATTCAGGGTAATTTAGGGTCGCTGAGCTCGAATATGCCATCCGAGTTCGGCATACACGTCAGCGTTTCTAGATAACGGTCAATTAACCGGTTATAAACGTTTTTCTACGCCTTTTTGTATTTCAAGTCTGAGAGGTTTGCTAACTGAAGCAAAGTTGTTCCTTATGAAAAGTTTTTCCATTTGCACTTCCTCTACAGCATCATTCCTTAACGCTCCTATGGAGCATTTGAGTCAAATTTTTTAAAAAGTTTACACATGGGACAAACGACTGAGGATTTTTCACTTACACTTCATTAAGTTCGAGTATAGCTGTACACCAACCACGCAACTGAATAAACGGCACATGGAAAATTTGATGCTGTAATATTCTGAAACTGTTGCTGCGATCAAATGTATCAAAATACATACATGTATGCCATGACCATGATCCAGCGATCTCGTATTCTTCTCCTTGGCTGTTTCTTAAAAACTTTTAGGTGGGTAGAGAGAAGGACTATAACGCAACGAGTTCTTCTGAAAGTTATTTAAGTAACTATGTTTTTACTTGTCTCTATTTAAATTTATTTAGGCTGTGAAGCTTTCACATAAATTACAAAAATATGTTATTGACAGTTCGATTGGATTCAAAATGCATATTGTTACGTCTTCTATGATATTCATAGACAAATTCCTTAGCTCTTAATAGTTTTCGTATAAGTTCCAATAATCGGTTATTGACAGTGAAAGGTTTGGTTTTGATTCCATTCAAAATGCGAATTTTTATATCTTTATCATATAACCTCCGCAGACAAACCATTTAGGCTTAATAGTCTTCAGGCTGGTAAAAATTAAGGTTGTAGGTTACTTCGACAATTGAGATTTTTGCTACCAAAAGATTTTAAGCTCCAAATTTATTGAAGTCCAGAATCCTTGTATTTTACTTGATTGATTGATTTCATTCAAAATATACTCAAGTTTTTTCATTTGAAATTTTATAACAGCAAATATAAAACGGATTTTCGTAACGAAAGTACAATTTCACAAAATGAACATCAACGCCTCAGGTGTAGAAAGTTAATAGGATCTAATGCTCCAACGTAGCCAGAAATTTCACCTAAGTATTATGAAAAACACCGAGATTAACGCAGCTTCTTTACTTTTTTAAGTTCAGCCGACTACCCTGACTGCAGCAGCCACAATTGTTTTTTCCAAGGCCATCAACATTCAATAAAAAAAACTGAAATAAATATTACATACGCACATATATTAATGGTTATGTAATAATTAATTATTGTAGAAAATATTTACAACATACATTACCTTTTACACTAAAGTGTAAAATTCCACTTCGCAACACAGTTCTAACTAGTAAAATACTTCACTACTAATATAATATATTCTTCTTCTTCTACACTAATACTGACTATCAAAAATCATAGAGTTAAGCTCGCATTAATTTTTCACAAGCGGGAGCAATGGGTCTTAAATACAGCCATAAAATAAATGGATTGATTTTTGCTGTCAAACGTTGAGATAAAAATTCTAAATAACTTTAAGCCTTGCGCTAATTGCTTAATCATTATTTCATTCTAGTAATATACATATGCATAGAATTAATTTGACACTATGCATATGGTTATCTATTTGAGTGAATTATTTTTTTCGCCCTCCACAAGATAAATGCAACACTGAATTTCACTTGCCAGACCAGCTCATATATGAACAGCTGTGCACAGTCGTTTCTCTTGCAGTGTTTTCGTGGCCGCTGGAACAGTTATTACCGTCCGTAGTCGTTCCTCTTTTCTACTGCTGCTTGTGGGAATTTTTTTTTTTTTGCTTGACGTTGCCAGAAACTTTTCCACTAATTTGGTGGTAGTGTTTGCGTTGCTAAACAACGATAAACAATTAATGTGGAGAAGTTTCAACAACAAAAATTAAATATATTGTGTAAAAGGACTAACAAGTTGAAATTCTTTACGCAGCAGAAGAAAAAAAACAAAACGAACGGGTGGTAAAAAGTACAAGTCAGCGTGTGTAAGAAAATTTATCTTGGTTGATGAGTTGCTGGCAAAACAGGAACAACGACGACGACGGAATTTTCGTTTTTAATTGTAGCCGATGCTGCCGCTGTCAGCGCTGTCATTTCAGTCTCCTTTGTTGACGTTGTTGCAAAGTAGAATTGGATAAAGAAAAATATAAATATTTTGTGTTGCATTTGTGTAATAATTCGTAATACTGCAGTTGAAACAAGTGTTTTTCTGTGTTGTAAATATAGAAAGAAAAAAATATTGTAAAGATTAGAAAAACTGCTGTGCACGGGAAAAAAGGAAATAGATCAGATTTTTACCTAAAGTTAACAACTTAAAGTTTCCGTAAACAAAGCGCTAGATAGCGCCAACAACGAAAAATAAATTGCAAGTAAGTTTCGCTCTCGTTTAATACATACATTAGAAATCAATTAATTAATAAAGTTTTTGATTAAAATCAGATGAAAAAACATTCTTACGGTAGTGGCATCAAAAGTTTTGGTCGGTGCGGTCGATACGAGGGCCGCAATAAAATTTTTAAGAGAAATCTCATTATAAAGAGACTTGAAGAGAGAGAAATAAAATGTCAATTAGGTGGCGTTGCCGTATTGAGAAAGTTTCCGGAAGTATTTTAATATTTAGCTTTGAATGGATTATTTAAGTATGGGTTGTCGAACTGTGATCTTTTATTCGCAATGCTTTCAGCAAAAAATGTTAAATACAATTTTTCGATATCTTGCTTCATTTTCGAGAATTTATAAAATTTTAGAAACTATGCTTCATAACCGATTTCCCGAGTTATTTTATGTACATATCTTGTAAAAATTTAGCAACAGAGGTATATCAATCGGAAGTTGCGATATATGTATCTTTTCCAACTGACTAGATATTAGTCGATAGCCCAAGCTATGACAAATTTTTTAAAGTGATGTATTTTTCTTATTAAAAAACCTTTGTATATTTTTACTAGCAAATTAATGAAACTTATTTCATTGACTTTAACATGGTGTGCAATGAAGTTACTCATGTAACTTATTAGAAATTATTTTGTTCGCGTATGCACAAATTTTGTTCCATGTTAAGAAAAAAAAAACAAAACAAAAATTAGGAGGAATTATTAGAATCACTAGCCGACAATCCATTAAACGTATAATACCAACGACTAATCGGTATAATATATAATGAAATTGGCCTCCCTTAAAGTTTCATTAAAAAATTCATTAATAATAAAATTATAAAACTTTGTTAAAAACTTATTTTTCAACGCAATGAATCCATTTACCACTGAATTAAAATAAAACACATAAACTAAGTTTGAATCAATTTTTTACCATGTAGGGCTGGTTTTACAATGTTCAATTAACATACATACATGTACACATAGCATCCAGTTAAAAAAAAAATTATGAAATTTTTTATGAAACTGCCAGTCAAAGTTCTATTTAATAATAACAGAGCATAATGAAACTAGCCCTTATTGTTAAAAAATAATTTTCGAGTCCACCAAGACTAGACGAAGAACTGTACGAAAAAGAATTTCGGTGTTTTGGAAATCAACATAGCTCGTGTTATTTCAAAAATAAGACTCTTAAAATTTTTAGATTAATTATTGCATTTTAGGCGCACTGCCTGTAGTTGAAAATTTTCGTCTTTATAAAAAATTCTTAGTTACTGTCTTCGTGCATTTTGTAGAATATACAAATAGATAAGTAGGTCTAAGAAATTTAAAAAAAAAATATTTTTTAAGAAGATTAAAAACGTGGGCTTTACCTGAAGCTTAGTATGAAAGAATTGTAGTGAATTGCGTTGTGTATATAAAAACATCAAGAAAATGGCATTATAAAAAAAAGGTGGCTTGGCTGTCGATTGAGTTCAAATTTGAGATAATCCAAAAGTTTAAGTTTTGGGACCACTGATACTTTGTCTTTACCGCTCTTATTTTAATGTTTTACTAGTTTTTTTTTGTTTTGGTGCATATATAGGGTGTTCAAATTTGAGAAGATTTTAAAAGATACCTCCAATTGAAGCACTTTATATAAACCTTTATCAAACAAATACAGAAGAGTTTTTGGCACAAATTTTATGGAAAAGAGGGAAGAGGGGGCCATTGTGCTTCTTATTAGTTGAAAACAGCTTTAGTTATATAAATGAGTAAAACAGAATTAATTTTTTGGTACTATTTAGTTTTATAGTTTTTTGATAAGTTTATTTTCCCTTAAATCAATTTAAACGAACATGATTTACTGGCATAATTATAGATATCTGATTTTGATTGATTGTCTCTGTTACAGTTTTTTTGTACTTTTATTACTGCGTCAACACGGTAAATAACATACTAAGTACGAATCTTTAAATAGACATACTTTGCTTAATATTTTTGTTGTTTTGGCTATAACAAGAGAACAAAAAAAAAATGCGTTTCGCTTTTTAGGCAGCGCTTTTCATGATTTTTTTGTTCATTCATTCGTTGATTGCCAAACGTGCTAACAGCTGTTAAAATTTGATCTCAAGTTTTATTCTGAAATCAAAAAAAAAAAAAATTTAAAATAATAGAATTCAATGAAATTCGATATTTGGAACGGTAGGATTGGACATAGTAATATTGCTGTTATTTATTTTTGTTTGCATTACAAATCTCAGAAATTTTTCAGTGTTTTTCGTACACAAATTTTCCATTAAATGGCAAAACTGCATACCACGTATCTTTGAGGAGCAACTGCATAAAGTACACAATTTTAATGAAATAGAAAAACAATCATTGGCTAGTGATAATTTGTTATCTTTTACAGCAAAAATTAGTATATTTAGTTGAAAATGTTTGTCGGAAATGTAAATGAAAAAATGCGGAACAATATGGAATCGTTATATTTGTATTCGGCAAATTCTAGGGGCAGTAATCTTTTAATTGCTTTAGCAACCGAATGTTATATGAGATGTAGGCAAAAAGTAAGTTCTTTTAGTTGCACTGCAAAAGAATGAAAATGTTTTTATATAGGAGAATTCAAAGTTTTGATTTCCAAACTTCGTATGTTCGAATGTTGATACAAACATTTTATTTAAATTAATCTGAGTCCTGTGGGACTATTTGCTTTTCATGGATTTTTGAGATGAGACACCAAATTTACGATACACATTTTGATATTTTCTGCACCCAAGGCTTTGAATAGAGCTAATTTACAATTTTTAATCTTTTATAAGAGAATTGTCCAAAAGATTTTTCTAGTTTCTAATTTTTGATTATAGTCAAGAAAACTAAAAAAAAATTAAAAGCATGAACATTACCGTCAAGATTAAAACATATTTTGAATGACAGAATATAAAATTTTATCCCACCATAAAATTAACTTTTCAATGATAATTATTTACATGTCATACTGCTATAAGTTAACTTGTAACTAATTAAGTAAATTCAGTAATGAAAATAGTTTTGTACTCACACCGGCAACACAAATTTTTCATTGACAACGAACACAATGGCATACATTGTCTTTCAGCAGCAGGCTTTAAACTCGATCTTAACTGGTTACCTTTGTTCATATACCATGCTTTTCCCATATTCACTAATAGAATTCAATAAACCGTTCAAATCTTCTGTAAGTAAAGTTGAAAAAGGAAAAAATAAAGACAAAATAACGCGCCAAATATTTATAGTTTACTCAAGTTCACTGATAATTCAAGTTAAACAACTATAAGATGCTATTATTGACGTATAAACATAGAATACATTTTGCACGATTTGACGCTAAAGATGACGTTAAAGGTTCAACTAAATTGTGACGTTTATAGAAAATGGAAACTTTTAATATATTCTTTAATAAATATTTGTTACTCTGCTATGTTGTTGAAAGCTTCTAATTTTTCGAAAAATTTTATAGTTATCTAAAAAGTTACACATCATTTATCAACCAAACCATATATTTAAAAGAATTTGTATCTCTACTTCTCTAGTGCGATTATTACTCAAAGGTTTTGGGTTCGATTGTCGGTTGAAGGATTTTAAAACACTTTCTATATTTCCTACTTTTTCCTTTTTAATTCCTTTCGTCTTTTCTAAACATATATTACACACCACACTGAGCTTTCCAGCTGTGGTAAAAAAGCAATCCATTTGGCCAAACTATGAATAATTGAAGTGCTATGAAGTTTCAAAAACCATCACCACTATCATTCTTGGCTTGAAACCAATTAGAAGCAGGCAACCCTTTTTAAGCAGTTTTCCCAATGATCTGACATAGTTTTGGGTACATTTTTTTAGCCCGGCCTTTATGTCGATAATTATTTTGTGCGACCTTGACTTGAGGTCGAATTGAGCCAGGAAATCCTTTTTTCTTAGTTTTTTTGGTACGTTGTAATATTAAATATAGAACCAATATTATTTTTCTTAAATTTTTCAAGACCTCTATGACATAACGCTTCTTACGGTCGCCTCCTGTTCGATAGTTACATAATATGTATGCTTAACATATCTGTATTTTATTTAGATATCCACTTAAGAACAAGAAATTTTTTCACAACTGGTTTATGACAAAAAATATTTTGTTTTATTTTAAAGCAAGTGCGAATTTAGGCATATATGACGAACAAAGTAATCTGCAAAACTTTTCTGTGAAAAAAAATTTTAACCTCTCATATGTATGAGTAAGAAAAAAGAGGTGTATTGGTATTAAGTGCATTGGTATATCGACCAACTTTTTAAAGTTGTATTCCTTGACGTTGCGTTTCTTCCCGACTTTCCCTTTTAACAAAAAAAAAAAATAAAAATATGTATGTATATAAGAGACTTTATTATAAGATAAAGTACTTTGTTTTGTTGACACACTTTCTTTAGAATAAAAGTGGGTTGGTATCATCTTTGTAAGTGGATTCAAACAAAAAAAATAATAATCACAAAGCAGTGTATTCAACAGGTTTTTTATGTAACAATTAATTATACGTACATACTCATTGTTCATATTTTAAAATAATAAGAGTATTCGATTAAAGCGCCGTCAAAGATGTATAAACTATATCTGTGACAAAACATTTTAAGTCGACTTAAGGCGAATTTTCCATTAGTTGTGAGTGAAATTATTAAATGTTTTACTACATCAATTTAATTACCCAAAAACACTCAAAAAAATTAATTCAAATAATTTTTTTTTTCTGTACAATTTTTCACTTTTCATTTGTTTATTTAATTTTTAAAACTGACAATTGCTCATTACCTCGGTGTATTTGATTTACAAGAGCATTTGTCGTAAAAAGTTCAATGAAAATTCCTTTTTATTCTAGACCAGCGGTGCGCACGAATATCTAGCAAAAGGGCATAACAACAACATCAAGCAACAACAAACTAAATTTTAAAGTTGAAATTATGCGAATTCTGCGGTTGCTTGCTTGTGCGTCGAATAACGGAAAGGGCACCGAGGGCAGAAAGTGCCTGTGCTTGCCCACCGCTGTTCTAGACAATACTATAAAATACGGAAGTTGTTCGAATATCCTTATTATGTAATTGAAATATAAACTTTAAAGGCCATGAATAAGTCCTCTCATGAATATCAGTGCGGTAAACGATTTACTCTATGGTGCCGTACACATATAGCGTTGTTCGAATACCCTTATTGTAGTTTTGCAAAAAAACTTTTCTTTTTTTATTTTGCTTATCACCACAGAACGTTTATTGACTTTAGCCAATGTTGTGTTGTAAGACATAAAAAACAAAGTATTTATTAAATTTTTACTACACGTATGCGTATTTATAAACGTGCTTTGTTTTATTAAGAATTTTATATTTATATCAGATTGCTTTTTGTTACATAAATAAATGTAAGCAGTCCCGCATTTGATTACCTTTTCGATAAAAACCTGTACCCGGTGGTGAATCTATTTATCAGTTCATCTGCTAATGACAATGACGATATTGACAAAGTTTGTTGAATAAAGAGCAAAACATATAATTTACAAATAAAAAAGGTTATTTCAAAACTTTGAAATTTTATTTTACCCAATCGATATAATTATGTAGATATATGTAAATAAATTTGAGCTTTCGTTTGTTTTCATTACCACTTTTAGCCATTTTTTGCAGAATGTAATATATATATTTTTAATTAAATGCAATGCATGTAAATTAATAATCCAAAAATTTTGAAACCATGCAAATAATTGTTGTACTAGCAGCATAGTACTTTTAATGCACCTCAGTAAAATGTAAAAAGCGATACAGTTTAATGCATTTTTTTTTTTTGCTATGCACTAACTTGGCTGACGTAATACTAATTACTCCTTGCGTAGTCAAAAAATAAATTATAATATGTATTGCAGTAATTTCTTTTTTTCTAAATAAAGTTTGTTATATTTTTTAACAACCGAAATCAGAAAAGTCATTACAGAAACAACTCTATTCATCGTATCACCCCAAAGGATTGCTTGCAGTTGTTTGTAAAACGTCTATAAAGTCATTTTCGATATAATTTCTTCTTACGTGGTACTATCATTTATTGAGCACAACATAATATCCTTAAAAAATTAGATATAATTGCATATTATATATAGTATATCGTACACATAATATATAATAACACATTGCTTTTATATAAAGACAGCCTCAAGAGAGTAACCACAGTATAATCTTGAAATAAGACGTTATCCTTAACAATTTTGCCGAACAAAGTTATAGTCCAGCACGTTCCGATATTTTTATGTAAATTTGAAGGCTAATGAGACCATAAGATCTTAAGAGGCCGCAAGTATGCATAACTCTTTACCATATTTTAAAATGTTACTTTTGAATAAACATTTCATTTAACTTCTCTAGCTTCAAAACTGCTGATCAAAAAACAAAAAAAACCTAGTGATCACATTTACAGCGTTCACTAAATATAAATAAAAGTTTTAATTTTATATAATACGGATGAAACGTGCAGTTTTAAAGTTTTGTTAAATTACTTGCACCTTTAAATGAATTTATAAACGTCAGCTTAATTAGCTACAGACTGATATGTATATAAAAAAATTTGGTTTCATAAACATACGTATACTGTAAACATATAAAATTTACAAAGTTATCACAAAGTTATTTCCTCTTTCTTTTAAAATAATTAAAAAAAGTACAAACAAATGATAAAGCGTTGTATAAAAAATTAAATGTCCACAATAGCTATGTAAATTGATTTCAATTAAATAAACTTGAGAAAAAAAATCTGAAACACTGCAGCGGTGTTGTCGCTACATATGTATGACTCAATCATGTTTCACTTGAATATATAAAATGAAATCAAAAAATCAAAAAGAAAAAAAAAATTATATGAATTGAACTACATACAACATTATAGTATGGCAATTTTCTTATATAAATAAAATTTATTTTTTTCAAGCAGCAACATGGCTTCAAACGATGCCTACAGCCAACAAAATGGCGACCAACAGGACGCCCCCCGTAGGTTATCATCCAGAAGTAACACATCCAATAATTTACCACAAGTAGTACCAAATGAAGGCACCCATTTAAAACCTGAATCAAATCAGTCAAATGAAAGCGATGAAAAAGTACTGATACCAGAATCGACAAGGGTAAGTACATGCATAAATAGTTATAACATTCAAATTTATTTCATTGAATTTAATATCTAGATATGTATGATGTACTTGAGATACTGATATTTAAATTTGATATTTTAATTCTAGATGGGATTCAGCTTTCGTAAACTGTGGGCATTCACCGGACCAGGTTTTCTTATGTCCATCGCTTATTTAGATCCAGGAAATATCGAATCTGATTTACAAAGTGGTGCCGCAGCAAAATATAAAATTCTATGGGTATTAATGTGGGCGACTGTGTTGGGCTTACTCATGCAACGCTTGGCCGCAAGGTATTCTACATTAAAAAGTTCTATTGAATTTATTTACTAAAGCATTAAAAGCATATGCAGATTTATGATTTCTTGTTAAATTTATTATTTTAGACTGGGTGTTGTTACTGGTTTACATTTAGCTGAAGTGTGTTATCGCCAATATAAAACAGTACCACGCTACTTATTATGGATTATGATTGAGATTGCCATTATTGGATCTGATATGCAAGAAGTTATTGGTACCGCAATTGCCATCTATTTGTTATCAAACAAAGTGTGAGTGATGTGATGTCAAATTTATGATTGAAATTTATAATTATAATAATTTTGCATATTGCAGTGTGCCATTATGGGGCGGAACATTAATTACCATTATAGATACATTTACATTTTTATTCCTGGATAAATATGGCTTAAGAAAATTGGAATTTCTTTTCGGTTTACTAATTTCTGTAATGGCTATTACTTTTGGTTATGAGGTAGGTACTTTTTGAATGTGCTATTTAATCTTTATATGTATATATGTTTTTATGCACTTAATACAATTGTTAAAAAAAAGCTTTCAAGTTAAATGAAACATGATAAATACCAAAATATGCTTGAAGTAAACTACAAAATTATTGTGTTTAAGAATATTTATTTTGTCAAGACTTTATTATACTAGTTACCTTAGGTAAAGCTTTACGAACAAAAATCAACTGTATAAATAAAAAAAGTAGGTCAAAAATTAAAATTTATATTTTAGTATAACTAATTGCTGAAGGTATTGTAAAAAGGTTTTTCCAAATTGGTGTTGATATAAAGGTCATACTCTTTCAAAAGAGACTTTTTTAAAGTTTCAATTGTAACGACGCCACCTCTCAAAGTAGTAGAAAGTGGCTCAAAAAAGATTTTGCCGCTTACTCTTTAATTTTTGTATTTTTGGACAAAATTATCTGGGTGAGTCGTGTGCGGTCAAGAGAAATTTTCGTAAAAAAACATAAAAATAACATACATAATTGTCAATAACAAGCGATCACATTGTCTGAACTTAATAATCTAGGCATATGTTGTAAGAACATAAATTTGAACCAAAATCAAATAAATAGAAAATCAATTCGATTAACACTTCTTAAGCCTCAGAATACTTTTTTACATGATATAGTTTAAATACATAAACTAAAATTTAGTTAATGATATTTGATTTAAAAGGAAATAGAATATTCTTTTTAAAGTCAATTTGAAAATTTGATAATTAACCAATATCAAAGTGAAGCAAACTGCTAACCTTTATTATTTCAAATGGTCATTATGATACGGGTTTTAATGTCAATTTTAATAAAAACAAAGAAAAAAAAGAAGTTAGAATTATAAATGAAAAACCGTCCTAATTTTTCATACTACGTACATATATTTAATAAATTTTGATAATTTTACTGTCGGAAACAATTTTTAACTTTAGATGAAATTGTGAAATTAATATGTTTTATAGCGTTAGCGCTCAAAATCTTTAGAATTCACAAAATTTTCGTATACGGCATATACTTTTAAAGAAAAAAATTCCTATATGCACTTTGCCTTCAAAAATCACAAGAATTTATATAATTGTTTTTATATTTTTATCGAATTGCGTCTTTTTAAGTATTGAGAAAATTCATATAATTTAAGGGGACTTTTGTCATATGCAATATGCAAGTGCTTTTTCTTTCGTTAACATTTAATGATGCAGATAATTCAAGGGGGTTTTTGCCGTTTTTTTTATCTGTGTTGTTTCCATGCATCCGTGACTTCTACAAACGACCGAATGTGTTTCTTTTTATTGAAAGTTCTGTTTTTATTTCAATATCCAGATACACGTGTTTATTAAAATACCTTATAGGTTATTAATTGTACATATATAATTACTGTTTTATACGCTTACCTTTGCATATTTTCTACAGTTTATTAAAATAAGTTTGAATTTTGATTTAATTTTCAACTGCGACTTATATTAGCCCGGCATTTGTTTATTTACTAACAACTTGAAAATCATCGTTGATATAAGCCAATAGTCTATTAAAATTCCTTTTATAAGCTTATTAATCGTATATAATTACTGTTTTATGCGCATACGTTTGCATATTTTCCACAGTTAATTAAAATATATATTAATTTGTATTATTAATTTGTATTATCAATTGTTACCATTAGTCTGGCATTTGTTTATTTGCTAACAACCTGAAAATTTCCGCTGATATAAGCTAATAGTGTGAATTTTACCTAAAAATACATCAATGGAAGAAGTTTTAAATTTGAATTCATAGTTATGACAGTTAGTTATTTAGCGTTCGTTAAAGTTCATTCTCTAACGAATGTTCAAAAAAGTGCATCTATACGAAATAACAAAAATTACTTTTAATAACTATACTTCCTGTTATTTTTATGAATATATACATATGTGCATGCATATTTTTATTGTTTTATTTTGTTATTCTGCTGCTTAATTTGATGGGTGTCGTGAATGATTCACGAACGTTGGAATTTTTTTTGTCATAAAAAAATAACTGAAACCTAATCTACTTTTCCAGAACTTGAATATTTATCAATATTGTTTTCGCTCCGCGGTAATTTATGACGTTTGATTACATGCCAACATTAATTCTAAACTTATAGCACTTTGAGTATAAGATATATTTCAAAATATTCGAACCTTTATGAATATGTCTATTCTATATAGATGAAGACAAAACTTTATGGAATGCTTAAAAAATAATCCATCGGAAAAGCAGAAAATTAGATAAGTTTAAAAAAAAAAAAAAATTGCAGCTATATAACATAGATTCCCATAATGTACTAGCCAAAACTTTATATGTAACTTGAAGCATTTTTGTCATCTATATTTAGCAAACATAAACAATAAAGTTAACATTGAAACATGCGTTATCAAAATTATTATATAAACACGATTGCTTATATTGTATTAGCTGTACAAATTTACTTAAATCCTATTATAATAAGCAGAAAATAAAATAAAAAAGTTTTATGATTTACTGCTTTAAAATGTTTATGCATCATAAATAAAGTCCATATATAAAAACTCACATACATTCATTTGTCAGACGAAATAAATAGTTTAAGTTATTTAATATGTATATTCATAAGAGAGTTTTTAGAGTCATATTTCGTTCATTGAAATGAATTTTAAATTTAAAATATTTTTCCTTTTTTTACAGTACATTGTTTCGGGGCCCAATCAAGGAGAAATTATGGTTGGTATGTTTGTTCCGTGGTGTAAAGATTGTAATCAAAATGTTTTACTGCAAGCGGTCGGTGTTATTGGCGCTGTAATAATGCCACATAATCTATACTTGCATTCAGCACTAGTTAAAGTAAGTTGAAGAAAAATAACATTCAATTGTCTTCCCATAATTTTAATACATACATTTCTATATAGTCACGTGACATTGATCGTCGTCAACCAAAAAAAGTTAGCGAAGCTAATTTTTACTTTTTCATTGAAGCATCAGTAGCGCTTTTTATTTCGTTTATTATAAATTTGTTTGTGGTTGCTGTATTTGCGCATGGTATGTTTGGAAAAACAAACAATGATGTGGTAAGTTTTTTAAACAATGAGAGATCAACTTCACTCAAAATATATATTATTATTAATAAATGTTATATCTTTTTATACGTTCAGCTCGGTATATGCGCAAATCAGTCAATGTATGAAGATGCTAAAGATTCCTTTGTCGATAACCAAAATGGTACAGCACTTATTGATGCTGATCTCTATAAGGGTGGTCTCTTTTTGGGCTGCACCTTTGGCGCTGCAGCCATGTACATCTGGGGAGTTGGCATTTTGGCTGCTGGTCAGAGTTCCACTATGACTGGTACATATGCTGGACAGTTCTCGATGGAAGGTTTCTTGAACTTACAATGGCCACGTTGGCGTCGTGTGCTATTCACACGACTCATTGCTATTGTGCCTACTTTTTGTTTAGCTGCCTTTAGCCAAATGCAAGATTTAACAGATATGAATGATATATTAAATGCTGTGATGGCATTGCAATTGCCATTTGCTGCAATTCCCACAGTTGCGTTTACTTCATGTCCAGCTATAATGGGTGAATTTGTAAACGGAATGTGAGTATAATGAAAAGAATGACATTTTATTGCTAAAGGCGTAATAAGAAAAAATGTCACTAAGTAGCAATCTAAATGCCTTATTCCTAATCATTTATAATATGAATTTACCTTCTTAAAACGATTTACAAATCTATGAAAAATTATAATGGATAAGGATATATGACTTTTCATTTACACATACCATGATTAATTATATTCTTTATTTATTTGCAGTACCAATAAAGTCATTGCGGTACTCTTAACAATTTTGGTTGTAGGAGTTAATTTATATTTTGTTATTACTCAAGTTCAGGCTCTTCAAGTATCGGGCGGAATTTTAGCGATAGTTTGTAAGTATATTTTTCAGCTGTTTAGTTTGTTTTTTACAAATAATTTTAATACAATTTCGTTTATTTTTACCAAAATTCTAGGTATATTTGCAATTTTATATATAGTATTTTGTATATATCTTGCGATACACATGGCGGCGTGCATGGGCAACCGAACGCTATTAAATAGTCGAGTAAGTATATTTTACATTTATCATACTTTTACGTAGAAATGGTGTTGGCTTAAGTGCCTTAAGCTCTTGAAGTGAAAGAATACAAAGTTGCTTGTGACTTAAATTGTTATCATAGGTAACAGCAACATTTTATTTTATCTGTTTGTTTAAACCCACTAAACATTGACACAGGAATTGAAGTAAAGGAATACTGCGAATTGAGCCTAGTACTCCAATACCAAGTGTTGGAAGTACAGTTGAGCTCAAGTCGAAATCAAACCACTTTTTTTGAGTGTAAATTTGGCTTTTTATTTTATTTAAATATATTTCTTTACAATAATTCAATTGCACGCAAACGTTCCTAAGAACAATTGACATTGGAAATTAATTTGAAAAAGCCTGCAGTTGAGCTCAATTGAAAATCCAAGGCATTCTTCACAGAAAAAGCACACTGTTTATTCACTTGAATTCAAATAGAAAAAAATTTTATTTTGATATTTAACTAAGAATTTTTTTTAATTTTTTTATAAACAAGTAAATTTTTAACATATAATTTTTTTTGAATCTCAAATCTTGGATAAAATTTTAAGTTTCACTTAAGGTTAACACACTGGAATCAAGTGCCCAAATGTTTATTGGGATGAAATTTTCATTTATGATAAGTTCGCTTCTGAAGAAGATAAGTCCAAGTATACATATGTACAGATTGATTTCTAATAGACTGAAAAAAATGTTCCACTTTTAGTTGATAGCTTATTTTTAAGTGCGTATCTTTTTTAAGCACTTTACGAGAGCCTTAACCTTTGAAGTAAATTTTAAAAGTTATTAGTACATTTTGAAAAAAAAAAACTAAAACTTTGTTAAGTTATTTTTATCGACAAAGCCTTTGCTATCTTCATAGATACGTGACTTTTATTGCTCGTCAATATATTGGCTACAAATCAATTTGATTTTTAATTGCAATTTATGGTCAGTTGTCGTTAAAGTTTGTTGCTAAGTGCAAGTCAATCTTTTTTATTGACTTTCTCGTTAAATAAAGTCTTAGTACAAAAATAATATACTCAAATTTAAGAAAATATTTTATCATCATTATAAATCTAGATTTATGTTTTATAGAGCTGGTTTAGCTCTATAAGCGCTGCCAGTGTACATTTTGATCTTCCTCAAATTTAATTAACTTGTTTCTTTTACAGTGGGTGCAAAAACTTGTACTACCAAATCAGAACGGTTTCTCGTTAAAGAATTCGAATTCCACCTATGCAAGGTAAGTTAAATATACATACATACATACATACCAAATGTATTATTTTTTATTTTTATTTTTACATTTTATTATAACTATTTATTTTATTATAAGAACACACAAAACTTACAAAACAAAGGCATTACACGCATTTTATTTATTATTTACAAAAGAAAAAAATCTTTTACGAAAACTTTTCTAGCTTTAATTTGAAACTACTCTACTCCTTTTGCAACACTCTTCTTATTTTCTTACGCTATGCTTGAAACGCTTCAAAAACAAAATTGTATGCTAACAATAAACTATTAATAAAATCTTACAAAAAACAAGAACCCAAACATCAAAATTCTTTTACTTTCATTTTAACAGTGGTGTTCTAGATATAACAACAACTATCTCACCTAACACAATATCGGAAAAGGTTCCCTACTAAAACTTATAACAATTATAATAATATCATTTTTTTTATTTAACTTAGTGCTAAAGCTGTTACTTTGAGTAGCAATTGAGCGCGTAACTAAAAGTTGACAAATTTGTATGTTAATTTTTATTAAAATATTACATATATTTTTACACATAGTACATATTGTAATTGTTACTAACTTATCGTTATATAGTAAAGTGTAACACAAGTCGCCTTTTAAATAACACCCTGTAGATATTGAAAACATAACGAACTTATAACCGTGCTACTGCTAAAAGCACCTTGTAATTGTATATATTATTGTTATTGTTACAACACTTATGTATGATACTCTTCACGCTTGTTGGTAAATTATGCATTAATACAACATTTACTTGCATTTTACCTCAAGATATTCGACTTAAGTAATATAGTTTTGTAGTGAGTAAAACAAGTTGATATGCAATGTGTATATATATTTTTATAAAATCAAAATTTTAATACTCTCTAACAGACCTTTTACGTAAGGGGTATGTACATATTGTTATATACCTTATTAAAAGTATTTATAGTGTAAATTCATATTGTAAATTAGCGTACCTATATAAATACATATATACAAATACATTAATAATTATTAAAGTGAAAATAAAACTATATATTTGCAATAAGCTCTATTTTTGTTTAATTAAAATGAAAACAGTGGATTTTAATGTTAGTCCAAAAATTAAAAGACAATCGATTTTATACTTAGTTTCATCATGAAGGGAATTTCGCTTAAGAAACTTTTCCATATCACCTATTTGATATGTCATTCACACAAGATTTTCTGAGTAATTGTTTTTGGGTAATTTTTCTATTACATTTTCATTTTTAGTTTATCCCAATTTGATTGGGAAATATTTCTCTCTATTTTTTGGCAATTATTTTTAAAATTAATTTATTAAATTTGCCTTTATAATTATTCTAAAGCCAATGTCTTACAATTTACAATCTTAGCTCTTCGAAAAGAGGAGGTCGTGCAACACTAATCAATTTCCATTACTGCTCAACAGTTTTTCAATAGTGTCTATTAGTGATTTGATTGGTGACTTATTCTAACACTGATGGTCACTTATGGTGACCAATAAGTCTTTACTAATATTAATGCATAATTCGCCTTTAAAACGAGCGCCATTTGTTGCATACCACTGAATAGTCAACCAACGAAAAACCTCTTGACGAAACTTTCTGGTGTGGCTTTAAGCTCTTTTTTGAATTTTAAGTCATAACTCAACTGACTAATTTAGGTCATTCCTGATGAGATCAGTTATTTTTGGTCAAAATCTTAAAAAGTTATGCATTTAATTACAAAGGTTTTTTGTATATTTGTAAACTGCAAGAATAATCGAAAATTAAATGTTTAAAAATGTATAAAATAGGCTTAAAAAAATTATAAGTTCTGGACAAAATTAAATCTAGCATGAACGAATCGACCTTAAAAGTTTAAACTCATGGATAAACAAGTGACGGCGCACATGGAACTGAAGCACTGCTTGGTGGATTATTGCTTCGAGGAAGCATTGTGCAATACAAGCTATCATTTTATATGTATATTAGGTATATTAAACAATAAATAAATGTAAGTTAGGAATTCTTGTAGCATGTATTTAAGTAATTTTTTATGATTTTCGTAATTATGCTAGGGAATTGTATTAATGAAACGCAAGTGACGCACTCATAAGAAATTAATATTTTATATCTTGTTTCCTTTACGAAATGACTCTAAAATCTTCCAACCCGTTGTAGTGATATGCGGAATATACTTACTAAATAAGTTAAAACGAAATTGTGTCACTTACGTTTCTTTATAAGCAATATCTTTGTTTTAAAATTTATTTGTGGATTTTCGACAAAATTGCGATGAAAGTGTAATAATCAGTGGAACTTCTCTAACTTGAACTTCTATGACTTAAATTTGTTTAATAATTAAAAATTCTTCACCCCTCCCACCGCCCATTATTTCTTCTTTCTAGGGTCATTTTCATAATGTACAGTTAAGTCTTAATCGGGAGTTGAACTGGCGGATTAACTTAAAATGTCATACAAATGTTGTCAATTGGAGTTTCGGTTAAATTTTACCGAAAATTGTGAAAACGACCCTTAGTAAAGTTTCTGAATTTTCGAAATATTTTTACAATTCGAGCATCTTGTAAATCAGCACCAAAAATCAACTTTGTTTTTGTACGCCTCAGACCAGTCTTCATTTTTCTTGATTTTTGATTAGAAAGTAAAACTTGTAAAGGTGCTATATTTGGGCTTGCCAAAAAGATCGCATCCAGTATTTGAGGGAAATTTTAATCCATTGTCTTAGAACTCGTTTAGTCTATCATTTTAAATTTTTCGCTTGTACGGGAGGTGTGTCTTATCAATATGCGGCCACTTTCTGTTAAGTACTAGTCGGCACCATTTGGTTTCATTAATTTAAATAATTGAGGCGTCCAGTTGCAAAACCGGCCAAGTGCTTTTTTCATAGTTTTGGAAAAACAACGAAAAACGTTTATCTTCATTTATGTTCATTGAAAAAATAAAACGTATTCCCCACATTATAGCTTATAAAATTTCTTACTCAAAACACGTCAGATCAGACTTTTCGAGTTTCATGTTTTTGAGGAAACAATTTTGGACTTGGCGGGTTTTGATCCATGGAGCATGCAATTGGCCGGTTTTGACATAGTATTCAACAAATTTTGTTTGAAAAAAAGTGGACTTGGCCGGTTTTGATATCAATGTACTAGACTTGGCCTGGTTTTGATTTCGAGGCGTTGGACTTGACTGGTTTTGAATACAATTCAATTGAAATAATATGCACGGTGGACCTTTCTGTGGAAATACCCATTAATTGGTTTGAAACTTAATTTCGAAAGAATTCCAATTGTGACAAAATTTTAGCTCAATTGAACAGAATTTACAAAAAAATTGGAGCAAGTTCATGGACTTGGCCGGATTGGAAGGCAAGTTCTTGGACTTGGCCAGTTTTGAACTCAAAATAAATTTTAAAAAATTTATATATCTGCCAAAAATTGTTTTTTTTTTCAATCTAAAAACAGAGTGGAACGATAAAGCATGGTCCAGATTTTGATATATGAAAATATCTCAAAATTTTATTTTTTTTGGACTTGGCCGGTTTTGCAACTGGACGCCTCAGTTGTCAAAGTTTTTGCTTGTGCGGGAGGTGCCACTCCCCACTGCTGAAATTTGCCCAATTTTTTGTTCAGAACTTGTTCGTACCATTCCCCATATTTGTGTACAACTTTAAATAATTTTTTTCAAAATGCATTCAGTTAATGTCTGTTGTTAGTCCGATCCATTTCTAGTTTTTGTATGAATGAGGTTGCATTGCCTTAATCAGTTCGCTCAGTATAGCTTTTTTAAATATTTTCTTGTATAGGAGGCCAAGGTACGAACCATTTCTAGTATATGTGTGAGATTTGATTGCATATCAATGAAATCATTCTCTCAGTATAGCGTACTTAAAGATTTCATTTACTTATCGCATAATGGTAAGTATTTCTTTTCTGTAACATTTTCCTTTGTCCCTTGACGTTTAAAGTTAGAAAAGTTCCATTGGACTACACTAAAAAAAAAACAAAAAGAAATAAAATGTAAAGGAAAACTCCACAACAAGAGAGAGAGAAAAAACTGTTAAATTTAAACAAGAAAGGTTTTCTATAAATTTTTTTAAAATAAAATGCAATAACAAAGTAATATGTCTCATAGCGATTTGCTTTTTTGTTTTTGTTTGTCAACCACTATCCGTATATGGTCAAAATGTTGCAAATATGCAATACATTTAAAAACATTTGTGAACATGACAAAAATGTTTTCATTAAAAAATTATACATACTTGTAATTATAAATTGCAGCTTTAAAATTGCACGTAATATTTTGTCGTTGAAAAAGTCCCTTATCTTAAAAGAAATTACTAACATGCAACAATTTGGTTTCTATATATTTTACCATCTATGTGTTTCTATTTGATTTAATATTGTGTGGTTTTTAAAAACTGTCTGCTTATTTTTAGTAAAATAAATTGATGACATGAACGGAAGAAGGTGCCATGTAACATTTTTCTCATGTAACGTGCCATAGTAAACGTACGAAAGATAAAAACTTTAAAAATCATTTCTATAAAATTTTAATTTGGTATCAAATCAACTGCATTCACTCATGTCTACAATTAAAAAATTATAATTTTAAGCAGCAGCTTTTAATTAAATAATAAATATTCTAAAACTTATATGTACTCGCATGTGCAACGTATTTTGTTCATCTCAAAAAAGCTTCATTTTATTTTACTTATGCTTTTTATTGGAATGGTGTTTGTTATCTTATTTTCTTGTTTTTTTAATTACTTTATTGTATTATTTTATTTATTGTTATTTAATTGGTGGTTTTATGCTTATTCTTAATTTATTAAAAAAAAAAATAGCTTTTCCCACTTAAAAATGTAAAAATTATTCTTATATTTTTCCTCTCTCTTCTATTTTATATCTGTACACTTGTGCTGTGTTATTACCGTTTTTTGTCTGTTTTTCACAACACCTTTACTGAAACAAAACAAAAAAAAAAACACTGAAAACCAAAATATCACAATACGTATGTAAATATCAATAATATTTTTTTGTATTAATATTTGTACATTATTATAAAAATAAAAAAACTAAATATTTTGTGTTTCGTGCAATATTGTTCTATCCCAATTGAATTGCAATCGAAATTTTCGCATGCGCGCATATGCACACTTACACACAAAAATACATATACTTTACTTTTTATATATAATTTGGAAAAATATTGCAAATTGCTTTTTTGGAACATGTTCAAAATTTGGAAAACAAAAAAAAAATTTAAATAAATTCTAAAATCAATTTAGTAATTTAAAAAGCACTACTTATAATTTTTCCAATTTATAATAAAAAAAATAAAGCAAAAATAACGTACGTAAATTTTATTAAATGAGCAAGTTCATTTTGGCTATGATATTGAATTTACAAACATCTAAACAAAAACAACAACAACAACAACAATGTGAAATCTACTACAATAACAATTCTTCTACAACAACAAAAAAATATTTTTTCCCCAAAAAATACAATTTAATGGAATTATGGACACAATCAAATCAACAACAACAACACCGTAATTACGCTCCACATGCACCATCACTTGAAAAATAATTTTGTTATTTTTGTTTTCAAAATCAATTGTTTTTCTTAAACCAAAAACGCATTTTGTATTGGAATGTATAATATTGTTTTTTGATATTGAATTTTTTCCTAAACGTTATTATTGTATCTAGCGAGCTGACCGTATATGATAGTGGATGCATCTTCACTGTACTAAATAGCAATCGATAATCGTTCTTATTTATGTTGTTAATAATATTGCTTTGACTTAAAGTATTTTTTAAATATTTATTTTGCTTTGCTATGTCTATACATATATCGTATATATTTAAATATATTGAATATTGTTGTTAAGTGTGAAACATAAGTGACGCATAAATAGTTAAGTTTCTTACGGAACAAATTGAATAATAATTTTACCCAATAACTTCAGCTAATATAATTTATATTGCTGTGCTATCACATTGTGGGATAATTACACGAAAATACTCGTATATCGTCCGTCTGCCCGCCCGTGGTACTGTTGCATATTATAATATTTTTTTAAGGAAAACCCGCTATATATACAAATGGTTACATAAAATATATGAGATTTTATTTTAAGTTCCAATTTTGAAATTCAAAAATTAGTATAATTTTTTTCCAAAGTTTGATATGGTTTTGTTTTGTTTTAAATAATTTTAAAAAAAGATGAACTTTTTTCTTATAACATCAACATTTTCAATAAATTCATAGACCTTTTTTTTTTGATTTTCAAAATTGGAACTCAATTTTTTTTTTCTTGTAATAGTTGTTAACTTATTGAAACTTAGTAAAAAAACCTATTGAAAACGTTTAAGTAAAATTGCCATAACTTACTAATTTATAAGAAGAGGTGATGAAAAATTAAAAAATTAAATTCTTTTTTATGCGCCACTTAGATTTCATTTATGTATATTATAAAAATACCACTTATAAAGAACAAAGCACAAAGTATATTCGATATAAGTTCCTAACCTCAAAATTGTACTCTAAATTAGTACATATATATCTAATTCAAATTGTAAAATAATGCACACAAGCTAACTAATATTGATGACATACATAATATATGACGTACTTACATATAACATATAGAAATGTCATTTATATGTAAATATATCATTATGTAAATTTTGTAAAATGTAACGTTTTCTTTAGACAAGTGGTATTCAGAACAGCTTGTTATATTACGATACATAAACTTACGCTGTTGTGAAGACTACGTAGCTATTCTTTATAAATTTTCTGCACTTGCACTTATCTTTTTTAGCAAATTAATAACAAGTTTGAATTTTGTTTTAATTTAACTTGTTAATGCTTTATAGACAACTATTTTAAATAGTAGTTTTAGCCGATGGCCTGGCTGCTAGTGCTCTTAACGAACTATTGTAGAGTAATTAAATACTTTGAAATATTGAATTAATAATAATAATAAAAATAAGTATGTAGTAGTTTTTTTTTAAAAAAAAGACGATGCAAATGCGCACATCTATAGCTTTAGTAATCTCTCTTATATGTATGACATAGATATTTGAATAAAATTCAACAATTAAGCTATCATATTGCTATGATTTGCACTAAAAATTAAAGACATTTTATATAATTTGTTTTAATTTGTATATGTACATATAACTTAATTGCATTGTATGTTTTAATGCCCTTTTAATTATATTGATACTTAGTAATAAGTAGTTTAAATGTAGCCATTATTTTTAATTATAATTTAATAATAAATAATTTTTTTTTTATAGTTTACTACCTTAAAAGTTATAACCACCAATTGATTGCGTAATAAAAACAACACTTGATATTTTGTTTTAGCTTGTGTTTTATTTTGGTTTCATTTATAATAGTATTGTTTAGCTATAAATTATAATTGCCTGTATAATATTGCAACTTTTATAGACTCATCCAAATGTTTGCTTTTTCTACTACGTATTATCAATGTCTCTATGATGTACATACCATACATACATATCTTGTAAATTGTTAGTTTTTAATGCATTTTCTCTGCTTTTTAGTTGTTTTGTCACTGCAGTTTTGATGTACTTAAGGTGTAGTTATTGCTTAATGTTTCTCTTTAAATATTTTATGCTATCTATACGTTAAATTTACATATTCTTTTTTTCTTTTTATTTGTAAATGCATCGTAAGTATTTCTTATTTTTGATTTCCAAAAAAACTATTACCGCACAAAGTACGGAACATTTAATAATTTAATAAAAATAAAAAAAATTTTATACAAAAAATCTTTTCTAACGAGAACTAAATCGTGATAAGATATATAACTACAATTAAGAGTAATATTGGAATTTATACATACATATGTAGAGTGTTCCCATAAGAGCGCCAGACCTTTGAAATTCAATAAAAAAGTGTTGTATGTAAGTTACACCGGAAATATTTAATGCCAATTGAAATCGTGTTAATACGCTCCACAGCTTAGTTTGCAGAATTCGATTCGAGATAACCAATTAAGGTCGACTTTTCGCCATAAATCGGGCTGGATTTTAAGAAGCTTTTCAATTATATTCTCTAGGCCGTTAATTGTTATTGACTTATTAGTATAGATGCTGGAAAAAAAGAAAAAATTCTCAATTAATGTCACCATTTCAAGAAATCGTTGTGAATATTAAATTGAAATATGTCTGATTTCACTATGTAATTAAACAAGTTGACAAAACGTATACTTTTTCAAGATTAACCTGCAATTATAAGAGAACACAAATATCGCAGAATGGCAGCGTTGTCAACTCAAACATAACCAGAATCAGCTGGTAAAGTTCAAGCGTACCCATTGAAACACCCTTTTTCTTTGACCTGGAAAGCCTAATGAACTGAACATACATACTCGTATGACAGTAGTTATTGTAAACAGAATTATGTAGAAAAATTTAAATTATGTTTTGAATTCATACAGAGAGAGGCTCCAGAGTCCCGAATTTTGGAACATAGTACATCTATGGATTGACTAGCTGAGATCAGCGGCAGACTAAAATAAAGCTGGCCCCAGGACTAACAACTCAAGGGGCTTTTTCTCCAAAAAAAATTGAAGAGTTCGCTTTTCACTCAAGGGAAGTGTTGCTCTCGCATAGTGCTCTTGTCTCAAGATTTGTTATATTCACTTGAAAATCTTTGTAATATGATAATTTGCATTCCATTGAAAAACCTTTGTGACTTTGATAACTTTAAATGTTTACTTTAATGAAAAATGCCCAACCCAATGTCCATCCACTTCCCGTTCAGACAAAGCTTTTATCAATTAGAATAGAATTAGTTAGAAAACTTTGAAGTGTCTATGTGCTTACTTGTCCAATCCCGACCAATCCTGCCAGTTTTCCCTAGGCAGTTAAGATTTTTTTTTGGAAATAGTAAATTTTTGCTATTTGAGAAGTGGTATGGAATCCGTAAGGATTCAAATTTCAAAAAATCCTTTCTTGGTGGATATTGACATTTTTTATGCATTTTATATTTCTGGACGGATCGGAATTTCGAAAATTCTACCTAATTGTGTGTTGAATATGAATTAATCAGCACAAAGAGTTTTATATATAAAGATGACACCATCTATATGAAATTTTTGGCTCATTCTTTTTTTTGAATTTTAGAGCCTGAAAACTTACAGCGTTGGATCCTTCGTAAGTATCAAAGGACAACACAAAACCTTTCAACTCAGATGTCAAAATCAGTGGTTGATGTAATGGGTACTTGGCTCAAGTCTTACATACATATTTCGATATGGTCCATCCTTGTGCTCATTTATTTCCGCCAACGCCACTTTCAGAAATCAAAAGAGGTCTCAGAAGTAAAAATGGGTTCTTTTTAATGTTGCAAATCGAAAATATGTTTCCGACAAACTTGGCACGTATCACGTTGGAAAGGCATCTTGTTTAAGAAACATTAACTGTACTCGTACATGAAAGATGCCATAGGTCAAAGTATGTGACCTTTCTTAGGGCTTTATAAGTATGTGACTTTCGTAAGTATAGCTTCTACTACACTACGAGATTAGTCTCTGAGTAAACTGAAAGTGAGAAAAGTAACAACGGTTCCACCAAGAATTTTTCATTCTTGATTTCCTTCCCATAAATTTTTTATACGAGTATTTAATGTGTTATTATGAGCTCAAATAATATATTGTTTTTCTTTCAATATCGAAAAACAAAAACCCTATATTCGTCATCAATAGTAATCTAAGCTTTCATCTATGATTTTTAACACGGCGATATCATAGGATAAGTAGTGTATGATTCTTTGCATTTGCTAAGTATATAAACTTTTCATGAGTTATGAGCTCACAACCCTAACCATTTGACCATGCTGTCGGTCTGCTGCATTACACCTTCGCTTACCACATCATGCATGTTTGCTCCATCTAAGTATTATGTATGAAATCAATGATTAAAAATGATAATGCATGGTCCCAAAAACTGCTGGGTAATTTTAAATATAATGGACGTAAATTTGTAAGCTCTAAGATATCGATGACTAATTTATCAAAAACTTTAATAGCATAAAGTCATACACCGTGCTCAAAACCAACATGTTGTGAAATAAACAAAGGATGATGATGATTTATTTTTTGTTAAATGGTTTCTATGAAAACATATGAAAGAAAATGTTTTAATTTTGTTTTTTTAAAAAAAGGTATTTTTTCGGAAAAATACAAGGGCATAATTTTACTTAAGGGGCGATACTCCAAAATTTTTTAGAAACGACTTTTTTTTCAGATTCGATTTTAGGGAATAAAACTCCATTTTTCTATGTAATTTTCGACGTTGAATATGAATCTGATATAATTTTTTTTTTTTTATGTCTACTTTTGAGATATTTCGAGATATACATTCCTATTCCTTAGAAGCATCTGAAAGGGAAAGGAAAGTCCTCTTCTTAATTTCTGTGTACTAAGAAATACTCTAAAAAAATTGGTGTCCTCGGTTAAAGTGCGCGTAAATGGTGAAAAACATTGTTTTTTTGACATATTTTGCACAAGCCAGACGTAATAGAATAAGTATATACCAGATTTGGATTCAGCGTCGGAAACTACTTAGGAAATATGCATTGAAAAAAAAACATATTCATATTTTAACGAAAACGCGTTCTATTTATACCGTCTTCCATTTAAAAAACCAACAACTTTCTTATGCATTTCTTCTTAAAAAATCATTTAGCAAAATATATACAATTTGACTTCGTAAAAACATTCTATTTGACCACCGCGCAGAAAGAATATATGTTACCTTTAAACAATTTCCTGAACATTTTCAAAAAAAATTAGTTTAGTGATAGTCAAATCCGAAGAATGGATCTTGGTGATCAGGCTTAAATTTACCAAAGCGAAAAAATTTTTAATGACAAACATAAAAAAACCACGACTTGAAAGAAGATACTAAAAAATATAAACAACAGATCAATTGCTCTTGGAACACTGGTCTATGTCTATATCAAATATGAGAATTTTTCATTGAAATCACCCATATGTAGCTGTTCATTAAGTTTATTTTTTTTTTTTGATTTACTGGAACAGTCTCAAAAGATTGATATACATACAATTTATTCGAAATATTCTTAATTTTGCTTTATTGTAAATAATTTTGCATTTTTTATTTGAAAAGTTGTTCTTGTTTTGTTTTATCTTTTTCTTGCAGAATTTCTACAAATACCGACATGGAAGCTGAAAATGTCAACAACGGTGAAGAGGATGCGTAGCCACTACTGTGCGGTACTGATTCCGAATATGAAGATGATGATGATAATGATAATGATGATAGCATCCGCAACACTGGTGGTTGCAGCAGTGTCATTAGCTAGCATTTTCTTAGCATATGGTGTAACAAATATTTTTACTGCAACAACAACAACAATACCAAAGCAACAAAATTAGCAGTAACTGTTTTCAGCTAATTGAGACTCATTTCTAAAGCTAAGTAGGGAAAAGGGGAATATAAAATAAGATCATTATTATTGCCTTTTTTTAAGGTGTTACGCCTGGTCATCGAATTTGACAAATTGGATTTTTTTTTTCAATTTTTCAATGTCTCGTAAAAATGCATTAATTGTTAAAGTGTATTTTTTAAATCATTGACCAAAAAACTAATGAATTGATTCACTTTCAATTTAAATAGATCTTTTCTCGATAAAGGGTGATTTATTAGAGTGACAGAGCTTTAAATTTGTAATAAAATACATATAAATTAAGTTTGAGGTAATTTTTTTTTTACAAAGAAAGTTTATTTTATGGCATTTAATTAATTAATTTATAACTTTTGTTTTAAATAAGTTCCACGCAGCCAAGCGTTAGTAAATTTTTAATAAATTTACTTTACTCGGTACAAAAATTTGTTAATCGATACGTACAGAAGAAATGATCGGTGCATTCAATGATTTTTGGATTAGTTCTATGAAGTACTGGCTTATGCCAGTAATTTCAAAAATAAGGAACTAAATTGAACAAATCGAATGTCTTTTATTGCAGCTGAAATTTTTTTTAAACAATGTCATACAAAATTTTTAAAAAACAAATAACTTGATTTATATACTCGTGCATATGTATTTCATTTTAATTTAAAGTTTTATCACTCTAAAAAAACAATCTTTATATGTATCCGGGGATGATTTAAAGTTTTATCACTCTAAAAAAACATCCTTTATGTATATACGGGGATGATTTTTTGCTTGTTTTCTCTCTCGTTATTTTTTTTCATGAAAAACGGCCAATTTTTTTAAAATGAAAATTTAAATTTCCCTCCAGACAGCCGAAGATTAACAAGTCAAAACAAAAAGAGTTGAACCTTGGAGTCCCTAATTTTACTGCTTTTTTGACTACTTAATGATACATTAATAATTTTGCATGAACCATTTTAACTTTTCAAAATTTATGAAAAATTTAAGAAATAATAACTTTGACAATACTCAACTGATTGGTGGCGTTATCAGGGACCTTTTGGAAACGTCAATTCAGTACAATTTTAACCACGTATCGATATATACACTAAAAGAACGCACCAAAATAGTGGCGCTATACATTGAAAGTAATTGCTCACTCAGCGTATATAGCGTCGAAAATATCGAGGATTTGACTCTACCAGACTTTTTTTTGTGGTGATTTTTGAAGAGTAAAGTTTATGCCAACAAAAGAACATAGAACAACTCAAAGATAATATTCGAGCCGAAATGGTAGCGATATCGCCCGAGACGTTGGCCAATGTGATGATAAATACCAAAAAAAGAGCTCTCCTTTGTCTCACCAATAACGACGTTCAGTTAATCGATACTAATTTCCATAAGCAATTGAGATAAATTGTAAGAGAATAAGGCAATTGTCAAAGTCATTCAATATTTTCATCATCCAGATTGAGATGGCGCAAACGTTATATTTTTTAATTTTGAAAAAGTATAATGAAACAATGGTGCGACCTATGAATGGCGTTGAGATTTACATATTTATTCACCATTACCCACTGAGAAAAAATCTACAAAATCGGATACCTCAAGGTTTAACTGCGTCTGTTTTGACTTGTGATACACCATATATTACATACTTATAAAATAACAATAAAGTTTTTTAATCTGAAATAAACCATAAATCGAGAGACGCTACAGAAGTGTGGCAATGAATCCGAATATATTGAATATTTTGTTTTTAAATAATAATAAAATTAGTTTTAAAACCTACATTTTAAAATAAAAATAAATAAAAAATATGAAAAAACACAATTTGTCATAGCACCACGACTAGGCGTCTTCTCTCAAGCAAAAATTTTTAGCATTAAACGAAAATATTAATGGGTCTTTTTAAATTTACGGAATCAGTTGTCATAAACTTTATATACTTAAAAAAAAAACTTCAAAAAATTTCATTAAATGGCTGATGCTGATAAGAAAGGGACTGAGCGAGGTTTTCTTTTGGAAAAATGAGTTGCCTACACTAAGTCTAAAATTCATTTCTCAAGTAGATCCAAACACTATTCAAAGGCTGAAAATTTACTTCTAACATGTTCTCGAAAATATAAAGTTTGCGTGTGTCGCTTGGTCGCTCTCTCATCAGCATCACCCATTTATCCATATATATCTATAAGATAAGGCTGTGAAACATTAAAAAAAAGACCAACAGTAACAAACAATTTTCTTTATTCTTTTAAAAATGTTACTTAATTTTTTAAATAAAAAAAAAGAGTATAAAGTTTACATTCGATTTTAAATAATAAAAATTATTTTTTTAATTTAAGAAAACACTTACACTAATTTGCATCCATATTGTGTTTTAACTTTGAAATTTCTCAAAATTGAAACAAAAACATTAAGAATTCTAAAGACGGGCAGTAGCCTAAAAGTATGTAATGCAATTGTCCTTAGCTAGTTAGTTATTAGTAGCCTGTTGAAAACTTAGAATTTTTTGCGCATTGCATATTTTTGGACTCTGCAAGCTCTCATTGTCTGTCGTATATTTTTAGAAAAATGGAGTAAAACTCTGCTTATTGATATAATTTATTTTTAATTGTGTCTATTTTATGATAGGTGTTTATAATGTGTTTTAAAAATTTTACAAGAATTTTATAATTATCATTTCGAAATATCATAGTTTATTCATATTACATTAAAGAAATTTATTATACATTCAATGTTTAAGTCATATGACAGAAATACACACGATATGATTAATGTTGCAGTGAAATTTAATTTTTTATTCATATTACGATAGCCAAGTATCAGCACTGTGCGGAGTACTGATCATGCAAATTCCTCATAGAAAAAAAAAATACTATGAGCTGTATTAATAAGTGGACGCTGTTCTAAATGTAAATAATGTCCAATTGACTTGACAATTCGTAAGGGCTATCGTCTGAAATTGCCCTATGTCTAGTTTTGTTAACAACCATTTAGACATGTAATGGTCTGCGGTTTCTTCTTTGGTCATGGGATTGGACCAATTCATAGGATTGATGAAATTATGGATCGACCCATGTATGTTGACATACTAAAAGATGTGATGCTGCCATATACCGATGAAGAGAAGCTACTTAAGTGGAGGAGGTTCAAACAGGACAACGATCCTTAAGAGCAATAGAATTGAATTTCTTAGTTGGCCTGCCCTGACCTGAATCCTATTGAGAACTTGTGGTAGATGAAATTCAAAATTGTAAAACCACGGCGGATCTGTTTCAATCCTTGAAAATATCCTGGGAAGGGATATCGCCGGATATTGTTAATAATGTAGATTCCTCTATACCAAAGAAATGTGTGTGTGTCGTTCAGAATAAAGGGTTTGCAACTAAGTACTAATTTTAAAAATTTGTATTTACCATAAAAAAGGGGGTGCTTAAGTTTTGTCCGTTAAGTTTTCTGGCTTAAAAAATGTTTCTTTGATAATAAGTTTTTATTTATGAGACGCTGAATTTTTAAAATTTTTGTCTGTCAATAATAAAGGTATAAATATTTATAATAAATTCACAACATGGTTCAAAAACGTCGTTTTCACAAAAAAATTATGATTTTATGAAATTATGAAAAAATGTACTGAGGGGGTGCTTAATTTTGGTCAATATTGTATGTCCCAAAATAACGTTTTTTTTTTAAGCAAGAATATTTTAAAATCATGACGTGATAGGAAAAACAGTTTCTTCTGCTGTATCTTAATACTTACTAATTACTATTTGAAGCGGACTATTATCTCAGGCCAATTATTCAAGTAATACAAAAACTGTCATGAAGCCAATTAGAAACCTTTTATTATGTATTAATAATAAAATCTTTATTGCCGTACGTCGAAAGATTATTTATAATATTATTCAAATTGTTTTGTAACTTTATTACCTTTACTTAATGAGTTACTAAAAATGATATTAAATAAAAGATTATTATTGTTTCATGGAAATGTTTGATTAAAATTAATTTAAGTTTGTTTGTTCGCTTTTCCGAATTTGGACTTTGCTGGCATGTTTTAAAATATAGGCATATTGAATGATTAAATAAAAGTTAATTCTTCAATACTGAAAATGTTACAACTTTTTTAATTCATTCCATGAAAATCCGAATAACGATTTTACCTTTTTTCAGTCTAAGAAATCTCTAAAAATATTTTTTTTGGAGTTGGTTTAGAAAGATGTCTCGTTTTAACTCAAAAATTACGAGAAGAGTGTAAGAAATTTTTAAAAATAAATTAAATTTTTTTTTTGGTGCAGTCTAATATTAATATACTCTATTAACTAAGTATCTAATCAAAGCTAATGTATAATGCACGTTATTGAAACGGTTATTTTAAATCACAATTGATCAACCAATTATTTTCAGTCACACAAACGGCAGGTGTAGGTATGTACTGTTTTATGGTGTTAAATATTTGTATCCGACTCTGATTTATCGCGTCTATTATATGTAATAGCCAATCGATATAATACAACGTGTAAGTGTTATATCCGATGGTTGGAATACCAGTTAAACCAAACGGTATGTAAATGCTATTTGAATTTAACGATTACGATTCCAATTAATTTGCTCAAAGGTGACAAATGTCTGAGGTTCACACAATTATTAGTTCAAATAATTCTTGATTGGACTTATGTAATTTACAATTTCTATATTGTAGAAGATAGTATATTTAGTTGTTAATACAGTTTGTAAAGCCCTTAATGTGTCAAAGTCCACAACAGACAAAATCACTTCTGCTAAATGAGCACACTTGGTTAAATGAGATTGCAGTTCGATCCAAGGTGGAAGTGTTTCAGAATTGACAGGTGGGGGCGAACCACCCAAAAGCCTTGGCGAAGTTGAGGATGCTGGTGAGTTCCAACTCGGCTTCTTCCTCGAGACCAACAAAGAACGCAGCAGAACCAAATATTTGGTTTGTTTCCTCATTAGCCTCGGGCATTCGCAGAGCAGGTGTTTAACTGCTCTTCTTCATCTCCGCAACTCCTTTAGAAATCTATGAAAGGAGCACTATATTTTGCGGTCATAGAGCTAATAACACAGTGCCCCGTCAATACTCCTACAACAGTCCTTAGCTCTACTCTGCTGAATCTTAAGAGAGTTTGCGTCCTTCCCAGATTCAGTTTAAGCCAAATGTTTTGAGACGTTATTCATCCGGCGGTAAGGTTCCACCTTCTGTTCCTTCCTTACTTGATTATGCCCTCTATCAGATGGTGCAGTTACGCCAGAGGTATCTTATGTGATGCAGACTCAATCTCTCAGTAAAATTTACGTAAAATACTGGTAAAGCCTTTCACATGATATACAGCACGTTGGTATCCCTAAACATTTTAAGTTCTGCATTCATAACGACCAAATATTTTGTAAGAGTGCATCATTTTGTAGAGAAATTGATGTGGAGCAAAACTGCATTAAAATATATGAGCCGTATATTTTGAAAGTGGGGCAAGTTACTTTTTGTTGAGAAGAACAAATTAAATAAATCTAGTTACTTAACTTTATCTTCTCAACAAATAGAAACTTGCACCACGTACAAAATAATCGGCTTATATATGTTAATTACTATGTCAGATATGATAATTCTGATTCTACAAATCATCTCAACTCTTAAAGCATCTCAAGTTCGAACATACCGAAAGTAATAACCATCATCACTATAGATATCTGTGATTACAATTCTAAAATTTGATATAAAAGTCAAACGAATAAGTGATCAAATGTCAAAGATTCATTAGAGCACGGTATCACTATCACGGTGTAGCAGTTTTCGGTTTTGGTTCAAAACAAAAAGTTTAAGTTCAGTTTAACGTTCGTATTATACTTTGAAATTTATCCGCTGTTTTACTAAAATATTGTAAAAGCTGAAAATGATTTCATTAAGGCTGGCAATATTATCTTTTATAGCTTGCATAGTGACTCTAAATGAAATTAGCTGTGGCGAGTTACGTGAGTGAAATTATTCGAACATCTCAAAAAGCAAAAAAAAAAAAATTATTAAATAAATTAATGTGATGTAAGGAAGGAAATAAGAGTCGAAGAGTGAAAGTTTTAAAAAGACTCGTGCAACAAACCTTTATTTAATTCATACAGAATATTAATAAATGAACGGTTGCTTTATGTGACATCTTAATATTTTGATTACGAAGTAAATATAATAGCTTGTTATCATGGGAAATATATAAAAACATTGTACGCACATATAGCTTTTTCGCTGACAAAGTCAAGTAAATAAAACATTCAAAACTCACAGAAGTACAGTCAGCGCAAAAGCTATATGTGCATACAATGTTTTTATATATTTCCCATGATAACAAGTTATTACGAAAATAACGGTAAAACAAAAGTATGCAGAGTGCAAGCACGATTTACAGAAAGTAATTTGCAATGTTGCTTTTGTTATTTGCTTTGAAAATAGTACCGTAGAGTGGTTTGGCAATGATGAAAAAAAATTACATTTCGATTTTGGAAAAAAAATCTCCTGACCTCAAATGTATTTTAACAAGCATTAAACTCATATCATTTCTCTCTTATATTATTACAAATCCACAGTAAAATTTTAAGCGTAAAAAAAATTGGAGTTTTTGAGAAAATCAGCCTTGTTTCTTTTTCATAAAAAAAAGCTATTACTCCGCCAATTTTCAACAATTTTCAAAATTTCTTCTGATTCTGACAGAGAATTAGAAGTTCTATTAGAATCAATAGACATAAATTAATTATTTTGATTTGAATGAAAATGTAACTATTTTGAAAAAATTTTCAGCGGATTTTCAAGTTTTGACACTAAAACTTTAAATGGGCATATCTTCGTAAAAAATGTTTTTCAATCAAATCGGGGGAATACATGTTCCCTAATTTCCTTTAAAAACAACATATGTAATCGGCAGCCAATTTCGCAATTTCAAGTCAGTCCGATTGCATGGTTTGAAATGAATTTGGTCTATACCATTTCATTTAATCAATATGATTCAACTCCAGGTCTAACTCCATTCATTTCATACGAAATAGAGTTGCTTTTAGGAATAGTACTTATAATGCTAAGTTGATATTTTTTGATATTATATTAATAGTTGTTGTTTAAATAATAAAAAATAAAATCAGTAAAAATTTGACTTTTCCACCATTTTTGGTAATATGTATTTTATTTTACAGCGCCAGAAATCGAAAAATGTCATGTAGCTGACACAAAATGCGTAGTTGAGAAAATTAACGAAGTTATAAGGCGTTATCCTAAAGGTCAACCATCATTTGGCTTACAGCCACTTGGTAGTGTAGAAGTCAAAAATATTCCTGTCGCTGAAGCGCAAGGAGATCGGCCCATATCTTTCAATCTAAGATTCAACACTTTACAAATCAAGGGTCTTGAAAACGCAACTGTTGAGCGTGCGGTTGGTTTTGAAAAGGATCCGTCCACAAGCAAATTCGAAGTGTATGGCAATTTGCCATCAATTTCACTATCTGGCCAATACGAAATGGATGGTAAGATTCTGCTATTGCCAATGAATGGAAAAGGTTTAGCACATATTGATATGAGCGATTTGAATTTTGGCTTCAAATTCAAAATCGATGTTGAGAAGCGTAATGGTAAAAATTATCTGGTAAACCTAAAGGTTAAGTCTCTGCTGCAACTGGAAGGGTACGTATTGAAATCTTGATATTTTTTTAATTTACTTTTTATATGTACATAAATAAATCAATATATCTTGCAGCCTTAAGGTCAACTTTAAAAATCTTTTTGGTGAAAACCAGGAACTTGGTCAATCATTAAATGATGTTATAAATGAAAACTGGAGAGATATCTGGGTGGAAGTGGAAGATGGTATAAATAATGCAATTACTGAAGTTTTTAAACAACTATTGTCGGGTGTATTGAAAGAGTTATCGTATGATGATTTTTATAAAGTTGATTAATTTTTTATATTATAATAAATAAAGCAACATTTAAGAAGAAGTAACACATTAAGTTTAATGAATATTTCGATAAGGGTTACTGAGAGAAAATCTGAAGCTAAGACAAATTAAATTACTTTTTTAATTTTCTTGCGTATCTTTGCCTACCTTAATCGTATTCATCATAAGATATTGGACATTTCATTTATACATAAATACATAATATACATAAATACAATGCCGAGGACTAGGGCAGTTGTATGTAGATATCAAGATCTATCCGATTTATCTAAACTATGAAATCTAACTTCCATTAAAATCGCACTAAGTTGCAGCACTTTCTTCTTATTGAAGCAAAATAGCTATTTTGAAACTTAATAAAACTAGTTATGTCTTATAAATTATCTGCTTTAATCTAAAATTTTTGTTTGGCACGCCCCTCGTGTCGAAGTTTACCACGCTGATCCAAATCATCATAGAATATATGATCCTTAAAGCTTTCATCGCGATGGTACAAATTGTGATATCCTTTGGTTGCATGACCTTTACGATATTTTGTATGTTCAGCAAATACCGCTTGTGCTTCTGCACCATCGCTGCCTTGATCACTGATCGGGGGCATAAACTTTCGCAAATTACCATTTTTGAATTTAGCAACCGCATTCTTTACGCTTAAAAACTTAAGAGGAGTAAAGCTTAAACTATCAATATCCGCTTGTTCTTCATTACTATCGCTGTAATAATCATCACTCGGCTCTTCATCGTCTATAGTATAATTTGAAAAGTCACTTTCATTCGGTGTCTTTGATTCCTTTGAATTTTCGCCAAACGTTACACTTTCATTTGCTTTAATCTGTTGTGGCACAATTTTGGATGCACTAGCAATGCCATTCAATGGCTTTCGTTTCTTTTGGTAGCTGCTATTATTGCTCAATGGTTGCTTGAATTTTATATTCATTTTCATAGGTCTAATGTTAGCCACAAATGGCGTTTTCAGCACTCGTATGGGTTTTTGTCTTAAAATGTAGTCAACTTTTGTGTGTAAAATACTTTTCGGTTTTTCTTTTAAATTTATGGTTTTATTAAAATTTTCTTCATATTTTCCCACTGTAACACACACTTGCATATCCTTGGGTAAGGGTATATCTATTGTTGCCCTATAAGGACATTGTAATATGAAATAAACTTGTGTCCTATTTGTTTCACTCGTCGTATTTATTTTATGCCCATCCATCAGGAATACTGGTATTCTGTAGTAGGTATGTATATTCCTTTCCACCACTATGGCTTGTATGATTGCGGCTTGTTGTATGAGTCCTACAAATAACTCTGTTGCAAGTAAGAAAAGTTTAATCATTTTGCTTCGCTTTGTTTTTTAGTTATGGTACTTTTCCAGTTGTTGGTTAAACTTTTAATAAAATTTTTATCTTCATAGGAACGGGTATTTATATAATTCATTTTTTAATTTATCGCTTCAATGATCGTGCTACCATACTGATTAGCTTAAGCAAAAAAGAAAACACCGCTGTTTATTTTTACTGTTCAAAAATCGTTAAAGAAACCAATGTATTTAACATTGCTATGGACACTATCAGCGTCAGAAAATATTTGTTGATCTTTACAGGCGACTATGGGAGAAAATCTACACTGGAGTGAATTGCCGAATTTTTTAGTATTTCTCAATAATTTTTCGATTTTTTCAACATTCAAACCTGTTCTGATTCCGTTTCGGATTTGCCTCAAAAAAGAAATTGTAATTTGAAGTTTATTTTGGAATAGTATAACAAAAAGGAAAAGCTGTCAAAATATCGGAACTATGTACATATCTCAAAAAAACGCGTTTCGAGATAATTGATGTTTTGTTTATGTCGATTTGTTGAAATGCATGAAAAATTGAGATAGCGGAAATTCTCGTAGGAGATTTTTTATAGGTTTGAACTATGATGCCGGCTTTTGGCGCAGTTAAGAATCACGAATATGAATTTTTTTTTTAGATACGCCCATTTCGCATCTTAGGGCAGTATTAGTGACATTAAATTTCGGACTAATTCCACTTCCAAATTAAATAGGAATCAGAAGAACCTGATAAATCGAAATTTTAAATTTTTTTTTTGTGTTGACTTTACAAAATTCTTCGATCTCTTCAAAATTTTTCAACATTTTTAATGTGCTGACAGATAGTACAAAAATAAAGTTATAAAAAAACTCAACTATAAAATTAAGCTGTTGATAACAAATTGAAGAGTCAAAATTTTGTAATAAAGTTTTTTTAAAATAAACAACATTATCGTTTAACTTTCTTGAAGAATTCGGAACTTTGGAAAACTCGAAGCCCAATCAGAAGAAAGCATCATTTACTATTACAAGTCTTAAAATATAAAATCTCAGTTATTTTCAAACTGTAATGTTTTCCATGAGAAAGCACAATCTTGCAAGTGCCAACAATAATTCATGCGATATAACTTCATTCATGCAAGACAAATTCAATTTATTGCAAAATCAACAGGTTCGTAAAATTCCATTCAATTATTTGCTTACAAATAGTTCGAAATCAATTTGCATTCTAATCAAAGTTCTTAACACTCTATGTGTGGTAAAAAAAAGTAACTATCCATTAGAAAACTTTTGCAAAACTTTAGTAATTGTATTAGCATTTTATGACTTAATTGCTTTCGAACACGCAAACTTGTTAATAAATGTGCAACCAGTTTTCAACAGTTGGTACTTTACCTCCCACACTCAAATATTTCTAATACTAAAAGTATCAGTTTATGTGATAAAAAGTTAGCATAGGTCATGAAAACTTCCATTCCACAGAATAACAACAAACTGTTGTAGCACGAGCTACAAGTAAGAAAATTCAAATGCCACCCTTAACGATTCATGCTACTTATGATCCTGCTGACAATGAAAACAAACAGCAACAGGTCGCTCACTCACTATAGTTGTATAGGGTTGCCGTTGCATAGCAAAATTTAGTACTTTGTTTACTGAAGTTAAATAACTTTTGAGTGCGAAATTGTTTGTGACACACTCGCATAATCGATAAAATATTTTGTCATCGCAACAGTGTTTAATTTGTATTATTAGTTAGTTTTGTCCTGTCTTTTGGTTGTGATGGTGTCATATATAGTTGCAATTATTTAATCAATCTCAATCTCTTTAAAAATAAAAGAAATTATTTTAATGTTTCGAAAAATTAACAATCATTTATAAAATAAAATTTTTTCTGATAAGGTGTCTGAGTGAGTTTTAATTTATCAAATTTTTATAATTGCCTATAACTATGCAATAAGTACACCAAAGTTCACGGCACACATTTGTAGTGAAAATTTAAGTATTATATACTGCATAGTTTTCGGCGCTTCTTAAATAAAAGTGTACGATATATGTGTAAGTTGCATGCTACAAAATTTATTTATTGTTAAAAAGTATTTAATATTAATATGTATATAAAAAACAGTGCCAAAAAAATCATACCATTTAAGCACAGCAACACGTTGCTACGTTGTTTGATAAACAAGTAGGTGTGATTTTTACATTTTCAGTTGCTATGCATCACAAACTGCTACCACATTGACTGCTGAACTTTCGTTGTGCCTCTGCTTGGTATCATCATCATGCGTTTCAACATGTCATCGATAAAATATTTTGTCTCTGCTACAAGCACGCGATAACAGTTACAGCTATAGCTACAGCTACCATTTGTTGTGCTGTATTTATTATTCTTGTGCTAACTTTTGGATGCATTAGTTGTGTTTAACGGTAGAATATTTATTATAATCTATAATATATAAGCAGACTGTGCAAGTAAGTTGTTATGTAACTGATTTCTTGTGAAAATTTTGAATTTTTTGTGGAAAAAGTGTGAAATTGTTGTATTTACAATAAAATATTAACTTCTTTTAAAGTTTGAAATATTTTTCTTCATATAATTAAAGCAATTTATATGAAAAAGTAAAATATTTACGAGTATTTACAGTTTGGAAATGAAAACTTAAGGATTATATCGAGGATATCAAGGAGCATAATGATTTATTAATAAACTTTTGATAGCTTTATGCAATATTTGACCGTCCGAAACGGACTAATTGAATACTGAACTGATTAAAAAAAGCACTGATTTGAAGATTTTTTTTCAACTATCATTTACAGCTCAACGTTACAACAAAAGCAATAAGCCAGAGTAAAACAATATGGAAGCCTCAACCAGCGCTGAAGCAGCAGCTGCTGCTGGCGTTGGTCCAGATCCTCGTCTTGAACTTATGGGTTCCTATGTAACCAAGTCACTGAAACTTAAACCAGAAAAATGGACACGCGTCATCACTGTAGAAGAGCACAAAGGGATTATCAAAGAATTTTTAGATCGTCCTTTACCGGTAGTACTTATTATAACATTAACACCAGCTGCACAATTAGTACCAGCAACAAATTTTCCACTATCACAATTAAAAAGCAAAGGAGTCTATTTCATAAAAAAGTATGCACAACCCATACCACGTGATGAATGCGCCAATCACATAATTTTGGGTGATCTTGCAACACGCACAATCGATCAATTGTCTGCTTTAGTTGAAGAGGTACTCGTACCGCTGTTATCATTTGAAGAAAATTACAAAACATGGCCATCTATGGTAGCACAAGATGTACAAAAGCATGTACACAGTTTGAAGAGTACTGTACACCAGGTCAAAGGTCAGGTCAGTGGTGAGACCATACTCGCCATGCCAGTTGGTGTGGAGAAGATTGTTAAATGTGCACATCAATTGAGCGAAACACAACGTTGCACAATCGATTTGTATTTAAAGAGTGCCATAGAGGGTGTTGTTATTAAATGGGCAACACAAATACACGATGTCATCAAGGATAGTCCATCGAATGCTTTTCAAGTTGGACAAAACCCAACACCACATTCAGGTAATGTAACTTTGTCTTGAAAGCGTTCCGAAAAGAACGAACTTAATGTTCCATCTACCATATTGACGGAGTTTTTGAATATTTAGGTAATTGGCAAAAGGATTTGAAAGAACATAAAATTTATCACTTAACTTTGCTTTTCTTTTAGGAGAATGTGTTTTAATGTGTCAGAAAAAAACTTTAAAATCTTCTCATCGCGGCCCACATGCGGGTGATTTGATCCCACAATATAAAAAAATCTTTCGATGCGGAAAACTTCAACAACATTTTTTTTGAGAAAATTTATGCAAAAAAACTGCACCAATTGGAAAATAAAGACATAAAAAATTTTAAGTAAAAATTACAAATTTTACCTTAAAAAATAGGAAAATTTCGAAAATTCAATCTTTGATTAGACTCGCAATGCCAGTAGTTGAGAATAGCAGACCTCATTTATGTATAAATTTTATTACAACAGTCGACGGGGAAAAGTTGAAAAAATGTTTGGATATTACTAGGGACGATCTTGACCTCCTAAGGAATAAAGTAAAAATTTATATTGCACCAACCAATAGGGGAAAGGTCGAAAGTTTTTTTGAACATAGCCAGGGCATTTGATGTACATTCAAATGTACTGATTGTAAATAGAGTCGGAATGTACTTTTTAATCTACCAATTAAGCAAAATTTGATTGAAATAACTATAATTTCTAGAAATTACCTTTTGGAATAATCGCTTAAAGAATCTCTCATTTATCTACGATCAACTGCGAAGCGAGCGCATACGTGCCATGGCCTTAATACTGGAATATACGAATAGCGCCTATTATCCATGCTTTCAGACATTATTTAAAAATGTCGTCACAGGTAAGTTTAAAGCAATGTAAAGGAACAAATTATCAACTAATTGTTATCAACATGCTGCTCAAAAGTTTTCCATTTAAACAAACAATTTACTTTATATTTATTTTCTACACACACACTCGGTACGTTTTACTAACAGCGCTTGCTGAAGCTAAGGATATCACACTCTATTTGAATCCATTAAAACGCCCCATACACCAATTGGAGGAGATAGATTTTTCAGAATGTAAGCCTTTACTCATACCCATGATGCATGTTGTTTGCACCTTGTGGGGCAATTCACGCTACTACTGTCATTCCTCGAAAATTACAGTTTTGCTTAAGCAAATTTCCAATTTAGTAATACATCAGGTGAGAGAATACATTCTAAACTGAGCGTAATATTATTGCTGGAACCCTACTTATACTTCTAGGCAAAACGTTATCTAGATCCATCCTCAATTTTTCATAGCGACATCGATGAAGCTATGCAACGTCTAACTTTGTGCATACAAATTTTAAAATTTTTTCGAGAATTATTCGATTATTACAAGGAAATATTAGCGCAATTTTTTTTGGAGCCAGAAGTTAGACCACCGGTTTTATGGACCTTTCATCCAAATTCAGTTTTCATTCGCTTTAATGCATTTCTGGAGAGATTGACCACTATACAATGGTAAGTGGTGAACGCGCGGCAAAGTGGAGCTTTTATTATTTCAAATCATAATGTCTGGCAATTCCAGGTTCTTCTTTACTGTGATTGAATTCCTGAAATTAGAGAAAGTTGAAATCGGTGGCCTACGTGGACGTCAACTAAGCGCACGCATAACAGCGGTCTATGTTGAATTTAATCAATATTTTGCAGGGTTTGCATCAAAAACATATGATGTTCTTGATCCAGACGATAAGGAGTTTGACGCTGATTTTGAATATTTTCAAATGCGCATATTAGAATTAGATATGAAGCTGGCAGCAATCCTATGTCAAGCCTTTGATGATTGCTACAATTTGGAGAGTATATTTAAGGTAAAAGTCAGATAATGTATATTGCAATTCGGCTATATGAAATTATTTGAACAGCTTATCAATATTGTGGGTAGCGTGCTTGACCGCCCCAAGATTAAAGCGGAATTTACTCAACGATACGCAGAGATACTACGGATGCTGGACGAAGAAATGACAATGTGCGAAACTATTTTCAATACACAAACGGAATTGCGTAAGGACAATGTGTACTTATATCCCGAATTTAACTGTCCACCAGCAGCGGCATTTATACGTTGGTGTGGACAGCTGGAAATACGCATAACACTCTCGGTGAAAAGTTTTCAAGCATTACAACACAGGTAAGTCAGCACTAACTATGCGTTTCATTCAATTGAAGCAAATACGAGCGCAGTCCGGAAAGTATTCGAGCTGTGGCGGTTACTTCGAACATAAACGCGTCATTGTCTAGGAGCGGCATTTTTTCAAATTGAGGGACTCTGAAACGTGTATCCCATATAGAGTTTGGATTAGATCAATAAAATAAAATTGTGTTTGGATACTTTCCTTCCATACAGTCCAAAGTTTTCTGATGATTGCAAATTTTAAAATCTCTATGAAGTAGAAATTTTGAGTATCTAGATGAGTAAAAGGCAGCCGTTAGTAACTTGACATTACATATACTTTCCGGAAAGGCCTCGTAGATGTTTCTACTGCTCCTCCAACTAATCGTTTACCTTAAACTACTATATGCATTAAAATCCAAAAGCATAACTGAAACTGAGAAAGCGCTTGAAATTAACGAACGCTATGAGATACTCATAGCGAAATTGGGTGCTTGCAAAACACAAGTCTTCGATGAATGGTCCGCAAGTTTGGCCGAGCAAATCGAGATAAATCTCAGGAAATCATTGATCGCACGAGATGCCAATAGCAATTCTCTGATACTGAACTTTAGTCCAGAACTTTTTTGCATTTTACGCGAAGTTCACTATCTTAAGCAAATGGAGACCGAAGGCATACCAGAGGTTGCATTGGATTTCTTCGATAAGAGCGATACTTTTCGAATTTATACGTTGAATTTGGAGAAGACCATTGACTGGTATAATACAATACAAGAAAATAGCTCTCCAGTTGAATTGAAACTGATTGAATCGGAAATAAAGTTGATCGATGATTTGGTTGAGACAGGGGTTGATGATTTAGTGTGGAACGCTGAGGGTAAGTGCACACAGTTTGGCATGTGCAAAAACATAGCTGTAACAATTAATAGCAACTTAAATATTCCTTAGATATCATGAACTATTTACAACAATTGCGTGAACCTGTTGCTGCTTTGCAGAATCGCATGAACCATACACAGTCAAATTTACGGCAAATACGCAGCATTATGTCTGTTTGGGCCAAGCAACCGCTTTTCGAACGTAAGGATGGTAAAAAGGATACAGTGCTATGTATAGACGAACGTCCGGATCGTACAACAAAGCGCTATGCTGAAATACGTGCAGCCTCCGATGAGATACATAAGCTACTGCATGATAATATGCTACAATTTAACATGGAAGCCAAGCAGGAAGATGAAATGTGGCTAAACTATGTTGACTTTGTCGATAATATAGTTTATGAGAATATACTGCGTACAGTTGGTGTTAGTGTTGGCTATTTGGCAGAGAACATGGATTCGGATAATTATCTGCCACCTTTGTTCGAATCACGTCTCGAATTGGTCGAACCAAACTTGATATTTGTACCCTCATTGAATCCGGAAGATCCCTATGGTTTTAATAATATGCTAATCGAGCTTATGCGAGACATCATGAAGATGGCCACTTTGGTCAAGCGCTTAAAGCAGAATGACAAGCGTAACTACGGTGAGCTTGTGCAAGCCAATCAAGATATTATCGACATGCGCCGTGAGATACTCAACGGCGTGGATCAGGTGATGGAAGAGGCCTCACTTTTCTGTCGCCAGTTTGAGCGCTACTCTTATCTATGGTTTGACGATCGCCACGAATGCATGGAATATTTTCTTGAATATGGCCGTATGTTGGATGCGGATGAAATTGATTTGGTGCTGATGCACGATGAAAATGCGCCCAATGCATGTCCTCCCACTATAGAAGCTTTTCGCGAGCAAATCGATAACTATGAGTCGCTATTCAATGAGATTGAAGATATACAACCATTCCAAGTTTTCAGCTCATGGTTTCAGGTGGATGTACGTCCATTTCGTCAAGCTTTACTTAACACTGTCTGCAAGTGGGGCAATATGTTCAAGCAACACTTGGTCACGCGCGTTACTTCGAGTCTACTGGATTTGAGTAACTTTATACGTAAAGCTGATGAAGGTCTTCTGCAAACGGTTAAAGAGGGCGACTACGATGGTTTGGTAAGCATCATGTTCTATCTGATGCAGGTAAAGGAACGTGCCATCAAGACCGATGAAATGTTTGAACCCTTACAAGAAACGATACAATTACTTAAATATTATGATATGGATATACCGGAGGAAGTAAATGTTCTACTACAGGAATTACCAGAGCAATGGACTAATACGAAAAAAATAGCCGCAACTGTTAAACAGCAAGTGGGACCGTTGCAGGCAACTGAAGTCGTAAGCATTAGAAATAAAATCAGCGCTTTTGAGGGGCATGTACAGCTCTTTCGTGATGTCTTCAAACACTACATATTCTTCCGGTACGATTGTGAGGAACCCTACTTACTGGCTGATCGTATCGATAGTGACATGTACCGTTTGGAATGTGAAATGCGTGATATACAAGAATCTGGTGGTCTTTTCGAGGTTAATATTCCAGAATTTAAGTTACTTAAGCAGTGTCGTAAGGAATTAAGAATGTTGAAGGTAATTTTTGGTTAAGAATAATTTGCTAAATAGCAGATTTAGTCAAAATAATTGTAAAAAGTAGGGTAGTTCAGCAACTTTGCAGTAATAGAACTTACTTTAACACTTTCAGCAATTATGGGACTATGTCTACATTGTGCGCACCAGCATTGAGGATTGGAAGCTTACACCATGGCGTAAAGTTGACGTTGAAAACATGGATATCGAGTGTAAGAAATTTGCTAAAGACATACGTTTACTCGACAAAGAGATGCGCTCTTGGGATACATTTATACAAATTGAATCTACCGTGAAAAATATGTTGACTTCGCTGCGTGCTGTTGGTGAATTGCAGAATCCAGCGATTCGTGAAAGGCATTGGAATCAATTGATGAATTCTACAAAGGTCATATTGCTAAAATTTTGTTTTACTAATCCTCATACTTCAACTTGTATATATTTCATTGACATGAGAATATTATAATCGGGGACTATTATGCTATTTGAGCAAACAAATTGGTACGAGTATAACAAACACTGGGTAAAATCACAACAGTCCCTTATTATAATAATTATCGGAAATCGATATAAATATTTTTAAAACCTTTCACAGGGCACTACTCAGCATATGCAGTATTTTTTTATTTAATTCATTGTACAGTCACAAATTTGCCACGATTTTTTTTACTAATTTTTCATAAAGGCGTGAGAAATCGCAACTATTTGTACAGTTCTTGTAAATATGTTTCTTTACAGAGTTTAGCCGCTTTACCCAAGGAAGTTACCGTAAGTATCCTGTACATATTCGTTTAAAAGTCTGCATGAAATTGTTTCCCAATTGTTTGTCTAAAATGTTCAAAAAGGCACATGTAATTACTACATAATTAAAGCATGAAAATGTTGGTCTTGCATGACCTTCAATTGCTGGTAGTTTATAGCACCAACTGTTTTGTCATACCAATCCACTATGTGTTTCAATTTGTCAAACAGTCACTTGTGTTCAACGGCTATTTTTAACTTGTTGTCTTTAATTTCCCATGCAGGTCAAATTCATTATGGACCATGAGACCACACTTGCTGAGCTTCTCGGCTTGAATCTGCATGAATGTGAAGAGGAAGTCAAGAACATTGTTGATAAGGCTGTTAAGGAAATGTCCATGGAGAAAGTATTGCGTGATCTCAATACAACTTGGTCTGCGATGGAATTCGATCATGAGCTCCATCCACGCACCGGCTGTAATCTCCTGAAAGCATCCGAGGAACTCATAGAGACTCTCGAAGATAATCAAGTATGTCTACAAAATCTAATAACATCCAAGTACATCGCTCATTTCCTGGAAGAGGTTTCGACATGGCAGAATAAATTGATGATCGCCGACCAGGTGATCACTGTCTGGTTCGAGGTGCAACGCACTTGGACCCATCTTGAGAGTATCTTCATGAGTTCTGAAGACATACGCAAGCAACTACCCGTCGATTCGGATCGCTTTGATCGTATCGATGCTGAATTTCGCATTCTCATGTCTGAGATGTCCGTCTCGTCGAATGTGGTGGCATCGACTAATCGTACGGGTCTAATTGAACGCTTGGAGAACTTACAAAGGGAGCTTACACTTTGCGAAAAGGCACTGGCAGAGTACTTGGAAACAAAGCGTTTGGCTTTTCCTCGGTTTTATTTTGTATCATCGGCTGATCTGCTCGATGTACTAAGCAACGGCATCCAGCCGGACATGGTGACAAAACATCTAACGAAACTATTTGATTCGATAGCCCGTTTGAAATTTAATCGTGACGAGGCAAACGAAGTAGATACAGCTTCAGGTATGTATGCCAAAGATGGCGAATATGTTGAATTCAACAAAATCGCCAGCATACGCGGTCCCGTCGAAGTTTGGTTGAACCGCATACAAGCGGCGATGCGCGCATCGCTGCGTCATTACATAACGGAAGCTGTAGTAGCCTATGAGGAAAAGCAACGCGAGCAATGGTTGTTCGACTATCCTGCACAGATTTCTCTCTGTGGATCACAGATATGGTGGTCCACGGAGGTAAACATCGCCTTCAGTCGTCTGGAAGAGGGTTACGATAATGCCATCAAAGACTACTATAAGAAACAAATTTCCCAGCTCAGCCTACTGATCACGCTGCTATTGGGCGAACTCACCAAGGGGGATCGCCAAAAGATTATGACCATTTGCACAATTGATGTGCACTCACGTGATGTTGTTGCTAAAATGATACAGGCCAAGTTGGATTCGGGTTCAGCTTTTATGTGGCAATCACAATTGCGTCACCGGTTTGACGACAACGAGAAAGATTGCTTTGCCAATATTTGCGATGCCGAGTTTCAATATTGTCACGAATATTTGGGCAACACGCCACGTCTCGTAATAACACCGTTGACAGATCGATGTTATATAACATTGACGCAGAGTTTGCACTTAGTTATGGGTGGTGGACCCGCTGGCCCGGCTGGTACCGGAAAAACGGAGACCACCAAAGATTTAGGACGTGCATTGGGCATCATGGTTTATGTTTTCAATTGCTCCGAACAAATGGATTATCAATCGTGCGGCAACATATATAAGGGTCTGTCGCAGACTGGTGCTTGGGGCTGTTTCGATGAATTTAACCGTATAACGGTGGAGGTGTTGTCCGTTGTGGCAGTGCAGGTTAAGTCGGTACAAGACGCAATACGTGATAAAAAAGATAAATTCAATTTCATGGGTGAGATAATAAGTTGCGTGCCTACAGTTGGCATTTTCATAACAATGAACCCAGGATATGCGGGGCGTACAGAGCTACCGGAAAATTTGAAAGCACTTTTCAGGCCATGTGCTATGGTTGTGCCAGACTTTGAGCTGATTTGTGAAATTATGTTGGTAGCTGAAGGATTTCAAGACGCACGTGTGCTGGCACGAAAGTTCATTACATTATATACACTCTGTAAGGAGTTACTTTCGAAGCAGGATCACTATGATTGGGGCTTAAGAGCCATTAAGTCTGTGCTCGTCGTAGCGGGCTCGTTAAAGGTAAACTAACATTTCAAGTTATATTGAGAGCTAAGAGCTTTAAATAGAACAGCTATAAATATAAATCGGTCCATTCTTTTATTAAACGCACACTTTGTATTTTTTGACGTTTTTGAACATTTTTTGAAACCAAATATCTAAAAACTATAGGAGAAAGGATGAAAAACAATATAATCATTTTGTTTAGAAATACTATAACTTTATAAAAAAACTAAAAAAATTTAAATAAATTTGTTTAAACATTAATTTTTTTAATTAAAAAAATTTTTCTCAAAATATTTTCAATATAACACCTTTTGTTTTTTTTATTTTTATATGCATATTTTATTCCTCAATCAATCGTAAGAATGTATGTGCTTTCATATTGAAATTCCCGCCATAACTTTGGAAACTACGATTTTTTTTACTGATGAAGCGCATCATGTTTTTTTCAACATAAAATTCGATATAAAATTTTTTTTTGTATTTTTTTTGTAATGCTAGTTCAATCAATCCTAAGAATGAATCTGCATTCAAATCGATATTCTCGACAAAACTTTGGAAAATATGAGTTTTTTAAGAAGGCGCGCATCAGTCTTATTGTATGAATTGTATTATATTTTCCAAAGTTATGCCGGGAATTTCATTTTGAATGCAAATACATTCTTAGGATTGATTGCAAATAACATAACAAAAAAAAAGTTTATGTCGAATTTTCATGTTGAAAAAACATTGTTCACGTCATTAGTAAAAAATTCGTAGTTTCTAAAGTTATGGCGGGTATTTCGATATGAAACCACATAAACTCTTAGGATTGATTGAGGAACAACATATAAAAAAATCAAAAAAAAAAACAAAAGGTGTTATATTGAAAATATTTTGAGAAAAATTTTTTTACTTAAAATAATTAATGTTCAAACAAATTTATTTAAATTTTTTAAATTTTTTTTAGTTACAGTATTTCTAAACAAAATCATTAAATGGTTTTTCATCCTATCTCCTATAGTTTTCAAGATATTTTGTTTCAAAAAATGCTCAATAACGTCAAAAAATACAAAGTGTGCGTTTATTAAAATAATGACCGAAATATAATCAAATATGGATATGTGAGTTTGTGATATCTTTAATCATATTTGTTGGAAAACAAAGTGATAATTCATATTTGGTTACTGTCCTCCACTAATATGTCACAATATAAATGCTCTTAATATTTCCTAACATATCGACCATATTGAATTTCATTCTAGCGTGGTGATCCTGGACGCCCTGAAGAAGAAGTACTAATGCGAGCTTTACGTGATTTCAATATACCAAAAGTTGTCACTGATGATATGCCTGTTTTTATGGGTCTCATCAGCGATCTATTTCCTGCACTAGATGTACCACGTAAACGTGATCAAGACTTTGAACGGACTGTGAAACAAGCAGCCTCTGATTTACTTTTACAACCCGAAGATAATTTCATACTTAAAGTAGTACAATTGGAAGAGCTACTCGAAGTGCGACATTCAGTATTCATAGTTGGAAATGCTGGTACTGGCAAGACACAAGTATGGAAGACCCTACTACGCACATACCAGAACATAAAGCGTAAACCGATATTCAACGATTTAAATCCCAAGGCAGTGACCAATGATGAACTCTTTGGCATCATCAATCCTGCTACACGAGAATGGAAAGACGGTTTGTTCTCTGTGTTGATGAGAGATCAGGCAAACATAACGGGTGATCAGCCCAAGTGGATTGTGCTCGATGGCGATATTGATCCCATGTGGATTGAGAGCTTAAATACCGTTATGGATGATAACAAAGTCTTAACTTTGGCCAGTAATGAGCGCATTGCGTTGACACCTCCGATGCGTTTGCTTTTTGAAATTTCCAATTTGAGAACAGCAACACCGGCAACTGTATCTCGGGCTGGAATTCTATATATAAACCCGCAAGACTTGGGATGGAATCCGTAAGTAAAATTAACTTGAATTCCATACAATACCATAATTCTCGTTTCGTTCATTCCGCAGCTACGTTACCAGCTGGGTTGAAACACGCAAGATACCTTCAGAAAAGTCAAACTTGGTCATGTTATGCGATAAATACATTCCAGTATCGTTAGAAACGATACGTTCACGTTTCAAGAAAATCACGCCCATTGCCGAAATGGCACATATACAAATGCTGTGCCACTTATTGGAATGTTTCTTGACGCCTACGAACACACCAGCTGATTGCCCAAAGGAATGGCATGAACTGTATTTTGTTTTTGCTTGCGTTTGGGCATTCGGATCGGCTATGTTCCAGGATCAAGCTATTGATTATCGTGTAGAATTTAGCAAATGGTGGGTAAATGAATTCAAAACGGTAAAATTTCCTCAAGGTGAGTTATGCTCTCATATGCCCCACACAAACTATATTGCAATTAATATATAAATATATATCGTTGAAAAGGTGGTACCGTCTTTGACTATTTCTTAGATAGTGAGACTAAACAATTTCTCTCATGGTCTGAGAAAATACCAAAATTTGAACTTGATTCTGATTTACCACTGCAAGCAGTCATCGTACATACATCTGAATCGATTAGATTACGATTTTTCCTAGACCTTCTAATGGATAAAAAACATCCGGTTATGTTAGTTGGTTCCGCAGGGTCCGGTAAAACCGTACTAATCAATGAAAAATTACAATCGCTCTCCGAAAACTATGCCGTTACAACTATACCCTTCAATTTCTACACGACATCGGAAATGTTGCAGAAAATACTAGAGAAACCGCTGGAAAAGAAGGCGGGGCGTAATTATGGTCCACCTGGTAATAAGACATTAATTTACTTTATAGATGATATGAATATGCCGGAAGTGGATTGTTATGGTACCGTACAACCTCACACTCTGATACGTCAACATATGGACTATGGTCATTGGTATGATCGAAATAAATTATCACTGAAAGATATTCACAACTGTCAGTATGTGGCCTGTATGAATCCAACGTCTGGTAGCTTCACCATAAATCCACGATTGCAACGGCATTTTTGTGTACTTGCCGTTAGCTTCCCTGGTGCAGATTCTATCGATTCGATGTATTCCTCAATTCTATCGCAACATTTTCTGAATGCTGAGCAAAAATTTAGTCCGATTATAGCGCGTATGACGCCGAATATTGTTGCAGCTACAATTGCGCTACATAATAAGTCTTCACAGATTTTTCTGCCAACTGCAATCAAATCGCATTATATCTTCAATTTGCGGGATATAAGCAATGTTTTTCAGGTGAGACATTTTTTTTTTTTTTAATGTTTTTTATATTGGTAATTTCCCATAAACTTATTGAGAACTACAAAAAGAAACAAAAGATTGAAACAAAAATTTAGTTAGGCAAATGTCGACTGTTCTAGCTATCTCAAAGAAGGAGTAAAAAAGCTTGTAGTATGCAGGCATTGTGCATTATTTTATTAAGTTTCACTTTTCGATTCAAGTTTTTCCATTACTCTCCAAACTTTGGATATAAAGTTGTTATTTATTTTGTTATTTTAATATTTACAGGGCCTATTATTCAGCACCGCAGAATGCCTAGGCGTCCCAACCGATTTTATACGCTTGTGGCAACATGAAACACAGCGTGTCTATGGCGATAAGCTAATCGATGATAAGGATATCGATAGTTTTACGAAAATGCAACATGACATTGTGAAAAAGTCTTTCGAAGAAATTGACGAATCAGTAATATTCGATAAACCGAATATCTTTTGTCATTTCGCTGGAGGAATTGGTGAACCTAAGTACATGCCTATTAAAGGGTGGACTGAGCTTCACAAACTCCTTCAGGAGGCCATGTCATCATACAATGATCTTGTTGCAGCTATGAATTTGGTGCTGTTCGAGGATGCGATGATGCATGTTTGCAGGTTGGAAATATGATGTCCTATCGCGCAGTGTATCAGCGATATAAATTTTTATTTCTATTTAAAGGATAAATCGAATACTTGAATCACCCCGGGGAAGCGCTTTGCTTGTGGGTGTTGGTGGCAGCGGTAAGCAGTCGTTGGCACGTTTAGCTGCTTTCATCTCAAGTTTGGAAGTTGTGCAGATACAACTTAAGAAAGGATATGGTGTTAACGATTTAAAGGTTCCTCTAACTATTTCACTTGAAGAGCTTTATTAACAGCATTTTATTTTGAAATTTTTCTTTTCTTTTTCATATGATTAGAGTGAATTTTCAGGTTTATACTTAAAGGCGGGACTAAAAAATGTCGGAACCATGTTTTTAATGACAGATGCGCAGGTTCCGAATGAAGATTTTCTTGTCCTAATTAACGATATGCTGGCCACTAGTGAGATTCCAGATCTATTCCCCGACGATGAAATTGAGAACATTATCGCCGGCGTACGTAATGAAGTAAAAGGGGCTGGATTGGTTGACACACGCGAAAATTGCTGGAAGTTCTTTATAGATCGTGTCCGCAAACAGCTAAAAGTAGTTTTGTGTTTCTCACCAGTGGGTTCAACATTGCGTGTTCGGTCGAGGAAATTCCCTGCCATTATAAATGCTACGTCGATCAATTGGTTCCACGAATGGCCTCAAGAGGCACTCATTTCGGTAGCCATGAATTTCTTGTCCCAAAACAAAGTCTTACCAGAGACTCATCGTGACTCGGTGGCAAAATTTTTATCTTTTGTGCATACGTCGGTGAATAGCATGTCTAAAGTCTATCTACAGAATGAGCGACGTTATAATTACACAACACCCAAAAGCTATCTGGAGCAGATAAGTTTATATTTGAAACTTTTAAACAATAAACATGAAGATCTGCAAAGTAAAATCGTGCGCTTGGAGAATGGTTTGGAAAAATTGCGCTCAACAGCAGTGCAAGTTGCAGATTTAAAGTTAAAACTAGCGGTACAAGAGATCGAACTGAAGGAAAAGAATGACGCGGCAGATGCTCTTATCGAAATTGTTGGTGTCGAAACACAGAAGGTACAAAACGAGAAAGCGCTCGCTGATGAAGAGGAAATGAAAGTTGCGCTCATTGCCGATGAGGTTACGAAGAAACAAAAAGATTGTGAAGAAGATTTACTTAAAGCAGAACCAGCGCTTCAGGCAGCACAGGAGGCTTTGAATACCTTAAACAAGGCCAACTTGACAGAGCTCAAGTCGTTTGGCTCACCACCAGGTGCTGTAACAAATGTCACTGCTGCAGTTATGGTACTGATGGCTCCTGGCGGTAAGTTACCCAAAGATCGTTCATGGAAAGCTGCCAAAATTTCGATGGCAAAGGTTGATGCCTTCTTGGATGCTCTGATTAATTACGATAAGGAAAATATACATTCTGAAATTATTAAGGCAATACAACCGTATTTGAAGGATCCAGAATTTGAGCCCGAATTTATACGATCCAAGTCTGGTGCAGCAGCTGGTTTGTGTGCTTGGGTCATAAATATAATAAAATTCTATGAGGTTTTCTGTGATGTGGAACCCAAACGAAAGGCATTGGCAGCTGCTAATGCAGAATTAGCAGCTGCACAAGAGAAGCTCGCCGGTATTAAACGTAAGGTTGCGGTAAGTTAAATTAATGATCATGCATGAAATTAATGATAGCAAGTAAAACGAATTTTTTTAACAGTCCTTAGAGGAACAGTTGGCCAATTTGACGGCAGATTTCGAACAGGCAATAGCTGATAAGTTGCGTTGCCAACAGGAAGCTGACGCTACTCAGGCGACAATTGCGCTTGCCAATCGTTTAGTCGGTGGTTTGGCCAGTGAAAATGTACGCTGGGCTGAAGCTGTCAATAAGTAAGTCAATGGTAGCATGTTACTTGTGAGTTAAGGGGTAAGTGAAATAAAAATTCGCTTATTGTGTTTTGATTGACTTTAAAACCCTGAAAATTCTACAAAATAACTGAACTTGTAAATGACATCGATACATCATAGAGCATACCGATTAAATTTTTTGTTTCATCATTATTTTTTTAACTTCGCTTATTTTTTCATCAGCTAATGCCAATGGTGCAACGCCCTCCCCCTCCATAAAAAGTTTTTGCAAAAATACTTTTAACTATTTTTTTATTTTTTTTTTTTTTCAGTTTTGTCAAACAGGGTATCACTTTACCCGGTGATATATTACTTATAACAGCCTTCATATCGTATGTGGGCTGCTTTACCAAACAATTTCGTATCGATCTTATGCACAAAATGTGGACTACATTCCTCAAGGGTATCGATCCACCAATACCAACTACAGAGAATCTTGATCCGTTATCGCTGCTTACTGATGACACCACTGTGGCAATATGGACAAATGAGGGCCTACCAAGCGATCGCATGTCTATTGAAAATGCAACAATTCTATCGAATTCGGATCGTTGGCCGCTAATGATAGATCCACAGGTTAACATAATTGGAAATTTTTTTTATTAACTTAAAAAAAAAATTCAAAAAAAAAAAGAAAAAAAAAATTGAGAACAATAACATTGCAGAATTATAATTGGAAATTATTTTGTTTCTTCCAAAACTAAAATTTGAAATATTGAATTAATTGCAGTTACAAGGCGTTAAATGGATCAAACAAAAATATGGCGATGAACTTAGAGTTATACGCATGGGACAGCGCAGTTATTTGGATATTATTGAAAAGGCCATCACAAGTGGCAGCACTGTTTTAATTGAAAATATTGATGAGAATTTAGATCCGGTGTTGGATTCACTTTTGGGAAGAAATTTAATCAAAAAGGGAAAGTAAGTTTTGAACAAAACGATCTAAGCTCATATTAAAAATTTGTTCATATTTAGAGCTATAAAAATAGGTGACAAAGAGGTCGAATATAACGAAAATTTCCAACTTATATTGCATACAAAACTAGCAAATCCGCATTATAAGCCCGAGATGCAAGCGCAAACAACTTTAATAAATTTCACTGTAACACGTGATGGTCTTGAAGATCAACTACTGGCAGAGGTTGTTAAAGCCGAGAGACCTGATTTGGAGGAACTAAAGGTAGTTTGGAAAAATCCATATTTATTCGTTTCCATAATATCTGACGTATTTCGAAACAGGCTGACCTAACAAAACAACAAAATGATTTCAAAATTATGTTGAAAAAACTTGAAGATGATCTGCTGTCACGCCTATCATCCGCTGGTGAGAATATTTTAGGTGATACGGCACTTGTTGAGAATTTAGAGACCACTAAAAGCACAGCATGTGAAATTGAACAAAAGGTTGGTGGCGTAAGATGTTATTGAAAGTATTGAGCATTTTTTTTTCCTTCATAGGTCGCTGAGGCAAAGATAACTTCTAAAGAGATTGATAAAGCTCGTGAGTACTATAGACCAGCAGCGGCAAGAGCCAGTCTTTTGTATTTCATACTGAATGAATTAAATACGATTAATCCTATATATCAATTTTCGTTAAAGGTACTTTCTTTTAACTTTAAAATGGCAATACTCCCAGGAAATTTTTATGTTTTCTAATTTAGGCTTTCAGTGTCGTCTTTCAAAAAGCTATAGCTAAGGCCGAACCGAGTGAAACTTTGGATATTCGCGTTATAAACCTTATAGATTGTATTACCTATTCCGTGTTCCAATACACTTCCAGGGGCTTATTTGAGTGTGATAAGCTGATATTTGCCTCACAAATGACATTTCAAGTAAGTTACAGGATATACAAGCAAAATTTCTTAGGAGAGCCAATAATAAAATCGACTGTGAAAAAGTCGATAACAATGAGAGGAAACTGTGGTTTTATTAATAGAAAGATACTTAAACACTAAAGTCTTTCGCTCTCTTGTAAATTTATCTTTCAATTTCTCTACAGATACTCCTCATGAATGAAGAGATAACGTCTGCGGAACTGGACTTCCTACTCCGCTTCCCGATAAAACCACATGTTACCAGTCCCGTTGATTTTCTCTCAAATCAATCGTGGGGCGGAATATGCAGTCTAGCGTCTAAAGATGAATTTCGTAATTTGGATCGTGATATTGAAACCTCATCGAAACGTTGGAAAAAATTGGTAGAGTCTGAATTGCCAGAGAAGGAGAAATTTCCACAAGAATGGAAAAACAAAACGGCCTTACAACGTTTATGTATGATCCGGGCATTGAGACCAGATCGCATGACGTATGCCTTAGCGTATGTATTCAAATATTTTCCATAGGTAATTTAATTCATCAATTTGATTTTTTTTAGCGACTTTATTGAAGAAAAACTTGGTTCCAAATATGTTGAAAATCGTGCTGTGGAATTCGCCAAGTCCTACGAAGAAGCCAGTCCATCTACACCAATATTCTTCATACTCTCGCCTGGTGTTAATCCTTTAAAGGATGTCGAAGGACTGGGCAAACAACTTGGATTTACAATGGATAAGGGTAATTTTCATAATGTCTCACTTGGTCAGGGTCAGGAGGTAATTGCAGAAGCTGCTATGGATACAGCGGCAAAAGAAGGACATTGGGTGGTCTTACAAAATATACATTTGGTACGAAAATGGTTGCCATCCTTAGAAAAGAAGTTGGAATACTATGCCGAAGGCTCACATCCAGATTATCGTATGTTCCTGAGCGCAGAGCCGGCATCAACACCTTCAGCACATATAATACCACAGGTAGATAACTTTAAAGGTTGCATAAATTTGAGATTTCTAAAATGATTTCTCTATCTTGTTTAGGGCATTCTAGAGTCTTCTATTAAAATCACTAATGAACCACCAACTGGCATGTTAGCCAATCTGCACAAAGCTTTAGATAACTTTACACAGGAAACTCTCGAGATGTCGGGCAAAGAAGCCGAATTTAAGGCAATACTCTTCTCACTTTGCTACTTCCATGCCGTCGTTGCTGAACGACGTAAATTCGGTCCACAGGGCTGGAATAAAGTTTATCCTTTCAATGTTGGTGATTTGAATATCAGCGTCTCAGTTTTGTACAACTATTTAGAAGCTAATGCAAAAGTACCCTGGGAAGATTTACGTTACCTCTTCGGCGAAATCATGTATGGCGGTCATATTACCGATGAATGGGATCGTCGTTTATGTGTTAACTATCTGGAAGAGTATATGCAGCCTGATTTAGTAGATGGTGAGCTTTTCTTGGCACCGGGATTTCCAGCACCACCCAATACCGATTATTTGGGCTATCACAGTTATATCGATGAAAATATGCCAGCGGAGTCACCATATCTGTATGGACTACATCCAAATGCTGAAATCGGTTTCCTAACAACGCGTGCCGAAAATATTTTCCGTACGGTATTTGAAATGCAACCACGTGATGCTGGTGCTGGTGGTGGTGCTACCGTAACACGTGAGGATAAGGTTAAACAAATTGTGGATGAGATTATAGAGAAACTACCGGAGGAGTTCAATATGGTCGAAATCATGAACAAGGTCGAGGAACGTACACCGTATGTTATTGTGGCTTTTCAAGAATGTGAGCGTATGAATTATTTGACTAGCGAAATGAAGCGCAGCCTCAAAGAGCTTGACTTAGGCCTAAAGGGTGAACTGACGATCACATCAGATATGGAAGTGTTAGAGAATTCACTTTTCTTGGATCAAGTGCCACCGATATGGACAGGACGTGCTTATCCCTCGCTATTGGGTTTGAATTCGTGGTTCATTGACTTGTGTCTGCGGCTGCGTGAACTTGAGACATGGTCTACTGATTTTGTGGTATGTACGAGTCAAATAAGAGAATGCTAAAAGGTAGGGTGGATCGATTTTGTAGCTGGAAATTTTAAATCAAATGTGGTATTATATCAAAATCGTAGTAACTGAGAAAAATTGGTTCCACCCTATGGCGTATAATTTAAAAACTCAATTAATATAACTTATTTTTAGCTTCCGTCTTGTGTATGGTTGGCTGGTTTCTTCAATCCACAATCACTGCTGACCGCAATTATGCAGAGCACTGCACGTCGCAATGAACTACCATTGGATAAAATGTGCCTACAATGTGACGTGACCAAAAAACAAAAAGAAGATTTTACGTAAGCATGCAAAGCACAAAACATTTCCCTCTGATTTGAAAGAAAGAAAGCATTTTCTCAAATTACATATTTACAATGCTGCTGTTGCAATTCTCCATCCATTATCATGAGTTTCATACCTCACCTCTATGCCGCATCATACATTCACTTCAATTCAATTGACATAAGCGTGACCTTATCATGGTTTTTCGCACATTCACTTACTAAGGTCATGACACCATCATCCAATCGTTTACTTCACATTCGATTGAACGTTTGTTCGGTGGTTCGATATTGATTGATGAATGATCGTATAAGCTTTTGGATCGTGCATTAAACTTGCAAGTTCAATTATTATTTTCCTCTTCTTTTCTAATTTCTTAGTTGCTCCAGGTCTTGTTGTTACTCATGTGAGTTATTTCACGTTTCTCTGATTATTTGGCGTCAATGTGTCAGTTATTTATGAATTATTAATGGAAACGTCGTTGCCGTTGTCGTCGTCGTTCTGATCGCAGATTCTTATCGGTACAATAACGAGATCCTTGTCACGTAACAAGTTCCTATTAGTTATTGATGTCAACTTAACTGAGAGTTAATGAAAATTAATTTTCCATAGGAGTTACGTATCCTAAAATCTGTACGTAGACTAAATAATCGCAATAGACCAAAAAGTTGCATATTATTAGAAAGTCACATGAGAATAAAATGCATAAGATTAAACAGTCTAGAAAACCACATTAGACTAAAAAGTAAGCTTAGAGTAAAAAAAGTTGCATACGACTAAAAGGTTGCATACGACTAAAAAGTTGCATACGACTAAAAATTTGTGTGAAAATGGAAAGCCATATAAGACTAAAGAATCAGATAAAACTAAACTAGTCATTGACGACTACAAATTCACATAGGTTAGGTTAGGTAGGAGTGGCAGTCAGTTTAAGAACCGACTCACTTAGACCAAATGTGATAGCACAAAATATTTACATAGAGTCTCTCATTGAACCAACAAGATTTCGTAATAAAACTAAGTAGCTGATCTAAGCTAATATGTCTAAGATCATCCAGGTCATTAAATAAAAACTATACATATATAATTTTTAGCAAGTGCGGTGCAGTAGCAAAAAAAAAATGTTTAATGTTTTCCTTTATAATGTAGTAGCAATATCTAAAGATAAAACGTAATTTGTTGGAAAAATATTCGATTACTTAGCAGCTTCGAATATTAGCGCAGAATTTTTGCACAACACTGTTTTTCGAATCGAAACAACAACACAAAACACGTTCTAATTAAACAAATTAATAAATAATCGCTATTGTTAGACAAGCGTTTAATCAGCGATTAGCAAAAAACAACACCTAGACGTCACCATCAACAATGCCGCCGGCGGCATTGTCATTATCATAACATCAAAAGCTGATTTATTCTGCAATAGTCATCGATATATTTTATTGTTGTTGTTATTGTTGTTGCGATTTTTTTTTCTCTCAAATGTTGTCGAATTTAATAAAAGATTTAAATTTTTAATTGACTTTAATTGTATAGCACTGCGCCACGAGAAGGCGCCTATGTTCATGGAATATTTATGGAAGGCGCCAGATGGGATACACAACAGGGTATAATAATGGAGTCGCGTCTCAAAGAGCTCTATCCACCAATGCCAGTCATCAATATTCGGGTAAGTGGTAACGTGAACGACGTGTGACGCGACATAAGACGCTGATTGCAAATCATTTGGAAACGATTATTAAACATTTATAAGCTAGCGGCGAGCAAACAGATCTCGATCTGTGATCAGTAAGATTTGTGGCGTCTTTGATGTCGTGATTTAATAGGCGATGACGATCTTTGGCGCACGTCGTCAAAGCATTGCAAATAACAAATAAACAAAAAAAAGAACAAAAATGTTTTGATTCAGTCATCATCAAACAACACATAATTAATGGACTTTGCAAAAAATTTACACTAGTGAACCAAAAAAAAATAAATTTGTAGCTTTTTTTGGTATTAGACAAAATATATTTTTTAAATAATTTTTTAAATTTTTTTTTTTAGGCTATAACTCAAGATAAACAGGATTTGCGCAATATGTACGAGTGTCCCGTTTACAAGACACGCACGCGTGGTCCCACATACGTATGGACGTTCAATTTGAAAACAAAGGATAAGCCTGGAAAATGGACTTTGGCTGGCGTCTCTTTATTGTTGCAAACTTGAAAAACTTTTTTGAATCTTTTGCACTTTAGTACAAAAATCTTCAACTTTTTTTATCACTCTTAAGATTACTCAATAAAATTGTAGTAGTTCAGCCATAGGCTCACATACTTGCATACATGAAAATTGTGTTTTTTTATTAAGAAATGAAACAAAAACTTTGAACAAAATTTATGTTATAGGAAGATCGCTATACATAGATGGTAGCGTGTCAATTCAAAAGTATACAATATCAGAAATCATATTAACAGTGACGTGTCTCAAACATTTTTTGCCCGAGGGACAGAACAATCCGTCACTCCGCCTATAACTGCCTTTAGGAAATAAATTGTTATTTTAGTTTTTTGTGAAGGTACTATATGTAGAGCCGGAATATATTTTCTGGCAATTATACTCAGAAAAAATTTTTAAATTATCATAAAAAAAGGTATTATAAATATACACTTAAAACTATATGATCTGAATAAAGTGTTGAAGTTCTAATCAATGCAAATTTTTAATGTAATTTGCAAATCTCAATGAATTCCGACGACCAGTTTTTTGCACCCCACGTCTTCCTGGGGCGACATCCCCCTTAGGAACCTTTTACGATGTAGGCAGACAAAAATGTAGACTTTTCCGAAATTTCAATCATTGCATTTCCCGTGACTGACGCCCAGCCCAAATTTTGTTCCCCAGCAAAGGAAGGAATCAGTTTTCAGAACTCGAAGAATGTATTACACCTGCCGTAATAGCCAGAAAATATATAATTCACTTTTTTGTTTCTGAACTGTCTGAAGCAACACCCAGAGACAATTTCTCACCCCGGAATTTTTTTGAAATCCGTATTCAAAGAAGTTATAGTACCTCTCACAAAAGCAAAAATTCAAAGAACTGCAGTGAAACGTGGTAAATGGCTGCTAGGTTATGTACACGTGCGCTAAGCAAATCGTGGGTAATATAACACAAGAGTTCGCGGCAGCTTCCATAGGAGTAAAGTCTAAAGTCTTAAACATATTAAAAGGGTTTCCATAAGTGAATTGAATTAAATAAGTGTGCTTGGTTCCTGTCATAGAAGTAAACACTTTTAGTTTTCATATCACAAAGATTTTCCAGAGGCAAGAGCAGTAAACGATAGAAGAAATTTTTGAATAAAGGGGGGGTTTTAGAAAAGGTAGTCGTAGCAAAACATTCAAGTTTTCTCGTAAAAAAATTTTTCATGAATATTTATAATGAAAATTATTGCCACAAGTAATGCCAAAACAAACTGCTGATAAAAGAAAGCGATAGAGCTAAAGATACTGAAAGAAGGAAATCTAGCCACCACAGAGAAATAATGGAATAGATAGTAATCAATCGAAATTTGTATATGCAACCCATATGTTGGGCTATAAGTGCTACGCAGCACGATACATAGGTATTGTATATTATTTAGAAACCAAAAACAAAAAACTCTGTCGGTTTGTGTAATTATTCAATCTAAAAAATTTTTCATTAATTTTATTAGGGGATTTTGCTTGTTTTTCTTAAAATTGAGTGAAAGTAAATTATCATTTTGTTTTTCAAAATAAAATCATCTCAAAATCATATACATTCAAATAAATAATCAAAAAGTTCCAAGAATACACAAAAGAATAACATCGTCATTCACAAATTCAGAGGAAGATTTTAAATTACACATGAGAACACAAAACCGAAAATGAGATCCAGCTGTCTACTGTGAAAAAAAGCCAAATATTTGATGAACAAATATATAAATTAATTAAACAGAAATAAAGCAAAGATCTAAAACATTTAAATGCATTAAAATCGCAAAACGGAACACATGGACTATGTACAACAGATTGAATACGTTATGATCATAGGGTTCAAATGCGTACAAAACCTCGATAGCCGTTCAATTTCGGAGGCTTTGACCGCAGTTCAAACGGATTGTAAAAATTAAATATTGAAAGAAAGAAAAAAAGCAACTGACGAAAATCTAAACTCGTGCATACCAAAGACTGACCGGCGCGACGTCAAACTAACTAATTAACAAAATTCATGATGTGTTAGCTGACAGACAGACCGACAGAGCTGCTGTCATAGAATCTGGATGTTAAAAACAAAAAAAAAATATCAGTTGATAAGAACAGTAAAGTCGTCACTATAACCGAAAAATCAAAGAAAAAAAAGCATCGAAGACAATTCACAAAATACGTATTTTGAAGGGTCACCGAAGAAAATAAATAAATAAAATTATCTCTCCGACTTTCGTTTCATAGCTACCATACATTGTATTGTATATCATTTCTTATGAAAATTAATTCTTGAATTATTTGATCGCATCAGTTTGGAAAGGAACGTGATCGGTTTTACAACGTATTCATCGTAGTTGGATCGTTAGTTTGGAAATAAATCAACAAAAAGTTCAAAAATCTCTAAGCACAAAAAGTAAAGGAATTTTATTCGAAAAAAAAATAAAATTTGAAAAAAATTTGTTGTCTTTTTTTTTTTGGCTTAAAATGTGTATCTGAATAATTCAAAGCGAAAACTACTTACGCAAAAGATTCATGAATTCAAATCACATATAGAGCCGTCGGTCGCATCTCACTGTACAAGATACACGATATATAGCAGATCAATCTCCATATAGAAGATACGTACTTAAGTGCTGAGACAAAAAAAACTCTATAAAACTAACAAGCGTTCCTCGTGCCATTGTGATTCGCAGTGTCGGTGTTGTCGATCGATCATTGATGTGTGCGACGGAAAAAAGCTGATTGATCATCACACATAGTTAGAAATTCTACATTTACAGTCGTTGTTGATTCATTCCTTACTCGAGGATCGATTAAACGTTGCGTGTGCGGTTGGCTGTGTATCTTTCAAGAACGCCTAACATAAGAAGCATCTATTGTTGTACTCTTCGAAAAATTGTTGTTCGAAAATAAATATCTAATATCTGCAGGATATCACAGTGAGCTTGCTGTTAGCAACATCAATTTGAAGTTTAAGCTAGCGCTCTGAGCACAGTTTGTATTTGTAAGCGACAACGCGCGTTCGTGTGATACGGATAAACGGTTAAGACCAAAGACGTTTCAGAGCTTATTTTTCAATAAAAAAAAACGAAAATTTTAAATTTTCTAAAACAAAACGTTGACTAGCGATTGTTGTTCATATAAAAAATTTGATTTCGTAAAATATTCATCTTGGCAGTACGTGTAAAAGTTCGTATTTTTGGATTAAGCAATTAAAAACCAAGCTGTAACCGCTTCTAATTGGATTATAAACATCAAGGAAGCTGCAAAAATCGCTAGGACACAATGAAGCTGTTTACGTTATTGCTTGCATGTAAGTGAAACTTTAAGCCCTGAGGCTTTGTGCATTTTTGGCTAAGTGTCAGGCAGACAGATTCATATACGTATATTTTCTGACTTAAACTGACGACCTTCATAACGTATCAGTACGTCACGATCATTAAGTTCCAAAATTGTAAACGTTTTCCATTAATATATAAATTGTTTTTGTTCTTCATATTCGGACAAGTAGTACAAGGGGATCCCGCACTGTTCGTATGAAATTTGAGTTTCATTATAATTAGCTGAAAATTTGCAGAGTTTTATGTTATGGCATCCTGATCAAAAGTTTTTAGCATTAAAATTAACTTTTGCCGTCAGGATCACAAGATTTTAGTCACTATCCCAGCCATATATTCTTAAAATTTCAAAATCTTGACGGTAAAAACATACCTTAAGCATACCTTAAATTATATCTTTGCAAAAAAGCTTTCAACTTAGCCCAATGGGTATAGCCCAGTTTTGAACAGGTAAGATGTCTAGCCTCGCTCTGGCGCTTGCTGACTCCAGTCTGGACACAACACTGGCAAATCAAGCATAGACTAGGTACTGCAGATCCAAGCCTCGGTCGAGGCTGGGTAATTATTTTATGGGAAAATTTTCTAGATAGATAATCACCAGGACCAATTCAGGTAAAAATCGATTATTTCAAATATTTATGGGTCTTTTTCTGAAACGGTTCTATGACATCTTAAGTAAACCTCAGTAGAATTTCAGCCATTTCCATTAAGAATTAGAAGTCGCAGGTTTCATTTTAAATGATTTTAAAAAGATTTATTGCTTTTTTAATGTTTGTGAAATCTTACTTTTAAAATATTCTCGGACTGTTTTTCAAGAATTTTGAAACACGAACATGATGAAGCTACTAATTTGTTCAAAATATGTACGTTTTTTGTGTTATTCACAATTTTTTTAGGGAATAAAAATATAGAAAAAAAAATTTTTTTGTTGGCTTTAAAACTAGCGTAAACTTTTTTTTTTTTCTTTTGAGGGTTTTAAAACGTAATTTTAAACTAAAAATCCCTCATTTTCGCTCTCATTTGTAGCAACGAAACACTATTTAATCAATTTTAGATAGCAAAATGTACCTTTAGGTGAATACGGCAACACAATGAATTGCAACTTGTACTTGTTCTTGTCTTCTTTAAAATTTACAGCCCATTCTTCTCGTTGTTGGCTTTCCTGTGACATGCCTCAGAGAAATCAGTTAAGTGACCCATATCCTGTATGTCATCACCTCAATGTTTAAGTGTCCTAAGCGGAAAAAACATGAAACGGAAAGAGTTAGTCAGTCTGCGATTTGTGATTTAAAGAGTATAAATATTTTTTTAAACGATTTTGCTCCACTGTTGGTATATAAGAAAACGGGTGTAAAAAAATATATATGCTTAATCGAATTGAATGAACCAAATCTTCACACAACGTACCTATTTCTGACTAAACATACATTTTCAAAGCAAAGCACTTTCAACATTTATTTAAATTTCAACTCAGGATTAGTATCTGAAACAGCCTTCGAAGCTAGAGTACTTCTGCGGACAGTTTTCTATTAAATTCTGTAATTATTTTTATATAACACTTTTCAAATGACATTCATTTTGTCCAATTCGATGCAGGGGTTTACAATTTATTGAGCGATTTTTAGAAAATATACATATAAATATTCAATACTTCTGATTACTCTATTCAGAAGAACCAAATCCAACCAACACTTTTTGTTTAGATATTTCTTTATTATTTAATTTTCATTTAATGAAAAAATATGTTAGTAAAATTATAGCAATAACAACAGCAAAATGTAAGCAAATTATTGTCAAAAATATTAGAGAAAGGGTTTTCTTTTTTGAAAATACGCTGAAAATGAATTTTCGTTTGACATACTCTACAAATAAGAAAATATTGCGTTCCACTATTTTTTTTTTCATAAAAATTTTTGTGGCACTTAAATCTTGACAAACATTTTGTTTACAGTATTCTACAGTATAGACCCTTGTTTCATGTTGTACAAGAAAAATAAAATAAAACTCTTTTGTAGAGATTTCAGTAAATTGCTGAAAAATCAAATCTTTCATTTCAAATTGAAATTTTCATTATAGTCTAAGAGCCAGTGGCCGGTATATAATATATGAGGTAGCATTGCTGAATCCTGTCCCAAACATTGGATGGCAACCAATGTTAAGGACTTGATTCGACAAGGCAACCCTATATATTCTGCTTAGACTCATCAAGCTCTATCATTTGACACACATTCAAGCTTGTATGTTTATTAATGAAAATTAACCCAAAAAACCGGTGAAAACCCATGTTTGGGACAGGATTCAGTAATGCAACCTCAAATATTATATTTAGACCTCTTCGAGTTCTATCATTTGGCATACATTTCGAGCTGTAATATACTACAGTTTTAAATAAAACAACAAAATTGGCTTTAAAGGCCGAATGACTCCATAGGAACCGCCAGTCGAACTAACGAGTCCCCATCTCATGTACGGCATGTACAAGAGAATTGATGAAAAAAATATAGGGTTTTACAAAACACCGTAAGTCTGCCCGCCACTGGCTCTTAGACTATGAATGATATCCAGCTTAATTGAAAAAAATAGATTTGAAATTTTAAGTTTTATATTGAAAAAGTTTTATTTGAAATCTTAAATTTTAAATTAAACTTTTTTCAATTTTGATTTAGACTTTTTTCAAAATTTGTGATATTTTAGTTTTTAGCTGTTACTTGAACAAATCATGCGAAGCTTAATTTGAGCATTTTTTAATTAAAAAAATTTAGGTACATAATGCACATTCTTAAGAGGAAAATATCGATAGAAGTCTTTTAATATAAGCAAAAACTTCAGAAAAAGATTTTATTGGCTTGTACTATGGAAATAATAATTGGATTAAAGAAAATTCGTCGAATTTCTAACTAAAATTTTAAAATTTGTTTTTTTTTCGCACAGTGTGCGTATGTAAAGTTTATTTTGGTTGAAATATTCAACGTTTTTAATTTAAATTTTTTCCATTACCCATTTAAATTTAAAAATTTTCCAAATGACGTAAATATTTTATATTTTGCCAATAAAATCAAACGATAGAAATGAAATACTCGATTAATGACTCATATTTTATCATGGGTGTATAAAATATTTATTCTTTTTATCTTATTAAATTAATTGCGGACATGTGGCTATTAGTATATACCACATATATATATACATACAAATAAATTTAATGATACCAATTTTTGAAAAAAAAAAACTATTAGATTTTTGAGCGAAACGTGCCCTGTTTAGTTAATGGATTGAAAAATGAAACATTTCCCATGGTATTTGATGATTGGTACGATCACATCATATTTCAACAGAATCGACGCCGATAGGTCTGGTGCTGTTCGACAACAGCCTCGTTAAAATGTCTCGCGCGTTGGCTGTGGTGCGGTTGTGCCAAGAATTTGCTTATCATTAAGTAGCTACATTAAATTTAATAGTAATTTTTGTGTTAAACTGTAAATGAGATCTTTTATTAAAAAATACGCTTACATTCTCTGTACAATATTTTGCGTATAAAGTTAAGTGATTGAATAGTTGGAGCGTGCTATTAATAATTCATTGATTAAACGATAATACTTTTTTGTTTTATTTTCAACTATGATCTAATTGAATTGGTCATTTGAAATCAAAATACAAATTAATACTAAATGCAATAAGAGCGGGGCCGTTTTAGCAAATCTTGAAATTTTTATATTTTTATTCAAAAAAAGCCTTACACTTGTCATACAAATAAATAATATGCAATTTTTTATATTATAATTTATTTCTAGTGGCACTTTATGCCTTTTCTTTGGTGCATTCGTTGGCGTTACCGGATACAAATGTTAAATGCCAAATGAACTGCGATCTGCAGGATTATGCGCCCATTTGTGCTACAGACGATGCAGGCGAAACTAAATCATTTAACAATTTATGCATTTTGAAATCAGAAAATTGCCTGCGAACCTTATGTAAGATTGCAAATGAACAAAAAAAAAACACTAGAAAAAAATCTTATTGGTAATTTTTTTTTCCATAGCTTTTCAAAAAACACAAGATGGTCTATGTCCCTAGATGCTAAACAAACAGAGAGAGAAAGAGATAGAGAGATAGCTCAACTCGAAAAACCATGAATTATTTCAAAACGATGTGTTACAAATCATAACTTATAGATCATGTATTTCAACAATATGCTTAACGTTTGTATTTTAAATTATTTTAATATTTTATTTTGTAGTTAAGTGTAATAAGTAAAGCTTGTTTTTGTGGCTGCATAAGCTGAGGATAAGAAATCCAAGACCAGTCAATAAAATGCTAAGATAAGAATAATAGCCTTATATCGAGCTATCATACAACTAAAAGATCCTAGCAAAAGCACAATTATGAAAACTGTGCATAAAAGCTCAATGTATTGTAATGAAAAGTTTGCCGCTTAAGTCTCCTTGAAAAATGTTTCTAAGCTTGCGCGGGTTTTTTTGTTGTTTTTTTTTTTGTTGTTTTTTTGCTTGAAACTTCAATAATGACTGGTTTATGTAGAAATTGAAATTTGATAAATGAGGTTGTCAGTAAGAAAGACGGATATCTCACTCTCTATTTTGAAAATGAAGTTAAAGTTTGTGCCTAGTCACAATTTTCACTATTGAAAAACCTTTACGAGAAGAATTTGATTTAATTCGATTGAATCAGATTATTGAAGGGTTAAGGACTTACTGCTCACGAACAGAAATTAAATTTTTTGCAGTTTTGGGCTAAATATTTTAAAATCTTCACTTGACGAAAAATTTCTGATTACAGATAGGTACAGTCCTAACAGCTCAAAATTCAAAGAATATAAGACGAAAATTAGTTACTAACTTGGATATATCTTCAAGTGGTAGAAAGCACACTAATGTTAGGTATCATCGAAAACTCCTTCTAGTAATCAGCTTCTCTAACGAAAAAAAAATTTGATGAAGTTTCTACGTAACGCAAAACAAAAAGTAATGCAGATGTTCGTCTTTCTTATTTTCCTCTACAAAAATTATATTTAGGAGTAGGTACATACTTTTCAAAAAATTTGTGGCAAAAAGAGAAAACAGCTAAAGTCGACATAAGCCAAATGGTGTTAATGGATATATTTTTTATTAGTTTTGAATGAAATTTTTCTTTCGTTTTTGGGCAATTTAATGCTCAAAAATTCAAAGAAAATTTTACTAATAACTAATGCAAAATTAAACTCAACTCTATTTACCTTAAGTCGACTATAGCTGTTATTCCTTTTTGCCACAGATATCATATTATAAATACATATGTGAATATTTGGATATGAAAGATGCACAAATCTGTACACGTATTTCTCTATGTATGCATAGTCGTTAAGTGGTATTTGTGTGATATTCTTAAGAATTTTGTTTAAAATAAAAATAAAAAAATTATTAAGTCCTTATTAATAAATGAAAAAAATATATAAATAAATCTACTAAATGCTATTTCTTGACATTGAAAAATTCTTATTTTTTTTTTCAAAACTCTGGCATCAGTCGCATTACAATCAAAATGTTATCAACAAAACATCAAAACCGGTTTCACTTCTACCGCGTGTGAACTGCAAACATGTTTTTTTTTGATTGCATAGTCCAAATCTACTCAAACAATAAACTTCCTGTCTTATGTTAGATTATATTTTTGTAGGAGATGATTTTGTTATCATTATATCTTCAATAATATCAAAAATTAGTTACAAACTGCTTTATAGCAAGTATTCGCAAACGCAAGACATTCACGAAAGTAACGGAAAATAGACTCATATCACGAACAGCTTCAACAGAGATTTCCTAATGTGTATTGATGTACGCCTTACTGCGTATCTGCTTATGAGGCAGTAACCAGTAAATTTTTACCAGTAAGGTAAACTTACAATAGCACGTCGGCAGTGGCAGTTTTCGAAATAAGCTGTTATTTGGAACGCACTGCTTGATATGAGGCATATTAAAAATTTATTTTAAAAATGGTTTAATATTAAATTTAAATTTTTTTACTAAGTAGGTTGTAAACCAAGTTTTTTCAATTTATAGTTATTAATTTAAACTGTTTTACTCTGTATTTATAACTATTAATTTTAGGTTTTCAACTAAATTGCTTTATTTCAGCGAATTATCGATTGGACTTCTCGAAGTTTTTGCCTGACGATGGATTTTTTAATAGTCAAACCCTTTGGATAAAAAATGGAAACTTTCATTTTGATCGTTTACACAAAATACTAAGTCCGAATGCACAAAAACCCTCCGTTGATTTTATTTTCAGCATTCAACTTTTAACTTGCAATGCGAAAAAGAACAACATCGAATGCACGTTAAATGAAACGTTTATACACACTTCGTGCGATAATAAATTGGCAGAAAGTTTCACAGATCATTATTATAGTAGGGAATTTCCGCAAACAAATCCAGTTCAAAAATGGTTACCTAATGCTGATAACTTAACGATAAGCTCTTGCAATTTGAATAATCTTGAGCTATTTGATAAAAATTGTAATCAGTCTCGTAATGAGCCTTTTGTTGTCGAACACGAAATAAATAAATCGTTAAAACAATTTGGAAAAGAAACTAAACTAATAATCGTTGATCAAACGACACTAAATCCGACAAGTTCTGTAAGTACTGAAATCGTGTTAAATAATAACGAAATGAAAACTTATAACACAGTATGCATCGGGACTGAGGGATCGGAAGTTTTAGCAAATGATACTGAAGATCTTACCATAAAGATTGTGCAAGAGTTAGAAGAGTGGAAAAAACAACAAATGGAAAACTTTCTTGTAGAACTTGAACGTAAAGAAGCTGAATATTTATCTAGACTGCAGCATCAATGGGAGTTGGAAAGGTCAAATCTACAGCAAAAGTTAGAGGGCAGAATAGCACAATGTGAAGAACTGAATACACGATTAGAGCGGACGTATAATGAACTTAAAGCGAATGCAGAACAGAAGAAAATTAACCTTGAAATTGCTGAAACAATAAAAAATGATATCCAAAAAAACTATGCAAACAAATTTATAGCCTTAGAAACAGAAATAAAACGATTGCAAGCTGAAATGTATCAGAAAGGAAACCAAATTGAAAATCAAAAGATTGAGCTGCAAATAGAAAACAATAAGTTAGAAACTGAACGAATGAATTTAAAATCTTCGATTGAATTATTAGAAACACAACTAAGCGAGCTAAACAGAACGCACTTATCCGCAAGTGAGTTGAAAAAAGTCTTGAGTGATTTGGTGAGTAAATTTATCGCTAGTGATGCTATGAAAATTCTTGATTTCTAAGTATGTGTTAGGAAAATGTAATAAAAATTAAGCCAAAAATTAATATCGCCTTTGGTAAAGGTAACGAAATCTATGACATACCAGTAAAACGACATACATATTTTATTTGAAAGATCTCTTGGGCATTATACGTTTTCTTGGCACTTTAAAGTCCTGAAAAATGTGCAAAATACTTTCAAGTTTTTTCAATACAAGTTGTAGCTAGAGTAAGTAATGTCCAATACCTTATATTCTTTTTTATGCTAGGGGCTTACCGTTGGGGTATCTATTAATACCAAATAGAAATACAATTTAGGCAAATTTCAAAAGAAATTTTGTGGGAGGGTATGCAAATTTTACCTTTTTATTTAAGTGAACAATATCTTCAAAAAGTGGAACCCTATTGGAAAACGGAAAGGGGACGATCACTGCTATATATTCTCATAAAAAACAGATACATGCGTAGTTATAATTCCGAGTATCTTGGATACAACTTTATAACTCCATATGAACATCAATTTTCACACTTAAAGTAAGAATATGTAGGTATATACCTCAGAATCCTGATGTGATCGAAAAAGCCACTGAAGTCACTCAGATGCACCAAGTCACTTCTCTGAATAAGAAAAAACTAATTTTTTCTTTGACTATGATGAAGTGCGATGAAGCGATGCGATGAATTTCACACAATTTCATTACTTTCACTAATTCCACTATACGACTGTGTAATATGTAGCTTTGAAAACTAGCTTTTGTTTTGTCTTACAATTACAACCGAATTGATTTTTCTTTTCAAGCGCGTGCAAACGGACCATTTTACTGAAGTGGAGAAGTCAAAAAATTATTATAAAGAACAGTGGGCAAAAATAACTCGAGATTTTCATAAATTAAAATTAGAATTGTTGCAACAACAGGACAACTGTGTACGAAAAAGCGAAACTGATAATTTTGGGTACGTAAAAGAGTCAAAAAGTTACCGATCTACTTGGAATGGATCGTCAGTGATAACATTTTTGTATTCAATCATGAAACCTCGTTAAGAGCTGTATAAATAAATGAACATACACGATATATTTTTTTTCATACCAATGTCAAAAATAAAATTTTTATTCCAATTATAAAAAAAATTTTAAATATGTATTCAGAAAAATGACGTATAGCAGAAATATGCTCATTATCAGTTCAATTCTCTGCAAAAATATGTTATAATTTAAATATAAATTCGAATATAAATGTTCGAATCATTGTAAATTGAAATAATTACTCAAAACCTTGTCCCTTAACCGAATTAGGGGACGTCCATTAATTATGTGAGATGTTTTTTTGAAAATTCGGACCCCCACTCCCTTTCCTTGGTGAGATCTGGCGGGACCCCTCTCGTGAGATTTATATTATTATTTTTAATGAAAATTCTATTCATTAAAAAGTTGACGTGAGGTTTTCCTTGACCCCCTCCCTGCCGTGGTGAAATTTTTCCGAACTCCTTCCCCCCCTATTTTAGATCACGTAATTAATGGACGTCCCCTTAGCTACCAAAGTAACGCAAAATACATACATAATACATATGTAATTAGCCTAATTTACCTCTATTAAGCCTTTTTGACGCTGACATCCAAGGCGTTAGTCGATGTGGTCCTCAGAGCACCACTGATGCACATGGAAGTAGCCCTTTGAACCCTCTGCAACTATTTGTAATAGGCGACCTTGTCTAAGACAGGGCACCACACCACAATGCCATATAACAGAATCAGTCGAATGACCGCTGTGTAGAGCCAGTGAATAATACGAGGTGATAGCCCCCATCTTCAACCTACCGCTTTTTTACAAGAGTATAGCGCTACAGTTGCTTTCCTAACTCTTTCTTCAACATTAATGTTTCAACTTAATTTCCTATCCAATACCAGACCAATTACAAAACTATTTTTTTTAAAAAAGCAGCGCCTTACTTTGCTCTTAGTTTTTCTTATACATGTAAACTACAATATATTACATAATATTACCAACGACGATAAAACCAAATACAAAAATTGTCACCGGATTCCTAACTATAACTTTATAAAAGAAAATTTGTTGTTCTTGAGGATGAACAGAACTTTAATTTTTTCGTTGTGCTTTCATAAATTCTTATGAACAATTGATTTTTTATATGTCCTGGGTCTTTAAAAATTGAAAAAAATGTCACTATACATCAAAACCCTAATGATTCCAAATTCGTTTACAAACTTTTGGAAACTCAATTATTTTAAAAATGATGATGAAAACAATGCTGCGTGAGATTTACAGTTGCGTTTCACACGCGTACATCATTTTTATAATAATCTCTAAAATAATTGCTAATCTCTGAACTTCTGACTTTGATGTATGACGATATTTAGTTAAATAGCTAAGAGGACTAAACTATATTATTATACTACATACATACTATTTGTTTAAAATATTTCTTATAGTTTCAGTAGATGTTATTTTTCGACTTGTTGCATTATAAAAAAATGCCTCGTGTATAAAACTCATTTATACGCAACTTTTTCAAGATCAAAATATATTTATCTGACAATCAGCCCTAATGTACATACATTCACATATGGGTATTATAACTAATCAAAAGTTTAATTTTATTTTTAATACTAGCATCTGCTTAAAAGAAATATTTACCGAAGAGCAGGATGCGCTAAATAGTGATCGGAGCGATTTAAGATCAATTAGAGAAGTGCTCTTTGCTTCCGACACTTCATCAACTTTTGAATTTGAAGATGATAATTGATTTTTTATAAATATAATATTGTTACTAATTTACTTTAGATAAAACTAAAATTAAAATTTAACTGTGATAATTAATATAAGCTTTTGTTTATAAATATATTTCTTCGAAATAAAAATTTCAATTTCTATTAAATTCTTCCCTTGTGTTCTTTGTCTCATATACGTAATTACTTAAATGGGTCAAAAAGTTTCCCGTCATGTAAGAATACATTTAAAGCCATCGTATTGATCTTGTACCCCTTTGGTTCAATGTAACTTACATAGGTGCAATTGCGGTACTGTTGTCGATGCAGGTTAAGTGTGAGGAGAGGCATATTTATTTTATCAATACTTTATCTGTTCGGGCGAAAACGTGCCCATTGTTTCCAGGAAAGTAAGTTCAGTTCTTGCTGACTCTGGTGAGGTGGATTTAAGTCATCACCATGGATGAGATTAACAGCGTTACGATGCCCAGTCAGTTCTGGCAAGGCTTCCTCGTAGATTTGACGAATTGCCTCAGGCCCAGTGAATTTAAAGAGGTGCCACGCTAGGTGTGTATTAATTAGATATTGTAAATTAACTTTTTGTTGCTCATTAATTTAAGAAAAATCAGGTACAGCCGCGTGCTTGGTGAATTATTTGTGAGGATTTTTTCTATGTAAAAAAAGCTGTTCACACTAGGCTTTGCAATCTCGTGGTGCACCCCTGAGGATTGGTGTAGCAAAAAGTCCCCTATTTGGAATTTTCTTGAAGAAGTCCATAAACCAGTCGTCAGGTATATGTTCTTCCCTTGGATAAGCACATGATTCATAAGTTCAGAGGTAAATTCTGTGGATGCTTTCAACATTTCGGCAACAATGCGATCTGCACCCGCTATGTTGAGAGAGAGATGTCATAGTCTTTATTATCTTAATGAAAGCGGCCCAAAAGTTCCGCTATGTTGTTTTCAATAGATGTCATAGTCTTTATTATCTTAATGAAAGCGGCCCAAAAGTTCTTAAGCTAAAAAGGCTAGTAACTGAAGTAACTTATAAGAGAGTTTTATTATTAAGTTTTGGAAAATTTCAAATTTGAATAAAAATATACAATAATTTGAGTTTACTGATTCACTAGTTTCAGATGATAGCTAAAATCGTTTCACGATACACGAAGCATATTGGCTATGCAAAGCAGTAATTTTTTGCGGATTTCTATGGTTTCACTATCATTAAAATAACATGGGATAAGGGAGAACTGGAGACTGGGCATGAAATCGTTAGCTTGCAACCAACGTAAAAAAAACTCCTTTGCAGGCGGCTTATTATTGCACCCATTTCCTCCATTTGTGTCAGGTAATACGAAATGATAGCCGTTCGTATTCATTTGCAGCAATGTTGTTATGAGTGTAACCAAACCATTATTACAATTCCATTCTGAATCTTTGTCAATCATGCGCACAAATATAGGTAAATCCTGTGTTCCCTGTCCAGTTCGAACCTCAACCATGGATTCAAAAGCTCCAACAGTACGAACATATTCACTGGTGATCTGATTTGGACTAATATTTAGGGGTGCTTGAAGTACGGGATCATCTGGTACCCAACTGGTTTCACCAGTATCGAACTTAAAGCTGTCAACACCATCTTCGTTTTGAAGACGCTTTAAGCGATTTGCAATCCATTGTTGTGCTGCTGTTTTAGTGAAATCCATATATGGGGCTTCATCTTTGGTACTGTTCCTCCATTGAGTATCTGGATTTCCATTATCGTCAAGCACTAAGTACCTGAAAATTAATACAGAAGTACATATACAATGTTGTTAAAAAGTATGTAGACAGTTCATGGTATATCGAGAAATTATAAAATAAATGAAAGTTTAGCGAATCAAACTATCAATAACGAACACTTTTGCGTTATTAATTTTACACTTGTAATTGACTATTTTTTTGTTTGTTTGAATATTTTCTGAGTAAATTCTCGAAAAACTATCGTAAGAAGCCTTCGTTTGGCACGAGCTTGTGAAATTTTTTTGAACCCTATACATGGCCTCGAAAGTAAACAAGAAACATCATGTTTTAGGTACTTAACCTCAAATATTTCTGAATTCTGGCATAATGGATCGATTCTGACGCCAGATTTGGATTCAGCGCAAAAAATTACTTCGAAAAAAGACTGCTGACCAGTAGCTTTTTGTAAATTGAAAGTTCGAGCATTTGCATTCTGAAACTCCAGGTGAACATGTTTGATGGCGGGTATAGAAAAATAGGTACATACATATGTAGAAAAATCTATGCTAGAGTGTTTGCTTTAAACCGTATAGACCAAAGCTCCTAAACTACTAAGCCGATTTTTTCAAACGAAGTTTCGTTGTTTTTGTATTACTATGAAAAGTATAATTTGGCTAAAATTACTTCAAAAATCTGTTGACAGAGATCACAGCAATTAAAAAATAAAATAATGCTATCTTTAGTATTTGTTTGAAATATGTACATAATAATATAGGATGAACAGAAATTGTTCAGAAAAACGCGCTAGCTCGCATTCTTTTGGCTTTCAAATCTCGTCTCGTGTTAGGATTGCCAAGTTGAAAATGAGTAATTAACAGCTTTCTAAAAAGACAAACAAATTGTTAAATGTCAACATTTTCTTAGAAAAAAGTCGACATTTATTAATACAAATTTTGCCATTTCACTCTTGTAGGTTAATTTCCAATTTTCGCTCAAAAAAAATGTATATACGTTATCAACGAAATAAAGGATTCTTTTAGAAAGCCAATACGTGCATCAAGCATGCCACACAATTTAAGATTCTGAATTTTTTCGAAAATATCAATTTTTTGGTGGTGATTTTTGGCATAATTTTACTTTAGGGGCGATTCTCCAAAAATTTTTTTTTAGAAACATGTAGTTTTAACCCCTAAGCCCGAATCTGAAAAAAAGTCGGACTCTTATGATTTCCGAGATAAAATTGGTCAAAGTAGAAAATATCATGTACCCCGCCCCTGTTTAAATAAACTGTGTAAAATTTTTTTATTTATTTGTATACGTGTTTTGAGTTATTCTTATGTAAAATTACTGTGGCTAGTAGGTATTGGAAGCGAAGCCGGTGTTGGATTTTTGGGAGTTTTAAGTCCTGAGCTGCGGCCACAGGCCGCCCACGTACACTAGTTTTTATGTATAATTACTGTGGCTAGCGAAGCCGGTGTTAGACATATATAAAAAACAAAAAAAATATATAAAAAACTGTTTACATAATTTTTTTTAAACAAGGGGGGTACATGATATTTTCAACTTTGAGCAATTTTATCTCGGAAGCCATAAGAGACAAATTTTTTATTTTCAGATTCGGTTTTAGGGGGTAAAAATCCATGTTTCTAAAAAAAAAATAAAATGTGGAGCAACGCCCCTAAAGTAAAATTGTTTTTGATTTTTGTACTGAAAGATTATTTTCAAATACATTTTTTTGATATAAATTGTAAATATTTTTTTATATACGTGCACTTTTCCACTTTGACGATAACAAAATGGCTGTCTACAAATTTTGACATTTCTGAATACAACTATGTATAAGGGACTGTCGCCAATCATGTATAGACAAAAAGTGTGGAAGACATTGCCGCAGAGATACTTCGCTAATGTCGCCAACCATGAAGCCAATTTTTACTCTGCGACTAAAATGCCGAGATAGTAGCCAACCATGAAAGGGCTGTAATTTTTAATGCAAAATTACTGTATTTGTATGAATTAATTACTTTAGCCTAGCACGCTTGGCATAACCATTTCACAGGTAGCATATAAATGCCAACAATGCTTGCACTTGCATTTTTGCAAATCGCTTGGAAATGAAAATTAATGGACTCATGCACATCACTGGTTTACGGTCCTGAAATTTATTTAAAGTCGATACCCCATATATGTTAACGAAATTAAATGACAATGTGTTACCCATATTTTATTAATTAATCGGAAATATGCGATATCAGTTTTACATATTAAGATTAAAATTGCTCCAATAACGTCAATTTCCTCGGTCCATTATCTTCATAATGTCCTCGCATAGTACGATGATTCTTAAGCGCAGTACCCTGTATAAACCGCTCTCCACAAATACCGCAAACGTATGGTCTTTCGCCAGTGTGTCGTCGGATGTGCAATGTCAAGTCATTCGATTGCGTAAAGCTTTTTTCACAATATGTACATTTGTAAGGTCGCTCGCCAGAATGGATCCGCATGTGCGTCTGCAATTTATAAGACCGGGAAAAAGCTTTGTCACAAACAGAACACTTGTGCGGCTTTTCGCCCGTATGGGTGCGACGGTGACACTGTAAATCAGATGAACGTGGAAACGCCATATCACAAAAATCACACTTAAAAGGCTTTTCGCCAGTATGACGACGCATATGTATGATGAGATTCGACGACGACGTTACAGCATGACCACAAAATGCACATAAAAACTTTTTGTCCAATGGAGATTTTTTTGACGTTTTTCCAGGAGTACTATCTATTTGCGAACTATTTGTGGACTGGCCATCATCCTCTGGATGTGATTTTTTCATATGGGCAGTTAAGCGATCTTTTCTGTTATATTTACATTTACATTTTTCGCATTGGAATGATTTGTTAGATTCGCTTTCACAAAATGTTGACGATTGCTCTAATATTGATAAATTTTCTATTGGATGCATACACTGAATATGTCTATTTAGATTTTCTTCCCACATAAACTTAAATGAGCACGTATTGCATTCAAATTTTTTTTCCAAGTTATAGCATTGTGTCTGCATATGATGTGCAAGAATATCCTACAAATAAATGTTTTCATTTAAAAAAATCATTCAATAGATTTTCGTGTAATTTACCTTAGAAACTGTCTTAAACAAACATTTGTCACATTTTCTCGGAAGTTCTTCATACTGGTGAGCTGCTCGTTGATGATTTGACATTTGGAATTTGCGGAAAGTTTCTACATTACAAAGCTCGCACAAGTATTTCAAGGCAGCTCGCTCTGGTTTGGGCATGATTACATCCTCATCATCTGATTCTGAATCATCTATATGCAACTCAAATCCGAGGTGATTCGTTATAGAATAGTTCAACAGCGAACTGTGGCTATGATGTTCTAATTTAAGTGGTATGTTATTAGATATGTCGACATCAAAAGTACTTTGCATTATGTGGGTTCGTAATGCAAAAATGCTTGAAAACTGCAAATTGCAAACTTTACATATAATATCTTTCTTCCCATTTGGTCCACTACTAGCATTAATATGGCCTTCAACCGCCGCTAAACATTCCGGAGCTACACCATGCCGCTTTATGTGAACATATAAACTGTCTTTACGATAAAATTTTCGTGGGCACCAAAGGCATTTAAACACTTTAGTCTCTGGTTGATGTACATTCATATGTCTCGTTAAGTCTTTTTGCCAGGAGAAAACGCGTTGACAGACTTGACACTCATAAATGTTTGAATTTAACTGTGAAATGATAATATTCAATAAATAAAAATTAAAACTAAGTACTATGAATATAATACCTTTCTTCGAGAGTTCCCGATCTCTGGATGCAGTGTGCGTTCGTGTATTTTTAAATTATCTTTCCACATAAATCTAACGGGACATTTCTTACACATAAACCTTTTTGCTGTATTTTTGCATTGGGCAATGTAGTGTTTGTGTAGAAATTCTTTTGATAAGAATCTAGCATCACACACCTCACAAACATATGGCACTTCAATCCAATCATGAGAAAATCTTTGGTGCTCGAACAATTTATACTTTCTCCGAAAAGTGTTCCCACACAAATCACAGGAGTAACATTTGCGAATTGTCTCCTCTTCTTCTTCTGAGTCGCTCTCGGTTTCAGAATCACTGATATTTAACTCATAACCAACTTCATTCGTAATAGAATAAAAGCGATCTAAGCGCTGTTCAGTTACATCCGTTATAATGCGATCAATCAAATCCTTCTCCGCCATAAATGGCTCTCCAGGATACAACTGCAAAGATATCTCCGATATGTTTTTACGCCCATGTTGATTAAAAGAAACTACATATTGATGAGTACGCAAATGAGTGCGTAAATCAGCGATTTTGGTATGTTTTGAATAACAAATCATGCACTGAATTAGTTTGCAACCATTGGGCTTGCAATAATTATCATCAAGAGCTGAAAAGCATAGTTTTATTTAGCAAAAAAAAAATTAATGTGTTTTAATTAAAACTCACCTTTAACTTTAGTATACTTGCCAGTTTTATTCACGTCCCTTCTAGAATTTGCTATGTGATTTGTTACTGTTCCGTGTATTTTCATATGTGCCTGCATATTATCTTTTCTGTTAAATCGCCGTGTGCAGAATGGGCACTCAAATTTCTCATCATCGGGTAAATGACAACGTTTATGCCGATTTAAGTCCTTCGGCCAAATAAAAGTTTTATCACACTCGTCACATTGCAGCTTATTAGCAAATTTTCGACTTGTATCTTGCTCTGGATTAATATGCTTTACATTTTCATGAGCTTTTAAATTGACTTCCCATACAAAAGATGATGAGCACTTGTTGCATTTCCATTTTTTGTGTGCGTTCATACAATCGCAACTTTGATGACGCTGCAATAGTTCGCGGCAAACAAATTGTTTATTGCAGTTCTCACAACAATGTGGAAGTTGTTTCATGTGATTATGTTCAGCATTCTGATGTAACAACATGTGTTTACGTCGAAAGCACTCTTGTAAACAAACCTCACATTTATAAACTACCCGTTTCAGCTTTGCTTCATTTTTAGTGTGCTCAGAAATTTCATCAGTTTCTGTTTCGGAATCGTTAAGGTCCAGCTCATTGCCACTCTCATCAACGCCTGAGTAAAATTGGGATGTATTTTCGAGTAAAAAATTACTTGCAATTAAGTGTACAATTTTAGAATCTTTTCCAGCATTGGAAAAATCGTGATTGCGTGTTTTGAAAAAAATTCCCTTTTCTATGTCAATGGCTGTAAAACCATCTGAATGCATCGGTAAATGTGCTCTTAGCTGCGACATTTTTTCAAACTTTGACCCACACAAACTACACTCAATGTTGCCATACAGCTGTTTGTGTACTCGCCTTAAATGTAGTCGTAAATTTCCGGCATTTAAAAAAACCTGAAGACAAATTAAGCATTTATGAGAAGTTCCGTTACATTCATGTGTAATTTTATGCCTCTTTAAGTCCTTTCGCCAAGAAAATGTCTTATCACAGACGTTACATTGCAAGAGCTCTTGTTTTTTTTGCAACTGTGACTTGCAGTCAGGACTATTAAAACGATTTGAGCACTTGTGGTCGTCCAAATTTTCTAACCACATAAATTTTCCTGGACATTTTAAACATTGGTATTTTTTTTCTTTATTTCTGCATTGTGTACGAGTGTGTATTTCAAGTATATCTTTGCAAATAAAGCCGACTTTGCAGACGGTGCATTTGTACGGAACTTTTTCGAAAGCGTGCTTCTCTTGAAGATGAACAAATGCTTGAGATTTTCTAGCAAACGTTTCCTTACAAATTTCACACGCATATTTAGATGAAGACAGATCATCGTCTGCATCTGAATCGCTTAGACACATTTCGTACCCATTTTCATTGACTATAGTATAAAATTTTCCAAAGCGACATTCTGCTACGTCCTTACAAATATGTGATTTTATTTCATCTAAGGTCTCTGTTGTTTGAGAGTACAGCTCTTTAATTATTTTACTATCTTCTGTCAGAGTAAGAGTTGAAACATCAATGTGCATAAAAAGATGAGTTTTTAACATCTTAATGGTTTCAAACGAATTATTGCATAGCTTGCATTCAATTTGCTTAAAATTCTGATAACAGTACAAGCGCTTTGCAAAGCTCCACCCTGAATGACATTTTCGTCCTTCAAGTCCACTATATTGAATGTTCTCGGTCAAATGGCGTTGGTGAACTTTTATATGGTCTTTTAGTTTGTCTTTGCGCAGAAACTTTTTATCGCATAATTCACAACTGTGAGCAGGAGTAGAGCTATGGCATAATAAATGGCGATATAAATCCTTCTTCCAAGCAAAGGTTTTATTACACTCTTCACATGAGAAACGTCCTCTGCAATCTGGTTTATTTTGAGCAAGCCGAGGGCGCCCAGGACGCTTTTTTGGCTTTTCTTTCCATTCACTGTAAATAAAGATTGAGCTTGAGAAAAATCAAATCATGATAGGAAAAATCTGGTACAAAAAATTGGTCATAATGTAAAATTTAGTTTGAGTCTAAGCAGATCAACATTGGCAAATGTTAAAATAAAGAACTCAACCATTTCGTCGAATTGTTTTTTTAAGTATTCAAATAAAATCAGTATATAAAGGAGCTTACTGTTTTAAATTTACTCCAATTAAGATAAAATATGCAATATTCGTAGGCATATTAGTGCACAGGGCCGAATTAAGGCGAAGGCGAAGCAGGCGACCGCAGAAAAAAGTATATAAGAAAAGTAACCTTTCATCAAAGGAACTTAAAAAAATCATTTTGTAAACTAGTGTTATTATTCAAGTAAAATTTTTCTAAATTGTTTGAAATACATGTTTTTAAATCTATCAACACGGGTACTCATTTTGTAGCTACTTGACAATTTTTTTAATTATTACAACATAGAGTGGGGGGCGCCGAATTAGCTTTTGCCTGCAGCTTAAATTGACCTTCGCCCGCCCCTGTAAGTGCATCAAAGAAAGAAATGACCAGACTCATGCAACACTAAAATAAATTCGAGCAAGTCATTGTGAATTTTCCAACTTGCAACTATGTATTACCAACTTTTTAAGAAAATACCGACGCTACTAATATTATCTTTCTTATCTACACGAATTATTCGCATATTGTGAAGCTTGAATAATTTTAATTTAAAATGGTTCAACACGTATGCAGTGACGCACGTATGAAGTCAATGTATGGTTAGGTTAATCAGCTCAATTTATTTAATAAGGTCGCTGCGTGGAATGTTGTTTTCACACGTAAGCCGACTCATTATGACATATATAATCACCTACTCCAAATAATAGTTACACACCAGAGCTCAAAATTTAACTCATCGAAAAAACTTATTATTCAAATATATGTATCTTGAAATAAAACAAAAAGTTAAAAAATTTTTAGAAAAAAAAAATCCGAAACTTAAGGTTTTCGAAAATTGTTCTGCAGTGGCGTTATTTCGATTATCAATATCTTACTACTGACAATACGCTGCATCTTCTGCATTGCATATTTCTAGGGATTTAAAGGCTTACAAACCAACGAAGGTAATGAGCCCCAATATGTGTAAAAGGTAACCGGAATTGGTATAGAAAACGAAACAATATTATTTATAGCCGATCAAAATAGTAAAAAATTCGATAGCTAGAAATTCTCGAGGGCGTCAGATTAAGGAATGGTGGGTCAATTGCATGCTGAAAAGTATGTATTTCAATAATCTGATGATTTGAGCGTGACGTAAGGGAGTGGGAGGATCACAAACTTGCAAAAAAAAGTCACCTCGACATTCCCGAGCGCGATTAAGTAAACCCCACCAAATAATTGCCAGATTATGGATCAGCACGACCAGGAAATCAAGCGAAATCGTCTGTATAAAAATCTGACGCGCTGGAGTATTTCAAAATAGCGTTTTATAGTGCATTTTCTAAAAGTCGCCACGAGCTAGCGTCACATCCGAATCATCAGTCTTTCGAATGGGAGCTTCATTCGGGATCACTTAACATCCCCTTTGAATATCTGACGGTCGACTAAATTTCTTCCCATATTTAACCCGTGTGTACGGCCGCCCACACCATCCAAAATGGCAGATTAATAAACCTCCGTCAACAGAGACACATGGGACATATGACACGCTTAGAACAAAAATGACCCATTTTATTAGCTAGAGGAAAAACGCACCAAGAAATTCCAAAGGCCAAAAACGAACTTTCATTCTGTTTTGTTTATTTAATTTTGTATGTATGCGTAAGCTATAACTCTTCGTGCGTATTCGGTTATTTCGATGTAGTCGGCAGCAATAAAAAATTCAATGTTCGCAGGTTCCCGATTATTTTCTGGCCATTTTCGGGGATATTACGCAAGCGCTTGATGACGTCGAAATAGTATTCATTATTTACCGTTTGAAGGCGAAAAAAAAATTTATATAAAGTATAGTATTTGTGTTACTGTCTCCACGAGAAACGTTTAGCAATAAAACTAAATCTGCAAGATTTAACACTTAAGTTAAACAATTCAAGTCACTTCTACATAAGTTCTAGTGAACTACAGTACTACTTATATGTACATTGATAATTGCATAAAATATATACTTTAAAAACTTGATTACCCATCGCTAGAATCACAGATTGCACTAACGTGCTTATTTTCAGTAGATGAAACTGTTATGGGATCCACTATAACTGCAAGAAAAGACTAGATTGTTTATGCACATCTGAATTGAACATTGAGTCTGATACCTTTCTCTTCATTTTCAACACTGCTCAAGAGATGAATTTTGCTTTCCGTGATTAAACCCTCTTGTTTTGCGTAAATATTCCATGGCTTGGAGTTTGAATTTACATGAGCAGTCTCACGGCCATCAACATTATACAGCATTCTGTCAGCGTCCGCTTCAGGTTCATCTGCCTCATAGTGATCATTGACTTCGTCTGACAATGGAAATGAGCCAAACAAACTTTCTTCTGTATTGTAGGGTTCCAATTTGATATGCATATATTCCACTGTATTGGAAGGCATATCTATTGGAGATTCCAAGAGGCAGTCTAAATATTTACTAACTGTCGTACCATCCTCAAGTTCAGTTACTGCAGTGTTGATGCACTTCACAAATTTTTTATTGGTTTCCTGAGCCTGAAGCACAAACGAGTATGCATTTTGTAGCTTTCGTGAGCAAGTGCTGCACAGATTCATTGGCATAATTTCTTCATTTGAATGCGACTTTGTCTGCAATTATTCAATCAATAGAAATAATTACTAATGGTACTCTTACTTTCATAAATGTCTATAATCCTACATCTATTTTGGCAATATCCAATAAAAGATCAGAGAGCGTCTTCAGAGGAAATCGGTCTGTGCTTTCATACAGAGGATATAATTCTTCGCTTGTGTGGGAGCAAGTACGACAAATAGATTTTACATTTAAATTTCGGAAGTATGGATCGGTTTCCATCGCTTTTAGTTATATTTTACCAACTTATCTGGTATATAAAAATATATATATGTATTCCTTTTTCATCCCAAAAACTCTTTTGCAAATAGTCACAGTCAGAAGGCAACGCCGATAGTAGATAACTGTTCATTAGTTTCGACAAAACAATAATGTCAAAAGATAACGTCAAAAATTGTTTTCATGCCATGCTTCGTCCTCTGTCAAAATTCGACAAAATTATTCAACTTCTGTAAACAAAAGATTTTATGAACAAAAAATCTGATATATAATTTTTTCGCTGCTTTGAGTATTATGAGAAACCGTTGCGCAACTGCTTCACATGGTTTGCTTTCGGAAGACAACACAATATTGATATCAAATAGTCAAGCAGCTGTTGTACGCCATTAGAGTGCTGAGTTCTGAACGTAACAGACATGACTACAGTTTTAAAAATCATTAATTTAACCAAAACTTTTAAAGGATTTTGCAACAATGTTGTGGAAGCATTGCAAAAGAATAACATAAGGCCTAAAACGCATCTGCTCTGGTAAGAAGTCTCAAATTTTCCTAAAGTCGAAACCATGTTTTTTATGTAACAAATTCCTTTAAGTGCGCGTGTCAACATTCATAATTCATCAATAACTGGGAGTTTAACTTCAACCGCTGCAAAATTCCACACTAGCCATTTATGTCACGACCTGATGGAATTTTTCGATGACAAAAAAAATTGGGCGGAAAATGAAGTTAAGGTAGGACGTGCGTGGAAGAAGGAAGAGCTACGTATTAAGTCAAATAAAGAGCTGCACCAGCTGTGGTACATTCTGCTTAAAGAGCGTAACATGCTGCTTACTATGGAACACGAATGCAATGAAAAAATGGAATTATTTCCCAGCCCAGAACGCGTAGATAAGGTGTTTTGAGATTACATATTTAGTTTTGGTTAGAACTAAAAAATTTATAATTTGTTCAGGTAAAGATCTCAATGAGCAACCTAGAGATTGTTGTGCGGGAGCGCAATAAAGCCTATTATTTGCTAGAAACAGGGATCACCGGTGAACGTCCTACAAAATTAGTAGCGAATTCGCTTGGAATTAAGTACATATACAAGTGAGTAAACACCGATTTTAATATATAATGATCAGAATAAAGTGCTTAGTTTTCTAGATAGGTATTAAAGATTCAACTTGAAATGTTTCTTATATAAGAAATTTTTTGTGTTCAGTTTTATTGTACAAATTACATGACGTTGATTTTATGTAACTCTCGACTTTTTTAATCGTTGAAAGCAAAATTTTGATTGCCTTTTTGCAGATCATGCGAACACGTATTGCCGCCTTTTATGAACTTGAAATTTATCAAATCGCGTTCGATTGGCTATGGTGGACGAGCTGTTCGGAAATTCTTATTGCATTATAGAGAGAGACTATACAATGAAAAGCGTAAGGCTAAAAAGTAAAAAGAACATTATTCTTTACTCTATTATTTTAAGGAAATAATTTTATAATTTTTTTTTATTTTCCCACGAAGTCGTTCACGCAATGAAGTGATGATGTTGTTACGCCGCAATCCCCACATGGATGTGAATATGTTAAGACGCACGTTCCCCAACGTTGATGTTGACAAGCTCCGAAAAGATGATAAAATACGTGGACATTACGTACCGAAAGTTGACGGCTAAGAGATTAAACATTTTCTTAAAATAAGTTTTTGTTAAATGTAATAAAAAAATTACACACCTATAAAACAATTACGCAACCTAAAAAATTCCTTTGAGTTTTAGTCTTCACTGTTACTTGCAAATAATATTTTCTTTCCCTGGAATGTTGTTATATTTGATTTCATTTTCTGTTTGGCTATCCAGGATGGATGCAATTTCTCCAGTTGATTATTCGTTGTATATTTCGCATTTTTGCTCATTATTCCACTTTCCTTGACACGATTAGATCCATTTCCGTCAATAGTTTTCGTTTTTCCTTGAAATTCGGTAACTGAAGATTTTCTTAGCTTTTCAGTCCGCGAAGGACGAAATTCTTCCATTGCATAATTTATTTGCTTTATGTTTTCCGTGTTCGCTATGCTTGTATTTGGATCTCGGTTAATGACTGCAGTTGAAAAGTAGTTTTCACCAGTTTCAGTAAAAAAAAAGGGATCAACGACATGTGTTACAACAGGTTGCAGATCCACGGTTATCCGTTTATCAATATTATTTACGTTCAAACTATCACTTTTTTGAACTGGGTACGTGTTTTTCGACATATCTGCGTTTTTATTTTTAATTTTTTTTTTTTCTGATTTTGGTACCGTTAAACGTTCTTCGTCGATGGACTCAATCGTGTTTGCCGATGTATCTACGTTTTTCTTTTTTAATTTCTTATCTTTCTCTGATTCTGTTACTTTAGTTGGTGCTGTTGATGAAACTTCTTTAGCTGACCCAATTTTCCATTGACCAGCTGTTGCAATGAATTTTTGGTCAGTGAACAAGTCTACGTCTTCCTCAACTACAGTGCCTGGATTGTTTTCCTTTATCCATTCTAAGCGTTTCCGTGCAATGGCTTTTTGTTCCTTAACATCTTTCCGCATCACTTTCTTAAATGCAGTTTTGTTTTTCTTAACACGTCGTTTGCTCACCTCCATTAGTTCGTCCTTCCATTTGAACGAGCAATCCGATAGATTCAAACTTTCTTTGAATGTTTTAATCAAATTCTGAATTGTTTTGTTCAAAGCCAAAAGCGCATTTCCTGTTTCCTCAGGCATAGACAAACCGTCTGTGATTATCGCAGCAGGATCTCTAATCAGCAGTAAGACGTTTTTAATTATGCCAATGGGTTTTAATTTCTACTTAAAATAAATAAAGCGTTTAAAACTGTCACAAATATCGCTCTACCAATGAAATGGGCTATAAAATTTTCCTGAGCATTATAAGATCAAGTAAAGAAAAGTGGCAAAAAAAAAACGAAAACAATTTTTCAACACAATTCAACTTTTTTTTAAATAACAGGTTGAGGTTGAAATTAATTTTTTTATTTTATTTTATTGAGGATATTTCTATTGCCTAGATCAGCAATCCAAACACTAAAAATTGGTACGATTTATCGAAAAAAGTTAAGCTATAAAATCTCTATGAGACCAAGTTGACCAAGGTTAACTCTCATATAACAGCTAATATTATGAATCTAAAATTCTTAAACCTTATCACGGTTTAATCACTGAACCGATTTCGACGAAAGTTAGCAATGTGGTTGTTTGAAGTCCAGTAAAATATATGGGCTACATTTAACATTTTCTTCCGTTTTGTCCGTTACTGTGTTTCAGGTGTAGTTGTTCGCGTTGATCTTAACTTTTGAGTCGTTGCTTTTTCAAAATAAAATATAAATGTAAGTATGGCGATCTACCTCTAAGTAGTGACCACATAAAATTTGAAAACTTTTTGCACTTATGTGAAAGGTGATGTATTAACGTTAAGCCCATAAAAAAAAAAACTAAAATTGTGACAATAGCACGGAATTAACAGTAAAAGTTATATATGGTTTCTGACAAAATGTTAATAAACTTTCATTTTGGGTTATTCCTCCCAAAGACTTCGTTTCTGTTGATATTGTCTTCAACTTCTTTCAAATAAAAGTCTCAATCTGTTTTTCAACTTACACATACATATGTGATTTGAGCTTTTTTTTGCCACAATATTGATTTATAAAGGAAATGAGTTTTCTTATGTATTGTATCAATTTAGAATAAATCAAACTTTAAGGCCCATTTAGTTGGAAATTAAACCAAATTGTACCTTTAAGTAGTTCATGGTCTCTGTCGCTTTGCGAAATCGGCTTTTGGTTTTATCATTATCCGATTGTTTATCCAATTGGCCTTTTAATTTTCTAATTTTTTGTACCAATTTGTGGATTGTTTGTGTTCGACCAAGTTGAATACACTTTTTGTTGCTGATAATCTGAAACAGGATTTTTGAACTGTATAATATATATTTATAACTTAAACGTCGATTTCTTGTTACCAAATTGTTAAATTGTAGTTTGTTTAACATTTCGCCGCAAGACTTTTCTTCAAAATTACTGAATATTTGTTATCTTTGATCAGGCGGTTAAGTTAATTTGGAATATTTGGTACTCGCCTACAGTTCATGAGTTAACAATGTGCTAGTCTATGTTCAAACGACTTGAGAAGACGTCGCGTTCAGAGGGAACGAGAATGATAAAATTATCACGTCACATATTTTTGACCAATTGCCTTCTGAACCCGATGTTTAATGCCAAATGTCAAAAATCGACCAGTATTTAGGAGCTAAACAGAATTGAAAACTTTGTGTTTCGGTAGTCCTTTCCCTAGGTTAAGATATATGCCTTTCGGAATGATTGGCATATTTTAAGAAGAATTTGATTTCATAGAGTTGAAAACAGTTTTTTTATTATTACATCATAAAAAGCAAAGAAGGGAAGTGAGTAATGCGAGTGATGTGTACACCTCGAAATTTTTTTTGCAAATAATGTTTGACAAGCATGTTTGATGAGGAGAATGCTAAACGTTTCCCTTGCCGCTTTTCCGACTCCACAACACATAATACGTTGAACAGAATTGGGACGGAATCGGAAAAGCGGCAACAGAATTCCACTGTTAAAAATTATAACACACTTGATGCTATGAAATTGAACAGAATTGCGGCGTACGACTGATAACCTACCAACGGATACCCATCCACATTAATTCTATATATTTTGGACAGCGGATTTCCGTTGCCACTCTTCCGACCCCGTACCAATTCTGTTCAACACATTAGATGAAATTTTGACAACTGAAACCCACACTGAAATAATGTAAACCTTATTATTGAATCATAGCTGATTTGTGAGTAAAGTGGACACTCTCTTCTAATCTCTTTTTGGCATTCCTCGGTTGTGGTGTCGTTCTTTATCGTCGTTCCTAGTGTTTCTCTGCTGGTGCTAAACAACCTCACGGTTGTCTGTGTATTAAAAAAATATTTTAATTTGATATTTAATACAAAAATAATATGGAAATTAAACTAAAATTTTAACTGTCACTTAATAAATTAAAAGTATCGGGAGTGCTGTATGATATGAAAATGACAAAATTTTTTAAGTAATTTTTATATTCTGTGCAATTTTGACTTAGTGGAATCAATATTTAATTCCGTAGAAATATACATATATTCCAAGGTGAGGAGAACGATGCAATAAAAATTAAAAATTCCTAATATAATTTCGCTATACCAAAATCAATTATTTCAACAAACTCGTTTTTCCTTGGTCACATCGACGTCAGAAGTTGCTCTTTTTCACAGCATGACGTGAATCTGCTTTTGTATACAATACTTTTTTATCCAAGTTTTGGAAATTTCGGAAAAAACTGACTGTGCAAGTGTTTCGTCGGAAATAAAATAAAATTCAGTGCAATAAACAAATCTAAATTTTATTTTTGTGATGTGGAATAACTTAACAGCCGAATGGGTAATAGAAGAAACAGAGTCTAAGCCAAATTAAATTACGCATTTGTGGTTTAATTTTGCGAAATTATGGTAGTCAGCAGATAAAGAAAGACATACACATACATATTTTAATATATGTCACATGAAGTACTCAAACAATTCTACTATCAAAATATTCTTGAAAGTACACATAATAATCACTTGTGAATTGTTAGGTTAGAATGTATGTATTTTCAGTAGTCGGTGTTGTCTCGTGTTAAATTGATTGCAGAATATAAAAAAATTTTATTAAGTTTCTGTTTGCACATATATATTATGTATGTCGCATAGAATTGGGTTAGTCAACTTTTAAAAACGCCGAAAGTTTTTGAATTTGTAGTGTCAAATCGCGGTTTTGCACAGAACATAACTATTTTCAAAACTTTAAAATAAGACTGATATCAATACGACAAAATTCCCGAATTTTCAGAAGATTATGTATAAACAATTTAAGTATGTAATTACTTAGAAAACTTAACATTTATTTTGTATAAATACATGCAACTTAATACATATCTTCTGATATCCTTGTCTGGCCTGCAGTTTAGCCTGCTTTAAGGGTCGTCCACAAAACACGGTGCTCAGTTTCTGGCTGGAGAAAGCTCAAATACATTAACTGGATAAACTGTCCAAAAGTAAACGAAAATGAATTCAACTAGTCCAGTTAACTATAATTGGATAGTGAGTAAATACACTTAAGAGGCATCAACAGTGGATAAGTATGTGAAAAAAAACTAAAGTTTTTCATTTACGAAACATCTCTCTAGTTTAAGATTCTAGTTAAACTTTTCTTTTCATTTTGTCCGAAATAGGGGAATATTTTTAAGTCATAGCAATAACTGCTTAAAACGAAATTGAAAAAACATTTTATGTGGCCTAAAGAGAATTATTCATATGAAAGGTAATAAATAAATCAATCTCCCTAGAGTTTAAAATTCAACTCAGCGGAAAAACTTTTTATTCAAAATATTTAAAACACAGATATCTTCATAGTCTTTATATGTATGTATATAAAAAACTAGAAATTCATTCAGAATTACCATAAGTTTCAAAAGTTGAGGTCAATTTATATTTTTTGGTCAATATATGCCAGCTCAAAAAAATAGGTACACTGGAAAGATATAAAGAAAAACAAAAGAAAATGTTAAAGATATGAAATTTTTTAATTACACATTCATTATGAAATTATGAAATTTTCAAATTGCCGATTGATAATCTTACAGAATCATGATAATAAAGAAGTAAAGTAGCATATCTACAATGAGTGATTATTGTATAAATAAAAAAACGTTTGTTTCGTCAGAAATTTTTTATTCTTTCATTGTCTATTCTATCAGCCAACTCGTGGTACATGTGTAAAATCGGACCATTATTTAAACGTTTTTGACCCATCATTGAACCACATACGATTTCAGCCTCTTAAGAGTCGAAAACCTCTCATTAGTGCAAAAGGATGCAGGAATAGTTATTAACAATTTAACGAATCAAACGAATTATAGAATGAGGTCCTACAATATATTCTAAACTTATCTATTTAGCTTCATTTCTGCTCGCTAAATCAAGAAACCTGTTTCGATCACTAAGTAAACTATCTTTTTTGAAATCATCTTTATAATAATTGAATAATTTAACAACATCAGAAACTCTGCCAAGTACAAAAGCTTCAAGGAATCTGAAAATTTTGCTGAATCTGTCCCAAATCAAATTCTCATAGCGAAAGGACTTGGTCGTACACGTTAGTTATAATAAATTTTTCAATACTAATCTGAAGTCTCAAATATATGATTTTCTACTTTTGAATTGGAATCAATACACTTGGTCATTCGCGTGTTGAATTAAAATTTCCCGTGTTGAATTCCACATGGGAAAGTCTTAAGCGTGTGGAGTTCTAAACATAATTCGTTTTACTGAAGATCGTGCTACCAAATTGTGTAATTCACGTTACCGCTACAATTTTTCATATAAGTTACTCAAAAGTGTAACTATTATTTTGAACAAATGTGTACACTGTACACTCTATATACTATTAGAAGGGCATTTGGAGCATTTTTTCGATCTCTTTCATACCTGTGTTTGATTATCCCTTTTTAACCTATCGGGCATTTCATGTGAAGCGGACAAGGAAATTCGTTCACTTTTGGGCTAATTGAACTTCTAAAAGATGTGAATAAAAACACAGAATTTTTATTTTGTGCGAGCTTTGTTGTCAAGTTATGGTCTTCTTAAGAATTATATTAAATAGAATAAGGATTTTTCGGGAGCAGTTTTTTGAATTAAACATAATGGTTTTTATAGGAAAATTACTGTCTTTTGCAATTATGAAATCAGATTCGAATTTTAAGTTAGGGTCAGGTTACATCGAAAGTGCGGCATGCATGTACAGCAGAGCATGCATTATATTAACCTACAAAATGAGACTATTACTATTTGTCTGTTTTTCCGGATGATGAAGTCCGATAATGTTCACCTGGAGCTGTGGCGAGCCGAGGCTTATGGACAGCTTAAACCGCTTATCCTTCGACGTCTGTGTTATGTCGCTGGCGTAGTATCATGTACACGAGAACAGTCTTTGCAACTGATACGTCGCCGTTTGAAGTCTAGGCATGTATGTATGTCAGTGCTTGAGGCTTGATGCGAATTTCCCTAATAACCTTTAAGTAAATGACCAAAAACTTCAACCTTGAACCTCTTTTCTACATATTATTACCTATTAGGCTATTCAGTTTTTTTTAAGAAAAAAGAGTTCAATTCATGTTTATATAGAAAATGAAATTAAACTTTTTCTAATAAATTAAAAAAAATGTCTACATACATACATATGTATGCAGTTTAAGCTTTTCAAAGTGACTTATTTGGGACCTGCCCTATATATGTTATATTTTTTATTTAAAAAATATTACCAAAGAAAATTTGCCCAACAAAACTTGTGATAAATGCATTCCTAAAGAGTAATTAATTAACATCTTAACACTGCCATGTTCACTCTGCACAAATTACCAGTGCCTATAACGGTAAGTAATAATAAGAAAGATTAATTAGCAAAGGCATGAAAATAAGCACAAATATATTATTCGTGATTCTTGGGCTTCTTTTTACTATGTGCTTAGTTAGTGTTCACATTTTACACATGTGCTGCCGGTGCTCATACTTGTTGATATAAGTGATTAAAACTGCAAAACATGTAAACACTGATAAAATTTGAGCATTTGAAAAAAAAAACAGCATTAGAATATGTTCGTTGACTGCTTAAGATTATTATAAAGTAATTTTGGAGCAATCAATTGAAAGAATCGATATACTGAAAAATGTCCTCGAGTTATAAACGAAAAATAAAAAATGCTTTTACATAGTTTTGGTTTTTCAATTGTAATTATTGTAGTTATTAAAAATATTCGTGTTGGGCTTAATTATCATGATCTACTCAGCTAAGGAATAATTGCCTTCAGGAGTATAATAAGAAAAAGTACGCTTTTATTTATATTTAATTATTAAAAAGACACATCAACTAAGTAATTGCCTCTTTTCAAATCTTTCTTCTCGTTCCAATTTATTCCTGAATTATTTTTGAATTATTTTTGAGTTATTTTCGTGACTCTGTTGAAATACAGTTGATTTGTTTGATTGCAAGGGGCTCCGTCACATGCTCGCTTAGCTCTTCAATCGCCCGCCTCCGACCACTTCGCTTCAAACGTGGGCTCTGGCCACGCCCTATCCCTATTTCTTTAACGTGCTCTTTTTGTATAAGAACAGCCAAAAATATAACGTATTTCACTTAGTTTGTAAGTTTTTATTGTAGTGCGTCTCCAATACTATATTTTGATATTTTTTTTTCAAACCTGCACTTATATTCCTTCTCTGCTTCTGTATTTTGACAGAGCAACATACATATAAAACAAGATTACAAATTATGACCTCATCGAAGAAGCTGGTTTTTCATTGACTTTTTTTCTATGTATTTTGGACCGTAGAATCCAAATATACCCAGGATTTTTTTTTCTTAAGAATCGTTTTCAAAATATCCTCAAAAAACCCTTCTTTTGGCACTTTTTTCAGTTTTGTGCCCATTTCCCTTTTAATTTTTATCCGACCCGCGTAAATTGTACATCGTTCAAAAAGTAATTTTGTCTTCTTTCTGACAACGTATCAGAAAAAAAATTTTACCAGATAGTCTACGGAAAAAATTAAAGCGAGGATATTCGTGGGTCCGCAGATGAGAAAATTGTTCGACGATAACGAGTTTAAAAAAATGCTTGACCGAGGTCCAGACTGAAGCTTAGGAAGCATACGGAGACATTCTGATTCAGAAAATGATGGATGCATTTCATGCCAGTGGTACGTATGATCACTGTAATTTCGTTCAGTACATACATATGTATGAGTTTTGCAAATATACGAACATATCGCTCATTTACTTCAAGAGTGCCATAACTCAAAAAACGTGATTTTTGAGTTAATGATGTAGAAATATCCGCCATTTCATGTTTTATTTTGTATCAAAAACTCAGAAAAGTATCTTGTAAACTCGCCTTGTGAAAAGAGTTTATGTAAACATACTTTTTTGAATTCTCATATAAAAAGTAACTTATTGAAAACTTTAAATGCGTTTTTCTCCCACTTTGTGTTTTTTGAGTTATGCCACTCTTGAAGTAAATGAGCGATATATTTAACTTTAATCTCATTTTAATGAGAATTACTTTGGATGCATTTTTACCACTCTGGGCTTAAGTCGGTCAAATAAGTAAAGATAAAAAAAATTCGTAGGCAGTAATAAAATCCAACATACGACTCTAAGGACTGAGTAAAATTTAAAATGGGTGAAAAAAAGTTAATCAAACATAGGCGAGCCAATCAATTTTTGTTGTTGTTTATTTTCTTAATTCTTTTCTCGGTCTATTAAGTGTCAGAAAAAAATTTTGTAGTGATATTTTACTGCCATACAATTAGGGCATTTTGTTTACTCGTTAGGTATGTATGCAAGTGTGGCTTTGAAACGCCAGACAATCAGAAGTACTTATTATGTAGTCCTTCATTATTACCTGCGTTTGTTCAAATAGTAACAACAGTAATCTTTCGTTTTCAATTAGCGTTTACAGAGTTGTAAGGCCGTCATTTGAGCCATTTGAAATCAAAAATGTGTTAGTTTGATGCAAGACAAATAAGTTCAGGTTATCTGCTGCTAGAAGCCTTAATGTCAAGTTAATTTTGAAATTGTTTGTATATGTAATATACATAGATATGAGCCGCTGAAAGCAAAAGTGGTATAACTCAAAATTTTCGAAAAATGAATGTCTAACTTGTTACGTCAGCAATTATCATTAGACAAAATTTTAAAAGTTCAGTTGGCGATATGGCCGCTAGAGAGCATCGTTAAGTTTTGGCTCGAAACAAGTACTTCTAACTTCAAGCGGAACACAGGTAAAACTCTGCGCGAGCCATTGTGTTTGTTTCATTTGCTAGGTTAGAGTTAAATATAGTTAAATTTAAAAATTTTGTTTTAGTATTTTTTGGATGAAAAAAAATTTTGTTTTTTTAATTAAAAATGATTTATGAAATAGATATTTTAATTTAATTAACATATTCAAAGGAATAAAGGATTATAGGAATGAATAGTTAAGTGGTTATTAGGTTGCGGTGTGCTTTAAAGGCCAAAATTTTTAACGAAAAGTGGTATAACTCACTGACTGATACGACTTTGTCACTAATTTCTTTGAAATAATAATTGGAGGAATGGTATTGTAATTTGAAGCATAATTTAAGCTACTTACCTTTTCAAAAATTATAATTACGAATAATTAAATTTTGAACAATTGACTTTCCAAAAGTGTTGAAACTTTGACAAAAACAAATGCACTGATTTTTTGCTATACCAGAACGCAATCCTCCAATTTTCTCAAAACTACTTAAATGTGACTTATACCACTGTTGCTTTCAGCGGCTCATATGTAGATCAGATTTTTCATATAGTAAATATCAAATAATAATAAATATTATACATTACCCAAAATAGAATGTTATTATTGAAGGCGAAAATATAGTTTTCATCAGACAATGCTGAGATTACAACTCGACAACAACAGTATGTCAACATACATATATTTTGCACTGTGGTAAGGGAGTGACACATCAAACTTCGGTTTTTTTATTATTGCTATGACTTTGCTGTGTTGCCTGTAAATTTTCGGAGGCAAAGCATAGCCGAAGCAAATGAAATGAAAATATTAAAGCCTTAAATGGCTTATAATTTTATTTATATAGAATCCGAAAAAACGGAATTATTGTACGCGCGTATTGTATTTACTATCTCTGGGATGTAATTTTTTATATGCTATAAAAATAAATAAGTAAATAAATTCTTTTTGGGCTAAATGGTTGTTGCGGTTAATTAAAAACTTTTTTTCTTGTAACCGATGCGACGTTTCGGGGGTTCTTTTCCACTTCCCACTAACAACAACAGACCATTTAGCTCAAAAAGAGATTAATTTATTATAACCAACTATTGGTCAAGCAACAAAAACGTTTTCAACACATTGTATTTCCTTTGTCTTTTCAGTTAATTTTCCAAAAGGCTTTAATCTGCTCATGATTAGCTGCGCACAAGCACAAAATCGCTCCTTTAATTACCATTACTGAAGTAGTAAACTAAGAAGTCCAATTTCCCTATTTGTAAACAGCTGTCTCCAAGCGTACAATGAAAAACGACGTTGTCCGATGGAATATCCACAATCCAAACCATAAAATCGACTGTGACAACGAAGAAAAATATTGTAAAATTATTCAAAACATCTGTAATAATGATTCTAACCCTATTACCACGCATTCTGGGTTACGCAATGAATGGACTTTTTTTAAAAGTTTCGAAGCAAGAAAGAGATGTCCTTCTGCATCTTTTGCAATTAAATGTGATAATAATGAAAACAAGATTGAAACCGAAAATGAAAAATTCGTTTATTTAGTAAATCAAAATAAAACTTCGCAACTAAGCAGGCATGTATGCACCTCAAAAGTAATAAAACTAACCCCAAAAGCCAAATCTGAATTTCAATTAAATTTATGTTCGTGTACGTATTCAACTTTAAGTAGCAAACATTTGCAAAACAAACATTTACATCGCACTGTTCGTGGTTTAAATTTAAGTAAATTTATATATTTTTGTCTGCAAGTTTGTTGTCTTAACTTTCTGTGTAATATAAGTGTGGGCGTATCTTCAAGTGTAAATAACGAGGTCGCTGCTCAAAGCTTATCCTTTCATCGAGATTATCATTTAAATCGTCCAATTGTGGTTGACAGCAGTGAGTCATCAAGCCAATACACTCATACATGGGCAGTGCACATTCCAAAGGGAGATAGTGGACTTGCTGATAAAGTGGCCAGAAATCATGGATTTATTAATTTAGGAAAGGTGAGTAAATGGTTTTGAAATCAATAATCAAAATATAAAGAAATACATACTTTTAAATGATACTATGACTGCAATTTCATGAAAAGCGTAAACAAATCAGGCTCATTTACTCACAGTAAACATGTATTTCGAAGGAGCAGGGTTAAAAAAATTCAAATATTGAATTTGCTTCAGCTGTTGCTTTGTTGCGACTGCTGAAAAATCAACAGCAATAGCATATGTTCGGCTGCCAATGATGTGCTGTTACTGTGGCTATCAAAAAATCGACAGCAATAGCAAAAGCAGAAAACACATTTTCGGTAGTCAATAATGTAATGTTACTATGACTGCCTAAAAATCGAAAACAAATGCTTTGGCTTCTGAAAATGTGCTTTCTGCTTTAGCTATTGCTTTCCATGTTTCGATAATCACAGTAATAGTATATAATTGATCACTGCTTTTGCTGTCTATTTTTGTCTGACTTTGCTACTGTCGTAGACTTCACTAACCACAGTGCCTTTGCATTAAAATTTCTTTGCACATCTTTAGGCTTAACGTAACTAGTTAGTAGTTAGTAGTGGTAACACATATGTATATGTGTTACCGGCCAAACTAGTTTTTAGGATAAACTAGTTTTTCCTAGGCCAAACTAGTTGATTTGTATGCCTGAAAGTATGCAATTTATCCAGTATTGGGCATATTGGAGGATGTAAATACTGAGGTGCGGCCGTAGGCCTCCCACTTACCCTTACTTACACTTGCCAAGCACACGATGAAATTGATAAGTTTTATTTTATTTTGCTCCTGCCTTAGTCTTACTAGCCACAGTGCTGTCGTGTTAATAAAGAATTGAAACAAAAATGTTGATCAAAGTTCAACTTCAGAGTTATGCTTGCACATGTGAACGTTATTGTTTAGTTTTTTAGTCAAAATACATGTAATATATATATAATACATTTTCATTATTCTTGCATAAATTTTAATACGAAACTCTTTGCATTATATTTCGTCCGCGAGTATTAATTTCTGGTTGACGCACTTTCAAATTGAACATCCCTTGTCTTTAAATGTTCCTTACACAGCGTTAGAACTGCCTCAGTATTATTTCAATGTTTCTAATGCGGCACTGATTAGGCCGAGTAAAAATTTGCGTCTCGATCACATACGGGTGGCTCTATAAGAGATTCCGTCCGGACTTGGGTAATTGAATCAGGGCTGAATCGGGTAATCGGATCAGGCCCTGATAAGTTTGGTAAGGCATCATGCCAGGTTAACCAGACCAAGCAAACCTGATATGGCACTGATCAATGTGTCTGATGCGGTTAACGCAAACCAAATTTTTTTGTGCATTTTTTACCATATCTTCTCTATTACTGCTCATTAATTGGAACTTAAGTTCCCGGGCTGCGTGCTCATTATTCATAGTGCGTGAGATCGATACGCTGTTGTCAGTTTTTTATCTTATTAAATCAATGTAAGGAATTTTTCGACTTTTTTGACTTGCGCTGTGACTTTTTCCTTATCAAAAAATAATTTTACATGAAATTTTCCTACGCAATGTCACCTACAGTTGCTTTCAAATATTTAAAACTAGCTTTACATGCTTTCATATTTAAAACGCATTTTAAGAGTAAAAGCAGGTCTTAAGTCGACTATAATAGACATAGCGTCCATTTTAAAATACACTCTAAGTCGTTAAAAGCTGCTTTTAATTTGTTTATAACTACTGGTTATTGTTTTTTAGCATTTTTATTAAAAATAAGATATTTTAAACACGTTTTATGTTATAAATATGTTATACTTAAGATAGGATGCTATAACGTTTTATGTTATAAATATGTTATACTTAAGATAGGATGTTATAAACTATTTTTTTTGTCTGTCTGTCGCTCTACAATTTCTGTTTACTTTGTATCGTTTATTATAAGATGGGTATATGTAGGTTTAATAGAAATAAATTATCTCATGAATACTACATTTTTAATTGGCACATGGTTTCGTGTTGTACATTTACATTCTTAATTTTATATCCTCAAGTGTACGAAATATCTTGATGAACTTTAAATCTACTTCGTCAAGGAAAGAGCGTATATCATTTCTCAGAATAGCAAAGTCCATGACAGTATCTGATTGATCACTTCGTGAACTACATTCCCCGCCAACTAACTGTTTGCTGTTCCAGCATGCTATACCTTGAATGTAGTCGTCTACAAACTCTGGCAGTTCAGAATCCTCATTAAATCGAATACGTCGCCGTTTTACATAAGTGTTAATCATTAAATGCAAAAAATCACAGTTCCAGTTGTTTTTTGCAAAATGGAATTCCTGTAGCTTTTTAAAGCTGTCGAAAAATTGATCAAGAAATTTTATCGAAGTTAATCTGTTGCCCGAAATATCTAATATGTTCAGATGAATCTGTTTTTTAAAGACACCCTCAGGTATATCATCCAGTTGAGTAAAGCTTAAGTTAAGTTGCTGTAAAACAGTAAAGCGACGAAAACTTTTGACATGCAAAGTGCGTATTGGATTAAGTGACATGTCCATTTCAGTGACATTTGCGGGATGTGCCGGCTGTGGCACTTCACGTAGGGAGTTGTTACGCAGCTGCAAAGATGCAACGTTGGCGCTTATGGACACTGAACGCAAGTCACAGTCATTTGCCGATAAAACTTCCACAACAGGCGGAAAATCTACTCGCAGATCATGCATAATAACTCCACTTATGTCAAGAAGACTGATATGTAGGAGTCGTCCCAGCAATGGTGACAGATCGAATACCCTTAGTGGATTACGCGCCAAAATTATGGTTGAAAGATTTTTGTTTCGCTCAAAAATAGTAGATGGCAACCACTCAAGACGATTACCCGCTACATTGATCAGTTCCAGTTTTTTTAGAGAGTGAAAAACTCCTCCCGGCAGCTCTTTAAGTTGGTTTTCCGACAAATTTAAAATTCGTAAGTGCGTCAAACCTTGAAAACTTTCGTTATGCAACGCATGTACCTGATTACCACGAAGGTGTATTTCCTTAAGCTTTTCAGCGCCTTGAAAAATGTGCTTTGGTATTTCCTCCAGGCGATTGTTGTTTAAGTAAACAACTCTAAGGTTGCGAGCACCTTGAAACTGTGGCCGTTCGAAGGTTTCCACCGAACAGTTGTCAAAGTTTACTGCTTGCAGCTCTGGGTATAAATCAAACATAAGGTGCGGAATTTTTGCAATAGAAGAGTTTACAAAATTCACCATAAGTGGACGCTGCTCATCCCATTCTGTGAGTATAACGTAATCATCGCGTTCAATGGTTACGCCCGAGCATACGTTTATTTTGCAATGGTCTTGCATTCGAATACGCCGCAACATCGATCCGAGGGCAATAGATGGTGGCCCATGGAGCTGCAGCCAAGCAATTAGATTTAGGATAAAAAAAGCAACGTTCATTAGTCTACTTTAAACATACTACTTAAAAAATATTATTGTACAGCAGTAAACAGAAGCTGATCTTCACGTAACGTTCTATTTTAAAACCGTTTAGCTACTGATTCGGTTGCACCTATCATTACCTCATGGAGGCTTCCAGTCTACAAATTTTTATCATACCTCCTTCTTCTAATTCGTTATTTATCTTAATTTACTTGCTGTCAACTTACCCCAGCAATAACATACATATGTACGTTTGACCGACTTTTGCACTCACTCCCCCAAGCTCACATTTCCACTTATGAAATTTGATTTAATTAAGTTGAGTCAGTTCAATTGATTTTATGCACTACATTTGTTGAACAGTGAGCATGACTTTATTGTGATACACGTACCAACAAAATTGTGCATAATGAAAAATGAATGAAATATGTAAATGAAAATAGGGGATGTATATTTTTAATGTTCATTCTTTTTATCATTGTATTCTCTAATAATGGTATTTTACAGATATGTATATGCGATTACCTGGAGAAACCGAAATATTGAACTATCGACTAAATTAATGTAGATCCTATTTTGAAATATTTAGTTTAATACCTCTATCAGAGGCGGAGACTTCCAAAAATTATTGGGGGGCCGCAACTTTTAAAATTTTCTAAGTGACATTTTGTGGGGGAAGGTGTAGAGTAGTAACACTATCCGACACCAAAAATGTTCCTTGATATTTATTAATTTTTTATGATGTAATAAGGTCCCCTAAGTTCAAAAAAATTTTTGATAGATTTTTCTCACGGTTAGTTTTTTTTTTAAATTTTTTTTAGTGTACTTTCAGCTTTTAGGCTATATCTCATCCAAATATAAACCGATTTCGTTCGAATAAATTTTGATAAAAAGGTAATAAAATTCCTCACAACTCTTGTAAAGAGAGGTTTTAATTTACAGATTACGAGATAAAAGCTGACGCATTTGAAAAAATTGATTTTTTTAAAATTTGTATCCAATTAAAAATAACTTTAAAAATATAAATATTTAAAAATACATCAATTTAGCTCTTTAATTACAAAGAGGAAACTCTTTAAAAGAAAATAATACCAAGTTTTTGAAAATCCGTTATGCTGAAGTTATAGCCAATTTAGTATAAATTTTCATAATTTCATTTTACCATTTCTACCAATTTTTCAGTTTTTTCTTATTTATAGGCTATTAGTACAGCCATTTGGTTAAAAGAAAAGAGGTTACCTGGAAAGTTTTCGGAGAGCTTTGAAAATGGATAATTTTACAGATTTCGATGTGCTCTTTCCGAATATCAATTTTTCTACCTCGTATTTTTGCCGCTCGCGCCGCCAAATTGAAAAAATGGCACCAAAAATCAGTTTTTTGACAATATCTCCTTTCCGACTCATTTTACGAAAAATAACTAGGACATAAATTGTAGGTAATTTTTTCTAGTTTTATTTTGTCTATACGTGTTTTTCAGTTCATTTTTTAAATTAAATATTAGGAAAATTTACAAATGTTTTTTTGAAATCAACGAATTTATTTTAAGTTTCAACAAAAACTAGGAAAATTTACAAATGTTTTTTTGAAATCAACTAATTTATTTTAAGTTTCAACAAAACATCATGTTTTGTTATATCAGAGAAGCTGTTTCTATGACTGAAAATCATACAAAAAATTCAGAATCATTTTTTTCTGTATACTCATATATTTATGCACAATAACTCAGTTCTGACTTCTCCAGAGGGAATGCAGTTGATGCATTGAAGAATCATGCGCGCTGACTCTCGCCATTCACGAACACGACTAGGGTACCGATCGTCATCAATAGTAATCTAAGCTTTCGACTATGATTTTTAACACGGCGCTGCCATAGGAAAAGTAGGGAATGATTTTTCGCATTACCAAGTATATAAACTTTTTATCGATATAAAAACAAAAATATAAAAAAACTGGCTGACTGAGTATCGAACTCACGCACTATGAGTCATGGGCTCACAACTCTAACCATTTGACCATGCTGTCTGTTGTTTTACATATATCTATTTCACACAATGTGATTTTGACTATATGCTTATGCCATTACATCTTCGCTTACCACATCATGCATGTTTTCTCCATCTAAGTATAATGTATGAAATCAATGATTACAAATGGTAATGCATGGTCACAAAAACTGCTAGAAAAATAAAAAAATTGTTTATTGTGTTTATTGACCCGTTTTATGGTCTTTTTAATTATGTGATTTTTACTGTCTAATAAAACATCAATATGCCGTAGCCGAGCTGGCTATATGTTATAAACAACACCGATGAATAGTAACACTCTTTGTAGGCAGTAATACACAGAACTCTAGCCCCAGCTCTAGCTTGTATTTACAAAGCGATGGCCGCCTTGTAGGCAGTTTGCCTACATTTCTGTATACACAGTGCGACAAATTTCCACCCAGACTTTCCTCATGAAACCCAAACAATTTAATAAGATTCAAAACTCTTCATTTATTATTCAAAGTATTCCCGTTACGCATCTAAACACTGTTGACAGTGACTTAAAAATGATTTAATCGAGTGGCAAATGAATTTTATTATGTGTAGATATGTATTTTAGTACATAAAAAGTTAAAAAAAGTAAACGCATTTATCGTTAACTTCCTTAACGATCAATTTCACCAAAAACAATGTCTAATGAACCAATTATTGCGACCATATCTGCTAACAAATGCTGCTTTGATAACTTATCAATCAAAGCTAGATGCGAATAGGATGCAGCACGTATTTTACAACGATAAGGCCTTGAACTGCCATCTGACACTAAATAAACACCAAATTCGCCCTTTGGCGACTCTACTGCCGTATATGTAGCTCCAGGTGGTACATGAATGCCTTTAGAGAAAAATTTAAAGTGATGTATTAACTCCTCCATACCCGCCTTCATTTCTCGGCGACGTGGTGGCGCCACTTTGTAATCATCCGTTCTAACTTCTCCAGAGGGAATGCAGTTGATGCATTGAAGTATCATGCGCGCTGACTCTCGCATTTCACGAACACGACATAAGTACCGATCGTAGCAGTCTCCATTCATTCCTACAGGGACATCAAACTCTAGGTCGCCGTATGCATCGTATGGTTGCGTTTTGCGCAAGTCCCATTTTATGCCTGCAGCTCGCAGTAAAATACCAGAGCAGCTATAATTTAATGCATCATGTGCTGATATTCGTCCAATACCTATATTTCTTTGCTGAAAAATTCGGTTCTCAGTTGCCACATCTTCGACTTCGTCCATTCGTTCACTAAACTTACTTATAAACTCGTACAAGTCATCACAAAAACCTATTGGTATGTCGTATGCTACTCCTCCAGGTCGCACATAGCACATATGCATTCGGGCTCCTGAAGCACGTTCACAGAATTCTAAAAGCTTTTCACGTTCTTCAAAAAGCCAGAAGAATGGCGTTATTGCGCCACAATCAATAAGAGCGGCCGATATAGCCATTGTATGATTTGTAAGTCGCATTATCTCAGCAAACATAGTACGTATATATTTTGCACGTGGAGGCACTTCAATGCCCAACAGTTTTTCAACTGCTAGAATGTAGCATTGCTCATTAGAAAGACATGAGACATAGTCCAGACGATCGAAATATGGCAGCGCCTGCAAATAGGTCTTATGCTCAATAAGCTTTTCCGTTCCACGATGCAGAAGTCCGATATGTGGATCAGCTGCCAAAACAGTTTCATTGTCCAACTCCACCACTAGGCGCAGAACCCCATGAGCAGCCGGATGACAAGGACCAAAGTTTAAAAATTTAGTTCTAAAAGACTTGACCGATGGTATCTTTTTCCCACTAAAGTTTGGCTTTTTTTCCCGTTCTTCGTCATTTGGATACATAACGCATCCAGAGAAATCTTTCATGAATTCCGGATCAGGATACCAGGCTTTCTTTTTTATTGACTTATCAGTTACTTTCGATGTCTTGTGGTCAAAATTGCATTCTGCAGAAGCTAAATTGCTTATTTCTAAAGCGAAGCAGGAATTTGAATTTTAATAATATCTAAATAGCATCAACATATTTGTTTATAGTATTTTACCTCTATATCGTATAAAAACCAGCTCAGCAAGCCATTTCAAAATTCTTGTTTTAGCTGCCTTCTTAAGCTCATCTCTTGTCAAAAGGCTCCTCATCAGGGTGTGCCCAGAACTTTTTTTTATTTTATTCCATTGTTGCGAGCTCAATAGATAACGTGAAAACTCTTTTAATATAACCCAGTTACTTTTATTTGTCATTTTATTACAACTGCCTTTGTTAGTTTTAATATTTGACAGAGTTTTCAAAATTGAATTGTTGTAGTTTGTTTATTAGTGTTTTCAATACTTTTAATTGAAATTACAGTCGTTGGTAAATATCAATATCATAGCGGCAAATAAGCAGAGTAGGTACTCGGAAAAATCATCTATGAAAAATAGATAACCAGAGTATTTATTTTTATTTAATAAAGCTTAAATATTCTGTAGCCGAGCTAGCTATGATTTTCAAAATTAAATAAAAATTCCATTTCGTTTTTTTTGTTTGCTTAGCAGAATTTTTTGTTGCCTAACATTTTGTAAAAATAATTATTTAAGAGAACATACAACATTAGACCTGTCCAGAAATTTATGAAATATGAATTTTTTAATGCGCTGAAAGCCTACTGTAAGCTCTATGCATTTAAATAAGATTTGCAAAAAAAAAAAGTTTGAAAAATATTGGGAAGGTCGAATTCGAGTGTTAATCTAAAATTTAAAAGGTTCCTCAGAAACATAAATAAGTTTTATTTTAGAAAATATTGCAAAATAATAATAATGCAGTTTTCCTAAGTTGAGTTTAACTAACCAGTTTTTAAAGTCAAAAACTTATAAAATTGTGGGTGACTTCCAAAACGTCAAATAAAAACTTTCGTTGCAGCAATACTGCAGCTTCGATATACATCAGCTGCTCAAACCTATTGCTTTTTTATAAATTTTACTTTGTAAAGATTGTCGTTTTGGAATAAGCATTTTTTCTCTCTCCAATTTTCATCTCTGAAAACATAATTAATTTCGTATTTCAATATTAATAACATAAAGAAATCCATAAAGATATTTAACAAACAACTTCTACCCTCTCTGGAGATGCCATCGCGCTAAAATAATCGTCAAAAAACTATGCATCGATAAAAAGACGGATGCGCTGTTTGCTTAGCAACCTCAAGAGAGGTTGAGAAGAAGTGAGAGGTTGGCAGTATTCGGAGATTGGAAATTATTTATTTATTTATTAACATTGACAGTTAAATTTATAAAATTAAAACTAAAAAAAAAGAAAGTTTTATAGCATTGGCTACTTAAACTTTCAGCTATATTAAAGTTTAACATTATTTGAATAGTAAATTTAATCATATTTCTTAACAAAGTATTACATGTCATTTTAATAATAAGTAATAATTCGAAAGTATGGGAAATTATTTTGGTAGTTTTTAGAATACATCAAAAAATTAAAATGTTTTTTTATAGTAAAGAAAAAAAACACATTTTTTTATGGAAAATAAGGTTCATCTATGCTGAAAAAAGTCTCCTAAAATATAGCGCGACAGATTCATTAATACATGTAATTTTAATAATAAGTAATAATTCGAAAGAGTATGGGAAATTATTTTGGTAGTTTTTAGAATACATAAAAAATTAAAATATGTTTTTTTATAGTAAAGAAAAAAAACATACATTTTTTTATGGAAAATAAGGTTCATCTATGCTGAAAAAAGTCTCCTAAATATAGCGCGACATATTCATTAATTAAAATTCCAGCACTTATGTACTGTAACTTGAGTGAAATTTTTTAAATGTTTTTTCTTTTTAGATTTTTGACGATCACTATCACTTTGCACATCACAAAGTGTCCAAGCGTTCGGTTTTACCTGCATTGTCGCATCATAAAAGATTAATTGAAGACGACCGTGTTCGTTGGGCCGAACAACAGATAGCAAAATCAAGACGCAAGCGGGATTTTATTAGCATGCGGCCTTCAAGGACGTCGTCTCGTACGTTATCGCTCGTAGATTCAATTCCTTTAAGTGATCCTAAGTGGTCACAAATGTGGTACTTGGTAAATCAAATCCTTATAAGCTTGTAATGTTTTAGTCGTTCCTAACTTTTTTTTTTCAGAATCGTGGAGGCGGCTTAGATATGAACGTGATACCCGCGTGGAAAGAAGGAATCACGGGAAAAGGGATTGTGGTAACAATTCTTGATGATGGCCTTGAATCAGATCACCCTGATATAGAACATAACTATGTTAGTAATTTTCATTCAATATAAAAATTTTACAAAATTTTTTAATGCATGTAGCATACCATTTACGCTTATCTTATCTTATTAAACGAGGCTGCTCCTCGCAGACAAACTGATGTGGTAAGCAAAGCAAGACAATTGTATGTTTGGCAGGTCGGCAGCCTTCGGTCACGATTTATTTACATCCTTAAACTATCCCAAAAACAGGGTTGCCACTGGTTTTTTGGGTAATTTTTTTATTAATATATATTAATGCTTGAAATGTGTGTCAAACGATAGAGCTCAATGAGCCTAAAAAGAATATATAGGGTTGCCTTGTCGAATCCTGTTCCAAACATGGGCTGCCACTCATTTAAGAAAAATTGGCCCTAAAATGTTTAAGATAATAAAACCCTTTTTTTGGGTTAGGTTTTGACAATGCAACCTAACATATTATATTTAGGCCTCTTCGAGTTCTATCATTTGGCATACGTTTCGAGCTGTAACATTATAAAGTTTTAATTAAAAGAACAAAATCGGGCAAAATTCGGTAATTTTCGGGCATCGGGACGGGCTTTGTAGGAGTATGGAATTTCAGTGCAATTATTGGACAAACTTCACTTTTAGAATAAAAGATATGACTAAATGTGATAGTATTATACAAAAAAATGTGTTTTTTAAAAATATGGGACGGGCTTTGGCAAGGTTGGTTAGTTTCACCAAAATGTATTAGGGGAAGGTGGGGAATCGTGAGCCATGGGGAATCATGAGACATGACATTTCAAGAAGTCACTCACACACCGCCATTTTTGAAGCCATAGCTTGTAAGAAAAAACAAAAAACTTTTATGGTCAAAATTTATGTTTTTCCACGTTGAATACCATACCCCATTAAAATTTGCAAATTTTCTGATATTTGTTAAATATATCGAGCAAAATAAAAACGTGGCTAAAATTCCCCACCTTCCCCTACTATATATTTCCCGTATATCTTATCCTGTAATCTTATAAACTCAACTTCTACAGCGGGCTCTTGAGCTATTATAACTTACTGGCACTTTTACTGTTAATGCGGTGTAGGGTATTTATTTTTTGGCAAGGCTCAAAGGTACAGGGCTTTCTGTTCCGTGGGGTAAAGCCAAAACTGGTCTCCTCTTTGTTATAAATGACGACTTAATATTTTGCCATTTAGATTCAATTGAGCTCCGGTGGTAGCGTCGCTGAGTCTTTTTAATTCGTCGATGCAGTTTTGAAGTAGGGCGAACTTTTTGGTCCTCGTGCGGGTCTGTATACATTTAGATCGAAATAGAAGCTGCAAGGAGGTGGTAACCGGATTGGCGCTTCTTCTGACACTCACGAAAAGAAGGCTATTTTCCATGGTCTCTTTATGCAGAAATGGTCTATCTGGTTTTCTGTGAAACCTATGTAGTTTTATGCTTAGGCATGTGTTGGAACAATGTTCCTCCAATCATAAGATATGCGTCACTGTGTGCAGAATATGACAAAGAAAAATTAGAAATGTAAACTGCTAATAATTGCAACAATTTTTGTTCATATAATTTATTCAGGATGCTAAAGCTTCATACGATGTTAACAGCCACGATGACGACCCTATGCCGCATTACGATATGACTGACTCGAATCGTCACGGAACTCGCTGTGCTGGAGAGGTTGCAGCTACTGCTAATAACTCCATTTGTGCTGTCGGCATTGCATTTGGCGCCAGTGTTGGTGGTGTCCGAATGCTAGATGGAGATGTCACTGACGCCGTAGAGGCTCGTTCTCTTTCCCTTAATCCACAACATATCGATGTTTATAGTGCATCTTGGGGTCCTGATGATGATGGTAAAACAGTTGATGGCCCCGGTGAGTTGGCCTCACGTGCTTTTATAGAAGGTGTAACTAAAGGGCGTAATGGAAGGGGCAGCATATTTATTTGGGCCTCAGGTAATGGGGGACGTGAACTCGATAACTGCAATTGTGATGGCTATACGAATTCTATTTGGACACTATCAATATCTAGTGCCACGGAAGAAGGCAATGTGCCTTGGTATTCGGAAAAGTGTAGTTCTACCTTAGCCACTACATATAGTAGTGGGGGACAAAATGAGAAACAAGTAGTAACAACAGACTTACATCACTCTTGCACTGTGTCGCACACAGGCACATCAGCATCAGCTCCATTGGCAGCTGGCATTGCTGCATTAGTACTAGAATCAAATCAGAACTTAACGTGGCGTGACTTACAACATATTGTAGTACGTACGGCAAAACCAGCAAACTTAAGAGATCAAACATGGACCAAAAACGGTGTTGGTAGACGTATCAGCCATTCATTTGGCTATGGTCTTATGGATGCAGCAGCCATGGTAAAGGTTGCACGAACTTGGAAAACTGTCCCCGAGCAACAAAGATGTGAAATTAATGCACCACACGTAGACAAGTATAATTTTTTTACTTACAATAACAATTAGTACAAATCTTTTATTGCAGAGTTATTCCACCAAGAGGTTCCATAACGCTTCAGCTTACAGTCAAACACTGTTCATCAGTCAATTATTTGGAGCACGTACAGGCAAAGATAACACTAACATCACAAAGACGAGGAGATATTCAACTTTATTTAAAGTCACCAGCGGGTACAAAAGTGACACTGCTTACATCACGGTAAGCGCTAATAATAAATTTAGTTCTAGAATTTTTTATTGGTAATTTATCAATAAATTATGAATGAGGTCTCTCGTTCAAATGAAGATTTGATGTAACAATAGCAAAGCTATAAAAAAAAACCCATAAAAAACAGTTTTTGGTAAAACCCACAAACAAGGTTGCCAAGTGACCCTTTTTCGACGCGGCCAAGCCGTTAGTTTGATGTCAAAGCCGGAGGCATTGTAGGAATTGAAAAGTTTTGGAAAAAGCCGTTAATTGGAGAAGTTATGTTATGTAGTTAAATTTTTTTTTAAAAAAAAGGGTTAAGTTTATTTGCCGACACAAACTTTAAATTTATTCAAATTTGTAATATCCTTCCTTATGTTAAACTTGCGATAAATTCTGTTTTAAGTTATCTAACACTAACAGCTACATTTTTCCTTATAACATAAGGACATAAATAATTTTTCTCTACAAATTTTACATTGTGACTTTCAAAATGATACTTCGTTTCCGAAACATTGGGATATTGACTCCTTATAAGATACGTACATACATTAGTTGGTCGTTATAGAATAAACTAATGCAGTAAATAGTAGACCCACTCGGCACGTAACGTTTCAGAAAGTTTTAGAAATAGTACTTAACGTACCAGAAAGGTTTCATTTGAAATATTGCAAATCTAACGTTACAGAAATCTTTCCTTAATACACTTCTCCCCTGATTTACAGGGAAGATAGGTTCCTCAGAAAACCGTGTGAATCGAAATTGCAAATTTTTATATGAAAAACCGTGTAAACCGCCTATCATGTGAGAAAAAACCAACAGTTTTTGTATCTCAATAACTATTCAACGCAAATAGATAAAATTTTCTACACATGTTTCTTATGTATTGTGAAAAGTTCTTATCATAGTTTAGTTCTGAAAAATGGGCGCCGCAATTTAAATGAAAAATCGAATTGATCATACCTCATAACTATTTAACGCAAATGATTGAGACTTGGTACATATATGAAAGGTACAAACAAAATAAGTTTCAATGAAAAAATAGGCCATATGAGAAAAAATCAAAATGTTTTATGACTCAGCAGCAGTGAAGCGACCTTATTAAACGGAAAGTTTAGAGGAGGCAATGTTACGTTGCCACGCATTCTAATGATACTCGACGCGATTTTCAAAATAACATGCATTTATTTAAGATGTTCATAAAAATAATGACGGTAAATTTATTTACGTGTATTGTGACCAGTGATGGCATTTTCGGTACTTTTTTCAGTACATTTGCGTCCTGAAAAATCGTTGTCAGTACATTCGACAAGTTTCCAATACATTCAGTACATTTGGCGCATTTTCAGTACATTTGGCGAATTTTCAGCAGATTTGCAGTACATTTTCGGTACACTTTTGACAATTTTTAATAATTACCTCTTTTTTTAGTAAATGAATATAAAATAATTCGAGATAGTAAATCGTAATTAGTATAGATGAACATTTTGTAATTTTTAGGATGAAATATATCTCATTTTGCTAGTGTTTTTGGTGTGCCAAAAATGAGGACCTTTTTTTTAGCTATAAAATTTTAGGTTTTCAAGACAAAAAAGTACATTGGACCTCTAAAAAGTACATTTCAAGTTTCGATTCAGTACATTTTCACAAAATCCAAATGCCATCACTGATTGTGACCCACTTGTGACAGAAGTTCCATAAAAAAATAATTTTCCTTCACTAAACACAACTGTCGGGTTTCTTGCGACATTGCATTTTTAGCCTTTGATTGAGCCAAAACTGTCATATCTCTGGAAATAACTTAGGACCAATGCAATAAGTTTGTGCAATATTATATTTTATAAAATTTTGTAAAGTTAAAATCAATATTGAATAAACAAATAATAAATTTAACAGTTAAAAATTAAAAATATGCTTAAAACTATATTTCAAAATATGCCAAAGGATATGTATGTACATGAATTAAAAATATGTGCGACAGGTCAAAAACAAAGTTTAAACGTAAATATATGTCTTAAATCGTTCGGCTCACATAATGTGGATTTTGACTAAAAAGGTTTAAAATAAAGATCGCTTGTAACTTGTGCTTGTTACAGTCATAAGAGCAAAAGCTCTTTTACAAAATATTAGAGACCATTAGATATTCGACTTAAGGAAACCCTTTTGGAGGTTATGGTAATCTCTTTCAAGTGAAAGAGTTAATATTCTCCCGAAGTTAACGATTTTTTTCGACTGACTTTTGGATATAAAAAGTGAGCAAAATATTCGCTTTCAACAACAATTTAAAAAAGAAATTAAATAAAAGTTTTATATAAACTAAAACCAAAATGTTATCAAAAAAAAACCCTAAAAATATTCGTGAGATTAAGTCTCCTATTGCAGATGGGGCACTTGCCTTGACGATTTAAACACTCTAAGATGCATAGTCTACAAAATATATGACCACATAAAGTTGTCATGGGACGTTTCGTTAAATATGACTCTAAGCAAACCGGACATTGAAAATTTCTGCTTTGTAAATATGATTTTTCAGAACACGAACTACGGCTGCAACTTGTTCTGAATCCGACGCAATTACAAAAGTGTAATTCATAGGACTCAGCAGATTCAGGTCTGCTATTATAAACTGCACTACGCTGTGACCGATTCGTGCTGTTGGTTATCCTTTGGTAGGGACTTGTTTGCATACGAATATTTCTCCTGGCAATATTATTTTGCAATGGTCCGCGCTCTTCTTTTGCTGATTGTATTAGAGCTTGCGCCGAAGTTAGGAAATCAGCTATTTGTTCCAGTAGCAAAGGTAAAGAAGATCTGGATAGAACAGCGCTCGCTTCTGTTCCTTGTGTGTGTCCTGGGTCATATTGCTGCAATTGGATGAGCGGAAAAGTAATATGCTGATTGCGGCTTGCAGACATTTTCCTGTAGTTGTTTTGAATATAAGTAATTGTTTGCTATTGAAAAATTTTTGTATTTCACTCAAAACCCAGTTTTGCTTTTAAAATTTTTTTTTTAAATATAAGACGTGTTATTCTGATGTATCGTGTATAATTTTTTAAATAAAATTTATCAAGTAGCTAAAACCTTATATGACCATTTATGCATAAGGGTTGATTAACAGGTTTAAAAATTGTAATCCCTTGAATATGTAGAAGAAAACTCTTTGTTTTGCATAGCTCGCCGGATTTTAGTATGATGTACATTAGGGTGTTTTTTTTCAAAATTTTGTAGGTGGATATTATTTATTTTGCCTATATTTCAGCTTTAGGTTTAAAAATAATTGTGCCAAAATTTGAGCTTCCTAGCTCAAACCTGTAAACGGCGCCGACAGAGTTTCTGTCCGATTTCGTTGAAATTTTACGAAAAAACCGACTTAATAAAAACGTTAAAAAAATTACCTCAGGTGCCAAGATGTAGCGTGTTAGGATTTTTTTTTGTATTGGAGAGGCCACTCCCGCTGTCAAACCACGCCCACATTTTTCATGTTGCTGAAAATGCGGACAAAATACATTCTAAGGGGTTTTTTTTTTAAATTTGCTTTCTCATAGGCCTATATTAGAGATTAGGACTTGTAGAAAATTCTCTCATAATTTCAGCTTCCTAGATCAAACCTGCAAACGGCGAAAACAGTTTGTTTCCTATTACCATTCATATGACTCATAATTTATGAGGAAATAAGAAAAAGAAAATAGTAAAAATTTAAAAAAAATTCTTATGTACCTCAAAAAGTTTAATTGAAAAATTAATTCCTCTTAAAGTTGTTAACATAACATTATAAAATTTGGTACACATGTTTATAATTGATTGCACTTTCTATTCATGATAAAAAAAAATTTATTTTCCCATTTGTTTATAATTTTTAAATAAACAATCGATGATAATTTTGCCTTCCCAATACGAAAAATTAAAATTTGTATTTTTGGTATGAGCCTTGAATATTGAAGATTGAATATGTATATGTAAAAAAATTAAGGGTGCCGTCACTAATTTCAATAGAATAAAATTTTTATATCGAACGACCTACGACAAAATCCAATTTTTTTATTATGAATAGAAAGTGCAATCAATTGTTAACATGTGTGCCAAATTTTATAATTTTATGTTAAAAACTTTAAGAGGAATTAATTTTTCAATTAAACTAGTCGGTGAAGAGGGTGTTCCCCCCAAAATTTGGGGTGAAAAATTCGCCATTTTGTTTAGAAACGTCCAAACTATAGATTAAAAATGGTTTCAGATGTGTGCCCTCAGTTTGAAATTTTCGATATCTGAGCACGTCTAAAACCAGAAAACTTAAAGAATTTAACGTTTCAACGACGTGTCAGACTAGAAATTTTATATTATATTATTATATGTATGTATAAGTATATTCGAATAAACTTCCAATTATGAAAGTGTGTGGTGGTGGAGATTTTGATACTATGAGCTGTTGGAATGTATTGAATTTTCTATTTTTTTAATCTAGTATTCATGATGTTTCTCGATCCGGTTTCAATCAATGGCCTTTCATGTCCGTCCATACTTGGGGTGAATCACCACATGGAAATTGGCAGCTAGAGATACACAATGAAGGTCACTATATGGGTAAGTTATTGTTTGATAATATTAATAACACTGCGATAACATTTTTTGAGCATGAAATGAAAAAGGTTTAAATCAGGATCTACATACTCTACTGTAGAGTGACGTTTGAGACAACGTAGTATGATGATATTTTTATCAGTGAAGTTTGCAATTTTTTTTGAGTTAAAAAATAATAAAATATGATCCCGATATGCTATTTGAATCGTTGTGAAGTCATTGTGAAGGTAACCAATGAACATTTTTTTTTTTCACTTAGAATAGTCACGAAGTTCGAGAGAATTTGATCTAAATGATTACTGTACGAAAATCTTACTTTGTTGAGTCGTGAAGTCAGAGAGAAGTTTGATTGATTGAAATGATTACGGCCTGAAAATTTTAATTTGTTGATATTTGACCAAATTACACTGATTTATGTCCAAAATGTTTCGGGCCAATAAACATCCGTTTCTTTCGGAAAAAAGAAAACAGTTTAAAAACTTTCTCTCGTTACCGAGATGTTGTCAAATTACATATTTTGAACGTACGATTGTTGTCCTAAACTCAGGGTCGTTGCGGAGACTGTAACGAATGAAGGGATTTTTTACACGTTTTTATTGATTTGAATTTTTTGGGTTTTCAAATTGATGAGCAATAAAAGGTTTTCATTTTTCACTAGCAGATTGATAGACAAATAAATAATTGACCAAGCGCAGGGCCTCCTGGGAACCTATTTTCTTTCTCAACGTGTGAAATACATATATTTATGTATATCAACGCTGAGAAAACGATTTGTTTGAATTTAACAAACTATATTTGATATAGAGCATTTAAATATTTGATTGAGTTAAACATTCTTCAACCAACATATATTCACTATTTGATCCAAATAGAATATGTTTGACTCAAATAAATATTTGTTTGCTTTATGTGATATATATATTTGTAATATTCCAAGAAGTCGTTTTTTAAGTGTACCTGATCGTCAAACAAATAATTCAACAAATGCGGAACAGTTCGCTCTCACAGTGCTGCCCTGTCTACATTTTAAACGCAAATTGAAGGAATTGCTTATAATTCAGAAAACAAATACATTTTTGTGTAGAATTTCAAGAGTATTATTTTTATGTTAGACATATTTAATTCTAGAAATAAATAATTCACGAGATAAGTTTAGAAAATCCAAATTAAGCAACATTTTGGGAATACCATTTGGAAATACCATTTTTCTCCAATCGCTATTTCTCAGGAGCAATTCAATGGTTCAAGTAATGTTACTATGCTTGTTATATAAATTTATTGTTATTTATATATTCATTAACAAGTTTTTTTTTGTTTTCCTTTGTCACGATTTTGAGACATTTTCTCTTGGAAGTGCGAGAGCTGGTGTTTTTAGTAGGTATATTTTAAAGTGCAGTTATTGTTATGGCTTATTATTTTTATGAAATCAAGCAACAATACTCTTCCTCTTACAATAGAATGCTGCCTCTCTGAGGTATAGCACATTTAAGTTGAAATAAAATAAACACAGTCAAGTCCTTTGTATGAAGTTAAGAGGCTGATACAGGCATTTTTTTAAAAAGTTCGAAAGATAAAAATTGAAGAAGAAAATTATTGCCGTTTGATTTCATTACAAAAAAAATAGCCAGATATGATATCTTCAAATATGCTTATAAACACCGTTTTCGTACTTTTATGTAAGGATATTTCAATATCCTGAAGTATTGATAAAAACTGACAATGATGTTTTGCTTAGCACCCAAGAATGGTTCAAGCATACGTGGTCCTCTGGGTATGTCTAAAACCTGTTCTTTCAGGCCAGTTTACTTAAAAACAAAATTTAAGCATTATTATTTTTGTTAAATACTAATCAATTAAAATACATTTCGTCTTATGGATTTGTGTTTTAAAATATAAGAATTGCAAGCACCCAAGAATGGTTCAAGCATACGTGGTCCTCTGGGTATGTCTAAAACCTGTTCTTTCAGGCCAGTTTACTTAAAAACAAAACTTAAGCATTATTATTTTTGTTAAATACTAATCAATTAAAATACATTTCGTCTTATGGATTTTTGTTTTAAAATATAAGAATTGCAAACTGTAACGCTAAAAATTTTATTTCACTGCGCAATCCCAAAAATTTCAGTATGAAGTATTGACCATGATTAAGTTCCCTTTTCATTTCATATCAGAAACTACTTTTCCAATAAGTAATATAATATTTTGTTCTCGTACATCAAAATGTAAAAAACTTATTTCAAATATACAAATTTATTTTTCCTTACTTACATGCTGCTAACACTACTTTTTTCTCACGATAACTTAACATGTGTGAATAAATCTATTTGGTAACACTTCATAACCTTATTTAATTGAACTTTTACACGTTAAGGAAATGCAATGTTAAGAGAATGGTCCCTTATATTTTACGGTACTACTCACCTCATTGACCCTAACGATCCTATATCGGTTCCACGCGTAGTATCCAATGAGAACCCTACACTAAACACCAGCTCAACGTCAACGATAACCAACTTGCATCAAGTTTATTCGCCGCAATATCCTCTTATTTCGCTTAACAATTTCGGAGTAGATAGCGGTAGTTTGGCTAGCAACAAAATGCCTCTCAGACTACCGCCAAACAAATCTGTTTACATAGCTGCTGGATCTGTAAACAACTCGATTAATATAACTGAAAACGGATATAATAAAAAGCAATTGCAGAAACTTCAAAGCTACCAACAAGTCTCAGCCACATATGGGGTTATCTTAGGGTCACAGAATAAAAATAAAAATGGCAAAGGGAAATCTAGCGAAGCAAAAGGCAGTAAAATCATTAACAATGGAAAGACAAGCAAAAAAGATCCAACTTTGACGTCTACAACATCAAACGCTAAAAACAAATATTACAGATTATCACAACAGCAAGGAAGCAATAATAAATCAAATACCAAATTTCAAATAATATCTTCATCTCAACGTCCAAAGTCATTGTCGACTCAATCTCATGAACGACATCCTGGAAAGCAGGATGCATTTAAAGTGGTAGGAGATCTCTTATCTCTTGATAACATCGAATTTCCTGCGAAGAATACGTCTCGGGAAACAATAAGTTACGCAAAATTATCCGTAAAAGCCACTAAACACGTAAAGGAGAGTCAGAGTTCTCTCCAATCGCATGAAAAACTCACCAACAGTGATCAGCGAATACCAAAAATGTTTGAACGCTATGAAAAAATTCAAGCAATTTTTCCAGAATTTCAACCTTATCAAGGACCAAAAGACACGGTTGCCAGTGAACTATTAACGAACAACCGTAAACAATTTCCATCTTATGAAGCAGCTTCAAATAGGTCAATTAACATTTCTTTGTCAACATTCAAACCGTCAGGTTTATTTGGAGGTTCAAAACCATCGCGAGAAAACTCGAAAAAGGCATCACAGCGTTTAACAGTGGATCAAAATCATCAAAACTTAAAGAAAAAAGAAAAGCAGGTGTCGTTGGCTGTATCGGGTATTGGTGATGTTGTGAGTAGTAGCAGTATTGTTACGCAGCATCCTGGCTTGGGTTTTACCAGAAATACTTCAAGCAGAAAAACCGGTAATGCTAGCGAATGGTTTTAAAAAACAATATATCAATGGTTATAATTTAACCACATTAAATTCGTCCGAGTTTTCAAAATTAGAATTTTTATTGGAACTATTTTACACTAATATACATATGCTATATTATTCATAAAATATTTCATTGCCCTTTTTTAAACGATAGCGAGTGTGAGAAAGATACAGAGACTAAAAGCCAAAACTTACATTATGCTAAGGGCTCAGCTGATGTTTATAAGTTAGGTTGTCCAAATTTTGCACTCAGCAGGTCGACTTTAATACACAGCAGGAGCATAACTATACTTGATATTAACCAAACATAATTATCTTGGCTTACACTCCAAAGCTATCTTTTTTGCAGCTAAAATTTTTACAACGACCCTTCTTGCAATTGCAAAAAATAGTGCCTATGTATTAAGAAGTTTTTTTTAAAGCAGGTGGGCGAGGAGTTTGAACTGGCTGCAAAGTATTATCTATTCAATTTCAACTCCTTTCTTTTGTGTTCAGTTCACGATATAAGTGTTGTAAATCAGAGGCAGATGTTGGACGAAGACAAGATAACTGTACTATTTTATTGTTCCATATATTTTTTACAGCTTCAATATTCAATCAAATACGGAAGATGAGAATAATTATGATATCAATGAGGAGACAACTGATGCATCTTTTTTCTCAGAACAATTTACAGAGATCCAGCAAGGAGGAGAAGAAGAAAGCGACGATGTACACATGACTATTGAAGTAGGATTCGAAGATTATCAATCATGATAAAATTTTCTAAAAATCAAAAATTACCGTTCCACTTTGGTCATTACTATTTTTTCCTTCAATATGATATTGCCTGATCAAACTTTATTCATCACAAAAGATATGCCTACTGAGGCAATCACGTTTACGGTGTTTATTTTGGAAACTTTGTAGAAGTTCTTTATTTTTTTGTCTATGTTGTAGGGGCTTAAAAATAATTGCCACAAATTTGAGCTTCGTAGAGAGTTTGTGTCCGATTTCGTTGAAAGTTTCCGAAAAAACTGACTTACTTAAACGTAGAGAAAGTCTACCTTAGGTGCCAAGCCATAGCGTTTTATGTATTTTACTTGTATGGAAGGTGCCAACCACACAAACTTGCAATATAACTAAAATTACGTAAAATTAAACTCAAAAACTTGTTTCATACTTTTATCGACAATTCAACCAATTTTTGGATGAAATTAAAAAAGGAATTAATTAGTTTACACACAATTTTAACTCTGCGTCATTTGAGCTATTTTGCAAGTTTGTGCTTGTGTATCGTTAACTTTTTTTTGAACATATAAAACTGTTTTTTTACAACCAAGATTTCAGGATTCGCTCAACAGTTAGAGGTGTTGATATCTCCCGTAATACTCATCAACTTTTGCACAAACTTTATGAACTATTCAGGCATGGATTACATTTCACTACCAGGTGAAGTTCATGTGAATTTCATATAAATTCATTTGAATTTGTTTCACTTTCACTCTGAAGTGAAATGTAGAGCATGACTGTATAGCTCTATTTTATTTTTTTTTTAACTATTATTAAATTAAGCTTTTTAACTAAACTGACCAAACTTATTGAATTTTTTAAACTTTTTTTATATTTGTATGTACATAATTACCAATTTTTTTACAGGACAAATCACACAGTGGGACTTAATTTTTTATGGCACTGAATCTCCTGCTCAACCAGATGATCATGTGCAAATAAGTCCTGGACATTTCAGTCAATATGGAAAGGAAATTGATCACAACCATTTAGACTTTGACCAAAATGCACCAAATGGACAGTGGCGTAATGCGGAGCAGGTAAGTTCTGAGCGTACTTTGATTTCAAGGAAAATATTAATAATAAATTTTGTGAATTGATGAAACGAAACGTTTCTGGTCTATTTGGATAGTAAAATTTTTCAGTCGATTGACAGTTGCAAGGCCCTTAATTATTTGACACTCTTCTTAAATAAAGATGAATGAAAAAGCTCCATCCAGCCTCAAGAAAGATTTTAGTAAAAGAGCTAACATCTATGTTATGTCGGATACCATTATGCTTTTGCATCTCAAATTTTTTGAATTTTTTTTAGTACTGGCTGAGAGTATTCTCCATAATTTTTTTGTTTTTTTTTATAAAGCTGTAGAGATATAAATTTTTGAAAACTCCGTGAAAAATCAAACAGCTTGTAAAAAAGCGTCACCTGTGCGCTAAGTTTTATTGAATCAGCTTGCTTGGTTTTCCCGTAAACGTGATTTCAACAGACAGACCAACATAGCTAAATCGACTCAGGTGGTGACGATGATCAAGAATATATAGCGGTCATTCTTTTAATAACTGCACACTTTGTTTTTTTTTGATGTTTTTGAATATTTGTTGAAACGAAATATCTCAAAAACTATAAGAGATAGGATAAAAAATCATCAAATCTTTTTTGTTAAGAAAATACTACATCTTTATAAAAAAAAATTAAAAAGATTTAAATAAATTTATTGAAACACTAATTTTTTTAGTTAAAAAATTTTTCTCAAAATATTTTCAATATAACATCTGATTTTTTTTATTTTTTATATGTTATTCCACAATCAATCCTAAGAATGCATTTGCTTTCATATCGAAATTCCCGCCTTAACTTTGGAAACTATGAATTTTTTACTGATGATGCGCACCATGTTCGACATAAATTTTTTTTTTATTTATTTTTGTAATGTTATTTTCAATCAATCCTAAGAATATATCTGCATTCAAATCGAAATTCCCGCCATAACTTTGGAAAATATGAGTTTTTATCAGTCTAATTGTATAAATTGTATGCTATTTTCCAAAGTTATGTCGGGAATTTCGATTTGAATGCAGATATATTCTTAGGATTGATGAAAATAACATTACAAAAAAAAAAAAAAAAAAAACATCACATCTCATTCTGTTTTTACGCGATAGATACGTTCTTGAAAAGTCCACGTAAAAAAAATCGCGTAAAAAAAGATACTGTATTCATATAAAAGTAGGGGATTGGCTCCACATTTAAAAAATAACCAAAAATAATAACATAAAATTATAAAAAATTATCGTTTTTACAGGCGCTGTGACCTATTTTATTTAAGTAACGTATAAAATACATATTTTTATAAAAAAATTACATAGAAAAAACAAAAAATTCAATAAAAATATCAATTAATCAAAAAGAAAATTCATACAACATATAAGAAATCAACACATTTTACATAATATACACATTTTAAATAATACACACATTTTAAATAATAGGGGAATTCCAATATTTTATGTATGGTGCATATGAATGTTTTTTCTTACAAAAATTATTTGAGTTGAATATTTTAAATCGCGTTACATCAAATCAATTCGCGCAAAACAGAACGCAACACTTTTTTTGAATCGCATTAAATCAAATTCGCTTAAAAAAAGTTCGCGTAAAAACAGAATTAGGTGTATATTTCTCCATGACTTTTATTTTAACTTATACTTGTAAGAGTTCATCTTGGAAAGTTGTTCAGTAGTTAGCGCGTTTGCCTATTATACCTTAATATTGTTTTCATTGAGAGCTCAACTTCATTATAACAGAACTTAGTGTTAATATTTTTCATTGGAGCGATAGTTTAATAACTTGATAACGTAGTTAAGAGAATAATAATTCCCAACCTTTTTATACATATATCATATGTAGTTGATATTAACAAATTCCGTCAGCTTAATTTACTTTTTAAAGAATGTGATGACAGAAAATTAAACCTTTATTTTAATGAGCATATATCAATAAAGGCTTTAATCGGTCTTGTACTATTTATCTGCTCACAGTGCAAACGGTGTCTTAATAAAATAAAATTTATTTAAGCTAGTGACTTTTTCTTATCTTCTGCAGGTAGGCGAGTACAGTCATATGTCCAGTGACAGAACAAACACCGCATGTCTTAATGTAACAATCGACCAAAGATGCTTAGGTTTGTGTATCATTTTATTTTATTTTTACTTTAACTTTATCAGCCATTACAATAAAAAATATATATACATGAATTAAAATTGGTAATTCGGAGTAAAAAAATGTATTAACAACAAAAGAGGCATTTTAAAATTAATATTTAGCAAAATATCAATCAACAAATAGCTACGTACACTGTACAAAATGATAAGAGTCATGTAAAACTATGATGGTAACAACAAATATAAATAAATCCAGACCTTTGCACAGGGCAACACATGTAAAAATTTAATTCACAAAAAATTATGATCAAAGTTCTAAGTTCATAGCAAAATAGGCATAGCTTAAATAAGGTAATACTTAAAACATTTAAAAACAAACAAGGTTGTTTAATAGAATATTGAATAAATCAATTTAGGAACGAACCATAACAATATTTATACATACATATATCGTATAGCTTAAGATAAATCGCGATTTTGAAAAAAATGCCATTTTTTAAGAAATAATATAAATGCAAATTAAGTATTTAGTATGGAAGCAATCGTAAAACCGACAAAGAAAACTTAAGCACTTTAAAGCACCATGTTGATTTTCTCTTATTATTTTTTTCAAATTAATCCACCAAAAATTAATTCTTGGTTCCTTTAAAATTACCGTTTTACTCCATGTCAAACACAACTTGAAAAATTTAGCATTGAAAATTTATCCAAATAACATATACAACTCACTTTCCAACACATTAATAATTACATTTCTGTAATAAACCAATTTTCAAAAAATGACAAATGCTTTTAAGAAAAGGTCTTATTAGTGACAATTTGTAAATCGCTACCTAATCGCTGTTTCTGAATTTCTGGGAAAATCAACACTAGCGACTTCTAGAAGTCAACCTTTTGACTAGAAAGTTTTATAGAGTACATACACATACATACATACACATGCATATAGTGTGATTGAACTGAAGGTTGCAATTTAAATCAGAAATAAAACGAATTCGATTTTAATGAACTGACTAGTGCGACTATTTCGAAAATACGTTTCCAGTCAAAATTGACTGAAAAAAATTCAATTAAAAAACTAATTTCAGTCAGAACTTTAAGTCAAAAACAACAAAAAAAAACTCATATGTATATCTTGTCTATGCTAGCTATGACTTCTAACGCCGACTCAATAGTTTGTTATTAATTGGGTATTTACACGTAATATGTACATTCACCTTGGCGTTCAAGTGTCGTTCGCAGTTGTAAAAATAAATAAAGAAAAAATACTTAAATAAAACTGTGCTCATCATCTTAACCACCATTGCGACGGACGACGGAAAATCCATCAACGGTACTCGCTGTCAAAATTAGAACACACTTGATCATTTAAAATAGAACAGCACTGCGTCGGACGACGGGAAATCCGCTGTTGGATACGATTCGAAAAAGCTGAATTGCGACGGACGACGGAAAATTCCGCTGTCATTTTACTACATACATACATACCTTGCACTCTAATGGATGTGGTTTAACTAGTATCAGGCTTGTTTCCTAACGTCATTAGCAATATAATGGCAAGAGCTCTGGCCAAGCTGTGCTCTAGGGCACTGAGTGTAGCCAAGGGTAACCTTTACCAAAACAGATTTGAACTTTTCACCAGTCTGGATCCAAAGCTCAATTGGAATGATAACATTGAACAGAGCTTCAAGAAAGCCGCATAACTTTCTATGCTTGTAAGAAAACGTTTAGCAAAAAATGGGGTCTTCAACTAAAAATGGTACTTCGAATGTACACAGCTGTAGTTCGTCCAATCTTCACTTACGGTTCTTTGGTCTGGTGGCCAGCTATTAGCAAAGGCTACAACCAGACAAAATTATATAGACTGTAAAGAATAGCTTGTGTTGGTGTGACGGGGGCTATGAGATCATATTCCGAGGCAGCTCTTACCTCTTTTTATGCCTGCTACCTCTTGATCTTTTCATTAAATCAGCTGCTGTGTGCAGTGCGATTTGGGTCAGGGAAACTGGCAAAATGGACATTGATCTATACTCTACATATGTACACCTTGCCAATCGAACATTCAAATTTTCCAACTGATCTACACTCAGCTTTGAGAAAAATGTTCAAGTGAAGTTTCAGCAGCGAGTCCAGTGGGAAGAGTGCACTCTCAATTTAAATTTAAATTTCGAAATTCACCGATGAGCCTAAGATGAACTGCGGAATAGGTGCAGGAGTCTATTCAAAAGACCAAGCAATTTCTCAATCTTTCCGTTTACTTGATTCAGGAAGAAATGTTTGCCATTCTCGAAGCTGTGAAGATAGCAGTTTTCCCGATAGCCAAGTTGCTATCAATGCGTTGATCTCGGCACAAATAAAAGCTAGGAGCTAATATATCAATGTAGGAACTAGTCTGGCTAGAGCACCAATTAATGTCATATCGGTTCCAGGCCACAGAAACATTGACGGAAAATTAAAGGACCACGGAACTAGCAAGGCGTGGTCCTCTCTTGATGAAACCGCTTTGAACCGTGTTCACACTCCTCTCGGTTTAGTTAAAAAGATAACTTTCTCGCATTTTCTATCAGAAGCCAAAAAGCACTGGAAGTCTTTAAAAACCTATAAAACAGTCACATCAATTTGGCCCAATTTGGTGCCGGATCGACATGGCAAGAATCACCGCGACCTACACTGGGCAATCAGTAAACATGCTGAAGGATTAGGTATCCCATTCAATTCTTCCTGCCGCAGCTGCTTGAATTCAAGAACCATACATATCATAGATGTCTTCGTGAACCTCGCTACTCATCTGCCTTAAGGCTAACTGGATAGTCTGCTGCTGCTTATGGCTACCATGGCAGTTTTAACTTCCACCAATTCGTCGGGTCACGTAATGTGGTATTAAAACGGCACAATAAGTGCTACTTAGGACAAAAAGCATAAATATATGAAGAGTAAGACTCGCTCTGACGCAATAGATAATGTTGTTTGCTGACTTGTCTAGAGTTAAAGCAATCTTCATTTTCCACACAATATTTCGTTTAATTCCATTGCGATTGCACTAAAATCTGTTTAACTCACCTTCGTACGTAATTTTTAATTATTTTTACTGCAAAAATCAGGATTAAAATGAAGATTTCTGTTTGCGAAATTGGGATTGCCTTAACTCCAGACAAGTCAGCAAGACGCGTGAGTACGAATACATATCTTCGGTTATTTATAATTTTTGCTTAGGACCCTGTTTGCTAAGCCACGACTTTAACCTAACGTATCCTGTATTCTAAAATTTTTAAATTTTCAATAGAAAACATGTTCAAAATTTAAGGTAAAAACAACAAAAATTTGAGAATATGGAAAAAATCCGTTCACGGACACGCCTACCTCAAATACAAAGTTGAGAACTTTTTTCAAAATGGGTATCAATTTCCTTTAACTTGGCAATGTTGATTTCAAAATAATTACTAATTTTGCGATATCTCTTATAGTTTTCAAGTTATTAGAGAAAAACAAAAAAAAGGTGGCCATTAACAGTTGTAATAGCGCTAGAGTCTTGAAATTTGGCATAGATTTTTGGTGTACAAAGTTCAACTTTGAGCCCACTGTCTCACTAAACTCAAAACAAATTTAAAACTTTTATAGTTTTTTTTTTATTCCCTTAGTATTCTCTGACGATTGTCTTAAAAAATTTTTCATTCCCTAGCACTTTCTTCCTATTTATGGCCACTAAAATCCACTGTGCGGCGCTGTAGCTGCTATCTTGACTTTAATATTTTGTATCGTTCTAATTTTCGAATTGGTATAGAAATTGAAAATCACATATGGCAATCTAAATTCAAGTTAACATAATTTTATTGAATTCTGATGTTTAAAGAAATGTAAACATATTTTTTTTTTATTTATGTGATATTTTCTGTGTATTGTAAATGGCATAGAAATGTTAAAAGATCGTCGGTATCGTTGTATCGAGCTCAAAAGAAATTACACTTGTTAAGGATTAAAATAATATTTTTTTTTAAATTTTATTCCGGAAATTTCACCCCACGTAGCACGTTTAACCTTTTCTCCCCAGTTTCGTAAGTAGACATCTAAACACTTATTATTTGCTGGTAACAACGAGCTAGCTTTCATTGGTGAATTTTAGTAGTGGCAGCTTTAATGGTTCTTTCTTATAGTTCATTTATATAATGTGTAAAATTTTAATCTTTTTGTTTTATTTTTTGTTAAGTAATGTAACTGTGCAAAAATTTGTAAAACTAAGTGCAATAAAAAATTCAGTAGTTCGGTTCACAAAATAAGTAATTAATTGTATGCTTATTATTTAAGGTGTAATGTATTATATGTATATGAAATTTTAGTTAAGATTGCCACTTAAATGAATTTTTCAATGTGTGAATAAGTCCATATCAATCCATCATGTATCTTATGTGAGAAATAGTACCTAATTTATGAATATTGTTTACATAAAAATAAGCAAATAGTAAACATACATATGAGCATTGCTATTAGTTGTTACCAAGAAATAAGTACCCTACATCATGCTTAGTGTAAAGCTACTGACAAAATGCTTAAGATTGTGACTATTGCCGCCACTCGCAAAATTCTCTTTTACAAAATAGAGTACAATTCATCTTGAGATTAGTTACTCAAAATAGCAGAAATGCGAAAGTGAGATGTTTTAAACAAAAAGTAGAACAAATGGTAAAATACATATATTGTATATCGTAACAGGGTGGTCCCTTTTAGTATACAAATATTCCTTTGGCTCATTGTGAGTAAAAATTGTGTGGGTGAGGCGGTCTATATTCAACACTCAAGCACTCCTTCCAGTATATTTTACAACAAAGATTATATCATAATTTTATTTTTCTTTTTAATTTTACTTTAAGTTACTTAACTATGTAGAGCAACTAAATGAGTCAGTTTCATTTAGTAATTAACTAGAATATTTTTCAGTTTTACCGATATTTCTGGCTTTTTTTTCAGTTTCACTTTGATCATCAATGTCAAAAAATTTATATTTTTTATTTTTTACAAAAATTAAATTTATTTTCAAAAGTACCTACAGAGATACATAACTATATCCTCTTTAAAGACTTTGCAATTTCCATTTACAAATTATTTCTGGCGAAACATCAGCCTCACACTTAACAGTTTTCTCGTGAACTGAATGTGATTTAACAGAAGGGAACAGGGGCTGATATTTCCGACGAAATAAAAAGGTCCCAGAGACAATTACAATTACAATCGTCCCCCTTCGTCAAATCACATAAATTTTTTGAGTAAACTTGAACATTTTGACTTTGATAAGCAATAATTTTAAACTGAAAAAAAAAAACGGCTTGTAGTAACGGTTAAACTGGAAATATGGAAGTTAATTATAAAATTAAACTGACTCATTTATAGTCCGGGAGGCAGCATTTCATTTTTCGAAGCAATTTGCTCCCACTTAATTTTTTTTGCAAATGATAGTTTAAGTATAGCTGATAATGGAAATAAGCGTCAGCAGCTAGAATAGTGGTGGGCCTGGTTGTGAGAGGCCGACAAAAAAATTTTGAGCAATAACTCGGAAAGTAAGCCAAAAGTAGAAAAATATGTTAGGACCAATGTTGTAGAGGAGAAAAAAGCACATCGATTTCATGCCAGAGAAGTCCCCAAACGACAATATTTGGTCCACTTTTCACCGTTTTTAAATTATTTTGGGCGAAATATGCGATTTTCAAACTTAAACGAGTATTGTTAATTTAAAACTTTCAATAAAAATCTAATGGAGATAGTCATTAATAAATTTAAAACAATGAAAAGTGGGTAAAATCTTGTCATACGGAAATTTTTTAGGCATGAAATCGATGTGTTTTCATCTCCTCTACAACATTGCTCTTAATATATTTTTCTACTTGTGGCTTACTTTCCGAGTTATTGCGCAAAATTTTTTTTTGCGGTTAACGCTTATTTCGATTATCAGCTATACATAAACTATCGTTTGCAAGAAAAAATTAAGTGGGCCTCCAAGACTATTAGTTGTTCAGAAAGATATTTAACTTATTTCAGTAATGGGGCAAATAACACAGGTTAACAAAATTTAAGTAAAACAAAGAAACGGTTATTATTTGAAATCACTTCTCTGATAAAGCACCCTGTAATTCAGATAGATGACCCTTCCGTACAACTTTTTTATTCATAATTAGCCAGGCAAACAGCTCCTAAAATATCCTAAAACGCAATAAAACATTTCACGAGACACTGGCTTGTCTGAATGTCTAAAAAAAATAAAACAAATTCAGACTGAACTCAATAAAATGAGATTTATTTGCCGAACGAATTTGCCTTGAACGACTGATTAATACTTTCATGTCCTCCTTACATTTAAATGCATATTTAGCTAGCAACAGAAAAATGTAACAATTAAAAAAGTGTTATTTTCGGTCAGCTTTTAAATTAAAGATTTTTCTCTGGTCTAGCAACACCGTTTCAATCCTAAACAAACATTGAAGATAATTTATAAAGTTTTTATGAAATGGTTTTTTGTCTTGTAGACACTTGAAATTTAATTGATCGCTGGTTAGAACATAAGGAATAGTTGTTTTAAAAACCACAAAAAATTTTTGCATTACACTGAGCACATTTTGATTGTAGGGTATAAAAATTTTCATAATACACTAAAAAACTAAATCTTCCATGCTATTTGTGATTATTTTTTTAAGTTTTAGCAATATTTATTACACATCATATTGTGACTAACTGCAAAATGGTTAACTAATTCATCTTAAGAAAATATAAGTTTTTATTTGCTTATGTTATTTAGCTTTTTAAGATTATAGCGTGAAGGTATAGAGCTATAACAGAGATATGTTTGAGACTGGCTCATTTTTCCAGCAAATTAATTTTTGTGGCTTTGAAATCTCTAAAATGAAATTGTCTCTGGCTGTATCAGACAATACGCTTACAATTCAAAAATTCTTTGCGCGGAAACTTCACACCCCATTCTCCTGCGTTAAGTCACATATGTACATTATTTGAGTAAAATTTTGCGTATAGTTTGATGTTTCCGCAGAATAAACATCTGCATTCAGATTGAAAAATATAAATAATTTAATATATAACTCTATAACTTTGCGCCTATATCTTTATCATATCAAAAAATACTCGTGCACAAATTTTCAGCAGTTAACTGGCTTATTGCGCGGCCACATAAATATTAAAAAAATGTAAAAACGAAATCTAAACAGTTACCTATAGTATATATTCCACATTATTTTATTTGTTATTATTCATATTAAGAAACTTAGCTGCGTATAGCGTAATTTTTTTTTGTTTTTTACGAATTACTTATGATTTTCCTAGCGAAACCTAAAAATAGTACCAAAAACATTTTACATTTGTACACACATACATTATAATTGTTTAGTACATTTATATACAATATATACATATATGTATGTATGTTTCTGTAAAAATCGTACTTATTAAGTTAAAATTATAAATCCAATTATTAGCTTCAAGGTTTGGTACTTAAATTTCATTTTGTGTTATCGACTTTGCACTAGACTTCAAATTGTTTGCTGCATAAGCTTTTTAATTACTTTGAAACTAAAATCAGTGCGCAAAATTCTTTAACTATCAACGATATTACGAAGCCAAATTGAATAATTTTTTAAGTCATATTAACAAAAATGTTTAAGATATATTGATTAAATAATGAAAACTAAAAATATGTATAAACGATTGCATAAATTCGATGCTAAAAAAAATATATATATACAACGTTCATAGCTATGTAGTGCGTAAAAATTGTAAAATACACTCATAAAAATGTATGTATCTGCATAAAACGGTTTTTATGAATTGTATTTATGAAAAATTGCAATTACAAAATAAATTCTAAGCTATAAATATTTAAAACTTAAATTCAACAATAAATAAAAGTTTATAGCTGTCTGTGCGTGTACATGACACTTCATGTGTATGATAGTCTGTAAGTAATTTCTTAAAAAATATATTCAAAAACAGAAACGAACAACTATATAATAAAAAATAAAGATCAAGTATGTTTTCACTGCGAAAAAAAAACTAAATGAAGTATTTTATTTATAGGTGCATTTAAGGAAAATGAAATAATGACCGCAAAATGATATTTTGATAAATGATATATTTATACACTTATATTTTCTTTTTTATGCTACAGTATCGTAAATATTATGAATAAACAACAAGTGTTTGGTTCTTTGCAATACAAACTTCAGCTATAATACATTAAAAAAAAATTATCAAAATCAATGGACTATTTTTAGTTTAAGGACATATTCGAATTTCATAAAGAACGCTATGTACTCCATTTCATGCCAATTAAATGGACATTTTTACTAGATAATGACCCCAAACTCTCCTCCAAAGTAGTAAAGAATTGGTTTTGTGCGGAAAACATCGACGTTTTGAATTGGCCAGCCCAGAGCCCTAACTTAAATCCAATAGAGAGCCTGTAGAATGAAGTTAAGGTTGAAATCGTAAAGATAAATTGAAGTTTGTTCTCTATATTTTTTAAAGTTTAATTACCAAATTTTTATCTGAATTGTATGTACAAAAACATATTTAATTTGCTTGCAAACATAGTCTAAGAGCCAGTAGCCGGCAGACCTACGGTATTTTGCACAACCCTATAATTTTTTCATCAACCCTCTTATATATTCCGTACATGAGATGGGGACTCGTTAGTTCGACTGGCGGTTCCTACGGAGTCAATCAGGTTTTAAAGCCGATTTTGTTGTTTTAATTAAAATTGTAGGTAGTATGTTATAGCTCGAAATGTAAGCCAAATGATAGAACTCGAAGAGGCCTAAATATAATACATGCATATAATGCATTGCTGAATCTTGGCCCAACCATGTATTTTCACCGGTGTTTTCGGTCATTTTTCATTAATGAACATATAAGCATGAAATGTGTGTCAAATGATAGAGCTGTCAAATTTTTATTTTTTTACTTGTTGCAAGAGATGAATTGCATTCTCAAACTTGTCTGAAAATATATGAATTAAAATAAGTTTTAAACTGTCTCACCCGTTCCCCTGAAAGTGATATACCAAATTGGTATGGTCGCTAAATTAAAGTTACTCCAAATTTTTGTCGAAATTCGACAAAACTTTCTAGGATTTTGATTGCAAAATTCCTTTGAAAATAACTTTTTACTTGAACAAAAATTTGATGTACATACTATATTAAAAGTTATATATTTTTTGAAAAATTTTATACGAAAGAAAAGTATGTAGAGCTTTTACGGTGCGTAAGCGTCAGAAATTAACCAAATGTTTCACACAATGTTTCACTTTCTGAACCGCGTATTGCTATGTGCCAAACAACTGTTTTTACTTTTAATTTTTAACCCATTTTTTGTGTTTCTTATGATTTGGTTGTGATTCGACTTGTTCAGGAAAATTTCAGGTTTTACTCCCTTAAATCTTGCGATTTCGCATTTTTAATTTTTACCACAAAATCATAAGAAACAGGGTCTATTCAGTATTGCAGTAATGCACAATTACTGCAGCAGTATTGAAAGCATTGCGTTCTGTGAAAAAAGTTCTAGCAACGTTGCAAAAGTCTGTTGTGTTGGATCTCTTCAGTATTGACAAAGTATTGCACATGCTTTGGTGCATTCTAACTTTTCTACACTGTTTATGCCAACTTTGCAGCGTTGAATTTTATTACTGCAGCAGTGCATTACTGCAATACCGAATAGACCCACACACTTAACAAGTGGGAGCAAAAATCGTCCATACAAATAACGCTTTTAAAACACTATAAGTTGAGAGTTACTTAAGGTAATTTTCGTACTAACATCAGACAAAAAGAGAGCGCATATTGACACAAAGGCGAGGCACCTCCCAACTAGCCTGTATTTATTTAAGGCAGAGCAACCAAAATTCATACAAATATTGGTTCCACTTGCCAAAAAGTGGACAGATTTTGACATGAGGTCAATGTATCTCTCATACCAGCAAACATAACTTGTGGGTAATATACCCTTTTAATAAAAATTTATAACTTACGCGCGGTTTTTTTGAGCCATTCTAAGCTATCACAATAAAGAGGGTTAAAAACTGATGAAATTGAGACGGTCGGAAATTTCCAATCTATTGAATTCAATTTAATATTCAGCAGTACTATTTAGTGCGACAATTCTATTTTCCGAACATCTTGCTGAACTGCAGACAAACAAGTCTTAGGTTTTAAAACGCGTTTCTAAGTAAATTCTGTTACGATTGGACCTCTCGTTGGTGCGCAAATAATCCATTACGCTGAGCAGTTGAATCTATTGTTTTTTACTGCATTTTCAAAATGTCTCCATTTTATAATTAGACTATATAAGTTTAAACTGCCATACTTTATACTTGGTTTAGTATTGATTTCAAACCATACTAAAGTGTAAACTTGCTAAACATTTTTTGCCAATTTTCATACATTTTTATATGGCACCAAAGTAGTAGAAGTAAATATGGAATAGCTTAAATAGTCACCAATTACCAGGTTAAATTGTTCCATCTGTTGTTTTGTCATGTTTGTTTTAAGAAAAAGCATTGATCGATTTGTGTGACATGACATAACAATCGGTGTTTGCTAATGACTGCGGAGCTCGATAAAATATTGTTCAATTATACTTAATTAATAATAATCAGTTGACAAAAACAAATATAAAATTCTTATTTTTATTTTTATTTATTTTATTTTACAAACCATAACTTATAATTAAAATTATAAGCTTAGAAAAATTGAACTATGGCTACTGTGGCCCTCAGCTTATTTCGAGTTAATGATTTAATATAGATTTCTTAAGATTTAGTTTTTACATAGCTTAACAATGTTGCTTAAATTTTATGGTATAAATTTGTGTTTTTAAGGAATATAATGACTTTGTATATTTTGGATTGTTGGACTTGAAAGGGATTGGATTGCATCATGGTTATTGAAGATGCGATTCCTATGACTGAAAAAAATTGCAATTTATTCCTATTCGTATTTATTTGATTCGGTTTTTCTATGAGACAAATAACTGTGTAAAATAAACCAAGAAATGTGTGACGCTGCTAAGAGGAGCTACATACAGACATCAGTCCGAAAATTTTGTTATTCAATATGTGAACGACCCTTTAAACCTAAGCGGTTTCACTGGTATTTGTCGAATATTTAACCTAGTTATAGGCAGCGAAAGGTCAAACTAGACTCTATGATAATTGTAAACACTAGAGTAGTTGCCAGGTAGTTTAACGATTTCTGTTTGTATATACGAAATCTATTATTATTTCTGTTGTATAAAAGGTATCTGTATTGCTTGTGTCGTAAAAATCGTTACTTCTTTCACAAAAGCACTATTTTAAATTTATTATTATTTTTCAAATTTCCTTATTTTTTATAATTTTTTTTATTTCCAGTTTGCGCATTTAATACCTTCATTTATGAAGGACGGTGTTATCAGGAATGTCCACCGCATACGTTTAAATTGCCCACAAATATTTCAGATGGTAAAACAGATAATAAAATTGAAGAAATGTCAATCGCTGACCAAAACGAGAAACTTCAATTAGTTGGACGTAGACGATCAACAGTACAAGTTGATGAAACCATTCCTACAGAATATGAAACTAAACTTTCCTGTGTATCATGCGACGTGAGTTGTTTGCGTTGCTATGGACCGCTTAATTCTCAATGCAGTACATGTAACGCTGGTAGTCAACTGCATAAAGATTCGCTCTCCAATGAGACTTATTGCTATGTGTTCGCGGAGCGCAGTTCTGGCAACAGCCAAGAATTCGCAAAAACGGAAGTTCAAAATAGTGTTCGTTCAAATATTATCATGTTTTTGGTAATCATGGTACCAGCAGTTGTTGTTATTTCATGTTTGGTTGTGTTGGCAAATAACCTCAGGTTGCCGTGGAGTCGGAAGGATTATGTCTATAATCGTGTAGCACTGCTTTCTGTTTCTGACGAAGGACATGTGCTGGTAAAACAAGCAGAAACCGATGATGAAGACGATGAAAATGCTGATGATCTTGCACTGAGCCAGAAAAATCCACATCAAAATGTGATTATCGACAAAATAGATGCAATTACTAGTAAATGATTTTAGCTAATAAATCACTTTAAGTGAATTTATTTGCATACAGCCTCGTCTGGTTGTCGGTTTAAGATAATTTTGAAGTTATTCAAGCTTTCATGTCACATAAAATTATAATACCTACTAGAGGTCTGCATAAATGCACTCGGAACGTTAAACATATAAACTTCCGAATGCCGTAAACTTTGAGTGCTTGAACTTGTAGAACATTTTATTTGCAATTTATTTCCAAGTGCAGCACTCACTTCTCCTGCTTTTTGTCTGCTTAAAGCTACATAAAACAGTCCATTAACGGAAAGAACTTCATCGTAAAATTTTATCCATGATTTTTCTAAATCAATTTATGTACTTTCTTCGACCCAGCTAAGAAACGGTAGGGGATTCCAATATTTATTTTATTTTCTCAAAACAGCTTCATTAAATATAAATTCCTACAAATGATTTTAATTTAAAAAAAAAATAAAAAATATGCGTCACTTTCATAGGATGAATCCTTAGGCAATAAATAAAACGAACGATTTTTTTTCAATTTCTTTGTTTTTATTATTTGGTGAAATTTCGTTACCTTTTCATTGTTGATTTCATAATAAACATTTGGTGAACTTTTCTGTTAACTGTTCATTGAGAAATTTTAGACGAATTCATGAAAATTCTATAAAAAAAATCGCTTACAATTCATTGTTTATTTCTTTAAGTAAGTCCTATTTATATTCCTATTTATTTATTTTTATGACGTAAGATAGTTGCAGCGTTTCTCTAAAATTTTATTTCTGACGCTTCCAATTGCAATGGGATAATTTTTTTTTAAAATATATCGTCCAATGGAAGAAGGCCATCTTAACTCTTACAAAGGCCTCGTTAATTCAACAAGGAACCTTAATAATTTGGCGTTAAATTAAAATCTTGTTGATAACATCTTGAAAATAGAATATGTGAAATTAAGTTAATTCGAACCATATCAAAATATGTTTGTATAAGGGTGGCCCTTAAAAATAATATCAATTCATCATCATCTTGCAAAATTTTAAGCGATTTGAATTCAAACTCAAAATATTGAAAAAAAGTTTTTTTCACCTTCACACCCGTTACGCACTTTAACAGAATTTTCTGAATTAATTACAAATTGTCAAATTTTATATAGATTTAATAAATATCGGGAGAGTAGAATAGTATTTGTTACAAGAGATGCAATTGCATTCTCACACTTGTCTGAAAAGATATGAATGAAAATAAGTTTTTAACTATCACAGCCATTCTTCTGAAAGTGTCGACATGTAAAATAATCACCGTATAAATGTTAGTGTGTGGTCCCGGACTCGGGACAAAAAATATTCGTGAGGGACCGGGCTTTTTCTATTCTAGTTTCGCAGGGCCGCGCCTTAAAAATTACGCCCGTTCCTATCTCTACTTGGAAGTGCCTATATACCTACCTTGATCAGTACTTATATAAAACCTCTTGAACTCAATGAAAGAGTAATCAGGGTCATTAGCATAGACTATGCTCATTAGCATGCGAATATAATTTTTAATTATAGTAAGCATTTGTAAGTAAAAATAATTTATATTTTAAAGTTCGACAAATTTATTTCACATTTACTTTCAAGATGAAATATCAAAATTTCATCTTGAAAGTAAAAACTTACACCAATTGGGTCAGCAAAATTAGAAGTTTTAGTCACCAGAGTGAAAATTTTACTTACCAGGCAAAAAATGGTTTTCACCGCGATTTGCCTAGGTAAAAAGATATCGATTGGGAAAGGCCCTAAGTAACCTGGAAAGTAATAGATGAAACATGTAAGCGAAGTTTTTGTTTGGCAATGCTTAACTTCGGAGTACAAATTATATATACATATGTATGAAGAGAAAAATCTTGCTTGATATTCTGATTCTCCGGTTAAATGTTTTTTTATTGACTTTCTCATACAAGTATAGGTATACAAGTGACATGAAGCGTAAAAAGTAATTCAATACTTGTAATAGACTACTATTTGAGTTTTTTTAACCCATTCTTTTCCTGGACTATTCAAAGTGTAACTATAAGATCATATTTAGCGCTTGGCAAACTTTAAAGCAAAGTAAACACCCATTACAAACACTAACACCATGGCTAACTTCTTAAGGTTAGCTTTGTTAACACCTTTTATCGATCGCACCACGTCGCTATTAAATACAAACACATTTCGGCTTTCTTCAATAAACTGGGCTTTCAATTCGTCATCAAAGTCCTTATACTGCTCATTTAGAATTGTGCGTAGCTTTGCTTTAAGTTTCGGTATCTGTTCGGGGAAAAAAGTTGCAGCACATCCTGCAGGGCAGATAGATACTTGTACAGGCATGGGCCGTGATTCTAAATCACCTTCGTTTGGTTCTAAATTTAACTGATCGATTTCGACATCGCCGTCATCCTTTTTTCCCAACCATAGTTTCCGTGCAATCATGCGCTTCTTTTGTAACAATTGACCTCCAGACATGAGCGCCATGTACATTTGGAATGCAAAGGCAAATAGCAATAATTTGTTTTTCACACGCAGCTCCTCTAGATGTCCTAAGTACTTCTTAATGCATTCGCGTGGTTCGTACGATACTTTCCAACTGTCACCCAAGTGGAAGGCTAAATCTTTCTCAAAACTCTCAGTGCGATGCAATTCCTTTGGTAGTAGCTCTTCTGGAAGATTTTCTTCTAAGTATTTGTAGACTTCGTAAAAGGCAAGTAGCCCATCTGCCCAGACTGCATCGTCCGAAAGTGCTGAAACTCAATAATTAAATTATTCGAAAACAATGGAAAAATTTATTTTACCCAAAGCAAACTTTGCATTAACAAGTACATCGCTTAATTTGTGCACGTCCTTAGTTGCCTTACGCAACTCCTTAGTAAATGTCATGTCAGGCTCCTGCGACGCAATTTCCATTTTGCTTGAATTTAAAAAATTTATTTAAAAGCTGAAAAAAGAACTAAAAGTACAAAACTTTTGCACAAATTCATACACAGCGATGCCAACTTTCTCTATTATGTTCTCTTATGTTGTCAAAATGCACCACTATTCACAATCCATGTTTGTTTCGCTATGATTATGAATCATGACAGCTGAGGAAGTACTCTTACAGTGTTGCACTTAGCGTTTTTCATAACTTGCGGCATTTATAATAATTAAATAGAAAACATAATAGCTATAGTGGTCTTCCATCAAACGAGCAGTGAATTTTTAAGAAAATTTTATTTCTGCTCTTGCTGAAAGACTTGATCATTTAATATATGTATTACTTTTGTATCATATACATACATACATTTAAATAAAAATTGAAATTGAATATGTTGGCCCTTTTTAAATGAAATCGGTTATTTTTTCCTACATATTTGATCCCAAGTATTTTTTTGCTACAAACCGTGCCATTCGGACAAATTTTATACAAATATGTAATCTGTTATCGAACTATAATGCATTGCCAACATTTTTCTTCTGTGTCATAAATTTGTTTTCCGTCTAACGTCAAAATTAGTTGAAAAGCCCAAACAAATAGCGATAATTTTGACATTTCAAGATTAAAACTTTACTCAGGAATGAATTTTACAGCTTGCATTAGCCGTTAAAGTTAAATCATTTGTTGAAGAAATACAACGAGAATTTTCTAGAATGTCATTTGGTTTAGTATGAGCAGTTAAGTTTTTTATTTTTGGAGCAAATAATAAGTCCTGGTGAAAATAATAAAAGTTAGAAGACGCGTCTAGTTTCTGAGATATAGCCTGATATAGTTGATTGATTTCATGACATGAAAGGTAATTAATTTTATAAAATATGTAAGTTTCGAGTCCAGTGAGTGTTTGAGAATTTGAATTAAAAGATTTCTTAAATTTTATTTTTATGTAAATCAATTTTTTTTAAAAAAGTAATTAACATATCGACACTTGCAACAAGTACTATGGAACCTTCCAATATTTATTAAAAATATAAAATTTTATATAACTTATGTGTTATCAAATCAGAAAATTGTTTTGAAGTGCGTAACGTAAGTGCGTACAAAATTTTTTGTATGGCTACAACTTTTTTTTCGAAAAATGGTCAGTCAAGCTGGAAGTGTCGATATATGTATGTATGTACATAATATAATTACCTTATTAAGAAAGGTCAATTTATGTACTTTCAATTGTTGTATCGTTTGACCTAGAACTCTATTTTTTAGCCCATTTAAATTGAAAGCCATCTGGTTTGAGATTTAGTTCATTTATTTTCTCAAATTATGTCATTCAAAATTTCGGAAAATATCCGGAAAATGCTACATGTCACCGATAACCTTTATCTTGAAATATGTTGTCCTTGGGGTTATTCTGTGCAAGTATATATGTTACCGGCCAAACTAGTTCATCCGAAGCGAGTTGAGCCGCAAATATTTCTGACTCTTAAATAGTCTAAAAAATTGTTAGCAGCTCTAAATATTCTATTCTACCAATTAATGGTCTTTTAAAAATTTTAAATCTATGTATATTGCAGCTTTTGAACAATTTAAAATTGTCGGTTGTTCTACGAGGGAAATTATTTGGGATGTTTTTTGTAGTAGATATAAGTATGCACATCAAAAGGAAAAAAATCCCTAGAGGTTTTTTTAATTCCACATTTACTGTTTTTTAATGATATTTTATACGTATAACTAATACTGCCAACTCTGGACCGGCAAAAAGCAGTACACTTATCAGTGAAATAACAAAAAAGGTCTTCACGATATGGAATATAAACAACTGTGGCAGGACAAAAAGCAGTATATTTATCTTTGAAATACATAAAAAAAAGTAGATCTCAACGATATGGAATACAAAAATGCAGTTAATCTTATGTATACTATTTTATTTTAAATCTGACCAAAACAAATTAATCAAACATCTAGTTTTCGTATCATCGACAGGCATAGCGCCAGTACAGGTTGGTCGCATAAACAAATATTTTTCTTGGTTGGCGATTTGACGAAGAAGTTGTTGTATCTTTAAGAATTGACTTTTACACTTAAAATGCTCTTCAGTGTCGATATATGGAGATTGAAACTTTCTACTTCCATACTGCTAAAAGCAGTAAAGTAGGCAGCATTACGTATAACATACGTATGAAATTTAAAAAACATTCGCTCAAATTTTGACACATTAAAGAACCTTGAAAGGTAGCCCCACAGCACAAATTTCAACTCCCTAGGTAGTCTGAGTCTGAATTTTTGATATTAACCCTTTCTAACTGAAAAATTTAAAAATCATATTGATGAATTTTGGCAGTTTTTTAAATTTTTTTGATATGATGTATTCTCTATAACAATATGAACATTTAAATATATTTTAATCGTTAATATCTTGTAGTATTTTAAACAGCTTTGCTAGCCACAGTATATAAAATATCCAACACCTAGTTTGGTGTTTGATATACTACAAGATATAAGCGATTAAAATATATTTTAATGTTCATATTGTTAAAGAGAACACATCATATCAAAAAAAATTAAAAAACTTCTGAAAATTCATCAAAATGATTTTTAATTTGTTTGGTTAGAAAGAGTTATATCAAAAATTTTTACATCGTTTTAAAGGGGATGAATTGAGCTTTATAAATATGTTAGTAAAATTATAGGTTAATAACGGAATTTTTTGAAAAAATAACGGTTTTTTAAAAAAAAGTCGGTCCCAATTTCATAAAAGTCGTAATATCTCAAAAACTATGAGCCGGATATCAATTTTGGGTCGATATCGTAGCTTATTAAATTACCTTTCATATGACATCCATGCCATCATATTTTGGAAATTAATGCAGGCGTTTCTGACTTATATTGATTTTTAGAAAAGCTATATCCGCAACTTCCGATGGCTATATCTCCAGATCCGAGTGACACTTTTTGATTCCATATTTATTCTTAAAATTCAAGACCACATAAGAAAATATTGCGTTTATAATCAATTTCGATTGTGAGCTAAACTGAACATAAGCCTTTAAAAATTACATATGTACTTGCTTTTGCTAGAAAACTACCCAGTAGGTAACTTAACTGCATCGGTGATGTAAACAGTGTGTACATTTTTAGAAAAAGCTTAAGTGTTTTCGATACGCCTGAATTACATACATAGTTGCATGAATTGTCAAATGTTGTCAGTTAATAAAAATAGCGAACTAAAATATCAATAATAATGGCAACAAAACACAGATGTACATGGCGTATGCGTGACGCTATTTATAGCGCGCATGTAAAGTCGAAGAGCGCGCCAAAAATTCCACAATTCGGATTGCGTCTGTGGTTGTGATACTGGCCATGTGTGGCCGCAGTGCACTTTTTAGAGGAATTTATTCTCTATGTACCTCAGTTTGCCCTTAATACTCAAACAGGGCAGTTCTTTGGATACAAAAGATAAAAATGGAAGAAATCTAAATTTCCGGGAAAAACAAAAATTTTTTTATTTAATTTTTAATACTGATTCTGTGAAGTTAATTGGAGCATTAGATAATAGCAACGAAATAACATTTTCAGTTTGCTTTAATTATTTAAACAAATTTTACGATTTTCTTAACAGAAGAAAATTACTAGAATACGAAAACGGATTAAAAATTGAAGTAGGATTTAAAAAAAGTTTTCTACTTTTGAGTTAAAATATGTACATATGTACATACATATGTAGTATGTGAAGAACTACATGCTCTTACACTAAGAGCTTAAAAGAGTTCGATGTGACTTTAACTTACATATTTATTTTTGAAAAATAATAATTAACGAAAATTCGAGTTGTATCCGATTGAACGTTTTAAATTTGTGCTATTGTTACTTTTAAGTTGTATTAAAAGTTTAAAGAAAGTTATAAAGTTGATATATTTCAAAATAATGCTGTTCCTATGTCTTTCAACAAATTTTACTTAAGAAAGTTTTTGTGCTGTCTTGCAATTACATAAGTCGTAAGTAAGGAGTAATTGAAGACCTAAGTGAATGAAGGTACCACATTACATTTTTCTCCCATTTGCATTTTCTCTCACGAATTTAAATGTATTGCTTGAATTTAAATCACAAAAAATCCAAACAGTGAAACTTAATTTATAACATTAAAGAAGCAAGCGAATAAATATGTTCCTCTCTATCGCAAATGTAAATTAAAGATGAGAGCTTTAAATGTTAATTTCTGAAAAATGTTGATTTTATAGGACATCACTTAAATCCACTCATGTCTTAAATTAACCTGACTGCTAGGAAAGTTCATGGATGTAGTTAGTTTAAACTTATTCAGAGAAAACTCCATATTTTAATAAAATTAATTAAAAAATTACCCAATGCAACTTGATCGAATTTTGTGAAATTGAGTTAACTTCGAATTCTTAATGTTTCCTTAAAAAGTACACTTATTTCCAAAGTGGAACCTAAACAGAGGTAATTTTGTTCCAAAATGACAAATTAGCTTAAACGAAAGAAACGATTCATGTTTTACATGTTCTTATTAAATTAATGTATTACCTTATTATACATTTGATACATCGTTTTTTAAAGTGCAAAGTTACGTATGTACCTGTTGCAAAATAGCATAAACATTTTTTAGTCATACTCGAATTATTAAAGGTGAAGTCGTAAGAACATTTGTTGTCTCAAACGTTGGATATGGGCAATTCTCTCATTCGTTCGGAAATTTATTACCAAGTCTATTTTATTGACTTCCGTTTTTTTTTGCACAACGTTGCTTTGATTTCGCAAAATTAAAGCAAATAGAATGACAACCGATTGAAAATCGATTTTCTCTCTCGTTCTCAAAATCAATTAAATTCCAATACGCATGGCTAACGCTGGATTAATGTAGATTTAGAAGGGGCTACGGCCCCTGGGCACGAGCTAAGGTAACTCCAAACCAGCGATGGACTAATGTATTTAGGTAGGACTAGAAGTGGCTGTAAGGCTTGGATCCTGAGCTGAAGGCGACCTCCAACATGCCAATATGTTTTATGGGTTTGTGTATATATTGTGGGAAACGAAAACTGGAGAATTTTTTTTGGTCATACCGTAATATACATGATAAAAGCCGTCTGGGGGCCCTTTGATACGGTCATTTCTACAATTTAGATGACTTACACTGGAAAACATGTATTTTATAATGAACTTTTTTTGGACATCTTTATAATTTTATGTATTTTTAGAAAAGAATCCCTGAAATGATTATTTATATTTTGATCATCATTATATTTAGTTAGACGAGGTTCTTTTTCCGTTCTTAGCCCCCGTTTCCGCAATGCCTTAATCAAACCTTGCGCATGGCTCTCCTTAATAACTTCACCTTATACAATTACACCATGGTTTAGTCACAAACAACGTTGCTCAGAAGAAAGCTTCGTAACAAATTAAAAAACAAATTAAAAAAAAACGTGTGTCGTGTCGCAAGAAAAAGTAAATAAAAAAGAGAAAATGCCTGCACCAAATAAAATGTTAGCTCAATTGTAAAAGCTTTAGAATAGAAACGATTTTCGTTTAATTGATCACAATAAATAAAAAAGTTTTGTTAAATTCTCCATTTGCATTGTTCCTGCATGGCCATTTTTGTATAAAAATAGCCAAAAAACGATGACAAAGCTTCGTAAGTTTAAATAATTACGAATGGACAATAAATTGAGGAAAATAGTGAGAACTTAGAAAACAAAAAAGCTTCCATGAGCAACTCTGCAACTATAACTGCACTATGGAATAAAAAAACTTTCATCATTTATGAATAATAAAGAATATTTAATAATCTTAAAACGCAACAACTAATGTCACTGATGAAAATTTTAATCACCACCTTAGAATCGCAAAAAATGTTTAACAATTCACATTTTTTGTGCTAAATTGATCAACCTATTGTACATGTTGACTTATAACTAGTTAGTAGGTGTATTATATTTAGCCTCGTCACATACAAATTACCCTATACCGCATTAACTGCAAAAGTGGGCGTAAGTGTTATTAAAAGTGATGGCTGGTTTCGGCCAAACGTACATATGTTGAATTTGCAACATTTAATAAAATATTTCTAAATATGGTGATTTAAAGTTTTTGCTTAAATGGGAAGTGCAACACTCACTTGTCATTATCTGTTCGCTTTTTGTAGATAGTACTTCGCTTACTTCTTGTCCATTTTAATTCTTTAAATATTCACCCAATATAGCGTTTTGAAGTTTTTGCTTGTATAGGAGGTCAAAATTAGCCAAATTTTTGTCTAGAGCTTCTCCGTCATATTCTTAATATTTGTGAGGAATTTGATAACACTATATCAAATAACTCGCAATAAAATACTTCTCCACTCCGATTTCCATAAATAGTCGATTGTACCTAAAAAATAAGTATTTTTGCCAATATTAACTGGAAGCCGAGATACATCCGATTGTAGCATTTTTTTATGTGAAAATAGCGGCTTGCGTCCGCAAAAGCCAGCAATTAAGCTTTTGCAAGGATTAAACTTCAAATTATCACTAAAACGTTTAGTGGCAATGGATTTTTATCTCACTAGCACTAAAAACAACGAGCGTGAAATTTATTGTACTAAGCTCCACTCTGTTAATATTACGAAAAGATAGAACAGTTTATTAAGTAGAAAGTAAAAGGTTACGAAAATGTCGTATGGCCACTGTGCGACAATGAGTAGGAATCCGTTGCTTAATGAAGTCGAAAGCATCAACGAAAAGCTTTCTGCTGTAGTTAGTCAATCGGTGTCCGACCGAAACGAAAGATATTAATAGGATGTACATTTTTTGAACGAATTTAAATATTGTATTCAAATCAATTCAATTTGAAAAATAAAAATAATATTTTTTTATAAATTTACCAAATCTATCAAGCAACATAACATGAAAAACGAAAATTATCCTGTAAACAAGAGAAGTAGTTATAAAACTATTAACTTAGCTATATTAAAAAAAGTTGAAATATAAAAAGTAGCAAGTAAAGCACTCTACACAATTATAATTTGTATAATAAATATCTTATGAACGCCATTGTAAAAAAATTAAATACTAAATACAAAACTCAAAGGTTGTGAAACCAACAAAACAAAAACTGAAAAAATTTTGAAAAAGTTTATGACTTTAATAAAAAAGAAACGTTCAGCTTGAAAGTGCTTCAATGTAAATTCGAATACCTATATAATAATTTATTAAATCCTTGATTGGCTAACAGTGCCAAGGAACAAGTGTAGCGTAAAAAACAAACCAACGGAAAAACGTGAAAGCAGCAACGCCTCAGGATTTATAAAGTTTGGTAATTTTTTCATGCTAAAAGTCTATTTTATTTTTGATAAATTTGTCATAGTTTAAAAATATTCATAAAGTTCAATGTAATTCGTAATGCCATATTTGTTGCTTTATCAACTCTTGCACTACTTGCTGTTTTGCCACAGTGGTGAAGAACTCATTTTTCATTTTTAAATAAATAGAAAATTTATATGAAACCTAAAATTTTTGGAGAATTTTTTTAATTATTCCTAATAGTTTAAGGTCACAAATATTTCATGAAATACATTTCCATGTTAATTTTAACGATATAAAAAATCGCATAATCGGATCCGATTTTTTTTTTTTTTTAAATGTCGAAAAGCTAAAAGGGTCTTATCCTAATCTAACTATGATTTTAATATGTAAAATATGTACTTCACTTAACACATTGAGGACCAAACCGGTTTCGCTTATATTACCCCAGGAACCACGCTATTATCGCGAAAAAAAATGCTACTAGGACATGTAATATGGGGCATTTCAGGCATAGCGGAAAATGCGAAAAAAATTAAATTTTGAAATTTGTTCATAAGCCGATTAATTGGGCTTCTAGAAGGTTTTTTTATATAAGGCTTAGTTGTCAAGTAGTGAACTTCTAAAACTTGATGTTATATGAAGAATGGATTTTTCGGAAGCAGACTTTCGAACTTAACAAATTTTCAATAAAATATTAAACATTCTGGCAACTATTGGAAATTTACTGTTCTTTTCAATTATTAAATCAGATTAGAATTTTGATTTTTTTTACACGTATAAAATTAAAAAGAAAATCTTCGCCTCATACGAAAAAAAAAATTGAGTGAACACATTTATGTCTACTAGATGTATGTGTAACTAACCGGAATATTAACAAATTTCACGACCTCATTTTATTTTCATTGTCCGAAGCCTGGAATGCCTCATGTAGGCAAAGTTTTTTACTTTTTTGGGGACGTCCATTAATTATATGAGGGGTTTATTTGAAAATTCGGGCCCCCCTCCCCTTGGTGAGATTTGGTGAAATCTGGCGGGACCCCTCCCCCCTCCCGTGAGATTTAAATTATAATTTTTAATGTAAATTCTATGTATTAAAAAGTTTACGTGAGGTTTTCCTTGACCCCCTCCCCCACCTTGGTGAGATTTTGCCGGACCCCCTCCCCCCTATTTTAGCTCACGTAATTAGTGGATGTCCCCTTTCTCCAATACAAAAAACATATAACGTAGCACATAAAGTTGTGATTAAAAAAAAAACAAAAAGTAGTTACTACTGTCGTCTGTTTTCGTGTGACATGATCCTCCAGGAAAATTAGGTGTGCGACGCGGTCCTCAACTTGTTAATAGATAATTTATAAATAATTCGCAATTCGAAAACGACGCAAATGGAAATAATTGTTCCTATGTACATATGTACTTACATAACGTATTTGTATATCAAGATGTTGAAACTTTTTTTTTAAATTTAACTATGTATACGAGTATTAATTTTTTACACGTTTTGAATATCAATTGAATTTTTCTGTCCGGTTAATAGGAATCGAGATAGCCAAAAACTGTTTTAGTTTTATTTCTGATACTATATTTTTTAAAGTTTCGTTCGTTATACACGTCACTTTTCTACCACTTTAAACAACCTGAAGCTGAGAGACATACAATCAGCTCCAAAAATATTTCTATCTTAAACTGGACCATTCTGTATATGCAATATGCATCTCATCTGAAAGATAACTTAAGTTTCAAACATTTTCTCTAAAAACAAAACAGTCTGATTTTTAAAGTTCTAAAGAAGAGGACTTTTTTTAAAATGTTTGAGGAACAGTAACCGAAGCTGACAGTACCACATTTTTTATTAAAAACCTACTTTTTATGGACCTCTTTACTATACAAACAAAAATATTTCAAAAATGCAAAATGATTACAGTATCGTAAAAAAATTTAAATATTTAGTATTGCTTTTGTTCTCCACTTTGTGTGCGTAGTTTTTGATAAAATACTTTGAGGATTTTAAAACATCAAGATTCCGATATTTCTATGTTATTTTCATAAACATATCGTACGTTAATTACTAAAGTGCAGAACTTAAAAAGTGGGTCTGAATTGGTGTTTAAAGTTTGCTTTCTAATGCAACAATCTCGCATATTATTGGTTTTTTGAGCGTATTAGAGTTTCCAGATAAACATTGAACTCCATGTTGGTGTTAAACGCTTTTTTTTGATTAGTTACTACAAAATTGTTAGAATTAAAAAAATTATATGTATGTTTATTGATACTGAAAAATATGCCATTTAGCTACTCACATAGTATAAGGAGCAGTGTTGGCATGTGACATGGACTTTTAGGTTTACGACGGTCACACGTCGTAAACTGTCGTAAATGTCACAAATGTCGCAAATTCCAGATCAACAGCGATTTCACAACACTGAAATTGTTTGTTAAACAATTTGACCAACAAAACAATATACTATGGAACTTGAACATGTTTGACAAACAATTTTATGATCTGAACCCCCCTTACAGGTAATCGTGAAATGTAATTGAAAATTCAAATGCAAGAAATTCCACTTATTTGTCGTAAACTCAATGTTTGTCACAAAGGCTCGAAGGCTTACGACGTTTACGACTGTAGGTCGTAAACGTCGTAAATGTCGAGCGACATTTGTGACATGCCAACACTGATAAGGAGTGGCATTTTTTAATTAAATGTAATGCGTCGATACGGTGCAAATGGCATTAAAACATGAAAACTCAATTTACTTAGTTGTGACACTCTTAATGTGCCATATTTATTGTATACGCATGTATGCCGTATGGTTTTCCACTTCGCCTATAAAGTTGTTAAAACTTACATGTATTCGTTTATGCAGAACTTTTTTCGTATAAACAATGCGCAAAAGCTTCAAACAATTTCCAATAGATAATATTATAGTATACGTAACTTTCAATGTTTGTTTGTGTATCTGTTTTTGTCGTGACCTCAGATTTGCAGCAGATAATAAGTTTCCAAATACACACAAGGCCGTAAACGTTTTTAAACTTTCAAAATAATTTTTTCTTTCCCATTGTTTCCTAATTGGTGAGCAAAAAAAAAAAAGAAAAATAAATAAAAAAAGATCCTCATTAATATATTCGAATTGATATTCTATTTTAACAATCTAAGAAAGTTCATTTTTAAGGCAAAGCACTATGGTTAATTTAGTCGGTGATATTATTTTTAAAATTGCACCGTAAAAACTCGCAGCCAAAGTGTTTTGAAGAGCCTTTATAAGGCGAAACACGTGCCAAGGGATGTTGATATTCCTCTTCTTGTCGCAATCTCTTCAAAGTCAATAGCATATGCCACCGTGTAACACTAATTTGTGGTGTTCTTTCTGATGAAACAGAATATTGTTGCATAGTTCATTAGACGCGTAATTTCTTAAGCTATCCGATGCCATAAGAATCTCGAATATAATTTTTTTTGAGATACATACGCCTATTTCGCTTCTGACGGCAGAATTGTAATTTTGGATCATTCTTCACAAATCCCGCGTTGTTGTGGTTTACAATATAAATTGACAAATTGAGAATGAGAGCGAGAGAGTAAAATTTTAGTATTCCCTTTTTTATTTTCCATAAAATTTATGGCATAAATATTCCATTGCATTGCCATGGGAAAGACGAAAACAAAACACTCACGAACACATTAGCTTCCCATTAAAAGACTTGTTATGCATACATGATTTTTTTTTTTAATTTTGAGAAATTTTAAAACTTTAATATTTTGATATACATATAATAGGAATATCGTGATTATTTTTATTGAAAATTGGGACCAAGCGTCTAAGGAATATAACTACACAAATTTGATCAAAATTGATTCAGTAGTTTTTGCGTGATGCGCGAACATCGAAAATGGCTATCATTTTATTTATGTAGAAATGTATGTATGGAAGTGTAATAATTTTAATTTTTACATACATATATATACATTATCTCTTAGCGTTCGAACAAAATGTAGCAATAATCGGTTTTACTATCATCGCAGGTTAATATAATATATAGGTATGTACATATCGCACACATTCTACTAAAGAGGCAAAACTCAAAATTTTGAAATTTAAAAAAAAAAAAAGGTTTAGGAGCTTGTGAACTGTTTTTCAGATATAAAATGGCGATTATTTAGAAGAAGGTACTATTACAATATGGTTTGAAACCAATCGTGAAGGCTTATTTTTAAAATCCAAAACAACTGAAAATAGGGCACTTTGGCATATTACAGCCTAATTTCCATTACGCACGACACTTTGTGTCGTTCATTATAATAGTGAATTATCTCCTTGAAATTGAATTTTGAAATAACTTCGTTTTTATAACGAATAGGTATGTAGAGTAAACGTATGAGAAAGACTAAACAAGTAATGCCATCTATGGGATTTCAGTACAATTATTGGAGTAACTTCACTTTTATAAAAATGATATGACTAAATGTGATAGTATTATGCAAAAAATCATTAGGATGCTCACCAAAGTTGAAGCTTTGCTTTAACAGAAGAAATATAATCTTAGCAAGAGAAATAAAAAATAAAATAGAAGCCCTACTTTAGCCTCAATCTTACAAAAATCACAATTTTTTTAGGTTTTGATGATAAGCTTGAATGTTCGAGTAATGCCTATTATCAAAAAAACCTAATAAGTTAAAATTTATGAGGAAGAATAAATTTATTAATTTTTACAAAAAAAAAAACTACGTACTACGTACTGTTAAAGTACTATGGACCCAGTCAGTCTATATGAGGCTTAATTCTCTCATCGCCACCTATCCCAGCGCTATATCAAGGTAGGGCTAGAAGAGGATATAGCCTCTTGCCTCGAGCTGAAAAGAGCGTTGGATCAATGTATAAAGATATAACTAGAGGATAGGTAGGTACGGCATTTTTATGTGTGGAATGACCCTTTTTTGTTGTTTTGTTGCAATATGTAATATAATATTGTGTTTTTTTACAAAATATAATAAGCTTTCTTATTTTTATCATTCAATTTTTTCATGTATACTTTATCTTTTCTAGTTTTTAGCCCCGGGCCTAACCTAAGCCTTATTTGAACACCTTGATAAATCTTTCCCTGTTTGTGCTAAATCAGCTAAATCAAACTTTAGGACATTTTGTAAACAATTTTATTGTTGTTGTTCTATTAATTCTTTGTAAAGAGCAGCTTTTGGAAGTATTCGGCCCATTGTATAAAAGTGCCATAACAGCATATTTTAATACTGTGTGGGAAGAATTAAGTAAATTGAATTCAATGACTTTCGGCTCGACAGCTGTTCCGAAAATTAATTGAATTCATACACAAAATATGTATGCTTGGTTTGCTTTCATGTTTAGGCTCCGGTTATGGCTAGGTGATTACGCGGCGTCGCACAATGAATCGTTCCATAGACAAAAATAAAAAAAAAATTTCATACAAAATAAGGAAATACAGTAGAATCCAGTTAAAGCGATTAACCGGTTTTCGTGAAAATGATATTTTAAAAATATTTTCGTATGAGGGTCACTCTAAATATTTACCCTAAATACAAGTTTTATAGCCCAAGCAATGCCTTTTAATATAAAAGACCAAGGGCGCGAGTGTGGAATTCGGTGAATCGCGGGGGCGTTCAAAAATGATGAAATTTTTAAATTGACGATTGAAAATCTTACAGAATCATAATTATGAAGAAGTAATGAAGGATATCTTGTATATTGTGTAAATTTAAAAAAAAAATCCAGGAGGTAGCGTTGCATATTTCGAAGCAATTTCCTCCCACTTAATTTTTTTTTGCAAATAAAAGCTTTAGTAAAGCTGATACTCGAATTAAATGTCCGTCACCAGAATCGTGGTGGGCTTAGTTATGAGAGGCCGACAAAACTTTAAAAAGTGGGTCAAATATTGTCGTTTGGGGATTTTTCGACATGAAATCGTTGTGTTTTTTCTGCTCTACAATATTGGTCCGAACATAATTTTCTATTTGTGGCTTACTTTCCGAGTTATTGCGCAAAATTTTTTTGTCGGCCTCTCACAACCAGGTCCACCACGATTCTGGCGACTGGTGTTTATTTTGAGTATAAGCTATACTTCAACTTTCATTTGCAAAAAAAAATTAAGTAGGAGGAAATTGCTTCGAAAAATGCAACGCTACCTTCCGTACTTAAAAATTTATTTCATCATAATTCAAACGTTTCTGACCCATCGTTGAAGGCACATACAGTCTCTTAATAGAACATTTTTTCTCTGATAGAACATTTTTTTCTAAAAATGGCAAAATAATGCTGAACCATGCTTCAATATAATGCACTAATTTTTCAAAGAATATCTGTTTCAGTTGCTTCTATGCAAACGAAAAAGTGATAGCGGACGACGTGACATTACGGGCGACAAATTTGTCCCTTACAATAACTTACGTAGTGAAACACACATATTATTAGTGCTTTTAGGTAATTCAAATATTTAGTTTTTATTAAATTCAAGTATTAAATTAGGCCCTACCTTCTGGAAAGCTAATAAAATTAGATCTTATTAGATTCGTATTTTTTTTCGAAAGAATAAGTTCCTTATTTGAGCAATCTTCGTATATAGGATATCATCATACGAAAACCAATGAATTTTTTGAATTCATGGGATATTCTGAATATATTTCCATTTTTCAATCAAGTGTGGTGAAAAGTTTTCAATCTCCATTGCAGAGATATATAGTAAATTAATACCAAATTTAATTGCCGTCTACATAGAAAATTTGATAATTATTCGGAATATGCTACGTCACTGATGATCTTGACCTTGAAATATGTTACTTTTAGGGTTATTTGAGCAAGTATATATATATATGGTTTATATATATATATATACATATAGTGGGCGTGGTCAGACCTCTTGCATATATTTTTTGAGCTAGAAAATCGTATACGCTTTATAATATATCCTGTTCGCTAGCGATAGTAGTTCTTACATAAAAGTTGGGGTAAGTAGACGGCCTTCGGTCGGTTCGGGCTTACATTCTCCAACATGTCCCACACTGGTTTCGCTAGCCACAGTTGTTGAACATAAAAAATAGTGAATAATGTGTAGTTATTGCTCGTTTCGCCATCAGATGTAGTTCGTTTCGACATTATGATTTCTGAGCCTCTACGAATAGAAGTGAGAGTATTTGAATATTACGCATTATAGTTTAGCGAAACATGACTTTAGGAGCTCCTGCCCGATTTTTTTTGATTATTTCTTTATAAGAAAATAAGTAATAAGCTACAATAGTAGTACAATAATAGTACCGGGAATTAATAGTAATAGTCGTAGTAGACTGACTATAGTTCGATTGAGATTGAAGTCTTAACCCTCTAACCCGCAAGAGTGCCTCAGAGCAGTCTTCGAAAAATTCGAATTTTCTCAATAATTATTTTATTTTTTATTTTAACTGATGACGGTGCCTTGAGAATCATACCTAGATATGTCTCTGAAGGCATCGCCATTAGTTTAAATAAAAAATATAAAAACTTTTGAAGAAAATCGAATATTTCGATGCATGCCTCGATAAACGCTTGCGGGTTAATAAAAAAATTCTTCGAGCCTGCGTTAGTATCGTATGGTAAGGGACCCTTCGGTCTGCTCGTCGTAGATTTTTAAATGAGGTCTTATTGTACGAAACACTTAACAAGGACATGCCTAGATAGTTCTCGCAGGATACCCCCATTTTTTTGTTCATCTCTGTGTATTTGAAAAGTTCCGATGGTTATCCATTAAATTTTGGATACATCGATACATCGATCGACGTACCACACGAGACTAGCAAATTTACGTCTATAAAAGTAGTGCTAGCTTTTTTCTGAGGATAATGAAAAGTGATATTTACGTTATTCATAAAGTATGATAATTTTCAAAAAAATTACATGTACTAGTTTTCTTTTACAAATTTGCAAATTGCTAATCTTCGTAAGTTGCGTTGATATGAATGAAATGAGCATTAGCTTGTAAATAAAATATCGCTTTCAAGAAAAACTTGCTGGGTTTCATTTTAACCCCTTTTATGTTACACCTTATTTGTATTGAAGCACGTAGAACAAATTCATAAGGGAGGTTTTTGTTAACTTCGTGTAAAAAGCACATTAATTACGTCATTTAACTAGGTGCAACAACATTTTGTGGACTATTTTTATATTTCTTACTACATCGGCGGCCTAACCTGCAAGATAATATTGATTTTTTATTTCAATAAATGAGTTCTAACTTTAATAGAGCTCATATTATCTGACTTGCGATTTAAATGTATTTGTCATTCTTCCGAAAAGAACAGTAAACTTTTCATATATGAATATTCTTATCTGCAAATAATGTTTGATAAAATAACGTTTATTATAATTGTATATCAGTAACTATTTCACACAGCTGAATAACATAGGGTGCATATGCTTCTCATGGTCTGTGTAATGTTCTACGCATAGTTTGGCCTTTATATAAGAGAAAAATCAAATTCATCATATCTCATCAACCAATGTTTGACGCAATTGAATGAAATTTGGTACATAGGTATGTAAAAGACACGAGCAAAAATAAATTAAAAAAAAAATTAGTGGTACCTAACCTCTCATATTCATAAACCGAAAACCGATCTCTGTCACACATAAACTCGCAAACTACTTAACGTATTTTCATAATTGTTTCTTAACTACTTCATATGGTCTATTGAAGGTTTTTGCAAAGTTTGATTTATGTCGATGGAACACCCTCTAAAATCAAGTTTATCATATCTCATCAACTATTTGACACAGATGAATGAAACTGTGTAACTACGTTTCTTATGGTCTATGGAAGGTTCACAGTTTAGTTTTAAAAAATGGGGCGTTGCCGAAAACCGTCCATCTGTCGCATATAAACTTTATTTTATATAAGTATGTTTCTTGTGGTTTGTGGAAGGTTCATACTTTGGCTTGAACAATGCGCTATGCCACGCCCCACCATATATTTGATACAAATGAATGAGACTTGGTATATGTATGTAAGTATATATTCGTTGGTGCGCCTGTTAGTAACCGTGAAACTTCTGAATGACTTGACCGATTCGGATCATATTATTTTTAAATGTTTAAATGTTAACATAGTTTGGTTTGGAAGGAAATGGGCGTGAATCATATATAAAAAATATTTGACTCGTCACATCTCATAAACTATTGGACGCAAATGAATGCTACTGGGTACATATATTAAAGGTACGGACAAAAGTAAGTTTCATAAAAAAGTTGGTGGTGCCAATTTAATTTCATAATTGCAATTATCCACGCTTCTACACTCTTGATCTTTGGCGCTGCCATTTATTGGTCCCTTTGCCTATCCTCTAATCGCGCCAACACAGAAAAAAAAAGATTCGCTGATATCAAACAATTTCGGGTCCGATTTCAACGAATGTTGTGTATGATTTTCAGTCAGAGAAACAGTTTCTCTGATATAACAAAAGATGATTTGTTGAAACTTAAAATAAATTAGTTGATTTCAAAAAAACATTTGTTAATTTTCCTAAAGTTTTTGTTGAAACTTAAAATAAATTCGTTGATTTCAAAAAAAAAAATTTGTTTATTTTCCTAAAGTTTTTGGTTGAAACTTAGAATAAACTTAGAATAAATTCGCAAAAAAATTTTTCTGTTTTGATTTTTTACTTTCCACTATTTCTTTTTTTTTCCTCTATTTTCTTATTGATTGGTATTTATTTATTGTCAGTCATTCTTATTTTAATTGTAATACGTTTTTAAAACTTCAAAGGAGAAATTAAATTTTTTTTACCTGTCATCCGATCAGAGAATTGAACCTGTGTTCTGCGCCATGCCACTGTTCAAAGGTGCTCATCTTACCCAACTCAGCCACCGACATAATTCTTAAGTTATACTAAAATGATGTTGTTAAACTGCGCATGTAACAACCATTGTCTTATCAGGGAAGTTCCTTGTTCAAACCCCGGCGACGACATATTTTTTTTTAATTTTTTTATTTTTTAATTTAAAAAACAAAAAAATAAGTAGAGAACTATAAATATCTTGAAAACTGCCTTTTATATTAAAAAATAACGGACTCGTTTTTTATTATTAACATAAAAGGCAGTTTTCAAGATATTTTCAATTTACACAAATACAGTTCTCTACTTCTTTTTGTTTTTTAAATACCTTCAAATTAAAAAAAAAAAAAAATTATGTCGTCGCCGGGGTTTGAACCAGGAGCTTCCCTGATTAGACAATGGAACTTTTTTATTTGCAATGTCAGTGAAACATTTTGCTGATTACGCTAAAATATTTTGTTGTAAAATCAGATAATTTGAATTTTCAAATCCAAAAAACATAGGGTTTTGATTTTGCAAATTTTTTCTTTGATTCAATGAAATGAACTGTTGAATTCCACAAATTTTAAACATAGAATTGCAATTCTTTGATTTACCAATCTTGTTTTTTCTGTGAACGACCACTTCTGTCCAGACTTTCTTATACAGGGATTATAACGAAGTCAAACTCATCGCGTACCTACTGGAATGGGCAGAACAACGTCTGCCGGGCCAGCTTTCTAATGAAATACGGTCTTGATATTTTAGCTTTATTAAATATATTTGACAAAAGTATTTATACGAATCATGTTATTCAAGGTTAATTAAAAATTGTTGTAAAACACAAGAGATGTGGTTTCAATTGGTTTCCTGAATGACTCCTTCGATGGCCTTTAATCGGATACACTCTACAATTTTTAAATTTTGTGCGTGCTGCTTTACAATCAAAGTTATTGATTGGTTTAACTATTGGTTAAGCCCAATATTGAGTTACTACAGTTTGCACCTTGATGATTTTGAGTGATATGTACTCTTGGGTGTGAGTAAATCAATAAAACCGTAAACCTATGCCCGTGATGGCAGCTGGGTTTTGTGGAAATGTACTGAATCGAGACTTGGAATGGACTTTTTAGAGAGTGATGCACTTTTCTTCTCATGTACACCAAAATTAAGATACTCAAAAAAGTTAAAAAAAGAAACTCTCTTTCGATTTTTTAAGCTATTTTCACCATAATTTAATAAAATTTATTAAAAACATAAAAAACCGTAATTATTATAAATAATCTAAATGTAAAATTTACTGGAACTGCGCCAAATGTACTGAAAATTCGTCCATTGTGCCAAGTGTACTAAATGTTTGTAGAATGTACTAAAGCATGTTTTTCACAATGTAAATGTACTGAAAAAGTACAACTGAAACGAAAATACCATCATTGAACTATACGCAGGAATAAGTTTTACTCAAATACACTAAAATCTTTTGTAAATTAAGTTCTTACCACGGTATTTACAAGTACTGTTTATTAAATAATTATGCTCTTAGTTAATTACCTTAAGGCTGCGTTAACTATATTTTCACTATGTGTTTTCAATTATAAGTAAAATGAGAAAAATAGTAATTACATTTTCTTTATTTCAGGCACATGCCATATAAATCTAAAGAAGCTTCACATATTACTAATTCAAAAGAAGGCATAAAAGTACTCCAATTGTTCAAAAGATAAAGAACTACAAGAGATTCACACCGAAGGTTTGTTTAGAAGTCTACAAAATTTCTTTCAAATAAAACATATCTTTCAAATACGGGTCGGACTTACCTTAAACACCCAATTTCCGGGTGATCTACATGAAACGAACTTTATACAAAGTACAGAAAACGTATGAATTTATTAGTTAAAAATGGCAGATAATAAATTAAAAACGACCTCTAGCAAATCGTTAGATGGAAACGAAAACCAAGAGCAAGTTCCTTCTGTTCGATTGCCAAAACAGGAAGAAGCTCGAATATTACAAAAACTCACAACGACTTTAACTGAAAGTTATCAATTGGTTAAACAGCGACAACAGAAATACAATCAGCTTGGCACAAAATTTAGTGAGAGCTCGAATAAATCGGCAGCTTTTTTACAATGGCAGGAAGTTTGCAATAATAAAAATAAACTAAAACGTAAGAAAAAGCTTTCTGCGTCACTGACTTCGGTGAACGACTCTGTGAATCAGGAAAAACGCACACGCATCGAAGGCATTCAGCTGAATTGTCGCGGTAGGCTTAGTGTGCAGGACGTTTCCTTAGATCCTTCAACGGCAGTCGACTTGAGGAGTTCAGAAAAGCTCATTACGAAGCCACCATTGCCTCCAACGGGAAAAAGAGATGAACGCGTTACAATGACAACGACGCAAGTTCCTGTAGTGCAGTCGTTAAAACTGTCCCCTCCACGTCTAAAGCGTAAGCTTCAGGAAAATATGCAGACCATACAAAAACTAAATGCACTGACTGAACAGTTGCGCTTGGAGATCAATGAGTTGAAGTCTAATTTGATTACAGAACGAGGAGCTGTTAGAGTTTTAAGGTAGGTACAATAACTTAAGCTTTTCTGTATTTACATTTTTTTTTTTTCAGAGCCCAAAATGAATCTGAAACTCGAAAATGGAAAACTGAAACTAAGAAGCTACTTCAAGCGGCAGAGCTTTTAAAAAAAAATACACCATCTTTCAGAAAGCCAAACGATGCTATTGATGGAAATACTGATACTTTGCATGCATCGCCTGTGGTTATTGGTACCGGTAGCATAGTGAAATATGAAATTCAAAGACTGACAAATGAGATTATGGCTGTAAAGGAAGCCAACAAAGCTTTAGAAGAGAAAAAAATAGTAAGTTTGGAACCATTTTTTTGTGCATGATGTGGGTATGTCAGTGAGTTTGACCTGAAGCTTTTGCTGTTGCCTGTGCAAAATAAATTTGTCAGTTGCAATTGAGACGCTTGTTTCTCAACAGCAACTACAGAACAGTGCTCAAAGCTTTTCAAATTTACCTATTTTGGAGCACTAGCATAAATTTGATCTTTCTTTTGTAGTCTACAATGATCAGTTTCTCAAAAAATTTTCGATATTCAAGTGTTTTTATTGTTCCATAATGCTGCATGAATTAAATTTAGAAGTTTAGAGCTTAAAATGTTTAGTTTTTATTTTTAATAAGCAATTTAATAACATGTATAGCCTTTAAGCTTCGAATTTTATGTGTTTCAAAAAGAAAAACTAGAAGTCCACAAAAAATTCCAGTAGCCCAGAGAAAAAAAGCTGCTTGAAAATGTGCCAGTCTAAGGACTACTGGATCATCATCATTTTGTTGACTTCGCACAATGCTCTTCCCCGATTTTATAAGACTCACTGCAACCATTCGTTCCCAGTAAAGGTTAAAACCAAATTCTTGAGAGCTGCGAATTAGTGAGTTCAAAAAACCCAAATATGGAGATCCATAGGGTACAATATAAACTGAGTGAAATGGTACTAAGCAGGTTGACATTACGTGATAAAGAGGTCGTCCATAGTGCGTGTGCCGGCGTGCATTTACTTGAAAAGTAGCTAAGTGATATTTTCGTAGATATGCGTAAGATAAATTGTTTGAGTTTATATGCTGTAAAAGTTCATCATCTGGAACGATAGTCATCTTTCGCTTAACCATTTTCTCGAAATGATCCTCCGTATTAAGAAATCGATTGAGATGCTTCTTATGACGAGAGAACATCATTAAATCGTAAGGTGACTCTGCCAAATCCTTTATAGTGTTGATATCGGGAAGATAAGTGCGAAATACTAAATTAGTCGTCAAGTTACCTTTAAAAGCACCAGAGATAAGCAGGCTATATATAAACCACGAGAAAAGAAACAAACGTAGTGAAAATTTCAAAGGCACGCGGGTCAATGGCATTGCTAGTGAACTAGCAAAAAGCTGAAGCAAAAGACGTTCTGTGTAGCAGAGCTTTCGAAAAAGAAGTCCACAAAATCCATACGCCAGAGGGATGGACATTGCAATAGCTACCCACACCGTTGTCTTAAATGAGCGGAAAAGATTCCAGAATATTGATGCTGTCTTTGCTTTCGGCAGGAGAACGCAGAGATCATCACGGCTGTGAACGATTGTGTTTTCGACACGCATGCGGAAAGACGGTTCGCTCAAAAAACGTATGTTCAACGCCATATCATCTAACTCGTGGACAATCTCTTGGAAGCAAACGTCAGCACTTCTGTTACCAAAAGCACTTACGCGGTCCACAATTCGAGTTGCATTAAGACGCTCCGCTATGTAGTGCGACATGATGCCATCGCCGCCTGAAATATGTCTATTCCCATCAAAAATAGCCCGAACCTCATCTGCATAGAGGCAGATGCGTAGCGGTTTTCCATGCATGTCGGGAATTCGTTTCGGGAACAAGTCGAGCAGCGTCGGAATATTAGAATTTGTGTTCAGTTTAATCAGAAATTGATGCATAAATGGATTGTATCGGTATATCTGCAGCTTATCATGACGCCAAAATATGATGACTACATTAAGCACCCAAATGCGCCAGAACTGCTTAAAACTATCCTTCAACCATTCATCGGTAATGGAGTTTGAGTCTTGGATAATAAGAATTACATGGGATAGATGTTTTGCGGCAGACTTCTTTTTTAAAATTGAATGTTCGATTGGTTGTGAGGCGTCACGCTGCACCATAGCTAGGAACACAAGAATGCCATCATCGTTTATTATCTCAAGTGGGCCGACTTTGAACCGGCTTCTGTAATGAATGCAAAATTTTACTAGACTTCAAAATAATATTCAGAATATTTAACAGCAGAAGCCCAACTTACCTCAGTGATATGTATGAGGTTCCACATTCATTTATCTTTTGCAGTATCTGACTTGGATAACTCAAGGAAGTATCATTTTCAAAGTAGACATACACCACCTTTGCATCAAAACGGCATAAAATCTCACTTACGCAATCTATTAACCTCAATGGTAGAGTCAAATCGGCAATAATTTCACTATTAGCTGAGCCATTTGAAAAATAGCTAATCAAAACTATTCCAAAAACTACTCTTAATGCTGTCATTCTCTGCACAGTAAATATCTATAACTGCTGTCCAACTTACTGGCGACATTCAATTTATAAGCACTTACAGATGTCATTGTGTGCTTATCGGGGAAACAAATCGAAGACGAATTGCACATATCGGAAATCAAACTAATTTCTTTAATGAATCCGCAACACTTGATTACACCAAGTGCTTGTGTGACTATGATTGGCATTAAAAAAGTACTACACCAGTCTAGGCAAATATTGTTTCGTTAGAGATAAATGTTGTCATAACATACAATAAAACCTTGAAAAAAAAATAGAAGCATGAAACCGCTTTTAGGAAAGTTTTACGGGTGGATGGAGTAAATTTTTATGGAAAACGAATGCTTTTTTAATTACATTTACTTCGAATTTTTCAATATTTAACGAGTATATTAACAAGCATGTACAAGTCCTATGCCCCCCTCGCATGTTGCGGTGTGTTCTAATATTTTTTTTAAGCTTGGGTTATTTATTGAACTTCTACAACTATCGAATTGAATTTGTCAAAATTTCAGACTAATTGCGATGCTGATCGTCGTAAGGCAGCTGATATACGCGAATTAAGAGACTCTTATGAAATCCGATTGACTCAATTAACAAAGTCTGCCAAAACTGAAATATCCCGATTGGTAAGTTAATAGCAACCAGTTTTTTAGAGCTTCAAGAAAATAGTAGCATTTAATTCGACGATATTGCATGAGTGGGCGTATCACCTCCCACATACATAAAAAACATGATTTTAAGTGAATTATTGTAGCAATTATTATGAAATAAGGTGTCTCTGGACTAAAAGTTTTAAAAATAGCATCAGCGGGCACAAAAAATACAAGTAAAATACCTTAAATATTGTCTTTCGTTAGTTATGTCAGCAATCATAGTGAAATTTGGTATGAGTAAATGAATTTGATTGTAAAAAGCTCCTACTGGATTTTAGCAGTTTAATTTCTTTCAAAATAATGAAACCGATCAGTGAATTATTGGAATTATTGAAAACACTCCTTTACAGAAAGTCCGTTTTGTAGTGCTTTGAGTAACAGGGAAAGGAATGCATAAAGCTATTTAATGATATCGGTCATTCTTTTAATAAACGCACACTTTGTTTATTTTAACGTTTTTGAACATTTTTTGAAACCAAATATCTCAAAAACTATAGGAAATAGGATGAAAAACCATTTCATCATTTTTGTTTAGAAATACCATAAATTTATAAAAAAAGTTAAATAAACTTGTTTAAACATTATTTTTTTTAATTAAAAAAATATTTCTCAAAAAAAAAAAAAAATAGGTTGAATTTTATGTTGAGAAAACATGACGCGCGTCATCAGTAAAAAAATCGTAGTTTCCAAAGTTATGGCGGGAATTTCGATATGAAAGCACATGCATAAACATATAACATATAAAAAAATCAAAAAAACAAAAGGTGTTATATTGAAAATATTTTGAGAAAAGTTTTTTTAATTAAAAATATTAATGTTTAAACAAATTTATTTAAATTTTTTTAAATTTTTTTATAAAGTTATAGTATTTCTAAACAAAAATCATTTAATGGTTTTTCAAAAATGTTCAAAAACGTCAAAAAATACAAAGTGTGCGTTTAATAAAAGAATAACCGATATATATGTACTAAGCATACTGAACATTAACATGCCGTACCAAATTATTGGATACGCAAAAATATATTCTGAAAATAAAAAATAAAATATATGTATCATGAAATTTTCCAATTTGTTCGGATGGAACCACAGACATTTCTGATACTTGAGAATTAATTTATCTATGTATGTAAATACAGTTGGCAATTATTTCAGTACCTTTGAAGCGATATTTAGAATCATTTGATGGGTATGTTAGTGGATAATATGTACAGGGAACTTCTGGTTTTCTTAAGTGTGGCAACTTTAATGTAATTTGTATTATGACAGAAAATTAGTTTTATGTCTCCGGTTAAGGAAATGGGTCGATATACGCTTGAACAACGTTCGGAAATGATAAAAATTCACTTGCAAATGGTGAATATGTCACGGAAATTGTAAGAAAGTTACGTTTCAGATTCGGTAGAAATAAACCCCCTTCCACGCAATTTGTGCATCAATATGTGAGACGTGTGTGTGAAACTGGATCTTTACTAGATAAAACATCGTGTTCTCGTACTTGTACAGTGCGCACAATCGAAAACGTTTATGCTGTTGCTCAGAGTGCTCGACGGTATCATTGGGCCATTTTTATTTGAATATAAGGAAGGAAGATGCGTTTCAGTGAATGGTGAGCGCCACTGATTATTTCCTGCCTATTTCCGTTGATGTCCGTTGGAATATCATTTGTGGAGAACCGTTAAAGATAAGTGTTACGCTAACCATCCAGCAACGATTGATTCTCTTAATGACAAAATGGGTGCAGCCATCGGTCAAATGCAGCTCCTTGCAGTCGAAAATGTACTGAGAAATTGGGTTCATCGTAGGGGCTACTGCAAGGCTAGCCGAGGAAGTCATTTAAATAAAATAGTGTTCCATAATTAACCGAAAGAGTTCTACTGTCGAACATTTCAAATTGTAAGTGGTCCACCCTATGGTAAATACGAGTATATGCACGGTAATTTTTTTCGGAATTTTTAGTTACGAATATCATAGATTTTGATACCTTTCAGAAATTTAGTTATACATATGTTCATATATTTATACGTTTCCAAAAAATTTGTGCTTTCAGTTGTAGAATAGTTTAGTTTTAATTCTGTTAAGCATACATATACAAGGAGTGGAATCTGGAAGTCGTCAATCTCCGAGCATGGAAGTTTTCAATAAAATTTTAATCAAAGATGCAAAATAGAAAAAAAGTACAGGCTTGACCCCTACGAAAAAAAGTTAAATATTAGTTTGTAAACGTCCCTGGATTAGTTTGTAAACGTCCATCAATCAGGTACTTAATATAACAAAACCAGTGAGTGGATTAGGGAAAACTCACTGTGGATTGCTTTCTATCCGACACGTTTTATATTTTTAATTAAAGAAAGTGTCTGAAATCGGAATCAAATCCGTGGGCTTCTAGGTTGCAAGCGCAATACACTGCCGGGGTTAAAAGTGATAAAATAAAACTTTAAACACAAAATATTCCTCTGATTCCACTGTCTTAGCAGCTTAGCAGCAAAATGTGAGTTTTGATTCTTAAACTTTCATTTAAACTGCTATGTTTTGACAGAGTTTTATTTTGCAGCCAAATACAAACGTCTCGAAAATCTAATTGTTTTTTTTTTTTTAGCTAGAGGAATTAAAAACCAAAGAACGTAGTATTGGACAATTAAACAAAGAATTGCAACTACAAAATAGCAGAAATGCAACGAACACAAACACGACTTATAAAACGAAAAATAAACCGCAACAAAAGCAACCAGAAAAGAAACAAAGCTTGAATAAAATAAGGAAAAATACAAACGAATCAAATAACAATAGCCAACATATGATGAAGGATATTAATGCGGTTCAAAATCCAAATGAGGTAAGTAAATAATACAAAATTTGTACGTATTTTTTAAGTTTCACAATGGCAGGCGTTTTGCTAGAATTTTTTTAATTATTAAATTGAGTCGTTCAGTTGTTGAACTTAGTGCTGAATTTTCAAATATATTAGCTTACAAGGACTTTGTCCAAAAGCTCGATTTGTTTAACAAAATGCAATTCAACGAGAACTGTCCTGTCTTTTTTGTTCGAAAATTTTGATTCTTCAAATCTATTGCAGTTTCGTGTTTCTATGTCAAAAAACTGTAATTTCAGAAGAAGGCCTGAAATGCCGCAACGCCTTTTTCCAAAAATTACATCAAACGTTAATTTTTATCTAGGAAGTATTTAATTTGTGCTTGAACTTCGAAAGAAGGATTTCAGATTGTACCCTTCCAGAACAATATGTTCAGTACACCTTCGTAGTTTAACGTTTCCTGTTTATGTGAAAAGTAAAAATTTCTGTAGTCTATCGATATGTGCTCTTTATGAATTTTAGATTGCAAAAGTCGATTTTGGTGCCACATTAGAGTTCCAATCCAATCCTAAGACGCGACTGATATTTGCAGAATCATTTCTTTTCTTAAAATATTTTAACATTCTTCAAGGGAGCTTTGACATGCAATTTGAGATTAGTGTTGTCGACCGTCTCTAACAATAAGTTAGGGTGCATTAAAAATCGGCCACCTTGAAAGCGATTTCATCTTTAAAAGAAGCATGGAATCTAATATATTATTGCAAAAATTTAAAATATTTATGTTCAAAATGCTAATTTTACTGTTTTAGAAGAGTTAAAACTTCTGCTATCTGCTTAGTGAGAAAATAAATTCACTCTTGCAGGGCTTTAGTGTCTAATGCTTTTCACTCACGAATGCTCATTTCTTACTTTTTCTCACTCAAGCGAATTCTGATATACCCTGAGTTATTACAACTTCTGTAACTGCATCAATCAGTACGTATACTAGATTACTGTTTTGTCTGTCTATTCCCTTTTCGACATACCTATCTTCTTTTGTTCAAACCTTCACGGTCCATTGGACAAAATTCGATAACTTTTTGTCCAGAGATTGTCCAAGTAATTCTTAATTTTTGTAAAGATTTTGGTTACACTACATCAAATAACTCTATCAATATAGCGTTTCTAATACTTTATTTATATGGGCGGTAGGCGAACCTTGTTCAAAGGTGCAGCCTACGTACCTAATTTCATTTTTTATTTTGCTTAGTTTTCCCGTTATCGTGATGTCCACAGACAGTATATATAAAGTAAAGTATATTTAATTTTCTGAAACTATTTTATACAAATTCAGGATCAATAAATAGAAAAACTTCCTGTATCACTCAAGACTAGTTTAAGAGTCTCATGTAATTACTATTGTGATCTTATTGAAAAAATATTGCAGTCTAGTGCAACGTAGTAGTCGGTGTCTGATTTTCAAAAAAAGGATGCATTAGAACCTTTTTTTACAAAAATTCATGAACATTGTTTCAATAGTAGCTTTATACTACAATTTCACCCAATAAAGCAAGTTATTATTGCAAATTAATTAATTTCTTCATTTGAACAAATACATAAATAGTCCAGTCGTCATTTTATCGCATATTTTTGAAAACCCTGTATATGATATCTTAATAGTTCTGTAAGTTGGCATCTCTACTGCTGTTTAGCATTCGAGTAAAAATCTCACCTGCATTCGCAAAGAGAACATAATAAATATTTTTGGTAAGTTACGTGAGAGTACAACAGTGGAAAATAATGTATATTTTAGAAGCCGGTTTAGTATGACGTTTTGAAAGAGCGGCTTAAACTTGTTTATATTCGCGCTGCTCTTTGGTTCATACATGTTTTCAACTTTTAATGGTTTAGTTGGATTTCAACTACGCTAAGGTGCGCGTGCGTGGTGCGGTGAAAGAAGATATGTAAAGTGAATTTCTTTTTATATAAAAATTAATAATATAAAGTAATTTAAAAAAATATTTTGGTTTAAAATTTTAAGGAAAAAACGAAACGGATTTTTTAAAAAACGTGATCGGATATTATAACCAAATAACTCAGTAATTTGTCTCCTCGATGTGTCACACTCGACTGATTCACTTACTGCATTGTGCAAATAGTTTAAGCACATTTTCCTATTGCTGTAATCAATGGAGTAAATTCTTTGTGTTATGGTTCATTCTATAATTTTTTTCGAAACTTCTATATAAATTGTGAACTTTGTCATCTATTTACATATACGAGTAAAGCCTGCGCTTAAAAAATATTACAGTGAAATATTTCTGCACCTTGATAATTTGCAGCACCAACTTCCATTTTGAGTGATACACCTAATGAAATGGCTAAACGTTTTCTATAAGTGCACCGCAACAAATTAAAAATCAATTGTAATCGTAGAAAAGTAGAAAGAAGGTATGAAAAACTTTAACGTTTTATAAAATTAAGTTTTATTTTAGTCAATGAAAACAGTTTTCTTTCGAACCCATCGAACAGATTTTGATTAGTACTTTATACCTTTTTCGAAATTGTGCATTATTTTTTCTTGGCTCTCATTATTGTTGGGCGAGTGGCTTAGCACCCGGGAATTTTTACTTACTGCGCTGACAAGCACATACAGTAATTCTATCATTATTGAATTTTCTGAAATGTTTTGTTTCTACAACATTAATATTTCGTTTTTATTTTATTTTTTATTTATTTCTTCAGCCAAATAGGTCTGAAACTTGCTTAAAGGTCAAATCTTGTATTCTTCGAAAATGCTGACTCGGCTTGCCATCTCCCAGATACAATTTATTAAACATAGTGCCGATTCTTTCTTTAGATTTTGCATAAATTAGTGAGTCTTTTTTTATACAATGTATATATCGTATATATCGGAGAAAAAACCTTTAAAATCTCAAATAAAGAAGTTTTTTAGATGTGATTCCCAAAATTTTTAGTGGATCAGCTCGAAGAGCTTATGACGTAAACAAGAAATTCCCTGTTTTGAATTCCATTATTATAGCCCCTGTGACTATCTATAATATGACGTCATCTGTTTCGAAATCGATACAGCCGTAACAGAATTATGGACATAAATGTAAACCTGGATTTACGCCTACCATTCTTTTCCTTATATACTCGCCTTCCTGGGGGATTAGAGAGACTTTGCATGCATGTTTTAGCTTAGGCCATTACTGTTTTAAAAATTTTTGCTCGGCAACAGAAAACCAAACTTCTTGTTTTCTCACCAAATTTTGAAATATTTAGCAGCTTGTATGATTTTGCCATGTAGTTCTGTTTCAGATTTAGATATCCTATATCCTTCTTGTTTTCTCACCAAATTTTGAAATATTTAGCAGCTTGTATGATTTTGCCATGTAGTTCTGTTTCAGATTTAGATATCCTATCAGGAACTCTATTGTTGAGCTACATATTTTATTGAGCAAATCAGTTCAGATGTAGCCCATTTTTTCTTTTTGTTTATCTGTCAGTGTAATTTTTTTGGTGTTTGACACACACAAGTTATTGCAGTGATTAGCTCAACAAAATTGCTATAGAAACTGTTTTCAGTTCGAACACACAACTGAAGAAATATTTGTTTTTAGGAAAGTTGCCGTCCAGAATTATGATGAGTGTTAATTCATATTCAAGTAGTGTAGTGATCTAGATTTGTTTCAATTAGCGCTTTTTACACGCGAAGCAAGCGATCAGCCTTGGTTCCTGATGTTGACAAATTAAATCTCTGCTGAATAAATTCCGCAGATATTTCGGCATGAATGTTGTAGTTCCAGGTCACCAGTTTTAGCGTTTAACCAATCAAAAGAATTTTATTTAATTATTTTTTTCTCAATCAAAATCAAAACGACAAATTGGAAGATAAATTCTAATTTTGAAAAACTACTACTCAAGATCGATAAAATTGTCAACCATTCATATTCATCATTTTCCATGGAAAAGAATTGAAAATTTAAAAAAAAAATTCTTTTGGGCCTTAAAAATAGTAAAAAATATTTTAAATTATAATTTTGTTTTATGGGTTTTTGAGGTTTTTTCGACTATAAAGCTCACCAAAAAACAATAAATAAAAAAACATTTATATTTGTTGTGTTATTCACCGTTTTTCATGAAAAAAAAAAATTAAAAAACTCTTTTGGGCCTAAAAATTAATGAAAAAGAATTTTTATATATTTTTGCTTTATGGGTTTTGAAAGTATTTTTGATTACAAAGTTCTCAAAGAAAAGCAAAATAAAAAAATTTAAATTTTTAACAACTCGCAGTTTTTCCTAAAACGCATTTTTATCAATATTATCGGTAAAAGCGTTTACCTTAAAATGGCCATAAGACGAGTAAGTGATTAGGTACAACTTTGCGGATCATGTTTTTGGAATCTCCGAACACTAAATAATAAATGTGCATTGTGCATCAGATTTGGTTGACAATTTTTGCGATTTTGATTTTGCTTGAAACGAACCATGGCGGTCGCGGATTATGTATTTGGAATCTCAAGACACTATATACTAATTGTGCATTGTCAGATTTGGTTGACAATTTGATCGATCTTGATCTTGCTTCAAGCGTACCATGTGCGTGCGTATCAATAAAACGAAAATGGGACGGTGGTGAGAATAGAGCTACACCGCAGCCTAAATGGGTTCCTAATAATATAGCATTTCATTCATATTTTAAACTCAAAACTACTATTAGTTAACAACTTTTTTCTGTTTCGTTTTGAAATATTTAGCTATCCAACAGTTTTTTGTTTATTTTAATTTATTTATTCTGTTTTTCATAATCTGGTTTCAGCTTCTATTAAGAAAAAGTTTAATTTTTGCATACGCTTTTAAATTGCTTTTCTTTGTTCGAAGTTGAAGTTCAACAAATCATTCGCAAAGCAGGAATGTTGTAAAGTTGTTTTTATCGTTTGAGTTTGCATTTATATTGCTGCTTTACACTTGCAGCTGTTTGCAATTTCATTTGTTTTGTTTACAAACAGTTGTTACTGATAAAAAAATTCCGAATTGTCATTTAAATCATCTGCGAAGAAGAAAAAGACGACTCAAAAATATAGTCAGCGTTGCTTGAAAATGACATCGGAACGTGTTGTTTTACTCTCGCTATTTTTTATCGTGCTCTTTATTTTTGTGAGTTAAAATACTTGCAAAATTTTCTTGATACCTCAAAAACTTTCTATCTTTGTGTAAATATCAAACAAAGGTCCTCACTTTTCACATTCAAAATCTCTAGCAAAATGAGATATATTGCACTAAAGCTTTCAAAATTTACATTCAAAGTTACTATGTACATCGATTTAAACTTTTATATGCCAAAGAAATTCGTGTACGGTAAATTATTGGTTAAAAAATCTTTTTCTCATTTTTGAAAGTATTTGTAGGAAAACTTTGATAATGTTATGTATGACAGTATATTTCAGTCCATTGTATCCCGGTAAAGCATAAAGATGAATACTTTTTTTGCTAATTTTTCTATGTCCGTTCATATCAGAGCATTCTCGCGGTTTATAGATGGCCAAAGGAGCAACACGATGTCTTTTGCACCCGAAACTACGCCGAAACAGACTAGTCTGGTCCGATTTGTTTCAGATCAGATGTTTCTTAGGTATTATATTCTAGTTTTGCTGCCTTATTTTTTAATAATATGAAGAAAAAATTAATCGTTTTTTAGAAAAGCAGGAACTAAACTGTAGCTCAATCAAATCTCTAATTATGACCCTACCCAAAAAATATAAACAAAAAAGATCCAGGTCGTGTTGTCAATAATGTTCATTAAAATTGGAACTCGATTTCCTAAAAGTGCTAACTCGGCGTGTACGTAAAAACTACTCTCCGGTGACGATATATAACTCAAGATCGATTATCAAGCCAAAAGGTTCGAAAAACACTTATTTTTTGTAACTACAATATATTCGTATTTTATTTGTGTATATAAAAAAAAACATGTAAAACGTATAGACCTACATATGTACATATGAAATAATATACAAATATATGAATTATGAAATAAACCTGATTCGGTAACCACTCTGTTCGCGTTCTTAGCTTGTAAATATAATTTGTTAAATTTGTATCATTTGAATGGGAACAAAATAAAAACAGTTAATCATTTTTGCCCCTAAGTCGCTTATACTTATAAAGGCACGTGCTTTTTCTTTTAATAAAGTTGGATTTTCATATTTTTCGCAGGCGAAATTTTTCCTAATCGGCTTAAAAACAGCACATAGCAAAATTAAAAAAGTTAAGAAAAAACTCATAATGGTTGTTTAGTAATGATGGGGTTTTGGTCTTAGTTATGTTTTTATTTTATATTGAAAGTATTACTTAGTTCTTTGTCATTTTGCTTCTTCTTTCTTACATGTTTATCTTTTACTCTTTCGTTTTTGGCAAATATTTATTGTTTTTTTATTTGATAACTTGGATTTTTGCGTAAGTCAGGGAAAAATGAATGTGTGCGTTTTTACATGCAAATCACGTTCGTCACGTCGTTCGCCTTCGTAGAAATTCAATGTTTTTAATAACATGCGTATCAAAATGTCTTGATTCCTTTCTTAAGCTGGCAAGAGCTGCATTTAAAATTTTAGTGCAGCTTGTGCACATGTTCATTTGATGTGATTTAAATGAGGCTGATTTATCTTTTTGTTATGGGTCAAATTTATGATTTAATCTTATTTTGAAAAATTTCTTTTTCGGAGGATTATTTACCAGTTATTTTCGAAATTGCACTAACATGAAGTCAATTTTTTCGCCGACGTTTCGTCGCTTATTTGGCGACTTTTTCAATGCAATTTATTTCTAAGACACATATAAAAATTATTAACATTAAAACATAAATTGTTACAATAGATTTATGACTTTAACAAAAATAAATTATTTTAAATTAACTTACAATTGACTATTATGACATTAATGCAAATTTCCAAAAAAAAATTTTTATGCAAATTTCCATAAAAATGTTTTAATAAATAATCCAAAATTTTTTCATTTTGAAATTTTTAATGCAAATTTCCAAAAATATTAAAAAGTGCAATTTGGAAATTTACTGGTCAATGATCCTCTGAAAAATAAATTTTTCAAAATAAAATTAAGGCTGATTTACAATTATGCCTCCGAATGTTTAAGATACAGCCAAAGTCAAACACAATTGTTTTTATTTTTGCATTGATATAGGTACATATGTATATATATTTCCTTAGAGAAAATACATCGCATTGTGTATTAACAAAAGAAGAAAACAAAAATATTCACTAAGGGTATTCGAAGGGAGCAAATAAATAAATATTTTTGGCCTCGCACATCGCGCGTAAGTCTTAAATTTTTATTAAAGATGTATTTTTTCCGCCACATACAGACGCAAATACTGTTTCTTATATTCGGGCCCCTAATTAGGAACGATTCATACATATCAGTTCAAATTATTGTATCTTTTCATATGAATAACTTACTACATCAAAAAAATCCTTTTGCAGTTTTATATTAGAAGGCTCCCTCATTCTTTTTTCAACAAAATCTTTACCAATTTTTTATCTGTTTAAACACACGGTGCCTTTTTATGATATCAGAAAGAAAACCAGCCGTGCACATAATTAAGAACGGTCTGTGTTGTCAGTCAGTAAAATCACAAATTGATTTGAATGTGTTTTACTACCAATAATTTATTGTAGACAATTAATTTATTTTATTAAAAGTTTCAAACAAAAAATAAAACATAAGAAAAAATAAATTTATTGTAGACAATTAATTTATTTTAATAAAAGTTTCAAACAAAAAATAAAACATAAGAAAAAATAAATCCAGTGACTCCAAAGCTTGCGAATCAAATTTGAATCTTTTTGATCAAAAAAACTCTTATAGTGATATCGCTAAAGTTGTAATCTATTTAAAAACGATGGTTTTTAATGCTATTCACCATTTTCGAAAGCATTCAACAGCAAAACATATACCCCGAAAACGTAAACCTCGTATAACGACTGAAAAAGGAGAAAATGCTTGTTTTTGAGTCCAAAAAACTTCCGCACAAATCCAAAGATCCAACTCACGGATTTTTTTCTCTGAAATATCGTAAATTGAAATCTATGTATTACACAAGCCTACGTACAAATCTACATAAATGCCAGTATGAGAGAATAACTTGAAAATTTCAATTTATGGTTAGTATTTCGGAGAAAATAGATATCAATATAATTCATAGTGAGGTTTGAAGGAGAAAACTAATGCGTACAAATGCCGTAGCAAATTTTGATGAGGAAAACCAATAACGCCCGAATATAAGAAACGGTACATGTTAAAAAAAGACCCCGAGCTATTTTTATTTCTTTTGCAGGAATATGGTCAGTGAGGTACATTTAATACGTAGCGCCATTATTTTTTGGAGGAATGCAACTTTAGGGTTGAAACCTTTTCCAGCCAACTGTGGTGACATGGTGCTCTCTGAATTCCTTTCAGAAGGAGGACCGTCTTCCTGCCATAAACAGCATCATAAATACTTAATGTATCAGAATATTTTTTGCATCTACATAAGAGTCAAGTCCACCCTAACTTCTTAGTGGCCAATGCATGGTAACTGCGCCGAAAGTCACATAAAGCATATTCAAGCGTCTTATCATGCTGCTTGAGAAATTTTCGATGCTTGCTAGCTAAAAGTAGATTAGAATCTTTTCAAAGCGATTAAAAAACATCATAAACCGAATATTCATAAACTCGTATGCCCGAACAATAGCCTCCTCCCTATTCTAAAAGGGCAAATAGTGTCTAACTAAAAGTGTAAGCAAAACTGAATAGCCGATTGAAGTTTTCAACACAATGGTGGGACCTTTGAATTCTGCCGTCACTTGACGTTCAGGGTGAAAAATAGATCACTTAAAAATTGGCTAAGGGTTGTGTTTGAGGTAGCGTCAACCAAAAATATACTGATGAGATTTTAAGAATCGAAACATACCATATCTCTATATTCTAGAGCAGCTGTTTTTTTTTCTTTGTTATCAAAGTTTGTTGAATAAAACGTATACGCATCGCTGCTTAGTGGCTGTAAGTTAAATTATCATTTAATTATTATAAATAAATAATAATAACAATAAATTAAACATGTGGTCACACAATGCGAAGCAAAGCCTAATTGCTATAAATTTGGAGAAACTTTGCTTTTTGTTCCTAAGCGTGGCTTTCTGCGCTTTAATTTTTTCATTGTTTACATTTTTGTCATTCTCGACTAACAAAAGCTATGAAAATTGGATTAAGATGCCGTCATATTGCAACAAAACTCTCCTTTTTATTGTGCGCTCATGTGGATCCAATTGATATTCATTTGAAATCGATTTTCTTTCTGTGAAAAATTTAAAAAAAGATAAAATTCGAATATCATTGAAGTAAGATCCAAATATATTAAATGCACAGTTGTCTTTTGGGCTACTTCTAAAATTTTACTAGAAGTCTTTGCATATAAGACAAGTCTGGCTGATTCGTTTTAGCTTTGTTTTTTTTAAGTTTTGTTTACCGAACTGAAATTAAATGAAACCCTACCCTAGTATGCGAAGAAAGTAAGTTGTTAGTACAAAAAAAAAGGTTGAGAACCGTAACGAAACTTTTGGGATAGGTGCATTATTTGCATAATTTTACTTATTACTTATTTATACTCGTATATTATTTACTTATTTTAAACTTGATTGTAAAATATCAAACAGAACACAATTCAAAAAAAAAAATAAATTTTAAAGTACAAGTTTTTAGATCACATTACAGACATTACGTAGATCAAAAAGTGATAATAATGTAACAGTTTTGCTGTGCAATCAGTTTTAGATCATTAGGTATAACAAAATGTGATTTTTGGAAATATTTTTTGTTATTCTTTATCAGTTATTACTTATAATCACTTTTTGGTAGTCAAAACTGACTCGTATAGGAGATTTAAAAAAAAATCATCTAAATGCTAGCTAATATATTATTAAATAAAGTGCTTAAAGTACAAAATTTTCGAGTAAGAAAAAATTTGATTAATAATTTGTAGATATTTTGCTACGCCATTTTTTGGTATTTGCCAATTGACTTTCTTCTTCATACCTACAAGTTTTCCATTGAGTTTTTGTAGTAAGTCAGTTCTTTTCTAACGCTTTCTAAAAAAGTTTTAATAGGAGTACTGGTAATTTCATTTTAACACCTATATTACCACAATTTGTTGTTTTTTGATAGTATATATGTACATCTTTGTTGTTGATTTCTCCTAATTAAAAACATGCAAATATTTTTAAAAAATTATTAATTTCTCCTTATTAAACAAATCAAAAATACGCATTTTGATATGTTAAAAAAAATAAAAATCAGTTAATCATTTGATTATATGTTCATATAGTTTTAAAAGTATAATCATAGGAAATAGTTTTCACTTTTACTTTTTGGCATTGTATTAGACAAATTCTTTGCTTAGTTGGTAAGTTCAAGCTTAATTCAACATTAATATAGTTTTTCTATATCCATATGTGTGTGTAAAGCCCAATTTTCGATCAATGATTTTGAGAAAACCATCAGATTTCAATGAAATTAAATTCATTTGCTTAAAATAGTCATTACTCATAATCCGCAAAGTGTGAAGAGTTGTGACGACTAGCGCGTTATTAAATAATTAAAAGCTATCAAGTATAACTTTTTACAACTTTAACCCCAAAAAAAGATAATTGACGACTTAATTTGCATAGCAAGGTACAAAGCAAATAAAAAAAATATGTGGTAAGAGTGGTTTTGTGCGCTCTTTGAATAACAGACATTGTACCATCCGGGCTTAAGGCAAATATTATATTACATAGCACCAAAAGAGACAATTTATCGTATCAAGCAAATAATTTTGATTCACCTTACATCAACGAAACATTGAAAATTCGTTTATTTTTACCGCTTAGATGTTAGTTACAATAAGAAAAAAAAACTCGGCTGAAGTTGTTTCATTGCCCTTAGTTGCACAGAATCTGAGTTCCTTGTTCCTTTAATATTTTGTTTCCTTGCAGTTTAGTTAATTTTTAACAATCGTTCGATTTTAATGCTACTACAAGAAGTTGGGCTATAAGCTGTGGCCTACAAAAAGCTTCATATATAAAATGCGTTTGTCCAAAATCTTCCCACGCTTTTCCTTTCAGTTTTCGCACTGCATCGCTGCAAATAAAATGCATCTGGTCAGAGAAAAAATCTTGATGTCTCAAAAGCTTCCACATACAGTGTGGGTCACATTTGCATGCGCCATAAATTAAATTTTACCAATTTTTATAAAATGCTTTTCTACTTTGCCTACACATAGTGACTCGTAGTTATTTTTTGAACATACTCCTAATAGCAGCTAGTAGTAGAGAAAAACAAGTAATTATGAAAGGACTTTTTCGTGGATACGATTCTGAAATCGAAACTTCCATCACGTCGCAATTCTAATTTAAGAAAATACGACGTTATAGATATTTGTAATAGGGGTTAATTGCTAGCTTGCAACTTAATCCATAAAGTTCTGAAACAGTAAGATCATGTCACAAAACGCAGGAGTACATTTTGTCTTAGCGTTATGACGTGGTGGAGAAATAACTCCGTAATCTACGGAAAAAACCTCTCAGAAGCAACTGCATTTGCTCTTGAAAGAAATCGTTTCTTATAAATAAAACTAAATTGCAAAAATTATTTTTATGTTCTTGAGACAAAATCGTTTTCGACTAGTGCTATAAGTGTTTTATTAATAAAACCAAATTGAAAAAAAAGTTTTTGTATAAAAATTGGACACAAAATAATTTACGCCACGCTTCGAGAAATCGAAAGCTTTAGCTTGAACCAACCACATTCTACCACTGAAAATAAGTAAAACTGACAAATTGCATCACCTTGACTTACTAAAAATTAATTTAATATTCAAATTTTGTATTATAATTTATTCATAAAACAAATACGATTTTTCCCACAATTTTGTATGCAATCATCACACATTCAATTTAATGCTGAAGATTATTATTTGGGAGTAGAAACGTCATATTACATACATAACCGTCCTAGTTGACATAATAACGTAATATCAATCAACAAACGGTTTTTAGGCTTTCAGCCGCTAACTATGACTTGATTGTGTGTGTTAGAAGTTGCATTTTAAATATTCAAATGTTTTTAAACATTTATGCACATGCTCGTATCTTTGTGTAAAATTGGCCTACAGGCGCTTTTAAACCGGTTTTGTTTTAGTTGTCATAATTTGTTTTATAGGTGAATACTTTTAGAGTTCAATAAATTTTATTTTCCACTGCCAATGATCAGGTGCTTTTGCTTTGTTTTTTTTTTTTTGTTTTTGTTGTTTATCAATGCAGTTACGCTGATATTTTCGTCAACGATCCAAGATTTGCATTGCATCAAGCCGTTTAGATTTTCATTGAAAATCGTATCTTTGTTTTCTTCAACTTTTTAAATTCATTGCCAACAGTCCACGGTGATTGCCACAAATATACAGCAACAGCAACGAAATCTGCAAATCAAAAATAAAAAAACAAAAAAAATCGAATCGGCAAGAAAAGTAAAAGTTGCTTTGAAAGCTTGTCTGGTAAGCACTCGCGTAAGTTCAAGCGTAGATAATCGGTTTAATTTTCGGTGCTCATCGCTGGCAGGCTGCGATTGGCATGTTGTTTTGCTATTGTTGAAGATGATGGATCAAATGTCATTAATAAAATGTGATGAAAATTGATGACGAAAGAAACGACTTAATTGGCGTTGCATGACACACAAAGTCACTGAAAGCGCCAAACTGCAAGTTTTTGTCTAACCAATAGTTACTCTGTTAAGCTCGAGTTGTATAAGATCTTTCAACAGCCTTAATGGGTCAGATCAGTTCTTTAACTTACAATAAATTGAAGCAAGCTCTTTTGTGTAATAGAAGAACTCCGCACAGTTTGTCTGCAATAACTCTATTCGGTATATACTAAATTTGAAAATTTTACGTCTTAGGCCATCTCTTTTTCAGATTGGTGTTCGATTAAAAAAATTTGAATCAATACTTTCGCCACAACTCACAGCAATAATAAGTAAAACAATATGTAATTTTTTTCAACACGCAAATCGTAAGGAAATTCAAAAAACACGCACTACCTAAGACTGTGTAATTTTTGCTTGCTTTCAGTCCCGTAATGCTTGTCAGGTTTATATAGGTACTTGCATGATGACAATAAAAAATTAGGGCTCACATTTTTATGCTGTGTTTCTTAAAAAGTGATGTTTGTAACTAACTATCACTAAGTAATGGTAGTTTTTGCATTTCAAGCTAAAAGTAAACCATCATCCTTTTGGTGTAGACACACACTGTATTGAAGCTCAATAAAGTAACAATTACGAAGATGCTTTTATTTTTGCCAATAATGTCTTATATGTTCGCGACTTTAACAATTGTGAAGTAGAATGCACATAGATCACTATTCTCCTCACGGATGAGGAATAATTGAGTCAAGGTTTTTGTCATATAATCGGTGGGTAGTTTGTGTCAAAAAGGATTCCGTCATTGATTTCTTGGTCGTGTGGAATCAACTACACAAAACCTGCGTTTCGAGGAGACTGGCTCCATACGTGATATCTATAAACGTGAAAGACGGTCAGCCTGTCGACAGGCAGTCGGCTGGTTTTCTGTTTACAAAAAAATTATTTTTTAAGTGAAATCTTTATGTTTACCAGAACGTGATACCTTTTTGTTTGTAAGTAAGCGATAATTGTTAAAGAAGATAGTATTGAAAGACTAGTACGAATTGAAAAAATGCAACCCTGTCCCGTCGACGCTCTACGGGAAAAACAGTAATAAATCTAAGTCCATGGGTACTCGTCGACGGGTTACCTGTCGTCCGTCTCAACTTGTGCCATCTCTCATAAAGCGCCCTTTAATTTGATAGCGGGTACCGATATTTTGCACTCTTCTAAATGATCTCTGACCCTAATTTCGTTGCTTTGTGCTACAGTTTTGAAATTATTATATTAGTAAATGAATCTGTTATCGCCATTGTGTGGTGTCAAAAACAATGCCCTTTCGCATAGCTAGAAACGGACTGGGGGTTAACCCCCCGAAGAACCAGTCGACGCCCTCCCCAGAAAAATCAATGAGCAATAAATTATACGTATGTACGTATAATACCAATGTATGTGACGTGGATATAGATATAACAGAGCATATATTTTGTCCAGTCCTTCGAACAGCGGATGATGTTTTCAAAATGCCTATAACTATCTCTAATCAACTTATTCAATCTAACCAATTGCCAAGTATAAATCTAAAAATGATTGTGCTAGAATTTTGTCGTCCATTAACTCGGAACTTTATTTTATTTAAGATTATAATTTATTTTGGTAGCAGCATTGTCTTTTGCACTGAAAGACTCTCAGTAGCGCTTTAAATCAACAATTCAATTACTGATGTTACTGATGACTCGCATTTCTAACATGGTTTCGGTTCTAACACTTTACATAAGTCAAATGCTGTGTTTGCGCAAGCAATAAAATAAATACTTTCTCTATAATTTGCAACACTATTGCAAAAATGTTTTTGTTTTTCATATTGTTATAATAGAGCCTTGTGAAACATCAACTTAAGGGTTATGTTGCGTTGTCACTGTCGTTACTGCTTTTGTTATATGTGAGCCTTATAAGTAGTTGTTTAATACTTATAATCTGCTCGCTTTATATGGCGCTCCATAAATAAGTCTGTCGTAGAGAGTGAAATGTATTTTCCTTGCAAACGGTGGATTTTTATTATAACCCTTATAAAAGTCCGAACTTGTGGTATGTCTGCATCTGGTTTTTCTTTATAATTCCTAAATTGTTGGGCTTACAACAAAAATTTCGTATACTTAGAGCAGACTATAAATTTTGTTGATGTATGTATTATACAATATATCTATGTCTCATATAACATTAATATTAACTACCATTGTGTGTGTCATAATTCAAACTTCATTAAATTGCAATTAAAAATCAAAAACAAATCAATGCATTATCGCCGCCGTTTTAAAATTGCGTATCGCATCCACTTAATCGTCAGGAGAGGAGGGATACAAATTTGTGTTGGCCGAAGTGAGGAGTGAGCAACATGCTGCTAGCTCATAAAATTGTATAAAAACTTCAGCAACCAGATACAAGAAGAACTGCTCTAATCATGTTGTGTTCCACATTTATGACAGATTTTAGAAAAAAGGAAAAACTGGCAACACCACTTTGGGAAAGATTAAGCTCTATTGCAACAGAGCTGTTGTCAGTTTTGCTGTTTATACTTGCTCATTAATTGTGCGTTTAAATTTTTTTCTGCATGCAGCAAATGTATAAATTTGTGACGTTTTTATGTAACAGTCGATCAAACGTGATGATCGCGCATTAGTTTTTATGATGACTGCAATGCGAGTAGTATCTGTTAACCACGCCCGACTTCAGTTAGGTCAGATGCCGTTGAATATTGTAAATTTTTTATAATAAAAAGTAATTTTTCAAAGTTCTGTCGATTAAATAAATTTGTCATTACACTGATTTATCTGCTCCACAATAATGCGGACTGTAATAATTTGATCAACACATGATTTGTTCGAGCGAAATCGTTCCTGTTATTTCCGGATAAGCGATTTTATTTTTTCACTGGCCCTGGTAAGGAGGATTTTCGTCAAGATCTTGGATGGAAGTCCCCTCTTTTTGGTTTTCTTTAGGAGGCCTATGGCCAGTCTTTAGTCTTCTTCAAATTTGAATAGGAACGGGCTACATAAGTTTAGTGATGAACTCCGAGAAAGCTTTCAACATTTTGGCAACTATACGATCCGTGCCCGCTGCTTTGCTTATAAGAGAGATGACAGCCTTTATTATATCCATTAGTAAAGATGGGCACGAGATCAGTCACTGTATTTTTCCTCAGGTAGAGACATTGTAGGGGGACTATCGATGGTCTCCGAAAAATAGGCTTCTAGCCTGTACAAAGGCCTCTAATTTCTGCGGCTTGTTGAGCTTTGGCTGCGAGACGTTGTAGGTTTCCCTTTTTTACAGGAGACTTCCTCAATTAGAGCTTTATATATATATGAGTCGTCTTGCCTCTGGCTTCTTATTCGCGCTTCATCTCTCGCCAATAAGTTGCCAAAGTCTTTTTATACAAAAAAAAAAAAAAATATATCAGCAAAATATGGCAATTGCACTCCTTTTTTATTTGTAAACGCCCGTCTAATTTTGTTTGATTTTCAAATAAGCTGACCAACGTACAGATGCACACCATTACATTCATTATGCATTTCATATGAATAAAATTAGCTTGACCGATTATCCAATCGGAAGCCCGCCGCAAAGCAATGACAACAACAATACTCAACAAAGTACAAAAAGAAAAGTCTGGTTTGTTACATCTCAAGTTACCAAAGAAACAGATGTATGTATAAACAGCTTGTAAGCAATAAATTGGTTTTCTTCATTTCTTAAGATTTCACATTACGTTCCCGCATAAAAGAAACAAGAAAACTTGCATAACTCGGCTTAATCAAAATCATCCCTACTGCTTGTATAGCTAATGTTCAACCAGTTAATGAGATATCAAGATAGATAATGGAGCCTCACTACACCTGAACTAGTGATCGTGGTTGTAAGATGATCGCCACCATTTTTTGCACTGCACCGCAGGGTTTTTCAATTGAATTCCAATCTGTTACAAAATGCTCTCTAGTTTTTGTTATTATGATTGTTGTTATAAATCTGTTTTGGCACGTTTATTGTTCGAGCCGCGTGTTCATAAATGACGATGCGATCGCCATCACAACATCTAGACGTATTGGTTGCTTAACCAAGTCTTACCTTTATTTTTTTATTACATTTCAATATATAAAAACGGATATAAAATGTGGAAAATATCTTTCAGTTATAGTGTAATTCAGGATCAATCTTCAAAATATAAAAATATGTGTGTACACTAGAGCGATAAAAAAAAATCTATAGCGTTGCACGTCTAGACAAAGCACTTCAAAAGATTTTCATTAATATTGAATATTGGATTAGCGCCACCTGTTTGAAGTCGTTTATTTTTGAAAAAAAAATTGATTTTAAAAATGGTGCATGTTAAAGGGGCTATTAAGTTTTCCAACAGAATAAGGGTGGCTTTCGGGCTGTTTTCGGTCGAAGAATTTTTTTTAATTTTTTTTATTTTCTTTATTTTATTTATTTACGTCTACGGATAATTATCCTTACAGACTTAGCACTAAAAGAATAAACTATACAATAACAGTGAAAAAAATATAAAAATTAATTAATATTTAACAAAGAAATAATGGTACTTTTAAAAACATTATTCGGCATACAAAAATCTAAATCAGTATACGCATACCAGATAAATTTTGAAAATAGAAACGAATTTTTTTAAATTTTGAAGTATTTGAGTAGATAGATGAAGAGTTTTGTGTGTTTATTGGTTTAGCTGTAACAAGTTGTGCTAAAGAGTTAGAATTTTCAAATGTAAATAAAACAAATTTATTTAATTTTTTTCCCCACGTAACTTTTATGAAAAACAATAAGTTAAGATATAATTACAATAAATTACATAAAAACACAACGAAAATACAAACATTGAAGTACGGCACTATACTTTTTTTTATGTTGACAACTAGTCACAAAAACTAGTTTTTCTTATTCTGACCACCATATTGTTGTGATAGTGATTTTTATGAAAATTAACAAAAAGGTTTTACGTTAATTACATATATTCTTTTTTTTTCTAACTAGTGTATAATAACACGGTAATTTACACCGTAATTTTTAAACTGATGCACCGTATTTTACTTCCTAACACCGAGATCTTAAATATTTTCAAAATTAATTTATTTATTTTTCATTCATTTTGAAAAATTGTAGCGCAACAATGGTTTAACTTATGCCAGGCTGATATGATTTACAGTAAATCACTGACTTGTCAAATGTCAACCGCAAAACATAAGCAAATCGGAGATTTTGACAAAGAATGCCACATGGCTTATATTTTCTCATAAAAATGCTTGCTTTACAAATGTAAAAAATATGTTTTCTCTCTTTTAGATAGTACTAAGTCAAACATTGCACTTTCTTCGAGATTTGTGCTCCACAGAGAAAATTATTTTTAACGCCAAATGGGCACATTTTACTGTCGAAATTGTCGCTGCCCAAAACTACTTTGCGAACTGATGTACACAAACTCTTGTTTTTGGCCTCATTAAGAACAGCATTAATTTGGCAGAAGACGGCAAGAAACGTGCAACATGTGTCTAGCAGCATTTGCTGTGTGAACGCATTTGTCTTGATAACGTGTTTTCCCAGTTGCACTTCCCAACAATTTTCAACTTCTTAGACTTTTCCTATTTTTGTTTTTATTCTTGCCTGATGCGTGCGGAATAGAAATACTCGATTCGGCACACATAGTCAATGCCAAATATGGTTTTCTTTTGCAACGTCATATTCGGTCAACGAGCAAAAATCAATAACATTTCAGCTCGTGACTGCCGTATGGGTTTTCACTGAACTTCAAACTTCCCAAAAGCAACAGTCTGTCTGCAACTCGCCATACCTCTTGTTCCTGCCTGCCGAAGTTGTCTGGCTTGCAAAAGAGGTCAGGTTCCGCTCTTAACGTAAAATTTTATGAATGAAACTCTGATTCTTTTCTATATTTGGTTGCAAATGTTTTAGTTTTCAATCAATTCCTTCTTTTTGTATTTAATTTATGAGCTTATAGACAGAAACTTCCTTTTAGAAGTTGAATTTTCTATTTGGTAATGACAGCAACATCGATGCAGCGTCGCCATGCCCATCTTGCACGAATATAGTATCTTGTCTTTGTTTGTGTTGTTCTAAATTTCCCGCTCTACTGATCAATGAAAATGGAAATGGAGAACGTTGTTGTTTTACTGTCCATTGGCCTTTTAAAGACTTTAAAACGGAAATTACTGCAAATTTCAAGCTCTTTAATGTGAGACTTGAAAGCAGATAACTAAAGGCAAAGATTTATTGTCATTTCATGGGCGCAGTAGATAAGGAGAAGGTGGGTGAGTTAGAGCAAGCAGCGGAACATTGTGCTATAAAACGACTTTCGTTTTAAAAAGTTCACAAATTAAAGGAAGAAGCATAGTCAGCCAACACCCTCAATTCAATATTTCAATAATGTCTTGGTTTTGTTTTTTACAACCGGAATATGGTTTATTTTAACATAAATATTAATTTTATATTTGTTTCTCCCAATATTTATTAAAGTTTTTTGTGTAACAAAATGTAAAATAATTACAATTCATAACACAATGGAACACAGGTCAGACAACAAAATCACTGAATAGAAAAATGCGCTCTTTTTTTTCATCATGTCTGGTTTTTGAGATTTTTGTAGTCAAAACTGAAATTTTTGCCAATTTCATGCACTTAAATTAGGCACAAAAATTTGTTATTTTTGATTACAGTTTCGTATGTGAGTCGACTATCTCTTTGAAACCCATGTTCAATCATTTGTGTACAATTATTTCCACTAATAATATGCAACTTTGACAGTATTCATATATTTCATATATCGGTCAATCTTTTACAAACCGCACGAATTTCAGGAAAAAAAAACCTCGACTTCTCCAAATGCGATCAAAATTTTTTTCCTGCATCTTCTAATAAATTTAGTTGACCCGTATTTTTGGATTTAACTGAAAATTTTTTTTTTCCGAAAATATCCACACATGAATTTTTGATAATTGGCTGAATTTTGTCAAATCTACTCATACTTGAAGTCTATTATCTCCAGTTCTACTGATCCGATCAATGTCGGATCACTGCACACCAGTGTTGGCATGTCACAAATGTCGCGCGACATTTTCGACGATTACGACCTACAGTCGAATTGGGACGGGGTCGGAAAATGGGAAAAAAAATTAGAATTAAATCTTAATAGACGGGTACCCGTCGGCAGGTTACCAGTCGTACGCCGTAATTCTGTTCTATTTCATACGATCAAGTGTGTTATAATTTTTTGACTGCGAGTAATCGTTGCCGCTTTCCCGACCCCGTCCCAATTCTGTTCAATGCATAGAGCACAAAATTGAAAAGTATGTTCAGCAAGGGCAAGTATTGAGTAAAAAATTAAACATATGGAACCTGATTACATAAGTAACAAAAGTCTCATGTTCCTTCATGTATCTCTAAAGATATAGGATGTAAAGCAAAAATTTAAAACTATTTTTTTACTTAGAGATAAAAGTTTTTCTTTCTTACATTTGCTTTGTATAAACATAATGGGATAAGCTTAAAATATCACTTATTTCTATAACTATGTGCATCATTTTTATAAAGTCCAAAAGTGAATTATATAAACTGCACGGTTTGATCAATTGCTAAATTGTTTAACTAAAAATTAAAATAATAAAATTATTTAGGGTGATGACTTTGTCGCTTAATATTTTTTTCGGATGTCACTCTGGACACAATACGCAATGAGGACTCACAAGTTTAGTGCAATTCTTTTTCTGACTTCCTTCATTTCGAGAAAAATGAATTTCGTTCAGCTAAAAGTTAAAAATTGATCTCTGTGCGTCGTTTCCTTACAATAAGAGTATACCATACAAGCACTTTTGATCCAAAAAGGGTTCACGTGGTAGTTTTGTTTCTTTTGTATTTGGTTGATGTGTTATATACCAATGTAACTCATGGTTATATACTACTTTGGATGCAGTATTATTAAATGGCTTCCAAAATAGCATAAAGCTACAAGTATAGTCAAAACATACAAACATAAATTTTTTGAAAAGGAAATGAAGCTACAACAAAAACTGCATAAAATATATGATGCTTAGTGGTTGTGGTGGGATTTTTTTTTATTGGTAAAATGTTACTGTATTCGTCAGAGAGTTTATTTTTCTGATAATCAGGCGGCAGGTTGCGCCACATAGGAATGCAGCAGACGCCCAAAGTTTTACTTGAGGTTTGCTTGTATGCGTAAATAAGTAAAAAAAAGCCGGATGTTGGTCAAAATATGTTGGTAGTAACGCATTGTTGATTTTGGTCACTTGTCTCTTGTGCCACACTGAGAGTGCTGTCTGTGTTACCTTTGTTGTAGTGGTCGCACAATGGTATAAAACACTTAAGATGTTAAAAAAAACTTAAACTTTACGTTGGCTTACATTCACTTCAAAATTATTTATTTACAGAATATACTTGCCGATAGCTTTAGGAACAATAGTAGCTCAAAGTGTTCTTTGTTGGAGCGTTTATAAAAGCATCAACAAAAATAAGAAGAGTGGGTGATCTAAACAAAATATTTCCATTTTGAAATTTTTTTGGGAATATGTACATTTACATCAAAAGCTTAAAGTGGTCCAGTAAGCCTTCAGAACGGGGAATTTCCTATACATACTATAAGAGGTTAATACTTTGCCACATATCCACACACAATTCAATTCGTATTTATGTATATATGTAATTGTGACTCATTCAACTCTTGTTTGAAAAGATATCAATGAAAAGAATGTTTCGAAGATTTTTTGGCTCCCGGCAACAGCCTTGACCATCGATCTTGGGGTCATGCTCAAAAGTAATTTCAAGCCTTTTTCCAGACAAACGCAACCTTTTTTTCTGATAGTTACCCAAAATAGGAGTTATTTCAATAATGCTAGTGCGCTGAAAAAATAATAATAAAATTTAGGCCCATCCGGGACCTTCAGTTCCAGGCCGAACGTTGATAATTGTTGTGTAGAAGATTTGCAAGTGGGCGAGCCGTAAATAAATATGTTATTCACTTGGCAGCTGTACGATTTGTCCTGCGACCAACTTTACTATTTAGGTCTGGTAAAATATATGTATCTGGTCTTTGTTGGTATTTTTGTTTTTTGTCCACTGTTTACTGTTGGTGTTGATTGCTTATCACTTTTATCCGTTGCCAATTTTTCCGCGTCCGTAATGCAATACTTCTACCTACATAATTAATTTAATGTTTGTTTTAATTTTGTTTTCTTCTTTTTATGTGTTTTTGAATGGGTCTGTCTGTCTGGGTAAAACAGGTGAAACTGTTTTGGTTTAAGTGTGGTTGATTCCATCAATCAATCAATGGGTCAAAAAAAGTTCATTATGCTGTTGCTGCTTCTGTAAAATTTATTAGCAATATAATTTAATTAACGCAAGTACTTAATATGACTATTAATGCGCAGGAAAAATAACTCTAAATTGTTATTTGTACTTGCCCGTTCTATGATGATATTTATAATAGATGATAAGTGACAAAAATTGCCTTCGGCTTATATTTTTTTTTTGCTGAATTGCTTACTACGTTCTATAATAGTTTTTGCAGTCGGACTCTTACTCTACAGAAATGACTAGAAAATTTTCTTCAAAAAAAGTTTTTAAGTTTCATTTTACTTAAACTTATTCTCATTTGGTTTTATTATTTAATTGTGTGAACGAAAATAACTTCCGAAATTAAGAATCAATCTCCGATGACGGAAACAAGGTTACAATACACAGTATTGCGCAAAAGAATAGCAACAAATTCATAGGAAAAATAAAAACTGATTTGTTTTAATTCATACCTAACATTTCCAAAAGGCTAAATACAAGATTCTCATTTCATTACGAAGACCATTTTGCCGACTCCCAAGCGTTGCGCCGGAGGTTGTCTCGCCCCTAGGTACGCTACTGATGCAGGTATACATACATTGGAAATTTGACGACCTGTACTTCGTTTGGAAGAAGAGTACCTCTTTTTTACATGTTATACTGCGAACTTCGAAGTACAGCCTAATGTATTTCTTTGTATGTACGTCTTTTTTCAACTTAAAAAGTAAAGTTGGTAGTTAGGTAGTTTTTTGATGTTTTCTACTTCCTTTGTACTAATTTTCAGTTCAGGTTTTTATGTTTCTTTTTGCTCTTAAAAAGTTGGTCACGTTAGCTATAGTCAAATGGAGTCTTGCTTTACAACAGCCTGCAATTGTGGTACACAAAAAAAATAAAAATAAAATTTGAAACATGAAATCATAAAAAGAAAGGAATTAATAATGCAGTTTGATGAGTTTTTATTTGGTTATATTGGTGTTCATGAATCTGAGGGTAAATAATAAAACTCACCGATCTTTTTGGCTGTAAGTAACCGACTTAATACCTTAAAACAAAAAAGCAGCGGTGTATCGTTGCCGAAATATTGAAAGCTATATGTAGTTCACCGCTGAATATTTATGCGCATGTCCTTATCCAAATTTGTGCGAAGAACGAGTGCCTCAAAACTGGCTCTCAGTGAAAATCCCAAAAAAAGGTCTTATCGCTACGCCAGAACTATATGAGCATCATGATATTGTCAATTCCGTCCATTAACAAAGCGAAATGGATTTTTTTTAACTTCGTAGTATTTAGTAGTTTTCTTTTCTGTCAACGACATCGAAGCCCAAAACCTTTGAGTCAAACGTGAAGTTAGTTCTGTGAAACTTGGCTTTCCAACACCACTTTGCTAAACAGTTCACATGTGTTCACCAACAATTGTGGTCGCCCTGTTCTGAAAATTTGGTAGCCCAGAACCATCTCCAATATTGAATTGCTCACCAGATGATGACAAAATCCAATTCCATTCAAATCGAACGGCGAAATAGAAATGGATTGGGCACACGATGTGGAAATGACCAACTGAAGTTTGCCGATACGCATTGGAGTGGAATCGTCCGGGTAGCAGAAAATGCAGCCGTTATTAACCATCGTGGAAACGTTCGCTGGAGCAGGAGTACGTGGGTCGGGGAAATGTTGGAGAGAATTGAATAAACTCGCTACTGATCGAGTACGTTGGAAGAGTTATTTCGAGGTCCCATGCTCCGTGGGGAAATAAAAAACTGTTCGTTATTTTCTCTGTTTTTTTTTTAATCGAGGAGGCAAGTATATGAATATTTTTGACATAAAAAACAAAATTTTAGACCAAAAATCATTTTTATATTAGTCCTAGTGTAACATTATTAAATATTAAATTATTTTTTTACTCGGAAACTAGTAGACCTGCAGAAAAAATTTTATGAGTTTTTTTTCCAGTCTACTGTGTTAGAATGTCGTTAAATTTAAAGTTTTTTGTTGATATTGGAGTGCGGCACATTAATATTTTTGGTAAAAAATAAGAAATTTCTTAATCTAATTTTATTTTTATTTATGTCCTCCATTTGAATGCCGTTATACACGAATATCATATCAACATTCATACTTAAGTTATTCGACGTTCATTCACCCTGTTTTTTAAGAGACACAAAAGAGAGAAACCAAAAAACGATTAGAGTTATATAATGCATTTAACAGCTAAAGCAAAGAACACAAATTGCGTAACAAATGTTTGGTTCTGAAAGCATAAGCTGTTAACGAAATGCCTCAAAAGAATACTAAAGAAAGTCGTAAGTTGTAAAAATCACGATTACGTTACACGTAAAAATGATGCATGATTGAAGTTGGGCGCTGACAAATCAGTGGCTTCTTTCAAATTTTTGATGATAGCCAAGAATGTAACTAACAAGAGAAAGATTTAATTTATATCACATTCAGTGAGTGGCACTGTCCTTTGGGCTTAGATTGAGAAGAGCGACCTGCTTGAAGAGCAGCAGGAATTTCGCTACATTTCTATTATCACATCTGACAATTTAGGAGTTAGTAAGTAACTCGTTCAAAATCCTTAACAATATGATTACGGAAAAAGTAATAGATTCAATATATAATTTAAAAATTTTTCACAGAAAAGTTTCAGTTCATTGTTCGCCGTTTTTATGGTATTCAGGGCTAAGAAAATTGTATGCTTTTTCGGATGGGCTAGGTCTCACTTCTGTAAGATTTTTTTTCACGAGATATAGAGACAATTATCTATTAAGCCATTTCTTCCCAGAGATATAGAGACAATTATCTATTAAGCCATTTCTTCCCATACAAATCGTATGGAAAACAAAAAAGCTCGATGAGCCACCAATAAATATTAATATTATGAGCTCAAATTGCACCAGAATTCTTATATCGTGTACCTGCTATTACATATTAAACCTGTTTGAAATAACAAAAAAAAATTTCAATCACCCTAATATACTAATAAATAATTTTTTAAGTGTATCATTTATTATACAATTGTAAACCTTTTTCTATACATGTGTATGTGAATTTTTTTTATTTTCATAAAATTTTTAATTTTCCGTAAGAGGCGCAAGTCTTTTTGGTTTTTCATTTAAGTAAGAACACATTGTCAATAAAAGTCTTTGTAAAAAATTTCCAATAGGGGGGTTAGAACCCCCTAAACCCCCCGTGCGCACGGGCCTGGGTACAATGAATTGAGATTTCTTGTGATGCTAAAAAAATTATATGTTAGTAAAAAATTTTTTTGGAAAAAACTACGGTTTTTTTAAAAGAAAATGTCAAAATTTTACATGAATAGTCATATATTAAAAACTGTACGTTAAATGCTGATTTTATGGCCTATTAAATTGTCTTTCATATGGTACCCTAATTTTCGAAATCTATTCAGGGGTTCCCAACTTATACTTCTTTTTATAAAAGCTATATATCCGCAACTTACGATGACTATACCTCCAAAGCTAAAAAAATAAAAGAAATTTGGAGGATTTTCGTTAAAGTAAACTTGTTCCAGCACACTATCAATGGTCGCGGCTATCGATAGCTTGCTCATGTTTTTAAATGGGTATACAGCTGTGCATTGCTTATTTCAGGACGAATCAAAAGAAAATTCATAATATTTCCTCAAACGTGGTAATTATTGTTTGATTTTATGTGCAATCATGTCCATCTCTGGCAAAAATAGTTTTGTGAATTGTAAATGAATTATTTAGTATCAGTATGATAGGGCAAATCAAATCTACGTGAATGTTACACATCTTCCGTAACTTGAGTTTTGCAGATTTATGCGTTTCTTCATTTCTTCAAAAGTTTCTCACACGATTTTTGTGCACAATAAAATTCGTGATTTGCTGCTGTGTTTTTTTGTATGTTATACATACACTTAACACGATAATTTCTGTTCGATTGTCAATTATAAATTTGTTGCTGCTGTCATTATGACACATGTGCGCGCGATTTACTGCATGCTGCTTCCTCTGCTCTTGTGATTGCAGTCGATTTGTTGGAAGCAAGTGCGAGAAAACTCAGGAAAAATTTTGGTCTTTAAGCTTCATCTGTAAGAAATGAAAGTGCAAACATTTAATAGTATTTGGCAGATTTTTGCTTTTTTCAACGGATAAGCGAAATTAAGGCTTTATATTTTTTTGAAAATCCGCACATGATAGAGTGAGTCGACAAAAACACGATTTCTGAATATGTTTGTCCGCTTTCAGATTATTCAGGACCGTAGTAATGACGAAATAGACGATGCATTTATAACGAGGATTACTTTTAAAATTTTCAAAAAGGGGAATCCTAACCAACTCAGAAAGTACCGAGAAACTTCGTTGATAAATAGTTCCATAAAGATTTACTGGTTTTGGCCATAAAACCAGTAAATGACCAGGCACGATTTTACGGATCATGTTTTTGAAACCTCCGAACACTAGATAATAATTGTGCATTGTTAGATTTGGTTAACAATTTTTACCGATCTTGTCTTTCCTTGAAACGAACCGTTTCGGCCAAAATGCTAACCTTAAAATAGCCTTAACATGAGTAAATGAGCAGATCCGATTTCGCGGATTATGTATTTGGAATCTCAAGACACCATATAATAATTGTGCATTGTCAGATTTGGTTGACAATTTTATCGATCTTGATCTTACTTCAAGCGAACCGTGTGCAAAAAGTATGGGACTGAATTATTCATGTCATAGGGATAAGACATGAATAATTTTAAGCTAAAATTTAAAGTATTTTTAAAATTTATGTTCATCATTACAAAGAGCAAATACCTTGCAATAAAAAGAATTATTAAAAGAACATCTAAACGCGCGCAACACAGATCAAATAACTTTTTGTTAAGTGACACATTTATGATTTGGTTATTCCAACTAGATTACATATTTTGCATTTAATTTTTGTCTATTTTCCCTATTGACCTTATTTTGTCCCATAGGTCCCCTTTAAATTCGCTAGTGAATACAAGCAAAGAGCTTGTTTCAAGAAACAAAAATTAAATTAAATTAAATAATAACAACAGAAATAAAACACTACAAAATTTGCCTTATATGCTAACACGTCGCCATAAAGAAAGAACTTTCTCTCGAGCGCCACACGAAAAAAGGCCATAATGATAGAGTGATTGAACCATGGAATGGACGGCATTTCGAAGCTGATGTATCGCTTGTTGTTATTATGGGTGGGCCCACCTTGCTGTTGTTTTCAGTTTGGTGTTTAGCTTAAGACATCATGTAAATTATAATTAAATTGGCAGCGTTATATCTAATTTTGTTGTTGTTGTTAATGCTGAGGAGTTTTTTGACTTATAAAGTTTTGTTGTTTAGTTTTGCACTCGCTGTATGCAGTTGCTTATCAACAAATCATTATTAATTTTGGTTTTTTTTTTGGTTATTTTATCAATCATGAGTGAATGTTAAATATATTTGGGCCTCCAGGCAAGATTAGAATTATTTAAACCTCATTTTTCATATTGAATAGATTTAGTTGATATTCAGATTAATATATGTATGTATATGCATTTGTTTCACAGATTATTTTTTAATAACCATTTTTCACATTTGTTTTTTTTTTTTCAGGTGAGTCGCTTCTTTAGTTTAAACCCAAAACTGATAATAAGAGTGAGTATTATTATTACGTTTATATAATTTTATTTTAATTATGCACTTCTTGTTCAAAAAATCATGTAAATACTTTATGATCTGTTTTCCCCGTTTTAAGAAAAATATCCTTAGATACTCGGGAGTAATGCAAAATTCAAATCTTTGCACCAGTAGTGCGAGCCATCGCGAGTGTCTTAAAGTTGGTTGGTGGCAATAAAAAATATTTTATCTGGCTGTTACAGTGCTAACATTATTCTACGCTTTTGAGGAAATTTTGATTGATCGAGCGCAAATACGATGCACCCTACATGTGCACCTAGAAATTGCTGGCGCTGCGCTATTTTTGTTTGCGCTAAAATTAGTATTGGAAAACAAGGGCCAAGACATGGTAGTTAATTTTTTCTGAGTGTAATACCAAAAAAACTAAAAAGTTTTTTTTTATTTGCCACCTGCATTTTCGCAGGGTATAGCACGAAATTGCTTGCTACTTTGAAATTGAATTCGATCCAAGTTTGGCTAAAAATGGAAAATCATTAAAAAGAGTTCGCAAACCAAAAGAGTTGGAAAAATGTTGTCGTACGTTGGTGTGGGTGTCCATGACTCTTCAAGTTTTATATGTAATGTATGTATGTAAACTGTTTTTGTTTTACTGTTGTTGCTTGCATGTCATCAAAAAAATATTTGGTTGCGCACAAAATCAAGTTTATTGGCACCGCAACTACTGACGTTCACTTGCAGAACCGGTACTAGCCTGTCGCCAGGTTGGAGCGAGATTTAAATTCGGCGTCCGTAAAGCTTGGACCTTTCAAAACATAACACCCATGCACTGTTTTAAATGTGCTATGCTGTGCTTGTTGTTGCATAAACTTAAACCGCCTTGTCTATCATTATCGTTTGTGTTCGGACCACGGTCCATAATTTTACCGCAAATCAGGGTCATTGCAAGGAATCAGTGTTAGATTCGTAAGTAAAAGTGTAATATATATAGCAAGGAAAATCACGAGAGCTTCATCGTTTTTTTTTTTTCTAGCAAGACATAATGCGTCATCCATGGTTTTGATTTAGCCCCATGTCACCCTGTCACTATCCTTGTTAAGTTTTGACTTAAATTTTGTATATGAAGTATTTTCTTGTTAGGATAGTCCATGAAGTTCCACTTCTGTTTTCTGATTCATACGTACAGAACAAAAAATTTCTGATCATCTGCTCAATTCAATTGACAAAGTAATTTCTCGGTCGGATAATAAAACTATCATTTGGCAGTTCCTTCAAACCGCTATAGTAGAAAACTTTACCCTCCCTTTTATTTTATAGTTTATTGTATATATGCGAGTAACCGTCTGTTTTTTGTTTGTATGGGAGATGCCACGCCCATAGACACTGTTGGGCCTTCTTTTTCTTACAAAATAAATATCTAATAACAAGTATATCTGCTATTTTAAATTTCATAAGGATTTCATTCTTAGTTCTTTTATTATATTTTTTATAAATGTTATGGGACGCCTATAAACCAGTTTTGCCAGTAAACTGACTAAGCTTGTATTGATAGGTTGCTGATTTTTTCGAAATTGGTTTGGGCAAATATACATAGGCACATGGAGTATGGGAAGTGAACCGATTTCGCCTATTTTCAAACCCAAGCTTGCTTGGTTTTCTCGTAAACGTGATTAGAACAGATATACAGACAGATAAACTTACAAACAAACAGACGGACATAGCTAAATCGACCCAGGTGGTACATACCGAATGATTAAGTAAATATACCCTCTGTGTAGGGTTTAAAAATGCGAGCACATATTTCTGGTCTTGGTGCCTTTCTGTATTGGCGCCACCTACTTTGCTGCCGTATGCAAGGACCGGCTCTGTTCGCTTGATTGTTGTTACCGTTGTTGTTGATCGCTTTGATGTTGGTACTACATTGATTATGGCAATTGCATAGTAATTAACTTTTTTATCTGTTGCACCCCTTTCTTGTTGAGCGTAAATCGTTATTGGTATGATTTCAACAGTGGTTTCTTTATTATGAACTCTTTTATCGCTTTTATTGCAAGTGACGTTGACCTTTTATTGTTTTTCTAATGTAACATGTTTTTTTTTTCTTTTTGTGTAAAGAAAAAAAAAAAGTTTTTATAGTTATAAATGTTCGCTCAAAGTAGTACAGTAAAATAAAAGATGGATTATTGATTAGTTTAACAAAATATTGCACCTTATTTTAACTGCAACGTGTAACAAATAAAAAAACAAAAACTTAAGTTTTATTATTTTTTATTTATAAAAAAATGCATTTCAGACCTAATGCGGTCTATCATTACCGTTACACATTGTCAGTATAAAAAAGATAAATGAGAGAGAAAAAATAAGATAACATTGTAAAAAACTAAATCTCTCAAAACAAAATCTAAAATAAAATGTAAAAAAGCTACATACACATACATACATGTACATATACAAATATAACAGTTACAATGCAATATTAAAACAAAATATTGGGAGATGAAGTAATGGATAGAGAAGTATTTAAGAGTCAACGAAATTTTGCATACGATAGTTAAACAAATTCCAGACTCTTAACTCAAAATTTTGAAAAATTTATTTGTATTCATAGGGTATAGTATAAAACAGGATCACCTTTGCGTCTTTCTTACAATCACATATGGAACGATCTTTTACAAACCGAACACTTTTCGGACCACGCATTTTTGATTTGGCTGAAATTTTTTTATTGGTTCTGTATCGAAAATAAGAGATACGTATGCGAGGATTTTTTTAAAAAAATTTTTTTTTCAAAATAGAGCGAATTCAAATTTTGAGAATTTCGTGATCTTTGGCTTGGAAGCTCACTTTCAAAAATTCATAACTCCGGTTCTGTTAAAGCTAGAAAATTGACTTTATTGTCATTTTAAAGCTAAGAAAATTATCTTTAAAATGTCTATAACAATATTAATTTGTTAATAATTTTTTAAAAAACAATTTTTTTATTTAAGTTCATATTTTTAGCTTTACAATGAAATTAATTTCAATTTTATAGCTTTAACACAACCGGTGTTATGAATTTTTGAAAGTGAGTCTCCAAGCCAAAAATCGCAAAATTCTCAAAATTTAAGAGAAACAATAGTTTGCCTATTAAAAAAAATACGTTTTCGATAGGATATTTGACGTAGAATGCGATGGTCATATCAAAAATTTGATACAGGGTAGGGGAAATTCTTAAAAATCAATTTAAACAATTTAATTTGTTTATAACAATTGTTAATCATTTTTAAAAAAAAATATTTTTTTATTAAAGGTAATTTTCTTAGCTTTAAAATGACAATAAAATCCATTTTCTAGTTTTAACGGAACCGGAGTTATGAATTTTTGAAAGTGAGCTTCCAAGCCAAAAATCACGATATTCTCAAAATTTGAATCCCTATTTAAAAAAAAAAAATTTTTTTTTAAAAATCCTCGATATGTATCTCTTCTTTTTCGATACAGAGCCCATAAAAAAAATTTCAGCCAAATCAAAAATGTGTCGGTCAATTTTTGTCAAAATTCGTTCGGTTTGTAAAAGACTGTAAGACTGTTGTAAAAGACCCATATGTCTTGTTAAATAAAAAATCAAGACTTAAAGACAAAATTAACAAGAAATTTAGTTTCAACAGAAAAGTTTTTTAAGCGGTTGAAAAAGTATACCTAAGTTTTGAACCGTGTTATCAAGTAGTAGTTAATATTTGACAATGATCGCAAATTTGGTGACAATTTGATCTATGACGTCTGTCTTGTAATTTCTTTTATTTTAATCGCTTGGTGAAAGTTTTTGTATTAAATCAAACTTTTTGAGTAGTGATATCATGACTTTGGTTTCGAAGGCTTTTTTAAGATTTTTTCATGTTCAGAGTTTTTTTTAATATGTTTCGAAATTTTTTGCATTTTGCAAAAATATGACTTGTTAAGGCTTAGTGTGTACAGAGCTGACTTATATGTTACACCTCGTTGACTTATAGGTTGTTGCTATTTGGCAAAGATGTCTACTATTGTTGCAGCGACATCTTATATAAGATGTATGGTATACCATTTATTCTTTGATTGTGGCAAATGTAAAAATACGATTTGGTTATATTAAATTGCAAATGAAAAAGACTCACATTCTGTCGAAGTGTCTTTGTTTTTGTTAGCATGATAACTCAGTCACTTTAGCTATAAAGTTACTAGTGCAAGACTCTCTTAACTTCGCAGGACTACAACGTTAGCCGCCACATTGATAAGTGTTCATTAAAGTTATTGCGCAAGAGTCGCTCTTTGCTGAATAATACATTTTGTCTTAAAGTTTTTGACACTTACGTTATTTTTTATAATTTCTTTTGCAAGATTATCCAAGCATAAGGTGTCAAATGATCAAGAGATAAATTATTTATCGTATTTCAAGTATTGTTCAAAACAGTATCTAGCCATGTAGCCGCTGTATATTCTAAACAAGTTTTTATGGCGTCGACCAACCACAAATGTGTCAGATTTTCATTCATAAAATAACTGCTTGTGGTGTAGATATCAAAAATCCAGTTAGATGTTACATGCAACTGAAACATAATCTTTAAGTTCTTTTGACTGGGCTCAAGTGTCAAAGTGTTGCTGTAATTTGGTTTTGTGTTTTACGTCTTTGTGTAGTAATACCATTGAAAAAATATACAACAGGTTTAAAGTTGCTATGTAGAGTAAGTAGCTAATTTAGCCTTTTAGAATTTCATATGCGTAGGTACCGAAACTAAATAACAGGGGTTCACTTAGCGGTACTTTTTTCAGTATGAATTTTATAGGCAGACCACGCGTGAGGCGAGTCAAACTGTCATGGTATTTTTGTTTAGTATTGCTTGATATTTCATCATGAATAAACTTACGCCAGAACAACGCATGCAAATTGTGTAAATCCACTATTTAAATGCTTTCTTGCAATTATGAAATCAATTGGCCACCTAGATCATGAATTGCATGAATGTAATTGTGTGAATTTATTTATATGGTCTAAGGCATAAATGTTTAAATCATGCTGTGGGGCTCGGGCAACACAAACTCAAGACCAACAACCATTAAGCTACAATATTAACTAAATTTATTTTTCAATCTAAGTTTGAGTTGACCTTTCAACAAGCTAATAATATAAACATCGCAATTGTTACCGAGAGTAGTCATGCCATTAGTTCTACTGACACACTATGTTAGTTAAGTCGCACCGGTAGGAATAGGAGTTTTCTTGACTTGTTGTACCATCCACCGCTCATCTGCTTCCGAAAATAATTCATCGACATAAACTTAATGGGCGTTTATGGTTAGAGCATTATGGTCCAAAAGTACTTAAAGCTCCTCCACAGTCACCAGATATAAATATGATTGAACATTTATGGGCCTACTTGGAAAATCAGTTGAAAACTTATTCCATTAGAAACAAAAACGACATAGAAAACGCACTAAAGGAAAAGTGGACAAAAATGGATCCAGGTCTAGAACCAAAGTCGTCATCAAGGGATGCAATGAGTTCGGGGGAAAAAGATATTGCACCGAATGGAACATAGATACTTAGTGTAACTCTAGGCCAGAAAAACAAATTTTTATTTAAAAATTTTATCTTGCAGTAGCTGTTACGTATTTTATAAAAGTTGAAAGACAGAAACAATATTTATGACGAGAAGATCAATCGGTAGTACTGATCGGGCACTATGCTATAAAAATATTTTCTGCTATTACCATTTATTAGGGCTAAATTGATCCATGGAACTAAATATATAATTAAAAATAGTTGCAAGAAAAGAAAAGGTATGCAATTTTCTTCAACTTAATCATTGTAGAAAATCTATATATTCAAAAACAACTGGACCAAATCAATGCCGCCTCCAGAATAGCGAATTGCACAAGCGATTGACATGAAATAACGTTTATACGAAATAAACGTAAAGACTTGACCTCGTTAAAAATGGTTGTAAAAAATCAGTTGAAAACAACCCAAAGCTGAGACTTAATTTGCATAAATTTTCCCAGTAATTGAAACGACGAAACATTGGGCATGTTTTCATCAATCAGTTTCAAGTTGCGCTCGCGTCGCACATAATACGAAAATTGGCAGCTTTGGGGCTGAGTTGCAACACTGTTGTTATAACAACAGGTGACTGCGACAACAACAGCAATAAAAGCATACACTTGTTTTGACTTTGGAAATCTCATATGGTGCCGTTTTTTCTGAAAAAAATATAAATGCACTTGATCTCGTTATTGACCTTTTGAATAGTTTGTGTTGATCTCTGTCCAATTTTTTCACTATTTTCTTATTATTGTGCTGTATATGATTTGTCGAAATAGCATTTTTATAACTTTTTGGGTCAGGTTTGGGATCGCTATATTTAAATTTTGCTCTTAATTTCTTTGTTTTGCCAATGGGCATAAACATTACTTTCGGGGAATCACGATTTGTGTAAAAAAGAGTTTTGTGCTCTTTTTCTGAGCTTACTGGTATTCGTGTGGAACCACTGACGTTAAGGACAGCACATTTTTTTCGTGTTATGCCTTTATACTCGTAACATAGACAATTTATTTTTAAGCGAATAATTGATTATTTTCCAATAAACTTTTTTCAACTTTTTCTTAACGTGCTGAAGGGCTTGTTCGTGAAAATGTTTCATTTTTCGATTGTGCTATTGTTTGTTCTTGTCTCTTACCCTTATAATAGAAAACTTAGTAAAAACTTCGACGGGTTCTTTCGAGAGTGTGTTGGTTTTATTTTTATGAGTGTTGTGTTTGTATAATGTCTTATAAATACATCATTTCGCATTCTTCTTTGCAGTGTTTTTTATTATTGGTAGTAAACAGAAATATACTGAGCAATATTAACATATAACTGGATTATTGTCGAAGGCGATGCGCACACAAATCTTTTATAGTTACGTACTTGTTTTACAAATATTTTGAAACAAAACGGAGTATGTGAATTTTAAGTGGCTATAAAGTACATGTATGTATGTACATATGTATATATGGGCAGAATGAGCATTATAGTATTTCTGGAGAAGTAATTTTGAGCTGCTCAATTATGCAAAACAATATGTACCTCTATAACGTACTCATTTTTTGTTTAAATGCACTCAAATTTCGAAATTTTTTAAATCTTGTTTTATCGAAATTTGTAAAATGTTAGTTAGCTACATATATAAATGTATTTTTTATGCCGATTGGCATAAAAAATATTCCGGTATCTACCAAATCTGTGAAAATAAAATTTAAAAAATTTACAAGCAAACAATAAATAACTTGATTTCATCTGTAATGCAAGTGGAATTTTTAATTTCTTTTTGTGCACCAGGGACTTTTACTGCAATTTACTATCAAATTTTTAACTCAAGAAAGTCGTTTGACAACAAAGTTACTCATGGTTTAAAACTGGCATCTCATTGCCGGGGAATCTAAGATGCTATTTATACTGCGCAATAGCCTTACCACAAAGTTTTGCTGAAAATCGTATTAAGATAGACGCTGATTTGAACAATAGTTGTAAATATAATGAAAAAATTAAGATAAAGTATGGTCATGAGTCATGACAAACAAAATACTTTGTTCATAATAAAAATGATTAAATCTGGGTAATAAAAACCTAACCCTCCTGCCGCTGTAACAAAATTAGAAAATTAAAATTTAAAGAGAAATGAAGTGTTGTTCTTGTTTAAAGATTCAAAAATCCTGTAAGCAAAATAATTATGTACTTATAATATGTCATAGATACAAAACTATTCAATTGATCTCGACAAATAAATTGTCATTATTTTTGTATTACTTAGAAGGAAAACAAATACGTGAATATGTAAGATTAAAAAAAACTGATCTTGGGTGCTGCTGTAGGTAAAAATGATAAATTGCCCAATATCTCTGGTAAGAAGTTTTGAATTGTAAGAAATTTTTGTATGATGGCAGCCCTTGAGATGTATTTTCTTACTATACGGTACTTTTCAGCTTTAATTGAATTCTAAAAAATGTCGATACTTTCCGACATTTTTTGATGCTGTTCTCTAGCATTTTTATTTTGACTTTCTCTATTCTTTTCGACTTTCTCGACACATTTCGACTTTTTTTAAATGTTATATCTGTAGAGACCTATCGACTATCGACTTGTCGATGACATTCGATATTTTCTGTCTATATATATTTTTTGATACTTAATGACTTTTTTGATGCTGTCCGATAATTTTCAAATTTTTCAATGTTTTCAATATGTTATTTGATACTTTCGTACTTTTATCGACTTCTTCAATGTTTTCCGATACCTTTCCATTTGTTCGATGCTCTTGCAATCTTACCGAATTTTTCGATACTATTCCATACTTTTCATACTTATGTTTCTTGACCTTCCGATATTCTTTGATTATATTGAATTTATTTCAACCTTTCGAAGTTTTCGATAAAATTTAAATATTATTTTTATTTTAATGTATCTAAAGTTAATCTAACAATTTTACTTCTGAAGAGTAGGTATTCAATATATACAATAGACCTGTTCAGCAATTTACGAAATATGAATTTTTTAATGGGCTGAAAGCTCTATAAATTTAAATAAGATTTGCATAAAAAAAATTTAAAAATATTTATGTTAGATATTGCGCTTTTCGCCGGAAGGTCGAATTCGGGTGTTAATCTGAATTTTAAAAGATTCTCTCAGAAACACAAAAAAATTACACTTACAAAGATAAATAAAAAGAAAAATAGGCTAAAGCTAGTCATACTAATTTCTTCTTCTGCTAGAAAGAGTCATCAGTAACTTTTAAGCCGATTAGTAAGACTTTGGCAAGCCTTAAATGTTCCATTTCTTGCATAGATCTGTTGAGAACCCAAGCAAAGAGTTAAACAAAGAAAGCAAACCCTCTTTTTTTCAGTTTGATTATCATTGTTATTGTAACTCCCTTAATATTACACATTTAGTAGTATGACTAGCTTTAGCCCATTTTTCTTTTTAAGTTTAATTTTTTTGGTATTCTGACACAAAAATGTTATTGAACTGATTAGCTCAATAAAATAGCTATATAAAAACTGTTTTCTGTTCGAATAAACAACTAAAAAATAAAATTTTTGTTAGTTATACAAGGACCGTAATCTAATCCTGGTATATTTCAAAATCTTTGCTGTAATAATTGTGGATCAGACCATAATAAATGACAAATATCATTAATTTGCTAGCATCTGTGTTTTTTCTATAACAACTTGAGAATCTTATGAGAGTTTTAAAAAATTAAAATTGAATTCAAATTTTCATTTCAAATTTTAAAAAATTCAACTGAAATTTTAAAAAATTCAATCAAATATGTTATTTTGTTTTCCTTAAACATTTTAAAATATAAAAAATTTAAAAAAGTAGAAATAAACTTTTGGCCATACTCACTGTCAATTTTTTTTCTGTGTTTTCTGTGTAAGTGGGTAGAAGTCAGTAGTTTTTGTGCCACCAACTTCTTAATAGACGAAATAGCACTCATCCCAAATTGCTTCCGACATTAATTTTCCACATTAACATCATCTGTTGAAACGATTTTTCCGCGTCACTCTCTTTCTTGAGGTTAACATAATGCCTCTACGTATGTCAGTCTATCTGTCCGTTTTTCTGTTGTCTTGACCCCATCTGAACTCTAACAAAGCCAATCATTGGAATTGCTTTTCAAACACTTACTCTCTATAATTACAACAACAAACTATGGTAAGACATATAACTACCGCAACAACTACATACATGAATAAATGACACCATCTCATAAATTATATAAATTTACAGTCAATTGGCAAAAAGTGAATATCTTCAGGTGTAAATGAGTTAAAATTGTTGTTGTTACTGTTGCTTTTGCTCTTTTTTGACGTTTGTTTGAAAGATTAAAACAAAAATGAGAAAAAAAGAGAAAAATGCTGCTAATAAAGTAATTGCAAAGTTAAAAGCACAACAACAACAAAACACGCTATGCGAACTCTCATTTTAAGCCGCGCTTACAAAAAAAAAAAGATGAAGAAGATTTCAGAGAAAAGAAGGAAGAGCTACGTAAAAGCCGTGAGAAATGTTATTTCAGGCGCCGGTAGCCGCATAATTTGAAAATGGCAATAATTACAGGTCGCTGCACCAACAACAACTAAACACAATAACACAAGTAGCTGAAGTGCTTGCAAAAATGTCCATAAAGCAATTAACGAAAACAAAGAAAATTTCTAATACCAAATTAAAAAATATTTAATCAACTGTATATATTAAAGCTTTTCAAATTTTACGTGCGCTCAAAAATTTAGAAATACACGGGATTTTGGACTAGAATTTTTGAAGCTTGAAGCTGTGAACTTCTGTAAATTTTACATGAATTTGAAAGATTTTTTGTTTAATTATATTTCATATATGAAATTAGCTTTCATGTGACGCTAGGGTTACCAAGTGACCGGGATAGACCCGGGTGTAATACATATAGGGAAGTAAGCCGCCACGCAGTGACTAAGGATGTTATTTTTAAGAATACTCTGGCAATGATCCCAAATGGCTACGGTCCGCCCCAGTGACTATTATTACTATGTTCTTTTGAAATTGGCTAATTTAAAATATCGAATTAAGGTTCCTATGCTTTTTAAACTGTAAAAGGTGAGTACCTACCTATTTTGTTTGGTTGTACAATTGATTCATTAATTTTTTTGGAATAATTTTTTAAAACCATCTAACTAACCAGTTATTGTGCATTTCAACAACACAACGAAGTGTTAGTGCCTGTCACTTGTTATCATCTCATCAGTTATGTTAACTCAAATTACGGTGCTAAGCCAAAAACACCTAAAGAGATTCAGGCTGTTTGCTTTTCCTGCAATGCCTTAAAATTTAGTAGTTTTGACTTTTATGATTTTCAAAATTTTCTGTTATTGTAGTCGTCATTTTGAAAATCATTGAAGAGCCAATCAAATGTACAAATTGATTTATTAATTTACTCCCGACTAATTGTTTTTGGTCTTATGTAGTTTTTGGTCTTGTCAAGTTGACAATATTTTATATGTATGTAGTTGCAATTGCGCATCTGAAGTTGTTTGCTTATGAAACACATGTTGCAGACGCAACTATTTTACTTTCACTTTCAGCATTGAAATAAAAATGTTGAAAGTGATGTCGCAAATTATGTAAAACTGTGCTGTCATTTGAAAGTTCACTTAGCTTTTGGATATTTCGCATTTCGCATTTCGTACTTACTTATTTTCAGTATAAATGAAAATTATTTAAAATAAACTTCCTTTTTAATGCAGTTACAAAATGATTTTTTTCGATTGGGTAATTTTTTTAATGACGAAGGAAACTTCCCTCGAAGTATTGCTGAAAAAAAAACCATTCATTTGGCATATTTTTCTAATGTACGTTTTAGTTTTAAAACACATTACCTTGAAAATTAAAACATTCTATAATAAATAAACATATTATAATCAGTAATAAATTCGACTTCAGCGAAAGTACCCGGTTTAAAAATTAGTGTTGAGTACTTATTATTTCATATTTACACAACATTACTGACATTTACAAGATTCGGTAGAGCTCTCACTTGCTGCAGAGTCAGACACAATATCGATCGATTCACATTTCTTACAGAAACACTTTTTTAAAAAGTTATATTGAAATGAAATCCGAGTATATGCCAACTTATCGATTTGAAACAAACGAATTGAAACAGAGGTCGATTTAGATTCTTACAGAAACAGTGCAGCTGAGAGTAACGGCAAATCAGCAATATGAGTCGGAAACTGTGATCGTTAAGAGTTATAGAAACGAGCGCCAAGTAAGATTGCTTAGAAAAATTTTATGAAAAAGTGACATAAAATTTTTCTTCAAGAAAGATTTCGGGCGGTTTCTCCATTTATATAATTTCTTATATAAGTAATATACATTGTATACGCCAAATTATTTTGAAGAGTTTTCAGGGAGAGGTCAGAGCAATTTCACCCACAGCTAAATAATTTTTCTTTCTTTATTATACTGCTTTCATTTGCTCTCACCGATTTAAAAGTTAATTACCAGCATAAATCGAATGCAGTCAGTAGCAACGACGGCGACAAACATTCACATTAACAATTTTAGATTGCTGTGCAATGAACGTGCCGGAAAAATTAGCACCAGTAAAATAATAGCAAAAGCAACAATTAAAACTGCAGTAGTTATTAAAAACGTCAATTTTTTCCCACAATAATTTCATGCTACGGTAGGCAAAAATCTAAAAAACTTTTTTTTTAATAAAAAATAAACAATAGAAAATGAAACATAAAATGCGTGAACAGTGCGCCACACACATGCGCGGAAATTAAGTCGTTTCCTATGAAGCGGGAAAATAAAATGGATAACGAAAGTGTGCGAAATTTATAATATTTATTTATATTTCGATTTGAGTGCAGCCAAAAAATAAGCTACTCATTACATGGCTCATATGTTCGTGTAAGCAGGAAACCACCTTTATGCAACAACACATATGCGGTTAATTTGAATATTTACTGCAAAGACAAAAAACTGAAAAAATGCAGTGCCTTTGCGTATTGCTTATTTGCCATTGCATGCAACGCAATCAATCAGCAGAGCAGCCAACCTGAAAAAGCCAAAAATGTATACAGAATAACCATTGTTGCCAATATTGCTACAGACATAGATACAGTAAAAATAAAGAAAAAATTTAAAATAAAATTTAAAAAAATTATTGGTACAGATTGCGTTTTATGTCTATCAAACTCGATGTAGCAAAACTTGTAAAAAATGCAGCAGCTACGCGTACAATTGCACCGGCAAAACCGACATGATCTGTGTACTTTGGGATAAATAAGCAAAGTGGAAATTTTAATTCATTTTGAAACTCTTGTGTTTCGCATATCAGCATAAGCTGCGTGGGTTGTTAGCTGAATTTCATCAAAAATGCTAAAAAACGATTTAATTTCCGTGCAGATTGAGGAATTGCGGGCCGGTGTAATATAGCGGCAGACTATTTGAATTGAATGAAATGTGAAACAAAACTGTTAATTAACAATGTAATCAGACTTGGAATAAAAGAGTAAGCAAGTAACTAATCTCAAGTATTGCAAAAATAAATGTAGAGGGCCTTGCGCTTGGCCGTGGCCATTAAGCCACCAAGGAGAACAAAATATTTAACTACAAAGTAAAATTGCGCTCTCAATAATATAAAAGAACGACACCAGAAGTGATCTTTGAAGACACACAGCGATATTAGCCTTGAGTTTTCTGTATTCGTTGAAATTTCTGAAAATTTATTCAATTTATAATTTTTGTCTATCAACGTTTCTGCTCGAAATGCAAAAAGCAAATTATTCACATAAAACCAATCATCACGACAAGATCATGAGATATTTTTTCTAAAAGGTGTAAAAGATAGTGTTTTAAGGTACTTTAAATACTATGTATTGAAATTGTATACTGTGCATGGCATCAACTACCAGTAGCCAGTAGGTAACTGAGTAACGTTTGGCTTGTAGAAAGTCTGCTAGCAATAATGCATCAAAGTCAATACTCAACATTGTCGGATGTGTAAACACTTAAAAAGGGTGATTTTTAGAGTGATTGAACTTTAAATAAGAAAAAACACTTGTATTTATTTTACATTTAAATCAGTTTCTTTATTTAAAAAGTTATTCTGAAACACATACGTTTTATTTATATACAAAGTTCTATCACTCTAAAAAATAACCATTTAATTTTAGATTTCCATGAAAAATAAGCTTCAAATATCAGCTCTGTTAGCACAGTTAAATCTCGCTTTAGTTATGATCTTTAAGCATGTTGTTGTAACTTCAGGCCTGCTGTTAAGGTCCAAACAATATTTACGATACCCTTCACCTGATATAGGATATAAGATACAAATTTGTGGATATTTTTGAATATGAAGTTCATCGATATTCCTCATCTTGATTTTTCATAAAAATTCATGAAAATAATTTTTTTGTCTGAAAAATCAGCAAAACTGTCCTTATTTACTCCTTTCACATTTGGATGTGGACGTGTCAGCCCTACTATTCACCTTTATCAATTGTAATAGAAAACAAGCATTTTTTGCCGTTCGCAGATTTGATTTAGGAAGGTGAAATTTTGAGAGAATTTTCTTCAAATCCGATTCTATAATATAGGCCTGTGGGACCGCAAATTTAAAAAAAATACTCCTTCGGGTGTATTTTGTCCGCATTTTCAGCAACACGAAAAATGTAGACGTAGGTTGACAATAGGGGGTGGTCTCTCCCATACAACAAAAAAATCTTAAAATGCTATATCTTGCCACATAAGGTAGATTTCGTAAACGTTTTATTAAGTCGGTTTTTTCATAAAATTGAGGCAGTTCGTCCACAAATGAAGGTCTGTCTTCCGTTAGAAAGCGGTCAAAAGTCGTTACAAAAGGATTTCTCGATTTGGCCAATTGGATACTGTGGGTGTTCAATGAAATGTATTAATATTAATTAAACTCGAGTCTAAAGTAAGTAACTGGTTTTTTTTTTTAATAATAATAATTAGCTACTACAGCTATTAGCCTTCTTAGCAATGTAGCTTGAAGCTTTAAACCAAGTAAAAAGCTTATTAATAAATTATGGAAATGAAAAAATTATACATTTTTGACAAATGCTAGACAGTTGGTATGAGTATCAGTCAGTCATTCAAGTTTATTAACGGCAGCAAACTTGTTTTGGGATATTTATTGATCCCACTTATAATGTTTGATTTAAAACTTTGTAAAAATTTACTGTTTACTCTGGTACCTCACATAAAATTTCCTGTTTACTGTTGAGATTTTAACAAATAATTTTGGTGAACGCGTTTTGCATTATGTAGTCGATGAGCAAGGAAAATAACTATTAAATAATAACTCATCAAATTTCTCATAACATATGATAGAAATAAAATAAATGTATTTGCTACTAATATTTGCGTCGGTGTTGTACTTTTCATCAAGTGATGATTGAGTCAGCAAGACGTTTTGTTTTGAAACCATATTTTTTTTTTTTTTAAAAGTAATTAACTCAGGACCTGCAAAAAGAATGAAATTTTTGAATGAAATGTTCAAAAAAATTATGTAAACTTATTAATTTACACTTTCAGTATGTCAATATGTACATAGATGTTTTACATCGCGAAAAATCGAAGCTTCTATACTGCTCTTCCTGTCGCTAATGCTGCCCCCATCGCCTGTTTTTTTAATATGCAAAATATTCGCTTATGTCTTGAGGAGACAGTCTTACACTTAGAGTTCAACTTTCACAGTTTGAAGACATGAAATTAAGTCGATGAATGTCAGGTGATTAATGTAACTACATATGAATTATTATTCACCTAACATTCAAAAAGCCTTAAACACAATTTTTAGTTTTATACGGGAGAAGCAAAAAACGTATACTGGAAAAGTAAATTGTTATGTATTCCTTATATTCTATGCAGCGCCTGTGTGGTCAACGAGCGCTAGTTGCTAGCGCAAAATAAACTATTGAAACTAATTTTTAACCTGCCTCGGTTTTATTCCACCAATAGACTGCATACACTGGCAGATTTTGAGAAAATGGATAATAGGATCCAAAGGCTTACACAAAATTTTAATAACAGATGCTTAGGTTCTGATTGTAGCCATATTAATGAGTTAGTATCATCTAATTAGAATAAGTAGGTTTAGTTGTTTTTATAAAAATTCAATAGGTTTTTGGAAATTTTTGCCTTCATTCACAACTTTTGCAATTTTGTACATTAGGTATAATATTTCTAAATTAAATGTTATAATGAAAATAAGAAATAGTCTCGAACTCTTTGAATTATAATTACATAAATTTAAGTTTTTGTATTATATCGGGCATTTCAATGAGGTTCAAGTTTCCAATTTCAGATATATTTGAATATGTTGTACCTGTATATTTTCTCGATACAGAAACAAAATATTTTTAGAATGGCAACACTGGTTTACAAAATATGGTTCTTTGAAAATTTGAGAAATCGTAAGGTATGCACTACTTCAAATGCCATTATTCAGTTTAAAAAAAGTTTGGTAAAATGAATTAATCACTGGATTTTATACTTCATTTATTGATCTTTTCAATCTTATAATTGGATTTTAAAAATAAAAAAAAATACCCTGAAATAAATGAAAAATATTTTTTTTATCGTTTTTGACAAAGTTCGCCTAGCAAAAATTTTGTTTCTAAGTGCATTAAAAAGAAGCTTATACATATTATGTTTATACTTCGTGCTAAGTTTGATAGTGGTCCGCCCAGCCGTTTTGGAGCTACATGCGTTGCAATGCCTCTTTTCCCCTGTCCGCTTCACGTGAAATGCTCGATATATGAACTAAAATTGAATTGAAAAAAGATTGCAAAGAGTCAAAGTTTATTTAGTTTTCTAAAGAATTTAAATACATACTGTGTTTCATTTTTCTTCATACTTGTTGTTACGGCCTTTTGAATTTCGTTTGTAAAATCTTCATTATTGAAAATACATATGACTTAAAATTTTTGTAGGGATATGTAGTTTAGTCAAATGCATCATAATCAATCAAAAAATCGATTTTAAATTTTTTTTGAGGTTACGGATTTTTGGATATTAGGTGACGATATGTATGTGATCGTAGTGACATGGTGTTATGCTGCTCGCACAATTAAAGTTTGCGGAAATAACAAATAAAAGTATAATATAGACTCAAAATTGCGTTGAGTGATTTTCGTTTTATTCATTTCATGAACATCGCTACCAAACGGCATATTATGTAATTTTAGTTTTCTTGGTTGTGGTAACAAGATATCAATTTGCAATCACAAGACTGACGGGAAATTACAGTTTAAGTTACACATATTAAAGTCCATGAACAATTTTTCATCTACAGTTCAGTGCAACAAAAAATCATCAGTTGATTATTGCATTTCTGGGTAGGAAGTTGTAAATATTTTAATAAACAGATTCCAGTAATTAATTAAAAACTAAATTAGTTAATGACTATGAAAAATGCTTTAGTCTAACAACCATAACCAAACCATAATGCCTTCTATTTTTAACCATTTTTTGAAAATAATCGTTGGAGTTTTTTAATAAATTTAAATTAAAAAAAAAATTGGCACAAGTAGCTTTTTTAAACGTCCTTGAAGTGCTGGTGAATCCTTTCAGACGGCATTATTGTTCATTCACAAGTAGCCAACCCAGTCCACACACTAGCTACAAACCTATGTACGAAAAAAAATAGCTCTACACAAAATAAATGTCATCAGATATTTTCTCAACAAGCGAAATTGGAAAAACAGAGAGAGGAAAAAAGAGAGGAAAAAATGTATATTGGTCATTCTTGTTTGTGAAACGAAATGTCTCAAAAATATAGGGGATGGAATAAATATTAAATTTTTTTATTTTTTCAATAAAATTGTAAAACTTTAAATAAATTTGCTTAAACATTAATTTTTTTGTATATAAATGTAAAATGTCTTCGACATAACATCTTTGTTTACTTATTGTTATTTATGTATATACTTTTTTCTCAATCAATGCTAAGAATGTACATACATATGTATCTACTTTCAAATCGAAATTCCTGACACTAGTTTGGAAGTGGTGCGCACCTTCAATAAAAATTTCATATTTTCAAAGTTTGTTCCAGTACAGTATGCAGACGCAACCAGCGTTGACGGTATCTCTAATTTATGAATGCTAAGTTCATTATTAATGAATGACTGTCATAGCTGGTGCTAAAGTGTTGTTGTTGTAATTGCATCTCGTGACAACGTAGCATTACAAGTGCAGCGGCGCTGACGTCAGTCTCCACCTCTCTAAAAGTTTAGTTGCGCAAAGTTTAACTTTCGGCTTAAGAGTTGTATTTAGAGCAATTTTATGTGAGAATCTAGTGCGCGTATTAGATACACGTAAGTGCACTGGCATTTTGATTTCAAATATTTAAAGAGAATAATTTATTTTGAATTGCGTGCTAAAATTGGGCCAAAAAGCAGTAAATGTTAATGAAATACACGAAGGGCGTATAAAGTCATATATTAATGAAATATGAAAATGTTTTTTTTCTTCTTATAGTTTTATTTTACAAAAAAGAACAACAACAAACTAAAAGAATTTATTTTTGCTGAATTTCGACTTTCTTCTTCACCGACATGTCTTGTGTTTGTCAAGCACAAACACATATGCGTTTGATGTGTTATTTGCGAACATTAGCTACTAATTTCTTGAACATAAATTTCAAAAGCGGAAAAAATTTAATTGTTAACACTTTATTCATACAGCTTTTGTTGACACTTGAGGCTTTTTCTTGCGTTTCTTCGCTTTCTGACTTTTACCATAGCTTATTAATAAGTCAATAATGTTATATGACCTTAATTCGTAAAATGTAGGAAAAGTAAGAAAAAACCCAAAATTAAACAGAAATTTATTGAGATAAAACTAACAGTTTTTGATGCTTTAGTGTTATTTTTTATTATTTGTTAATGCTCAAAAAGACATTTCTGCTGATATGTGTAACCCATTCAAATGTTAGATTTCGGATATCTGAATTAGCACAAACTTAATTTTGTATTTAGTGTTATGAAAAGTTAAATGGGTTAGGGTGATTACGTGACATTTTTCGCATTATTGACTTACTCTTAATTCGTGGTTTGGCAAGTAAAACTTCCTAAAACCGTCTGTGATTGAGGTGGTCGTAAAAAATAGATTTTTGCAAACAAATAAATAATCATTTGTGAAACCTCATGTCAGCTAGTTAAGTTAAGCCCTACATCTCGACGATCGAGGTTTGAAAATTTAATTTCCTTGACATTATCTTATATCAAGTTTTCCCAGCTAACACAATATATTTTTTCAATTCAGTTTTATTTTCCAAAATTTCGATTTTGATGTTATCTACAAAATGAATAATTATAAAAGTAATTAACATTTTTTTTTCTATAAAAATTTCTTACTTTTTTCTTAAGGCCCTTCATTAAATTTTGCACAGTTGTTTCATCGAGAGTACGGTACGATCTTTTCCACTTAAATCTGAAGTCTTGTAAGTTTTTTACAGTCTTACCACTCTTTCGAATATCTCTTCTCATTTGAGCCCAATATCTCTCAATTGGGTGAAGCTTTGAGCAGTTGGACATCGTAGCTTTAGAGTCATGAGAGGTTGATATATCAAGCCAGAGCATCACTGTACCTTCATGTGCACGAATAAAGGGTGGAAGACATTTTTCGAGTCACTCGTTTATATAACTTCAAGTGTTATACATCATATCAAACGTCACTTAATGTCATATTGTGTCTTTTAAGACGTATAAGATTATCAGGTAGAGTATAATCTTAAAAAAGAAAAACGTAAGTTTTTTCTGGGAAAGTCCTTACGTTAATGAATGTGACTCCTACGCGACGTTGTTAAAGAAATATCGATATTTGTTTTGATATTTACTAAATTGAGAAAAGCTTTAGCCATAAATTTACTTAAAATTCGCATGATTTCTTTATATATTGATATACATTGGTCTTTAATATTGGACAATTTACCGCGATTGAATAACTTTCTATGTTGCTATGCAAAGTCATAGCTCTTGCTGACAAATTAGCAACAATTGACGCTTTAAATTTGTTGTTTCGGACATAAGTTCTCAATTGATTTAAAAAGTATTCCAAAACTGAACTAATCGAATACAGATTATTACAGCTAGTCGTGGTAAAGAAAAACAAATTAAACTATATTTAGGTAGCTAGGTAGCAGAGCTAAAAATTAGAACATGGTGTCAAAATCGGATTTTCGAACATCGGTCGTTGACAGACACGAGTTTACTTTAGTTCACTGACTTAAGGTTTCACAATTCATTTTGTCTTACGACTACATACTACAGTTGCAGGGGGCGACTGCATTAGTAAATTTTTTTACGATCACTTTAGCGGTGATATTGGTAAACTTATTTTGAAAATTATGTTTTTAATTGTTTATTATTTATGAATTTAAGTATTTTGTTTTACTTGTATTCATATATGACACGAACTTTTTTTTAATGAAATGGTGATGATTTTCTTGCTATTTGCAGATGAAAAAACTCAAGGATCTTGAGCTCATTAACAATACAAAAAATTTGCAACATAATACGAATCTCAACATTAACACTAACAATTTAAATAACAACAATCTCAAACACACAACGATCAAAACTTTTAATTCATCACACAATAGCAAACTGAAAATACAGGAACCGGTGCTTGAAATACAACAACAACAAGAATTACAATCACAATGTACCAACAATAACAAAAACACCATCACCAACAACGGCAATAACATGACTTGCTTGCTGAACAATCACAGCTCTAACAACACTACAAAAAAGCAAACAACTCCAAAATGCGAAAACTTAAAGGACTTTCACTCTCTACCACGTGACCTGCTAACTGAACGTTTTATCGAATCAACTCACAACTGCACACATGAGTACAGAAGAGGAAAGGTAAAAATAGCAAAAAAAATTTTAAATATTCAAATTTATTTATTTTTCTTTAATTTACAGGTCGACAATTCGGACTCTGACTCGGCTCTCTCGTCAGCACCACCTTCAATCAGCCCCCAACCACCTTTAAATGGTGTAGAAGTGACAGACATTTGGCAACCAGTAAGTAGATAAATGTGAAACTTTTTTATTCAGGCAATAAAACAATAGACTTAAGCCAGAAACTTGACTAGCAAGCGCCTCTTTAAGGGAGGCTTCAAACACGTTCCGCTTCTTAAAACTCTCAATTAAAATAAAACTCTAAGTGATATAGACAATCTAGATATTCTGTAACTTAATTCATCGAGCTACGTGAGTGTTACTTTTTTAATTCAGCCGAACAACAAACTACTAAAGAAAAAATTTCAAAAAAATGTCAAAAGAAATAAGCGAATTTGAGCAATTTTTTTTCTCCTTGAAAAGATTCACTCTTTTCAATTTTACACAAAGCTCAATTTTATTGAGATTTGATGTCATGGCTCTGACTGTCGTTGTAATGTTAATGACAAACAAAAAGCACTACAAATTTGCATACTTACTACTTGCAAGTTGCAACAGCATAAGTATCAACAGTTCATGGTACATACAGTTCATTACAGCTCAGTTATATATGTCACCGGCCAAACTAGTTTTTAGGATAAAATAGTTTTTCCTGGGCCAAACTAGATTATTTGAAGGCCTGAAAGTATGCAATTTAATTTTAATGTAAAAGTACTGTGAATAGCGAAGTCAGTGTTGCACATAGTATAGACTGGACCGCGGTGAAGCCGCTGTTGGACATATTAGAGTATGTAAATCATGAACTACGGCCGTTGGCCGCCCAATTATCCTCACTTACGACTTGCCAAGTATACAATGAAATTGCCAAATTTTGTTGTCTATCTTTGCGGCTGTCGTAGACTTCACTAACCACAGTGCTCTTGCATTAAAATTTCATTGCACATCTCTAGGCTTAACGGAACTAGTTTGGCCTAAAAACTAGTTTGACCGGTAACATATACATCTCAAATGGTTCTATGGTCCGGTTCTTAACTTTTATTTTATAAATTTTATAAAAGGAAAACATATTAATATGCATTTGCGAGTGCTTGCCTCAAGAAAACTTTAAAATTGAATCTTATCATTTTTATAGAGAATATTAGAATCAATTTGTGGCATATTGGAATTCGTTTTGGTTTTATTTAAGGACCATTTTATTATGTACACATTTATATTGTCTTTTCAGCTCAGCAACTATTCAACGAACTTTGAAAAACTTCAGAAAGACTTGGACCTACTGCATAAAGAGAATGCAGAATTGAGCGAACAATTGAAATTAGCGAAGGAACAAATACTGGAATCCGAAAAAAAGATGAATGTGGTAGTTTTTTGTATCAATAGCTTATGCTTTTGTTTTTAAATACTAATTTCTTAGGCGGCAAATAATACGAAGTTGCGTGAGCTATTGTCCCGTATTAAATACTTGGAGGACCAGGAGTATCAGCTTCAAGCTGAATCACAAGAACTGAGGGAACAAAATGAACTTTTGGAGTTTAGGATACTTGAGTTAGAAGACACTAATGATAAAGTAAGTTGAATCAATTCACATACGACCATTAAAAAAAACTATGTTGGTTTTAATAATAGTTTGTTTTTTACCTACTACTTCTTTTCGTAACGTATATGGTGGTCTGTTTGAGATAATAATATTGTAAGAGCTGATTCCCTGACGAGTAAAAAGTTTCCGACAATTTTTTTCCACACTGTCATAATATGTGTTTTTTTTATAATTATTTTAAGTCCTAAGAGCACATAACACATAGTTTGGGTCAGGGTCGTTAAAGATTTTCAGTTTTTACCTTATTTAATGAAACAGTCACAACATTTTTTGTTTGTAACGAACTTGCGTTGATGAAAAGTGTGGACCGTAATCATTAGTTGGTTTAATTCGGATAACATCACTTTGAAGTTTTTCACATATTTTTTGAAATGGTATAATATTCAAGTGAAGAATATACAGATATTGTTTATGTCCATTATGTGATAACAATCCAGAGATGGCGCGAGCAGATTCTCAACATGGATTTTCTAGATGAAGCAGAGTGGAGTATTTGATAGTATTTGACATGAGACTAAAATCCAGACCATAAATTAATGTAATAACTTTTTTTTAGTGAATTATATAAAAAAAATTATAAATCTAATGTAATTGAATATTCTTTAGCAGATTTTTTTTTTTTAAATACCCACAAAGGGCAGAAATTAAGGCGCCAATCTAATTTTCCATCCTGGCAAAAAAACTTTTTTTCAAAATTTATTATGCCACCCCCAGTAGATTTGATTTTAATTCTTGTCAGGATCAATAAATATACTCTTGAAATACTCGAAAAAAAATTTTTCAATTCATTTTAAATGATTTATACATGCATATATAAAAAATAGCAGCATCTGCTTAGCCGGTGATTTTGCAGCAATGAATCATCTGAAATACAAAAATCAAAAAATATTAGGTTCAGTATGACAGTGGCTATCGTCTGAACTAGGATTATTAAATTTTATGCATAAACGCCAAAATGGCGGCTGTTTAAGGAAAAGTGTTCTAAAAATGAGGATTTTTCAGGTGATTTGTCGGTTTAAAAAATAGAAAAAATCAAAATTTTGACTTGATTTTGACTCTAATATGACGAATATGTGGTTAAAATTTCATAAGGATCGGCTCAGTAGTTTCGGAAGAAAGGCTGACACGGTATAAAAAAAGTGATTTCGAGAGAAACGCGTTTATAGTTTTTTATATTGAGCCGGAGGGAGAGCACGCTCAAATATAGTTGAAAAAATATACTTAGAGAGCTCGAACCTTTATGAAATTTTAACACGATGTTTTTGAAATGGTCTTTCGAAATCTGCAAAAAAATCGAAAAATAAAATAAGTTGGTCCCTTAAAAATTTAAATTTAAAAGTTCTTCATATACTTTTTTCAATTTCATATACATACATATATATGACATGTCAGATCACAATAAAAAAAGGAAATATCGCAAAAGAGCGCAGCTAAGCCATAACATTTTTTTACAGTGTTACTTATATGTCGAAGTTTAATTAAAACTGAAATATTTTCATCCGCCTTCGACTTCCTTGACTTGTTATTCATTTTTCATTATTTTTTCCATTCTCTAGCAACGGAAGTTATAAAAAAACAAAATATTACGTCAAGTTTGACGGAGTATGGTTTCTAAAAATTCTTTTACGTAGGAGGGGAATAGGTTCCAAATCATCAAGAAAAATCTTACGTATTAATGTATAGCTTTTTTGTTTTTAAATTAAGCCTAAAATTATGCTACAAAGTTGAAACTTAACTACATGCAACACAATCAGCTTAAAACTTGTTGTCGCTTACTATCAAACTTGTATGTTTGTTTAAGTGAGCTACATGCTTTTGCTTTGTGATGTGATCGCATATGTAGTACATACATACATACTATATACTCGTATGTACATATGTATCATGTATATCAAAAAACTCAAAAATAAATCGAACAATTTAAAATGCTTTTTGTTTGTTAAAAAGCTGACGCGAAGTATAATTCAGAACAACGCTTTCAATTAATATATAAAGAAATTATGAATGTGAAGTAGGATGTTTAAAAAGTTTCAAGAATTGTTCCTTTAACTGTGACGCGTATACGGTAGCATAGCCACTTACATTTCTCTCTTCTGCCTTTTATCTCCTCACAGAGCATAGGGCCTCCACAAAACCCTTCCAACCGGCACAATCAGTAGCGAGTCCTTTAAATTCTCTCCAACATTTGAGCGATTCACGTATTTCCTAAAATACTATCAAAAAGTGCTCCTCGGAGATAGTTTGAGAGATATAGCCACCTAAATAATCGGGGATATCATGAGAGATAATTTAACGAAATATATTAAAATATTAAATTATAGAAGTTTAATATCGGTCTAGTATTTTTGCGTAGTACTTTCTTGAACAGTAATTTAAAATTTATACTTTAATTTACTCGTTCTGAAAGCGTCATTCATACGTCTTAAAATTGTCTGTAGTTTTTTTGCAAATTTTTAATATTAAAAAAGAACATACATACTAGGAGATTTTGCTTTTAATTTAAATATTTTTTTAATTATATCCTTATCAATAAATGTATCTAATGAATAACGATTTTAAAAATTGCAATATTATGCTTACTGAAGTACTGAGGCCTGCTATACTGTTATTGGACGCACTTTTAGATTAAAAAAAAAAATATTGATTTCATTACTTAACTCATTCAAACTTTCCGAGCATCTTTACTTGCATTATTTCTAATAAAAATTTATCTCTTGAGTATATCGTGTGATCAATGGTAATTTTTTATGAGATACTCATTGTGGTTACACAGCGAAATACTACATGAAAAGTGGATGAGCTTGAACAAGTGGACGTGGCAGGTATTAACCCAAATTTTACCAAACTCGGTAAAGAATACTTGGTGACTTATGCATGCGCTGGATAAAAGGTGAACGCGATTTAACACGTGGAACTTTCTATATACGAAATTTTGCCAATCTCGACATGAAAACATTTGGAATCAAACACAATCATTGGACGGGATTACCTAATTAGACGTAGCACTAGCGCCGTGTTAAGACTTTTCGGGGACCGGGGCTCAAGACTGGAAAGAGGCCTGTTTTGATCATCCGTAAGATAAAACCCTTAGTAGGATTTTGTCATGGACGGTGTGAACAAAGAAAAGGCCCTCCTGTTTACCATAATATATTAATAAGTCGCTGGTTGTGAGCATCTTCAGCTCGGTGCCTCGGACTATCGCCCTATCTTAATTCAGCGCTGCGTGGAACCCTCCGTACTAGGGTAAGCTCTTATGCTCTATGTTACCAAATTTGATATGGAAATACTTGATCGTATAATAAGCATTGGACAAAGTGTCGGCGTGATCAACCTTTAACTATGGTACTTGATTATTACCATCAGCAGCTCGTAACGCGCCCTCCCACAAAGCCGAAAAAACCATGAACAAAATTCCTATAGTTCATTCCGATTCTTATGATATATCACTTCCTTTTATTCGGCGCCAAAATAGTCTGGGTCTTTCTTTTAATCTGTCTTCCTACTGCGGGCTGGATGGACAAACGTCTTTAATGGTCGTGTGGCCTATCTTTTTCTAAGGTCTTTTGATTTAATACATACATGCTATACTTTCACTATCAAAAAAAAATTTAAAATATTTGAAAATATTTTTACATTTTCGTAAAAGTCAAGTTTATCGAGACCTGCCGCATAATTCGATGCGAAGAAGAAAAGAAAAAAATAAGCTAGATCACAAAAAAATTTCTTATGAAAATATAAACTTCAATATACAACAATGTATTATTTGAAATATTTTCGAACGCTTTTAGCGTCTTTAATAAGTAGTGTTCCTGGACATAGCTGCGCATTAGTAAAAATGTTATTGAGAATAAGAGTTAAGAGCACAAACAATTTTTTATCGCATTACAGGAGTATGTAGATCTGTCCAAACTGCAATAAAACGTTATTTTGTATACTAATAACGTTCGAGGTGAAACACTTCGAGTATTCATACAAAGCGGTCCGTTGTAAATTGTGTATGAAAATGTTTGTTTTCTGCTTTCGAGTTTTGTTTTAACATCTGTAGCTTGCATTTGATTTGTTGCATTTGGCTGATAAATTGAATGCTTCGGCGCTGAGTCAATCAAACACGTGTGTAAGATAAAAGGCTTGCTGTACCCTTTGAAAATGTACAGCTCCAGTGCTTAGAGAATTCAAAAACGAAAGACTTAAGCAAAAAACTTTGTGCATTTGAGATTGTTGAAGTTGTTGTCTATGTGTGTAAACACACATATAACTAAATAAAACCACGCTGAAAATCTTAAACACAACGAATAGGCACATCTGAGGTATGGTACATAAGTCGGGAGTGAAGTTATGTATTGTGGAGTGATTCAGAAAGTTAGTTTCATTTTTATCGCCGCCGTATGAAGTTTACATGTTCTTTAGATCAAAAATAGCCCTATTATTTTTTTTTTCAAGACGATCAATTCGATTTTATGTACAAAATTTATTTTTTGGAGTCCATCCCACTTTTGATTTTTAACAAGAACTGTAATATTTTGTTAGTGGCTTTCATGTCAGCATAATATTCATTTTTCGGTTTTGAGTTTTCCTTTATTTTCAATCAAAAAAGGATTGTCTCTTCATCGATATATGACATTAATTAATGTATTGGCATTAATTTTTTTGTTCAACTATTTTCGATTTCTCTGATTTAACTAGAAATGATAAATCAATTTTTTTTAAACGCAATTCGCTAATTCGATGCTAGAATCGTGATTACCCTACTCTTTATTAACTGGAAATAGCAGGACCGTAAGTAGTGGCTTTGGCTCCCCGAAGCATAATATGGATTGGAGGCCCATTTACACTCTGATGGAAAGAAAAGTGTTTGCAACTAATTTTTGCAAATTTATTTCTTATTGGACCTTTTCTAGTCCCACCATGTTCGTCCAAAAAAAGTACTTTTGAGATATGGATCTGCTTTTGGATACAACAAGGACTGACATTTTTGTTGTTTTTACGTTTTTTGGAGCAATTCTTGGAAGTTAGATTTTATGTAAATAATTGAATTTCAAAAATGAAAAGAAAAGAGATGTAGGTTAATTTTAAATGGTAAATGATATTTTGAAATCTCTAATTTTTTATAAATTATATTTCGGTAGAGAAATGTCCTCTAAAATGTTATGTCGAACGTCGGAAATCAAATATTTTTACTCTAATTTATCAGCTTCAATTATTTAGAAAGTATACATATTTATATAAACTAGAATTCGCCCACTGCTTGAAATTCAACCATTATAGAAACAATACAACTCTGTTAAGTACCATCCTTACCTGATTAAATCTCAGCGCTACCAAAAATAAAATTATGATATCATGTTGCCCCTACCTCTATACCATACTTAGGGTTCAATCTAGCTTCCAATCAAGTTCCATCAAAATCGGTTTATTAGCTTAGCTGTGGAAGCACTTTTTCATGTTAGGTGAGTGGCACCGTATACTTTAAAACAAATACGTGTCCTCTGGGTTCAATCCTATCTCTATACCAAACTTCATCAAAATCGCTGCAGCATCTCGGTTTATTAGTTTATCCGTGGAAAGATATTTTCTAAAACTATTAGAAAAAAAATTACATTCTGCACTGCCCCAATTCACAGCATTTCCAACAACAAAAAAAATTAAGAGATCAAGTTGTGTTATGGCCATTGAAAAGTGATAGAACCGTTTTGCCACTACCTATTTACATACACATAAATTAAGAACTACCCAATATAATGCGTTTTGAGTATCCAAAAATAATTTACTTATAATAATTTATTTATAATTTATTTTATGCCAAGGACTTAAAGAAATATGTTTTGATAAAATCAGGATACATATTTTTTAAGTTTTGTAACAACACCTCATAGGCATAAACGCGATCAAAATGCTTTAATTTGATTGCTTAAAGCATTTTGTATGGGATAATCATCTGCGTATGTTTTCATTATTTTACCTGCCTTAACGGCACATATTACACATTATTTTTTTTGTGCGCATCTATGAAAGTACCTTTCCAAGGATATAAGCTTCATTCCCATCTTTTTATAATAAATACTAAAAAAGTGTACCATAAGTTTGGATGTTCACGTATTAATATATAGCTGAATTTATAAGTATTCACCATTGCAAATGTGTAACGTTTATAGGCAGAGTCTTGCAGTAAACCGCCAAAAGCCAGTTCGTGAAAACATAACTCATAATTAAAAATCCAATTTTGCGTTGGTGTTTTTAGATAGACAACGATTTTCAGTTGTTTTTGAGAGTAATTTTGTTGAATTGAAGTATGTAGTGTGTCAGAACGTTGGGTATGGCAACACAAAACAAAAAAGACGTTTAAAGACAAAATTCGCGATGTAAACAAAAAACCTTAATAAATAATTCAGTAAACAATGCGTCATACTACAACGCTTTTGTGTTGTCGTTAGCTAAAGCTAAAAAAAGAGATTCATGCAAAAACGTCAACAAACGAGTTCCAGATTCAAACCGACTCTCCAGTTTGACTACACTTGCTACTCAAAACTGAGTAGTTCTATGAATGATTTTTCTGGTGTGTAGACAAGAAATTCGTTTCTGCTAAATTCAGTGCAACAAGCGACGCGGTCAGCTACAAAGTTGATTTTTTTCACAGGAACTCGGTTTCTCTGTGTGGTACGTCTATGAGCGTGCGTGTGTTAATTGTTGGTTTTCATTATACATACTATATTAACGCGACAGAAAAGAGAATTAGAAAGAACCAAAAAGTTAATAATTTTTTATCTTTTCATTTTTGCAAAGTTTTTGTAGATAAAAAAAAAGGTTTTGAATAACACGTAATGGAGCTTAAACTTTAAAAAACGTGCATTGCATTTTGATTATATCGCTAAAATACTTCAAATATACAATAATGATGTGGACTTTAACTTCTCAAGTGAAATCAAGCTTCATAAGTTCTTGATAAAATTATGCATAACTAAAAATAATTTTATTCATAACAACATATGTATTTAGAAACATAAAAGGATAACAGAGTTTTTACTCTCTTATCTCCAAGCCATAATCTCAACGAATTATGTTTAAAAAATAAATTAAGTTACAAAAGAAAATATAATGTAGTAATGTCTCAATTTAATGTTTAACTAATATCAGTAATCATATGGCTCTTTAGTAAGAACAATTCATAGCCAAGTAAATGTTAAGAATGAAATGCTGTGCGACGACGATTTTATTTGTTTGGTGAGACTTCTTCATTGTCTTATTTAAGTATGTATTTGATAAGTTTAGTTTTAAGATACTAATTTTCTTATAAAAAATGTGTGTGGCTGTATGGATGAAAATAGCCCATATATCGGCTTATAGTTTCTAAGGTATTCCCGATTTCAATATTTGTGGAGAAATATTTTGATTTTCGACTGTTACCTATAACATTTTACAGAAGGCCACTCGCATATATTAGTTCGTAATCATACTTTTAAAAAGTGATAATTATGATTTGACATTGGCCTGGACTCAGGAGTAATTTATTTTTAAAACACAAAACTTCAAAGAATTTGTAAACAGATTGTAGCAGAAAAGTATTTTTATCTCCCTTTACGGTCTTGTGTATTTTCATAACGTCAGCAATAACTAGCAAATGAGAGATTTTAATAATATGAATGGCATCCTTTGTTGCTACTTCGCCGCACCTGCCCAAAATGACTTCCTGGCGGAACGCCTGATGTCGCGGTAAACGAACATATAATTAAGACTGGATTGCTACAAGATTCTTTTCGAAATTTACTAAAACGGTTTTCATTTATTTATTAAACAATTAACTAAACGGTAGCTGAATTGTCGTCAGAGCCAGTGCTCAAGTCATTGTCAATTGAGGTGATATTTTGCTGTATGAGTTCAGACGAGAAAGATTTCGCCTTAAATTAAACCTTAGAGTCGTTGAACATGTATTTAAAATAATTAACCTGTCGGCAGAATATTTCGCATGAAAAAGAGTTCTTTGTCAAACTAAGAAAACTACCCAGCCAGGGTGGCCAAGTTGAAAATGAGTAATTAACGGCTTTCCAAAAAAGACAAGAAATTTGTTAAAATGCCGACATTTTTTGTCGAAAAAAGTTGATGACATGGTTTTTTTACTAAAAATAATTTTATCTCTAATTAATGGGCATCAACCGCTTATACCTCAAATTGACAGCTTAATGCCCTCCGACGCGGCCTATGGCTTTGGCATCCGATTAACGGGCTGGCCACGTCAATGACGGTCACTTGGAAACCCTGAACCCAGCTGTTATTTCAAAGTTGTTCGACCTATCAACTGTTTTAAATTCCGATTGAAAACCAACGGAATTTTACTTAAAACCAGCGATAGTCAAAAACTTTCGGGATTGAAGGATGTTCCTCCGAAAAGTTCTATCTTAATTAAATTAATAAATATTGTTCAGGAGTTTTGACATTCCGGCTACGGCTTTGCAATGACGCGCTTCCCTCAGCTCAATAGCTACTGGAAATTTTATTCAGTATAAACTAAATCTATATGCGTAAAATATAAAAAAAATTATAATCCGATTATAGTGGCACAATGAGGACCACCTCAAAATAAATATTTTACTTTAGCAAATAATTCCATATATATCGAGTTGTTTTTTTTTAAGTTTATGCTATGACAAAGAACATTTCATTAAAAAATTTGTCGAAAATTTGGATGAATCAAAGTTCAAAAACGTAAAAGATTTTTATTTCTAGTTTTTAATCACCACTATGTACTTTTTAGAATCTGTTTAACTTTACAAAATTTCAGTTCAAACGGTGTATGTATCTGGAATGTAGTAATAGTAAAAAATCAAAACAGCATAAGTCCATCTGTGATCACAGGCCAAACAGCATAAATTATTTGTAAATATAACTCATCTGTTTTGCCTTGTGTCCACATGAATATTGACTTATGACTAAAATTTAAAGTTGTTAAATCAACGTCGACATACACTGTGATAATCACACATTAAATGGAAAATCGTTCACGTAATCGCCCACGTTAGCGCTAGAAATATCAAACAAAATGTAGGCTAAAGTTATTTCAACAAATTTCCAAACTAGGATCGTTAAATAGCTGGTATAAAGCGTGTAAAGCAAACAAAGCTGTCAAGTTGGGTCAACGTTATATACAGCGCAACAAGAAATCTCGATACCAAGACAGAATTTTGCAAAAATTTAACAATAAACTTGTTATGGCTAACATAATGTGCATTAGCTAATGGAGTTAATCAAAAAGTGTCGATTCCATTAATCAAATTGTAATTAATACTGAGTCACACTTACTTTCAAGCTTAATTCAATCTGTGATATCAAAAAAGCCATTTCTTAAGTTCAATGCTTATGATGTACACAGGGCTACCAAGTTGAAAACAAGGAATTAACGGACTTCCCAAAATAAGAAAAAAATTCCTGAAAAAAGTTGAAAGATTAGATTTTTTTTTGACAATTAAAAAAGAAATGTATTTTCAAGGTCCACGGCTTTGCCATGCAATTAACGGCCTGGCCGCATCAAAAGTGCCACTTGGCAAACCTGTACATAAATTTTGTATAGAAACTTTACCATATTGTAATTTTTAACCATTAAGCTAAATTATTAAATGTTTGGTCCAAATTGGATTTCCTTTTCAATATACCTGGTTTATAACACGTATACGTCCTAGATATGCAGCGATAATTTTTCCACAGTTGGTTTTATCTCTTAAAAAATGTCATGAAATAAATCTACATCCGTACTTGATAGTTCAGAATTATGAATTCCACTTGAAGTTAGGCTTTCTTCTTTCAATTTTTATGTGGATGACAAATTATTTCTATTGAAATATACATTAAACTGGTTCAAAATTTTTGAGACGACATAGAGGTATATTCGTGGTTATTTTTTTTTACGGACTTAGTATGATGTGAATGAAATATGTCCAAAATGGACAAATATGAAATATTAGCGTTTCTTGAACAAAAATAAAATAATATTTTCCTTTGATGATTTAAAAGCAATAATGCTATAAATCGTCTCGAAAATGCAATTTGAACCAACCTAATATACATACTAATAGTTCTTTATTGCTAATATGGGACATTTTTGCTCACAAGCATTCAGGTGCCATCGATTCAACTCGTATGTCCCATAGTTTTGATTTTCAGTTTTCAAAATTATGAGCGGTTAATTTTGCCTTTGAACATTTCAAAGCAATAACACAGTTTTGGCTGCAGCAAAGTAACCACGGTATAATTCTGAAAGATTCTTATCAATTTTGCCGAAAAGTCGGTAAATATACTCAAAAATAGCTTGAAGTATATAAAATTGTCTATCAAGTTTCATAACAGGATAACCAGCAGTTTAAAGCTATCGGTTTTTTGCGTTTGTCCTTTTCGCATAAAAATTTCACATTTAAGTAATGAGTTGTTGTACCTTTTATTGAACTGATCAGATAGTGAGTGCGCGCAAACAGATGTTTCAAGACTATCGATAGTCTTTTTTTCGCCTTTTTTAAAGATACCGCTCAAAAGCTTCTGAAACTCATCATGAATTTTATAAACATTTCAAAATAGTTTTCATAGGTTGCCAATGAAGCTATTAGCTGGGTATTGATTGTGGCTTGAGCTCGTTGTTCTCAAATGCCTTCAAGTCTCTCGAATTTACGAATAAAGATATTTTGATTTAAAATATGAAAACTTCGGTTCTTGCACCCCAATTGTGAAAGTTGTATTGGATGAAAATAGGAGAACTAAAAAACAGTGTATTAACAAAAGATTAACATTTTAAAAAGTTCGATTTCAAATGTTTTTAGAGAAATACGACTCTAGCGATTTCTGTATGTCAGACTTTTGACAAAAAGTTTAAAGCGTACATTTTTTTATACGAAAAAGACTCTATCGTTAGGACGGAAAAATCGGAATACGGTCAGTCTACTACACCAACGAAAGCACAGCAATTCTAGCGCACCAGCTTCTAAATAAGAACAACCCTAGAATATTAACGTTGTATTAAATGGGGGCATTGAAGAATTTGAATCACGAAAGAGGAATCCGAAAAATATTTATGAAACTTATTTTGTTTTAAATCTTGCAATTTGTTCACTTTGGTTTTGCTTGCTGGGTTTCAGGTGCTTAATGATGTTGTTGTTAAAATTATTGCTTTATTGTTGTTATCGTTTTAATTGAATGTGTTTTACGCTAAATCATGTTGAATGCATTCAACTTAATTTGCGGCGTGCATTTAATATTTTTAATTGTTTATTTCAAGTCCAGCGGTTTAAAAGGCCTCTTTTCGTTAGGCTCTAAAAACTTTCATGATGGAAAAGCAGTATTCAAATTATAAACTATCTGACGTCTTAAATAATTACATAAACCAAGGTTTACACTATCTTATCCTTAGTACTGTGACAGTAACACGTTACAATGGCCAAACAAATTATGCATTAGAGTTTAATAAAAATTAGGCCTACAAATTTTTCGTACAAATTCATACAAAGCCAATAAACATTCCATAATATTGTTAATATACACTTGTGCTCACTACGTTAAGTCATTCGTATGCTACGTACCATTTTTGTTAAAATTTATTTATTAATTGTTTTTTTCTGATTCTGATATTATTAGTTTTTATAATCCTGCTATGTAAGCATCAATTTTGGGTTTATCCCGAAAAATGCAAAAACGTCAATAAAGGTCATATATACTGTGATCATAAAATTAAGTCATCTGAAAGAAAGAAATTGAAATTGTTAAATTTTTGGTATGAGTCCTATTATTGTTTTTGTTAAGTTTAAATAATCATACTCCATATTTAGGGTGGCCCTTATACAAAAATATTTTTAACATAGCATTTTCACAAAGACCACGTGATCGATTCATACCGAATTTACACCACGCGGCTCTTATATCAAGTGGCATAGCTCAAGCTATAAAACTTTAGGGTGGTAGTCATACAAAATATTTTTAAAATTTTCACAAAGACCACGTAATCGTTTCACATGAAATTTACACTAATTTTCTAGAAATTTTAATATGTTGTAGAGCTCCGCATGCTGATCAAGAATTTATATATACATATATAGGGTGTTTATTTTCAAAGTTGTGGAGATAGATTTTTATTTTTTTTTTTGCCTATATTTTCGCTAGAAGAATAAAAAGAGTTGTCTCAATATTTGAGTTTCCTATCACAAACCTGTAAACGGCGCGGACTGAGTTTATGTCCGATTTCGTTGAAATTTTACGAAAAAAGTGACTTGCTAAAACGTAGAAAAAGTCTGCCTTAGGTGCGAAGATAAAGGGTTTTAGGTATTTTATTTGTATGGGAGATGCCACCCACTGTTGTCAAACTACATCCACATTTTTCATGTAGCTGAAAATGCGGACAAAATACACCCAAATGGGAATTTTTTTTTTTAAATTTGCGGACATATTAGCCTATGTTTTAGCATTGGATCCGAAGGGAACACTCCCAAAATTTCTGCCTATGAACTGCGCAATCAGAATGTTTTCTGTAACAATTCATATGGAAAAACGAAAAAGCAGAAAAACCAAAGACAGTGTTTTTTTGCGTTTCCATATGAATACCTATAATATATATGTTGGGCGCGGAAATGCCTTTATCATATTTTTTTTAAGCTTGAAAGTCGCATTCTTCACTATATTTTATTCTACACTGGTTTCGCTAGCTACAGTAATTCTTCATAAAAGTTAGGATCCAACAAAGGCTTCCTGGCGGCCGTCGGTGCGGTTCATTATAGTTATGTTGAACATACAGAAGGATTTATATCCTCAGGCACGGCCGAAGGTCGTTTACCTACCCTAAATTTTATGTAGAATTGCTCCGGCAAGCGGAACCGGTGTTGGATATACTAGAGGAAAAGTTTTGTTTAGAAATATGTACTATAACTTTATAAAAAAATAAAAAGATTTATATGAATTTGTTCAAACATTAATTTTTTTATTTAAAAAATTTTTCTCAAAATATTTTCAACATTAACATCTTCTTTTTTTATAATTTTTTTATATGTTATTCCTCAATCAATCCTAAGAATGCATGTGCTTTCATATCTAAATTTCCGCCCTAACTTTGGAAACTACGAATTTTTTGCTGATGACGCGCACCATGCTTTTCAAAAAAGGTCCAAATAAATTTTTTTTTGTTTTTTTTTTGGATAATATTTTCAATCAATCTTAAGAATGTATCTGCATTCAAACCGAAATTCCCCACATAACTTTGGAATCATACAATCATAATATACAATTCATAAAATTAGAGTGGTGCGCGCCTTCATAAAAAAACTCATATTTTCCAAAGTTATGGCGGGAATTTTGATATGTACATTCTTAAGATTGATTGAATAATAACATATAAAAAAAAAAAAAAAATAGGATATCAAAGATATTTGAGAAACATTTTTATGAATTAAAAAATTAATGTCTAAGCAAATTTATTTATGATTTTTTACTTTTTTCCATAAAACTTAAGCATTTTTAAGCAATAACGGTTCCAGGTTTTATATTCTATTCCTCAGAGTTTTTAAGATATTTCGATTCAAAAAATGGTCAAAAACGTCAAAAGGAACAAAGTGTGCAGTTATTAAAAGAATGACCGATATACATATTCTTGATCAGCATGTTGAAAACCCTACTAATTTCTAGAAAATCAAAGAAGTGTCCCTTAAACTAAACTATTACCAAAAATAAACATAAAGTAATTCTGTTAAGTGGCTCTTGCCGATGAACGGGTACTCGACGTGTTTTTGTTCTCATATAAATTCATGTATCTTGAATTGAACATACTACTTCGGTCTTTTTTAGTGGTCACAACAAAATCCTGCCTCAGCATCTTGCTCACCAACCCACAGATTATCAACGGTTACCAATAGTGATGTATGGGCATGTGGTGAACGCAATGAGAATGATCCAATGGCGTTGTTGTTCCGAAATGTAAGTCGGAATAAATCTAATATGGACATGTATGAAGATCCGGAAAACATGCTACAGAACTCTCAACGAAAATTGGAAGAACGCTTAGAAGCGATGTCACCCTGTGATATGAATGTGAGTATGAATAATTATGGAACTTGTTTTTGTAATCCATATCTTTTTTTCTTTGCTGATATTTGTTAGCTCGTTAATCACACAAGCAATGAAGAACTGCGCAGTCGCCTATGCAGCATGCTGACGCAACTTCCTCTCGCTGAATTGGAGAAACAGTGCCTACAACAGATGCTAACCCTGCTGCAAAATCTTGATGCCATTTCACAACGAAGTGGTCTAAACTCACTTACCACCAGCTCTTGCGATGAACCTAGTAGCATAGATCTGGTAAATATACTTAATTAATTTTAAGTTGTCCAGGCAAATTTTATTTATTAAAAAAAATAACATCTTTTGAAAGAAATTGCACATAATTGATTAATTAATTTTTTTTCCAAATTGCTTTTTTTAACATGTGCTATGTATCTACAATAACAAATCGAGAGGCATCTGGATTAGTTCGCTCATTCAATACCTTTTGTTTTTTTGTCATTTTGAATTTTACAAAATTAAATGTCATTTGATTTATTTTTTTTAATAACGTTAAAAATATAATATTTATTTAAGTAATATATATTTTATCATTTGCTTTGTTTTGTAAATCTAAATCAAGGTTAAATCGCGTATATCTGACTACAGTTCAGCGTCATCTTCATCTACGCCATCAACGTTTAACGCCCGCTCAACTGTACCGTTAGCTTCCGACTCTCATTCAAAATCCACAAAATCTTCAACGCCTGTTGTAATTACAACTTCAACAGCTTCATCGAATCCACGCATTGTTGCAACTGTACTTCCGTATAACAGTTCTTCAGCTTCCCAGCACGGTCCCCCCAACAATACTCCCACTGATTCCCCACGTAAGTCCCGACCTGGCTGGCAGTGCAACAGTTTAAGTGAGAGTGGAGTCTTTGTCGAGTCCGACTTTCTGAGTGACGCCGGTGAAAATAACGTCTGCACTCAAACCGATTTTGAAGAGGATAACCAAGTCGCTCTTTTCACAGACGCCCCTAATAAGGAGGCTTCGACAGAGTTGCAACACAAGTTGCAACAATTACACTGTGATTACTTACACTCTACACTTAAATCACAAATAACACCTGTGTACGGCGACCTTCAACGTCTACAATACTACAAAGAGCGACTTGAGTTATTGGAGAGCAAGTTACTCATTTACGAGAGTTCAGGTGATTTGCAGGCCAAACGCCTAGCCGATCGCTTACAACGTGAAATCGAGCTAGCGAAACAGGTTAAAGATCTTCTTGACCGCGTTGACTTTCTTGAAGCTGAGAACGCGACTCTTGAGGAGGAAAAGTGTGAATTCGAGGAGGCGGAAAACGATACGCGTCTCCGTTTGCAACGACTTGAGATCGAGTTGGAGATACTGAGTCAGCGCAATATTGAGCTGGAAATGTCAAGAGAGGCACTGAGTGCCAAGTATAAAGACTGTCGTTCCGAGTGCCTGATATTGCGTGACGATCTCTCGGTGGGCGAGACTCAAATTCGTCACCTCGAAGAAGACAAACAAAAAGCCAAAGAAAATCTTGAATTTCTGCATAGCCTTTTGCCTCTGTTAATGGTCTACCACACAATTGTGGCGGCAGCGCAACAGCATCATATCAACACTAAACAGCATCTAACTGAAGTGACACACGCATCATCGCCATTCGTCGTTATGGGCAATGCGCTGTGCCCCATACCCGAATCGCCAAATAGCCGGCTAACGCAAATCGACCATAGTGAGGTAGCTCATAGCAGTAGTCCAGTTATTGAAAATTGCCAGCAGAGAGAATCACATTACCTCAAAGAGGAGTTGAAATGCTTGCGCCATCAGATCAAAGAACTGAACTCACGCCACTATGAAGCCATGGAGTCCGCTGACTCACATTGGGTCGATCTAGAACGGGAGTACAAAGATCGTGAGGAAGCATTTCGCGCAAAGGAGACGTGCCTCAAGCAAAAGATAAATCGCTTACAAGACTGTTTGCGCGATGATGCTCGTGCCGCCAACGAAAAAATTTTGCAGTTAGAAGATGCAGAAAAAGAGCTTAAGTGTTGCTTGTTACGTATTTCTAAAGAACATAGAGATGTTTCTGATGAACAGCAAAATCTTATGTCCGAAAATGAGCGGCTCAAGGAGCAGTATGAACAGCTTAAAGAACAACAACAACCTTTAAGAGATTCGTTTGAAATGGAGAAAAAACGAAATAAATCTTTAAGCGATGAACTCAGTTTCATGAGAAAACTACAAACAGAAACTGAATGCCGAAATATGCAGGAAATGGAAGTGTTGCGTACTCAACTATTTGAGCTAAAAAAAGAGTTTCTACATATTGAGGTAACAAATAGTGAGCTTAGGGAGGAAGTCTGTTGCCTGGAGCAGCAAGTAAATACTTTACAAAGCAAAGAGAAGGAATACGAGGATAAGATATGCTGTCTCACTGATGAAGTTCGTAACAAAGAAGAAATGGTTTCAAAGTTAGAAAAACGTCTGGAACGCTCTGAAGGTTACAGTTTGGCACAGGAACTGAATGGAACTCCATCAAAGCGATTCAAGCGTGAGGATGTGAAGGATTTGCATTCTGCAAGCGTTGGATTGGGCAGTGCTTTAAGGAACATGAAGGTAAGAAACAAATATTATCTATTGAACAATATGCCACGTTCTGAACTTTTTTCTTCTGAAGGACTGTGAACGCGCTATTCCTTCAGCTCAGAAGTTTCAATGCGTTGCTCGCGAAGTAAAGAAGTTAGCTGACACTCTGCTAGGAGAAAACATAGAGGAAGAGGAAGAAGAGGTAAGAAATAGTAAGCAAGACTTAACATTAACAAAGGAAAAAACATGTTCAAATATCGAACAAGGTAAAGACCTTGTTAATGAAGATGAATCTGTATCCGTACCGCAAAACCCTAAAACTGAACAAGAACCTGAACCCATGGATTCGCAAGAAGTACCTGTTTCTGTTCCTCAAAACCCTAGCACTGAACTAGAATTAGTGCCAGTTCTTGAACCAGAAAACAATACCGATATAATTGCAATGAATCCTGAAGAAAGTGATGCAAGAAATGGTTCAATGACTGTTGGTATGGCAATCATGCCAGACTTTGTTATCACCGATACCATGCTTCCCAGTTTTTCGCTAGCAAGCAAAAAGGAGATTTGTGAAGTACCCTCGGAGTTGCGAAAACTTAAGGACACGCGAACATTAAAAAACAATAATACAGAAATACTGGAAGGCTTAGTAGAGGAGCTTGACTACTTAGTAAAAAAACCAAAAAAATCAAAAAAACATCGTAAACGCAATGTAAGGAAACGCATTGCCGAGATACGTCACTCCACGTGTAAGCATACACCAATGCGGCGAGTTTTTTCATGCCTGAATCCTCGTCGACCTGAAGTATTTCACGATGCCTCTGACATTGATATTATGCAAGAGGAAGTCTTAGAGCGCTACGAAAGCTTTCATTCACTGAGAGACGAACATTCAGCGTCGCACAGTGAATCTGAAGAGCCAATTGAATATATTAAGCAATTCTGCGTAAAAAAAGATGCTTCCACAGAAACAAATCCAGCAAAGATAGACAAGGAGACCGAAACAACAAATCGCGTTGAGAGTGGAATTCAGGTAAACGATGATATTTACATGAACCAGATCTTAGATGTCATACCCCCACTAAGTAGAAGATTTCTTCACACACTGCACGCATCTACAGCAGAAACTCTGAACACACGCAGATTTAACGAAGCCCTTCGCATGCGCTGGGAAGCAGATCCAGAATTTCGTCAAGGACTTAATACTTTGCAAAATTTAGCAAATGTACAGCAAAAACGCGATAATAATGAAGCCGCTTCTTTAGAGAACTATGAAAATTTTGTAAACGCTATGTCGTGTTTGCACATACTCGAAGAAATTTACAAGCCAATTAAAATTTCGGTAGGTATTACTCGAACTCACGGTTGTGATAAAATTATTTTTGCATTGTTGGCCTAATTATTCATTTTTGAATTTCTTCAGTTACTTCAACAAATCGAAGATCAAATCAATGAACAATTAATGAGCTTTCATAGCAGACAAATGGAATCAGAATTTTACTGCACTGTATACTATCCAGTGAAGCGACAAGTTCCACTCAATATAACTGATTTCATAATGAAATAGAAGATGGAATACTAATTTCGCCAAAATAAAATAATTGAATTGATAAGTACATGTTATTAGGCAAAGCATTTTTTATTTACTTAGGAATTTTCCTGTTAGGATATTTTTCTTTTAAGGAACTTTACTGATACAAATATTTAATTTTCTAAGGAAGTTTTAGCCTAACTCTTATCCTTAAAGTCTAAATTATACTGTGAAACACAAGTATACGTTGACGCAACGGACCTGACGGACTCTATGGGATCAGGCCTTAACTTAAGATAGAAATCAAATAAATAATCAATCAAAAATAAATAAAAGTAGCTAAACATGGGAAAAACCATTAATGTGCCGCAATAATTAAAATCTTAAAAGTTTTTTGATGCAGTTTTATTTAATTCATAAATCTAAGAATATTTGTTGGTCAAATTACGTCGGAACACGGAATATAAAAAAATATTTTTTTATTAAGAAAAAAATAAAACGAAACGTTTTCCCACGATTGGACCGGTCTCAAAAATTCTTATATTTATCAAAGTTTTTTTGAGAAATTTTTCGGAAATCAAGTTTTTTTGAATTAAACTAAAAATAAACAATTAAGGCTAAAATTTTTCATGAAGTCGTATTATTTTTCCTTAAAAAGCATTTAAAAACGAGAATTTAAAAAAAAATTGACCGAATTGGGGAATTTTTCGCAAAATGAAGAGCATTTAAAAACATGAAATTTATGAGGTTTTGAAAAAAATCGAGTTTTGAATGGATAGTCAAAAAAATATGAAAAAATTCATGATTGCGTTTTTCCTATCAATCTTAAAAACATAAAATTTGGTAAAAAATCGGAGGGGGTGACCGAAGCTAAGACTTTTTGGTTTTCTTAAAACATAATTCAATAATTCATTGCACATCAGACCTATCTGAGACCGGTCAAAACACTGGATCTTATTTACAGTCAATAACTTTTAATTACTGTAAAGCAAAAGTTTTCACTTCTACCATGGGATATTTTAATGCTTTTTCATTTTAGCAGTGTAAGAACTTCTTAAATATTTATCGTACATACTTAAATCTTACGATTTATGAGCAACAAAAAAATAATAAGTCTAAATCTAGAGCGGCCCTAAAAAACCGTACAGAAATCTTTGTTTTAACGGAAATTCGCTAGCCGATTAGTGGACGCAATTCCTTATGGAAGTTAAATTGTATGATCAGCTAGAGAAATGTTACTTAAAATAAGGTTTGATTTTTAAGATATCAATAAAATGACTAAGTTGACGCAAAGTTGTGATGTCAAAATGTTAAGACAGTTTACATATATAAACTCTTTTAAAGGGGTTTTTGTTGTTAAGAATGAAAAAGATCTATTCATTTATTATAAAAAATATATGCCGAGTGGGTCGCACTGAATTAAAAAAAGTAGAAACAAAAAAGTGTTATGAATTTTCAACATTGCAATATTCAAAAATATTAGGAATGCTTGTGGTATTTGTATCCATCTAAATGTCTATTTATGACCTTTGTAATGATAGAATCATAAGTTTTCATACTTTTTAATCAAAAATTTTAATACAATACTCAGCACTGCTATTTTTGTGAGCAACTTAAAATTTGGTCTTTTCCTTTTTTAAAATTTGAAAACAAAGCGAATCGTTGTAATTCATTTCAATTAACTGCCACACATGAAATACTAAATTTGAGTAAAATAAATTTACCAAAAGTTAAGTATTTGAAGTACAATACTAAGCTATTTGAATTTTTTGAAGCACTGCTATTTTTGTGAACACAACTGTACATGGTACATATACTTTAAATAACACATAACGATTTATGCTTGTATCGAAAGTATGACGCCCAAATGTGTTATTTTGCCCAGACATGATTCGAGGATACCTTATAATAAGTAGTGCTGCCATATTTATAATCCTTAAAATTACTTAATAATGTTCTTAATTGTAACGCGATAAAATGTTTGTTGCCGGTGTCATGCCTTTCGAAGAGCTTTTACAACATAGAGGCTTACCTCATATTAGCTGTCCTTAAGGGTATAATTATAAAGCGTTTTTGAGCAATAAAGAATTAAATTTTTCAATTGATAAAAAATTCCAGACCCATTTTCCAAATTCTACCTTTTTTTGGTACAGTATACGATATTACGTAAATTAAAATAGCTCTTGTGCAGCGTTGCTGAAATCGGTTACATAAATAGAGAAAAGTTACTGTTACAATTTTCAGCAACGCACTGGCAAACATGAAATATCGCTATTGGTCCAAGGTACATGCACTTCCCCTAAGAGTTTCTTTCAGATATTGCCAGTTTTGTTATAAATAACTGCAGGATTTTCCAACTTGCAACGATTTGAAAATATTGCCGAAAGGCATTGTAAGTACAGTATAAAAGTGGCCAGCACTACTAAAAGTGAATCGGAATTGTTTATGACGTAAAGTTAACAATCATCCTTGTTGGACTTAGAAATTGACCTTCAATAAACGTTAATTTGCTCAAGGAAGAGAAGTCCTGTTTGAAAAATTTATTTTTCTGAAGCCCTTAGTATCCAGTAACGATATATCAACTTGCAATATTTTTGCGGACGAGAATCCGAAAACGTAATGGAAAAAGTAATGATGCAGTTTTTTTGAAACCCTTTTTTTCGTTGATAATGAGCAAAAAATAATTTTTTCTTCAATATAAATTTAAAAAGTTATCTGAAAAATAAAACACAAAAAAACGATTGACATACATAAGTCCATCTACACTACGCAACTTATGCCTTGAGCTATTGATTATTTTTTTAGAAAACGGTGAAGTACAATTTTTTTTTATTTTTTATATCTGTATATGAGTCATACTTTGGTATAGTGCACTTAGTTGTGATTATGACGTAATATTTGTTTGATATAATGAATAACTCCGCGAAATTTTGTTAAATTTCGAAAATATAATTAATCCTGTGGTAAAATATTAAAAAAAATAGTGGTCTTGAATTGAACAACAGTTCACACGATCATTAAAAATTATGGAGATATTGATTCCATTGAAAACAAACCCCACAGTGGACGCCCAAAAGCACCTACCTCGCAGAGATGTCAGCTTGATTTTAAAAAAAGTGGAGAAAAAAATCTAAATTCAGTGCCTCAAAATTGGTCGAACACATAGCTAGTACATCAGGTAAGTGTGTGCATCCGGTTTTTTGTGATTTTTTTGATCACTTTTTAAATTTATATTGAAAAAAATTTTTTTGTGCTCATCAATAAAAAAGGGTTTCAAACAAAACTGCATCATTACTTTTTTTTGTTATGTTTTCGGATTCTTGATATAACAGAAAGTGGGATGTATGTAGACTTTTGTCGGTCACTGTATGTACATATACATAATTACTTAAGTTATCATTTAATGTGGAGAAAAGTGAAATAAACCTAACCTAAACAATGGAAGTTTTTTTTGATGGTATTTTTGTATTTTTTCGGTATATTTGCGTTAGAACATTCGACAAATTTTTAGTGCATTCGGTACAATGAACGAGTTTTCTGTACGTTCGCGCACTTGCAGTACATTTAAATTATTTCTAATAATTACCGTTTTGCTTTAGTAAATTTTAGAAAATTATAGTAAATTTTAGTGATATCGCTCATTTACTTCAAGAGTGGCATTACTCAAAAAACGTAATTTTTGAGTAAATGATGCAGAAATATTTGCCATTTCATGTTTTATGTGTCAAAAACTCAGAAAGATATCTTGTAAACTCGCTTTGTGAGAAGAGTTTATGTAAACATCCTTTTTTGTATTCTCATATAAAAAGTAACTTATTGAAAACTTTAAATGCGTTTTTCTCCCACTTTGTGTTTTTTGAGTTATGCCACTCTTGAAGTAAATGAGCGATATATGTAAAAAATCGAATGACATTTTCTTTTTTTGGCATTTATTTTATGAAAGAGCAGCAGAGCAGTCAAAGAAATCCCAAAATTATTAAATATTTACTATTTTTGCAGTACTTATAGCCATTTAAAAATGTTTTTGCACGAAATTAGGTACAAAAATGCTCCACATTATTGAAGTATAAAAATGACCATTGATTATATGAAATATGTGATGGCTTTTTACTTACTTTGCTATGACTTAAATGTTTACATTACCACAATTCAAATGACGCCTCAATGGCAAAAATGGAGAAGAGTAGTTTTTCTTTGAAATTAAATAAATACTTCATTAATTTAATATTAGTTACTCTGCTGTGGCTTAACCTTTGCCACACCAACTATAAGTAACTTGCATGTTATTTTTCAAAACTTGTGTGCCATTGTTTTTTCTTCAAAATTTTCTTAATAAAACTTTCAAACAATATTTCGTCACATAAGTTTGAAATGATCGTCAAATTAAAAAAATTTTGAAATTTATTTAGTTAAATTTGTTTTATTTGTGTTCGCTGTTATTATATCTTTTTTATAGTCCTGTCAAAATTTATTGTATAATTTAATTTTGGTAACTTTTTGTATAAATTATACAACATGGACGGCGGCAGAAAATGTTGCGATCGCCAGACTTGTCCAACACAAAAACAGCAGCTGCCATCGTCTGAGAAAATGTTCACACCACGGCAGTGGTCCCAACAATCATCGCGGCAAGATGCCATGCAGCATCCAAGTTCGCAGCCATCGACCAGATCTGCAGAACGATCATGTCCTGCGAGATATGCCAACGCAAGGAACAACTCAACACAGATTTTATTTGTTGAGCCAAACTTCATGGAAACTCCTAGTGAGTATGATGTCTTCTATGATTGCTTTAGCGATTATGACATGGTAAATCAGTCGTCAATCCTGAATAGCGTACCGAGAGAAGTTTCTGTGTGTACAGATTCACCAATAGAGTTAGCAGAACCACCCGAGTTAGCAGCTTCACCCCCATGTCCACCCATTGCAATATCACAGTCGCCAGAATTGCAAAACTGTTCACAATCCCAATGTCCAGCAAAGTTACCGGATACGACAATATTATCTGAAACGCCTGAAAAAAGGGTCAGTAAAGAAAAGGATAAAGACAAAGAGCAAAGTGTGTTGAAAGAAGTAAGTTCCGTTAAACAAAAAGATTTGAGTACGATGCTGAGGAACCTAGAAGATCCGCAATTTTTTCGCGGAACACTTAAACAGGTAGTTTGCACTTCACACAAGCTTCTCAAAACTTTAGACGAAGCCATCAAAAAAGGCAAATTAAAGAAATGCAGTTGCAAGTTGGCTGTTGGTAACTCTCCGTCAGTTCAGCCAACATCAGACACAACGCCATGTCCAGCAGCTCAAGCTGCACCAGTTCAGACTGCGCTTGTGAATCCTGTACAAGCTCCTTGTGCGCCACCACTTTCTGGTCAGCTTCAGGTATGTGCAGGTGTTGGCGAAGGCTTCGACTCTCTAACGAAGCATGTGGATTCAAATAATTCGGCCCCTGAACCATTAACGTTAACAATACCAGTTACAATACATTTGCAGTACTCCCATTTACTGAACGCACAATCACCAAGGAAATGTGCCGCACCCGAAATGCAAATCGAAAGCATGGAACCTATACGTACAGCGATAATCTCAGCCTCAAGACCACCACAACCAATGAATCCACTGGAATATAATACAGGTGATACTCAAACCCAACCACAACCCACAAACAATATTTTCCAATGTCCAGCATCCAGAATGCCAATGACTCAGGAAGCTGAATCAACCGATGCGCATCTGAATATTTCATGTCATTGCATGATGTGTCAGGCTCAAGCGGCTCAACAGCCTCAATATCCACGTGGATGTCAGGCATATTCAGCTCAGGAAACTATACCAATTGAATTACCTCCCATGCGCGCACATGGATGCTCGTTACATCAGGCTCAGGAAACTAGGCAAACTGAAGCGTCTTCGAAATGTCCACATACCTGCACATTACATTCTACTCGGAAACCTCAGCAAACTGAACCGTCCTTGAATGGAGTACAAGCGTGCTCAGTGTTCACTTGCACATGCCAGAAATTTCAAATGCAAGAGCCTCGACTAGCCGAACAGCAAAGAGGCTATCTAAGTACATGTCCACCTAGGTTGCAGAAGCAACCCGAAACGCCTCACACATGCGCTACTAAACTGCCTAAAGCAGCGGAAACGCAACATACATGCTCAGCTAAGCTGCCAAAAAGAATGGAAACGCCTGATAAATTTGCATATCCTTGCCAAAGATTTCAGCCTCAGGAACCTCAAACAGCCAAAGAGCATACTTGCGCGCAAAAATCGATGCCAGCCCAACCGCCTTGTCAGAGTTTTCGACCTAAGGAAGCTAATCAAAAGAATCCGTGTGAAGAAGTAATTGAAATAGACCATTCAGATGTTGAGAAGGCACCAGCATCATGCCCATGTCAAGGGCTTGATGATGTGAGATCAATAATGAACGATAAAAAAACTTGCAACTGTGAAGTCAGACAAGCTCCAAAACAACAAACTCCATGTACATGCCAGGTACTAGATGCTATAAAATCTGTCATGAAGGATGAGGTTAGGTGCGTTTGCAATAAAAACTTTGTGGATCCCATAACAAAGTCAGTGGAAGAAATACAACCTGTGTATACAAAACCCTTCGTACCATGTACTTGTCATGCACTGGATGATGTTAAATCTCCTATGAAAGATGAGAAAGCTTGTACTTGTCAGTATCAGTCAGGTACCAAACCAGTTGCGCAACCGGGTGATAAGCCAGAGCCGCCTCCGAAACCACGCCGTCTGTACCGCTTAGCACACCCACAACACAGAGAACTTAAGCTCTGTACACCATGTCGCTATGAACCGAGCCCACTTATTGATGAGCAAGGAAATGTCTTTTGTCCATACAAATGTGGTTGCTGCTTATGCCCTTGGAAGCCACGTGCCACTGACAGCCAAATTGATAAGCTTAACCATCAGAAAATTAAAGTGTGCAAGTGTCGCGATCGAGGTACCCTCTTCGATGAATTCGCTCAAAAGGATAATGATTGTAGCAAAACTTCATTCTTCGACGTTTGCCCGTGCAGAGAGAAGGCCGAGGCCAAGTACTTAGAGTTGTATGGTCATGAAATGTGGACTGCTGATAAGCTTAATACTAAGCAACAGGGCAGAGAAATTTCTCTGGCTGAAGTGACGGAGATTATACCATTCACGCGCCCTAAGCCGTAACCGAAGTTGTAAATTGTAGAATAGTTTAGTTTAAAATCTGGATAGCCCATTATTACTAACAAGATTTTTCAATAAAAGACGATTAAAAGTTGAAAAATACAACAAGTTCGTCTCTTTTGTCTCTTTGTTTATGTCAATTAATATAATGGAACCTGAAATATACCAAAGTAAACACCGTTATTTGATTTAACAATAAGATCTTTTTATTTCATCCAATCCTTTTATCTAGTTCTACTCAATATTTCAGTACTTTGTCTGAGCTTGATTTGTTCTTTAATCTGTTTCTTTTTGTTTTTTCTCTTCTTTAGGCCATGCAAACAACCAAACCCAAACTGGTCCTTACCGAAATAACGAATATTTAGACGAAACCCAAGAAACATCATCACCCTTTTGTTGTATAGCTAGACCAAAAACAAACAATGATACCTCAGCATATCACAAGCCACCCGAGAAACCTTGTTCACCAAAAATCACGCAACCAAAATGTTCTAATAGATCAGAAAGAGTCATGCCACAAAGCCATTACCCAACTAATTACAATTATACTCCCGATTGTGGAGGCGCATCATCTAAGACACCTTTCGAATGTACGAATACTTATGACCGTGTAGAGTGCGGAATGCCCACATCATTTGCACAGAGTGCTGATGATAAACAAGAAAAAGTGTGTCCGTCAACAAAATCACAAGACGATAAATGCGTTTGTGAGGGCGCTTCTGCTCAAAAGAAAAAAAATAAACGTTGTCCCTTTAGTTGCTTGCGTTCTCGAGATGATGTGCCGTCATTAACACAATCCCAAGAGTATATTTTACAGGCAAAAAATGCACAATCAGGCTTATCGTCAGTTGACATAAGTCCTGAACGTTATCGTCCATGTGGTAATAGTGTACCAGCGCAGCGACAACTGGAATGTGAATCAGACTTACCACGACAACAGGAGGGTGAATCGGTTTTACCAACTCCGGAGCAAATTTGTTCTTGTGAAAATAGTGACGAAATACCATATGAAAGAAACTTAGCTCTACACTATGAAAAATGTACAGAACAGCCACCAGTTTTCGCAACTCAGCCTTTGCCATGCAATTGTCCGCAATTGGAAAATAGAGAACTGCAAAGCGAACCATCAGGTTACCAAGTTCCATCAGAACTGATCGAGAGTAATTACTACGAACAGAGGCCGGTCTGTACACCATCGCCATCTAAGTTGCAAACATGCAGCTGCAAGTATCCTAAGGAGCCTTGTGTATTACCACCATCTTCCTACGTGCCAACTTCAACGCCAGCTTGCCAAAATTTCAAATCTCAGCTGAAAAAATGTCCTCGTAGGTACCATGATGAGAATTCGAGAGAACAAATAAGGTGTATATCATCTTATTCCTCTTACACGCCCATCCCAGCAACACAGCCTTGTCAAAATAACTGTGATGAGCAGAGACCTGCACAACCTGCTTATACACCAGCTTATGCTTGCAGTATCTGTAAGCGCTTCGAAGAGACGTATAAAGAAAGTTTGTCTATTATACCAACACAAACCGCATCCCTTCAACCACAAGTAAAAAAATGTCCATACTGTAGCGCTATTGAAGAACAACAGCAACATCAACAGCAACTTAACATTTGCACTCCTACACGATCTTGCCAGGAAACGTCACATATGCCAGTAGATTTCAACTGTCATGGCCCATTGATAGCATGTCCTCAAGATTCGGAGAACTCATCTCATGGAACTACACCTTGCACGTATCCAACTACTGATACTGAAACTCAAGAATCGTCAACCATGTCGGCTAAGCCCATTCGCGCAATTATTGGCTGCTCCTATCTCTCCGATGAGGTATTTTATTCTTTGAGCTCGGAGTCTTCCGAACAAGATTTAACACTTTGTGGTCGTAAAAACCGCCAGATAAAGAAGCACAAGAAACACGGAAAGACTGAGAGTAAAGCAAGGAACATTGTCATCTTACAGTTGTTGCATGAAGTTGTTCATCTTATTAGTGATGACGAAAACACAAAAACCCATCCACCACCGGTTAAGCGAAAGATACGTAATATAAGTGCTATAGGAAACGACGAGGCGGATATAGGTGCTTTCAGTTCGCGCACCAATTTATCGAGCATAAAAATTACAATTCTTCCGGGTCAAGCGGGAAGTGCTCCTGTGTCACGTCAATGTACCGAAGGTTCAGAAACAGCAGCGAATATGGTTCAACCATCACAAAGCATCGAAGTATGCTATCCTATGAGTGGACCACAAGCGGTGCCCTGTAATCTTTTTATCGCCCCTAACTTGACTTGTTCAAATCCAAACTGCAATTCTAAACTGGAAATGCCAACGGCTACATTCCAACAGGGTAAATATTCGCAGGCTGGTTTAGACAAACAGAATTTTTTCAAGTGGAATCCAGGTACAGAAACTATTAATTACGCAATGGAGGAACTGCAACCAAATGCTGAAGTCATCTGTGAACCAGAAATAATCGAACCGGATGATCAATGTAATGTTTGTGTAGAATCAAGAGCTCGTGCACCTTGCAAAGATCAGTCTAGTGATAGATATCAAGGTGACGATCGCTGTGATTGCTTTGAGTCCAGTGTCCAGCAGCCGCAGTCACAGTCTAACAAACAGAAGCCTACAACCTATGATATTAGTTGTGATTGTTTTGAGCCCAGTGCCCAGCGGCCAAAGTCTAACCAACATAATTCAACAGTCTTTGACGATAGCTGTGATTGTTTCGGACCAATTATTCAGCTGCCAGACCACAAAACATGCGATTCTGCCAAAGATAGGATAAGTGATAGAAATCAGTGTGCCGATTGTTTCGAACCAGCTGTTCTGAAAAAAGAACAGGAGTCCACAACTTGTGCACCTCAAGAAAACCACTCAATTAATGATGGCTGCGATTGCTCTGATTCTGCGCAACCAGCTGTCACCCAACTAAATCCTTGTCATAAACCACGGTCAGTCAACACTGATTATGCCTATTCTTCGTGTAATACCACAAGTAGCGGCGAAATCGGAGATCGACCGAGGCGCTCAAATAGGCTGCAGTTCCTATCAATGACACCAATTGATGTGCGTACTGAGATGGTTTCTGGTGGTGAAGAAACTTGTGACTGTGAATGCGACTGTCACGAACAAAAAGAAGAATGTCCCATAAACAAAGAGCAAATTGATGACTGTTGCGAAAACAGAGAAGACGAATGCGAATGCGAGATAGAGAAGGAAAAAAGCAGGGAAAAGACTGATTATTGCGGTTGTGATTGCTGTCACTGTAAAGCAATGCGTGCCAATGCCAATGTCTGCAATACAATTGCTACGCCTCAACAAGTTTTGAACGATGGTGGTGTCACTGAAATGGTAAGTGTGTTTTAAATTGAATAAAATAAAAATTTAAATAATTTTGTTAAAACATTAATTTTTTTAATTAAAAAAAATTTTGTCAAAATATTTTCAATATAACACCTTTTGTTTTTTTTTTTTATATTTTTATATGTTATTTCTCAATCAATCCTAAGAATGCATGTGCTTTAATATCGAAATTCCCGCAATAACTTTGGAAATATTTTGAGAAAAATTTTTTTATTTGAAAAAATTAATATTTATACAAATTTATTTATATTTTTTTATAAAGTTATAGTAAAAATGATTAAATAGCTTTTCATCCTTTCTCCTATAGTTTGTGAGATATTTGGTTTTAAAAAATGTTCAAAATGTCAAAAAAATAAAGTGTGCGTTTAATAAAAGTATGACCGATGTATATATTATATATTTTTAAAAATTTAATTTTGAGCTGATCAACTTCCCCAGTAAATGTTTATGCACATCACGTTAAATTTCTGAACTTTACTTTTCTAGAAATACTTCATTGACTCCATCATAATGGACCTGGACGCTATGGAGGCTGCACGGCGCAGTAAACTTGGCCCACAGGTAAGTTAACACATCCTTAAGCCTGATGGGTGTCTACTGAATGCCGTTCCTTTGTTTTATAGCGTTCAAGGCAACCTTCAATTTGCCCACGACAAAGTTTTCCGGTTACGATCATGGATGTGACTGATTTGGGCTCGTCTTCATTATATGTTAAATGGTCCATACACGACTGCTATGGAATTGGAGGATATGAGGTGTGAGCATTTTTTGTCTTACGCTTTTTGATCGGGTATATTATTAGTCTAAACTATCATTTTTTCGACAGATTTACGTAGATGGACACTTAACCAACCGATACTTCCACTGTAATCATGAGGCGGCTGTCATTTGCGATATAGATGTCACGGAACCACATAAAATTGTACTCCTTGCACAACCGAAAATTGATGATAATTTCGACGACTTTTGCAGCGAAAAAAACGACAATAAAATGGACTTGGTTAGGAAGAAGTGCAAAAGCCTGCTGAAAAGGGACGATCAAAGGATTCCACCAGATAGTAATAAGGCAGTTAACGCGCTTTGGACTCCAAGCATTTACTACTATGATCCTGTAAACCGAAAAGCGGACTGTTCCAAACCAAAGGTTTACAATTGTTAAACGATTGGGCTTAGTTTCTTTGGGTACATCAACAGAATAATGAATCATTCAATACAAAATATCATTTTTTAAGAATGTCAGAAAATCAATGAAAATCACAAAATCAAGCTAGTCAATTAAAAAAAATTATGAAGAAAATTGGGGTAAATAACCCAACACAAATGTTACCACTTATAAATGAAAATATTTTTATGTTAAGTTAACAAAATCCGTTATTGTTGAACATTTCGGAATTTCGAACCATTCAAGCTAAGAGTTTGCAATGAGAGAAAATTGCCCTTTGCGGACTTTTTTTGTGGAATATTAAAATTATAAACGATTTTATTTTCCATGAAGAAGAAAAGCAATTCAATATTTTATTACTCTGCAAGCATACTTACATGACATGGACGTGTCCGCACAGTCACATCCGAGTCCAAATTTATGGTGGTAGATGCTGTGCTGCGGCACCTGAGTCATGTGAGTGTGCAAATCATTGCTAACAAAAAATATGTATGTGTGTAGTACGAGTGTATTGAATAAATTTATATTGAAAAAGTGCCTTTAAACCAATTTAGAAACTATCATAAATATATATGTAATTTATTTTTGTATGTAGTTTTATTTTCACTCGGACAAATTTTTATTTTATTAAAATGTTAGTTCAAATTTTCCATAATTTTTACAACCATCAACCTTTTTTATAAAGGACTCAACTTTTTTATAAGTTAGACCTTGCAGCAAAATTAGTTAACAACCATAAATTTAAGCAAAACTCGTCACTTTTAGATTCCTGAATTCACGATGTTAAAGTGTTTCCTTGAATCTTGAAACACACGCGTACGAGTCAAACCAAATTTTTTTGTTTTTCGCTTACTAATGAAGAATATAAATGATGACGTAATTTAGTTCTTCAAAAATATATTGTTAGAAATTGCTGTGTTAAGAGTCTATTCTTTCCCATTTGTGGTTTTTAAATTGATGGATTTTGTATCAATTAAAAATTAATTGTTGACTTAATAAGAACTTAATGCATTAAACATTTAGAAATCATGTTAATCTAATAAACAAAAGATGCAAAATTTTATTGCACTCGTTTTTATAGAATCAAGTTATATGTAATTATCGTTTTGTTTTGTTAAATAAATAAATATTAAATTCTGAAATGTATTTTAATAAATAAATCACGTTATTGTAGAAGGCTCGTGAGAACGGTACGTCGACACCAGGCTTGCCAAGTGGCCGATTTGACGCGGCCATGCTGTTAAAAATGTTGGTAAAAATCATGGTTACTAAGTTAAAAACAAGGAAATTCCGGTATTCCCAAAATAAAATAAATTTTCCTAAAATGGTATCGATTTTTTTAAACATCGTTTTAATCCAAAAATATTTATATTTAAATACATAAAATTCATATACATACACATATAATAGTAAAAAATTATTCTAATACTCTTATGTATGTCGAGTTTATTTACCCATACATACATTTTGTAGGTCTTAACTTTTAAAAATGTTGGCATTAGGTACAAATGTAAATGATTAAACAATAATCTACCGAATGCTTAAATAATGAGTTATTTCTAAACTTAATTTAGGTATAGAAACTCCTGTTAAAAAAATGTGTGAAATAAAATAACAAAATAAAATTATCTACATAGTTCAGTCAATAGAGATTGAAGTAGTATATTGGCAAAGATCGCTATATCAAAGTGAGGTTTTTTATAGTGTTATTTAAATTCTAAGGCATATTCTGCTGATTTGACTGCATGAAAACAAGTTCATCAAGTTCAAAGAATTTAACTGAATTTTTTGATATTTTAAATAATTTTCTATATCTCTCCGCTTTGATTCAATTAAGAAGAAAAAAACAGATTCAAGCCCCAATATGATGAATGCTAATCTTGAAGACCTTTTTTTCTCTACTGACTGGAGTTATAACACAATTGATTTTACTATTTTAATGATACTCTTTAAGGATTGTAAATACTTTTTGAGCTGCTCTTCCTTTTTGCTTAATTTTGATACGATTCTTTTTTATAAAAGTCATTCTTAGTATAGATAGTGTCGTAGTTGTCTAAGTTAAAGCAGTGCCTCGCGAGGCTTCATTTTAAGAAGTTGTTGAAATAATTCGTTCGTTCTTAGTCCTGTCTATCTTCGTAAGCATGGTTCACAAGTACCGGGATTTACATATGAAGGATGGCACTCAGGGCATTTGGGGTTTTCACCAAACCAGTGTAAGTGTTCCTCCTCATCATTGCGACCATCTGGTATTTTTAGTTGAAAGGAGTTGTAGGTGTCACTTGCCAAATAGCCTGTGCGTCCAATATCCTCTAATGGAAAAAGGTACTCCGGCACGGAAAGGTCTTTGCGTATCTGTGTTAGGTCGGCAGAATTCGAGGATACTGTAGACAGTATGGCATCAGCTCTGGTGAATTTTTGTACTCCTTTCGGCTGTGCCGTTTCTTTCACTGAACGTAATGTTGGTGTTTTTGCGGTAGAGATATCGAGCTCTCCCTGCGACTTTGTAGACAAGAACGGGTTACTGAAAAAAGGACTTTTAGTAGACTCTGCTGTTTTGACTTGATCAACACCAAATGTTGCAAAGGGTGTAAAACCGCCTGAGGTACTTATAGAATTATAATCTACGGCAATATCTGCATACTCACGCCCGTCAACGCCAATAGGAGGATCCAGCTTTGGTGGTTCTAAGCCGTTAGAAGGGATCTTCCAGTCGTAGTAAATCGGTGGTCCCTGCGTTGTTGCAACGTCATGCTGCACGAACTCCTGAAATGGTGGGAGTAAATCGTTGGCAGGCAGCTGAGGCTTCGAAGCACTTGTAACCGTGCTTGAGGTATGAATCGTTGGCGAACTATTGTCTAACGTTGACGACACTGGCTTCTGTAATTTTGACGTGGTCGGTGGACGTAGGGTTTTTGCTGAATTTATGGGTGGACGTGGTGTAGGTGGCTTAAAACCTTGCGCTGGTGTTGGCGTCCTTGTATCTTGGGAAATTTTGTGTGAGTCAAATATGGAATGAAGTGGTTGGTTCTGTGACACAGTGTTTGAGTAACGAATAACTTGGGGTGCAGTTGAAGTTAGCGCTGCTAAGGGAGATGGCGTAAAAGGCTTTCCAGCCAGAGCTGTGGGGCGTGTAAGTGGACGGTTCGTGGTGGTGGAAGTCGAATAACGTGTAGCAGCCATGAATGGTGCTGCAGTAGAGACACGTAATGGTAGTGCTGTGGATGCTGTCTCTTCTTCTTGATTAAAAATTGGATAAAGGAAAGGAGGTTCGTAAATTCGTGATGGAACCTTTATAGTTGAATTGGTAGTGCTTTTAGAGGTCGTCGCTGTATAATAGATTTTGCGGTTTTGAGCAGATCCTGGCTTGCTAGGTAAGTGCGCCTCCGCAGAATTAAAGTCAGCAGAGGTATTGTAACGGGTGCTATGGCTGGTCCCCAAATCATCATGGTCCCCAGCTAATGACTCATGTTGCTGTCGTTGATGTAGCGCAGCGTTATTCGAACTGGCGTAGTTTTGACGGCGTGTTGGTGTCAGTGTTGCTGAAAACGGTGATACTGAAGGCCTTCTAGTGCTTGATGGTTGTGTGAAGGCAAATGATCCCTGTGTTGTCTGCTTGGCTATCGTTGGCGTAATGAATCGAACCCTAACTGTGGGTTTCGGCTTTGACGTTGTGACTTGCTCCATTTGGGGCTCATAGGCGGGTGGTAAAATTGTTCGACTTGGAGGCGGTATTTTCCACCGTTGCTGTCCAGGTGCTAACTGATTAATAGATACTGTCTTACCATTGTTTTTTTGGGCGTTATCATCAACAATTTGATTTTGCACAGATGAAACTGGCTGTGTAAAAACAATGAAAAGTAAATTGGTTAATAAAGAACATAAATTTTGTTACGTTCGTAGACATATTATCATTAAATTTGCCATACCTTATTATATTGTTTCCGAAAAGATTCACCAGAGTAGTCTGGTGCATAAGGACGATCAAGTAAATCTGGTCTAGGAGTGCGTAAATTGCTCTCTTCATCGTTTACAAAAGGTTTGTCGCGTTGCCCTGATGAATACATAGTTTTAGTGAGCACAATAATAAACTTTTTAGAGGAAAACATATTCGGAGCTATGAAATATTTATGTATATCTTACCGATCAGTAAGTTTGCTGCATAGTAGCTCTCTGCCTTGGAGCAATTTACCATATACCAGTGATCACAGATAAGCATACGCTGTTGAAAGAGTGTCGTATTAGGGCACGAGTAACTGAATTGTCTGCCTAACCCATCGCACATGTGGTAAACCTGTAATGATATACGACCAGCAATAGAGAATTGAAATTTTTTATCTTCTGTTTTAGCACACTTACCTGGCATCCTGTTTCAATATCTGCATAATAGCCTGCTGGCCGTCCAGTGCACGAAAATGAAGTTTTGTCAAAAGCTCGGTGAGCGCCGATTGCATTTTGGGACTGTGAATTAAACAATAATCAATTAATATAAATGAGCCATATCAAATGAAAGGACGAGAATAAGGCATTTTTTCGGTCAAATTTCTAATTTGGGATAGCATTTTGTTTTTCGTAGTTTATAAAATAGGGAGTTTCATAACAAAAGGGAATAAGTCACTTTAAATTTTTTACACTTTGAAACTTAGGCTGCCAAAATCCTATGCCAGCAGCTTTGCAACATAACAATATTATAATATTATAGGTACATGATATAGAACACACAAGTCTGACTTCAAGAATTTAGATGTCGTTACCAGCTTTTTTGTGCATTTTACTTGCATGCGAAATCCTTGACAGGATGAAATCTTCAAAGCGGTCGAGTTTTAGATGTCAGTGAAGGCTTTTGATTAAATATAAATAATCCTTGCAATATAAATAATACTTTTACATATTACGTATATATGACTCAGTGTTACACTCCTTTGATTATTAGATCATTTGGGCTGTATTAAAAATATTGATATTTCACAGAATATGTGAATCATTAAAACCTACAATAATAGTATTGACTGCATATACTACATACATACATAAGGTAGTTTGTATAATATGAGAAAAGCAACAATTAATAAGAAAAGCATGGGTATGTATGTAAAGTATGCTTTAAGTTATTCAAAGTCGAGCTAAAGCATACTGTAACGCTTAAAGTACGCTTTAACTTAAAAACAGACAAAAGCTATTAAAATGAAGAAAATGAAATTTTAAGAATTATCAAACTCATTTGCTTTTACTCCTTCAATCCTCGTCAGTCGCTTAAATTGATCAGCAGATTTTTTTCGACTCATCGCTACTTCTACTTCGTAGAGTCATGTATGTATGTACTAAACTGATGACGATAATTGCATAGCTAAAATATGCTCTATCTTTTTATTATTTTGCTAACTAAAGTCGGCTTTTAAAGGGACTATGTGCCGTTGTGCTTAAACAAAATATCTTACGATAGCCAAAAAATATATACTTAATTCACCATTGACAGTACAACGCAAAGTAAAATATACAACCACAATTGAGATTGTTGCGCAAATCAATGTTCTATAACTTTTTTGCTTATAATAAAACTGGTGTCGATTACTATTAATTGATTGTTAGTTGGATATTTTCACATTAAAGTTCTACCGTTATAAGTATTTTTGAAATGGTAGAGTATTCAAATGGAGAAAACCAACAAAAAAATAACAGAGAAAATTGTTTTATTATAAATAAAAAAATCATTGAGTGGAGTAGGTAGCTAAAAAGTTTCTTTGGATATTAATTAATATAAATTTATGTCAAATCTTTGTATGGGTAACTTGTAAGTTGTGTGATGGTGCACTAAAATATGCATAAATTAATTAAATTTATTACGGTGTTTTTGGAAAAAACTACCACTTAAATAAAAACTTATTTTTTATTTTAAAGGTTCTGAGGCAAAAACACGCCGAGCAATAATGGAACTACTAAAAATATGTATGTAATAATTATTGTAACTCACTCATTTTGTTGCTCTAGCTCTATTACTTAGGAAGTTACGAGACAATCTTTGTTTTGTAAATACTACTCTAAAGGAAGTTTCACCCTGTAATTCAGAGGATGTTCATCCACCATAGAGTATGGCTGACCGGAACCACCCTGTCGAACTTATGGTTGCAGTGGTTTATTCATCTGAATATACTACATTGCAATTTTACAATGAGACTTAGATATTGTTAGTTTTAAGTGGATAACGATTGATTTAACTGGATTTGTTTTCGTTTCCTTCAGTCAGATTTCAGGAAAACAAATAGATTTTAATATGACTCCAAAGCATACAACGCCCGAGTTAAGTAAACAAAATACAGTTTTTATTCCTCAGTGAACGGTTAATGATTTGCAATTACGATCACGCCAGAGTACAGCTTGACTTTAATTACTTTAATTTCATAAAAAATTGAATCAGCACATAAAAAAACTTGACTAAGGTAGATTGTCAATGGAGTTGTAAAAGCGCACAGATACTCTTTAACAAGCCCGTCAAAATAGCGTTGCATCTCTGAAAAAACCTTTTCCAAAGTGTAGACACATCGCTCAGAAGGCGATTATAAAGGAATAGAAGAATAAGAGACAACGATGAACTCATGACATGGAAATACCATTACGAATGTATATGTACCATAGCTTGTAAAATGTTAACAAAGCATAAAAAGATTCAGCCAGACGGTTGATTGACGGCGAACGGTTGTCAGAAAGCGGGAATGTCAGAAATACACAAAGAATTACAGCTGATGTATCACGCTGATATGGCAGTTAAAATGTGCAACAAAACATGCAACAATATTTGCCAACAAATGCAGATGGAGCAGAGACCCTACAGCGTTTCCAATAAAAGATGATGACGATGATGTGAATTATGTCGATGATGGGGCTGATATTGATGATAATGAGATCACTCTTTAACATCGATGTTATCGATGTTAGACGACATTTGGTACAACATTTATTAGCAAAGTTGCCGCATTTAATTGTTACTTATTGCTGACAGGTGATTAATAGTTCGTTGCAACATTGCCAACAGAAAATTTAAATACTTTGAACGGCAATCCGTTGTTAGAGCGACATATTTTCTTATCAACAAAAAGTTTCGCAACGTCTGAGAAAAATCATTAAATGATGACTGCGCTAAAAATTTTACGATAATTATTGAAGAAAAATAATTAGGTATTTTAAATAAATTGGAAAGTTTTTAAGGGCTATTAGTCCTCATAAAAAGGGTTAGTAAGCATGATGATACTTCAATGATCAATGGAATGTTGTTCGAGTACAAGATAAGGTTATTAAAACGTGGGAGTTTATTAAAGGGAAAATTTTTAAATAACATTTCATTTACATTATTTGTCTATAAATGTTGTAGTTTCGATCTTAAGCTATGCAAAGAAATGACAAGCAAATGGCCAACTGCGTATCATTGTGCAATTCGGAAAGAAACAACTGGGCTAGAAAGGGCTTTGACATGGCTGAGGCTTCCAAAAGGCAATTGAAAAAAATTTTGGAATACGACCTCATTTCCTCAAAATTTTTGAAGAAACTTTTTATTTAAGGCATTAAGGGGGCAGGGGCAGTCAGTGGAATGAAATATAGAGCATTTTCAATAATTTTTTTTTATTTAATAAAAGTGATAATGTCGCATCATTACATTATGTTTCAACTTGACTTGAGGAAAGCTTAAAAAAAATTAAAAATAAAAAAAGTTATAGCTGGCTGTGTTGGACATTGTCCCATAAGTGTGCCTTGCGGTGACCATCACAAATCCTTGGAAAATTATCTAAAATCAAACCGATAAGAAAAATTAACTATTTAAATAAATAATCTAGTGCCTGATCGATGGCTTTTTTTTTAAATCAACAAAATGGCGGCCTCAGGAAATTTACCTCCAGATTTTCGGGAAAATACCAACAATTAATTGTTCACAAAAAATCGATATTTAAAACAAAACCTTGGATCAGGGACTAGCTTCTTATGTTTTTCAAAACTGTGTAAATTTCATTGAAATCTATCGAGCGACTTTCGAGTTGCAGTGGTCACTAGTTCCGAAATCATAGTTTTGAGAAAAACGACGAGAAATACATGAATTTCCGTACTCTTACTACCAAGAGCCCTTCGGTTGTTGCCGAATAAATCCAAAAGCAATTGTCGGATTGACTTCATATTTTCAGAATATATTTTTAAGATATTATAGACTCTTGAAATTTGGTACATATGTTTGTAAGGTGAAATCAACAAAAATTTCAAAATATGGAAAAATCGGTTCACGGACACCCCTACCTCCCATACAAAGTTGGGATATGGTTGAGACTTTTTTTTCAAAATGGGTATCAATTCCCTTTAACTTGGCAATGCTGATTTCAAAAATGTTACTAAATTTGCGATATCTTTTATGATTTTCAGGTTATTAAAGAAAAACCAAAAAAGGTGGACATTAACAGTTGTAATAGCGCTAGAGTCTTGAAATTTCCAAAAAAAAAAATTTTGGGTTAAAACAACAAAAAAATCCTTCAATTTACGTTTTCAAAAACTGTGTAAATTTCATTGAAATCTATCGATACTTTAAGAAAATGCAAAAAAAAACGATTTCTTTAAAATTCTGACTGCCCCTGCCCCCTTAAGGTTTACCTAACTTATTCGACGCTTTTCTGTTTTCTAGCTTCATACAGCTTCAGTGAAAAGCAACACTTCATTCCTAAGGCAAGCCCGTGCATTATCGTGCAAGCAGCTTTCGTGGTAGGTTTGCGATATCCGCCTAAGTTCTCAATGTCGGAAGTGTTTATATTTTTCGCCTTTTTATCGGGAACTTCCTTGATATTCTATCTAACTCCAATAAAATGAGACATGATGATATCGAACTTCCTTGATATTCTATCTAACTCCAATAAAATGAGGCATGTTGATATCGAAATATAAACTTTAATACAACGATATGTATTTCAAGTTAGGGTGGCGAAAAAAATACAAAGCAAAAGCATCGCGTAGACCAATTACTTGATTAAACCTAATGACTTGACTCCTCCTAAAGCTAACAAAAATTTGGTTTTTAACGAATTTTCATGATTTATAAAATGTTTACCCTTTCCATCGGGCCCGTGCTAAGGATCCGCGGGCCTTAGGCTGTGTATGTAGCGCGGGCGCTAGCGCACAGTAATCCCAAATTGAGTTTTTTGTTTTTGGAATTGGCAATGAACGAGTCTGAGGCTGAATTTTGATAAAAACATTTTCATTATTTTAAGTTAAAGGCCAAATGCTCTGAATATTTTGACCAATTTTAAGAAATTTTTCTCAGTCTAATTTTTACTAATTTTTATAAAAGTTGAACTTGTGATCAAAACCAAACTGGAGATAATAGACTTCAAGTATGAGTAGATTTGGCACAATCTAGCCAATTATCGAAAATTCATATGTGGATATTTTCGAAAAAAAATTTTTTTTCAGCAAAATCAAAAAAAACATGGGTCAGGTAATTTTATGTATATAAGCTGTATAAAAATTTCGGGAGATTCTAAAATATCAAGTCTAAAATCCTGTGCGGCTTGTAAAAGGATGACCGATATCCGTTTATACAATAATTTAAAACAAAAAAGAACGGTATGCCGAAACCCGGGATTGAACCGGGGACATTTAGATCTTCAGTCTAACGCTCTCCCAACTGAGCTATTTCGGCAGTTGGGATAATTTGTGCAAAGTTCTTTTTCGTTTAATTTTTTATTTTAATCAATTTTGATTACTATAAAATAAAGTTTCATAGGTTATGCATAAAATTGATAAGAGACTGATAACAATATTTTTCCATTTCACAATAAATGTTTGGCTATTTATTCTACTATAAAATCTATGAAGTGTTGTGAACTCAAGCTACAGCCTTCACCTTTTGCAAGTGAACGTTTATTTAAAAAATTCACCTCGATTAGACAAAATTTATTTGGCTGTTAAATGCATAGTCAAATGGAGAACCAAAAAAGCTGTTGACACTTTAGATCTCTGAGACGTAAAAATGCATTATGTGTGTCGCGAAATAAACTGATGCACAATCTTTGAACATTGTAAACAGTTGTCGATATGTCAATGGCTCTTAGTTTGCATTAATTTTTTTTTTAAATTCCAGTTTTGTTCAAACAAGAGCTGCGTAAGCAGCAGTGGCGGATTTATTCGAGTTTGGGGGGCTTTTTAAGTAGTTCAATAGTCATCTGGTGCACGTATATTTATTTTATGTCTTTCATACCTTCTGTTAAATATTTGTACTTAGGCGGATCAAAGGCACCGTTCAGATGAAAAGTGGGTACACAGAAAAAAACAGAATTGGTAAAATCAAAGAATTTCATTTCTATGAATAAAATTTCTGGAATGCAACTATTCATTTCTTTAAATTAAAGAAAAAGTTCGCAAAATCGAAATATGTACTTTGTTCTTTGGATTTTCAAAATCAAATTGTCTGATTTTACAACAAAATTAGTAAAATCAATTCAAACTTTGGAATTTTTAACCAGCTTTTTATAATTCATAATATGTTTACATAACGAACAAAATATATGTATTTGGAAATAATTCTTCTATTAAACACATTTTTGCTCCCAAAGACTAATTTGCCAAATGGTAAAAATTATTCTGAGATTTATCTAATTCATTCTATGTTTGCAACAACGTTTTTTTTTTTTTGTAAATTTGTGCAATTTACGAATTGTTTTCTTCAATACTGCCGAAAAAAAATTCGCTATTCGTTGAATTTTCCAAACCTTTAAATAATATTTCAAATTAAAGTTCGCTGATAAGACCAAAGAATTAATTGAAGCAAGGAATGTTTTTGTTGAATCAAAGATTGATGAATTAAATATTTGGAAAATTAACAAATGTTCTTTTGAAACCAACTAATTTATTTTAAGTTTCAACAAAAACTGTACGAAAATTTACAAATGTTTTTTTGAAACCAACTATGTAATTTATTTGAAATTTCAACAAAAACTGTAGGTTGGCAAACAACAAATCATGTTTTGTTATATCAGAGAAACTGTTTCTATAACTGAAAATCATACAAAAAATTCGTTGAAATCGCAAACGAAATTATTTGATATCATAGAATTTTTTTTTTCTGTGTAGACTCGAACAAGTGAAAGTATCATCCTCTATAGAGGCGAAGGTTGCCAAGTCATACAGAAAATACTCCCGGCCTTCTCAGAAACAAAATAATGACTTGTTCCAGCCAAAAAACTTGGTGACGTTAATTTTTGGTCAGCCGTATTAAAATTAATTCGTAAATGGAGAAAAGTAACAGCTCATTTTACAAAAGTTATCGTCAATGTCCCTGCTATTTTAGAGATTTTTGAATTGCTCCATATTTTGAGACGAAATTCCTGGCCAGGCCGTGTCAAACAACCTAAAAGCTTTTTAAAAAAGTGGGGAAAAAACTTACACATTTACAATATTTTAGATGCCGCACAATGATTTTACTTTAACACAAATTTATGAAGAAAACATTAATAGTTGTTTAATGAATACCTATTATCACAGTTCTTGGGTGTGTTATTTTACCCCCCTAGATCCGGCATTGATGAGCAGAACTGTCAAGCTCCATAAGTGGTGCAAACGCTATTCATTGCTGAATTGCTGCACATACTTAATAGTTACTGATATTAGTTGTTTATAACTGGCAAGTAAAAGTTTCGTTCAAAATTTTCAAGATATACGAGTAGGTTATTATAGTTATTCAATTATTTATATGAGATTGTAAGGAACATTACTCAATATAAAGAGTTTTTCTATAGAAAACTTATCACAGTAGTACATGAAAATGTACTAAAAATCAGTTCATTGTACTTTTCAATGAGGGAATAATATTCCCGGAATATACTTTCTTTTTAATTTTTCTTTTAAGCCAAGCGAGGAATACCTACCTGCCCATTGAAAAACGTAGTTGTCATTCTGCAATGAAACGAGGCCTCTTAAAAAGTGCAGTGTCTTAAACTCCGCTGCTTTATGCAAATTTAATTACAGCAACTCGCACCTTTTTTTAAAACAAAATACAATTACATCTTAATTATAGAGGCTTAGGGATCTACACTTTGGTTGAAATGTAGAAAGGTTAAAAGTACGCACTTCAACACATTTCAGCTCTATAATTGAAAACGATAAAAAAGTTTGACATTAAGTTGTTAGTCGCTTCGTTGCTAAATTGCATGTTTTTGGATTTTTTTTTAAACTAAACGCTGTTTACTTAACACATAAAATTTAACAAAATCAAACAAAGCGTAAAAATGTGTGATTACGAAGCATTCCACCTTTTTGCTTTCCCATATTTGTGTTGCTATTAAAACAAAAATGATAAGTTTCATGGTTCAGATGATACGCAAGCAAATGCTCTGGATACTTTGAAGCATTTTTTTTTGTAAAATAAGATAACAATTTGCGGATGTTTACTCAATATTTTGGTAAATTGTTGGTAAGCTTAAGCTGATAAGAATACAATAAAATATTTGATGTATTTTCTGGTCAACCTTTACAAGCTTCTCAAAAAATTAGTCATATATGAGTAATAGCTAAAATCAGGCAAACCTGGCCTCCATTTCATTGATCGAAAAATAACTCGGTCTAAAACTAGCTTGGATTGAGAAAAGTTATGAAAATTGGCCCAAGGAAATGAGCTTACAACTTATATTTTTTTTTTGTTAGTAGGGCAATGTTATTCACACTTATTATTTTTGTTTTGAAATTAATTTCGAATCTTTTGGCTATGGTTAGGTCTACAATGTGTGGTATAAAAACACGTCATTCGAAAACTCAACTTCATTCTTTTGTGTTTCTACGGCTGATATGATATACAGCCTATCAGGGCATTTTGATCCTGGATGAGAAACAAAAACATTGAGCTATGACTTTTACAAGCAAGTTTTTCTTATTTACTATTTTGAGGTCGCTGAACATGAAATATTACCGAGAAATTAGAGTTTGTAGAATGTTTGCAATTTTCAAGGTTTATCAATTATCAATTGAAAGACACAAAGAAATTCATCTGTTAAATTAGCAAAGTGAAATGTTAAACCTTTTTCTTCTGCTGATAGCTATATTTTCTTATTTTATTTTTTTAGTGTTTAATCACATTTTTTTCATTGCCAATTGCATTAGTAAGCTTCTTTTCCTGTATGCTTTATCAAGGCCTCTCGTGCGTTCATTAATAAACAATGTATTGTCGCTTTTAATTCTACTACTAATTTCAATTGAAATTCTGCTAATCTGCCACGATAGAATTTACATCTTAATTGAGTTGTGTGGCTTCGTTGGCATTTTACGTCTTGTTGTGGGACACGGTATACTGTAGAAGTGGGTGGAGTAGTAACTGTGAAAAGTTTTTTTACATAAATTTCTATGGTTTTTATTTTTTTTATACTAACTATAGCTATTTTTTTGTATATTTAATTTGCACTAGCCATATATTTCGTGCATATATTGATCAGATGAAACTTTTGAAGTTAAATCCATATCGCTCACTTACTTCAAGACTGGCATAACTCAAAAAATGCGATTTGGCTTTTTATATGATAATTCAAAAAACTATGTTTACATAGACTCTTCTCACAAGGCACGTTCACTAGATTTTGATTTTTTCACACAAAATAAAATATGAAATGGCGAGTATTTCTGCATCATTTACTCAAAAATCGCGTTTTTTGAGTTATACAAGTCTTGAAGTAGTTCAATTGACGGACTTTCATACAGTATGATCTATTCTTTTGAAAATATTAGCAAAACACCAGATCACGGATGAGTGAAATTACTTGAGATTACAATTTTTAAAATTAATATTCTTAATTTTTGATGTGTTTCTTTACTAGCGCAAAAGTCCCGCTCACTCTTGTATTATATTTTTGACTTTTATCACCTTTTCCAATACAGTGAAACCTGGATAACTGGGATCTCCAAGGGATCAAAATTTTTGTCTCAATTAAAGAGGTTCCCATTTCCACAGTTTCCCAAATAACCATACTCAGACCAATAAAACGTGCATATTCAAATTCAAAATAACAAATTGTACATACATAAATATTATTTCTCACTTATAGAGGTTATTTCTAAACGGTCCCAGTTATAGAGGGAAAACTCATGTTATAGAGGCAAAAATGCACAAAAACTTGAAAAATCAAACCCCAGGTATAGAGGTTTAATAATCCCAGTAATAGAGGTATTTTGATGCAAAAGTGCTAGGACCTTGAAGTGAGTCTCACTAGTAGAGGTTTACTGCTTATCCAGGTACTACTTCACCAGGTTTTACTGTATATTTATTTCGAAATATTTGACTTTTCAATTTGACTTTTTCAACATACATACATATGGGCTATTATCCCGAAATGGGGACAATGGAAGTCTGTGTATAGTTTAGTCAGCTGCAAAGACTCAACAATTTTTTTTTCGCAAATTATTCTCAAGATGAGGTAAGACATTTTCCATCATACGAATCGATATTAAATTGCTCTGCTAAAAAATATAGGGCGAGAATCTACAGATATGTCGCCTCCGTAACCTGTCCATTTCCCGCTTTCAATACATTAACTGTCTGCTCGCGCGACCTCTCGTTCGAAATTTCGCGCGCGCAATTTTTCAAATAGTAGTATTATGCTCACGCACCTAATTGCCGCGAAGTATATATTTATAAAAATCCTCCCACTCTAGCGCTACAGGTTTGAAACTTGTCATTCGACTTTTCTATGTATGGATACATATGTATATGTATGGGTCATTCTACCTCGTTTTTACATTCAAAATTTAGATTTATTAAAATCAATTTTTTTTCGATACTTTGTCTAAAAACATTCTATATGTGTTTTTGGAAAAAGTTTTTGAGGACTTATTTTCGAAAATACGAGTTTCGAAAGCTTTCGTAAAACAGTATGCTTAATTTTATTGATATTTTTCAGAGAGAAACTCAAAGCTTAGCAATCATTTTGCAATTTAGTTTAGAGTGGGTCGAGCCGTGGTTCTCTAGATATGAATTTTTCTATATCGTCATTCAAAAATTAACTGACTGTTTCATGTTATGGCAGAGTGTTGTGTTTTTAATGTCAAATTATAAAGCAAGAAAACGTCACAACAAATAAACATTAAAAATATCAACCCAAGTGCAAGTGAGGTGACGCGGAAAAAAAAAGATTACCTCAGAGTCTCACGACGTATTAAAATTTAATTTTTTCCGAGTACTTCTATCATCCCTGCTACGGCAAGCGCTCTTAGAAGGCCTGCTTAAGAAAGCCTGTTTTATCGGGACATTTCAAATAAAAAAAAAGTATGTACGATTGAAAAGAGGTGGCAAGACCTTAATCTTACCAAGGAAGGCCTGCTAGAAGCACAGCTAGCTCCTGCCCTTGCCTACTGGGTCATTACCAAACGACAAGTGTTCGTATAAACGATAAGAAAAGAAAAGTGTCGCTACTGTTTTTTCCTTACATGTTTTGAATATTTTCAAAGGTTTGACATTTCACTTCGTTTTCATTTGTAATGTGACGATTTGTCCGGAAAATGTGTTTAGTCTCTTCTCTCGGGTCCAAGGCGCATATTTCAGTGAAATGTCGCCTCCGTAATCAATAAAATGTTTGTCGGCTCCGTAGCTCTGGAGTTAGTGTATTTTGCAGCAAACTACCTTTTGAGTACTCTTACTGTAGATCCAGTGATAAATATGCAAAAATATACTTCAAAAACTCTTCTTTAAAGAAATTTTCATTGTTACTACTTTATTCTGTTTAACCTTTAAATAAATTATATATTCAGGAAGATATCTAATAGTTCGGTGACACTGTTTGTAATAAAACATGTTGATGAAAAACGTGAGTCTTAACTGTTTTGCATAACGTTTTTACGCCCTTTTTAAGAAAACCTGTCATCTACATAGTGTTCGGAATATACTAGATATATTCAAGTGTTCATTTGCATGTAAAGAACTTAATGTTGTCATGACTACAACGATCTTTGCTGCTTAAGTAAATGAAAAGTATTTTAATAATTTAATCAGAGCTCAAACAAAAATATTAAAAAGTTATTATAAAAAGTTTCTTACAAAATCTGAATTTATGGAAGATTCATAGCAAGCCGGATTGTTGCATGATGCTTTGTCTTAGCGTTTAGAACACTGCCTCAAAAGTCACCGCTTTTTCGTCTGAGGTCAACGTTATACTGAGCCAATAAGGTCATAAAAAAGCCCTTAAACAACGTACGCATGTGTTCTTAATCAGCATGCTGAACTCTACAACATACTAAAATTTCATGAAAATCGGTGAGGTGCTCCTTAAACTAAACTATTACTAAACTTTTTAATGCTAATCATCAAGTTGGAATTTTAAAGAAATGGTGTCAAATTTTTAATAAATGGTTTCATTAAGTAAATATTAATTTTCGATGCATTAAAAAACTTTTTTTTTTGGCCGGGGAAGTTTTAAAAGCCAATAGCTACTAACTATATCACATATTCTCAAATGATTATATTTTAATTACAGATTGCTAAAATAATACTTAAAAACATGTTTTGGTTAAACTTAAAAATGAAAAAAAAACTTATGTATGAATATTTCAGCAGCTCACTTAAATCGATTAAAAGACAATAAATCACACATTTATACGAATAAACAAAAATTCATAAGCGAGAAAAAAACTTACTTGACCATCCCCCAAGTCCAAATGCGATGCCAGTAGCCATATGAGCAGCAACAGCATACTCCAATTCTGTTTAAACATCACTTGACTGTGGACTTTTGCTGTTTCTATTTTTTTCACTTCCGATGCTCTGACGTATCCAAATTAGTGCTGAAAAAGTTATTAATTTATAAAATTAAATTTAAATTAATGGTTTTCGATTCAGTTAACAATTTAGCACTTAATATGTTTTGTTGTGTATATTTAACTTGAAAATCAATTAATTATACTTAAAATCAAAATGTCGAATTTAATTTGGCATCCAAGAGCTCTTCGTTAATAGACTTGGCACTTCGACCAAACTATTAATTACAAGCTTATTGTTAAAAGAAATAAAATTAAAAAAGTAAGCTCGCCCGAGCAGGGACTTGAACCCTGGACCCTTGGATTAAAAGTCCAATGCTCTACCGACTGAGCTACCCGGGCACATGGTGGAGAGCGCGTCAAAGAGAATTTTCTGGTCAATAATAGCCAAGCAAGAAATAATTAGTTCCAAGTTAATTAATAAAAAATTAAATTGGAAATAGAATTATGACGAACTTGTTATATAAATTGAATTGAAATATAAACGATGAACACATCTGCTCTTTACCAGGTTTTGCGGGCACGCAATGTATGAGGAAATAACATGGTAAGGAGTAAAACTCGCTAATTTTGATAAAAACTAATGACGTCATCTAATGGCGGGAAATTAGCACGTGTGGCGATGCGGTTTTTGCAAATATGTATCTACTAAATGAACATATGCATTTAGGAAAAGATACATATATGTATGCACGTACATATACGTTTTTAATTCAAAACAACAAAAAACGCATACAAGTCACATACTTATGTAATTTCATTTTTATAAAATTTCATGGCATTTTTTTAATTAAAACTAAATATTTTTTTGTAAAATAGCCTAAAAATCTTGTTTTGGGGACAAATATGATTAAAATGCCCGGTACTTGCCTAGAACTGCATTATGCATTTTAACGCTTCATGTTTAGCTGCAAAGGGTTGAAAGACAATTTGTAGCAAAAAAAAAAAATCATTTTTTAAAGCGTAAGTTATAAGACAACAAAGGGACTGTTAAAAACAATTTGTTATAATGCAACTAAATGTTAATAGTTAATTACAATGTAAGCAAGCATTAAGGCAACTACAAGTTTTGTTGTAACCCTTATAAAAAATCATTTTATCTTTTTTAAGGGAGACATGATTTGAAACTTACGATTTTTATTTTATATTAACGCATAGTCAAATTACCGTTCCATATAAACATTTGATGCACCCAAATTTAATTGGAATATACAAGAACGGCTAGGCTTGTGAACTTATAACTTTACTTTTAAGAACTTGAATTGTTCTCTCTATAACAAGTCTTCACTTTAGCAAGGACTACACGTATGGATTCTTTTTAATTTATTCTGAAAGAAAACTTAAAAATTGTCTAGTATTTCAAGGCAAGCATAATTACCATTAAATATATGGCAAAATTTTATATATATCATATTATTTTATGTACATTATATATGTAGTTAGTCTTCGTGAAATGAAGTTGTCAGTAAAATTTCTTAAGCCTGTGATTCGTTAAAAAAGCGTTTGGCTACTAAAATCAGTTCTTTCATTCTCAGTTCAGAACTTAAAACTCTTATTTACTGTTCAAAAAAAATAGATCTTTGATGATAGTATTTAGAAAAATTATGATGAAAGATGGTAAGTACAATAAGTGGTTAGTAAGAGAAAAAACATTTCGAATAAATTTCTCATAAGAATCATGTATATTCCGAAATTCGCCATTTTTTTACTAGGAAAGTATTAAATATATTAAGTCTGAGAATGTATACATTATTCTCTTTAGAATAAGAAATAAAATATTGATTTTTTGACCAAAATAAAATTTAAAAACTGTATGCTAGGATTTGATTAGGTATAATGTTCTTAGGTTGGAACATTTTTACGTTAATTTCATCTCAAAAACTTTAGATTAAATACGTACGTTATTGAACATCAAGCATACTTTCCCAGTATGTCAACCAAATCAGAAAAAAATCGCGACATTTAGTATACATGAAATTTTTAAAAACAACTCAATCTCATTTAATATTTTTGCATGCAAGAAATTGATGTAAATTTCCTCTTCATTAATTTTTATCTCAGTAATTTTCGAATTGATTCATACTTGTCGAGTAAGAGAGCAAGAGCCCTCTTATGACCTCTTAAAACGGTTATTCGTGGGAACTACCTCTTAATACAAAAATAACTTCGCCGATTTCCCAGTTATTGTACTCTCAGGCAATACATCAAACAATTCCGCAGAGACTTATCTGTTTTATGTACTTTTTAGTTGAAATTCTCACCGAAGATTTGATTTTCAAATATAATGCAAACTTGACAACAAAAACATACCCTACCGAAGAAACCTCCCCTTAATGAATTTCGATAGAAAAGTCAAACCTTAAGGTAATAAAGAGAATGTTTGTGTTAATATGTTTGACATTGTGTTAGTGTTAATTGAGATTGTTGTTGTTGTCTAATCTGCAAGTGAGTATCCGCTTATTGTTCTATTACTTTGATTGTGTTTGTGCATGTATGCGAAGCAAATTGCAACAATAGCAACGCAACTGCATAATGACAACAGAGACCACAGCAACAACAATAAAGCCAATTCTGAGCTGCACCTGTCGTGTTCATCTTGTGTACGCATACCTAATTTTGAAACAATTGCTGTTGTTATTTTATTGTTGCGTACAAGCGCAATAAAAGTATCATCGCTAGTAAAAGCAGAACTAACAAATAACTTGGGTAAATTATTTTCTTAATGGCTATAACAACAACAACAACAACAACAACGACAAGTACAACAAAAACAACAACAACTAAAACAACACTTCTATTTATCTATCTGAGGAAATCTAAGTATTTGACAAAAAAAAAGCCACTAACAGAAGAGTTTTACCTTAGACATGGGACAAATATCGTGCCTTCATATCAAACAATTTGCCTATTCATTCCGAAATCAATTTGACTGTATCTAATTTCGGTCTATTCAACACCTTTTATGACAAAAACACTAATTATTTTCACCAAATTACATTCAACCATTGGATAAATTTTTTCACGAAGTAAAAGAGATAAGCACCCGCTCGCTAAAAATATTCGAATTTCCTACACAATAAAATAACGCGCAATGAAGGTCTCAGTATTTAATTTTGCATCAGATGCCATCAAAAAATCCCAAAATAACATCGGAAATAATGTTATGAAACATTATATGTATTAATAAAAACTTTTGGAGATTTAATTAAGTGTCTGCAGCTACTGCCGCATTTGATTTAATCCAAGTTAAATCAGCGAACAAGACGATGGATGCTTCACCTTTTTATGATGGGAAAAGATGAGATTTTTTATTTTTATTTCGAACATAAAATTTTGCATGTTTTAATGTGAGAAAAGACAACAAACACAATAACAATAATAAGCTACCAGACAGCACATTTGTTTTGCGTATGAGTTTGCTATTTGTACGCGCAGTACACTACTCGAGCAAATCAGTTGCGTTGACCTCCACCGGGAAAGCGGGTTATCGATGACCTTCACTGTTGTCCATAAGCGTTCGAACGTATATTAGATGATGCGCCACCATATGGTGTTGGACAAGCGAATGGCAATAAGCGAGTAGCAGGGGCAACAGCTGTCGTTGACATTCTAAGCTGTTTCACTAGAAGATACCAAACATTGCGAAATAATGAACTTTTTTTTTTCTAATGATAATGAATTGGAGTCATCACAACAGCAATGCGTGCAAACATAAAACTGATGTGTGCGCAACTGAGGTGAAGCTATTCAGCCGTAACTAGAGGCTAAATTGAATTGGGACCCCCATAAAAATACAAACAACTTTTCAAAAAAAGTAAAGAGTAAAAATTTTCGGTTCTTTGGTTCTTTTATTGGGCCCCTAAAATTTTTAAAAATGCCTTCACCAATACATGTCAATGGGTGTGTGAACTACACCAGGATATTTTAGGGAAGAACATAAAATGCTCAGAATGTACACAAAAAACAGAGCGTTTCAAATAATCGAGTTGTAAAGGTTGGAAAATCAAAAATTACTATGTTCGAGATGCAGAGGTTCAATTTTTTTTTCGAGCTATAGAGAGAAAATATGTACTGAATTTACTTGTAGGGACTCACTAATTATTTCGACTTATAGAGGGGTCAGACTTCGAGCAATGGAGGTTTATGGGCTTGAAGGGAAGGGAACACAACATTTTTTCGAGTTTGGGAGGTTTTCGACTTATGGAGGTTCGACTTAAAGAGGTTCCACTGTAATTAAAAAGCTATGACAACATTTTTCGGATGTTTTAATGTTTAGCGGATGCGTAATTGCAAAAAAAACATTAAGAAAGAAATACAGAAAAAACTTTCGGTGAAAAGGATATCAGATTTTAGGTGTTATTTTCTAATTGAAACATCATGTAATGCTTCAATCGAAAAATCACTTTTTTGTTTGTTTTCGAACGAAAATGGTAAAACTATTATATTTATCTTTTTATCGATTTTTCCTAAACTTAAAATGTAGTTTTAAAAAGCACTTGCTAGATAGACCGTGCGTGTTCTTCATTATTTTAAGTCATCCATATGCTCATGCCGTGCTCTTGAAATAAATAAAAAAGTATTAAATATTTTAAATACATTAGACCACTGTGCCGGTTTTCTAAGTCAGTGTCACAGAGTAGTATTAGCATTGACCAAGTAATACGCTGATTGCACTTGAAGATGCGCAATGTATAACTGCATAGAACACTTCATGGCATCCAATGCCAGCGCATGCAGTAAGAATCGTAACAATAACTCTATGAAATTGATATTGTGACGTGCGAATCTAAATAATTTTAGTGAAGTTGTTGTAAGTGAGCTGACTTAAAAAAATATTGAATTATGGATCGTTGAAAATAACATCTGTTATTGCGGAGGATGTTTAAGCTAAATAGTTGAACAAAATAAGTGCGTAGTCGTGGGTGTGAAAATGTTCTCATGCATAATTCTTCAGGACTCTATGATACTAAATACAAGAACAAGAGCAAAAACGTTATGACTCAATCGATTTGACTTCTTGGAAAAGCGACGTATATGGACAGGTCTAAGTGTGCGGCCACAGTGCGCGCTCAAAGCGGAGCCAAGCGCAAAGCTGATCAATGCGAGAAAACAGTTTTGAAGTGTTTTTCAGCGCCGACTCGCATTGCAGAAGTAGATTGTTTAATAAATAAAACGGATAAAATAATAAAATTAATGTTAAAATATTTATTAGTAAAGTTTTTTCTCCTCTTGCTCTGTAGGACCAAAAACATAAATGCTACCATAAAAGAAAACATATATTTCACATATTCTAACGTTCTTCAAAATGTATAGATTTATTTATCTACACTTTTATATTTACAGTAGAATCTCGGTTATCTTAATCAATTAAATCCGGATAATCGATTTTTGTTGGTTAGCGTATGTAAGTTAAGGGATTTTGACATTTTTGAAACAGTGTGGATTTTTTGATTTGCCAATAAGCAACAGTAGCATGTGATCAAAGGATATAAAATAGATGTAAAGAAAAAGCAGAGATAGAAGTAAAATAGTCCGGATAATCGAATATTCGGATAATCGATGTTCGGATAATCGAGTTTCTACTGCATGTACATTATTCGCAAATGAATTATTAAGTGAAATTATATAAAATTTCATAAAATTTAATTATTTCTTGCCTGAGAGTTACGTTCACAAGGTGTTATGGGTATTTTTATAAAATTGGTCAATATTTTTAAGGCAGTTAAAAAATTGTTCAGGGTATTTTCTCAAATCTTTATATAAATGATTAAATTCACCAAATTCGCTTCTTTTTAAGTTTATTGGATGAAAGGCCATTTGGACCCTTCTTTTATAAAATAATCGCTTATGCCTGTGTGTGTTGTTTTTCTTTTCATTGGAACTCAACTCAACGCTTTGCACCGATAGCGTTGAAATTCTGCATTTTAACGTGCTGTTCTTAAAAAAGTAAGTTTATGATATGAAGAAAAAGTTCACGAAAATTCAGCGCTGTACCTCAATTTTATAAGGTGGCGCCGAAGTCTGTTAGTTTTACATGTAAGGTTATATTAGAATGGTGGCTAAGCGAACAAACTTGAAGCCATAAGTAGCACTGATTGTGCCGCTTTAATACCACATTACGTGACAAACTTTGCAAGCAAACTAATTACATATATAATTATGTACTTATATATTCATTTGAACAGTGCAAAATTCGATGGTTTTTCTTTTTTCAACCATACGTCTCAAAATCTTTTTCTGAATATAGAAAATACATAGGCTAACCTTCGAATTTCAGATGAATAATTTTTAAATTTTTTGAGATAATTTATGAACATTTATAGGAAGTTTGTGAATTGTACTTTGACTCCAGTTCTTTTTTAATCGAAAGTTATTAATAATAGCTGCGTTTAATTGATAGTATTGAAGCACAAACAATTTCTGAGTTCCAGTGTTGAAAATATATGTATATTATGGAGATTTTAAAAATTCAATTAAACGTTGATTTCGAACCTCGTTACATATTCTCACTAACTGAGGATCGATAACTTAAGCAAATGAGCGAGAAAGTGCAAATTTTCAAATCATTTACTACGTTTTACGTTTCAAAATATGTGATTTCCTTTGTGTTGAACTTGAATGAACGCAGTAATACAAGTTTGAGCTGAGACACTGTAATTACCATGACTGATTCTTGATTTTTTCAAACAATTTAAAGTCTTTCATCAGTTTATCTTATATTTTTGCTAAGAGCTTCTTTGAACGCTTTATATCATTTGGGAGCTCTTTTGTACACAAAATTAAAATTAAATGAAAAAGTGCCCTGTAATAAAATATAATAGACAGACATGAAGAAATGGTCTTCGTTTTTTTAAGCAATTTGATATTGTTGACTTAAAGAAAGTGATGCCTTTTAAATGCTGTCGTTATATAATTTCTTTCAAATTCATTACAATAAAGCAGATAGTAACGAGTGATGAAATTCAAAAAGCCTTTGCAAACCGAGAAAAATAAAGTCAAAACTTTAATGCATTAACTATTAACTGTTGGCCACTGTACTTGCAAACTCTTTTTGATACGAGTAGATGTTGAAATTATGAGTACAAGTTTACACCGAAATAGCCATTATTATACCAAAGAATACGCTGCGAAAACAAAATAGCGAAAAATATTCCTCAGGTTTTTTTTTTTTTTTGAGATGTATTTTTATCAGTCTATATTATTATCGAAAATTATTATTTCTAATGCAACAATATTTATATATTTTCACTTAAACATGATGCGATTTATTAAATCAGTAATTAAAGTTCTGAAGTAATTGTTGCAATTCTGAGTAATTTATGAGTGTAACATGACTGTAAGCTACGTGTATGAAATTCAAATTCAGTTTATTTCGATAGAATTTGAAATACTATATGTGATGCGATCTGGGAAAACTATTTTTATCTTGCCATAGCAAAATTTCCAGCACATCGAAAATGTCGACACTGGGTATCCTGTCACACAGACTGTGTTGCCAGTGAGGTTTGGCCAAAAGTTACTTTAGTATGCCTGAAAAGTTACATTTTTACACCAAAAGTTACGTGATAGTAATTTTTCAATTGAACATTTTTATTCAAGTAAATATTCTTAGATTAAGCCTACCAGAATCGAAGAAGCACTAAGGAATTTAAACAGTTTTTATTTATCTTCAGTCAGAGCTGGTCTGGTTCGCATCAGGGCAAAAATTATTTAAACCTTAATATTTTTCAAAATTTTTTAGATTTTCATATTTTTTTAATATTTTCCACTATTTATTTAATTCACACAATTCTTTTTTTTACATAAATTGCAAGTAGCAAATGAATAAAAGTAAATGAAATGGAACTTATCCACTTGCGCGCACGAAAGTGAAAATAAAAAGAGTATTGTTCACTTCCATGTCAACTCCCCTATATCATTGGGACAATGTTTTCAGTGAAGCCGACTACATTTTGACGAAGAATTCTGCCTCGAAATCGACATTTTTATGGCGAATTCCTAAGTCCCAACATGGTGTTCTGCAACAGAGCCAATATATGTATATATATAATTTTTGATCAGGGATGGCTTCATTACAACATGACGGTTCAAAAAGTTAAGTAGATATGCTAAAAAAAATGTTCTTACATACAAGTTACGTGCAATGATGAAAACTTACGTAAAATGTAAGAAACGCAAACTTCTGGCAACACTGCACACGTATTCACGCAATTTCAAATAAAAAAAAGTTCTCAAACAAATAACTTTTCTCGAATATTTTTTGCGGATGGAAAATTAAGAACGCAAAAGTGTGCGTTTTGGTATCGTTGGCGATCTTTTCGATTATCGTTAACGATGGTGTCATTCGCTGAACCTTTGTTTAGATTTAATTTTTGTGAGAACATACCATTCGTTGCTTTAGCATCAAATTTGTGGCACTCAAACGCAAGTATTCAAACTATAGTTGTGAGATACAAGTAAACTAGCACTAATCGATGGGTTAAGGTAGAAAATGAACTGGGCAGTTTGGGTTTGGGAAAAAGTCGAAATTTAGTCTTGGACGACACCTGGAGGACGCTTAGGTGGAGGCTCTTAAATATTCTTAGGGAGCGTTTTATCGCCTTATGTGTAAAAAAAATTTCCACATCATGGCTTTTGGAAGTCACTATGGTGCCCAACACTCTAATAGTTACTTTATTGCAGGAGCGTCACTGCACCAAAACCTTGGGGGGGGGGTAAGAATTATAATTCCACCACTATTAGATGGTTTTATTGAATTGTTGTATTGAATAATACCTAGTATCAGATCCTTGGGGGGGGGGGGCAATGCCCTCCCCAGCCCTACCGAATTGACGCCACTGCTTTATTGTAAATTATATTTTGCCAACCAATGTAGAAAAGTCGAAATTCGATATTTGTATTCACCAGAGTCAATTCCTGATCTCACTAATTGGTTGTTTTATCGCCATTTTGAGAAAAGGCTTTGTCAAATCAATCGAGGCGGAAAAATATATTTAGTTATGAATCAGAAATCTATAAATTTCTTGCCTGTCCTATAAGCCAACCAAGAGGGAATAATTAAATCTGCAGTTGTAGTCCGAAGCAACAACACTAATACTGAAGCAAAAATAAAATTCTTTGATGTTTTTGTTGCTAAAATTAACTTTTTAAGTAGTAAACTATATTGTGTTTATATTTTTTTGTGTGTTAGAGATTTAAAAACATTTTGAAAGGATTCAGTAATAAAACTTAATTATTACTAGGCATTTGCTGCGGAATAGTTTTGCCATGAGTTTTATTTATATAAAATAATTTCATTGTTCTCTCAGTTCACATCTGGCTTTGACACTTCTAAGACAACGAGGGTGTATTATTTTATTTTTAACGTATGCAACATTTTTAAATATACCTTTAGATAACTATTCAAACTATAATCAATGTATTTTGTTCTATCTAATTAAAATTTATAGTGTTAAGAATGTAATTTAGCTTGGTAATATAACAAACTCAAAATTAAATTGCTTTGGTAGATTATTTTTGAATGAAAATAATTTATAGAAAGTGTCTGATTTTGGTAAGCTATCGTTAACTTTGAAAATATGACTCCAACAAAATGACCACATTATCTGAGCTCCATTCTTTTAAGTGTAAAATTAGGTAGCACAATTTTTGAAGATCCTAACACTCAATTTGAATTTAATAAACTTAAGTTATTTTAATAGATAGTTAATAAGATTGATTCAGCATCAAAAACGTTATAATTATAACAAAATGTCTATGACTAAAGCTGGCAGTTATGCAAATTGGACAAATCAAGTTTGTTGCTTGACTCTTTTGTTTCGAATAAAGAACCAACACTATCTCCAAATATAATTGCGAGAAATTTTTTAATCACAGCTCAGCGCAATTTATTACGTAATTTTAAGGAAGGAAAATGATACTTCTAAGGAATTTAAAAATAATTTAAATTAAATATTTACTTATCAACAAGCGACTGCAAGCTTTCACAACGACTGAACGGCAAATATAAAACAAAATCTTCTGTGGCAACTGAATAAAGCAAAGATTGTGCTAATTTTAGTACAAATTATGATGTAATTATTTGCTCCTTGGCAATTAATAATGTATATTAGAAAATTAAGTATTAAAACATTTATTTATAAAATTTTGTATTCAAATCAAATACGACTATGTAGGAAATTAGTGATTTTTCATACAGAAATTATAACATATCTCGTATAGTTTGCATGACATCCATCTAATATCGACTTTTTTTTAGTGTTTTTCCATTTTTTTCTTTATTTAAGATTTTGAAAATGCATGTTAACAAGCTAGAAACACAAAATAATTGTTTTTGTTTTTCGCAGATTCGAGTACTCTTGTGAAAGAAATGTTACAATAGAAATAAAAATGTTGACAGCACTTTAAATTAAAATTATATATCTATTTAGTTTGTTTCACAATTTTTTTTAATTTAAAAGATCCAGAAGTGGTATTCGCTAAGGTCATTGTCGATAGTTGATTATCAACTATTGCTCTTTTGCTCTCTATAAGGTGATTGTCAATTTGATTATCGCTTTTTTGCGATTTTAACGCGTGACAGTGCGAAATTTTTCCAAAAAAAATAACTAACAAAAAAAGGTCCTTACTTTTCTCATCTCAAAAGCCCTAGCAAAATGAGATATATTTCACATTAAATTAAAAAATCTACACATAGCGATTATTTTAATTTTTTCATTCACTTAAAAAAAAAGATTTTTATTATAAATCTGCACATTACGATTATTTTAATTTTTTCATTTACTTAAAAAAAAGGTCAATATTATAAATTGTCCAAATGTACCGGAAATGTACTGAAAATGTGCATAGAATTCGCCAATTGTACTAAAAATGCAGCAAATGTACCGAATGTACTGAAAACTTTTCAGATGTACCGAAAAAAGTACAAATGTACCGAAAATGCCATCACTGCTGCAGGTCATTACATTTATTGTTGATAAATAGTTTTCGATTAAGTATGTATGTATGTATGTTCACGATGGCTAGATGTAAGTAATCACAATCGATTAGTCGAATTTTTTGACTAATTGAGCAGATGCTTAGTTGCGATATAACATCATCTGTGCTGTGTCATTGCATCAATTCTCGATAATCTCGGTATTTGATAACAAGGCGAAACAGTATAAGTCATATGAATATAGAATCATCAAATATCGAGTTTAGTTGTTATTCCTTGTGGCCACGGAACTGTTGCTGTTTTATCAGCATAAGCCTGTGACATCCCCATAGAGATATTCCAATATTCAACACTTTCGCTGGAAACACCGATATTTTTATCTGTATATACCGATTAAGTGTTCACAATTCATCAAAATAATACAGGCTTGCCATTTGCCCCTTTTGACGCGGCCAAGCCGTTAATTGCATCAATAAGGTGTAAATTGCATTTTAAATTCTTTTAATTTTGTGGTGTTTGAACCAAAATATATAAAAAAACGAAAATGAAAATTAAACAATAAATAACTAAACAAAGCACTCACTAAATTAAAGAGGATATTCAAATTTCAGTTGTTTTGTTTTACGATCGTTGCCACCTGGTTAATATCAACGGTAGTGTTCATTTGCATAAAAACATTAATACGGTTGCACACTAACGAAATTACTACGACACACAGCTGTTTTGTGTATACATGCATACTTTACAAGATACATATAAAGAGCTGAGATTCAAAGCCCGCCAAGTCCAAAAAATGAAAATGTGAGATATTGTAGGAGGGGATGGAAAAAATTTTTGTCTACAAGCCTATATATTCTAAATTTAAAAAAAAAAATTTTCCCTTCCCAAACTTTTGATTGCAAAAATTTCTGAAAAATTTTTTTAACCCGCCAAGTCCAATTTTTCATTAAAAAAGATTCGGCAATACATTCATAGATACATACAAATAACTATTATTATTTTTAAAAACTCGCCAAGTCCACGTTTTCAATTTCAAAACCAAGTCCACATTTTTTGTTTCAAAACCCGAGAAGTCCAAACGTTTTTTATAATAGTCCTTTTAAATTAAGTCAAAAAATTTAGTGAAAAATCAGGATTTTAATAGCTTTTGACAACTATTTCAATGGATCAATCAATCAGTTTTTACTATAGTTAAATTCAGTGGTACACATTTTTTGCGTTTTTCTCCTTACGCAAAATATGGACTTGGCGGGTTTTGAATCTCAGCTCTTCATATACAAATAATATACATATAAAAAATAAAAATATAATGCCGTGCATCTGTAACGCAAAATTCGAGCGTAATAAGGATAAAATAAAATGTGTAAATTGTAATTGTTATGATGAGAGCCCGCTGTATAAAAGTCGAGTGCTTAAGATTACAGGATAAGATATACGGGAAAGACAGTAATGCATTTTCTTGAAACTAACCAACCAGGGTTGCCTTGCCAGAGCCCGTCCCGATGCCCGAAAATAACCGAATTTTGCCAAATTTTATTTTTCAATTAAAACTGTATAGTATTACAGTTCTAAATGTACGAGTATGTCAAATGATAGAACTCGAACGACAATTTTTTGTACATTTTTCCTTCCGACTTTAGTATGCGAACAGTTTTCACAGAGTAAATAGTAAAATGAACTCGCTTGCTCTTCTTGTTACTGATGAAATAATAGAACTAGAAAATTGTCAATCGAAGGCAGCCAGTCATAAAACCCAAATGCTTCGGATACATTTATTACTTTTGCGATGCCGGTAGCCATAAAATCCAAAGGGTGAAATCCCATGCATTGTTTTATTGAATTAATGCACTTGGCTTGCTACCTGTTGCTACTGTCCACGGAAGGGACGAACGAAAATACCTACGCATGCTTAATCTATGCATATGTATAAATCGCGTCATATTTCAACACTATTAAAGAAAATGTTTTGAAAATTGAAAAATCTTTTTCTTTGATTTCTTTTAATTTTCCTCAAAAGCACGTACATATGTGTCCTTCTTGCTATTTTTTTTCCTAATGCTGATAGTTAGAGAGCCGATTGCTTTTTGGGTATAATAGCTTTAAAACAGTGCTGATTTTGTTTTAAAAATTAATTTCATAACATCAAAAAAAAAAAACCTAAAAAAATATTTTATCGCTTCCAACATTAGTTGTGAATCAAAATCACTACGGACGTTTTGAAATGTAATTGCTATGATGTTTGCTTCTCAACAGACAAAATGCGAATGAAGAGTGAATGCAAGCATGAATTCGTACGACTACCCCTCACAGGCTCAGATTTTTCGCTCAACTTGTGAAAAAATCAAACTATTTTGATTTTCGTCCGACCGTCCATCCGACTTCTGTTTTTTCATACGACTTGCCTTCAGAAGTTCAGATTTTTCATCCGACTTTGACAGGTCGTATGAAAAATCTGAACGTCTGAGAGCCCTATTTCAATCACTTAAGTCTTAGGTATTTTATAGGGCGCTCAGAAAAATGTTTGTTGCGCCGCTGCGAACTCTGCCGCTAGATATTTCGTCAAAAGTAGGTTACTAGGTACTGTACCAACATATAACAACATAAATTTTCTGTTGACTTTCGCTTTCGTTGAAGATTCATCGTTGTTTTTTCCATTGCTTCCTCTTTTTGTTATAAAAATTTTGTTTGTTATTCGGTTGAATCTCCAATCCCGTTCTTGTGGTTCGTTTGTTGACCTTTTGAGGCACTCGGGAATGAAACGAAAACGAAACCAAAACCAAAAGTGAAGTGAACTTTTTTGGCAACCTTTCAGTGTTGTTACTTCACTAATTTTGCTCATTTAGTGTTGTGAACTTTTGTTGTTATCGCTTTTACCTTAAATAGTTGTTAGTGCAGCTGATTTGCATGAATTCGAATTTTTTTTTGTGCGAATGACGTTTTAGAAAATCGCATAATGAGATTGAACATTTTTAGTGTGTATTACATACATAAATGGATGGAATTAGCTTTACAAGGAAGTCATTTGATATCAGTTTTCAAGTTTCACTATTAAAAGAAACAAGCATTGTTTGTCTGGATACATTTTTGCAAAAAAAGGTAATCAAAAATTTGTAAAATAAAAGAAAATACCAAATCTCGTAAAAGTTATTGTATGTGGACTTAAACATCTTAACTAAAAAAGTATGGAAAATATTAAAAATTTTCCATCCATTTTTGATAGTTTTCGGTAGCTGATTTCCCATTTCACCCATGAAGTCATTTTTTTAATTATTTTTTCAATTCAAAAAAGTTCTATAATTTTTTAAATTATATAAAACTGTGATTAATGGAGTCTTTTTTTGAATTAAGAAAAAACTGACGTTAAGCTACATGTTACAGAAACTGATGATTTTGTTCGAACAAAAAGAAAAACTTTCGGACTTCAGTCAAAATATAAGAGGATTCTGAACATTTTATTTATCGATCTCATTGCCTCAACCTCTGGTAAAGCTTAAAACAGCACCTTAAAATTTAGCAATAAGTTTTTAGTTATACCGATATTTAAGACTTTTACAAAAGTTCAGTCAGTAGAAAACTGTTTTTTACATAAATGGCAAAGATCAGAACAGTAATGAAATGTTCTCAATCATAATATAATTTTGTTTTGTTCACGCAAAGCGTTTTTGCGACCAATAGACTCAGCATAAATTTAACATTTTTTGTTTATTTCACTCAAATTGATATATTTTAGGCGTTTAGGCCATTTTGCTAGAGATATGTACATATGTATAGTTCTAAATCAATGTAAAAACAAAAACAAATTTACACTTACCAACTACGGGCTTTAATATCCTTCTTTTAATCACAATTAGCGCCGTTGATAGAATTCGGCACGATATTAAATAAAATCATATAAATAACATAAAGTATATTGTTTTTATTTACATTCACAGCATGTTGCCAACATTTAGCATTTAAAAAGTACCAATGTTTTTCAGCATTAAAATAGTTTCTTCATTTATTATTTTGACAGAGATTTATAGATCTGCTGTTTTCTTTTTTGTTGCTCTCACCATGGAAACCTCTATGCAGCAGTAAAGATTATGCAACGACGTAGCAATCACAATAACTAAAACGTTTTATGGTAGAAGTAACTAAAATTCAATTAGTCTGGTCAATAAATGAGAAACATACAGCTCACAAAAAATAGAGAATATTTATTTATGTATCGCCTTTAAAAAAACGTAAAAAATTGTTAGTACCACAAATGGCTCACACCATTGCGTTTACAATAATTTACGTAGCTTTTTTAAAAACTGATTTTTAATATAAACTTAGAAGGCATTATGGAACTAGGAATCGGTTTTAGGGCTCTTTATCATTTTAAATGCGTTTGTAATAAAAAATATAAATATATGAAGTCTTAGTAGTCCTTCGAAAAATTTACTTAAAATCAATTAAAAAAATTTCTCAAAATACTTCTGTAAAAAGGGTAATTTTTCAATTTCGGTTTCTGGCGAACTTTTCCTAAGAAAACATTTCACGCATACATATGTTAATATATGTTACTTTTAAAAACTTTATATCTTTGAATTTAAATTGTATATTCTTTTCGGATATTTAAAATAAAATTAAATATATGTATGTCAAAGAATATATTTAGCTCTTATTGTGTCACGCGTGAACTTAACCGAAAGTTCACAACGCAGGGCTCATGCGCAAATGCATGCGACGTAACAGCAGCTGCTAATGCTCTGGTGTAGCAGTTACAAGACAACAACGAAGCAACGCACAACCATCAAGGAAAACTTGTTAACATTTGCACAAAAATGTGAATTTTTTAGATTCTGCTTTTTTCAACGCCTGTGGATTGCAGCACAAATGGTGGAGTGTAATGCAGCACCCACTTTTAGTAAATTACTCAAAAGTCCACAATTTAAATGAATAGGCTTTATGTTTATTTAGTGTAAATTTATATTTTTTTTTCTATAAACATTCTTATTTCACCGAGCGCCTCAATATATTTTACGTGTTCATATGTTGTTATTAAATATTTGTTTTTCTTCAAGATATTGCTTAATTTTAACTTTTTAGTTTTATTTTTTTTTTTTTAATAAATCACAACCGTTCGTTTTGGTGCCTCATCAAGAACTGAAATCCCAAGCAGATTCGTTGAATTAAAATTCACACCAACGATTAACAATCGAAACTAGCGAACGTAGCCGCAGCCGCAGTCGCAGCAATAGCAGCAACATCTTCCATCAAACCGCATGAGCAGCAACTGTTGCTGCTGACGGTGATCGTTAGATAAACAAAAACAAAACAGAAGAGAATATATTTACACCGCAAAGCTAAGCAGCCAGACTGAAAAAGATGAACAACAAGTTGACGACGTTGGCCGCGGGAATTGGTAGTATGTGGGCGAATGGCAACAAAAGCTTGGCGGCGAAAGCAAAAAACAACTTACAGCTTGAAGTCTTACAATCATCTCTCGGGTCGTTAATGTTGCTGACGTCCAGCAACATAAATGTTGATAAAGATATTTGAAAGCATTTAAATGTTGCAAAATAAGCTAAGTTTGTTGCTGAAGTCTTTTGTTTTGTAAATAGTAATTATTTCAAAGTAATTTTTAACCTTCACACGGGCACTATTTACATATCGTCGCTCACTTGTACAACGGCCCTAATTGACATTTTTTTCGAAATCCTGTTTATTACATATTCCTGACGACGAACCTCAAATACACCTTCACCCAAAAAATTGGAACAGTAACACAAAAAATACCAACTTTATTAGGTGATATTAAAAAGCCCTAAATGAATTCATCGTTTTTTAATATGTTAAAAGGCCCTGAATGCTTTTTCTTGCAAAGTAGCTTTGAATTTGAAAAAAATTAAATTGCAATAGATAGCGTAGTAGCTTTTGAATTTCCAAAGGATTTTGAATTCAAAATTTCAGTGTAAATACCAATTTTAAAAAGTAACAATTGCTATGGAGCATATCTTGTGTCGGAACACGTATGTGGTCTTTGTTTTAATTTTTCGTAATGAGTGTAACGGATAATATTTTGTGTGAGATCAATGCCTCTGATTCAATTCCGGAACAATTAAAATGTGATCGGATTCCAAATATGAAAAAACGAATGCGAGGAGTTCAATATATAGGCGTTTCGATTGAAAACGGTTTGTGTCAAAGGGCCGAAAGACAGCTAGGACCACCTTGTACGTCAAAATTGTTAAGCAAAGACGTAACCGGTACTGTTCGTTTTTAGTGTAAATGCACGGAAAGCCATATTTGATGCATTTTGGAAAATGACATGGGAGCAAAAAAGCTGTATGTAATAGGCCTTTTTAACCCGTAAGCAGAAAACGTCCGAAAACTCAGCGCTTACTCATTCTCTAGAGTATTTCTTAAAACACAATTCCCAACGTTTGCAATTGCGACGCGTGAAATGTTTATATCAACATTATATTTGAGTGAAATATGGTAAGGACCTGGATTAAAGGCCGCTGTATTCATGGCACTCAAATTAATGATTCAAAGATCTTCTGAGTACAGTCAAACCGGATTTCAACTGAAGGTCAACAAAAGCTGCGTAACCGTAATGATTTGGAAAGATGAATATCAGCCTTTACCTATAACATCAAAGCCAAGAAAGCTTTCCGAAGAAAGGCTGGGCCCTTTATGCAGGCAAAAATTTAAAATTTCAAAGAAAAAGTGGGACTATTTGCAGGATTAGAAAAAGTTATTGCCGATGGATTGGCAACAATTTTATGATATTATGTCATTCATCTAATGCAATCATTTGAATAAATTTTTTTAAGTTTTTTTCTTTGTTTTTATATTTATTCTTTTTTATCACAAAAATCACTTATACTAAGAAATTTCAAAATAACTTACCAAGAAACGCAGCAACTGAATCCTAGGTTCCCCCCAAATATTGTAACCATTGCAACTCTTACTAGTAGTAGTTAAACATTGCTACCCGTGCTACATTTTATTTAAAAATATGAATAATTAGTCAGACAAATCCTAATACATAGATTTAAATTGTACTTATTTAACGGACAGGAACGTCCATAACAGCTTTATTTCTCTAAGTTATTTGTTTTTATAGGACTGATATTGAGTTTATCTTAAAAAAATTAGATTTTAATTCGGAAACTTCTGGCATAAGCAAAGTTTGTAATTTTTGTAAATTTACAAATCAATTAATGTTATTTTACAAATATTTCTTGTTATCTGTGTATGTAAATGTTATGATTCGTATGAAAACAACACAAGATATTGGTTTGTTCCATTCATGAAAATATGTTTCTTGCGAAATCTGATTAGCTTCACTATTAACATTTTTCATGTTTCTAATATAATATGAATTCTATCTATGGTTTTACTGACCATAATGGGATTCTTCACACGTAGTCTTGCTTTTGCGTTAAAGTGTTAAATATCTCAATACATTACTCATTTAATACTAGACTGGCTGTGTTGAATGTGCAGTTTTATGCTTTAACACAAATACCCGGCTACGTGTGGAGACCCCTTATATATCATAGAAAAGATCTATCTTTCCCGTAATGATATTTCATGGGAATAAAAATATGCTATTTGTATGCGGACAAGTAAGCGTAACATTTCCCAAACAGGGTAACAACTTAGTGAAGATGGTATTTAGATAGCAGCTAACGTACTCGTTCCTGGCATTTGAATGAAAGTAAGCAGGCAACGTTAAACAGACGAGGCATCTTGCATACAAACAAAAGACTGAAACTGCTATGCATATTTGTGAACGAGTAGCAACCAGAAAAAAAAAACTTTAATTGCTGACTTAAAACAAAAATCTATAAAATCAGCAATATTTTGTCAAACATCTCAAGTGATTCTCATGTTAATTTTAATATGTTGCGAAAATTTTGCTTTTACCATAAATTTGTCCCACTTGCGTGAATGACGCAACGTTAAAGTGATGATGGGATTTGTTATGTGAAAACTATAGCCGAATCCATTGACTGGCCTACGTGTTGCCAATTTCGCACATTCGAATTGTCGTGCTGCAGTTCAGCGCAGACGTCAACTGTAAAACGAGAATGACAACAAAGTTTGCAGCAAAAAGTTCAAAGCAAATACAACAACAATGATTTGACCCAAACGTACTTATGAGTGAACGGAGGAAAGGGTTTATTTGTTAAGCACTTCACTCATTTGAAAAACGGCTGTCTGACACTGGCTTCAAGTATTTCTAAGCAAACTCTTAACTCTGATCGATGCAGTCGATCAGATGGACTTTCACTTATTTTGTCATTACTATATTTTAGCGAGCAGTATTTTAATGATATCTGAAATGACAGGCCCAAATGTTTCCCAAAACATGTGAATGGGTAAAAATTGTGAAACCACCTCTACTGCAATGTTTTTACAAAGACTTTTTTGCTCTTGTTGGCCCACTACATGTGTCCATCGCGGAAATGTGATGTATGCAACTTATTTTTAACAATTTTTTTTTCTGTTTTACGAAAATATTTCTGTTAAAAATTGTGCAAAGTTTCGCAGATGCTTCTGTGCTGCAGGTCGACGGAGCGTAGCAAGGCATTTCATCTTTTTTGGAATTTTTTTGGTTTATTAACCTTGTTTCATTAACATGTCAATTATTCAGTTAACAGGCAGTTTTTGTAATTCATCCCATAAGAAACAACAGTAACAATGGAACAATTAATAACTTTCAAGTCTGACCTCAACGCTTAAATGAAAGAACATGCGACAGCAAAAATAAAAATTTGCTTGATTGTTTTATCAAAAAATTGAATAAAAAGTATTGCCTAATATTTCTAGCTATCAGAAGATAAAAATTACAATAAACTACGCAATTTGTTATGACAACCACAAAACACCCTGAAAATGTTCGTAGATACCATTGTAGCATTTTAATGCACGGCAACGTTTAGGTTAATGGCACAACCATCAATGATGAAGTCAATGCTTGAAATTAAAAAAAATTCTCAGTTTTTTACTCCAATATTAATTACGAAGAATTAATCAAAAACACTACACGAATTGAGAAACAAAAAGATGAATTAATAATTTTTTGCAAACAATAAAGCAAAAAAGTAACACTTCATCATCGGTAATTAATAATAAACGCTGTTTAACGTTAATGAACTTGAGGAATTTTATACTTCAACGGTCTTCGAATCAAAAGTCATCTTAATTCGATATTTCATTTGTCAACATGGGTCTGAATGAATCAAAAAATAACTAAAGTAGTCCCACTAAAAAAATTTGGCTCAAATTTAAAAAAGACTCTGTGATAAAAAAATTGATACACCATAAAATTTTAATACATTTTCACTGTCATATTGTGTTGTAATTTGTCTTTGAGAAGGAATTACATTTCCACACATCTCATCCTTCATTCTCAGCCATGTGAGCTCAAGGTCGCGCCGTCAGACTTACAATCGAAAATTTAGACGCTAATGAGCAACGGAAACAACAATAAGGCAACAACATTGGTGATCAGCATCACCAATAATAATTGATGATGCGAAATTGATGATGACAATCTTTTGATTACGCTACACACCGGAGCAACCACAACATCTTCTTAAGGCAACAAAGTTAACAATACATTGTTGTTGCTGATGGTTCATAAGCCTTTACAAATGCAAGTACTTGATTGCTTAACACTTATTACAATTATGACTTTTTTCCTTCATAAAAATAAAAAAATAACAAAAGGTTAAAAAGCGATGATAAGTGTAACCACGCAGTTTTAAAGAGGTAAAACAAAATATCACCAAACGAGATTTGAGAAAGTGAAAGACGATATATCATCACGTTAATAAATTTTTGCTTGTAACCAACTAAATTAAACATTAACTCAATGTGGCTACAGCCAAAATGATAAGAAATACGTCATCATTATGACTTTGGTTATGATTTACGAGTACATCGTAAATAATAAACTTAAATACAAAAAGTAAAAAGTCGACTTTGATATCGCTTTAATTACAAATTCTATGGAAGACGACTATTAACTTTGAAAGAAAAAATCAAGCTATTATGACGTGTGCCCAATATCATCATGCTTTGTGTCATATGGATAAACAATTATGCTCAGAACAATTATTTAATTTTTGGAAAAAGGCATATGCGGCAAACGAATTCTGTAAGAATTTATTTGTAACTTCACAGCGAACGATGTAAGATACGTAAAGTATATCTCAAATTGGTGACTAGATTCACTACCAAAATTCTTAAGTCTAAGGAGGGTTGAAATATGAGAAGTTTAGTTTAAAGTTTTAAAGTTTCTTAATTACTTGCTCAAATTAAATTTTTTTTTTCACTTTATCATTCAGGTTGTAACGTTTAAGAGGGGGACGTACATATGTTCTTGGTCAGCATCACCACCTGAGTCGATTTAGCTATGACCGTCTGTCTGTGTGTATGTCAGTCGTCTTTTGAAATCACGTTTACGAGAAAATTAAGAAAGCTGATTCAATGAAATTTTACGCCCAGGTCACACTTGCTTACAAGCTTCTTGGGATTGAAAATGGGCGAAATCGGTTCACGGACACGTCTTCCGCTCACACTTTATGTATCTATGATCACGAATATAATTTACTGAACCAAAAGTAGGTGGACTTGAATAAGTGGGCGTGGTATATTTCAACTTTTTCATTTATATTCAATGTTTTCAACATGTTCCATATTCTTTTGACTTTTTCAACCTTTTAAGTATTTCAACCTCCTTCAACTTTTTCTGAGTTTTTCAATCGCTTTCAACATTTTCCATATTTGTTTTCGCCATTTTCAACCTTATTCCACTTTATGTATTTGTCATTTTCTTCATTTTTCGAATTTTTCATCGATTTTGAATTGTTTCAACATTTTTCTTCAGTCATTTATCTCAAAGGCATTCTATTGTATCCATTACATTTTTACATAATGATGAGGACCTAAAGCTTAATGCCGGATCTTAACAGCTTTAGTTGGGAGAACTTTCCTTTCTCAAATCAATACTGGTAACTTGCGAGAAGAGTGGAAGATGCAGGGCCGTGTTTAAGCATAGGCTTCATAGGCTGCAGCCTAGGGGCCCCTATCACAAAGTTAATGACCTTTTTTTTTGGTCAGCAATGATATTATTGATAAAATCAAATAATAAATTTTTGTTGTGTTTAAAAATTCTCTTGAATCTTTTAGCTAAAAACCTCTCGCGGTAGGGGTCCGCGGATCCTAAACTCGATGCCGAGCAAAAGATAAATATCTTCTTCCGCTTGTCAGGCTTTAAGCTTGAGGCGCGAGCGTCCAGTGTAGTAGACAGCCACGCTACTGGGGAAAAAGAGGGTAGCACTAGAAAAGTTGCAAAAGGGGCCTAGAAACTCGTGTTCGAAAAATTTATTTAACTTTTTTTTGTTATATCATTTATTTTCTGTCACTGACGCCAACACATTTTTCGTCACCCTAAGATTTCTGTTTGCTGTATGTACATATGTATGTATGTATGTATCTACTAACATTCTAACTGTTCCTGTTTTAACAGTAGTTATAACCATTATTATTTCAAATAATTTATTTGGTATTCACATTCAATTTAATATTTATTTGAATCAAATATAACTAGAAATAAATGTTTATAATTTAAATGTATTTTTTTAGACGGTCTCTGCAAATTTGGAGGTTATTTTAAATGATATTGAGACAATATCGGAGGATATTTTAGAAATTCAACTTGAAAAAAATAAATCTTGGGACAATATCAACATAACAGTGACGACAACACCAGAAAACTCTTCAACTTCCGCCACAATACAATCCCAGAAAAGGCTTCAACAAAATGATAAAAACAAGAAACCGTTCTGAAATGAACCTTACCTACGATGGCACAAACCCTACCATAACACCAACAATATCAGCTGCCGCCAATGTTATACAGCCTATTACGTAAATTGTAACTAATGACAATAACAACACAACACGCCGTACTCGTTCACTTAAACGCGAACACACCGAAAGCCCTTCACTCAACGTGCCCGATCCAATGACACCTTTTCCTCCCAATCGGACCTACATTGGTTTCGATAAATTAAATGTAGCTGCAGGCGATAGAAAACCACCTTTGCCGCCATCGCAAGTAATTGCACAAGCGCTAACGTTAAGAGGGAATATGGGTAAGATAGGCCCCACTGGATCTAAGCAATTTTTTTCTACATTTACCATATTTTTTCGACTTCTTGAACATTTTTCAGTATTTTCCTTATTTTTTTGAACTTTTTCAATTTCATCAATGGTTGCCATATTTTCTAGACTTTTTCAGTATTTTTCAACTGTTTCAACCTCTTTCAACTTTTTTACATTCTACATGTTTTTTCAACCTCTTCAACGTCTTTTTAACATTTATTTAAAAGGCTAGGAATGGGGAATAGAGATAAAGCGTATAAGGAATAAAAATTTATCAAAATTTTTCTTGCGTGATGCGGGGACATCGATGAACATAGATATACGACAAAAACATATATACCGTTGAGTGATTACTGTACGTCCTAACTTTTAAATCGATTTTTTTCTATAAATTAAGCATTGACGAAACTCTCACGAAAAATTGTTTTTCGGCGACCTTTGACCCCGTGTAACATTTTTTATCGATGGGGACTTTTCGGATTTTGTTAAAAATCACAAAAGAAAGGATCGTACGAAAATCCAGCTTTCCCCTAATATTTCCGAAGTACAATGCCTTTATTCCCTGTACTATTATTGTTAGTGTAGACTTTGCTAATAACCTTTTGAAAAGAATAATTATAAATCCTGAACGTAAGTCAATTACCATTAAGTACTTTGTTTTATTCAAAATAGGGGCCATGACCCTCATATGGGTGTAACCAATTATAATTATGTCGACTTCAATAAAACCAGCCATCAACTAATCAGGTTGCCCATAAGATGCTCTTAGCTTTAAAGCTGCATAAGCTGCACATAACTTTACAGTTTTGGATGCATACAACATACAGTATGAGCCTCCTAACCCATGTAGATAGACAGTCAGGCAGTCATACCTCAAGATTTGTGGCCAAATAATGAAGCACTTGACTTACATATGTATGTGTGAACTGAAGTAACAAACTTGACATTCAAGGCGAGTATTGCATTGCAAATATCTTCAGGCGCAAAATAATGCACATGCACATATTGAGTAAAGTCAAAATATGATAAGTCGAAAGATTCTATTAGATTAGCTCTGTGCCGCGATTGTCAGAGAGCTACATTTCCATGAAATCTATAATTAAAGTCAAATTTGATTTGGGAAAAAATATAATTTTTTTTTATTGTTTTGTTCGCATGTAATTTCTGAGTCTATTTTTTAGCTTTGAATTAAATTTTAATGACTTGGTTACACCGCACAAGTGTAATCCTCATTTCATTCTGATGTATCTACAGTATCTTTTGGAGCAACCTTTTGAAAAGAGGAGCAACTTGTTAAAAAGCCTATTCCTCATGCACTAGTTATCTCGTTACAAATCGTTAAAGAAACCAAAATCCAAGTCATCCGCCGCTCGTGCGCATTTGCTTACTGGAGGTGCGCCTGCACCTAATAAAGCATAAAGAATGTCTTCGAAATGCTTGAAGGTCGTTTAAAGTTGTACGAATTAAATGGTGCACCAGGTACCAATTGGTAATACAATTTGTTGCTGGTTTTTGCTTTATTGTATTTACCACTGAGGTCGGTCGTCGTCATGATCATCTGCAATGGAATGTCAGCATCGGAATTGGAATTATGTTTTTGTTTTAGTTAATTGCTGAATAAGTATTAAGAATTGTTTTTTATTTAGAACAGAAAGAGCCAAAGGCAAATTCATAAGTATTGGCATCAGCATGAGGTCTAGTTAAGCTATAAATGTTAATCTCGTGTCTTAGATGGGAGTGTGGCTTTTTGTTAATTGCTAAAATTTAAGTTGAATGTTATAATGTTAACCCATAAGATTTCAATTGTCAAGAAAATTTCACAGCACTTTTTTTAAATATTTGACTACAATAAGAAGAAAGCTGAACATTAATTAAACAGTTTCAATGCAAATTTCTTATGCCCAAATTAATAATTGCAAAAATGATTTTCGTCACTCCATTGTAGGTATGGCCGTTAGCAATCTTGTTATATAAGTAATTCAACATTAATAATTTCATCGATCTTTCAGTCATTACAGTCATTCTGGTGAATGATAGTGGTTGGAGGCAAATATAATGTCTTTGAATATTCTAGCACTTCAATTAGTCGTGCTTTACCAAAACTTATATGGGACGTTCTTTTACAAACCGAACGAATTTTGACAAAAATTGACCGACACATTTTTGATTTGGCTGAAATTTTTTTTATGGGCTCTGTATCGAAAAAGAAGAGATACGTATTCGAGGATTTTAAAAAATTTTTTTTTTTTTCAAAATAAGGCGAATTCAAATTTTGAGAATTTCGTGATTTTTGGCATGGAAGCTCACTTTCAAAAATTCATAACTCCGGTTCTGTTAAAGCTAGAAATTTTTTTTTTTATAAATTATTAACAAATTAATATTGTTATAATCAATTTAAATGTTTAAATCAATTTTTAACAATTTCTCCCACCCTGTATAAATTTTTAATGTCATAATCGATTTCTACGTCAAATATCCCATCGAAAACGTTTTATTTTTTAATGGGGAAACTATTATTACAATGAAATTAATTTCAATTTTATATCTTTAACAGAACCGGAGTTATGAATTTTTGAAAGTGAGTCTCCAAGCCAAAAATCGCGAAACTCTCAAAATTTAATAGTAATAACAGTTTGCCCATTAAACAAAATACGTTTTCGATAGAAAATTTGATGTAGAACACGATGGTTCTATTAAAAATTTGATACAGGGTGGAAGAAATTCTTAAAAATCAATTTAAATATTTAAATTGTTTATAACAATATTAATTTGTTAATAATTTTTATAAAAAATATTTTTATATGAAAGTTCATTTTCTTAGCTTTAAAATGAAAATTTTCTAGCTTTAATAGAACCGGAGTTATGATTTTTTGAAAGTGAGCCTTCAAGCCAAAAATCACGAAATTCTTAAAATTTGAATTCGGTCTATTTTTTTTTTTTTTAAATATCCTCGAATACGTATCTCTTCTTTTTCGATACAGAACCAATAAAAAAAATTTCAGTCAAATCAAAAATGTGGCGTCCGAAAAATGTTCGGTTTGTAAAAGACTGTCCCATATCGGTCATTCTTTTAATAACTGCAAACTTTGCTTTACTTTACATTTAAATTTCCCAAAAACTATGGGGAATAGAATAAAACCAAGGACTTGTTTTGCTAAAAAATGCTTTAGTTTTATGGAAAAAAAATAAGAAATCATAAATAAATTTGTTTAAACATTAATTTTTTTATTTACGAAAATGTTTCTCAAAATATCTTTAATATAACATCTAATCTGTTTTTTTTTATTTTTTTATGTGTTATTTTTCAATCAATCCTAAGAATGTATCTGCTTTCATATTGAAATTTCCGCCATATCATGAGTTTTTTATGAATGCGCGCATCAGTCTAATTGTATGAATCGTATATTTTCCAAAACTTTATCGAGGATTTAGATTTGAATGCGGATAGATTCTGAGAATAGATTGAAAATAACATTACAAAAAAAAAAAACAAAAAAATATGTATGAAGTTATTTTGAAAAACATGGTGCGCGTCATCAGCAAAAAATTCGTACTTTACAAAGTTATGACGGGAAAGCACATGCATCCTTAGAATCGATTGAGAAATATCATATAAAAAAACCAAACTATTTTTTTCTTAAAAAGTACAAAAGTTTCATTCACTTAAGGCATAAAATATTCAATTCACATGCTTAATTTAAAGAAAAATGAAGTTCACATTTCATTAAAAAAAACGAAATCGTTGCGCCTCCCAAGCGAGAATTAGTATTCTTTGGTTAGACAGCAGGTGATAACCCATAGCAAAATTGCCTCCAATTTGCTGCAAACCATAGCAACAACTTTCGTTTCCAAAAATAAAAATAAAAAACACTAAACTATTTAGTTTTTATTGTGACTGGGATCAGATTAAAACTTTTTTGCCCATTGCTAGTTTAGCTGTTACTAATTAAACTCTTATCCAATTTATTTAAAATGCAATGAAACATGTTTTCAAATAACATAAGACTAAAGTAAGAAAAATGCCAATGAAATCACCTCATCACAACACGCGAACTGCATAAAGTGGCGACAATCTTCCCACCACATTGGTGAGCCAGACTTAAGCATCAACAACAACAACAATAATAGCGGCTATTCAAAATCACGCTACGAAGAATTAAATAAAAAATGGTTGACTGGTTTATGACAGAGAAACTTAAAATTCTTGGTGATGAGCTCAAAATTGGTAGTACATGCTAAGCACTGGTAACCTGAAGCCAAAAGAACAGCAGCATTTAAGAATAATGACAGCACTAACCATTATGATAACAACAACTAATTAGGCTTAATGAGTGTCGCCCACATGCCGGCGAACGAAACACAGAAGTTGAGGGGGGAAAATCAAAAATTTGCAAATAATTGAGTTTTGATTATGAGATTTAATGCCACTCAGCTTAAGAGCTATGAATGAGTAAAAGTTTTGCTTGAGCTGTTTTTGTGTTTGGTCTTAGAGGTCATAGTTTCTGTAATGGCTCCTGTTGTTGTAGTTGAGTTTTAATAGTAATGATGATGATGGTGGTGGGAAAATCGTAAAAGAACTGAATTTAAATGTGATAAATGACCAAATTTCAACAGCACCTCTAAAAGGGATTCTGCTTCCTGAATCAACGTGTGCACTAATTGTCTTACAGTTTCACCAAAAGATCAATGTCATAAGTTGTACACAAGCAGTACAACAGGAAATAATGAACCCATAATATGCCATTATCCATTACTTACTTAGCTCAGGCACTCATATGTTCATCAATGTTAGGTCTCTGAAATAATCACAGCATGTCCAGAAAACTTAGTCAAAACCTTTAGAGAAAAATAAAAAACAACCCAATATATTTGTCACATAATTTAATAAATTGTATTTGTCTAATTTAAATTTCAATAAAAAAATTGTATTTATTTGTTTTAGTTTTACTTAAATTTTCTTTTTAAAATCAATTTTTGTTCTATACACGTGTACCAAAGGACAGAAATTGTCAACAATGGATCTGGGTTACTGTATTAAACAACACCAATTACATCATCGGGAGGCAGACACTCAACGTCGTAATTCAGCCCATAACCTTAAAGAGAATGACGCTGACAACGGCAGCACTCTGTCAAATAACTCTCAATTTTTCAACGGTTTTGACTCTGAAACAATGCCAGCACCAGTAAGCGTGCGGGATATGATTAAGCGATATAACTCCGCGTCCAAAGTAAGCAATGTGCAGCCGGTGCGTCGGCAGTCACAGTTCACGCTGTCCTCGGCCAAGTCCTCATTTTTTGGCGTCAACAAGTTCTCATCCCATACCAATGTCAAAGGTGATCAATTCGAGGACGAAAACTCGAAAGCTCCAATCGGATGTCGTCGCTGTAATAGTGTCAGAAATGTTGACTCCTGCAACAGCACACTACCAACCGCTGGCATTGTCCGTTCGGCATCGCTTTCATCAGACCAAAGTCGCAGTACGTTGTTGAAATCGGCGGCGAATCGTAACGGCGAATGCAATCAAGAGTGTATAGTTGAAAAGCAAAACAATCCCAATGAAAACAAGGAGCAGTGCGGTGCTTTATTGAAGGAGTCGCCTAGTTGTCCGCGACCCTCAGTTGACTCGCTGGAGGAGGTCAGCAATTGCCAGCCAGTTGAAGCATCATACCAAAGCAAGACTACAATTGCGAAGACATCAAGTGGTGAGTTAAACTAAAGATCCAAGTGTTGTTGTTTTTTTTGATAAGCACTCGGGTATAATCTACTTTTTTTCAAAATTAAACCGATACTGGCAAAAATATTACTCTTAGTGTTAGTAAAATGTGTGTGTGAAAAGTTGAAATTTTTAAAAAAGTACCCTAGGCTTGGGACACTTATTGAAAACTAGTTTTATGTGCATGTGGTTGGAATAAGAATGTTCGGCTCTATTGAATGGAATATTTAAAATTGCGATATATTCTGAAAGTTTTGCTTTTTTCACACTAAACACAGATTTTTCTTCAAGTATGTTTTCAGCCCATTGAATTCTGTTTCCATTTCTACATGCCCTTACGTACACTTAATCAGTTTGAAAACAAATGTTGAGATAACAAGAAGAAACGGCTGCAATTCTATGCAAAAGCTGGAGTTGGTGATGCTTCGCGGAAGAAAAGAAAAATTTTTTTTATTTGAGTGGTGGCTTTGCAGAAATCTTATAATTTGACACAAAAAGGAAGGAAATGTGGGGTAGGGAGTTAATGATTCTGCACTACTAACAAATATTAAAGTGCTGTTTTAATTAGCTGATATACATATGTATCTCTATTTTTCTCCAGTCTTGAAGACTTTACAATTTTTTTTACGTTTCGACTTTATCTTATTTAAATTAAGGCCTATTATGCTATTGCTCTTTGATTTTAACCGTCAAAGGTGTGTTCAAAGCAACCGTGATTTTGAGAATATCTTAAATTCTAGTTCTATTGCGTTATGAATTCACTGAAATTGAACTATTCTTTAAAAACTTTAGAACCCTCTGTGAATTTAACTTGAATCTTTTGTATGTACAATGCAAAATAAGTTAAATAACTCCGAAGATATTCTCAAAAGAAACTTTGTTTCGCTCACAGCGCCATCTATAAATAAATTTGTGAACTTTTCAAGTCAAGATAAAAATCTTATTTATTAACTTCGGTAAAATAGTTTGAGAGCCATAATTTTTGTGTCCTGCTTTCAGTTTTTTGAACTTGCATAGTATTGTTTGACTCGATCATCGATCTACAATGGTCATTCACGAAACATACGTCTCTCCGTCAATATATGCTATGTCATTTTTCAAACTTATTTTTTTGAAATATTGAGAAGTTTTGTAACAAAAGTAGATTCAGCATACCTTTCGATAGTTTTTAATTATTGAGATGATATATTTATAAATCTTAGCTATTCACATTAAATTATATCTCAATCATAGGTGTTCGAATTATCATTGATATATTTTTCGATCAGGAGCAAAACGTCGACACTGCAGATGTAATTGGGAGTCGCGTGGAGACAGATATCCCACAGAGTCGTATTTTAACAGAATTCCAACAACAGACCATCCAAGCAGCTCGCTTGCACAACTGAAAAGTAAAAGGGCAAATTTATTGCATTGACAATGCACAACCATACATAATTTTCTATTTTTGATATTTAGATTTTTAAATTACAATATTTAACGAAAAAAATTGTAAAATTATTTAAAGAAAAAAAGAATCTGTATTTTTTAGTGTCTTAATTATTTTGGTTTCTTTTAAAATTCTTTTAGTATCATTATATTTGAAGTAGTATGATTTCCTTTAGATAAATAAGATCGGTGTTCGTTAGAAATATCAGCATATGGCTGAAAAATTTTGATGTGTTTCCTAAACCCTTAAGTCTGAACAATACAAAACTTACATCAAGAGGTTTGTATATGAATGTGACCAAGTATTACCCATTCAACTGATGTACTTTACTTCTGTTTTCACTTTAGCAGAGTATTAATAAAAATATGATTATGAATTAACTGCCTGCACATCTCACAGAAATGAGAACCATTGCTAATGCTGAAATCAACCAAAAAATTTAAAGAAAAGAACAATATTAATCTATACAGAAAATTCTCCAATATCAGAGATAAATAGCACAATTTTAAAATTTTCGCAAAAGGCAATACAAATTGTGCATCGTTATTGTGTCAAAAAAACCATTACTCAACTTTGTGCGGTGCTTTATTACACCCAATTAGAAGGTTTTAGAACTACAAATGATTTGTTCGGATAACAGCTTCCAGGACAGAATATAATTGTCTACACCCTAACAAATCCACAAGACGTGAAATCTGTAGGACTCACCAAAAACAAATATTAATTAGGCATTGCATATTGCCAAAGAGACAAACTGATACATTTAACAAAAAGCAATTACGACAACGATCACTTACCATTCGCAAACTCATAAATTAACATCCCAGAGAATTGGCATTTAAATCAATTTGCGCGCTTAAGTAGCTCAAAATTACTTACTACACTGAGAAAACGATTTATTTCAATATATCAAACGTATATTTCATATGGAGCAACCAAATATCTATTTGAGGCAAACATTTTGTATTTTGGTCAAATATTGGTGTATTTTGGCTGAAGTAGATAGTGTTTGACTCAATCAAATATTTAATTGCTCTATATGAAATTTACGTTTGTTATATTCGAACAAATCGTTTTCCTAGTGTAGGACAGTTAGCGAAACAAACAGATACTTATAGACAGACAGATAAATGATTACATGCTCAGCCGAACCACTCAACCCAACTGCCAAAAAAATTGCAAATCGCGTTTTTGGCAAGGATTTATGGCATAAACAAATTTAAGCAGTAACAACAACAACTCGTGCAACTAAAACGATTCATGAAAAGAGTAGGGAGAAAATGAGAAAATTAAACGAAAAAACGAAACAGTTAATAAACTGAGTTACAACATGTCGGGATAAGCTTACATAATCGTAGAAGAGCTTCTGAACTATCAAAGATACAGTCATGGCATCGGGTAGCACGTATGGTAGTAGACATCATCGACATGATATTGATAATTTTAAAAAAAATCATTTCCTAAGGATTCATTAACTAAAAATCTAAAAGAACTATGTTTACAAATTGGTGCTCTTGTGTAATAATCTCACTACAAAGCTGACAAATTTGCTTACATTTATGGTACCATTTACATTTGTAACTGCTTACGGAATAGATTCTGAAGTATTCTGAGGCCCAAAACTAAGTTAATCCTCAGAAATAAAAATACTCTGCTTTATATTTTTATAAATCATACGCAAAATGAAATATTAATTAGGTACCACTCAGTAGCGTCACTTCACCAAAACCTTGGGGGGGGAGGCAAAAAATATAATTCCACCACTATTAGATGGTTTTATTGAATTGTTGTATTGAATAATACCTAGTATCATATCCTTGGGGTGGCCAATGCCTGCCCAGCCCTACCGAATTGACGCCACTGGTACCACTCGAAAAATGATTTAATTATATGATGTTGAATGGAATAACCCTTGGATTAATAAGATTTCCTTCGTGAGGAATAGTGAACAAGAATATTTCAGTTTACTTGTAATTTTCATTTTCACAAATACGCCCTGTAGGTACTTTCTAACGCAGTACAGGGCCTGCCCACAACTTCCATTGTACACCGTCACAACGCAAGCTTGTTGAATTTTCCCCAAACAACTGTTTTTACTTTATAAGGCAGCCACTCCAAAGCGATTTGTGAAGCGTGTTTTTCGCCATTTGATTCAGACGGATAAGATATCCGAAGTTGAAAATGGTCTTGCGCCACTAAATTTTCGGTATTCAGTATTCTTGAATTTTTTAAGCTTAAAAGCAAATGTCAAAGGGCTAGAGACAAGTCGTATCAATCATTTTTCTTTTTCCGATATTCATATCGAGTCGAACAATTGTGATCACAAAGTCATGAATTTTACAAGATAAATAAATTTATGACCTATATGTTATATTTTTTTATATATACATATATTTTTATACATAAAAAGCGTAAAACATTTTGTAGGACAAAAATTCCCCCCCCCCCCCTGAAAATTGTCCGACAAGGTTACCACTTGATTTTAAATATATTTTACAATGGACTCAGCCAAAATTGGCTCTTATGTCATAAATGTTTTGATTTTATAAAGTTGGCATAGTCGGCGTGTCGGACGCGCTAAACGATCCAACATTTTTGTCCTAAAAAATATTTTACGCTTTTTATGTCTAAAAAACTCTTGATTAAAATAAAATATAGCATATAGGTCATAAATTTATTTATCTCGTAAAATTCATGACCTTGTGATGGAAAGCAAAACGCCCCACCATCATACTTGGCTACGTTCAAAATTTGTCCGATTCGACGTAAATATCACACACACAATAATAATAATAATTTTTTTACTCCTGGGCCCAAGGACTATTATGTTTGATTCAATTTAAATCTGATTTTAAAGATGGCACTATCCGAATAAAACGTGTACACAATATAAACATGAATTAATTTTAAATTTATTTGATTTGTCCATTAAATGCTGTTCACTTCAAAAACAAAATTGGGTAATTTTAATTATTTTTTTAAATTTTTTCATAGTGGGCTATTGTTAACAAAAGCATGTAGATTTAATAAACCTTGAGTGTAATCAAAATTGAAAACATTTTATAATTTGCTACCTAATTTAAGATTATGTGTAGAAATCAAAATTATAAAAAAAATTAAATCTACAAAATTTTCTGTTAACTTTGGAAGATGTTAAGGCTTCATAAGTATATAATTTTGTGAGCGATATAAGCTAGTGAAAAAGGTAAGCAAGCGCAACAACATTAAAATTATCTGTCAGTTAATTGTTTATTAAATTGCGTTAATTATTCAAGAAATCAACTACATGAAAAAAAATGAATGCGTATTTGCCCAAAAATAAAAGTAAAACTCAAAATAAACGAAAACCCGCAAATAAACTTTTGTAAAAGCGATGTCAGTTTTTGAGTTTTGATTTTAATTTGAAAAAATCATTCAAAATTTCACTTGTAAATGATATTTTTGGGCGATTTATTTTTTTTGTGATATTCAGGTCATTTTTGGACTGAAAATAAAGAATATATGTATTGCTCATATGATTCATTACTAGTCCATACCTACTTATGTTTGCCTGTAAACGCATAATGTATCAATCAAGTCGACTTCGTTGCTTAGTTTTTCGTTTTCTCAACTGTTGCACTTACTCTGTTGTCGTATTCTTAGTAACTTTTTACACTTTCAGTGTACTACAAAACAAAATCACTGGTATAAAATTTATGGGCTGACCTTTAGTTGATACAAATCGATCGATTTCATTTCATATCAACAATTAAATTACTTGTAATATTGGAAATCAATACCAAACTGTACAAGGAAATATCTTGAGGCAAACCTGCAGCTTGAGTCATCTGCAGCTTCAGACGTTATCGTTGTAGTTGTTATTGCATTTGTTAGTTTTCTTCCTAAGGTCAATGCTTTTTATGGAGGAGGTTGCATGAGTACTGATCCGTTTTTGAAAAACAACTTTTTTCTCTTAAGTGCTGCACGCATATCGGAGCGGAGTTGGCCTTGATCCATGTTGACTTATGCATAAAGTTGAAACCGAAGCTGAAGCGTAAAAGTTTACTGTACAGCAACAAACATAACACTAACAACAAGTGCCACTTGAAGCATCTGGGCTGCTTCACGATAAGCAACAACAGTTTTGATGCGATGCTAAAACAATAAAGTGACGTCGTTCATGGGAAAACTAAGTAGCAGAAGCAAAAAAACAACACAAAAAAACGGTAACAAATTTGTTTATTCAAATACATATGTATGTACATATATTATAAGAAGAAAACAAATTATTCTCAAGTGTCTTGCAAACAAAAATTTTTATTTTATTTCAAAATAGAAACAAAAAATGCAAATGAAGCTTTTGACCCACATTCACGAGACGAAAACAAAGAATTTCGCATTGTAAGTTTTTTGAGTATAAAATCAAGAAGCAAAAAAAATGGAAAACTTTTTTAATCCACATTAAACAAAAAATATAAATATTTACTTAACATTGCCAAATATGAAAACAAAAACTTCCCATGATATATTCCACATTTAGGTTTCAGTTACCTTTGATTATTTGTTTTTTTTTATTGTTATACATTAAGTCCCACGCTTTAATTTCAAATCGTTTGTTAAAAACGTGAGTGTTGCATTTTTAATTTTTTTTTTTCACTTGAAATAATTAAAACTAATTCAGTAGTGGTTTCAGCAGCGCAATTTTGGTAGTAAATATGAGCGATTATGCAGAAAGCACGTTTGCATCAAAATTTGCTCACACTTTAATTATGGCCATCAATTTCATGAAATGATAATACGATATAGAGTGGCTCTTAGACGAGCTAACTCAAAAATAACTTTAGAAAATTGTTATTTGACAAATATGTACAGAAAATGAATTTCAGTGATGCTAAAATTATATAAACACTAGCTGTTTGGCCACGTCACCACCCGCGTTTGCCCTGTGGTCCAATCTCGCCAACATTTTCAAACCGCTTACAAAAACTATTTAAAACCATGGTATCGAATTTCACAACTATAGCAGCTATTGGGTCCTAGATAAAGCGTTTTATGTGTTCTCATTTAACTTCCGAACACCTATTTTGATCACCTCCGAATAGGCTTTTTGACCTCCACTGAAAACCCTCGGATGTACGAAGATCGAATAAACTGCAAAAAATAACGAAAAATCAACTTAAAAGAGGCAAAAAAGATTTGCATCGCAACAATAAACAAAATGCCTTCATCCTTGGCAATCTTGGAATTCATGTTATATGTTCGTTGATACATTTTAAGACCATGATCGATGTTGTTTCACCTCTTGTAAAGCAATACTCTCTGCTTTCGCCAAGCTCTAAATTGATAGCAATAAAATTTCACATTCTGAATAGCAATTTGTATAATGATAGCTTTGATGCATAGTTTCCCAAATTGAAATGGATTCAGTAATTTTTCGGCATCGTCAATAATTTTTAAACGTTTGTTGGATTCTACTCAATAACTTGCGAACATGTGTGTTCGCATAATTGAGTGCTTCCTACTTTGAAACCTATTCCTGTGAACTATTTATATAAAGGCGACAATTCAGGCTATATTGGGAAAAGCTATGATGGACGAAACAAAAAATAAAACCTTCAAGACATTTTTCCATTATGAATGATTTTATCGGCCCCCATGCTTTAATATGGAATTTTGTTTGATTGGCGTGTTGAAAAAAGAAATATACCTAATATTACACATTAAAAAAGAAACCAAAAGTCTAGAGCCGGCATAAATCTTAGCAAGCTGAATTCAATGAACTTAACAATTATCAAACGAAGAAACCAATTACCTTCCCGACAAGCGATATACTTACTCGAGTGCTATACAGGAAGAAAGTTCGAAAACTATTGGTTTTTGCTGAATTTATTGGGTTTTCAAAACAACTGCATAAAACAGCATTTGTTCCGCAAAATGATCTTGCTAATCTTGAAAACAAATGATCTTTACTTCTTTCATTTTCAGCTTCCAAGGAAGCTACGTGATTTATTTTCTAGTAAACGCACCAAACTCTGTTAAGCCCATTAATAGAATCAAAATCACATTAATCGAGTCACGTGAGGTGCATAAAAATAATCGCAACTGGAATTCCGCAAAAGCTTCACCTGTTCAACTTTAATGGTTCAATGGTCCCTAGTCAACACGATACAGAAATCATAAAGATGAATCGCTCATGCCAAAAAGATCAGATAGCTTTGAACGAAATCAAAATTGAAAACGTCCACTCAATTTATTGCATTAAATTTATCCATTGAATATGATTGCTTAGTCAAGTAATTTTACGCTTTTCAATGTTGCATTGCTGCAACGCCTTATTAATGTGGGCGTAATCTGCAGTAGCAGTAACTACAAAAATAACTATCGATTCTTTTGTTAAGTGCTTTAAGTGCATTATGCAAACATTTATTAACAAGTACCACTTTATTAAAAAAAAAAATTTAAAAATAGTTTTCTTGAGTTTAGGAAAATCTGCGGCAAGCAGTGGCAATGTCTCTTTAGTAAATAAAATTGCCTTTTTCAAATTTAATTATGATTTCCGAAACCATGAGCCACATGAAGGTGTTGCCTACATTTTCCAATTCAAAAACCATACGAGAGCAACTCCATAAGTCAAAGGAAATCGAACGAAATAACATTGTAAGGAACTTGAAACTTCTTTCTTAATCTAGCACCTTTCGAAAGCTCAAATCTGAAACCACTTTTGTCATAATAGTTGATAGTTTAAGACAACTAATTTGTGAAAATGGAAAGATCAAAATTTTGAGTGCAAAATAAGCATAACTTTTTAAAATTAAAAACCATATCTGTAGCCAAAACTATAATAAACTGGATATACAATTTCGAAACTCTGCACATTGATTGGAATGATTTACAAATAGTATAATAATTTTCGTTTTGGTCGTTGAATCTAAAAGTTTGAGACGACCCAAAGATGTCACCACACCTTTAAGACAATCACGAATTTGTAAGATGTAAGCGAAAACTGAAAGTGTGCGAATTCGCTAAGAACGTGGGCATGTCAATCGGATCCAAGAACGCCTGTTCATAAGAAATCTTTCAAACAAACTGATTGCTTGGCAATTGTCTGGCGATATTGAATGAGAATCCTAAGGAATTTGACGTCATTTTGTAAATGTAGGCAAACAGTTTAAGTGGTGGATTTCTTATGGTCATAGATTTTTGGAAAGTTCGCGGCATAATTGTACTGATTTCCCTAAAAAACCAAGAATGCTTACTGACGAATATTTTTCAAAAATAGGTCTCTTTCATCGAGACAATGTTCAAGTGTACACACACGATATTCTTCAGACTTAGCACCGTGTATACACTAAGTAACTGTGTCCTGGCAAGATAATATCTTACGAATTTCGTATTTTTAAATACTTATTTGTTAATAGAGTTTAAGAGTAAAACAATAAGAAATCAGTAAGGTATAGGACTTTGTTCCTAGAACATAATTTAAATTTCACTCTAGATGGCAACTCTAAAGTAATGTTTTGTCAACCGTTAATCAAATGGTTAATTATTTTGTAAGTCAACAGAGCGTAAGAGCAACAATTGAGGTGGCTACTAGTACTTCATCGATTTGAATGAGACACCACTTGAATGTTCAAGCGAAATGTTGCAACACTTGCATTGGGAGAGCAACACCTACACAAACTCTCACAAGGTCTTAACCGACGAGAATTTAGTAAATTCAATCATATAAAACTTAAGCGAATATTTTTTTCTTTCGATAAAATCGACCAAAATCTTAAATGGAACATTAGTATTGAACTTTTTGAGGACTTTTATTTATTGTTTGTGCGATGATTGATTTCTTTAATTCAGATAAAATGTCCTTCCAAATTCTTCTTCAATCTACATCAGGTCACTCAACAATTTCAAAAAAAATATTTCATAAAATGGTCACGCGCACTTTAAGCGTTCACTCAAAAATAGACTTTATGTTTTTAATTTGGGATAAGTTTTGCTAACATTTATTAACTTATATTTTTTGACAACCTATAAAAATCTTAAAGCATACCAATGTCGGTTTTGAAAAGACAATGTTAAAAAACATAAGTAACTTAGTCAGAACTTATCGCGCAGGGATCGGTAGTACAATATTTCATTGTTTTCATGCTCATGCTCGTATTCAGTATACATATCTTAATACTTTTCGAGTAACTCGCGTAAACGTACTTTCGATCTCTTAAAGCGGCCACCAATCAGGGATGGAAAATTAAAATTTCGAATTGTGCCTAGTTTTCCTAATATAATGGATCTAAATGAGCTCCAAAGTACATAAAATAGGATTGGGGACACACATACATACATACGTACGTACGTTTTTTTTTCTTTTTGATTTTGATAAGCAAAAAAAAAGTGTGCCACCAAAAACACTTACATACATTACACTATGAAATAACAACTATTGACATCATTATTATTTTCATTTATTAAAAGAAAATATTTTAATAAAACAATAGTGGTTTCGTTACTTTTTTATGTGAATTTCGTTATTGCAAAATTATCGAACTATCGGACTAACGAGTAATGAAGTAACTAGGTGGCATGCCTGATAGTTAGCTCTTAGTTTTTTGTCAAAAAAAAAGTTTAAACAATTTATAAAAAAGGCTGGTTTTAGCGACCGTGGAAAATCTAATTAAAAAACAAAAAATATTTTTAAAAACCAAGTTCTTGAAGAAAAAAAGACTTCGAAACGTCAGAAAAAAAAAATTCTTTTTTAAAATTAAAATTAAAAGTATTATTTTCTTCAAAAACTTGGCTTTTAAAAATATTTTTTGTTTTTTAATTAGTTCTTCCTCGGTCGCTTAAATCAGCCCTTTTTATAAATTGTTTAATATAAAATATAAAGTGACCTTTAAAAAAAAAAAAAAAATTGTAAAAAAAAGATGTTCAAACATAAAAAAGGAAACCATTTAAAAATTTTATTAGATTTTGCTCTTGTGAGTGGCATTTTCGTGCTTAAATTTTAAAATTCGATTCACTTTTTAGGTTAAAAACAAAAATGGTGACTTCACAGTGAAAAGCTTTACCAAATTACCAACTAACGAACGAGACCGGTGTGAATACCACTAATATAATTACGGAAGAGATCCATCTATTTGATCACAAAAAATAGGAAACAAAAAAGGAGATACCAATGAAATAAAAGATGCATTATCAAATTAACTTAATTACTTTGTTTTCATTCAGATCATTGTTTAGTATACTATAGTTCACTTGGTAATTGTAAGCACTCGTATTAAAATTAAAGCAACTACTATCATTACATCTAATCAAACCTTTAGTTTGAATTAAAGCAATAGTAGGAGAGCTGGCAGCCACTTTGAGTAACGTACTATGTACAAAGCTAAAATTTTGTCTATGATTGATTTAGTACTAGTTAAATAAGAAAATCAAAATTTGGCAGCATTGGCGCGGTCGCGAAAGTACACCCTAAAATCTTCAAAAAAAAAAGTGTATCGTTTTTCCTTCTAAGTATTTTCAGATCACTTCTTATTTGTTTGCTTGATTTTAATTGAGCCCAATTTTTTCAGCGATTTGTGTGTTATTTTATTTTTTTCTGTTTTTTGGGCATAACCCTTTGGGCATTTTACCTATATTCGCCCATCTTTACACTCTGATTGTTTGGCCAAATTTTGTCTCTGTACAAGTTGGCTTGCGCAATTTTGCACAAAATATTTAACAATAATAACTATTTTATATGTTATTCGCAAGAATATCTAAATTTTATTCCTTTTGGTGGAAAAATTGCTAAGTCAAATTAGCAATAGCTTAATCTTTTCTTAAGTATTCTGTCGGTTTATTTGATCTATAATTACGTAAGACAAATATTTTTACATCGCACAGCAAGTAATAAATACACCTTTTCCAGATTTAATTCAGAAAGTGTATAACGATTTAAGAAATTTTCAGTTTCTGAAAGCGTAACAGTAGTTCCCAATCATTCTTTAATTTCAGAAAATTTTAAATAAAAATCAGGAAACCATAATTCCAATTCAGAAAATGATATTAATTTCGGAACTGTTTACTCTAATGGGCTCACTGATGGGTTGCCTCAGGATGTACGGTTATGCTCATCTAAAGTGGTAGGAAGAAACGCCATGAATGCATCATGCCATAGATCAATCAGCGATGGCATCTGATTCTGAAGAGCTCCGTTCGGGCTCTTATTCCGCATGCTAAGTTCCATTGAGAATCCTCCTGGACTCTCAGCGCAGCGGCTTCAGTATTTGGAGAAGATATTGAACGACGACTAGAGCAATCCACTTTAGTTCCTCTTTTTATGGTGATGATGTTACTTAACATGATATGCCTTATATTTCAGGGGTGCACACATTTTTTAGCGGGGAGCCAAATTATCAATACACAATTTTGCTGCGGGCCAAAAACATGACAAAATCGATTGATTTTTTGCATACATATTAAATTTGGGTAATGTTTCTTATTCCAGCATTGAAAAAATTGTCCCTTCCATCAACATTGTATTTTAGTCTTAATATTTCAGAGGAGTACAAAAATGGTTTTTGGGGAGTTGCGACCCGTAAGATACATCTCTGTGGACCGCACTTTGGTCACCCCTGCTTTATATTATTAATTAACTAAATATATTTTTTTATATCTTTAATTTATATTTCCTGAATTTTAATTTGCATTTTATGTATTCAAGGATTGATTTCTTGAATTCTTCTGACACTAAACGTATTATTCTGAAATTTCTATTACACTTTTTCTGAATTCAATCTTGAGAAACTGTAGTTATAGTAATTTGATTTTCTACTTAAATTAAATGTCACAATAGCAGGTTAATACTAACATGGTATTATAACTTAATTCCGCTGGGTTTTAGAGCTATTGGCAATTTCCGATTTTGACTAAATTACTGTATTTACATAATGATGTTTAAAGCTGTCCTTCATCGGAACGGTGCTTAGGTTTAAGTGGAATGTCGGGTTTAAAGCCATTCTATAAAGAGATCATTAGCATCAAAGTATGATACATGAGCGAATTCGTCATAATATTCAATACTTACATTTGATTTACACTTCTGAATAGGACCAAATCTTTTCCTTATACAGGGACTCAAAAGTGAAATGTCCACTTTGGTCGGATCGTTTCCTCCAAAAATACAGGTACAGATGATTGCAATTACGATCGTTATCAAAGAACCTAAACAGGTATACCACATGTAGGAGATGCGGTAAAGTGGAAATATTTCGCTATAAGAAAGATAGTAAAATTGGTTAGTGAAGACCTTTGTACTGCTGAAACCATCTTATAACGCACTCTGTAGTGTTCTCATTTCGTAAAGTTACATTAAGTGGGCTCATTTGAACGTGGCGATCAAATCGATAATCGCACTGATCCACTGACAAACGTTTTGTTTCGTAAGTAATAGCACCTGAGGCTAAAGCCCATTGAGCTTTGAGGCTGATCCAAGACATGCCAACCACACCAAAAATTCCACCAATAAATGAGCTCTGTTCGATTTTAAAGAAAGTTTTTGAAAATTTATCACATGCTGTAATAAAAAACCTTACTGATCCATTGATCCAGGGCATGAAAATACCGATTGTGAAGATGCCAAACAAAGGTCCATTAGTTATGGCCTCCAGACTCATCGTCAACTGCAAGACAGTGCCCATATGCTCCACCACATACACCAGACACACGCAAAGCGCACCCACACCTACAACGACCAAACGCATTATCCAATTTATAGCTGCCTCCGAAAGCGGCTGTTTTACAAATGGTTTGACAAAATCCTCCAGCACTACAGCAGACATTGAATTTAGACAAGTGGAAAGTGAACTGAGGGCAGCACTGAAGACACCAGCTATGAAGAGTCCAGTCAGTCCGGGATATTCACCTACGGTGTCCATAACAAAGAGAGGCAGGAGCTGATCGCGTGCTTTTGCGAGCTACAATCAAAGAGATAATCCGAATCATTTCAGATACACTAGTTTGCTAAACCTCACCTTTGTTGTTAACGGATCACAATGCTTGTATGTCGCGTAGATAAGTAATCCATTGTAACTGCAAAGCATCATCAACACTATAACACCTACGCAAAAAATTGCCAAGGCCTTACGTGCCGCAGCTAAGCTTGGCAAGGCCAAATATCGCTGAATCATATTCTGTGATACTGCATTAGTTTGGGTCCAATAGAAGACGCCACCAATAATTTGTGACCAAAGAGTATGACGAATCGTTGGATCGATACTTAAACTGTAAATAAAGTTGGAAATTATAATAAAATTCTGATATTTTACAAATATGGCAACGCACATGGGCGGTTCAATTCGATCTGAGTCCCAGGCACTTTGTAGGACTTCACTTGCACCTCCGATATCCAAGCTACCTTTGACAGCTACCAAAATAAGTGCACCTAACATCGAAACAGTTTGCACTACATCCGTCCACACCACCGCCTTAAGACCGCCCTAGAAGAAAGAATTCAGGACTATTGTGCAAATGCAAATGCTGCGTTGGGATAATTAGATCGTCTTACCAGACTTGTATAAAAAACACAAATAATGCAAACGATAGGCGTAATTGTATGTACAGCAACTCCGGTGACTTGATTAAAAGCCAGTGCAGGAACATAAATAACAATTGGTAAGTAAGCAATCTACGGAGGTAACAAACAATTTCGTTATTTACAGGAGATTGTTCTGGGGTGCGCTTATTTATATGTTGATTTTGAGGAAAAAATTAAGCTCTTAATGATCATAACTTACGTTCATTACAGCAAACATTACAGATCCAAACATTCGAAGGCGGCGATCGAAACGGCTTTCTAAATACTGAAATAGAAATGAGAATAGAGATGAGACGATTCTTATTATAAAAACTAAAAATTTTTAGTAAAAATCATGCACGTGATTGCTTTAGCTAGCAAACTAGGTGTTCAATATTTTATAGACTGATCCACGGCGAAGCCGGTGTCGGATTTTTGGGAGTTTTAAATCCTGAGCTGCGACCACAGGCCGCCTACTTACCCTAACTTTTGTATAGAATTACTGTGGCTAGCGAAGCCGATGATGGATGTTTTAAAGACTGAACCGCGAAAGACTGAACCGCCGCAAAGCCGGTGTTGGAGGATGTAAGTCCTGAGCCGTGGCCGAGCACCGCTCACTTACCCCGACTGTTATGTAGAATTACTGTGGCTAACGAAGCCGGTGTTGGATATACCATAGGACTTAAGCGATTTTCAAGCTCAAAAATGAAGGAGGCGTTTCCGCCCCCAACATATGTATATATTTTTGATAAACATACTGCACTGTGTGACATACTAAAATTTCAAGAAAATCGGGAGTGAGGCTGTTAAAATATATAATTACCATATATTTTAATACCAAAATTCACCAAAGTGATTTAATTTTTTCGATGAAAAATAAGTAAAATCAAAAAAAAAAAACTATACAAATGGCACATCATTTTTAAGCAAGAGGATCAAGTTTTCTTGAAATTTAAAAAAAAATATAGGTTCGTAATACAATTTTTGTAAAAACTAACGGATTTAAAAAAAAAATTGGTCTAAGTTTCAGAAAAATCGTCATATCTCCAAAATTCAAGGTTGAATTTCAAAACTTTACTCAGCATTATTGGAAGGTCATTAAATTATATTTCTTATGATACCCGTATTTTTGATATCTATGCAGGGGTTCCCAACCTATGACAGTTTTTACAAAAGCTATATCCGGAACTTCCGATGGCTATATCTCCGTAACTAGATCCGAACGACACTTTTTTTTTCATACTTTTTATTTATTTTTAACCCCCTTTTACCCCTAAAAAAAAGAAAAAATTGGAGAATGTCAGCTAAAGTAAACCTGTTCCTTTAATATTCGAAATTTTTCGAATGCTTATAAAAAATAATTTATTAAAAATCCTTAAGTGGTGTGAGTGCATTGGTTTTTGCTAAAATGTATTGCAGTTGCTGCCTCAGTGAAGCATCACCTATATTTCAGCCACTTTCAACGCAGAATTTAAAACATCATATGACACTGAATTAATGTTTTTCTATTTTTTTAATTCTTTCTGCATGTGCTAGATTTAATTGCGATAAATATTTAGCTTCCACGGAGCAAAATAATCGACTATTTGCAATACGTCTTTGGGGTACAATAGACCATATAAATATACTGGGGTACAATTGTACCCCATAGACGGTCCACGTATTTATAAGAAATTTTCATTCTACATTTCATTCACAAGTTGAGTTAAAAGAAAAACTTTTATTGTTATTCAAACACAGAGATTTCAATAACTTAATTGATTTAATTAGTCGATCTAAAAATAGTTTTGATTCAAACAGCTTTTGAGATACGAGTATTATTTATTCAAAAAAATTATTTTGTAAAAAACAAACACAATATACATAACAAAAGTTTTGTCAACTTAAAAAAGATAACTACATTCTGCCTAGGGATGTATTCAATAGATCGCATAGGTTGTCTGCATGTTTCTCTCAATACCCAATAATGTCGTCAATATTCAATTCAGATTTAGCACGCGACTCTTGATGGCGCTTCCTGTTGCATACCCAACCCGTAGAAGCTACTGATTGAATGAAATCGTCAATGCAGATGACTTTGTTTATTCTTTGATGTTTTACTTCTTCCCGTTTTCATCACAGTGTTGTATGTTTCCTACATTGGTTCATCACTTTCATTCATAAATTAAAATACGTACATATCTTGATGTTTCCACGTATTATATATTGCAAACAGAATTAATTTTATTTGCGCAAATCACCCTCTTCGCGTACAAATACAGCAAAACTAAAAGCGATTTTCTGTTTCCCTGAGTAAATCTATTTTTTCTTTTTAAATTCAATTTTCTGCAAACAACTGAGATTTTTAGCAAGCTCATGTGGTTACAACGTGCACTCAAATTGATGTAATTCCGGTTCTATGATTGCAAAAGTAGAAACTAAATTGTAGTCCCTAATTACAATTTGTTTGCTATCTATTTAACAATTAGAATCAACGTGAGCGCATTTCCGAATTTGGTAATGCAATAGAAATCACTAATGGTTTCAATAGGTTCTAAATTAATTTGATTCATGTACTCTGTGAAATCTAACCATAAAATAAATAATCTATCGTGCACTAAACCGTCCACCTTACAGACAAAAATAAAAAAGTTCACCGTATACCGTACACGAATTCGAAGTATTTTTGTAAGGCGATTTCGAGAAATTTTTTTTTGGCTGATCATTGAGGTCGCGCATTTAAATTTTTCGTCATATCTTCGGCATTTACAGTCCGATCTTAAAGTATGACATATCAATTTTTTTGTCTAAAGTAGATCAATTTTTGCTCCGATGGTCATTGAAATCAAGTACATGCTTTAAAGGCAAAATGGAATTTAGAATTCCAGATACATACATACATAACAATTACTACGCAAATCATCTAAGCTTGGACTTAGTATTTCAACTTACCTCATACGTAGATGTTATATTTAGACCATGGAAAACTGGCAAGTAAAATACGCCCATCACTATGCCCATTGCAATAACGCCACCCATAACGTATATATACTGGATACCATATGAATAGACCTCGGTGGGTAGGCCCAATAGCGTGATGCCAGATATAAAGCTCGCTACTAAAGATAAAGCAATCGGCACCACCATCATATTACGACCACCCATCAAATATTCAGCCTCGGATTTTGATTTCTTCATGAATCCAAAGTATATGCCAATAAAAATGCACAAAACAAACATCGCGATAAACACGACATAGTCGGGCCATGAAAAGCGTTGTAAATTGACGAGAATGTTATCTATATCCGACATCCTGAAGTTTTACGGAACATAAATAGGGTGTGCAAACAGGACGAATTGAAAGGCGCAAAACCCGTCTATGTTGACGGCGTCTTTTTGAAACTTGATCGTATTCCGTTTTCGCGTTATTTTTGTTATCCAATAAAAATTATAAGAAATCACCAGAAATGTGCAAGATATTTTTCAAAACTTATTCTGACTACGCGAAAATTAAATAAAATTTCTTATTGCCAAATTGAAGGAGGCAACCGCGTTTATCGCTACTCTCATGGAAACTAATCTGTGCTTTTTATCACAGTTTGTAGGGGTTTGCTTAAATTTTGTGTGGGCTGATTGAACATCAATAGACAAAAACTAAATAATTTCTTATCGAAATGTAAGAATTTTACAAGAGATCATGAAGTTTTACCCAACATTTAAGAGGCCAATTGCACTGGGATAGGTTTACGTTCTAAAGGTCAATAATTATAATTTATGAAAACTTATTTATTGAAACTTTTCTTTTCACTTAATCGCCCATAATTATTTTAATATTGCCGCCCGGGGTAAAGCTGTGTTGCCTGGCGCTCCAATTAGCGAATTCAAAGATTTTTCCAGTGGAGCTAATATCTCTCCCTAGATATCAAAACACTCTTTGTCAATGGAACTGACAAGCACCCATATAATTTTTGGCTTCGACCTTCTTAACAACATAAATATACAAATCAATATCCAACTGAAATAAATTTTTTTTCTTTGGCATACACAATTGGCATATGAAACTCCACAAACTTCTTTTTAGAATCAGATGAAGATTTTTATCGAAAAATCAGTACGAATTTGTGACGAAGTGTTACGTGAGGTGGAAAAGTCCTTTTTATATAACGTTACATTGAATTTGTGGTAAAGTTGAGTTTGGGCATGAAAAATCTTTGCACATTACTCAAAAGTACAGTTCAATTCTTTATGCTTCTTTGCTTCGATGTTATTTAAAATTTATAATGAATTTATTAATTTACTCATAAACACTTAAAACAAGTTCCAAGCTTTAAACAAATCTATATAAAAAACCTGAATGAGAAACAAATGTCCCAAACAAAGTGTTGGTCATAGAAACATGTAGCTTGGAATATGTATACATATATGTGCTCGAATTTGGAAATAATTATTTTCTGCAACGCTGGCGAAAATTTAAAAAAACTGGACCACTAAACTTTAGCCTTCCCTCTGAAAGTGCTGCCCTGGCAAGTTTTCCTCGTTTACCCCCTCTTAGATTCGCCCCGGATAATGACATAAGTTTGCTAAGAAAAGATATTCAAATTAAAGAAAAATATTTGCAGCAACTTATTTTCTAATAGATCACATATTATTTTACTTGGAATGGAAAATTGTGTCGATCGGTGTAGTCTACTTAATGTTCAATTACTATAATATAGCACATAAAAATGTTTTTGTTGATATTTGTATGCCACATATCAACAGCACCCTACTTAATATGATTCAATTTAAACCTAAAATTTAAAGAGAAAATAAAAACTGGGAAAATAGAAAAAGTTAAAATAGTTTAAAATTAAAGATCAATGATATTATCCAATATTATCCAATATGAAAAATATGGGGAATAGGATAAAAACTTGAAATCGATTATGTTTAAAATTTTGCTAATTAAATTTGTATTGATGGGATACCATTCTAAATTTATATCGGGAATTTCGATTTGAAAGCAGATACATTTTGAGGATTGATTGAATAATATCATACCACCCCCTATGTACGAGTATATGTATATATTTATGATCTGTTAATCACAGCTGCAAATTAAATTGAATTTAAAATGACCGTCTGATTTTTCACCCACTCACTGGGTGACTGCGAACTTAAATTGAACTGTATTCGGAGAAATTCAAATGTAAAAACATATACCCATTAAGCCATGTGCTTGGCAAAGTTGTAACAAGGTGGACACACCATGTTTTAATAAACATTTTTTGTTAAAATTTGAAAAGAAACAGGAGAGCACTAACGGCGTGATGTTTCGAATAAGTCGATAAATATTAATAAAGTCGAAGTGTACAAACTTTGTTTTTGCGAGGTCAGATCTATTCAGATCTGTTTTCAGAATTTCACTTTTAAAATTGATAAGCTTAAACAATAAATAAATGAATGGCTTGACCAAACAGATGCATTTTTCGACAACTCTGCCTTTCATATGTAGAATAAGTGGGAATATTAAAGCACCCAACACAAGCCATACAACAAAAATTTGGGACTTAAGTGCAATTGCCTTGCTTAAGACAGCAGACATCAAATAAAACAGCTTAAACTGATGATGAAAAAAAAGTTTTAGGAAATAGAAGGTCACGGTACCACGACGTCTTTGTACAACATCCAATTATAAATACTTAAATCCCCAAGTAGCGGAGTATTAAGCTATTTGCTAAAGGTTTAAGATAGGAAAAGTGCTTTGTGGTGTTATTAGGAAAATCACGACAGGATGATCTTTGAGTCTATCCATATTTTGAGCGTTGAAAAATTTTTTTGTTTTGAGTGACATATTTTGTTTTTTTTTCAACAACAGTACTCGATGTATGTATGCAGTGCTGGATTTATAGGTAGGCACACTAGGCACAGGCTTAGGGCATCAGCGTGGAGAGGGCAGGGATATTGAAATTCTGATATAAAATTATATCTTTATCGTAAAAAAAAAGAAAATAGCATGTTACTGTTCAACTAAAACAAAAATGCATCCCTCACTATAACGAATGCACTAAATGCATTCAAATTTGATTTATTGTGAAACATAATTCAAAATAAAAAAAAATTAAAAATGTTAATTTTTTTCAAAATTTAGCGATCCATAAGTTTGTATGTTGTCGATATTCGCAATCTATTTTTTTTTTGTTATTTTAACTATGAGTACACATAATAAAAAAAGCAATTGTTTACAAAAATTTTATAATCTAGCTATTTTATATAAAATAGTGAGGGAAGATTAATTAACATCAGCTTTTCCAAACGTAGATATTGTTTTACATATATTCTTGAGTTTGGTGGTAACAAATTGTCCTGCAGAGAGATCATTCTCACAACTAAAGTGATTAAAAAATCCTTGTCGTACTGTGATGAAGCAGGATAGATGGGATGCATTATCAATAATTTGCATTGAAAGTAATCTAGTTACTATGTGAAATCGATTTGACGATATTATCAAAGATTTTGCTATTAAAAAGTCAAGGAAACACTATTTCGGCCAATAAAGTAAATATTAAAAATTGTAACTCCATATTTTACTTCAAATAAAAAATCAATAAAAAAGAAAAACTAGGTCACCATTGTCTTTAAAAACCTAGGGCACCAAAAACTGAAATCCGGCCCTGTATGTAATAAGTCCGTATTGAATGTTTTCTGAAAAGAAACCATTAAAAAAATATGTTTCTGAAATCTAAAACTGGAGTTCCAGTTTGAATGACTCATAAAACTAGTAATGATGATGGAACGAAAAGCTTTATTCTCGCTCAATAACCGCTATGCGAAGTGTGTTTATCACATTGTAAAATAATTCTGGAGAACTGTTTTGAATGCCGAAGAAGTTTTAAACTGACACTGAAACTTAGCTGGGATTGTTCTTGTTGCAATTTATTCATTTGAACGGAAGTCGCCACTTAAATGGTTAATAAAGACAATATTCATCGTTCTTTTTCCCACCCACTTTCAACATATTCTTTATTTTATGACGTGTATGTTTATAAAATATATATTAAAATAATTGGATGAGATTTAAGTGACATTATCACAGCTTTTACATTGACGTGAGAAACACAAAATTGAATTTCCAATGTTTAAATACATCTCTTACTCGTATTAAACAAAACATCTTCTATACATATGGATTCCTCTGAATTACATATATCGTGTAAAGTGCAAAGTTAGAATGCCTACTACGATTTAGGAATACAAGTACAATATTTGGAAAATAGTTGTTACACTATAGTTTCGGTTTTTTGTTATTTTCAGATGAACCAATGGACGGTTAGTATTTACTTGATACATATTTTTCGAAACAAAATATGACCTTAAAATTGCTTGAATTTAAACTGAAAATTTCTATATTTTCTTGGGGCTTATGAAATAAACTTTGGTTAAACGCTTCTCTATTTTTTTGGCAATATAAGCAATACGTATTAATTATGTCACTACGGCGGATAGAAGTTTTATTTAAATCTTTACAAATTCACTTTTAAACACTAATATTCCCTTGGTATTAAATATACTGCGCTATTAATTCACACTTTATTATTTTTATAATTAGTTTCTCAACAAAAAATGTTTTCCAGAAATTTCATTTTCGGAGAGATTTCTTATTTCGTTCGCGTAGATTAATTTCTGAATTACAACTGTCAAAAGCACAGAAAAGACCACCGATGATTATGATAATCTTAATGGCAATTGCATTTCCTTCCACGAGTGCGAATGTACGAGGAACCTTCACATAGCGTTCACTGATCGCATTCGATCAATCAGAAAAGAGAGCGCAAATCAATGAACAAAATAAAATCGAAATTAATTGCGATATTTGTTTTTTTCAAAATCAAATTCAAGTTCAGCAACAACCACAATGACGTCAACGACAACTGTTGCAGCAACTAACAATCACCTATATGCTCTAAATAGATGCATTAAGAGTGTCGAAATGTGAGCGTAAAAGCCATTGAAAATTTTTTAGAAAACACGGAATTCTAATAAACATACATACATATATCGAAATTAAATGCAACAAAGAGTTGACAGTTAAAAGCAGCAGACGATTTCTGCAAAAACATATGTTTCATGTTTTGAAATAAATTTGGCGATTAAATGAATATAAATTTTTTATTTTAGCTGGTGAGATTAATCGAAGAACAGCTCGATGAGCCTCTAGTAAATATTAATATTTTGAGCTCAAATTAAACCTGTTTGGAGCAAAAAAAAAATTTGAATCACCCTAATATACATACATATGTATGTATGTATATGTTTATGTATACACATACATATGGAACGTTCTTTTGCAAACCGAACGAACTTTGACAAAAATTTGCCGACACATTTTTGATTTGGCTAACATTTTTTTATGGGTTCTGTATCAAAAAAGAAAAGACACGTGTTCGAGGATTTTTTAAAAAATTTTTTTTTTTCAAAATACATAGAGCGAATTCAAATTTTGGGAATTTCGTAATTTTTGGCTTGGAGGCTCACTTTCAAAAATTCATAACTCCGGTTCTGTTAAAGCTAGAAAATTGATTTTCATTTTGAAGCTAAAAAAATGAACTTTAATATAAAAATATTTTTTTTAAAAATTATTAACAAATTAATATTGTTATAAGCAATTTAAATTTTAAAATTAATTTTTCGGAATTACCCCCACCCTGTATCAAATTTTTAATACGACCATCGAAAACGTTTTTTTTTTTAATGGGAAAACTATTACATATTACTATTAAAATTTGAGAATTTTTGGCTTGAAGACTCACTTTCAAAACTTATAACTCCGTTTCTGTTAAAGCTATGAAATTGAGATTAATTTCATTGTAAAGCTAAGAAAATTAACTTAAATAAAAAAAATATTTTTTGATAAAATTATTAACAAATTAATATTATTATAAGCAATTTTAATTTTTAAATCAATTTTTAACCCCTGTATTAAATTTTTAATGTCACTATCGATTTCTACGTCAAATTTCCTATCGAAAACGTTTTTTTTAATGGAGAAACTATTATGTACTTGGTTTTATCAATTTCTGCAGCATTTGCTATTTGCGCCTTGTGCCTCTTCGAAAGAGACGATTCAATTGTACTGGAGTTAAATTGCATAATTCCAGTTTTAATTTTCATTGCTCCGATTGTCATTCGTTCATCAACTCCAGAAGAAACATTATTAGAATATTTATTATACTACTTGTGTACATATGAACTTCATACAAATATCGTCGCCTGAATTCTCTTTTGCTCCATAAGCATACGTTTTATTATACGTATAGAGCAAAAGAGAACTCAGGCGACGATATTTGAAAACAAATTGGTGCCCCTAATATAAATATGTACCTGAATTTTGACAAAAATTGACTGAACATTAGTCATTATTAGATTAAGCGTGTCAAAAGCATCCAAGAAAAAGTTCTTATATCAAGTAAACTTTGTAGCTAAACGCTAAACGATGGAGCTTTTATTTTTTGCTTAGTTGTTATATTCATGTTAAGAGTACAAAACAGAATTGAAACACTATTCTCTTAATTTTTGCTCATCACTTAGTATTATTGTCGCGACCCTCACAGCTATACCAGTTAGGATTGAATTTGGATTGCCAGATATTGGTGTAGGTAGGATGCTTGCATCAGCAATACGCAGATTCCTAATACCATGTACCCTAAAGGTTTGCAATATCATTTTTAATTTGTTTTTTCATATGATAAAAATAAACCAACCTTAATTTTGAATCTACCACACTGTTAATTGCACTGCGACCCATTGCACAGCTGCCGCCCGGATGGTGTGAAGTCAGCGCAACATGTCGAATGACACATTCCAAGTATCGATCAGAGGGTGAATTTGTATCAAAATCCCTCTCGAAAGGACCAAAATTAGAGCATTCACGTATTTTAGGCCAATGAATATGTGGTCCCAAAGCAGTGAAAGCATCTGAAGTAATCAGCTCCACTCCAGCACGTATGGCACTAATCATACAATCTACATCCGACTGCTCGCTTAAAAAGTTTGGGTCAATAAGAGGATGTCGTCGTATGTTTCTACTGTAAATTTTTACGGATCCTCGAGAATGTGGTTGAAGACATGTTGATATAAGCACAAATCCCTCCTGTGTTGCATTATAATAACGTGGAAATAGAGCGCGAAAATGTTTGCTTTTGAAATTGGAGATCGACATTAGTGCCGACTCATCAATGGCGCCAGCGGCAAAGAGTGTCAGTCCATAATTCAAGTGCTGTTGAGCGTCAATATGACCCAGCACGCCGAAATTGCCCAGATGTCCGGAACCAGAAAATATATAATTCATAATGCTGATGGGATCAAGCAGCGCTCGTTGATTAAGTGTTGGACCGACTACATCAATGGATACAAAAAGAGGAAAATTTAAATGATCGTGTAAGTTTCGTCCAACGTTTGGCAAGTGATACTGTAGAGGAATTTTGAGATTATGCAATAAGTCACCATCCCCTATTCCCGACACTTGTAACAGTTGTGGAGTCTGATATGCACCAGCTGCTAAAATCAGCTCTTTGCGCACTTCAATTGTAAACATCTGTTCTCTGCCGTTGTCGTTCTTCACTGCAACCTGAATAGAGACAACCTTTTTTGTGCCTTGTGGGTCTTTATTAGTTACTAAGTGCAATTTTTTCGCCATTACGTTAGTCATTATGTGAAGATTTCTATTTTTTAAAACAGGCTGGAGAAAGCGTTGATAGACACTCCACCTGAGTCCGTTTTTAATGTTGTATCGTGCTTTTCTGAATAGCCATGGCTTGTGTGCGAGCTCACTTTCTGCTGATAAGAAAGCAGCAGAAACTTTTGAGTAAGAACTTTGTATTTCAAACATTTCGTAGGGTTTTGAAAAGCCAGCTTCTAGAAAAGGTTTAAATGCCTCCCAGCGCCAATCGCTAAGGTTGTGCTTCAAGGACCAGTTTTCAAAGTCTAATGGGTTGCCATCATAATGCAGCATATAATTAAGTTGTGCAGATCCACCTAAACCTCTGCCGCGTGGGAGACTCTGACGCTAAAAATTTGATATTTGTCATTTATACACTTTGAATATGAATTCATTTACTTACTTGTTCGTTTAAGCCCTTTGAAGAATGTTTTTGTGGTACTGAATGAAACCCCCAGTCATTAAGACCATTCTGCTGGAATGTCGTCAGAAGTGGAATTTTACTTAAGAAACCAAACTTATCGCCAGCTTCAACCAGTAAAACTGTTAAATTTGAATGTTTTGCCAAGAGAGCAGTCACCACAGAGCCGGTTGTACCAGAGCCAACTTAAAAGTTTAAAGAAAAATATGCCTTAAATAAACTTCAGAGTCATGTCATATATCTCAGAGTTCTTTGGGGTACGTAGTCTGACCTTAGTGGTTACGATAAACAGCATTTTTTATGGGCCTGTTTAATTCAACATCGTTGTGTTCCCATAACATTTTTTTTAAACAAATACATATTTAAATAAAACCACTATCTTAAATAATTATGTAATTAATTATGCATAGTCAACTTTTGTCCAATAATAAAGGAAGACGTCAACATTTTAGTGTTTAAGTATTTATGACCGTTTAAGGCATTGTTTTTAAAGGCTCCTATCTGTAAAACTAGTTCAAGTATGAGCAAAAAATATTACGCAGAAAGGATCAAATCTTATATTACTCTGTAAAATTTTTATATAATATATCGACTCTATATTGCATCCCGAAATATCGGTTCATCTATAAAGTACGCACAATTGTGTTAACATTGAACTCACCGACAATATAATCAAAAATGAAACCCTCTTGCGGATTCAACTCGTTCGGCAAACGTTCTTGCAACAATGCTCCAATGACCAACCAGAGCAAGGCCAGTAGAACAGCCACAATAGAACCAAATATCAGAATTTCTAGATAATAGAAATTTTATTTTTTAAAAATAGCGTTATGTGAAAACAACTATATAACAAATTTTTACAAACTCTGAAACTGCATTATTTTTAATCAGCTAAGAACATTACATTAAAATATGTAATCAATAGCGTAAAATCAAAATGGAAATTATTTTGCTAAAACTTTAGACGAGCGAACGAAAGAGACTAAGTGGCAGATTGACAACATGGTGGCTCATAGCAGCAGCGCAAAGTAAATCCAATTAACGTGGAATGCAAGAATACGGTGTGATTGTTTTGAATTACTTAAATTAATGTACATACACCCAATGAGTATTAGTCAACGAAAATTGCAGATGTACTGAAGCTAATAGTAAAAATGTAAACCAAACAAAGCAACAAATGTAGGACTTTAAAAAAAACTCCTTGGGTCAGTGCTGAATAAAGATAGGGCTAGAGGGTCTTTAGCCCCAGCCCCCAAGATGACAAAAGGTTTTGTGGATTAAATGAAAAAGGAGGACCTTTTTTGTTTTTAGTCACATTTATTGGTCATCAATATGTAATTTAATATTTTTATTGCACTTTTAGGAAAAACATTAAACACATATTTTATTTGGAAATATAAACTTTTTAATGTTTAGCTATAAAAAGCCCATTTTCAGTTTTGAGCTACGGGCCCGGCAAAGCTTTAATTCGACGCTGACTTGAGTAGTAAATGTTGAATTATTTTTTAAGCAACACAAAGGTGCTTGAAATTCAGTTACATTTTTGGGTAGACTAGCATGGAATGAACTAACGTAATTTACTAACGTAAAAAAATATCCCCAACGATTTGAATACTATTTTGCTTAAAAATCTTCAGATTTCACAAAATAATGCCTTAAAAGCAGTCTTTAAATTAGATAGTCAATATCCAACATACGACCTTCTTGATTTTGCTGCCGATGTATTTTCTGTTAAGGGTATTAAGTTCTTAAAGGCAACTACTTTCGCGATGTCGGCCATCTATAAGCAAAGAATTTGCAGCAGGAGCCCTTTGATTTATAACTGAAATCAAAATAAAACAAAGTATTCAAGTTTTTAAAAAATAAATCAAGACTTGGTTGTCCACGATCTGTGGATTTACTTTTGATTGGACCCAAGCCGATGGTTACTTTTAACGCGGCCAGACCGATAATGCCAAAGCCGTAAAAATTAAATGAAATGAAAATTTCGCAAATAGCTGTTAATTGCAGGTAAAAGTCGTTAATGGGAAAAATAAAGAATTTAATTTCATTGATATTGCTGACCAAAAAAGAAAAAGGTCAACTTTATTCGAAAAGAATGTTGGTATTTTAACAAATTTAAAATTTTTTTTTTTAGTTTAAGAAGACTTGCAGCGATCCGATCCGGTCAATTCACAAGAAAATCTATTAAATTTATCTTTCATTTTCATTAACCAATATACCTATTTATTATATCTATAAAAAAATTAAATTCAATTAAAAAAACAGAGACAAAATTATTTATTTTTTTTTATTTTCAACCACAAAAAACATTTGAACCGTGCTTTAAAAAATCACATTAAAATATACATTTGTAGTTCGCCTATACTGCTCTCAGAAGCGGAAAGGGCGTATCTCAAACAATTCATATTCGTGATTCTTATGGCATCGGATAGCTTAAGAAATTACGCATCTAATGAACTACGCCAAATGCCGGCATCTTAGTTCAAACCTATAAAAACTCTAAGAAAATTTCCTTAATCTTAATTATACATGTATGTATTTCAACAAATTGACAAACAAAACATCAATTATCTCGAAACGCGTTTTTTTGGAATACGCTTTTTCCGCTTCTGAGTGCAGTATAGTTGCTTTCAAATATGTACATATGTAAAGCAAACAAAATGTACTAACTTAACGATTAAGAGCCTATAAATAACTACACTCCTATTGCTTACGCTTTCAACATTTCTAAGTCCTCCATGTCCATGTCGCCCTCTTCTAACTTTCTCTCTAGCTCACGCGCATCTACGTACGTAATCTCTTCTTCAGGTAGATCATCTTCCATGAGTGCTGCCGCCTCGGCTTCCTCCTTAGCACGTCGCTCTTTCAAGCCAATAGCTGGTGAACGTATGAGAGAGATATTTCGCTGAACATCCTTAACATCCATTTGTATTTCAACCTCGCGTCCTTTTCGTAAACGCTGCATGACAAAGTGTCCCTGTCTACGTTCCTTAATAACGGTGACCTTTTTAATGGCTTCCATTGTTTTCTGCCAAACCTCACGATTGTATTTGACGGGAACGTTGCGGCGCTTCTCAAACTCGAAACTAGGATCTATAGCGAGTTCTTTACCAGCAGCCTTACGATAGGCCTTAGTCCAGCGCACCTTGCGTGGATTCTTCTTACGTTTGAAAGCCTTGTGACATTTTCCACGGCAGAATTTAAACAGCTATAGAAAGAAAATTTTATTGCCCGTTTTGCTCAAAAGAAATTGCGCAGCCTTGCAATGCAGCGTGACGTCAAATCATTTTTTTCTCACCTTGCAGTCATTTCTGACAAATAGGACCCCATGACCAGGGTATATTTTGCTGGAGCAAAAGTAACACGTTTCAATACGCATTTTATTGCTGAATTTTTATAGAACTATGAAAATTCAATAAATAAAATACGGGAGTCTACTACACGTGTTGTTTATCCAGCGAATGACAGTTAAAAAGACAGACGAAATGCCAACTGTATGACATATGTGTACACGCACACGTAGGCGTTCAAATGTTATTCATAGCAGTCAAAATAACCAAAAAAACAAAGTTTGCTACAACGTAGCACTTATTAACTTTTATTTATTAATTTTAAATTTCGACTTTAGTTTTAATATAAGCATTTTTGACATTGGAGAGTTGAGCATCGACGCATTACACCGACGTAAAAATACCGAACTACTACGCCGACGTATTTCACAGTCGTACGACGGTGCTCAACGTGTGTGAAATACGTCAGTATAAACATGGTATAATCATATAGTTAAATCATGAGTATAAACAGCTGGTTTATTCGCGACGGCGACGTGTGAGTTTATTTTGTTTGACGTCTACACTTGTTGTTGTTGCTTGTGTGTTGTGCGGGAACCAAAAAATATTGTAATTTAATAAAAAAAATATTAATATCACAAAAACCGAAGTAAAATTGATAAAAACTTATTACATGTTTTAAATTATTAGCTTATACACATATATTGAAACACCCAACCTAGATACACATCCTGTTTGAAGACTCCATCGATGTCACCAACCTTCTCTCAGCAGCAACCAAGGCCAACAGCAACACTTGTATCCGCCACATATTCGTACGATGCAAATCCCAGGTCGTTGGGATCATCCAGCTGACCGCACCGAAGTTGAAGCCCAACCTCAATGAGTTTCATTAGTCATTCTCCATCCACGTCTAGCTTCAACTACGCCTATCGCGACATCGAGGGTAGCACTGCCACATCCACATCCACAACCACATCTAAGTTAAGCAGTAACCAATCATCGGTCATGTATACGCGTGACTGGCGTACAGCACTACGCACACCACCTACCTACAGGATTGGTAATCGCACTTTCCGCTTTAACTATCACTTTGCACTGTTCCTAGTCGGCGTCGTGGGACTCTTTGTCTTCTTCTTCTACATTCGGACAAGCTCCTCTTCCTCATCGGATACGGCGTGGCTAAAAAATTATGCCAGCTCCGGAGGCCCTCCATCAGTCGCCTTTCCTAGCACTGTGTCGAATACGAATCGCAATGGTGATGCAACGGTTTTCAATGCCACATATCCACTCACGCCGCCATTGGTGATTCACGGCGGTATTGTGTCCTATCGCATCGCAATGGTAGCTGACTTAGACATCAATTCGAAATTGAAAAATACAGATGGCAGTACTATCTGGCGAAGTTACCTCAAAAAGGGCTTCCTCAGTTACGCTGGTGCATCAGGAGAAGTAAAAATCAAATGGGATTTAGGAGAACCGCTTCCTCTCGATTCTGGCTTTTCACTTAAAGGCCGTGGCATGGAGCTTTCAGAACTGCTTACATTCAACGGGAAGCTGTTGACGTTTGATGACCGTACGGGGCTTGTCTACGAGTTGATTAATGATAAACCTATTCCGTGGGTTATCCTACTTGATGGAAACGGTCACAATGCTAAAGGTTTCAAGTCAGAGTGGGCCACAGTAAAGCAACAAACGCTTTTTGTGGGCTCAATGGGGAAGGAATGGACGACAAATATGGGAGATTTCGAAAATGAAAATCCTATGTTTGTGAAAACAGTCACACCTACTGGTGAAGTACGTTCAATCGATTGGTCTTTTTACTTTAAAATAATGCGTGAAGAGTCACAAAAAATTACTTGGCCCGGGTACATGATTCATGAGAGCGGTGTGTGGTCGCAGGTTCATAAAAAGTGGTTCTTCTTGCCGCGACGATGTTCTTATGAAAAGTAAGTATAATTTTTAGAAAATATAACTCAACATTATTAAGATAAAAAATGTATGGCAACAGACTTAGAATAATAATATTTCGTTTTATGTATGATTTTAAATCGCTTTAATTTTCAAAAGGTACAACGAAACACGAGATGAATACATGGGCTGCAATGTTTTAATATCTGCAGACGAACGTTTTACTAAAATACAAACCGTTACTTTGGATCCTAAAAACACGGAGTCAACTCACGGTTTTTCTAGTTTTAAATTTATACCAGGAACAGATGATCGGTTCATTATTGCTATCAAATCAGAAGAGCTTAATGGTAGAACATCAACTTTTATAACAGCATTTGGTATTGATGGAAAAACTTTATTGAAAGAGCAAAAGATAGAAACAGATTTAAAATATGAAGGCATAGAGTTTATATAGGAAAAAGCTTAGTGCAGGCTTTAGTTAGGAATGCTTTAATATGGCATTGCTCTTTGTTTGCCAAATATGTATTTTAATTAGTTTGTATTCTAGAAAATTTTGTTTTAAGTAATTAAATTCATCAAACCACTTACTTGCCTCCATAAAACACATCATACAACATTCTGTAAAATTGTGATGAGTTCTTATTTATTGTATAAGGTGCTACATACTTCGATTTATATATCTTTTCTTAAGATTTATTTCGGAACTATTGTCTTGAGCTATATGTAACAATTTTGTGACTACACAAAATGCAAATTTTTTTATCCTTAGTTAAATAAAAAAATACAATTGATTAACTTTATTTAAAATTAATATAGCTAAGACGTTCAGACAGTTTTTTTCAGAAATAATCTTCTTTGTGTGGCAATACTGAGTTCATTATTATAATTTCTTAAAAAATTCACTAAAAGAAATATCACCAAGGAGTAATTTGAGCCAACTACCATTTTTCTATGTAACGTTAAATTTTAGACAGCGTATTGATTCGGTTTACGTGGAACGTCCCATGTATATATCCATGGGAAATGATATGACACAGCATTAAAATGACATGACAATTCTGCAAAAGTTGAATTGAATTTTCATAAAACGTGTATAAAAAGCTAAAATCAACTTTAAGGAAATAATCAAAGGACGAAAGAAGCAAAATAAATGCGATTTGTTATAAAAAATAAAATGGTGTGAAAATTTTGAGGAATTTTGAGTGAAACTGTGTTTTTTTAATATATTCTTACTTTAAAAATATCAAGGATCTTTCGAAATATACACAATATCAGTAGCAGCCTATGAAAAGTCTGAAAGGAAATATTTGAAATGTTGATGAAAATGTGCATTTATAGCAGAGCAGTTATAACAATAAGTGTGAAAAACTATGGTATGGTTGGATGCCAATTTTTGAGTCATTAACATTATCAATGGCTTATACACCGACTAAGTCCTTTTACGTGAGCGGTTTTGGATAAATGAGCTTGAAACTTTCATGTAAAGACAAAATTCGCTCCATTATTATACAATAGGAGCTGACGAGTGTGGAGCAGAGCTTATACGTATGGTAAATAAAATAATAATATTGAAATATACAAAAAAATATTAGCGATATGGAAGCTAGTCAAAATAATCCAATTTTTTAGTCGCAAGCAAATTAAAAAAAAAGGATTTAGAGCAAAACTCTTCCTTAAATCTTATACAGAAAAAGTACTTAAGTTATTGCACTGAAACATTTTTGCACAATATGTCACCTTTAACTTTCGTCTTACTATATCAGCTCAAGAGATATTCTCTGAAAAACCAAACACCTGATCGATGTTAAAAAAAATTCCATTCAAAATTGATGTGTGAAAAATTAAAGTTCCTGACATGTTGCATCTGCTGTTGTTGCATCCAATCAATGCATGACTCTTAACTTATGAAGCTGATCAGAGTTGAGTGAGTGCTGCATAGCTTCATACATGGGGGTAGAGCACCATGACTGAATGTTGTAGGCCTCTGCAACACAGCATTGTTATGCAATCTATGAAGTTGCATTGGTTTTGGTCTAACTAGAAAGCATTAGTACAAAATATACAACAGACAGGTTGCTGACAAGTTGACATGTTGGCAGCTTTCAAAATGTGAATTTTCTGTTTGGCACCTGCTACTCCAACAGGTCCTAAAGTAGATAAGTTTATAGCGTGTGGGACACAAAACTTTTTATAGCGCATGCAAATGCGTTTATGCTATGCAGCTTAGTAAAAAGATGATGCATATGTTTTTACTATACTTTTTCTACAACATATGCTGCAAAGTTTTAATATTAATTGCAAAATTGTAAATGTAGTAAAGTAAAAAATATAGAAATATGTAGATTATTTATGTAGAAGAAAAACTATCTTTTCTTAGGTTGTTAATTATTTACTATATAATCAGACAGTTAAAGGATCTTTTCGCTCGCTGCTCTATGTAAGTTACTTGAGTTAATTTTCCTTCATGACTTTTTGTGTTTCAGCGCACATTCGCTACATCTTTTCAAAAACTGTCGAGGTAAATTTAATGAGAAAGTCGGAAAGTGAATCAGTGTTGCTATTTGTCGAAATAATTTGTTGCCAATTTGTTCAAACTGTCAAATTGCCATTCCTCAATTGTTTGCACGTTTGCATTGATAAGGGTGTTCCCGTAAGCAAGCTCGAAAGCTTTCGAGCTTTTTTACATGCAGTTCGAGTCTTAGCATTTAGAGGAATACTCTTACTGTGTTTCCGTATTACGACTTGTTGTGCCAGTTCGTTTCGACTTTTGACATTTCACTTTTTGTCATTCAGAGCCACGATGTACTTTTCCATTGCCAGCGTCTTTTCATAATCTCAGTTGAGATAGGAGTATAGTTACTGGGCTACCAAATATTCAATATCCGTCTCAAGCAGGAATTTACAGAAGTTTGTATTCGTCTGCTTGTGAGAGATAAATATTCGCAGTTTGGTCAGAATCGTGCAAAGATACTTCTCGCTTTGTTGATTCTTGCTGCTACATCTTCCCCGGTACTGTCGTGAGAGGAGAGAACGCTGCTAATATAACAGAAAAATGTATTGGTGCTTATATTGCTCCATCATATCTTGAAATTTGGGGGAAAGCGTTGTTGTTAATATTGCTTCAGTTTTCCCAGCGTTAATATGTAACTAAAAAGTGGTCAACTAGTCGCTGGGCTGTATGAGGTCAACTCTCATATTGGACGATCTTGATAACAACAGATCGATCGACACCCCAAAAGTCCTATTGAATCCCAGTAAGAGAGCGATTTAGCATATCGTCCAGCACAATTAGAAACATGGAAGGAATTTTAAGCAGATCTGCTTGTCCTGTCTTTGGTTCGATTGGCGGTGAAAGATTGCTGTGGACGAAGCTCTCGTAGTGAGCATTCATGCAGACAACTTTTGTCATTTTAAAAAAACGCTGATTTCAATCGAGTTACCAGTGGCGGGAAGCTTCGCTGTCCTTGTTGGTGAAAGGAGTAAGTGCGCATTGCGGATGGCCCTTCCTTTATTTAAGAGAGAGGAAGTTTTACGGTAGAAAGGTTATATTTTGTTCCTCTCTTATCAAGAATGTAGCAGCTAGGATCGATTATTTCTATATTTCTTTGTATGTATAGCTCTCTGTAAAAAATTCCCCTTTACTCCGTTACAGTTGTGATTCCGCACATACCGGGAAATTCTCCACTACCTGGCATCAATGAAGCCAGACATGTGAGCGTGAATGAGCGATAAAGACTCTCTGTTCTGTAGGCCGCGGTGAGAGCATGTTCTCGATTGTCTATGTATAAGTTTAATAGCATGTTGTAAAGTATAATGGAGTAATAACCCAAAAAAACAAAAAAAAAAATCTAAAGCTCGATTATACCAGGAAGCGGGCAGAAGAGACTATGGATGACAGACTATACATAGATACATAAAACACAAGCAAGAAATTAAACAAAACCAACCAGGCACCGTAGGAAAGAAACTCGAAATCTAAAGAGTATTTCAGAGCGTCAAGCGAAGAGAAAAAGTAATTTTGGGGGTTAAAAAGAGCTAAGAGCGTCAGTAACGACACATGGTGGAATTCTAAGGGATTAAAAATAAAAACAAGTATCGTTGTTGATAATCTAAATTAAAGTTTGTTTTTTTTATGTTTTTCTTTAAGACTCATAAATTTTTTAATGAATTTTAAAACTTGCTTTTTGTAAGATTTTTTTTGTGTGTTTTAAAATTTAATGAAATGGAAATTAATCGTGGGGAAAGTATTATATCAAAAATGTTTATAGACTAAAAATTACAATCATAACTCAATAGAATTTTTATAGAGTTGAACTTCGCTCAAATCAGTAATTTGTAATTAATGGAACTCAATGATAAGCCTATTTATGAGCATTTGCAATCTTTAAATATTAGATTTGTTCCCATTAGTTCTGAGCCTCTCATCTAACTAGATTTTCAGTTTAAAATAAATGTAATTTTGTTTAGGACACTAAATTATCCTGTATGAAGCCAATGCTCGTTTGTTTCAGTTTTTTCGAAGTATCGAGTAAAATTTATTACGATAATTTGTAACTAAAATAACTATGCGCTTGAAAAACATTAAAATTTTTAACTTTTTATTCATACAAAAATACAAAAGTTTAATTTTGGCTCTGCATTTTAAGTTTCTTAAACGACAACAAAAGATAATTTGTCTGTAAAACGGGTCATATTTTAAAACTGCTATCGCTTTGAAAGCCCATCCTTCATATCATTGCTTTGCAATTGCGCTTCAGTGACAGCAAGTGAATCTAAACCAGCAATAATTAAATCATCCTTTTCGATGCGGCCTTCATGAGCACGTATTTGCAAACTATGAAAATTTAATTTAAAAATATAGTTCTTAGTTGTTATTACCAAATATATTACCGATTGGCATTGTGGTTTACATTCCAAAGCAGTGGTAAAAATTTTGGTTTCATTGTTTGCAAAAAATGTTCACGCCAAAGTTTTTCCAATTCAATAAGACCACCAAGTTCAGTTTGAAATTTTTGTACAACTTTTTCTCCATGTTGACAATAGTTTTCGTTATCTAAACTGTTGGGAACATGAATATATACAACGTATTAAAGAAAACCGTTAAATGGAACGTACGTTGTCTCAATATTTGCAGCTTCCTCTAAAATATCTGATGTCAGCTCACTTTCATTTGGATAGTGGTTATATACTAATTGTCTTAAATGTTCTTTCCTTTCTGTTGGAATCTTATCCCCATTTTGCAAAAGAGCTCTAGCTGCAGATCTCAATTGTCTTAAAAGAAAATTATATGATATTAAAATCACAATTGAAAAAATAAATATACAACTTTAATTGGGGAGCCTCCATGCATTTATTTGCTCCTTCTTTATTTGCCAAAGGAGCATCACACATCTGACTTAATTTTGTACGAATTTTTAAGTCGGAAATATTACTTAGTTGATGGCAGTGAGGACATAGTAAAAGAACATCATGTGAAGTGTGCGATTTCATAACAACTTAGAAAAGCTGAGTTAAAAAATGAAATAAACAAGAAAAATTGCGATAAAAACCTGGAAAGTGTTTTCTATATTCGCGGGGAACAACATTTTTGCGTATATAAGCTTCACGCCATCCACAAACAACACATTGATTTTCCTTCGGCGTCTGATAGTAGCGACCAACTTCGCCGACAGCACGACCAGCTGGTTCAAAATTTAGTCGAACCGTGAAAGGATCTTCTTTTACGTGATCCCCCAACTTTTGATGCAAGTACCATTGAGCTTTTTTGCGATCGATGGTGCAAAGCAGTTCACCGTCGGGTGCTTCTAATAGGCAGTTGTCGTACTGTACCCTTGATCGTGTGAATATTCCACGCGACTGTGATTTTTTTGTTGCCCAATTGCGACAAAATATTTTGTCAACATTGTCAGCAGTTGCTAAAATTTTATTCGGAGTAATATTGTTTATAAATCCCTCCTTAAAACGAACATCAAAAAAGGGTTCCAAACGTGTCCTTACACTTCCAAAATCACTCATTTGCCAAAAGTTTCTGTAATGACAGAGTTGTTTACTACAACAGAAAAGTACTATTTTTTATATTAATCTAACTTGGGTTCAAGCGCCTTCGCCAGTTCGTAAAAAATTTCAACAGCAACTAAAGCATCGTTAGCCGCGTATTGCAGTTGTTGATCATTTAGTTCTTTTGCCTCCCAATTAGAGCACACTAATCGCCAATTCTTGTCCAATTGTACATTCAAAATAACTTTAGACAATTTTGCTAAGCCTTCTGCCTTATGTCCGGTCATGGCAGCTAAAAATCGCAAATCAAAGGTGCTGGCAACACCTACGCCGAAGTCATGTGCTAATTTTTGAGCATCATCTTGGGGCGCGACACCCACCTTTATTACTTCATCATCTTCAAGCAGCTCTCGTAAGCTCTTTGGAATTTGCTGTAGACAACAAAGACGAAACAATGCACAGAGACCTTGATGTGAGGAAAGCTGTAGTAATGCGGTTGAACGGCGAGTTCCACCCACTGTCACCCACTCACAATCAAAGCCAAGTACCTTGTTTTCGCTGCAATGTCTAGGGAATAGTAGGAATAGTATAATGATCACGTATTTTGTTCAAAAATAGCTAAATTTTACTTTTTTAACGTTGACACAACATTCTGACATTCATCGGCAGTTTCCACCACTTTAATTTTTTTGTGACGAAGTGGATTCCGGTAGTCTAGTGCGTATCGAAGGCTTTCCAAAATTCTTGCCCTGTGACGTACTATGACACAAATGATGCCTACACCGGCTGCAGTAAGCAGAGCAGTCTGCATATTTAGCAATTTTCGTTTGTTGTCTTCCATTTCATGATTTGTTTATAACTAAATGATTTGAGTCTAATTGTTATTCTGATAAAATTCTGCAATCAACATAATTTACAATTTGATAATTAAAATGTGTTTTTGTTTTTAATGTTTAGTCAGCTGGGGGAAAATTGTGTACTAACGATTTTTAGAAACATCGTTAACATCGACAGTTTTTAGTGACTTTTATTTTTGCTTTCACTAAAGCCTAAACAAAAATAGAACTAACGAGACGATACCAACAAACGAACGTTTTCGCTCGCTACGTCTGCTTTGACATTTAACCTAAGAGCTAAACAGAATTGGGACGGAATCGGAAGAGCTAAACAGAATTGGGACGTGCAATATCGTCCACATTTTTCCTATACATTTGTAGCAAAATTTATCGCAGAGAAATAGAACAGATTCCATTTTTTGGAATAGATAAATGCAAAAAATTTGATTCTTTTATCACTTGAGTAATTTTTCGTTGAGCATATTTTGCATTATTTAAGCCTAAGCCAGCCATCAAAACGAGACCTGCCAACCTGCTCTACCATTTTCCGATTAACGTCAAATTAAAAAAAAAGTCTTGATCTCTAAAGTATTTATCTGAACTAGTTTTCAGAAAAATTAACGATTGTTGAAATAGTGGTTAAAAACTACATATTAAACTCCTAACATTTACTGACAGAGGTGTCAATCCTAAATGAAATCTTAGACATAACAATGAAATTAAATGGTAATGTGTATTGATTCAAATTTATTTTCTTAATAGAAATGCAACGGCTTTTAATATTGCTTATACATCTAATTTGGTACATAAAAATATTTTACAAATTACATAAATGTACAATATGTGATTCGTTTTTATTGTAATAATTATTTTTGGAATAAGTAATGCAGCTTGTTGATGATCAATTTTATTTAACTTACAAAAAAAATAAAGATTTTTATTTATATTAATTTTAGTTAAAACTCAGTTTGTAGGTATTTTTGTTGCTGCATAATGTTGATGTAGCCCCGTAAGAAAAAATAAGCATAATAAAATTAAATTAAATCGATTAATTAAATTTGATTTTGAAATATATCAAGCAAGTTTTTTTATACATAGCTTTTATTTACGTATTTGCATTTAAAGTTTGTTTCAAAAAATTAGTTCTGATCATTGATATTATTTTAACTTTGTTTAATCTTTGGCTAAAAATAGGACATTGTTTTGTTATATACTATTAATTTATTTTAATAATACTATTTATCAGGTTATTATTCGAATATTCATTCAATAACTATTTTTAAATCTTGTGTTGAGCTCAATATCACTTGATGTTTCTTCAGCTCATCAATAAAGATTAGATTAAAAAAAAAAAAAAAGAATGTTGCTGTGACTTACATTAGTCGGCTATTTATATGGAAATGTCTATAAAATTTTAAATATTTATTAAGACCTATTTTGTGAATAATTAGTTAATTTCGATATCCGTTTCTCAGATTCCTAAAAACAAATTGTGTTAATAAATTTTTAATTTACATACAATTACTTGATTAAGCTTACATTAATATCGGCTATAAGTTATGAGAGAAACCACAATGCAGAAAATTTCAATCTGCAAAAGCCTAAGACGTAGTGAATTATTCGATAATTAAAAATCGCAACCTCTTACGCACCGTCGATTCACGAGGCAACGACATCGCCCACTTCTTAAGCGCGGTCAGTATTACCGAACTTACCACCAACATAGCACCAATTAGCGAATATCCTGTGGGAGTTTCACCAAAGAATATAATTTGCCAAACAAATGCAAAAACAATATCAGCACAGCGTGCAATAGCCACTGGTCCAGCCTGCTCCAGTTGCAGTGATAATGTCAACAAAATTTGTCCCAAAAAGGAAAAAAGACCCAAAATAACTACAAACCAACGGTCACGACCACATGCAGGCCAACAAATCGCTCCAATAGAAGTACAAACAATTAACGTATATATCAGTGCAAAAGCGCCAAAATTAGTCATTATCACTGAGAAATGTAGACCTTTAAGAGCACGCAGCAGTATATAAACATTGGCACCAAAGAGTGTTGAGGAAATGGCAGCAACTGGGCCCCAAATATCGTATTGCTTATCCAAATATTGCTCCGCTTTCAGTGTATCTGCAGATTCACCAAAGAAAAAGGGCGGCCGTGTTATTAGAACTACTCCAACGAGTGTCAATATGATTGTTATAATGTTAAAGAGGCTACAATGCTCTTTAAGGAAAACACGTGCAAATATCGCAACAAAAACTGGTGTGGAAAAAATTATGACGCTGGCATCAGCAAGCGGCATATGACGGAAGGCATAAAAGCTGAGCATCAGACCCGTGGTTCCCATAAAACAACGCAAAAGCAATATAATGCGCTTACCTTCTGGAAAGACGGGTTGCTTCGTGTAAATCACAATGGGAATAGCCGGTAACAGGACGCCAATAAATCTGTAATTTGTAATTGTTTAAAAGTTTCAGTTATGCATTAGCTAAAAACAAAGAAACAGCACTTAACCTAAATGACGCCAGCTCCATAGGATTAACATCAACTAATCCTTTGACAATGACCGAGCACAGTGAAAAGAATAACGATGACATTGTGGCAAGAATAATTCCAAGATAAGGACAATTTAGTTTTGCTTTTAAACGCGCGAGCCATTCTTTTGAAGTGTCTCCATGTCGCAGTCCATCAACAAATTGGTGCAGTTCTAGATTTTCAGCCATTCTTCAAGCTTTATGAATCACTCAATATTTTAAATATGTGGGTTGATTTTTCTGGTGGTCTGGAATTAATGAAAAAAAGTTTGGTTGTTCGTGAAAAAGTTAAAAGAAACAAACTCACTTTTTTAAGCGCCAACCACCCTTCTGTTGTGAGCTACAGGAAAAATCGATTTCAAATTAACGCATTCGGCACTGGGTTTTAATAATTTACCTAACGTTCTTTCGAAAAGTTCCCTTATCTTATGATACCCTCTCGATTTGCCACGTCGTCTTTACGCTGTTGAACATTTTTAAACTGAATTTAATAATTAAGGCAAATATTAGATTAAATTTTTACTTCCGCATCCTGTGCTGAGTTTTACGTCTGACAGCTAGTGTCAAATTATTTTACAGTTTGTTTTGACGACATTTGACGAACCAAAGCTGCCCTTAGCAAATTTGTTCCGTCTCGTGCGATTTCTTATGTGTCAAATCGCACCAAAAAATTGAATCTGTTCTATTTCTCTGCGATAAATTTTGCTAGTGTCAATTTTTTACAATAAACAAGGAAACTTTTCGTCAAAAGTTTCATTTATATCTCAGTGCTTTGGTCATATTTTACTTAAACCAATAAGCACAGCAAAAATAATCAAAAAATATTGTTGCAATTTTAATTCACATTCTAAAGTGGAGCCGAAAAGCATAACAATTTGCGTTTAACTTTATTGGTTGCTCAATCAAGTTAAAATATCACACAACCCAGATGTTTGTATGCGCGGACCCTTATGCCCAGCTGTTTCTTGTTTAATTTTTTCGCCGACAGTCGATATAAAAATTGTGTGTAAAGTGTTTTTGTTTGTTTAGTAAAAAATCCAGTAATTAAATTGTTTAAATTAATGGAATAAATATGTTTTATTTTCAAAAATATAAGAGATTTAAATATAACAAAGCCAAATAGATACTGCCAGACTAGTAGGTAATTGATTTCGATACTCCTGAAACGACTAGAAGAGGCTCTGCAAAAATACTCAATAAATTTTTGAATAACTTGAATGAAGTGGATTCACACCACGAATCCGATTACAACCGCTAGGCGACGAGCATATTGCTATATGTATGACTATATTGCTATAGTCATAAACAAAAAAAAAAAAAAACAAACATCAAAATCGAAGTACGCGAATACATCTGCCAAAATATTTAATTATTAATTTGTCAAGACAGAAACTACAGAACACTAAAAAAACAGTTTCTAAAGATTTCACATAAAATAAAAATTTGTCAGCGAAAACAACGGATCATAAACTTTTTTTTTGGCAAACTAAGTGAGGAAAAAGATTTATTTTCTTAACCTCGAATACATTTTTTACTGATCATATATTTTCAGTCCAAGATTCTTGTATCATACCTACAGAACTCAGAACTGGATAGTGGAAATTATACAATTTAGCCTGTAAGTTCAAAAACTCACATATTTTAATAAATTTATTTATTATACAAGTTATCAAATATTTATGAATTTGTTTTAGGACCTAAAAATAATCAGTGAAACTCCATAGACAGCAAGCATTAAAAGCAGAGTTCCAACTCAGAAATTTTTTTTTTGTAATTGGCACCTTTCAGCTTCACTTACAACTTCGAATTCTGTAATGCGTTCCTCTAAAGCTCACTACTCAAACTAAAAACCCAAATCTTGCAGCACTGCGTCTAATTCCGACTGTAGACTGGCGGCCTTTGCGCGAACCTGTGTTATTTCGTCCTGCAAATTGTCCACATTCGCTTGCAACAAAACGTTGCATTTTTTCATGGCTGAAAAACGAGACTCGTGCTTCTTCACGCGCGGTTCAAGGTTATTTTTCTTGTCCGCGTTCGTAGCATCCTAATGAGAACATAATATAGTTTAGAGATCTATTATCAACTAACCAACCCACCTCCGCTTCAGATTCACTTTCTGTATCTGGTTCACTTTCCTCTGATTCAGACTCTTCTGATTCCTCTTCGGATTCTTCCTCGCTCGCCTCTTCTTCGGCATCTTCATTTTCATTTTCGATTTCTTTTTCCTCATCCGCCTCTTCATTTTCCTCTTCTTCTTTCATAGATGCTGCCATTTTGTGCACTTCTTTTTCCAATTTCTTGAACTTTTTATTTTCCGCTCTGAAAAAATTTATATTTATTAAAAGATTATAAGCTTTTCGAAAGCCTATATATACTTCAGAATGACATGGTTTTTCTTCATTGCCTGCTTAAATGCATCCTTCTCTTTCTTGGATGCTTCTTGCTTTATTTTCAATTTCGCAAGTTTGCTTTTCAACACCTTGACTTCTTTAATCAGTCTGCGCTCGCGGCGTTCATTCTTCTTCTCCTCCGGCTCATCAGGATCGCTTTCGCTTAAGGGGAGGTCAAAATCTGGGGAACTATCACGCCCAGTGTGTGCATCACTAGGTCGCCTCGAATCGTTCAAAGATCCGCCACCCTGATTGGAGATTTGATAATATATGTAATAATGTTCTGTGCCATAAGCTCTTTATTTTTCATTCACTTTACTAAAAGCATGCAAAAATTTGTTATTTTATTAAATTTATTGGTTACCTTCTTATTAGTTTTGTTATAGTGCGGCGTTTCGTACTCCGAATCCATAGGATAATACGTGTTCAAATCGTTCGGATCTTCGTATGAATAGCAAAAACTAAATTGTGGTCTTTTGACTTTAGATGTCATATCACCCTGTTCTCAAAAGTTGTTTAGTGTTTTAAAAGGTTAGCAAAGCATTTTTAATTAGTACAGTTTAAGCTCAAGGCAGCTTTTTTTAATGCAAGTTACAAAGCAGCTTATTTTGCATTAGGAAGCTAATAAAATTTTACCCTTCACTAATTTGTCGAAAGAAGTATTTAAAAAGTGTTGTCAGTTGGTTTGTTTTTAATCGTTTAGCTACAGCGGATCTCTAAAACTCTGCAAAAAGTATGTATAAAAAAGTGTGTCCAAGGTAGTCTAGTGGTACGCAATCTTCAAGCCACATAAAGTATATGTGTATGTACAGAGCTTTCATTGCTACTCTATATGTATAGTAAATATTCACTAAAATTCTAAAAATGGATTCACTCTCAAACGAAAGGATTTTACGTCTATATACATATACACCAAGGCCCCACTTTGCGTCGCTAACGGGTTCCACCAGTAGAAACGCAAACTGAATTTTGACGCAAAGCGAACAACTTATATACACTAAAAATTTAAATTTTGATATTTGTTTATTCGTTTATAGTATAAACTTTATACACAAAATAATGGTATTATCGAATTTTGCGGGTCTTATATTTAATAAAAATTTGAAAACATTTTTGTTGTATGTTATTAAACAGTGCAACGGGAACAATTTTACCTTCCTTGAATAAATAATGAGAACCGTTTAAAAAAAAATATGTGAAAGTTTTTCTTAAAATTCTAGTTTAACATCATTTAAGACCACGAACGCACACATATAGATCGAACTAGTGTATGAAAGATGTATTAACCATTTAATTTTACATCAAAATGTCTCAGGTCATTATCACTAAAAATCGTTCATTTTATAGTTGTAGTTCGATAAATCATAAAACTCATTTTAAGTTAATTTTTCAAGCTTTGGATCAAATGCGACTGGCCAATTTCCAATAGAAACACAAAACTTTTTTGCAGATCTTATTTTTTACCCTCATTCTATTAGAAAATGCTTGTGAAGCGAAACAATTAACGCTTTTGCACATATGGGTGCTCTAGAATATATATGTATGTATGTATATAAAAAAGGAAAAATCGAGGGAAAAAATTATATCCATTTGTTTAAATAAATTGTAAAGTGAGAAAAACCAATCGAAGCTGAGGTTAATTGGAACAGTAAAATTTAAATAATTTCTAAATTCATAAAAAATGTGTATTTATCCATAACTTTAGCTAAAAGCGCTTTTTCGCAAAGCTGTTCAATTCAAATTTTTGAATTATTGTCTTAAACAGAAAACTGTATAATATATAAAAATCTTCGAAAAAATCGTAGAAACACTTGGCTATTCGCTTACAAACTCTTAAATTCTTTGCTCGATACAAATAAAACATCTTCCTTTAAAAATAACTTGCTGTCTGGCCTAGTAAATGGGAATTGTAAAACAATTTTATTTTCTTTTTATTAACCAGACTAATAGATTTTCAGTCGCTAAAGCTGGATTCGATGCTTGTCACATCAAGTTTAATAGAAAAAAATAATTACAGTGTTGATTTCGCAGTTTTTATGTATCTTGTACGACATATATGTTTTTGATTGCATGCAATATAATTTGGTCCCTATATAGGGACTTAAGTAGTCCAAAAACAATTTGTTCGGTACTTTTTATGTGCGGAACTGGAAATATGGAACAAGCTCAAAAAATAATTACAGTGTTGATTTCGCAGTTTTTATGTATCTTGTACGACATATATGTTTTTGATTGCATGCAATATAATTTGGTCCCTATATAGGGACTTAAGTAGTCCAAAAACAATTTGTTCGGTACTTTTTATGTGCGGAACTGGAAATATGGAACAAGCTCAAAAAAAAATTTTTGGTGTATTTTTTCATGAAAAATCCTAATTTTGACATCAACCCTTAATTTTATAGAACTTGAGGTTTATTTTTGACGAACTAATAGGTATGCTTCCGTGCGTTATTTAATTTTTGCTATAGCGTTTAAAACGTTCTTAAATGTAGGCTTTAATAATTTCTTACTGTATGACGCTGCAGTTGCGTGAACCATCGTTATTAGACCTACAGTATATATGTGCATATTAATGTGCCACTTTTTATATTCTGAACCAATTGAATTTCAAAAATCTTTTTTAAAAACACAGGCCTTTTGACAAATATCTGAGGTGAAAACTTTTCGAATCTGAATCTCTAAACCATTAAGCTGTAAATACGTTTATGATCGAACAGTTTAAAGATTTAATATTTTTGATTTTATGACTCCTGTCAAAGCACAAAGCATGTTTTTCTACATATAATTTTAACCATTTAGGACTTTTTTCTAGAACTAAACTATGCCAACAGCATTTGTTCTGTGTTATATTTTCTATACTTTCTTTTGAATTTTCTGAATATTCTCCTTATTGCCTGGATGGCGCTGCAAAGTAAAATTTAAATGTACGTTAAGCGTAAATAAAGCTATGTATTTTATTGAAATACCAGCTGACAACACTTTTGTATATCTATTAAAAACATGAAACGTAGAATTTTTACCTGCAAAGCTTGAGCCAATTTTCTTTCGAGCATCTGAATTTGTCTTCTTTGTTCTTCAATTTCACTCTTGGCCTCGTCCAGTATCTCCCCCGTGACGTGGTATTTTTTCTCAAGCTCCTTGCTTGTCTTACGTGCATCATCAGCTTCTTGCTTAAGTGAATTTATATATGCTTCCTCGCTGAACGGCGTTGCATCCATTGTAGCCACAATGACATTTGAACCGTATTCTAAATTCTTCTCTCGTGATTTCTCACGTGCAAGTTCTGCCTCAAGTGTAGCGATTTTTGTAAGTAATTTTTTGTTCTCCCTTTCCTGTGCCTCGCGATTTCGCAGCTCAAGTGCCAACATTTGTTTTGTACTTTGTAAGTCATCACGAATTTTGTCGATGTCGTCGAGCTCATCACCGCTGGCATCATCAATAGATAGTGCCGCCACAATACTACCAGTACGAGATCTATCGGTGACGTCCTCACCCAAACCTCTTTTGGCACCACCAGGAGCCTGTAAAGATAAAAAGTTAGAGTTTGATTCTTTATAACCGATATTAGCGAAAATTGTACTTCTCCTAGCATATTGACTTTCGATTGCGACTTTTGAAGTTGTTCCTCGATTGTCATTTGGCGTCTAAATTTTCTCAATCCATCTAAAACTGGTTTACTCCTATCGTTTGTTCGAGTAGGTTTCAGGCGTATGCCACCTTGAATTTGCTTAAGTAATATATTGTGCGAATTATCCTTCTCTGTTTCGTAAATGAACTTATCGTCAACTTTTGTCATAGACTTGCAGGTTAAAATCGGCTGGGATCTGCGCGTTATAGCAAAAATTGATTGTTAGAATTATTATTTAAGAAAATCAAAATTTTAAAACTGTTTTCTTGTCTTGTCTAGATGTTATTTTTTATTTTATTTACTTATTTATTGCAGTCTTTGAACAATTACTCTTACAGACTAGATCATTAAAAAATAAAAATATATACATATAAAATACATAACTTTCTAACAAATACAGGGTGTGTAAGGCAAATCTAGTAAAGGATTTTTGCACTTTTTCAAGCCTTGCCTTATGTGAGCACAAAAAGGGTTCCAGATGATATACGCATATTCCAACTTGGATCGGACCAGACTAGAAAATAGGGTTTCAAGAGTGTATGGATCATTAAAACACGATCCATTACGTTTAATAAACGCTAGCATGGCATAATCTATTGGAATGATAAAGTCAAGGTGGGAGCGAAATATAAGAATCAAACACTACACCCAGGTCTTTAAATTCACGGACTCTCGACAGAGGATAGTTAGTTAGAAACAGTTACTTAAAAATTAATAGCAGATAAAAATAAATATCACTCCATTCTCAAAGATAATTTCTCCAAATATAAAATAAAAAAGCACATGACCAATTGAAATAAAACAGGTAGTTTTTCTTCTGTGGCAAACATTTTTAAGAGCCAAGCCCAAACATTTTTCTATGACAATGCAACGAAAAATTTGCGTAAACTAAATTAAGAATTTTTGACAATATCGAACAAATAATACACTTATTCTTAGTATCAAAATCAAATAAATTAGAAGTTTTAAAAAAAAAATAAAATTAAAAATGAGAAAATTTTCCCTTACGGAAAAAGTTTGGAGTCGTTGCAATCAATAATAAACAACACCCATTGTAGTAATATCTGAAATAGCCCGGACAAATCAATTCATTTTTATCAACACATCTTTTACTATTTTTCAAACTATCAGATAGATTTTCGAAATTCGAATCCACTTCGGAAATATTCTGCCATTGTCAAACCAGTTAATCATGTATTCGTAGAAAAGTTACCAACTGAGCATGTTTACTTACTCATGCTTATTGTACCATCTTAGCCTACATCATTTTGCAATGAAACTGAGATATTGCCGAGTCCTTAAAAACGTTTAAACTTTTGTTGTCTCAATTACGGCTGGACAAACGAGCAGAAAGTGCCAAGCAGCTATTTCTAGCGTTCACATGATCAAACATTGACGTTGTCAAGCCGTATCGTTCAACATGAGAGATCATTTGAACTGCCCTGTTCAAACCTTAAAAACTTGCTACAACTTCGAGAGGAAACATCAAAGATGACAGTTTAAAACCTCATTTTAAAGAGAAAAGGAAGGTACTAAATGATGTGTTTATTAGAAATAAGCTGACAAATTTTAAATAATCTCGTAATCGTAGCTACTACAAGAAAAAGAACCTTTTTCACTAGTTATCATCGCACAAATTTTCAGTAAAAAAGGTGGCGTTTTCGAGAAAACGAATTTTTGTTATTTTAAAATAAAAAACAAAATTATGGAATGAAAGGGTTAATAAAAATTATTTTTTGTATAAATTGGTAAAGAATGTTGCGGTACGTCATGAAAGTTGTTATTTATACGAAAGGGCCTATAAATAGAGAACAGTTTCAGATTTTTAGAAAATTCCATTTGCAGCAACTAAAATTCAAAAATAAAAAAAATCGTTCGTATATTTTGTATGGAGAACAATATTAAGTCACTTTGAATTTTCTACGAAAACCTAAGGGCCTGGGCATTACACGATTTGAGATAAATTCAGGCTATATCAAATGTTTTGCAATATCTCAATAACATGTTGTCCAATTTTGGTAAAGCTTCTCAACCAAAAACAAAAAATTTATCGCACTTCTTTTCTCCTGATTTGAAAGGGACTATACCTTAGTGATATTAAAAATGATGTGCAATCAATAAAGTAAAGCAGGGACTGCGTAGTCAATTTTAGTTTATATTTTCGTTGAAATTTGCTTCCCAACACCAACAGTAATTTTTTGCTTACCTATCATTACATTTGACGTGTTTAAGTTTTCTGCCACTCTCTACCTCCTTCATCATTTCTGACCAATCTGGTCGTCTTCTTGGACGAGTTCTAAAATAAAAAGATAAATATTTATAGCGTAAAGTCAGTTAGAATTTACTGTTACTCACTTCAGCTTCTCTATGACAGCCTTTTTTGTAGACGAGAGTTCGTGCTTGTCTCCAGATGCACCGAATGGAGGTGGTGGTGGTGGTGGGGCTTTCGGGACCAAAGATGGCAATGGTGGTGGCGCAGGAACTGAAAATTGTTGAAAATTAAAAAGTGATCATTTACTTTCCTTCCTGACGTGCGACTAAAAGTATTGTTTGTAGGCTTGTTGTAGAAAAAAGGATAGAAGTGTAGTGTTACTGTAAGTAGCAGATAGTTAGTATAAGGAAGATTAAAAAATCGTACTAGAAAAATAGAATTTGTTTCTAAATACTATACATATTCTTGTTGCTGTGCTTCTTAAAAGTCGCAATTTGTAAATTGCAGTGAGTATAAACGGTATTCCCTCATATTCCGATGCATTTGGAATTTTAATTTGTCGTCTTTAGCAAAAAAGACACCTGGTTGGTATTCAGCGACCGAATTTCCTAATTTTGGGTCACCGAGTGTATGTTTACCTCACTACATCAGCTAACTACTCTTTTGATCTGGCGCCATCTGTTCCTCAAATTTTTTACTAAGGACTTTGCTTAGGTGCAGAAGGGTTCAATTTCTTGAGCCACCTCTAAATGTTGAATTCTTTTTCCGGCGCATTAACTAAGTTTTTGGGGAATAAGATAAGAAAATTAAGTTCAAAATAAAGATTCTTAGATCGATCCAGTATAAAGTGGATATTTACTGCTACCATATAGTCTATTGCTTTCGCTCTGGTGTTCATATATACATAAATGACTCAGCAGTCAACTTAATTTTTAATGCCTGAACAAAATCATAATAATCCAGTAGAAAGTATTAAAGAAGCAAATGCTCTTCTCCGTTTGGAGTCATAAACAAGTGTTTAAATAAATTATTTTTGACATTATTAAGAGAAGAGGAGAACTCAAGGTTTTGAATTTCTCGTTCTGCAACAACTTCAAGTCTGTCTTCAAACAAGCCTTTTATTTTGAATTAACTAAAGCCAGCAATTATATTCCGGGACTGAAGCTAGTATATATAAAGTGACATCTATACATCATTTTAAAGATTGGACTTGTCTAAACGAACCCTCTTCATTTTTATTGAAATCGGTTTACATATGTCAGTCTTATGCTATTTCGTTCATCATTCCAGTTCGTTCACGTGTTGAAATACGACCAGGTCATCACTGGTGTTTGTTACACGATAATGCATCGAGTTACACATTGTTCGTCAAGTTTTGGCACGAAATTGAGTCTGTGTTAATTCATTTAGCACCATATCACTTCGCACTATTCCCAAAAATGAAGTGGAAGCTTGCGTTTCCGATGACATTGAAACCATTAAACATCTTTAATATGCATCATGGAAGCAATACCACAAAATGAGCTCAAGAGGGCATGTGAATCACTATTAACTTACTAAAAAGTGCATTGAATCGGAAGAAAAATGTGTTGAATAAAAAAAAAGATATTTAAAAAAAAAAGTTTCTTTTCGTTTTTATAGCTTCAGTCCCGGAACAAAATAACCACACTGTGTATATATAACTAATACCAATTATTTTACAGCATAAAAAAGTACAAACTGAACTAAAAAAAGTACAAAAGAAGTACACAATGTATCGCACACATCATCAACAAAAAAATAATATTTTTTACTGTTTAAAACAAAGCGGTACAAAGAAGAACATTTGCTTGTACTTCGAGGTACGCAGTATTACGGCCCAAAAATTATTTTATATATAAAAATGTAAATAAGAGTACAAAATATATAGAGCTCGGAGTAAAATACAGTAATTCATTACGTCATTAAGATTACTCCAGGGATCTCTTCTTTTCCAATTGGAACGTTTGTGGGTGCAAACAAAATATGCAAATATCTAAGATAATGCAGTCAAAACAAATCTATTTCTCTGTAGTCGAAATGAAAATATGGTTTTACAATTTTACCCCTCACAAAATAACACACTAATTCTCCCATCTTTTTACGAATTTATGAACTGTATTTCGTTGCTTATTATAAATTCGTGGATTACTTTGATGTTAACTTAAATGCTGCAGCCACTTTGTTGTTACCGTTAAGTTGCTTATGGATCTGGTTTTGGTTTCATACTTTCTTTCATTTTGTTCTTCTTTTCTATATGTGAATCCTTTCCAACTCATCCCTTTACTCATTTCCTCGTTTTGAAAATATTTTCTAATTAAGTTCCGTTTTGTTTTATTTTGGCGCAATAGCTCAAGGTGCTCCAAAACTCCCGCTCTGTTGGCTACTGTGGCCCTGCATTATTTTTAAATATTTTTTATGACTTGACTTTTAGTGAAACAATTGCCTTTCGGCTTAAGGGGAGGATTTATTTTGGTTGCTAAAAGGAATTTTCTTAGTGTATTTGTGTTGAGTGCCATTTTTACGGATTGTTTTTATTTATTAAATATTTAATAGTATTTAAGTGATAAAATTCATATTTTTCGAAGCTCAAGGTAGCTTTGTTTATTTATAGGTACTGTCTATAAATCATTCTGTCTGATTTTCATATGTTACATAATTCATTTTTTTTGAAAATTTTTTTCTTGTGATTAGGTGTAACAATCGCCGTTTAATATTTTCTTCTAATCGACCAAAACTTTTTAACAAAAAAAAATCCTGTCCTGAATAACTTTTTTCAATGTTCTGTCCTGTATAGTACTCTGCTGAATACGCCTACACATATTCCCAAAATATTTTTCTTTCTCTACTCCTTTGCTTAATTTGAAGTCACACACAGTGTGACACTGGCAACGTCAGAGAGTTTTTCTCAAGCAGCTGACAGTTGTTTTAAAGAATCTGCTTTTTATTTTAATAAGAACCTATTGTTAACTCCCGTTTCCATATAAATTTACTCTCGCAAGAACCTCCTATTTTTGGTAAAAAGTTTTTAGCTGATTTTAACAACAGAAGGCAAAACGTCGGAAAATTTAACTGTCGCTTTTTTTGTTTTCACTTTTGCCGTGTGTTGTAAAATTTGTATTCTTATGTTTGTTAGGAAATTTCAAAAACTTTTTTGTTCGCTTTACGCTATTTGTTTGTTTTTCTCTAACGACTCTTTAACATCTTTCAATACATACAAAAATATATAGTACAACGTTATGTAAATTAAATGTAATATCATCCATTGTGAAGTACGTTATTATTTTTCACAAGAAATAATCTACTTTTCATACCGCTTGTAGGGTAAAACTGTAAACCAAAGGATTTAATTTCGACTCAATACTTAATAACATCAATATTTGCTTTGCAAGGCAAAGGTGTGGCAGTTCTATCAAATAAAACGTGAGTCGCACGTGAAATCCGATTTAATTGGAAATTCTTTTGTGCTTTTTATATGGAAATTTATCTTCATTCAACGTATTACTCGTTTTGTTAAAGGATCTAAGCAAAACCTTTCGTAAAAAAGAGGATTTCAATTCAATAATTTCTTACCTTTGGTAAGCCGATAATACGACATGTTATGAAAATTGCGAAGCTGTTATATTTAAATTATGCGCTTTGAACTTAATTGCAACACTTTGTGATATCGCAGAAAATTATGTTTTACAATAATTGGTTCAATTAAATAGCTTGTGCAAAAGTGGGATGAATACAGGCGAAAACGCATCCATCAACTCACTCCGAAATTTGGCAACGAAGAACCCTCAAAACTATTGTATACTTACAGTCGAATTTAAGGGTTTAAACGATTTTAACCGTATAAAATCGACCTATTTTTTGGAAATTTTTTACAAGTGTAAAGGAGTATAAAGGAATCAAAAAATGATAGAAAATGTTCTGCACTGTAACGGTCAAATCTTATCAAACGATTTTTTTTAGCAAAAGTCGGTTACAGCTACAATTCCGATTATCAAATATATTATTATTTAAGATATAATTAATTAAATTGAAAAAAAAAAAACTGAAAATGTTGCCGATTGCGTTCAAATTGAAGAGATCATACTGTAAAGAGTATTCTTTTAACCAAAAACTTGCAAACTAGTGTTCAGCGATCAAAAAGTCTTCTGAGTTCCAAGTTTCAGCTGGCTAAATTTTATTTTGAGCAGGGAAATAATTTAGCCCCAGTCAATTTGAGCACATTGTGCGGCTCTGTTTCACCAACATTCATTAACTAACTAAGAAGTCATATTAGAAAAGTGCGCAAATGAGTAAATTTCTTGTGATGTTCCTCCCTAACTTTGAAGTAAAAAAAAAACCTAAAAGAAGTTGATATTTTGGTTTAATGTTTGCAAAGTCAAAAATTTCCTCTACTTTTTTTCACTGTTTCCGCATGCCTTGTGGACTAGGGTGTTTATTTTCAAAGTTTTGGAGATGGATTTTTTTTTTTTTGCCTATATTTTAGCTTAAGGAATAAAAATAGTTGACTCAATATTTGAGTTTCCTATCACAAACCTGTAAACGGCGCGGACAGAGTTTATGTCCGACTTCGTTGAAATTTTACGAAAAAAACGACTTGCTAAAACGTAGAAAAAGGGTTTTAGGTATTTTATTTGTATGGGAGATGTCAAACTACATCCACGTTTTTCATGTAGCTGAAAATGCGGACAAAACACATCCAAAGGGAAGTTTTATTTTTTTTTTTAAATTTGCGGACATATTAGCCTATGTTTTAGCATTGGATCCGAAGGAAACACTCCCAAAATTTTAGCTTTCCAGGTAATACCTGTGAACGGCGCAATCAGTTTGTTTCCTATTACAATTCAAACATATTTTCCAAAGTTATGGCGGGAATTTCGATTTGAATGCAGATACATTATTAGGATTGCACGAAAATTACATTACAATAGAAAAACAAAAAAAAATTTTATGTCGAATTTTATGATGAAAAAGCATTGTGGGCATTTCGATATGAAAGCACATGCATTCTTGGGATTGATTGAGGAATAACATATAAGAAAATAAAAAAAAACACATTTAAATCTTTTTAATTTTTTTTTATAAAGTTAACTATAGGTAGTATTCATTAACAAAAATTATGAAATGATTTTTTACCCTATGTCCTAAAGTTTTTGAGATATTTCGCTTCAAAAATGTTCAAAAACGTCAAAAAAAAAACAAAGTGTGCAGTTATTAAAAGAATAACCGATATGTATGTATGTATATTGCAATACTTTATTGAATTTCAGGGCTATACGCTAAATTTGGTTTCAAAGCTGTCAAAACTCTTGAAGACAGACTACTTCGATCAAATAATCTGTGAGGTACTCAAGTTCCTTTAATAAGCTGTAATGTCTGTGTTTGAAATTTCATTTAGATATTTATTAATTCAAGTAAAATTTGTGTCCTATAATTATTAAAAAAAAAAAAATACATAATACGCGAACAATAACATAACTTTTATTTGATTCAATAAACTTCTTTAGATTCTTTGTTGTCTTTGGCGCCAAATAAGATCCACATGTTTGTAACATGTTCCACCCACTTTATTTTTTCTTTTCGTTTCTTATGAATTTTTCATTGAAATCTATTTATGTTCTTTTATCTTTGATTCACATTTGCAAAAACAACTATTTTTCAAAATTTTAGACTTTCTCTACAAAGGCAAAAACCATTTTTAGCTGCAAATTAATACATACTTAGTTTTTAGTTTTTTTTTAAAGAAATACTTCCTCCAGGGACATTGAACTATATATATTTATTTACTATATGTATATTGGATTGATATTTGAAAGTAGCCAAAAATGACTGTACATCTGTTATTAAATGAAATATCAATATTTATAATCGGTAGAAAAGCCCTAACTCATATTTTTGATATTTCACAGGAGGCGAAAAAAAATTAAAACCTCAAATAATGAAGTTTTTTAAATGAGATTCCCAAAATTTTTAGTGGGTCAGTTATGAGAGGTTATGGCGTAAACTTTAAATGCGAAAAATTCCCCAAATGTCATTTCAATCAATGATTTTTTGACTTTTGAACATTTGCACCAAACATTGGCTTACTCGACATATATTAAAAACGGCAGCACTTATATTAAGTTTTGAATATCATAATTATAGCCAATGTGATTATCTATAATATGACGTCATCATTTTCGACGTTACAGAATAATGGACATAAATGTAAACATGGATTTGCCCCTTCTATTCTTTTCGTTATATACTCGTATTACTGGGAGATTAGGGAAGAGACTTTGCATGCGTTTTTTAGCTTAGACTCTTACTTAACTAACGATACCAATGTCGATAAAATCTAGCGGGGGGTTATTGATTTATCGACAAAAAAGTCGATTTCGAGAAAAAAAATGAGCTAGGGCCTTTCTAGCCGAGAGCGACGTACTGTATAATTATAACTTTTTAAAAGGCTGAATTATAAACTGCGAAAATTAAGAATAGAGTATCTATGAAAAGAGCTGAATCATGATACATTAATACAATTAGATTTGTGCGCCCTTCAAGATTTATATTTTCCAAAGTTATGTCGCGAATTTCGATTTGAAAGCAAATACATTCTTACGATTGATCAGAGAATAACAGAACAAAAATCAAAAATAGAAAGATGTGCCAAAGATATTGTGAGAATTATTTTAAAACAAAAGCAAAATTAATGCTTAAAAAAGATTTTTTAAAGTAAATTATCTATTCTTTTTTTTTATAAATTTAAACCATTTTTAAACAAAATATATTTTGAGTTTTTTTTATTCTATTCCAAATAGTTTTTGCGAAAAATTTCCATTTCCTAAAAAAAAGAAATCGTGCAGCCATTTAAAGAATGACTGATACAAGCATTGATTATTGCTAAAAAAAATGAAAAGCAACTGCAGGAGTGCTCCAAAAATTAACTTATAAGTGACAATGAATCTGAACTCACTGTAATGCGATTATAATGATGACAGGCAGTAGCGCTTTTAATTTTCATTGCTTCTATATTTTGCTTTTCATGTTAAGGTTGAATTATTATTAAAAATACCATTTTTGTTTGCTTTCCTTGAAAAATGCACAGAATTGTTTTATTTTTATTTGCAATTTCTATAGTTTCAGATAAAGTTGTTAATTAAAAATTATTGAATTATTCCGCTGCAATTAAGGCCGCCAGTTTGGTCAATAATAATCATTTCAATGAGGATTTAAGCCAAACTTTATTCTTTTGTATAATTAAATGGTTATTAATTAATACGTATAAATTCTTTATTTTCAGACATTCATTGACAAATATCTGGTAAGTTTATTTTAACGTAAATACAGCGTGGGCCATCTAGTGGTTTCTTTTTAAATCGTGAGGTGATTTGACACTGACACTGACTACGCTTGAACATCGTTGGAAAATATGGGAAGATTATTTCCTATAATGCCCAAACAGTGCGTATTTTGAACAGAAAAATCAATTTTTCATCTGACAGGATGCGCTACTGCAAAGCTAGCTGAGGCAGCCATATGAATGAAGTCGTGTTCTATAAAACGAGAATGTTTGCTCTTTCCAATTAAGCCATAATATATGCAAAAAATTAATGTGTGTTCATTTTACTGCACTTTTAAAAATAATCTTCTATTTGGCTCACACTTTATTTTGATCATAATATCATGCAAAGTTACTATATATCTCTAAACTACTCAACTTTTTGCAAAAGTTCGCGTACATTGAACATTTATTTTGTAATATCTAAAATAATTGTGACTTTTCTCAACGGATTTGGACTACTCAGTATACAGACATGGCGAACTTTTTTTCAAACTTTTAAAAAGAGTAAAATACAATATATAATTGGTGAAATAATTCAAAAATAATTTTTCTGAAAACTTACTTACGATTAACTGAAGTCAATTTTATTCCGAATATGCTAAAATTTCAATTAAATCGGCAAGAAGCTTTTGTTAATAAAGTAATTTAAAGTTTAGTTTTGCAATAAACTTGTTAAAAAAAATTCGATACACCTTCGAACAAATATGCGGCAGGTTAACTAGCATTTGTTAACTTAAATTCAGTATAAGCAATTTAATTGTTTTCACTATATAGTTATACATATATGTATATTATATCTCTACTTTTCGAGCAAACCCACAAATACTTGAAAAGTATTGATGAGTGCATGAGGTCTAATTTTTTGCCTATAAGAAAGAATTTTCGATACCGTTTAATTAAAATTGGCACTCGTTTTTAAATGATTTTTTCACATGTGAGCACATGCTACACCATCATGAATTTTTTAATATTACTTTTGTATAAAGATAGTTGCATAAAAAACTCTTTTTTTGGTACAATCAGTATTAGCTTGTGTAAAGCAAAAATGGCAGAAATGGCAAAAACGCCTAACTTTATTAGAAGAAAAGAAAAAAAATCTTAAACCATGAATAAAAAAGACTCAACCGCATAAAAACGGATTCCATATTTTATTAATCGGTTCTAAAAATGTTCCAAAAATAACATATTTTTTAACAGTGTTACACCAAAAATGAGACTTGTTGTCTAAATGTTTGTTATAACTTCAGAAAAAAATAATTGAATTACTTACTTTATTAAAAAAAGTATCTCCGAAATAAATACATGGGAACTTATTAAACGTAAAAAAAGTATTTCACTTTTTATAATACATCATATTTCTTTGAAACAGCAACACCTTCGTGCGACATTACATTTACATTTAAATTGTGAACTTCTCTGAAGACAAATTTTCAATGGTATTTCATGATTTCAAGTTTATAATGTACTGCCTCTTACTATTTGCCTATAAGTTTTAGCGTCTTGATTTGATTTAAAACTTCTAGCTCCTGTCGTTCACAACAACATACAGCGGCATAGACGACAATAATGAACAAATGCAACCAACTGCTGTCACCGCTGTATGAATGTTGATGCGTCAGTGTCGGTCGTCTTCATTTTTGTTTTGACGCGCAGATTTCGTCAAATGTTAGTTGGTATTATTGTACGTAGGAATTATAATTTTTAACATTAAATTCGTACACTGTTTTGGTGTACTTTAACGCTGCATCTGACATTTGTATTCAGCCTCTATCTCTTCATTTTTTTGTCAAATTATTTTTTTTGCTGTAATCTTTCTGTTACGCTGTCTCATGATGTGTGAATTTTATTATTTCTCTTAAGGTTTTATATGAATATTATTTTTATATTTAAAAATAACCACGGTTTATATTTGGCGTTAAAATTAAAAAATTCGAATATGAAATATATATTTTTGCACTCTATATTTAATACTTATAGAATATTTTTTTTGTCTTAAATAAAATCAAAATTGAAAAAAAGTAATTCACAAAAGAATATTATGAATTTGAAACTCTTCTTTGCTCAGTAATTGGGATTATATTCGATGTGATTTGCGTCTACTTCTTAACAAATACGCTCCAGCGTGTGAACTGTACTAACGACGACATACATATATATGACTCCTGGCACTATCTGATTTTTAACAAATGGGCACTGAGCTTAACACACAGGCAAGGTCAGTAGGGCTCAAGATAAATTAACTACAAAAATAAACCAAAATTCTTAACATTACCGAAAGGCAAAGCGAAAATGGCACGCATAAAACAGTTGACAATTTTACTTCTTTCGGTAGCTAAGTACCCACTGGCGGCGGCACTGATGCCGACATTGCCCGCTGAATTATAAGAGCCAGAGCTGCTCTTGGTATGATGCTTACTGTGGCTCAACAGCAATCCGAGCGAAGTATAAAATTTAAATGGTTCACGTCTAATGAGACCTAACACTCACTGAAAATTGTCAATAGTCTGAAAGTTTCTTGGATATTTTCCCCGTAAAAAAATTTGATATATTTTTCGTTGAATTTTTTCTCTGAACAATCTATAATTTTTTTAATTTTTCTTATTTTTGAAAATCCGAATTTTTGATTTTTTTTACTTGTCATTGATTTTTAGATTATTCGAAAATACCACTTAGCGGATTGTTGATTGATTTCATTTATTAGATTTTTGAATTTTTTATTCAAAAATCGAACTCACATAACACACACATATCTCTTAGAAAATATTAAAAAAAACTTATTTTTGCTGATTACAAGATTTACCGAAATCGCCAATTACTATTCCAAAATCAAACCGACCGTCTTCCGATTTCTTCACCCACAAGCTAGAAAATTTTATTATTACCTACATACGTTTTTATCTAGTAAAAATCTTGAGTCTAAAGGTTAATATCTATTGAGCAAACCAGTGGCAAACTGAATGTTGTTAATAAAAGCTTCAGAAAAATATTTTAAAACAACTGTTTATATAATTTTGGCAGAGTTAAAATAGGCTGTTTTACCATACCTTATTATGAGCAATTATAATGCAATTTTAGTATGCTGCTTTACTGATAATTTTTATATGCAATCGTGACTGATTCTCGACAAAGATACAGACATCAGAAGTTGCGGTTATAACTTTCCTATTGGTAGGAAATCTTTGAACTGACTTTATTAAAGTGATCATTGAAGTATGTATACATGCATATGCTATAAAATTGTCACATAAATATTTACAATCAATCTGCAATTTTAAAATTTTAAGCAAAATTTATTGGAATAAAATGGTCAAAATTTTGGAATTTTATTATAACTTTAGTACCGGAAATGTTTTACTGGAATAAAAAATTGAGCAGAAATGAAACTTTGGGAATGCGTGTATGAAAGCAATGTTACGAATGACAGTGTTATTTTTATTTAGAAAAATATCGAATTTGCCTGCCAAAAGATCAGTTAAAATATCACCGTTTTAAGCATCATGTTAAATACAATACTCTCAGTGACGTCACAAACCTTGGGGAGGGGGCAGGCGAGAAATATAATTCCACCACCATTAGATGGTTTTATTGAATTGATGTATTGAATAATAACTAGTATCAGATCCTTGGGGGAGGGGGGAAATGCCCTCCCCAGCCCTACCGAATTGACGCCACTGTGTACTCTTTGCCTCAATCAATTACTTATCTCTGTAATAAATAGCTTATTTGGCTTCTTATACAATGCTATGTCATAATAACGCATGGTAATAAATAAATGTGCTAAGAAATATTTATAATTTTAGGTATATGAACAGTTTTAATCTTATTCTTACAAGGGAACAATATGCATTGGTAAATCAATATTATTGAAAAAAAAAAAAATCGTTCAAAGAAACCATGACTTCACTTTTAGCGTATTTTTAATTAATTTTTTAATACAAAAAATAAGCCTTGAGCTATTGAACGCCACATTCTCGTTGTTATATAAAGCTTTGAGAGGTTTATACTTAAAAATGAATATGGCCCAAGTTTGGCGGCGTATCTAGGTCTAGGAATCAATTTGCTCTATATATACGAAACATATCAAAATATATAAATATCGATTTAGCCTATCGTCAGTTTAGATAAATTTTGCATATTTTAATTTTTTTTTAGCTGAAAACATATTATTAATTGTAGTAATTGTAGCATTTAAGAAAATTAAGAAGCATTTATTTACAGCAGTTATTCTACAGTTATCTTCCTGTTTAGGCCAACGAGTAAAGCATTACTGTTGGTTAAAAACTTGCATTCAGTTTTCCCTTAGCACTGAAAATCATATGAGCATAATGGGGAACGAACTCACCATTTGATTTACTAATCGAAGGGGTTTTCCGCAAGGTTTTTGTTTTAAATTCAGGCTTTGGTTCCTCTTTGGGTTCTTTAATGAGCTCATCAACTTTAGGGACCTTTTTTAGGGCGGGTCGTATTTTCAGGACATTGTCAGTGCTTTTAGCGGGCAATGGTTTCTCTTCGCGTTTTACATGACGCAGCTTCGGTTTTTCTAGCTTAAAGCGTAATCTACGTTCGCGTTCTTCTTCAGTTTCGCCTTCGACAACTTCATCGTCATCTTCAATTTTTTTCATTGACTTGTCACGTTTGACCACTACCGGACGCAATTTGGGTTTCTCGATTGAAAAACGGCGTTTTAACTCACTTTCTTCTTCTTCCTTTTTAGGTTGTGGTTGTTGTGGTTTTCGCAATGGTTGCTTGACCACAATCGGCTGCTCGTCTTCGTCGTCGGTTTCTTCCTCTTCGGACTCTTCCTCAGTTTCTTCTTCGGTTTCCTCCTCAGTTTCGTCTTCATCGGACTCTTCCTCCTCCTCCTCAGATGAAGATGGTGAAGGCTCCTTTTTCTTAACTGCTGCATTTTTTGCAGTAGTATTCATTGTAGTTTTTGTTGCTGGAGCTGGTGTTGCGACCACTTTTTTGATAGGTTCTGGTGTCACCTTCTTTACCGGCGCAACTGTTTTTTTAGCTGGCTCAACGACTTTTTTTGCTGGTTCAACAATTTTTTTTGGTGGTTCAACAACTTTTTTTGTTGGTTCAGCAGCTTTCTTTGCTGGTTCAATTTTTTTTGTTTCGCTAAGTTTCTTGGCGGCTGCCGCAGGCTCTGTAGCTTTGGTGGATCCTAAGGTCGCCGTTGCCGTTGGTTTCTTCAAAGCAGACTGCGCAGCTGTTGTGGGTTTTTCGCCATTTTCTTTTTCGGTGGCAGTCTTCTTGGCCCAAGGAACTGAAGTTTTTACAGTTGATTTTACTGGTGTGGCAGTGCCGTCCTCTTTAACCCATGGTGGACGGAAGGTAGTACGTCCACCGCCACCAGGGCCGCTATTGGAAGTTGCAGCAGAGCTGGCGCCCTTCGGAGCAACAAAAGGCATAGTTCTTTATACGTGTGGTTTCACGTTTTATTTCAATTCACTGGCTTTTTTTATCTATATTTTGAATTCTTTAATTAATACGGTTTTTTATTTGATTTTTATCTTAAAACATTTTTACTGTTTATTTTTGTGCTCGAAAGTTATTTTGTTTTATTTGTTTCTTTTGTTTTGTAAGCTTTTTTCCTTTGCAATTCTTGCTATAAAATATTTTTATTAAAAAAATTCAGTTTTCACTTTTCTGTATTTGTTTTTTTTTTTGGTGAGAATACATACATCCGTTTCTATTTTCAACGGTCTCACTCATTCTTATGTACATTCACGTATGCATGTGGTACACTGAGAAAAATATTTGTATGTGAAAGTTTTATACTTTGAGATACAAGACTGTGAAAATCGTTTCTTGATGTAATGTGCAGTTTTTAGTGTATATTGTAAAAAAAATATCAGAAAAGAGGTTTAATACGAAAGACCTGTGATATTATATGCCATAATTGAAGATGAGCCAAACAGTTTTTTTAAAAATGGGATGACGTTACTTCAAATTTCTATCCCTGAAAAGAGCTTTTGTGGAACAAACTGAGAACAAAATTATATTTGGCATACAAAAGTTCGGCTGTTGATAACGTTTGCTTCTTGTAGTGCTGTGCTATCTTTACACATAAATTAGAGCACTCGGGATAAAATAAAAATCTAGTGAGCTATTTGAGTTCAAACATAAATTATCAATTTGCAATTCCAACATTTATCTCAAGTTTTATTTTTTCTCAGTGTACGCGCATACAAAATTCCACTGTTTCAGTTTCTGCTGCCTGGTATCATGTATGAAAAAAAAACGAAAATATTTTTAAGCATAAAGCAACAATAGGCAGTGGAAACATCAGCCGCCTCTTTTCACTTGCGCTATTTCGCGTTTTCGTATCACGGCGGAAAATTCGTATTACGGAATTCGTTGGCATCCGTTACAGGAGAACAACAGCTGTTGCAGTTTCGTTAAAAATTCGTTATATTTCTTTTGCCTTGTTGTTGTGTTTTTTTTAGCGATTCTATGGACTGAGCACTTTTCGTGTGCTCTCATGGTAGCGGTGACGTTGGCCATATTGAAAATAAGCTATCATAGCAGCGGGAAATTGTGGTAAGTCAGCCGCCGCAATGAACGATATATACAAATTTAAGGTGTGACTACTAAATTGAGCAGAAAATAAATGCGTTTCTGTTTCTTTGCATTATTTTTCTATCGTGAAAAATTATGGCAACCTTAAAAAAAACAATATAAGCTAATTCTTGTTCCTAACATGTTTTCTTCTCAATTCATTGGTATCAGTAAGGAAGTGATCATGGATCGTTTGTTTTATGTAAAAAAAATTATCAAACCTTTTTCATTCTATTCAATGCCGATCCAACTTTTTATATAAGACTCTTTAACCTCACTGATTTAGAACCTATGCCCAAACCAAACAACGCTGCACAAATAGTGGGTGGGATTGGCGCGTTGAACTTGTGTTGCACCTCCAAAGGAAGTCAAAACTTGAAATTATCCAGATAGCAGTGGCTTAGTCATAGGGTATCATGTTGATATGTATATGTATGTATATTCCCTTGGACAAAGTATGTATTAATTAAATGAAACTAATAATATATAAATTTATACATAAATCTATTAATTTTTCCTTCTGCCCATCTCCAAAAGTCAGGCAATCCAGTATCATCTGTTTGAATTTGTAAAAAGTAAATCTTAAGAAGATTTTCGAAAAAATAATCAAATGTTAACAAAAAAAAAAAACCAGCCATCAGAAGCTGTTTTAAACGTCCTCAAAGTGCTGTTGAGCTTGAGCCAAAAGAAGAAAAAAAGAAAAAAAAAATTGGAACTAAAGGATTTAAATATTCAAACTTAAGGACTCACACTTTTTTTCCTACTAATTTGGATGGTAATAGGTGATTCTTTTTAGAAAGCATTTTATTCAATCTAGAGCAGTCATTGGCATTCTGCTACACATGGGTAGAAGAGCTAACTTTCTTGTATACGTATACAACAAGGGTGAAAGAGAAAGTAGTATTGCTTTGCCGACCCCTGCTCTAGAGTGTCCCGTGTTGAACTAAAAAAAATCTAACCCCTCTTCTCAAAACCCTATCTACGCCGCTGCCGGGGAGTTTTCCAACGAAATGTAGTGAAACTATGTACAAAAATACAAAGTGTTAAGGGCATTACACAAGGGAAAAGTGATTTTGCGGCGTGTAATTGGAGAGCTGAATTAATATCAGATTTGCCGAATTGACTTCAGTTTTTGGAATGATATGTCAAGAACTGAATTTTTAGCAATCTTGATGCTTTTATATATTTAGGGATAAACATTTTTTTCATATCACTTTGACTACATCGCAGTATGTAACCAGACTAACTCCATAAAACCCATTTAAAATCGTCACCGTACGTCGACGATTCCAAAAGTTAGAAATGTTTTAAAACTTGCCACATAAGCTTTCAGAAATTACTAAATTCGAGTTTTACAACAAATATAGAGTATTTTTTTTTCAACTACGATGTTGTTAAGTTTTAATGGCAGTACCATGACCATAAATATAAAAAATTAAAAAAGTATCCCGATATACATTTGGGGCGTCCTCATTTTCAATGACATTACTCGTGCAATTAAATTGGCTATCGTAAATCTTTCTTCACTTTCAATAATTTTTCAAATTCATTTTGTCTACTTTATTAGCAAATATTTATTCTATATACATACATTCTTTATCTCAAGATTTTTAATTTTCGCGTATATTATATTTTTCCAAAGAAAAGTCTCTTAAAATAGCGTAAAAGCTGACAGTTTGAATCTGATGCGGGAAACATTTAAAAATAGAGTTTATATGTAATTTTTTGCTTTTGTTTTTTTTTGCACTTCTTTCAACGCATTCGCCATTTGCTAGTAAAATTTGTGCTTGATGATACGGATACATTCAATAAAACAAAATAAAAATCAAAGATTTCTACGTGGGTGTATTATTTTTGAGCAAATAAAATTTCTAAAACTAAGAAATTTTTTTTCAATTTTAATTTCTTAGGTTCAAAACACAATTTGAGTTTATGATGTTATTTATGTGTGACGTCTGATGGCCAGACCAAGAACATTCTTTGTGTTTCATATTTTTTCAAAACCAAACAGAATTATAACAAAATTAGTAAATCATTTTGCCATTTTCGTGAACCGAGTCTTAGTTGTATTTTGCATTTTAAGGGAATTGCCAGATTAGGATTAGGATTTTTTATTTTACTGCTCGCAAAAACTTATCGAACAATTTGGCATTTATTTTCTATTTTTTCCATCAAATACTAATTTTAAATATGACACAATCGTTAGTGTACATATTAATTTCGCAAAAATAAACTGAATAGAATTTCCAGAATAATATTCCACACAATGTGGTCTTTTTTCGAATTTAAGCAGTCAACGTTTCACAGCTGTTGTTCTCCATGCAACTTCTTTTCACACACTTCACAATAGTTTGCGAACTATTTTTTGTCTTATTTGAATTTCTCTAGACTTAGGCAATATTTTTTTTTGATCCAACACAAAAAAGACAACGGCTAAACACTGGCGGCGGGTTTCAGTGAACTGATCAAAAAATTTTTCGGAAAAAGTCATTTTCCTCAAAATAACACACATTGAGTATTTCATTCGATTTAAACTCTACTTTTTTTTATTGCAAAAAAGAAAAATACCAGACAAATTTCTCTTGATCACAATTTTATTTGAAAATGATTTTTCATCATTTTTTCTCAATATTATTCTGAAGAAGAAAATGAATGACTGGAAACTGTGAAAGAATAAAGATTTCTGCGCATATTTTGCTCACTTTTGTTATTGGAATGTTTCTAATACAATATTTCTTCTCTCTCATGCACTCTTTTACAGCCATAAACTTACGGAAAACTTATTTTATTTTCTCAGCATTTCGGTAAAAATAGAATGATTTGTTTATGTTTTAACAACTCATAAAAAGAGATTGAAAATGAAAAGCACAGTGCCTCATTTTCGACCAAATATTCGAAAGAGTTATTCAAAATTCAGTTGAAAATATATAAGGTATTAGCTATGAGACAAGTCAAAAATAATTAATACTGTCAACGAATTCAAAATTGCTTAGAAATGTTCTTTAAATTTTTCTTGGCCGAGATAGAGCTTAGTTTTTCTGCGGCACAATGGCATTGATTTTTATGAGTTTTGTTGTAGTTATTAGTAAATATTATCTACGAAATTAAGCAATTCAAAAATAAAAAAACTATGTATGTATGAATATATAAATATTTTATGACTTTAGAAATCGTATAAAATTGCGTTTGATATTACAAAAATTTATGTTCAGAAAAATATCATCTTGTGACAATAATCTTTTTGTCGCGGTTTCGGTTTCTCTTAAATCAAACTTAACAGCATTGCCTATTGCCGTAGAACAATTGTCAAAAAAGAAAATACAATAGGGCAGTTCACATGATCCCTCATGTTTTACAGCATGATTTGACAACGACAATATTTGAGCTTGGACTTCAGAATTTTTTATTGATTTTTCTGTTGGCTTGTCTAAGCGTTCGAACTGTACGAACTCTGATTAAAAGCCTATTGCAATTTTTAATTTCAAATCAGATCACATGCAGTAACTTCGTCTTTTTGAATTACATAAAAGTTTTCGAAAAACTGAGAAAATAAAAAACGAAAAATACAAAATCATAAAAGTAAAAAATTATTAATAAAAGTTTTTAAATAAAGTAGTTCAGAAATTTTGCAAATTTGTTGTATCTCAAAATTGTGGCATATATTTGAAACTCTTACAAACCAAAAATATAGGTACATACTTTGATATTTTACAAACCTTTCATTAATGATAGCAATCCCTTAATCCCCTAAAAAATTAGTAAAAATCGTTAAAAAGTCTCAGTAAAAAACAAACAAAAAATAAAAACAAAAATTGTCTCCCATACAAATAAAAAACTTTTTTGAGATATTAGGTCGCCGAATATAAACTATCACGCCAGATTTTCTTTAAATGGCTTTCTTAAGTTAACTTACAAAAAAAGAAAAAAACTGATATGATAGGTACTTAAACCTAATTTAGTGTGAGTAAGTAAACAAATTAAAGAAATTAAAGAACAATTGAAAACATAGTAGTTTTGCTTGCTTGAAACTTTAATCAGAAAAATGTTAAGTTTAAAACGTAATGGCTCAAAACATACGCCGACTTCTACTATCCAAAATTATTGTTTGTGTTCTGTGCGAACTACAGTAAAAACTACAAACCATTCAAAAAACAAGAAATGAATTGAATTGTACACAATTCTTTTTTAATTGCACACCTTTTACAAAATATACTCGATATAGACATGGTATGTATGTACCTGTATCGTTTTTTGCTATTAATATTTTTTTTATTTTACATTTAATTGATAAAATTGTGTCCCTTATAACATCAAATAGTAAAACTTATGCGAATTATAAAGAAATGCAACAGATTTATAAGAAAATAACAAACAAAAGCACAAATAATAGAAAGTAAAATTATAGTGCATCAATAGCAAGAGCAGTCAAACAAATGGTATCAAAAATAGAAAAACCAAATCTAAATAAAATTAAGAAAAGGAAAACCGCAAGTCTAACGAAAGTGGCAGCACCAACTAAAATTACGCAAGTCCAATTTAAATAAAAATGCACTGAAATGGCAAAAATGTTGCAATTCAAAAATTCGAAAGTTTCACTCACCACTGCTAACTGTAATTGACCAATTTTGGCTTTAAGAGTGATTGGTTTTTCTTTTTTATTTTTTGAGTTTTCCGTAGTTAATTAAAAACTGACCGCTGCAATTATTTTAATTATCTAAAAATGTTTTCTGCACTCGAGTTTATCAAATTAAAATCATCTTAGGAGATTTATTTTACCTTGTGACAAGAACCATTCGTCTAGAAAATCCAGCGTCATTTTTGGTTTAATAAAAATACGACTTCGAATTAATTTACAACTTTACATATCTATGGAAAAGTCCTTCGATATTTTTTACCATCCTATCTATAGTTCGCAATTTATTTCTAGCAGCTTTCTTCTGTCTGACATTTCTTAAGTTTTTTCTGCTCAGTTTTTTATTGCTCTGACAATTGCTGACGTTCCTAATGCTAATGTTCTATTTAATATCTGAAATCAATCAATTGTTGCCAACAAGTAAAATCAGCGTGTTGTAGTAGTAATTTCACACTAAAAGGAACAAACCAATTGATAAGAACTGCTATAAAAATTTAAGTTGTAGAAGTGGACCACTCCCAAATTAAAATAATTCGGTGATAAATTTAAAAAAAACTGTACTGTAAGCACTAAGACCCCCAAGCATAATTCAATTTAATTTTTTCTTTATTGCGCACTTTTTTTTTGAAATAGTTTTATTAAAAAAATTTAACAAAAAAAAGTTAACAAATCAGTCCGTACCATTTTGGCTGCGTGAGGAATTCTCACTAACAATACGCGCATTAAAATTAATTCAGGCAATGAATATTTAGGACTTCAAAAACTTCGTTCGTCAAACTCAAACTCACTGTGCCGCAGGCGTAAATTGTTCTGCGAATAAAACATTTTCCGAACTTAAAACTTTATGGGTGGTCTGCATTGAAATAACTCGAAATTTCAAGCATTAAAATCTAAGCACAAACAAACTTTATTTATTATATTTGTGACATTTCTAGTTTCAGTTGCGGTTTTGTTAATATGTTTATTAATAAAAGCTTAAACAAAGTTTTTAACGCGCGAGCAAATAATCGCCTTCGTCCTCGAATCAATTTGCTTGTTCTACTGTTGCACAGTGCCACTGTTTATATTGTGTATGAACATTAAGGTAAAACAACCAAATCAAATTTACTCGCCAAAAATTATTCATAAGTTTAACTTTCCGAAATAAATAGAAAATCATTTTAAATCTTACGCGAATAAGAAAGCTGAATTTGGCATGTGGCAAGGGGATGATCGCTGTAAAAATCATAGATTACACCCAATTCGAGCTCTTTGTATTTTTACTCTTGTTTAAAGTAATGTGTCATTGAAGCGATTCGGAGGCTTTAGTTAATTTTTAATAAAAAAATTGTTTGTATCAACAAAAACTCTAAACTGTGAAGTCAAAAGTGCCAAACTTTGAGTTCCCCTCCAAATAAATAAAAGTATTTTTCTCCATTAACGAAATAAAATATTTCATAAGCAATGGGACGGGAGATTGAAGATGCTAGCAAATTTTAAGTTACTCACTCACTTAAGGCGGCTCAAGTGCTAGGTCAATGCAAAGCAAAATATTGAATTCTGATGTCTAGGACCTTGATGGCCTTAAGGCAGGACTGCCAAGTTATACAGGAGGAATGCTCGGCCTACTCAACAAAAGAACTATTTCTACCTAAAATGGTGAAAGCAAATTTTTTTTGGAGAACAGCTGATGACCTTTTGATCACCAATATGAAAACACAAATTTTAAGTTCGTTTGACAAAAATCTTCACATTCGCGGCTATTTCAGAAATTTTTGAATTCCTACCAGACTTCCGACTTTGACATGAAATTCCTGGCCAGGCCAGGTCAATCCCGGTCACTTAATTACTCTGCCTTAAGTTGTTTAAAAAACATTTTCATGTAATTTAGACAGCTTTGAATTGATTTTATTGACAAAAGATGGTTTTCGGTGTTCATAGTAAATGTAGGACTTAAACGTAATTATGTGGCTTTTGTTCCCACAGTACTTTAAAAAACTTTTGTTGTTGCTAAAAGCAGCTCTTGCTAGAAATTGTCACAGGCTTTTACTGGTGCAAGTCCTCGAAAGGTTGGGTGTTGCATGAAACGTGCTGAGTGGTGCTAGAAGTTGCCACAGCTTTTGCTGTTGAAAACTACAGCATGCTGTTGTAGTTTCTGTCGCAGTTTTAAATAAATGCAATGCAATTTTTTATAGCCGCTGGTTAAACATCAGTTTAGTGTTGATTATGATTAAGTTTAGTGTTGTTGTAGTTGTTGCTGTTATTTTTAATGGACCCATATTATGTAAAAATTTTGTTTCACCACTTCTATTTATCTTTTTTTCGCTCCGCTGTAAGACTAAAGTTTTTTTTTGTTTTGTTTCGTTTCTATTTTAATGCATTTTTGCTGTTAAAATAAAATAGAAGTTTTGAACAAAAATACAAAAACATGAATTTATTTATAGTCCACTTATGTACTTTTAATTTGAATCCTAAATGTATGCTATAGCTCGCACTCATTTTGGTACTTGAAATTACAGTGACGCCGTTGCAATTATGAACTGTTGAAATTTTGTTACTTCCAGAAATCGAAAATATTCATGTATGGATGTATGTGCACTCAAAATGTCGCATTCTTTATTTTATTCATGTATGTACATATTGCTTTTAAAGTTTTTCATTCGCCCGTGCGCATGAATGCAAGATTAATCATTGCACCGCACACGTATGAGAGTATCTGGTTTTCTTTAAAATATATAAACGCGAACGTTATTAGAAAGCGCAATAAACGTTCGAACATGTACAAATTTTCTGTCGGTCATAAATGTGTGCGTAAAGAAAATGTTCTCTATCACGCACAAATGAATGCGTGTGATTAGCATTTGTATTTACAGGTACAGCTCGCTATTTTTACAAACGCTAAAAAATGTTCTGTTTGCTTCGTGACAAGTAAGATGCTTGAAAAGAAATGGTAATGGGTGCTGTACAATGAAGACTCAAAAAAAGAGGTTTTTATTTTTTAAGATAGTTCTATTGGAATAATCGAAATACTTCCTTAGAAAAAGTTTAATGATTTTTTGCAAGCTTTAATTTTTTCAAATTAGGGTGGTGCATTAGGATGGTAACCACTGATATCTGATGGGTAAATACCAGAACGTGGTACATGATGTCAATGACTTTTAGAGCAAATAAAATTGGTCTAATTGAGACAAAAACATATGATATATGTAAGTACATTAGACCTGTCCAGAAATTTACGAAATATGCATTTTTTTATCTGTAAGCTCTATGCATTTAAATAAGATTTGCATAAAAAAAGAGAAAAAATATTTAGAAAAATTCTCTCAGAAACACATAAATAACTTTTGTTTTGGAAAATATTTCAAAATAATAATAATACAGTTTTCCTAAGTTTAGTTTGATTAACTAGTTTTTAAAGTTAGAAACTTATAATATTGTTTCTGTTCTTTTTTTACATCACTTAAAACATGCAATTTAAAATTTTTTTTCTGAAATTCCAACTTTAACTTTAAATCTTTCCGAGAAAAAAATTTTCAAAAATTTTTAAATTATTTGTTTACTGTTATATAGCCTACTACCTTTGTGTTTAACTAAAGTCAGCCAGTTATTTTTGACCGTCTTTAAATTGCTTTATTCTAAAGAAAATGTACAAATAAACATTTTGACTTTACAAAGTGCCATTTTGCTAGGAAATCTGATTCCCTACAATCAATCATACTTCAAGATCGGACTGACTGGCCATAAAACGAGTAAATGACCAGGTACGATTTTACGGATCATGTATTTGGAATCTCCGGACACTATATAATAATTGTGCGTTGTTAGATTTGGTTGACAATTTTATCGATATTGATCTTGCTTGAAGCGGACCGTGTGTATTTTTGTGAAAAATCCTGTAATTATTTCGCTCAGTTTGTTCATGCTTCTTTGTGTTCGTCAAAACTGTTCTACAAAAAAAGTTATAAAATAAGGCATACCATATCAACTATTTTCCAAGTTTTGAGAATTTTGTGTTTTTTGCAAAACGATAGGTTGAAATTTTTACTCATTTGGAAACTGAGTATGGATATGTACCTTCTGGCTTTCAGTGACAATTTGCTGCACAGTGCCGAAAGTCTGGGTATGCGGACAAATTTATGGTTTTACCCAAAACACAAAGTGGGCATAGTTCAATCCTGGTTAATATAAAAGTACCTGTATTTGGTGGCAGCGCCTGCATAGTAGCCAGGCCTAAACGTGATTGTAAAAAAAGATATCCGAATACACAACATTTCAAACAAAAACTACCTAAAAGAGGCACTTAAAATTGGGTGGCGTAATATTCCGCCAGATACCAATAAAAAATTTGCAGCTTCTATGCCAAACTGCTTTTAATCTGTAGTTGACCAAAGAGGCTACCACACTACATATTAAAAATTACAAAATCAATATTTTTGACAGTGTTTTTACAGTTTATACACATCTGCATAAAATAAGCTGTGACTTGAAATTTAGATGTATGTTTTGATTTTCTGTTTTTAAAGTTTCAGATAATATTTTTTAACAAAAATAAACTTTTATTTTTTAAACAAAAATGTTTGCTATTTCAAATGATGTAAACATTTTTATCATATTCTATTTAGTGTCAAAGTTAAGGAGCATTGAAATTAAATAAGCTGTGAGCCACTGTATTTTAGGTAAACGTAAACTTCAAACTGTTTTGTTAATCAGAAAAGTTAAGTGGTGCCTAAGTTTTTTATCGGTGTTCCAGCTAATCAGTCGCTCAATGAGTGATTAGTCATTTTTTTTTAATAATACGGCTGTTTAATTTTTACAAATAATTTTGAAGCTTGCGAAAAAAGAGCGTATGTAACACGAATTGTTACTAAAATTCTAAACTATTAAGCTGTTGCTAAACTTATCCGCAGACTTGCTTTTCGTATTGGCGACATTCATATGTATATAAAAATACAATTGCATGAATGTAATTGTATGAATTTATGTTGTATGATGTTGGCGAAAAAGTAAGCGAAATAACAAAAAACTGCTTTCCTACAAGAGTTGACGGTATGCAGTGTCTCCTCAAATTTGAATTTAATGAGCTTTCAAAATATTTTGACTTTAAGTTTAACAAGATTTGCTTTGTTTTTAACTTGTGGCAGATGTTTAAACCTACTCGCTTTGTTTAGTAATGAAAATGAAAACAAACTTTTAAAAATATGTACATATACAGTAACATAAAATTTTTATCAAATTATAGCACTTGGAAAAGCTTCTAACTATTTTTTACTTACACAACTAATAGGAATTATAATTAATATCTTAAAGTATTATTTATAGTAATTGTATAAAGCGTGATTTTCATTGTGGCAAATAATCGTATGAATGAAATTTAATGTATTGTGTGTTGTATCAAATTGTTGTTCGTTGATGCTGCTGCTAATTGGGTTGCTTAGAAATTTCATTTTCTGTTGAATTCGGCTTGGGGGAAAAATGTGGCCAAGTAGATATTTCGTGAAATAATCGATCGCCTGGACACACTGTGTCACGCACCTGCCGATGTCCGAGCAGCTTAAATTCTGGATGTATGTAGCCTTTAGCAACACCAAATGCAATAAGATCCTTGGCAGCCTGCAGCATTTGTGGAGGCGGGAGGTTTTCTATATAAAAAGAGATAATTTAAAATTGTATGGACAGCAAAGTAACTTAAGTATGTACATATATTCTTAAGCTTTTCCACTGACTCGCTAAATTCGCTATTGTATTTGTCATTATTTTGTGAAAGACTAAAAGCCAGCGATAGCAAGACTTCCATCTCTTGAGCAAGGTTAATCATTTTTAATGTGATGAAGTACAATTGGTATAATGTCTCCGTTTGATAAAGTCGTTAACGTAATTTTTACAGCTTTTGCTTCTGCGAAAAATATATTTTGTTAAAAGTCTCATAAGATAAAAGCACATAGTTTTTTTTACCGAGACAAGATTTGTACGAGTAAGGATGCTTTGCGTTTTGAATGTTTTGACCAATTTTTACAAAAATAAAAAATTTTAATATTTTAATAAAATTTTAATAATTAACGCTCTATTTCCTCCTATATAACTTTATCGTCCATATATATATGTTTTGACTTGCGGCAATTTTTGCAAGAAAATTGGAAGAAGGCTGTTTTTCAGCGTAGTTTTTTAAGTTGTTAACCTCCAAACTTATATTACATACTACGATGTATTAGATCACATTAAAAATATTAACCGAAATTTTCAAAAGACTCGCTGTTTGAGCTAATAAAATATATTACATCAATTTCACTTACTTTGCCAGTCGCCAATAATGCAGATCCCGACACTCTTGTCATTGTACTTGGGTGCGTGTGCACCGATGACATTGAAGCCGCGTCCAGTATAAATCATGCCATCGCCCCCGACAGCGAAGCTATAGCCGATGTCATTCCAACCACGCTCTAGCTGATGAAAGTCCTGCATTGAGCGCATTGCCGCAATGCATTCAGTTCGCGTATAGCAGGCGCTTGGTAAATAAGAATGATGAATGATTACAAACGGCGCTGGACCGGTAAAGTGTTCAACGAGCTTGGATGGACGTGCACCCCAATCGCTGCGTGATATCAAATAAGATCCGGATGAGTTGGATACGTCGGACATTTGTTGGCCAATACCTGTAGGAAAGAAAAAAAATAAGAAAATGAATATTGTGATTTAAAATGTCAGTTTCAAGGAACTAAATTTCAGTGTCACTGGAAAAACTCAGTGAAAAATATTAAGGTTACTCGTAAGTTTAATTTTTTTAATAAATAAAAAACATGAACAGCAGAGAAAATTTCAGAAATATCCAATATAATTTTATCAAATCAAAAATTCATTGTCACTGTAATAATGTATCTCTTAATTACTTAATTGTCTTCTGTAAGAATTCAAAATATTTTATGACATTTTGACAATAATTACGCTAGTCTGCCATATTTATTAACTTATGTAATCGAACATTATTTGACAGCAGCTGTCAAATAATTTATGTAAAATACTAATGTGTTATTTAAACAATTTCCCACATGAATTGATGTAGCATTAGGGTTGGAAGTGTTGAGAATTTGATACAAAACGCAATATTTCTTACTCGTCTATAGTATTGCGTCCGCAGCTTATACACCGCTCAGCTCCCATACACTCTATCACATTTCGTACGCATGACGTCATGTATCTAATTTAACTCGCAATTTATAGTAATCAGTGTAAACAGTAATTATTTATTGTTTATTTGAATTATGATCAAAAAAAAAAAAAACCTACAAACATTGCATTTGATGCATGCAATTATAGAAATGCATGTATTCCGACATTCCACACTTCATGCCTTCTATGAGTTGAACATTTCTCTGAATAATTTATTTCAATATTTTGAAATGCATAAATTTAATTAAATTAATATTGTCATATCGCGGCTTTTTGCGGTCTTGCCCAATGTATTTTAGAGCTTTTCCTTTTACTGTGGTGCCCAAACCATTTTTGTACAGTGACTGCTGCTGTTTGCATTTTCCAGTGTTTTAACAGAAAATAAATTTGACTGCTGACTAAATTTTCTCATTTAATTTAAATGCAATTTTGACAAATTCGTTCAGCCAAATGCCTAATTTATTAATTTGCAGTAAAGCCAACACTGGGTTGGTGGTATAAAGACATCCGAATTGCTTTTGATGACATGCTAAACATGATTTATTTTAAAACTAAATAAATTTAAATTTTATTGAAAATAATTGAAGTCAATTTTATTACACTGAGAAAACAATTTGGTTCAATATATATACATTAGAGCGGTTCAAAAAAGTTTTTTTTTTTACGATGTGTCAGTGGATTACAATATCCCTATATGTCTAGACAAATCGTTTGAAAAAAATTCTCCCAAAATTTCAGCATCCTAGATCGAACCTCTGAACGGCGCAGTCAGTATGTTTCCTATTACACACTCTTATTATAACTTTGAATCCCTTCGAGCATTTTTACCGCAAAATTTTTAATATATCTTAACCAACCTATACGTCCTGTTAAAAATATCATCCACACAGAGATCTTAAACGGCATCGATTTAAACATTTAATTGATTTTTTTCTTGCCTTCTGCTGTTTTGCAATCAAGTGACATTCCTCTCTACTGCTATTCGTTCTTCTTTTTGCACACATAAATTTTTGTTTTGTTTTCCTTTTTTTTTCTAAACAATCGATAATAGCAATAACTATAAAGACAACTTTTTTTTCTAAACGCGTATTAAATTTCGGAACGACCCAACCGTTCTTCTTCAATGAATGTACTGAAACGTATTAAATTGTTTATACAACTTTTTTGTCACATTTATATGAGCCGCAGCCAGACCAAATATTCAATTCAAAAAAATCCCCCTATAAGTTGACTTAAATAGAGACGATAATGATACGATAATCGTACTCTGTTACTAAACAAATGAGGGTTATTCAATGATGATTCCCTTAAGCCGCACTTTTAGCAAGAAAGAGCGACTTCATGTCTCTCTTTGCTTTTTAGATCAAAGCGACATCGATTAGAATTGGTATTTTTTTTCAAAGTAGCGACTTCTGGTCTTGATTTTGTATTTTAACAGTGACTTATTCAAGTTTTCTTTGAGAGATGTTTTTCTCTTTAATAATTTGATTTGGTACTCGTAATTGCCTAACTACATCTCTCATGATTGCTTGTCCATTTATTTTTATGTGAAAAAGAGTAATAATAAATGTAACGTTTGGGGCGACACGTTCATTCTTTAACGTTTCATACATTCATTACCTTCCATGAAGTTTTATCAACTAACCATGGCCATAATGTTGGTTTTAGTCTGTTATTGCAGTCGCTAATTGCTTTCGAGGTTTATATTTTTTGTTATTTGTAGTTGTAACTTAACATTTATCTGAGCCAGAATTGTAAAGTGATTTCACATTCTCCAGGATCGTCGTGTAGAATGGATACAAAATGGAATCGCTATTCCACAAAGGAATTGAAATTACTTTGGCATTCCATAAATATTTTGAAGTTTTAAAAACAAAATCCTTTAAATTGGTTTTTGCTTAAGAACAAAAAACAAGCTTGGTAGGTACATGTTTTTTTAGAACTATTTTTTTGGCCTTTTATCTTTTTTTTTATTAGAAAAGATATCGTCTTACAGAAAAAAGATTACAACTTTAAAAATTTAAATTATAAAAAATTACTTCTAAGAAATTGCAGAAATATCTTATTTTCAGTGTATTTTGTCTTAAAGCTTATGAAAAAGCAAATATGAAAGCTAAAAAAATAATTCTTTTATTTATTGAATCAAAACGGACAGTCTACTACTCTACTTTTTCCGCGTCGGATTTTGTTTTTGTATTTTTGTATTTAAAATATTTTTTTTTCTTAAAACATGTAGCAGGTAGTGAATTCATTGACACTTTGTTAATGCTCAATTTGTTTTGTATGGAACACTTGGCTGTTGTTGATGCCTTTCTCCGTTGCTGCTGTTTGAACACTTTTTGCTTTGCGCTTTTTTGTTGGTAGCTGCTGCTGCTGTCGTTGTCAATAACGTAGTATTTGTTGTGAAATATACAATTGGTGCTTCGCCCTTCCTGTTGATATAATTCAACAGTAGAAACTCGGTAGTTGAGTTATATAAAAAATTATAATGAATATGGGGAACAACTAATATGATCTAATATTTTTTTACTTTGGGAATTTGTTTTCAGATTCTTCTGAGTGTTATTGAAATTTGCTAAAGATATGAAGAAAATGTTATGTTGAAGCCCCACGGTTCCGGAGTCAAAAATGTTTTCTTCACGGCTGATTCTCTTGCAAGTCACTGGCATTGCTTTGAAAAACTGTCTCAAACATCGGCGTTCGGCTTTGGCACTAAACTATAGCTACCCGTCATACCGCACTCAACAGCACTTTGGTGAAAGACAGCTAGTCCATTACCCCATATGGACAGATGAACCTAACTATTAGATTAGGACGAATATCAGATTTTTTTTTTTCAAATCGTTCGGAATAATATGCTAAGATTTTGTTACAACTAAAATCAAAATTATTTTCCTATGCTGCCACTAAGCGAGCTTACGTTTTCATAATTACAAAGGAATACAAAATAACTTCTTTTGAACACAACCATCCCATACCAAAATCGAATTAATTTTTCTTCAATTCAAGAAAAACTTGCCACAAACGCAAAATTATGGGTGATTCCGCGAAGTTATTGAATTAAAAAAATTAAATCTTATTCAATCTTATTCGGTAAAAAACGAATATATGTATATAAATTAGAATTAAATGGATTAGAAAACAATTTATGAAATGCTTCTAAATAATCAAGGAAATGCAAAGTGGCTTGGCAGCATAGGACGTCAAAGTTTTTGTTTTTATTTGCAAATCTTAAAGAGCTCAATATTATAAAACTTGAAAAATTGAAAAATATTTTGAAAAATGTTGGTTGCCAACCATTGAAAAAGCCCACTTCAGAAAGCCTCGCAAATCTACCTTTTTTTGTTTCTCGTTAAAAATGTTAATATAATTTTTATAATTTATGTGATTATAGTTAAACAGTTGTACTTTTATTTGGTTTTTCTTGTTATTGAAATTTGTACAGCAACAAAACTGCTGTAACTATTGACGCATAATTACTGCCGCCGCTGTTGTTGTTTTTGACCATGTTTGTCGGTCAGCATTGATTACCTTATTTTCTTAGCAACTGTTGTTGCTGTAATGATTTTTGTTGTGCATTAAAGGTACTTTTTTTCTGTTTAATTGATCGCTTGATGTAGTTGGTTATTGTGGGCTTTAAGAAGTTGTCCTGCATAGGTTTACTAAAGCCACATCATATCTTAAGTGCGGGGCGGTGCATTTTTTGAGATGCTGCAGATTTCTTATCACACTAAATTGCCAAATTAAAAGTGAGAGCCGGTGAGACATTGTAAAATAAATTGCACCTTCTATAGAAGTAAAAACTTGAAGTAATATCTAGAGAGTTTCCCAACGAAATATATTGAATATTTTTTGTTATAATTTTCGGTTTTAGCATGCAAAGAAACGTAGAAATGCACATCCATATTTTTTTTTTGGCCTAAAAACTTTTCAATAAAACTCCTGATAATTATAATCACATTTTCAACTGTAAGTCGAATTCAGTTTTCAGTGCCTTAGTGCGGCTAAATAGCAAAATCCGCCACTGTAGTTTGTGTACAAATTTTATGAATACACACAGCTCGAATTCACTCTGTGAATTTATTTTTATTGAATTTGTTTAAGTTTTTTAATGTCTAGTTAACCTAACCTATAATTTAATTATTTCTATTTGCTTAGGGGATCCCCAACTAAACCTGTGTGAAAAATTAATTTTTTTTATATCAATTGACGCTTCGCATTTCCGTTAGATAATTTGTTTATTATGTTTTTTGTTCATTCTTATTTGCAAATATGTATGTGGATGAACCTAGACAAAACAGATAATTTCATTAAATTGTTAAACTTTCACATTATAATAATAAAGTAAAAACATGACATAGACATTTTTCGTGGCTTTGAAAGTACCTAAACTATTTTGCAAAAAAAAAAAAAAAATTGGCTAGAGGAACTTTACCATAAACTGATTTCTGGTCACTTTCTTCGACCTTTCGGATTGATCGTTTTCTCTTAGAACTGGCATATATATAAATCAAGATATGCATACTAGGGTGGTTTTCAAAAAACTTTTTGTTAAATTCTAGGGCAAGCGCCCTCTTTGAAACCATGCAAATAAAATCAAGGAATTCTCTGCAAAGAGCCAAAGAGATTGTATGTTAGTGTTACATAAAATGTTGTTAAATCCTTAGATGTAAAATTGTAAAACTTTGCGAATTATAATGTATAGAGGTTTATAGATACCAAAACCTATATTTGTAAAAACTACAGCAGTGTAAAAAAAATTGGGTAGCGATTATTCACATAGTCCGTTGTCCGTAATCATTACGTGTGCTGAAGCTAAAAGTATCGCCTCTATGACCTTGGTTAGCAAACCTAAGATATTTTTCAGTTGAGTTATACGAGTTCAAACTAAAACTTTAAGATATCAATATTTTAATTGTTTTTTTTTGCTTCTGAAAAGTCCCAAAAAACTATTAAAATATAACAACAAAAATAAATATATCAAGCTCAAATTTTGCCAGAAGTTTTTTTGATCTTATTCAGCTATAAAAAAATGTTTTTTAAGAACCGCTCAAATTTATATATTTGCATGTTATGTTTTCGGAAATGTGTTGAAAAGTATAAAGATTAAAGATCGTACTAAAATGATTTCAGTGACAGGCCCTCTGAACCATAACCAAAACTTAAAAAGCATTCGTTTCACAAACTGTTGCCAAAAATTGTAATTTTTTTGAATTAAGCCAAAAGTGATTCACATATATAATCAAGCAAATAATAGCAATAATATAGAAATTAATTCAAAATATCTAGCGAAACAAAAATTAAATATGTTAAAAACCTAAAAAAAATTAAAATTAAAAATTTTAATTAAGAAAATGCAAAATTTCACGAAACAGATGGCAAACGCAAAAAAAAATTAATAGCCCGATTAAACCAATTTCACATCTACAAAGACAACAAAAAATTGTTGTTTACAAAACACAAAATGACGACACCAATGGCAAAAGCATCGGCGACAACACCAGCAGCAGTAGCAACAGCAGCAGCAAGAACGCCAAACTTGATAAAACAATAATAAATGCCAATGAAACTTGATCTTATTACAATTTGATGAATTAATAACATTGTTTTTCTAAATCTAAACTCGTCTTTCGTTTTTTTGTTTGTTCACTAAAACATTAGCATTGTCTTCTGGTCAGATTATCTGACAAAAAATAAAACAAAAATATTGCGACCGATGTTTAAAGTGCGAAAATGAAGCATAGTTGAGGTGAAGATGAGCTCCAATTTGTTGGCGGCGGTGAGCACAGATGATGACATTTAATCAAATGTTATGTTGATTTGGTTTCGACTTCTTCACTTGAATTTTTGCCTTTATATTGTTTTATTTGTGATTTCATTTTGGTTTTTATATATTGTCATTTCTGCAAACTTTTAAAATATAATTGTTGTAGTTTCCTACATTAAAAGCTCTGGCTCTCTGTGTTTTGCTCAAAAACTCATTAAGTTTTTTGAGTTTCAACATTAAAACGTAGTGATAAGTTCTGGGACAATCCTGGTTAAGTGAAAACTCTAGGTATATTCGTATCAAAATACCTAATACTATTAAAAAACTGTGTTTACAAAATAATACTAAATGTTCAAGTGTTTTTTATTCAACACCACGATGTTGACCCAATTTTTCAAATTTGTAGTTATGCAAATATATAGAGGTCTTATCAAACAGCATGTTTTAAGAGAACGTGCCCAGTGACGCGATTGACAGTCGCTTTATATTTTTATGTAAATTGAAATTTGTTCGTGAAGTACATCAGCCTTGTTATTGAAAAATTGCACTCACAGTTTATATAAAGAAGTCGCTCATTCCGCTCGGCTGTTTTGCCAGTAATTTCACACATGTGCGTATGCTAATTAGCAAAAAGTGCTTCATGATAAGAGAGTCGCTGCCATTGCTAATGTCAAAATTTGACAATGAAGAATCCGTTTCTCGGATTTCAATTAAAATGTTCTTTCTCCATCCAATTTTGATTTAATTTGTGAAATTATATCATAAATTTAATTTTAAGTTGATATAAACAAATTTTTCACTTGCACTGAAAAAAAACTTAAGAAAAAACGATTTAATGAAACATAAAAAAATCATTGCTAAGTTCACTGATGCTTAGACCATGACCATTGAGGAATATACATATAGCTTATAATTGTTGCTTTGGAAAATGTTGGTGTTCATTTAACATGTCTTCAGTAAACTTGATATATTTAATATCTTGAGGCAATAGTGCGTTAAATGGGACTCCTAATTTTGTCCGAATAGAAATCGACTTCTTCTGCTTCTTTTATTTCCAAATCGTGGCAATTTTAAATTTATTTTTAAATGCACTTCATTTTTTGTAAAAACAGCGAAGTTCAAATTGTCAGCACTCTTCTAGCTGATGCCATAACCTCAAAAATACTAATACTTTTTATTTCAGCCAATTACGTATGTCTACAGTTTTGAATCTTAAATTTGAAAAGTCGACCCATTACCCTTTTATGTCACCAATGGTCATCTCCAAATAATTTCTTTTGTAGGCTAATGATCACTTCTAAAAACGGACATAATTCACAAAAACAGGAGGACATAACGCCAAATAATTTTGGACGGTATGTCAATTAAAGTGGACATATCCCCAACTTACGCTAACTTTTATATCGATTTACTATGGCTAGTGAAGCTGGAGTTGGACAGACCATAGGAAATTTATTTATCCACATATTGAAACTTAAATACTCAAATCAGCATTTTTTATACAAGTCTTTTTGTTCAGTGTAATGCAATATTGAATCTCAAAATGATGATATAATTTTGTAAGCCTCGATTACATGAACAAAGATAACATCAGAAGTATAATTACACACAGCGAGTTAATTGACTTTTGCACACACTCAGATAAAATAAACACAAACGCATATATACGCACTGTTACGCATGCATACATATGTATTAATTGTACAATTACGTTCCACACTCTGAGTACTGCTTTCAACACTTTCACTCTACTGTACTTTTGTGTTTCTGGTTGTTAGTGTTGTTGTTCTAGTTGCTTTTGCAAATTAATTTGTGCCATCCTTGCTGGTATTACTGAAAATTCTGCCCTCCAAGCCCACTCGTAATATATACAAAATCCTCATTAACTTAACACCCACAAAATTTCAATTAACTTTTTACAAACATATCAACACTTGCACGTACTTTAATAAAACTATAGACTTTTGTGGAAATACATATATACATACATATATATAAATGTGTATGTGTGTATGTATGCAGTTTATTTCGCACATTATTATACGATAATACGGAAAAGTATATATGTATATTAGATTGGCTGTTATTTTTCCAGTTTCTTTAATCGAGAAGGTCGCTATATTTCTGTTTTGTCTAAACTTTTATTTAACCCCAGTAGAGTGTGTTACCGAACGTTTATATTTTGCTCATTTTTTTTTTTAATCGAGAACAAGTAAAACTTACAGAAGAAAGTGAGCTTTTTTCTTTATTATTTTATAAATAATTTACACTTAATCGATTCTTTCACAAAATTTTATTTTCATTGTACACATGAAATAGTACAAATGCTTTAGAACTTTTTTTTTTGTAAATTTTCTAGATTTCAAGTAAAAAATAAACAGATCCTAAAGTCAATTGCTCGGTGGCACGCTTTAGCGGCCTAAAATAAAAATTTTTTAACTTGAAAAACTTTCTTTGTATATAGTAAAGACTTAAATATCCCAAACTACTCGATTAAACAAGCTTGGAAAATGACGGACAGCCTAATGTATAGCTATGGGTGTGAAAAATGAGAAATAAATTCATGCTAAATATTGATAGAAATTTCAATTTTATTATGATATCAAAGTTTACACTTTTCGTTATGCGTGAGATGTGTAAAGCCCTGTGCCCTTAATCTCTTGTACTATAAATTATATAACTGTTATTGATGTTGTTGCAATCTTGGGTAAATATTAAATTTACTTAATTAATATTTAAATTATGCTTGATTAATATTTAACTGCGCTGAATATTGAAAACAATTAGTGGCGCGTTTTGTAGCGCATGGGAGGGATGTGGGTGATAGATGGTGCCAAAAAGTAATCCTATAGTAGGTGTTGTATCTTAATTTCTGTTTAACACCGTAACTGAGTGGTTTGGGCCATTGATGAGAACCAAAATTCGCAACGAATTTTAATTGCTACTGTTAAAATAATGGAAAATATTCAGCCGTAAACAAAGTTATTTATTTTCTTTGCTTAATTAAATATTTAATTTAATTTAGCAAAACAAAATAGCATAATTACATGTGATGATAAGTTTCATATAATCAATATTTGCTTAATTGTAAAGTATTTGGCTCAAATTAAGTGAAACGGAACACGTTTGTCCCGACTACTTGGAATTTTGAAAGCAATGTGTTATTTTAATACTACAGGTAATAACTATATAAGTCCCAGAAAAGTTTTTATAAATAACAATTATTATGATTGTTATAAGCAATTTAAGTTTTAGATGAACTTTTTTTTGGAAAATCATATCTCAAAAAAAAAACTTTCCTGCAACTTGTTATGATACAATAATGATAAGAATATTATAAATTGTTAGATAAAAAATATTACACCATGAAACAATTTTTTTTGAAGCAATGGGTCCACTTTGTTATAAACAAATTCGATTTTTCTATGATCCTCCGCTTTTTTTTGACGTGAGATTTATATCATAAATGCGCAGATATGTATATTCTGCGTAAGATAAAAAAAATGTACTCAATGTTCAGATGGCATTAGTTTTTAAAAATCGAAGAGTATCGGAAAGACAATGTATGATGTTGGAAAGCAACGAAAGTGGCTAAATATTATGACAATTTAAGCTGTGTGTATCTAAAATTCCAGCTTCAATTATAAGCTAAGTCTAAGTAATTGGCATTTTAATGACAAGTCGTAGCGCTCCTACACATCTGCTGTTCTTATCTCATATCTGTCACTTCTATTAACAACACGTGCAAATGAGTCAAAATTTCAATTAACGTTGAATTTTTTCCACGGTTAGTTTTCTATAATTTTTGATTATTGAAAAGTTCCCCATACTTTTTTTTTTTTTGCAAATTTTGTCAACTGTAATTTGTTTTGTGTTGAGATAAGCACGAAATACTATATGCATCAGTGTTGGCATGTCACAAATGTCGCGCGACATTTACGACGTTTACGACCTACAGCAATGAGTCTACGACAATAAACGGAATTTCACGATTTCACGATTACCTGCAAGGGAGGTTCAGATCATAAAATTGTTTGTCAAACATGTTCAAGTTCCATAGTATATTGTTTTGTGGGTCAAATTGTTTAACAAGCAATTTCAGTGTTGTGAAATCGCTGTTGATCTGGAGTTTGCGATATTTGCGACATTTGTGACATTTACGACAGTTTACGACGTGTGACGGTCGTAAACCTAAAAATCCATGTGACATGCCAACACTGATATGCATATGTACTTCTAAATAGGGGGGTTGATTTTTAAATAATAAAATAATTTAAAGTATTTAATAGGAAACAAAAGTTGAGAGTTTCCAAATCGAAAAAAACACTTCTTAACTTTTTTTTGTGAACAGATTATTAAAGTCTTTTGAGAAGTTTTCGAGAAGCCAATTTTCAAATAGTGGTTTTGAAAAAAAAACGCGTTTAAAGTTTTTGTAACTATAGATTTAACTTTTTTTCTTTTACGAATTTCTTATAAAGGTTTAAGGACAGTATTTCTGAGATGTTAAGGAACACTTTTGTGTAAAAAAAAACGAAACTTTTGAACTTTTGTAAATGAAAAGTCCCCTTAAATATTTAATTTCAAAATTTTTCCAACTGAAAAGCTTTTAGTTTTTTTAATTAATAGCATTTATTTAATAATTTTACATTTTTAATTTAACATTTTTAACATTTCGACGATATTGAATTAAAACTTTGCGTGCACAAATTAATTTCATTAAGCAAATACATTCGCGCCAATGTATGCATGCATATCAATTTTTATTGTAGGTGAGTCGGTACAAATATCTGCACCATATGCCGTCGCATATTAAATTCCTGCTTAAATATCTGACAGTTGGATAGTCAGTAATATGAGAAAATCCACAAAACTTTTTATTTTTGATAAAGAAAAAGTCATTTGGAAAATAAAATATAAAAAATTTAAGAAAAATGGTTATCATTTAGCGTAATTCAATTCTTTTTATGCCTGAAAAAAATATGGTAAAAATTAGGAAATACGAATATTCGAAGCAATATTAAATTTTATTATAACAATTTTTTTAGTTCCTAAGTAAATTTACTTTAAAAACATAATTTAATAAGATTTTTTAATATTTTCCGATACCGATTGAACCAGCTGAATTTGCAAAAAAGTTTTATTTACATAATAAATTTTTTGAAATGCGTCTTATGAAAAAGAGCACCGGCATAGAAAACTATTATAGTTGAGAGAGATAGAAAACAGAATTTTTTCCACTTATTTATATTACAAAATTGAAATTTGCGAAAGAAATAATTAACTCCTACCTCAACTGCTTCTTATAGAAATATACCAATTGGAACTTATAAACATTTGATATTCGTAAAATAAAATTCTTAACTTCGCTGATTTTTTACGTTTAAAATTTATGGTATCCTCTAAGTTCAATTATGTAATGCTCTGAAGCTTTTGTAAAATATACTAGATGTGCTCACAAATATTGTCGATCATCATCTTCCAACATATTTTACTATAACTAAGTTAAGTCGAATCGCACATAATTTCTTAAAGTGTAATTTTTTTTTATTTTTTACACGTGCAATACATCTACATAGTACATAATTACATAAAAATGTGTATCAACTCGATAACATAATCATAAATATTAAATCAAAAACTGATTCGTTCACATCTTTTCACATCATCGTTATTTTAGCACTTTGTAAGGAAAACTATTTCATATAAGTGCAGTGTAAAATGGCAGTCTTAATTATAACAAAATTAATACCAACATTTTTTGTTTTCAATACTTTTAAAAATATGGCAAGGTTAGGTTAGGTTAATTTCATTTCATTTTGTTACTAATGCTTTTGAATTTAATATCACATTCAGTGTAAATTGCTGTCGTTTTTTTTTCTTACTATACCAAGGTATGTTACCTGAGAAATTGACGTTTAAACATTAGTTTGTGGTACTAAGATCTTCCCAGGAAAATGTTTCTCGGTCTAAAATATGACCCGTTTTCATATCGATCCCATGTTTTTATATTTTGCGTTGACCTTTTAAAAGTATGTAACAGAAACGGACATTTTTTTTTTGTTATAAAACACACGGCTCAACGAACAACTTCAAGAAAAAAATTTTCTTTTGTAAATAAGTTTTTATATTCATTTATGCAAATGATGAAATGATGCCTTTTGTCAACATTTTTACGAAAGTCGAAAAATCATATCATATGAAAATAATTTTCAATGATATTAATGTAGACATACGTGTCGTATGATTGACATTAATTATTTCGCACAAAATGTCATTCACCTGTAACCGTGCAAGCTAAAACTTTTGTAATAATAATTAAACGTTAGTAATTTAGCCACCGATTTAAAAATAAAACTTCAAAATTTTGGAAAATTAAATTTATTTGAAATATATTGTTGCTACTTAGTAGTAAAGCTAACAATAGGAAATGAAAATGAAAATGAAAGGTTATTAAAAGAATAAATTTCTCTTTTCTGAGGTTGTCGTTGAGGTTGAGTTCATGCTTCAATATAGTAAGTCTTATTGCAATGTTCTCAATGGTGTAATATTTTCCAGACATTTTTTAACAAAAAATTTTTAAAAATTAAGAAAATTTATATTTTACTCATTCTGATTCAAGGTTTGGATTTAATTTACCTAGCGCGAAATTTTGCCGCAAAATGTGGTTCTGTAAATGAAAATCGTCGTATTTAGCGTTACGGTGCTAAGTGAGTTAAAAATAAAAAAATCTTCAATTATTCAATCAATTGAGAGTTTTCGCAAGAAAATAAAACTAAAAATTGATATTTTTTAATTTTTAAAGAAAATGTGCAGAATAATTTTGAATAGGGACTTTTTTATAATTTTCTCATGTGTTCGGAAGGTATTTGAAGGTGAAAATAGTCATGCATAATTTAGAGGAATCGGTCTATTTCTTTATTTAACTGAAAAAAACGTTAGATTCTAGTACTCGATTTTTATAATAAATTTTTAATTAAAAACTTTCAAAAATTTCCTTGTGATATTTAATAAATTGTAAATTTCGCGGCAGATAAAAACAAAGAACCATGAAGATTTTTATTAAAATTTTATTTTTTATGAAAATTTTTAAGGCTTTAACTTAATGCTCTATATAAAAAAAAAATATCGATTCCACAGCAGGCGAAAATTTGTAAAATAGAAACCGAAACTTGCCAAATTGCCGCCCGTGGCAGTTGTCTTCATTCCCCTCCCGCACTATTCTCCCTCAATAGATTCAACTCTGACTGTAATTTTGTCTCACACAAAAGAACCAAAATGAAAACCTTATCAAAAATTTAAGGTTAAAGCTTAAGAGCTAAACATAAAATGCTTATCATTTTGCTGATAACTTACCTAACATAGATAGTAAAAAAATGCCAAACGCTGTCATATTGCAGTTGTTGTTGCTTTTGTTATGCTGAATTTAGTAATTAATTTTTTTTAATTAAGATAATTTTAGTTTTTCTATTCAATCCTTTGCAATTTACAAGAACTTAATTAAGCGGTGTTGTTTTTTTTTCAATTTAATGAATATCTGATGAATTTGGCAAGAATAAATAAATATTTTATCTGCAAACTCTTACATAATAATATTTTTCTGATATCTCAGATTGAAGAACTTAAAGTTATTGTTTGAACTTGGAATCCTTAATTAACTCAAATACGCGCACTTTTCTTCTTCATTTTCACTTTTCATGAGCGGTAGGTCCTCCCATATCACAATATGGGTAAAATCAACTGCGAAAAAATAGATCGCGGTCTCCAGAAATAACAACCAACGCGGTACAGGTTCGATAATAAAGTGTTTGTTGTTCGTTAAAAACTCACGCGTTTATAGAGACAATCGCAGCGTTTGCAAAATTTATTTTTTGTTTGTTTCATTGACTGAAAAAGTTAAAACAACTATCGACAACCACACGAACAACAACAACACACATTAGCAATAAATTCACACTTAAATTGTTTATGTACGAGTACATTAACTAACAAAAATCTTAAAAAAAAATTAGTAGCAAATTTATATGAAAAAGTTTTGATTAGGCTCTGCTGTCTTGCTCTGCTTTCCTTTCGCTTACTCTTTCTTTTTCAATGTTTGGCGGCTACTAATTTCGTAGCACCAGCTCACACAACCAGCTGCATGATTTCGTGCTCTTTTTCTCTCTTGACTGCCTCAGCAGCGGAAATGAGAGAGCCGCACTACGCCAAACAGTTGCAATTAATTTTGAATGGGCTACGATAACAAATTGGTTAATTCAACTACATTCTCGATTTCAAGTAGCGACGTTTTGAAGGAAATTAGAGCGACGGATTTATTTCTCTGAACAAGGCAGAGCTCTGGAAATTACTCCAATACCAATTAAATTATTCGGCCAGAATTGTTTTTAAGGTTTCTTAATGAATTGCTTGGCAGTGATTCCACCTGTTTATATGAATACTGAACGATCAACCCAGAATATTTCCACATATTCTCTTTTTTAAGGGAAACTAATTAAACCAAATAAGTACTTATATCTATTAGTGATGTACTTTCAGCTTGGCAAACCACCAAGTACCGATTACGGTGTGTGCAGTTTCTAGACCTTAAATTTAGAGGAACAATTTGGGGGTAATTTGGGCTCGCTGAGCTCGAATCTGTCATCAGAGATTGGTCTACAAGTTTCGAAATAACGGTCATTTAACTGGTATTTAACACGGTTACAGACGCTCTTCTTCGTCTTTTTTTAATTTAAGTTTGAGAGGTTTGCTGTCTGAAGCAAAAATGTTCCTCATGAACAGAGAAAAGATTACCCATTTATAGTACTCCTCTACTACCCCCTAACCTTTTTATAAAGCATATTAATCAAATTTTCTGGAAAAATTTACATACGACACAAATGACTGAAAACTTATTATAAAAAAGAAATAAAAGAACTAAATATAGGAAAAAAAAACGTAAAAATTTACTTATTTTTGAATGTTACTGCCACACAAATGAGTATTTTCATTTTCTATAAAAAAATTTTCAGTAATTTGTCTCGTATAGAAACTTTCTCAAAAAACTAAATAAAATGCTCTATAAGGATTGCTAAGGAGTATTGCTGTAGTGGTTGTTTAAATGGGAAATTTCTTAAATTAACTTTTATTGAATAATAGCAATGACGGTGTCATTTACATAAATACATATGTACATAGTTGCATTAGTTTGAAAAAATAAACTTTTTTTCTTGCTAACTTATGGTAAAATTTTGAGAAAAGTACGCTCGATCTAAAGAGTACATTCCAACTTAAATATTAGTACATTCGCGAAATGTCTAAATGCCAACACTGCCCTAAATGTTAGTTTACATATCTTTTTTACGCTTACAGCTCATTTTGTTATAGGTATTTGTATAAATTTGTTAATGTAAATACATTTTGTTTTTCACAAAAAAGTACCGAAATTGAGTTCATCTGTTTTCGTTTATTTATTTACAAATTATAGTATAGCGTGTTTCTTGATTATTTAAACATTATCGCATTTTGGTAATTGTCTTACCTTAGTATTGTAATTGTTTTTGGAAATTTGTTAAGTAAATTTAAAATATTTTAACTTTTATACAGCATAAAAATAGCTATCCATAGAAAGACAATTTTATCTAAAGTCGATAATTTTTATGAAAATGGTTTTTAACGCCGAGTGCAAAATATCTAAACTTTTTTAAAGACCTTACAACATGTCATTCATACATTATCTTTATTGAAAGTTTAATTTGCTCTAACTAATAATCTTGGGTACTTTTTCTTGAAAAAGGGACTTTTTCAAAATATACGAAGCATCTTTGATATCAATGAATAATAGTAAAATATAAACACGCAATTTATGCCATAATATATTGTAAATTATTGATTTATTTTTCAAGTAAATAGAAACGTAAATTTAAGCAAAAGTAACGAAAACATTTTGCAAAAGTATTAACCGCTTCGTGGTTCTCTTGTTTTTTTAAAAATATTTTTGTGCATTTTTTACTTTTTCTCTGCTGTTGCATATACTTACGAAAAATATGTTTAACCCAAAAATGTGGGAAATGCTGACTTCTTGAAGTTTGCTGTAGTAGCTTTTTATGTAGTCTTATCAGTTTCAGAATTTTATCTAAAAAATAGTTTTGGGAACTTTTGGTCAGCATTGGGCGAAATTCCACACTCCAAAAATTCCAAATCCTAGGCTTTCCACTTTTAAAAAAAGGAACAGAGTTTTCTTTCTACTGACTTTTGACCACGACCAATGATACCATTGGTGTTGATGAAGTTTTTATATCCCCAATCTTGAGTCGTCAGTGTGTGACCGATTTAAGGCTTATTCCGATTTAATAAAAAATACCTAATATATCATTCATGATAACTTAAAAAACTTATTGAAATGAAATTTTTAAAATGCCAAACCAAATGGGCTTATTATTTTTCTTTCTCATTGCGATTTCACTAATACTGAATCTTTCTAAAGCTTTTCATTCAAGGGTTAAAGTATCGATATAATTTATGTTCATTTCAATATTTCGCGCAATTCCAGTTGTTTTTGTTTACGGATCAGAAGTATTGTATGTTATAGTAATTGCGTGTGTAGGGGAATTTTTCTGAGATGTATATCCCCTTATTCATATTATTTATAAATTTGTTTAGCGAAAACAAGAACAGTAAAAATGTGAAGGAAGGCACACTTCTCTCAAAACCAACATTTTGCTTCGCATTGCAAAGCAACACGCGCCACTGTTTCAAAAATGTGAAGGTTAAAAACAATTTCGTTGCAAAATTTAACATGTAAAGATGTTTGTCCAGGCCAATAATGATTGAAATGATAAATATGAAATAATCGCTTTCCAGTATGATTCCACATCTATTTCCGTTCCGCTAATTTTTTACTTTTTACTCTTCAGAATAGAGCGGTGTTTTGATTCTTCACCCGAAAGTTTAAGAACTGCCCGAGTTTAAATTATTGGTCCAAAACCAAGTATATAAAATTTTATATTTTCAGAAAGAATTTCTCGGTTCTCAAATTAATTAGTTTAAGTAGTGCATTCCAAAGTGATCTTTTTATTTTACTTTTATTCAACTGTTTTCTTTCAACCTTACGTCACGATAATAATTATTTTTGGTATATTTTTAAGAAAGTACTTCGAATTTAGCTACGTTGAGTGATACATTAATGCGCTGAACAAAAACTTGTACGAACTTTGCTGACGAGGCTATTTAAGTAAATATATTCAAAAGAATGCAAATAGCCTACCTTTTTCCATTGTTTGTCTAACCTTCCTACGGTATCTGCATTAATTCTCAGCACCCTTACTTATTTTTAATGCTGTTCGACATTAATGGGTCTAACCAATGTCAATTTGCTGAATCCGCAAATGAGTGCGGTAAGTGCGTGTCAAGGAATGCAGCTTTAGCTCTAATTGATAATTTATACCTCGTTCTTTTACGAATAATTTTGGATCTGTATACTTATCGTCTCGTTGTCTCCTAGTTTTATTTTTCTCGGTTATTCTCGTTTACATTTATATATGGACCCCCTGTACCCCAACGGATATATCCGTGTATATATATTTGGTTCCTTCAAGTTTTAAGAAATTCTGACGGTCTAGGAAAAATCTGAGAACGCAGTTTTACACCATTTGACCTCTAATTTTGCATTTATACCATTTTTTTCATGTGTTGAAAGAGTACCTTTCACACGGTGTTACATACAATGTAGCAGTCGTTTTAGCTGACCATCTATAATTCTGTTTGATTGTATCGTGTGTTGGCCACTTAACAGTTTGTTTTGTGTGCGATTTGTTTTCATATCAATTATTACAAAATTATTTTGCTGGTCATGCTTGTTTGAGGGAAATCCCCTTGGAAAACTGTGCACTTACGCGAGGGTATGTGTGTAATACCTTTAGTTCAAAAGAGGCAATTGCCGGCGGGAAGTCTTCTTTTGTTGTGGTTGATATATGAAAAAAAATTGTTATTTTTAGCATAGGAATTTAAATTCCATGAATTATGTTGGTTTTGGTATTCTCACATAAACAAATAATTTTTAGTTTCTAGGGGACTTTTATGCCAAGCTGAACCACATTTTCATGCTGTCGAACATATTAGGCTAAACTGTGCGCATCCTCAAAATAGTTGTGCGCCCTTTTTTCCAATTTTTTTAGTTCAATTACCAGTAAAACAAAAAGGTCAACTCAATATATTTTTTTTTGTGATAAAAATTTTCCAAATACTTACATAATTTTTCTATTATTGGTGGCTCTAAAATATCACTGGTCACTTGATACAACATTTTAAAAATGTCAACGCGTAGGAATTTTTAACTTTTACTGAAGCCGTGGCTTTTAAAAACTTTTACTTTGTTGTTCACTCAACTGCTACTAGTTAAATACTGCGTTTTGGATTGTTTAATACTTGTAAAGTAAATTTGCCTCAGTATCCCAAAAAATTTTTAGTTTTTATCAGTGAGCATTAATCGTTCAATATCAATTGATAACCATAAATTTCACACAACACTTTCTGTACTGGGGAATTCAGCTTTGTTGTCACTTTTTGGCGATTGCTTTGACATCGGTATTACGGAGTCATTCTGCCAATACACATTTGAAATCGGACAAGCTCAGTAGTATAGTGAAATCTACGGTGAAAAAGAAAAACAGCTTAAGGCTACTTAAAAAAAATCGAGATAAGACCAATTCCATCACTGCGCTTTTTTTTCTGTGTAGTTTTGTTTCCTTGTTTTCCTAAATAGCGCGTCCACAGAAAAAAGAAAAAACTGGCAAAAAAACTGTTAGCTTTAAATCAATGTTTCTTAAGTTGAGTTGCTAATTTTTGTAATAGAAACTTATGCTTCTTATTATAAAAAATAACAACAAAATAGTGACTTCTTGGTGTTGAGTCAGATTTTTTTTAATTGTGTTATATTTGCTTTGTACTACTTAAGTTATTAATAAAATGTATTGATTAATACTCACTCACGTAATCTAAAACTTGGGCTAAATAAAGTTTTATCTTAAGTTTTAAAGAAAAAAATAAAAAAAAAGTTTTTCATCAGGTTGTTTTAAATTTTGTAGACGACGTGTCTAACAATGAAAGTATTTGCTCATTTTAAGACGTATTAATAAAGATATGATTAAAGTGGTTCCCGATACAATGGCGAAAAATATGCCTTACTGATATCAAGGAAAAACAAAAAAGCAAAAGAAATAAACCTCAAATGAAACAAAAGAATTGTATCCCTATCCCTCAACTTTCCTGAATTTGTCTAGAAAATATTAATTGTCCAATTAACAAAAAGTCATCACTAGTTAGACTTAGGGTTGAAAATTGGTAGAATTATTGTGTCAGGCAGGCAGGCACAATAAAGTTATACAATTCTCTTAAAAAATTTTAAATCAATTAAATTTTTAAAGTTTATTTAAATTTTTCAATAAATTTAGAGTACGAACCACAGAAAATAACTTCAAAAAATATAAAAGGTATCCTTTGAATTGTGATAAAAAGATTAAAATGTATAGGAAAAATCGACCACAAATTTGCTATTTTTTTTTAACAAAGTCACTCTTACACCAAAATAGCGACGTAACCCAAAAAAAATTTAATTACGCCCCAAAATGTTTTTCATATGAACAAATCCCAAATTAATAGTTGTTTGATGTAATCTAAATCATGTGCTACTAAGTATAATAATTTCACCTTCACTAAAGCTATTGCATACAACTCAGATCGGAGTCAAAAATGATATTTTGATAAACATCAGGAAAAGACCCTGAAGCTTTGAGTGACATCAGTAACATATCTTAAGTTCATGGGCAAATTATTCTGATTTGGGCATTAAGAAAAAATACAGTACGTACTTCTTAAAAGAAATTTACAATCTCATGAACACCCAGCATAAAGTACCTTGTAATTCTGCTAAACCGCAAGCTCTCTTAGCAAATAAATGTTTAACTGAGAGTAAGCATGGCATGCGTAGCTTTTTATACTTGTAATAGAATGCTTGATAAATCTCGGAGTTTGGATCTGAATACTGACATACGGTATTTTGGTTTAGTGGAAAGCTTTAGAAATTAACTCTCTAACGTTTGGCCTGCATGGGGGTTACAGGTGCGGTAAAATCCACACCATCTGCTACGAAAGAAAACTTATAATTATACTACAAGAAGACCTGTTGCTACAGCAAAAATAAAAAAAAAAATAATGGGATGTCATGTCTCATTATCTTCTTCTTGCTAAGAATAGATCGACGACATTGACTATACACCCTGTCTATAAGTCATATAAGTTATCATGACAACAAAATTATCTAACAGAATAATCTAAGACCCAAGTTGTCTGCACCGGAAAAAACTCTTCAAAATATTAAATATATTTTTCATATAAAATTAAGCTCATAGTAAAGAATTTGTCTGAGCGCTTTATTTTGGACAGACACAAAAAAAAGAAAAAAATATCATGTAATATGTACGCGGGCAGAATCGCGGACACAGCTAGTACAATAAAAATGTTTTCCACTTTTTTTAAAATTTTATTTTTATTTAGAAATAAAGAAGTTTTCACATCATGCTAATGTCGACATCTCGCCAATGTGACCACTTTTGTATTTCATTGTAAAGAATTTTACCAGGACACTCCGTGTGACGCACTTGTCTATGACCGTATAACACGTAATCTGGACTTAAGTATCCGTTCTTTATCGAATATTCAATAAATTCCTGTGCCACTTGCAACATCGGTGCCGGGGGTAGATTTTCTGAAAGAAAAAAATAAAATTTTTTTAAAAAGTATTATAAAAAGTAAAAGCGATCTTTTAGAAATTATCATCTATTTACCCATGAAGTTACCAATCAGCAGTATACCTATGCTGCAACTGTTATAATTGGGTGCATGTGCCCCAACTATATTGTAGCCCCTCGCTTGATACACATTGCCGTCACCGCCAATTGCAAAGCTATATCCAATATCGTTCCAGCCATGTCCATCCATATGAAAATCCTGCATTGAGCGCATTGACGCTTTGCAGGCGTCTGTTGTCAGGCAAACACCTGGGTTGTTCGAATGATGCATAATGACATAAGTTGAGGGTCCGATGTAAGATTGTGAGGACTTTGGCAACCGCGCCTGCCATTCATCGCGTTCAATTACACGCCAAAACCGCGTCTCGTTTCTTTTAGTTGCCGCACTGTTGACATTTTGAATCATTCCACCAAGAACTGGTAAAGAGCAAAAGGTTGTAATTGGAAGCAAAATTAAAACGATTAATAACCTTTGCAGTTGAATGTCTGTTGCTCTCTACTCACCTGCAATTATTGTTAGCATGAACATAGCTGTTGTTGTTATCAACATCGGTACACCTGTCTGCTTCTGTCGATAGGGATTCCCCCAGCGACATAATTTTTTGCTGTCGCTACTGTCGTTGTTGCAGTAAACGCATAGTTCAGCTCCGATCACTCTCATCGTTAGTTGGTAACTGAAAGTGATTCTGCCATTGATACCACAATTTGTATCCAAAGCCCCATCCGCACCATTTTTTTTGTATATCATTGCTTTTGTTGATGTTGATATTGTTGGTATCGCGTATATTTTAAACTTTTAGTGAGAGTGGCTGTCTTTGTTGTTGCTCTGATGTTTTTATTATATGTGCGAATTTGAATTGATTTTGCATCGATACATACGCACCAAGTGTTATTGTTGCAGAATTTTCGGCTTTTTATACAAAGTACAAAATTAAAACAGTTGATTATGTTTTGATATAGATCGAATTATTTAATCACTTTTAAAAATGTTTAAATTTGATAAGATATTTTTTATAAAAAATATATTAAGTCGTTTAAAACCAAAACGGAAAATCTCACTCAAAATTAATTCAAAAGCGACTCAAAAAAACAATGTTTCCAAAAAAAAAGGTCTGTCCAAATCTAAAGCCAATTCCAATAGCAGTTTTGCATTTTCATATTCAGCTACCTCCAACACCTCGTGATTTATTTTGTTGCTCTGCTTGTTTATTTTTTATTTATTTAGCTGTGCTTCTTTTAATTCGCAATTTCTGGTAGATTTGCATACATACTAATTTTACCTTATCATTTAATTGTCTTTGATTAGCAAATTCTATATGCGCATTTCGCTAACTCAAAAATATTGGTTCGCCAATAAACCAAAAATGACTGATTTTTTGACTGAACTATTGATTTTATCAGCTACACAACTGTTTTTTGCACTGATAATTTCTTAAATTTTTATTTATTTCTTTTTTTATGTTATAGCGTAGGTAGTATGATAAGGCCTAAGCGTTTATTCGGTTGTTATAGATTTTGAAATCCTGCGCAAAATAATATCTCGAAGAACATGGCACCGCCGTTAGAGTGGAAGTCATGCACGGTGGGCTTTAAACAAGTTTAAATGGCAAGCTGAGTTACTACAAAAACTTGAATGGGAAATTATTTGAAATGTTATTTATAGTAAATATAGACCACCTAGAGTGTTGAAATTTGAACTGTGGTACTATCTGTTAAAGTAATTTGACGTTTAAAAATTTGAACAACATCGGAAATTTTTAAACTTCCAAATGTATGTTTTACATATATAATATCATTGAAAAACAGTAAATATGGATTTAAAAAAAAAGCTCTAACGATTTCTTATGCTTTTCATATATCGACTTCAAATTACATCCCAAATAATCCCCAATTAATGTTTTTGTAGTAACTCACACTTTTATTAAAAGTTGGTTAGAGCCCACCGTGCATGTTAATGTTATATTTGGCAGTGCAAATTAAATAAGGAGCGATTTTTAGCCGTCAATTATCTGTCAAATTAGTTGACCGAACGTTTGACGCTGGAACTACGCATTGATATCTATAGAAAAATTTACTTAATACACAAGTGTCAAATTTAAATTTTCTTTCATAATTCGTACGATTTCTGGAAATTTTTGGATTATTTCCAAAAACTACGGAAATCTTCCGAGTTGAACAAAGGGTGAGAAATACTATGGCTTGCGGACCCAACTTTATACATATCACGTCGCTGTAAAACATACTAAGGAAAACTGACCTCAAACGTAGCCGAAGGCTGCATGATATTATCTTTAATGCAATTTATGAAATCAGCGTAATTTTTATTTACCTATTCTTTTTTCATAAAAATTTAACGTGAAACCAAACTTTCTTGCATGTCGGTTTTATTTAAATCTAAAAGAAACAAGATAAAATATTCGTACAAATAACTTAAAATATTTTTGTGTTAAAGTGTAGTTTTTTTTAATAAAATGCATTACGTATGCATATTTTTACAATCGCAACACCAAATCGAGTATATAAAATTCGTGCTGATTTCGATGCCAGTACACATCTACCCCTTTCACCGTTCAATATAAAATTTTATCTGCTGAAATGCATGTACCACTCTCAAGTTACTGCTTATTATTGAATATAGAACCGCCTTAAATTTAATAATAATCAATGCCGAATTAAATTCAGACATTTTTACTTTATTGAGTGCTATATAAATTTTTTAATTTGTTCAACATGCTATTAATAATATCCATTACCTAATGTTTTGCTTTTGCTTGTTAGTTTGAACTAAATTTTCTATTAAAATAATTTTTTGGGGCCATTCAAATGGCTTTTGAGTTTCCATTATAGGTATATATGTACCTATAAAAACTAATGTTTTTATAAACTGAAAATATTTTAATTTTTAATTAACTAATGATTTCTATTAATATAGGGTGTTTTTTTTAGAGGTATAGAACTTTAAAATGGAATAAAACAAAGATGAATTTTTTAAATAGACATGAAAATTACTTTATTCGAAAGATAATCTTCTGGCATTATAATTTAAATATGACTTCTGGCATATGAACGCCACGGCTAGCTCGGACGTAGTCTAAAATGGAGGTCCAATTTTCAAGGTATATCGCGAATTACGCGAGTAATGTTGGCTTCGAAGTATTGAATCGTAGCTGGCTTATCGACGCATACTTTTGGCTTCACATAACCCCAAAAAAAAAAATTAAGGTGTGATATCACAAGATCTAGGCGGCCTTCTTGACTTCATAATTACAAAAATCATGTGAATTTTGCGTGAAAATAAAGTTGAAATTTTAGTGACTATAATAAATTTGCACAATTTGGACGCGTTGTTCATGCGTCAACCTGTTCATGATGAAATGGCAAACCAAACTGAATATAAATGACATTAGAGTTGCCAGATTTGACCACAAAATCCCAGTTTTATCTCTATTCGAAAAACAAACCTCTAAAAAAAAACACCCTTTATAAAGCACTGAAAGTGTTTTGTACACTGTGATAAAAAAACTAGATGTTGATTTTTATAAATTAGGAATGAGTATATTTAAACGTCAACTTAACATCTAAGGGTATCCCAATATTCAGGAAAGAAATAATTTTGATAGAAAACACAGGTTTTGAATTAAAAATTGTACATTTTTTATTGATTAAAAAATAATTTTTTATAGGGTTATTTATGGAATGGCATATCGGGTAAATGACCTCCACAGCTTTGCTGACACAATCTGATCACTAAAACGGAAAAATCACACCTTTTATTTAAAAGTATAAAGGTTAGAAAAGTATCAATGCACAAAAAAAAAAAAAAAAAAAATCAGGCTTTGCAACTAAGCCAGAGAAGTACAAAATCATGTTATTTTTGTTTTTAATTTATTATTATTGAAATGTAAAGAGTAAATGTTTTAATTTGATTAGAAATATGTACATTAGGGTGATTAAAATTTTTGTTTTTGCTCCAAACAGGTTTAATAGTAGCAGGTACCTACTCGAAAGAAGAATTCTGCTGCAATTTGAGCTCATAATATTAATATTTACTGGTGGCTCATCGAGCTTTTTAGTTTTCCATACGATTTGTATGGGAAAACAAGCTTTACGAGACATTTGTTTCTATAACTCGTGAAAGAAATACCTTACACAAACATGACCAACCCCATTAGAAAGATCATAAAATTATCTGTAAAAAAGTATCTATTTATTTTTTCGTGGATGTATATAATTTGGTACCAAAAACGATTAAATTGAGCATTTCTAGCTCGAGATATGAATTTTAAAGTGAAAAGAGGTCGAACAAATTGGTAAACCACAATATCTCAAAAACTGTACCATAAAAAAAAATTTTTATTTTCATTTCGGAATTCAGTGGGAAAAGGCACATAAGAAAAGTAACCCCTCATCAAAGGAACAAAAGAAAAAAACTTTTTTGTAACGATTAGACTCAACAAATTATCGAAAAAATTAATATATTCAGAAAATGTGGCATTGGATTCACTCATTCAATCGCTCCTAACATTGTCATTTTATAGTCGATTTTCTTCTCGTATGCCTTAGTTTTTGCGTAAAAGTATCAGCTCTATGAGCATGAAGTAAAATTATTTTTTATTTATTTTATTCATTTTTCCGTGGCCACATAATCAAATGTAAAATTAGATTTTTTTTTAAATCTGGTCTGTTTTCATCGATATCTTTTGAACTGCTTACTTAATTGAAAATGTGATTATGTACGCATTATTATTTGTCATTTTAATACCTTAAATTTGGTACGATGCACGATGAAATTAGACATTTTTAGCTCAAGATACGAACTTTAAAGTGAAAGAAGATCGAAAAAATAAAAATATCACAATGTCACGAAAATTGTACCATCCAAAAAATTTTTATTTTCATTTCCGAATTCATTAATAGAACAAGAAAAAAAAATCATTTTGTAAACTAGTGTTATTTCTTACAAAAATTTAATAATAATACTTAAAAAATAGTGAACTGCTCGATGACACGCTGTACTTTGCGAAAATAGTTATGTTTTTAGGTGAATAATTTTCTTTTGCTCAAACAAAAACATTGATATTCCGATCCTCGCGATTATACAATCTTGAGTTTCCACGGACAGCCCAGTATAAAAGGACTGTTATAACCTCTGTAATAGAAAGATATAAAATAATTGATATTTTTATTGCATAATTATAGGCAATTAATTAGAAAATTAAAAAGCAAAAAAGAAAATAATTTACTAAAATTAACAAATTTCCCTGTGAGACCTGTTTTCTTGCTTTGGGAATTGTTTTTATTTTTATTTTCGTTTGAATGCTGCACGCCTACTGCTGCCTAGATCAAGCATAGAACCAACTTGAAAATTTCTTTCTCCTACTGAGTTTCTTTGTTGCGCTAACCTATTTTTTGCAATTATTAACTTCTTTTTTTCTCCACAAATTCTAAAGCAATCGATTAAGTTAACGTTACTCACATCATTGTTCTTTTGATTGCTATTAAATTTTCTTATGTTTTTTATGATTTTAATTAAAGCAATAAAAACAACGTCAGATTTGTATGAGTGAATTGGAGGAATAAACTTGTAAACATTACAGAAAATCCCCCAAATGTATTTACATTTTCTGCAGTGGTTTTTTTCTGCAATTATAATTGATCACTGAAGAGTTTATTGACGTTTTTATGCCATAATTTGTAAGTGAAGTGCGAATTGATAAATATTCTTTATAAGGAAAAAAGGGGCGATAAAGTTAATTAAAGATGTTATTTATTTATTTATTTAATATGCAGCCTGAGTTGGCCAAACATTGATCGATTGCCAAGTAACAAATAAACATTAGAGATTAAACTTTATTGCATCTATAGATAGGCTCAGTTAAAAATTTGTTGATATATTACCTGGAGCATCGGACTTTCATTTATGTTGCGTAAAAGTTGTAGATTATATGAGATAATTTCGAAAATATGAATTTTTATTTTAAGTGTTTTAGAGTAGAAGATCGTTACGATCTAACAATAAGTTAGTATGCAAAAATATAACCTATTATTCGCTCTGAGCGAGGTAACGTGAGTAAATATATGAAATTCTTAGTAAACACTAAATACCTTTTTATCTGTTCAGCTATTGCGCTCATAATTAACACATTTTGTAAATATTGGTATAGAATAGCAAATCATACAGCCACTGAACTCATCTTGTAAACATTTATCTTATTTTGTATAAACAAGAGCATTCTGAAACTAAGCATTCTTTTAGTTGTATAAACAAAAACAGTTTACATTTTCAAATTTATTAACAATTTCTCCTGTGCATTTGAGCTTAAATTTTGGTTTATAATAATAATAATAGAGTATAGCTACTACTAGCTATTAGCTATTAGGCTTCCTAGCAATTCCTAGCTTAAAGATTAATCTGCAATTTCAGTTTTCATGATTTCGCTATGGAAATCTACTAAACTCTTTGTAGAAATTTGTCTGATCTATAGCTTTTATCTACGATGAATTTCTCTTCGTCCAGTGGAACACAAAAAATGTACAAAAAAACATATTGGTTGAACTTAGACGTCGAATTTCTTTGTGAGTCATAACTCGCATGGAGAAATGTCAATCAAATTCTATTTCAACGTCAGAAATTATATGAGAAATGATTAAAACAAATAAAAAAAAAAGTTTTCAAATATTATGTCGAAAGAAATTTCCCATTTTCAAGAAAGAAGTGAGTTTTTTAAAAAATACTTACGATATTTACCAACATTTTCCAAAAGGAAAAAAAATATTTTTAATGGTTTTAATTTATCATTTAAGTTCTCAACTTGAGCAAAGTGAAGTCATAATTTAAATCTGTGTGACAAGTCGCCTTGTATTTTTTCTAGCAAGACCCAATTATGATTTTACCCAACATATTGAAGCTCCTCAAATTAAAAGTATTAAATTCTGCACAAATTTAACTTTTCGATCTTTCCAATACAGTTGAATATTTTTTTATAATTGCCATTTTGTACGACTCTAAATTTCGATTTGTGGTGGTACGAAAAAGGCTTAACTTCGAGCTCTTGTGCTTACTTCTATGCAGTGATTATTTATTAAATTCATTTTATATTTTCGGAAAAGTTTAATGTTTTCACTTATTAAGACCTCACCTCTACAGAAAGTTTTATTTAAACCGTTTTGTCGTCAGAGGTAATAAATAAGATATAAGATAGACATACTATATGTAAATATGTATAATGTATCAAAACAAACTTCTATCAAACATCTTGTTTTCAATTATTTTTTTGCATTTTATATACGAGTATATGCATTTATTTCCCAGTGGCATTTTCAAGAACTTACAAAACCAAACAATCGAACTTTAGTCTTTGCACGAAATTTAAATAAGTATATAGAAAACGAAAGTTATTATAAAATCTACCGCCAAGTCAGAATTGAGACAAAAGTACCTGTCGTCAAAATGTTTCATTTAATTGCCAGAAAGTTGCATCTATATTCCTTCGCAGCAACTTCAGAAAAGCATTCAGAAAACTTTTTGCATTGCAATTAGAGTTTTATTAAAATTTGCTTCCTTAATTGAAATTTTAATTCGCAAAGTTTATTTATTTTTTCTTATGCTCAACGTTCAACTTTGGCGTGGTAGCATAAAGGCATAAAGTAGTGCATTTCATTCAACTGTCGTCTCTTCTTCAACTGTTTCGTAACCAGATTTTGTCTACTTTTATCAACATTCGAAGAACGCAAACTTTTGTCACTTTAATAATAAAAATAATGAAGCTGTGAGCAAAATAAATCAACAAAAGTTGCCCTAAGTCACCTTCATCCCATTCAACCCACACAACTATTATCCGGCACAATTCCTACGTTCCCACGCCCACATTATTGACACTCAACTAAACTCTCACGCCTTAATAATCTTGATGCTTTAGTTTCACTCCAATCCACGCTCACATCCACGTCAATCGTTTGACATTTCATTTAAGAAGTAAATTTTTGCTACACTTTTAACGAACACCTTCTTCTGCCAATTTATCAGGCAGTGGTGGCACTGGCACCACATACAAGTCGTATCTATAAATAATTGAAACACAAACGGTCGCAATGTTTTTCTTAATACTTTCAAGTTTTCGTATACTCGCTTTTCTTCTTATGCTCGATTCCTACATTCAATATATTGACCTGCTTTCTTCGGATAAAGTAAGCAAAAAGTATTAATTACATGTCTATAACTTGTTATAGAACTTTGAAAAACAACAACAACAACTACGACAGTAACAGCAACAACAACATAAAATGAACACTTTTTACTCAATGCGTCAAGTTGTGGAAAAACCTCATACCATACCACATATTCGAAAAAAAAATCCAAAACTTTCTTTCGAACTTTTCTTTTTTTTATTTTTGTTTTTGCTTGTCAATTTTCACGTAATAACTCGACACATGTAAAAAATCATGAAAACTTTATGCTGTGTGGGGAAAAAGTTTTAGTTTTATTTGTTTTGCCAAGAATTGCTGTCATTTGTGCGAACAATTTTATCGGATTTTCGACAATTATTGGGTATCGAAAAAAAATGTTTTTTTCTTTCTTGAGAAAATGAGAAATTGAAAAATTTCGTGAAAAATTTTAAATTCAATGACACACAACAATGAAACTTAGTTTGTATTGATTGTGGGGGCGGACTTTGGCAAGGCAACCATGGTTTGCTAATTTAAACAAAATGCATTACTGTCTTTCCTGTATATCATATCCTGTAATCTTATACACTCGATTTTTCAACAGCAGGCTCTCCGCCTATCAGCCCTGTTATTTCAAAACGGTTCACAACATGGCACATATGAATTCATTGGTTTTTATGAAATACTGTCTGCAACATGTCTTAACATAAATCGTATGTAACATTTTTTGACTTTTGCTCTTTGGAATGTTTTCGCAAACATTTTAATAATAAAATACAATTCTTTTTCATATTACATTGCGGGATATCTATGTTTTTTAAAGTGATGCCAGCAGGGATGATTTGTATTCATATCAGATGCGTCACTTCACAAATGTGTGAGAGCAGTGTATGTGACATGTTGTTCAACATTCAAAATTGTCATTTAACATGAGTTTTCACAGTATATTTTGTTGCGTGTTCTTTCTGCAATCAATATTTTGTGACATTATGCTGTTAAAAAATAAATTAAATTTGAATTTCTTTCCAACTATGCTCTAACGATGTGGCATTGCAAGTGTTCGTGTAAATTTTTTTTTATTTTGTGACTCATTCCTTATTTAAAAATGGAAAATGTTAGGTTTAAAATGATTAAATAAAATAAAATAAAATAAAATAAAATAAAATAAAATGTGATGTTGTAAAGTCTTAGATACAAATTTTAAAGTCGCACCACAAATTGCTTCAAATTGGTTCTCTCTAAATGAAACAAACTTTTTTACGAACATCACAAAATTTGTTTCCTTATTGAGTTTTCCTCCTCCCCAACCAATGTTTGTTGGCAATTTCTTTTGTTTGCTGAGCTAATTTTGTTTTTGTTCTTCTTTTCTCCAAATATATTCTGTGTAACCTTTTTAAAATTCGTATGCAACACGTACCCCAGCAATATATTGTTGTACACCCATACAAACACATGAGTCTTCGACACAAGTAAACATTTACTTACAAATGGCCAATAATCAACTTAAGTGCAATTTGTATGATGTCATAATTGTCTTAATATATTGATTCTTGGGTTTTTCCTAAATAAATATTACCTTAAAAACACAATCATTGAGCATATAAAAAACAAATTATAACCGAATAACCGATTTTACATAATGGTTTTTCTGTCTTTATGTTTGTTTATTATTAAAATGTTTTGGAAATAATATGATACATCTTTAATATTTGAAGATTTTTTAGTCATTTTTAATATAGTTTTCGTAATATTTCAATAAGAAAAAGCGCCACACGGTGGGGTATTTAACACGAGTACATGAGACTAATTCAATTTGTAAAAATTAAAATACATATAATATAAGTTTTTGGTACCTGGTGAAAATAGAAAATTTCACCATCATTTCACAATGCACTCTGAAATATGATGAATTTTAATTTTAAGGGAACTTTTTTGCTCAAGTATTTCTGTAATACAAAATGGTCTTTGTTTTTGTGAAAAAGTGTTTTAAAATATTTTAATTTGTTTCTTGTTTGCTACCTCAAAAATAAGTGCATTTTGACTAAAAACTTAGACATAAAGTTCTGAGAAAAGTGAGGACAAAATTTTTCAGTTTTATTAAAGCATATATATTCAAGTTACATTCTGTAAAAAAAGTTATGGCTTAACTTTTTTTTTTTTTTTTAAGCTTGTTGGCTTAACTGCGCACTTTTGAGCTATTTCCATTTACTTATGGCAATCTGACATGCCAAATATTTGCGAAAGTGAAAAAAATATATAAATAAAAAACTTTAAAACTTTTTTCAACTTTATTTGAGCGCGCTTTCCGACTAAATATAAAAAACCTTAAACGCATTTCTCTTGAAATCACTTTTTTCATACTGTGCGAGTCTTTTCTCCGAAACTACTGAGCTGATCCTTATGAAATTTTAACCACATATTCTTCACATGTATGGGAGTCGCATGAACTACAATCAAGTCAAAATTTTGATTTTTCTTAAAACGGCAAATCATCCAAAAAACCCACATTTTTCGAATACTTTTACTTAATGTTCAGAAGCCACTAGTCCCAACCGACCAAATTTATCCCAGCGCTATAGGTTCAACAGTCGCCAATGTAAGACCAAATTTGTAGGACATGTAATTTTGCACAGAAAAATTCGTACGAAATTTTTACGTAGAAACAATAGCTCAAGACCAAAAGTGAAAAAACTGTTTTTTTTAATAAGGATCTTGGTTTCTAACATATGTACTCATATATGCCAAACAGAAACTTATGCTACAAAAAATTATATTGAAACTATTTTATACCAAAAAGTTTCGACATTTTTACAAATGTACTGAAAATGCCTTCACTGTCGGAAACTATGTCGAAAATTGTTTTGAAAAGCAAAAGCCATAAAGATTTTTAATTCTAATAAAACTTTGCTCCAAATCTAGTTTTTTTTAGGGGGAGGTTGTTGACCTTAACAACCATCCGTTGATTATTATGTTGTTTTATCGCAATAAAACGGTACTAAAAATACTGTTGTGTGCACAGCTCATCCGAATCAAATTAGTTTTGATGGTTTTGTTCTATTTGAGTGCTCAATATGTCGACAAAGCGAAATACTACCGAAAAGTTAAAACCAGAAAACGGAGTGTGTGAAATTCATGGAGCTCTGTCCCCAAACATTGTAATGTTGCAATGAAAATATTATTAAATTACGGTCTCAGACAGTGACTTTAGCCAATGACGAACATTATAAATGTTCTTGCAGTCGAGAAATTGTGGCAGGTATGTATCCATGAATTTAAATACCTAATCTTTTAGGCTTGTTTGAACTGTTTTTCCGCGTAATATTCCAAATAATTCGTTGCTATTTTCAGAATAATTTTTCCCAAAAATTTTTTTCTTCTTTTTTGACATATTCAATATCAAAGATTTTTTCATTTTTCTCTAAGTTTTGGTGTGAGTTCGGACGTTTTTGAAATATTTGATAAAATTAATTTTTTAAAATAATGGCTGAAGTAAATACTTTCTAGCCATGCATTTTTAAATTTATATTCAGGGAGAATTCTCAAACTGTTTCCATTCCGAATACCTCATGCGTAAAGCTATGCACTACGATCCCCTTAAAAACTCTCTTAATTATGGACCATACTAATAGCAAGTAAAAAAAATCAAATTATTTTCTTTTAAACCAATTTTAAATTTATTGATTAGATTCTTCGACTTTCTGCTTAAACTATTTTGCTTGGCTTCCCTGCATTTCCATCATAATTTATAACACATATCCCATTAGCTCAGGCGCTGGGTAAAATGCTCCCACTGTTTGATCGTATTGAAAAGATTGTTGCCTGGACACGCAGTTGCACGTACCTGCCGATGGCCCACTAGCTTATAGTTTTTCTGAATGTATCCACATTGGATGCCATAGGTTACGAGTTGTTGCAGCTTCTCCAGCATTGATGAAGGAGGTTGTGCATCTGTGTTAAAAACCAAAAAAATAAATGAAAATCAGTAATGGAAAATAAGACAAGTATACTCCTAAGAGTGCTGCCTTTGGCTGTGATAAATATTAAATACCCCATACTGCACTAAAATTAAATACACGCGTAAAGTCCTCTTCTAAAAATCTTCCTAGTTTTTGTCTAGTCTTGTACGAACCATTCCCAGTATTTATGTATAATATTATTGCATTACCTTAAGCAACTCGGTTTACAGTTTCAAAGTTTTTATTTGTAAGGTTAAAACCTTTTCATATTTGGTGTCAAAACTCAAAAGTGTCATTGAAATCCCATCAGTACATCGTCACCTACCATCCAAAAAGCCGTAACCACACTTTTTAGTTTAAAAAAGGAGAAGCAAAAACATATACTGGAAAAATACATTGTTGTGCATTTGTTATGTAAAAGATCGAAAAGAGTCAAAGCCTACTTATTTATCTAAAGAATTCAAATATTGTGTTTAATTTTTTTTTCATTCTTGTGTGGAACGTCTATTTGCTTTGTAAAACTCAAAAGCATGTTTTTACGGCCTTTTGATTTTCGTTAATAAAATCTTTATTATTGAACATATGACTTAAAAATTTTGTAAGGACATGTAGTGTAGTCAAATGCATCATAATCTATCCCAAACTCGATTTTGAATTTCTTGTGGTTACGGCTTTTTGGATGGTAGGTGACGATATGTAACTATGTCCCAAAGTTTTTAATTTTTAATGACTAAAACAACTTTATAGATTTTTTCTAGTTTAGGAGCTGTCGGTCTTTGGCAAATAGCTCAAACTATGCTTTCTGATTGCCTCGTCGATGCGCGCCATCATTTCACGTTGTATGCTATCAAAATGTGAAAACCGCTACAATTTCACTAAGGTGATGTTCGAAATTCATCAGCGATATGTACATTTTCTCGATTACGGTAAAATCCAGAAAAAAAAACATTTATTACTCTCGACTCAAAAAAAAAAAAAAACATCGCATAACTAAGGACGCAACTGGATAAAATACCACTCTACTGAGGGTTTATTTTTGTAAGTTGACGTTTCCTTCTTTTTCTAGTAGTAAAAAAAAAAAGTTTTTAGATCCCTTTTATATAAAAACAACATGAAATGATTTATTTACAAAAAAAAAAAAATTTTAAAAGAACTGCCACGAAGAGCAGAGGGAGAAAAAATAAAACAATGCTTAAGCGATAACAGAACAACCGTATTAAACAATTTCATGCTTCGCTTACATTTCCAGCTTGAAGCTGAAAGGCGAAAAAAAAACAATTTGGAAAAAAAAAACTGAAAACAAATCTGTTAAAAAAAAACAACACAAAATTAAAATACTGAGCATTTTTTTGATTCCTCAAAGTCAAAGCAACTTTCAAAATTATTTATGCAAATTTGTACAAGTTAGCTTCGGCTAAATTATTATTCAATTTAATTTTGAGCGCACCAAATAAATAGCGTTTCAGTTTTGCCCAACACGTTTTAATAATAAAAACTTCAATGTAATATACGATAGCCAAGTGAACAAATCAAATTAATAGAATGTTCTATTTTTCTCTGGTTTCGATTTGTTCTTCTGAGAAATCAATGCAAAAGGACAAATCAGTTATAGGTCTCTTGTCATTTTTCAAAATAATAGACTTTTTTGTGTGTTTTGCTGTTGGCTTATGTAACTACTCTTTTCTTAAATACTTTGTTTTTGCAATAAACCATTAAGAATAAACTATTTCAACCGCTTTCAATACCATGCAATCAATTTCAATTATCGTCTCAGATTTGTTGGTATATTTCCAACAAATATGTCAAAGTCAAATGATTTCCTATGAGTTAGTTTTTGTGTCTCAACCCTCGACTAGTTATCCCCTTTTGTTTTTCCCCAGTTTGAGCTCTAACGCACCTGACCAATCACCGATTAAACAAATTCCAACACTTTTGGAATTGTATGCTGCGCCCGCATGAGCACCGCTGACGCCAAAGCCACGCCCCTCATAAATCTCTGCAAAGCTGTTACTGCCACCGCCGATTAGAAAATTATAACCGATGTCATCCCAACCTCGATCGACTTGATGCGTGCGCTGCACTGATTTCAGCACGGCCTTGCACGCTGCGGAAGTGTCACATTCCCCCGGTGTGGCCGTATGATGAATGATCACATATGGCACCGCCATGAGGCCACCAGCAATGCCATTAATTGCAGTCACTTTGCGTGGTGGTGTAGCCTGCCATGCGGTGCGGTTCGTTATTTCCAAATTGATTTGTAGTGGTGTTGGCGTTGGTGTTGGTGCTGCTACATCCGTGGTTATGCCTATCGATGAGGTCGTTGCAGTTGTAGTTGGTGCTGTCAAAGATAAAATGAAAAAGTAGGTACTGGCTTGAAGTGCGTTGCAATAAAAACTGATTTCAAATTCCCTTTTTTACCACGGTAGTCCATATGCTGAAACTACTGCACTATCTGTGATGTATCTTTCATTGTTTGGGGAAGGATATAAATGAATTTCTTCGCAAAATTGCTAAATGGAAATCGAGTTACAAAAACTTTGACAGAGTGCTGAAAACGTTCTTTTTTGTGCGTGGGCTTGATGTGACAGTGGACTTGGTTAAATGATAAATTTCATCGCAATAGAATTGTTTGAATCGCAAATTGAGTGTTTCAATCATTGCATGTTATACCATGCATATAAAATAGTATGGTGTAGACAAAATCACTGAAAGCATAACCACCGAAAATGTAAAGAATAAAAGTTGGCCAAAAAGAAAAAATGATTTTCGCCTGGGTTCTAAAAGAGAAAAATCGTTCAAATATTTGTGCTTCAAAAAGAAAAATAAATAAAATTAATATTATAAATAATAAAAACAATAAAACATCTACTAAGAAAAAAATTCACAAATTAAAAAAATCCGCCCAAAAGGAACTTGTAAAGACACCTCTAAAAATAACGGACGAAATTTCATATCTAACATAAGTAGAACTATTTCGATAGTAGAACTTTTTCGTTAACTAAATATTTAGATTTATTTTATTTTGGAATTTGTATTTTTCGCCAACTTAATGAGAATAATATTCGCAATACATTTAAATGAAACCTTCTCCTTCATATGCTTACATGATTTGGTAATAGTAAGTAAATATTTGCGTCAAAGAAATATTTGCTTCCACCATATTTGATTTGATTCAAGTACGCAAGATATGAATGATCCAATAGCATGGTTCCAATAAGCGGAATTTTTAGTTCACACAAAGTTTTATTACTCCAATATCAAATGTGTTTTCCCAATTCCAATTACGTATAATATTACGTTAGGCGATTTTGATATCCTTTCTTTTTCTCAAGTGCCGCATATTTTTTCATGATGAAATAAATAAACATCCAATAAATCCAGTAATATTGTATTTCAAGTAAAATTTAATCTTCATCGTTGCTTATCCATTGTTTGCTTACCTGCCGAAACTTTCTCTGCGCTGGCTAATGCTGCAACTATTAAAAAGAACGATATTTTATACATATTGATGCTGATGCTACTTATTTAACTTTTTCGATTATTTTTCCGTCACTTAATTTAAAATACTATTGAATATTGCGAAAGCACTTTTGCCCAGCGTTGTTTAATATAGCTCAATGCTTTAACTGACAAGTATTTTAGAAAACTGCGACATTTTATAGGTCTGACGTGCTAAATTTGACTTGTTTTCTCAGAGGATTCCCCTAGAGTCTATTAGAATATTTAGCAACAAAAAGTTTTTTTTGAAATCTTTTTTTCTGCTTTATTTAATTTACTCTTCGAAATGAATAGCAGAAGCACAAAATAAGCGGGAAATCTCCAAGATTTCTTATCAGCTTTAGCGACAGAAAAACACTCAGCCTCCGTACAGAAAGACCACAACAACAACAACAGCAACACTAATACTAACATAAACATCAAATAACATGTCTTACTTTGTTTCCATTTTTTGTTATCTTCAAGCCGCATTGGTTTTTGTTGCTGTTCATGTTGTTGTATTTTCACCACCATTGCTTAAGCGGAATTTCGTCCATAAACTTCCATGGCATGTCCATTAAATACTTCCCCTCTAATTACGCGCCTTGTCATGTTTTTGGTTTTATATCGCTTCTATGCCTATCTGCATAGGGAAATGATATTATTTTTCGATACTTCTAAACGATACTGATATGTTTGAATAAACCAGTACTTCTCATTTGGCACCATAGTTAAAAGGTTACGCGAACAAATTTGGGCTGTAACTGCGCGAAAAATAATCGGGTTTTACTTAAGTGATGCTTAGGAAAACTAAAGAAGGACCTTGGCATTTGGCGCCCTTCATGACAATCAAAATCCAAACGCAATTTTACCATAAATGGTAAATTTTTCTAAAAATAAATCCGGGTAGTTTCTTGAAATACTTCAAACGATTCTTCACCGGATGTACATATATATCTAATTAAGTAATGCAAAATATATTAAAAAAAGGCCAAATTATTATATATAATAGTCGGAAATGGTTTTTTTTTTGGTCTGTAGGTGCGTCTTCTAAAACTTTTTCTGTCAATCGACATTAAAGAAAATTAAAAACTGTTCCTTTTAAGTTATCTTATAGTTTTATTTTAAAAATGAGGTAATTTAATTGTAATTGTTGGGTTTTTCGAAGTTCTATAAAATAATACACATTGTTCCGTTATATAAACTATAAATAACTAAAAGACTTATTTATTTATACAGTGCTCGATGGCTGGATTGCGTTATGGTCAAAAAACTCATTTTTTAATATTCAAAAATAACTGCTTTGTTTATTTTCCATAGCATTTAATAGGTTTTGATAAAATTGCGATACTTTTCTTCCAACCTGAAGTTGAGGCCTAAATTCAATGAGATTTCTAATTCTGTGCGGGCGCAGTTTTAAGCGTAATGTTTGCTCTATGGCGCTTTAGGCAAAGTTTGAGAAATTCAATTAAGTAACCTTAAGGCTCTTTTACATAGATTCGGTCTACTGCCGCCTTGGCATATTTTGGCAATTGTAAAAAAAATCTTTTGACACATTTTGTCTATTACTTAAAAAATACTAAGAAACCAGAGACTTTGGACCGCCCTTGGCGTCTTCAGTCAAGTGTAAGCAAAAATCTCTTCGTTTTACACAAAAATCAACTGATTTTTGTCTTCTGGCGTCATTTAAACGTATTCATGTTAACATAGTGGGCGGTGGTGCACGTGTATTTACCTTTAATTTTTTTCAGTCTGAATGTTCGTGGGAGTGAGTTTCTATGTTATCTGAGTATGTTAATAAAATGATTTTTCGTGTCTAAAAACAATAAATATTGAAATGAATAGCAATCTAAGGCATTTTAATATTGTTTGATGCTTATAATTTCACAAGTAAAATAAAAAAGAAACAAAATTAATTACAAATTATCACAAGTGAATGAATTATATCGAAAGTGGTCAGAAAAATTTGATAGAATGATCTCTGATAACAGAAAAACAAGCAACAAGCAATACTTTGGATTTTGTCAAACCAATACATAAAATTACATTACTAATCTATATTAAAAATTTCGATCCCGGTTGATTAGTTTCCAAGGTATAGGACTATAAAATTTAAAAACAGCATCAAAACTTAATACTTGACTGATGCCTATTAGAAATGAACCCTACTAATTTTTTTTGTAAAAATGAGTTTCAAAATAAATCGTAACTTGACGTATGAAAATTTTGGCATGCTAAAAATTTTTCTTTTATAGTTATTAAAATACAAAATGAGATAAAAATAAGTCTAGGTCAGTTTCAAATATTAAGGACTATGAGGAACTTCAACACAAGACTGACACTGTCTGAAAAATTAGAAAAAATCTAAACCAAAACTTTCTGTGAATTGTTTGCTGAAAATTTTTAGTATGCAACTATTTATCCTCACGTAATTTACTTTATTCCTCATTATCTATCCTTATCCCCTTTGTTTAAGAACTTGCTCCTTAGTGTCGTAAAACGTATTTAACAGAATTTAATGTCAAAAGCATTAAAAGTCTTAAATGCGTGAGGGTCATACCGACAAAGGGAGCTTACTTTTGCTCAAGCGGGGGAAAAACTTGATTCTGCACCAGGCAACATCCCCTTTGCTGATTTGTTTTGTAGCTGTTCAAGTTTGGTTGTATCGTGAGAGAACCAAGAAAGGAATGGGCTTTCAGAAACAGTGTGATAATCGTAATCCTGTTAAGTGATTTTGAGGTAAGCCACAAAGCTGCTAAGCTGAAATGATAGTTACTGCTTAAACATCTAAATTCATTCGCTATCTGCCATTCATTAGGAGCTTATTAAAAACTGAATTTTGTGATTGGATGTAAGAAAGAGAATAATGGTTGCCTTAGCTTCACTTGAATTCTATAGAATGTTCAACTGAAATCTAAAAAGTTAATTAAATAACAATCAAGCACCTCAAAACTGAGTTTCGTCTGGACATAGAAAAGAGAAAAGTTTGAATTTTTCTGGACAAAAGAAGCTTTAGTTTAACCAGAACTATATACTTAGGGGCTCTTGAAATTGTAAAAATGCTCATTCCGCCAAAACATCAGATTTCATTCAAAAAATAAATTCAAATTTGACGAAGGAAAACGGAGTCTGGCTATTCCGGCACAATTATCTTTGAGATTGCAAATTCTCCTACATTAATGGTATTATGTATTTGGTTTAACTATAACAAAAAAAAAACAATATTTTAGTTAGAATTTCATTTAAATAAATTATAAAATACAGAACATAACAATTCAGTTTGCGGAAAAATCGAAAAACAGACAATCGATTCAAAAGTATTGAGAGCGATTTTTTCTAAGTCTAAACCATTTGAAACAAAAATCTCAAATTTTTTTATTCCCTCAGTCTCTTATAGTTTCCATGGCTTTGAAATTGCATCAGCTACAGGCCGCCTTTGCCAGGCGCCGTGAGGTAGAACATCAGCGAATTGAACGCACGGCAGAAGTCAATCGCTATTATGATCATTGGGGCAAAGTAACAACTCGCTTTGAGAACTGGACTACACCTGAGTACTACCAGCATGCTGAAGATAAATTTAAACAAAGAAAAGCGAAAAAAGAGAAAGCGCAGCAGCTGGAAGAGCGTCGTGCTAAGTTGAAAGAACTTTATAGTAGCGAGAGAAACGCATACGAAGTAGAAATACGTGATCGGGAAAAAACAAAATTCCGTAAAAAAGTCGTTGACAATGATACACTGGAAAAAATTGATCGCAATGCAAAGGAACGTGAAAACATCAAACGCAAACTTGAACTGGAGGCAAAATTATATGGACGCTGGCGACATGGAGTGGATGATGAGAACTTAATCTTTGAGTCAAAGTCAGACAACCAAGTGCTGGCGAAATTGAATTGGTTGGATAAGCAGGTAATATTCTAGTCCTTTGACTTCAGTTAAGCATTGTAAAAAAATATTTTCTTTTGATGTTATGTTTAAGGTTGAAGACCAAATCGAACGTGAGAAAGAAGAAGCTGAAACTCAGAAGCGAAATCTTCGTTTGCAAGAAGAGATTAACAAAACTGTGCAGGTTCAAAAAGAGCGCCAACAAATACGTGAGCAAGAAATCAAAGAAATACGTGCCCTTCAAGAATCGCATATGGAGAAACTGAAGGAAAAACAAAAGGAAAGCGATTACCTCAAACAAGAGGAATCACACATTCGTGCTGTCTTGGATGACCTGGAAAAAGAGCTGGACTTGCTAATAGAAAGTTCGGCTGGAGTACTCCAGCCGGCTGAAACTTCGCAAGCCTACAATTTAAAGAAAATAAAAGTTTTCATACGCAAACGCTGTGATATTTTCCGCAATCAGATCAAGCTTTTAATTAACATGCTGGAACGCGTTAGCTCTAACGCAATAAACAAAGAGAAAGTCAATGCTCTGCTTAAGCAATATAGAGAGGAACACGAAGTAGAGGCCTTAATGCTATCACAAATCGAATCAATGTACGAATCAGAGGCAAAGTATAATCTAGCGCGTTGCGAGGACCAATGGCAATCGCAACATTTGGAACGTTATCATGAGCTGCAAAAGCTATTTAAAGACGAACAGTGTTCACTGTCTGTCCGACTGAATGATAATTTACAACAACAAACAGATATTATAAAAATGCGCTCAACACACTTGGAATCGATTGAGAATTCTAATGAGAAACTAAAGCAATTGTTTAAAGAACAGGAAGATTCACCACGTCTTCTGGCAATTCCAAATACTGTCGATAATATTGACCCATTCTCAGCTGCAAAACCGAGCACTTCAGCTGCTTCACTTCCGCCATTGTCACTTAATCGTTCGCAGAGTGTACTGCCAAAAGTAACAAACTCATTTACAAATTTGAATCTTGATGTTTGGCAGGATCTACCACCATCAGCTCGTGGGGGCATTGATTCTCCTCGTTTGTTAAGTCAACGATCGGTGCATGTGGTCACCCCAGATAATGTAGAACGTCCGAGATTTGCTCGTAAACGTGTGGCATGGATCTGAAGAATAAAAAAAACAAAAACACATATATACATATACATTTTCAAATCGAAGCATATTTTTTATAAAGAAATTTTGACTAATGATACATTTTGCTGAATAAATTTTAAAAATTCAATAAACTTTTGAGAAACTAAATTTTATGTCCTACTCGTATCTAGAGAAGTTAAACAGTCTTGGTATTCCCTAATTTTATTTAACTTATAAAACAATTTTTTGTTGGCTAATTTGTTTACAACCTCATGTATTAATGTGTGGACACCAAACACTTTTGCGGGTAGCAAAAATAAGTCGTTTATCAGCTATTTAAAAAATATGCAAAGTATGCTGCAATGGTGACCTATTTTGATATACACGTATGCAGATCCATTGAATTTTGGAAGTCAAAACTTACCTGAAAAACTGTTTGGCCCCAAATTTGTTTTTAACATTATTAATTATCGAGTGAACGCTATAAATTTTTTCGGGTGGCATTTTAATTTACAAATAAAAAAAAAAATGTAATGCATTTTGGTTTTGTGAGCATCGCAAATAGTGAGGGTGAACTTGAAATTGTCAGAGATCATTACACCGAAACCGCTTGGTTAAATATTTTGACTTATCCATATTCTGAATCCATAATTTTGGAGTGCAAGTTCTGTACATATGTTTTCCACATTTCCACACTCAACACTTGACCATTTATTCTCTGGGACAGTGTCTTTTATTCCTAACGGAATGCCTTTTCTTTGACAACCCGAAATCCTTCCGAAATACGTGCTTTGTTTCCCAACCTCCGTTGAAGTTGCTATCATTTGCTATTTTTTCTTGTTATTCTAAGATCTAAGATCAAATCAGTGTGCAATAAGAGCTTAGAATTTGTTGCCCGATATCAGAAACCGATGGCTTTAATCGCACGATAAAATCAAATAACCCAAAAAAGTTTTTAGTACTGCTAGTACGCTATGCAGTATGTGAACTGATTATCATATTTGTAAGTTTTCATTGCACAATCCCATCGGTAATTGTGACATTTACGCCACATATGGCTCACACACGCTCCACCCTACGCATACACTCACGTTAGATTGAGTCGTTTCCGCTGTTCTAATGACCGTTTTAATAGAGTTAACAGAAATTATTTTTCTTCTTGCACTCTTGCTGTCTTTTTTCATACGTGTTCTGTCTTTGTCGCTTATTCGCTTTCCTTACCTATTTAACACCAAAGCTGCCACAGTTTTCAGTTCCACATGAACAAAAGTTGGATTCAACTCTTTTTTTTTTTGCAGCTACAGCACTGGCAACGTAGCATTTCGTTTATGGACCCTTGGCTGGCTCTTCATGTGTTACGACTATAAAACGGTCATTGTGTCAGGTTGCGGCTTCCTTCCTGCTCGAGGTTCTGTTAAGCTTCTGTTGCCTTACCACTGCTAAGATTCCTCCACGGTTTTTGGAATTCGCGCAAAATACTCGCACTGACAATGTTGTTGCTGTTCTTTTAAACAGCGACATGCGGACGATGTTTTGTAATTCGCTATTTAATTATAGTGTAACGAACCTGTTTGCGTAAGTTTAAATGTCTATCCGCCTAGCGGGATACGAGTGTACTGGTCTTTGACTCAAGTCATATTTTTTGCAAACTTCGGTATTAATTTCTGCCATAGCGTGTACTGCGGTAGCTTCAATATGGAAATGGTTTCTTCTTTTTAATATTATGGTAAAAAGATATTGGTAGCTCCAAATTTTCCGGTTGGGTCTTTGGTCCGTGTGCTTGTGTTAGCCTGCCAGTTTTTACTGCATATACGTTACTGTTTCCGTTATAATTTTGTTTTCAACTTCGCTTCCTTATTCACCGAACACCATTCGTTTATTTTTCTTCAGTGAAAAATAATGCAGCGTGAAATGAGTTTTAAAATTATTTTCAATGCTTAAATCGCACGTGATTTCCGACCAAACTGTCCCGCTGCGTTGTGGACGAATTTCATCTCGCTCGCTTATTTTAATGAGTGTTCCAACGTCACATGGTGGAATTTTAATTGTGGTGCTGTGATTACTATGGTAAGAGAGGCGGATGGGCCGCAGTATTAGTATTTTTGTAAAATGCTATAATTACGTACACACATACTACATACATATATAATATTTATGAAGTGTATATATACATATATGCAAGGAATCCATAAGCATATGCATGCGTAAGAAGTTATGACGCAATTAAGTAATATAGGCGATTTTAATACGCAATGTAGTTTTTCGCTACAGTTGGCGTCAGGTTTTTAACGTTTAAGCTTTACTGCGCTTCAAATAATAAGTTGTAGCTTATTTTTGTAAATATTACGGCAAGTATTATCACTGAAAAAATTCAAATAAAAGGTATTGGTGAAAAAAAAATTACAGATGCACTAAAGCATTACTTTAACATATCCGATAAGTCCTTAAAATTTTTGTGTTGTCAGCTCTGTCAAGGGTCTTTTTTGAGACTGAAGAATTATAGAATGTGAACTGGTTTAAACAAATTTTGACTGAGCTAGAAAAATCCTGTCGCTGGCTGTCGATAAAAAAATTATAGCTTTCAGTTAGACTACCGAATTACTTAAAATTGGTCATGAATCAAAATAGCATTTACGGCACTTATGCGTTTAAAATCTCTTAATTATGAATTCTAGAACTGTATTAATAACCTCCCAAATGCATGCAAGCGGGCTGCAAAAGGACTTTATATTCGAGTTTCCCTTATATCGAGAAAGTTTGCCAGGCGAATCTGCGCAATATCTACCTCATCATTAATATTAAGATTTCCATATACGCAATATTGTATGATTCATTGGTTTAATCCACAAATGCGATTGAAAAGCTGGATAATGAAAAATTGTGGATGTCGTACTCGCTTAGTATAAGTATAATTACCTCGTTGACTTCGCATCTGTTCAAATGAGACCCAATCACATTTTAAATTTAATTCATTTTATCTCTCAGAAATGAACAATAATTTTTTTATTTTTTGAATGCATTTCTTTGCATGTCTGTCAAAATGTGATATCCATTTCACAATGAGCCTTAAGTATCATTTGTAGCATTAAGGAAATTAAAAAAATAAAAACTACAACAAATAAAATACCCACAACATCCTGTTTATCCTTCCTTCCACGCGCGCGCAATTAAATTAATTTAAAAGCCTTTCTGGGCTTCCTTAACCACAAAATTCAAGAAGCACTCGTCGTTGCATTTTATTTAATTTCACTTCATTCTGTCCGTCGCATTTCTAGTTCGCTGACCACATTTAACTCAACCACTAGACCCGCACTTTGCTTTTCGCTCCACCCATTTCATAAAGCGAAAAGTTTTTTTTTCTCAAAGTGCATGAAAATTAATGTTGCAATGCAACCATGAGAACTTTTTGGACAGCAGAAAGAAATTTCTTTGTTGTTCGAGTACACAAGAAACGCCAACGAGTTGTAGAGTAGAAAATGTAGTCCATGCCACTCCACTGGGCCTAACAGTGTGGCGAACTATGAAAAAGTCTTTTGGGCTCAAATGAAAATGCACTTCATTGTGAAACAGCGATCACCGCTGTTGTGGGAGTGTGCATTTTCTTACAGTTTAACTCTTTCTTTTCTGTCAGTTCTTTTTTAACACTACTATTTAAATAAAGAAATCGTTTCGGAAATTTTTTCTCATAGAGGCATATTCATTCGCCTCGTTCCAAGACAAAATAATTGAAAAGTGAAATTCTTCAGTTCGGTTTCGTTTTCTGAGGCGGAAATTGGGGAAAAAAGTAGGAAAGTAAAACAGAACTAATACAATATACCAGACAAGCACTGAAGAAGTTGTATGTAATGTACAATGTTTTTTTTTATCTTCCGTGCATATTTTCTCCTTTTATTTTTGTAGTCCTGGTACTTGTTTAATCGGAACTTGACTCACTGCGTCTTTGCATGAAACGATTTCGTTTCATGTTTTTGTTATCGCCGTAGCTCTCTTTTTTGCTGTTGCAGAGTGTCTCAAAGCGGAAAGAAAACAGAGGGAGCGTGCGAAAAAAAATATTGCAAGAATTGTTAGAAAGAATGGCGTGCAAATTGCTCGTTTATTTGTTTTGCACTCAAGGAAATTGCAATGCGCCTAAAAGCATAATCGTAAAATACTAGCAACTGACGGCAAACGTGGCTCCTTAGTTCGGCTAAATCATCTTGTTGCACCCGAAGGCCTAACGAGTTTTTAATTCTAAAATTGTTTTAAGAAATATGTGCTGTAGCCACACTCTTAAATTGGTTTTATGTTTATATTCCATAGAGTAGTAATTTTCTGATGAATTTTTCTAATTCATACCTCTTTATATGCATGATTTTCCTCGTAGAATCCGTCATCTGCGTTGCGTCAAACTATACAACTGACGCGTACAGAAAAAAAACAACAAATGGTTCTCAAAGTACTCAACGTGCAGCAAAAGTTGAAAGTAGCCTTACTTTCGTCCTTTGCATCAACGTTGTGAACACAAATATCTAAGAACTTTGTACTTCACAGATTTTACTTCATTTGGCAATCAACACTTTGCAATGTTGCTAAAATGTGCTTCTAGTACTGGTAGTCAATCCACTCAAGTATTTTTCTTTGCATGTTAAACTGTTGTTAATTCAATCTCGAAGTCCTTAACGTGAAGACAAGTAACACGTTCTGTTCGAATAAAATAAACCAACAAAATGGTGTTGCATGCAACATGCTTCTGTTTCCTGGCTCACAACATCCTAAGAAACCTTTTCTACTGATGACCCTTCAAAATAACGCCACTACAATTGAATATTTCTTTGTATTCTCTCTGCATTGCCAAAATCGTTTCAGAAATAGGAATATATTTACACATTCATACAGCTTTATTTTTCCCTTATGCTTTTGCACTGTGTTGAAATAGAGAGCTTAGATGAAAAAAACATAATCATCCTGTATTTTATTTTTGAAAGTGTAAAAATAACGTCCAGATCGACGAACAGAAAAATTTTAAGTGCTATCATTGATACTAAAAATAAAACCTTTTTTTTTTCTAAAATATGCAAATATGTTCGAAGCATAAATTTTTTAAGATTTATTTCTTTAACTATTTTCGAAGGCGTGTACATGGAATCAAATGTGTCAACAATACAGATTTTGACAGAATTTACTAGTTAATAAAAACGGTAAAGCTAGTGTTCTTTTAAAATCGAATATGATGAGACAATATCAATGCTAATTTAGGTGTACATATTTAACCTTGCATAGTGTTCAAATTATCTTATGGTGAGATATAGTGTTTTTGACACTGTTGAAGCTATTTGTCTTAAAAATGATTAAAAAAAATAAAGATTTTTTAAAATAAGTGTGTTTTTTTTAAACTTCCAATCATAGTAATTAACTTCTGCTGAACATTAATCTGGACATAGTTTCTAAAATTTTTCAACAAAAAAATTTTTCGAGATGTTCTTTCATTTAACTTTGCAATTAGAACACCGTGTTAGACTTGGAAACTATTCAAATATGCGTTTGTATGAGTGTTATATTTCTAAATATGGACTGTTGCAATTTGCCCCCCAACTGCTGATGAAAATTTCATCGGCGCAGTAAAGCCCTAAAAATGTTTTTTTTGCAAAAAATATCGACAAACTTTTTTTTAATCGGATAGGATATGTAGGATAACTGAACTAAATTTAAGAGTCTGTGAAGAGTTTACCTTAATATCCAAAACTACAATATTTTTTTTAAATAATATTTTAAATAATAATAATAGCTTATCTGCTATTCAGGTAAAACAGTATTAATAATTAATAAATAATGAAAATGTTATGAAAACTAATTTCGTTATGGCTTAGAAGCAAATTCTTTCTTCTACCGCCATTGTTGCATATGGTGTCCATCAAAATACATACAGATGGAATTAAAATTGATTTCTTAAGTGAATAATAAGCCAAATTTAGCAATAATATATGTCTAGTGAAACTTATCTATATAAAATGTCAAGGTGCTAATTGTTAAAACTTGTCGTGACTTTATCTCACGCTAGATGACAAACTTAAATAAAAATATCCTGAACGTACTTTTAATGCAAACAGTTTTCCTGTACCTACATTAGCAACATTTTTATGGGAAAATAAATAGAAAATCCATTTGTCTACTGCACGGTACCAAGTTAGAGCTTTTCCTGTTGTGCTCTATGACTATCTCTGTGCAGAATAAGCAAAGGTGTGGAGGTTACCTCAAAAATTAATTGAATTTCGTGAGCGAAATTTATCATCATAAACACCTACTACTAAATAACAACAGAAATTTCAACTAAATCTCCTTTTCTCCCCCTTTTCCTTCCTTCTCTACTTTATCAACTGTTTTCGAGCCACAAAATGGGAGCTTTAAAGTTGTACACTTTGAACGGAGTACAAATTAATAGCTTTTTCTTCTAAGCCACACGGCACTATCACCGATTATTGGCCAACTTTCGATGATGCACTAAATAAATAAATAAACTTCCACATTCACGTGATGCACTTGCATTGCCATCAGCTCAGGTCTAGGTAGACGGTCGAATAATCGGAAGTATCGTCGCTGGCTTAAGTTTTATGCAACGTACACAACTCTAGGGTATAAAAAGAAGCGAATGAGGAAACAAAAAAAAAATGTTGCTCTAAATTTAGTCAAAGTATAAGTATGAAATGCTTACGTGCTGCATGTCCCACCCGTTGGTAAGAAAATGCATTCAGAGCAGTAGTGGTGGGTGCTGCATAAATTCACTTTAGTTTATACCAAAAGTGCTGTGTTCGCATATATTGAGGCAATAACTTAAGTTTGGTGGACAGCAGGGCAGCCAGTTGTCGAGCAATGGGCAGCGCACCACTGCGTGTAGTCGATGAATGTTGAAGGTAACGTGAACCGTTTGCTTTCTGCCGTTTTTTACTTTCTCCATTCTAAATTTGAGATGGAGGTTAAAGGTTCATTTCGACTCGATTGTATGCAAGTGTTGCCGCTACGGAAATGCTTTCATAGGTGTGTTTTCTCTTACATAAGTGTTTAATATGCAACAGTGGATAAAATTTATTAAATTTCCTTCAAGTGAGAAGTTGATTAATAACTTTATAGGAAATTGATAAACATAACTTTGTGGCGTATATGAATTAAAACAACTTAAAAACTCTCCAGTAAATTTATAATTTAATACTTAAGAGCAGCTAAGTTCTGCTATGTTTTTCATGTCAGAGTTTTTTTCGCGATGGTGTATGGGCTATTTAGAATCAAAAAATGGATATGGAGTACGAGCATTTGTTTAATTTGCCGAAGAAGCATATCCTTACTGGTCACGGAATTGATCTTTTTAAACTAAGGGACATATCTAAAAACGCCGAGCCAATTCGAAGAATAGGCTTTCCCAGTTCTGGTGCAGTGTTATCAGACAAGCCTCTATGTTTTCTAGTTCACTTGGTATCACAAATCTATTCTATGGTTTTTTTATTGTCTGATTTCGGATTCACTCAAGTTCAAAGATGAAAAAAATTACCATTTTCGATTAGGCGCCGTTCAAGTATTACGTAACTCAATTTTTGAAGATTTCCTCTCCTTAAACGTTACGGTATCACCCAAGTGACCATGTTTACCTAAAAGTTACAATTATGTTGCGCAATGTACCGGAAAGTCATTTTAGCGACTTTTGTTATGTTTTAGTCGCGTTTGCGATAATAATAAATTAAACAAGAGATTTTTAACTCGCAGCGTATTGCGTTGTTCGAACCTCATCCCTAAGTGCGTTACGTAATACTTGAACAGCCCCTTACCAAAAAAAGGTCAGGTCAAAATATGCCCTCATCCGAACTCGTTAGTAATAATTTTTCACAGAAGTCCATTTTTTTCGCTAAAGAATTTTATCTCACTTTAAAGGTCTTGTTTACTACTCCAATATTTAGATATGTATGTAACATATTTAATTTTAACTAAATGCATTATTTGCCTTAGTTATATTCAAGTTTCTCCAATCAAGGAGGCTTAGATTGTCAATCGTTAAGAAATCGACTTCTTGTCCCACTGTGCAACTTACGTTTGCTACCTACCACATTTGTTTTATTTCTGTTTTGTGGTCTTTCGCAATGGTAAACCAATTTAAAGCAATTTGTGCACTAAAATGAGTGCAAAACTTTGTAAATGCTACAGCAATTAGTTTTTGTTGTTGCTGTAATTTATGATCTTCTATTTGATAATCGAAAAAATGTGTACAAAATTGAAAATTGTAAAATAGGTACAGCCATACCACAAACAAATTAAAACTGTTTAATTTTATGTTACTAGTCGTTTGCCCAACAATAGCCTGCCATTGAATGGGAGCTTGTCAAATGTTCATAACTCAGAAACTACAGACGTCATCAACTTTAAAACCAACATAGTTAAGGATTCATAGACGACTGTAGTAAGAAAGCAAAAACTCAAAGCAAATGCTGACAAACTGTGAATAAATAAACTTCAGTAAACGAAGCAGCCAACAAGAATGAAGCTTTATCCTAGAGAACAACCAGCTCAAATAACATCAGATTAAGAAAAGAAAAACTGCTGCAATCATCACAAATTTAACTGCAATGATGTAAAGCAGTTATGATGATACCTTTCGATACTTTAGAACGATGCAAAATATGGCTGCGGTATTAAAAAACATTAAGAAAGTTTAATTACCTCAGCACTAAAGTTCTCGGAATATTTTGCAGAAAAATTAACAGTTTAAAAGTTTAACCCATTAAAGCTCGAATATACTGAAAAAGTATACAGGAACTGGTCTGTCAGCAAAACCAATTTCTCGATAACTTTGAACTCGATAATCTGTACATCAAAACATTGTTGCCGATGTAGTATCAAACTGACAGGTCATGGAAGATGTTTGATAATCATGAATAAATAAATAATAAATACAACAATCACATAGATTACAAACAGGTTGAGTGACTGGCAAAGAAGGATGCTGAGTAAGAATCGAGTGTAAAGAGCAGTGGACGAATTATTCCATGCCAACTGAATGTGTGGAGATATGCGCATAAATTTCTTATAAGTACTACCAGAGAGTCTGTCCGGACGGTGCACAGCCAGCACAAACACTGTGGCGTTGTTTTTTCTTTAATGCTGTTGTGCTCTTCTTGGCGTATTGTTGTTGTTTATACTTGGGTATCCTTAAGGAGCATCGACATGATCGATGCCATTCAATTACTCAGCCAACTCCATACAAAGTAAACTACATCAATCAGGCAGTCACTCAAAATGTCAGCAAATGCGATAAATTTTGTGACTTTACTACGTACAATATAAAAACAGAATAAGCTAAAGATATCAACACAGAGGCTAAGAGAAAGAGAACATTTAACGGGGTGTAAATGACACAGTGAAAGAGAAAAACACTGAACGTAGTAATTGGAGGTGGGTCTCATTTGGTCATGTGTCTACACATTTGTACTAAAACACTACGAAAAAGATAAAGACATGCATAGGTTCATGATTGGTGAGTACAAGTTGTTAAACTCATCCACGAAAGTGAAACTTTTGTGTCTTGAAATAGAAAATTTATCGTTTTATAAACTTACTTTGAAATTAGACGGATAAAAAGATTTATGAGAAAGAAGGAGTCTCGTTATGGAGTTCAAGCTTTATTTATAAAATATCTTTACTAAGACTTCGAAATTAGATTTGAGGAATATATTTTATTTCGAATTAAAATTAAAGTAAAATCAAAATATTATTACAGTTGGACAATATGTATGAAAGTTTCAACTAAAACACATTATTTTGTGATTTTCTTGGGCGATTCTTAAAAATTTAATTGTTGATACTTTAGAATTTTTCGTTAACGTAACTTAGTTACGGCTTAACGAATTTTATTTTCCACTAGCTTAACCACGGGATAGGGCTTCAGTGACATAACAATTTTAAGAATAAAAAGTGGTATTTATTTATTAAAATAATTCTCAAGTTTACAAATTCGTTTACTACCTTTAACTGTAGAAGTAAAAATAATAATCTATTCGTGTTGTCGTTAAAATCTTAAAGTGAATGCTCTGCTTTTGAACAAATCATTTGATAGAATCTATCACCATTTAGAGACTTCTGGTAGCGTTAATTTATATAAAACTTTTCCAATGTCTGCAATCGTTCGGATCGGTTGCGTTTTATTTTTTACAAACGCGTCATTTGATATTCGCTTACTTCCGCACCCACATATTCTCCACTAGTTTTCCATTTGCTCTGAATATTTTTGTTGATGTATCATTTATGTGCTCCCAATCATATAAGATTCTTCAAGAATCTTTCGTATTTTCGTAAAAGTATTTATTTTATTAAAAATTAAAATTAAATTCGATTTAAAGATATAAGTTGCTGATTTAAGATTTTATCGAATTATTTCTTGAGAAAATTGTTGAATTATATCTATGTGAATTGGTTTTTAATTTTACTGCACTTATAAACCTTACTGTAGACGGAAATGTTCCGTTTCACTAGAGGGTAAATTTTGTGGATAAATGCTATTTATTTTGAAATTTAAATTCGTCAATGTCCTTTTGGACATATTACTTTCCCTTCATCATCTCTCAAATTATGTATTTTAAAAACAATAAAAAGGCAGGTCCTAAGTAATAATTTCCAGGTTGATAACATCTTTAGTTTTTCGGTATAAGTTTTTAGTAATAAAATGTGTCCGTTTCACCTTCCCTTATATTCCCACTCCTGCAATTGAATTTTATTTAAAATTATCAACAACGTTGCAAAAACAGAAAAATCGTATCGCTTTTTAGGGCCAAAAATTGTTATTTTTTCCCTCTGTACTACTTTGTTTTCTACATTGTTTTTAATTCTCACTATTTAAATAAATGAGCAAAACCTGAAAAAATTCAATAAAATATTGGAAAAGTTGGGAATCAGCATAAGAATATTTAATGAGAACTTTGGAACGGCTATTCGGTTAAATTTTATCTAACAGAGAACTACTAGCAAGGACTAAATTGTTGCAACTTTGGATTAATTTTTCCAATTACTCACTTAGAGAACACTCTTATTTACTGGAAAACTATTTGGCACAAAAATACAACAGAATATCCATAAACTGCAACAGCAAAGTTCACCAAACGTACATTTCCTCGGTGTTTCCTGTCTCTAGCTTCTTTTGGGTTCAACATTTCTATACTACAAACGCACCATAAAGTGAATTGTCCAAACTCAATACCCAAATGTTGCAAATGGTTGATGACAACCAAAAACGGGCACTGGTCGGATGTAGGTGGAGGATTGGAATGTCCCCTTGGCATGTTTGTTTGCTAATTGGAGTTTTTCAGTTTGTCAATTCAGTAGGGATTTACGAGAATGAAATTTTGTTAATATGAGTAAAATGATTGGTATGGATGTAACTAAGGTATGATATTGTGCAGATACATTTTTTCAAGCTTACATAACAGTCACGCAGAAATTTGCCAAAGCTACTTCACATTAATGTCTAAAAAAATATCCAGGTATTAATAACAACTTGGAGTGAGACTACATACATCAGATATGATTGATAGTAGCTTGCAAAAGTATAAAGAGATAGTAAATTAGTTTTTAATTAAGCCAAATAATTCTTTTGCAAAAGAGGATATAAATATTTTTTATATGACTTTACTTAAGTACTGACGCCTGAGTTCTGATCCCTGTTGTAAGATAGATTTTAATGTCAGAATTCTCATTTTTTGATAATATGTTCTATGATTTTGTTTTTGAGATTTTTTTTTAATATGTTTGAAAAATATAACGTTTTGCTTGTTTAAGAGGCACCACTCTTAAATTTAATTTTAATAGTTCTCTAAAACTATCATTTATAAACACCGACTTTCGAAACAGTAAAAGCTTTTTCATTGCATTTACGTTTAGTTTTTGGCTAGTGTTGGCCTGAGTTTCAATCCGGCTATAATCAAATCGTGAAATTCAATAAAAAAAATAATTTGAAGTAACGATCAACAGATTTGTTGAACGAAGTTTTGAGCGAATCAAATATCATATCAACCAATATTGAATTAAAATTAATCGCTCATCCAAACGCTTCGAATCAAAAAAAAAATGTTTTTGTGCTGTAGCTGTATTAAAACTTTTGATAAAAAAAATTTAAATTCAAATTTCTGTCTACGAGGCTCGAACATTGAACGTCTCCAATAAGAAGAAAGATAATATCTGTGGTGTCTAAATGTAAACATCAGCTTAATCCAAAGCTTTTTAAATAAATTGTTGCAGTGGTTTTGTTTTAAATTTTTCTATGAAAATCCATTGCAGTTCCAATTTAAATCACTCCTGGTACTTTCCCGTTGGGCTATTTTTTAAACATTAAGAAAAATATGCAACACTCAGCAAAAACTGCTCAAAAATGAAATTAAATTATTTTAGTATCTCGTGAAGCATAAAGTTGATTTTTAATTCAATTTAACAATTTTATCAGGCATCTCTTTATGAAGCTGTTTGTGTTTTGCACTCCTTATTTTCGTTGTTTTTATTGTGCTGTACTTTTTTATTTTTTTTTTTGTTTCATTTGCTTTTGTTGCATTGCTCACAAAGCGGAATCACTGCATCGGCCATTAGGAAAATGAAACGCATTTGCTTTTCGACACAGATCGACAGTCACTGCAGCAGTAAGAGTAATAGTAACAACAACAAAAAGCAAGTAAGTAAAGTAAATACTGCTGCTGATATTGCTGCTGCGTAGAAGTGCATTTTAATCAAAATAATAATTTTCGCAATATCTTTGTTTTTTTTTTAACATGGCCGTTGCAGGTTATCCAGCGCCTTGTCTGATGTTGCACTCAGATAAAGTATTGATTTTCCATCTAATAAGATAACATCGAATAACAAATCAACTATGGGTTTAGGCACCGTTGAATGTAAATTACCAATTAAGCTTCATTGACAAAAAACTGTTCGTATAACAACTTGAAACCTCACATAGATTTTCAAATTGACATCCCAAACACTGTAACTTGTTTGGTTTGGAGTTGTTTGAAGGCACTGGCTCTTATCCAACGGTGTACAATTTTGCTAACAACTCTGAATTATATTTTTGAAATTTGCTTTCGATTAGAGCTCTTTTAATGACTTGATCCTTGAAAAATCCTCAATAACTGACGTAAAAGCACGAGAAAAATTCTAAAATTGTTGGACAAAAACAATCATTTTGGTTATCCTTAGTCTCGAATTTCCGCACAAACAAATCTTCATCTTTCAAAAATTCGCAAAATGTTGCACTGTAATATGTGTTTTAATAACCTACTTTCGTACATTTGGGGTCGAAAAAGAAAAGTTTAGACCGATTTTGCATCACTGCAATTTTCAGTAGAATTATAGCTTGTCATTTGTTATAACTTTGTTCTGTAAAATTGTAATTCCATTCCAACTTTTAAAAGGAGTTAGTTTGTATCAGACATCGACCATGTAGCTCTTCAAGTTAAAAAGTTTGAAGTTTCAAATAATTTTTTTTTTGTTTCGCTTGACGTTTAATGTCCCATATATAAATAGTTACGATTTATGATATTGAAATGCAAGTAAAAAAGATATGTTACTATAATTTTAATTAGAAAAAACTGGTCAGCAAAACTTTTTCTTTGAGAATCATGCTTTATAACAACTCTTCTGCAAAAATAACGTGGAACTATAAAATTACACTGTGCTTAGTGGATCTTTATGGAAGCGAGATATTTTTTCTAATTTAATCCTGTTAAGGTTATGAGTTTTAATTATTGTGTTTAAATTTAAAATTGAGTACAAGCGATTTTTTATAAAATTTATGTTACCAGCAGCGTTATTTGCATAGTTACGTTACCACGTTTGTTTTATTTTACATCTGAGCATTTATTTTCATAGCGTTTATTCACTGAATCCAACTACAGCAACAAAAACAAACCTACATGACCGCTTACGCGCACAAGTGCCGCCACTTGGACTAGCACTAATGTTCCTAGTAGCAAATTGTTTCGTACTGTCCACAATTTTAAAAAATCATTAAAATAATTGATTATATGTGGATATGGAAATATATTGAAATCAAAATGTATAATCAAAGCCTTATTCATAAAAACTTGTGTAATGAAAAATATATGCGATCATATGCAAATCATCTTTTCATAATAATTAATTATTGTCTTAAATAAACAAAAAAAAATTGGAACGCTGTTTTATTACTATAGTCGCAAATAGATTGGTTTCCCAATGGGCCAGTATTTGGACAAAAATACCAGTCACTGCGTATTGATAGTCTACTACAGTTAATTTGTAATCGCTATTTTACTGCATGTGATGTTTTGTTCATTGCATACTTTTAGGTGAATAAACGTCAGGACTCTCGCGTATTTGCTATATTCGCAAATTTTGTATTTGCCAACGTGCCGTGAACACACACTACGGATTGCAAATTTTAGTGTGTGTGGTAATTCACATGCTAAAACACATACCTCATGTCGCAACCTCAGTACAACAGTGGATTATTCTAAAATCTCATAAAAAGAGAAAACAATTTAATTGGGGAGTATAAATGAAATTCAAACTGTTTTTCATTTGATGCTTAGACATGAGTGACCTTCATGCCAAAAGTGCCATTTATAAATTACGTTTCTTAGTACGTTAATGCTTTTGCTTTGTGTCATTGTTTGGATGTCAGTTTGTGTTATCTGCAGGTCAAAATATTGAATTTTGGCGACATTATGATGCTAAAACGATCTAAATGAACTTACAAACTTCCGAATATGTTTCTCTTAGATGTAATTAGGTGTTACTGAGAATGTTTAGTTGAAATCAGAAGTGTCAGGTGCAGCGTTCTCTAACTGTAAATAGCTGAAAAAAATGGAGAATATCAAATACTTTGGGCAACAGCTCATATACATACATGTTGTACTTTTTGGCATTCTAATAATGCCGAAGAAAATCTATTAAGTTAGCAAACCGGTTTTCCCATATATGCTTCCGATAGATTATGTACTTTTATGAAAATTTTTTTGGAAATTTCAATTTCGAAGAAATGTTTATTCATTATAGGGGTGATTATTATTTTTGTCTAGAAATGCTTTAAGGTAAAAAAAAATTTTGTTCTTATATTATGTTATTTATATAGAATATGTTTCCTAAGAATGAATCTGCTACTTATCATATCGAAATTCACGACATAATATTAGGCTTGATTGAAGAATATCATATAAAAAAATTAAAAAAAAAGATGCTATATTGAAAAAGTCAATTTTATAACATAAAAATTAAAGCTTTTCTAAACAAAAGTGATATCAAGTTTTTTATCGTACTCCCCATAGTTTTTGAGATATATCGTTTCAAGAGTTTTTTAGTCAAACTTCAAAATACTCCTAACTTTTTTGAAAATAAATTTTCTGAAATATAAATACACATGTTCAAAATTAAAAATAAGATAAGAACTAAGCAAAATATTAAATCAAAAATATTCGAGAAAACGGTTAGAAAGGTTTGCATTTATTTACAGAATGACCGATGACCAAGCGAAATTATCCGCAATAATTAATTAAAAGCAAAAGTAGTAAAATTTAACATTTTAATAATATAACTAATCGGGTAACATCTGACTATTTCCAATTTGTAATTATAATAATTAATTAATCAAAACACTAAAATTATAATTACTGTTTTCAATTATAATAACTTTGATTTGTATTCATTTTAGTTTGAAATTTTCAACCGCAAAAGGTATTTACATGCAACGTTGTAATGATGCTGTCAATTCGCATTGTAATCACTGCATTTAACGAATTCATTGTTATCTCTGCAAAATGTAGCTGCTAATTAACACAATTTAATCCTTTTTTCTTATTCATCTTTTTGCTCTTTTTTGCATATTTTGTTGTTGTTGTTTTAACATTTCGTAGCGTCAATGTCATGCAGTAAAATGCAAAAAGAAGTAAAGAAAAAATACAAATGAAAACAAAAAAATCACTGCGGTGTCCTTGCGCTAAATGCAAATTAACAATTTCGCATTTTCAACATTTTTGCTCTCATTTTATTTTTTTGCAGCGTTTGTTTTTGTTGTATTCACCTGACACCCCTTACTTTTGCTCTACTCTACGGTTGTAATCAACAGCTGTGGTAAAAGAATTTTCACTTTTAATTTTGTTGACGTTTTCGTTCGTTGCTTCTGCTGCATTTGTCAGCTTGTGCTCTTATGATCGCTGCTGATTCTCAATGCCAAGTGAAGCCTGTAGCTGCAGTAATAAATGCCATTGAAACATTGTAACACTGACACATTGAAACATTGCAGGTGTGACAGTTGAAGTGCTGAACTGAAGTGGATTGCGACAATTGACGTTTCTACTGCCGCCGCCATGGGGTGGTCCTTGTGGTGGCAATGCTAATGGCAGTGGTGGCGCCCGAAGTGTTAGCGTAGATGTCAAGTAAAAGTTACAGCAATTTACCTGCTGTTATGTTGTTAAAGACATTGGAGAAGTATTAAGCTGCATCGGCTTTAATTTTTTTCATTTCAGAAGAGTGGGAGTGTGCTTTCGCTAATGAGTGTTGAATTGCTTTGTGAAGAGTTTTTTTTTGAGTTTAATAAATTTAATAATACGAGATTTTTGATCTCTAAAACCATTTGTATAAAATTTTTCACAAGTTCAGGCTCTTTTTCACTTCGTATTGAATTAAATATACATATATCAATAAAAGTTTTATTTTGAAAAAAATTGGTCTCAAAGTCACAATTAATGAAACAGAAAACACGTACGTCCAGTGCCAGCAGTACATTTTCTGATTATATGAGTCTAGCAAAGAAAAAGTGCATATCATCACCTTATTTAAGAAGTCCCAGTCAAACCTTCTGATGGCGAAGCAACGAAACATAACTGGTAAAATTAGAAAAGAAGATATCTTGAACGTTCAGTTTTGAGTTGCGTATTAACTCAGTTTTTCTATAAAAGCGCAATCATATACCATATCAGAGCTGTCAAGGAGCGTCACTTCACCAAAACCTGGGGGGGGGGCAATAAATATAATTCCACCACTATTAGATGGTTTAATTGAATTGTTGTATTGAATAATACTTAGCATCTGATCCTTGGGGGGATGCCCTCCCCAGCCCTACCGAATTGACGCCACTGGCGCTATATAACACAATTCAGAATTGTCCTAGCCGAATCATTAAAATTTGGTGACCCCTGACTTAAAGCAATATCCTGTTGCTCATACAATGCCAAAAAGATCCTAGCGGTTCAACTTAAGCATATTACGCAAATAATCAACTCAAGCCTGAAGCTCTCCGGGTATCAAGAAACATGATCTAAATCATATTAAAAACGATCGCTGGATAATGAAGCTCTTGACTCGGCATAAAGTGGATATAAACCAAACCACTAATTAATGATCTGTGAAATAAATTCAATATATTGATTTTGTTATACTATAAAACAGTATAGCAATTAAACCCACTTCTGCAGCAGCTGTACTGATTCACACATGCAGTCCCAGCAAGAAATTATGCCAACTGAGATATAGTCAGTGAGAGAATGCTATAAATTAAAATGATATTCTATTTGATTTGCATATCTAAAGAGTGCAGATGGCGCTAGTTCTGAAATCTGTTTTTAGAGCTTACTGAACAGATGAGTTGCTATGTATATGTGTAGTAAATTCTACCGGAGATTCCAACCGGCTACCAACTACAGCTGCAATAGCAACAAATGTTGTTGCATATCAATTGAAATGATTTTGTGTTTGATTTCATTATGAAACACATTGGAATAATGGAATAGAGCAATAAAATATTCATAGCAGACAATAAAAAATAAACTAATTTTATTGCCGCACGCTAATGGACGAGGACGGAGGGAGGGACAAATTTCGTTGCGAGCATGTTAAACATGCAGTACAAATAACATGAAAGGATATGCAGCATGTGAAGCAAATAGTTTTTCGTTAATGCCGTCATGGCATGCAGCAAATGTTGTATTGTGCTATGTTTTTTTTTTATTGTAAAAAGACAAAAATATAAACATTTTGAGCCAAGTTGTAATGATAATTCAGCGCATGCATCAATAAATCATTTTAGTGAATAGTATGTACAAGGTTGAGTGGGAGTGACATAAACGAAACACCGATACTAATATTAGTCCCATACACTTTAATATCTACCATGTGTAGGTAAATGTATGCACACAAATTCAATTGGAGCAAATTGAATTGCAATGCAGAGACAGAATTTAATTCACGCTTATTGTAATTCATGGCAGTGTGTATTTTTATTTAGGTGAAAATGTAATGAAAATTGATTGAGCTGATCGGGCATTGATTGATGGTAAAACACCGGTTATGAATAGTGCAAAAAGGTTTTAAAATTTAATTACGACATTTGCAATTAATCACGCTACGTGCGCGAGACTTAATTTAATTACTGAACAAAAATAACTCCATTTAATATTGGCTCATAAAATTACATTAAATATAAAAAAGTACATGGTCTGTTTATAAGCAATAGTCATTTTGATATTGGATGACAGTCAAAATTCAAAATTTATTTAAAAATTCCAAATGATTTTTGATATTATGCTGTTGCATCTATGGAGCAATGAAGCATTCTACATAGTTGGTTTTTATTTATGATAATCGACTGTTTTTGGTCTACGTTGTTTGAAAGGCCTTATTTATATCGAAATAGCGATTTATAGTCTGCTTTAATACAAATTTTGTTAGTGACTACCGTGATATAGATGGAGCGCTTAGCGTTCAGTATTCAAAAAAAAAGTTATTAATAAAAGAATTATAAATCAAAAAAAAAATATTTCGCTTAATTCAAAGAAAATATTTTGCAAACTTTGATCATTTACTGCAATTTTTGTCATCGTATTGGCACTTTTCAAAAAAAATAAAAATTCCTTTGGACTTACATATGACGCGTTCAGAGCAAAAAGCAAAAATATTTTTTTTGCGAGCAAAAACCCAAAAGAAAAAGTGTCAGCGCAAAAACCTATCATACTATTTGTCGCGGCAGAGTTGCAGAGTCGAACAGAGTTGCAAAGGACCGATGGTTGAAACCAACGTTAACGTTAACATTCGCCTGGTTTCAAATGCGAAATAAGGTCAATTGACGTTATTTCCGCTGACTTTATTACCTGTCACCTCTTGGGCTGTTATTACTACTTAATTGCTCATTTTTTAAAATACAATCTATTCTTTTATGCAAATAAATCAAATTATAAGCCTTAAAGAACAAAAGCTACAGCAAAACAAAGCTACGTAATTAAAATCGCGCTCAAGACTTAAGCGCTCACTATCCTTACTACGTTGGCAGTTTTGATATAAATAAACCAATTTTCATGGATAATGAAACAATAATTCAATGGAACTTACATTTGCATCTTGTTCAAAACAAACAGTTTTTATTTAAAAAAATTTCATGTACTCTTAAAAAAGTATCAGTAGGATTGGCTTAAAACTGTATAAGATCTACTGACTGTCCAAAAATGACATTTGTGCTTTCGACGGACACTAATGGAGAAAAATCAGTTCAGGAAAACGACTAGGTGAAAATTTTTTATTAGGTACAATAAAATCCGATAAAGATTCTTTTTTTACATGATCGAAAGAACGGTTATAATAGATCAGATCCCTTCTTCTAGAAAGTGAAGGAAATTAATATTGCATACCTAAACCAGCATGTTTTGGACTGATTCAAATTCAATTAAAAAAAGAAAAAACAGATCTAGAGATACGGTGTAAGTTAGAGCTGTGTATTTCCTTACTTTTTCCATCCCAACTTTAAGTTTTCAAGGTAAGGGAACACTTATCAGAACGTGTAATAAATCCCAAGGCCTGTCGCAACAGTTTCTCAATTGTCATTCACCTGCTTTGACTCACTTGTCCACTAATTTCAGACAATCAACGATAATTGGCCGTTTCAACAGCCGTTTGAGCAGCCATTCATATGTTGTTATGGCTTTGTGAAAGGCCATTGTGGTGGTAACTGCCTACAGCTAATATTAGAAATTTGAAGCGTGTACGAGTTGCGTGTGCTTTTTTACGTGGTCATAGATAAAAAGAAAGAATCTTTGTGAAGTTTTTTGACTTATTTTTTTCAAAGTCACACACTAACTTATTGAGAACACGAATGAGGATGACGGAAATTGCATGTCAAAGTTAAAATGTTAATCAGGTGCACTCGATTTTTTGCATCTATTGGGTACATATTCCTAATTGCATTTTCTTTCTAATTACATTTATTCATAGCAATTAAGACGGCAAATCGAAGGACATCTATAAAAATTACTTCGGCCAAGTGGAAGACTATGGAGCTTTATTTTGAGGTAAATTCCTTAGCCACTGTTACATATTTTCAAACTTAAGTATGTCTAGAATTTCAAAGTATTATCTTTAAGACGACGCTTAAACTATTTATATATTATTATTGTCAACGCAAGTGCTACTTTGCCTTTCGCGGAATCGTCAATAAAATACGAATGATTTTATTTTTCATATATAAAAATTTGGCAATTTTAAGTTGAGAGCAAATTCGCTGCATTTACAATTCTAAATCTTTTCATGACTTAAATTTAAAAGAAGTGCAGTTTCGCACTGTGGAACAACTACATAAATTTTGCAACAAAGTGCAGTGGCGTAAACAATTATTTTTGCGAGTAGTAATAGACCACATTTTCTCCGTTTTGACACGCTATCTTACAAAAAAACCACTGCTCAAATAAATACTACCCATATCATACCTTGTGCTCAATTATCCTCAATGGATTTCAAAAATATTTTTTGATAGCAAAGCTAAGTTTTGTATGGCATATTGATTTGTCTGTTTGTCAAAATCCGTTATCACTGCCAGTAGCAGGATTTGCTTTGTGTGTTCCTTTGTGCTACGTTGTTCAACTTCACGTATTGTTATTGAAATATTTGATTGTAAAATTAGTAAGTACAAAGCGGCACTATAATTTATAGAAATTATTAGTTATTTGTTCGCATTACCATGACATTCTGAATTGGAGCTAAGGCCAACAGTTTGTATGCCTGTTAGGAATTTTAACAAGTTGCCAATAAAATTCTATCACTTTAATTGAAGTCTGTTAACCAATATGCCTTAAAGTGTGCAATTACAATTAAACAATTGTTTCTTTCACACAGCTGCAAGAATAGCAACAGCAACAGCAGCATGACAACACAAGTTACGTGATTTCTCTAACTGTCTCATCCAGTCGTGTGCACATGCCAAGAGAAAAGAATCCAATCTATATTTATTTCACTGACTCCTTTATTATAACTTTTGCCAGGATGTCAGGCTGGCTGAATGGCAACGGCGTGATTCTCGTATATTCATCGTAGTCTTCAATACCCCAATAGAAAGCAGGACATAAGTGACTAATTTAAGATGAGATGAGTTTAAATGAAAATTTGTTTGCGTCCTTAGTTCGTTCAAAAGTGAATGATTGTGATGCAGATTTGTACGCAAAACAATTTTTTATTTCTCTATAGCTCTGGAATTCATTGTACGATTATATTGCAACTTTCGTGCGTAATTAGGTCAAGTTTGATTCAACATTGCACTTAAAAAAATCCAAAATTGAAGTATTTATCCTTATCTCATTTACGGAACACAAATACTCAACACTGACATTTTCGACTTTGATAAGTTTTTTGATAACATTCGATAGCAACTTTCTGCTAGTTTTTGCCATCTGTAGTCATTTCCACATTGTTTGTTACTTTTTATTCTATCAAAATGTTTCGACCTGTTCGATGTTCGATAACTTTCGATTAATAATAATAACATTTTCAATGGTAATCTTTTATGAACTTTTTGACACAAGTAATTTTTTTTTCGACGTGCACTTCCGTCTTCATTTTCCTACTGGGTATAGCTTAACCTACCTAAGCTCGTTTACGTACAGAGGAGAAAAGGCTCAATGTTCAATAATCACGTTTCTGTTCACAAAATGTTAAAATGAACATTTTCTCTTGGTCATGCATTACAACTTAATAATATGCCTCGAAGGACATATTCAGGACACACAAATGCACACACTCACAAATTCATATGGATATATACTTGCAGTTTTATTAGCAGTAGGCGTTAACGCAATATGCTCATATGTATGTTGTTTGTGTATAAGTGTGCCAAGTAAAAATATGAAATTTTCTGTCTCTTCATCAATTTACGAAATTCGAAATAATTTGGCCCTTGGTCAGAGTATGAAACAAATAATTTTTATGTTACCGCCGGAAGTGCGGGCTGTTGTCATCAATTGTCAGTACATCAACGCCTAGTTTGTGCACCATATTGCTATCCTTATACACAAATGTTGTTGCGTGCTTTTGTGTTTTATCCCATGTGTGTGCGTGTGCTCCTGTTTGTTTGATTTTCATTACTCTGCATTTTATATCGGGTCATGCCAATTTCACGCATTTTCATGCATTTGTTTGCTGTAAAATAGTATACTCGTCCTTTTGTTAGTTAGCAATGATAAGGACTTTATTTCGTATTCATATGAAATTCGCCGCTTTATTGTTATTATTTTTGTTGTTGTTATTGGCCTTTTATATTATCGTATATAATTTAATTTGTGAACATAGAATATATACATATGTACAATATGTTAATACATGAGGGTGTTTTTTTTTTGTAAATTTTCTTATGTCTCAAAGTTTCTTTGAGAATATAGGTAATACGTTCTCACTGAAATTTCGGAATTCTAATATGAAAATATATGGGAGCATCAGAGCAAAATTCTCAGATATATGACTGTGTGGTTGTTATCATTACTTAGATAATTGATTTTTATTTCAAAATGTCTATGGAGAATTTTTTCTTACTCTAATAATGTAAAAGTTACAGGATTTAAAAGACAATTTAAATCCCAAATTAACATTAATTGAGTAATGTGACTGAACTAATTGAAAACAAAATATTCTACTGATCGTTTCACAAGAAATTAGAAATTTCAATAGAAGTCAAAACTTGTTTGAATTCGTAATTTTCTTAGCTTATAAAAGCGACTAGCCAAGTGAAGGTGAAATCAAAGCGAATAGCCGAAGTCCTAATAAAAAATTAAAATTTTCAGATTGTGGATGGACTGAATTTTTAACCATCTCTTTGCTGAATGTGGATGGCTTTTATTTAAAATCAGTTGTGTAACAAATTGCAACAGAAAATGGCTAGAAGAGCTACATTTTTTTTTCGGTTTTTTGCAAAAACTGAAAATTCTCTCGTCAATTTGTAGTGACATGTAATTTAAAAAAAAGCGCTTGCTCTATGAAACATATCCTTTAAAACTTGGCTTCAAGCTTTACTATATTTGTCCTTATTGAACGTTATAATATAAACGTCTTTTCTTCAATTCAACAATTTATGGCGATTGCTGTTTATTAAATTCTAGCGCATAATGTGAATTTATAGTGCCAGTGAAGGCATTAAGCAGCCAATAAACTCAATAAAATCAAAATATTCGAGTTGCAACCCACAAAGCTCCGTCCGAGAAGAGAAAACACAAAAACTTACGCATTTTAATTTAATTTAATGGAAAAACATAAATAATCAGGGTGCTTTTGTATCTTAGCCACAATTCTGTTGCTTAGACGCAACAATGGTAACAACAACAACATAAGCAATTAATTGTTTTAAATGGCCAATGATAATCGTGCAAAGTAACCAATTTAGCAGGAGCAAGAGCGTCAGTCACGGACATTACAACACAGACGCCGGAAATTTATTTGTGTTTTGTTTTTGCTTTATTTCGCCTATCATTGCACGTTAACAGCAAAAGCGTGATGCTGAGTACCATAGCACTCAACTGCTAAAGTCGGGAACAACAAGTCAACAATTTATTAAGCTAAGTTATAGACCAGTCCATCGATAGGATAGAGGTGTACCTACACTGTAACAAATTTAACCAATAAATGAGCATGAGAAAAAAATCTTCTCTTTTAAGTAGAGATGTTTTTGAAAGTAATGCCATGCACTTGAAAATGTATGCTTAAAATGTGCAGGCCTCTTCTCAAAGAAAACAAAGATCATTAGTGAACAATATATTTATCACTGAGATTATTCCAGAGATTTCTTGAAAATCCTTATCGCAATGCTTGCGCTTTTTACCTACTTTGTCTATGAAAAAAAGATACAAATATTAGATATTTCATAGATAGTACAGGAGGCATATTAGATATTTCACATGAGTAGTGCGAATTTCCCCATTTCTATGTAAAAAAAATAAGTTTTTTTTCTCAGTGAGTTTACTTGCATTTTAGGTCGTTTGTCAATTGAGTTCCTTTTCTAAGACATAAATAGTATCGTCGTTAAAAATTTTTGCTCTTTCTCTTATGTTGTAGTGGTGTTAGTTGTTTTTGTAAAAATTGTTGTCGCTTTTGTTTTCCAATTGTAGAGGCCAGTTAATGGAGGAAACTTAAGATGCTTTGCTTTGCTTTGCTTAAGGGAACTTAAAATGGCTTTGCGCGCTTGTTTTCCTGCTGCTCTCCTGCTGTTTTTTGTTGTGTGCGAGTGAGTTTGTTATGCGTGCGTACGTGTGTTTTACGTTAATTGTTGGTAATTAGTGCGAAGCCATTAAATGTTGAAATTCTCATTTTAAATTTTCTTCCTTAACCATAAAATAAAAGCGACCTTGTTAAATTCAAAGGCCTGCCCTCTGCACTTGTTTTTAGGTACAATGGCCCATATTTATATAGCTAATTAAAATACGCATTCACATTAATTGCTGCCTTAATTGGTGTTACTGTTGCTGTTGACTAAAAGTATAAATTTTTCACATAGAATCCGGAAAGTGCAAAAATGTTCGTTGCGATTTTGACCCAATTTGTGAGTGCTGGGAAAAAGACTGGTTAGACAAAGTACTTTGTGCGGTTTTTCATATCTGAGTTGTGTTTTTTTTCGCTGACACAAAATAAATTCATAGAACTTTCTGCTATCGTGATGAAAACTAAGATGAAGCAAATACAAAAATTTGTTCTTAAAAAGTCAAGAGCTTAGCAAATTCTTAGTACTATGCACCTCCTTTTACTTCACATTGAAAAAAGATGTTACACACACAAAATAAATTAATACAATTCTTGTTTTGTTAATTTTTGTGTTTTACCAATATTGTCGGAAATGTAGCAATCCATTATCAACCGTGCGCTCAGCATGCTGCTCATTAATGTGAGCTGCATAGTAGCTCTGGTCTCATGAATGTGAATGTTTATGACGCTCACACTCACATGTATTCAGATTCATGAAGAAGTGAATGGCTTGAGCCACTTGCAATGAACTGTTGTAAAGAAAAACTGTTTCCTCAAATCGATGGGGAAAGGTCGAAAATGGCCTTTGGAAATCACTTAAGGAGGCTCGGAACCCTGAAAAGAACCATGGTATTAGATTGGAGCAAAAAAAAATTGTCCAAAAATGGGTCAAAATCGGTCCTTTCCTGGGTCTGTAGGTACTCCAAGTGATGTTCAAAGTCCATTTTCGACCTTTCCCCATCGATTGGAGTAAAAAAAATTTTTTCGAAAATGGGTCAAATTTCGACATCGATTGAAGCAAAAAAAAAAATATCCGAAAATGGGTTGAGGAGGGTCCTTCCAGAGTCCGGAGCCACCAAAAGTGATGTCCAAAGTTCATTTCGACCTTTCCTCATATTTTAAAAAACACACAAATTTTTTTATACAATCGTGTTTCATGAGTAGCTCACGCAACACTCATTCATACGAAAGGAAACGAAATGAAACGGCATTCACAAGAAGTGCTTGTGAAACACACTCGCATTCACAGACTTCGCCATAAGACAGAATGGTAGCTCGTTTCACAAAATTTTCTGTGAGCGTGAATCTGTGTGAATCAGCTAAAAGTTTCAACAGATTCATGAATGCCAAAATGATGAGTGGCTCACTGCTGTTCTCTGGTGTGGATATTATCGAAAAAATTTTCTTCAGTTAAATTCTGATACAGGTGTCAACAGAATTTGTTGAAAGATTCAGGGAAAATAATTTCATCGTGTTTGTAGAAGTTGCATTTTTTTATCTGAAATACGTGCGGTTTTTAAAATAATGATGACCCATATCAGTCATTCTTAAAATAAATGCGCAATTGGTTTTTTGTCTTTTTGAACTATGAAGAATTGAATAAAAAATCTTGTAATCCCTTTTGTTCACAAATGCTTTTATTTTTAAAAAAACTTTAAATTAATTTGTTCAAAACATAATTCTTTTATTTATAAAACTTCAACTTTTTTTGTTGATTTTTTATATGTTATCGTTCAATCAATCCTAATAGTACGAAAGATTGCATTGTATTTTTCGTAGTCAGTTCTTCCCGCTTATTTTTTTTGCAATTGATAGTTTAAAAAAGGCTCTTAGTCGAAATATTTAGTTTCCCTTTGAAATCTGATCTGCAGCCACCCTTTTGCAGTGATATCAACTCTTCTTTTTGGAAATTATTTAAGGTCTTGTAAACGAGGTGCAAATAAATTATGTGTTTCGTAAAAAAAATGTTTTGAATTAATCACTTTTTGCAAAGATTTTTACTATTTTTCTTTGTGTTTATTTTTCAGATGGATTGATGAAAAATTACGTTCGAGCTCCGAGGAACAATTTTCAACTTAAAAATCAGTGCATTCGCGAAATTTTCAATTTCCAATCTTTATTATTTGCTGCTGTAGAATTGCTTGCACTGCATCATTTGCGCTTCAAATGTACAAATTGGCGTTTCATAGAACGTTTGGCTATGCAACGATGCAAACGGAGTTATTTGTACAGAACGGGAAGCTGCAGGAGCATTGCAAAAAATGTAAGTATTCTTTTCATTTTATAAATATATGATGATTTCTTTTAAATGACGATGACGATGAGATTCTTCTTTTGCTAACTTGTTGAAAATGTATGTACTGAAAATCGCCCTTACATACTGAATTATTTTTAAAAGCGCGATTTTATTAAATAAACTAGGTATAGTTGCATTACAAAAACGATTCACTAGATTGCTTGAGAATCTAAGTGCTTTTGCAAGAACCTAAACAAAATAAACTCGTAGTGGACTGGTAAGTGTTTTCCTATGAGAATAGTTATAGCAAATAAAGAATTATTGCTTTGGAATAAATTTGATTTCTTTACTGAATAATGCCTACTGATCTGTAGTAATTAAGTGCGAGAGGTAATATCGGCAAAAAATAATCTTAACGGTTTCGGTGGCATGGATCAATCCGTTAGTTCAAATTTATTATCTTGTATTTTAGCTCTTAAATTGTTTCTGGCTTATTGGCATGGACTAATCTTTCGAGAAAAAGCGAAAGAAAGTAGTAAAATCTTGGTGACAAATTCATATTGATGTTGCGCGAGATAATACTTCCCGGAACTTCTCGCACAATAAATTCATTATTGAATTGGCTACCTGGCCTGCTATGACCACATAAGCTCCAGTAATTCCTTCAACCCGAAACCCACAGCAAACATTGAGTCTTTGCAAATGTTATAATGAACTGGTCATATCAATGGGCTCACTGAAGCGCAGGCTTGTTCGAAGCCTAGTCTAATGACGTCGCATAAGTGGGATATTGCCTACAAGCTATTTTAATTTGTTAATGAACGTAAATCACAGATGACATAATGAAACAACATTTATTTTTTGACATTTAGATTTTATTCACCACTCTCATAGAGAGTTACCCTTGTCCCCCACCATGTACAAAACGAGATAAGTAATAATTTAATAATTCATCATGAGATTCAGATTCCTAGTCTTTAGAGAGAAAAAAAAAAATTTTTAATAGTTGTTCAGTTAAACAGGAAGCTGAACAAATTGCAATAGATAAAAAAATTAATTAGGGCATCCAAAAACTGCCTACCATGTAAACACATGAGTCCTTTAACGATTTCCACAACTCACAAGCTTTAGCTTAAGTGTGTGCTTAGCTGGCTCTCAAGTTAAAACGTTTCTGTGATTGTATGAATGTGACTCACTCCATATAAACATGCTATATGTATGTATATGCAATGCTGACATATTCCATACATAAGTTTTGTCCTACATATTTGAATAATTTGAAAAATGAAAAATATTTCGCTATACCAACATGCGACATGACATTTTTACGAGTGCGACAAAATTTGTCAAGTGGGCTTTTAGACAGCGGAAAAAACACACGCCCAAAAAATGCCGCAGGATGTTTACACAGAACGGCAAGGAAAATACCATAAAAACTATTCAAAACAGCGACGACATATGGTGAGTCGTTACCCTACCAAATGAATGTGTGCCCTTGTCCTTAACCTCCGGTTGGTTATTGTAAGAAACTTCATTTAATTTTGTGCCCTTCGTTGCATATGTTACGGTTTTTACTCGCACATCCTTTTTTTGTATCCTGCTGCTCCTTTTTCTACTAAATAGTTGTGTATTCAACAGAGTGAAATGTTGAAATTGGGGCAATTTGTCATTTTTTCGTAACGACCGTAATAAAATGTGTTGTTGAAATGAAGTGGCATAGTTAACCCATATGAATTTGTATATGTTTATTTTGCGGAGTACTTGCGGAAAGATTTCATTGAAATAGCTACTTACTTGAGACAAAAAAAAATTTTGGCTTTTCGATCACTCAAATTTATATAACTTATATAATTACTGGGAGTTTTAGTTGATTATTTGGTAGTTGTACATTGAAATTCAAATCTGATAATTGAGTTGTTCAGTAAAATTCTAAAACTCTACTGCCTCTTTCACCAGCCCTGATTTTTGATTAAAAGTTAATTTTTTGAGCTTAATTCTTAGATGCCAAAAACGACACAAGGCTGTAAAATGTTAGACAGAAATGGGAAAAATTTTAATCAAATATATCAGTTCCCAGGCAAATAAGTTATTTACATGTAGTCACATTTTATCTTTTGGTCAGCATATGAGTAATCTAAAAAATTTTTACCATGCAGTTAACATTCGTGAAAAAAATTGAAATGACTTTTTTTTAGTAATTTTTTTGTGAAAAAATGTTTTAACTTTTTCTGGGTGTATGGCCAAAATGGCTTTCGTTATCTAAAAAGTTAATTCCGACTTTAATCCCAATACATTCTTGCAAACCAAAATGCCATCACTGGTTATGTATCATATGTACATAGTTTGTATTGAAAAAATAATAATCATACTTTATCCTTAAAATATTTTTTTTTCATTTCCTATATAATGTTTGACACAAATTTAAGCAAATCTTCTGACTTCTATTTCTTTTTTTTAAAAGAACTTAAAAAGCAGAAATGGATAGAAAAACGCGAAGCATTTGTTCACAAATGATTTTGTTTTCTTGTTTTATTTAACTCCGTCATGCAACCACCATACGCAGCTATAAAATCAATTTTAAACAAAAAAGTAGCAGGAAAGAATCTTGGACCATATTATTTAGAACAAAACACTAAATGCATTTCCAATTAGCTGTCACTATGATAACGTACATTTGGCGACGAAATCTTAAGTACCCAAATATATACCTACCAACCAAAATATTTTGGGCCAGTTAAAAATATCAAAAATCGCTACTCACAGTAGAATTTCCAATAAGTTGGCCACAATTGTGTATGTATTTGTGCGTGTGATTAATTCACTTCGTGAAAAAATGAAGCAGCCATATTTTATTTCAACTTTCCCACTTATAAATTCCCTTAAAAAACTTAAACTCATCATGTGCACTAATACACACATAAATTGAAAGAAATAGAGCATTATCGTCTGTACAGAGCGTAAACTACTTTGGGTTTATGAAAAAGTTCTTGCGAATAAAATGCCATTTTTCAAGTTTGCATTCGCGTAGGGAGGAAGTTTTAATGTAGCTTTGCATTAAAAATTGTGAAGCTAAAAAATCACTTGGCTGCAGTTTTCAAAGAATTATGTGCGCTGAATACCAACGCTTATCTCTGCAGTGCTGGCGAAGAGTTTATTAAAAATTTAGCTTATGGGACTCAATTTATTAGAAATAACAAAATGACATTTAAATTTTAAGCGTGAGCTAAATCAACAATTTTTTGCGAATAGGGAAGTGGCATTAAGTTTGTTTTGCTTTCATTCAGTGAATATGGTGCTGTATTTTGTTTCTGTTTTATTCAGAAACTTAGATTTCATTCTGAATGCTAATGTTAGCTACAGTGAAACTGTAGAGTTTTCGTTAGAGACACGTTTGGGCTCATCTAAGAATAAATGAGATTTGTATTTATTTGGAATGCCAATTGCCTTGCTAGGCATTTCCTAGGTAACACAACTTGATGCCTGCAATGGGTTTGCCTTGCAACTGCATTATAAAGTTGATGTATAACTAGTCAAAAATGTGTCCAAGTAGAAATAAAGAAATGTCTTCCACCTTAGTCTGACTAAAGAACTTTTAAATCATATTTGAGCATAAGCCGAATCATGTAAATTGTTCCACTAAAAATACCTTCGTTTATTCATTTACATGAATATCGCTCGTTGCAAATTTAAACGAATAAGAATTGAAATGATTTTAAGCTTAAAATAAATTATTGATTCGATTCGCCATAACGAATTGAGAACATAACATGTTTCCTTGACATAAACATAATTGTAATATAAATCAACCTGCTTTATATTTAAATAATACAAAATATTTAAATTCAATCTTGGCTGAGTCAATATGGTACGGTCTAGTGAAAACTTTACGGCAGCAAAAAAGCAAAACAGCAACAAAATCAACAATTTTGCTGCTCTGCGCATATGATTTGTTATCTTTTGCTCTTCTCATTCTGCACATTTTCATTATTCCGAAAACAATCTTGAGATTTGCATTTTCTTTACATTTTCACCTGCTTGGTAGTTGTTGTTATGCTAAAATGTCGCCACAAATGCTGCTGCTTAACTTAACATAACTCAGTTAAGCAGAGCTCAACGCAGCTCAATTGAGCGTAGTCATGTCCCACTGTCTTTTCCTTTACCGTTTTGCATAATGAGTTTCAATGATGATCCATAAGATCCGGCCTAACGTTGCTATTTTTGCATACATTCCGTCATGAAATGAACATAAGCTCAGCGTCAGTTTCCGCTGCTCTATCAAGTGCAATGTTTGTGGCAGTCGTTGACTTTTCCAACCCGGAGTGGTGGCCTGCTGCTTGACTTTGCCCATACCTTCACTTTAAACTTTAATGTTACTTCCATCGCAACATTGCGTTGGGAAAATGCCACTCCTTTAATTTAACAGCAGACAAGCAAACAGCGAGCATTAAATAGAAGCTTCCTTGACGTTGCTAAGCATATTCAGCAATGAGATTGCGGATTTCGGTATTGCCACACCATTGTGCAATAAATAGGTAGCATTGTTGTGTCGTGCATGTGATTGTGCCTTTAATACAATTCCACATTATTCTACTGCTTAGCAATTTTGATTGTATTACTTATGCATGCATTCTGAAGCGATTGACTTTAATTGCTGGTGTTTCAAATCAAATCTGGGCTGAAGAACGGAAAATGCAAGGAAAAGAAGCCAATACTGCAATAATGAACTATTGTTCTCATGCTTAAATGACGAAGCATTTTTTACTTAAAATGCAAGAATATATTTTTTATATTACCTTAACAATAAATTAAAATATAGCAATATATATTTCTGGCATTGTAAACTTTTATGACCAAGCGTGTTTACATTTCTCCTTACCGAATAATTGTTTTAATCTAATGTGGCTTTCCCGTGGCAAATACAACTCGAATAGCACAAAATTAATTATTTAATAAACCTTTCTATTTAATTTTGAATTTATTATCGACTATCAAAGAAACCACACAAAACCGACCGACCACCATTGCGACTGGCCAGAGAGCAGACAAAAACGTTTAACAGGATCCGCATTGACTGTTAGTTACGGCGTAACGCGTGCTTTGACATAATAAAATAAAATAGCAAAAGTTTCTCGGACATAAACCAACCCGAAATGGCAAAAATAACAATAAAAATATGAAAGCCTTTTTTATTAAGAAAAATGAAAAACAAACCAAATTACGGACCGACTGTCGACAGTCAGAAAATTAAATATAAGCGAGTTTTCTTGAAACACATACAAATATACACACCTACATGATTTTTTCCAAAATATTTAATGTTTAAGTGACTTAGGATTAGAGTGTACCAATATGATACGGAATAATTTTCGATAAACAAGTATTCAATTTTCGACAAAAAAAACCTTTAGGTTTATTATCACAAAATCATCAAAATTATGTATGTAAAAAAATATATGAAAAACGCATTGCGTTTAATACAGAAAATAACCCTCTGAAAACTGAAGATTTTCGTTTTAATGCATTGTAGCCCCTGTAATTTTTCAGACACCGTCGGGCTGACTTTTTTCTGCTCTATAAAATTAGATTCTTTCGCAACCCCATTTAAATTTCTTTCCTGACAGCCTTGCTCAATTTAGTGACGAATAACATGAAAGATTTCATTAAGAAAATAGCTGCATATATATGCTTTCGGACTAATGTACGTCTTTTAAACGAGACAAAAAAAATGCGTTACATAAGCATTTTTAAATTGAGTTTTATTTTGTTTTAGATAAAATAATTTTATGAAATCAAAAACTAATGGATGTTAATGAATCCCAATATCTCATCCAATTTTTAACAAATATTATTTTAAGTAATCTGTTTAATCGCGATTGAATATTTCAAAATCTCAGTCAAGAAGAATATCAGAAATCGAACAATGTCACTAAGTTGTGAACTTTAAAAAAATTTCAATATGGTTGTAAAGGTATTTATTTCTTCATGTATAAAACAAAAAAATTATTTATCGGAAATTAATTCGAAAATGGTTATGAGTTCCATTTGTACATTAGGGTGTGTATTTTGAAAATTTCGTAGACGGACTTTATTGTTTTTTCCTTTATTTTAGCTTGAGATTTAAAAATAATTGTCTCAAAATTAGAACTTACTCGCTCAAACCTGTAAACGGCGCGGGCAGAGTTCCTGTCCGATTTCATTTTTTATATGAGAGACGCCACCCCCTGTTGTCAATCCACACCGACATTTTTCGTGTGGATGAAAATAAGGATATAATAGGCCTTTATTATAGAATCGGATTTGAACGGTTTTTGGCCTTTAAAATAAGATTTTTAAGGCGGTTTAGCACTTAAAATAAGATATTTAAGGTGGTTTGAAAATGTCTCATATGCTACTTGTTTCAGTTCATCTTTACCTACAAAATTAACCATGTCTTGTCAAAAATATATTTAATTTGTCTTTTTTTGAAACTCTGTGTAATATTTTGAACGTTAATGTTTTTGAAAAAGCTTCGGAAAATATGTACACTCTAGTGAAAATGTGTAAATATTTGTTCAAAGTTTTAAGATGTCCTTTTTGTAATCCTCTGAGGTTTCAAATTTCATTAGATAATATTTTCGCTAACAGTATGAAAAAATGTACTATGTACATGAACTATTTTTGTTAATTGCGATTTAAGTTTGTTAACATGAAAAATAACACCCACAAAAACAAACAACAACTTATAAACAAACAAATGCTAACCACAATGAAACATTAATTGTGTTCTGTTATTGTTGTCATATAACCAATTAATTTGTTTAACTTCTAACTCACAATTAACAACGCATTTGTTTTTATAAAAACTTTTCACAGACAAACTAACAAACAAATAATTACGGATTTGGTTGTTGTACAAATTCACATATACATATGTATGTGTGTATGTATGTACCATATCTGTGACAATTGAAATGTTTTATTTATTCTCCATTTGCTATTAATGTGACGCCATTTGACTTGATTTTGGTTTAATTCAATTAAATCATTAGACGCGTATTATTAAATTTAATATCATGTTAAATGTTTAATTTATGTCATTGCTACCTAAGTGGCAATAGTGCGTGTATGAATGTTTGTGCATTGTGTCATATCTGCATATGTGTGTGTTGAAATGTTAAATTGCGTATGTGTTTGTGAGTTTTGGACTAATTGCCTTAATTTGATTTGCATATCAATAAATTTATTAATTTAAATTATTTACGAGTACACACACACAACGATATTTTTAAATTCAGAAAAAAATTTAGTTTTCCCATTGCTCTTTTATCGGATTTCACTGAAACACTTCGGATTAAAGCTACTATTGTGTATATTATAACTTTTACGGAGAAACTAAGGTCACGAATCCCAAACAAGTGACCCTCAATATCGAAGGAGGTCAAAATAAGTTGTCGTTTAAGCGATGTATCTAGATCTTGCGAAAAACATAAAATATTATTTTTTACGGTTTTATTTAAGTTTTTAGCCAACACTGTGCCTTCCACGCTTAATAATTAAGAAAAATTTCAAGTGCATTAAAAGAGTTTTGCAAAGGTGGTTAAGTAAAACTTATTAGGATGTACTTAGAGCCATAAACCTGAGAAATTTTTTAACTTTTGAATGGAACTTGGGAAATTAGTGACATAGTTTATGTTTCAATTTTTTTTGTTTTGTTGATATGATTAAACTTTTAAATTCTTATGCAACATAATTTCATTGAAATGACTGCCTCGGCTTGCTTGGCGGTAGGCCATCATATTTTCGATGGCTTGAGACACAATTTCACAAATAACTCGAGCAATATTGTGCTTTTGTACATGCATTTTTTTTAGTTTGCCAGCTTAACATCAAGGTTAAACGGCACGCAACAAAAAGAGAAAATAACGTGGTGCACTGTGCACCTGAGCAGTAGATATTAATGTACCTTACTCAATGAAAACTGCTTGTAGATTTACAATATATCCTGAAAATTAAGGTTTTAAAAATCCAGTCACTCTTGAATACTTTCCGTTTTTACCTTCATCTTCTTACAGAAGACAAAAATGACAAATGACTGCGACGCAACAAAAATGAATTATGATCATCATATCAAAAAGTTATACTCACTAAGGCTAAAAGGACCAACAAAGCAACAATAAAAACAGCAGCAGCTACAAGGATTTTCTCTTAATTTTTTGTTGGCTTTAGTTAGTCTCCTACTGACGAAGGCTGCATATAATAAACTACAAGCAACGGAACGTATGACACATTCTCAAATAACAACACTGGGGTCCTTGCATTGTATTCGAAGTAGTCGTAGCTCAGTAGTTGAGACAATTCATCACAATGTCAGAATTTTCACTCCAACCAACTAACCTATGCAGCAGTAGTAGCAACAATGACTAAAATAACAACAAAAGTAACCTAACACAGATTACATTGTTGATGGACTTCTAATCTGGCGACACCTCACAACAAAAGCATTCCAAGGTGAAAGTTATGAGTGCAGGAAACAACCCAGCAAATATTTTTAATCATTGAAGAGTAAATTTTTAATTGCTGAGGCAAAGGTTTGATCGCGCGCGTATTTATACTCTGATGCCAGAATCATTGTTTCTTGTGATCTACATAACTCGCATGGTTACAGCAGTAACCCTGTTAAAAAAATTGAATGCATTATGTGATATCTTTTGGATTCAATTTTTTGGCTGCTAGTAGGGCAAACCTCAAAACCTACTCTCGTTTTAAATATTCAGAACTCGTTTCTTTTTGTGGTTTTCATAGTTTATTGTAGTTTTGTTACAACTAAAACTTTCTTGGCACTCTTCATGGATACTGGGTAGTAAAGCTAACCTCCATCCGATATAAGTTGTAAGGTATCGAAAACTATCGGTATGCAAATGTGCCGATTGGCTTAAATATCAATTTTTAGTGCATCGATATTTCTACAAACAGTTTTTCATAAAACAATTTTTCTGATTTCTTTTGAAAATAATTTTATTGTCTCTCTTATGTTTGGAAGCGGACACGGCGGACATACTTTTCTCCCTCCCGCTTTGATGCGAGTTCTGAATGCCAAATTTGAAAGGTTTGATCAACCGAGTCAATTTATACAAAAAATAAGTTGGTTTTGAAAGGAGTTGAGAAAGCAGCTTCATACTCCTGCTTTTGTCTACTGGGCAGTTCACTTAAGTTACTGTAAACCATTTAAAAAGCGCCACCTGCAGTGTTGTCATTCTAATTGTTTTCTCAAATTATTTATTTTTGACCGTTTTCGCAGACTTACACGTAGCAGATATAATTTCTTAGTGGATATAAATTAATGTAAGATACGGACTCAGCAGCAAAAATTACATAGAAACGATAAAAATATTTATAAAATTAAATTTTCAATGTTCGAGTTTCATGAAAAATCATATTGTTTTATTTATTGTAGACATTGTCTTGAAATCATTTTATAATTCTTTCTCTAGCCGAATTTCAGGAGTCAATGAAATTAGGTTTAGTCCTAAAGTCGCACAACAATTTGGACAATGTTTCACACTAAATATTTGCAAAAATTTTTAATTGTACAAATAATCGTATGTGGAAATGGCAACACTAACTTGCAGCTTCTCTTGTAAAAGAAGCTACAAAAAATGAATAAGCGAATTATGTCTGCCATGAGACGGAAACTTGTGAAACAGGATATGAATGCAGGAAGTGCAAAACATTTAAATTTAGGTTATAGTTGAATAAACATTTCGGGTCACGACGAAGACAACAGGATAATGACGACATGACACTTCCGGTAATTAATAGCAAATATAAATTTAAATTATTTTAAAAAAATTACTAAAAGTACAAGAGAATACCTTTTCAAATATTAAGGTGTATTCTACAGTAAATCCTGCTTATAATGCAACTCAGTTTAATATAACAGACAAAAACCAAGAGAGAAACAGAAGCAAAACAAAAGTTTCGATATTATAAAATGTAAGTTAAAGATAAGGCGATTATGCTGGAAAAAGAAATTAATATTACAGACAATTGCAATTTGTTGTTATTGCCCAGACGTGAGCCAATTAATTTGTGGTCAGTGCGCTAGCAAGACGTGTAAGGACTTTCTCATTTTAAGGTGCAATTGCCAGGAAAGTAGATAAAAGATACAACAAAAACTTGTAGAAGCTACTTATGCTGTGTGAAATCGACGCAAGGTATGAAGTACTTGCTCAGGAAATATGTTAAACGTGAGGCAATATTGCAGTATTTATTCGAGGGAATAATGAGTTAAAAATGTGCACTTATTATTTCCACTTCATGGTAAATGAAATTGAGAAATAAATTAAAAATTGATGATAATACAATTCCGTTGCCGTATAAAATTTTTAGGTCAGTGTTTCATGAAATATGTATGTACATTGTACTTGCTCGATTTATTTTTTAATTTGAATCCTGACTGACTAGAATAAAATCTTAGTTATACAAAACTTTCTACCCAGTATTTTCCCATTTTTTTAAAGCCTCAAGGTCTTTTAATTGGCATATTCTCCAAACGCTCGGAATCTATAAACCAAACCGAAGACTTTATCATGTACATACTTATAAGCAATATAACTTTTATTAAACATATCAATAATTTGAGCCAAGTTTTTCGAGCCAAGCTCGTAACGGAATTTATGCCCATTATTATGAATTAATGCCCATTTGAAAACCATGAAAGGAACTAAATAAGTTTATAAAAATATGTTTCGGTTTTGTTTTCTGCTTAACAAATTATTCCGCATCAATCAAAAATTTGAATGTTGAAATTTCGTGGAAAGTCACAAACGTGCTATACAGAATGTAGGCTGACTTAAAAACGTTGACTTGGCACCTTCAATAAAATAAACGTCTTATATGATTATACCAAGGAACAAGCCCCGAGATGTTCTGGGGCCAAATGTAAATAAAAGAGTCAAAGAGAATGTTGTGAAACTGTGTACCATTCCAACAAATCTGGATATGTTTATAAAAATGAGGTTGTTGTATTATAAGGAACCTCCTTCAATTTCTATTAACACATCAGAAAAGTTTCTTATGATTGTATGAAGCTGTAATAACACTTTTGCCAAATCTGAAATGTCGCACGAAAACTGCCGCGTCGTGCCGTGACCAAAAATATTGACCAACGAATGGATTAAAAGTAAAGCCAGTGGGCAAAGCAAAAGAACAAAATGGAAGAGCATTGAAAATCATCCACACACGAGCTTGCATCAGCAGCCATACAAACAAACAGAGAAACAGTAAATTTTAATGCAAATTTGTTTAAATGTTTGCTAGCATATCTACATATGTGTGTGTGTGTGTGTAAATAAATATTAACAACTAAAAGAACACACGAAACTGGTGCCAAATTTTATGTGACGCACTTAAATGCTTCGAAGGATTTATGCGTGTGTACATGTGTGTGAGAATAATTTTATATGCAAACACGTACATTTGTTTATGTAACACATAATTGTAGGCTTGTGCAGGAGTTTGGGTCGTTTTCATACTCTTTTAAATCAGAGAAAATAAAACGGCATAGCAGCGCTGACGCACACAGACAAATAAATTCACATACCCCCAAAAATATGCAAGCGATAAAATACTAATAAATTTAATTTCTGGTACAATACACAATATCTCTCTGTGTTATATGGCCCTCTAAAAGAATTTACTTTTTGTTAATGTTTTCTGTTTGTTTTGCAGCCAAATTTTGATAAATTTATTTATAATAAATTTTTGATATGTTTTCAATTACTGCTACAAACAAATAAATGCCGCAATTTATTATTGTGAATGTGTGTGCGTACTTATGTATGTATGTTGAACAAAAGAAAATCATTTTCGCGCTTGGTTGAGCTTATGGCTTTGGTTTGCGTGTTAAACTTTTCTGTTTTATGAGTATCACATTTTTTTATGTTAACGTGAAAACTTTTTTGCTCAAATGTAACTTTTGAACTTTGCTCATGTGTTTTGCAATTAAAGTATTTTAAAATGCTTTCAATAGACAAGAGATGGAAAACAAGTTGTCATTTCTTACGTTTACTTAATGTAAGAAACAAAGATATGTCTGTTTTGAAGTACTTAAATATTTGTATGCTCAAATAATTTTTCGTAAAAATAACTTAAAGCTTAGAAGGTGCAGTAGAAAGTAGATAAAACAGTGCTATAAGTGATTTTCTTTCTACATAGATAAAGTTAAAATGAGAATTCATTTTATCAATTTATCAGATAAATTCCCTAAATTTTTGCTTTGCAAACCTTTGTGTCGCATTATAAAATGATTATGGGGAACAAGATGAAACAATCAGATACTCACTTTTGCTCATATTTTATTATGGAATGAAACTAAATGAAAATTCTCTATTGATGTTCATATGTTGCCCATATGTAGTAAAATTTTTCATTACTTTGAAAAAACACGCAAAGTTCAATTCCTAAGTTACACTTTTTTTTTCTAACAAAAGTGAGAAAGAGTACTCTTAATCCGCACTTCAGATTATTAATCATGTAATTTATACATTAGTTGATATTTCTATCCTTATTTTCGGGAGTAGAAATGACATTAGAAGTACACAGCAGCTGATGGATAAATCTTAAAGCTACTTTGGTATCTTATTATTATACGCATTCAAATATCAGACGCTAGTTAAAAAGTAAAATTTTAATGTTGCTTGTGGAAAATATAAATTTCTTAACAAAAACTGAAGAAATTCCAATGTGTAACTTTTTTGTTGAATTATCCTTCATCCCAGTATAATCTTCATGAACTACAGCTGCTCAAATTCAATAATGTTGTATACTTAGTACCATAAAAAAGAGTTGGGAAAATGAAATTATATTTCTATTTTATGAGTTTAAAATTTCCAATTGAAAATTTGAGATTGTACCATGCAATTGAATTACACTAGTTAACAAAATGATTTTTGAGAGTTTACTTTTCTTATGTACTTTTTTTCTGCTGAATTCAAAATTAAAATTAAAATTTTTTGAATTGTACAGTTTTCCGGATTTTGTGGTTTTATAATTTTTTCGACCTCCTTTCACTTTAAAATTCATATCTTGAGCTAGAAATGTCCGATTTGGTCGTTCAAAATTAAAGATATTAAAATGACAAATAAACGTGATAACAAATTACATTTGTTATTGGATAAGCGGTTTAAAGGATATCGATGAAAAAGGGCCAGATTTAAAAAAAAATCATATTTTGCATTTGATTCTGTGGCCACGAAATTTCTAGATAATGATGCCTAGAACACATGTAAAGTTTAAATAGAAACAAGAAATCTAAATGCCACAGATTTTTTTTTGTAACAATGTGGAAAATAGATGGCAATAAAAAAAACACAAAAAAATAAAGTGAAATTGTTTCAAATACATTTTGACAGGCAATCAAATGAACGGAATATCCAATGAGCCGCAGACGGACAGAACGTTCAAAGCAGCCAAACTGACGGACGTATAGCCGGAAGTATAGGCAACATGTGCGAGTAAGCTGATGCGTTGCCAGGATATGCATATACCCAAATACACAGACAGTTCAGTGATGGTATTCTCAGTACAATTGTTCTTTTTTAGTACATTAGTGCAAGTACAACGGTGAAATTTTTAGCTTATGCAAAGTGCTTATTTCGTTTTTAACAAAGTACGCCATTACAACAAACATTTTGTCAGTTCATTCAAAATGCTTTCAGTATTTTTTCAATACACTGTTGTGATAAAAATGTGTAGTTCAATATTTTTGTAACTCCTATAAAGTAGGTACGGGAAATATATATAAATTTTTAAAATAAAATATAGATTAAATTTTGGTACAGCTTAAAAGGAGTAATTAAGTCAAACAATCAATCAATTACTTTTTTTTTGAGTAACTTTTTTTCAGAAATAAATTTGAAAGTAAATGAATTTTATTAATTAATTTACTGCATAATGGAACTTCATTTGTGAAAAGACAATGCAATACGACATGCCGCACAAAGTTGGAAGTAAGCTAATGTGAATATGGTAACCACTTAAAAACGCAGTTATTACACTGTTCTTCAGGAAATTTCTCAGTGTACATATTATTTTATACTCTACTTTTCTACTAAGCAAATGATATTGAACAGAATTAACGGAAAACTGAATTTTAGCCTTTTTTAACTTTTGCAATGAAACCGACCTCCCTGGACGGTTGAGGGCTTGTTGGTGAGGTACAATTAAATAATTTTTTTTCCCAAAAAAATTTGATTTCTTTTTATTAATCCCATTCCGCATAATTATTTACACAAAAAATTTTACTATCATTAGCATATGTTTATGTTTGTCTGTATATGACACTTTGAGATAAGTACGCCCAACGTATACGGTGTGCATTTCAACTCTAAATTTGGTACATTCGTAAAACATGCACATGCTATGACTGAACAATAATGCTCTATCTAACAAGCAGCATAGTACATGCATTGTGGCACGACTGACAAATGTGGGTCAATAGGGCAGCACTTAATGGACCCATTCTAACTAAGCACTTGTATAAATCCTGTCTATCTGCTGTATTCAAAGCGCAACAATGAAGTTTTTTGACCACACTTTGATGTGATTGAGTTTATTTTATGTTTTCAGTTTTCGTTTTTTTTGCTCTTGATTTGTTATTTTTTTCCGCAATTTAGTGTAGTTCTGCACAAAAGCAGTTTGCGTATCTGGTCCAAGTGTTAGTTTTTCAAATTGCTTAAAGCTTAGAAAGTATGACTTTATGCCTAAAAGGTTTTATATTTTGTCAAAAAAAAAAACTATTAAGAAAGTTGAAAACTATTGCTCGAAAACCTCAAATTTCTCTCTTTCCAATTGTTTCTAGGCCAAGACTGACTATGTGTCAAGTTGTTAAGTATTACTTTATTTTCAACAACGATACCACATAACTTGGACTATTTTCCACAATATGTACAAACACACATACAAAATGTACACAAATACATATTTACCATATATGTGTGCTACTAATTAGAACATTGGTGGTTGGCATAAAACAATGGAAAATTGTTGTGTGAAACCAGGCTGATCGGCTGTAGAAATCTATCAACTTGAAAGTGCAACTGTTTAGAATGAAGTTTGTCGGTAACACACACACAAACATCACTTCACTTAAACTTTTGTTATCTGATATTTTGTTTATTATGTTATCTATTCCTCTTACCAACACAATGACAAATGCAAACATTGCATTCAAAATTTCATGCAGTTTTTGGTTGTGGATTGCAAAAGTTTTTTTGCTAATAATTGAATTGTCCAGCATTGGTAATGTAGTAACTAGCATTATTTTACCTTTTATTATTGTTGTTGCTGTTGTTGTTTGTAGATTAGAGCACATTTGCAAATGTGCAAGTGATGCAAGTTAAACTTCTATTTGTCATGCAGTTTCTTTTATGGCAGCAGGGTAGCATCTGAGAAATTGTGTTAATTAAGTAAAAATGAGTTGTAAAATTATTATTATAATACTATGTAATTGATTTCTCTGCAGTTTGTGGAAGTATGTCTGTAAAAAGTTCTAATAAAATACAATGTGACTTTCTAACTATTTTTAATTAGACGGTACTCATACGCCCCGTAAAGCATTTCGGTCACAAATATATTTTTAACTAGTTTAATAGGCCCGTAGTTACAGTCGTAAAATTAAGAGCGCTCTAGGTTAAAACCTAGTTTTTACCTAAAATCGAACATGAGTGACTCCATAAAAAAAAGAAAAACTTTCATAAAATTGTAAGGAACTTTTTAAAAGTAGATTACCCTGCGTAATTGACACAAAAAATTGTAGACATAGTGAACAAAAGCCATAATAAAAATCTGCATTACGGCAGGCAGCGTGGCATAGGGGTTAGGACTGTGAACTTATAGCTCACAGTGCGTGGGTTCGATACTCGTAAGTGATAAATACATTATTTAAAAAAAAAAGTTTATAATAATCTGTATAAGACATAATAATGAGTTAATCATTCCATTCATTCCAATTTATATATGGAAGTTTCAGAAAGTCTTTTCTTTAAAAATTTAATTTTTCAGCGAGGGAATGTCTTTTTCTAAGTCATATGTTGTAGCACAGCCATGAAAAATTTGAACGAAACTGGTGAGAGCTGTGTCCCGAAAGCTGGAAAATTTTCTACTTTGAAAAGACTCACTAAGCCCATTTTAGAGGAGACTATTCTCAGTTTATGAATTGAAGAACCCTCCAATTACCTCAACATTTCGTTTGTATATGCGCTCATCTTTAAGTGAGCCTCTAGAGTTTACTTTTGGTTCTATGAAAAAGTTGTGTCCTAATAAATACTTCGAAAAATAAACACATAAAACTGCTACATTCCCGGGAATAATTTAAGGTTCAAAATTATGCCCTTCAGTTCAGATATCCTCTCGTAGCATTCGGTAATCTTATTCCTCTTACCACTTAGTAGCTAGCGATAGTGTGTTTCAAATTATTTTACTACAAAAAAAATTTGGAGGATTATTTTCCACTAGCACCAAATTTTTTTTCAAATATTTTCGATTTCCATTAAATTCCAAAATTTTTCGCAAAAATTTCTCGTCCAAGTCGATTCCACTATATTTTTCTGATTAAAAAATATTTTTGTTTGAGAAGATTTTATACATAAAAATTTGAAAGAAAATTCAATGAAATTCTTCCCTTAAAAACGTTCTTCTTTGCAGCAACTATGAAGTTATGCTGTGTGTTATCAGCAAAAATATTTTTTGGTCCATATGTAACTGCAAATCTGCCACTTTATCCTAACAGTTGCTTAAGACAACTCTTACGAACAGACCTATTTAAATTTTTTTATTTCAATTCGTATAAGAAACTTAAATTTGAAATTATTATTAGTTTTATCAAAAGTATACTTAATTTTCTGAAATTAATTGTTAATCGATAAACTAGCATCAATGATGTTACAACATATCACCCGTGAATTTAAAAAAGGAAGCAAACGCTATCAAGAAATCGTAATATAAACGTATCATTTAATTGAATTTTTTCAGTTTATGGTTAAATACATTATTATGGCTGTTTTACTTATTTTAGTATTAATAAAAACTAGTCCAAAAGTTTTTTGTAATCCAAATAAAATAAAATTGACTATGAATGTGATGAACTAATCTACAAGGCCTACAACAATTTGAAGGAAAAAATTCTTAAAAATACGAGAAAATTCGTTTATAAAAATTCGTTTCCGTTACTAAAATATTCACACAACGCCAATAGTCAGATAAAACAAATAAATTGCATTACCTACGCAACATAAAAATGTGTACGTGTGTCCATTCGTAAAGTCCTAGAAAGTCAACGTATGGACGTAAATATACCCAGCAAACATTTTAACTCACGAAAGTATCATATTTTATTTGCTAAGGCCATGCTTAACTTAAAAGGCTAATTTTACCTTACACTTGGTAACTCAGATTCATATTTTCCAAAACTATGTAGGGAATTTATATTTGAGAGCATATACATTTAGGATGGATTGAAGAGCAACATATAAAAATATAAGAAAAAAAATAAGTGATTAACTATTTATTAATTGTCGAAGATATTTTGAGAAACATTTTTATAAATAAAAAACAAAATGCATAAAAAAGTAAAGTGCATTAATAGTGCAATTATTTGAAGAATGACTAATATACCTGTATCAATGCATAGTTGCTTTCATTGTATATATTTAGCACTTAATATAATAAATAGTCAAAAGCAAAGAACGGTTTCAACATTGCCAGGGTGACCTTGATTTTATATTTGACATAACATAGTAAGTTATGCTATCATTTTCGTTTATTATTTAAAATGTCACAAAAAACACAACTAATTTATATCTTCGCTAGTTGTGGATAAAATAAACGTCCGATGAAGTAATCAATGTTTTTATTTGATCTTCAACAACAGTTATTAAAAGACTTTCTTTTTGTTTCATGCTAAAATTATTTCGTAGGGTCTCCATCCCAGAAAAGTTTCACTCAGCCAAACTATCGCTGGACATCAGAGTAACGAATCACGCGATGGTCCCAACCATCACTTCGGCGTGTGAAGAATTACCCTTTCGCTATTAAAAATTTTTGCTGGGGTGTAGCTTCGTTAAGTATTGATGACCCACTGACTTACTGACTGATATCATTGTTAACCCTGAGCATAGCACAATAATAGCAGAACCGTTGCGCAGGGCTGCCAGGTAGTGGCTGAATGCGTCAGCAATGCGCTGAACAACAAATGTTTCCATATCTGTGTTGCCATAATAAAAGAGAAAAATTGATGTAAAGAAAAAGAGAGCTGAATAAAAAGCTTTCGGAAGCATTAAACCCTAAAAAAAAAATCAGAGAGAGAGAGTGCAAGAAGCTTGTAATTTTTTCAACAAAAAGTAAGTTGGAAATGAATAGTTAAAAACCAGAAATCAACAACAAGTTGACTATTTTCTAAGCAACATGTTGCAATTGAAAATGTTTAAATGAAAAATACTGTAAGAACTCATTCTCGAATTCGAAAAACCCGTATCTTTTTAAATACCAAAATAACTAAAATCTTTTTATCGTCCGAAATTGAAGCACTCATTAATTATGAGTTTTAAGTAAAATATAACATTACGTACATACTTTGCAGAAAAATTTCTGTTCACGTATTTTCTAAGATCACGAAAGTAAATTCAAGATGAAAATACAACTAATTTTGTGTCAAATATTTCCTTGCGAGGTCTTACAAAGACATCACAATACAAATTTTACCAAAATGCCTAATGTTTTACTAGAAGGCTTTGACTTTCTGATTTCTTCAATTCATACGAGGGTGGGTCATTTAGTCCTAAAAAATGTCAAAAAAAATTTGTAATCAGCATTATCGGATATAGAATTGGAAAAAATCAAGCTAAGTTTGATGAAGTTAAGCATTTACTTTTGTTTACAATTTAGTGAAGACGCTTAACTTGGCTATACATCCAAAAAGATATTGAAAAAGTGGTTCCCCGAAATAAAACTTTTCAGACGGTTGAAAAAAAAATTCTAGATGAATGCCATGCTAAATGGAGACTAAAATGAAATTGGTTTGACCTCCCACATCTTTTATGACTCTCGCCTTATTCCCTTGGAAACAGCTTCCGTCCTCGCTGTGATGCAAATGTCAGTTAGACAGATTTCTAGAAATTGAAATACAGGCAACAACGCAGACAGGTTTTGAGGCTTCCTGCATTTAAAACTTCATGTACTGCGTCGTCACTCACTCGCATTAAGAAACTAAGCAACGTAAGCGTAACCAACGTTTGTTGTATTCTGAATGTCCAGCATAAAATCCCTTCCGTAAGCTTTCTGCAAATGCACCCCCTCATGTAACAAGCGAACACATACAAAGATATATTAAGCGCACGTACAAACACAGCAAAGCGAATTTCGGACTTTTTTGATTGCGTAGCTTAGAAATTCAAACTCTAACACAAAAACAGAGTTATCATAGATGCAGCGTGATAGGCGTTAGAAAGTTTCTATAGTGCCGTTGGCAACAAAGGAGGTATTTTTATTTTCCTATAAAAATTTTTTATACTCTGCGATGGAATAATTTTCCGTTTATTGCCTTTTAAGATTTTTGTGAGAATTTATTCTTCATTTGATACTTAAACCAATTAAAAATTGTTGTTTTTGTACGTTTTATTTCTTAATGTTCCGCGCTTTCTGCTTCAAACTCATATGAACGGGATTGCAGTCATGGCATAACAAGAACATTCTTTGATACTTTTTCTTTAATACTTTTTCCAGTATATTCAATAAAGGCCATCCAAAGGCTGCACTCATACTTTTGCTCACATGTTTAAATATGCATGCATACCCTTATTGGATTTATTATCATGAGAATCTACTTTAGATTAGCACACACAAAATCAACAATGACCACAACATTTTGTGAGTGAATTTGTGAAGTTCGGCGATTACACGCCTCATTTCTTAAACATCAACAACAGCAACATTTTCACACCATACAGATTACAATCAACAATTTTCACAAATGTTCGGATCCTTTTGCCAAGGGCATATGAGTGGCTGGTTTTTTCCTTCTTGTTGTTAATGTTATTTGAAATGCACATTGCTGCTATATATGGCAGCCTTGATGAAGAGCAAAAAATGTAAGGACGACATGAATATATGAGGGGACATCAATAAGGCAGAGCAAAAATAGCAACAACAATAAGGATAATAATGATAAAGAGCTCATTTGCCAACGACCACAACTAACAAACGTCGTGGCTGACCAGTTCAATCGCTTGGCAAGTCAGTTGAAACCAAGCACCCACTTCTTTGTCTTGATATCTGCTTGCAGTGGAACAAAAAAAAAAATTAACAAATTTTCTCGAGATTTCTTATTCGATGTCCACTAATATGGTATAAGTTAGAAAAGAAATAACATGGTCCCAGCTACCACTACCACTGCTTGAAGTCAAATGTAGAACCTAATGATCTCTTTAAATTATTTTCTGGACACTGAAGTAAATCATTTTTAAACAGATTTGTATTCCAATTTCCATTCTAATTATAAACTAATGCGTAAACATAATTTCAAGTTGCAAGAACAGCGCTTAGATACTGCAAGTACTAAAATAGTTTTATAGAAAAAGTTACCACTTCAGGGAATATAATTTTCACACGTATTGTCTCGACTTCAAAATGGAAAAATAAGCTTGAGAGTGAAGAGTAAAGTAAAATGTTTTTAATTATTCCGACGAAATGGTGATAATACTAGTGGCTTGAAGCAAATGCTATGCCCTAGAACGTTATAGCACCTCAGTTACACTATTGAACAATTTTTAATAAATTTGACATGACATTGACATATATTTTGTTCGTTTGCTGCGAGACCGTTTTAACTAAAAAAAATTAATTTTTTGTTTTATTTTATGTGAAAATATCAGAAAGGTATCAAATAAACTTCCTTTCTGTGTTTGTGTAAACATACTTTTCTAATTTTCACATTAAAGGTAATTTATTGAAAACTTTAAATGCGTTTTTCACCAAATTTAGGATTTTTGAGCAAACAAGCGATGTATTCTGAACAACTTTCCAAAATAATGTTTATGTCCAACACGTCACATATATTATTCAATGGTTCACATTTTCTCTTTCTGGTTTATGTAAATCTGATAAGAAATGATACAAATTATATAAGATGTTTCAATGAAATTAAGAAATACGCGTTTTTTCTTAGACTAAATTCCACCCTGGGCTCCAATTTGCTCTATCATGGCTAGTTTTTGAGATACTCGCTTCGAAGGGCCTGTTGATTCTCATGGAGGTATACATTGATTGGAATAGGAAATCAGCAAAAATTTGTGTATCAGAAATTATACAATATATCTTACCTCTGCAATTTCTTTGTGTTCTCGTGCATAATTAGTAGATAGCTCCATTTCGTACTTAGTTGCATATAATTAAAAAAAATCTCTAGAAAATTAAGAGATGGCGAAGGGAATATGTGGGAAGACTGGATTATAAAAAAAGGTTATTATTATACTTGTATGGCTGCGAATGCGATGGAATCTAACAGCTCTAAAAAATCGTTGCATTGGCAAAATCCCATTAAATTATAATAATTTCTCAATTCAAATGGTGAACTGATTCCGAAATTAATCCTATTAAGTCCACCTAAAGGACATTTTAGACTTTCTTTCTGCACTCCATCATAAAAGGTTGAGGTTCCCACCATTTCAGAGGCTTATGACTTCGGTTATCCCCGAAACTTTATTGTACGATTCTATGAAATTCAAAAACCTTAGCTTAACTTTCACTTAAGCTTTCTATTCGTGCTTGGCTTTTGCATACCACGTTTTTTTTTGTCTAGTATTTGCCGAGTATAGCAATAAATGGATCCACTGTACGTCTCAACTTACAAACATGAAAACCTCAACCTGACCACAAATCTGATTATTTATTGATGGTCACTGAAAGTGGGAAACTTTTTTTTTGTTGGCAACATGTATGTAAAAAGCCATAAAAATGTAGGATAAAAAATACAAAAGTTACTGAAATTCCTGACCATTCTTTACCCGTTTGCTTAGCTCGGCCGAGAAAAATCGCTTTTGTTGCCGAACATAATGCCAATATACCCGCAAAATAACAACAACGATGATAACAAAAACATAATGCGGTAATTTTTTCCTCTTGTTGATAATATTTGTGTTGCCTGCTTTTAGGCGGTTATCAAGGCATAATTTCCTTTTTTTCTCCACTCACACTGTTTTACGTGTACCATTTTCTGTGCATTTGTTTTCGTTTGTTTTTTTTTTTATTGTTGTTGTTTGCGTCGTCATTATTTTAGGTAGTGGCAAGCAAAGCCCTTTATAATCCCTTATCAGCTGTCCGATTATCCTATTGCAAAGTATTGACGAGGGAATATTTCTCTTTTAAGATTATTACGCTCATGAAATCCGGCCCGACACACAGACTAACCTGTACACCCTCGGCATAGAATTTTGCTGCTGCTGCTGCGACACAAAGGTTAAAGTTGGCAGAAATTGTTTGAGCGCATTAAATGTTGCTTTAATTTTTGAAATATTTCGTTTCGTCCCTACGTAATAATATCTTTTTTGTAACAGAGTTGCCACAAGTGTAACTAATTTTAATTTGTTGTTTTGGAAACTTGCATATATAGTAATATTTAGATTTCGAATAATTATTAGAAGTTCTGCCTAGAAAATAAAGTTTTATTATTATTATTATTATTATTATTATTATTATTATTATTATTATTATTATTATTATTATTATTATTATTATTATTATTATTATTATTATTATTGTTATTATTATTATTATTATTATTTTTATTATTATTATTTATTAGAAGAGTATAAAATACAAATAAAGTTTTAAATTTCTTTTAAGACTGAAAAGTAACATTTTGTAAAATATGTATTTTATAAGGACCTTGGAATTTTTTATATAAAAGAACTCCCTCATTCAAATGACTTAATTTCCTCTATGATCCAGCCATGAACTGTTTCAATTTTTTTTTTTAACCATTTGCCACTGAGCGGATGTTACTCTATCATATCGCAGACTGAGTAATAAAGTTTAATTTTTTTTTGGCTCATTAATATTGCTTTTTCTAATTTTTTTTTTATATTAATGTTGCGAATCCTACTGGATAACTTGAAATACTGCTGCCGAACAAAAAAAAAAATTAGAAACTGAATCTATCTATCTCTTATCGTTAGCAAGTCAAAAGTATGGCAACTCTGTTTACCTGCGGGTTGCTCACGACTGCCATATTTTAGTTAGATTACGAAAACATATTTAACAAGGTCATCGGTTAATAGACTAAGGATTTAAGAACAATATTTTCGTAAAATCTAATACTTGTGCAGAAGGACAAAAAGGTTGCCGCTTTGAGTTGAAAAGCCAATCCAAACCGTTGAATTCTTAAGATGCTTAAGCATCAGTTTGTCTTACGCATTTAATGTACGTACTGTGTTTTGATGTTGTTCGTCATAAATTATAAATACTGGCATAATCCAGCCTTAAAATTTTGACATTGTTACTCTTAAATTTTCACATAAGTTCAGTTTTTATATTCGGATGTACTTAATTTAGTTGACAAAAATAAGTGGATGACCGATCAACTGCTAATTTTTGTAGCCACCACCAGCACTCATTATTTTCCAATTAAGCAGCCTCAATGCTGACTCAATGCATAGTTAATGAATTTCGACTTAAGTATTTGTTTTGCTCTATTTTTCTGACGTTGTCCTCTTAGATAAAATAGAAATTTTATTTACTTTGCTTAGAATGCGGGTTGTCCATTTGAATGACAGCAAGTGTGGATGTGCGTTGGTATGTGTGTGATGTTTTCTAATTTTCAGAAAAGTTTCACCATCACCGACTTTCATTTAGTCACTCAGCCACTTATCCGTTCGTCATCGGCCGTAAGGACGAAAATCCTTTAACGTTTCGAAATTCGCAATTATCGCTTAAATTGCGGGAAATTGGAATTTAATTAATTGAAGGCTGCTGCCGCTGTTGTTGTTTATTTGCTCACTTTGATTACTATGACAACAGCTGCTGTTTTCGTCACTAATGTTGATGCCACTAATATTGTTAACAATCAAATTCGTTCAGCTGTAGGCTATAGGGTTGAGCAACTATAGCTAAGGCGCCCAGTTTTAAATTTAAAAGTAAATGCATTATTTTGACAAATGCTCCATATTTTTACGTTACATTTGATCACCAAGGTAATTGTTATAAAAAATATAAAGCTATGAAGAATGCTAATATTAAAGTCTCACTGAGTTATCATTAAACGGGGCAATAAACTTATTCTCGAATATAATATGCAAAATTACCTAAAATAATTAAAATTTTTTTCATTTTCAAATTATATAGCAACGATTTTTGAAGATTTTTGACTCCCCCTCTCGTTAAACGTTACGGTATCACCCAAGTGACCATGTTTACCTAAAAGTCACAATTATGTTGCGTAATGTACCGGAAAGTCAATGTAGCGACTTATGTCATGTTTTAGTCGCGTTTGCGATAATATTAAATAAAACAAGAGATTTTTAACTCGCAGCGTAACGTGTTGTTCGACCACCCCCCCTAAGCGCGTTACGTAATTCTTGAACGGCCCCTAACGTTTAGATCACGAGTTTGCAGGTTAAATGTGGCAATACAATTATTCGACGTAGACAATTTCCAATATTTAATTTATATCAAGCTTAAATAAGAATTTTAAATCAACGCTTCACATATGTATAGTATGTGCATGTGTACCTACTGTCAATTGGTGGTTGCCTTAGCGACATACTTTTTTTATTTATATGCGTCAGCAGAAATGCAGATAGACATGACGTATTTTTCAAGCAACTGGCGCATAAAATGTAATTTTACTTTAGCCGAAAACCGACTTCATTATTCAATTAAAATGAACATTACCCGGTTAAGTATAGAGCCCGTCTGTGCTAAAGATTTCTGTGAAACGAATTATAATTTCGCACTACCGACATGATGTGAAAACAATTAAAATGATGCGGCAAATTGAAATGTGTGCAAGAGCAATTTGTCTTTGTATGCAAATTCCGTTTTTAATTTGTGTGCGTCAGGGTTGAAAGTGATCTCTTCAGATTGTTATGATTATTTTTAATGAGTTCCAGACAAAACCTGAATTGCTTTGGTTTCATGGCAATTGCGTTTTTGTTTGCACACAATGAACTCGCAATAAATTCACTGCTAAAGTAACCTTTCAAGCCTAAAATATTTGAGTTCACTAACACTGACAAAGTTTTTGTCCTTTTTAACACAAGCAAACATTGAGATACGCGTAGTTTCACTTGTCACATAAATCGAATCAATTTAAGATGCTGTTATGCTACCACAGGGACACATTGAGTACCCGAGCTCACACAAACATGGCGCGGCACACAAGCTCATACACACACTTATATAAATAAGTAACGCATATTTGTGTGCGTACATAAACACAAAGTGCGGAGTCAATTTATTAACAGTGAATAGCCCAATTATTAGAAAACATAGCGATTTTTAAGTGACAAAAAGCCGAAAAAATGTATGCTTCTACTGATGTAGCTTTAAAAAGATATATTTCATCGCTTAAAAACGTCTTGGGTAAAACGTTGAATTAGTGTTAACATGTTTTCTCAAACAAACCTCCACAGTTTCATGCAAACGGATGCTCCCAGCAACAGAGATATGAAATCAGCTATCAGATTTAAAAAATAAGAGTATTGTTCGAAGCTCATTCTGGTATATCCACTGATTTGCTTTATCCATTTATCATCCATGCGAACTAGATCACTTAAAAATATCTCCACTCGTTGATAGACGCCGCACAGCCGGGTTTCTGAGCGGGATTATCGAGATGTTCACAGCAAGGATTTCAAATCATCAGTGAGAAGTGTGCTGGCAATAAAGCACCCCTGCATATGATATTGCCTGACCCTATGGGCTAAGAACATATCAGTTTTGCCTTAAAAAATAATAGAGTAATACTCTTTTTTGAGTTACCGACGTCTTCTGGGCCATCTCCGCGAGACTTAAAGAAGACGGTCATATGCGATAGTGCGCAGACGCAGTTGATGTCTTATTGACTGATAAAATTTCGTAGTGTAGTGATAATTAAGTTCTTGGGTATACGATCAGCTGGATAGCAATCTGTAACACGAAACACGACTATTCTCTGATACTATTTAAGCTTTTTCCTCTTGTTACAAACTGTCACCAAGCGCAATGCATTTATAGCTTAGAATTTCTAATAGTCTGCTAAGTCACTGTAATCATACGAACATAATCGAGTATTAAAGTCATATCGTAGGTGGGTACCTCTTTAAGCGGCAATGTATACGCCTTCCTTTCATTTTCCCTTGAGAAGGAGTTGCTGGGGTAATAAACTTGCTTACAGAGAAGAGACACACTTATGCAGATACATAAACACTTACACATACACAAAGGAGCAAAACAAACAAGCATATTATTACAGTGTTAGTTTAGTTGCCAGGAGTAGCTTGAGGTTTATTTATTCGTTTTCATACTTATCAGTGTGTGTGTAGTGCTGAGACTGCATGTAATTGTATTTGTGTGTTTGCGATTGTATACAAAGTACCTGGCCCAAAAAGCTTTGCAGTCAATATACGTAAGATGACGATATTTGACTTGGTTTTGTTGTTATGGCAGCAAAAATTTGCCTTTGGAAGAAAGTTAAGAAAATTTAGTAGTTTGGGTGAAAGTATTGGTGTATTTCTGAGAAACTGTTGTACTTGTATGTGTGTATTGAAGTGTTGCTAAAACTATTAAAAGCTCACTACGATAGACGACAGAAATGATATGCAATAAATTTAATGTTCACGGAAAGGGAAAATACAGGGTGTGATAAATTTTAGTTCTCGTTTCTCAATTAAACGGAAGTAGATTATTTCAAGAAATATTTGTGAATTAAAATTTACGGAACCATAGGAAGTAAAAAAGATATTTTGATAATTCACAAAGTGCCATAGAGTAAAGAATATGACATGTGTGAGACGACACTTTCAACAAAGATTGTAAAAAAATTAAGGTGCAGAGTAATATTGTCTAATTTTATTTGCATGTAGAAGAAAGACAACAATAAAATTGTTACAACTATTAAAATTATTAAGACATCGTGAAATATCACTTGTTGCGATACGTTGTGAATTACATAAATGATAAAAAGTTAGAAGTGCCAGGAGCTTTAAGCTCAACATTTTTTAACCAACTTTAAAACCATAGACTATAATTTTATAATGAATGGTAATAATTCTCTCACCTGCTACGATACGAAGTTAAGAAAGGAACGTAATGAATTCCATTTAAAAATTATATTTATCTTGAGTTACAACTTTTTTTAAGCCGCAGTAAACTTCCAAAGGTTATAAAATTGAAAGTAATCTTTTTTTAATTGGCTCAGAGTTACAGTTTCCACATCACCTATTAGTAACAACATGGCAATGACTTTCATCAGATTCACCCTGTCTTCCATAAATATTTTGTAACCGTTTTTCCTTATGGTCGAAAGTTAGTGCCACCTTTAACTCATTGCCAGTCATGCGGTTCACAAACTGCTGGACTGCACCGCAATATAATGAAACAATTTGTTACATTAAATGGTCTGCAAAGATTCCAGCAGCCAACGGGCGCTATACGAAAAGCTGCATTATCGAGTGAAACATTAGTGCGACATAATGATAACGTTAAGCCGTTTAAAGATGCTGGTGAAACGATTTATGCTCGCACAGTTCTGAACAACACTGAAAAAAACTTTAGCGAATAAGTTTTTAAGCAAACAAAAAAAAACTAACGATACCTATGCCATGTATTGAAAGTTGATTTTTTTTATATGAATTATAAATTTCTAAATGTCTCGGAAATTTTGAAATTTGTGTGATGATAGGTTATATAGTTGTACATGGAAAAAAGAAAATATATAAAAAAAAAATAAAAAAATTTAAAACGAAATTATTAACAGTACTGTGTGAAAGTATTGCGGATATTGATGCAATTGGACGACTTTCATAAATCGTTTCTATTTTGGCTGTAACTTTTCTGCATGTACTCATGTGAAATATGGACACTACCTTCTATGAGATAGAAAAAAAATTATAGCAAGAAGTCAATTGAGTTGCTGCGTAAAGCGATCAAAATGAGATGGAACTGGAATACGGGAGTTGATATTTAACTGCAGGAATCAATAATTACAGCATTGAAATATTAACATGTGTGCACGGAATAGGAAAATAAGAATATTTATAGTTAATGTATGCAGAAACAGACTTCATATAATTTCTGAGTGGCTGATATGCTCTGCATCATAAAAACAGTGGCCTGAATGTGGAAATGTTTATAAAAGGATTACATGTATTTTATTCCAAGAACAAAATTTTTATTATTTTCATGTCAGTTTCATCTTTTAAAAATTTCGGCCACAGCTGAAGAAATGTAAAAAAGTAACCCACTTGCCTAGGGTAAAAGTTGTTTGCATAAGCTTAAGACTGAATGGAGTTTTTTACACTGAATAAATTATATATAATATTAAAAAGTACAAAATAAAAAAAAATACTTTTGAATATCAATTTGGCCGCTTACTAATAAAATTTTACCCTCCGATTTTTTTAAGTAATTAACATTTATTGGTATTAGAAAAAACATTCCACTTTTACTAAATCGCACTATCAATAAACGCTTAGAGAAATTCCAGTCCTCCTGCTAAAGAAGAAAGTCAAAAAAAAAAAAAAATTCTTTGAACATTAAATTTGTTATTTATGAAATAACGTTTTAGACTTCCTTAATATCTTTTGTAGTAACCGCAGAATACATATCTTTCGACTTGGTTCTTGTACAAGAAATTGTAATTAATAAAGAGTTGCCAATTAAATTTAACGCTACTTCATTTGAAATAACTTCGTTTATGTAGCTCCATAGCAGTTACAGCAATTAAAATGAAACGTTTAATTTACTTTCATTGTTGAGAAGGTGAAGTTCTGCACACACTCCTAGTAGTGCTTTGCGAGGGGCGCGTCGCTTACAATGTCATTACTACTACACACTTAAGCCTGAAAAGATTGAACGACAGAGTGAAACTTTTAATTGGAGAATATTAAAAACGCAATAAAAATGAGCAGCAATTGAAGTGAAAATCGGAAACGAAAAGCAGAAGCGGATTTGGATTCGAATGTAGAAACAAAGCTAGAAAAGTCTGTACTCTAAATTGCTTTTTTTATAATAACAAAAACGATGAGATTGACTCATAATTGGCAGCACTGAACATTTTCATTGTGCAGGTATTACAAAACTTTCAAATGTCCTGCAGGTCATTGTTATAGTCGTTAAAAGCGCAATAAAAAGGAAAATTGTTTTTGGCGCTTTTTTTCAGACCGAAGTCTTTTGAGTCTTACTGCTGACTGTACTTAATAATTGAGGTAATTATTAAACAATGCTGTACTCTTCATTTTCATTGTTGCTTTCTATTTTGTTTGACGGAAAATTTTATGGGCACCGCCAGAATAATGACAGTCATTCAAATGTAATGAAGCTGTCAAAAATTATTTGGTGAAAAGAGAAAAACCAAAGTAATAAATGAAAAGGCGGAGAACAAAAGAAACGTTTCTGTTTCATTACGCACATTTCCACAAATTCGCAGCACAAAACGCACATAAAATTAAAATGCTGATAATTTTCTTCAAAGCGCATTAAGCATGGAAAGTATGTACAGACAAAAGCAGCAGACAAACGAAAAAATGTAATAAAAAAAATCATTAAAAACATCCATAAAAATGCATCCATGGGTCTTGACAGTCTACGATCTTGTCACACAACGGAGGCAAACATAGAAATAGAGGGAGAGAAAATATGTTGAGTATAATATTCCTTCATATTATGATACAGAACCAGTGATGTGTCGGTGAGCAAAAAAACCCAATTTGCTCAGCATTTATTTTATTTATATATTTTCACCGAAATATTTTACTTCAACATTTTGAAATATGTCCAAATATGTACGAAAATGGACTTAAGACCAACATTTCTACGAAGCAATTTCAAATTTTGGAAATGTTTGAAACAGTTAGTACATAAAGAACTGTCACTGAAAGCATTGAAACCCGACATCAGTTCGGACACCCGCGAATATACAGTATGTGGTTAGAATCAAAATATTAAAAAATTTGTCTGATTTACTTACCCACTACAATGCGTTTTCGAAATTTTGGTCATATCCATATAACTACTTTTTAAATATTTATCATTGTTTCTGCAAAAGTTTTAAATTCAAAACTTCTTCGCACGAAATTAGATGTACGATGCTGTATAATTGAATTTTGTTTTAATTGATAGTTACTCATACGACAGGTTTTCCATAAATTGCATGAAAAATTGTCTATGTATAAATTGGATATAAAATTTTTAAAATTAATGGTCAAGCAAAGTATTGAAGCACAGTCTTATAGAAAAATATTTCAAATTTTAGAAAATTGAACTACTTCGAAAACACTTTGCATTGACAAAGGACTTCTTCCGATAAAACTTGTAGTCTTCTCTTTTGATACCAGGTGTATGCATATAATCTGAAAATGGTGCGTAAATCAATGTTATTCAGATATAAAATTTCTTACGGAGCAATTAGTCTAAAACTTGTCGAAATGTTTAGTTTAAGGCCACAATGCAAAGTTCAATAGGACTACCTCTGAATTGGTTATTTGCGTGAGGGGTATGCATCAATCTTATAGAGGTGTTACCTATGGCCATGCTAAAATGTACTGGCGAACTTTATAATTTAACAACATAATTTGAAAAGCATTGCATGGGTGTGAAGCCTCTTTAAGTTAATTAAAGACTTATTAAGCTTTGAAAAAGTCATAAATTGGACAGTTTTCATAACAATATAATTATAATATTGTATTTGAAATGGCTCTCAATTTTAATAATATATCAGGATCAACAAAAAGCTTTAGGCGAGGTTACCATATCAGATATTTGCCAGTTTAAGCCGACAAAGAAAATCAACCAAAGCAGTTTGGAACCTGATTTGCACCTGTATACGGCCTTACTGATTTTTTTTCTCTCAAAGTTCTGGACTGCTAAAATGGAGACTTTCTTTATAAAAAGCCTAGGTTTGATAAAATTTTAATGAATCATGCGGTATGTCTCATTCATACTATGGAATCGTTTAACACATCCACTTATTGACATAAAAATTCCTTTAGACGTATGAAGTTCGAAATTCTATAAGTTAAGCAGCTAAAACTGAGAATTAAATTCTTACGGCCAAAATCTTGGTTTCTAAAGTTTTGTATTTTATTTGCATTTTCTAAACTAAAATAAATCAAGATCAAATATTTTATCTGAAGAGCCACCTTAGTACTCGTACTCTCTTACCAGCACAAAAAGAATTGTCCTTCAAGCACGTTGCTTTTTAGTGCTTTATTGCGTTCGCTGCTGGTTTTTTTTTCACGTTTGGATGCGACGCTGCTTTCTTGCTGCTTGGAGTTGAAAAACCTAATGAAATTAGCATGTTCGCACTTTTTATGCAAGCTGCATAATGTGCCAGCATTCTTTTAACCAAAAGATGTAACAAAACACACTGACATGTTAAAAACTACATACATTTAAATTGTAGTCATTATCCCTTTTTTTATAACGTCATAAGCCATTAGCGCGATTTCAAAGTGTGACAGTAGAAAAATAAACTTTTTCTGGAAAATGTTTCCTCCGACGGATGGCAGCCAATCAAAATGGTCTTCAAGAAAACTGCGTTTTTTTTTCTTTTCCCTCTAATGTAATTTTCGTAAGATTTTCGTGTTCAGCATACGTTTTCAAATTCATTTTTACATTTCCACATCATTTGCTTAATATGTCATAGAAGAAAGGCGAGAGAATCCTTTAAAAATAAGTTATAGAAAATAGAGTAGCATTATATATAAAAAAAAAGTGAAAAGGAAACAGATGTCCTTTCATTGACCGTTTTTATCATTTTGTAACCTTTTTCTTTGTTGTTGCGTTTAATCGCACGTTGGATGCCAGGGAGGACACTTTAACGATTATGTGCACAAATGTTCATTGCTGCTGCTTTTGTTGTTGTGGCTGCTCACATTAGTTATGGCACATCAGTTTTGATGATGCTCATCACGACATGATTATGATGACATTTGGTGACATTAAGGGATAACATACACAGACGTAAAAAAATACACAGACAATAAACTCTTTAAGCAATTGCTCCTAAAATGCTACAATGTTAAATTTTGTATTATTTGAGCTAAAATTTTGCCTGCTTTGTTTTATCGCTAAGCTGTTTTTATATTTATTCTAACGGAAGTTCTTCTTGTATTATTGTTTCAAACGCTCCTTTTTGCATAAATTTGCATATGCTGACTTAACTTCTGTGAAGATTGATGCCAACAAGGGTACACTTGTAGCACGTTGCAACAACATAAAATGGCAAGTAAATGCAAAGGAAAATTGTGCATTACGCTGATTATAAGCAAGAGAGTAAGTGAATTAGTATGCAAATGAACAACGATTATAATTTCAAATAATTAACATGGAAATTATAATGGATTACTTATTATTATACCAAGTCATTGACATGAAAGAAGCTGTTTTGTTCCGATTATGAAGAAAATAGCTTAGCAATTGTGAAAATGGTGAAATATAACATTATTCATTGACGTTTTTGAGCTGATTGTCAAATACATACGATTTTAGCTTATCAAGCCTTGATTTTATTTTTGAAATCTATCAGATTTAATTGAAATAGTTTTTATTGAAATAGTAACCCTTTAAAAGAAATGACATACTAATAGAAAAATTTTTGAATTTTTTTCACTATGTTGCTATCAAACCAATTGAAAATGAATATTAAGAAAAGATAAAGGAATTCGACTTTTGAACAGCACTTTATTAGAACCTTGCGGAACCCGGGGATTAAAATTGACAACGGGCCTATTGGGCTTCATTATAAACGAAAATCTGATTCAGCGAGAAACGTAAAATTAAAGCTCAGTGCAACAACGCCTGAATCCGACAAACAGAATACACGTTGGTGGTAGTACAGCGATTTACATTGAAATACTGAACACAGCCTCAGAGACTATTGAAATAATTTACCGAATCGTTTCTGCACATGTCCAAAAACTCCTTAGAGGTGCCATTTTTCGATTATCGTGTAATGCGCTGTTATGGTTGAGCTTATTGTTTAATTTCATGTGACATGACATAAATGAGCCTTTGAACATTTAAGCCTCTCCACGTATGTGATAAATCAATGAAAAATTGATCGAGGTGATCGTTTAATAAAGCAGTATTAAATCATTGTTCATAAGTACCTATAGGACAATGAAACTGTCGGTTTATTTTGCTTCTATAACCAGTAGATAATTTATTTATAGCTTAGTTAATACTTTGTCTTGTTTGCATTTTCAATTGGATAATTTATTCAAATATTCGACAAATTGCAGGGAGTTTACTTAGATCGAAATGCAAATTGAATTCTTTTTTTATCACAAAAGTCATTGCATGAACTTTAGTAATATCATCATTATTTGAGTATTTATCCTTAAGATTCGCTAGCTGAATTCATTGTACACAATATGCGCATTTTTTTCATAGTCTCTTTTGCAGCAGTAACTCGAACTTAACCGAGGATGACTTCATAACCACAAAAAGTCACGACTAACGATTGCCAAATTTATTGAGCAAATAAATTTGCAGTCAAAGTTATCGAATTTTAAACAGTCGCATACAGCGGACCATAAGACTATGATGAAAGCACGGAGCAAAGGAAAGAGACGCGAATTAAATGAAATGACAGCATCAAAGAAGAAGTTTTATGTGCTGAAATACCAGGATTAAGGCAGCTATAAAAAGCGTCTGCGAAATATCAATTACTGATCCACAGAACTCGTTTGTACTCATAACTTATGAGCAGTTAAAATGCATGGTTGGGATGATTCGCGACACAAATGATGAAGATGTCTTCAATGTGGATGTTAATGTTGAGTGTCATGCTGATGCTGATGCTGATGATACTGCTGATGATTGTGGTTATGACTATGCAAATCACACAGATTTTTGTATGCGTCTGCGGGGTTTTTGTACTTTTCGTTTACAAACGCAAACAAGTTTTAAGAGGTAATTTGAAATGCATTTTCTTGCAAATACTTTTGGTATAAAAAGAATTCCAAAAAATGAGGATACTGAAATTACTTTAGCTTATCATTTTGAAAGAGTATGGGTGAAAAAAGTGAAATACCCAAAAAACTCCTTTATTGCAAATAAAAATAAATAAGTTTTGCTTAAGTACACAAAATCATATGTGTGCAAATTCTAATACAAACATAAGATTATAATGTTAATAAAATCGTTTTCAGCATGGCGACAATTTAATTAACTTAAAATATCGTTGACATCCTTAACTCTGGCATCATTCTCAAGGACAACCTTATTATCAACAAAAGTCAACAAAAATTTTATGACATCGCAATAACAACAAAAGGCGCAATGTCGTCACCAAAAATCTTTAGGAATGTCATACACGACAAGTGACATGGGACGGAAAAAACAATTTAGATACAGGGAAAATGTACAGAAGCGAACGGCTGGGGGCCGACGAAAGACATAGGTCTTATGAATTTACATAAAATAAATTATCGTATCATCAACAACATTTTAACAGCAATAGCAACATTTCATCATAGTTGTCCTCATGCGTTGTTACGAAATCTTGTACTTGCAATAAAAATAAAGAAAAAAAAACAAAAACAAATCAACAAAACGAGACATAAAATCAAGGAATGATGTCGTAGCTGAAAAGGATATCATCAGCGAGCACAAAACACTAACAACGAAAACAACAGATAAAGTAACAACACAACGACAAGATATATAATGAAATTTTTGCAAAAAAAGGAAGCAGCTGTCATGCGCTGCTGCTGTTCAGCTGTCACTCCTACGCTGCTCTTTGCTGTTGCCATTCGGGTTGCCAACTTGCAAAAGAACCAAATAACTTTTGCTGTATGCACATGCTGCAGCTGCATTTTTTACTCGCGTTATCTTCACGTGTGGTATACAATAGGGTGTTTTAGTTTTTCGAAATTTTATTTAATCTGGAATTCTTATGATCAGTTTTTTGTATATGGGTCATTCTACCTCATTTTTACATTCAAAATTTAGATTTCTCAAAATGAATTTTTTTTCGATACTTTGTCTAAAAATATTCGATACGTGTTATTGGAAAAAGTTTTTGCGGACAAAAAAAATCACAAAATTTAAGAATACATGAATTTTCGGACGCTTGTATTTCAAAATTTTTACGTCAGAGAGAAAAACCGTTAAGTCATAAAAGTTAGCATTTTACGTCTATTTTCTAATTGTTGTATTGAAAATTTTCTTCTCTTAAGTTATAAGCAAAGGAAGAGTCGTGGTTCTCTAGATATGAATTTTTCTATATCGCCACGCACAAAATTAACTAACAAAATCATAGAAAAGAATCAATGCAACTCAGTAACACAAATGGATAATGGTATATGCACCGCTTACAGTTGAATTGATTTTGCGCGTGGCGATATAGAAAAATTCATATGTAGAGAACCACGACTCTGCCCATTATAAAGTAAATTGCAAAATGATTGCTAAGATTTAAGTTTCTCTCTAAAAAAACTAAACACACCAAAAGACGAAAATTTTTGCTTAACACTTAATAGAAGAAAATTTTGAAATACAAGCATCCGAAAATTCATGTATTTTTAAATTTTTTGATTTTCAAAAAATCCTATTTTCGAAAATAAGTCCGCAAAAACTTTTTCCAAAAACACGTATCGAGTATTTTTAGACAAAGTATCGAAAAAAAATTTATTTTGAGAAATTAAAATTTTGAATGTAAAAACGAGGTAGAATGACCCATATATGGGGAGAAACACGTCAAATATCCTAGCGCGGCGCGCGAGCTCTAAATTCTGTTGTTTTCAACTCGTGCTGGTGGTACCTAAAAAAATTTCCCGACACATCATTTCGATGTATTATTTTCTCAGCTCTCCAATGGTTTTGACAGATTTTCCGAAATTTTCCATTTTCCTGGTGAAAAATCAAAAAACGTGTTATATTTCAAAAAATGTATTTTTAATATTTTTTTTTTTGCTTTTAATCGAAAGCTGAGGTTTCTTACATTAAAAAAGTTATTTTCCAAAGAGTGCTTAAGCAGTTTGCTAATTTTTCTCCGTAACAGCTTTGCATAATTTTGGAGTAATTGGAAAAAAGTTTTTGCAAACTCTTTCAAGGAGTAAGGACACTTCTTTCCAAAACGCACTTGTTTTTGTTGTTCGTTTTTTGCGTGTTCTGACAAATTACCCTTAATATTCAGTTCACGTGATGGATATAAGCGACTCACCTAAAAGCCATATGTTTGTTGATCTATAAAATGCTATAATATTGCATTAGGGTGGTTTATTTAATTTTACTATAATTTTTACATATTATTTCTCCATAAAAATTGAAGAAGAATTGGTTTTTGAAAGGTAAAAAACTTGAAATTATTGATGAAAATCCGTACACATTTTAAATTTTTTTATTTTGCGAAATTTCTGACTCTTTTTAATTGACGAAGGCAAAATATGAGTTTTGCATATTTTAAAAAACCGTTTTTTTTAAATATATCGGAATATTTAATACAATAGTAGTCATTAACTGAATTATTGGGTAAAAATCACCCAAGAAAGTGAGCTACTTTTTTTGATTTTGTGAAACGGTAAATTTGTAGTAACGAGTATTGTTAATATGATACTCGTTTGAATAATTTTTCGATAGCCAAAATTTATAACTATTACAAGCAATTTATGTGGGTGTATTATCCCTCATATGAGCAAATTCAGAAATTGAAATTGGAATAAAATTATACTTATTACAGAAATGCAGACGACAAAATTAGGAATTGAGAAAAAGTGTCAGGTTATAAACGAACTTTTCATGAAATCTGAAAAATTCGAAGTTTTTGTGGTGCATTGCTAACATGATGGTCTTGTGTGCGCAATTGATGTTGTTGCTCCTGTTGATTTAATTACACGCGACATAACTGCAGCTGTTTGAGAAATGTTGACTACATCAAAAACTAAAGGAGTAAAATAAAGCAGCAGCAACAACATTGAAAGCATTGTCAACAGCTGCAACTGCCACTTTTGGCAAATGCTTCAATGTTTTTGCTGTCACTGTGTTCATCCTTAAGTGTCACTTACAAAATGAAAGCTTCGTTATGCACTGCTCTATGATATTAATGCTAATGCTGTTGTTATTTTCGTCATTATAATTAACGTGGTCCATATAATTTTGTTAACCCTTGGTGTTCATGTTTCTCTTATTATTGGCCCTTATTATCAGATTCGCTAAAATCTCGGATTATCTTATGACATAACGCAGCGTATTATCGTGAGGGAACGTATGGTATCATGAGTTGAAAATTAGCGACCATTACATGTTAGTGGTGTTGTTGTGATTATGGCACTGTAAGTAATGGAATTGTTCATGTTGTATCCATAGTTGCTTGTTGTTGTCGTTGTTGTCTCAAGCATATTACCCGTTTCGTGAGATTCTGTACGAATGTGAAAAAGTGTTTCTTAGAAAGTAGATAACGCACACGTTTTGTAGTGGCACACTTTGATTATAAACAGAAATAAAAGGTTTATGCTTATTATACTAAATTCAAGCACTTGCGAAAATTTTTAAATTTTTCTTTTTTATTAAACTTTTTTTTTAATTTTTCGAAAATATTTGAAAAAAATTATAGTTTTGTTTAGAAAATTGTTAAGTAGTTTCAAATATTCCATAAAAATTAAGAATAGAATTTCTTGAAACTAAAGTTATTTTTATTTCTCTTCTTCTTTCGAGATTTATGCCTGTTTGAAATTGGCGCTTCTCATACGCCAACACCATGCCAATTTAAAGTTTTTTTATGTCAGAAGCGTATTCATGTCTATATTTTCTCGTTCTGCTGCATCATATGGTCTGTTGCTTTCATTTTCTCTCATTTGTTCTCACCATTAATTTACCTTTTGCTGATGCTGCAGAGCTTCGTTGTTTCATAATCCTCTTAATAGCTTCCCCTCGGCAAAAAGTATCTTTTAATCTTTCTTTAGTGCAGGTCCAGTGAATGATTTGTATTTCTCTGTTTTCACTTTTGCGAAAATGGCCACTGTACATCAACTTATATGTAAATGTCAGTAATAGTAACAAATAAAAACGTTTTATCCGTCCAATCTACAAATAACTTGAAGGTTAACACTCGCAATTCATTTGAAACCTAATGATGGTGAATGGGAAAAACAATACGTTATTATGTTGCCTCAGTAATAATTATAATTAAATTCGATGAAACTTATTACAATAAAAATTAATATTAAAACCATACAATTTTAGCTTACTGATGTCATTGAAACTTTCTGTAATTGCAGTTGAGAACATGCCTTGCTGACTTTCATCCTTCACTGGAGATAAAAGTTTAATAAATTAAAATTCATACGATTTTCTGTTCCAATAGCAATGACACTTCTAAGCATAAATATAACATTTTCGATTAGTGTTATTACTGTACTAGCTTTTAAAATAACATGAGAACAGTATCTGCATTTGGAAACCCAATTCAAATTTCAATCGAACCTATGCACTGTTTAATTTTTTTTTGTATTTTCGTTGCATGCGTCATGAAATATTGTCACTGAATTTTCGCCAACATGCATGAAGAAGTCGCAAAATTACAATGAGACAGTACAAATTGTCTAGACGACAAAATTTTCTTCAAAAACTGAAACAGCGGGTGTATTTTTTGGATGAGTTTAATATGTTCAACATGTGCGCTATATACATACTTACATTTTTGTAAGAAATGTAACATAAATTAAAGTTGCTTGAAATGCGAACTCATTTGGGATTTCAAGCACATTTTAGTTCAGCTTTTCGTGATTGCTAAGTAAACTCTCATTTCTTTAATTTCATAAAATAAATAAAAATTTTTAAATGTTATTTCTCAAAATAAAAATCTCAATTTTTCTATGATTTTATGTATTTTATTTATTTTTTTGACATAACTTGAACACATTAGAAAAACGGCCTAATTAAACGCAAAGATGCTGCAATTAAACTCATTTAAAAACTTTTGCCATTTTTTTTGTCCTAGTGACCAGCTGCTGCTATGCTAAACTCACCTGTCTGCCAGTCTTAGTTTTAGCATCTCTGTGCTGTTAGGATCATCGGTTAATGAATGCGCAACACTGTGAATAAAAAACAACGTAGGAAACTTAGACATTATTTTCATATTATGGATATTTGAGTAATGGTGGGTTCATGCTTACACTCACTCACACTCGCATGCAAGCCCATTTGTTTTAGTTAGTTACAGCATTACAGCAAAAAATGAAATTTACAGTTGCATATTTTTATGGGCAAATAAGAAAAAATTTGTGTTTCTTGCCGTTATATTTAGAACATAAAGTCCCATAAACAAAACAAAACAAAACGACGAATAATAAAGAAGAGGAAACAAAAATAAATAAAAATAAAAATTGACAGAACAAACATAAAAAACTGTGGGTAATAAAGAATACTGCTGCTGTTCGCTGTTTGTGGGCAACGTTGGTGTTATCAAGGTAGCAAAACAACTTGTTGGATCAGCCGCATACAATGCAGAGCAACTTAGGGACTTCCACACCGGCAGCAGCAACAAATAACGGCCACAATGGAAGTAGCAGCAGCATGTCTGTAACATTGGCATGACCAACGGTTAAATGTTGTATGATTTACATAATTGGTTTTATGGCCGTGTTTACAGGTGTGCACGAGAGTATCCTGACAAAATACTGCTCGGACGCACAGTAGAGCTTGTTGAACATTTCTTTTTGTAAATTTTTTTTTGTTAATTTGAAACTAACTAAAGGAGAGTTTTGTCTCTAAGCTTAATAATCAGTGACAATTTTCCTTTGTTCTGACCTTTTGATATTTTTACAATACTTCGACAGCATTCTGAAGATTTGTTTTGTTTTAGTTATTTCATTAAAAAGGAAGGGGTGGAGTCAAAAAATTTCCAAAACGTTATTAAGGTGGCAACAGCGTATGGTGTAAGTATAAAATGTCAATTTTTCTAAAGAGAGTTAGAGTTTTTAGGATTCATAATCAAAATAAATTGAACAAGTAGGTGGTCTTGAAAGCGAAAAAAGTCCGCCTCCGCTAAAGAAAGATATGGCTTTTAAGGTGTTATGCCCAGTTAAATTGGCGAAAAAAGAGTATTTTTTAAGAATATTTTTTTGGAAGGAGTCAACACTTATTAAATAAAAATCTTTTTAATATTGATTAAGTTCATATTCTTGTTTATATTCACATTTATTTTTCATAAAAATATTGACTTATGAAGTTGCTGCAGCCGATCTTTGAGAGCATCTCCAAAAAAAGTGTTTTGCGGTGTTCACGATATCTTTGAACTGGATATGTGAAATCAAACAATATTGATGTTACAGTTGATATATAGTAAAATCTAGTCCTTAATCGTCGGAATAGGCAATAATAAATTTAAAAAAATGGCGGCTTGTCAAAAAAAATTATAATTTTCAACAAAAATGCTGGTTGCTCATAAAATTAAAAATATTGATTGGATTAACAAAATCTACGATGAAGGACGTAAAAATATTGTTTTAAAGCTTTTGTTAAAATTTGGTTAGATTGTTCTTGAGATATATTGATCATCGTTTTCAAAAACATCGTTTTGAGAAAAATGCATTGGAAGTTTCAAAACAGGTTTATTAGTAGTAACTTTAATGTAATTTCAATAATACTTGTCGGATCAGCATAAAAAATTACTTCGGTGTTTTCAAGAATATGTATAAACTTCACGGAAATGCAAAAAATGAAATTCTAGAATCTTAGCTGATCATATGATTTGTTTGTCCTATTTGACATTATTCATGAAAAAAAAAAAATAGAAAAATAAAAATTAAATCTATTTCTGGCTTATAAACTAGAGAAAAATATTTTTTTCTTTTTTGTGCTTAGTTGCGCTTTTAATTACAAAACCAAAAAAAAAAAAAATTAAAATTATGTATTTATTGTGTTACATATCATAATTTTTCATGGAAAATATCGAAACCAGACCAAAATTTTTCATATTAAATCTAATATGAGCCCGATACGTTGGACAAAAGAATTTCCAAAGCTATTTGGAAACCGAAATAATTAAAGACAAAAGTATTATTTATAGTGAGCTACCATCGAACTAGAAGCGAAAACATTCTTGTAGCCACATACCTTTGTTGGCAATATTAACTTTTTCAGTTCACAAGAGTAGCCAAAATCAATGACACGAAATCAAAAATGATGCAACATCCTCTTCAGCTGAATGATTTTGCTACACTTTGCCGCAAATTGGCATTTCTCGAAAAAATTGACTCACGTTCTTTTTAAAAAACCAGTACCAGGAAATGGCTACTGATTTTTAAACCTTTCCCTATTCATTGACAATTTCATAAAAAACGAGGAAAACTCACATAAAATGAAACAATTGATTAATTTACGAATGGTGAAGAGTTTTCGTTAATCATTAAGGAATGTCATTAAATATTTAATATAATGATTTTAGTTTTGTTTTTAACGTATTTTTGTTGTTTTGTGCAGTTTACTTTTCTCACTCTTACATTTTTCTCAATGTTTATCACATAAACTTCCGTTTTTTGTTTTGGTTTGGTGCTACTGCCGTTACATGCGGTCGAACTGGGTCGATGTTTCATAAAATTTTCATATTAAATGCAACTGGAAAGGCGCACAGAGCGACAAAACAATAAAATTAACATTCAGCCAGCTGCTGTTTTTATTGTTCTTTTCGGTGTTGCCGACGATGGTACCACTTTTATTGAGTGCTTTCATAAAACCGCAAAAACACACACACACATAAATATAAGCGCATACTCACACACCCGCGCTGCGCAGCACAAAAGAAATAAAACTTTCCTCACCAAGTAATCATAAAATTCTCATCAAAGTTAAATTTCAATTTTATCCTTTGTCCTGCAAAAATAACACCAAGGAAAGTGGCATCAAGAAAAAAAGTGGGAAAAAAGAAAAGTTATTTCTTTGTTTTCGTGGGGTTTCTTTATTGCTGCTGTTTTGTTATTCAGAGGTGAAAATCATTTTGAAATGTCGATGGACAGCATGCGAGAATCTTCAGTGGTTATTATTCTTCCAATACAGAGAAAACATTTTTTCAAATTACACAAAATATAATTGGCGATATAAAAAAAACTAATTAATTAAAAACGGTTCAAAGTATCAGGAATTTAGTAAAAACTGTTAAAGAAAATTAATTAAAAATGAAGAAGAAAAACGGACCGATAAATTGTGGCTTAATATGATTTCAGATTATGTGGCGTTAGTTCATAAAGATAGATAATCCAAAATCAAATATCTTTTTTGCAATGTTTTTGATTGACATGATGGCTTCATATCTCTGACTTTTGACTATACAGTCTTCCAGTCGAATTGACATAATCTACGTCATAAAAAAATAACTTTTAAACTTACTAGGATTGATTTTATTTTTAAATATTTTATTTTGTGATTTTTATAACTTGACTTGAAGGGAGACGTCTGAAAAAAAAGTAAGTAAAAAGAAAAGAAAGCGGCAGGGTTCCATTTGTGTTTTTTTTTAGATGTCATAAAAGGCAGGGATTTAAGGAAAGAAAAATGTGCATGTAAGGATGCTTACAACTGAGTGTTTACAGACTCAAGACTTTTTTTTTTTTTTTGGAAAATTGCATCAAACTAAAATATAATGTAACAAAGCTCCTTTTGATCAGATGTACTGTTGACAAAAATCTAAGCTAATTTTAGAAATTTTTAAGAGAAATATTTTATGTTCACATAATTTTTATAATCAGATTAGCTTGCCATATAATGTTGCTTAAACACTTTTAACGGCCAAGGAAGAAACCATGTCGTATGACTAACTTATATATGAGATCACGTGCGATGCAAAATACGTACAGTTAAAAAAGGAGCACTACTGCCGTTGCCTCAAAAAACACAGGTCTATTTTTTTCCTGCGATTTGCGGAGGAAGTAGTACAGTAGGGTAGGGTTTGCTTAAAAAAAAAAAAAGTAAAGTGCTACAGACGATTAATTTTATAAAATCTCTTGATTAACTTATTCATATTTTTGAGAATTATTTTTTTGTGTATCCCAGTTCTGTTTTATTGAAATGAAAATATGAAAAACTTTTCACACAAGAAGCGTAAGGAGTAAAGTATAAAGGGCACAATAAAAATAACAAAATTGTGTACAGTTTACAGATCATTTTAAGTGCAATAAAGTGGATATTAAAAAACTACAACAACAACAAACACTAAAAAATGAAACTGAAAAAATGTTAATACAAAAGTTTGAACTTTATAGAATCACAAAACAACAACAAAACCAGCAATCAAGCGCCGTAGCAAAGGCGGCCGAAGGCATTGGGCGCATTATGTCCAATTTTCGCTGCTAGCGTTACACATTTTGTTGTAATTTTTGTTGTTGATGTATTCCTTATTTGTGTTTGTATATGAAACGCGTATACAGTTTGCACCGGAAATTAATCTTGTTGACCGGATGTTTAATTTAATGCGCAAGAAGTTTTCTATTTTCGCAGTTCTTTTCTCTTGGTTATTTGTATTTATTTTCATTTCATAAATTTATGCTAATTAGTGCGAGCAAAACTTTTTTTAATAAACGAATTTTTATTTCAAGCATAACTAGAAGACAGATTTGTGTTTATGGTTTTTTTCTTGTGAAAAAATATCGGTACAATAACCAGCAAAATAAAATAAACAAAAATTAAAATTTTAAAGTTTGATACTTTGGCCACTTGGTTGGGTAATTTCAAACTTAACGTCGGACAGTGCTCAGTATAAACGTTACGAACAAGTATGTTCAAGACACTAAAACTTTTGAAATTCTTTTGAGTTAAGACTTCTTATTTATAAAGTTGTGGAAATTCGCTTAAGATAACTGCAAATAGTGATGTGCACATAACTTTTACATTGAATGGTGCCATAAAAACTTTCATGTACAAACACTTTGTCGTTTTTCCGTAGAAAACATTGGAAGCTATGTTTTGCGAATACTTAAGTATTTGCCACTCGTTTTGAAGTTGAAAAAGTCGAAATATATATGCAATATGTTGAAAAAAGTTGAATGTGGTTAAATATGTCGAAAAAATATGGAGAATATTTTAAATGTTGATATAATATGGAAAAAGGTTGAAAAGAGTTAAACAAAATTGAGAGAGGTTGAAGAGGCTGATAAAGTCAATAATATAAGAATAGTGATGAACAAATTTGGAAAATCTTGAAAAAAGTTGAAATTGGTTTAAGAAAGTTGAAACAGTTGAGAAAGGTTGAATAACTCGAAAAAACTTGAATTTTGTTTGATAACGTCGAAATAAATTGAAAGAAGTTGAAAAAGTCTTAAAAATATGAAATAATTTTAATAAATCTGCAAAAAAATTTTGTGTTTCTATTGGAAATTGGCCAGTCGCAAAGGCTGAAAAATTGACTTAAAATTGGTTATTTGATTTATGGGACTACAACTATAAAATAAACGATTTCTTGTGATAACGACATGGGGCATTTAGATGTAGAATTAAATGGATAATATATCTTTCATATACTAGTTTGATCTATGTATTTTAAGAAAAATTTCCACATATTTTTTTTAAACGGTTCTCATTATCTATTCAAAGAAGGTAAAATTGTTCCCGTTATACTGTTTAATAGAGACTATAATGTAGTCTAAGCGAAATTTTTTATTAATTTTAATATTAAGTTTTGGTGCCAAAAAAAGGTTTTAAAATGAATTTAAATCGGTTTTTTTGACTTATTGAACTATAACTTTTAAAACAACGGTATTAGGTGGTATGAGATCCGTCCAATTTCATACAATATGAATTGATAAATATCTTTCTCATATAAATTGCTCAGCTATATGTAACCGTTCATGATATATGAATATTTTAAGCTCAAATTCGAAACAACAATTCACAAAATTTTTAATTGCACTCTTTAGTCTTCATTGAACGTGAAATAATTTACCCCATACGGTTAAATAAAGCATTTGTTTTGAGAGGTGTTGTGGAAATGGGATATTCTATAGACATTGCCTAAAAAGCTTTTATTTTAGGTGCATATTAATATTTGACTTTTTCATTTCATTAACAAAGTATCATAATCACAGAAAGGTAACCTTTGATAAAACTCTTTACTTTTATTAAAACATCAAAAGTCTTTTGTTTTAGTCGTAAATTACGAACATTTTGGTATGAAGAAAATTATAGCACGTTCAAAATAAAGATCTTCAGAGCAGCGCCATTCTAAACGTTAGTTGGTAGGATGTTATTGTCAGCGCTTTTTGCTACCAGACATGCATACAAAAGATGCATAGAACAAACACAAGAACGTACATACAAGCAAACACATCGGTACCTCTACACGTACACGGAAGAGGAGATTCAAACAAAAATTAAGTGCAATAAATCTTAAAGTTCGTTCCGTTGCTGTTGTTTACCTGCAACTCGTAAACTTTTTAGTTATGCAAAAGAGATGCCACAACATATACACACGTAACTGTAGATGTCTGTTTGCCTGTGTATTTGTATGTGTTCGACAATTCTTAGCATTAGTTGTTACATGCATTAGTGCTCAAGCACTTGGCTGTGTTTGTGTGTCTTCATGTCTTTAAGCGATGTCTGCACTTGTAAGCTTTGTAAACCTTTCGAAGAAAACTTTTGTCGCTTTTATTAAAAATTTTATTCAAGACTTCTTAAGCGTTTTATTTTGTGCGCGCTAACTGATAAATTTAAAAATAAAAAAATAAAAAGCAAATATATAGCCACACACATGGAAACATGTATATGGCGCACAAAAACAAGCAACGTTACCACTTCTGTTGCCATTGAGGCTATCACATTCAAGTAAGCACGCAGCGTGTCACGTTGCTGCCATGACCTATGTAAATGATAAACGCGACTTTACAGCAGCCATTTTGCGTAAAAAAATTGGTGTCATTAACCCATGAGTGGAAAGTTTATTTAATCATAACTTACACGATGTGTGCTGAGCTTTTGAAAAGGCCAAAATATTTAAAAAACCTTAAAAATAAAAAAGTTTATTGAAGGAAAAGAAAATATTGCTCATGAGCTCAGACAGTCAGATGCTATTTTTTTTTGTTATTGCTCAGTCATTCAAGTCTATTGAATTTTTCCTTTATTCGTCTTTTTCTAATTATTTTTCTTTAATTGCATTAGCGTTACATCTTTAAAGTAGTGATATGACGATATGTACACTATCGATGTCTCTATCTTTGTATGGACCTATTTCTTATCTTTTTTTCGTTGAATTACTCCGCATTTCTATCGCTGTATTTCTCAATCACTTCATCGATCTATCTTATTCTATCTCTGTTCCTTGCATGCACATATTCGCCAATTTTTTCTTGAAGATTCTTGCTGCAATTTGTGTCGCTCTACCAATCTTTATCACATTAGAATTTATTGAACTTAAAATAATCTGAGTAGCGATGTCTCCACCGACAGTAAAAGTGCAAGTAAAAATATTGCATTCGATTGTGTTACATTATTAAGGTTATTAGAAAAAGTTTATGAATATATTGGAGCTGCCACGCCCTCTGATCTAAATAGTCGCACTTCATTTATAGCGATGGTATAAAAAGGTGTAGTATTAGTTCGATCTTTGTTTGTTTACTTGAAATAACTCTCTTAGGAAATCATTTGTAAATTGTGGCTTGTATGAGGAGTGCATTTTTCTTTTGTTAATGCTCCGAAAGTTTTTGGTCGAATGCTTGTTCAAATTTGTTGTTGTGCTTGTGTAAAATTTGTTTACGTTTAAAAAATCACTAAGTAAAGCGTTTTAAGATTTTAATTCTTACGCGAGGTGCCACACCGTCTTGTCCAAGTATGTGCATATTCTTTTGTTTCGCCATTTCGGAATTCATTTATAGTAGGTACTTGTGTAAATTTGATATTGAATAGTTAAGTTGGTTGATTTTTTCCAAGTTTCTCCATCCCCCCCCAAAAAAAAAATAATATTGGTATATGTTTAAAAAAAAGCCTCCTTTTTATAAATTCATAGGAAAAATGTTTTAAGTTTTATTTCTATTAGTTTTCAATTTTTCAATAAGTAAATTTGAATTTTAGTAATTTTTTTTTTGGTATATCCCCTATAAATGCGTGTTTATGTGGCACTTTCTAAATTGAGCCATTGAATTTTGATTTAATTCAAGTTCTGATTTCCCTTATGGTTAAATGTCAACAAAAATAGTTTAAAACTGCTTTGTGCGTGTGAATTTCAAGAAAGCGAGTTAAAGGACTTTGTCTACAACTTGCGCTAAATTTATTAAAAACAACTACAGAAAAACGGTTACGCCCTAAAAGTTGTAGTGCGCTGCATATTTCCCGACATAACCGGATAGCAGCAGAAGAAGCATTCAAGAACGCATCACTTGCAGTTAAAACAACAACACCAACCAAAAAGTGCTGCATAAGGATTTCTTAATTGAAAAAGCCTTTGCATTCTCCTTGTTCGCTGATTCTCAGCTTCGTTTTGCCTTAAAAGCATGCAACAATTTTTAATTTATCTAACATGCAACAAAAAGTTTCGTGCTTTGCTAAGATTGTGCGCCCTTTTTGGAAGCCTACCGAAGTCATAAGTGAAGAGAACAGGTTGAAAAGAGATAAAGAACAAAAAAAGGGAAAATCCATTGAAAAAACGGAAGCCTTTACTTGCGATGTATTAAAAATATTTGTATTTTTGATAAATTGTTTCATTTTCTGCCAACACACACGTATGTGTGTGTATGTGGGAGGGAGCTTTCAGGTTGCCTTTTAAGGGTTTTAATTCTTGTGCATTTGCATGTGTGCGCTAGTGTTGCTAAAATGGCAAAATTTGCATGCTGTGTTAAATTTATGTAAGTTTCCGCTTTGATTTATTGTTTTAATTTACAAAGTTTCCTGTAGAATTCACATCAATGACTTAAAACACGAGCTGCTAAGATTTTGCTGGTAGGTAAGGCCAAAAGGTTGCTCTAAAGTCTATGGAAAACTATTTTTCATAAGCTGATTTTAAAAGTCATGCTATTTAAATTAAAATGTTATGTAGTTATTTTTGTTGTGGTTGTTGTTGTTGCTCTTGTGTTGCAAGCAAAACATCATTATTGTTGCTGCGGCTTTTTGTGTCAACTAATGAACCATGATTAAGTGCTTTTATTTCTTAGACTGCGGAGTGAGGTTTGTTTGGGTTGCAGACGTAAATTGAAGAATATTGTGGAATCGTTTTTTCCATTTCTGATAATATGGCTAAAAAACCAGGGATATAACTATTATAAGTTTTTTATCAAAAAAATTGCTTTTTAATTATTATTATTAAGAGATATTATATTCATTGTCGATAATTATTATTTTTCAATAAATACTTTTTACGTGCATTTTTGTGACTCGGAATCACCTCTGATGATGGTCAGAATCCATTTTCGACCTCTTTCCATCGATTTGTGCATAAAAAAAATTTACAAAATTCGACCAAAATCGGGCATTTTTGGGACTCGGGACCACCTCTGGTGGTAGCCAAAATCCAATTTCGACCTCTCTCTATCTATTGTTGTATGAAAAATTTCTAAAATTGGATAACAGTTATGGCTCAACGTAAAAAAGAGTCTATATCTCTTATCAATAATAATTAAAAAGCAATTTTTATAAATATTCCTTCAAATTGGGCAATTTTTTCAATCACAAAAAACAAAATAATAGTTATTTTGGGTCCCTGTAAAAAACATGTTGTTTCCCTTATATGAAATAGGCTCTTGAGGATTTGCGATAGATTCCATAACAGAAAATTAAAATTTCCATCTGCCAGTGACTTGTTCTTGAACTTTAATATTAAAACTAATTAGATTGGTTAAGAGCTTGAAAAGAGTTTGCAAAATTGAACTTACGAATTTTACGTGTTTAAAATTTTTTAGCTTTTAAAACTTTTATATTTAAATAAAAAGTAAGAAATTTTAAATATAAAATATAGTGCAATAAAATTAAAACTTTACGTTATTAAATTAATCTGCAAATGACCTCCAAATTTGTACTCCTGCGTCAAGCTGACTTAAATGCTTCGCGGCTGACCAGCGATTTGAAAAAATTGTGAAGAAAATATATTGCAACTCATCTCCATTACTCATTTTGGTGTAGAATCTTTAATGCCGCTTTTGAAAATAAAATAATTATTTCTTTTCTTCTTAAAGTCTCTGCTTCCATTAGCCTCTTGACAGGGTTTTTTTGTAGTATTTGAAGTGTTATGTCATTGAGTTCTTATAGAATGGCCTGCGTTGGTGTATAACAGAGTAAGTACACTTGAATGAGTTTTCAGCCGACTTAATTCATTGTTCTCTACCATTGTTGTACAACTTTTCTAGTTTTTTTTGTTTGGCTTAAAAAAAAAATCTTAATAATCTTAATTTTCCCTTTTTGATTGAAAAATATAACTTAACAACTACAAAGCTGATTTTCATTCTGTTCAATACCATTATCAAATTGTTATCCTACAAAATGTAAAATAATTAGCGAGTATGAAATCAAACATAATTTTAACGCAAAAACTGAGCTATAAATAAATGAAATGTTGAGCTTATTCCGAAAAGAGCTTGCTCCGCCAAAAGCCTCATCTACGGGTCATAAGCTGACATTTTTTCATTCAGTACTATGAAGGTTATTGATTTCATTTTATCTTAACAGCAGTAAAAAGATTATTTTGGTACTTAGTTAGTTCATGAATGCAATCAATTTACAAACATAGCGGGAACTATGAAATCAACAAACAATCGAACCCTCGGCAGCTTTGCGAATGGTATGTTCTCTAACTTGCATTGAAATCAAAATTATTCTGATGCTTTTTATGCTGTTGTGGAGCAACTTGTTAGTTGTAAAAACCGGCTTCAAATTTTTCTGCTGGGATTTATGTAAGTACATGTATATATGTGCGTGCGTGTATGTCTGCTGCAGTGTACTTGCTAGTAATTCAAATAAATACCAAATAATACAAAGTAAATGCAATAGAAAAGTTGTGGGAGTAGTCTTGATAAAGAAAGAAACAGAAAAAATACAAAGCACACAAGTAGATCAATATGTTAATAGCTGCTAAAGGGGAGGAAACGAAAAAAGTGTTAAATTCTATAGTGTTAGTGTGCCCGTTTGTGTCTGCAAAGAGTGCATACAAATTGTTCATTGTTCATTTAATATTTTACTTGCATTTGTCGTGCGACACGCTCTACTTTACCTTTTACTTAAAAAAAAAGTTATGGCTGTATGCGTAAGCACAAAGTACAAAAGCTTTAAACACAGATTTTTCAAATTTAATTCAAGAAATAATGTGTAAATAAGAAATAAATATTAAGGCTTTTTTTTCGGGAAAAAATGTTTTTTATAATTTAAAATTTTTAATATGTCGGCGTGCATTTAACGTGAAGCGGACAATGACCACAAAATGGGATTTTGAAATTTGTTCACATTTCTTTTTTTATATAAAGCTTAGTTGTCAAGTTATGGACTTCTAAAAATTGACGTTATATAAAGAATCGATTTTTCGTAAGCAGTTTTTCGAGCTTTGCAAACTTTTAATAAAATATTAAAGTGGTTCCTATAAGAAATTTACTGCTCTTTTCAATTATGAAATCAGATTTGAAATTTGATTTTTTTCTCTTATGGAAAACTGGAACTGAACATTTCATTTCAGAATTTAAACAATTTCGACGTATTTTATTTTTTTATTTTAACTTTAAAATATAGCATAAAATATACATATAATATACTAGAATTTTTTTAATTTGATCTGTATTAGCTTACGAGATATAATAATAATTAATAGCAATCACGTTAAAATTTTTTTTTTTGTGAAATATCTACATACTTAAGGCTTTTTCTTAAAATATTATGTCAAAATTACTTAAAATTTGATTTGAAATTTTACCTCCGGATTTCTATATATAAAAAAATTTTAAATTCAAATTTGACTAAAAAATTAAAAAGAGTATTATTTTTACTAGCTTAAGCACTATTGTTAATATTTAACTATAAATTCCTTAATTCAAAAACAGCGTTCAAAAATTACTGTCCTTGAACTTCGGCAATTCATCAGAAACTCGGCAATTAAGCCGTCTACTAGATGTATAATTACTTTATTTTCATTGCCCGCTTCGCCCCATATGTTGCTCACACTACTTATCAGTGACTTGACTATTTGTATTGGCAGATAAATTGAATTCAGTTTTTACATTTTATACGTGAAATGAAATAATTTAATTTTACTGCTAAATACTGTTCAAAAAATTTTGCTGGAAATCTATATAGCAACCCCTTATCGTTATAAGAACATTTTTTAAGTAACTCTGATTGTATTTTTCTTTTGAATAAAACTTCAAAGATAGTCCTTTAGAAAACTTTCATTTTCATGCTAATGTATGTACCTCGTTTGAAAGGAATTTTTAGTACCATGATATAATAAAGTCATAATTCGCATTTTTACGGATTTCAACAATTAATTTTTCTATTCCTCATAAATTGTGAAAAAGTTAAGTGAGGCAATGGTTTGACTTATGATGCAAAAGACTTATACTTTAGCGTGCTTAAGGAAAATATTGCTTTCATTAGCTCGATTTTTGTAAGTAGCTAATCATTCGTGTCGCTTTAAATTGAATATATAAAAAATTTAGTTCCAAAAATCTCAACAGATTCCTTTCTTTCCACACCTCTACATAAAGTTTTTTTTATAGAATAAATTGATTTAAAACTTCATTGTGAAAATGTTCAGATATATTGATATAAACATTAGCAATTAAAGTTTACAATGTTTACAAATACAAATACAAATAAATCGAAATTCGAACGGAACGATGAACGAAATCTATTGCACATTAGTTAGGTCAATAGAATTGTTTTATATTAAAAAGTTTTATATATAGATCAGAATTACGCTTTGCAGATAACTCTTTGCAATACTCTTGCATCAAGCTGAAAATTATAAGTTCAAATGCAAATATTGAATTCATTTGATGTTAGACAAAGTGCGAATTTAATTTTACTATTTACATACATATACGAGTAGTTCCTACACATGTTTACTTATATTATATATGAACATGCGATTTAAGATAATGTCAAAAGTATTGAGAGAAGTTTGTGTATAATCGCACTGGGGCAGATAAATTCTAACTTGGCATCAACTTTATATAAAATTTTCTTATTAGATTATATTAACCAACTAAACTGACATATAAATGTTGTTATTACTTTATACTGGCAAAAATTTATTTTTCATGTAATTTATACGTTTGTCTTATTTATAAGCTCTTCTGCTCGTTAGTATTTATTTTGCACAGAATAACGTTATCAATTTTATTGTCAAAAACACACACATGTTGGCAGAAATCATACAATCAATGCATGCATACGCAATGTAGGACATTTTAGTTTTACGACTGCACCCTACAATTCTTTCGCTGGGCAAATCAGCTTCCTACATATTATGAAATTCATATAAAAAGCGACACATGTAGTTTTTGCGAAACGATGGGAGGTTGATAAGATCACAAATCATACTCAAAAACATTACGTTGTAACTTCTAAGATATTTTTAATTTTCAATAATTTTTTAGCCGTAATTTGTTAAATTTAATAAAAATCACTAAACATAAATATATCAGTGCAACTCTATTGACATCATCCACATAAAAGTGTCCCTTGACTGATTTCATTTTTATAGAATAGGTTCAAGTGACATAAATAAAATGTATAAATTTCTTGAGCTATTGCTTTGAGGTTAAATTTTCTTTCGAATTGTTTGTTTGTATCTTAAAAAATTGGAAATAAAAAACTAACACTATTTTGCTGATTTAAGAAATTGTGTTCTCCTACTTCCATCAAAACATTTCATATTCCTTTCACCTTAATTTTATTTTGCTCCAAAAATTGTAAATTTTAATACGATACGGGTAAATACAAGTCGAGCTGGATTCCTTTTTCATACATATGAATCTTACATATACATGCGTCTATTTAGCTAAATTAATACCTTTTGTCGCTGACTTAATAAATATTAATAAATGATGCCTTGGAATCTTTGAGTTTAAATGTGTGTGTGCTGCAAATATTTTACGTGCTTATTTATGTTAGCAATAATTTTTGTCATAAAGTATAAACAATCATTTTAAGGATTAGTTTTTTGCTAATAGGACAAAAGAGTACACAAAATATGATTACTTTGTGCAAACAACTCAATAAAGAATGTACGAGAATGTGCAAAGGAAGCAAACTATTTGTAAGAGGCTTAATTTTAGAAAACTACAAATCTCTTCAAAGAGCATGAAAGACTTGAGGCAGAAAAATTTTAAGCTTTTATATGTGTATAGCAATAAGTAATACTTTAATGAAATAGCTTGTGGAACAATAAGAGATAGGCTTTTAACATTTTGTAATCTTATAATTTTTCCTCAAATTTTTTTTTCATTGTATTTCTTTTCACAGTGTTCAAGGGGAACGTTAATATGAATCAGGCAGTAGTCCAATAAAATTGAATTTAGGTTTCGATTGTTATTTCCAGAGATGCCGGCGAGAGGATCATTTTTAAACAAACATTTAGAGCTTAACTATCTCCAAAAAGATTTTAGTCTGTAATGAAACTGCCTCAGTAGTTTATAAAGACTGAGTTTTAACGCAAAAAATCTAAAAATTTAAGTATCAAAACTTATCCACCCACGATTTTATATTTAACGAAAGTGCAATCGAAAACCACGTGGCCTATCCGAAAACCGAAAACATTATTTATGTGCTATTAAGTGACATTTCCATACAATTTACTGAACTGATTGCATGTCAAAACGAATTCATTTAGTTGATAATAATATCCGTTTGCTAAAAAAGTAAAATAAGTTAAACTTGACGTATGAGTAATATTTAATTAAATGTGTTTCAATCAGTGATGGCATTTGGGTTTTGTGAAAATGTACTGAATCGAGACTTGAAATGTACTTTTTAGAGGCCGAATGTACTTTTTTGGCGTGAACACCCAATTTTACTAAAATGTACGAAATTTTTGTAAAATTTTCTCAATAACTAAAAAAAAAAAAAAGGTCCTCAGTTTTGGCATCTCAAAAACCCTAGGAAAATGAGATATATATATGAAAATTAATTACAAAAAATACACCTTGCAATTATTTATCAAAAAAAAGGTAATTATTATATATCTTCACATTGCAATTATTTTCATTTAGTTAAACCGAAATCAGGTAATTATTATAAATTGTTCAAATGTACCGAAAATGTACTGAAAATGTGCTGAAAATTCGCCGGATGTACTAAAAATGAGGCAAATGTACCGAATGTACTGAAAACTTGTTAAATGTACTGACGACGATTTTTCAGGACGCAAATGTACCGAAAAAAGTACAAATGTACCGAAAATGCCATCACTGGTTTCAATTGAAGTTTAATGCTTCTCATACGTCATGTTACATTCAAAGCCATCAAGAATTGCACATTGCTGGCATTTGGGTTTTCCGGAATATATTTTTTGGATGGTCGATGTATTTCTTGTTATAAGAATTTAATAAAAAGTGTGTTTACTTGATTAAATTAATTGCAGATTTTGGAATACACCGACATGGTTTTTTTACTGACAATAAGATGCAATGTATGCTTTCGTAAAAATGAATACTTTAATGAGAGTTATTTAAGGCATTGCAACCAAATTTGATATGAAATCACTCCTAAATTTTTGCTCTTTTACATTTCATTTGCATATCGCCTAAAAACTGAATTAAATCCACACGTATCATAAAACAAAAAGAGCAAAGCCAGCAAACAATAACCAGACGGACAAGCAAATCTTTACACATCCTTGACACTTGAATCTTATATATATTTGCATTCTACATCTGCCGTTTTATGTTATTTATGTTTTGTTGGCTGTTTCCTAAATACATAATGTCAACATTTGTCAGCACTTGGTGTCAGGTGTTTGGTATGCAATGGCAGCAACAATTGTCAGCTGATAACTGCATGCTTGCATTGTTCATCATAGATTGTCTTAAAGTGTTAACACAATTGATTACTTAGGTAAATGCTGTAAAATGTGACAAATTAACATGTTCAAATTTCTGTCAAAATTGTGAAAGGAACTCGTACGTAAAATACGTGTCGGATACTGTATTACGTACTTAACAGAAGAATAGCTGATAATCAAGCACTTTGTTAGAAACACCACATTTCTTAATTTTCACGTCTTTCCAAAAAGTGCTAGTATCTTGAAAGCTCTCACATTTTCACAAGGATTATATTATTTTAAATTTTTGGAGTATTCTTTATATGCTAATTAAGAAAATCAATAGTTTCATATACATAATAAGATCCAATTTAAGCACTTATACATACATATATATTAAAAAAGTTGAAGATTTATCAATGCGAATATGTTTGCAGTTATTATCACGTTTTTGGAGGTATGATATAATCTGAACTGAACAAGTTTAAATGAGTAGACTTGGATTTCTTGTGTTTTTTTTTATTAAAATTTGTTGATCACCTTTTCTGACTAAATAGGAAAAGTATAAAGAAAATAAATAAACAAGAAATTTTATACAGAAAGCATCATAAAAAGTTTATTTAACTACTATTCTTCTGCATCGTTAGTTTGCACATCAGCACGCGTTCTTAGTTTCTGTAAAGTTCTTTAGATTTTTATAAACTCCCTTTTGCATATCAGAACATTTTCTTCTTAAGATTTGGAATTCTTCTTAAGATTACAATTTGTAATATTTATAATTTACATAAAGGTGAATGTGCAGCTTCCATTACATGCAACTGCAATCGAAGAGTTTCTGCAGATATTGCATGGAGAGTACCTCGCTTTTCTTCCTGAGGTATGCCACGTAATGACGTACTTTCCAACAGATTGGTAAGAAAAATTAAATTAAAAAAATTAAAATGAGGTACCTAGTTGCAGCACAAAATGCGATAAGGACAATTATTGTTGTCCTTCTCTTTTTATTTTGAGCTATTTGCTGATAAAATGAAAATTAATGCAACCTTAATAAATTTAGTTTTGACGTAGTTAAATGGTGAAAGTAAAATTAAATAAGAAATGGGATTTCTAAGAAAAAAGATCTGAAGCTACTAAGGTGTGGTTCCTATTAAAATGTCTACTTATTGAGGGAATTACAAAAATATGGAGAAAGACAACAGTAGAGCAACATTCAACATTCAAAAATTCAGTTTCAATTCAAAATTCAGTATTAGAAATTTAAAAAGTAATTAGTAATGAGATTTCAAGAGATGTAAAAGGTGTTCTGTTACCTCAACCACATTCGATGACGGTCTTAGTTTTCAAAGTAGCGCTGACCAAGGACACGATGAAAGTGTAGTAATTCTTTTTACGAACTAAAATAATATTTTAATGAGGACGACAAAGTGCTGAGACAAACCTGACATACGCATCGGATCGTGGTTCATAATTAAGCTCCAAATATTCTTCTATTCCGTCTAACTACAGACTACATGAAAAAAGTAATTTTTCACTTAAAATCTGTTATTTATATGCCTAGGAAGTAAATCTGCTTTACAATTGCCGTTATTGTTCTTATTTATGCCCAGACAACATTAAAAATGTTGAGTGAACTCTAATAAATAAAGTCTCGTATTTACTACAATTATTGCTGGCAACAGATTACCAACAATTTTTGTAGTAAGTTTTTTTTGTGAGCTGCGTTTTTCTGAGTAATATTTTCACTATAATAGTAAAATTTGGAAAATTTCTGGAATTGCTTTTCCTAGAAGCTCTGCAGAGGAATGCGTTAAAATAAGATGAATGGAATTTTTGATTTTTTCGAATATACTGTTTTTTGTTTGGAATTTGAATTATTTACTTAACGTACAATAAATGGATGTGTCTGGGATATTTTTTAATTAAAATAAATGTTGTTTCTATTTATCCAATTATCTATAAAAATGTATGTTTACATGTATTAAGTCACACATTTTTAAAATAAATAAATTAACATTAACAGACACTGAACTTAAACATTTTTAAAACAATTAAATAATAAAATAGTTAGCAATACATATATGTGTGGCATACACTTAAAACTACTTTTTTAAAAAATTTCTGCTGCTGATGCTCAAAACAAACTGATGACAGTTGTGATCACGCTGTTTTTAGTAAAAAAAAAAAACCGCTCCGATAGCGTAAAATAATACTGCAGCCGCGTTTACTGACGGTCCGACAAAAAACACGCTGAAATAGTGAGAAAACACAACTTTCATTATAAAAACGCAACATTTTTGGCAAAATTGAAAAAAACATGCGTGAAACACAAGTTCTTAGATTGTGCTTTTAAAAAAAAAATGTGACGTTCAAAAAGTTTGATAAGTTTAAACTGATCTCTCAGAAATATACTGTCATTAAATTTTTTTGACTAAAATTCAAGATATTCAAAAGTTAAGTGCATGAGATAGATTTAAAAATTTTTTTTTGCTTTCCACAATCTACATAATTTGTTGTATTTACTTAAATCAGAACTTCACTTTAGCGCAAATGTTGTGATATTTTATTGTTCATTTCAATTTTCTTTGTTGTCAATATTGCAATTCTTGCAATGACAGCAACATCTGTAGCACAACCACCATCATTTGCTGCAAAAGCAATTCGCTATGAGTGCATTTTATTAAAATGTACAACACAACATTGTACAAATACATATAGAAGTATGCTTATCCACAGATGAACCTATGCAAGACAACAAGTGAAATCTTTGATGAATTTCATAAATAAAGCTAAAATGCTTCTAAAGGAATGCTACTGCTGTCGCTGCAGATGATGTTGACGCTCGCATTGCTCATGCTAGACGATGATATCAAACGATTTGCATTCTTAAAATTGTGCACAATATACGTGAGTTCGCTTCATATACATATACTTACTTGATTTTTCACATTTTTTTCTACTAAAGTATTAGAATTAAAGTGTGCTTTATCATAGAAATGCAAAGTAAAAAATAATTGCATAAAAAATAGATAAAGTAGCAATTTAACTCTGGGGAAATTGGGTACGCAGTAATATTTTTGTTTGCAAGTGTACGTGTATTAATAAAGCTTACAATTTGTATTCCATTAATTGCAATTTAGCATTGTAATAAGGCTAAGGTTTTCAATAAAAGAGAGAGAATTACTTTCTTAGCATTTCTTTCTTAAGCATTTCTTAAGGTAATGTAAAAGTCAAAGGAGGATCCCGTGAAAGACGCAAACTTTATTTCGCCGGTAACTTATTTGCTACTTGCACTATAGAAAAAGTTTGTACCATGTCAAAAAGGTATATATTCGCTGTTAGTTTTATTCACCATCCACTGCTAGCAAAACAATATCGCAAACTAAGTGAGTAAAATTATAATTGCATGTATACAAAGCAAATTGCTTAACGCTCAGTGCTACCCAGTAGATTCGTATTTTGTCTATTGTGCATTTTGAAATGAGAAGTAAGTAATTTGGAATAAAAAAAGACGGGTAATCGTATAAACAGCGAGTAGGAAACTTAGCAGCTTGGTCGTTATAATCATACATATGTATATATTTAAGTAACATAAAACAACAAAAAAAATCCTTCAATCAGGCGCTGGCTTTTTATGTTTTTCAAAAACTATGTAAATTTCATTGAAATCTATCGAGAGGTTTTCGAGTGGTCACCAGTGTTCAAAAAATTAACTTTGAGAAAAACGCATTTACAGTTTGTACTCCTACTACCGAAAGTTATTGCAGAATAACTCCAAAAGTAATTGTCGGATTGACTTCAAGTTTTCAGGGTGTATTTTTAAGATATTATAGACTCTTGAAATTTGGTACATATGTTTGTAAGGTGAAAACAACAAAAATTTGTAAATATGGAAAAAATCAGTTCACGGACACCCCTACCTCTCATACAAAGTTGGGATGTGGCTACAATTTTTTTTTTCAAAATGGGTATCAATTCCCTTTTACATGGCAATATTGATTGCAAAAGTGTTACTATATTTATATCTTTTATAGCTTTCAAGTTATTAGAGAAAAACCAAAAAGGGTGGCCATTAACAGTCGTAATAGCGCTAGAGTCTTGAAATACCTTGCAGCCGATAAAAATGTTCTAAAAATTCAGTTTTATTTTCTTTTTTAATATTGGATCCGCCATTTTAAATTTCTCCACGGGCCACTTATTTTCAATAAATTTATGAACATGTATTATAATATTTGATTGAAAAATTTTTTGCCACGAATGTCTTAAAACTTATGGGGAATAGAATAAAAAAAAACTTAAAATCTTTTTGTTTACGAATGCTTTAGTTTTATAAAAACAGAAAAATAATTCTTTTAAAAACAACTTATTCTCGAAAATTTCGATTTGAAGGTAGATGCATTCTTTGGATTGATTGAAGAATAACATATAAAAAAAATAAAAATTGTGTAAAGTAGAAAATATTTTGAGAAACGTTTTTACAAGCACAAAAATTTATAAAAAAAATAATTTTTAAAAAACTTTATTTAAAGTAAACAATTTTTTTTTTTTTTTAAAACTAATGCATTTTTAAACAAAAATGAAATCATGTTTTCTATCAGCGCATTTTTTGAGGTGTTTGGGAATAATCCAAAAACGTTTTCCTTTAAATTTCACATAATACTCCATTTATTTTTTGGAGATTCAAACTTAAGCCACCATGAACTATTTACAATTTTTAATTTATTTCCTTATTTTACTTTATAATAAGTTAACAGAGTGCTGTTGTTGGTCATCTTACAAATTTGGTTCAACAAATATCTGGCAGTCCTTTTTAATGCTGCAACAGTAAACACATGAAATTTTAATAAACTAATCATTAAGGCTATTGCAAAAAATGCATCCATCTCGCTACTTTGAGTTTGAAGTCTACGCTGGGCTCCACCCCCCACGCAGGAAGGCAATACTGCGGCCGTTAAGCGCATATTTATTAAGTTCTTTTTGTGCTGGTTTTGTGCAGCAGTAGCAATTTATTGCTTTTCTTATTTTTGCACCCGCTTTATGCTCGTGTTTTCCACTATTTTCTTTATATCTCATATTTATTTTATTTATGAAATTTTGTTGTTTCCTTTATGTTATCTTTGCCGGTTATGAGCTCCTCTTTTGCTTTTTGGACTTCTCTTTTCTTTTTTGTCGAAACGATACTTTGCTTCAATTTTCGGAAGCAGCACCGCAATGAGTTATGGGTTTCGTAATGCAAGCTGCTGGAGATATAGACTGCACCGCTGTTGGTCCACTCTAAAAGGATTAGTCAAACCATGATGCTGGTACATCGGATGTTGTTGTAGTTGCAGTTCTTTTTGTTGGTGCTGCAATGCGTTGCAAGCGTTATGTAAGCTGATGTTCGGTGGATTGTGCGATTACTGAAGTAAGCGTTACATTGCAGATACTCGGTATTTTATACTGCAAAGCAAGTACCCAGTTCGAAGCATCGAGTGCCAATCTGCGAGCAAGTGCTTATTTTCAATTCTTTGTTCTTTGTGTTACAGTTTTTTGTTGTTATGTTTTCCTGTGAGAAGACTTTCATGTGATTTTCAATGTGAAAGGGATAATAAAAATCTGTTTATGAGTTTTTGGTTGGTAGTCGTCCTCAGAAAAAGCATAAAATTATACCACTATTACTTTAATATAACAGAAGTATGTAGTATAAAGTCAATTTTTGTACCCTACACTCAGAGTAAATTCACTTTATAATTCCCTTTAGAACGCATAGAAGGGACCGTAAAAAGTATAGAAATCTTAATCAGCGTTACTACGATGAAGGAGAAAATCAAACGAGATAATGAATGAAATTTCGTACACTGAACTGCCGAAGTCATTGTCTGAAATCGACTACTACCCACAGAAAGATAAATTTGATGATAGATATGCTACCAAATTTTAACGATAATAAAAAAAATTGACTTAAAAAAAAATTTAAAATATTGGTGGCAACTCATGGGAGCAGTGCGACTGGTACCAGATGTGGGCCTGGAAATCTATTGACCCGTATTTTTAAGGAATATGGCAGTAAAAGAGATTCTTAGGTTAAAAAAATGTAACAAGTTTCTAAATTCTCAGGGTCACAGGTCTACTTTGTGATTACCGAGTACCAATACTTGACTTCGACGTTGCCTACAACATCCCCTTTCTATCAGGATCAGTGTGGAACTCTGGCACCGTTCTGGAAGGAAGGGAACTAATCATCTGTACAGATAGATCCTAAATTGAATTCGGCGCAGGAGCGGGTGGATAATATGGACTTTCGGATAGTGGGACAAGACCCAGAAATAAACTAACAAAAGGTGAACCACCGGCCGCTGGATGCAGAAAGTCTCAAAACATGTGGCCTTAACTGAATCTAGGAAGAACACAAACTCTTTTAAGATTCAGCAGAAGAGAACTAAGTAAGAACTGTTGTAGGAGTTCTGACGGGGCACTGTGTTATTGGTCCTATGGCCGGCAAATATGATGTCCCTTTCAGTGATTTTTGCAAGAATTGTTGAGACGAAAGAAATGATGAGACACCTGCTCTTCGGATGCACGCTGCTAATAAGGAAATAAATCAATTCTAAAATATACAAAAAAGATCAATTTTTAGAGGTATTTAAACATATTTTTCAGAAAAATTTTCTATTCTATTTTTAAGAGGATAAATTTATATTTATAATTTTCGATTGACTTTTTTTAAAGTTTTTATAAGAATAAAGTCTGAAAAATGTCCTGCGATATTTCTTTGTTAATATTCAAGGCCCATTAACTTTTTTTCATTTTTACAGAATATTTTTGGTAATTGAGATAAATATTTTTAAAGCATTTTTTAAATGTGTATTATTTTTCTCACATTACATAAATATTTTGCCAACTTTGCTTGCACATTTTATCTCAATTTAATTGTGATTTCAATTTTTCTTCAAATAAATCTCTCTTCATTGCAGTTATAAATCTTTTAATGAAGGGTTCATCACCAAATGATACGCTGTAATCTGGGCAATGTGGTCGCACGCGGTGGTGTTCTGTTGCTCGTTCTCGGCGTCCACTTGGCGGGCGAATTCGAGTTTGTTTTTATTGTTGTATGCGCTATTTAAGCAGTCGTTGCACTTAAATAACCAAAAATTACGCACAAATAATTTAATCACACTTCACTGGGCTGAGCACACAAGCAAACAGACTCAGATACACAAAAAAATGTAGAGTAAATAAGCAAACAGCAGCAGTAGGCCTATAAATATGCAACAGATTGTGATTGTAATAAATTAATTTCAGAAAATAAATAAATTTGAGGGTTCTTGTGCGTTATGTCAAACCGTCGTATGCGCACTCGCGCACGAACGCGTCCTACATCTGGAATGCATGATAGTGTAATTATATTTTTGTGTGAATGTCATTTCAGTGGAAAATGCGCTCATGAGTGTAAACACTCCTGAATGTGGTCTGCATTGAAACCAAATTAAAACCTCAAATTAATTTCGTCACGTGATTGTTGCCATTATTGCTGTAGTGAAGCAGCGACGCGATATTAAAAGGCTTAATTAGTTTTTCAGCCATCTCTAAATTGAATTTATGTAAATTTAAATCAAAACATAAATTTAACAGTGGGACCTTTTTTACCAATGGGAACAAAATCAGTGCATTTAAAGTTTAAATTATGAGGTTACAAAGTCTGATTAAGCGAATAAAATTTATTATTTTAAGCGTTGCCGCGGGGCTTGAAATATTCTTGTATAGTATAAATTGTTGAAATTCGACGTTTTGTTGAAATTTTGAGAAAAATTTGCTCAAATGCCTCAAGAACGCCAATTTGACTGAATTCGAAACTGTGCCACCACTTATACACCAATTCCGTTGAATCATCTTTGACAAAACTCACTCTCAATGTTTGACTTTCCGCTAGTTTTTTTCGTGATCACATGACGAAATATTTTTGTAATCAACAAAGCCAAACTTTTTTTTCTAAATGAACGCCACTTAAAGTCACAAAAAGACATCATCGAAATTTGAAAACAGAAAAACAAACAATTGAAAATAGCGGCAGATAAGCTTAACTCATATTTGAATCGTCAAACCCACAAATAAATTGTGGTGTTTTTTGAAGAATCCTTTTCAATCTACACAATCCAATAGCCCAATTTGAAAAAAGCGAAACAAAAACTGGTCCTGATAGCAAAAATAACTTCTATTGTTACAGAAATTGCTTTGCCACTCACTGATAATCGCAAATGTTGCAACTGCCTTCAGTGTGGCTTACAACAAATTGTTTTTTTTTTTCACTGAAATTCGTCTTCGTCCTTATCCTTATCCAAAGTGCAAAGCTATCAGTCGAAAAAACCATAGTGCGGCCACAACGAAGGACGAATTGTTGAAAGCTCAAATTTTTGATTACACTGAGAAGAAAATGTTATGAATGAAATGACGAGTAATTTTTTACGCTTGTTGCTTACGTATACGGCTTTGCAGCTTAAAAGACGATATATTTTATTCTTTTCTTCACTGAAAGTTTTATATTATGTGCAAAAGTATTTACTCTGTTATATGGTCACATTCGAATTTGGTATGAGATTGCTAACTTTTCTGCTTTTGTTTTCAGTGTTCTTAGTATATCTCGATACGTCCTTATCGATTTAGTTGAATCGCTTAGGTTTTACTTGTAAATGCTGTTATTTGTCATTTTTCAATGTTACTGGTTTTTGGTTTTTATTCGTTTCATTGAAACGGAAATTACAAACTAAATCCTACGTAAGGACTTTGCATCATTTTTTATATTGTTTGCTATGGCAAAAGAACCTTTTACTTTATCATAAAATGCATCTAAAGAGCTTGAAATTTGATATTAAATAATTCTTTCGATTAAAAACATTTGCAAATCAGAATAATAGCCTAAGTACCAGCCACCGACTCAACTTTTTTACTTCATCAATATCAATAAATAAATTCGTTGCATATGGAACGTAATTTTCCCCCAGTGTGATAGAAGTAGATTAAAAATACTTTTTTCTCTCATGGGATAAATTATTTTCATAATATCTATTCTACATATATTATGTATATTGACTAACTATAAGTATTTATAATAACTTTACATAGAACAGAGAGAACAGAGTATTTCATATACAATTAACAGTTTTTATAAGACATAACGTTAATATAACCTTTAACTAGGGCTTTTGTGGATATATCGTCATCTTTCGTAAAATATTCCAAGTTGATCAGATCAAAATTTAAATGCAATGAGCTACTGCTGCTATTGCTTTACACGGTTACAAATTCATGTAGAGTTACTACATTATATAATGAAGCCTTTCATCATCATCTTTTCCGGATTTTTATATCTTTGAACCATGTACTTCTTACCATTTTTTTTACAAATTTTTAGTGAAAATTAATTTTTTCTCACCAAAATATTTTTTTTAGGGTGATTTTTCTTTCATCCCAAACAGAAACTTCTCTTATATCAGACTTAGACATATCTAACTGAAGATAAATTGTTCCTTGAAATAATTTTTTTGTTGTCATTTTTTATTATTAAATTTTTCTTGGAGAAAAATAGAAATGCCAAAAAAAAAAAATATGAAAATTACTCAAAAATTTCCTATTAATTTTAAGGTTCCATTCTGGCTCAAAACCTAAATATACTGAATCTCTTAAGCTTTTTTATTAAAAATTTAATTTTTTTAGTTATATTGCCCACAAGAGTTTATTATTATTCCTTAAGTAAAAGTCAGAAATGGTTTTTTTATTCAACTCGTTCATTTTGAATCCCTAGAGCATTTTTTCGATATGCCCAAGTCGCATAAAAGCTAATGTCAAAAGCACGCATAATTCATGATTAATCACAAAAAGGCACAAACATGTAAGCGGCAGATGAACTCCTCCAAAAAAGTAGAAAGAAGCAAAATAAAATTAAAAAAAGAACCAACAATCCCGACTACTGCATGTGCACATGAAATATGCTGTGCTCCATCAATACTAAATTAAGATCAAAATAAATGTGAAGTAAAGGTATAACAGCAAATAAATAAATAAAATTTAAGGCGAATAGTAAGGACTTTGACATAAAACTGGCAAACAGCATGAGTGCACATAAATTTTATATGACCTGCACAATCACATAACCAAACCGCACGCACTCACTTACCATACTAACCAACACATAGTTAAACCTCAATCATACATAGCATATGCACACGTACGAGTACTTCTAAATTTACTTATTTATTGCGCAAAACTAAAACGTTAGGAAGGAAGAAAGGATATTCTTACCAGGTATAATAAATCTATCATCTCATGAATTCATTCTTTTGCTAAATTCATGCAACCATGTTAAATACAAAAAATTACTGACCAATAAATTGTCAGTACAGTACACTGACACCGAAACACACACAAATGCACACGCAAGGCTCCACTTGCTGTTTTAAGTGGTCCTCCTGTACTTGCGGAGAAAACTCAACATAAATGGGTTTTAGTTCGGCGCACACAAATGAGCTAAAGAGCAAATCAGTTGGTGTGTGAGAGCGAGTACGTGTGTGCGTGCAGTCTAAGATTTAGCAAAAATTATGGCGATGTATCATGTGCGAATGAGTGGTGCAAGACTTGATTTAATGATAAAACCATGTACTATGAGTACCCATGCCTTTACATAATTCCAAAAACAATCAAATGAAATGGGTTAATCGAGAATTATATTCGAGTTACATACTTAGAATTTCAAGTTCAGTTGTGAAAATAAATCCATTTTCAGACAAAGTTGAAAACACAACTTATTAAGTAGTGTTAACGGAAAAACAAGCTAATTAGATGTAGCTTAAGAGCATTGTTTCACGATGGGTGACGTAAATTTTTTATTCTATTCCAAAAAAACTTTCACTTATATTTTAAATTGAAAAAATGATTTGAAAACTTTAAAATTTTTAATAATATCAATGAAACGATACCTTTATTTTGGGGAGACTTCTAATATCCTTAAATTACATTAGGATAGTAGGACCTACTTTTATATTTTCAAACTTAATATCATTAGTTCTAAAGTTGAAAACAATAATATTTAAATCACGCACAGCTATAGTATTATAAAAAAACACAATCTAATTATTTTTTAAAAAAAGTTTAAAGCTTAAAAACAGCATTAATTTGCCATTAAAAGACTTTTACCTCATTTTTTGTTCGAAATTATATCTTACATGCACAAACAACAAACAGCAAAGTGCTACAAATGAGGTGTAACGAAAAACTTTTACTGCTGGCAAACGTGTTCGATATACCAATGTGTTTTCGATGAACAAACTTGCACATAGGGTGAACCTTAATTCCTTAACTATTTGAGTAGACATTGATGTTAGGAAAGTGAAAACTTTGAATTTGTAGCAAAATACAAGAAGATATACTGTTGAAATTCTTTACTTAAGATAACTTTACTAAGTCTGTAGAGAAAAAACTCCTTTGACTTTCCTTAATTTATTAATTTTAAAAATAACGTCATCCTTAGAATGGTGAAATACATTTACCTTTAGATGATATTAAATTCGTTGACACATATGTAAAAGTAGTAAGGTAGCGCATGAGATACTTTGTTGCAGGTGTGACACACAGCGTACTCAATCCATTGACTGCTTGCCACCACCGTATCCAAGTTTAAACTTTGATGTGGCAGTAACAGCAAAAACAAGATTTTAAGCGCAGAGTACAGGAAGTCGTTAGTTGTATTTCTCAATAAAGTTCAAGCCAAATTTCAATTTATGTAGGTACTCGTTTTCGTATCGACTGGAGGTGTTACTTTGATGTGCATTTTGTTTGACTTGAATTGAGGTTTGCCCGGGGGCTTGAATTGGAAAAAGTAATTAATTACTAATTACAACTGTATGGCTGGCAAAAGCGCGTGAAACTGTGTCAATGTCTAAATAGATGGGAGTTTGCAAACTTTTTGAACTGCAAAAATAAACTTTGCTTAGTGCCAGGTAAAGGTGATTAAATGGCTGCCACAATAATGTCGAAACTTTAGAAGAGAAGCTCATATGATTTTAGAAGATTAAGTGAAATGTTATATCACTTAAGATAAAATTTACCTTAAATCAATTATTGCAGCACGAGCTCTAATAAATACTTAGAAAAAAGTGTTAACTGAAATGTATTTTTATTACTTTTATAAGGTCTATGAAAATTTGGCAAATAAAAAATGAGTCTAAAATCAATATCGAGCCCCTATTTTTAATGAGAAAATTTTTATATGACATTTTTATAAAGAAGAAAAACACGTAAAAAATTAAAATAACTTAAGTCATTGGTTTTGTCAGCTTTCTGAATCTGTTCTTGTCATGAAAAATTGTTGATACATAGGCCGAATTTTGGAAAGGTATTGTTAAAAAATGATCGAAAATGCCGAAAAACTTATAAGTTCTCCTCATATCATCTGAGAAAAATAAAAACTCGCTGTTTTTAGGTTTTTTGAAAGAAAATTTTACTAACTTTATTTAAATAATATTATGGAATAAATCCTTACGCTAAAGATTTCAAAAATCTTATGGGACAGCATAAGTCATTTCAAATCTGTTTTTAAAAATAGCCAAAACACAGACGAGATACTGATGTCATCTTAGTTAATCATATCAACGTAGTTTGTGCAATCGAAATTGATTCGATATTTTTTATAAACTGAAAATTTGGGTGGATCATGTACATATGTAGGTATTCACAAAATACAAAACTTTTTACAGGCGTTTATAGATGTAGATAAAAACGATTTCCCAACCTAATGTATTTATATTCTTTACGTGAAAGGGAACTGATTCAGTTTAATTTTTTTTCTATAAAATGTTTAATTGCTTCATTATTTGAAGGGAATGTTATTCGGTTGCCAGAGAATCATTTACTACCATATTTTCTTATGAACTAAATCGAGCCAGTTTATTTTCCATGATTCGAATTTCTACTGAGAAAACGAGTTAACAAAATGTCATGTTGACTTAATATTTCCGCTAGCCAAATAATGTCTGCTAAAAAAGGAATAAAATAATTTCCAACACTAGAAAAAATCAAACATGCAGACAGCAAAAATTTTAACAACTAAGGCACGATTTGTGGTTTTTTCATGGTCCTTTTCCACTATTTTGTTGAGCTTTAGTTTTCTTCAGATTTGGCACACGTCCAGGTAGTAAATTAAACAAAACACAATAAAGAAAATTGAAAATAAAACGTCAAGAAAAGGCCATTCATCGGCTCAACTAAGAGAAATGGTGCTACTTTTGCTGCAAATGCTGCTTGCAATAATTTATAGCAAAAGGATCTTAATTTTTTTTTTGACGTGACATCTTGACACCTTTATCTTTGAAATCTGCTCTTTTGCCAGTGTAATAAAAGCAATTTTGTGCGCAATAGAGAAGGTTGCAGTTTCTTTCAGTTTTACTTGAGTGAGTATTTGAAAAAAAGCTAATTGCAATTTTGCAGGCTTTGGAACTTTGGCATCATTGACAAATCCTTGCAATTGTCTTCAAGTTCTTTCTTACACAAATAATTAGCAAGAATTTTAATTGGAAAATTAAAAAAGAAAGCACATCCTGTATAGAGAAATTGGAAGTGAAAAGCTTTACTGTTATTAAAATTTCTTTTTTTGTCAAGTGGTGTTGAATTTTGTTTCTTTTTTATTAGGACTGTAACATGGAAATTCTTGTCAATTGTGCTTCAATTCGTTTGAAAAAAATCATTTAAATATAAAAAAGCCTTAATTGATTTTCAAAAACAGAGACAAGTTTGCTTTCAACTAGGTAAGCAAAATTGACTAAGGTTTTTTTCCTTCATCGAAGATTAAACCTTGAAAAAACTTTTGAAATTTTTTTATATCTTCTTCAGCAACATTAATTACAAAGTATCTAACCTACATTGTTGTGAGGTGGCATCTTTTGTTGACCAACAATTACCATAAATCCTGATGCTCAACAAGCAATGCGTTCTCTTCTCTGCCTCGAGGCAACATCTGCACTTGTGTCGACACCAAGCCCTTTTGATAACTTTGAAATTGATAGTCTAAAACGCAGCAAGCAGGTACTTGGAATTGATTTTTATCGTCGGTATCTGCTGTTTTTGACCGTATTCTACGCAACAAGTTTTGAGCCATAAATTACAGTGCTACCATTCAATAAAACAGACGAGGGGTGCGAATGGCAATAGAGTGAAAAAAAATTGCAGCGCAATCAATGGTCAGGTCGTTGATCATAAAAATGGAAAAACATCGCAGAGTGAAATGCGGTAAAATCAGAGAAGTGAAACTCATAAATTTCAATGTTTGTGATATTTGTTTTTATTGCATTGTTGAAGGGATATTTTTTTGGTTTGCTGTAGCGGACCATTCGCTCCACATTTTGTTTTTACAATCCTTATTTTGCAAAATTATCTTATGTGTATCGAAATAATTTCGTGGTAATTTTGAATGATTTAAGTACATTTAGAAAACATTTTATTATGCTGCTCGGAACTTTTTTCACATGATCTATTGATTCTATTGTCGCTAACAAACTAAATACTCTGCATAATCAGTTATTTTCGTTTGTTTAATAAAATTTTTTGGTGAATTTCCAAATCCATTTTGAAGCTTTTATGAGTTGAAATACTCAGGAACCCAAAAAAACTATTATTTGGTTTTTTGTGATTGAAAAAATTGCCCAATTTTAAGGAATATTTTTAAATTATTTTTTATAGATTTTTACTCTTCAGAAAGTCTACATTCAGCGTTAGACATTATTCAAAATGTATTTTTCAAAAAAAAAAATCCAAAACGGATTTGTTTTAAGGGTTAACAGTTTGTGCGTCTTTCTTTGTCATCCAATGCAGAGCGCTGTATAAACTTTGTTGTATGTTAAACGTTGTTGTCATTGTGCAAAAAATGCATTATGCCATTAATTTTTTTGTAAATATCGCCCCAGTAAACATTTTTAATCGCAGAAGTGCCATAATAGCCTGAAATGGCTTGAAAAACCAAATTGAAAAAAATTATGGAGAATACTTTCAATCAATACTATGAGAAAAAAGTTTTCAATAAAATCAGAGATGCAGAAGCAAAATGGTTTTTGGTTTGACGTAGACTGATCCTTATATACAATATCTTATATGAACAACGTTTATAACAAAAAAAGTAAGATCAAATCATAATTCAAATCAATATATGAAATTAAAGAAATGCGTAAAGGTATGCCAAATAAATAAATAAATTCCAATTCAACCTTCCAGAGTAGTCGTCGGCGCATCGTATGGAAGATAGACAGTTCAAAAATGTTCCAACTGTTGGCCGGGGCAGTTGGCCAACAATCCACTTTTATTTGTTTGCTAAAAATTCATGCACATTTTGCAAATGGTTTTATCTGCTCCGGTAGTTGCTACATCTGGTGGCAGCCGCTTAACTCAGGTGTTCTGTGTTCCCTCTGCTATGCTGAGGTTAAATAACTAAATTAACCGCTAGTTTGTGAGCGTGTTTCTAGAATACTCATGGCACAAGAAAAACCACTAAAATAAAACTGAGGCAATGTGGTTTCTAAAAGAGCCGTAATCGTAGCCAGTATTTTGGTATTTTACATGCAATCCACCGCTTATTGCAGGATGTAACTTTGTTGCTCGTTGTACTGCAGCTACTGGCGGTACAACATGTAAACAAAGTGGCAGCAACAAAGTGCAATGTTTAACAAATATTTATGCGCAATTTTGTAACAATTTTGTTTTCAAATTGGAAACTTTTATGGTATGCGCGCAGCTTTTAAGAACATAAAGGATACCTTTAAATTTTAGCATGCAGCTGCGTGCACATTTTTAAAACATTTAAAGTTCACAACTTCTTCAAACTAAAAACCAATTTGTAACCAATAACCTCGATAATAGAAATTTTAAAAAACAAAACTATTACGAAATGAAAAATATCAATATGTATGTATGTGTGTTTGTATGTATGTATGTATTTGCAATAAATAAAAACCATTCAAGTCATTTCCGACCATAAAAGTTGCCAGTTTGTTCAGTTAAGTGAGCGTTTTTGCATAAAAAGGTCATTGCTTGTTAATAAAGTTGAGTGGACTCATTTTTTTTCTACGAAATTGGCGCTTATTTTTAAATTTTCTGTTCTACTTTTTCCATCTCCCTAATTGTTCAATGTTTGTTCAACTTTGTAAGAATATTCATTTGTCTTTTTTTGCCAGAGTTTTGTTTGTTGTCTATTCAAAATTTTTATTTCAAAGTCTGGTCACACAATTTGTTTACTACGCCTGATTTGCTAAATGAGCGTAATATGCAAATTTTTTTCGCAAAAAAAGGCAAAAAAGTTTCTTTGTTATTATATAGTTGAAAGGATTTAAGAAATGGACGCATAAATAAATAACTTTCTTGAAAATATACAAACAACAACTATGCAGATACTTTAAAAACTTAAATAATTAAAATTTAAAAATTTGACATAATTTTAAATTATCGATTTGTTTTGAAAACTTCAACGTTTAAAACTTTAAAGTTTAAAAACTGTTCTCTTTGAAATCATATATGTACATATGCCTTAGGGTAGGAATAACGATTTTGTAATAAAGTCTGCAATTGAGATATGTTTGTTCTAAAGTTAGCTGAGAGGGGTACTATCACCAAACACGGTATACAGAAAAATAGCCATTGAAAGTCGTTGGATTTATTGCCTTAAAAATTGTAATATACATCACACCTTCTTAATATCCATACTGCTATAGATAGAATCAAAACAAGTGAAAGTGTTCAGCAACTCCAAAGTTATAAATTTTTGATTAGCAAGAGTCATGAAAAAGTGCCCCCTGTGGCATAAAGAAGCCACTGCCCGTAAGATTATTTATGTGCTGAAAGTGTGGACTTTGCACAGGTTATAAGTTAAACTACATACTGCAGTCATCTTAGTTGGCGTCATGTGTAAAATAGCTATTTCTGTTTGACTACCAGAAATTCAGCGAAGCATAGACATAATTTATCTGAAATTGACTTTCTGCAATAAAAAATTTACTTAACAGTTTGGCTATTAATCGTATTTCTTTTTATAAAACTCTCTACAGAACAATTTAAAAAAAAAATTAAAATATTCACTGTAGCACAATAAAAATTATTGGAAACTTTAAAACGAAGAAAAGAGGGTCAAATTTTGTCATTTGGGGATTTTTCGGACATGAAATCGATGTGTTTTTTTCTGCTCTACAACATTGGTCCTAACATATTTTTCTACTTGTGGCTTACTTTCCGAGTTTTAGCGCAAAATTTTTTTGGTCGGCCTCTCACACTGACTGACGCTTATTTTATTTCAGCTATACTCAAAATATCATTTGCAAAAAATATTAAGTGGGAGGAAATTGCTTCGAAAAATGCAACGCTACCTCCTGGACTCTTTGTTTGTAAGTACTTTTCTAAGAAGACTTTGTTAAACATCATTTAGCTCATAGGATGTTCGAGATAGACCCCTCCCCCTCCGATACAATTCTTTGATCAATATAAACTAGGGAGTCTAATTTTTCCAGATTGTCAACCGGAACCAAATCACCCTGTATATGAAAATTTCTGCTGATAATCCCATTGTTCTTGCTTTCTTCCTGAAGGACTTTGTTTTTGTATTAAAGTGTCACACATTATTTAACACAAATTTCCTAACTAATGAAAAATAAAATTCTTTTCTTGTACATCTCTACATTCTGCACAATTACGCTGACATTAACTGCCTTAACAAAGCCAAATGTCAGTGAAACAAAAAATTATATAAAAAAACATTCGGTAGAAGCAAATGATAGAAAAGTTCTGCCAAAACAAACAGGCGAGCAAACATTCTTTAAATTTTATCCTTTCGAAAAGTTCAAAGTTACAAAGTCCTTGTGTATTATTTGCTTTGCTAAAAAGTATGCTGACAAAGTTTGCTTGTTCCTTCCTTCACATACTTGTCCGCTGCTGCACACAATCGCATGGTTGGTCGTCTGTCCTACGACCACAGAAATTAGTTAAGCGTTGCATTTCTTCAAAGTTTATTGAATTTTACTTTGGTTGTCTGGCAAAGTTCCACTTGAGTCAATTTTTCGTAGACTAAGATGGTGGCCAACATGCACTGCGAATGAACACATTCACTAATACAAACACACAAGTGCAATATTTGCTATTTGCACATACAAATGCAAATACATGCTTAGGAACACAATCACACAATTGCTAAAAGGTGCCAGAAATTGTTAAAAAAAGACAATAAAACAACAAAAGTAAATTCATATTGTAATGCTGCAGCACAATGTAAAACAATTGCTTCATTTTGCTACAAAGTCTTGTTAGAGGATAAAAGGCTTGTCAGCGCCAAGTCAAATGCAAAAACAGTAAATACAAGTAAAACGTAGAAAAAAGAGGGTTTTAAAAGAGTACATACATTAAATTTTGTACTGAGTTTTTTCAGTTAAGTTTACGCAACAATAAAAGAGATTAAGTTAAACATATGATCATATATTTTTATGTGTATGGATCTGTGCAAGAAAGGGGCCGTTCTACTATTACGTAACGTAATATTTGAAGATTTTTTGACCCCCTCCCCTCCCCCTTTCCTTAATCGTTACGGTATCACCCAAGTGACCATGATTACCTAAAAGTCACAATTATGTTGCGCAATGTACCGGAAAGTCAATGTAGCGACTTATGTTATGTTTTGGTCGCGTTTGCGATAATATTAAATAAAACAAGAGATTTTTAATTCGCAGCGTAACGCGTTGTTCGAACCCGCCACCCCTAAATGCAATACGTAATACTTGAACGGCCCCAAAGTTGAGTTCCGAAATAATCCATTCCGATAGAGGCAACAAATTAAGACAAAATTAATGAGATATACTACTTATATGTAACTAAAACCTGCGTAGCATTTCATTTCCAAAAGAGTAATATTTTGTTGAATTTTATCACTAGTGCACAAAAATAGTGTAACGCAAAACTGAAATGATATGTAACAAAAAAATGTATACTAAAATTTAATTTTTGATGGCGATTTACGATGAAAATTTTCCTTATAATATTATGAATAGATTTTTTGATGATATTTAAAAAAAAAGCAAATCATGCTAACTTACGCTTCACTTACATAATATGAATGTGCAGCAAAAGAATCTATAATGAATAGAAGATATTTTTCAAAAAATTATTTATATCTGCGCACAAGCTTGTCGCTGGTGAAGCATGAGAATTTAATGATATAGAAGCACCATCATCATTAATTGAAGAAGTGGAGTACGAGTATAAATCCAAAATATTTTTCAGGATCTTGCTACTACTTTAATGCTCACTTATGTTTGTACCTGTCATGCTATGTCTGTGTATGAAACATAAACTTTTAAATTTTAATTAAATTTTTTTATTGGAATTAATTTGTTTAAATATCGACATTTTATTAGATTTATTTTTCTCTGGAAGAGTTATTTTCTATGTTTCATGGTTTATCTCTTTATAACTTAAAACACAATCAATAGAAACAGTGAATATATTTCCTTCAAAAAATCTATTTTTGTATGTTAATTTGGAGAATTAAAAAAAAGAAATCAAAATATAGGTTGTTATTTTTTCCGACAACCCACTTATTGTATTCAAATAAATTTTTTTTGTAAGAAATTAGTTTCACAATTATAATTAAGTCGTACTCACACAAAGAAAGCGATATGAAAGATGTAAAACTTTTCTTCTAATCACTCCGCAAGTAACACAATGGTTGTACTTGTAAAAATGCGACACAAATAACAAATGACATAACTTTTTATTTAAATCAATATAACATTACATTTTTTGTGAATTTTACGTTTACATTATCTAGCATTTTTTCATGTCTTACAAAATCTTTCTTTTGGCATAAAATCTATGTTTTTTGACAGCCTTAAAGCATGAGATTGGTTAGCGTGTTGCTCTTGTCACTGCGTGTGTCTGTATGTGTAAAATTGAGAGTGTGAAAGTTATGGGCAAAACTGTGTAGCCTAGTGATATTATGTTGGTGTCATTATTGTTGCTGCGTTGCTTGTTTGCCTGAGTGCGCTAGCTGTCATCTTTGCTAATGATGATGAAGTAGGTGGTAACAGCGAGCGAAGCCACAGTGTCGTACATCGTCTTGTATCATATGCACAACGTACTATAAAAGCGGACATTATACAGTGAAGGAAAACGATGTTTCTGACAAAATAAAATTTTGAGTTTTTGATTTCTATTGTTGCCACTTGATAGTTCATATGATATACTTTCCGCAAGCCTAAATATAATAAAAGGGTTGGCTGATGTCGTTAAACTGCGCTTGTAACACCACGGAATGCCTAGGTTCAAACCCCAGTGGATGCGTAATAAAAGTTTTTTTTAAATTAAATAGAATTTTGACTTACATGCTTCCGAAGAAGCACATCTGACGTGCTCCCCTTGGAAGCTGCTTCCAGATTTCTCGTTGGATACATTAGTTCCAATAGCTATTTTATCCAAATACATACATACATACATATATCAGATTATTTTTGAAATATTAACTTATTTGCCGTTTCGATAACATTAGAAAAGTCCGATGTTATCATCAAAATCTTGCACTGTGTATCACTGGCTGCACTGTTGCTTTGATAATTTTGTGTTTTATATTTGTGTTCTTGTTGTGATGCGACAATATGTGAGTATGTATGTGTGGGTTGCGTGAGTATGTTGTCTTGTTGTAGATTTTGCCCTTAATAAATATGCGCCTGTTATCGATGCATTTATCACACTTAATTCTCGGTGAATTGGGGTTTGTGTGCAAAATATGACGGATTGTTGGTTTTAGACGGTTTGAAAAGAGTATGCAAGAATTTGATATGCGGTTTGATTTACGAGAGAAGTTTAGTACGAGTGACGTGTTTTAGTTTCTGCTCAAATTAAATGCATTCAAGCGATTATTTTCATTTTTCACAGAAACCACAAACTATTTAATTAACTTTAATGGACACGGCTGGTTTGTGAAATTGCAATTATTCATCAAACAGTTAGCTGGAAATATGTATATTCAATATTTCTTTTTATATCTTCCACTTTACAATAAAAACAAAACTTTATCGCATATTTCCACTGCCACTCTCAGATAAATCGCGATTGAGTGGAAGATTGATTTCCACCGCATGACTGCTCATATTTTTTTAAGCGCATGCCATCAAGTCTCCCTCAATTGCGGTTTAGCAATTTTCGCCACGTAAATGAACGTGAATGCGAAGCGCAATACTTTTATTTGCACATCCAATAGACAACTTTTCCACGTCAATTCTCCGCCGCGTACATTTTGCGCTTTTCGCGTTATTTTGATACAACAAAATTTGCATGACCAGCTGCATCGAATTGTGCATTTAGTGATGATGAAGATTTGATTTTGTGAACCAAGATCGATGTTTAGATATTTGAAGACGGTGATGCAAGACCTCAAGTGCCATCTTTTGATGATAACTGACAAATTCCATGGCACTCAAATTTATTTATTTAATGTAAAATAACTGCAAAATTATTATGAAATTTTTCGAGATAATTTTTCTATAATACAAAAATATTTCAGCGACACATATTTTTTTACACACGTACTGAAATTCCATATGATATCTGAAATCTGAAATATAGATATACATATGATAGTATAAAAGACAATTTTGTGAGCTACAATATTTGAAAAGTTAGATAGAGTTCACATATTTTTGAGTCGTAACGAATTTCGACAATTTAAATCAGCCTTTTTTTCCATTCTGAATTGTGGACAAATTGCGTGTTGAATAAGAAGAATAAACTAGGATTTTTGGATCTATATATGTATATGTGTATGTATATAAAATAAAGTCTAAAAATGTGTTAGTTAGGTGTTCATGTGCACCCGGAATACAATATGGCTATTATACTTTTATTTAGGAATCATATTTAGAGTGGCCTTCATACAAAAATATTTTTAAAATTGCATTTTCACAAAGACCACTTAACCGAGTCACATGAAATTTTCACCAAGTAGTTTTTATATTAAGATTCATAGCTTGGGTTATAAGACTTTTATTTAAGGTGCATATTTAGGGTGACCCTCATACGAAAATATTTGTTTAATTTCATTTTCTCGACGACCGCTTATTTGAATCTCTTGGAATTTATTCACATAAACATTACGATAGATAACGTAAAAATTTTAATTTTCTTACTTCAGAGCCCTCTAGCAGCAACATAAATTTTGGTCCACTATGGGACAGACAGTGTCTGAAAGTAGAAGGTTCAAACTTGAAAAAAAAAAATAGTTCTTAAATTAAATTAAATTGAAATTTAGGGACCGAAACCTAATCTAAAAGATCTAAAAAATTTTAATCGTATGCTTTGAAAAAATGCTTTTATATAAAGTGGCACAGTTAAAGTTTTTTAAGGTTGCATACTTAGGGTGACCCTCATACAAAAGTTTTTTAAATAGAACTTTCACGAAGAATTCATAGCACTATTTGAGGCAAATGAATGAAACCTTGTACGTATAAGAGACAAAGACTATATACAATTAAACTCATCATGCTTAAATTGTGCTATAGTTTATGAACAATAAATTCTTGATGAGCTGAAATTAAAGTATTTGAAGTCTTGTGTAAAAAAACCTATTTTGTCCACCATTTTATTGTTAGCCACAATAAACTATCAACATTTTTCTAAATCGACTAGCCAAAAATGCTTTCGTACATAAACTTCACAATTCTTTTTCAACATATCTAAGAATATATTTAATTTTTTATATATTCTCGATACCTAGCTGCTATGTTTGCTGTTGTTGATTTATTTAAAATTTTTCAACTTTTTTATTTTTTCAATATTTGAAAATCAGCGGAAGTAAACGCGTTTCTGTAAAAATTGCAGCTGCGTGCACTACATAGAATTGAGTGCGATGCAAAAATATTTGATAGAAGCTTACAGGTGAGTTGTGTGGATTGATTTGATTGAAAACCACTGAACTAGTGAAACAGGGGGTGCGTGAGGCAACAAGTTTGGCCAAATAGCAATTTAGCTTAGAATGCTTTGCTTTAGTTTTAACTACTGTTTGGAAAATGTTTTTTTTTTAGTTTTTAATTTAATAAAAAGGCTAAACAAACTTTGCACCATGTACTGTACTTAGAATATACTTGGAAAAAGGAAAATTGATTTGTTTGAAACCTTGTATATAAGTAGCTCATGTTGAGACAGCTAGAGCCCTTGAATCTTAGAGCCCAGACACAAACGGTGAAAAAGTTGAGAATTTGATGGCAAATGCATGGTATGCATGATAAAAATTCGGAACAATAATTTGGAGCATTTTTTCAAAGCTCCCTAAAATTCAAAATTTAAAAACTATTTTTTTTATAGGTTTGAACCTTCTACTTTCAAACACTGACTGTCCCATAGTGGACCAAAATTTATGTTGCTGCTAGAGCGCTCTGAAGTAAAAAAATCAAAATTTTTACGTTATCTATCGTAATGTTTATGTGAATTTCATAGAAAAATAGCCGAAATGGTGATTTTTCAACTTCAGAGCTCGTCTTTATAAATAAATTTTCAAGATTTAAATCTACTTTTGCAAACTGCTACAATAGTCCACATATTATGTTTTTAATTAGCTGCTTATTTAGCACAAACTCTTAAAGTGCAACTGACACTTTTTAACACATTTAATTAAAACGCTACACTCACACACGCATACTGGCACACACGCTTATAAGATAATGTAAAGACTTCGTTGCAGCAACTATTTGTTTTTGTTTTCCACTTCGATACTTAAATTGCATTCAGCTGTTCGCTTTGCTTCTTTGTGTCCTTGTAAGAGCATGTTGTATTTGTATTTGTTTCGCTGGCTTCCTTATTTCCTTAATTTCTTAAAATGAGCAACAAGTGCAAATAAATTGCATTTTTATCTTTGTTGTTGTTCTCATTAGCTTCTGCAGGGATACTGCTAGGGTGCGCAAAAAAGTATTTTGTTTAATTTCGTTAGTTTCCTTTGGTTTTTTGAGTCTGTGATTAAGCTAAGATTTTCTGATTGCCTAAATTAAATAATATCGCAAAATGAATACATCGTTCTAGAAGTTTGCTTAAAAAACAATACGCAGGTATTGATGCCTGAATCACAGGTAAATTCAACTAGAAATTTCTCAAATGGTCTTCAATTAAAATAACTGATATAATTTACCTAAATATTTTTATAAAATTGGAAAGTATTCGAAATTATTATCAATAAGTCTTTTAATCTTACAATCGAAAAATTTCCGAATATTAATTTTTCTTGGAGCTAAGCGAAGACAATTTCTGGCGTTATATTTTACCAGCATTATTCATTTCTGTCAAAAGTTATTATTGATACTAAGTTCGTATACGTATAATAACTTAAGACCAGGGTTAGGTATATCTTATCATTGAATTTAAGTTTTGTCATCAATTTTGAGATGATATTCAATAATATTTTTCAAAATTCATAAAAGTTTTCATTTTAAATTTCAAAAATTTTGAGAACACATACATATCTTTCTACTATATAAAATAGTTTTCAGTGTCTATAGTGAAAGAAGAGAGATAAAAATAAAGAAAAAATGTAAAAAGAGAACAAAAATTCTGAGAAGCGCCTTTCAACTTTTTTATTAAAAATCTATCGCGCATTTTATACGAACGAAATTGATATTGGCCATAAATAAAAGGAATACTTGGAGTAAAAAATATCGCAAAATAAAACGAACCTCGAGGCAACTAAAGTGAATTACTATGAAAAAAAAGATGAGAAAATTCATCAGATAAAAAACTGAGGAAAAACGAAAAATTAATCGCGCGTGTTTTACGAACAAATGGACCAACAAAACAGAAATTGATGTTGAGTCTTTAAGAACCAGATAAAAAAATTTGAATATTTGCGTACGAGTGCTTTAAAAATATTATAATTGGCATGACACTGACATTTAAAACTAAAACATTTGTTGTTACCAGACAAAAATTATACTTCCTAACTCAGAAAAAATAATAAAAATGACTTACGTTTCAGCCAAAATAAATAAAAATTTTCGAAAAATTGTTAGATTTTAAAACAATGTGTTTGGTTCTGCGTCATTCACTGCGCAAAATGTCGATTTCAATGCGCTGATCAATATTTCATGAAAAATTGAGGTGTTTCTTATGCGAAAAGAACACATTAAAGGAAAAAGTTTTGTTTTTAGCATAGCTAGTGATTTTTCAGCAGGGGAAATTTTTCACCTGTTACTTGAGGGGTTTAAGCTGTGAGTAGTAGGCGCACACGCGAATTACGAAAATTATGGATAACTCTAAACAATATTGAGTGTTTTTAGAAAGTTTTGAATTTATCACTTCTTTTCGTGATAGAATTATTATATCCAATAGCTTTTTTTTGTAACACCTTTTTTTTAAATTTGCGTTCGAGTTCACACAATCTAACGAGCACATAGTATGTACTTCGTGTTTTTTGTAATTAACAAAACTTCAGATTTTCCCCTTTTTCTAAGTGCTTATGTCTTTATGTTATTACAAAGAAAGTTAATCAATTCAGAAAAATAGAAAGTTTTTCTTATTTGAGAATGAATTAGGGTAAATATTTATCTATTTTTTAAAATATTCATAAGTATTAAAGTGTTAAGCACATACATCGTAAACTAACCATGCGAAGTTGTCTCGGCAACCATTCGCTTCAATGCCGCCATGGTCAATGGTGCCAGCGGCACTTTATTCCAATTAAATTTGCATAATTAGTGGCAAAAAAGCTTTTAATGCAATTTCCCCTTTGAAAGAGATTTACCACTCAATTTTACGCCTTGGCGACTCTACGTAAATAAATGGTTCAGCATCTTTTTACACAAAAGAAAAGGTGTTTCTGAGGCCCTTTTTAAAGCTGCTTAAAAGCAATTAAATTGATTTAAGGTTGCGTTTTATTGTGAGTTTGTTAAGTCTCAACTCATTGTGGGAATGGAATGCGGCAAAAGGTAATAAATGGAATTAGGTCTTTCGTAATTGAAGAAAGTATTAAATTAATTTCATAAAGTTTTTATGGTCAACATAATTTATCTCTCTTAATTAACTGTTTTCACCTTTAAAAGGCTGAGATAATTTTTCTTAAAAACAAATGTTCAATTTTCTTGAGGGCATACTTTTTAACAAAACCGTATGCAACCCCGCTTTCATATTTATTGATTATACTGTTACACTGTCTGTCACTTACGAATGAGTGCGTGTTGTTTTAACGCTGATTCAAATTAATTTTTAATTTTATTAAAATCATATTTTTTTCGCTGTACAGTGGCAGACTGCACCATAAGCGCTTACTTCATCACGCAAATGCATATCAGGTTTTACTGCGATTCTACGTGATCTTGTGAAAAGTGCATTCAGTTTTCATTTCACTCCCTCTTTCCTTCACATTCTCAACTCCGTTAATTGCTTTCAACAAAATGCGATTTCCACAATTGCAAAATTAATAGTAATTAGCTTGGAATTAATTTAATGAATGACTTAATTAAAAGAAAAACGAATTTATCATTGGCTTGATGAATTGCAGCACAATGTTGCAAGGGATACATTGAAATTGAAATTATTGGTGTTGACAAGGAGTCGCTGCTCTGCACGCTGCTCAGTGAATGGCACTTGAAGTGTTATTTTACACTCATTAATAAATATTTACTACTGTGGAACCTCAAGCACTGATTTTTGACTTCAATTTATGCCATTTATTTTAAAAAAGGTAGTGTGTGTCGTAAATTAAATAAGAAACTTTTTAAAAAATATGCCATGGATATTAGAGTTAAAAATAATGGTTTGCATTTACCCAATTCTATTGAAGTAATTTTAAAGGTATTAAACTTAAAATCATCATTCAAAAAATACATATCACACATATCTACTGTCATGCTTATTGAATAAATAAGAGTTAAGCGAGAATAAAATTCTATAAAAATTACTATCAGCTCAATTAACATTAATTTTAGTTTTAAATAAATAATTGATAGGTTCCAAAAAAATGTTTAACGGTAACCAAAAGTATGGAATATAAGATTCTGTGCCTATTTTCTAAAAAAATTAAAAATGCAATTATAAATTATCTTGTACAGAAACGTATGGGCGATAGTAATTTGGGTTTAAAATAAAAGTTCTGAAAATTATTTTAAAAACTAATGCAATAATTACCCAAAGATTGTAAAAGAAAACTTTCCAAAGTATCTTTTCTAAAAACGGTATCAAATTTTTTGAAAATTTGTGATGAGATTTTTGTATTATTTCATTTGGTTTCTGTGAAATTCATTTATTTATTTGGTGAATTTCTTTTGTTCTAGAGCTTCTTTAACGTATTTTATTATTTGCCAAATTTCCTAACTATATTTTAAGCCCCCCTGGCACGTTTGTTTTTTTCAGAATGATTAACACGTACTACAGCTGAATTGGCCTACAGCCACATCTTTCAGTTATGGATAAGTTTATTTAGACCTAAATGAAAAAATTTGCAAGTAAAAAAAAATATTGAATTAACCTTAAGTCTTAGATCATTTTTTTAAGTCAGAAAACAACATAAACAGGTTTTCTGACTTAATTTTCTACATATGAAACTTAATGACTAATTTTTAGTTAGACAATTTTGTTTACACTTGGCTTTTTTCTTAAATGTTTTCTTTAAAAAATTGCAAAAAGAAACCACACAACGAATTTAAACGTTCGCAATAATTCACATATTTCATTGAAATCATCAAATTTATATGAACATTTTACAGGAACCTCTTTCTCTCTCTTGCGAATTAAACTTTGTACCGCATAAGCTTTAAAAATTTAAATGCCAGATAATTTTCAAATTTTTTAAAATCTCACAAAAAAAACGCTTATCGAACAGAATCCATATTTGGTTTTATGCATGTGTAAAAAACCTTTTCGAAAGGTCGTCCACCAAATTACGATTTTCATGCTTCAGCAAATTTTGTTAGTTATTTAGAGAAATTGCTTTTTCTGTTGACATAACGCTCACATGAATGCGTTCAGATGACGCTGCAAGGCGACAAGTTTAAACGCACACACAGAAGCGGTAACACCAAACTGATGGGTTGGAGTAAACTAAAAAGTTATAGGTGCGCGCGTGCTACTTTTCCCATTATGGCTAAAAAGGTTGCTTGCTTTAGCAGAGTTGTGCTGTTGTTTACAAAACTTACTGTTTACTCAAACAAGTTTGCTTGAAGTGTTGGAGCGGAAAATTTTTAACTTGGCTATAATTAAAAAAGGATTCTTAACTGAATGCTAAACCAAAGCAGTAGCAGATAAACTGAAGAAGTAAACATATATTGAAAATTTGCTAATTTATTCGTTTTTGTGCACCTTTTTAAGTTCAAATCTTCTTCAAAATCCATTTTTATTGTTACCTGTTTTTTAACCGGAGGTGAATTCATTTTATCGAAAAAAGCCAATTTTGCAAAATTTAGAATCGTTTAATTCTCAATTATTCACAAACAACTTTTCCAGAACTCTTCATCACTTCAGAAATTGTTTCAGCGCGCTCCTTTACTTATTAATTATTAATATCCTTGAAATATGTCTTAATAAGTCTGCCAATTATTTTCCTGTACTATACGTGTAGGACCAATGCAGCTTTTTTACATTTAATACAATGAATTAAATTTTCTTCTTCAAATACGAATATTAATATCGAACTTTATTTGCTCTTTGCATTTTATTTTATGTATTTGTTTTTTAAACACGTATTAGTTCCGTATTTAATTTCACTTTTTTATTAAAAAAAATGTCACGCAGAATAAAATAATTAAATTTATAAGGCCCTTTCTACAATACTGTCCATCTACGAAATATTATGTTTTTATCTTCTGAAATACTGAGTGTAGATTTTTCAAACTTCATTTTTTATAAACGATTATGATTAAAAATTCATTCCATTTCAAACGTAATTTCTACTTCAGTTTATTTCCATAAAATTAATCTGGTTTAAAATCTACCTTATTATTAATATTTGAATGGATGGAAATTTACTGTTTTCCTAAAATGTGGTATGATTACAAGTCATAAAATGAAGTACAGTGAAATGAAGGTCAACTCATTGAGAAAATGATTTCAAAAAATTATGTTGCTACGTTTCGATGATTTTGTTTATGTCCAACACTTCAATGTATACTTTGTGTGCAATGTACTTAAACTAACAGTGTTGTCGATTCGAATAAAAACCTAACCGCGTTAGCAATGCCAATGCCTTATTTGCATTGAATGATTAATGGCAAAAGTTACCACAGCCTTTACTTGAAGCTCATGCAATTCACGATACTCCAAATAACTCAAATTCAAGTTACATTGCACACAAATCACATTCTAAGCGGATGAACATTTTCAAGGATTTCGAACGACTCTTCAGTGATTTATAAAATTTAAATGTTTCTTACGATTGAGGGGTTTAATTCAATGAAATGGGGAAAACTTTAATAATTTCTTTATATTTGGCATACATTTTTTTTATTTGCAAAATATCTGTCCTTAAAGAGCGCGATTAGAACGGTTGGTATTATGACAAAAAGATTATCATTACAATTTATAACACGAAAATTAATTTTTCGTTGCAATCATCAGTTTCGGGTTAGAGTCTACGAGTAATGTAAATTCGGCAAAATTATAATTTATGAGTTCTCAAACTAATGAAGTGCAAAAATAGTTGGGAATTTAATATGAGCAAAATTTAGTGAAATTTTACCTCCTCCACCCTTTTTTCTAATTATACTTCTTAAAAGCTCACATAAATCATAAGCTGTCATATTAGTTTTTTAACTCACGCGAAGAGTTGTAGCTACATTTTGAAAATTAGATACGAAAAAATGGCTTCATTAGCGTTAACACTAGGTTATGCTAAAATTTCGTATATAAGAGTTAAAAACTATGAATTAAAATTGTACTTTCAAGTCACTTTACGATATTCTTAATTTTTTCCTTTGTCGAAAGAATTGAGAAAAAATAACTATCGCATGCAAAACTTTTTTGAAAAAAAATATTTTTTAATTTGCTAACATATTGCGTTTAAAGATTTTGTGGTATAGGAAGTGCCACGAACTTTTATCAAATCCTTTTCAAATTTGAAAACATTTTATTTTCTTTGCTCCTGTCCCGCTAGAAAACGCCTCAAAACACTTTATGTGGTGACCTGGACGATCTTAGACATGTTAGTACAGGTTAAGTATTTCATTTTATTACGAAATCTGGTTGGTTCAATGAGAGGGTATAGTCAGATACCCTGTGGTACCACAATAGACCACATTTGGTACTACCTAATCATTATGCTGGTGTCAATTTTCTTCAAAACACTTTCGATATTCGGGAAAGCATCAATGATTAATTCGTCACCTGTGAAGTATTTGCTATGTATACTGAGGAATAGTACCAAGCGTTCCATAAATAATAACTTATTTTTGTAATACGAAAGTTATATACAAATTTATACCCATTTCGCTGCTATAGCTACATAGTTCCAATTACATAAAAGAAAAAGTCAATTCAAAGTTCTGCTGACAATCTTGAACGTATTTGATTCTAGGCATTGAAAAAGTCATCGCACATTAGACCACCCTATTCATTCAACAGTAAAATCAAAAAGGAAACGCTTATCTAAATAATATAAGTCATTTAAGCGAATTGTTGAAGTTTGGTAGCTTTGTTTTCTCTTATTTTCAAACCCCACTTCTGTTTGTGCCGTTCATTTTACGTTACGACTATTCATTCCTCGGTTTGCTGGTGAAAACTAATCTGAAACTAATATCAATTTAGCAATGAAATTTCATTTACAATTCAAAACAACTGAAATCACGCATGCTGTCGAACTGCTGACAACCGCTGTATGGGGGCGTATACGCAACACTATTTCACAAACAAAATACATACAATAAAAGCCAAAAAAATAGGAAAGATTCCAGAGGAAGCATCGACAAAAAAATAGTGGAAACAAAATCAGCAATAAAATAGAAAAACAATCGCTATGAATACGTGCTTGTGCTTGAAACTTGGCGTAAATTTACGCAAAACAAAGGAGGAATATAAAAAGAACGAAAATCCATTGAACGAGTTCGACATCGACTCTTTATGACATTGATATGGCAGCGTAAAACTTTGCTGAAGCGTTTTGGATGATGATTTTCTGTCGCAATAGAGTCATTTTGAGGATACTGCTACGAAAGCGCTGACACAGCGAGCTTTAGGGATAAAAATTCCAATTGCTTTATTAGAGCAGATTTGTTTTGCACTGGAATGGGAAAAAAAGTTTTCTCTTTTTATTTTGCCATTTAAGCTTGAGCTAAAAAATGAAAGCGTTTTCAATGATATGGATTATTTGGAAATTTGTGAGTACATTAAAAAAAAGATTGTTTGATCTATAAATACTTACTATTGACATCAAAGAGGTCATTATCTCCATCAAATAAAAAATTTGACGCAGAAGCTAATGCATAACAAAATTTTGTGTACTTTAATGTGTTCTATAAAAATCATAACAAAGATAGAACTTTCCGATTAAAACGCTAGCAGCTAAAGCCAACATAAGTGAGCTCCACATCTTTCTTGTTAACAAATAAAAAGTTGTGAAGTTTCTTTTAGAAACTCTCCTTAATACTGTCTATAATATTTACCCGGATACAAATTCTACAACAACGCCAAGCATCCATATGATCATAATTGCGAGGGAATATAAATTTTACACTAAACAATTTGTTTTATTAGAACTCCCAGAACATAAGCTGCATTCAATTTAAATGTATTATAATATCGGGTGACTATAATGCCAACCATATGCTTTGGGCTTGATAAGTTCATCGGAAGAAAAAAGCTTTTTGAAATTTTCAGTGCGGGTCTTGAGATTAAAGGCCAATAACTTGTTGACCAAAAAGTTTTGAAAATTTTAAAATGTATAAGATAGTGTCAATTTCATTCAGAAGATAAAAAAGAAACAGCTAAAGCGAATATCTTCGCGTAGCTAGTAGTAACTATATAAATGCATGTCTGAACCCTGCTGCAAACATATAATGAAAAAGTGCATCAACATAGCTTTGGTAAATAAATTCAATAAAGGGATTTGCATCAGTTTCTTAAACATTCTTTTATCCGTGCTGAAGGATATTCTAAACTAAGTATTATTGTTGCGATTTCACATTAAAAAACCAATAATGAACTGGGTAAACTTGGTACACTGAGTGCTTTTCATAATCTTATTGTGTGAAATCTTCTAGGTACATTTTTTCAAGTTCAGATAAATCCGCCATAAATACTATTTTTCAATAAATAGATAAATTAAAATCACCCCAAAAAAATTTCAACAAATTGTGCGAAATTTTGAGAAGCCATACATTTTTGATTTAATTTTTCGATATTGGTATTGGAATAGTTTTTTCTTATGTATGCAAAGTTTCTCTCAAATGTGAGACTAATTGCTTTGGGATAACGCTTCCTCTGTGATTTTGACTGAACTTAATTCCGCAATCCTAAAATGAACTGCCACTCACTCCTTTTCTCTCTTTACTTAATATTTTCCAATGTAAGGCTGTCCCACGATCTTATGCGAAAAATTTGATTTTAATTAGCTTGCACAGACAGAAAATATTTATTTAGCAGCGCCTTTTCGTTTGGTACAAAACTACCACAAAATTGCTTTTCAAACCATCAGTAAGCAAAAGGAAAGCAGTGAAAAGTTTTGAATTAATATTGATCAAACTTTTCAACTGCTGCATTCATTCAACCAAAAATGTTATTTTTTTTTTGTATTTCGCAGAACAATTTCAGCACAACCATTAAGCAGTTGCACTTTTAAGTTTTGAACCGCTGAAAAGTGTGCTTTAAAAAGTATGAATTTCGTGGCCAACCAAAACTGTTTTTGCTCATGAATTTTTGTGGGTGGCAAAAATCATATCGGTCTTTTTTTCAGATTTCCTTTTTTACTTCCTGTGCATCTCTCGTTTTTTTTTTTCATAGAAATAGTGATAATGAAGCGCAAGCAACCGCAACAGTTCAAAGGAAAATAAAACGACGCCACGTTGCAGCTAACAAAGTCAATTTGTGAATTTTGATGGAACTTGAAAGCGTTAGGATGAAGCAGAGAGATTTCAAAATAAAATGTCAACAAGTTGAAAGGCGAAAATTAAAAAAATATGCAGCGTTGATTTCTATAACATTTGTAAATGAATAAAATGTGCAGGTGATGAAGTGACACCACGCGCATTGTAAGCAAAACTAAAGCAACGGATGACGGAATGAACTAAGGTGAAAAAATTTCATTTAAATAAAATTAAATTCAGCATTGCGGGAAAAATAGACAACGTCTCTTGATGACAACGGTGACAGCAACAGCACAGCACAAATGTAACGTAAATGACAAAAGGCGAATATTAGCCATTGAAGTGTAAGTATCATTTTTCGATATAAAATCCAATGGAAGTAAAATGGTAACACCCAAAATTCACGCCATGCAAGTGCACTTAATTTTGTGAATGAAATCGACTTCCTGTTGGACTTTATTTAGCAGGGTATGAAAAATTTAGACCATTTTTCCATTTCTGGGAGTAAATTGCTAGTCAACATGCAGCAGAAGCTGTATGACCTATTTTAAATGCGTCCCTTGAGCACAGTACTTATGCGCGAATCGCCCCATTGAACCCACGCATTGATTCATACACCAAATTTGGGCGCCAAAGGTGTTGAATGTGGCATCAGTGTGCAACACACATGTAAGTGAGCGTGTGGTCTGTTGCTGTGGTAGTGCACTGGCATTGAGCCGAAAACGGAATTTTCTTGTGTTGTCAAATGACGCCTCAATCAAATAACCATGGCCACTGGTAGACGAGGTGTTTGAAACTGTTGAGCTTTGAAGTTGGCAGCTAAGTGGTCGGTGCATAAAAAAGGTGCAGCTGTCAAACTGGCGGTGTGTTGAGTGCAGCAGGTGAAGTTAAAGATTCCGCTTGAGCAGTTGAACACAATTGTGCGAAAATTTATTATTTGGCTTATGAATTTTTTTTTCAATAATATGCAGGTGGATATTTAGGACAAGAATTAGAAAAAATGCAAGCGCAATGACTGTGATGGTTTTATTATGTTCAATGCCAAAAATTTGATTTAAAAAAATGCTTACATAAGGAATGAAAGATCTTTGACACCTGCAAAGGCGGAAGGTCAGCCATTTCTAGAAAAGAGCATAGTTTTGTTCTGTATTGAATGCTGCTATTGATTTATCTAACAAGTTCAGCAGTTTGCACTGTTGAAGCAATTTCGTTTTCTAATAGGCTTACATTTGTGATTTTAACGTTCGATCGCGTGAGTTAGGTTATCATACCACGAAGTTTCTTAAGGATTGTTGGTTTGGCTTAATAATCTGTTGATGCAACATAAATATATTTTAAATCATAGTCTTTTTAAGAGATATATATATATATTTTCAAGCATTTACTATTGGTGAAAACTAACTCGGGAACTACACGTATCTTTGAAAACAACCGAGAATAAAATCTTATTCAATGCCACTTGAGCTACCCGACTCAACTTGAGTTCCATCAAGCACGATCCTAGTGACTCTGTTTTGAATGAAGTTTTCCCTCCTACTCATCTTATTTTTTGTTTGTCATTTCTTTTTTATAATTTTTCTTTTGGTAAATTACGATTCTCAAATCAATAAAAAAAAGTATTTAAGCGGACACTCTTGACGTATCTAAAAAGCGTGCAAATCTCAAAGAAAATAAAATGCAAAATCCGGATGGCATGGCAAGGAAAGTCATACTCTTGAAATGCTGATGATGGTAATGATAATGACGTTGAAGACAGCAATAATATCGATGTTAGAACCGCAATATCAGCTCACAAATAAACTAGTAACATGATACATGAAACGAAAAAAAATAGCGATAACAACTTGCATAAATACCAAATACTTTACGTCTGACAGCAATCGGTTTTCCACTTCTACGTGCTATTGTGATTCAAGACCTATAATTTTTTTTTTTTGTAGGTTTCAAATAATTTTTAAGTCATCTATAACAAACAACTTAAACCTTAACATTCCTGTAAAATTGCGCACTTAAATTATCGCATTTAATATTGAAAAACAACTATTTTCTGATTTTCTTCAGCCAAAACCGATAACAAGTGTCTTTGTAACCTACCTTGAAATAAAAGCACAAGCACAACAACGAGAACGTAAAGGGTACAGCAACACAGCACGATAGCAATGTCGAGGGTACAGCAACATGATTACGTGACGCACAGAAGCTGCCTCCACCACCACTGCTATAGTGATCAACTTCAATGCGCATTCTGACAGTCAACTCATAAAATTGTTGTTTTGGGTTTGATGTTAAATTGAACTGATTTCCGTGCTGATTTGCTGTGCCTCGATGCAATGTGATACGATGAGTTGAGCTGCTGTGCGGCGGGCGCTACGATGTGATGTGATGTCAGTTATTGCAATCAAAGAATAGCGGAGATGCAATAACGATAGTTGAAGCATCAGGAGTAACAGGTAATTTGGAACAATACAAGCATTAGTTGGATGCTGCAAATGCTTTGCGACAAGAAATGACATCGTTGTGTAGATTAGTATGATTGCAGTGTACTGAGTAATGAAGTTTTTAGTGTTGAGTGTTAAAGTTTCCATGCGTCCTTCTGAGATGATCAATAGCTAAAATTAAATGTATTGTTAGTCTAGCAAAATCTAAGAGTGTTACAAAAAGTCGTTCCTTCCCAGTCCCAGTCATTCAAAGTGACTTTCGACTAGGAGGAGTTCTTTTTTTAGTTAAGAGTTCGAAGGTTGTTTTGAATGTACCATATGAAGCGATAATGGTTTTTATCAAGATCAACAACGTTGCGAAAGAATATAAGCTTTTATTTCAAACAGGTTTGGAATTGTGGATAATTTCTATTTAATTGGTCCAGATTCAGTCCAATTCAGTCACAGCTCCAATGAGCGCACCATTCTATGTATCATAAATAGGTGTTTAAAACATCTATTAAAAGCACTCCACCACACGCCTTCGGAAACTAAAATTTTCATATCAGGTCTGTTCTGATTTAGTACGGAAGTGGAACTAAATTCCGAAATTGAATATCAAAGCTGCACATAATCTAATGGTCCGAATTTACTATGGAGTTTTTTTTTTAACTTCAATCTTGATCTGCTATATTGCCGATAATATCATGGATTTTCCTCTTTTGCATGTTCCAGAAAAACTTCGAATTTCAATTCCGTTTTTGAAGCAAATCCAAAACGAAATCAGAACAGGTAGTGGCGTATTATGGACATCGGGCGCCCGGGGCAAAGAAGTTATTTGCCGCCCCATACTGAAAGAAAATTTTGTGTCTTTTGGCAACCATGCAAAAATTTTATTTACCTAACGAAAAAAGGTCCTCACTTTCGACTTTCAAAATCCCAACGAAAATGAGATATATTCATTGAAAATTAGTTCCTGCAACTTTGCTATATATACCAAGCATGTCAAAAGCCTATTTTTTGCAAGCCAAACTATGCCTAGAACCTTACACAGACCATAAGAGACATATGTATGTACCAAATGTTATCCAGCTGTGTTACATAGTTGCTGTTAAAAATAATTTAAATTTTGCTCATATGGGAGGCGTTGCGCCATTAACTTTTTTATTGAAATAAAATTTTGAACAATCTTTTTATATGTGTGCCAAATCTCATTAATTTGCGGTCAATATTGGATGAGATATGATGAATTGGATTTTTTCATGATTTTTCTATTTAAAAATACTTTTCTATGATGGCCACGCTGAATATGCACCCTAAATAAAAGTTTAATAGCCCAAGTTATACCTCTTAATATTAAAGACACGTGATATAAATTCAATGTGATTCGATTAACCGGCCTTCGTGAAAATGATATTTTAAAAATTTGTTTGTTTGAGGGCCACCCTAAATATGTACTTAATCGAAATAAAAACTTTCCTATATCTTAAGTTAGAACAAATTCAGACATTAATATACAAATTGGTTGAGTAGTTCCAGAGTTTATCCCGAACAAACACAGTGACACGAGATTTTTATATATTATATACATACATATGTATGTATATATAAATGTTGATAAAGATGTATGTATTTCTTCATACTTTCTGAACTTCGAACATCAGTCAATCAGCCTACAAGACGCGCTTGGCTTTAGAAAAAACATTTTTAAGTCGAACGATGAAAATCTCCTTCATTTATTCCATTCACCTCACCTCATTCGAAAATACAACAACTGCAGGCGCCACAAAACGTCAACTACTTAAACGCGTTCAAAAATAAAAAAACCTCCAGTAAAAGGTTGTAAGAAAGGGACTAAATTTTATTAACTCTTTTATTCAGCAGTCTAAGTAAGTCAACTAAAGTACACAGCCGGAAGCATGAATATACCAGCTTTGTATTATTTAAACCGCCTTCAACGTCTGCTATTCCCCCCTTAAGCTCTGCATCGTTTTGTTTTTGTTTCTTTAAACTCTTGGCTAACTGCGCCCTCATATGTTAGCCGCTGCTGCTATGCTGCCAGCAGCGTTGCTTTGTTTCATTGTTTATTTATTTATTGCGAACGTGCTGCTGCAGCTGCACTTTGACTTTGGCCAAGCATAACAAACAGCAACAACAACAAAATCAACCATCAGTAAAGCACGAACATGTGCGCTATGGGAGAAAAAAAGCAATGCAATTGTTTTGCTCTTGGCCATAAGCTTCAATTTATATCCACGTTCGTATGCTTGTATGAGAGGGCGTTATATGTCGTTGATGGCGTTTGGTACCCAGATGTAAAAGAAAATTTTCTTGGCAATTTCTCAAAATGATTTAAGCGGAAATTCGCTTGAGTTTGCAGCATTTGCAGCAATTGTTATTGTTGTTGATGCTATTATCGTTTTTGTTGTACGCTTAAAGGATTCACACAACGGATGAGCAAATTGGCTCCTTACCGGCATTTGCAGGATGTCTGGGCAAAAGAATAAAAGAATTACTGGCGGCGTTGTTGGCACAAATCTTTTGTTTTTTCTCATGGGTAACAACGAGTGAAGATTTTTGATTCATTTTTTTATTTTCTTCTTAGAATATGAAGCTTTTAAGAGAAAAAAAAGAAGAAAAATACCTACAAGTTGTTGTCCTACGATTAGCTAGATAAGTTGGTAAGCCTTGAGATGTTAGAGTTTAGCTGATACGCCAACTATGATTGCTAATTTGAAAATGGTTTTCATTACATTTTTTCGTTACGGAATGAATCTTTATATTAATAGCTGCTGGTTAAACCACTTAAGTTTATTGAACTTTTTTTTTTCTAAAAGTCTTAAAATTTAAATGTGGCATATCTACAATATTTCATTTTTAAAATCTAATATGATGGGATGATGCAGCATAAAAGATTACCCTCAGAGAGAATCATGCTCATAAAGTTATTGAAGTTATGTATCTTAAAAGTAAAGTCTATGATAATAAGACAGAAACAATTCAAAAGTAAAAGTAGAGCAGTAATTATGCAAGGATGTCATTAAAAGCTTAGATAAACGGATCGGTGCATTCCACCGAAGCCGTCGTGAGTATTTGGCCAATATTTCCTTTCATGCATAATTGCTATCTATCAATAAGCGTTATTCAAGACAGAAATCTAAATCATTTCAATTCATTAATTTTTATTTGTCATTTTTATGGTGAAACCCTGACTGGCCCACCGTGCTCATCTTTTAAGAATCACATAAACCTTTTAGCCCCGCTAGAAACTTTTGATAAAATTATAATGATCAGGCCGTAAAGTACACTTTGCACCATTTTTGACTGCAAGCTATCTTGGAGCAGAAATATCGAAGGTAGAATCAAAAAGAAGGTCAAAAAGTTAAAGTTAAGTTAATGCAAAAAATATTGCTTTCACTCGGTTTCGGGCTTATTTGGTGACCGACAGTAAAATGATTATGAAGCAAAAACTAAACCAATCAAGATGGAACATTAAAACAAATTGTGTACTTGCACCATTTGCATTTTCATATGATGAATACGAAAACTTCTACGAGTGCGGTTAATGAATAATTTAGAATACATTCATGCAATTTGTTGCACTTAATTATTGTCTTAATTGAAGAATGCATCGAAAATTAACATAAATATTTTAAATGGTTTTCGAAAAGACAACGCACATTTGCGCCTAAATTACAATTTTAATTGAAATGGCATAAGTAATGAATGAAAAAGGCTTTCAAGTACTAATTGAATTGTTACGGAGAAACTTTACAAATACTAAATTGAATTAAAGCTTAAGTTCAACTTATGTAAAATATGTAAATAAACTCACATACTACATAGGCATACACATACACCTCTGAACACACAGATAATTAATATGGTCAACATTTAATTAAAATGTACTTTCTCAATTATAAAGCTTTGTAGGATATTTCTTTGGCGTCTACCCCACTAAACAACAGCCACCTATTTCTACAGCCGTATCACGATCAACATTCTTTACAAATTGCACTACAACTTTTTGCATTTTCCATTTAAATTATTTTGCCAAAGCACTCTGAAAATGTACTTGTATTGGTAAACCAATGCAATGACACTGACAGCATACAGACAAGACAAGAGCATTAAAGGCAGAGTGTTTATATTTGCTATCACAGACTGACTTGGCACAGTAGTGATGGCATTTAAATTTTACGCAAATGTAGTGAGTGTAAATGTACTAAATAGAGGTGGAAAGTACTGAACTTAAAGTAGGGTCAGAATTTACCATAAATTTTTATATTTTAATGAAATTTATTATTTAGATAGTGGTATGTGCTAGAAATTAAAATGTGAGCATCAGCATCCTCGAAAACGGGGGTGGTGGTGGTCTGGTTGCTGCTCTAAATATTTGTTTTTTTCAAAGTTTTTTCCGACTCACAGAATCCACTATAAGCCCGCTGTGCAAAGTTACAAATATATAAATAAAAATTACATCAAAAGCGATCCATTATTTTTCTCAACGGAATATTGTACCTTAATATTTTTAACATTTATATAATAATTTTTTTCGTTTTTCGATCGGACAGGGAAGGATGTTTTTCATTAAAATTTAATAAATAAACATGTTTTAAACATTGAAAAATACATTATTTAAAATTGAGAAAAATCTCACTTTTACTCTATTTTACTTAATAAAATTTGAATACCGTCAAATTTATAAAAATCGTCCCATCCCTTAAAAAGTTATAAGCTTTTGAAAAAATTTTGTGCCAGAATTTCAATTGCCTATATTATAGGCCCTATAACAACAACAAAAAAAAATTTTAATAAAAAAAAATCATATCACTTTTTAATTTCTAACACATAACATACATATCTAAATAACAAAATTTCATTAAAAATAAAAATTTTTTTTTAAAAGTGGCCCTGTTGGTAAATTCTGACCCAGGAAGAATGAAATCACAAATGATCTCCTCGGACGCAAGAATTGGCCGATTTTGGTAAAAACGGTTGCACCAATTAGCTTACATAGTGACAATTTTTAAAAAAAACTTTCCACCAATTAATGGAGAAATTGCTACGGCTCTGGTGTTGCTAACAATCCATTTTCGTTCCCTATCGATTGTTAGAAAAAATTTCTTAAGGAAAAAATTAATACAAGACGTTTTGTGTTTCGAAGTCGCTCTTAGTGGTATTCATAATCTTTAGTAATTGGTAAAAAAAATATTTCTTAAAAAAACTGTACAGAAGATCCCTTTACAGGTCCGGGACGGTCGGTATATAATTTTAGATATTTTCCTATCGCTTTGTGCAAAAGTTATTCTCTTCTAAAAATGGCTCAAAATGGCTTTTAATATTTTCATTTTAAATTGAATATCCCAAAATCTTCTTGTGCTAGAAAGATTTTGGTTAGCATGGAATATTGTGTTAATTCAGCTGTTTTTTGAAATAAAAAAAAAATGCTGCAAAATATTTTTTACACCTTTGTTATCATAGTCAAATATCTTTTTTAATAAAATCTAAATAATTCTGGATTAGGATCTTTTAGTCTGCATCAAGAAAATAAATGGGAAATGTAATTCTGATCGAATTATTGTTGTAAAATTTTACTATGTTTTATAGTACCGGCGCAAGCGAAGTGATTTTCTGTTGCATTGTGCTCAGGTTCAAAGTAAAAGAAAATTAACTTGAAAATATTTATCACAGAAATATAACAGAAGTATGGTAAAGTTATTCAAAATACACTGGAAATGCTTTGAATGAAGATACTAAAGATCTATCCTTTGTACTTTAATACTTTCCTTTGAAAATTTAAATAGTACAGTTGTACAGTAAGTATCGTTAATGTGGCACTCTCGTATTGAATTCGTTTTGTTTGCTAAGGAATCTCAAAAGCCAGCAGCATCACCATGATAAATTGATATGCTCTTCTACACATTTTCGCACATACTGTCCATGCTCCCAAGAAAGGTTGAATGCGTCACAGTCTGTATATTTTAGGGTTTCGGCACATCTGTATGATTGCACACTTTATTGAAATTAAAATAAAATTTGAAAATTCATCTGTTGCGGTTGGTTAAAGTTATTCCTCCGCATCGGAGAATAGGAAATTGAAAAGTGAAAATATGAATAAATATCTTAAACAAAAATGTGAAAATTAAATACAGTGCACTTTTTCAGGCACCAAAACTTTCACATGCAAAAGTTTTGCAAACAAATTCTATGGCTTTTTGGTTCAGTTGTTGACATGCCTTTTATAAAATGTTAAAAGTAGACCAAAAATTCTAATCGAATAGATTAAAAGGACAATGGTAAAATTGTAGCCTAAGGTATTTTATAACCTTACACAATAATATGTTCCTCTTCTGATTTTTCACCCACTGGGAAGAAAGTCTTGTTGGAATATGAGATATGTTCATTAAAAATGGAAAAGACATTCTAAAACATTTTTTATGTATAAAAATTTTAGAAAGGTACCAAATAGCACAGTCTGTTTTACCATAAAAGGTTCCTTTCTTGCTTCAAAACAATTATTTTCTTATATATTAAATTTTTTGTAAGTGGTTTATATTTCTTTGCATTATGCAGTCAAAACGAGTTTCTATAAATGAGGTACTAAAAATGAATTCCGTTTTCAAATTGTGATAACTTTTTTCAGGAAGTTCAAGCGAACTAAAGTTTGTGACAACAGTTTTCGTTTTATTTAAGAAAGCTAAGTATCGTGAAAAAATCTTTATCCACGACTACTTATTTAATGGTTCTGCAGTCTTCTTTGGAGTAGCTGACAATAGATCCAACTTATGCGATAGTCTATGGAATAGCATCATACCAACTTATAATAAATTTTATTTTATTAGTTAAGCTTTCAATGGAATTGGATATAATACGAGTTATCACTGAGGCCTTATTATAACTATAAGGCTTCAGAATATTAAGCCACAAGATGAAAATAAAATAATTTTCTTCTTTGAGATTTAAAAAGATATGCACTTGCTGTATGTATGTAGTATGTATATGTACAAGATATGTGCAACAAGAATTTAATAAAATTTCAAGTTTATTATAAGATTTCTTTCTTTTAAATGCAATTTTCAAAAACCTTTCTAAAGAAGCGACACAGTTGGGCCAAAATAAAAAATAATAATAATAGCAAATTGTCAACATTTGACAATTTTCCACTTGAATTGCAATAAAAAGTTGACGAAAATGTAATTTATTTCACTGCCGCATATTCAATAAGAAGTAAATATTTGCTACAGACCTTTGTGCTGTTTTCTACTACCAACTTCCACTTTTCCCCACTGAACAAATGTGTTTACATGAATGAGTGCGCGATAAAACGAAGGACAACAGCAAGTATCCTTAGCAGTGACAAAGATGAAAAGCCTTTTCTTTTTGTTGGCAAACTAAAGTGCCATTTAAGGTAACATGTAATCTTTATGGTTAGTTAAATGTTTATTGTGTTCGAATTACATGCAAGGTAGTCGTCAATTTTGGAGTTTTTACAAATTTTTTTTCAATTTGTTTTTGGTGAAATTATGATGTCATAGTTAATACCCTGCAGGCATTTCGTAAAGTGCATTTCATTTGTGGCTTGTAAATTGTGTTAAAAATTTTGATAAGTTCTATTGCTAAAAATTGGCATCAATCAGTTATAAAAAAGGAGGCGTCACATTTTCAAGTATGTATATAATAATATTTTGTGATTTTATTGAAAGCGAAAATCGTATAATACAGACTTAAAAATTTACTTACTTCAGGCGTATTTACATACGATAAAAGTTTTCGATAAAATTTCGAAATTTAAATTAAAATATGTATTCGCAACTTAAATCAATTAACCAAATAAATTGGTCTTGGCTATTGTTTCAAAAACTTTTTTTTAAGTACAATATCATGTATTTTATAAATGAATAGCTAGGGTAGTATCAGACAAATAGCAATTATCTTTGCAAATGAAACTCTAGAAATACCCATGTGCTAATATTATAGCCTTTGCTGGGCATGAAGTCAATATACCGCCACATTTATTAAATTCAGTTCTGGTTAGCATGGTGGTGGTTCCTCCATGGATCGATATGTTCAGTAGTGAGTTTTGCGCTGCTCAATCCAAATGTAAAGCCAGAATTTTTCTATAATGTTAAAAGATATGAGAATAATTTATAACAAAACTTCTGCATTTGGTTCTACTGGCGACTAATAATGAAGGAAATTCGTCAGCTCATTCTACTATTCATATTTTCTGTCTTATAAACTTCATCATAAAATACATTCTGCTGATGTTAAATTGAACTTCATTCTCAATTTCTGTGGTTGTAGAAACAATATCGAATTAGTACTAAAAGACAAGCGTAAGTTCAACATTTTTAAAGCTAAGCACTTTGGGATGACATTAAAATTTGAACTCCAATAGACGTTTAGTAGAGATGGAATTATTGATCCACGAGCAGTTTTTGGTAGACGAAATCAAATCCATTATGGATCTAATGGTGATAGTGAATAAACTTCTCAAATACTATTACGCTTAGCAGTATTAGGAACAAAAGTGGAATGAAAATTTAATTAAAAAATTTCTCTTCATAGATCTGCCGATCCCAAAATTAAGCAGTTTAAACCTCACAATGTTTTATCCATTTCGCGTTATATTGTTGCTGCTTAGAATGCAGTAAGCACTCTTGAAAACTGCAAAAAAAAATCCAACTCACTTCAGTTAGTCAACCCATAAAATATTCTTTGAAATGCCCTTCCTACTGCCATGCTGCTGCTGAATTTCAAGTACATAAAAACCATTGTAAAAATGTGCTTACTTCGTCAGCAAAGTAAGTGGAGCTCTTGGTATTTAGTGCAGCCCATATTGGCTTTATGGTGGCGCTGGCCCTTTAAAGTTTGCAAGAATGCACCTGCAAGTAGTCGAGCGCACAATGTGCTGCTACTGTGATGCTCGAGTGCTTGGAAAAAAAACTGTTGAAGTTAATGTTACGTTAAGCCATAACTCATTTTTTTCTTTTCTTTTTTTTTCAATATTAAACTTCAGTAACAACTTCCTACAGCTGGTGTAAACATTTTTGTAAATTTAAAAGTCAAAACATTTGATACACATTTGCAGAAAGTTAATTTTTCTTTTATGAAGTAAGCAATCTATCTAAAATGAATAAAATGTTAGGTGTTGACAGATATTTTATTTTTTACGAATTAGATAATTGATGCGTTTTCATACCTTTTAAAATCATTAAAACTTTTTTTCAGTATCAATAAAATGTGAACTTTTCCACGGAAATACGATGCTTTGTTTGATAAAAAAAAATACGTACGCTTAATATTTTTCACCACCAGACTGAAAGCAGTGGATTTAAGTTGTAATAGTACTGACAAGTAGAGCACAAAATCTACTTCAATAATGCTCACTAAAAAGCATTTATTTTTCCATACTTTAAGCGGATAATAAATTTCAAATTTGTAATTTTTGTGTAAAAAGTTTTCATTCCCTACACATCGATGCCTTTACCACCAAGCTTAGTGAAAGCGACCAGTGTTGCCGAATGGAACCTCGTGTGTCGTTGAAGACATGTTCGTCTCTGATGCTATTTAATACACTTGCTACATTTTCAAATATGGCTCATTATATTGTAACTAAAGATATGGAAAAAAATTGGCGAAAATTTGCTTTGTTGATTGAGCTATTTAATATTTTTATGCACTGCACTACAAAAACTTAGATTTTTATCAAATTTAAAGATTACCGCTGTTTCCAATCTTTTTATTTTTGTACTTTTTGATGAACGTTTTTAAAATTGGTTATAATAATAACAAAGTCGGCATCAGGAAAAACCTAACGATGTGCGCACCGGCATTTTGCTAAGGCGAGCGTACAGCCGTACTATGCTTGGTAAATTTAACTGGTGCTAAAGGTTTCAGCTGTATATACAATAATTTTCAAATTTTAGCAAAGTCGGATTAACAGCAAGCAAAATTTTGTTTCAGTTTAGTATAGCATTTCTTGCTTACATTTCGCTTTAGGGGCAAATATTTACTCTCCGCAATTGCTTTGGGGACCATTCTTCTCTACATGACACGCTAGACAATTCTATCATAGCATTTTTTTGGCTTCGGAAAGCGAATATCTTATATGATCTTTTCAATAATTTACGAGACTACACCCTTTTTTGCAACCGATTGATAATATCGGCTGCAATCTTTAACATCTTTATTTTTTTAGGATTTTCCAAAATATTTCGTACAGTGAAAAGGATCACATTTGTTAAGCCACAGTAAAATAGACTCCATCGATAAAAATATATTCGAATTTTATTACCAGTTTTTTGGAGCTTTCCGAATTTTTCAAGAACAAATATTTGCAATAGACAAGCGCAAACAGATAAAATAATTGCGAACCTTAGAGGGTAACTATGTGCTAGGTTCTAATGACATCCTTTTCCAGTTCAAGATGTCATGTTTTGTTTCTGAAATCATGTTTGATGTTTTGATGATATTTTATTCGATACAAAGATTTTTTTTTTCAATTAATATTAAAAATTGTTGTACTTACAGTTCTCGAAATTTTTGGATGGCTATTTAAACTCAAACTTACTGAAAAAAAGAAAATCAATTTTCAATTGAGTTTTTAAAAATGTTGATAATTTTTATTTTTCTAATTTCACTAACAATAAAGGATGTTGTTGCTTACACGTACATATATTAACAATTGATCTTAAATTTTAATGCATTTAGTTTTGAACTTTATGAGCTCATCAAGTCTATGTTTCATTTCTTAAATAACATTTTAAATATACTGAAAGTATACAAGAATGCTTAGCTATTATACGGGTACTTTAAGGGTGTGTTGAATTTTAACTGTGTAACGGTGTTGTATTATCCTGTCACATACAGGTAAGCGTGTCTACTTACTTAAATCTAGAACCAAGCGGTGCCTAGTATTTCAATATTAAATTGAATCGTATCTTGCTGTGTGATAAATTAAAATGATCAATTATATACATAAGCACACTAATATAACACGTGTTACTCGTCGGGAACTATACATATATTAAAAAATATTTAATGTATTGGCAAATCCTAATCCAAATGTACCTTCTTAAAAATGTATAATTTAACAGAACAGTTTAAAATTATAAATTGGAAGTAATAAGTCTTGTGGTTTAAAGTGTAATGTGTTCCGAGTATATTAAGTTTCTTCAAAGTGTTGTAGAAACACATTTTTTTTTTAGCTATTTACTAATCTTAACTGGTATCTAAATGGATTTTTCTTACGTTATTTCTAATCACAAGCAGACATTTGATTTATTGCAAAAGTTAATATTCTTAGGTGCAGTATCCCTTTACTATCTGCTTACATTGCATAGTAGTGAACTTCTTAACAAATAATTTTGTACGTAGTATGCTGCCAGTAGACAAATCATAAGATACGGCAACTGCTGACGTGTTGCTTGTTCATGTTGCATAGCCGCTGGATGTTCATTTTTGATGACGTGTACAAGTACGCTGTCCGAATCTACAAGCAAATACATTGATGATTTTAGTTTTAATGCAGCGATAGAATTTTTTTTTGGTAAAAAGTTATATAAGATTAAAGCGTAATTATACGAAAAACAACCTATTTGTCAATTGTCAAATGTTACACATGAGCTGTAATGTACGTTAATGAACAACACAAAAAAATGCTACTTGCCTACAGTTTTTTGAAATTACGGTAGCTTTGTGATTCATATATTCAAAGTTTCCTGTATTTTTTTTTAATAAATTTGGTCAAGGCGAACTACCTTTGAATCGCTGGTGCTGCTGCGTTGTGTTCTTGCCTATGAAGGACGCGTTGCCTTGTCTAAAAATTTACTTTATTGTCATCAAAATATTCCCTTTATTCCCTGATATACAAAGATTTTCATTTAATATACCAGCACAAGCGATTCGCTCAAATTTTGATAACACAATAAGAGGTAAATTATAATTAATCATAATAACGAAAAAGTGGATTTTCCAAAAATTTAATGTAGAATTCTTAATTTCTAAAATTTGAATCCAATTCATATAAAAAACTATAAGTATTTTTTTACCCAATGTAAACGTTTATTTAAAAAAAATTTTCCCTTAACACAAAATATTTTGACATGATTTTTTATTAATCTTGTGAAAGTTTTTGGTAACATTTCGTTAAAGTATTTCTTTACAATTCCTCTATTAGCTCACTTAAAAGTTGTAGTTTTATGTAAGTATTTCCTTTAATTTTTTTGTAGTGCCGCACATTGGTCCCAAATAGAGATTTTTGGTTCAAAAATTACAAGAAAGTACATATCTTGTCGAAAATAAACAATTTCTTTATGTCAAAGCCAAAATAAATGCCAATAAATCAACGGAGATTGAATAAAAAAAATGCGCATTGTGTTAATTATTTTAAATCAAATAAAAATAAAAATAACGATTTGTATGGTCTTTCCCAATTCCTCCACCAAAAATGCTCGATTTAGGACCACTGTGTGCTGTAACCATAAGATGTGGGTGGAATACAGAACGGGATGTGCTCAAAATATTGGATTCGATTTCCGTATAAATAATATATTGAATTTTTTTTTTGTGCGATCTAATTAAAAACGATATAATTTTTTCTAAATAAGGTTAAAAAACAAACTTCGGCTACTTGAAAGGCGATTACACAGCTGAAAGAGACCACAACTTTTAAAATACCATATCGAATGGGAAAAATCTTACGAAAATCATTTTTGATGTATTTTTCTGGTATGTATCGGTCTGCAAATGCCAAGTTTTTCAACGTTTCGATGTTAGTTTTTCGCCATACTTATTGGAACAATACAATAAGTAAAGCAAAAGATGACATCATTTTACACTTTTACCTAAATTTGAAAAAAAAGAGATTTTATTCATCAATGGATAGTATCAAAACTCACAAAAAATATTATACCCAACAACACTGACTTGGAATATTTTATTTGAAAAGTTGATCAATTTAAGTTTAATGAAAACTAGCTTTCTTTTCCATAAACTTTTTTTTAATGTTCGTATTTGTTCTGTATGTTTTACTTAAAGTTATTATTAATTTAAAACTTAATTCAGAAAAATCTTACAAAAATCTATCGAGCTATAAATCAAAATATATTAGCTTTTGTCAATTTTTATTTAATCAATGAAGCTGTCCTTCCATTAAGGATGTTAAACAGTCTACACACTCATTACAAATTTGTTAAATTCACTTGTTTTTTATATTTACTGCTTCGCTCTGTTTAGTATATAAGAAAACGTTTAGTCAGAGTTCTTACATATTTCACTCGAAAATATTTAAGACTTTTCAATAGTTCCAGTTAAATTCTTTCGTTGAAATTCCTGCCATCGATGCATATGATTTTAATTTTACTTTTTTTTTATCTCCAAATATTCTTCATAGCGATGGCATTTTATCGAACGCATATTAAAATTCAATCCTCATTCATTTCATATTTTCCGCATCAAATACAGCTTTCGATAACTGCGGATTGGAATCTCTTACCTGTTTGGTTGGGCGCACATTAGCATTTCCCACCTTCACTATAGTATTCCTTGTGTCGACGTTTCGTCACAACTTCCACTTTGGTGTCAGCATAATACCATGACGCGTGTCTAGGATTTTATTGACATTCCTAAACAGCTTAGTGAAATTATTCTTTTATACCTTTTTTGCACGAAAAATGTGAAAAAACAGGCTAGATTTTTCTTCTACAGCTCAATCGAATCAATTTGCTTTTATTATATTACACATTTCATTTTATCGCATTTTGCGCAATTTTTAGAAATTTTTACCAAATTTCAATTCATTTGGTATATTCACCTCAATGAGCAGTTGCAATGAGCAAAAATTGTGATTTATTTTGTCATAATTTTTTCACTTTAATTCAAAATCGATATAAGTATGTTTGTATTTAGATTTTGGTAAATACAAATTTTATATAAAAAAAATAAATGAAAAACTTGTCTTCTTATACATAAATTAAATTTCAAAAGAAAGTTTTTATCTTTTACCTGAATATTTAATTAAAAATTACAAAACTTTCAGAGTGGAAATGATTCAAGAGACTTTAAAACTAATTGCATACGCATAGACCAATAATTTTTAATATAAATTCATAATAAAGTTAAGGCCAAAGTTGATGCAAAAGTTTGCTCAAGAACTTTCATCGGCACGAAACAACACTTCAAGTACATCAAAGATACTACAGCATCGTTATATTTGATATAATCGATCTCTTGAGGTGCTGAAAATAAAAAACCAAAAATAAGTAAAATAAAATTGAAAGCTACATTGCAAAATTGCATCAGCTTGCTGGTCGCACAGTAGGGCGAAAATTGGCCGCGTACAAATTGATTTTGGTAGTTTTATTTTGAACGGTTTTTTTTTTTTTTTTTAAGGAAAGGACGAAGTCCTTACGTTGATTTCAGCACAAGAACCCTTGTTTTAAAATTTTTTAAAATCTCTCTCCTTTGCAAATATTAATAATTTAAGTGTACGAAACATTTTTTTAAAAATCTCTCCCCGTCTGTACGTCTTAGTGTTGTTTCGTACTGTCGTCAAGATAACAGCAAAGATATTAAAATTCAGAATCTGTTTAAATCTGTAAATTGGCTGATTAATGTAGTTTAAATAATATTTCAGAAAAACAGCAATTGCTAAATGGTTAGAACACAAATAAATTTATATTGCTAAAATCAACATATTTCTTATAAAAAATCATACGGAAATGATTTAAATAGCAAGGACAATAATAAAGTCATAGTCAAATAGTAAATAATTAAAGAATTGCTAAACTTTTCTTAGTCTGATTAAAAAAAATAGCAAATCAATCTAAAGTTTGGCTCTCAATTTAATTTGTCCACAGTAATTTTTTTTGTTGCTGCCAGCAACTTTGCTGTCATCTTACAAGCACACGCACACACCCACTGGAACAAAATTTTAAAACTAAAAAAACACGTTAAGTGGGAAAAGAAAACTTACTACTAAAACGAAATTATATTACTCAACAAACTTAAATTAAAATCATTCCTAAATCAACATTTACATTGCAGCAGCAGCAGCAACAGCCTCATATGGCAGCAGCTACAAAAATGAAGTAAAACTTGCCATATGAGGCTGGCGAAGGATAAACTGGCATGCAAAGCAGACCATGCACACTGAACACACGTTGCACACATGCAACTCTTACACTTTGAGCCAATGGTGTTTCTGTTTGCGTTAATGTGCGTGTGTGTGTGTGTGTGTGCAGAGTACTGCTAAGGAACTTAAGCCTGAGATAAACTAATGTACACAAACGTATAAGTACAAGCAACAACGCATACACACACAACCGTTTTATGTATGTATTTATAATTAAACACATCACAGGAAACTTGCTGAATGCTTTTTAGCATCCTTTGAGTTGAAGTGTCTGTATGTTTGTGCATTAAATTGGTAATTGTCTTGTAATTATGGTCCTTTTAACTGCGTAGCAAGAGGTGGCTTTCATTGGTACAAAAGAGGATAAGTTTAAGATTATATACACCTTCGTTGTTATTGCTAAACCTAGTAATGAGGTTATCTTTTCTACGGTTTAAAATTAAATAATCTACACTGCCTTAAAGTGCGCGTAAAAGTACAATTCACCTGCATCTTGTCTCGTTATAATTCAAACTATTCCTAGTATTTGTGTGCAATTTGGTTGCATTGCCTGAAGTAACTCTGTCAGTGTAGTCTTTTAGAATTCCTGCATGTATGGAGGTGCCACGTCTTCTTGTCGGGAGCTTATCCAGATCATTTTTAATGTTTGATTGAAATTTGCTTCCTCTACCTTTAATAATTCGCCCAGTACAGCGTTTTAAAGTTTTGGTTCCTATAGGGGTACCACGCATACTTATAGTTCTTAGTCAGAGATTTTTCTCATACTTTTATGACTATTTCTCTTGAACAGCGAACATCACTTCGTGACTGATTTCTTTATTCGGGAACATAACAAGCAAATTATTTAGAACATTGCTATAGCGTTAGTGTTTATTGAACTGAAAACTGATCAGTTAATCAATCACAACAACTATAGATACTAAAGTGATGTACTTTCACTCTTAAGAAAGTAACTTACAATAAATAAAATTAACGAAAAACGTGAAAGATTCGCCGAACAGGCTGAGAAAATCTGCTCAACCACTTCTTGAAATGAACAATTAAAAACATTAGCAGTTGCAAGTGAAGCCTTATCATTCAAATCTTTATAAATGGGGCGATATATACAAGTTTAAAAAATAGTTTGTTTCAGATCAGAATAATATAAGATATTTAAATTTGCTTATGAAATATTTTGTTATTAATAGTCTATTTGGATTTCATTTAATTCATTTTGTCCCCGAATTCCATATATTTAATGGGATTACTGATGGTGAGCACAAGAATTGAATGTTAAAAATTCAAAATTGCCAATTTTCCAAGAAGAAGTATTTGTAAGATAAGATAAAACTAACGTAATAAATTTTGAAAAACATAAAAAATTTAAGTGGTCAGCAAAATAAATTTTTCAAAACTGTGTTAATTTCTGAACTTCATTTGTATTTCAAGCAAATTAAAGAAAACATTTTATGCTTAAAGGCTGATTGCACTCGTATCAAACGTGCTCTAAATCAACACAAAATGTTAAGCCACACGAATTCAAATAAAGCAATCGAAAGTACACAATCACAAAATAAATACAAGTGCAACCCTTTGAACTGCAGCTGCAATTAATCTTGTCAGTCAGTCATTCATTCAGTCAATCAGTAAATGAAAATTTCAAATGTTTATTTATCATTGTGGCAATGACATGATGAACGTGCTCTTGCTGCTGCTTTCATTGCTTTCACCAAAAATATGAACTGCATTTTTCAGAGGAGGGCGACGAATGTATGGAGCAAAACTTGTTAATTTGCTCGCTGGTTTTTGTTTGCAATTTTGACATTTAAAACATTTTCGTTCTGCTAACATAGGCTGGTTAGCTGAACTAGAACACTGTTTGTTTTTGATCCTTATATATAACCGATTTGTAAAATAAAAACCAAAACTACAATTAGTTGGCACTTTGTTGTGATTTAGATTTAAGTTTTTTTCTTTATTTTTATGCATACAAATTGTTTTGTTTTGTTTTGATAAATTTAACTCAACATTACCCGTTATGTATGCTAAGGTTTCTTTTTTGTTTGTTAATATTGAGAGTAGGCCAATGGAGTGGCGAATAAGCAAGGCTCAGTAAAAAATAATATAAAAAGTTATTGAAATTATATAATTATATAAATAAACAATTGTTGTATTGGATAGATACTCGGGAGCACAACGTGTTTAAATTACCGAAGCGAATAAACTAAAATGGGCGTTCAAAAAATAAGCAATGCATATCGCGAATAACGTTATTTTTTTTATGTTAATAATCGATCAATCGAGCATGTAATTTTGAACGTGGTGCACAACTTCCAAAATATTGGATCGGTAGAGATGGAAAATCATCAGTTCACATTCGTACCGGCCGCTAAGCTAAAAACATTGCTTGCACATACTTGAAAGTTTGACCGAGATTCCAATTCGTTATTGTGCGCAGGAATTATACCTCTCAATAATCACATAATGTCAAATTATAGCAAAAGGTTTCAGTATACGCGCTTACGAAATTCAGTTAAAGTAGAAGTTGAAGGCTTTCAGATCATTTCATTGCCGTACCGTGCCAATTGTCCATTTTTATCTCAGCGAATACCTTAATGAACAAAATTATAGCATTTGGGCCGATGAAAACCACAGAAAGACTTTCGAAAAATCGTTGTATTCTCAAGGAGTCAATGTTTGCTTGGTAATGCTGCATGATAGCTAACTTTAATTGCCCAAATTTTATAGCCTGGATGTGAACGATTTGTGAATCAGACGAAACGGTGCCACATGCCACACATCCAATGCAGTTGTAACTTTATTTCACGAGAAGTTTTCAGAACGCTTAAGCTCACGAAACAGCAACGTCAATATACCACGAAGATGGTGAATTTTGAACCCTTGGACTTATTTCTTAGGAACTAACTCAAACATTAGGCTAATAAGCCAATGAGAACTTAAAAAAACAAAATAAAAGATATCCAAGAAAAAATGAAAAAAAAAATCTGCGGATTCTCGGAGATCCTGAAGAAAAGTTACAGTTAACAATGAACTCATTGACCAAATATTTACTTATAGTTTAAGGCCGTTGTATTAGAAAAAATTAAGAAAATGGCATGGAATGAACTAAACAATATGTAATTACTCGTACCTAGGGCCTTCTTCCCTTCATCCAATAATTCAAATGGTCATCTCTAATTAGAATTGTAGCCAGCAAATCAATACAAATACAAAGTGATTGTAAAAAAATTTTAGCGTATAGGTATGTCACGTACACTAAAATGTAAAAACAACAACAAAAGCCAACAGCCAACAGAGTTAATTGCTGTTTGAGTATGCTGCACTAAACGCTAAATAAACACCTACTCGGCAAAAGTATGCACTAATTGTGCGCCATTTCAACAGATTCGCAATTACAGTAAATGTTATTTGTTGTTTTTGTTGTTATTTATATAATGGCCATTTCAGCCATTTGTATATGGAAAGTGATACGAAATTGTAATAAAATAGAGATTGGTAAAATAAAAGGCAAACAAATATTTATTTTTAACAAATTACGTTTTTTCATTGGTAAATTGGTAAAACTTTGTGCAAATCCGCACATGCTTACAAACACCTACAAAAACAGTGGCATTTTTTTTTTAAATCAATCAATTTGCAATTTGTTTTTATGGTAAGAAAGAAAAAATACACGCACACACAGACACAAGCGAATTCAAAACTTTGTTTAAGCTGAACAATGTAAAATGCACAAAAACCGAGTTAAGGCAGTGGGGTTGAGGGGCAAGCACTTTTTTATTTTTAAACTTTACCCACATACTGCGGCCACTCTTAATGTGTTTAAGATTGACGCACAAATAAAATATATATTTATAGCTATTTCATTAAATTGAAATTATGACATAATATTTGTTAATAAATCCTTTAAGTGTTTGTAACGAATGCTATCGAATGAAGAACATTGGTGAGAGATTAGGAAAAGTGCGCATAAACTGATAAATTCACATTTTTGTCCAGAGCTCTTTCAAGTTATTCCTAGTATTTGCGAGAAACTTGGTTAAACTAAATCGAATAACTCTCAATAAAGCGTTTTAAATGTTCCATTTTGAATTCGAATAATTTTTTTCCCATGTGTGGTCTGTGTGTAATTGTAATTTCCACAGAAATAAAGACTGATAAACAAACAGTAAGCGCAGTTTAAAAAAAAAAATAAATTTTTAAGTATGTAGAAAAGGATATTCAAAGCTAAATAATAATATAATATTTTCTCCTCGTGTTTATTTTGACTCTTACAGATCAGTGAGAAGTTACTGTTTAGTTTCTACTCTAAACGCTGATACCTCAGAACTTTGTGATGTAAAAAGGTTTAAAGAGCTTTTCACCAGTTTTTTTCTTTCTTACTTATAAACTGTTTTGTAAAAAATCTGTAAATTATTTAAAAAATTAAATTTTGTCCTATACCTGCTTGTACGAGTGTGCATTTATAGAACTTTTGGATTTTTGGACTTACTTGAATTGCTCGGTACACAAGTGTAATTGCCTGAATCTGTTGGTACTACCCGAGCTATCACCAATTTGCTTGTTTTGGTTATACGTTCTGTTAGGACGTTGATGCCACCACGTTGCGAGTAGTTGATCAAATCACCATCCTTATACCAGTAAATGTATGTGGTCGGCGCTGGAGCCTGCTGTGCGATGCACGTTAAGTTGATGTCACTACCACTTTTGAAGAACAACTCAGGGCTTGCGAGAATTTTAGCTTTTGAAACTGAAACACAACAGAATCAAATAGAAAATGCGATTCATACATCGTTATATCGTCATCTAACATCCAAAAAGCCATAACCATAAAAAATTCAAAAGTTTTTGATTGATTATGATGCATTTGATCAAACTTCATGTCCCTACATAATTTTTAAATCAATGTCCAATAATAAAGGTTTTACTAACGGAATTCAAAAGGCCGTAACAACAACTTTTTGAGTTTCATATAGCAAATATACGTAAGACACTATGAAATGAAACGCAATATTTGAATTCTTTAGATAACTAAGTCAGCTTTGAATCTTTTCAATCTTTTACATAAGAAATGCATTACAATATATTTTGCCATCATATCTTCAAGGTCTTTGCTTCTCCTGTATAAAATTAAAGAGTGTGGTTATGGCTTTTTGGATGTTAGGTGACGATATATAGCATGCTATGCAAATATTAAAAAGATTATCAAAATCACTTATCCTTTTGAAAAATTTTACGTTCTAATGGTTTTGCTCTTAAAATGTTATTTTTAACAAGATTTTGGGTTCTTCAATTTATTTTGATTATACAACAATAAAATATTTTAAATCTCAGTTAGCGCACAACTTTAGCGATTGCTTTGCTTTTGAACGATGCCCTTAAAACTTGACATCCACTCTATTATCACCCCTTTTTTTCCACTTGATTTTCTTAAATTTTCTGAAAGTGTAAATTCTAGCTTTTATTTCTCGCTTACACTGGATTTATATATACTTTATTTGATGTTTCTCTCTATCTTGGTTTTTTTCTTGTGGCAAATCTTTGTAATATAATTTGAACAAATCCCCTGACCACAGCAACATTCACCACCAAGATACCGCCAGAGAAACTTTCACTGCAATGCTGTGAAGTAAGAAGAGCAATGGGTCGACATGTAATCAGAATTGGGTGCTGGAAGCGTAAAGTTTTTCACTTTAGAAGAAGAAAAAACGAAGCGAAAGAAAAAAAGTGTTTTTGGTAAACGATTTAACCGCAATGCAGTCTGAAGGGAATGAAGAGAAATGTCGGATACTATTTTACACTTGTACGCTAAACTTAGCTTTACAACGCTTCACCAGCTCAGTTGGCTTAAAGCAGATGATGGCATCGGAGAAAAATTGCATTTTTTTTCCAGAGACTGCAAACGAATGCAACTGCTGCGGTAGTGAAGCCAACAGTAAAGAGCTGATCTTATTTAGATAAAGAATGCAATAAATTTTTGTCAAGAATATTGAAGAGAAAATGAAGAGAAATGCGTAGAAATTCTTTAAATTTTCGATAAGCAAAAGTCTAACAGCGCTTGACCGGAAATATCTACATGGCTTGAAGCAAAAGCATCAGAGGGAAGAAAAGTTTTGTGGACTTCCTTTTTTAAATAGAAAAGTATTACTTACCCACAACTGTGAGTCGATATGCTTGACTTATTTTTGGTTCTGTTGATATTTGACATTCATAAATGCCCGTATCACGTGGCTGCACTGACACAATTCTTAAAACCCATTCGTCTGATTCATCTAAGTGCTGTGCCTGGAAGCGCTGATCGTTAGTGTAGGTCATGACACCTATTGTAAGAATATGCAAATCACGCTTGCGTATCCAGGAAACCTTTGAGAATAAGAGAAATTATGGACTGATAGCAATAATTGTATGCGATATTTTGTACTGCTGATTGAACATACCGCTCTATCGCCCAAATCACGCACCCTGCAATGCAATTTGGCTGTGTGACCCACCGCCGCAATGACAGCTCGTTGCGTTGTATTTTCGAAAAACGGTAGTGCACTCGGTGAAATGCCTGGAGTTGTTGCGTTTTCAAGGTAGGTGGTCTCCGCAGGTTCGGTAGCTGAAAAAAAATTCTTATTTTATTGTATCTTTTTAAATTTTGATCTGGTAAAATTGTGATTAATCTGATTCATAAGCGCAGAAAATGTGCCATTTTACGAACAATGTGTAGAAAATTTCACTTTTGCTGTCAGAAGAGATAGACTGGAGACCTAATATACATGCACCAATATTTATCACAAACGATACGTTTGTTGATTTCGCTCAAATGCGATTTATTTCGAAAAGAGCAAAACAAAAAAAAAATTTTTGCTGATTGAAACATAAAATGTTTTCCATAATCAAATTATTTGTTAAGGTGCCATGCGCTGTGTTCTTTCTGAGCCTCTACAACTTTTTATGATGTGCATTTTTGTGTAATTGTTTCTTTATAAAATTATACTTTGACCAAAACTTAAGAAAAAAATCCGATGTAGTTGCCACGCATACTGGATCAAACTCTTCCATATGTACAAAATTGCTATTATCCTTGTGTTGCTTTGTGTACACATTAAAAGCTGATTTAGTTAAGGCTCTGCTTCAATAAGTAATACGTACCCAAAATTTGGTTTTCAACAATCATTTGCTGAATATTTGATAACATTTATGAACAGCATATCTTTTTTAAAAAAAGTAATATTTAAGAATCACTTGAGTAATTCGAACCAATTCGTATATTTGTGAAGGCTTTGGATGAGGACTTCTTATATACACCATTAGAACAAGTAAATTTCAAAATGAACTTAATTTGCTTGGCACTTTCTCACTTACTAATCTGCCTCATTTCCATTTCATTAGCAACACTTAAATGAAATGGGCCCTCGCAGCTAATAAACACGACAATAGCAACAATAACTACAGCCGGAACAGCAATATTGCATACATACAGCCAAAAAAAAAGCACATATCCTTGCGAAGCATATCAACAATTCTCATTTTCAATTTCTATTGAAAACTCTATGTAAACATGAGCATGCAAAGGACGAAAAAATTATCAAAAAAAAAAAAAAAAAAATAGGAAATGGAGCACTATAGCAACATGAGGAAGGACAAAATCGAAAATTGTCGCCTGTTTTATTTTTGTTTCAGTTAAGCTGACGCCAGGCTGATGTAAATCTGACAAAACTAAAATTAAGGCAAAAACAACTATGCAGTAAAAAGATAAACAAAAACGAGAAAGGACAATGGCGGCGACAAAAATGATACTCAAAAAAATAATAGAAAGAAGAAGGATACGGAAAAGACAATCAATTTTATAAATGAAAGCTGTAGGGTAGAATAAGTGTGACCAGCAAAGATTTTAATTCTCTGTCTTCTGTTTTAGGTAATGATTTTGTGGAAAAGATGGGCTAAACATGGTCTAATGATTGCCAACTGAAGTTATTCTGGAAGTTGATTTAAATGAAATCTTGCCAAAAATTTTATAAAACAAATGGCACATGAACATGTCAAAAAATTGGCCAAATAATTTGCAAGAAAACTGATTAGAATTAATTTTGATTCTCGAATCGCTGCAAGAATGGCAAGAAAATGACCCATTACTGAAATGAAGAGTGATGCAAGATAAGGGCAATGGGTTAAAAGTGTTCGGTAAATGGAAAATCAGGGTATATTTAATGAAAAATTTCAGAAAGCTTTGGTTCCGCGAATTTCGAAACTTTGGAGTAATTTTGAATATAAATTGTGTTGCTCATGCCGTTTCTGAAAAAAACGTAGAAGTAACCATATACTGACACCTTCATAATCAAAGCATTTATAATCCCGGCTCTTAACCGATTTTTTTATTTTTATTTCTGAAAGAATCGTTACCTTTGGCGTATATAAAGCCATTTATTTAAACGAAACATTTGTATAGTTGAAAATGAAATTAAAGTTTTACGTGGCAACCCTACCACTGCGACCAAATTATTCCTTAGTGCAATTCACAATAGTGACTCTATTTAAATTTTATTTTCTTAACGATATTTCTTGCTGGAGTTTTTCTCTTTTGCTTTGTTTTCTTATTTATTTTTATAAACTGAAGTATGCGCGTGGTTTTGTTTGTATCCGTAATTGTTCTATTTTCTTAGATTTTCTTAAATCGCTAGCATTTCTGCGGTTGTTTATAAAGATTTGCATAAGCATTTCAAATGCTTCTCCGCTTTCATTTCAGCTTTTCTGTGTCGTTGTTCTTTCTCATCACTTGCTTGTTTGTGTCTGTGGTAATGATATTCATTACTCGCTAAACTGGGTGTGTGTTGTACACCGCTCATAGTAGTGGTACTCTCCAGAGGCAGATGGAGGAGATAACATCCAAATTTTTTTTATTTGGAAATAGAATTTTATTGCTACATAATTCAAGGTTAAATTGATGCGGTAATAAAAACCATTCATAGAAAGGCGTTAAATAGAATTATGCGCAACGACGTTTGCTCAATTTACGAGTATGATGGCAGTAGAAGGGAAGAGCATTAATGACACTTAATGACATTGTAAATATTTATGATCTCAAATTCATTTTAAAGATTTGAATGAATTAAAATTTAAAAACGAAAACAAAAGCAAAAGAAAATTTCTATTGACTTAGAAATTGTGAAATTAAAATAATGTTCAATTGAAAAATAAATAATTTGTGATAATTAAGTTAAGAATCCCGTGACTTAAGCTTTTAAAAGAAAAGTATGAGAAATCGAAAACAAATAGATTTTATAGTTGATCAACTATGGACTCTTCATAGGTATTTTGGTTCGATGTCATTCTTTCAGAAGGTTTCTATAAAATTGTGTTTTTACTACATAAGAAAAAAAATATTATTTATATCAGTGTCAACACACACGACTAAGCTCTTATTGATTAAAAATCGGCCAAAAATCAAAATCAAACTTAATCAATTAATTATTGTTATACAAACACTTATAGGTTTTTACTTTTACTTTTTTAAAAAAATACTACTGTTGCAAAAAAAAATTATTTATATATTTTTTTTTAATTTAAAAAAAAATAAAAAAGCTAAAATTATGCAAATTGAAATATATTTTTGAGTTTTTTTGGAAAACCCATTTCGTAATATTTTTTTAGTGAACTTCAGATTGTTTTAGTTTTTTAAACCTGACTTATATAAAATGAACCCAAAATATAAACATGGAACATGGAAAAGTACAAAAATCGTGAACGTCATACCCCCTTATTTCGACAACAAATAATGCTAGGGCAAAAACCTTACGTAGTTTTATTGCTGGACATTGATACTACAATAATGCGAAATTCCAGCCAAATCGATGCCATTATTTTTTCACCTAGAGTTTTCGTATGTTTTACCCCATATGTAAATTTAATAATTAATACATTTGTGGCCTGCCCAAGGAAAATGCACCTTATCGCTAATATTTAAAAATTTTTTAAGAATGGTGATTTATGAATTTAAGACTGGGAATATTTCGCTAATGTATCAAAAAACAAGTCATTGACATATAAGTATATATATATGGTTTGTCGACTAGTTAAAGAATAATGCAATAAATTCTAACAGTAAATTTTATTCCATTTTCCTGATATTTGGCTCTTCTGACAAATTTGCAATAGAAATCTAAACTTAAATTAATCTACAATTTTCTTCACTTAAAGTCAAATGAACTCTTGCAAAAAACTTTGATTTCAATCACTGAAAGCTTGAAGCAATGAAAATAAATATAGAGCTCAGTTCAGGTATCCAAATAATTTTTTTTTAGAGAAAAATAAACAAAAACTTTTGCAAGTGCAAACAGAAAAAACACACAAAAACAAACACACATGCTAGCTTATAAAAATATAATATAAACATATTTGCGCATAACACACACATGCACATACACATATGCATACTCAACACTCGAATATAAATACACATATGTACATATGTCAATGTGAGCATATATGGTATGGAACTTAATAGCTCCGAGGCAAGTCTTTATATGACAGAAACAAGAAAGTAAGTCGCATTTTATTGCCAAGTTATCAAATCGGAGCATATTTGCTGTCAGCAACTCACAAACAAACACACACACACTCGCACATATACATACATACGTACATTTATGTGGAAACAAAAGCAAGAACATCAGCAGCCATTAAAACACTTTGGTACAATGATATCCTCAATTCGTGCAGGTGTATGAGTAACTACATGTTTTACTTGAGCTTTAATGTTATAACGAGAACAGTTATTAGGTGTTTGTGTACGTGTAGTTGTATTAGAACGTACATTAGTTCTATTGCTAACAATTCTATTTAAGTTGTGTCAAAGTGTGACATTAATTGAAAGCAAAGGCCAAGGGTTAATACCGAATGATATCGTTAATCGCTTAAGTTTTTTTACGTTTTCATTTCCTTCATCTCTATGAAACGTGAAGGCAGAGTGCTCTGATTGGTGAAATAACTTTAAGCTAATTAAATTTAGTAGAGAATTGTTTATTTGTGTTTGTAGAGTAAAATAAAGTTTTCCAAATGGAGGCGGATTTCCACCAGGAGAAAGAAACAAGAAACCTTGTCTAACGAAAATTATAAGGAATTACTTAAAGAAGCTGGTGCTTCATATTCTTTATTCGATAAAAGGATATTGTCAAGTATTGCCGATAGTTTTCCTGAAATAAGAATTGAATTAACTTTTTTATTCTTATTATTAAGAAAAATGTATATGCAATATGTTTCATTAAATTTGAATTTCAACATCATTTAGTATAACTACCACTAATTCTGATACAATATATTCAACTTAAACTCGTATTTATTAAATTCGATAACAGTGTCATGGTGCGTAACATTCAGAAGCACTTCGATGCGCTCCAAATGCCCCATAAAAGATGATGCTTGACGATCGATGGCAACACAATGCAATGCATTTGAAATATTAAAGATGACTGGCAATGCGTAGAAGAGAAACATATACTACGATGCAGAGAAAAGAAACATACATACACGCACATGAATTTGTATTAAACCCAATACAACAGTTGCATGTTTCTCATGTAAATGCACAATAACGCTCACTAACAGGCAAACACACACAGACTTAAATTCACCAACAATGACAGATAATGTAGCTGTAGCGCATAATTAATGTAGCATACACTTAGGCGTAAATTCATTTGTAAATTCTTCGCTTGTTGCATGATGCTGTGACCTAACAAAAAATCATTGATGCAGATGATGATGGTGATAGTAGCTGTAATGATGATGACTATGGTGCTGTTGCTGTCACTACATCTCGTTTGTTGATCGCTGGCCATATTTCAAGTGTCAATGAGGTCAGCTCGTTCAAATGTCAAGTGGCTGTGTGTTCAGTTTGAGTATATGGTGCAGCCCTTAGTGTATGGATGGCTATAAATTTTGTTAATTTGTTTGCAACCTAAATGTTGACAAAAGATTCTTAGCTATGACGAAATTTTTGAATAATGAAATTGAAAGGCACAAAAAAATTTGTATATGTACATTGACTTTTACTGAAATATAACCAATTAAATCAGAAATTCACATAATTTGTAAAGATTTTTGGGCGGAAAAATCAATTTTTTTTATACTGAATATAATGTGTTTGCTAGAATTTACTCATTTCTTTTCTTCTAATCGTCATTTTATTAAAAATGACAATCTTTTCCTCATTTGGAAATGCTACTCTATATAACGAACTTAAAAGAAAAAAATAATAGTTTAGATTTATTGTCTTGTGATATAATTTTTATTTTTTGTAACTATTGTGGTCAGTCAAAAAATTAAAATAAGCAAATTATAGCTTTTAATTTTCTTATTTTTTCATATACCTGATGACTACGAGAACACACGAATGCCATAATATAAAAAGTGCAATGTTTTCAGTTCATATAAACGAAGCATATTCTATATAATCTGAACTACATAGTAGAAAAGTATGGCGGTTACTGGATATTGGAAGAGCTAAATAATTAGATTGATCTGCAATAATTGATTTTCTCAAAAGTTGTTGGGAATAAATGGAAAAAAATTATAAATAGTGTATGTTATGCAGAGCACCAATTAAACAAACTCTAAAAAGTCACTGTGTGTACAACTACAATCGTATTGTAACTTAGACTCAATATTATCTGTTTCTGCAAATTTGCATAATTTTAGCTTGTTTTTCCTTTAGCTGCGACTTTAACATTATCCTTTTAAAGAAAAGTTATAGTTCTCTGCTACAATTCTATGGCGCGTGTTGCACAGTTCATTGTACAAAGAAGCACTTACATTACCATTTGTCACTATAATGAGCGGTTCCATTAAAAGTAAGCGGAAAATATTTAATTTTTTGAACGAAATACTGCACAATGGAATGAACTTGAATCCTTTTGTCTGACATGCTACGTCATATTGATGTAGTACATACGTTTTTTTTTTTTAAATGTGAAAAAAGTAGCATCTTTTGAGGTCACCTAAGGTCTCATTTGTCGACTACTTTCAGGGAAATTTGAGCTATACAGTTTTAAGCACAGTGCTGAGTCTCATAAAAAATGTTTTAATGCAGCAGTTTACTTTGATTTTGCTCCTTTCAAATAAAAAAAAAATTTCAACTTGAGCAAGGGTTTCAACTGTCGCATGAAAGCTTTGTAGCTTGCATCACACAGGTATCTTAAATTACAGCACGTGACACGTTGACAGCAGCTCAATGGCTTCAACATTAAAAATTTTCTGACAAAAGTGGATTTCGTTTTGAATGACAGTAAATGTATGAAAAATAAAAGCGCAACTTCCGAAAAAAAAACCAAATTGACTCACTTCGTCCATCAAGCGGTGACTTACACTACGAGTTCTATTAAAGCCTACAGTGCCAATGTGCTTATGCGTCTGAAATTGACTTTAAAGGATTTCCTTTGATATTCAATTTCGCAGTGGCAGGCATTAACTGCTATTGCCGCAAAATATAACAGACTTCGCACCCACACATGTTTACTTTCGCTCTTAAATTGTTTACGTGCGTCGTCGTGCAGAGGCATAAATTCATTGTGACAGCCTTACACCTAAATCTATGCAATCATTTTGTTTTATTTCCTTCATTTTTGTGGTTCATATTTTGCGCTTGCAAGTTCGACAATATATTTTTACCATAAATAAAATTCAGTTTTTGTATTTAAAACTTTTGCTGCAGACGCCGCTGCGTCGTCATTCACGTCTGCTGGATTTTCTTGCCCTGTGTGCTTCGCATTTTAAACTGCTTATGATTAATGTTTCGTAGTGACTGGCTCTCAACTTTAAGTTCCTCAATAAAGTTTGATTTATTATGCCGAAGCTATTTTGTAATAATTTTATTTTTATTTTAACGTTCTTTACTTGGCTTTTTTCCGTAGCATACTTTACGGCGTGGTTATAAAAGTCAAGCATTTGTCAATAACGCTGACATTTTTATGTTTTAGAGTCAAACTGAGTGTTTTTGCTTTTCGTTCATGAACATTTTGAATTTCATGCGATTTAATGAATATTATGAAGAGATTTTCGGTTCATTATGCTGCAGTTTTGTAGTTTCAATGATGACAAAAATTAATATATGTAGTTGTTTTTATTTTTGTATTATTTTTTTTTGATCGAACAAAAGATAAAAACATTTTTGCAAGAGACATGGTTTCAATTTAGCCAAATAAATAAATGTGAACTTTGAGGTTAAACAATTAAAGTCACGTTCTGCTCAGTATTTTATATATTGAACTGCATACAATGATTCCTTGCGGAAACTCACTTTTAAAGCGTCTTAGTGACCCAGAACTAATTTCGCCACAATTTCTGAAACCATTGGTTTCAAATTGATCTACCAGTTGTCGCATTCATTTAAGTTACACATTGTTGAAATCTTTTCTTTTCGTATCTTCTCGTCCGCAAGCTAAATTCATGGAGAGCGGTTATCTCCTCGGAAAAGAACATTTTTTTTTTTAATAAAACCAACCAAAAATGCCAAGACCCGTAGGGTCTCGAACTTTGAAAAAAAATCTGTTATTTTTTGTTTAAATTTAAGCTAAAATAATTTGTTTTGGCTTTTTACTTAAAAATAAATTTTTTATTTAATATTTGGTTCATTTAAAAAAATTGGTAATTTCCGACGAGAGTCGCTTTTAACAAAAAAATTTGATTTGCGATATGGTTTTGCCATATACTACTTGATAATTTGCTTTCCACTAATGCGTTACAATAAGTGCGGGGCTGTAAAAAAGTTTATCATGTTGTCTGACTACTGGAATTCGCTTAAGCTATTTGAATTTATCGATAAAATATCGAGCAATTCGGATATATGAAATTTTTCTTGGGTTTCCGAAGCATACTTCGACGGTGATAATGTAGGGAAAATAAAAAACATTTGCTTTTTTATAAATAAGAAGTTTAAGTAGTAAACTTCATCTCCATTGACTGTTAATTATTTACGGAAAACAGCATACATTAAATTTGCATGCATCCAATTAAGTGTAAAATCATGCAGTTTGCAAATTGTCAACAATATTAAATGCACACACACATAGAAAGCCAGTAGCCATTGTAAAATTATAGCATAATATAACGTAAGAGAACACAACGTAATCGCACCCACTAGGCACAAGTAGGAGGAAAAAACGCTATGAGTAGAACTTGCTTTTGAAGGAGCGGACCTTATAAGTTGCGTTAAACTTTCTTTCTTTATTATATGAAATTACTTTACTTAAGAGCTTTTAAAAGTAAGCTTTCCAAAGTGGGCATTTAATAATTGCCTCTAAGTGAAAGAAATAAACGTAGGTTTTCTGTGGTAGGAAATACGTAGGCCTTGTCTGGAATGGAAATAGTCGAAATTCAGTAGAATGGAGAAAACAGGCCAACCGCATCCGATTTCGTTGATTTCTGAAGAAACACGGAGACAATTGTGCATAATTTGATATTTGAAAATATTAGCAAATTTACAGATATCTTATATCCTGCATACACTTCACTTGACACAAAATTTTCATAATATATCCCACATAAGAAACGTTTAAGCGCAGGTAAGCAGGGCTGCTGTTATTACCGATTTTGAGAAGACGTTAGTTACTGAACGCAATTTATACATGGGAGTGGCCTTACTCTATTGCCTGCTAGGTATACATCATGCTATTTTTGCACTGGTATTGTAGATAACATGCACTTTTTCTTTTACCTCGGCAGTAGCATACCAACAACAACAAAAAAACATTACGAGTGAAGCAGTTAAACAGAGAAGAGAATTCGGCCAAAAAACAACTACAGAGGAACAAAGAACACAGCAATAAAAATCAAATAAGCTGCACCAAAAGCGCTTTTATTAAATTACAAGCCATTATTCACGCAGAACAAGAAAGCATAAACAAACAGACACACACTCAAAAGCACCCATACACACACAAGTACATACAATAAAATAGCGGACAGTAATATTGTAGTGTGAGCAAGACAAAACAAGCAAAAGTTTCGGAGAATATGTAAAAAAAGATGCACCCTATAGTGTATGAAAAAAATAAAAATAAATAAACATACTGGTCGGAAGAAAATTCAGTTGCATTTGCATTTATTTGTGAGATAGTATAGGTTACACACCAGTGTGTGTGTGTGTACCTGAGTGCAACTGTAATGCACGCTGTACATGCAAGCAGTAAGCGTAAACAAAAGAGCTGCTGCAAGCAAGTGCTATATATATCACACAAATTCTCACAGACAAAGGGTAACAAGAATAGACGCCTCAGAGTTTACATATTTCACCGCCATTTTTGTTGTAATCGTTATATTATATGAGACTGCTTGGAAGCTACCGTTTAGATGCTGATGCCGCTAGTTGATAAAACTTTTCATGGCCAATTGCACTCTCTAACTACAACCAGCGACTCGCGTAGAAAATGTTGAGAAAAATTAATCTTAAAAAATACTAACAAAACCGTCAAAAAGTTTGAAAATTATTTTCCAAGAAAAGTTGCTCATGAGAAATTACTGAAAAATATTTGTGTATGTACACATATTCTAACGATATTTTTTTCTATTTCCTTCCGCGAAATTAAATTTAATTAATTTAAAACTATTTATTTTTAGCCATTAACCAATTTTCGTTTTATAAATTTGATTCGCCACATAATATGCCATTTAATAATTTGTACTTCAAATATAAATGGCATTTTCTTCACATGCAGCATAAGCAGGTGCAGTAGTTTTACGCAGATGAACGTGCTCTGATGGTCTTTGGCAACATGCAATCGTCTTTGTATGCGCGTTTGTAATTCAGCTAATGTGTGTGTGTTTATTTTTGTTTCTTCACTACTGTCACGAAGTGCAATTTTTTATACCTCCATCTTTTTCTATTCTTTTCCGCTGTTGCAATGCGCACAAAGGCAACTAAAAAATATCTGTCACAATTTACACCTGTACGACACACAAACTGAGACAACACTTTGCGCGTACACGAATGCGCCTGTGAAATTGTTAACTTGTGTGTTTGTGTAAATTTTTTTTTATATATATATAACGAGACACTTAATTTTACACTGTTTTGCAAATTACCTTGTCAGACAGTTTCTGTACGTTGAACGTAAGTGCGCATGGGGTAGTGCAGAAGGTTGAAGGGTTTTCGATGAGGCTACACTGAAGATGCAGGATAAAGCAGATATTTCTACTTGTTGTTAAAAAATATAAATGCGAGTAGATTGAAGGAAAATCACTGCAATTTTTTTCTTATTTTTCAATGGATTTGATTATTCCACATAATATATTCATATATCGAAATTGCAACTTAAATGTTGATTTTTTATTGCACTTTTAATTCCACTACCTCTAAATATAAAAGTTTAAGAAAAATAAAAAACTCCGCTACCACTAAATGTTTAGTGGCAATACAGTTCTAGTACCACAATACATTTACTAAAAGTCTGGTGGTATTAGAATTCACCCGTGCAATCACTGAGCAGTTTTTGCTAGTGGATATCAAATTCCAGTAGAACCCAAACCCTTCTACTACTCAGCAGTTATTTTCTATATGATTCACTTTTGATGCTGCTGTAATTCAAATTAAGTATATTACAGCCAAACTTGTAAAGGGCAAATATTTCCTACTACCAGTAAAAATTTCGCGGAAATGTATTCAATTCAAAAAGTTTTTAGAAGATATATTCTACTGAAAATGAATTTCTATTTATAATGTTAAAAAATTAATGTTTTAAAGGGTATTAAATTATTAAAACTTATAGATGTGGCTTTTATCAAATTATCACTTCAGAGCAGTGAGAAAAGTAATTGTTATAGTTCCAAAATTTGAGGGCAACATTTGAATTAAAAGACATTGCAATAGTGGAACTTGAAAAATGGTGAGGATACTTTGAAAAAATATATCAAAAGCTTAAGGTTCCCAAAAAAAAATTCGATCAAACTAAAAAGAATAATTCGGCCATAATGAAAAGAACATTTGAAATGTGCGCGTAAAAAACTGCTTTAAAAAGAATGTTAGACTCTTGCGTTAATTCGATAGCAAAAAATACCAAAAATTTGAAATTCTTGTTAAGACGTCTTAAGAGTTTTCTCCAAATAAAATGGAGAAACAGAAAAATATTAAGTCTCTCAACAATATTATAAAGCGAATCATTACAAAATCGTTAAAAATAACCAACACCAACAATTTTCCTTTTCTTATTTCTGAGCTACTTGCGATTTTTAAAAATTTATAAAAATGCTCAGTTCTTAAAAGTCTTAAAGTAGCCCAAAGAAATCCAAAGCACAAGGATATAAATTGTACGAATTTTCAAAATGTAACTAAATAAAATAAAATTTTGTCAAAATCTGTTTATTGTGTCAAAAGTTTTTTCTTAGGCACAAATTTTTTGGATAACATTTTCCACAATTTTTTCCACACCTTAAATTTTTGTATTCAAGAATGTTACACTTAACACACTACCGTTATTCTATTTCCATCCCTGAAGATTTTACGTTGAAACCTGCATACAAAACCTGATGATTTTGCTCGTCATTTAGCTTTCTCTCAACAACTGCAACAAAAAATAAATGGTATTGTAAACAGTTTATGTTAATGACCAACATTGGGCTCAACAAACAGAGGACCTCGACAAACAGGTGATGATGATATGTTTTTTTTTTTGCTAACGCGACTCACATTTACCCGTCTAAAATATATGTATTTACAACAAAAAAAGGAGCTATGTATGTACATATGTATGTGCAGCTAGAGCTGTTCTGTTCCAGTCATGAGCGCGCGTAATTTGTTTAGCGTTCGTTAACAAGCTTCTATTTACAAGTTTGCTTGTGCTCCTATAAGTATGCAACAAAAGAATTCAATTTATTTACCTGTTAAAGAAAATGAGCCTCATTGCTTTCCGTGGCATGATCATGTAGAACCGTTGCTGGTATGAAGCGTTTCTGTGTAACCATATCTGCGTGTAGGTATTGCAAGAGTTTCTTGAAAATGTTGCGAATGCTTGGCTTGTTAGGTAGCTGCTACTCGTACAACTAGCAGACATGTTAATTACATTTTGCATTTATTTTGATAAATTGCAAGTGTTTAAGCAAAGCGTTTCGACACTGTAGAGTGTCGTTTGTTTCAAACTAGGTGCATGAGTCTATTGCTAAATTACGATGTTTTGTGCAATAAACATGGGCAAATTAGGAAAACGTTAGAAATCAACAAAGTTTCAAATCTACGGTGTAAGAAGAACAAAATACACTTTTAAAGTGGTCAAAGAGGAAGGTAATATTTTTGTATGCACGTTTCGATTTAAGCGGGAAAAATGTGCTGAACGAAATCGGTGAACTTTCAGTTTCTCCGTGTGAATAAATTTCTTAAAGATCCCATTTTGAGAAAAATGTCAAAACATCAAAAAATGGACAACATATTAACGAACTTGGTTTTGACACCAATGATATAAAATCTCAGCTTAAAGCGTTATTTTGTATTATAAATTTTGCTCAAAAATTATTGTAAAGGTTGAAAATTTTTAATTAAAACTTAACAGATAGATAACGGGATGAAAAATGTTGACACAATAGTAGTATAGTACTTTCGACTAACGAAATTTTTACTCAGGAGTCAAAGAAAATTGGTTTTACACATTTTATAAATTTTCAAACTTAACACATATGTTATCAAAAAGATAAATCCTTTTTAGACATTTCGACCTATAGAGCATCTATTATGGATCTTAGGAAATAATTGTCAATTTTAAGACAATCATTTGAGATAGATAGGTTTTTTGGATATATAAAGTGGGGTTTTAGCAAAATCTATCAGTGAAGTTGAATCCCAGTTGTCACAAAAAATTAGATCGAAAGGAAAAGATGTATTTTTTATTCAAATTTTTTAATGAATTTCTATGCCTTTTACCCAATATTGAAATTTTAATGAACCATAAATATCTACTAAAATATGAAATCTACATTGATATTTCATGACAGATAGCAAAGTTAATCAGATTAAAATAAAATTAATGCTAAACTGAACAAAAGTGCTATTATTTTGTGCAAATTATATTTGCAAGAACTCTCAAGTGACTAATGCTCAACTTTATCAAATATTTAATCTGTAATTAAAAGTAAATTTTAAATAAAAACTCCATTTAAATATCGACACAGAATACTGAAACCTTTGGTTGTCAACGAAGAGCATAGAAAATTATAAGAGAAGGTCAAATGGAATATAGAAAAATCATTAATATTGCTGCCAGGAGAATTTGAATTTTTAAAAGTTCTATCTGACGTGATGGATTATTTTCCATTGTGGCTGACAGCGGACAAACAAGTATTGAAGTATTTTGTCAGAAGTAGTTGAAATAAATGCGCGCATTTAATTGACAGAAATACAAATTGAGTTTCAACTTTATTGGCTTTGAAACCGTGCTACACAATTCAGTAGTATTTCGTCTTATACGAAAATGTTTGAAAATTTATATAAACTTTTTAATTTTGCATTTTTTTCGCATTGGTCCATAGTAAACAGTGTAGTTTTGAGTTTTTGCATAAACGTTGCTCTTATTTGCTTGAACTGACATTTCACCCTTCGATTATTTGTTTCCATGCACATGTTTTCACGCTGTTTTGCGCCAACAGAGCATGGCGTTGGGCTTAAAATGAGTTAAGTCCTTGCAAAAACAATAAGAAAAAAGCAAAATAACGAACACACACCAAAAAAAAGGATTATGATTTCCATTTGAATAGCACTCGAGAGTCCTTTTTTGCAGCTCATTTAAATTCAATTTTTTATTTTGATATTTTCTTGTTCTGTATCCTGGCTGGTTATAATGTTGTTGAAAAAGAAAAACCCAATTTAATTTTCAAATGACTATTTTAAGCCTCAGGGAAAGAAGATAATCCTTTGCTTTGACAAAAGTAACTGACAAAAATGTACCAGAGCGCATCCCTTTTTCTTGAGTTCACTCATTGAAATAAAAATGGGAACAACAACACAAAAATAAACTTGCGTGTTAAAACTTTTTTGCCACACAAACAAAGAAAATAGGAATTTTGCAAAAGAACTAGTGGATACGGAAAAATGTTATGCCAATTGATGACCCCTTTTCAATTTCATTCTTTTTCTTCTGGCATACATCCTGCTTTCATTAACCCAAATATCCTGCCGGTAGTAAATTTTTTCTCAGAACTTGGTTTATTTTTTTTTTCTCTTTCGCCAAAATAGAGAATTTAACATGACAATTGTTGCTATTTTGGAAAAAACCCTAGGGGAAAAATACAGGAAGTTGAATAAGCAAAGAAGGGCTATTGAAAATACCCAATTGTATTTGCCTCATAAATCTCCTTCGATTTAGGTGTGTGTGAAGTCTGTGTCTGCTTCTTCATGTGCCTGTGTGTGTATGAGTGCAGACCACTTTTGTATTAATATTTTGACAGCTTAAAGCTGACGAAGGTCTTTGTTTGGCAACAACACGATTTTATCCTTACTATTTGGGGCGTGATTTACATCAGTTTAAATTGTAGATAATTTCAATCGTATTGACTTTTTTTTATTTTTGGACGCGCTTACATATATTTAAGCGTTTCCACGTTGTAGGTGGGACGTAAATTTTGAAACAAATGAATGTTTATTTAGTTTATTTAATAAATAACATTTCAAAGTAAAATGCGAAAAATATAAAAGCCGCTCACTAAATTAGCACTCTGCGCTATCTTCATAAAGTAGAGGTGTTGTAACGTCCTCATATTAATTTCTGTTCACCTTTTATTAAGTGCTTACCATAACTTTACTTTCACTAACTGTATTCGAAAGACCTTGCTTGTATGGCAGGTGCCACATGTTCATGTTAGAATGTGTCTCTTTATTGTCTAGTGATAGCACGGGAGAGCGCCACTCGCTTATTTGGTCATGCTCTTTTTTCACAGAGCATGAGAAGCCGATTGATTGATTTTTTCCCTAAGCTTTGGGAATGTGAAAATGCAAACTTTTTAACCAATCCAATTTGTATGAACTTCATTCTAAGACTATCTTGCATTACTATAATTTTTACCCACAAATTTGCTTAAAAATTAGTGGCTCACCGACACGAGAACGATACGATAATATTTGAATTTTCGAATCGTACTTGTTCTCGTTCAAGAAACTTGTGATCTACATATATCGTTCTCGTCGCGTTATTACCGATTTTTCTCAGTTATTCTCATTTTCATTTATACATATATTTAATACTAGCTGTAACAACGGCTCCTGCATTTTACGCAATCCTTACTGCAGGCAATTGGTGCCAAGTAATAAATTTCACAACTTTATAAAACCACCATGTATAGCAATATAAGCGTTTTTGTTGTACGGAAAGAGCCACGAATGATGTATTATGGTTCATGACTCTGTTAATGACAAATTGAGTAACTTTCCCAATATTATTATACATAGTCTATTTGACAAACAAGTATCGTTGCGGTTCAGTATTGATAGAAAATCGGCATGCCCACGGTTAAGTTTAAGATATCAAACCCATTACTACTATCGAAATACTTAATGGTGTCGACATGATTCAATTTAGTTAACGTAACTTGAAGCTGAATGTTATCTATCTTTCTTAAATATTTATAAATATCGCAAAGTTTATTATTTGATTTTATCATTTTATTGTGTTATCAATGATTGGCCCGAATTGGACATATTTACTATCTGACAGTGTTATGCGAGTGAATTGTTCATCCAATGCAAAAATATTCATCGCAAATGTTCTGACAACTCCTAATCATAGAAATTTAAATTTAATAAATTAATAGACATTTCTTACATCAATTTTACCCTTGATGTAGCCAACATTAAGGCATCTTATTTCACACAGAAGTGCAAAACAACAGGAAGCCACACAATCACAAAAAAAATGTCATTAAGCAATTTGCAGAGCAGAGTAGCACAAGCACTCGATTAAAGCGCTCATTCAAATCAGAAAAGCTAAGCAATGGGCCAAGATGAAGCCAATAAAACGCCTATAAGTATGTGCGTGAGCTATAATATAAGGCAAAAACGCTGCAAGGAGTTAAAGCTTTTTGAGAGCTTCAAGCAAAGCCAAGTCAATAAAATATACACGGTGAATAAGCGGAAAAAAGTGGATGAAAACAATTTTCGATTTCCGCACTTTTACGCTTGAATGAAATAAATTCAAGGATACTTAAGGATATTGTTGGTTTTGGGCAAAAGTTATTCGACTGTAATGATTTTTTGCTGCTTTTTTTCTCACGTTTTCTTTCTTTTTGTTAAACTGCTGAAATTATTACTGAACATTTCGAAATAATATGGCCGGAGGTCATTAGAAATAAATTGAAAAATAATGCTTAAAAAAATTTTTATTCCAGCGCCCCGTTGCCTAGGACAACGGATTGTGCATTGGGTTCTGTAGAAATTGCGGCATTTGCCCACCTAGATGCACATACCGTACCGCATTGTACTTGCATTGGAGAATGGGAGGGTGATGCATAGGATTTAACACCTAAAATACTGTTATGACTACCACATGTTGCTAGAATTAAGGCGTTAAGCTGATTTATATAATCGAACTGCTGCCTAGAATTATGTAATGTGAACAAACTGTATACAATTACAATAGCTTTTTTCATTGCTTCAAGCTTTATGGTTTAGAAGGCTAATAGCTGTAGTAGCTAAACTTTGTTATTATTACAATCTTATGTCTTTGAACTTTTTGTTTTTTAGGGCAACTTTGCTTATCCCGTCTATGAACCCATGTTTGCCGGCGCAATTGCCGGTAACGGAAAATCTTAGCACTGTACCATACGAACGCAAAGGATTACTGCAGCATTCATATGATGATACGAATATACCTGATATTATCTGATGATTGACTGGAAATGAAATTCGTTGCATTTAAGACTAAATTGATAAAACTGAGTTTTTCAAACTGTATGCACTAGCGATCCGTTAAATTAACAAATTTAGTCTGTTTAATTGCATAGTTTTTAACTTTGTTTTTAAAATTTTTTCATAGTTATATTATTTTTATAATTGTTTATAAGTGTTATGTAGTTTTTTAGTATTTATTATAAAATGCCTGATGCATACATACAAATGTACATTACCTTGAAATGAAATTTAATCGACACCAAAATAAAAAATTACATTTAATTCTATGAAAGTCAACAAGCTAGCTGTAAGTACAATTTTGACTATCCTCCAATATTTTTTGCAGCGCCAGACATTGCATGTAAGAATTACAATTTTAAAAAGAAATTGGTAGTGGTCAAATTTCCACTTACAGCTATGGACCCTGAGTGATTTTTTTCTTCGAAAAATTAAGTTTGTTTTTTGACGTAGCTTTGGTCGATAAAAAATTGACCCCCCCCCCCCCTATTATGTATTTGATAAGCGTACACTTTTTCTTATTCAAAGATATTTATTTTAAAATTAATCTCAACAAAAAAATAAATTATAGCTAAAATGAATAATATTTGTACAAAATTACAAAATAAAATATTCTGCATGTATTTGTAAAACTGATTATTACACAAGCAATGTTAATATTTTAGGCATAGTTATAAAAAAAAAAACAATTAAAGTTTACAAATAAAATAATATGTCACCTGTGTTAAGTAGGCGGTGTCACGCCCCTTATATGAAAAACAGTTTTCGCTTTTCGTTTTTTTGATTGAACCCTAGAAAAAAGTATTTTTTTCAAAGTGTCATTCAAATTGAAATTAATCTACATTAAAATAATTTTTTATACGTCTTTCGAATAATGCTCACTTTCAATAAATTTATTAAATTATGAAATATTTTTCAGCCTTTAAAAATGCATAATTTAGCAACAGCTCTTAAGTATGCAAAGTTTTTACACCAACATTCAATGCATAATTCAGTATCAGTGTGCCAAAATTTGCTCGTAGCACCACCTCTGACAAGTGTTTGTTTTTTTTTCGCTTCGCAAAGCTCATTTGCATTTGTAAAAGTTCTTACGCCCACGTATGCAACAGAACACTCAAAGTCATAAAAAAGCATTTAGGTGAATTTGAAAAAAAAAATGAATTTTATTTATTTTAATATTTCGTCATTTATTTTTAATTCCACCAAATTCCACATTTTGCCAACATACCGAAATCGGCATTTAAGCACAGCAGTAATACAACAGCATGTTTGTGTGCGACAAATGTAGCGGTGTGTGAAGTGCGTGTTTGTGTTTACACGCAAGTGTGAGAAAGCAACGATTTTTCGCTAAATGCTAGGGAAGAATATGGTGAACATGTGTGCTTCTGAGTTTGAGTTTTTTCGCATCAGTTTGCGTGTATTGGGAATTTACTCAAATTATGCTTGCAGGCATAGAAAAGGAATTCTTAATGAGCGACTAAAAGCCTGGTAGACTGAATTTTTTGAAAATGAAGACATAAGGATCAAGTTGACGTGTCAAACAAATAAAGTCAGAAACGTTTATGTTAGTACACATATTATTAGAGAACTTGAAATCAAGTATGCAATTTCTTTGATTTGTGGTAGGAGAAATTAGGAGGACTCCCATTCGTAAAGTTATTCAGTCAAATGATCTGTATCTAGGGATAATAAGTATTTGTTAGTTATTTTTGAAAAATTTCAATTTGCTTAAGTTTTTTCATGGGAATCACATTTATTAGCAAAGTGACTAAGGTTTATTACTCGATTGATTCGATAATTTTTTTTGACTATCTACTTTAATAAGATTTTGAGCAACCTCAATTTCTTTTAGTTTAAGAAGTCCATGTTTAAACGAATGTCTTTGCAAATTATTCACAGGAATGAAATTTTCGTAAAAATAATATAATATATTGCGTTTTTTAATTTTCTACGCAATTCGTTTATTTCGTTCTGAATTCAATATCACATAAAAATATAAAAATTAATATTGAAATCTTATGACGCTTGTTCACAGGATTATAAATTAATAAATTTTGCATTTGAGGTCATTTAATTTCTTTCTTTTTGGGTACCTTATAACCTTAATATTCGCTTTGAAAACTTTTCTTGTCTGCAGTATTCAGTAAAATCAAAATAAAAAGTGATTTGAGACTTAACTTTAATTAGTGCCCTTAAATTTTTAACCAAACTACCCTATCATATTTAAATTTATAAAAATCTTTATGCTATATATATGGGTCCCTATTTAAGCCTTATCTAAATGTGATAGCTAGATTTTGTTTTCAGAACGTAAAACATAAGATGAAATATGCTGTCTCAATAATATCAAATACTGCAGGTCAAAAACGAAATGATAAAGTTTTGGGTATATTTAAAGTATTATGGAATAATTTCAGCTCTACATATTTGACATAAGTTTCCCATTAGTTTGATAAAATAATTCAAACTGTAGTAAAATAACGTCCTAACCAATTTTCAGGAATTTTATAAACTTTAAAATAATAAGTTTTTGAACTTTTTGAACATCAACTGTGTTCTAAAGACAATTTTATTTTATTATTTTACTTCAAAAATCGAAAGTAAAAAGACCGCTGAGAGCTGAATAAAATTTTGAACATTTTTTATTTGAAATTCCTCAGTATGTACATATTTATGTTGCTAATATCAAATGTGGTTCAATAGAAAACAATAAACCGTGATATTTTATGTTTATCCTATAAATTGCGTATTTGATATCCTATGCCTAAATCACCAGGACTTATATAAATCTTATAAAATTTTACAATTAAAATTTGAGTTTTTGCTTAAATCCAAATGAAAAAATAACTTTCAAATACAGTTAGCAAGTTTTAATGGCATTGAAATGCTATGAAATAAAACATGTTAAATTCATCTTTTTTTTGCACGTAATCCGAAAAAGATTCAATTGTTTCACAGGAATTTACACTGATTTTGTAACTTGATAAAATGCTTTACAACTAAAACGAAAATAAATATAAAAATTACAGAAAAAATGAGATTTGAATTTTTAGATATGTTGGATATTGGCAAAAATAATACAATAATATATTTATTAAATAAAATAATGAAAACAAATAAACACAAATGCGGTTTTAGAATGCATAAAATATGAAAACTAACAAATTTGAATACTTTTGTTGTTTCGGTTGCACAATTTTTGCAAATTTAAAATTTGCTTCCGTTTAAAAAGAGTATCTATGTATATTTGCTTGTGTGTTTAGTTATTTCATTAAAATTTTAAATGTGTTGTTCTATTTATTTGTGTTTTTATTTAATGAATATTGTTTCGTTTCTAGTAATACTAACGTGTTTAATTGTGAACGAATGTTGACAAAATTCTGGCCCTCAATCGAAAAAACCGGATGTGATTGTTTTCATTGTATTTTCCATGACAGTAAATATATAAAGAATAGGAAATGCTGGAGAGACACACAAATGCTTTGAAATATGAGCTCATGTACACAACGATGAATATTTTAAAAAAGAATATTCAATAGAAAAGTCAATTATTGTTGAGAAACTGAAACTATGTAACAGTGCTATAATGGAAGTATATCAGAATTTGTGGTATATAAGATCAATGTGCTTTTGAATGTGCTTGTGAACGAGCTTTATAAGACTTTTAGCCTTGAAGGTCAGTTACTGTACAAGAACAGTACAGCTCTCTAAAACTTCAAAATTCGAATGAAATTTGAAATGTTATATAATTTTTCTATGCTGAATTCAAATCTGGGCATAAAATGTTTATGAAACATCAATATTTTGGGGTATTTTATCCTAATGCTGCCATTGGAAACAAAAATGTAAAAATAACTTAATTGTGTGATAAACTCAAAGTGTTAATATGATATTGCAGTTATGTAACCAGACTTAAATAAACCACAAACAAATACATAAGCAATTTGCTTTTAACTTGTCACTTCATCGCGTCAGGACTTTGAGATAATTTTTAAATTTAATACCGTCACAAACTTATGAAGAGTTTTATTTTATACGCTTGATTAGTGTCAATTGTTGACCTTGCATAACCACAAACTGCAGAAGTTAAATAACCGAAAGCTTTCTCACCAAAAATTCATTTACGATTAGAAAGTGAAATTATTTAATGAACCTTTAAAATTGTTTGAATAAGTCTTATTCTTTTTAGATAATTTATTTTTGAAAAATAAGACTTTAAAGCAATAGCTTAACTGGAATAACTTCATAATGAATTGTTACAATTCAGAGTAATATTATCTGAAAAAAATATTCTTAAAACAAATTTTATTTTTCAATAAGTCACTGAGTCCATTTAAAAATTAGAAAAAAAAAATCTCCAAAATATATACAAAAATTCAATCTAAACAGGAAAATATTACAAAGTTTCACTATAAAATTAAGTGAAACAATCTTAGGCAAACTAATCAATGACATCATTAAAATTATTAACACAAAAAATAAACGAGGGTAAACTTTGAGCAGAGGCACTGCGCTGCCTGGCGTTTTAAACTTTTTGTACAGCACAGCACAACGCAGTGATTTCCCAAATAAATAAATTTTCATTTTCAAAAGTTTTCACTTTTCGAAATTTCCAAGAAAATTTCGCTTTCGGCAACATTGAAGCTCTGACTGCATAATTCAATATCGCAGAGCAAACAGAAGCCTACTTCAATGGCACTGGCACAGTTATGAACCATAAGACAACAAGTAAGCAAAGTCAGTCTGTTGGTTTTAAAAGGACTCCGGCGCTAACAGGGTGAAGAGCGAACGAAGACCTCATTAGAACTGAAATTTATTTTTACACGTTTTTTCATAGAAGCCCTAGCGGCTACGCTTTATTTCATTGCGCTATTTCTTTTTTTTTCCTGTTGCTATTGTTTTTGTTTTAATTATTTACCATTAGAGAGACAAGAAAAATGGAAGGAAAAATAAGAAAAATTGTGTTGATTTGCAGAAAGCAGTAAAAGGATCTCTAAAGACTTTCATCGTGTTTTAAGGGAACGAAGCCGTTGCCACACTCATCTAAAGATTAACTGTAATTCGCATTATGAGACGTGCTCAAGTGCGAATATCTGCGTTTTGCGAAAAGGATCAAGGTTTTATTGAGTGTCACGAACACTTGGCCTCAAGTATTGCGAAAGTGTTCTGCTCAAGGCCGTTTAAAATGCGCAAATAAATAATAATATGAGTTGACAATGCCTAATTAAATGGTGTGTTGTAACTAAGTCACTATTTGTTTTGTATTCACTTTAGGTAGAGTTTTTTTTTAATTCTTTTTAATTTTAATTACTGTAGCTTTTATACCATGTGTATCAGTTTTGCCCACTCCAAAACTCAATTTTAGATTTTTAATGTAAAATTTTTATTATTTCATTATAATATCAATGTTATTAATTAGTCCAAAATATCTTCACATTGATGAGTTAGTAAATTATTGAAAAAATGGATGAAATTCGGCGGAGTTGATGTCAGAAATCCGTTTTAGACCTTTGCCAAAGTAATTTTTAAAAAATTTACTATTGCCATCAAAGTTTTGTGCTAAAGGTGCCCCTTGTAAAGTTCAAAATTTTTTGTCAATCCTAACAATTTGCCTATTTTTTGCCACTCTAGAATTCACTTCAACATTTATTGATTTTATGAAATTAGAATCTGTCAATTAAAGTTTCGGGTTACTAAAACCACAACAGATAACATTAAGCTCAGCGAACAGTCGATTTTCTGAGCTTTCTATTTACGAATTTTGCTTTGCTTGGCTACTAGACAATCTGCCTCGAATATTAAAAAAAATTATTAATTATAACCCATGTTAAGTCTTAATTTCAATTATACTGAAATAGTAGATATTATGCTTGAGCACGTGTACTACGTTCGACTTTTCGACTTACTAATATTAAAATCTAGCGGCAGCAGAGATATGGAAAATTTTCCTCTTGTATTTTATTGAGCTTAGTTGGAGGAGTTTACCTTTTTGGTTGTCAATTTATCCGCCTACCTACAACTAACACTACAACGTTACATTACAAAGCATTCTGTCATCTTTTAAGCTCAAAACTTTTCTAATTCTTTTAAAATGCTAATTCAAGTTGAGTTTATAAAAAAATATTTTTGAACTGAAGCCAAACAATATTTAACCAATAACTAAGTCAACACTGTGCAAAGAACACAGCAAATAAGAGGGAGAGAGAGAGGAAGAGAAAAGAAAAACACAGAAAATATATGAAAAAGTTTCTAGCTTATTTCCGGCATGCTGTATGTTGCCTTTCCTACGTACAATAAAACTTTATCGTTTACCCAATAAAGTTGTCCATTTTGTGTCCTCGAAAATAAAGTAGTTCAACATCTCTCCTCGGTTACACTTTGTGGCTATTTTTTAGATTTAATTTTATTTTTGCTTCTTAATTTTCCACTCTAAAAAATTTCGCACTGACCTACAACACTTTTGGCTCCAGTGACCATAAATATGCTCTAAGGCCTACAACTAAATGCATACCAACGTTCAAACTCATATATGAGTAGCTTTAGGTTTTCAATAACATATTGTGGTAAAACAGTATGGTAACCCAGTTGGAAATTAAAGCATCCTGTCGACAGAAGGACCAATATTTTCTACTTATTTTTTCGCCAAACACAGGCTTACGTAAAACATACATTCACACCATTAAAATTATTCGTCATAATTTCTAAATTAATGCTAATGTGCGATTTTATCTTTCACGAAAAAATCTTTTTGTGCTGACCCTTCGGAAACTGCTTGTGCTGATTTACTCGATAAGTATGCTTCTGGTTTATGTATTATACGTAAATATTTTTCCGCTTATTCGTTTGGAAAGTAATTTGGTGGAGGTTTTGCCACTCCTTTTTTAACATTTTGACGAAAGAAATTTATCGCATGCACGAGTCTTAAGCTTAAGCGCAATAAAATTAACTTAGGTCTCTTATTAAAAAGTTGTGATGAATAGCCTCAGAACAGACAGTTTACAATTACAAAATTATTAAGATTTATATGGAAATATTTCAAACGTATTGAAATTTAAACATTTTTGTAAAACGGATTCAAAATTAATACTTTATAACGTCCTTTCTATTAAAGAAATCAGCAATTTCCGTTTTTGAAAAAAAAGGTACAGAGCTACATAAAACAAATCTTCACTGGGCGTATCTCTCGCTAACTGGACTACGCACTTCCGCTTTTGCTTGTAGTTGTATCTGCCTAATCGTTTCATTTTATTTTAAAAGAGCATCGCATTGCCTTTGAGCCTTATCCTGTAAGGCAGAATGGGAGCCATGATGTGCTTTGGGATTTTTTTTCAAGAGAAGTAAGGGAGGAGTGAGAATGCTCAGCCAAGCAACCATACTTTCATTACCCTTCGAACATATTCTGGTTCAACTGGGAGTGTTTGTACGTGCCTAAAAGCACATACACACGCAAACATTCCTAGTTAGTTGATGTGTTGCCAAAAATCGGAAAAAAACTTATAGTCTACTTTAGGTGTTTGATCAATATGCTGATAGGGCTTTTTTCGCACACCACCTTAGGAAGAAGTTTTTATCTTTTTTGTTGATTTTTTATTAGTTATGTAAATTTAAGGACTACTACTTAATATTGACTTATAATGAGTTTGTCTTAAACGCACATTAAGCCTGTTAATTACAGTTAAAGAATCTAAAAATATTGAACCATATAAAAAAATAACAAATTTAATTCCTAACAAGAATACATATCGGCCATCCTTTTAATATATGCACACTTTGTTTTTTTTTTGACGTTTTTGAACTTTTTTTGAAACGAAATATCTCAAAAACTAAAGGAGTTAGGATGAAATCCTATCATAATTTGTGCACTCTATCTCAATTATTTACTAGTAAATGACTTGGTATTGAAAATAAATATAAAAAATATTGTAAAAATGCGTGATTCATAAGTTTTGAAAACATTATTTTCATCTTGCAATAAACACTAGACATTTTAATTTGGAATTTAGATTTCGAATTTTAAAGAAAAAGACAACCTGATAAAATTCTTAGTATTACCCATTTCATATTCGAAAATGTCTTATCCACAAAACTGGTAGCGAAAATCTCAATATTTTTGTTATTGATTAAAAAACATAAACAAATCTGCGTAGGGCTTAAGCTAAAGAAGCGCCGAAGATCAAATAATTTTATGTGTAAACAAAAAGCCTGTTGTTCCATTTGAGTCAATTTATAACATTCAAACAACAAAAAACAAACACACAAACAGTCAACTCGAACTCTGCAAAAACAATTGAACACACAAAACCCGATTATTTACGCTTAGCATGTAGTTTAAGTTCATTAGCAGCAAAAGTTACTAACAACAAGTTGATAAAAAATATGACTTAAGAAATCACTACTACTATCACACGCTCACACGCAAAGTTGGAATTTAATGCAAAGAAATACTGTAAATATTATTTTCGAGCCATTTAGTTGCGCATTCAAACAGTTAAACGATTGCCAACTTTTCCGTTTACTAAGACGACGGTAAGAAAAACCCTCATCAAATTAGAATTAGGGCTTCCACTGCAGAGTAGAGTTGAGCAACAACAACAATCACAAAGGCAATATGAACTAAAATAACAGCAACATCAACACTAACGATAACCACCAGCACAATTGCCGACACATTTACCTGTGTTCTTTATTGATATTTGCTATTGTATTTGTATTCTGCTGTCAGTGATGGTGATGGTGATGGTGTTAGGCTTGACGTTGACGGTAGTGTTGATGTTGTTGCTGTATACGTGCAAGTGAACCGCAACCAATTGTAAGTGTATGCGTAGAGAATTATTTGGCGATTGTGGTTGCAATAATTTTCTTCTCAATTTGCGTTAGTGTAAGGTAAGCGGTAGTAAAGTGTAGCAGCAGAAGTGAAAGTGGTGAGCGGAAGATGTGAAGATATCACATTTCTGTGGATAGGGGTTCAATCAACCAAATATTTATGCGGATATGCGTAGAACTGTGTGTGTGCTGGTTTGTTGTTTTTGCGGTGCGAGGTTGGCTTGTTTGCGTTATGTTAATGAGACCCTCATCAAGAGAACATGTGCACATATTTACAAAACAAACACAAAATTTGGGTTTAAGTTTGTTTACTTTCATGTTTTGCATGCATAACCGACGTGATTAATAAGAAATTGATTTATCTATTAAATTAAACTAATATTAAACACAAACTTTAAATTGACCCTAAGGAGTAATTGCCCTATCAAATATATTATAGTAAAAGTTCACAAGAAAAATTAAGAGTAAAATTAAAGCATATATAATTTGAAACTAAAAAAAAAACTGTGAAAGTGAAACTTACATCACTTACAGTTTGGTCATAAGCTTAAATGAAAATTCAAATGAAAATTGAAATAAAAATAGAAAAGCGAAAGATTTGAGTATTAGTCCATTAGTAACGAAAAGTTAATTATTATTGAAAAGTCTAAAAGTTCTTTAAAACAAAAACAACAAAATATCGAACAGTTTCGAAGAAGGTTAAATATTTTGTAAAAATCCAAAAGCGTTGAGTATAAAATTCTGAGGAGTAACAAAAAATATTGATAGGGAAGAACTCAATATAATCGAATGAATCGAACAAATTGAACAAATTGAAGAGGAAAATTATCGAAGAGTATACTTCTCCGGTAGCCATGACGATGAAATTCGACTGATACGAGCACGAATCAAAAACAAAAAATTGTACAACGATTTTTTTTACCATTAGATAGGTTTTTTTGTTTTCTGCAATAAGTTAAAGAAATACCCATATAGTTGGATATCATATAGTTCTAATAAAAAATTTGGGATGTTTTATGCTTTGCGATCATTAGATTTTTATAATAATAAGTTTCAGCTGTTTCTTTTCGTATTGAGCTAGAAATCGAATTTTATATATGGAAACTCAATTTGTCCACATTGTGCGACAGTTCCACGCTCCAACTTTTATATTAATTTTGTGGTCGAAATTTGTGTATTCTCCAACCTATATGTCTTTTTTTTAACTCTCAAAAACTATTTAGTATTTCCATAGTTTATTCTAATAAAATCAACATATCACTAGCAAAATAGTGTCAAATTTTAAAATGAAACGTTTCATTGCTGCCACTTTTAAGCTTAACCTAGTTTTTGCGAGAACAAAATGATATAAAAATTTAATTTAAATGACATCAACAATCAAATCAAAGCTCTCTTTTTATTTTAAAGAACACACAAATAATACAAAGCAAATAATAAAACCAAGAAATGAAAGAAGAAAGCAAAATAGTATGAGAGTATGATTTTAGGAAATTTCTATATTTTTTCTTGCGTTTTAACTGAAGACACGCCTCGCATATAAGAACATACAAGATATTTCTGGTTTTTATTGTCAATACGAAGTAAATTAAAAACTTTAAAAAATTGGTAGATCTGGTAATATTTTTCTTTTTATTGCTGTACACTGTTAGTCACCTGCTATCTCAAATGAATGTGTGGCAATTTGTAAGAAAAAATGTTAACAAAAGTTGGTTTTTATTGTTCGTTTCCATTTTTCATGATTGCCGTTGTAACCTACTTGAGCGCATAACATTTATGACTTATGTATGTAATTTATACAGGTAAGAATATGTGTCATGTGACAAAGTCAGAAATTGCACAATTTAATGCATGCGTAGTTTTTGCATAATGGAAAAAATAGTATTGTGTGCTCCCAGAAGGTGAAGGATTTAATGGCATTGTATTTGCAATTGAATTGATAGTTCTAAAGAGTGCACAACTCTCAAAATACACATTTTCAGAAATCGGTAAGGTCTAATCAGTAAGCCATCCTCTGAGTAAAATTTCACGATGAAAATTGACAATTTTTCCAAAAAATTCAATACAAACTGAAGGAGCAGAGAAAAAGTACAAGATAACGAACTATACAAAGTAATATCGAAAAATATTACAAATTTCCTTCGGAAAATAAGAGAAAATTCTGATCGAAAGTTTTCAACTAGGATCGAAAAGGTAGGTAAAAGTTCAAGAGTATCGAATAACATCGGAGGGCATCGAAAAAATGCTAAAATTGCAAATTTAACGCATCATATCGAAAAATATTTAAAAAATTGACTCTATAACGAAAAGTATCGAACATTATCGAAAAGCTTAAAGAGATTGGGTAGAATGAAGTACGTTGAAAAAATATTTAATAGTACGAGAAAGTATAAAAGGAAGAATCCTTAAACAAAATTTTGATAAAAGCCAACGGTGTCATTTTTCTTATGATTGTTTCGCAGACTGTTTAAAAGGAAAAGTCGGCCAAGTATCGAATTTTAATTCTCTTTTTAAAGCTTTTTTTTTGGAAATTTTGGAAAAATATTATAATTTTTTTTCGAGATTCCTGTTCTTAGGATATTACGAGTATTCATTGGGAAATATTTTCTGCACATAAATTTTTTTTTGGGCTTACACCTCCCTATTGATTACACAAACTTTGTTTAAACAAGTTACCAATCTTTTGTTCTCTCCGAATATTTCCATTCTGTCGGAAGCGAAAAATAATAATTTTGTCATCAATTAATTCGTTTGACTTTGAAATCACTTGAATTCATTTGTTTTCTATTTCCAGCTGCTACTGTTGCTCTTCCTTTGCTTATTGCCCTCCATATCATAACTTGTCTGGCGCCGTCATCAAGTCATCAAGTTCAAATGCCAGTCAAGCTGAAAATTTTATGTTCGCAACCTTTAAAACTGTGCAATAAAATCCAACATCATCCTGCAAATTTAATCGTCTTCATTTGCTCAGTTGCTTTATTTGATGTTTGATTGATTCGCTGATGTCTGCAAACGACGCTGGTAGGATATGCCGATGACGATTATGACAATGCCAATGCTGGTGATGGTGATGATAATAGCATATCGTTCATGATGATTACTATGATAATAATGACGTTGATAATTTAAAAATCACAATGATGTCAAGGAATCTGTAGCAACAGATAGACAGCGGGATAACGTTAACGCTAACACCCGTTCATAATTCTACAACAAGAAAAACGGAAAACGATATGCTGCCTAGAACTTCATCAATTTTTCATTGAAATGAAAAAGAAAAATCATAAATAAAATTTTCAAATAAATTTCAATGTTCAAGTGGAAGCATATCGTCACTGAAAAGAGCAGCATCAGCAAGAATATAAGGATAACTACAATATTGATAGGAATATTTTTGTGCGTAAAAACAAAGTTAAATAATTTTAAGGAATCTTCAAACAGAATTACAGTAAAATTTCAAACTCTAGTACAAACACAATTGAAAGTTGATAAGTAAATTGTTCCTATTTAAATTTTTGATTTTTGGTCTTAGCTCACGACCAGAAAGAAACATATTCAAAATATGCCTACAAGTATATACTTAGTTGTATGAAGTTTTACTCAAAAGAAGTATTTGATTTGTTGTTTCTACTGTTTCCGAGTTCCTCCTTAGCAAACGGGAAAATTTATAAGACTTTGTTACTGATAACGGCTTAATCTAATGATGCAATGATTCCAAACAAAACTTGTTTTATATTTTTAGCAAAAGTCCATTAATAAGATTCTTTATGATATATAGCCTTTATATTTAAAGTTTCATTGTTTTCTAAAGTTTGTTTCATTCAGATTCATTATTTATAAAAATTAATTAAGGTCAGCCAAAAATTAAGTGTCACCCTAATCTTTAAACTAACCACTTATATATGTGCCTACGTATGTATTATGCACTACTTTACAATACTCACTTATTAATTGCGCCCAGCAGCTGCATCTGCCATCTTCGATCCGTTGTGTCATCAACAATAATCCGAAAATCAGCAGCTGCAGCAACATTTCATTACAATTTTGTTTTTCTTATACGTTTTTGTTCTTATTATTGATTAGTTTTTCATTTTCTCTGATTTCCGAGTTAAACTCAAATTTTATGATCACTTGTAGTGGTGCACACTTATGCTCGCATTACACACAAATGAGTGTAAATGTCGACGGTATTCTAGCACTATTTCGCTTGGGAGAAAATGTGATGATAACGATATTGTTTTTGTTGCGCATTTTGTTTTGCACTCACACTGCATGCTGACAGGGTGCGCTGATCCTGTGGTTTTTGTAGCTGCAGCCTACGCAACATCGGCACTTTGATTGTGTATTTGCACACAAATACACTCAATACATTGATACAAATATTGATTTCTCTCGTTAGGTTGATTCTATCTTTAAGTTTATCTGTTGATTATATTTGAAGCATTTAAAACTTTCGTGTTAGGTAGGACCTGAATCTCTATAAAAACTTATCATTTCGAAGCCATAATTTTTGTAAAATGACATCAATTTTGTGAAGAAGTTATTATTTTGGCCATTAAAACTCAATACAAAATAATTAATTTTGCTTCATTAGTTTGAAAATCAAAATATGTGTGAAGTATGATTTTCTGTAAAGTATGTAAAGAAAAGTATCACTCAATGTTGAAAAGCTGCAAATGTCGTATATCATCAAAAAATATTAGCTATAGATATGAGTCAATATACATATATCATATCATATATGTCGAAAAATGTTGATAAAGTTAGGGAATCTAAAAAAAATTTAAATATTTTGATATATATAGTTGAAAAATTTTGGGGAATTAAATTATCTGAAATCGTTGGTTCTTTAACCTTAGAGCAACTATACGATTTCAGGATGCGGTTAGTGCTCAAATTTCAAGGATAAAATTTAACCAAAATATAAATAATAGAAAGAAAATGAGATAAGAGAGGAGGAGTAAGTACATCAATAAAAGAATATGCATAACACCAAATTTGCAATTTGTACATGAAATTCTTCTACCAAGCGAAATATTATTATTACTTAATCTATATAACTCAACTTGATCTTAAAGTCTGCGCTAAGAGAATATGTGTATGGGCTGAATTAAAACAATGCAAAATTTAACTTCTGTTTTTATTATTTAGAAATAACTTTGAATATTATTCTCTTATTTAATCAGATGATTTCCGAAAAACAAAAATTGTTTATTACAAGAACATCGATATCCTAGTACACTAACGCATATATTGTAGAGGAAATGTATGCTCGCGGAAAAACTTTAGTTACGTTATGCTAGCAAAGCTGGCAGTTGAAAGAAAAGTAAAAAAGGCAACGTAATAAAAATAACGCGAAAAATGCAAAGCAAAGAGAAAAAAATTACAGATGCACGCGAATGCCGATTTTTATTTTTAATATGCTAATTTCAAAGAGATTTTTGCAAAGAGCGTTTTTATATTTATAAAAAATATCATTTGCTATGTATTCACATACGTGTATCTACTAATAAGCTCTAAGTCACTAAAATTGTGAAAAAAACAGTAGCTTAATTTAAAATCAAGGATTCTTGTATGAAGAGTTTTTACCTGCGGAGAAAAATGCATTGCTGAAAAGGAACAGAAAAACTTTTCATCTTGACTCAAATATACAAATGCGATCATTGGTGATAATGTGGTATAAATATCGTGGCAAATCGTACTTCTTTTAAAAGAAGTACATACTTTGTAGTACGTCTTAGTATTTCTTCCGTTTAGTTTAGTTTTGAGTAATAGAAAAATATTTATATAATTTTTTTTTTTAGTTTTCGATTTTTTTTGGTTATGTTCGGTTTGTACTTCTTTTGGCTCAAAAATAGTTAGTAACGTTAGGTATGAACAGCAAATTGACTTACACCCGTATTATGTTGGGCGAAACAAGTGATTGACTGTCAGATTTTCGTCTGACCATATCTTGAAACTTTTTTTTCAAGTAACATAACTTAAGTTGAAATGAACTTACATAGCGGAGCAGGGCCTTAATTAAAAGCGTTTAACGGCTGTTATAAATACGTCATTATTAGTCACTTACTTGCTTCGACGTACATAATACGGGTGTTAATTACCTATGCATTTAGTGAAACGTTACTCATACGACAAGTTCTGCCAAAATATATCAAACTTATATTAATTTGCAATGAAATATATTGTGAGCGCATAAAATTTGACCACTTGTGCTTTTGGAGTTTAGCTACTGCTTATGAGTCTTTAAGTGCACTTATGTAAGCCGAAAATGAAAAAGAATTAGATTTTGAAATTGGTTCTTACTCTGCTTAATTGCACTTCTAAAAGGTGTAAACAATTAATTTTTTTTAAAATTGTCGTAATATGAAGAATGGATTTTTCGGAAACATGTTTTTCGAATTTAACAAATTTTCAAAAGAATATTAAACATTGTGGTTGATAGAGGAAAGTTATGCTCTTTTCAATTTAGAAATCAGATATGAAATTTTATTTTTGTTTTTCTAGTGGAAAACTGGAAGTGAACATTTCATCTCAAAATTTGAACATATTCGCTATAGCTTAAAGTAACTATACAGATGCTAAAAATTTTAAAATGTGATCTACATTAGTTTACGAGATATATGAATTGAAGTGCATACGTGCTGCACTTTGCATGGTGCCTGGCCCTTCCTTAAGTACTTTAATTTATCTATATCCTTAACTAATACCGATCACGTTGTCGTGAAATAACTTAAGACATTTTTTTGAAGTTAAACTTTTTGAAATATATTATGGTATTCTGCAAGGTGATAATGATAGTTGATTATCAACTATCGCACTTTTGTTTGCTTGCTTTTATGTGGTAGCTATTTAGGTGTCGCTTTCTAAATCGATAATCAAAAAAGCGATAGTCAACTATCACCATACAGAGTACCACTCCTGATTTGAAATTTTTACTACTGGTTTTCTATACATAAAAACATTTAACATTTGAATTTAACTAAGAAAATTAAAAAGAGCACCCTTTTTACTAGCTCAAACAATATCGTTTATATTTTACTATAAATTAATTGATTCCAATAACGGCGTTAAAAAATGCCGGTGCTCAAACTTCGTCAATTCTACAGAAGCCCAAAGCTTGGCAATTAGGCCTCATACGATAAAAAAATTGTTTTTACACATTTATAACTAATCGGAAGATAAGCAAATTTCACGACCACACTTAATTTTCAGTGTCGGCTTTGCATGAAATTGCCGCAAATGCCACACACACAAGACAGCAAATTTCCTTTTATCTAAAAATTAAAATTTTTTTCATAATTTTGTAAGCTCCTTTTAAGCCTGCTTCGTCTTTTTAGATGTTGTTAGAGGAAACGGACATAACTTTTTTCAGCAGTTCAGATTATTTGAACTTCAAGAACTTTTAACTTTTTATTTGAAATAGCTTAGTCCAATATCAGGAATGGAGCAAAGTCTTAGTTATTAAAAAAAAAGTGGATCTGGATCTGTATATAAAATGACTTGCCGGTCTCAGCATCTTTACACAAAACACATATGTCTCAATTATAGTAAAATGTAGCGATTTTCACACCAATAACACTTTGCAACTATGAAAAGATTTCGTAAAACTTTGCAATCCGTGTAATGGTCTATGATTTTCGTGCATCTACAAGCCAACACGTTTAACAACAAACTAAGGACTTACATGGCTGAGTCAGGGCCAGCATAGAAGCTGACAAAGCATAAATGAGCCATTTTGCGTATACCACAAAGAATAATACCGAATATTGAGAGCGAACGATGGAACAACAATTTAGGTGTTGTCATAGTTTTTGAAGCAGCATGGCTGAAAAAGGCTTTTAGCTTACATACGCCAATCTCGGAGTATAATCAAAAATGAAAACGAGAGAGAGAGAGAGCATCTCATTATATCCTTAAAATGTTGCGAAACAATTCAGAAAGTTGCAAAGAAAATGTATGAATGAAAATGTTGATGTAGCTGATTTCTTTTTTATGTGAAATATATCTTCCGAAACATTTTATAAATAAAAAAATTTTGGGTAAACTAATTTATTTTAATATTTTTTTTTATTTATTTTTCTAAACACAAAAAAACAAATGCTTTTTATTCTATTCCGTATAGTTTTTGAGATGTTCAGTTTAAAAAATTAGTAATTACTTAAAAACTGAACAATTATTAAAAAATTGCCCGATATGTTTAAGTAGAAAATTCCATTCCTGACTCTAACCTTTTATTACTTATTATACAAAATATGCTGTCGCATATATAAATATAAATTTTTAAGGCACGCCAAATTATACTTATTGTTAGAAAAGAATTGTTATAATAAATTTATCAAAAACACTATTTGATACTGTGCTGGAAGGCCTAAAAGATAAATGAACCTGGCTCGTACACAAATATTTCCATTTTATTTAATTTTAAAGAATTTTAATGCGAGTAAATACATTTAAATTTTCCGAATACAAGTCGACCTTTCAAAACATGTAACTCAGTCTGCAATACCTTTGTCATTTGAATTGCAAATAATAACGAAGGTGCTTTTCTTCGTGTCAATACATTCTCACATACAACGTCACACTCAAATTCACTGGTAGACATTTGTTAGTTTCTACATACAACATATGATCACACACACAATCTCGCATTACTTTCACACTCCTTAGATTTATGTGTATGTAGGTATAAAATTGACTTGTAGAGTATTTTTTTATTTCCGAAATGTGCTTATCATGTTAATTTTCCAGGCTGCTACATAGCTCTACGCTGCTGTCATATTCAACTTCTTTGCAAGGGTGATAATTTTTATGCAGTCATCTTTTATGTTAAGTCATTGTGAAATACACTTAGATTAATCATTTTTTTACCATTTACATTAAAATTACCATTTCTGAATATTGATAAAATTTGACGTAACTGTGTGAAAACTGTAAAAATTTCGAAGCCAAATCTAAAAAAAGCTAGCTATATTTCTTGATCCAGGGCTTGTTCTATCTTATTTTGCGGCAAAAGTAATTGACCAAAAAAATCAATGAAATTAGAACGTCTTTTGACGAATGCAATCCTTATAAATAGTTGGTACAACACAGGTCAAATCTTTTTTGAAAACTTATCAAAAACAATTAAAACTTAACTAGCTTAAAGTCAGTCGCAAAAAGATCGTCAAAATTTAGCTCTCAGAAAAAATCTCCCTTGGGTATTGTTTTCTCCTTAGTTTTAAGTCTAGTTTTCTTTTCAAAACCAAAATTAAAGATTCAAATGGAAAACCTACATAAATATTTTGTGAAATTGGAAATAGAAAACAATTTTTTTCGCTCAAAAACAAAAGTAGTTCATGGTCAAAAAACCGTAATTTCAAATGAAATTTAAACGAGAAATGGTTTAGCAAAAAGCCAGTATTTTTTTTATTTTGTGCAAAATTTTCTACAATTGTGGAAAAAAATTATGAATGTACTGAAATTATGTGTGGTAATTAGGAAAAATATCCTTTGAAAGTTATCAAAATAAAATATAGAAAGAGGCATATTAATTAAAATAATGAGAGACTCATACGCTATAGTTTTAACGATTTTGCTACTGTCAAGTTTTTTTTTAAGATTTTGCTAGTACTTCGATTTTTCTTGATTTTATTTAGCTTTTATTTTTTTTTAGGAAATCTTTTTATAATACTTGAGTTCTGCTGAATACTAAGTTTGATTGACATCAAAAAACATTGTTCACTTCGTTTGATAAAATCGAAATGCTTAAGAAATTTATTTATCTGCGTCACCTGCAGCCTTTGGAGTATGCAACAAAAATGTTTTCCCTATGCTGGTATCTTCTCAATGAAAAGATATAATTTTAGTTAATATTTCGTATTACTTAGTAGTGTATTTAATTAATTTGCATTCAAGGTTTTTTCTCTTTGAAAAAATCAAAACTCACGTTTACAAAAGACTTGCAGTGTCTTACGTAAGTGCGTATTACCAAACTTAAGTTTTGATAGTTTCCGCAGTACTATGGATGAAATTCACATAAATTTTATCTTCAATTGCTCGTCAGCGGATTAGGTCTGTAAATAAAAATGAAATTCTTCAATATTATACATTTCGGAAGATTATAAAAAATATTGAGCAGAACCTTTACTTTCACATGTCATTAAATTTCAAGTAACGACGTTGAAAATAAAGATTAGCTCGTAAAATATTTTACGACTTAATGGCGCTAACATGCACATATGAAGAAAGAAATTTATATAAAATAATTCTTTTCGCATGAGATCTCAAGAAAGTGACGAAAATGCAAAATGTTAAATCGCACCAACACACAAATCATAAAGAAATAAAACTCTTTACGAGTAAACAATAAAAAAAAACGCACGCACATTTTGCACTGTCGTCATAAAACACTCGCTCAAGTGTGCACTCAAACTCAAGGAATATTAGAGCTTTTGTGATTTTTAAGCTTCCTTTTTCAGTTGAAGTTCAATCTCAAGTGCAGTTTGACTCGGCGATGACTACACATGGGAAAAGCGTGATGAAGAAGAAAATATGTTGAGACATATAAAAATATCCACATTAAACATGAAAAATTATATTGTAAAATATGAGTGCTCACTGAATGTATAGCCACATGTGCAATTGTTGCATTTGCCTGGCCAATTTTGAAACCCAACTGCATGTGACTGTGCGAAATGACCTATATTACTACGTAAGGCCAAAAGGAAACGATTTTCTAGTCACTGTCAAGTTGCAGCCTAACTAGGGCTGCCATGTAAAAGTATTTAGTTATGTGCCTAAGGTGAAAACTTAAATAGCTTTAGCGTAGAATACCAAAAGGTCTGGAAGGGCATTATTATATATTAAAATTATAAACCTTAATTTGCGGTAATGAAATATTTGTACTTATGTTTCAAAAATCTTTACATGTAAACCAATCGCTAACAACTTGGTAGCCCTTATCATATCAAAAGTGGCTTTACACTTCTAAATAACGCTGTATCTTATGTGGGATTGTCTCAAAGAATTTTCCTTTTTCGCAGTCGTAAGAAACGCGCCTGAGCACGCATTAAATGTTTTATTTTGTTTGGAATTTTTTTTCTGTACTTTCAAAATAATTTTGCAGCTGCTAAGGGAATTAAAGGTCTCCTTGGTGTGTCAACTTTTGCTAACATTTACATTTAACAATGTGAGAGATGAAAGAGGCACGCTGTGAATAAATAAAGTAAAATATGGGAATACGAGTACAAAAAGGACAAAAAAGATACACTCTTTTGTATTTGGAACAAAGTGCACGAAATGTCCTTTGGGGCTTGCGACACTTTTGCTAACGGATCTTGCTTGGATAAATTTTGATTTTATTAGAATTGTGATTTAATGATGAACAGCTCCTAGCGGACGCTCGGTTTGGCCCAGAAATATCGAAAAAGGTTTAACATGCCGAATAGGGTGAATCATAAATAATCTTTTTTCGAATTTCGATTTGAAATAATGATAAACCGTTGTCAAATAGGTTCAATCAAGATAAAGTAAAATATTTTGCAATTTGAACTTTAACTCTTCACGTCAAAAAGTGTATGTTTTGCACGTTTAAGAAATAATGGAAAATTACAAAGTTTCAAGATAAATTATCGGGCCATGGATGTTATCAGAAATGAAAAATCATACCAAATATCATGCAAAATATTTAACATGAACATTAAGAAGCTTATTCGACATCGTTATAGCTTACTAGATAAAAATTCGAAATAATAATTTTTTATAAACCACCCTAGTGCGAGCTTGGATTTTATGAGCCCATGGCAAAATATAAATAAAGTAAATGTTTAAAGTCTTTATTTCGCAATACTTTTTTGAATTGAATCTTTCAGTTGAATTTAAGAGGTAAAACCGTTGGATTGCACTTAAATTAAATGCCAGATAAAAAGCCGCGTTCTTCAAGAACATCAAATGTTAATTTATTTATAGTTTTGCTGATTGTCCACACAAACAAATTTGTTTTTTATTTCAATAAGCTTTTAATTTTAAAAATAAAATGTTTTTTTGTAATCGGCTAATATAAGCATTTCATACTAAACTCTATTTTTAATATAATCTGAGAGTAAATTTTGAATTTCGCTTTCTGTAATTTTTAATGTGATGCTTATTTTCTGAGATTTCCACATTAAAGTTAAGATATTTTAAGTTCGAACCAATACATTAATGTCTTTTTTAAAGAGTCAAAACAGCTAAATTTTGAAAAAGAGATTTCTAATATCTGACATTGTAAATAGAAGTAAGCTATATAGTATGCTAAAAGTAAGAAATAACTTTACATAAAGCTCAAACAAGAATTTTGATGTGATATCACTTTCTTCTATGCCAAAACAAAGTTTTATTTAGAACCATCTTTGTCAGCTTTAAAAAAAAATGGTAATTTTGTGCGGAAAACCTTTTCCCGTTTTGCGACACTTACTCGGACTATGGAATCATTTAAAGATTACGATTAAGCAGCTCACTCTATTTCAATTTTTTTATATACGGAAACGTTTCGACAAAAAATCAAACAAATCAAAACAAAAATTTTTTTTAAGCCTTCCAAATTTTTTTAACAATATCGAAAACTTTCGGGATACGACCTTTTCCGATTTGGCTCAAGTTTTTAAACAATTTTTCAAAATAACCTAAGCAGATTTTTCAGTAAAAATGTATTCCATATCTTCCACATTTCTCCACTATGAAGTCGTTTCAACATAAAAAATTTCTATGGATATTCTCAAAAATTGTTTAAAATTAGAAGAAAAACCAAAATATAAAGAAAATGAAAAAAATAATGAGATACAAGGATAAAAAAAGTGGTTGTCTGTGTTGCTGTCCTTACAAATCCTTATTCATGTTTTGGCTGAAATCTATATAAATTTGAAAATTTTTTGTGCGAATTTTAGTGAGTTTGTTGCTCGTGCAATACAATAGCAACTAAAATATAATTTCTAAGATATAAAATTCAATACTGTTCACATTATGTGGGGCTTACTTTACGGATATGGCAGCTATGTTTTGAATTTGATTTGACCTCTCAATTATGTTAGAATAGTAAAATAAGTAATTTTTAAAATATAAAATTCGAAAAAGGAAACGATTTTATGATGGACATCGAATCTATTATTTGTTTTTGAATTTAATCTTGAAAAATTAAGAATCCACATTGCGTTTTTCAAAATTTATTAATATCCCGTTACTCAAACTTGTATTTTGTGATCGAAATCAAAATGCACTCAGCTTTTGCGAAATTCAATCAAATCCTTTTAAATTGATTTCAATGAAAACAAATTTTTAATTAATTTCACTTCTATGTTATAACTTATGACTTGCGGCTTAATAAGTATGTAGGTACATGAAGCTTACACAAAATCAACCTCTTAAACCAAATTTATTTTTATTTCGTGGAAATACATTTTTGCAAATCATTAAAATTTTCAAGGAAATAAATTACTATGGCAAAGTGTACACAAATGCAACTTCTTCTTTTTTTACAAATTAATTCCCTAAATTTTAAAACTTACTGTTGACTTGACTTTAAATATCTCGAAACATTGTTAGTTCCTTGCATCTAATGTGAGGATACAACATTTTCTTTTTTTCATCGTATTTGATTTCGTTAATTTTATTTACACAAAGAGGACGTTGCTACACGGGCAACATACTTTGCTTTGATGTTTTTGATGCTGTGCGTAAAGCTTCAAGCGTAAAAAAAATAAACTCCTTAAAGCCTTGAACAAACACTGAAAAATGCGTAAAATCAACGGAAGCTTGAAAGCTGTAAAATTATCTGCAAGCATTAAAAATGCCGCAAGCACATTCCTTGTATAGTTACACGTACACGCGCACAACTAAATACACACATATATTGAACAACGCCTAATCAGTCAGTAGGAATTAGACTAAGTTTTTTTTATTAAAAAGAAAAATTTCAGAGCAGTGAATTTAATATATTTTCAAAAATAACTGAAACAAAAGGAAACCTAAAAAGAAATAAACTATATTTGCAGGAATACTCTTCAATATGTATGAAGATCCTATATACATATATCCTTCTGCAGTAAATGTGCTCATATTTTCCAGTTGGGAGATAACTAATGTAAGAATGTTCGTATACCGCTACTGAAAAGTATCATAAAGTGATGAAAAACCGAAAAAAACAAAAAATAAGAGATCATACAAATTAGGCACAAACCAGGGCGGTTCAAAAAAAAAAAAAAAGTTTGTTTTCCAATTTCAATGTCAAATAGATCTATATGAGCTCCATATTACGCATATAAAATATTTTATGTAAACTTGAGCTTAAAATTGATAATATACTTTAATTTATTTGGAATTTCGCTCTGTTATGCCGATCACGATTGAGCTACTGGGAAGTTCTTTGTTTAATTTTGAATGTCTGAAGGATCAAACCGCTTCGATTCGATTTGAAAACTCATTGAGTTTTAGTAAAAATCTTCTATAGACGGTCTTGCCGATTAAAGGATAAACTTAATCAGAATATCAAAATATTCCATATTATAAATTGAAATTCGAACAATGCATTTTTTGACCTGCCCTAACACACACGCTCATACATGCGCATACATGAAATGATGTACTTCTAGCAGTATGTGTTGATATGCTGTCGTATTAGTGTTGTTACATTTTCACTTTGCTTTTCACTTGCAGGCATCTTCGAAACTCTGAGACTCTTTAAGTGCAAAAGACGCAGACTTTTTTTTTGGTTTTTTTGTTTATGTATGTAATTTTTTCAAAAATAATGCGAGTTAGTTTTACACGTAGAAAAAAATTACATATACTACGTCAAATAACGAAACAAACAAATTTATTTAAACACTTTTTTTGAAGATTATCACACATGAAAAATAGAAATTATCGGTACGCAAACTGTAAGCGACGCAGAGTTTTTGGGTGAACCTTAAGCCTCGTGCTACTTAATTTTTGTTGAATATCTATAGAATTATTGTGATAACAATATCCTTCAAAAAATATTTTGATAGGCTTAGCCCCTATCTGCTCTATTGATATACGAACATACGCTTTGATTTTCACAGTGTTTTGTTAATCCTTTCTTCTAATCTGACAGTATTTCCAGTAGCATTTTAGTATATATATTTTTGAAGTTACAATACTTCTTTACTAATCCACTAAGTCATTGAACAAGAACGGCTCTTAATCAGATAAAGTGGTTACGTAGCTTAAGAGCTTTGAATCATTACTCATAAGATTTTTTTTTAAATATTCTCAAATTTTCATTTAGTGCATCCCAAGAAGTTATGATTCCTAAAAATCAAATAGAGTTAAAATTTAACAGTGTTTATTTCTGATTTGATCTTGATCGAATTAAAATTCTGGAACATATTACGCAGTCTCAATTCAGCCAGATAATTCTCTCAAAGCATTTACTCGCAATCGCATAAGTAGTTGTGATGGCTTTTTTGAAGGTCTTCTCTGTAATAATAATCATCAGCGACAGCAGCGCGCTGTTTCTGGCATAATTGTATCTTATGTTGGCGCTGATGTTGATGTTGTTGTTGCTATCGACGTTGGTGTTGGCAACAACTACGTGAAGCATGACAGCGCAGCAGTTAACAACTTAAGCTACAGAAAATGAAAAAAAAAAACAAAACAAGAGAACATGAAACTGCTGAGCCTTAGAAAAAAAGCAAAGCAAAGTTATTGCTAATTTAGTTACACTTTTCAGACGCTGCCTCTCGTTAGGCCTCACTTACCATCTAAACATATTTTATGGCATAAATATATTATCATTAAGAAGCACCAGCACCATGAAATGGAATAAGAAGCCAAAAGGCAATAACGCCTCTAAGTATGCTCGAATATTTTTTTATTTTTGGAACAAAATCTCTATTATAAACACAACGTTTTGCATTCCAAATGGAATAGAGTAACGTATACTAAAACACTTCTCTGCAATAAATTTTCTGCATTCTTTCTGTTAAAATTGATTCTTAAAACAGAAAAATCTTTTAAGATATGAATTTTCAGTATGAGTATGGGTTCCGCTGCTTTAAACTTGAAAAGTGGTTAGTTTTAATCTTCGCTGTAAAAATAAAGCACTGCTTGATAAAAAAATCTTAATAAATTAATGCCTAAATATCTAACAGAAGGCTTATAAAAATTGGAGTGAAAAGCAAAATGAAGTTGAAACAACAGAAAATATAACGAAAGCTCCCAACAGTTTATTGTCTCAGCCGCTATCAATGAATGGCGATGCAAAACTTGGTGTTAGTTAAAACAGATGGCGTTACAGATTAAGAATGCCAACACAATGGAAAATCCTTTTTCGAAGGAGCAGAAAAAAAGAATTCAATTCAACCCAAAAACTTTGCATAGCGTATAAGAGATCCGTTATGCGGATTAGCTGTTGAATCCTTTTCTTTGGTTTTGTTACTTTGAAAGCAGTTGTTGTCTTGTTGCTGTCATTGTTCTTCTGCTTAAAATCACCACAAAGTCTGTGCATCACTTCATGTTTTTCCTTGCTATTAAGTTAAAGAAGTGATAATTTTTCTATGGTCGGCTTCAATTAAGGGTCCACAATACCATACCAGTTGAATTACAATCTTGCAACATAATTAAAAATAAAATTTTTAAAATATTCTTTCTTTATTCTTCTTTCCGGTTTTCTCAAATTTTTTTGCTATGTTGAGCAACGATAATTTTGGATGGAAAATACGTGAGTAATACAGGATTGTAGTCCGTACGTAAAGTAGGGTAGAAGGGGGAGGTTTCGATACATGGGAGGCTAAGGCATTGCCAAATTTTCTCATTTCTTCTGACACTAACTCGCGCATGTAATAAAAAAAGCGTTGCTCCTAACGGTACCCTCCTATCAAAAAAAGTTCTTAGTGCAACTCGGCTCGTGGGTGCAGCTAAACGTGATTTTATATATTTAGTTACGATATCTCAGAGAAAAAAAAGATATCGACATAATTTAAAATGAGTTTTGAAGGGGAAGAGTAACACTTTCGCACGCCGTAACAAATTTTCATGAGAAATTAAATTCGCGGTGTAATATGTTCCCAAATATAAGAAACGGTACCTCTCAGAAAAAAAAGCGCCCGAGGGACTTTTATTTTTTTTGCAGAAAAATGAACAGTGAGTTACCTCGAATACGTAGCACCGTGTATGTTTGGAAGGATGGAGCTTGTGGGTTAAGACTTCTTCCAGACAACCGTGCAAATAATGACAACCATATGTACTTATAAAATAAAAAAAATATTTTTGTCGACTTCTTTTCAACCAAGTTTTGTTAGGTTTCTCTAAAAACTTGGGTGGATATTTTTTCTCAGAGGCACATCAGAATGTCAGAAACCCTTACAAATCATAGAGAAATAAAAATGTTTAAACTTTGCTCAGTATTGTTCGTTGGGATTACATGCTATACCAACGGAAATATTAAATCACAGCTGGTATTTAATCATTTTTTTTTAAATCATTGGAAATATTGTATTCCATCGATAATTACAAAGAAAATCAAATATGCTCGATTTGACAGGAACTTTGACATGCGTCCTTTTGAAGAATGTAGTTCGATCTTTGTAATGTTGCATTTTGAATGCGACTTTATAATCTTCCCAATTCAAATTGAATTCTTTTATTAAAAATTAACCAAAATTGTATATATCTTGCCAATTCTAATATGTTGAGCAACTTTTTTATTTTTCAATTGTGCTATATTTCTATAATCAAAAATGGAAAGGATAAAGATAAGTTCTTCCGAAGTATCTGGTCATCTCAACATTAAGATTAGCATATGCAATATTTATTAACGCTTATTCAATAATTTCAAAGTGCTGCTTCAAAAACTATTTAAGTATCTTAATAAATGAGAAGCCCAAGAACTTAGACACAGGAATCGAAATTGATATCTAAAATACCACGGAACTTGACCAAAACCATGCATTTATGCATTCCTTCATATTTTCTTTGTGCTGTTGTGGTTGGCATTATAAAAACTTTATGTACGTTTCACAAAAACGTAACAAAAAAAATAACTGTATTTTGCAATGCCTATCAACACGTCACTTGCACGCGTACAACATGGAAACAGGAAATACACATTGAATGTGTATGTGTGTACGTATAAAAACGAGGAATAATGCTGTGCGTGACACCGCACAAAAAAAAACAAAATTTGGTAACAATACATAGCGGCATTTTATTTGCAGCCACTTTTGCACGATTTGGCATTTGTTCGCACAAAGTCAGATTTTACCGATTTTTTGATTTATTTTTTACTTTCCCTTTATTTTATTTATTTGTTATTGCTCTTGTACAGCAAAAACAATAAGCGTGTCACCACGAAATGTGCAAAACTTAATAAATAACAAGTTTTCTTGTTTTTACTAGCGAGTGAGTGTCACTGATATCAGCCGCATTGACACGTTGCATGTTGAGCAGTTGAGTCTGTGTATTTTTTGTTGTTGTTGCATGTAAATTGTCAATTAAAACAATGTTACAGCTGTTGTCATATTGCAACATTTACTATTGAACACATACGTGAACTTTTTTATGTTCATAATGCAGCTCAGGGAAATAATAAAAAGTATTTCCACAATGAAATGTTAACAAAAAAACATTGAATACTCTCAGTTAAGGGTATTTGTAATTTAAAAGATATTTAAGCAAAAATATAAACTTTATCATGCAACAAAAATAATATGCTTTAAAATCTACAGAGGGCCCAAGCAGCACAGTGCGACTTAAAGTATACTTTGTCGGTCAAATTTAGTAAGAACTCATTTAAAACAAAATTTTTACACTGCTGTTTCTATTTATTTAACGATTTTATAAAAAGTTATCGTGAAGACATTAGATTGACTTTGCAAGTCCAGAGTTGGGCGGGGAAAAAGCTTAATAAAAGCGAATATCGCAGAATTTTAAACGCAATTAAAAAAAATCCGTTCAAAACTGCAAAATAATTGCAAATATCTCTGAAAAATAGGCTTGGAAAGGATGTGCGAAGTGTGTTACACAAAATAACGATTTTTATGGTAGAATTACAAGAAAAAAGCCATTGCCAAAATCAAGAGGGTGAAGTTTGCCAAATTTGCATACCTTCTCAAAACTGATGAATTTTTGAAAACCGTATGCACTTATTTAATATGTTTAGGATGTTGTCATTACAACTTTTTTCTGTACAGACGAAGGAATTATTGGCAATATCAGTTCTGGTCATGCAGTGTATTTTTGCTGAGAACTTTTCGTTAGTACTAGCAGTATTGATGACTTGCTTGGTACAACTAAAGTTTTTTGACTAAATTTTTTGAAAATTACAAAAAGTACAATCAAATGATTCTCTGGTACCTTCAGAAAATTTTCAGCACATTTTCAAAATATACTTACAATACACATAGTTGTGTTAAATTTTTTTATTTTGACCAAAGTTGCTCACATATTAACAGTTTTACATAAACAATTGCATTAAGGTTAGAGTCCTCGATGCCTTTAAAGTACAATTTGACTCTAAATAAAGTACGTTCACAAAAAAGTTGAAATGTCATCACTAACTAACTCTATTGTCTTAGTTCCTAAATTGAAAAGCGCAACACTCCTCGTCAAAAAAGCGACATGACTTTAGAAGCCTTTCACTTCTGACATGTCATGTCATGTCATTTGTCATGACATACAAAATCCTTCAATCTCTGAATTGAAGAAACCTTAGCAGTAGAAAAAAAAGAGCAATTGAAAAGCAATGAAGCCAAACAAAGCTTTAAGCACAGGTTTCGTTTATTTGCTTAACATCTTTGCTGTCACTTGCTGTTGCTGCACTTCCTCTCACTTAATTTTTCTATGTCTTTCATTTCTTAGGCGTGCTGTCTACAGTCTTTAGTTACTCAATGTTTTCTGTCACTTGCTGTCGAAGACACCGCCTGTTGCCTTTTATGAGCTTAAGATGTTATTTTTCTTGCTGAAAGGTTTCATCTTACTCGCAGCTTCGTTTGAAGATACAACATTCATCAAGTTTTGCAAATTGATTGCAATTAATTTGTGAGCTTTGATTTGAAATGTTTTTTTGGGATTATTAAATTGCTATTATTTACTTAGCTACCATTTCATGTTCATGTTATAGCTATTTATTGTAATGATTTCTATGTAGTTGAATATTTTTCATAAAGTTTAAAGTGTCCTTATAAATTACAACAGTAATTATTTTTAGCTGTTAAGCCTCCAACTTTTACAAACGGCTGTTTAAAGAATAATGCTGTGGCATCAGAAACACAAAAAATATAAAAACGGAAACCCTTGCTTGCACATCCGCTTGTGTCAAGAGTTTTGAAATAAAGTAAGCAGAAAATTGCTACAACAGTTGCCAGGTAAGTTTGAGGAGACAAAAAATAAATAGAAAAGTTGTCGCATTTATTTGCAGCTTCACTTATAGCGATTAAAGTACAAAAGTCACCGAGTCTAGAAAAGTTTTTTTTTCGGGAAAGTTTTCCAATATATAATAAAGTTTTTCGCTTTCTTATGAATGTCGAATGCTTGCATTTAGCAGACGGGCTTAATGTAAGAAATTGAAAAATTTTTAGATTTTTATGAATGTGATATTTTGCATGAGATTGCGAAGTGCTCACCAAGTTTTGGAGATAAAACTAACAACTTTTTTTTTATTATTGATTTCATTGATAATTGAGATAATTTAAAACAACATTATGATTTACACTTTTTCAATTTTAAAAGCAGAACTTTCTGTGCCACACTGCGACACAAAACATAAGCATTTAATTATTTCCACTAGCATCAACAAATGTCACTTAGTCATTCGCATATACGCAACAATACAAACACAAATATGGAAGCATAGACAAAAGCTGCACACTCATTTTAACTGATTGTGTGTATCATTCTTATGCTCTATGCATACGCGGTCAAGTTGCATGCTGCGCCAAGTCAACTGTTTGGCGTCAACCATAGTTGCCAGCGGAAACGGAAACTGAAGCCGGATAGTAATCATGGTCAGCACATTCGTTTACATATATGTGTTTACATATAAATCAGCAACCCATCGGGAAGTAATGTGAACTACATATCTCTAAAGGAATCAGTTTCGACAAAATTTCAACAAAATCTTTCAAATTGTAGTGACCTGAGACTTATTTTGCCCTTTACGCCAAATAAGCAATTTCGAAATATTGAGATTAATTTTAAGATCTAAATATTTTTGTTTTTTTTATAGGTGAAGACAAAGTGATTTATTATTTGGAGCTTTATTCTACAAGCACAGACAACTGACAAAATCATTCAAAATGCAATATGCGTTCGTTGTATGTACGTTTTTCCCAAAACCATTTCTAAATTTCTAGTATATGTAGTCGTATGTCGTGTGGGAAGTATTGGAATAAAATATGGGTAAGAGTGAGTATTTTTGGTGAAGAGACCTAAACGGAATCAGTGTCTGGCTTTTAAGATATTATAAAATTGGATTTTTCTGCAACATTCCTTGCACGTTCTGGACAGCATGTGCACCAGTATTAGAAAAAAGTACTACCCTTAAGTTTTTGAAACAAACCTGATTGGGATTTATTTCACTTAAAAACTTTCCTGTCAAAGTTAATAATTAATAAAATTATACACGACACTTCATATCCCAGACATGGTGAAAGGTAGTAAAATGGGACACTGATCGTACAGCACGTGAAACCAATCCTAACTCTAAAGTACAAAAATTACGCTTGCGGCAAAATTACTCTCAGGCGAAAATATAAAGTGCTTTTTGACTAAATTCATTATGATTTTCTTCAGCATTCAAAAATGCTGACTTGCATTGTCTAGTGATAATGGCATTGCAAGCAGGATTTAGCTTATCTTGAACCATTTCAGATGTATCTTTCAAATGCACTTAGTTCCCGTTTGGTAGTTTTGTTGTTTGTCACTGCATGGTTTGCATGCACGGACTACTTTGACTATGAATGAGAGGATGTTTCCATTTTATTTTTATTTTAATAATTTTTGATTCGTAAGTTTCGTACGCACAATAAGTGTAATTTTTTGTGTAATCATAAAATTTTATTTTCACATTGCTAGAAATTATTTTAAATTTTTGAAATATAATTTAAAATAATATAATTATAATTATAATTATAATTTCATTTTATTAGAAAGTTATAAGATAATCTTTGTTTGGAAGTACCATTCCTTATAGGATGTTTAAAAAAATCGAATTTTTTCGGATAGCATATGGGATCCGGACCACCCTGTATATGTGTGTGCTAAATGAACCCGTTAATTTATTTAAGTAACATTAAGTCAAATTTACATTCGAGAGAACGTGTTCCACGAAAGTGTCTTTGTTTTGTGGAACAATGCATTTAATTTTTATTGTCTACATAACAATAAAAAAATTAAATATATTATTGCTATTGTATCGCCAAAAGAATATTTCGCTGGCTCACGTGAATTCAATTGTTTCATTTGAAAGCCATAAGCCGTAAATTTTTAAAATATTTAAATTTTTTGGACATTTAACTCTGTAACTATGACACAAAAATATGCGGCCTCTTTTGTCAAAAATTACGTACAAATAGATCAATCAATACTGCTTCCGTTAGTAAATAAAGCTGTGGAGCTTACACAGAAATCCAATCTAAAACAAGTGATGTTGGTAAACTTTAACAAACGTTTCTTATAATAACTGCTGGAAATTGACTGCTGTAGTTTGATGGCACAGCTCAACTTTCTGTCTTTTTTAATTAATAATTGAGTTTTCATGAATTTGCCTGCGGTGCCGAGAGGAATAAACTTTTCGAGTTAATAACAATGCAGCAGTACAGCTGCTTTCTGGTGACTTGAGGCAAAACCTATTAATTAAATGTTGCCGTAGTGCAGTCGGTGGTAATCAACTGCAGTTGTAAACGCTCAACATTTGTCACAAACTTTTCCAGCTGCAGTAATTAGTATGGCAAAAATTTCGTTAAACATAACCCAATTTCGAAGGAAAAATATAAATTAAATACAGCGTATCAGATTCAATACGAAACATTTTTAAAACGGGTGACTAGTTAGCGTTGCATGACGGTTGAATTACTTTTGGTTCACCTTTTTGGCGTGTTAGTTTTTCATGTTTATACCAAAGCGAGTTTTGAAATTTGTCCAAAAATAAATTTTAATAAAAATAATGAAAAAACAGAATATCATGTGCGATATTTTTTTTTCATTTCTACATAGAGTTTGTGTTTGTGTTTATTTGATATGCTTTGCCATTTTCCGTATATTTAAATGTCATATCGCTGTCACAGTCGCTTGACACATTTGCATGACTTAGTCACTACAACTTTAACATTTCTTACATATTTTCTTTTCATTTATTTATTCGTATTTGCTTCTTCCAGCTATAAACGTTACTTTCAATTTACGGAGTATTCTTTGCGTTTTCTGTAAAATTGGCATTTGACCTCAAGATTTTTGTGTCAATCTGTGGTTATTTTCTTAAAATGAAATGTCAATTGTTGACTTCAAGAAAATATTTTTATTCTTTCATTTGAGAATTGATTGAAAAATTTAATGCTTTCAGTTTAGCAAAAAAAAAAAAAAAACAACAAAAACTCATATGATGAGAACAAAGTTTAGTTGCACTTAAGGGCATGACACACATAGAAGTTAAATTGTTCCGGGAAAATTTTCACTCAGAAAAAGTTTTGATTTTTTCTTTTATCATTCGTATCTATTTGAATTTTGTCACTGTTTCAATTTTGTAAAAAATGAAGGGGTCTTTGATTTATATAAAAAGTTTTATTGACATAGATATGTGTATGTATGTTTATTCTAAAATAAAATACCTTAATTATTTCTGCTTGCCTGTGCCAGCTTCGAAGGTGTTTCGGTGGTCGCTGGTATTCAAAGTGCTTTCAATTAATGATGAGCATGGAAGATCTCGGTGTGGCTTCAACCAAAACGCGCACAAAAGAACCAAGAAATTCGATGCCATTTACGCAAAAAACTCCATATAATCTTTATGGTAACTTAAGGAAACTTTTATTGAAGTTTACATGGGCGTACCACCATTTAATTAAAAAGGTAATTGTAGGCAATATAGACTGTATAACTTCTCCTAGAGCAAATGATTTATTTTTCTATATTTGTTTGGTTCGATGACATTGGTGCAGGAAACATGTAAATATTCGGGTGACTCTTAATTTACAGAAGTTTTTTAGAATCCTTCATGTGTTTATTATGACACTTCATGGAGTCCAAAATGCATGTCCTTTGAAATTTTCAAGAGTAAGATTTTGTGATCGAACTTTTCTCATTTTTCAAAAGAAACGTTATAACTTAAAGAAGAGACATTTTTATTTGTATGTAGATTGATCATTTTCACTATTTTTTCTATCGCTTGCAGCTTTGAAGTTTGCCAATTTAGATTGGGGCTACCAAATTTTATGTGTGAATTAATTTTTTCAAATACGACAATATACTATTTGTTATAAAGATTTATTTTAAATAAGTATTTAAGGATATCATTATTTGTTGCTATAATATATGTACGTCAAAACTTTGCTTTTTTCGGAAAAGATATTTTGGAAGAGATAATTTTCTTCGAATATATGTAAGAGCAAAATGGTCACTAAACAAGCGATATTTTTCGCATTTGCTTTGGGTGATGTCAAAATTTATTCCTTACCTCATTTTAAAGTTGTTTCCTATAGGTTTTGTAAAATTGCCCCACCACACGCAGGCAGGAAATTAGTTCTGAGCATATTTATAATTTTCTCTGATCAGATTCAAAATTTCAACTTTAACAATTTGACTTTTAAGAAAACTCTTAAATCAGGAAATAACTTTGATAAAAATTAAATGATATAAAGTTGTTATTTTATCATTTATAATTTTACCACATATAGAAAACCTCATTAACATCGCTGCAATGCAATAGGAACTTTCACATAATTAAACAAACACAGAAGACAATTTATTTTAATTTGGCAGCGAACTACAATGCAGATAAAATTGCAATGGAGTTTTAAGCATTAAATCGCAATAAAACGTAAAATCAAAATTTACACAACATTTAACAAATTTTAAAATGAAAACTACGTCTACAACAACAAAGTTAAAGAAAAAAAAAGAAAGAAAACAATAAGCATTCAACTCAATGAAAATTCTGCATTAATGTCAAGAGATTCAAAAGCACTAAAACTGCACGTTTACACTTTTTTTCTTCAAAAGCGAGCTCACCCATACAAGTACTCCCACGTATACATACATACCAGCCGACAGACAGACAGACTTTAACGATAAAAAAGGCAAATAAAACCATTTCCTTCAACATTCACAATTCCCGCATCGCATTTTCCAATTGCAAACTTCCGTTTCAAATAAAGAAAAACCTTGAAAATAAATTGAAAAAAAAATAAGCATATAATGGTACTGAAAAATTTTCACACTCTCAGTTTTTTAGTGAAAAATCATTCGTAGGAAAAATTTATATTTTAGTATGCATGACTTTTGTGAGCAGTGAGGCGGCAGCGCATTGCTTTGTTGCATTTGCACTGTAACAGAAAAAGTTGCAGTATCGGTAGCAACAGCAGCAGTAACACTAACTTCCGATTTCCGCCATTAATCATTGATTATAAATCTTTCAGATCGTTAGCATTTATCGCGCCAATAGTCAGCTAGCTGCTGCTGACTGGGTGCATAGACAAATATTGGGGAGAGGTGTGTAAAGGGATTTTAGCTTAAGGCTCAAAAGTTATGCGTATGCAGTGAATGCTATGTTGTCTATCAGCAGAATACTTTCGAAATGGATAATTTGTCGGAGTTGATACAACAAAAATGGTTTTTCATATTTCAATTAGCTTAATTCGGCTTAGACTTTCCTCAAACTCTATACCAAAGTGATATTCGTTCTACTAATTAATGCGCCAGTACGCACGATATTCCTTTATTTTTCGAAAATGTATATTACGTCTCGAGTGTTCTTTACAAAAAAGAAAATGCTGTATTAAAAAATTATTATTAACTTAAACCAAAACATGCAGAAACAAATGCGCATGTTTTAAGAAAATATTAAAAATTTAAGCTTTGCGTTTTTTAAAAGCGAAACAATTCAGGCATTTAAATTAATAATTTGCATCAGAGAATAAGAAACATAAATTACTCACATCTCTTTCTGCACTTCTAAGAAAGGAAGCAACTCAAAACTCAAGTAAAAGAAAACTTTATATGGTTAAAAAATAAATTGCAATAAATTTTAAATCAACAAAAAAAAAAATCAGCTCTTCTCTACATGGATCAAACTTTACTTTATTGTTGCATTGCACAAGTCTTCTCATTTCCCTAGAGGTCATCCCCATCATCATCAACGTCAGTGCCTCTCCGCTGCTACTCAGAAAATCACTGAATGTGCAATTGTTTGGTTTTTGTTGTTGTTATTATAAATGTTGCGATATTCTATCAAATTATGTGCGTTAGACTGACACAAAAACAACCGACTGTCTTGCGGCTTTTCCAGCCGAAGACCTCATCTACACATCAGCAGTAAGCTGTAAATATTTTGAGTCAGAGAGTTTACTCTTTAGAGGCTACTACAGCCGCTTTTCTAAAAAATTCAAAAATAAAATCATAAAAATAATGATTTAATGATTATCTCTTTATTAGAAATAATACGATGACAAAGCTTTTAACTCTTAGAGAAGCTCCTCATTTTTCGGTGTTTATCTCGCAGAAATATTTTAAGATTGCACCAAAATCTCTTAAAAATACTTTGGTGTTACTAATTGCAACAATTAAACAAATCTAAAATCAACTTTCTTAATTGCAACAATTATTAATTTTTTTTATATTTTCGATCGACTTCAACGATGAAACACACTATTTTATTTGATTTATGTACGTGTTAAATTTTCATGCGTAATATATTCTTGAAACTTTTAGCCAACGAAAAAGTTTTCGCTTTTTCTCGATTTTTAAGGGAAAGTGTCATTCCTTTATAATACTAAAACTTTGTAGCCTTTGAAGAAAATCGAAAAAGGGTGTTTTTTTTTTTGTTTCAGTCTTACCTACATGAATGAAATTTTAAATTTAATGTTGTTACTTTGATCACGGACTACCTGTTGGTTTTTGATGAAAGCGCTGAGTTGCATTCCATTATTTTTATTTGAAAATAATAAGGATCAAACAAAGAATATCCATACATTTTCCAATAGTTTTAAGGCCCAAAAAAAAAAAGGATATTTTTTGTTGATTTAGTTTCGATTGAAAAAATAGATGATTTTTTTGGGTCTTGTAAAAAAATTGTTTTTGAAAAGTTTTTAGGCCGGCAGATATTTTGTTTGGCTGGGGAAGGCATTGGCCCCCCCAAGGATCTGTCACTAGTCATTATTCCATACATCAATTCAATAAAACCATCTAATAGTGCTGAAATTATAATTCTCGCCCTCCCCCCCAAGCTTTTGATGAACTGACGCCACTGCGCCAGAAACCAAATCTTTCTTAAGCGTATGCATACTTTTTTCGCGATCATGACCACCGCGCAAAGTTACTCATCTACGATTTGCGATAGAATGTTTAATTTTTGTTTCGTTATTATAGCAACGATAATAATGAATATTTTAACGAAAAAGTTCATCCGTGATGTGGACTTTTGTGTAAAAAATACCGATTTTTGCTGTAAACGAAGAACGAGATGTTTAGTTCGACCTTTTTGCAAAGGAAACGAGTAATTTTTTCCTGATCTATATTACAAAACATGGATTATGAAAAACGAGTCACATTTGAGGCCAATATCAAAGCTTTTTAAGGAAAGTTTGTCTTTAATTTTCTTCTTGGATAGCTTGATTATTTTAGTTTCCCGAGAAGAAGTGCTATTTGCGAAATAATACTCACTTACTTTATTTATTCTCTTCCTTGTAGTGTGCTTTATTTAACTTTCACTGCTGCCAACTAAGCAGTAGTGTTGTTTTCACTACATTGCCGATTGCTGAAGCCAGCAGCTGCGTTAAGAAATTGTAAAACTCTAAGTGTTAAATAGAAAACAACAAGAATTCATGCTAAAGGCTTGACAAAAGTGAAAGCGGCAGCTGCAACAGTTGTAACTTTCTCATGCTCATGTCTAAAATAATTGCTAGAAGCAGAATTGAAGCATACGCTTAATAAGAATCATAACTTAACAAAAAACAAAAAAGGCGGGCTGTATTCAGTAGCTCAAAAAGGACTTCCTAACGAAAATGGTTATTTATATAAATACTTTTTGAATTTTAAGCGAATTTAAAATTAACTTAAGAGAGGATTTAAAATATGGCATCAAAAGAGTTTTCAATATATACATAAATGGCAGATTTCTTGTCAAATTTTCTAAGTCAACAATAGAACATTACCCGTCAACCAAAAATTTTTTCACTCAAACAAAGCAAAATATAAATAAAAAATGTTAAAAACAACCTCCCATAATATAAATAGCAGAAATTAAGTATTAAGTACAGGGCTGAAGATACTCAAATTATGTCATATTTGCTATCATGCCTCACTCTCGCAAAAATGTGGCTTAATTCTTAATTAAAACTTCACGAAATGCCATTAGTTTTTCATGACCTTTTGAGCTTCCAAAATTTATTTTTCATTGCGCTGAATTTTGGGACGAGTGGTGAGACGGTTCAAATGACCTATAAATGCGTTTTGCATCCAAGTGCTTACTCTTAGCAATTTGTGGAATTACTAAATAGTATTGCATTACTTTTTAAACTCCTAAGAATATTTCGTACATATGGGAGCTGGAAATATGTGCTCACTCCAATAGCTGGAGGCATCTTTGATGAAATGATAGGAACTCGTGTCATAACTATAATTTACGCAATTAAACAATTCATTAGAAAATAAATTGACGGATATGCATATTATTTTTGTTTTTAACTAAATTTTTTTTAGGTTTCTTATACTTATTTATCTTTTAAAAACTTACTCAAGAAAACAAATTTAAACTGCCAAATTTTAGCTAAGTTTTGAGTATAAGAAACACTTTTGCCTTATTCGCAAAATTTTTCATATCAAATAATGCAACATGACAAACACTTCAAAATACCTTGTCAATATTACATATTTTTTGCAGTTTTCGTAGTTTACCACAGTACTGTTCTAAATGCTGAAACTACGTACCTACTCCACTACTATACCGTTTTAAAGAACCATTTGCTTATCTGCAGCAAATCCGCACTTTTAACGACACAGACTTACTTTTCTCCAATTTTCTTTTTCACCATTTACTTTTGACATGCATTTTTTTCGTTTTTTTTTTGCATTTGGAATTCCTGCTATGAGCACGCACACATGTTCATTTTAATCTACCCAAATGCAAAAGCCGCACACTCGCAGACAGATGCTAGTTGGAGCTGCTGTTGTAAGAGATGTTGCTGCTATGGATGTTTCTTTGCTTACTCAGTGCTTTTCTACAGGTAGCACTGAATAAAAAAAGTCGAAAAATGCACAGCAGCAACAAAAGCAACAACATCAGTTGTCATCGTTGTTGTCGTGTGAGTTTATCAGTTGGCAAGCGAAAGTGTTAAAATACAAACACGCGCAAGCATACAAAAAACGATTACCGTAAGAATTACCCAGCAGGCATTGAGCAAGCATCCCCGGAAAAGGCCTGTTGGCACTGCTGCATGCAGCATAAGCACACATATCAATAACTTGAAATCAGCAATGAAAAAATTACTTTTGAAAAATCATCAAAGCCGGCACATGTAAAATTGAAAGTAATTGTAAAGCCACGTTTTTTTTACCAGGAAAAAAAAGCATTAAGATAGCTTTTACCTACTGAGTAACAGTAACACAATGCCTCAGTTAAAGAAAAAAGACGAACGGGGGAATCAAAAACTACTTGAAGTGTTGCCAACTGTCTCGAAAAGACGCAAATGTGCGCTTTTTTATGTAAAGTGATACTTTACAACACAATGGTTTCTTAAAGAGAAATCCAAAATTCACAACAAACTCAACTTCAGCATATTATGATAAAGTTTGGAGATGCTGGAGAGTTTTCAATGGCAATGTCAAGTTAATATCAAAGTTTCTTCATTTTATTGTTCTCTATACGCGCTAAGAGTTAATTAAATTGTTTCCTTACTGGCAAATTTTTACCTGCTGCATCTAAAGGAAACAAATTAACTTGGTATGCACATACCCGTAGATTTCATTTTTAAGCTCCAAGTTTTTTACTTCACATTTACTAAGCGTATTTCTTACCGTCCTTTTGCTTTGACTTTAATTAAATTTCAAGCTCAACCACAATATTTAGCCGTACTGCTGGAACCTTGACAGAACAAAATGTAGAAATTATGTCAACAACCTTTGCGTAGTCGTTTGTCTAGCAGTGAGTGCTCATAATACAAACATATACGCACAAACAAAGAAGCACGAAATTTTCTACTTCTACAACACAAAAAAATACCACAAATTTAATTTTTTTGCTCTCTCTGCTTTTGCTGGAAAACAAATTTATGCATTATTCATTTCCATAACGAAACGGAAGAAGAAAGCAAACAAATACTCTCGCGTTAACAAACACACAGCCACAAATAGGAACTCATACAACAAATATAATAACACAGCAGCAACAACAACAGAAGCACACTTACACCGACAAATACTTTTACTAACATATTTGTGGAAAAAATGCTACACAAATAAAGAGACCGGATGCTGCCAGCAACCAATGAACAGTAACGCATGTGAAGTTAAAAACCAAATATTTTTAAAACAATTTATCAGCATAATGAGATAATAATTTCGAGCTATATTCGAGGTGTTCTGATGGTACGAAGTTCTAAATAAACAAATATTAATCTATCAAACCAATTGAGGTGATTTTTCATTAAAAATTAAAAATTTGCTTGAACCATTTCTAACATAACCAGTTCTTTTTAATTATCAATCAATTTTTTTTTTTCAAAAAATGGACAAACTTTTGCTGCCCGATTTTTCACATTTCTTGGCACTGTTTTGTTGGTCCGCACAGTTTCAATTTAGTTGATTTCTAATTCAATTTTTTTACTCTTATTTTAAATTTGAAGCAACACTACCACTGTAGTCACTTCTACTGCTGCTGCTTTCCAACTGCTTTATGCGCAAGTTAAAAGTTCTATATGAATTTAGTAGAAATCAGAAAAAAAAACAATGTGCAAAGCAGCCCAGTGTAAAAATAAAAAAAATGGAAGAGAAAGAAATGCTCATTCATTGGCAAATAAATAGAGTATAATTTATTCATGCTCATGTGCGACATATTTTAGCGGTTATTTCTTTTATCCTATTTTTGCAATCTATCTGTTTATTCATCGTCGTACGCACCCACTGTAAAGGTATTTTACGCATTTGTGTCAGTGTATGCGCGTTTGCATGCTTGCTTCTGTGGGTGTGTACGCGCATTAAATAAATAAATGTTTTATATGACAGTTAAGACATTAATCACCGATCGTTATATTTGCCAACTACAACAAAAATAAAAACAACAATCAAAATTGCTTAAAAGGCAACTAAAAGATATGCGACACGTTCGTATTGATGTCAGCAACAGAAGCACCACCTAAATAAACCTCTAAGGCATCATCATCAACAACAATTTTGCCAAGGCACGAATATGCGATGGTGAATTGTTTGGTTTTCGAATTCGGCGCTACAAAAAATGTCTACTAATAAATTTCAATTTATTCATATAAATGTCATTAACGTTGACATCGCAATGCAGATGAACATATTTTCTTTTGCTGTTGTAGTATTCAACTTATTGTTGTTCATCCTGTTGCTGTAGCAGTATTTTAGCAGCAAAATCTGTGCTATAGAAAATCTCTTAAGTAAATTAAATGTAGGAAGGAAGAGGGTTACGCTTCACGTAAATTGGGTCAAAAGTCAAAGTAAATTAACAGAAATGGATTTTTCTTAACACATATACTTTTCATTATGATTAACATTGAAGCATAAATTTAAAAAAAAATTAACACATATCAATAATTATTCGACGAGTGTTTTTTTCATTAAGTTTATATTACAGCACTTGTCGCTATATAAGCATTCAAATCACTCTCTCTTTTCTTATCTACGATCTACCTCCTACTTTTTAATTCCTATTGGAACTTTGTCTAAAATCGAGATAATCTACAAAAAAAAATTTCTATAAAAGGGATATGTACTATATTTTTGCGATTTATCATTTATTTTAAACGCACATTTTTATAAATAATAAATTTCGGGCAACTTTATTTGAGTCTTTTGGAAATGGCATTTCTATTATCTTTAAGTACCATTTACATGTACTACTTCAAATAATTTAAAAAAATTGTTTTTGACTCATACTACGAGTATAGTTATCTTGAGCAATTAATTCATTATCCCCACTACAGCTTAACATTCCTCCATCTGTATTTATCCCACTCTTTACTTTTGTTTCCAGCTTGCTACAAATTTTCATTATTTTGGTTTTTTTAAATAAATCCACAGGGAAAAGAAAACAAAAGACCAAATAAGAACAAAGACAAGAAATCCTTTATTAAAGCCACACCAAAACATGACTCGTATCCTACTTTGTATATTTTTGTTAAAAACAAATTTGTTGTTGATCTTATGTAGTTGTTTCTGTTAGTTAGTTTTCATTGTTTCTTTGTTGTTGCTTGAATGTTGTAAGTTTCATTTGGAATGCATTTTACTACCAACAAAAAAATCAAATACAACAAAAATGAAGCCAAACTACTGAAACGCAGTGCAACGTGCATCTTCTTTCTGTGGTCGGGATGCGCTGTTGTGGCCATTAAGTATAGGACAATTGCATTGTCAAAATTTTTAAAGCCAAGAGCGAAACAAAGAATACAATAACAGCAACAACAGAAATAGCAGCAAAAACATTGCTGCACCTAGTTTGCTTCGAGTCACACGCAGCCAGGCAATAGGAAAATTTGCTAAAAATTCATTTATCCGCAGGGAAATCGTTAATTTAAGCAATTTAATTCATTGCTGTTGCAGTAGTTACTGCTGGTGTTGCTATCGCAACCATATATACATGCAACAGCTATAATACAAAAGCAACAGAAACGACAGCTGCAGCACTAACAATAATAGTTAACCTTTGAATGCACATTGGACAGTGATGTACATATATAAAAGGTATATACCTTTTCGACATCTATTGAAGATTATTTTTCATTAAAGTGCTGTAGGAAATTGGGACTTAATTTCTCAAAAATATATTCAAAAAATTTTCAAAACTTTTACTCCAATATTTTACCCTACACGGGTTAAACCTTCAACATCAATAGCCAACTTTAACATGCGTGGAAACTTTTTATGTTGGTTGCCTGCTTGCAAACACTTTTGTCTCTCAGTTTTGCTAACAGCATTTTTGTCATTGTCTCATTGTTGTGTCGCTTCTTTCTATCCGAATGTCTGTAGGCTATACAAAGGCACTTGGTTTTGCCTTCTGACCATGTTTAGCAATGAAAGCATTCGTATTCGGATTCAAATTTGTGTTTTTGCTAATGCTGCAAATACTGAAAATGGTTGTTAATAGTTTTCGGCTTACAGTTGGCATGCGTGTCCGTTTCGTTTTGGTGTACTTCATGTTTTTGTTGGAGTTTTTTTTTTGCATTGAGTTCAACATTTCCCGCATCCGCATTTGAAGTACTATACTTCAGTGCAGAACATGCATGACTGTGAATATGGTATATTTCTGTAGCGCTCATGCAAGATTTTGTTTTTCGTTTTTCAATTTAAAGTCCAAATAAAAATTTTTTTCCAAATCTGCAGTTTATTATTCAGATTTTGCACAAGTAGTGGAAACTGTAAGGTTTTTTCTATTCTTGTAAGGAAATGTTTTAGTTTATATGTAGCCCAAGAGCCCGCTGTAGAAAAGTCGAGTGAATAAGATTACAGGATAAGATATACGGAAAAGGTAGAAATGCGTTTTGGTGAAACTAATCATCCAGGATTGCGTTGCCAAGGCCCTTTCCGATGCCCGAGAATGACTTAATTTTGCCAAATTTTGTTATTTAAATTAATACAGCTCGAAATGTATGCCAAATGATAGAACTCGAATAGGCCTAATATAATTTATAATATTGTTGAATCTTGTCCCAAACATGGGTTATCACCGGTTTTTTGGGTCAATTTTTATTAATGAAGATAACACCTAAAAATGTTTGCCAAATAATAGAAATAGTTTTTCTGAAATTTTTTGAATATTTGCTGTCGTTTTTAACATTTTTCGGGTATACAACTGAAAATTGAAAAAAAAAAGTAAATGCATTCTAACTAAACATATTACCTGGATTCTAAAAAGACATTCAAAGGAAAAATCCATTATGGGTTTTAACAAAGTGGGATAGAGAAGAAGTTGAATGAGTAGCTGCATCTTCATTAAGTAGCCCTAAACTTTTCTAACTAAGTTGACATATTCATATTTGATTCAGAAATTAAGCGCTACACTAAACAAAAATTAGTTTCAGTTAAAGTTTTTGCTTAAGTTAAGCAATAAATTGTTTTAATGTATTAACCTGTTCTCCGATTCAAAAATACTTTTATTGAAAACCCTACACTTCTGTTATGGTTAACTTAAGTTTAAATTTTATTTATTGCTTACATTATCTTGTTTATGCCTAATAAAGAGCTCTTTGTTGTTATAACTAAATCTGTTGTGTGTGTATGTTTGTACATAAAATTTCATAAACGTATAAGTGCATGTAAAGGTCATAAACTTATACACAAAACAATAGCTCTACGTAATATATTAAGGACTATAATGCAATATTCTCGTGTACATGCATGTAGCTCAAATATCATAGAACATATTTGTTTCCTTCCATTGTCCGGTGCATTATGTGCTTACCATCATAACCTGTAGCTTTATTGTCAAAGAACTGAATGGCAGAAAACTATAATTTTATTAAGTTTCTGATTTGTGTGGCATGAATTTGACTGCGCTCCAGCTTAATTTGTTGTTACTTCCTATAGGAAATTAATAAAAAAACACTGACAGCAAGAGAGAAGGAATTTATTGTATTATTCACTTTTGAGTGGCGAAAATGACAGCAGTCACCGCTTACAATAGTAGTGCGAGGTAGTAAATAAAAAATTAATTGTATTAAGGAACGAAAAAAGTACCTTGAAAAATAGTTATTTTGAATAGCATCAAGAAAATGAGTGAAACACAACATCTCTTTCAAAAACGTATTTAAAAAAACTATAAACGTCAGAAGTTGACCGACACTACTTTAAATTTCGTGTGAAAAAGTAAAAAATTATTGATTGAGCGTTGTCAAATGCCCGCCATGTGATATCGCCCATAGCCACCAGGTGGCTGTTATAAAATACGAGTACATATAAAAAGTTTTCTAAAAATGTCGATCATATTTGGTAATAAAATAATTCTTTACACGTTTATCTTATCTATACATTAACTTGCGCAACAGATTCCTGATTCGAACTCAGTAATCTAAAATTCAATGGAGAGAACGCGCATGAGATTGTGTACCCGTATGGATTTGCCTGGATGAGTATTTAAATCCAATGTACTTGCCTTGTCACAGAAAGGTTTCTTTTCAAAATTCTCTTTAAACTTAAAATAGATATCGGACTTATCATCTATCACTGATTCAACGGTTCAGGTGAATTTAAAAAAAAAGTCAGCGGAAAATAAAAATTTTTGCTTTCAGTAATTTTCGATACCTACCAACAGTTTTTTACTTCCAAAAACTTATTCGATGCTGTTCCATTTTTATAAACTTTTACTATATATCTAGATACTTACATATAAGATATTTTTGATTTTCCTTGGATTTTTTTTTATAATAATCTATTTCTTCCCAATATTTTTATACTGCTATCTTTATTCCCACACAAGTTAAAATTTTGGAAATAATCTAATGCCTAGTAAAGCAACAGTTTCATTTTTTAAGCGGTTGAGACCTTTTCAGGTATTAAGTTTTCACCTATTCAGACAATGCACACAGGGTTAGTTAGCTTTTTGTTACACAATTGCATAAGCAATTACATGTTAATTGAGCACAAACTTGAACTTCTTTAGTAATATTACAATGTAATGTAATTAACTTGATACAAATTGTAATGAGAATCTTAATTTTTTACTAATGAACATTTGTACACCTATTTAGCTTTAGATAGATAATTAACAATTACAAATTTCGAATCCTTGTGAGTTGCCACAGTATTAAAAGCATAATTTAATTCAAAGAATTAATTAATCAGAATGATTAAATTTATAAAAAAAAGAATGATTAAATTATTTATTTTTGCAAAATATTTTCGAAAAAAATGTAACTTATCTCCGGTATATCAAAGAAGAGACAATGGAATAAGCACAGTGGTGTTAATAGAGTTCTTAGAATTTTTCTACAGCTATGTTTTGCTTTGACAAATGATTTTTCGTCTTGCTCAGCATTTGCTCAAGCTCACCCTTGTCCTTGTAGTGTGCGTATTACTTTTTCTGAGTATTCGTAATATCTGTTTTTTATTCTATTTCGAACTCATGACATTTTAAGTGCTTCTGTGACACATTGATTTACTTGCTGCCAGTGTGACAGCTGAGTTATTTAATCGTAGTAAATGTAACTCATACGCTAATTCTACACAAAATGAAAGATGTTATTCATTTAATAGAATTAATGAAGAAAACAAGCTCAATATGCTTTTAAGTGAAAAATTTATGCGATTTCAAACCGTTTCTAGTTTAAATATTCAGGCAGCCTATAACTCACTCCTAAGCGTACTTTTAAATTATGCTCACAGTTTTTTATTATTTCTGCCTTCCTTGCTAGCTCCTATGACTTTCCTTTTTTTCTGAATTTAAAACATAAAAGCATCCTCTGAAGAAATGTGGTCGCCCTTTACTACTTCGTGTAGGCGCCTGTGTTTCATTTTACTTTAATTTGCATTTCTTTTATCTACCGTCCTCATTAAATAAAAAACTATAAATCATTTTATATAAAATATAAAACTATGGCATAAATTTTCTACTATCAGGCCTTGCTCGTCTTGTTGTTGTTGTTGTTGTTGTTCATGTAGCCTTTTTATATGGTACAAGCAAAGAGTTAACAACAGAAAGTGAAACAAAAGTGGTAGATGATGTAATAAATTTTAAAAGATCCTTGGATCAACACCAAGACAAAAAAGGACCAAGTGCAGCGTTTGAGGAAAAAGCAATTCAAGGACATAGAAATGAGTAATGCTTTTTAAAATAATTTCTTTAATATTTTATTTAATTTTAATTGAGAAGAGCAAAGTATTGCATTTAGAGGAATAACTTTTCAAATATTAATCTCTAGGTTAATATTTATTTAGCTTAAAGCGTGCGTGGGTTGAATCAAATCAAACATTATTAATTTGTAACATGAAACATCCCCAAAGAATACAATTTTTAATACAGGCTATTGAACAATTTTATATTTTTCAAAATTCTTAGATTTAATGCTTTTCGAACTAAGTTGGTCCTTAAAACGTTTTTATGTGTTAGTTTTTTATCAATATTTTTTTTTTTTGAAATACTTTTCGATTACTTAAATTTTTAATAATTTGTAAATTTAATTTGATGCTTTCTGCAACTTTTCTTTAATACTCGAAACTATTTGATGCTGATTAATACTTTTTGACTCATATCACATTTTTGTTAAGCTCAATTTACGAAACTTGGTGTTATGTAAAGATATTGTATTGTTAAATCCGAATTTGGAGCCGATTTTGTCTTATCGAGAAATTTTTTGTTATAAATTTGGGTTTTTAAGTTTTAGTGATATAACTAGACTTCGTGGCGCAGTGGTAAGGAGCAACTTTAAAAACGCTGAGGTTTGATTAAAAATCAAGCATGATAATATTTTTCCATATTTGTTAATATTTCTATCTACCTAATTAATTCCTTCCTCCCATAATTTTGTGGTGATTTTTCAAGCGCTTCCCAAATTAGCTTAACACTAAGCGGAATAACTGTTCCGCCAAAAGCAATTGAAAAAGATCTTAAACGGAAATTTTTTCTCAAAAAATATTACGCACTCTTAGTTAAAATTGTTAAGTCAAATAGCTTAAATTCATTTTCAATTAAAGTTCAAGTTTTCTTATGAATTCTGGTAAAATTACTAAATAAGTTTTTCTAAAACTTTTTATCATTCAATATAGAAAATTATTATTATTTAAACATTCTAAAAAAATTTTTATTTAGTTTGTGATTATTATAAGCATAACTAAAAAACACGGGAGATGACAATTGTCATTATAACTTAGGCCATAATTAGGTCCATTTTATGCCCTGTTTATAACTTCGTTTTCAACCTATGCAAACCATTTCGAAATTTTTATAAACTTCAAAACGGATTTTCGACACTTTTGAGGCACTTTCAAGACAGTCGAAGAAGTGGAATCCCAATACCTTATAACACCAATTTGTCAGCGCTGGGCATGCACAAAGATAATGAAAGACAAACTCTTCGACGTCAGGATCTTTACAGTTTCTACAAAAATCCCCTACATTAGAAAGGCCTAGTCCTAGCGATCTCTTTTCGCGTTCTATAAGCATCATAATAAGCCCAGATTGACATCGCCGTACGTTCGTGCCCTTTCCTCTATGCTTAGCTTCCGATTTTCTGTGAAGTATTGCGCCCATATATTTGACACTCTTTAGAGGTAACAAACAAACGTCGAACAAACATCTGGCGAAGGTATCGTAAATATCTCTATAGTTGAGCTTCATGTTATCTTAATGGGAGTGTTATATCGGTCATAATATGTTTGTGATTTCCTAAAATTACAATTACATGCAGAAATTACAATAATCTAAATAAGTTGGGCATTTAAAAAACCAACTTTGCAACACAGCACAAAATAGCCGCAGAAACACATAATGCATCGTTCTATGCTTGTTACACTTAAAATAACGATACAAAATAACAGTAAAATGCCTTCTTAAATTGAAATACAAATCAGCACAGATTTCTTTTTTTTCAGCAAGACATCAATCATCGCTGAAAAGAAAAATTTCAGACAAAATTCGCAATATTTTACAACGTTTCGCTTTGAATTTTCAAAAAATGCAAAGGAAAAGTTCAGTTTTCACAATACGTTGCCAACAGCCACTTGGGAAAAGAATCTGTGTGTTACTGTTGTAATTTTCGACGTTTTAGCAAATTAGCAACAGCGACTCAGACCAATCAACAGAGTACGTAGCACCGCTTTTGTTTATATGAAAGATAAATTTTAACTCATATTTCTTATGTCGTTAGTGCACAGAAAAATAAGATAAATGTGAGAACAAAAGCAAAATATCGCATTGAAAAGTATTCAATTATTTAAGCAGGCAAAGTGACACGCCCACAATTTGTCAAGTTTAAGGACGTTGATTGTTATTCCGCCTGTACAACTGCTTGATGTTTGGTTCGTCTTCATCGTCATCTGCAAACATGGTACATTTCCTTCCGACAGGATGTCCTCGTGGGTTTCTGTTTTCCATGTTGTGTCCCCTGCAGTACAGTATAACAACACCAACAACTATACAAAATATACAGTTACGCACAACAACACATGCACAGTCACACAAATACTATACATAGATTAAGTAGTAGAGGTATGTAGCGTCAAGCAGCACAGCAGGAAAAGAAGGGGAAATAATGGGGACGCCAAGTGATGGGGGCAAAATGAAATTGTAAACAAGCAGCACTAGCACTGAGAATGATTTGTTACTGACAAGCATCTCAGCGCCAAGTCTGATTTATTTGTTGTTTAACAATTTATGAGCGCTGCCGGGGAGAGAGAGAGAGAGAGATACCAGATACGAATACTACAAGAGATGTAGATAAAAATTATAAAAGGATGTGTTGAAAATTATAATGAAGCACCAATACTTGCAACAGCAAAAGCACCAAGAGGAGCGGTAGCAATTACGTCAAAGTGGCGTGTAACACATTCACAAAGAATTATATGATGTGCATGAATATAAAAACAAAAAAATTGGTATTATCTGTCTTACCTTTCTATGAAAGATTCTAACATGCTCTGTCGGTTATCACAAAATCGATCTTCTTGCGTTCTTCTCCACCTTTCGGAAAGTTTTTTCTCATACGAAACAGGTAGAAGAAAATCTAGGTATTTTACAATATTCCACGAGAATAGTGCTTGTTGGGAGTTCTTTCGGGAATTTGAAAAATTTTACTTAACTTTAATTAAAATATTCAGTACAGGGGAGGCATCATATTTGGATTTGAAAATTAGCATATAAAGTTTTAAATTAAATATTTCTAAAACTCTGATTACATGTTTGGTTTGCGCATTAACCTTGAAATTTACTGCAAGACTTTATGTAATCCACTCTTTTTTTATCGGACTGTATTCTTCTGACGTTGACTTCAATGAAAATTCCAAAAATTCCATCGGAAATCAGCACATGTCTTTTCTAAAAATTGTTATAAGGTAGAAAATGATTTCAGAAGTTTAAATTTCATACGAAAACTTTTTCATGTAGTAAAAATAAAATGGGTACAATATTAAAATTACACCCACCAGTTTCAAGATGTGAGAATTTTCCTAAAATTTTGCCCTATTTTTTCAAAAATAATCATTGTTAATTGTTCTAAAGCACTTATTTATAACTTTGCTCACATTATACGAAAGACGACGTAATATCCTTTGATTCAATGTGCAATCACTGTCCCATTATTTGTTGTTCACACCCTCTTACTGAACAAGAAAAAATTGGTCAAAAGTACAGAAATATTATCAAATCTCGAAAACTATCACACTGAATTTTAAAGTTTGCAGGTTACTTTGTGAAATTATATTTCATTGGGTATGTGTATGTGTATGTGATCAAAGGATTTCGAAGTTATTGTTTTTCCCAACTTATCAATGTTTTGAAGAAACATTTATGTGAATAATTCTTAATTTTTGATTCCATGCTCGATTAAAAAATTAACCTCTATTTCATAAATATAGTGTTCCCTAAAAAAGGAGTGAAATATCTAAATAAAACTTGGAGGAAATTACAAAATATAATATAATATAAAAAGTCGAATTTAAAGGAACCCTGTTATGACCCACCTTAGTATAAGGCTGTTAACCTACATTATTCATTACTTTGAAATGTTTGAAATATAACGATTTTATCAGCAACAATTCATACATTTAAAAAATCTCAACACAAGCTCCTCGTATTAACGTCATTGATGTCACTTAACAAATTTTATGCAACGTCTTCCTCAAACACGTCAGCTGTAATAATGTGCTTTTTAAATCATTAAATACAATAACTGTATTACTTTAGTCAATACATAAAAGAACTTCTGTAGCTGTCGTCGATATGTCTGGCATTGTAAAACTTAATTTTTATTGATGTGAATTGGTTATAAAATAGACATCAGCGGATGAGTGCTGCTAGATGAGAGCCCAAGGACACGAAGTGACCGCATAAGAGAAAAAGCAAAAATAATATAACAATAATTGAGCGAAATGTAATTTAAAAAAAATGTTTTGGAAAAATAATATGTACAATGAAAAAGTGTGCTTTTCAGTCAAAATAATTTATAAATATTTTTTTGTCTTCATATATAGTATATATTATATACTATAGAATCGCGAACAAACAATTAAATTTTAGTTAAATGTACAGTATCTGAAATTTATGAATCTATTTAAATATAATCATTTCTGTTTACGTAAGATTATTCTTGTTCGGTAGGTGTCTGTTAATGTGGGCACAACTGTCAGTGTCTGTTTTAAAATACAGCTTTTACTCTGCAGGTGTGTTTATAATAAGGAACATTTCGAATGTAAATCTTGTGGTGTGGTCTGATACTTGTTTTACCTGTAGGATTCTCACATCTTCCAGCTCCAGAATATGTCCTGTTTTTGCACAGTGTGCTGCTATTGCCGTCTCAAATGGCTTATACCAAGGCGACCGTGGTTCCGCTAGATATTTATATATCAAGAAAAACATTGAATACAAAAAGTCCATAGTTCAATTTATGCAATTTAACATAAGACTATAGATGAAAATATGTCATCAACTGAGTCATTGTTTTTCAAATCTCAAGCAGCACTTTGCTGAGGGTTACTTTCAATAGGATTATTCTCTTTTTTTAATAAGCTGAAAAAATAAGCACCTCTGAATAATTTTTGTTTTTTTTTTTTGATTTAGTTTATTTTAAAGTGTGAATTTCTCTGTTAATTTAATTTTTAGTTCGAAGTACAAAAATACTTAAAATATTAGCGTTATAGATACACAAACACATTTACACTATACATACAGATTTAACTATTTACAAAAACAAAATCATTAAGTCTCTTGTGCAAAACGTTGTATATCTCACTGAGCAGCAGACACGGTTTCTTATCATGTTGTTGTAGTTGCTGTTGTTCTACTTGGCAACACACACGATTGCACTCTGATGTAGCTAACATACGGCGCGCCAGCAACGCATCCAAGGCCAAGTTGTTTACTCCTACACGCTTGCAGTGTAGGTGGTTCACGGGCTTTCAATCTGAAGCTGCGCAGCACCGCCAAACAGGCTAACAACTATGAGTTCGGTATCAGCAACAGAAAGCACTCGAACTGTTGTTCATTTGAAACTGAATTACTTAAGTTGTTGAGAAAAGCGTAGGGTATTTCATTTAATTACCCGCTCTAGGAGCTAAAATTAAAAGATATAAAATAACATTTAAATGAAGTGCCTACAAAATCCGAAAATATATTCTTTGCTACCTACATAATAAAACGTCAGGATGACAAGCAATAAACGTGGAATTTGCTTGGTTGTTGCCAGCTCATGTTGCATCGCAGCATGTTGCTCACTTTTGATGATATGCACAGAGACACTGTCGGCATCTGTCATAAGAAAGTGTGGAGGGAGGAGACACAGACAAAAAATTACATAAGCGCATGTGAAAAAATTTTATTTGAGCTACTGATGTTTTAATTAGTTGTGTATTCGAATAGAAAATAATTTCTTTTTTATCGAGCTAATCAGTTCAATAAGCTTTGTGTGTCAAAACACCAAAAAAATACACTTACAGAGATAAATAAAAATAATGAGTATTTTCAAATCGACAGTTGAAAAATTTAATCCAAATAGAAATAAAATAGTTACCTTAGATTAAAAATATCAGTTTTCGCAAAGTAGGAGGTAAATTAATCAAAAATTTAAAGCACTAATTTAACATTTTTTGCAGACTTGCTACGAAAAAATCATTAAAACCCAATTTTTTTGATTATTTTGCCATTTCTTTCTTTGAAATCTTTGCTTAAAATAATCGGCCGGACAAATTTGCATCTTTATAATCTGATATTGTTCTCTATGCGAGTATTTGGTGATAGAAATTAATTTCTTTGGTTTACACCCTGATTAAATTTGCATTCTACAAAGGAAATTCAAAAATTTCCAGATATAGAGATACAATTTTTGAAAATGAAATTTAGTTGTAGGGAACTATTTCCACGGAAAATATCACTTATAACTTAAAAACCTTTGGAAGATATTTTCATGATATACATATATTATTTTCTTATTATCTAAATTGGCGCATCAAGATGTATCAATTTTCTTAAAGAGCAAAAAATAATCTTAACAATCGTGTTTTTTTATTAATTGTTCACTGCATAAGTTTTGCTACACCCAATCAAAGCCCAAAAACGTTAATTTTACTAACATTTTGCAGCGAAACAGCATACAAATGGTTAACAATAAGATAGTAGCACTTATTTCCTTTGAGCCAATACTACCCACGAGTTCACTGTATATGTTTAGTACTACCACCCCATCCTCCACTTACTTGAATTACTCGCTGCACACGTGTAATTCCCGGAATCGGCATGCAGCACACGTGATATCAGCAAATTGCTTGTCTTCATTTGTTGCTCGGATATGACGAGTATCCCACCGCGCGGTGAATCGTTGATTAATTCACTGTCCTTGTACCAGGCGATGTGTGTATAGGGTCCTGGTGCTTGCGGTGCAATGCACGTCAAATTAATGTCACTGCCACTCTGAATGAAAAGCTCACGATTTGCGAGGATTTGCGCTTTTGATGCTGTGTGAATGATGCAACAGAGACAAAGTTGTTATGGATAAGTGGAAAGTGACATATAAAATATAAAAAAAATATCAAATTTAATAGCTTTAATGTTAGGTGTTGAGTTTACACTGAACAGTACAACCTACAATTTTATTTAATATATATCAAAAGTGTTTTTTTTACATACTTAAGTCTACATGAGTTTTTGCAGCCTTAAATAGAACTGTCTTTGGTAAATTTTTTTCACTGATTTTTGAAATCAAATTAAATAAAAACTCAATCAAAAATTTATAGAGAGCAAGCTCGCAGAATTCAAAATACATAATTTTTCTCGTAGCCACTTTTACATTCAAAGTAAACTCATGTCACGAGTTCTCATGCAAGCGGCAGATCAGATTGCTGCCATCAAAAACGTTGAAGAAGTTATAAATCAAATAGCTAAAATATGTAAAGAGTCTACAGAATTTATTTTCCATACAGAAACAGATCACAACAAGAAATGTTTCCTTGTCTCTCTCAAGACAATAACTAAGACTTTCTATGCTGTTAATTGGCTTTGGCTACTCAACTGAGTAGCACAAACTTTAACTTAATTTACCATTATAAGTACAATAACATTTAGTTATTGTAAGATAAACACTTTTGTGATGACCTCTTTTGCAATATAGTCCAAAAATTATAAAATTAATTGAGTTCAATATTCTCCCATCCCTCTCTTCACAACTCTTCACTGAATTGTTTATATTTTCGCTCGCATCGTCTGTTCATGAGCATAACATTTACGTTGGCTGCCTTAATTTAATCCGATGAATATGCAATACTTACTCACAACCATCAGCTTATACGCCTGACTTATTTTTGGCTCTGTCGACACTTGACACTCGTATATTCCGGCATCACGTGGTTGCACTGACACAATTTTCAGCACCCACTCATCCGAGTTGTCAATGTGACGCGACAGAAAACGTTGATCATTCGTGTAGGTCATAATGCCAATGGTTAGGATATGCAAATCCCGTTTGCGAATCCAGGACACTGCACGGTCACCCAAATCGCGTACTCTGCAGTGTAGTCGGGCTGTTGTGCTAACAGCGGCAATGACTTCGCGTTCGCTGGCATTCTCAAAGTGTGGATGCGCATTTTCGTAACTGTCAAGAATAACATTTGACAGATGGTCATCATTCGCAGAGCTGGCATCATTGTGCAGTGAGTCTGTTAAGAAGACAAAATAGAATGTCAGAAAGAGGAAAATTAATTATGAAAACGTCCACTAGAGAGGCTTTTACTGTGCTTGCATGGGTATTGTACTTCTCTTCATCATCAATATGTTTCAATAGCTTCATGTCTTCTTAAGAGAATTTTAATTTATAAATTTAAATAAAATGCAGAAATTAATGTTTCTTCCAATATTTGCCATACGACCCAATTGTCTGAAAATATCATAAAACTAATATTGCTTGTTTTTGCTCAATTTCAACAGGAAATGGACAACAAACCGTCGCGCACAGCTCGCCAGTTTTATTTTGTTGCGGCTCATTAATTTTGGGGATTTTGTTGCTTTTGTAATGCTGCCATAAAATTTAGTTTGCGTCACCAAAGCCACATTTAATCTTTTTAGACAGCCATAACTTCGGTTGCAATTGTAAGTGTGTATTAGAAATGCATATATTTTGAACACAAACATATACGCACACTGACACGAATATACAAAGCAGCAGTTACAGTCGTGTACAAAATTTATTGATTTAATACCGCTAATGTTCTATTTGTTTTATGAAAGCTTACATATTAGACCGCTGTAAAATCATCTCAATCTGTGTTATAAAACCAAATTTGATCTAAAAATTCGTGCTATATTTTGCATCTCGATTTTAATTTTTGGTTTAAACACCATAGCGAAATATGAAACTGAAATGAGTATTGACCTTAGGTTCCTATCGCAGTGTGTCATCAATATTTACGACTGCAGCCAATGACAATCTGCAACGCAATAAATTCATAACTTATTTTTTTCACATATTAAACCACACGCACGAATAAACATAAATACTAAATATGCAACATCCAGTAAGAAAATTGTAGAAACGGTGTCATATATCATGTCTTCAAAATTTTTCCTTTACAGGTTAGGTTAAGTAAAAAAAATATATATAGTATATATATCGCTCATTCCTTTAAACTGCACACTTGATATTTTTTTTACCTTATTGAGCATTTTTTGAAACGAAATATCTCAAAAACTATAGGAGATAGGATAAAAAGTTCCTTAATCGTTTTTGTTAAGATATAATAAAACTTTATAAAAATATTAAAAATATTCCTATAAATTTGTTGAAATACTAGTCTTCTTAATTAAAAAAATTTTTCACAAAATATTTTCAATATACAAAATTCTGTTTTTTTTTTATTTTTTTATATATTATTCCTCAATGAATCCTAAGAATGCATGTGCTTTCATATAAAAATTCCCGCCATAACTTAGGAAACTAAAAATTTTTTTTTAACATCAAATTCAAATTTTTTAGTTCTTTTTTTGTAATGTTATTTTCAATCCATTCGAAGAATGTATCTGCATTCAAATCAAAATTCCCGCAATAACTTTCCTACCTCAAATTATTCAAAGTCCTTGCGATTATTTGGGTAGTTTTGGGGAATTGGTAATGTCTCGCTCTCATGTACAAAATTTCCCATTTTTTTTATGTTGTCTTTTCCATTATTGTAATTGTTCGAAACTTGATACCATAAGTTTTGATTGTATAAAAAGAATGCTTTTTTTGAAATATCAAGATATAATGATTTCACGTTTTTTTTAAATGTTGCTTATTACATTTTTAGATAGCCCCATATGTATATGGATAAAAAGAAACAAGTGGTAGGCTAGTCTGAGAGGCAATTAAGCATTTTCTTCGTTGCGATATATAATGGAAAACTAGCTGGTGTACCAAATTTAATTTTTCCAGTAATCGTAACTTCTACAGACAGACTTACGTATGTATGAATTTATTATTGTCCTCTGATAGGTATACTTAAATTTAAAATAAATTCTGGAGGCTTAACCTCTTATTAAAATAATAATAGCAATATTTTTAAAACATGCAGCATAATACACTGAACATGACCCACCACTTAGAATATTTTTATTGGAAGTTCTCTGTTAGTATTGTCACTAATTAGTCACTTATATTTTTATTTCCAACTGGGAAATGATAGTACATTCACATATTTATGTATGGTAGTCGAAAAAGGAAGGTTTTACTAAATCGTTAGTATAATAAAATACAATATCGATTATGACGAATTTGATTTTAATCACTATAACTGCAACACTAGCAAGCAGCTAGTGCCAATACTCGTACATACCAACCATATTTATTGATAAGCTTCAAACTAAGCTTTCAAACAAATACACGCAAGTACAAACACGTATAAGCTCATTCAATAAACTTATATACAGGTGTGTGTGTGTGTGTGTGTGTGTGTGTGTGTGTGTTGTTCCTCATTATGCTTTAATAATCTGATCATCGATGAGCTCAATATACTGGAATGTTCGTTATGAATAACGATGTTTGTCTGCACCTACAAAAATATACCGAGTCATATTATATTTTATAAGGGTGATTCCAATAATAGTAATAGTTTCAGGTATATGAAACAAAAAAACGATGAAGACGAAACTGTATAGTAAAGCATTTTTTCAGAAGTAGTTCCTATGGAATAAGAGAAATGTGTAATATCAAAAAAGCTACAAAAGCAATTGCATGTAAATGGGGAAAGAATGTGTGTGTGCACTGTGTTTATATTTTTTGCTATGATTCTTAACTGGTCAATGCAGGAAATAAAATATAGTGTGCTTGCAGACTCACAAACATCGACTAACAAAGCTTACGGATAATATGACGTAGCGGTCATTGAAACTAGTACAGGCAGCTAGTTGCCAATTTTTTCTTCATTACAATTGTTATTGTCCAGCAATTAATGCATTTTGCGATTGTAATTTTTTGTGGCACTAAAACTACTGAACTTAAAAGCTCTGTAAAATACATATTAAAAATATTATTTTAACCATTTATATATCGGTCATTCTTTTATTAAACGCACACTTTGTATTTTTTGACATTTTTGAACATTTTTTGAAACCAAATATCTCAAAAACTATAGGAGATAGGATGAAAAACCATTCAATCATTTTTGCTTAGAAAACTTTAGAACTTTATAAAAAAAATTAAAAAAATTTAAATAAATTTGTTACAACATTAATTTTTTTAATTAAAAAAATTTTTGTCAAAATATTTTCAATATAACACCTTTTTATTTTTTTATATGTTATTTCTCAATCAATCCTAAGAATGTTCAAAAACGTCAAAAAAAACAAAGTGTACGTTTATTAAAAGAATGACCGATATACATTGAGTTTTTTCATTATATGACTTAAAAGTAATCTTTTGCTTCCAATTCTGAAGGATGTTATTATATTTGTTATTTTGGAGATTTATAAAGATTAAAAAAAAAATTTGTTCGCGATTGCTCTAATTTTAAGGGTTATAGAGCCACCCTAAGTCAAATGTGATCAACATGTATCCACATGAGCTCGCCACTGTTTGTACGTGTGTGTTTAGGTCATAACAACTTGTGTTAAAGCAGATGTTTTTGTTGCTTCAACTCTTTTATTCACAAACATCAGAGCCGTAGGCATAAACTTTATAAATCGAAAGTGTGAGAAATATTTGCAACAGCTGAAATTATTAAACTTAAACTTAAAGCGCTTGTACTTTGAAGGCAAAATGATAAGTTCAAGTTGATTACACAAATTTAAACAAAAGTTAATGCAACATGTCCTGAAAATATTTCATAGTTTTTGAAACTTTTACGTTTTTCAAAAAATTTCTAATCTCATCAAAGCTGTGACATTTAGTGAGGTTATAGTTCTTGGTTACGTTTCATATTTAAAAAGCATTTCCCCTCTGAATTGGGTATTATTTTAGCTTGTTATTTGATATGTGCATAAGTGTCATATTTGATAGATCAACTTGAAAAAATTTAATAAGCAGTACACGTAGAGTAAAAGGTTTAAAAGTCACTCCTTTTTGTTCCCCTTTAGCAAAATTTACTTTCAGTATTTAATTGCGCATTGTCTATTTATTGAATACTATTACATAAACAAACTCGTCAAGCAAATAAAATAATATGGGGCTAAATTACAAACTAAATAAAATAAAGTATTTCCTTACCTAAACAGCTATATTTGTCAACAAAAAATTAATTATAAGATGCACATGAATTGATAATACAAAAAATGATAATGATTTATGAGCTGTCAGCGCTTTTTCTTACGTATATATTCATGTACATGTACACATTTACATTACGTATATAAAAAAAAAATTTCTTAAAATTTTAATGTTACTTTTTTTAAACAAAGTATACACTTACAAATCGTCAACTTTTATTTTCATTAATAAAGAAACCCGTGTTATACATATCATACCTTACTAACCAGAATGCGAAAAGTCTAAAGAATTGTGCGTTTCCATAAAATAACCCCATCTTTACCTTATTAGGTTTGAAGCAGAAACTCATTAGAACTTAAGAACGTTTTTAGTATCATATATGTATGTCTACATAATTTTGTTAAAAAAATTTGACACACATTCCTATCGATAATAGACATGTCCTTTTTGCTGCAACATTCTACTATGATCCAGTGATTATTGTCTGCCAGACAATCATTATTAAGAATTCAGACTGAGGTCATTATATTTACTGATTTTTACGAGTTCGTCCCCAAGTTTCATACTAAAAGTCCATATGGGCTTAATAATGATTATTGCTTAAATTAATACATAAGGCATGCAAGAATAAATATTAAGTATTATAGCTGGAAGCGAAAGTGTCGGGACATACAGATCATGTACTTTGTTCGAGTATTAAATAATCTTTTCTATCGAAAATTTTGAAGCGCATTTTCTTTAATTTACGATCTTACGGAAGTGGCGTGCGTAATTAGAAAAAAACTAAAGGACCTACTATTTACTCCATTAAAAAATATTTTTAAACGATTTTTATAGTAGGTTAGTGGATACTTCAGGCGTTCTATAAATCTGCTCATGGCTCGGCTTGTAATTTAATTATGTTGTGTACATTATTTTTAAAGTTCCAATATAAATGAAAATATCACAAAAAGTTCATGGGGCTCAGCTGCTTTTTTCCCTTCCAAAAACGTTTCGCGAAAACATCTTCTTTCGTACCTCATAATTAAGCATCCCCATCATTTTCAAGTACTTACTGCAAAATCTTTTCTATTATCCCAATTTTGAAAAGAGTATCTGAACCATTTTACTTCGAAGCTTTGAAGATATTTTTACAAAATAATATCCAAATTTTACGGAATATGTGAAAAAATTTTTTGTTGATTCTTTTTGTTCTCATTTATCAAAGACCTTATGTTCCACGCTGAAAAATTTAGAAAATGTCCTTCACATGGCTTACTGGCATAATCTCAAATATAGTGGGAATAAACATAGCTTACTTTTGTTAAAATAGAACATCAAGTTGCCAAATGCATTAACTCTATTATGTTTCACTTTAAAAATTAATAAATTATTTTAGTATAATTTCGACATTAAAACTTATGCCAAATTATTTTTGTTACAGCCTTTGGCCAATTAATGAGATTAACGCGTTAATTAACCTTGTAGAGTTTTCATTATTTAAATTATTTGATAACTCAATTCGAAAGCAGGGCCACAAAAAACTTAACCAACCGAATTACGTTAACCACTGCGTGACGCATCTATCGATAATGGAAGCTTTCATTTAATTACACATAAAAGATAATGAAAGTAAATATGTAGGTACTTGTTGGCATTACATTTGCTGCACTGTAATTCCACGAGCTGAGAGCCACATTAAGGCAGCTTTGCAAAATGCCGCAGCAGCTTAAGATTTTAGTCAAATATGTAATAAAATTACGTAACGCGCTAAGCACGTTGATACGGAGATAAAATTTCCACTATGTAACGCAAATCTATGTAAATTGCTAGAATACGCATATGAGTATGCACGTATGCGTGCGTGGGTTTTTAAGTGAGTGTGTGTAGGTACCCATCGAGAAAATGCCGGAGAGTTTTGAATTGGAGCTACAACAGAGTTTTTCATAGAAAAAGTGTAGAAAAAACAATTTTACGAGAGCTGTTATAAAACCTTTGCAGACTTTCCTTCAAATTTTTTTTTAAGATCACCTAGAGTTGGTAGGGTAAGTTCGGGAGGTATGACACCTTTTTTTTTGAACTTCAATAAAAAAGCAATTTTTAACAAAACTTGTAATGACATGTAATATTAAAGTTTAAGTACTTTAATTGATCAATTTATTTTCCTGTTGGGTAATAAGTGAATATTTTACTTATGACATTGTAAGAGTGAGCAAGCGTAGAATTAATTATGTGCAAATGTACAAAAGAGGAAGTTTAGATAGCAAATAAAAGCGGAACATTGAATAGACACTCCGTGCTCAACAAAATTGATAAGGATCTTTACTTATATGAGAAAAAACTACAGTGAATAAAATACTTGGCAACAGTCAATTTAAAAAAAAACACTTTTGCAAGTGTAATGCCTTAGGGTCTTAATGAAACGGAAACCCAACCCATCCCTCTAATAATACCCCTGTGGTTTATTTAGCATATCAGCTCAAATAAATAATCTATGATAGAAACAATTGCATTAAAAATTGAGTGGAAATAAAAAAAGGTTGGCTTTTAAAATATGTTTAATATTTGAAATAGAACCCATGGGAAAACGTGCACTTACGCTTAACTGAAAGCTTACGTAATTAGAACAAAAATGCGTCAGCAGAAGAAATCAAGAAAGTAATTTCACTCTAGAAACCAAACCATGTTGGAAACACGTTCCTGTGTCATACACGCAATTCAGACTGTTAGGGCTATAATTATTTCCATAAAACAAAAAAAAAATACAATGAAATTTTCAATAATTTCAAATTAAATGTTTTATTATGTAACAATAAATTAGGGCATTGATTTATAGCAGCGACGCCATTAAAGTACAAAAGACCAACACCATAATATTTTTTTTATTTCTGCCTACGAACTTGAAATAGAATAAAAAAAAGACTTGTTCAATTTTGAAGTGCGCCAGTAAGTTGGCCAAGCAAAAAAGCACGCAAATTCAAATTAAATAAAAATAAATTGCTCTACATTAGTCAATGATAGCGAAAGGAATGATATTAGGATACTAAGATAAATTAAGTTTCACAATTGTATATCTAGGGTTGATGCCTGCTTTGCATGTATTTTAAGAGGCGAGAAGTCCCCATTTCGACGCTTGGAGTTCAAGACATTAAAATATTAAGAACGAAAATTTATCTTAATTTTTAAGAATTGACCATCAAAGATTTTTTCATTTGCACCAGTGGCATTTTCTTGCCCCTTGCGCGTATTTTGCTAATGACGATTTTACGCCGTCTACAAAACTTTTCCCCAGGGATCATTCTCAAAATTTATGAGTATGAAAGCTTAACCCGTAAGAGCCGTTAAAATAGTGATTTCGATTGTCAACCTTTTCAGGTCGTGAATAATTGCCACTTAGATCTTCAGAGGACATATTATGAACCATAAGGAATAGGGAACCGTTATTTGTTACTACCAATTTCTTGTGCCTATTCAAATGGAATGATCCAGTTCGCAGCCATATTTGATTAGTTATTTAATAAGTCTTGGAAAATTTCTAAAACACTTCAATCAAATCAGTTTAACAAGAAATAACAGACAATTTTCGTCACATTTCGAAAAGATTGTACCCCCAAAACCCATCACAGCAGCAGCAGTTGTATCAGTTAAACATAAAATTTTTCTTTCAATATTGCCCAAAAACAAAAAGCAGCGTACAATGGGTTAAGCATAAAATATTTGTTCAAAAAATATAAAAACAAAAACCACATGAAAAAATGAAGACTCGTTGCCGCATCAAACTTCACTGCATATTTATTTTACATTCTATTTTATTTTATTTTGCTTTCCTGTTTCCTTGCTCATATCGTTGGCGGCGTCTCTTGGCCTGCTTAATGTTATGCTAATATTTCTCTTTGGCACAAGGCAGACGCCACTATTGCCCTACGCCAACGCAAGGACTCGGCGGTCGCTTGCTTTGAAGGAAATCGCTGTTAACAAGAACTAAGTGAAAAATTCCTACGCTGAGTGCATGTAATGAGTTTGTTGAAGAGACACGACAGCTGTGCAAAGATTTTAAGTAGGCCTAAAGTGAAATTGAAGGTATGTTAGCTAAGGGCATGAAACTTACTGACAAAAGCAACAAGTTCTCCAGCATCTTAGCAATTTACACATTTGCGCGCAATTTCTATTTGAATCTATGAAAGCATTTAAAATGATAAAAACATCAACTTTCTCGAAAGTAATGCATTTTATATAAAAACAAAATAAACATATGTCGTTACAATAGATACACTTTTTACAACGGAATTTTGTGGAGTAATTTGATTTTTTTTACAAAAAATCCTCAATGCTGCTGATTTTGTTAAAAAATTTTACAAATTTTAAAGATCTTCTCTTTGTCACATCTTAGTGGAAATCATTATTTTGGCGCATCTTATTATGTACAGAGGCCCAATATTATACAGATTTAAACTTTTTTTTTTCATTTTAAGTATAACTCAATGAAATAATTTTCCACTTTTGATCCGTTTCAGGTGTCACGAGGGCACATAATATTTTGCGTGCAGCATTCTCTAGTTAATAGGTGTTAATTACATAAACATTTGCATTATATTGATATGAATTGAGCTTCCATTAAAACTACAGATAAAAAGTCACAAAAGAAAGAATTAACTCAGTATAAAAAGGAAGTTAATTACACAGTTAGAGAAAAGTTGGTCAATTCTCAGTATCTGAAACTTACGATATTTTGGAGAAAAAAAAGATATCGATATAATTCAAAGTGTATTTCGAAGAGAAAAATTAGTTTTTTTGAACCTAATATAACCTCAAATAACTTGAAAAACTATGATATTCGCACTTTTAGGTAAGAATATCTCAAACACCGAAGCCATCAGAGAATCTCTGACCTCGGATTCGAATTCAGCGAGTCAAAAACCACCGGGAAAATATAATCGGGTTTCAGATACTGAGGTTTCTTAAAAATACTGTACTATCGTTAAAAAATGGATATCATAGCAACGAGTAGTCATTAATGTGGTTCAAATTAATTGTTTTAATTTCCAACCCCTAAAATTTCAGTATATACTAAAATATCCAATACATTTAAAAATCAGCTGATTTTCTCAATATCTAAGAATATAAGGCAAAAAATATAAGAGACATTTTCTAAAAAAGTTCTTATACAAAGCGGACACCAAATTTATATTCAGTGATTTAAATTCAAAAATAAAATAATTAATCGAATTAAAAAAATAATTTTATTTTCCTCTATAACGATTTATTTGAGCTTATGTATTTTTTAAGGTTTGTGTATCTTATTTTCATACCTATGTCCATTTTGTCAGGCACTCATTCTTAAAAACATTTCTTATACGAAAGAGTCGCTCATGAGTCAGCTCTTAATTTTAGGCAAATTAGAAATATTAATATTTAAATGTTAGCTAATTTTTTTGGGGGTAAAATTTAGACTAAATGGTTTTTTTGTTGCGAACCTCTCTAGTGGTCATAGTACTTGTGCTTTTGTGGGGTTGTGTGCGTGCATTTGAATAAAGTGTAAATTTCAATTGCTTTTATTGGTCTGTTTATCTTAATTAGGTTTCGTAAGTCAAATCAAAAATTTGAACTCTACACCACTCACCCCGGGCGTCAGTACGACTTCGACTTTCAGCAGTTGTCGTTAATCCAAACACAAGGAGCGTCATTAAGTATTCCAACAGCATTTCATACAATAGAAAACACAAGAAAAAATGGCAATTCGACGAAACAGCAAATATTTGTACTCGCAAGGATATCGCAATTACACCAGAGACAAAATGTCGGCGCGTGAATTGTCAGCAGTAGCAATAGCAGCGATAGCAATGGCAATGGATTTGAAGTGGCGGATTACACACTGGATGGGGTGGCGCTTTGAAGATTACGTCCCAGACGATACAAATTGGCAGTGAGGCAGAATATGGATAAAAAACTTTATTTTTTTCTCAAGAGCAGCGCAAAATGTGCGGCTGCTTAGTCACAGGATTATAAGTAATTAATTCAAACACAAATTCAAGCGTATGCCTTAGATTGAAGTTGTTGATACTTTTGTAGCTGTCAAATGCTTTAGTTTCTTTTGTGGGCTTATGTGATTTTTAACCTCTTAAATTAAAATTTTTTGTAATTTTAGTTTTAATTTTGTTTTTTTCTATGCACTAGTGATCACTCCTTGCAAGCGACATGGAGAACTGTTACGTATTTTCGCATTTCCGTTTTGTGTTTCCACTGTGTAACACTTTTAGATTTGCGTTACAACGAAATTCAATCATTTGGTTTCCGACGGAAATGAAATTAATTTTTGCCGGATGCTGCTGTCATGGCATGAGAAAAAAAATCTCCTTTTCTACGTAACTTGCTGCAGTACGTAACCACTGTACTGTTGCTATTGTTATAAGTAGCAATTATTGTTGCTTTAATTGCGATACCACGAATTACAATGCGTGTCACCACAGCTTAAGTGTCCTGTCGGGAGCGCGTTCGAAATTTAACTAACAAAATATCGGTAGCAAAAGAAAATCCTTCAAATGTGTGCCGTCGTAAGCGTGTAACAAAATGCTGGTCATTTGCTACAGCGCAGGCGTTGCTGCGCAGAGCACAAAGCTTCAACAGTTTCAGAGATGAGAGAGCAATTTGTAGAAAAAAATATTAATGAAATTGTTCCTGCAACCAACCTACACATTCAGCATGTTGCTAAGGGCCCAGCAACAAGCCTGCTGGCAACATTGGTCTGCTCCATATTTTGAGTATTTCTGTTGCTGATTGAATTGTATGCTAATTTCTTTTAATATAAAGGTAAATAACTCACGTCTTGGTGGCGCCACAATAATTTTTGAATGACAGTCAAAATATTTGCAGGGAAAATTGTTTCTTTAGGTATTTGTTTTTGTTATAAATAGCACACTTTTTGTTTTGAAGAAGAAGAGAGATGAAAGAACAATTTTGCTATATAAATGTGAAATCTTCTTTGATTTGTTTTATGTGAAATTCAAGAGAACGCTCATATCTATAGTTATAACTCTAGGAAAGTTTTTTATGCCACTGAAATAAACATCACTATTTATCAGCATTTGTTAACAGCAAACATATGTTAAATTTATTCGATTTTCTTTTATTCATGATGTTTGCCATTAGTTACCTGTTTTTTTTATTTAATAAAAAAGTTGCATTAAGTAGTTATAATAATCATAATATAAATATGATTAGATATTAATTACTGCCAAAGATTTATATCAGTGATGGCATTTGAGCATTTTAGGAATGTACTGGATTAAGGGAAGGGATGTATTCTTTGGAAAGCGAATGTACTGAAAATGCCATCACTGATTGACATATCAAAATTTTACATCGTTAGCTTATAATTGTAGTTGGATTTCAAATGTCAGATTTATTATTGAGATGAGTCGTCTTCAAATTATTAATTAATGCATTCAAGGAGTCAGACCAAAAATAACGTTCCCACATTTTCACATTTAACTGAAAGTGGTAATTTGTTGTTTTGTTAAAATAAATTATGGGACTTACACCTGAAGACTAAACTAAGAGTCGATTGACCGGATTTTGTAATGGCTCTTACTATAAAAGCCACGTGGTGTAAATTCCATGTGAATCGATTAAGTGGCCTTTGTGAAAATGCTATTTTTAAAATATTTTTGTATGAGGGCCACCCTAAATTGCCCATACAGGGGTATGAAGAATAGTTTACCTGCTGTTTTCAGACCTACTGCATATACACAAAAATTTCATAAGAATCGGTCAAGCCGTTTGGGAGGAGTTTGGTATCTAACACTGTGAAAAGAGAATTTTATATATTAGATTTTTTGAAAACTTATATGAAAAATCAGAGTAAAGGCATAAGCCTTGAAGTTGTAATCACGTCGGCCTAATACCAACAAAAAAAAAAACGCAGAAGGAAAATTTTTATTCTTAAACACAACGAAAATAAACAGCCAACCTACACACAAACTCTTTAATATGTATATCCATAGAATCTGCAATTAGCCAAATTTTCTTGCTTATTTAAGCCAAATTAACGCGACTACTTCGTGGCTTAAGTTTAATGTCATTAACATCATCGCTAAGTTTCCATTTTTTTTTTGTTTTTCTTAGCACCCGCGTTGTTCCAACATGACAACAAAAAACCATTAAGCAAAGCTGTGCTGACTGACTGGCTGATTGACTGACTGACTACGCTAAGGCTTTGATTTTAAATATCGCGCTGTAAGAACAGTAAATACATTTGACACTCATATAAACACATATGTGCACACGCTCATCCATACATATGCAGACTAATGCAGCTTATGTTTAAAGCGTTTTTAAAGCAGCTGCTTATGATGGTGTTTTGTCAAACGTAAGATGGATTTACGTGGTTTTCACTTGACACCCGTGCTATATGAGCATGTTAATGTGAACGAATGCTGTTGTGAGAAGAGCAAAGAGAACTGAAGGACTCATAAGATTGAAACAGCAAATACGCACTTCTGATGGCTTACTAAAACAGTCTTCTTGTTTGGCGCCAAGAAAAAATTGTGCAAGAGATAAGCGTAATGATGCAGATAAAAGCGAAGAACGAAGACTTTCGGAAGTTTTTAATATAAAGAGAAAATCTTTGTTTTTCTTAAAACTTTTAAAATTTCGTTTCAACTTTTTCTATGCTTATGGATTTACATTTATTATGTACACACATAAGAAAATAAATACTGTTGTTATGGTAGAAACAATAAGTACCATGAACAAAAAAACGTTGGGTGTGAAAATTAACATCGGTTCAACATTCAACTAGATCAGCGATCGATCTAGATATAGAGTCAAATTAATTTTTTTAAATATATGATATCTTAATCATTATATCAAAAATAAATACCATCATACTCTTTGCTTGATATTAAAATATGAGTTTGCCTTAAAATCACACTATTGAAACTATTAGATTCGAAGCTCCTTCGTCGAAACGTCAATATGATATATTAGAAGCCTATAAGCTTGCAAGCTTCAAGTATGGGGCCAAAGGTTGGATAATGAGCAGCGTTAGAGAGTAGGTTACATGGTCATGTATACGGGAATATTGTATAGAAAAAAAAATATGACTGGCAATTTTGTTGCTAAACAGATTTTATTCAAAAGGTAAAAATATATCATCTGCGTTGCCCCGGACTTATTCACTGAATAGAATCTGCGAATCAGAGGTCAAGCGAAAAGGAAATATTCATACATACATGCATAAAAGGTACATATATGGGCGATCACTTAATAATTCGGTGCATTCCAGGAAATATACCAGATGAAGGCTTATAAAACTCACCATTACATTGGAGAACGCAGAATAAATCGTAGTAGGATGGTAATTATTACCGTTGCTGGTCTAGTTTTTTTTGGAAACTAACTGAATATTAGGAACCTTCCAAAATAATTGAAAAAATATCCCACTAATGCAAGATATTTTAAAAATATTGCATAATGGATGAGCTGATGATAGGTCACTCTTCCTTAACATATGAGCTGATATGCATTCAGGCCATGAGGCTTTCTTGATGTTGAGGTTTGTAAAGACTCTTTTCTTAAGCTTTGTTTGATAGTAAATAATCGGTATTGTTGAAGACCTACTCTTGACGAAGGGCTGACAAAGGCTGACCTCTACATTTTTGAGAAAACACTTATCAACAGATTGGTTTTGTCAGCAAGGTTTGATAATTTATTACGAAAGTTGTTATCGTCTATGAGGAGCGATTCTTCACTCTCTAAATAAATGACAAAGAAAATGTTGCTACCTTTCAGTAGCGGACTTGAGTATCATGTTCTCTTACAAATCTGAAGTCAGTTTGGTGAAAAACTTTAAATAAATTTATACGGAGCCAAGGACTTCTGTTCAAGAATAATTTTTATGCATTTTGAAGGTGAAAAATCTTAAAAAACGTATACTCCTTAAAAATCCATATCCACATCCACATTTTTCTTAAAAGTTCTAAGTCAAATAGTCATCCTTTGAATATCTTACCGTTTCGTGTTTTCAATCTTAAATATATAAGAAAAAAACAAAAAATCTTTATTCAAGACAATGTATAAAAAAATCATGTAAAAGCTTTGATTTTTTTTTTTTCATTTCGCTAAAGGCATATGTGTCAGTTACAATCGTACACACACATGTAACTGGCGAGCAATTTTGGTTAACCTTTGAAGAGAAATTCTGCTAAAAAAAAAATTGCTGAGCACAACAGCGACATCAAGCCAAGCGACGCCTCGCCAGGATTGTCATGTTATTTTGCTCATTTTTTGTTTTTATTTTTCTTCATTGAATTACTGAATTGTGAGGCTTCCTAATACAATAACACAGTAACGAATATAACAATGACAAAAAGCAACAACAACAATAACACAATATTAGCAACAACAGCACTAAAGCTTCATTTCATTATATGAACATGTGTTTTTTTTTATTTTTGCTGCTAGCGCCAGTTTGTGTCACTGAAAATATGCAACGGTTTTTGTTTAAATTGAAAATAAATTCGTTGCCTGACACTGTGTTTGTGTGTGTGTGCGCGTGTATCAGACTCTCACTGTGTGTGTGTTGCGATGCGTTGACTTCCGCTTCAATGTGTCGTTATTGAAAATAAAATACAAAGCAACAAAACTTGTGCGCTTTTTGTTTTTAAGCACTAACGTTATTGGTGCTAGAAGCCGACATTAAAGCCGGGTTTGGTTTTTTTGCAGTTTTCTGCTGTCGTGCTACGATAAGCTGTACTTTAGCCCAATTTTAACTGATTCTATTGTTTTGATTTTTTTGTTTTTCATATTTTTGTAAAATTCTAAAAGTGTGCGATAGAATTTCCAATTGATTTGCTGCATATTTAGGTTAACGTTTCAATGTTGGATGCCGTCAATTGTTGTGTCTGTGCATGGGGTGTAGAGAAAGAGAGAGGAACGAAATTTGCCTCACATGTGCTCAAAATTAAATTTTTGACTCATTTTCTGAAGTGTGTGCGGAATTTGAAAGTTATGGAATTGGTGAAATTTAAAGAGATACACTCACACGCCAGATGGGTTCACAGGAAAAGTGCATGCGTCGTAAAATTGTTGTGAGCTAAAGCATGACAAATTTGTTGACATTTAGTCAATGCAAAGCTTTGACAGTTTTTGATATCAATTTTGTTGTCTTATTTTTGAACCAACAAACATATGTATGTATGCGTATAAAGTGATATATGATATGTTGCTTTAAAATTTTATTTATGTAAAAAAACCTAATAATGAAAAAGTGGTCAGAAAAAAAAATTTCATATGAAATAAATGCAAAAATTAACAATATTTAAAAAAAAAAATTCAAATAAAAATGCTCTTAAAATTACATAAATAAAATAAAAATTTATACCGAAAAACAAAAAGGAGGTATCATTCGCAATTTGTGAAAATAAAAATGAGAAAGTTTTTAAGAAAAAATATTTTCCAAAGTGATATGTGTAAGTATTTGGTTGAATTCTTCCCATTGCTTTTAATCGATTTTTAGTAAGAATATTTGCTGCAATTTTGTTTTTAAGATCTTGACTTGTCGTTAAAATTTCAATGATCTTTAGAAATGATTTTTTTTATGTTCTGCAAAAATTAAGTTGCAACTTTAACTAGTTTTGTAGTTCAAATATTATCAAAAGTTATTTAACTAAATTTTCAGTAGAGACTTAACTAACCAGTCTTAAATGTCTCATATTTTGAGAGGTTTAAAGCTCCTTATTAATTAGAAAACTTGAAGAACAAATATTTAAAAATTTCAATGATCGTAAAGAGCTAAGGTCCAAAAAAGTATGGTAAAATTTATAACAATTCTTCAAGAATATTTTTTTTTTAGTTAACAAGCTCACAAACAAGAGCCCGAAAGATGAACACAATTAATATTAACGTCACTCCTGTGCTACACACAAGTTCACGCACACACAAACAAACACACAAATATGCTCGCACTGTGACATGTCTGATTACTAACACTTTGATGAAAAAGCGAGCAATTTTCCACACGTTCTAACATAAAATTGATTGGAATCTTATTGGTATCAACATCGACTACTTCATTCCAATAACGAAATGTTTTAGTGCTTTCTCTGCTTCCAATTTTTCCCTTCATGATGCTGCGCATTTTTATCAATTTCGTATGCAAACACTGTCCAAATTGAGCGAACAAATAGTGCAGACATAACATGGAAGAAGAAAGATGAATGAAAAGAAAGAAAAACAACGGTAGCTGCAGATATTGAGCAAAAACATAGAATTGCTTGAAAAAACAAGAAAGGAATCTTAGACATGATGTTGTAGACGTGGCAGCAACACAATTTTACCTTGATGCCGTCAAAAGTGACAACAGAAACTGCAAAAACGGCAGGAGTCAAAAAGCGCTCGTAAATTGAAACTACGAGATAAAGTGAGTGTTTGCAGTGGAAAATGTTGCCGCTGTTGAAATAAATGAGTTTTGTCAATAATCCTGTGCATGGGTGAAATGCGTGTGTATGTATAGAAATGAATGTGTGTTAAATAGAGTGGTCATTACATAAAAACAATCTGGTTGCCCTCTACAAGGATGGTACTCGATAAGAAAAATCAGATCTGCGGCACCCTATGACACTTAGTTGAAGCTAAAAACTGGGCTTTAAAGTTTGGAGTTTAAAAACTTAATTTTTTTTAAATTTTAGATGGGTGCTCTACTTGCGAACGGTGCTTGAGTTTTTAATTTTTTATTTCAAAGTGTGATTTTCGTGCACAAATATAGTAGAAAATATAGTCAAATTAAAATATTTATTGTGGCGGCTATGTACTATAGTAGAAATACAATTAAAAATGAAGCATACGAAATATTTTTTACTCACAGTGCTGGAGTCTAAGAAATTTATCTTTTTTTTTGCGACTATTATCATTTTTTAACGACCACCTTAGAGCATACGTTTATTACTTACTTACATACTAAAGTGCTTCAATTTTCGTTCATTTTTTTGTTTCCATTTTTCATGATCTTGATATGGGATGAAGGAAATAATTTCAATTTGCAAATAGCTTGAAAAGCAAACCGATAGAACTTACGAACTGTGTTGAATATTACACAATCTACTGTTGCTTTCCACATAGTAATCTGTAGAGTTTACCTGCAGTCGGACCTCTCTATAGCAAAGCAAAACTAAAGTGCAACTGAAAAAGTTTCGATAGGATTAAACTATTTTCATTGATCTTTTTTTGAAGGACTTGGTAATTTTTTTAAGGGTTTGACTTTTTAAGTTTATTTCCCAACTAGAACTGTTTATAAACTAAAAGATACAAACACCTTATCAGTGAAACCCTTTGTCAGAATGTCCTTTTTTTACCCTTTTCGACTTAACTGATTGTCAGAACTCTTTTCTGAATTATTTTCGATGTATTTCACATATAAGCCAATATCCATTATTCATATATCAAATTTTATTGAATTAACTGCTTGGTAAGTTTGTGACCATTTGAACAAAAATTTTTCTTAGATTTTGATGTGGGAGTTACATTAGAAGAAATCAATGTGACGCAACATAAGTCTAATCAAGCATTTGTTACAAGAAATTATTTATCAAAAAAGTATATTGGAAATATACGAAAGTTCCCTGAAGGTACTAAGACGCAGTTCATTGAGCTTTAAAAATATCACACGAATAGTTCAACGCAGAATGTTAAAAAACTGTTGGAGCTTCTAATTACAAAAACTAGAAAGAAATTTGAGAAAAAATAAGATTTCATTTATTTTTATTTCGTTAAAGCCCCGTAAGTAGCCAGAGATAATTTATATTTGAAGATATGTTTGACTTGAGCGATATGAATTTATTACTGAACGTTCTAAAAGTAATTAGCAGCTTTAAAATGCTAGTGAAAAATTGTGTTATTATAAAATTTAAATATAAAATTTTAATAAAAACAGGAACAAATGCAACTCGACTAAAAGAGTCACAAACACAATGTTGTCTGATCACTTGTATGCAATTCGTCGAGAAAGTTCCATGACGTGAAACAAAAAGCTCTTTACCACTCAAACTCTAAATTGCAGCACGAACATAAAAACATTCAACGGAAAAATTTTTGTAAAATAAAAATCAGAGCACATAACATGCAAGAAAATACGCTAAAACACACACCCGTACAGTATCACATTCTTTCTCAGCAAACATTTAAGTCACGGAAGAGTTTCATTGTTATCACCCAGATGATCATTTTCACAACGCACGAGCTTAGTTTTTTTATGTCAAGCGATAGTTTTTAGAAGAAACTGTGCGGGGATAGTGAGGATTCGTCAATGCTATCCGTATATGGATCATTAGGGTTAAAAACTTTATTGGGTACGTCATTAGAATGTCAATTACTGTTTTACTTTATATGTGGATGATGAATAAATGACGATGGAAGATTCAACAATCTTTCGATTGTTGGCTGGGTCACTGGCAATAAAATTGAAATGAAACCAAACGGAAAACATTCTGCAATAAATTGAGCAAAAAATAGTCGCATATTTTTAGGCAAGAATTTATTTCATTTGTTTTTCGGAAGCGCATGTGATGGTTGGTAGTGGTTTCTCGGTATTTTTTTTTATTTTATCTTTGTCAGCACAAAAAGCTTAAAAATTCAAATTTACTTGCCTTTGTGTTGGCACGCCACCGGACGCCCCTCTAGCATTTTACCAAATAACTTGCATGCCTGGTGCTTTTGATGTTTGATTTTGATTGTTTTGATTGATATATGATATGATATGAGTAGCCGTCAGCATCAGCGTTAGAGTCACCAACAAAATAGCGCCACAACCATCACAGCACCATTGGAAACAACAGTGAACACTTCAATACTGGATTTTGTTGTTTGTTTGTTTTTTTTTAGTTTTTTTCTGACATTTTGAGTCTCTGAAATATTTTTTTTTGTCGTCTTGCGATATGTATGAAAAATGCTAAAAATTCCAGTTTTGTGTCACTGGTTCGTTTGGTTGTGTATGAATGTCTTGATGGTGCTCGTTGAGAGAAATTAGATTTGGACGTTTCTCATATACACATGCACAAGCTCACGGATAACATTACATACTTACACAATCAAATCAAAATGTAGAGCAATACATATTTAAGTCGCTTTTAAGATTTATTACTTTTCACTAGAACTTCAATGTATTTTACGCTTGCACGCTTTTCCATTGATTACACATTATTTTGAAATTGTTTTTATGGTTTGGCGTACAATGACTATTTTGGCTGAAGGTATCACTATTCGCACCGTTAAGCTAATATTAATATGAAGCATTTAATATGAATAATATGATCTTACACACAACTATTCTAAAGTATTTGTAATGTATAATGTAACTCAAAATTGTTTAACAAAAAATGCAACCATAAAAAAAGTCGCACAGTATATCGCTAACATTACTGATATGGATTTATTTTTACAAAAAATCTACTCGTAAATATAAAAAGTTATTCATTGGTTCTTTTCAACTAAATGCGGATTTTGGGATTCAAATTTTCATTCTATATTACACAATCATATGAATAATGTGGTGAATTACTAGTGTGATACTATTCAAATAATATCTGAAAACTTTTCACCATTGTCAGATAATTCTTTTTCAGCTTAGGTATAACCTTCAAACATTGAAACAGAAAGTTTGGCATCCATAATTTCTGTTCTTTTATTGTCAAAAAAAGCAACGGTTTTCATACGCCTTTGCCATATTACAAACTTTGAAAGAATAAAGCAAAAGAAAAGAAAGAAATCTTACAACATTGGAACATTTTACTAAGTTTAGCCGAAACTTTTCAGCAACTGAGAAAACTTTACCAACATAATTTTTCTTTAATTTGCTCTTTTAACATTTAGCAGCTTTGAAATTTTTATTTGGTTCGGGCTTTTTCGGGTAACAGTAATTGGAAAAATTATTACGTTAATGAAAGTACTTTTTACAAAATTCTTGTTTAATTTCTGAGGCAATGAAGCGTAGTAGAAACGGTCAAAATATCTACCATATAAATTCTTGTAAATAAGTTAATTTAAAGAAAAAAATATTGTCTGTTTTGATATTTCTTTTGCAGTCAACATTCTGTGTGTGCAACGTCTTCAACCTCTTTTAGTTTTTTCGACTTTTTTCAAAATTTTCAATACAAAATTGGCTTTTTCTACTCAAAATCAAAAAGTCGAACCATGGTCGGTCTCCTGGAACTTAAATGAAATGAAAATATCAGAATAAATAATCTTACTTGAAAAAATGAACATTAACAACATTACATACATATCTTTTAATTAGCACACAAATATGAACATAACTAACTTGAATAATATACAGAGTAATCGTCAAAATAAGTCAAAAGTTCGCTGGCTCGTTGCGAAATTAAGCACTTCGCACGCTGAAAATGTTGCTTATAGTTGACCAAAATTTGTAATGCAGTGACTGCTTTAATAACCGACACAACACAAGACAGACAGTCAGTCATAAAATTCATATCAAAACGTATTTTTTCGCTTCAAAACAATCTTTTTCTTCCAAATGGCCATAAGAATTCTTCAACTCGCAAAAAAAATCATAAATTTAATTTCTTTTCTGTACTGCGACATGATACAAAAACAACAATGGAAAGTTTTGGCAGCACTGACTGACTGACTGACTGCATTTGATGTTTCATGTTTTATATTTTTGCAACACTGACGTTTATTTTGACATTAAAATCAACATGGCGTCAAGTCATAAATTTTATAATGCTCATCAAAATGATAACTTTATTAATGTTGACATTTCTGTGGTCGTCCTTATTTTTATGCAAAGCACACACAGCGAGAATACGGCAAAAGAACTAAGGGTATTTCTGTTTTAGAAAACTGTAAGTTTTTCAAAAAGAAAAACAATATTAAATGATATTTAAAAAAATAATAATTTAATAATGAATACTTTCACAGGTCCTTAGTAAGCTTAAATCTCAATTCCGAAAGACTTATCTACCCATGCGTTATTTTATTGGAAATGATTTTCAGTGTATACATTTTTGTTTATTTGTTACCATATAGTTACATACATATTACATGCCTGTGTGTACGCGCAGATTTACTGTCCCTGCTGTTGGTTTTTTTGGTTGGTTGCTCAGGCTGATGGCGTTTCATATATTTATTTTTATGGGTGACAAAAATTAATTACGTGGAATCATAACAGATTTGCGGTTTGGTAATTAAACAACACTTTGTCCTTATTACGTATGTATTCAACCACACAATGGGTAAATTGGCTTTTTGAAATTCATTTGCCAACAAATATACAATGATCTTGATATAAAAGTTTAATCTTTACTTAACGACACATAGGTTAAAGTTTTTCAGTAAAAATTTCATCAACATTCAGCAGCAACATTTTTGTCTCCTTTGATGCCAAATATCGTTACACCGCCCAGTTTCCTAATAACATCACTTTCATATTGTTGCTGCCTACATTTGAGCAACAACAACAATAAAGAGAACTGTGTGTTTCATTCGTGTTATGTTGTGTTTGCTGCTGCTATTTCTGTTGTTTATATAACGGCTGTTTTTGTTGTTTCTGTAGCTATTTTCGTGGCACATAAAATCATAAAATATGCGAAACTATTTCCTGATTTCCAATTCTTATCTCCGGGCCGTGTTCTCCGGCGACAATTTTACTGATGTACTACAGCAAGACAATCGAAGTTAAGCCCTCAACCCCTTGAAACCCACTCTACGTCACACACCCACACACAAAAATGAACACAACGATATCACATTTTCAAATTACACTCGATTTCCGGTATTTGTGATGCTTGAATAAACAAAATGACGAAACGATAAGAAAACATTGACAAAAAAAATAAAACATGAAAAGATTGCGAAGAAAGGCAGTAAAATGAGGCCAAGACCAAGATACAACATAAGGCAAGATTAGTGAGGAGAGTAAAATAAATTTTTAGTGCAACGTAATAGTGCAGTAAAAATGTGTATTTGTAGATATAAGTGGACCAAAAAAAAAAGGACATCAATGTACAATGTGCCAAAGTGAACAAAAATGGCGACGACATGAAAAGAATGTAATTTATTTAAAGATATCATGGTTGTATTTATTTATTTGCTTGTGTATATGCGTCGGGGTGTATTCAACTTGAAATGTTCTATAAAAAGCACAATCTTATTCAATAAAAATCAATTAAATGAAGATTAAAGTGGATCTCAAAACAAACTCTTTCCCTATCTCTACCTTTGATTATTCATCTTCTTATAAAACCAACTCATGTACAATTTTTTAATTTTGATTTAGGCCTATAGCTAATGCTAGAAGTTCGTGTTCGATATTTTCTAACCATTTATGAGACAGAATTTGTCTTATTACGGCATAAGATTCCCATACTATCTAATAGGGTATACCATAAAATAATGCAAGCCGTTTTTCAACAAAACAAGTTTTCATATAAGAGCCCAAAATATATCGTTTGCAATTCTAGTGCTACTAAATATTCAATTTAGGCTTTTTGCCATTATTGATACCAATTTTTGAAATTCTTAATATGCCGTTTTTAATGCCCACAGTTTAAACTCGACAATGACTACATAAATGTCGTAGATCCGGTGACACTTTATATATCAACTTCACTTTCCTGCACCGCGTTTTCTCTATATTTTTCATATAACCTGAGGTATTTAATTTCATTGACCACTATTTTCACGTGAACATGGCCACGAAAACCTTTAAAACAATACGACTGGACGTCTGCAACTATTTGCAGAGAATTCGGAAGAGTTCACCGTTAATAAACTAGTCCATACTTTAATAAGAAAAACCATTGGAGTAGCTGCTTGCTAAAAGCCTATTCCGAGTCAGTTCACTTTTTTTTTGGAATAAACACAAGAACCATTTCATTTCGTTTGTAAAAACTTTGTTGAATTTCAGACAATTCTTTCTATTTTGTCAACAAACGACTTGACTTAAGAAATCTTTAAATGTGCGGCGATTACCTGATTAAAGCTAAGAAAGCTTTTACTTCCTATTACATACATTAATTTTTCATCGTTTCCAGACCGTACCTATTCAACCAGAATTTAGAATTGAATTAGGAAGAGAAATTCTTTTATATTCCCACATTCTTATGCGATAGCATGTCTGTGTTTATATATCTCTACCAGCATTACGGATTTCAATTTGTATTTGACCCAATTACCATAGAATACATGCACACTTCAAACGCTATTCATTTGATATCACTAGGCAACACCGTTATGTAGAAAAAGAAAATCATATTATCGAATCCTGCAACAAAGCCACAAATAATAGTCATGTTTTATGAAGAAATATATGTGTATGAGATTTTATAATCTCATTTGGATGAAAAACTCAATATCGCAGAGTTTATGAGAAAGAAATGGAGACGAAAAGTTTCATGTGATACAAAAAGAAATTGAGCCACATACATATGTCATAACCAATACTATATTAAAGCAAATGTATGAATACGAAATCAGAATTTTGATGACAGAAATAATAAAAGAAATCAAAAAGAAAAACATGTAACTTTTAGCAAAAAACTAAAAGAAAACCGTCTTAGTTTAAAGCTTTCAGTTATTGTAAAAAGTTATTACTTCCAAGCTAAGCGAGCCACCCATTAAAAAAATGATTGCAGAAATCTTGCAGTTTTGCGATCATTATATAGTATAGTATTATATTATAATAGCATTATACATATTATAGTATAGGTTTTATTCAATATATTTATGCAATCGAAATTGATTTTAAAAGAAATTAGTCTAAATTTTTTATAAACATTTTATCAGAAGTATGCCAAAGGTAACAGCTTCGAAGTGGCAAGCTTCCATACCACTTTCGATTAAAAATAACTTTCGTCACAACATATGTATGCCAAAATCATTAAAATTAATTTTTTTTAGAAACTTTTACCCATTCCTTGCTACAATTCGCTACACATCAGATTTACAAAATAAGTGCCTACGTAAAAAATTTTAAGATTATAACTTTTTTTCAGTTTTTAAGTATGTATATTTTTCTATAGCATTATCCATTTCGGAAACAAACAATTTATTCTGAACTCCTGACGAAATGGGCTTGGTGCCCATTGCCCGAACTGTCAACTTCCAAAAGAGGCGTTGTAATCTCTCTACGAAAGTTGAGAAATTATTAGCATATTGCTGTTAAGACCAACGTTAGCATGTTGTTTGTATAGATTGATTATTTATCCACTGCCAAAATATAAGATTTTAATTGTCTTAAGAGTGATAACCGCATGACTTTAGGAAAGCTTCGTACCGTCTTGACCATAGTTTATACAGTGGACCATTTTTGAAATGTGTGTTATCGTTTAAATGCAAATGCAGCATCATATTTTTTTCAAATCGGGCACGCCTCTTTGCATAGATGGTGGGGCATCGTCGAATCCTTCCAGTAAATTCTTTAAATGGGAGGATTTAATAGGTTTAATAAATTTTTTTTAATTCTGTTGTTTGTTGAAAGTCAACTGAATTCTTTTTTCGACTAAAGAGTTTTTCGTAAACTGATGATTACTAATTTTTTAAGAATCATGCAATATGCTTCATTATATTTTGATTACTTTTCTCTTGCACTTTCTTTATTCACTGTCCTAATTTTGACTCATTTTCATTTAATTTCAATTTCAGCGAGTGAAAACCCTCGCACTGGCTACAATTTAAGTGCTATTAATTAACATTAGTTTCGAATTGCATCTGTAGTCAGCAAGTACATCAGCTGCAGTTATATGCAAGTGCACACACACAAACATACATACATAAAAATATACGTTCCCACACAAATCCAAGCACACAATTATTGAAACACTGCTAACCACATTCAACAACATTTCAACATTATGTAGCTTAGCTTTTGCTTCATTTATACAACTTGACGCTTCACTGTTGTTGTACTTTCAGACATAGACGTGATATCCAATTGGAAAAATATCGATACAAAAACTCAAAACTGTTGGTAATGCTGCAAGCAAGTAATTCCAAAATTTTCAGTTTTTACTTTTTTCTTAATCTTGTCAAAATTTTGAGAAAACTGCGTTTTCATCTTAGGTGTATTTTCGATTTCATTTTGTTATTTCGTTACCTAATGACGTTATAGCTACGTTGCAATATTAAAAAAGTCAGATAATAATTATAAATTAAAATTACATTATTCACAAATAATATTTTACACTTAGTATTAAATTAAAAAATTTTATGCTGAATACAAATAAAAATTAATCATCATGCCTTTGACAAAAATACAGGCACAAAAAATATGTGCTAGAGTCATACCCATTGAGCAGACTAGGTAGACCCAAAAGGTAATTTCAGCTTAGTAAAAATTTTTCGGCACTTTTTTCCAATAAAGGTAGGATCCTCACATATCCTTACTAAAAAGTGCAGGAAATATTCTGCCATTGCTCATTTGTTTACGCGCTTGCATTGATAGCGGTGTTTCCGTAAGCAAACTCAAAAACTTCGGAGCTTTACATGCTTTGCAAGTTTTCGCGTTTAGAAGAATACCCTTTTTATACTCGAATAACAAGAATGAGTGGGGTTGCAAAAATTTTAAAAAAATAAAGGAAAGGAAAGGAAAGGAATAGATCAATGATGGCATTTTCGGCCCATTTCCGTCCTGACAAATCGAACATTCGGTACATTTGGCACATTTTCAGTACATTCGATACATTTAACACATTTTCAGAATATTTCGCGAAATTTCAGGACATTTTCAATACAATTTCAGTACATTTGGACAATTTATAATAATAAACTTTTTTTTAGAAAATTAACATAAAATAGTCCGAGATCGTAATTCGCTATGTGTAGGTGGACATTTAATAATTTACTGTGAAATATGTGTCATTTTGCTAGGGTTTTTTTGCAAGTTTTACTATTTTAGGAATGAATTGATACTACTTGATAGGATACTTCTATTAAGAAAAAATAAAACAAAAATAATTTTGAAGAAAACTCCTCAAGCTACAAAAACTATTTGCCACTTCGTTGGACTTTTTTTTTAAGCTCTGCTAACCCCCCTTTATGAAGTAAGTTTTAGAATTTGTTAGTGAGGTACAAACAAAACTTTTTCATAGAAGAAATCTTTTTGACTTGGTACTAAGCTATTGTTTTGGGAAATCCTCATTTCCTTCCTTCTTTACTATTAGTACTGAAAGTTAAAAATTTATTTTAGTTTTCGCTTATTTTCGGAGAAATGAGGAAATAATTATGACCGACCACATAAACATACCGACTCTAATTGCAATACATTCGCTAACAGCCCAAGGCCATCACAGTACTAGCCTAGCAGTTTAATTCTCAACTAGAGTCATTGACGCCCCAGATCAATTTTTTCCGTATAACAAATACAATTAAATATCGAATTGAGTAAGATGCAGAGCAACGCTTGTCCCATCACTAAAAAGAAACTCTGTGATTTTGAATCGTTAGTAGCACTACATTTTTCACAACAAAGTAGCGTTGATGGGTCACATTTCGCTGCTGCACCCAGTTGCCGCATGAACAACAGCAGCAGTAGCTTTTGCTTGAAATTAATCTGCTGGAATGCGGTAGTTATTTGCTGCTAAATACGGATACGGATGCGGATACGGATATGAATCGGTACAATATACTACAAAAAGTATGTATGTGTGCGCGTATATATTCTTGTGTTAGTGTTTATGGCAGCATGCAACTGTCCTTCTGTAAGTGTGTTTACAAAAGATTGCAGTGCAGTTATATTAGCTAAAACTGTTGCGCTTTAAACTGTTTTAGATTTTCATCTTGTTTTGCTGTATTATTTTTTGCTCTCTTTTGCTAATAAACGAACTTAGCTGAAATTCAGATGAAAGGAAAGTGCAAAAAATCAACGAAATCGTGGAAGAGATTTTAAAAAAAATACGAGGAAACGAGGAAAATCAAGTTAAGAGCCAGTGGAAATGATTGCGTTCAAATGCGCTTTTATCGTAAACATTTGAAAGTATTTGTGTGTGTGCACGAATCAAATCTCGTGTGCATTCACTTGAACTTCTATGCAAATGTATATTCTTCAGTTTTTGATTAGATCCTGCAATCCGTTTGATTTTTTCTTAACTTCTTCTTGAAGCAGAATTTTGAGTATTGCTCAAACAGTTTAAAAAGGCTGTAAGAGGTGGTATTTGCAGATATCTTATACTGGTTCGAGAAGATGCTCCAAGATGTTGTTCTTTAAAATATTGATCTCTGAACACCAAATCAATAAAAAATAACTGAGACTGAATGCATCAGTATCCCATTGAGAAGATTATAAGGCAAAACTTAAGGTAAAAGGTTAATGTATACATACTTATAAAAATACCTATTGAACAAGAAACTTCGATTAAGCATACCCCATAGCAACAGTGTTTCCGCAGTAATGCAAAGCTTTATGAAAGGTTTCTGACGTAGTAAACACTTTAAAATCTCTTGTTCTTTTCTTTAATAATTAATAATATTTTTACTTTTTCATTAATTTCGTCTTAATATTTGAGTACAAAAATTATTACTTTTCTCAATTATAGTACTTTTAGTTAGTGAATTCAACTTTAATTTCACCAGCGCAGTAAGTTTTCCCTCTAACGTACGCAGTATGAAGACAAGCTTTTGCACCCTATATTTTCAATTTTGCAAGCGCTCAAATGAATTAATGCTTAAGTAATAGCACTAATAAGTTTCCTGCATCAGCATGTAATCTGCTCATTGCGTACGCTTGTTGCCACTCGTCCAATAACAATAATGGCCGTTGGTTGGTTGCTACTTTCGCTTTGTGTTGCATATAAATCAGCTTCATTGACTTCCGCTTTTTCGCTATCATCTTCCATTCGAGACACTCCAGAAACAAAAGGCAGCAAAAGACATAAGAAATAAAACGAAGAATCAAGAAATATAAGTAATTTTCCGTTTTAAACTGGGTCTAGGTTGGCTGCTTAGGGTTACTTTTATTTTCTCGTTAAAATTGACGGTGATGCTGCAGCAATTCGTTTTACCCACTTGCTGTCTTCATCACAATTGATTTTTTCATACACTTTTATCTAGTGGCCAGTAAAAAAAGAATGAAGTGTTAGTAAAATACCGCTCAACATTGCGACTCTTGGATAGTGAATGTATAAAGAATTTAATTTACTATTCATGAAAATGTATCGCTATTTCAAAATTTCTGAGGAAAAAACAACAAAATCGCCACAGATATTTCACCAAAGAGATAAAAGTTTGAATTTAAAGTTAAAACTAAAAAAACTTGAAAATCTCTAAAAAGGAGAAATTTCGCTACAATCAAAGATCGAAATTATTAAGATTGTTCTATAGGGAACTTTGCTATTAAAACTTAAAGCTTAAAATTCGAAAAATAAACCAGAATTGTGTTTCATGAAATGTGTACTATTAAAATTGTACTAAAGTGGCTTTTACCGGTCTGATTGCGAACGTGGATATCGAACATGGTAGAAACGTTACTTGAGTTAACGGAACAAGAGAGAAAGAAAGCTCGTTCTTATGAATACCATTCTATGCATTTAAATACAATCTACGGCTCTTACATAAGAATTTTTCTTTACGAGAATTCATATAAAGCTTTCTAATCGCTAGGAAGCAAATAATTTTGATTTTCAAACTTCACCGTTTTTTAAAAAGCTGTCAACACAAATAGTGATGATCCGTTCGGTTGAACTTCTCTCCAGATTTCAACATTCTTTGAGCATATGACTAAGACATAAGACATAAAAGCTATGGAACTAGTACATTTGCCAGTTTGAGGTGAGCTAGAAACCACGTGACCAGAAAAATATGCCGCAAAACCTTCTCATCAACTTACCTGTGTGCAGAGTTATACGCTGTCTACTATATTAAAAGTGAAGAAAAAATTAAAACATTAAGGCAAGCATAGCCCCTTTGTCGTCTTTTAAGGATTTAAATTTCAAAAAACAATTTTTAGTGACATTTATGAATTGTATTTGGATGCCTTATTTCAAAGTTAAAGCCAGTGGAGTTTAAAATTTTGCTCAAATTTAACTAGAAAAATAAACCTAAATCTATACTGTATTTATCTTTTGAATCAAATTGATTTTTATTGCCTTCATGAATTTCTGTTTTAATTTGACAATTCATTCAACCTGAGCTTTGATTTTATATCAAAGATGTTCAATTAAAGTAATGAAATTTTAGCCCCTAGGTCATCTCAAATCCATACATAGTTGGAGAGCAAAAATAAAATTTCAGCTGCAAATTGGAATTCTTCTTTTGAGCAAAGCTATTGCAAATTATAACGAGCACCAATTACACTTTGAGCTTTTTGATAAATACACGACATTAAGTCCTCTCGTTATTTTAATATTTTCCTTTCAATGCTCACTGAAAATGCTGAGAGAAAAGGAAAAACTAAATATTGAAATTGATATTTTTCAGATACATTTTGAGCTCTGTGACATCTTCAATTGGGCAAATGAAGGGAACTGAAATGTTATTGCATCTACATGTGTGCTTATGGGATAGAAATCGAGTTATTTCAGACACTTAATACTTCGATGTTTGTGTGCTTCTTACTGTTGTAGTTAGTAACTGTTAACTTGTAACATTGTATGTAAATGTTAAAGTTCAAACGTGACTACTACGATGCTCGTAATTGTCAAAATACATATAGATTTCTTCAGCGGCAGCAATAATTTTGATTTTTGTTATATATCTAATAGATTTTGATTTTTCTGCATATTATCTTCGTTAGATACAAGCAATAATATTTAGAGTTTAAATTGGAAATCTGCCATTAAGTTTTATTTTCATTAATCATAGTACATCTATTAAGGTTAGAAGTATTTCAAACAGTGATGGCATTTTCGGTACATTTGTACTTTTTTCGGTACATTTGCGTCCTAAAAATTCATTGTCAGTACATTCGACAAGTTTTCAGTACATTCGGTACATTTGGGATATTTTCAGTACATTCGCCAAATTTTTAACTCATATTCAGTACATTTTCGGTACATTTGGACAATTTATAATATTTACGTTTTTTTTGTCTTTTAGGAAATGAAAATAACCGCAATGAGTAGATTTATAGTAATTACCTGTATATAATATTATATTAATTACGTTTTTTTTTTTGTTTTTGTTTAGTAAATGAAAATAGTCGCGCAATGTGTAGATTTTATAATTAATTTAATGTGAAATATATCTCATTTTGCTAGGGTTTTTGAGATGGGAAAAGTGAGAACCTTTTTTTTTTTTTTTTTGATAGTAAATTTTAGAACAATTTGGTACATAGTAGGAAAATTGTGTGTTCAAGACAAAAAAGTACATTCGGGCTCTAAAAAGTACATTTGAAGTCTCGATTTAGTACATTTTCACAAAACCCAAATGCCATCACTGATTTCAAAGCGTCAAAGGTAAACGTACAGTATGTACTATTAAACCTTGTATTTTTTTCTTGGTATGTGTTTTTTATAAATATTTTGAGAAATTTCTTTTCAGTTTCTGCCCACTATAACAAACTTTTAGAGCACGACTCATTTCCGAGCCCAGGCGATGTTAAGAAAAAAAAAATAAATAAATCAAATGGCCGATTTTACCTTCATTCACATATTTATAAAAACAAAAAAAAAATTAATGGTACTTAAAATATAAATCTAACGAATATTGCACACCTGGTGGGAAAAAATATCATGTAGCCCACCGCTAATATATTTTTATTTCATCTATTTCTTTATTTGGCATATGGAACATAATTTTATTTAATGTTGTAATATTAAAAACTAATTGGAAACAACCGTTGTAAATTTATGAAGCCATTTGATAGGTGGCACATGTGACAACACGCACTTAATGACATTTGAAACAAAATTACAATATTTTTCATTTTAATTGAAACCTTAAGTGTGCTCAGCTAAAAAAAAAAAATCTGTGTAGTTAATATTTCAATAAAACACGCACTTCAAATTAAATTGATGATAGCTGGAAACGTACATCTACTTTTATACTGGGTGCCCCACTTATCTTGAAAAAAAGTAATAACTGCAATTTATTTTTTTACAAAAAAAAAAAAAAATATTTTTTTTATTAAATTTCATTTACAAGGTCATTTGGGGGTCATATACATATAAGCAATATGGAATATCATGTATTTGTAAATGGAACAATTTGGGAACAAATTTGACTTTTTTATATTCGTTATTTTGTTCTCAATTTTGCGAATTCGTTAATAAAAATATTTGTAGGTTCTCTATTAAAATAAGAAATTTGACTCCCAAATGATCTTGAAAATTGCCGTAATTAAAAAATCTAATAATAACATCGGTTATTATTTGAAAACAGTAAAATTTTTGGTAAAACTTTTTTTTGTATATAATTTTTTTTAGAGTTATTACTTAGTCCCATGATAAATGAGGCACCCAGTGTATCTGTATGTACCCTCGTCCATACATAGATTAGGAACTCAATATGGAAACAAAATTACGCTGTCATGTTAAATACAATATCCGGTTGCCGCCCAAGCAAAAAAAAAATTTCGAATTTCCAAAAGATTTTTGGAGGAATAACTCATCTATATTAGAAATGTTCAAAAACCAAGTTTAAAATTTTTCAACTTCCGGTTCCGGTCTGACGCACTGTTGAATATTGCACAACATTTTTTCAAATGTGTCCTAAATATCAATTAATTTAATAATTCACTTAGATAGGAGTTCAATCTATACTCCTGCTAGCTTTCCTCTGTTATTTAATTTTTTTTATAATTTTGAAGATTTTTTTGAAAATAACCTATTTTGTAATTAATTTTGCTGTTCATCCGAACACTGATATTTACTTAAAAAAAATATTTTATTTATATACAAGATATGTATATATTTTATTTTCTGTTAGCTTGAAGTAATTTTAATCTACATATTTCAATTAATACTACTACTGATCTATGCTAACATGGGTCATTTAAATTGAATGATATTTTACTATTTGAATACACTTTATCATAAACAAAATATTTTGGGTTCGAAATTAAGTCTTTCATAAGTAAAATATATTTCTCACGCTACATTACCAAATTTTGTTTAATTTTTTATTTTAAGAAATATTATTAATTTTAGTCTAAATAAGCAGAGGTTTGATTTCTATGAACATCACACCAAATTATAGAAATTAATATCTGCTGTCAATCAGCTTGAAAATTTAATTACAAATAAATTTTAATTTTCCTGAAGTTCAAGAATATGTTGGTGAATTTTTGCTGAAATACAGAATCTTAAAAAAAATGTGGTTAATTTGAAAAACATCCCTTAGCGCTGTTTTTTTATACCAATTTGTATGGCACAAAAAATCTAAGAAAGTTTGAATTGCATTAAGCTTTCGGTATCACACCGATGTCTGGCATAAATTTGTATAAGTGGGCAAGATAATCTATAAAAAACTTTTTTAATTCATAATAGCTTTATCATAACTACGCAAAATTATGTAATTGAACTGTATATTCAATTAAACATTCAATGGGTTACTTAAGCCGATTTTGATTTATGTGAAACACGATTCTCTCAAACAAAGGATCAACTCAATTAAACAACTTCCAGATTCAATCCGATTTTACGAATAGAAATTGAATTTGTCTGTTAAGGAAGCACATGGCATATTTCTCAAAGGCATCAACTTTGAGATATATTGGCATGGACATTACATTACACTGCTTCTTTGACTTATACAATAACAGCAGCAGCAGCACTTACAATAGAGACCACAATTACCAAAGGAATAATCAAAACGCTTTGAATTATGCAAATCCTTGCTTATTATGCACGCATGAATTACAACCAAATGGTCAATAGGATTTTGTCACTGATGTGATGACTACAAACACACACAAGCGTACACTGTTAGACCATATTCAAAAGTACATTAAGCTGGTGCGCTTCAACTCCCCTTCCCCTTTTTTTCTAAACTCTATTTTCTTAACATGGACGATAATGCTTTTTGCAATCCTAAAAACAATGTTTGGGTGGTCATTTTGAACCGAAGATAGTATAAAAATACTTCCAAATCGTTTTAATTTTTTGGATTTTAAGCCGAAATTTTCTTTATAAAATTAGCAATATACAGATGTACATTTATTTCAAATACAGGATGACACAAGAATTATAGACAAGAAATATATTACATTCTAAATGTGCGTCAAGGTTTTGTAACATGTGGGTTTCTCTTTTGTAGTAGTAAGACTAGTAGCTATGGAACTAGTCTGCTTTAATAGTTAAGAGTTTTTAAGTATTTCTAAAGGTTTAATATTTGAAGGGTTTAAAATTTACTTAAAGAAATGCGGTGCTTGCTTATAGGTAAAATAGCTCAAGGTTTCAGTTTTATAAATCTACTAGAAGCGATCTAATTGCACATATCTATCATTCTAAGGCCACAAGGTGGAACAGTCCTAACATGAAAACCTGATACAATAATGTTACATAACACTAAAGAATCTTTAGATGATGATCTACGGGCAAACGTGCTACAATAGCTGGACAAATACAGGCTGTGTTATTAAGGCTTTGCATTTTTGATTCACACTAAAAACATGCCATGCAGCCAGGCCCGGATTTAGAAATTTGCAGCCCTTAGGCCAGTTAGAAATTGCCGCCCTTCTTCACTAATGAATATGTTAAAAAAAATTTCTAATGTCAAAAGTGAGGACCTTTTCTTTTTTTTCTTTATTTTTTTGCTTGTCAACATTTTTAAGGTAGTGTAGGGAGCAACATTCCAAGTATTTGCACTTCATTCCCCCTGTGTAAATAAATTTAAATAAAATTTCAAAATTCTCAATATTTGCCGCCCCTCAAATCGTGCCGCCCTAGGCACTGGCTTAGTGTGCCTCTACGGTAAATCCGGGCCTGTATGCAGCTGCTTTTATTTTTTATTTTTGGCTGAATCACTAATAAATGCGTGAAAATCCATAACATTTATTCCAGTGATATTCCAACCAGTTTTAAGAGTATGATACATTCAAAAAAGAAATAAATAGCTGCTGTAAAAATATTTTCATAATTTTTCTTTCTTTCTCGTGGGAAAATTTTAAACCTAAAATAACTCAATCCAAGAATGAGTCCAACCTAATATTGGAATGGCATAATTTTGAACTAACATTGCTATTTCTGGTTATTCTTTATGTATGCGACAGTTGCATTCAGCAATAAGTCTCATCTTAGGGAGTCGCACTGATTAATTTCATTGTGGCAAATTTAACAACTAGCACTTCTTGTTGTTGTTTTCGTGTTTGCTGATGCCGTAACCGTTCAATAAATAATTGGATGTGTGAGAGGCAATGATTGAACGTCAACTTAATGCATTTGAAAAGATATTTGTGTGGGTGCACTCAACAGGAATTAAAGTGCAATAATTCTAATCAATTGTAATCGATTGGCACCCTCATAAATAAATTTATTTTGAGTTCTGAAGAAATCACAATCACAATTTAGGTTCGATCTGGATAATATACATCACAAAATTGTCTCTTATAAAATTCTTCATATACATACATTTATATAAATTCCAACTGTTAACTAATTAAAAAAATTATAATTTGTTTGGCCCGTGAGCTCAATATATCAAAGACAAAGTAACAAAAATATTACAAAAGTGACAAGATTCATAAAAAATTCTAATAGATTTGTAAAGCTTTTAAATAACTGGAAAAGCAGAAATAAAAGACAATTTAATTTGTCGTTAGAACTCTGTTTCTTTTGCGATTACCATAATTTAAAACGTTCAAGTGACCTTCAATGAATTTTTTTGGAACAACGTCAATTATTTTGTCCGAGTTTCAACTTTGACTCCCTACGATTACATTAATTGTTGCATGTAATTGGCGCTAACATAAACAGCAACCAGAGATGGCAATGTTAGTTGAAAGCTATGCCATTATAATTTTGTGTTTGATTCATTCTTGGATTGTTTTTTTAGCTTAAAATTTTCCCAGGAGAAAGAAATAATATGAGCACTTCAGACCTACCGCGCTTACAAGAGAGTCATTGGTAAATTGGAGAATTGTTTTTAAGAGTTTGTTCAAGTTTTTGTTGATTTTTATTGAATTAAGTTGCGTCCTAAGCTAATCGTTTTTCCTAATCCAAGCGCTTACAAAAAATGTGGTATCATCAAAACAATCACGCAAAATAAAAATTTTCCCCATAGAGACTTCCACAGCCAAAAATTACACAAACAAAACCAAAGCTTCATAATTCGTTGTAACCCAGCCAACATTTGAACACAATATTTTAACAACGATTTTTGTTTCTCCTGTATAAAACTAAAAAGTGTGGTTTCGGATTTTTGGATGTTAGGTGAGGATATCTTTATATTTTTGACATTAACGAAAGACACATATATATGCCGGTTTTAAAAAATGTTCGCTGAACAGATAATACAACTGTCTAATTTAAAATCACCTTGGATTTTTATTTATCAAATGAATCGACTGAGATTTGGACCGGCTTTGTTTTTAAAATAGTTTGAATTCAGTTAGCTCCTTAGCTAGCTCGGAATCAGAAGTTTGATATTTTATTAACTTATTAATATTAAACAGATAAAATTATTTCGAGAATTTTATAAAAACCAAAATAAATCGAGTATATGAAACGCACAACCCCAAAAAAAATGAGGCCTGGCACAAAAATATGAGCAGGTGCACAATCAAAACTATCGTCGCGGCAATTGATATATGACTCTTCCGCGGCTGAAAATGTTTGCTGGGAAGGTACATAAAACCACGAAACCCTCTGAATCACATGAATCACAACAGCTTTACACAGACACGTCAAGTGCTGCCTGTTGCGCCAAATCCATTAAGGTGTTGTTCAAAATCCAGAATTAAAAGCACGCAGATCCATATACACAGCGAAATTTCCTTTAACGCAATAAAGATACGCGCGTTCTCTTTAATGCACATCATCAACACAACTGCAACTTAGTCAATAAATTCATGATGTATATACTATATACTATATAGTAGTGCAAATTTGTACTTGCTATGATACTGCAAGCTAACTGTTTTGTGGCTGCGTGTTTTAAGTATCAAAGATAAAAAAGGACGCTCATTCCTTATTTTGTGACAAAAATGTTGAAATTAGTATGAAGTATATAATTGCATTAACATCAAAATAGTATATTTCAAAGTTTTTTGAAGAAGGATAACTTGTTTCTGCAATAGATAATATTAGGGATCTTCTACGGGATCATTTTAAATTGAATACAATTTTACGAAACCGCTGGCATTGCAAAGATTAGATCAGATATTGTAATAAGGTTCATAAGATGTATTATCAAAAAAGTAATAAGTATGGACTTGCGCGCCAATTTGAATGAATAGATAAAATATAAAAAATATATTTTAGTTTCATTTATCTCCTACTCTTTTCTTCTCACTTGAATGAAAAAAAAATTTTGTGAGTCTTAAAGTTCATGAATTGGTGTAAACTCAGTATTACTCATAATTTAGGCAAACTGTTGCTTTAATTTCAAAAGTCAACGAGATTATCCACTTGTTATTCATGAACTCCAGCCATTATTTGCGATGTGATATAGGCGTCCAGTTTTAGGAATAAGCAAATTATTTGACTGCAAAATATCCATGATCATATAAATCTTTTTTTGGGGGCAAGGTTTAGCAGATAATATTTTATTTTCCTGAATTTTAACTGTAGGTAGTGGTGATTATTTATGCCATGATATATTTATATTTATTTTTATAAATCAATTAGCAATATATTGCGTTCTATAGCAGATGATCTTTTATTGGCATGTTTTGCAATATTTAAAACTTTCACTGAATTCAACACAAACCCATGATTAACATAACGCTGAATATCTTCCAATTAAAAAATTAATTGGAAAGTCATTAAGATCACAAAATCGCATTTTTCACTCACATGCCATGATGTCAGCATGCCAAAATGCCAGATGTCTGACGACCACCTTATGACCGCTAGTTATTTGGGCACCTCAAATAATTCAGCTTTAGACGCCCATCCCAACTAAACTGCCGGTTAAGACAAATGGCAATTGCTGCGTGTAATTTCTTCAGTTGGATAAGCGAACATTAGAAAACGTCATAGCATCTAAGTTATGCAGACAGCATCAGTAACTGTCATTGGAATGCAAATGAAGCTAACGCATTTTGAGTCACGTGATTTGTACATACGTGCATGAATTTGCGGTGCTTGCAACTGAACGCCCTACAGCGCAGTCTAATTGGCATTGGTTCACTTTATTGTTGTCGCCTTGCTGCACTTTCTGCTCCATACTCATTGGCACCATTGCGATTATCATCATAGTCATTCCTTCCGCTTTCATCATCAGTACAACCGAGTATTGCCGTTTATATTAATCAATGTTGAAAGATGAATAGCTTATGGCTGCTCTGGGATGGCCTGTTGTGGTCAGCAAAGTTAAATTTTTGGTGTTTGCATCTGATGAATAATCCCGGTTGTGGGTGGTGGAACAGCATTTTTGATGTGATGTAGTTTGAAGTGATGATGATGTAAGCCATGAGATGATGTTGGCATACGAAATTATTAGTAGTTGATATGCATCATGGAAGTAAACCTATAGCAAGTCACACCTGTATTTGCAAGATAAATAGTTGCTAAAAACTTTTTAGCATAACCTTAGCTGATGGTTTTTAGACAACAAAAATTATTATTTAAAATAAAATTTGTAAACAAAGTAAGTAACTAATATCATTCCTTTTTACTTCTCTTGTATTGAGGCGTAAAATTTGAATAAATTCGCAAAAAACATTAAAAACGTATGTATATTACTTAAATGTTGCGCCCATAAACCTTAACTGCCGAAAATGATCTCATCTATTACTTTTTTTATTGTACGGTAAATAAGCAACGAGAAAATAGCAAAAACCTTGATCTTGAGTATCTTGCAAAGGCACAGGGTCCCTACTCTTCAAAGCGATGCCAAAGCAAAGCCTAAGCGTAAGACAGCTTTTGCTAGTTGGTTTTTATTTATGTCTATATTACTATCCTTTCTGCACGACCGCTTAAGAAATTTCACGAAAGCTCAGCATAGACAAAATTTCCAAGGAATTTATCTCCAGAAAGCATATTTAATATTGGAATAGTTTTTTATAAGACATATCGTTCAAAAATAAAAAATTTTTTCACAATTTTCTATATGCATATATTTTATTTTCTTACATGATTTATTTTACATTCATGCCAGAAAATTTTACGATACTCAGATCCCGTTCATTTTCATTTCGTTATTATACCCTTTTGGTGAACAAAAGTTAATCTGAAAAAACTTTGACTAATTAAGTGAGTCATAGAATAAGTAATTGATTACACTTACTTTCCAAAAAAACTTGAAGAAATTTTGTTCTTCCCTTTAGTAAGCTAATATATTAACATATTAATTAAAAATGGAAAAGATTTTTTTATATCTCAATGGAAAGTAAGTTCGAAGCTATTCATTTTTCACTCTCCTTTCACTTCCACATCTCATCTTTTGCAAATATTTTGTGGTTTGACACCATAATTGTAATTAAAATCACAAATGAGAGAAAAAATAGAGTTAAGCTAGCACGAGAAAATAATAGCAATGTGCCAACTCAAATTCCAAGCCTTCAGCTTTATGACGAAAAAAAAAAATTAATTTGTTCCATTGTGATATCACACCAATAAAGAAAACTTTGGAAACTTGAAAACAACTACCTCTGGTAATAAATTCCAGCCTTTCTTGCAATTATATACCGCAGCGTTTGTCGGGAAAGGGTGAACTCAACCATTTTCAAATTAACACATAAAACCACGTCATGCTGTGTCATGATGTTTCAACAGAGCACTGAAGAAAGCAGCAAAAAGAAAATAACAACTGCTGAAATATTAAACTTTCACTTTTAACCCAAATAAGTTGGATACGTGCAAAAACAACAATAACAATAGCAGCAGCAGCAAAGACAACAACAATGCATATGTTTGCCAGCTAAAAACATGGCGCAAAAAGTAAAGCAAAACATGGTTACCACCGATGTTTGTTTGCAGAAAGAACTTCAAAAAACAGACAGCTCAACCATGTTCTCGGTTACTTTATGCGAGCTCCGAACTTCACCACAGCATGGTTTTCATTGTTTTTGTTTCTCATTTCTCTGGGAGTAGGTTTTTTTATGTTTGTTTATTTTTTTTGGTTTGGTGATAACACATTTTTATGCAAATTTCAGTGTACTATTAACGGCACACCTAACCTAACAATAACCCTTTCAGCACGTCAGACAACCTTTGGCATAGGCATGGCATAGTTTTGCCTCCACCCACAGTCACGCTATGTACAAATTTCATAAGAGGTACATATGCAGTAGGTTCCACTTTTTAATCATAGACCATGTGGCCCGGTGAGGTGCAAATTTTCTACAGCACAAAAGGTGAGTACACGAATAACATAAAATTCCACGTCTATACACTGGCGTTGAAACAAAAACAAATATGGGTTCAAAAGTATGTTAAGTTCAGGAATTTGGACATATTATGCTCGTATGGTTAGAAAAAGGAGTTATTGTAAAAAGGATGTGAATTTGAATATAAACGGCAAATAGTTTCTCAGAGGAAATTTGTCGTTTATAAGAAAAAGCTGACAACTAGCACCGAATTGTTGAAAACAACATTCATAAGCAATTTCCAAAATTCTTCTGGTGTGGGTTAGTGGGTGATATATTGCAACTTAGACATCACTTGCCAGTGCTCACTCAACTCCCGATTGTCCTTGTTCTAAAGTTGACGCAGGCATGGTAGCAGGGTCAGTGATTCTCTCTTGCCAGATATCATATATCATTGCGATACATCTGTTCTTGCTTTCATTTGAAATTTACGAATAAAAGATTTTTCAGAATCAGAAGAAAACAGTAGAGAGAAGTATGTATTGATTCATGTAGCGAAAAAATAACATTGAAATTTGACATGACTTCATTCTGCGCTGTGCTATAAAGTTCCGGTTATGACCATACCAATGCATGCTACATCATACTCTGAAAAGGATTTTCCATATAAAAAATAAGCTTATGACTTACATTTCTGCGAACTAAATACTTCCCATAAAATCATGTGTGTATTTATTCCTTCATTTTATTATTAATTCAACAAAAATAACCTTGATCGTGGGTGTTTTTTCTTCTCTTCTGCTGCATAGGTTATTTGCCACGCACTCAAACTGCTTTATGCCCGCATTAACAGACACTGTTCTTGCACAAGTAACATTCGCTACATTCAAAAAATGCTCATAAAAAAGGCTTACACTGTATAAGTAGGTTGTAAATCTTTTACTTTTTGCCCCATTTTACTAAAAAGGGACAACATTATATACCAAGCTAACGACAACCACTACAACAGCAATGGCAACAACAATTGCTTGAATTTACTACGTTCACACACGCACACATATAAGGCAACGTAATCGTAAATACAGCCATAAGTAATAAACTAAATTTACATAATGCTTTTATGCGTTTTTATTATTTCATAACTTACGCTCGTCTTGATATCTCCCTCAGCCTCTACCTCATTTTTGGTTTCTTCCAAAATACAACTATAAACATATGTTGAGTATGAGAAATATAATCCTTAATAAAACAGACCTTGAAATTTACAGAAATAATTTTAAAATATATGGATATGGATAGTGCTGTGTGTTGTGATTCGATATTAGGGTCACTTGTCGTCCCATTTTTGAAAAATTATGTCAGTGTAAGAATCGATTTTAAAATAAAGTCACTAGTAGGCATTTTATAACTGCATCTTAAAGCTTAAAGGGTCAGAGAAAATCATAAGTGCTTATGGAAATGTTTGCCCTCACCCCTTACTAAGTTGATTTTTTTTGTATCTATATTTACACTGATATACGAATTAATTTAGTTACTTTTATTCGGAATGAATTCCTCAATTTGGAAAAATTTCGAAAAGATATAAAACAGATTTAAAATATATTTATGAATTTTTTTTGGTCCCAAGAGCAAATTTAAAGGGTGAACTGTAAAAGATAATGTGACGCAATTTGGTAAGTACGTGAAGCACTCAATGACATTGAAATGCACACCTTCAGGAAGTGTTAAAAAATTTGTGCAGATAGCATGTCACGGGGACTAGCAACTCTCATTGCCGCAAAAGGAAGCCATACAAAATATTGATCGTTTTTGTAAACAATAGATTATAATCTAGACAGTTTATAATAACAATTATTTTTTAATCGTGATTTTTTTAATATAATAATATCCTTCACATCCTTTGGATGTAAATGTTTGGCCGGAGTCTGGCATATGTCCCGCAACAGATCTTCTACTTTGTTACGAAAAGTTTTTCTATTAAAAATTTTGAAGCGCGTTTTTTTTTAGTTTTAATTTTTAAGATTTTACAGAATTGGTGAAAGGACTTATTGACTCCATTCAAAGTTTTTCCTATGTAGTACTGTATTTTTTTCTATTTGACCTAAAAAGATTATAAAAAAGTATTCTTACACGACTTTTGGGAGAGAATTGAAGTGATTTTTTTTTAAAAACCAACAAAAAGTAAAATTTTTAGCTATTTTTTTCATATGTTTTTTTGTACAGCCAGGAATAAAATAAAAAGAAAAATAATTGGATCTGTGGCGAGATGCTCTTCGAATCTGCTTATGGCTCGGTATATAATACTCGTATTTTTTTTTTTTAATATTGTGCAAATTTTTTTAAAGTTTATGAAAATAATTAAAAAAGTTCGTTGGGGTCTTTTAGTTTTCTTCCAAAATCGTTTCGAGAAAACAACTTCTTTCGAACCTCATTAGTGCAGTCTCCAGGTCACAATCTCGATCACTTTTTCGAGAAACTATGTACTCAGTTGCAAAAAAGCACCTGCTTTGTGGACTTTAAAGTATTAAATATTGCTGGTTAATCAGCAAAGGCTATAAGCTACGAACATTGCCACAAAAAATAATACAGTGGTGTCAAATCGTGCGATATTGGCGCCTTTGAGGTAATTTAAAGTTGAAGTTTTAATAAATTTATTTTTCTACGCTACTTGATTTACTTAGCGAGCCCAAAGTTTAATTAAAGTTTGCTTGTCATCAGACATATTGATCTATATTTAATTTTTTTATATGGAGTTTCAGAGTAAGAGACAAAAGAACCAACTCTTTCAAAATCATCATTTCAAGAAAAATTTTGTAAGAGTTATTCATGTCGGTGTTTCATCAATATGACAAACTAAAAGAATTTACTTTAACAAATTTGCAATTTCGATACCTCGTTGGAGCGAAGTATTATAACACTAAAAATAAGTAATAAAGCATAACTATCTATCAGCGTCACAAAGGATGTAATCTACGTAATGTGCTACAAGAACCATAAGAAAAATAAACAATAGACAGATTGTCGACATTTCCTCAATGACCTTAACATACGATTTTCACATTTAAATGTAAATTTTGTGCAGTTTTTCTTATTTTTCTTGCGGTATTTGATGTTTTATAAAGCAAATATGACTACGGAAAAAGAAGATAAAGAAAGACAGAAGAAATATCAACAAAGATAAAAATCTATTATTATATTTTCATATATTAATTTTGAATTTATACAGAGCAGAGTGTAGTTTTTGTTCCACTGCGGCAATAGTTTTGCTTCCTGCCATCTGCTGCAATTTGAGTGGAAATTTTTTAGTTTTTTTAACAAATTCAAGGACAAGTGGAATTAAGATCAATATCAGTTCTGGTCAGCCACATAACTGTTCGGATAAAAATGAGCGACACAAGTTTTTTGTATTCATAATATATTACGAAATAATATCAGATATTCGTAAAATTTATTTTATTTGTGCAAAACAGTAGCGGGTTTCCATTTTTATGTTAATTTTTAAAATTTGTTACTTGTAGTACAATAAGAAAAACTAAATGAAATAAACATTTCTCAAATAGCATATGTAGCTCATGCGTTTTTCCTCTCATTCAATTTTATTTTCACGCATTGACTTAACTTACTTTGCAAGTCTTATCACGAATTATGCAAAGCTTCGCAGGTTACTCGTGATGGCTCAAAGGATAGCGAGTCAGCAGCTGCGTGTTGACTTCATGCCATTCAAATAGAATTTCAAGAGTCTATGCAACTGCATAATTTAATTAAACCGGATGTACACCTAAAGCAAGCTGAGCATATGTAACAACACATCCGTTTCCGTTGTGCCAAACGTGTCTCTCTACAGTCAACTACACCATACCTTCAGTGTCACTATGCTACAGTAGCAGCATCAAATACAGCAACAGCAATGCCTAACCAACATCATATGCAGCATTTTTGGTAAGATTCTTGCTACGCTACCGTGGCTGGCATCGAGCAATTTCGTGCGACGCAAAAACACTCAAATGAAAAGAATTCAATTTTGACTCATACGCATGCAATTCGGTTTTATTTAACCGCTGCTCTCCACTACCGTTCTCATATGCGTAAGCATTCAAGGTTGTAGAAACATAGTATACTTTTAAGTGCATATTAATACTTTTTGTGCCAGTATAGTCACAATTCATGGCCGTGTGTCTGCCTGTGTGGTTTCACTTAAATTTCATTTACTGCTTGTATATTCAGCTGCTATCAGTCTGTATATTATGTTGTACATACTGATATTTGTGCGAAGTGAGAAAGTAACCAACAGAAATAGAAATTGACAAGCCCTTGGTCGCTCTTACTGGCGAAAAATGTGACCACCAATTGCAAATTGTGTTGTGTAAAAGTTATTGAAAGTTGAAAAAAAGTAAAAGGGCTCCTTATTTTCTGTTTTTTTTTTCAAGTTTCAGTCTTAATACCATATCTCTTCAATAGCTTAGCGGACTTAAAGGATTTTTTTCCTTGTAAAAAGCACATACATATTTAGGTTTTTTAGTTATGACGATCTTTTAACCAACGAGCGATATGTGATAGAAGTAAGCATAAAGTCTTTTGAAATAAGAGCGCAATCAACCTTATTTTCATTTCCTTGCAATAAGCCGCCTGTAACTTCAATATTTTGTCACATATTTTTTGTAACATTGATTTGAAACTCCATGTCAAAATTTTATCTTACCCAAAGTTAGAGGCTGTGATTAAGTCAAAAATGAGCCTATTTATAATTGTTTCAGCTGGAGAGAAATCACTATTTAGCTTGAAATTCGTTATCAGAGGAACTTCTGTTATAGAAGTTACAACGAGTAGAGCTCACGAGGAGCAAATAGAAGTAATTGAAAGGATAAAATGCTTTGTACTTATGAATTACTTATTGTTTGAAAATATGTTTTGTCTGCCTTACGCTTAGGTTTATTATGTTTCTTAGATTCAAAAAAGTCATATACGCTACATTATTCGTATCTATAGTTTCTTATTCTCACTATAAATTTAATGATAAAGGTTGGGTATATTATTTATGGTATTTCACTGAATAAATTTTCATAATAATAGTAAAACAAAATTATTTATTTCCTTATAAAAATAATTACTTGGACACCAAAATATTGTCATAAGTACCAGAACACTGTTTAATGGATTTTTCTAATGGGTCATAGCTATGCCAGTTGCATTGTATGTGTGCTGGGTGTACGAGTATGACTGTTGCCGCATCAATAGTGTCATGTATTTAATGAAATGTTAGAGCTTACAGTTGATTTGATGCAAATATTCTTTTTGTTTCACTTGCTGTGTGCTCCATCAATTTTGGTCTGAAGAATATGTATACGCATACCTACTCATGGTCTTTTATGGCTACGCAGTCCTGCATTCGCACTTTTGTCACTGTCCATGAGTTTTAAATTGGATAAATTGCAGTAATAAAATTAAACCCTTAACCATTGATGATGATCCCAAAAGAAATTTAAGTTCGAACTCATTCTTATTGCGAAGCTTTCCAACTTTTATACAGCTATTAAATGTTTATTTATTTATTATTATAAAAATATTTATCATATACATATTTAATAAGACTTCACTTTTTTTTCAGAGAAAAACGCTCCACGTGGTCTTCAGGCTGCTTTTGCACCTTTGGAAGGAAAGGTTGTCATAGTTGCGAAGCACAAAGAAAATTCTTTCGTCTATAGCGACGTATCCGAGCAACTGGCAGCGCTCGGTTTCAATTACAGCTTTTCTCAGTTATTACACTTTTTTCGCCTGCGCGAACACGATCTTTTTGTTTTGTAAATTTATATTGAAACAAATTTCATATATATTTCTAATTGGCAATTACTTTTGCAAGAACTTATTTGAGATTCTATTTCATTTGTGTTCCCTAAGAAATATTTCAAATCCTCTTTTAAAAAATCTTTTCTTTATTTGTTTTGTTTTAAAAAATGTTAGTCTTTTTAAATGAAATATTGAAAAATTAAGTTTTTTTAGAAATTTTAAATTAGTTTACTGGAACTACACGAAATTTAATTTTAGTGCTATTACCATTTACATACATAAAATTGTACACAATAGTCAACATTATCTACAGAATTGTTGCTGCGGACACCAGTAACGGCAACAAAATTATCAAACTACTTGGTGACCTCAATAGAAATACAATCAATAAATTAAACCAAACGTGTTGTCCCATGCAAACAGATTAACCACATATGAACTTTAATAAAAAAAAAAACATCTGACACGATAGAACAAAAGCTTCGACATATGAACGAACTCGAGAACAACTATAGCATATAAATACTTCACAGCAATATGTTGAGACATGCATTGGAGTCCAGGTTTACTACCTCTACAACAATATAATAATCACTAACTAAATAAAGGCTTTTAGCTAATTTGTGGTAAGGTGCAACAACGCTAGCCTTTGGCTTATAATGGCAATTTATATGCACGCATTTGGTGCTGTCATTTCCGTAGTCGCTGGTGTTTTTGTCATCACATTTTAATTCAATAGAACGAACGCACTATGCGGCACAGTGGGTAATTAGCTATGCAGTGGGTTATATTAAAAAAATACTGGAAAAAAAAAAATGTTCATGCAAAGAGATTTTTTCCAATATTCTTCATACATAAAACAGTATTTGTGTGAAAAATATCCAATGCTTAAGTTACACCCATAGAACTAGATCAATTGCTTTAAAAATTTATTTCGGTCCCAAGATATGAAAAGTGTTTTGATTGAAAATGAGAAAAACATTAGCGCAAATTGTGGAAAGCAATTATATTGTTAAAAAAATACAGATAACTTTATAAAACAAAAAGCTCATACACATCATACTGCGCTGAGAGACTACTTTGTTACTATGAAAAGATTATATATAGTCTTAGCATCGCGTCGATTACCAATATTTTATTCAAGAAAATATGATTAAACAAGTGTGCTATTAGTGCCCACTTTAATTCAATTAATGCTTTCGGTGAGATGCTTATATAATTCAGCTTTAAATTGTAACCTTCACAAGCTTTTGTGAAGTGATTCTCGAAATATGAATTTTATAAATTTTTTTCGAAATAAGGTCTGAAATCACAGACCATTAAATGCATCGCCTGAAGGGTTCTCTAAGAAATAAGCAATATTCAAAAAAAGGGGTAGAAAAACCTAGTTCCATTAATAAGCTATTATGATTGATTTGACAAATTGTGATTTCAAATTTCTCTTAAAAATGTATCAGTCTTAGGAAGTGAGATCTATTTTTTCCAATGAGTGGTGCAAAGAAAGGTGAAGCTACGCTCAATACGAACGTGAACACTCCCTGTTGTGACGTAATTTGTTTCCCTAAAACAATGTTTTTACTCTGTAACATATACTCCAAACTCATTTTTTCTAGATGTTATTTAATTTCTGCCCATTACGTATTTCAGCGTATGCCACTTTGTGTGGTAGAACTGTTTATGACCACTTTGCTTAACGCGTCAAAAGCGCAGTTGGTACAGCACAAGCAACAATAAAATCAGAAGCGGTAAAATTTTAAAAGCAACAAAAACAACTAAATAGAAACAGTGCCACAAAATTAGCAGCAACCAAAATGAATGGGTTGCATGCAACAATCAACATACCATAGCACTAATACAACAGAACTATTTAAAGCCAAAAATTATATGCACAGGCATATACCTACTCTAGGGTGTTGTTTCTTTCATTTTTCAACCGCACACTCTTAAATATCAATCCGGATCTAGAAAATAGTTCAACTTTTAGTCAAATTTTTTATTCCCTGATATATTTCTTAAGTCGATAGTTGTTAATGAGTTAGTGATTTTATTGAAATTAATTGAGTTTCAGCATCAAAAATGTGCCTTTCAAGAAATCAGCTGAGCCATGAAGATAAACATCTGTTGCACATTTTTCGAGCCAAGGCACTTTTGCCATAATTTTAACAAATTTTTCTTGGTTATATTACCGTCAAGTGGCGAAGCTCTTAGCGAATTCAAAACAAAGTCATTTAACATTTATATTTGCTATTATCTAAAAATCCACAAAGCTTTAAAATGAGAAGCATAGTTTTAAGAAATAATAAAAACACATTATTTTGTGCATCACCCTAACTTAACCAATTTACTCATAAACACAAAATAAACAGCAAAATTAAAATAAAGAGAAAAAAAAAACATTTTGGTCACGAAACCATAGCAGAAAAACCACGAAAATGGAAAATTAAAATATTTAATACACAAACTAATGTTTGGCAACCCTTGAAAGTGGTAACTGTGGCTGTTTGTTTTTTTTTTCAGCTGAGTATTGCGGCTTGATTACGCAACTTGAAAATAGAGATTGTTTTTGTTATTTTGTTTTCGGTCTGAAAGAGTTTAAACATCAGAACAATTTGTTTTTCTTAAATTTTAAAAAATCAATAAATTTTTAATCTGTTTTTTAAAGCAAATATTGATTTAAGCTAATACTTTTCTTTTTCTTACTAGTAGTTTTTTGTCTTGAAATGCAATTTACTACCAAAGCCCTTACAATGAGAATTACTGTCAGTTAGTAGCAAAATTGTGGCAACTACTGACATCACTATCAGGCAGTTTTCATCGTGAGCGCAAAATGTGAAAACAATGGTAATATTTGAGAAAAACATATCGCAAAGCTTCCACTCATCTCAGGGTAGAGTAAAGATGATGCTGAAGAAGAAGGAAAGACAACTAAGAAATGAAGTTTGCTCTTGTACTTTTGCAGCCATTCAACACAAGTTCCATGCAATTGTGTAGAAATCTAAAGATATGATAAGCAAATCTGTTCATACAATGGAAAAATAATAAAAATGCATTCATTTGGGTCAAAAACAGACTTCAGCACAAATAAGCAAAAGAAAAATAAAGAAATTCAATATAAAAATTATGATTACTGCACAAGTTGAAAATTACGCAGCAAAATTTAAGTAGATTTCTAGTGTAGTCCTGCCATTGTGGCTGCAGGAATTGTCCTTGCAATTGGCATTTCGGAATGCAAATGTCAAAACACAAACGCATGTTATGTATTTTTTCTTAAATTCTTCAACTGTGGTTTAAATTTTTAAGCAACAGGGTAAAAACCATAGTTGTGACCTGAGTTTGCTGCTACTTCCCAGTTGTTGGAAAATGAATTTCTTCCCTTAGCATTCAGATTTTAGAAAACAAAAAATTCAACGAAGAAACAACAACGTATGATTTAATAAATAGTGCAATAAATTAAAAAAAGAAAAATGACGAGTCTTTAAAAAAAAATGACAAAGGCATTTAATCTGTCAAGTATATGTATGCTCAATAAGAAATCGTTTGATTACTTTTTTTTAAATTGATTTAAAGAGTGAAAAATCTATACTGGCAGTTTTAGTTGATCAAAAGTCATTAATGTTCCTAAATTATATTGATTTAAAAAATGGAAAAAAAATCACTTTAGATTTTTTTCAAAAGTTTGCATTATGCAATGACAAAACATATCATTAACTGTATACCAATTTAAGACTTTAGTTCGGTTTTGAATATAAGATTTTTGTCAAAATTTCACCTTTTATCACTTTTTCGCGTAAACTCTCAATTCTTAGTAAAAATTTTAGATTTGGTCCAAATATTCAGAAAAATATTTATTTTATTGTAACAATTTTTTTTTATCTATGAGTAAAAATTTATATACGAGTGTACGCAACATACTACAATGGTGTTCTGCTTGTTTCTAACAATCATACCAAATGTTTGTCTTTCATCAGCGTTCATTCACCTTTTTACTATTAATTTGCTTACAATCGGAGCTCTATTTTTGTAAATAAGCTTTACCGTTCGTAAGAAATTCTGTTTAATTTTATGAAAATTAAGTTTGGGAAAAAAGCTTCGACTTGATATTACGGTTCAATTTAATTACAATAAAAGCTTTTGGCAGTAAGCAAAGTTATTGTGCCTGCGTGGAAATTTTACGATAGATAGCGTTTTTTTTGCGTTGAACGTGAAGTGCTGCACTTACTTAATTTTAAAAATCCTCTGAACATATTTGGAAAGGGAGAAGCATTGGTAGTGTCAATGAGGAAATATTTTTGAAGTTTAAATGTTGAATGAATTAAATTAAAAAAAAGGGAAAAATCCCTTTCCAGTGTTACTTATTCAATTTTTCAACATAAAACTCATTCAGTCAAATTCAAAATCTCTCACACAATGAATAACCTTGTAAAGTTATCGGCTGAATTCAATAAATCAAACGCAAATTCTACTAAAAACAACAACCATTCATAATATTTTTTCATAATTTACCAGGTAATCCATTTAAAACCTTGATTACTCAATAGAAGAAAACAAGTCTTTAAGGAAAACTTATGACCTGTTGTTGTTATTTTTAGCTTGGCCTAGCAACTGGTTTGTTCTATGACTTTTATGATTGCAGTTTATGTAAAGCGCTGCTCTTTTAATTACCGCTTTAGCTTAAATGCTTTCCAAACTATGAGACACTTTCGCAAAACTTTTGCTTGCAACCACTAACTAACCAAGCAAAACCACTTAAGTGACTTTTCTTAACAAAACTTTTACTTTCTTATTCTACCTACTGCTGCTATTACTTCACTTCACTTCACTTTCATGCAAAAACTTTGGTAAATATTTGCCATGTTTTTGTGTCCTCGTATTCGTTTGTTATACATGTGTATGTGTTTGTATAGACTTCATTAGTTTATCAAATATGCATCAATCCGAGCGTGATATATTAACACAAATGGCACCATTGGGAATTCCTCAGCCAGTAGACACCTGCTATTTTCCAGGCAGTGTCCCTGCCGCTGTTTCGTTACTGCCAAAGGAGAGTTAAGTTCTGTGGTTATAACTGTGTTTGTGTTAGTCTTTCTCAGTATTAATATTTAATATTTTCCGAAATTCTGTGTGAGAGTAGGAACTTTGTAGAGCGAATTGAAGTTTGAAAAAAAAAAATGAAAGACTGCAGTACAGAACACGTGCTCTGTTCTGTTTAAATATTTGAATTGAAGCACAACCAATTAATTTATTTGCTATCACAAGAACAACTAACACTTTTTCAGTCTTTTCTGACATAAACTCAAAATAATATTTGAAAAGATTAAAGTAAAGACTACAAAATTAAAACATGAGCATATCAATGAAATCAAAAAAAAAAATGAGTCCTTTAAAGAATTTTTTTAACTGCGTAATCTTTAATTTAAGCAGGTTTGAAGAAAAATCTATGCAAGCGGAAACGTGACATGTAACCCTAGCGATTAAATATAAAGTCTAGCAAGAAAAATTTGGCTCTTTTTAAATTTTTTGGCTATTATTGACTTATTCAAATTTCTTCTACTTTTCTAATATTAACCCTTTAGCAAGGGTTGATTTGAAAATTATGTGTTTATAGGTTAGGTGTGTGTAATGGTCTGTATAATGACACGCTAAGCGTGACACCATTTTTTTTTGAGTCGGGATCTAGAATAGCTAAAACAATAAAGAAAGTTGATCAGTTCATGGCTTAAAAAAATTGAAATAATAAGAAATCTTTCCACGTTTATCTTTGCACGGTTTTAGTGTACTCTGCTCAATAGCACTTGATATATTACTTATTGCTGTAGCTATTCTAAGTCCCGTCAACTGTTATCATTTAAATACAACTTTTTCGTCTCATTCTATCGCAGTTTAGTTCTCTAAAGGTTTCACTTCTGCCACGTGTGAACTGCACACATGCTTTTTTTTAGTTATTTCAACTCTTTTTTTGACTTTATGTAACATAACTTACAAAAACTTATGAAAAAGTTAGTAATGATTAAAAGTTTTTGAAAATTTGTAAGTAATTAAATGTCTGAAAAATATTCTGAATTGCTAAAACTCTTCGTGCACATTATGCGAAAATTCAATTCACTGAATGCCTCCTTAAAACGTTTCTTTTCAGTCAAAATATAAAATTTTTGCTGCATTCTTTTTGCTCTGCATTCATCTGTTTCTAAGAAACTCAACTCATTTAGGTGTTAATGCACAGTTTTAACGTCTCCTTAGTTTCTCGTTAAAATTAAGTGAATTTATTTGCAGCATGTTGCCTTGCGGATTTTTCATTTCTGTGCAACTCACAATGCAATGCACATTCGTTTGTCTCATTGGAATGTTGCATCACTTGCACTTTTCAAACTTCTTTAATTTTGCAGTGCCTTCCAGTCGGGTCAGCTTAGGTTGTCTGGGAATTATTTTGTCTTGTGCGACAAAACTGTACACTGTACGCTATACACAACTGAAGTTGAAAGTTTTGTGTCGTTGTTTGTTTAAACTTTTTTTTTTAATTTCGTTAGTCCAAGAGCAAATAAAGCACTGACTGTCCACTGAACAACAAACTTAACGTTTCATTTTGTTGTTTTCTTTAATATATTTTCAGCGGTTGCAGATGAAAATTTTTCTTAGTTTATTTGAGCTTGTGTTCGTAGTAAGACGCAATTATTTATTTCTTTCCTTTGTATTACTAATGAACACTGAAGGTAGTTGAAAGAATTTCAATTTTTAGTTTGATGTTTTTTAATTTTTTATTTTGCAATAATATTTCTGCACTTTGGTAGAGAACTAATTGAAAATTTTCTTAAATTCCATATGTTGTGATTCAAATTTACTTATCATAAAATCTATATAATCTAATCGTTCTTTTACAAACCGCACAAAATTCAGGAAAAAAAAACTCGATTTCTACAAATGCGATGAAAATTTTTTTCCTGCATCTTCTAAGAAATTCAGTTGACTCATGGGGGTGGCAAAATGCTCGTGAAATAAATCTTAATTTGCTAGGGTTTTTGAAAGTCAAAAATGAAGAGTTTTTTTTAGTGAATGAAATTAAGTCAATATAGTAAATTTCTTATTTCGGATTTTGTAAAAAACTATAACTTTGTGTGGAAAAATTTCTGAATAATAAGACTTTTATAATAAATGATACACTACGAAACTGTCAATAAGAAAGGAAGATTTTAAAAAAGGGTCCCTTTTTAATTGACAAATTATTCTGTCGAGTTATCTTAAGCGCAATGCTTGATATTCAGATCTTTACGTGAATTTTGTTTTATAACTGTAATAAACAACAGTTGATGCGATTTTTTCAGTTTCTGACCAAAAAGATGCAATGAACGACTGCCTTGTTTTAGCGAAATCCAATTCAATTATAAACTGAGACAAGGTTAGCCTTTCTTGCTAATTTCAAAAACTCGACTGCCAAGTCTTGAGTCACCTTTTGACTTTTTTATAATAAGTTTTATTATCTGTTTGCTCATATTTTCAATGACATTGAATGACTTATTTTCACAGTATTTTAAATGATTTAAAATGACAGATTCCATTGAATGTGTAAATATAGCTTTTGACAAAACTTAGGAAAAAAATTATGATTACAATATAAAATTATTTCTCTCAGCAGAAAATCCAACATATACATATCAATGTTGCCTTATGGCATCAAAAACGAATATTGCGTTTAAAACTAACATTAGACAACAAGAATTAATAAAAAAAAGCTTACTTTCGTATCTTTATGATACGAGTAGCATATTAAATGCTCACCATTAAAATTGAGGAAAACATTTTTAACTCTGTTTTGGGCACCAATGGTGCTATTACAATTAATTTTCACGAAAGCTCAAATATAATGGAGAAAAAATGTTGTACACAAACCAGTTTTCCTTGTTCATGCCAGGAACATGTCAATATTAAATGATGAAAAAGCATTAGAAAAAGCTTTCATAGTTCTAAGCATATTCACTTAAACTAGCTACACAAGGCTACAAGAACGCTTTCGAAATCACAGTAGCAGCATTTTCTTTAGTGAGCATTAGGATTTCGTTCAAAGCTTGAAGATGTAATATTAGCGGTACAATTTACCAAATTTCGAATTGTCAGTTTCTTCACTACAGAAAATTGACGAAGATTTTATAAAAATATTAGGTTGATGTCTAAATAATTTTGCAAACTTGAAAGAAGCAGAAAAGCTTTAAAAGCCTGCGAAAATTAATTTTATTTCTGGCACCGCATGCAATAAATCTCTGGTAAACTCGGATAGTTCCAAAAGTTACCGCTATACTAAAATATAGAAAAGTCCACGGTTTTACTTGGCACACATTTGAATTTTAAGTTATTGGCTAGCAATCGAATGTACCTTCTTGCGAGCTTATAGGCTCAGAAAAAAATTATTTATTTCTCATTCTACTTTCAAAATTAAATAAAAATTTCACTTTTTCATATTGCTTTAAATATACTGACTAAAAATGAAGCAATTCGACAAAATGCTAAGTACGGTCAAATGTTTCACTAAAAAATATGTATGTTTTCATATGTTTGGCAGTGATGGCATTCTGGTTTTGTGAAAATGTACTGAATCCAAAGTTTGAATGTACTCCTCAGAAGGCGAACGAACTTTTATGTCATTGAAGTCAAAATTTACTGAAAAAAAAGGTCATTCGATTTAAACATTTTTCAATTTATTCAATGTTTTTACGCGTATTTCGAATGTGCCGGTACTGAAAATACGTTAAATTTACGAAAAGCAAATTTGTTGCACTAAAATAATGCCGAAAATAAATAATTGAAAGTTTTTAAAATTTGAATTTATTTTGTCACTATTGATACATCCAGCCAAATTCATTTTACATATTTTAACGATTGGAAGTAATAGTAAAAATCTGTTTTTCTTTCCGACAGCCTATTCTATGAGAGTTGTCATGCGCAGAATATAATTTGTCTTTGAGCTTTTTGGGAAAAACTGTTATACAAAAAGCTTATAATTTGCATTATAACAGAAATTTGTAGCTTTGCAAAGGAAGAATACTATTTTAAGTAAGAGTAAGTTAACGAGTTGGATATTAAGACTCATTTTCCGAATTTTGGAAAAAACACTGTAGTTTCACACTCACACATTCAATTAAAAGTCTATTAACGTATCTTTATAGTTTTTAATATTTATAGTTTTTAGTATTTATAGTTTTTAATATTGATATTTTTTAAAATAGTACATAAAAATATACAGAATGACACTTTTTGTTTTTCCTCAGTAGACACATATTACTCACATTTGAGTAACATGTGAGAAAAAAACAGCTAAAATTGGCTTAAAACAATGAAGTAACGGAAAATCTAAAGTGCCAACAATCCTAATTGTAACAATGGCTCAAACACAATATTTTTTTCTGTATAATAAATTGTTTTAGTTACAAGCTTACCAGTCATTTATTTTAATATTGCGATAGTTACTAATTTAACCAGATTCCACAACAGGTAACCTAAAAAAAATAAATAAAATGAAATCATGAGAATAATCGAAAGTGTAAAAGTGAATGAAAATTAATAAATGTTGAGTTTCCACATTTCAAAATTGTAAATGACTTATCTTAATATCAATTCCAAGCAACTGTTTCTACAATTACTAAACGAGTTAAAATCGAATGTACTTAAATATAAAAATTGGTCATTCTTTAAGGAACTGCACGCTTATTTGACATTGAAATAGAATAAAATAAAGTAAAATAAATAAAAAAAAAAAATAGATTTGCTTAGACATTATTATTTTTATAAATACAAATGTTTCTCAAAATATCTTCAACATAACATGATTTTTTGATTTTTTATATGTTACTCTTCAAGTTTTTTCTTTAAGTTTGTAAAATACCATATGTCTGATCTTTTAAATAAATTTTTCGATGGGAATATTTGCCCTGCTACCCGACACCTTTAAATAAATAATTAATGAAAAAAAAAAAAAAACAGATTGAGTATCAACAGTTGTGACGTGATGTGTGAACTAAATGATGCTTCGTTATGTTAGAACATACTTATAATATTTTAAGAGGCGACTAATATTGAAAAGTGTTAAAAAAGTCAAGAAATATTTCAAAAGGATTATTATATCACATGAAAAGTCACTCAGAATCAGTGAGTAAGGATTATCACTCCTCTTTGAAAGTTACGGGCAACAGATAGAGTCACATAAATCATGTTTCAATTTTTGAGTTCTTAGTTTCTGAGTGCTTAAAAAAAAATTACATAGAGTAAGAAAAAAATTAAAAAACAAAGTGGTCAAAACTTTTAACCCAGCTCGAAAAGGTCAGATATTGTAAAAAGCAAAAATATTAATACTATTGAATGATTATTGTATTTGTGTGAGATATTGTCTGACATACTCAAAAGGAATTATTGGCATCAGTTTGTTTTAAAGTTTCCAGTTTAAAAAGAAAATTTTAGTTCAATTGAATACAGATTCATTTGTTAGTAAAAGATTATCAGCCTCTTCATTTCTTACCCTAGAGAGAACTCGCCTGTTTTACTTCAATTAAAACCAAATTCAGTAATTTAGAGTCTTTTATGGAAGTCTATTTATGTATGTAGGAAGTATTCTAACAAATGCACGCACACAACTAGCAACTAAATTTATACAGACATCCTTGTCCTTTGCTTAGATACAGATCAAAGTTTTTGACAATTTTAGTGCTTTTCTTGTACAAAATATTTCGGTTGCAGTTTCTCTTCCATTTTGTTTCATTTTGCAGCTGACAGGCTGTACGTCACTTGCATACTACTGTTGTTGTGTTTTTGTTTTACGGTTGTGGAAGCTGTTGGCATTTGTTGTTTTTTGATTTTATTTTGATTTATTTCGTTACGTCTTCTGAGATTATACATGACAATTTTCCTAAATCCCTTTGTTTTGGACTGCATTCACTTATGTGAGCACTTACACATTGAAACAAGTACATGCATTTAATGTGACACTAAATGACAAACGCAAAGTGTGTGTGCATGTTAATATAGTGCAAGTGTGTGAGTGTCTTATGTAACGATTTGTTTATGACTCTAATGGATTGCGTTTTGAATCTGAATGCTTCATATGAGTTGCTTTTGAAAATTTCAACACATTATAACTGCTATAGCAAAATCTCGGACGCAGTAGCGATAAAGTTTAGCTTCGCTCATGTTTATGACTCTATCTTTGGTAGATGTACAAGCCATGTTGCGCAAACAAATAGAATTTTATTTTGCCCATGACCCATGACGCTTTTGCAAATATTTAAGAATATATACATATCAGTAGAAAAGCAGTATATGTTCATCAGAGCAGAATATTTAACACCAAAAAGAAAGAACTAAGAATTTTATTTAATTAGCTTATATGTTTTTTTTTAATTTTGTTCCGTATTAACTGAAAAACTCTTAGGTTTCGTTTAATATCCCAATTAAAATGCAAACATCTAGGATAACTAATATATTTTATTTCATTATCATAACTAAAGTTTGATGACAATAATGAATTACATGCCAGATAGCTACGACCGATAGAACAAAAATGGATAATAATATTTTATTGAGCTTACTGTTCTATATAATGTGTGTGTGTCAACACCAAAAAAAAAAAACACTTAACTAACACAAATCAAAATAAAAAAATTGGCTAAAGCTAGTTATACTAGTTTCGTCTTCTGCTAGTTAGACTCATCAGTAATTTTTGAGCACTTTATTCACCTTATATGGCCCTGTCTGAATTTTTTCTGTTCCCGAAGATAAAACTATCACTTCGAGGAAGGCGCTTTGAGTCGGTTAGAGTCATAAAAGCAAACTTGTTGAAAGAGCTGCAGGATATTGCAGCATGGTTGATATAAAAGCGATAGGGCTTACTTTGAAGGCGAAAAAATAAATTTTAATACGTAAAAAATTGTGTTTTGTTTTATTTATTTAAAAATTTTGAATATTTTTTAAGTGAAGTAAAAGAAAATTTTCCTATTCACAAAAGTTGTCTTTCCATGATGAGTTAGCAGGTTTTACTGAGTATAACTCTCCTCAATGTTTCCAGATTTGATGAAACTTTCAACATTTTAACTGCATTTGAAAGTACGACATTTTGAGAAAACACCCTTTATCATCTTTTATTAAAAAACTACGCCAGACACATTTATGTGTATGTAAATATAAGTAAGTATACAAATTTCTAATTTAAATAGTAGTAATGGTCTGTTTTTCAAATGAATACGTTGTCAATGTAAGATCTTTATGTAGAGTTAAAAGATCTATCTTATTAAACATTCCAGCACTGTGATTTGACTTTTATGTTTATTTCATACATTTCTTTATTGACATTTGCCACATTAAAGACAATGAGGACTTGGGAAGAAAATTAAAAAAACGCGGTCAAGATTCTTTAAATTTGTTTCATTGTTTCAAACCTCACAAAATTGTTTTAGTAAGAGCAGAAAGAAGACCGCATTTTACTAAAAATGAATAGAGAAAATATGAAAAAGTAACTTCCTTTAAAATTTTGTTATTTAATTATTTTAATTTATTCCTCTTATTATTCTGCCTTTGCCATTATGTTTCTGCTACTTTTGGCTTATGCAAACTTTTAACCATCGTTTTAACTTTTGTTTCAATTTCTTAACTTTTTGCTCTAGGGAATTTATTGAGCGCTTGAAGTGAGAGTTTCTAATATAATTTTAGTGCAAAATTACTTTTAAAACAAAGCATTTTGTAAAACTTTATGCAGTTATAAATTTACAAATTTCAGAGTTAAATTTTTTATATCGTTTCTAAAATCTTTTATTTCTGGATAGTGACAAAGTTTAGTAGCATAAGTCGTAGATATAAAAGATCAGTACATATTAAATATTTTTACTGAATTAAGTTGCTTAACCTGAATATATTCACACACAAATTCGATGAATACATAAACAAAATCATTCTTAATAAATAATCTACGGTTTGACAGTAAAAGAATGGGGTTGTTTATTTAGATGATTAATTTCGTCTTGCCACAGGCGCAAACTGAATACAAACGAAGAAAGAAATTGGGCAGCGTAGTCATCAAAATTTGGAAAACGTGGTCAAAACACAAAAGAAAGTCAATGACATTTATGATGTTCAATGACACCAGCAGCTCTTCAGACAATATGCTTTATTGCAAAGGTTTAATAAACTTACCATTTTATAATAAAAAATAACAAATATTTTTGTATATGTTTTCGTGGGCTATATTATATCAGTCGGTTGGTGTATATCAATAAACATAGACTGTGAAACCGCAGGCTTGCGGTCACAAATTATTGCTGCATTCAATGTGCCAAAATCATTCTGGGCTTAAAAATAGAAACGTTACAATGTAGTTGAATCATTGTGGAATTCCATTAAAATGCAGAGTCAAAAGTCCAACGGTTTTCTACATTGACTTTCACTCGTAAAACTGCTCCTATGTTTAAAGGAAACTAAAATTTGGTCGGTCTTACAGTTTCAAATAATTCAATAAACCTTCATTTTCAGAACAACTTACGTAACGAAGTATTTTATAAATAGTAGCGTTTCGATTAATTTAAATATTGTTTACATTAAGTCTCGAATATAGGTTCATCAACGTATTCTTTTCATCAGCCAATAGCTAAATTGAAATTCTTAACGACAAATTGTTAAGCAAAAATCAATAAAATTGTATATTCACACTTCGCAGACAATCACGTAATTTCTCAATTTCAGACACGTTGGCGACATGTAATCAATAACTTTTGCGGTAACTCGTTTTACAGCCAAAATGTAAACTGTGTTGTGGCCTTCTTTTTTTCTAATGACTTTTATAATTTTTTCAACTGGCTTCCTTGACAAAAACCTTTACTTTTTCCGTGAAACTTTTAACTTTTGCCAAGTAACGTACTCCTTGTTTCCGTCAGATTGACACTTTCCAAGGTGCGCTTCTATCTATGTAAGTTCTTTGGTGGTAGCCGCATTATCAAACTTTTGCATTGCCTTAATGTAAAAGTTCAAAGCACTGGTCTGACTTTTGTGAGCATTGCTGTGTTCCATTTTTATTTATCAAAATGAAAAAAGTTTCTCATGATGTTCTCTTAAAATGCACTTTTCTACGTTTTGATAAATGGAAAGAATTCCACAGACTTCGAGTGGTGTGTTTACAGGGCGCACTTTTCACTTGAAAAAATAAATAAATGTACTTTCAACTTTATTTGAAATTTTAAAAAATAATATATAATATATTTATAATAATTATGGAATCACTAGCATTTAGCATCTAATTTGTATATGGTGAAATTTTTCAAATCACTTTTTAATTTCTTCGTTTTATGTTAACTTATAAATGTTCTAATGAACATTATATTCGCTTCAGCTTCCAGCTACTATTTTGGCATGGCTTATTGTTTCTAAATAATGTTGATTTAATATACGAGTGTTCAACTCTGTGTGGGATACAATTTTTGTGATTTTTTTGCAATTATATGAAAATCGCAGTAATTAGTGAGTTAAATTGAGAACACGTTATTCAAATAAATAATTTCATTAAGGTAAATAATGAAATATTTAAAAAAAAATTATTTAAAATATGATGCAAGTAGAAGATATAACGCTCAAAATATATCACAAAGCCCAAGTCTTAGTAAATTTATGGCACAAAGCCCAAATGAAAACAACAAAAAACAATTAATCGAAAAATTGCATAATTTTTTTTTGTTTTAATTTTACTTTTTAAAAATAAACCTTCATGAGTGCACTTAATGTCCTTTGCGGAAACAATAAAATATAATTTATATGTTAGTTGATTTTCTCTTGTATAGCTGAATAGAAATCTTTGCATCAAAAGCTGATTTGCATTTCTCATAGCAGTAAATACGCCAATGAATACAAGCAAATATTTGCATTCAAATAAAAACAAATTGAATTTTGAATATGAATGCAAAATGCACACGCTTGACTTTCGTTTAAATGCAAATTATTTAAGGCGGTGAATGAGTAAATTGGTGACTGAAAAATAAGCAACATTTTTATGTTTCATTTGGAAACAAAACCTAAGGAATATTAATTAGTTAAGCAAAACGAAATTTGAGCAACTTTTTAATAGTTGCATTATAAAATTATTAAAGTTAAATCTTATCTCAACTTCTTTATGAAAAGATTTGTACCGTAACAATACCGTACAGTAACCCAGACGGTACAATAAGTCCTTGTAACATGGCAACCCTAACCACCGACTGGTGCAGTAATTTTTTTCTCAAATCGGACCAAAACAGAGAAAACTTTAAATTTGCTTTCCCTCTTCCAAAATCCTTTTTCAATCGATTGGGAAGAAAAATTTTTTTCCAAAAAAAGGTTCTGTTCTCGCATATGAAAAAAAAAATTCAAAATATTTTTAAAGAACCTTGGTTTTGCAAAGTTTATTTTTTATATTATTATTGTAAGCGAAGGGAATAGACCGTTCATGTACAGCTAAGAAATAGTCTTCAATTACTTACTTCACCTTAATTATTCATGACGAAAATTATTTGATTTTTTATAAATTTTTTATTAAATCATTCAAATATGTTTACTTCCCTGACTTAAAATCTTAAATTTTAAATTAAATTTCTAACCTTAAATGACATGCAGAAATCGTTTTTACATTTTTTTAACACTCGAAGGATTGACAAATTCGTGGCGTTCTTTACAGCATCACAAAATGTGCAACTAAAAAGCTAACGAAATATGTCTGACATCTCTTCAATTTGTGCTGCTTAGTTCCACATTGCATGTACTTACTTGAAGATTCCCATTAGGAAACGTAAGGCAGATCTTCATAAAAATCAAAATAGAGAATGCTTCGTAAGTTTGTCATTTATAATTTTCAAGCTGGGTCAGGACAAATGAAGTTCATAGCATTTTCATTACTTGCTTTTTTCTGGTAGCTATTTTAGTTCGCGCCAAATGCTATTTAGTAGAATAACCTATAGATTTTTTATCGCAGAAGTTCAAATTTGTTCGGGAGAGTATATATTAAAATTGACGATCAACACCATTTTAAAAGAAGAATTTTAAAATTTGATTACATTTAATGTTTAATCTTTTTCTTTAACTTTAAATATCTTCATTTTTATTTAACACAATTCAATATAATTCTAGAAACTCTAATGTCATCTTAAAAAATATTGCTGATTTTTTTTTTTTTTTGTTTTTTTATCCTACTCTCTACTGTCTGCAGGCGTTTTTGACAGGCAGTCTGCACATAAAACGAACGAATGCACAAAAACACAAACAAAAATGAATGTGGACCAACGAAAAAGAATTCAATATTGCAGTGAACAGCCAAATGGAAAATTGTGTCTGATAACGTCTACCAGTTTGTGATAAAGAGACAGAATTAAGAAAATCATAAAAAAATAAAAATATTTTGCCATACCCACATCATTGGTTCTTCATTCTTTTTTTTTTTCTTTTAAACTTCGTTTGTGAGCATCCGGAATTTTATCACAATTTTAAAAATAATCGAAGAAAGCGTGCGTTCATAGAACAATCATGAACGTTGATAAATCCTTATGAAGGTAATTTGGGCAAGTGTTTGGAGTATTAGTTGATTAGTAATGTTTTTCACTAAGTTCCAAAATATCTTAAGTAAATTTTATTAATTTTCCTTCTAGTTTTTTGTTATTTTATTTTGAAGTTTTGTGAATTCATTTACATTGTAATTCTGCGAAGTGCACCACTCAATTCATCTTCAATTTTTAGTATTGGCAGATATTTGATGAAATGATATCTAATTTTTATTTTTCTTTTATTTTATTTTAAATTCAAAATATTTGGGATAATTGGGAAATCTCATTTTCGATTTATAGTAATTATTAGGGTTAATTAAGCAGTGTTTTTTTGTGTGATTGAATATTTTTCGACATCACTATTACCAACTATTTGGGTACAATTTTTTTTTCTGTAGTGAAATTTTTTAAGAAAAAAGGTTTGAAAACTAAAAGTACATGCCACCTCATATATAGGGTGTTTTCTTAGACTATCGTAGTTTGGAATTAAAATAGTGCACAAGAAAATTGTACAATTAGCATTAAATGAGAGATTAATTCACAAGTTAATTAAATAAAACACTCCTTTGCTTATGGTAAGCACTTTCGTTAAAACAATTCACATAAGGTCCCATGTAATTACAATTTTAATGCAGCTTAGCTTTTCACTTTGGGCATGCCCAACACTTTGGTTTGTGTTTTTATATGAAAATTCACTTGTTGTGAGAAAATGCTTTACTAGCGTCTACGGGCTAGTATTGCAAGTATTAACTTACAAATTGCAAAACATAGCATTTCTACAGCATTCTTTCTTTCAGCTTAAAAATTGTCAATGTTCAGCCAGAACTATAGTATTTTTGTTTTTTAAATAACTTTAGTGCTATGGATGCTAGTCCATGCTAAAAAACTGCTTTGTAAATAATTTTTACAATCATATTTTTTGTGTTCTAGCTGCTCCTAAATTAACTTCATTGACCCATAAAAATTAAGTAAAATTAACCTTAAAGTCACGGTAAAGCTCTTTAATATAAACACACTCACACTCAAATTGAAACGTGTCAATAATATTATTTATATAAACCCTTTTTTTATTTTATTTTTATCACATTCAATCAACTTAAATATTTTCAACAAGAAAAGGACCTAACGAATATAACGCAAAACTTTTTTAAAGATTTTAAAACTTTGACAGCTACATGCTGCCACATTTGCTAGAAGGCCACAAAACGTATGTTTCATAACAATTCAAGCAAACAACAAAATTAAGTTATAAGTTAAGGAAAAAAGTTTTGCAGTTTAGGAGAAAGAAATGGATTCTAGAAACAAGAATAAAAACAAACAAATTTCAGCAATATTGAATAAGCACAGCTGGGAAAATGGTGAATTTTTAGCCACACAAAAAGTACCTACCGATATTTTTAATATTTCTAGCATATGGTGATAAAATTAAAAAAGTGTTTCGCTGTTAATGGAGAGTTTTTTGAACATCAATCCAGTTTTTAATAAAATAATGAACATTTCCATTCGTAAATTATTCTCGGTTTTTTTTTTTTTATATTTATAGTCTATTATTAACAATCAATTGCATTGAAAAGAGTTTTATTAAAGATTTGGGCATAATTTTACTTTGGGGGCGAAAATTTTTTCAAAATTTTTTTTTGTAGAAACATGGAGTTTTACCTCCTAAAACCAAATCTGAAAAAAAGTCGGTCTCTTATGGCTTCCGATATAAAATTGGTCAAAGTTGAAAATATCATGTACCCCTCCCCTTGTATAAATAAATTGTATACCGACAGACTTTTTTTTCAGATTCGGTTTCTAAAAAAAAAAAAAACTTTGGAGCATCGCCCCTAAAGTAAAATTATTCAAAGATTTGTTATGCCATATATATGAAATTTAAATTGGCAATTTTTAGCATGTTCAAGCTATTAAAATCTGTACTTTCTTTGTAGCCGAATTACATTGTTTGCTTTTAAGGAAGCTATCCGTTATTAAAAAACTACTACGCCTGAAGCTTTTGAGAAGATTCCAATGATACCGCGATTGATCTTAATTTTTTTAGGATATCAAATCTGAAAGAAAATAATGGTACGTCGTAATCACTTTGCTACATTTACTGTTTTTTCATAGGCACGCACGCTTTAAATAGCAAATACGTATGCACTACAAAACTTATTTTTCGTTTGCTTACAACAACAAAACAAACTATTGTCAATTACGACAAGGCGATGAGACTGATCAATTACATTACTTATGTACGTTATATGTAACTCTGCTAACTTTCAAATTATGTCTCTGTGCACCGAGCTGATGGATCATGTTCGTACTTTTGGCATACGCAACGAGTCAAACTCGAACAACTCCTTTCGTTTCACTCAACTCATATTTAGTTCGTTCGTTGCCCGTATCAAACGATAGCAACTTATAAGTTTCAAGCCAGTAGCGTAGCTAGGGTGGTGCCGATGGTGCGGTCGCACCGGTCGCAAGGCTTGGGGGGCGGAAAAATGGTCGTGAAAAAATCTCATTTTCCTAGGGTTTTTTGAAAGTCAAAAATGAGGACCTGTTTTAGTGAATGAAAGTAAATCTATGTAGGAAATTTGAATATATTGATGGAAATTTTCGAAGTTTTAGGAAAATATATATAATTTTGCTAGAGTTTTTGGAGGTGAAAGGTGAGGACCTCGTTTTTTTTTTTTTTTGCTCGTCAAAATTGTTCTTTGGTACGGAGGAGTGGCATTCCAAGTGTTCGCACCAAGCGTTAAAATGCTCGCTACGCCTGTTTCAAGCTACTCGTTTGTTCGAGTTTTGAATTTTTTTTGCCACTGTACGGCGGACCGCAATTTCGGACTTGTACGTAGGCAAAACAGAAGCAAAATAACTATCGAACATATCGAATTGAACGAACTGAAGTGAGTATAGTTAAATGAATTTGGTTTGGTGGCAAAATTCTGTTAAAAGCTCAGAGTTGCCTTGTCAAAGACCTCCCCGATGCCCGAAAATTACCGAATTTTGTTATTGCTAAATATACTCAAAAGTAGTATGTTACTACATACTAGCAAAAATTAATTTAAGAAATAAATATGACGAATACATTATGATATTGTCGTCGTATATAAAATTCATATAAAATTCTGTTTAACATCTAAATTATATTCAATATTCTTAAGTGAAGATACCAAATTAAAGTTTGTGCTGAGACAGACGAATAACGCAGCCTGCTTGAGTTTTATTACAGTTGTTGACAACAAAAACTTATGATCATAATGAGAACATATCACAACAATTATTATTTAAACTTTGAAAAACTGCACCAACAGTCATATCAACTTACGAGAAAAAGATGCATTCTTACATACGAATGTCTGGTGTCTGATACGGCAACGACTTTTTACAACAACAGTAATAACAACAATAATGTCAGAATACACCATAAGAATCATCAAGTCTTTTTATGATGCAATCAAATTTGCGTTTGACAAAAAAATGGAAAAGTTTAAAATGTAGTTGCATAACAAGAAAAGTTGTTACCCCATAAAAGGTTAACGGAGAAAGAAGAACAAAATGAAGAATTGCATAAGTTCGCTGGTGTTCAGGCAGAAGAAAAGTGAGGAGACATACGATGAGGAAAAGTGCACTTGCAATTTTCATTTGCAATAAGTTCTTAAGAGTATTACCTACTTACATTTTGTGTTTGAGAGGTTTTAAATTTGTCTGGCGGAAAGAGTTTGAATTTTGTTTTCTCTTCTTTTTTGTGAGAAAATTAAATTGATTGATGTAAGTGAGTGAGGCATATGCTGGTCTTTCAAAAACTTTGGCCATTAATCGATTTCTTTGAAAACTAAAGAAATACCCGTTTCCTACGCAATTTTGTAGAATCAGAAATCAGAAAATTTTACCGGAGAGTTTCATGCAAATCTATGATGTCTAAGGACGTGTTTGATACTTCTGACTCATGCTTCTTTAAAACTGTCCCATTCTTATAATGTAAGCAAATTAAGTGATTATGAGAAGAAATTAATTACATATTTATTTTAATCAAAAATACTAACGGCTGCTGTCTGATCTTTTTGTTAGAGGCTGAGAAAATGGAATAAACCATGCTAACTCGGTAAAATCTCCTAGTTAAGGAATTTGCGCAATTATATTGACTTCAGATTTATAACGAAAAACAAAGGAAATTAATTAGAAACAAATGAAAGTAAAATAACAAATTCTACAATATTTAAAAACTTAAAAAAACTTTTTCTCGATAGACCAATTAATTGCTAATGGTTAACTTTCTTGAATTTTCTTTTGTGGAGTAAATATTTATGGAGATAAAAAATAAATACATATAATGTTTATTTTTTTTTTCAAAACTTATGACTTATAACAACACTATTTCTTCATATGCTATTTTTCTCTATGACAAAAGCTTCCAAGAAATTATTGGTTTATCATAAAAGCAAATAACTTGAAATATTTACCGTTATTTAAAAGTTTATGTTAAAAGTTCCTGTTAAATTTTGGGCAATTTGAACTCAAACTCAATATAATAAAAAAAAAATTAATTTTTTCCATGCATTTTAACTTGTTATGGCTAACATGTAGATGACTAAAATTTGCTTTCACTTAAACCGTTTTTCGGCAAATTTTAATGAAACACGTTTTACCTTGTTTTTTGCGTAACATAAAGCAATATTGTACCCACATATATTTCTTATTTTCATTTTATACACAAGAAATCTAAGCAACTGCTCTATAAAAATTTATAGTGTAATAAAACAGAGCAACAATGCCACAGTAACAATTTTCAATGTCATTTGCTGATCTGTGAAATCTGCAGGGACAACCCAACTTCTTAGCTTGTGCTTATCGTCCTGAATGTTTGAGTTTCTTTGCAATTTTTTTTCTGTTTTTATTCAATGTTTATCCTTGAAATGCCAAGCTGTCATTGTATGCTGTGCAAGCAGCTAAGGAACAGCTTTGCTACTTTCGGTATAAAACAACACCACGTGAGTATGTTTAGCATTTATTTTTTCGATTGGATTCGATTTTGTCTTGCTTTCAGTTTTTTTGTTCTGCTTAAGTTACTCAAAATAATATATTACAGTAAAATTAGACTCTGAAAAAAATTTCGTCAATTAGCGATGATGTGCCATTCCACATATGAATACTAACAATTTAAAATCATATGCGAACCTTTATGATTCTTCATGAAGCGAGAAAAGGTTGATAAATAAAACTTAGGAATGTTTTTTCTTCGAAAAAGCTGATAGCTTTAGAAGTATACTCAAGGTTATGTCTAGTATTAAGTTAAGCTACTCGTATATACACATACATATGTATATGCGGGCAACAGGAAAAAGTGAAATGTTTGAAATGTTTACGGGCCCTTGTCTCAATCGCTTCTACAACATCTTACGTAAACTTCAGTTAAATTTCGGAAAATTCTATTAAGTAAGAATTAGAGGCTGCGACTTTCATTTTAAGCATTTTCAAAAATACTTATTGTCTTTCGACCATACCTTCTACATTGAGTCGCTTAACAAGATCAAGCTACTAATTTGGCGAATAAACATATGTAAGTTTTTTTTTGTTTTGTTCACTATTTTTCATGGAAAAAAGTCAAAAAACAACCTAAAAACAATCATTTTAGAAATATTTTTTTTTCCTTTTTTTATGTCCGGAATTTCGATATGAAGGCAGATATATTCTTAAAATTGATTGAAGGATATCATACAAAAAAACAATGTTTAGACTAATTTATTTAAAGTAAATTATTTTATTTTATATAAAATTTAAACTTTTTTCAACAAATAGGATTCAATGTCATTTTGTCCTATCCCCCATGGTATTTGAGATATTTCATCACAATTGCACAAAATGTGCAAAAAAAAACTTTTTGAAACTTTCACTCATAAAAACTTCAAAGGAGTTGCATTTCAAGTAGACATTGTTCATTATATTTTACCTGTGCAACTTCATAAATTCTGTCATACGTCTGTGATGCACGAATGCTGCGAAAATTTTTCGCACTTCATTTATAAAACTTTACTTAGTTTGAACTTTGTTTTTAGTTTTGCGATGCTTCCATAAAACGTTTCACTAATACTTTTTGGTTTTTTTTTTTAATTTTCTTTTGAAATTTACACTCTCAGTATACAGAAATCATGTACTCTACAGAACAAGAGTTCTGAATTCAAAAGGACACTGACCACTATGTACTATGAAAATAATTTCTAATTAGTTGAATAAAAAAGTACCTTTCATTATTTTATCATTACTCAACTTCGGAGAAATTTAATTTCAGTTTATGTTAATAAAAGAACTTGAAATATGTAATATTATTATTTTTAAATCACTAGAGAATATTGCGGTAAATTGCCTCTAAGCGAACTTTTGTCTAACTGGGTTAATTGCTTGCCACTTTGAAAATAATAACTTTTATTGCAGCTGCCGGTACAACAGCGAAAAGTAATGATGTAAGTTAAATATGTAACTTCATACAATTATGTTATAGAAAATATTTTTTGCGTGTAGATCTAAGCTGCATACAGAGAGAAAAAAAAGTCAATAAAAAATTAAAAAACATTCAGTCTCTCAACTTTTTATATTGAAACGAAAATACAGATTGGAGCATCGGAACTGTCTTAGAATCATGCTAATATCATATATAATTCTTTTAAAACTTTCGTCCTTAATTCGCTATCCTTTTTAAGAATGGTATAAATTAATTATTTCTCGTTTTGGGATTTCAAAAGTTTTGCGTTGGGAATATGTTAATAATGTGAAATCATCAAGATTTTTGTTTCAATATTTAAAGTTTTAAGTCGAAATGGTTTTAATTTTTTTTTTTTTTCAAGACATGAGTTAAAAATTTTAATTAAAATTGACTAACATAAAATGAAAGTAACATTTCAAAAATATTATGTTAACAGTTAACTGGAGCAGCTTTTGATTTCACTAGTTTCAATTTGGAAATTGATTTCATCAATAAGGTTTACGAAAACAATATATTGTAGATATACCTATATGTATGCCATAGAATTGTAGATATTGAAGAAGAGAATAAGCAGAATACACTTTTATAGCGTCATTTTTTCTACAATTTGTCATATGAAAACATATATTTTTGATATAAAAATAAAACATAAGGCTACCGTTAAGCTTTAAATAACAAAAAAACAATTTATAAATAATAATAAACGAGCAATTAACAAGATAATTATGAAACAAGTTAATTGCCTAGTGAATAATATGTACAATATAAGATATATTATCAAGAACTGTTTTGGACTTTAACAAATTTTGCTAACCAAAAAATAGAGTAAAAGCGATTTGGCAGAAGAAATGGCAAAAAGAATCCAAGCAAAATGTAACGGTTTCTATGGAAATTAAAGCGCATTTACAGAAATTTCGAAAAAGTAATTATGAAATATTAATCTAACTGTATTTTTTAACATTTTGGCTAATATATTATTTTGGATACGGACAATATCTATCGAAAACAAAAATTTCGTTAATTTGTCTAGTGAATTTTTTCCGTGTTTAGACATTTGCGGTATTAACATGTTCATACGTAAATTTAAGCTTAATTACCATCAGTTTAAACTGTGAAAATAAATTGAAACAATTATTATTGCCAAAATTTTGTGCCTGCAAATTAATTGCATACATTACGGTTGTTTTGTGGTGTGTAGAGTTATGGAAACTCTTCTTATTGGAAACTATTAAATATCACGAAGACATTTATTATAATAAAACTCACACAAAGTGGAATTTGATTGAAAATTGAGCGGTGAAATACTTTAAGCGCTATAAAAGAGAATAAGCGAAATGAAAATATACTAATTTAACTGTCATTAATAATAACAAGTTATTGTGATGAAATAACTTTCCTTCCAACTATTTTATAAAAAAATTTGGTAACGATTTCCGATAGTGGCTCTGTCGCATAACACAATTCAAGGGATGCTTAAACAATTCAAAACCCTTCGTAAAGCATTCGCTTCAAAAATTTATATTTTACGTTTGTCGGCATCTCTTTGACAAATTGCCAAAATGCAGCAATTTCGCAGAGTTTCGCAAAGACAAAACCAAAATAGCAACTTTTTTTCATACAAAATGCCTAAAACGCTGCTATTTAAATAAATTAATGGAACTTATGGCAATAATGCTATAACTTTAGGTCAGAAATAGAAATATTATTTTACAAGGTTTTGTTGAATTTAATCGTGTGCACAAATATTACAGCTTTACTTTATAACACACACAGAAGCCGGTTTTTGAGATAAATATCAAGCAATGATAGAAAATTTCAAAAGAAGATAACTAGATAATACAACTCAATATGAATTTGCGCACTTTTCAACAGCAGAGCACAGTTGAAAAGAGAAGTAGAAAAAAATTTACGACTATTCTGGGGAAAGTTCAATGCCAGGTATCGATTACCATACACGAATGCCGTTCCATAATGAAACACCTCCACTTATTTCCTTCAATTTATTTTAATTGAAACTAATTTGCCGTAAAGAACAATGCTATATCTGTAGTATATCCTGTGTGAAAGGAAACAAAACCAAAAATTAATGCAATCATCAAGGATAATGAGTGGCAAGCGATAAGAGTGACAATTGAAACGACTGAAATTTGAGAAAACGTAGGCGTTAGTATAATGGTAGGTCAGGTGATGAACATGGCAACAAAGAAAAACGATTACGAGGATATTTATTAAATTACGTAAATATGCATGAGGATATAAGAAAAGAAAAAACTGCGCTTAGATAAAGCAGAATAAATGAATTTCATTAAAAGCTTTGCGTGTACATATCTGCTCCACATTATGAAAACAATATAAAATATTTTTCGCTCTATATTTATTCTCATTACAAAGATATATTCGTGTGATGTATTTAGCGCAGCATATATTTTTCTTTTATTCTCCTGAAATAAGTTATTCGCTTTCAGGCATTTATGGCATGTGATTTAGCACATATTTTTCAAGACTTGATTGAATTCTCTAGGAAGTTTTGAGGTAGCAGCCTTTGGACATACGTGAGACACTTTTTGAAAGAACATTAACGTTGCCTTGCAAGTGCTGAAAATTGTTTTTCTGTATTGTTGGGCAAATGTGTGTCAGTTTCCTGCACGCGTTGTTATTGATATCAAATTTCAATTTAATGTGAAAACTCGAAGCAATTTTCGCATTTTTCCAGAAACACCGCTTTAGGTCACGTGTCTGTATTGGAAGTGTTTTTATTATTTATGGATTAAAAAACAAAATTAATTATTGAAAGAAAATTTGTAATCAATTAAATTTTAAATTCATAAAATTAATTAGGTCTCACGAAAACGGAATAACTGTTATTTCGTGTGATAATCCTTAAATTATATCCTGATTTAAATCCTTCAGAATAATTTGAGTTATTATCCAAGAATGTTTGAAAATAATGGGACTTTTTTGTACACCACCATTGGATATTTAAAAGAAATAAAAGTACTATATTTTACTAGAGCAGTCTCCTACAATTCCATTTATCTTTTTAGCTTTTAGCTTACCATCAAAAAGTGCCTCTCTTACTAAGAGAGATTTGAAGAGAAGCAACGCTTAACCAATATTATTGGAAAATTAGAAAACTTATACGAAAAGTGGACCAAAGCTATTTTCTCCACCGCAGGCTAATTGCATTGCAATAAATTAAGTTTGATAACATGCTCTGTTCAGAAATTTCACCGATCTTCTACACAAAAATTTAACAAAGCTTGTAGCATACGCTGAATAACATCGTCAAACCCAGTTTTTAATTTTCTTGGAAATATCTTTTAAGTCAATGGCATAGAACAAGTGCCTCAGTGGACGTAGAAGCTTCAGTGCTAAGCCCCAATGAACAATTTACAGCCAATATAAAATTAAATTTGTTGTGAAATCGTTTATTTGAAGTCAAATAAGCAATTCACAAAACACGTTCAATTAAAAGCGCTTGCAGCAGCCGTCATGGACAGCTGTGGAACTCCTAAAGGTGATTAACACTAACATTAAGACACAAATTTTTTGATCAGTGTACTTTTATTTCTACACTCATGATTTTCTCATCTAATTCTTGGACTTGGCTCATGGCTTATTGTTGAATTTATTTTGATATCGTGTTTAAATTTATGGAGAGGTTTTTTCCGTTGCTATAATTGTTATTTACTTTTGTTTGCACTCGCTTTCTTAATTTTACTCAACTATGGTTTTTCTGATCTACCTTGGGTTTGCCCATCCGCATTTAGAAAACTATCCACTTTTTACGGAACACTGCAGAGAACATTTAAAAGTTTATATAAAAAAAAAACAAAAGGAAAAGTGTTTAAGCTTTTATTCTTTTTCCATAGCTTAAATAACTGAACAGAGGCGAAATATCTAAAAAATTTCTGTAAACCTTTTATTTTCGCAAGAATATGTGATTTGATTAACTTTTTAATAAAAAAATGAAAAACTGACATTATCACAATGATATTACTACTACCATGCATAAGAGCATGAACAGTATTATCAACAGCATTTCAATATGAAGTCAAAAGATAACAATTGGCACTATTTTTTGCTAAAGTTGGCACTTGAAATAAAAAACCAAAGCCAATGCAAATTTTTTTCATAAACTAAATATAAAACATTTTCATGCTAAAGCTCATCTACTGAGCAATTCATCAACTAAATGAATAATATGCTCAAATAGCAGCACAAAAAAAAATTCGTGATAACAAGATAAAGATTCTGTACAAGCAAAAACAATTGGCCAAGTAATGCAGAAAAAATGGAAGCGTAAGAGATATAATTTAACTTGATTTTGTCATTTATTTCTTTTCTGCGCTCTTTTTGAAGTTCATGTTTTTTTAATGTAACCATCATCTATTTTGCGCGCAATCTTAAAGTACCTCAATTTGAAATAAAACAAAAATTTGAATCTCATTTGAATAAAAAAGAATTTTGCTTGTCGCGTTCAAATTCTTCTCTGTATTTTTGTATATGGCTATGTAGTCAATTTGTTGGCCCAGTTGGAAACACTTTACAGCTTTCAAATCTATCAAAGTTAAAATGTGAAAATAGTAGTTAAGCCGATTTTGCTTTATATAAAGAAAATAAAATTTTAGAACTAAAATCAAGCCTATTTAAGTTCATAAATTATTTTTGGCGCATATACAGTTATACTGTCGAAATAATCAAAGGAAACTTAACAATTACTTCTATACATAATATATATTTTTAAAGTCTGTCGCTTTTAAACTTTCACACACAATGGACAATTAGCAATAACTTTGAAAGTAATAATTATATTGAAAATTTAAATTCAAATATTTAATGGAAAAAATTAGATACTGTTATCGAATCTGTTTATATCTATAAAAAATTAAAATTATGCGTCAGTATGGGACAACTTTAAATTTACGAATAATTATCATTGCTTACACTTAAAGCCAGAATACCTCAGAATCCTGATAGGATAGAAAATAATGGAAAATTAATTCATATTTAGCTCATTGGATTCACCTCTTTCTATGCGCTTACCATTTTTTTATGAAAATGTTAAAATCGGTAGCTCAAGATGTTGTCCGATTAGAATGAAGTTACTGATGAATTGAATTTTATTATGAATTTTAAGATAACTTTTCGCTATACGATCGTTTTTAGCTTCAAAAATAAAATTTTTCGCTTCTCTCTAACACGTATAGTATGTTCCGTTGTGTGAATTTGCTTCTGTTATATTTCATTCAGATTTTTATGTTGGTTTTTCCCTTTATTCATTCATTTATCGCTTTTCCACCGCATCAAATTGAAATTCGTTATTTGTACTTCAATTGATTGTGACATCCATTGAATTTGAATTCACAAAAATTTAAATTGTTTTGAATACTACGAGAATGAGGATATTCCAACAACAATTGTGACAACAAGAGACCAAATAACAACTGCCAACTAGAAAATGAACTAAAAAACGTAGAAAACATGAAGAAATAGCAAAACGCAATATCGACTTCACGTGGAGAGCTTCAGAAAATCGCAATCGCATTTGTGATTGACAATGGGGAATTGCTTGGTTTTTGTCAGAATATTATGAATGATAGAAACGCTTTACATAGCTTGTTCACAGTGTTTAGTAAAAATTTAGTCTTTTTGAATTTTCTGTGATTTGAGAGATTAACGAAATCAATATTTATACATTAACATGTTCACACACATTTCAGAAGGCTCTTTAACATTTTACAGATTATATACTAAAGACTTATTCAATTATCCACAATTGAGTTCATATCATAAATTTCAAGTTTCTAGTTTTTGTAATATTTGCACCAAAATATTTAAAGATATATATATGTATTTCTACTTTATTATTTGCAAGCAGATAAGTGCTATATGTGGTCACTTTGAGCACAGTTCTTAATAACATATTTTCAGGTGTAGAAAACTAAATACAGCTCTGATTACGAGCAGTAATGGCACTGAAAAAGCCTTTTCTTTATTATTTCATTGGTATTTTGTTTTTCATGCTACAACAATTTGTGAATAACCCGAGATTGTGTGAGTTGGCAGAAAGAAGCTGAAATTTAAGAAAGTTCGCGATGTTAACTTTTTATAAAATTTGCATTTTAAATTAACCTTGAAACCTTAAAAATTGACATGAATTTGCCATATAATCATTAAGGCATTCAACTATGGCAAGCCACATAAAAGTCAGCGCTTCCACTGAGAAAAAACGTAAAATTATTTTTAGTTACAGTTTTGCCTTGGTAAGCTTTACATTACCTGATAAATGAACTGCAATTGCATTAAAACATGCAGAACTTGAAATATGTCACAAAACATTGAAACGACAGGGGGAAATGAAACAAACAGGGAACACAACAGCAACAGGAAAACCTGAACCTGCCTACTGACATGGCCATAGCCAATGTATTCTTTTAAATATCATTAATATTTGTTTTCTCCACATTCTTCTCTTTTTATTCGATTTTGCCATAGTTTCCATTTTATTCTTTTGATTATTAACCTATACCCTCGTATGATGTGTTGTTTGATTTGTAAATGATGTTGACATAATACGCGCCTTGTGTAAATGTGTTCTAAGGATGCTCAGGTGACACTTTTTCGGAGATTTCAGAAATAAATATTTTCAAAATTACGTTTTAAATTTTGTATTATTTTTTTAACATGTAAAATCAACCTAAATATTTTTTTTCTTTTTTTCACAATAACTGCTTATATGAGCTCTTGAAATATTTAATTTTATAAAGGACAAAACTTAAAATGTCAGGGCTACTAATTTTGGTAATAAATTAAGCTAAACGAAGGTGACATATTAGGAAAATAAAACCTGATTGTGAGTAAAGAATGTAGTGCACATAAAAAATTTTTCAAGGGTGTTTTGTATTTGACGATCGAACATCAAAAATCAGATTTATGATGAAGAATTGAATTTGACAGGGAGAATTGAACGAAATTGTTGGTACATAACTTCTCAAAATAAGTGGGGTCCCTCGGCACACCCTAATGCCCACATCTATATATTCCAGCCATTTGGTACATGAATGTTCTGGTTTGCCTTAATGTTACAAAAACCAATTGATATTTTTCATATGTAAAGAAAATGTCATTAAAATCCTATTGCAAAGAGTGCAAAATCAAATGAACAAACAAAAATTGACTTGTTAACGAGAATGCTGTTAAGTCTATGAAAACACAAAGAAAACAAAACAGAGAAAACAAGACAGTAAAATTCAATAAAAAGAAAATAAATTTTATTGCTTCCTTGCCTGATGCACATTACAGGAAAACAGCCCCTTTGCGATTTACTTTTGTTATGGTGCGTTATCAAAAAAGGAGTTGAAATCTGTTCATAATAATACATATATGTACATATGTATGTGTGATAATAAAAATTTATTTAAAAAAATTGTGTGAGTTCGAAAAAAAAACACACTGGTAAAAATCTTGGTTGTATTTGGAAAAATGAAAACCAGCTAAAAAGAGTACAATTTTACACAACTTCCTTTATGCATACAAAAGTCATCATCAAAGGAACATTAGTGACACGTGATAGTTTCTGATATATAGCCATATGAATAATCGGATACAGCTCTTTTATGTTAAGGAAACATTTTTCTTTAAAAAACTATGTACATACTATATGCCCGGAGAAATAATTCAAGTGCGATTTTTACTGAAAATTTAAAGTTCAAGGCAAAAACGTGATAGGTGAAAGGTGATTTTTTTTTGCCCAAAACTTTATTTATCGCTAACGCAAAAACTAAACTTTCAGAATATTTTTCGGTTTTATGTTGTTATGACCAAGAGCACACGATCTTGGCGGGCAATTCAGATCATTTAATTGCTTGCTCAGAATATCGATATAGCGTTTAAAATGCGTTTAAAAATGTGTTTTTAATTTAAAAAATGTAAAACCAAAGACAGTATGTTGGAAAATCTTCTCATGAATGTCTTATGTCTGCTTGTACAACGCAATAAAATTCTCGTGGCTTATTTTGTCAAAATGTTGTTTAACATAAATTCCAAATCATAAGGGAGAGAACGCGGCATTTTCAAATAAAACAAATTTAGTCAGAACCAATTCTGCCGAATTAATTGTTGTCTTATTTTTTTAAAGTTATGCTTAATTCACAAACAAATTTTTAATGTTAAGCTACAAAAAAAAATGAATAGAACTCAGAGATTTTAAGTAAAGATGTCGTTTTTAATTCTTTGTGGTTTTAATTTTTTATTGATAATAATTGAACATTATTGTGATATATGCATCGATTTTATTCTAGTGCTAAAACGCTTTAAAATACATGTAGATAGTTATTGCTGCCACCAATTGTTGCACTTTATTCTTAAGCGTAAGTATGCATAACTTTCTGAAAATTTTGGTAGCATTACTTACCTATGACGTTTTTTACCTTTCAGCGTCAATGACTTATGTGGTTGCTTTTGTACTTATAAACGCATTAGCTTGATGCACAACAATCCAAGCTGTAGGGTTTTTTAAAAAAAAATGTACACTACCAAAGTACTTGTGATTGATGATGCCCAGCGCTGGCTACTGCACAAGGTATTTGTGCAATGTGTTAGTAGTTGTGAATCAAATGAAGTGATTTCAGAAGCTTTTCTTCAAAGAAATTGTTTTAAATTCAATGCATACCATGAAAACTATTCAAAGTGCTGTGATTCAATAATTTAATTTTGCTTCATTTTTATTCTCAGCTTAAGTTCGGGCACAATAGCAAAGAATCGTGTACGCAACTAAGCCAAATTTTAAAACTAACGAATGCTTACAACAATTGCCAACTTTTTCATTGCATCAAATTTCCTTTATTTGCATGTCGTTAGAAAATCTATTTCTGCAGCAAAACTATAACTAGGGGGAAAATCAGAACTCAAAGAATGCCCTTAATTCAATTATAAAAAATGCTACAAAGTTTTCCCGTTTTTCTTTCCCTTTACAAAAAAAAACAAAATTGTGTCATGACAACTGCACACACAAACACACAGAAACAAGAGTACTTGCAATAATCCAATTGCCAACTTACACATTCTACAAGTAGACACATTTACGATTGTAAAGTTTTATTTTATTTTCATTGGTATAGTAATGACAACAACAACTATATCTGCAGTGGTGTTGAAAAGGGTGATGTGAAAACTGAAGTACCTACAAAATAAAATACATTTTTTTTATGAAAAGTAAAAATTTTGAAAGACATTTTTATTGCAAATATTATAAATTGTATGTTAAATGACAGTTTAAATAGAAAAAATATTCCTTATTTCTCATTTAAAGTCAAAGCCTACTAAGATATTAACCAACGTGTATAGTTATTACGTACAGAAAAAACTTGCAAATCTTCAACTTTTTGTACAAAAGCCCAATATTTGAGGCATACATTATTCTCCTGCTAAGCTGATATTGGCAGTCCAAGGCAATAAAAAAGTAGGTACTAATAAATAAAGAAATTTAACTTTACAAAAAAAAAAAAAAAAAAAAAACCTAACAAATAGTCAAAAGAAATTTCTGCAACAACAACTATAAAAATTACAACAATCACACACACAAATATATATACATAAATGCATACACTGCTTCGCATATAAAACTTTATTTGAGGAAATGGTATGTGAATTGCACTCACACAGCAGGACACTTTTTTTATGTTTGTCGTGGATAGAGAAACTATGAAAGAAGTTTGTGTAATATTTTGACAGAACTTGGTGCGTTGGTTTTTTATGGGAAATACTTAAATTTCGAGAAATTTAAATTTTAAAAATTGAATAGCAAGGTTTCTTAAGAAACTTGAAAGTTATTACATTAAGATGTAGCACTTAGAAACTGGCTGTTAATAGTTTATTTTGAAATAAAGATGGGCAGATAAGCTGAAGGCTTGGTACTAATTTAAATAATTTTTTTTTGCTAACTCTTTGTCAAAACGACAACCCTGCTTCTAGATTTTTTTTTCGTTAAATCTAAATTGACTTTCATTTATAAATCACGTCAAAGACAATAAAAATTACCAAGCCAACCGTTTTGAAATTCACAAAAATTTTTCCTAGGGTTTTTCTTCGATCTGTTTTTAGCAACATGCCAAAAGTTCATAGCTCCGTCATGTCAAACCAGTTGCCAAGTACAGGGATTCATTTCAAAGGCAGTTATTTGCTCTTTTAAAAAGATGGAGCTTTTTCAGAGTCTATTAAGCAAAATAAAAGGGAAAATTTTGAGTTTTTATTTATATCATTTTAGTAACTTTCCCGAAATATAACATTTGTCTTACATAATCTACTCATACCCACACCATGAGGACTACTAAAAAGTTACTTTTGTTTTCTTGCGCAAATTTGGGCTAGGCAGAAAGCTTTTTACAATTTTTGGATGCTTGTTACTAAAGTTTTTTTTTTTCAGGCATTTATTTGTACCTAGCGAATAGTTCAAAAACAAAGGTGTTAAGAACTTTTGTAATTATGTCAATCAGAGACACCTCTGGTCCCTCGCTCTGACCTTCTTCCCTTTGACGTGGGCAATATAATAATATAAATCGTTTGGAATTTAATTTGCGCAAAGGATTAATTTTAAGACAAAAGTAAACAAAAATACGCATTCATCTAAACTGTTTTACTGTTAAAGAAAAGTAAAACAAAATCGTATTGTTACTATAAAAACAAACACTTCGACTGAATTCTAATTTGTCTTTCCTTTGAGAATATTTACGTAATTTTTCAGAAAATATAATTGATTTATCCTTTAAACAAAAAACCATTTCCAATTATTGTAAATGACATACAAACACGTGCTAAAACTGACACACACAATTTGTAAGTACAAACATACACATGATTTCTCAAAGACAAACACACACAGTTACACAGGGCATCACATTTTCAATCTTTCACATCAAATGAGGTCAAATATTCTCTTGAAGCACAAAAATTGCAATAATCTTTCTTTTTATCGATGTGTAATAAATTTAAGAGTTTTTCATGAGAAATTTTTATTCCTTTTACCCAGAGTATTTGCACAATCACAACAAATACACACATACCTGAAGGTGCCTGAATTGAGATATTTAATTTTATCTTTTACTTTGTATCTATGGTAGCAAAAAGTAGAATCATAAGAAGTAACAGTTTTGTGGAAAAAACGCTTTCATAGAGCAGAGGATATCAAGAGATGGAGAAATATTTGTCGGCAATTTGTTACTGACCAAGGCATGCAATAAAAATGGTTTCACATAAACGTAAGCTGTGATTAGTTTCATTTGTGTGTGTCCGTTTACATCTTTGCTTTCAACGCCCTCTTTGCCATATGCTTTTCTTGGCAGAAAATTTATATTTAATTTGTGCTCATTTTTAATTAAGTTTTTGTGTTTATTTTAGCATACCAGCGTAGCTATGATTTTTAAAGAAATTGTTAATTTAATTACTTTTAGAACTTAAGGAGCAAAATATATATTTTTAGGCCATATTGTTTAATATTTTCGCATTCTTATGAAATGAACACAAAGTGTGTTATATTAATCTTTGGAAGAATGCAGGTAAGCACATACCTGTTACTTGAAAATTATGAGATATTTATGTCATAATTTTTAAAAATTTAAGTGAACTGAAGCATCAAATTTTGTTTAAGAAGAGAACTCTGTTCCAATTATGACAAAAGGTATTATTACATTACCTTTTGAATCATATAGACGATGCTTTTTTAAAATATTAATATATAAGTTTTTGTGTCATTAAAGCCGCTATGATTAAATTCTTATCAGATAACTTTCATAAAGAAAAAAAATAAAATTTTATGCTTGTGACGAAATTTGGGCTAAAGGCTACAGCAGCAGACAAAAGCACAGCCAAAATTAATTCATTGCCTGGAGTTGGGCTGCAAAATAAGCAAACAAATAAAATATTAAAGGTTACCATCGTAATGATGTGCAGCGAGAAATGCAAAAAAGAGTTCCTGGTTGAGCACAGAGGTCGTTATTTCTTAAGCGCTTAAAAAATATCTAAAAAACTTTAAGCGCAGGATGGAAAAAAAATGTAAGCAAAATTTAAAATAATTAACAACTGCTCTAGTGTTTGCTTTATATATTTCCTTTTTAGATATGTATGTATATCGTCCCAGAAATAGAAAATGTGTTTTTATATACTATAGAAAAATCTTCAAAAAGAGTATTGATGAATAAAAATCTACAAAAATAAATAGTCGCTCTTGGTGACCTAAGTCGCCACCCGCTGACGCGTTGACTACCGTAGGGAAAATTAGAACTGAACTGATTTACCGTAGTTGGTGGTTTTTAGCTATTAGGAGTTTATCATAAAACAACTTGGATATCCAGAATAAATTATTATCTGAAAATATAATTTTAAGGCGAATTTTTTCTCACATCTTTAGAGAGTTTGCGTGAAGTGAAATTTTCCACAGCCTTATTTGGTGCAATTTCGGCAACAAATAATGACTTACAGTTCGGTGTAGTGAAAATCCTTTTTTTTTTCAGAATTTCTTACACCCTGTAGTTGCTCAATAAATATTAAAAATGATATTAAATGTGTGCTGAAGGTACTATGAATGTATTAAAAAACAGTCTGTTTGTGTTTTCCAATGTGCGAATGTACTGAAGATGCACCAATAAGGTACGAGAACAGTTTTTTTAAGCTAAAACTGTACTACTGAGCGCGTCACCTCCCATTCAAATAAAGTTTTGAAGGACATTCTAAGATAACTTAAGTTAGAGCATCTACCTATTTCAACCTTTTGTTTTATCAATTTACCTTTTTTTAATTTTAGTCATGTGTTCATTCTTTTTTGGCCTAGCGGCAGCAAATTGCTTTATTATAACCCGTGTTGACATATGACATTTTTAAAAACAAATCGCCTTCTTAGTAGCCTTAAGTGCTGCTGCTATGGAACCCCATAAGCTTGATGATTTAGTTGTCAATGTTTTTGTCAAATAACCTTAATTATGTAAATTTAAAATGTATCGTCTTACATTAAACCAGAAAAAAAGTCAATTTCAATGTTCCTCCATATGTATAGAAAGGTTTGCAAAATCACACATGCTGGCTGACAAGAAAAGAAGAAAAAAATTCAAACCGACAGCCGTTGTCATTCAAAACGACTCAAGAATAGCACACATGTGAGTTTAAGAATTCTTTATTTAAACGTTTTTTTCTCGGAATGAAACTTTTTACAAATCAAATAAACCGTATTGCAATTAAAACCAAACTTTTCAAATATCACGTCATTTAAAGAAATGTCCTTTGATGAATTAAACACAACTTCCAAAAAGTATTACAAAAGAAAATCCACTATTCGTAAAACCATTTCAGACTTTATGAAAAGTTTGCATTTACATAAGTTATTTAATAAGAATAATAGAGGTAAGCTACTATAGCTGATAGGCTGTTTAGCTTGATCGAAATTTAAATTTTCAGGTCTAATTTTCAAGGATTTTCTGTTAGAAATGATGCAGCTTTTTTGGATCGAGGTTTTACATTAACGAAAAATAGGCAGTGAGTTCGTACATAATTAGCAATCATTTAACCTCTAGTACGAACTTTCAGTCAATTACATTTCGTACTAAGCTAGGAAATGAATTCTGACGCAGGCATCGTCAATGAGTCAATTAAATTGCAATTTATATTCTTATATACTTATTTATATGCTACGACTTGGTCGTTTGCAAATGCAACTATTCTTCACACTATCCCTTGTTTCAAGGTTAAGTTAATGTTTTTTAAAAATAGGAACTAAATAAATAACATTTAATTATTGAAATGTTCATGTACTTTTCTTTTTTGCAAAGGAATCTTTAAATAACTCTTAATCCGTAAGTAATTCGCCATAATTCAGTACAATATATTATTTTCACAAGCAAACCATGGTTGAACATATCAACCATGCCATCATATATTTCGTAAGTATTTTTTTATTTGCATCCCAATGCAATTTTATTTTAACTAAAATAAATATAATTCAATTATGCTCAGTGCTTATAGTTTAAGGATATCCGGCCAAAAATAATTTTATATTTAACGCATGAAAAAATTTCCTGCGGAAAAATTAAAATCTCTACGAATATACGGAAAGGTTTTTTCTATTTTTTTTTTTTTTTTCAAAGCATTAAAACTCGCGTAGTGCTAAAAAAAAGTTCATTTAATTTCCGTGTTTCAGTTTTTACTGAAATGTTTTATGCGAAAAAGTCTCTTTTTATTTCACACTCTTTACCAGCGCCATTTTTTCTAGAGCGCATTGTGTTTCCTTTTTATGTTATGGCATATAAAATATCCTTTTCGCAAAGGCGAACGCTTAAATTCACGGCCTAATGCGTTTTTTGAATACAGCTGAAACAGTTGAAAAGAAAATGTTAGCGCATTTAAATGCAAATGTCTGCTTGTGTGTGTGTCAGAGTGTTTGTGTATGGGATGTTGTTTTTACTTCCGACAAAAAGGAACTGAGTGGATAGTGTTTGATTTTTTTCCATTTCTTAGATTTTTTTTTCGAACTTTGAAGGCTTGTGTTAACATGCAATAATTACATGTTTACACTGAAGGAAGTTACTAAATAGATAGCATTATGTGTTAAAGAAAGCAACTTAATAGTGAAATAAAAGCAAGGGAAAGGGATAGCAAGATAGAAAAAAGTGTTGATTACAATGTGCACCACGGCCTATGCGTGACACTCAGTTAGTGCTTGTAATTATTGTACTTTCAACGATATTAAAGTTTTGACAGCTATAAGCTTTAAAAAAGTCTCAAGTAATTTTTTACAACAAATTCGAATGATGTCCATAGAAAGAATAAAAATCTACTTCCATTTTGATCCTTTTTAAAATTTGCTGTCTCTATTTTAATGCGTTAAAAAGTTGAACCAAATTTCTCTTTCTAAAAAATTACTGTCGCATTCTTTAAGGCACTTCAACTTCTTTATTCAGCTTTGGTATTTTTTTTTTTTTCTCAACACTACACTCTTCCTGTGCTAATGCATTTTTAGTGTTGCGTTTACGTTAGTGTTCACACCAATAAAATCAGTAGCAGAAAAAATTTGCGCATAAAATATTTAAACAACCAAAAAAGGAGAAAAGAAAAAAAATGCCTCATTTTAGGGAACTTTCATATATTTGCCACATGCTGCACAAAAAATGCAGCAGTAAAAAGCGTATGGTTACATCATAAAAAACGCACGAAGAAAAAATCCCAATTAATTAGCTACACTTTTACTAAGCGGTTTTTTTATGCAAAAAACTAACCATGGGAGAGTTTGCTTTTCAAGTAGTTTTCTTCTCTTTGAAAAAAGTACTATAATAAGTTTTTTGGCAAACGAAAATGCATTGAAATAGCACACATAAGCTACATACATAAGTGGCAAAAATTTAGCAAATCTGGTTGTTAAAAAAAGCAAAACAAGAACAATTTCAAATTTCCATTAAGAAAATTTGTCCAGAAGTATACAGAACATGAAATAATAATACATAAGTTTTTTTCAATGAAATTTATAAAAATTGAACATGGTAATACATTTTTATAGTTTTGGGTACATGATATTAAAAACTAAGTGCAGTGCATTCTCAAAAACCCGAACGCTTCAAACCGATGTGAGGTATCTTTTCCGTATATCTATTCCGACTTAATACAAAACAGTTGTTTTGCTTTCGTAAATATTAAATGACTTGTGTATAGCTTACTTAGCTCTTTTAAATAAGAATAAAAAAAAGCAGCATGAAGAATATCCAAAAATTTCAAGAATGTTGTTAAATATCAAACAACATTGAATAAGTTAAACAAAAGTATCTAATGGCATCGTATCTGATTGAAAAGCAAATTTTAAATATTCGATAGTGTTTCGACCATCGAATAGCACTGAAAAAGTAAAAAAAAAAGGTGGAGGCTATCTGCACTCAGAAGCGAAATAGGCGTATCTCAAAAAAACTCGTTTCGAGATAATTGATGTTTTGTTTATGTCAATTTGGTGAAATACATGTAAAATTGAGAAATAGGTGATTTTCTTAGGCAATTTTTTATAGGTTTGAACTAAGATACCGGCATTCGACGCAGTTCATTAGATGCGTAATTTTTGAAGCTATCCGATGCCATAAAAATCTCGAATATCAATTTTTTTGTGATACGCCTATTTCGCTTCTGACGGCAATATAGTCGATTTTAAAGAAATTGCAAAAATAATTAATTTTACCCATAGCGCCTCTTTTGAACAAGCAAGTATTCCCTTTTGATTGTTTACTCCATAATTGTCAAAGCAGTTTAGCTGACAAGTATCACATCGGTAATTGTCTAGAAGTGCGGACAACGCTAAAATGGGGGTAAAAAAAAAAAGTAAAATGCTCAAATGACGTGCTTTTTTATAAAACTTATAATTCCGTCGGCGGAAAGTGAAAATTATGCACCGTTTTTTTTTTATAAACAATTAAAGATGCTCTACAGCAAGTATTCTACAGCAAGTATTCCCAAAATTATGTCATTTCGAACAAACCTGCCAGTCGCAGTCGCAGCGCAGTCGCAGATACGCGCCATTTTGGGAATACTTGCTGTAGAATACTTGCTGTAGAGCATCTGTAATTGTTTATAAAAAAAAAACGGTGCATAATTTTCACTTTCCGCCGACGGAATTATAAGTTTTATAAAAAAGCACGTCATTTGAGCATTTTACTTTTTTTTTTACCCCCATTTTAGCGTTGTTCGCACTTCTAGACAATTACCATCACATCTAGATTTGAACATTTGGAATTAAAAATTTTGCTAAACTTACCTTGCGGTAGATTTCTTGTCGTTACTACATATAAACGCCCTGGCCTGTGCAAAACACTTTGAAGCAACGACAGCGGACGTTGCCGTCTACCAACAACTGCAATACACTTACACTACCACTTGCTCTTTTCATGGACTTTAACGACGGCCTTCGTATTTCATCATTGAACATGTTTTAATACATAAAACAAAAACTTATTAAATTTTGAATAAATGATATTTAGATTTTAACACTGGTTGCTTTTTTGAGCAGTTAAAAAGGCATTTTATGAAATTGTACATATTCCATTTTGAATATAAAACACTACACTTGCAGCGACAATGTCAGCTCTGCCTTCATTTGAACTTGCATTTCCATGCATTTTCACTGAAAACTTTTTATAGCACACGCAGCCACACATTTTACATTTCTTATGCACCTAGGTATTTTAATAAAAATAATAAAGAATACGAACAACTTAATTTTAACCCGCACTTTGAAATAAAATAAAAATTAACTGATGAAATGATGAGCGTTGCCACTCACTCAATTGAGCAATGACATTAGTGGTTTTTTCTGACAATAAACCACGGGAACTTATCCAAAATAAGGAAATTTATTTGATACGGTTTTAAATTTTTTATTGAAAATATGTTTTTATTTGCTTTAAATTTGGTATAATTAAAGTGGATTCTCATTGCTTGCTGGAAGGTGACCACTTGTTACACCCTGCACAAAAGGTTTATTCAGTCTTACATTTCGTTTGTTACATATCATAGGGAGCGTGGAAGGTAAAAAAAAGTTTATGTTTTCTTATTATTATCAACCAAATTTCACACAAATATCACCAAGTACTCAGAAAAGCTGTAGTCAAGAACTTTGTTGGAGAATCTATACATAAATAAGCAATGGGAAAACCGTTCCATCTCATCTGTCATAACACATAAAATCGCTTGATTTTTTTTTGAAACGTGAAAGGAGGCAGTGCTAATTTTTTTTCACTTAAAGTTGACGATTCCACGTCTCTAATGGGAAAGTGCCTTTTCATCGATAAGCTTATGTATCGATTAGGATGAAATTTGGTATGGAGATAAACTGAACCTTGAGAAAGAGTATTAAAAACTGTCCTTTTTTGAATGCGTTGATCGCCCCTAGTGAGAGAAAAACGTTGTCGCTTCACCGATTTGATGATACTTGGAATGGATATTGTCAAAGTATTGAGTAAAAATATTCGATTTTTAATGGGTGATGCCACTCTCCAAAGAGAAAATAGGTTTTAAGTGCTAAAGTAATTTTGCCTATTTAGGCAAAAATGAAAAAATTGGACTTTTCACTCTGTAATACCATGACTATCCATATATTATGGCGCCCAGGCTTTTAAGTAACTGTCCAACTTTTTTGACTCAACTTTTTTGCGTTCAGGTTTTTTGTTATACAAATTTTGGCGTCGAAGTTTTGTTGTTCAACTCATTTGTCATTACATTTGTCAAAGTTAAGTAAGTTAGACATTTCGTTTTAAATAAAAAATTTGGTCTGACTTTACCAAAAAAATTTTCGGAATTACCCAAATATTTCTTCAACTAGAGGCAGTTAAGAAGGGTGAAAAATCCGATATTGAGGCAGTTAAGAAGGGTGAAAAATCTGATATTGAGCGGAACGGTTCACCTTCTCCAAAAATTGTTTGACGTTTTTGGGGTGTTTCGCTACTCTGAATGGAATATTCTTTGTATGCCCGAACTCCTGTTGTAACTTCAATAAACAAAATGGAGTAAGTAAACCATTATTTTGATCTTTAAAATTCAATAAAAATTTTAAAGTACGATTGTTTGTCGAAAAATCGTGCTTTGTCAAAATAAGACATTAAAAAATAAGTGATCCGCACAGCAAGCAATTGGAATTCACTTTGATTATACCAAAGTTAATGCAAATAAAATAGAAGCAATGCATTACTCAATTGAGTAAGTGGCAACGCTCATCATTGTCATCAGTTAGTTTTTATGCTATTTCAAAGTGCGGATTAAAATTAAGTTTTTCGTATTCCTTATTAATAAGTTATTATTGTTATTAAAATATCTAGGTGCATAATAAATGTAAAATGTGTGTCTGCGTGCGTTAGAAAAAGTTTTCAGTGAAAATGCATGGAAATGCAAGTCCAAATGAAAGCAGTGCCGTCAGCAGAGCTGACATTGTCGCTGCAAGTGTAGTGTTTTATATTCAAAATGAAATAAGTGTAATTTCATGAAATGCCTTTTTAATTGCTCAAAGAAGCAACCAGTGTTAAAATCTAAATATCATTTATTCAAAATTTAATAAGTTTTTGTTTTATGTATTAAAAAATGTTCAATGAACATCGTGAAATACGAAGGCCGTCGTTAAAGTCAGTGAAAAGAGCAAGTGGTAGTGTAAGTGTATTGCAGTTGTTGGTAGACGGCAACGTCCGCTGTCCTTTCTTCAAAAGTGTTAAGCAGTGGCTTCAAAGTGTTTTGCACAGGCCAGGGCGTTTATGGTAATGACAAGAATTCTACCGTAGGGTAAGTGTTTTAGTATTGCGTTTATATGCGTAATGTCCTAAACAGAATTCCGGCTTACGACGGAAATACCGCCAGAGTAAAATTTTTGCTGCGAAAATCGTATGGGAGAAGAGAGCGCAACTCTCTTTTCTCTCTACTCTCTCAACGGCGATGGTAAAATTAAAACCAAATCTAATTCTACCGTCTGCCGTTGCGGCATTTACGCCGGAATTCTGTTTAGGCTATAAAGCAGGTATCGGCGCGCTGCTACTCATGAGTAGCAGAGCTAATTTTCTTGTATGCGTGTACAACAAGAGAGAAAGAGAAAGTATTATTGCTTTGCCGACCACTGCTATAAAGACTAATTTTTTTTTTAACTATTTCAGTAGAGAACATTTTTATTTTAGGTGAAAAATTACTAACTTTCATTTCAGCGAATGCTTTTTGCCTGAAACAAAGTTCCAATGTATATTAGGTTGGACAACGCTTATCTGATTTACAAACAAAGACTAAGTTATGTTGGACTTTAGCTATTTTCTGCTTCTATTAACTTTTATAGCCGACAGCAATAGTTTCTGCAAAAAGTGACAACAAATGTTGATATAAGTACCTGTTTTTTGTTTCTTTCTTTAAATAACTTTTTGACTGAAATATTAGGTGTTTAAAATTTTGTTGATCAGTCACAACTATAATATCATACTTTTGAACTTGGGAGTTAGCATCCTTTCAGAATAATAATGCAAATTATTTCTCCCTATGCGTTTTAAAGTAACTTTATTAATATTATTATCAAATTTTGCTTTTAGATAAAAGGAGATGCACTTTCTTCAAACTTATGTTCCCACATTCGCATTTACCATAGATTAGTGAAATCAATTTTTTTTTTAAATGCGTACAAATCAGATGGTGAAGATACAACCTCATCCTACCAAAATTTATATTCGAGCGTTTCGCATCGACTGGGGCTGGTGCAGTATGCTTTTCTGAAAAGTTTCAAATATTTCTTAATCCTACTACTCGTACATTAAGCATTCGTAAAACAGAAGACTGTTGTAATTATTTTTGAGTGTTTTTGTAAATTTCTGAATATATGCGTACACACGTAAATGTGCCGTTTTTGCTGAATTCAATAATCTTAAGAAGATTGCATTTGATTAAGTGACATACTTACATTTCCAATGGGGAATTCGTAAAATTTATTACTTAAAATAAACATTAAGATATTCAAACAATTTTGCTTCACCTGATCAAAAATGAGTCATATGAAATTCGGAGCAGTTCTTATGAGGAAGTAGTTAGCCAAGAAAATTAAAGATTTCCTTTTAAAAAAGTCAAAAAAATTCGATACAAAGCTAACTACCACAAATTCGAGCATATGTTGCACGTAAATTTAAATAGAAATCGCGCTTGAATTGTTGACTGCAAGTAATAAATATTTCCTAGCGCACTTTCCTTAACTAATTTTTTTTGCGCAAAGTAACAAAAATCCACATAAATTTCCTTATCAAATTCGCACTTCATTAAGCGTTGCATTATCCTTGTCGTTTGCTGCTAATAAGAATTTGGAAGGTATACGCACAGATTACTTTCTCTGCATTCATTTCACTCATGAAAACTTCTCTCCGCGCTGTGTATTGCTACTCCATGCACCATCGCACTGTGCGCACATAATTCAATTTACTCACAAAAGAGTGGATCATAGAACGTTTTTTTTTCGAATTTTGATGTGGCATAGTAATACTTGCAACTCCAATTTTTTCGATATGAAGGTCAAAGACGTAATCAGAATTGCAGAATATTTACCATGGACATTATAATGTCTATTATGCAATGTTTTGTCAGTACATAACTAGGTATATCAAAGAAATTCTAAAAAATGGTTTCTTAAACTCACCCTAATTCAAAATTCACTCACAATTTACGCATCCTTGAGCTGACAAACAGCGGCGCTGCGTGGTGGTGGTGCATATATTTTTAGCATTTTCTGAGAAGCGTTGCGTTGTGTTGCATTGCTGCATTGTGTTTGTAGATGCAAATGTGCTGCCTTGCGTAACGTTGCTTTGCAGATTACATTCGTAGTAATTCAAAATTTGTGCAGCTAAATGACAGTACAGTCGCGCTGATGACGATGTCAGCTACACCATTGCGGTTTCACCGTTGCCGTCAGCATTATTGCAACCGCCATCTCTACCACATCAGCTATTATAGCACATTTTCATTGATGTACGAGAAATTGTGTAAATACGTTCACTTGTGGGAAAAGCGCATTGGAACCAAATGCCAACGACTGTCGTACGTTTGTTACCTTATTCTTGTCACATTAGCAAGTGCGTGCTACGATTTTTCATTATCGAAAGCTTGCAAGGATGCTGTTTTTCTAACAATAAGTACTTAGTGGCCAAAAGTTGGTCCTTTAAATTTTGTAGCAATGACTACTTAATTTCACTACATTCGATAGGTATTGAATGAAACTATTGTGATTTCACCCGTTCGGTAATCCTTTTATTTATGTTTTGGTAGAACCCAGAAAATCAACAAAATGAAAATGATGCCGAGTGAGTAAATTATCGTGTTTTGGATAAAATTGCAACTTTTACTTGATTTCAATTGATTCAGATTGAAAGAAAAATGATCCGAAAAATTTAACTGAGATTTGGTTTACCCAAAAACAAATACTTATGACTCAAGGTTTTGAGACATCTTTATACGATTTAGGCAAACATTTTTAAAATAGAGAGATTTCGGTTTATTGTACTTTAGAAGAGTTTAACTATATTCAGTCACTAATATTCGCTGAGTATCTCGTAGGACATATTACTCATATCATATTATAATTATTTGAAAATTTTATTGCTAATCTACATTTTTAGCTTGCAATTGAAGCGAAATTGTAGCATTGGTATTTTGTTACCTTTGGCTACTGTTATAGCAATTAAACTTATTTTCCCATGAAGGAGAGTTTTCCTGTAGACATTTTGCAATAATATTTGTAATTGCATGCTGCTAGCGATCAATTCTGAAAATTCAACTAGAAGCAATTTATTAGCAATCTAGTTTATGATAATCAATTTCTACATTAGGGTGACTAGTAAAAATACTAACGTAAATTGTATTATTAAAAGTTTTAAAACTGCTTTAAGGTTTCACGCGTATCATCTTTGAAGTATAACAAATTTTGAATTTTTTTTTGCCGTTGAAAATAAGCCAAGTTTTTCAGCTTTAATTTTGCTTTCAGTTTTTTGTTTTAATAATTTTTCCAAAAATGTTATACAAAATTTTAAAAATTTTAAGCAGTTGCACTCTTATGCAGACATAAATAAAATACAAATACGCAATTGAACAAAAAACAAACTAAATAAACTAAAACTATTAAAATGACGCCCACACACAAAATCAAGCTGCCACACACAAACGAACGTACAAATGTACAAATGCAATTGCCATGGGTAAAATTTAAATAACTTTACAAATTAACATTGGAAATATGGCAAATATTTGCAATATTGTAAACAAAATGTATAAATTGTTCATTAATTTATCAAGGGCACAAAAGAGCAGTAAAACAACAATAGCAATACAACAACACAAAGTGGTCGTCAAGCGGTCAGTGGCGATGACAAAAACAGCAACAGCACAGGATAACAACAACAAAAAAGCATCAACAACAATAACAATGACATTGCAACAATTATTATTTAATATCGTTAAAATGTCCTTCACATGCTGCTGCTGCATCCCAACCTCCCTTTAGATTTATTGACTTTAAACTGCAAAATGTTAACTGAGAACTATGTGCAAGTTTGTATTCACTCATCCGTGTCCTCGGGTTGAAATGTTACCAAAACATTAACACAGTTTATCTTATTATTGTTGCTGTTATTTTTGCATTCAACCCGTTCGGGGATTGCATTGCCCAAACGATAAACATATGTCCGCTGGTCATTTTAAGCGATAAAAAGCCAATATGTGATTAAGTTGAATGAGAGAATTGGATCGTGAAAAGAGCGAAAAACTTTGTGGTTTGTGCCTTGTTCGAAATTGCTTTCAATTCAATTATAAATATTTTAAAAGGAAATGAGCAACTAGCTCCTTATACTTGCTTAAAAACTGATACATGGTATCATCAATAAGCTTTGTTAGCCGACGTTTAAGAATTCACAAGCATACTGTATTTTACTTTTTGTATTGACCAGTTAAGAATAATAACAAAATGTAAACATAGTGATCTAAAAATTCTTTTTTTTTCCCTTGATATGTTTTAAATGCTTCTGTAACTCTTTTGATCTCAGACATTAAAAATTTCAGCCTCTTCGCTCAGAGCTGTCAATTACTTCCGAAATTCTTATACATAACTATATGAAAATGCCGATAATATTCTAAAAAAGAACTTTATGAAATTGATGTAACAAATTGAATACAACGAAATGCTATGCTGTGAAACTCTTAGCAAATACGTTTTAATGCAATTTTCAAAGTTATTAACACGAATTCCTTAAAATTTTTCTTTCGTTTCTTTTTAATACTAAAACCTGTTTTTTCAACTGAACGGTTTCAACTTTTATTTTAATTATAAATAAAGAGCCTGTATTCGTTATACTTTAGTTCTTAATTCTATTGTCTATTATATCGTTTTTTTTTATCTGCTGTAATTGTATTAATACTATAATTAGCAACGGTTGCCAGGATCTCACGGCATGCTTGCACACACATAGTATGAAAATAATCCAGGAGAACTGAAAAGAAATGACTTGCACTTTCAATGTTTTCTTTCTTCTTTTGTTTTCACTATAAATACGTAGCAAGTAAATCTACCTTTCATTCCTCTGCTATTAACATAGTAAAAATTTTCTTCTTCTTCCCAATAAGACTGTGCAATGAAAGCAAAGCTAATGATTGCTATTCAGAGATTTTTTACATCATTTTCTATTACCTTATGCAAGGTTTATGCTCCTTAATGGCTCTAAATTTTCAACAATCGTCCTATAAAGAGCTTTTATGAAGTTTTCTCTCGGACCTTTATCATTTTCCAAGAAATTGAAGCCGAAAGCTCTATCAACCATAACATCATACCAAACATTCACTTTTATATTGAGTAACCTAAAATCTGACCTTTTGTTAATTTTTAAACCCATTTAAATGAATATTACCCATTCTCAAGTTATTCAAAACTTTGTTGTTGTTGAAATTAGTAACTGGAAAAATAGTAAGCTTGAACTATTTCGATATTTTTTGCCAGTTGAGCAGAGCAACGCTAAATTGTGGCCGATGCATTCTTAAGAACATTTTTACTCACAGCTTTTCTTTTCACTTCAGTGTATTTAGAACCTGTTCTCGAAAAGTCACCAACTTATCGAATTCTTTTTGAAATCGGGCGATTGGGTTGCGAATCGTGTTATTGCTATTTGAATCTCTAACATTAATATGCTGCCGACATTATTTTTGAGCTTAAATAATTGATCTTTGACTGAAATAGAAAATTTTTGTGAGCATTAGTCATTGCTCTGTAAGAGAATAAAATATGAGTCCTTTAAAAATTTTAGTTTTTCCGTTGCCACTTAGTTCAAGTATTTGCTTTCATTTGATATAAAATTTACCTCAAACAAATCAATAGTCAGAGCTGATGTGTTACAGGTATCGTCTGATGTTCTCTATAACTATTTTCTCCATTTCTCCACTCATTCGTTTTAAATGTAGTTTGTAATAAAGCCTCAGCGTTGTTCAAATCTTAAGTGTAAAGTAAATAAATCCAGCATCAAGCGCCATTTTACAGCCATTAAGATTTCAGACACGTCGGTAACTGTGAAAATAGAACTTAATGGATGGAAAATAAGGTGAAAAAACAATGGCAAGCAGTAAAAGTGTAAATGCGTATGTAAACGTCAATGTATGAATGTTTGTTAAAAGACATATTTCGTTTTCGTACTGCAAACGCATTGTGGGTAATTCTCTCTTGCTTTTTCAATTTAAATTGATAGTGTGAAAATAATTAGGAACTTTTTTTTTAAAGGACTGGATCCACAATTGCTTTTATATATTTGACTGTTTTTAATATTGCCAAGTTTTTTTGCAATAATTTTTAGTAAGAAAAATTATATTAATTGCTGATAACTATCAATTTTGAGTTAATATTTTTTCATGAATTTTTTTTGTAAGAAATAATTTTTTTATTGTTAATAACCATTATGTATTTTGAAAAAAAAACAAAAAAAAAACCAACGCAATTCTGCATGTGAGTTAACTTGTTAAGTTTTTTTTGCACATATTGATGGATACAGGTCAACAAATTTACAAAAATCGATTTGGGGGCTCATACCGCCTCTGATGATGTCCAAAATTAATACTTTTTTTTTGTGCAAAAATGTGTTAAAATTGAGATTACTAGAAACCCAAATAAGTACATGGTGATGACGAAAGTGTATCTTCCACCATCTCTCATTTAGTATTTAAAATCTAACTCGCAAAAATGTGCCAAAATTGGGCATTGGGAAGCCCTGAAGCACCGTTTAACATATTCAGAAATAATTTTCGACTATTCTCTATTTATTGGTGCAAAATAATTTTCTCAAAAACGTGTGATTTCTTTAAATAATAGCTACAAGCAACGTAATGGATCATACAATTATTATTGTAAAACATATTTTTTGAGAAAAAACTTATTATGTCAGTTACGTCCATGACTAAGCCATATGTATAGTAGAGTGGAGAATGCATTCAATCAATTTTATTTATGGTCATATTTCGTTATTCCTAAAATCAAAGAAATGCCAAGCTTTAGCTACTACATTACATACTATAAGTATCAGTTTTACAAACAAAAGTAATAATCCATCAATTCAAGCAACAAAAAGAAAATATTTTATTCTGGAAGGTATTCAGCAATAAATTTTGTAACACATTTTCAAGCTTTTCTGTTTTGCTTCTGTGTATTAATTTATTTTTATAAATTTTTTTCATGCAGTGCTTGCCCACATTTAAAAAGGCGTTAAGCTTTGCTCCATTGTTGACACTCATCCGACTGCAGTTGAGCTGCGATATTAGAGAACAACAACAAAACAAAATGGCAACATCTAAAACAACCGCAATGAACGAATGCCTTCAGGTGTTTCCGCTTTGTTTTTATTCCAATGCAGTTTTTTTTAATAGTTGGGGCTTTCCAATTTATACTCTGCCATATTGCTGTTGATTGCAGACATGGCTTCATGCAGTAAAAAAAAATATAAAAATAAATTAAATTTTGAATTCGGGCCATAAAGAGATTCAGCTAAGCTCATAAAATATTTGTTTTTTTATAAAAAATATCAAGATGCTGAAAAATGTGTCGTCTTCTTACTTTCAACATTCGAACTTACAATTTGATGGAACTTCAATTAAAGTTATGTAACAGTTCGAAAACCATTCACTATCAACTATTTCTGTATTCGGATGATGTTTGCACTATATCTGATAAATTTTATTTTTACACTTTGCTTTATATTTGCTTTCTGATTTGATAGGATTTGGTAGTTGAAACATCGTGTTTTCTTGATAATTATACCTCTTGATAATTATACATCATGGAAGAGTTTAAAATCGAATTATTGTATGCAGAGATGCCAAGCACATTGAAAAAATAGCTACCGGTCAGTAATGGAACTACCGATTAATGGAAACGTAAATGTTTTTAGCCTTTGAATGATTATAGAATTCTATTATATCCGATTTTTAACGCTAATTATCTCGCATTTTTGTTAACTGCTGCAATCCATTTAGCAATATTTTTTTAAACACTCGCGGCCAAGTCTTTTTTGTTCTTGTCTTTGAATACGAACTCCGAATAAATAATAGGTTTTATTTTCTAAAAGTATGTATAATATGTAAGTACTTATATCAATATAATTGTTAGTTCAATATGCTCTTCGTATTTTTCAAACCACTAATCCACTGAGAAAAGTTTTATTGTACTGAAAATGGCATCACTGTTTGAAATGCCTGTCTTTGAAAGAAACAAAGCTGCCAACAACATCAAATAGAAATATAAAAACATGTACTCAAACTTTCAAAAAATAAAAAAGTTTATTATTTTTATTAAAATATTTGCATTTCTTTTATGTTTCGCGGAAAAGTTTTTTTCTATTTATCTGTTGTTTGGAAATTTTGAACTTCTAACTTTTGTGTAAAGCTACTGTGCAACTTTTTTACTTATTTGCCTTTAGGGTTTCATATCGAGAGCTTCTTTTTATGTTCAGTCCTTTAAGCAAATTCAACTATAAACTCAAAAGCGACAGCAACACAAAAAACAATTAATTTGAAAAATAATGGAAAGAGGAAAAGTTTACTAAAAATAAGATTTTTAGTCTTCAGAGCAGAAATCAATTTCATTTGTTTTTAGCAACCTTAGTTATTCCTAGAAATATGTTGATACGAAAGCTTGTTTGTTATTTGCTAAGTGCGCTATACAACGAGCATAATGATTAGCATTCTTGGAAACTTAAAAAAATTTATTTGATGCTTCATTTTTCATACTAAACGTGCTAGTAGTAGATCATATGTTTCAGACAAAAAAGCATAAAAAAAAGTTTTCGAGAGTACTCACAGTTTTTTGGCATTGAGATAGCGTGGTATTTTTTATTAAGCTCTGCTTAAGCTGAACTTAAAGTTTATTTTAATTTTTAGTTTTACTTTAAATGGGCTAAGAATTTTTTAAGTATACATAAAAATACACATAATACACATAAGTAAAAAAAGTTTTTTAAAGCTCATAAAAAACATATTATTCATGTCATACCTTTTTTTCAGTAAGTGAAATAAAATAAATACAAAAAGCACATGCATGCACAAGCATGCTACACTAGGCAAATATGAATATAAATTTTCTAAGTTGAAAATTTTGTTTTATTTTAACAGAAACATTGATGAGCTAAGCTTCTCGATCAAAGCATTTTATAAAATAACGTACAGTTTAACACAGTAGGCTTTCCTATATTTTCAAAGTTACTTAAAAACAGGAGCTTGTGCTTATGTTTATGTAAAAAAAAAACACAATATATTACTGACTCAAAAAACGATTTATTTTAGCTCAGTCTATCGTGCAGCCCACCGCACATCGTGGATGGTCCGGTTTTATCTTTTACATCGAGAACTAGTTGACTTACAGAAGAAATAGTTATACTATTTTAGTTCATTATTTTATGGTCTTATAAAAAAAAATGATTTTCTCAGTGTATTACATTATTCTGTAAGACTTGTTAAGTAATACATAACAAAACAATCAACATTTTTACTGTATATCTATTAGTTTTCTAGTAGATCTTATGTTAGCACTTCTGTCATTGTGCAGATTTTCTTCCTTTTTTTTAAATTTTATTATCTAGCACCCTTGACCGCATTCCCTGATGATGATGAGCCATTAATTTACATTAATAGTTATAAAAGGACGTTGCAAACCAATTGAGGAGCCACAATTCACGCATGGCCAATACCATGAGTACAAAAACACGAATTTTGCTGTTAAAATTTTTTGAAATACTGCTAAAATTACTGTTCCAATATTAGATTGTATCAATTCTTGAAAACTATCAAGTAACTTTGAATAGCCTAATTGTTTTCAATATGGCAAAAAAAAAAAAACTACAAAAAAAATTATAAAATTCCATAAGAAAAAATCTGTCTGAAAAAACAATACGTATTTTATACTGCCGATAATTCAGAGTTAAAATTAAATTTCTGTTTTTCGTGTAATGCCTTAGAAGTTAAATTATTTGTGTATACAAATTGTTTCAAAATTTCATTTTCATGTTAAATAAATTTCCTAATATTTTCTTATTATAGTTGTTTAAAGAGTTTGAAACAAAATGTTTGATAAATATCAAAATCGGATTTTTACCCCAGCTTCTTCTACATGTCTGCACATTATGGTTTGCAATTTTTTACGATTTTTTTTTGTACAAAAAAAAAAGATATAAAAAATTAAATAATGAAAATATCACCATTGAAATCATCATCATTTTCAGGGCGCAACACTTTTTGCTGCCAAGTAATGCGGAAAGAAATGAAACGAAAAAATAAAAATTGAAGAAAAACCGAATGGCACACAACAAGACATCCGTAGGAAATAAAGATTTATGAAGCTGAAAATTAATAATGAAAGCAATTTCCACTCAAAATGGAGTTTTAAATTGTCATACAGTCAGCAGGTCATTTTCTGATTTATGATTGAAAGTTGAAATTAAGTAAGTGAATGTGTGCTGCTGATTTCAAAATGCTGATGATGATGATGCCGATGGTGATGAGCTGATATTGATGATACTCTGATGTAGCAAGACAATTGACAAGTAGGCAGCAGAGAAAATAAATAATTGATTTTTAACGGCTTAAGTTGTTTACAAAATAAATTTATGGCATAAATTCAAATTTTCTGCTAGAAACATTGTTGGTCTAAAAACATGAGTAAATCCGAATCTGGTATTCAAATCCTTCCCTTTCATCCGGTTTTGAGGTAATTAGGTCCAAGCAGCGATTTTGACCATTAGCGTGCACTTATCGCAAAGACAAAAAATGCTCTGGAGATCTTCTGAGCAGTGGCGTCAAATCGGTAGGGCTGGGAAGGGCATTGGCCCCCCCCCAAGGATCTGATACTAGGTATTATTCAATACAATAATTCAATAAAACCATCTAATAGTGGTGGAATTATAAATCTTGTCCCCCCAAGGTTTTGGTGAAGTGACGCTCCTGCTTCTGAGTAATCAAAAATGAAATAGTGAGCTTTGATTGTTGTGAAATTATTCAAAGAACGGTTTTTTAACACTTGGCAACTAACTATGAAATCGAATGAATTTATTGTAAAGCTTTTAACAATGCTTTCTGAAAGCGAGGTCCTAAGAGTCTATATTAAATTAAAATAGAGCAATGTGGTTAAATATGTTATGCAAAATTTTATTGAAAATTCCTTTTTTTTTGAAAATCGCCCATATGTATTAGGAAAGTATAAAAATTATATTCTTCAGTAACAGTGCACTACTTAATTTTTGTGAGAAATGTGGTTACACTACATCAAATATTACTCTCAATATAGCGTTTTTAAGGTTTTTGTTTGTATGTGCAGTAAGCGTGTCTATGAACCGATTTCATCTGTTTTCAATCCTGGTTTGAAAATATTTTATTTTTCTTGCTACGATTTTCCGTAATCGTAAGTTCCACATACAGACAGGCAGACAATGAGCCTCTCTCTCTCTCTCTAAGTTACGGATATTAAATATTCCAATTATATACTTACATTTAAAGCTTTCTGCTTAATCCAGTCTTAATTCTTATTAACTGAATATGAATAATTCATGTTGATAAGCATTTTGTAAAAAAAAATGTGAGCCAAATAATGTTGTTAACAGAGTGACTATTGCAACTCATTGCATTTTATTTTCCTCAACTACGAGTGGTTTTTCTGTATTTGAAAAGCTTTGCAAATGGCAAAACCATTCAAACCCTATTAGTATTAAAATTCTTAATTTTCAAACAAAAAATTATAAATTTGGTATGAAATGAAAATAAATCTCTGCTTGACAAATTTATTAGACGCAATAAAGATAACAACCTTCGTATGTCGTATCATTAACAACCACCTAGTCTAGCCTCAAACCCAAGGCAATTAATGCCGCCACAAATAAGGACGACAATTGAAAAAGTTATTTGTTTTTATTGCCTTGCATAAGATCAAAAATCAATGTAAAAACAAGACTGTCTGACTTTAAAGTGGTTTTTCTAGTTACCGTGAAATAAAAAATTAAACCTTTTCTACTGAAAAAACAGACATTGGCAGAAAAAGCAGCGTGACAGAGTCAAGCACTGCAAAAACAAAGAAGCGACTCAATGAATGTGTACCATATTTTCTTTGTGGGCCCTTTTTACTTACCAAATGATAACAAATTTGTTTCATATCTTACTTAGTGAGTATAACCCGCTGTTGCTTCATAAAATTCCCATAAAATATTTTGCCATTAGTATGATGATATTTATTTCTGTGTAGTACTGATGCTGTGTATAAAGAGCATAAACTATAATCCACCACCCCATAATGTGGCTTCTAGTTACACGTGCTGCTGCACTGCTTCTGTTCAGCTCAAGCATCACACTCCCAGAAGTTGTGAAATATTGACGTTTATTTTGTTTATTGCTAATTTGTTTAATCCATAAAAAGGGTTGCCATTTTAATTTACGTTATTATGCTACGCTTTCAAGTTGGCAACGTTATGATTCTATGCGTTCACATTTTAAATACGTTTTTATGGGAATATTCACGTTTTTATAGCGTACGCCTTGTGTTCAAGCTTTATGAGCTTCCCCTACATAACGTAGTTCTGCTCCGCTCTGTTCAGTTGCGTTCATAAGGATTGGCATTTTTTTAATTAACATAAAATATGAAGTCGTAAAATACAATGAGATATGCGCTTATGCGAAGTTGACTATGAATTCACAAAAACACGATTTTCTGATTTATGCAGCGTGGCTCAGCGGCTTTTATTAACTTGGCGTTAAGTAACAAAATCTAATTTTTACTTACAGTGAAATCTAAACAATAAAGTTTAAGAACACACGCTTTGTGCTTTCTAATTAATATTTTATGTAATTGAGGTTAAATTTTCAGCATATTTTTATGAGACTTATGTGCAGATTCTCCTTTATTAAAAATACGCCATAAATGAAAATATTGCTTGTATTTTCAAGGAAGCAATCAATTGCGAAATGAATTAAATTATATCATGGGACGGGACGACAACTCTTGTTATAATATCTAAGAGTAGTTACTTTCTACAGTTGTTTTAGTAAAAATTTAGGTACTTATGTCAAAAGATTTTGTCTCGTGCAGTTGATTTTTTCAGCTGTACAGTCATTGAAAAAAATACAATAAATAAATAAATTATTATCTTTGTTCAACATAAATGTGGAAAAAACTTACGGAAACGCTTCCGAGTAAGGCTATGTATGACCAAAGCAGCTTAGAAAAATAAAATCCTTAAAAAAAGTAATTGAAGTCATCTAGATAATGAAAAACGTGGGATATTTTTCAGTGTATGGTATTGAAATATTAAAATTTGAAAATATCACACCTTCCTGGAACCACACTTATAAAAACGATTTCAGGTTAAGCCAATATTTGCATGCTTACGTCTTTAAAATTCAACCAACGAAACTTTATATTATATTACACTTTATATACACTATTATAGTTATTTTATTTAATTATATTATATTATATTTTATTCAATATCTCGGTGTAAATAAAAATTTGATGTGTTATCGTATAAGGTCAATTTAATCTAAGTTCATGTTTTTCTTAATGGAAGCTGACATGTTGGATAACCAAATTAAATTTACTTTTCCACCATAAATCTTCCAAAATTCTTCTCACTTACCACTACAAAGCAACAATTCAAAGGCAATAGTAGGACTGACATCAGCATCACCACTACACCACAGTAGTTACACAAACAAATAGAAGCAACAATAAAAAATGAAAAAAGAAACAACATTGTACAGCAAGTGTCCAATACTGGCCACTCACTGTTTGCGTATTCGGCAGCATTTCATTTGCTTAAACCATGGTAACAAAAGAATAAATGCAACAACAGCAACAATAAAAACAACGATAACAGCAAAAAGTCATAACAGGAAACGGAAACGGAAACAAGACTAGAAAGTTTTTCGTAACTTAAAACAAAGAATTACAAACAAAGAATGAAATGTCAAGTAGCAAGTGAGTGTAGGATATTAAGGGTGTAATTTGAAAAAAAACTCTTAGGTTTAAAGATTTTAAAAAATAAAGAATTCTTCTGTCTTTCGGGTCATAAATCAATCAAAAAAACAGTAACCCATTAAGTCGAAATAAAAGCAGATCTGTGGAAAAATTGCAAGTTTCTAAGGTCAACTTAAGAAAGTGCAAACTTATGCCGTTTTCGTATATGCAAATTCTAGACGAAAATACTTTTTGTCTTATGGCACTGTTGGGTCGTAATAAATAATAAATATTGCAGTATACGAAATTGTAAAAAAAACTTTTTCAATGAGCGAGTACTAAGTAAATAGTTTTAAAAATTTTAAGTTTCTGTTAGGCATTTGTGAATTTGAAATATATAAATTGTGAAACACCCTGCCATTGTATTAGTGTGAATAAGTCAAAATATTTTGTTCTTTTGAAATTTTCCTCCCATTGTCCGCTGTTCTTTTCGGATAATTGTTTGGAAATAATTTCAAAATTCTCCAAGAATAAGGTCAGTGATGCTTATTGAATTGTAGCCAACATTTGATTGTGGCCATTTATGAATGTCTGCATGTGTGCGTAAGCATATCTACGTTAATATGAGGAGTACAATGATATGTTGTTAAAATTCCATCTTTCTATACTTTAACAACTCCGTCTTTAGTAGTCTTAGCCAATTTAACATGCAGGCTTTTATCTATGTTCATGTGTACTTTACTCTTTTTGTTTGTATTTGATTGTAAGCCCATAAACATATATGTTTGTGTGTGTGTGTGCGCAATTGTGTGCTGTTGGCTTTACATAATGACAGAATTGGAACAGTTCAGTTAAGTTGGCCGCATTGATCCACAGCTTGTTCTAAAGAGGGCAATAAATTGACCAGAGGGATTAACTGAGTGTTAAACAGAAGCGAGATGGCGTTGTGCGATTAGGCAGGATATAAACGAAATAGAAATGTAGAAGACAACGAAATTAAAATAGAAAGTGTATCTTATGCGCATTTAGATAAAGTTACTGAAAAGCAGATAGTGTGAAAGTTGCTTGGATATTACTTTGTTGTGCTTTTTCAGCGCCACCAATAAAGTGATCGGTCTTTTCACTACCTTTAGCAACATAGAACATTAACAGGTTCAAAAAATTCAATTAAATACTGTCTTAGACTTATTCGAAGCTTCCACAATGTCAGTGGAAATATCGTGCTACAAAAGCAACATCTGAAGAAATAAAGCTGTGTCACAAGGTGCAAATAATACTATCGAATGACATGCGTTTATGAATTCTCGAGCGTCGTCTTGAAAATGTTTGAATAAAATGAAATTGTGGAGCAACTTTTTGAAAAACTCGTTCAACGTAATACTCGGAGGAGATATTCGACCAAAATTTTTCACATTGAAAAAGGCGAAACGCCGTTTGGACCGTTTTTTCAACAAACACCAGTGAGCGTATAGCCGCCCTAAATTTTCAAAATGATAATGGCATATCTCGACAATTATACAAGACATTGTGATAAAATTTGGTATGCGAATGCTATCACGATATAATTTGTAGTTCTAAAAACAGGCGAAATTGAAGGTGGGTATGGAACTTTTCGACTCTTTAATTTTTTTTCTTGATTTTTTCACATTTTTCGATTTCTTAAACCCTCTTTTAACATTTTTCATATTTTTTGGACTTCTTCTATATGTTTATCGATCTTTTCAACTTCTTTTTCTATCAATATTTTCCAAATAATTTTGACTAATTAAGTTTTTTTTTATTATATGCCACATTTATCGACTTTTTCAACCTTATCAACTTGTTTGACTTATTCAACATATTTCACTTGTTCTGACTTTTTACCCTCCACCAACCTCTTTCGAAGAAATTCTACATTTTAGCGACATTTTCAATCCCTATCAACTTGATCAAATTTTTCAACAATTGTAAACATTTTTCAATTTTTTAAACATTTCGAGGCTTATCAACTTTTTCTACTTTGTTTAACACTTTAAACTGCTCGGTGCATTAATATTATTCAATATTTTCCGACTTTTTCAACACATTCTACTTTTTTCAACATTTCCCATATCATTTCGACTTATTGCAATTTTTTCTGTTTTTCTCGATACTTTCACCATTTCTTTTTGACTTTCTGAAAACATTTGGATTTTTATCGACCTTGCTCGACTTTTCGATTCCCTCAATTTCTTACAACTTTTTTCAACATTTTCCATATTTTTTTTATCATTTTTCAACATACATATGTATGTGTATCACCTTTTTCAACATTACTTTTTTCGACATTTTGGGACTTTGTCATATATATATATAATATATATCTGACTCTTATTTTGAATACGGCAGCAGCGATTTGGTGAAAGTTGCTGGGTTGTGACATACTCTATGAAAACAAACGGACTGAAATGGACTTCAAGCCAACAACCTTTATTTTAAACTTTATTGTGTTATGGCTTGCAAACCCTGGAAATTACAAATACCATATATAGTTACAATGCAAATATTTTTTATTTACTAAAGTAAAAACAAATTCTAACAGCAAATAATATATCAACTTCAACATCCATTCAGGAACAAAACTCTGATCTCGTTTTATCTACGAATTCAACTTGTTCACATTAACTTTGTTTTGCCAAAGGCACTTGGCTTTTGCATTACCTTTGCATTTTGTTGCCCTGTTGATTCATTTTCTTTATTCTGCTTTGCTTTGATATTCGATTCCCATGAATCCCACAACTGTCAATGACTTGTTTATTACCTTCCAACAACTCAACGAGTACTGTCGCTGCATGCAAGCAACTAACATAAGAATACAATGTCTAATTTTCCTCTTTGCGCCGCTCCCCTTTGACACGCCCACAACTGCTTGCCATTTATTACGTTCATGCACAACTATTCCGTTGTGAATGCGCGTCATCCTCTATGCTGCCTTGCTCTACATACAATACTTCGTTTTACATGTTCCTGTCAACTGGCAGGATATTTATTAGGATTTTTGGTTTTTGCGGCAATTCATCAAATGCCTTAAGCTGTGTCCAGTGCGGGTTCGTTGTTGTCATGGTCGTCGTCGTTGTTGCTTTTGTCATTTTGGCAACCAATCCTCCAGCCTGCTGACAACTGTCCAAGATTACTTTGACAGGCTGGCCAATTTCTACACTCACAACGGGTGTAACGTTTAGACTGGATTATCATAGCAATGCATCGATGCTTTTGCGTGTTGTTGATCCCTTTTGGGGAGATTGTCGCATTTCATATATTGGTACGCATGTCCTTGTGTCTGCTTGTGTTCTCACATCCTGTTGTATTGTAATGAATTGTGATTTTGTATCACTGTCCAAAAACAAGGCTATCTATCCTTTTTTCAATTGGTTAAATGACCAACAGCTCGACATTTTTTGGGATTGTTTGTTTTTTCTTCATTACAAATAAAGCCTTTGCTAATCTTGTTACTTGATGTTAAATGCTTTGCGTAGGAGACATTCCGTAAACTGTAATGACTTTGTAATTATATAAATTTTTTCAGGTTATTTGAAACACAGTAAAGTTGCAAAATTATTATATTGAATACCATTGATTGCAAGAATTAGTGCTTATTTTAGTTAGCTCATGCTTAGAGGCACAAAGTTCAATTACAATGAGACTTTTAAAAGTGCAATTCTTGTCTCCATCTTACTGGCATCAATGACAGAGACTAAAAATGTATCTTAGCTGTCTTACAATTTTTTCAAACAAATTCAATTCCTTAGAATTCTGTAACACTTACTGAAAATCCCTAACCATTTTCCACAACCATCCATTTTGTGTGTGCATTTGGATGCGGATATTAAAAGTTTCAGTTCTTCTCGACACTCAGTTGTGCCACTTAAGTGCATAGTGTGGTAACGCATGAAAGTGTAGCTACTCAACAGCAATAACAACAACAAAAAAGTGATAAAAAGGCAATTACAATAGCAACAAAAAGAACTTTTGCAAGCTGCAGTACCATAGCATTTCACACCAAAACACGAACAAGTTAAACAACAATGTTATCACCTTCAAACTTTGCACAACAAACGGTAGAGGGATATTACAAGAAACTGCTATGGTGTAAATTGGAGCAAGTATACGCTCATACGGTTATTGTTCTACCACAAGCTAGAAAAATATGGAAAATAACATTGAATACCGTCTGGAGATATTTAGGGCACAAAATTGTATATGTTTTTATATGGGTACACTAGACATGTACAAAATATCCTCATGTTCTTGAATTCTTCGGGAAGGTTTCATGTTCAAAAATTTTGTTATTCTCAAATCGGCAAAATTTTCAGTTTTCGAATTTTAAGATAAAAATGGATAAATAATTATCAAAATAAAAAATCAACCCTAATTAGATGTTTGAACTCTAGCGCATTGCACGTGAATTGTTGCTTGTAGTTTTCCATGTTTTATCAGCTTAATCAATTACCTGAAATTAAACCGCAGTAAATGTTAAATTCATATTTAATTGTCAATCAAAATGGAAGCCTTCAATTGTCTGCGAAATTGCGAGCAACTAAACGATTTTAAAAACAAATTCATGTTATTTTCCATAAATTGTGCATGGGAAATTTTGCACTTGTTCTATTAACATGGTCAATACAGTCACCACTCATGTTCACATATTTTTTGCTGGCTGCCAGCAGCCATGCATGCACGAGTAATAACATGTTGTTAAGCAGCAGGAGCAGAACAATTCCACTTTGTTCAGCTAAATTCATATGCATAAGCGTATATTGCACTGAAAGAGTGAACAAAAGCATCGATTTGATTTTGTATTTGTTAACACAACTTTTTTATCCTTTGAATAGCAGAACAATTTAAAATTATTATTAAGTGAATGCTCGCGCACAAATGCATTTAACATACGTACAGCGTCATTTTAGTTGTCGTTTTATTAAACAGGCATTGGCATTAAAATAATTGCTGGCATTCAAGTTATTAAACACATATTTCTGCCGTATGTACGAATTGTTTTTGTCAGCTGAAGTATAAATTTAAATTTGATTGTTATGAATTTTATATTTGGTTTTATTAAATATTTTTTATGTACAAATTTAAGCTAGAAAATTCAGGCACAAGTTGTACAGTTTTTTGGAGTGCTGAAAATCGATGTATTGCAAACTATTTTTAGATACGTGTGAAGACGTAAGTCGATGGTGGCGCCCACATTTTTGTTTTCATTGATATATTGTCTAAATACTCTGAATTTAGATACAATGGAAAAGTATAAATTCGGCTAGACCTAAAATAACCTCAAGTCGGAAATAGTTACTAGAGACCTGAAGAATACTTATGACAATTGAAAAAGAACCATTATGGTAGCGAACACATCTTCTTTCGAAATACTGTCAGAAGAAGTGGTGAAGTTGCTCAGATTGAGGAAGTATTGATCAGTTGGATTGGGCAGTCAAGTTTCGACTTAATAACTCGACGGAGGAGGCATGGTCTTACGCCTTCACCTCACGACAGACCATAACCGACAACACCAAGCTATCGCACCTGAGGACTTGAATGACAAAAAAGCGTGAACTTACGTCGCTCTTGAACGTGGTTTCAATTCATTCGCTGGACAGAGGGTTCGGGACAAGAATTCTTTGTTCTGATATAGTGATCCTTATCGCCATGCGTGGTATTATAGTCGTGTTTTAATACACAAATTGATATTATTTATTTCGTGCGAATATTGTGAGAAGAGAACGATAAGTTTTATACTTCACCAGCCTTACGTTTAAAATATAATGCTCATATCAATTTTATTTTAGCATACCATGTTTCTGTTCGGTTTCTTTGACCCATATCAATTTCAGTTATTCCAACAAACAGCAAATATTTTCTTTGTTTTATTATGCAGGATAAAAAACATTGCATACTTTTAGGTGCAGCACACTACATCTCACAATTTATTTTAACAATTTTCCGTTTTCTATTATAAAACCCTTGCACCCAACTTCCGCAAACAATAATTTTAAAATTTTCCATTTTGCAAGAGATAGCACCGAAGGATAGGAAGAAATAGCAGCAGTACTGACTCAGGCAAATGCACAATGGCTACATGGACACAAACTTAAGGTATTGCAGTGTTAGCAAAATGCACAATCAATAATACATTTGCACACACTCCATTATAACCCAGGCAGCACTTGTGAGATTGCATAATATTCCATCTTCCAGGTGATGAATTTATAACTCTTCTGGAAGAGTTTATTTGTACCATATTGTGAATTAAAAAAAAAAAAAGTTCAGTTGCTATTATGATTCGATATTATGTACTTTTATGTTACCTGAACTTTACATATAGTATACGATATCATGCGGCCAGGCTATTCCTCTGTTATTTTCTTCCGCTAACTGCAGTTTCGTTTAATCCTTTTTATCTAAAAACGTCCTAAGAAACAAACAGACAAACTTTAAAATACCTGTGCAAGTTATGTGGATAAAAATCAAATAATAAATATGTGTACAAACATGTATTATATGTAGGTACATATACATATATTTATTTATTATTCACTTCGAATAATTGCTGCTCCGGATCGTTTCTTTCGAACAAACTACAGCAGGTCATAAGAATATGAGCTCAGGCGCGATCGAAGTCATCGCCTCAGCGAATGAAATTTGAATCTTCCACGAGCAGAAATGTTTACTGGGAAGACACGCGTGGTCATACAAGTAAGATACGCACACAAATTTACTACAACACAATAACCTTTCTGAAATGCGGTACAATATTTGGTGCAGATTCAAAGTAAATTTTATGTAGAGTATTGCAAATTAATTTAATGCTAAATCCACTATCATTTCTTTTTACTCAGACGAGCAAGGAAATTGGATCAGTGCACTTGTGTGTAAATTTCTCTGTGCTGTATGCAACTACATGTGTAGAATGCCCTAGTTGATTGTTTTCAATAAGCCAATATTAAATATATCGATAGATCAGTAACATTGCAATTTGTAGCAAGTGATGGGATTTGAAGATTACAGTTCTGAGCCGCGTTATTCTCTGATGGTGAGATGAAAATATGCTTAATACAAATTAAATCGTAAAAAAGTCAACAAATAAAACAAAAAATATCTGATCGCTTTAAAAGGGGGAATAAATTATTCCATTATTATGCATGGTAGGCTGGGTCGAAAACAATGCCTTATTTTGCCAATTAAACTTAATAATGATGATAGAAATATTTAAAGACCAATTTAGTTAATTCGTTTTAACTTTATTAATAAGCTTTTTTAATAAAGTTAAAACGAATAAACTTTCAATACAATAAGCACATTTGATACTTTGTTATTCTGATTTAATTTTTGACATGCGCATTGTTCCTGAAATTTTTTAATTTGTTCCAAGTTTGCTTTCTCTCCTTTTAAATGAAGTCATTCTTTAAACATATGTGAATTTAGATTCTTAAGGTGATTATGGAATCAAAAGTTGGATGTCATATGAAAGATTATTCTATAAAATATAACCACGTTGCTCAAAAACTTGATGTCAGACTCAAAGTTTTCGATTTTTGTGGATTTTTTTAAGTCTTTTATTTTATATAATATAAATTCCATTGTTTTCCTCCTTATTAAATTTTTTTAGCAAAAAAGAAAAGAATTTGGAAAATTTTAAGATGTCCTGCCATAACTCGAAAATTATGTGATTCACCTGAGGTTGCATGTACTAATGTCTTAACTTATGAAATTATATTTTGCTTTACTCATATTCATGTTTAATGCAACTTTGGTTGGGAATCTCTATATCAATTTTAATAGTTAAGGTAGCAAAAGAAGAACAAATATACGTTATATTGTTGCCTTACTTACAATATCTTTTCAAAGCATTAAGGACTGTCCCAGAAAAAACATACGTTTTGTTTTTTAGTTATAAAAAAATACCCAGTAATTTTTTTGGTTTTTTTTTTCTTTTTTTATTAAAAATGATGATATTTATAAAATAATGATTCGGAATGATGACTTTGCAGAATTGACAACCTCTTTCAATCGTGCCAAAATCAAAATTCGGAATGAACTTTCAATAAGAAAAATATTTAAGGGGGACTTTATTCTGAGTGTCACATCAGTTATTAGAAAATATTTGCGTTTGCTTAGATTTCCTCTAACGCTTTTACTAAAACATATGGAGGAAGCTTAAGATATAGTTTTTTCTTCTAATAAAGTTTATGTTTACAATGGCATTGTTCATATTGATAGGCAAGAAGAAGGGCAATACTTAGTTGGATTTTAGTATCCCCATACCTTTTAAGCTGATATAATCCAAAAAAAGTTTTTTTTCAGAGCACACTGTATCTTTGCAACTCAAACAAAAAGTAATTGACAGACACTATTTTTAATTTAAGCTTACGAATTAATTAACGCAAAACCTTTACAAAATTTTTTCTAAAAAATTAAATTTTTGGCTGGGCTAAAATAATTTTTTTTTTTTTTTTCAACAAAATTCTTAATTTACGTATCTTTCTCACAAAAGGAATTTGCTGTTGTACTTGTACTTCCGTTTCACTTTTTGAATCAATATGGCCAATAACTTAACTGAAAGATTTTTCACATGGCGAAATATAAAATAAAGTTAATTTTTGTCGATTCACAGTCATTGTGTGATTCTATCATCATCATTGCCATTGTACAAAAAATCTCCTTTCAATACAGAAAAACATGGAAATAAATACCCCGTCTTAGTTTTTTACATTACTTAACGTAAAACAGATGCAAATATCACTAAAGGAAGCGTTCTGCAAAATTAATAACTGAAATGATTTCATCTTCTCTGAACGAAACTTATTTCCTTTATTTCCGGCACCATTGTACCTACAAATTACGAGTGCAAGAAGTAAAGGGATTTTTCCGTTAAAGCACAAACGTCATAATAGAACATGAAAGTACTCACTACCCTTACTTGACATTTAAATGCCACTTGATTCTCGAAAATGTGATTTCATGATAATAGGGATTTCTGCTTTTCAATAACTGTGTGCCACAAACATTTGTAGTTGTTAGCATTTCTTTTGTCGTTCGCAGTTAACTCGTTTCCCTGTTACTTCAGACTTTGCTTTGCATACATTTGCAGATGTGGAACTGGAAGGCAGCACACACTGATTATTCTGTAATACGCTTCAGCGTGATGTTTATGCAGTAACACTTTCATTTTTGCAGCTTAACATCAGAGTTGCATAAGCATAAGAGTGCATTAAGTTATTTTCACTCTAGCCATTTTTAGCGAGAGTAACTTTCGAGCTCAAATAACGGTACCATGAATAAAAGGATTCAATAATGCAAATTACGGGAAATATTGAACGCTGTGCCAGACAAGAATTTACTGTTATGGCCATTGAAAAAATTTGAAAAACTGTTTTCACACCAATGAACTCTAAAAAATGGGCCATGAAGAGAGAAGAAGGGCAAAGAAACTGATTTTATGTCTAAGGTGGCTATGTATAGTACCATAAGTTTTAACCAATTTATTCAATTTGGGGTTTGCTATTGAAACTGCATATTTTGCATAACTTTTTTTCAATTGATTTTCTGTAGGACTCAGAACTGTAGCGATAAATGCAGTACACCAGTTTCGTGCAAGTGCATTTAAGCTAAGTTTTGCCTCAAGGAAATTTTTCGAAATAGTTTTTTGTCAAAAATATTGCAACTCGAGCTCAATGTTTTGCACATCTGCTGTGCACACGGATGGACTTAGCAAATATTCAAGCTTGGTGATCAGATCAAACCAAAAAATAAACTCGGGATTTTTAACTACACTACGGTGTAGTTACATATAAAGCAAAAGCATGTAGAGTAGAATGGAATCTACAGCGTCGAGGATCTATGTTACTTGCTGCAGTGTTAACAGCAATCGTATGATGTTGTCTTTTAGAACTTTGCATATGAATATAAAATTCATTTGCTTAACTTTTGCTTTCATGCAAATAGTTTCGGGTTATGCGGTTAACAGTAAGCAAAGAGATTTTCTTAGTGCTTAGGAGTTTTCAGTGTTATAGTTTTAAGCTAAAAAAAAAAGTTTCTTCAATAGAAAGTATTACACAACACATAGATATAACGAAAAATTTAATAAAGCAACCCCTACGTTCGGTAAAAAACTTTAAAAACATTTTTAAAAATAGTCCTAATGGAATAATCGAAATACTTCAGTTGGAAAAATTTAATGTTTTTTTGCAAGCTTTAATTTTCTGATATTAGGGTGACACATTAGGATGGTAGGAACTAAGATCTGGTGGGTAGGTTCAAGAACAGGGTACTTGATGTCAAGGACCATTGAATTATAAAGTTGGTCTACTGAAGCCAAAAATATTGATGTATCATACTTTGAGATCGAACTGTAAATGCCGAAGATATGATGAAAAACTCAAATGCGCGACCTCTATTTTCGGCCTAAAAACAAAAAATATTTTTTCGAAATTACCTTGCTTCGGATTTGCTGATGTATGGTGAACTTTTTTTTTTTTGCCTGCAAGGTGGTACGGCCTAGTGTAAATAAGATGCTACTCAGATTAGAAAATGTTTTTCTCAATTTTACAATAAATTTTTCATTTAGCGGTAACAAAGGAAATTGGAAAATAAACAAAAATAATAAATGATATTTGCGAGAGAAAGTGACATGGTAGTGTAAAAAGGGAACGAAATCGCTTTTTGGCACAGCGATTCCGTCAATTCTGTTTCAAAATACAATAGTAGGGATTTTTCGTTCAAGTTTGCATATGTTTCAGTACGAACAAAACTTTATGAGATAAGCGGATATGACTATTGATTCGCTAGCGAATAAATCTTCAATTTGGAAATCTAGGAAAGTGCATTCGTCGATCATGGTAAATAGCACTGGTATTTCTTCCCATTTTACCCTCTCACCGCGATGAATTAAAAAAAATTGATAATTTCGGTGCAACATTTATTTATCAAAACAAAAACTAGAACAGTACGTTGTGCACAGCTCATCTGTTGTTAAGTTTTTCGCAAATCGCTTGTTTCCATGATAGTGATGAAAACGAAAATTTGCCCTTTTTTGGTTCAAAGAGAGATTAAAGTTTTCACAAAAATAGAGCTCTGTCGTAAATTGTTCAAAGTCAATATATAATTTAGCTGTAATAGTTCATTGCATGGTTTAAAAGTTGATTATCGGGCAGCATATTCTGAACTTACAGCATCAAGACTAAGGATGTATTGCTGGATGGGCAATGTTCTTATCACAAAATAGAGCCAATAGCTAAAGCTTATAAATAGTGAAATTATTGTACAATCTTTTTTGTTATAATTTTACTTATTTTTGCTGCTCACAAATATATTTTATTACTTCAATAAATCAACGGCTAAAGCTAATTAAAATATTTTTCAATTCTTAAGAAATAACTTTGCATTGCACGTTAATATTCGCTTTTGGAAGTTTCGTGCGATCACAAAAACAAAATTTCAATTGCTGTCACTTGAACCGCACACCAGCTGCCTTTGTCTTTGCTCCTCTTATGCTCCTCTGCTTAACCGTATTTGGTAAGTTTTAATTTTCTTACCACATGCTTCCCTCCCGTATGAATAAAACTTTTTATAAAACATTTTCCTCAACTGCGTTATTAAAAACGACATAAACTGAATTTTCTTTGGCATTTATTGAGAAAATCTGTGCGCTGTATTTGCGCGTAAGTTTGGGAAAAACAAAAGTAGGAAGATAAGTTATGACCTCAGCCACAATATGCAGCAAATAATTGAATAACTTTTTTAGATATTGACTTGAAATTTTGCTGCTTCCACTTCACTTGATAGCAATGAACGGTGTGCCTTAGCTAAATGTAATTAGTATGTTATGTAACTTGCGAAATTCGGCTTGCGGTGGAATTATTAAAGGACGATATCTACGAACAAAATTAGAACAATTCCTTAAGCTCTTTTAAAAAAAACACATTTCGGAAAGAAAAACAATTTTGCTTAAATCCTGCATTTCTGAAATGGTTTTTTTTTTTTAACATCAGTTTTATTAATTTAAATAAAGAAAATGATGTCCGATTTAGATAATTTTCTTGTTAACTTTTTAGTGTAATCTTTACCAATAATATTTGGTTACGACCCACCGTGTTTGAGTATCATATAGATAATCGAGTAGTGATAATTTTTGTGTGCACAGAGTTTGCGCTGAATGAAGCGAAGAGTGAAGTGACATGTATTTGCTGGTCTTCTACGAAACTTACTCAACTTTCTCATCCCCCTTTTATTTTTCTGCTTCTTGGTATGTTTTTGTGGCTGACAACAGCTTGATTCATAAATTTTGTCTTCTATTTGCGTTTTTGTTCATTATTTTAGAATTATTTCACAAGTTCTATTTGCGCTGAGGATTTGTTTAAAAAGTTTTCAATTGTTTTTTTCTGGAATTTGCAAGGTGTGATATTACTTTAGCAAAACTCAAAACTTTAAGGTGAAAAATATTTCTCAACAATTTTGCTTTATGTGCAATCAAATAGTTTAAGTGAAAAACTTAAAATTCTTTTTGAACTTTTATAAAAATGATATAAAACTTGCTGCAGAAATGAAGAAGAACACAGCTAATTACGCATATGAAGTGTGTATTGAATATACATACACACAAGTTTGCTTTCATATTTATATAACTAATGAGTTTCCTCTTGAAGTAATTGCTACCAAAAATTATTCATTATCTCTAATTCAACCTGTACTTCAAAATATCAATGTGCAATTTGCTGATGATAAATTTTCCATTTACATATTCAAGTATTACTCTCGAAATGGTGGTCTTAAAATAATATCATTAACATCGCACACATAATGGAATGACATGGTATTTTGTTTTGTAATACTGGTAGTTCCTATTGTCATTATGTTATTGCTACGGCTTATTTCTGTTATTTGGCCTCAACCATCATCTTCATTTGCTCAACAGTTGCACACACAGAAATAGAGATATACAAGTGAACTGTGAACCGAATGAGCAACTGTATGGTATTGAATAATATTGATATATTTCATATAAACAAAGTAAGCCCAGTGAAAACTTAAGCAAGTAAAGTTTTAGCTTTAATTAGAGAACTTTATTTATAATAAAAATTGAATTGAAAAAGCACGCAAGCATGGATCAGGCCAATATTAATTCTATTCTACTAACTTAACTTAAAAAGTTATTTAAATTTTTTGTTTATCGTATAGCCTCAGCGAAATTCTTGTGTATTTTATTCTGGCTCTTTGAGAATCAACGCCAAGACAACGCCATTTATCCTAGATATGTGAAAATTGAAACATATAGTCCGGAAAGTAGCGCTGTTTTTTTCAAGATCATTTCTATCTGTTAAATTTTTTTTGGAATGGATACTTCAAGTAAGGTTGGGAGGGACTTGGTTGTGAGAGGAAAGTAAGCGACAAGTAGAAAAATATGCTGAGACCAATGTTCAAATTTAAAAAAAAATTTAGAGCTGAAATATTTTTTTTAAAATTTTATTTCAAACGATTCTCTTTTAAGAAAGGAAAGCAATAATTTATTATTTAAATCATCTGTAATATCTATACGAGCGGTATACATATCCCCATATAACTTATAAATTAAATTTTTCAAAAATATGTATGCATTCATTATTGGTGCCAACTCACTTCTCCACGTGTTGTGGCTGATCGTCTCTCTTTGTGTTATACACAGATGAACCATTGCCATTATTTGTGGTAATAAAAGAGGTCGCCCCATTCAATTGGCCATTTAAAGACATCTTATCTACTGGTTCTGTGAAATTATGTTGCCTTAGCTTTGTAGACTGTGTGTTGTTGCTTTCTGTAGCTTTCACAGCCTCTGCAAAGACAAGGCTGGAGACCGATAATAATTCAACAAAAAGCAAATGTCCTTTTCCGATGTCCTTGTAAAACACAAAATTCTGCTGACGTTGCCTGTACTTAAATGTGTTTGTCCTTGCTGTGTTTGTGTACGTATATATGTATGTACATATTTATGATTTATTAAATGCGTTGCAATAAAACACTGGATGATGTCGTCGATTCGAGAGCACCATCATACGACGGTGAGTAGAGCATCGAAGATGAGCCCAAAGCCAATAACGTAATTGATTTATTTTATTGTTGTTAGTCCAACATAACAACAACTACAACATCAGTAATAATGACAACAAAAATAGATACCTACGTTATAGGCGGAATGCGAATGAGTTTCTCTATGTTTGTGTAAATGTAATGAATTTTGCTATGTGATGGTGGTAGTGATGATGAGGCATGAATCATTGCTGCCATTGGTTTTTTATTTTTTTGTTGAACCTGTTTTGTTGTTGCGTTTGTTGTTGACATTATCGCAAAATTGCGTAAACAATGATTAATTGCTTGCATTTAGATGAGAGTGTAGGATGATTCCCTACTTTATTTACATGACTATTTTTTGACCCAAACAAAACACTGAAAAAATTTGAAAAAATATTTTTCTCTAACGAAACAAGCATAGAATTGATCTGTGTAACGATTCTGATGAAAGTTAGCCAAATTAGTATCGTCAAAAAAACTTGGCCTGTGTTTATCACTTGGGCAAAGCTATAAAACACTAAAATACAATTGAAATATTGTTCGTGGGACTCAAAATCTTTAACCAGGGGACGAATTGTGTCAACACTTTCCTCTTCATTGCTAAAAGTTTCATTAATGTTTCATGTAACAAAATTACTGAAAAGTTTATAACTTTTCTCTTTGATTTCAAATGACGAATTATTACTACTTTTCATAACAATTTTTTTGTCATCGTTATACTGTCGAATGTATAAGTTACCTTCAGACAGTGAAATTCGCTTATCATGAAAATTTACCCTACCAACATTTATCATCTTTTCGGCAATGATATTAAAACTTTTCCAGAAGAGTTAAATTGAATTTTTTTTTTATTTTACATAGCTTTCGGCATTTCCTTAACTGCTTATATGACTCATTCTAAGCCAAAAATCGAACAACCTCACACTTGGTCAGGGTGTTGTCTTATTGGGTTTACTGTAAAAATCTTACCTCAAGTGCTTTCGATAGATTTTTTATTGGCCTTTCGAATGTTCGTAACTACATATATCTTGAAATTTACCTTAATTTTGAAATAAAAAAATTTCAAGAAAAAACTCATTGAACATTTTGACATTTCATTTTGCCTGCGTAAAAAGTAATGCAGAAATAAGTTAACTTTTTAGCAACTTTTTTGCAACAGAAAAATTTTAAATAATTTGGCTACGTTTTTTTATGGTGTATAATATGATAGTAACATATACTTATGTGACTATGCTTATGTTGGATTTACAGTAGGTTATAAAAATGTCTCATAAAATAAATGCTGCGTTATGCAAGGACATAAAATATGATAAAAACAAGCAATAAATATGAAAGACATTTTATTGCACCTAAACTTGATTTACGTGTGATAAAAAAAAATATGTCTTATATCAATATCTGATTATTGAATTAAAACATTTCACACAATTTCAATATTAGTCAGATTATTGACCTATTGAGTTAGGGATACTTTGGAGTAGGATAAAGCATTCAAATGCGTTAGTAGAACTTTTCGTTCAAGTTTAAACTTTTTGCTCTATCCCCTGCAGCAGCTTTAGTTTTGTCAAGCAAGTTGCAGCGGAAAACTTTTTTAAGAAAATTTCAAGAAAAAATGTTCTGTTAATTTAGTAGCTAAAAAACAAAAAGAGTTTCTTAATAATTTCTATTTATTGTTAGATTAGTATTACTATCTTCAATAATTAACCTTAGGACAGCGTCTCATGTATTAAAATAAGTTGGTTCAGCTCTAATTTTCCTGACTTCCGCTTTTTCAAATTTGTGACATAGCCTGCTCTAAAAGTGATTTGACAAATAAAAATTGTATTATGTACTCTACTCTGTTATTTTTTTAGCAACCGGAACTACAGAGTTAAAATACTGAGTGCTGCCAACTGCGTCTGCTGCTATGTTCAAGAAAAAAAAGTAACAAAAACTATTTTCAAAAGTTTAATTCTTCTACAAATTTTCTTTAATTCTCTTTATGCAACAATCAGTCCATGTACAATGCACATATAAATTTATGGACGACATGACGTCTAATTCCATTGACTTTTATTAAAAGAATATTTGACTGTAAACTAATAGAGTGTGGATAAAAACAGTTCCTTGGCTTTCAGCCAAAAGCTGCTTTTTTAAGGAATTTTGGCAAAACTTTCTTCACGAAAAAAACTGATTCAGTGCTGCAATGGATAGTATGACTGATTGAAAAAATTGCTGAACAAATAAATCGATTTAATTTAGAAACTCACTTTTATTAATTTTTTTTTAGTTTCATTAAACTCTTAACTATAAAAGATATGTCCATAAGAAATTCCTATTAACCTGTCATTAGTTTTATCACACATAGCAATAATTGGCATTCTAGTTAATAATGTCAAGTAAACAAAACCATAAAATTGAATAGCTTAAAGCATTCCCAAAAGGAAAAGCCAGTAAGGCGCTGCATTGCACCATTCTTTTAATTTTATTCTAATTGTTGTTGTAGTCCCTTCCCAAAACGGTTGTAAAATACGCTAAGCAGAACTAGTTTTTGTATGACCTTACAATATGTTTATTGTAAATATTTCAAGTGAAATTATTTCATTTAATATACTAAATGACAAGTATCTGAAATTGTTATAAAAAACGAAACAAAATTATTTACTTATCCACGACAATGTACCATAGTGTGACGTCATCATTCTGCAAGAATACGTTCCATAACCACCTGATATGTCTCCGTTTCCCGGAACTAAATTTACCTTTGTGAGAAAAACGCTTTGGGTTGTTTGAAGCCATAAAACCAAATTCGCTGAAGCAGCTGAACGTTATTCTTTATGCTGTCTACAAAAAATATATTGAGTACTGGAAAAAAATAAATTGAATGCGAAAAAATTAATTTTGATGGCAAAAAAAAATTTATTTTGTTTTATTTAACAAATCCGAATATATTTTATACCAAAAGTATGATTGCTCCATTTGCTGATTTGACAAATAATCTTAGTTATTTCTACAAAGTTTAAAAAAATCGTTCCAGCGCTGGTGAATGTAAGACTTCATTGAAAGTGCATTTAGCTGTTTGACAATATCATGTTTGAATGTTGCTTTAATACACCCGTAAGTTCGTTAAGGTCTGCACCAACATATTTGTAGAGGTATTGAAAGCAGAAAGAGAGAAATTTCATTCATATTTTCTTAACTTTTTCAGCCAAGCAATAATTTCTAACATTTTATCTACTTTTCATGAAAGACAGTCATTTAAAATTTGATTTCCTAGTGAGAACGAATGCATGTAAGGCGTAAATGACATGATTAATATTTAAATAGAGTTTCCATTTGCAAATTTCATTATGCCGCAAAGCTGCGTTAAATGTTTCATGTTATTCATCACATGTGTGCGTGCATCTATGCGCTGAGGTCATCAAATATTGGCCGGATTAAGTATGGGTGACTTGCTGTCCGTTTGTGCTCGTGAATATCCAAGTGGTTTGCCAGAGCGTAACAAGCAAACTATACAAAACGCAAAAGCCTAATCGTTTCCTATTATAATGAGATTAATTAAAACTTTAAGCAAAAGATAACGCAAGCAATTATTTTCTATGAATTTTTAATAAATTTTAATAGAAAAATTTACCAGAAAAGCAAATTATAAAGAGAAAATTGCTGAAAAAGAAGAATTAGTTCAAAATCATAGTTTTTACAACAATTAATAATTAATTAATAAAATCTCTTTTTAGGAAAACAAATGAACGAGCTCCAGAAACTTTCACTGCGCGATTTTTTGTTAAAATTTTTCGGTTTTTGAGAAAAAATTATCGGAACAAATTTGTTACTGTTGTTGTTCTACATTTCAAAAAAATTATTGAGTTCTTTAACTTGTTTTCCTACAAAATATAATTTATAAAAATATTTTATCAGAATTTTTTTTTTTTTGTTTGAAAAAATGCATCTTACTAAATCGCTCCAGATTTGAGCGAATACAAATTAAACCCTTTCTGTTTATTTGGAAGTCAATAAATTTACGGTTTTCTCATGGCCTTTTTGGCCCATACTAATTAGTAGAACAGGTCAAGTGTTAATTGGCAAAATAGGTTGTGCAAACGTTAAAATAGAACAAAATCAACAACAACAACTGCTACAACTACTACTACAATTGACTATTGATGAAGTTCTGGCTTAAAGATGTAATTAATTTAACAAATGTTAGCCAACAGAATTTGTACGTTACTCAATACAAGATTAGGGTGTTTCATTTGATTATGGCCAACAGCAATTTTATACATATTAGCTAGCAGGCATCACAGAAGGTATGTATGTATGTGTGTGTGTGTGTACGTGCAGACACGGAACCAAAAGGAAATGTGAAGACTTGTTGAAAGGGACGGCATGAAAATAATTTGCATAACAAATGTAATTAAATAGGCGCTACAACAAAGCCATGTTCTTAACCACGAGGAGCTGAATAAATTAGTAGTTGTTGTTGCCGCTTGGATATACGGAACCAGGAAAAAATTAAAAAGAACGAAAAAGGAGATTACGTATTGTTAAAATGTTATTGAAAGCAGCTTTCAAGTGAACTCATTTGCATTTTTTGGATTTTTGATTAATTACCGCCTACTTGGCATTTTGTACGAAAGAGCAAGAAGTGCATGCAAATGTTTGCACTCTTCATACGGCATTACTGTTGAAGTAGATTCTAAGCACTTTATTAGATAAGTTCAGATATTGATTCAGTTCAAGAGGTACTTTATCCTACATTTGAGAATGTTGTGTACATTCACTGTTCTTTTTTAAAAAAAAATATATCAAATTATTTGTGCAGTTTTAACCAAAACTAAAACGAACTGGTTGGCTGATTAAATTTAAAAATTATTCCTCTAGCAATAAATTAAAGAAAAAATTTATTTATTGTATTGCTAGGGAGTATATTCAAAGATGTCTGTATTGGGCGGCAGCTCAAAGTGATTATTTAAAGAGATTCAAGAAAAAAAATGTATAGAAAAATTAAAATAATAGAGCATAAAGGGCACTGCAAAAAGATTCTACGAAATTTACGTCAGAAAACCTCTTTTGGATTACTTATAACAATTTTTATAATGAGCTTATCAAGTAAGGAGCAAAGCATGCTATGTATCAGAGAAAGTATTTATTTCATATATGTGAACCTAAGACCCTTAGGTAATAACAAATGAGTTTTGCCGCTATTACACCTAAGACAGATCCCACTTGTCACAAAATATGTCCAAAATCAAAAAACATTTTAATCGAAAATTGTAGATGAGAAAAACCACATGAATTCTCTATTCAATAAATTCAGATGGTGCTTAAAGTTGCATCCATATCTACTGACTGATCAACAGAAACTCTTAACTTGAAAAGAGAAAATTTCAGATATATTGAAAGCTGGTAATTGTTTAAAAGGTCAAAAAAAAATTAAAAATGTTGGAAATTTTAAAAGCGATCGACAAACGTTAAAAAAGACGAACATGATAAAAAAACTCTAAATATATTTAAAACGTCGAAAAATATTGAAAATTGAAGAGAGTTGATAAGTAGAGAAAATCTAAAGCGTAACGCTAGACCAGCGCAAAAATTGGCTCCACTTTTCCGTCAGATCAGTTTCCCTTAGACTTTTTTCTACATTTGAGAGTACAAATGTAGGATCATAAGTCCATAAAAACGAATTTTATAAAAAGTCTTAACACTTTAAATATACTCAAGATCTCTCAAGAAGTTGAGCGAATCCACTAATACTGCAGTCTTACTTCTTTGCTTACTTCAAAAGCTTGGGCCTTAAGTAATTAAAAAATTCTTACAAAACAAATTAAAAATTTCCCAAAACTGTATATTTAATTTTTTGTGAACTTTTAATATCAGAATTCTTTGTTGTGTGACTTAACCCATTGATACTGAAGTTTTGTTTTGTCACGATAGAACAATTTTTCTATATGAAGAAAGAAAAAAAATCGAAAAATATATAGTAATACTAAAACTTCTGAATCAGTTATAGTAGTAGTTATCAAGTAGTATTTTTTTATTTAAATTTCATTAAATGTTCAGTGTTATCAAAAAAGCAAACTATCCTCAAACATGAATATGTATGTATATAAGGATTGGATTGGAAAGTATAAAGTGATGGACAAACTTTTACTCAATATTCTTGGTGTCACCGAAAGTCACACTTTCGACACATTCACAAGCAGAAATACAAATACCAACAACTTAGCTCAAAAGATCCAAAGATAGCACTGAGCGAGGACACTTCCCTCTTGTTGTTTCTGCTGCAAGACAATGGTAAATGCAATTCATTAAAACTTAGCGCCGCAGCGCCACAAGAAGCTGAGAGACTTTTGCTTAAATGTTGGCTTAGGTCTTTTTGTTTCAAAGAGTGCTTGCAATGCATACAGTTTTTCATTTATTTCTAAAACTTTTATTTTTCAAAATAAACCAAAAGAAAAACTGTCCAGGACGATACCAAGCCAACTGCAGCTGCAACAGAAAGAAAAACAAAGGATACTACAAATGCCAACATTAGGCAAAATCGGAAGAGGAAAGATTTTTTGGCGCCTGAAAGTACTCTGTTCAACTCGTAAACAAAAGTTACCATTTCAATTGCAGTGAAATACAATTTTGAAAATTTCTAATGCAAAATAGTGTGCGATTTCTCATGAGTTAAAGGAAGCTAAATACAAGAAGATCCAATGAATGCTAAGCTTAATGGATTCTTTGTTAGTGCGCAATGAATAAATTTAAGCACTAGAAATTTGGCACAATTATGAGGCTGAATTAATACGAGTCAGTTGATGCCATTAAGAAGCAGCTTAGGTCTGTTTAAATACAAACAATAAGATTGAGCTCGAAATAAAGTTTCAATTATTTAAATTAGGCTTAGTGCTTATGGGTGCCAAAGATGTTGATGTAAAGCTTTTGAATTAAAACTTATTAATTGTCTTACTTGCTTTTGCTTAAGAGAACGGCATAAATTTAATGAACATCTTAACTCAAGCGCAATTAATTTTTTCTTGGGCGATATTTCACATGTAAAAATATATTTTTTAACTGCTATATTGTATTGGTTTTTTTTTTGGTGTCAATGTGCGCATTGTTGCCTGCAGTCCAATAAACCATTGCATTGTTGCATTTTAAATGTGCTCATGAAGTTATTTCACTCCGCAAAACAATTGAGCGAAATCCTCAAATTTGGGTGCTATGAAATTTTCCGTCAAGTTCTGATCAATATGACTATAATCGGGCGTAATGGCATTGCTTCTTTTGCACATTGTGACAAATCCGTGGTAGTATAAAACCCAAACTTAAATCGGAAATGTCGCAATGCCAAAATACAAGTACTTACTTACTTACTGCAATTAGTTATATGGAAAATGTTTGGGCGTTACGTTTGAATCGAATAGGGGCGGCGTTATACGATTGGGCGTTATGATACACCGAAGGATGGGTGTACGAAAAAGTCTAAAACGAAATAAGCTCCAATGAACAAACCCACTATCAAATAATGGCCAAAAACTATGAAATAAGACCCAACCGTATAAGTCAAATAGCAGCTGATATCTGAGCCTTATTTCATTATTAAATAACTCCCAATAAATTGACCCCCAACAATAATGAAAATAACAATGTAAACTCTGAGCTGCGGCCAATTTACCCGAACTATTATAAAGACTAACTGTGACTAGTGAAGTCGGTGTTGGATGTCCGATGTTGAATATTTTGGATGAGGCTCGAAAATTTAGAGCCCCAACTGTTTTTTCAAATGATTTGAAGTAAAATTAATTGTTAATTGTAAAAATGTTAATTCCAATGTCAATGAATAATTATACAATCAATATTAATTCTGATTTGTTTATTTTTATATATCGCTGCATTTATTCTTGAGTTTTCGATTAAATTTTTGCAGTCAATTAACAAACAATAAATACAATCCTTAAATAACAAGGAAAAATCTCCAAGAGCAAACAAAAAAATTTTTGGTTTATGTGACTGAAAATAAACGGCTGTCGATACGTAAGATCTTTCCATTAAATACTGTATCTGCATGAATAGCACAGCGCCCCCAGAAAGTTTCAGCACGTGGAAGAGAACCACCTAACAGTTTTTGTGCATGAACAGCATTTTCTTTAGCTTCGCTATAAGCAGCAATTAAGTGAAACTTGCCATCGCAGTTGAGAGCAGAAAACTTTTCTTCTTTGGAAATAATTGAGTTGAGCTTTTACAAGTCAAAAAAATACCGTTTAATTAGATAAATACACATTTATTCTTAAATCGATCGGATAACAAGTGAATACAAAATTAATGTCGACTAATGGGGCATATGATTTATTTTTAATTAACATGTTATAACACATACCCTCGTTAACTTATGGCCCATTGAGTATTAATGTATTCCATATGTGCGTTACTTCACTTCTCATTTAATTGACGCTTAGAAGAGCAGGGAAAATTTAACTTTGTGTATACAATGGAACATAATAATGGAAAGTTCTATGAATTGGCGCCTAAAGTAGCTGATGAGGAAAAGGCTTTTCAGCAGCAAGGTATTGATTGAATTAAAAGTTTTGTACATTACTTACAGCCAGGGACCCAAAATAACTATTTTATTTTTTGTGATTGAAAAAATTGCCCAATTTTCAGGAATATTTTTAAAAATTGCTTTTTAATTATTATTAATTAGAGATATTATATTAATTGTCGATAATTATTATTTTTCATTGCATAAGAAATTGTTTTTCCATTGTCCATAACTATTATTTCTCAATGGATCATTTTTTACGTTGATTCAAAATCATTGTTAATTATTATTCAATGGTGGTCCCGAGTCCCAAAAATGCAATATTTTGGTCGAATTTGGGAAAGTTTTTTTTATGCACCATTCGAAGAAAAGAGGTCGAAAATTGATTTTTGACCATCATCAGAGGTGGTTCTGAGTCCCAAAAATGCCCGATTTCGGTCAATTTAAAAGAAAAAAAATGTTATGCACCTATCGATGGAAAGACAAATGCACCTATCGACAAATAATATAATATCTCTTATTAATAATAATTAAAAAACTATTTTTTTGACAATAAACTTATAACAGTTATGTTCCTGCTTATAGCATTTGTCTTGAGTGAAAATAATTTTGGTTTTGTCTAAACAAAACAACTTCTATTCGATTAACCTGATATACTTGATTTCGTATTAATGACGACACAAAATTTCTTTGTAGCTCACATTTAATTTACTTGCTGGTATGCACTTCATGGTTCCTTTATTCACATTTCTTAAAAGCCAGTCAGTCAGTCAGTGTCGCTTTCTTCTGAGTGCTACTTACTTTCATTACTTTATTTTGTTTCATTCTTTCACTAGAAAATCTTCAATCTCTATTTTAATTTTCGTGCAGTAAAACCTCACTTTAACTCAAATTGTCATCTCGTCTAATGAGTCTCTTGAGTTGAATATATTTTCTGGTTTCACGTTGCTGACAGTAACACAGTAGTGTGTGTTGACTCGGTTTAGTAACTATGCTATTTTTCCTTTCAACCACAGTCTTAGCTGGATGGTTGGGAGTGCGACACTTATTATGCGAAATTGTAATTGCAAGTCTATTGTTGAGCATATGGATGTATGTGTGTTGTGATATGTGTGTGTTCTTTCTTAAGCGTCAGTGTATGCACTTTCGAGTGCATTTAAAAAAGTGCTACCGACTCGTAGCCTCAATTTTTGTAATGCAGTCGGAAGGAAGTTGCAATTTTTAACACTAAGAAAGTAGCAGTACGAGGAAGGGTTTTTTTTAAAACGTACCAAACTTGAAAAAATTTGTATTACAAAAGAGTTATATGGCTTTTAGTTTAAAATTACCACACAAAAATGTTGATTCAGTCGAAAAGTTAGATTTTTATTTTGAAAATCATGCATACCATTTGCTAATTTATTCACCATGTGAATTTTTTATGGAAGGCCGAGTATCTATCCATTACTAAAATTTGTAATGACTGTAGATGACAAATGTGACTATGAAATGATTTTTTTTTACATTAGATTTAATTTGGCACATTCTTGGTGAAATACCCAATGACCCCCATTTTATATATAGTGGTAGATGGGTTGGGGTTAGGCCTTCACTAAACGTTTAGTGATCTTGGGACTAATTTTTTGCAGCCACAAATTTGTATTGTAAGCGGGTTACAACAACAATACAGTGCAAATTAAATGCACTAATTCCCATTTTGTTGCTACATATAAACATAAAGAAAGATGACCAAGTTATACTCGTGCGTCGACCAATTAACAAGAAAGCACAAAATCACAATAGCCTAGGCACACTAATAATACTTCATTTGTTTGTGCCTTATGTCTCCGTCCTCGGTGTGTGCATGTAAACTATGCTCTTCAGCTTTGCAAGGACACAAGGCAATTATCCTTGCATGTGTTGCCTAACGCTTTAATGATATAAATTCAATGCTTAAGAAAACGAATTGTCAAGTCAAGTCATTGCAATGTGGAAGGAAATTTATGAGTAACTAGCAATAGCAGGCTCATCTTCTTGGCAGGATACAAAATAAGCGCATGCATTCGAAATTAATTCGCATATTTGCGAGAGTGTCTGTTCATATCTGCAAAAGTGAAATTATGACTTTGTGTGCAAAAGCATTCCTCTGAACATTCATTAAAATCTGTTCATAGAAATCATTTATTAGTAGTAAGAGAGCATTTACGAATTTCGTAAGGCCAAGATTTAAATTTTTTGAATTGGAAACGAAATTGAATATTGCTTTAATATAAAGCACACAATAAGAGTCTTACTTTGCCATCCTTAAGGCATGTAATCTGGAATGTAATTATGCCACTTTAAATGAAACATAAAAATATTTTCCTGCCAATACATGTAGTATTGATTTGGTATAAGTTGGGATACGCAAGACTATTTTGCGATTCTTTTTCCAGAGCAAATGGTTCATATTGGCTGTGAAAAATCATGCTGGCATTACTTAGTTCGCTTTAGTACTGTAGGCGACACAACTTATAAACTAAGTAGTCTATAAAAAGAATAACTAAATAATGAATAAGCGGTCACATTAGTCTGATGGTACAGTATATTTTGGAACATCTGGTTCTTATCATTATTTCAATTTTACGATAGAATTAAGGAGATGCATATTGCAGTTTTTTTATCATTTTGTTTTTGTCAGTGACAAGGGCCAAATGGAAGTGACCGCAATATGATTATTTCTACTCTTTGTAGAACAGTATCCATACTTATAGGTACCTTGGGTAAAACATCACAAATCCATTGTTTTAGTGTGAGCAATCGACATTTTATTTATGTGGAAAAATTTTGAAAATATATTGAAACTGGCCACATCTTTAAGTGATCTATTTGATTTTTCTATCAAAAAAATTAATATTTTAAGCACCGATATTCAAGCTTCTTCTTATAAAATGAATTTGTTAGATACATCACTGACACCCGCACTAAAAGTCTATAATGCTTTTCTTCCTGATTGTGAGTAAAACTCGGCAACCAAAACCAATGACACGCTTCAATTGAAAGTCAATCCCATTTCCGCTAATACTCCTCTTAAAATAGCAATGCAATAAAAACACAAGAAGCTTTGCAATTTACTCCCTACTTAGCAATGGCAGTAAGTAAAGTTGTTTCCTTTTGCACTCTTTCTTCACCATTTAAGGGAATAATGCAATTTAAAGAAAAATTTTTCTATGATTGCAGCCAGTGTTTTACTTCTGCTTCTACTACTTTCCTTGTTTTGCCACTTAAGTGGTTTTGCTGCTGCTCATCTATACGATGCCATTATTGTAACCAGCAGCATCAGTTGATGCAACGTTGGCTAAGCAACTTTACCCTGCTTGTTGGCATCTTATCTTATTTTCCCTGAAAGCGATTAAAAGCATATTAAAGCGTGTGTAAAAATACAAGTATATGGGTGATGGCTATCAGCGCAGGCGAAGCGTATGTATAGCACGACAGCTGGTTGAATGCAGCCTCTGTGGTTGTGGTGTGTTTTAAGTGCAACTTATCAGTGGTGCTACTGACAGCTTTGAAAGTGAGGCTACGCAGTAAATGACCCCAGTTGATGATAGCATTTGCTTTTGTTAGCAGCAGCAGCAGCAGCAGCAGTTGTTACTTGCCAAGAGCAGCATATTTGTGTAAGCTTTTAAGAGTTCAGCTATTTTGTGAATGTTGTAATAGACCATTTAAGATTCGCTTATTGTTTTATGTCTCAGTTTTTATATTTATTTCGTGTTACTGATACTTAAAAAAATACAATATAAAAGCTTTAAAAACTCTGTCTGACGCTGATTTATGTTTGTCACAGTCAGCTTCAGAATGAGGCTTAAGTGTGCTTCTGAAAAAGAAAAAAAATTATTTATTAAGTTAGCCTTTGCAGAATATCTGTCGTGGTCTTTATAAACTTTTTTTCTTATCATTTTTCATTATTTTTATATGGGATTAGGTTAGGCGTATAAGTAGTACACATATTTTCATTTTTTAATAAAAAAAATACAATGCCGCGTACTGCTACAACAAAGCGTTGTCTTTATGAGGGTATTGGTGTAATGAATTTTTAAATGGCACTAAGCCTTAAAGAAGTTGGACTACAGCTGAGTTTGCTTTAAGTTAAACTGCTAACCAAAGTGAATGTTTTTATTTAGCGCTTATCAAAGGATATTTGACTGCTTAAATTGTGACTCAACACGACGGTTGAATAAACTTTAAAAAGCAACAACTGATTCAAGTTTTGTTTGAATAAACAAACATTTCATAGAAAAATACAATAAGTTTGAATTTTGTTGAGGAAACCATTTTTTAATTCAATACGGTGGGCTATTGGCAGGTAAACATTGAAAAAAACTGAGCCAGCAGTGTTCTTGGGAAACCATTATCAGATACTTATCAAGCAATTACTAAATTAGAGCAGGTGATTTTTGTGAAAAAAATTCGAACACACAAAAAAAGACCTAAGCAAAGGTTTTTAGTATTTTCATTAGCAATTTAAATCTATCATTACTGTAAATGTAAAAAATTATGGATCTCTGATTTTGACTGCTTTTTACTTCATTACAAACGAAAACTACCTGTAGATCGAGACCAAAGTGTTCAGATCCAAGGAATACATTTAATTGCAATCCAATAATTTCCATAGTAGAGAGAAACTATGGCTACCATGGAACACAATCATTGCTGTTTACAGTTTTTTATCAGGTACATGGTAAGACTATAGGAGAAGTTCTAAAAAAAAATGTCCGAACTGGTTCAAAAAATATCCTATGAGAATATCGATGTAAGTAAATTTTTTTGAATTTCCAATCTATCCAAACCAACTTATAGTTTAATAAATGAATTATTAGTTTCCTCCAACTTGAGTTTTTAGACCACACCAGAATTTAAAAACTCTTAAATTTTCACATTTTTCTTTTTTTAAGCAAATGGAAAATTACGTGCTTATTCGTTAGACTGAGACTGATAACAAAATTTAAACGACACTGAACACATTTGGTAGTGACAAAAACTCAAAATGAAAAACAAAATGTACTGAAGTTGAAAATCTAATCGTATGCTACATTTTATTCCACTGACACATCCCTAACTCAAAAATTATAAAAAAGAAAATAAAATAAAATGTAAGACACAAGGCTACTAGCATCACCTACAGCAGCAACTTTGTAAAGAAGCTTACATTTCAAATCCACGCTGCAAAGTCGGCACTAAAAAATAAAGTCAAACAATTCAACAGTCAAATTCAGGAGCAACCAACGGAGAACAAACAACCAAAAGTATTGAATTCGACACCAAAAGCCAAAATGCAAAACCAAAAAAAATGGGATAAAAGCAAAGCTTCTTGGTTTTCATGCGATCTGCTTAAATGCCTGTTTTGCTTGGTTGGCAACACTGGCTGCTGCATGTGAAGCCATTCGGATTTGCTTGCCTTGGCACTCAAAAGTTATTGCTAATGCAAAAACATTATGAGAAGATTTTTGTCTTTGAAAAAGTAAAGTTGAAATAAAAAACTACAAAAAAATTGAAAAAAAGAAATGGATTTTCAAATGAAATGGAACACGAAACTTGTACGAAGTTTGGAAAAAGTAATAGAAGAAACAAAAAACTACTACTGCATAAAGTTGTCTTCAAGGCGTTTAAAATGGGAGTCTAAAACAAACAGCAGTTTTTTTTTTTGAAGGTGCAAACTTTGCTTAAGCAGTAGCATAAATTTGAAGTTGAGGAAAGTTTTGCAACTTTTGGAATCTATTTACTTGGTTTTTTTATTTTAGCTTAAACTGCTAAATCTGTTTGTGTTCAGTGAACTGACTTTAGTGAAGGTACAAAATTGCACAATACTTGTAAGTCCTTAGAAAGAAGAGTTAAGTCAATGACACTTTTAATTCCTTATGCTTATACTTAACACTCCAGCCACCAGAGTGGGTAGTTTTTGGAGGCTATAAAAAAATTATTCAAATTCGATATTCTTGCTATAAAGTATTTTGCAATGAAAAGAAAATCAAAACTACATAGGTATGTACATACCAAATTATAATTTTCTGTCTATTTTTTTCAATTTATTTTTAAAATTTTTCATGTTAAATTTTTTTTTGTCGTTTCGGGTTACCGTTAGAGTAACATTTTACATTATCACGTCAATTTTTTGATTTTTAAGATCAACGATGATCATTGAAATTTTTATTGATGACTGGTTTACTTTACCAAACGATAATAACTATTTTTTTTGGCCGAAATTAATTTATTTGAATTCTAAAAATATGTGGTGCCAGGACTATAAGACTACAGATAAGGAATCAACTGAGTTGCTGCGAGAAGGATTTTCAGTTTGTGTTACACGACCAAAAAAGTCGTGTGATTTGACACCATGCAAATTTTTTTTCTTTTGGGATTTATTAAAGTTTGAAGTGCACACCAAAAAGCCGTAAAAAATTTCTGCGCCTTAAGTGAAGAACTAACATATCTCAGCTAAAGTGGTCACCATCATGTTGAAAAGTTTCTTATACATAACCTATTTAATTCATAAGCTTATTCTGACAGTTTTACTTGGGCACCTTTTCTTGATTTTCTATAAGTATTTTGAAATTTTTGTTCAACATCTTTGAAATGTTTTGTACATTGAGCTCTTTAAAATGACGTGTGCAATCATAAATAATAGAGCTGTATTATTTGCATGTAAGAGTTTGCTTCCATTTCCGGCTTTAGCTCTGTAAACCATTAATGAAATTATAAATTTTCCCATTATAAAAAATGCAAAGGTTATCAAGAGGTTAAAGGTTAAAAATCTACTCGAACCATTTCATGTAACTCCGTCGCCTTAATAAAAATAAAAATATTAATTAAGTAATAAATCAGAGTGGCAAAAAAAGGAATCAGTTAGTAAAAGATCTAGATAAAAAATAAAAAACAAAGTTAATTAAAAAACAAGTAAGCATATTGCGCTAAAAATAAAACAATAAAGCTTAACAAAATTTAATAAAAATTCAAAAGTCGCTGACAAGCGTTCAGCTGGCCCCTTTTAATTGCAGTGTTGCTCGCTCTTCTTGCCATTGTATAGCAAGTATTTGCATTATAGCATGCAAGTGTATGCAAGCGAAGTACATATATGTTTGTGTAAGTTTAACATGTCCCAAGTGCTTGCAACACAAAATCATACAAGTACACTGACACACACACAAACATACGTTCTCAAATTAAAATGCAAACAACGCGACTTCAATTGCTTGGACATTAATGCTTAATTAAATGTTGAAGCGAACCGGAAGGCAACTCTTGTTTAATGCGAGCTCTTGCGTGTAAGTGTGACTGTGTAAAATTGGAAAGAGCACATGTTCAGCACAAAATTGTGGTTTAAACAATGTTGAAGAACTCTTTAAAAATATTTTAAAATTAATTAACAAGAAAATATTAAAATATTGATTGCAATTTTAAAACAAAAAACTTTACAACACTTGAAAACAATTTGTATTAATTTAATTTTAAATGCTTCACTGCTAGGACTATGCAAGTTTCAATTAAATGCCTACTAGTAAAATATTCGTAAAATAATTGAATTGTAAAAGGTATAAAATTTATGCTGTAGGTCCAAAATGCTGCAGTGAACGTGGTCATAATAGCTGAAATACAAGCAGGAATTAATGTTAATAGAATGAACTTTTTCATAAAAAAAACTTATGTACAAAATCTAAAAAAATGTCTTTCCAGTTAATTTAGGCTAAATTGCCGAGAGCTCTGCTAAGAGTTGATACCAGGCTATTCAATATAGCATCAACTTTCAAACAATGGGCTTCAAACTATTCCAGTCTAAAAAAATTATTATAATTTTTGCTTGAAATAAGTAAAGTCGATCCGAACTTTTAGATAATAAGCTACAGTTTACAGCAGTTTTTTAGAAAATTCTGCTATGCAGCTCCAATATTTTGAAAAGTTTAAGCTGAACGTGGTGCACTAAAGTATGGAAGATCAGTCACTAAACTGTGTTGCCATGTGGTCTTATAATCCAATTGCCTTAAAATAAATGGCCGAAGGCATACTTAAGAGTCCCGGTAATCGTATAAAAATTTAAAAAAAAAATATAATAAAAAACACTTGTTGTTTGGAACTGAAACTGTCCATGCGTTTTTTTATTTAAATCTGACCTCCTCTATATGCCTTTAAGCGATTTTAGATATTTGAAAAACTTTCTATAGAAATAACGTACACAATTTGATTGTTATATACTATACAAAGAACTTTTTTGTGTATTTTTGTTTTTGGATATATCTTTTGTTCTTGGTAAATCACCCGACAGTTTTTATAAAAAGTTTTGTAAATTTTTTGATTTAAAACAGTGACAGGCAACATCAATGTAGATAACCAGGATAAATAACGGAAGAACATAAAACGCTTAGAATGTACACAAAAAAACAGCCGAACGTAGTCGAGTCGAGCCGAATCGCATTTCGCAGCATACATAACGAGTATACGTTCATGCAGCCTCTGCTTGAGTTACACAGCAGTTGTTCGCGACTGGCTGAATGCCTTGCACTGCTTTAAACACATGATAAAATTTCAGGCAATTTCTTCACAAATTTGTTTAGCATTATTATTTGGGCGAACTTGTCAAAAGCCAAAGAGTTAAAAAGTAGGCTTAAGAACGTTAAAGAGATCACTTTTGCAACATTTGCGTAGGTGAGAGTTGTCAGAGTTCAATAAAGCCTACACAAAAAAACCTAATTTTTTGATAAAATATATTTGGTTTAACAATTTTTAACGACTCATTCATTGAACTGAAATAATTGTGCTAGCTACAAGCAAAGTGCCTTTTAATTTTTAATTTAATTATATTTAATTTATTTCGAATTAATATTTATCCATGCACAAACATTTTCAAGAAACAAAAGTTCCAGTGAACCGTCTTGTTTAAAACCTATTACAATCAATATTAATAAATTTCAATCTTTCTGTTGCCTGAAGAAAAAAAATTGTGCGAGAACATATAAAAAAAGTAGTAATATTTTAAGTAGCAAACTGTTTGAGTTTATCCATAGCAAAGATTTATGTAGTCACATTGTATTTGTTGTTTGCATAAAAAACGATATTGTTGTTGCAACTGTTGATGTTGCTCACCATGTTACAAGAATAACAGCATCAACTACTTCATGACTACATTTTCTTATGTACTCTTCCATAGTTTATATCAATTCCTTATTTGTTTTCTCTCCGTTACTTTGTTGCTTGACTGCAACGAGTCGCTGCTAACATTGCAATTGTTGTTACTGCTTCCTATTCAGCATCCTGCCATACTACAAAAAAGAGTAAACAAAAGTGTTGCCATATTACTGTAAATTGGGGAAATATAGGAAAAATTTAAAAATTTTATAAACTTAATTAGTGCGATATTAAAGAACTTTTATATAGCAGATTTGGTTTCGAAGAAAATTGCAATAAAATGAATCTCGTCCATTTTAACAGACGGCCAAATAGTGGTTCCCAATTATAAAGTTGAACATCATTGAAATAATTTATTTTTTTCTAGGATTTTTATATGCCTTCGAAAAAGTTTTGCATTGATTGATGGTAAGGAATTTAAGACGCATAAAAAGAAAGCTTTTTGTGAATTCAATAAAAACTGTAAAATTATTTTGCTTGGATTTTTCAAAATATTTAATTGCGATAGTGAGTCAATTATTAGACCCAATTATTTGTGTTCTTATGAGGCTACATTCCATTATGGAAATGGAAAACTTTCTCGGCAACACTGCCCACGAGTGCGTATATGTAGCACTTTTTCCACTTTTAAAACTTTTTCTGAATATTTAATATTTTAATATCCTTTTAATCGCTGCCAGCGTGAGTTTCATTGACTTTCATAAAGACGTGCTTTTTTAGTTTGCATATTTTTTGCTTTTCCATTAAGAATTGAATTTTCAATAAGGATTGGTGGGTAGGATATACTCAGAGTGAGTCTTAAACTTGGAATAGATACGCAAAAGACTCCTTTCAAAGTTGCATTTTTATTGTACTTAATGAATTATCTTGCTATTTATGCTTAACATGATATTATAATTTTTTTTTTCATTATTAAGAGTAAAGTGAGCTTATCTGTGGAGGCTTAATTTTTTATTAGGTATTTGGTGATTTAAAATTGCAATAGGCGGATTTTTTGAAAATTCGTACTTATTTAAAGAACCATAAAATATTAAAATCGTACGAATCCCAAACAAATTCTTTTTCAGTTCCAATATACATCCTAAAAAATGCTTACAATAAAATTTTAAACCTGTTCGTTTCTAAGCGTATTTTCATTAAAATATCGTACGTTTATTAAAAACAAACAGAAAGCTTTAAAAACACTTTTCAATAAAACAATCTTCTGCTTGTTTTTAATAGCAAATACGAGTAGCTAAACTGTTGCAATTTCCATCATTTAACCAAATTGCTAATGTCGCTTATTTGTTCTAATTACGAAAATGTTACGCATACATCTAGCGGTTATTTTGGCAACTGAATTGGTTTATTCTCATTTTTGAATGCGTATATTTTTTGACATGGCTCACATGAAAGGAATTCTAAAATTATATACTGCTTTAGCATTCCAATTTTTTATATTTTTCCATAGAGTCATTTAGTCGCGTTATAAACGAACTATACATACACGGAAAAAATAAGAGCTCGAAATTCTGGTAAATATTCATCAAAATTACAAAAAAACTATTAGGATTTTTAGTAATTTAGAAACAGTTCGACTTTTTATTAAAAATTGCTAAGCATAATATTAAAATTACATTCTATGTAGGCACAAATTTTTCGAATGCAAGTTTTAAATTTTTACAAAGTAGATCAGGAGCGTGTTCAAATTTAACAAATCATGCACCGAAATCTTTTATGGAGTCTTAGATATCAAATTCAGTTGAGTATTTAAGCAAATTTCGAAATGGAGGATCTAGATTGCGTCCACAACGAAAGAGGTCTCGTAAAACTCTTGTAAAATATTACAAAGAAATATCTAAAAATATTTTTGATGATTTACAAACTTTTTGGAACTTAAAAATTTTGGTTAAATATTTAGTTATTGTGTAAGTGATAAAAACAGTTTTAGTCAAAATTTCATCACTTGTTTCTCCAAAGCTATCAATTTTTATTAAAAATCATTTAAAAACAAAAACAATTTTTGTGTGTTTGGCCACACAACTTTTGCACACGCAGGTGATTTATGTGTATCGAGTTGTATGGAACAAAAAATGTCAGCCCAACGGGATCTGAAAAGTTAGGAGAAGGGACTCCTGAAAGTTATTTCTGCATAATTTTTTTTTTTTGGCGATCTAAACAATTCAATAGAAAAGCTTTGATGCTCTTGAAGCCTCTTTTTGTAAAACAAATCAGGTGACAGCATGAACGCTCAAATTTTCTAAAAAAAATTAGACAAAGTTTTTACAAACCTTTTGGTTAAAAAAATTATAAAATTATCAATTATTATAATAAATATTTGGCTTTGCAACGCCATATGCTTGGAAATTAGACGGGCACTATGGTTAAGATATGTAAATTTTAGTAGAATAGACAGTAGCATATATGTATACCCTCCAGTTTTAAAATAGCTTATAAGATTTTTCCAGACTGGACACTTTTCTCTGGGAAGCAATGCTGGTGGATTTCATCCAAAATCATGTAATTTTTTAATAAGCTCTTTTAAATATAAACTGTCATACAGAAGTAAATTGGCGTTATTAAATTTTACAAATAATTTATGTATACTTACATACATACATCCTTTAAATTCTTCTTTCAAAGACTGCCGAAGGTTCACCTTCTCATGCCAGACGCGCGTACTCACACCCGCATGCGAAAATTGATGTTGTATCAATTTAAAATCAATAAAATGTAACAAAATTCAGATCCTCAGAGTTTCAGTTAAATTTGCACGCCATAAATTTTTTCGTGAATAAGAAGTCGTAGGAAGAGACTTTGTCGTTGACTTTTCCTTTCCTTCCCCAATCACCCGCCCAACAGCTTGGTTGCTAGCAAAACAATACTCAAAAGGAAAAAACTTTTAAAAAAATATAAATTTATACCCAATTATTTTATGTACGTTTGGATGTGTCAACAAAGACGCAGATATTTTCTGTATGAAAAGTATACACGCAAGTAAAATTAGTCGTACGTATATAATAACGTACACACAGCCATACGCATTTCATTTTCCTTCACGGTGTGCGCCACATAAAAACGACAGCAATTGAATGAAATTTGTTGCTGTCGAGTGTCGCAGCGCGTCGTTGATTATTTGTTGTTGTAGTTGTATTTTGTATTTGTATTTACAATGAGTGCGCTAAATGTCGTTTTTTGCCCCTTTATATGGTAAAGTCTATGTAGCGAACGTTTGTGAGTGTGTGAGACTGTGATCTTCGCTGGCTGTACTTGTTGTCTTTATCGTTGTTTTTCTTGATTTTGTTGTAGTCATAAATTCATGTGAAATTCATGAAATACAGCAGTGCCGCATTTTTTTTCTCTGTTTTTATATACGACTATGTAATCCTTTTTTGATTCTGGTTGACTCTTTTCTTTATTTCTTTTGGCAAATGCATTGCATACTTTTTTGCGCCTTGTGGTGTACAATGGAAATTCTTCTTAAAAATTGTAATTTTTAAATTGTCTCGTAGTTTCTAATACTTATATTTTGCTGAAATAAAGTTGCAGTTATAGCCGAAATTAATTAAAGAATGCTCAATACAGACAGTCAGCAATAAAGTATGAAAGAGAAACTAGATGACGATTTCATTTTAGTTATAATAGAATCTATTTCTTAGTTTTTCCTGTAAGTGAGGATTCATTGGAAAGTAACCTTATGTTTCTTCGAGGCTAAAATTTTTCAGGAGAGCTCAAGAAAGGTTGGTCTGGGTTTTGAATTATTATCGCAAACTGAATTCTAAAAACAAAAACGCCCGGCAGGATCACTTTAGCACGAATGTACTAATACATAACTGAATCTTACAAAAAATTTGGAAAAGCCTAAAATCTTTTCTTCTATTAAAAAAGAAAGGGGAAATCCAAATGAAAGATTTTCTTATTTAAAAAAACATGTGTGATAGTTTTAAGATGAATTTTCGATACAGATATATTTTTTTGACAATATCTGCTCAACGAATTTTACTATCAATATTTAATATTTTATTTATGTACATTTTTTAAAATAAAATTCCTTAGGGGACTTCCATTAATAACGTGAGCTAAAATATGGGGGGAGGGGGTCCGGCATAATCTCACCAAATCTCATCAAGGGGGAAGGAGGTCAAGGAAAACCTCACGTCAACTTTTTAATGCATAGAATTTACATTAAAAATTAATATTTAAATCTCTCCGGAGGGGGGAGAGGGGTCCCGCCAGATCTCACCAAGGGAAGGGGAGGGGGTCAGAACTTTCAAAAAAACACCTCACGTAATTAATGAACGTCCCCTTATGACAAATTTTCACCAACCAAAAACTCCACCAAAGAAATAAACACAATAAAGAAAAGGTTGATCCAACAACTTTTCAAGTAATTTTGATAGAATTTGAATTGAATTTAAATTAATTAACAGTTCCAGTGGGAGATTTATGATTTTGGATTTTTTCTTTCTTACCACCGTTAGGAGGTTTTCTTAAAAAATATATTAATATTTTAAAATTTTTTAATAAAATAAAAATAAAATTTTAAAATATTTGATTTAATTCCAATACTACTGCACTGTACGCCATTGAATTAAATGAAAGGAAATAAAAACTAAGGCAACAACAAAAACAACATCATGGCATAAATACTTGTACTAGTGGCAGCCACCGGAACCAGAAGCAGCGAAGAGCATGACTTTTGTGACTCTGGTTATATGAGTGCACATTGAATGTGTTTGCGTCAGTAGGTACCTGTGTGCAAGTGTGTGTGATTTTCATTTATTTGTGTCTACTTCTCATTTTTACTTTTCTTTTACCTTGTAATATTTTATAAATTTATTACTTACAGAAGGCAGCATTTTTTGTATCTGCCACTAAGTGAACATTTTTGTGGTACTTTTGCCGCAGCTGCTTATTGCTGTTGTTGTGGTTTTACCATTTTCTGCCGCTGTAGCATTCACTGGCATGCGGAGCGTCAAACTCTACTTTTTTAGTAGGTACCTGTGCAATTTTGGTTGCGGATGCGGAAGTGCTTTTCTAGTTGTTGCTGTTATAAGAATCTTATCTTTTATTTTTTCTTGGGTAATTTTTTACTTAACACTTGACAGCAATGGTGCAAGTAAATAATTTTTCGTTTTTATGTTTTATTTTTATATTAAAAATTGCACTGTATGTGATATTTTTTTAATTTTCAATATACCTAATTTTGCATGGAAAATTAATGTATTAACTGTTAAAGTTATAGTAATCTATGTTATATACAATTGCCCACGTTAAATTTCAAAGCCCTACGCTACGTTTCTATTAAAATATTATTTTCAACTAAAAAATTAATGATATGATAGTATGCAAACAATTATTGTACTCTGCCTTTTTTAAAAATTGATGAAGAGATTATTTCAATATTTTCTTATATAACAGCAAACCAATGTGGAGAAAGGTTTGTACCATTTTACTCGGAATCAGCGCACTATTTTACATGAGAGCTGGTTTTTAATTAGCACTGAAAAATTCTGTAAGCAAGTGTAAATTGTAAATTTGTTTCAATAATTTTGAATTTTATCATAATACATACTTTGAAAAACTTTTTGTGGGTCTCGTAAGATTTGCAATTTTAGTTTCTTCGTTATAAGGAATTTTTCGGAAGTTGCACACTTTCAATCAAATGATTTTTTTTCTCTTTCTAATTTTAGTTTCATGGGAAATTTGCAGAAAGTGCGATTCAAAAAAATAGGTACGATTATCACATACATACAATTTTAATTTTCTTACTACAATTTTTATTCATAGTACTCAAAATTACTATAACGATCAAATTTAAAACCTTATCAGTTTGACCAACTTGATTTTATTTCCACCTTAAAGTTTTGCCAGAACTTTGAATTAAATTTTCGCGCTGTAGACTATTGACTTAAAAGACAGCCAAATAAAAAGCAGCAAATTATTGCTTATTAAAACAGCTCATCAAATACGCCATGAAATATTGCTATTTAAAATTACGATGAAAATTAATGATATTACTTGCACCCAAACAAGGCTCAAAGGATAGCAGTAAAACAAATAAAATGCATACCAACATGCAAAGGTATAAAGCTCTGCATCAGCAACTGCAACCTTAACGACATCATGCAGTAAATATTTTGGAATATTATTTCATATTAACACTTTCGAACAGAAGCAAACGAAATGCAAAACATCACCAGCCAAAGTCCTTTAAAAGCTGTAGAAAGAGAAGCAAAACATTTAGCGCACATTTTACAAGTGACGCCCGTATGTCATTAAAAACAAAAACAACAGCAACAACAAAACAATAAACTGTCACAAATAAATAAGTCGTGTGTGAAAATTTCTCTCTGAACATGCAATAGGTGACAGCCTGGCTCAGCGTAGCTATAAAAGGGTTAAGCGTTAGTGCACATGCATCAAAAGATGCATGCAACTTAGACATGCTGCAAAACGTAGAAACATAAGAAGCAGCAACTCATGTTTGTGTGACATGATTTGCTTCTTTTTTTTTCAAATATTTGTTCGTATGTATATATTCTCGTACGTGTATGTATAATTGTGTATGTACTTGTTTTATACCGGCTTGTGTATTGGTGCATAATTTGAAATTACGGCTGACAGTCATGCAATTTCTTAAAGGAATGAGAGTAGGAGTTAAAAAAATATAATATTTCACTGATATACATAAAGTTTGTGTGCCTAACGCATAGTGTTGGATTGGAATTGTTCAACAATTTAATGTGGATAAAGCTTTAATAAATAAAATCAGAGCTACGTGGGCAGTTCTACAATTGCAATAAGTTGTGCATCTTCCAAAACACAAAAACATTACGTTAATGGAAAATTTTTTTCTAGTAGGCGACTAGTGCCTAAATAAAACATCCCCATCGAATGCAAAAGTTTTGATTTCTCTTCACGTCTTTTCCAATTTTTTTTTTTTTTTATTTTGCAAGATATTATAGTTTGCCGCTTGACTATGAGATGTCAAGCATTTGTTTTTGAATGATTGTATTTTTTTCGTTTTTTCGTCAACTGTAAACAGCGTCTTGCACTCGTATAAATAAAAACTGTCAATTCGCGAGTCGGTGTAACTAATTAAGCTCGCCATATTTCACACCTCACTCTTTTAGTATCTCTGACATTAATTGCTCTCGCAATCCACCAAATATAGAAATTATGCTTTATATATGTACATACATACATCTATAATTTCCGCCACTCTTTGTATATTTACCTTTGAAAAATTAAATATTTTGCTAAAAGTAGATGATTAATGAAGTCGAGAAGGTGCCAAAAAACGTCACATACAGATGTCATTCGTACAAGCCAACAAATTCGCAATTAGGTTCACGCTGTTCGAACGCTTGTAAACAAATTACAAAATGATGATTTTCAATATTAGAGTCCGCACACATACAAACATAGCCTTGTTTTAGTTAGTTGGTGTTAGTTTACCCCTTTCAATCTGCTGGTATTTCAAAATTATAAAATGAAATTAATTATGTGCAGATATGAGTTGTGTAAATATTTAAAAACATTTATGTGTTTGTAAATTTTACCGTAGTAGTTGTTTGACTTTGTTTTGTTATCAATTTTGCATTTGCTTCAATACAACAGCACCACGGCACGCAATGCTTGCGGGTTGAGCGACATATTTTTGCGTAGGAAAGCAAATAGAAATTAATGAAAATGTGTGCTCATTACATAAAGTTATGTATACATATATGTATATTATTAGACGTAATTAGTTTCATATTAAGCTGTGCAATTTAGATCTTGACTATTGATGGCATTTTGAGCACAATCGTTCTATGTTCAGTATATTCGCACATTTCGTAAGTAGTGCTCGAAGTAATTTTTCCGAGGAGAGTAATTTATTCAAATATCTTCGATATCAGTTTTTCAAAAGAATGGCTAACGGTAATAAATAAGAAATAAAAACTTTTCTACTGTCGGATAATCGATTTAAGGGAACTTTTTAAAATAGTAAAAACTACATAGCTGCATTCCGTCTCTGTTAAAGGAACAGTAAGTGTACGTAAGCTTAATTCCCAAAAAATTTGCATTGAGCCACTTTTCTCTACCTTTCAGGATGACACTCACTAGGAATAATTAAAGGATTATTTTATTGAAATGCAAATTAATTACATAACAAAACAAGAATTGATTTGTATTTTTGCATAATTTTGAAAGGTAAAATTACGATTTTTTGCGTATTTCCGTCCTTTTAAACAATAATATACCTGGCCCAATATTTTCGGCGAATAATATCAATCTGTTTATTAAATTAGTACTTCGCGCACTTGAGGATCAGTTTAAACATTCTTTTGTCTTATAATATACTAAAAAAATTGATTTGATATTTTTGTGGATATGTTTTCGCAATAAATATCCCTTGTGACTTGGACATTGTAAGAATACTCTGCATAATGCGAATATATGCGATACTAAGTCATAATTTAAGAAAACATGAAAACAAATTTATATTGCTTGACTGACTGATTTGTCAGTTTCTTTTTCGTGCTAAACAGCATTTCGTTATAACAATTGCTTCTAAAATTATCGATACAAATACAAGTAGTTTTACCAATATAAGTTATGAAGTTGCTTAAGCAAATTAAAAAAAAGTACCTAAATTTAAAAACAAAAACAAACAAATTTATTTTTTAAAAGAAAAATTTTATAGGAATACTTAACATTAAATTCAAATTCAAGATTAAAATATAAAAAAAAAACGATAAAGAAAACATTAGCGTAAAGGTTAACTGAAAAGTGGAGACATTCCTTTGACATTATTTGTAATTTTTGCTTTTTAATTCTTAGGTGATATTTTTTAAACTGAAAATATATCTTTCAAAGAACTTAAGTTACTCAAGATAAGATAGGAAAAACTCTTTATTTTAAAAAGATTTTACTTCTTACTATGCAATTTCTTCCATTTTGTACCTTGTAACACTAGAATTTCTGTACCGTTAGCAATTTTCCTTTACTTTGCAAAATAAATATTTTATTATTATTTTAACAAAAATATATCATTTAGATCTATTTAATTTATCACTATTAAAAAAAAATTGTAGGCATCCCATTTAAATATTTGGCACTTCTGTGTCTTGATAATTCCAACCAATTTATTTTTATATCCCATCACGTCTGCTGTTGTAGCGTTGGTGATGTGACTTATTATGCGTTGCCAACACACCTGCAATAGCAACTGCTCTGTCATGCTACCGGCCCCAACTCAACGTGTAACCCTTGCACTCACCTACAGCTGTCAGCAAGCCCATGAAATTGCTAGTTTTCAGTTCAGATATGAGTTGAGCTTTTTTTATCGCTTCGACACAACAGCTGTCTACCTGCCCGCCCATTTAACTGCTCAACCACTCAGCTGCTGCCTTCAACGCTCAGTTGCCTTATCATGGCCTGGCTGTGGCTTTCATGTAGTCAATGACGACGCAAAAGTAACCTCGTTTAGTCCGACAAAAGTAGCACGTTATATTGCTGGCTGTTGGTCTGCCTTCATTACGGTCTTGCTGACTGTTTGTCGCCATGTCTTTGTGAATATCTCACCATTAGTTCATCTACATATGTATATATTTCAAACAGTGTTGAATTTCTATTTTGAATTTTTAAGAAACTTAATAGTATATCATTGTGACGATATACTTATTGTTAGTATATAATAAGTATATAGTATATATGACTTTGACATAGGATCGCGACTTATATATATACATACGTTTTTTAAGGCAGATCATACAAATTCTGTTTTATCACAATAAAAGTTGATGCTAAGAAACTTATATGCACAAAAAATAGGCATAATCAGCCTAAGAACAAAAATACCCTAAAAAGAAGGTTATAAAAGTTATTTTGAGTTCGAAAAAAACAACAAAAATCGCAAAATAAATCATGTAATCGAAAATTCAAAGCCACATTTTTTAGGGTTGGAACGTATTTTTTCTGATATTGCGTGCATTTGTTATTTTCACTTAACATGTACTACAGTGACCTTTCAATACAAAACTATTGATTAAATATATTTTCCTGACAGTACTTAACCAATATTTTCAAGCAAATCCCATACTGTGCGGTTGCCTGCTGTCATAGACTACTACTGTCATTTGCCTGAATATTTGGGTCATCAACCTGCAGGTTCATTTGGGCTCTGACACATAAACGTGCCTCTATCTTTATTTCGTTTATAACATTTGCTTACTCACTCGCAATGCCATTTTAGGTTGGGTTGGTTTCTCTCGTTTGAGGCCAAGTTAGTACGGTGCCGCAAACACGTTTTGAACTCTGACCGTTGTACTACGCTGCTCTTGCCTTCTTCCACTAAACGGAAGTTTAAGCTGTCATCATGTCATGTTGTAGCAAATGCTGTACTGCACAGTAGCTAAAGCAGCAGCTATAAAAAACTAAATAAAAACACACACAAAAGAGAGAAAGACACTAGCAGTTGCCGCACATTAACAAAGAAAAAATAAAGAAATCCTTAAAATAAAAACAACATCAACAACAAAAAGAATTAGTTACTGTTACGGGTAACAATTTATTTAAAGTTGTCCAAGCAGCTCATAGCTGTTGTTGTTTTTATTATTATGTTGCTTGGCTTCTGCTGTTTTGTTTTTTTTTTTTTCATTTTTTTTTAAAACACGTTGCTTGACAACAATGTGCAAAGGCAATTTGTGCTGCTGTGGCATATGTCACGTTGTGCAGCATTATATGAAAATGATTCTGTTTGGAACAACAGAATATGTGAACAGACACGTGTAAGTTAAATTAAATAAACCAATTGCAATTACACAAAATGTAAATTCAAAAATTAGATTTAGAACTCGAAAGTTGAGGAGACTTCGTAACACTAAATGAAATTTAGTCCTTAACACGTCTGAGCTTAATATTCTTCTAAAAAATATGTTTCATGAATCCATAAATTTCATATCATTGTAGTTATACTCGACAATCAAAACATATTTTGTACACAGCATTCTCCTTTTCAGAAGAAAATACTAGGTATATTGCTTTTCTTGCTAAGCTATTCAACTGCTTTGATACTAGAAAATCTTCAAACTGCTCTTTAAATCTAATTTTACTATACATATATTTAAAAAACATTTATAGATCAAAATTTTTGTCAATACTAATTAGCACTAAATTTAAATATCGATTTAAATAGATATATTTCAAAGATATGGCAAGTGCTTTTATTTCTATTCAATTGCTAAAATTTTGTCATATAAGAAATTTGAGAAATTTATTGTTTCAATTGAATTCTGTGCTAAAGCATTTTTTGGTAGCTAGTAGAAAACAAATCGATTAAGTTTTTTAATTTGTGGTAGTGACGCTCGAATTATTTTTATGTGGTAATATGATTTCATTTCGAAGCGAACAATAGCACAACACAAATTGTACAAAGGAAAAAGAATAACAAATTAAAAATTTGAGTACCAACCACCTTTGTACGATTCAACGTTGGACAACAATATTTGGTACGTTACGTAGAAATATGTAGTTTTGAAAACAATCGAAAGTGATATAGTTAATTCCAACTCTGCTATTTTGATATTTTTCATTATTTTTAGGTTTTGTTTTTTTTACAATTTATTTATTTTGATTTAAACCCAATTTTACTTGATATTTTTTTTATATCAGTTCTTGATAAGTTTCTATTTAATGTGTCAACGCCATTTCCTCCATAACAATAATAAAAATAGAACTGATCCACTCCAGTTTGGAGTTTTAGATGGTTTTTTGTTCATGATACCTGTGACAGCACTAAAAAAAAAATTTTGGCTTATGGTTCATTAGTTCTGACCAAGATAGCTTTTGCGCAAACATATGTTTGTCCATGACTAAGTTCGAAATATATGCTTCTTTTGTTAGATCCGTTCAGCTCTCCATAAACATATACTTATCTTAAATACCATATAGAATTTGTGGGCGTTGAATAGATGAATTAATATCTTGGACCCTTTGATATTCTGTCTTCTTGATGCCGCATGATGATTTTAGCAAACAGAGAAATATAATATTTCTTTATTAGGCAAAATCCATCCGTATTAATTCAATAAAATTCGAGAATACTTATCTTTTAATCTAACCAAAAAGCCTTAAGTGCTTTATTTCGGATATAAACTACCACGTGGGCTTTGAAAAAACTTTCTTTCACTCAAATCATAACAAAATTTCGAATTGCCATAACAAATGACCCATCCCACATGTAGCATGTACCATCTTAGCCAATATAATTTTGCAATGGCAGTAAAATTGTTGACAAGATTAAATTGAATTCATTTTATTGTATCACGTATTGCTGCTGCATTTTTGAGCGTGTCTGCTTGCCGACACTTGATTTTTTGCTGCAGGTAGTGCTGCAAAAACACTACATGTCACACGGACGCATTGGCACACAAATACACCGACATAGCATTTTGTATTGAACATGTACATCACGCCAAATGAAGTGCATTTCTTGGCACAAAATTCATTTATGTGGTTTACTTATGTTTTGCGGTTGTTATTTCTGTTTATTGCCCAAGATGGCAAATTCACTCCAATCAATTGAATGGATTGTGATTTTGCAGCAAACAAGAGCATTAATAGAATATATTTCTTAAAATACTTTAAAAAATAGAATAAAATATACTTGTAGTTAAGAATGAAATATATGTGATATGGTAGTTGTTTTACAAATACTGATGAAACTTCTTACAGCATTTCAACTCGTTTATCATTATCTAAATTAAGTAAAAAAATCTTTATAACTTAAAATATCTCTTAAAATTCTCCTGAGCTACATTAAGTTCTAATAATACCCACGCAATTGATTTAAGTAACCTTTGATCTGCTTAGTGAAGTTTATGCCAATTTGACTGCAAAACTTGACTCCCTAGATGGTAATTTTAAAGCATGCCACAGCTTTCTTCACCCTAGTACTAATACAGATAAACTGAGGACACAACAAAGTAAAATTTTTCCTAGGACTAGACAAAACCAAAAATCGCACACACATATGCCAACGCATAAACTTATACCGTACTCATTTATTGGGCAAGAGGGAACTATATGCGCAATAAGAATAACAAGGGTTAAGGACTAAATATATGGCGACATAGACACAATTCGCTCTCCTCTGCTATAAACACTAAAACGAAAAAACTCAACAAATACAATGACCAAGTTGTGAACACTCCAAGTGTGTCAATTGTGAAGTATTAATAAGTAGACCCTAGAAAGAAATAAAATATTAAGGTCGCTTTGCTAAGTTTCAGTTAAGATAACAACGTAAGGACTATGGATGGACTTGAGCCAAGTTTCATCGTATATTGCTCACATGAACTAAATACAAAAATATTTAAAAAAAAAAAAAAAATTGAAAGTTTTGTTAGTTAAAGGATTTTTTTATATTTTGTTGCATTTTGAACTGTTAATTTTGTTCTTTAATTTATTTGGCCTCAGTGTCAGTAGTGGTAGAAAATAACAATATCTATGCTAACAAATAAAGTGTAGCTGTGAGTTTGTGTGTTTGTGTAACGGTTGGGATCTGAACAGACAAATATTTTCAATCTCTTAAAGTAATATAGTTTTCAATTTTTTCCCCCCAAACAATACTTTGAACGTTCACAGCGACCGCGGAGTGAAAGGTGTCGATGTAAGATTTCCTTTGCTCGTTTTTTGTAGTCAAAATGTATCGAAGCTGGCTGCATTTTTTTTTCTGAAAACCAGCAATATTTTGTACTTGCGCCGAGAGCTAGAGAGTTAGTTTCATATGCTCTTCATGAAAACGAAGTCTTGCCATTTGTTGCTACCCAATACCCAAGGATAAACAAATCTTAAATTTTGTGTTTCATTTTTGATTTTCTTAACTACTTTTCTGAAATGTCAATTATTAACAAAAATGTGAATTTTTCTGCTTGCTTTCTCCAAGGAAAGCAGATTTTAGCATTTTTTGATCGTTTGATATAAATTACAAGGAAATCTTTTTCAGGGTTCCAATACTAAAAACATTTGCTTAGTGTGCTGAAAAAAGGAGTGATGGTGGTAAAATGTGAGCTTTATAGCCATCACTTAAAACTAGAATAAAATTTTTCATCCATGACAAAAGTGAAAAATGAAAGGACAGTTAATTAGGGTGTTTGTGTAAAGAAAAAGTTGTAAAGATTTTTGTTTTTCGCTCCCGAGATAATTTTCTATTTTTAACAACACGTTTTAATTTTTGAAATTTATTCTTTAAATGTTTAATTATATGTATTTTTTAAGGCCACTCACTGTACATTTTTCTTACAACCGACGGTAGAACAATATTTTTAGTGCTTATAAGCTTTTATTGTATATTTTATACTTGTTTTCATGCTTGTTATTTATGCTAGGTCATAATCCATGTTATTTTTTTTTTATTTTATTTATTCCAGTTTTATGGTTTTCATGAAAAAAAAGCAGATCATGATACCTCTCGACTGCTTTTGCACGCTAATATGCATAACATTTTCACTCATTTTTTTCCTTTTTTTTATACAATTTGTATTTTTTTTTAAATTTAAAATTGAGTCGGTCTGTCTGCTGTTTCTTTATCAGCTTTGTTTAAATTACTTCGTCTGTTGAAATTGAAATTGATTACTTCCTCACATTTCCTTCCGGTTTTAATTTAAACTCCTTTGCTGTTTTGCTAAGGATTCACTTGTTTCATTATTTTCCCGCTTGCTTCTTTTATTCGCCATAATCTAATTAATGAATGTTGGTTTTTCATATTTTCTTTCATATTCCTTTTATTTCTAAACTGAATTATTCACGATTTACTTCTGCAATAAAACTTAAATTAGTTGAAAAATTGAATTTTGTTTTACATAGCCAATGCATAATGCAGAATATTAATTTTTGTTTAGCTGTGGCAGGAGAATTGAAATTATCTTCCATTCATTTATCTTCTAAATTGTTTGTAGTTTTTTTTTATGTATATACGCCACTAGGTTTCCTTCTTAAGACGATTGCATAAAAATTTTAAGTTTAATGTATATTTTTGACATGGGGACTACACGGTCCAGCATTAGGTTAAAAATTCACACCCTTGCGTTGATCGGTGCAGTAAGTAGATCGTTCGAGAATAGTAATAACTTTCCACCTTAAAATAATCCTGTTTTGAATGCCAAAACTTTACGCTATAAGTATTTCTGTTGTGATTGAGGTGCCATACCCAAAAATTGTTCGGAGTAAAAACTTAATTTTGTTCTTTGCTAAGCTTCAGAGAACCCGCTTTCCAGTTTTATCGATTTCAGTTCAGTAAATTTAGTACTATTGATAAGAATTTTTAATCTACGAAAAAAAAAATATACTTAATAAGATGAGACATAAACTTAATTAATTTTGTATACATATTTGAAATGTCAAGGGCAAACAGGAAACTATTTTTGCATGTGTTCCTTGTAACTATACTAGCGATAACTTGTAACTAGACAACTCGATAAAAGGTTGTTGTTTTTCTCCTGTCAATATATGAATAATGTCAGCTTCACAGATAGTCAAATCACCTGTCACAGCCAATGAAGACATGTCAATCATACCGATGCTATTACGAAATAATCATTTTAGTGAAGCGAAATCTGTGCATAATTCGGCATAAGTCGCACTGTCGTTAGAAGGGATGTTTATCTCACGTGTCATATGAGAGATTCCTAAAATCTTTTTTTAACTGCGGTTGCTTTTGATTTACGTACCATTTACTTGCTTATTTGTGTTGTATAAATTACAGGTGAGTCATAATTTTAATAAAAATTACAGACTTTTTTGCAACTTCGATAATACCAATTATAGAAAAAAATCAAATTCAATTTATTTAGTTTCTTTTACATATTTTAACAAATTTGAGTGAAAAGTTACTATTTCAGCAATATTCTAAAATTTATACAACAACTTTAGGTTAAGCTAACTGTCTTAAATGATTTTCGAACAATCAGAATTGAGACAGCTTTTTCTGCCAAATCATTTATTGGAGCTATATTTTCTTACCCATTTGTGACTTATATTTTGCCTTTTTGTCTGTGAGGAATTTTCATGTGAGTTTTTTTTTAAAAAATTAAAAAGTGGTGCGCAACCTGAAAAATATTTTTTTTTTTTTTAAAAAATGTCAAATAAAACTAAAATTGAAACGTTTTCGAAATATTGATCATGCTGCATCTGAACTGAGTCTGATATATAGATTTACTGCTAATATTTTTCAATGTTATGATAATATTCTCTGCGGCGAACTCGTTGATACCCACCTTGAACAATTGGCTTGCAATCTACTGATTGCAAATATCGTTTGTACACACGAAAGTCACCGCGGATACAACCTACACACTTTTTTGGTACGTGAGCACCGCAACAATAACATTTGGTTTTATTTTTTAAAATTTCGACAGCTGCCACATTTTACGATTTGCACCTTTCACATGCAGCGTATTTTACTTTACAGAACAAAATTGAACTAAATTAAACTAAAGTTTTCATATTGCGAAGTTCGATATTAGCACAGTTTACAATATGCATACCATACATTCACAAGCATAACAACACGTAGACACCCCCGACGCCGTAGCACTATATGTTGATAATTTCGTTCGCAGTATGCGGGCGTTGTGAGCGCGAACAAAAGTCAAAGTGTGGCAACAAAATGATGTTGCATAAAAATGTTTCGAGTTCAGTGAAGAAGATAAGCGCAAGTAACATAGAAAATCAATGCACGTTCCGGTTATGTCGATTTGTACGACAATTGCATTCAAATCCTGTTGACTGCTATAAAAAGTTGGTCATAAAAAGGGCAACTTTTAAGTTTTGAATATGATGGTAGCAGTTGGTATATAGAAGAGTAAAACAACATCATATGCAAAACGTGGCAATCTTGTGAACAAAATTAACAACACAATACTCGTGAGAAGGGAACTAAAAATAACCGCTTTCTGGCACCAAAAAATAAAATGGAAGCGCCCAACAATTCCGAGCAATTACACATAATATAGAATTTTCAAAAAAAAAAACAAGTTTTTGAAGTACTAAGCCTTATTTTATAGTTGTAGGAAAACCTGTGTCAAAACCATAGGGGAATCTTTAATATCTTTAGGTTTTTCTAAATTTTTTATCAAAAAATATTATTCATTATTAGATGAAATTCTTTTAAGATCCCATTTTGATTTTGATACTCGAATACTTTGCGTAGACTTACAAAATAAAAAAAAAAGTTAAGTAGTAAATATTATAGTTTAGACTAGCTTTCAAGATTAGCTATTAGGTATTCCTGAAATAAATGCGCTGCCGTTTTTCAAGTATTATGTTTACGATTCCTAGAAAAATAATTTCTTAAAATATTCTAAGAAACGTATGAATTCAAAACGTTAGAAATTAGTTCTTAAAAGTCTTCTGATTTAAATATGAGAATTGGCCAAAACAATGATAATACATAATACTTTGAAGCAAAAACCTTAACTTCATTTCGGGAAAGATTTTTTATGAAATGCTATAAATTTTTGCACCAAGGTACAATATGATATACCCTTACACACATTACATACTTTCGTATTCACTTCTTCTATTGCAAACACCGTGAAAACAAAATTTCAAAAAGCATAGTTAGTGGAGAGAGAAAGGATTGGAACGTTTTAATAAGTAAAATAAAACGTAGCAAAACACTTTTTAGAAATAATAAATACTGTAGTTATTATTCTGACGAAATCCAAATTAATCTGATGGCATTTTTTATTTCATTATACTTTTTACTTTGAGTAATTTTTGATAGAAAAAACCATCAAAAATTTATAAATTTTCTTTATTACACTCTTACTGCCTTTTATTCGATTAATTACATATGTATGTCTCACTGTCAGATTTCATACAATCCGTGATTTCTAGGTCAATCTAAGCTACTCTATGTGTGCATTAGGGTGGATCAAATAATTTTTTTCGAATTTTTTTTTTTTTTTGTTATAGTGAAAAATGCATATACAATGTGGTGGCTTAATAACAGATAAGTGACAATTTTTAGAAAAAATATCGGTTATTTGACAGATTTATTCCGGGAAAAAAAGGTGCATTTTCTGATTATTAATCAAAATGAACATTGAAATTCACGTTGGAAATATTAGGTTTAATACAAATGAGATAGAAGTTCCTTAAGCAAACTAGGAGCATATTACAAAGTTTGTAGATTGAAGCGTAAACAAGGCTATTACGCAACGTTTCATCACTATATCAAATCGAAAATCGAAAAAAAGCGTTTTATGATCCACCTTAATTGGATGTTTGCATTGCGTATGGTTGTCTTATTGCGTTTATTACACTTAAACTACGTGACAAATTACTGCTGCACAAAAAAAAAACGAGCAGAAGAAGTAAAAATTTTATTAAAATAAAAAAACAGCAAAACAAAGGCACGTATCAACACATTCACCCACATACACACATAAATACTTATACATTCAAACACGTATTCACGTTTACAGGCTAATTTCGCACAAATGACTTAATTTTTACTGTGCTGCTGCTTTTCTTGTAAAAAGCTTAAAATTAAAAACGGAGCAAAAAACAACAGCACCATAATGAGAGAAATTTTAGTAAAAACTCAAAAGTTTTATGAGAACCACAAAAATTTTACTGTGTAACCAAAAAATCCAAAATGAAAAAATTACAACCACATGTGGTTTGATGACAGGAGAGCACAACCTTGTTGGAAACACCAAAAGTGTACTTTTAGTTTCTACTTACGAATTTCCACTGGTTCCGTTGCTGGCTCGCCACCCAATGCTCGCCCATTCGCATACTTTCAATTATATTTATGTATGCACTTACATATTATACATTGGTGTGTAATAGAATCAGAAAAAAAACTGTTAAAAAGCAGCGTATGATTAATTACACATATAGTACTAGCACATGCATACATACAGTTTCCCAACAACATATGTGATATTTAGGGTGGTATATTTTGTCAAAACTAATTACAATGATTGCTTGTTATGTCCTTCAAACAAAAACTACATTTTGAGTAGTGGCATTCGCCAAATAACAATATATACATAATATTTATGGAGTTTTTGCCTGTGAGCTAGATATTAGATAGAGATTCGGTTTTCTGTATCAGTCTAACATATAATGTATACGAATACATTCTCACTGTTACAAATGCGTCGAAATTATTTAATTCATTTGTGGTCGACTACATTCTCATACTTTCGTACTTTTTTGTATGTTCGTATGTCAATTCCTGTGTGTTTTTGTGAGTACGTATCGGTAAGTAATAACATTTGTGTGTGCTAAAGGACCCTTTTTTATATATCACGTGATTTATTTAATTTTGCTTATGTTTTTTGGTAAGAAAAAGTTCAAGCTTCAAAATTTATATGCTTTTGTGCAGCACTTGTACACTTTTAGCAGGTATTTGAAACGGAAAAATTGGTAGAAAATGTCAAGAGAAATATACTCATGAAAAATAAACTTTCTTTTACTTCTACAGATGTAAATATTTCTATGAATATCTATGCACATATAAATACAAAATCTGCTACTTTCTACAGAAGAATCAAATAAATGCATACCAACAAAAATATTTATTCCCGAAATATTTTAATTGCATGTTTCAGAAATAAATATTTGTCGTTTATTAAATTAAAAATTCATTACATTCCTTAACTAAATCAACTTGACTTAAACTTTAAGGAGACGAACAGAATTTAACAAAATTCAAATAAATTTCTTCTAACGATAACGACAAAATTACAGGCTGCTCAATTTGAGTAGGATGTTCTTAAACTTTTGACATTTTCACAAAGCCATTAAGGCACCTGCATACCAAAACTTCAACGCGTACTCTAGCTAATTTTTGATTGTGCACTAAATAAACTGTCAATGATTAATTATACACTTTGACAGTTGAGGTTATCATTTACAGTTCACGCTGAGAATTGGCTTAAGAGAATAAGAAACCAGGTTGCTTTTTCAAGAAGTACAACTTAATTCATCATTATTATAAATAATGAAAAATGGATTTTGTTTTAATTTCAAACCGAAAAATCAAAAACAAATTAAAATTTTCTAACCCTAAGGCTCATTGGTTGTTCGAAGTAGTTAGGTGCCTACTTTTCAATTAATAATAGAACTGTGAAATAAAAGCTATTACAGTTTTCATGAAGCTTTATTTTTGTTAGAAATGTCTTTTTTAAGACTTAATTTTGCACTTAATTTTTGAGAACAAAATTTTGCGTGTAAAACTCTATGTGATCATATTTAAGCTCTTATCGTAGGGTTTTTTTTATAAATACATGAGTTAGTTGATTCTTAATTTTGCCATTATTAATTAATACGCACAGATATGTATGTCACATTAAGAAATTCTATCTGTTTTTTAACAGGAATTCCTTTGCAAAATGTCACTATATAATTCATGACGTAAATGTTAAGCAAACTTTTTTTCTTTTAGTAGGTACTAGTGTTCTCAATAATTTTTTTCAATTTTTTTTAGCAATCTATTTAGAGATAACAATTTTTGAAAGTTAACGTTTTTCAAAGTTTTTATTTTAAAATGCTCATAGTTCCACGAATTTTTTTGTTTTCAAATTTTTGTTTTTAAACATACTTTTCATAAAATCTATGTCCAGATAGATTTTCTACAAATTTTTTTTCCTGATGTAAATTATTTATTTACCAAGTTTTAAGTTCTGACAATATGCTTACTTTTACTATATTTTATATATAATTATTATATTTGATAAGAAAATGAAATATTAAGAAGCAATTCTGTGTGCCCTTAAAAAATAGTTTCTATCAATCAAAAGTTAAAGCAACAGAAGTCACTCATTAATCGTGTGCCTTTTTAATTTGTAATCTCATTTCGAAATACATAAGTAGTTATTTTTAATTTTAGTCGTAAAAATTAAAAAAAAAGTTTATAAATAGGCATTAAAACTACAATACGCGTCAACCGGATCTTAGCTACTACCAGAAGTTTTATTTTACCTACATAGCGCCCCTGTTTGAGGTTAACGACTTCACAAGAAATTTCATCAATTCGCCCTCAGAAGCGAAATGGGCGTATCCCAAAAAAATTTATATTCGTGATTCTTATGGCATCGGATAGCTTAATATATTACGCTTCTAATGAGCTACGCCAAATGCCGGTATCTAAGTTCAAACCTATAATAAATCTCATTAGAAAATTTCCTCTATCTCAATTTTACATGTATTTCAACAAATTGACATAAACAAAACATCAGTTATCTCGAAACACATATTTTTGAGATACGCTTCTGAGGGCAGTTGAACTTTTGCTTTAAAAAAAAACATGTGTGTTTTCAATCGATGGCTAAGAGAAAAACTTCATGCAAAAATAAGAGGCACAAAAATTAAGTGCACAATTAAGGCACAAAGTTTAACAAAAACATGAAAATGTGAAAAAATTTGGTATTTCTGTTGTTCAAGGTTTCCTCTCAAACTGAGAACCAAAAAATAAAAATTCTATTCCAAAAAGAACGATATATAATGTAAGGATTGTTGTACCGTATTTCAGTGTACTTAAGGTCAATGATAAAATATCTTGTATAAGAAGCTTCTTAGGAAAATTGTTTGCTTCTTGTTACATATTATTATTATTACTATGCTTATATTACATATTACTGAGTTTAATGTATAAGTACTTGCAAAGTTTGTATCTTTAATTTTCTGTCATAGAACTTGTTAGTCTGTCACCTTGTAGTAAATTAAAAGGATTTCATATTTGTGGGGAAAGAGCTAAAAGTGCGTGAATTCATATTCTTTACAAAAATGCTAGATATACATCAGTAAGTTGAAGGATCTGATATCATACACCATGATATAAAAACCATCTTAGCACGTTCTTATACACAAACAACTAAACAAATACATTAACGCTCGAATATGAACATTTCATGGAATAATGTACAATGCAAAGCTGTGAGCACAAAATAAACCTAAGAAGACTACATACAGTGTAACTGTTTGTTTATTTTTACGTACATTTTTGTTGCATACTTTATAGCGTTGCATGAAATGTCATGAATGTGTCAGTGTGAGTGCAACCATTGTGAATGTGACATTTTGCATGCCTTTAGGAGTCACATTTTAGCTGTTTCCACAACTTATGAACGCAAACAGTGATGTTTTAAGAGCTACAGCTGCATAAGTTGTGATATACCTCATATATGTATGCGTGCATGTACAATATACATATGCAACTTTATTTATATATATTTGTATTTATTTAAATAGTAAGATTTTCGCATAAAAGAAATATAAGTGTTGTTACTTTTTATGGTGACTTTAATGAAATTGTAATGTTAAATTTTATAGAAAATAGCAGCACATTTCCAAATTTGCAAAGCTTGATAGGAAAACAAAAAAATTGGGAAAATACATTCGATAAATTGACATACTGAATTTATTTAAACTCTTGCTAAGGAAAATACATATGTCATTTTTGTTATATTTGGAGTAAAATTAATGTGAAATATCAATTAAAAAAAAAATCGTTTTGCACATTTTTTTGGCTTTGGGGGTCCTTTCAAAAATTTCAGTTTTTTTCTTGCTATTTTATTGTTGACATTTTCGTTTTCAACACGAACAATGCCGCTAGCATATGGCATGTGTTGCATGGTATTTGTTACATTTTCGTTTTCTTATTGTCTGCTGTCAAGCTGTTTAGTAATTTCCTTAAGACGACGCGTCGTCACAACTTTGTGCAGCCATAGCAGCCAGCGACTTTGTCTATGTCGTGTGACTGCAGCTGAGTGCGATATTGCATGTCAACGGCGTTTGCTGCAGTGCTATTTTGCTGTGATGTCACAATTTAATGGCTGAGTTAATGTACAATAAAGCGCTTTCACTTAGTGCTGGCGATAAATTGGAGATCGTTTGCAACCCCAATCAATTGTGCTCGTGTGGGTGGCTATTTGGCGCTCTGCATTTGGTTTGGTTTGGCCTTCAGGTAAATACATAGTTAAAGTGCACAATGCTTGTCATTTATTGTGACACCCAATGGTTGACTTGGCTGAATATTCAATTTCGGGGTGTGTCGGAATTGTGTTGATTTATTGATGTGCATTCATTTCAAACGTAAGCAATAGAAAAAAGAAAACAAATACTGAAAAAGTAACTGGTCGATTGTTTAAAAGAAAAACGATTTTTTATATTGGCATAAAATCAAAAAAAATTTTTTGTCCAAACGTAGAGTTTTATCCATTTATTTTTAAGGAGGGACATACTATATATGATATTTTCCAATTTGTCTTATGTAAATGACATTATAACATTTTGGTATATGTCTTTTTATGTTTTGAAGATCGGGCTAGTGGGTAAACCTACTCTCTAGCTCTTTTCGGACGCTCCTTATAAAAATACTTATTTCACTTCAACTATTTCAAGTATTACTGCAATTTGAATAGAGATTCCAGATGTACGCCTCATAAGTTTTGGTATAAATAACTAATTTGGCAAAGTGTCATACCTTGTGCCAGCATAAATTATGAAGTTGTCAAGTTTTGATATGCACCAGCAAAAGTTTACCTTAACCTAAACATTGACTATAATCAGCACTTAAGCTCATTTTTTTATATTTTCTGTAAAGTTATAGAAACCAAAGTTTTAAAACTCTGCTTGAAACTCTCTGGCACTCACACACTCATCATTTGTATTTGTATTTACATAAAAGTTTTGCAAAAACTTTTGCATTGGTATTTCGAGTATCACACGCTATTAAAAGCTTTGAATGTCATGCAGCTCACGTTAACAACAACAGCAATCAAAGCGAAACGACAATAAAAATACAACAAAAAAAGTAACCAGAGCAACGCCAACAACAACAGCGTTAACGAAACATAAATACAAAAATGCTAATCTAACATAAGCATATAGAAATCCTGGAAAATCCCTTTTTGGTGTCAACTTGCCACTTCATACAAATACAGACATACAATACAACGAAATACAAACACACAGGCATGAATTTATAAAAATTCATAGGTTGTGTATGTGTGAGTGTGTCTTCATCGCCTACAAACATATAAAATTAGGCTGCACTGTTATCAAGTATTGACCAATATAAGCTGCTTTTTATTAACCCATTTTGTACATTGGTCGTATATTTAGCAACGTAGCAAGATTCAATGTTAGACGATTGGCTGGTGAACTATACCATATATCAATAACTTTTTTATCCCGGGAACGTTGTTTCTTCGTCAAAAAGTTACAAGTTTTACTTTGCAACTGCCAACCTAAAGGTTTAAATAAATCGCCGATTGATGAATTTCTCTAGCAGCTTTAGGGAACGTATGACCCATCCATTGCCAGTGGCCATTCAATAAAGAAGTAAGTATGATTGGTATCCAAATTGAGTTGAGGAATCGAAATCATATGGGCGTACTTAATCTGCAGTATTCGGTAAAGGCTGAAGCTTACAAAGGTTTGCGTTTCTCGTATAAAGCAGCACTGGTTGAGCATTTATTTTTAGTGTACGTAACTTGGTGTGTGTCGAGTAATTTATCATCTTGAGGATACTTTGAATGCAATTGATGATAAATTAAGTAAATACTTTAACTTCTATCACAAGTCTGAACTTTCGCGTCAAATTCAATTTTTAATTATAACTCAAAAACTAAGCAGGCTGAGATTTTGCATACAAAATCAACAAAGGGCTTAGCGGGTTAAACAGCAGCAACGGAAGTCGATATGAGGGAATAACAACAAAGCTACGCATGAGTGGCCCGGTCAAAGATAAGCAGCTGCTTTGGTAATGAACGCTTAGCAATACCAAGAGCCGAACCGAAATGCCCCTATATCGCCACTGTCCACTCCACTATCAAATGCTGACTTTATAAACAAAACCGAAAAAAAGTTAATAAATATTTATGCACACGTATATATTGGCAATAAAAATGTATGACATACGAACATATATACATGTGCAGATATATATCTACACACAGGCACACATATGACGTTGCGCGACATTTTTATGCATGTGGGAATATTTATAAATAAAAATGTATTTGTCTGCTTATATTTATGTAGATACTGTAAGTATGTGTAAATGTGTTTTGGTTAACATTACAGTAGTTTTCGAGATATTTGCCAAATTCATGTTATATAGTTTGTCCATTTAATGTTGTTTGTTGTGCATTTTAATCTATGCTTTACGTCTGTGTGTGTGTGTGTATGTAAGTGTACACATTTTTTCGTTAAATCGCACGCATTTATGTTAGTATTTTTGTAGTTGTTATTGCTGTCGTTGTTGTTAACTTTGTGCATGTGTGACACTTCAAATGATTCGCTTTGGATTAACTTGGCTTAAATTGGATTTTATTTTAACGTGAAGCGATTCTTCATATAATTTGGTATTTGTGTAGCTTCGTGCTGTTTACATATTGGGGTGTGTGTGAATGTGACTTTTGTATGCGTTTTGGTTTGATAATTTTATTCTATACAAAAGGACAAAAGGGATAAACTGTCGAATGTTCGTGACATTTGTGCTATGAAAAGTACAGCATTGAATTAAAATTGGACATTTGGAATGGATTTAAAACTAAATTTTAGTTTCAAATAAAACTTCAACATTTTGTGGAATGAATTAAAGGATTAAGTTAATTTTGACAACTTGCTATTGAACGCTTTTATTTGAATTTAAAATGCTCTATTTTAAAATAACCTAATAGTGGGTAATCTTTGGTAATCTTTGCTTCCATTGCTATTAACAATAGCAGTACTAAGGAACTTGAACATATTGCCGTTACGGTTACCTACTACAAATACAGTAAATAAGCCACAGGGAATTGTAAATAAATTTTAAATTTTTCCTTAACATTAATTTCATGATTATGAGGAAAATGCAGTCAATTTGCTGGGTTACTCGCCCATATTAAATTAACTCGCTGAGCAGAGTAGAAAAATTAGAAAGAAAAAAGAGTCCTGCTGCATTGTTAAAAGCCAGTCATAGCAAAACAGGAAGAAAACCATTCCGCCAAAATATTGTAGAAGCAACTAAAGAAAACAGAGAGGAAATTTTGGCAACGTTATAAAATCTGTAATAAATTCTTGATGTAATAAATAGTTAAGTGGGGCGTTAACACTGAAACTTTTCTTCTTTCGTTTTTTATGAAAAGAAAATAACAAAAACTTCATAATAAAATATTATTTTTCGAAAGTGCTTTCATTCGTGTGTCCCAAAAAAAAACAGAGTAATTTAGTGTCGTAAGTTTCTCATCATCGAATATTTGGCAGTATTTTTATTTAAGGCCTTGAGGCCATCTTTTATGATTGCAGTTTTTTCAGCTGCACACACATATTGCTGTCATTTGATGTTGCTTTCATTCATTTTCCACATGTTTGGTCATATTATTGGTATGCAGCTGATAGCAATCTGCAGCGTTGCGCATCTAATACCAGATTCTATGTTTCAATTACTGTCCCATCTGTCTCACATAGGAGATATAGACATTTTTATCGAAATTAAACAGTTTAAATGTATTTAATATTTAATAACATTTAGAATTAAATCGTAAACTTCAGTTGATCCAACATAGATACTTCAGATGATATTACTTTTGTAATAGAAATCATAAGTATTCAAGCAATCAACTCTTTAGCAATTTCAACTTTTCCAAATCGATGAAAGTTCCCATTGTACGTTAAAATAAATAACTAATAGTAATAAAAGAAATACTTGCAATCTAGCCAAGGGCAACAATAGAAATTTCTATCTTAACATTGTCATTATTTTCTTAACTAACTTCATGGCAATAAAACAAACACAAAAGTTTTGTTTGAGTGTCGTTACTATTGCTAATGCTACTACGGATTTTGCTGTTATTGCTGCAGAAGTAAATCCTTGTGGACACATTAAAGTGTTACCAACGTGCAAGCATGCAACATTAGAGTTAACCTCAAATACTGTCATTTAAAATGTATTATTGACAGCTGTTGTCACTCCCACTCAAAGTGTTAAAAAGTGCGCTCAGCAGTAAAATGAAGGACGAAAGAAAGGGTTTGGTTGAAGAAAGTAGAAAACAATTGCACGAAGCGGCAGTGAAAAAGTGCAACATCAGTTCTTGTCATTCAACTGTCATTGAATTGCAATTTTTGTTAAGTATTTCAAAATGACACAAATTGATGAGGTTTCTTGGTGAACATTTGTTACAACGAAGTAATAAATGAATGAATGCGTGTTATTATGTAAATGGAAATGAAGTAGTCATGTAAATGACTTGGGAATTTAATTTTTTTGACATAATTATGTATTGACACTCAAAACAAGTAGTTAGGAGAAAATGTGGCTGGCTAGAATCTCCAATGCGTAAAATAAATTCTAAATCGGTCGCAACCGATTTAGGCATAGGAATAACTATAAAGGTGATCTAAAATCGCACAAAGTATTGTCTGAAAATAAGATCCTCTATAGTAACGCAAAATATTCTAATTTGCTTATACCAAATTTATATTTCAATCATAACGCACTAACAAACTAATAGCTCTCAAGCTTTCCAACAAAAAATTTCTTAAGGTAAAATTTATTTTAGACGGTTCGTTTGTATTTCCAACAAAAATTCAATTAAGATTTAAGCGGTATGATCTTAATTGTACGATTTGGCAAAATAATTTTTGCTGGTTACAGCATTTGACCGTGTATAACGGCTCCTTTATCGACTGCTGTACCGCTTTGACTGCATTGATCGCATTTGCAACTGCTATGCATTGAACAGTCGAGGTGCAGAACCCAAGATTTGAAATGCAGAGCATTACGTAATGGGATACTTATCGATCTTTTTGAGTTATCTTTGCCAAAATCTGACTATTTTGTGGCCTGGTATAATGATACCATTACATTTCATCGTTAAAATGCGTAGATACTAAATGATAGCAAGATTTAGTTTTTTTTCATCGGAATTCAAGAAGTTATCTCTTCAATCGTAAATCATCGTAGAAATGTTCGCTAGATTACAAATTACGTGAATTTAGGATATGTTGGAGAGAGCTGAAGACTGTGTTCGAACACGCAGGAAAAGTTTTGTGGAGGCCTTTTGCTCCATGAAGAGATACAGGACACAAGAGACAGCATTTTATTATTAATTGGTACTTTTCGGTCACATCAAATCATAGACGGTTCAGTCACTCCCTTTTTAATGGATAAGAAGATCATTTGTTGCATGCCCCTAATTGACTCAGACATTTAAAAAAAAAAATTGTGAATTTCAATACAGTATGTATTTAAAAATAGCTTGGTTTTATATTGCTATATTATTTTCAAGTTCAATACAGTGAGTGAAAATACCAAAATATTACAAAATAGAGACAGGCAACACGTTACTAATTGTCGATAGCTGATTTGATCCACTGTTTAATTTTTTTGTCAGCTATTTTTGAAGAATTTATATTCTAAGTATCCTTTTTAGCAAATATTTGTTTAGTACTCAAGTGAGAGACTAACATATTGGTAAAAGGTAATTGGAAATAAGACCGAAGTCACAAGTTTTTTGCATTCTTTTTTTTATCTGTCTTTTTTTTTGAAATTCAAATTGCACGTATACCCACTGTACTACACAAGATGCCTAATAGATTAGTTATAAATTATTTTCAGTTCCGATAAAATGTAACAAAAGGTATATTTTTCAATTTAGAGTAGTATCACCTTATAAAGAACGCTACCAAATGTTTAGTTGTAATTTCAAATGAATTAACATATTTTAATTTAAAAAAAAATGTACGCTATTTTTGTACGCCGTCTATTAAGTTGAAATGTGATAAATTTGTTGCGCGCTCACTTTTCAAACTTTTCAAATTAAATAAATCAAGCTGCTGCGCTTAACTCCTCTGGTATTTTTTTTTTTTTTTTTTTTGTAAACTTTCTTCTATCCCTAGCTGCAGCAGCTGATTCTGAACTCTAGTTGGCATCACTGCCATTAACATCATCAACATACTGATGATGATGAAAATCATCATTATCGTCATCATCATTATCAGTGGCAAACTTTAGCGCTCGTCTTAGTTCTGTTGCTGTTTGTCTATGTCGTCGTATCGAAGTCAGGGAAAAGTTTTTGGCGTTGTATTTTTTGTGATTTGCTATGCTTTTCCGTGCATTTCCAACAGATTCTGTTCTTACCAAACAAATACAAATACAAAACATGCCAAACGCACAAAACAAACTTGACAAATGTGTTGCTTTCAGTTTTATGTTTTTTCGTTCGTTTGTTGTGTTTGTTACATTGCAAAACTTTGAGTTTTATTTTGATTGAGAAAAACATTGAGTTCAGCGTTATTTCTCATTTTAGCTGTAGATTTTCCTGAGTTTTATTTTTTACTTTGTTTGCTTGTTAATTTTTTGTTTGTTTGTATTTCCTCGCAGTCTAGCTGTGTTACATTCTTTTCAAAGTTAAGTTACTTTGAGCTCTTAAGCCAACTTTCATTATAATCGTATTGTATTTTGCAGTTGAAACTTTGCTTTGTCAGCAGAGGTACAACTTTCGCATTGCTTTGAAAAACGAGTAATGGAAATAATTTTTTACATAACAAAAAATTTATGTTTGCATTGAGTTCAGGTAAAAAAGAAATGTTTATATTATTGTGTTTACAGAGGATAAAGAAATATTGAGAAATACGCCAAGAGCTTTTATACTTTTTCGGAAAGTATTAAATAAGAACATTAAGTTTTTTATATGGCATTCCTACACATCTAATAGGATACCATCATTAAAATGTTTTTTTTGTTCGTTAAAAAAATAAAACTTTCAAAAACAAATATTGCTTTAAGGACCTTCATACGAAAAGACCTTCATTCAAAAAAAAAAAATTTTTTAAACAAAATGAAAGGTTTTTTATTTTATAAAAATACGATTCCGAGGTTCGACTTTGTTACACTTCTTAAAATAGTTTTGTTAAAGCCATATTATTGAACAACGTTACTGTTTTCGGTTGTCCTCTAAGTTTTTCAATTTCAATATGTTGCAAAAATTTAGAAGAAATAAGTCCTTAGCTGCTCTGCAGACACGATCACAACTGTAGGTTCTCATATTTTGCATGGAAGAGGTGCAAAAAAAATTAACAAATTGTTTTATTTTTCGAATGATATTTTATTGAGTTATAAAAAAAAAACATTACAAAATTTATTGCTTCCAATAGCTCGTTTTTTTTTAGCATTTTAATTTTAAGAAGAAATTTCAAATTTAATGAAATGAGGTTCAATTACAACTCCCTCATCTCAAATTCATATGTAGAATTTAATAATGCAAGAAATTTGCAGTTGCTGTTGCTATCAGAGTAATTGATTTACGCTTGTATGTATGTACTTGTGTATGTATTCGTTAACTGCATACAAAATCAGCGTTTGCCATAATTAATCACTTTGTGTCTGTTGTCGACAATGTCAAATTAAGCGTGTACCATGACGCATACATTGATAAATTACAGCACACATTGCACACACTTTAAGTTTTGTTACGGGAACTAAAGATGGGAAGTAGGGTGAGTGATTATGCCACTGTGTCACATGCATTCACGATGTTTATTACGATATAAATATTTTAGATATGACTTACCGATTCTAGTGCAAAATTTATGGCATCTGATCATTAGTAAGAAAACGCAACGAATACAACCACCTACTTTCAGAAAATCTATGCAACACAAAAAACAACAATTACAATTCAAGCTGTTTAGCAGAAAAAAACTTAAGTATTTTTCTATTTACGTAACGAATTTTACTCAACTTTAGCTCAACATTAAGCTGACAGCAGTTAAAGCAAAGCAGCGCAAAGAAAACTCACTTTGCTCCCAATCAGCCAAAAGCACAATTATTATGTAACTGCTAACAAGCATTTTAAGCGGATTAGTAACAACTTGTAAGCGAAAATTTAGTGTGCGTACAAATTAAGCAAAACGAATAGAAACTGAAGGGCGAACAAGAAAAAAACTTCATGAATCCCTTTGTAATACGCTGAGCACACGGATTAAGCGAAGACGCTGCAAATCTACGAGAGTAATCAACATTAAGCTCGTAATGACTTTTTAAAGCACAGCAAGCGTAAGAAAAACAACAGCAATAATAAAGCAACAACAAACAAGAGCAAGAACAGCTTCCAATTTTACCCCTAGTTATAAAGCAGTTCAACATTTTAACTTCTTCAGTGCCAAAAAGTATGCAACACTTTTTTAATCAAACAAAAACTCCATTGACAAAAATGTGAACATTCATTTGCTGTGTTTTTACTGTGCGTTTAACACGGTGCCCCATTATTTGAACAAAAGTTTTCATTTAAACGTTGATACACTACGTATTTTCAATAGTAAAGAAATTAAATTTTACCCCAATGTATTGCTAATAATCAAAATGAGTTTTTACCAACGTACTTTCACATTCCTGTTTCTGTTGCGCTTTTTATAGTGGTTTTTCTTTCATTAAAACACAAGTTAAATTTATATTTGCGTGTTCTTTTGTACATACGTGGCTCCAGCTCAATGAAAACAGAAATAAATGCGGTGTGAAAAAAAAGCTGTCATATGTATACGCACTGGCAACTCTTGTGTATATGATAAGGTGCCCAGTGAGAAATAATAGCAATTAGTCCACGAGGCAGAGTTGCATTTTTCGTAGTCACTTCCTATTTCTTAATTTTTTTTTTCGCAATTGATCGTTTAAGTATGGCTGATAGTCGAAATAAACATCTGTCGCCATAATCGTGGTTAACCTGGTGGTGAGAGGCCAACAGAAAAACTTCGCTCTATAACTCCATAAGTAGAAAAATATTTTTAAAAAACAATGTTGGAGAGGAACTAATTTTATAAAAACACATCGATTTAGTGCCCGAGGAATTAACGTTTAACAAAATTTGACCCAGCTTTCACTGTTGTAAAGTTAAGTGAAAACACTTACAAAATTATTGCCTTCCACAAACAGGAATGGTTTCGGCAGGAACTCTTGCCATATGAAGGCGACTAATCAAATTTTGGTGGTTAAACCTTTTTCTCGTATTTTTTTTAACAATTCCTATTTACATCATTCAATTTCTTTATCTACAGATCTCACTGCATATACCTGGAACTATTTGAAGTTCTATTTTTCTACATATTTTTACTTTATGGCCTTAAAACTTCGTTCTGTGCACTGCTTACAATATTGCAGGCAACATGTCGTATATAATATGTGCAGTTGATCATAAACTTCCCGTGCAATTTGTAGCTCTTTTTGCATTATTTTTCTTTTTCTAAATATTTCCAGATCATATATAATTAAAGTGCATTTTTTTCTCACTGGGAGTTTCATAATATACGCATGCAACATCATTAATAACCGCTTATTTCGTAACCCAAGGACACAAACCAGCAGCCAAAGCATTTTTGTGTTGCTTCAAAATGCAAGTGCGTAACGTAGTGGCTTGCACGTGTGTATGTGCGGATATACATATAAATTTACTGTAAAATGACAGCGAGTTGTTGTAATCTGTTTGTAAATAATTGATAAATGGTTTTATAATAAATTAATTTTCTTTCACTTTCTCACTTTAAGGTTTTCACATTAAAACACGCAACAAACTTATTTTATAATCCTCATGTATCAGCTTATAATGCTGAAGTGACCGCTTTAGCATGGTTTACATCATTATGCAACAATATTAAAAGTGACACTTTAAGTTTCTTTAACAAAACTGTAATCTGATTGAGTAAAATTATTTCCAAATAAAGTTAAAATGTCAGGCAGCTTAACATAGAAATTCCAATTCCATAAAGTGATATTTTTTCGATAAAAAAATATTGAAGAATTTCAAATAACAAACTACGTGCTGATACCAATGAACTGTAACTAAAATATTCCCATTAATTGAGATTAAAAAAGTTAATTGTAATAAAGCTTAACGCTTAATTAAAATTGAATAAATAATTATTACATTTTATTTTGCTCTCTTTGTTTATTTTAATTTAACTATACAATGAGTTTGTGAATTAAATTCAACTAATTGCAGAGTATTTTTTTTTTTTTTTTTTTACAAACACGGATTTTTAGAAAGTTTTCGCGAAAACAGTTGTTAAATTGTTGTTAAATTAACATTAACTTTGATAACTGGAAATTTTTTTTCATCGCTACATGGTTTGAAATATTAGATTTTTTGCACAACTCAGTAATTGATTATATGTATGTACGTATAAAAGGTAATTTCTCAGAAAAAAACACCAACTTTTAGCAAAGTAGCTCCTGCGTTATTGGAATGAGAGAGACTAAAAGAAAAGTCAATCAAACAGAATACAAATGTGATTTACTAAAGTGTTTTCTTACTTAAATTGTATAAAAATTTATGTGTATATGTTTCATTTTTATGGTTTATCGCCATTTCTGAGAGGTCAACCGTTTATTTTAAATAGTCATTTCAAGCCAAACAGAAAACAATCGTGTCACTGTACCTTAAGTAATACTCTGTAAAATTTAAAAATAAAATAAACATCAGGGAACAATCATTTAAAGTGTTCTTTTTACTTAGAACAAAAACTGTATAAATTTACAAATTGTTATGGCAGCTATGTGCAACAATAACAAACTTCGTAAAAAAAGAGTAAAAAAACAAAACACTTTGCTGCAGTGTCAAGATTGTCCCGAAGGACAACGGCTCAGGTAAACAAAAACGACAGCAAATTTATTCGCCAATACCCATATCAAAACTCGAGAAAAAACTTGCACTTTAAAGCTGACATTAAGTGTAGGTATCCATGGGAGTTTGTTTGAATTTAAACGTATGTATGTATATCATGTTATAGCAAATAATTTGAGCTACAAAATTCATTTTGTGTCAGTGCGACAAATTCCAGACAACAGCCTGCCAAAACAAAAGGTAAAATATTAACGCTGCAAATTTAGTTTTGTAAATTTAAGTTCCCTGGTATTTTCTTTTTTTTTGTGTGGTAAATATTTTTCTTTATAGGTACTTTTATTTATTTGAAAATTAGCAAATTTAATTGTTGCAATAAAATTAAATACATCCAGTAGCTAAATGTAAATGCGTAACATTTATTTTGAATTTGAACTATGATTATTTTTAAATGTAGTTTGATAATGTATTTTATCATTTCCTTTGAAGCTCTCAAACCTGCTTTTAGGTTTTTTATTTACTATATCTGTTTTTTGAAATAAATAATTGACGTAATTGAGTCCGAAATTGTAGTCCTCTTTGAGTGCTCCTTGCCACACAAAAGAAAACTAACTAATCTTTTTTTCAAAAGAAATTAAATTTAATAAAATAACATAATTTAAATATTATTGTATTGATTATATTGTAATTGCATAAGTTTTTAAGGGTAACATGCTTTTAATAAACGCACAAGGAAAACTTTTTTACTGCGAATAAAAATTTATTTATTTATTTGTGTTATTTTTGTGTTTAGAAAAACTATAAAGGGATTGATTTCTTTGAGTGATAAGGAATCGTAAAATTGGTATTATTGGCATCATTGAACCCGTCAGTTACAAAAAATAGATGTGATAGAAAAAATTATCAGAGTAGAAAGCTACATAGCAAATGATACTCGTAAAAGGACTCATAATATAAATAGATAAAAGTGGATAAAACATTTTATGTTTTTGACATAACCGAAATAATGCTAAGTTGATTCATTTCTTTCGGATGTCAAAATATTCAAAACTTATTGAAAAATACGAAATACTAAGAACCATGAACTCAACAAATTATTGATCAAAAATTTTTCTCGAGTACCTTCAGAAATTATTTTGAGTGACTGGTTATTATTTATTAAAGTGGAAAATTGTTATTTTTGTCATCTTTGTTGAATAAAATTTTTTGATCAATTCGTAAAAATTTACTGGAATATTTATTTTTGCTATGTGACTGCAAGTTCAATGAAATATACTAATTGCACTGTGTGCATTGAAATTCGAAGAAAATTGACTAATGATAATTTAGGGTAATTTGGATTCGCTGAGCTCAGATGTTGGGCTACACATCTGCATTTCGAGATAACAGTAAATTAACTGGTAATGGTCGCGAATACAAATGATCTTTAACGACAGTTTTTATTTATATTACATACATAAATTTAAATTTTATTACTTTATTCAACAATTTGATTGAAATGTTCTACAAGGGGGTTAAAGAGTGAGGCTGGAGGAGAACTGAAGAATAAAAAAAATGTTTGTATTTTCATTAAGAATAACTTCTCCTCAGACACCAAATTTCAGAGATTTAAAAAAAAAATTAGTAAAAGAGTCGTACTCAATCAATTTCTGGCTAAATTACCGCTATTTCGAATTGCTGACATGTAGGCCAAAATTGGATCCAAAATTCTATACGTTGATATCAATCATGTTTCCTCCAAAATTCAGTTCGCATTTTAGACATAGTGTGACGAGTATTATGTATTAACATATTTTTAGTAAAGTTTTCATTATTTTCTAACTAATTAAGGATGCTTATTCTGAACCTTCAGTTAATTTTCAGAGCATAATAATTACACTTTCTTCTACTAAAAAATCCTTATTAAAACTTTTTACATTACTTCATTAGAAACAATTTTATATTATTGAAATAATTATAGATTTCTTGCAGTCTTTTTTATTGGCAACACAAATTTAAATATTATGAGATTATAATTTACTCCTCAGTTTTTCTTTACTATATAAAATGCGCACCTTTCAGTACTTATTTTTCAATTATTTTGCAATATTTTCTCTTTAGCTTTGTTCAACACTTAATTTTCATAATACGAAATATATTACTATGTAGACACACAATCTAAGTACGCAGGCAGCCTTCTACTTTGTTATTACAAAAATAAATATCCTGCGAGCGGAACACACATATGATTACACTTAAATGCATACAAGCAAAACACTAAAGTAGTGGCATGTAATAAAAATATATTTCCCAGCTATCACCTTAACTTATTGCTGTGGCTTTTGTACCTTTAATGCTTTTTTGCCTGCTTTAATTTTAATCCTTAAACGTTTCTTATATTAAAATGAAGTATAAATTGCTTCTATATATATCCTTTATAGGCCAATGATATGAAAAGTCTAATTTTTAAAACGAGACTTCAATGTTGTTCCCATCATGCTGCTTTACAGTGAACATACATAGTTTTTCAGTTAGTTTGTATAAATTTTGTAGCGCTCATATTGTTACAGTAACTAAATGAATCAAATCTACAAGCACAAGAAAAAATTCTAATTCAAAATTAAAAATTATCAGCTCCTTTTCACGAAATTTAGCCCATTTATTGTACATATACATTAAATGAAACACGCTTAGTCCGGCAACTGCTCAGGATAAGCCCACGTAATTTACTGCAAAGCAGACAGAAGAAATGAGAAGTGGAACCAATGTTCAAAATGTAAACAATTCCCAAAATAATTATTGCGTGTTCCATTCAATTATCAAAATACTCAAATTTTAGCGTTTACTTATTCGGTTGCATGTAGCTGTGAATGCCTACTTCATTTTTATTTTCGTGTGTACTCATATACAACCATAAAAATATTTGATATTATAGCTCAACGCGACTAATTTCATTTAAACATCAGCAGCTTAAGAAACAGCTAAACTAAAATTTAACACAGCAAGTCAAAGGAGTTAAATCTTTGCAATGCAATCTATTTATACAGCAAACTCTTACTTACAGGAAGTGTGCGAAAATGATTTAAAATTCTTGGAAAATACTTTATTGTTAACAACAAATGTTTTGATTAAGTATGAAATAAAATATTAGGTGTATAAAACCCACGGCTCCCCTTGGAATATCTGCCCGAAAGTTTTACATAATATTTTGAGAAAATTGCTTGTTTCAATAGCAAGTGTTAACCCAAGGATAGGAAACTTTAATTTGATTTTTGCGAAAATAAGAAATATTCAATGAAAAATTTTATACAAAAAGTACTGTTGTAATTAAATATTTATTATTTTTAATTTTTCTCTCAACTTTTTATTGCCAACGTGGGTAGCAAATTCACTTACGAACAATATATATGAAAAAAAAAATTTTCAAAAATTGAAATTCATTATAACACAAACATAAAACCAACTTTGCCATCATTGCAAATATTAATAATAAAAAAATGTAAAGATATTTTTTTATCACAAAAACGGAAATTGAAATCTCATAATTCTCTGATGGCAATGGTAAAAACTGTCAATAATTTTATGCATTTTTAATTAATTATTTCATTAATAATTTTTTTATTTCATTGTTTTTAGTTCTATATTTCATTTTAAAATTATTGCAGCAGCATATTTGTGTTGCATTGTTGTAGTTAAGTATTTTTTAAAAATTTATGAAGCTGTACACAATACAATGCTATGTAATTATTATATTAATTTGACTGTTATTGGCTTTTTAAAATATGTACTATTTATTCATATTCATTTTTATAAGTAAAATTTATTATTGACTCTTTATATTCCGCGAGGTAGTGTCACAAAAAATTGAATTATTTTCACAATTTTTTAAAAAGCCAATTGAGTTAATTTTTGTCTGAAAACAATTCTGCCAGTCTTTTCTCTCAGTTGCGTGAACAGGGGCTCAAAGTGGGATCGATTTATGTTTTATCGGAGAAATTTAAAATTTCCAGCTCAAATAATACACATTTCAAATTTTTTTTAGTTGGTCTCCATTTACTCGAAGAGTATGCCTTAAGAAAACAGAAAGTTCACTTATTTTATAAAGAAGAAAAACGCATCGGTTAATTTGTAAAAAACAAAATTTTCAAGGAGAATATGATTGAGTTATGATGATGTTGAATTTACTCAATAAAAATTAAAGAATTTCTTTGAAAAATCATAAATATATTTTCTCGAACCAAACTCTGTGTCTAGATTTTGGGTTGCAAAAGTGAATTTCGTCATCAGTGTTATCCAATCACTGCAATCCTTCTTATTTTTACTCAGAGATCGTTAAGATCATGGTATGGTAGCTCAACTCGATTGCTTTATTTATTTTACAATTAATGTTTCAACTTTTTTTCTATTTAACAATAAGACGTCGAGATGAGTTAAGACAGTTTGAAATCGTCAATATTTTTCAAAAACCATGTAAGATCGAGCAGTCTAAGATCACATAAATTGTAATGAATTCTTATTTGAAGTCACAAGTTTGAACTAAATTTATAAATGATTTAAGCTGCACAATGAATTTACTTTAACGATATTGAATTTGTTCTAACAGTGCGCCAATGTTACATCTACTGAGCTATGTATATACCATCATCACTGTGTTCAGATGATTTAAAATAATCTACACAGGTACGTTTTGTGACGCTAACTCCCAGACCATTACAACGTGTTTGCGCTGGTATTTTTGAGAAATGTTTTCAATTAACATTAAGGTCTATAAAAAAAGAAAAAATTCTGTTGTTAATATTCAATTTTGAAAAGAAATCAATGACATAAAAATCACAAAAATAATTAAAACGTACGCATGTTGATTATTACAGCACGCATGAGTGTTGCGAAGAAACATGACAGCTTTCAAAATTTAAGTGTTCGTTGCATGAAGCATTGTGGTAGTTGCTGTTGAAGTTATGCATTACATGCAAGCGCCTGCTTAATAGTCATCTCTTAAAAACAATAAATAGGTTGTTACAAATTTTTTTTGAATGACAATTTGTGACTTGGAAATTTTGTGTTAAATAAATAATCTTGTGAATATTACAACAATGGCAATTTTTTTTAAAAACGTAATATTTCGTAATTAAAAATTTTATTTAATGTATAGCGGTCGTTCTTTTGCAAACCTCACGAATTTCAGGAAAAAAAATGCCTCGACTTCTGCAAATGCGATGAAAATTTTTTTTCCTGCATCTTCTAACAAATTCAGTTGACACATATATGTATCAGGATTTTGCTAAACAATTTTTTTTCGAAAATATCTACACGTGATTTTTGATAAATAGCTCGATTTTGTCAAAACTACTCCAGGTTTTGTAATATTTTTTTAACACAAAGTTTTAAATCGGGCAAAAAATACGGAAAATAAGTAGGTATTCATGGAGCAGCACAACCTGCATTCGTAAGTAGTGTTGATATCTAGGAGTTAAGTGTTATAATTTATTGCTGCTGCAATTAAATTATTTTTATTTCAGAATAACCAGCAGGTGATATCGTTATAATCGAAAGTTTATCGTTTAATAAATTTTAATTAAAAACTGAATAAAATGAGCACAAATTGCAATTTCTAAGATAATTTCTTTGAAGTTAGTCCTAATGAAACTTTGCTTAGTCTTCATCATAAAATCTTATTTTCAATACTACACCTTAGACTTTCACCATTTATTTTCTACAAACAAAACTTTCTTGATTTCGACTTCTACTTAACTGCCCAAAACAGACAAAAATAAATCTAATTAAGTTAACTCTGACCAGGCAGCCAAAGCAACAAAGAACACACCAATTTAATATGTTAATAGAGAAAACGTGTCGGCGATTATGGATATGTTACTAAGTTCGTCTTTAGTGCCCTACCAAATGCACAAAACATAACCGTATAGCACAGCGCATAAGCACATATGTGTACGGATAGGGTAAACCAAGCAAAGTGTACGTTAAATTTAAACCTTAGCTCATTTTTGGCAACTGGTCGACTTTTCGACCACAAAATTTGAGTCATATAATTTTTTTTTTTAATTTAAATGCGGTTCTATTCACAAAAAATTTTATATCTAAATAAATTAGTTTTATTCCACTTATTTATTTGAAGTTAGTTACACTAAAGTTTTAGTATGTCATGAATTTTTCCATTTAAAATTATTTGTAGCGGTATTCGAAGTTTAAAATATGCCATGAATTTTATACCCTACACAGAGAGTATATTGACATTGTCATTATATTTGTAACGCGCAAAAGGGGGTGTGGCAGGTAAAGAAAAGTGTATATATTCTCGATCAGCGACGTAGCATCTGAGTCGATTTAGACATATCCGTCTGTCTGTCTGTGGAAATCACGATTACGGGAAAATCAAGCAAAATAATTGAATGAAATTTGGCACACAGGCCACAATTTCAAACAAGCTTCTTTCGATTGAAAATGGGAAAAATCAGTACACAGACACGCCTACCGCTTATGGAAGTAAAATATTTTAACAGCTGATTTCATATAACGTTTATATAAGTTTTTTCATATTTATGAAAAGAAAATTTTGTTCTGCTTACCAATTCTTAGAGGAATATTTTTACAATGAGCACTCTTTGCATTGTTTACCCTAAGCACAAATATGTTGTGTTATTTCTAAATGTATAGGAAAGCAATAAAAAATAATTAAGTAAACTCATATGAAAAGAGCAGCGCAGATTATTGACAATATTTCCCAGTACGAGTTCAAGTTCATTATATTTTACGATAATCGTCTTTTTGTAGGGTTGCCACAGCGTAAATGTTATGCCATTTGTTGTTACGTTTGTTGTTATTGCCGTCGTCAATCAACTGCGAAATATTTAAGATGATAGCTTGAATGTGTTAGTGTTGGTATAGCAACATTTTGCCTTTGTGCTAATCAGCATATCTGCCAAGGTTGTCCTCTACAATCAACCTTAATGGGTGACTAGAATTCATAATCCTTCGTTAGAACTTTCTAATTTCGTAGAAATGTTTGAGCTATTTTTGGAAAAGGATTTCTTTAAGACAAAGAAAAAGTCATGCTGGGACTTGTTCTGAAAAATTTACTTCGAAATATTATGTGCAAGTATTTTTCTTTTTAATAAGTAAATTAAATTTTTGTTCGTTAAGTCTGAAGGAAAATCGTGAAGAACAAACAAAAATTACAATAAGTCTACTAAAAAATTTAAATGTTTGCCTTCGCTGAAAAAAAACTAAAAACAGGCTACGCGTACAAAGTCGCTGGCATCAGCTAGTTTTAACTAAAATTTTGAATGGGGTAAAAATAAGCTTCACCCAAAACTGTATCATTTGTAGCAAACTACAGAAAAACTAGATACGCAGATGCAACTAGCACATGACATGATTACAACTCTTATAAACGTATACTTATGTACACGTGCACCTACCTACACACCTTAATTTGGCACAACCACAGCGTTGTTGCAGCGCTTAACTTTCACTTCCTGCCATCCGCTTTGAGTGTCCTTCGTGAAGCTGTTTGTTTTTTTTTTTGTTGTTTTTAATTTTCACTTGCATTTGCAGTTTTCTTAAATAAATATGCAACGCACGTCTTGCATGCAACATTACTGTGTGTACGACACAAACGCTGTTGTTGTGTGTATGTGTGCGTTTATTTTGTTGTTAACGCTGCGTTGTGTTCTAGTTTTCATTAAGATTGCAATTATGCTAAATGTTGTTGTGGTAGTTACTGTAGCTGTTGTTTTAGTTGTTTTTGTTGTTTTTGTTAACCTTGTTGCCACATGGTTAAAAATGTAACAGCACAGTTTCTTCCTAAGTAGTTTTCTGTAGTTAAGTCGAGATGAGTGTTGACAAAATTCAAGCAGCGGCTTAAGAAGAATGTTAAATTTGTTGAAGGAAACTTGAGGAAAATTTTGTTGCTAACACTAAGGTTCTTGTTAAAAATAATGCGAGGTGGAAAATTTCGTAAAAAAAAGAATATTTTAAATTCAGTCTCACACTTTAAGAAATTTCAGTTTTAAATAATAAACTAAAGTGTTAAAAATTTAACGTTCTTGTAAAAGCTTAGCTATGTGAAATGTTGAAATACTTTTGCTTTCTTGGGCATATTTCAAAAAGAAGCATCTTTCCTCCATGACCTAGAAACTTGTTCTCAAAACCAAAGTTGAAGTAGCTTAAAAGAACTCTCCAATGAAGTTCGTCCTTAGGGTTCACTTGTGTGTACACTGTACAACGTTGTATATATTACTAACTTTTCATATACAAACTGCACATTTTTAAACTAAAAGCTGCACAAAACTTAAAATTTAAATTTGAGTGTTATAGAAGAGTTAAATGTTAAATATTTCAATATTCGTTAAATATCATCACTGCAGAAATTAAAAATATTTCATTAATAAATATAATTTCTTAACAAGTAAAAACTCTCTCATTTTAATAAATTAATGCACACAATTTCAATGAGAACATATTACTAAAAACCATCATCATTCTATTTGACCAAAAATATATTTTTATTTTCTGCAAAAAATGATACAATAGTTTTTTATATAAAGTTTATTTTGCAAGTGAACTGACAAAGACTAACAAACAAATTTGTACTAAGAGAACATTAAGGCTATAGTACAAAATTTCAGCTAGCTACTGAAAAATAAATTTGTTCAAAGAAACACACCTTCGCACAAGTAGACCCTTCCTGTTTAAACTGTATTTCCTGATTAACTTCAACTCTTCGGCTTAAAAAATGTGCAAGCACTGTTCTACGCAGGATTCCGGTTTGAGGCATTTAGGTCTACATGGAGACGCTATCGCAAGGTTTCTTTCTGGAAGATCGACATGTGATTATCTTTCTAAAAAAAGAATTTTTTATTTGTTTTAAAATTTGAACTTAAACAAAAAAACCAATTTTAAAATAAATTGTAATTTTTACGAAAAATGTTGCCATTAAATTATGGATTTCATTCCAAAATGCTGAATAAGATAAGTAAAAAGGATATAGAGGGCTAAAGCGTTTTTTTCTAAATTTTGCACTGCAGAGTTATAAACTTATCGCCTGGAAGATAGAAGATACAACAGTCATTGAACTGTTTACTAGGGTACGTGCAATAAAGTGAAATGCAGCACTAAACACAAATGTCAAATGCAACAATGATGGAAATTTATTTATAGTGATTTAAAATGTACAATTTATGCATATATGTTAGTGAGTGTGTCAATGTGTGAAATTTCTATAAAATATCGTTTGATGCTGAGCAGTCGTAGAGGAAGGAGATTAATGTGAAAATATGCAATGTACTGTGTATTCTAAATGGATGTGAAAAATCGGACAAGAGTTAGTTGACAGTGCGGTAAAATCAACAACAACAAAATGGACAGAAAATCGAAAACATATATACAAATACACAACTCTGAGGATTTTTGTTCTAACAACAGCTAGCAATGACAGGTAGGTCAATGTTCATCGTTGTTTGCATAAGACCAGTACAACTGCTGAGCTTAAATATATCAAATTGTTTGCTCTTTTTATATTTAAGTTGAATTTCATGTTTATGCATTGTCGATAATCGCTTCTCAATTAGATGTTTGTTCTTTTATTTATTTATTACTATCCTTGTAATTGATATATCAGAAAATTCAATTAAAAATAGATACTGTTTGAACTAACACTTTTAGTAATTTTATTAAATTGCAATTAACTGCGCTGTGTATTCACTTCCATGACTGAAAATATGCATTTAATAAAGCTATTACTTAATGAGTGAATAACTTAACCAACCATTTTTTCTTTAAATGCTTTCTAGTGTCGCCTTCTGTCAGTTGACTTTGACTGATGTCCTGGCCAAGTTTTTGCTGAGTGCAACAGTATTAGTGCAGCAACATTGGCTAAAGTAAAAATCACATTAGTGTTGCAAGAACAGCAGCTGTGCAGACTTGTCACTCAAACGCAACAACAACAACAACATTAAGTAAGTAAACAACAAATAATAGCATTATTTGCAATAAGAGAAAAAATACATAAAAGGAAGCTAAACAAACACATGCACAAAACAATAATTACTCATGCAGAAATAGACATATCTACACACACAAATAGAATACACACATACGAACGCGTACACATCTAAAAAATGTTAACTTTTCGATTGCATAAAATTTCTACGTTGCATTTTCAGCTTGAAATTCCCTCCGCACAGAGCCACAAATAAAAGGAGATGAAAATTGTAATGCTTTGCAAGTCAAAATATAAACCTTTGAAATATTTCCCAAATAGATTTATATAATAATGTGCATACACACATGAATACTTGTACACACACACATTCACAATTCACAAATTCATGGTGACTGACTGACATTATGCAATTTTTCAATATATTTTTGTAATATTAATTTTATGTGGACTTTTGTCCCGCAAAAAAGCTTAAATTTTCAACTTGAATGCCAAATTTTATATTTCGGTACTTTTAGTGATGGAGAGAGACATAATGTTCATATCTATATGAGGTATTCATTTGATACATAAATGAGAACCTTTCTCTACTCAATTCATCAATTACACTGTTTTGCAAACTTCAATTTTCGTTCTGCTAATTTTTAAGTAAATACTTGTGGCTAACTTCATAAGTTCAGACTTAGGACGTTTGTAAGAAAACGTAGGAATTTAATTTTTTCAAAAGCTGCTCAAAGTGTCTCAAACACTTTTAAAAGTTTTGAGATTTACTGCTTTTTCAAATTATGCTAAGTAAATTGAACCATGCATTATGAAGCTCAATTCATATCCTAAATTTAAATCAAAAACTATTCTTTTGACTTATTTTATTTTTAGCTTCAATATATCGATACACTTCCCTCGATATTTAGTTCAGTTATGCATTGCAACATATTTTTAGTTTTTTTTTTTCAAACAGTTTTTGGTTACCAGCTCTTGCTGCAAAAAAAAATATTAGCAAAACTTTTGCAAAAATTGGGTCACATTGGCTGTGATTTGGGAACATAGTGCGAGCAAGAAGCATAGGAAAATTATTTTATTTTTGTTAAACTTGGCGAAAAATACTTTGAACGCAGCAAAATTTGCAAACTTCTTTTTTTACGAAAAGTATACTGTGTTTTTTTCTCTGTTGCCCAAAAGTTTTACAAATTTGCGCAGCTCAACTAACCAATAAAAATGGCAAACGCAACCCGAAAAAAGCGCATGCACTGGCGTACTGGGAGAGGCGTGAGTCCTTTTGCTGCTAATTTCCAATAATTACACAATTACATGGCCAAAGTTTTGCTGCTGTTGCACAACTGCAAGTTTTTGCAACTAAACCCCGGGTTCGAACTTTTTCCTATTTGAAATCATTCGACCACGCTCTGAGTTACGAATTAAACATGAAACGGAAAAAAGTGCAAAGTTTGGCGCCACAATTCCTTTATCATTGGGTGAGTATATGTGATGATAGGGCTGGCTTGTTCGGAAATTAAATATTAGTAAATGAAAATAGTTTAAACTTTACTTTTAGAAAAGTTTTTTCTATAAAAAGTTAGTGCGTCAATTTGAATGAAACTTTGATAAAATAAAATTGGTGAGGACTTAACATGCAAATTTTCTCCTTGAAAGTGAAATTTTTATTTAAATTCAGAAACCAATGGCATTTCATTTATATGAGATTAAGTTTAGTTTTTGTGTATGTCAATTAATGAGTCGTCAATTTTTTTTTTGTTTGTTTGTTTTTCTAAGTGATTTTATCGCGAAAACGAAAGTTCATAAGACTTTAAGTGTCCTTCTATAACACTAATGTGACGTGTTATTTCCCGAAGCTCACGCTTCAACCTGGTAGCCCTGTTTGTAATGAGCGTTATTTTGAAATATATAGATGTTCGTTTTGATTTTTGCATCTTAAATGATGCACCTATTGTAAAATCTCAAAAGATTTAAGTTTGCCTAGAATATTTGATAGTTTCATTCAAAATTCACTTGCTTTTAAACGAACACACACACATATACACATACTTACGTATTTGTTTCTAAACAATGGCTTATTATCTGACATTTTGTCATATTGTTTGCAATATATTATGTTGCAAAACATGATGCTGTAGCTGACTCCTGTCATTGCTAATACGAATAAGACAAACAAAGCAATGAAGAGGCTAAATTTGTCCTCTCACACGTCATTGTTGTTGTACAAAATCAGTTGTTGTTACTATTATTTAAACATTTAAGCCAGATGCAAGTGCCGCATCTTAGAACCTAAATACAAAAGATGTTTTAGTGTTTTGTGCCTGTTATACTTGAATTGCGCATTAATGGACATGCGGCCACTAATAATATGAGGAAAACACTAAAAATTATATGTGACTATGCCAGAAGAAAATATGTGAAAAAATTTTCAAATTGTTATGGTGACAGTACCTGTACGTGCATTGAGCATTTGCGGATTACAGTTTTCTATTTTGAAATTTAACCAAAATTAAATGAATTATGAATTTGTATTCGCAGTTTTTAATCGAAACAAAATATTTAACATAAAGTTCATGACATTGACTCATAAAATTGACTGATCACCCGTGCTTAAACGCAAGGCATAGCTGCCGAAACTTCTCTACAAGAATTTGCAAAACTTTTTCAATTTTAATAAACAAAAATGAACCACCAAGTTAAGCGGAAAAAACTTTAACATTAAAGTATCGCCAAAGTTTTAGTGATGCGGTGGCCACCAACATCAGGACTTATTTAGCACGATAAAGTGTCGAATAGGACGTGTAAAAGGATGTGGAGGAAATAACCTTACTACACTGTGTAAAAGTTTTATGTTAGCAGCAAAGAATAGCGTAGAGACAGACATGAAAATATGTGAAAAACGCAACAAGCCAGAAGCAGGAGAGAGCAACGAGTGCATAATGTATTTAAGAAATATTATGAACAAAAGTTACATGCCTCAAGTATTATATTCTGCAAAAATAAGTACAGTAACAGCGAAACTTTTTGACTGGAAGCTCCACATCACACTGATCGTGAGGTGGGTTGGATGCAAAAGTTTTGGCAGACATACTTAATGTTCCCAGATCATGTGCAAAGCAACTTCAAAATGAAACGAGCATTTTTGAGCTGTGGAACTAATGCTGCAACAATATCCCTTAAATGCTGCATAGTTCAAGTTTATGTGCCACTTCTTTCAAATGTTCGAGTTGACTGCCTGAGGCATTTTAATTAAGCTTAATTACTGGCAACAAAATTAGGTCCTGGTAAATAAATTGTTTTTGCTCAAAATGAAATATTCACAGAAATGTGCCATTAGAATATCGATAAATATTTTAGAAATTTCTGTAAATTTCAGCAAAAATTTCTGCAATGCACATTTATTACGTAGTTAATTTCAATTGCAATCACAGCAGTAAGGACAATAGTAGCAACAACAGCAACAACAAAAATAACTAAATTTACACTCCAGGTAGTAAAATGTACCATGTTTTGTTTACTTATGCTGCAGCCTCAGCAGCAACAGCCCAAAAATTTATGCCAAATAAATTTAAAAATCTTTGACTACGTTGCGTTTTATTGTTGTATTGCGTTGAGTATGTGCTGGGCCAATAATGCCAAAGTAAACCTTTAGGCCTCAAATATCATGCAACATAGTTGGTAATACATAATAAATTCTAAACTGATATCAAGCACGAAAAATCCTTTGGGTGCATAACCAGAATTTTATGTCCCAAATTTATTGATTTACAATGAATATGAGAGAATTTTTCTTTATGATAGCGCCAGCAAAAGGCAATAAAAAGAAAAATTGATCAAAAATTCAATTTCAGACAAAAAGTATTGATACTTAGTACGAGTATCTGAAGGCAAAAGTAGGAGTCATGAAAGTTGATGGTATGTTAAACAAGTTAAGCTGCTTAGTTTTTTGCTGCTGCTGTTGCTATTTCCTTATTGCTGCTAAAAATATCTAAAATGCTGACGTATTTTTTGTATTAAAAAACCTTTTAGAACAAGGTTTGTGAAGAAAATAGCAAAAAAAAATAGAAACAAGAAAATTTAAAATTAAATTAAAACATAACAAATTCCAGTGCTTGTTGCTATTGTTGATTTTGTAGTATCACTTTTCACGCGCCGTTTCTGCTTTCACTTTTTTGTAGAGTTGCCAAGTGATTCGAGTCTTTTCTGGAAAGTAGCCTACTTTTTAGATGAGATTTATTTATTTATATATCTATTTATTCTAACCAAATTTATTCCGCAGAACCTATTTGAAATAGTTATATCAAAACTTCGGTTTGCAAAGAGTATGGAGTAGTATAACTGAGAGAGACTCCCTCTGATTCCCAGTTTTAGCATTGACATTAACATTTCGGCTTTCATAATATTTAGCTCAATACCTTAAACTGAACTTTTTAAACTATGTTTACAGGCATACTTCAAAAGCAAAAAAAAATTAATATAAATGAAGTGTTGATAGTATTGATTTAACAGAACTACGGATACACTAAACTTAAGATGCATGCTTTGTCTCTTGATCTTGAAGAGCAAAACCTAGTATTTTTGTTTGATGACTTGCCTGAAGAGCAAGGAACTATCACAGAAGCCATCAAGAAAAAAGAAATAGTTTCAAAAAGTTTTAAATTGAAGTGAGTTCTAGTTATGAAGTAAGTCTTGATACAATCAATGGAAAGTAAAATTTATGAAAAAACATATGCGTTCAATAAAGAGAAACTTTGTTTGTTTAGAAAAATTTAGTTGTAATAAATTAATTTCGCTCTTATGCAAATTGAAAGTTTATTAGTGTGAAGAAAAATCTATATAAATTCTTACAAGTGCAGGAAACTAAAACAAGCAATTTTCCAAAAATGTATTAACCAAATTAGAAAAGCTGTCCTTGTTAGATTACCCATGAGAAAGACATCAACTGCACATCACAGTGCAGGCATAATAAGCTCTTAAAACGAAAAGTGGTAATGATCTGGTAACTCTACCTAGTTGCTGTTTACATTTGATCCTTACTAACAGCCTGCCTGCCTTAATTTCTATGCGCAATGGCAGCATAAACGATTTCACTTCTTGGTGCTATATTCCCGACGGTTGGTGGAAATTCCCCGTTCCATTAAGAGCTGAGAACAAAACTCTGAAAAAATTTACATAAAATGGAATAATTAGAAGCGGAATTACAAAATTGTTGCGCCCGCTGCGCAAAAAAGTAGGAATAGCAAAAATATAAAAATACCAAGTGACAAGACAAACAAGTGTTACCAGCAAACAAGACATTGAAGTAGCTCCCAGTGAAGTAGAAGTAAGAGCACCAAGATAAACAAAACAACTAAAATGAAGACAGCGTTGGTACTTGAACTAAACAGCAACAACAGAAGACGAAGTTTTTTGTTTGTCTTTTGGTAACAAAGCGGCGGGCGGTGCACAGGGAATTCACGTTTTTTTTATCTAATTTTGCATTTATTTGAAATACTTTACATATTTATTGTCGCTTTTATTGTAGCTGTTTTTGTTCATGTTGTTTATGTTGTTATTGTTTTTGTCGTTGGAGTTTTCTACCGTAAGCTCTTATAAGTCACCATTAGTGAAACTTGTTGAGTTATTTATGGTGCCCGCATAAAATTTATATATTTGAAAATAACATGTTTTTTGTGTTTTGTAAAACACGGTACTTTTTTTATTATACTCTCAAGTGATGAAAATTTATGTCATTCATAAAGTTTTTGAAAGTTCTGAAGTGAAAAATTTGCTTAATTTTAATTACAAGACAATTTTTTTCCACGAAACATTTATCATACGACAGAAACAATAAAAGTCAGCGTAGTGAAACTATCAGTGTAATCAAAATTATGCAATTTATAAAAAGCTAACGACATGGAATTCTCTTTTATATTGCAACACAGTACGAAACGATCTCTTGAAATCTCCAATTTCGTTTACTTACTTTTGGGCTTTTGTAATAAAATTTGACCTAAAATTGTTTTCAGCCATAATATGAATAATATACACTTAATGTAACATCTTTCTGTTAGTCTGGAATACTTTCAAATAATCCTCAAAATATCGGCTTTTTTAGAAAAAAATCAAGTGAATCTAAAACTCGTGAAAAGCTTATGCACTAAAAAATCATTCAAACCTAACTTAATTGAACCGGTCTCTCAGCAAGAAAATCAGCTTTTCCTGTTTGAACGAAATTGAAATTCATTATTTTTAATATTTAATATAAAAATACGAAAAAATTGCAAATAAAAAAGAATGTATGTCTTTACAGATTACATATACAAAAAAAAAAAAAAATTGAGGCCGGATTTGGATTCAGCGCATCAAAAACCTTCTGGTTTCTGGGTCTGAATTTTGGTTAAATTTTGTCGGCCTTATTCACATGGAATTTTGCGAAATCCTTAATACATAGTTAAGTGAAAAATGTACAAATATATATGTAGGTATATTTTAAGCAAATGCATAATATTCATTTGACCTTTGGCGTGAGTTCGTTTAACAATTTTTTTATCCGGATTTTGTTGGTATTGTTCTTTTACATGCGATTTAATGAAAGTTTCAAAAAACTCAAACAGCACTAGCCATTAATATGACAATTTCTTCTTTTTTCAAGCCAATTCAGAATTTCAACATACCATATATGTAGAATAATAGCCATCAAACTAAAGTCATCATTATTTGCATAAACAAAACAGCGTTGCACTAAACTACGCACTTCAACTAACAGCAGCTACCTTTGCATTTATGCGTGTGTGTTTGTTTCTGTATGCGTAAGCAGGTCTTTACCTTTTGAAGCTTTTGAAAGTACTACCACTGCAATTGGTTAAGTTGGCTGTAATCATGTCAGCTCTGAAATATGCAGTTGTTTTGAAAAGCCTTTGCATGGTTTACGACGGCTTACAGCTGAACTATGAAGCAATTAACGTAATTAAATTTTATGTTTTTGTTTTTAATTATAAAATTGCTGCGTTTCAGCTTAAAATGAAAGCATGTTATAAGTAGACAGATGAACAAGTTCTTCTTTGACATTTTTTCTTGTGGCGTCAAGGAACCCTATACAACTACATATATTAAATAGCAGAGTTCGGAAATATTCATATATGTGCACTCAAAATACCGCATTCATGAATTTATTCATGTATGAACTGTCTTTACATTTTTTTCATTCGCTCAGGAACATGAATGCGAGTATCTGTCTCTTTTCACAAACGAGTACCATTCATAAAAGAATGAATGCAAGTCAACAATTTTTTCATCGTTCATAAATGAACGCGAACGATGTGAGTAGGGACGATAAGCGTTCGTACATGAACAAATTTACTGTCGCTCATAAATGTGCGCGTAAAAGAAATTTTATTGCACGAATCGATGGAAAAAGGCCGAAAATGGAGATGGTCCCCGATCCTATATGTTCTTGCAATTTTATTTTAATAGTAAAATGGAAAGTTGGAATCCTTTTTTGTAATAAAAAGTTATTTAAGTTGTAGAAAATTAATTTCTAAGATGGATTATTTACCACTACTGGTTTTAGATATGGCCAACAATTTCTCAATCAGGTTTTGCTGTTTGAAATATTTTAAAAAATTCCGTTTCAAAAATACACAATAACTCAAAGAATTCATTTTATATTTCCATAACAAAATTTTTATTTAATCCAATTCAATCTTACTAAAATAAATAGAAAATCAGTTATTTAAAATATAGCCGTTACTTAATCAATATTCGATTTATTCAGTCAAATTAATGGTTTTCTAATATCAAAGTTTCAGTTTTTATTTGACTTTATTTAAATTCATCAAAGTTCAACAAATAGAGCAAAAAACTTCTATGTCTTGCTGAAAGGTCGCGTCATGTTTATATCAGTAAAGTTTTCTAGTATGACGCACTTTCTAACATTGTGGTGTTGCTACTGGCGGCGTCATATTGAAAAATGACAGCATTAATTTTTTCAAATAATGTAAGCTTCTGGGACGTATGACGTGAATATAAATAAAACACAACATTGCTGAGCCCGATTTCTTTCTTTCTAGATTACAACACTCTTAATACAATTTCAAAGATTAAGTAATGGCGTGATGCAATTGATACACTAAGTGCACTTGTTTTCAATCTTCCTATATAATTTGTTGGCGATCAATTTTGATCCAGTCGATTACTCCCTTGTACTTGCACATTTGATATCTACACAATTTATGAATAGCATCAAATTGTGATTATGCTGACTGAGCAAATACTACTTACTTGCCATTGCAAGGGAATAAAGCAAATTCAATTCTAAATCAAATTCACAACTCACATAAATATGACAAAGGACAGATCCATGTGTCCAGCACAAAAGCTGCAGATTTTTAGACAGCAGCAGCCTCCAAGCAATCAAAGCTTTCACAGCACAACTAAATCCTTGTCACATAAATAAATTGTGGGATTTAAGCGCCAACGATGGAGCAATGCAGTAGCAGCACCAGCGACAGCAGTTGGTGCAACAACAAAAGAAGATGATATTTTGATTCATTCGAGTGGGTGTGGCCAATTCTTAGCAATGAACGATGTAGACACGGATTATGTGTGCAAATGACAAATGTTCAGCTGGAAAAGCGATGCATAGCATTAACAATGAATGCATTGGTGAGATTATTGCTACCCCACTCACATTCCCTGCGAATATATAAAATTAATAATGTGTAGTTATTTAAATTCTATTAAATTTTCTATTCAAAAATTAAATTAAATCTGCATTTCAATAAGGTAATTCGTTCATTGTTTTGCCTATTAAAATTTCATTACAATTCAAACAATTAAAGCTTCCGTTCGTTTGTTTATTAAATTGACAGCAACATTTATTAATTCTTTTATTAAGAATGTGCACACATAATAAAATGAATAAAATACTGCATTTATTATTTATTTAATTTATTTTAATATACAACTTTCTCGACTACTTTTGTAGTGCTATGGAAAATATTGAAAATTAATTGTAGTAGTTGTTTGCAATTTTGGGTGGTTTTTCGTTCAAATGTTGGCGCATAGGTATGTGGTGTAGCGCCACATAGCAAAACCTGCAATTGTTGCAGCAAACCACATATTCAAATAAATATATGTACACATGTGTGGGCAATAACGAGTATAGTGCAAAACATATTGCATATTTTTCAGCGCGTGTTTTTCATTTTTTAGTTTCTTTACTCTATTAATGTTGATTTATGAGCGCAAACTGGCTAAAAAATAAAATAAATATTTACAATTTGAACTATTTTTAAATTTAACTATCATATATCTTATGTACATGACATTGGAGGAAAATAGTTTGTTAGTCACTACGTAAAATAGTATGACTGTAGATATCCTTAAGTAAGCGCAAAAAGCAATAAAAGAACAAGAGTGAAATTTTTTCAATTTAAATGCTTTTGAAGATTTTGGCTGATACCAACAAATTAAAATTATTTTTAGAGACCTACACCAATATATCAATATCAAATGTAACTATTATTAAGTTCTAATTGTTATTTTATTGAGCCAACATTCAATATTTTTTGCGTGTGGAAACACCAAAAAAATTATACTTAGCAAAGATAAATAAAAAAGAAAAATGGGCTAGAACTAGTAATACTAGTTTCATCATCTGCTAGGAGGGCTCTTCAGTAACTTCTAAGCCGATTTGTAAGAATTCGCAAGCCTTATGTGTTTTTTTTTTGAAAAATGAAACTTTGTCTTTGACAAATGTAATTTTTTGGTCTTTTGACACACAAAAATTATTGAACTGTTAGCTCAATAAAATAACAATTAGAACTTCAATTTATGTCTTATAACAAAACTGAAACACCCATTAAACATTATTTAATTTTTTAAACACTATCACCCCATTTTGAAAATCTCGCGTTTTCCGCAAAAAAATTCTGAAAAGAACATCATAAACTGTGGTCAAAATATCACTGAATTCAAATGAAACGCAACGGATGGTATGCTGGCATTTAGAATGCATGTTAACAGTATTTTGCAATTTCATGTTTGTGCCTGGCTGTAGTTGTTAGTCAAACCGAATGCAAATCAACCCGCATGTGACAACGGTAGAGACAGAAAGTGAAAGATGAGAATGCAAAATATGCCCGTGTGGGTGTGAACCAATGAAAACGCTTGTGATAAACAGTTCACGTGAACTATACCAATGCTTCCAATAACTTGGGTGCGTATGAATGCAAATGTCAAAAGCTGCGTAACGTATGAACGTTTGTTGGCAAATGGGCGCAGGTGCGTTTTAATTAACTTACATAAATGTGCAATAGTGAGAAAAAAATTTAAAAATTTAATGCAGTTTTTAGTTTCTAAAGCAATAAAAATATTGGTGTTATATTTACATAAACTTATCCGACTTCAATGTTGTAACGAAATTATGAGAAAAAACCTCCAAACAAAGACTTTGCATTTTTTCCAATTGCTGCAGGCTTGGCCAGCGAAAAATTAACTGTGAGAATAGCAAATAAAAAATTATGGAATGGATATAAAATGTAATTGATTTACTTATGGAATAATGCTAACTAATCAAAAACAATTATGTACATACATATGTGTAAAAGTTAATATTGATGAAATATTTACCAAGTCTCGGGCAGAATGTATCAATATGTTTGCGTAAATTTGCGATGATGTCATGGCATAATTAGCAGTATCTTGTTTAGCCTTTGATCGCTGCTTGCAAAATAATACGACCAGTAAATTTCTTGTACAATAAAGTTATTGTTGCATTAGCTTTTTAGCATACGGTACTGTCGCATTGGAACCATATATTGTCCATATTCATATCATCCAATTTGACAATAAAAAACATTACGGGCACCGTTTTCAAAAAAATCATTGTTTCAATAATTCCTCCAGATCAAAGACAAGCATAGTAAGCGTTCATATTCATCTCTTCAGGAGTTTAACTCTTGCCCGCGATATCAAGTTGATCTCCGCCACGCTTTCACACTTAGTAGCAACTGATTATTTCACATCTGAACGGCCATTTTCATAATAGGCCTCCATAATTTTAACACTTTGTGCCATAGATTCTATCTATGACTAAAATTATGAACGACTATAAATAACAAACGCCAATGAATAACAGTGTTTTGTTTTCACATTAAGATTTTATTCACCACTCTCATAAGTAAGATTTTGTTTACTCTGTTTCTGCCAATGACTTTATATGTGACCTTTTCAAAATTGTGACTTTTCGCCACCCATAGTTTTTTTCCACTGGTTTCAAAACAAAAGAAACTTCGAGACAATTTAGCTTCTGAAACGTGTTCAATTGACCGAAATTTAGCTTAAGCAACAGCATTTTAACAAAAACAAAACCTACACTTTATTTACTGCACTAAGTAATAATAGAAACTACAAGAACAATAAATAAACGAGCACACACACACATACACACAATACAAACATAAACCATGAAACAAATTCTAACAATTCAACTAAAAAACATTCATGTGCAGAGACTTTGTATATGCGCCTAAAAATGGGCAATTCCTTATGAGTTCAATTTCATTATATTCACTGTCAATTGTTTTGACTGTGGACAAAGAACAAACGATTGTGAAAGAAATTATCTGTTTGTAAGAAATTAAAGGTGAAAAGTTTAAATTTATTTTGTTTATTGAGGTTCGGAAAATTGATGTTTGACTCAACTTTATTTCAGCATGTTTTGGGCCTATTTTACAATGTTTTATTACTATAACATTCGCGTGAACTCTTTAAAAATATTGACTGCATTGTTAAATATCCAAACTAATTTCATTTCTTAAAATCTATTATCTTTCTCCTCCCTAAGGTAAAGTGAATATTTCTCACTATAGCAAGCTGAAATTTAAAGGAAAAGTTTTTTAGTTCATCCTAGCGGGTATGGCACGTTTTGACCAAAATTTAATCAAATACTTAACGTTTGCTACGGTATCTATTTCTAACTTTTAAAATATCCGTTCTATTTAAACGTTGATACTTAAGCTTTATAGTAAAGTCTTGTGCTAAAAAATTTTATTATTTGGAATTCAAAATGTGAAAAATAATCCACAGAAAATGTTCTCTAAGTCGCTTATGGTAGCAGCGTCATAAGCAAATACTTTTTCCCAAATAATAATAATATTTGAATATTTTGATTTATCAATTGTCTTCAGACCTACAGCGTTTGCTCCCATATCAGAAAATAGTCTCTTGAGATGATCTCAGAAACCGTTCATTCTGAAACAAAGTTAATCAGCTCTGTTATTTTCAGCACAAAATATTTTACAAAAAAAAACTTTGGAATACATCGTTCATTTGTAAATGTAATGGTAAACAAAAAAACCTTTAAATAGAATTTTTGTAGCGTAAAATTATCTTAGAATTTCGTTAAATGCTTCCCTTGGTAGAATGAATATTTTTCCATCAAAATACCAACAAAAAATGGGAGCACGGCAGCGTTGAGTTTGAAATTTAGTTGCAGATGCTGTGGGTCTTCCCCTTTTCTTTCTCCTTTCCAACAAATTATTGACCGATAATAGCTTATCAACTTCAGATAATTTGTGCTTAATATCAGTTTGGATAGAACTAAGGTTGGTAGATATGTAATCACGTTAATTGTGTTTATTTTCTCAGAAGAAATCTTAAAAATAAAATATTTTTAATGTATAAAATATTATTACAATTCTACCCATTTATTTAAGAACATTTTCGCAAACTATCTTATCAATTGCGTTCAAATTTATATTTTCCTGTAATCACCCTGTACGCTGTCTATGTAAGAAGCATTAAATATTCATTTTACACAATAGTAAACAGACTTTTCATTGCAATTGTTCCCTCAATTTAAATGGCTTTCTGTTTTGCTTTGTCTTTTATAGGTTTGTTAGCGTTTGTTTTTATCGTTCGTGTCGTTTGCTATTCCCAAATGTCCTTATTATGAGGCCTTCAATAGTTTTGACACAGCTATAAACACATATGTACATGCATAAAAAGTAGCTACAAATATAAACGCCATTAGAATTACACCCACACACACACACACAAATACAAGGCATATGTATGTACTCGTAGTACATATGAATGAAGTCATCATCGACGTAATGAATGCGGAAATAAAAAACAAAACATGTATCGGCGCCATAATTGAAACGTGTTGGTGATTTTTGATATCCTGTTTTAGAGACTCTTTGTTGTTGTTATTATGCTTTTTATTTGGTTTCTCTTATTTTATTTTTGAAGTAGGTCATATGTGGTATGAGTTTTTGGTATGATGAGTGCATACGAGTGTGGTAGACAGTTGGAAACTTGGTTGGTTCCTTTTTTTTTCACTGTAGGCTGTAGCACTAAAACGATGTGTGCTACGCATTTATGTAGTAAGGACCTTTATTTTTAGTTGTCTGTATTTTTTTATTTTTGCTTCTCCGCTTTACGATCAACAATTGAATTAGATTTTGGTTGGGTGTTTGCTTTTTATTTTTGCGGGCTGTGATAATCGTATTTTATGAAGTGTGCATTTTAACAGCAAGAAATTCATGTATGCCCCTAAGAATTTTATAAGTCTTGTCTTTGATCCAATTTTACTGGCATTAAAAATTGTTATATTTACTTATTTGTTTTTGTAATTTTTGCGGTCTTCGATGTGCCGTTTAATATTCGAAAAGGAAAATAATTTAGTATTTTTTAATACTGCATCAATTTTACTGTGGTATTTTATGATTTTTGTATTACTTGTTTATTACAGATCGTTATTGATATTTTATGCTCATAGGAAAAACCTAATTTGGAAACAACAGAAACAACGCACAATCATCAAACTCTTTAAATAATTATGCCATAATCTTTGCTTCTGTATTTCGTTGGTATTTTCAAAAATATTTGCAATTTGTCTGGTATACATTACAGAAAGTAAACTTACCAGGTTGGCTCCACGTCATCATTCGTTAATACTAATTCTCAAATAAAAAATTAACACTTTTGTTAAGTTTCAACATAAATTTTCTTTATTTTCAAAAAATGTTTTTATTTTCTTTGATCGTTTAAATCAGAGTCTATATTTAATTAAAACAACTAAATTACAATTTCACTTAAAACAACTCCCTAGTATACGCTTATTACTCTAGCTAAGCCTAATATTTCTTAACTATTTATTTAATAAAATTCATTAATTAATGCAAACCATTAACCATTATTAATCTCAAGGTGTGTCCAATTCTTTCTAGTTATGTGACACACACGCATACACTTATTACTAAAAGTACGAGTATAATGTGAGATTATGAATGAGTGTGCTATTTACAGGAATAGTTATTTTTAGAAGTTTTTTCTTTTTGTTTTTTTAATTGAGTTAACAGCTATTTTTACAAAATGAAAATTTAATACTTTTAAGAAATTTACATTCAATGAAATAAATTTACAAAAATTTTAGTTTACTTCATCGTCATATGAAGTGCTGCACCTCTTAGCTTATTTTACAAGCTAAAAGTAAGAATTTTTTTCAATAATTTCACTGCTTTACAATATGTTTTATTGAAATTTTGTATATGATATATATGTGGAGTTTTTATAGCTGTTTTATTACTGGTTGTTTATATGCAGATACTTAAAAGCTATTACTTTTTTCTTTTACTCGGTTCTTAATTTTGTTTTTTTATAAGTATTTACAACTTTATTGTTTACTTAATCTTTATATCAACAGTTTTGTGATTTTATTGAAATATCAGCTTAAACCTTTCAACTCAAATAAAAAAATACAGTTTGCTCGTTGATAGCTTAAAACGTTTAAATTTTCTCAGTATCCTTTTGTTACAAAATGAAAGAAAAAACGGAAAGTACGAATTTTTCTAGCGCATACCCATAAAGCAAACACTATCCTGCATATTCACGTAGAGATTTATATCATAATATTGGAAAAAGTTTGCAATCAATAAAAATACAATAAATTTCCGCCATTTAAATTATAAAAAAGAGTAAAACTAAAAAATAAAGCGGAAATTCTGTTAAAATATGAGAAAATCCCACTGGCCAATAAAGTAATTTTGTCAAGCATTGTGTAGCAATGGTTATATTATTTTTATTTGATTATTTTTACTTGTTTTTATTATTTTTTTATGTTTTTTTATAAAACAGTCTGCCATATTTTCGTATCAAAAGGATAATCACGACAACAGCAGGATTCAAGTAAACAAAAGTGTATGGAGATAAAAACTAATTTTTTTTAAAAGGCATGCTCGCTCACATACATAGAGACTGAAACACATATATACGCATTCATACATAGTAAAAATATCATTATTTAAAGGAAAAACTTTTGAATTTATTTTCTTAAAAAAATATGTAGCTATTTAAAAAAATTAATATAAAAATGGAGAAGGAAAAAATAACCCCCTTGGTGGTCGAAATTCAAATTGGCATACAAAGTTAAAATGGATGTGCATTTCTACGTTTCTTCGCATGCTAAAACCGAAAATGATAAGAAAAAATAAGCTCGACCCTTCCATCATCCCCTAGCGATCCTTTACTACCCCTAGAAAGGGATTGAAACCATTTTTGAAGGTCATATTCGGATTCAGCGACCATGAAAATGTAGGAATAGAGGGGTCACCTGTGTAATTAATTACAAAAATAAAGCTGTAAAAATAATGCATTAGTTGTTAGTTATTCACAGCATGCAGTGCCCACTGTCGTATGTGGATTTTTTACAGCATTAATACTGACCGACATCATAATCACTAAACTTTAAAACAGCAATTCGTTGCAGTTGCAATCTTTTTCGTTTCAAGTGCCATGTATTTTATTAAAACTTTTGCTTCATGGAAAAGCTTTGAGATATTGATATTGACTTTATTGCTTATTGTCCTACATAAAAGCACTGCAAGGTAAAGAAATGCTTTGTATAATTTCTTATAGTATGTTCCTCAAAAGGGAAATATTTCACAGGATACAATGATGAAGTTGCGCTTTTCTTTAAGTGCTCCCACGGCTAAGTCTTGTGTTTCTGTTAAATGATCAAATTAAATTTTTAATGCATTCTTGAACTCATACGTCACATAAATAGTATCAATGTTACGATTCTTATTAAATGTTGCTGCATATGCGTTCACCATTAAATACCAATTTTTATTGTTTTAATCGGCTTGGGTTATTTCTTAAAATCAGCACATAACTAAGAAAATATTTTCAATTTTTATTTTTGTGAATTTAACGCTTTTTATTCAGCAAACAAAAGCTGTATTCTTGTTAAGGTTAATTGTTTACTTCTCTACGTAAGCACGAAATCTCTTTTGTCTGGTAGTTCGCTATATACGAAATTCTGGTGCAGAGCGAGGCACAAGTCGAACAATCTTTTATTTATTGATTAATTTTCAATAAGACAAAAATAAATTAAAAAGGTGCGCTTATTGTGTTGTGGAAAAAGTTTTACTTCAAAAAATGTTGCTGTAACGTGGCGCAGCTTTATAAAAGTTAAAACTTTTCTTTCTTCATTTTGTGATTATAATTAGGTATACAGATATTCTCATTGCAAAGCAATAACGCGAATCAGAAATTTATGTGCTGCAACATTACGTAACTGTGTAGCAACAATTTACGGTTAATAAATTGATTTTTCATTCGAAATTAAAAATTTATCATGATGTGCCGGGAAAAAATTGTGCGGAAAATTTCCGCAAGGAATTATGGTATGTGTTATAGAGATGAGAAATCAAATACAGGCGGAAAGAAAATATCGACTCTTCACTGGTTTTGATAAGTAAATGTTTAGTATTTCATTGAAATATAAGTTCAAAACCGCCAGTCGCAAACAGAAAAGACTTTGCCTTAAACTTCACTTTTTCCATGAACCAAGATAAGATTTTGAGTTATTCTGTCTAGACAATAAAAATTATCGTTTACTGCATCTACTGCATCTATTTAGTGTACATTAAAGTATGTTCTGAGAAATTTCACAATTATGTTTCCGATTTAATTCTTTTTTTTTTAAACCAGAAAGATTGTTATAAAGAATAAAGAAAAGGCAGAGTTTTTTTGAAGCATACAACAAGCCTCTGACTGTTGAAAAAGATGCCAAATCTAAAGTTATTTTCTTTCATATAAGAATGAAGTTAATTTAGTTTTTAATTCCTTTCGATTCCAAAATTTGAAAGTTTTTTCTTGGGAATTTTGTCAGAGAAAAATTTATTCCAAATATAAAAGAATACACAGTAAATTCTTTCAGACTGTGTAGTCTTTTTGCAGCAGCAAAATTAAAACGCAATAATGTCAGCGTACGCTTGACATAACTAAGCTCGAAATGAAATATTTTCTTGTACAATCAATTCATTCAAAAATATTTCGGTATAAATTTTCTCTTTTTTACATGTGCAGAGTGATAACCTCAGATATAAATTTTCAAACTTAATAACTTAAGCACCAGAAAAAACTAGAATCATGTCCCACGAACTACATATGTAAATGCGCAAAAAAAAGTTAATATGTAGCTCGAATTCTTTATTAAAATGTCCTTCAAAATGGAATGTGCTCAAACGCCAACGTGCGAATACTCCAGCATACAACTAGATAAGCTAAATTTCAATTTTAATTTCAATGTTGCTCTCATGCATTACTTCATTTTCCGCACGAATTTTCTTCTTAAGCAGAATTTTCTGCTCTGTTTCATCAACTCGTACTTAACATATATCATAATTTTTTTCCGGTTTAAAAATATATATCTTCATGTTTTTAATATCATCTATTCAACACATTCAAGTTGACAACGCGTTGAAGCGCCGTTCCAAACGGTGCAATGCTACACAATTTGACATCACTAACGCGTACGCAGACACGAACATGATGCGGCACAGCATAGCGGACGAAAAGAAATAAAAAATTGTTTTAATTTATGTAAAAAATTTTGTGCTTGTGCCAAGTACCCAGTTGGAAAATAAGCAATTTGTGAAAATGCAAAAGCTGTTTTTAAAAAACACATTATTATATAACTGACGAGTTATAAGTTGTCGGTCTACAATAAATGTCCTATTGTATAATTGGAAAAAATTCAGGAATAATTAAAAACTTAATTTTTAACAAGTAACATATTATTTTCAAATATTTTAGTTTAAAATGGTAAGATAACGACAATATGTTGAGAATCCTTTCTATAATAACGGGATATCTATTTCGTGAATATGAAATAAAATCCTACATTTTCGAGTTTGCTATTTATTATTATTAAACGTTAAGTTACCAAATAACGCGTTAAAGTTTTTTAAAATTTATTTACTTAAATGCTGAATCTATCTTACCAACGTATCGCGCTTTAAGAGAAGATTATGTTCGTCATAATCGTCCTACTGAGAAAATTTTTTAACACAGTTCTAAAATTTGAAGAAATTAAATTTGTTATGGATGTGCAAAACCACTTGCATCGTTTTAAGGAATATATCTATTTTGTTACTAAAAGTGTGACTGAAGAATAAAATGTATCAATTTGATGCTGTCGATTTTTTTTTTGTAAGACTACGCAAAATTTTGTTTACAGCAAACAATCTCCTACTCAGAAGTAATTAAAAATCAATATTCGGCAAGCTACGGGCAAGTTGCAGCACGAAATTGGCAAAATATTTATTGAAAATTATATAAAAATTTTAAGTTCTTTAGAAAAGCTTTTTGCGAAGTCCAAAAAATATATTAAAGTTAAAATAAAAACACTCCGCCAAGCTCGGTCTGCTCAAAATCGGAGACCTTTGCGGGGGCTGCAGAGATCCAGATGTTGAAGAAACTATTTTCCATTTTCTCTGAGAATGCCGTTCATTAGCGCAAGTCATCTCCCGGAAATAACCTAACCTAAAATAATCAATATGTAAATTTTTAATGCGGGTTTCATCAAATTTTCGTTCCGGAACAGGAATTGGTGAGTCCTTATAGCATCCCAATTTTAAATGTATCAACATATAATGCCTTAGACAATTCAAAAGCTAGGAACTTTTATATAGATTTTCTGTTTTTTACAATAGTTTTAACGTTAAGCGTAGGTACAAATGGTTTTCTCACTAGGTTAGTGTATTTCTTACACATTCCATAAAACACATATATTTAAATGTACATAGCAGCTTACTTTTTTAATATTTTTACATATAATTCCCACATGTTTATGCTTTGTATTATGAATGAAATCATAATTTGTTGCGGTATTGTGCTCATGTGATGTGTGTAAATGTTTTTGTATCTGTGTTCATTAAATGTTTTCGTGTGCTCATTAAAAAAGTGTATGTGTGTGTTAATAACGCAAATAAATAAACCTTTTTTAAACTCACGTTGTTTGTGTATGTTTCCTTGCGTAAAATATCGAGATATTAATGCAGTTAATACGCTATTTGCGCTGCTCTCATGCAGTTAAGTAGGTTCTTTTTGGTTTCTGTCCTTACTTTGTTTCATAAAATTGACCTATTTGTATTTGTAATTATGTATCATTAAGCATAGTTAATAATCTATCCATTTTTTTTTAAAGACCACAATTTAAATTTTTAATTTATTTCTATCATAGAAGAGCTCTTTTTTCTCATATGGTAGGTGTTGTTTAAAAATGTATCAAGTAACTGGTTGTTCGAAATTTTCATGACAAATTTGGCAATTCTTCAGTAAATAATACTAATATGGATTGATTTTCCGTACTTAAAAAATTTTTTTGATTTTTCAAAAATTAAAACTTGTGCTGCAATGTGCCCGGCTTGTGCTATGATGTGCCGTATTTAAAAAAAAAATTGTTCGAAGGATCCGATTTTTATTAGCAAAATAATTTTTTAGTGTAAAGTTGGCCCAGCATTTTTCATATTTATAGAAAAGTTACCTTGTACTGTAATGTGCTCGCCTTGTGCTTTGATGTGCCGTAACGCAAAAAAAAATAATGCGAAGGATTTAAAGAAACAAATCATTAAAAAAAATGTGTGAAATTGGCGCAGCATTTTTCGGTTTTCAAAAAATAAATGCTGGGTCAATTTCAAACACAGTTTTGTAGTCTTTTGTAAGAATCTTGTAACAAAATTTGTATATTGCTATAATTTTAGCACAAAAAAAAAGTTATAAAATTTCATAATTTTCCTAACTTCGGAGTTTATATAAAAATTACTCATGATGGTTTTCGAATATAATGAAAAATTAAGCAGTGTCATCTTCCCGTATAGCTTTTTTATTTACAAACCCAACATTTTTTTTTACGAATTGAATAAAATTGGAAATAACTGTCTCTTATGACTACTAACATTTCTTTTGTATTTGAAAGTGGATGAAATGGATTTTAAAAACATTTAGTAAATAAAAGTATTAAATAAAAACTCTCGAACACATGCAACATATTTTATTCTTATTTTCATTTGCGTGTTCAATTCATTCTATTGGAAAACCAATTTTCCTGCCATTGCAAAAGTATGCGCCTTAATTAAACAAAAATATAAACAAAGCATAAGAAAGAAAACAAAAAAAGCATAAATTACGATTTAAAAAAAAAGCTCAACTCCAATACAAAACGGAAATTAAATTTCCATTGCATGCGCTGAAATTATACTGTACTGAATGCTATTGCACTTTTATTTTTGCCACATACATTCACATTATTCGACGCAGACATACCAAGGATTCTCTTTTTATTGAGTTTTAATTTTATAAAAAAAATGCGCTTATTCCATAAATGACTGCAATGTTATTTGAGAAATTTTTAATAATATTGTCAATATCCTGTATGTCAAATAAATTGACGTATTTGTGCGTAAAATTATGACTAGAACACAGTTGATTGAAATTAAAATACTTTAGGTCGAGTCGTATGAATAACATGTTCCGGAAAATTCCACAATAAAAGGAATTGTTGGGCCACAATGTAGTCTTAGTCTAAACAAAATTAAAAATATTTTAAAGACAAATTTTTTAAATTCAATCCTAAATTAAAAGAACAATTTCCCAAAAACTTAGAGGGGACGTGAGCAAAGTTGCCAAGGATTAAAGTTTTAAAAATAATACCATAAATTGTATATCCAAAAATCTGTCCACTATTATATCGCAAACACTAAGAAGAAAAAAATACCAAATAAAAACTTCTGCTGAAACGTTCAGGGAAACAATTGTCCAAAACCTTGTATGCATTTATCAGACAACTTTTGAGTGATTTTCTATTGATTTTTCGCTCTATTTATACTTTGTTTTTTCTTTGAAAATTGTCCAAAAAAATAGGATTGGATTTAGTCGAAAATTTTTGGCGCTTATTAAGGCAAGGTTTCATGGTTTTTTAAAATAATTTTAAGTGTTTTTTTCTGAAGGTCATGGCTCAAAATAAAACAACAAATCGCTTCCAAAAAAAATCCTTGTATCGAATTTTCAAGTACATTCTTTAAAGAAGTAATTCTTAAAATATGTCATATCATACCAAAGATTAAAGTAAAAACTTGTATATTCGCAAAAATCTTATTTTTTATAGCCCAATTTTTATCTTGTTATTACAAGATGTTACAAACGAAAATAATATTTCTTTCTAATTTATGCGCACTCAGTCCCTGACTCCGTATGAAAATCAGGGATAATAACCAACAGCAAAATGTTATTGTGAGCCGGAGGAATGTTCTTCTTTCCGGTACACGTTTCACTCATTACTAATGTACTAATGAATAAAAAATATATTAAGTCAAATTGGTATTTTGCAGCAATTTATGGAGCGAGCGAATTTTCTGTACCATATGTTTAAATTACTCCCCTACTTCTATACATATTTTGTCTATTTTAAAACTTAAACCTAAAATTTGTCTATACAATTGAAATTTACTTGTTAAATTTGTTCAATAAACAAAATAAATGAAATGCTAAATTGCGTTGTTTATTGTACTACAACTAAAACAAAATTTACTCTGCAACTGCTTTTAGCCGTATTGCAGGTATGCATGTATGTGTGCTTAAATTTAATTTTCTGCTACATACGCGTTGAATGTTTTTTATTTAAGTCCTTGCATTAAATGCATCGCCCATGCCCTTTGGATAATTCTTTTAGCCAAACAATCACCTGCTAATTGTCGACAATAATGTCCATATTGTCAGTTGTGTTGCCAGCATACCAGCACCGACTACCGACCAATTTGTTGTTGTCGTCGCTTGAAGCAGCGCATGCAGGCTGCGTAATGTTCTACACCAGATTGTGGACGCTGCTGCTGCAATGATGCTACTGCTGTTGGCGGTGGTGGTGTTGATGACAGTGATACAGCTTTCACTGCTGCTAGTGGCTGCGATAGCGCTGGCCAATGCTGCCACAGTTTGTTTTGATATCCGATAGACGACACCATGCAGCGATGTTGATAAACTGTTGGCGCTGCTATTGCCATGCTGCATTGCGGCCGGATGTTCGCCATTTATGACATGCACAACAACGGAAGCGGAATCTGTGAGAAGAGTGCAAAAGAGGGAAAAAACATTAAATGTGGAAACATGAAAAATTAGCAAAAATGGAGAAAATTATGACAGCAAGTAAATAAAGATTAATGCTTGTGGGCAAGGAAAACTTTTTAAATTGCCATTTTTTTTTTTCATTAATGTTGTTTCTTTATTTCATGATATTATTTCTTACCTTAAGCGATAAAAAATTAAATCCTCCCCAAAAAAAAAAAAGAAACAAATCCCAAAAGTTCCAACATAAAATTCAACTTGATTAAAAAATTAAGAACCTAACTTTCAGTAGAGCCGCCCTTACACTTTTAACTTAGTTTGTAGTCGATTTATCAACACCTTTTTATCCAAGTCAAATTTATAATCTTAAGGTCAACGTGCTGACTTTTTAAGAATCCTTTCTGCTTTAAACTTAAATATACATATACAGTAGCACCAGTTGTAGGCTGTTAGCAACCTTATACAATCCTACGTAAAGGATGGATACATCTTACATTATATGCTGGCCAGCGTTATTGCTTTGCTGCTGCAGTCGGCGTAAATTAAACCGAAAATTTCATTTCGGGTTTTATTTTTCCAAGTTTTATCTCATCTTTCTACCTTACTCTCTTAATTTGCACTTTCAATTTAGTTTTTGATTTTCTAAGTAGAAAATTGAATTATGTTTGTCAAACTGTGCAAATTTGATAAGTTCTTTGAAGGTCGCTACGGTCAGTTAGTCGTTACGTCCTTGTCTCATGGTTTCAGTTTTTCGTTCTTTTAAGATCTCAGTGGACCATCACAATGTAGATATGGACACACGCTGTCTGCTTTGCTTTATAATTGAATTTTAGTCGCTTGTTTGGTTTGGAAACCTTTTCGTTGATGTTCAAGTTGGAAAATCCCATTAAATCCCTGTGGCCACGTGTTAATTAGAACTTTGTTCAGTTGTGCGGCTGCATCAAAAGTAAATCAAGGAAAATCTAAATTAAGGCAAAGCAAAGCATAGAAATAAGAAAATAATTCAAGAAAAGGGGTTAATATGCGTGAAGCAATAATTTTGTTTCTTTATATCACAGAACTTCAAGTGTTCGACTCAATTACTTTCGTTTTACTCCAATTTTTGTGGAATCAGTTAAAAGTTTATTTAAAAATTGCCGCTTGCGCGGCGAGATAATAAAGCACTAAATTGTTTCAGAAATTAAGTTTCAATTTAGCTTAGTGTCAAACCGATACCTAACGAATAATAGCAATACGAACTACTTCATTTAATAGGTTGCAAATATAATTATAACTTTCACTACGAAACTTAATTCATATTGTGAAAGGACTACGGATACACCACTTCCCATAAGGCGCTTTGAGTCATATAAAGCATAAAAGCAAATTTCCTGAAGGAGCTGAAGTGTTTTCTTAATCAGTCTACCAAAAATGTATGGAAGTTTGTATCCAGCGCTGGATTGGTTGTATTGCAAGCGATAGTTTTTACTTTAAAAGTGACAAAATAAATTTGCATTAATAAATAATTTTGTTTCGTTTCGTTTAACATTAAACAATTTTGGATACCTTTTTCAAAGAATTTATATTCGAGCATTGATTGACAGGAAACTGGCTCAAGCAAGCTATGATTTTTGAAAAATTATCTTAATAATAGCTACAAAAATGAATAAAATTTTCTATGAATAATATTTGGGAGCTAAAACTTAACAAATAGCATAACAAATATCTCCAAGGTATACGTTAAAGCTCACGTGGTTTTCTTTGCTTTTTTGTCCAAAAAGTGGTGATACGTCAGACAGAGACAGTGCAAATACGATTTAAGCGTTTTAGAATTGAAAGTTAATGTATATTCCTACATATATCTACATCCATCGAAAGTCTAAAAATAAGAAATGAAAATACTAAAAGAAACCTCATTTCCTACGCAAACTGTGCCCGTACATACTGGGCATACACATACCAAAGAAGCATAAACGATTATTTACGTTAGACTGTCCGTTATTTGCTAAAAAAATGACAATTTAGCTAAAAGTAGCTTGAGTATAATTTGTTTTTGTAATTTGTTGTTTGAACATTGGAGAAGGATTTTTTTAAAAAAAAAAAAAAAAAATCGGAAACTTCCTTTCTGTGTATTTTACTATTTTTTTAAAAGCTTGGAAGATAAACAGATACATAATTAATAACGTTTGCTATTTTTCTACTGCTAAATAAACAACATTTCGTGCTCGATGGAACGCATCACTGTGCAAAAGCAAAACGTTTTTAGTTCAAATTTTTATTTTATTAAAGCAAATAGTCATATGATGAGCTTAACTTAAAAGCCTGGTATTCATCTTTTACTTTACTTCAATATTGCGTGTCAGTGATAGTACGTTCGGTAAATTTAATACATTTGGTACAATTGATGAATTTTCAGTACACTGGGCGTATTTTTTGTACATTTTCCGTACAATTGGACTATTTCTAATAATTACCGTTTTTTTTAAGTAAATTTAGGAAAACTTTTGATAACCTTTTGTTTTGTAAATGTTGGTATTTATGATAAAAAAAAAGTAGTACATTCACCCTCTAAAAAGTAACATTGAAGAAAAATTTTTTCAGTGTATATAATTTGATATATAATGTTCATAAAATTATTACAACTTTTTGTGTATGACTAGTTTTGTTTTGAGCAAAACAATAATTTTTTAAAAAAAAGTTGAATGCTCGAGTACAAACTGCACTGGGTTGAAGTAAAAATATTTTAGACCGAAATACTAAATAGTTTCATTAACGAAAAACATAAATACATATTCTGGTGGCTACGTTTTAAGAAATGTTGTAAGCTATGGACAGTCTTATACACATTTATGTGTAAAAAAACACAACATACCCCAGCCAAGACTTGGAAGATTATAATCAATAATTTTTGTTTTTTTTTTGTCTCCGAAGCGATCAATTTATTTGTAATAATTCCAGTTTTACATTAACACGTCACAAAAAATAGACGTGGCTAAAATAAAACAATTATTTCGATGGCGTGGAAAAAAGTTTTTAACTTTGCCTTCAACAAAAATACATTGCCTGCTATTCTGGAAGAGTTTATCCAGAACAAACTACCACTTGATACTATAATTTATTTCCGCAAGTGAATGAAACATTGCTCAGCCGTTGCGAAAAATGTTTGCTGGGCAGTAAAACCAAGCAACGCTTACTGTATGTCAATAAAATATTTCATATCCATTTTTAGCCAGGGGTTGTTTTTCTAGTCTGCTTAAAGTCCTCTTTTGTTTTCATTTTCATTTTCATTTTCGTTTAGGTATTCTGTTTCTGCTGGTATGTTAAACAAAGGATTCCATCGTATGGAAAATTACTTTATCTTGTCAATAACTGTGGGCAATACTTTAATAATAACAACAAAAGCACTCACTTCTAAAGACCTCCTTAAAAGTCTGTGTGGTTTTAATACTTTTTCAGGCAATCGGTTTTTAAAAGCCAGACAGACGAGTTAATTACGCTTGAATGCTATTCAATTCATTTTATATGAGCTGGAAAATTTTTCAGAGACAAAACGCTGAATGTGCAATTGATTTTTAAAGAGGTTGATTGGTCTGGAATATTTAATTTAAAAGCTATAGCTATTTAAGTAATGAAGGCAATTTAAATTTTTATATATTTAAGTAAATTTACTTCATATGTTTTGAATAGAAGGATTGTAAATTTGACATCTCACATTTATGAAATTTCATGATATTCGTAGAAATGTTAGTTTCGGGATTGGCTGAAAATCAGTTTTTGACAAATCTTGGCCCCATGTTAGTAAAGTTGTTGCCTGGACTTCAAAATTTGCAGTGCACCTTTCAAGGTAGGTGCTTCTTTTAAAAAGTTTTAGTTTTTGTATAACATAGACTTGAGAATGTAATTATTTTTTAAGTTTCATTTGTCGCGGCATATGTACAGATAAAAGTCCATTTTTTTTTAAATTTTATTTCTTTTTTATAGTCCTTGCTTGACAGTTAAGTAAGAAATATTTCTCAATATTTTTAAATTCACTTTATGTTGCAGTTTTCTTTTTACTTCTTATATCTTTAAATTAATTTATCAATTTATGGTGCTTCTTATTTCTTTTCCAATTTGTAAAAACTACAGCACCAATTCTGTGACTTAGAATTTTTCTTATTCTGACAGCTTGATTAATAATAGAACTACAAGGTTCATGTTTTATTTTTTAACTTCAAAGTTGATTATGTTTTTGTTTTAGTTTTCTATCATTACTTTTTTATCAAATAAATACGATTTTTAGTAGAAAAGTGTGAGGATATTTCTACAACGCGTCTTGCAATTTTTTATATAGATGGAAAAATTATCAAATACCAATATTTTGCTACTTCTCTATGCAATGTGAGAGTGGTACGTAAAAGATACAGAAAAGGAAATGAACAACTCTATGTAATCTCCACAGCTTGGGGTCAAACCTTAGTTGAACCTTTTCGATCATTCTCTATATTTAGCTAACATAATTTTATAGGTCTCGAACCAGTTACTTTATAAAAGCTTAGTTATAATGTCTTTTGGAAATGTAAGGTCAAAGTATCATCTGTTGAAAATTGAACTCAAGCAAAGATTATTAGAAGAAGAGCTGGCAACTATGTGGGGGTCGTGTTTGAGGACAAGCTTACAATAACAATGCTCATCTTGATGAACCTATATACATAGCTACTACAAGTTTTGGGATACTAAATTTCAAAAGTAATCTCAGCACTACACATGGAACAATTGCAAATTGGCACTCCGGAAAGCGCTTTATTCAGCTTAAAAATTTTATACTTTATTGGTATTGCAAAACTCGAGGTTTTCAATTAAAATTCTAAACAAACATACTTACGATTTGAAAATTGATCGATAAGACTTGATTCTCTCTAGATAAGTTTTTTTTTTTTTTTTTGTTTCAGCATTTTCAGTTATTTTCAATATTAATCTAGCTAGTAGAATTTTATCAGATTATATGTTTCGATAATTTTCGACATTTCTGATACTCATATATGAATATTTTTCGATATGAATGGCTTCCATTTTGTTTTTGTTTTATTTTTTGTTTGCTAACATTCAGCAAAACAAAAATGGCTTTCTACAAATACATGACTTACACACACGAACTTGATATTTCACTCATGTCGCTAGCACTTGCAGCAATACCCTTGTTCCATAGTGAATTAAAATTTAATTACTATACGAGTACTAACAATAAGTTTAAGTCAAGTTTTATGTGCTACCATGGGATTGAGTGCGCAGACAATTGCAGGATATTGGTAATACAAACTCTTTCACTATGAGCAACATATTCAAAAGATGTCATTTAATTAAAAACTGTAATATGTTTACTAGAAAAAAGTAATTATCCTTGCTGTAGTTGTTGTTTTTGCTGCTACCATACAAGTTGCTTTTATTCACATAATACTTTGTAGTTGTGAAAATGAAAGTTTAATAACCAATTTTGCCATGAACAGCTGTTGTTGCTATAATTTTGTTGTTCCTTTGTTGTTATTTTGTTATAGAGTAGACAAACTAATGAAGTGTCACAACAGGACTTCAAACAAAAGGACACTCAACAAAAGGATATCAAATTCTAGTGTATGCAAACATAATGTAACGGCAACACTTTTATATCAATACTCATTCATGTGGGCAAGTTTTTGGTGCCCGCTGGAAACAAAAACATAAATGACCAACACTTCAAAAAATTATGGAAAATTATTTTGGAAAATTATTTTGAATAACATTCACGTCTAGTCTGCATTTATGCCTTACAAATAAACTCTCAAGTGTTTGTAGCCTTATTAAATTTACGGAAACTTTTATATCTTTAACAAGAGATTTAAAAAAAAGCTAAAATAGTTGCAAAAGTTAATGTGACTTTTCTCAAATGAAATAATGTTCATTTTGTATAAAGACAAAACTTTTCAGGGTGATTTTTTTTTTGCGGCGAAATATTTTGTCGATATTTTGGCAAAGGAAATGAATCAGCTGTTATTTCTTACAAAAGCATTGTCTATTGGGATGATGATGACGAATACATATAGAACAATATCGTATAATAAAAGCACACACATACTTATATAAAAATTTGTATGTATGTATATTCAATATAACAAATGTAAATAATATCATCAATAAATAATATCATGTATCATGCCACTATTGTTATCCTTTCGAAAAACAGTCAGGCTTTAAAGTCAATATAAACAGAAAATTCTGATGTACCTATATTAACTTAAGTTCAGCAAAAGTTTAACATTTATGAACTACAAAGTTTTTTTTTTAACGCTACCTTCTCCTTTGAAATAATTTTTCCAAACACTGACTTCAAAAAACAAGTTTTCACTGGATAAACTGATAAGAATTTTACATAAATGAAAACTCTCTTATATCAGTAACATCATTAGTTCTTATTTGCTCGCTTTTGTTGTTTCTGGTCTTAAAGAATTTCAAAATTTATACTGAAGTTACAGCAGCGAATTTTTGAAGATTGATAACGTTTTACCCATACACTACTTCCAGCAGCAAAAGGCTTTAAATTTAAAAATGAAATCATAAATCATACGTAAAAATACCAGCAGCAGCAGCAGTTGCAGCATGAGTAAAGACAGTAAAAAAGAAATAAAATCCGTTAAAAGCACCATAAAAGGAGCAAGAAGAAAAGAAGTGGAACCTATGAGACTGCAACCATTTCGTGTACGAAAAAAGCGCAATTCTTCCTTATCGGCATGCAAGAGAAAAATTTTAACTTTCACCAAACGTTACGGAATTGACTAAAATAACAACAAGCGGCAGCAGCATAGCAGCAGCAGTAGAACAACGTCAGTAATATGAAATAAGAGCAACAAATGCCGGTGTTATGTTGCAGTACCTACAACATACCATTTGTCCAAGCAACATGCCCTAGTTTATGATTGCAGTCAATGCTAACAGGAACAACAAAAAGGTAGCACAGTTGCGAGCACTTGCCAAAAAAGGCAGCAAAAATCCAACAAAAAAAGTATTAGTAGTTGTAGTAAAACACAAATTATTGCATGCTACTACACTTTGGGGTTGGGCAAATAAAAAATGAAAAATCTTATTTGAGTTGAGTGCCGGAGAAAAATACGAATTTAAATGTACGCTTTTTTACGGTACATTAAACTGAGCTGAAACAGAGTGGTGATATTGTGTGTTGGCGCTCGGGAGGCAGGGTCCTTTGTGCATAATGTATTTTCCATGTATAAAATAAGTTTTATGGCAGCCGCAGCAGTTGGATGTAGATTTTTCTATATACAAACATATATATATATGGAACAACTCAATAACAAATGGTAGCAAAACATTTTAACTTTTATAAAAAATTTTAAAATTCATGATTTTTTTTCTTCTTTGTACACGTGGCATTACTCTACCTCGTGTTTGGTTTTTTTCGGCGAAACTATCGCTTTCACATTTCTCACAAAAATATATGCGCAAGGTAAAATTAAACACTTCGCAGACCTAAAATATTTTCACTACACAAGCTCTTTTTCGGTGAAATTTAACGGGGTGTTGCGGAAAAAAAATATTTTTTCATACTTTGAGCTCAAAATATCCAAAAGGAATTCAGAAATCGACGTGTTATGGGTACAAGCAATAAATGAAAACCTAATTTTTCGTATCCAATAGCATGTTTCTTACATGAAAGATATATGAAAGTACTTTGTTTATTGTAAGCAATAAAGGTAATTAGTTGCAAGGTATAAGCATGAGGAACCAAAATATATCTTATCTCTCATTTTACTGATAATTTCCTTGAAATCTACACTGTTAGCTTTTTATATTTTTCTGGAAAATCGACATTTATTTTTTGTTAAGTCTTACTAAACACCACTATGTTTGATATGGTGCTGCGGGTGCAAAAGTTTATTTTTGTGACCACCTTAAGCCCAATGTAGCACCTCTAATGTTAAATTTAGCATGGTAGTGGAAATTTATACTTAAGTCTCATTTGAATTGGAGTGTTTCCATTTTATAATTTGTTATGACTAAGCTTGAAAAAGCTAAAATATTACCAATTTATACCAAAAATATACTATTTTAGGCAATATTCATCGCCAAGCGAACGGCATAAGAGCTATAAATATATGTACATTTGTAAGAATCGCGATATCTTTTACCTTAATTCTAAAGGTTACTATGACGAATAAGACTCTTAAGATGTAACAAATATTATTCTAAGCAAAAAATGTGAGTGTCATTAAATATATATAGCCAGAAAAGCTTATTAAAACAAATTTACCAAAAAAAATTTAATAAGTATTGTAATTCCCTCGCTTTGCTATCGTTTTATTTGCAAAAGCTGTGAAAGTATTTCAGAGAAGATAGAGTCAAGAACTTTGATCTTTGGTAGTATTTTATTTCATAGAAAATATTTAAGGGATGTGTCGCTTCAAATGATTTTCACAACACTCTATTTAACTACAACAAGCAAAATTGAGTGTCGCATCTCAGCAGTATTTTTCACATTTTTCTGAAGTTGGCTGATGTAATGTTCCCACATGTCCCCACACCAACAAAATCCTACACTCACATAAAACAAAAACTCACCTGAGCTGCTTGGTGAGCAGGTGTAATTCCCTGAATCTGCTGGCGTCGCCTTGGCTATCAATAATTTACTCGTTCGCGTCGAACGCTCCGTTATAACGTTGATGCCACCACGTTGCGAATAATTCATCACACGCTTCCCCTTATACCAGTAGATGAAGCTGGGCGGTATGGGGGACTGCATGGCCAGACACGTGAGATTTATGTCGCTGCCACTTTTGATGAAAAGTTCTGCATTACCGAGGATTTTTGCGCGTGAAACTGAAAAAAGTGAAAAGTTAAGCGAAATATATTTTTAACAAAAAATCTTAAATGCATTTAGAGCTTTAAAGTTTTGCGCCAAAATGAACACCCACACTCAGATAATAAAATCCAAATAAATAGCAACTGATAACGAACTTAATATTTTTTCTCGTTAAATTATTTAAAAATAAAAATTTCAGAAACTTTCATTTCGCTGTTATTGGTAATATTTCGTTTCATTTTTTTTATTTTCATAATTTATTTTACTCTTTGAATTTTAAAAACTTATCTGACTATTTTTACTTCATCTCCATTATTCGTATTTATTTCCCTCACAAAGCGTATTATCTCTTTATTTCATCATACATTTTTGTCAAATCATTCAACTTTTGTAAACATGTCCGCACACACGCACACACACAACCAAAAACAACAACAAAAGAAAAAATACAAATATTTTTATCTCAATTCACATAAACTTAATCATACACACACGCACAAACAATTTCATTATTCAATACCCTGGCTTGTAGTGCAAACTTTGCAGAAACGGGAAAACCGAAATACCCAAATATCGTGCTATAAAATTTTACTACATTTTTCATTGGATTTTGCACTAAAAAATTTTGTGGTCACTTCAGAATAAAGAACCAAAAAAAATATATAAAAAACTCTTTGCTTTGTTGAATTTCCCGCCCCGCACATGCAAAAACCATAGATTTTTATCTTAAACACAGACACGCGCGCGCTAAATCGCCCACACACACACACGCACACAAGCCAATCGACTAATACAAACACATGCCAACGTTCTATTAGAGACAGAGTATAAAAATACCATTTGGTAAATATTTACATTCAGCACTTGCGTGAGCACCACAAACCCAGACCCAGGATTGTCAAGAACACCCCAGCAATAACGAAGCCCAAGCAATCCGTCACAAAAACTTAACCAGCAGTACACAGAGATAAATTTTGCTTTTGTAATCGAAACGCAAATTCATGGTGCTTGAGCAGAAATTTTTGAAATCCAATTCGTCTGATAAAAGTCACTATAAAAGTAGCATTACACAGGAAATTTCAACTAACATCAGCAAAGAATTAACGCTAAAAAATTATTAATATAAATTACAAAACAATCGCTAACACAAGAAGACATAATTTGAAGTCACGCATTAATTGTGGGCAAATGATCTGAATTTCAAGTACATAATTAGAAGCTTAAATTTTGCCAAGTGTAGTAAATTTCCATAATTTTCAAAAGTTTTGCAGTGTAAATCTTTCCGTGTTAATTTATCAAGCGTTATTATATACATATGTCAAACTACAAATGTCATCGTTGTCCTCATCATAATTTGAATCGAAAAATGTAAAAAAATCCAATCCTGCCAAATTTTTTTGGCAATAACATGGAAACGGCTAAGATTGCCTAAAAAAAAACACAAAACTAAAAAAGACTCCAATAAGAAGTCTTCTAAGTTCTTGATCTCATTACAATACCTACGTCCAACAAAGCTCTGGCTGTTAGTGCCTAAGTTTATTTCCAATATATCCAGGATTTACGGATTTCTTGTTCCAGTGATCGTTTTCACGAATATTTAAGGCTTACACGTTTCCTGTAAGGCTTAGGGTTCTATGCCAGTGCCTTTCGGCGAACTGATGTTGATGATTTCTGCAAAGTGCATTAAAATTTTGTACGATAATTGGATCGTATTGGTATCTGATGAAAAATTTTCCTGGAACACCAAAATTTTTAGAATTCGGTCAAACAGTAAAACAGAAAAGTTTTTTTAAAGAGTTAAAATTCAGAACTTGAAGTAATGCATAGGAAGTGTCTAAGTTTTTTCATCAGAAATCTGTTTAAAGTGAAATTTTAGTTTTTCCCAATACAAAATTTTAACTTCTTTATTATAGGTGTTTGAGAGATATTTTTTTTATATTTTTGCAAGGTTGCAGAGGTATTTGTCTCCGTTGTTTTCTTTAGAGCCACTAAATCGTAGACGTACTGTTCCCATAGGTATTCTTTTTCCTTGCGTACTAAATAAAAAGCTGAAAAGCCCATTCTTGGTAAACTACTTAAGAAATTTTTTTACAACGTTTTCATGTACGCGTAAAAATGAAAATCTTATCAAAAATCTTCAAAACTTTGTAAGAAAATTACATTTTCCTGAAAAATTTTGTAGGAAGAGCATTAATAATATAAAAAATTCAACCAGCAGCAGGTATATTTATCTTTAAGTGGGTGACAGAATGAGCAAGTGAACTACAAAAAAAACGTTCATATTTTCATTACACGCTAACCATTAATATTTGTTTTAAATGAGATATCGCTATCGTTTTGAAACTCTCTCATTTACGCTAAATTTTTAGCTTTTTTGTAAAACTCTGCCTCCTTAAAAAAAATTATAAAAACAGGAAAAAACTAAAAAAAAATTAATTTCTTTAATATAAGCCAGCAATCGAAAAGTGAAACAAACAATTTAAAATTTTATCTGTGTATTTCAAAGCCAACCACGCCACCACTCACACATCAGTGATTTCATCAACACTTTGATAAGTTGCCGGAAAAACATACAAAACAGTCAGTCGCAAGCGATGTTTAATTTTTGTATTTTTTTTTTTCATTTTCTTTGGTAGGGAATTCACTTTTTCTAATTTTTTTATTCAACTTACACTTTTTCAAAAATGAAAGATAAAACAAAACCAACGCAAGTAAAAACTGTAACAAGAATTCACCACACAAACAAAATAAAATCAAAGGCACAAAAGAGGAGTGAAAAAATTAAACCAAACAACTTTGAAAAACTTACCCACAACATTCAGTCGAAATCCTTGACTTATTTTCGGTTCAGTAGATACTTGGCACTCGTATGTACCAGAATCTCTTGGTTGCGGCGATGAAATTCGCAACGTCCATTCATCGGAGCCCTCCGTGTGCAGCGACTGAAAGCGCTGGTCATTCGTGTACGTTAGAATACCGACGGTCAGGATGTGCAGGTCACGTTTGCGTATCCATGAAACCTGGTGGAAAGGAATGATGCAGCATAAAAGGATTATTAAAAACACGAATTTATTTGGTAATTTGGTGATTCGATGTTGTGTTGTGGTCATGGAATGCAATGAAATCGCAGTTGAGTTTATCGAGCTGCCAAATAGCATCAAGAGAATTTGTTTGGTTTGTTGACATAGCAAAATGGTTGAAAGTGTTGGGAACGTTTAAAAAAAAGACTTACAGATATTTGCTGTGAGACAAGAAGTTTTCAATTAAACTTTTGGCTAAGTATTTGGGTTTGGGTTACGATTTAAAGTTTTGCTTTTCGCTTAATTTCAATTGAGTTATTTAAATGGTAAAATAAAAAAGTCCGACTTGAGAAATAAAGTATTATTGCTATCTGTCATGCAGATACTTTTTTGTCTACCCTAATGAATCTATACAAAAACTCTGCTTAGCCATGAAAGCATCCTACACATAGCTATGAATAGCAGAAGATTAATAACAGGCAATTAAATTAACGTGCCGTTAATTACTTCATTCATGACGTATATCCGTTTCTTTTGCTACGACATTAAAATGCGGTGTTTTTTACTATTTGTAGAAGCGGCGCTGAGCGAGCGACCTACAGATATTTGCTTGGTAGTTTAATTGCACAAAATGTCGTGTGACCATTGGGGCTATACGCCGCTGCCTTGATGATTACAAGCAAAAAATTTGTCAAATTTCCTAAAGGCGCAACATTTAAATGCAAATTTTTTCTTTGTTCTTTTTGAAAGAAGACACAAAAAACGCAAATTTTTTCATTAGCTCATATTTCTCATAAATGCGTTAAATGCAACAAAAAAAAATGTAATGCCGCAGGACAAAGTCACCATAAATAAAATACAAAAATGATTAAAAGTATATTCTGTAGAAATGAGAAAAACGTTATTTGAATTTTCTATTTTCGACATATTTTAACAATAAATTTACAAGGATTTTTGTAATTGTAATTGTTTGACAAAATGGCAAAACGGCGTCAATTTTTGTCAGATAACAGCGAAAAAGGCCTCATCGCAAGATAAAGCATAAGAATTTTGTACTCCAAGTCAATATTACGTAATATTTGACAGAGTTAAGTTGCTGACTACTTATTTTTTTCTTCCTTAAAATAATAATGTGTTCTTACGATTATGGCTTTTTTTTTCAATATAAAATTATGAACTAGTGGTTGATATTACAACAGCACCTACATGCATATCTAATTTTTAATGAGCTATAAAATTTTCAATTTATTATATTTGGCCATTCACCTCAATAGCGGTGCGCAGTTAAAAAACCATTAAACTTTGAAAAAAACTAAAAATAAAAAACCAATGGGAGTGAAAAAGTAACCTAATGCTAATCCAACATGCAGCTACTCGCACATATTCGTTATCCTCGATGTTAAATTTTTATTACACCAAGTTAAGTTGAGTGTGTGCAAGTGTGCGTCAGTTGATTTGCTAGTGTATCCGTGTTTTTTATGTGCTATTGAGGGTCGGGTTAAGAAAAGCCCCAAAATTTACATAATCGTGTAGCCAGCATAAAATATTCATGACGTTAGCAAGGGTCACTTGTTAGCCACATTCATTAATAGATAATGGCTTTTTGAAGCATTACGTAATGCTATTAAAGAAATCCTTCCCCCCGTTCCATTTTTTCTATTCATTTTTTTTGTGTCTGTATTTGCATGTTAAGCATGTGCAAGTTTATCAGTTGGTCAGCCAGTCAATGTGTGCGCTGGACCAAAGGTATTGATTATGGTTAAATGGAGAAAAAACTTCTACAAGTTGAGCTTGTTTTTGAAAGTTTAATAATTCTTGAAATGAATTCATTAAGAGTTTTTTGATGTTTAACATAAAACGATTTCCCACAAAAAAAAAAGTTAAAACGTTCGGTATTTATGCAAATTTATGTTTCTGAAGTTTGGAAAATGAAATTTCAATTCAACACATTGACTGAGTTTTGAAACGTGATTTTCGATCAAAACGGAAATGATATGCACTCAAAATTTCCTTTGCAGTAGTACATAGTGTGATAAATTGTATTAGTTCTAGGGTTTATTTTCGCAGACTAAATTAAGCCAGTCCTTTCACACATGTATAAAAGGAGCAATGATATGCGTAAAGGGCTAACACTAAAAATAAAGTATTTTCTACAGTGACTTTAACGCACTAATTTCAATAACTAATTTTTCTATATTTTTTATATAAGACCGGTATTCCAAAATGTTCAAAAACTCAACAAACCACTTTGCTTAGTTTATTAGCAAATACTTTTCTTAAATCATTTTTTTTGGAATCCATACCTAAGAATTACAAAACTACTTTTTTAAAAAAACCTTAAACGCAAAATCGTTTTTTCTTAACCGGCTTCACTCACATGGCAGAGCTCAAGCAGCTTTCTTTTGCATAGTATGTATGACAAAATTGTTCCAAAACCCCCCTAAAGCTCACATTTTCATTGCGATTTTCTAAAGCAACCAGTAGCTCTCACCGATTTTTCTGTCTTCGAAATGTTTTGAAATTTTTTTCTATTGTAATCTTCTATGTCTGGTACAAAATAAAATTTTAAGTGGCACAAAAATTTCAAATGAAAAACAAACAATTGAGTACTGAGTTGATATCCTTTCGCAAAAATGTCACATTCCTTTTTTAACATTTGCACTTCCATGCATCGCTTTTGTGCACCAATGTGAGCTCTAATGCAGCGGAGGTTATTTTCCAACTTTATTGTGGTACTCGTTATCCTTGCCCACGCACACAGTTACACACACAGAAGCACACGCACAAATAAACCCTGCACTATACACACAAAATCACCGAAAGGTAAGTGCTTGTAAAGGAATTTACAAAATTATCCATTATCCTTGCTACTGTAATTGTTGTTGCATTTACTATGCAGCACCGCAACGGTAACTGCGATTTTAATGTAACAAAAGCAGTTGGCGCGCATTTATTGTTGTGTTAGTGCAGTTACATTTGTATGTGTTTTTCTTCTTCTCATTTTCTTACATTTTAGTTTTGCCCAACTACTTGTACTGTGGTTGCTATCGTAACGCCTCCCGCTATTGTTGCAACTTAGTTCTTCGTATTTGTACAATAAATTATGTCCTTTTGTTATCCTTTTGTCCGTGCTCTTGTTCACTTCGCTTTGTTGTTTATCCTTGTTTTTGTTGTCCTAACCGCGCGAAGAAGGTAAAATGCTACACGTCGTATTTTTTGTGTCCATTTTATTTCATTTCAACTTCGTTGCCTTTGGTACATTTTTGTGCATACCTTGTGCCCTATGCTGAATTTTTCTTTTTTCATAAATCCCAGTTGCTCGTTAGTGGCTTTTATGTATAGCTTAGTACTGTCGGGAATGCACTAAGGTAGGTAGGAACAAGTTCGAAAGTAAAATTATACATTACAGGACTGTGCCATTGAAGTGACTTTTTAAGAAGTTTAAGGATGTATGATATTTTTGTTATTTGCTCACAATTTCATCATAGGCTATACGATACAATTTCAATTTCTTTTAATTTGAAGAAATTGATATCGAAGATATAAGTTCTATGACAAAATTACATATAAATTAAGGCAATTAGCCAAAACCAAAATTTAACATAAACTGATTATACTCAATCATAAGAAAATAAATTTCCTAGTGAGTAAGTCCATATAAATCTGCCATAGAGCTTTGAAGGAAAATACAAAAAAATTATAGTATTATAGTATCATTTACTTTAATTAAAAAAAAAGTTTTTTTCCCCTGCTCACTAAACATAATTCTGAGTATAACTTGCGAAAAATTATCTCATTGCAATCTCATCACATTACGGTCAAATCAAATTTGAATTAAGTGAAACTTACGGCTCTATCACCAAGATTTCGCACCCGACAATGTAGCAATGCTGCCTGGCCTACTGTTGCGGTAACCTCACGCCTTGATGAATTATCAAAATATGGCTGTGAGTACGGAGTCTCCCAATAATGTGGCGGAACATCACCGCAAATTGTTTTGGTTTCTGCAAAGAGAAAAACATAAAATTAAAAAATATGTTAATTAGTTAATTAATTATGAATGCTAAAACAACAACCTTGTGAACATTGAAATTTTAACTAAATTTATTTGAGTTTGCACCAAAAGGATTGCCATCATCGTCGATTGTCCTTCAGCGCAAAATAAATGACATTGCCAAGTTTTAGTTCCAGTATGAAATGAATGATTGAATGAAAGAGATAGAGCGAAAAAGCAAATAGAAAAGGAAAAACAAAATGTAACTGGTTCAAGGTTAAAAGCGACATTAAATTGAATTGGCATTAAAATGCTGGTTTCGGCTGAGCTCTATTTTTTCTGAATTTTTTACTAATTAATGTGAGTGCGAACTGCTGTTGAGGAAGTATGAATATTGAGGGAAAAAATGGTAGTGAAAAGTTGACGCAGCTTTCACTGGTGAAATTTTTCAAACTCATTCATTATGAAACCAAAAATGACAACAATGCGCCTTAGTATTTTGGGTGATTCATTAGAGTATACATGTACAAGCTGTTTGAAAGGATTGCCTCCTTTTTTTTTGATGAAATCATAGATTTTACTTGTATGAGCCATTACACAGGCTTACGAGATTTTGGCTTTTGGATAAGAAACTGTTGTTTCCGAGGTAATATTTCTCGCAAAAACTGAGTCCGGTCTCAGAATCGCTCTGCCACGTAAGATTTTTGAGTAATTCTAACCTAATAGTGCAAAAACACTGTTTTTGACATATTTGAGGTTATGTAGCACCGTGTACGTATTATTTATAGATCATTATTTTGTCAAGTGTAGTACCACAACATTTCTCAGTTCTTCAGATAAAACGACCTTACTGGGCTTTAAATATTCACTGCATCAATAGCTTCGTAATGCAAATTTTAAACTGGCGACTCAAGATGGCATCCACAACGGAAAAGGTCAGTCACGTAAAATTTTTGTAAAATATTCTTAAATAAATCAAAAATTATTTATTTAAGATTGAATGATTAGCTGGGGTGGCTTAGAATATTTCTGGATTTAAAAATTGTTTTGAAAGTTTGTAGTGTCAGCGTTATTGATAAAAACAGTTTTGGTAAAAATTTCACCTCTTAGCACTTTTTTCTGCTAAGCTATAAATTTTCAGTAAAATTGGTCTAGATTTTCAGAAAAATATTTTTTTATAAATAATTTTTGTTTTTTATGACATCATAATTTTTTTCGTCTAAAAGTACATATGTAAAAATAAAATTAAAACGTAATTTTTTGTGTATTTTGACTTTTTAATCTTTTTACTCTTAGCAAATTTTTGAGAAAATTATTCTTCGACGAATAAAGTTTATGACGACATAGAAAAAAACTCTTAAAATAAAATAAGAAAAACATTTTCTGAATATTCTTTGATGATGTTCAAAAACTTTTGCTCAGATGTTCAAAAACTTTTGCTCAGTACGATTTTTTTTAAAACTGATAGCTTAGCGGAGGCATGTGACAAAAGGTGAAATTTTGGTCTGGAGCCTCCATTTTGAAATTTGCAAAGACGCCGCACGGCATTGTAAAATAATTGATGCAATGAAAATTTTGAGCCCAAGGTCTTATTATGTGAAAAACTGCGATGCACATCTTTTTTAAAGCCAAATTGTCATCCCTACAACTCTTTCATTCATCGTTTTAAGATTTAATTTCATATCATTAAATTTTAAATTTTTCCATACAGACTACAACATCTTTGGACCACATGTAAACATTGGAATATAAAGCTCTAATTTTCCATTTTTGTTTTTAGTTTTTTTTTTTAATTAGAACCTCAATTAAGATCCACTCTCGATTTAATTGAAAGATTAAGCAACATCTCATATAGCTATCAAGATGCATAACAACCATTAAGGCATTAGTGGATATCGTTGTTTATTGTTTCTATGTTTGCGAAGTAAAACTGAATAATGTTTACTAATTAAATTGCCACCCCCCCCCCCCCTCTCCCATGAGCTGAGCTGTGCTAAGCTGCACTTTAAAGGGTAAATATTTTGCATTTTCTATGCGCTGCTAAAGAAACTTAATATTTTTGAGCACGCATAAATTCTCGAGCGCAACACTCGCTACACTACACAACAATGGCATGAAGCACTGCTGCATAGCAAATCTATTAAGCAAGCAAAGGCAGCCACAGCAGCAGCAACAAGCAAATTAATGTGAGTGCTGGAAGCTGGAAAATCCTTTGCTTAGGGAAGAGACGAGAGCTAAGTTGGATTTTCAAATTTCAAATTTTGCAGCAAAATGCACGCGCAAGCAAACACATGATCGCGTACAAGTAGTGCTAAAATATTGCCAGCTATACCGAAAAAAATACTTCTCATTAGTTTGAGATTCTTTTTGATAATTTGTTAAACATTGACATTTTTACAAAAAAAACTATTTACTCTCCGAAAATTTATGAAAACAAATCCTTAAGCTGTTAAAAATTACTAAAATAGTGCAGCCTTTAAAGAAGTTTGCTGTTAAATATTCTTTGAGTGTATGCAAACCTTAAATAACACTTGTGAATGCACACAAACATATATAAAGCTTCACAAGCAAACTAACGAACTAACACCCAGCTTAGCTCACAGCTGGTGTCGCATTTAGCTGGTAATTAATTACGCAACCCAAGGCATCTTTGGCCGTGACCGCAGCTGCTGTTGTCCATGTGACAACAACTGCTGCTGTCGCTGCTTAAATGTAAGCCGGTAAGCTACGCCTACATTAAGGCGATAGGCGCCATAGAATGTAAGTTAATTTTAATAGAGTTTGTCAAAAAGTTTCCCAACATAGAAAAGGCATTTGTCCTGAAAGTTGAGAGATTCATTAGTCGATGTGCGAAATCGCGCTGAACTTAACTTTACACCTTCACAGATACCTGTTCCTTCCTCCTATTGGCTTGGTTTGCAAAATTAAATGGCATTCTACTGAGTATAATATTTCTGCATTTTCATTACAAAACTTTTAAAAGTGTGACTGCTCTAACATTTTAAGAAATTTATGTATATTTTTTTATACATATATATACTTTGCGGTTGCAAGGCAATAAAACAAAATAAAGTTTTTTTCTTAATCAGATAAAAAGGAAGGTGTTACCTCAAGTTGGATTCTTTGTTACATAACTTATGTTTCATACATATGTATATCGATTTTTAGTTAAAGTTTTAATTGTAAAAGCTTAAAAAATATTTTTTAGACAAGTGAAATGTCATGTCTGCCTTATGAAGTTTTTAAATTAGAGGTTTTTTTTCCTAAATTTTAAAAAATAGCAGCACATGAATGGTTCAACTTATGCCGATTTGATGAATTATATATCTGTACTAGCTACTAAAAAAAAATCACCAAAATGGGAGCCTTTTCGTGTTGGCACTTAGTTCCCTATACAATATGTAAGTGCATGTATTTTTTTTTTGCCAAAATCAATAAATGCGTCATTACCCTTGAAGTACTTGAAAATAATGCTTTATCTCAAATTATATACCTCAAAAATAATTGCTGAAAATCAAAATTTCTTTTCTTGTTCACAAATTTATTTGTGTTATATTTTTCGTTTATCGCATTGTTTTCGATTTAAATGGTTTTTTTTAGGAAGCCATACCTTGGAATATTTGTAATGGTATAATATACATATTTTGGCACTCTATATAAGATTTTTTGTCAATTTTTTCAGTTTTTCAGTTACTTAAAATTGTTACATTCTGAAATTGTTAATTTTTGAACTGAAAGTATGGAAAGTTTTATATCAGATTTTTATTGCAATAACAGTGCAGATACACACACACACACACACAACCAAATACATTCATTTATACTAAACACCGACTGTCTGTGACCACTACATGAAAAAAGCCAGTCATTTGTGAAGCTAAACACATTAAGAATGCGCAACATTTGGTGCACTAGCGTGCCAATTTTTGGTCCAATGAATGCTCTGTATGCAAATGCATTCACATTACCGCGCCGGCCTATCAGTTTTGTTTTTGAATTTTAAGCTTGTGCATTTAACAGAGCTGTAAAATTACTCTTATTTATTTTCCCGATTTTTATATATAATTTTAAATGCGATAAAATTAAGCACTAAAAAAACGTTTCTATGTATTATGTTTCAATTTTATTTCTTTCAATATGAATTGAAAGCTAACATATTTTGAGACCAATATTTTGCTCAACATTTCAAATTACATTATTTTAAATGTTTGGCAGCTCTGCCTTGTAGGTGCTTTTGGTGAAATGCAACGAAATGACAGCCTTTTAACACTGACTTCAAAAACTACTCTTTTTAACTGTTGAAAATTTTACCATTTGATCGCACTTCCAATGTGGTCATCGACAGCTCAACTTGTTGTAATTGTACGCTAACGCTACTCATTCAGGATTATCTGACCTTTGGTCTTCTATCTGCTATATATGTCTGTTCGTATGTAGGACTTTATCTTTTTTTCTGTGTTAGTGTTTCTATGTGACACAACTTGTAGCTTCATTTGTTTGCTGACGAACATCCCAAAAACTGGATAAATTGTTGACTTATTTTGAAATCACAACTATCATTTGCTATGCATTTCAACGCGTCAATAAAAATGTTGTGATTAAAAATACATAGTTCCTATTCATTTTTATTAGACTCACAATGGCAGTAGTACTCCACTATGAAAGCTTATAAATGACAATTAATTTATATAAGTCCTTTTTGGGCATCTAGAAGTTTTTAATGAAATTTGGTTAATTTTTGGACCTTCAATTAAATTCTTTCCGATAAAAAAAAACTATTTTTCTTTCTTTAAATCAGCATCAATTGCTATGCCACTGTTTCGCAAAATGTTTAAGTCCTTAAAGTTACCATAAGAAAACTTCATCCCAAAATTTTTCTGATGAATCACAGCAAAAATTAACTAGCAATTTGAGCATAAGTAAAGTCCTGCTTGCAAAAACTTTGGATTTTTTAAAAGTAGAAGAAATAAAAGCTCAGAAAAAGTTGATTGCAAAATTAAGTCAAATTGTGATAATATCTATTACGGAAAATCGCATAAAATTTATTATCTGATAGGTACCTGTTGCCTCGAGCCTCAGTTATGTTTTCAGAAAAGTAGTAAATTCAAACAGATAAAACATATTTTATTCTAAAAAATGTCCACAAAAGTATATAAAAAGATAGAAACACGAAAATGTTTGTCACTGCCCAGCGCTAATTAAAATTCATGTTATCATGTATTCTCGGGGGAGTTTAATTAATCTTTTCATTTGTCATAATTAAATTAACACAATATTCACACATACACAAAAGTTCAAATGCACACACATAGACACAAATTCAAATAAAAACGCAGAGCATATTTTAAGCCTCAGCATTACAACGCAATTAAAACGAAAATGGCAACAGTAACAACAACAAAGCCAAAGTGTCAACGTGCTCAGTTGCTGAATTTTTGTTCTTCCTTGCTTCCTTTATTCTCTTCTTTGTTCTTTATGCATCTTCTATTTAAGTTAATTTGAGTTAATCAAGATTTAATGATATTTAAGTTTTGCACGCAGTATTTCCATTTTGCTTAATTTCTACGAAGGCTACTTTTACATTGATGACACATAGTACAGTGATAGGAAAAAAACCTTTTTGTAAGTAATTCGGTAGGCGGAAGCAAACCCGGGCCAACCTTAATTTTGTACATACAAAACAAATCCTAAAAAAACTTCTTTTTGAATATCGATCATTTTGGATATATAGCCAACGAAAATATCGGATATACCCTTCATAAGAATTGCAAATGTTTGGGAATTTCTAGATTATAATTATAACAGTAAGGACTAACTCCTTATAACCAACATATGAAAATGGTGCTTTTTTAAATTATTTTTAATGTTTAAACTGAAAAATTTAACTAATTTTTGGAATGATTTCCATTCCAAAAATCTGTGTGACTTTATCTGAGAAAACTTTACGATAAAATATATTTAGCTTTATGAAAAAATTACATCGATATAGAAGAAAAATCTCAATCTGAGAGTTATATTCCTAAAAAAAGATTTCACGAAAACTTTACATAACAAATCAATCAAAAATACTTGAACAAATGCTTAAAAATATGATTTGAACATTTTGTTTTGATTTGGATCAATTCTAATTTTTGAAAAAGGTAAAGCAGTTAGACAAAGAAGGATAAGTAAAAAATTTAAATTTTGCATTTCTTTTTCACAACACTGTTCCTACTTATAGAGGCAAGTGTAAAAAAAATGAGTAGCAAGGATCAAAGACACTTTTTCACATACAACCAAAAACATGCATCCACACAATGCTGTTTTATGCCACAACAAAGCTTAACGAAAATTCCGTCATTGCTGTGGAAATTCCTTTGTTAATGATGTTCCATTCGACTGATTTCAGTCCGCAATCGGGGATGCGACCAGCACCTCTTTAAAAGCATGAGTCCGCAGTACGTTCTTCTTTGCAAGGAGTAGCAATAGCAACGGTTTATTCAGTCATGAAATGAGTTTTTTTTATTTCTTTTCCACTCAAACCCAAACCAAAACCCAATGAGAGTCTCAACTTACACGCGATGGCGGCAGAGCAGAATTGCGGTGTTCTATTTTTATACTGGCCAAAGCTCGAGGTTGTGATCTACCATTGTTCTGATGTTACTTTGAATTGCCAATGGTCGATTGAGTAGAGACAGCTGTATGGCAACGCATTTACTTAAATTTCTATCCATTCATCCACCACAGTTTGCGGCACTCTAATTCTTCTTGTCAGAGATAGCAAGTGAGTTTTACTGTTTAGCTATTCAAATCGACAGACGGAGTTTTTGTTGCTTGTTTAGCAACTAGCTTACAAAAGCTCTATTCCTCTGAAAAGCGTTGCCATCAAGACAAAACATTTTTTTCGCTATCAATCTTAAAATTAAGCAAACAATATGCATACAAATTTTGTTTAAGCGATTGGCGCAATTAATCCTTGGAGCCTTAGTAACTCTTATTTTCGTTGCTTTTACCCAAAATAATACTGACCAGATGGAAATACTGTTATTGCCACCTAATAGCGGATTCCATGCTGCAAAGCACAAAATTATGATTTATTAAACGGATCTTCAAGGTATTAAAAGCAAACAAACGATGAAGAACATGTAAATGCGATTAGTTTTGGTTAAGAGCGCTGCGTGTTTTTACGTTTAGGTGAATTTAAGATGCTTGTGTGAAGGACTAAAGGTTTTGCTTGTTTTCTTTTTATGTAGTCTTATTGAAGCAACAAAAATTTTAAAAAAATTAAAAAGTTTGTAGTGGACAATTAACAAATTGCTATTCACTTAAAAATGGGTATTATAAAATAGGTAAAAACCAGCTAAAACGATATTTCTGTTGGGTAAAAGATAACATAACCTCACTGTATGAAAAGTATGTTGCGAGCTAGAATAAAAACTTAAAACGGAAAGCTTAAGATATTATCTCATTAAAAAATAAAACACTTCACAACGTTATTAAGAATAAGCAAACCAAAAAATTTATATCATATTATTGTATATATTTTATTAAAAAAATTTCAACAAGGGGAATTCTACCATTTCGCCAGTAAGAGCGTATTTCACTTCATATTTCTTTTTTATTCAAGAGATCACGAACATGCTGCCATGATTATTCACAATAAGTTGGGCTAGTGATGGCATTTTTGCTACATTTGTGCATTTTTAAGTACATTTGCATCGTGTAAAATTGTCCTCAGTACATTAGACGAGGTTTTATTGCATTCGGTACATTCGGCGTATTTTCAGTACGTTTTCGAAACATTTTCGGTACATTTACATTACATTTCGACTATTTTAAAAATTACTAAATTTTTAGTAAAGTTACCGCGAAATATGCCAGGAGTAAACTTTGCTTACACTTGCTTTTTTTGTGTTTTTTTGTAAAAAACTTAAAGTAAAGTACAAAAACCCCTTACCTTAACTCACCTCCCCTAGCGAATATTTAAAATTCAATTCTAAAAAAATGTTTACCTAGCGGTCAAACTGCTTAGTTTATTAAGCCAAACTAAATGTTTATTCAAAACTCATTGGTTTTCTAGCTAACTAAATATTTGTGTGACATACATACGTTTAAGTTTACCGCATTGCGGCATATAAAATTTTGTGTTTTTTTTTCTCTTCTACTTCCACTAATTCTGAGCGTAAACTTGGATTGGTATTTAAAACGCTCTAAAATCACAAAAGCCATAGTGTAAATGGTCAAATAATTAAGTTAATAGTATTTGTAATTAGTAAATAGAATAGCACAGTGAATGTGTTTGTGAGTATCATGAAACATTCAGCACCGCAGCGCCATAGGGAGCACAATACACACACAAATGTTGTATTAAAATTGAACACTCACTGACCGACCACAATTTTAATGAGGAAAATAGTTTGTGGCTTCACAATTAGTAGGACTAACGGGGTGGGGCAGGTCATTAAATTATGCAAACCGAAATCTTCTAGCTATACAAAAATTACAATTCCAACACATAAAAATTTGAGAATGATTTAGCTTTAAATTCTTTTCAATTAACATTATAAATAGTTGTGTTTTTTTAGTTATAATAAGCAAAGCAAAGCATTCCCATTCGCTTGATAAAAGTGACTTTTTTATCGTGTGCGGTTTATTTTTCTTCTTTTATTTATATTTAGCTATTTCTAACATTTGCAATTGCTCTCCATGAAATTAAGTAACATTCATTTTCGCTTCATGACCATAAGCTTTTGCGAGAACGTTATTTCCTCGAAAACGATTCAAATTTCTTCAAATTGAATGTCACATAATTGACGAAACTAAAATTATATTTTTATAGAGCATGAATCCTCTTATTGTCTTTGTCATTTACTGTACAAAGATTAACTTTCACTTATCGTTATGTAAAATTTTTTGTTTTTTTTTATCTCACTCCTTAAATGGGGTCTTTCAATGACACTTTCAACTTTTAGTGGGCAATGCGATGTCTACTCTGTCAGGAATTGCCAACTTAAAGTAGGCCAACTGCAGTAGCAACATCACTGGCACGGACAGCTGTAACAGCTGTGTTGTAAGCATGCCAACATATGCACATGATAGTTGACATACATATATACAAAGGATAGCAAACAAACCCCAACTGGAAACTGAGTAACGAAATGATGCATACTGGATTCCAATTTAGATCGCTTTTGCAGTTTCCCGTTGGGATATACTTTACTTACTAAACAGAAACTGGCTGGAGTAAATAGTGCAAATTGTCAGCGATAGAGTTACGGTTTTTGTGTTTTCTGCTGCTCGCAATTATTTAAACATTCTTTTGGTTAAAGGAAATAGCTAAAAACCCAACTAATTTCATATAGATCTAATTTTTTTTTTAGTTTTTCTTGTTTATTTTTAGCTAGTACTCGTATATTGATTTATCATGATTGACATTGCGGATAAGTGGATATTGAAGAGTAAATAATTTATGTAGTGAAGCAAAGCAGTGGGCTGTTTGAAAAAATTGGTTTCAATAAAACATATGGCAGAGACTGCATAAGTAATTTTTAATTCCACTTAAAATTTGAAAAATATAGATCAATTCTGCTGTATAAAAATAATGTGATGTATTTATAGAAGATGTATAGCATAGGTATATTATATCCCAATGGTATTGGGTGCAAGATATTTCATCAATTAAAATTAAGGCTTAAGTTTTAATTATATCTTAAGTTTGTGACTATTAATTTTTTTCTGAACTTTTCCGCATAAATATTTTATTCCACGGATAGTGCTTTAAACTCTTGGACCATAGCATTGTAAAAATTTAATATTTGTTTTGTTAGTTTTTTTTCTTCAAAAGATATCTACGCATATGTATAGCAATTTTAGATTAACGTTTCTATTGTTCTCGTATAATATTTTTTAAACCAGGACTCTTTTCTTGAATAAACTTTAAAGTAAAGTTATAACCAAGCTTTTATTGGTCTTTTCTGGCTATTTTCTGACCACCAAAATAATAAAAAAGAAATTAATAATAAATCATTGATGTTTAGTTTGGCAGTATTTAGTTCATTAAATAAATTGGCAATTTTAGGCAGTTACTCTAATTTTTTTTTTAATTATTTCATTAGTTAAATTTTTGATGACTTTTTCGTATGATATAATCTGGAACTTCACGTGGCGATTTTTTTCATGACTATCGGTCTCTGGTAATGATAATATTTTGGTTTCTACGCGATTTCGATTTATTTATTTCTTTAAAATAATATACTTTAAAAATGTATTCACTTATTTCTAAAACCTCTGTAACAAGCACAAAAAAGGGGCTTCCCAATTAAATAGTTAAAATTTTTCTAAGACCATGTGTCAATGTTGATGCTGAATTTAAAAATATATTGTAAATTGCAGTAGTATATTAGTGATCTACAATGTATTTATATTCCTACATTAAGTGAAATGTTATCAAGTTGCCGCTACCTTAACTAACGGAAATATTAACGTTAATGTTATATCCCGGCATTTATTTTTATTTTTATTTTCTCACTGAGCCACCTACTTACAGCAGCAGCAGGAGCAATAAATGGCAGCAAGAATCTACTGCAAGTGCCACCAAGTTGGCAAACGAGTCGTGTTGGAATAACGTCAACATTGTTGCTTTATTCATAGTCAATAAGTTTGGTAGCAAAATGGATGCTGTTAAAAAGTAGGTCGAAAAACTTTGCAGAAAATAAAAGTTAAATAAAGAAATAAGCAGTGTAAAATTACTAAAAAAAAAGGGAAAATAGTCCTCATTGTGGTGTTGCGTTCAAGGATGCATGAACAACAATGTAATTGCAGTAACAGCGACTCTTGTAAAACATTTTTTATATGACGCTACTTTTGACATAGACATTATTTTTTTGTGCAATGAAGCAATTAGAGAAAATTAATTTTAGAAAAAGGAATAATAGAGAATTTTTAAGAAATTTTAAAATGTTAAATAAAATGAATTAAATGAGTTAAAAATTCAAATGGAATTAAGCGCTACTCATACGCTCTGTTATACCATTTTCGTCAATTGAATCTCCAACAACTAATTTTAAATTTATTTGCTTTATCGATTTCAGCAAATAAATTGGTTGACCTGATTTTGTCACAACGTTTAATGTTGATAAAGGAATGTTTAACGAATTTTTTCACGTAGTTCTTACTTCTTGTTTTGTATGGAAATTCTCTTCTTTTATATTCTCTTAAAACTTCACTTCACCACGTTGTTTTCTTACCTTATCGGTAATGCGGCACTTTTGGCATTTTAAATGCAATTTGGCGCTATGCCATTTTTATAGTTTTTCTACAGGAAGGAAGCATAGCAACGCACTGTAGCTGTCGTATTACTGTTGAAAACAGCTGGCCTCAAAAAAGGATACGCTATGTTAAGAAGTAGAAATAAAAATGGAAAGCAGCGGCAATAAACAGTTTGCATGCCAAGTAGGCTTTTAAGTAATCTTTTTTCCTTAACACCATGTCTTGAAGTATTTTTAATAAAATTGTGAGTATATTTCGGCTGGTATTGGAAAAACTAAGCAACTGTAATGAAGACTAAAAGAAGTAGTCCTTTACATATAAAAATAAATAGTAAGCATAACACACATCCAATAAATGTTGTTGATTCGAACTATTCATGAATTGGGTGGCTTAAATTTAGAAATTTTTCAAAGAGTTCCGACTCAAATCCTTTGAATGGGTAATAATTTTAATTAGGTACATAGTTTAGAAAAAACCGCAAAAACAAGTCCAATGATTGCTTTGAATTTATTATTTTAATAAAATAACATTTCAATCTGCTATGGTTCCTTCAAAACTATTTCACAAATCAAATGAATATTCAGTACAAAGTTATAAATAGAACTTAGAACGTTTCGAACTTTGATAAAAGTTAATTTCTTACAAAGAAATTTTATATTTCCCATATTAATTTCCTTCATACTTAAAAATAGTTTTTAAATTCAATTGAGTACTCTAAACTCCTTTTTTAAATTGACTGGATAATGAGCTTCACACTAACTTTTTCACTGCTGTTCAGCTCTAAAGATAGCGGCTACAAATATTTATGTTTTCAGGGCATCTAACGAGAAATCACATTAATAATCTGCTATTTTTATTATTCGTACCTTAACCATCAAAATAATCAACTGAAAAATAAAGAAAAGAAACAGATTTATCCTGCAAATTGTAATAATTTTCAACGGCAGTTTTTTGTTTTCAGTTCCCACTACCGTGGTACCGCAGTTTATTTTTGGTATTCCTGCAAAAGTAAATATTTGAACTGACTCTCTTCTTCATTTTGTGATTCTCTTTTGATTTCGAATTTTCTTGACATTTTGCTTTATCCTTTTCGCAGCCACTGTACCTGTATATTTTCACACTGTATTTGTACACTCAAGGATTTCGACTGTTTATCTGTGTAGTTGCCATCTCGTTTGACTGTTTACCTGTCAGCCTGTCTGTCTACTTGTTTTTTCGTCTCTCTCTCTGTCTGTTTGATTTCAGTGCTATCTCATCCTTTGGCAGCAGTGCGATTTTGTTTTCATTGCGTTTATTGTAGATATTTCTTTTAGTTCGCAGTGCAAATCTTTTAGCTCAAGTCAGTCGAATTATGACACCTGCTGCTGCTTCCATGGATGCTGCCGTTGCTTGTGCTGCTTCTGTTGAATCTGTTAAATCTGGTTAACTGAAATCAACAAATCTGGCAATGCTTTGGTTGTAAATGTTAAAATATATACAAACACACACGTTTATAAATATACATTTGCTTTCTGGTTATACGAATATATGTATGTGTGAGGTTTTTCCTTGGTTTTACTCTTAAAATGTTTTCATGTGAGTTCTTTGTTCTTTGTGTTTGCATATATCTAAGATGCAAACAAATTAAATTCCTAAAATTCTTAAATACTTTTGAAATTAAATTATATTTTCATTTTAAGAAGATTGATGCTTCTAAAGTAATGAAATAAAAAAAATGCTTTTCATTTGATAAGTGCCAATTTAGTTGAAAATTTTTTTAATTTTTTTTTTTTACTGAGATGAATTTGAACAATTTACTATTTAAATAATTGATCAATTCACATCAAATGCATTACAAATAAATAATTTTAAAAGTGATTAAATCTCATTTTATGACAACTACAATGGGCTATAAGTTTTCAGCTCCTTAACGCTCTAGCTGAACACTCATTGTAGAACTATTCCCTTAAATTGGATGGCACTAATGAGACTAAATTTATCTTAGTGTTATTTGCCAATTAAAAAAAAATCATTTTCCTAAGAACAAAAGTTTTATCAAGAGCTTTCTCGTAGTAATGAAAGCAGCATCTTTTGTTCGGGTGATGATTACTATTTTTAGGATTCGCTAGCCAAAAAAAAATTGTTTTTCTTACACTTTACTGCGCAGTAACGGGGCGCACTAACAACGAGCACATTTCACTCGTAATAATAATTTCATTGCCAACATTTTAGCTATCACAAATACAACCACAAAAATTTATTTTTATATTATTTATATCCAATATGCTTACTACAAGGTTATGCATGAGTCCGTTGGTATATTGGCTAAAAGTTAAAAAACTTGTTAATGAAAGTTTAAAGTTTTTGCTTCTGTTTTATGTGAGAAGCACTGTTTTGTTTTGTGCTAAGTAAGTTTTTTTGTGCTTAGATGAAATTAAAAGAAATTCTTTCAGTGTTATGGCCACAACGCATTTATTTGAATTAAGGTTGCAAGCATCTCTTAATTTATTGATTGGAATTTACAAATAATTTAACCTTTAAATACTTTCCAGGAAATCTTTCACTACATTAACTCAGACGAGCAGATTTTAATTGGAATTTCTTCTTCAAACTTTTGATGTGTCATTAAAAAATTAAAACGAAACGACATAATTTATGGAATTTTCCATTTCACTTGCACACATTTATAATGAATTTCAATTTAATTTTAATTGGACTTAATACCTTAATTTAAACTTTAGTTAAGTTGCGTACTTTTTGGCTTACATGCCTTGTTTTGCTGTCCTCACGTTATTTGAGCATTTGCAGACCCACTTCTCAAAGAACCAAAATTGTTGCGAAACATTTGAAAGCCAAGAAAATTTAAAAGAAAATATTGACTGCAATAGATATGTATGGGTATTTGTGTGTGTGTACGTGCGTTTTCATGTTTACTCGTATATGCGTGTGCACATTTTTAAAATTTGTATGTGTGTGTTTGCACATCGTCCTTGGCATGTGCTTCTGTTGTAACGACGCTAAATAAACCCTTACCAGCCACATGTTAGCAAATTTGCGTTACCTTTTTTCGTACGTAAATTTTAGGGTTGACAGTTTTCAAAAATTTTTGAAAGCTTTTTAAAAATCGAACACAAGTTATTCTGCAGCAGACATAAATAACTTAGAGCTTTTTCAGGGTTTTGGCTTTCGCGACTTAATGACGCCATGATTTTATGTTCTCATCGCATCGGATTTAGAACTTTCGATGTATTTTAATATCACTCGCTCTGATACTTTTGAACCCTCTTTAAGACTTCGATAGTTTTAAGTTTTATCAATTTATATCGACGGTGCGATTTTTTCGATTTCTCAACAGTTTTTGATGTCCTCCTTTTCTAAGGTCCTCCTTATGTTATCATAACATACATTTTGTTTTCATGTGTTATCGCTCACGATTTGCTCATGCAAGGAAATATTAAAAAAAAACCGATAAAGTTCCTGATTGAAATTTATGAAATTGTGTATTTTTTTTCTATTTTCTTATGCTGTTTTACGTGGCTTATTGAATTTTCAACAAGTTGAAAAAGCGTTGTATGTACTATATATGCACACATCTTTGAGTTGGTGTTTGTATGGGAGGGTGTGCGTTTGATATACATATGCACATATATACTGCTAATAAACCCTGTTTGCTGGCATAATTTTTGGAAGGCGTGAATAAAAGTTGTTATTAATTTCAATTTTCGCTTTTGCGTTGTATGCACGCGTGTGCTGTCTATAGCCTCTTTTCATTAACATACATACAAAGATTTACATATATGTGCAAACAAACGCTCGCACACACACACACACGATTGTTAGCCTTAACTTTGCTAATTTAATTTACTTAAATGCTGGTTTAGCTTTGCTGTCTTTTGTGTGCTTTCTTTTTTTTCTTTTTTTTGCTTAATTAAGCGCTTGAAATTTCAATTATCTCTTAGCAGAGAATAAGGTAAGACCAGACGAAGCAAACGCAGCAGGAACAGCAACGGAAGCGGAAGTTGCGGCAAAACCAGAATACAAAAAACAGCGGTAGGCCAACTTAGTGTTTTTTTTTACACAACTCACACAATTTATCATACATCATGCTGTGCAGATTCTTCTTTTGGGCCAAAGTTTTGATTTTATTTTTCTCAAAAGTTTTCTCTTAGCTAAAATGTTGAAGTTTTTCAAGTTTTTTGTTCTCTTCAGATTTTATCTTTATACAGAATTGGCACATGGAAAAGTTTGTTTTACTTTTGTTGTTGTTCGTATTACGGTAACATTTGGCACACAATTCTCTGTGATTTTAAGAAAAGTTATTGGCCATCAACTAATGAAATATTGAACGGTTAAAAAATAAACTGAAATTATGGTGAAAAGCTTATAAAAGCATTAAAATTTTCTTACCGCTCAATATAAATTTTTTGGAAATATGTATATTATTTCAAATACAGCTATTACATGTTTTTTATTTTTTCTATTAAAAAAGTCCACAAAAAATAAATGGGAATGTCAATAATTCGTAATAAAATGTATGCTAAATTAAATTAAGATGTGATGGTTTATTTATCTATGTTTTTAAGTCTACAAATCTTACTAGATACATTTCTTCTGCAAATAAATGACAATAAATCTAAAATTTCATTCAAAAACGAGAAATCGATAAATGAAAACTTAATCTGGTAATTCATAATTTTATTTTAGACAAAAATAAAAAGGAAGTGTGTTATAAGAACACCAAACAGAAGAAAACTATATTTACTTTTAATAATAATACAAACCAGAACTAAAAGAAAATGATCTGAAAATATTAAAAAATTATCGATTTTGATGGATAATCAGCAAGAAATTCTATTAAAATCGAAGAATATTCAGTACTGGAAATGGCGAAAATGTGGACAAAAGTCGCAGAACAGAAAAAAAAGTTGGATGGCATCGAAATATTGAAAAGCATCGAATTGACAAATTCAATTAAATTAAAAGGAAGACAATATACATAATTCGGAAGCGCTAAGAAACAACAAAGGATGGATGGAAGGAAGAATGGTATCGAAAAAGTTAATAAAAATAAAAAATTGGATAAAAACAGACTTACGCAATATGAGTCGAAAAGTATTAAACAAAAAAAAAATCGTTAAGAGTCGGTTGTTGCCGAAAAAATTTGAAAAATCGATTAGTATCGAAATACATACATAAAAATTATTCAAAAATGGTCGAAGGAATCAAAAAGTGACTTTGAATAATATCAATTTTTTTGAAAAAGTCGATTAAAGTGATGAGTATCGTATATCATCGAAAAATTCATTGAATGTCAGCAGTACCAAACATTAAGGAAAGCATCGAGATAGCAACACTTTTACAAAATTTCATTGAAATATAACACAATAGTTCCTGTGCGAAGCTAATCATCAAGCCAAAAATTCAATGAATGTCATCGAACAAGCACTGCACATAGCTGATATGGCCCGGTCAGAGAAATTTTCCTGTTTACTAAGCTAAAATACCACTTCGAGAAAGATGCCATGAGTCAGTTGAAAACAAATTCACTAAAAGAAATGATGGCTGTTCCTCAATAAGCATATAAAAGTTGTATGAAGGACTGGAATCAAGCATTAGCGTATTTGTTTGCAAGCGACACGAACCAAATAGACACCAACTTTGAAGGCAACAAAATAAATTTTGAATTATAAGTAATTTCCTTTCTTTTTATTTTAACAATTCCAGACAATTTTACTTTGAATGAATTATTTTTTTAAAATTTACCCATGAGTTCGCTTAATTGTTTTCTCAAAAGAATTACTTTCTATTAATTCCCTCATAATTTTTAATCGGAAATCTTGTCCGCTACAACAACCAAATTCCAACGTGTTCGGTTATAATTTACAAAGTGTTGACATAAGTGATTATTTATTTCGCTCTATCTCTACGATTTTATGCCAGCATTTTCTGCTTCCGCATATAAAAATACTGCCAAAGATACTGATTTTTTAATTTAAAATCATAAAAATTTCCTTAAAAAAACAATAAAAATCCAATAAAAATCGGGGTTTCTCAGCACTTTAACCTTCGCATTCATATGAAAAGCTTACAATTTTTATGTTTAGCTGCTGCTGCCACATACATTTAACAATAACCAAAGATCAAGCAATAAAAATAATTTCTGACTCGAACAAAAGAAACAAATTTTACGGCCTACGTGTTGGTTAAAAAAAAAAAACATTCGACCGGCCGCTCACACTTACGCACACAAATAAGAGAACATAATTTCTGCAAATTGCTTTTTGAGTTCTATGGAGCTAAGCGCACCGCCAAAAATGTGCTCTGTTGTGTTGTTGGCCAAAGGTTCATAAGGGGCGCACAGCAACAAAATTAATTTTACTTTTCCCTTATCAAAAGGAATACAATGGCCCATGGGTCAATGGGAAAAAGGCAAAAAACAACAATTCTTTCGTCCTCTGTGGTGGCAACTAATTGCAGTTATAATGCTGAAAAAAGTGTTTTTGTATTTTTACTTCTACCTTGTAAGGTTATACATGCGTGACCCCTCAGAAATAACTTTATAAATATTTTTGTGATTTATAAACACGCAAGACTCCATTGTATATCATTTACCTTTTCGATTTCAATTTTCAAGCATTAAAGCATGAAATCAATTTGGACATTTCCACAAACTTCATACTCACAGTTTTTCGCAGTTAATTTTGTTTTTTCATCTCCATTCAGGTCAGTTGATGATCAAAAATTATGGTACATAAGCAACGTGTGAGTAGATGTTTGATAATTTCTTGACACAGCCGGTCCTACCTATGCGTTCAAAAATGCGCTTGCTCGATTTAGAAAATATTGTTAAAATTGTAATCGAAAGTAACTTTCGGCTTGTGATGAATATAAATGGTAAAAGCTGCTATAGAATGTTTCGTATGCAAGCGTCGTTCAAAAGAACAAATTCAATATAAAGACATCTGATTACATGAAAACTGAGCCCATTTTTCTTAATTCAAAATTAATGGAATGCAAAATTGTTTAGAAATCCATATTCTGCGACCCGTCAATCAAACTGTACATATTCGTACAGAATTTCACCGAAAACTACATCTTCCACAATGTATGCGATGGTCTTAAATTTTCTCAACTACTTTATTTATAACAGTTTGAGTTTAAAATTTAATTTATAAAAATTAGTTACATATGTCAAGACCATTAAACTTAACAAGAACAAGAAAAAACAACAATAACTCAGTTTTTTACAGCTGGCTTAAGCCTCACACAAAATATGAAAATATTTTGCACTCAATCGTTCTGATTTTATCACGTTGTTTTATGCATTCGCAGGTAAATTTAATTCTTTTTACACGAGGCTATTGATTTTAACCAAAAATTTTTTTCAGCAGTTGGTGCAAGAACTGCAAACAAACTCTTTTTTTTCTCAGATGAACAACATATTAACAATGGAATTTTTCCGAACAAAAAAAAAAAACAGCAAAAGCATCAATCGAATTCATCAATGTTGAATTGAAGCTGTGTATGTGTTTGTATGCTGCATAGTTGTCGGTTTAAGTGAAATAAATTCGCATTTGTGTGGCACTTTGTGGGCTTAACACGAAGCAAAAGTGGAAATAAAATGAAAACAAAAACGGTCACGGCTTAGAGTTTTATGCTGTGTGCTCTTTTTTTAACCAGTTTTACGTAAATGGATTTTTTGGGATTTCGTTCACTTTTTTGACTCTTTGCATAAGTCACCTATTGTGAAAATGTTTTATGGCATTTTTTGTGATTTATGACGAATTCGCGTTAATGAATTCGAATAAAAAAATGCTGAGAAAACAAAAATCTTTTATATTTTAAATAAAAATTCTAAAAATTAATTTAAAAAAATTCTTGTTATTATTAACTTTAAAAAAGTTTATTTGAAATTTTTTGGCACAGATTTCCACCAGCTTAATAAAATGTTAATTTATTTCTGCTGCAGTTAGTTACGAAAATCCTTTTCACTTAAAACTTTTCAAATTATTTTCAAATTTTTGCCAAACAGCTGTTCACATTCACACGCAATTGCGTTTGCAGAATAGAAGCGAAACTTTAAATCTTTCCATTTTATGAGAGTAAGTGTTTCAACTTAGAAACTCAAACTTGCAGAAACAAAAAGAATAACGAAATACCACCTCCAACAGCAGTAACAACAACAACAACAAGCAATTATTATCTTCCTGTAGAGCAGTCAAGTGAAAAAGTTTATTGCGTAACAAAAGTTTTGCAGCTCACTTCATCTTATAAATGAAAATAATTAATATTTAATGGTTTAATGGTTGCTATTCTTTTTAAGAAAAAAAGTTTTAAAAAACTTACAAAACTGTGCAGCAGCATTATCTCTAGCGCTCGCAATTAATTGATTGAGAGAAAGTCGGTTGGTCGGATTGGTTAAATTATGTTAGCAGGATGTGGTAGAAAGAGTTTATATTTTGATATGAATTTATTTTAAGTATAACTGGTTAAAAATTGTTCGATTTCAAAATGCAAGTTGTTTTAAAGAGCTATTGATGTAATATGATACGACTTTGTTGTAATTATGCACCTATGCTCATAGATATTCGTACTTAGTTTGTTCATTATAGCTACTAAATATTTGTGCAAATGATGTCATCTCCAATACAATTGTTCTTTTTCAGACGATAGATTGATTTTCGCCATATTTTTGTGAAAAAATTATTTCAAAATTTCTTAAATTTTTTAAACTGACTTACGAACATTTCTAAGCCAGGAAATTTAAAATTAAATTAAGTTCTAAGTAAAAAATATTTTATTCGGAAATCTACTAAGAAGTGTTGAAGCCATCAAATTTATCCTAAGCCGAAATTGCGGTAAATTAAGAAACTTCCAATTGATTTAAACGAAAGTGATATAATCCAGAAGTATTCTTAGAATGTTTTATGTATATTTAAAAAATTTAAGTTCGGCACTGTATTTTTTGAGCTACAATAAATGTTTGGGGATTTTAATTTATTTTTTATAAAAACCATAGATTTTGTTGACAATATCTGTTATTGACCTCTATTTAAAATTAAATTTAATAACTTACTTATACGCAACGCTACACCTTTTTATGCGAATAAAACTTTGCGCTCATAAATTACTGCCTGCAGATCTTTTTTGGCTCATCGAAAATTATGTATGCGCAGAACCAAATGTTGTGTAATAAGTTATTTGCGTTGAAAAATGTCGCATGTGGCAAACTGTGTTGATGGAAACTAAATAATTTTAATAATAATTTATTCTTAACATTATTTTATAAAATATTTCTTTAAACTAATAACTAATCCTTAGTTCCAAGAGTTTTCTATTATTCAAAAACTAATATTGTTTTCATTTTGATATAAAACATTTTAAATATTCTCTTGACATCAATCGTTTTGTAATAAATCAACTTATAGGAATTTTGGTATGTATAAAATATATCTTAAAATTGGCTTTGTCAAAAACTAAATTAAATATACTAAAGTGAAACATATTTCTCTCAAGTTCAAGGAAAAGAAAACTCATTACTTATATGATATATGACAAGACCGTAAATATTAAGTATTTCTTTGTATCATACAAATCATGACGGTACTAAAAAAGTTCTTAAACTTGAAACATCAAATTGTATGGCCAATTAAAGTCGCGTATACGACACGTTATCTCATACTGACGTGTGCAGATGATGAGTGAAAATCATTTGATTTTTATAACTTCATCATTGTGGTAGCAAAGCAGACGCAGTCATAAAACATAAAATACACATACACACACACACACACACATTTAACATTCAATTACGATCAGCGGAAATTGCGTTCGCGTTGAATGATTTTGTATTGCAAGATATTAAAATTTTATCATCTTATGATTAGGTATTTGAATGGAAGTTTGCATATGCGTCAAAGCTAACAACCTGAAAAATATTTCGAAAATTTTAAAACAAGTGCACATTATAAAGCATAGCACTGTATTCTTTCGAAGGCTTATATGAATGAGTACACAAAAAATAATCTCTCAATAGAAAACTTTTTTCTTTAGTATCATTATAAGCAAAGACAAATGTGTGCCAATTTGTTCAAATTTAGATTTCTTTGCATGTAATGTCTTTATGTGATTAATGATTTAATGTCCACTTATAAATCAGTAATTTGCATGATTCTGAGCACTTGTCAATCAGAAAGGGTCCAACATATATAACTGAAACAAAACGAACAAAAATTCCAGCGATTGTTCTCTGTCTTTGTAAGTTGCAAAAAATAACAAATGATGTAGCATATATATATGTACAAATGATTTTAATGAACAAAAAAAAAACAACAAAGAAACACCCTTGAAAAACTAATAAATACTTTTATTCACAGCTTTGCATGACAAGCAGTTTCAGCATAGAAAATACCCAAATTTTCAACATCAACGCCTACCATATTAAGGAATGGTATATTAAATGGACTGTTAAGCTGCTTGCATAACTTTCTTTATCTGTTTTTCTTTACTTTTATTCTTTCATTCTCTTTTATGTTGCAAATATTGCTATACGCCTCATGTTAATTACAAAACTGCCTTAAAACATGCAAATATTTAAATTAAGTAGTAATAAAATGATAGAAACACCAAAAGTGCGACTTGGACTTTTGAATATGATTTCAGAAAGTGAAAAATTTACTGGATTTTTTTGCCAATCGAGCGATGTTTTTTCTACTTCTTGTTACTGCTTTAATAACACTCACAACTTTCAAAATGGACCGAGTTTCTATCCGATTTGCTCTTGTTTGATGAAAACAAGGATTTGGATTTCTATTACTATTTGACATTTGTGGGTTGTGGCTCGATATTGTTTGATGCAATTCGTTTCAACTTCTGTTATTTGGATATCATTCTGTTCTTCAACACTTGATGATTTTCATTGTTTATCGATGCTCCCTACATTTTTCGACTTCTCTCTTTGACTTCTATTAACTGTTTCGATAATATTCTGTAATTTTTGATAATGTTCAAATTAATTGGCTCATTGCTTTTTATTTTAACTCAAGGCATAATTTCACTACTGGTGTATTTTTAAATAAGACACTGTAATATAAATTAAGATTATAGATTTTCTCAAGTGTTTAATTTCATTTAGAAAAATATTTTCAAAAAAAAAATTTTGGAATTACGCTGAGGTTTGATTGTTATCTTTTTCTTTGAATATTTCTTTAAAATGACATAAGGTAGATACTATCCATGTTTCTCATGCAAATTTCGGAGCTAACGAAACAAAAATGTTAAGGTTCTTGAGACTGTTATGAAATATTATATAGATTTTGACCAACAGACCGCCATAACTATGTACAACAAAATTTAACAACACATGGAAGCCCTTAACACTTTGTTAATTGTTGGAATTGATGTATTTCCAACAATTATACTTCTTTTGACAATTTTTCCTTTTCAGTCCTAGACGATTTCCACATTATTTAGGACCGCTTGAAATTTTTCACAAGTTGCATTTTTTATTTGCGTGTTAGCACACCATAGGGTTCCTTTTTTATTATTTTAAATGGAAAATTGCTATATACTCATATCATTACTTCAGACATGCAACGTTAAATTTGGATTTTTCGTCAAAAAAAAAAAAAATTAAACTAATCCGCATCATTAGATATATTAAAATCTTTTATGAAACTCTTTGTTATATAATATAAAAATATTTTTATACCCAATGCGATACATCGCAGACTCCTTAGTACTTTTTCGAATACTTAAAGTTCATTGCTTACCTGCAAATAAAGAGAAAAGTGCATATTAATATAGGCGAATATATGTATGTAAAGCTTTAAAAAATAGTAGCACAGTTTTAAGTTAGCAATTAATTTCTCTCATACAGTCACTTCAGTTTCACGACTACACAAAAGAAAGAATTGAAATTTTCACATATCCCAATATCTAGGCTACAAAAGAGAAATGAACCCACTTCAAAAGCCACGGTCACGCCTCAAGAGGAAACTTCTGAAAATATTGAAAATTGGAAAAAATTGCCAAAAAGTACACACACATACTCACTCACAATATGCAATTCACATACAGAAGCGATCGAAATACACGTAGCACACAGATTGACATGGGGTGTGGCACTCCATGCCAACAACAAACTTCAAACCTTCACAAACGCATACATAAAGAGACACAAGTGGCAGCTCGACACTCGACACATCATTTGTCATATGTCAGTGTGTTAGTGTTGACGAGGAACATTTTTTGTGTGCTTCTACTCTTCCTATTTGAGCATATGCATGTATTAAGGTAAGTGTTTGTATGTGAGAACTGCCAGCAAATCCTTATGTAAGCCTCAATTTAGTTATAATAAGTACACTCATACGACCACACAACTAAACACATCACGCATATGATTACATACATATACATATATATTCCGATGATTTAATTCATAAATTTTCATCCTCGCACCCACACACTCACGTTGTGTACATGCACACATCGGCATTATTTAGCGAATTCTGTTTGCGATTCTAATGCTACTTAGTTAATAAAGTGTCACGCTTTAGCTGCTTCAAATTAAATTAAGCCTCTACTCCCACTTTAGCTTCTTGTGAATGGCAAAATTAATACGGCAATTGTTTAAAAATAAATAAAGAGACAGAGCATATTAAGAAGCACTTCGTTACACAAAAAAAAATTGGTTTTCTTAGAGTTTTCTGAATAAGTTAATCGATACAAAATCACGAAAATAAATCCAACGGATATGAAATTTCGCCACGTAGAATAAAAAAAGGCACCTTTTAAGAAAAATATTAAATACAATGGGAGATAAAAATTCCCAACACGATTTTCCACAAAAAAATTTTGTACAGTACATGCAACTATTTGTTATAAGTTTGTTAGCTTAGGAATAAGAAACTAAGAAATGCCAGGCAAGGTCATGTGTGCTGCCAAATGGAACTTCCGTAAATATCGGGTTACGTTTCATGAAATCCGAATTAAAGATAAACTGATAAAAGCAATGCCAAAATTTAAATAAATTCAAACCTTTTCGGCACAGAGCAATTTTTAAAAATAAAGGAAGAAAAACGTCACATCACATAACATGTGCTTGTTCACATTTTATCTGACTTTCCACCAAATTTTCACGTGGAAAAGAAAATTTCAATGCTTTGTTTATGCCACACCTAAATTAAAAGCTTATTGAGGAAATAATTCTACATTCATTTTATTTGAATTTTATCTACATTTATAGGTTTAGTAAATGAATAAATCATATATTTATTTTTTAATAAAAAATGTAATATTTAAGACTAAATAGTTCTTTGAAAAAAAGTATTGATGTGACTTTTTCCATATTTCTCATCCTTTTGATAGCTGAGTTGAAAGTCTTTTTTTTTCTCAAATTTAGAAAAAGCCATACATCGCGAGATTATTGATTTCGCATAGAAAAAAACCTGACTCGATCATGTAAAGTAGACTCCATATGCCGATTCAGTGAATCAAAAATCATTTCACTGGCATATTAAGAACAAAGAACTTCACTTGAAACTATTTACATGTACGTTTTTTTATGGTTTGTGCGAACAGAAAATAATAATAACAAAGATAAATTAAAAATAAAATTGGGCTAAAGCTAATTATAATAGTTTCGTCTTTATGTTTTAAATTTGTGATGAAACAAAGATTAAATACCAGACAAACCTGTTATAAAAATGTATAAAATGCAAAAAGGAAGCATAAATCCACAATGCCAAAAATTCAAGTGTGCACAACTTCTATTTGAATGAATCCTTAAGGACCACTTGCTGCACGCTGTGCCCCAAGAGATAGATTAAATCAACGACCCGACGAAAAAATAAATAAACGATTTTGATGAGTAGTGGGTGTGTTCGTCGCATGTTTCAAGGGGCAAATTATGTCTGCTTAACTATTCGCCATTTGTAGCTTAGAAGTTTTTCTCATCCGTTTTTGTTTTTTGTCTTTCATTTTGTTTTGTTGCCCACAATACCAAAGTGCTTTGCTGCTACTTTCTACCACATGGCTTTTATTATTCCAATATTTTCAAAAACTCTCAGCTTTTATGAGCATTTAATTGCCAAAAAAAAAAGGAACTTTTACTATTACACATTTTGCTTTTCCATGATATCTATTATATGAAAAAGGTGGCAATGCTTGAGCAGATTTGTTGGCAAATGTAGTTTTGTAGTAAGTAGAGCAAATTTGGAAAAATGTAAAGTTTTTTGAAATAGATTCTGAAATAAAAAAGAATCTAAGACTCAAAGGAGTATTGCTCCTTTACAATTTTGCCTCACTGTGACTAGCAGTCAATTTCAAAGTACGCAGACTAACCCATCAGTAAAAGCCTCGAGTGACTGCAGTAAAGTTAAGTCATCAAGTAAACTTTTTTATATTTTTACATGTCCATAGATGTGTTTGTTGTTGCTGTTGAATTTTATGATATTCATTCATTGCATTGGTAATGAAAATGCATGCGATTGTAGTTGTGAAGTGAATTTAAATGCGACCGCGCATATTTTATGTGCCAGTGTGTGATTGTGCGTTGGTGTGCGCTTGCAGTTTGCATGAAGTGCCAAGGACTTTACCATGCAGCTTGTAAAGGAAATTAAGTGTTTGTTATGAATTCACACATTTTCAAATTTGATTTTGGTGCTTGGGTTTTTTAAAATCTTTTTTGTTGTAAATATTATGCGGACATATTACAAATTTTATATAAAAAACTTTTTCAATTGATATTTAATTTGCATTTGAAGTACATAGTTCTAAACGTACAAAAGTTTCGAATTTTATTCAGCGCCTCACAATCATAGTCATTTAATGTAAAAGTTTATTAGTACAAACTAAGCAATTTATTCAAAACTATGTTTGATATTCAAATCAAAGCAAATATTTAAGGTATCGACACGGTAGGGAAATTGCAGATTTATGATTAGGTATATGCAAAACAGAAAAGGTAGCTTACTTTTGCTTTGTCTTTAAAAAATTTAAAATTTTGAACGTTATTCCTTTGCAAAGTGACTGAAAAAAAAACATATGGGACTTGGTAACACCAATAAGTATTCACTAAAATGATCAGTTACTATCCATATTTTGAGCCTAGGGCTAAGCTGAACTTTGTCATATGAAGTGATCAGCTACGAGTTTTGCTTCATAATAAAGTAAAGTAAGCAGACATGGTGTTGAAAAAACAGTCTTCGTTATGTATGTGAAGCAATACTTGAACTTTTGCTTTACTACAGACATTAGAAGTCAAAAAATACATCAAGTCTAACAGGGCAGTTACTCAGTGCTACTTATGGCTTCAAGCTTCTTTGCGACGCCACCTCTCTAACAAAGCTGGCGTCATTTTACATAACATAATAGGGACTCGTGTCACTGTCACTCAAACAAAAGGAACGCTTCATGCAATTTTTGGACGACATAATGTTCCATATCGGTGAATTATTGAGCAATCCGCTTTATGCGTAGCATATCGTGTAGCCAGAGCTAGAGACTATAAAGTGATTGCTGGTTATCTCTACATTTTATAATAAGAAGTGCCTTCGTATAAGAAATACATCAATTACTCATATAATATTTTATTTTTTTTAATTCTATAAAATCAAAGCAACTTTAAAAATGCTCTAAAAAAAGACGATCGCCTTCTTTCTTAAAATATGCAGTGTCGAAAAACTCTTTTTTTTTTTGCTTGATCTCGGACATGATTTTTAGATTAAATATCTTTGACTACTGCTCACAATTTTGCAGTGTGCTAAAGACTAAATGGTGTTATTTTATATTTAAAAACTTCAGCTTATCAAAATTATAAAACAGTTTTGTTGCTTTAATATATAATGCTGACGATTAAAATAGTCAAAGGACTCAAGGTTTCTACATTGTTATACCTTAAATATCAGTTGCAACTTTTATAATATACCACAACCTCATACACTTAATTTATAATATAAAAAGTAATTACAGCAATATTTTTGGCGCCAATTAAAATCGCACATACAATTCTCATGCCAACACTTTACTCAATAACACAGTGAGTGAGTGAATGGCGTTTAAGTGGAATATTTATTACGATGAAAATTAGACGAGTGCAGTCGAAGCTGCAATTAAATTCCGATTATTAAGAAGTACGGCAAAAGGGAAAACACAAATAAACACGCTATTAAATAAGAACGAAAACAAATCCACTCCAACGCCACCGCACCTACTATCTGCGCACTCACACCCAACTACTTTATTTCATTTTGACTAACTCACATGTAATAAGTTGGGTACGGAAAGAACAACACAAAAAAAATATTGCAAATTACACAAAATTTATCAAAAATGTCGACGCACACAGCCGGCATTCACGCAGTTGGCGCACAGCTGACGGCCATTAGTAAAATGTCCGTCATATCGAAACGGACGAAACGTTTATGTTACGTCAGAAACATTGGTGCGCTATGTTGCATCTTATGAACATGCCATATGCTGTATACTGAAACGAAATATAGCAACAGCAAAAACAATGTGCCGTACAATTTACACAGTTGTAAACTGCGTGGTTTGCGCACCCAAAATTACCTAACAACAACAGCACCAGTATAAGTGGAAAAACACGCAAGCATACTTTTAGGTGCGCCAGTCTGCGTGTATTGTAACGAAAACAGAAAATATTTCGCCACCAATTTAAGTTGCGTTCGTGCGTGTCAATGTTGTTCTTGTTGTTACGTGAACGGTAGCGGATTAATGTGCAGGTGAGAAAATTACATGTGACCAGTAACCTAGGTCGATCCGCAGGAATAAGGGCTTTGAAAAAATTAAAACTTTTAAATCTCAAAAGCAAATTTTGTCAAAAACTGGAATAGAAAATGAAAACTTCGCAAAATTTTAAGTCATTTCTGACAAATAAAAAACCCTCAGTGAATTCCTTTTTCTTTCTTTTTACAAAAATGCTTTATTAAAGACTTTACTTAATTTTCGACAGGTCAATAAAAATAAGAGGGATCTTGTTTTCCCGGAAACTGTTACCTATTTTTTAAATTTTTGTTTTCGTTGCGTACATAAAAGGATCTTCAAATATTAAGATATAACTAAATATTTCAGTGCGTATTCTAAAGGCCCTCCATACACAAATTTGAACCTTATTGGCTTTTATTTATGATAAGCATTTAGTCCACCACTGTTTGCCGTTTTTGTTGTTTTGTTTCTGTTGCCTTTCGTATCATAAAACATGTTGTCGAGTACCACTCGCGATGGCTGATTTTACCGTGTGTACAAGTTAACAAAACGCTGCGCGTCAGGCAAGCTGGTGGCATAGTGGCAGGAAGTCAGTGGAAGACTACACGAAACGAGCGAAGCATTTTCTGTGTGTGTGGCACAGTGTGAAAAAGTGGACGACATGTGTGAGAACGGAAGGAAGTCGCCAGTTTGCATACAACGGCAGGCCGTATAGCGGTTTTTATTAAGGTTCCGCTTTGCGCAATAGTTGTTGTTGTTGATGTTATTTTTAAGCCTATTATGCAGTTATCCTTTTTTACAAGTGTTGCCAGCTTGAATTTACACCGTATACTGTTGTTGTTGTTGATTTCAACTCATTTATTGTTGTTTTTTGTTGCTATGCAGGATAAATTGCTAAGGCTTGTCTCGCGCGTTAGCAATTTACATAATATATGAGCTTATATCAACGCTGTATTCTACATTTTTATACAGTTGTATATGTAATAATGTGTGTATATATTTTTATAGTTCACTAACACACCTTACAAGGTAACACATACACAACACTTACGTATATGTATACTCGTCAAAATGAATTATATAAACGAATTTATTTCTCTTTTTTTTAAACCTGAATCTCTTCCGTTTGGATCCCTTTAGCTGTGGCATTTCACTAGTTTTTACAGTCAGTTTCGCATGTTTTCGCCAAAATTAAGTTATATGACGCTGCTCTGCGCTGTTGCCGGTGGTTTTAATTTCGTCATAAAATTCATAATTTACACGCTTGACTACAAAATTTCTGGAAATTTGTGCTGCTGATGTCGTCCTAACTCAGTTGTTGATTGTCAACTTAAGTGTGATACCAGCGCTATTTCTCTGAATTAGGATAGAATTAATTTTAGTTAATTGCCATTTTGGATGTTAAGGGGAAATTCAATTTTGCGCTGTGTTTAAGTTTATTAAAAATTAAGAAGCTACATATATGCCTCACATTGACATATTTAGTTGAACTAAGTTTACGTGAGCCAGATACAGCGGTCTCGTTTACTTAAATGCCACGCTTCTGAAATACCAGAAGAGCAAAAAAAAAAAATTTGGACAGTTAATGCATCTCAATATCTTCGCCTTAGTAACTAGAATCGATTATTTAAGTAGTTAACATACTGCTCAATATTTTAATCTTTCTCATCTGAGATGACGATTTTTTTATCTCCTCTGATTTTCACTCGTTGTTGCTTTTAAATTAAAAATGTCTATGTAAAATCATGCACCCATTTGATATTGTTTTTTTTTTTTTTTTTTGTTGGTCTGGTCTGGACTGATTTTCCTTTTCATGAATAAGTCGGCCGAATTCAGCTTTGTTTTTATTTTTATCAATTGCAAAGGACATTTGCTGCTTTATAAATATTAAAACTGAGAATTGTAACGTACAATACTTATGGACTTTCTTCTGCTACAGATCAATTTTAATATAAGGACAAAGTGCCTGTTTGATTACTCTTGCTCAAGAACTTAAAAATCGCCCTTCTGCTCAGTTTTAGGATTTAAGGCTTATTGCTCTTTTGCACAAGATAAGACTTTGGACAAGATAACATTATCGTACTGGATTATTCAAAGAATCTTTGTTTTTTTTTTTTTTTTTTGTAACCAATTGTTGACCAGACAATATAGATATCTGAGAGCTTGTTGATATTATCTCTTTATTAACGCTTTTTTGAAATATGTTCCTTCGCTTAAGAAAAAACAAGGACATAACAAAAATACTGCCTTTTGTAGTGAATACTTGCTGTCATTCCCCACTTGATGACATATTCGCTACCACGCAAGTTTAATTAAAATTAAGTTTACTCAAAGATGAATGATAACAGTAATAAAGTCAACATCAACATTCTGTTTATTACAAAACGAAACAAATTAATTGCTAAAATATTGGTGTAAAATAAAAAAGCTGCTTCAAAGGTGATACAACTTAAAAATTTTTCTTATGTCGCTTTAATTGAAATAAGCGAGTCAGCGTAAAAAACATGCACCCAGCAAAAAACCCACAAGTAAACAAAACACAAGTCAGACACATATAGTACAAGTTTTGTAAAAAAAATATTGAATAACATGCACTTGTGTTTGTGCAAAATAAGTCCCTTAGTGTTAGTGTCGCTTTGAGTAAACATTTTTCCCCATTTTTTTTTCCGTCATCATAAAATGTAGAGCAGTTGTCACTTTGTAATGGTATTTGCGGTATACTGTCAGCAGTATAAAAAGCTTAAGTATTTACTCATGCAAGGGTTATTTTTAAAATAAAAAATACTTTGCTTTTCATAAATTTAAAGAAAATGTGAATACGAGTATGTTAACTATCTGACAAAATTTTCTCAACAGTTTACTGTTCAGAACTTTGAAATGCTTTAGATATCAATTAGCAATCAAAATGACTTGAAAATTGATACACTTAACTGAAGAAGAATTATCGAACCTGATCTGACGGAGCAGCATTTACTTTTATCAACAAAAAATCTACAAGATATATAGTAACTTAAACCTTTTTTCATCTCCTGAAGCATTTTTTTTTAAGGTCGCTTGTCTGGATGCTGCCAGATTCAATTTTTTTTTTTTTTTCACATACTCATTTCTAAGCATTTTTGTGCTGCTATTGACTTCCTGAGGGTCTTATAAGTGAATTCATATCAGCACATCAAAGTACATAAAAATACTTTCATGAAATAACCTGCAGGAAATTTTTATTTTTTCCAATTTATTTTAAGACATCCAACCTTACGAACTCAAGAATATTCAAGGCTTCATTAAAAATAAGCTCAACTAATTAAAATATTAAGTGCGTAAGAGTATATTACATGTAATTAAGATTCATTACAATCAACTGTAATGCAAAAGAAAGATTCCAGCAGCTTTTCACTACTAAGAACGAGTTGACTTATTCACATATTTTACGGTGCGGATAAAAATGCGCTAATAATTTCCGTTCAACCATAGATCATTTTCTCCTCAGAGCTACAGAGCAAAACTTAAACAAAAGAAAAACTTTATGTTAATATTCTTAGAGAGAAAAAGAAAACCTTTGCCTTGTAATGTTTTATGTGCTCGTTAGTCAAAAACGAAAGTACATACATATCTACTCCAACACACACACACACACACATACATACATATGCAGATAGATATACTAAGTTTTCATTAGCGTTGCTCTCAAGTACATTACGCGTAACGGGAAAAAGCTGTAGTAAATGCAAAAAGGAAATAAATTTTGAAATGTGGTTGCTCTATTGTTGTGGTATGTTTTTGCCTTAGAATTTTATCTCTGTTTTCGATTTGGCTTTATTTCCTGAGCTTCAACATTAGCAAAAGTATGAAAAAGAAACATTTTTTTCTCTTTAAATCAAGGTTGGGTGGATTGATAACAAAACGTAAGAATATTGGATAAAGAATGGGGGAAAAAACAATTGGGAGCTTAAATTAATTAAAAGTTTGCTTGGTTTCAGTTAATAGACCGTGTGCATTTTCATCATTCATTCATCTCTAGGCTAAAACAAATAATGACTTTATGATTTTTACATCATCAATTTTCAAGGATGCTGGATTACTGCAGGCACAGTGCTCACTCGCATTTACTATGAATGCGGCTAGCAATAATGTTTTTGGTACTGTTCAGTGAATTTTAAACATATTCCAAGTCTAAATTCAACACAGCAGCTCTGCGGTCAAACCATTTTTTTATTTATTTGATTTTTGTAATCAGAACTTCAAATAAAGGCAAAAACAGAGTAGCCATCTTTTTGCTTTTTGAAAAAATATTTGCTTCATTATGCATTATAAAAATTTTTTATATTTTAGAGAAATCAAAAAAAAAGGAAATTAAACAGTCTGAAAGATAAATAAGAGCAAAAAAATGTTCATGACTTTCATGACATCGTGGAATTGTGTCACAGTTGCTTTGCATACAAATTTCAATATAACGCTAACATTTTTGTGTCACTCACAAAAACACAATGACATAAAAACAGACAACGCTCCCAGTAACTACGTGGCATTTCAAATACCAGATTTAAGACACAAAATGGTAGATAAAAATTTAAATTGAAATTCAATAAAAAATTTTTAAAAAAATTGTGGAGAAAAACAAAGCCAACTCTCCGCCCAGGCTTAAAGGGAATGGGTGTGTTTGTGAAATTCTTGCGTGTTTCTGCCTTCCGGCTAGTACGTGATCAATAAGCATGACAAACTTTATTTTCAGCTCAAGGCTTTATAGCTGCAAAAGCACATTTATTTACACAGACATATGCACGTATACTTGTAAGCTCAAACTCCCGCATATGTATATGTAAGTCCATGTTCGTTAGTTTGCAGCGCAAAAGATTTATACACTTGTTTCATTTTGATAAAGCATTTAATGTTATCGTAGGGGTATTTACATGAGTAATTTAGAACATATGTTTGCAAAACGCAACAAAAGCACACTTGTAAGGCTTTATGTAAGAAAATGAACATATGTATACAAATATTTCATGGCTAATATTTTTAATGAAATTTAATAATTTCCTTGTTTTTTAACAAAAAACTTCATTCCCAATTTTTCAACGGTCGAGTAATTGAATTCTTAGATAAATTAGGTTTTTTCCAATAGCATAATGTTTCTAATAGATAAAAACAATGGCACATAAGAAGTTTTAGACCCCGAAATTATTAAATTAATTTTCTATTACTTTTCTTTTATTTTAAAGCTTAATTGAAGGCCTTTACAACAATGTATGATAGTCTATTACTTGCTTCAAAACAATCGAGTAGTTACGTCACTACTTTTAACACGAATTTAATCACATTTATCGATTTGTGATAATATGTTTTGCCTTAGATATTGAATTGGCGTTTAAAGATTAACTGAAATTACTTGCGAATCACTTAGATCCCAGTATTACATTAAATAAATAAATAAATAATATATTTTAATATAAAAAAATATTAAAAATCGAACAAATCGATGAAATCGTTAAAAAAGGTAAATTTTTCAAATTTTTTTCAACTTTCCAAGTTATTGCAAGTCAAGTGCTAGAGAATCACAAAGTAATTAAAAATTTAGGCACACACCTTCCCAAAAACAGTTTTTGACCCTTGACTCAAATTTTAAAGATGATTTGAAAATTTCTTACGTGCTACTCTTTATAGCTCGTCTAGACATACGACATTTCCTATGTCTCGATAAAAATAAGGTTTCACTGTAACACCGTGTTTTTGTTGTTCCTAATTTTTTGATTTACAGCTGTTTTTATAAAAAAAATAAATATTTTATTCTTCAATATGTTCATTTATCAAACTAACACTTATTGAACTTTCGTATATACCCTGAGTACCCATTTTAATTTTAAAACTTTTAGTAAAACCTTTCATCAGGCAAAGTTTCTTGCAAAAAGGAAAAAAATTACATGCACGTCGCTGCATTTTGATTTGCAGTGCCACTTTTCATGCGCAACCTCTTCAACGATTTGTTCAAAATTTGACATTTTCAAAGCCATCTGCATTTTGCATTTTATCTTGCTGCATGATTTTTATGCTACGCTGCAAAATTTTACAAACTTTGTAGAGGACTGAAAGTTCATTCATTTTATTATCAAAGTCAGTTTGAATTGTAGTTGTATGTTGGCAAAAAAATGTTGCATCGTCACGAACTGGAAAAACAAAATAATAACACTAGTTACACCAGGGTTTTTTCCATAGAATATCAAAATTTCGAACTAAAGTATAAAAAAATATTTAAATGATTTGAATTTTGACGCATATTTTCATGCCATTTAGCATTTGAACTTAATTTTTGGAATGCAATTGCCGTGATTAGCTCGAATACAATGTAGCCTGGTAGTCTAATTTTCAACTACTTGTTTGAGCATCTGAAGCTGTATCTAGAAAATAATTCAACAAACGTTAGCTTTCAAATGCTATAACGTGCTATATATTGGATGAATTTTGAAAGAGAATCACCCATTCAAATGATTTTAACGAACAAAGATTTTTATTTTATATTTACAAAAAATATGAAAACTCTGAAATCTAATTCTTTTATATTTTTTGACCTTAAAAATGTTTTTGTTATACGAACATAGCTTTATTACTAAACAAAACTGGCCTCTCATAATAACTATTACTTTTTTCCCTCTAGCTAGAACAATGAAATTTGCCTTAAGGTGTACAGATTTAAAAATACATAGAATTTATGTTTATAAATTTAAAATGTAGGTAATCTATTTAATTTTTACAAAATTAAACTTATTGGCATTAAAGTGTCTACTTCGAAAGCAAAAGTACTTTAAAATGTCCCACAACGTGCGCATTCCTGCAAATCAAACAAAATGCGTTTCAATTTCGATGTTCTTCTTCCTATAAATAAAATTGACAGGGTGGCACAATATGACCGCGAAAAGCATAAAATTTAATTTATGCATGGGAGATTATTATTGACGTAAAAGTTAAGCATTATGTCTTGCAAATTGTGGCTATTTTCTGCTTTACAAACTCACGCCTTATCAAATAAATTTTACATAATATTTTGCAAAATTTCAGATAGGTATTATGGCCCAAGTTTTACTGTTAGCGTTAGTTTTCAATTCAAATTCAGTCATTGGTTCATTGCTTTACATTCATATTTTAAATAGGCTTTAAGAGCATTGCTGATAGTGGCTAAGTCCAATGAACACAATAACCAATTGTTTTCGCTAATACATGAAATATTATACTGATTTAAGACGCCTCATATCAAAACCCTTACTTTTAGCTTACGCGATTGTTCTATCCTGTTGAAAGGTTTGCATACCTGGCTCTTAACAGTTTTCAGAAATTGTCATATTTTGAATGCCATTTATAGCAATGTGCGCCAATGATCCCTGTCACTGATGAACTGCTCTTGAGAACTCTTTATCGTAAATCCTGCAGATTTATTTGTTACAAAGCCATAAAATGCAAAATTCATCGCTCATTATCAAATAATAAATGATATGGCAGCTTTAGCACTGCTTTGAAACTTTTTTAAATATCGAAGATTTTTGTTCAATTTTCTGCTGCATTGCATTTCTTAGTAAAGTCCTCCCAAAAGAATTGGCACCATTAAAGACATATTGCACCACCCAGCACCAAACATAAAATAAAACTTGACTCAAGTGTTTCGTATATACACACACGCTTACATTTTCACTTTGGGTGCACACAAATTCAAGATGACTACAAAACAGGATGACTTTTTTTTTTAGTTTTAAGTTAGTTTTGTTATATGTAATGCAACAAAACATGCAACATTTAAGTGCATGTGCCATTTTAGAATTGAATATGTAAAGAAATATATTGTTTGGTATTTTGATGAATACACTTGCGATGAGCTATGCAATTTCATGGAGTTTTAATGTTATTGTTGATCGCAAGTTCATGATAATAATGTCTACCATGGAAATTTTCAGCAATAGCTTACAGTTTCCAAACTTAGGGTTATTTAATTAAATGTTGTTAAGTTTACGTGGTGTGGGAATTTTTATACAATTAAAAGCTAAAAATGCTTCACTGAGGAATGTATCAAAGTAAATGTTACAAAAACTGGTACGAAAACATTTGGTCGCACAATTCAGTTGTTGAAAATAGTGGTTAAATTTGAAACTATGGGTATGTCACTTTTTAAAAAAGCCGATTATAAAACTAAATTATCGGAAAGCACTTGAAATAAGGTTATCAATTGAATAAAACATTGGATTAAGTAAAGCAAACATTTTAGTCATTCATTCAGGAACTTTATCTCTTAACGTTGCATCTTTGATAAAAACTGTCTATTTAAAAGTGCTTAAACTTTACATAGAATATATATGAATTTTTTTAAAAATTTTGTGACACCTTAGCTTATTTTCGGCCCCAAATAAATTTATTAGAAACCACTGCTTTTGTCTTTTTTCGTTGCATTTGACCTAAAGTCTTTATCTGTATTAAAAAACCCAATTGTATTGGACTAACTAAACAAAATTTACATAAAAAATATTAAAATTTCTAGCCACGCAAAAACTAAATTAATAATTTTTTATTTATTCTACTTCTTCTATAAATTTTTTTTTTTAATTTGCCAGCAATATTATGGTCTGTAGCATTATTTTTTTATTTTGCTTCCTGCTCGAACGTAAAATAAAATTTTTTTTCTGTTATAAAAAACGACACTAGGGTATCGGACAGCACCTAAGATCGCCATGCAGTTCGTTTCTCATTCCATCATGCAGCTGACATTATTCAATTGCTGCTGTTTTCTTGCTTTTCACTACACAATCTGACCTTATAGCTTTGAAGCTAGTGCTTCTATTGATACTCAGTTCCATTTTACTAATGGTAAATGCGGTCGTCACGGCTGGTTGACTTGAGGACATTTAATGGAAACAAATACGAAAAATACGAATGAATGGCCAGTCAACTACCTCAGATGACCTCAACGCCAATGAATTTTTGCTGATTTTCCTTTTATGTTTTTTTTTATTTTCTTTTTTTATTGCATTTCAAACTAAAATAACTGATATATGAACAAATGTTATGCTTTGACGACATGTTTACTTACAAGAGACTAAATACATTTTAAATTTTCTGACAAATTTTGTCTTTCTACACATAGTTGCCTGAGAAAAACGTGTGTGGAGTCCTGTTTTGGAAAACATTCAGAATATGAATCAAGCCATGTACATTTTTCTTAAACTTATTTTAAAGATATATAAATTGAATAGAAAACATTTCTAAAATAAGCAAAAAGAACTGGAGCTCGTTTTTTGAGAGGGACACAGAAATCAACAGATGATTTGATTAAAAGTAATCACTCGTTTAACCCAGCCGCAGCATTTCCAACATTTTTGTGAATTTTTGAGAAGATAACCAAGTGGTTTTTAGGCTCTGCCTCTTTGTTGATTCAAAACTGCATTGTCACGTTAATTTTCACCAATACCGAGAAACCTTACAAACGTTGCATATTTTGAAGTTGCCGACTATTATAATTTTATTTTCCAAGTCTACAAAAATGCCGAGAGGTTCTTTTTAAAATCTGAATAAGTAAAAATGCATTAAAATTGTTACTTTTTTTGAACATAACTATTAATTTCAGAATAAACAGCGACGAGTTTTTTTTATCGAGGTTGGTATGAACCACCATGTCGCTCTTAACGCAAATTTAATGTGATACGTGCAGAGTTCGATTAGTGATGCATAGGATGCACTGGGCAGGAGTACTACCGCCTGGCGATTCTTTTTTCGCATTTTTTTTGTTCAAACTTCTATACTCAATCATTTCAGGCATTCTCTCAACTCAGAAATGACCGTATATTGTCTTGGAGCCGTCCTTATTTCACGTATTTTCACTTTACTAGAGGTAGCCATCAACATGGAAACTTCTTAACAAGTTGATTCATAACTAACCCAAACATTTGCCTCACATTAATTGAAAATTTTCGCTGACAAATCGGTTGCAGCACTTTAAATTATTCTTTATTTTCAATAAAAAAAACCTCGGAACTTAAAACAACATCGTATGATTCCAAAACCAACAACAAGTTTTATTTTTTTTATATATAGTGTTGCCACTGCAAATTTTTGCTTTCTTTGAATATTAATTTTCGGAGGGTGTGCACTGTTTAATTAGCTCCTACTTATCAAAGTATAATTTTTTTGCACATCACACTATGGTGAGATAAGTAATTAAAAATATTTGATATTTTTAATTCCCAAGTCAGTAACAATAAAACAAATCAATCAAACGATAATTACTGATTCATTTGAACAAGATTTTCCATCGTAAAGCAAACAAATCCCTTTGCGCACATTTTAATTATTCAAATGTTAAATACGCAGCAAAGTATGCAATACTTTTTTTTCTAATTAATACGAATTTTTAAAGACACGATTTTACTAAGGAACGGGTAGATTATAAGCGCAATTAGATCAAATTAAATTGCATTTGAATAAACAAATAAAAAGTTTCTTATTAAGTATATGTTGAGATTTTTTTTTCTTTTTTTTTAACTCACAACATTTTATTTTTATAAGAAAAAAACTAATATTCATGTAAATTTTATTGTAAAACTTCTTTGCAAGTTTACAAAACTTTTTGAGAAACTTTTAAAGTATTCACTTTTTGTTAACCCCTTGATTTTTGAACTTTTTTCTTAGCACGAAATTTTTAGAATGAAATCTCTTACTTTTGCACACAAATAAAGTTATTCATGCATAAATGGCTTTTTACACACATTCCGACGCAGGCAGCTTGGAACAAATGCTCAGAGGTCACAATGTTAATACGAGCATAAAAATTGTGCCTACTTACATATTCAGTCCTAAGGATATAAATGGTTAGGAAAGTAAAAAGAACCCAACAAAGTAAAGAAAACTCCAAACACTAGGGAAATATTTATATAAATAATAAGAATAGTTAAAAAAAAAAAAATAGTGCGCCGTTAAAAAACTGCGAAATTGATTTTTCCAAATGTAAAAATTCACTTTCACTAGAAATCTACTTAAATTTTTTAAAGCATTTAACGCTGTCTTAATCTCATACCCCACATTTTATGATGCGAGACAACATAGTTGGATTGTGTGTGCTAAAATTTTGATAGCCGACGGGCAACCGATAGCTTAGACAGCATTAAAGCTTCTTGTTCTTCTTATTCTTCAGTGGTTGGCAACGCGGCACTTCCTGTTCCGCCCTGGCTTAACGAAGCGTGCACAACAAGTTTTGCCAACTTCAACTTCTTATCAATTAAGTTGACATCAATTTGGTTGACATGTTTATTTGGTAAAGAACTTTTATGGAAATAAAAGTTGCTGGTGGCCCCTTTGTAGGAATACGGCAGTATTTTTTTCATTTGTTTGTGTTCATTATATTTGCTGTCTCTTCGGTTTGAGAAGTTTTAGATTTGATTTGCCAAGGTCAAGGCAGGTGGTGGAGATGTAAAAATAAGATTGCAAGAAGTTACAAATGTTCAACATTTGTTTAGGCGATGCTTTGGATTTGACTTTTGTAAATAAAATTTGGTTGTGCCTTAAATTTGAATTGCTATGCAAATAATAATAAATACTTTATGAATGGTTAAAACGACTTTGTTTTTAATTGGTCTTCCTGTAGTTGGGCTATTTTATTTTTCAGTTCATTGCCAGTTGTCTCTTTAATGAACACAAAAATTATTTACAAAATTTTTACAAATTTATAGCTTATATTATTAATATTTTTATTTAGCCAAGATGTTGAGAAATGTAAAATAATATCAACCTTAAAACCGTTACGAGCAGAATATCGCCTTTTTGATGATATTTTTCATTGCTTTTTACATAAAAAAAAAAGTCCGCAAATAACGCAGCAAGATTCAGTACTTTTGAAATCATGTTGGAGCTCTCTCCAATTATATTCAAGTTACTACATTTTTTCTTCTCAACGAACTTTCCACTTTCAAAATAAAGGATAAATATATGAAACTACCGCGTCTCATCATATATCGTGCAACGGTAGGATTTTTATGTTAAAGATGACTCCGCGTCCTAGTCAATCAAAAAGCTCCATAATTTCGAAAGAATTTAATGAATTCTCAAACGTATCGTTTGATACGTTTTAAGCTCTTAGCTTTTTAATCAAATTACAACACATGATCACGGTGCCAACTAACTTTTCTAAGCATCATATGTCAATTAAAAGTTTTATATGAGTAAATATTATGAAATTCTAAAGGATGCCAATGCTCTGAACCCAAATATCGCCCCAACCAACCAACATTGTCATTTCTAGTTTAAGTTTTCCCTACAGTAAGGAGTGTGTAAAATTGCTAGATGCATGTGCGTTGAAAAGGAATGCTTTTGACGTAATAAATATAGATAATTGTTTGGAAAAGCTTTTAAAAATAAAACTTTGTTCTTTGTTAATAATTGAAAAATTATTTGCATATGTTTTTTGATAATTAGATTGTCGAAAAATTAAGTACTTACTGAATATTACTTAACACATTTTAGTTATTATGAATATTGAAACATAATGTATTTCTCAAAATTTTGCTTATGTATTCAGTAGATTGTAAACTTGTTAGAAATACAAATAGTTGCTGAACAAGTTTTAATTAAGAGCTAAAAGAAAATACTCAACAAATAATGCGCAACTGATTTTTCATTATAAGAATAGGAAAGAGGGTTTTTCCCGAATCAAAAACCAGGCTGAAATTTTCGTGTGTTTTCCAAAAGTAAAATCTGACTAAATATATCCACCTACTAGGAACACTATCTACCATAAAAGAAATTAACAAGCTCATGGAAATAAAAAAGAGAAAATTAAGTTCACGCTCTAACAATAAAAACGCCTACATCTTTTGATGAGTACTCAAAGCCAAACCACAAATTTGTTCACTTCTTTGAGATAATAAAATTTTGACACTCACCACGTATGAAATACCAAGCAACATTTCACTACAATCATAAGCCAGTGAAACCACCGAAATATCCAGCTTTTATCGCATATGTCGATGTTATTAAAATATTAATTAACCGCAGACATGCACAAATGCAAATATTTACATAAACTTGAACGCCCTTAGGCACAAACGACGCATACGACGAGTATTCAGTTTAACAAACAAAAACCGCAGAGAGAATATAGGAGCATTAATAAAAGCAACTTAATATGATAAGGCAGAATAACGCAGGATTACAACCACAGCAATAGCAACACAAGCATAAAGCAGCGGAAAAACCATGACCAGTGAATAAACAAAAATGTTGAGAATATTTAAGTGACTTAAACAAAACAAAAAAAGAATAATAACACAAATTTTAATAAGAAAGCGAAATAGGCGAAAAACTTTCACAGAAAATATATTTAGAAACCTAATGAAAATTATAAAGAAAACTCTCAGTAAAGCAAGGTGGGATGATAGAGGGAAAACTGAATGAACAAAAGGTCTTAGTCATTTAATATTCAAGAGTGCGTGCAATGCGAATGTTTAAGGTTGGTGAGATTTTCATTCTAAATTTGAAGCAACATTTATGTCCCAAAAATGTTAAAGGCTTAAAATTTATTTTGTTGCTCTTGACCTTTAGCTGTTATCGTATTTGTATTACAAATAACACAGTAATCTTTTTGCTCAAGTAGAAATTTAGGTATTAAAATGGTTCTTCAGAATTAAATTCTTTTTTCCTAGTATGAAAAGAATAAGTCAATTCATCTTGACAAATTTTAAGTTCTTTTTAAGGATTCTGCTTTTCGTTTTATTGAACTATTGATACCCAATTGAGCTCATTTTGTTTTTAAATTTTCAAGGTTATTATGAAAAAATTGTTTTTTTTTAATTTAATTAGGTTTTTAGCTAAGGTAGCATTAAAATGCATAGGTGTCAATATATGGCCGTAACATGTACATATGTAACCGAAGTTGTAACGGTTTTTTCAGCGAAAATAGGAGTCCTTAAAATATAAAAATGTATCCGACTCTTATTTTTTTAAGTCAACTACCAATATTTCCAAGTTGATACGTTTTCTTTGAAATTAAATCTTACTCATAAGACAAGCAAATCCCTACAATTTCAAATGAAATAATAATCCGAATCAAATCTAAAAACTTTAAAAATTTTCAATATTTGGAGAAATTCCTGAAACTAGGCGTATATTTTTCAGTCCCTACACTACGGCTGCTAAGCGAAGGATGTTCTTCCTTAGCACATTAGAAAGTGAAATTAAAAATTTCACCATTTTCGAAAATTTTGCATTTCAGAATAGAATTATAAATCTTATTAACTCAAAAGGCAATAACAAGACCTTCAATACTAAATTCATTCAGTGATACCAAGGTTACAGAGTTGTAGTCACAGGCAAGTTGAACAAGACATAAATATCTTAATCTTCAGAAAATTCTACAGCTCAAATTAGCAAATTAGATTGCTAGAGAAGATTTCTTAATATATACTTATGTGTTGATTTCTTTTTCTTAGAACAAAATCACAAAAATATTTAAAAAATTTATTCAACAAATGTATGAATGTTTCAAAAGCGATTTGATAATATTAATAAAAATTTTGTTTAGCTTCTGCAGAAAAATTGTCCAAATACAGAATTTAATAGCATTACATTTTCAATATTTATTTTCCTACTGGCACAACTCAAGAAATAATACAGCAAATGTGCTTCAACAAATACAGCTACAATGCGTACACAATTAATACATGTGTAATAAATTTGTACTTTTCCACCAAACTTACTGAAATAATTTGCAGCAAATAAAAGAAACTTTATTGAGTTTCATTCAAATAAAGTCAAAGTTTATGCTTTTTTTTGTTGATTGTGGTTGTTGTTTCTTTTTATTATATATACTTCAGTCTTAGGGTGATTCAAAATTATTTTACTTTCTGTGAACAAGAATTTTAACCTTTTTTGAGCCTATTAATTGAAAATTACTGGTAGTTTTTTCGAGATTTACGTTGATTTCGATGCTTTGAAACTTAAAATTTTTTTTTTTTACTGCAGAATTTTCGTGCGGCAACCGTAGAAATTCGAAAATTCCATAGCTAGATTCATCCTAATATGGATACGCTTTGCACCTACACTTAATATATAGACAATAGAGTGCGCTCAACATTGCTTACATTATTTTCCGTCATTAATGTGAATGAAAAAGTAAAACAAGGATACGAAAACAAAAAATGGCGTTGTATTATTGTAGAACAACAGAGTGAAGAGAAAAACATAAATAGCAAAAGAAATTAGCAGCGCACAAAAAAAAAGCGAAACTAAATAATGAAGCTATGAAAGCGTAGATTAATAATTCGTTTTTTTTCTTTTTTTTTCCTTTTGTTATTAGAGGCGTGGCGCTCAAGGACGTACTTACAAATACACACACATTTAAGTGAACGCATACAAAAACTTTGAATGTAAAAAGTTTTCGCTTTTGTTTTTATCGCGGTTGTAATTTTTGTATTTCTTTTTTCTTTTCCTTTATGCTGTTGTTCGCTTTTTGTTTTCTATTTTATGCTTTAACACATTTTTCATGTAATTGAGTGGTGAGTAGTGGTAAATTGTGGCGATGTGTTGCATATGAAAACAATTGAGGAAGGCAGCTTACAAAGTGCCTGATTCTTATTTTATAGAACGTTAGGAAAGCGATAGTAGTGCGTTATTTTGATGTGTTTTGTCCTTCAAACAGTAGGAAAGATCAAAAGTTTTATGTGACACATTATTTTTCAAATCGAAAAAGTCATGTCAACCATTTGCTTGAAATATACAGATATCATTCCACGTTAAATTTTAGGGGACCCATATTTATTATTTTGCTGAAAAGCCTCAATTTTCAAAATTATGGGCATTTGAACATTGTCTGTTAAAATTATATAAAAAATTTCTGAAAGGACTGTTTTTCAAATTGTCGATAATTCCTTAATAAATAACGCAATTTCATATTTTTTTTTGTCCCACTGTAATGATATTCGGAACATTCACTTTCAGAAAAGAAAAAAAACAAAAAGCAGCACAGTTCAACTGGATCTGCCTGCTTCTGGTAGAAATTATTATTTGATTAGTTTGTAAACTTGTACATTTTTCATTGTTTTTAGTGTTTACTGAGTTTTTGTGCTTCCATATGCCTAAGTTTAGAATTATTATTTTTGTTGCTGCTAGTTTTCAGCATAGCGTGCGTAAAAATTGTCTATCATATTTTTGTTTCCTTCCTATGTTGTTGTTTTCGCTGCCATGCTCTTTTTATTTTCCCCTATCGTATGATTATAAAGTTTCCCCATTACACTTCGCGAAGCTGCACTAATTCCTCGAAACTTTTCCGGTATTTTCCGTGTTTGTTTATTTTTTGTTGTATTTTTAATCACCATTGTTGTAGTTGTATTACCTTTCATTTAATGCATTTTAATTGGCAGTGTGTTTTATGTTGTTTAGTATTTTTCTTTACCTGTTTTAAGTGGTTTTTTCTCACTTCCTCTTTATATATTTGATTTATTCTCAAGAATGATTATCTCGTTGCGATTTCATAAGTTTTATATTTCACGCCATTACTACAATTTGTTATTATGGGGAAAAATAGCCAAAATTATATGGAAACCTTAGGTTAATTAAAAGGGTAACTTTCGTATAAATAATTCTATTACTCTGATGCTATTAAACAGGCAAAATTATATTTTAAATGCTGATGCTGGACTTTTAGAAAATAAATTTTATTTTTCTTATAGTTTTTAAACACCAATGAACAAAAGTGTGATTGCAAGGAACTCCTTTATATTTATTTTTCTACTTTAAATACATTAATTTTTTTAACACCTTTTTAAGACTCAGAAAATTATTATGTATTCTGTTATTGACATGTCGGAATAGTAAAAGACTTGTTTTTTTATTAATGTATTTATAAATCATAATTACTATCCTCTCGCTATGAAGCACAATAAATTATGGACTGTTATTTCACACGAAATATTGATTGATTGCTATCAAATGCTGTAATCAACAACATAAATATTTAATGGCATTTTCTTATGAAAAGAAAATATGTCTATGGTGTAAACTAAATAAGTCAAAAAATGTTGAATATACGCACTGTACACTTAAAATGAGAATTATATTTCTATTGGACAACTATATAAAATAGCTGATCGAAAGATACCGATAACAATAACAAACATATGATTATAATGAAAAATACGTTTTGCCTTCTTCATTGTAACTTTTCAAGGACGTATTGCTCAAACAATCACTCATGTGACAAAATTTCGAGTTTATTTTAATACTAACAATAAGTAGAAACAAATGAACTAATTTTTCAAGAGAACTGGCAATTTGTTGTGTCCAAATTTTCAGTTTAAATAAAAATATTTTTAATTTTTCCAAAATCTCAACCGAAAAAATTCTTCTATAACATTGGATTTGTGTATTTTTCTATTTGTGACTTATGTACTCCCTCTCACAACCAGCCCCACTACAATTCTGGTGGCTAACGCTTATTTAATTTACTAGCCATACTTGAACTATCAATTACAAAAAAAAATTTAGATGGACAAAATGAGCAATGCCTAACTCCCGGATTATAATAAAATCATATTAAACAATGTCATAAATTTTTCAAGCAAAAACAGGATAAATTTGAGAAAAAATGTATATAAATTTTTAAAAGAGAAGGTTTTTTAAATTTTACTAAAGATTTTTTTAGCATTTCTCTTTTTTTAAGTCCTCCATTTGAACATCGTAAACAATGTTAAAGAGTGAAAGCCACAATACTAAAATACGTTGTTAAAATTTCTATTGAACTTTTACAAAGCTCCATATGTTTAAATATCCCCCTCTACTTTTATGCCAAGATTCGAGTGTATTTTTTTAAGAATTTTTTTTTTGATAGCAACAACAATTTAAAAAATGATAACAATAAATCAAAATCAATCAAAAAAATGTTCTCTCCATTAAGCTGTCACCTACATATAATACACATACATAAGAGCAAATACACACAGTCATTTACCAACACATGCAACAAATCAATAAATTCTCGACAGCACTTAATTTTGCAGGGTTTTCGTAATATTTACTTTTTGTTAATGCTGTCAGAATTTTGTTTTTTCTTCGTCTTCTACTACATGAATGTGGAAGCGACAATTTGAATTATTTGCCAAATCAATGCTCAATGAAGCAATAACAAATAACAGCAACGTAAGCGTTAACATTTAGGTGGCATTCCATAACAACACGCAACGTAAAGTAACGCTGAGCAATTTGCTTGCCAAAATGCAAAGCATTTAACAGTTTATCATGATTTGGAAGCAGCAAATTGTTAAAGGACTTGTATGATTGTCGCTGCGGGGTTATGTCAATTGACGTATGTATGCGAGTGTGTACGTGTTGGAGTGTGATTCTTTGAGTGTATGGTTATTCCATAATAATTTATGACAACTTTTGGCAAACAAGCAAAATTAAGATTTATGTTGTGTCATTTCTCATATTCATTTCGAACGATTTAATCTATGACTGTTTGAGTATATACTGTGTTTGTGTGTGTCAACTGTAATGCACTTAAACACTAATACATGCACACATAGCTGCATAAATGAAAATGCTATGTAGCACATGAGTGAAAGCTTTTAGAAAACGCAATGTGATTGGTTACGAAATCATTATTTATTACCAGACATTTCTCAAATATCTAAATCAAGGTTTTTACATGAGTTTAAAATTAAAGTCATAAATAATTATGTTGAATCATTTATTAAAAAAAAAAATTAGTAACATATTTTCCCACAATTGCGAAAAAATGCCTATATTTACATAAAATAAAATCAAAATTTCAAAAATCAGTAAGAGAACTTAAATATTAAAGTTTTTTAAGAATGTCCTCTAACTATAAGCTGCTGGCCTTCTAAACGTTAATGGTCTTCACTTTAAACTCCACCCTTAGATATTGATTTGGTTTGTCTGTGGCAAGGAAGTTAATGATAAAAAGCAAATAAATTAATCATTTGTTAACTTTAATTATGGTGAATTCTTAACTCAACAATTTATAAAAAAATATATTAAAAAAAGTTACGCTTAGATTATAATTTTTCTGTATTTATGATTCTTAAAGATATCTCAAAATTTTAATTCCTTTTTAAAGATATTTAAAAAATCATTTATCCAAAACTTAAAATTTTTTTTTTCATTTCAAGTAGAACACAAATCTTTTACTTACTTTCAAATTACTACGTTCAAAACTTGAAAAACAAATATATTTTTATGAGATTTTTTCTATGCAAACTAAATTAACATAAATTTAATTTTTGTAGCAAAAAAAAGTTTATTGCTCCATTTAAGTATTTCAAGTACGCAGCATAATATTCCCATTTCAATATGTTTTTTTTTTTAATAAAACGCTTCGGGTTGAATGACATTAAACATTTTATTCTTTTTGTCTAATTAGCATTTTAATTAAATAATTTTATTAGCACTAGCTGGTGTCACTTTTTACACCCTAAATTATTAAATTACATGCTATAAAGCAAAGCAGAACCAACACACAGCCTTAGGAATGTAATAAAGAAATCACAATAAAAACGAAACTCATAGTATTCAAAAAAAAAAAGGTCATCAAATACATAAATCATTGGACAATGTCAGGAGAGTGGGAAGTTGTTGTCCGGCCAACTTCTTGCAAAAAATGTGTCACAGCAAAAATTGGCTTCATACACAAAATATAAGGTATTTAATTACACACAACGTTGGTCACCCGACCGATGCGCCGCAGTGTGACCAGGGTAGAGGATGGGCTCCGCATGCCTTGGGCCATCGCATTGTGTTAATAAATATGAATATACTTTTTTCTTCTTTTTGTTAAAATTAGCCAATAAAAAGTTCAAAAAAACACAAGGAAACAATGGATAATCAAAAGAACAGCCATTAAAATATTATTTCAACAGTAAAAAAATGTTTATGTCAAATTTTTTTTCTGTTTATACATTGGTCATAAAACGGCACAAAATGCCATTTTAAGGATAACTTTCTTCAAGGAGCAAGTTATGTGGACCATTTTTTTATTGCAGCTTAAAATAAATAAAAATAAGTACCAATTTTTAACTGGTTCCTTTAGCGCTCGTTCAGCAACTTTAAAAATGTAAAATTTCAGCACAAAACTTGGACTTACCTAATAACATGAGTAACAGCAGCTGTGTGCTAATGAGTAACCCGAGGCGTCGTAAGTAATCCATTAACATAATGATGATGATTATGAAGATTCCGGTTTTTGTGCAGGACTTGTTTTTTGCGTGTTATGGTTTTTGCTTTATTTTTTTTTAAACGCCTTGTTTTTTGTTCAACATTTTTCACATATACGGTCCATCTAGATCGTCTTCTATTTAAGATTTATACTTAAGGATTTCAATTTATTTCACGTTAGGGATTTTTTCTGCAAAAAAATAAAAAAAAGTCAATAAGTTTTGTACAAAAAGAAAATAATTAATTTAATTATATAATAGATGATATTACAATCACTGTTAGGAGAACAACATAACAGAAAATAAGCAGAGGGTTATTATCTGGAAACTACTTAAATCAAATAAAGACTTGATATCTTAACTAGCTGGTGATAAATACTAACTTGCAGTAATATCCAAAAAAACAGGACGTATTCGATTACAAGTCGGCCACAGTGGTAAATGTTGCTAAATTTTAAAAATTAAATGGGCTAGCAACTCAATACACCTCTCACGAAATCGCAATACTGTTGAATGGGACAGTTGTTTCCAAGTTCTTTGAAGCATAGTCTCAGAGTATTGGGTATGCTTTTAGATGTGTGAAAGAAAGTAAAAAACTTTGAGGCCCGATACTATTTTTCAAAAGCCGCTGCAATGTCACACCGTTATCAAATGTCATACAGAGTTTTGCAACATTCACTCAATTTTTTCGTTTGAATGTAAGATGACACGCCTATTTTCTGGGCAAGCGCAAGATTTGCTAAGTGCGCGCTGAGTTCACAAAAAAATTTTATATTAAAATGTAAAATATTTCCATAAATTCCTTTCGGTATAGCAATTCCTTGTGAACGCACCACTCCCCATCATCAAAATCTGCACATTTTTGGTATAGCCATTTTACGAAATATTTGTAATATTTGTTCGAAACTTGGTGGCAATCCTTAAATAACTCTTTCAATAAGAGGTGTTGAAGTCAAACAAATTTTTGTCTATTATTTTCCAATTTATTATAAGTAGTTTGATTGAAATCAGTTGCATTACTAACAGCTCTCATAACATTGCATTTAAGCGCGCTACGAGCTATAAACGGTTGGTTATAGTTTTTTAAATGATTTTTTGGAAAAATCAAAAAATAAGATAACACATAAAATGCCCAAACTTTGCAACTCTTAAGCCTCAACTGCTTCGGTATAAAATTTTCGACGACTTAAACGATTTAAAAAAAAATCATTTAGATAATCATTGATAAACTTACTATCAATTAATCTTGTTCTGGTACAAATTTCCTATATAAAAATCATACAGCAAAATTTCAAATTCGTAGAGTAACAAAAAAAGTGGTACACTTACGGGACCACTTGGTGTTTAGCTTCAAAAACAACGAATTTTGTATTTATATCATTAAGAACGATCAAAGCAATTGCTTGTATTTAATCGAAATATTCTCGCTATTTTCCTCTATCAGTTGTACAACAAAATATTCTAATAACAAGTACATCGTATGAAACAACAGTAACAAAGTCCTTGGTGCCATACGCAGCAGGAGTCACAATTTTATTCGTAATTCTAAAGTTTGTTCACACTGTCATGTGTTTAATGCTGTATCTGCAGAGCAAGCAAGCGTTAGAGTGTGTATTTGTATTTTGTTAGTAAATGAAAAGCAATAGCAATGTCAGCAAATCAAACTATACACAAGGAAAATTAACTAGAGATGTGTTGAATTGCTGAAGTCGCAAACAAGGTACCACCACATAAAAATCAATAATGTTTTCGACAAACAAATTCGATCTTTTAGAGTTTTTTAAAAATAATTTCTGATGCGACTTCTAATCAAACTTAGGAAATTTTCTCTTTCCGTTTCATTTTTTTACCCGGCACAGGGACTATTTATTTTGTCTTTCCACTGTGAAACTTGGAAGCAGACATTGCGTGCATAGAAAGAATAAATATTATTGATAAGTGTCACATCCAGAGTCAATATATTTGTTCCCAATTGTCTGTCTTTTACCGTCTGTCTGTTGAAATCACAAATACGGAAGAACAGAGCGAATTAATTAGAAGAAATATGTTAAACCGGTTACTCTGCGAATTATTGCTGTTTGCTTAAGTTTGGGTGAAATTGGTTCACAAAAAATTTAATTTTTACCTACCACATGTAACTTTTATTTTTCACTAATATCAGGAATCGGTTGGAAAATTATCAGACCATGAAAGGCGGACTCTGACAAGAAATCGTAGCACCTCTCATTAATATAGAAACTTTGTAAATAATATGCTGAGAGAATTAGTTTTGATAATAAATTCAATTTTCACACGAATACCAGGAATAGACAAAGAAACTATTGAAAAATAAAAGCAGGTATTAAGAACAGGGCGTGCCAGGTCCCAAACAAGCAAAAACCTTAAAACTTGGTACTTAGTGGGTCATTTGTTGTAGTGCAACTACCATTTATACTCAGAGAATTAGGGTTTTTTAAAGCAAAGGGAAAATTAAGAAATCACTTTACAAATTGTGAACAGACTTCAATAAGAAGGCGTCACCTCCCACACAAGTGAAAGGTTAAGTAAGTATTTATATATTGCTTCGATGGGTGCTATTTTTCAGTCAACACAAGAACTTGTTAATGAGGAGTTTCTAATGGTGTAGTTATGTTCCAGGCTATTATATGAGATACATTCAGCAGCTTGACTGTAAGCAACCAATATCAAGAACCTTTTTTTCACTGTGTAGGTGTATGCGTGTAGATGTATGCGCGTGCACATTAAAGTTTGCATAACAACAAGTAATAAAATTTCTATTTCGTATTTTATTGCCTCGCCATATAACGCTCCCATTTCAAGAATATTGTTATTACTGCAGCAGCAGCACAGCAACAGCAGCAGCTCATTGCATGCAACAATGTTAGAGATGATGAGCTTTAAAGCTTCTGCAGTAAATCACGGTTTTACCACATGCACCCTGTATGCATGTGGTGGGACTGTGCTGTAATGCTACCGGATTAGATACAATGTACCATACAGAAGGTTACGCACGAGAAGCATTGCCAGTTGGTTAGCGACACGACACAGCAGATGCTGCTGCTGCTCCAAAGGCAGTGCAACTTAAAAGTTGTTCGGTTTTATGTTGCTTTCTTTTGTTTATTTGTCTATGTGTTTGCGGGTGTGTGGCTGAGTTGTTGGTAAGCATGTTGCCTTAGCATGGATTTGGGCAGGAATTATGAAGTTATGATTGCAGAAATTTCAAAATGAAATTTTTGCTCACTGGACTAAGAGCGAAAAATGAAATTATTTTTTAATTGCTCCCATGATTATGTATACTTTCAAGAAAAGTAATTTTTTTTGAAATTTTACTTTTACGATGAAACTAAAAAGTATGTGTGAGGATATTGCTGAAAAGTAAATCACGGTACACAAAAAATAAATCATAAAAAAACCATTAAGTTCAAACTAACATAATCTTTTTTATATAAGTATCGGGACTAATTTCATAATTTACAAGACATTAAAAGGTTGAACAACAAAAATTTTTTTTTTATTTGCTTCACTGCGATACAATTGAGAAAGAAAACCAAATTTTTTTTTTTTCCTAATTCTTTATTTTTGTCCTTTACACCTGAAAAAAAAATCTCAAAAATTACGTCTATTTTTTACTTTTAATTTTGAGTAATTTTTTCAAATAGGATAACACAAGAAAATAAATTCAAAATTTGTAAGTTAACTACTTAAATGTTTTTGGCGCAAATTATAAAATTATTAATTAAAATAGCAGATTTCAAAAACATGCCGGAACCAGATATTTTGCAAATGTTATTTTTCTTAGCAAAAGTTTTAAAATTTTTAACGTTCCAAGTGTCGTAATTTAAAAGTATTTTGTGCAATTGTCGTAAAGCTCTTCCATTTTTAAAACATTAGATACTATTTTAACTAGAAACCATTAAAAATGTTAACAAGATCGGATGAAATTTGTTAATTGTTATAGCCACCACACAATGGTCCAAAAAGGAGCATTTTAGATTTAAAAATGGCTAAGGGCGCAAATCTTATTCGAAATTATCAATTTTTTTATTTTTCCCTTAACTTGAAATAGTAAATAAGGAACATTTATTTTTCAAAGTCCAGGCTCCGAGGAATTTCGAAAAGCTTTAATTTAAAGAAAATCTTTTTTCATTTCCGACAGAATTTACGCGCTTTTGCCATATTTGATTGAGCCAAAAAACTCTACTCTTTTTTTCCAAATAATAGCGATCACATGGCGATAAGCGGCAATTGATATTTTTTCAAAGTACAATTCATATATTTGTATATTTTTAACAGGCAAGGGTCTAAAGTAGATCGAAGACCTAATTTACACATGGTAACGCGCGGGAACAAATTATATTATAAGATTGCAGCCTCGCTAGTTTTTTCGCTACTTTCCTGCTGTGGGAGTAAACGAAGCTACGCACGAAAATATATGTCAAAAGAATTCCCAAATAAATCAAAATATTTTATTAATATAAAAGAAATAAACTTTTCTCAAAAATTCAGAAAATTAATTTCAGAGAAGAACCATAAAAATTCGTGTTAATTAAAAGATGTATTTTTCCTGTTTGTTTTTTTTTTCGTTTTCAAAATTGCACTTCTAATTTACAGCATGACTTGTGTTTTTTTCTGTTTTATTACTTCTTGAACTTTATCACTTTCTTTGCAATTTTTTTATTACATTTTTCACCTTTTTATCATTTAGCAAAACTTAAAGCGCTTCGTTGTTTTTGTTTCTGTCTTTGACTTGTTTTTTTTTAACTCTTTCTCTTTTCCTCTTCTAAATGAGCACACCTTGCACTTGAGTTCTAGAAAATATTTCATTTTGTTTTTACTTATCATTCTGTTCATCGCTTTATACACCCAAACCCACCCCACCACCTTAACAGTAGGTTTACTACAAGTAGTGCGTCATTGTGTTGATCTTTCTGTTGCTTTTTTCAAAAATGTTATTTAAGTTTTCTTTACCTTCTACCTTTTCTGCTGCATTACTGATATTTTTTTTTTCTGCAAAGGTGGTTAAATAAAATATAGTGCGTGTTATAACCTAAAGTTTTTTTTTACAAAATTTTATTCCGTACGTTGCACAGTGTTGAGTGTTTGAATGAAAACCTAGTAAATTTTTTGAATGAAATGTTGTGTAATTCTAAATTGAATAAAAAGTTTTTTCAAAAATCTCGATTTGATAAGAATTTTGGTTATTTATTAGCGTTTTTCTGTTGCAAAAACAATTGCTAAGTAACTTTTTAACCGCTTATAATATGCAGTGCAACCACTGTGCAGCATAAAGAACCTGACTGCAACCCGCACAGTCATTGCTACATTTTTTCTTATGTACTTACTAAATTTTATTTGTCTTTGTTATTGTTGGTCTTACTTTCTCTATTTTGAAGAAAAGAATGTTCACTATAGTAAAACATACATTGAAAAATAATTTCTCTTAACTACGATATATGCACATAAGTATGTATACTGAATACATCCGAATTTATATACAATTTTTTTTTCTCTTAACGCATTCAGACAGCAACAGCTGCTTAGTTGCCAAATTTGTTAAGCAGCAACTCTATACCTGACCAACAAAATTGAAAAACTTAAATTGCAACAGGAAAGAAAGTGTAGCAGTTGCAATTTTGTTGCTTTATTTGTGTGACAGTTTTACTTTGCTTGCTTGTTGGCCTGCTTATTAAGCCAAATCCTTTTTACAAAACTGCAAAAACTTTCATTCTTTTCACTCTTGAAACATAAGCTGACACTTGAGTTGGATTTAAAATGAAATAAAAACTCTTTCTTTTATTTCATATTTTTTTTTGTTTTAAGTTGTGTTTTTTTTCTAATTTTACTTATTTTTCTGAGTTGTTTTTCCTTTTTAATGTTTTCAAATATGGGTCAAAATTCATTAAGTAGGCTTATACAAAAATACATTTTTTAATTGGGTTAATATTTTCACTATTTTTTTTTTTAATAAATTTGTAATTGAAGTTTTTTTTCTTTGGTTTCTGCTCACAAAGTAAATAGAAATTATGGAAAACATTTTTTTATTTTCATTGTTGGCACAGTAATGAGTTTTTGTTGCATTTATTGTGGGTCCGTTTTCAGCTCTGATCTTTTGGGTGTAAATTCTTAATTATTGTAATACAAATAACTATCGTTGAATAATGTAATAATTGTTTAAAAAGTGCTTTTCAATACTAATTTTGAAGGTTTTCGATCGAATCGATCGAACGACCTGTGACAAAATCCCATGCGCGCCGTGACTTTGAACATAAAATACGCAAATGCGTGCTGCGTTTGCAAAACACAAGATATCCCCACTATTTTATTTTTGAAAACTTATTTGTATGGCGCGCGTGGGATTTTGTCGTAGGTTTCGATATATTAATTTTTTTTTTATTGAAATGAGTGACGTTACCCTTAATTTTTTTTACATATCTTAAGTATTCAAGGCTTATAACAAAAATTCAAATCTTAATTTTTCGTATTGAGAAGGCAAAATTATCATTGATTGCTTATTTAAAAGTTAAAAAAATGTTATAATATAGTTATTAAATTTTTATTGGAACAATTTTACTTTAGAGTAATGCTCCAAAAATTTTTTTTTTTTATAAATATGAAGTTTCACCCCCTAAAACCGAGTCTGACAAAAAAAAAGTCGATCTCTTATGGCTTCCGAGATAAAATTGGTCTAAGTTGAAAATTTCATGTACCACCCCTTATATAAATAAATTGTTGAAACATTTTTTTATTTATTTTTTATTTATTATATACAGGGCATTGTGTGCTCGAATTTGGTTACCTGAGCATTTTTTTATTCATAATAATCCATTTTTTGTCTGAGTGTACTTTAAAAATGTTTTTAATATAACTACTTATATCTCTTGTAACAGCTGCATTATATCTTAATTAAGAAAACTTAAGCTGTGAGGTATTCCAATATTTTAAATCTTTAGTTGCTTTTTTTTTTCTTTTCTTTTTAATAAAAGTCTTAGTTTCATTGCAATGAAAACATTAACTGTCAGAAGCCCAACTTTTTAATTTACTTTGCGTTCATTTTAATAAAATTTGCAAACTTAACTTCTTGACTGTTTCAATGTAGGCTCTGAACTCTAAACAAACTCAACGCAGCAGTTGAACAAAAAAACTTTGCACAGTTTCAGTGGCAACTGCGAAAATAATTTTATTTCTCATTAAAATTAAAATTAAAATATGAAAACAAAATTATGAAACGCTGCATAATAAAATATATGAAAAAACAGAACAAACAAACTGGATAGCAAAACTGCTTCAAAACAAAATAAGTCAAGGTCGAGTCGTAACAATAAAATGACTGTCAAAGGCTAAAAACAAACAGAAAAAAGTGCTACACTGTAAAAGAAAAAAAAAAAAAAACGAAAAAAATGAAATTATGTCATAGTGTTAAGGGAAAATGTCGAAAAAAAAATAAATAAAATCACACCAACAATAACTTTTTTTCAAAAAAAACAAAATTGAGTGCAGAAAAAAATGCAAGCACTGCATTGAATGTCGCATTTTATGTGCAAGCAAAACTGTCACAATGGTATCACTGGCTATGCTGTCACAAGTAGCGTTGATGATACCAGCAGCAAAAGCAGCAAATGGTGACTTTGAAACTACAACGAAAACAACGAAAAAATAATAAAATGAGATCACAACAAAAACAGTAACAACACCAACAACAAAAAGTGCTATTAGTAGTAGTATTACAACCACACAGAACAATACAAACGAAGAACAATGACAGTTTAAGACAAAGCGTTGTCAGCACTTTAAATAAAACTACATACATATATACGTACATTCATATTTGTACATCTATGTAGCTCCAATGATAGGGGTGTGAAATGCTACACCCAGTTGGAAATTCACTTGAGTTTGACAACCTAACTGGATATCATTTAAAGCGATGTGCTAGGAAATGCACTTTTTTATGTGGATGTCATTTAGATCTTCTAAGGTTGTGAGGTCAGAAGTAGATTTATGCAGAGCTTTTAATAAAAAAAATCTCCAAAAAACAATGCAAAAAGGAAAATACTCAAAGTAGTTTTTGGTAATAAGTCGCCTTTTGTTTTTTTTATATTTTTAGATTTTGGCTTTTGAGCGACTTTTTATGATCCAAATAAAAAATGGATTACATATATATTAAGCTAAAAAAGTTGGTAAAAAGGAACTTTAAATAATTTTTCGAAACTTTTTTACATCAATATTATTTGTATGAAATCTTCTTACACGGATTTTATTAGAGTCATTTTTTGATTCGCTTTGGCTATAATTTAAATAAGCTCATGTCCTTATTTTGATTTTAATATTTAAAGCCTCTCAAAAGGACTTAAACATAGTATAAAAAATTGGAGAACACTTTTATCGTATTCTATTGAAAAAATGCTAGAAACCTATTAGCTCTCCGAATTTTAATATATTCACTCATTTGTCTACAAAATTTATAAAATAGATGTCAAAGAAAAGTTTAAAATTTTTTAAATGTTTGTAACTGTGATTGTAATGCGACTTGGGCTCCAATATAATTTGTATCAAATTCTCTCAATATGAGCTACAATAAGAAAGTTTTAGACAAATCAATTTTTTTTAGAGGTAAAAGTGACGAAAGTGTTATATTTTATAATGAAATAATACGAAGTAAATGACAAATTAAGTAATATGTGCGGTATTCATTTGAAATTCTTTTGGGTTTTATTCAAATATCTAATTTCACCGTATGTACTCTTTTTTCTAGAAACTACTACCCCAAAGAAAATTTCTTATGAGCTTTGGCTCATTAAGAAGCGCTGTTTGCCATAGCGAAAAGAATTCTTGTTCGTTGTTTGATATAAAATATCTATAAGAATATGTGAGATAAAGTATATTAAGTGACAGTGTTCTTACTCTTGTCATTTTTCCAACGGGGCAGTGGTTTTACGTTCTTCCTGCATGTGTGTCAGTATGTTTGCGTTTATGCTAACGATACAACACTATGACAACATTTTAAATAAATGAAAAGCATTCCGAGTTTTATATATCAATAGAAAAAATATACAGCAGCACGAATTTAAATTATAGGTCAAATTAAAGTGACTCACGTCTCAAACATTTAATGCGGAGGGTGTTGATATCAAAATAAATTGTTTAAAAAAAAAGTCTAATGTTATTTTAAAAAACAAATGAATAAAAATATTTGGACCAAAGATTTTGACTGAAAAATTAAATTCCTATCGAAAGAAGAATAGCATCAGTTATTTTCAATAAAATCGTAGCCATTATTACAACTAACCACACGCACACGAACATAAAAGAATTCAAGTATTCGAGCATTAAATACCGTTTATTTTAACATTTTCATTGTTGTATTTGCTGCAGTCGTTTACATTGCTGTGATGTTATTGTTGTTGCTGTAGTACTTTAATAATACAGCAAAGACTTTGACAACACAATGCGAATGACAATTTTGACATTCTGACATTTCCGTGGCGTACAACAGCACACAGACCACCATGTTTAAACTGTAAAATTGTATATGTATATAGGAGTACACATATGAGTGTGGGTGAAAAAGCGAGATAGCAAATAAAACAATGCGCTTACACCATTGGCACGCAGCGCGCCGAACTAGCATTTAAGTTTTCAATTGTCGAAACGCTTAAATTGTCACACAATGCCATTCACATGATGATGACAATGACACTGAAGCAGTGATGGCACTTTAATTTTTTTGCGAGTTTAAACACAGAACTATGGTATAAGATACCTTTTGGAAGTCGAGCGTATTTTTTCTTGATTTTCTCTATATAAACAAATTTCAAAACAAAAAAAAAATATATACATATATCTCTGAAAATGTGCTGAAAGTTCTCTGAATGTACTATAAATCGGTCCGTAGTACTTTTGTACTTTTCTCCAAAGAGCGAATGTACTGAATAAAGTAGAATTGTTCTGAAAATACCATCACTGGCTCTGAACTTTGTAAGATTTTTACAAAGCGCAAAAACCTAATGGCTGTTCGTAGTGTGGGATTAGGTCGGTGGGGTTATTTTTTGTCCTTAGGCCTAGCAATGAATAGTTTTGTTCATTGTTTTGTTTTCGTAAGACAACTTTGCTTTGTTTCACGCTACTTCGTTTGTGGTTGCATTGTGGCTTCTTTACTTTGAAGTATCAAACTCAAAGTTTTAAGGAGAGAAAGTGAAAGTGAAATTTAAATTTTTTTTTTCAAGGTAACACATCATTAAAATTTTATGATACACTTAGTTTTTCTAAAGTAAATATTTAAGCTTTTTATTTTTTATATATTAAAGTTTTATAAACAATTGCTAAATTCGCACAATATTAATACAAAATTGGCCAACTTTTCGAAGATACTGTTTTTATATAGGGGTAACAACAGAAAAAAATATATATTTTTGCTTCAAGCTGCAATTGACTTTAAATAATACGTGTACCCAGTACCCAGTTATAAGTAGATACATGAAAATATATTTATTACAGAGCTTCTGAAAGTATCATTTTTTTAACCTATATTTTTTAGGAGCTACTAAAGTACTTGAAAAACTTTCTCAGTAGAACAAATAATCCAGAAAAACAAAAGTCGGATTCTCGAATTAATACGGATCAGTTCAAGTAATTTAATGCATTTCATTATTGTATTTTAAAAACAATCAAAAATCCATAAAAACCAATAATCTTTTAAAATTTCTTAAAATTACTGTCATATTCAGTAAAAAAAAATCACTGAAGCTTAGCAAAATATTTATGCGTTACTCAGAAATTGAGCCGAAATGACCATCCTTTCCCTAAGGCTTTGCTGCCTGAGTTTTGCAAAAGCTCGAAAATCATGTCATTTTGCTCCAAAAATTATCTACTCGTATGAGGTGTATTTTCAACTCAGCGATTTCCTAAGAAAAAGAAAAACACAACCGGCCATCCATTGAAACATTCCAAGAATAACAGTTTTTCGCGAAAATTTAAAGTAAGGTCGCTTCTCACAAAGACGGTCAAATGTATGGCTAAATCTCCCTCTCTTTCCCTCAATGAAGTATACATAAGTTCAATATATGTATACAGAGTGAAAAAATAATAATATTTCAGCTGATTATAATTGCAGTTAAAAATATATCAAAACGACAAGAAATTATTTGATAGTTCTTGATTTTGGTGGAAAAATTATGCAGTATGTCATTTAAAATCTTATAATACGCATAAAAAATAATTTTTTGAGTATATTTTTTTCACAATTAAAATACACTTGAGCATATGTACTATTCCTTCCAAGAAACTCAATAAGTTCAAATAAGACCAACTTTTTTTTAAGACTTGTAAATAAAACGCCATTCGTAAGTAGACAAATAAACCGTTAAAAAGGTCATGAAAACAAATTATCTCCAGACAATTATAATGCCATAATAATAGTGGGTGTAATCAAAGATGAAACATAGAAAGTTTTGAACCAAAGGCGTGTGAAAGAAATTATATTTTGTTTGAGTTAAGTATCTTACAAAACCTTCCAATTAAATACAATTGCTATGTTGTTAAAAGGAATGATAGTCTATGCGTGACTTGTTGTTGGGGCGTTGTTGGAGATTAAAAAATTTAAATCAATAAAATAAATTGCCTAAATGTACCGAAAAGTCAATACGATCAAACTTCTCTACGTAAACTTGAATAAGCGAGAAACTCTACAGGAGCGACAAATTTTCATATATCAATTTTTGCTATTTCTGTGAAATCTAACGCCGATTAAATCTAAATTTTCCTTGTGACTTAAATCAGTGATGACATTTTCGATAAATTTGTACTTTTTTCCTGCGCATTTTCAGTACATTTTCGGTTCATTACACTTGGACAATTTTTAATAATTGCCATTTTTTTAAGTTTATTTTTGAAAATTTTTTGTAAATAATTTTAGCAAATTTAGGTGAAATGTTATAAACGAAAAAAGTCGAATATTTTGGAGTCCATTAAATAAAAAGTACATTCGGCCCCTAAAAAATACGTTTCAAGTTTCGATTCGGAGCATTTGCACAAAACCCAAATGTTATTGTGAATTAAAAGTTGCTCAGACTTTTTGTGTTTGTGTTACTTAGCAATGGAAAATAAATCAAAATTAACAGAAAAAATTTATATAGATTTGAAAATGGCCTGAAAGTCCTGATCAACGTTCTCAAACATTGTATATTCTTATTGCGTCACATGCATCTTTCAAATTCAAAGTTTTGGTCTTCCTCCCTTCGGTTTTGATATCTGAAATAATACGGTAGATAGAATAGAGCAAACTATAAGCCCGACTTAAACTCAGCGCGCAACAATGTCACAGCTCATTCCATACTATTAATATCAAATTTATATCAATATACAGAAATTATTTTTTATATTTTGGTATGAAATTTAAGAAACAAATGTGGCGTAAGAGACATAAATATTATTTAGGAAAATTTATCAACGCAAAGTTCTTTTCCAGAAAAAGAGTTTATTTGATCTCTTTCAGTCAAAAGAGTTTGAAAGTCTTTAAACTGTGCAATTTAACCCCATTTTCAATATGCGGCTTTGAGTTTATACGAAACAAAATGAAATCTTAATACCATTTTGGCTGGCTACGTAATACATAGAATCACTAAAATCACAATATAAAGCCACATAATTACAAAGTCTTTACAAAATATTTTCTTAGAGTTTATAAAAGCCAAATTCCAACGCTATACATAACCACATGAATGTGCAACAAAAAACAAACAATCGTTTTGTTTTGTTGTTTCACACTTTTTATTTTTAAAAATAAAAAAAACAAAATATGTGCACAGCATTTTGTTGACAGAAACTTCTTAAATAAACAAACCAAAGTCAGCAAATAAAGTGAATTTAAAAAAAAAAACTGTTTTATACTAAATATTTTGAAAACAACGTAGTAACTTTTTCAGCAAAACCGCAACTTTTTAAATTTTATAAACCCCGAACTTTCCATGTATGCAACCACATAAGTGTATACATATGTATTTCAAACGCAAAGTCTCTTAAATGTAATAGCTCTGGTAGTAGTTTACAAATTTTTTTAAGAAACATTTACATTTTCGTTTTGATTTCTTTTTTAAGGAAGTCATGTGACTCTTTGTAAACTATGTACTTTTGTTTGCAATTGCATTGTTTGCATGCAGTCACATTTTTTAATATATTTAGCATTTAATATTTATACCATTTATCGATTGCTATGTTCATTTGAGCAATTATCTTAAAATTGCTAATAAACTACAACTTAATGCATATTGCAGTTATGGATGTGTGGCTAAGCTACAAACTTACTAAATAACTATTATTAATTGAGTTAGGCTGCTTCAATTCCCAAAAGTATGCTATAATATACAGAAAATACCAGCGCATGCAATACTGTCATATGATTAAACTAATACCAATATAGAAAACATGCGATGATTACAATTCAACTCACAATTGACAGACGCACACACGCTCGAACACACCTTTAATCCACTTGTGGGTATTTCACACAGCAATAACGCTAGCAAGGACTACTTTTTCCCCTAACTTATGTTGTGTTGTGACAACGCTGAATAAACAACAACAGCAATAGCAGAAGTAGCATAAACGACGCAATTGATTTTGAGTTTGGTTGATGTTCGTATTGGTGCTGTTGTTGATGATGATAGTGATGTACACGTGGATATATTGTAGTTTTTATGCTTTATTTTTACATATTTATTATATAGCTTTCATTTTGTTTATAATATTTCTTGTGCAATTTTGGTAATATTTAGAGTTTATTCGTATGTATCACATATTATATCAGCGTGTTAATAAATTTTAGCACACCCTACAAACACGGGCAACTGTATACAGTGAAATAATGAAACAATTCCTTATGAGTACTATGAATTCTTTTTATAGATCAATTTTTATTTTTCCTTTTTCTTCACTTTATTGCATTCTGCTTTATTTCAACTTTACTTTTTTTTATTTTTTCTGTATATTTATTAACACATAAAAAAGGAAATTTTTTTATAAGCCAAGTCACTCGCGTCTTCGCAATTTATCATAAATCTCAATATCCGGCAATTAATAAATGTCAATTTAACTAAAAAAAAAACAGCCGTGAAATGCTCAGCAGTAAGACCGCAAGCTGTCTGTCAAAATATCTTCAACGGGTTTTTTCTTAATTTCAGTTTGTTAGATCCACTTTTGCTCTAAGCTTTTTGCACTTCCACCTTTTTTTAATTTCTTATTTTTTTTTGGTTTTTGTTTCACATTTTTTTTCTAAATATATACTTAAGTTGCGGCGCTTTCACTAACAAGACCGTTACGTGCAACCATCCTTTCGTAAGGGTTTTCCGTCTAAAACTGTTTCACAAAAGTCAATGCTACTTTGTCTGCTACTGCTACATGTAACTGTAGCGGCGAAAATAACCCTAGATGTATGCTATGAATTATTATCAATACTGTGAACTTGCAGAAAAGCAGCGAATTGAATGCGCCGTGAGCGCGCAGACACTTTTGCAGGAAATGTGCGCAAGAGAGAAGAGAGACTGAGTACAGTAGTGTAGAATGAGTAACAGCGTTAAAGTTATACTGTAATTATACAGCATGTGCTAAGGTGCAAGCAGTGGATTTTAAATAGTTAAAAGTAAGTTTTTGTTTTCGTAAATCACCATTTGTTATATCTTATCTGTTTTTAATTATAAATGCTTGAAATAAATGAAGACATAACTAAGTGGGAAATGATACCCTGTTAATCTCTCCTCAATGTATCACAAGTGTGTATGTAATGACTTTATGCATATCAAGAAACGTTCAGACAATACAATTTTATCATAAGAAATCAAAAAAAAAAGTTCACAACGTTGTTCTGTTTTTTAAAAAATTTATGACGGATGAAAGCTTTGGAGCTCGTTTTGGTAATTTTATTTTTTTTATAAGGCATATCACCTTCATTCACTCATGTCTTCACATATGGGAGATAAGTAGGCATTTAATAATTCTGATATCGATTTTGAAAATACGAAGGTTTTGAATTTGAATTTGAATGATTTGTTAAATTTGCTTAGTAAATTTTTACAATATAAGTACAAAAGATTTATATTGTCTTCGTATATAAAGATGCGTTGCAAGTATTGAAAGATTTCATATATTTGAAAAACAACTCATCGATAACAGCTATCCATTAGTAGAATTTACGACAAAAGGGAGTGAGATAATTAAATGAAATTTCAAAACTCTCAAATCTTTTTCAACTATTAGCTTATTAGATTAGAAATGTGACGAACTCCACTAGTCAAAATTTCTAGGCAACAACAAAAATATTTGAGTGAACTCAACGGCATTTGAAAGAAAAAGACTTGTACTTTAAAATCCATTACATAGTTTTTAGAATATCTCAAAAACCTGACGTGCTAAAACAATTCTGTCCCCGGATTCAAAAATACATGGCATTTAAAGTACAGAACGAAAAATATTTTTGTAGGCCTGTTTTATCATATTAACTCTAATTCCTTCACTTGATTTCTCTCAATTTATATTTCATTTGTCTATGACTCCCAATAGCTTCTGTACGCAACTTCCCGAGTACAAGGCAAAATACAATATATGGGTCATAGGAACAATTTTACCTGCTTTAGTTTTTGTTGCTTTTGATTTTTTGTAATTTAGTTTCCTTTTAGAAGACATTTATTTATTTTTAACGACGAGCACAACATGAGTTTCACGATGCTCTCTAGCAATTTCGTTGCGCAGTTTCGTTTAAATATTTTGGCGCTCAAAACTTTTCTTGTCTTAGTCCGAGGGCTGAGTGAGTACGAGCGTGAATACTCAACATTGATGATGTGCAGCGAAAGAACGTTGCGTTATTTTTCTTTTCTTCTGATGAATGAATTAAATTCGTCCTTGCCAAGCGTAGCAATTTTTCTCTGCTGTTTATGTTAAATGTTCACTACTGCTGATTTGAACCTTACCCAATATTCACATCCTTGAATGCGTGGCGTTGTTGCCGTCTATTTGGCAAGTGGAAGCATGTGAGTGCGCGTCTATTTATTCTTTTAGATTTTCTGCTACCAAATTGTATGTAGGCGTGTTATTGCAGTGTGTGTGTCTATTAATATAAAGGGTAAAATTTCATATTACAATATAAAAGTTGAAGGACGGTACAAGCATGAAGTGACAGCATAATGAAAATAGAATGCTCCATAGTACAAAACTTCACAAGCTCAGTCAGGAATTTAATATGTTGAAAGAAAATGATGCACTTTTCTCACCTAACTTACGTTTTGGCAATTTATGCATCAAGATACCAATCTGCCTTGATTTGGTCAATTTTAAAAATATTTAAGTCTCTTTGACGCTTACAGATAGATTCTGGTCAATTTTCGGACAAAAATCGGTCACGCGGTCTATTTAAATTGAAAGTTAATGATATTTGGCGAATTTAAAGATTTTGAGTTGCCCATTTCTGGAGCATTTTGCATTATTTGCGAAACTGGATATTTTGAATATGAAATGGTGACCCTAAAAATATCAAATAATGTTAAAAAACTTGAGTTTGCAAATGTCTTTATAACTTCAAATTAAACGGCATTGATAAAATTGTTTTTTTTTCTTGTTCTTTGACTAATAATCGGGTCTTCAAAACATTGATAAAATATGTATTTAGCTTGAACCAAAAATATTTTGTATCTATTTTGTTTTCTTAAGCAAATTAATGCTTATGTGTATCGTAATTTTTACAAATGTTAAAGCCACTTAACAATTATCTCCATTGTTCCTTTAACTTTGGTAATTAAAAGTTGATCATACGTCACGTAAAACCAATATAAGAAGTCAAATAGTTTTTAAATGGCTATTACTTTGGTGTAGATTAAAATAAATTGAAAATTTAAGCACCGCTGTAAGGACAACACTTTAAGTTTTTAAGAAAAGAAAACCAAATCTAAACTAAAAGAAATTAAAATGTAAAATTATATAACTTCTTTAATACCAGTTACTTACTATATCAGAACACACTGGATCCGCCACTTGGAAAACGTTCAACTTATAAAAACAAAATAATTCAGTTTTTTTTTTAATTTTGGCTCATATACTTCATAATGTTAACTCTTATCCATATTCACTTTCATTTTCTCTGTTAACATTACTTGGCATATCCTTATCGCAAATACTCTCTTCTCTTATTACTCTGTAACACACTGTTACTCAATTCGCCGTGTCGATTTCGTTTAGTTTTCTTAAAATTCTCTTTCATAAGTCAAAAATGCAGAATTTTCTTGTAGAACCTCGATATATATTTAAGTACAATTTTGCTACTAAACATTTAAATTTTTTGTACTACTCTTCAGCATTTTTTTAATTTCGTTTGAAGTTCAACATTTTTTACTATACTTTCCAAAAATCAAAAAAAAATAGTATCAAATTCAATAACATATGCTGACATATTCGATACAGTTTCTTAATTTGCCCTGTAAATGCATATGAATAGTTCTGCTGAAATCAAAAATAAATTAAAGTCAATAACATAACTGGATATATCTTTCCACGGCTATATGAAACCAAACATTAAAGATTATCTGTATTGATATAATTTATTATCAAAAATTGATTTTTTTTATGATACGATCAGTATATGTTAGCTAATCAAATCAAATTTTATACTGAATTGGCTGAAAAGTAATGCAGTAGTCTCATTTAGTTCTTAATATGGGTAAAAATTTTCCAAGAGTTTTAGCTTAAAATCCTTCAAACCTGTTAAAGAGACAGACCTAGTATGTCGAACGCTATTCTCCAATTAATCAGAACTTTAATCAGATTTAACTATAAGCTCTTAAGGGATATTTTACTACAAGCTCTGCATAAAAATATTGATTTTTGTTAATAGAATTAAATAGTAAATTTTTGAATTTTTTACCATAATAAATTGTCTTGTGTCAAAACATTTCATAAATTTATCCTTCTACACTACATGAAAAGTTATAACTTTATTAAAATAGAAACGATACGAATTTAATTAAATTTTCTTATGTTTTTAAATTACAGCACAAAATATAAAACCAATAATAAAAATTAATACAATAAAAACTAAACTAATAAAATGCTATACCAGCAACTACAATAACGCGTACCGACAGCTAAAAATTATGGTAAACTTTATTACAAAGCGTATTGCAAACGGAGTAAAGTTTTTTCAACGATAACCAAACGGTCGCATTATCACTGAACGATATATCTACCAAAAGCTATAAATATTTTTTGGAAAAGATAATCACTATATTGTTATTGTGAAGAATTAAATTCACTCATAAGTTCTGAATTGATTATGTTTTGAATGTCTTGACATCTAATTTCAGTCCACATGGCAAGTTTTACAAATATACTGTTGTCTTTAAGTGCGTAAATTTTTCTCTGTGTACATATCGCAAGGAGAAACAAAGCATCCGTACAATAAAAACAGAAGTAAAAATTTTTGTACATCTTTTTTTTTTCGTTTGTTTGGCTAAATGTTCATAAGATTTTATTGCTTGTGGTTGAGGATAAAAAAAAAATATATTTAGAAAAAAAAACCAAAATATTTATACGACGAATATTCATTTCAGCTGCTGCGACAAGCTTAATATGTAAAAAAATGGGAAAAAACTTTTCGGTTACACCAGCACATTCAAACAGCAAACAGACAATATTACAACAGTGAGCGAAAGTGTGCTGCGTTTGGTTTTTGCTTCTTTACTTCTACTGCTGTTGTGGTTGCTGCTGTTATTATGACAGTAGCGGTAGCAGTTAAGGCTGACTAACTAACTAACTCATGCATATTTCTGTAACTTTGCTTATGTAGTTTATGAACAAACACTCACGCATTGAAAGACAACGAGTAGATCTGTTTGTTTTTATTTTGTTTGGTTTTAAGTGGAATTTTATGACATCTACATGGTAAGTTTTTTTATTATTTGTTTTATTACAGACCTCATTTTTTTGCTATTATTTGCTATTATAATTTTTTGTTTCTTCTCAGAACAAACTTTTATTTGCTGTGACAACATAAAAGTATGCAATAAAAATGTATGATGCTGAGAAATATGGTTTCTTATTTCGGATACACTTGGAGAAAAATTTCTTATAAACGATCAATAATGATCGCACTGATTTCATAGGAAAGGCAATAATACTAAAATCCCATTGAGACAATAGTTTTCATGCAAAACTATAAAGTGAATTATATAACTGATTTCTTTATGGTAATGTACTATTAATTTCATAATCACCGGACTATTATTTTTGTTTTCATCTATTTCCCGACTTCATTATGTTCAAACTATTATATTGGAATTAACTGGATAAATCACTTTGACTTAAAACAATAGTGAAATGCTATACCAAATAAAAAATTCAATACCAAATCTAGTTGATTTCATGATACTTTTCTCTGAGTGTATGCGTAGAGAGGTGAAAGCTTTGAAAATAAAAAAGTTTCAATGTATCAGTAAACAATAATAAATTTCTTGAAAACTAAAAATAGAATGAAGTCATGAAGTTTGAATTTAAATGTTTTCTTAAATTTACGCATATTCGGCATTGGTGCTTACTCATAAGCGTTTGTGGTTGAACGAAACACAAACTCATTGATTTTTTCCCTTAGTATACTATATGTAGTTAAACTGAGTTTACTTTCGCATTTTTATTCATCCCCACCTTTAAACCCATGCCGATTTTGTTTTCTTTGATATAGACATTTAAAAAAACTCAAAAATTTTTCAAAAAACTTATGCTTTCAAATAAAGATTATCAAAATTACAAAGTTCAAATGCCTGACTTAATATGATGGTACAAAGAGAACCGCCACGAAACTTTTCTTTGTATAACTTATGAACCATCATTTAAAATATTACACTACGATTAAACGCATTGAAAATGTTATAATATATGAATACAGCGTTGAAAAGAAACGAAGAACTTAATATTTAATTTAAATTCTTATTTTTTTATCGACTGATATTATAACAGAAAATTAATTGAATTTACTGGCATTTGCAAACAGCGATAATCGTCGGACAGTTGTTTTTCTTAAAACAACAGCAGATGGACTACTTTGATCTGATAATTGGTGACGTATGCTTTAGCTATTATCACATGTTCTATAGATCTAGGAAGCTGAAATTTTGTGAGAATTTTCTTTAAACCCGATTCTATGATATAGGATTTTTTCTACGTTTTAATGAGTCGGTTTTTTCGTAAAATTTCAACGAAATCGGACAGAAACGCTGTCCGTGTCGCTTACTCGTACAAGTTTAGTCTAGGAAGCTCAAATTTTCGGACAATTATTTTTAAACCTCAATTCAGACATTTTACTTAAAGTTTAATTAAAAATCGCCATAGCGAGTGTTGCCTTGATTTAAAAAAAAATTATTTTACTTGAAAACTAAACTGTTTTTCTTCTTTTATTTTCAAAACCACTTTGAATATTGATATATAGCACAATTTTATATTTTAAAGAAGTGTTACTATCAACTGCATGTAGTTTGCAAATTTTTTCAAAATTAGTGTTTCAGCCGTCCTTTTTATTGAAGCTCAACATTATAACTACAATTGCTTTTTATGTTAATTGTAATTGAAAGTCTCATTTCAAATAGTCTGCAATATAGTTCAAGTTGCTTTCAAGATGTTTAAGATAATCGAAGTTTGTAAGTTTTTCTATTAATAATACTAAACTCCCATATAAAAAAATTTATGTGGCACAAAAATTTTAAAATATTTGTGCTCAATTTCAATGCCTCTCTGTGTAAATTATAAAAAAGTCAATACGACATCTTGTTTTCGTTGTTCCTGTCAAAAGGCATTAAATATTTTAAGAAAGTCTCCTTAATATATTCATTCATTCTAATGTAGGTGCGTATCAGGAAAATGTCTGAGTTTGTTTATGTGTGCATTATTTTCAAATAATCACATAATTACGCAATTTGTTAATTTGAAAGCTTTTTTCAAGGTTCTAAACTTCCAGAGCCGTAAAGAAAAGCACAAGCGATATTATTGAATGGCGCACACACACAGTCATAAATATACAAGCACATAAGCTTATGCACTACACTTCGATGCGATATAATAAAGCAGCGAGGCAGACGGCAATATACGTATATCTTAATCTGCCTGTTTACACATTGGATTTTCAAAAATTTGCACGTGTGTTTGTATCTGTATGCCCAACGAGAAATGAGGGCACTTCAAAAATGCTTGTGATACATGCATCACAGCCAAGGCGTGTTTTTCCAAATTTCAAAAAAAAAATTTAATGGAAAAAAAAACTTTGAACTTTGCTGGTAGATTAATAAATTAATACTTCCTTGCCTTTAGTAAAATTACTTGATGCAGCATACAGACTTCCGATTAAGTGAGATTGTTTGTGTGCCACATAGTGAGCGTTTGAGGCAATTACAGCCAATAAGAACTGAGAAAAATTATTCTAATAGGAAAATAACATACTACTCAAGGAAACCATAGCGATTTATCGTTACTACGATTTTCTGCTAAAAATTTATTCATTTTAAATCCTTAGCAAAATATAAAAAATAACAAGTTCGATGAAAGCTTAACTTGTTTTTAAACATCTGTATATTTCACTCATATTTTTTCACTTTTGTTTTTTTTTAATATTTTTATTTTCATTTAATCTGCTTTAGCACAAACGATGCTCTTAAAGTCGACTATTCTTCATTAAGTTCTTCTTCTTTTTTTCGGTGTTCTTTCCGTTCTATCTGTGGTTGTGTATAAACTTTGAAAAAATAACAAACCGTGCATTCACACCCGCACAGCTCCACTAGCACCCACCACTTCACTGCACAGTGGTCCAAAAGACATGTAAACATTATTTCAAAAATCTTCGTTTTTATGGCCTCAAGATAATAATTTAATAAATTTACTAACAAAATTCTTTCATTAGAATTTCAAATCAAAGTACGTTTTTCCAACACATAAAACTTCAAAAAATAAGCCTTGCAGATCAAATGAAATCCTCAAATTATAACCTCATAATCATTCTTATTCTTAAAGTCAGTTATACAACTCGGGTGACAACTAACCAATTATGTAATTTTTTCAAATTCTTTGTAAAAAAATTGTTCAATTTATATTTTATAACTGGATTTCTACAATACAATTCTTTGAGATTAAAAAATAAATCAGATGTAACTTTTCATATTGTTTAAATCATCTACTAAAAGACAAATTTGAATTAAATTTTTGAAAAATCTGCTTTGGTCAAAAAGGAAAGTTTCTGCTTAGCTATTAGTATGGAATGTAGAATTGAGTATGTTTTGTGAACAAAACTTCATATATGTATACAATATGTATATTGTAAAATTAACATGCTGTATCCGAAATTGTTACATAAACTAAAATATATTTATTAATTCATAACAATTTATTATGCGCTTTTTAACGATATGAAAGAAAGAATTATTTAGGCGTCATTATGCTCTTCCGCTTCCGAACGAAATAAAAATTTTAATTATGCTGTCTTTAGTGTTTTTTTTTCAAAATCTTAGGAGAATTTTTCCTGTGAATTTAATTTTTTCTTTCATCCTTTTGATAAAATTCTTCGATTCTTGGAGATTTTGTCTACAACGAGTTTGTGTTTATCAAAATGTAGCCATGATTGACAATTTGATTGGGACAACCAAAAATTTACTAAACCAAATACACTTCATACAATTTGAAGCTTAGAAAATATACGCTGAATATCGATTCATAAGTAGCTGATAAAACAACAATAAATTGATTGTTGTGCCACTGTAGGTTTCTAAGGAGCACTTTTGTAAGCGTACACTTAATAAATTAGGCAACGTAACAGATTTTCTGTTTTTTTGATTCCATTGTATGTGTGTACGTATACACAGGAGTCATTCAGCTTCCAGATACAATGCCAAAGTATACGAGCATAAAAATATTATGACTTTTTTTTAATAACATGACAACAACATCACAACAACTACTACAGCCTATTTTTTTAAAACATTTAGTAATATTTAAATATCAAGGGTAAAAAATTCAATATGAGAGAAAAAAAACAGTCAGTATGGGTAAATCACATTACACCCTATAAGGTAATTGTGTTTGCGGGGACAGACAATTTATTGTTATCTTCACCATTAGTTGCAAGATTTACTTGTAAATTTTTTTTTTTCAAATTCAATTCTTAATGAAAAACCCATTAAAATAAAATTTTATAAATGCACAAATAAAATCAAAAGGAGTTGGGCATGACAATTAGTAAAACTTCAAAATCAATCAAAATTAGTAAAACTTAATAGGAATGATAATTTTTAATAGATATTGAATATGAGTTTCTTGCATTGATATTATTTTGAGAATGTATTTCTTAAAAAAAATACTAAGTTCATTTTATTATTCTTTTATATTTCAAGAGTTTTTGACGATATCAACTTCATTGAAAGTTTATATTTATATTTTCGGTGTTAGAGCTCTTCTCAACAACTGCTTAATATGGCTTTCGGTAAGTTTGATGTAGTACATTGTACATATTAATTGCTTTTCTGCGATCAGCTTTTTTCTAGTAATTTGATTTTTGTTATGAGCATGCTAATAATATTAGTATTGCTAGAATAATTCATGCACTTTCTAGTAAGCACTGTTTTTGCAGGAGCAACTAAGCAAATTTTATTATGTTTTAATATTGTAGAAACATTTCCGAAATTTGCACAGCTAATATATCGCAGTGGGAATATATGATCGAAGTTTAAGCTTTTTGTAAGCGATTCAGATATCGGATGGGGCAAGAGAGTAAGAGAAACGAATGTGATGATCAATAAATCGGATTCTTTGAATTTTTTTAATTTTTTGAGACTTAAGCACATCCAAAATCTCTTTCGAGATTTCTAAGTTCTATAGAGTAAATTACTATCGTTCTTTTTATTGAGAGAAAAATGTTTTATGACCTCCATATGGATTTTCGGTGAGAGGCCTGTTGATTAAATAAAGTAATTGAAATTAAATTATTTATTTATTTTTTTGTAAACATCAACCTTTTTATCAAGAAAGAAACGTTTGATAAAAAATTTTCAAAAAATTGTATTTTGTCGTACTTAAAAAAATGCAATTTGTAAACTTTTCAAATCAAACTGTTGTTCCAAAATGAAAATTATTCAAAAAATTATCAAATTAATTTTTCTGTAGCCAAGTAGACCGTACTTTGAAACAAATGGCCGAAATCTGAAATCAAAAATTACAAACGCAACCCTGAATAATCTGGTATGATGGAATTTATATAAATAATTTAGTTACTTTACCCTGTCATAAGTGGTAGAATCCTAACTTAGTGTACGTGCACCAATCATTTAATTTACGAGAAGATATTAAAGTTCAAATGAACTATTGTAGGGTATACTATATATAAATGGCCTGCCAGTGTTGCTTGTTTATGTCGTCGGTAAAGTCTCTGCTGTTGCTTCATTTAACAACCTCATTTCCTGTTCTTCCCTTTCGCCATATTTTGATGCCGTAGATTGCTTTTTTCTTTCTAAACTGTATTTTCTTATTTTTCCTTCATTTGATTATTTTCAGCATTTTTAACTAAACACGTTTTTGTATTTAGAAGATTGTAAGCCTTTGCAAAAAGAAAAAGCTAAAGAAAAAATATGCCCATCAAAATGTATCCTAAAGATCGCGCTTAAGATATAATTTTCTTCTAAGAATTTTCTTAATTCTTTTGATAAATTTTATTATTTATTTATGTTTGAGTTTATACATGTAATTGCGCACTAAAATACTTAGACGCGCATTTGCTTAAAAATATGCAAACAATAATACCCTACCCTCAAAGGGATAATAGGAAAAAATTGACAAAGAATTTAAAGAAATCGTTCAAATTTGCGAAGAACTGATTTTGCAAAAATCTAACAAAGAGCGAATAAAATGTACGCAAAATATTTTGAAAATTGAGCATCAGATTAAACAAAATTTATCAAACAAAAACTTATAGCAAAATTAGTGAAAAGTTGTTTCAGAAAATATATGAAACGACTGTTTACCGGGCCTTTATGGGGTGCCATATTTAAATTATGATTCCTGTCTCAATTACTTTGATTCGTATATCTTTTATTCTATTCTATTTCACTTCTAGGCCTCTTTTCTCTCTCAAAAACTTTAAAAAAGAAAAATTTCAAATATTTATATACATACATATAATGGAACAGTAATTTCCGTAACACGTGCCAAAATAAAGGTGGATATAATATGGGAATAATTCAATGGAAATAAACAAGAAATATGCACTTTTTATAATCAGATAAATCGTTTTTGAAAATTTGCCGAATCTGAAGCAAAGAACAGGAATACAAATTGGTCAAAATTTAGTCGAAAATTAAATACGAAAAGAAAAAAAAATCCAAAAATTCTAAAAATTACAAATTGAAGAAATTAGTAAGCGTGATCATAAATGCCATATCATCATGCAATTTTATATCGCTTGCTTTAAACCAAATCAATGCAATGGGAACTAACATCCGATCAACGCAACTAAGAAGACGTTTGTGAGCTTAAAAAATGTTCTACTTGAATAAGTAATCCTTAATACACATATTTGTCTACAGCAAACAAAAGTTGCTTAAAAATTGCAAGATAAAAAATTTATCAGCTAACAAAATAGGAAAAAACGCTATGGTAACGCCATCTGTTGCCAACAGCTGATCTGTCGTATCAGCAGCAACAACAATATCAAACATAAATCTATAGCAGATAGGGCTTTTTGGCTCCAAGATGGGAGTATTTTCTTTTTTCCCCCGTTTTATGTCAATGTTTTACTTGAAAGTAGCAAGCTGCTACTTTGTGTGGTGTCGTCAAAAAGCCGCTTTGCTACCTTTGGCACATTAGCGTTTGATATGTGCGCTTGCCTGCTGCTGACAGCATTGTCTGTTTTACTTAAGTTTCCCCGACCTGCTATCCTTGTCTTGTTAACTACTCAAGTAAACGTTGAATTCTTTTATACAATTTTTTTTTTTTTTTCATAGCACACCTTTGCAAAATTTCACTGTAACCCACACAGTTAAGGAAGAGTTCTTCTCCTTGTTTTTTCTTTAAGACGCGCGTTAAGTTATCAAGATAATTTCCTTGATATCTTTTAACGGCATCATGCTAAAGCACTAAAAGGAGACATAAGGCAACTTATGCTAAGTGCAATGAGAGCTTTGTGTAGTTTCTTTTATTTTCTTTTCGTCCTTTTTCCTTTATTAAATTTGTGCCTTATAAAAGTGATTTGCGTATTAGAGTTGATGGCGTTTGGAAGTGTGGTGCTTTTCGCTTAAGCTACGCAGCTCATCAGGAAGCTTGAGCGGCTCTTTAAAAATTTAATCTTGAAGACAGCGATATGTATATATGAGAAATTTTATACTTAAGCTTAAAAATAAATTGAACTTCATTTAAAACTTTAAAATTAATACTTATTAAAAAGCTGAATAAAACTATGATCAATTTTACGTAGCAGGAAACAAACTATCAAATAAAGATGTATTTCCAGTTGGAATAATGGAGTTTCCTATAAATTTCATAATCGAATATAAAAACATAAATCTAGCGATTTCTCACAAACATTTTACGCGCAAAAATTTTTGATTGTCAAAACTTTGGTAATTGAAACGCATGTGAAATTTTGGGTTTCTTTTACATCTTGCTAGAAATGCAAAATTTTATAATTTTTAAAATGCACTTTTCACATATGCTTAGTTCAAACAAACAACAAACAATATCAATTTCAAACTTTGATGAAAGTACGCAGCAAATGAGGGGAGGGGCAATAGTTCTGCATCCGTTCTATTTCATCCAGCTACGTTGATTTTTTTTATTTTTTTTTTTTTTCACTTTCTTAAGCTTATTGTAAATTGGATATTTACTGCCACATTTACAGAAGAGAAAGTTAGAAGGCTGATTTTACCACAAACTTTTCGAAAATTCAAATACCTCATAAGAAAATAAAATTCTAAAAATATTTTTTAAAATAAACGTGTGTGAAGGGATATTTCAGTTTTTATTCTGCCTTGTAGAAAACAATTTCTTTGCTCAAGTCATATATTGCAGAAAGTGATTCAAGATAAGGTACAACAATTTTCTTCCGAAGAAATAGTCAAGAAATTCAAAAGTCCAGCGGTTATCTGAGAAAATTTTGATGACGGCTTCATATAGCTTAAAGCTTTAATTATTCAAGAAATGGTCATATTAGTATTAAATTTTGGCACAAAATTCCACCAAAAATAGCGTCAGAAACTTTATATGATTGAAAAACACCAACATCAAGAACCACTGCAGTTCATCTTTCGACCATAAGAGTATAATCTGTGACTAAAAATGAGCAATTCTTTCTCTTTCATGATGCAATTTGCCATAATGGATGATGAATTAATTCTAAAAATGCATTGCAACAAATCAAAATTCATTTAATGGTGTAGATTGCTAAAAAGTCACTTTGGCATTAAAACAAATTTATACCTGTAAATTGCACGACCCAGTTCTAAGCTTTGTATGGTAAACTTGTAGGTAGTATTCTGGTGTACTAAAATTTGTATAAGAAAACTACATTCTATTAGGTGTTTTTATTTGGAAAAAGTAAAAGCTAAAAACTTAATTTTTTTTTACTTTATCAAGCGATAATTCTGAACTGAAAATACGGCCAACATTACCCTGCAATTCATAGTGTGTGCTAGGTAGATACCCCCTCTCATATAATTTTTTGCTTTCATTACTCTATATCTCTGAACCTAGATTATCCGAAGCATTAAACTGTAAGAGTCTCAACGATGTTTAGGATGCAAAATCAAAAATATATATGTCACTAAAATAAATTGTATTGTCATATTACAAAATTTGCTTTTTTTCACTAGGACCATAAGAAATGTCCCCCACACCAAATTATTGGTGTCACAAAATAAGTGAAAGTAGCTATTTTTATCCTTTTTTTCGCATTCTTATTCACTCTTAGGCTCTGCCATATGACTTAAAGTCACGTTCGATGTTCATATTTGATAAAAATTTGTTATACCTGGCATTAGTTTTGCAAGTTTTTCAATAGATCATCAATTTTTCACTTCAATGAAAAAAAGTTATCCTTCCATCCTGCTTCCAAAGAGCGTATACTTTATGATTTGAAGGTAGGAAATACTTTCATGTACGCAGCATTTGTATAATAAATTGAATTGCATTTCCACTGAAGGTATGCTGCTCGCTTTGGAAAGTGTTTTTTTAGTGAATTTTTTATGATTTATTGCAAAAGTTTACATTTCATACTTTTGTTGCTGTTGTTGTTGTTGTTGCTTTTGTTGATGACGTTGGCGTTACATTTTCGTTAGCATAATTGGAGTGAAATTTATTCCATTTTGAAGTGAATCTGAAAAGTAAGTTTAGATAGAAGTGCCGCTCACGCTGTATGCAATGATGAGGCTGCAGGATAAGTTGAAGAAGAATTGATTTGAACTGATTTGAAATTGAAATTGAAGTTGGGCGAGGCGAGCACGGAAATGCCAAGATTTGAATAGAGCCAGAGTCAGGGACTCACAACGCATTGCTTTTGTTGTGCATTCGAAAGTGTTCCATGAATATTTAACTTGAACAATGAATGCGATAATTGTTTACTTGAAATATTTGACACACAGTGTCAAAGCGATCTATATCTCAAAAACCTTCACAGAACAGAACGTTATGAGTGCTTTATAGTTGTGAAGCTATTATAAGTAATAACTATTTTTGATACAACCGAGAGATGAGACTTTTCAAGTGCTATGCCAGTAAATTTCATATTTGTCAAAATATATAAGAATAATTACATTACGGAGTCTCTGTTTGATTTCTACTTCAAATATTGAAATAGAAAAATCGCCACGATTTTTCTCTGCAGCTACTTGGCGATGCTTGAAGCAACAAACTGATTTAATTTGTTTGCTCCATTGAAATGTAGTTAAATAGTTTTCAATTATATTACTAAATTGAATGCGCTTACAAGAAAAATAGTGGAAATGTAATCGAAGTGCAGTGATTGTTGATTTGTAATTGATTAAATTAATTTGAATGCCAAAGGAGAAGAATGACAACCAAGATGGTTTTGGTTTTTGTGCTTTTTCTGCTCTCGAGCAGAGTAAAATTCCTTTACATTCGGACATTAACTGTTAAGCAAATAAAATAAAAAAAATTAGTAAACTAAAGGAAACTAGAAAAACAGTTAAATTAAAAGCCATTACTTTAAATTTAAGTCCCTTTCTAAATCAGGATAGAGTTTCCCAACAGAATGCATACATATATGGTGAGATGGCATTTCTGGCATGGCATTTTTTTTATATCAAACTGCTATTCAAAAATATCGAATTTGCATCAAAATTGACTCAAATTACGCTGCTCAGCAGTAATTTTGCTCTAAGGCCATTTTTAAACAAAATTCAAATTCTTTTTTAAATCTTTTCTTTAAGGAACTAAAAATAAAAAGAAATCTTCTGAGAAGTGGCCGCAATTTTCAATCACTAAGATTGCCAAAAATATGCAAGTATAAATTTTTTAAAAGGTAATTTTGAACTGATCAATTATTTCTTTTATTGTCTTAAATAACCCATCGCTTTGTACTTATATAACCAGCGTTTCAAATTGCCAAAAAAACTGTTGCTGACATAGTCAGATATTGCTGTCTGCTTTGAGATTGTATTTTGCATTTGTTTATTTTTGGTCTCTCTAATTTGACAGCTGCTTGATGATGAATTTTTATTTCACAAAAGTACGATATATTGAACACACGTTTTAGTAACATTTTGATCACAAAAGCGTCAAATATAGCTACTATTTTTTCGTAGAAAACCAAGTCCAATACGTTTTTGTTTGACTTATGATTTTTATGGACACTTAGCAATTTTGTAATAATTTTTGCTTCAAAAAAACATTGAACATAACTTATTGTCAATAATAACCGAAAAAGGAAGTGATATGACTTCAACCTTAATTTTCATTATCAAATGGCAGTCAAACAGATCTTTGCAACCGTACTCTATAGAACAAAAAGTCAGCTTTTACATGTTGTTTCAATCGTCATTCCATGAACTACTTATTTACTACGATTTTAACAAAAAAAAAAACACAACACTATCCTGTGTGTCCTTGTGTGCCTGACGTTTCCTAAACTTATTGCGGTCAGTGATGGCAACTATCCCGTCATTTTTCTCTAAGAAAATGGACCTGCAGAAGATTCGGGCATATTACTTATTTTATTTGAAAAACGTTCAGTTTTGAGTGGAGATAATATTCACACAAAATTTATTCCGCCATTCAGCAATTTTTATGTGAATTTTTTTTTTAAACTACACAAAATAATGTGCAACCCGTGTATACGAAATACTCTTATAAAAACTAATATTTTCTCTACAGTTCCCCTTTTTTTACCACGAACATTAAACCTTTCAAATACTCTTCCTTACATAGAGCACACCTCTTCGACCATTGAAGTTGAAAATTATTTCATGGAAAACACCTGTGAATTCAATTAATATCATGTGCTTCATTGCGAGTTAAAGTCATATTGAGGACAAGAAAAAATCAACCAATGTTTTTGTTTTGAAGCAGATCTGAAAGTTTTTGAATAAACATTTCTTAAAAATAATATAAATTTTTCTTAAAGAAAATAGCTCTCCCCGCAGCACCTCCGCTAAAGGTTTCCAAATGTTTACGTTGTATTCTTTACTCTACACAGAGTGTCTTCTTTCATTCAGCAGCTCCCAAGAAAGAACAAACAAAGCTTAATCAAATATTTTCTATGAAAAAACAAATTACTGCAAACGAATCCTTATCTCCGTTTATCCGCATCCTTTTTTTCGTGTCCTTTGCTTTTGTTCTTGGTACTGGTGCTCATAGAAATTCAGGTTGTGTGCAACTCGCATGTCAAAAATTAATCCTTGCACGACAGGATAACTCATGCAGAAGCGGACCACGAAATCGTTACGCGAGCTGGCAAACAGCTCTGACACGACTGAAGTTGCAGCAACAGCAGCAGCAGCAGCAAAAGGAACGACGAATTACTTGTCAAAGTAAACTGTTTGTGTATATGCTCGTATGTGCTTTTGCAAGGAAGAACGAAGGACACAAAGTAAAAGCGTGACTTAAGTAAACATGAATTCATTAAAATTTCGTCTCTTTTTTTTCACTGAAACGGAGCAAAACAAAATCAAGTTGCACTCAGGACTTAACCTGAATTTTTGTTGTTGCGCCAAAAACAAATTACGAAATTGTTGTTGTAGAAAGAGGACGTTGAAGCAAAAAAAAAGCGAAAAAAATGAGCACAGCAAATGTTGCATTAATTTAAAAGATTGTTTACATGTTTTCGTTAAACGTTAAACAAAGACAAATTCAAAGAAGAAGATGAAGGATGAAGCATGAGGGATGAAAAGGTGCACTTGGCTTTCGTTGGCAAGAGAATTTGCAAATTAAAGCGAAAATGCATTTAAGTGCTATGAGCTTAATGACGACTTAAATTTTAAAAATCCAGTTGTCGTGGAATGTAAAACATGGGGCCAAAGATAATTAAAACTTCGGTTACTTTTATGTAAACGTGCAGTAAACAAAAACAAAACACTGGACGACGGTATATTATTCGCTTCACGTAGCTATCGTCATCCTTCACTAAAATGCAATCATGATTTCCTGGCATAAAATGCGTACAGCCTTTTAATGCTCTTTAATGTTCATTAGTGTAATTAAAAATGAAAATTCGTTGTGTAAATACCTATAACGATGTTATAGAAGCCAGTTGCGCAGCAAATACGCAATGTAGACTTAAAAGAGTTATAACAAATATAGCAGGAAAAATTTCAGGATGTCAATTTTTATGAAAAAATTATATCAAAAATTAATTTTTGTATCAATTTGTATATAAAAAAAGGTTCAAAATTTTGCTATTTCTATGAACTATTCAAGCAACTTGTCCTCAATCATAGCGAGATCATCAACTCAATTTCAGGAACACCTTTCTTTTTGAAGAGTTTTGTTTATTTCAGCCGTAGGCTATCTATTTTGTTCTTAAGGGGGCAGGGGCACTCATAGCCGTGAAAATTGGAGAATTATCAATCATTTTTTTTTTATTAATTTAATTTATTTAATAAAAGTGATAATATGGCATCATTACATTATGTTTCAACTTGACTTAAAAAAACAAAATATTAAAAATAAAAAAAGTTATAGCTGGCTGTGTTGGACCCTGTCCCATACGGAGTGTCTTGCGGTGACCATCACAAATCCTTGGAAAATCATCTAAAATTATTCGGATAAGAAAAAATAGTTAATTAAATAAATAATCTAGTGCCTGATCGATGTTTTTTTTTTAAATCAGCAAAATGGTGGCCTCAGGAATATTTACCTCCAGATTTTCGGTAAAAACCAACAATTAATTGTTCATAAAAAATCGGTTTTAAAAAAAAGTCCTTCGATCAGGCACTAGTTTTTTATGTTTTTCAAAAACTGTGTCAATTTCATTGAAATCTATCGAGCGGTTTTCGAGTTACAGTGGTCACCAGTTCCGAAAACATAGTTTTGAGAAAAACGCCTTTAAAGTTTTACACTCTTAATACCGAGAGCCCTTTGGTTATTGCCGAATAACTCCAAAAGTAATTGTCGGATTGACTTCAAACTTTCAGCATATATTTTTAAGATATTATACTTTAAGAAAATGCAAAAAAAATCTCAAAAACTACGACTGCCCTTGCCCCCTTAATTTGAAAAAACTTTTTCTTTTTTACACGTATGTAATAATTTAATGACTTAAATGTATAGTCTTTTAAAACTTGAAATAACTTTTTGTACTACTTTTACGCTACTGTCCTTAAAAAAAGTCTTACCTTCATCTAAAATCTACTAATACTTCATCTTTCGTTTATTTTCACCAATTCCCATTCAGGGACCCCCACGTGTTCCTTACAATTTTTTTACTCGCGCCCCTGTACAAATGCATACCATTAACAACAACTTTACGCAACAGCAACATTCTGCAGTATTTTAAAATACAATCGAATTAATTAAAATGTTATAAAGTGTTTAACATGAAAAATATTGGAGAGAGAGAATGAAAAACACAGTAACACATTAATTTGTTGCATAAATTCAGGCAGCTTGACGTTCTGCTTGAATGTGTTGCTCTCTTACTACGTACGAACTGAAATGAAGGATGCGATATGATTTGCTTGTCCTGATTGCATATTAAGCGGTAACAAAGTGCTGAATGCAACCGTACAAACGCATGTTATCACACTCGCATACAATTTTCAACACATTAGCATACTCACGCACACTCGTATAATAAAATGTATGTACATATATGCAGTTCATAAGCGCACATACACATATGAGTAGAAGTATGCATTTTTATTAATTGCATGCCACGCATTGTTGTATACTTTCTGTTCATGTAATTAAAACACAATTAAAATGTTGTTTCGCACACGTTAGCAATACAAATTCAAATTTATGTGTGTTTGTGTTTATCGGTATATTTGCACAAAAATACATGTATTGATAAAAATTTTTGATTATAATTGATTTTTATTGATTAAATTTATGTCAACTTCAAACAATATACGTAGATATAACATTTTTTAAAGCGAAATGCACGCACTATTCCTCATTTCTTTTTAGTTTTGTAAAATTTCAATTAAAGAGATATAAATCTAGATCTAGAATACTTAAAATTTCATTTTAGAAAATCGAATCGGATTGTCTATTTAAAAAGAGATCGTAAAACCAAAGATACAAACATTTTCCAACGACTCGGGAATAAAAAATATGTATGTTTTGCTTTAAAAAGTTTTTCTCAGAAGCCTAGACCATTCGCTTATTTAAGAAAATCTAAAATATGATTTGGACATCAATAACACCTACATAATTCATTTGTCCAGTATTTTTTCTTAAATTTCATAGTTCATAGTTAAATAGGTAAAGAAGCAAGTCAAAAAGTATGTTTTTAACTGTTATACGAATTCTATGTTTTCGCAGTTGCCCACTCCTTACCAATTTTTTTTTTTATTTAGCTTTGATTCGGGTGTGTGTATGCCCGAAATTATTAAATCGAGTTATAGCCACTTAGCCTAATGAACTCAGCTTTGAATAGAAACTTTGTGTAAAATTTAACGAAGTAATCTTTTTTTTTTTTTGTAAATAATTCACACTGCTCGATTTGAAAATGGATCAAATTTTTTAATTGCTTTTCTTTCTGCATAGTAAGAAGTACAACAGACATACCATTTTAAATAGGTAACTACATTATTAACAAAATTTTTATCAATTCTTACGTACTTGGAAGCACATTAAATTGCGGTTTGCCTTCTTAATTTTTATTCTTACTTCTTTCCTCATTTCGCTTTTTTTTTGCATCTAAACACAAATGAATGAACAACAATAAATCACATGATAAAACTTTGCACACAGCCAGACATAAAAACGAATCGTGTTACTACCATATGTAATTACATAATTCACACCTGTACATATAGTCATACACAAGGACATATGTGTGTATACGTACACTGACATTAAAATAAATAGGCAGGTCGTATTTCTGATTTTCAGCATTAAGGCTTTTGTTTAGTTTTACGTTTGCTGTTATCACAACAACATAATCGTTAAACAGCTGCTGTTGAAAGTTTTTTCATCCACTTAAACTACCATAAACGTACATTTCTACAACTATATATATATGTATATATATATTTGCAGATGTCTGTAAGCATGTGCTTGTTGGTTAAAGAATATTCATAAATTAAGGTGTAGCAAAAATTCATGGCTTACCAAGAGTCCAAAGTCATATTCCTTGGACCACTATGGTCTTACATACTTCGCATATTATACGTACATATCTTCAAAAAATAAGTTCGATACTTATCGAACAACATTACCAAAAACCATTATAAATCAAAGAGTATCGAAAAACATCAATAAAAATCAGAAAGTATCGAAAAATCCAAAAATTTCAAAGAGTGGCCAATAGTAACGAAAAACATAAAATCGAGATGTACCACCGAATAACAAAAAATAGTTTCAAATAGTTTAAAAACGATAATATTCAAATTAAATCTTTGAAGGTAGAACCGACAAACGTCTTATATGTTGAATAAATTTAAAATGTATCAAAAAACAAAAAAAAATATTAAAAATGTTATCTAATCCCAGAAGGCAAAAGAATTACTTTTGACTACAATGTCAGCTATAATGACTTAAATCTTTTTTGTAATATATAATATTTTTATTTTATTTTGAAGTCGCGTGGCTCTGCCAATGACTCATCAAGAAGGATGTGCGATTTACTTCTGACTATACCAAATTTTTCAAATTGTGGAAACACTTAAATATTTGAAAGAACATATCTCGTTTAATTTTTACGTAATTTATTAATTTTTATTGGCGTTGGTTTAACAATAAAATTATTTAAATGAGATGTTAAATTAAAAAAAGTTTTCTAATTTTATTCCTATTGTTTAAGAGTCACCTTTAATGTTCAAAATTTTTCAAATCAAAAATCACTTTAAAATACTTACTAAATAAGTGAAGCCATTTAAATTATGTTCATTATTTTGATTTCATTGATTGATTGATTTCATGAAACATAACACTTGAGTCGTTGTGAGTGGTTGTCTTAATATAAGGCAATGTGCTCACGTCTGGGTTTGATGAGGCTATGTCTGTGTTTATGTATGGTACATAAAGATAATAACCACACTGTCACCAAAACCAGATTGTCTTGTAATGTTTGCTGAAGAATGAATTATGGTAATTATGGTAATTAAAATAATCTTCATTTGATATTACCAATTAGTCAATAAAACAAAACTCAATCTGGATCTATTTTTCATTTACTTCGATCAATATTTCCTTTTCATTTTATAAAGTATTTTATTTGTATTCATGCGCAATATTTTTCGGTATTTTTTCATATATTTAATTTTGGAACATCTGACTTCTAATTTGGGGTAATTTTTGTTATGTAAGTTTTTGCGTATTGTTATACATATCCAACAACTTTTCATCTATTCAACTACTCTCGAATAAGAACATATAGTTTCCGAAACTTTTTCATAAAACGAAGGCAGCATATTTGTTGCCTAGTGTTCGTAGATCTAATATAGAATATTAGATTTTGAAAATGTTTTAGTTATTTTTTTAGGATACCTTAAATTCCAAACATACACACTTGCTCACATAAAAATTTGCAAAATACAAATTATGGCATTCAAGCAACTCAAGAAATACAATCGTTTTTCTTCCTTTCACAACACCAACAAAGTCAGCTTTTATGTAGGCATTTGGCGATAAAGAGGTGCACCTCGTGTGGGAGGGCCATTAAATAAATTACAAATACAACAACATGAATATGTGTCTTTTGCAACAAATCGAAAATCACATTATCAGCTAGCACATACCGCATGCCTTAATTTCATTTTTATTCTTTTATTTTGTATTGCTCGTTCTCATTTTTGCACCTACTTTTAGGCGCATAAAACGGCGCGGCTCGTATTTAAGCGTACAATTTATTGTTGGCAATTAATTTGTTAAAATTGTATTTTGCAACATAGCAGCAAAAGCAAAAGTTATGCCTTCCACAATGATGGTTGAGCAATTTTTCACTTTAACTCAGACAACAGGCAACGACCAGCAACGTTTCGTGCTGTAGTGCTGTCTGTCTGACTGTTGGAAAAAGAAAATGCTAAATTAATTTCAATTGAATACAAATGGATTTCTATTTCCTGCCTCAACTCAGCGCATGCATACAATCACATCTACCTACTTACATTCAAGAAGATACAATCAGCCCGTGTTTTAGGCTGTGGCGCGCTTTTTTCTGCAACGGCAGCCATATTTCAACACCGAAATCGTTCGTAAATTTAATTGAGTCGCTTTTTTTCTTTTCTCTCTTTGTAATTCATGTTCAACGTTTTGGAGCATTGTGCTTTTATGTTGTGCCAGTAGCTAGGTAGCATACCCTTGGATTTTATCTTCTGTTAATGTGCAAATAAAATACAATTAAATTTTGCACAAAATCGATTCAAATTAGTGGCCACTAGAGAGCTGAAAAAGAGTTTCGAGCAAATTGCTTAGGTTGAGGAGGCAGTTTACTGCTTAACAACATATACGTTCATTGGCCATTGGACCTTTTGTGCACCCTTCAAAATTTTGCTAAGACCCAAAATAAATTTACAATTTGGATAAGCAATAAGTTATTTTTATAAGTTGTGACGATCACACATCACTCTGACTACGAAAAAATCTTGAAAGGATGAATGTCTGCAGTCTTTTCAACATACTGCATATCATACTGTATACCACATATGCTACAATTATCAACGAGTCTCTTAGATGCTCTGAAGTAGAACATTTACATAAAATCTTTATTTTAGATTTTGTTTTTGACTATTCGCTGAAAATTTATATCTCCAACAGTACTGAAATTATGAATAGCTTCCACTCAGTAGTGAAAATATTTCCAAAATCATAAAAAACGATGAACGTACATATGTTCTTAAGTAAATACTTGGTTTCCACTATTTGGCGTCTCTTAGCCTTGGAGTATTTATTGAATACAAAACTTTCATAGTTCAGAGTAATTTATTTGCCATTATACATATAATTATGTAGGTCACAAAACAAAAATGATATTCTGTTTCTATTTTCATATTTATTGACATACTTTTTTTTCACAATGCCATAATCATTTTCTCTTATTTTTAATTGAAAAATTGTCAGGCAAAAGCATAAATTACAAATTAATAATGTGCTGTAATTGAAAATTATGACAATTGTGTGTGTGTTGGTATGCGTGTGCCAGTAAAAGTTCGCTTTTGTTTTTACTGTCGCATCCCTCTAACTATAGCCAACGTATTACATTTACAAGTCATTTCATACATATTAAATTTAATTTAATTAGGTGCCATTTTCCATGTTTTTCATGTCGTTACTAAACACAACTTGTATATGAAAATATGAATTTGACCATGTCCTGCTTGTAGTCCCATGTGAGTTAGTGTAATTGTGATTTTGAAATGAGGAAAAAAATCAATATAACTTTAGTTATAAATTTTAAACTTTTGAAAATATGCTTAACGCTTTGTAAACGAAATTGCGTTTGGCAACAAAAGCTCAAACTTTTCCTTCGGCAAATTGCTGTTATTTCAGTTTTGCTATCTGCTTTCATTTCTCAGACCACAAAAGCTTTACATTTTCATCGCGGTTTGTTAAAAAAAAACAAATTTGTGACCTTTATATTACCTTAGCTTTGAAAAGTTTTTTCGAAAACTTTAATATAATTTCTTTTAAAAAAAAAACTAACTTTTGTAACAAAATTGAAATTGTTTTCATTCGTGTATATTAATCGAAAACTTTGGATTTCATGCAGCGCAATACTTTCGAAAAGTCACAACCAATTGAAATTTAATGAAAACTTCTCCAAAAAAGCGTTTATTGTCCTTATATCAATATCAATATGAATCATTTCAGTTTTTATACTTTTAGAAAAAATAACCAAATTTATTAAGAATTTAAAAAAAAAAAACTAAATCCTCCAATTACTGTAGATTTTGGGGTTCGCTCGGCATGCACAACGTTGACACCGAAGTCAGAGTCAGAGTATAAACTAATCACAAGTCATATCGTTCCATAGTTCTGTTTGTGTCCGAGTCTACTGATGACTTGTACAATGTCAATAGAACCATTGTACTCGACAGGAAGTACACTGATTGGTTAACAGAGGGCACGCACTCACATAGACTTCTAATAAGAACACATCAGCCTCTTGAGATAGAAAATGTAAGCCTTGAGTAAGGTTATAATTTAAGGATGAAAAAAACCAAAAAACACATCCTCTCAATAACAAGTTGATATAATTTATCTTAAAATCTTAACAAGGAAAATAACGAGAACACGAATCAAACCAAAAAAACATGTTTTTAACGGTGTATACAATCAGCGTATTAGAAGCCAGAAAGCCACAAACTATTTCGTAGCATAAGGTGCAAATGATGAATGATAAAAAGAAACCGAAAATAAAACAAGGCAAAAGAAATTAAAACAAGCGAAACACTGTCCAATGTTTGTTATACTGGGACAATGCCAAGGGTGGCAATATAATTTAAGTGGCTTTAATGCCAGGTTCTCACTGCTTATCCAGATGAACATAACTTATGCGATGGCTCAGAGGAAATACGAAATTAAAGAAAAATAAAGGGCAGAGAGAATGGCAACGAGCAAATAAGAAAATAAGAAAAGGAAATACAACAAATGGCCAACTTAAGAACCGTGCTAAAACTAAATGCGCTATTACAACTATAACAACAACAAAAACTACAACTTATGTACAACAACAATAACGAGCTGAGATACAAAAAGAATTAGCAAATGAAACAGCACGGCTCACGAGGTGGAAAATACAGCAACGCCAACTGAAGGATTCTTCTTTATGCAACCTATTAATTTCCTGCAAACGCTGACGGCACGAATTAAAGAAGAAGCAAAGTAAAAGCTACGAAAAATTTTAGAAGATAAATAAATAAGCGATGGGCAAAGCAAAAAAAAATGGAAATGTTACCACTGGTCTAAACGAAGTAAAGAATCAAAAAAGATAATGTTTCTCTGGAGACGGATCAAGCGCATTTTCTTGATATGAATATGGAAATTTTCTGAAGCCGAAAACTGTGTGCGCTTTTTCTGTTAAAATAAGTTTTGGGCAAAACTTTACTTTCATAAAAAAAGTTCAATTCAGAAAATATTCCAAATTTTATTAATAAGCGATAAATTTCTAGGTCATGTAAAGCCTTAAATTTCTTTTATATCTGAGAGTTTTTACAACAGACCACCGACCACAAATTTTTCAAACGAAATTATAAATTTCAACAAAAAGTAAACGGCGTAAAAAATTATTTAGTTTCCTCAAATAATAGAAATAATAAAATTCATAAAAAAATTAAACTTAACTTAACTTAATTAAGTAATACACTATTTCAAGATACCCACTTTTCGCCCGTGGCGTCTGCATTTTTACTTTATTTGATAGTGCTTGCATTCAGTAAACACCAGCATATCCTTTGGCAATGATTTTCAATAAGGCAGCACATAATGCATTGAAATGTTTTCAAACTGCATGAAGCATATCAATTACATTTCTGGCAACATGAAGAGGAACGAAGTAATGAAAACCTTTTATTTGGCCTCTAATGAATGATAAGCTCATTGAATAAGTGCAATCAAATCGAATAGCGCGAATCGGAAAGCCGCGAGTAAAAGGCATTGAATCGAAATGAAACAAATTTTTTGTTGAATTTAATTTCATCGTGAAATTTCTTATACAGTCGCACAAAATGAAAAATTTGAATGCAACCTAACGAAAAAAGTGAATGAGCATTTTTTACAATCTGAGAATAGAAAACAACTAACAGAGTCTTAACACAATCCAATTGTATACTTAGTAAAAATAACCTTCATATATTGTTAACCAAAGCAACGGAACAAGAATTGAACCGGACCAATGGTGATTTGGGGAGTGGCAAATGATCAATTTATGCATATACTGTCATTTAAATGAGTTCTCTCGAAAAAAGGGTTTGACTTTCCAAAATTTTCCAGGAACCACGTCAAGTGGTATTCTCTCGGATTTCTTACAAGAAAAAAATGAATACCTTTTTCTTGTTGCAAATATATTTGATGCGAAGAGAAGATTTGTAAAAAAGAAACGAGAAAAAAAATGTTTGTTTAGGCTCGCTGGTATATTTTCCGCCTAAACCATGTCTTTTGAATCAAAAAAATTCGCATGCCGTAAAGACACTTCCTTAAGCATAATTAAAATAATAAATTTGCCAAAAAAATAATTACTTAAAATGTAGTCCAAATTTGGCGTTGCCTACACTTGCTAATTTTGTCATTCATTGTGCACTGTATAAAAGTTTTTTACTTTAAGTCGGAATATTTTTCCACCGGTGTGTATTTAGCAAGAAACTACTTTCTTATAAAAGTGTATGCAACAATAAAGCATGAAATATTGAAAAAGAAAAAAAAAATTACAACAGCAACAAAACACCCTCAGCTTGAAAATGCTGTTACGCTGAAAAGCTGAATTGAAATTAATTATTGTTCATGGTAATGCAATGATCATAAATTCAATTCAACAACAGTGGCGAGTGCAGAGGAAGAAGGCCATGTTGTTTTTCTTGTTGTTCCTGCTGCCGCTGCTGCTTTCTGTTGATGTGTTGAAAATGTATAACGGAAGGAATACGTAAGTTTGCACTACCTCTTAAAGGGGTAGGTAGGATATTAAAAAAACTTAAGGTTTTAAGTTAAAAGCAAAGAATTTATTTACTTATTTTTATTTAGCTTTATACGTTAGACGTTAATTTGATTCAATGCTGTTTCGCGAGCGCAAGGCAAAGGAAAAACTCCTACACCCACATTTATGCTGCCCCTTTATTTGAGCTACTTTTGTTTGTGTTTTCATTTCGTCAAATTTATTTCACCTACTTTTCTTCTCTTTTTTTATGTGAATTGACAATCAGTTGTATGTAAGTCTGCATATGTTCATCTGTATGTGCGTACGAGTATGTGTTTCTACTTGCATGTGATTGAAGAAAACAATCAAATATCAAGTGCTCCTTGGTTATATGCAAATTCGCTCTAATTCGCACGTATGTGTTTGTTCCTGTGGATATATGCCCAGCAAACATTTGGAAGATTTTTAAAACTTTCACACTTATGGCGATCAATATATCACTTTTCCAGAAGAGTATTACTTCAGTGCGATAAATAATTGCACCTCTTAGCACTTTTGTGGAAGTTATATAACAACAAAAATAAAAATAATTTTTGATTCATCAATTTATTATTTGGCGGCTCTTCTACAAGATTATATCGCCGCTCTCGGATAGAAAGGTCCTAGTTAACTCAACTTATTTTTCGAAACGGATTTCTTAGTCGATAAATTAATAAACTATAGCTTTATTTTATCGATTGGTATCGTTATTTAGGTTAAGATCACAGCTATAAAAGCAATAAAAAAAGTCCACTCAAGTATCCCAAGAAGAGGGATTTATAAGGAAACTAATGTAAGGACAAATCCGTGCTTACATTTTCTATCATTATTCCGAAACTTTTAAGTATTGTTTAAATGTCAAAAAATCATTGGTGAAAATGACATTTGCCAAATTTCCTGGCATTATTGCTTACGTAATGACCACTCCTAACTGAATCACTTAGAATTTTGAGAGACGTACATATTTAAAAATTATTTTTTTACTTGAGGTCTTAAAGATTTTTCTTTCTCCTGAAATATTTCAAAAACATTAGTTAGGACCTTTCTATCCAAGCAACCATATAAAGACATCTTTCAGCGATGAATTTATAACTTACAGAGAATGGTTAAATTTTCTTTTTAGAAATTTTTAAAATTTCACATTAATAATATCAATATTGTAACGTTCTATGATTCAAAATTAATTTTGTAGATTTTCTCCTTCAACAACAATCGCTTGAAATGCTCACTTATGTTTTATACGTGACTAGCTTTTCTAACCTCTGACGCTGAACAGTTTCTTCCGAACAAACTATCGCCTCGCCAATTGAAATATGTTTGACTCTTCCGAGATTGAAAATGTTTGCTGGGTAGGTTTGTAAGCAAGAAAATCTATTTAATTAGATTTGTATGCATATATTCGTGAATTTGTTTTTTGTTTTTCTAATTTTTTGTGAGCTTCTTAAATATGCAAAGGGATTAACATCCAATAAGAATAGCATAAATACGAAGAAAGAATTGAAAAGAAAATTCTAGAGGAAACGAAGCTAAAACAGCTAAAAAAACAATCATACTATGCAAAATAAAATCGGTGTATCTGAAGACTTTGTATTTATTTCAAATAATTTTATGCATTAATGACAAAATTAATCTTCAAAATAATGGGTTTAAATATATTTTGAGAATCATTTAAATCCATCTGAATATTCAGGATTATTTTTATTCGATGTATTCGGCATCATTTTTCGATGCTTAGTGCATACCATATTTATCTATATACCAATAGCAAATAGCAATATGTAGCAGCTTTAAGTACCAACTTATAACGGCCTCGTTCATAGATCAAGGATTTTTTTAAATGTAGGTACATAGGTTTAATAAATATGTACGGTACTTCCTTATGTGTGCAATAGAAAAATGGAATATAAAATAAAATACGAAATCCAATTTTCGAAAAGTTCTAGATTATATGGTTATTTTAAACAGGTCTTATAAGGAAGTACCCAAATTATGTTCACTTTTTGGGGATATAATGTAGTCAACATGCTTATTCAGGATAAAGATAGTCCATTGCCAAAGTTTTATGGAAATTCTTTCAGGCCTTAAAGAGTAATTGATTGAGTTACGTTTATGTATTGTTCTAATGTTTTCTTATCAACACTCAAATCATAGTTACAGAACATTATGTGAAAATGACAACAGGTGAAGTTTTTTTTTACTGTGGCATATGAAACTTTTACCTTCTGTTATCTGATTAAATGCGTCTGCCCAAAAGTCTACTTTCACTTTACTACTACACATGGCTGCTGATATTTTTAAATGACATTTTTTTCACAGAGTTATTCCTGTGCGGCAGCACTCAAGTCTGTAACATTTCGATTACATTTTTTTTTTTTTTTTGCAGTGCTTTATTTCTATTTTTTGGTACTTTAGCTTAATGAAATTTTTTACACTTTTTCATGACTTTTTTCCAGTCAATTTCATTTTTTGCTACTTTTTTGCTGCTTCTTTGAAAGCACAGGTGTTAGACAGCTTAATGAGTTCGTTGCAAGCATATCTTGAAACTGACATGCATTGCTGTCATTATACCTGGTAGAAAATAATACCGAAAGTAAGTGTAAAAAAAGTATAAAATTTTGAGGCCTTGCCATCCGATGCGAAACCGTAAGACATAAGCTCATTGGTATTGAAAATATAATTTAAATATGCCAAATATAAAAAGTGCTGCATAAAATTGTTATATACAAATTTTTCCATATGTACACCTCTGTGACGTCATATTATCAGGGTATTAGAGCAAATATTTTTTTAATTAAAGCAGACCATCCGAATGAGGTACATATTCAAAAACCTTACATATGTTTTTCAGTGCATATTTCCATAGTATTTTACATTTTAACCTGCTTTAAAAAAAACATATTCTGTTTTTTTTTTATTATTGAAACTTGCTCCAGGAACATTTGACAATTGTATTTATGAAAAACAGACCATAGGAATTTTTTTAAATTAGTAAATATTTTGATGTAATCGTATTCAAGTGTGACATATGATTTCATTTCAACTGGGCGGCTTCAATGTTGCTACTTATGTTTCTTTTCATTTTGCTGTGTTGTAGTTGATGTGTTTGTTATTGACAGCAAAATGTAATTACATACAACAATTCTCTTATTGCAACAACTTTTCCTTTTGTTGACTTTTATTTTTTATATGAAAGTCTCAAATTTAAAACTTAATATATAGTCAGTGTCTTAATGCCTGTGTTTTTTCTAATCCTTAAATGACTTTTCTTCAATTAAAGTTTTCTTTTGATGCAAATCTTAGTTTTTGAGTTTTAAAAGAAATCTTAGATTAAGGTAACCATTACAGAGTTAATTGTTAATATTAGGAAGCTTATTTAGCAAAGGACGTCATTAAGTTCAAGAAGCTCAAAGTTAGAGTTTATAAATAAATGTGCGAACTTTTGATAGAAAGATTGTAAAGTTTACTTATAATTCAAAAATAAAGTTTTACTTACAGCGAACGCTCTGATTGTGTAAATTTTTAAATTAATTATATATTTTGCAGTAATCTTTCAATTCAATGAAACAAATAAAACTTTTTGTGCCACTTTTATTATAAATTGAATTTTGTTTCAACATAAATTGCTATTCACCAATATTAAACAATATTTCCAGCAATAAAAAAACAACAAAAACAAAACGTAAATATTGAATCAATTAATTCAATTTGCATGTTGCTACGTTTATGTCAATATTTTCATAACAAATTGTTATAAAAACAGCACCATCTAAATACATACCAGCAATCCATACACGGAAAGAATGGCAATAGTAGTAGAGAGGTAAAGTAACTGAAAATTACACACTCACACATATACAAATATTGCCAATAAACGCATAAACAAACACCTACCAGTAAACTTTCGCAATTCTTATTGTATTTTGATTCTTTTGTTTCTTAATAATATTGGTATGTATATGTATGTATGTATGTACATTAGATTGCGATTGTTTGTGTGAATATATTTTATATTTGTAGGTATGTCTGTAAGTGTGATATTATCCATTGATTTTTCGTGATAATATACGCACGCATACATGAAGTGATTTTCTCAATTGTGTAAGTGTATACATAAACTCAGACACATAAACAAACACGTCAAGTGATATTGAAATGTTCAGATTTATTTACCAATGATAGTACCTACATATGCTATACATATAAACATATATTTGTTGTTGTGTATTAGTGTAAAAGTGTTTGTGTCTGTATTTAAAAAGGGTAAAGCAGCAATGCGCTTATTCTCTTTATCTTCGTTGTTTACTTTTGTAATTTTCGCAAATTCAATTTCATTCCATTTGTTTTATTTTGATGAGTTTCATATCATACTTTCCATCTGCATCCTTTGTATCATTCACATTTATTTGAAAAATGTGTATGTTGTCTCTGTGAGAGATATTGCTATCGTCTCTGCAGTTAAGTGATTGATTTTCCTTTATTTGACTTAAGGTAATTGGTTTTTTAATTTAAGATTTAACAATTTTTTCAACTTACTAATGTTGTTAAAAGTAAAAACTCACGATCGAGTAACGATTCAATTTACTGATTTTATAGAACATGAATTTGACCACAAAATCGTTTGCACTTTAATACCAGAGAGATACATTAATTAAAAGTAAAGAACATGGTAACTACTCGTTATCGTCTTAATTTATAAACCATTGAAAATATGTATGTACATAGGAATTTCTCAACTAAATTGAGAGCCTTTATAATATAGAAAAATATCTCAAAACCCACAGTAAAAATGTTCGCAATACTAATGCAAAAACGCACTAAAAATCAATTGATATATCATTAAAAAAATTTTTTTCAGAGGATATAAAATTTTAGATGCTGCATCAATGTAAGTATTTGCGCGATACGTTAAATTACGTTAATGTACTTATCCCCCAAAATGATTAAGAATTTAAAAAAATGTTTGCTATACAATGACTGACCGAATAAAATAATTGAATTTTCTTCCCAAATAAATACAGATCTATATTAATCCAGTACGGCAGGATGAATAGAAAACTTTAATTTATGATATTTCGATGTGTAAAAGAGACATCGACATAATTTAAAATATGTCTTGGAGGGTAAGAGTAGTTCTTTTATATGACGTAACCAGTTTTGGAAAAACAAATTATTCTCGATGTAAAATAACATAAGATATAGCCAAAAACCGTGTTTTTTGCACATTTAGGTTAGGATATCTCGAAAACTTGACGTATAGAATCTTGACGTATAGGATTCGGATTCAACGCATCAAAGTCCTTCGGATATGATAGGTCTGGTCTCTGGTTTAAAAATTTGTCGGCCAATGTTATAAAATAAAATAATATGTTATGTAATTTATGGAAACTGTTCACTTTTATCAAGGATGTGTAAGTAGGAAATACAATTTTCATATTTTCGACTCCTTCCATAAATGGTGACGCAGAAGCAACAATTCCAAATTATTAAACAACTACAAGTTAGGATATAATTAAGGACACACACACAGCAATAGCAATTAGTTTGACAGCATTCAAAATCTTCCACCATGACGAAGAACATAAAGGGGAGATTTTAATTTCAAGTTTTTTTTTCGCACAGCAAATTTACATAACAACGTTAAAGCAAGAACAAGAACAAGATAATTTCAAGATTACAAGTATTTTCCTTTCTGTGTGATGGTGGTGTACATATGTTTGTTGCTGTGTTAGTGTTTTTAATAATATTGAGCTTGGAAGCTTCCCTACAACTAAGTGGAACGTCCTACACTCCTCCCAAAAAGGTGCATACGCAACGATGGCGCAAAATTAAAACGACGCATCCAGAGTGCTATAAATAATTAAACCTTTTTCACTAATTGCACCGTTGAGAGTCTGGCATGAAGTACAGTGCACATTTTGAAGCAGTGCATATAAATTAAAAACTGCAACAACAAAAACAACTAATACGGGTGTTAACTTTGGCCTCGCCAAAAATTATATACCCTACACTGCGCGAACCATAAGGTTTCATGCGAAGGTTTTAAATTTTTATTAAATTTTTTGTTTCAGCATCACTTTTTCTTTATTTAAATGCAGTGATTTATTTAGCGCATACACATTTTTTAATTGTTACCGAATGCTTAGTTTGAAAAACTCTATTTTACGAAGTAGGTACTTATGTTACGTCCAAAATTCCAGACTCGCCCATTTAAGAAAGATGATGGCATATTAAAATAAAATATTGCTTTTAGGTGCTTGTCCAAACCATTCCTAGTGTTGCAGATGTTCAAAGCTATATCAACCAAAGAGATGACGATCATCAAGAACATGCACACTTTTCCATAACTTCCACGCTTGCTCCGATGCGTTACAAATGTAATGTTAAAATTAATATAAGCAATGTGTAGGGTGTCTAAATATTAACTGCGCAAACAAAAAACACAAAATCAACAGAAGCTTCAAAACACACAAGGTTTCTGAACTTCCGTTATACTCGTAATAGCAGTCAACACAAACATACGGTTGCATACTTTGCAGTAAAATGCATGTGCAGCAAAAGTAGCACCAGCAACAGTTAACGGTATGACCAACGTTTAAAAAACGTTGTACGAAGAGTAGAACCATTGTGTTTACGCTAACGCTGCTAAGGGAGTCATAATTTATTGTATTACAAGAAAATGCTGAACCTAGCGAATATTCTTTTTTTTTTTGTTTTCTCATCATGTTAGCGAGCTTAAAACGTATGTGCATTACAATTCAAAACAAAATCAAATCAAATCTTTGAAAAAAATAAAAAAAAACTTTTAGATTTAAATTTGTAGATAATTGCTAATTTTTAGAAAAAATTTCATAAAATTGGCGAACGCTCAAATGTTGAAGGACTTATGTTTTTTTTTTGTTTGTGAAATTTGCTCTAAAAGTGTATTAAGTTCAATTCGATACTTTTTGTTATATGTTTAAAAAACTTCCAATAGAAATTACATTTAGCCAAAATAAAAAAAAAGAGCCCAATGTAATGTTTTTTAAATTCGAAACTTGAGAACTACCAATTTTCAAACATACATAAATCAAAATAACTACTATACATAGGTTAAAAACGGGTAATCGCCAAAATATTTGAGATTTTTTTTTCTGAAAAATAAGCCATACTTTAGTATTTTGCCGTAATTCAAAGAAGCCTGCATTTGATTCAGTGTTACTCAAGGGATAAGGTTTCACTTTAACTCTGCTCAACTTTTCGCATTTACTGAACTTACGTTGCATCCTGCATGTCGCGCCTATAATTCATACACACATGCAGCTTCTATGGAGGTTAAACTTTTGTTTTTTAATATCAAATTTGTTGTTGTTGTTCACTGTTTTTCAGCGTTGGCTTACGTCCTGTGTCTTATACCCTACGCACGGTAAATTCATTTTGTCATTCTTTTTGTAACGCATGAAAGGAAGCAGGTATTGAAACGTATTATATTCTTGATTAGTGTACATTCTGAGTCAATATGTCCAAGTTCATGTAGCTCCACGGTAACCAAAACATTTTTCTGAAATATTTATTTGGGATAGGGCAACCAAGTTTCAAACGAAATAATAAAGATGATCTTACATCTCCAAAGTCACCAAAAACTTAAAAACTTTTTGTAGAGTGAGTTATTTAAGGTAATGTAACCGAATTTCATATATATTCTGGGAATGACTCGGAAAGTTTCTAACCAAAAAGTGAGCATATTGGCAGTAATGAGTGTGAACTTTAAATTCACGTGGCATGATACATACAAACAAATAATTAAAATCATGTATTGTGGAAATTATTGAAATAAATGTTACAAAACTCTGTACGATATTTGATTACGCGTGTTTGAAATTGCTGACGCAGCACTTTTTTATTCAGTAAATTTTTAAATTATTTATTAAGTGAGCAATTAAAATACGGCATAGACTGTGCTCCTTTCAGAATGCCATGGAAAAAAATATCCTTTCAATAAAAATTTAAGACATTACTTACCCGCACTTTTATCTCAATGCTGTGTAAGGTATTTAAGTTTTAGCAGCGCCTAAGGTAGTTCTTACACAATTTTCTCTTTGTTTTATTTTGCTGCAATGATTATTTCTCCTGCAGCCATTGAATTTGATATCCTTTTTACAGCAAATCCTCTTAGCGCGTATAGTCGTCTGCAGTTAATTTTAGATCGCGAACTTTGCAATTAAAATGTTTCTTTTAAATAACAGGGAAATGTGTGTGTGTGTGTCTTTGGGTGTCAGTATGTATGTATAATATGTTTGTTTGTTTATATATTTTTGTTGTTAAGAATCCTCTTGCTCTTCAGTGCTAACATTTTGTTGACGGAAGCAAGGAAAATATTATGCTGGCTGTCATTAATAAAAGTTCAAGTTAGCGTAAGCGGAGGATAATATAATCATAATGTTGAAAAAAGTAGCTTTAATTTTCATTGCACCTTAGACTTAAGAGCCTCAGAATTGTCTTCTTATATAATAATTTTTCTAAATTTCCTTAAGATTTTCAGTTTTAATGTTTTGGGCAATCTTAATGCTTAATGAACTAACTATTGGCTTAGTGCATTATTATATGGTATATACATACATACACATTTATTAAAAATATCTTAAGTATTAATGTAACTACAAATTCTATAAGCATACGGTATTTGAAATGTTTTCACAAAAATGCCAACTAAAATGCAAAAAGAGCTCTGCAACCTACTAAATGAATCAAATTTTGTCAATAAAATTTAAGCTGTGCTGCCACGTGCAAAATTAACTGAATTAAAATCCATACCATCAGCGATAAAACAAAACCAACACAAACGCGCCACATGTCCACATACCTAAATACATCCACCGATAAAACAACAAAAGTAAAACTGCACTTTAGAGAAATATGCAGGATAACAGAACACAAGGATAACGTCAATATAGTGCAAATGTACAACAACGCGTAACTGATAGTTTTATTCACATTAATCCACTAAAATTAAAACCTTCAATATTGCCATAAACTAATTGTTTGTGAAACGTAACAACACATAACATGCATAATATACACTGCAATAACACAATGACAAATAAAAGTAAACAGCTATATGTTAGTACACTGAAAAAATAAATGACAGAAACTAAGTTGAAAAATGTAAAATTGTTAGAATATATAAACGGAAATATAGCCAGTGACTTTACATACCCTACGTTTAAAAAAACAATAATCAAATCGACAAGTTGTCGAGGAACTACGCCGTATATTCCAAATTGCCAAAGCTCGGAAAATTTAAAATAGATTTTAATTTGCTAGGTAGCTGTATACACATTGACTTCAATAAGGACGGAATGTGCCCTATCGTTTACTCGATCGTAGCAAAGAAAACTTTGTAAAGTATTTCCATCACCATTTTGCACATCTAGAGATGTTTCGTATGGAAACCATCTGGGGCCGCTCCTACTTATTTGTTTAAAATGCGAAGTTACACAAGTTCTACAGATTCCGTCTGTGAGAAATAGACAATCTCAGTTTTAAAGACTAAAACCTGCATATTTAGGCTCTTTTAGAAACTTAGCAAGAGCTCTAGATGTCAATTACTTCCGAGTAAATTTTCGCGCTGTGGAGTCAGTAATATTGCACTATCCCATAGAAACCCTATAGGATATGTAATGAAAGTGAAAAGCCGGACAAAAGGATGATTCTGCCCGCTGCGATGTAATGTTCCGAGTATTTTAAAATCAAGAATTATTTCGTTCTAAACAAAAATTAATATTTTCTCTCTGTTTGTTTGATCAACCTATCAACCTAAATAACATTCACATGCGCAGCGAATGAGCGAGTGAGCGAATTGAATACAAATTCAATAAACGAATGGAAAATTGAAACCAATTAACGTAAATGAAGCAAATTTGTATGGAAATTTTTCGACATTTTCATAGCAAAAGAAATACAGAACTTAGCAGCCACATGCTGTGAATTTTAGTGTGATGGGCAGATAGGCAGAGTAGGAGTGGCAGGAAAAGGACAAAATAACAAAATAAACATTTAATTGAATTCCAATGCACACGATGATGACGAGGAACGGAGTAAAAAGCTGACTATAGTCAAATTTTCAATTCACAATTTTTAGTGTGTGTGGTTGAGTTTGAGCGGTTGTGTGTGTGTGTGAATGATTGTATGGCTGGGTGCGTGCAAAAATTATGCGAGTTGGCGTGTTTTTTGTACTCCCGCACTTTAGATACGCAGCACGCGCAAACATAATCAGAGCAATTATTTGTGTCACGTTCGCTTTGTTGCAGATGTGCGTGTGTGTGTGTCGGTGAACCAAAAAAAGAGCTGAAAATAAACTCCAACAAAACAAACACGCGCAAAATATGCGCATGTATGTAGGTGCGCATTTGAAAACTGCGTTTTAAGGCTCAACAATGTTTGATTTGTTGAGTTTCGGTATTTGAAGTGTAGCATTTCTGAGCACCTTCATACTTAAGTTGGGATTATTTTCAAGCTTTTTCGAAATTACCCGAAATTTACATGAATATTTTTTTTTTTAATTTTCTAACTGAATGGAAATATTGTTAAAAACAATCATTAATCAAAAATGGTTTTTGTATACTTTTCTAAGAAAAAATGTGATTTTAGTAAAATTCTAGTAAGAGTGTTATCTTGAGCATTATCAAAAATTATATACCCAACATCGCATTAAGAGTTATACTGCGTGAAAGTTTTCAATTTTTATAACGATTTTTTTTTTCACCAGCCATTTCCATATTTAATTTAACATTATCTACTTGAATAAATCTTAGTATAGAAATTTATAATTTCTTTGAATATTGGACAAAACACTTTTTTGACCAGTACTAATTTATATTTTTGTATTACAAAGTTTGTTTGGCACCAAGAGTGTTATGATTATTTCTGCTTAAAAAATACTACAAGTGTTTGGAATGCTATACTGTTCCTTAATGTTGGTATTAGCATTGAAAATACCAGCACCTGTCCCTACTTTTTGTTTAGAACCATCTGTATATACATATGTTGATACAATATGGAGGATCACCTTCCCTACTGGACCAGTAGCTTCTTGAAGGAAATTCAATTCAAAATGTTTGATCAAAAAGAGTTCTGGGCTTAAGGTAATCCGTAGAAATATTTATTATATTGTCTTTGTTACCATGCCCATAGTGCTCAATTTTGAAACAGCTAGCCTCTTTTAGTCTTTCTTTTTGTTTTTGGCTCAAATTTTTCGTTCTACTACGTGTTTTCCTTTTAAAAGATAGGAATTTCCTTTTTAATTCTATAAGATAGACGGGCTATCCAGTAAATAATCAAAAAATTAACAACCCTGCATTTCCCACATCCATTTGAATCCTTATATATGTGGAATTTTATACCCCAGTAATGACCAAGTCACCTTTTCTTCTTTGTAGCAACAACTTGGACATCACTAAAAGCCTAGTATGTTTGGCAAAAGGTTAATTAACCATTAAGGATACCTATAACCAATTTTATTTCAAACTTTCCTAAAACTTTGATATTTTTTGATAGCTTATAATATCTATTAAAAGAATTAGATCGAAATAAACGTATGGAATAAATAATTCAATTCATTGAAATGAAAGCGTGTTGTTTTGTTTCAATTCAATTTTGTATACATATATGTAAAATTCGAAGAATCTTAAACATATGAAAATCTTATGCGCATTTTCTAAATGTCGCAATTTGTATCTGGCCTGTAGCTATTGCTTATATCGTTGTTGTTGCTTTTATTTATGATTTAACTTTATTAACTTAATCCCTATAACAAGAAAATCGCCAAGAACTAAATAAATGTAATACCCTTCAGCGCAGAAACAGAATTGCACTTTTGTTATTATTGTGCACAAATACATTTAAATTGGTTTTGTATGTGAATATGTGCTTAGGTCCTAGCATATTTATATGAATCCAGATTTGTATGCGCATATGTTTGCATGTATGTAGTTTTATGTATTTTTGTAATGCAAATACGAAAGTGCACACACAAACAAATTCACCGGAAAAGGCCAAACGAATACAAACACAATCAAAATGATGCAATTCATACCCAGGCAAACATTTGAATGATTTTCAGTTGAACGGCTAGATATGTGAGGAATATTGATCGCATGGCTGCTTTGCCTGACGTTTTCTAAAAAAAATACTAAAATTAAATAACATTATCCGCTTCTCTTTATAACTTAAGTATGTGGTAATGTGCAAAAGCCAGGGAGCCAATAGAAACAATTCAATTACGCCTACAAGTATGCTATATCGTGGGTTTATTTTATATTAAAAAAAAAATTAAGCAAACGCGTAACAGCACAGGAATAGGCTGGATCGGTTATTTAGAAACTAAAAACTTTTATTTAGTTTATGTTTTAGATTAAAATTTTTTTGAGTTTTAATTTTTTTGTATACTCCACACTATCTATCGGTGGAAATCACGAATACGATAAATTAATAAAATTATGTACACAGGATACAGCTGCAAACAAGCTTGTAGAGATTAAAAATGAGCGAAATTAACTAACGAACACGTCTACCGCCCACGCAAATAAAACTTTTCATACATGTACTTTACTAACAGAGTCATTTGAAAACACAAAGCCTGTCAGAACAAAAAACAATTATGTATTAAGCGCCGACGCAAGTTACATGGATGAAATTGAATAATACATAATTACAAGTCTGCCAAATCGAAAATATATTTTTATTCCGCTGTCGTCAGTTATCGTTTGAAATTTATCTCTCATTTGCAAACCGGCAGTTTCTACCGAGCAAACTATCGCTTGATATCTGGAAATGACCTGTGAGGCCATCGCCAAGGCAATAGAAACAACTAAAAATGTTCGCTGGGTAAACACTTGTGTTTTTATGTTTGTAAATAAATATATGCATGTAGTTATGAATTGTGTTTTTTGTTGTTATTACTAAGTAACGCCAACGGCAATGCCAACAAACAACAGCAACAACAATACAAAAGAGATCGTTGCTTGCATTTTACTGCTACTGATTGCTGGTTTGTAATACCAACAAGTGTAATAACAACAACAACAACAACAACAATTGGTCCAATAAGCGCCACTTGAACAATAACAACAATAACGAAAATAAAATTTATTTTCAGTTTTGGCAAAATATTTGTTGTTCAGAATTTTGCGGTGAACCAACGTTAAATGCCAGTTTCCGTGTTATAACATGCGGTCACACATGAATACACTGCAAACATTCATATGAACCTTCATATGTACGTATGTGTGTACATTTATTCAATGTGAGCTCCCATAGTTTATGTTTAATATAATAATTCTTTTGATTTTTTTTTATTTTTGCACTTGAAATCACAACAATTTGAGAAATTTTTCTTTTTTATATTACAAAAAAAAAAAGAAAACCTTAACTTGTGTTTTGATCTATTTATTGAGGTTGTATAATATACAATGTATATATGTACATACAAAACAGGTTATCGTATTAAAGATTTATGTAGATAGATAGTACTGTTGAATAACTGGGATTAAGGATAATATGTGCAGGAAAAACTAAGGATTTGTAGAATTTTTTGGGTGAAGAAAAATGCGGTTGCCAAAGGATGCTGCTAAAAAATAAATTAGATATAAGAAAATCTGCTGAAACAAAAATAAAATCTGAAGCAGGAAAATGTTTATGACCTTAAAGGCTATGTCGAAAAGTTAGTTATTTTAATTATAAAATTGATTTTTTGTTTTGCAAATGTTTCTCAAAATATGTTCTTTCTTTTTTTTTTTTTGATTTTTTTCATGTTTTTTCTTTAATCAATTCTAAGGATGTAGCTGCTATCAAATCGAAATCCCTTCACAACTTTGACAACGATGAATTTTTCGTTGAAGGCGCGCACCATTCTAATTGTAAGCAGATACTTTCTTTGGATTAATTGAAGTATAACAGATAAAACAAACAACAACATTTCTAAAAATTAAATTATTAATATTTAGATAAATTAATTTAAAGTTTTTTAAATTTAAACTTAAATGTATCCTTTTTTTATACAAGAATTTTTCAAACCATTTCCTTTTTCTTTTCTTTTAGTGCTGAAATATATTTACAAAGTTATTGAGAGCTACTACTACGTAAGGTGAGTTTTGATCTTAATCTATCACTTAAATTCGACCATATTGTCATAATCAATAGCTATAAAAAAAAGCTGCTAATGTGAATTATTTTGACTTTCTAATATGTCAGTATTCTCAGACAGTTATTGCATTTATACTCAAACTTTTGGTGATTAATTTTACAAATTTCTAAATTATTTTATGGTTTCAATACGAATACTTTTTACCAAAAGTTTTTGTTTAATTTTAAATTTATGCATAATTTTTTTTTGTTTTAAAACTAAGCATGAAGTGGATAATTTGAAACTCTTTTTTTTAAGCAGACCTGAATGCAAATGGTATCCAACCACTGGGTTTCACCAGTAGCAGGTTAAACTTTGGAGCCCTTCATACAGCAAAAGTTTGCATTTTAACGACATAAGATCGGCAAGATCTCAAAAGAAATAATCGTAAGCTATCAAGTTCCGCAAAAAATTTTATAATTTAATTTTCAGCGCATACCGCTTAGTGTTGGATCTATTTTATTGTACTTGGCTAACAAAGTTTTACTGATAAGCTGTCATGACAGAAACTCTATAACATTGTTAGCCTGATGTTAGACCATTATAGCTTTAAAAAAAAAATTGTTTTTTACTCTTTTACTCTTAAATTCTATTCAACCTACCAACAAATTCAAGTGCTTCCTGCGAAGTGAAATACACAAACTACAATTAGAAGTTTTATTGTCATAGCATAATCTACGCACTCACCAACACATATACAGACACAAACGAAAATGCAAATCCATTACATACATATAAACCAATCAATGGCCAACGGGGCGTATGCGCAACCTGCAAATCTGCAACTCGTTAATTCGAAATAAATTACGAGCGTTCGTTAATTTAAACTTAAAATGCGACAGCATAACAGCGTGGGGGAAGTGCAGCGGAAGAGGACGAACTTGTGGACAACGTGCTACATTTTGGTGCACATTTGCAGTCATTAGCGCGCTATTTTAGAGATCCTTTTTTTTTGTTGCTGCTGATGTTGCAGTTGTTGTGTGGCTTGCGGTGACAATGTAATTTGTTGAAGAACAGCAATTTTCGTTTTATTTTTCTTTCTTCTTTTCACACTCGCTTGTTCCCTTTTTTGGCTTCGTGCAATTTAATGTTGCAAAACAACATTTTGTAATTTCCGTTGATGAAAGCAGAACAAAAATAGTGATTGGATTTTCCTTCGCGAACATAAAATAATTAGCCAATGGAAATTACTAACTTAATAATGAGTTGACAGCGACTTTTCCATAAACTAAATATTTTCAAATGTAAAAACTAAAAACAACACTTTAAATAAGATTAAGTCATAGTCAAATAAGAATAGTGCGAATTAAAAGTGGGATATTCTGGTAATTGGCTTTAAACAATTAAAGTGAAGACTTTAGTGACGTAAACCTACAACCCAATATAAAACTTAATCGTTTGTTTTGAAAAAGTTTTTTTTTCTTATTCCCAATATTGTGACGAAGTTATTTTAATTTTACGAAATATATGACCACAAAAACTTTTTTTTAACTTTGTTTTGTAAATACTATGTAAATTTTTTAATAAAACTTTGGGTTCACTGCCGCCTATTTTACATCGTTAAAATGCCGATATTAAGGGCTCCAACGTTCCAACGTAATCTGCTACTGGCGAAACCCAGTGGGTGGATACCATTTACATTCAGGTCTACTTTAAAAAAAAATAAATTACAAATTATCGGCTTCTCTTTGCGAAAATCTGAGTTTCGTATTGTTACTTAAATTAATTAAAAACAAAATTTGTTTATCCCGATTTCTGTCCCTTAAAGTACCCTCAAGTTCAATAATCTTGAAAATCCTGAAATATGGTATTGATTTTGAGCATATACCATTTTCGCATCATACCAGAAATAGTGTGGCAAAAATAGTCATCGCACTTAGTCGTAGTTATGACTGATGATTTATTCAAAAAATTTCAATTCATTCAAATGAAGCGATCCAAAATTTTTAACTATTTCTCATATTTTGCTTTTCGTATGCAGATTATTATTGATGATCTTTAATCAAAAAGAGAAATGAATTGAAATATTCTTCAACCTATTGTCTTCACATTGACTATTTTCTTATAATTTATCGAAAACCGAGCTTTTCAAATTGTATGCAACAACTTAGACACAAAAAACCTTTTCAGTTGTAAAATTGCACCTAGGGATGCGTTAAAATAGCATCCTTTGTTTTTTTAATAAAACTACTTTAAAACTTGATTCGGCCAAAGTTTTTAACAAAGTACTGGCAGTAGTAAATTGTAGTAGTACTAAAATAAGCGATAGCAAAAAAACAGCAATTCTTTTCTTTCCTTTAAGTTAAAGAAAAGTTTTTGTTCAACCCTTCAGCTGCACAAATTAATCGCCGAGAACAAAAATAGCACCAGCCGCGGTAAAAAGTTCCATTGAATATCCTTTGCAACGTACAAAAAGTACGAAATCGAAAAAAAAAATTAAGTTTTTGTTTGTTACCACTTTGCTACAGTTTTATGCCGCGTCATTTTTTTCGACTATATGTGTCTTTCCAACTTGCGTATGTATGTATGTGTACGAATGTCTAAATTTTGCTCCTAATTTAAAAGTTTAAGAAGGTATGCGTGTTCGTGTTTATGCGCATTCGTGAGTGTGTTTGAAGTTTCTGTTAAATACTTTATCAGTACCGTAAGCAGGGTTCATCCGTTAAGAAAATTACCATATAATTCAAAAGTTGAAAAAACAAATATTTAATCAGACTTAGGTCTGACAAATGTCTTAGCATATAAATTTTGCTTCTTAATAATTTTGTTTTAAATAAAGTTTCCTTGAAATTGATATATGAATTTTCAAAACAAATATATTGGTGAATTGAACATAATTTGGTCGAATTTTAAAGTCATTAGCAGACATCGATGTTCATATGAACTTACACAAACATGAAAGAGAAAACAAATGCAATAATATAATATAATAATGGAATAAGAATAATATTTGGTCAACAGTTATCAACCAAGTGTTGTAGCTTTTATTCTCAATAATATTTTGTCCAAATTGGCTCAGTAGCTCAGGATGATAACTTACCAAATTATTTGTATTGCTACGATATTAAATTGCAATCTCCAATCAAAATAAAATGTTCGCAAAATTAATGTGTGGATATTTGATAGCAAACTGAAAGAAATCAAGCAAACACTGTGGAAGTAACAGCTGAGAATATTAGCAATCTATCGTACAGACGTTTTTGACGCCAAGTTGGTGTATTATTTAGAGATAATATGTAATCAATTTTTTTGACAGTCATCTTTACAGTACAAAACTGGATACTAACTTTTTTTTAACAAAAGCTGTATATTTTTTGTGTCTAAATTTATTTTCGTAAGTTTAGCGCAAAAAACGATAGCAAAAAGAAGCACTAAAATCGACCAAATTATAAAGTTCCCATAAAACTTTGACTTTACTGCATTTGGCTGCTGCTGCACCAACTTCTTCCATTTCAACAACAACAAAAACTTGAATTACAGTGCCTTAAGAAACGAATTTTCCGCAAATTTTCACTGCCAACGGCAGGATCAAGCAGCAGGATCCGAACAGGCCACAGCATGTACACAACATAAAATTTCATTTCGAAGTTACGAAATGCTATTTCTTTCCAGCGTTTTTTGTTTTTTTTTTGCTTAGCGCGCTGCTGCATTACGCTTTTCGGTTCCACTCTAAAGACTTTTAAGGCGGTCACCGCTACAGCCTTCAGCAAATTCAGTTCGCCGGTTGGTGAGTGGGCAGGCGTTTGTAAGCGTGAGATTTCTTCAAGTGCAAATACTTTCGCTTTTAAGTAGCGCACAACAGCGAGTAGCATGGAGAAAAACTTTCAGTTCTTGGAAAGCCTGAAAGGCGGTGGATGAATTGAGGTTTTCCGTCAGCATTGTAAGGGTGCCAATTATTTGCTGCTGCTTAAATTCGGGTGTAATTATAATTATTTGCAATGTAATTATTGGTGCTTGTGGCAGCGGCACCAGCAAACAGAAATGTTGAGTGAAACGGAAAAATGAGATCCACATGGAGCAAGGGGTTGCGCAAGTTGTTGGGAATTGGCAGTGCGAAGGCGGAAAACGTAATTGTGTTAAATGCAAGATAATCGCCTGTTCCGCTGGAGCTTCGCTCAGCAAGAAAGCGGAAACTTTCATTTCTTTTAAGCTTCGACGCCAAGTTTACTCTTCAGTGTGCAGCAAATTTGCTTAATTGCTCAGAAAATTTTAAATGGAGATTGTTGTAGGAGATTGAAAGAAACTAGAGACAATTGAATAAAAATTGCTTCATTGTTTGATGCAACTAGGAAAAAAAATGAACGAATTCAGTTGAAATCTTCAAAAGTTTAGGAAGTTTTTTATTGCAAATTACAGAAAGGAATTGGGCAAACATTTGAAGAAGATTTAAACAGGGAGCCAATGGAAAAAGTTTCAAATGGAAGAATTTTCAGATGTGGAAATTTACAAATTGAAATTCATTAAATGAAGTGATATCAAATCAAAGCATAAAGACATACAATCAAATGCTGAAGGTTTTAAATAAAAACTTATTTCAATGATAAATGATGCGCTAACTTTCTATTAATAGAACTTATATGAAGAGCCTTTGAAATAAGTGAATATTCAAGATATGATAGAAATGAAAAAACTTTTAGGGGGGATTTTCAACTGGACAAACTTTCAAATAATGGACCTGTGAGACGAAGGTGCTTTCAAATAAAGTCAAATTCAAATAAAGAAACCCTTCATGAAGAAACTTTAAAAAAGATCACACCTTTCAATGGAACTTAGTAAAATCTAATAAATTTTCAAATGGGAGGAACTATCAAATGGAGGAGCTTTCAAGCAAACAAATTTTAAATGCTTCAAATTGATGACTTATGAAATGAGGAAACTTTCAAATAAATAACACTTCCTATAAAGAATTTTTTGAACGGACGATAATGAATTGTGCAAGAATTGAGTTGAATAATTTGTAAAAAAATTCAACTCAAACTTTCAAACATAAATTTTTAGGTATTATTACTATAGAAACTGAAGGTATAACTTCATTAATTGGTAAATTTATCAATAGCTGAAAGTTAGTAACTTTCAAATTCCAAACCATTCAATTCTAAAAAATAAATTATCAAATGAAGGACTTTTGAAATAAAAAAATTTTGATGGGAAATAAATCAATAACTAAATGCTAAAATTTTAAATGAAAGAACTCAAATTGAAGATTTCTCGAATTAATGAAATTCCAAATTATAAAGTTTTATACAACAACTCTCCAATGGAAGAACTTTCACATCTTTAAATGGATGAAATTCCAAAATAAAAGAATTTGCAAACATATAATTTTTCGCATTCAGGAAAATAAGCATACGCTTCAAAAATTTTCTAATAAAAAAGGAAAAAGCGTTGTTCTTTAAAAAAAAATACTTCTCCGTAGCAAACTTTAAAATTGTTTGACTTCAACTTCATATGTCTGTACGTGTATATTTTAGCGATTATAAGCAATATTCAATCCCATTAATCACAACACGCCATTTCATTCAAAGTACACAAACATAAACACAAATTTCAGCTGCAAACTGCATCATAATTTCGACTGTCACACATAGGAACATTCAACAAAACGGCAACTGCATGACAGCCGGAATGACAGACTGATTTGTATGGAAATAGCGTGAAATTTGACTGAATTTTCAGAACTGAATGCATCAATTAAATTCATGTAAATGTGTTTTTCCGTATGTGTATCTGTGTATGTGTATTTTCGTTGTTTGTGTTGGCAGTTTTTGTTTTTGTTATGATGGTGGTATCAAATCAAATCAAATTTGCAGCTGACACCAATGGCACGCTATCAAATAGCAGGCGTCTAATTATGATAAATAAATCAAAACACAAATACACACACATCGACATATGCATTGTGCATGTGTGCTTTGCATTGTATGCAATGAGCAAATTTACAACATACATATAACTTTCAACAAAAACAACTTCAATAACAACAAATGCACAACGCTGGCTGTCGAATCATCAAAGTTTCTAAAGGGTTAAGCGATCGTTTAAATTGCGGCACAGCTACAAAAGAAACAAATGCAAAACACGAAAGTGCAGATTCATAGTTTATATAACTGTAATTTCGAAATAAACGATTTGTTCTGATTCCATTTTGAGCGGCCACTTTGCTCGTGTGCACTTACCAAATCAAAGGGAACATTTTAGTTACTTGAAATATAGTACGGGAGCCAGTGACAAAAATGTGTGCTACAATTTCATACTACCTGAAAAATGTTTGTGTCATAGACCCTTATTCGAAAATAAATCGAATAGGTCGATTAACATTTATGCTAGAATTAATAACAGTTGCTCTAAATTCAGAACTAGCAGAGGTTCACAACAAAACTTGCAATGAACTTCTCGAAAACATTTTCTACACAGAAATAAAATTTGTTTTTTTCAATTTTTTATAAAAAACAAGCACAACAATTCAAAATATCAAAACAAAAGAAAATGTATTTTCTTCGCAATTATCTCACCAGCCGGGAATATTTCAAACCTTTGCAATACTAAGCCATTCAATAAAAATTCGATCAGACATTAAGTCTGAAATCAAAAGAACCCTCGGAATATGTTGAAAAAATTTGAGGTTATCGAAAATAAATATAACCGAAGTTCTGTTTAAAAAATAATAGAAAAAGCTTAAGAACAGTTAGCAAAAATAAAATCGCATATAGAACGTTCATTTACAAACCGAACGAATTTTGACAAAAATTGACCGACACATTTTTGATTTGGCTGACATTTTTTTTATGGGCTCTGTATCAAAAAGAAGAGACACATATTCGAATATTTATAAAAAAAAATTGTTTCCAAATAGAGCGAATTCAAATTTTGAGAATTTTGCAATTTTTGGCTTGGAGGCTCACTTTCAAAAATTCATACCTCCGGCCTGTTAAAGCTAGAAAATTGAAATTAATGTCATTGTAAAGCTAAGAAATTTAACTTTAATATAAAAGTATTTTTTTTAAATTATTAACAAATTAATATTGTTATAAACAATTTAAATTTTTTAATTGAGTTTCAAAAATTTTCCCCCCTTTGTATCACATTTTTAATATGACCATCGTGTTTTACGTCAAATTTCCTATCGAAAACCTTTTTTTTAATGGGCAAACTATTATTACTATTAAATTTTGAGAATTTCGCGATTTTTGGCTTGAAGACTCACTTTCAAAAATTCATAACTCCAGTTCTGTTAAAGATATAAAATTGAGATTAATTTCATTTTAAAGCTAAGAATATTTAATTTGTCCATTAAAAAAAGAAACGTTTTCGATAGGAAATTTGACGTATAACACGATGGTCATATTAAAAATTTGATACAGGGTGGGAGAAATTCCTAAAACTCACTTATGAGTTTTAATTGTTTATATCAATATTAATTTGTAAATAGTTTTTAAAACAAATATTTTTATATTAAAGCTTATTTTCTTAGCTTCAAAATAAAAATAAAACCAAATTTCTAGCTTTAACCTAGCCGGAGATATGAATTTTTGAAAGTGAGCCTCCAAGCCAAATATCACGAAATTCTCAAAAGTTGAATTCGCTTTATTCTCTGAAAAAAAAAAAATTTTTTTTTACAGAACCCATAAAAAAAGTTTCAGCCAAATCAAAAATGCGTCGTCCGAAAAGTGTTCGGTTTGTAAAGACTGTCCCATATATTTGCCGACACCACGGTGACATGCTAGTGAACTTCGCTTTTAACTCAGAGTTATTAGAGCTTTAACTAGAGGATTTTAAATTAAAGATAATATCGAGTATATTCATTGGAAAAAACGTAAATCTTAAGCATTTGATTTAAAAAATTTTCCTTCTAGCAACTGAAGAAAAATAAAGTGACACAAGTCACAGTAAATATTATTATTTTTTTTATATTAAAATACAATTTAACACTCATAACGAAAAAAGTTTACCTCTCCACTATGGATTAACATAACAATCTACTTAAGGCACTATTATGTAACTTTATCTTAACCTATCTCTCGCCTTACTTGTTGTATTTTTCTTTATGCAGATTTTGCATTTCCCTGCTACGTGGTTGCACTTGCCAGCTCCAACCTGCAACAAGGAACATAAACTGAATTGCTTACTTCATTTTAATGTTGATGTTGTTAAGCATTTTAGTTTCATTTCCGTATCATATCACGCAGCTTACTTTTTTTAATATACCTATGACAGTTGGAATGAAATTCAAAAATTTTGTATTTTATATAAAAAACATACAACAAACATAATAGAAAAAACAGTGCGCATTAAATTTTATTTTCTATTTATTTTCCTTTGCATTACGCGTTTCCAAGGATAAACAGCAAAGCATTTGCATGAAGCGCACGAATTCCATTTCATCTCATTTATTTTATTTCATTTCTTGTTTTATTTTAAGCGTTACTTTTATGACATCATTTCACTGATTTTTATTTTATTCTAAAAAAAAACGACAATAAAAATAAAAAAATTAAAAAGTGGCATTCTGTTGCGAGAATATCTTACACATAAAGGACGAGTATCGAGATTAAAAAAAATTGTCGTCTTTCATGTAAAAAACAATGTTGACAATAATTTGAGACAAATCTTTACTACCCAATAGCAGGGCATTTTAGAAAAATTGGTATTGGAAAAGATTCTCTTACTGGCGATTGTATTCGCGAAACTCGACTTTTATATGTTATACTGCGTACTCTTTGCTAATTAAGTTGAACCCAAATGAATTCTACCGTGGACTTTTTTTTATTGGTAGTATTCGACTATGATCAAGCATCAATACTTTTGACATAAGAGATTACCTTTTAAGATCTTCTAAAATCAGTATTTTTATTTCAGTTAAATATGAATTTTTGTTTACAGTTCAACTTTTCTGCCAATTCAGAATTAAATTCTTTAATCTCAAAATCTTCCATGCAGCACCAGTGACAATATTTTGCTTCATTTGTCACTTGCGGCATGCATGCATGGTGCACATTTAGCTTTGCATAATTTCATGACGTCGTTCGCGAAAATATCCTTCCAAGCATTGCTGCTGTTTTCTATTGCTGGCTTCTTCTCTTAACTGCCCCTTTTAACGGCCATTACGTTTTTGTCCTAGGACCAACAGTTCGCAATCCAGTTCAATATGCAAGAAGGACATTAAAAGAACCTCCGTACACCAATCGCTGTTAATGTTATGCATTTTTGGTTTTATGTTGATGTTGACATTTTTGCTGCTGCCTGTCACAATTTGGCAGCAAAAGTGGCGCTGTCAATGGCAGTAGTTTTTGCTGTTGTAGCGTTGTAAGCGTTGACGTGAATTCGGTTATGTGTCGTAACAAATGTTCAGCTGAATATTCTTTCATTGCTGTAGCAATTTGGTGAGAAGGTTCACACTTAAGCGTGTGCCTAAACTTATGTTAAGTTTAAAATGAAACAGTTTAAATCATTTAAAAAAAATTTAATTCTTGCTACACTAAAAGAGTATATGGTTTCTTGGAGATTTTCTATACATCTTTAAATATTATAAATACCCTAATCTTGAAAATTAACTAAGTTCCCCTCTTCTAAATCTCTCATTTGTTGGCGCATTGCCGAAGAACAACTCACAAAGTAAACGGCAAATTTATTTCATATACAAAACGCCATAAATGCTGCTGTTAAAAATAAATTAAAAAGCAATTGCCAACAAAACGCTTGCAAATACATGCACACATACACACACTGGCACAAGCATACATTTACATAAATAAATAAAAGTAATAACTGAGGAATCGCGCTTGTCGAACACGTTGCTCTTTGGCAACAACATCGTCATCGTCGCGTATTCCTTCCACCGACTTCACTCCCCACACCCCACACCCCATACGGTTACATTTTGGGCCAAATATAATCTTATTTAATAACACGATAATACGGTAATACGCTAATACGTAATTTTTACCCACCGAACGCGCCTAAAATTATGCAATTTATGAAAGCAATGCCAAGAGGAGATTAAATGAAATCCCAAAAGCATAAATTACACCCGTCAGCATAAATTGGGTTTTTGTTGTTTTAAGTGAGATTTTTTGTTATTGCTGTTTTTGCCAGCGGTGTACATGAATTTGTAGATTTTGCAGTACAAAAATAAAAAATTAATAAATTCAAATAAACTTAAGTGAAAACAGAATCAATACACAATTATTGATTTCACAAGGCAACAAAATTTAATCGAACTTTTTTTTTATTTTATATCAGAGAACGACTAACTTTTAATTTCGCAGTATTTTTATCTACATATAATGGTTTTCTTTACTCTTTTTTGAGAAAACCAGCTTTTATTATTATAATTTTTTTGTAAAGAAATATTTTTAAATAAGCAGAAAATAATAAAATTGTAATCAAAAGCTTATGGAAATAAAAAAGTTGTTGTTCTTAAATAGGACGTGCTTTTCTTCAGGATAAAAGTAACTTAAGTGGGAAAAAATATTTAATAAAAACACTTACAAGAAGTTTTAAACGTGCCAAAACTATGATCAATTGAAATTTTCGGGCTAATTTGAAACGCAGTATTTCTAGCAAGGGTTATTGACAAAAAAATGTTCATTGTTTAGTTACTACAAATAAATTAAATCTGAAAAGATGAAAAATATGAAAAGAAAATTTATGTGGAGTAAATTATTTTTTACAAATTATGTTTGAGCTTAAATGTACCTACTTAAATAAATAAAAAATAAATTAAAAAAAAATTTTAATATTTTATTTGAACCACTTAGCGTTTGTCCAAATTTTATTCACCATACGTTATTAGTCATATTTTAAAATTTGTAAGCTTGTATTATTTTGCGAAGATCAAAAGGCAGTTCAAATTTTCTGTTATTATTTTATTACTTATTTTACGATATGGCGATAATAATTTGATTTAATTAAAAAGTTTAAATTTATTATCTCATTCAAAAGATAATGACAAAACAAAATCAATCTTATCTTCCATCCTTGCTGCAATATTTTTCCTAGCAATTATACTAATTTGCCTCTTTCCGAAAAGTCAACATTAGCGAAATGAAACAAAAACTTAATTAATACAATTATTCCGGATAACAAGTGGCAAGCGATTAGTGTGACAATTGCTATGCCTGAGGTATAGCCGTTTATAATAGAAGATAAATTGAAACACAAGGCCAATTATAGCGAGTATTTTTTATATGATAATGGGTTTTCTTTGTAGATACAAAAAAAAATGGTTAAATGTATCAATGACTCAAAACAAAATTTGATAAACGAAGTGTTCATCTAAAAACGGACTTCCTAGTATTACTTTTTAACTCAATAAGTGGAATGAAGCATTTTAAATGCATAAATGTAGGTCACGAAATGTACGATTTCACAACGCTGTCACTGCTTGATGCTTTAGATATGAATTATGATAAATTTCTGTATTTCCAAGGCCAAAAAAGTATATTGTTCAATAATTTTGCATCACATAAATGGATAGTTTTAACGGGAACGTAAATATAAATTAAGTATTTTCACTTATTAAATTCATCTATGTATTTTGTAATCTTACACACAAAACTAATTTTAGCTTCATGTCTAAATTTTTAAAATAACACCAGCGTTAAACTCCAAATTACCGCAGGTAACGAAGTCATTAACTGCAGCAGTTGCTGTTGCTGCACGACGCATTTAACTCCACAGACAGCAAATTGTTGTCATAAAAAAAGTAAATTAAATTTCATTTAGTAGTTGAACACACCGAGGGCACATTAAGGCGCAAAGCATGTAAAGAGCGGGAACGGGGACGATACGACACTGTTAAGCATGCCCACATACCAATAACAACATGCAAGTACAAGTAGCTTTAAGTAAACTAAGATCCTTTTAATATCCTTGTAAGTATATTTTGACGATGAACAAACATAAACTGCCATCTTTTTTTGGTTATACTGTTGCAAGAATATCGTTGTATTCGTACGTATGTATGTGTGTGGGTGTATAAGACAGTACACGTGATAAAGCGGCTTTGATGTTTTCTTAAACTTCACAAACATTATAGTCGAAAAAAATTGGGACAAACAGGCTAATTCATATTTCGAAATGACTGACTGAAAGGTTTTAAATGTTTTTTTGGCAAAATAATGCGTCATTATGTTACTCACAATGGTGTAATAAAACACGTCGAGTTTTTATTTCTCATGCTGTAACTTTTTGTGGTGGGACCTAAAAACCGGCGTTATTAGTGATAAATAAAATTTCTTAAAGAAGAAAATTGGCAGCTTTCTTTTGTATTACGAGTAATTTTATCTAAATCTTTAATATATTATATCTTTAAAATGGTACATACAATAGGTATTTGTGACAACTTTACAGATATAGCGCTTAAATATATCATTCCATGTAACTTTTGTGAAATGTGTCCATACTTTGAAATCTGAAACCAAAGTTTAATCGCTATAAACTCTGCAAAAATATCATTGTTTTTAAGAAAAGACTTTCATTTTTGAAAATAAAATTGAATTGTTAATGCAAGCAAGTTAAAATAAGTAAACTATTTTCGATTTCGGCTGCAAAGTGGTCACATTGTGATTTTTTGCTAGGCAAATATTGATTAGAATTTAGTTTGAGCGAGTAAATTTGATTTTATTGACAGAGAAATCAATTACTGTTTTAGAAGTGAAAAATTTAATTTACTCAAGATGATATTAAAATTTTGTCATTCGTAGTAGTCGTATTTATTTGTATGTCTAGATCCTTATCTTTAGAGATATTATTCGCTTTAATTTTTAAATAATATATCAAGCATTGGAGGATTTGTTTTGAGTTTTTACTTTATTGACCATAGATATCAGAATTTCGCAACTTGAGCCCATTATGTGTCGTTTTCATACTTTTAGCTTTTTATATAAAAGGCGTTCTAATTTCCTTTGAGATATCTACCCAGACAACAAATTTCTGAACACGTGTCGCCCATTATTCGTAGAGGCGTTTCGCAACATCATGTTCAACAGTAAACAACCAAAAAAGTGAAAACAAAAGTAACAATAAAAACAAAAACAAATAATAATACAAATAAAAAATAAAAGTAAAATAAACATTAATGATATTAAAGACATCTTAGTGTGCACATGTGCCTGGCAATGACACCAAATGCATTGTTTGATCACCCACTACAGTTTGTTTGCTATGTCTCATTCGCTTTCGTTGCTGATGCAGCATCAACTTTTTGTCACGTTTTACGTAATGTGTGCTGTTATTTTTCTTGTGTCGCATTAACCATGCTCGGTAGTTAATTTTGCAGCTGTCTTTTTTTTTGTAATTACAGTATTCACTAAAAACAAACACCTTAGCTTGAAGATAACCCCAGTTGGAACTGTCTCTGAAATATTCAGTATTTTAAGTTTTTCCCCAAATTGCTAAATACTGTTCAAAAATACCGAAAGATACCCAAGTGCATTTATATACATACTGTCTGAAATGATTTGTTTGCCAAACAAATTAAATTTTTTTTTTTTTACTAAATCTTTGTTACTGATTATTTAATCTAAAAAATTCAATCTGATGGCATATATTTGAAGAAATATCCAAAAATTTTTGATTTCTATATTTTTTTTGCTAAAATTTTTTTTAGCAAATTTGTTTCAATTATTTCTTCCACGCATATTCGAAAAAACCAAGTTTTTTACTAGAAGAAAATTAATAAAAATTGGATTTACTTTTAAGACGCTAGCTTATTATCCTTAGAAATATATACTGCAACACTTGAAAGGATCTTATAACTGAAATTTAAGCTTTGGTAAATTTTCATAAAGAAATTCCACCTTAGAACTTGTGTACATATGTAACTTTTGCAGAGTTCCCTTTTACGATTTCTCTTTCCCTATTTTTGTGTAATTTTTGAATATTGGAAAATTTCAAAAGAAAACATAATGAAGACATCTTCACTCCTTGAATTTAATTTTTTTTTTTGACGATAGTAATGATTCTTATACAACTCTAAATTCAAGCCATCAATCATATTGATGTCCCATAGAATCTAAGACAACATTTACCTGACAAATCTTTTGCATAAGTGTTGTCAACTTATTTTGTGTTCGTGCTATTTTCAATTAAATATCTATTAAAATTCTTATCGTGTTCGAACTTCGTTTGGTTTTAATAGAGCAATGTCTTACTATCTATGAATATCAATTAATTTTTTAATTCTTTACACGTTTGAGTACATCTCCTAATTAAATTATTCCTTTTTCGTCAATAAAGGCGTTTGCAATTTCTCGTAAAGCTAAAAAATTATCTACACAAATATTCAGATATTTTTATATACAAAATTTTAATTTAAAGTAAATCTGCAACTTCAGAACATAATCCATTGAACTTTTGTAATCATCTAGATAAAACCATTTCACCATCCTCCCTCAATTATTCTTGTATCTGATATTGAGGATACGTGGAAACATGACCATTTATTACGGTCAAGAAAAAAACAACAAGTTACTCGTTTAAGCGTAAAACTGCAAAACAAAGAAAGAAGAAGCCCAGACCATAGTTACAATGAGGGCATTTACAATACACACAAGTGGAAACCCCTGCAAGTCAATGGCATTGCATTGTACTGTGTTGCATCATTTTATCGAACTTTTTATACTCTTCGGTGTTTGTGAGCATATAAATTTTATTTATACATTTTAAGCTTCTGTTCTCCATTAAACATCCTTTTGCGATGCTGCATCTTTTCAACAGCAACAACAATAACACAGCTTTTTACATGCCTATGGCCATAAACCTTGACATTATCTCGTGTTTTGCCATTTGTTCACATTTATTTCTGTTTGGTTTTTGCTGTGCAATTTCAGGACTTGAGAATGTAGTGTTGATACAAATGCCCTTTCGTGATAGGTACATTGATTTTTCAACATGAAGGAAATATAAGATACTTTTTATTTCTAATTTTACATTAAATTTTTATCTTAAAAATCATGTTAATCTTCAAATTTCGAAAATAACAACTTTCTTATAGTATATTTAAAAATATACCTTTGCTTAAAACGAATACAAACGAAAGCCATTTCATCGACCTTTCAAGCGATATACTTGCATTTGATCGTATTTACGGGCATAGGGTAAAACTATGTTGACATACTTTAACTTTTGGGAGCATCACATGCATTATGAAGTATTGTAACAATAATACTACAAACCAGGACCTTCCAAATGAGATACATACCATTTGTTTCAGATAACTTTTTCGTATTTTTTCATAATTAAGGTTTTTATATCTCATTTTTTTTTAATATTTGATATTTCCATGGAGTGCATACTTTGTGTCCGAAAAGGGGTGTAACCTTTTTCAAAGATTGAGTTTTTCTAATTTTGGCCGGAAAATCGTTTTTGTGTACCTATTTTTTGCTGAAACCAATTTCATATGTTTTTTCTTTTAATTATTTGTGAAACAACACAATGAGCCCGATTTTACCAATGTTTTTAGTATCGATGTTTTCAACTGAAATAAAAAATTTCTCAAATATTAATTTTACATAGTTGTCGATTCATTCCTGGACCACTACAGGCGTGCAAACAAATACTTATATGGATACCATTTGTGTGCATGTGTTTGTGAATGCTGATAACTGTCATTAAGGCAAGCAAAGACAAATTACGAATATTGAAATTTATTGCCTCCACCACTCAGCGTGAGCCGCCATCACACTCTCCAGCATTATCGAATAGGAGTGTCCTGTTAAGCGCTGCTCAGCTTTATGTGTTCGACTCTTTGGTCGTTACTGGCTAATGTCTGTGCGCAATTTGTTTTATGTTTATTCGGTTTTGCTCTCTCCGCCTTACCTCTCTTCATTTTTTTCAAGCAGCAGAGTCACTTAGCTGGTGTCATCCTCTTACCATTGCCTCCATTTGTTATCCTGGTCATATATAAAGTTTTATTGGCCTGGCTTCTATGGTCATGCGAACAAATGCTGAAGTATTTCTAAAGTTTCTCTGTAAAGTGCCCCAATGCATAAGTGTGCCTTTGTGTGTGTGCTTGTATGTATGTATATCAATTAAATGTGAGCATCTGTGGATATTAATTTATTAGTTGTGCTAATGAATAAAATGTGCACAAGGTGTGTGTCATTATGGCTCTTTATGCGAAGTTAAAAGTTTTTTTTAGCTGTGGTCGTAACATGTGCAATTGAAACACTTTTTGTTTCACATACAATTTTTCGCAATTTATAAATTATGACTTCTAGTTTCTTGTAATATTTGTACGACAAAACAATTCCCACTAGAAGACGAAACTAGTATAACTAGCTTTAGCCCATTTTCCTTTTTTAATTTATGTTTGATAGGTGTTATTTTTTTAGTGTTGACACACACATTCTATATCGAACAGTAAGCTCAATAAAATAATTTCTGTTCAAACACACCACAATAAAACATTTTTATTATTAAACTAATAAGAAGAAATAGAGAACGAAAGTATATCAATAAAATGCATGAAACGGTTGTCCAAGAGACGAATTACTTTAATACAGCGAAAATGCAAATTCTTATCAATTCAATTGGCTTCAAATTCAATTACCAATCAGCTGTTTATATGAATTGATAACGCAAAAATTAAATGAGGCTGTTATTTAACATAAAAAAATGATCACTTTTTTAAGTGTGATCCAAACAAAGTTATGAGTATTTGGGTTTTTGGCCATGCAAAAAATTCAAAAGTGCTTAGCTCCGTAAATAAATTGTTGTACCATATCCCTTATAGAGATTTACATTAATTTTTACCAACAACGACTCTAATATATTGTAGATGTATGTGAGAGAATACAAACAACTAACGAGAGCTTAATATCTGTCTGTTTACTAAGCACCAGCATAGTCATAAATCATTTACAAAAACATAAAAATCCTGAACATTAATGAATACACCTTTGTGAATTTATGTTAAACAGGTGAAACAGGACACGCACTATAATTTTAGCATACAAATTTAATTTAAGTCACTTCCTGTTTCCTGTGTTAATATGTAGGCAACAACAACAACATCAACAGCAATGGCTACAACGTCAGTGACATTTAAATAAAATAAATTATTATTTGTTGTTGTTTATTATTGCTATGCGAAGATGACAAAAATAGGTAGTAAGCAAAAAAATCAACTATTGTTTTATTCGGATTGTCATGCCTCAGTAACAACAAATAAAACAACAAAAAAAAGCAGCATCATCCTACAAACAAACAAAAATAACAAGAAAGAGAGCAAATTCAACCGGAAAATAATGATTTATATTCGTTTCATTGTATTTGTGCAAATGTAAAAACTAATGTGTTTTTATTAACCTGACATAATTAATGAGGCATTTAGGGATTGCTTGTTCTTTCTGTAGTATTTATAAAAATATTCAAATTGAATTTATGTTTATAAACATTTTGCATCTATTAATATTTTATGGTGTGACCTACAGAGTACTGAATAAAAATTAATTAAGTTGGAGCAATAATGGTCATGATTTCAAAGGCCATGAAATACTTCTCAGTTAATCATTGTTGCTAGACAACAATCAAAAAAAAAAATTATATGAAATTTGAATTACAATAAATAGCAAAACTATATATAAAAACCACAATTCAATTTCACATTCCTCTACATATTTTCTATTGTTTCAATATCGACCAATTCAAATTAAAAATATTCTACATCAACGCGCACCTCAATAATCACCGCTAGTGCAATCACAGAAACTAGAAAACTTTCAATATCAATCGACTGTTTGCCATCAAAAACACATAAAGAAACTTTCCTCCTACACCGCTATTTTGTAACACTTTGTGCTCAACTTCACGAGAAGCGCACATTCCTAAGGCATCAATATCAACACTACCACCAACTAACCAACCAATCAGCAGCGAAATACCCACAAACAAATGCTTCGCTTAAAATGTGCACACTGGGCATGTTCCACAAATCACTGCATAATTTGAAAACAATAATCATTCTTTAAATAATTGCACACTTCGTTTTTCTTTTTCTATTAACTTTTTTCAACATTTTTTGAAACAAAATATCTCAAAAACTATGGAGAATAGAATAAAAAACCAGTAAATCATGCAATGTAAAGTACAAAAGTAATATAGCAAACATAACAACAAAAGCAAAAACATTAATAACCTACAGTGACTACTACCAAATGACAAGAAGTAAAAAATTTTAATTATTATTTTCCAATTGTAAGCAACGCACGGTCTCCCCTATTAACAGACATCTCTATAGCCCAAGAGTCCGCCAACAAAATTTGCGAAAATTCGGGCATTTTCGGACATTGGGAAGGCCTTTGGCAAGCCAACCCTGATTTATTAATTTGCATTACAACCTTTTCCGTATATGTTATCCTGTTATCTTATGCACTCGACTTTTTTACAGCGGGCTTTCCGCCTACAATGAATGTATGAAGAGCATCGTTGTGCAACGTTTTCGATATGTCATTATTACACCTATACCAGCATATACCAAAGCACACAGTGAACTTATGGAAATGGGACGTTCTTTTACAAACCGAACGAATTTTGACAAAAATTAAAAATTTGATACAGGGTGGGGGAAATTCCTAAAAAACAATTTAAACATATAAATTGTTTATAACAATATTTATTGGTAAATAATTTTTAAAAAAATATTTTTGTATTTTCCTAGCTTCAAAATGAAAATAAAATCAACTTTCTAACTTTTACAGAACTGGAGTTATGAATTTTTGAAAGTGAGCCTCCAAGCCAAAAATCACGAAATTCTCAAAATTTGAATTCGCTCTATTTTGAAAAAAAAATTTTTTTTTTTTTAATAAATCCTCGAATATATATCTCTTCTTTTTCGTTACAGAACCCATAAAAAAAATTTAGCCAAATCAAAAATGCGTCGGCCGAAAAGTGTTCAGTTTGTAAAAGACAGTCCCAAATAGGAAGCACAAGCGCGACGTTAAATACAAAATGGCACGTTTTAAAATTGATGTAAATTAAGCTAATTTTCAATTTTTCTGCTTTCTCTCATTTTATTTGTTCTGTTATTTTGGTCAAATGTCAGTCAAGTCATATTGCTGTCAAACATGCCAGAGTTTGTGATATGAAAGCAATAATGCATTTTAAGAGTTTTCTTGATATTACTAGTCGCGGAGTGAATTTTGAAAACAAATCAATTTAGAATTACTTGATTGTTTTTATAATGCATTTATGTATATTTGTTGAAATGGGAAAAATCGAACAATTTCATGTCAATGCTTACTTTGTGGTATGCCCACTATAGAAAAAGTTTGAGTTTTATTGGGCTGTGACCGATACTATGAAAAACATTATTTTCTATAGTATTAAAGTAAAGTATAGAAAAAAAATTTTTGATGAAATTTCGCTACCTTTCTGTTGAACAGAAATTATAAAAAATATGCATTGGTAGTTTTTAGTCTTTTCAATTTACTTTAAAGTAGTCCTTAAATTCAAAAAGTTTTATTCATTTTATAAACTTTATAGATAAACTAAATTTTTTTTAGTCCAAGCTTTTTTTTCTTTATTCTCATAGCTCTTCATTCAAAGTTTCGAACAGAAAATCAAAGAATTAATTTTGTCTTAATTTAGTAGTAGAAATATTGTTGTATATGCACAAACATACAATATATGGTAGTGTACCATGTCAAATAGTTGCAAATCAAAAATTCTGATTGATTTCTGATGTTTTCCACGTAAAAAAGACTTAATTTTTTAAATTTACTGTACTGTACTGTTGTCGGTTTTTCATGTTTTTGATTTTGCAATTTAAAATTCCAGTGATGTCACAATCAATTGAAATACAAATAACGAATTTCAATTTTGTGTGGTAAAATTCGTCATTGGATGAGTGAATGAAGTGGGAGTCACAGCGAGCAAACAGCAACAAATTGAATTTAAAATGAGAGCAATATTACGTATACGCCCCAGTCATAGACAGCAGCATGGAGAGATTTGTGCAGTGTTGCATACCAGAACATGCACAAACTGTGTTGCATATTTGTTTTGCTGTTGTTTGTGCTCTTGTTTTGTGTAGTATAGTTTTAAATGCTCATGAATGGAAGTTAGAGAAACTGAAATAAAGAAATAACAGCAATACAGACATCTCCATACAAAATTAACTTGCATTGCGACCAAAACAAAAATGTTTTTCATTTACTTTCTGAAGAGTCAATACTAAAATTTTAATATTTCTATGATTTAAATTTTTCGTTTTAATTTGTTCGAAAAACCAAAAAACCTTTCGAAACCGAACAGAAAAAAAATATATACAATTATTAATATTGAAATGTAAGTTTTGGCAATATTTATTTGATTTATTGACTTTTTTTTCGTAGAGACACTATTTACAAAGGATACAAAATAATTCCGCTTATACTTTTTTTATTGTTCACAAACTCTTAAAAAATTGTACCGATATGATTGCTTTACCTATGTATGTCGAAATGTTTTATGGTAAGTAATTCTCTATCAAAGTACTACATACGAGTTTTTTTAAGCATAATTGTAGATCTCAAGCTCCAACTGATAGTAAATATCCATTATTCTTTAAATAACTGCACACATGGTATTGGTTTTTTTTTTTTTTTTGACTTTATCGAAAAATTTTTGATACGAACAAAACTTTCATTCGGTCACCTTAATGACACAAAAATGCATGCCAACAGAAAAAAGTACTTGTGCCTTAACAAGCGAGCGAAAACAAATGAAATTCAAAGTTCTGTTTATTCTAAATTGGGGTACTTTAAAAGACATCATTGTGCGAAAATGAAATAAAAGCCAATAAATAAATATGAGCTGTATACGCGGTCGTCGCTTTATTGTTTTTTGTCTCTTAGCACATCGTAGGAGTTCTGACCAATTGCCTTGGACACCACTTTATATAAATTTGCAGTTTCATGAGAGTTTTTTCTTAGTTTGTTTTGTTCATCTGATGATGGACGATTCTTCATACAGTTGATAAATTGTTCAACGGCGTTAACGTTTCAACGCGGCAAAAATAATTTTGAGACAATCTCAAAAATGCGTTCATGTTTTATGTTAATTTTGCGTAGGTTTTTTTCTCATACCTAGCAAGCGAAAGAAAATTTATTCATTTGACATTGCTCTGTGGTACTTTGTACGTATTTTTTTCCTTTCAGCAGCAGTTGCCAAGGCTAATGGTAGACTGTTGGAGCATAATAATGTCGCCTCAACAAAAAGTCAGTCAGTTCATTTGTCAAATTTAATGATGAAAATTTTGCATGAGAAGTTGCCGCGTGAGTAAGCAACACGCAATTTAAATTGAGTAGTTTATGTACTAAATTGATGAAGCTTTTAAAAATGATAAACATTTTAAAATTACAAGTACTTACTGTGCAAGTGTGGGAATTTTCGAGAATGTAATTGAAAATACAGTGAAAGAATCTACAGAAGACCTCGCGAAAGCAAAAGTTTTAGATCATCCACCAAGAAAACTGGAAGGTTCTGAAATAGACTAGCGTTTGATCATTTTTCGTATTTGGCTATTGGAAAGTTTTTCGACGGAAAACTGGTTGTTGTGAAATTTAAACACCTAGTGCAGTGTGTATTGCTGCCATCGCATCATTACTCGATTACTCGAAGCAAAAATAGGAAGACATGGGGTGTTAGCGGTAAATGATATATAAACCGCAGGTTATCAGTGAAATAAACCGAGCAAAAGACGCCAGGAGAACATCAACGTTAGCGAAAATAATGGAGAGCTATTAAGTTTTGGAACTCGTTGAAAAGCTTTTCAATGCCTCATATCCAGTATAAGTGGTACTGGGGGATGTTGCTCCAGCTGCATGACTAAACTTAGAAAAATTATTTTTTTAACTCTTGACTTCAGGGCAAGTTTAGCTTTTTATTTCGATGTATTTTTTCTCAGCTTTCGAATGATGCAGTGCATAGCTTAAAAATTCGATTTTTACACACAATATGGTGCAAACCTGATCAAATAGACTATATTTATAATGTTTGAGACATTGTATAGTTTAAAAAAAATATATTTTTAATTTGAACCACTCCAATATTTCTGGAAGTAAATTTTTCTCTGTCATTATAACTACACAAGAGTGTCATTATTTTCGGTTAAAATGATGGGAACTGAGCCGTATTTTTTAACATAACGTTAAAATTGAACTCATTTTATAGATAATTTATTGAACTTTAAAAATTATGTTGAATGCATTGCAATAATAGAAAAAATTTCAAAGTCTTAGATCTTTAAAACCAATGTATTATCAAAATTAAATACGTGACCAACTAATTGAACAAATTGGAAATAAAAAAAATCATATCAATTCTAGGAAAGAATGCCTGTTTTCCACACTTTGGCAAAATGTAATTCTAATGCTTATATACCAGCGGTGGGCAAACACAGGCACTTTCTGCCCTCGTTGCCCTTTCCGTTATTCGACGCACAAGCAAGCAACCGCAGAATTCGCAGAATTTCAATGCTATCGACGCACAGCGTTGAGTTGAGTTCTAATGGAAACAAAAACAACACACAAAGGCATTAGCGACGATGCCGCATTGTGGTTCGACGAATGTAGCAATTGTTTTTGTTTGTAGTGCAATTTGGTTTTTTTTTGTGCTGTTGGCGAATTTGGAAATGAAAGCAAAAAAAACTTTAAAATTTAGTTTTAGCAACAGCTTGATGTTGTTGTTATGCCCTTTTGCTAGATTTTCGTGCGCACCGCTGTTATATACATTTCTATATATAAACGCTACATCAACCTCGAAACACTGGAGCTTCTTTTTATAAATTCACGCCAATGTATATGAGGTTTACTTTTAAAGGTTAAGTTGAAAATTTCTTTAAAACGCTTTCGACAAAATGCAAAAACACCTACACATATTACAAAGTCTTTCATTGCATAGTCTGTGTACAAATGTATCTTAAAGGAACACTAATGAAAATCCGTTTTCTGTTCTGCTGCCCAAAATGACACTCATCACAGCTGCTCAGTCAATCAATGCCCGCAAGTCTTTTAACCCTACTCAATAAAATAAATAGAATTATTTTCAACTTTTTTGTGGTTTTTTGGCATAAATCTGTGTTTTCCTATAGCTGAGTAAGAGTGCAGTGTTAGAGTTTGCCCTTAGGAAAAATACACAATTTTTTCTTATTGTTAGTTTGTTGCGCTTTATATTTTTGTCTTTGTTTGTTTTCTACAATGACAGCGTTGTATTTTCTCTAACCATTTTATTTATTCAAAGCAGCCCTAAGTTTGATTAGCAAATCGTATCTAGAGTTCTGTATTGAAAACAGACATTTAAAGATAATCCTTTTTTATCCTTTTCCGCATATATTATTGCAGGGAGATATTGATTGAGGGGTAGCAAAATACTTGAGTAGTGAAGAATAGAAAAACTCCAATCGCAAACAACTCAGATTTCAAAATAAACTTTTTATTTTGCATTATCTGAATCATGCCAAGCATGACTGTCCCACTTACTGAATGCGTAGTCCCTTATTTTTTGTATTGTTGCTTTCAGAGATGTTTATCCTTTTTTTGACTGTACATTCGCTTGTCTAACACATCAAACAGCAAATGAGTTTTGGTACGGTTCGGTTTTTTTATTCCTGTGTATGTCAGATTTTTTTTTGGACTACACTCAAAAAATAGTGAATACAAGCTGCTAAAATTTTCTAAATGAGTTTTTCGTGTAATCTAAAACTTCTTAAAAATAATTCAGGACTGAGATTTTTTAAGATCCTTCTAACCTTTGAAATCTTTGACGATGAAACAAGTAAGTTTATTAAATCTTAAAAGCAATTCGCATCTTGAGAAAATTTAGAATCTTTTGAAGATTCAGAGAATTTCTAATGTTAAAAATCGTAATGATTTCACTATTAATTTCTTTCATTAGAATTTTTAAAAGTTTAAACAACTTTAGAGCAATGAAAATCTTGGAAGCTTTCAAAGTTATATTAAAAATTATTGCGTTTTGTGATTTTAGAATTTTTATTACAGTCTCAAAAAATTTCATATATTATGCAGGCTTTGAGAAGTTTCAGACTCTTGGAGTCGTTAAAATCACTATAGTCTTTGAATCTCAGACATTAAAAATCGTTGATTTATTTAAGATTCAAAGATCTTAGGACACTTCAAAGGTTGCTTGAATCAAGGATATCAAAGAATTTTCAAACTTATGGAAGTCTAGAACTATGTGTTATTTTAAACCTTTAAATCATTAGAATATCTACATATTTATAAAATTTTTAAAGCTTCTCGAATATCTGAAACTTCACAATTTCAAAATTGTATTTTAAGGGTTAGAGACAAACAAAAGTCATATTGTTCTCAAAAACTTATAGGCTTGTATGGAGTATATCAAATCATTAGGGGGCATGCTCAACATCAATCTTTTAAGCCTTTGGTTTATTAAGAATCTATGTTATCTTGCAATTTCAAAAAATTTTAGTAGATACCTCAAATTCTTTAAAATTTTAAAAGTCTTTAGTACCTTTACAACCATTAGAACACAGATTTCCAGAATAATCGAAACATTCTGAACTTTTGAAGGTTTTAATCTACAGAATGTACATATATTTAGATATGTGTGTGTGAAATGTTGTGGAATCTTTAAGTTACTGCAAACCTTAAAACCTATAGATCCATTGCAGATTTATTTTTTTTAAGAATCCTTAAAATTTTTTTTGTTTTCAGTTGACGCAAAGTCATGCGTAGAAAATATTAAAATTTAAGGTTTCAATGTATCCTTTTCTCACTCTCAATATAGACCCATACTACCATACTACTATTGTACATAAATGAAAGCCAACAAGCATGTGATGTCTTCTAGATTGAGACATTTTGATAAATGCGCGCGCCAAAAGGATTGATGACCCAAAGTCATTTGAATAATATTAACTTTTAAAAGATTTCTACTTTTTTTTGTGCTGCCTTAAATGCTCAGCCTGAAGGTAGGCTACACTTTTTGAATTGGTTATAAAAAAGGGATTTTTTCTTTTATGTGGCAATGTTTCCTTCCGAATGGATGTTGGTTGGTTTTTAAACTATGAATGAAGAAAACACATCAACTTTTTACGTTTATAAAAGCAAGAGATCATGAGATCATTCTTAATATTATTTGCATATTTTGGGGTGGAGAAGTTTTTCTCTTTATGTATATTTTCCTGCTTAAGGAAAGGAAATTATTGCGGTTAGCTTTTGCAAGCGTCCATTATCATAAAATTTGCTATTTTTATGGTTTTCATTTTTGTAAAGGAAAAGTATTTCAAAGTTTTTTTTGTGGAATATGTGATTTTGTTTATCTCTTCGCATCCGAAGAACACAATTTGTATATTTCTCTTTTTTAAATTATTGCAAATTTAATTTAAGCCATGGCAACGCAACATGCACTCAATTAGCTTTAAACTATCTCTAGGGTGCCTTAAGTTTAAGTGCAGTACCGAAAAAAAAAAAATTTAATATTTTATTGGCCTACTTTTAGGCTGAAACTCATTCATGAAAATGTAAGTTAAATAGCAAACATTATGAGTATTACAAAAAGAAAGTCCCTTACTATATATAGTATGACTTGCGGTTTCAATTTATGCATAACATTAACTATGAACCTTTGGTAGCAGTTTTGCTTCCTGCAGTCATCCTCTTTATAAGTACAAAAATCTAGTCAAAACAAGTAACTTGGTAACAAAAGCAACAGAAACAAATTAAATACAATTGTATGGGATACACTCACTTATTTTTTCGCATTCTCTCAAAGAGCATAAAGCTTATGCTGCTTGGTCCTTATTATTAACCGCAGAGCTGTGCCATATATTTTGAAATATTTATTATGTGGGAATTGGACTGCGAGTAATATGTAGTTGGCCGAAATGAAAATTTGTGCACAAAATATTGAAAAGTTTACTCGAATTACGCATTTTTACTATGTTTGACGAATGAAATATGCCCTTTATATTAAAATTCGAATATAATTATATTTAATTATTCACGGGATATTATGGCTCCATTTCCATATTTTTTATTGCTAGCAGTGGCTATGGGATGCTCAATTTACTTTGAGCAGTAGAGGAATCTTAAAATATCAAATCCTCATTGGAGTCTTAACCTAGTAAAGTTAATCTTTTTGGAATTAAGATTTAAAGTACTCGTAAATTTGTCGTTTGGATGAGGTGCTGTGTTTTTGAGGTTAAGGGAACTTAAGTAAAACTGCCCAAATCTAAGTGTAGTTGATATAAGCAATATTGTATGCGAATTTCAAAAATTTCTACAGAATGAAAAAACGATAATTTTATATTTTGCGTCTTACGGCGGACACACAGAAAGTGTCGGCTCGCAACCAAGTTCTTCAAAAAATAAAATCGGCTACTAGTAACAACCGAATATGCTCGAGTATCTAGAGTCAATTGAAATTTAATGACGCATCTAAATATTCCATTTTTCATCATTATGTGTACGGAGAAAAACGCAAAAAATGTGTACCACAGAATTTAACTATAGCAAAAACTGATTGATTGATCCATTGAAATAGTTGTCAAAAGCTATTAATATCCTGATTTTTCAATACATTTTATGACCTAATTTATAAAGACTATTATAAAAAATCGTTTGGACTTGGCGGGTTTTGAAACAAAAAATGTGAACTTGGCGGATTTTGAAATTGAAAACGTGGACTTGGCATGTTTTGAAACAGAAACCTTTGTATTTATGAAAGCCGAAACTTTTTTAATGAAAAATTGGACTTGGCGGGTTTTGATAAAAAGAATTTACCAGAAGCTTTTGCTATCAAAAGTTTGTGAAGGGAAAAATTTTTTTACAATTTAGGGTATGTATTTAGGCTTGTAGACAAAAATTTTTTCCGTCCCCTCCTACAATGTCACACATTTTCATATTTTTGGACTTGGTGGGTTTTGCATCTCAACTCTTCATACGTAGAGCATCATCCAGAATATCGTGGCATTAAGCGAGCCAAGGTTTGAAATAGCAATATAAATTTTGTTCTTGTCTTGCGCTTCTAAAGGAATTTTGGTGTTATTGAAATGATATTAGTAGAAAAGATCTATCAAATATTATTCTTGTGCCTAATCCAATGGTTTAGAAGCTTTCCCAACAGTTGCCTTTGATTTACCTACTTTTCATTCGTTCAAATGTACCTACATACATATAAGTAAAGAAAATTATAATTCGCATGAATTTATGATAAAGCCTAATAATGCAATCAATTCGCAAAAAAAAAAATGACATAAATCAAACTAAACATTTTATATGAGAACAAACTCTTAGTTTTGTTTATCAGAGGAAAGGGCAAAACCACATACTTGAAGTATGTGAAAGAAATCATAAAAAAATTAAATCAAGAATGGCAGAGGTATTTGCGTGAAGCATTTGGTTATTGCTTGACCAGGTCAGTAGCAAATTGATTGCATATTTTACATATTTTATGTGGAATTCTTAATCTTCTCATAGTTTGCTATTTGAGATTCTGCGTACTTGCGATTATATTCTTCATAACAAAGATATTTAGCCAGAGATCAAATTAGATGTCTCAGTTCATGCCAAGGTACTTGGGTAGGTATGAGATATTGTGAAATTTATATCTATCAATTCGATAAAAAGCAAAAGCAGATTTGACCTGCTTTGTTGGTAAAGATTAAAAGTATGTTGGACATTAATATGTAGTATGTAGATTAATGTTTTTTGTTCGTAAATATGTATAATGTTGTTATATGTGTGTGTGCGCTCAATTTGCTATGCTTCATGTTATAATGTCAATTCTTGTTACTGATAATGCACGATATGATTTTGATTGGATTTTCATATCCAATCAAAATCATCATTCTTGCAAAATGAAAATAATACTCTTATTTGCTTTAAGCAACAAAAGTTAATGAATACTTGTAAACTAACACATGGTACAGAACATAATGCAATGAAATTTGGATTTTATTTCTAAAACTAAGTGCGAAGCAAAAATAACTTAAGATATCGCTTGTCAGTAATCCCATAGCTTTGGTTTACTCCACCTGAAAAGAATTAAGCACCAACATACTTTGTGTTAAAAAGAAATAGAAAATGGGTAGCGTGCCGCCGAAAAATTAAGGAATTTTTTTATCTAATTTGTTCCTCGAACATTAGTAGATATGCAGCAAAAATGGTTAGGATCTTTTCAATTAATTACACTACTCTACAAATTTACAAAAACATTTACCACAGCGAATGGCGATAAAATTTTCTATAGTGAAATTTTTTGTAGAATCCGAATATGCTAATAATTTTCTTTGATTGGCCCAAATTTTCCATATAAATGGCCAAATTAAAATAAATGTACTTTTGAGAGCACATACTTCACATAAATGCTTGTAAAAACTTTAATTGTTAGCCATTCAATTTAAAATTCTATATAGTAGATAAGAGTCTAACAAAAATTTTAAGATATGAAACGTGACACTAGTATTAGTAATATGGCTGTTTTGATCGAAAATAAGAAAAAAAATCGATGTTTTTCGTTTTTTTTTAAATTCACATCGATTTGTTTAAAATTTACAAGTTTCATTTTATGCTCAATTTTAAGAGACTCGAATTTTTTTATTTCGCTCAAAAGCAACATTTTTCAAAGTTGTAATTTGAACTTTGTTGCAAAAATTAAAAATATGGAAAAAATTTCTGAAAGTACTGTTTTTCGAACTGTCGGATTTTCTTTAATAAATAATGGTTTTCATAAATTTTTTTTTATATTCTTCATTTCATGAAAAGATTACGATTAGTGCAAAATAATTTATTTTGTAGAAGATATTGTTCATATCGTAACCCAGAGACATTTTCTTCAAATCGAAAAATTGCAAAATTTATTTTGCATTTCACTTGTATTTTGCTGTCATCAACTTAATGTGTTGTCACATTAAATTGATGCGCATTTTTCTGAATTTCTGTGTCCGTCAAGATTTACCTCACAGTTCGCTTGTCAATTTGGCTTTTGACACTCACTCGGTGTCAGAATGTAGTAGGTCATCAAAATGCACGAAAACTAAAATGATTACAGCAAAAGCCGAGTAGTTCATAAACTAAAAGGATTTTTATGCAAATATTAGTATGAGCGGAGTTTGAAAACTTCGATATTATATGCCCAGTAAACAAATGAGAGATTTCTAGGTCTTCCACTTGTATGACAGTGAATTTATCATATAAAGCTCTACCTTATAAATTGTACGCGCATTGACTGATCAGTCTCCAATCCCGATCAGTTTCTTCCAAACAAAGTATCGCTTTGGCATCAGATTATTAACTTGCGTGCGTTCAAAATCATTGTTAATTGAAATATGAGTGTTCCACGATGAAAAAATGTTTGCTGGGTGCGTGCATGCTGGTTAATCCTTTCAACTTAATATATAAAAAGCAAACTAAAATGATTAAAGTACATTAGGACACAGACAATTTTCACTTATATATTTTTCTTACCTTCTGAATTGCTTAGGAATTTAATTTTCTTATTTTATTTTAGCAGACCGACAGGGCAGTCGCCTTCATTTCATGCAAAATATATTGTTTGCATGTGTGTGCAAACCTTGCAAATACTTACTACCACTACCAAACATGCGGCAGGCATACACGATGAACATGACCCAAACACAAGGAGTACCATAACAACCATTTCACAGAGTTTCGCCACTGCTAAGTTCATCTGCGTTGTCTCACCGGGACAAGTGTTTAATCGCAACCTATGCTATGCGCATGTGTTCGTATGTGTTTGTTTGTGCATTCTTTTCTGTTTGTGTAGCTGACTATTTATGTTAGGCATGTCCTGTATATGCTGCTGTTCGACACAAATTAATGACTGCAACAATAAAATGTTGCACAGCGCTTAGCAAAGTTACGTTATTCTCAAATGATGTTCGCATTTTTTGACATTCAGCCACTTCATTTTTTCCTCTTTTAAGTCGCATCTACTTCATATAGTTTTGCAATATCCTGTGCAAAATTCTTACTTTGAAAGTCCCCACACTCGCGCTTTAAGCTATGCAGCACTTTTTATTATACTGCGTATTTCACAGCCCAGCTAACATTTGAAGAAAACAAATTTATCAATTTTACTTTGTATTTGGTAACATATATGTCGGAATAGCCTCATTAAATTTGTCATTAATTTGTGTTGGTATTTAAGCCTCAGTCATTCAATTCATTACGTTTAAACTGTTGAGCTATGGGGATCATGCTTAGCTGCACAAAAAGCGCTTTTGCTTTACGGACAATGCACCATCCGTCATATATTTTCCATTTCTTTCTTGTTGGTAAGCGTTTAAGAAATATACATTTGGTGAAATATGTACATTTACGGTATATTAAAACATATGATGAATTTACTAGAATGTCGGCTTTGCTAATGACTGAAAGCTGAATTAAAATAATGTTCAATTGCAATTATTGATCAGTTTACAAAAAAGATTAAAACTGTAAGATATAAGATATTTTTATTTCGTCTTCGAGAACAATCGTCTGAAACTCTTATAATAGTTTACAATTTGTCACCCCTGGTCAGCTTCTTCTGAACAAACTATTGGCGGGCATCAGAATATCAGCTGCTGCGTAACTTAGACGTTTCGTCGATTTAAATATAACGCTATCGCTATTAAAATTTCTTGCTGGGAGTTTTTGTGTGCAAGCATTGTGTGTTTATGTTTCTGTGTGTGCGTCCAATACAAAACAATTACAATAGTAGTGACAAAACAAAAAGTAAGGATAAAGTTTTGCGTTGACCTAATTCCTACGGCCATTGCAGTTTTACTGCAAGTGAATCTCTGTAAGTTAGTGTTGGTATTTCTTTACCTACACATAAATGGGTTAGACTGAGCAATGCAATTTTTTCATTTGATTCACCGCGTCGTGCATTCAAGCTAGAGACTTAGTCTATGTTAAATGAAAAAAAAAACTGTACAGAATATACTTTATAGAACTTGCTTGCTCGAATATTTTTAGTTCTTTATTTTTGATTTGTGAACAACTTCACATACCGGAAGGTGATTTTAATATGTATTGGAAAAATCTTTCTACTTGTACCAGGATAAGTCTCAGACTATATGATCTCAATACTTTTCATTTTTCAGAATCATCGAAAAAACTTTCAACATTTTTCTAAAAAATTTGCTGAAATAATCTTTACAAAAATGTTTCAAAATCAATATGAAATTTCAAGTTATTCAAAGTATTATGTCTTATAGGTTAATTGAACTAGAAAATTGTCAAATTTCAAATATTTTTTATTTCTTGTTCTTAAAATATACAAAAAAAAATAGTATAAACGTAGTAAAATGGAAATCGACACAATCTATGCTTCAGAAATTTTTTAAAATGATATCTACGCAGAAAATTTAAAATCAAAAAAAAACAAGAAAATTCAAACACCGTAGTTCGAAAAAAATATATATTGAAAAATACTATTTTTTCTCATCATAGCATCTTATTCCTATCATTTTATGTTCAAAAAATATTTTTCATTGAGCTTACCATATATATACAGAGAAAAAAAAATATTCAAAAAATTAATTTTTAGTTTCATAAATTTTTAAAACTTGCCGTGCAACAACTGCTCGATTTATACCGAAATGATTTTAGTTAAATCATCAACTAGTCAGGGTGCTACTCATTTTATTTAGACCAAAAAAAATGCTTCACATGTAGATAAAGGCTTAAGAGCAGCTTCTTGAATATTGACATTATTTAATGTTAAAAGCATTAATTTAAAATATTAACTCCATCCAATTAATAACTTGACTAAGACCTCAAGTTTACTAAATAATAACAAAATAACTTACGGTCTTGTTAACCAAAACACTTTAAAAATATTTAGCTATGTTAAACTTTCTTTGGTAATATTTAATGCTATTAACTTAATCCTTAGCCTTTAAATACTTCGACAAGTTTTGTTTAAGTTTCTTCGAAACAATCAATTCCTCTAAAAGTTCTCTTCTACTTGAGAAAAAACTTAAGACTAACATTGACTTTAATAACTGCGCACATACACAAATGAAAAGAAATTTCCATTATTTGCATATTCCTTTAAAAACTTCTTTCTGCACCAATTGCTGTGATAGGGGAAAATCAAAACTCAAACAATTTTCCTAATTCAATTACAAAAAATGTAAAAAGTTTTGCTGCAAACTAAAAACTGTGTCATCGCAACTACAATTGTCATAACACAGATACTCACACAAACACACTTTACACAGGAATATACTCAGGACATAATTACGATTGTAAAATTTTATTTTATGCTAACGACTACAACAATAACAATGGGAGTGTCTTTTCGTTTCACTCAAATGCGCTTGCAGGATTTTTTTTTTTTTTTTCAAGGAAAAGAATAAAAGATATTTTATAGAGAGTATGGGTAAAATCTGACGTGAGGATAAAGTGAGCAACTTGTCTTAGTATCCACAAACTATATGCACACATAATCCCAGTAAGCAATTTACATTTCATTGATGCATCCAGAAAGTTACGTTTTAAAATTTAAATCATTAAAACCTTATGTTAATATTATGTATGAGGATTTAGCATAGATTAAACCTTTTCATGTTCAATGTTGGGAAAAAAAGTAGTAGATTATTATCATTATAAAGCGCTTTCGTGATAATGTCTGCAAAAAACAACCAGATTTGTTGAAGAACAACTCATGGACTACACACGGCGTTACACCATCACATAAAGCCATCAATGAACAAAAATGTGATTGACCTAGCACCGTTTTGACCTAAAATGGCATCAAAACTAAAACTACCATTTCGAAGAACACAATTTGAGTAGGTTGAAGCCATAAAAGCAAATTTGCTACAGGATCAACCTACGAAAAATGTATGGAGGCCTTTGTCAAGCGCTAACGTATTTAGTTTTGTTTCGTTTCATTCATCGATATGATTTAAAAATCATTGCTAAAGTTTAAAAAATTAGAAATATTATACAATATAATAACCAGTCGAATTAGATTTTCAAATACTCAAATTATTCATAGATCGGAAATTGAAAACAAAACGTAGTCCATCCCAAAAAACACCTTTTATTTATTTATTTCCGTCATCCCGTTTCATTCAGCTTTGCGTGATATTCTATTAGAAAGCGTAGGCTATTAAATTTTAAGCAAGACCATAGATAACACTGGTCAGCTGTGTGAATTTTCGTAATGAATAAAACTCATTGCACTTCCACTGCCGCTAAACGAAAAGCTTAGCATATCAGTGAAAGCTTACAGCGATATTATGCTCATTATTAGGAGATATGAATACACATAGAGTCTGATTTTAATATGCACATCAAATTCCATGCTAATCAGCGGCATCAATAGATCAGTTGGTATGCAATTAGCGAACATTTTCAATAACTGCTTGCTATGCTTATGTAACACAGAGAATTTTTAATTTTTTTTTTATATGTGCTTTATAACACAGTTTAATTACTGTGCAACAGCTCATAAGCATACGATGAATGTGGAACATTAATGTCAATTTGACACCGCAATTGTGAATTGAATATTAAAGTTTGCCGACACAAATTATGAGAAGTAACAAGGAAGCAAGAAAATAACTGAACCTAAAGTTTTTCAATTATTTTGAAATGTTCATATTCATCAGAAAACATGAAATGGTGGTGTATTACAGGGTACATTATTTTTGTAGCTCCATTTGTTTCGTATAGAAGATGGTAGTTATATAAAATTATATACATCCTTGAATAGTGTCACTTTGTGAGTTAATATAGCTGTATCCGTCTGTCCGAAGCCTATGACAAACATCTTTATGACAAAATGAAATAATTTAAACAAATTAGAAACACTGAATATATTTTCAGTTATAGATCGCACAATTGTAAACAGTCGAAAGCGGTTCACGAACATTTAAAATGCGAGGCTTTGATACAGTTTGGCACACAATCGAATTTGATTATAAAGCAATTATTTTCTAATGTGCTTTTGAATTCTAAGAATAAATATGGAATCAAAAAGCATCGCTCGGATCTGGTTTCGCAGATATAGCCATCGGAAGTTACGAATATAGTTTTTCTAAAAATGTATTTAAGTCAGAAACGCCTGCATTGATTTCGAAAATGAAATGTCATATGAAAGATAATTTAACAAACTACAATATTGGTCTAAAAATTTTTGAAATCCGGCTCGTAGTTTTCGATATATTACGACTTTTCTAAAATTTGGACCGATTTTTTTTAAAAAACCGTTATTTTTCCAAAAAAATTCGTTATTAACCTACAGTTTTATTAACATATTTTATATGTTCCAGATTCGATTCATTCGATTTTAGTATATAACGCAAGACAGTCGTACAAGCAGAAATCGGAAGAGGCTAGAAATATCTTTTTTTTTCCTGATTCTTAATATGGAAACATGAAGATGAAGCTTAAAATTATTTTTATAATCACATACTTTTCAATAACAAATTAAGTTCGTCGGAACGGAAGCTGGCGCTTAATTGTCTGTGATGAATTCGTAAAAACTTGCGCAATCACGATGAATGCTTTTTATTGAATTCGCATTTATATTAGTAACTAAAATACAGTAAGTACTTTATAACTATTATAACTATAACTAAGTGCGCAGAAACATACCTCTTACAATCTATGATATATACGTTTGTATCCCCCGACCGTTGAGATAAGCAATTAGAAGCGATAGTTGAGTTTGCATTGCAAAAGATAACATTGAAAACAATCTCCGCTCAAGTGCTAAGTCAACAGAATAATACAAAACATACACTTCACACTAAATATAATTTAATATGAGCTTTATGAAATAATTAACGAAACTGTCTAAGATAAAATATGTAATTAAATAAAAAAATAATTGTTATTGCTATCGTCTTAACTTGAGAAACTTACTGCTGTTTGATTCAAATGAATGAATGTTTTTTCACCGCTTCCGGTTTGAGAAGAAAGTATGTTTATTTTTATAGTTTCTCAAACTTAAGTGCTCAATAGATTTAGAATAAGGAGACCTTCCATAAAAAGTTATCCCTGGGACTTGGAAGTAATTCATAATATCAAACTTACCTACTTGATTAAACTCATCTGTCCTGGCATGGGAAAAATTAGCACGCTAAGTCAAAATTTATCAAAAATTCTTGAGGGAATCGCTTAAACTGAACGAGCTTTCAAAATTCGTTGGAAATTAAAATGCCTCTATCTCACAAATAGGACAAAAAGGGAAAAAAAAATTCGAAAATTTTGTTTTAATCGGCCAACTGACATTTACAAGAATTTTGTAGACGGAAACATAATGTTGAAACCTATCTCCAGGTGTTATACGACTAAAATTGAATGATTATTTTCATTCTTTTCAATATCTTGTTTACTCAGTTTGAACTGAAACTGGCGCTTGGTTACCTGAAAGGTAAAAGCAAAAAATGCATTATCACGCTGAATTTGTGGTATTGATAATGAAAGAAGTGAATAAAATATTTAAATAGTTTATTTGATTTCTTAATTAATTTAAGCTAAATGCGTGGAAATATACCATTAAGATGGTATGATATGCACCAGGGTGATTCACATTATTTAATAGATTTAATAGTTAAATTTTAAATTCTGGCCCTTAGGGAGCTCATAAAATTAATAATTACCGGTAGCTCAATGAACTTATTAGATTTTCATTAGAATTACATGTGAACATATGCTTTACTAGACATTTTGATCTACATCTCGGGAAAGAAACCACTTATACAAATGGGACTCCACCTATTGGAAAGAGCATTTTTTTTTTCTTAATCTTCGCAGTATCCTAGGCCCGGAAACTAATAAGCTGACGAAAAGTTTTCTTCCGTTCGCGTAAGAGTTTTTTTTTAGGAGATATAGACGGAATTGTGTAGTCAAGCATTTTATCCCTTGTAAGTACTTTGAGAAACCGAAAAATTCAATGAACCTCCAGTAAATAATAATATTATGAGCTCTCCTTGCACCAGTATTTTTTTTCATGAACCTCGAATTATTTAACTTGTTTGAAACAAAACAAAATAAAAGAATTCGAATCACACAAATATGTATATGTACACGTATATGTCTCTATACCTTTGAGATAAGCAATAGAAATCGGTTATTGAGTTTTCCTTGCAAAAGATAGCATTTTAAAAAGATTCCGCTCAAGTGCTTGGGCAGAATTTTAATGCATGTCGTACGCGTGTAGATAACAAAAATAAGTAGGTATATCAAACAATATAAATATTAAAGAGAGATAGTTTGCACTAATACTGGTATGGTGCAATTAGAGATAACTTGCAAAGCTGTAAATTTATATATATATCTCGTGAGTTTGACTGATAAAATTCACTGCTATCTTTCTAACAAAAAAAAAATTCAAGTGTGTTCCTAACTGTGCAATTGAGCTTTTTACTTATACGGTTGCTCTATCAGTCGCGTATTGAAGGTTTGACGAGTTGGTACACCTATTGCAGTCGCTCTATACATAATGGCACAGAATAATGAAGTATACAACGAAGATGAACTTAACCCTCCAGAGTGGTTGAATGAAAGTTTATTTACCAATGTTCTACAATCGTGTGAAAATGATAAAACAATCAAAATAAAATGCTTAAAATTAACTCCCGGCTCTCTAAAGGGTGATCACTATGCCAGTATTATGTTTAGAGCACATGTTGATTATGAAACCGAGAAAAAATCAGAACTGCTATCGATGTCAATGATCATTAAAACCAGTCCAGAACTAGATGGCACCAAAAAAGAACTACTGGACGGTTCATATCTTTTCGAGACAGAAATTGGCATGTATGATGAGGTGATACCAAAATTTGAGTCCATTCTGCGAGCAGCTGGAGACAAAACGATTTTAGGGCCAAGGTAAGAAATATAACATCAGAAACTGGATTTTTGAATTTTGAAAGACTGTTCCACTGTGACTTTCTGCACAGATGTCTCTACAGCAGCTTATCGCCCAAGAAAATCATTATCTTTGAGGACATTGTTCCTCTTGGCTATAAGACACTGCAGGAAGTCAATCTCAAAGGTGTGAAGGCTGCTTTTCATAAATTAGCGAAATTTCATGCCGTTAGCTACAAAATTCTTCAAGAGGTAAGTGTATAATGAATTAATGTTCAGATGTATACTCCTCAATTTAGAGCATTTAAAAAGGTGTTAAAAGAACTCAAAAATTAACAGTTTCGGGTTTGTTCGTGTTGTTTCCAAAATTTCAAAAAATTTGAATATTCAAATTTTACATGTAAACATTTTTTCTATTTCTGATAGAAATTTTATTTGCGTGGCATGAAAGTGTGAACATCGATCAATTGGCATCATTTTTAATTTATAAAATGTTTTTACTAAAATACTTTGTTTATAGAACCCTTCATATTTTGACACATACCGCCATAGTATAACAAGTTTACCCAATATGGTAGATGGTGATTTATTTACTAACGGCATTAACAATTTCATCGCAATGTTGGATGCACAGCCCACACTGCTCAAGTACAAGCCCTATTTTGTAGCAATGCAACCAGATTTGCATGCGAAATACAAAGCGACTCTCGACGAGTATCTCAAGCATCGGCAAAAGGATGCGCACTATGCGCTTTGTCATGGTGACTTTCATCTTAAGAACATGATGTTTAAACTGAACGCTAAGGATGGAAACATTGAAGATGTTTTGCTATTAGACTTCCAAATGTCAAACATAGGACCTATGGTCAATGATGTCATCTATTCAATTTACATGTTAATGAATAGAGAAATGAGAAAAAATCACTACGACGAAATTTTGCACTTCTACTTCAGCAATTTCACTGAGACATTGCGTCTCATTAAATTCGAAGGCAAAATGCCTAAGCTTATCGAATTTCGGCAGATGCTACTACGACATAGACATTTGGGTAAGCTAAGAACATAAAATGGGGGGAAAAAATTTCTAATTTTCATGAACTTTTATAAATTTTTTAGAAATCTTTATGATTGTTAGTTTCTTGCCTTTCATTGTTGGCTTCTTTTCTGGAGATGTGGATGGTGATCACATGTTGACAGACAAAGAATATCAAAAGAACGTTTATCATAACAAGGAATATATTGATGAGTTGGAGGAACGTTTACCGAGGCTGCTGCATATGGGATTTTTGGATAATTAATTAATTCAGAAAAATCGATTGTTTTTCAAAAAATATTGTACAATAAATAGCACGGATTAAATAAAATAAATGATACTCATATTTGAAAAATTAAATTTTTTGACTTTTCTAAAATCAAATTTTCAACATTTTTTAACAATCGATAAAGATTTATATACACGGTTCGCTTCAAGCAAGTCAAGATCGAAAAAATTTTCAACCAAATCAGATCAATGTACAATTATTATTAAGTGTCTGGTGAATCGAAATACATGATCCGCAAAATCGGAGCTGTTCATTTGCTCGTTTTATGGCTATTTTAAGGTAAACACGTTTACCGATGATTTACTCAATATACACATGAATATGCTTATAGATGAGAGCTTTTAATTTGCTCAGAATAATACTTCAACATGGAATAGTTGAGTTATGTGTCAGCAATACACAAAAGATATTTACTTGAAAGGCAATGACGTCATTGATTTTTCACTTAATATACAATATATATTTTTATTTATACATACATATATATTATATATTTTCATGTTTTTATGTTTTATTTCTTTAATTAATACTGAACAAATAATGCTAATTAGTAATTAGAGCCCTATTATAATAATCTAAATAATCAGCACCAAAAGAAGAAACATAGACAGATACATAGTTTTGTGTGGTATGGATAGGCGTATGTAGTGCAAGGTCATACATATATACCATAAGTAAGGCCTGTTGGCTTACTATAGCTCATTAACATTTTGAATATAAATGAAATATTAGGCACTGTGCAGTGACATTTCAGTGATGGAGGGTTAGTCGATCCACGTTCATAGTTAAACAATTTGCAAACTGAATTCCAGTCGAGTCCTATGAAACAAAAAATTAAAAATTGTTCCCAAACGTATTTAAGTTAGTCGATGTTACTGTGATTAAACCGAGAATCCATTACTGTTTCATGCTCAAGTTAAGTTAAGTTACTGAGAGAAGCTTCCAGCATTTAAATCTCGTTCGAATCCTTTAATTCTTTTGCCCATATAATACGACGACACCGTGCTTTCTTTATTGGCTCTGTATATTTAGGTGCAGCAGGTGCAAGGTATTTTTCCCAACCATGTTTTAAAATTTGGGACTTCATTTGAATCTTACGTTCTTTTCGAGAAAGCCAACTTAATATTCCAGTTTAAATTGGGCTCGTTTTTTACATGAACAATTGTTAAAGGAGATTCATAATGAAACAAACTTCCGCAATCTCCGATGTGAAAAAATTTGCATTTTCTATGTAGGTTTTTCAATATTCTGTATTAAAGAAGCAAGAACGTAACCTAGGTCAGAAAACACATCAGTAAGCAAATGACAAAATATATATTTTTTATCTGATAAAAAACGCACATGTTCATGACTTTCTTATCAAATTACTATTGAATCTATTTACGTGATAATGAAAGTGCGAATTTTTTTGTTTTGTAATCATGACTCTTGAAATCTGCTGAGAACATAATTGTTTAATCAAATTTTTATCTATCATAAACATTGTGCTTCGCTAAAATGTTTAGAAGTGCTATATATTGTAGCGCGAATCTAAATATTGTCTTTAACAAAATTCTAAGATTTTTCAACGACTTGTTTTTAGCTACTTTGGCTCAACTTTAAGTAGAGATCTTAAATTTCAACAGAGGTTTCCAATATCATTACAAAGACAAGCTGAATTAACTTTCGGTCCATTGGAGAGCTGTAACCATATTCCAGCAAGGAACCACACTCATTCAAAAATAGTGTTAGTTCATGGTTCTAGTGGACAAAACTAGATTAGAATCGAAAATCATAGAAAAAGCCGATAAGAGTTGAAGCGTGTTAAATAGTATCGCATTAACATCAAAAAAGTCTACTGAGGTCAAAAAAATCAAAAAATATTTTATAGATAGGGTCGATAACATTTGGAAAATATCGAATCAGTGACTTAACTTGAAAAGTGTTGCAGAGTATCAAAAATATCGCGAAACCCTATATCGTCGAAAAACATAAAAAAAAAAATTCAATAGTCAAAAAGTATCGAAAAAGTAAAATATATCAAAAAGCATCAAAAAAATTCGAAAATACATCGAAAAACAAGAAAAAATGTCTAAATGTATCGAATAGAATTAAAAAATCGAAAAAAATGTAAAAAGAAAAATTTCAAAAAGTATGAAATAGTATTTATCAAATGGCACTAAGCAAATTGATTGAAAAGAAAGTCCAGACTAACAATGGAATTCGGCTCAGGTTGTCGGGTGCTATTAAATACATAGATGCCAATTATTAGTAAATGATTTATGTTGAATGTTATGGTTTTCTGTAATCATCTGATATATTATCTAGCAATACTGTTGAAATTGGCTCAATGGCTTTGCATTAATTGCAACAATGTTTCCTCATTTGCTTATAGGCACCTTTACCTATATATTTCCATAAAACTTAGTAAGTGCATGTTACCCTATGGTAACGGTGGTCATTAGTGGGTTAATAATCGTTTAGTTTTTACAACACACGGTGAGTTATCAAATTTTTTTTTTTTTTTTTGTCAACAAAATGATAAAGTTAGTTATTAAGAACTACGCAATTTATCAGTATTTGTATGAAATAACTCCTCTCATATCGCAAAAACGATTTAAAAAAACCTTACAATTAAGGGGTAAATGATCATGCCGAACTTGTGGCACTCAATTTTTATTATTTTTATTATAGATAGCATTATAAACATTAAATGTATTGCATATAAAAGAAAAATTATCTTAAATTGCAAAAAAGCTTCTAATTCACAAGCTTTAGAATTTCAAGCATCAAAAAGATATCAGCGAATTACCACTGTTTTAATTTTAACAGTGTTTGCACGTAAACCTCAACCGATTACAAACTAAAGTTAGCCTTTCACAAAGAAGGTGCTTGCTTCTTAAATTTTAAAAAATTGGGCGAATAGCGTAAGCAAATATCAATTGTATACTAAAAGGATTGATTCTCAGTAATTAACTTGGAAAAAAAAGTTATTTTATGTTTCTCTGTGTATATGGAAAACAAATTCTGTTTGCGCCGTTCACAAGTTTGATCTAGCAAGCTGAAGTTTTGAGAGTGAAGCGCTAAGTACAATGCTAAAACATAGGCGTATATAACTAAAATATTTGAAACGCTTGGCTTCAAAGGTAAATTTTTTTTTCGTTTTAGTAAGTTCTTTTTTGTCAAATGAAATCGGACACATTTAAGGTTTGAGCTAGGAAACTGAAATTGAATTGTGAAAATTATTTTTAATTCCAATGCTTCAACAAAATCTGCAAAATTTTCAAAATTCCAACATATGGCTGAACCCCTTCGAAAAAAGTATAAAGCTAAAATAGATCCGCCATGTGGTAAATAAAAATTATATTCCCAAGGACAAGTGTTTTGAAAACAGTTGATTTCAGGACTTTTTCAAGAGCCCTTAAGACTTAAGTATACTTTTGATATTTGAGTCAATTTAGCGATAAAACACTGTACTACTTACTCTCACTTAAGTGAACTGAAGCGTTAAAAAGTTTTTTCAGATATGTGAGAAACAGTTCAGCCTATTGCGCCAATCAATGGAATAAAATGTAGAAGCTCGTAAACAGAATGATCAGTGTAAATTCTAACTGTTAGCTGCGTGGTGTTCGTATAAAATAAGAAATAAACTCACACAAAAACAATTAAAGTAAATGAATAATAGATAAACTAAAATTAAATTAATAGTATATACAAAAAAATTATTAGACGAAATACTATTCACTAACATGTCACCTAACTCTGAGGTTTACAACAAAGATGAACTCGAACCTCCACAATGGTTGAACAATGAGTTCTTCACAAAAGTTCTGCACTCCTGCGAAAAAGATGAAACGATAAAATTGAAAAGTTTTAAAATATCACCCGCTTCAGTACAGGGTGATCACTATGCCAGTGTTATGTTCAGAGCGCTCGTTGAATATGAGTCCGCACAAAAATCAGACCTGCAGTCAATATCAATGATACTCAAAACAATGCCCGAAACAGAAGGACTTAAAAAGGAAATGCTGGGAGAGTCCTTTATAATGGAAACAGAGATTGGAATGTACACCGAAATTATACCAAAATTTGAATCAATTTTACGATCAATTGGAGATGATACTGTGCTGGGAGCAAGGTGGGTTTCAAATAAAGAAAAGCATTTAACTTTAATATATAACCCTACTCACTTATTTTTAAACTAGTGGTGATTAACTAAAATTATAGCAGTATTTTAATCAAATTAAGTTTCAATTAAATTGGTTATATTGCACTTTGTTCAATATATGTCGGCATTTTATTGGATTTTGCGCAGTGAATAATTGAACAATTGATCGACATTTTATAAGTGTGCGATTGAAAGTTGATATAATGGTGAAAAAACTTATTGAGCCAATGATTAATTATAATGCATGCGGGCGAAAAAACTTGAGCGATGTATTTTGAATGGAGGAAAAATTGGATTCAGGCATGCTAGCTCAGCGTTTCTGCACGAAATATGGGCTAATTAAACGATTGTCAGCCGTGACTCAGGCTCGACATCCTACAGTATATCATAGCGGTCTCATCTTAAATTAAACTTTTTGTTTCAATGGATTTAAAAATGTTATCCCATCGAAAGTTTTAATAAATTTTTTACCACTCATCGAAGTAACGCTAACAAGCTGTCACTCAAAAAAACTATAATTTACCACAGATTAATTGATGTTTTCACAGAACTGAGAATTTTATTAATACTTTCTTGGTTTTTCTAACTCATAGGTGTCTCTATCATAGCTTATCACCAAAAAAACTTATCATTTTTGAAGATCTTGTACCAATTGGGTATACCGTGTTGAGAGAACGTCAAGTAAACATGGAAGAAGCAAAGTTAGCTTATCTCAAATTGGCTAAATTACACGCAATCAGCTATAAATTACACCAAGAAGTAAATGAAAGAGTTATACGAACTGATTATTGCAAGATCATTTTTAATTAAATTTCCTTTCAGAATCCAAAAGACTTCGAAAATTATTGCCATAGTTTTTGGCAGATGCCAAATATATTAGAGAATGATTTCATTAGTGGCGGAATTAGTAGATTCATAGAATTATTGGAGACGCAACCCAACCTTATCAAATACAAGCCATACTTTGAAGACTTAAAGCCAGACCTAACAGAAAAATGCATATCAACATTTATGGAGTATCAAAATCAGCCACAAGACGGTGCTCATTATGTACTTTGCCATGGTGACTTTCACACCAAAAATATGATGTTCAAAGGCAATGAAGATGTTATGTTACTGGACTATCAAATGTGTTACATTGGACCCATTGTGAATGATATTATTTACTCAATATTTATGCTGATGGATGAAAAATTACGAAAACATAATCTCAACGAGTTGATTCATTTTTATTTTAGTAGTTTTGTGGAGACACTACAGAGCATTGGATACGACGGCAGATTACCAAAATTAATCGAATTTTGGGAAATGATGTTGAAACACAAACACTGGGGTAAGATGTTTTTGTTGTGCGCTCATGGGCTGATTTGATAACGCCTTAACGATTTTTTAAATGATAGAAATCTACTTATTGACCACTTTCTTACCCATGTGGTATGGATTCCGTGCAGGAGATACTGATCCTGATGAAATGATGAATAGTGAAGACATGCGCAAAAAAATATACAAGAATCAGGAGTATATAGATGAATTGGAAGAATTATTGCCAAAGTACTTACACATGGGATACTTGGACAATTAAGTTCGATAACAGTTATCGATAATAATAAACTTTATGTAATGTACAAACCTCTGTAATAGTTAAGTCATACTTTACGCTTGAGAATAAAAAACATTCGATTTATACAATTTGATTTTAATAAAATATTTGCTAATCATATGCAGATTCTAATTTTTATCTTTTCCGTTTATTGTTTTCAAAATATTTGTCACTTTTATATCAGCACAAGGAACATATTATTGGCTTTATGCTAATGAAACTTCATTCAGAAAAAGTATCTTCATATATGAATTAATTAAACGTTCGTTATATTATTTCAAAAAATTTTTGTAATTTGCAATTTGTTTTTGTGTATGTAAAGTGTTTGAGTCAAGCCGTGGAAGTATCGGAATGAAATTTTCAGTTTGGAGTCATAAGCATTTCAAATCGTGATGGGATGGGCGGTCAGCTAACAGTTAAGTAGCATCACATTGAGAATATATTTTTAGTGTCAGATTTTACCATTTTATCCAAATTTTTTATGTGAATGAAATATATGTCGAAGTAAACTTTTGTTTTAAAAAGCTTAATTTACTTAATTTAAAACTGCAATCTAAGCTGCAACGTAAAATTAAAAAGAGGCAGCAAACAATCTAAGCTCTGAATTCCCGTACATTAAAAAACTGACGAAAGGGTTGCCCTTGATTGAAATTTCATAAAAATTTAATTATTGCAGCTATATTGACAAACAAAATGTTTTTACAAACATCGACAACTTTTATCAATCAGGAAAAAATTAACTTTATTTTATAAAATCAGCTTTGTAGCCCATGAGTTAGCGAATTATTAGTAATTGCTTGGCTATCATTGTCCTCTATTATCATTCGTTTACATACACCTATACCCATATACTTATTTCCGTAAAACTAAGTAAGTGCATGTTACCTTATGGTAACGGTGGTAACCAGTGGGTTAACGTTCGCTTAGTTCCAGCGACACACGATGATATGGCAAATTTATTCCAACAAAATAATATAGGTAATTGTTCAAAACTACGCAATTTATGAATGTTTGTATGAAATAATTCCTCTCATATCATTATAATGAATAAAACAAAATGAATAATAAAAAATTAAAGAAGTTGTTCAAGCCAAACATGTGGCATTAAAATTTAATTATTTTAATAATAGATAGCACTGTAAATATTAAATGTATACTTTTGAAAGAGACATTATCTTAAATTGCAAACAAGTTGTCTACGCTCACAAGTTGTCTATTTTCTCACAATCTTAAGAGTGTCTAGCAATAAAAAGAGACTTATATCAGCCAGAAGCATGTGTTGTAAATTAAACAGTGATTACACTACAAACTCAAACGTTTTCATACTAAAGTTAGCTTTTCAGATGTTTTTTTCTTTATTTTTGAAATAAAGTTATTGCCTTCTCTTATAAATTTGTGTCTGGCACTAGATCTATTTAGTCAAAAAATTTTCTTTAATGGAAAAATTTTTTCGTTTAGAAAGTGTGAATTCCTGTATCTGAAATGTTGTATGCTACTATCATATCCCAAGGATTTAAAAAATTATTGATACTAAGAAAGATAAAAATGGATTTCCAAGTAAATTAAGATCATTTTTAACTATTTTTCAGAACGTTTACAAAATGTCTAATGTGATACACCAAACATTTCAACTATTTTTATTACATTTTCAAAAAAAAAAAAAACAATCTTTCCGAAAGGTTGAACTTAACGGGAAAACACTGTATTACTATCACGTAATTAATCTAAAGTGTTTTAAATTTATTTCATAATTCAGAGACACATTTCAGTTTACTGCGCCAATTAGTGCAATAAAATGTAGATTCCCGCATCCAGAGTGGTCAGTTATAATTCTAACAGTGCGCTGTGTGGTTCTAAAATAAAACCAAAAATTAAATTAAATAAAATATATAAAATTTAACGAAATATTATTTACTGACATGGCACCCAATTCTGATGTTTATAACAAAGATGAACTCGAACCTCCACAATGGTTGAACAATGAATTCTTTACAAAAGTCCTCCACTCATTCGAGAGAGATGAAACGATAAAATTAAAAAGTTTTGATTTATCACCCGCCTGCGTACAAGGTGATCACTATGCCAGTGTTATGTTCCGAGCGCGTGTTGAATATGAGTCCGCACAAAAAACAGACCTGCAGTCTATATCAATGATAGTCAAAACAATGCCTGAAATAGAAGGACAGAAAAAGGAAATGCTGGGAGAGTTCTTTATAATGGAAACAGAGATTGGAATGTACACCGAAATTATACCAAAGTTTGAATCAGTTTTACGATCAATTGGAGATGATACTGTGCTGGGAGCAAGGTGGGTTTGAAAGAAAGAAAAACATTAAATTTTAATTTGCAACTCTACTCACTTGGCTTTATATAAATGAACGGTGATAGAAGCTTCAGCAGTTTTCATTGGCTCTTTGTTTAAGATGCTCAGTGAATTAATTAAAAAAAAGTTGATAAAATGCTTTAGGCGATGTTTTGTTATAGCTCATACGGTTAAAAAGAACTTGTGCGATGTATTAATTGTAAATGGGTTAAAAATTAATTTTTGAAGCGGATTTCGACGGTGATTCAGCGATTGTGTTCTATGGTGTGTTAAGCTTCGCTAGCTTTCCTGAATAAAGCTCTCTTTTCCCATTCAAAGCTCGCAGCTCATTTAAATTTTTAACCACTTAAATGATTACTACGTAACTAATGTATCGCGGATAAAACCATTTTTGCACCGCTTAAAGGACGTCCATTAATTACGTGAGTTAAAATAGGGGGGGAGGGGGTACTGCGAAATCTCACCAAGGGGGTAGAGGGTCAGCGAAAACCTCACGTCAAATTAGAAATTATAATTAAAATCTCGCCAGAGGGAGGGGAAGGGTCCCGCCAGATCTCACCAAATATCACCAAGGGGAGAGGGGGGTACGAATTTTAAAAAAAAATACCTCACGTAATTAATGGACGTCCCCTTATTTAAAAGATCGCCGCTTTAACTACAAAATTTGTCAGTTGCATTAATGTTTTCATAATTTTTCTATCGCAAAAGGTGTCTCTATCATAGCTTATCACCAAAAAAAATTATCATTTTTGAAGACCTTGTGCCACTTGGTTATACCGTGCTGAGAGAACGTCCAATTAACATAGAAGATGCAAAATTAGCCTACCTCAAATTGGCTAAATTACAAGCAATCAGCTATAAATTACACCAAGAAGTAAATCAGAGAAGTTATATGCAACCGATGCAAGACCATTTTGAATTTGATTTTCTTACAGAGACCAGAAGACTTTGAAAAGTATTGCCATAGTTTTTGGCACATGCCAAATGTCGGTGAGAATAAATTTATTGCTGATGGCATGAAATATTTCTTAGAATTCTTAGAGACGCAACCTAACCTGATCAAATACAAGCCATATTTTGAAGACTTAAAGTCAGACATTATACAAAAATGCATTTCAACTTTTAAGGAGCATCAAAATCAGCCGCTGGACAGTGCTCATTATGTACTGTGCCATGGTGACTTCCACTTCAAAAATATGATGTTCAAAGGCAATGAAGATGTTATGTTACTGGACTATCAAATGTGTTATATTGGACCCATTGTGAATGATATTATTTACTCAATATATATGCTGCTGGATGAAAAGTTACGAAAACATCATCTCAAAGAGTTGATTCATTTTTATTTTAGTAGTTTTGTGGAGACACTACAGCGCATTGGATACGACGGCAGATTACCAAAATTAATCGAATTTTGGGAAATGATGTTACAACATAAACACTTGGGTAAGATATTTTTGTTTTGCGTACATAAGAATGTTCCATAGTACCTTCAACGAAATTTTAAATTATAGAAATCTTCTTACTGATCACTTTCTTACCAATGTGGTATGAATTCCGCGCAGGAAATATTGATATTGATGAAATGTTGAATAGTGAAGACATCCGCAGAAAATTATACACGAGAAAGGAGTATATCGATGAATTGGAGGAACTGTTGCCAAAGTACTTACACATGGGATATTTAGACAACTAAGTTATATGCCTGTGATAGGAATTTTTATAGTAGTTAAATCTTAAATAATGCTTAAAAAATAAAAAACATTCATTTAATATAATTTTATACTTGGTCTCACTGGAACTTCAACGAACTTACTTATATTTACTGCAGATTTGATATTTTAGGACTTAATTTTAGAAATCTATAGATAACAATCTTTATCTTGTGCACATGGTATTTTGCAAAACATTTTTCATTTTCGTCTCAACAGAAGCCTTTGGAATCCATGAGGAATAAATGATAGTTAATTGTTTTTAAGCTTTTTGCATTTCATTCAGTTAAATTATTTCTTGTAAATTTTAAATTAATGGTCATTCGTCATATTAGCTACTGTACTGCACAATTCCATTATTAAATGTAAAATATTTGAGTCAAATCATGGAAGTTTTAGAATCAAATTTTCAGTTTGGGGTCGTAAATATCTACGTTATGTGCTTGTGTTAGAGGGGTCCGCAAATTTTTGACAGGTCGTGAGATGGAATAGGGGCAGCTTTTATGAAGCACACATTGAGGAAATATATTTCTCATTCGCTTAAAATACTCGTGCATATATGAGCCGTGCAAGTGGAATAAGTTACATACCTACATAAGTATGTGTGTATGTATTGGCAAGATATAATAACATAGTTAAAATCTTTTAATATTTGAATTCAGAGGTTTTAGCACGGCTTATACAATTTTTAAAACAAAGACAGAGATTTTTTTGACTTCATTACATTAAAATGTCGATAAAATTAAATTTATTTTGTTAACATTACTTAGGTTTGGGAAGCAAAAGAGAATATTTTTAATTGAGATTGAGAAATGTATACTCATTGTCAAATAAAATCAAATACCTTGCAATGAACAACAAAATGCCTTTAAGAATTCAAAGGGACAGAACTAGCCAGTAAAATGACTCCTTTTAATTTTTATAAATACTGATACACGTTTAAGTACTCACTACATGCGTTTCCATAATAAAAACTTAACTTTTACACACAATGTGTTGTGTGAGTTCTCTCACTCAAATTCTATTTACTAATTAAATGTTAGAACGTTACACGAAACGTCTTGTGGAATAAGAACTTGTAACTCTTCTGTTAGAGTTAAGATAGCATGATAGGATTTTTTTAATTTCATAAATTTCAAATATATATTAAGGTTAATTTTGTGTAAGCATTTGCAAATATAAATTATAAAACTTCACCACAAATATCTGTAAGACATCTGCTCCACTTTGAAAAAATGAAACAATAGTTCCAAGTCCCAATGACGTTTTTATTATTGCCATCAATTGCAATCGCTGATAAGTTTTGTATGCATTTCTCAACATGATTTTATATCACAGCTCACGGTCAAAATATCTAATTATTTTACACAAATTTCTAACGTAGAAATTGTATTTAATATCGAACTAAAATTTCAGTAGATAGCAAACCTGTTTTCTATATTTAATGTTGCACTTTTTTCTTAGTATTCATTTATTAATCTACAATTTATCTAAAGTCAATACAAAATTTTATTATCTAGAGAACTGATCACTATCTCATGAGAAGCGCATTCAAAATATTCTACAATTCAAGCTCTGAAATATTATAGCTTTTAATGACGCCAGCTGTTGCGAGAGACTTTTTTTTACTCTCGCGTAAATAAACTGAAGTGAGAAAAATATTTACTTATATTTTGAAACAAATATTTGTTCGTGTAAATATTGCCAGAGTAAATAAATGTAAAAGCTGGCACTCACTAAAATTTATCAGCATAAACTCTCACGGCGTATTATATGGCGCATAAATAATAAAACTGAGCGCGAAAATAAAAAAAGCCGTTTTTCAACAATTTATCAATAATTTTTTTTTATTTAGTAACCTGATACCAAATTTCTAACATTACTGTAGAGGTGAAGTCGAACCGCCATAATTGTTGTACATTATTTTCTTCGTACAAGTTTTCACTAAATGGTGTCCAATAATTCTAATAAATTCTATTTTCATTCAGAATCCACTGGCATTGCTTTTGGCAAACATCAAATATTTTAGAACTCGAATTATTAAACTTGCGGCATGAACAATTTTATTGGCTGTGTAGAAGTTCGACTAAAATTAAAGTTTATGATGAATAAACTGAGCGATTTCAGGATAACAAGGTGTCCTGATATTTTAACCTAAGAAATTTTATCTTCGAACAGAAATACGAATGAGCTGTAGGGTCCCGCCACTGTTCCTTAGTAGATATGTTCTTACTGACTACATTCTTGCTTTTTTGATATGGATTTTGCGAAGGCGGTTATGATTTTGAACAATCAGTAGAGAGCGATGATAGCTTTAACAAATTATGTGTGAATAAGAATCCAATGTATTTATACAAAGGATATTTGGGAAACTAATTTATTTGCATTTAAAAATAAAATCAGGTTTTTATTAAGCGCATTTTAGTGTTTATTAAAATTCAAGTGAGTTTTGAGAATTTCTTTAAATAAGACAATATAAATATTTGAAAAAAAAACAGAAGTTAAATTGACTCGCTGCCACTTGAATAACAAAATCAGGGATTGGTCAAAAATCACAAAATTTTGGAGACCAAGGAAACCAGTAAACCGGAGTATGGTATATGCGAAAAATACACTCCATCACAAATAGTTTTAACTCATTGTCAATAATAAATTTATGCCGAGGGACTAACGACGTATTAGAAGAACAACATATTCAAGCTCAATATTCATACCAAAATGCGATAAACATCAAGATTTAGATATAACTTATAATACAATAACATGTTAATGACCGCAGCTGTCGTTTAGGTTCTTAAAAAAGTCACCTTTACTTTTTTAAAAATTTTGTTGTCTAAAGAGAGTATCAAGCAGATGATGAGTGGCACACAAGTTTTTGGCAGAATTCGAGAACAAAACTCTTTTTGCCAACAGTTCTCATTCGAACTACACGTTGAGCAGTTCCCAAGCAAAACAAAGCTTCTAATTTTTATTTTATTATTTTTCTGCTGAAATTATAATGCCAAACAATAAAAACTACAACGAAGATGAACTTGATCCGCCGCAATGGTTAAACAATAAATTTTTTACAAAGGTTTTACACTCCTGCGAAAACGATGAAACAATTAAAGTGAAAAGTTTCAAACTCAGTCCTGCCACTGTACAGGGTGATCACTATGCTAGCGTTATGTTCAGAGCGTATGTTATTTATGAGTCAACGAAACGGTCTCTGCAACAGTCAATGTCTATGATCATTAAAACAATGCCGGAAATAGAAGGCAGCAAAAAAGAAATGTTGGATGAATCGTATATTTTTGAGACCGAAAATGGCATCTACTCGGAGGTGATACCGAAATTTGAGTCCATTTTGCGCGCAGCTGGAGATAATGCTAAGCTAGGAGCAAGGTATTTGATTTCATGTTAAAGCTTGCGCTTGAAGAAATGCTTTTTGTTTGCTTGCTACAGATGCCTCTATCACAGTTTGACACCGAAGAAACTAATTATTTTTGAAGATCTTGTGCCATTGGGTTACATTGTGTTACGTGATCGGCAGGTGAATATAGAAGAAGCAAAATTGGCTTATCTTAAGCTAGCCAAATGGCATGCTGTCAGCTATAAAATGAATCAAGAGGTAAAAGTATTTTAATATTAATTTTGGAGCTCTAAACATTATAAATCTCTGTCAGGATCCCAATTTTTTTGATAAATATCGTTATGGCATGCTCATAGACAGCATGATGGAAAATGACTTCATTATCGGTGGGATTGACAAATTTATTGAAATGTTGGATATACAGCCAACACTTAGAAAATTCAAAACCCATTTTGAAGGCCTTAAACCAAATTTAATAAAAAATTGTCGCGCTTCTTTTGATGAATATCGCGTGCGACCGCAACCGAATGCGCACTATGTGCTATGTCATGGGGATATACATTGCAAGAATATGATGTTCAAGCACAATGCCGCCACTGGACAGGTAGAGGATGTAATGTTGCTAGACTATCAAATCTCTTACGTTGGACCCATGGTTAAAGATGTAATTTACTCAATTTTTATGCTTATGGATAGAGATCTACGGAAACATCATATGAACGAGTTGATTTACTATTACTTTACTAACTTTGTGGATACATTGAAGCGCATTGGCTTTAATGGCAGCATACCAATGCTAATTGAATTTCGTCGCATGTGGTTGCAGCACAGGCATTGGGGTAGATCTTCCATTGTTGTAACAGAAACTTTTAATAATATTTATTTACCATTCTTTTTAGAAATCTTTTTGCTGGTTACTTTTTTGCCAATATGGTATAGCTTCCGCGAAGGTCAAACTGATTCAAATAAATTGATAGAAAATGGTGATTATCGCACAAAATTATACATGAATTCAGAATATATTGAAGAATTGGAAATTTTGTTACCACAATATTTATACATGGGATATTTTGATATCTAGCGAATAGTTTTAATTTGCTTTTAGAATAATTTTTGAAATCAAAGTTCTTTAAAGTATTGTCTAAGATTAATAGCTAATAAAATTAATTTTAAATAGTAAGTAAGCACTGAGAGTGCTTGCACTCACTTAGAAAAAAAGTTTTAAATATGTGCATTGAATTTGTTTTGTGAAATATGTAATAATATAATAAAACCAGTATGAACCATCTTCAATCCGAAACTGTTTTTATTTTCTATAGTGAACGAGTTACTTGAAATCTTTAGACATTTTACCACTTTTTAAAATATATCAAAAATTTCAGATTTAGAGTTCATAAATCTAGATGTGGACAGAGTTTTTATTTAAAGTCAAGAGTTTTTATTTATTCTTTTAATAGTTTGATATGCTTGTCCTAAAAATATATACTTATACTTTTTCTGTTGTCTTATTATGGGTTGAAGAATAGGTATAATTTTTACGTTTCAGTACTAGATATTAAACTTTTTTTCAGTGTATTTTTTTATCATTTCATATATTTAGTCGTTTAGCTAGTGAATATGTATTGTCTATCTATCTGAGTGCGACTTTTATTTGCAGAGACATGAGGGATATAGAGAAAGATAGTAGTGTGTACCTGCTACTATTAAACCTGTTTGGAGCAAAAAAAAAAAATTTGAATCACCCCAATGTAGATGTAATGAGCGAAATTTTTTGTGAGAAGAGTACTTCAAAAGTCTTTAAAATATAGTTTTCTCGACCGCTACATAAGCAACTTCTAGCTTCTATCAATTTCATTATAACTTGAATTTATTTTTACTTAAAATGGTGAAATGCACTCGTCGCTCTGCTCCATATAACATTACTAAAAGAACATTTTCTCTTGTGCGCTCAGTCTTTGTTTGGGTGGCATTTTGAACAGTACACTAACGGAGCAGATACCACATTATGCCCTCAACTACGGAAAATTACAATGCCGATGAACTTGAGGCGCCAGAGTGGTTAAATGATGAATTTTTCACCACAGTTTTGCGGTCGTGTAAGAAAGATGAAACTATAAAGTTAAAAAAATTAAAGCTAAGTCCCGCAACTGCACAAGGTGATCACTATGCCAGTGTTATGTTCCGGGCGCACGTTGACTACGAGACTACGGTTATTTCAAAATTGCAATCTATGTCAATGATTATCAAAACAATGCCCGAAGTGGATGGTGATAAAAAAGAACTGATTGGGGAATCCTTTATTTTTGAGACTGAAATTGGCATGTACACTGAAGTGATACCAAAGTTTGAGTCGATTTTGAGAGCAGCTGGAGATGATACTGCACTGGGTGCAAGGTGGGTGCTATAAGATGATTCTATTTGAGCATGCTATTCATTTGCTGTCTTCTCGTGCAGTTGCCTCTTTCACAGCTTATCGCCCAAGAAGGTGATTATACTTGAGGACATAGTTCCGCTAGGTTACACTGTTGTGCGTGATCGTGATGTCAATATTGAAGAGGTTAAGGCCGCGCTACTTAAATTGGCCAAATGGCATGCAGTCAGCTATAAAATTGTAAAACAGGTAAATTATGAAGTTGAACTTTGATTTTGAATAACAAATCCACTTATGAACAAAATTCAACATCAATAGGATCCTGCATTTTTTGAAAAATATCGCCATGGCTTCATGGCCAATTCACATATGTTGAGTAGTGACTATATGAATGATGGTATAAAAAATTTTATACAAATGTTGAGCACACAACCCAAACTGCAGAAGTACAAGCCCTATTTCGAGGCCATGGGATCCGAATTACTTTCAAGAAGTGCAGCAACTTGTAACGAGTATCGTGATCAGCCACAGGACGATGCACACTATGTACTCATTCATGGCGACTTTCACTACAAAAATATGATGTTTAAACATGACTCGCACGGTGGTAAGCCACCAGATGCCAAGTTGCTAGATTTTCAAATGTGCTATGTAGGACCTATGGTCATTGATATAATCTACGCCTGCATTATGCTAATGAATAGAGAAATGCGCCGCAATCATCAAGATGAGCTGATTTACTATTTTTTTAGTAATTTTGTCCAGACATTGCAAGGCATTAAATATGAAGGCAGACTTCCAAAGTTAGTCGAATTTCGACAAATGTGGATGCAACATAAGCACTGGGGTAAGTTTTGGCCACATGGTGAATAATTCGATTGAGTTAAATATTTTAAAATATTTTTATCTTTCAATGTAGAAATATTTCTTCTTGTCAGCATTTTACCCTTGTGGTATGGTTTTCGTCGCACCGATCCCGCTGAAATATTGCACAACTCATTATCACGTGCCAATACTTACATGGATAAAGATTTCATTGATGAGATAGAGGAGTGTTTACCAAAGTACTTATACATGGGCTATCTGGATAGCTAGTTATTAAATTTGTGTCACAGTCAAGTTTGATTTTTCAAGAATTTTTATACTGCAAAATATACACATATTATTTTGAAGATAATGTCTTAAAGTTAATAAGCAGCGCTAAAGAAAAAAAGCTCACGGAGCTCAAAATAAAGTAGAAATTCTTAATGATGAATAGGCAAATATTCTTGAAAAGCTAGAATTAGAATTGAGTAATTTACAAATATTTTATATGCTCAGGAAAAAATGTGAAGTGTCAGAGTGGTCCTTTAATTGAAACGGTCTAGAGAATTGACTTTTCAAGACTTTTATTTGCTCAGGTAGTAGTATTTTTGTTACATAGGGTGTATTTTTAAATACACAGTGCGAATAAAACGTCAAAAATTACATTAAATCCGGCAACGTTAGTAACATTTATGTTCGGAGAAGTTTACTTCTATGTCATAAGGTAATTGTCATCACAACAATTCAGTGAAATTCCAACTTTAAATTCACTCAAAATGGTGATTTGGCACCAATGTGTCAAAGCTTAAGTCACTGATTATGCTGATAAACCAGCAACAATTGACGAAGTCTGAAGTGATCCAAAATCAGACTAATGAAATGGTATTCGTGTTAGACATACATACATGTACATACGTCAGCAATTATTTTTAAACAATGAATATCCTGAAAAATGAGTTTCAACATTATTAATGTGTGTTTTGTTTTAATTTAAAACTCTATGAATTGAAAATTGTTCCCAAATTCGAGATTCCTTATGCAATCAATTAAGAATTTCTTAAAATGTACGCTCATGTACACTCTCTTTCTCATAAAGAGAGTTGCATTTACTATATGAAGTGATGTCATGTCGTGGAGGATAATTCGATTTTACGGGGAGTTACAAAAATAATGAAAATTGAAAGCAACCTTTGAATATTATGAAGCAAAGTTTGGCGCATTTTGCTTAGTCGCTTGAATGTGTCTTTGATTGAAAGATATCTTATCAAACCTGTCTTGTTCAAAAGCTTATCTACGCTCATTTAAAGCTTTATATAAAGTTGTTACTAAGCAGCAGTAATGCCACATTACCTGTTGTTTTCTGACTTCTGACTGAGCTTCCAAAATACTTCTCTGGCTTTTTGTTTCAAATCTTAATTTAAAAAATTTGTTGTTCGGTGCCACCATATGAAATGGTGCAATTGAACCAAATTTTGAGCACATATGTAATTTGTTTTTGTCCTTTTTTCCTTTCGATATTTCAACCTCTTTCGACTTTATTAATTTACCAAGACTTTTCGACGTGACTTTCCGAATCTGTTTCAGTTTTTTTACTATTTCAACCTCTTCAAAATTGTTCAAATTGTTTCAAATTTTTTCGTAATTTATTAATCATTTTCAATTTTTTTCATCCTTATTAAACTTTTTTGGTCATTTTCCATACTTTATCGGCTTTTTTAGTCTTCTTCGACTTCTTCATCATTTATGAACTTTTTACTTCTTATCAACCTTCATCAACCTTCAACTCCTCAACCTATTCAATTTTCTTGATAAATTTTATATTTTTTCGACTTTTCAGCGATTCTAGACTAGGTATTTCAAACGCATTCGACTTTTTCAACATCTTTCATGTTTTTTCGACACTTTAAGCCTCGTTCAGTTTTTTTCATTCAACTTTTTCGTTTTTTGCAACCTTTTTCAAAATTTTTTCAACCTCCTTCAACCTGTTCCATATTCTTTTAACTTTTCCAACATTTTTCGGCTTACTCCACCCTTTTCAAATGTTCCTTAATGTTGAATAATTTAGACAGTGCCTTTCTAGAAAAATCAATAAAAAAAATGTTGTTCTATGTGGGTGTCTCTTCCGATTTGAAATATTTCAGATTTTTCATCCCTCTTCTTCCTCTTCCTTTTATTTGATTCAAAATATGTCTACGGATCAAAGTTAAGTGCATTTTGGTTTCAAAAATCGTTACATGTAAAAAGGAATATAATCCTCTCATAATCAATTTTCGAAATAACCTCTGTACAAAAGTTTTGGTAAAATTTCGCGTAATTCTTGCAATAGTTCTGGATGCTCAAATATCTTACGTCTGTAGCTCTCATGTTCAATAGCTTCACTAAGATCACCTGCATCATCAATAAACACGTAGCTCAAGACAAAAAATGCAACTACCAAGAAAAGCTCTGTAAGAGAAATCAAGAGGAGGATTGATAAAAACTTTTAAAATAATTTCAATATTATTCGCATTACCCCAGGGCTTATGCTTAATAAGTTCCATTTGAAACTCAGTCATGGTTGGTATACTACCCGAATACTCAATAAGCCGTAATGTTTGCTGAAAATTTGTAAAGTAGTAATAGATGAGCTCATCACGGTGATTTCGGCGCATATCGGCACTCATCAGCATGACAGTTGAATATAAAATGTCAATAGCAGGAGAACCAAAGTAACTTAGCTGATAATCAAACTGAAATAGACATTACGTCAAAATTAAAAACATATTCATCAATAAAGAATAAAAGCACAAATCTATGACTAAACTCACGAGCATTATATCGCCTAATACACCTTTTATGCCTGGTCGCACCATCATGTTTTTCATATGAAAATCTCCATGATTTAATACAAATATTCCTTTAGTTTCAGGTGCCGTGTGGTATGTTTTGTACGTAGCCAAAAAGTTTTTAAATAGCTTATCGTCAATTCTAGCCAAGTGTGGTACAAATTCTTGCAGATCTGTGTGTTTTTTACAGGTCTCTATAAGCAGCTTCACAGCGTTTTTAGTGAAGTCAGTTTCTTTCAGTAAAGTTTCATTGGCAAAGAAGTTGCTATTGAAACTGGTTATACTGTGGTCACCCTGCGTTATAAAAATTAATATTCTCTGTTTTATTTTTAGTTTTTTTACATTATGACTCACTTCCTCTGCTAGCTTGTAACTGACTGCATGCAACTTAGCCACTTTCAGTAAAGCTGCACGTACTTCATCCAAATTGCAGGAGCGATTCGAGATCGTTTCATAACCTAACTGCACCAAGTCCTCAAGGACGATCAATTTGCGAGGAGTAAGTGTGTGGTAAAGTGATCTGTAATTAAATCACAATTAATTATTTCTGTGCAAAAAAATAAAAACACAACCAAGAAATTTTACAAACAAGAATCGGTCACATAGAATAAACCAAAAATCCGAAAAATCGTCTCAGAAACAAAATTAAAATTTCTAATTAATATATGCTAAACGTTTTTAGTTTTTATAATTGATAATTGAGTGAATTGTTTCCAAATTTTTGGTATTTCGTAGTGCTATTTTGATTGGTTTCATCATTGCTTTGATATTTCAAAATATCATTTAAACTATGGTTCTGGCTTCTGCTAAAGTGTAATTGTTACCTAGTACACAATTTCGTATCATCGCCATATTGACGTAAGACTTTTTCAATCTTTGGCAACGTTTCAGTGTACATTTTAATTTCCGTTTCGAAAATATCTATATCACTCAATGTTTCCAATTTTTGTCCACTTTCCATTGGCATTGTTTTAATGATCATTGATCGAAATTTAGTTCTATCATTGCTATGCAGTGTATAGTGCACCTTGGCGCGAAACATAATGCTGGCGTAGTGATCGCACTTTGTAGTACCGGGAGTCACATCGAAGCTCTCGATCTGCATAAAACAAAATTTTCAAACATTAACTTATTTCACTAGCAATAACATTTTTGTTTCAAACACCTGCACATCTGCTGCTTTTTCACAATTTTGAAGCACTTTGACAAAAAACTGATCATCCATCCAGTCGGGTGTACGTAGTTCATCTTCATTGTAATGCTCAGGATTAATCATTTTACTGAGTTTTTATTTAGTAATGCAAAGTTATAGCTGCTGCTTTGTCAAACGCTCGCTGAAAAGTGATCAAACACTGCAGAGTATCTACATATAATTCCATTTATTCCTACAATAGCCTCAAGACAATGACAAGCAGTTTCGCACAAAGCCGGCTTCTCATTTTGTTGTTTATTGTTATTTGATAAGATCAAAGCAGCGTTATAAAAGCGAAAGCGATCTATAGTCGATTGTCTGCCTGCGCAGTTAAAATAGCTAACATAATATTACTCAATGTCAATGTTTTAATTAAAGAATCGTTGTATAACCGATAAAAACTAATAAATATTGAGTAATATTTTGAATTAATTGCTTTGTAGAATTAATAATCGTGTTTATTCGCAGCAAGTCTAAGAGATATCTAAAATACTTGTTTTTGACTTTTTGTTAGATTTTAATTGTTTTTAATTCAGCTCACTAACCTGTAGCTCAATTAAAAACAACTAAATATCGAAAATGTAGCTTTTAATCGCTTGTTACTTAAATTGTTGCACCATAAATTATCTTACTAAATTTACGTATCAAAAATGTCATCACTAACTCAGATTTTTTTTCTTCAAAACTTTATTTGCTTTAAATTACTCGTTGTCTGAGGATCAAAAATAAATGCATTTTGGTTTTTAAAATCATTAAATTTAAAAAGGAATATAATCCTCTCATAATCAATTTTCGAAATAACCTCTGTATAAAAGTTTTGGTAGAATTTCACGTAATTCTTGTAACAGTTCTGGATGCTCAAATAGCTTACGCCTGTAGCTCTCATTTTCAACAGCTTCACCGAGATTACCTGCACCATCAGTAAACACGTAGTTCAATATTAAAAATCCAACCACCAAGAAAAGCTCTGTAATAGAAAACAAAAGGAGGCATGGTAAAAATTTTTAAAAGAACTTTAATTTTATTTGCATTACCCCAGTGCTTATGCTTGAGAAGTTCCATTTGAAACTCACTCATTGTTGGTATACTACCCGAATACTCAATGAGCCGTAATGTTTGCTGAAAACTAGAAAAGTAGTAATAGATCAGCTCATCACGGTGATTTCGGCGCATATCGGCACTCATTAGCATGACAGTTGCATATAAAATGTCAATAGCAGGAGAACCAAAGTAACTTAGCTGATAATCAAACTGAAATGGACATTACGTCAAAATTAAAAACATATTCATCAATAAAGAATCAAAGCACAAATTTATGGCTAAACTCACGAGCATTATATCGTCTAATACACCTTTTATGCCTGGTCGCACCATCATGTTTTTCATATGAAAATCTCCATGATTTAATACAAATATTCCTTTAGTTTCAGGTGCCGTATGGTATGTTTTGTATGTAGCCATTAACTTATCAAATAGTTCGTCGTCAATCCTAGTCAAATGCGGTACAAATTTTTGCAGATCTGTGTGTTTTTTACAGGTCTCTATAAGCAGCTTCACAGCATTTTTAGTGAAGTCAGTTTCTTTCAGTAAAGTCTCACTGGTAAAAAAATTGCTATTGAAACTGGTAATACTGTGGTCACCCTGCGTTACAGAAATTGAAAGTTTCATTTTATAGTTTGTTTTTTTTTAATTTTTTACTTCTTCTGCCAGTTTGTAGCTGACTGCATGCAACTTAGCCACTTTCAGTAAAGCTGCACGTACTTCCTCCAAACTGCTGGAGCGATTCGAGATCGTTTCAAAACCTAGCTGCACCAAATCCTCAAAAACGATCAATTTGTGTGGTGTAAGTGTGTGGTAAAGTGATCTGTAAATAAATCTGATTTTTTAATTTCTGAGCAGGAAAAATAAAAAACCTCTGTGTTTTACAAAATGAAACGAACCAAAATAATGTTTCTGAAAACCTTAAAATCGTCTTAAGAGCAAAATTCACATTTTTAATTTAATAATTGTCAAAGTTTTGTTATTTTATGTTCGAAAATTTCACTAAGTAGTATTCTTAATTTTTGCTTTTTAGTGATATTTTTATAGGTTTCATTCGTGCCGTGATATTTCCAAATATCATTAAATCTGATGTCAGGACTTTTGCTAAAGTGTAAATGTTACCTTGCACACAATTCTGTATCATCGCCATATTGACGTAAAATTTTTTCAATCTTTGGCAACGTTTCGGTATACATTTTAATTTCCGTTTCGAAAATATCTATATCACTCAACATATCCATTTTTTGTCCACCTTTCATTGGCATGGTTTTAATGATCATTGATCGAAATTTAGTTCTATCATTGCTATGCAGTGTATAGTGCACCTTGGCGCGGAACATAATGCTGGCGTAGTGATCGCTCTTTGTAGTTCCGGGTGTCACATCAAAATTCTTTATCTGCATAAAACAAAATTTTCAAAAAATCTATTTCACTTGTAATAATATTTTAAATTCAATCACCTGCACATCTTTCGCATTTTCACAATTTTGTAGCACTTTGACAAAAAACTCATCATTCATCCAGTCGGGTGCTTGCAGCTCATCTTCATTGTAAAGATCCTGATTAACCATTTTACTGAGTTGTTATTTAGTAAGCAAAGTTGTAGCTGCTGCTCCGTCCAACGCTCGCTGAAAAGTGATCATTTGCTGCTATGCATCTAGATATAATTCTATTAATTTCTAAAGCAGCCTCTAGATAATGTACGTAATGACAAGCAATTTTGCACAAAGATAGCATTCGTAAGCGCTGTAAGGCTATATCATTTCTCTAATTATTGTTATTTGATAAGCTTAAAGCAGCGTCGTAAAAGCGCAAGTGATCTACAGGCGAATGCTTGTCTGCACAGTTAATATGTCTTACTTAATATAACTCAATGTCAATGTTTTAATTAAAGAATCGTTGTATAACTGAAACAAATTTGTAAATATTAGTTATATTTTGAATTAATTGCTTTGTTAGAGATAAAGTTCAAAACAGCCCTATAAAACTTAAAAGCACCGCAAACGAATGAATGTACTTGTGGTGGAAAATGAGTGGCACCCCTTAAGCTATCGGTAAAATAATCAAATCACTTTCTAAAGGGTGTTCAAACTATATAAACAAATATTGAAAATATAAACTGAAGTCAGCTTTTATTAATTATAAAGGACTACGTTGTTCAAACAGAATAGAATTTTTCAAAAAAATGTCGGTCATCACACTTATTTACCTAAGTATATAGGAGAGGTCTTTTCAAATTTAGCTTTGTTGGTTGGAAAACAGACAAAAGTAATTTTAGTTTTTTTATATAATTTTTGGTGATTTCAATATATTTCTCAAGTCACTTCAAAGCATCCGTCTTATCGGAACTGCTCAGTTACAACGTTAACTGCATTGATTACACTAGCATTGATTAGGTAAAACGAACAAGTACTTTTTTATCCCCTCCTTTCAAAATTTTGAACCCATCACGCAGAGTTGTTTGTAAATCCATGAATATACAAATTCGCTCACAGAAGTCATTTCTTCGCTAGTTCATGAGGAGTGTCACTCACCTCTGGTCTAGAATCTGTAAGACCATTTCAAAATAATCACAGGGGATGGATAGCCTATTTGCTTCAGATACACGTTTAATCTTTTGAAATCGAAATTCCGCAAAAAAATTAGTGCGAAATTCTGCCTTATCACGTTAGTTTTTTTTTTTTTTTTTGGAGTACTGAAACTATGGTGAGCTTTTTTAATCGCAATCTGATCTGCTTGCGTGTTACTTAAAAACCAACAAACTGTTAGTTTTTATCTGCCTACATATTTGATTTATGCTTTCGTAAGCAAACGAAACTTAGAAATAATTTACGCTCATTGTATTTTTAAAATGAGATATTTTGTTATAAAGACTTTAGCGGATATTGTTAACATTTTAATTTAATCTTGTACTCCACGAGGCGAAAACCAAACGCCGCATTTAGTTACTCACAAATCATATCAGAAGGAAATCATAATTATATAATAATCATAAATATAATTAATTCCATTTGATTTATGTATAACTTTGAGAAGAATTTCATAGTTCGCTTGAAGTCCTCCCCACTACACTTAGCTATGCAAGGTATTTGCTGATTATTTTACAACCGTGCTCAAAAAGTGATTAATTCTGTGAGCGCCTAAGCTCTTCGGGAGTAGTCAGAGATACTGAGTGTTTGTTGGCTTTTTAATAATACTAATAATTAAATGATAATTGAACTTTAGTCAAATTGGCAGCGATCAACATTCAAGTAAAATTTTACAAGTTGATACAATGCTTTATTTACTAAAAAAACTTTGAGAAAACAAAGGAAAAAACAACAACTCTGGAATATAGATATATGTTTCGATTCTTAGAATCTCATCAGTATATTTATGGTTGATGCCTACGTCAGCACTCAAATTACACCCGCTATATTAATGCAAACCTAACGAAAAGCTCAGAAAATGTTCTAAAAAAAATGTTTCTACAGTGGGTTATCTTATGAATTCAATTTTTGCGTCTGCAGAATCACTTTCAAGTAATTCGTTTTGAAAAAGTGATGAATGTGCTAATGTAATCATCTTCATTATCAGTTAAAGTTATTAAAGTTTATAAGTATGACCAAGATATCAGTAAGGACTGACTTGATAAAAATAACTATCTCTTGTCTGATTGAGAATAGTTGTGATTGTTTCCGAAATAAGTAGTCCAAAACAGACCCAAGAAAGTGAACTTAGAATTCTACAAGAATTATTTTTTCAGAGCCGTGTAATCGTAAAAATTATTTCATGTGAGATAATTTCTGAGATACAAATGTACGAAAAATGTTTAGTTCAAAACGCTTTAAACACTCACAAATTTATAGCGAGAATTTGACAAGGCACCATCTATCGCACTTGATTAATACCTTAAAAAAATTATTTCTTTGTGTTCAAATCAAGGACTCTTGTGGACCATGGCACGCATGTAGCACACAGCATACAGCATGTTACATGTTGCTCTAACTGTGATAAATTGGAAAATAAAAACGTATAAAAGAAAACGCACTTAAATAGCTCAAGTGCATGCCACATAACATATACTTTTCTAAAAAAACTGCTGCTATAACTAGACAGCGAAGTGTGGCAGCACAGTTTATTGAAGCAATTCACACCATTTCGCAATTTATACATTTTACACAATTTTTCATTTTAATACACTTCATTTTTACTCACTTCAATGAACTACAGCTTAGAGTTTGTCATTTGTTGGGTGTTGAAAAATTAATAAGAAGATTGAAAACACGATATGAGACTGAAAAAAATATACGACCAAATTTTTCTTTGAAGTTTTGTGGTGATTTATTCCAAATCGACATGCATTTACTTTTTAGAAATAACACAGAAGTTGCCATTAAAAAACGTCGCCACAGTAATTGCAGTGCGTTGATGCCAACGGAAATGCCCTACTGTTGCACGTACTTGATAAGTCTAGTGCAGATTTTCAATAAAAAAGAAATCTTAAAAGATAGCAATGGAAGCAAAAATGTGCACTAATAGGAAGTGAAAATAGGAAAGTTGTTGCTCATAAAACGTTGCTTCTTTGAAACGTAACGCGTTAATTAAATTACGAGTAGAAATACTCAACTTTTAGTACTTGAAACTTGGAACGCAGAAGTTTCACAAGGATTTTTATGGAAAGAAAATTTTTAAGTGTCATGAAATTGTTTGGAAACTTCAGCAATTGAAGCTAAGAGTTATTTCATTAAATTATGATCTTTGTAAGTAAAAAGGAAGAATCTTTCAAAGTTATCTTAAATTTTAAAGTGCTAAGTGGCACCAAATTAAGTTTATTTGTTATTTAGATAAAAACTGCCAGAAGGCTTTCTTTGGAAGTTGGTGATTGGACTTCGGGCGAATTTACGCTTAGGAGAAATTTCTTATAAAAAGTTTTGTCCGAAATCGGGAATTATTTCAAATTAAAAACTTGTATGGGCGTTATACATATCTGGCCTGTCTATAAGCTAAATACCCTGCATAATGGAATTCAGAATTATTTACTTCAATAACATTCTAATTACTAATAGATTTTTTCTGCATGAGAAAAACTACGTGCCTTCGTTCATTTTCACGCTTTTTCTTCTATGATATTTTGACCAATTTTTAGTACTTGTATCATGTTTGGTTTAATCGGTATATTTTCTTTTCTATTTTTCAATTCTGTGGGATACTTTTATGTTTTTTTTCATCGACACTCTGCAATTTTCAAATAAGTTTTCAATACCTATGGTACTAAACTATATTTCTCATTTATATCGGACTTTTTTATTATTTTCGATTGAATTGAACACACTACTATCATTCCCCTTCATTGTCATTTGTTACAAACGAGTAACTATTTTCATAATACATATAATGTGAAAGTGTACACTTATAACACAGGTCTATAAGCATCAGTTTTGATGTAAGATATTTTCTCTTCTTGTACAAAACAATGAACGCGTATCGTTAGTGTATATAAGTGAATTTATTTAACAAAATTTTTTCAAATTTATTCAGACAAATACTAAGCTGAGATGACTACAATATAAGTAGTTAATACATTTCAGCACATAAAAAAACAATTTTAATAGCTTACCCATTAAATTCATTGAAAAATTTCATAGCTTATGAAGAACTTTATTGAAACGCTTAGTTTTACGCTATGTAATTAGAAAACAGCGCGCAAAATAGAAAACCTAAATTTAGTGCACATCAAATTTCAACGTTCACTCAAATGTTTTACCCAAACTTGTACAAAAAATTTTCGCACAGTTTCCATGCTATAACTTCGCAACACCTTTCCTCTAATTAAGCCTTTGTTCCACCGACGGCAACTTACATCAACACACGCAGTGTAGTAGCAAAATATCAGTAACACGACAACGCAACATCGCAGCTCATCATCAATCATGACTTCAAATGTGAATTTCCTGACTTTAACCTGCTACCAACCACCTTGCAACTCAGCAGCTCCGTAAGCCGCACCGCATCAGACTAATACACTTATAAGCAGCACGATATCAGTCACTTTGGTGTTGGTAGCAATGGTGGATTTTAGCGTAGTTTGTTGCTGCAGCATAAGCAAACAAGCAACCGATGCCGCAAGTGTTTCTCATTACTTTGAAGCTGTTGAAGTTGCTGATGATGCCAGAGGTGGGTTGGTGTTGGTGTTCGAAAAAACAAAAACTATGACCAACATTTTGTGGTGGCAATAAATGTAACATAAATTCAGCATTGTTGATGTTTCAAAATTAATACGGTATTGTGCATAATCAGTCTCTAAATGCGGGGGTAATTGCAACAAGTTGCAAGAGTTTTATTCCGAATTTTGAAGCACAGTTTAAGGAAGGCTCTTGTATTACATACATTTTTAACTTGGAAATAGATGGTACCTTTCTAACAAAATAATTATATTTTTTTTTTTCTTATTGCATTTCTTCAATATTCGAAATAATCGGTGCAGCGCAGTAGATTGACAGCTAGTACTTTTTCAGCTTAAGATTAGCCAAATAACATTATCGATCATTTAACTATCGAGAAACGCATTAATATTGTTAAGACCTTCTACAAGAAATGGTGAATCTGCTACTTTTGCGCTTCAAAATGAGATAATGGTCGTCTTAATTATTCTTTTGAGTAAACAATTTTTAAGACAGTTCAAAAATTTGAAGGAACTGGATCATTTATGGATTTGTTAAGTCCTGTGCATCATTGCAACGCACGGTGAATTAGATATGTCGGGGCAGATTTTAAAAGGGTGAGCAAAGATCAAAATTTATCGCTTCCACGGTAGTGCTCACCATTTGAACACGTGCTGCGTCACAATATGGCGTACTTTGCATTTGGCCATACAAAGTTCAACTCATGCAAGAAATGAATGCTGCCCACTCACCGATTAGGTAGTGGAACATTAGGCATTAAATAAAGATTTTTGAAATACATGATTGAGCAGCAGATTAGCTATTGTATCTGTAATATTAATCATACTGAAGTGTGTTATGGCCTGTTGACGTCATTGGACTGTTTTTCTTTGAGAATGACGAAGAAGCAATGTTCAGCGCTATGGGCGTATGATAACCTAACCGCAATTTATGCTTTTGATTTGTACGACAGGTTGTTTCAACAAGACAGTGCTACTAGCCATACAATATGACCAATTTTGGTTTCGTTGTATAAAAAGTTCACAGGACTTGTAATTTTGAGATTTGGTTTTGTCAATTCCATTTGTTATATCATTCGTATTATTAACAATTGTTCTCTCTCAACTGCATTTAAAAATCAACATTCATCAACCTTTGGCGAAATTACAGCTTGTATTTAGCAATAAAGTCCTAAAAAATTACGTCAAATGGATTGAGTCCAGCAAGATATCTTTTGGCGGGTATTTGAATGATGTTCTATTTGATGCGTACATAACGGGCAAGCTCTGAACAATGTAGCGAAATGCAAAATGCATTTTATAGACTTTACTACCCAAATGTATAACCCATTGCAAGCTAAGCAAATTTTGGAAGCTTGGCAGAATAAGAGAGAGAATAAGTCCCATAATTTTGAATGTTTGTTAAAATTACATTTTTATTTTTCATGAAAACAATTCTCATTTTCCAATTTCGAGTATTTCCAAGAAAATTTTACCGCAGAGTGGTTAAATTCACCCAGCATGACTGACAAAAAATAAACTTCCTCGTTAAAATAACCACATGCAGCTACCCCTAAGTTCTTGTTATCTGTTTTCGACAAATTCAAATTCAAAGTTTCTAGTTCAGATATCTGGCAAATTTTTAATAAAATCAAAATAATTGCTCGTATCCTGACTTTCAAAAGAGCATATTTCAGCTCTAAGGTCATCTGAAAAGCTGAAATTCAGTCTCAACCTCTAGTGGTTCTTTTAAATCATGGATCGGTGCAATATCATGATATATTTGCGTTGTGAACGTGTGCCGGATATTTTAAATCATTTAATTATTTCTTTTTTTTAATTAAGATCTTACACCTAGATGCAATGAATCAATTCAATGGTGACGACTTGGTGCCTCCACAGTGGCTAAATGAAGGCACAACTAAAATATTAAGTCTCCTAAGGTATTTTTCTACTTAAAAAATTTTGAATATAACATTTGTAAGAAGTTTTATATTCAGCTTAGTATTTTGGATGCCTTTTGCAAATTGTTCGCTTTTATCTCATCATTTTATGGCAACTAAATACATGGAATTTCTTAAATTCTTAGATTTATGAACTTTATATTGCACCCGCCTCACAAAAGGGAGACCACTTTGCCAGCATTATGCTTCGCGCCAGCATATTGTACGTTGTTAACTGCTGCCACTCAAAACCAAACCAAGAGTACATCACAATGATTGTAAAGACACTGCCCGCAGTGGGTACAGAAAAGGGGAACATGCTTAGCGAATCGCCCATATTTGAGAACGAGCTACACACGTACACAAAGCCGATACTACACTTTGAACAGGAGTGGCAGCGCTGCGGTGAGAGTATTAAATTTGCTGGCAAGTAAGTTGTATGCAACCCGCATTCACGTGATGTTTTGTAAAGAAAAAGTACATTTGCGTTTTCATCAACTCCCCCTTCTCTTGAACAGACTACTTTATTACTCGCTGCTCACGCCACAGCCCGTCATTGTATTGGAAGATTTATGCACCGCTGGTTACGATATCTTACATGAACGTCTATTCAACCACGACGAAGTCAAGCAATGTCTACAAAAGTTGGCCAAATGGCATGCTGTCAGCTAAGAGTTGGCAACATGGCCGGATGCTTACATCACAGAAATGCAGCGCGGCCTCTTCAAGAACTCAGGTTAAGTTAACTCGGATTATATAAGTAACTCCGTATATGCCATGATACGCGCACTGGAAATGACAGGCGGCTTTGAGCGTTTTTTACCCAAATTAAAGTTGATGGCACCGCAATTGATTGTGCGTTGTATAGCAATGAATGATGCACACGCAAATGGGCTAGCGGGACCGATTTGCGTGCTCAATGATGGAGACTCTCATACCAAAAATATAATGATAAAGCGAACTGATGCCAATACATTAGAGGATTTACTTTTTGTGAGTATATCAATAGAGTGGTTCTAAGAAAACGTTTCATTTGAATTTTAGACAGACGCCTCGATAAAACTTTGCAAAAACTCAAATAAAAGCTTTATTTCACTAATTTCATAGAAAGTTTAAAAAAGTTGCAAGTTCAACAACCTTGGCCAAATTTTCAAGATTTTCACGCAAACGCTGGAGTTGCTTTGGTAAGAGTTTACTCAACAAACTTGACAAAGAGAATCAGTTTATATCCTACTTTATTTCAATAGAAATATTTCTTGTATCAACTTTTTTTTCCCTTGACGGCATTGAGTGATGGAGCACAATACACAGTTGATGTCAATTCAATTTTCAACTCAATGGAATATCGACATTCATTTTATATGCTGCCAAAATATTTGGATATGGGCTATTTAGAATAATTTATTTATAATAACCGCTATTGTTCAACAACTATTTTAAATTTAGCATACAAAAAATTTTGCTTCAATTTGATAATAAATTAAAGTTTTCAAATGCACACACGCGTTGCCAATTTCATTGCAAATTTGGAACCTTTTCTTAGCCATATTTTGATATCGACCATTTATTATATCTATTTCAGCTTCTATTTTTCTGTCTCTTGATTAATTTGTTGTTGTCAGCAAGCTGTGTTTGAATCAGCATCCATTCAGTAATTGATTGGATTGAAAATTACACGGTTCATTGCACCACCGACAATTTCAGGTCATTAGTCAGGATATTGTGAGGGTCAAGAGAGCTGCTGCCACTACAATTGGTCATCAGCATAATCACCACAATCATCATCATCAACATCAACATTTGCTTAACAAATGCGTTTTCAATGAGTTAGCATTTGAAATTTTATTTGCTTAGTGTTGTTATGGTCGAGAAATGAACAGAATATTTTATTGTGGAAAAATGATTTCGTTTTCTACTTCGTGCGGTGCTTTTATCCTCTCAAAAGAAATCAGTTAATTTAAATAAATTTTACAAGTATAGGGCTGACAATTTTGCAAATATTTTGGCGTTTTCTCATATTCCAGAGAACTTTAAATTGGAAAAATAACCATAATATTTTTATATTATTTTTCAATAAAGCGAAGAGTTTTCAATTCAATTCATTTGCATGCAACTTTTGATTGGAATTTTTTTCATTCTTTTTTTGTGAAATTTAAATGAATTTTTTCTCGTCTCTCCTTTATATGCTTTTTATTCCTTTTGCTGAACTTTCAACCGTTATACAGCATTTAAATCATGGGAGAAAATGAGTAACGACCACAGAATTCTATCCATCCCACTCAATTCAGAATCGTAGAAAGCCTTTCAAGTATGAAATACGCAAGTACAAACATACAACACCAACAGCACAACGCTATTGCATTCACCACTGTTGCATTGACAACGCATCCTTTTACCTACTTTACTGCGTATTTATGGTTAAGCAAAAATTGAGCAATCCTGATTTACAAAGGCATTACACACAATAAGAGAATTATTATGCAACTACGAAAACGAACATTGGTTGGAATTGGAGTTTTGATTATCAAACGGAAAGATTCTTGAAGTATCAAATAATACTTTTCACTGTCGTAATATGGAATAAATGTATATGTATATCTTCGGCTAAATACTTAAAATCTTTAAAAAAAATATGTGAGGTCCTTAACTCCTTGAAGCTTTTTTGAGAGTAAAAAAAGGTTTTTCAAAATCATTGAACGATAGGCATCAATAAAATCTATAAGTGATTTCTAACGATGTTAAAAGATTTTAATGAAAAAGATCCTTCACAGGAAACGAATAAATACAGCAGCAACAATTTCTGAGGCCACATTTTGTTGCCGCAATGAAATTGCATTAAATTGCTGGAGCGGTTTGCCAAGTATACAAGAACGACACAATAAATGTGATGTCAGTTGTAGTAACAGATCAACGTAACAGCAATGAGACCAATTTTGCATCCCATCTCCGTACCCTTGAGCTTAAACTGATAGCATTTTCTTCGAAATTTTCGTTCAACAGCCATTTTGTGCAGTTTTCGATTTCTTTAGACTCATCATTTTCACTCCCGTTTTGTTTTGTGTTTCTTTTTTTTTTTTGTCTTGATTTCTTTTTCATCTCCTTTTACCATTTATCTCTGGCAGCTTGTGGCTGTAGCTTCTTTTGTTGGTTTTCAATTTCTGTTTCTTTTGTAGCTTTAGTCCTCGAAGCTGCTTTTCGCTCATAATAATTTCCTGATTGTTGCTGTGGTTTTCCTTTTCAAATTGGTTGCCATTCTGTCTTTTCGTGCGTTCATTCGTTCTGGTTTGATTTGAAATGCTGCTGTAACTGCTTTTCCAATTGCTACTGTAGCTGTAGCTGTTACTGCTGCTGCTGTCATGTCAGTTTTTATCATTTTGGAAATGCAGCTGAAGGATATGTCTTTAATTTTTTTTTTGTTAAGCCCAGCAAGCGACAGCTGTAGATGTTAAAGAGCTATATATTGAATCAACAAATGAATGAGTGATATAAAATTTTAAGACATTCGAGGAAAACATGCGCTTGTTTGATTTAATCTGATTCTGATATTAAGTGTGAAATGTATTTAAATTATACATTTTTGTTGTTGAGATTAAATAGGTTGATTTCTATGTAAGCCGTTTACTGCACAAATCGATTAAGTTCATATAACATTAAGTCGAGAAAAACGTAAAAACAAATTGAAGCTTCCATACATTGTGTATATCGAACCAAAAATAAATTTTGACGTTTGTGGTGCTTAACCAATTTTTTAGCGAAATTTGTAACAAATACGAAAATTAATGTTATAATAGATTATTGTAGGGCATGATAATTAAAAGGTTCGAAAAGTGGAGTTAATTGATTTGTGAAGTGAACGGCTCATTTGTACATAACTGCATCTTTATTTGTATCTACATATGCCTCCATCTCAATTTCTTTCCTTTTCCTTTCCGCCATCTTTTTCTTTTGAAAAGTGCTTCTGTCATGTAGCACGCTCGAATTTCGTTTCATTCCCTTCCCTTAAAAATCCTTCGTGATATGAAAATTAAAAATATATTCTTTTATGGGAGATACCACACTCACTTATTAAGAGTCGGCAATCATTTGTTTCTGTTCCCTAGTTTCATTAGATTCACTTTGCCATTTTATAAAGTATCGTTCCAACTATTCCAAGCCTATACGCTTTTTCTGTCCTACAGTGCTCTTATATCCAGTTTGATGCGTTTCTTTGGGAAAGCTTCGTGCTATGGTCATACAAAGATTTCAATTCTATGAAACGTGCCACTCCTACTTTACTAGGCTTTTATTCTTCTCGAATTTCAGCACATTCCATTGGGCAACTATCGTTATATGTATAATAATAATATTTGCTCTCTAATGCTATGAAAATTAATTTGCCTTCTTGTGCAAAAATACATCGCTTTCATCAAAATAGTGCTCTGACTAAAAAATTTCTAATTTATTCTTTAAAAGGTGGTGCAGCGCCTACTTTTTCCATGCAATTCATTTTTCGTGCAGATAATTCCTTTTTCTTATTTTTTTTTTGGACGACAATCTCCTGATGGATATTAACATTGTATGGGGAATTCATATTCTGAATTTCCGGTTTTTAAGGGCACCAAACCTTTTAGAATGCCATTTAAAAAAGTTCTTGCTGATCTAATATTGGCGTTGGGTGAGTATGCCATTTTCTAAATTTCAAGTTTCTAAAACAAACAGTTTAGTTTGTACGTTTACTTCTTGTTTATGGTCAAAAGAAACAGCAGTATTTTTTTTAGTTTTTAAAAGTTAAAAGTCTTACTTACTTTTAAAGGGACGTTATACCTACACATTTTAATATGCAACCAAATCAAAAATCGTAAAATAGGAAGCACCTCACAAAATGGAATAGTAAAAGAAGAACAACAGTAATAGAAACAAAAATAATAAACCATTGACATTCCGTTAGTGCTAAAGTGAAGGAATGAATGAAGACAAAAAATCCAATTCATTTTTATTATCTTCTGATCTCGTGCTATTCTCTGCCACCATGTACTGTCATTGCTGTTTTGCTATTTTATTTGCGTTTGTTTTTGCTTTCTGCCTTTTGGTGTCTATTTTTCTTTCAAAAGCTCAGGTGCAGCTCAGTGGCTCCTAAATGAAAATTTCTGACTGCCTCTTATACCCATGGAACACAAACAGGAAGACAAACAAGAAAAAAAAGTTGAGCAAAATGCCAATACAATCTCATAAAGACGCACAAATACCAAACCACACATACACACATACCATTAAAATGAAAATCTATATATGTATATACGCAAAGCAAAAGGATTTGCCTCGACCATCTTATATTAAAATCTTAACCCAAACATGGCCATATTCATTCATATACACCTGCACACGCAACGTAATGCATTCTTTGATATTTTTTTTCTCAAATATCCCATTAGGAAATTACAAAAACGCAGACATTTAAATATTGAAAACTAATTCGTTAGATATATTTTTTTAATGTAAGTACATACATATTACCTTTTTGGTCTTTTCCTAATGAATCTTTTTTCAGTTTTTGTGGGAAATTCCTACAGTGGCAGTGGCATTTTTGAAAATTTTATGATGGTAAATAACAAAAACCACTTTTGGTGGGTCCACAAAGCATCAAAACTAGCCGAAATACTTACAACAATTATATGTAGATCGATCGACAATTAGAAATGTGTTAAGGCCAGTTGTATCTATTATCTTCGGTATGTTACTCGGACCACTCAATTTTCATAGGGCTTGATAGTTTTCTATAATGTGTTTCTACAAAAAAAATACAAATCAGAGCTTCACAATACGTTAGACTTCTACTATTGATAAGAAAACTTAAAGAAAGTTTTGAGAAGCTTGATCGTTTTATATTTATTCTTTTAACTTATCAGAAAAATGTTATTCATGTGTCATTGATGCATCCTATGTTATGAGTAGAGGTCACTTGTCTATGATGTCACTTAGAGCAGCTTATTGATTGTGCAAGCCCCGGAAAAAGCTTAAAAACTTAAGTGTCTGAAGATAGTCCCATTGAAGTGATGGCACTTAAAGTAAACTTTCTCATCAGGTACAAACTCACCTATACTCTTACTTACATATATGATAATACCTATACAATCACAGCTGCAGGCTTGGCCATATGAACAGATTCAACGTAATGCAGGACGCATTTTAACTGCGATTGCCCTCTTAAACTCCTTTAAAGGGATTTGCTAAGAAAAAACTCAAGTGGAAAAAATAGCAAAAAAAAACAAATAAATAAAATGAAGAAAAGAGAAGAAAAATGAATTGAAAGGAAATAAACGAAGCACAGTGCAGAGACAACGAGCATGTGGTAAAATTCCAAGTGGCGAAGTAGCAAAAACGAAGAATAAAGTAAATCCATATAAAAATCGTTGTGGAGAGTTTTTGCCCTATTCTACGCAAATATACATACACACTCATAAGCATGTGTATGTGCGTATTTGTGCTTTTGTACTTTTTTGTGCTTTAAAACCTTACAAATTCAAGGTAAAACCATTTTACCCCTTTTTACGTTATTTGATTTCTTTATTCAGTTTAAAAATTCAGCATTCTTTCTTTCTTTCATTTTTCTCTACACTCATCTTCTTTTTATTTGGTTACATTTACAGCAGTGCATCGATATGATTGTGTGGTATAAGTGTGTAAGCATATGTCTGTTGGTATTTGTGAAAGCATTCTGCTGTAGTATTGAAAGTATTTATAAAAATTTTAGCCTCAGGTGTCCTTACGTTGTCATCGTTAAATGATTTCATTTACTAATGGAGTTTTTTGTTTTTGCTTCACAACGGCAATCAAATGCTACCATGTGTGCCTTGTCTTCTCCTTTTTTTTCTTTTTTTTTTTTTGCTTAAGAAGATGATGACTAAATGGAAAGTATCTTAAAGTCGAAAGTTTGAAATGACTTTATTTAAAATTCTAAAGATTTTTCTTAAGCTAAAATGGAGAAATCTTTAATATTCTGTGGCAAAAATCAATAAAAGCTAAAGTCAAGTTAAGAAAAATGGAGTTAAGATTGAGTTTAGGCCATTTTTCCGTTACTTCTGCACGAAATTTTATGTTAGTTACTATGCAATTTTTCATATATATTTAAACCCAAATAATACCTGAATACGATGGAGAAACTGCGCTAAGAACTAATGGATAATTGACCGAGTTATGGTTAATTCTTTGTGTTTTTCTAAACTCGCTTAAGCTTTTATTGCATTTTGCCACATCATTTGATATTCATTCGAAGTGCTAATGTTGGGAGCGAAATTATCTATACAAAAATTAATTATACTTATGCTTTTATTGTTTGTACTATGGATATGCATCTTGCTTGAATTGCATTTTTAGTGATTCAATCTTTCCTTAAAAAATAATTCTCACATTCCTTATGTCAGTTTATGGACCTCTAAGTCGTCTATAGAAACGGAAAAACTACACTAAGTCTGAGTCTGACTTCGGGGTTGCCCTTGCACGTCTTTGTTCGACGCTCACAATAATTTTAACAAGTAGTACCAATCTTAAGTTTTGCTATAAACTTGAGCTGATCACGATTAGGGTTTTTCGCATACATATAATTAATTGAAATTTTTTTAAAATTTTATTTTACCTAATTGAATGGATCGAAGGTCGGAATCGGACATCAAGCTCAGATGCATTTTTGAACGCAAACCAATGAGTCAAGTTTTTCGGGTTTTTTGTTTAAAATAATGCACATACACATACATACGTAATATTAATTCTCATAAGTAAAAATTATATTTTGTATTTGTACGTTTTAAGTTTCAGTCAATTGGTGCACTAAGGCGTTGTTGAATTTACGACGTTTTTTTTCTTAACTTCGGCCATTTTTCTTCATTATTTTGGGTTATTTTTTTGATTTTTTTTTTAAGGTGTGTTTTCTATTGAGTTAACTTAAATTCTTATTGATTTTTTTTTATTTATGTATAGGTAATGAATATATGGCATTTTGTACTTATTATCTCAAACCAAGCATAATTTATAGGTAAAGTATTAATGTTGTTTTTAATATTTCAACATTGCTACAATTACATTAACGTGTTTTTACAAAATTGATTTTTTAATTCATTTCTACAGCAATTTTTTCAATTTCCCATCGGACTTCCTTTACTTCTAGAAAAGTCCGCCTTTTTGCAAGCCTCCTTTTGAAAAAGGCATTCAACTTTTAACATTTTATGACCAGTCGAAAGCAGATAAGAATCTGACTAAAATACAGGAACTTTTTTGTATGTAAAACATATACAGAGAAGCACACACCTACTACACAGAGGCAGAAAAACAAATCCGGCTTTCATTGTTTTGCGTGACTTGTGCTAATTAGCAGCTGCAACAAAAACAAATCAACAATTCTATTTATTTTTTTTGCTTTCTTGCTGTTTGATTTCTTTCTTATTTGTCTACATTTTCCTACTTTTCTCTTTTTTTCTTGCCGCTCATTACAACATTTTTCGATTATTAAGGAAGATTACGTTCTTGACGTCCATAGAATGTAACCATTGTATGGCTTAAAGTTTTCCATTGGGTGTATGGTGTATGTGTGATTGTGCCCGCCTCTTAGTGTGACTTTTAGCACAGTAATAGCGCTGTGGCCTACAATAACAAAAACAGAAGCAACAAATGCCAATTTCTGTCCATTCAGCTGCTCTCAATTACATTGAATTTATCATGCAAAATAACAAAAAATTGTGTAAATTTACAGTTTGCTCCAAAATCTATGTAGGCATGGAAAAAAATGCTAATTAGTTGTTATTTTTTTCGAATTAAATTTTATTTGGCGTCGAAATCAACACAACTGAACTCTGCTAATTACAACTTGAAGTTGGCTTTATTTTTAATTAAAAAGTATAGGCAACAAATAACGAAAGACAATTCAATTTCACTTAAAGTATATTTATGGATACCTGAATTTGAAGTGGGGCTTGAGAAGTTTTGTCTCGAAATTCGCTTTTTACATGAATATTCTTATCAATGTCTTTCTTTTTTTTACGATTGAAACATTGAATTCTTTTTATAATTAATTAATTTTGCGCCAGGCTTTTCACAAGTGCATCACAAATAAGTCTCTAAATTATATCTACGAATTCGTCATAAAAAAAAACATTTAATTTGCACCAAAATTTTATGAAAACTGTATCTTTTTTTAATAGTTGTAGTTGAAAACAATTATATACGGCAAAACCGTACAATTTTGATAGAGTGAATGATTTTTTTATTATAACACAAATTTTGAAAAAAAAACCTTGAAGTGAATTCTTATGATTTTTTGAATGAAATTCCTTAAAGTATAAGAAATCGTATTGAAAAATTTAAAAAAACGGAGTATGTTAGAACAATGACAATGATTTAACTAAAAAAATTTTTCTTTTTATGCTTTTTTTAGTTTTTGTCTGAAATTGCAGAGAAATATCTTTCGGTATTGGTCAAAATACCTCTTAAGGATAAAACTTGAATTTTATTACCGATCAGGAAACATTAATGAGCATATCTATAGAAAAGTTGTTGCGTCTTATAACTTTTTTACAATCAAACCTTACCTTAACTCTATTTGGTCATATGTCGAACGTTCACTTTTTGAATAACCTTGACTGTTAAGTTGCTTAAGCTCTTTTTTCGCCTGAAAGTTTGCAACTTTGAATTCATAGCAATTGCAAGCACAGCAAAGTGAAATTTTGTGCTATCAGTGTACTTAGACAAAGCTACATGCCGCCTCGTCCCATGACCATAAAACCAATTACGCTTATCTTCATGGCTTAGCTTGTATTTTTATGCAAGCTGACTGCAAATGGAATGGAGCGAATGAAAAAAATCACAAAAATTTGTCAAGGACAATTTAACACGATGTTCTAATCTACCGGGTAAGTGATTTCTTTTGCAACAAAAGCGTTCTGCTCCAACTTTGTTGCTTCGAACTTTAATACAACAAACGGTTGATATCTTTTGCAATGAAAACTCGCCCTCTCGCTTCAACCTTTAACATTCATTTGTTTCTTTCATTTTTTCAGTCAACATGTGTTGCCATGCACATTGCTAGGTTTTGTAATGTATGTGATCTGAGTTTGTTTGCTTGCACGCTTTTGTATTTCCAGTTGGTTGTCATTGTGTTTGTATCTGTGTTGTTGTGTGCGTGACTTACAACAATTTGTTAGCAATGCCGCAAAACATTCAAATAAAACAAGACAAACGTTTTCTGCTTAGCATTGCATTATTGTTGGGGTTGTTGTATTTGTTGTTGGTGCTGCTGTTGAAGGGTTACAAAGCTTGCAGACAATGAATTATTTTGTGACAAATAGGCGTCAGCAATATAACTTTAAAATTTAAAGTCTGTTTTCTATTTGTTAGCAGAGCATTTGAGAGAAGCAAATTATTTAAAGTGTTTGAATTGAGAATATTTTCAAGGCTTTATATTTTATTGTAAATTACACTGATTTAGCTTAAGGAGGAAGATGGATCTCAGGCTTCTCTATCACTGATCACTCAGTCTGATGTCGTCGGCTTGGTGGTGTTTTTTTTTTTTTTTTTTTGTTGCTTAAGTACTTGAATGATTTGAAACAAACCAATATAAAATGAAGCATTTACTGAAAAATGACAATAACTGACAACAAAAATGAAGAGGTTTTCTCTGAAAAAATATCTGAGGTATATTAAGTTATTTAAGTATTTAGATAACATTTTTAAGGCCGTATTTCAATTTCGGTATATATGCACCTTTGACTAAAAAAAATTCGTTATTAGATGTTTAAAATTTGATTTTAATCCAATAACGCGTGTCACTCTGCCATTTTATTTATTTTTACTCGAAATGTTGAGGACTTAGATTTAAATTGATAATCTATATTATGCGTTGAACAGAATTGGGACGGAGTCGGAAAAACGGCAACGGAAACTCGATGAATGCTCGTCGCTTTAGATTTAATTTTAATTTTTTACCAAATTCTATACTAATACTAGAAATAGTTTGAAGAAGCTTTGGACCAAAATTAGTTAAATTTCTAGAAAAAGGCGTACAAGCAAACAATTCAAAACGTAAGAAATAACTCGGTCTAGCATCAGACATGCATAGGTTTCAAAAGTTTATACACAGAGTTATTTAAGTTAATGTTGCCAAATTCAAGGTGCGCTGGCTTAGTTATACCAGCCAGCACTTAGCGTGGTGGAAGAAATGTCCTTTTAATAAAAATTTATGGCTTAATATTGGTGTCAATTTAATGTTATTGATAGAACATGTTCAATGTTCAAATGCTGGACTTGCATTATTATTTCTGGTGGCCTTCATCTCTTCACTGAGCATAGGACCACCAAGTCTCTGCTCGTCTCTTCCATTATATTTATAATAACAATTTGCGCTCAATATCAATTACCTAATGTGAAAGGCATTTTTAGTCTTACAAATTAAAGTCCCATTAAAAAGTTGACATTGGGGAATGGTACCAGCTTTATATCAATCGATTTATTTTTAATGTTCTACTATAAGTTAAAATGCAGCTGCTTTGTTCACACAAGCGATATATAGTATATAAATACGCTGCAAGTTCACTATACATGTGACTTACAACACTTAAAAATGGACGTGTTCTCACAAAATACACATGTTGATTGGAAAAAAAATATTAGAACCTTTCCATAGCTGACCTACACCAAATTACGTGAAACTTCAATTGAAATAAAGTTTAAAAAATATGTGTCTGAAACTGTACTTTTGAACTACCCTAGCTTTTTAAAACAACAAAATTTTAGAGCTAACATGGTTACTCAGTGGTATCACCTTACAAAACATTGCAGTCGTTTTTAATTCTTTTCAAATTTACTATTAAACGGTTCTTTACGAATTCGTTTGGTATTATCTGAACAGAAGTTACTGCTATTGAAAACTTCTTACCATGCGCCATTTCAGAAATTAAAGTCTGAAATTCAAAAACCTTACTTACTTCTTTTCAAATGAATCAAAATATCAATGTTAAATTTGTATTCTTGAAACAATCCGAATAATGATGCCATGGAACTTAGAAGTCGATTTTGAACATGAATTTCCTGAAATTGAAATCCAAAGTTACCGATTTTTATATAGCACAGCCAATGATAAACTTTTATTTTGTAAGGGTTATAAATTAATGTCACTCATATGTCATTTTTATTACTATTAAGAATTTTAATAAAGAAGGAAGTAATTTTTAAATAGCCACTCTAACCCTTAGAGAAACAATTTCAAAATAATAGTAACTATGCAGAAGTGTATGTGTTTAGAATTTGTTCTTTTAATTTTCAAAATCATTTCTATAAAATCATTTCCTAACAACTTTTGCATTTGGGGCATTTCTTTCATTTGAGCTTTACAAGAACTATTTTTACTCTTCGACTTTTACTCGTTCATTTGGATCCATTAATGGATTTGCCCAAGCGTACTCATGAAAGGCTTTTGCAATCCAATTCACAAGCAATTATACTCCGGGTAAACCGAAACCGAAAAATTTCAGCGGACTGTTGTCAATTTTTACTTTTGTTGCGCTATTTTTAGTGTTGCTGTTACTGCTGCCACCATTAATGACATGTGTCATTATTGTTATCGCTCAGCAGCTACCCTCACCTGACCGTAACCAAAACTGTTGTCATTTAGTACAACAACGGCATGTGCATTCATCATGCAAACGTAAAATTCAATTAAAATCAACTTAAACACGAACGCATTAAGCTTGTGGCTTTTAGCCGCAGAGCACATTAACATGGTCATTTGTGTGTGCAGCACCACCAATAGCAGCGACACATCGCGTCAATATTTTATCTTGTTATCTGTTTTACTTCCATGCTCCTTATTCCCTGCCCCCCCTACTACCATAGTTGTCCATACACTAAGCACTGCAAATGTTACCTGTGACAATTGCAAAGTGACAATAACTCATAATGGCGCTAAAAACACTAAACGTGTGAAAGATGTAATTGTTATTGTTGTTTTTGTACTTGTAGTCATTATTGCTTTTGTTGTTTTTTTTTTTGTTTTTCTTTTGTGATTGAAGTTGCTGCTGCCATTAAAGCCATTGTTATGTGGACACGCAAAGCAAATGCAAAAGCTATACCGATTAGAGGTAGCGTTAACATACACATGAGGTCTTTGTGAAAATCTATGAAAATTGTTATTTGCCACACTATTTCCGGGAAAAAATTTAATAAGGGTGATATGCTGCAGCAATGAAAAACCACTTAAAAAATGCAAAAAAAAACATTAAATTTAAATTCTTTTGTTGCATTTTAAATATTCATTGCACTACAATAAAATTAACAAAATGCATTGTACTCCAATACAACAAAAGCTATTAAATATTAAAAACTCTAAACAACCAGTGGATCGATCACACAGTCAAGCTGTCATAAAAAATTCATTTTAAGCTTTAAGCTCAAAGCTTATTGACGGATCAAAAGATTTCATTAAATGCATAAATGCCTGGACTTTCTGAAAAACATTAAAATTTTAAGTATCTATTGTAATTTTTGTAAAGACACTTACAGACTGGCTACATTTTTTAAATTTATTAAAATTTTTGTTACATTTGGATTTATCAATGGGCAAAAAGTATTTTAGTTTAATACACCGCGTTATTAAAATTCACGGAATTGTATTTATTTTATTATATATTGTATACAAACTTTAAAAAAAATTATATCCTTTTATTTTCCAAAGATTGTAATCCAAGTGCTTACGTCAAGCATCGTTAGAACGAAGATTACCAGGCCAATACAGTTTGTAAAAACCACATCTTGTATAGCTTTTTTGAACTTTATCTGGTTGATTTTTGGTTAGACTTTAAATTTAAAAACAAATACTAATTTTCGTGAATACTTTGATTTGTCTTCAATCCTAATTTAACATGTTGCAATTATTTCGTAAATTTCATCTATATAAATAAAGCAAGAACTCAACGCAAGTACATCAAAGCAATAAAAGCAGCTTTCACAACAACAACACCAACTACAATAACAGCATATGGTAGTTTAAAAACTTTCATAATCAAATATCTGTGGAAAGTTTTCTGTTCATTGCTGTTGTCTAGTTGATGTTGTAAAATGAGCAACATATCGTTACTCCCTTTGTAACTGAATGGAAGTGTTTAAATATATGAAAATGAATTGAAATATGTATGTATATATTAGGGTATGTGTTACGTACCAAAATTGTATTTTCATAAAATCATAAATTCACACTTCTCTCATTCTAATAACATGAGCTTGAACACTACTTAACGACTGCAATATATTTTTTCAGATTCTATTATTATTATTATTGTTTATTGAAGTATAGGAAACATTACAAAACTTATATTTAACGCACAATTTACAGTGATGGTGGAAAGTTTCAGATTCGAAGAAGAAAAATGATATATTAATAATTTATGTATTCTTTTTATAGATTAAACTTCATAAAAAATCGCTGATGAAAGCTTAAGCACCATGCAAAAAAAAAGTTTTTTTTCCAATTTCATTTCAATGCGCGTACAGTTAGGTAAAAAGGGACACCCTAGTATGTACATATATTTGTGTTTATTTCTATTTTTTTTGTAAACTTTATCTGTTAAATTGTTACACTTTTTATTGCTCAATTGTTAGTTTGCTTAGGTACTACAAAAATTACTATTTTCGTTTATTTTCATAATAATTTGTAACAGAAGCAGATAATATGCAACTTATGAAATTTAACAATACATTTTTAATTATTATATCAAAAATCTTTGAACAAGAGGACGCTTGATAAGCAAGCATTATTTGAAAAAAAAACATTTTCTTGAAATACATGAAGGTCAAATGGAAATGTCTATTTGTGGGAAAATTTAAGACATACCATAGCCGCCCGAAGGCAATAATACGAAAATCGCTAAAAAAATGTGTCCTAAAATATATAAAGAATGTATCAAATCTAAATAAGTTCGAGACTCCTCTTAACTTTATGCAATAAAGTCAAATGTAACTGCCGGAAAAAACAAAATCGATTTATATCTTTAAATCACCTTTTATCCTCTGATATATTTCACATATTTAGTTTCTATTATAGTCTAAAAAATATTGTTAAATACTTTTTGAATTTTTTTTCAGCAAAATTATTTGTTCGAATGCCATGTTTTCAATCTTTTAATGTTTCTATTTCGCACCATTTACTTTAAGTCAAAACACAATCTCAGCGCTTAAAGGAAAACTACAAAATTAAAAAACAAAAAAGGTAGCATTTTTAATAAGAGGTGGGAGGGACAAAACATTTATTTTTTTGCCTTTTCTTTTAAGTTTTGCACGAGAGAATTTCGTGCTAATTAAACGTTTTAAAACGGCAAAATCTTGCCCCATGCTGGGAAATTCAAAAATATTACTTGCACCCAAAAAAAAAAAGGAAAAACTTTTACGTAACTTTAAAAAGCAAGTCAATTTTATTTTTATTACTTGTGGTGCAAAAGTTAAGCCGATTTCCTTAATTTGATTTAACAAAAAAAAACAAAACGAATTTAGTTAACAGGCTCAGAAAAGTGTGCATCAATTAAAAAAAATGCTGCATTGTACCAAATGGGCTAAGCAAAAAATACAAAATAATTATAATCAAAATAATGAGCAAAAAGGAAATTAAAAGAAATGTAAGAAGTTCAACAAAAACGACAATCAAATAATGAAGATAAAAAGACCGAATTTTAATAAAAAGGCCAATTAAGGAATGGGCTCAAAATAAATAATGCCATCATTTGTAAGCGATTAATGACAATACAAACAAGAAATTGACTTTGTTGAAGATGCTGCTGGAGAGATTTGAAAGTGCTGCACGGTATTAAAAAGGTTTTACGCAAAGCGTCGAAAGCATAAGACGGGATTATGCTGGTAATGACATTGAAGATTTAAATGACAATGAGTAGTAGCTGAAAATCATTGCTTAGATTTGCACATGGCAGTAAAACTTTACAACAGCTTAAGAAATGCTAACGCTTCACAGTGTGCAACATAAAAAACATCATGCGAATACTACTTTTGTCTCCTATACCACTAACATTTTTCATAGTCTACCTGTGCTGCTGCTGTTTCATTCACTTAGCGTTTGCTTCATAAATTCAACTTCAGTGCATTTTGCTACCTACTAGCGCCGCAGTATACCCAAATTGCTACGGCGTTGTGGTAGTGACATTTAGTTCGTTCACAGTGGTAAAATAAATTCCCCATGAATTTATCATTTCATTTGAGTCAACAGCATGCTTTTGTCATCATTAAACCTTTTGTGTGCCAAAAACTTTTTTGAGCTCCCTATTTTTTCTTTTCTTAAGCGCGCAGTCCATTGTGTGATGATTCCCTTTGAATGGTGAGACGCTTTATTGTTAGCAACCATGAAATTTGCATAAATTGAGGAAGAAACAGCAACTGGGAAAAGAAATGCAAAAAGACGAAAATGCGCGTGGAGGGCAGCAAAGAAAAGCAGGCAGCAAAGGATTTATAAAAGGTTTTGTGCTTGGTTTCAAAACGAAGTGTTTTGATTAAGCGTCTTTTGGAATTCCTGTTTTTGTGACGGAACTAATTTGTCATAGGGGAATTGCAAAAGAAAAGGACTCCAGCAACATTTGCTAAACGTAGAGCACATGTTTTTTCTTAAGAAATATTTTCAGAAAAACCTAAGGTGTCATTTAGAGACCAAAATTTTCTTGGCTGTGGCTTATGGAACTTCAAATGTACTAAGTTATGATTATTTAAACAAAATTTTTCTCTTAAATTATGCTGCAGTATTTCATCTCTTGCACACAAATCTGTCAATTAGCACATCAAGTCTAGATAACAAAATTGGCTTAATTTCTGTCAAAACAATGTCACACTCACATGATCGTCTTTTTTTAGAACAGCAGCAGCTATTAATTCTTGATAAATAACTGCTTAGAAATGTAAGCCCAGATATATGTATGCTTTAAAATAAGAAAAATAAGTTGCATTTTTTTTTTTTTTTTTTATTCCATGCGACCTACAAAATATTTTGTTCTTTTGGTTACGGTTTGGGTTTTGTTATTCCGGGGTCTTTTTTTAGTTTGGGGTGTTGGTTTTTCCATTATTCATGCATTAAGCTGTGGGGAAGTTCAAGCGGTGTAGAGTCATTCTTTAACAAATTTAACAATACAACGCACAACCTCACACAAATAACTCAACGCTGACGCGTGCACACGATATTACCCAACCAACACTGAATCTTCTAAGCGATGAAATCATAACCCTTTTAGAATAGCTTAATTGAAATCATTAAGCTTATGTTACATAGTTTGAGGCGTTCCATAGATTTCTTGTTCATTATGATTCGATATTACTTTCGCGACATCTGTTGTAAATATATAATTTGAAGGAAAAAACGACTTCAGCATTGCCAAGCAGGTTCTCTACTTTAAGTCCAGTTTTGTTAACAATTTCAATTACAAACGAAACCGTCTGAATAATCAAATAATTCTTATATATTAACGCAACTACCGTATATAAAATTAAACAATAAACCGCAGTTCGATAACTTTTCTATTTACTTGACGTCGAGAAGAATCGTTTGAAATTCACTTGAGCGCGTCGCTATTTCTAGATAGTTCCTCCTGAACAAACTATTGCTTGGCAAAAGAATATGAGTACTCGCGTGATCGAACCTATCGTCTCTATGATTAAATTACAGCTCTTCCACGATTAGTAATGTTTGCTGGGTGATAACGTAATAATTTATTATGCCAACGGGTTAAAATATGATATCATGACCAAGAGCAGCAGCAAATGGGTTAGTGATACCAAATATTTTTTAATTCGGTTTCTTATTTAATTGTTAGCAGTTTAATTTATTGGTATAAAATAACAAAAGCTGAATAAAAGGGACTATAACTTAGAGACTTAACTTGCATAAGAACGGATGCATGATGGTGCAATGTGTCTGTGGCATGATTTTGTTGGTAAATTTTTGCGCGTGGCGATATAGAAACATTCATATCTAGAGAACTACGCTCGACCCACTCTAAACTTAATTGCAAAATGATTGCTAAGAACGATCTTAAGTAGAATGTCACAATTTTCTTATAAATCCTTCTCAACTTAAGTCCATCATCAGAATGATTTCTTTAAATTATCTAAAAATTAAACAAAAAATACTTTGAGATCGATAGCTGCTCAAGAACCGATTACTTGAATGAGCGTTTTTTAGCCAATTAATCAAATGTGTCCAACATTCCATCAGCTCCAACAATTCAGTTTTCCACTACTACTCCATTATCCATGCTTTAAGTATTTTATTTATAATTTTAATATTTTCATATCTTTCTACGCCTTTTCCATATATTTTTTCACATATTTACGCTGCCGCTTTTTTCCCAATCGATTTTTACAGCCACAGCCACCGCTGCTGTTTATACGCATCGCTGGGACAATCCGATGATGCGTCATGACAACAAAAAACAAAAGCAAAAACGATACTGTCGTACAGCGGATACGGAAATGTGGCTGCCGCACATTTAAAGTTATACGAAAAATTGCTGAATATTTTAAAAAATAATGCCAACACAACAGAAAACAGCAGCGAACGAAAAAAAAAAATATTTTGTGGAATTCTGCTGTTATTACGATCAGCCGTGTTCCGGTTTGGCATAACAGCAGCGGTAGTGACAGCAAAAACAAAAGCAACAAATGGCTTAAAATATTAATGTGCCCAAAATTGTCATCAAGAGATGGAGAGAAAAAATGTCCTTGACAGGATTAATTTTAAACACGCCCTACTTACCAACTCCCTACCACTGCTCCACTTGAAATGTTTTCAATACGCTGAGCTTCTTTTGTCTGCCTTTTAGCCGCATTGTTGTTAAATACATTTTTGTCGTTGCATACTTTTCAGCGCTTTGTGTTATAAAAATACAATTTTTGCTTTAACACCTCAATGCGCGGTCAAAAATCAATAAATTTAATGATTTTATTAAATTTATTTATTAGCTTAAAACAAAAAAATTTCTCGTATAAGGAACATAACAACAAGTTAAAACGATAGGAGTGGAAGCTTGGAATTTTCAATTTAGATAGTTTTTTGCTTATGTGATATTTGGTGATGACTTTTTCTTGGATCTTGGAAATTATTCTGCTAAATTTGGCTAAACTCAGGATTATATATATGGTATATTGATGGTGTTTGACAAGTAGGGGCAGCGACTTCCTACACTTGAAGTATATTTCTTATAAACTGATAGTTTGTAAGAAATTAGCGAGCAACCTTCAAGGAAGCATTAAGGAAAAATAAGAAAACACTGCTCAATGACGAAATTTTAAATCTTAACTGAAGTCCTAACGTGCACTTTAAAAATGTTTAAGCTTCTTCATTTAAAAGACAAAATCTCTACATAGCCTAGAATGTACACTTTTGCAAATAATAGAGCTGCTTTTGTGCCAGCCTGAATTAAAATTAAATGCTCCACATACGTCACGAGGTACGATAAAAAAATAATTAAACGAGCAACGGTGTAGCCATTTGTTAAAATCATGGAATATTGGTCCTTTTTCAGTTCTAAAGTCCAAGTACTCAACATATGGAATTGCAGAATGAGGAAGGAAAGCATTTAAGTACTTTGAATTAATTAAGACTCTTGCTAATTCTGTGTTATTTTCAGCAAATAATTTTATATTTCTACACCAATTGCAATTGCAAATGCTACAAGTCCACCAACTGCCTAGCTACTATACACGGCCTTAAGGAATCATAAAAAATCATCCGAAAATACCATCAGTTTATTAATTGCATTCTTAGCTCAGTTAATTGAGGGTCCCTAATCACAACCAAGTGTTGATAATTAATTTTGCTTAATCAGCACAAATTTCGTCTTCAACTGCAAATCAATTTTGCTCATGTAATAAAAGTTCATTAAAATTTTCAGCCTTAACGCGTTTCGCGCACAACTTACCAGCACAAATAGCAAAACCAATACCAGCGGCAGCATTATCATCATCATCATCATCATCATCCAAGTCTGGCTTAAATTCATCATCAATTTAAAGAGGATATATGCGCCAGCATACAGTGGATGTTTCAAATGTGCGGTGTGTGGAAAAAAAAATTTTTAATAAACTAAGACTAAGTAATAAACTAAGACTTATGTGGTGTCTTCTGAACTGCTTCAACAAAAGCCTACACAAACGTTGTCTCCGCAAGTTCTCTTTCTAGAATGCAGAGCCACAAGTAGGAACTATATTCTTGGGCTCCATATTCTTGATAGAGGTTATCAGTGACTTTTTTCATAGAAACTAAGTGCTAAGTGGGCGTTACCACTCTGTCTGATTTTCTGAAATAAGTTAAGTCCTCTTTTAAATGAAATATTAGAAGATTTTGTTTATTTTCTGTATCTCATTTTGATTTTGAATTTCTTATTCGCAAAAAACGCTTATCTAATCCACTGTCTCATTTCGTGCAATATTTAGCATCTTAGCGTCGGAATCTGAGAATTTAATTGCAAATGAAAATTCAATTCGTTGCGCCAACAACAGAGTTTTCAAATTGTTTTGGCTGATGTTGATGTTGCTGTTGTTATTGTATTTGTTTTAATGCTAATTTTGTGTGGCATGAGCTGCTTTTAATTAGTCAGAATTTCATATTATCAACGTACAATAAAAAAAATTTAATTATATAAGGATGGAGGCCACATTAATAACCTGCTTAAGCAATTATCTATAATTGAGTTAAATTACATTGCAAATGCAACAAATGATACAACAATAATGATAACAACTTTAGTATTATAGGAAAAATATCAACTCTCGCTGTGCGATTGGAAGAAACTTTTTTGTAGAAAAATTCATTCACAGAATTAGATGCTCAAAAATAAATGAAACGTAATTAGATATTGCAAAATTTCTTTAAGCAATATTTTGCGAAAAAGTTAAATGAAACCTTGTTCAAATTAGGCAACTCCGACCATAAAACTTACTTGAGATATTCCAGAAACACACCACATTGCCTTTATTTTTGAAAACAATTTTTCTTAAAAACTGTAAAAAATTAGAAAAGTGAGCCCAAGAAAAAAAAATAAAATCTGAAAAGTAGTTATTTTTTTATTAAAAAATAATACTAGTGGGTTCTATCTATTGTTACATAAATTTAGCTGTTTCATTAAGTTGTTAAAATATGCAAGCAACAAAATGCTTCAAATGGCTTTAATGAAATAACTTTTGTTGAAACTATTTCAAAACATATGGTAACCCCTGCACATAAGCCAAATGAATTTGCTAAAATTCAGTTAAAAATTTTCCAATTCAATATATGTTGTTTTAATACACAGAGCAGCGCGCAAATTGAAAATATTTTTGGTTTTTTATTTTCAATTTATTTTATTTGCAATATAAAATAAAAAAACACAAAAAACAAAGTCGGATGGATGGTGTTTTTGCAAAGTACATAAACTCTTTTTAGAATTTATTTTATTTATATTTTTATTTTTATTTTTGTTATTGCTGCTTTTGTTATTTTGTTGCTGCTTTGCCTTTTATTTTTTGCTTTGTTTTGTTCTGACGGATTTAAATTTTTACGCTCCTTACACAACGTTTCAATTGATTTGGCTTGGAGCGAACACTTAAGTGAGAACCACTACCAATACAAAGGCAGATTTTATTTGAAACCTTAAACAAGCAGACACACCCACCCAAACACAAGCATGCCCACTAGACTGACCCAAAAAAGCAACCCAATCAATATGTTCGCCCACATGCTAGAAATTCTTATTAGTATATTAGCAACACCCAGTCCTGTCTGAAAAATTTAATATTTAGAGACTGCTAATGTTGCTTTTTTTAAAAAGCCAGAAATATCCATAGCGATGTCGCTAGTAAGAACTTTGCAAGGAGAAAAAATTAGAAATATTTCCTTACATAATTTTGACAGAGGAATCAGATTTCAAAGTCATCACTTCACTGCCACATTATTTACTTTAAGATATTTAAGCCCGACTTTTTTTATTGTAATGTTAAATGTTATGCCTTACTGAAGCTTTAGATATAGCTGAGTTTGGTATCCAATAACTGAGTAGCGAAATGGGTATCATTTTAAAGATAATTTAATTACGATGTAAAACACTGCACAGACTTTTGGTTTTAAATTGATTATCTTTTGCAAACAATATGTGTGTTCATAACTTCAACTTTTCTTCTTAGATGTTCTCAAAATGTCGGATATTTATACAAAAATTTAAAAATTTCAATATTTACGTTGCTAATTAATAATATTACTTTTCAAAGAATAAATATTTTATTTTTATCTCTTATTTTTTTGGCTTTTTTACTGTACAGTGTAACCTATAATATTCTAATACAAGTGTTGAGTCAAAATTTAAAAAAGAAAATCTTTCTGAAACGGTTTTTTTCGAGGCTCCAGTCAGTCCCCAGTATTTTGAAATGGAACATTATCCACTTCTAAATATTTATCTCGATTCAAAACTTTTACTGTTAAGCTTTTCAAAAAATTGATTTTTTATGTCAGTCTAATACGCATAGAAGTATCTACAGCGAGTGAATGAAGAGAGTGGGAACAGCAAACTTGTTTGCATTTTAGACTCGTTAAAATGAAGTTTACTTTTTTATTTTGCTTATTGTTGTTTGCGCTTTTTTATTTACATTTATTTATGTGAGCTCATACATACGCAAACACATTCGCAATTGCACAACATATACATACGTGGTGCTGCCAAGTGAACCCAGTAAACATTAGAAATCGCAGAAGAGTCATCAAGTCAGTCAATCACCGAGGCGATAATTTCGATCACTCCAGGGCTAGCAACTCACCAAAGCGACTTACGTATAAATCACAAAGAAGAGTAGCAAACGCTTAGTGTTCAATGTCGAAATAGAAATATTTATTCCGTTATTGCAGGACTCATAATTATTTATTAATTTTATTCACGTAAGTTGCATGGCATATATGGGAGCGCCCACTGCGAACGAACTACTCATCTTCTGCTGAAAGGCATCGAGCACTGATATCATATTGATGTTATTTTTTTCAAAATGCAGTATAGAGTTCAATATTTAGTCCTAATTGATAAGCTGGATTTTATGGTGTTTCATTACTTTATTCGGAATTTGCTAAGAGATATTTATCGAATTCTTAAGATATGGATAAATTAAACTCACTACAGAAATTTTACTCATTCTGAAAATACGACTTATAGTATGTGGCAAATGCTTTGAAAAATGGATATGGATAGTATATTGGAATGATGTGAAGAAGACTAAGTATTTCTTTTCACCTCAACTTTGAGAGTTTTTCTTGAAAAATTTCATATTCACAGAGATTCTTATGTTAATTTTAACTCTATAATAAAATTGTATTCACATTGTGATTATACTTTTTCAAAAGCCAATATATTGTTAAGTGAGTTTTCAGATCCATTTAAATCAGTACGCGTGTATTTTTTTTCCATTTTTAAAAATCAGCTAAAAGCTTTTCCTTTTGATTCATAGGCGAATCACATTGGCCAGTCGTTACTCTCCCGAAAAAAATAACGCTTGACACCAAAATATGTGCGATTACACAAAAAGAAACTTCTCATTCACGATATGCATGTCTGCTGGGTGCTGCTGTTTGTATGTGTTTACAATACAAACAAGAGGCTATTAAAACCACAACGTAGCAGTTGCATTGTAAAAAAAAAAAAAAAAAAAAAAAAATTACTGCATACTTTTTGGCGATGTGTATGAATTAAATCAGTTAAAAGAACGAGTGTTTGCTAAAAGACTTAATAAAAATACCAATTTTTCCAACTGGTCTACATTTTAAGTGTTGCTGCTGCCGCTGTTGCATTCAACTAAATCGAGGTCACTTTGTGATTTTGATGAATTTTATTTGATGTCAGCTGCAGTAGCGTCAAGCAATCAAACATTTTTTTTTTTTTCAAATAAGTATTCTAGGGTAATATATGAAAATGTGCCTAAGGACTGAAAAAGATAAATCAAAAAAAGTTTTTTCACACCCGTAACAGTAAAACGGAAATGATTGCTCCTAAGATTATGCCAGAGTTTGTTGCACGTTATTAACTAAGCAGCGAAAAACAACAACAAATTTGAACTTGAAACAAATTTAATACACGACATACAAGGCATAAATCAACAACTTGTCACATGCAACATACTGAAGGAAAACAACTACATACGAAAATATTAAAAACATCAGTCAAAGCAAACCAAAAAAAACATGCCAACTTTACCTTCACATATTTTTTGGCGTCGCACAGCAACAACAATGAATTATTTATAAATTTCCTAAACTCCTAAATAATTCAGCAAATACTTATATTTTGCAGAAGACACACATACCCACAAGCGCGTGTGTATTAACAAGCCTGCAAAGGAAAACGTGCTCTTTGTATTTTTTACTAATGCCTAAAATTATGCTACATTTTTGCTTTGTTTGAAAATCAAACAATAACAAGCAATTTATTTGACATTTATCTCTTGTTGCTGTGGTAGTGCGCAACCGAAGAAAAAAGAATGCGGCCTTGCGTTGGGTACGCCGGAAAAGAAAACAACACAAGTTGTTCCCAGAATTTTAAGTCAATAGGGATAAAATTGCAAAATTCCCTAGCAAGCGAAGCAGGCGAGGAACAATAAAAAGCAATAATAAATATTTTTATTTTGGCTTTGCAATTTCTTTGATTTTTTGTTATTTATTTATTCTTATTTTTTCATGTTATTTTAAGGCAAATGTTTACATAATTATTTATCAATGTTCCTAACACATACGCATGTGTGAATATTAATGTTTTTTTTTATATTGTCCCTAAGCCATTGGTTTTATTTTTAAAAAAATGTGTAAAAAAAATTCACTATTTAATATATTGAACAAATTTTTGAATATGGAATACAAAACTTTCAAAATAACAATGTTTCAATAAAAACAGAATTAACTACTTATCATTAGTCACAGGAATCAAATATGTATATATGTATATTATTATAATCAGTGCTTGTATAAGTGAAATGTTTTTATTTAGCGAAAAGTTGCCAAACATGGGATACTTAGCACTTTGTTTTTTTAAATAAAATGTTAAGATATAAATGGTAAGAGATTAAAACAAACTTTTTTTAAGAAGATATTTATTGTTAATTTGTGCAACTGTTAAATATTGTTGGTGGGAAAAAGTATTCAAATATCGAAGTTAAATAAACTAGTAAAGCAGAATTTTTAAATAAAACGAAACAAAATTATTTGTTTATCAAATTTAATTTTTTGTTTTAAAATTTTTTAAAAATTTCTTCAGTCATTCGTCTAATTTTATTAGTTCTTCCAATAGATTTCTAATATCTCATTTGAAGTTTTTTATGTGCACGCCTGTTTCTCGAAATTAGCTCAATCTTTGTTCAGTGCTTGCTGAACTCACGAAGCATTCCCATTTAACAACATCTACCTAAACAGGATTTGAAAAGCTTGTGTTTGTAAGAGAGGTGCCACGGCCTCCTGTTCCTGTTTTTATTTTCTGCGTGTTGAAATCAAAAAACGATGAAGATATTTATTTTTTGATTGATTATTTAATTTATTTATACTTAAAAGTTCAAATAATAATTCTGTATTGTATGAAAACTAATATTTTTCATCAAATAGAATTTAAGAAAATCATTTAGCAATTCTTCAAAATGTGATGGATTTACATTCACATACTAAAAAAACAATATTTTGAAAACTATCAATCTCACTTTAAAGACACTTACTTCTCACTAACTGTTAACAAAGAAAAATTCTTTAAAAAACACTTTAACATTGACTGGATCGTGTCTGGCTTTTTCTGTGAGAAAACTTGCTTTTTCGACAGCTTAAATTAATTTAAAAAAAAATGGTGAAAACTGTTTTTATTAATTTAGAATTCTTTTAATGCCAAACTTCACACTAAATAGACATCGCCCGCTTATCTTCGAGACTACAAATATATATTTTCTTTACAACAATCAAGTGCAATTACATCAAGTTTCTATCAAAAGGTCATGCAAAATTGATGCAACATTTCTACTTACTTTGCTGTCCCAACGTATCCTTCTCTCAAAACTCTTTTTTTTTTAACTTGCAACTTTTTTGTGGCTTGCAACATTTAGTGCAAATTTGCTGCTCTGCTTTGAAAAAGAGACGGCATTGCCAAATGTTAGTGAGTTTTCGTCTCTTGCTGGCGTATCTTGCACTCTACGCCTTACAGCTAAGGGTCCTTGTAATGTTTCTTGGCCTGCCACAAATTATATTAGATTTTACTTTGTTCCAAAGTGCTTTCACCAACAGACCAAGGTGTCAGTGCGATGTTGCAACACTTTTGAACAGCACTCCAATATATAATTGGCTGCAAATAGTTTTCTAACCATTAAGTTATTCCCATCATTTAAACTTGTAGACATCTATTTACAAATCAAAGACGATTTTGGCCACAAATTTCCATTAGTTATAGTTTGGTGGCCAAAATGAATTTGACCGCATTCAGTCATTTGTTTTATTAACCTGTTGACCATGAATTTGTTTTTACGTACATGAGTCAAAATAAAATGAAATGCTTTTAAGTGGAAGAGTGGACGATATAAATTATATTTTCATGGGAACATAATTGGAGCCCATTAAAAGATAGAATTCAAGAAAACCAGTAATTGCTATCACGTCATAAAATTTTGTTTTATTGCTTTTTCATATTTTTTATTGCTTTATTTTTAGCAAATTATTTTATGGCCGTTCGTTTGTTTCGTGTTGACACTTAAATCCATTTGAAAGTCTTTTACGCATTTGCTTTGAATGATGCTGTTGTTAACCCTTATAAGCTTTTTGCTATTTAAAATTGGAAGTGGTTTGCTTAGATCTTGAAAGGAAATTTAATATACTCCATGCCAACCCTTTGAGAAATATTGGTCAGCTTAGTACCAAAATAACTTTTAATATAATAATATAGTTGAAAGTGCTAGCTGAAAATTCCATAAAATGGCGCATCACCCTTAACTTCGATCCAGCTTGGAACTAAAGAAATGAGCAGATACATAAGGCATAAGAGTACAATATCTTGATTAAGTCAAGTTAAAATATTTCAGCGGCTAAATCTCAACTCATGACCAATTGCTTTACACGTCATGTAGAGTACTTAATAGAATATGCTATTCATCCAGTTTTTTTTTACTTTTTCTGACTTCAGTCCTTGCTCCCTCTTCTATTTTTGACTGAATCCTAGATCCGCGAGTGTATCTACATTAGTACAAAGGTCTTTGGTTTTTCTACTCAAGTATGAACACAGATATATTAGGTGAAGTACTCCGATTCTTACAGCACTTAATTATAACTAAAATTAACTTATGTCATCACAGCCCACTTCAAATCTTACCCTCATGGTCAATATCTGCCTAAAAATGTTCTTTATATGACTTAATTTTTAACTCTTAAGTGCATGACATAATTAACTACTAAGCTCTTATTATGAAAGTGAAATCATTTATGAAAAATATGTTCTATTTCATTAGAAAATAAGCTTTACAAATTTTGGAATATTTTGGGACTTACATGAAAGGAAAAAGCCATACGAGTAAAAAGGATGATCAAGATAAGGAACTTGGAAAGCCAAGCCTGTGGCCACAATATCATTTTTACTAAGTTTATTGAATATTGTAAGGATAAGTATCAAGTTATAAGTAAAATCTGATAAATTTTAAGTGGCAGTGATAAGTGATATATAATAAGTGATAAATGGTAATCTGTGAATTATTATGAATGATAAGTGGAATTTAAAAGTGATTTATTTTTATCATGACTACGCCTTCCAAAGTTTTTGAGTCGTAATTTTAAAATAGGAAAAAGTCAAAAGCGAATTTTTTGACTTAAGGCATTATATAAATAGATGGACAAAGACTACAAATAAATTAAAGAGAGGGCTACAAAAAAAAATATTTCATACAGCCATGAAAAAAGAAAGTTGTAAAGAATTTCAGAGATGATCAAAGCATCCCGATCCTCCTATAAGAGTATTTTGGGTAACTTTTTTCAGAAGAATTAATTAATTAATTGATTGAGTTTTTAAATTACAGAGCTTAGTAACAGTCACTTGTGTCCTGTCACTTTAACCTTCATCCTAGAAAAAAATAATTGCATTTTGTGCGGATCCGACTTTCATAAATAGTTTTCTATAAACAAAGGTTTCGAAAAAAAAAATTTTGTACAAGAAATCACAAGATGTACCACACAGCCCCTCCCCCAGTGAGGCTATATTTCTGTTTCAAAAATTTATTCAGCATTTTTGCCTTCTGCACAAAGAAAAATTCATTTAACTTTCGTGTGCTACGAATTGAAAGTGCTTAAAAAAACATTTTTGTTCGAAAAGATTCGTTACGTTTCCACAAGGGTACTACAACTGACACACGAAATTGTCAACACTCACAACTAACACATTTCCACTTAATGGGTTCAGACACAACTTCTGTGTGTGGTGCCTCGTGGCACTATAAATCTGTACTACGATAAAATGACACACACGATGACAAACACGTTGACAATAAAAATTACAACAACAATCGGCATTATAGAAAAATATACAACAATATAGCTTATAGTCCACATGTGTTTCCTTTATTTCGCCCTTCTCGTCGTATATTTTTTGCCAAAAGGGAGATGTTTGCGGTTCGTTTGATCACTTAAATGTCAGCTAATGGCCGTTAACGGATTGTTGAACAGCCTTGCGCCTCCGTCACCTACAGTTGTAAAGAATTTTAATCAGTCCCCATTCAAGAGTGCAGCTCTTAAGACGCACCAAAATTTTATAGTAAAAAGCAGAAATAAAGCAAAACAGAGTTAACAAAAAGCAACAAAAACATAAAATATATTCATGAGCTTCAAATGTAACGTTACTGCATCAGTGCCAGCGAGGATTCGGTCGTTGTACTTTGAGTGGAATCTTTATGTTAGTCTACAGCTTACTTTACACCATTGGGCGCATTGTGTCAGCTTAATTGGGCAGGTTGGATGGGGAAGTGAGTCGAACATGACGGACTTGGGAAGCACGTAAAATAGTTGAAAATGTAAATTTTTGTAGCAAATTGTTTTATGAAACCTTGTGTTGAATATAAAAGCTATCTTTTTTCTCTCTCTCTGAGAGGGTTAAGCAGAATATGAGCAGCCATTTAAAAGCGGATGCACGAATTAAATGACAGTGGGTAGGAGCTTAAGAAAGGATTAAAATTTTTTGTTAATTAAATTTGTTGGCAGGGCAGCAGAGCAAACAAGAAAATCTGTCTCTAATGCGGTAGTGGTTGGATAAAAATTTGAATGTAGTTCAAAAAAAAAACTGAATTATTTTAAAAAGGAGTAAGAGAAGATTAGATTATCGTTGACATGCTGAGCAATTAATATTTCTTAAAATGTTTGGACAAGCACTTCTAATGAATCAATTTAGGATCTTACAAGCAAAGTCATCTACATTAATTTTTCTTTTTTTTTATTTTATCGATGTGTACAGTTTTAATTACTTCTAAGTTTCAGCTTAAAGCATTATGAAACTGAAATTATTGTGAAATTATTTCAACCAGTTGAAATAAAATGTTATACAATACTTTTTAAGAAACTGTCAGTTAAAGTTTCAGTTAAGGTCTAACTAATTTTAAAAATTACCTTAAGTTCAATGTTTCTTTTATAAATTGAATGTATAGTATATATAAAACTAAAATTAATTTAAATAAATAAAATATTCTGAATTCCCAGTTTTCGAGCTGATAAGAGCATTTAAAGTAAAACTAGTTGTATAAATTTCGAAAAAGGAAAATCCTTAAATATTTGTCTACTTATGAACTGAGATTCATTTCACTGAAAGTTATTTCCAATGCCAAATAAACGCTACGTTTAGCAAAACGAAGTTCAACGAATATTTAATCCTTAAATCCACTTCCGCTTCAACTTCCCATTATATGGCCGCCAATAACGCTACCGTCGCTATTTCTATGGTAAACGAACTCTTTAGTCTGAATTGAGAAGCACTTCAAAATCGCGTTGGCAAGATTTTACAAATTTTACTGACGATTCCAGCTGTAGGCAGAGACTAGAAAAAAAAACATGCCAAAAAAAAAAAGTGTTTCGCAACTCTTAAATCCAAATAGAATTTTCATTTTTTTTTTAACTTTCAGGAATAGAAGGAGCATCATATGATAGCACGGTTATGATTTGCCATTGGATATAGCTTTAAAATATGTTATTGGTACCTATTTAACTCTTGAACTTTTAAAAGGAATCGATTTCGCGGCTACCTCTACCTTATTCTTCAAAAGCTCGTAAAACTCAGATTTTGCTGTTACTTAACTTGAACATTGGACTAGACTTTGTGTGTGAACTTTAAACTTTTTCAATAAATTGAGAAAAACTGCTATGTGAACTTCTAAAAGTAGCCTCGTAGCTTATACTTATGTACATATGTCATCAGGTTTTTTTGTTTCTTGAGCAGTAGTAAATTTCATCCATCTGAGTACAAAAACTACTATTAGAAAAGTCAATGTACTTGATAATCAATTCAATGAGCACGGTAGCAATACGTTTCAGACCTTGACGATGTGATTGGGATTATTGCTGTTGTTTTTGAAGTTGTTGTCATTTATTTTTTAGCCAGCCAGTCAATCATTTCAACAGCAATCATTGCTTCCTTTCGCTCGATTCATTTCAAAAATTTGATTTTATTAACATGGTTGTTTTAGGTTTTGATTTATCCTTCAACTAAGGTTTCAAAGTTGAATTGTACGACAATTTTCAACAAGTTCAAGTTGAAACTTTGCAGTAATTCAATCATTCATCCTTTTATCCTTACATTTGCTTTCCTTTAGCACGGCGTACATTTGTCCTTTGGGTCGTAAAATCGGAGGTGTTAAGGTGTTTTCGGTGTCATCTATTTGTCAATTTGTTTACGAAGACTGTGCAGGCTCTTTCAATGACTAACCTCTAGGTGTAGGTGAGTGAATGAATTATACCATGTTTGCGCGCAAAATTGAATTAAGTTTTATTTGCCTTGGTTTGGCTTGCATTTAACTTAATTTGGTTTGGTTCAAGTCGCTGTCTGCGTATCTATTAGGGAATAAATAACGTCCACAGCAACGTGTGGCGCAAGGGCGTTGAAATCATCGTCAACATTTCCTAAGGATAACATAAAATGTAACCGTCGCCTTTGCTATGACAATATGGTCAAACTTAACTTGATGGTTTCATGAAAGTTAGAGCAGTGAAGGATCTTTGTGTATAATAAATTTGGAAAACGTGTCTGTTGATGTGATTTTCGCATTGAGGATTCGAATTAAGCGCATTTTGATTTTAAATTCAAATTCAAACTAAAGTTACAGAAAATTTTAAGTTTTCTTGTGAAATATTTCCGATTTATGCACCAAATATAGCATCAAAATTTATTAAGAGAAGCAAGCTGCAGAATTTTCCAAAATAATCATTTCAATTATGTATATTGTATGTAAATAGCTTCGAATAGGGTAGGTCACGGTGAATGCTATAAAGACAGCCAAAATTTATCAGTGCTCAAATTGGAGTAATTTCCAAGACACAAATTTCCAAAATTATGTAGGATAAAATTTTTTTTCGTATAATTTCTTTTTTAGATTATATTTTCATCAATCCATTAAAAAAATATAAACAAACTAAGTAAATGAAGTAATTGAATGTTTTATTTTCTGCACAAGGTAAGAACAAGTGAATCAATTTTATAACACTTTCATTGAAGTTGCAGCAAATTGAGTTAATTAAAACCAAGCAATACAGTAGTATTTATTGATTTCAATGCTCTCTTGCAGTTCTTTTAATTCTTCATTATATGGTGCAATGAATGAATGAAAACAATACCAGCATCATGTTACCACAAACACATTCTTCCTTTTTGTCTTTGTTAGCATAAAGGTACACAGAAAATTATGAAACAAATATGTGTATTTAGACTATTATAGATTTTTATGTTAAAAACAAAACCAACTCGCATATTCAGAGTTTGCTCCTGAAAATATATCCTATATTTTGTAATTTTGTAGCAAACTAGAACTTTCTGAAATTTACGACTTTACTTTGACGCGTAGAAATCACTACCAGAAAAGCAATGTAAAACTTGCCTTGAAGTCAGCCTCAACAAATCAGTCAATTATATTATATAGCAAGGACGACAGCGAACAGCGAACAGATCCAACAGACTGATTTAGCAGTAATTTTGCACTTTTTGCTGAATTGTTTATTACTTTTGCAAAGCTTTGGAGCTAGAGCAATTTCTAAACCGAAATTTCAATCAAATTAACCAATTCATTCTTTTACTGTGTGTGAACACACACTGATATGAACCAGTCCAAAAACAAATATAAACAAGAAAAGTGCCGGCATGTGTCAATTTCAACACAAAAACTCCATTTCTGAGCAAATCACACATGTCATATATAATAGCAGCAGCAGTAAAAATAACAACAAATCATAAATTACAATAACAACGTTCAAAAGAACAGTAGAACGTTGTAGTAGCAATGGCTACAAGAACAAACGACTCCATTAAAACTTTCAATATTTGTCAATCAATCAAAAATTGTAAGCGATCTGCTGCAATTTGTACAAACAAAAAGAAATGCAGCAACAATAAGAAATGGAAATGCATTTACTGCAGCAGCAACAACAACAACAGCAATAATAATAGCAGCTTGAGCAACAACAACGACAACAGCTGTCAGTGGGTCAGCAATCAGTGCAATTGCATGAGCAAAGAACTCAGTATTTACGGTATAAAGGATAACACAAGGATACTCAGTCGATTAAATGCTCAATGAAATGCAATCAACAGTTTTGTTGCTGCCAACTGTGTGGGACAAGCTGATTGTCCACAAATATTGCGAGTGAGAGAATGAGAAACACTGAGAAAGATAGGAAAAGATTTAACTTACAGACTTTTAAGGCGAGTTAAAGGCAATTTGGTTTTAATTTTAGGATTTTGCTTTCAATTTTATTTTGGGCAAATTTTCATTTTTTTTAATTGCACTTAATTTTTAAATTCATAGATAACATTGTGCATTTTTGACGGTTTTGAGGATTTTTTGAAACGAATTATCTCAAAAACTATAGGGAATAGAATAAAAACTTCAGGATTTTTTTTGTTTAAAAATGCTTAAATTTTAAGGGAAAAAATAAAAAATCATAGATAAGTTTAATTTGTTTAAATATCTTTAACATAACATCTTTTTTTTATTTTTAATGTGTTGTTCTTCTATCAATCCCAAGAATGTATGTATCTGCTTTCATATCAAAATTTGCGCTATACCTTTGGAAAATATGAGTTTTTCATGAAAGCGTTCACTAGTCTAATATTTACAAAGCATTGTCGGGAATATCGATTTGAAAGCAGATATATTCTAAGGATTGATTGAAAAAACCATCAGTATAAAATTCATACTTTCCACATTCTTAGGATTGATTGAAGAATAACATATAAAAAAACAAAAACACAACAGAAGATGTTGTATTGAAAATATTTTAAGAACAATTTTTTTAAGTAAAGAAGTTAATGTTTCAATAAATTTATTTAAATTATTTAATTTTTTTTATAAAGTTAAAGTATTTCTGAACAAAAATGATTAGTTGCTTTTTATCCTATCTCCTATAGTTTTTGAGATATTTTGTTTCAAAAAATTCCCAAAAAGGTAAAAAACCAAATGTGCAGTTATTTAAAGAATGTGTTCAGGTTCATGATGTATGTGCTACGTAGGGGTAGGGGTTAATTAATAATCACTGAAGCTATTTCTACTATTGCTACCTTCCTTCATTGACTATGTGATATCTTAGAGTCATTCTATCCTGTTCTCATGATCATTTTGCACTTTCATTTATGGTTCGGAAAGAATTATTCAGATCTAATTTTACTTTACGTTGTATTCATGCTTAGAAATATTTATAATGTCAGGTTCTTGGCCGTAGTATGAACATTTAAAAAATATTTGTTCCAAATTCAAGAAATTTTGGATCCTTGCATGAAACTTTAATATAAGCAATATTACAATACCTAGTGACTTGAATTTTAAGAGCGGATCCAATGATCCAAACATGATTTTCATAACTTTGATTTTCTTATTAAAAACTTTTTTTTAGCGGTGTCTTCTTCTTAAGGACATTTTAACTGCTTTAAAATGAAACGACTTATTAAGACACGTATCTGTAGTTGCGAACATTAACACACAGACATTTTTCACAAGCAATAGCAAATTCCACAATCAAGTCAGTAAAAAAAATGTAAACCAAAATCGATAAACAATTTGACCAAGAACATACAATGAACTAACCTTCCTCGGACTTAAAAATGTTGACCAACAGCACAGGCACTGGCACACACAGATAAACACCAATACACAGCACAACAATTAGGAAGAAAATCAAGCAACCTTGCAGAGTCAGCTTCCAGCCTTATGCTTTATGCAATCAAATGGAGCATATAAAATCCTTCGCATGTACATATGATATGGAATTGGCTTTCATCATTGAGATTCAATGCCAATGAGGTTGACAGCTCTAGCCATTTCTCTGTCCATCTCTTGATGACTACGTAGATCAATTTTTCCTACCCATTTGAGCTCCACACTACTGAATGTACCTGCAAGTCTGGGAACGTAACAATAAATTCTATTGTTCGTGATTTTCCGAGCAATTTCACTGCAATTTGAAAAAGTGCACACTTTTTTTCTTCGACATTTCAGACTGATATATAAAATCAGCAGCAATAACAACAACAAAGAGCTCATAGGCTATTCCACATGTGACTGACGGTATATTCTTTGCTCAAAACATAGAAAGGTTTCACTATTAAATGATTTGATAAGATTAACTCACCCAAAATAAAGTGACATAAAAATTGTAAGCATCGCTTAGAAAAAATTTAGGAATTATATAAAGATCGAAGTATAGAAAAAACGGTCAGAATGAAATGTTCGTCTTCGTAAAAATTCAGTGTCACTTAAAATGCACTCAAAATTATTGGAAAAATATTCTTAAAATCGCCGAAAATTATATTAGCTTTTGGGCATTTTATCTTAAGAGAAGTTTGCCAAAATTTCTCTCGTTTAACAGAATATTTTGTGAGCTACCTATTTTTTTTATTGCAATTATACTTTGTATGGAAAATGTTATTGTAAGACCTAAATATACTTAAATATTATTTATTTTTTTAAGGTCAAAGGCAAAGTCACTTTTATTTGATCTCCTAAAAACCTTATAACTTTTGCTAAAACATTCATCACTACCTTACTTAGTTCTCGAGATATTGGCCTGGGATAATTAAAATGGATCACACAATGAAAATGTTATGGAAATCTTCTGCAGGAAATTGCCCACAAGAGTCAACATTCTTTTACAACGAATAACTTCAATAAGAAATATTCAGCAAAAAAAACCAAGGACGAAAATGACTATTCAATGATGCAGCGTCACGTCAACTCAAGAATCGATTGCAATTCGATATCAGTGCTGATATAAACTGGTTAACGCAGTGCAGGTATCTGCTAAAAACAGTCGTAAAAAGTAGCAAAAAGTAACAGAAAGCTCTATATAAAATGTGACGACAATACTTTACGTAAAAAATATAAACCAACTGACAGCTGTTCGGAAAAATATTTAGTTGAAAGGAAGGATATTGCTTTAATGATTTACTAGAATATCATTTACATTTAATTTTAGGAAGTTAAATACACGCATAATAAATTATTAATATAATAACTTTTTTTAATTACAGTGGTGGATTTGAAGCCGATATCCAAGGGAAAAATCCATTAAAACTACTCGGTTAGAAGGAACTGACGGCACGAAAAAAAATACTTAATTTAAAAAAGTAAGTAGAACTATATCCTATTCTTAATCTTAAAGATGCACTTTTTTTGGTTCTATACTCTGTGCTTCCTGTTGCATATGAACTAAAGGAAATATAAAAAGGTTGATTCAAATTATTCGGGTAATTCGTTTTAAGAAAACAACACTTCAATTTTAGAATCGTTTCCTGAAGAAACAGCTTAAGGTGGAGTCATTTTCTTGGCTTCTCGTTTTGGTTTTTTTTAAAAAAAAAAAGTCAATAGAGAGTCAAAGTCGTTCGGTAGACTGAAGATGTCCAGTCTGCGGTTACCATCATCTTAGCCAACAGCAACTACCGACGAGCACTAGCACTCACAAAAATATGATCCACAGGAGGATTGCTAACCCAGCTGCATATTTTGTTCGAAAAAAAATAATCTCGCAAATGTACCCAAACTACAGTAGACACGGTGCGATTGCTTGACAAATGTAATGCACCAATTGAGCAAATGCATAAATCAAGACATCAGAAAACTGGTCGATGAACAACGGTTCTAAACTGGGCTAAGTACTTTAAGAATTTTGAGTTAAAAAAAACTATAGTTCGCAATTAAATCACTATCCAACCCATCGTAAGAAAATTATCTAATGGGCGTCACTCTTAACATGAGTCTGATAGCGATTCAAAGGAGTACAGAATATTTCTTGTTACCAATTTATTGAAAACCCGACCAGTCATGAGCCGTTTGCTCGGTTTGCATTAGATGTTCTACCTAGCCACTAATTATGCAAAACTATTCAAGTTTATGGGGCCTGACGGTCATTTCTACGGATATGCTCAAGGACCTTGACACAAGTCCTTAATGCATCCTTCCCTTGGAAAATTTGCAGATTAATTCTTCTTCTACAATTAAACAAGGAGGCGGACACAGATAAATCCCACCATCTAAATTTTTTTTGTACCGGGTGGACATGAGATGGAAGTCACTTCTCTTTCTGACACTTTCAACATAACTCATGTTAGCTCCATACTAGCTTGTTCGAATCGCCTGAGTGGATGGGATGATGTCCTGAAGAAGCTAGTTGAAAGCACTTGGCGAATGGAAACAAACCACATATAAAGCTCTACATAATTTATGGATACGCAATGGACATGCTACAATCTTGCCAAATATGATAGGCCGCCACTTAATGGCGGACCACGACATAAAACCACAGACACGTGCGTGCAACACTTCAAAGCAATCCAGATGTTGGCAAGAAAACATCGTGCCACGAAGTAAAACTGCTGCAAAATATAAAATGTGGACTGGTGCAGCTCCAGTCTGGTTGGAGAGTGTCCTGTCCTGCATAGATTGTTACATTGCACACTTTTGCTCAGAACGTAACTTCTGCATTCACGATAAGTTTCACCTTTTCGTATCCTAGCTCTATTCAATTCCATCAATTTAAATTAGCTCCGACGCCCACTCATCTCCAGCTATATTAAATAATATCCAATACCACATGCTTTCACTCTTTGTAGTATTTTTTCCAATGTAGTTACAACAACACTTAATGTGCTTCTAAAAGCGCACACATACTGCCTCAACATAATTTAGCACATAAACTCTACTTAAAAATGTATTTTCCTAGCGCTTTAACTTCCATTGCCACACAGTTTTCTCTTCTATTTCTTTTTAACGAAAGGCAAAAAGCGGAATCAACGTAGGTGCGACTATAGTCTATGTGTCTCTATTATCGCAACTTGTCGCATTTAATTTTTTGTAGCATACTTTTCGGCATATGCCAACTAATTTGTAATATAAACGAGGCGACGGCTAAAATGTTAAATATTTTGTGTTTTATGTGACAGCTGCTGCCTGCCTGCCTGACTGCTAGAATGCCAGATACCGCTGGCATTTGGCTTCTTGATGATGCTAGTGTCTGCTGGTGGCGATGTTACCATTGCCCGTGGTTCCCGTTATCATTTTTGTGTGGGGTTGGTGGTGCCTGCAGCAAATGTTGCTTGATTAGGTTACTTTCGAGCAGTGCATACTTTAAGGTGCTGATAGCTCCATTGCCGCTGCTTGCGAAAGAAAGAAAAGGTGGAAATCGCTTTTTATATATTTGCAAATTAGCATTTTAGCACTTTTGACATTTTCAACATTTTAGCAAATGCTAATTTGTTGCTGAAAATTAATTTCGTACTGTGATTTTATTTTTTATTTGGGAGTACGCATAAATTTTGTTCATGTCATGGAAGCACAAATACTTAGCGTAATTTAATTTGAGTTATGCAAAAAAGTATGCTACGCTTCATAAAATGTTGATATAAGTTCAGTGGCCCTGCTATATTTTTTTTTTCACTCTCATATCTGTGTAAATAATAGCAATGCCTTGTAAATGGCTCAGGGCTGTTCGGTGCTATTCTGCCTCTTCTCATACTCTGTACGCATACAAACACAGACGGAATAAATTGAAAACATAAATCTCGATGCTGCTTAAAAAGAAGTCCATTACTGCTCTGCTGTGTGTTAGGTCTTGTTTTTATTATTTTGTTCGCATTGTGAAGCTAAACGAAGGTTTTAACTTTATTTCATCTTTATTTGTTTTTCAATCGTTTCTTCTTTTACCACTTGACTTTCAACTGTCCATTCAAATTGAAAACAAAGTCTAGTCATCTAAAGTGTATAACATTTTTCGTTGGAAGGTTTTAAGCATTTTTTCTTGGATCCTTAAAGCGACATCGTGAAACATTTAGATGACATAAAAACTTATTGCAACTTTTACTAATGTTTCAATTTATTGTTTTTCTTCCAACACAAGTGTCAGGAAGTATGCAACAAAAAAGTAATGCTCAAATCGTGTCATTTTCAATCTCTGACCTCTGTAAAAGGTAGTGTTAACCCACTGGATCTACTATACGGAGCCATGGGGGAATTTTAGTCACCTACAAATTATCAATTATCTTTCAATGAGTTGGTCTGGCGATCAACAAGGACAGTACAGTTTTCAAAACAATACACACCCTTTTTTTTAGTACAGAGTAAAAATTATGACTTTTTTTAAGTCATTTCAATTTATACAGTATATCTTATATAGTATAGTATATAATATAATAAAGAATAAAAAAATTTAATGCTATATTCTTAATACCAATGTTTAGACAAATTAATAATGAATAAATCCCAAATAAAAAAGTCAATTTTGCCTTCGAAATTCAATGGACAAAAGGTGGAATAAGACACAAAAAGACTTAAAATTATCCAGTAACTTTTTTAAAATTCAATTTTCTTATGCTATCATAGTGATACTTATTAATACTTTGTTCTCGCAAAATGCTCATTTCCAAAAACAATTCACGATACCAAGAATCAAAAGAAGGTTAGCTCTGTATTCAGCACATTACTCATTGAGTTGATATTATCAGCGCAAGGTTATCTCGCGCAGATTCCTACCTGGCAGCTTTTTTTCTGGAGTAAAGTTGATCTTTTAAGCGGTACAGTAGTACTACCTAGCAGTTGTGGCAATCCCTCAAGTCATATTTTTGGAAATCTTGCTTACATTACCATCTCTTCAATCATGTGGGAAGCTTTCCCTATCTGAGGCATCGTTATGTAGTAGATACAGTAAGTCAAGGGCTATATCAGATGGAACATTATAAAATTCCACTGGTATAACTTGCAACGGTCTCTGTCGCCTTGTTGTTATGGAGCAATTGAATAAAAATTTTCAGTTCATTGATACTACATGCTGGGGCTTAATATGATCAATGTGTTTCGTTAGTGCAGACCTTCCGCAAACATTTGAGCAATCTCTGTTAGGATGTGATTAGGAAAACAACACAAAAGTCCTTACCATCTGGCCATTATCCAAATGTAGCACTTACCAATTTTGTGTTGTTTGGCTTGTGCGTCTAAAACTGTATTCGATAACACTCTGCTTTATGTTTCTCGTGGTTTTCGACGAAAGTGGCTGCATTTAAACTAATTTTAATTTTTTAATACTCTGAAAAACACTTGATTTTCTCACTTTTTCTGTTTCTTATATCTAAAACACCTACACTCCCCTGGCCGAGCTATCGTGTTCAATTACTCCTACTATATTTACTTCAAAATGCAAGAATTTACACCAATATTTCGCATAAATTAGGCTTTTCAAGATCCTCGGGGTGCCCCTAGTCATGCCCAAAAGTATATCCTTTTATATGATAATCTCTGAATATTATTCTTCTGGTCTGATTATAAGAACGTTATTGACAAATGAACTTTTTCGTTTGTCTTTACAGCGATGCCATTTCAAAAGCATTTCGGAAAAAAGTTAAAACCAAAACTTTAAACAATACCTGAAAAGTACTGATACAGTTTGGCAACAAATTAAATAAGTATTTGGCAACGTTTTCGTGTATGTGGGGGGTTTTTTGCCTGAAACAAACTTATGTGCTTTTGTTGTCAACATTCATTTGTTTTACTTTTACTTGCAGCAGCAGCAACACCAACATAGTGGAAAATTCTAATTTTCCGCATTGTTTGTTTTCAATTCTCTAACGCATTTGTTTGTTTTATCTTTGTCAAACGCTGTCTATCGGTCGGTTGTTGTATTCAACCATACGTCCGTCCACTCGCCCACAGCTGATAATGTGTAAACATTATGTTTATTAGTCGCAGGACATTTGCTGTATTTTTTCGTTCGTACTCCAACGCTCTTATGGCGTTTGCATATTTGCGCACTTTTTTCTCTTGCACGCTAACGCTTCACTGCTTCGCTCCACTCGTTTCAAAACTTAGACATAGCAAACGGAAGTTAAAACTTGACTATCTGCAGCAGGCGTTGGTCGCTTAGTTCTTTTTACTTGTTTTGTTGCTTCTCGTAGCATGTTGTTTTTGTTGTTTAGAACTGAAAGACACGTGTCTGCTATTTATTCAATGGACAGAAAAGCAACAACAAAATTCACTATAGTAAAAAAGATGATTGTGATAAAATTTGGCAGAGTATAGATATTTACACATAGAAAGGATAATTTAATGCGGCATGTTGCGCACATAAGCGACTGCAAGGATAATTAATACGAAATGTTGGTGTGTGTGTAATGGTGAAGAAAAGCCTTCTGGCAATTGACGAAAATTACCTTCACATATGTAGTGGCGAATCGGCATACGCTTTTGTTTTACTAAGATAAGACATAATGGCATACTTCTAGTTCACGGTATGATTTGAGCGGGAAAAATTTAATGAGTATGCCAAACCAATTTTTTTCCGGATTTCAGCCACAACATGCTAAACTGATGATTGACAGCAAAAAAAAATCAATTTTTTTTATCGCACTTTGAAAAAATGGCACATTTGCAAATTTCAAACCTGTTTTTGACACGTAACTCACTTTCAGAGAGTCATCCACCACCTATTGCTTTAATTCTTTTAGTTTATTATATTCACAACTAAGACAGTATGCTGTACTTAAAACAAGCCTATAAATTAAATTGAAAGCACCTTATCCTTATACTTTAATGATAACGCTTGGCTCGAAATGAAACTATTGCATAAGAGGAAAACCCGTCATTGACATTGACTTGTGGTTAAAAGAGAGAGAGAGAAAAGAAAACAACAAAACATATCTCACTCCGCTCCGCTCCAATGTCTATTCATTTTGCCTTAAAATTAAACCATACATTCCTTCAGCGCTTTTGAGCTCAAACCATATCCGCCATGAGTTAAGCTATATCCTTACTAAGGAAATGTATCGGAAATATTTTTGTTTGTATTTCTATTTTCATCATATCCCTTATCCCTATTCTTTTATATTATCGTTTGGTTCTGTTTATGCCGTTTTTGTTGCTGTTACTGTTGCTGCTCTTTCTGTTGCTGATGATTTGACGGATGTCGTCAACATCAAGTGTCTGCCTGAAAAAATATTCCCTGAAGTGTAGATGAAGTCAATGTTCGTTTGTGTGTGTTGCCAAAGAATAAAATATCATTGTCATTCTTGGCTGAAAGTGCGCTTCCGCAATTTTATTATTCCCCAACATAGATACGATTTCTATGTGTTTGTTACTTCCTTTTTGTAATAAATTTCGCCTATTATTGCTATTGATTTTCAGTTAAGAAAATCTGAAGGTCATTCATTCATTTGTGACTTAAAATCCCAAAAGTCTTGAAAATAATTAATTTTTCTATGTAAAATGAACGTTAAATTTTCTGCTGCTCCTCACGGTTCTAGTCCCAACACATTTTACATGATGGGTATCTATCTTGTCTTACACCATTTTTATGTAAAACCTTAGCAAGCTCTTTTTGAGACGTTCTGCGTTAGCTACGAAAAAGGAGATAGAAGTGTTCATGGAAGTATTTAACTTACAAGTATTCTGACGCAATAATAAGATTAACCACTGTTAAGTTAAGTTAACTTTTAGCACTTCAATTTTTCTTGTTTTACCCAAATAGTTGACCGGTAGTCGGAACTTTTTTATCTGCGAGACCACAAGCAAAAACGTCACGGATAGATGCTTCCCGCTTAAGGGCATTTCACGCATAAGTGATTTCAATATAAAACGGCTACTTGGGTTCTGTATACATTGTGCACAAATTTTTCTTTTAAATGCATCCCGCTAAAATGCGTTTCACTCATAAATGGGCCATCAATTTGGTCAAAATTTTAATACTTTTAGTGAAATTTCTCGGTTAAATGCACCAATGAAAATTTTCTGCCCTGGCAATATAAATTGGCTAAAATTTCCCTAAAAATCACGCTTCAATTGCTTTTAATACTAAACTTTTTTCAAAAAATGAATCGATAAGGTTTTATACTGAAAAGTTTTCGTCAAACGAACATAAGTACTTACATGCATGCATATTTTATTTTTCTGTCTTATTCATTACAAGTAAAATTTGTTCATAATTTCTACAAGTTCACATGAACATATGTACATACATACATAGAATAAAAATAAATGCGTCCTTAAGTGGTAAGAATTCTTATAAAAACTGCGGTAACTTATTTAACCGAAATTTTTATAAATGGGCTTCTCGGATAAATGCGTTCAGATACCGATGCTTTCATAAACGCATTTATCCGTGAACTACTGTAATACATCAAGGGTTCTTCGGTAAAATTAATTAATACCTATAGTAAATTTTTTTATTGATACCCAACAGATTTTGGTCATCGATAGTAATCTAAGCTTTCATCTATCTCATAGGCGTTCTATAGGCGTATCTATCTATGATGATAAGACGCAAAAAAATAAAATAAACAAAAACCACCAACACTAGCACCTAACAAAACAAATAATTTCACCAACCCTCCCACCATCGAAACCATGATTTAACCATGTGATTTGAAAAAAACACGACTGGAAGTGACAGTTGTTGACAGAAGTAGCTTTCCCCCTTATTAAGTTGAAAAATGCTTTGACCCAACCGGTTAGTAAATACACAAGCCAATGGTTTCAGATACAGGAAACATTTTCTATAGGGTGTTTTGAAATTTTCAACTTCTTCTTAACGCTTTTATATGGATTTGCTATACACTCTGTTTTGGCTCATGTCTGTACTTAAATTATAAAGTAACTGCTTAGGAAGCACTGTGTATGCGTCAGATGTGGATTTTCTGTTGCTAAAAGTGACAGATTTGATTTAAGAGCTAAACAGAATTGGGACGTGCAATACGTCCAGATTTTTTCTATACGTTTGTAGTGAGTAAAAAATTGACACTAGCAAAATTTATCGCAGAGAAATAGAAAAGATTCTATCTTTTGGTTCGATTTGACACATAAGATAAATTTCTCTGCAATAAATTTTCTAGTGTTAATTTTGTTCTCACTACAAAAGTATAGGAAAAATCTGGACGATATTGCACGTCCCGATTCTGTTAAGCTCTTAATGCTGGCCTTTATGTTTGCCTTAAAATTTAAATTCGCCCCAAAGAAACCAAAATAATTCATTAAATACTCGGTTTCACCAATAAATTTTAAAATTTACCAGGCTGTAAAAACCTAAAATAACGTAATTTTGTTTCAACAGACACTTTTAGCGATAACCCTATAGATGTCGTTTTTAGTTCCACCCGTGCCCGTTTCATCAAGTATCAAATTACACTGTAGCTAAAGAAGTTTCACTTCAAACATAGTCCTGGTTTACAAAAATATTTCGGACCTTTAATGACAGTAACACATTTCTATTGAATTTTAAGTGCTTTAAGGGAATCCTTATAACTTATGTACTGAAAATGCCATTTGAAAGTTAGAAAGCTCAAGGTTTTTGTGTTGGCAATGCGCAAATACGTTTAGACTTAAAGATTTTTTAGTTCAGGGAATCCCCTATTTAGACAAACGTGTATGTTTGGTATACAAATTTCATATGTATGCGTATTCTAGACGTATAAATTATTGCAATTATTTAGGTTGCTATTGGTTTACGTAAAAATGTGTTCAAAAAAAGTAAGTTGAAATTAAAAGAAAAAGCAGCAGAGATAGATTACCGACTATTTTAAAGGTTGAGTTAAACATGCAATATATGTATGTGCTTATAATATACATATGTGCATATAAATATGTACACACAGATGTAATTAAATTTGAACGAACTTCATGAACATTTGAATTCACAAAAACATTTTTTCAATAAATCAATCAATAATTTTTTTATAAATTTCAGTTCTCATTTTGAAGTGTATAAATATTCTGAAATGATAAAGTAAAAATACTTTTTTGCTTTCAATTTTGGTACATACAAACGTTAACAATTTTTAATTGTTATTAAGGGCTACCGAAAAGTAGTTAGTTAGTTCAACAAGTGTTATTGTGTTTTTTTTTTCACTTTAGAATAACTGTTTTTTAACATCAGTCCTTCGACTCTTTTTGTGGCGTTTTTATTGAATATGGCCTTCCTAAATCTAACTTAACTATTATACGATTATATGCGTGAATAAAAACCAGTTTCTTTAGAAAAAAAACCTTCGATAGAACAAATGTTTCACTATTACGACTGACCCGTGCAATAATTAGTTCGTTACATTGTTGCACGTCTACTGCATACCTATACTATTTTCAAAATAATTACATAATTGGTCGACTATCGCGCAACTATTTAGTTGCCGTCAATTCAACAATTCCTTTTCAAATAAAGTTCGGAGATATAGTCATTTAAAAGCTCGGATAAGGCCTTCATTAAAAATGCTGTATCAACTCCTAGGATTGAAATATAATTCAACGAGCAAATTAATAAAATGTAAATTAACCTACTTTAATTGCTACACAAATAATTTTCTTTGTTTGAAAAATATTTAGCAAACATCGATTTCGGTGGGAAGAATCAATTACATTATATGTACTTTTGTTTTGAATGTTTACTTACTTTTTACGTACAAAAATTGTTAACTTAAAATTAAAATAAACTTTCGACTGGCAACATTACCAACCAGCTTTTCTTAATTCTCTCGCTTTAATTCTTGCACACGGCCGCTAAGCGAAACAACGAACAAAACAACAAAACCGGCGAAAGGTCAAAAACATTTCAAAAGCAATGGTATGAGTAGCCATGGAAAGACAAAAAGTAACAACAAAAACACAATACTCACAAGCGCATACACGCGGTGAAAACAAAATAAATGAGCAAAGCAAAAGCGAAGTGAGCGACAAAAACAGAAAAATCTGAAAAACAGAACAATTAAACTTAAGGGCGTGTGAGAGAACGAGAATACCAAATTCACGAGACGAAAAATTAAGAGCATCACTTTGAGAAATAACTGCGGAGCGCACTACCGTTGCTCACGTCGTTATTAGCAATGTTTGAATCAAAAGGTTGGTCTGACTTGTCAAACTAAAAATTGAGAGCAAGTTTTGATGATCGATCTGTCAAAATTGCATGGCTTAGGTTCGTTCAATTTAAGAAATGTCTTAACATACATATGTGAAATTTTGTATTAAAAATTAAAACATAAAACATTCATATATGTATTCAATCAATGCAAGCAGCACGTAAGCTTCAGCTGGGGATAAAACATAGCAAAAAGCGTGCCATAAAACGGTGCTGGTAGTGCAGCGTGGAATTGCTTCGACTAAATTCAGATTATGACTGAGTAAAACCTGCAAGTTCCCCGTCTTTGAGAATGCGGATGACTTTCATTTACTAACGCTTACTTCCTGGCCAACAAACAAATACGCCGTGGAAAGTGCCTCTAAGCACCAGCTCAAACGCTGCAATTCTATTTATTCTAACAGTGAAATTGTGCATGACTCCTGCGTGTGGGTTTACCAATGGATCGATTGTTGCTTTCACGATTGTACTGAACTGAACTGAATATGTTTAAAACCATGCTTACGTACAATATTCAGCAATTGCTGGTTTTAAATTAATTTCTTTTAATTGGAAATCAGGTTTTTACTAAATGCAACAAAATATTTCAACAAGAATTTATACTTAATCTGACATTTACATACATACATACATCCATACATATGTTTGTTTATGTTTGCAAGATTCATTTTGACAGAACCATCACCAAGAACAGAGTACGAGAGATGATAGTTGAGGACTGCTCGACCTTCTCAACTTATTCGTGCTTACGACGATGCTGCTGCTTGGTGCCGCTACTGTGAGTCAGTTTGTATACTGCTTTACGCTAGTGAAGACGTGTAAAATATTTTGTGTGAATCATATGCTGCTACGTGCGCGAGTCAAGCATACAAAGTTACAACAATAAAATACTAATACAATTGCAAGCGAATACATAGTAAAATTGAAATAACAAGAAAAATTGTGGAGTAAATTTTTCGAAAACAAGACAAAAATTTATGTTTAAAAAAAAATTAATGTTTTTGCTTACCAGAACCTGGAAGCAGATGCATCATAACAAAAGTGAGTAGTGAAAATTGTGTATAATAGAAGTAAAGAAAAATTCTTTAGCACAAGAAAATCTAAAAGTTGTGAAATTTAATGAAACCTTTTTCATCTTTTCAAAGAAATAGTATTTCTGAAATAAATTCGAGCAAGTTAAGAAAACAGTAATATAAATTCGGGGTAAAAAATATTCAAAAAAAAAAAAAAATAAGAAAAAAAGCAAACAAAAAAATACTACGCAGCAAATTATGCGAAACTTATATCTATCTGGGAACATAAGCCTCTGTGACTGTGTGTGTGTGTATGTGATGAGCCAAAGAAGAGCATCACGTGAAGAAAAAAAATGTTGATTTGAAGAGCATAGCACAACAAATGCAGAATGAAACAAAGTAAAAAAATAAAATAACAAAAACATTGAAGGAAAATTTGTTGTACAAAAGGGAAAACTAAAATTAAAAAAAAAAAACAAAAATACGCGAAGAAAACGTAGCTCGAGTTTATGTAGAAGTAAAGTGAAAGGAAAAACGCAATAAAAAAGCACTGAATCAAAGAGCGGTGTGAAAATGCCCACGCCACATTTACGACAATAGAGTAAAAATCTGCTGGAGTGAGAGAGAGATAGAGAGACAGTATTGAAGAGTAAATAACGTTTGTTTATTTGTTTACTTTTCTGTTGTGGCTGCAAGAAAGCACAACAAACATTCATAACGATTTAAATAAAATTATGCGTTGATAAGCAAAATTAATTGATTAATTGTGTAATTCAAAGAGCCTCGAGAAGAGAGTGCAAAAAGCGTAAGAGTGGCAAGAAAATCGTTTTGAAAAAATTCAAAGGGCAGTTTTCTGAAAAAAATATGAAAGTTCAAAACAATACAATTTTTGGAAGTGCACCTTAGCCGCGCTTTAATGTGGAAATTTTCGAAATTTCTAATTAAATTAAAAGACAAAAATGTAGTCAAAATATGTAATACTTGTGGCAAATTTATGAATACATTTGATTGAAAATGTAACTAATTTTTTTCCTTTAAAAAAAAAAACTGTACTTTGCTCTGTCAAAAACTAAAACGAGCGAAGTAATTCTCGAAGCTTTATAAAGTTATACCCAAATGTGTTCAATGCTTGGTACAACAACAATCATTTCTGTCAGTGAAATCAAATCAATTAAAACATTAAAATGAATTTTTTTTAAAGAATTGTAAGAGTAATTCATTGTTAAATATATAAACAACACAACTAATCATAAAAATATTGTGAAAGATTAAAAAGTTAACGAAGTACAATATCTACAATACATGAACGTACATACATGTGTATGATATATTCCAGATTTTCAAATAGATTAACAGGTAATGTATTCATTTATTTTTAAACCTTATTTCTTGCAATATCCGATTAAGTTTAGTCTTTTATAAAACATACATTCGACTACATAATATGTTATGAACAGACACTTCCAATAATCTATATATTAATACGTGAACATCGAAACCTATGGTACACTTCCTTAGCTTTTATTATAAAGAGAGCGGAATGAAACTTATATAATTTGAAAGGTACTATTTCGTAGATGTGCACAAAAAAAAGTAATTCGTAATATGTGCCGCTAAGGCAGGTAAAATAAAGAAAACATACGCGCATGATTCCCCCATACAAAACGCTTTAACAAACGCATTTTGATCGCGTTCATGACTGCATGAGGTAGAGGCAAGGTGAGGTGAAATGAGGTCCATGGACAAAGACGTTTTGTTCGTCATAGGTCGGCAATATTCTTCCAAAGTTACTATACTAGTATAATTTAATCGTTATTTCGAAAGGGTACAACTTTCAAAGTACATACAATTTGCATTACTTGAGATTTTTCCTCGAATCGAGAGCCTACCAGGCTGCCAATATTTGCATGACTCAGCCAGCCCTGGTAATTCAAATTTTTCATTTCTTTCGTGAAACTCATCCATGAAACCCTGATTCCACCAAACGTCTCCTTACAGTACGAGTAGATATCATAGTAACAGTTTGATCCAAAATGTTGCGTTTAATCCCCATAGGAGCTATTTTGGGGTCTTATGTAGGTATATAGCCATTCAAGAAATTTTTGCATTCGGTCTTTCCGTGTTTTTACAAGGTCTTTTTTGTGGGAAGGTTTTTGTCGTTTTTTAAGTGGTGAAGTGTTTAATAAAGTCTTAACTGAGCAATCAAAGTGGGCGGCAATTGCTCGGTATGACAATTTGAGCTTAAAATTTTCGATAATCGCTTTTCGGGTTGCTAGGTCACAACTTCGTGGTTTTCTCATTTCAAGAGTATCTGAAACCCAGTGCATTGGCTTCTCCCCAACTGAGGTTTTTGTCTGATTAAAAACTTACCACTATTTACAATTTTTTTCACTATAAAATTTTCTATGTCAAACCAGAATAAAGCTTGGGGTTTCTAATATTTTCATTAATGCAGGCAGTGATCCAAAATTTTCAAAGTGAGCAATCTATTGAATGTTCTATGTAGCGTAAAAGCTGTAGAGAGAACTTGTACTATGTTTGTTTTGCTTTTGGTGTTATGTACTTACATTTAAATTTAATAGACGTAGAATGGAGAAACAAGCAAATCAATTGCGAACTTTTATTCTTATAATTTGTTAAATATGAATTGCATGCAAACAAAATTTTATTATTGCGCTGGTGTTGTCTGCAGAAAAAAAAGTTCACAGCAAGAACACGTAAAGAAAACAACAATAACGACGTCAATAATAATAGCAACAACAAAAATTAAAAATACGTAAGAAAAAAACACAAAACATGCTTTTTGCGCAGCCGCTGTAACCGGACAACGGAATATAAACAAAACATGCAAAAATAAATATGGCAAAAGAGAAGAGGCGGCGACGGCGCAACAATAAAAAAATAACTAGCGTCGGCGGCGGGTACAACAAGCAGCAGCTGCAACAACAAAGTGCCAAGACCAGGCAGGTAACTCTGTTCCTCTCACTGCTATTATTTTGCTCTTTTTTTTATTGCTGATGGCAATAGTAGTAGTAGTAGTAGCAGTAACAGCAGCAGGAGCATTACATTGGAACAACAAAAACAAGTTAACTTCTGCTGCTGCAGTTTTCGCTGCAAATTTATGCGGCATTTTTACTTATAGTTAAGTTGATTAGTTTTCTTTTTACCATTTCCATTTTTCTCTCCGGCTTGTTTTCCTGAACTAGTGATTGCAAATTTATTTGTCTATACATGTGTGTTTCTGCAAGGATGTGTATTAGCTGTAATGTTGCTCCCCAGTACGTTGCTTTCTTACCTGCTGCGACTGACCACATTTTTCATTCAGAAGTAGTGCTGTTCTTGGTTTTCCTCATTTATTTTTTGCTACCTGTTATTTTTGATTTTGAATCGTTCGTTTGGGTTTTTTTTTCAGGTTCTTTTGAATTTTGGTAAAATTGTTATTTAATATTATTAAAGTTGATTGCTTTATTGAAAATAGCAAAAACATTTTATTTATTATTATTTATATTTATTATTTATGCCATAGAATTTCATTCAATGGCTTGGTTGGCTTGACTTGGCTTTAGCCCATCTTGTCAATACGATTTTGTAATATGTACATATACCTGCAGTACAGTGGCTCAATAAAGAAGTCAGACAAACATGCAAGTCAACTTCAAATGATAAAATAATGTTTAAGAACAATAAATTTTATGAAGTTTTGTTTTTTATCTTAAGGTGTATAAATATACTTTCGAAAACAGTAATAACCAAAATTTCTTCTTTGAAGTTCGAAGTCGTAAGTGCATACTAGTGTACCACGAACAATCTACAATCTAAAAGACGATCGAACTACAGTTATACATCGATGGCATCGAAAATTTTATCAAAAGAGTAAAACTTCGCCAGCAGAGCCATCGGCCGCATCTATCTGAAACTTTGATCTATACTTAATCGTAATAGTTATTTGTACTCTACAATGAAATAAAAGTGGCGTCACTTTTTGACTAAATAATATTTATAATTCAAAAACTTAAGCCAGCACTCTTATTCGGGCACCCCGTACATATGAAAATACCATCTTAGCAACGGTAGCATTTCTTTAGAGCATTTAAAAATACATAAAATTTTTGCATAAGGGTTGCACAAGCAACAGCATAAAAAAACAAAATCCACACGTGTAATCAGCAAAACCAATACAAGAATTCAAAAACCCATTCAAAAGTGCACACGCCACTCATTCACTCATGCATGCCAACTGAAACATTTAAAATACTTAAATACTTTTAACCGCAAATGCATAAATTTGCCGCCATTCAAAAAGGCAATAAAAAAAATAGTAACCTACCTGCCCCCGTCATCCCAATACCTAAAGCAATTTTATGTAGGCGTGTGCACGTAGTGACCCAACGGGGAGTAACGAAAGCTACCTCCGAGTGAACTATGCTTGTATCGCGGTAGTATTATCAATCGACAGAGTTGCAAAACGTTATATGTACGTAACATAACAACGTACGTTACATATCAAAATTGCCTTGAGCAAAGTTTGTAAAGTTATGCATGAGAATAACAAAAAATGTAGCCACAACACATAAAAAAATATTTATCTCAATAAACAAGGCAACCCAGCGCTGTTCTCTATCACATCATATCTGCCATTTGACTTTGGAGAATATCTAATATGGTTAACTCCACCGGTTAACAAAGAGTACTTTTAAAAAATAAAAACGATTTCAAAAATGTTGGTTGCAACTTATGAAAAAACCATATTAACAATTGATATCAAGGCCGTATTCAGGATTTTATTTCGGGGGGAGGGGGTTTTAGTTTTGAGATTTTTGCAATCTCTTTAATTTTTCAAATCGTTGAACCTTTTTTTTAGGTAACCCACTTTTAAATTTTATAAAAACACTATGGCCCGTAGTTATAGTCGCAAAATTAAGAGCGCTCTAAGTTAAAACCTAGTTTTTACCTAAAATCGAAAATACATAGTGATACAATAAAAAAAGAAAAACTTGCAATAAATTATGAGAAAATTTTTAAAAATTGATTACCCTGCGTAATTGACACAAAATATTGTAGACACCGTGAAAAAAGGCGTAATAAAAATTTTAAAAACGCAGGCAGCGTAGCCTAGGGGTTAGGACTGTGAACTCATAGCTCACAGTACATGGGTCCGAAATGTTTTTTTATTGATATCAATGAAAATAAATGCCACTTTAAAACCTGCTACGGGGCCTATAATATTAGAATATCCACATGTACATATACAAGTAGCTACAAACCCGTTCATAAAAGAACATGTTTTTAGTTTTAAGGCTGCAGTGAACACTTTTGTGACTAAAGCTACTTAAAATATTTTAAATAATTAATGTTTTAATATTTTATGGGGCCGCTTTTGGCTGTAAAAATAAGTTGTATTCTCTTAGACATACTCGCTATCAATTTGTCTAGTATTTGAGTACTGGTCCCGGACCACTGTCCATTGGCTACCTTCCATAACTCGTCCAGATTTTGTGGGTTCGGTTTTCTCATAAGTACTTTTTTAAGTATTCCACAAATTTGTGCTGGCCAATCGAAGCAGTTAATATTTTGGCCTCGGAGCCATCCTGTTAAAATCCTTAATAAAGATACTAACTACTCAAATGTACTTCCATGGATGTGCTGCCCCGCAATGACATGCTGCGATAAAAAAAAAATCCATTATAAATGACGTTCTTTGGAAGTAAAACGGAAGTATTTTTAAAGTGCTTCTTTTTCCCGTTGGGAGATGCTGAAATGTATGCACGTTAGTAATTATTCTCGAAGATCATGGACACAATACATAAAAAAGACAACCACAAAAAACGCGTATATCTCACTCTCAGCTTTGAATTCGCCCAAACCGAATTCGAGTTCATTAAAAACGCATAAAATTCACAAAACACAACCGAAAACAGAAGTAAAAAACCAATGAATTTTTACGACAAATTTATGAACTATGAAAATGACTGACAGACACAACACACTATTGACATTTTTGTTGTCTGCATTGTGTTTATTTGAAAACAACAACAAAAAAAACCTAAATAAATTCCTTAAAAATGTTCCCCTTTATCGTTACGTACTTTGTTGTGTTGCTGTTGCTGTTATTGTTGTTGTGTTCTACATAGTTTATGTAGTTAAATTTAATAGCATTTTAATGGTTAATAGTGAGGCGTCACATGTGAGTAACTTTTACGACAGTTAGATAATGCCACTTTTAATGATGTATTCTGGTTTGGCTTTCCGAATGCTTCCTTAGCCATTTTTAACTTGATAATTGTCTAAAAACAATTGTTGAAAAAAAAAATTTAATTGAAAGTTGGAAAATTTGTGGTAGCCCGTGGAGAGTGTATTTGGTTTTTTAATAAGATGTCTCAGTAAATTTTATTCTTTTTTCGAAAAGTCATAAAAAATAATTTAAAATTCATTGAGGCCGTTTAGGTGCTTGGTAGCTTTTTACAACTTTATTATGATTAAAATTTTACGATTTGACAATAATAAAGTTCGTCTTATGTGTTTTGATTAGTGCTAATTTTGTAGCTTAAATAATTAAAATTTTTCGAATGCGAAATTTTGCAGTTGTCTATTAAGACAATAAACGGAATGTGCAAATTTTTTTGTTTTTGAAATAAATTTATTAATCACAAAAATCAGATTTTTTAACAGCTCAGGTCCTTAGCGAAGAGAAAGGCACTCTTTCTTGTGAATTTTAACTTTTTTCCATTAGTCTGATACAGGGGAATATTGATTTTTCGAATTTTGTTTACGCTAGCCCCCACTATTAAAATTAATGTTCAAAATACGAGTTAATGTGCTAGTAATTATTCGAAATGTCCCGTTTGAAATACATAGAAAAAATGCTCTTTCTTTAAAAAATTTATTTTTTTTTTCACAAAACTTTTCAGTTTTAGGCGCACAATAAGATAGCACCTAAAATAAATTGAATCAAAAGAGCGAATGAACAAAAATGAAGCATGGAATGCCTGGTTCCCCCGTGCCCGGAATTTCTCTCGGTGGCTCTGTGTAAGATCAAATATAATTGTTTTCCCAAATGAACTTCGCATTATGGGAAGAGTACTCGGTTCCTCTGTATGTTGAAACGGTTTTTTCTTCCATTACAGCCTACGTATTTTTAACATTGCTTTCGAGAACCGACTTTGTCCCAGAACATTAATCGCAGAATTTTTTTTTCTTATATTTGTTTTGTTTATTCTTGGCTTGAACCCCTTTCACGGTTGCTGTTAATTTGAAAAGTTAATTCTACCTTTCTTTAGCAACTAAAAGTATGCAATAGAATTTTGGTTTTTCTTATACACCAATTCAGTATGGCTTTAATTTATTAATAAAAATATCTTTACCATTAGTTAGTTTGTATTTAATTTCTTTCCTCCACCTATTATTCTGGTTTTGATTATTTTTCTTGGAAAACTTTATTGTTTTTAAATACGTATTGCTTTACATGTGCCTACCGTATTATATTGCTTATGAATTTTTCATTACAGAATTAGCAATCAAAGTCGTCAGCCAAAGTATTATCGCACTTCTAGTGTTGAAGGCATACGCATGGGTAGTATTCATTAAAGAATTATAATTAGTATTGTAATGTGCTTAAGCATATCACACGTGCACGAATAAGAAAATCATTTCAAACAAAAACTGCGACAGTCATAAAACCCTTGATAGCCAATTAAGCTTTTTATTTTGATGATGACGCTGACGCCTCCGCTACCATTGTTGTTTACCTTCACAACTGATACTGTCCACGGTTGCCACTTTGGTAGTTTCTAATCGAAATGGATAGTTTTTTTTTAAATTTCGGTTCACTTTGTTTTTATTTTCGCTTATGTTGCACCTTGCTATTATGGATAGGTAAATTACTGGTTGCGATGGTCCAACCTGAAGTATTATTGAACCTTGTAAAAATTCGATAAGAAATTAGAATTAACCTTAATTGGTTTTTGAAAAGTGTAATAGGATTAAACTTGGGCTTAGATTCCTAAACCGAAGGCAATGATGAAAATAAGGAACATTTCGGCAGCTCAGACATTCGATTGGCTACAAATAAATTTCAAAAACAGATTAACATCATTTTGTTTTGGATGGAAGTTAGTTAGTCTAATATGAAACGGTATGGCCGAACTAGCCTACAAAGAACTATGTATGTTTGTATTCAACTTAATGTCTTTACCATATATGTATGTAGCTCTGCTGGAAGAAAGTTTTCAGATCTATCGCTAATAAAAAAAACAAACTTACAAACGTACATAAATACTATAAATATCACTTTGCTTGCAAAATAGTTTTTATCTTATGAAACACCACACTATGTTTGGTCTGAAAAAGGAACATTTTTGAATAGAAATAATTTTTACACATTTCCCTCGTACTTCTTTAATACAAGTAAAAACTATAAAAAGTTCATATCAAAAATCAATTTAAAATATATGAAACAGTGCTTTGCATGGGATATTTCGTGACACAAACTCTTGATTAAAAATAGACCGAGAAGAAACTTATTTTTAAAATTTTTTCCACCTTCTTGGGGATGACGCTGACCCGTCAAATTCATATAAAAAAAAATGCAAAAAAATAATTTTACTTTTATGTCAAAAATTCTTTCAGTTCAGAATTGGAGTAGTAGTTCCTTCAGTCGGGCACCTTCACAGGTGGTGTATACGTTCATTCTATTGAGCATCACGCGTTCCTTTATTGGTGAGAACACAATTTTGAATTTTTGGCAGGATAATTATGGATTTTCCTTAAATTTTAATAAATCTTAAATATTAGAGAGTATTTCATGATGTTTGCTTCAAGCCAAGTATTAGAACTTATGAAAAGTAATTTTCATTGTTTTATTTAATGCATTACTTTTCTTTCTTAATTAAGGTTGCAAGTAATTTGAGTATGCGGCAACCCTGATTCTGTTTTTGCTCTGCTCTTACTGGCCAACAACCAGTATGTATGTTGGATTCAAATTCTGAAACTGATTATTGTTGTTGTTATTGCTTTTAACAACTGCGCATAAAAGTAAAAGAAGCAAAAAATTTTCAAAATACATACAAATAAATATCAGCAACAAAAAAATTAAAATTTAAACTAAAACAGGCAGGCAGCACCATAATAACGCTCGCACTCAAAGAGGCCAGCAGGTGGGGTAGATATGAAGCTAGAGTCTACGAGCGTACTTGCGTTAAGCAAAACAAAAGCAACAAAAAAAAACTGCCAAGTTTACACAAATACTTCATTTGAGCATTAGAAAAATAGAATTTTTGTTTATTTTAATATAAAATAAATAAATACTTAAGAAAATCAAAACTAGTCAAAAAGGGGGAAAAACTCAATCCACACAAAATTATGTACAAGATAGAGAGATATGATGTCAATAATCTTTAGTATTTATTTCAAGTATCGAAAAAAAAATGTAAATTAAGTATTACCTTAAAGAGAATTGAAAATCAAGTTTATTCGGAAATAGCTATTTTGGCATAACTCTCAGACATCGTACGTAAAAGTTGGATTTTTTTAACAAAAATTTATAGAAACGCTCTAGGAACTCTATTGTATAATCTTGATCGAAAAATCTGTTATATAGTTAATTAAACTTTTGTAAAACTAATTTATCCATATAAAATTTTAATCAGGTTTTTCTAAGAGGCTCGCAGTGTACATTTTTAAATTGTTTTCTTTTAATGTCAAAATCGTACAGTTTCTGAGAGAAGGCAGTTAAAAAGATACTTGACACAGCCTGTGAAAGTTGAAGTATGCCATGAGAAAAAAAAAAACCATTTTAGTTCTTGATAGCTTGAGTTGACATACCTTTTTTTTATTCCCAAAGTTACTAATAGTTGCTGATAAACCTTAATTTTTTATAAAAAAATTTAAAACTAAACTCCTTCTGTATATGTCAAACGAATTTTGATAAATCCAATTGGGTTATTAATTAATTTGGTTATAGATAGGTACAAAAACAATATTGTTACGTATGTACATATGTACATATTTATGTAAATCAAGGTATATGACAAGCTATTGAGTAAAATCACTCGCGACGTAACTCATCCAATTTTCGTTTTGTTGGAATGTATGTATATTCTAGAAAATCTATAAAAATTCAATAAATTTTTAACATGCAGAAAAAAGTTGAGATTTCTCAAGTGAAAAAATGTCGAAAACACACTTATGGAAGAAAATTGATTTGATAAGCACTTACAGAAAAATCGTTAAATTTCAAGTTTGCAGGAGACAGCTCGAAAGATTTGTATAAACTATCATCGGCTGTTATTAGAAAGCAGAAGAAGCGCAACTTATTTGTCAACAGCAAATGCGATCCACCTAGTGTTTTTCAACTGTTCAATAGTTTCCAAAAAGACTGTGCTTTAAAAAGTGGAAATAAATGGATCAAAAAGTGAAATAGTTATATTTATGGAAAAATTAATAAAGTACAAAAGAACAGTATGAAATAAATTAAGTAAAGAATAAGAAACGACACTGTAGCAGTGACAACAACAAAAACCAATTTCACGTAACTACTTAGAATAACTTACATATGCGTCGAGATAATAGTTCTGAGATAGACGAATATTTTTTTTTTTTTTTTTTGCAATACAAATGATATCACTATTTTTAATTTTGACAAATAAAAGAGCACAATTTTTATAATGGCAGCATGGCTATAGCAAATTGATAGATGATAAATCACATACATTTACCTACATCTTAGGTGTGGCAATCCCGGACTCCCGCGAATCCGGGACTTGCTCAACAATCCCTTGATTGTGAAAAGAAATTCTTGAGATTTCTTGGAGTAGAATTAAGATTTTTAAAATTTTTATTTCAAAAATGGTCCGTTTTATTACATACAGGCTGCGCGTCTCATCTTTGCACGGATTGTCATAGTCAATAATTGGGTTTTTTTTCAATTCATTAAAAATAAAAAAACTCAACGTTTCAATGTTTTGCTCGATTTTGAGAACTCTAAAAGAAAAAAAAATATGGAGAAAAGGCAACATTTGGTATTGTGGTGACAACCCATCTGCTTAGTTCAAACAAGTCAGAGTTATCAAGCCTATAGTTCAAGTCTTCTGTAACTCTGATAGGTAGAAAAAGGATAAAAGTCGTCTGCGTAAGCATGTTCTTTTGAAAGCAGAAAAAATATCATTTCTTTTTTTCTGCCTCACTGAATACAAAATTTTTCTGTGAATTTATGTTTGCATGTTAAAGACACTCATTTACTTCTCAGTTCTTTGCCTATATTTGGTAGAATTACCTATCACGGGACAGATGCTAGGATCTCAGGATTGAATATATCGATCTCGAAAATTTCGAAACCAGAAAAGTGTTCCGAGATTGTCCACCCTACTACGTATGTATGTAAATTTGTTTATATCCAAGAGCAAACATTTGGAAGTGTCAAATATTTAGAAAACAATTGATTTGGAGATGAATTAAAACCACACAAATATGGAAACTATTGAAGCAAAAATTTAATAGCAATTTGAAACTTTTTCGTAAATTCGCGTAAGGTGAGATAAAGTTTAAAATTGGTAGTAAAAAAATTATCACACCAAGTTTTAGGAAGACGATATATTTAGATTAAAATAAAGATTCATTTAAAATAAATTACGAATGTGAAAATTCGCTGATTTAGCAAACGAAACTAACTGCAATTAGAAGTTAAGCCAAATTTGCACTAATACTTGAGTGAATTATAGAAAGCCAATTTCTTAAACTTTTAAAATATTTCGAATGGCAACCATTACTTCTGTTCCATTAAGATTTATATTCAAAGCTAACAGCTCAAATTCTTTCAAATCAATAAGTATCATTCACTAAATCAAATAATTTTTTACGTTATATAAAAGAATTGTTATAAATTGCGCATAATGAGCAACAATTAAATATGGCATCAGTCAACTTCACATTCAACGAGACAAACAATCAGCGAGACGAGAATACGGAAAATTCTATTATAATTAGATTCGTTACAACGTGTTGGTAACCCTAGAAAACTGTAACTGTAAAATGTTCACTAAAAAATGCGATCGTAAAAACGACAAAAATTGTTAAGTGAAGAGGGTTGAGCTGAGCGCCAGTGAACAAAAATTTAGATGTCTGTTATCCTTTGAAATTTCTTCAATCCGTAACGTTGTGTAAAAACGTGCTTGATATTCCGTGACGTTGATTATTAAACATTTGTTTTTTTTATTTTCATGACCATACGTAAAGGGGAGGTTGTTAAAGGGATTCTGTCGACACTTTGATTTTGGATGGGATGTGTGAGGCTATGAGATGTACGAAATCAAAGCAAATTTAAAGAGTTAAAAGCTTAAATTGATTACAATGCCATCATGAGAATTATTAACCAAACCGAAAGAATTTGGAACTTGAGGTCTCTGATTTTGCTGATAGTTTTCTGGGTAGTACTTGACTGGTTGAGCACAAGTCGGTTATTCTTTTAATCGTATTGTTCAATTTTTTAATTTTCTTCATTTTTTGATATGTTAATTACTGATAGTTTACTGGCAAAAACGTTTTCAAGGATATCACGGCCAGAGGCGCAGCGAGCATTTTTAGCGCCTGGTACGAACACTTCGAATGCCGCCTCCTAAGTACCGAATAAATATTTTTGACAAGCAAAAAAAAAAAGTTAATAACTTTCCACATTCAAAAACTACCAAAATGACATATATTTTACTAATGCTGTGAAAATTTCCATCTACACATTCAAATTTACTACATCGATTTAATTTCATTCACTAAAAAAAATAAGTTAATTTTACAGATGTGTACCTACACAATGAAATAACGGTCTGTAAAAATTTAGCTTGGACAACAACTGAATTATAAGTTTTCAAAAGTTTTACAGTTTTTATATACATTTTGTTAGGATGCAGCTTAGATTTTTGTCTTCTATTGATGCTGATATAGTGGTTCGAGGATCTTCATGTGCATTTTATTGAATATTTTTATTGATACTTCCCGAACTAAATCTGCTAAGACAAAACAGTCTTGTGCTAATGTATACTCGCAAAATTTGCGCCAAATCCGGGAAGATCGAGTCCCGAAAATTTTTGATTATTTTAATAAAAATTTTAGCTCAAATATCTCAATATATCTTTTCATCCTCTATCATCCGATTTTCGTGACCCATGAACTTTAAATACTTTTGATTGTTCTCTTAACCAATCCTTGAGAATACAGTGATCAACAATTAGAGATGTATCATTTCACATGTTGACAATAACGATGATCACGATATTTTCGAGTATAATTTTATGGGGCAAAAACTACACGCGTCTGTCGAGCTCGAAAAAATTCAAAATGTCACAACAATAACATCAATAACAACAAAAAGAGCAATAAAGGGCACAAGCCAACTAAATGCGCACTTTAACTTATAAACACGCACGCATACACTAAAAAATACATACATACATACTTGGCAGCACCAAGCTGATGAAAAAATATTTGGAAAAACAAGAAGGGGGAAAAATTATGCGCCCTTCGCTGTGGTATTTCACAATTTATGCTCGTAAAATTTTTTACGATCATTTTGTTTTTGCTAGATTTTTTATTAAATGTTTTCTTTTGTTTTGTTTCTATTTAAATGTTCGTTTCTGACATTCGATTCGTGTTTATATTTGAAAACATGTCGCAGTTTCTTATGACAATTTACATTTTCTTCGCGCTCTACTTTGACAAAAATCAAAAACTTATAAGAACTAGAATTTTTAAAAAAGTAAGCTGTTACTTTGAAATCATCATTCGAAATATCACATTATGTTAAATTCATCGAATATATTCAGTATATTGTAGTAAAAAACTAACTTCACATTAAATATGAAAAATTGGATTTAAAACCTTTTCGTGAAATTTTTCTCTAATTCTACCCAATTTGGAAAGTTTTTGTTAATATGGAAAGACCTTATTCTGTGCGAAAAATCGTTCAAAAATAAGACTTTAGCCGAAATCGTGCTGAAAAACTCTTGCTCAAAAGAGTAGCCTGAAGACTTTTTTGGACGATTATTCATGATTTGGTTTTTGCTGATTTTCCTGAAAAGCAACGGCCAACAAAATCTGGAAAGGAAAGTTTACACACAAAAAACTTAATTTCTCGGGTATGGGCAAAATCTCCCAAGAAATGCCAAACTAGTTTTTAGGATACACTAGGCCAAACTTGTTAATTTGAAGAACTGAAAGTATGCAATTTAATTTTATTGTAAAAGCACTGTGAATAGCAAAGCCAGTGTTGTACATATTGTAGATTGAACCGCGGCCGCCGCGTAGCCGCACAAAAATCGTCGAATTTCCGACTTTTTCCGAAATTTTCGAATTCCTGGCAGCCTTCTGGCTTTGACATGACATTCCCGGCCATGTCGGGTTAACCTCGGTCACTTGTTAACCATGACTGACATACATTCATTCAATTAAACTTTCAATATTAGAACTGTTTTTTAAATTTTGTAGTACACACATCTTTGAGGTACATAATTTCATTTTTTTAAATTTTGATTTTCATTACTACGGTATAAATTCTGAATAGTTTCAATATATTTTTTTTGCTGTATTATGCTTTTTAAGGAATATTTTGTACTTTTTTGGAGAATATTTAAGCGCTAAGAATCAATTTTTTCGAGCTTAATTTTCTGAGCCCTGGTCATCATGTGTCATCTCTCTTAAAGAATTAAATATTTAAGACAAAATGCTATACAAAATAGAGAAACTGCATTTGTTTGAGGGCCTTAATTTCAAAAGCGGCGTGCAACACCGAATTCCAATTTTTTGAGGTGACTCAAGAAACCTACTCAGCAAGTGAATAGAGTGTAAAAAAGCAGTAAATTCGAATAAGTAAACTTTTGTCAAAGTCAGCACGAATTTGTTTTTATTCTTCTTTTTATTAGTAGCTATCAACCTACTTTATTCGGGGTTAATGCATTCATTGCTCCATACTCTATGGGATTCTTTAATGCAGCCAATTGTCGCCAACAACTGTGAGCACATTCAAGTAGACGGTTGGTCACACAAGCAGGTCAAATGTTCAAGAACGGGTCACGCTGGCTTAGTGTTTAGGTTAATCTCTTCTATAGCAGACTTGACTGTTTGTTATTGGCGGCGGCATTCAAAGGCTATTTTATCACATGAATGTGTAAGGGTGTAATAAGTACCAACCCATACATTTGGTAAAAAAGAAAAATCTTTATTGGAACCCTAAACAAATAAATTTAATTGAGGCAAGATTTACTCAATATCGAGGAGTATGAGCAAAGAAAAATGAAAAAGCGCCAATAAATCAAAAATGAAATCAAGGTTCTATCCCTATTCGCACAACAATTTCCACAAAGTGAAAAAGAATAATCGCCCAAATTTTTAAAAGTTCAATTACATACTACATAACTACATTAGATAACTTTCGAATTAAAATTAGGTTCAATCAATTATGTACCTTAAATTAAAAATAAAATTATTTATTATGTTAGGGTGATTAAAATTTTTTAATTTTTGTTTTTTTTAAGCTGCCGATGTTGCTTAAAAAGTAAGTTTATGAAATGAAGAAAAATTTTACGAAAATTCAGCTCTGTATCTCAATAATAGGTATAAAAAGGCGCCAAAGCCTGTTAGCTTAACATGTAAATTGTCATGAACTAGTACTCTCAGTGTAAAATTGAGCCCAGTATCCTTTGAAATAAGATAGTTATGAAGTTATTATCTTGCCCTGTAAAACTAAGTCTAGTGTAGATACGCACCTTTTACCAATGGTATATACGCGGATTTGCACTACCCAAACGATATGTATAAGCCGCACGCAGTCGAATCTTCTGTTAATTTGTTATTTTACCAACTTGAGGAACGCTGAATCCCTTGAATTCAGTACAAAATAAAAAATAAGAGAAATAAATTCTTCGTTCACAAAGCCATATCTGACTGTAGTTATTGTAGATCATTAAAATTGCATTTCCTGGAACGCACCTGGTGTTCATTTTGTATGCTTATGCGTGGCGAGTTTCTTTATCCTCTTAGCTGTATGTATGTATCTATCTGTTTGTCTGTGGGATGTCCTTTTTGTTACGATTCTCTTCTTGCTACTTCTCTGAAGAAGTCCTGCTTTCTTTTTTGAAATTTTTAATTTGGGTAAAATTTACTCAAAGGCCATACGCACATTCAAAGCAATTTCAATCAATCCCATTAATTGTGTCAATATTTTGGCAAATAAATGGTCAGTGGTTTTGGCATGAATTTTGCCATCGATTCCAAGATTTATTTATTTTTCAAAGCAAATATTTTTGGAGCACAAAATCCAAAAATCAATTACCAAGTTCAAAAAAATGTATTAAAAATATTGAAAAAGATAAGATAGTGTGTTGTGGGCTTTGGACTTATTGTTTGTGCTCTGTTTATTGAGGATTTCTTGTTTGGGTTTTCATTTAGATTTCTTCAGCGAATGCAGACAGAAAACTTTCTGTCTGTTGCATGAAACAATTTTTTTTACAGAAACCGGTTCTTCTGTGTTAAGGTAGGTTTCCGTTGAACAGCTTGAATAACACTAATTGATTTTTGTTTAAAAAACATACTACTTTTCTAAGCAGATGATCTTCGGAAAGGTTATGTTTTTTACTATAGTTTTCTTTCATCGTCTCTTTCCTTTATTTAAGTTTTGACAATCACTGAAGCTAAATTGATTTTTAATTTTTATTTCTTCCTTTTCAGTACATTCAGCTTGGAAAGCTCGTCAATATGGTAAGTCCGATAGTTTTACATATGTAAGTATGTGTGTACAATATTTATTTAATTACATATTATGGAATTTGTTAAATTTAAAACTTAGTTTTCACTTGTTTTGAAAAATGATAGGTTATGAAAAATGCCTTTTAAGGGTAGATAGTCTGCACTTCATCTGCGGAATTTTAAGATTTTTGAAAAAATTAAATTAAAAATGTTTCTTTCAATTGTTATGGAATACCACTTGTTTGTTTCGCTGGATGTCTTCTTATATTTTATTACTAACCGTATTTTAATGGATCCTCGAGTAAAAAGTTTGCAAGCTTTGTTTTCAGATAAACTGCCTCGCCCACAAGTTCAAAGCTGCCTATTTTCTTTTAATTCTTCTTTGTGTCATCAAATATTATGAAACAGAGCTTTAAGATTCTTGCTTTAATATCTTTCGCTCATTTTTATAAACTGTTCTATCCTTTGCCAAGCTCTTAGAACGTTCCTATATTAGGTTTGACAACATTTGCTCAAATAGCTTCCAGAATAGCCATTTTAATCTAATGCTACACCCTCTTGTCGAAATTTGCAAAGACGACTTTGTCGGTCAACAAACCATGGCCATAGTTTTTTGAGATGCACTCGGCACATTGGGGACGCCATTAATTACGTGAGGTGTTTTTTTGAAAATTCTGACCCCACCCCCCTTGGTGAGATCTGGCAGGACCCCCCCCCCCTCCCGTGAGATTTAAATATTAATTTTTAATGTAAATTCTATGCATTAAAATGTTGACGTGAGGATTTCCTTGACCCCCCTTGGTGAGACTTTGCCGGACCCCCTCCACCCTATTTTAGCTCACGTAATTAATGCACGTCCCCATTCCATATCGATTATCTTGGAAAGATAAGAATAATTTCCGACACATATGCTATTTGTTTCAACAATTTCATGAAGAAAAGACTTCGACATTTGACTCACCTCATTTAGCTTTGCTACTTCATCACAAGGCCTGTTTGAATCAAAACTAAATTTTTAACAAGGTGGCAACCTTATCTCTTGTATTCTTAGCGCATTGCGTGTTGACTGCCAGACTAGATAGCTAACTGTACTCAGTAAAAATATCTCATTTCGCTAGGGTTTTTTAAAGTCAAAAGTGAGGACCCTTTGTTTTTTAGTAAGTGAAAATATGTAGTTCGACATTTGTGACAAAAAACACGAAAACTTATTTCGGTAGGGGGGCAAATAAGTTATTTGGAACGGGCGCCCAATGTGCACGATACGCCTCTGACTGTACTCCCCAAGATAACAACAGCAAGATTTGCTCGTACTACAAGAGCAGCAATAACAAATTTTACAACTTTTACAATTTTCATTCATGTAATTACAAATTGACAGCAACAACAACAATCAAGTACACAGACGCAATGAATTTGTTGTTGTTGCGTCAGCACAACCAGCAGCAGACGTAACGTATGTATAATAAATGAGTGAAATAAAGGGATAACCAACAGCTTGATATATACATACATATGTATTACAGTCTCCATACATACAGTGGCGGACAAAACTGAATACATAATTTAAATTTTTTAGTAAATTTGGTATAATTTTTTTTTTATTAGAGATAATCAAGTAATTATTTTAACATTGTATACTTTGAACTATCTTCTTAAATTAATGAGGAAATAAATATTGTTGATTCATATCCTTAAACTAATTCGAGCAATTGAGAATCCTCAACACTGGCTTGATTCTCAATTGCTCGAATTAGATTAAAGAATAGCATACAAGTAAATAAAACGCTAAACATGAGGCAAAATAAGAGATAATTGTAACGGTAAGTCCTATTGAAGCAACGGAACTTAAAATAGACAAAACTGGATAAGTGCTGTTTACGAAGAATTTTGAATTTTTTTAAGTATTTTTATAAGAATCAACATTATTTATTTCCTCATTAATTTAAGATGATAGTTCAAGGTATACAATGTTAAAATAATTACTTGATTATCTCTAATAAAAAAAAGAATTATACCAAATTTACTAAAAAATGTACATTATGTATCCAGTTTTGTCCGCCACTGTACATACATATGTATGTATGCATGCAGATATTACAATTACATCGACTTGGGAAAAAACAAAGTTTTGTTGTAGTTGCAGCTATGTTCCTTTTATCGGGCGGATGCGCAGGCCTGCAAGAAAATCTGACATGAAGAGCGCGATATAAAACATCGGCGTCAACTACAATGCATCGTATAGTTTGTGTAGCCACCAACACACGGTGTTGACTGGACACATTTTTTGTTCCCGTTGGCGTTTGTATTCTTATTCGCATTATCGAATCGCCATTTTAGCGCTCATTTGTGTTTGTTGTTGTCTTGAATTTGTTGCTACTATTATTATGTATTAACGTTGTTGATGTTGCTGCTGCTGCTAGTGCTGTATTTATTTTTATATTTAACTGTCTGCTTCGTGCCTTCATCAACATTTAGCTTTCGTGTTTTTCCACTAATGTGCTGTTGTTGTTTCTTTTTTTTTTTTTTGTTGGCGCTTTTAACGCCGGTGGCGGCTGCTTTGAGTTCAACAACAATTTTTTCTGTTGTTGTTTTTTGCCAAGTTTCTCCGTTGTTGTGCTTTTTAGTAAATTCGCGTGGTTTTTTGTTGAATAACAAAAAATAAATCAACGATGTATGGAGCGAGAAAGTTCGAATAGAACTAGTATCGGACCGAAACATTGTACTCTTTCGATCTCTTAAACTTAAATGCTCTCCCTCTTTTTCTGCTCTGTATATATTTTTCTAACCCGAAGTGCTGCCAGACAATATTTTCATTGACAAGTACCTACATATTTGGTGAATGGAATTAAAAATATTTTTAATTATAAAAAATAGGGGGAAATAGTTTGGCAAATTAGCATGCTCTCCTAATTTCCGTTTTCAAACTTTTTTTTCACGTTTAAAAATATTTAAAATTTCAATAAATATATAATTATTTTCAATGCACGAAACCGATATCAACAATTTTTTGTCACATTATTTGAAAATTCTTTTAAAATAACAACGGCAGCCTTGAAAAACTATTACGAAATGTCTTTTAAAGTAATATTCTAGTGTGTTTGACAGAAAAAAAAAGAAACCTTGGTAATTTTACCAAGAAAGGAAACTGAAAAATGTGATAATAGAGAGTTACGTACGCATTGTGATTTTACGCGTGAAAACAATCAAAGTGCTAGGGCAGATAAGATAAAATCGCATGCGACTAAAATTTGCGATAAGCAACATAAAATGATAAAAACGAATATTTTATGACTATCAATGTGTATTACACTGTCCATTATTTAACATATTACCTTCTACGCTTCCCGTTGTATTTAAATTTTTTTCAAAAATAAATTAAATGTCTGAACTGAAAATTTTGTTTAGTCTAGTGTAGCTCATTACGAAGCATTTAAAGTTTTTAACTTAATTTTTACTCAAAACATTTAAATTTGCTGAAGAAATGCATTCATGCTCACAAGGCAGCGTTCAGAAATTTCGGGAGGGACTTACCGAAAAATTGCAATTTGCGTAACGGTAATCCTTGATAAACGAAACTTTGGACATTCTAGCACATACAAACAGAAACACATATGTATGTACATATGTACTTGAATTTCTCTGTATATTTTTTTTTAATTGATTTTCAGTAAATTTAAACGATCGTTTGATTCCTGTTTTAAAATTGAAAGTTGTGGGTTTCCTGAAAAGAGACCTTTCCATAAGCCCTACTAAGACTCGATAGAGGAAGCGGAAGTGAATAGAAATAGAAAAGGAAGAAAGAAAGTTTTATTCCTTTAGTTACGGAATTAATTTTAATTTTATTAAAAACACTTCAATAAATAATATGTATGTAATATGTATGGGAAGGCGTGGAAAAGTGGTATAACTAACAGGTTAACCAAGTTTACACAAAAAAAAAATTCTTTTTTCGCACAAATAAACCTTTAAGTTATTAGTTCGATTTCTATTGAATCTATTTAGGTTATTAGGCTCATTATTTTCTCAAGAGAATATGTTTATTATTGCGATGCAAAAAAAAAGTACGTTTCTACCGCATTGTCCCTCGATTGGGGTAAAGCGGTATACAAAGTGCAATACATAAAAAATGATAATTATACATACATATGTATGTTTTAAAAAATTTCTAAGAATAAAAATCAGGTATTTTGTGTGCGATGAATGGCCGTCCAGAAGTAGCAGGACTTTTCTGTTTTTCGAAACTCCTGAAAACTGGATAAAATGACGGAACCAAGTGATAAACAATACCGCTTTGCCCCTAACACTCTGCCCCCATGACCTATGTAAACATACAGACTCGCGAAACAAAAATTTATCAACATAAACAAATCATTGTCAACAGAAACGAATGTCTTTAATATATAGGTACCAAGACCTGATACTTTGCTTTTTTTTAAATGATACGTATGAAATCGATCGCACTCATTTTGATGAACCTCGTGGTTCTCGAAAACGGAAGGTCGAAATGTCGTTATAACCTAACAGTTACATGAGCACTACTCAAACACAAATTTCTTATATGTGATTACATTAGATGGCGTTATAATGCAAGGATAAATTACCCTTTGTACTGCTTTGCCCCGTATACCGCTTTGCCCGCCTTCCCCTGTACATATATTTTAACTGTTTGATTTTTTTAACTCAGAAATTAGATGTATGTAGGTATTGGGCCTTTCATTCATTTACTGAGCCATTCATTAGACATCGGCGTTACCGCCCTTGTTGGATTTTCCCAATAGCTAACCTTATCGTGACTATTTTCCCACTTTTTTTAAAATGCTCTTATCTATGCGCTATTGTTTCGTTACTTTTATTTTGCTTCCTTAACGTGCACATGCGTCTCTCTACAGTTTTTTGGCCACTCTCTCTGTCTCTTTTATGTCTCTTTCGTTCTTTCGTCGCTCTTTATTTTATTGCAGTGTACCACCAATATATTTTCAAATATCTAAAAATAAAATAAGGTTCCATATTGTTTGAATTGGGCTACAAATGATTGGAATCCGGTTTCACTCATAAGGCGGGGTACTATAAGAAACGTAAGAACTGTGCGTATCGATTTAAAACTCATTGGTTATGTCAGAAGATTAAGTTTTTAAGGAAAATTTGATGTAATCATTTTAAGAAAAATTTAATTGACATACATGTAAGTATGTACATATGTGTGCATTTGAATTCAAGGGTATCCTGGGAGTTGGAGGAACAGAAAGCAAGTAGTAAGTCTCTCAATGTTTGAGATTTTGTAAACAAAGTGTAAGACTACAAATTTGTGCGTTCCCTTTTTAAATAAATCTAAAATTTTTGGAATTAAAAAACCCACCTAATGTTCTGGAATTTTTCTAACATTGCCCCTGGAAAAGTTCCTAATGCCCAGAAAAATTTTCTTTCGTTTACAGGAAGACATAACTAAAATTATTTTCATATTTTTCGAAAAATCAATAAATTTTTTAATGCGTACAAGTGGGTAGAGTAAGATAATAAATGTAATTATAATATAAGTATTTCCAATCGCTTTCTTATATGCTGGGTACATAAACCATGCTCAAGCTTAATTTAGAAGAATACAATTTTAGCGCAATACCGAATCACTTAATCTTACACCTCAATGCATTTATGTTTAAAGGTGGTACCTACACCGTAGGGTTCAATTTAAAAAAATGTTTAAAACTGTTTATTATTGTTTATTGCCTATTATCGAAAAATCGTTAAAACGTCATAACCTTGAAACGAATTCATTCAATAAAATTTTAAAAATATGTACATAGTATGTTCAGAAAGTAAATTTCTTTAAGAATAGTCGAATAATGTAGGTTCGAGAAAATTCATTTTAAGAGCCATTCTCTCATTTGTTACGCATGGACTTTTTGAGTTCCAGCTATACAGCAATGATGTAAAATTCTGATAGTGCGTTCACAACACTGACGATTTTGTATTTTATATTGCTTTAAAAAAGCGTGCACATATACAGAATCATCAACACATGCTTATCGTTGCTTGTGGTAGTGGGCACCACTGCTCATGAGAAATTATCTCTGTTAAATATTTTTTCTCTCTGTTCTTATTTCCATCTTGGTCTAACATATTAACTTTTATTGATGTTTTGATTGTTGTTCTTGTACATTCCTGTGAAGGCGCGCGTGCACGTATTTTCTGTACATGTGTGTGCGTGCGTGTCTGTCGTTCTCCTCTGTTCCGTTTTCTTGTTTTTTTCTACGTGTGCTGTCTATTTTGTGGTTCGTTTTCAGCTATGCTTTCGGGGTCAACGTCATTTTGAGGGTTGTTTTAATTTTTCCTTATTATTACTGCTGCTGTTGTTGTTATTTTTGTTGGTGTTGAGCTTGTTGGCGCTCTCGTTATTGTTGTTGTTTTTCGGTATTGTCGCCACTACAGTTTTTTGTTTCTGCTGCGTTCATCGCTGCTGTTGAATTCCTTTTTCGGGTGTCGTCGTGGATGTTGTTGCCGCCGCTGCAGTTGATATTGGTGCGCTGTACTTTTTAATATTTGGTTGTTATATGTATGTATATGTACGTATGGATGTATATTCGTCCTAGTGCCTTTTTCTTAGGGATAACAATTTTTGTCTGCTTTCTTTGTTGTTGTGTTTGCTGTTGTAATTTTCATACATTTTCAATTTGCTTCTATTTCGTGAATTTTCGATTTTTCTTTTCCAAATTTTCTTTTGTTTTTAGATTTGGGTCTGATTTTCGTGGGTACATTTCGAATATTGTGCGGGCGCTGCGAGCGGAAGATAAAACGGTGGCTGATTGGGGTCAGGGTTGTGACGAAGACATGTAGGCAGACGTATAGAGAGACATGGTTTAAACTTGTGATTTAATCTTCTTTGCCATCAACTTCTTCCTTCTAATGTGTTTTCCTTGTTGAATATTTTATATTTTTGCCGCCAAAAATGTTGCATTGTGGAAAATCGGTAGAGACATTTGGTATTTACGGTTTTACAATATTATGTACATAGTTTTTATGTCCTTCGTTTTCCTTTATGACATTATGACGCTATTTCTTCAGTTTCTTCCACTGTAGAACTCTAAAAGTACAGTTAACACAGCTCCCATATCAGCTGCTTTAGTGTGTTTTTTTATTGGGAGTGTCCTTTGAGTTACAACCAGCCAACAAGACGAAAAAAGAAGAGTATGCATAGGAATGGAGGAATGGATAAATAAAATACATACATACATAAATATGTACATTAGAGATGTCAGATTTTTGAAACACAAAATCAGTATATTCAACGCAAAAAATCAGTATAAATCATTACAAAATTTTTCACTTCATTTATTGTCAATATAAAAATCACAGCTTAAATTACATTACAAAATTTTGTATTAACAAAAAAAACGTTACAACTTTTCGGATTCCACAAAACCCTAGCAAAATAACTTATTTTTCACATTACGAAAACCTCATGGGGCCCCTACCAGTCTTGCCAGCGTGGCTTGGCCAGAACTTACGTTAATAGGCCTGAAAAGTTACATTTTTGTATTAAAAGTTACGAGGAAGTAATTTTTTAGTTGAATTACACTGTGGAACAAAATTTTTTTTGCAAAAGTGTACTCGGATCTGACGCTGCGGGGTGAAAATATAGTTATATATATAGGGAATTTGGTGTTCTAACTTGCCGCAATTGCATCCAAAAGGACTGATTTGGTTAGTGAAAGTTGTAGATATTGAAAAGACGAACAAACCCCAATAACCAGATGCAATAAAACTCAGTTTGCTTACGAAATATATCGAAAAACCACATGAATCGTGGTGCAAAATTCAAATGTTAATTTCTGGAAAATTTGAGCCAACTTGAACAAACTGAGCCTATATTTTCACCCCGCAGCGTTAGATCCGAGTAGACTTTTGCACAAAAAAAATTTGTTCCAAAGTGTTATTAAAAGCGATTAATATTTAAATAAATATCATTTATTAAAGCTGATATTAAAACATAGAGGACGAAGTGGCTGGACTGCAGGTTGCCAAACCAAAAATTTGGCGAAACGTCAAATATGCTAATGTACTGAAAAATTGAGGAGTGATCGAACGGAACGGCACTTGTCCAGTTGCTAAAAGTTTTCATGTTTTATATCTTTGAACTGATCACAGGAAAATCTTCATCTTCAATCTTCAAATATGACATCTAGTGCCTTTTTGAAGTGTACGTTAATGAAGTCAAAAAAGCTCGTTTAGAGATAATTGATGTTTTGTAAATGGATTTTTCTTCTTACTTTCTCTACGAATTTTTTAATTTATTTATGGCAATTTAAATATCATTTTAATGTCATTTATTTATGATTAAGGGAAAATATTAAACCTCTCTGTGGTTATACTTTTTTTATGAGATACGGCTATTTCCCTTAATATTTATAGCTTTAAAAATGTAGATACGCCATTTTACTTAAGACTTATACAAAACTTTTATACAATGGCATTTGGGTTTTGTGAAAATGCACTGAATCGAGATTTGAAATTTTAGTAAAATTACGAAATTTTTCTAAAGATTACTAAAAAAAGAGGTTCCTCACTTTTGCCCTAACAAAATAAATTACAAAATTTACACATTGCGGACTTAATTTCATATACTAAAATGGTAATTATTATAAAACTACACATTGCGATTATTTTCATTATTATAAATTGTCTAAACGTACTGAATATGTGCTGAAAATTCGCCAAATGTACCGAGTATACTGAAAACTTGTCGAATGTACTGATTACGATTTTACAAGACGCAAATGTACCGAAAAAAGTACAAATGTATCGAAAATGCCATCACTGCTATGGATATACCGCAGACTTTATACCTATGTTTTGGTAGAAAATGATGTTCAAAGTAAACGGTTGCAATGAAATCATTGAATGAGAGCATTGCAATACATAGTACCTATTTAATCTGGTCACATTGTCAACACAGGAAAGCAACAAATGACGACAGCACAAAACAGAGGAACAGAAGTAACCTTAAAGTAGGCCAACTCGTTGCACTGATTACAATGCGGTAGTTTTTTTTAACTACTTTTTTACTGCATACTACATACTACGATTACCATTGCACTCTACGATAGCTTACTAGCAAAGCCAAAACAACAACAATACCATTAGGGGTAGTTTACTAGAAGCTCAATGCAAGCCAGCCAAGCCCAATCCAACCCAATTCACCCCATAAACAACAGACTCGTCTACTCGACTCGACGAGCTACCTACCTACTACTTGAAAATAATGTAATAGCATAGTTGGTAGTAGTAGTACTTAACTACCACCGCCGCACAGTGGAATTTGTGGCCGTAAATTGGAAGAAAATGAAAGTGCTAGGGATTGAAAATTTTTTAAAACAATCGTCAGAAAATATTTACTTAGGGTATGAAAAGAAAACAATAAAAAATTTAAATTTGTATTGAGTTAAGTGACACAGTGGGCTCAAAGTTGAACTTAGTGCATCAAAAATGTTCCATGAAACTTTCTGTAAAAACAATTGTTTGATAGTCCGCTGAAACAAAATGCAATAATGTAGCATATTAGCGGAAAGTACATTGTTTCCACTTTATAAAAATCTATTTATGTATTTATTTTTTATCGCCGGTTTTTTCAAAAATTAGAATGAAAAATGGTAAAGTGGAAAATTTGCAAACTTTAACAGAAAATTAAAAAAATACATATCCGCGAATTTCGGAAATGTGAGAAAGTATGGTTAGCTAAAAAGCAATCCAACCAACCAGTTTTAGAAGGAATAAAATGTATTGACTTTTACGATATGCTCTTATTAATTTATTTGTATCAGATTTCACCAAAATTGCATATTGTCTAAAAATTCATAGATTATACTTTTCAAAAAAAATTTTTGCTTAAGTTTTTGTATTCTATATGTGAATTATGCTGATTTTTTTAAAATTAGGGCTTAAAAAGTCATTATTAAGAAATTTTGCAAACTTTGACAGAAGAATAAAAAAATACTTATCTCCGGATTTCAGAAATTCTTTCATATATAATTTGAGAAAGTATGGTTGACTAAAATCCAAAATTTCAGCTGCTTTTTTCACAACTTTTTTCTTTTGTGATTATTTTTCAACTGCAACATTTGAAGCAAAAAATATTTATATTTCTTCACATTTTTCAACGTTTGACAATAATTTTACAAATTGTAAAAGCTCACAGTGTGAAGGAAGTTGCTTGAATTTGGAAAGAAGTTCCCTTAAGTGGAGGGGAACAGGTAAGGGCTATTTTTTTTCTTTTTATCCCCCTTGGGGTAAAATATATAAACTTTATGCCCTTCAAAAAAACTAACAGATAAGCTATTGAAACGGTTTTCCTCCAATTACTTGTAAACTATAAAAGATATCGCAAAATTTGTAACATTTTTGAAATCAGCATTGTTAACTTAATGAAAATTGATACCCATTTTGAAAAAGAGGTCTCAACCACATCCCAACTTTGTATGGGAGGTAGGCGTGTCCGTGAACCGATTTTGTTCATATTTACAAACTTTTGTTTTTTCACCTTAAAAACCATCCACTGTGCGCCGGCTGAAAAACTCGTATTTGTCATGATTGTGCCCAAAAAAAGTTGACAGGTGCAACATTTTTCCACCTTCTTTTTTCTTCTAAGGCTACTTAAGGTATTCATTAGTTAACAATAATTTGTAATTGAAAATTAAGTTTGCCTAATGGATTAAGAACTACTAGGCCAAAGCAGTATTTTTTTTTTTATTTCATGTAGGCGCCTACCACCTACCTTAGTTATTATGATATCACTGAGTTAATGCTTGAAGTAAGTAGCAACTCATCAAAAATAGAAAAACAAGACTGACCATTGTTTTTTTTTTTTCTTCGAAGGATAAGGTTTGTTTTTTTATTTGATGCAGCGTATGCTGCAGGTGCAATAACATTGTAATGCGCAATCACCATTTTGTTGGTTATATTCGAGTTCTGCGCTTAATATCATTGGTCTCATCAACCTTTTGACATGTTATTCAATTCAATTCAATTCAATTCAATTGATACAATCACACATGGCACAATAACAAAAGGGTCAAATTTACTCTAAAATTTTATTTTTCGCACGTAATTCAATTAAATATTTTTGACTTTTTGTTTTGAACCAACGATCGTTGTGCGGTATTACGAGTCTCCAAAATCTTTAAAACAGCTAAGCTAAATTAATTTTCATAAGATTCACCGCGCATTGTACAGTTCACATTTTCATGCTTCTAGAAATCTGTAATATTCTTAATTTTTAGTTTATTTTATTGGAAATTAATGTCGCTATTATCGGAGGCGATAAATTGAGAAGTTTTTGAGATGTCGATAGAAATGTTCACTCCGCGGAAACACCACACTCCACCCAAAATTTCACTCAACGTCTCTACTTACGTACATACATACATATGTACATATGAACGCACCTTGAAAATAATTTGCGTATGTAGTTACTGTAAATCGATCAGCTATTGTGTCAGTCATTTTTTATTTGTGAATGCCTTGTTCAAACCCCGTCGTAGAATTTTTCAATATTTTTATTATAAAACTAATCAAATTAATTGCTTTATTCCACTTAACATGATATGCCAGTTCATATATAGCTTATTTATTTGTGAAACTTTTCTTATGTGCTTAATTTTTGGGAAAATAATTATCTGCAACTTCTGATGGCCATATCTCCATAAAACTCGTTAGTGGTATAATTCCAAAATGCACCGGAATTTTGAGAATTTTAAAATTCTAATTTTAAAAATTGTTTAATTTCTTCTGAGGATGTAAAAGCCAGCAAGATCATATTCATGTCAGATTTTGAAGAGAATATGTCGGGAAGCATACTCTCCTACCATGATGGTTCTGTGTTTTAAAAGCTTATCGAAAATTAGAGAACTGGTTAACATTATCATAAGTTTTCGATACATAATTTACACATCTGTCAAATATCTGTATGTATTAATTGTCTGTGGAAATTTATTTTCGTCACGTGAAGTTTTTGGAGAGTTTTCTTAAGGCTCAAAATATGCTAAAATATATTTCTCTTTCAACTCTTCAATACTGTGATTTTTTTTGTGTTTTATAAACTTAATCCAATTTATTTTTTTTTATTTTTCGACTTGAACAACTCCAAATTTCATCTAAAGTCATAACAATCATAATTTTTGCTACACATATCTAGTTTGAATTGAATTTGTAATTGTATGCGAAAGTCATGGTTTTAGATTTTATTAGAATTTGTGTCACAATTTGCTAGAATTGACTTAATTTTATTTAGTCAAAACAAAACTTACTACTCAATTTTGTCCATAACTTTAAAGTTTAAACCTTTAACTTTTCCATTGAAACTGTGTTACTAAATGTAAAACTCAAGCATGCGAGTTTTACAATTTCGAACAAATAGCAAAGTTCGTCAACATTTTCTTTATACAAATCTGTACTCATAATATCTAACTAATCTCAGCGAAACCACATGACTTATTTGTTCTTAAAGAAAAAAGTTTACAATAACCAAAGTAAAAAAGTCACGCGCTCTTTGGTTTTCCACAATAATGGTGAAGTCTACTTTTTTATTAATATTTTTCGGTCGATTCATGGAAATTTTTACAATTCATGCTAACTTATAGAAATTATATTTATACTTATTTAGTATTGTTTTTGGTTTCTTCTAACTATTATCGTCATTGGCTTATTTAACTTATACGTACACACATTCATATACATATAGTAGAGATATATTGCTTCAAAAGCGCTGATTATATAGGTATGTATGCATGTGCTTTGAAATATTTGAATTACATACTTATGTACGTACGTACTACTATTTCAGAAAACAAACAAACCATATTCATATTAACTTATCTCTACACATTAACTATCCGAGACAAATTTTTGACGTAACCGAAGTCAAAGTCGCATCAGCAAGTCGACAGCTCTGCTACTACTAATTTTGATTTCTGTTAGCGCGGTATCGGTTAATTTAAACGGCACGTGAAAACCATGACGTCAATTGTTTTTAAGTTTTTGATGCAATAGAAATCTATTAATGAAACGTTTACTATTTAGTAATATTTGTTTGTTGATTTCAAAAAAAGAAAACCTGACGTGTTTGGGCAACGCCAGCTACAGATTCGAATTGAGGAGCCCAAAGTCCAAAGACACAATATCTGATGGTAACGAAACGTGTAAAGGACGAAATGGGTTATTATAACTTATTTTTGGAATTGAAAAAAAATACGTTTTCGATAGAAAATTTGACGTAAATATTTGATACAGGGTGGGGAAAATTCGGAAAAATCAATTTAAAATTGAAATTGTTTATAACAATATTAATTTGTTAATAATTTTTTAAAAAAATATTTTTATATTTTCTTAGCTTCAAAATGAAAATAAAATCAATTTTCTAGCATTAACAGAACCGGAGTTATGAATTTTTGAAAGTGAGCCTCCAAGCCAAAAATCACGAAAATCTCAAAATTTGAATTCGCTCTGTTTGAAAAAAAAAATTTTTTTTTAAAAAATCCTCGAATACCAGTCTCTTCTTTTTCGATACAGAACCCATAAAAAAAAATTTCAGCCAAATCAAAAATGTGTCGGTCAATTTTTGTCAAAATTCGTTCGGTTTGTAAAAGAACGTCCCATATATATTTTCCCACCACAATTCTTGCACAAGGGGCGTTCAAGTATTACGTAACGCATTTGGGGGGGAGTTCGAACAACGCGTTACGGCGCGAGTTAGAAATCTCTTGTTTTATTTATTACTACCGCAAACGCGAGTAAAACAATTACAAAGGTATTTTAGCGACTTTCCGGTATTTTACGCAACATAATTGTGACTTTTAGGTAAACATGAGCACTTGGGTGTTACGTAACGTTTAAGGAGATGAGTGGGTCAAAAATCTTCAAATATTGCGTTACGTAAAACTTGAAAGCCCCCTTAGCAGGTATACTCATACATTTGTACGTGCTACGTAAGAGACCCCAAAGCTAAAAATATGTCCCATACCAACTAAAACTCATAATTGTGAGTAAACGCAAGTTAAAAATTTGAGAGGTATCAACATTTTGTACATCGTTTGCCAGGTCTTTCGTTAAAATGAGATTCATTTCGAAAAAAAGTGCTCACTCCACTATGTCTATCAATAACATCTTTAACTTATTCGACACCCATTAAGAATATTTTGTTTTTGTTATAGTAGTTAAAGTTCTCTTTGTTATTAATAATAATTCAAGTATATAGTAAATTGTATTTAAAACAAAAACAAAAAATTATTTCTGAATCTTATCTCTGTCTCAATTACGGCATTCCTGCTGATACGGCTGTCGCTATTGTTTTGAAATTGTTTTTCAGTTTATTCTTTCTAATTTTTCATATTGTTATTGCTTGGGTTTGCAATCATTTTTGAAATTCGCGTCCCTGCATCTTTGCATTCACTTTATTTAATGTTTTTTTACAAGCTTGCAAGAGAGCTTTTATTTATTGCATTCCAAATAAATTTTACTGCCAATGAATCTTTAGTGCTATAGCTATAATAACTTTTATTTCTCCATTTGGATCTAAATAGTGCATTGTTTTGAGCGATTTTCACTGCTTTCTTTTATAATTTTGTACTTTAAATTATTAGATAAGCTTTGATTTCAAAATTGCTTCAAGATTCAAATTAAGAAAACAATGTATTTCAAATTAAATATCAAAAATAACGTCGAAAGACAGCGATATTACACAGATCGCTAATTTCAAATAATAGTCAAAAATTTTTAGTGTCACCATTCGATTAGAAAATATTAAAAAAAAAATTTGGATACGGGCAGGAGAATTCCGGGCCCACCAAGGGCTCGTTGTATGCTCATTTTTTGACAAAATTACTGTATTGCACCAACCTTTAAGGAAAAGAAATAAATTTTGACATAAGTAGTAGCGTTACCTTTGGGTCCGTTTTTACCCCATTTTTTGCAAAAGTTGTTCCTAGACTAATCTATGGAGAAAGGTTAACAAAAATTTTTTAACACAACCCGAGCTAGTCCTTACCCAGTTTTGGGCTTATTTTTCCAAACAAATAAAATTCGTTTCACCAATCTATGAAGAAAAGGTATAAATAAAGTTGGGACAATACCAGAGCCATTTACACTGCATCAATTGATGGAGAAAGGTCAAAACTATCAATTGTATGAATACATATTTTTAAAAAAACTTTAGTGCATCAGACGATGGGGAAAGGAACTTTTTTGGAATTGCAACGCTGATTTGCGCCATGTTTCGCTCTCACTTCTCGTCTCGCAATTTTAGCGCCATTTGAGTTTGTTGTTGGTGCTATTGCAGCTAGTATATTTATTTTTATATTTTTGCTGTCACTCGCTCTGTGGCGCTCAAATGCGTAGAAGTACTCGTATGTTTGCTCCAATTTTCTCTCTCGTTCCGTCCACCTTCAATCGATCTTGTTTCACTTGTGATTGCACACAATATTTTATCTGTCAGTATTTAATTACATACAGTATCAAATTTAGCATTAATTTTAAGAGGTAAAAAGTGTTGCCAGTTATGCCGAAAAACTTTAATTACTTTTATTAAAATTGTCACTTATTTAATGTTTGTTTCAGTTTCTTAATGTTGTTGTTATTAGCTTGTGAAAAAAAGGAAAAACAATTTTTTATTATTTCCGTCGACACTTTTATGCTCTTTTATATCTGCTCTCTCTAGAATATTTCATGTTATTTTTGCTGGCCCGCCGTCGACTCAAGCGTAGCTCGCTCCAACTAAATAAATTTAGTCGATACTTCCGTCGCGCTTTGAAATGTTCGTTGGCGCCGACGCGCTTTTTCAACGTTTCGCTTTAGTTTCTTTTCTTGTGCTTTGTTTTTCATATATTTGCTTCGAACAATAAGTGAAAAAAAAAAAAATATGCCTTTTTCATAAAATTTGTGTGATTTGTAGATAAAGATATTTTACTTTTTGCTTTTGTCATTTTGATAGACATCTTCATATCGCTTTCGCGCGAAACGTGTTCCGGTAGCATATGACGTCACGTGAAGTGTTTCATATACCATACCATCGATAAATAAATTGTGCAAATATTGAAGCAAAAAATAAAAAATCTAATTAATGAGGAAAATATGTGAGAAAAAAATTATGAGCGTTGCTAGTATCTTGTACATATTGAAAGTGAAAAAAAAACAAATGTTGAATTACGTGTAAAAAATAAGTGCGAAAAATAGAATTAAAAAAAACAAAACAACAATAGAAAAGAATTCGTACGTCGGTCTCTCGTCGTTTTTTCTCGAAAATTGTGCCCACGTCCTCCCCTTCCTTTGCCAAGACTAACTTGCGATCACATTCGTTTGCGCTCTCTCGTGCGCCAGTGAACCTACCCATATGCCCCACGCCCCCTTGTCGCTTGACTGAAGGTGCGCGTGTTCTCTTCTTGGGCTTCTTCCTCTCGCGCTCTCCTTGAGTTGCACAATTTTAGTGCGTTTTAGTTGTTGTTTTTGAATTAATTTATTTGATGTGGATTTGTATGCAAAATAGTTTAATTTTGTGTGAAAGTTTTTATACAAAAAGTAAAAACAAAGCAACAAAAAAATATAAGTGAAAAAATATTTAAAATTTGACGAATTTTATAGACGATTTTAAAAACAGACATCTTCTCAGATGATATTTAAAAGAAGGTAAATTATACAATTTAATATTGTGTAGATTTTAAATCCCTATTAGTTTATTTTTTATAAAATATATAATTGAATCTGGGAATATATAATACCCAGAGTCATTTACTGCTAAGTGAAGAGCTAACAACATATTTCTGGAACAATAAAATGCTTCTTTTTAATTGTTAACTGTTTTTTCTAGCCAATATCGTATTCAGTATGCCCTGCATAATTGACTTCCATGTGATTGAATTCCCCGCATATTTGACCAAAAAATTCCTATCGAAAATTTCCTCATTAAAATAGGCGACCACTGCTGCTGTTAATTAAATCCCGCTTTATTATTTCCTAGTTTGATTTCCGAAAATGAGCTCTGTTTATTGAAGAAACTCCTGTTGATTGGGACAAGGATTGCTGAAATATGGATGCAAAGAGCAAATGTACACATGTATTTGTACGAATTGCAACATTAGATCACCCTATCGGAAGATCTAATTTTTCAGAGGTGAACAGACGCAGTATAGGTACTCCTGAATAACGCTGGCGACCGCTCGCCTCGAACAGACTAGCTGAACAATGGTCAGTTACAGTCGTGAACGGTCTCGTAGCAGCCGTTCGGTTGAGAATTTCGCTATTGTGGCAGATGTCAAAGATGAACCTCAAATATGAATCCCGATGACGAGCTATTCACTTCGGTATCAGTAGGCCGGCCTTTTTAACAAATCTCCGTGCGAATCGGTATGTTCAGTTTGATAACCGAAAGTATTTTCCGAATGCGTTCGTGTCATCTTTGTAATAAAAGCTTACTGTAGTAGCTCACCTAATTCAGATCAAGTCAAATATCTTTTTTACTGGTTTGAGAAAGCACTGTAATTTTGTTTTGTGAATCCCTCATATACTAAGTATACGTTTGAATTTCATTAACAAAAAAAAAAACAAATTTGCACCAACAAATACTGATCTGTCAGTAGGAACTTTTGCAACAACACAAGATAACATAATCTGAAAAAAAATACCATATACGCGTATTTTCGTGCACACACATTTGCACACAGAAAAGTCATAAATAACAAGAAATACCCAACGGGAAACGGAAGCGCGTTCAAAGCGCTTCGGATGTGCATCAAGGGAAGCAAAGGGTGCTTCCAATGCGCTTCTCACTGCTTATGGTTTTTAACACACGATGTCATTGCGGGGATGCACATCTGTGGAAGCATATGAAATGCACTTCCTTGTATACTAAGTAGAAGCACATCTTTGGAGGCATATTAAATACGATTCCTTGGATGTTGAGTAGAAGCACATTGAGCTTAAATTGAAAAAAAACTCACTTAATTTCTTGTCTCCGATCAAACTAAAACCTAGGCCTCCTGCGGTATATCAGTGTTCTGAGGTGCGCACATCTTAACCAACTTAACGCTTGTTAGTAATATCATTGAGACTAAAAATACATCAGTTTTCTGTCAAAATGAAATTTTAAGTTTTTGATTTCTATTTTTGCCCCTTAATAATTCATATAATATACTTTAAGCAAGCTTAATATAACAAGAGAGTTAGCTGATGTCGTTAAACTGCGCATGTAACAGCACAGAATGCCTATGTTCAGACCCCAGTAGATGCGCAATAAAAGTTTTTTGTATATATTAGGGTGTGTTTTTTAAAGTGACATGAATTTGATCCCCTAAAAAGGATTGCAATCCAACAATATTAACCAACGTGTTTCAAATTTATGTCACCTTGAAATGACTGTAACTTTGCAAAGAAACATCATAGATCGCCACTTAAAAGCTCATTTTAAAGGGCAAGGACGGTACTAAATGATGCTTTTGTTTAAAATAAGCTGATCAACTTTCTTTGAATCCCATACATGGCCTCGAAAGTAGACAAAAAACATCATGTTTTAGGTACCACTTAAACTCAAATATTTCAGAATTCTGACATGATGGGTCAATTCTGATTAAGCGCAAAAAATTTCTTCGAAAAACGAAATAATTTTTCCGTACAATTTACATGTAAAACTAACAGGCTTCGGCACCACCTTATAAAATTGAGGTACATAGATGAATTTTTGACAACTTTTTCTTCATATCAGAAACTTACTTTTAAAGCAACAGCACCTTTAAAAAAACAAACGATAAAAATTTGAATCACCCTTATGTACATACATACATATGTATGAATAATTATTTGATAAATAAGTTTGGACGTTGATGTCCCTAATTTTGCTGATTTTTTTTTGTCGGTAGTTTTTAACTAGCTGATAACTTAGCGTAAATCATTTCGGCATAGGTTGAATCACTACTGCAGTACAATTTATAAAAAAATGTATGCCAAATTAAAGAATTAATTCTTAAAATATATTTTACCTTTCCCCATAGTCTATTAATGCAATATAGGTGGCGGAGTCTTGCTGTTGAGTAAAAATACTATTTTCATGCATGTTTTTTCCCCCACTACTCAGTTGAGATATGTACACTGCCCTCAGAACCGAAAGAGGCGTATCTCAAAAAATCGCGTATCGAGATAATTGATGTTTTGTTTATATCAATTTGTTAAAATACATGCAAAATTGTGATAGAGGAAATTTTCTTAGGCGATTTTTTATAGGTTTTAACTAAGATACTGGCATTCGGCGTAGCTCATTAGATGGGTAATTTCTTAAGCTATCCGATGCCATAAGAGTCTCGAATATCAATTATTTTGAGATATGCCTATTACGTTTCTGACGGCAGTAAATATGTATGTTAATGTAGATACAAATCCTTTAAAACCAATTTTTTTTTTTCAATTTTTTACCGACCGTTTGCCATTTTTTTAAGTTTAAATTTTAATATCTATATTTATTTTTTATGTACCTATATAGATTTAGTTTTTCTATAAGGCACGTGCGCGCTTAAGACATTAAATTTGGAAAAAATATGGGGGAAAAGTTCTATTTGCAAAATGTAAATATTTATTATCTTTTGCACACCTTCTTCATCTTCAGTGTTTCAAAGTTTGCTAAATGTTTTTTTTATTTTTTTTTTTTTGATTTATTTTCTGGGTCTTTTTAATTTTTGTTCTTGATTTTTATGTTTGGATTTTGTTTTCTTTTTTTAAACAGGCCACAATGTCGTTTGTTTTCAATTGCTTAAGTTAGTTTTGTTTTATTTTTGCTACTGCTGTGTTTATTTTCAGATTTTGAAATGCGTACAAAACCAAAACAAAAATTAAAATAAAATAAAAGTATTTGAAAACCATGCGATTTTTTTGTTCTTTGATTTGTATTTCAATTGAATGTTTAATTTAATTTTTTTTTGTTCAGAATTTTGTTTATCCAATAAATATTTATAAAATGAGCTTTTGAAGGTCTTTTTTTATACGCACTTTGCTAATATTAGACAAATTATTTTGTTTTATTTTGTTTACAAAAATTTTTCAAAAAACCGTATTAATTTCTAATTGTATATATGAATGTTATTATCTTTATCATTGCAGTTGTAAAATAAAATATGAAGATGTGTAATTTATGGAAGTAAATCAAACGTGCTCAGTCCTTTGTGTTACATGCAGCTAAAATGATTACCTGATCTATTCAAGATTAAAAAGAACATGTTTAAACAAATAACTAATCCAATAAAAAAAATTTGACAAAGGAATTCAAACAAAACTAAATTATAACAATTCATGAAAGAACGAAACTGCCTAAAGGAGTTGAACTTTTTAATGAAGGTAAGCTAACTTGTAATTTTCTATGTGCTATACATAATTCAGTCTTAGAAAGTAAATATATGGGGAATAATTTTTTAACAAAACCTCGAGGTCTCCGATTTTGCTAATTACATTCTTTTGGGGTTACATTCTTAGCTGTTGAAAACTGACTTTGCTAGCCGTAGAGTATTTGTGTATTAAATGTGAAACGCTTACGGCCTTTTCAGGCTTTATATTTTTAACCTAAAAATAAACATTACATATGTTGAAAAATTTTTACAGTTTTTCTTTTTTCTTTGAAAAATTGTTTTAAAATGGTTTCGGATATACTAGTTTCTCCTATGAAAGACTTTGGTCGGTGACATGCGTACCTCTTGCTTTCTATATATATTTTCTTTGCTCTCTGAATATGAATAAATAGTAAAACTAAGATACTTTCTTAAGGTTTTTGTTCAGATCCTGTATAAAAGTATAACCGACTTATTTCATCAGATTATTTCAATTAAACAATCCCTTGCATTTACAATTTGCGAAATCTGCATTCAAAATATTAAATACAAAAGTAGTAAAGTTAAAGTTTAAGACCGAAACCATTGTCTAGTACTTTTACAACAGATGATCGCTGCGGCTCACAGTAGATCGTGCAGTGGTCACGAATTATAAATGTTTTTGTCTCGAAACCCCGAAAATGGGTATCGTTGTAAAGAAAATACTTTAAAGAAAGTAAATAAATCCAAATTCTTAGTCCAAAAAAATTAATCTTTGTGGACTCTATATCACATTATCACATTTATATGTACCTCCCATATAAAAGCATTTAAAAAATAATTACAGGTCCAAGGGATAAGCCCCTAGGGACTGACCGATTTCATTATGTGTTTTCGAAATTTTTCTTAAGTAGCTTACGTTTAACAAGCATACCAAATTTCATTATCATTGGAGCACTCCTTCTATTTTAGTCCAACTTCTGTATGGGCTCAGTCTACTGTGCGGCTGTACCGTCTGGTTGCAGTCTACAAGTTGCTTAGGAAAAACCGCTGCGCTCTTTTCCCTCAATTATTTTCAGTCTCATATCGTGCACTTTCTTGATTTTGTTTTCACGGTTGCAATTTTAGGTTCCCAACGAGCCCCGCAACAGCAACATAAACAGCAATACTGACAACATTAGCTAGCACACGTGATCATTACACATGCACACACACGAGTCGGTATAATTTTGTTGCAGTTGTATTTTATATTATTATTTTTGTTATTGTAGTTGTTGTTTTAGTCTGTCATTAGATTTATTATAATTGTCTGGCTTGTTGTCTAGCTCAGATCTCAAGTAACAGAAACAACAACAGCAGCAGCTGTAGCAGCAGCACATAGACTGCCAACCAACATTTCACAATTGCTGTTGTATTTATGATTAAAAGATTTTTGTTGTTGGTGCCGTGTGCCTACTACCAAGTTGATGCATGACATTAATTTATGAAAATTATTTCCTCACTTTATTATTTTCAAAGAAGTTAATTTATTTTATGACGATTATCGTTATTTATTTCCATTGTAATAATAAAATGTATATAATTACACATACATGTAGATTATCAAGTATATACGTATGAATGTACATATATATTTCTCTGTTACGCCCAAGTTTCTGCAACCAAACTATTGGTGTTTTCGCATTTTATTGTCTTAGTTTGTGGAACGCCAGCGAAGATGTCAAAAAATTTTGAAACCCATACAACCGCAAGCGGTTGCTTGTAGCGTTCACCTGCTCTGAAACATGTGAGATCATGTGAACTGCCCCAATGAAATATTAAAATCTTTACGCTTTGTATTTAAACACTTGGTTACAAGCCATTGACCGATACTCGTAATATCAGCTAACAAAAACGAAAATAAAACCAAGAGAAAGCACGTTGAAATCCTTTAGTTCTACTATTTTTCAGAATTCTTTTCTTCGGATTTTGTAATACACCTACAAGTGGTTTTGTTGTTGTACCTTTTAAAAAGGTTTTTAAAGCGCAATAAACAGAAATCGTGTAAGAAATGGTGAACAGTAGAAGTTAACACAGCTTATTAGAAAAAAAAAATAATAACAAAAAGTGTTAGCAGTTGAACTTTAAAAACTTAAAAAAACTCAACACGTGTGTTTGAAGTTATACGCTGCAATTTAATTTATTGTTCTTTTTATTATGTTTGCTTTTATTACAGTTTTTTATTTATTTTGGTCTTATTTTCTTTTTGTTAACTTATTCCCTTTATTTTATTATTATTTATCTCGTTTTCAGTATAGCATTCATAATCTTATTATTTTTTCTTTTGTATGATTCAATTTTATCTGATTTTTATTTTGTCACTTTTGCTCTACTGTATAATATGGCCCATTTCAGTCCTGCACGGCACGTCGCCTTGCCAGCTTTAGTACTGATACAATTTAATTAATTGATTGATTGCTTTAGCGTTTGAAACCCATGAATAGATCATAAAAAACTCTATGTTATATTATGTGAGAAAATTGTTAAAATTTGTTCGTTTTAAATTAATGCATTGTTGTTGTCTCTCATTTCTCATTTTCATGTGAAAGAAAACCCAATGAATTCAGAACCTAGGTATGTATGCACGTATGAAATATGTAATATCAAATGTAACTTAAAAAAAAGATTTTTTGCGGTATCTACATGTAAAGTAAAAATTTGACGAAAATTAATATGTGGCCGGGAAAGGGGACTGTATCTTCCATTAATTAAGTTTTTTGCGACTATTTTTCGATGATAAAGGGTAAAAATGTTAAAAAATCTTATATGCCTTCGAAAATTTGTTCAGGTAGATTAGAGACCTACATAAGTGTCTATTCCCATTACCGGTCACAGACATCAACTTCACTTGATATAATGACTTACAATATAAATTTATGTGAAATGAGCGAGATCGTGGTGAAATCAAATACGGAAACTCAGAGGTTTTACTAAACTAAACAATTGCATTAGTAAGCGCGTTAGCTCTGACACAAAAAACGTGTTTTTCATCAAAACATATGTATGCATATTGAAATCGAAAGTATTCAGTATGCTAAGTTTAATTAAACTTAGAGACAAATTTGTTAGCTAAAACACAATCTTCCCGTTTTTGCTTATATGGGAGGTGTCATGCCCATATTTCCTAGACCAACCACTTCCTCTTTACTCCTTGCCTACGCCACTAAATTTTGTCGCACCAATTTTAATGAGTTTGACCTCTACTTTGTAATGCAATCAAAATGCACTTTTTACTGTTTAAGCTCAAAAATAGTTCAACAAATTTTTATAATTTACATATGACTGTATATTAGTTAAACTAAACTATTCGTATTTTCCTTAAAACATTCTTAACTTTTGATGAGAACAGATTAAATCGTAGACTGCTTGCGAAAACTGATCGAACACATATTTTCTATCAGCCGATGCTTATTTCTACAAAACCAAAAAATTTTTCGTGCAATCCTGAAACTCTTCGATTAATGCTGACCTAGTCAATTATTTTGTAAATTTGACTTAACACATTTGTTTCACTTTCACCCCACGGGAGCTTTCACTTACACAGGAGCTTTGCTTTCTTGTCGATGTTCATGGCCATCATTTTGTGTTTTGCTTTTTCTATCGGTTTACTAATATTTTCTTCCTAGTTGCATTATTTAATTGATTTGAAAATGTGGAATTTCGACTGCAAAATTATTTGATTTGATAGGGCTGAATTTGATTTTTCTGTTACGCTGCAGATATTATTCCTTCCGTTATGTTGTTTTTAAGTGTTTAGTTACAAAGCACATTCTCAAATGTCTCAAAAAAAAGAAAAATCCCTAGCACAAAATGTGGACTCTATTTGTTAAAATATAAAAAAACTTTAATTGTCTAAAATTAAAGTAAATTAGCATGAATTCATAATTAATTTCAAATAAAATATATTAATGTTATAATTTCATTAACAATAGCATAAACATTTCAAATATTTAAATGCTTTTATTTGTTTGTTAAATAAAGCTGGTATTTATTTTTGATTTGTCATATAATAAAAAATGAAGAAAATAATTCCAATGTTCCTAGAAAAATGTAAATTTCAAAAACAAATACAATATACGTGTATGCACAAAAACGAATGCGAGTAAAAGAAGGCACAACGTTAATTTAATCATAATAAATTAATAAACAATAAAATGAAGTTGACAAAATTATTGACGATGTTAAACTGAATTCCGAATGATTTCACGCTTGTTTTTTATGTTGCCGCAACAGGTTGGCCGACCAACCGGGCCGGCAGGTTGTACCCCGCCGTATGAATTTTAATTTAGTGCGTAGCCGACTGACACTAGCGATGATGCTGGACGGATGCTGCTGATGATTGAAGTGAGACGGACGCAAACGTTTGAATTCCAAAAAAATGGCATCATCACACGTAAAGCAACAACACAACATGACTGGGAGCCAAACAGACTCCACATTGAATTGTTGCTATTTTATAATTTTGATATTTTATTAATTAATAAATTATAATTCAAAAATTTAAATGTAATGCAAAGTTATAGTAAGCAGTACCTGAAAGCTTTTATTATTAAAATCTTTTAATTGATTAAGGCATTAAAAAAAAACCCCGTTTCTCTTTAAATAGCAAATATGATGATATGCTTTGTAACTCAGAGGTATGATATAACACATTAGAAAAACACCTTTACGGGCTATTCGAACTCAAGCCGGTAAAATTCGCTTGGGCACTGTATGTTAAAATGGAACAAAATTTCATGAAATTCACTCGATATTAGATCAATAGCTAAACGAGTAAAAATATTCGAACCTGCCATTTTGAACAGCATAAATCAACAAAAACAAATAAAGCAACAAAAGTTTTTAACTGAAATTGAAAAGAAAAGAGTAGAAGTGAAACATATTTATGTCACTTACTGACGTCAATTTTTATAGTTTTTGACGTCAGCAATTTAAATATTTGCTAAATTTCAAACCAACCAAAGCAGCAAGAGATGCTTTAATGAAACAGCATCAAAACAACAGGCACTAACAATAAAAGACAAATCAAATAAAAAGCAAAAATAAGGTAAAATTCACTCAAATAAAAAGCAAAAATAAGGTAAAATTCACTCCAGCTGTCTATCAAGATTAACAGCAGGTGAAGTGAGAGAGGTGGGTGTGTCACATAAAAATGTAATTTTGAAAAAAACTTACTGTTACTGCTACTCGCAAAGCAAGCAACAAGTGACGATTTCTGTGTACTGAAAAAACATGAACTTAGAGGATAAGCTCAAATATGTACATATGTACCTATATATGACATATGACATTTATTCTTCAACAGTTCTTGCGCTGAGAAAACGATTTAATTATGCATATCATGATTTGATAAAATTTAACAAATGGTATTATTGATATAAGCGAAATAAGTGTTTTAACATGTTGCTTATTGTTGGAGTTTTCCTAGAATATTTTATTCGATCGGGAATTGTATGCGTATATAGAATATAACACTGAACCGAAACAACATTTTCTGAACGATCTGACAAACCAGTTGTATTTTCAAAAATCCTTTTCGGGCTCATGCCCGAACTTACTTATTTTTAAAATTTGAGTAGTGGGCGCTCAAACAAAACATTTCCATATTGCAACCTAGCTTTAATTATATTAGGAATGCCATTTTTTAATCCAAAGAAAAAACATTTACATGCCCTTAAACATTTGCAGTCAAATGCATCGTTGAGTTATTATTATTTGCTACTTATGTATATGAAATGTAATGATGGTGCTAAAACTTTGTATGGTCAAAATGATACATTCTCAAAGTGTCAATGTAATATGAATATGTAATCACTTATATAGGTCGATAAAAAAATGTTTACAATTCCTGGCAGCGTTATTGATCATGTCTTTAACTCATCCGTTGAGTTCTATTCATGGATCCCAGGAGCCTACCTCGTCACAATAAATAAATAAATAAATGTTTTTCAATTTTTTTTATTACCTGCAAATTTTTTTTTAGAAAAAGACCCTAAGTGAAAATGCATTTTTTGAACTTCTCCCATCGATTGGTTCTGTTCTGTTTTAATCACCCATAATACATTTTTGATCGAAAATAATCACCATATTTTCTTTTTCCCCGTTTTTTTATTTCACCATCAATTTGGATTCTATATTTTAATAATATTTAAGTTTTTTTCTGATGAGAATGTTATTTATTTAAAGAAAGTTTTAAGTAAACTTCACCAAAAATTACTAAATAGTTTTTGAATTTGATTTTTTTTTTTCGATTAGTGAGAAACGTAATGTTGGGTTAGTCTTTCTGTTTATCAAAAATAATCCTTACATTTGTTTTTTTTAAGTATTTAACAAATGTGCAATATATAAAAAACTTAATAAGTGTTGAGAGTTTATATTGAATATTTCAAAGTAGCATTCAATTCATTTAGACTGCATATGTTCTGCTGTTAAACTTTGTCTGGAGAAAGTAATTGAACGCTGTCTCGCGAAGGATCAAGTCTGATATTCATCACAAATTCTATTATTCGCAGGCATGACTGGCACTACAGAAAATCAAGAAATAACATTTTTGTTTTGAAAAATATAATCATTATGAGTAATGCTGATAAAACAAATTTTATGCTTATCGCTTATACTGAAAGGCGCCAGTCCTAATAATAATAAAACACTTGATTTGATGCCCACGATGACGTCATTTGAATGCCAACAGAAGCAGCAGCAATAGCAATGAAATCAAATAAAAATACGGCGAGTACAAAAATGTAAAAAGAAACCTTATTACAAATATTGACACAAGTGCAAAGGGTATGAAAAAGAACTACAATATGTGTACATATACATATATATTTTAAAAACAGAAACAACAACAACAGCGACAGCAAAATGGAAAAAGCAAAACCACCAATCAACAATAATAAGCAACAATAAAATTTATAAACAACATCAAGAACAATTTAAAAATAAGCAACAAAAGTGGCGCCCAGCGTCATTTTACAATAATAATGATACGACATATTTTTAAAAATAACACAAACTACAATCAAAACGTTACATATGCGTGATAAGACAGGTGGTTGTTGTTGTCAATCTCATCGATATACATAAACGAACAGGTGGTGTTTGCTGCAAAAATATAAAATAAAAAATTATAGACAGATCACCCATCCATCATCCGTCTACGGTTAACCGATTTAAACCTGCTGACGCCTTTTTTTATTATTTTTTTGTTTACTCGAGAGATTGACATTTTTGTATTTACTCTCACCTAACTCGGTTTTTCTTTTTGATTCTAAGACCTCTGATATCCAGTTCCAGTTTTGTACCGGAGCTTAAAAAATAAAAAGATGTTGAATATTTTCTGGCTATTAGCATGCGTTGAGCTGGTTGATCTGAAAGTATTTCAAAAGACTACGCAGTTGATATGTGACATATATTGTTCGCCCTTAGGCAGTGGTTTGAGCATCTCTAATCTGTTTTATTATTTAAAAAATGTTTCCTATTTATACGCTTATTGACGAAAAAGTGAACATTCTTTTACTCAATGTAAATAAAGACATTCACAATAATACTAAAACTTGGATAAAATTTTGTGTAAATAAATAGTGACTCAAAAGTAAAAAATAAATCTGTTGTTGTGCGTGAATTCAGAACGGCACAAAAGATCTGCATATGTTCTCGTAATTAGATCTCATTTATAATGAGACATCATAATGAATTTTGGTCTCCTAATAATCTTGTCTCATGTTGTTTTCGTCCCATGATACCCGTATTTTTACTATATGGAGTTCTCAAAAATGTTGTCTTTTTTTAAGAGAGATAGATGACTGTTTCGCATGACGGATTTAGAGACTTAAAGTTTACATTTTTGAACCAGATTTTAAAAACTCATTGACGCTTAATCCCTATTGGAAAATACTACGCTCTAAAGAAAATTCATTATAGCCCTCTAATCCTAAACAGACGAATGATTTTTGGCGCGAAATAACTATCGTGTCAAGGCTGTATTATTTGTATACCCAATACGGCATGGTATATTGCTTCCCCCACCGGGCCTGAAATCATTTTCCTCATGCAGTCGAAATTTAAATTTGGAAATTATTGGATTATATTTAGGTTTCCTCTAAAATGATATAGCAAAAGTAGAATTTCAAAATATTTGACCATAATTATAATAACTAATAAATCCTCAAGTGTCAACATATGGGCCCTTTTCATGCCCACACCATCAGAAATCACCTTTGTGTCCATAAAACTATAGCATAATAAGTATATCTCAAAAACGGATTAAAATGTAGCCTTAAATCGGGAACAACACAGCAAAGATAAAGAATTCCCGTGAAATTTCTTATAAACGTAAATTCAATTTTGCAATTGATTTTTTTTTAATTTTTGTTCCTTTTATTTATGTTGTTATTTCTGACAAAGATGTTGTTTATTAATTTTATTGCTTTTGCCCACGTACCAACGAGTACATACCAGTGAAAATGTTTGTGTACTTCAGTACGGTGCGAGTATGTTTTAGTGCGTGTTTTTTTATCATGTTTACTGATAAAAATGAACGCGTTGGCGCTTATATGCATAACGTAATGTCGGTTTACAGCTAAAATTGGACGAAAGGAAAACATTTGTATGATAGAAACAAAATTGTTTTCATAAGTCAAAACAATAGCAATATATGTGCGAATTCAAAATCTCTTTCGTTTGGGTGTAAGCCAAATCGAGGGGCGAAAATTAATTTCCCAAAACCGAAAAAAACTTTAATATCGACCAAATTATTAAATGATGCTTAAAATCTTTAGACAAATTGAGCAAAAATAAAAATCATCTGTCAGAGATTGCTTGCGAATGCGGGTTTTTGTTCATTTCGAAAAAGATCTCTTCGGACTATTAAATCAGTACTTTTGTCAAAATTGTGTTATGCTTTTCTGAGGAAAGATAATCTATAAATTAAAATAGAAGAATAAGTTTCAAAAATTGCTTTAAAAGGACTATACAACTTTGGGCTATTTATTTGTCCTTACGAAATAATGCATAAAATCTGGTATCCCTTTCAGAGGAGATTTTGTCGAGAGGTTTTTCTATTATTTTAATTTTACGCTTCATTTCTTTATGCGGATCAGCAGGTTGTTTCTTATTGTTATATTTGATCCAGTAGCTTCAAAATAAAATGTAATGGAGATTCGATACGCTCGGCATGCATAAATTAAAAAAGCTTCTGGATAACATTTCTGAGGCCAAAACTCATGCTTATTATTACGGATTTCTGAAAATATTAGGTTAGGAGAGTTTCAATTTTATAAATCTTTTAATAGGAGAGCAGCACTGCCCAAACCTTTGAATTCGATATCTGCAATAAAATCAAGCATTAGATTCTGATTGCTATTAAATAATTTTAGAGGAGAGTGGACGTGACACTAAATTACATGACAAGTTTTGTTTTTTCCATTTCTCTTTTTTAAGACATTACTTAGCATGAAATTAGAAGAGGGCGTTATATTTCTTAAAAGGAAAAGGCTTTGTCATTTCTCAGAAACTATTAAAGTAATTTTCACCCTCGCCGATATTCGAATTTCAACATTTTTTGTTTGAGCAGAAAAAAAAACTGTAACTATTTTCACTTATTTACCATCAGAAATATCCAAAATTTTGTTTTTAATTCATGCACACTTCAGACGTTATTTACCATATTAATGTGTGCTATTTCCCTGTAATAAAAATGCATTAAATTACGTAGAAATTGTTATTCTGGTTGTATTGCGGTTGTGATTTCTGTTACTGGTGCTGTTGCTGATACTGTATCTGCAATTTACAATTTAATTTATTTCAGTATTTTACCGCTAAATTTCAGATTGTGGCTTTTACTTGTTTATTTTTTTATGACTAGTTATTGTCAGAATTATGGAAAACAATATCAGAAACAGGAAATTACAATGACGCACTAAATAAAATTAATATTTTCTCACCTTACATACTCAAATGTTAATCTTTCGTAAATCATCTTTGCTACGCAAAGCAGTTTAAAAAAATTAAATGCTGTAACACGTGACATTTTCGTATTTCACAATGAAATGAAAGCTAATATTTTTTTGAAATGTTGGAGTTAGTTTCCAAGGAGTACAACTCCAAAACCGTCCATCTTCTAATATTTTCCAAAAGTAGTCGCACCGACATTTGTAGCGTTCAGTTTCGATTTTCAGTAATAGACGAATATTGTCATATCCACTGAGGCTCTGATGTACCAACATATATATATATATATATTTTCTATACCTGACACGCCCCCCACAAATTACAAACGAAAGGACATGGTAAATACTCGCTGTGTTTAGGGTACGAAAATATAAAAAAAAATTATAAAAATAGTAATACAAGGACATAAGAAAAAAACGATTGAATAAAAAACAGGAGCGTTGAAATAAATGACTTTTCCACTTTTTAATATCGCTTTCTTGCCGCGCACATTCGCCAGACAGACATACGATGGCGTCAACAGCGATAAGGAAGACGACGATGAGGTGTTTTTGTTGGTTTTTATTTTGTATTTTTTTGAGAACACTAATTCTAAGATATGTAGATACTCACAGCTTATATCATGCAGTGTATACTTTTAACTTCAATGCTCTATAATTTTGAAACCAAGTAAAATATGAAAAAAATCTTGATATCATTTGAAAGAACAAAAATTTTAGTTTATTAAAAATGTTTATTTATTGTTAAAAAATTTTACCTGGCATTTTTATAATAGAAAATCGAAATATACTACTAAAATTCCTATAAATATACCTATATTCATATGACTTAAACTGTTTCGTCTTGTCATCAAATATCAACTTTAGCTATTATTCCTTGTCAACTCAGATATTTGGTTTGAAATTTAGGCTAGTTCTGCATAATAATTAGTCTGTTTTTTCTTATTAGAATATTTCCAAACTTCTAGCTAAATTGATGGCTTGACCATTTGTTTCTTTTATTCGGTGAAATGATGTTGTTTTTGATAACGCTCTTTTTCGCATATTTCGCAAATTAGTTGAAACTCTTTTAAAAATCAGACTTCTGCGCAAAGGTTTTGCTTAGTGTGGAAAAATTTATAACACATTCGAAATAATGTTACATAAAACCACACACAGTCTTATCAACACTCAGAAACTGTTGTATACAAATATTTTTGTATGTTCCCACATTCTGTAATCGTTCAGAGTTCCGGTTTATTTTAAGCGCGACAACAATCGTGATGGCCACTGACTTACATAGAAAGATTAATAGTCTGTGTAAAGTGTTTCGGAAATAAAAATTTACATTCCTTTTATATTAAATGAAATAGCTAATAATTATAAAATACTAAAAAAATACTTTGGAATTACATATATTGTTATCGACAAAAAAATATATCAAAAATAAAGGTTATTGATCGAAGAATATAAAAAGAAAAATAATTAAAAAACCATAAAATAATATTCAAAATTTACGATATAAAAAAAAATTAATAAAAAAATTAATTTGGTGAAAAAAAAAATTATCTAAAAGATTTTGCATATGTGGACCGCTTTCTTTGGAGCTATCTCAAAAATGAGGTCTATGTCAACAAGCTAACAAAAACTTTAGAGCTGAAAGAAGATTAGTTATGTGGAAATTTCATCGAAAATATAGGCAAGTATCATAATTATATAAAGTATTCAAAAACTTTTCGTACAAGGCTAAAACTCATCTTGGTTTTCAAAAAATATATTAATATGCGGTTTGCAGTATTCTGTTAAGCAAATAAAGGTACATTGATTTGCTATTCTTGGTGCGTATACCAAGTTGTGAAATTGGGTGCATGAACCCATTACTCTGCAGCAAGGACTGTGTAAAATGTAAACGTGGTTGTAAAATAGGGAGGGAGCGGGCAAAGCCGCGGGAACTGCTAGTTAACTATATTTATATTCTTGAAATGATTCATTCTTAGCTTAAATTCCAACTGGGTTTGCTTTATCGTAAATGTAAAATACCAGATAATTGTGCGTTGTGAAGCGCCAATGCAACAGCGTTCGTTTTTTCTCATAAGCTGTTTGTAAACCGAAATTAAATTCCTGGCGTCAACGACATGACATGTATGGATATGGGAAATTATTTTGCATAATGGAAATTTTTGTTGCCATTATTTGAACTATAGAATTTATGCAAACAATGTTATTCAAATGGCTGAAGATACTTAAAATTTTGTACGATTAAGAATATGTCAGGTCTTATAGAATTTAAATGATAACCGCGTTGGGATGTGATAGTACTTATGCAATAAAACTTATGAAACATGTTGTACTTTTCAAATTTAGATAGTTAGGAAGAGAACTTCGTAAAAAAATCGAAATTTTTTATGAAAAAAACGTAAATGTTTTCATAAGCGAATTCGGATGAATAAAAAATATTGAAATGCCTTAGATTAAGTAAATATAAAAACAATTTTTGAGAGCTTTGAAGAATAAACGTCCCGTAAAGGTGTAGTCAACGGACAAGTAGTAATAGACAATAAGAAACCAAAACATTTAAACTCCGGCAATGTCAATGAATGTCTGCAGGGGCACGGCGGGTTGTTTTCTTCAGGAAAAAAAAATGTAACTAAAAGCTCTTTTTAAACGAAACAGTTAATGGTCAAGAGATCTTTCAAATTATTGATAACAAAGAAGATCGAGTAATCTCTTGGCTATTACAATGAATAGAAAAACGACAACTATATACATATGTAGATACACAAAGAGCAAAACTCGTATCGTATCGAATTTACTTTCTCATGATCGCATAAATTCCAACGAATATATGGCAAACTGAATTCTCATCTCGAACTAAGGTCAATGGTATCAACGATGTGGCACCAAAAAAAAACCCCCACACGACTTAGAACCATAAAATTATCCAAAGACAAAGAAATAAATCCCCACTTTACTAAAGATCGAAACAGAATATGAAACATTTTTAAATCATAAACAAAAAAAAAAAGGGTTTTTCTCCATAATGTTATTCGCTTTTTTTGCAAAAAAGAAAAAAATACAAAAGTACACGACACGAAATTTAAGAGGCCACGCGCAAGATGATTGTTGTTTAAATCGCGCAACGTTGCAAAGGGGCGCAGCAGATGCTGGTTATCTGTGCAAGCGCAGAATATTACGCTCCTCGCTGCCTGAATGGCCGAATGTCTTTTGGGCTATTATAGTTTGCAACACTGGCACTGAACGACACAGCAGCAGCAGCGAAAGCATTTTTCCAGCTGAATTGCTACATAAAGCAGCCGTATGCCGCCTATGTTTGGTTGTCGCGTCGCGTCGTTCAATGGCAGTTGAAGCTTCAGGCAAATTACTCGTATTTTATTTTATTATTAGCTTGGACAACTATAAAAGCAAACCAAGAGTTCGTACCTTCGCTAAAAGAACAAAAAAAAATCCTCTATCCAAAATACTTCAATACGATGTATTCTTTGAAGAAGCTACAGCAACAGCGTAACTGAAACAAAAACCTAAGAGGCGTGTTTCCCAGGCAGTAAAAGAACCGCAATCAAATTAGCGCCGCCGTCCTTGCGTCTGCTTGTCCGTGGAAATGTGCACTGTGCTCTTGATAAAAACAACGTGGTCAGACCCATTAGGAAAATATTTTTAACCTCTTAGGAATATACTTAGTACAAATGCTACATTGTTTTTTTTTTTGTCAAAACTTTTGATACTTTTAAGATAATTCTCATATTAAGGTAGTATTTATTCCTGTGTGAAAACAGATTGAATGCTTGTTACCTTTTCATACAAAGTACATAAGGCGCATGTACTGTGTATGTACAATCAAGACCTCCGAGAGGGTAGGGCTAAGGGTATATTTGGTCCCGTGCCGTTTCGATTATTTTAATAGTCAGTCTGGCTCAGATCTAGTTAAACATAAGCCATTTAAAAAAACTTACATATACATGTAGATTTTATGAAAATCTGTATGTGTATGTTAGTTTGATATTCTTGCATCGATATGAATATAATTTAATAAACTATAAAATATTATTAAGAGGTTTTAAATCAGACCCATAGTATTTGAGCTATCAGATATTTTTATTATGTTGAAATTTTATTAAAAAAGAAAAAAGAAAACGGTGTTCTAACTTTTTTGTAAAAATGAATTACTAGTTTGAAAAGTTTACCTAATGTTCTTTAAAACGGTCATGTCTCACATCGCTGTTAGTCGTTTTCCGCGTACACCTTTTTTCACATGAGAAAGAGCTTTGTCATTGCAATTTTTAGACTAATTGTGAACAAAATCAAATTATTGAATATGAAATACTTATCAACATTGATCGTGTAAGATATGTGAACAGTTTTTAATCTACACATTTTCTAAAAATTTTTCGCCAGTCAAAAATGGCAGCACTAAAACTATTGAACTTATGAAAATTGATTATAGAAATCGGTGCAGGAGTTTCCGATTTTTAGGGGGCTATAGTTTCGAAACTGTATTCGAGTGAGCTGCCTTTCTATAAATACTTTCTCTATAAAATTATAAGATCTAAAAACTGAAACTGACGCTCGTTATGAATTATGTAATTCAATGCATATTTCCCAGACTAGTCGTTTCCGTGAATCAGCTCTACACGCTTGGTCAGATTTGATGTAGACAAGTGAGCAGAGCAGACTTTTGATAATTCAACACATGTAGTCAAAGAAATTGTAATACAATGTAAACAATCTATATTGACATTCTATAAATTGTGTTTTCATAATTACCTGCTGTATTTTACTATTTTTATGTATCTTCTATGTCTGAAAATTATTTTTGTACTATTTTCATTGGGTAAAATCCAACAGATATTGGCTGTTAGTGTAATTCCCATTCGCCCATGTTGTGCGAGCGGCTTAAAATTCTCCCTCGTACAAAATACATTCACTTTATATTTTCTAATACGTGCAACTCAAAGTCAGTGATGGAAAATGTCAGAGATTATTTTCTTTTCTATAACATTTAAACTACAACTTCTGCTGCTTCAGCAATACTGACACATCACACTTTTGCTCACGCATTGACAGCCACTTTCCGCCTCATTAGTTGTTCCGGCTTGCTCGCATCCGGATTCTGGATGCATTCAAAACTCTGTAGCTAATGGCGACACTCATTGGCGTTCTGACTTGCACGGTTGGTGTACATGGCGTGCGTTGGTAACTGTTGCATGATATGCGATCACACCCGCACCTTTTAGATTTTTTCTCCAGTTCGACAGGGAAATTCCAGTGCCTTTTTATTTTTAAATTGTGCCCCCTTAAAACTTTCTGCAGCTGATCTTCAAATCGAAGAATTCATGTTGTCTTTTAATCTCTGTCCGTATCCAATGAAGCAACAGTAGCTGTTGTGCCTGCATCGTTGCTTGGGTCAGCCCAGTCAGCAAAGTTGGCGTCATGCCGCCTGTCGACAGTTCCTCAAATGGTGTTTTTGACACTACATGCTGTTTGAAGTTTCCTCACACGCCTCATCAGAAAACTCACCCCCCGGTGAACTGAGTGCAGGGAATGATTTCGATTTATTTGAAATTATTTTTGTTAATGCGTTCAGAAGATTATATGGGGGGGAGGAGAGCGATTTTTGAGTGATGGCAGAACCTTATTCATTGTTAAGTTATGTTGAAACTTCCGAGTTGTTTCGTAGAGAGCACGCAGTGTTTAGTTTTCTAATAGGCGAAGCGAAAATAATGCGGAAAATCAAAAAACTTTAAGAGCAATGCCGGATGCAAAAGTAGGTTAAAAATGTGCTTGGATTCCAAAAATATCATATTTCATTGCTATTGATTTTGAGGGGAGAGGCAAGTTACGGAATTTGCTGTAAAAAAGGGGATTTTAGTTCTTAAGTATAAGGGTGTAGGAAGCAGCATATATGTATGAGGCTTAATGGATTTTAAAAATAGTTGCCCACCAGTAGAGGGAAACGCAAATTGTTTTGAAAAACAGATTCTGTTAACATGATCAGAAATGAGAAATTTGCTTCCGAACCGAATGCTCCTCATTGTTTGTAGCAGAAACTTTACATAGTTTTTATTTTTCTATTGATTTTCGTAGAGAAATTTTTTTTGACGAATTTTCGTTTATTTTGCTAAAATTTGGTATGTGGATGTCAATCACGAATACAATTTATTGAATCGAAGTAGTGGGAATTTGAGAAGTGGGCGTGGCATATTTGGTTTTCTTTATTTCTATTCTATTTTTTTCCACATTTTTCATATTCTTTTGACTTTTTCAACTTTTTAACTTTTTTCCAATTTTTCAACTTCTTTCAACTTTTGAATGGTTTCAATACTTTTCAACCTCATTGCATTTTTTTTGAGTTTTTCAACCACTTTCAACATTTTGCGCATTTTTTCGACTTTATCAATTTCTTCAATGGTTTCTATATTTTTTAGACTTTCAGTTTTTTTCAACTGTTTCAACACTTTTCAACTTCTTTGAGCCCTTTACATTATTTTCGACTTCTTCAACCTCTTCAATCTTTTTTATAACGGATCGATATTCTTTGTCTGAATGATTTGAGGGTCCATTTTTGAAACTTCTGTTACTATTTTTGTCGATTTTTTATGTGACGCTCATCCGTCGACCAAAAAAAAAAGAACTTAAAAAAGCTATCAAAGGTTAAACTACAACGTTGAAAAATTCCAGAGTGATGTTGGACCGGTTTTTATGTTTTTTTGTGGCGCACACTTACTGGCTTAAAGGCATTACCATCAGGTTCATAAAGGAAAGCGTTTTAGTTCAAAATTTATATAAAAAAGAAAACAGAAAAAAAGTTAAATACAAGAGAAATAACAACACAATTTGGCTTATAAACTTCAATAACTATACAGAAAGCAACCATAATGCCATTTCAGTAGCAATAGTGACCGATTGGCCGCTTGGCCGAAGTCGCACTTTCAAACTGCTAACGGTCAATGGTAATCAGGCCGCATTCCTCGCGACTATTGTTGTTGGTGTTGTTGTTCTTATTTGGTTTGTTACGCCTTGTAGGCCGTAAGTAGCCGGAAGCGGCTGCAGCAGCAAACATCATCGGCATGACGACAGCGGTGGTTTTGAGAAAATTTGTGGATTTTTATTTTTATTTTATTGTACCAATTGTAATATTTCGGAGCAGCTCTGAAAATATTAAAATATAAATGTTTTCCATAATTTCAATGAAACGGTATGAAAGTAGTGCACTGAAAAAAAATTTTACTCCGTTTAAGAAAATTTCCTAAAGCTAAGCAACAAGTGGCCATAAATATGCATTATAGCCATGCCTATTTGATAACAAGTAAAGGGAGTTTGCTTCGTACAGAATACGTTTAATGTTTCAGGTGAATGAAATATAATTTTAAAAATTATATTCAATTTATTGATTATATGATGTTTAACAATATGTACAGTACCAACATCGATCAGATCGGGCTAGAGATACTAGGCTATATCACATTTACAAAAATCTTAAAACAAAAAGCACTCCAGCAATAGAATAACTACCCATAAAAGAAGCTTGAAACAGGTCGTTGTGGTGACAATAGTTACTGAATAAAGTAATATCATGTTTTAGTCAGACGTGTGGTCATGAGGAGTCTGCATCGCAAGTACAGGATTTTCCAATAGGGGTGAAATATTTTCAATTCGACAGTGTGGCCATATTTGAAATGTCAAAATGTTGTGTCACTATCAGTTGTATTCAGTAAGACTTGCAATTTAATCATAGAAAGAATTGTAGAAATTTACTTACATACATAATTACCAAAAATGTTACCAATATTGAGTTCGTAAAATTTCGTCAATTTTTCTTCAAATTCACATGATTTCTTGAAATTGTTGCATGAATTGGCCTACAAAATCATGTGATTTAATTCCCTTGGACTACTTATTGAGAGCTTATTTTAAGTTATTAGTCTATGCCAATAAGCCAGCGACAGCTGATGCATTGAAATTAAATATTTAACGCCAAATTGTGGAATTGAATTGAATAAAGTGGTCGAAAAATGGACTCATCGTATTCGCCTCTGTAAGAGGATCGGAGACAGTCATTTGAATTATGCTCTTTTTAGAACATAATCGCATCGATTGTACTTCGAGTTTGTTCCATTCACTTAAAATTACCCTTTTAAGATCGGAAACATTTCCATATTTCTAATTTTCAGCATATACTCGCCATGCCATTACCATTAATATTTAATGCATTACCAACATGTCTGAGAAAAACCACAAAAACAAATACATTAAACCACAACAGTGGCCACCTAAAATGTTGTTGTGCATGGACAGGAAAGTAAACAACTGAGGGCCAGCAAGTTAGTGCAAATATTTCAATTTTTACACGCAATTGCATAAAATTCGTACTGCCACTAAGCTAAGCTTTCAAGTTTGTTTTTTTTTTAATTTTAAGTATGCTATGAATGTTTTCCATATTGCTGTTAAAATTTACGCCAACATAAAACAAAGCTTCTACTTGCAATACATGACAAAGTTCAAGTCGAAGGCAAAACCAGCAACAAATTAATAAAAAAAAGAACAGAAGTTGCGCATGCGCATGTGCGACTAAGAAGGAGTCACAAAACGACCTCAAAAATACATAAAGCAAGCAACAAATTCTGCAATCCTTTTCTTTTCTTGCAAGAATTTCAAAGATTTATCTGTTTTGCTGTTGCTGCTTCTCTTGTTATTGTGTATGCGTTTTTGTTGCATCCACTAAACTTGTTGTGTGACAAAAATTGCCAAGTTTATCACTGGCATTGAGTGGGATTTATGGAATGAACAACTGGTTTTTCCAGAAGTTGAAGCACCACAGCAACAGCAACGTGTTGCTGGCATCCTAAGCATGCGAGGAATGTATAGCTGCATCAGCAGCAGCATTGCACTCTATCAAATTTTAATTAAATGGCAAATGCACAGAAATGGGCACTTATAATTGACTTTTGCGAAAGGTGGCAACGTAGCGCGACATGTTGTAACAATTGGTTTTATTTTCGCACATTTTCCATAGAATTTAATGTTGTTGGTAAGTTGGTAAGAGATTCTTATCGATATTAAAATATCAGTGAAAGAATTTGTTGGCAGCAATTTGTCGCTGGTATTGTAGAATATAAGTTGGTTTGCAATTACCTATGTAGAGTTTTTTTTTAATTTCAATGAGCTATTTCTAAATTGGTCATGATCGCTAACGATGGTCAAGACCAGCATTGTTATAGAATTGACATGCATCTCCCCCTCCTAATTTTTTCATATCAGGAAAATGGAAATAAAATCGATAAAATCTAATTACTCGATATTAAAATCACTTTTTATTATATATGATTAACTAATTATTTTTTTTCATTCTTCTGTTTTTCTATTGCAAAAATCACTAAAGCTCAATTTTGTCAGAATTTTTTTTGTGCCATTGCAATTTTCTATTTTTTTGCGTCACCTTTTCCCAAGTGATTTACAATTAACCACTTCCTAAATAAAATTGTATTTCTAAATACTCCCTCTAAAAAAACAAACATTCAAAATGTTTGGGCACAACTATTTTATTCACTTAATATTGATGTTGTTTGTTGATCAGCGGGCGATTATTGTCATTTTAAAATGCTACTCATAGTTGTTGTTTTTGTTATTGAGAACACATTTCCACAAAAACTAAATCGCACACTTTTCAAGATTTTGCTATCGATTTTATGTATGCTGTGCCATTTTTGCTGCTTGCTGCTCGACTGCTGCTGCTATCGCAGTTGTTGTCGTTGTATATTTCATCTGCAATGGAATGTGGTAACTCCACTTTAAGCCCTTTATCGTTTTTATTTTCATTTATTGCTAGTTGTTCTTGTTGTCCCGTTTTAGCCTTCTTACAGTTGACAGCTGGTGCTGCTTACTTGCTGGTCCGTTGCTTGATTCGATTTCATCTACAGCGAGCCGTTTTGCTGCCCCAAGTTTTATTGTTCAACCTCCGTTTCCATTTGATGTAGGTCCTCGTTTTAGTTATTGATATTTATTTATTATTGTGTTTGTCTCATTTTTAAAGCTGAATATTAGAGAAGAAGTGTGCAACTGTTTTCTACGAAAATATAGAACATCTTGAAAAACATATTCTCCATTTGGCAATTGCTGATCTCGTCAAAAACATATCTTATACAAGTTTCTCGCTTTTATATAAGTAATAGCAGCTACTCCGCGGTTACGGCGTTACCCACTCCCACAACATTTTACAAGGGGCTTGGTACAAACAACATAAATCCATGTCACAACTATAATAACATTCATAAGTATCAAGGTACAACGTTCAGAGCTACTGTTGCATAGAAAGTGCTACGCAATAATTTTTTGATTTTTTTTTTTGATCAGCAATAACAAAAATTATGGGCTCTTGTTTATTTTCCATTTAAATAGCAATCATTAAATCATATTTTTAATTTTATTTAATTTTCAAAAACTTTTTATTAATCAAACTTTTTTTTCATTTCAGGTATGTTTGATCAACACAACAAAAAAACAAAGGTATAAATTTGATATAAACTAAGAGTGGTTGCTTGTCAGCCCTTAGAACACCGCATTTGTATGATTCAAACTCCTCATACAAATTTTTTAAAATTGTGAAATCAACGAATCACATGGCATTAAAATCAGCACGATTTTCATTTTTATTGTTTTTGTATCGCGGTTTAAAAATGGCTTTCCCACTATTATCGCGTTTTTCTGACTCATTTTTTTACGTCAGCTGCGTCCGTTGATTTGTTAAAAAGTGCAAAGCTTTTAATTGCTGCTGCACATCAAGGAACTTACTAACAACATTGCGTGAATTCTCCACATAGCAGACAAATGCACTCCTTATTAATTTATCCACCTTTTCCTGATACATATGGAGATTTTTCCTCATTAACCGCAGCATATCAACACATTCTATTAAATAAAACCACTCTACCACAAAAATTACTGTCATCAGTTTAAGATTCTGTTTAATATTTGACTCCTTTGTACGTTTGTTTACTTTTTGTATCTTTGATTTGACAGCTGTTTGACAATGACTTTTTTGACACACACTTATATACGTAAAATTTAACTGTCCTTGCAAGTCATTCTCAATAACACCGACTTAAGTGTTTTTTTTTTTGTTTTGTAAACGACAAAATTGTACATGTTCTGTTTGATGGATGATTTGTATGAATTTTGGTTAGTTTTCGACTAAAAAAACGGGATGATTTAGATGCCAGTGCCTTATTACTTTGGATATTCCATTAAACTAATTTGTAACGGATGTCGCTCATCTCTAATAGAATTATCACTATCACTATGTGTAAAAAAGCTTTAAAGCTAAAAGAAGCAAAATGTAATAAAGATGAATAAGAGAAATGCTAATGCTAATGCTAAAAATAACTTTGTTTTATTTTTGTCTTCTTGACAAGATTAGACGATGATGAAGAGTAATAACAGCTAGAGCATTTACACTGACACTAACACCAATATTGTAACAAAGCCGTGTTCTACGCGCACATAACACCTACTACTGTCTGTTTAAATAAAAAAAGAACAGCAACAACAATCACATTATCTGTAGTGCGAACCACGCACCAATGCTATCAGTGACAACAAAAATAACATTAACGTGCAGCGACGACGTGCTTTGCATCATACCACACGACCAATATATGTACATACATATGTACATACATACATACATATTTAATTACAAAAATAACAAGTAGCAAAAATAAGCTTGTATCTTGGACAAATCATTGTCGAAGTGAAAATTTAAGAAACACAAATTTTTGATGTCCAAAAAAGTGACTCAATATTTGTTCATCGAAAATACGCCAGTGGCTCTGAAAGTTTACACATCTTTGGTAGCATAAGAAATCTGTATTTTTCCATAGTAAGTTTTGAATAGGTACATATTTTTAGAAAATGATAAATATGGATAGTAAATACATATTTCTTCTATATCTCGTGAAAGAAAAATCTTAATCGAACGGGACCATGCCCACTGGAAAATCCTTGATGCTTGATTTTTTATTTGTATAGAAAGCCAGCTGTTTTAATGATCCATATAATTTTTTTATAATATCAACGGATGTAATAGCATGAACAAGATTTCAAGTTCCAAAACTGCAATTGCTTTTATAACTCTGTTGATATTACACGTTTCTTGACGAGCGCTCCATAAGGGGGGGGGGGGGGGGTAATGTAGAGTTTTGGCGCACTATGTTTATGTTTTCTGCTGTGATTCTTAACTTGTCAATGCAAGAAATAAAATATAGTACGCTTGCATCTTTTAAACGTCGGTTAACAAAGCTAACTAACGGTGGTTGAAACTAGTATAAATAGCTAGTTATTTTGTAATTTTTTTGTGTTTTTTGACTAAAAGTAGTGAACATAAAAGTCCAGTAAAAACATAATACTAAATTTTATTTTGTTCCAAAAACAGAAGTAAAGAAATTATTTTTTAAGTTTTTCTTATACATTAAGAACTTGTTTAATGTTTAGTTTTCATGATGGAAATTTCTTTTACTTTTTTGTTTGAAATTTAATTAACACAAATTGCTACTATACACTATTTTACAAGATATTTTTATTCAGTAGAGAATTTATCTCAATTTGATGAACTCAATGCATTGACCTAATGGGGGTTTCAAACCATAGCTGGTGTCTGAGCTTAGCTGTTTTAATTACAATTTGTATACAAATCAAAAATTATTTAGTTTCATTAATTTTCAAATTGTGACTTTCACACAATACATAGATACCATACCATATTCGGTAACATGCAAGCAAGCCGACTGTTTTCTTATAGTGATCATAATTACTTATAATCTGTAGCATTGTTACCACAACACGCAACAAGTAGTCTGCAGCAAATAACAATAACAAGAAACCATTAAACTCATGCAAGACTGCATTTCACTGTTGACGTCCATTTTTGCCCCTAGAGTCCTTCTGTTTGCAATTAAATATGAAAACACCTTAATTAATTCCAGTCTCTAATTAATAATTTTAGTAGCAGCTCTTCTTTCACTGCACACATGCCACATTTAACACTCAATTGAATTATTTTTTTTTTTTTGCATTTTAGCCCGATGAATGGATACTTTGCCGCATCAGAATGAAATAAACAAAGCGCATGCGCTCGCGCATGACTAATGAATTAATATTTATTTGTTGCGCTTTTTTGATTCCCATACAGAAAATCTTTTCGATGCGCATAAAATTGTTTTTAATGAATTTGAAAAATAAAAAAATTAACACTCTCGTAAGGTTGAATGAAATATTTCTATGTTTTTTTTTTTACGAGAAAACGTTTACGTTATTTATAATCCCTACTTACCATAACTTTTTCCTAAAGGAAAATAAGTGCAAGTTTTGTGTCTGGTATCTTTAATTCTGTCCGAATAAAATCAATTTTTGCGACCTTTAACCTTGACAATCTTGAAAATTCGATCAGAATCACCCATTTTTCATTGAACAGTTACGAAAGGCCATATCAGCCAAGTATGCGTTTTAAAATGATGATGGTATGTCGCTCACAAGCTCTCTGTTAAATATTATACAATCAGCCTTTAAAAATTTTTTCTTGGAGTCAAGAAAATGGTGCACTAAGACTTAGATGTTTTAATTTGATAATAATTTGCTTTCTGTAGGCATAATTGCCCTCAATCACAATAAAAAGTTCATACAAAATAATATTCTCAAAGTTTCGATTTTCACGATATTTGTGCAGAGTTATCATACACTTCGGGCAGGAAATCATGTTATACAACAAAAGCCTTCGACACTAACTTCATATATGTATGTATCTCGTTAGCCTCACTTAAAAAATATTGAAAAATATACTTTCAGACCATATTAACGAAGTAGAACCAAACTGCATGCATACTCCGTTTTTGTCACCAAAATTATGAGCTTTAAAGTTTTTGAAGTTCGTATGTGTCTTCTTTGCATAAAAATTCGATGAGCCACATCAGAACCTTACTTTTGTTCCATATTTGACTGGTTTTGTATGTCATTGTCATTGTAGCGTAATTTTTTATATGTTAAATTGATGTTAACAACATGCATGTGGTCACATGCATATACACGTTGAGACATAATTACTAACGTTAAAGAATTAATCTCAACGGACTTCACTTAACACTAAACACTAAATCAACGGGTTTCAGCGAATCGTACTACTATTTCGAAAAAAAAGACTTTAATAATGTTTTTATTTACTGTACTAATATGCCATTATTATTTTCTTAACTTACCACTGGCCACCTTGAATAAAATTCCGTAATTGAAAGCTTTTTATAGATTTGTTTTGCTAATCACTTGTTGCTATTTTTAAAATCAAACATACAATTTGAAATTTATTTACGGAAAACAAAGAAGCCAACATATTTGTGTCTCACTCTAACGCTGTTCGCGTATAAACAAAATTAAAAACACACAATTACACACACCAACGTACGCAATTACGCACACTGGCGCAAAGCGATGTTTGCTAGAAATAAATAAATGCACGCGTGTACTGTGAGCGATTTTGTTAGTTTTTTTTTTTTTTCTAAAACAAACAAATATTTAGTTTATAAAAAAATAATAACAAAGAAACAAATTTCTGCTGATTGTGAAAATTGACAAATAACTGAAAAATAAGTGAAAAAATTAAAACATAAATAAAAATAAATAATAGGAGCAACTACTACGTATATTTTATCATTGACCTCAATTTTTGAAATTTGTTGTTTTTCCTTTTATATTTTAGTTTTTCGGTTTTTTTTCTCTTTTTATATGACTGACGCGTGCCGCAACTGCGCGTTTATTAATATTTTGTACCTTTTCTCGCTTACGACGCTTATCTGTTGATATACGCGTTTATATATTTCATTGTCTAGTTATTGAAATTGTTTTTGCTATTTCAAGTTAAGAACTTTGTCAATAAAACAATACTCAATATGTAGTTAATTTTTGTTTGTTCTAAACGGCATTTGCACAGTCATGAATCGAGAGTGATATAAAAAGATATGAAAGTAGCTTTTTCATTTACTCAATGGATTAAATGATGAGAACTCTATCAATTTGAAAACCATAAATACAGTAGACGTACTAACGAACTAATTAATTATGTAATTCGTTATATCGAAGTGATTTTTTACTAAAGAAACTGCCTTTTAACTACGTACATATATACTCGTAATTAAGTCAGATTTTGAAAGGCAATATTTACTTGCGATCACTTTTACTCTATTCCTTTCTTACCATCTGCAATTACATATTTTAAGTTCATGACGTAACGTACTACCAAAGTAAACAAAAACGACGCAAAAAAAGACTCAGAAGACGTTAAAAACAGATATTCCTAGAAAGAAAAAAAAACAGAAACACTTTCTAAATTAAACAACGTTCGTTATTTAGAATAGTTAAAATGTTTAGTGTTCGTAATTTAGAGACATCAATAGAAGAAGGTGCAATTTGAAAAACTTTTCGTTAAAATGGAAATCGCTATTGCGTTATACCTACGTTATATTTTGGGCTTTAAATTTTCCCGCTTTATTTGTAATGCAATATGTATCAATAAAATAACTTTCTGCAGTTAATAAGGCAACATGATTTATTGTTAATAAAACAAATTGTGCCAACAACATGTTAACACTTTCAAACTTCGTTTTATTTATACAATTTTTTTTTTGTGTTTCAATATACGTACTTGTGTGTATGTAGTTATGTACATTACAGTTAAAAAAAAATAATTTAAAAAATTTATTTTAACTGGTAATTGTTTTGCCATAAATTAATGCATTGACAGACTATTTACAGTTCTTTGCTGTAGGTTAATAATTACAATAACAAAAAAAAAAGTATGAAAACAACAATATTGGCAGCTAAAATAGTACAAACAACAACAGCAAGAAACACAAAAAACAATTGACTCCTCTACTCGTAAATTCATAAATTTTTGCTTAGAAATGAAAACAAAAATAAATTAAAAATCCACGTGCAGTGTTATTGATATTTTTGTTGTTGCTGCTACAGCACGCGCATTCATACGCCTCTGGCGCCATCAGCACACATACAAACAGACAGACTGATAGCGAAAAAAAAATTCAAAAACAGAAGAGCTTGATAAAAAAGCAACAAATTATTAGACTAAAAATAGATAATTGAATGACAGACAGCTGCAGTCTTTGCATGGAGATCGGGCTTTAGTGGAATTGATTGAAATCGAAAGTCTGCGTTCTGGACACGAGTAGTTTCAAAAATATTAATGGTCAAAAATAGAATTTGATTAATATGGGTTTCATTGACGTTTGATCCCATACTACACTGTGTAACGGGAATTGTTAAATAAAAATTTTTCATAACATTTATATTGCCACCTTCAAAGTAGGTCATACCGCTAACCCAGTTCTCCTACATTTTCCATAAACTGGTTTAGCAAAAGCCTTCAGCGAACTTGCTTCATCTGCTTTCATTATACGATTCAAGAGCTAAACACAGTTGGGACGTGCAATATCGTCCAGAGTGAGTACAAAATTAACACTAGAAAATTTATCGCAGAGAAATAGAACAAATTCTATTTTATGGTGCGATTTGATCTGATATGGAAGTTAAATCGCACGTCCCAGTTGTGTTTTTAGCTTCACTCAGTTAAAGATAAAAATTATAACAACACCCAAAAAATATGTAGAGAATTCACGAAGTGTCATAAAGCGTAAATCCTATTTTGAGAAAAAATTTATGTATGTGTGCGCAACTTTCCCTACTATCCCCAATGTTATTGAAAATTTACTGAACGACGAAAATTTAAGGTGTGAAAGCTTAGTTATTTAAATATCCATTAGACTGCCCGTTTTATTCTAAGTTCATGGAGTAGTCTGCTATATTCATATATTTTGTAAAAAAATGTTCACATCAAACGATCATCATACGGTGCTGTTAAATTGGACAACTGTCAGTCATACGCCAAATAAAAATTGTGTTGAAATTAGCGCACACGAAATTATTTAATTTGTCAGAGTGACACTTTATAACTTCTTTTAAATTTATAACTACAACATCACTGTAGCATTTTTATGCCTTTTTCCTTCGCTTTTCTTTTAACGAACTTTGACGACATTCGTAATAAACGTCAATTTGGTGTTGTAGTAGAGTTTGCATGCTGCCACTCTTACACTTTAATGTACGGCAACTGACACTTTGTTTAAAAATAACAATGAGAGGGAATAAAAAACCAAATAGAAAATGTGAGTGTGAACAGCAGATGTCAAATTTGACACTTCAAAGTCAATAAAATTAATGAGCAGCTATAAATCAACCATGAAAAATTTATGGATCTTAGAGTTTTTTTGTTTTAATTATTATTTGCTCAATTTTAAATTTATGTTTTGAATTATTTTTAAACAGTTAATGTTTACTTAATTTTAATTTTTTTATTTTTTTGTAATAATATTTTTGTTTTTTGAAAAATTTTCTTGTTTGCTTATAGAGAAATATTGGCTATCAAATGTCATCTTTGCATCTATTAAAGTTTTGATTTAAAAATTGGATGACATTTTTAACATGGATGATAAATAATATCATATAAGGGTAGATCAATAGGATATTATAATGTTAAATGCGCTGGGATGATGGTATCATGACGTAATATTAATAATAATAGTTACGGGCAAATGAGTTATTTCTGTTACAGTTTGTTTTGACCAATTTGCTGAGACAAGCAGTCTGAATCCTTATCGTTAACTTTACTTCTTGACAAAAAACTGGCTCAACAATAGCATTGTTAGCTTTCTACAACGAATAAATTTCTTATCGCAGTTTTTTACCTTCGTTTTTTTTGTTGGGTCCTTCCCATCTGCTTCAAATGTTTTTATTTAGACTGAGTTACTTAGTTGCTTTTAAGCATGCGATCATTAAATTTAATTTTTTGTGGTCTTGTTAACATTTTTTTTTTGGATTGCTCCTTTTTTATTGTATATGGTATACGAAATTCATTCTTTTGATGTGTCGCTGCTTTTGGCCATAATTTAACAAACGATAACAAAAATCACAACAACAATTAGTCTAAAAATATTTTTATGTCTCGTCTGTGTCTGGGATTGTTATTAGGTGATTGACCGCAAACTAAAGTGATCGTACAGAATGCTTAAAAAAAGCCATTGAAATTTCTTTAAATGATAATAAAATAATAAAAGTTGTTATTTTAAAATTACAGCAAAAATAAAATCATATACATACATACTCCAGCAAATACTCTGCTTTGATGTTGCCCTGGACAACGGTGTTTTGATACAATTCACAATTGTTGAACTTCATTGAAAAAAATATTGATTAAGGCTAGTTATTGATAAAAAAATAATAAATTTAATTTATGAAATGTTTAAAACAGCCTAAAATAATATATAGTTTTGTTGCTTGTAACGTTGTTTCACCGTTTCTTCCGTCCTATAGAAAGTCAAAATTTTAAGTAATTGTTCGAATTTAAAGTATTAATAGGAGTACCGACACTCAACCTGAATTTCAAAAGCAAGTCAACATTTCATACTTGAATTCGAATTAAAAACAAAAGTTCGAACTTCAATAAGGAGTCTGTATTACAAACACGAGCCCGAACTTCGACTACGAATCCGAATTTCAAGCACTAGTCCTAATATCAAGTACAACTTCGAAACCAAATTTTTAGTAAGAATTTCAATTTACACCTTGAACTAATTGTAATTTTTTAGTTTTTTATTTTAAGTTCATTTCTTTACGAATCAGAGGTTCAACGATTAGTTCGAATTTCAGCTACAAGTCCAAATTTTAAGTATGAGCCCAAGTTCGAATCCAAACTTTAAGTATGAGTCAGAATTTAATGAATGAGTTTAAATACTAACAATCCGGATTTCTGGTATGGTTAAAAATTTCAAGTAAGAATGTGAATTTTAAGCAAAAAATCTAATCTGAGTGATCTAAGCACCAGTCAAATACACATAGGAATTTCAGTTAAAGTTTCAATTCAATCTGCGGTTGCAATTTCGGATTACGAATCCAACTTTCTATTTCTCGAAGCCCAACTTTTATGAATAAAATTCTCTTCGTGTACATTGAGCCAGTTTTACTTAACGTTCCATTTTTTTTTTCAACCACGGAAGCGCCGCACATGGCGTCATTTGTCGGCTGTGTCAGCAGCCACTTAATTTGCCGACAAACGTGTGGCTGGTAGTGCTGCTATTGCTGATGGTGGGGATGGTGGTAAAAGCAGCGTCTTACGCTGTTATTACCGGCGGGTTCGGTTGTTGCTTATCCGTATTTAGCCGCATTAGAGCCGTACTTGCAAATTTGTTGTTTTTGTTGGTTTTTTTTTTATTTTAAGCAAAAATGTTTACTGCTTGCCCACGTGTTTGTTTGTTGTTGCTATAATCTACCTACTACCATATTATTTTTTGCTTTCGCTTAGTTTGCCTCCATTATATCTATAGTTTGTGGTAGTGCACTTTGTTATTTTGTTTCTTGATTTAAATACTTAAAGTAGTTTAGTATATTCTTTGCATATTTTGAAATTATTAATTCTACAAATATGCATAAACTAAGAGATAAAACCAATCGAAACCAAACGAATGTTAGAAAAATGCATTGGTATTTGTTATTTTAATTGCCATTGCAATTGTATACGTAAAAATAAGAATTAGCACCCACTGTGGGTACACATAAATATCATAACATATACACAGGCCCGGATTTATCTTAGAGGCTCACTAGGCCAGTGCCTAGGGCGGCAAGATTTTAGGGGCGGCAAATATTGGGAAGTTTGGAATTTTTTTTTTAAGTGGTAATGCATTGGTGATGATGAGCGTTACATTATATCCACAAATGTTCACAACCAAAATGTTCCATATTCACCAGTGAATCCGGGCCTGCATATACATTAGGGTGCTTATTTTCAAAGTTTTGGAGATGGATTTTATTATTTTTTTTTTTTTTTTGCCTATATTTTAGCTTCAGGAATAAAAACCGTTGTCTCAATATTTGAGCTTCCTATCACAAACCTTTCGTTGAAATTTTACGAAAAAAGCGACTTGCTAAAACGTAGAAAAAATCTGCCTTCGGTGCGAAGATATAGAGTTTTAGGTATTTTATTTGTATGGGAGATGCCACCCACTGTTGTCAAACTACATCCACATTTTTCATGTAGCTGAAAATGAGGACAAAATACAGTGTTTTTTTTTTTTTTTTTAATTTGCGGACATATTATGTTTTATTTAGCATTGGATCCGAAGGGATCAGCCTCAAAATTTCAGCTTTCTAGATCATACCTGTGATTGGCGCAATCAGTTTTTTTTCCTATTACAATTCATATGAATTACATATCTAGAATAAATCAGATAAATGCTAAGTGTAGTGTGAACTTGCAAAATTTATGTGAGCTTTATTCACCACAAACCTTAAAAACTTTCCAGTTTACACAGTCAAGTGCAATGCCAAATTCAATGATGAAAGCCAAATCATAAAATTTGCTAAATTTTCGCGTATTTTCGTATTCTGTAAATGGGATGCTCGTAAAAATTTACAAGTTTTTGCATTTTTATGCGTTTTTGAAATTGCAAAAGCAATAAAACTGCAGTTGATTTGCTGGCGCACAGCGAATGCCCTCCCGTCTTTGCCTTCCATTTAAAGTTTCTTGAAAATGTTTGCTTTCTTGTAGGAAATTTCATAGCATTGTTGCGTAACATTGACCCACATATCGCCTTTGGATTTTCTCTTGTCTTTTTTCGTTCATTAAATTTACGATTTTTTTACGGCCGCATATATTTGGCGAAAAAATATAGAAGGGAAATAACAGAAATAGCAACAGATACGAGAGTACGTTGTACATGTGCTGCAGCATTTAATGAACTGTCAGCATCGGCAGCTTTGTTGCTGTTTGCCGGTTGTGGTTTTTGTTGCAGTTTTGTTTGTTTGTTGACCTGTTTTTGGTTTTTTTCAGTTTGTGGTTTTTGCAGAAAAATATTTGGCTCTGGTTTTTGTTTCAGCATATTTCTGGCGAAAGTGAAAATTGGGAAGTTTTTAACGAAGGAGAAAGAAAAGATTAAGTGATCGCATGATATGATATGATGATATTGGTTGTTTTTATCGAATTCGAACATCGATGTTATTTGACTAAAGATAAAAAATTATTTAATCATCAAAAAAACACCACAACAATAAAAATGTGCGTAACAGTGGGAGAGTGCTTGTGCTTGTTGTTTTGGAAATTTTTTTTTTGAAGAAAAATTACGTATTTGTTGTGAAGTGCTACAAATGGCACATTTTTCATGGTTCGCCCTTCGCTGATTTGATGCATTTTATGCTAAAAATACAGATATTCATCGAAAAGTTTAAAAAAGAGATTCAAAATGTTTTGGAGCCGAACAAAATATTGAAATGTTGAAAAATGTGGAAAAATTTAAATTAGTGGATAGTTGGAAAGTTATGGAATATGTTGAAAAAGTCGAAAATAATATGGATCTAACTGCTTATTTTTGACTAATTTATATTAAATTTTCTTTTCTACTTTTGGTGAATTTCTTAACAGGTCTCTTTAATTTTTTGTCTATATGGTAGAATTTTTTTTATATTTACAAATTTTTCGCTTTAACATTTCTATGCTAAGCTTGCTAACAAGATGAGACATTTAATTATCAAGCAACTTAACTATCACCTTTAAGATTAACGCGTTCTACTTATCACCACATATCATTTTATTATCCTTTGCTGTAAAATTAAGCAGCAACCTGTTGTAACAGCAGCTACGGTTACAGTTCCCTCGACGAATGGCTAAAAATAGATTTCCTCATCGATGTTTTTTATTTTTCTTGCAGTTGCCTTTGGTATATTGTGGCTTCCACCGACATTAAGCTTTGCATTTTAATTCTACAACTATCTGGACAGATGTGCAGTCAGCTTGCGCACAGGATAAGCAGCGTTCCTCAAGCGTGTCATCACGTTGTTCCGCAGCTGTAAAGTTTTTTTGTGAGAATTTGAAAAAAAAAAATTTAAATTAACGTTTAATATTACCACCGCCAAGCATAAAAAATAGCACATACCGCCAGTTGTGTCTTAGTGTTTGCAATAAAAAAGTGTCTGCAATCATACTTTTTTATGACGTTTTCTTAGCGTTTTAATTTTAGTTCTTGTTGCATTTTAGCCAGGCAGTCAGACAGCCGATGGTAGATTAAAAAACATTAAAGCTATAACCACACTGAGGTTATATTTTGCTAAACTTTAGTCAAGACTATGCATACACATGTAGAGTTGTGAACATCAAATGTCTCATTGAACCTTTAAATTTAAGTGTGCTTTGTACACTAATGCACTTATCCCAAACCGAATGTTTTGGAAATCTATTAAGACTCTTTTGTTTCAAAACTTATTGTGAAATGTGACATCGAAAAATGTTATTATATAGCAAAACCCATATCGTCAGTAAAACGTAGCATAAGTTATACTACCGATAAGTGACTAGCGTTTAGTAGATTTGATAAGTTGTTAAAGCTAGTAATTAAGGTGCATAAAACTTTTGCCAAGTTACGAAAACTATCGCTACTAAAACTTATCAGTGCTTTAAAATTGTTCGATAAGTGATAAGTGAAAAGTCCTAAGTGGACTATACTTTGAAAAAGTAATCCACACTATTTTCATATACATTAATCAAAAAAATAACACTATGCTGTTTATTTGCTAATTGAAGAGTTACAACATCTGAATATTAAAAAGGATGGTCGATAAAATGTTGGTTTAAAGGTATTTTTCTTTTTTTACTTTCAAGCTGTCATTTTATTACAGCCTTAGATGCAAAAATTATATGAAAAATCACTAAACAATTGAGGCCAAAATAGTATACGAAAATGATATGCTAAAAAAAATAAAAGCCAAAATCTTTTTTTTTATGTAATGAAAATCTCACTCGAAAGTTGAAAGTACTCAAATATGTTTGAAGAATTAAGAAACTTAAAAAAATTGATAAATGCGTGTGGGAAAACCGCAGTAAAAGCCTTGGGGAAACTGCCAAAAATTGCGACTTAATGAAAAATAAAAAAATTAGACCGAAAACGCATCTAAAGTAACACTGCAAATTTGAAACTTGCTTTTCTGGGGTAGTCTTTCCTGCACCTAAGTAGGCAAATGCAGGTAAAATCGCCAATATAACATTAAATACTAATTATACTAAGAATAATAACAACAGTAAAAACCGGTTAAAACGCCAGCATAATGAATATTTTGAAATGGTGAACTTACTTGAAAATTCATTAGCATTAACAAAAACTAGAATATCAAGAGCTTTGCCGAGCGAAATGTGACACAATTTCAGATAAAAACATTCACTACACCAACGTTAATTTCAAGTTTATCTCTAACTATACCACAATATTTATAGCACTTATTTACGAATTTTAAATCAATAAATTCCGATTAGTTTTACATTTGTTTCTTTTTTTCAGTAGCTTATAAGTGGCTAAATAATTCAATTTTTTTCACATTACAATATGTAAGAGGGCTTTGGGCCTGTTTATTGTACATATAAAAAAAATAATAATAATATTCAGCCTGTTTGTATTAATTCCTTAATATATCATAATACAATCGAGTTGAACGTAAAATTAGCGCCACTTTGAGCCACAACTTCATGTCCTTCCGGTCAAATTCACGTCGCCATAGATGGCCTTTATTTGTTGCCCAATCACTCAAAAACTCACTAGCTGAAGATACCCATGTGAAAATTAAGTTGTTAATGGCAAATTAAGCAAAAAATGTGAGAATTCGATTAAAACTATATCACTTACTTACATAGAATTAAACGTTATTCAGAGTTGTATGGATTTGTCAGCGTCTAAAAGACTAAAATGAACTTTCATACTTATGTATATATAATTTTTGTATGTATTTAAAAATATAAATATTTTATAGTTAGCCTGAAAAAAGTGTTGCTAACGTCATTAATTTTTTTTCCGTCTGGGCAGCAAATGGCAAAAAAAAAACAATCCGTCGTTCTCATGGCATTTACTGCTGCTTTCAGATTCCAATGGCAAAATATTTGCACACAATCGCAATTTTCAATGTCGTCACCATTGACAACGACTTCAACAGCAACAACTACTCATGGGCCATAAGTTTACCTAACACAAACGTATTTCGGTAGATAATATTAAAATGAATATCCGGTTCGGAAGTTAGAATTCCTTAATGGGAAAATTGAGAAAATAAATTTTCCATGACTGATGGCTGCTGCCTGACGTGGATGACAACATTTACGAGTATGTCGCGTCTAGTCAAACAGCATTGCGAAACGATAGAAAGCAACATCAACATCAACATCGATAGCAACTACCTATAGGTCGCGTTTGGGCCGTGGGACGCATACATATTATATTATTATTACTGATGTTGTTTTGACGTTTAAGTACCGGCCGGCTTAACATAAATATATTTCGTTGAAGATTTCGTTTATTTTTTATTTTCTTCATATGTATATTGCAAGTACACTGAAAAAATATTTTGCATTATGAGCTAGGATTTTTGATTTTACAAAATTTCAATACATACATTTTAAACGTATCTATTCTCGTTTTCAGTAGCCCCTCATCCAAGAAATTCTCAGCAAAATTTGTCTATATTTATTTCAAAGGATATTAAAACAGGTATTAAGGAGTGATTTTTTCATGAATATATACCTATATATGGCCTATTTTTTATTGTTTTATTTTTTAATGCTTTTTTTGGTTTTTTTTTTTTTCTTTTATCGTACCTTCTTCAATGTTTTTAAAGGTGACAAAAACTGATTTATCTCAATATTTTCCAAACCTTTTCCAACAACCTTTGATGGATAGATATTATAGATATTATGTCTGATTTCAGTCGTGAGTCACAACAAGATAAGTCAGGCTTTGACCTACTTACTAAATTTCAGTAAAACTTCTTCATAAAAACTTTAATTAAAATCAGAAAATTTAAATCAGGTACCACTCAATTTTATCGCTGTATATTTTTAGCTGTTTTATTGGCAACTTCGTTTGTATGACACCCACATATGTATATTATGAGTTGTTTTTGTTGATTACTAATCGTAAACATCAATTAATTTTGTGGGAGTTTCATTCATGATTCTATTACTCATTTATTTTTGCTTTTGGATTGTATTAGTTATGTGCTGTTGTTGTATGTCAACTTAAATAAGTAGCGAATATCATTTTTTTTAATACTACACGTTTTACGATACTCATGTACTGTGAAAAAATTTAACTAAATTGTGATGTAATTTAATTTGAGGTCTTATTAAAGTTTAACAAAAACATTATTCATGATATATTACATTCCCCCCAAGTTTAGAACATAACCCAATAAGTTTAGTAACTTTCTGTAAGCAAACAATTCCAAAGGCAGTTTTTGACTGTCCTGGTATGTTTTTTCCAATATTAGTCAAATGCAATTCGAATTTGAAGCGACGACATTTGTTTATTTTACTATCACTAAAAATATGTGAAACATACCATCGTACTTGTGACTCAATTGAACGACTTCGTCATCAATATTGTCGTTGTTGTTACTGCTGTTGTGGGCGGAAGTTGATGAGATTTTTAAGTTAATTTTACATACATTTTTTCCATATTTTTGCCAACAGAACGGAAGTTGTTATTACTATTATTATTGCAGCTGTTGTTGTATGAAATTGTTTGTTTGTTTAGTTTGTTGATTCACTATTCCTTCTGTTGCTGTCTTAATCACTACTATTTATTGTAGTTTTTAATTCTGTTGTATTTCGGAAATACGAGTTTCGCAAAAGTGTTTCAATCAGCTTGTTTTCTGTTTCCATATTTGATATATATTCTTAAATTAATCAAATACTCACAGCTAAAAAAAGCAGTCAATCAGAGTAATATCACCGATATATACAAAAAATGTTCCTGGAAGCATTAGGCGGAGTGTTGAAAATATCATTAAGGACTCTGCAGAAGAAGAACCATTGTCCTCTTTGTGCTCCAATACTTTCAAAGGAGAAATTGAGAGATATTTTCGATTTCCCAATATTGCAACAGATGCAGATCCTCTCAGCTTTGGCTCTGCACCCAAATTTAAAAAAATTATCACAAATGTTTTCAACAGTAGGTCTAATCCAAACAAAGTTGCGGAATCCCATTTACCCGTATGACTTGAGGATGTTATGCTTTCTAAATAAAAACCTAGTTAGTGTTAATTTTAATTGCCAACTTTTATATTTAAGAAATAAATAAAATTAAAAATAAATAAAAAATTGAATTCTTCTATTACTTATGGCTGTTGATTTATTACTAATGATTTTACAACTTCGCGTTATAGTCAATCCTTCTTTTTAATGTAACAGCCGTGTCAGTTTCTGCGACAACTTTTTATAAATATCGATATCGGTATCGACGATAAATTTTTATGAATATCGGTATCCATATCGTATCGACCAAAACGCGTATCGTTGCATCCCTACTTTTAACCCATTTTTCTCTTTTCTATATTTTTGAAATCGGTGATCAATATATCTCTAGAATAACTTAATCAATCAGGCTCATATTTTAACGCAAGCTTGAAAACAATATTTTTTAGTCCTTAATCGTAGAGTTTGTCGATCCGGCCAATATTAGTTATTAATTTTATAAACAATTTAAGACCCAAGTTTTGGGTCGAAAATAAATTTTTTTTTGAAACGCCGCTATTTTTAACTTTAAAAGTCAATATTTGTATGAATATAAACAAGAATATTAACTTAATAAAATGTAAAAGGACTTTTTTCAAATATGTGTAAGCGACTTTCCAAAAAAACTTCTTTAAAAATCGCCTTTTTTCGTCAATCTAACTGGGCATAACCCCTTAAACTAAATGCCGAAATCTGTACCAAATGCGAGAGCCTTGTAATAAAAAATTTTAAGCATTTTTCGCTCATAAGTTTCTTTCACGTCAGCAACTCAACTACTCTTTGGATTAAATTCAAATATTGTCATACTTGTAATCCTTTAATTTTCTGCTACATTCCTGCATAACTAGCTGACTGTCGTATCAAAAATCTGGCCCCGTTGACTGACAAGCTACATTTTTAGCTTGAATTGTAAAATTACGAATTAAGTTTGGCCTTCTGAGTACACATTCACAAGAGCACGTACGTTATCTCGACTTACTGCAACATTTGAACAATTTCAATTACATTGCTTCATTATGCATGAAATTTAATAAATTTAATTACATTAAGCGTGGCAGCAACAGCGAGTTTCAATGATTTCTATGCTATAATTACTTATTATTATTGGTGCTGTTTATTTTTTTCAAATTTATTTGCAATTGTTTATTAATGCTTACGCCTCTTGGCAATTTATTTTATTGTGCAAAAATTTGCTAAAGCAATTTTGACATTTGTTGCTGTGTTGTTACTTCAAATAACACACATTAAATTTTTAATTGCAATTACTTGCTGTTTGAATCCCCTCCTATCCATTTTGCATTATTTATCTTAAATCGTTGCGATCTTTAATTTTGAAATTCATTTAGTTTTTATTTAAGAAATAAAAACATATGGCATGTCTGTTCTTGTTAAAAAGAAGTTTCAGGCTTGATTCTCAAGCAACAAAACAAATTAAAAAAAAATATATGTTATTTATATTCAATTACTGAAAAAAAAGACATGTATTCAATGCATTTTATTTTGTTTGAACTTTCTTAAAACTTAGGCGTTGATATTGTTGATTCGATACAATTCAGGCCTTTAAAGCTCTTGGTTTTATATGTAACATGAAAAATGAATAAAAAAATGCTCTTTTTATTTGAGACTGCTTGAATATCAAAAGACTTTGGGCCTAGACCAAGAGCAACAAAAACTTACAAATTTAAGTTATTTATTTGGTTAAATTAGTTCAGACACATTATTTCTTAATTTAAAAAAAAATCTGCATCATTATTATTTAGCGCTGGTCTCTTATATACGATGGCGCTGATGGCTACTTTGGGAGCGATTACTTGCTCTTTTGTTGTTATTTTTCGTTGTCGCCAAAAATGTCGCGTCGCCTCAAGCATCCAATTTTGCCCGTCAAATTTATGGTTACTGAGATAAGGTTTAAAAATTATGAGCTTATTGGCCCGCGATTTTTTGCTTCAATTTCAAATGGGCGCAAAACTTAATGCAGTTGTTGCTGCTATTATTTTTCGTTGTTGTTATTATTCTGTCTATATATGTACATATGTATGTACGTATATTATACGTACCATATTTATGTATATCTAAGCCGTAGTAATTTTTTTACTTTTAATTTTTTATTCTGGCAATTATTTTTGATGATAATGTTGTCACTTGTTGTTGTTTTTTTATTTGATTGCTTCAATTTATATTTACTTTGGATATTTCATATTATTGCCGGCAAATTTCTCACTTCCATTTGGATTTATTTTATTTTTTTACTGGAGTCAAACATCTTTTAATTTTGTTTCTGGTTGTATTTCAAAATTATTTATGTTTCAATGAAATTTTTAAGTCTTACTTCTTATCCAAGTATCTCATGGATTAGTAATAAAAGGATTTGGTAATAGCGTGTAGGAGTCATGGCTTAACTGAAACAGCTTTAAAAACTTCTAACACTGACCCGAGTTTAAGGAAAGAAATAACCAAATTTTTTTGACAGTCAGAACTGTGTACTATTTTTCCATTTTTTGAACGGTTTTCACCTGTCTTATTATAATTGTTAAAATATTGTTAATAATTACACTACTCTACAAATTTACAAAAACTTTCACCGCTATTTCCTTAATAAATAATGGATTTTCATAATTTTTTTTTTCAAATTCTTCATTTTCTCATGAATTTTGTGAAAAGTTAACGATAACTGCAAAATAACAGTTTTGTAGAAAATTTTGTTCATATCGTAAACCAGAGACATTTTCTTCGAATCGAAAAATTGCAAAATTTATTTTGCACTCGATATCTTTTCGTAAAACCCATGAGAATGATATTAGGCTTAGCAATTTTTAATAGAAACTCAAACTGTTTCTAAATTGCTAAAAATCCTACTAACTAATTTTTCTTAAATTTTGATTAAGATTTACAAGAATTTCGGATTTTGTTGTTGTTTTTGGCGATGCACTAATTTTTTTTGTTTTTCTTAAAAATTTTGTAACCATTTTCAATAAAGTCCCAACTTCATACTAAAACTTCAGCTTTAATAACCCAAAAATAACTTCCTATTGCACATATTATTTCCATATTTTTTACATGGCCGTCACAAGTACGGTGTTTAATATATTTTCGAGAAACAGCGATTGTCTCTAAAGATAACTTATTCGACAGAAATATTTTGTTGCAGGGTCAGCTTCAACTCACTTATAGCCTTAAGAGTTCATCCAGTCCAAAAAATGTTACCCACTCTATATGGACACCAGAGTCTAACTTACTAGGAAGATAATTTTTCACGTTCCGCCCCAGGTAGCATAGCACTAAGTTTCAAAAATGTCTCAATGAATACAACTTGGTATCAATTAGGCTACTGAAATTTATCAAGATCGTCAGCAAACACTTTCCAATCTCCAATAATGCCAAAAGAAGATAAATCACAACAAAAAATTGGCATAGGTACGTACGTATTTTTCGATGAAACTTTCTCAAATTCGCATATTATGTTGTTTGGAAACCTGTTGCCACACCAATTAAAATTTTTGTGGTGTGACCGCAACATTTTTGATTTTAAGCAGAAAAAATTTTAGTTTTCATTTGTCTATAAAACAAATAATCAAATCGTAAAAAAACTCGTTTCCTTGTATTGAGAAATTTCTTAGGGACCGGCCGCTTTATATGGCTAATTAATTAACTCAATTATGCACGTCCAGAAATGATCAAATTATACTTTCCCTGCGACGCAAAGAGGATGACTCGTTTTTTCGGTAATTCGATACTCCGTTCTTTTGTTATTTGGAACAGGAGGTCAAGCAAACATTTTACAAAAATTTCACCGAAAGAAGCGCACGCTAATTTGAAATTATGTATGTATATAATTTAAATACATATGTTAATGTGTGCTCTACTTCTTTCTTCATAATACGGGCTTTTTAGTTAGTTTTTTTAAGGTGACCACTGTAGAAATCAAAACAACTTTTTCAAACACATGTTTTATCAATTTTTTATTGATTTATTTAAAAATATAACCAATGGTTTTTGGACAGTATTATGTTTGTGAGAAAAACAACATTCCTCAAATGACTGCACATAAATACAGTCTCTTTCCGTACCATTTCGCTTCTGAGGGCAGCGTAGTACTATTAAACTTCTTCAATGCGTACTTACCCCTATTACACCCTTCCCAACCAATTAAAAACGAATTTATTTTTATTATTCAAAATTTGTTTACTCCGTAGTGCATGTTGCCTTGACGCAACCATATCAGCTATAAAGCAGCTCGACCGCATCTCGGCATTTCGTTTTAAAAATAAAAACTGCAGCAATATTGTCAACAATATAAAGTGCCAAGAACCCAAATTAGAAACTCACGCGACTTGTCTTCGCAATTGTAGCAACAATAAATTAACAAATATCCTCGTGATAATTTTACAACACAGAACCAGCAGCGCAGCAGCAAAAACTTTGTGTTTTTCATTTTGGTAGAAATAAATTTTTTGAAAAAAAAAAAAATTTTTTTTTTAAATAAAAGTGTCTGACGGTCTGGCTGCTGCCGCTTCTGCAACTGCAGCCAAAACAGATGCAAATTGTGCAGTGCATAAAAAAATAAAATCTCCGCATCAACAACATTGTTGTCACAAGCGAAACTGCAAAATACCTATGTACATATATATTCCTATAGTTGTTGTTGCGATTTGAAAAAATGAAAAAAAAAGTTGTTGTTTTGATGCTTTAAGCGCAAATTTTGTGCTAAAAATAGCAACAACACATCGATCACACTACGCCGCATGAACAATGCAATGCAATGCAAAAACAAGTGAGCTCACCTCTATAGCGTGAGGGGTTGGAAAACCGTCATTACGGCGACCCTTAAAAACAAAATCATTCATTCAAAACGTCAACAAACATTTTGTTACTGATCTCGTGCTTGGTTGGTAGCGCATCAATTAAAGTATATTTGAGCTCCACTGGCAACAGCAGCGTCTGTGAATTGGTGAATTTGTTTTTGTTCTGTCTGTTGGTACCTTACCACCTATCTGCCTGTGTGCGTTCCAATTTCTAATTTTGCTAGGTGTACACTACCCACTTGTGAGTATGTACAAGATTTATTTACGATTTAAGATTGAAGCTTGAAACAACATTTTTTTCAATTTTTATTGAAAATATATCTAAACACGAAGGTAATATTATATGAGCGGTATCTTGCTAATTGCCTTTTACTTTATATTAACTATCAAAATAATCACAATCACTAGTTTTCTAATGTGTTCTCTAAGAATTCATATTCGAAAATTTTCTTTATGAAAAACTTTCTATGTGATATAGAAAAATTACCATGTGGGTGTCTACATTATGTGAGAATTTTTCATTCCAAATTTCATGATTCCAGACCGAATAGTTTTGCATGGGCGTCGTTTACCAGTCATTCAGTACGTAGTGTTTACATACCTTTACCATTAGATCATTTGATTACAAATTCATTGTCCTTAGCAAATTTTGCAACATTTCAATACACTGTGGCATACTTGAGCTGCTGCAGTCTAAGGAAATTGTCGCAATTCCACCCCAAAAACATTTTTAATAGAACTTTCATGCTCAAATGTATACGAATGAAAACAACAACAGCAGCAGCAACATTATCTAGCATCTTCTTTAATCTACTTGTTTAAATAGCAATAACAACTACAACAAAGACAAAAATAAACAACATCCGCTGCGTATCATAGCAATGACAAAAATTGGTGTCGTTGCTGCTGCCAGCCTCCCAGTTGCTGTTGTCGTCGTCGTCTTGATTGAACTGTTTAGTGCTTTTATTGTGCAGTATTTTATTTAAACTGCGTATTTTTCTGCAATTTTCTCATTAGTTTTCTTGTTCATTTTAAAAATGGCGTAGTATCAACAGCAACAATGACAACAATAAGAAAATTCGTAATGAAATAAAATTAAAATTGACTGGTGATCATAAGATCCAATTATTCTGTTGCAACTTCGGAACTTGCAGGAATGATGAAATTCATTTAAATTTAGCGAGACGTACAGAAGTGCTGAAAACTATGCGGACAGTAGAATACCGATGATTTTCTTCCACAGAGACTATCTGGTACATATGTATGTACATCCCTAGTAGCATCAGGGGAAGTTATGAAGGCAAAAATCCAGCTTACAAGATAGTAATGTTATTAAAATAGCTTTGTATCAAAATTAATAAGATACTTCTTCTTTTATAATATCTTGCTAGAACAAAATATAACATTATGGTAAAGAGACCGCATGTCTCTTATGGCCTTATACTGTAGCCATATAAGTCAGTTGAACAAAATTACACCTCAAGTTTTCAGAGACACATGAGATAGGCCACATTATTGTCCTTTTTTGTCGCTTTACCAAAACAACTGTGACATATAATATTATATATGCCAGGTAGCCTAGTAGGTAGCGTGCAGGACTATGAATTCATGGTGTAAATCATAAGTAAAAATTTAATTTGATAATAAAATTGAAGTTTATCAATTTACATATTAAATAATTTGATAATAAAATAAAATTAAATATAATAAAGTTCACAAGACTCGTGGAATTATTTTTTAGTGTTTTATAGTGTCTTTTAAACAGCTCTGAAAGATACTTTACCGAGTCTCTTGGAAGATAACTTTATGACTTTATACTTCATACGCCAAATGGCTCTTATAGGCCTCTATAAGGAACTAATAAATTTAAAATGTCTGTAAAAGAAGCTATAAAACTTGTTCTTGCTATCCCTAGACTTTACTAGCATAAATTTCTGCTCAAAAATTTTCCCATAATACTTAAGTGTTTTTTCCAATCTAGTTCCAAACGTCCTTGCATCTAATAGTTCTGGCAGTTGGCATTAAAAACAAATTAATTTGCTTACAATTCTGACGATATTCCTTAAATTTTTATAAAAAACTTCAATCACCTTAAAATTGTTCTTAACTGAAGGTGCCTGTAATTTCTAAATTATATTTTTGATCACATGGTTAAATCATGTCGATGATCTCACCGTGATGATTATCAATTCACTCCTTTGAAATTTTTGTTCGAAATAGTGCAAATGTCGTAATATGACACTCATAGAATCAACAGCAACAACAAATGCGATCATAAACTATTTTTGAATGCTGAACACAATTTTCAATTCTCGCATACTTTAAATGTTTAACACTTGAACGCAAGATGCGGCAAATGAGCACCACGTCAGCTTGTTGCTCTGCAGAGAAAATTAAAATTTTTCAGCATTTGATTGAAGTGTCGGTTCTGATCCAATCATAATTTGTATTAATTATTATTTTGCAACTTAAGCATTTGATGGGTCAAGTTATTTTATGAAAAAATCTTAAATTAATATATATTAACATATTAATGACAGCGAACATTAAAACCACCCACAATATTTGATTATATCACTTAAGTGTTTTGGTTTGTTGTATTGATTAACAGAAACTGAAAATACGAGAATAACAACTGAAACAATGATACTGTTTATAAATATACATATCGCACACATTCTATTAAAGAGGCACAACTCAAACTTTTTAAATTTTCAGAACTAACAGAATATGGTTTGGTCGTAGCGATAACAACAGCTTAAACTCTCCGACACAACTAAAGATAGGACACTTGCAACTCGCACGCTTAATTTCCATTACAGCATGAAGAGAGTGATAAGCTCTCTTCTTTACAAGTCTACTCATCGAAAAAAAAATTTAAATTAATTATTTTTCCATGTAAAATGGTGAATAACAATAGAAAAAACAATGTTTTTGGGTTTTGTAGTTAAAAATGCTTTAAACTTACCACCCAAAAAGAAAATAATCAGATTTCACTATTTTTTTTTTCATGAAAAATAGTGAATAGATATCACAATAAAATCAGACAATCAGCGAGTATTTCGTCTTCGGTGTTTTTTTAATATCAGAGCTTTCAGGAAACGATTCCCATGAGCCAAATCTTTCGTTAGCGTAGGAAAACTTTTTCCGAGTTCAAGACCAACGTGTGCTTATGATCGATGGTGATTTCGATAGCAACTAACTTCCTATCGAATTGCGGTACAAATTTCTACTTCATCCATCCTGTTACTTGTTGTACCCTACGCTTTTTATGCTACTCGTCTGTCAGTAGAAATCATAATTAAGTGAAACTATTTGAAAAACTTGGTACACCAGTTGCTGGTCAAGACTAGGCGCTTATACATACTATATCCTATGAACCTCGTATTTATTTTAATTGTTGTTTGATTTAATTTTCAAAAAATTATTCGTCCCACCGAACATTTGCTGATCTTATATGTGTTGGTTCGTTTGTCAAATAAGTATGCAAGAGACCTAGTCGCAATCAAACGTGGAAAAAAAAAGGAAATGTGCGCAATGCCTGTTGAAAAACCTGCACATCAAAAATATTATTTCTGCGTTGACTTGTAAAAAAAATGAAAGACTAAAAAAATTGCTCTTGTGAGCTCAAAATATTTTTTTTGTTTTAATGCAAACTTTAAATTTATTTATTTACATCAGTGATGCACTAATTCCTACTGGGTAATGTTTTGTTTTCGTTTGAATTTCCACACACATTTCTACACATACTAGCGCGAAATTCATGTGATAGAAGTCAATTCGCTGTCGACTTTTGGGCAACGAAGTTGAGCATCCCTACCTTATATTGTTGGTTGTTTAAAAACTTCTTTACATTCTTAAAAACCTTAGCCATCTGAATTTATATTTATATATTGGGTTTTATCGACATTCTGCCTGATTCTCAATTTCATTTTCTGCTTTTACTTACTCCACACTACATTGTACATATTTATTTTCGCATAAATCAAAAAGAAAAATGTTGAAAAAGGAAACAAAATATCACGCGCAATTATTTAACATCTATTAAAAATGCATAAAAATTAAAAATGTAGGAGCAACAGCTGCCGCCACCACCGACGCGTAAAGCAGCAACAGTATACAAAGTAAAAATGTAGATTTCATTGCAGGCAACATTGAAACGCAGAAGAAACTCCACAACAAATCTTTTGACAAAATTATGGTCAATTATCTCGTTTAGTGTTTGTCTCTTCGCGATTAGGGCATATCTCGCGCCCGCTTTTAATTATGAACGTGTGAGTTTTGCTTCAGTTTGAAGCGCACGCAGCAGCAATAAAAGCAAAACATCAAAAATCACAGCACTAAATTATACACCAAATTAAAAGAATAAATTTTTATATTTTTTTGCTACATATGTTGCAGTTGCTGCTGTTAAAAATTTGTTGATTGCTATTAAAATGTCGTTAAACGAAATGTGGCAAAAATACACCGCACATCAGCACGTGGCGTTTGTCAGTGTTACCAGTGAAGGATTATCGTGTGTAAAATCATTAAATATTGGGCTTGAAGGTGTTTTCCCAACAACTATTAAATGCTTAAGTGTCAATTTTTATAATGCAAGAATTTAAGCTGAAAAATCTAAACAAGAGACAAATTGTTAAAGTTTTCGTAACTAAATAATTTTAATCTTGATAACATTTTCATACGGATTTTGTTCAAACTTTTCTAGTTACAAAGTATTTTTTTTAACAAAAAATTACATACATATTTCGATTTCTTAATAACCAGTTTTTCTTTCGGTTTTTTATGGTGCTTTTTATAGCTTTTTAATGAATGTGTTTGTGTAGTCTTTTTATTACCTGTGCTGTATGTCAACATTTTAATGCGCTTTTTTTAACCGAAATGTTGCTGCTTTGCGTTGTTTTGGAAGAATACAGCATTTTAGTGCCAAATACTTAAGATTATGAATAAAAAAACTTTACTTTGTAATTTCAAATTGCTGTTACATTTCAGTATGTATTTAAAAAGCGAGTTATTGTTATGAATTCTAAAATGCTAAGGAGTCAGCCTCTGTAAATTAACTGAAAATGCATTGAACATGAGTGGAACATTGTAAGTCACATGAAACCACGGTTGCAACCAAGAAAAAGAACAACCGTAATATTCACACTTTCCTCACTTCAAATCAGTACAATAAAGAAGCTTGCTAAGACTGTTTCAGTTTATTTTTATAAATTTAGAATAAGTCTATACAGCTTCTCCTCATTTAAAGTGGTACAAACTGCTTGCTCCGAATAATTTATTTCTAATCATATTAGGAGATATGTCAAAATATGTTTAAAAAAAATTATATGTATACATATCAGTTTATATACATAGCTACTAAAAAATAAGTTTAAATTGCCAGTAAAAAAAATCAGTGCATCACCGGCATTCCTGCTCCATGAAGCATTGGTCTGGCAAAACAACGGCAACAATCGCGCTAACAAACTCAGCGATCGCACGAGTTTGCCAACATAAATGAGCGCAAGTTTTTTTTTTTGTTAATTTTTTTGCTTATTTTCATTTACGAAAAAAGAGAGTTCGCATAATAAAAAACAAGATTATGGTGGTAGTAAGCAATTGAGAAATAAAACAAAATAGCACTTATACAACAGTATGGTAAGACCACGGTTGCCACATGCCTATTTTTTTTATTTTTAGACCAAAATCTTACACAAAATTTATTAAATTTGAAATAATAAAGTTTTATCTAAAACTCTTTTTTTTTAATAAACTATGGCTTTAATAATTTGAATATTTCGCCAGTGTAGCAACAATTGGATTGTTTTTCAGCTTTGACTTAACACTTTGGGATGTGTGTTTCAGCTGAATAGCACAACAGAAATTGCAAATATGCAATGTAAAATTTTGAAAGTCCGGGAGTTAGCGTCACCAAAAATTGACTCGTTTGCGAACTTTTTTAATATGCCTATTTAGTAGTTCATGATTATCTGAACACAATACTGGTGGTCTGCCGTCTAGTTTCTTTGAGTTAAATTAGTTTTCCATCTGATACTTTGTACTCCAAACTTTTTTTATGACAACATCAATCTACTTCAAATTTTTTTCAATAAAAGAACGCTTAATCCAATACGATCGCTTGATTTGTATGCAAATACAATAGGTACTGCGACGGTGGGTGTCCGGTTATGGGGTATTTCACTGTAGTAAATGGAATAATGAAAGAAAATAATGTATCAGGTTGGTTACAATAATCGTACCAAAGTGGCAACCGCGAATGTGAGTAGAAACATCAGCAGCAACAACGATAATAACAACAAAAAATCGAAACCAAAAAGGTCAAAAATCTGTTTCAAGGTTAGATTTGCACAAGTGCTGCCGCTGCTTCTCTCTTCCTCTTTTTTTTTGTTTCGTGTTTTTGTTTTATAAAAGTTTTGTTTTTTCATAAAATAGCAGCGAAAACATGTGCTCATTTTTTATTATTTTGTTCTTATTAGTATTTATCTTCTTCTTCTTTTATATATGCGTTGTTATTTTGATAGTCTTTTGTTGTAATTTAAATATTTGTGGTGTAAAATTTACAAAAAAAAAAAACACTATAACATTAATAGCCTTTAGCTATTAACCCATTTTCAGCAGAAATTTAAATTTGTTTTGAACATTTTTATCAGCTATTATTCTAAAGGGATTTTTTATATGATTGAACTAAAATATCGTTATTTGGCTTAGTTCATTAGACGTGTAATTTCTTAAGCTATCCGATGCCATAAGAATCACGAATATGATTTTTTTTGAGATACGCCCATTTCGCTTCTGATGGCAGTATACTGCCCTCAGAAGTGGAATGGAATAAGTCACGTAAAACTTTTGTAAAATGTTGAGAAAAAAAATCAAAAAATATTATTTATGGGTTGAATGCATAGTTTGGATGGTTTATACTTTTAGTGCAAAAACCACAAAAAAATTGCAAGCGCAAAATGCGTCGAAGGATGCAAAAATGGGCAACAAGCTCTTATACTAGTTCCAACCAGCGCTACATTGTATCATCAGTTAGCTTTGTTAACCAACGTTTAAAAAGATGCAAGCGTACTATGTTTTACTTTTCGCATTGACCAGTTAAAAATAATAGCAAAAAATATAAACATAGCGCGCCAAGGTTCTTCATTCTTTTCCCCCTTTATATGCATTTGCTCATTTCTTTTTTTACTTTTTTTTTTGACCAATTTTAAAAACTATGTACCAAGTATGATTTTTACTAAAAAATTATAGCTAAGGTAAAAAAAACTACAAAATTTTTGTCAAAACTGTTTTTTATCACTAACGTAAAAACTAAAAATTTTAAAAATCCAAAAATATTCTAATTAGTTCAAACTATGCATTCAAACTACAAAAATTAGTTTTAGATTTGGTTTCACTATTTTATAAAAATTGTACGTGGCCTTTTCCGTTGTGGCCGCCATGTTGGAACCGCCATCTTGATTTTCAAAAGTACTACATGGCATTCGAAATTATGATTTAAGAAACTACTCAGCTGCAATTTTTTTTTTTTCTATTCGATAGAGCGCATTTTTTTTAATTGTTCGATGTCGGAAAGTTATTGATTTGATTTTATTAATTTTACAAATACAGTGGACGTCCAATATAACGTATAGCGATATAGCGAATTTCCATTTTAATGAACGGTTTTTCAAATTCGAACTTTTTCATTGATGTCTCTAAATAACGAAAGTTTTCACTATTCTAAATTACGAACCCTATTTAATTCATGCCGCTTCAACGCAAGAGCCTTACGTCAAGTGATAAAGTTAATATAATTGAAGAAGGTAAGAAAAGAAAGCCAGTATAAGTGATCGCAAGTAAATATGGCGTAAATAAAAGCCAGTTTCTTGAATAAAAAAACACTTCGATATAACGAATTTTACGATATTACGACTGACCCGTGCATTAATTAGTTCGTTATATTGGACGTCTACTGTATCATTTAACTACAGGCTAAATTTCTGTCAGATCGAAATGTCAGTTTGAAATGTTTCGTAAATCAAAATATGGGCTGTTTGAATACTTGAAGCTTCCACATGGGAATTCAGCGAAACAAATTATGAGATCCTTACTAACTGTATTAAAATGGTGATCGCCTTAAGGCAGTCAATCACCTCAACTAGAGCTTTAATGGAATAAACAAATATCCGGTAGTAAAATGCAAGATAATTGAGTTCACAAGATTTATGATTTAACTTGAGTTTTATTTGTGTTGCTGATTTTATTGTCAATAACAAGAAAATTATTGTCGTTATTGTTGCTGTTGTTTTTATTGACAATTGTTAGAAAAAAGGCGTGCAGCGCAATGTGATGACTGCAATTTATTTGATATAATGTATAAGTGTCAGCTGCATTGCTTAGAAATTTCTTGAGGACATGGTCCTATTTAAGATTATGCTCTGCACAACCAATATGTACAGCTTATGAGTTGTAAAAAATCAGAATATGGTTTAATATCATTTTCCAAGAATGCATACAAAATTGTTGCAACTAAGATCTAAAATTTCTGAATTCATAAATTTATGTCAAGTTGTTAAATTGGTAAAATACCTGCCCTCAAATACAGAAAATTGAGTTGCACAAATTACAGGCAGCAACTTTTTTAAAAACCTTAATCTACTTATAATTGGCATATTTTACGAGCAAATTGTGTAGCAACAGTTCCAGCTTTCAACCGATTTCAACTAATCTTAACGCTAAATCGCGAAATTCCTTCCATGGTTGTTCGTCATTAAAGCACATGATATTGCTAGCAGGCAATGCCAATACCAGTAACACCACACTTGACTAAATTTGTTGCAACAATGCTGCATACAAATAAGGAACAAAATTTAAGAAACCAAAAAAATAAAATAATTTATTTTTTTTTTTTCGGTTTGAAAGGAACTTAGCACCTTGTCAACAGCTCATCTACAGATTTTATCAATGTCTAACCCAGGAAGGAACAATTTTCTGTAGACAGGGTTGCCAAGTTGAAATCGAAGAATTAAGGGCCTGTCCAAAAATAAAATTTTTTAAATTTTCCTGAAAAGTATAACCTTTTTTTTTTGCTCTAAGTTCGAAAATATCTGGGACCTTTATTTTTTTTTAGCTCAATAAGCTTAACTCTAGTATTATTGTATTATTAATAAGGCTCTCGCCTCCAATAATCGGCCTTAACATTCAATCAACGGCCACATAGCAACCCTGTATGCAGAAAGGATTATCCAAAATATCGTAAAAAAATCACCTAAGTACGGAAATAATTATTTGCCCAAAGTGAATGAAAAAGTTCAAAGATTAGAAAGTGAAATAGTTCAGAAAATTTTTCTTCAATAACGATATCAAATGCTATGTTCTGATGGAAAATCTCAAAAAATTTTATGTTGCACTTTTTCTTAGGAAAATTCTGCCATAATGAAAAACTATAATTTTTGATTCATTTACATATTCACCCCTATCATGAATAGCCGAAGGAAAACGATTCTTTCGGGATTTTTTTTCCTGAGAGCAAAATTTAAAAAATTTAGTGATGTCAGTGCTGCCAAAATATTTATAATTGCTTCCAATCAGCCAGTAATGCAACTGTGATTTTGCCTATTTGGCATTAGCTTATCTGTTAGCTGAACACGTTTATAAACAAAAATGATGCACAAAGAATAAATTCAATGAAATTTTGTCTACTATACAAAAAAAAGTCACCTAAAATAGAAAATAGCTTAGCTACATAGTTTGCTACCTACTCTTTTTCGTGAAGCCATTGGCGATATTCGAATTGCACTCTATTTACTGGACCAATATCTGTAATTGTTCTTTATTTGTATTGCTAGATCTTGTAAACATGTTAAAAAAATCGTTTTATCAAATAAAATTACAAAATTGCTAACATTGGTTTTTTCCTCATTAAATTCCTTGCTAACTGCAAAGTTGGAGAAAAAAACCATGTATCCACGAAATTTTATAAAGAATTTGAGATAGGATAGAATAGAAGAATTGCTGAGATATAGTAGTTATTGGATGTAACGCAACCAAATTGCACTTAAATATAAAAAAAATGATACGAACTAAGCGTCTCACGTGATTCAATTCATGCGTTATTATTGAAACTCTGAGTTACAACTGCCTCAATCCTTTGATCTTGAAGTTTTTTTTAAAATAAGTTTGAATTCAAAAAATTTTGTCGGATGGAAATGTGAGTCAACTGAAATTTGGCGTCCTTCACCTTAGTCTTACATTCCAGTATAAGATGTTTCGTTTGAATTATCAAAAAACTTTTATATATTCTATGTGATGTACATATGTAGAAAACAAAAGCCAAACCTTATCTTAGAAAGACTTTCTCTCAAAAGTTCGACATTCACAAATTGATTCACTCGCTATCTTCTCAAAACTTGTCTTCTTGTATAAGACATTTCATCATATGTATAAGAAAAACGTTACACAGAAAGGCGAGATGTCAGATTGAAACTTAACTGATAATGAAATTTAAAAAAAATCCACCATGAAAAAAAATTAATGGAAAGTTTATCAATGGCGCCAAGTCGCGAATTGCAATTTTATCAGCTGTTGTCTCCTCGTCGCTTTTTTGCGATTAAAAAATTTTATTTTGTTTTGTCAATCAAATTTGTATTTAATTTTATTTTATTTGTAGCGCTGGCGCCAGGCGTTTCGGAGCCTAAATCTTTTCGTAATCTTCACGAAATATTGTAAAAAAATATAATAAACTGATAAGAATGGGTGTGAAATTTTCCATTCATGCATTTTTTTTTTTTTTATACCAAGTTGAGACCCACATGAACGTGGGTTTAAAAAAACAACTCTAAGTAATATATTATATAGTAACAAACCTTTCGATGCAGTTATCTTCAAAACTCCAAATAAAATGGCAAGTCGTAGGTCAGATTTGAATTCATTATTTTAAGAAATAAATTTTTATTATTTATCTCATCTTAAATTTACTTTGAAAAAATCGTGGTCACTAAAATTGTTTTTTGAATTTCGATTTAGTATAGCAACAGACCTGACTTCGTCTTTGGCCTGCGCATCCAGATTGAAGGACTTTTGAAAACTAAGAGCCAATATTTTTTAACAAACCATAATTTTATCTCAAAATTTCATTCATCACCAGTATTATTGTTAGCATATTGAGAAAGTCCCATTTTTTCATTTAATTAGTGTGCAATTTGTTCCCAAATTTTTTTCTACCTCCTTCTCACCGAAAAGAAAAAGCGATCAATATTAGTTTTGTACGAAATAGCTTTTGAAATTATATTTCACTTTTTACCCACAACTAAATCGATGCAGGGGTTTCTTACTGGGATTTGTGTACAAGGAGAACAACATCAGCAAGTCAGAAAATCTTGATTGATTTCTATAATATGTGTATCAAAAGAAAGGTATTTTAAGAAGCTTTCATACTCTCATACGAAGACTTAAAGTGTATCAGATACATATGATAATTTACCAAATCGAAATTTGAAAAAAGCGTAACTCTAAAATACAATTATTGTTTGAGAAAGTTGATCAACACTAAATTTCTATATCTCTGTCACAAACACACTCATCTACGCTGATATCTTACCCGTCAATCGGTGCAACGATTGTTAAATTATTAGTCATCCCCGGAGCATATTCTTGATTTCTTTTCTTTCTCATGCGTGTGTATTTTCCAGAATTCCAAAGAATAAGCGCGAACAACACTGAAAATTGCAGTTAATTATTTTGTTTACGAAACTTTCAGTACCTACATTTACTAACCGAGAAATTGAAATGTTTTCCCTTCTTTGAACTTTTCTGCATGTGGGTTACACTTGTGAATGTCCCTCATAAAAAAACTAAGCTGTGTGATAGAGCGAGCAAATGTTGGAATTGTAAAAAAACCTATAAAAATTTGTCATTTACATACTGCAAACGCTGTTGTTATCCCATAATTCATAGCTTTAAAATGAGGACGGCCCTATTTTGAGTCTTATCTTAAATTACAACACCAAAGCTATTTAAATTTTGTTCAAAAAAGGGAGTAAAAGAGATGCTGGTCTAACTTTGAATCAATGTAGGGAAATTCTTTATTTAACAAATCAAATTGATTTAATTTCCGAAGATGAATGTGTTACACCACATAGGCAGAGACGGACATTTTCAGTCACATCAATTAAAATGTAATTTATTTCAATAATAATTCTGAACATAACTAGCGTGCGATATGCGTATCGAAAAGCGACGCAACAAAATGCATCCCAGCGCAACAGTGGTATCAACTTATTTTGTTATTTGTGAGTTAGAAAATCTCCCCCAACAAAACTCCAAAAGTGCAACGAAAATTTTCAAAATCGGTTTTTTTTACACATTTGACCCCATTTATCTGAAAAACGATAGAAAAAAAATACCAGATTCCGGATACAACTTCAAAAAAATTATACGAAATAAAAATAAAAAATTATCAAAATAAATTTTAAAAATCGAATTCGTATTTTTATGGAAAAAGAGCCTTTTTATGAAAAGTGACAGAGATGTGATTTAAAATTTTACTGATCCTCAATCCGGAGATTAAATCTAACATTTTCCAAATGCAACAAAATGTTCTTATTTCTTTCATTTAAGTCCGCAAGTCTAACAACGATCATTTTCAGATAAAGACTTTATAAACATTATTCTCTTGAAAAATTTTAGTTCATTCTATACTACACTTTAATTACCTTTATTTTTTGTTTATGTGGATATTGTAAGTTAATTCTAGAAAACATTAATAAATAGAACATAAAATAAATAAAAGATTCAGTGTCGTATAAATGATAAAGGTTAGCGAGCAAAGCTTTCTTGTCGTTCTTGTAAACACTTGAAAAGAATTATAGCTCAAGCAAAAGTCCAAATATTTTTATTCTGCAAGAAAGCAACACCAGGAGTTCTTTTGTGATATCGAATTTGATCCGTATGAACCTTTTGTTTGCATCTATGCTAACGTTGCGTCTTTTCGGTCGCGTTCTCCCTTGCGGAACACACAAATAAACAAACATTTGTTCATGTATTTTAACGTAACCTAGTCGGAAATGATATTAATGATCACTTTGTAAACAGAGCAAAATAGGTAACCTAATCTATCCAAAAAGGGATCAAATTAGTTTTTAACTCAAACTAAGTAGATAAGTAAATATTTACATACATGTTTTTTTGATAAGTTTTGTGTTGTTGAAAATAGCTTGGACAGCTCTTGATGTTTATTAGCGAAATTAAGTATAAGAATTCATATTAAAATACGTAGCTGAATACACGTCATATAAATATTTCTGATCTGCAAATTCAGGGTTAGTTTAAAAAGATCCCAGCTAAAGAAGCTAATATTTTGAATTCCTCTTTTTACTTATTTTGGCATACGTATATCGCTGAAACTACTCAGAGTATAACTATGTAAGAGCTGAAAAAAATATAAAGTAATTGCACTTGCAAAAATAACTTCAGACGTAAAATTAGTATGAAGAAGCCAAAAAACTAAAATAATATTGGTTTGGTTTTTGGCGAAAATAATGGCAAAAGCCTTTGTGTTTTGAAGGTCCAAGTACATACAAAAACATATTTTTCGTTTTAAGATTCAACTTTTTTTTATCAAAAAAAATATTGTAGAATATTTATTTCTGACAAAAACACTCGTAAGTAGTACAAGATTCACGAAATTCCGAAAAAAATTTTATTTCACTCCACCCTACTTCAAAAGCCTTATGTAGCTTCCCAACGGGAAATGGAAGCACGTACAAAGCGCTTCGGATGTGCATCAAGGAAATCAGAAGCTGCTCCCAATGCGCTTCTCACTGCTTATCTTTTTTAACACACGATGTCATTGCGGGGATACACATCTTTGGAAGCATATTTAATGCTGAATAGAAGCATAGAAGCGGAGTAGAAACATATCTTAGGAGGCAGATAACCTCTTTAACTTGCATAATTTTTTAAATCAATATTTTCTAAAATGGGTAGGCAACTTAAAACAGGGGGCGGCAATCCAGTTTTCAATATTGATGAAAATTCTTATGAGTAGTTTTGTCTAGACATCATAATCCACTGACACATCGTGAAAAAAACAAAAAGTTTTTTTTTTTTGAACCGCTCTAATGTACATATATGCTGCATTTATTTCCTATTGGGTTACTGGAAAACAACAAACTCTGATACAGACGGGCAGACAAGGTCAATGACTTTTCAAATAAGGCTCTAGTAAAGTGCTTTTTTTCTTTAATTTTCATAAATTCACTCAAAATTCTGAGAAGTTGTGCTGAATACGAATTCGAAACGAAACTAAAGATGAGACCAACACGCAAGCATTGAGCACATCAACGCTGAATTTTGTTCCACAAAATCTTGTAGTATTCTCTTGTATTGATTCGTGTGCGATGGATGTGGTTTTTGTCTTGGAACAGCATTCGTTTGCCGGATGCATAATTTTTGTGCAAATTGCAACAAATCAACGACGGACGACAGAATGTAGCGAAGAGAATAAAAAAGAGAAATAGCGAGCCATGTTAGAAACTGAACATCAAAACAAAATCAACAAATACCATTTTAAATTTCTGACGGCTAAAACAGTACTCGTAAATACAAGAAGTGTTAATATGTTCGAAGCGCGATACTTGTGCCAGTGACTTTTTCGTTTTATTTTTTTAAGAGACAATATTATTTTGCATTAATTAATACTGTCCTATACTAAAATGCTGCGAATCAAATTTCTCAGAAAATTTCGCGGACATGCAGACATTTTCTATTTGCAACCATCATTCTGCCCTCAGAAGCGAAATGGGCGTATCTCAAAAAAAATCATACCGTGTACATCAAATGCCGGTATCTTAGTTCAAGCCTATAAAAATTCACAATTATGTTGCGCAATGTACCGGACTTAGCGACTTTTGTTTTGTTTTAGTCGTGTTTGCGACAATAATAAATAAAACAATAGATTTTTAACTCGCAGCGTAACGCGTTGTTCAAACCCCCCTAAATGCGTTACGTAATACTTGAACGGCCCCTAAGAGAATTTCCTCTATATCAATTAATACACCCATTTCGCATTTGAGGGCAGCATTGCTCTGTAGGTCGCTAAGGTGGATGTGAATATATGTATGCCGGATTAAATTTTTTGAAGGTTGAATCCTAATAGGGTATGGTATCTGCCAGGAAAGCAAAAATTTCTTTTCGTTATTTTCCATACTTAGTAGATAACATGTACTCCGAATTGTTTGTCCTGAAAACATGAAATGAAGATTCCCACACCTTGTTTATATCTTCTAAGTTTCCTACTATTAAAGCCAAAATTCAGGGAAAATTATTAGGCATGACATTGGGAACATGAGATTCTTACTCAATGTCAGTATTTATTGAAAAGAAGTTTTTCATATTCGAGTCCTAATAGACGCTAAAATAATATAATCATAAATACTTCTAATGTACAAAAGCACACAAATGGCAGTAATTTTAAAATCTTTTTATCTCTCACGGAGTGGGCAAACCATCATACAGCGTTACTTGCATAATTCAATGTTGAAGTTTCTATTAGCGTTTCAAATGATGACCAGTTAGAATGAAGCAATTAAATAGCATTCACCTAACGAAAGTCGACCACACATATCGCACGTTCGTTCGCTGAAATCAAACAACAAAGCCATAAATTTTATTGAATGAATTTCTAATTTCGTTGCATCGATTATCATTCAATGACGACGCCGACGGCGCCACAAACGTCGTCAATGCGCAAGCATTTTAAATAAAAATAGAAACAATTAAAATATTTTTGTGAAATACATAATTTTATTCCTAAGCGCATTTGTGGCTCATAATGTGACACTCAACACATACAGACGCCATGCGCACACATACACAATAGAATCGTTTTAGAGGCATACATAAGTCATAATATGGACGCACCATATCATTTTGACTGATTTGCGGTCATGGAGGCCAAATAAGAAGCGACTCAAAACTTTGAAGTGTTATTTTGTTTCGGTTTTTGTCAAAATGCAAAATTATACGTGTTTTTCGGTGAAATTCCGATTGTTGATTCTAAATGGTCGCAATTAAGTAAAATATGTAGATTGATCGATTAATAAGGTACTTCATGCCGGGATCTCTTACGGCATGTGCAAACTTGAATCCTAAAGGGAGGCCAGTAATGAAAAGGAAGGGATGTAGATGTCAACAAAGTTAAAATACTCATAGAGATATAAATATAAAAAATTCCAAAAAAAAATTTGTTATTTTTTATAGAAAAAATTGGAAATGATATACCACCCAATTAAACTTCCCAAAAAATGAATGCATAGTCGCCGCAAGCATAAACATTAAAAAATTAAAAACTGTAAAAATTTCACCCATCATCGTTCAAGAAACCAATCCTCATTTTTGTTCATAAAAAAGTCCTCCGAAAATAAAAGGTTAATATTATAACACATAAAAATCTCATGTCAGATTTTCGAACTTATTTTTGTTTTGAAATTTTTCCGTCTTTCATGATTTCCGTCTTTCTTGGCCAAAAATTTTCTTACGATTTTGGAACAAAATTTAAATTTTCTATAGCATCAAGAAAAATGGTTTAACATGTTTTCTCAATATATAAAATTTTTTGCAACTTCCTTTGCAAATATCATCCAAGACATATTTCTTTTCCAAAAAGTTTTTTTGTCAGCTTTATGTTATTTTAGTCTATTTTAGTGTCATTTGTAATGAAAGAGGTGGTGTTAATAAAGTTACTTTTTGAGCTACGGTGGAGTTCGGACATAAGGCAGTTTTTGGTAGAGTTTGACAACCAGAATTGATTTAAAACAAAATTTGATCAATCCTACCCCAAATAACCAAAAAGCTTTGTTTTGTTTATAGATTTTGGATCGCTGAACATGAATCCGTACCGCTCTATCGTGGCATGTTTATGCATAAAATTAGTAACCTTTAATTGGAAAAAATTACCTTTTTCCTGTGACCGGAAAATAAAAATCACAGCTAGTCGTTCTGAATGAATTTTTATTTTTTCTTTCATCAAAAAATCGACGTAATTTTTGATTTTATTCAATGAGAACAAAAATTTCCCTAGTTACCCAGTCATTATGCAGTTTCTCAACGATCTAATATGTGAATAGGAATAAAAAACATTATTGACAAATGGGTCGAAAAAAGAATTAAGAAATGACAGCTGATGATCAATCGAAAAAATAGAAATCGAAAACGATCGAAATGATCGTAAAATCAGAAACTACGCTCATTTTTTGGTGATACTAAAAATCAAAATTTTCGGACATTTTGGAAATATATAATAACCATTTAATTTTAAAAATTACCATTTTTGACTTTAAAATCAAGAATTATGTTTCTTTTATGTCGAAATATGTAATATCATTGCCACTATGGAACGGAAAAAATAGAAATCCAAAAATGTTCATTCGTTTTCGCGAAATTGGCGTTTTCGAAATAAATAAAATAAACGATCTTAAAATGAAAATTGTAAATTTAAAAATCTTGCCAGCTTAAATCTGACAGCTTTATGTCACGAATCATTTCGCTGTGAATGATGCACAGAACACTGCGTTCTAGTCATGGGATATGATAACATTGAATGGCTATTGTAAGAGTCGCGTGGCGGCATGTCAGCTTTCTGCTCATTGATAAGAGTATTGGAGCTAGTTTACTTATAAGCACAAGTACATTGCCCGATTTCATGTATTTAAGCCTCGTGATATATGATGACGCTTATATTTTTTACACACAAAAATTGTATTAAACTACGGTTTCGTTGGGAACATTTTTGTAAAGTTAAAAATAGTACCAACATTTTTTTCTCTCTCAAACTTATTGTCTGTCTGTCGCTTGTCTGTGACCCTTTTTTTTTTTTTTGTTTTTGTCGTAAATATTTTGCAACTTAAGCAAAACAAAATATTTTCGCTGTCTGGCAATTTATTTGTGCGAAAAACATTTGCAGTTTTTGCAGCATTAAATAATTCAGCGTTTTATAAGCCCATTAGGAAATGTTGCAAGTTGATGCCCAAATAGTTTATTTATTGAGGTCTGCGACGTAAATGCGTTCGCCTGAACGATGTTCATCTATTTGCACTTGGCGGCAAAAACATATGGGTGACTCCATGTACTTAATAGGCAAGATATTTATTCATTGGCTGAAGAGAATAAGAAAAGTTTTTAGTTATGTTAAATACATAGCCTAGTTTAAGCAAAAGCTTATTTTTATTCACATTTTATTGCAGGCATGAATATCTTACAACTTTTTTGGGAGAAAAAAGAAGCTGTTAACCTTTTTTTATATGCTTATGTAAAATAGTTACCAGTCATTCTTTTACAATTTGCACAGATTTCAGGATTAGAAAAATTCGACTTCTTCAAGGTCAAGTTTAAATTGGTGTGCGGTTTGTAAAATAATGATCGATGCATAAAATGTTGTCAGAATTTCATTTTTTTTTTTCTTTTTTGTGGAACTGATGTGACACTTCAAACATAATTACCCATGTATTTAAATGCAGAAAAATCCATTCCATGGGATCAGTTATTACAGAGCGTCATTACTAAACAACAAACTCAAATTAAATTTTGTCATCAAATGAGTCACCTACATACATATGTCTATATTTTCAATTGGGTTTGTATATTGCTAGATTGAGTTTATGTACATATGTATATGATTTGTTTGTGTGTTCTCAATTAATTGCCCTTAGCTTGCAATTAAGTTGAAAGAAATGCTTTTATTTCTAAGCACGCGTGTAATTAAATTAATATTTCCTTACTCACTATTTCAACAAATTCTTTCAATGAAAGCAAACAAATATTTTTTGTTTTTTATGCTATTTTTGAAAATCAACACTAAAGTGGTTTGGTTGATTGTCGCCATAAGAATAAAAAAAACTTGTCTGGCCGTATCGCCCATTTTGGCCCAATCGCCCAAAAGATTAAACGCAAAAAGTTAAAATTAGTTAAAATTTCACTGTACACTTTTAGTTGTCAAAGAAAGATAGAATTAATTTTTCAAATCAAATACCTATAAGAAGAAAATAAAAATTCTGAGGGCACGCGCCTCATATTCATATATATATATGTATATAACATGTATATATAGCCTCATCAGAAAAGTTTTTGGTTAATTTGTACTAGCAATTGAACCCCAACCATTCCATGAATTATATTTGTGAAGTTTACATGTACATATGTATGTCTGTATTAAATTTCGTACACATTTAGGCCATTTTAAAATTTGAAAAAGTCAATTTTTCTTGGGCGTTTCTTATTTTTGTGTGATTTTTTTTGAAAAATTCTTCTTATCGGTTTTAAGATAGCCACTTTTCATATGAAATCATGGCCAAATATGTTATGAACGTTTTTGAACCATTTTCCTTTTATTACTGTTTATGTCCCTGACTATATGGTTCTATGTGAAAGTCAAAAAAATTTTTCTTCATTTCCATGCCACAAAACATCCTATGGGATCCATTTGGAGACATTGCAGTATACATTTTTATGAAGTTCGATGAAGAATTCTAAGAAATTTCTACCAATTTTAAACTTCTCACATTTCTCATATGTTGTTGTAGTCTTTTTTTTCTCACATTTTGTTCAATACGATTCCCTTCGTAAATATTGTTGTTGCTTTATCATTCCTTAATTTGTCTTCCTTGTGAGTTTTTGTTTATAATACGGCCAAACACACATTAATAGCAACAGCAGCAAAAGAAGAAATAATTCAAAAAAAAAATTTAAAAAACCTGTAGAAACGGGACAGCACAACTCGTAGTTCGCATACGGAATAAAAATACATTTTGCTGTTGTTGTCGTTGTTGCTGACGCTTCCCTTAATTTATTTTGGTTTTTTTACTTTTGTCTGTCTGGTTTTATTTGCTTTTTTTATTTATTTGTTTTCTTCTTCATTTTGGACACAATGCACGGTCAATGACTTATTTTTGGGTACTTTGTGCATTATGACTATAAATTGTTGAACTTTTTTTTGGGTATTTTATTACTGTTGTTGTTTGTTGTTGTGCTTTTGCAATATTTCGCAAATGACTCACATTCTTTGAAGTTACTCATGTTTTAATAAAAATTTCGAAATATTCAGCTGACGAGCAAGTTTATCGCTTAAGTCTATTTTAAAGAAGTAATTTGCAATGGTCTTGCAAAATATTAAAAGCTTTGTACCTACTCGCAATAAAAAATAACTTTGATGGCGCATATTCATAGTCCAGTGTTAGCGACACCTTTTGGCCATTTTTAACATTGATGTTCCAGGAATAAATTACATCTCAATCTGCCAAACTATGACTTTTTTCAGGAAAAAACGTCTGATTGCAAATTTAAAGATAAAAAAATTTGTCGTGCCGATTTGAATGAGCTTAGCCAATATGTCTACAAACGAACATGCACACACACACACATTTTATGACTTATCATCACTTTCCGACTATTTCAAGGTTGTACAATATATTTGAAAACCCTTCTGGTCCTCGGATGCAATTTGGGAATTTTCGAGCACTGAATACCATAGAAATTTGAAAAATTGGATCCGTTTTGTGATAATGGTGAATACGAAGAGAGGATTTTTCGAAATTCTACTGCTAAGACTTTAAGGCACATCGATCAAATAAAGCACTCGCATCGATTTTTAACATGATTGTTTTTCTCATTCTCTTGATATAAAGTATGGGCCTAATGCTTACTTACATCTTATGCACTAGAAACAATTTTTAATAAACAGCAAAATTTATATATTAAAAGTTTATCATAACTTGAACTTATCAGATTCAGGAGAAGTTGCACAAGATATTTGTGTAGTATTTAAAAGTAGCGCAGCGCAACAAACTGCCTACCCCCATAATTTTTAACCTGACCCACAAATAACACCACGTGTCTGCCGCACAGGCACTCGCGTACAAATATACATATACACGCATGCGTGCGCAAACAAAACAAAATAAAAAATTATTTGACTTAGAAATTCCAACACGTTTTCTGTGTCGTTAAAATTTTTTTTTCAATTTTTGAATTTTTTTATCAATTATGGCTATGTAGGGCTCTAAGCACGATTATTTTCAAAGAGCAACATTACAAATAGATTCAGGAGGTTATTTAAATGGGCGGCACCAGGGGATGTGCATTCGTCTGAAGTTGCGTTATATGTTTACTTAGCTTTTTTTTATATTGACCAAATATTTTTTGAAGATAATTTGTTGTTGTTTTCTGTTATGACAAACACGGTTGTTATTGACATTAGGTATAGCAAGTCATGCTCATTATTTGACGCTTGTTAATCACGCAAGGCAGCACTCACTAACTGTATTAAATACCATCCTGCGATAAGCGTGAAAAAGCTTTCACCTTACGCTTCTGTGATTTCGGAATGGAAAAACTTGTGGTCTTCAAAACAGTGGTGCACTGAGGGGGTATTCATTCATTCATGAACGTGCGCGGCTTGTTTGGGAAAATCATTTTGGTATGCAGTGGCGCAGCACTTTGGGTGTTCGAAGTAAATGTTAAATAAATATGAAAGAAAGAAAAATAATTATACAGGGTGACGCCAGATTAAATTATAATTTTATGTCTGAAGCGCAGTATGCAAATGGAGAAATTTATTCATTCATATTGACAGCTGTGTTCTATGATAGTTTTGTAAAAAGTACAACCGTTTCAAATTAACCATTTTTGGACAGTAAAATAGCGATGTCCTACTCTTTCGTTTCAATTACTGTTGCACACTCTTAACGAGGAAGAACCAATTATCTCTGCTCTGCTGTCGAACAAAATTGAAACATGCGGAAATAAATTTTAAAGTTTAGAGCACCGCCACAATCCAGTCAATTTTCGATCCAGTAGGCGATTTTTACACCCAAATTAATTCACTTATAAGAAATTTACTATGATTGCAGTCATAGCTATCCAATAACACTTAAGGTTTTTTATGGGAGGTTCGATGCCCACTGATGCTATTTTTCCAACTTTGAGTTCAGCGATAACTAAAGACTTCCTATACTGCCGTCAGAAGCGAAATAGGCGTATAGTAAATTTTAAAATAATTGGCGCAATAATCCACTTAAAGTCACGTTTTCCATTTTCTATGTATGTATGTACGAGTATGTGCTAGGTACCACGCCCACTCATGCAATACCGGTAACTTTAATTGAATTTTAAAGTTTATAGTACTCAACGTCGGCACACCACATTTGTTATTAAGGTCACTCTCATAGTATAGTATGTATGTATGTATATATGTATAGCATTTGACCAGGAGCGTCACTTCACCAAAACCTTGGGGGGGGCCAGAATTATAATTCCACCACTATTAGATGGTTTTATTGAATTGTTGTATTGAATAATACCAAGTATCAGATCCTTGGGGGGGGCCAATGCCCTCCCCAGTCCTACCGAATTGACGCCACTGCATTTGACGATTTTGTTTGTATTTGATATGCCACGCCCACTGTTACTATTTCAGCCTCTTTTGGTTTAGAGGGAACTTTGACCACGTAGATTTGCATTGTTTGTTAACATTGTTGACGAACAAATGTACATATAGTGTAAGAAATGACAGCAGGGGCAGCGGTAACATAAAGCACGCACTGATCGCATTCACTGGGTTTTTTTTTTAACTCAAACCTACATATACATATTCATAGGCATGTATGTATGGATATGGATTTGTCGTAAATATTGTTGCTATTATTTATTACAGTATGTTTCTTTGAGTATATGTGTGTGTCTGTATATATTTGTTTAATTTACAATCATGTAACATTGATAAGAAGCTCTTAAAAACGCAGTAAATAGAACACTTTAAAGTCGCTCATTTGCCGGCATTGCTGGCTCACAAATTGATTTTGTTCATGTTGTTGTTATTGTTACGATTACAACTAAGTTATCCATCAAAAAACACAGTACCGCTGTCTTACAGTAGAAATTTTTGCGAAAGTTTAGAAATTATGTAAATTTAGGAATTTTTGCAGACTCTTTAGTCTTATCACCCAAAATTTAGAATAACTTATTTTCTGTTATTTGAAAAGTTATTTTCAGATAATTTAATTCTTCAGCTTTTGGTTCATTAACCCTAATGATGAATTGAAGCTACGCTAAAAACCGTAAACATTTGCCTTAAATGTTGGCCCATTGGAGTAAAACCCAACGAGGAGCACTGAAAACGTATAAAATATGAGCGCCGAAAGTATCAAAAAAAATATAAAATAACGGAAACGCCGTTAAAACTCTAACAGTATCAAACGAGTCGGATAATATCGAAAAAATTTATCATAGTATCGAATAGTAATGAGAAGCCAAAATGTATCGAATATAATACATACATATAATATCGCAAATAAATAAATAAAACCTTGGAATATCCCCGAAACCTTCGATAACAAACTTCCAAGTATTGAATGAGTCAAACAGTCTGAAATATGAGATTATATCGAAAAAGTATAAAGCCTCAAAAGAAATCGAAAACATCGTTAAACCCTAAAATTCTCGACTAAGTTGGCCATTTATTGATCAAAAAAGTGAATTAAAGTAATGAATAGAACCGAGAATGTGTCGAATGATATTGTAATAATAAAGAATCACTACATGATAACAGGGTGAAGTGAAATCTTCAAAATGATGACATTTCTATTGCAACAGAAATGTCCACTGTGCGGTAACTTCAGCATAAATAAAAATCAACAATGCTGTCTTATTATTATTTTTGTTGTTGTTATTGTCTTTGGGTTTTTTAAATTTTTTTGTCTGGGTAATGACATAAAATTGAAAAACCCAAGTAGGTTAAAAATGCGATGGAGTTTCTATGACAAATAAAAATAGTGCGATACTGGAATTTTCTGGTCGTGCAATACAATGCAATGCAATGCAAAGAAAATGACTCAAAAGTTATTCCATCTAATGTCAAATTGGTTACATTGTGTTCGACTTTCCCTTAATAAAATTGTCTTTCTCTTTTGAATTAAAAAATGTATATGTATGTATATCAGTCATCACATTCAACTATCATTGAGATGAAAATTTGATAAATAAAGGAGGTTATATAATATCGATCGATACACACTGGAACAAAGTGTTAAAATAATAGGCTATAAATTCCATGTGTCGTAAATTGTAACCGAAATTTGACGCCCGTTGTTACAAAGTGTTTACCTATGGATGAACCGAAATAAACATGCAAATCAACTGTGTGTAACTAGAGCTATTATGGGCGATCAGAACTAAACACATAGACCCCTAGTTATAGTCGCAAAATTAAGAGCGCTTTAAGTTAAAACCTTGCATTGAGTTATGAGAAAATTTTTAAAAACAAATTACCCAGTGTTATTGAAACAAAACATTGCAGACACAGTGAAACATAACAATAATAAATAACTGGGACACGGCAGACAGCGTGGACAAGTTGTTAAGGCTGTGAACTCATAACTCACAGTGCGTGGGTTCGATACTCGTCAGCCAAAGTTTTTTTTTATTGATACATATCAATGAAAATAAATGTCACTTTAAAACCTGATTTTAAATATTTAAAACCACATTTTCCTGCTTTCCATTTGAAAGATTGTTTTAAAGGAGAAAGACGGTCCTAAGTGACTTTTATTGAAAATGAGCTGTAAAAATTTTTTAAATCGCTTACATTGCCTCGAAAGTTGACAAAAAACATCATGTTTCAGGTACTTAACCTCAAATATTTTAAAATTCTGACGTGATGGGTCAATTCTGAGGCCAGATTCGGATTCAATGCAAAAAATTACTTTGGAAAACGGTCCTCCGCAGCCCAACAACATTCATCACCTATACATTCACAACCGCACCTTAAAAAAAAAACAAAAAGAAAAAATTTTAATAACCCTAATGTACATACTAGTATGTGATTGCTTACTATAGAAACGCATGATCATTACTTTTACTTGGAATCGTTCGCCATGAATAAAAGCTTAAAAATGTGATGTTTTGGTTTTGTCTTTGGCTTTGTTTTGTAGCTATAAAATAAATTTTATTTTTAATTACTTTTCGAACTTTGATTCAATGAGTAAAAAAAGTATTTTTATATGATTATATGATTATTTATCATTTACCATTGAACTTTGATTGTTCAAAGAATTTAAAAAAACCCCATTGCTTTATCAATCGTCAATAATATTTATGTGTTCAGTTATTTGATTGTAATTAGGTTGATATCTTTGTGTCATGTAGCTCGTAAAACCAATGAAAAATAGTTTAACCAAAAACTGATTTATATTTTTTTGAGATGATAATTTAATTTGTTCCTTTCGAAAATTTTCCACTGATATATTTTTTCAATTCTTGAAATTTTCCACTTCAAATTTATTTCATTTGCTTTCATTAAATTATTTTGTTGTTGTTTTTGTGTATGTATGGATGTACTTTGACGCGTGCTTCATATTCATAATTAACTAAGCTTATCCATAGTCATACAATCGACTACAGAAACTACAATAACAGAAAACATCACAAATGTCAAACTGACAGTGACAGCGAAAGCCACGAAAACGACAAGGCACTTGGAAAAACAATAAATGCGCACACTCTGATTGCAATGCGGTGCACCCCAACTATGCGCGCACCAAGCACCCCTCACATTTTTCCCCAACAGTTCACCTTTTCTACATTTGTTTTTCACTTTTCGCCTCATTTATAAACTCCATGCTACATTATTCTTACGTTCGCTTCTCATTTGTTGTGTCGTAATGACTCGATCGTCAACACAATTATCGTCGTTTGTCTTCGTATTGTTGTTATTAAGTTGTTTTTGCTGTTCTGTTGATTTTGTTTTTGTCTGTATCGTTATTTCTTCGGTATTTCGTATCTTTTTCATTCATAATTTGTTCGTTCATTCATGCAACGATCATTTGGTTCATTGTGTTCGTCGTTATTATTTTTTTTTGTTCGATATTCACTCGTTTCTTTTCTCTAATGTGATTTTTACTCTCAGTCGACGGAGTTGTTCGTTGTTCGTTGTTGTCGTGAATCAATCGCTGTGTCGCGTTGTTTTCGTTAATTTGAGCGCGCGATGTTGAAATTGGAATTCGATTTCGACGATTAAATTTTGGTGCTGTTTTTGTTGTTGCTACTATTGTTGTTTTTCCCATTGTTTTAACTTCGAATGTAAGTTTTTCGAAAATCATGAATTTTCCTCGCTTGTCGTCGTCGTTTGTTGTGATTTTCGTCGCATGTCGTAGTTTTCGTTTTCTTGCGTTTGTCAGTGCGTATTTTGACGTTTCTCATTACGGTGCTCCTTTTTTAATAACATAAGCGTTTGGAAATCACGTGTAAACTCAAGTGCAAAACGGAAGTAAAACTTATTTATAGTGCGATGTGGAGTTAATGCAAAAAATGCAATTGAGAAGTGCCCGAGACGAGAGCTCCGAAAGTAAAGAGAAAACCAATAGTGATATGTGTATACAAAATATGCAAAAAAGATCTTAATTTTAATCTGTAAAATTGTTAAAAAAAAAAATTGTTTAAAATGTGAAATATTGAGTAATAGTAACTCAAACATATGTATGTAAGTGTATTTCGTTATTTTATTTAAAGCTTTAAAAGCATTCGTAGCTGTTAGTTTTTAATAAATTTCTTTTCTAAAATTAACTTGATCATTTTTTAGTTTAAGTACATACATACACACATATGCATAGAGAAATCTGCACCGAAATAACTTTCCGAATTCGATTCTAAGGGCGATGAATCTATTTCATATGAAAATGTATGAAAACATCATCATTTTTGCTTCTAATCCAAGCATATACACACATACATACATACATGTACTATGTACATTAGACTGACCCAAAAAAATTAAAAGTGCTCGGATTTTCAACGCTCTTGGTTTTTTTGAGCCTTTGACGTCTTGTGATCATTTTCTGACATTTAGAAGAAAAAAATATTGATCCCAAGTAGTTACTCCTGGGTCGGCCGTTTTTGAAAAAATTCCGTAAAGAAAAGAAATTATTTTAAATTTTTTTCAAAACAGGAAACGCTTATGCAATATTAATTTTATAATCTCAATACATACATAAATAAGCGTTTATAAAACCAATTCAATTACTTTCATTGACAAGCAAATCAAATACAATATTTGATTTATAACTGAGTAGTGTTCCTCTTTTATGCCGTCATTTGCAATACATTAAAGAAGAGCTCTACACAATATACATACATATACATATATTAAGCCAGACATTCCGATATATACACCGATATATACAAAAAAATTTTCCTGGAAGCATTATGCGACTACTAGAGAAACGTGTAGTTGCAGTACAAGCTTGTTTGCCACGCATAAATTGCAAATTAGAACTTTGTACTGACGAGTCAGGATGGATGAGGTGGTAAGCATCTTGAAATATTTTGAAGAGATTACAAAATCAATAAGCAAAGCCACTGCTGTATTATCCGATGCTATTCCGTTAGTTAACAGTCTTCGTAAAGATACTTTCAAAGAAGAAATTGAGAGATATTTTCGATTACTCAATATTGCAACAGATGCAGATCCTCTCAGTTTTTGGCGTAATGAGATCTACACCCAAATTTAAAAAATTGGCACAAATGTATGTCAGTTTTCAAATGAGTTCTGCCGCATCCGAGCGACTGTTTTCAACGGCAGCTCTAATCCAAACAAAGTTGCGGATTCGCATTTCCCTGCATAGCTAGTTAGTGTTAAATTTAATTACTAACTATTATACTTAAGAAATAAATAAAAAAATTAATTCTTCTATTACTTATGGCTGTTGATTTATTTATAATGATTTTACAACTTTGCGTCATAGTCAATCTTTCTTTTTAATGTAACAGCCGTGTCAGTCTCTGCGACAACTTTTTATAAATATCGGTATCGGTATCGACGATAAATTTTTATGAATATTGGTATCCGTATCGTATCGGCTAAAACGCGTATCGTTGCATCCCTAATAAAAACCAAATTTCATATTGCAGCAATAGATACTAGCTCTCGAAAATCAGAGCAACAATAAATCTTCTACTATATTATCAACTACGCTTACTGTAATGTTATTTCTAATAGAATCTATTTTTATTAATAAGAGATTCTTCCTCTGACATTGTAATTAATTATTCTGAAAAGCAAAAACGTTTTTCATTCATGACCTTAATTCATTAAAAAAAAAAACTTATCGAACGTAATCTACTGAAAGGTACTTTTTTGTCGCTTTTACTATCGAAAGAATTTCACGTATTTTATAACTACTCCTGTTGTTTTTTTTTTTTTGCTAACTGATAATGAATGATAAGGCTATGGCTATAACAGCTATAACGAAACACCTACCTACATGAATTGCATTGGAATGCCAATTGAGGCACGCAAGAGATAAAAAAAAAATTTGTATAAAATTAGGTATAAGACGTAATAATTAAATAAATAATAGGATTTTCATGTAGGTGACAGACAAATTACTTCAAAGTGTATTTGTTAAACCTTTGAGTGCAAATGAATTTAGTAGAAATCCGATTTCAAGCTTGATAGCTTCATTGACTCCACTTGACTCCTATAGAATATTTATTCAGCAGTGGTAGACAAGTCATGAATCTGCTGTACCTTTTACTAAAACAGTTCAGCAATACAATTTGAATCACATCAATTTGAATTAATTTTTACAATGCAAATGTGACATGAGCTCTTTCGCTAGATATGTCAAGCAGTGATTGGGATGTCATAACCCCAAAAACCTCCTTTAACCAATACAAACAAAATTGTTTCTTTCTTCTGAACAAATATGTGTATGTTGGGAAAACCTTTCAAAAGTCTACAACTTAGCAAAATGTTTTGTGTACGCTTTGATTATTGTATGTGTTCCTATTAGTCTTGCGCATTTACTGAAGTTATGCGTGTGATTTCCGTGTTATTGCATTTTTTATGCTTGTTTTCTTTTTTCATAGCTAGTTATCTAGTATCCACATGTTGCCCATTCCATTCCATTTTTTCCATAAAAGACGTCCGCTGCAAGAGGAAGGCAAGCAGGAGGAGGGTCAGGCCCTTTTCAAACGTCCATTTTTTTAAAATTTTATTTTTCTTTTTTTTTGATAATCAAGGGGGGGAGAGGGTACCATAAGATTTTGTGGTCGTCTTTTTTGAATGATGATTTTGAATTAAAGTTTCGTTCACAATTTCATACTGTTTCAGTTTTTTTTCCGATTTTTCCAACTTTTTTCAACATATTCAAGTTATACATATGGATATATGTACATACACTGTCAAGCTTTTTCGTATTTTATTCAATTTTAGTTTTAAAATTCTATTACATTCGTCAAATTGATTTCATACTATTCAACATTATTTAATTTTCTTAACATTTCTCAACTTTTTCAGCTTTTTTCGACTTTTTCAATATTTGGTTTTACCGCGACAAGGTTCATGTAATCACCCTACTCTTATCAAATAGTCTGGAGACCATAATTTTCTCTTATATGACCTTGCTTGCATTTGTTTAGCCAAGTAAACCACAAGTGCCACAGTCTATTTAGTCATCCAAGCAACTATTCATCATTTCATAAATTGAGTAAAAGTTTTACAGCACAGTCGCTCGCTTTAGGTTAAAATTCAACAAATTGACATTTCAATAAAGGCAGTATTCCAATATTTGGGCACAAAATCTTATAAAAATCAATAAAAAAAGTCGAATAAACTTTTCTAGTACACACCTTAATTTTTTAAATATTTAGCGCTGTGCTTGGAAAATGCATGCGAATAAACTAAGAAGTTATTGAACAAATTTGAAAATTTTATTTTTTCGATACATCAAGATCTTTAATATTTAATGGTCAAATTTTGACTCATAGCTTTTATTCACATTTCAATTTGTTCAGGAACTGCAACTTTAACTTTCAAGATACCCAAAACTAAGCAAGGTATAGCAGTTTTTTCTAAGAATTATTTTTAGTCGATGGAATTCTATTAGTGGAAGTGAGCTGTCTTAATGCTTATTGAGTATCTGCTTACATTTCCTTAACTATGTATATGAGAATGCGAGCTTTATAAAATAAAAGTTTGCATATGGAAATAAGGAACTCAAAAAAGGAATTCAGAACATTTGTACGTCCCGTATTTCTAAAAGAAAATAACAGAACTGTCCTCGTAAATCTAGGACGAATGATCTCTGTAATTTTATGGTACCTATGCAAAAACTATTTTACGTTTCAAAATTTTTCCTAACGTCATGATTTAGAACTAAACATTTTACACAGCGTTATAGTAAAAGCATTTGTTTATCTTTGAAACACTTTGAATTTAAAAAATAAAACTAAAAACAATAATAAAATGCGCAAAAATCAAATGAAAATAGCCACAAAATCAACAACAATTATAACAACAACAAAAGCACCAATAGCAACAACAACAATATAAATAATTACAAAAAATTATTAACCGTCGTAACAATTCACGACGCAAAATGCTCATAAATAAATATATTAAACACAAAACAAACAAAACAAAATAATAGAAAACACACACACACAAAGATAAATTCAAATAAATAAAATACTAACGTCATTATCATCGTCTTCATAATTGTCATCATCGATTGCATTACATTTCTATTGTACACTTTTAGTATTTTTTTTACATCAAGTTCCACAATTAAGAAAAAGAAAGCCTCACTGTACTACGTCTTAATTGCCCGTTTTCGTATTTGCGAGTGCTTACGGTTACGTCGGTCCGTCCCTGCGTCTACGCTGTTTCAGACGCAGACGTACTATACACAACAAGTGTAAACAATGTGCAAATTGTAACGTTGTAACAAACGATGTAATCACGTAATCGCGTAGGTGATTTGTGTGAAAATTCTGCGAATTGATGCGCAAAATCTAGGCAACAATAACAACGACACCAACAACAACAACAAGGAATTTACAATTGTACAGTTGGAATGCATACCGACATACACATAATAAAGTGTTGAAATTGAAAAACAAGTGAAATAACAACCAGCATTGTCTTTTTAAATGTCGTAACAATTTCGTTGCGTCACATTTAGTTTTGTCACATGAATGGAAGATATTTCATATAAAAATAGTACATACTCTCCTCCTTCTCATGCATATGTAGGTGAGATTGTTTTTTAAAAAAAAGACCATAGTTTTAGGGAAACTTCATAATAATAGTACTAGTAGTATTTACCTTAAAGCTTTAAGTCAATACAATCCTTATTAATAAAGATGTATGTATATGTATACTTGTTGTACATATGCTACATACATACATACATGCTTAAAATATATTTTCAAAGTAAGTCACTTCACACGATACTTTCTTTCATTTTCTACGTTCACAAAGTACTTCAGCTCGCGATTTTTTATTAAAATTTTGTAATTACCTTTATATTGCTGGTACATTAGACATGTTCAAAATAAAGTCATGTTCCAGAATTCTTCGGGAATGGTCGAAATTCGAAACTTTATTCTTATCAGCGTATTTCATGCAGTGGCATTGTTGCATTGACAATTTCAAATTATAGTGTATTACGGTGAATGTAGTGAAAACAGCAAAAGATTTGAGCTTTTACACAATAAACAGCAAAGCTCTACTTGCGCAGAGATCATGGACTTTTTTTTCTTATATGCAGGCTTAAAAAATGGCAGTAACATTTTTTTCGATACTCCTTTATGTGTATGTGTATGTAGAGAAAATCATTAAAAAATTATAGAGAAGAAAAAGATCTAATTTTGTTAATTTTTTAACTCAAATTCCAAAAAGTTAAAATTTTGCAGCTCTGGTTGCAACCCTAGGAGAATTTTTTTTTAAATGAGGATATGTGCATTTCCACAGAAATCGGCATTTTAGCTGGCCTTTCGATTTATTTATTTTTTTTTTTTGGACACATCCTTCAGCCATGGTTTTTCTTTAAGCTAAGGCTGTCTTGAATTAATATTCAAAGTCGAACAATTCAAATTCAGATAGCTATATATAAAAAAATTTTAATTTATAATGTCTTTTATTCACAATTTTTCATGAAACGTATTTTTATTAAAATTATCGCTGAAAGTGTTTACCTTAATATGATTTTTCAGGATTATTTTCACGATTTTGCGGATTATGTTTTTGGATTCTCCGGACACTAAATAATAATTGTGCATTGTCAGATTTGGTTGACAATTTTTTCCGATCTGGATATTGCTTGAAGCGGACCGTGTTTAAAAAACATAAAAAGTTACACATATTTCTTACTTTAAATGCAATTTAAAAAAATAGCTATCTGAATTTGAATTGTTCGACCTTGAATATTAATTCAAGACAGTAAAATGCCGATTCCTGAGGAAATTCACATATAACTGTTTTTTGACAGGAAAAACAAAGAACTACCCTGAAAAAAATTTATTGTTCGATTGAAGTTACGATTCGAGATTGTGCGGGGCTACAATATTCGTCCCAAGCTACCGCATTCGCCGTAACAGAGAACTCGTGAGAGACTACTATAGAATTCACAAACATAAGACAATACTGACTGAGCAATGTATGGACATCTCTTCTCTTACTGTTACGTCTGTTGCGGTGCGTCTTTATTAGTAAATACACTGCCAAGGTAACAGAAAGATGTTTTCATGCTTATGTTATTCCCATATTTTTTTAAAATTTGGGGGGAATCTACAGTGTTAATACGAGGTCCAACCCTGCTTGATCGCTCAGCTTTGTTTGGACGATCCTAATGAAGGAAGGGCTAGAAGGCGAAATTTTTATAAATAAACGAATCTTCATTAACGATAAGCTCGAAACCACGCTAAACGGTGGACCTTGGAGTTCGCTACTAAAGTTGAACTTTACTGCCTCTTTTTAGTACACCCATTCCATTAACTCTGGATATAAAAAGATGCGCCTAATGCAATTCGCGTAATGAGAGCTATGTACGTTCTAGAAGAAGAAACAATTGGACTAAAAAAATATATAAACACTGTTGCTCATATTTAGACAAGTTATTGCTGAAGTTTTTGTTGTTATTGATGTTGGTATGATTGTATTCGATTATGCTCGCACTACATACATATCCATATGTTTCATTGCGTTAGTATGTGTACGCGTGTATTCATTTTCAACTTTTTGTTTATTTTGCGTCGCAAATATTTTGTTTTATTATTATTATTTTTTTCGAGTTGAATGTTTATATATTCTCTTCTCTTTGCATACAGAAATCTCTTGCAAAGTGCTCCAAAGCGAATTTAATAAAATCTAATTGAAATGGTGAGTCTGTCTCTCTTTTACTTATTGCCGCCCGCTCTTTTGTTTCATACATATCTCTTTTCAGTTTATTTTTTCTCTTTCCCTCAGACTCTTGATTTACTTACTACTTTTTCGAGTTTTTTGACCCCTTGTCAAAACCGTCTCTTAAAGCTGTCACAGTTACACAGTGCTGCTCTCATTTTTCATATCTTTCTACAGATTTGTTTGCTACCCGTAATTTTGGGGGTGAGTGTTGAGGGTTGCTTGTTTTGGCGTTGAATTCACATACCTTTTCGGTTTCGTATTATTTAGGCTTTATTTTTAGTTGTACCATCATTTTATCTTCGTTGTTTATTTATTTTTGTTCTCTCGTTCCGTTTGTGCTTTTCACTACGTTACATTTACTACTTTTGATTTGGTGTTTTTTTTTGCTTTTGCTTTTGTTGGTAAATATGTTCTTCTGCTCTCACAAGAAGGTCGGCTTGGGTGGAGAAGAAGAATGTTTTTTCGTGCGTCTCCAAAATTTGGGGTTAGGGTCGGTCGTATGTAGGGTACTTTTTTCGACTTTTTTAGGTTTTTGTCATGTCAGTTATTACGTCGTGTCAGTTTTTGTTTGACGCGTGCGCTTTACATTTTTGCGTAGTTTTGAATTTCGTTGTATTTTCTTTTTTTTGTGGACTTCAATGACTTTATCAACTTGTTTGAGATACTTCTTCTATTCGTTCTATTTTGTTCTTCTCGTATTTTGTTATTATAGGCAGAGTTTAGCTGTATGTTTGTATGTGTGTTCTACACGTGCCGCTTTTAAATGGTTATACATACGTACACACGTATGTACATATGTATTTATGTCTAACTGAATTGGCAATAAAAGGAACCTACTACACCACCACCAACAACAACAACAACAATACTAGATAGAAGTGCGTCGTATTTCATAGTATTTTTCATGTAGATTGTTGCCGTCTGTTGATTACATTGTTAATTATTTCATCAACAAATCGATTTATTAAATCAGCTGGAGATGCTTCGTCATCTTTGTGTTGACTTACAATCAAATTACTTACCATTGCCAGTAAAATTAAAGAATACTTAGATTTGAATATTTAATTGACTTATTTGTGAACCTAAATTACTGAGTTGTCTTTGATATTGAAAAAAATGTCGATCATTCGACCTGTTATGCGAAAATTGCTCAAAATATACAAACATTTTTTTATATTTACTAGTGAAGAGGGACGGCAATATCTAAATCCGGGCCTGACTGCATATATCATATATTTGTTGTATGGGACTTACATACATACATATTGATTCTGAAATGAACGGTTCAATTCTATACTTTTCTTAGAATTAGTTTTCTTGATTTTAATTATAGCTTAAAATTTTTTTATATTATGCTTCAATTCATAAATTGCTTTTAAATTTTATTATTAATTTTTTTATATAAATTTTTTAGATTTTAATTATTTTATTTAAATTTGATGCTAATTGATTTAATTTTTTTTTTAATTGTCTATTTGTCTGATTTTTGGATGACATCCATACTTGAACTATTTCATCATTGTTATTTCTATTCGTAAACTTTAATTTAGTGTTAACGTCTTTCTAACTTCATATTGCATCAGCCTAAATTGAGTTTGGCTTTTCCCTCTTTTTTAATATCAATGTTGCTACTCTTTATTACAATTATATTATGTATTTACCACATATTGGTAGCACGATAACGACAACAACTTAAAAAAAAAAATATCAAGATGAACAGCAGCGGCAGCAGCAGTTGCAGTATTAACAACACCCACAAAAAAAAATGAGACAAAAAAAAAAACAAAAACAAGTAGGTGCAAAAAGTGTCACCTCGAAGCCAGAAACAACAACAACTAGTGCTTGGCATCAAACTAGGTCGCTTTTGACGTTATCATCTTCATTTGTGCAGTAAGGGTTGTAAGCTGCGAACGAGTTTAAATTTTGTTGTTATAATGATGTACTTTTTCTTGCTTTACTTCCTTTATTACAGGTACACTGCGGAAATTATTTACATGATGTGGATGACATTATTGATCTTTTCTTGGAACCTTTTTTTTTTTTTAATATTCCCTGTGAAGTACGTTACAAGCATTGCAGTCATCGTCTGTTCGAACTTCAGTTTTCTGATCTAATTACGAAGTCGTGAGGGTTCTGTGTTCTGTTTCTTTACGCACAGGAATTAGATTCTACCTAATTTCTTTAAAGTTCACAATCAATTCCACGGCAGTGAGCATAACCCATGTCTTTTCTATATCTAATCTACTTTTCTATGTGGAGCCAAGCCGTTCTCGATATCAAACTGAAACTGGCTATAGCGATGTTCAGACAGAGACAGCCACTCCGAGAAATGTTACCAGGAGATCAGCATATAAAGCGTAGTCAAAAAGGCATTAGCTTCAAGATTTCAAAAAGTGTTGCTACTTCAAAATGATACCAAAAGCATATTAAAGAATTGTCATGTTTTTGCAAAAACCGCAAATTATTGCTGGCCTGAAATGTTGCTGCCCTTAACACACGTACAAATATTATTCTTAGCTGTACATAATTGACCAACTAGCCAACTAGAAGTAAATAAATAAAAAAAACATCCATCGGTCAGATATTTATGTAACTACTACGTACGTATTGTTGTTATTGTTTGAAAATTACATTTGAGTATAGATAATTTGGTTGTTATTTCTTCAACAATGTTGTTATTTTTATTTGTATTGCTGTCAATGGCATGCTGCATATTTACATGAATGCATATGTATGTACATACTATATGTATGTATGTATATGTTATGTAAATATTTGAAAGATATTTTTCAGTAACAGCAACAACATTGAAATAGTGCGTAATTGTAGCTGTTGATTGTTTTAAATTTCTGAACACACAACAGCATTGACAATATATGTAATATTTGAAATGATTGACGACATTGTTATTGAGTTGCAGACCAGACAACAACAGCAAAATGCAACTGCAGCCGCACCAATAAGTTACACACACTCTCATTGCAAATTAAATAAAAAAAACAACAAAAATGACAAAAAAAAACAGAATTCGCGCGCCAATGAAGATAGCAACATATAAACAAAAACAACATCACTGACAGCAACAGCAAAAACATTGCTCTTTTATTCTGTTAAGTGCATTAAAATGCACTCAATACAACAACGATCACAGCATAAAAATTTCCATTGACTGAGGGCAACAGCAACACAGACAGCACCGACAGCGTTATATTAAGTTCATTTGTGTGTGTTGGTGTATTTGTTGACAATGGTTGTTGTTTTTCAATTGAATTAATTTTTTCTTTTTTTTTCGATTGTGGAAATTAGAAATCAAAATAAAATTAGTTTTTTATGTATAAATTTATTTCAGGGACCGTAGCGCTTATGATTGCAAAAATAAAAATGATTGCATAAATTTTATTGATTGACTTTAATCTTTTTGATCAATAATATACGTAATTTTTATTTTTTATTTCGATCAGAAACAACAGTAATTTTTTTTAAGATAAACCAAAATTTACTTAACTTTTAATGAAAAAAAAACATTTAATTGCAGTTGTAAAAGTTTCGAATTTCTAGTATCTAGTGTGCCATCTTCATTATGTAGGGATACTTTGCTTTAAGTTTCATGTTTTTGCATCTTTCAGTTTGGTCTGGGCGATAGCTCGGCCCGCCTCGAAGCAACCATTGGACATTCACTTAGCGGACGTCCATTAATTACGTGAGCTAAAATAGGGGGGAGGGGATTCGGAAAAATCTCACCAAGGGAGGGAGAGGGTCAAAGAAAACCTCACGTCACCATTCTAATGCATAGAATTTACATTAAAAATTATAATTTCAATCTCACGGGAGGGGGGAGGTGTCCCGCCAGATCTCTCCAAATCTCACCAAGGGGAGGGGGGTCCGAATTTTCAAAAAAACACCTCACGTAATTAATGGACATCCCTTTACCTTACCACCCAATCACCGGGAGTGAGGCCGTTAAAGTAAATAATAGCCCTAGTTTATCCTAGGCTAAACTGGTACATCCTAACACGCTTCAGATGAACTAGTTTGGACTAGGAAAAACAAGTTTATCCTAAGGACTAGTCTAGGTGCGCCAGAACCGTGAACTATATGACACAAGACAATGCCAAGTAACAGACTGGCATTTGTTTTATTTAGATGCGCATTCTACTCAAGAACGTTAAAAAACCAGTAAAAAAAGTATTGATTTCGTTCAGAAAGTACTAAAAGATTTTAAAGTTTGCTTAAACAAATAAAAGTACAATTATAATTATTATTAATTTAAAATAAAATAAAAAATTAAATATAGCACATCTAAAAAAAAAATTACGCAGCACTCATATATTGTACCATGTGCCGCTTTGACCTTCCATTGTTGGGTGAAAATTTGTTTAAATGAAATACGTGCCCTCACGAATGATTAGAAAATATAAATAATCGCAGGACATGTGCCTTTTTGCTGGAAAACATTCACTTTGCTATCAAAAAAGGAAGACATTTTCTTGAAGTGTCTGAAATTGAAATTACTTGAAGTTTAGTATAATGGACACGTTTCCATCAAAAAACTCAAAACGACTGACCATGGACATTTGCCGTTCTGTTCGTCTATTCAACTATAGTATTTTCCAAAAAAGACCTTATAAGGTTAACGTAGTTTTTACTATTCTGACCAAAAGTGTTTATGGTCACATGTCTGAGCTATGAACGGCTTAAAAGATATGGAGGATCAAAATGGAAAGATGCATTTGGGTAATTTGCTTGGGCACTAATGGTCTCGTTTTCATGTCGACTTCTGATCAGAATGACTTAAGCTATATCACACTAAAACTTGAGCCAATTTCACCGAAGGCCCTTTTCGCAATCGATGACTGTGGGGTACTTTGCTAAACTCAATTAAACTTTTAAATTTCATTTGTTGGTTGCGTGATTCGCGCTGTTACGTATTTTGTTGATATTTTCCATGTGATTGGGATTTTTTCAACGGACGCGCTCTAATAAAACGCTATCAAGCTCTCGTAATTACACATACACACACATGCACTAATGTTGCAATTTTCTACTACGTAGTATTATTTTTTTTTTTTTACAACTACGACGCATTCTAAATTACGTTGTAAGCAACAATAGAAAACAAAAATTATCTAATTTCCATCGAGGGAGGGTTGGAGGCGCCTTTATGAGGGCGAAGGTTATAGCGGCATTGAGAAACGTGAAGAAACGTTGAATACAAGATATTTTAAGACGAGTCGAGATAAGTCAGTTATGTCGTGTCGTGCGAGCCAATATTTTACATTTTTTTTCAACGTAAGTTTGCGTTCATTCATTGTTTTTTGTATTTGTTTTTGTTGTACCTCAAAGCAAGCTTGCACACATGTTAGTTGATCGGTGAGTGCAAACGTCGCTTATGACGATTTGACAAAATAATATATTGATAAATGAAAAGCTGACAGCATACATAACATACAGTGGCTCACAGCTTATTTCATGCAGTGCTTACTTTTAATTTCAATACTCTATAACTTGGGAACTATATACATAAATGGAATATCAAAAAAATATTGATATCATTTGAAAGAGCAAAAATTATATTTCAAAAAAGAAAATTTTTTTTTTTTGTTAAAAAGTATTAACTGGAATTTTAAAAATTAAAAATCAAAACATACTACTAAATTTCATGTCACAGCTTATTTTATGCAGATACGCATAAACTGTGAAAACATTGTCAAAAATAATGATTTTGTAATTTTGAAAATTTAGTGTGGTAACCTCTTTGATCAACTACGGCTTAAAGGCGGTTTGGCATCAAAGCTGCAAAGTTTTTAGTAGTGTTTGGCGGAATATTACGCCTCTCAACTTTAAGTGCCTCTTTTAGGTCGTTTTTGTTTGAATTGTTGTGTATTTGGATATTTTTTTTAAAATTGCCCATAAATTTACAATCACGTTTAGGTCTGGCGACAATGCTGGCGATGCCATCAAATATGGGCACTTGTATACTAACCAACTCGCTTTGCTCGCTTTGTGTTTTGGGTCTTTATTTTGGTAAAACAGGAAATTTGTCTGTATCCCCAGATTTTCATAATTGTCGTATGCTTTTACTCGAAACTTAAAAAATTTAAAATAATTATTATGAAATATTTTTTCCGTAATTGATTTTTGAAACTCTTGAATACAATATAATATTACTTTTATAAATAATAATTTTATTTTTGAAAGTATTAACTGACATGCAACTTTTCTATTCTTTATAGATAATAGCATGTTATTACAATAACGAGAAGAATAAGAAAAAAATTTATAAAAAAGGACGTCTTTTTATTTGGCGTAAATGAAAAGGAAGAACATTGCAAACATAAATCTAAATGGATTTTGAAAGTAATGTGAGATAATAGAAATATTAACCAAGAACAATTTCATAAATGTAGCTTAACTTGAACATAATACAAACATTGAAATGAACGCTAAGCTTCCGCCGGGAACTACAGAAGCAACGACGATCGAAAAAAATCAACAACACAAACTATCACTGCTACCAACGGTTTCAACAATACCTACAGCATCATCAACATCAGCAACATTAAAAATAAGTAATTTCCCTATGAAAAAGAAAAGAAAATTTTCAGCCCAAAAAGGCGTTCACACTCTGAGATGTCAAAGTGACAGCAATAGGCACACGAATTTTACTAGTGCACACGACGCAACGTCTGTCAGCTGTGAAGGGATGAGTGAGAAAAGTTTAGATATTCGCTTGCGAGGTGACGAGATCACGCAAGAAATGAGAGCAATATTAAAGGCAGCCTCAGCCACAGCAACAGCTTCAAAAACATCACAGATAACAGCAAGTGTAGCAGTAGCAAACACAACACACGATGTCGGCAGTTGCAGCAATATTTGTCTAATCTGTCGGCAGCAACATGGGACAAAATATTGCTCGCAGTGCTATCATCGTCAGTATTTGTTGCCATTGGATACAGCAACAGCAAAAGCACATTGCACAACTTGTAGCTGCTCTTACACTGCAGATGATTCTAAGCATTGCACTTGCAGTTGCAATTGTAGTCATAGTTGTTGTCAACAACGACATCAGCGACATGTGAACTGTTGTCATTATACTCCACTGCCAACAACATTGACAACAAGAGCGTTAAATACTTGTAAAGGTTTTTATCACCAGCAAAAATGTGTTTGCACAGCAAGCTCACCACCTACTACAACAATGACAGCTGTAAAGCATTTGAACGAAAGCAACAGCAACAAAATTGATGAACTGTCAAAAAGTTGTATCAACTGCTGTCAACGTTTGCCACACTCAGTACAAATGACATCATCATCAGCAACCACATCAGTAGTTACAATAAAAAAATCACTAACAGCAACAAATATCACAAAACAAACATCGCTTGATAGTTGTACAAATGACAACCAAATATTACCAATAGCAACAGCAGCAGCAAGTTACTTCAGTTGTTTACTTTTGAATGCATTAAAAACTTTTCAATTGCTCATATTTTTTATGCAAACAACTGTGTTGCTGCCGCAACAGTTGTTAAAAACTCGACGGCGAGAACAACAGCAGCAACAACAACGTCCTCCACTTACAAGACTGAGATTTCGTAGTAATTCCTATGTAGCAACATCATCAACAACATCACGAAAATATCACCACCATCTTCATCATCAACAACAACAACACCAAACGCAGCAGCAGCAGCAAGTTCAGCAACTGCCAGCAACATGGAGTCGTCATTTCTATAGCCAACAGCCAAACTATTCAGTTTTATATATAATTTTAATCATTTTATCGTTCCTATCGCTATTTTTGCCATCAACACAAGCGCAAGCACCGTTTGCATTGCCACCACCACTACATACACAGCAGCAGCATCATCAGCAGCAACAAGTGAGGCTGTCGCGTAATGAAACTGGTGAGTTGGCAATCTTTTGTTATGGTTTCTTTCATATAATTAAGAAATACTCGCTCTATATCAACGATATTCTAGCAATCAGACTGAATTTAAATTTTTGACTCAATTCCGATTTTTTGTCTCAATCTATCAGTGATTCATCTGCAATTTTTTTCATTCTGGTATTTGAGACAACAAAAGGACGTTTCTCCATATAAATGTGGGAATATGCATCCCGATAGGCATATGAAACTTACACTAAGGGGAAACTCAAACGGATACTTCTTGGATTTCAATAGAAACAAATTTAAATTTGCAATTTGCTGAATTTCGTAATGTCTCCCCCGGCTACGCTACTGAGTACCTCGCTGAAGTTTTCTGAGTATAGCGTGTTTTGTCAAATGCAAAAAAGTAAAAAGCTTAGTAAGTGCACGTTTGGTGGTACAGGAACAAAACTGGAATATAAATTTGTAATTTATATTGAACTCTAATTAAATTTAACTGACGTAGAATTTACCTGTGCTTGCCTCGCTCGTGCGACAGTATTTCTACTAACAGTAACTTAATAACTCCATTAGCGCAATCATGTAAGTTATTTACTGGTACAGGTGGTGCCGCGCCCAATTTTTCTATACCGTCCCGTTTGTTTAACGCTTACTTGTGTCATCAAAAAAACTGCTATTTCTTTGGGTGAAATCACTAAAAAAGTTGTATACAAATTTAGACTTATCCTTTTAAAAAATTTCCCCAAAACATCGGTGATAATTTGTTTTTTTTTTATTCTTATTGCTAGTATTAATTTTTGAGTAATTTTTCCCCAAAGAAATATTTTATTTGCTCATGAGAACAACACATGGATATTTTTCTTTCTTCGTTTCTGAAATTTTAATAAACAAGACCCTTAATTCGATTTTTTATCTTTTTTTAACTTCAAAAGTCAATTTCTGAACGCAAGAAGCAAATATCTATACGCGAATTCTTTCAATAAACATGTACATTTCTATTTTGCTACAAATTTATTCTAATTAACTCATTTACATATACAAATGTGTATTTTGAGGAAATAAAATGAGTATTTGAACAAAAAATGTCAACCGTGATACAGTGAACAACCTGGATACTGTGAACAGCCCTTGCAAAAATTAGTTCACTATATCCAGGCACAACTGTACTTCTTTTATACGAAAGACATAGCTCTTGCGTTTCGAATTATTGAGGCTTAACTATTATGGCAAATTTTTTCTTTGAAAAATATTTTAAAATCTTCTTCGCTGTTAATAAATCAAATTAGTGTCCAATTATAAATCAAAAATGCAAGCGCAAAGCTGTACAAATGTCGATTTAGCGTAGACAAAAACCAAGATACAGCGAGTAATACAAATTGCAAATATCGACATTTAAAAAAACAAAAAAAACAAAAACAAATGACATTGACTAATGTTTGAAATAACAAAGCATCTGTTGTTTTTATTTATTGTTGTTGTGATACTATCTTTTTCTTAAAAATAAAAACAAAACCTCTCAATATTTGGCAAAAATAAAAATTAAATATTTGCAAATGTCAAACTCATTAATAAGTCATTGACATTACAGAGAAAAAGAGAAATGACTAATAGACATTCGATTTGTTGCTACCAAAAGTTTCAATATATTTTATTGAGTTCTCTTTCTAATTAGGCGGTGCAGCACTTCCACAATTTTTTTCTTTCCTAGATTTAATATGTCCTTAATATTGAGAAAGTGCGATAAAGCTAAAAAAAAATATAAAAAAATAATAAATTAATTGCATGTATAATTTTTTTTCATTTCCATTATTTATTAAAATGCTTTTTACTTGATTTAAAGCTTCAAGCTAAGAAGGCTAATAGCTGTAGTAGCTAAACTCTATTATAATTATAAAAAAAAATATTCTGAAAGACCTCTTAGATATCTATCCACAAAAATTATACTTCAGCATACCTAGGTTTTAGGAATGACAACCCGATGTTGAGGAAAAGAAAAAATCAGGATTTTGTTAATTTAATTCGGGACTAAGTTAAGTTAAATTCTGCTTGTTTTAATTTGATTAAAACTAACAAACAACGATTCTAGTTTATTGAAACCATAATAGTTAAAAATAAAAATGTTTGCGACATTCAATACATTTTTATTTTGGTACACATAAGTATATTCCCTAATATTTTTTTGGCCTAAGCCGAACTTCGGCCATTTTCCAAACCTTCGGCCGAAGCCGAACCCGACGGTTGAGCATTTTATAAATAAAAACTTACATAAACAAAAATTCAATGTATATGTAAAAAAAATTAATTATATGGTTATAATCTATTAGCAAACATAAACAATATTGGTTTATAATGATAATAAAAGTTGAAGGTACTTTAGTATTCAAAGTTAAATAATTTTTTATTGTGAGCTAAAAATAAAAGTTTATCAACGTTTTCGCCACGCAAATTAGAGCGTTAGTCAGTATAAAGCTGACCTGCAACGCTAAATAGAAATAGATAGAAATTTTTGTGCTATTTTTTTCAGTTTCAAAAATGTACTTGAATGCCAATAGCTAAAAATATCTCCATTCCTCATAATAATAGATTCTTTAATGTACATCTCAAACTCAATCTTAAAACTTGAAACTCAACATGAGCTATTTGGCTGCATGGCCGTTGTGTCATGAGATTCCCAAAGTTTATTTTCAATATTTGTAGTGCTTATTGCCTTAGCTTCACAACTAATGTCGGTTGCAATATCACATTCTGAGCTATTTTTGTTTAAAAAACTTTCTATTCCAGTCTATTTCACTATTTAATGTTTTTTCCTTCGGTAAAGATTATTCCTTTTCCTACACCTTTTAGATTTTTTTAAACACGGCAAATTGCAATATATTTGGCATTGATAATCTTAATACAAAACTTTCAAAAACTTAATATTTTGAGACTTAAATTTCCCAAACCAGAAATGTGAAATCTAGCGACATTCTTATGTACAAAGAGGTGTTTTTTTTGTACATAGTCGAGAAACAGCAATAGTTTTGCTATTTCCGCTAAATATTTCGTACCGATAAATTAAAGTTCAAACATTGTTAGTGTTAAGTATTTTCCAAAGGATTAGACACAATCAAAAATAAAATGCAATAACTTAATGGCGCCAGAAGGCTTTTACTACACGTGCATAATTACATACATATGTATATTAATGACACTATAAATACTTTAAATTTCCGAATATTAGCCAATACCAAATTTTCCCAGAAAGTCATATCCAATCAGGCTGACACACCGCATCATTTCTTCGAAATGACTGACAACTGTGCGATTTGTAAGAACAATATGTAATTTGCCTGCGTTAATCGAGTTTTTCCATTTAAGCCATAAAACTTTTTTGCAAGCAAACAGCGGCATTTTTCGCCGAATTCAGTAGTAGTTGATAAGAAAAAGAGAAAAAATACCTACAAGCAAACAGATAAAAAAACACAAAAATGTAAACAAACAAATCAACAAATGAGCCAGCAATGCGTTACGTTACGTTCGCAGGAAATTCCGAATGCCTGACGAATTCGACGAGTTGATGGGAAAAAGTGATTCAATTGTTGTACGATTGTTTTACACTGAAAGTAAATTGATATGAACATTGTTATTGTCGTATTATGTGGGTCATTTTGTGGCAACATTTCTTCAAAAATTTAAGTTACTAACATTATATTTGGCTTACAAATTTTGGTTTGTTGTATTGGCTTTTAACAGTGGCGTAGCGAGCATTTTTGGCGAGTGGTGCGAACACTTGGAATGCCGCCCCCCTCCCGCCCTATGTACCAAAGTGGTTACTGAGATATATTTATTTTTCAATGCACAAATTTCTAATGACGCACTCCTTATGTTTCGATTCTTAAAATCTCATCAATATATTTTTAGTTGATGCTAATTATTAATTTCAAGCAAAACTTTAAACTTATTTTTAAATTACCAATAACTTTGATATGCATCGACGTCAGATAGCAAACGAAACTACCCCAGCGACAACGACGACAAGAAAGCAAATCAAGCGTGCAACCCAGATCAATTAAGCGAGCAGCAGCAGTGGCAAAAGCAAATCCATTCAAAACGGTTATGATAACGATGATTTCGAAGACAAAATCATCAATGGAATGCAATCAACTGGTGACAATGCAACATTATCTGTTAGCAAACATTGTCGCACAATGCATGTGGTTGTTGGCTGCAACTCTTGCCTCAAATTGCAAAAACAAATGAATTAACTCCAGCTAAACTGCAGACTTTTCTGTTGCTGTGACATTTAAATGACGGTTTCTCATTTAACTGCTGCTTCATTATGATTGCGATCAATTAATGTAATAAAGAACAATGTTGATAGTAAAATGTGAAATTAAGCAAAATTGAAATTATTTCTTTTAAAAAAAATGGTTGACTTATGAATAATATAAACATTTTATGAATCATACGTCATGTTTTCATACAAAGACCCTTTTTTAGATATAAAGCATTTTAAATTTAAATTAAAAATAAAATAGAAGTTTTAATTTTCTCTTATTCGAAGAGGCTATTTATGATATAAGCTTTTAGAACCGGCTTATTTTAACCAAACAAATTTTGAAAGCTTAGTTTTTCAAGTCAAAAATAATTCAGAATATGTTATTTGTCAGATTTAACTAAGCATAAAATTCACAACCAACTAATAGCCGAAAGCTCGGAAATTCTATCATTTTAAAGCAAAAAAACTTTTTTCCTTTCGAAAGTTCTATCGTTACTTATATTTCTTTCGTGACTTCTATTGGGTTAAAAAAACAAACACCATTAATCTCACTCGCAAGTTTTGTCGGGTTGAAAAAACATCCTTTAAGCCTTTCGTAGGTATACTTTTTAAAATTTTATGAAGTTAAAATACATCCTTTATATCTTTCAGTAGTTCTATTTTTTATAGAACAATATTACGAGCGAGTAGTCAGATAATTGCCAAAATGTCATTTGACATGTCAAAAAACCGAATGATTATTGTGCTCTTAACCTAAACTAGCTCATCGTGAAAGATGCTTCAATATCTTTCAAATAATATTGCAAACAGAGTTGTTAACTGACCATGCTTTGAGAGTATAATCTGCTTGAAAAGGTTTCTTAATTTGCATCATTTGCATCCTCCATTAAACTGCTTAGGTTCCCGCCCAAAATTATATTGGATGACTAAAATTTTACTTTTTTCGCCACTCGCTTCGAGCATTACATATAATGACAATCGAATAAATAAAAACAGATTAAATAAAAAATCTTGATAGCTTTGTCGTGAACTTTTCTTGGTCAAATTCTTATGCTGTTGTTGTTGTTTTAACTGTATTGTTTTTGTTGCAGGCAGTCCTGTCTTATATGTGTAATATTTCTGTGGTTGTTGTTTCTGTGAGAGTTGTTTTTTTATTTTATTTAACTTTGGATGGTAACAAATATTTTCCATTCTCATTTCTTTTGTAGGTTGAGCCCATTTTTTATTTTTATTATTAATACGAGTTATGGACCGCCCGCAGTTCGTTTGATTGAAATGTTAGGCTGACTGCCACTGCCTTCATGCGCATTTATTATCAACTGTCAATATATTGTCATAAATGTAAGCAGAGTTCTCATAGGCAAAGAAATGGCAGGGATGATTACTAAGGTTTGAAGTTGAAAAAAAAAAAAAATAACTTTCTGCACCGACATGTTCGTACTGTCAAATGTGAAAAAACTTGCTGGTCTGTTCGATATCATCTAAAGAGCAACTGAATTGATTTTCATAAAACTTATCCAAAACTGTTCAATTGATTACAGCAGTGCATTAAAATTTGTTTTCATACAAAAATATTGTTCTATATCTTATCAAAATTTTCATGATATGCATAGAATTAAATGTTGCTCATACGCACCAGAACCCAACAATTTTATTTTTATTTCCATCCATAGTAAATCTGCACTACTTTTATGATAGAAAGTCTTTATGAATGAGTCACAGGAAAAAATAAAATAAATTTAACTTAAACTATACAAAACTACGGTAAAAACAAATCACTCAAGTGAAAGAGAAAGAGAAACACAGGGGAGAAATAGAAAGAAAATCTATTTAATTTAAGCCAATCAAATACTTAAAGATAACGAAAATATTTTTTGTAAAAATTTCGGGTGCGTTCGCGTTTATTTTTGTTTTTTGCATTGTTTCTACTAGTCAGCACAGATAAATAAAAATAAAATTAAATTAAATGCTTAAAAGCTTAAAATAACTTCATAAAATAGTTCTCATTTCTTAAATAAAATCAAGGGAAATTAAAGAGATTTTTTTTGTATTTTATTTTGAAACGCCTACATTAAGTATTGCACACTTACCCTTGCCCGCCACGCCCTTTAGATGTTTTTTTAAATTTACTTTTAATAAAACATCATGTGAGCGAAAAATCTCTACCGCCCACCCAATAGGCAACCCTACACATAGCTGGTGTTGTTGTGTTTGCTGCTGCTGGTGGTTTTGTTGTGCGTAGTCTTTGAGGAATTTATGTGACAGTTAAGTGTTGCGCGTTGACAAATACAAATTTTCGATTGATAAGTGTTTGACAACTGTGCTCTGTTGCTATATTTTATTTAATTTTTTTAAATTTGTATTCATTTGATTTTAATAGACAGCGGCGTTTGCTCTTGTTATTTTTTGTATTTCTTTTGTTTTTTCAGGTTTTGAATCGTTAAGTATTTTGCGTTAAAAGAAAAGTTTCAAATTATTATGAGATCAGCTTGACATATTCATATTTATACAAATTTGGTTGGAAGTTTGGTTTTTTATACACAGAAAAGTTCTAAGAAGCATCGGGAACTAATTTAAAGAAACTGAACTTTCATGAAAAAAAAGAACGACTGACTTATCATAAAACACTTTTTGGTTAAACTTAGAAATCAGATAGTTAAGTTCTTGTAAATCTCTATGACCTACCTGTTTTGATCTTTGTGTATAATAATTATATGCTACTCATACGTCATGTTAAGTGCGTGGTGATCACTTTGAAGACTTTCTATTTTAAATTAGAAAATAAATACTTATTGATCCTGAGTTGCAGAGAATTAATTAATAAATTGTTTCCCGAACACTACTGAAAATAATTTTCTTAAATTCCTTGAGTTGTTTTAAACTTGATGTAAAACTGGCACGAAATTTTGTATATCGCCTCTGATTTTTGAGATAAGTGAGATCAAACTCAGCAAAACTCCCTTTATTTAATGTGTAGGTACAGCTCAAGAAATAATGAAACGTAATTAAATCCATTTTTAGGTTCAAAAAGTAGACCACACACAACTTCAGTTGTAGCTTAAATAAGCAGTAAATACCTGTTGAGTAAAAAAAACGAGCTGTCATATTAAAAAGTGAAGAAAATAAATGTTTTAAAGCACCTAATATGTCAATATGTCAGTTGACATAATTACAAATGTTTCTAATAAAACACTCGTAATTAACTTCAACTCAATAAAAATTTGACTGTGGCGAATTTATTCAAATAGACAGCAGATCTGTTATGGTCTCAGACTGATTTGGTCGAATCGATTTGTTTTCAGTTGACTTTCAAGTTCGCATTTGATTGATTAATGTTGTTGTTTATTACTATTACTTCACATTTGTTACTTTCCTTAGTAAATTTTGATGTATTGTCATTTGGACATTACAAGTATTTATAGCATTTTTGCACTGCAATGCATTTGAAATAATTAATATTGTCTTGTTCGCCTTGCTTTCACTTTGAGTACGTATCTGTGTATTTCATATGTGGAGCAAAACGTGTCAAGCGGATCAACTTTCTGTCCAAAATTGAGTGCATTTAAAGGAAAAAATTTGCTTAAATGGCAGTTTAAAAACCAAAGCCGAGTAGCGATTAGTAAAAAAATAATTCTGAAATGAAGCCTCTCTGCGTTGAATAGGATTGAGACTGTTATTATTACATATTAATAGTGCCTGATAAAACTTAATGTTTTTAATATTTAAATTTTTAAATTGTTTTTTTAAGTACTGATCCGCTTGACGTATTTTGTCCCACATATATTTTTTCATTCTAATATAAGTGAATTATTTCAACATAAATAACAATGTGGGTGTGGCATTTTTTTATAAGAATGACTGTTATTGAAAATAAAACAACAAATAATCAGCTTGAGATACATAACATTTTTGGCATTTCAACGTTTTGCTGTGATTGTGCTTTTATGTGACTTTCATGAGCAGGGCTACCTATGTACATTAGGGTGGGTCTTATTTATCTTTAACCCTTACTGACCCTATTTCAATGTAAAATTTGGCCTCCCGTCACTTTTAGTTATTGACGCATATCGCAAAGTATTCACGAATGCAAACAAAGTAACATTTATAGAAATGTTTTAAATTATATAAATGCCTTATTAGCCGATATATCTCAAACTCTTTAAGTCAAAAGATCTTACATACATATAATAGTTCGCTCATTCTTTTAATAAACGCACACTTTGTTTTTTTTGACGTTTTTGAAAATTTTTTGAAACGAAATACATATCTCAAAAACTATAGGAGATAGGATAAAAACCATTTAATCATTTTTATTAAGAAATACTATAACTTTATAAAAAAAATTAAATAAATTTAAATAAATTTGTTAAAACATTAATTTTTTTAATTAAAAAAATTTTTCTCGAAATATTTTCCATATAACACCTTTTGTTTTTTTTTATTTTTTTATATGTTATTCCTCAATCAATCCTAAGAATGCATTTGCTTTCATATCGAAATTCCCGCCATAACTTTGGAAACTACGAATTTTTTACTGATGACGCTCATAATGTTTTTTTCAACATAAAATTCGACAAAAAAAATTTTTTTTTTTTTTTTTGTTTTTTTTTTGTGGGAAGTAGCATCAACTTTTCCAAACGTAAATATTGCTACGTATATTCTTGAGTTTGATGGTTACAAATTGTACGACAGAAAGATCATTCTCACAACTAAAGAGATTCGAATATCCTTGTCATACTGTGATAAAAAGATTTAATGCATTGAAAGTGAACTATTACGTGAAATCGATTTTGACGATATTTTCAGGGATTTTGCTAATAGTAAACGAAACAGTATTTCGGCCAATAAAGTATACATTAAAAATTGTAACTATTTTACTTCAAATAAAAAATCAATATAAAATGAAAAACTAGAGCACCATTTCCTTTAAAAACCTAGAACACCAAAAATTTAAATCCGGCCCTGCTAGCAGCAATGTGCAGTTGTCAATCGAAAAATAGAAAAAAATTTACTAACAAACGATAGGAGCGAGTGGAGTAGATGACGCGACTGAGTGCAAACTCGTTGTTCATTTCTATTTCCACTCGTATCCATCAATTTGTTTGTTTATGTATTTTGCTATAAAAATATTATGGTTATTATTATTGCAAGAGCATTGTTGCAAGTCTTTAATTTGTTCACGTGCCGAGTACTTTGTTGGTTTTTCTACTTGCAGTCGACTACATTAACCCAATAGGAATTAGACCAGCCTTTTTGATGTACACTATATTATTAATATCAAAAACAAAGACAAGTTTTTTTTAGAGTGTCTTACTTTCAAAAAAGGATGAAACGTCAAAAATGTCATGCGATCTGCCAACGTTGGTGTCATTTATGTTCAGTAAAGTTTGCTATTATATCATGAAAAAGTTGAGACCGCAATAACACTAAAAAATTGTGGAAATTTACAAAATTCATTGAAATTTAAATTCACATAATTTCTTGCAGTTATGACATCAATTGGCCGCCAAGATGTGTATAGTTTCTGGCTTGTGCTCATAAACCAGCAATAATTGAAGATTTGAAAATTTACATGTTTGATCTTATTTCGAAAATAATTGCACGAAAAAGTGATCGAAAGTTTAACCTCCACACAGCGCTAAACTTTCATATATTCAAATGCTAAATGCCTTAAACTTTTCTAGCGAATAAAGCTAAAAACTAGATTATTTGGACAATTGTTCATGTTTTATTTCAATTAAAAACTACGACAGTCTAAAAAACACCCTATAGTGGCATTCGAAAAAGTTATAACTATATATGAAGAGTGGAGATTTCTCATTCAGTATTAAAGCTGTCAAAATAATTTTTCCGCTAATGAAAACAAATGCGTTACGTTATAGGTCTCCTTTTTTCCCACATATCTCTCTGTCTTTTATCCCTCTTATCTATGATACATTTGCCGACAACATCAAATTGCAAAAGCGAAGCGTCGTTATTTTAAAATTGAAAACACGCGCTTACCTTCAGTTTCCTCTTCAGACGACGACGTGTTTCTCACGTCCGCGCGCACGTCATGCTTCACAAGTCAAATTGCCGAGTTCCGCTCCGCTCCGTCGCTCGATGCTGCACTTGTTGCAATTCCGGTTGCAGTACCGAGTGCTGAGTGCCCGTGCGGCCGGCGCTAATTGTGTGCTGAAGAGTGCGAAATTAAAGCTGAACATTAAAAATATTTGCTTTTTAATTGAATCATTAACTCGTCATCGTCGCGTCACATTGCTTCGTCGTCGTCGTCTCCTCATTGTAATCGCGTTGTTGTTTATATGCAACATTTGCAATGCATTAACTGCCAGCAGCAGCAGCAGTAAAAACAACAACTGCAGCAAACTTTTGCACTTTTTTTTCATGTTGAGTAGTATAACATTGTTGCATTTTGAATTATATATTCTATTTATTTTTGAGTTTTTTTCTTGACTTGTTTGTTAAAGTATAATTTTTGCAACTTTCTTGCAATTCATTATGAATACAAAATGTAGCAAAAAAAGTAGTATTGCAATAAATAATTTATATGTTGCTACACAGCAAGAAATGTCTTCAACACGTGTGATGCTCACACTCTGTTCTACCCGCACCCTTGAAATGTTTCAGTACTGTCTTGAGAATTTCCTTTAAAACATTAAAACTTAGAATTTTGATTTGCAAAAGCACATCATACGAGTTCAAATTATCGAGTGCATTTGTTCTGTTTTCAAAAAATGCACTCGTTTTTTTTTTCATTTGAAAACTTAACTTAATCGAATAAGCTGTATGTGAGCCACTGTAGATCTTCATCAACTATCTATTGGATACAACATCAAAAATATCACTGCCGCAACAATTCTATTAAAGCTATAAAACTACAAAAACTACAACGACCAGCATCGACCAGAAGAAATGAAACGGAAATTCCACAAATTCCAAAGCAATGACGAAAACTTGCTGTCCGTCTTTATGATTGTTGATTTTCTTGTTGTCGTTGGTATTGCTCTCATGCACAAGAACAACTTTTTTTTAGTTCAAATTGGTTTTAAATTTTATGCAAAACCGCATAACATTCCAGTAAGCCAACTATGAATGCAACAAGTGGTATTAACTTTGAATATATGTACATATTTGTTACGTAAGTTGGACATTTTTTTAAAAAAAATAATTTTTTATAACGAAAATATTCATTCATTTTGGTAAGGAACGCAATGTTCATGATGCCGCTATGAATTACAAATTGCCCATAGTAGCGCCTACCACACTTACAATTCTGAGACTAACTCGAAATTTTCATCTTTTTGATCAACATATCGTTACTCTAATATAGAAAGGCCCTAACTAAAATTTGTTTCATAATCGAGTTTTTTGTAGACTTCTCTGCCAACTTACTAAAACGTACAAAATAATTAACCTTAGGTGCCAAGATATAGCGTTTTAGGTATTTTTTTTTTTTTTTTTTTGTATGTGGTAGGTCAGCCCCTGTTGGCAAACCACGCCAACATTTTTTGTATGGCTGAAAATGCGGACAAAATACACCCAAACAGGTTGTTTTTTTAAATTTGCGGGTTTTAAGAAAACTCGCCCAAAATTTCAGCTTTCTTGATCCGATCTCAAAATTTCAGCTTTATAGTCCGCGCCGTTTACTGGTTTGAGCTAGGAAGCTCTAATTTTGGGAGAATTATTTTTAAGCCTCTAGCTAAAATATAGGGGAAAAAAATGCAACTACATAACTTTGAAAAAGAACACCCTAATGTATATAGATAGCAGTGGATGGCGAATAAATCGCAGCTGTTATTGTTTGCTGTTGTTTTTTGTGCACACAAAGTTGTTTTTGTATGTTATTGGCCTTGAATTGTGTGTTGGTTTCCCCTTTTTGGTGATTTTAATTTTGCATTGCACGCTTAATGTAAGCGATGGCGACACCGCTTGATTTTTTTGTGAGCTTGTTGCAGGGTTTTGTGTTGTTGTGGTCTTTTTGGTTGCAACTTGGCTCCACGTTGAAAAACTTCTTTCTTTTTCTTTTTATTTGATGTCATGACAAAGCAATTATGTAATGGCTTTCCTAATACTTACAACAATAACTCTGCGGATGCTTTGTGGACGCGGTATCAGCATCAGAAGCACCAACAGTACATCGCAGGAACTGACAGATCATGACTTGACATATTTAATAATTGAAATTTCTTAACCACGTTGTTGCTCTTCTTCAGCTGTTGCACTTGCGTGTGAATTTTTTCGAAACATTGGTGTTGCTGAAGTGTTGCATGCAAATTTTCCTGCAGTCACTTGAGCTTGTAGCATGCATGGACTCACTAACTTCTTGTTTCTTCAATCGTACCCGCTTTATCTTGCTTCTTCTTTTACACTCTATAGCTGTCCAGTCGTATTTCGTATTTTTGCTTTTGATGTTATAGTTTCTGTTCAACATTTTTGCTCTGGAATTGACAGTTGTCAGTTAGCAATGCAGCTCACATGACAATTTGTCTTTCATGCTTACGAGGCTCAACGTCATAAAAATAATCTAAAATAAATTTATGAAAAACCCATGGTGTAATAACAAAGGTGGGGCACGGTGGGCTTTAACCAACTTTTAATAAAAGTGTGAGTAACTACAAAAACTTTAATTGGGGATTATTTGGGATGTAATTTGGAGTCGATATCTGAAAATCATAAGAAACCCTTAGAGCTTTTTTTTTAAATCCATATTTACTATTTTTCAATGATAGCACATATGTAAAACATGCGTATGAAATTTTAAAACTTCCGATTTTGTTCAAATTTTGATAGGACAAAGTAATTTATTAGGTAGCACCAGAGTCCAAATTTCAACTCTCTAAGTGGTCGGAGTCCTGATAAAGAGCCATATTTTGACCTGAAAACAGCCGTATTTGGACCGTTTTAAAAATTTTAGTTCTTAAAGCCCACAAATCTAAGTTTAAAGTTATGGATATCAATTTTTTTTTTGTTATGTCATCTACTATACACAAAAAATAATTTTAAGTTTCTAGGCCTTAAGACCTTTATTTGCGACCAAATTAAGTGAATATGGCCTTAGTAAAATATGACAAATTTGCAAATTGTGCCCCATATCGAGATCTTACTCATAATACTTAAATTATGTTTTAAATTGTTAACATTTTTATGCACTTCAAAATGAGATATCACACAGTGAAAATGGTTAACCAGGTTCAGAGAAATTCGAAATTGAATTCGGCTGTTTTCGCAAAAATTGCGTTCTTTTCAAACTTTGACCTAACATTACTCTGAACTCCGACTATCTAGGAAGCTAAAATTTGCGTTGTGAAGCTATCTTTCAAGGTTCTTTGACGTGTCAAAATTTGAGCAACATCGGATGTTTTTTAAATTTCTTACGTGAGTTGCACGTATTTCATACGCATGTAATATTACTAAGAACAGTAAATATGGAATTAAAAAAAAAAGCTCTAAGGATTTTTTTCCTTTTGATGTATATTGACTATAAATAACATCCCAAATAATTCCCCATTAAAATTTGTGTAGTAACTCAACAAAAGCCCATCGTGGGGATATATATGACACTTCTCTCATAATTTTCTGGGAATCGGCCATTAATAGATTCACATTGTCATATATCATCAATTCGATTTTATTGTGTTTCGTTATATTTTTGACATAACGTTGTTTTGATTGTTGAGCCAGTTCAAAAACTTCAACATTTTTGAAGCGCTTTAAGCAATTTTTTAGTGAGATAAATTTTTGTTAAGTGTTTCAGAATTCTAATTCGAACAAAAAACTACGCTAAATAGTGCAGCGGGTTCCAATCCGACAGCGATAACTCTTTTTTGTTATTAAATAACAAGAGCGACGAAATTTCTCAGAAATAAAGAAGTTTGCAACATTTGCAGCACATCGTTCAGAGAATTTTGAAGAACTGTATGCTGCAAGTCATCAAAGCGCTTAACTTTGCTGAACGGGCAATTGAAATGTTATGAATGTCAAAGTTAAAGCAATCCACTCTCACGCTCTCAAAATGGCTTCCACTTCAGTACGAATTGCTCTCCTTAAGTACTCCACCTTTATTATTACACTATGGAAAAACCTTGTTAAATAAAAGAGCATTTTCTTCAAAATTCATTATGTAATACTTAATTTGTGACTTCAAAAGCGCAGGATGTCTTAATTATGTGAACACAAAAGTTTGCCTTTCACAGCCAACTTTTTAAGATTTCCTAGGGACAGTCTATATCTTTGATATGCGTAGTAAAGAAAATCTATACTGAAAACCTAACGTTCACGGACTCGATCACGATAGTGTTTCGACCTTTCGGATATAATTCGCTTTTTTCGAATCCCTCAACCTTTTCGACGTTCAATCAATTGTCTTTTTGTTAGCAATTTTCGACATAACGCCATTTTTCCACTTTTTCAAATTTTTTTTCACATATTCAGCAGATTTTACTTGAACAGTATTTCTAGACTTTTAACAATTTTTTCAATATTTCAAGATTTGCTTGAATTTCTCAGCACTTTTCAGAATTTTTCGACAATTTAAAAATTTTTTGAGTTATTCAAAATTATTAAACTTTGCCAACATTTTGCATTATTTCTAGGCTTTCTACAGCTTTTTTCGACAGAAAAAAATTAGAAAAGTTTAGCTAATCGATTTGTCCTGTGAGTGGCGGTCATATATACGAGTATGTTCGATATTTTATAAAGCTCATCAGCGGAATCAAGGGTTTTGTTTTTGAATTGTGTTGTTCCAAACAAACAACACCAATCAGAGCAACAAAACAATTCGCACTAAAATTAAAACTTGTGAAAAATTACTGCAAACAAAATTGTTGTTGATGTTGTTAACGACAGCAACAACAACAACAACAGCAGCTAATGCACTGGACACGGAAGTTGCATCTTAAGTTGTTGCGTTGTTTTACTTCTTTTTTTCATGTCATAGTTGCTTGTTGTTGCTTTTATGCACTTCACCTGTTGGTAAGTCACGAAATTATTTTTTTCCAAATATTGGTTGTGTTTGTTTTATTTTTACTACGCTGCTAATTAGGACTGTAATGTCTTAGCAATAATTTCCGACTAAAGTCGCACATAATAATTTTACTATATGAGAAAATTATGCAACTTCTGAAGGTATATGGCAAATCTTAGCGATACTTTACTCAAGCATCATACATTTGGAATTCCTTATGCAGAAAAAGGAGATGTACAAGCGTGCGTGTAAAATTAGCAAAAATACATTACAATTTAACTGTTTCTTTCCAATTTGTTAAAATAAAATATCGCTATTTTTTATGAAATTTTTATGTACTCTCAAAAAAATATTTTCTGCGAATCAGACCAATTCGAACTCTTCATTTTTTATTGCGGAAATTGAATCCAGGGTGTAAGATGCATAAGTTGGTATGATTAGAATTTTCCAAATAGACATTGCTGCATTTTCGAATTTATACTTTTGACTTGAAATCAAACTTCTCTTTTTTTAAAGGTGTACAGTTTCGTTCATTGCTCAGTAATATGTCTCTTAAAGGCGGTAAACATTAGCGATCATCTTTGTCAGTAAAAAAAAATATAGCCGCTGACTGTCCCTCAACATTTTAAGGCCTAAGTTCACTGCTATTGTATGTATCGATCATGGGTCTTACCAATACCAGCAACGTTTAAAATTTTGGACAGTTTTTGTGCAATGGGCCCACCCACATCGTGTATAATTTTGTACTTGAAATCAAAAAGTACCTATTGTCATAATGTGAATATATCAACAGCAATAATGATTGCAAAATTTAATCATGTTACTCGTGGCGCTATCTATTGATTAATATTGTATTAATATCAAGTGAGTCTCGATACAGAGAGAGAGGGAGGCGCTGCACTATTTATTTATATTCCTCAATTTAAAAGGGTGGCTCCAAGTAGCTAGACGTGATTAAAAAAAAAAAAAACTTGAATAATAAAACTTATTTCTTTCAATTTAAATTGTCCACCAATTGATTGTGCGTTGCTGAACTACAAGTAACAACTGAGTTATGCAGCCATCTATTTTTAATTTTCTTTTTTGTTACGCAGCAGACACTTTACATGCCTATATACAAAAAAGTTTGCGCGAAGCTCTATGGTTTTTTTTCCAAGAATTACAAATTTCCGACATGAGTTTTAAAAGCAAAACATTTTAAACGTGAGTTGAAATCAAATGCGTCATATATTTTCGCCAAAAACAACCAACACACAGACCAATGGCCAAAGACCAAAACAGTACAATCATGCACATTGAGGACACCAATTCAAGAACAATTACATACGTTAATTTTAAATTCAGAACGTACTCAAAATTTCCTACCACGAGTAAAAAGACAAAAAAAAAGATATTTCAAAGAAATTTTAGTCCTTCTGTAGACAGTGTGTATCCGAAAAGTTCATGCGTTAGAATTGTCGTAATGTTGTGGGGTTTTTTTGCTAAAATTATTCCGGAGACGTAAATGGCCATGGTTTGCTTTTGCAAACACACTTGTGCAACACATTTAGCTCACGAGGCACGAGCGAACGAAAACATAACAGCTTATGTTCGAACATACACGTATAAATAGCGACCACTAAAAAACCTATTTAGGTGCATTTTTTAAGAAGTAAAACGGCAGGGTCCTTATTTGCACTTTCGATAATTCAGGTGTGCTGCATGCAGAGTCGTAATGGACACGCCCATTTCCCACACGAGTCAATTAGTTGAAGTGCATTTATTTCAGCAAAAATTACGCTTGCTAAATTAATCTTAAGAGCAGAACACCCTATATAGACCGTCTGCGCAAACACGACTCCTATAGGAATCAGCAAACTTTGTTTTAGCGCTGTCGGGGCACCCCTGTATAACTTTGTACATAGTATGATAGTTGGCGGCAAATTCACCAAAGACAAAAATTATAATAAAAAAAGTCACTTTTTAAAAAAAATTTTATGAAAATAAGCTTATACCGGCCTGACGCAAATTTCGGCACATTTTCATTTCGAAAACATTTTGAAGCAATTTGTCTTCGTATCAAAAATAAGTAGACTTGCATTATTATCAATGTATAAGTGAGAACTTTTTTTATTATGCGCCTTTTCTCTTTTAATAAAAATGCAGATTAATAAAAACGTAATGAAGATGCCACTTCATTTGGAAAACTTTCTTTTTAAAAAGGAAAATTTTCAAATTTTTTCCTTGATACATAATTTTATTTAGAGTGAAATCCTTGAAAATTAAAATATCACTAATACGTCATATAAAAGTTCGGTAATCGATTCCGACTTTTTAAAAGTTTCAAATCCGCCTCAATTTTATTTCGTCGACAATATTTGTTAGGTATCCGACTTTGGCTTGGAGCGACTGCACATAAAAGTGATTTTGATTTTCTTTCTTAATCAAAAATAAACAGGATTTTTGATTTAAAATTATATGTTTCGATCAAAAATATTCGTCATTTTCAGTATTTTTGTTTTTTTTTTCAAATATTGTCACCAATTTGATTCGTTTTTAAAATAACCGTTTATTCTATATTATGAAAAACAACCACCAACATTTTTTTTTTCTACAATAGCATTATCATTTTTTTTACAAAAAATGTTTGCTTTTGATTTTTTCGATCAAGATCAGCAAATATTGGATACTATATTGAATAAAGTCAACAATGACAGTGTTGTTAGCCATCTTACAATCAAGCAAGACCAATAAAAAATAATAGCCTACACAGTACAATTTATTATCATTGACGTTCAGATAAACTCAAAACGTCATAATGTATTTGATATAACCAGACTCTCCTACAAGAAAGAAGTAATAACTAGAAAGTAGAATACCTAAGGTCACTTATTAAGTGGGCGTGTCGTACGTCATAATATTTGCAAAGAAAAATTCGCAACCAATTTGTAATGGTGTAGCGTAAGTGGTGATAATTTTTCTATATTTTTACTAGTAAAAGCATTTAAAATCAATTTGTTGTAGATAAAAATAAAATAAAAAGATTCGCACGTGTACACATTTGCATATAGATATATGTACATATATATGTATGCTTATGAGACTGTCCGTTGTTTCCCAAGTTTCCTTAGTCAAAGAGCTCGACATCTTTACATTTGTGGACAAAAACACCGACTTAAAAATTTTAAGTTTTAGCGCAGAATAACATACCACCAAGTCTACTTTTTATTTATTTCTTACTCAAAAACTGACAAACTTACAGAAAAATTGGATAGGAGCTTCTCTGTTATTCTTAAGAACTTTTAATAAAAAAAAAATTCACAAAATTGTTTCACTGTATTTGCCTCTGTTGTAAACTTATTAGTTTTAAAGTAAAAAATAAATGTTAAATGCTTGGTGACAAACTATACTGGGCTAAAAACATAGATAGTTAGAAAATAACTGGCAATCTTCTTGTAATCGTGTAAGAAACTTTTTTTCTAATAAACTCTGTAATTAAAAAAAAAAGCTCAAACCGGTTCCTGGATCAAAGATAAATTTATTCACACTATAAGGTTTTTTTTAGCAAAATTGTAGATATACCCAGCTCCTCGATTAAGGAATCTTTAATAATAACGGACAGTCAAATTTAAACATGTATGTACATTAGGGTTGTTCAGGAAAAAATTTTTTTTTCGAATTTCTTGATGATACTTTGTAATCACGTTCTACATCATGGAAGAACATCACATGAATTTTTTTCAGATTTTTAAATGCATCTTTTAAGGTGTCTCAAATCAAAAATATATTTTTATTATTATTATTGTTAGCATTAATTATAAAATGTTGTTAAACCATTTGAAAAAGTTGTTCTAGAGTAACTTAAAAACATTCATTTTGTTTGTTTTTTAATGAACTTTAAAATCTACGTTCTAATATTGAGAAAAAAAAATTTTAACCCTCTTAAATAACGAAAAACTGCGATTAAATCTATAACCGACCCGCTCGTTTTGAAAAAAAAGCTTCATCACTATGTTTCAAACGTTATATCATCGAGCCTGTTGGACCAAAAAAGTCTTACCATGTCTTGTTTTAAAGGTTTTTGAGCGCTCTTTCGTATGAGATCTTGTATATTAAAAAAAGTTAATTTTATTTAAAGCACGATGACTTTTTTCTTTAAAAAACCGTTAAATTTCGCCTTTTTAAAGCAGTTTTTCGTTATTTAAGAGGGCTTCGGCGCCACCTTATAAAATTGAAGTACAGAGCTGAATTTTTCTTCATTTCATAAACTTGCTTTTTAAACCACAGCACCTTAAAAAAAAACAAAATGAAAAAAATTTGAATCACCCTAATGTATATATATTTTGGGTATAAAAAAAGATTAAATAAATGCATTTACTAATCGGTTACTTTGCACATGCACGCCACAGTCTAACGACTGTCTGTTTAAATCTCGAACTATTATCGGATATACTTATATGGATTGGCATTATAGAAAATTGTATCTTTCTTTGTTTCACACCTTGTTTAATATATATATTTTTTTTACTACTTAATGCATATTTAATTTGTTTGCTTATATTTTGGTATTGCCCCTGGCTTTTATTACTTTCTACTTCTTTACAAAAAAAAAGAATATATTTACTGGTAACAACAGCACAAGCGCACTGCCATAACTATACCTATAATTATATTGTTATTTTTTTTAACAATTTGAAGCTGAATTTTTGGTTTAGCAAATAAAACTTGAACAAAATTTTGATGGAACCTTTTTGTTCAGGTATTTGAATAAACAAAGTGGTTTTTGTTTTGTGAAGAAGTGTTTAGAAATATTTTAATTCGTTTTTTGTTCGTAAGCTCAAGAATAAATGCATTTTGACTATATACAAGACATTAAGTTGTGAGAAAGTTGAGGGGGGACGAAAATGTTTCAATTTTAATAAGGGTTGGACATATAAGTAACACTCTGTAAGAAAAAAAGTTGTGGCTTGACTGCGCGCTTTTAAGATATTTCAATTTTTTTATGGCAATCTAAAAAAAAAAAAGTGAAAAAAAGTATATGAAAAACTTTTAAACTTAAATTTGTAAGGGGCCGACCTAATTTGATTTTTCGATTATTTTTATGGATTTCGATAAATTGAAAAAAATTTTTTATGTGTTTCACGAGTGTATTTATTGATTCTGAAAAGAATTAAAATCATACCTACTACTGGGGTTGGGATAATAAACTCTGGCTGGAAAATTAGATTTTTGCCATTTATGGGTATTTAAAAAAACTTGGACTAAGGAATATTCAATTACATTAGTTTTCAAATATAATTAACTAAAAAAAAAGTAATTACATTAATTTATGGTCTGGATAAATTAATCTCATGTTGTGCTATCAAATACCCCACTGTGCGCCGTTTGAGTGAAAAATATACAATGGCGGTTTCCGAGGTCTATTAATTTTCATAGTGCCTGGCAGTCTTTAAGGTATCAGAAGTCTTCATTTTTAGATAGCTTTCGATAATTTTAAAGAAAGTACCATTGATAGGATTTTAAATTTCTACCGAACCTTGGACGTTACTTCTGATATTTGCCAAAAAGCAAAAAGATGTTCCTGATTCTTTCATTAAGTACTCTATTTGAACACCGTGGCTATATGTCTACAAGTTATCAAACTGTCACTATTTTTGTAATAAAATGATGGCTATTCAACACGAGAAAAGCTAAATGACAAACACAAATGCAAATATGTACATATGTATATAAAATAAGAAGTTAATTCTTTTAAAAAATGCAAAACAAAATAAAGATGAGAAAATAAACTACTCGTGTATGTAATTAACTATATACCCTACTACTCGTATGTGGCTACAATAGCTTTTCTTGTAGTTTTAAGGGAACATACTGGTTTGGTAGTTTGAAATAATGTATGAATAATTCAAAAATATTTTTATAAAAATAAATACAAAATAACTGAAAAAAAAATACTATCTTATTTTATATATTATGAATATTTCTTATTAAATAATAAATTAATATTTATATATTTCGCATACGCTGGTCAATTTTTTGATATGACTAGCTATTACCAGACGCTTCGTTTGCGGATACTGTTTCTTAACTAATGCGTTCCCATATTTAAATTTCAAATCCTGTCTTCTTAGTGGCTTTCCATAAACTACGTTGTTTTTGACTAAACCCCCTCACAAGAGTGCGTCATAGTTTTTTTCATTTGATATATCAGATTTATTTCAATACATTTGCAATTCGCTCTGTTTCTTTATGAACAGTATCTGCTGCTAAAGATGGTGCTGGCTATGAAATATATCTCTTGTATTGTTGTTGCTTGACTGTAGTATTTAAGTTGTATTTTAATATCCGTATGAAGTTCTTAACAACACAAATTTGTGTTCATTTCCGTTAGTATGGATTTGGAGCCCTTGAGAGCTTGTGGCTTATGAAAGATTTTTCCCTGAAATCGTTTCCAAAAAAATTATTAGTTTTTGGGAAGTTGAATAGGAAGAGAAATATTTTTTCGGTGTAAATTTTTTTGGCCAAACCGTGTTTAATTTGTTTTAGTGGGGGTACACAAATAAAAGATAGTAAGACATTTCATGTCCTTTCACAAAGAATTTAATTAATTATCTTGGATTCCCATTATGAATTAATTACCTTTTTCACTGTCCGTATGCACAAAGAGCCAGTTACGATTGTTATTTTTTTAAGTATTGTCAAGTTTGTTTTAAATTTGTATTTAATCTTTGGTGAACTTCGATTTTAATTAAATTTTTTTCTAAAAAAATCCTCGTTTTTTTTATCCCAAGAAAAATAATTTGCAGAAGTCGCTTTTAGATTACATATTTTTCATTAAAATTGTATTTGTATTTTCTTGTCACAAGTTCAATTAAAAAAAATAATATATATGTATGTACATAATTTTTCATAAACACAGCATTTTTTATAACTTCAATATATCAGTTTTGAATGAGTTTTCTTAAAATAATTTGTTCCTATTCACTCGATATAGATTCAAAAAACTAAATACGAAGAACTGCGAACGCAATATCAAAATTGTAAGAATGTATGCAAAAAACGTTAAACATACAAGAATTTGTCTACCACTGAATAAATTTCTATTTATCCCTCGCTGTCGACGGATCAGTGTTGCATCTCTGTTCCTCAAACACTCGAAAAATATTTGCCAGTTTTGACATCTTTCAATTATTTACTGTTTTTGATCGAACATAAGTACATGGGTTAGGTACTTATTATATTATACCTCTGATGTGACAAATTTGAATGATTAGATTGTTACTTTTGTCGTAGTGTTCTCGATTCAAGTGCTAAAATGAAAGCAACAGCGAAAATCAAAATAAAAAAAAAACTCAAATCGCGTAATATATACAATCCATTGAATATTTATGATTTAGGCAACAAGTTGGTTCGATTTTATTTGAATAACTGTTGTCAACTCAGAGACTTTTGCAGGAACTTTTTAAAAGAAATACTCGTATAAACATTCAGTACTGATCAATTTGTTTTTCTTTATTTTTAATTTTTTGCAGTTTGCAAATCCATGGACATACGCAATACACCGGATAATTTTCAACAATTGCGCAACTGCACCGTCATCGAGGGTTTCTTACTCATAACGTTGGTGAACACGAATACTTGTAATTCGGGAATTTGTGCTCAGGGTGAATTTACTGAATCATTTCCGTTGTTAACCGAAGTTACCGAATTCGTTGTGCTCTACCGCGTTTTCAATTTACGCTCGCTATCGCAGATTTTTCCAAATTTAAGTATTATACGTGGACGTGCACGATTTGAGGGCTATGCTTTGGTCGTCTATGCAAATCCACATCTGGAAGATCTAGGCCTTTCCAAATTGTTGACAATATCAAATGGTGGTGTACGTATTGAGAATAATTTATCGCTGTGTTTTGTTGAAACGATCGATTGGTCACAAATTGTGACAAACACCACGGATGTTGTCAAACTGGTAAGTATTGAATTACTTGAAATTTGATTTTTGTCAATGACTCTTTTCTTTAGAAAAATCGTGCCCTCATTGAATGTCCACAATGTCCAGGCGATATAAAAATTAACAGTCAAGATGGAATTCCGTCAGACAACGATTTGGTATGCAAAGAACGACTCGGGCGCCGTCACTGCTGGAATAGTAAATCATGCCAGAAATGTAAGTTTTACGATTAGATAAAATATTGATATATATAATAATAATGGCTGTTGAGTATACAAAGTATGTATGATCCATTTTAATATACAGTCCAATATCTCGAGAACAAAGTAAGACAGAGATAAACTGCCCACAGAAGCGAAATTGGCGTATCTCAAAAAATTCGTATCGAGATAAATGATGTTTTGTAAATGCCGTTTTCTTCTACCTTTCTCTACGGATTTTTTAACTCACTTATGGCAATTTAAATATCATTTTAAGGTTATATATTTACGATTTAGCCAAAATATCGAAATTCCCAGTGTTTATATTCTTTTCATGAGATACTGCCATTTCCTTTAGTATTTATAGTTTTAAAAATGTAGATACGCCATTTTACTTGAAACTTCTCATACAAAATTTCATAAGAAAGATATAATATTTGCTATCGCACCAACTACAGATAAAATTAAATAAAAACTAGGTTATAGTGGTGGATTAAAAGCCCCATATAGACACTTTAGTCCATAGTGATACCACAACTCTCAAGATTTGTTTAGTTAATATTAGTAGTTTGGTTTATGGAAAAAGTGTTTTTTCGCAAAGAATACAAATTTTCAAAATAAAATACAGGTTTGTACACAAAAAATCACAGTTACCTCGCAGTTACATCGCCAGGTGCCTTTGTTCTCGGGATATCGGCCTGGGTACATTAAAATAGATCACACTGTATTTTGTTGCCATTACTGTGTGACATTCGCTTAGGAGTCGCGCACACTTTCTCTACTATCAATTTCAATGACAGTATCATCTGAAAAAAAAAGTCGAAAAGTTTCACTTGGAGTACATTTTGTACCCTCAGCCTTACAAGTAGAAATAAGTCCACATAATACCACACTCCTTAAAGTTACATTTGATAGATGGTTTTGAGTACAAAAAATTTTAACAATAATTTAAATCCGTAAACTCGAAACAAAAATCTCGGAAATAAAAATAAAAATATTGTTTGTACCACTGATCGTTTAAAAAATTTTTACTTGAACTGAATTTCTTACTTAGTGACTCATCTCTTCTCCTTGTGTGCGAGCGATTCTTAATATTGATTTCAGACAAATTTTTTCTGCGGTTTTTTTCATTATTTTTATGAATTTTTTTGTTAGTATATTTTCATATTCCATTGTATTTATTTTGGAACAGTTTGTCCTGATCGTTGCCGCGGCAATTGTATTGACGAAAATACTTGTTGCAATGAGTCCTGTCTTGGCGGTTGTGCACCAGGAAATTTGAGTGTGTGCAGAAGTTGCCGTCATTATTCGATATACAACAATTCGTGCACTGATGAATGTCCACTCAATTATTATAGTGTAAGTAGTTTTTTTAGCTAAAAATATGCATCTAGGAGACGTTTTTGAAATATTGATTTAATTTTCTTTTACTTTAAAATAGTACCTTGATCGTCGTTGCATTACTGCCGAGTCCTGTGCTGCGATTGGCTTTAAATATGAAAACAATCGTCAAGAGCAACTGGTGGCTTTTAACCGAAGTTGTACAGCACTTTGCCCGGAAAACTACAATAAAATTAACGATACATGTCAGAAATGCGGCGACAAATGCGTTAAGCGTTGCCAGGGTGGTTTAATTGATAGTGTCACGCTTGCAAAGGAGTTTCACGGTTGTACGCATATCATTGAATCTGGCCTAATTATAAGCATTAAACGCGGTGGAAGTAAGTAACGATATTTCAAATAATTTTGAATTTGAAGATACATTTTCTGTTTAATTTTTTGTTTTCAACAGAGCATTTGATGAAGGATTTGGAATTTGGTCTGTCATCGATACAAGTAATCGAAACCTATTTGAAGGTACATCGTACCTATGGCATGTTCTCTCTTGAGTTTTTTAAGAATTTGCAGCTTATACGAGGCAGCGTCTTATGTGAAGAACGGTAATTATCTCTATTTGCGATAAAAAAAAAGTGGAAGTAACTTAGTAAAAGTTGAACAATTTCTTTAAAGAGAATTTTTTAATCCTTTGCTAAATATTTTAACAAAATTTTAATTCAAATCAATTTCATAATTATTGTTGTGATTCGTAATAATTCTTAATGTTTCTTTCTTTCAACAGCTTTGCATTATATGTGCTGGAAAATAATGATTTGGAAACTATATGGCGGCCCAATCAAATCGTACGCATTGAGGATGGACGTGTGTTTTTTCACTTCAACCCAAAGCTGTGCTACTCTACCATTGAAGCGCTACGCCCTATGCTGAAAAATCATTCAACTTTTGATAAAAATGAGGTAGCAACCGATTCTAATGGTTCGAAAGGGGCATGTGAGTGAATTTTTACTTATTTACATAAACTTATTCCAAATAGCTTTCGGACAACGTGCTCGATCAATTTATTTAAATTTTGAATTTGATCTGATTTTACTTATGTACTTCATAGGTAATACAGAATTTTTAAATACAACCGTTCAAAGTACTGCGGCAACTGTTGCTTTTATAGAAATTGTTAATCCTTTGAATTTTGAAGATGAGCGCACATTTATTGGCTATCAATATTTCCATATCGAAGATAAGTACGGCAATGCAACAAAACATTCGAATCGTCCTTGTGATGATGGGTAAGTAATCCGTTATAGAATCACTATAGCGACATTGGACTCAATATATTTTTTATCGATTCAGATGGAATGCCGATGAACCTACAAAAGAGATAAAACATATCTACACCCATTTGCAACCATATACTCAATATGCTTATTATGTGAAAACAATGACAATATCATCAGAACCACGAAATGCACAGAGTCCAATACAATATTTCAAAACAAAGTCGGCACAACCAGATCTTGTAAAAAAAATTGTTGCTCAGTCGATTTCAAGTTCAGAAATTGTAAGTAAATCGCAATGTGTATATAATGTATTGTGTATAAGAAAGGTCAAAACAGCTACTTTTTAGTAACGACTATTAAAATTTAATCGTCTTACAATGAAAAATATCATCATTGCAAATCACAGTGTCCTTAAGGTTGTAATCATTATTCACTGTAGTTTTAATGCTATCCTACATGTAGCTGTTTTTAAATACCATTTCACCACAAATATAAAAAGGTACATATGTAAAAAACATATCCTAATGGCGTATCAATACATAGCTTAATTAGGGAAGTGAATGTTGGAAGGTATATTGCTATCGATATGTGGAGCTTAAACGAAGTGATTAAAATTCCCTCAAGATGCTACATTTTTTTATTAATTAGTGAATTCACTTTTTTTACATACTCAAAATCAATGTTCTTATATCTGACGTTAATGTTTTCTTTTAATTATTTATTTACTTAACGTTTTAGACTATATACTGGCAACCACCTAAATTTGCACATGGTAAGCTTATCAGATATAGAGTGCGAGCACTGCTTGATCGTAGCACTCAAAAATCAGAATCGCGTAATTACTGCAAAGACCGTAAGTACTCTTATGTAACATGTTTAAAAATAGAGGATTGTAATATTCCTTTCTATTTTAGCTCTAAGGGAAGCAGCTAAGATTGAAACAACAGCGCACCAGCCAGTTCCTGAGAAACCGATTACAAACGACTGCAAGTGTCAAAAAAACAAAGATGGTGGTTATGAGGAAATTTCTGATGAAAAAGCTCACGACGTAATATATTTTGAAAATACGGTTCAAGATTTTATTTATGTAAAGTAAGTCAAGAAAAAAATATAACTCTTTTTGACTATTTAATTACATAGATCCTTGATTTTTTCTTTTCGTAACATACTATTTAATTTTTGCTTCATCAGGTCAGTTTTTTTTTTTAATCAACCAATAATCATTTGATATCATTAGTTCGTAGGGAGCATAGAGTTCCTAGTAAAGGAAAGAAGTTGTTGTAGACCATGTGGTGGCTTAAATAGGTTGATTGTGAATTTTGATTCTGCTGCCTCTTAATTAGCTTAAAATACAAAAAAAAAATTAAGAAAAAATTTTTTTTTCTAAATTGATTATGGGAAAAACTGGAACTACTTCATGGGCGGTAGTATCAAAATTATCGGTTGACCTATTTGACATTCGCTCTAGTGGCCCTTGTGTAATTATAGAAATTCTCGAAAAAGTCTACTCTAACTGTGAAAGAACACTTTAATTAATACAAATACTTCTTTTCTCTTGCATAATATTTTCACAGGCAACCAAACAAAACTCATAAAAAAAATTATAAATTTCCTGAACATCTGGACGATAGCGAACTTCCTAGCGGTAGTAATAACATAAAAACACGACGTCTTCGTAGCGATGATAATACCTTTGACAGCTTTTTAATTCGTCATATGCGAGCCACAACTGATGAAGATCTGAAACTACCCATTAGCGCTGGTAACGGTACTTCAAGTTCTACAACCACCAGCACCATAATTATAGCACCAACAACTCAAAACAGCAATAATAATACGACAAATAATGATACTCGCATATACACAGATGAATGGATTGAAGTGAATGCAACGACAACTGAGTATACGTTCCATAATCTTAAACATTTTTCTGTCTATATGTTGGGCGTGGAGGCGTGTCGTGAGCCAGAGATCGGTGCGAATGATAAAGAGTGCAGTGATGAGCAAACAGAGTTTGTACGAACCAATAAAAAGGGTCAGTAGAGAAACTTGTAAAAGCTCATATCTCAAGAAACTTTTAATACCTTAAGTTTCAACTTTTCAACTTCACTCATTTCATTTTCAGAGAATGTGGACCAAGTGCTCAATCTAGAGGTAGACCTCTTAACAAACACTAACACAACACGTAGTAGCGTACGCATACGTTGGGAACCGCCTCCTCATCCAAATGGCGTTGTGGTTTCTTACACCATTGCATATCTGTCAGCTGCACTAGATTCGGTTGAGGAAAAGAAATGCATTACAGAACAGGATTATCAAAACTTAACCAATGGCTATATATTGACGGGGCTACCTACTGGCAACTACAGCATACGTGTACAAGCGAATTCTCTGGCTGGCGAAGGTGTCTACTCCGAACCTAGATATGTATTTATTCCGGTAAGTGAAATCGTAAAAAACAATTTTTTTCTTTAGTACGTATCAGGGAACCAAGACTTAAATCAAAGTAAAGAAAAAATGTCTATCATATCGCTCAGAAATTCCGGTATTGGAGTTGATATTTCTGTTAGAAATTATCCAAAATAGGAATATTTCTCAAAAAAGCTATGACCATTTAAAGTTTTAAGTTTTCAAGTTTATTTTTATTCAGCGGTCAGTATGTTGAAATTATTAAACTATTAATGGGATAAAAAAGTTATCATTAACTTTTTTACTGAAAAAGACTTGACATTTCTTGGGAAATGTTATTGATAGACCGTAAAAAATTAATTAATTGCTTTTACACTAATTAATATATCGATATCAAAATGAATGCATCCAAAATGTTCTCCCATAAAACAATAATGAGCGCATGTACTTTGCATTGCAAGAAGTTAAGACATGATTTTTCTTGATAGGAAAATAGATTTAATTTCAACATCAAAATAACCCACCACCTGCGTAATTTACCGAAATATAGCACTTAAAAAACTTTAAATTTTCTAAAGAAGAGAAGGTAATTTCTCCAGTGAACTTGTTCACGTTCACTTGTCGGAGTGTTGGAAATATAGTTCTTATAGACTTTCTAATAATATTATTTAACTAAGTTCTTTAAAGGGATTAAACTGCCTGAATTTCGTTTTCAGTCCTTTTTCTAATGTAGGGTATAGGAGTCCCCGTTGTGTCTCACAATCGTTTTAATTTAAAAAAAAAAAATAAGTATTATAAAAGTAAGATATGTACGTGATAGTATCTATTATATATTTTCGAATTGGGAAATTTTAGAAATCTGTGTTTTGAGCCCAATTGTAAATTAATAGACACACCGGAAGAACATAATTTACAAAAACTTATTGCGCCTATTCCAAGAAAGCTACAAGCCGTGATTGGTGTTCGTGGTGGAAATAGCATTTATTGAACTTTTTCTTTTTAGTTTTTTAGTTTCTTCATATGTTCCTTGCATTTTGCAAAGAATTATTTGACACCATGGAATGGCTGTTGTTTTCATTTATGTTCCATAAACTTTTCTTTTTGTTTTTAACAAATAATTATTTTGTTGTTTTCTAATGAGAATTGAGTACAAGAATTGAATAAAAAAAATGTTTTCAAAAAGGACATGCATTTCTTATATTAATTCAATATTAAAGGGAAAATTGTATTGCATAATTTATTTTGCAAACAATTACTTGACAGACAGTACTTGATCTCAGACATGATAGCAAAAGCGAGTAACAGATTCCGATTTATAGTCAAGAATTACATAAGAATTGATAAAGACATTTTTGGAAAAATTCTTGTTTCAAGCAAACTCGTACTTTTTACCATATATCCGTAATTTTTTTGTTTTTGATCTCAAAATAATTAATACATAATGTAGAATATGAAACCCAAAAGCCTCCATGTCAATTTATATTTTTGTTTAAATTCTTTCAGGAGCGCCTTAGCTTATGCAAAACATTGATTAGATGTTTAAAACAAAGGTTTTATAAATCATCAATTAAATCAGATATATTGTAGAATTTAATTGAATAAATGTGTAGACAATGAAATGTTTTTTCCAATAACTGAAGTATGTTTACAACATTGTTTCTTTTTTATAGCCTACTCAGATTTCATCAACCATCATCGCTATCATCTGTATTGCGGTACTTATTTTTATAGGCCTTATTGCCGGAGTTGTTTATTATCTACGCAAGAAAATACTCACGCAACCGTCAGACCTCAAAATCTATCCCACTATTAATCCGTACTATATTAGTATGCAGTATATTCCAGATGACTGGGAGGTTCCACGTGATCGAATTATACAGCTTAGTGCACTGGGTCAGGGTTCGTTCGGGATGGTTTACGAAGGCATTCTTAAAAACTTTAACAACAGTAACGAGGATACTCCCTGTGCCATAAAAACAGTAAATGAAAATGCTACGGATAGAGAACGGGCCAATTTCCTGAACGAGGCCAGTGTTATGAAACAATTTGATACGTTTCATGTGGTACGTCTTTTAGGTGTTTGTTCGCGAGGTCAACCGGCACTTGTCATAATGGAACTGATGAAAAATGGTGATCTAAAATCATATCTGCGTGCTCATAGACCAGACGAAAGAGACGAATTCGGTGTATTGAGCGAACTTCCAGTGCAACCACCACCGTTAAGTCGGATCTATCAGGTGATTTATTAATTGCATTAGTTCTTTTATTTTTAGTAAGAGCTTATTTATCGGCGATTGATGAGTCTGGCCCCAAAACATTACTGACCGTCCCAAATAAACTTCTCTTGTTTCGTTTTCCAGATGGCCATTGAAATTGCCGATGGTATGGCCTATCTAGCCGCTAAGAAATTCGTGCATCGCGATTTGGCAGCTCGAAATTGCATGGTCGCTGCCGATTTAACAGTTAAAATTGGTGATTTCGGTATGACTCGTGATATATACGAAACTGATTACTATCGTAAGGGCACCAAGGGACTCTTGCCAGTGCGTTGGATGCCCCCTGAAAGTTTGCGCGATGGGGTCTATTCTAGTGCAAGTGATGTTTTCAGTTATGGTGTTGTCCTCTGGGAAATGGCTACTCTAGCCTCACAGCCATATCAGGTAAGACTAGAAAGTTTTTCTTTTTCTATATGTTTTATATGCGCTACGATCAATTTAAACTTTTTTTTATTTTTTATAACAGGGTCTTTCCAATGATCAGGTGTTACGTTATGTCATTGATGGTGGCGTAATGGAACGTCCTGAAAACTGCCCGGACAAATTATATCGTCTTATGCAAAAATGTTGGCATCATCGACCATCAGCACGTCCCTCTTTCATGAGCATTATACGTTCATTGATTGATATGGCAGATCCGCACTTTCGAGAGGTTTCCTTCTTTCACTCGGAAGAGGGTCAGCAAGCTTCCAATAAGGAAGTTCAAGGTACAGTTTTATTTGCTTAAGAAATAATTTCCCACAGTCAGTATTTGCATTCAGCGTCTGTTTAGAGGCTGCCGGACATAGAATATTTTTGGAACTGTAAAATGCCAAACCTGACTGAATGTTAACTATTCAAAAAATGTTGATACAAAATTAAAATTAAAAACAACTAAGTATTTGATATCGATAGAAAAAATCAAAAGTAAAAGATATTATTTATTGATCAAAATATAAAATGACGATTATTTTTCATTGAAAAAAAAAAAACCAAATGACAATTTTATTGGATTGAAAAACCACCACCAGCATTTTTATTGATTTTCTTTGATATTTTTGATTTTCAGAAAGCCTACATCATACTGGCGATGTTTTTACCGACCACGACAATGACATGGATGATGTAACAACACCATTGCGAGTGGGTGAATATAACGACTACAAGCTGAACATGGACAATAATTCGTCAGTAGAAAATCACAACGAAAGCCCAATAATCATTGACGATGACCACCCAAACTCGCCGTATAGGTGAGAACAAGCTTAACAGCATATTTTTTAGGTAATTTTAGGCTAAAAACAAAACTTTTCATTGCTTCTGCTATATGAATACTTTGCCATACCATTAAATTTTTGAAATGTTCATACATATTTTTTCTTAATAAATCTTTAATGCTGTAAATCATTAAACACAAGAACTTCGTTGAATACTCTTTTGAATTTCGATGAAATTTGGAAGATACCTTTGCAAGATGTCAAGGAAGACAATTCATTGACATTTATTTTTTTAACTCTATCAGACTTAGCCTTTCACCATAAAAACACTAAGCACGCAGTAATTATCATAATAATTAAAATTTTATATTAAATATATCTGAACATTCTCGGTTGCATTTGATACCTAAGAAAGATGATACTCGATATATAAATTTAATTTTCAAATGTTTCTAGTATTTTTCCTGTTGAATCTTAAAACCTCAGTGTTTGTCTGCACCACGTTCACATTACTTTTAAAACAAAAACTAATAGTTCCTTCAATTATATTCGAAAATTATCGAAAGTCATATATTTTGAACTTGTCAAATTACTTTTCATATGAAATGTATTTAGGAGTTCACAATTTATAACAATTATAAAAGGCTATATCCGCACCTAGCGAAAGCTGCATTGTTGCAAAAGTAAACTTGTTCCATATCTTAATTTTTTCAATCTTTCAGCGACAATTTAAACATGCAAATAGTGTGTCATAATAATTTTGACTAACATCATATTAGAGCAATGATTGTCGAACCCCGCGCAATTGAAAACAAAAAAGATTTTTTTTTCGCCCTAACCGACATCTGTAATTGTGGATATAATATTTTTTTTAAACGCTCTGAGATGAAAACTTCTTCAGCTATTAAAAATATTTAAATTGGTGCACTAATTTCCAGTAAAATCGAAAAATAACGATATTTAACTTTACTTACATATGAGGAAAGGTTTATTTATTTAATCTAAAATTATGTGGCACTTCTGATCCACATATTATAAAGCATTTTTTCTTTACTGACAAATTTCATGTGTCCTTTATCTCCAAATGGAGCATATAATCTCCACGAAGCTCTTCCATCGTGCACTTGGTGAGTGCCTTTACGTATTTCTTTATTTTTGCGATCGTTTCCACGGTAATTTTGGACTGCCTTTCTTGCTACCCTGACAACTTCACTTGAATGCATGTCGGTAGACTTCAATTTGTGATTTCCGCAACAAATTTTTATTTTGGCCCAAATACTCAAACATTTTTTATTTCGAACAGAAACATCTGTTCCCAATGGATTTTCTATCGGTGAATCCAAATCTGGAAACGTTTTTACCTGTAATTTCAAGTTTTTTTTTTAATTTAAGAAAATCATGCAAAATCGCAGATTTCTTATTATTTGTAAAGGCTACAGTGTTTTCTTAAATTGGAAAAAATCAAAATCGGATTCAGTGACCGAAAATTCATTAAGCCGATATGTTCAAGCAAAAGATGTAGTCTAATCCGAAAAAATGAACACGTGGAGTACTGGTATGGATGGGCAAGAATTTACTTCGAAAAATAGCTGCAATTCGACACATTCTTATGTCTAAAAACAGATTTTATAATTTAACAGAAAAGTTACTAGAGCCAGGGAGTACCATATTTTAGCTTTCACGTGCTGTCCCGATTTTTATATTTTGAGTATATAACAATTTCAACAGCCAACATTAACAGAATGTGAAAATCTTAATTCCTCATGTCAGTATTATTAAATTATAACTAGCGAGAGTTTAACTTCGGTCAGTGTTTTAACGGTTGAATAAACAAAAATGCAGCGATGTTTAATGTTTTACGAGCACCCCAAAAAATCCGAATGCTATCGTGTTATGTCAAATGTTCTATTCGTGCTATGTCGGATTGACTGTCAAAAAATGCAATCGAGTTTCATACATTACTTATCAACGCATTATCTATTAAAATATAAAAAAATTTTATGAAACTTTAGCCAATACAAACAAATGGTAACGATATTCTGTTTTGTGCTGCCACATTTTTCCATATAACTTTCTTTATTAAACGTCAACTATGTGACTATTTATTACGTAGTAATTATTTTATAAATTAGAAAAGTTACACGGTACCTAATGTTCCAGCTAATCAGCCCGGCTATTAGTGCTTCGATTTTCAGTCTGATTCTGATGGACTCAGAAAAATTCTATTTATTTTGCTTAACATCTTAAAAGTTTCTGCTTAGTTTCATCGAAATTCATAACGGTAATGATGCAGCTTTTAATTTTCATTATTTTTATAAAATTCTCTGGAATGACGCCAATATGAATTATTATATTTTCATTTTGAATGTTCGCTATTAAATAATATTTCGGATATAGAATTTTAAAGCCACGAATGTTTTTATTTAGTATTTTTAATTTTTTACACAATTTTATAACCAAAATTCGCAAAAGTTTTGTTAAAGCCCAAAATTACAGATTTTTTTTTTGTTTACAATTAGCTTTGTGCCTAAGTTTAAGTTACATAAATTAAATTTTATTTTAACTACCCATATAAAACTATGAGTTTTGACCTGCAGCTTTTTTTATGTTGGCTTTAAGTTAAGGTTAAACATAATTCTAATTTCATTTTTTTTTCTATGTTTTCATTTTAACTTTAATCCCTCCATTTATTTCATATGAATAAGATATTCGTTTGCATTAGATTGGTTTTCATTGCTTTACGTTTTGACTATCTATTTTTTGGATATTGGTAACACCAACCATATTATTAAATAGAGATAGAGTGTTACAAGTGACTTAACGAAGTGTGCTTGGTTTGCGTCCTTCCATAGCTTGAATTCATAATTATGTCGTTAAAACTTATCTAGAAATCTAAATTATTTTACTTCTATCAAACTTCTGGGTATTTGCGTTAGTCGCATCTGTCTGTATTTTTAATGCGAATTAATAATGATTAAAAAACAACCATTCGAAGAGACATCAATAAGACGTATCTATGATTCTAACAAGTTTCTAGTACCCATAACCATACACTCCAACAAAAACAAGCAAACTTACCCAGCGTTTGTATATATCGCTTATTATATAATACATCTCGAAGGACAATAAAGTAAACTTTTACTAGTATATGTCAAAAATTATATCATTTCAAATTTAATAATTCTTTGTTTAAAAAATGCTTCTTCTAACTTTTAATCAACCAACAGCCTTGGCTCAGCCATCATCATTAGCAGCACACCTGATGGTCAATCCAAAAATAGTTTTAATCTCTCACAGATGTCGCACAACAATCCAACACTGTCTTCGGCACCCTCTACGTCAGCAGGTTTAATCAGCAGTGGTGGTGGTGGCTTATCCAGCCAACTACATCACCCACAAACATATCCGTATCAGCGACACCCACATGCACCATTTCAACAACACTCGCGTTTTCCAGAGCAACATCAGGGTGACGATGCCGCTTACGTGCAACCAGATGAGGAGGACGATGAGATAACGTTAGGTGGCAACATCGCCAAAAGTGTTGATACAGATGATCGTCCCTACGAAATTTATGATCCAAGTCCAAATTATCGTGAACATGCACCTTACGATGCTGAAGATGAGGAATTTGATGGGCCACCATCAGACAGAAAATTGAGCAGTGGTCAAAACTTACTGCCAAAGCAGCGTAGTCGCCAGCTCTTGCCTACCATTATGCCCATGTCCAGCTCTATGCCCGATGATGTCATTAGTAGCGTACCGATGTCTTCTTCACTTCAACCCTCTAATGCGTCAGCAGCCTCTTCAAATGCTTCCTCAACAGCAACCGGCGGTGCGAGTGTCGGTGGAGTTGGTGGTGTAAGCAGTGGCATGGGCAGCAAATATCCTAGCCTCAAGAAAGCCGTGGCTGATACTGTGCATAGTGTTGGCCATAGTTTGGCGCCGCAATGGCGTAATATAAATCGACTTTTCAATCACAAACGTTCTGGCAGCAATGCAAGCCACAAAAGCACCAGCTCGAATCCTACTTCGAATAGCAACAGCAACCTCAGCCAAGCAGGCGCAGGTAGTGGCGTTGGTCGAGGGCAAAGTATTAGCGGTTCCAATTTGGGCACCATCGAAAGTGGTGGCAGCGGAAGCACAGGCAGCTACGTGCCCATAGCTCCGCGCTTCTTCACAGCACATACAAGCGATAATCCCAATTACAAGCTACTGGATGACACAGCAAATGTATCCGGTATTTCAGTAGAGGATAGCAACGCCACAAACTCGAAGACATCCACTGCCGTTGCCCCAAGTACAAAAACTAAAAGTAAATCAAGTGGCTTCAGCTCAAGTACCAATCCAACTTACCAATTACTTAACGAATCGCTTAACACTACTGCCTCGCCCACAAAGCCCACAACCGCATCTGCAGCGTTTACCACAAGTGAAAATCCCAACTACGAACTGATGCAAGCGCCTAGCACGCTCACCACAAGCGATAATCCGAACTATGTAATGATGAACGATCCTGCTTCTCAGGATACACTGCGGCCTGTACGCGGCACTTTCTCAGCGCTGCCACTTGCGAATCTCAGCGAAAATCCCAACTATCAGATAATGGGTCCACCAGCAGTACCTGCCATTGGTAGCAACGTTTATTCAACACCCTCTGCGACGGCGGCATTGAGAAGAGGACCATCAGCGGAACGTCACAGTGTCGGAGGCAACTCGCATTCTTCGCGCTCAACATCCGCCTCTGCTTCAGCCTCCAGCTCAAACGATGAGGATGTTGGAGTGACAGACACAACGGCGGAAGGCATTGAAATGGAACGCATGCCAATTAGTCGTAGACACCAACACGGCAGCAACAGAGGAGGGAACGGTGATAGCAGTGCAAGTCGTAGTCGCACTCAGAGTCAAGCAAGAACTGCTGAGAGCGTAACAGCGCCAACAATACAGCCAATCACTACGAGTAATAAGTTGAAAGAAAAATGGCTGCGAGAGCAACAGCAACTACCAAAGCTGCCACCACCAAATGGATTCATTGGACGAGAAGGATAAGACTGCTTTTACACTAACAATAAGAAAACATAATTTTTATCGCATAAGAGATTTTATTTTTGTTCATGGACATAGTATGTAGCGAATTCCCAGATGCGATTAAATTGAAAAGTATTGTGTGTAAAGAGCATAGGAGACACTCTAACGATCATTAGACTGAAGTTGGATTGATTTAGTAATTGGTTGGCTGCTGATCGTGTAAAAGCTGTTAAACAAATCGTATAGATAGAGAGCAAGCTCGCAAAGATTCTGTAGCTGTAGCACGAGTAAGTCGACTAAAGAAATAGATACAAAAATAGAAAAACCAAATCGATATCGAAACCAACAAATAGAATTATAAAAGGAAAAACATAAACACTCATACATGAATATTGTAAATTTTACACATTTATATACACAAACATATACATAAACACAACATACATAGTCTTGTAAAAAGCTAGAAATTTTTTCATTAAAGAAATTAAAAATTTATACGAGCTAGCTAAGAAATAATCGTTTTAGCTTAATTAAGGTTTAATATATAAGACTTTGAGTAAGATAGAAAAATTAAAGAAAAAGAAACAAAAACTTAAAATTCTAAGAAAATTCAAAGTAGCCTTGAGTCGTTACGGACATTTTGCAGCAAGTTCTACCAAACCCATTGTACAAAACACGACTAACACTTACCGATTTTAATTGAAGAAACAAATTAAATTTCGCCATACAAATTTTCTTTTATTACAAACCAAACTGATGTTTCTTGTGTACGTTATATCGATTAAACATAATCCTTTACCCGTTTTACTCCATCACATTTGGATGCTTTATTTTTGACACCAATTTTCTATGGTTTCTCCTTTGCTAACAAAAAACTAAAGCAACTTGGCGGAATGAAGCAAAATTTCATGAAAATAAAGCCTTTTTTTTAAATTATTACTCGAATCAAACAATGGACTTCTGGTCGCTGAACCCGATATGTTTTGCCATATCACATCAAAATTATTTAAATCTTTATTCTCGCATTACACTATTTCAAAAAATAGTTTCCAATAAAATTTCTAGGGCTTGAATAGGGCAAAATTAGTTTGATATTTAGTGCATAATTTTTTTTTTTTTTGTTCCTGATTTTGTTTTTTCTGTTTCCTTGCTGAAGTAGAGTGAGCGATCAAGACAGAACATTTCCATTTCTTGCTAAAAAAAGATAAAAACTAAATAATTACATACATACATATGTATGTATATCGTTAATCTTTGATTAAAATTCCGTTTCGATGTCAACTTGAATAAAAAATAATAAGTGTCGATATAGAAAAGCTCCGAATAGATTTCTATCTCTTGATTTTCTGTAATGGGTTATATTTCGAAAAAAAAGTTTGCTCCTGTCGCTGGGAAAGTCAAAACGCGATTTTGGCGATTTTTGGACATAATCGAGGCCGCTGTGGATAACCAAAAATATTTTCGAAATTATTTTATTTTTTTGACAGCTTTTTCGATCAAGAGCTATATGCGGCACAATCACGTATTTGGCACTGTACATTGTGTGTGAAATTGTGTAAATTTGCTAGTACAAAGTATTAATATCACTATTTTAGCATAGGATATGTTTCGTTTCGAAAGAATCACTTTGAGCTTTTTGATCAAAATATAATATGTTTTTTTTTTTTTGTTGCAAAAACCCAACTATTGCGTAGCCAATATTTGACAGTAAATAATGTTTTTTTTTTAATTCGAAAGTGTCATGTGTTATTCACTGATGTTATTGATCAAAAAATATAAAGATATGAAATGGAAGTTTTTCGTTATGATCGCCCACTACTCTACTTATAACATTGGACTTGCACCATGCAACTAGATTTGCACTGTTTCATATTTTTCTGTAACATGTTTTTGAACATGTTATATTGGATGGTAAAGTACTTACAACTTCTATTCAGTTTCTTTGTTCGAAAAAATACGATTTCGAGAAAAAATTAAGGCTAGGGGTAAAGCCATGTCGTATGAGTAACATTTGCAGGGAGGGAAGCGAGTGGACTGTATTAGGATGAATCTAACGAACTACGCTGATATAGGACGAATTGAAAGACGTTTGCTTATCGGTTGATAGTACGAGACTGATTTATTGAAACAAAGAATAGAATGAGAGGACTAACAGATTATTTCATATAATTGACAATGTTGCCTACTTGAGACATAAAGGGGGAAAAAAGTAGTAAATTACAGTATCTCATCGATTTGGTAAATAAAAATATAATTTAATATTAAAAAGCCAGATCAGTGCGACATCTATAAAATTAAAGCTACAAAAAGAAACGTTACTACCATTGTAGAAAAAAAAACAATTTGCAATTTTCAATTGTTTCGAAGTAGTAGTATTTGACTATGAAATATCGTTTGGATCTATATAGTTCTCCAGATATAGTCATCTGCAAACCTGGATAAGATTTAAGTTCAAACCAATTGGAAACCCCTGCACCGATTTCTATAATACAGATATCAAATCACTTGAAAAAAGCTTAATAATTTTGGAACTAAGTACATATAATAAAACTTTTATTAAAAATTTTCCAAAACTTAACGATTTGGGTAAAAAAAAAATTAAATTTTTTTAAAATTTGATTAGTAAATTTATCCATTCTTTGACTTTTGGCTTTTACAGGGCCCCCAAACAAGTCTGTGCCCAAAGACAACTTTCGTTTTCCTTCACTTATTTTCCTTAAATTAAATTCAAAGAAAGCAAATCGATATGTACTGTATATTGTATATTCAAAATGTCGCGCAAGACAAAGAGAAAATAAAAGTTCTCGCAATTGTTGCATATGTAAAAGCAAGTTCTAAACAGAATGTGACAAAAATTGCCGGCATCTTTTGAGTCGTCTAAATTGGGACTAAGTGTCAATAATTCTTTTCAAAGATAACAAAACAGTAAGGCTCCCAAAGCCACTAACAAGTTTTTTTGTTCAGGATCTGACATTTTTTCCCATCATTAAAAAAAAATAACTTAAAAAGTTGGTGTGTTTACTTCAGTAAAACTGGTAGAACTCGATCATGATACGCACTTGTCTACATTGCGCTACATAAAATGCTGCTTTGAAAAGAAAAATACTTTAAAACTTTTCCCTCTTAGCGTTAGCTAATTCATGTAATAAATTAATTTATTTCATTAACCAAAAACAATTTTTGTTGTAAGATAGAAAGTGGGAAAAATTATACATTAAATGAAGACGCGATTAGAAATATCATTAAAAAAAAATTAAGCGCTGACAACAATTATTTATCGTAATTTAGAACTTTTCTAGAAAACTAAATCGAAATTTAATGTATGTAATTTCAATAAAAAAATGTTGCTTAATTTTATAACCAAGTGAATTCAATTCGTTTAAAGATGACTTTTTTAAGATTAGCTCAATTTATTTTTTAAGCTAAAACGTTTTTGTTAAAATAAAATAAGTGCAATTTTTTCGGTAATTTGCGGACATCAGTCATTCTCCAAATGACTTGACACTTTTTGTTGTAGTATTTGATCTTTTTGAATTTTCGATATGTTGCAAAGGTTATATGAAGGCACTGCAACAACAACAACATATAGAAATGATTTGTGTTTGTTGTTGCATACATACGCGCACCAGTTCCGCTTCTAGACATGTTACGGTACTTCCACTAGTCAAAAACTTAGTGTTCAATAAAATGTAAATTAATTTTGAAAAATAAATTCATAACTTTTGAAGTTTTAAATTGTTTATCGATTTTTTGCTCAAAATTTCATGTTTCTCTCACAAGATAAACATGTCAGAATGAATACAAGGTCAGAAATTTTAAATTCAAGACAGCCACCATATTGGGTCCGCCATCTTGAATTTTAAATTTCTGACCTTGGATTCTTATTCAACGACCCCAGAAACCCCCGTATCCCAAATTTTGTGCTAATCGGTTGATTTTTAGACAATACGTCCGCCATATTGAATTCTCCATTTTGATTTTGAAAATTTTTGAAATATAGTTTCAGATTCGTAATCGGCGACCTCAAAAACCCCCGTATAACTAATTTGGTACAAATCGGTTGATTTTTAAAAAATACGTCTGCCATCTTGGATCGGCCATCTTGATTCTGTCAAATCTGACATTGGATTCGTGATCAAGGACCTCCAAGACCCCCGTGTACCAAATTTGTTGCAAATCGGTTGATTTTCAAAAATTTGGCCACCATATTGGATATTTGACCCTCATATTGGATCCGCCATCTTGAATTCTGTCAACCTACCACGAAAGCTTTTTTGGAGCTACAATTTGAGTCAAGAAACGACCTGATCGGTTGCGAATTTTTATTTTTACAAGCTGGACACTCGAATTTTCTCCGGCTTCCGGCCGTCATATTGGATCCGCCATTTTGAATTTCTGAACGGGCCACACGGCTTTTAGAAGATATTCATGAGACGAACATTTTAAGACCTCGTACGTCTTGATCGGTCCAGCCAATTTTTGGCCGCGAAGGTGATCCGCTTGACGTGAAACGTCCCATGTGTATGTATGTTATGATAGTTTCCATAATCAAAAATTTCAAAAATTCAGGAAGATCAGAAACTATCACCAAAATAGTACACTTATATAAATGCAGAATAAACGACATCACACTTTAACTAAAAAAAAAAAGATGGTAAGATGCTAGATGGCTAGTTTTATGATTTCCCAAGCAAAATAAGAAAATTACAAGTAGTTTTTATATTGAAAATTATAACAGAATACAAATCTGTTATACAGAAGACTTTGCAGAGTCTTAATTGTTTGCGTTTGGCCAACACTACTGCAATAGAGAAATACTATTCCTTGCTGCATCACTATAAAGTTTGCATAAGAAAAAAATATACATCACGCAATTTTCAGGCTGGATTTCTTAGGTAATGAATTTTTTTTTTTAAATTACTCCTAATTAAAAAAATTTACATTGTTTCTGTTAATTAACTTAATAATTAGTGAAAACTAAAATTTAGTAGAAATTGCTTTTAACAAAAGTTTTAAAAAATTATAAAATCAGAGAACTTAACAGCTAACCCCATAGTTTTTTTTTCTATTTAAAAAATTCTAATTTTTAATAAAACACCAAAAAGCTATTTTTTTATAAAAAATAAAAAACAAAAGAACTATATATGATATAAAAACAATTCACTACATTTTCAAGTGAGTTAATTTAAAAGCTTGAATAACTAACATTTAGGCTTTAATGTGGCTAGCAATAGTAAAAGAACTAGTAAAAGTATGCCCCTGTTGAAAGAACTTTCTTCGCTTGTAAATAATTTTTCCACAATGAGTCAAAAAAGTATGGTATTTTGGTGTTTATTTTCAAAAAAAACGTCCCACGGCGGTGAAATGGAGATGATTATTAAAAACTTGAATTATGTTTGATTTTTAAAGTGTCCAAAAACACTTTAATCTAGCACCAGTAAACTTCATAACGGTATCGTTGGTACATTCAATAAAATCATGCAACGCATAGCTTTCTTGCTTAAAACTTTATTTTTCCTAATCATTTTTTCATCATTAAGCGTTTGTTCGTATTCGGCCTTCATTTGTCCTTCACGTATTATTTTTGGGTTAAATGAGAAAAAATCCACCATTCTAATCATTTTGATCACATTTCTCTCGCAAACGGAGAAATGTGCGGTATGGAAGAAAAAATCCCGGAATCAACGCAGGAAATGACTTCCACTTTGATGTTTTGAGTTCAAAAAGTTCTATTCTGCTGTGTTACTCTGCTCTTCTAAATGGTTTTTTTTTGGAATATTTTCTGATATATTTTATTATCATTTCTTTTACATTTTTGAATCCAAAATTAAAATCTGAATGAAAAATTTTCTAGCACTTGAACATTTTGTGAGGTGTCATAAAGTCGCCAGCGTAAAGAAAAAATTGAAAAATCATTTTTCTTATGTTTTTTGTTGGGCTGTATCTAAATCTAGCCACAGAACTACTCTATCACATCATGATTTGGATACTTCTGAACCATATTTACCAAAATATTTTGTCACTAGCGGCATTAGGATAGATACGTTTTATATAGTTTGGTAAAGAGCTAAAAACTTAAAGGTTAAATGTCTCAAAATATCTATGATCTAATATTAGTAGTGCACATATAGTATACATATCTATATATACTTATATATATATATCGATACATTTTGAATTTTTTACCAAAAACAGTTTGAAACAAAATTCAAGATAAAATCCTTGAAATGAGCCATTAGAGCAAAATAATTTGGATGCCCGACAATGTTACACTTACAAATACTTACTTTTGACCATTCTCAAACGATACATATAATATGTCCGGAAATATTCTTTCATTTATTAACTTGTGCGAAAATATTGGTTGGACTAGAAAATAAAATTAATTTTAAAACATTTAAATATTTGGTGTTTTTATTGATTTCTTATTAACCCTGTATATAAATTTTGAAGACTTTCTGATGCCAGATATTAAAGAATTTAATTTTTTAGAAAGATCAAAAGACCGTAAAGTCGAAAGTAGTGATTCTAAATAGAAAACTAAACAATTTATTCATATAATTTTTATGGAACATTTAATCCTCTATAAAGTAAAATAATTTAATGCAGAAACTTCACTCACCAAATTATCATTTCAGCTTAAATTACAAGTTTTTTACGTGACAGCTATTAAGAACCTAAGTTCAAAATGAACTGCCCTAATGTTTAGCTTTATATATATATATGTACATATAACTACATTGAGCGGCCATATAGAATCCGCCATTATCTTAATTAAATAATTGGTTATAAATTAGTTAATAGCGACTTTTTTTGGCAATGGTTTTCTTGCGCGAGAAGCTTCTGACACCTTCCTTATCGTGTCCGCCCAAAAAAAAAAACACACAGATTATAGCGTCATGTGCTGCAGACCGAGTTTTAGGAAAAAATTCTCTAATCTCACGGGAACTCTAAAAAAATTATTGAATCTTTCATTTATATTTTTTCTAGATCATTGAATTTTGCTGCAAACATTTACTACTATGCGATACTGAATATGTTAGGAAATTTGTTTAAATATAGGAATTTTGTAACTGAATCAAAATTATTGACTAGAATCACAATTCAGTGTATCATCGCCCGTGAACTATTTTGACGTTTTTTACGAAACTAAATTTCAATTTGATTGACCATTAGTACTAACCTAAAGACTTTTTTTATTTATTTTTATGGGAGAGAACAAAGTCAGTTATTGGTTTGGGACATATTTTCCATTCCGCACTGCGTTTGTTGTAAAGTTACAGAGAAAATCCTTTAGAGTGAGTTTGTCGCATGTTTCTCGCTATACATAGTTCTCTTTTTTGTATATTTTGCCGAATTTTTAAAAAAATAAGCAAGTGGTAATGGAGACAATACTGCCCTCAAAAGCGGAAAGGGCATATCTCAAAGAAATGCGTTTCGAGACAATTGATGTTTGGTTTATGTCAATTTGTTGAAATACATTTAAAATTGAGATATAGGAAATTTTGTTATGAGATTTATTATAGGTTTGAACTTAGATAGCGGCATTTGACGTAATATATCTTAAGCTATCCGATGACCAATATATGATCCCAAAAACCTTTTTTTTTTTTTTGAGACACGCCCTTTCGGCATCTGAGGGCAGAATACTACATATAAATGCGAATTATGGAATCTGACATCTTAATATTTGAATTCAGAAATTTTCTTTGTGGTGAATTTCCGTCTTTGATGAACTTAAAAATTGTAATGTAAATAAGAGAAAAGAATAATTTTTCCAAAAAAAATAAGCTTTAGCCTATTTTGTATAGCACTTTATCATAAATGCATAAACAAAATTCAAAAAATGATACTACGTACTTCTGTTACAAGAAAAAATAAATAATATACGTTACATTTCATGAAAATTTTATAAAATTGACTGAAAAAATTAACGGTTATTTATATTTCTAACTATTAAAGCATCTACTACTCACTATTGCATATTTTTGGTTCTTTTTTCAATTTTCAAATACCAAACACTTAAAAAATCAACCGCTATGTACATAAATAGATTTCGAAGTATGGACCATTTTTTTAAATCTAGAAATGGTTTGGTTATTAGACATTATTGTGCAAGGGAAGTCGGAAAGTTCTTTTACAATACATTATTTCAAAATCAATATCCATCTAACACCATTCTATGCTATATTTAAAAGTAAAACTCTATAATATTTTGAATAAATGTCAAAATAACCGGGCGGTGTCCGTAAAATTTCTATGAACTAAAATATAGTGGAGTTAACTATAAAATTCATCGAAATATACCACGCTGTAGCTTAATGTACTTCTAATAATAAACAAAAGTTGATTTTCTGATATGTATATAAAATGTACTTAAAATACTGACAAAGTTAATTCACCCCAAGAGAGTCAAGAGAGACAAGATATTGAAAACTTAAGGTAATAACAAATTGCTCCTTTAGGTGAGTACTGGAACGCAGCAAATAACTATTTAAATTCAAAATATCAAGGTGTATGATTTAACAAAACTTGTGCCGAAAAGTAATTTCAGTTTTGTGGGGGCTACAAGGAACTATCACTATTTAAAAATTAAGTTTTAGTGTGACGAAACTTAAACAAAACTTCCCATTCAGCTCATAATCTATGCAACCCGAGTATATTTTTTGGTAATAGTAAACGTCCAAAATTCATTGCTTCAAAATTGAACAAAAATAAAGTAACAGCGAAATAAACGTTTTTCTCAACGACAAAATACGTACACAAAAGTTCAACTCAAAAAGTACATATGTATGTATGTACATACTTACCTAAATACGTATGTATGTATGTACAATATATAAGTTTCTCTAATTTTGCTCAACAAAAATAAATAAATTTTCTACAGCAATCTACAAAATACAATAAAATAATTGCACATTTTTGTTTTAGAAAATTGTGTTAGTTAAACTTTAAAAAGAAAAATAAAAAAAATCGAAAGGTTTCAGATTAAGCTTAAAGCTTTCAAACGCAATTTTAAGCTAATTACGTTGCTTGCATTATGTTTTAGATTATTGTAAAACGCTTTACTCACGTTTATATAGTAATGTCAACCGCGCGAGTTTTATAATTAGTAAAAAAAATTAAAACCATAAGAATTCAAATGAAAAATAAACTAAACTTAGGAGTAGCTTAAAATTGCTTTATCAAAAATCGATGTGAAATAAAAAAGATTGGAAAACTAATTATATAATATAGCATTATTTACGAAAAAATAGCTTAAATATAAATACAGCATATCTGGCATTAGCGCGTATTATGGCTGATTTAATTTAACTGTAACTGATTTGTGTGAAAACTGCATTGATAAAGCAGCCGAATGCAATATGTATTTTCCGGATATTTGTTTAGGGAAAACCACTCCGTGTTTCCACACTGGTACGTACATACATACATATATTTTATTTTAAAATCCGGAAACAGGTACTAGCAGTGCGGAAATACGGGCATTAACTTTAATTAAACGGTCTTACTAAAAACTTTCCCGGAAGTAATTATTTTAAATCGGGCTGTTTGCATAAAGTGAAAATGCAAACCTTTTTTAAAATTGTAATATCTTTTGCATAAACTAGTTTCTGTAGTTTAATATTTTTAACATAGCTGTTCCAGAGAATTCAAATTATGAAAATGAAAAGAAGAGGAAAGAGGACCTTATATTTATGAACAAAATTTCTCAGCAGGGCCAATAGGTATAAAATTGATATTTTCGGATTACTATAGATTAGTTTCATAATTTTAATACAGTTTTGAACTCAGTGGTGTTTTGTTCGACAAACATACACATAAAAAAATAAAACTTATTTTGTCTTAAAACTAATTTCTTCGGAGAAGGCAAAACGTTCTAACTTTGCAACGAATTGAGCTGAAAAAACTCTGCAAACGTCAACATATTCAGCAGGTTCTCTCTATAACTCAGTTTCGAGTTAAGGGTTCTGATAACGAAAACAAAATATGTTCATGTTGTTTTTTTTGAACGTAAATTTCATAGATAATGTTTAAAAAAAACGGCAAACAGTTGAAAAAAGATGCTATGTATTGAGCTTGTAAATCGTGATTAGAACAACGTTTTTGAAAAGCATTATTGAAAAATTATCAACCTTTCACATAAATATGCATATGAAAAAACGTAGTGATGTTTTTCCAAAGCAGAGCAATAATGATGGACCTGAGCTTAAAGTTATTCAACGCAACAGCAAAATTTTATTACGTTAAATTATTACATTAAATGAGCCAAAAATCTCACTAATTCCATGTATGTATGGACATATTCTACTGGTTTCTTTTTATTTTTTAACTAATTTTTTTTTTTTTATTTCATTAAATCCATTAAAATATTTGAAGCTACTTTTCTACAAAAATTAAAAACTAAGAAAAAACCGTAGAAAGTTGTGTTCAAAATATTCAATAAGTGAAAATGTTTTTCATAAAAAAATTACCTAATGAAAAATACACAATATAAGTATATGTATTAACAAATAATCCATATTAAAAAAGATAATTAAAAAAGCGTTAAATTACAAATACATAATTAAACTAGAAACAGATATTTTTTACACTTAAAAGACTGAAATATATAGTTCCTTTGTTTTTATGGAAAATAACGAAAATGTACTATTGTAGAATTCTTTACAAAAACATAAACAAAAACGAAAATAGTAAGCAAATACAAAAATGAATAAAAAATACATTAGAGATAAATAAATAAATTCATAACATGATTACTTACATATATGTTAAACTAATGAAATAAAGTAATTTATAAATTTATTGCGATTATAAGCTAAATCAACATTAGTTAATGCTATTTGCATACCTCATATGCATAAAAACTAAATGTATATTAAATATATTTAGCATTAATAACTTTTATATGTACGAAAAATCAATTTATATAAACATATATACATAAATGATTTTTTAATTAATACACTAATACTAAATTAAGCTAAATTTATTGAATTAAAAATATTCTAGCATATAATGTTCTACAAATCAGCTACAACTCATATGTTGTATATAGCATAAATATTTATATACATTTCTTCTTTCTTTTGTTCTATTTAAGCTTTTAATGTTTAATTTAATTTTAACCGTATAAGATTATTAAATGATTGAAAAAAATCATTAAATTAATAGAAATTCTTGCACGAAATTCACAATTTATTTTGTTAGGTAAATGCAAATATTATAATTTATTTTAATAATTTATTATTCGACTTTTTCGTTATTGTAAAAGTTAACTTAACTAAAAGAAGTAAAGAAATGTTAAAAAACTACCCGTAAAACCCAATATTTACAAATAAATTAAAAAAGTAAACAAGCAACTTTGAAGCAAAGAAAAATAAAACTGAACAAAATTTATAACAAAAATAAAAACGACTGCGTTTTAATTATTTGATAAATTTTTCTGATTTAAATTTACAGGTATGACGGTACAATATCATGGCACACAGGAACATTTGTAAATGCCGCTTTTGACGCATGTTGAACACGTAAATTTGGTGACGAAAAAAAGGGTAATCCAGTTTTTTATATGAGCTATTTAAAAAAAAGGTCTCAACTTGTTCCAAAAAAAATGGTAGCTTTTTCAGGAAAAATTATTTTATTTTAGGAAAATCGTTAATTTCTTGTTTTCGACTTGGTAACCCTGCTTTTTACCAACATTATTTATGTGCGTTTGCAACGAGCGATGAGCGAAGCGCCTCACGCGTGCCTCATCAGCAATTTTATGAAACTTTAACAAACACCTCATTTGTTAAAAGCGGTTCAGTAGCTTAGGAGCTATGGTTTCTTTTTTACCAACATTATTTATGTGCGTTTGCAACGAGCGATTTGCCTGCCCCATGAAAAAATTCAATATGGAAAATTTGCAAAACACCAAGCCATCATAAACCAACAGCAATTGCTCGGCTATTACTGAACCGATTTTAACAAATGAGGTGTCATTGTTTTCGTTAGGTAATCTAGTTTTTGGTAATGGAAAAATTAAAACATCAATTGCACATAGATGGCGCTGTAGTCAAAACATTTTTTAAAATGCCTGTAACTTTATAACGGATAAACCAATTTCATCAAATCAGACAAGCTATGTTTGAGAAACGTATTCTATCATATAAAACTGGTTAAAACACCAGGTGATCATAAACTAACAGCAAGTAACGGGTTTTTTACTTTACTTGAAATCGTTATTGCTCGGTTGTTACTGAACCGATTTTAACAAATAAGGTGTCATTGTTTTCGTTAAGTCTTATAGTTTTTGGTTATAGAAAAAGAATTAGCACATAAAATCCGCTGCAATCAAAATAGATAGCCATGTCTTGTAGGAATTTCGGAAAAAGTCGTTAATTGAAGTATTTTTGTTATATGTACTTAAATTTTTTTTTTTAAATGTCCATCGCTTCTTTATATCAAACACCTACATATCTTTGGCTAAAGAAGAAAAACGTTAATTTAAAATCTTTTCAAAAAACCTGACAAGAGCTAAAATAACACCGGATTCGGCCTCAGCTGCTCATAACCTATGAAACATGGTTTTGTTCGACTAGAAACCGACAAATACTTTATCTAAAAACTTTTACCAAAAGTTAGGAAGGTATGCCTTAAGGAAAATATCTGCTTATAATTGTAGAGATAATATAAGAGCTGAGATGTAAAACCCGCCAAGTCCATATTTTGCGTTTGGAGAAAAACGTAAAAAATGTAATCCACTGAATTTAACTATATAATAAAAACTGATTAATTGATCCATTGAAATAATTGTCAAAAGTTATTAAAATCCTCATTTTTCATTACATTTTTTGACCTAATCTAAGGACTATTATAAAAAAACATTTGGACTTGGCGGGTTTTGAAACAAAAAATCTGAACTTGGCGGGTTTTGAAATTGAAAACGTGGAGTAGGCTGGTGGTGAAAGTGATACCTCGGGACTTGGCGGATTTGGAAAAATAATAACAATATTTTGTATTCATGAAAGTCGAATCTTTTTAATAAAAAAATTTTACTTGCCGGGTTTTGATTTTCAGAAATGTGAACTTGACGGGATTTGATAAAAAAAAATGTATCAGAAATTATTGTAAGCAAAGCTTGTGAAGGGTAATTTTTTTTACAATTTAGAGTATGTAGGCTTGTAGACAAGAATTTTTTCCGTCCCCTCCTATAATATCACACATTTTCGTTTTTAGCTCTTCATAAATAGAAAGTAAACTTAACATAGGGTAATCAATTCAAATCAAATTCAACGTAATCATTGTCTGCACCAAGCAATCCTAGAAAATAGTAAAAAGTGTTAATTTAAAAAGTTAATTTTCAGTTTTCTTGTATTAAATTTAATTGTAGGCACTTTCATTTCAGTCAGCACACCTGTAAAAATCAGCATAAACAACTCTTGGCTTAATCTACATACGAGAAATACTATTTTGTAAATATTTTATTTTTTATTGTATTTAAGTAGTTATATTATTAAATATTTATAGTTTGTTTTCTAAAATTTCGTTTAACATAATCATTGTTTTTTAGATTATTTTTACAATGTTAACATATTTTTTATAGTGATTTGCAGTTATTTGTTTTCGTTTGCCTTTTAAAAACTTAAAACTATTTTAATACATACAAAAAGACTATTTTTAATATTGCAACGAGGACATGTTTTCTTTAGTTGATATTTTTTTTTGGAGTGTGCATAATATATGTAAGTGTTTCAAATATTACTCATCAAAGCATAGTGGGAGAGAGAGAAAAGTATGAAGAACATTTTTTTAATTCGTATATTAATAAATAACGGTATTTTAAACCAAAACTATATTTTTGTGTTGTCGTGATATAAATTTTAAACTTTTCGGCTTAGACAATTAACAAATATTTAAAAATAAAAAACTCAAAGTCAAAACAAGAACGAGCATTAAATTTGCTTACATAGAAGCAATTGTTATAAGTAATAAATTTAGTTTGTAGAGATGGAACTGATTTTTATGTTAAAAGTATTTCTTTATGCATATTATAGTAATTTACAATTTTTTACAGCATTATATTTTAAGTTATAGACATAATGATCGTAATTATTAAAGAAGTAGCAACAACAAATAACAACTGCTTTTGTTAATGGCTAATTAAAAATTACAAAATTTATGAATTAAATAAAAAAGTCGCAGAAATTTACACATATATTCGTATTAACTATATAATAATTTAAGAGTATGTATTAAAGAACTGAAACTGTTAGTAATTGCTGTAATAGTTGTTGGTGTGTATCTTCACTCGCGCCTGTGTTCGTCGTGTATGTGCTGTGGTGGGCGTATCTCATAAGTTTTGCAAAAATGACAGCAATTTTGTTTCGTAGTTTTTATTCGATTCTAAGTTACGCAGTGAATGACGCTCATCAGGAAAAACGTGCAAATCATAAGGTTTATTCGCTTTGTTTAGCGCCGTAATGAGTTGTGAGGTATGATAAAAATGTACATTTTCATCGATTAATCCATGGATAAGTAGTAGACGGTTATCCCTGAAAAATATAAAATAAGCAGTTGAAATGTCGAGCTTTATAACATGAGTGAAGAAGTGTTACTGTACTCTTAAATTAAGTTTTGTTAAAGTTCTTAGTCAAACTTGATAGTGTGATAGTGAAATTGCAAAAAAATTGTGTAGCTTATTTAGCCACCTAAGTATTTATTATTAACTTACTCTTCTGGAAACAAATGTACATAGTTAAGCACTGAACCCGCGGTATATCCACGTTTATTATTCTGCGGCAGGTCCATATAACGTTCCGTATAGCCAGTATCATAGTATTCCCAATTCGTTACGGGCGCTCCTGCTATGGCAACTTTAAATATATCAGGATACTGAACGAGTCCCATGAGACTGAGGTATCCACCTGCAAAAAACCCAAAACAAAAACTTAATGGTAAAAATAATACGAGACCGTTTTTTTTTTTTTTTGTTCATACCATATGACCAACCGTGTATAGCGATGCGATTCATGTCTATATACCCTAGCTGTTCGGCAAGTATTCGCAAAGCATCGACTTGATCGGTCAATTCCACTTGACCCATGCGACAGCGTATATGGCTTTCAAATTTTAAGCCGCGATGTCGTGAGCCACGTGAGTCAATACAAATGACACAATAACCCTGAGCGGCAAGCATGTGCATGCGCAGCTGATGTTTGCCCTGATAAATTGTTTATTTTTTATTAATAATCAAAATAAAAATAAAGACTTACCTTAAATGTATTGTTAACTGTCTGCACCTCTGGCCCGCCATAAACGTTTAAGACAGTTGGGTATTTCACACCTAATTGAAAATTGTGCGGCTTAAATACCATGGCGTAAACAACTTCTCCCGAAGGTAATTGTGGTCTAAAAATTTGTGGACAATACTGGGATTCCGGCTTACCACCCTCATGCAAGTAGCCTAATAACGATGTTCGTATGCCATTAACACCACCATTTTGGCAGGTCTGTACAACACGCATCACCTTACAAGAGGGAAGTCGTTGGATGTTACAATAGACTTGCAACATTAATTGACAATTCTGTTAGAAATAAGTAGTGCAAAAGTACAATAATTACGTTTATAATTTAACTGTGCTGAATTAATACAGAGACCTATTGTAGCAATCTTATTCGTTAGAAGCTCATGAAGCAAAAATATCAGTATCACTCAAGAGATGAGATTCAAAACCCGCCAAGTCCAAAAAATGAAAATGTGAGATATTGTAGGAGGGGACGGTAAAAATACACATTCTAAATTTTTAACTTCACAAACTTTTCATTGCAAATATTTCTGAAGTCCACATTTCTGAAAATCAAAACCAACCAAGTCCAATTTTTCATTAAAGAGATTCGGCAATACATTCAAAAATACATACAAATTACTAATATTATTTTTCAAAATCCGCCAAGTTCCGACGTTTCAGTTTCAAAACCCGCCAAGTCCACGTTTTCAATTTCAAAACCCGCCAAGTCCACATTTTTTGTTTCAAAACCCGCCAAATCCAAACGTTTTTTTATAATAGTTCTTATAGATTAGGTCATAAAATGTAATGAAAAATTAGGATTTTAATAACTTTTGACAACTATTGCAATGGATCAATCAATCAGCTTTTACTATGGTTAAATTCAGTAAAATACATTTTTTACGTTTTTCTCTAAACGCAAAATATGTTATTGGCGGGTTTTGCATCTCAGCTCTTCATATACATTGTACACTATAAATATGATACTCAAAAAATAAAGAAATTGAGGGAACCGGGTTTGATGTTTTCGTGGAATAACTATTTTAACGAGATTACAAAGTCATACTTAAAATACATTTTAATATGTCAATTTACCTCATCAAACTCAACTGAATATGAGTAACCTAGTTCCGTTAGAAGACGAATATGCTCTGGCCTCTGTAGACTTACAACATAAAGATGCTTTTCCAACGGTGTATCTCTAAGTCCAAGAAAATAAACTAACTGCTTGTTCTTATCGACCCATATATTGCGGCCTAAAACCTCCCAATCACCGGACGTTAAGCCAACCTGTGAAGGTAAAATTATTAAGTTTAAGCATTTGAATTAAGCCAAAGTATAGATAAGAACCTTATTTATAATACGCGGATGCAGTGTAACGTTCTCAATAAAATCTGAATTCGAATCCATATTTAAAGCTCCCGACGTTGTGCGATTTGACGATGCATTGGAGGATAGTGCTGAATCTTTGCAGCCGTTCAATGTAGGTGCATTTGCATTTAAGCTTGAAGTGACCAGATATAAATGACGAAATCCAGTCTCCTCCGAACCCCAAAGAAATGTCACAGTTGTTGCAGTGATTTCCAAAAAGTAAAGTAGATCGTGCACATTTATCCAAGACTCAGAATTTTGTGTATAAATAACCTAAAAAAACGAAAGGACATTTTTATTATTATATGTCAATGTCGTATCAGAGGAGTAGATTGAATAATTTTGCATACAAATTTATGTTTCTAAAATAACTGGAATAGATAGGTGCAACTAAAAACTTCCGTTCCCACATTTTTTTTTTTTTTTTGCATTAGCCAAGTCACATTGGGCTTCAAACAGTACCTATAATCTAAATTTTAATTTTTATCTACTTAAAGAAAAACCAAATTGCAAAACTCGCACAGAAGACAATAAAGAGAAAAAAGATGTGTTTTCGATTTGAGGGATTAAATGGATTTACTAGGAGATTGAAAAAATGTATGCATATGTAATTAAAACAGATGTAATACCTGTGCTACCAGGCCCTGATTTAGAAATTTGCCGCCCTTAAGCCATTCACAAATTGCCGCCCTAAGGTAAATCCGGGTCTGTGGGCTACCCTGGCTACCGAAAATCGAGCAAATATTTTTAGGCCGTCAAACTCAAATTTATTTTTGTTACTCCACATGTCGTTGTGGAATTTGTCATCCCCAAAACATATATTTTGGATTCAGCGACTTGAGATTCATATCTGCATGGTAGTTTTTAGAAAATTTTTTGAATTCTACTTCTGATAGCTTCAAGATATACTCACCCAGTTTTCCGCAGCTGATTATAAATTCCACGGAATCTATAGAATTTTACGAAGGAAACGGGTTCTGAGTTGCCAGTCAATAGACCAGTTTTTAACTAGAAAGTTTCCTTTCTTGTAAAGCTCTATTTATTTCTAGCCGCTCTGAGGGTTTTATTTTGACAGTTTCGAAAGTGAATAATTAAAACATTTTAGCAATAATGAAAAAACTGAATTCTGAACTAAGAGTTAGAGCTGCTCCACCTTTCCTCCGGATTTGGCACTTTGTGACTTAAAGAATTCCGACCAATCTACACACAGAATTCACATAATACCATTATTGTAAAAACATTTGAATAGTTTACTCAAGACTTTAAGGCAAAACTGTTAAATTGGTATGGAGCTAATAGAGTATGTATTACAAAAAAAGGTTCTACCATTTAGAAATATAATCATCTATGCAATCGCATCCTCACACTATGGGAAAAAATTCAAAATTTTGTCATTAATCCGAAAACACCTAAGCTTTAGAAAAGAGAATTGGTCATATTTTTTGAAGCTGCACAAAAAATTGTTAAAAGCGACACACGTATGTGCCCCATATGTTCGGATCAATTTTGTTATTACGTTTTGTGCGATATATTCATGAATCTAAGTAATATTTCACTTAAGCTTCTATCTGAAATTAAGAGGTATAGGCACTTTTCTAAACTCAGTTTTAAATAAATTTATATTATTAAATAAATAATTTTCTTTTTTTCTGCATCAATGTATATATGGTACATATATTAAATTTATTACTTTAAGAAAAGTTTGCAGAAGAAAATTATTTTCTGTACATTGTCCTGTTCCGCAGTTCTCTATGTAAGTCGATTCCTGAACTATATAGATCCAATTCTTTTGAAATCAATTAAAAGTATCCTTCTACGAAATTCTATTTCAATATGTTTATCTGTACTCTAAAATCTAGTTAGGTGTAGTAATAGCACTTTGATACACTTTCCACAAAACAAACTTACTTGCAATGGTGAAATTGCCCGACAATATGGACTTTTCCAACTATGATCCGCGGAACCAGAAGGTGATGATGCTGAACTGCTATATGTTTCACAGAAATTATCAATTGGTATAAGAAGTAAATCCAGACGTTGCTGCTTGCGATTCATCCCTTGCATCCAAACACTGTTCATATAAAAGATGTTTATTGCAGCTACTTGAGATGTTTTTTTTAAAAATATATGTTCTGCTTACTAATTTGAGTCTGGTGTCCAGCCAACACGTACAATATACTCTAACCATGGCAATACCACTGACAGGGAATATGGCAAATCTCTAATACAAACATCACTTATTTGCAATGATTCATTTAATATAAACTGTACCAATTTTAATTTGGACTTAGCATTTGGTGTACCAGTTCGCGGAAAACGATATTCCTCCATTTCACCTGGCACTGCCTGTGAAGAAGGGAATGTGTAGAGGCAAACGTCAGATTCATCAACCTCTTCGAATACAATGCGATAAATTCCATCTGCGAAGCATCAAGAATAAAAATTCTTATATAAATTGCATTCAATTAAATTCCAGTACACACCATCAGATTGCGGTTGCCACCAGTAACCTTGATAACGACTAAATTCTTCTTGCATTACATATGATGGAACTCCGGCACTTAAAGGGTCGTCTGCGAACGAGCGACGACCATCGTGCGCAAATGTTAAACGTTCCTCGTGGCCACTAAGTGTATGCGTCACCCAAATGTCACATCCGCTAATGTAGGCGATAAGATCGGAGTTTTGTGGGCAAATTTGAGGATCCAGAGCAGCCCATTGAGGACAGGTTCGCAATTGTGCGGGAAATAGTGGACTTGTCTGCAATGTAATTACAATAAAGGAGCGCAAATAAATATAAGAAAATTACTACTTCAAATTCTTTTATTATTATTCCAGTTTTTTTTTTTAATTTTAGAGCTATTATCAGGTAGTTTCATACCAAATGTCGGATGTTCTATCAGTCTTAAAAGTGCTTTTATGGTGAACAGACGTTTTTGGTAAAATTCAAAATATGTTTCGTGTTGGTAAATAGAGGTAAATACCTTTTTTTAGTGCCTAATTTATTACCTGTGCGGTTTTGAGACCAGATACCTGCAACGAACGCACAGTGCAACGATGGTTTGCCACTTTCCGAGAAGGTAATTTTAGCTTGGACAATGAACCACGTGGTCAACAAGGTAGCAATGTTGATGACGACGAACTGCGGACAGAAATTGAGCGGAATACATCGACAACTTTACAATGCCTTGCTGAGACCTTCAATGTATCAAAAAAATGGACGAAAAGCACGCGCGTTTTGATAAAACATTGCTTTGTGATCGAAAAAACGAGAAGCAAACATTGGAATGGCTCCAAAAACATCACAGCACATCTGCTCTGTCGAAAACAACTGTTTACAGATGGTTTGCTGAATTTAAAATTGGTCGTACGAGCACCAGTGATGCACCACGTTCGGGCCGGCCAAATGAGGCTACCAGTTCAGAAAACATCAAGAAAATCCATCTGATCGTTTTGAAAGACCGCAAAGTGAAAGTGAGGGAGCTAACAGACATAATGAAGTTGTCGATCAGCACTATTTTCAATATTTTGCATGAGCATTTGGAAATGAAAAAGATGTGTGTGCGATGGGTGCCGCATTTGCTGACAATTGATCATCGTGTCGGTGATTCAAAGCAACGGCAAAATTGTACGAATTGCGATATGAATTGCTGCCTCACCCACCGTATTCTCCAGACTTGCCCCCCCAGCAACTATTATCTGTTTCCAAACTTGAGAAGATGGCTCCAGGGAAAGAGATTTTGCTCAAATGAGGAGGTCGAGTTCGAAACTAATGCCTATTTTGAGAGCCTCGACGTCGACTACTATAAAAAAGGTATCGAAATGTTGGAGGATCATTGAATGAAGTGTATCTCCCTCGAAGAGAACTATGTTGAAGAATAAAATCGATTTTTATCAAAAGGTTTGTGTTTTCATCATTTTCCAGGGACTTTTTCTAGTACATATATCTGTGGCCACAAGGAATAACAGCTAAACTCGATATTTGATGACAAGACGAAATAGTATAAGTCATATGAATATACACATAACTTATGTTGCCTTGTCATCAAATATCGAGTTTAGCTGTTCTTCCTTGTGGCCACAGATATGATTTTAATATTATTTTCGAAAAGTTTTCTACAAACAAATAAATAAAGTTTAAACTGGTTTTCTAAAAAAAAAGTCGCAATAAAATAGAATAAACATATTTGAACTGGTATAATGCATAAAAATGAAAATATATTTCAATTCAATATCAATAGTTAGTACCTAGCTTTCAGCCTTAGTATAGAAATAAAACTGTTGTATGACAGGATATTGTAACTAAAAATTTATATAGGTAAAATATGATGTTGTTGTTGCGAGTACTTTTAGGTAATGTTGGGTTCAAACAAAGACACTTTAAATTCAGAATTCAGTTGTTCACGTTCGACGGTGGTCACTTTACCGCGACTGCACTGTATTTAATTTTCTATTACTTATATTTTTTACTGAGCTAACAAAGCTTACTGATGATACCATGTAGCAGTGGTTGAAACAAGTATAAGTAGCTGGTTGCCCATTTTTGTTTCTTTAATGCATTTTGCGCTGTAATTTGTTTCTGGTTTCTGCACTTACAGTACTGAACAAGAGGCTCAGTAAAAATTTTATTAAATAAATTATTCATTTCCGTGTTTGATACCTGTTTATAGGGACAGAAAGAGCAATTTCTTGAGATCATTTTGCCAACACCCATTTCGACATAATATATAATATTTGAGTCACTAAAACTATATAGCAGGCCTTAAGATATATCTTATCGATTTTATAATTGATACATACATTGTATCCAGTGTCCAAACATTGATACAAATCACTAAAACATGGAAACACAATTTTTCCGCTTGGTTTATGCAACTCATATGACGTGATACCCCATGTTGAAAGCCGTTTTCGTTCTTGCAGTAGCTGAAATTCGCGTGACCACGCATTTACCCCACTGTTGGCTGCAGCTGCAGCTGCTACGCTTGAAATTGGTTGCTGTAATACTATATTCCACTGAAGTCTTATAAAGAAAGAAGAAAAAAGGTCTATGTTTTTTGAAATAGAATATATTACTGTTGAATACCTTTTACTAAAATTGGTGTGTGAAAAACCTGAGCCACTGCTAGGTGAAGACCCTTGCGATGAAGGTGGTGAAGCCATGCGCGTACCACTTTCACTTACAACAACTGCTGCATTGCTTCCAACAGCAGTTGTCACATCCTCCGCTGCTAAATTTACATCCACATAAAGCAGAGTTGTCTCCCAGGCATTTGGTGGTGTACTTAGAAAATAGCAACGTACGCGGCCATCAGATAACGTTCGAAATTCCATATTTGTTGGCACCATGCTGGACAAATTCGATAGTTGTTTGCGCAAATCGTTTACTGTGGCTTTTATTTCTGACCACGACTTTTTCGGTGTTGGTGCAGGCACATGTCCGTCATCATCATCGTCGTCATCACAGTCCTCGTCATCGTCCAAATCATCCAAGTTTGGAGGCGTCCCACTAGTAGGCGAGCTAAGATGATTAGAAATCGCAGATGCAGCAGCAACAACTACGGCCGCCGCTTCTGCTGTAGTTGCTGTAGCCGCAGCTGCAGCTGCAGTAATAGGCGATGTCAGTGAATTGAAAGCCAAGCCGATGGAGGAATAAAAAGCATTGGCTGTAGTGCCAAGTGAACCCATACTTGTAAGGCTTGCTATTGAGCCAGTAGCGACGACGTTACCCGGAGCACTACCACCACCAATAAGAATATTACCACCAACTACAGAAGAATTTGTAGAAGTGGGCGTGCTAACCGTACTTTGACTGCGATCACCAGAGACTCGTGACGTAAAACCATCGAGGAGATTTGCAAAGGAAGAAGTGGAGCTGGTTCGTTCCGGTGGCGACGAAGACTGAGATTGTATAGAGTTTTGTGATAGCGACGAAACATTTTGTGCAATATTTACATTAGCGACGACAACAGAAGCTGATGTTGTGGATGATGTGGTATTGGCGCTGGTAGGTGACTGCAGGCGATTTCGCTGTTGAGTTAATGTGGTGTCCATCATTTGTTTAATGTGTTTCAGTTAGACTGACTTTCGAGTGGTCAAGTGGACAGTTTGACAGTTTCAAGTAGTACATGAGCGATATTAAAATTTGCGATTGGTTTAATGTCAAGATTAAAAAAATGATCTGTAAAGAAAAAATATTTTTGTTATTAGAATATTGACACATTTGAGTGTTCAATCTATGACTGCAAAACGTTAATGTTATGTTCCAATAGACCTCAGAAGATAGACTTTTCAGTAAATATTAACCAAAACCTGATTTTCAATCAAAGACAGTATCAATATAACTAAAATGACAGCTATGTCCTCGATGTTCGCTCATCACGATAAAACTACTTGATCAAATTTGTTTAATTTTATTCCTTAGACGCTTGGTCTCAATCTGCAATATTATTATTAATATTTTATATCACGATGTTCCTATTTTAATATGAAGTGAGTTGCTTATAAAAAATTAATTGCGGGAATAGAAACAACATTTTGAGAGCGTAAGGTCAAATTGATTTTCAAAACCAAACTCAATAAAATAAATAGAATTGCCAATTAGAGAGCAGAAGGTGAACAGGCTACGCGTACAAAGTCGCGGGAACAGGTAGTTGTACATAAAATCGTTATTTTGTACAGCTACAAAATAGTGTCATTAAAATAGTCATCAATAGTTTCTAACCACGTAATTATTTTTGAAGTTTTCAAATATTAGTTGAAAACTCCTATTTTCTTTATTCAAAAGCAAGTTAATTTTTATTTTTATTGATAATTTGAAAAGCAAAATTTCTCTATCTTTATTCTGAAATTTTTGTAGTTTCCTTTATATTTTTGGTGAAAAAATCTGTGCTTTAATATCAGACATGGGGGTAGTGCGCTATATTTTATTTTTCACTAAACAGTGGTAGTTAGTGAAATATTTTTTCACTATCACTGAGTTATTAAGCGGTAGTGAAATTTTTACTAAACTTAGTGAAAATGTTACATACACTACTTATTTTGGGTAGTGAAAAAATTTACATTATCACTTAATTTATTTAGTGGTAGCGAAGATAGTTTTCACTAAAAGTTTCTTGTTTTTTTTTTTTTTGTGTTTCCATTATCGCAAAATTTAAGACTAAATGGTCATAATGCCAAAATATTCATGTCAACTAAGATCAACTTACACATACATACATACATATGTAAAAATGAAAGAAAATCAAAATTTGTTAAAAAACGTGAAAAGGTGTTAAGAAATCAAAAATTATGAAGAAGTCGAATAATGACGCAAATACGACAATATACATCAAAACTCCTGCTATCATAAGCACCCCCTACGCCCCTTACTTTCATCAAATAAAATATAGCCTATGTTACACAGGGCTAGTAGTGCAGACTTTTAGCTAAAGCATTTTCTTGCCCCACAGCATCCAGGGTAAATTTTTTCTAACACTTATGCCTGTAAATTTATACATATAATTATTATAATATCTATATGTGTATGTTTACTTGGGAGTATATTTTACTAAGTTGGTATGTTGAGAAAGTGCAAAAAACCTTAGAAAAAATATAAAAAATAACAACTTAATTGCACATATAATTTTTGCATTTTCATTATTTATCTAATAAGCTTTTTACTTGATTCAAAGCTTCAAGCTTATTAGCGAAGAAGGCTAACACCTGTAGTAGATAAACTCTACTATTGAAATTATTATCTGCTGAAAAAATCTGAGTGTTTGCAAAAAACATGTTTTCGCGACTTTCCAAAATGTTTTGGAATTGTGAGTCAGTCTAAATTAAAATATCATAAAATGTTCACTGAATGTTTGGAAATGGCATTAGAAATAGTTTTTACACAAAAGAAATTAAAAAGAAGGATATTGCAATTATTTGGATTCACAATTTGGGCATGTGAAATAGGTTCCAGTATTGACACATTTTAAATAAACAGCTTAATCGCACGAATCGCAGCGCATGGAATTGTTCCGGTTCAATTTCTTCGTCAATATATTCGTCTTCAGAATAAGAAGCATTTCGTTTCGCTGATTGTTCTCGATATTTTCGGTTTTTTTAACTGTAATTGTTTTAAGAGCTGAACGAGCTTCGAGCTGTTCATCCATGAGCTAAATGGTTAATCGGAACCAAAAATCAAAGTCAGGTTTTCAAAAATGCTTAAAAATCATATAAATGGATCTACCACCTACTTACCAACAATCCATTAAAAAAAAAGTTTCACTAATTACTGTTGATTTCGAGGAAATCAATGATCCCTGCTTTCTTCCCAATATAAAGTTAATGAAAATGCTTAAAAATCATATAAATGGATCTACCTATCTACCTACCAACAATCCATTAAAAAAAAAAGTTTAACTAACTACTGCTGATTTCAAGGAAATCAATGATCCCTGCTTTCTTCCCAATATAAAGTTTAACATTGGTGGCCTTAATCCCCTGTTCCAATAATGTAAAGTATCTAGGCGTTTACCTTGATCAGAAACTCACCTTTCAAATACATGTGCAAAATTGTATAAATAAATTTAACATTGCAATTAAGTTGTTATATTGTTGTCAAGGTAATTTTTCAGTCAATAGTTCTTTATTCAAGTTTGGGGTAACTGTGCTAAGATCCACAAAAAAAAAACATCAAATTTGCCAAAACAAGCGTTTAGAAATGATACTTATTGTTAGATTGCCTTGGCACTATTCCACAATAGATCTGCACGAGGAGTGCTAAATTCGTCGAAGATTTTTTGTTAGTTAGTATGTTTTTCTTCCAAATGTAAATATTTGTCATGTATCTATTTTATCTCTCTAATATAATTTCCAAGCTGTAAGGCATTTCTACCATCCCTGTAAATTGTGCGATAACTATAAGTTTTGTAATGCTTTTTATACTTCAATAAACAATAGTTAATAACAATAATCAATGATCCTTATTCATTTTCTTTACATAGCCGCCAAAGTGGCATGTGACATATTCTTGGATTTAGCAACAGATCTGAGTAAGTTTTCATGGATTTCGATTTTATAGTCTTAGTAATAATATTCAGTGCGTTATGGATAAGTTTAGTCCATCAAATTATTTTGAAACGGGTTTCAGTGATCTTTTTAAAGAAAAAAACATGAATGTCATATGTGCAAATTAGATGTTAACTTAAGAAAATTTGTTTTTCAAAACCATTCCAATATTTTATGGACTTATATTGTTGCTATATTCTTATACAAAATATATCCACACTATGAAAATCAGACACTTATGAATATACATATATTTACATTGCAATATGTACACTACTTATAAGCTTTTGTAATTAAAGTTTTAGTTAGATCGAGTTTTCACTGAAGCTGATTTACAAAAAATTTTGCCCAGGATTTCTTTACGGGCAATCTATCAATCTTTTTTTTACCCGAAAAAGAAGTTCAATTAGAAAAAAAAGACATAAAATGGGAAGAAATAAATCTGCCGGAGTTATCTGAAAAATCGAATAATACGAGTAAAAAAAGTTGCCGAAATTGCAAGAAAACTTCTTTAGAGTTTGACTCTTGCACTAGCACCAGATCACGTCTGGACTGGATAATGTCGTCATTTTAAAGATATAGGCAGACGAAAATCAGTCACTCACTTGTTTCGCCTTACATAATACGGGGGTCGATCTTTGATAATATGTCCATGGAAAGTACTGAAAAATAATAGCACTAGAACCTATAATAACAATAACTAAATAAAATTAAAATATTAAACATTACCATGAAAATAAATACTAACAAAAGAACTAAGAATAAAAAAAATGGAGAAAGAAAGAAAAACAGGTAATTTCTTCAGAGCGAAGTACATCGCCTTTCAGGAGAACAGAAAGAAAAGCTTGAGACTTATCTGCCATTTTTTTCAATAAATAATATAATTAATTAAAAGAAAGAACAAGATTTTTTCAAACTTGAATGGTAACAAATTTAGAGCTGAAATAACTTGTGCACTGATTTACAGTTCTTACAGATATAATAGTAGAAAACTGAGTGCTATATAGTTGAGACAGTATAAATGCAAATGTTAATTTTAAAATGGTTTTAATTTAGAAAACTTTATTTTTTTTGTATGAAGTATTTAACCACTATTTGTAAATAGTCTGTTTGAAGCTGTTTCGAAATTAATTGGTAATGGATTCTTAAGTCTAAAGGTGCTAATGAAAAAAAAAACGCCGAATTAAGAAAGTCGTATCTACGAGTTATTAGTTTTAGTGAACTAAAGACAAAATCGGACATACGAAGCATAAATTAACCTATTCACTACTACAGATGCTCAGTGTATCGGCATGAACGTAAGTTCATCTATCGTCCACGTTCAACCGTATTCGCTACACGCCGCATAATGGCTCATTACACTATTAATGGTGGCAAAAATCAATTTAGAGGTGAATCGGTTAGTTTAAACTTATTTAAATATTACTATTGTGCATAGTTAGTTGAGTGATTACATGTTGTTGTCAGCAATAAATTGAGGTTTTGGAAAATATGGTCAATGTTTAAGTTGAAAATTTTTTTAAATGAATAATAAGGTATTTTTTCATAAAAAGGAATATTAATGAGTCTCAATTAAAAACAAAAAAAATAGAAAGGTTTTTTTAATGATTATTTTAAAAATTATGTTTCGATCGTAGTTTTAAAATTCGAGCTGAGATTAATATTTTTTTATTTCTTAGTATTTACCCATTATCCCCACCCATTATTTGCCACGCTTTGTTCTAGAGCGATTTTTAGCGATTAGTCTGTGAATGTATCCTTTCCGTCCGGTTAATAACAAAAATCATGAACATATGAAAAATCAATTGAAAGAACACAAAATGAGCTTTCGATATTAATCAAATTATAGGTTAACACAATATTTTTTGAACAAATATTTTTTTTTATAAAAATCTTTATTCTCGAAAACTATAGCACAGGTTTCAGACTATCGCAAACTATGTAGTATTATAGCTATTTTAATTACCTTCATATGGCACGCATAAATTGATGGAGGGGTTCCCAACTTACAACGATGTTTAGAAAAGCTATATTCGCCATTTCCGATCGTTATATCTCCGAAACGAACTTCTCCCAACTTTCGATTGCACTTTTATTATTTTCTTCAGGAATCCTACTCTTAACAAAAATCAGGAAGGAGCTTCTAAAGTAAACCAACAGGTTTATCTTTCTTTACTTTAAATCCTCATTCAACATGTATTAAGCAATTTTATATCGAATTTAACTGATCTTTGAAGGATATTATAGAGCATTTTTGATTATCATTTACCTTCACCTCTTCCTTTTTGTGTTTGTAATGATAGCTCGCTTTGGGGACTTGCAGCACCGCGTGAGCTTGGAAAAAAATGTTTGTTTGGTGTGAAAAAATAAATTAAACCACAGCAAAGATTTCACGAGTTCAATGTTTTCCAATTTGCGTTGCAGGCATTTTTTGACTTTTCGATTTTCTTCCTCACATTCGCTAAATTTTTTAAGGTTTTAATTATTTATTTTTGTTGTTGTGATTCTTCTGGTTTAATCGGGACAACTTTGCACGTCTCCGTTTTCGCGTCTTCGACGCAATTTTTCGATTAAATTCTTTTGATTTATGTATTTAATTTTTTATTGAATTTTAATTTGAATTTTATTTGCTTTATTTTTTTCAGTTTCTCAGACCTTTGATTTATTCAAATTCAACTTTTTTGCAAAATTTTTTTACGAAAATGCAACTTAATTCTTTTTTACACTTGGAATTTGATGATGAGACATAAACAAGAAATTTTTGAGATTTTTCCACAAATTTGATATTTATTTCTTGAATAAGATAGAATTTTTCACTTTATTGCCTGAAAAGGTGTTTTTTTATTTTCTTTTTTAGTAATAATTTCTTTTACATATTTCAATTTTATCCTTTGTCTTCGTATTCTTCATCGCTGGCTTCGAAGGTTTTTGATTTCTGTCACCAGTCTTCGCTTTGTGATCTCTGTCTTTGTTCGTTTTTTCTCCTATATATTGAGGCTCACCGTGTTTAATTGACAGTTGCTGTTGATATTCTACTATTGCGGCCATATACAGAACGATAGTCATCCAATTTATTCGCTTTCGTAATTCATGTTCAAGCAATATATACCAGCTAGCTCTTCTTGTGGAACAATTTTACTTTAGGGGCGATGATTCAAATTTTTTTGTTTTTTAGAAACGTGGAGTTTTACCCCCTAAGCCCGAAACTGAAAAAAAAGTCGGTCTGTTATGGTTTCCGAGAAAAAAATGGTATAAGTATTTTGTCAAAAACAATTATGGACAAGGTATGTGCTCAAATTTAAAACTTTTCATTTTCACTTTGTTAGTTGTGTAGTCGTCGCTGTGGAAGAGCATAAGCGGCTATATAAAACTCATAAAACGCTGCAATGAGTATAGATAAAGAACAATTAACAAATTTTATTGAAATATGCCAGAATTATGGAATGCAAATAAAAAGCGACAATTATAAAAATAAAATCTTAATTTAATTTTTTTTACTGTCTATTTTTTTATCTCCGCCTCTTATTTCACTTATTATAAAAAGAGCTAGCACGTGTTATGGACGACTGTGCTTGGTCGTGTATGACCCTATTATGCATAGCTGAATTTGTAATACAACGCAGAAGATAAAAAATTTTTGGTTATTTATCCAACCACTTAACAAATTTGAAGTAGTTATTACCATGGTATAATCATGGTTATTACAAGCATATGCACAGAACGTTTGTCGCTTAGCTTGGCGCAGAACGATTTATCGGTGAAGCCTCGAGTTGGACGACGTATATTCTGCGTGTGTATGGGCTTCAGATCACTTTAACTTTAACTTTTATTTTTTAAATCGTAAACTAGTGCATCTTATCCAATTCTTAATTGTCAAAACGAACACACACACATGCAGATGTACAGTCAAACCATTAATTTAAACAAAATAAGGAAAAGCAAATGAAGAAAAAATATTTAATCCAAAAAATTCGAATATTTGATCATTTTGTAAATCTTATTAGATAGTTGATCCAAAAAAGCGTCAAAAAAACTGTTGGCCACAGTATTCATGTGAAACCAGTGACAAAGTGGCAACGGAAATAATATCGTTTATAGGACATGTTAAATCCAATTGCATCGGAAGCGATTTTCTCTGCCACTTATGTGGACAACTACATTGATTCTGTAGAGAATCTCCCAGACGACGTCCAGAGGCAGCTTTCACGCATACGTGACATAGACGTACAATATCGCAGTGAGTACATTGAATCCAATCCAGAAACAATGCAACAAGAAAAAAAGAGGGAAAGTTGTTTGTGGGAAAACTTGAAAAACATAACCTCATTTACATCGGAAAGATTTCGCCAAAAAGCTTGGAGGGCTTACAAGGGTTGTTGGGATTTATAAATTTAAGACTTCTATTTTAAAAAGCTTATGAGTCAGCTGCTCGACTAAAATAAAATATATGAAAAAATATTGTAACTGCTACAATAATCCAAACTTTTTTTTGGCATAACATTGTCCTCTATCTTTCAGATGACTCCAAAAGGCATGATTAGGTCGTTTTACGGCTTTGCTGATATTTGTTTGCATCTAGTTACATTTATATTGTTTTACATTTTCTTTTTTTTTTAATATTTCGCCACTTTGAAAAAAAAACGTGAAACGGCGTACAGCCGAACCCGACAGTTAATTGTGACTATATTATTGAAATTTATGTTCATGCATTTTTCAAGGTTATTTGCGAGATGTTGACCACTACTATGATCTCTGGAAAACCTTACAGAACTCGGGAGACACTTCGGCCAACCGTCGCACGCGTGCCATTGCACGTATGCAACAAAGTCTCATACAGGCACAAGAGCTTGGTGATGAAAAAATGCAAATTGTAAACCAATTGCAAGAGCTTATTGACCACAAGACGCGCCAATTAGATTCAGACCAAAAGAACTTGGACATTAAAGAAGAAGACCAACAACAGCAGGATGACATGCAGTGCGCTGCGGCAACACCACAAAAGGTTCCACGCACACAGAGTCCATCTCGAGAGCGCTCAGCATCTGTTAACGGCATTGTGTGCGAAACTGACGCCAGCAACGGTAATTTTACCAAGGAGCAACCTTATGCAATCAACATTAGCGGCGCCAGCAACTGTATTACTCCAACCGTAATAACAGCAGATAGGACAAGCGGTGACAACGGTGCATGTATTAACACTCAACTTAATCTAGCTCGCGCTCCAGTCCATGCTAACGCACTAGGAGTAGGTAACAATAATCAGATTCTTAACGTCGTTGTTGCTTCTTCAGAGCCTCAACGTTCTGTAAGTAAACGTTCTCGACGACGCAATGATACCGTTAATCAAAATCAATTGGAACTTGGTGTCAACGAATCAAATTCTAACAACGAGACGGGAAGCGGTAGTGGAGATAAAAACGCGCTTAGCAACAGCGTCTCAACACAAAAACCAACATCAACGGGTATTGGTGGTGGTAGCGGATTAGCGCAGAAAAAGAATTCCATACATGGCCATGGACATGGTCAATCAGGGTCGGGTGCAAGTGTTTCAGTTGGTGGTGGAGCTGCTGTTGCAGCAAATAGCACGAGTATGGGCGGTGGTGCTGGTAGTGGTTCTGGTGCTAGTACAAATTCTGGCAAGAAAAAGAAACGCAAGGCACGCGGCGCGCAAGCAACAAATGCACAAAACACACGTGAAGATACACCACCACTTGATCCGATTGATCCAGATGAACCAACCTACTGTTTGTGTGATCAGGTTTGTTTCGAATGCTAAAGTTTCCGACAAGACGTTAATCCCTATATAAATGATTAATTTTTTTAGATTTCCTTTGGCGAGATGATACTCTGCGATAATGATTTGTGCCCCATCGAATGGTTTCATTTCTCGTGCGTTTCTCTGGTACTCAAGCCTAAAGGCAAATGGTACTGTCCGAACTGTCGCGGTGATCGTCCAAACGTTATGAAGCCGAAAGCGCAGTTCTTAAAGGAATTAGAACGGTACAACAAAGAAAAGGAGGAAAAAACTTAGGCAGATCTTTGTTGGCAATCCAACTCTGTAAACAACGAAGGGTTTGACTCTTTTTAAAGAATTTTTAAAAAACCATTAGTTATTAATTGTATGAGTATATGTTGTTTATTATTCTAAAAAAAAAACTGTTTTCGTTATAGGTTAAGGTTTTTTCGTAAATTTTGTTATTTTCATTGTAATATATTTACTTATAATGTAAATAGCTTCTTGAGGATATAAACTAAAATCTAAATTTAGTTCCACTTATTTTTAATTAACTTTTTTTTCGTTTCTGTTTTAATACTAAAAAACAGTTTTTCGGAAAAATATGAAATAATATAATAATAAATAATTCATCTTTATTTTTTGGTCAGGCTCGTTTGTCGTAAGCAATTTGTAATGAATATTTTAGTTTACAAATAAATACTGTTTCTAAAAATTAATGTTTTTATTTGTTGTGTTTATTTAACTGAATGCGTTAACTTGTTCTTAAAATATTTATTTTGAAAAAGCTTCAGCTAACATTTTACTATAGAGTTTTTGTCAATCTAAAATTGAGTTTCTTTCAAAACTAAGTTTTTAAAATCGGTTCAAAATAAAATATTTTATGGTCTATATTCCAGTTAAACTATAAAATTGTTTTGATCATTCTTTACGTGGGTCATCTATCTACATATATATGTAAACTAGCTGACCCGGTGAACTTTGTACCACCTAAATTGATCCCTATCCCTAATCCAGGCGTTTCGTTGCAGTATAGATAAATAACCTAGATACCGACTACAGCGCCATCTGCCAAGCTGATTTATGAATGTTTATATGATGATTCTAAACCATCCAGGGCGCCACCCAAACATACACACGTACAGTAGAATTATATATATTGTTGTTTGAGGGCCACCCTAAGTTGCCCATATAAGGGTATGATTTGTGAATCTAAACCATCTAGGACGCCACCCAAAGAAGATAGAATGATAGCTGATTTCGATGTTCGCGCATCACGCAAAAACTATTGGATCAATTTTGCTCAAATTTGTTTTGTTTTATTAGTTAGACGCTTGGTGGGTCGAGTACAGAACTTATCCAATTCACAAAAGAGAATAGTTAAGAATTTCTTTCACAGAATTTTCTAGTGTAAGCCAGCTCTTAGAGCTTCTTGTAAGTTTTGTTTTTTCTAAGGTCATTTTTTATGGTACTTTTTGACCACATTGTCACAGGGGTGGGGGTTGCGGGGATAGTACACAAGGGGTACTCTGAACATAATTCCGTTGGATTTAGCCGTCGGTCACCCCTTGAAAATGTTTATGATATATGGAACACCTAGTTTGCTAGCCACAGTTTACATAAGAGTAGAGGTAGGTGGGTGGCCTAAATGTCATTCATAGTTGTTAAAACTAACAAAAAATAGTAGTTTGCTACTACGTAGTCCAAAATTAAAAAGAGCAATTAATAATAATATATGTGTTTTTTATATATTTTCATTTTAAAATTTATTTATGTTAATTTTATATCTAATTTTTGCTTAATGTTACTGGAAACATATATTTTTTACTTAAATTTTCATTCAAGTATTTGTAACAATTGAACGCCGACGTACAATTCTTTATTCATACGACAGCGAACTTGTACAGCGCCTCACTACACCGCCGTAGAAATAGCGAACTACTACGCCGACGTATTTCGCGTTGTGTGAATAGCGTTAGTAATAAAACTTGTGCGTATAACAGAATTGGGACGGGGTCGGAAAAGCGGCAACGATTACTCGCTGTCAAAAAATATTAAAACTAATCTGATCTGGAAACCCTGAACTGCCCTGAACGTTTATTCACTGTTTAGGATTGCATTGATTTTAAACACTAATTAACTAAAGTTTTAAATTTAATTTCACAGAAATATAATAAATTACATAAAAATTAAGAAAAAATGTTGACAGTGGATGTCGTAAGTTGATTTAGTAATAGGATCATTGAAATTTCAATTGAAGTAGCAAGAACATATGTACATTTGTATATACTTACATCCCTTGTTTTTTAATAGAAGCGGGCCATGAATAAAATGAAGCACGACCTGGAACCATGGCGGGTTCTTATCTTAAATATTGATTCACTGCTTCGTTGGGAGAAGAATTTTTATCCTGCAGTCGTATTTGCTGCTATATCAATATTTTATATCTTTTTATGGATTTTGAACTTATCGACCCTTACGATGTTGGCTGTTGCTGGACTTTTTATAATGGCATTTGATTTTGCCTACCCGACGGTATCTCGTTTTATTTTCAATACAGAAAGTTGGGATGGTGCTCAGGAAACCCGTTTTGAGGAAGTATGCAATCAATTATGCTCAATAAAAATGGCACTCGGAGCATGGTACGACTTTATTTTTACAGCCAAGGGGAAAAAATCTTCCATGGTAAGTTACGATTTTAATACAAAAATGTTATATTTTTACTTCTTATTTCACGTCTAATCCGTACGCACAACAACCTTGCCACCTGATTAGTTATATTTAAGGCTGCTCGATTTTTGGGTATATGTACATATAATGATCACAACCGCAATTTGCTCTAACCTTTCCGGCCATCGGTGACTAGCTTCCGCTAAAGGCGTTTCAGTTTTGAAATTTATTAAATTTTTTTTTTGGTTCTGCTCTAGTATTTTCAAGTTGTGTTTTAACCTTATGAAGGAAAATTTTCTTAAAAGTTAATATAAGAATAATTGTTTTCTTAAAATAAGCCAAGTTATAGGTTTCAAATTCCAGCAATCGAAGACTCCATATCTAGTCCAACCCATAGCAATACCTAAACTTATATACTTTTTATTTATGAAATTTCAAATATCATTTTGTAAAACAACTGTCCCAACTCTTCGAGTTACGATATATTTTTTGGTATGACCCAATTTAGAGTTCGTTGGAACCTCAGAGGCAATATATTTACGAAACTTTGCAATTTCAAAAATCAATCGAATATCATCAGCCTCTCCGTCAAATACATACATTTTTTTAGTGGGCCTGATGTTACCGCGGAATGACCTTTTTGATTGATATTGCGAAGTTTCCTAAATCTATTCTGGTAATGCAGTCTATTTTTTTTTTCTTACTTATTTTATTAGAGTATTGACAACAGTTCTATACAAGAATTGAAGTGCTGTGTTGGTGTGTCTGAAAACCTTCAAACCTTAATTCAAAATTAAATTAAAAATTTTGGAACAAATACAGTTTAGCACACAATCGAAATTGATTATAAACCATATATTTTCTTATGTGCTTTTGAATTCTAAGAAAGAATATCGAATCAAAAAATGTCGCTCGGACCTGGCTTCGGAGATATAGCCATCGGAAGTTGCGGATATAGCTTTTCTATAAATCGTTATAAGTCAAAAACGCCTGCAGTGATTTCCAAAATAAATATGAAAGGTAATTTAATAAGCTACAATATTGATTCAAAAATGTTTGAAATCCGGCCAGTAATTTTCAAGATATTACTAGATTGCTCCAGATTATTATTATATTGAATTTCAGAAAAGTCGTAATGTCTTGAAAACTACGAACTACAATAAATATCAACAATTTTTGAATCAACTTTGTAGCTTATTAAATTACCTGACACCCATATTTTGGAAATCAGTGCAGGCGTTTCTGGCTTATAGATTTTTAGAAAAGCTATACATATCTGCAACTTCCGATTGCTATATCTCCGAAACCAGATCCGAGCGACACTTTTTGATTCCATATTTATTCTCAGAATTCAAAAGCACATAAGAAAATATTTGGTTTATAATCCATTTCGATTGTGTGCTAAACTGTATTTAAGCCAAAATTAAATTTTGATTAGCTCCGGAAGCGGTATCTATTTTCATATGTAAAGTATAACAAAACATTTTAAAATTTATTGGCAAACATACCTATATCATTGTTTGCAATTATAATTGTCCTTCGGTAATTAAGATCTCATTCCAGGTATTAATTTAAATTTGTTTAATTTTAGTTCGTCGTCGCAATGGGAGCCTCACTGTTAGCACTGGCCTGGATTGGGGCTATAATCGATAATCTTTTGCTAATGTATTTTATAACCTTATCAACTGCCATGTACCCAGGCATTCAAAAACAAGGTTTTATCGATATAATCAAAGGAAAGCTTGGTTGCATTGTCAATTCTAAGATGCAACAATTGCGCGAAAAATCCAAGAAGTCTGATTAAATAAGAATAATTTACGCGTATCATATGTACTCGTAGCCTTGTGTCTCTATTATGCAAGTTATTTCAATGATTGTAACTAATTTGTGTTTAATATAATAATTTTTATTTAAATATTTTTGATAAGTTCGATTGCAATCTACCATAATAATCAAGACGCAGCTTTATTCAGTCAACAAAGTTTAAAACTTATGCAGAAAGCAACCCTCTAAATATTAAGCACAGGATTCCTTTTGTACTTAAACTTGGGATTTTTTTGATAGAAATTTTATATTAATCTTTTACAAATTAAAAACATAGGGGTCGAGGTCAAATTTTATTACACACAAAATTTAGCTTGGTTTTGGTTTTTTCTGCACAAAAAATTACTGTTTTTTTTCCCTCTAGTCAATTCCTTCGATGTGCGTTCAAAGTTTAAACGAATTAAAATATCATGTCAAAGGTGGAAACAATTCGACCATGGATATAATAAAATTAATATATGTGTGTGTTTACTGAAAAGCATGCTCGAAAGAAAAATTTTTATAAAACTTCGTTTTGAAAATACTGAGCTTTCAACAAATCATATGAATGAAGGTTATAAATCCAAATTGGGCCATAAGGTCATATATAATCTTAAAACTTTGGATCCGAAATATGGTTTCCCCCGCTATATTTCTGATTTCAAATACATAATATGAAATATAAATTATAATAAAGTATCAACATTATCGGTTCACTTTCTCTAAAGTACGAAGTTTAACTGTATTAACAAAAGGTTTTCAGTTTTCAATGAAAATGTAATTTTTCTTGACTTTATTTAAATGTATTTTAACGTATGTGAGCTGTGAAAATATATTTTCAAACGCATTTGAATTCTGGGTAAAAATTCAAGTACTACTATAAGTAACAGTACCGATATTAGGTTCTATATAAGGTTCATGCTACTCGTACTTATGGTTGCGAACTTTTTTAAATTTGTAGACTACGTTTGAAGCTGCATTTTTATTTTTGAATATCTGCAATTGTAAAATAATATAATTTATCGCAAAGTTGAAAGTAGCGTAGTTTTTTGACCTAACTATTTTATAACTGTATAATAAAGAACAGTAAAAATATATGTACTTATATAAGTCACCGGCCCAACTAGTTTTTAGGATAAACTAATTTTTTCTAGGCCGAACTAGTTAATTTGAAGGCTTGAAAGTATGCTATTTGATTTAAATGTAAAAGCACTGTGAATAGCGAAGCCAGTGTTGCACGTATTATAGACTGAACCGCGGCCACCATCGCTGTTGGACACATTAGAGGATGTAAATCCTGAACCGCGGCCGTAGGTCGCCCAATTACCCTTACTTACCACTTGCCAAGTATACAATGAAATTGACAAATTTTGTTGTCTAACTTTGCATTAAAATTTTGTTGCACATCTTTAGGCTTAACGTAACTAGTTTGGCCGGATATACAATAACAAAAGTGTGTATTTGAATTAAATTGTACCTTCAAAATCAAAATACAGTGCGACCTTGGTCAGCGCAACCCTCGATAAATGCAACTCTTCAATGTTCTCAACGAGTACAGATTTCTTTCACTACATACTCAGTAAGTGCAACTTTTCAAACAAATTTTACCTTGCTTATTGCAATGTATGTCATTTAAATATTATCTGTAGCATTTGTTCAGGGAAATCGAATAATTTTGAGGGTTTGTGAATACCGCAAGATGGAAAAATGTTCATACAAATGGTTTCTTAAGCAAATAAATGATGATTTTCTTTTGATGAATTGACGTTGCTTTATATTTAATGTTTTTCTTATGAAAGAAATATCCATACCGGGTTAGCTAAATTTTTTGAATCCATCATTGCAACTTCCGCGGTTATTGCAACAGGCTTGGTTTTTATTAGTTGCGTTATCCGAGGCCGCACTGTACGATAGTTTTTGTGAAATACTTTTATATTTTAACTTTGCAACTCAAAGTATGGTATTCTTAAATGCGAAAATTTAGTTGGACCTTGTTCTGTTTTTGTATCCCAATCAATCAAATTAGATCGAACTCATTTCAAAAAATTTTCAATTTGCTAATCATGAAACAAATGGTAAAATTAATGAAGTAGACTTTTTATAAAACAAAGACGGCCCAAAGGTGTTTTAAAATATTTTCTCAAGGTTCGATGCAGAACAGGATATACATATATAAGGCATTTTCCATTGATCATCGAGTAAGTGATTTTTTAAGCAGCTGCAGTGTGTTAACAGATATTTCTTCAATAAGATTAAATAATATATTTAAAAAATAACTATGAATATATATCTATGTAACCGTTTATTATTTCAAGAGATTGCAACTTTCTTAAGACATTCTTATCGTATTTCCATTATATAGTTTAAAAAATAATAAAAAGCTTTTTGCTATCTCTGGAAAAACATTGTGTACTTTAGCTGGTCATTTTGAAATCACATACATATAGCTCGTAAATTTAAAATCTAGGAATATCATTACTTAGAAATTTAAAGAGTCGACCAAAGCATAACAAAATTATCAATTTTTAGTTGTCATAGCAACAAACGTTACAAGTTACAAGCAAGAGCTGAAACAAAACCTTAATTGTAGAATATTTATTTATTTTATATCATACTTAACAAATAAATTTGAGAATATTTGATTTCGATTTTAGTAATATTTTTTTAAATCAATAATGTATTTTACTTTATATACGGTATAAAATAAAATGTGCCGAGTTAATACATTGAAATACTTTTTAAAGACATTTACTGTACTATATAAATTTAAATTTATTAGAGTTCAATGTTAATTTTTAAAAAATACACAGGGGTACATTTCATACAATCGTATGTATCACACAAATCAACACCAGAAACGATAAATTTAGGAGTCCTTACAATCTTAAAAATTCATTCCGTGAAAACATCAGACTCCGTTCACCTCCTTCAAATCACATAAATTTTTTGAGTGAAATTTTGACTGGAGTCTGAAGTTACAGCAGAGTAATCATTTTTATGGAGATTGGATTGTCTTCTGAATTTATCGTCTTTACCAAAACACTCATAATTTTATTTATGTCAGTAGCTACGTTGATTTTATCTGGTCACTATAACTAAAAACGGCTACATTTTAGAGACTTCCCAATTTCCTCTTAGAAACTAATCCGCGGGAACATCAGCCTCCTACTCAACATGTTCAAAAAATCTACGTCATTTGACGAGGTCTGATTGGTCCAGCAAATGCATTTTTGAAATTGGGAAGTAAATGTCTCTGATTAAAACAACTAGTCATAAAGGCTGCAGTATTTCAATGCGATTTAATTTTAGCGTTTTATTTAGGTTTAGAACCACAGATTTTTCTTTTGAATCGCAGTTAAAATTTTCTATGTCTCTACATCATAAAATAGAACAAGCATAAGTATTTAATGTGTAGAGACAATTTGTATTGATAGAGACGACAAATTTAAGAGCCTTTGTAATCTCAAATTTATTCCGCGTTTACCTTCGTCAAATCACATACATTTTTTATCAATATTTCGAGTGGGATATGATGTTTTCTCAGAACGAACATTTTTATTGAGATTAGAAAGTTTCCTAAATCTATCTTCTTTGTTCAAATCAGCAAGAAAAAAATTAAACCGTACTCAATATTTCAGTAAAAAAAATATGATTGACATTGCTGTCTCCTAAGTTTATAGTATTTGTAATGTTAAGGATAAATTACTACGCAATAGATATCTGCACAATTTCTAGGTTTATGTTTTACTCTTATTTTAATATATATTAATAAATTGTAATTTAACTAAGTTTATTTAGCGTAATACATAAATTTGTGTAAGGTTAGGTATACGTATTATATATTTTAAATGTTACAAAAACAATTTATGACCAACTTCAAATGTTAAAAAATAAACATTCATTTTTCCGAAATATATAGTTTTTATCAAATGAAATTTACTTTGTACTTTGGTGTAATTAAAAGTTGTTTCTCTGCTTAGGCTCCCATCCTCATATTTAACAAAATACCCTGTTATTCATGTCGTAAGAGTAACTCCAGAAAATAACTAAATTTTTCATGCCAACTTCCTAATCTTAAAAATATGTGATAAAGTGAAAATTTTGTACATTTCTTTTATTTTTTATTTTTGCCTATGTATTAGCTTTGAGTTTAAAAATCATTCTCACAAAATTTCAGCATCCTAGCTCAAAACTTAAAACGCTATAATTCGGAACCTAAGGCAGACCTTTTCTACGTTTTAGTAAGTCAGTTTTTTCGTAATATTTCAACGAAATCGAACACAAACTCTATCCGCGTCAATTACAGGTTTGAGCTAGAAAGCTAAAATTTTGTGACAATTATTTTTAAACTCCATGCGAAAACATAGGCAAAAATAAAAAATAAAAACCATCTACAAAATTTTCAAAATAAATACATCTAAAAAGTTAATTTTTGTCTTAACTTTCTGGAGTCAATTTTTATTTTAGCTTATTTTTCTATTTCCAACAAAAAGTTAAAAATCCCCAAAAGCAAACTATGTACTTAACTTTTGTGAGTTTCTACTGTATATGTTTCTACCGTACATTAGGGTGGTCCTTAAACAGAAAGTTGAGGAGGTTCCCTCAATTGGATAAAAAAATTTTAAGAATTTTTTAAAATTTTTATCTTTAACCCATACTGACCTTGTTTCAATGTGAAATTTGTTTTTACACACCAATTTTAGTTACTGGTTCTTAGGAATAAAATATGAGGACGCCCCCTCCATTGGTTCGAAATAAAATAAAAAAATTCTAGGGGCCGTTCAAGTATTACGAAACGCATTTAGGGGGGTTCGAACGAGATAAAAATCTCTTGCTTTATTTATTATTATCGCAAACGCGACTAAAACATAACAAAAGTCGCTAAAATGACTTTCCGGTACATTGCCTAACATAATTGTGACTTTTAGGTAAACATGGTCACTTGGATGATACCGCAACGTTTAAGGAGAGGGGGGGGGGGGTCAAAAGTCTTCAAAAATTGCGTTACGTAATACTTGAACGGTCCCCCAGGAGTTTTCTCAAATTTTTACTCTTACTGACCCTATTTCAATGTAAAGTTTCGCCTAAGCCGTAATTTTTTTTAACCAATTTTTTTACGTGATTTTTAATTTAAAAAAAAATATATAAAAAATAAATGTCGCTCGCATCTAGTTTCCGAGATATATTCACGGAAAGTTGTGGATATAGCTTTTCTAAAAATCAGTATAAGTTGGGAATTCCTTTATAGATTTTTAATATTTTAGTGTCAAATGGCAGGTAATTTTATAGTCTATAAAACTGGTACATAAAAGTTTGAAAGTAGTTCCATATATTTTGTGATTGGGGGGACCTCGTATGCGATTTTCGCTTAAATCAAATTTCACTTTGAAATAGAGTAAGTATGGGTTAAAAGTAAAATATTTAAATAAATTTTTTTATCCTGTTTCGAACGGATTGTGGGGACGTCGCATTTGTTTTACGCAAAAAATCTAAATAAGAACCTCCCTAATGTACATACACTTATATATCTCAAGTATATTTTCTTAAAACTAGTTATTTTGTCTGGTAGTTAAGTAAGAAAGTCCATTTCGGCTTATAACATATTCAAAGGAAGCATTAATTAACATCGCAATATAAAGTAATACTTTTGTTGCGCTCAGGAGAAGTATTTTGTAAATATTGTAATAATTCAACGCATTGCATTTAATGATTCTTGCAAAACTCAGTCTTACTAATTCCACTCTCATCTTCTTTCTGTAATAATTACGAACTGTGATGAAATATGTTAGCCATGAAAAATTGAAGTTTCAAGAAATTGTTGACACGAATCTAACGAATTTATGTATTTTTGACCTGCTTCTGTTAGACACTATTCTCTTGGGGTCTTATATATTATTCCTTAACTATATGTTGCTTACAATATTCCCACATAAAAAGTGCTCCGGTCACATGCACATTTAATGAGCGTACCAATCCAAATTGAGGAATTTCTACTGAATGGTCCAGTATCGAAATTAAATTTGATGGGATTCCTTCCTTTTCGTGACTACAGTAAAAAGAATAGCAAATTGAGATGTGCTGTATACATTTCAATTTTATATACTTACCCTAACAATATAACGCACTTCCTAGGAAATTTAAAATCAACAAAAGTTTCACTATTCGCAGTTTGCTCTGCGCCAACAATTTCAAAGCCTTCAATTTGCTTTTGAATTAGAAAGTCATTTAAATTTTCAGGTTTGACTTCATTAAGGTTAAGCCCATTTTCTGCGCTCATACTGAAAAGTGTAAATAAATAAGTCAAACTTTAGTTAGGAAATTCATCGAAAATTGTGTATGATTTCTTTATTTCATTTATACTATACATACATGCATATTTACAAATTTTTTTATAAGAGTTAAAAAATTTGTGCACAAACAAAACACGTAAGCGTTTTCATATTAAGTGGATTTATATTGCTCACATTTTTTTTAACCGCACTCTAGAAACAATCGATTCACCGATATTTGGAAGAAAGGATTTTCAGGATTTTTTTATTAAACATTCTTTACTTAAACCCTAAACTTAGGTAAATGCAATGTTACCATTACAAGTATTTCTTTGGTTTTACCATTGTGTTTAATACAAAAAAAAAAAAAACAGTACAACTCAGAGCGTATTTTTAGCCGTGCAGAATTTTGTTGCTAAAATTATTTATTTTAAGATGAAAAATTAAAAATTTTTTTTTTTGGTCAAAAAAGCTTTAACTTTATTCTACACAATTCAGTTGTAACTAAAAGTAAGTGAGGAAATTAAACTTTTATGGACTCTTATTACTAAAAATCTAGTGGTTACAGCAAATAACACCAATATATGTACATTAGACATGTTCAAATAAGGTCATGTTCTAGAATTCTACGGACACGCTCGAAAATCTTTTCATATTCGAGTATATCCTCATTTGAAAAAAAAAAATAAAATACTCATAGGGTTGGAGTTTTTTGGAATTTGAGAAAAAAAATGAAAATTAAATTTATAATTTTTTTTTTTTTTTTCGATTTTCCTAATATATACATAATGTCTAATGTACATACATATATGATCAGATTGAATTTATAAAAAACAGTTGAGTTTCATTTCTCATCATGTCTGTACACCCAAAATCAAAGCACTTTCGGTTTGATTCTCGACGTACATTAGCCCACTTAATTATATGATACTTAAAACTTCCGATTTGAATAAAATGGGTGCCATTTCAAAGGTAATTTAATAAACTAAAATTTTATGCATATGCATATGTACATAAAATGTTAAACGATTGTTTTAACGGATATCTTTATTCAAATTTTATTGTTTTTTTCCAGAAAAAACTGTTTTTCCGAAAAACGTTATTAAGTCAGTATGTTCGTACTATTTTGTTTAAAAAGTAAGTATACATCTCATGTACTATATAGAAAGTTTTTTCATTTTTTATATAACGTTTAGGGGTTAGGGTAAAAGTAGAAAGAATGTTTTATACTGTTTTCATGCAGAATTCATAGGGCCTTGCTCGGACTTGTGTGACAAAAGTAACAAACGTTCTCCGTTTTCACTTTTAGGTGCACTTAGTGTGAAAATTCTAATTTGATTCAGTGATTGCTATTAGAGGCATACAATAATCATACAATAGCCCATCGAAATCTTTTCCATGTAACAGACAAAAGGATTATTATTGTTGCGTAAATATTAACACAGACATAAATGGAGGCACGTTTTAAATTTTTCTATTTCTACCGCATCGATGGATATCAATGTAGGCAAAAAAGCCAAACTATTGGTCAGTGCCAGTAACAAAAAAAAGCCTAGGGTACCATAACAATTCCGGACGGAACTGCGCAGTAGTCTTTAGTTAATTAATTCATCATAAACGTGTGGAAACTAGGGCCTAAGGTGTTTGTTTATTTGTATTTCAAAAGAGTCAAAATTGTAACAACAGTTGAGTTAAAATTCCAAGATGGGACAGGAGCAAGGAAAGCTAACGTTGCTTCGTGGGGCAGACTTTATGCTTGTGCATGGTAACTAGGTTTAGAATTTAAGTTTTTTTCTTAAAATTTTGATAGAGACTTTGTAATCTCAATAAAATTGTATGTAAGACTAAATTTTTAAATGTTTAATTTGATGCTCTGTTTGATAAAATATATCTAATGTACATACATATGTAGACATGAGTACAATGTGTAAAACCAGAGACAATAAATTTATCTTACTTTGTAATCTCATTCTCACTTCAGACTACAGTCGAAATTTTCCTCAAAAAATGTATGTGATTTGACGTAGGTGAACGATGTTTGATGTTTCTGTGAAATTATTTTTGGGATCGCAGTCTCGTAAATTTATCGTATCTGGTGAAACTGTCTAATTTATTTTGAGTTATGTCCTAGGGCGTCACAATAATTTCAAAGAGTTTAATTAGAACATTCCTCTAAATATGCTATCTAAGTCAGTTGTAAATAGTGGATAAAAATGAAGGCAAAACTGAGTTCTCAAAATGTAAACGCTTGAGCAGGAATTTTTTTTAAACAAAATCATGCACGAAAATTCTTTAGAAATACATATTCTTTCCACCTGGAGTTTTTTCTTACCTTAAAGTTTTAAACTCAATGTTGTTGACATATTTTACTGAGTTCATAATTAAATTTTTTATGCCCAAAACTTCACATGTTCGTGCAATACCACCTAAGTTTGGTAGCTTATCAATTAAGGACGCGACAACAATGACATTATCTTCCGTATACTATAACAGTTAAGTTTGAAAAATTAAAACATATACTAATCATAATTGCCAGTCAAATTGCACAAAATTATATTGAAATTCTTGCAACCAAAAATCTCGAAAATTCCTGCAACCTTTTAATAGAAAAATTTCGCAATCCTAAAAATGCACCTAAAATTTTACTTTTTTTGAAACGCGTGCAAAAATCTTATAGCATGTTCACTTTAAAACTTTTTCATGCACACGAATGACTTATTTTCACAAGGGTGCATTATTGCTGCTATACAAATTCTCATACAAAATATTGCACGTTATAAATATGTATATTTTTATGTCAGTTTAAAATGAAGTGACAATGTAAAACTAAATAAAATACAAACATAAAGTTTTTTTTTGTATCGTTAATTTATGGAGGATTAGATGGATATAGATTAAACAAAAAAAAATTAAAAAAGAAAACTATGTCTGAAGTAGGAATCGAATTAGGAGGACTACTGATTATAGAGGAATACCATTGCTAGAAATTGTTAGGCTTACGAAATTTTTCTCACAAGACCAGACATTTTTTTCGTAAATTCTCTTTTGTCGTAAGTCAAAAAGTAGATATTTCTCGCAAACTGGCAACTATGTTGTAAATAACAATTATAATACCTTTTTATTTTGACATTCTGGATATGAAATCAGTTCTTCGGATGCAATGACATCCGTATCAGGGTTAATTTTTCTTTGCACATTTAAATTATATAAAGACTTATCTTTTTTATTGTTTTCACTTTTCAGTGTTGGAATTGCTTTTCGACAAAACATTTCCTTACTTTTGGAATATTTTGTTTCAAATTCCAATTTAACAGTTAAATCAAAAGTCAACTCATCAAATGGTGCATTAGTAACATATAGGACGATGTCGTATCGGAAAATGCTTTCGCTACTGATATCTAAACGGATATCATGTAACAAATCATTAAGTTGATCCCCCATAACACTGCAAATCGCTGACACAATTGTTTCTCTGTTGTTAATCGATCTAATATAAAAATATTTCAATTTATATATGTATAATACATAATACAACTTTTGAATCATAGTGACAAAAATTTTGAAATAAAAGTTTAGTAAGACTTTCTACAATTTGAAGCTTTCCCTTACCTGCCATTTTGTTGAAGTAATTTATACAAAACCAATTGAGAATACAATCTTGTTTGAAAGTTAGCACCCATTGTTAATGGCAAAAGCATTTCTACTATTTTAGGCTTATCCATTTCATTCATATTTTGCCAATTAATTACGCAGTAAGCATAACAAATGGATATAATTGAAACTTGCTGGCTTGCTGAGTATTTCGGTGCCTATAAAATATTTTTTATTAATAACACACATTCATCATTTCTTTCAACATACCTCAGACAAATATATTAAAATATTTTTAGAGCTTGAGCACGATGCAATAATACGTTCATAAAGATACGTTACATTCAGCTGATTATTTTGTGCTAAAATATCAAAAGCATTTTTTGTAGACCAGTTCATTCCTTCTGAAATTTGCATAATAGCAATGGCAATTCGAAGTTTTATGCGGTGTTCATGAGAATTTTCAAAATATCTAGGCTTTTTGGCACTGATATCGTTATTTAATTTTGACAGATATTTGAATAAACTATGATTCAAATAGGGATCTCCAAACCGTTTAAAATGGTTAATGGCATCTTGACGAATATGAAAAGAAGGAACTTTTATGCGATGCTCATAGGCGTATCTCTCTTCAATCCTAGACATCAACAAATAAGATATATAACAAAATTAATAAACTTAACAAAATAATTACCTTGCATCTCCGGTTGTTGGTTCCGACAAAATGAGTCTTTTTACAATTTCTTCTACATTTATATACGCCAAACTCAATGTAAATACAGCACTTAACACTTTGGAGTCATCTATATCTGCGTGCAATAGTTTTTCTACAAAGGTATTTATTCTTCCTATGGGCAAATGTTTTTTACAGTAAGCAAGTAAGTTTATCATACTGAAATAAAACATTATTACACAAAAACGAAACTTTAGTATAACTTGGTTTAAAAGTTTTCACAACTACATTCGTCACTTGTTTTTGAAATAATAGAATGCAGTTTTTTGTCAATGTAATTTTTGATTCCATGTATATTAGACATGTTCTAAACAAGGTCATATTCTAGAATTCTTCGAGAACGATCGAAATTCGAAAATTTATTCATATTCTAGCAATTCCTTATTAAAAAAAAAAAAACAAATAAACCTAGGGTTGCAACCAGAGCTCCAAAATTTTAATTTTTTGGAATTTGAGTAAAAATATTAAGAAAATTAGACTGTTTTCTCATTTAAAAATTTGTTTTTTTAATTTTTTTTCGATTTTGTACACACCAATTGGATTGAAATTTATTGTGTGTGTTCTCTTAGCTGTTGAAGAAAAATCCTGAAATAATATTTGAAAACTTCATAAAACCATTTGATTTCAAACATTTTTGCAGTTCATTTACGAAATAACCAGCTCAGTTTGTAGTTTGCTTACTGTAGCTTTATCTCTTCGTTTGCTCGCGAGCTTATGGATATATAGATGCCGACAGATATGTATTGGAAAAAAGCTTCTTCAATTGGCAATTGGAAATTTTATTTAAAAAAATTATTATACATTATTATCAAATTATTATACATTATGATGTACTCCTGTTGAAAAAATTTAGTTGGAGATAGATGAAAGCCTTCGAAAACTAGTGGTGCAACTTTGAATCTAATATTCGATGAGGATGCAAGTGTAAAGATTTTGTGTGATTTTTTTTAAATTGATTTATGCTTTTAAATAAATTTTTAATGCGGAATCATAAAACATTTTGATTATTGACAATATAGAGCAGTACCACGAAGTATATCTTTCCAATAGAATGGAGAGAATTACATAAAATGGTTAAAAATATAAACATAAATTCGTTTTTAATTATTGTAAAAAAATTTCACCAAATTAACATGAAGTCTTGGAAAAACTTATTCAAATAATTTCAATATTATAATATGATTAACTTACACTATTGAATAATTTCCTGAATATCGCTTATACTTGACAAGGGCTTTTACAAACGAATCCAAAACATCGATATTAATTAAATCTCTGGAGTCTCTTACTAATTCCGATAAATGTTTTACAGCTTTCCATCCGCTTGTTTCCAGAAGTTCTCCTGGATAATATCCTTTTTCCAATAATTGCTCAAAAGACTCTATGCGCATAGTAACATAATCTACAGTTTTTTCATGCCAAACTATGGGTTTATTCGTTATCTTATTAAATTCAGAATGAAGTTCTACTGCAGATAAATCAATTTCATACATATTACGACAAAACTCGATTTGCTTTTCGGTTTTATCGAAATCAAAAATTACCAATAAACGAAAGAAGTCGTGATCGCCTGCAGGAATGTTATTAAAAACGAGCATCAAAGAATTCTGTACGTCAACATGGCCTTCAATAGTTAAAGATAATATTTCGTACATCCTTTGGGTGATCTTAATTTCGCACTGATCATTCGATTTATTTTTAAACACTTTTAAAAGCATTTCATAGTTTTCGAAATAATCTAAGACATTATATAGTGTTTCAATTAGCTTTAAGTATTCTGAAATATTTAAGGATTTTATTTGGTTGTTAAATTTCTTTTCGAAGAGCTCAATTGTCTTAGAGCGTATAAATTTGTTCTGCAGCGCTCGCACTCGTGCAGAAATTTTCATCAAATTTTCCGTCGAAGGTTCATATGTTTCCCAAAGTTCTTTTTCCATAAGATTTAGCCAGAAATGCAATGGTACCGATTTCCAGTTAACATCTCCAAATATGTTCAAAAATTCAATCAAGTTGCAATTTAAAAATTTTTTTATTTTGTTATTTGATATACAAAAGTTATCGTAGTTATATAGGTTAGTGCTGTTTACAGCACTAAGGAAATGTTTAAGTAGGTCTCGATTTAGGTCGCTGCTTTTGAAATTTTCTAATATATATTCAATGGTCCAGCGTAGCACAAGAGTGTTGTTGTGTTGTAGTAATTGTTGGTATAAAAGATCCATCCATATAGGGCTCAAGTTTATAAACTTTATGGTTTCCAATGTAGGCAGAATCAGGTGGGATTGTTTCTCCTCCAAGTTTTCAAAAATTGTTATATACGAGTTCCATGAGCTGCTTAATCTAGCACTCTGATCGATTTCCCTTGAAGAAACTGATTTTGGAATAATTCTTCTCAATAAATAAATTGCAGACTTGCGTTCTTCACGTGTGTGGGACAAGAGTAATGCTTGAACAATTTCAATAAAGTATTTGTTTTTATGAAAATCTTTTATGTGCTCTAAGAATTCTAAAATCAGAGTTACCAATATATTCGATATTCTGTGGCTCATATTTGCATTTCTACGAAATTGTGCAATTTTATCCCAAAGTATTTCAAGGAGTTTAGGTTTTTTGAAGATATTAATATACATACGCAAACAGGATAAAATATTTGCAGCCAATCGTTTTTCGCACTTAAACAGCATATTAAGAAGCGCATGAAACACTTCTGCAGAAATTTCAATCTGATCAATATCGTCTTTTCTTATAGACTTTAACGTCTGAAAGAGAATTTGCAAAATAATTCTTTGATCATCTTGGCTGTTCTCGTACTTATTTAATAATTCATGTATGTAAATGCTGATGTCTATTTTCTCTGATGATAAACATATCGTTGATAATTCCAAACGTATTGTGTTATGCAATATTGCAAGAATGTTCAACATATTACTTCTGTTATGCAATTCTGCGAAATTTGTTTCAATAAATTTAAAAAGTTCTGACAAGTTCCAAGGATTTTCACTAATACACTTGAAGCGTTCAAATAACTTATAATTGTACAAAGCTACAGCACATGGGTTAAAATCTTCCATCGATTTTTGCTCCATTTCGATTTAATCTAAAAAAAAAAACAGGTAATTCCTTCGATTTCTTTATGTAGCATAGGCAAAACCATTCAGATTATTGCTAAAAAAAATAATTTAATTAATTACACAGTAGAACAAAAAAAATTTACCTCTGTCAAGAAGTTACATATACATATATTTTTGGAAAGGTGATTTTATGCTGAACGCACTCAAAGTTTAGAATTTCGTACAAAAGTTGAATTTAGCGCAAATCCAACTCCATGTAAATTTATCTTTATTTCTTTCTATCTGTATCTCTACAGCTATCAATATCACTACTTTTATACCTCTATCGCCATCAAATAAATCCTAGCAGATTTTGTATTGACAGCATTCGTAACTGAATTTAATTTCTAATGTTTCCGCGGAATGAACATTGCAGCCTCCTAAATTTATATTTTCTGAACCTTAAAAGTATTTCTTTTAAAGCTTTACATATTATGTTCACATTTCTGACTGCATTAAGAAAAAAGTTATGAATAGGCACATTAAAATTTTTCATTTAAATTCAATAGAAATATTGAACTCCGTAACGAAATGAGCTAAGCAGTATGAAAATGTTTTTGTTGTGAATACCTCAGCCAGAGATATAAATTTAAGAGACATTGCAATCTCGAAAATTCATTGCGCTCTATCCCGCGGTATTAGTTGGATAGTTCATAGTTTTCGCACCAGCTGCCGCAACGGCTGCTCTTGTTGTATAACAGACGGCACCATTGACCGGCGTATTCTATATATACATATATTCATAATTTGTCGGAAGATCAGACCCCTTTCTCCTCCGTCAAAACACATGCATTTCGGGTGAGATCAGATGCTTCTACGGAACGAACATATTTAATAAAGTTGCAGTATCCTAAATTTATAGCCTCCTACCCAGGGCTGAATTTAAATTTTTGGTGCCCTAGGTTTTTAAAGAAAATGGTGCCCTAGTTTTTCATTTTAAATATATTAACTTTAATTTGAAGTAAAAGTTTACAATTTTACTTTATTGGCCAAAATACTGTTTCCTTGACAAAATCGATTTCACGTAGTAGATTACTTTTAATGCAAATTATTGATAGTGCATCCAATCTATCCTGCTTCATCACACTCGCTTTGTCACTATGATTATTTTGTTCAGCAATTTTAATTAATTGTCACTATCAAAATAAAAAATATCGCCGATAGCTATCGAAAAAAATATCGCGATTATCGATAATCAATATATAAAGCGGAGTTCACACCATCCTTCATGCTTGTCAAACATCATTTGTAGAAAAATTTTGAGGTATATACATCACTCACATTACTCACTTCCCTTCTTTGCTTTTTATTTGTCGGAGGCGCTGCTTCCTGTAGTGATAAAAAAAAATTTTTTTCATCTCCCTAAAAACGAGGATGTGTCCCTTAAAAAACCTAAATTTGTGTAAGTTCTCTACGATAGCAAAATCGTAATTCTCCAAGTGTCTAGAACACTTTTATAAAGTTCTAAAAAATCATGCCAAATCTGGTAATTATTCATAGAGCCCATTGATGTTCACTCTATGAAATCTTATTTGAAATGAAAAATTTTCACGCCAGCATTCACTCAAGCTGTATGGATGGATAAGCCTGCAGATAAAACAAAATATTTTGAAATCCATCCGAGCGCAAGTGGTAGCCCTGGGGGCGCGAAAAGGAGTAATCTATTGTTACAAGACGAAGCGGCTGTCTCTATCTGACACCAACATACAAGTTGCTGTCAAGAAGTACGAAGAAGCAAAAGAATCGATAACATTCTTTCATCGTTCGTTGAAGTAAATCGCGCCGCGTGAGATTACCTCTGTTGGAAATAATTAAAAATTCTATAATTTTGAAGTATATAAGGTAGCTGAAACTAACTCAAAATGGTAAGGAAAACTGAAAATGTTGAAATGCAATAAAATGTACACCGAAACTCTTGAAGAAAAATTGTAAGATTATCATGGAGTTAAGCTGAGTAAGGAAAACATGTGTTTCGGGATACGAGTATACATATGTATGTAATTTTTTCAAACTTATTTGACTGCGGTGCATTTAATTTTTAGAATTTACTTTAATTCACTATTTCATTCTACAATGGCTCATGCTGCTATACTGAACATAACCTAAAAAAAAGTTTCTCTGACTCAGCGGCACCGCTCACCGCAGTCTGGATGATGAATATGACAACACTGATTGATTCATGCTCTGCATTTACTCAATTTCTAATTTTTATTGAATATTAAATTTAAATTATATCAGTTTTCCTTTCAACTAATATGTTCTCCTGTTATTCGACACTAGCAACCACAAATTATTTTGATGAAGGAAGGTACTGATACTTCACAGGGGAAGCCACAGTTGATCTCAAATATAAACGCTTGTCAATCTATTGTCGATGCTGTTCGCACAACATTGGGACCACGCGGAATGGACAAATTGATTGTAGATTCAAATGGAAAAGCAACAATTTCAAACGATGGAGCTACCATAATGAAGCTTCTAGAGATTGTACATCCAGCCGCGAAGACACTGGTGGATATTGCAAAATCACAGGACGCTGAGGTAAAACATTACACATTCATTCATGATTTGGTACAACTAATTGAGTTTTTAAGCTGACTGCCACTTATAGCTGCAGTTATATATTTGCTTCTTACATATAGAGGAATTGTAAAATAAGTATAATTTTTTTATTTCTTTTTTCAGGTTGGAGATGGCACCACTTCAGTAGTTTTGCTTGCCGGTGAAGTTCTTAAGCAAGTCAAGCCTTTTGTCGAGGAGGGCGTACACCCCCGCATTATAATCAAAGCTATTCGAAAGGCTTTATCGCTTTGCATGGAAAAAATTAATGAAATGGCCGTACATATCGAAAAGCAATCAAAGGAACAACAGCGCACTTTGCTTGAAAAATGTGCAGCAACTGCTATGTCCTCAAAATTGATACATCAACAAAAAGATTTCTTTTCTAAAATGGTTGTCGAAGCAGTTCTTTCACTAGATGAACTGTTACCTTTAAATATGATTGGTATTAAAAAAGTTACTGGCGGCTCTTTGGAAGAATCTCAATTAGTAGCTGGAGTTGCATTTAAAAAAACCTTCTCCTATGCTGGCTTCGAAATGGCTCCCAAATCATATAAAAATTGTAAAATCGCGCTACTCAATATTGAGCTTGAATTAAAAGCAGAGCGTGACAATGCAGAGGTGCGCGTTGATAATGTAAGAGAGTATCAGAAGATAGTCGATGCTGAGTGGCAAATTCTGTACAACAAATTGGCCAAGATTCATGAATCGGGTGCCAATGTTGTGCTCTCTAAACTACCAATTGGTGATGTTGCCACCCAGTATTTTGCTGATCGTGACATGTTTTGCGCTGGACGTGTACCCGATGAGGACCTTAAACGAACAATGAAGGCTTGCGGTGGTGCAGTAATGACTACGGCTAATGATATCAATAATAGCGTTTTAGGTCTATGTGATTACTTTGAGGAGCATCAAATCGGCGGTGAACGTTTCAATATCTTCCAAGGTATATATGCAAATAATATACACTTGACGAATGTACTTCAATTGTATTGTTTTTTGTTTATTTTAAGGATGTCCCAATGCAAGAACTTGTACATTGATATTGCGTGGTGGCGCTGAGCAATTCCTAGAGGAGACTGAACGCTCACTACATGATGCTATAATGATTGTACGTCGTACAATTCAGCACGATTCTGTTGTTGCTGGTAAGTTTAAACTAAATGAAAATATCAAAAAAAATAAATTTCCAGTCTTCCCTAATTTTGTGCTTTTGTAATGTTCTTAAGGCATATGTATGTATATTCAAAGATAAATCACTTCTGGTTCACAATTTTAGGGTAAATGCGAAGTGAGATGAGGTTTTTGATCTGCTATATCCTGTCATATAAAATTGATAAATATCGAAAATGTCAAGGTGCCTCAGCATTTTTTATTCATTTTGAGTTGCTCCATAAATCGATAGAATCATTTTCAAACAATTCGTAAAACTCCTTTTATGGGCTTAAGGTTCAAAAGTACCCCCTGTTTTTAATAGTAAAATGGCTTCGAGTCAATTTTTCTCATATTTTAGAATATAAAGTGCGCTTTATAATGAGCAATCAATGTAAATTAAGGTCCTTTTTTCACACTTTTGGAAAAATAACGAAAAACAATTATCTTCATCTACATACTTATGTATGCTCATTGAAAAATGTATGAATGTAATAGCTTATAAAACTTCTTACTCAAAACACGTCAGATCAGACTTTTCGAGTTTCATCTGACTATGTTTTAGAGAAAATAATTTTGGACTTGACGGGTTATGATCCATTGAACATGAACTTGGCTGGTTTTGACATAATAATCAACAAATTTTGTTTGAAAAAAAGGGGACTTGACATCAATGTACTGGTTTTGACATAATCAACAAATTTTGTTTGAAAAAAGGGGACTTGATATCAATGTACTGGACTTGAATGTACTGGTTTTGAAAGCAAGTTCGTGGGCTTGGCCGGTTTTGAAATCTATGCATCAAAAATAAATTTTAAAAATGTCATATTTCTGACAAAAAAAAATTTTTTTTTTAATCTAAAAACAGTGGAAAGATAAAGAATGGGATTGATATATGAGATTATCTCAAAATTTCATTTTTTTGGACATGGCTGGTTTTGCAACTGGACGCCACAATGTTTCGTTTTTGAGGGTCGCGTTTGTGTATAAATGCATTTTTATGTTTTTGAGCTAGCTAATATACACACCTGCTCAAAATAATAGGTACACTTCTCAGTTTTTAGTTTAAACTCTATTACAAAAATATTTTGGAAATATAGAGGAAAAATCATAGTGGTAATGTGAATAACACAATTTGGTAGCACGATCTTCAGTAAAACAAATCATGTAATTCCCCTAAGTTTTGAACGTTTCGACTTACTGTGTATAGTTTGAAAATTTGCCTGCTCAAAATAATAGGTACACCTGCCAGTTGGTTCAAATTTTTTGTTTGATAATTTGTTTTTTTAAATTTTTTTGAGCTTTCCTTAGAAGAACGGTGAGTTTTCTTTAATTAAATCTTAAAATGCAGTGAATTAACAGCAAAAAATTTTAGTTGAGATGGGTCGTAAGTCAAATTGATCTGCTGAGGAAAATCTCTTTGATGCAGCTTGCAGGTTGCTGAATATTTCTCACAATTTTATGAGAAATGCATTTAAAAATAAACCGCAAAAAGAAATTCGTGGTAGACCATCAAAAACCGCTCCAACAGATGATCTTCATATTGAAAGTATCGAATAAAAGGCATATTTAAATCTTCAAAGGCAATTTTAGCAGAAATTGGGGACGCGGTTACCGCTCAAACAATTCGACGACGTTTACTAAAAGTAAACCTACCTGGGCGCATAGCTAAAAAAGTTCCTTTGCTACGGACAAAAAAATTGAGCATGAGGCTAAATTTTGCAAGGGATCATGAAAACTGGTCATGACCAGAACGGCAGAAAAAGTGGCGTAATAATTAAGAAGAGATGAAACTAAGATTAATTAATATGGAAATGATTCAGAAAAGAATGTGCGACGGCCTAAAAGCAAGGAGTTTCACGTCAGATTCACAAAAAAAAACTTACACACGGAGGCGGAAATATTATGGTGTGGTAGTGTTTTCCTTAATATGGGATAGGTCCTATATTCCGGATAACGAGTAAAATGACAGCAGCCTAATACAAAGGTATACTCGAAAACGCAATGCCGCCCTATTCTGAGGAAAAAATGCCCTTGCTTTGGATACATATCTGCATTTTTGATTTCTCAAAAATTTTAAAATAAAAAGTTTTTCCGTTGAGTTGAATTTTGAACTCTACGGTGTACCTATTATTTTGAGCAGTTGTGTATCTTAAAAAACCTACTTCCAACTCCTACAAAAATAACTGTCTTGTGATATATCACAAACAAATTAATATGTGCCGTATTTTCAAACAAGCTCACTTTATTATTTCCTAGGTCTTAAAAATACATTCTCGCTTTCGATTTATCAGGGAATCAATAAAGTTCACACTAACGTTCATTGCACTTTTTCTACAAAAGTATACTTATTATGCCAAAGGCACTATACTTGTAAAGGGTGCGCTGTTTATGGTAGCTAAGGTGGCGGGTGTGCCGTCGTATAGGAAATCGTGCAAAGCATTTGTTATCAGCAATACACTCGTACTCGAGAATATGGATAACGATAGCTTAATGCACGAAGTGTTTAAATAAATTTAAAAGACAAGTATTTTATTGCATGTATTTAATTTTATTGAGATGAGAATTCTTTATTTTGAACAAAAAAGAATTAGATACAGAGCTATACAGCAGGGCGTTTCACATTTGAATCGAGAAAAAAAGTTGCTCAATATTAAGGTGCACTCAACTTTTATTGTTCTTTTTGGTTATTTTACAAAATAGCCGAATCTAACCGAAAAATGGCCAGTTCATTATCATTAACTTAGACCACTGTCACAATGAAATATAAAAAAATATGTGTTGTTTTTTGATTGAAATTATTCATTCATGACGTCATAGAAAAAAAATTTCTAACAATAAAAATAATAAATATTTTTCTGAAGAATTTGATCAATTTGAAGAACTTTTTACTCAGTGTGATATTATAGTTTTTATAAAAAGTGAACTCTGTCGAAAGTTATCTGAAATTTCATGACTGATAATTAATTAATTTTTACACTATTTGTAAATTTAGTGTAATGTACCCCATCCGCATGGGGCTGCCAAAAGCGAATTGCGAATTGCTCAGTAGGTGTGTAGCTTTTCATAACTTTTGCAATTACAACTCAAAATATGTTGCTGGCTCTCCCTCTATTATGCATCTAATGCGGATACTTAAAAAATATCACTCGTTTTATAGTTCAGCCACATTTCTGTCGTCTGCTAGAAATTTTCGTGTACTTTGAATTTTTTGTGTGTGTTATTTTTGAATGTCGGGCTCAAACGATATATTTTAGTATTTTTTGTGATATTTATTTATGCAATTCACAGTTCATTGTAAATTGGGCTGGTGAATTTACAATGTTGTAATTTTACAATATTTTACGAGGTTATAAATTGTGTTGTTACGAACAAAAAATTAGCTTCTTAGACAAATCGCACCAAAAAATATAATTTTTTTCAATTTGTGTGCGATACATTTTTTAGTGTCAATTTTGTACTCACTATTAACGTATAGGAAAAATCTGCAGGATATCGCACGTCCCAGTTGTGTTTAGCTTCTTACTCTCACGTTCTCAAGATGACTTCAATTTTAGCACGCGTAGCTCTCCCTAATTACTTCACCTTTATTATTACACCATTGCTGCTGCTTGAAGTGTTGAATATTATAGGTAAATTTACCATAAAAACTTCGTTTTGACGTAGATCAAAACAAATCTTGCTAACACACGAATGAGAACATTTGCAATGCAGATTTAGCAGTCACGTGTAATTTTTGCGTACACATTATACATATGTAATTTATATTACTAATTTTGAGGCGGCCTTAATGGACAATATGTTACTCTGAATTTCTTTGGTGTTACATATTTTTGCCACTGACGATTAGATAAATTGATTAGGCAGTCAACCCCCTGTAAAGTAAGAGGGTTTTCCAAAAATTCCGTAACGATTGCTGTGGCAGACGTACGGGGTTGCTTTACATCAATGGTGCCAGCACAAATACTCTCACTATACGTTCACTGAGTATTATGCTCCCCATGACAAGGAAGATAGAGCTGTGCAAGAAATGTGCTTTTATGTTGTGTTTAACTTAAACTAGTTGCGAATTATATTTGTGATCATTAAAAAAATAGGGTAATGCATGCATTTGAAAAAGTGGTAAGGGTTAAAAATTTGTTTAAACTTTTTATATTTTTCTTTACAGTCTTGTTCTAATTTGATTAGACTCACTGTAGCTATTGGCTACTATTTTAAACTTTATAAATATCTACCCTTAGAAGGTTTATAATGTTTCTTTTGTGTTAAAATTTTTTTATTGCACTTTGCGTGCGTTCCTGTTGCTTGCGCTTCACGCTTTAGGTTGTTTTGCGTTTATTTGCTTGGTTCCGCAACTTTTTATTGTGAACATACTTATAATATAAATGTCTGTATCTTATGCAAACATTTCCAGTTTATTTTTTCTTATTGCAGTGAATAATAAATAACTTAAATTTAATATTATATGTAGAAAGTTGTGACATTAGTTTTGATTTTTAAATGCTTTCTTGTTGCTGAAGTTATTATCAAGTTAGCAATAATGTAACACCTTTAAAAAAAGGTGTATAGATACCCCTAATAGAGTTCCTTCTGTACTTTTTTATTTCAAAATGAATATTGCACTCAGGGTTAAGTTAAGACTAGATAAATTTAAGTAGTTTTGAATCTTTTGTCAACGTCGAAGAAAGTTTTCGAGAGAGCATAGGTTTTAAAGCTGAAAATGTCTCAGTTAAATTACATTAACTTTGCAGTTTTAGAGTTTTAATGAAAAAATACCTAAAATTAAAAAAAGGGTCTTGCAACAACGGTTTTAAAAATGTTAATTTCGATTTTAATATTTTTAAAAATGTCTGCCTTTCAGTGTTCCACTTGAGGTAACTCACATCTGAGCTATCGATTTTTCAAAAAGCTGGGATCTTCATCTCTTAAAAATTGTGCGTCATAGTTAAAATATTTTTTTACCTGCGCAAAAAACTTAGTGCGCTATAAATCTTCATTAACACACATCTTAAATAATTAAATTTTATTTATGTATTTTTATGTTAAATAAAGTTAAATGTATTTCTTAAAAATCCAACTCCTATTCCTTAGATGCATGTTCCATTTATTGTACTTGTCCGATTTTAGATATTGCAACGTGACTTGAATTTCAATGAAAAATCTTATGAAATAATTTTATAACGTTCATCAAGTAGGTATGTCGCTATTTTCTAGCGAAATTTGATCTGTTGTAAACGTAACATGCTTGCAGGGAGCTTTAACATAAAATTTTTGTAGCGGTTACATACATGCATTTGTTATTTTAAAACGAAATAAAATCAATTTAACGTATCTTTATTTTGCTTACGTACTTCGTTTACGTAAGTTGATATGTATGTACTATATATAAGAACTACCAAAGAAAAAATTCTCGTTTTTCAGTAAAAAAGTACCCAATCAATTCTTTTTGTTAGTATGTAATGACTCGTATACAGCATACGTATTGGTCATTCTTTTAATAAACGCACACTTTGTTTTTTTGACGTTTTTGATCATGTTTTGAAACGAAATATCTCTAAAACTATAGGAAATAGGATAAAAAATCTTTTAACCATTTTTATTAAGAAATACTCTAACTTTTTAAAAAAATTAAAAAGATTTAAATAAATTTGTTGAAACACTAATTTTTTTAATTAAAAAATTTTTTCTCAAATTATTTTCAATATAACACCTTTCGTTTTTTCTATTTTTTTATATGTTGTTCCTCAATCAATTCTAAGAAAACATGTGCTTTCATATCGAAATCCCGCCATAACTTTGGAAACTACGATTTTTTTACTGATGACGCGCACCATGTTTTTTCAACATAAAATTCGACATATATTTTTTTTTTGTTTTATTTATTTTTTTTTTTTTTTTTGTTATGTTATTTTCAATCAATCCTAAGAATGTATTTGCATTCAAATCGAAATTCCCGACATAACTTTGGAAAATATCATACAATTCATACAATTGGACTGATGCATAAAAAACTCATATTTTCCAAAGCTATGGTGGGAATTTCGATGTGAATGCAGATACATTCTTAGGATTAATTGAAAATAATATTACAAAATAAAATTTATGCCGAATTTTATGTTGAAAAATCATGGTGCACGTCATCAGTAAAAAACTCGTAGTTTCCAAAGTTATGGCGGGAATTTCGATATGAAAGCACATGCTTCCTTAGAATTGATTGAGGAACAACATATAAAAAAAACAAAAGGTATGTATGTATATTGAAAATAACTTGAGAAAAAATTTTTTAATTAAAAAAATTAGTGTTTCAACAAATTTATTTAAATCTTTTTAATCTTTTTTAAAAAGTTAGAGTATAGTTTTTGAGATATTTCGTTTCAAAAAATGCTCAGAAAAGTCAATAACAACAAAGTGTGCATTTATTAAAAGAATGACCGATATAAATAAATTAAAAACTATTAAGAAATATTTATTTTCCGTAAAGTTTTAATATTTTTTCTTAAGCCCCGGAACTAAGTTTTGTACAGTTGTTTCGTACCGTATGATCTGTTCCATTTATTTCTGAAATTTTGTGAAATTTCCGCTGTCAGCAAAGACATTTTCAAAGATCTCTTTCTAATAGAGCCCAATACAACTCAATTGGTCGGAGCTCTGGGAGGATTGTCTGTTGTTTGTACAAAATTGATTTTTGCTTTTGTACCACTCCAAAGTGGCTTTTGAGTAATGAGATTTTGCTTAATCGGGCCATAACATCACAGTATTGATATGTGCACGAATAATGGCTGAAAACATTTTTTCAGGCACTCGTCAATATAAACATTGAAATTTATTGTGCTGTGTAACAAAAGTACTGCGTCTCAACCCACAAGTGCATATGGCCTGACAAACCATATAATGCTTTGGAATTTTCTTTAAATTTGCTCTGTCTCTTCTTCGTAGAAGTAAAAAATTTGTACACAATTTCGGGCTCGTTTTTTAACTGCTTTTCATCGATACTGCTTTTTGAACCCTTTAGGTGTCAAAATACTTTTCATCATTATATATAGCGGGATCGTTTTATAACTACTAGACAACTCTTACGCAAATCCTTGACATGTAGGCCAAAATCTGATGGCAGATTCGAGGTCAGTGACTCAAAATTTTAAATCAGTTGCATTAAGGTTTCACTTTTGCACACAGTATAATCGACCAACTGATAGTATAATTGTGAATATGGTGCAAACTTATAAGGAAATTAGGTGAGTAGCGGCTGTGAAATCATCAGTACAAAAACATTGTACGTGCAAGTGTGACGGAAAGTTAAAATTAATCAAAGTAAAATTAAATTAAAAAGAAGTAAATGTTCCAGGATTTGAACCCGTGCGTGCTGCGTCCGAGACAAACGTTCGAACTACCGACAAAAATAAACATTTTATTCAGTATCGTAAAAATTAAATATAAATTCTAATTATAAAATAGAATTTATACGCCAACCTATGTATAAACTTATTCTATACTTTTCAGTATATGTAATAAAAATATGATATTCATATAAAACTCTACTTATTTTTTACTGAGCCTCCTGTTCAGTACTGTAAGTGCAAAAACACAAAAAAATTACAGCGCAACGTCGGCTAACAAAGCTTACTGATGATACCATGTACCATGTAACAGTCCTTTTTTGTCTACTTAATGCATTTTGCGCTGTACGTTTTTTGTGTTTTTTCGCACTTACAGTACCGAACAGGAGGCTCAGTGAAAAAAAAAATATTATTAAATTATGATCTGTTCCAAAAACGCAAACATAGAAAAAGTTTATTATAATATTATTAATATAATTTTTTACTGATATTTTCAACCGTGTAGATATAGATTTTAAATAAAAGTGCTTATAATTGGTAAAACAAATCACAGAGAAATTTATTATTTTTAATTACTACAATAATTTTTCACTCCACCCTAACGTACATGCACTTTTGCTCAGCATAAACATGCATTTTCTGTATCCGTGACAAGTTTATTGACCCAACTTTACTGCGTTTGCATTGCTGTTGATGTTTTTGCTGTCATGCTACTTTAGTTGCCTTGAGAATAAAAAAAAATACTAAAGAATTATACCTAAACTGCAAACGATTATTCTTTTTCTCATTTATTAGAATTAAAAAAAAAAAAAAAGAAACTAAATCGATTATAAAAACTAATTAAATGAAACTTGGGGTAAAAGTATCAATTTCCGTCGAAGACATAACTTTTAAACAGAAGAAAATAGTTTTATTTTTTTAGAGAGAATTTTTTTTGTGAAATTTCTCATGAATATCGGTTTCTGCTAATGACTGTACAATACGATCAAATTATGTTCAATTAATGAGATGAATATGAAGATGAATATTTTCAAATAGGTAATTTTGCGCTGCTTATCTTTTCTAACCAATGTAGTATGTAGTTATTTAGTTGTATCACTTGATTTTCTTTTTGTAGCAATTTTCATTACGGATATCTTAAAAACAAGACATGACAAAGCAAATTCTAATCGAAACGCTTCACTCATTGATTTTTTTTTTAACTTTTTCTTTAATTTCAAAACTTACTATTAAATTTACATTAAGGGTATTCCTCTAAACGCGAAAACTCGAAAGCATGGAAACCTCGAAAGTTTTCGAGCTTGTTTAAGGGAACACCCCAATCTATGCAAACGTGCAAACGAATGAGAAACGCCTTTTGTTGCCTACAACTGCCTAACTCGTGTGAGAGAAATCAACATGTGTCTTAGTTGTCAATCAAAAAAATTAAATAAAAAAACTTTAATTTGTTAAAAAATTAATTTTTTTGGATTAATTTTAAACCATTCTTCTTGATTATAGATGGACCGATTTGAAACTTTTTCAGACTAATATTATAGCTTAATAAATTACTTATCAACTGATACCTATATTGTTTAAATAGAAACATAAAATTGCTTAACTGAATCAAAATAAAAAGTTTGTAGCGAATTAAAATTTGTTTTGAAAATCGAAAAATCGTCATAATTTAATTTTCGTTTTTGACACTTTTTTATCTTTTTGAGAACAATTGCGCTCTTCTCGCTCAAATTATTCATTTTTCAACTTTCGAGGCTACTTTCGCATCAAATTTGCCTCGAAAGTTTTCGAGAGTTGCGTAAACTTTTTTTCATACAAATTATTTTCGAGGCTCGAAAATGTTTTCGAGTTTTCGAGGCTTTTCGAGTTTTCAAGAATACCCTTATTAATAAACTCGAGAAAATGTTTGTTTTCTTAGATTTATTCTATGAAAAATCTAAAAAATTGTATGCACTAAAAAAAGAGTTGTGATAGGGATGTTAGTCTAAGATCCGGCAGCTGATTTCTGCAGATGTCTGCTTATTTAATGAAACTTATTTCAAATAAAAGCTTGATGAGCATGTAATAGATGAGTGCAGGATTGCCTGAAAAAAATTATGATTTGAAAATATGATTTGAATTATTTAATTTTTATTCAAAAGATGTAAATCATATTTTTTTACAATTACATACACGTAAATTATCTTTTATTCATTTTCTTCTTCTGAACTTGTACTTGGTAGGTCTGAGTCATCAGAGCTTTCGTAAAGATCAGAAGTTTTATCTGGGTCGCTCTTCAAAAGTTTGAGGCATCAAAATGGTGTTTGCCAGATGTAATTCAGATTTTAGTATTAGCGTACCTAACAAATTGAATGAAATTGTGTTAACTTTTTTTTTAGTAAAACTAAAATTAAAAACACGTAGTAAAACAATCTGCAGGGTCTTTGTAATAATTTAATGCAAATTATCTCATTTTGCTAGGGTTCTTGGGATAGAAAATGTGAAGACCCTTATTTTTTTTAAATAATAAAATAAATGAAGAAGACGGAAATTTGTCGGTGGAAAAAAAAAAGTTCATCAAAGTAAAATTTGTTTCTGTAGATATACATATATTTATTCTCTGTTTGATTAATAAAATTTCTTGGGCCATACATAGTTACGAGTTAATGCAAGTACACTCGATGAAGCATCGATAGATTTTATATTTTAAGAGTTGACGGAATTAGGTATACTTACCTCTTACAACATTTTTTAAGTTTTTCTTGTACTTTCGACGCTTTTATTTATGTGCACACAAAGTTAGTTTTTGTTTATGCTACAACTATGACAATGCTATTTGTAATGCAAAGGCAAAAAGTGCATTGACCAAACGTCTTTGAACGGGTGTCGCAATGCCACACTGACACGGAAAGATATTGATATAATGTCTGTCCTACTGCTTGTATTTATACCGCTATACTATACTCGCTATATTGATGTTAATAATAAGTACTAGTTTACAAATATAAAAAAAAAAAAAATGTTGTTTAGAATAATTTCCTTTACAAAAAATTGGTTCGACGTTTCCAAAAAAAGTAGTTGAAAAATGTTCTTACGTTAATTTTTTGAGATATGTATTGAAAAATAACGTCTTTTTCGGTTTTTAAAAAAGTGGTTCACCTAAATTGCAAATAAACTAAGTTTTACTCAATTGTTTTTTGTAAACTCCTTGTCAAATTCAAAGGCAGTAAAATTACCATCGTATGCAACACTTTTAATGCGGTTTGGACGCAATTTCTTAAGCGATTAAATATTGATCAATCTTGGTTTTTTTTAAACTTAATAAAAATATCACCAAAAAGTTGAAGAATATTAACCAATTTTTCTAGAAAAACAATTTATTCCTGCCTATTTATCAAATAAAATTTGAAGGTGGTCTAAAATTTAGTTTGGGAAGCTCCAGGAGCGCCCTCTGCCTTTTAATAAGATGTTTTATGTCTTTTATTTGAGGTTTTTTGTTTACTTAACTCAATTGGGAAAGGTCGAAAATACATTTTCGACTTGACCTATTCCTTATCTTCCTTAGTTTTCTTAGCCTATATTTTAATTAGCATTCAGTCCCTTTAAAACGATGTAACATTTGTACCAATACTTTTCTTACTAGCCACTTTGTTTTACCGGAAAACAAAAAAAATAGCAACAATATAATAACAGCAGCAATAATAATTCACAAATACTAAATTGTAAAGGTTGATTTATTTGAATTGCAGCTATTGTTATAAAATTTGGCTTAAGAGTTTTTGTTATATGCTTTCACTATACCGAAAATGCTTTAAGTGTTTTCTTGAATGAACTCTGCAAGTAGCCATATTAAATTCTGTAACTATTTGAAGCAGTAGGCGTGGCACCTCCTATACAAACCTTAATTTTTCCATAATTTGATTTATTCAGACATAAGCAATCCAAATTCTCTGAAGTTCGTGGGAAAAAGTAAGTAATTATTTTAACCCTTTACGGCGCTGTGTTGCAGTTCTGCAACATACCAATTAAACCGCCATAAATTTTAAACTGAAACTAAATATTAAAATTTTCGCGCTGTTATACCTTTACAATGAACTATTATACACATTATATGTATTAGTTAAGAGTCACCTAACTAGATGGCGACACTGTTGATGTTTTCTATAGTTAAAGTCGCGAACGTGAACACAACGGTACTGACTGTTTACATAAACAACTTTGTTTTTGCGAATTTTAGTAATAATACTGATTTTTAAAGGCTGAAAATACATGTGAAGTATAGGTAAGACATACATTTTTATTGAATTAGTGTTATTTTATCAAAAAAAGCTTATTGACTAGCTGTAGCAGCCCTTTTTGTTTTGTTACAACAAACATGTTTTCATGAAAAATAAATATTTTTAAATAACTCTGAGTTTTTTAATAATTTTTCCTGTTCATTATAAGATATTTATAATACATTACCAATAAAATAAATTAAAATTTCGAACTTGCGCCGTAAAGGGTTAACTATGTATGAGATCAAAACAAAAAATCGAAATGTCGGCCTCCTGGTACTACAATATGAATAGGTAAAATTATAGGCACTTGTATGTAAACTAAATAATTTTAATGAAAATTAAATGTGTATTCGATCAACCATAGCAGCCTCACCTTTTCTGCTGTTTATCACAGCAATTTCGTGCAACTGTTGTTTGCCACGAACTAACAAGTTACTTGAACTGACTTATAAAAGCAACAACTGCAGTTATAGGAACAACAGCCACAGCAAAAATTATAATGAGTATATATGTATGTACATATATAAGCACCTTGCATACTACACTGAGAAAATAAAATAACATCGAGTCGGTTAATTCAATCAGGGAAAGTAATGTCTTGGCATCAAGTTAAAATCTTGTTGAAAATATTTGTTTGTTCCTAAAATTCCGCTGCTGTACTGATCTATGGTGTTCTTGAACATCGCGCTGCTTGATCAAATATTTTTCTACAAACTCCCTCGCAGCTTATGCCAGTTTCACCTCGTATTGCCGTCGTACACTTGAAAAACTGCGACATCTCTCAGTTCTTTATTATTTTATTTGTTGCTTGCTCCTTATTCACGCCCAATCACACCAATTCACAACGAAAAAAAAATAATGAAAAGTAAATCACTAAATTCCAATCGTTTTATCTTGTTAAAAATAAAAAAATGTGAAGGGATCGTTTGCATAATCTATAGCCTATGGTTTGACCAGTGTGCCGCAGAAGCTCTCCAGATATGATAGTATTTTTCCTAGACTGTCTGTTGTTTCCCACGTTTTTTTAATCGAAGAGCCTGGTATAATTATCTATATCTAAACTAATAGATAAACAGAAAAAATATTTTAAAGCGTTTTCATCATTCTTTAAAAAGATTTTGAGAAAAATTCAAATGCACTGAATAAAGTTACCGTGCAAAGATTATTTTCAGTGCAATTTATATTTTTTAAAAATTTATAAAATAAATAAAATAGCTCAAACACTGTTTTTTGACATATGGCTATGTAGCACCGCGATTTTTTTTTTTTCAAAAAACTATGTGGTATCATAAATTATCGTTTCAAAATGCAATAACTCGGCAAAAAAAAGGTTAGTATTTGAGCAAACTCAACGGCATTTGAGACAGGAAGACTTGTCCTCTAACATCCCACACCTATGTAGTTTTTTGGAAAAAAAAAATAAATCGCAGTGTTTTTTGCACTTTAAGATTAAAATATCTCAGAAACCTTACGCGATAGAGCAACTCTGAGCCCGGATTCGGTTTCAGCGAGAAAAATTATAACTATAAACAACTATTCATTGTCCAGAAGGCAATGTCTCGTAGGCCTGTGTAATTAGCGTTACTGAAAAATTATTTTTTTTGTTGATACATAGTCAATTTTGCTTGTAAGCCGACGATATATCAATCTTAAATAAGTCAATAAATCACTTTAATGAAAAAATTGCAGTGTACCAAGCAGCTATCGATGATGACTCATACGGCTGGCGAGTACCTATAAATGCAACAATAACAGCTAGCGTACTTAGTTTAAAGTTTATTCCAACATTTTTTTTTTTGCTAAAAAGTTTCACAACTTGTTTTGCGTCAAATATAACCTTAAAAAAACTGAACAAACGAGTACACCGCGGCACGAAGTGTGTTGTAGATCTGTTGTTACAAAGAAAAGAAGGAAGGTGGATTACAGTGGGGTTAATAGAACCAATCCTTTATTTGTTGCTATTATAGTTTTTGTCGTTGTTACAGTTTTTATGTTGCAAACCCATCGATTAAAATCATCAAGTGATCATACGAATCGTATTGTTTGATTTTAAAATTATATGGCTTTTATATACTATTCTTCGTTCTTCAATTTGATTTTAAAAGAGAAAAAACATTTATTGATCGACCCATTTGCCTATCCATTTTCAGCATAATACGGGTTACATATTGCTGCAACATCATGTTTTCAATGCGTTTCACCAGGGAAACGGCGCGCTACTACTTACAAAACGACTGTCGTTTCGTGTGCCATTCTGTTGCTGCCATTAGCAGTTTTTTCCTACTTTTAATCAACTAACTTTTCAATTGCTCCAAACTGCTGTAATTTTTTGCGCACTAATTTTTGCATCTATTTTTATATTTTAGCATTTGATTCGAGTCTTATGAAAATGTTAGTTGATTTGATTTTAATTTTTTGCTAGAATACGATTTTTCAGCAGTGTATCACATTGTTTTAATTTTTATGTTTCCTAAACTAAAATATAGCAAAAAACTGAAGATTTTCCTTTCGGGTGACTCTTAATAAAAATAGTGTTGTTGATTTTACTGTCAGTAGTGGTTTTATTATAGCATATCTAAATGTAATAGATTCAAAATAAAATATTTCAAAAAAATTGATTTTTAATTTTCTTAGCTTTACAATGAAATCAATCTCAACCGGAGAACCGGAGTTATGAATTTTTGAAAGTGAGTCTCCAAGCCAAAAATCGCGAAATTCTCAAAATTTAATAGTAATAATAGTTTGCCCATTAAAAAAAATACGTTTTCGATAGGAAATTTGACGTAGAACACGATGGTCATACTAAAAATTTAATACAGGGTGGAGGAAATTCCTATAAATCAATTTAAACATTTAAATTGTTTTTAACAATATTAATTTGTAAATAATTTTTTAAAAAAAAATATTTTTATATTAAAGTTCATTTTTTTTAGCTTCAAAATGAAAATAAAATCAACTTTCTGACTTAAACAGAACCGGAGTTATGAATTTTTGAAAGTGAGCCTCCAAGCTCTATTTTGAAAAAAAAAAATTTTTTTAAAAAATCCTCGAATACGTACGATATGTACTTCTTCTTTTTCGATACAGAACCCATAAAAAAAATTTCAGCCAAATCAAAAATGCGTCGTCCGAAAAGTGTTCGGTTTGTAAAAGACTGTCCCATATATGCTTTTGGCTCAAAATTATCCTCTATAAATGCGATCACATTTTTGATGAATTCATTATTAAACTTTCTAATTTTACATGAAGACGGACTCCCTTCGAAATTTTCTTGGCTACAAAAATCTCCACCATAATTTTTCTGCAAAACCTATGATTTAAAAAAAGGTAGCCTCTAAGGCTTCTTTTTGGAGATGACCGGCAATATCTCGACGGGGATAATTTAACGATTTTTTTAGTAAGGTTCAGATAAACAATTTAAGAGCAAAAAAATTATATGTTAAACTATTTGTGACATATAATAATTTTTGTTTTTGATGGAATTATTCTTCACTGACCTAATTTCATTTAAGCATTTATTATGGAACCCAGAAGAGTATAACTCAGTCAGTACGAGTTTTTGTCCAATTCGTAAATCTTATACATAGATTGGTAAAATTTGAACATAAAATGCATTTTAGCAATTTGGCACTCATAACTGCACAAATCAGGCTCAAAAAATCAATTTTTTCTGATATTGTTTCAATTCCATACTACTCTATCCAACCTTATGAATTGTCTTATGAAAACTGCAAACTTCTTTACATTTTTCCAGGTGGTGGCGCAATTGAAATGGAACTTTCCAGATTGTTGCGGGACTATTCACGCACTATTGCCGGTAAGGAACAATTACTCATTGCAGCCATAGCCAAGGCTTTAGAAATTATTCCTCGACAACTTTGCGATAACGCTGGCTTTGACGCAACAAATATTTTGAACAAGCTAAGACAGAAGCATGCACAAGGTAAGTTAAAAATACAATTCGTTTAAAAGTGTGTAAATTTCACGCCATGAATAAAATTGCCGCACAGTTACAAGTTCCACAAAATTTGAAGCCAAAATCGTTCGCAAAAGTGTGACATTCACCACATAGAAAATATGCCGTAGTTAATTTTGAGAAAAAATGTATTTACGAAAAGACAATCATTAAACCAAACCAATGTTAGGATTTTCATATCAAAACTGTCAAAAACAAAAGATGCACGCATCGCTATCGTATAGCGCAGTAGCAATGATATTTGACTATTTTATTGTTACTCTCTCCATTTTGTCCATCCTCGATCGAAGTAGAACATTAGACATTACGTAGCAAGATGTTTGATTTTTTTTTTTGTTTTACTGAATGATATTATGCAATACTATGAAAAATTTATTTTGAAATGATATCTTGATACACCATAAGTAGTCTATTTTCAGTCATCCTTAAACACTTTAATGGAGAAACCTGCGCAATGAGTTTTTGTCAGTTGCTCAAAAACTATGGCTATGTTTTTGACATTAAACCAAAATCTACAGATGATTTCAATTTTTTCAAAAAGCCATTGAAATAGGGGTCCTCAAGTAGGCTTTTTCAAGGTTTTACTTTTAAATAGTAAATAGAAGTCCGATGCAGTACAAACAGTTCATTTAACTGTACTTTGAAGAACGCAGTACAACGGGATAAAAAAAGTACTGCACTCGCAAAAAAAGTACGGTTTATTATGTTAATCATGACTGACAATTACTTCGCTTAGGGAAAATTACTAATTTTGAGAAAATGTGTGCTTCAATATGCACTAAGGCCATGAGTTATATGGTGAGAGAAGCAATCAAGAGCGTAATCATGAAAAACATTTCTTTAACTGAATTAAAATTTATCGTGGCTTATTCCTTTATAAAGTTCTATCCTAACCTATATACATATCTGTCGCAACAAGGAATAACAGCTAAAGTCGAGTTAAGAAAAATGAAATTTAGATTGAGTAAATTTCCAATTTCCCATTAACTCTGAGCCTAATTTCACCTTCGTATTAAGACATTATTTAGGCCTTAATATATATAAAAAATCGCATTAAAACTAAAATGAAATTTTGTGCAGAAGTCACGGAAAAATCGCCTTAACTCAACCTTAATTCGGTTTTTCTTAATTCGACTTTAGCTGCTAATCCTTGTTGCCACAGATATGTATAGAAGTAAATATTGCTTTATTGAAATAAAGAAAAGTTTTTTAATTTTTTTCTAAACCTGCATTGAATTTAAATACGATTTTTGATTAATTGGTCTTGTTAGCTGCTGTTAGATTATAAGTATGTAAATTACGGGTGTTGACGTAATATATAGGATATCTGACGGTTGATATCTTCACCTCAACTACTCCTTTTTTGAAACTTCTTGTAGTTATATGTACATATGTATGTAGTTCATTTAAAATGATCGCGGCTAGAGCTCGGTCTTATTTGAGCTGAAGATAATTGATGTTAAGTTATCAGTTTAATGTTTGCAATACATCAAAAAATTTGACAACGTGTTTGTGCATAAGATTGTCACAGTCTTAATCTTTATTTTTACCTTACGAGTAAAAGCTGAAATATTTTTAGACTAACGAGATGTGTCGTTATCCCATGTGTTATCCCAAATGTTAAACTAAAACATTTTTCGGGATATTTGCTACTTCCCATGCTGCCAGCAACTAATTTTTAGCTTTAGCTTTGCTTTATTGCAAAATGTTAAGTGTTGAGTTGTCAAAACAAAAACAAAAAAACTTTGCTTGTTTACTGTTCTTTTGTTTACGTAAACTTGCGAGTCGACAATTTGAAGAGTAAACAATATAAAAATAAAACTTTTAATCAATATTTGATGTTAAAGCCAATAAAAATGTTTTTTTACAGAGCTTTTATGTTCAGCAGTTTTAGTGCAAAAATGTTTTGCTTTTGTCAGCCAATAGTTTTCGATCCATAACATACTTGGTATGCCATTTATTTAAAATTTTTTTACAAATTATACCAATCTTCTTTTGTCATTTCCTATTTGTGAGAGAAAAATAATATCGAAATTTCATAAATTATTGCCTAGTCTTACAAAAAATATAAGAGATCTATTTCATTTGTGATTTTGGAGTGTGTCAATACTATACAGTTGTGTTGCATTTGCGTACATTGTTTTCATCACAATTTCTAAGATTTCTTAACGCATTTTGACTCTTTAGGGTTGTGATAGCGACATTTTTTCAAAAAAAATTTATTACTTATAAACAATTAGTTAAATAATTAATGAAAAAATAGTTTTTTTTTAAATTGCAAACGATTACCTAAAGTCCATTTCATTCCTTTCGATATGCCAAAGTCTTATTGAAATCGGTTTAAAAACAAATGCACCACCGCACAGCATTGTTTACATCATAATTTAAAAAAATTGCACGTATTCTGACTTTACTCCTCGAAATATTTAATTTTCCTAATGAAATAAGAAAAAATATTTAAAAATTCCAAATGTCACGTAGGCAGCTTGCAATCAAAACAAAATAGAAACAAAGAAAACATTCAAACTTGTTTTTATATTGTTAGTTAGATTAATTTTGTTTATTAAATGTGTATAAATTTGATAAAAATAAATGTTTTATATACACACATTTTAGTTCAGCACTTCAATATGACCCCTCTGACAACTAATAATTCTTTACGTGCTGATAAGAATGGGCTGGGCCTTTGCTTAGGCTTTCTTAAGCTATGCAACTCTTGTCGTTATCAATTGATGCATGCAATCACAGTTTGACATAATTTACATGAAGATTAAACGTTTTTGGTAGCGATTTGATATCTTTTTTTGGCGTAGATAATGAATAAAATGTATATTTATGTTGGTTGTTAGAACGTTTGCCTGGGAAGCTGCACGCATGAATTCAAATCCTAGAATCATTTTAATACAACAATAAGTTTACTTAAAATTTTATTTCATAAAAAGGCTTGAATCGACTGAGATTTGAAACCTGGTTCATTTCTAGAATTGTTTGAATGCGAACCTGTTCTTGACCTAGCTCGGCAACAGTGTTGTTGTCTTATTAGACAAAATTAAACATGTATAGCTGGTTTTTATATGTTGGAAAGTTATTAGATTTATACTTAAATTCATACAAAACGACTCTTAAATGATATTCGTATAAATTTTATACTTATTTTTTCAACCGAGTAATATGTTTGAAACTCATTTTTCACCTTTTCCACATCGAAACTGGGCGGCCCAAATAAATTTCATCGTTTCCCCATCCACTGGGCCAACATTTTTTTATTTTTCCTTAAAACGGTTCAAAAAAGGCCCTTAGAGAACTTGGTTCAAAATCAATTTTTCGAACTTCACGATGTAAATTTGTAGGAGCAATTTTTTTATTGTATAATAACGTCGTAAAGATTCAGGAGACGCCCCTTATGTCATGCCCAAAACTAATTTTCAACCTTGCCCATCGCTTCGAGTGTCTGAGTCGGGTACCCTTGCCCGAAATCAATTCAGAGACACGCCTACCCATACAACTGAAACATTTAAAACGCTATATTGTAAGAGTTGTTACCAAATTCACAACAAATACTAGGAATGACTCGAACTAGCAATATTGAAAAAGTGGACATATTTTGACAAGAGGGCGTGGCGCATTCCAAAAGCCAAAAATTTTTAAACGCTATACTGAGCGAGGTACTAAATGTATTGCAACTAAATTTCACACAAAGACAAGGAATGGTCCGAACAAGTCCTTGAAAAAATTTAACGAATATTAAGAAAAACGCAAGCTTACTGATGCTTGCCCGAAAGGGACCAAGCGGATTAAAGCAGATCAAAGGCTAAAAATACACTCCTAACAAGGTCTAAATGGTGTATCTGAAACCGTGTTTTCTCAAAACTACGAATATGTTGTTTGGTCATTTTTCGATAGGCACTAGCCCATTAAACATTGCAGCAGTTTTTTTTTTCTTCTAAAAATTACATTGCTCAGGATTTTTTGAATTTCCAATTACTCGTCAAATTACAAGTAACTAAAAAAATTCAATACTTATCATAATTATACTAAATTAGAAACTTTCTGAGGTTCAATGTCAAAAAAAAAATAATTTCGTAAATACATAGTAATGACACATTCGTGGCCCACACTTGAACAGCGGACTGGCCTTGTTCTCATAAGTTGTTTGATTTTGACTTTTCTAGCTTTACTAATAATATCACATTTGCAACGAATATAACATTTCAAAATTGCAAGGTGCACACTAAAAATTACATTTGCGTATGCATTGACGCAATCAATTTAAATCTGTATTATCGCGCTTCGGTATAGTATACTTATATTTGCATTCTTTCAGATATCGTTTTTTGAAACTTTGTCAGCCAATTTTTTATTATTTATTTTGTAAGGTTTTTACCAAAAAACTTAATAAATATTTATATACAGTTGTTGTTTGTTTTCTTTGGTTGTTATTTTTATATCAATACTCGTGTTTCTCAATTCATGAAATTCAAATATTTAAAGTCACGTAGGCCTTTTATGCTGGTTTAACACCTCTCCTCCACAATTCTCCATATAGTCGTTTGAGACAAAAATAAACCAAGCGCACAACATTTCGAAGGCTGCTTTTATGGTTGTTTTTTTCTTTCTTCTTTTTTAATGCCGCGAGTTCCTCTCACTGTCTTTTGGACACTGCGCTACCAATTTTTTTTTTAATTATTAGTTGTTTTTTTATCATTTCGTTAATGTCTTGCTTTTTGTTTATGAATATTTTATGTTTTTTCTTTCTCGTCTCGTGCTTTTCGTTTAAATTTTTTATCGCGAATAACGCTAACGATTTTATTTGTGTGGGTTTAATTTTGTTGTTTTTTTTTTGACTGAATTAACTATACTCAGTAGGAATAGAAATTCCAAATCACCTATTCTACCGTACCATCCGCTATTTTTTTTAAGAGTTGCGTTCTGAAACAATGCCATGACATTTTTGAGTGCGAATCGCCTGAAAATATGTTTGTTGGTGCATCCGTGGGACAATACTGAGATGTGAGACCGCTTACTAACAAAGTAAGCTTGAAGTAGCAAATAATAATAAAGCCAAAATTGTAAATGAAAATACATAGATTTTTTGTCCGAAAGAGTTCTAGATGAGATTTGATTAACCTTTATATTAATACGTGAACATCGAAACTTATTGTACACTTTTTTAGTATTATGGAGAGAGGGGAATGGAAAGGTACTGTTTCATAGATGTGCACAAACAAAAATAGTGTGTAAACTTAATAAAGCATTTTGATCGCGCTTATGGCTACATGATGTACAGACAAGGTGAGGTGAAATGAGGTAATGTGAAAAGTGAAACTAAATAAGATCAAGTTCCATGGGCAAAACGTTTCTTCGCCAAAGTTAAAACTTGGTGGTCGATCACAATACGATACTAGTTATTATAAAATTTCAATAAAAACCGTGCGGAATAATAGCAACACTGACAGATATGCAATTAAATTAACTATGGGGGATTTTGAAAACCTTTTCCATTTGAATTTAAGGACCTAAAACAATTTTTTTGTTTCGAAAGCGTCGCTCACAAACAAACACTTCGTTTCAAGGTCCCAAGGGGGATCTGACCTTCCAGACAGTGACAACAAACTTAGGTCAGTTTTTCTCTATGAAGCAACACTTTAATAACAAGCTGTTTCAACCATTTATTGACAAGAACAAAAAAATTCAAAAAAGGGGAAACCGCGGTATGCACTCCTTGAGCATGGCACAGCCCATCGAAATGGACGTGGCATTTCACATAAAAGCAAAAAGAATTAATGCGATATTAAATGAACCATGTAATCATTCACACTAGATCACTGGTGCAATTGCACCAGTAGGCGTGACAATCTGTATTCTACATAAAAATTATAAATTTTGTGAAATACTTTACGAAGTTTTTGGTTCTGATGAGCTTTCACTGTAATAACAGTGAACTAAAGTAATCAGGTACAGTTTTGAGTTATTGAAGCACTAATTTAATTTTGTTTATCATAAGCTTTCGAGCGTTTAGTAAACTACGATACATGAAACATTGTAATGATGAAAAAGCTGTAATAAAAAACTACTGAACAAAAGCTTAGCGGGATTGTATGCATAAGTGGACACTTTCCATTTACAGAACGGATAAATTAAATCTTCATGGTAGCTAATAAAGATTATCCCGAAAGTTTTCGTCGAAACAAAAATAAATAAAAATTAATGCAATAGTCCTGTTGAATTTACCCCAATGATTTAATTTCCAACTGGGTGATTTCGCCCCTCCTGAAAGTTGTTTAAAAAAAAATAAATTCAACAATTTGTATTGTTCCGAATTTAGCTTTGAATTTTTTTTTATATTTCTCAAGTGGTTTTTAATTTTGGGATTTTATTATTTCTGTTTTTGTTGTTGTAGTTTTCTTGTTGTTGCTTTCATGAATTATTTATAATTCAACATTTAATGCAACAATTAAAATGTTTATCGCGTAAATACACAAAAAATAAATACTTGTACTTGAACAAACAAAGAAGGCCCAAAGATTATGTTAACTTTTTTTTTTCATTTGTATATGTATATAAATTTTCATGTTCATAACTTTTAACTTGTTGATAATGTGCTGCCAGTTCGGCTGTCATTATTCAGGGACGTATTTACTAGGGTCCGACCGAAGGCTTCGGCCTAAAAATCGCACATTCGGCCTACCTACACAATGCAATTTCGAAGTAAAATACCCCAATTTTAAACACACGAAATATGCAAAAGTGAAATAGTTTGGAATAGAAAGTTTTTTAAACAAAAATAGCTCAGAATGTGATATTGTAAAGTTAATGTAAACGACATTATTTGTGAAGTTAAAGCAATAAGCACTACATATATTGAAAATAATCTTTGGGAATCTCATGACACAACGGCCATGCAGCCAAATACCTCATGTTGAGTTTCAAGTTTTAAGATAGAGGTTGAGATGTACATTAAAGAATCTTTTATTATGAGGAATGGAGATATTATTAGCTATTGGCCTTCAAGTTCATTTTTGAAACTGAAAAAAATAGCACAAAAGTTTCTATCTATTTCTATTTAGCGCTGCAGGTCAGCTTTATACTGACTAAATTTCAAATTTGCGTGGTGGAAACGTTGATAAACTTTTATTTTTAGTTTACAATAAAAAATTATTTAAATTTGAATACTAAAGTATGTATGTACCTTCATTTTTTATTATCATTATAAACTAATATTGTTTATGTTTGCTAATAGATTATAACCATATAATTCATTTATGTAAGTATTTATTTATAAAATGCTAAACCTTCAAAAAAGCCACCTTCGGTCGGACCCTAGTATTTACTATTGGCAGCTACCTAGAGCAGCAAATTTTGGATATGAGGGCATTGCAGATACTGAGGACTTTTTCTTTTTTTCATAAATTTTTGAAAATTAGAAGAAAAAAAATGAATTACTCTTTCGAAAAAGGGCGGAACTTTTCTCACTGCCTAGAATGGCAAAGCTTTAAATTCATCTTCGTGTAAACACATATCTGTGAAACTTGTTTCTAAAAACATGAATTGTGTTGTTTAGTTTCTAGTTTAAATTTGTCTACGACTACAGGAGACTTTGTGTGTTGAACAAAGTATTTGAACACACAATAGAAATGTGAACTTTCGATCTTCACGGAATTTCAAATTATTTTTTATTCACTGAAGAATTTATCCTATATATGATATGTATATATCGGACTTATCGGATCTGATTTGAGACACTTCATGGCAAATTATACTCTTGAAGCCCCGTTAAGCATTTGTTTAACAGGTCCGAGATGATTCTGTTTGACGTTGAATATTTTTAGGGAAAAACAGAGTTTTTTGACTGAAAATCGAAATAAAGCAACAGTATCGTTGTGTTCATTGCATTTTAGACTTTTCAGAAAAAAGCATATTTTTAATATGTGTTTTTAATGGTAATTTATCCGTAGACATACATACATGTAGTATATGTGTATATGTATGTATCTATTAACTTCAGCCGTCATTCTTTTGCTTATTTTTGTTTGTGTTTATCTTATCGCTTCAATGATTTCCCTTAATTAATGTTGATATAAACAAAAAAAAGTCCGTTTAATGTTTAGCTGCACTCAAACGTTTGTCCAAATATGTAGTAATGTGTAGACTTTTATTAAGGTAAGGTAAATACTAAAATACAATATTTCTCTTCAGCTTTTATTTTCGAAATTCAGTTTGGCTTTTCGTTCGTTTTTAACTTAAATATAAACACTCGATCACCATGCAAAAGGTTGACGCTTTGAAATAAATATAAAAAAAAATAGATTCTAAACCTGACAGAAATGATGAAAGTAAAAAACTATTTTTTTTCGGAAATGGTTTATTTATACACACCATACATATCTGACTTACTAGTCCTTAAGTTATCATCATTGGAGGAGGTCGGAGTCCAAATTTTTATAAAACTTTAAAATCAGTCCAATAAATTTTAAGTTGTAACCATATTTTTGTAATTGGGACTAATGATTTTTTTCTTTGATGATATGCGTTTTATGTATATTTTTATGTCCAAAAAAAAATACTGCGTATTCAGAAATCAGCTGACCAAAAACTCTTCTATAAAGGAATATTCGATTTTGGGTTTAATTTCTTTATAACAAATTTTAAAAAATTTGATATCTGTTTTACAGTTTTTTGGGTGATTTGTTTATAAATGTATGTAAATTCAGTTTTATTCTCTTATAATTTTTTCTTTCTGTTAGATATTTACATAATAGTTTCTAAGTACGAGGGTGGATCAATAAGTCCTTGCGTGGAATTTTGCCAATGAGACTACAGATGTCTCACGATTGCGTTTATGGTCAATTAAGAGCAAACGTGGCACCCATCTTGTGGATAGCTTCTAAAGCCCAACTGATAATTTAGAATCGGGGCCACAGTGTCACATGAAATGCCTATGGCATCAACAATCTCACTGACTTCCACTCTCCGATCGGCCAATACTAAATCGAAATTTCTTTCGACAATTTAAAGTGTATTGCCATAAATTGGCCATCCAGAACGTTCAGCTTCACAGTTTTTCAAAAGGGCATTATCAGTTTTGCTTAAAATGAGAAAATCATAGTCGAATTTTCAGACGTAAAGCTGCAGGTTAGTGCCTCTATATACATACATACAAAGATAATTTATTGATCTTAAAAACCAAATTGATCTAACTTTATTACTGGCATTAACTGACTTATGTTGATCTAATCGCAAATTTTAATATCTGTAACATTTGTACTAGAAGTTTATTTAAACCGATATAGAAGATCCATTTGAACTATTTTTACTTTTTTTCAAAAAATAATTATTTGACATTTGATTCCAACAAGAACATCCTTAATTATTTTAATTTTATTCCTTTGATCGTTTTGCAATATGAGTACTAAAACAGCTGACGATATCAGCTTTGTGTGCTCCTATAATTTAATCTCTTGTTTATAATTTAATCGCCACTTAAGTTGGGTCACAATTTTTATTTTTTATTTTGGATTTATTGTAGTTGTTTACTGTTATTGTAGTTTTTTCCTCAATTTAATTTTTTCTATGTTCAATTTCTAAAATGTCGTCAACTCTGGCTGTTGAGCAATAAATTAGCCAACGAATGTACAGCTATTTTTTTGTACTTTCTGTAGTTGTCCCAGTCGGAAACGTCGATTTCATCAAGAGTAATTTACATTAAAAATTGCTTTGAGTAAAAAGTTCTTACAATTGGCCAAAAAACCCAAAAAATAATTTATATTTTGTGAATTTTTTTTTTTAAAAAGAAATAACGATTAGCTGACTGTCTCTCAAAACTTATATTTTTATATAATTTTTAGGAAAGAAACCATAAAAGTTGTCGTTTCACTGGCACAGGCAAGCATATGAGCCGAAAAATTAAAAATTATTTAAATTTCGGTATTTATATACAACCGAATTATATGTAGTGATGATCAGGTCAATCGGTATTATTTAATTAATAATTAATCAAATATAATAGTTTATTGATTTCCATTTTGTTAAAATCAATTCAGGGGCATCCAACTTTTAAAAAAACTAAGTATGTTCGAAATTTCCGAAAATTGATTGACACATCCATTTATAAAATTGATCAGTGCGATGAGAACGAAATCGCTTATATGTACCCTAATGTAGATTATTTTTTCATAAATTTGATATTTTGACGCTGTGGCGGTAAAAACGATGCCGCTTTTAATGTTAAGATGGAATGATATATACCACTGTCAATATTATACAAAAAAAAGATGTTTTAATATAGTTGCTTGCGAGAAACTCCAATATCGACAATGTGTAAATCGCTATTTCTGAATTTTTAAATAAAAGCGACACTAGCGCATCTTTTAATTAATAGATGTATGTATGTTATTCATATTGACCTTGTGAGATAAAGTTTTTAATGGGTACTTCTTATAAACATAGAAATCTAGCATGTGGACTAAAAAATAGGAAGTCTGGCGCGATCAGTCTTAGAAGTCTTTTCCTCCAGAAAAACGTTGATATTTTGATAATTTTTGCAATTGAGATTTCTTATTCCTACCAGGTTTATGTGAAATTAGTTTCCCATGATATTCACATTGTTTTCAATATATTTTTGCTGTTGTGCTTCATTCATGCATTCATTATTTATTTGTGTTTTTCTTCGTATTTAGTTTCGTCGTCGTCGCATTCATTTTTATTAATCAGCAGTAAATGTCAGCATAAAAATTTAAATTTAAGCCCGTAAAATGAGGCAATGAAAATGAATGTCACCCACACACAGGCTCGCATACGTACATATACACGAATTTGTGTGTTATGCATTCATGTTTTATCTCTTCTAACTATAAGTAACTTCAATTCGTCGTCGTCGTCGTCTCTTGTCATGTTTGGTCTAAAGTCAGCATTAAATAAATAAAAATAAATATTAAATGAAACTTAAGAATGGGATTTTATTTACAATTTACTACCTATTTCATGTTTGTTTCTTGTTGCCCTTTCTTTTTCGAGACTATTAAACTTAGTCGTGTAGGCGTTTGACTTTTGTATCTAACTAAAAGAACGACAAAGCACTTTCTCTCATGGGTGATTATTTCTATAGTACTGTGGCAATATTTTAAGACTAGCTTGATTCCTTTGTTGCCTTAAGGGCCGTTCATTAGTTACGTGAGATGTTTTTTTTGAAAATTCTGACCCCCCCTCCCCTTGGTGAGATGTGTCGGGACCCCCCTCCCTCCCGTGAGATTTACCTTATAATTATCTGCTATTATAATGTAAATTCTCTGCATTAAAAAGTTGATGTGAGGTTTTGCTTGTTCCCCTCCTCCCCCTTGGTGAGATTTTGCCGGACCCCCTCCCCCCTATTTTGACTCACGTAATTAATGGACGGCCTCTTAGAAGTATTTTTTGAACATTTTTTTGTACTTATTCGAATCATACTGTATCAATTCCGAATCCAGAGCCTACTCTTTCCTTCACGTCAAGGTTTATTTTTAATACATAATATATGTATCATATTACAAATAAAGAAATACGATCACTTGACAGGATCATATAAAAAAGACTTTCTTGTTTTATTAAAAAATTTAAGAAACTTAGTTCTTGTTTTACAAAAAAATCAAGTTTTCACTTATGTGGCCACAAGCACTGATACTTCTAGTTTATTCTATTCATAGTCGATGATCTGGGACGGCTTAATCTATTAGCACAAACTTGTCAAATTCATCTGAATATTGTATTGTTACAAAGTCCCTGAAAAGGAGGCCAAATATTGGACGCCATAAAAATTATTAAATTTGAAACTATCCTTTTTTATACTTTCATGACTATTAAGCTCTAAATTTGTTTTTTTTTTTTTTTTTTTTAATTTTAATCCAACTTTCGTGTTGAACACATAAAATACCGAAAAAGTTTTTTTTCCCATTTTACATCCTTATGTAATGCAAAAGGCAAATTCAAAGCAACTAGGTTTAAAATGCTCCTTTTGCTCAATTGAAAAACGACAAATGTGACTTACTCACGCACTTGCTAAATCGATTATAACCATGAATTTCTTATTGAAAAAAGAAAATACAAAAATAATTTGAAACTTCCATTCAGACGACTTTTTTACAACTTTTATATGCCAATTCATACTGTTCGTCGTGTTTTTCGTATTTTTAGGCAGCAATCAGTTCCTTTTGTTTTCTATATTTTCCTGTTCATTATTTTTCTGTCGTTTTTGTTTTTCTCTTTTCGATACTAGCGATACTTGATCATCAAGATTATTTTTAGTAAAAAACTTCTATTGCTTTAAGGGGGCAACCTAGTTTTCCAGCCTGACAAAGAAGCTATTTTTCAGAATTTATTATGCTACCCTCAGTAGAAGATATGGTAACAAATCTTTTCAGGATCAACAAATACCCTCTTGAAATACACGGAAAAATTTTTATAAATAAATTTTAAATAATATATACATATATATAAAACAACGCCATCTGCGTAGCCATACATAAAGAATTGGTGTCAACAGTTCCAGTGATTTTGCAGCAAGGATACGTCTGAATCACAAAAACCAAAAAATTTAGTAGTTTAGGTTTAGTATGATAGTGGCTATCGTCTAAACCGTGATTATTAAATTTTATGCAAAAATTCCAATTTAAGCAAAAATTGTTCGAAAAATTAAAATTTTTTGGGTGATTTGTCGGTTTAAAAAAATAGAAAAAAACAAAAATATTGACTTGATTTTGGCTCACGCGATACCCATACAATTGACGAATATGTGGCTCGGCAATAAAAGATGGTCACCGTATGATAAATGTGATTTCAAGAGAAACGCATTTAAAGTTTTTTTTATTGAACCGGAGAGGCGGAGAGCGCACTCAAATAAATTTGAAAAAATATACTTAGACAGCTCGTATCTTTATGAAATTTCAACACGATATTTTTGAAGTAGTCTACTTTCGAAATCCGTAAATAAAAAAAAAATAATTGACAAATTAGGTTGCCTGCCCCTTAAACAAAAATTATGCAAAAAACAATTTAGTTTTGATTTTATTTTTTAAGATTTTAAACAAAAAATTATTTACTTAAAATTTACTTAAGTTTATGGATAAATGATTTGAACATGTTAACTTCGCAAATTAATATCACAATTTCGTGCTTACTATGTAAGAACATTAGAATCTCGCTAATCCGGATCAATTAAAACCGGCCCCATTCCGGATTACCAAAGGTATATCAAAATTATTTCATTCATTTATTATAACAAATAATAGTAATGTAGATATTTAAAAAAAAAAACAAAAACAACTCATTCAAGATAACCAATCGTTAAAAATAATTATAAAGTAAATTTATTTTAAAAAATCGGTAGCTTTTGTTTGGCGAATGCACTGTTGCTTAGCTTCCATTGCACGGTGATTCCCCGTTCTACGAAAATGAAATAAAGCGCACGCAAAAACGAGCGAATCATATAAAGTGTGTAAGAGAATATTTGGGAATTCCCCGTGCTCCGTACTCATGCATGGCAAAATAGTGTAACGTCATAGTTCAATATTGTGGGAAGTATCAAATAAAGCGTACATAGAAATAGGCGGAATAAAGTGTATAAATGAATATAAAATAAAGCTTGTGAATATACCATAGCTATACGTGTTTCATTTCACTGTATTTTTAAATCTTGCGCGACATAATCTGCCATCCGGATTTTACTTTTATCACCCTATCCGGATTACAGTAGAGTCCGTAGAAGGCCATATCCGGATTAGTGAGATTCTACTGTATTTGCGGATTGTTTCACATTACATTTTTTGTTTACATATAATATTTTTTGATAATATATAATAATATATTCCTTCGTTGTTTTTTTTTAGTTTTTATTGCCCCTTTCTTTTTTTTCTTTTGTGTAGCTTATCATTAACACAACATCGTATTTTTTTTTTTTTGCTACCTGATACCTTCAATTATAGACAAACATATACTTATTTTTAAAAAATTTGGAAATAATTTTTTTCAGGATTATTAGCATCATATTTTCTCTAAATTTGTAGGTACTTTTAAAATAAAATTGCTTTAAGAAGTTTTGAATACCTAGCTATGACTTTTAATAACATTGTTCACTGCATTTATTTCTGTATAGTAAAACGATTTAAAGTTTTAAAGCACATACAATGTACTAAAAATCAAAAATTTTATTTTTGTACATTATATTTCGTTCACATGAAGTAGATTTTTTTGTTGCTTTTTTTACACTAACTAAAAATATATAGTTTCTTTTCCACTTGTGCCGAAAATTCTGGTCTTTATACTCGCTCCAGATTCTAGCGACTTTCTTAACTGTTCATGCCAGATTTTAAAACAAGGCGTTTCACACAAGCCAGGCATGCCCGGGCATACTTCGCAGCATAGTTTTGAGAATGTTAACATGCCACCTTTACGACAAATTCGACATTTTTTCTTCATTACCTTGCCTTTGCGCCGTGGTATAATCATTGGCATGTGCTCGACTTCTAATAAATTTCTATGCGATTTGTCCTTTTTACTTTTTATTTCGTCACCCAGTTGTTCTTCTTCGCTTTCTACAGCAACGCTCAGCGTGCGACTTTTTTTCTTCGCTTCGTCAGCGTCGCTTTTGAGTTCGGCGGCACTGCCACTCACATTATCACTAAACAACGATGCGATAAATTTTTGACGAAATTCTGCGTATGTTTTAAGCGTCTTTGTATCTTTTAGTTGCAGTTCTACTATACGCGTACGTCCTAGTTGAGCGTGCATTGCATAAAGTATAAAGGCGTTCAAGACCATCAGATTAAAAATGTAGATCACAAGCTGACTATCCCACTTAAGTTCCTTACGATCCATGTTTAATTGGTATGTTAGCAGATATTCTTTTATATCCTCGCTAAGTTTTAGTTGCCAGTCTAGTTCTTTAATTATTTTTGGCCGTCTATCGATGGTTCGTATCGAGGTTTCTTTAGCGTAAATAGCTAAGCAATCAGAGCTAAAGAAGTAGACACACTTTTCGCGTTTACGCCATTTGCCCATCATAATGATGGTAGCATACTTGGTAGCAAAAGTATTCTTTTCCAAATTGGTCAAAATAAGTTCTTTACAGTTGCCATAACGTTTGCTGTCTACGTAGCCTGTACAATAGGTTTGATGGCTGGCCAACTCATTAGCTAAGGCGTAGCTGCCGTAGTATTTTGAAGAGTATACCGTATGTCCTAATGAAAGGAATAAAATGAGAAATATATTGTAACTGTGCAGTTCAAGCTGCATACAGTGGAAAAGATTCCATGAAAATTAGACGTAAATGATGAGTAAATACATTCATATTTATATCCAGCATTATATATTATTTTTAGAAAACAAACTCTCAAACTTTTACAAGCTTGCATTTTAATCCCTTGCTGATGTTTCATTTTTAAAAGAGATTACGTGAACCAATATTATGCAGTTAGAATGTCAGGTTTGAATTTTAAGTTTTTTTTATTTTATATAGTGAAAAAAATTAATGTACTTGTTCACTTACCTTTACCCAGTTTCTCTCGTAAAATTTCCTTTGCTAAGTTCACTCGCTGCACTACCAAAAGCTTAGAATTTCGAACGTTTACACGTTGCTCCTTACGCTCGACATCGAGTACTAATTTCTGTATTAAACCAGTACGTTCTGTTAATAAGTGCAGCAACACCGCATTACAACGAAATTTGGGATACATATCGCTAAACCAATTAAACTTTCCTTTCCAGAGGACAATCGGTTCGTTAAGTACCAAACGCTGTCCGCAGTTATAAATTTCTTGCATACGCGCATTAAAAAATTCTACAAGGGGCAAAACATTGGAAAACGCTTGTTGATCTGTACATGCTCCACTTGCCACGCCCTCTACTCGCGGTGGCTCTAAGAGCTGATTGAAGTTTAATACTTTTAGAATTATTTGAAATCGGTTTAAACTCATTTTGTTGGCGAAACCTTTAAAGCCCCATAATGCATCTTGGCTCCAATAATCGGAAAGAGTGCGAAGCTTCAGGGATGTCATTTCCAAGCATATTCCGAAAAATATTTCCATTTCATCACTGCTTATGTCTTTTAAATAAATCTTGCCCACTTTGCTTGTGGCAATCATTTTCTGTTGTGCCCAGATATTTGAACTGTTTGCAAGTCGCGTAAAAAATTCTTTTCTTGAACCTAAAATCATATCAACATAAAAGCTGGGCTCTGTTAATTTCGGTCGTCCGTAAAGTCCAACACTTTGTGGAGAAGTATTAAACATAAAAACCATGCGTGGGGCAGTAGGTTGATTCGTCCATTGCGGATCAAAATCATCAGAGTCTTCATCATCTAAGTAAGAAAAATGCAATATTCAATATTTTTTTTCTTAATAAATGATTAATATTTTAGTCATTTTTTTCTATGCCAGCTTAAGTTACATTTAAGACTTAAGTGGACCAAGAGACTTACCACGACCTTGTTCCTTTTTTATGTTTCATAAATTTTTTCCCTGCCAATACAACTAATTTTTGCCCAATGATATCCATAGCGTTACACGTCTTGACAAAACTCCTCAAAAGATTTTCATTAATTTGAATTCTATATTAGCGCCAATGTTTGAATGTATTGAATTCTTTATTAGCGCCAATGTTTGAAGTTTTCAAATTTTGAAGAAAAAGCAAGTTATAAGGGTTATCGAATTTTACAATAAAACCGGGGTGTTTTTCGGGTAATTTTTGGGCGAGGAATTTGAATTCGTCATTATTTTTTCCGGGTATTTTTCTTCTAAAAAATTTTAAAACAGCGGAAAACAATGGACAAATAACGATATTCTATTTTAAAATTGCGAAATCAACCCTACTTTTTCACCGCCGCACCCGTGTTAAATCAGTTTTCCGCATATCATAATCTCATTTCGCAACCAAGATATCTGCATTTTTCTAAATTACCAGACCTGACATTCTTCGCATCGGAGTCGACAAGTATACATATTAGAGTGATTCAAAATTTTTTTTCTTTTGAACAGGTTTAACAGTTACAGGTACATGAAAGAATATTTCTGGTCGGTCGGTGGTTTCGTCAATCTCATACAATTCGAAACTGTCAGAAATTGAACAATGGAATTTATAGAATTATACTTCAAGAACGATTTGTGTCGCTTGGTTTTCGATACATTGTAGTTTAAAATTTCGATTTTTCAACCAAAGATGATCATTGAATAAAGACTATAAGCCAAAATTCCACCACAGTCTTATAGATTTCAAAGTCTTAAATAGTAAAAATGTGAATTGGCTTAGTTTAAGAGATATTCTTGTTTGAAATCGGAAAATTTAAAAATCTGTTGAAAATGTGAAATTCGAAATTAAACACTACATAAATATCTGAAAAACTGTTAGTATCTATAAGATTATATGAAAATTTGAACCAAAATATTCTGGAAATACATTTTTTTTTTTCTTTCAGTATGAACTGACATACATAATTAAAATATTTTTCATTTGAAAGATAATTTCAAATTGTCACATGAATATTTCTAGTCAGTTCCATATTTTTCAGGCAATTAAGAATTTTTCAAATAAGTTTTTTAAAAAATTCGGAAAATTCGTTATAACCTTGAAAATCGCCTTTTAATTTTATTGCATACATAATTGTTTTTCAAATGGAACCCAATGTGTTCAGCGGCTCCTAACTTTTAGACAAATTAGATGCATACACAGCTTCCGATCTGTGTAAATAACGCTGATCGGCGGCCATTACAACGGGATATTAACGCTAGCAGCCTATAAATATCAACCTTGAAATGAGTTTGTAAAACCATGAAGTGAAAAGGTTTTTCACGTAAAGCTTGTTCGGAACTGGCGCAAAAAAACCTTAATTAATTACAGTACAAAAACTTTAAAAAAATAATACAAAAATGACCTACTATTTTGTACCGCTTGAAATGAATGAAAGAACCAACCCTTATACACCAAGGGTTGTTTTCAGGCCAAACATCCAAAAACAAAAACAACATCGCATGCCAAAAACTCACCCTCCACCAACTCGTCGTCATCATCAAAATTTATATCAGAATAGCCATCTTCGTCGCTGTCGCTCTCCTGCTGATCTAAGTCATCTTTCGCCATGGCATTATCAAAGAATCTCGCAGTATCCACTCCACTTGTGCTAATGCCGGTGACGTTTACATTTGATGCAGTCGCTGCATTGGCGGCAATAGCAGAAATTGCATTATATTCTGTTGCTGCGCCTATGCCGGCTGCAGCTGTCGTATTCGTAACGTTGATAGGAGGCAGTTGACTGATTATGAACAAAGTTGGCAGCACTGACGGTGGCACCACGACTGTGCTCGCATCGCCGAGCAATTCCTTGTTGAGTTCGTTTATATCCGGCTTGATGTCTGTGGAAAGTTCTGCTGTAGATGTAGGCCCAGTTGCTGCTTCTTCTTCGTTTGCTTCGTTTTCTGTTTTGATTTCAACATCAGCCGCAATGGCGCTGACTTTGAACGCGGGCACTGCTACATTTTCTATTAGGCGCGCTTTTTTGTTACGTCTACTGCTGCCGGGTTTCACGGACATCTTTTTATCAATTTTTATTTTAATTTCTGTTCTAGTTTTATTAGTTTTTTTACTTAAATGACTCATTTGTTAACGACCTTTTTGCATTCGTTGATCCACTTACAAAGCGACAAAGACAAACTGTTTTGGCGTCACGTTTTGAAAAGAGAAAGAACCACAAAAGCGCGCCAGACGTTTGAACGAAACAGCGTTTTTTCTCCGTTTCGTTTGATTTTGCCATATTTAAATGTATCTCATATTTAAATGTATCTCTATTCGTAAATGTTGTGCCTTCTCTTTCACTCATATTCAGGGGTGGCGTATTACTATCTCTATCATCGGCACTGAATTGTATCTGTATCTTTATCTAGCGACGTCGCCATATCTTCTGTGCTGCTTTCGTTCAAATTGTTTCGTTAAGTTTTTTTTTTTTGCGTGTTTCTATGGTGCAACCAGGGTTTGAATTATTTAAAGAAAAGAACATGCAATATACACGGTTATGAGAGGGATAGGACGTTTCGAGCAGATTCTGTACTGTACTGATGTTTGGTACCTTTAAATTGGAACAACGTGCATTAATTATATGTAATTTAAATTAGGAGTCAACTTTTGCGTTCTGAAATTATTATGTATTTGAAAAATCGTTGCGGTGCTTTTGAAATATTAGGGCCTTCACATATTTTTCTTAATATGTATTAAGAAATCTAATGACAGGTTTCTATTTTTTTTCGCGAAAACGAAATTGAATTGAATTTTTGCAGCTCATAATAGTAGCAGTGTCCTTAAAAAGTTAAATTTAAAAAAAAAGTTAAATTTAAAAAAAGTAAAATTTAACTTTTTTTTAACATTTTTCTGCTGTACCAAGTTAGTAGATACATATATTCTAAATATGTTATTAAAGTTGTACCACAACTTTTATTCAACAGCAACGAAACTTAATAAAAACCCTCGATAAAAAATAAAGTTTATCGGGAAATAAAAAATATCAGCGGATGTTCAGCAAGAATGATTTTTAAAGCTTTAAAATGGGAAAGAACACGTAGTTTAAAAGGGGCAATGAATGGACGAACGGGGCGGGGTACATGAAATTTTCAACTTTGCCCAATTTTATCTCGTTAGCCATAAGAGAGCGACTTTTTTTCAGATTCGGTATTAGGGGGTAAAACTCCATGTTTCTAAAAAAAAAAAAATGTTGGAGCATCGCTCCTAAAGAAAAATTGTCCCTAAATATCATCCAAATATTTAAAAAAAAAAATCAGTAAAGTTTGGTTTCAAAAGTATGTCTAAGTTTCGAACCGTATATACGGTTGTGGACAGTATAATAGGGTCACTAATAACTTAGAAATTTACATTAAATTGCTTGGCAACCATTGTATGTTACCAAACGAAAACTTTTGGGAAAGTATTAATGGGTTTTACTAGCTCCGCAAATGATTGGTTAGCAACTTTCAAAACAAACGTCAAGTTATTTATTTTCTAAGTATTACGAATAGCAGTCGTAGCACATGGACAAAAATACAGGGTTACCATTTTTAACACAATTAAATTATTCATTTTGTGACAAAAGTTGACATTGTGAGAATTGTTTTTATTGATTTTAGTAAAATATTTTGTTTATTAAGAAAAAAAAACACATTAGATCGTGCAAATATGGGCCGAACCAAGCGTTTTACAAAAGAAGAGCGCGCCATCATTAACCAATTACGAAATGACGAAAAAAGCCAACAAAAAAATATCTCAAACGATTGGTCGTTTTTAAAACTTTGTATACAATGCTCTAAAACCAGTAAAAACACAGTTTAAAAAAGTAAGATAAAGCCAATTTAAAAAATTCAGACCACGTAATAAAACGACAAAAAAAGATGACGATCTTATCAAATTAGTGTCAAACCGTCACCCATTTAAGGGCTCTGCTGCAATAACAACTGAGCTGGGGCTGCAAGCAGTGGCGTCAATTCGGTAGGGCTGGGGAGGGCATTGGCCCCCCCAAGGATCTGATACTTGGTATTATTCAATACAACAATTCAATAAAACCATCTAATAGTGGTGGAATTATAATTCTTGCCCCATCCCAAGGTTTTGGTGAAGTGACGCTCCTGGCTGCAAGTGTATCTCAAACTGTTAGACGGAGATTAGTGAAAAAACATATTTTTAGAAGAATATCGCGAAAGGTGCCTACTCATAGAAAAAATCGTTTTTTGTTCGCGAAATTCTACATCAATTGGGCAGGTACTTAGAATGGTGAAAACTGACGAACTTTTCTTCAAAATGCCTTTATATTCATACGTACATATTATCATTATATAAGGAATAAACACTTGATTGGTCTATAACTCCAATTTATCCCTTCATTTTTCAGGTGGACAATGGTATGGTGTTGACATCACCAAAGAACATATTGCCGATAATTACGAACAGTGTGTTTGGGAGCCATCAATTATCAAAATAAATGCCTTAACTGCTGCTGCTGAAGCCGCATGCATGATCCTTTCTGTTGATGAGACTATCAAGAGCCCTAAAGCCGGTGAAGCTCCAATGGCTGGAGGAATGGGTCGCGGAATGGGAAGACCAATGTAAAAAACATAATAAACCTACATGTTATTAATAATTTAATTAACAGTTTATTTAATTTTAATATCAAGAACACCAACACAATTTGTATTCGTTATAACAAAAAAAATTGTATTTTCTATATGCATTCTTCTCATTTTAATATTAAAAGCATTTTCATTCAAAACATAGTACCTACATGCATTACAGCTATTAAAGATTTTTTGTTAAAAAATAAACAGTAATCTGATTTGACCAGCAAAAAAATTACTTCTAAATATTCCTAACACTTTTCTAAAGATTACATGAATAAAAGAATGAAAAATAACACAAAATTTAAGTTTTATTATTTAGTTCCAATTTTTTTCACTGTATTTAGGCAACATGCGATACAAAATATAAGTACCAATTCCATTTTAGCAGCCGCTTAAATTATTGCTTTACTAGCAACTGCTTCTATTGCCCAAGCGTTAGTCATTGCTTGCCTGTGCTTGTATACGGTTCGGTAACATACGGCGCAAGCGTTTTGTATAATTTTTTCTTAATGTTTTTATATTGCTTCAAATGCCAAAGCGAAGTTCTTCAACTGCCTTTGAAACGCCAAGCAAGCGATCGCTGCACTATACCATGGCTGACTTAATAGCGTTGGTGCGTGATCAACCGATGCTGTGGGATATGACACATGAAAAATACCGTAATAGCACTAACCGTAAGGAGGTGTGGCATAAAATAGCACAAAAGCTTGACAAAGATTTCGAATGCTCTGATAAAAGTGAACAGAAACTTAAAGGTAAGTTAAATGTACGTAGTCTGGCAAGGGCTGTAAGGTAGAAGAAAACATTGGCGCATAATCATAGTCGAAATAAAATACATGTTAAGATCAGTTAAGTATCCTTTTAAATAGAGTATGCTTTAAGTTAATCATAGTCGAGTTAAAGTAAATACTGTAATAGGCGGCCATGAGACAGAAATCGTTCTGCTGCATTACACTTATACTCACGTCTTCTTTTGACAAAGTAATTTTTATGTACACTTATTTCTTTTCCTCGTCAATCGCCGAAGTAAATAAATGAATGTAATTGAAAACGCTGAAATGAATCATGTATTTTTTTCGACTATCATTGTTATTTTTTTTAAAGCCGTAACTTAATTTTTTAAAACTCTTAAACATTTTTGTTGCTATCTTTTTAGTTCTAGCAATGATCAAAAGATGGAAAGGTGTTCGTGATAGCTTTTATCATAGTTATCGTCGCAATCAACAACGTCCTTACATCTATGAAAAGGAATTGCAATTCCTATTAAATCTGCGCAGTGACTTACAGATTAAAAATGCTGAATCTTTAAAAAGGAAATTAATTTCACCAGAAAACAGCGATGCCGAAAACTACTCTGTTGATAACTTGGGGCAGAACAATAATTTAGCAGATGATCATAGCCAAGATTCATCGCTATGTCAGGCAAGTGAAGAAATAAAACTTCCGCGTCATAAGGCATCAAAGATGTTATCTAATTCCGAATTAGCAGCAGATAGCCCAACATTTCCTTCCGTGTCAACTTCTCATCAGCCGTTTACTTTGGAAGCAGTTACAATGCATGCACCTATCGATGAAGATCAAGCATTTTTTGACTCAATTAAACTGGCTGTGCGCAGTTTAAATGAATGCCAGAAATTTGAATTTCGTATTGATGTTATGCGTCTCCTAAAGAGTATGAAGGAAGGGCAGTTAAATTAAAACAAAATATTTACGTATATTTTCGAAAGTCTTAGTTATTAAGTAGATAAATACAAAATATAAATGTACTTGAAAAATTTTTTAAGTGTACTTACTAATACTTTCGTACGACAGTGCAACTATGTAGAAGCGGGAAATCGCTTATGATTGTTTCAGAATACTCTTTGCTTTAAATACTTTCGTCAAGTTGATTCGTTAAGTCGCAAACATGTCGTTGTCGCTACCTATGATACCGCTTGCGTTTAGTAAGTAGTACGTATTTTTGTGACTTGATGCGAGGTCGTGTCGTTCGGGTTTGCTTTTTTAGTTATGAAAAATCGTGTAAAGAAAATGAAAATTCAAAAATCGCGTTATGAGATGTACAATTTCATACAGTCGGTAGAGGCGCAGACGGTGCTTTGGCAAAGGGACCATGACGATTATTACAATCGCGAGCGACGCGAAGAAGCTTGGCACGAAGTTGCAAGGCACTTAGATGAGAAATTTGATAAGGGTACAGAAGGGGAAAAACGTCGAACAGGTAATTTTATGAAAATAAATGGGTAGAAACATAAATTGCATTGCCCAGCGCTGCCTGAACGGAAACTCAGCTGGCGGTTGTTAAAGCCGTAAAAAACAAATCCCAACCATTTGAATTTATTTTTAAAATTATTGGAACAAAAACGTACCCATCCAATAGTTTACCACAATAATGAGTATGCAAAAGTTTAAATCGCGATTTTACCCATGTGTTTTCCTTGTGTCAAATTTTTTAATTTAATGGTATTTATATCGAATTTAAGTTATCTCTTTCTGCCATTTTAGTTAAGTTACTTACGAGACGCTGGAAAAATACACGCGACTGTTATTTTCGTGCGTTACGAAACACTTCTAAAGGAAGCTACATTTATGAACAAAGAATGGCATTTCTTTTGTCAAACAAGCCGCCAAAGTGTCTTCGCAATTCACATAAGACAAATGATGAAAGTGATGATGTTGATGGCAATGAAGATATCACTGATCACATTGAATCTTCGAACGATAAGTCATATAAACAAACAACTAAATGTCTGGAAACGAAGCCAACTATGGGTGTGCTGGAAAAAGCTCGAAAACGCTATAGCTCTACTATACTACAGAAGGCTCAAACGGCGAATTCGCGCTCACTAAATACTGATTCAGAGGTATCAAACAACTCTGATCCTCTGTTACTTGGAAAATATATGAAAATAAGTTGCGATGAAAGATCTTTGTCACCGCAACCTCAAAAATTCGATGAGTGCATAGTGGAGGGAAACTCTGAAGCCATATCACAAAATACTACCAAGAAACCTGTCGTAAACATGGCTGCAACATTAACAAACACTTCAATTTTTCCCAACAGCAACATTTTGGAACCTGATCCTGATCAAGCATTTTTTGATTCTATCAAACCAATAATGCGCAGTATGAACATGAATCAAAAATTAGACTTTCAAATCGAAGTGTTAAAACTTTTAAAGACTTTCAAAACATCCCAATAGAAATAAATATTTAAATATGATTTTAAAACATATAAGAAGAGCACCTGTTACTTTATAAAATACAAACAAATATTCGGCTGCCTAAGTTAAAAACAAGTATCTAGGGTTTTACTAATTCTTAAGGAAAGAAAATGGTTAATGACATGAAAGAAAAACCTATTTTCGTGTCCTCGGTGAAGAGTACTCGACACCCCAAATTTTTTAATAATTTTATTTATTTAAATATTATTTTATATTATTTACATTTATATTTTCGAGTGAGACGCTCTGGAACACTTTTGGAGTGCCTTTGTCTCCACATTTGTATGCAAAAAAAAGGTAACTTAGACTACCGTCGTCACTCGACACCCGAGTTTTATATTTTCTGCCGGCCCTGCTAAATTCTAGCTATTTTGATACATTTTCTCTTTTTGGTGTGATACATTTTCTATTTAATGCTTTTTCGAGTTTTCGCGTTTCGAAATATAAATATGCATTTGTAGTGATATATTTTGAAAGCTGCGAAAACTGCCTTGACAAACAAATGCCCAAAGGTTTTATTTTCGTTACATCCGATTTTTGTGAATTTATAACTCTATATGAAAAATTTTAAAAATAATAATAATAATGTACGATACTAAGGGATGAGTTTATTCGAAAATATGTCAAAAAGGGACCCTTTAACAATTCAACATAATTGCGTAAGGTAGCGATTAATAGTCATTTTAATATGTACCTTTTAAACAGCATATACATACATAACTGTTTTCAATTATGGTTTTCAAAAAAATCTACTAGACTTGATAAACTAAAGGTAAATTTAGGCTTATGCCAAAATAAAACGACCGCGCCAGCTATGGTTATGTATATGCAAACTTCTTTACATATTTTACGTAACAATGTATGTACCAATAAAACCTTAAGATTTTTCAGTTTTGTCTAGTAATTTCATTAAGTACTTATAGCAAAAAGGAAAATCTATATAAAACAATAAATGTCCCAGTTCCTTACATATATGCACACTATGTATATATAAATATATGCATATTGTAAATACAGAAATACTTACCGAAATCTACAGCTTATACAGACTGAAAATACATTTCATTCATGACTCTCATAATATAATTTTCAGCACCAACTCCACCAATAACGATCATAGCAATAAATAAAAGGAACAAAAAAAAGGTTACATCAGAAAATTGGGAATTTCATTTTTGCGTCGCAATAAAAGTTTTTTGTTCTCAATTATTTTGGCCCCCGGATGATACATCCAAACTGTGCGAGTATGTGCACAAGCTGAACCCTGGAAGTGGGTGGTTTTGTGTCCTTTGTTCTTTTATTTTTTGATTTACATTCTCTCTCTTTCTAGCCGATGTAAAAACACATCTGTGTAACAATATTTTATTCCCTCAGATTTACTTCTTCATTTATTATCCCTGCTGAACTGCAGAGATTTTATTCTCATAACCATCGTCCCCTTTGCGGTGGTCGGTGTTGTAATTTTGGATAGCGGTACCAAAAATAAATCTTTGCAAGGGAAGTTCTTACTGCGCATGCCTCATTTACGTCCGCATTTAGTATCGAGAATCCGGGCTTTTATTTTACCTTCAAGACTTGTGTGTATGTATTGTATGTATATTCTTGTTGCTTTTCCATGCTAGTTTTGCATGTATGTAGTATGTATTTATGTTTACTGTTAGGCATGTTTGTATATACAGTCGTGTCTGGATACAGTGAACTAATTTCTGCAAGCCTGTTCACAGTATTCAGGTTGTCCACTATATCAAAATTGATATTTTTGTTCAAAAACTCGTTTTATTTGCTCAAAATACATATTTGTATATGTAAATGAGTTAATTAGAATAAATTTGTAGGAAAATAAAAATTTACATATGTTTATTGAAAGAATTCGCGAATAGATGTTTGCTTCTTACGTTCAGAAATTGATTTTTGTACCGCTTTTTCGCGTAAAAGTAAAATTTTTGGTGTTCACTATATCAAGGTGTTTACTATATCCAGACACGACTGTATTTACATACATATGTATGTCGGTGTAGGTAGGAATTTAAAATAGTGGGATTTGTGTAGGAAAATTATTCGTGAAACTTGGCAACATTGCTGTTTGATATACATATCACTCGTTTGCTGGAGACCGTCATAACTCAAAAAACCTAAAGTTGGAGAGAAACGCATTTAAAGTTTTCAGTAAATTACTTTTTGTATGAAAATAAATAAAAGTACATATGTATGTATCAAACTCTTCTCACAAAGCAAGTTCTCTAGATACCTTTCAAGCAGTTTTTCAGTTTTTCACACAAAATAAAACATAAAATGGCGGTTATTTCTATATTATTAACTTGGAAATTTATTTATTTTTTAGTTTTGACGGTCTTCGGTGTTTATGCTACGTTTTCATATTGTAAAGTTGAGAAAAGTTTTATAGAGTTTGAATTTAGTAAACGTTATCTTTGGCCTCGCCAAAAATTAAATACCTACCTTAGCCTCATTAACAGTAAAGAGCGCGTAAGTCTTAAATTTTTATTGAAGGGTATTTTTTACCGCTCAAAACATAATAAAATGCTTATTGCGCCGCTCAAAATTGAATAAGTCCCTTATAATTCACATAAAAAAAATATAATTTGACTGAGTGTAGAATTTATGACTTCTGGAAAACAAGATCTTTGAAAAGAATGAATTGATGCTGCCAGGGTTACCGAGTGGCTAGTTTTGAGCCGGCCAAGCCCGGTATTGCAGGTCAAAGCCGGGGGCATTGTAGAAATTAAAGAAACATTTATGAAAAAGCCGGGAATCGTTTTTAAGAGCAAAAAAAAAATTTCCATGTCCATGTTTCTTCACACAAAATTGAAACTTTGGAAGACCGGGAATTCCTTCTTTTCAACTTGGCAACCATGGATGTTGCACACATTTTTTGTATGGAATTTAATATTTTTTGATTCGTACCTTTTTAACTAATTTTAAGACCACATTAAAATACTTTTCGATATTTTTCAACTTCTATCGATTCTCAATTTTCTACGTTTTCAAAATCTCTTATTTGCTTTGCAACCCTGAACTTTAGGTTATTTTTTCTCTCCGTGTATCTTGTGCGAGTAACTAAATATTGTGCGAAAACATTGTCAAATCCAACCTTATTTGTTTATGACAGCACTGCCAATTCGTTGTACGTATTTTCCTATTTTTTAGGGTGTTAGAAAAACTAAAATTTGTTTCAAAATTTTCAATAGAAATGACAATTGAGGAAGAAGCTACCGCATATGCAAAGTAAAAGGAACAATCTGTAAGTAATAATAATAAAGTTGTCCAGCTTTTTTTCCCTGCATGTTTAAATCATCCTTTGCACCGCAAGTCTATAAGCTTGAAAAGTTAATGTAATGGGAAAAACTAATACTGGATAAACATTCAATATCGAAAAATATGTATGTTTTTCACACAACAAAACTATTTACCACAAATTTTTTTAATTTTAAAAAATTAAAAAAACTACAATTCATAAATTTTTCGCTCGAATTTATTGAAACAAAGTTATAAAGTTAAGGTTAATATTGCTCGAAAACTTTCAGTATTTCTTAACTTTTTTTAAAAATAATAATTCTGCGGTAGTTTTATTTTTTGAACGTCCCTCCTGTTTTTTGATTAGTGATATTTTTTCCGAATTCAGTCTCAAGATTTTCCCGATTTGATAACAGGGAGGATATGGTCACCCAATATATAATAAATTTATTTGTCACAAATTTTTCAATTCCTACAGGGCTCCTGGTTTTGACCTTTGGCAGCCCTGTGCTCAATTAATTACTTACAAATATTAAGAAGTCACTGTTTCGGAAATAATTGGCGTGTTTGACCAAGGAGGTAGTAGAGGAGTAACTCCCATATAATAAAAATTAAAACCTAAGTAAATATAATCAAAATCGCTATGATATAAGTTACCATTAACCTAAAGTGAATGCGCAGCATCTACAACATTAGAACAATCTTATAACGCTTTAATAAAGGTATTACATTAGTAGATGCAACCAAACTCCGCATGCATGATATCATTTTGTGACAGTGCAGAATTCTCTCAAAAATTAGTAATTTTCTACTTAGCTTTACAAAAAAAAATATTTACCAATATTACATATTTTGAAAAAGTGTTCCATTTTATACTCTACCTAAAGCAAAAATAAAAAAAAAAATTCGTGTATTTACAATTTATAAAAAAATTTAATAAAAGAATTAAAACATTAAAAAGAAATAAAACTCATTGTTTTTGATCGTTCTGAATTTGGTGTTAGAGCTATGTTTTTCCTCTATACATATTTTGTTCATCATTAATTTTTCCTGCAATTCAAGGACATGACCTTGAATACGTGCGAACAACTGTTGTCACTGTCACTCTGCATTACGTCGTGTTGAGTAGATGGCGCGGTAATCGCCGTATTTTGGAAGGAAATACGAGTATAGCATAGCGAATATCACGATATAACTGACGGAAGGGTGAGGCCATCAGTCGCAAAGGTTTTGGGTGGTGCTGAGTCCGACAAGGGTTGTCATTGCTCGCCCGCTGTGCTGGCATTGAGAACCGTTTTGTCTGTACAAATTTTTTACTTTGTCACGCGGGTTGAAGGATTTTATTCTCGCCTCGCCTTGCTCTATTCTATTCTTTTTCGCTTTAATTCTATTTTATAAGAGAGCATTTATTGAGTTTATTTTATGTTGTATCAATTTTCATTATTTCATTATTGCAGGGAAAAGCCCAAGTATTTTATTGAATAAACCAAAAATGTTGTCAAAAAATAAAGCATTTGAAATTACTCGGTTGAGCTTAATTTTCCATATGCCGGGTTCGTATACGGAATTAATTATTACGTACATAGGGCGATGGCACCAGTAGTCAGCCACTTAACTTTTTTTTTAAGTTCAAATGGCTACCAAAAATCGGTTATTAAGGTAATTTATAAGGTATTGTATGCTTCTGAATGCCTGTTTTATGTAGTTTTGAAAAATACCCTATTTATTAAGGTAATTTAGTAACTTATGCTTTTTAGCTTTAAAATTACACAAAAGCTTACTTTCGTAACCAATTTTCCTTCTTTAACTGGTAATTTTCGCCATTGATGACTTTTGTGATCAAAGCCTAAGTCGGTCAACCACTTAACAAGAAGTTTTTTATTTCAGTTAAGCTAAAAACATTCTCTGGCCCCATTCTTCTAGGCTTTTCAACAATTCTGCCAGAGATTCTGCCTTGCAAAGTGGCTCTAGGGACCCAAATACTGTGGCAGCTATTCTTATTCACCTTGATCGATTCGAATTTTCTCCAAAGCTAGGGCCATATATCAATCATCAGTATATTCTGATGAAAGCAAGTTTTTTTACTAAATCACTTATTTTTCAATGACTTTAGTCCTAGTCACAAGCATTAATTCGTTACTAGATACCTATTTTATATGTTTTAACATCAATGGCCGACTACTGAAATTATGAAAAAGATAAAAAACTTATATTCTTCAGTAGTCGGCCAAGGGTGGCCGAGCTTAGAATTTCACAAAATATTGTCTTCTATGGTCGGCCCCCTCTGTAATTATTTACCAACACATATTTTTTACATTTTTTGTCAAAAAATAGTTGAAATAGACTATTAGTTACCTAAAACCGAGCACAAAGTTCACTTAATTTCAATACTTTACACATTTTTTTTTTTTGTTTTCCGACAACACTTATAGTCGCATTTTTTTAAAGGATCAATCGTTTTTAACGCTTTCAAAAACCTCCCGCAAACTAACATTGATTGTACCAATTTTTTGCTAACTAAGGAAAGTATCGTTAACTCTATGAAAAATATTTTTTTTTCTTTGGTGTACGATGAAAACATTTACTATTATGCTACACTTTGTGCCAAAGTGGCTGACTACTGGGGGTGGTCGGCCTTAGGTGCCATCACCCTATACGCAAAATTATCTTGTCGAAGATCCTATAGCCTTGGAGGCAGTCAACATATTAGTTGTACAGATTTTTAAGGGATAGTGCTTTGTCCTGTTTATTAATTTCGGAATTAAAAAAAAATTCAATATTTGCATACAGTAAGAGTCACCGCTGCTTCAAGCTTAGCGCAGCATAAATAATTATCTTATTTTGACTTAATTCCCGTCAACTGCAAAAATATCAAGCAAAGTATGCACGGATTGAAACTTTTTTTCGATTTTTTTTTAGTTGCAACTTTTTCCAAAAAAAGTTGAAATAAAATATGATTTCTTAACCATATTTTAGTGCACAATAATACTACCTACAAATACACTATACAAAGTTCTGACCGGCGTCATACAGTATTTCAGACATTAACTTATCTTACTAATTGATACTCAAAGTGCATTTTTAGTTACCTACTCCACTTAATGAACTTTTTGTAATAAATCATTGAAACTTGAAAATGGGTCAAAACTACCATTTTTCTTTTATTAATTTTTTTCAAATCTATGTACACAGAAAAAAAATTTATTTTTTCTCTGTTATGAGACCGGATTGTAAATTGATGCATTTCGCATGATTTGGTGGCAGACGCTCTTCTCTGCTGGGGGTCCAAAATGTCAAATCATGAGGCTTTATAGGTGCTGATGGAGGAGTCTCCTCATGATCTGAATGATATACGAATCAGTGTTGTCTATGGAATCCGGAGGGGCTTTCTTTCTTTAAATGACTGCTTGATGTATTTACATATTTCGAAGTAGAAGTTCTGAGTCTTATGTAAGACTCTGCTGACATATTTATGTTACTATGTACATAAGGAAAAACTTGATAAAAACAAATTGTTAAAAAAAGCAGCTGAAATTTTGGCTTTTAGTTAACCATACTTTCTCACATTATATATAAAAAATTTCCGAAATCCGGGAATATTTATTTTTTTTTTTCTGTCAAAGTTTACAAATTTTCCACTTTTACCGTTTTTCATTCTAATTTTTGAAAAATCCGTACAGTTCATATAAAGGTGACAAAAGAAAAATAAATTTATTTTTATAATGTGGAGACAACGTTGTTTCCGTCAATATGCTACAATATTGCATTTTGTTTCAAATAAGTTAACTAGAGCGCCATATCAAACAATTGCACTTATGAAAAGTTTCATAGATCATTTTTGGTGTGCAAAGCACAACTTTCAGCCCACTGTGTCACTAAATTCAAAGCAAATTTTAAACTTATATGGTTTTTTTCATTCCCTAAGTATTTTCTGACGATTGTCTGAAAAAATTTTTCTTCCTTAGCACTTTCATTTTCTTCATATTTATGGCCACAATATTCCACTGTGCAGCGCCATAATTTTTATGTCGAATTTTCGTGCCAGTTTCTGTTTTTCCGCTCCTTAGCATCAACATTTTGCAGGCAAAACAATTAAAAAAACCAGCTAAAGAAGGAACGTAGTTCTGACGGAACCGGTTTCTTTTTGTAATTTGTTAAGTATCTTTGTACCTATTAAGTAAACCGCACGGCAGTGTATTTACTATGTGAATATACCATGTCTATTGGGAACAAAACAAATATAAAAACAACGCTAAATATCTACGGCATATTGACAGAGTAGTATGTGTCGACGAAGCGATTCCATGAAACTTTTTTAAACAGGATTTTTGTGAGTTTCTTTTCAAATATTACAATTTTTTAATTTAAGATTTTGTGGTAAAAATAATTTATTAAAAAATTTTTAAAAAGCAGTTTTAAGCAAAATTGCGATTGCTTTAAACTTGTTTGCTTTCGACATAAAATACTCTGATTGAGACTAAATGTATGTACATATGTATGTATGTACATTAGGGTGATTAAAATTTTTTTCATTTTGTTTTTTTTAAGGTGCTGTTGCTTAAAAAGTAAGTTTATGAAATGAACAAAGGTGGCGGCGAAGCCAGTTAGTTTTACATGTAAACAGTGGCGTCACTTCATCAAAACCTTGGGGAGGGGGCAAGAATTATAATTCCACCACTATTAGATGATTTTATTGAATTGATGTATGGAATAATAACTAGTAACAGATCCTTGGGGGGGGGGGGGGGGGGCAAATGCGAACATAGTGAAGCTATTAGCTGGGAGACGACGTGCGAGAAGTATTTTGGTGATTGAACTTAAGCATTTTTCATAGCGTTTTAATGCGAATAGTATTTAATAATTTAATATTTGCTTCAACCCTGAAGATGCCGTGTGAAACTGAAAAAAAAACTTTCGGAACTACTTAGTCTGACTTCTGGGTGTGGCTAAAAACTATAATTTTTTTCTTGATATTGTTAAGTTAGGTTAACAGAAGCTTGTGACTTAAAGTTTCCATATGATGGGCTACATTTCATCTGATCATCATCCATGCTTTATTGTTCAAGTCGAAATTTGTCAGTTAAGAGACCATACCTATTTAAAAAAAAAAATAATAATTAGAAAAATTTATTTTTCTGAATTTTGTTCAATGTTTATTGAATAAAAAAGTATTTTCTTCTTTTAATTTGACGGGAACCTCGTCCCATTTATGTACACAACAATTCTATTGTGATACTTTTTTTGCGTTTCTGGCCCCACAGAGTGAAGCTATTCTATGAAAAGCTGCGGACATATGTACATAAATTGTTAAATTTTTTATAACTTGATTGGTTATTTTGATTTGGCTTCAAAACCAACTCGATTTCCAAGAAAAACAAAACGTTGTGAACTTGCTACATACTGGTCGGTTGGGTTTGCATGCGATTGTCTTGCGATGACAGCTTTTAACAGCAAAGCAATCAACTACTCCAAAATGTTCGCTCTCATATGAACACATGTACATAAATGATTTTCGCATCGTGCACAGCACACATTTCAGCTAACAGCTTCAATAAGCCTGCAGTCTCATGCTACATTTATTGTGAAGTTGTGTACTATGTGCTGTGCGCAATGTGAAAATCATCTGCACGTGTTCTTATATGTTAGGATCGAACATAGTGAACAATCGTTAAATATTTCGCAGATTAACAACGTTTTCATGTGTTTAGTTTCTTTGAATATTTGGGTTTTTTGAAACAAAATCAAAACAAAGAAAAAAAGGAATCAATAATAATTTTTATTATAATTTTTTAGTACAGATCAATATTGCCGTGCTTGGTTTGAAGATTGTATGTTCTATTTTACTGAATGGCGATACGAATCCAGCAATGTTTGTTGAATTGATCTTATTGTTAGTAATTTATGTGTGAGAACCTTGCGGATATGGTACACACAAGTTATATAATTGAAAAAACAAATGACCTTTGAAAAACGTAGACATCTAACAATAAGACTTACGCTAATGATTAGACAAAATTATGTACATAGATTAAAATCACTTGATACAGCTTTGTTTTATTTTGCCTAGCAACAGCAGCAGTGGGGATTGGGTATTTTAAATATAAAAATTTGATTATCAACATTTCTAACAATGAATTGATGTCATCAAAATATACATATATGTACCTATATATATGTATATACCTATATGCTACATTGCATTTAATAACAAAAACAAAGATAATGAACTTATGCATATGCATTTAAAAATTGTTTATATCAAAATATTGCTATACTGCCAATATAAACAGTTTTGGCATTGACGTCAGAAAATTTCAATTACGAGATTTTTGCACTAGGCAATTTGATTGAGAGGCTATCTCTATTTACTATACCTAGGTGTATTGTAAATTGGGAACGTAATTTCAAATGGAAATTTTCGGGAAGAAAACTTTGAACTTAAATTTATGAGATAATAAAAATTGATTTTTCAAAACCAAAATATCATTTCATTTCATATCATATACGTGATTCAACAGTTCGAAGTTATTCATCTAGTCCTTTGTCTTGAGGAAACAGCTGTTCTTTCTTCGCTAAAAACGAAGATGTTGTTTGCCTCAATCGCCTATAGCAAAAAAAGTACTTACGCCTTCCATAATGCAGGATTTCACAAGTGGGCGTGGCGCCTCCTATTGGTGCCTTTAGCTTTTTAATTGAAAACTTAATAGAGTTTATATTTTTTGATTTCAGTTCCAAACTTTGACATAACGAATAATTGAAATTTAGACAATGAGCAAAGAATATTTGTGGCTTTTTGGCTATGTTTTTTATGCATTGAATGAGCAAGATTCTTGGACAGCTTTCTCGTTACTAAACACGAAACGTTTGAACGCTCTCAAGCTAGCGCTTGTCCGGAAGCGAGGCAAGATTTCACTAGCACACATATGCGCATCTAGCAATGCGATTCCTAACCGCCCTAAGAGCGTACAAGTTGCGTAGCTCGCAACACCATAACGAAAACTTCCAATGGATTCTCTGTTTTTGATTATTTGGAAAAATATTTTCCCATTGAACATTTTGGCTCAGTAAAAATATTTATAAATAAAAGAAGTAAACCTTTTGATTAAGAAACACTTCTGTCAACCACTTCAAATGCTAAAATAGTTTTGAGCAATTATATTTACTAAGTTCGTTAGCGAACGAATGTAAACTAATAAATGTATTTTGTGTACATAAAAATAATATTGCGGACCACTAACTGCACAGCCCTAAATTAGATAAGCAGACCTCGACACAGTTGCAACCCTAAGAGAATGTAATCCAAATGAATCAAATTTCAATTTCAAATATAAAAAATAGGGGAGATGTGCATTTTATTATGAAAAAACTCATTTGAAAAATGTGGATAAATCAAGACATATTTAGATTAATTAAAGAAAAACCTTTCAGCACGTCAAATATGCCTAAAATTTATTTATTTAGTTTTTAAAATTGTTGTTTTTTCACCTTTCAACAAACATCCGATAAGATAAGCTGTATAATACAATAGCGATTGCAGTCTTACGATTGAACACACGCGTAGTTTTACTTTACAATCACGTAGGAGAACAAGAAGTTTCCGGTGATAAGAGTGAAACCTTAGAAAAATACGTTACTTTTATAAAAAAGCAAAACAGAGATACATATCATAAACGCTGAAACTGAATAATCAATTCAATTAACCAAGTAAAATTTCAATGCATATTCTTGGCCAAATTGACCAATGAATTTTCTTCTTTTCAGTCTTTTTCGATATAATAAAATCAATCAACGATGTCAATGGTAAGACTATCGAAAATATTGTTGTTCGCTTCAGCGAAATTATCTTTGATGATCGTTTAAAAACAAAAACCATTTCAGAGATATATGTACACATATGCACATACATATATGTATATCTATTCATCTACAAATAGCTAACATGACTCAGTTTTTATCTCAAAGCACCTTAGTATGTTTATTTGTTTATAAATACATACTTACGTACCATATACATTCATACATATTTATGTATGTATATACATATGTATGTCCCTACTTTATTTTAGCCATCAGTATTTTCTTGATAGTTCCAGCCTATGTATTGAAAAATTTCGTCATTTCTATGACGCATTAAAAAATGTTGTATTTGTACCTGACAACGATCAGCGTGTATTAGGTGGTTTTCACATTTTTATTACGTTTCATACTATATATAGGCTTTGGCTCAAAGTGCTCGTGATGTTTGTAGTTATTATTTCCTTCAAGTACATATTTGATTTGGATAATGTGCGTTTTTAAAACAACTTCACTGAAAAGACAGCGCCAATATACATATTTGGTCTGACTATTTTGAGGTATAGCAATTTCAATAGCTCCATAGCCCAAGAACTAAGTCAGATTTATATTGTCTTTTTAAAATATTTTTGTTAAATTTTTTGTTAAACCATTTTTATACATTTTACATTCTCACATTAAATAAAATTAAAATTTTTTGTGCTCTTTAAAATTACCTGTACCTCTTGTTATACTTTGCCTCTGTTAATGTCTACATACCTCAATAACTTCCTTAATATACTATACATATAACAAGTTATTGTAAATTACCTTTGGCGAGTTCTTTTATGTGTCATTTTTAAAGGTGTTGCTTGACCTTCAAGCTGTGCTTTCAAAAGTTCATAATAAAGTAGGTTTATCGTAAATATTTAGTTAACTTGTAATAACACATTGCAAAGGTCAATAAAGTAGACTTAACAAAAACTTACGTCTGATGACACATTGAATGGTACTACATACACTAATGCTTGGTTAGTCAAGGGGTTATAATTAGGAACGTACATAGTTTCAATGGTTGACTTAAACTTCTATATTTTGACAAGTTTCACTGATGGAGGAAGGCTTATTTAAATAAGCTAACTCGTACTATAGAATAGTGACAATTTGCACAAAGCTGCAGCATTCAAGAAAGTATTTAGTTAAAATAAACGCACAAAGTTATTTCGAAATATTTAACTGTCTTAACGAAATGATACAAAATTTGCAGGTACTTTCTTGCGGCATTGAAAACAAATTTAATGTACCTACAATGAATGTGCAATGAATTTGCGGTGAAAAGTATTTGAATATTGTTATTGTTTGCTTTTATGAGACAATGAAAACCACAACCAGTAACTGTAGCTGTCAAACATTCAATATTTTTATAATATTGCTCAACAACGAAAACACGATGTACTAAATTTTACAACTACAGTTGCTATAAGTACTATGATACAGTGTTTTAAGTGCTTTTGTTGTATGGGATATGCCACGACCCATTTTGTAACTCCGCCCATATTTTACAAGGCGCTTGGTACAAACCATGTGCATAATATTTTACAACAAAAGCTGTCATATGTACTAAGATATAGCGTTTTTGGGGTTTTTATTTAATAAGGGGTGACACGCCTCACTTTTCAAAACCGCCTAGTTGTTATTTTAGGAACTATGAACTTTTTCGAGACAAATAGAAGTCTAATTATTAATCGATAACATAACCAATCTACCCACTAGGTTTCATCCACATTAGGTTAACCGCTGAGGTGAGATTGAACCCGAAAAACCAAAATATCTCAGCATCCAAACTTTCGCAAGTACATATACATGTTGAATGCAAATTTTATTTGTTTTCAAAAACAAAAAGCTTCTTTTCATAAGTTGCTGTTTAAAAGAACAAAACCTAACTGTTTGAAAGATCCAGTGGCGTCAACTCGGTAGGGCTGGGGAGGGCATTGGCTCCCCCCCCAAGGATGTGATTCTAGGTATTATTCAATACAATAATTCAATAAAACCATCTAATAGTGGTGGAATTATAAATCCTGCCCCCCCCCAAGGTTTTGGGGAAGTTACGCTCCTGGAAAGATCCGAAAAGTTTCCACGTCAGCAATGTAGGGGACATCGTTAAGATTGATATCGAGTGATATCTCCCATACAAAAAAATATTTAACCGCTATAGGTAGGTTTTTTCTATGTTTTAGTAACCCCGTTTTTTCGTAACACGACCGCAACTGTACATATGTATGTATATCTTAGAATTGCGAAATCTATTTGGTGGTACATAAATAAACATGTTTTTGTTGAAAATTATTCCCTTTTTACGTAATTGAAAAACCATTTTGAAACCTTTTAAATTTGTTTGTTTATATGTATCTATTTTGATTTTGCTTACTCGCCTTTTCGATTGTTTTAATGTTTATAATTTTATTTTCTTGTTGCAAGGTAAATTCGCTTTTCTAAACGAAATAAAAAGTTGCCAAGAAAAATCTCATTAAATTTTGTGATGTTTTTTTAGAATTGAGAATTTGGGGAATTTAAAAAATTCCTTACGTCATTTGGCATGAGATTTTAAATTATTTTTTTTTTTTTTACTTAAAACTTGTGTTAAGCACAAATGAAAGTGAAAGAAATAAAAATTCTTCAAACTTCAGATAGAAAATACTGATTCCCAAACACAAGTTGAAGGGGTGATCAGATTTAAATTAAACTTCATTTTTGAGTAAAAAAATAAATTAAGTGAATGAAGAAAAATAATTGCTGTGATAAAAGTTTCGAATTCGGGATAATTAAACAGTTTTTTCGTCCCCATTGACCCCACAATCAACTGATGTTAAATGAATCTAAAAAATATTCTTTGCCTTTAAAATTTCGAAAATGGGATATATAGTATGTAGGGGTTATTCATATTTTACGTTATAAGGATCAGTTTGGGTTTATGTGACAACTTATGACACAGGAGGGCGAAGGGGGTTCAGGAATAACGAAAAACAGCGTTACACAAGGTTCACAACAAATATTTAATAAATATGTTACATAGATACAAAATTTCAATGAAATCGATTTCTAAAATTGTGTTTATCTCAAAAACCAGACCCGATTCAGCCAAACCACTATGATTTTCGGACTTAGCGGAAAATTTTACTATAAGAACGGTGGATTTTATTTGCCGCAATATTACTTTGCAAAAATGTGTGGACTAGTTTAGAAAAGCAATCTCAACACGCAGTACAGCGCGCGTTTAACGGTTCAAACATTTTAATTAAATACTTACCCCAATGTCTGTGGCATATCATTTTGAAGCTTGGGAATTGAGCTTTAATCTGAAGTTCACTAAAAAAATATTAAGTATTCAAAAAGTACACATAAAAACCTATAAGTGTTGGTATACCAATTATTAATTGATTAAGTTTGACGTAAGCTATGAATTTTCGAAAAAAACACTTTTTCTGGAAAAGTACAAGAATCGTGAACTTCATACCCCCTTATTTCGACAACAAATAATACTAGGGCTGGATATTGATACTACAATAATGCGAAATTGCAGCCAAATCGGTGCCATAATTTTTTTCACCTGTAGTTTTCGTATGTTTTACCCCACATATTAAGCAGAATATTTTGGTTTTTTTTTGTTCTATTCAACACTATATATACATAGCAGCCTGCATACATTAGCATGAAAACCATAAAGCTGCTATAGCTCAAAGTTACACATTGCCATAGAAGGAATCCTCTTAAAAGTACTACTTTTAGTAGATTTTTAAACTTAAGGACGATCTGCTGCTCTTATACGCATAAGAATAGCATAAGGAAGAAGAAAATAAACGTGACTGGTTATTTTAGGTAGCAATAAGAAGAAGAAAGTGTTTGGAGAAAATTCTGTTTCTATAATAACGAACAAAAATAAGACCTTCAGAAGAACATAGTAGAAAACAGATTTAAGTGCCTGTATTAAAAATCATTGAGTTTTTTTCCACTTTGTATTCGAGACGATTTCATGTTATATACAGGCCTCACGTGGAATCGTGCCCTTAATGGAAATCTGTACACCGTATGTAATACAATACCAAGCAGGTTTTTATAATTCTGTTCTGCATTGTTGTTTGCATTGAACAGTACATATGTATGTATATGCAAATAAGGGTGGTTCAAGTAAATTAAACATCTTTTGATATTAGGTCTTATCCCCTAAAGATTTCGTTTATGTTGAAACAGTTGTATTTATTGGTTCGAATAAATAGAAACTTTTATTTTCTTAGAAAAATTTTGAAGCTTTGAAATAGTATCTGATTTTGAAAACAAAAAATATTTTTTACTCGAACCAAATGTATTTCATTGATAAGAAAAACAATCAACCTAGGCAAGAAAACACAACTTTCTCGGCAAAATTCCCTTCGTCTAACAATTCAACTTCCGAATAATCCAATTTGTTGAGGTACTCGAAATAGGTCTCCGATTCAGCAATGACTCAAACTAATTCTCATAAATGGTCGTACGAACGCGTGCAGATTCCAATAAACATAATTGAGTTCGATATCGATCTCTTCGTTCTGACCCGACTTAGACCTTGTCTCCGCCAATATGTACCTACGTAAGTAATTTTAGTAACTAATGGACAACTAAAAATATGTTTTACCTATAGAAATTAATTAGAAAAACACAACTTTATCGATCCCCCCTAATATTATTGTGAGTGTCAATTTACTAACAATAAGTGTACATGGTAACATGTTGTTTTGTACATTGCTCGAACATGTATTTCAGCAGGTATCCCATTTGCTGTATTTTTTATGCATTTATGCTGTAGTCTGCTTACTTTTGTTTTTGCTTTCTACAGGATGCGAAGGATAATGAAACGAATCGATTTCGAAACTAAAAAGGTATCTTCTTTTGCAATGAACGAGTTTTTAGTGTTTTTGTTCTTTTGCTTGATAAATAAAATTTCCAATACCAATATTTAAAGCTTTATAAAAGTCATTGCACCAAATCCATATAGTTTGTTTTTTTTTAATAAAACATGGTGAAACGATATAGTTCACCTGCGGCAGATGTTTTTCGATTTAATTTTCAGCTCCGAATGTCGAAAATGAGATGAAGCAGAAAATTGTATTGTTTGCAAAATATTACTTACCATATAGCAAATAAATGACGAAATTTCTTTCAAAAGGTTAACTAATTCCTAGCAACTTTCATCCGACAAAAAGTTTTGTAGTTGAATTTACAGAGCAGGAGCGTCACTTCACCAAAACCTTGGGGGGGGGGGGCCAGAATTATAATTCTACCACTATTAGATGGTTTTATTGAATTGTTGTATTGAATAATACCTAGCATCAGATCCTTGGGAGGGGGGGCCAATGCCCTACCGAATTGACGCCACTGTTACAGCTAAAAATTTTCAATAAAATCCATTTTTTCTCTTATCATAAATCTTAAAAATTTGTAGCGCAATTATAGAGTGGCTTAAGTCGAAATGATATTTGATAGGTCATCGACTATGCAAATACATACTATCCATAGAAAGTAAAATAGTAAAATCGAACACTTCAAGGTGCAACTCTTATCATTTGGGAAAATAAGTCCCGCTTAAGGTTTAACAATACAATTTTTCAAACTGCCTCACTCCTTGTTCAGTGCCTGCAGCGTTAAATTTAATAATATTTCTTAAGTAACTCTCAGGAAAGCGATTTTGAGCCACGCCTCCTGTCGATAACAGTTCACTTTTCATATTGTGCTTGTCCGAACCATTCATTAATTAATTTTGATAGTTTTTGGACCAAAATAATTTTTTTTTCATTACTAAAAAACTTTGTCAGTACTTCCTTAGAACAAGAAAATGCAAAAAATATTGTAATTTTTAAAAAAAAATTTTTTTTTACTCAAATTTCGCATAAAAGTGAGTAAATTTTTAGATTGTATATTTTTAATGAAGATCTAGTTTGTCATAGAAATAATTTCAATGGAAGCCAAGTACTCCCAAGAAATAGAAATCTTAGTCGTACATCTCAAAAGAAATAAATTAAAACTGTGTGTGACATCTCATAAACCAATAAACATACGGAAAATATAGAAAAATTATCTCAAGGATGAAACGTTGTAGAAATATTTAACTAAGTCACAGCACATTTTTCGAGTGTATAACCGAAAACAAAACGTTCTTTCGACCTCTCTTCAAATGGCCATCAGTGAGAATTATGACCAGATTTATGTGTAACCAAAAAAGATTTTACTTTTTGGCATTAAATTTAACATTTCCGCAAAGATTCATTCATGGTCTACTATAATAGGTGTATCAAAACCTATTTGTCGTTTTGGCACGGTCGCTCAGACAATTTTTGTCCAATACTTCTATTTTCGGTTAATAGCTTTAATCTTAACGAATTTCAGGAAAATTTAATATAAGTTGCTTGTGGAACTTTAGCTAAAAAAATAGAATCTTGTTTCCATTTCCATTTTAATGAACAGTTTTTCAAATTGAGACTTTTCCATTGATGTCTCTAAATTAAGAACGCTAAAAATGTTTTCCGTTCCTAATAACGAACATTGTTTAATTCAAAAATAACTGTTGAACTGAAATAACTTTTTTTTACCAGTAAAGGTGATCGCCAGTAAGAAAAGCATTGCAAAATCTAATTTAACGTTTATACGAGTTAATAAAAAAACACTTCGATATAACGAATTTTACGATATTACGACTGTCCCGTGCATTAATTAGTTCGTTATATTGGACGTCTACTGTAATTCGTAATAATTTTTTTCTCCTTTCTGGCTATATTTGACTTCTCTGGAAAAGAAAAATAAAAATTTTTGAATTTTTGTTTTTGAATCAGTAAGCTAAAATCATCCAAGAAAGTGAATTCAGAACTCTGCAGCCTTTTTTTTACATAAGTACATACATTTTATTGTGTAATTTGTTAATAATAATTAATTTAATTAGCATTTTCTATATTTAATAGGAGTGTTAAAAAATCTTCAATATTTCAAAGGTCATTGATTTACTCGCCTTAATAGTAAACGTAATATGTTCTTTGATTTAAACTTTGTTCTCAATAAAATTCAATTCATTTTGAATCTTTGATCGTAGTTCATTCAAGCCATGTTTTGACAAAAGCAGTTGTATCAGCAGTTTCTCCACGTCATTCGTATGACCTGCAGTGGGTTCAAATTTTTCCATACTTTCTAGAAAGCCATCAAGTGCCTGCATTTTTGCCAAACGCTGAGTGTTGGTGAGCGCCAAGACTTCGTTTAATTCGTTTAGGTACCGTGTTAATAGTTTAACCTTTGCGGCAATCTCATCATTGCGCCCAACCAAAGGCAAAAGCTCCTTATTCAAATTTGTCATAGCTTCACGTATTTCTGGCAGTAGTTCGATCGCCACGGCATTGTAGCGTTCTAGATCAGCATTAGAAACATTGCCTGCGGGATATTCTGCAGCTTTTATTTCAGTTTCTAATCCTTCCCAACTTGCGGTGGCAGTGGCGATGTGCTCCAGTTCTTCGCCATTCTGAGCTACCATCTCTCCCACATTATCTTTTATAGTGATATCGTTGTCTTCAATTATCAAAGTTTTATTGAATTTTTCAGCAGAGTTTTCTCCTCCAAAACCGAATCCAAGTGAAAAACGAAATATCACGTTACTCGCAGAGGGCTGAAAGAGTTTTATATAATTATTCGTATGTAAATGTAAGCAAATGCTTTAATCAGAAAATTTCAAGATATTTACTTGTAAAAGTATGAAAACTACAGTTAGTGTAAGTACAGCAGATTTAATCTTCATGTTGAAGGAAGAACGTATAATAATAAACTATTTTAATAGATCGAGACAAAAATATTTATTTAAAAATCGTATCTGAATAATTTTTCAAAATAATACATAATCGAACAGCATTATCAATTTTGGCAAGATGATCTGAGGGTCAGAAACAATCAACAGAGTAATAATGGGATGTGTTTAAACGTAATAAAATACATACATATTAGGATGGACCGAAAAACATTCTTTTTTAAATATTTAACTGTAATAGCGATAGAAAGTTTCTAACAGGCAAAGTAGCCAAAACACGTGATATTTTGGAGATCACGTATTGGTCCCAAACTTTATTTTTAAAAAGTATTATTTTTTGATTTATCATAAAAAAAAGTTGTTTTAAACCCAACAACAAGAAGCTCGTTAGAAAAATATATTTTCATGCCACATTTTCTGTTCAGAAACTAAGGTCAAAATGTGTTGAATTTCAGTATTTTTCCTGTTGTAATTTCCGGCCTTGCTAAAATAAAATAATTTTTCATTAAACGGTAAGAAGTAAAATTTTTTTGGGGGAAAAAATGTTAATACATACAACTTACAAAAATCATCCGATTCCCAGCTTTTTCAGAATGTGCCACTATTGAGTTCAATTTTTTGGTAGAAACAATTTTCAATTTAACTTTCAGCCCTGCACTGATCTATTTATATTAAATTCTAATTTTTACAGATTAAATTATCAATATTACTGTTATTGCTTGAAATTTATTTCCAAATTAAATGTTTCATGCTTTCAGTCACATTGGCTGAATTTTATGTCACCCTGATCAAAAGTCTATGCGGGCATAAGATGATTTCTGCCAAATTTTGGAGTTATAGGGCGTATTCACTTAACTTAAACCAATTTCCCTGAGTGTATTACTTACAACACTTGTGTGTACTTTTTTTAGTTTGCGCTGAACGAGATGTTGCCCGAGCAGCAGTCGACAGCTTTTGCAGTTTGTATTTTAAAGAGCGTCCACATCAACAACAACACGTTCGTGGATAGTAAGCATATTAGGTTGAAATTTAAACTAATAAAAATTAAATTATTGTAAAAGTTTTGAAAAAAACATCAAAGGATTTTTGTTCGAATCTGTCCTCTGACATCCTCTGTTAAGTCATATCCGCATAAAAACGTCTTCAAATCTAAACTTTGAGCGCATTTCAAAAATAAATGCCATGAAATAGAAGATATGTATACTTTATATCACGCAAGTACCTACATTATGCGTAACAAATTTTTATTGATGTGGACGCACCTTTAGGCTTGCAGTAAAACGTTTAAAAAATAAACATCATATGCAGCGACTGTTGTTAGCGCATGTGCACTAACAAAATGCAATCAATAAAGTTTTGTTGCTGTTTACTCCCGTTGGAGCTTCTATGTACCTCTGCACCTAGTATCTTGCCGGAAGCCACAAAAATTACTGCCTTTCGTCTGCAGACAGCATAGCAATTTTGTTTTTGTTGCTGTTTCATTTTTGTTAAGCCGAAGGAGTTTTGATTTTTTTTTGTGTTTTTGGTGAAATGCATTCGAGCCGGTTTTTCATAGAGTTGTTGTTTCTTTATATCTTTTGGAACTTGGTTCACTTACAGTAGAGTGATTTTCAATTGTATAAGACCATAACCACAACATTTATTTTTCCGGAGGCTTTCGGCATGCTAAGTCCGAGGGATTCGTTTTATTGACAGAAGTGATGTTCTAATTATTGGCAGATGAAGTTCATAGTAAATCTTCTTTGTTGAGGAGTAAACAGGTCAGTATAATTTTTTTTTGCTATTATCTTTTAAATATTTGTTTATTCAAAATATGGTTGAAATGAAAATTGTATCTCATGACTGGAATCTGGAATATAAGGTTTGCGAAATGAATCAAACTGTTTTCTATATTCTGTGCGTATGATCCGCGTCAGCGCAAAGAGGCTAGAATGCTCTCTGTAGTTACATACTTCAAATTTATATGAGTTATCATGAAAAGATCTTAAATCCATTACAAAATTCATAAGAATGATGAAACGACTTTATGTAAATCAGGTACTGAACGGGCTGATTCGTGGCCTTAGTTATTAATGCAGTCTGTCGTCTCCCGGAAATAACCTAATTTCGGCTTGATCTTTAATTGAATTATAGGGTATTTTGGAAGAAGAGTATGTTTTAAAAATTCAAAAAGTGAAAGTTATCGTAAAGGCCGAGATACGTCCGCCAAACTTCAGCCACATAAATAACTATAAGCGATCGATTTTCGAAAGAATTTTTAGTTGCCAAAAGAGAAATTTTTAAAACTCAGACTACTGATAGTTCTTTTGACAAATTCCACAGTGCAACTGAATAGTTACTGCAGTTAATACAACAAAAACAACTATTTAGTTGTAACTGTAACTATCGCCGCCATTAAAACAACACTGCAACTGCACACACATCATACACATTTTGCATGCTAAGAAAACCATGCAACACCTACAAGTTTCAGGGCTGGCGCAGACTGGAAGTTAGGGGCAATATGTAAAGGCAAGTTCAATGAACTTCCCACTTCACATTAGTTGCAGTTTATCGCCAATCAAGGCTCCAAAGATCATAACAGCGACACAATTTAAATTGGAAGCATTTGCTGTGCAGTGTTGCATTCATTGGAGTTGTTGCTTTTACTTTGGTTCTCATAAATATACTCGTACATACATATGTATATATGGTATACATACACATTTGTTACAATGAGTACAAAACACTGCAAATACAACCAATGAAGCGTCAACATTGCAAAATGCTACGCAATGAACGCAACAGGGAAATGCAACAACAAAATCTACAACAACAATCTTAATTAATCGATCGCTGTCAATAACAACCATAGCAAAAGCTATGTATGTAAGACGTACATATGTTTAGAAAGTAATATAAAGGGTGTGCTAATGAGAGTGTTGGATTTAGTTTTTGAATAAATACATTATTTATTCGAAAAGTGGCCACAAACACGCCCACTGCTTTGCTGGCAAACTCTTGCTGAAAATTCTGAAAATACTTTGACAGTTTTTAGATCGATGATATGAAATTCAATATATCATTGAATTACTTTGTAATGGTTACAATTCGGTTCAATTGTTTTCGAGTTAAGAGCGAAATAAATACAAACAAAGCGGAGATTAGAATTGAAATAGAAAAATCGCTGAGTTGGGAATTCCTGAAGCGACTCAAACAATACCTAAAACAATATCTGTAAGATGGATACAAAATACTTAAATCGGGTCAAATATATATGATTTAAAATTACTTGCAAGTCTTTCGTTAAGAGCAATTTTATTTTTACTCTAATAAACTATTTGGTCAAGGATTTAACAAATAATTTAACTAAAAAAGTACGGAAACAGAGCTGATAAAGCGTTGTTCTCTCGTTTAAGGTACCATATTTACTTATCACGAATTGACACTGGATGTTTTTAGAGCTGCCAACCTTATAGAAGGAAAATGGCTTGAAATTCAACTCAAGCCTTCTTATTGGTTCTCTCAAAAGTAAATTTCACCATTTTTCACCTATGATGATAGAATGACATTCATTGTCAATTCAAAAAATGTATCGATAGTTTTTAGTTTGAGTGTCTATCACTATGCGATGCTAATAAATTGCACAAAAAAAGTTAAAATGAAAGAAAGTTCTAATCGAATGAAGTTCTAATCGAATGAACCTTCGTTTTCATTTCCAAATGAATTACTTACGATTTTGAAAACATTGTTTTCTTCGTAAATTATTCGAGAAAACCCTAACTTTGATACTAAATTTGAGCTTTGAGCCGGGTGGGATGTCATTGAAAATGACAACAGGTTTGTGCCTTTGCTTACATTCATATTTAACCAGCGCATGGCTTACATTTCGGAAACTATGCATTTTGAAATGAAACAAGCACAAGGCAACTCACTGTGGTCTTTCCTTAAAAAATGGAGTATGGTAAGAACCAACGGATAAGAATGCAAAGCCTCAGTGTTAATTGACAGTCTCACAAGAAAAAACGAGAGCCTTCCTGCAATCACTTTCATTTTCGAATGTCATTTGAAAAAGTTTACAAGAAAGCATATACCTACTCGTATCAGGCCACAGAGTAAACACTTTTCATGATATCGCAAGGTGTCTGCATTATTTGACAGTCCCTGCTTGACATCAACCAACATAAAATATACGGGTTTTTTTTTTGTTTTTTTCCAAAAGACATCTGCCATGTCTGATTATGAATTTATTTTGTTACAATAACAAAAACAAAAACACGTTCTTGTGTCGTTACCCTAGGGTTAAGGGTACATTCAGGTAAATTAATTTTTCGCAACGATCGTAACGTATTTTGATAAGACCTCAAGCACAGGCAACATTCAGTCATCCATAAATTTTTGTTGTTGTTTTCGACTGATTTTTCACTTCGCTTACTTTTAACATAACGATTTTTATTTTGAGGGATATCAACCTTTATTGGGAACATACACATATGCATACTTATGTATACAGTGTTCAATGGGTGAACTTAAATGGAAGAAACAGGAACGTAACGTTTCTTTGTGGAAAATGGTAGGAATAACTTCCAAATCGAGGATCATTAGCACTTTAAATCCTGTCATTGAGCTGTAAAAAAGACAGTTTATTCTTTTTGACGCAAAATATGAATTTGGCCTCAGGGTTTCTCGTTCGGATTTTGAGATGTCCTTACGTTAAGTGCAATAATCATATTTGCAGGAACTGCATGGAACCAAATAAGGAAGAAACACTGGAGCACTTACTTTGTGAATGCCCTGCACTCGCTCGGACAAGGCTTAGAGCACGAACACACGACGTTGCAAAATTAAAACTCCACAGAATCTACGAGTTCGCCAGGCAAACGAACACTTTTACCATAAACCAAACTACTAATATTAACTAAATATAGTATACGGCAGTATACTGCCGTCAGTAGTGAAATAGGCGTATCTCAAAAGAACTCGTTTCGAGATACATAATTGATGTTTTGTTTATGTCAATTTGTAGAAATACATGTAAAATTGAGAAATAGGTAATTTTCTTAGGCGATTTTTTATAGGTTTGAACTAAGATACCGGCATTAGACGCTAGAAGATATTGGCCTCCGATATTCGATATTCTTATGGCATCGGACGGACAGCTTAAGAAATTACGCATCTAATGAACTGCTTCTAATGCCGGTATCTTAGTTCAAACCTATAAAAAATCGCCTAAGAAAATTACCTATTTCTGAATTTTACATGTATTTCAACAAATTGACATAAACGCCTATTTCGCTTCTGACGGCAGTATCAACAAATTGACATAAACAAAACATCAATTATCTTGAAACGCGTTTTTTTTAGATAAAAAATGGTATTTTTCAAAACTACATAAATCAGAAGCACACAATACCTAATAAATAACCTTTATAACCGATTTTTGATAGCTATTTGAACTTAAAAAAAATGGTAAGTGGCCGACTACTAGCGCCATCACCCTATAAGTACCCCGAAGGCTACACAAGTTTTTGGAGCTGATTACAGCTGGACTCCCTTTTTTAAATTTAGTATCTTTTATACTTGTATTTATCAAAGCAATTTTTGCACTCTATGGAAATATATTTTAGAATTTCAACGCGTTAGCAATGTCCATTATTGTTGTCTAACATTTGTACACCTCATTTTCGTCATCTTTGGAAATGAAATTCTATGTTCAATAGCACGTTATTTACAAACACATACCTTTTTTTATAAGAGTCACTCTACAATGTAGAGTCTACATACATATGTATGTATGTCCCAAATATTTTTTTTTGTTTGCATTGTTCTGCTATACTTTTTTTGTATCGCATTTTGCAAAGATTCGACACAACAGTCCCAATTGATAAAATAAATTCTACTGCGTAGTTTGTTGATATTTTTTCTTTCTTTTCTACATACAAATATATGCACGCGTAGTTTGTTTGTATGCAAATAATCTTTTTCCATAGCAAAAATACAAGGTATGAAATAATTTAAAGCTCAACATTAAGAGAAAATAAATGAAAACAAGTAAATAAAAGTAAATTTGAGCAAAAAGCTGTTGGGCTTATTACAAATATAATGACCATTTGAAAAACTTAAGTTCAAAATATTTGTTTGCGAATTTTCCGAAAAAAACATGTGGTTGTATAGTTTCAAGGTCTTTTGGGTTACTTGAACTCCTGCTAAATAATTATCAGCAGATATACAACAGAAAATAAAAATAATTTTTTGTGTTCCCACTATCTAACTAAATGCAAACTTTCAAACAATACCGTTCTGTTTGTTTTTCAAGATCAAAATCAAGGCTATCAATGAAATACAAAACATGTCTCTATGATTGGTTCATTAAAATTGCAATTTCATTTACGTTATTTGAATCTTATCAATACTATTTTGTTAATTTTAGACATACACCATATCACTGAAATGGCTGTTATTTCCCAAAAGACAAATTCAGTACGACCTTGGTTTGTTAAAATAAAAATCATCTTACCAATAAACTTTAAAGCAAAAAGTCAATAGGTATTTGACTTCGCCATAACTTCAAGTGAAAAACCTCTCAAAGTGTTAATAAGTCTTAGTTAGGCCAATAGTGCAATTGGAACGATTATATAAAAATGCCATAAGCCTGGATACTACAATATTTCCGACGCCATGAATAAAATCTGTTTACCATTCTTTGCGTCAATATAGTGAAAAAATGTTGAAAAGTCGATAAAAGTCTGAAATGTAGTACATAAATGCTATAGTTCACATGAGTTCATTCTGTTGACGTCAGTAGAGTATAGGTTTCCTTTCATACCCGTCAGTAAAGATATTTCCACATAAAATTACACAAAATTATGGGCCTCTATTCCCGCTTTCTTATGTCAGTTTTATATTCTGAGTGACTTTTCCTTAGAAAAAATTTACCAAGCATTTAAAAGAAAAAAATGGTTGGAAAAAATTTTCCAAGCATTTAAAAGAAAAAAATCGCTCGAAAAAATTTGTTATGCATATAAATTTTGGCTAAGCCTAAGCCTGTTGAATAAACTCAGTGGAAATTATTCGTTTTTAACAAAAATTTACTTTCGAAGCCAAATTCAGCGTATTTTATGGCCTCAATTTAATGATTTGGAAATTTTTTAGTAAATTCAGTGCAAGTGGAGTTCCCTCGCTTGATGGGTTTTATTTAAATTCGCGATATTTTTATATTTTATTTGGGGAGGGAAGCCACTTAGAAGCATCTTTTTTTTAAGAATTTAGCAAGTAAGAAATTCTATTAGTTAATGTTCGGCAACACTGCCATTTTATATCACCCAGCAACAACACAGTAAAGCGCTTTTCTCTTTTCGGTTTTGTGTTGCTTTTGTTTTGTTTGTTTCGCTTTGCTATTTCTGCTTTTTATTATTTTCTGTTGTTCGCGGTGAGACTGAGGTAACTGAAGTAACGACTGGTAGTCGTTTTCAGTGAATTGTTCGGGGTGTATACGTTGTTAAAATGTGTGACGTTGAAAAGTTGGTATTTTGTGTTCAAATTCGCGAAGGAATTTACAATCAAAATTCGAATGAATACACTGATAAAAAAACGGTGGATTCATCATGGGAAGAAGTTGCTAAAGAAATGAACATGACAGGTAGGTTTTACTTGATACCTAAATTTTACTTCAAATTTATTCGTTGCATTCGCTATAAGAAATCTAAAAATATAATCCATATAAGTAATATCTTTATTTGTGTTTATTTGTTCCTTTAATGTATTTTGCGCTTGTAACTTTTTTGTGGCTTTTGCACGAAAAGTACTGAACAAAAAAGCTCAGTGAAAAACATAATATAATCCATGTAATTTATTGAAATAAACAATTTAAAAGTGTAGCTATATTTACAATATATTTTTTCAGTGTCAGAATGCAAAGCAAAATGGTGCATTCTACGGAATTCATATGGAAGATATCTCAGAGATGAAAATAAAATTGCTTCAGGCATAATATCAAAGAAAAGGAGAAAAGTATGGCATTTAGCGGAAGCTATGTCCTTCTTAAAAGACCACGTGAACCGACCACCTGCCCACAAGCCTAAAAAGGTACTTGATTTAACAAACGAATCAAGCAACGATGACAGTGTGATAGATAATACTCGGCCTAGTAATGAGCTCTTATCTAATGAACACGAAAATGAATTTCACGAATCTCTTCATGAACAAAACTCACTCAACACAAAACAAAGGGTTACAGGATTGATTGAATATTTTAATGCGAAGTCTAAGAAAACTGAAAGTGAAGATGAAAACTTGACTTTTTTTAAAAGCATATTAACTGACATGAAAGAGTTATCAGCACGGAGGCAACGGCAGCTAAAACAAAACTTTTTGATTAACTTGAATCAATTACTAGATGAACAAGAGAAAGAATTAGGACATCCAGGAGTAACTTGGGATTTATTGAAAGAAGAGAAAGAATTCATTTAAATTATGTACTTAATTTGTTTAACTTTTTAAAAATCACTATATAAATGTATGAAAGAATAAAAACCACTGAACACTGAGTACTAAAATTAAATAATACAAAACTAGAACAATTGGTTTTATTTAATTTCTTATTTCATTATTTTATTTTACGAAGTAAAGCTATGACGAGTTTACCCATCCGATAATAATATGAAAAATAAGTTTATTTTTTACAAGCCATGCAATTTTTTTCTAACAAAATTGTTTCTAATTTCAAATAGTGAGTTTTTTCGAAGGCATATTAGAATTATGTTCTGTTAATATTTTGAGACTGACAGCTCGTTTCTATATTTGCAATCGAATCGTATGTTTGTAAAATTTGTGGTTTAATTAAACAAATGCAAATTGTGTTTAAGTCTTGAGGTATTAAGTTTTAAAAAAAATATTCCAAAATATTTAAAAAGATATTTGGATCTATTCGGCAACACTGATACTAACCCTATCGCCTTCTTCTCACCCTTTTGCAAACACGATGACTTCAAAGTAGGATTGTTAAAGAACGTAAATTGAAACCAAGGACAGACTTCTTACTATCTGAAAGTTATTTTCAATATACTATGTCCAGACACAAATTAAAAGTTTCCTAGTAGATGTAAATCAACTTTTAAAAATATAACATTTATTTAATCCAATTCCCAACCCTCCGCATCATTTATCAATTTTATCTAATTAAATATAAAATCTGATAATGATCTGTGTCTTGAGATTGTCTCGTGTTGTGTAAATAAAATATCAATGCTTGGTAACACTGCAAATTTATTTATTTCTTACAGCAAGAGAGTAAAATATTTGGCTCTTTTCAGTATTGTACTTTGTCTTGTCTTTGTTTTTAGTTTTTTACGCTAAATTTTATTTCAAATTTTTGTATCTATCGTGCATGTAAAGTAGATTTTTTTTTATAAAAGCTTAACATGTAAAAACACTTCTGGAATGAGTTTATAATGCTATAAAATATTAAATTTATTTTGCCATGGAACAGAACCTTTACTGGAATTAAAATACTTAACAAGTTCTTTGCGTACTCTTTCTGCCCGAAGTGTCCATTGCTCCCTTTTTTTATTTGTGTCGGATACTGGGACATTTAAACCCCGTAGATCTTCATATATCTCAAATAATCTCCCTTCTTTACTTCTTATGAAATTGTGAAGAACGCAGGATGCCATTATTACGGTTCTGGCGCAATATGGCTGCAAAAATTTCGTCAAAACTGTAAATTTCTTTGTCAGCAAAGTAAACGCACATCCTGCTAATCTATGTGCTCTTCGCACTCGGTAGTTGAAAATTTCATCAGCCTTACTTGAAGGTTTCGAATATGGCCTCATTAAATATCTTCGTAAGGGATAAGCTTCGTCGCCTACCAACACATACGGGAGTTTGTACAAATTATTTTTTGCAATTGTACGCATGCGCGGTAACCTCAGACGACCTGTAATGCTTTTTCTTCCAAATTTACTGTTAAAAAATATTTCTCTGTCCTTCAATTTTCCATTATCAGTAACTTCTATGGATATAAAATTTCCATCCGCATCAACAACTGCTTGTAAAGCAATATTTGCCGTTCCGCCTTTGCGTGGGCACTTCACACGAATCCTTCTACATTCGATGGAACCAATACAGTTTGGAAATTGCCATAATTTTTTGAATCGTTCGGAAATACCAAACCAATCAGATAATTTTCGCTGTCGCAAATAAATCGGTGATAATGTTTTCCAAATTGTATGGCACACTTCAGGAATAAAATTTTGAATTGTAGTAAATCCTAATCCAAACTCACTATGAAGAGTACTATAAGTTGCACCTGTTGCAAGAAATCTGAAAAATAAGGCCATAAATTTATTAAAATGAGCAATTTAAAAGTCTAGAATTATATGATGGTACAAATATTATACATATCGGTCATTCTTTTATTAAACGCACACTTTGTATTTTTTGACGTTTTTGAACATTTTTTGAAACCAGGAGCGTCGTCACTTCACCAAAACCTTGGGGGGGCAAGATTTATAATTCCACCACTATTAGATGGTTTTATTGAATTATTGCATTGAATAATACCTAGTATCAGATCCTTGGGGGGGGGCAATGCCCTCCCCAGCCCTACCGAGTTGACGCCACTGTTTGAAACCAAATATCTCACAAACTATAGGAGGAAAAACATTTAGTTATTTTTGTTTAGAAATACCATAATTTTATAAAAAAAATTAAAAACATTTAAATAAATTTGTTTAAACATTATTTTTTTTAATTAAAAAAATTTTTCTCAAAATATTTTCAATATACCTAACACCTTTTGTTTTTTTTTTATATTTTTATATGTTATTCCTCAATTGATCCTAGCATGTGCTTTCATATCGAAATTCCCGCCATAACTTTGGAAACTACGAATTTTTTACTGATGACGCGCATGGTGCGTTTTTCAACATAAAATTCGAAATAAATTTTTTTTTTTTTTTATCTTTTTTTTTTTTGTAATGTTATTTGCAATCAATCCTAAGAATGTATCAAAATGAAATTCCCGACATAACTTTGGGAAATATGATACAATTCATACAATTAGACTGAAACGCGCCTTCATAAAGCTATGGCAAGAATTTTGAATTGAATGCAGATTCACTCTTAAGATTGATTGATAATAACATTACATGGTGCGCGTCATCAGTAAAAAATTGTTTCCAAAGTTATGGCGGGAATTTCGATATGAAAACACATGCATTCTTAGGATTGATTGAGGAATAACATATAAAAAAACAAAAAAAAAAAACGTGTTATATTGAAAATATTTTGACAAAAATTTTTTTAATTAAAGAAATTAATGTTTTTACAAATTTATTTAAATTTTTTTAATTTTTTTTATAAAGTTATAGTATTTCTTAACAAAAATGATTAAATCGTTTTTCATCCTATCTCTTATAGTTTTTGAGATATTTCGTTTCAAAAAATGTTCAAAAACGTCAAAAAAAACAAAGTGTGCGTTTATTAAAAGAATGACCGATATACAATACATATGGTATGTATATGTACATATATATTTTTTTTCAGTGGATGCTTACAAATCTAAATGGTGTATTTTACGTAATGCATATGAGCATTACCATGGGTTCCGTCCGACCGTCGAACACATTTAAAGTAAAAAAACGGATTTTTATTTTGACAATAGGCTTAACTTATAGCTCCTAATTAGCTCTATAATTGGTGCTAAGGTTGATTTTGAGCAATTTTTCGTTTTCAAGATAATGGCAAAAAACCAACGCGTTCGCACGGGACAAAATTTTCCGGTTTCGTGGAAGTGCCCATATGGAAAATTTCTTAGGGGCAAAAATTGTATTCCGGAAGAATGTGTTCAGCATTTGAGACTAAAATACTTCATGTAATTCAAGGCTTAAAATTTATAATTTAAAATTGAACCAGACTTTAGCATTTCAAGGAAAAATTTTTTATTTTGTGAAGGCCGGGAATTTCTTCTTTTCAACTTGGCAACCATGTACTGTATGTACTTTATGTATTAATTTAATATTTACGTTATTTTTGAAAATCAAAATAAATACCTGCCTCAATGTTATGAATAATTTCTCTTCTGGACTAATAATTTTTCCTAGCTTGTTATCCAGTTTTTTAATGCTCGGTGTAATTAGTTTCAATAGTTCCTCAAACAAAGCAGGACCCATTGTTAAGTTTTCTTTAAATCTGTTTTCGTCCTGGCGAAGTTCTTTTAATAAATTACATATCAAATTTGATTCTTGCTCTCTCTTTTTTATAGCAGGCATCCTCAAAGTTTTATCCATTTCATTTAGCAATAGCATAACTGATGTCAAAGCAACAGCCTCCTCTTCTGAGTCCGAAGACATCGTTAAAGCAACTAAATGCAAGCAAGCAAGCAACAGAGAATTTTCAACTACACCACAAAAGCAAAAGAGTAAACTTTTTTGTGTTTTATCGCTTTGTTTCCTTTTGTTTTTGTTTTGTGTGAAGAGCAATGTTGCCATTTCACATTAATAAATTTTATTTTTTGGATTTTTTAACCAAATTTTTCTTATTCAATATCGTCCAGATTTTTTTTGAGTAAATAATTGATACTAGCAAAATTTATCGCAGAGAAATAGAACAAATTCTATTTTTTGGTGCGATTTGACACATGATATATCGCACGACCCAATTCTGTTTTTAGCTGTATATGTAGTCCAGTAAACAAATGTTTGAGAAGTTATCTATTTGACAAAAGCTAAAAGTTTGGAACGTTTAGAGTAATTTATGATTTTGGAACGAAATAACCATTGTTCAGGTCGAGTTTTGGTAAGAATTGTACTTTTGAATCCACTTTTTAAGGAATTTGTGGTGAGCTTGGAACAAAATAACATACACCATTTGAATTTGTAGTTACTGATTAGGTCGCATTTTGGAAACAAACGACTCAGGTGGTTTTGTCCGCGTGTATGGAGATTTGTTCATACATACTTACATATACAATGGACGGAATGCATTGAGATGCAATGAAACTAAGATTTTTGTGTTTTACTTCAAATAAAGTTATGAAAAAACTTGTGAGTCAACTTTACACATTTATATGTACATACATACGTATATACTTAAGTATAATACTTCTATCATTCGCAAACCCTTAAACAAACTGTATTTCAAATCTGATTTAAAAACTAGTTAAATTGAAAATTTAAATTGCCTACAACAAGTTATCAAAGACACTATACCAATTGAAAGTATATTGCTGCTAAACCTGTAAAAAGAGTACAACTATTACTGAAAACAAAAACTTTAACCTCATTTTGCTGAGAAATACTTTTGGGGCACTTGTACCCCTCTGGTTCTAGATCCGTCAATTTTCAGCAGTACTTGAAAGCTAGACTGTCATCGAAGTGCTGGCCACCATCACGAGTTTGTTTGTTGTATTGTTACCATACTTACACTATACTTACCTATGCAAATTAAAGTAACGCAAAAATATATGTACATTTTTTATAAATATTTTATTTGCCATGCATACTTTGTAATTTATACAATTCAAATTACTACAACAATATTTATAGTGGTTGTTGTTTGTGATTTTTTTAATAAAGGCAATTTTAAATACAATGAGTTAGCCATTTCGTTTATAACAAGAGCGCTGCGACAAGTTTCAACTTCTTTTATCCACCGTTTTTAATTGGAGCTTACACAATAAATCCAAATTTTGAGTATCCCAGAGTGTTAGGATCTACACAAGAGGAGGTCCGCATCAAACTGCTAAGTTTTCGAAAATGAATCGAATGGAAGGTACAGTTCTACTGCAGTAATTAATAATAATAAATAAAGCCACATTAGAATCAAAACCTAATATTTACGGTATAGCTTTTTGAAAATCTGAATATCCATTTCTTAGGAGTCGTGCGAATTAATGATTACTCATACGACATATTCGCTTTAAATTATGTACTTGGAAAATGGTTTTTGAATTTACATTTAAGTACCGTTTGAAATATAAAGCATTAATATTTTAAAGGCTAAAACTTAATTTCAAATATGTATACATAAATGTGTGCGTCGTTTTAATACTTTGTCAAATCAAGTGCTTAAATCCAGAGGTGGAAACACAAAATAATTAATTTTTTTTTTTAAAACTATAAAAATATTCAGTATATATGTTTCAAAAAAAAAAAAACAAAAAAAAATTCATGGTATTTATTTTATTTGAGGAACACTGCGAATTTTTTTATATTTTTTTACCGTCTCTAATTCAATGAGTAGATACTGTAAATTCATGCATGTGATTTCGTTTCGCTTTTACTCGGAAGTGAAATGCCTGTATTTTTACAGAAGAAATTGGCATTTATAAACTAATGCCCATTTTATGTTTTACCTAAATTACATGGGTAGTTATTTTTACGTGGCTATAACTGCTGTTTATACAATGTTGACTTCGGCCTCCTCGGAAAAAACTAAATATGTACACCACACCTTCATTAACAGTAAAATTACACGTACGTTCTAAATTTTTTTTAAAAGGGTATTTCTTTTACCACATTACATGCTGGCTGGTTTGGCTTAACGTACCTACATACATATGTACATTGATTGCGGCAACACTTACTTTCAATTAAATAGCTCACTATGTGGTGGAATTTGTGTGAAATTGGGTTCCATTACTTTAAATAAATTTCTCAGTAAATCATTTTAAAGTTCTCGTTTCTATTGAGTGTGTCGACTTGTAGAAGCTCGCTAAGTTCTTGTCCACAGCTTTTCCGAATCAGTTCTACTATTCGTGTGAAATTTGAAGCCATTACCTCAAACAATTCGTTCAGTACAGTGTTTTGAAGTTTTAGCTTATATAGGAGGTGTCACGCCCTCTTGTCGAATTCGATAACTTTTTCTCCAGAGCTTGTCCAAGTTATTAAATAACTCTCTCAATGTAGCGTGTTTAATTTGTTATTTGTATGAGCGGTAGGCGTGTCAGTGAACAGACTTCGTTCATTTTCAATCCCAATAATCTTGCTTGAAGGTGGGCCTGTGTGCCAAATTTCATTTAATTAGCTTGCTTTGTTTTCCCGTAATCGTGATTTCCACAATTACTATCGTGGTTTCAAAATTTGTTCAAAACTTATGACAGCAATTTATATCATCGCCAGGACCTATGTATGTCTACGAAATTTCTGCAAAGTAAGAAGAGGCTTTGTGTATGAAAAAACTACAGTTTTGCGAAAAGTCCTCCAAAATGGCTGTTTTACAATCGGCAGAAATTGGAATAATAGTTTAAGTTTACATACATTCATACATATATCATACACAAACAATACGATTTAATTATATCTACATATGTATAAATGAAAGACTAAGGTCGAAGTCGAGATCCTTTCGATTTGATTTGCAATGCCTCATTTATTAAGATTTGGTAATAGTTCAAAATGGTTTATTTTATATAATGTTTGATGTTAGATAAGATGCCACATATTCCACAAAATTGAGCACTGACTGTCATTGTATTAATCAAATATTTAATAATGATTTCCAATTCATATTAGAAAATACCTATTTGGTGATAATTTCTTTTTCGCAAACATTCGATTGTTATTAATTATTTAAACAAATGTACACATTCGTTAATACTCAAATTATGTACCAAACAGAAGGTATTGAAGTAATGAATTAAAATTGTTGAAAAATATAATGTACTAGTATTCATATTAATGTAAAGCGAAATAAGAATTTTAGTGATAAATATTGATTTGACCTAACCATAGCATATGTAAGAGTGGCAGCCAGTTTAAGCATCTAGTTGTTAACTGAGATGGTTCTTAGACTGACTGCAACCCCTACTTAACCAATGCCAAACTTTTTATTGAACATGGTTACCACAGTAATCGCAGTAAAATTTCAATTGAAATTGTGGAAAAAACCATGTTTTAGTGAAAACAATAACTTTGAAGGGACTATCAGAAGAATTTGGTGACAAGAAAAAACCATTCCTCATTTTCCACAAAACATGATGGGGGCCTCCATAAGATTTTGGCACCCTTAAGCTTAGGGCCCGAGGCCATAGTCCTCCCTATCCTTACCTTAAGTCGGTTCTGGGCAAATAAGTTAAATATGGTAAAGGAAGTATCTCACAACGCTAAAACAAAACCGCACGTGTATTAAAAAACAATGTGCATGGATATGTATGTATGTATACAAATAAATGACAAAATAAATATGGCAAAATACAAAAAAAATATAAATAAAGAAATTAAATTGCGTCGTAGAATAAGCATAAATTCAGATTATCTTAATGAATAAAAAACAAGAGCTAAAAAAAGGTTTAAGGAAAAAATAATGAAATGAAAACAAATTCTTATCTGTTTCACATAAAATAATTAAAAAACGAGTATAAACAAAACAAACAAAATCGAAAAAACATTTAAAGCTCTGACGCAAATTTATTTGTTTTTATGATGATAAAGCAAAAAATATTTTAAATGCTTTTTATATCAAAATAATAAGTAGAAATCAATAATTAAATCGAGTGCTGATGTACATACATATATGTATATGTATACTTAGTTATAAGGAATAAAGGTTCCAGGGTTTTCAAAGGTACATATCTTATACAACCCAGTAAAATAGCGTCAAAATGGAATTATGGAATTTCAGGTAAGCAAAAAATAAGTTGTAAATGGTTCATGGCCATGCCTTCAGCCAATACAATTCTATTGTCTTTACGTGTTTATGCGACTGTTCATTATGAATGTAGTCAAATAAAAAAATGGTTCTTAAATTCTAGATCGTTTTCTCAAATTGCACAATCGATGTTTAACTGAATTGATCACGATTAAAAAAAATAAAATAATAAAAATCTAAGTTCAAACCTATAAAAAATCTCCTAAGAAAATTTGCTCTACCTCTATTTTACATGTATTTCAACAAATTGACCTAAAAAAAAACAGAAATTATCTCGAAACGGATTTCTTTTGAGATACGCCCATTCCGCTTCTGAGGGCAGTATTGATGGTTAAAGACTTAATTCCATACACAGATAAAAAAAAACTCGAGTTTTTGGTTGGTTTTTGGCCCACATTCATTTTTAAATGTTAGCAACAGCTTTTGGGTATACCTTAACCACAGTCACAGACCCGCGTTTAAAACTTGCTATGAATATGCACCATAGTATTTAATAGAAAAAGGTTAAGCTATTGTGTACACACCTCCACAGGGAGTTCCAGTTACAGTTTGCATTCACACAAACATCCCAACAGGAAAATACAGGAGCGAGATAAATTACAGCTACAATGTAGGTAGCATGCGATTTTCATAGTAAAAGAGAATACAAACACCTATGTACATACATACATATACATATACGATAATTAATGTAATCGTAATCAGTGGCGTCAATTCGGTAGGGCTGGGGAGGGCATTGCCCCCCCCCCAAGGATCTGATACTAGGTATTATTCAATACAAAAATTCAATAATACCATCTAATAGTGGTGGAATTATAATTCTTGCCCCCCAAGGTTTTGGTGAAGTGACGCTCCTGTTCGTAAGTATGGAGTTCAAAACATTTGTCAGAAATTACTGTTGGATGGATTCTGCCGGATCGGAACCAGCGCTACTTCGCTTTAAACTCCGCAGTATTACTCACTAATTCATTAATTTGAGTGTTTCGCGTTATCATACTGTGATGACCAAGGATTCAAGCATGTTGTCCTTTTCAATAGTATACAATGTAAAAAATTGTTTTGACGTGGATCACACATGGAGTGATCTGTTGATCCAAAAAGAGTGATCCATGATGAATCACTGAGATAACGAATTTCCTGATGGGTAACGTTTTTTATTTGGCTTTCATATATAATTTGCGATAGTTGACTGAATATATTTAGTTGCTTGCTATTTTTACATCACTTTAAAAGCAGATCAAAGCAATGAAAAACTGTATGTATACAATGGCAACTGCAGCAACAAAAACCCATTTAAAACACTGTGGCGAAAGCTGCTCAACAAGCTGTGAAATTCGAAGGAGAAAGAAAAAAATAATTTGTATAACAATAATAGTTTGAAACCCTGCATCAATTTTGCATATACGCGTCTGTATGTGTGTATATTAGGGTTTCCGTAATAGCTGTTCCGAGATTTGTTTACGTCTCCCCGAGTTTGATTCCAAATCAATACATACATATGGGACGTTCTTTTACAAACCGAACGAATTTTGACAAAAATTGACCGACACATTTTTGATTTGGCTGACATTTTTTTTATGGGTTCTGTATTGAAAAAGAAGAGAAACGTATTCGAGAATTTAAAAAAAAAAAATTTTTATTCAAAATAGAGCGAATTCAAATTTTGAGAATATCGTGATTTTTAGCTTGGAGGCTCACTTTCAAAAATTCATAACTCCGGTTCTGTTAAAGTTAGAAAGTTCATTTTATTTTCACGAACTTTAATATAAAAATATTATTTTTTAAATTATTAACAAATTAATATTGTTATAAACAATTTAAATTTTTAAATTGATTTTTCGGAATTTCCCCCACCCTGTATCAAGTTTTTAATACGACCATCGTATCCTACGTCAAATTTCCTATCGAAAACGTATTTTTTTTTAATGGGGAAACTATTATTACTATTAGAAATAAATTAATTTATGTAGTGTGGCACGTCTTATCGGCGCGCGGATTCTATTTCACGCCTCATTTTCTTATTCCATAGTTTTCCAATTAAAAAAAAATCGTCTTCGACAAAAAATTTGACGTAGAACACGATGCTGACATTAAAATTTTTATACAGGGTGGGAGCAATTGTTAAAAATTGATTTAAAAATTTCAAATGTTTAGAACAATATTAATTTGTAAATAATTTTTAAGTTAAGTTAATTTTCTTAGCTTCAAAATGAAAATAAAATCAACTTTCTAACTTTAACAGAACCGGAGTTATGAATTTCTGAAAGTGAGCCTCCAAGCTAAAAATCACGATATTCTCAAAATTTTAATTCGCTCTATTTTGAATAAAAAATTTTTTTTTAAAAATCCTCGAATACGTATCTCTTCTTTTTCGATACAAAACCCATTAAAAAAAATTTCAACCAAATCAAAAATGCGTCGTCCGAAAAGTGTTCGGTTTGTAAAATACTGTCCCATATATACATATCTCCTTCAAAAACAATTACAGACATTTTCTAAAATTTCTAATTGGCTGTCATCACCCCATGTCTGCTCATTAGACTGCATGAAATTTTTGAAAATTAATTTTTTGTAGGATGGCTAAAACTGAATAAGTTTGTGATCTAAAAAATTATTAGTCCATAAATTAACAAAAATTTAAAATTGGAAATTTTGTTTAGTTACTGGCACTTGGCTCATATTTTGCACAAACAACTTTTTGTTTATTCAAATTCAATACTTTTTTCCCCATAAATCTACGGACACCCTATTGTAAACACAAATACATACAAATGTAGACCATATTGATAAAACCCGTTTCAATTCAACTGATCTATGCAATCATGTGCGAAAAAACATTTACGCAGCAGTATGTACAGTACAGTATGTAGTTAGCTCAGGAAAATAACGAATTTCTGCTAAATAATTTCAGACATTAAATATGCATTGGCGTAGCTGGGCCAGAATCCGAAGATTAATTAAAACTTTCGTACATTTGATTTTGGAATTCATATAAAATGAATTAGTTTTTCAGACTGTGTTATATTTTTCATCACAGTGAGATGAAAAACACCTACGTTTTTTAGTTTGATAGATCATGGTGAAAGGGCGATTGCCTAAAAAAATAAAATTTTACATTAACGATAAGAAACATTATAATATATAATATACCTACATACAGCAGTATCGTAACCACACTTTTCAAACGACAGTGCTAAGAACTTGTCAATAAGGTTGAGACATTTTCTCAACGATAACAAGCAAAAATTCAGCTTACCCAAAATTATTCCGTGATTTTCCTACATACATAGTATATCCACATATGTACATATTTTAAGATAGGTTAAGTAGCGTTATTAAAGTGTCTAAATTTTTTTTTTTCGAAATGTGGGATTTTCTAAACTAATAACGAAAAAATTTTGTTCTTTTAATATCAATAAAAATTAGTTTTGTTTCATTAAAAAATAAATGCTATCGAAAAGAAACACGCAAAATTTTTATTGAGCTTTAATAAATCTAAAAACTTACAATTTACTCTTACATAACATATGTAACATATGCACATATGTACACACTAGATATGTAATTTCTTTCAGAAAGATGGGATAAGATGGATTTGGCACAAAGTGTAGTATAATAGTAAATATTTTCGTCGTACACCAATGAAAAAAATATTTTTCATAGAGTTAACGATTCTTTCCTTAGTTTGCAAAAAATTCAATCAAGCTGTTACTCTCTGCTTTAAAAATGTTAGATTGCGGGAGGTTTTTGAAAGCGTCAAAAACGAGTGATCTTTAAAAAAATCCGACTGTAAGTGTTGTCGGAAAACAAAAAAAAATTGTGTAAAGTATTGAAAATAAGTGATCTTTGTGATCGGTTTTAGGGAATTAATAGTCTATTTCAAATATGTTTTGACTAAAAATGTAAAAAATATGTGTTGATAAATAATTGCAGAGGGAGCCGCCAATAGAAGACAGTATTTTGTGAAATTCTAAGCTCGGCCACTCTTGGCCGACTACTGAAGAATATGATTGTTTTAGCTTTTTTTAACTGAGTATGTAAGATGATTGAATTTTTTATCTTCAATCGATTTTTGCAAAAAATTAAAAAAATGTTTCATATTTTCAGTAGTCGGTTCCCTGTTTACATTGTTATGAAATGAGTGACCGACTTCAGGCGATCAGTTGCCTGATGTTAAAACATATAAAATAGGTACCTAGTAACGACTAGTCATTGAAAAATGAGTGTTTTAGTAAAAAAAAAAACGTGCTATTCATCAGATTATAGGTATCTCATCATAAATAAAATTGGGATGGTTGAACCAATATTCTATGTTTTATTAAACAATTATCAATATTTCCTCCACAGAATGCTATTTTGCTTATCTGTAGCTAACGGACCATTTACATATGTGTATGTAATATGATTTTCCATTAAAATACATACATACATACATACACATGTGTGTATATTGTCATCGCTGTATTTCTACAAAATGCAACGTAATAAAAAGTTTACGTTTAATTACATATCTCAACGTTACAATGGTCTCGAATATCGCTTCCAAATAATCAAACTCACTCTGGAGCTGTAGTTAAAAATACATTCATATAAAATATTTTCTTATTTTTTATTAAGTTTGATGTTGTTTTAATTATCTCTTGCTTCTTTGCCTCTACGTACATATGTACATATTTATCTGATTATATACTACATACATCCATATATGTATGTATGTTCACATGTGTGGATGCATCTGTTTTGTTATAAAGGCACTTAAAGCGTTGCGTTACTTCGCATTATTTTGTCCTCATTTATTTTCTTAGTTTTTTTTTTCTGTTACTTCCATACATATGTACATGTATGTATGTACATATATATGTTAGGGAATGCAATCTCGGGTTGCCAAAACCGGGATTCGAGGATTTCTGAGATTGATATTCCGTTGAGTCCCGAGGCTTACGTTTCGTGTTTCAGTGTACATATTTACATTAGGGTGATTCAAAATTTTTTCATTTTGTTTTTTTAAGGTCCTGTTGCTTAAAAAGTAAATTTATGATATGAACAAAAAGTTCACGAAAATTCAGCTCTGTACCTCAATTTTATAAGGTGGCGCCGAAGCCTGTTAGTTTTACATGTAAATTGTATGGAAAATCTATATTTTATTAAAAAGGTATGTGAATGTTGTTGGGCTGCGGAGGGTCGTTTTCGAAGTAATTTTTTGAATCCGAATCTGGCCTCAGAATTGACCCATCATGTCAGAATTCTGAAACATATGAGGTTAAGTACCTAAAACATGATGTCTTTTGTCTACTTTCGAGGTCATTTATTGGATTCAAAAAAATTCGTTCAGTTTATTTTCAATAAAAGCGTCATTTAGTACCGTCTTTCTCCTTTAAAACGACCTTTCTAATGGGTATCTACGATATTTCCTCGCAAAGTTACAACCAGTTTAAGGTTACATACATTTGAAACCGATTGGTTAATATTATTGGGTTGTAACCTTTTGCAGGGGATCAAATTTATGTCACATTAAAATGGCTATAACTTTGCAACGAAACATCACAAATCACCAATTGAAATCTCGTTTTTAAGGACAAGAACGGTACTAAATGATGCTTTGCGTTTTTTCGTCCGCCAGAATGTAAAGGTCTCTAGTATTTGTAATGAAACTATACGTTTCTCTACTCTCTGTTAATGTAACCTGCAAACAAAACAGGTAGGTACTACAGATAAGCACTTCAATTGTGCATGTGGCTGCATTTTTAACTCTTGTCGTTTGCACGTTGCAACGCAACAGGTGCAAACATTGGACCAGTCCCTTCACCTTCACATCATTTTTAATTTTGCAGAAAAGTTCATCAAATTTTTTTGATGAAAACACGGGCCGTGTATACAAAAAATTCTCAAAATGCGGAGCGTCAATAAAAATAAAGTAACACAAAAAAAATAATTTTAATTTATTATTTGCCCAACATAAAATAAAATATAAAATACCAATAAAAAAGGAATAGACAAGATTAGTTTTTTAAGTCTATTTTTTGTTCGCATTGTTCGATATACCTGCGCCTTAACCTTGATAATTTCGAAAAAGTCTTGCTCCGTTCCCGGACAAGTGCTGTTTTAAGAGCGTCCAAGCCCTCGTGTTTGTTGATGTTAACCATGAAGAATTCGTCATCAATTGCTGAGCATAAATGTATACAGAACGTTGTTCTTATGTATTCTTGATTCAAGCGAGCCTTATGTGGCTAGGGTTACCAGATGACCTGCTTGGACAAGTAGCACATCTGAAAAAATTTAAAATTATTCCAAAAAAGTTCTAGTTTTTCTAAGTTGAACAAAAAAATTTGGTCGAACAAAAAAAAAGTCCTCACTTTTAGTCTTCTACATGCTAAATTTTGACAGGTTTGAATATAAATACATACTATTTTTGGTAAGAAAAAATAAGAAAGAATCTCACTTTTTGTTGAAGAGTTCAAAAGTAGCATATTTCATCGAAGAGTAGCAAAGTAGCAAAACAACGCAAAAGTAGCAAATGTGCTACTAAAGTATGTTATCTGGTAGCCCTATATGTGGCGGTGCTGAGCCTTGTTAGAATGTGTAGGGGCTGGGGGTAATATTTTTGGATGTACAAAGCTTCAAAGCAGCTTCGAAAACCATTTCGCATTAGTTGGTGGCATTCGCTTTGATGTCAGACCTCAAAAAACGAGCGGCAACCGTGTTTGATCTGGTTGCTCGAAAACAACCTTGATTTATGTACATACATACATATACGTCTGTCGGCCTAAAGAAAATCAGGTTGAACAAAAAAAACTTTATTTCGAGAAATTTTCCGATTTAGTTTATTTTAAGTATGTACGTACAATGTATGTACAGTAGAACCTCTGTAAGTCGAACTTGAATGGAGACGCCAAGGAATTCGAGTTATCGAGTTTTCGACTTATGGAGGACTTCGACTTAAGAGAATTTTGTCAGTTAATGTTCGACTTGTAGAGGTTAAGATTTTAGATGTTACGTTACATTATGTATTTTCTATAAAAAAATCAACATATCAACATAAAGGCTGTATCTCATTTTTCTTCGAACTTTAAGGTAATTCGTTTCAAGTAATCGAGTTGTAAAGGTTGTAAAATCAAACATTGCTATATTCAAGATGCAGAGGTCAAATTTATTATTTCGAGTTAAAGAGGGAAAATATGTACTGAATTTACTTATAGGGACTCACTAATTATTTCGACTTATAGAGAAGTCAGATTTCGAGCAATGGAGGTTTTGGGGCTCGAAGGGAAGGGAACACAAAAATTTTTCGAATTTGGGAGGTTTTCGACTTAAAGAGGTTCCACTGTATATACATATACATATGTATGTGCTATATTGAATGCGATTCTTTTGTGGAACTTCTAAAGGTGAAATTATGAAAAAGTTCTATCTTTTCAAGATTGGCCACATTCTTATTCTGGCAAGCAGACTGTTTTAGTTGGTGATAAAAATAAAATTGTAAAAAGAGAGGTTCGTTTTATTTATCTCCAAATTACTTCCGTTATGTAATTTCTTTTAATTTATTTTTATTTTTGGAAAAATGACAACATGGCATTAATTCAACAGATATGTTCATATGTATGTATGTTGTACAGCGTTGCCACACTTCTTTACTGTCATTTACGAAACGAAAAATCAATAAAACCCAGCAAAGAAAACAAGTTAATATTTCGTATCAATAAAATTTTAGATTTTAACAAAGGACAGCAGCTACTACTGTCAGCCCCCTTTAAATACATACATACATACCTACGTAAACGTAGTATTAATGCGAAGTTTGTGAGTACGTTCCAATATTTTGTGCAAATTCGGTGGTTTGGTTTTTCGACGCTGTTACTATGGCAGCCATTGGCAATTGAGACAAAAAAACACGATAATAATAGCAACAATAATTATGCCAAATCCATGTGCTGTTGTTGTTTTCGTAGTAATTTCGTAGTTTTTATTCAAGCTAAGGTTTTCGTCTTTTATAATTTTTATGTGTTTGCATTTGCATTTTTGTGGTGATCAATATCCAAATAAAAAACACGCGAGGTCAATAAAAACAAAAAAAAAGACAATTTTTTTTCCTAAACAAATAATAGTTACGGAAAAAATAAAATATTTAACGAAGATAAGTAAAAAATAGCTCCATTTAGAAACGCAATGGTCATTATTCCTCACGCCCGTCAGAGGCGTGAAAAATAGAGCATTTTCAATAATTTTTTTTGGTATTATGTAATTTAATTTATTTAATAAAAGTGATAATATGGCATCATTACATTATGTTTCAACTTGACTTGGCGAAAGTTTAAAAAAAAATTAAAAATAAAAAAAGTTATATGTAGCTGGCTGTGTTGGACCCTGTCCCATACAGAGTGCCTAGCGGTTACCATCACAAATTCTTGGAAAATCATCTAAAATCAATCGGAAAAGAAAACTTAGTTATTTAAATAAATAATCTAGTGCCTGATCGATGGTTTTTTTTTAAATCAACAAAATTGCTCCAGATTTTCGGGAAAATACCAACAATTTAACTGTTCATAAAAAATCGATATTTAAAAAAACAAAAAACCTCCGATCAGGGACTAGCTTTTTATGTTTTTCAAAAACTGTGTAAATTTAATTTAAAATGGCGAAAGTCTGCAATTCTGCTTGTTGTCAAATGGCCGTTTTCAGTTTCTATGTTTCAACATCATATCTAAATAAAAGATCAACATGTTATCAAAATTTAATACGTCTGATATCACACTAAAAGTGCAACCTCCAATTGAATCACCCGTTGCAATTGAACACATTTCAACCGTATAATATGAGAACGGTGCATAGATCCTATGTAGAAATGCGCTGAATATTCTTTAGAGGAGTGATTAATCTACAACTTTCACATTACCGGAATAGATGTTTGTCCCACACGAAATAATATATAGTGCAGTCGCGGTAACATGAACTAATTAAAACCAAGCCTGTTCACGGTAGCGAAATTGTTCACGTTAGCGAACATGAAAATTTAATCCAAAATTTATACAGCGTAGTCGTTTTGACGTATTTTGCATCAAATTTTTATTCATCATATCATTTGTAACAACAAAAACTTTAAAAGAAACAAAAAACTTCTTCATAAACTAAAAAAATTAAAAATAAAAATGCATAAACAGCCTTTTCCTTATTGCATGGTTGAGTTATGTCTTGAGTTAGTCAATGCAAAATTATTTCGTTCACGTTACCGCGTTGTTCACGTTAGACGGTGGTCACGTTACCGCGACTGCACTGTATTAGCATTGAATTGATTTTTGAGTTTTCCTTTTTTTTGAAGCTTAACTTTCCTGGTTATTTGGCCTTCTAAAATCTAGTTTACCTTTTGGCTGTATTCGTATTTACCTTGCGAATTGTATACGTTCTCGTTGATAATCCATTGAATGCATGCCATCATCAACGTCATCTTCAAATCATACCCGAAATTGGAAATCACTCGTCCTTATTCCAGTGTTCAGTATTCATGGGCGCATTGAAAAATGCGTTTTATGCAGTTCTTCATTCACGTTTCAGCGAATAAAAATTTCAATCTCTTTGTTTAAAAATTTGGGGATTTTGGGAATTTGGGAACATTTAGAAAAAGGAAATGCATGATTTGGATGGATAGGGTTTTAAAGGGTTATATGAATTGTTGTTGCACTTGGCGGATTAGTTGTTATGTCTCGTCTATAACGTTTGCTGAACTGTGTAGCATTTGTTGGAGAGGTTTTTTTTAATAATTATTTTATGTTTTTTTTTGTTTTTTTTTATTTTGACGTTAAAAATTTCTTAAGGCATAAAATTTAGGAAAGACGTGAATTTGTTACTTTCATATTTTTTTTTCTTCAAATATCAATTTTTACACTTTTGGAATTAATTTTAAATCTTTTGTTAAACATTACATAGTTTTTTCAAACATTCAGAATTTGTATCCAAGTGATTTTATTTTTTACTTATTTTTATTCCATTTCAATTATAGTTATTTGCATTATATATATCTTAGCTATGCATTTTTTTTTTTAAAAAGCTAAAAAGTATTATTCTTTTTGTATCTACTTGAATTAGTCACAATTTTTTGTCACAAGATTTCATTTTAGTTGTCACTCATTGTCAGAATTGTAATTTAACTTTATTTATTGAGTTTATTTTATTTCAAACAAAATTTACTTATGTCTTTTAAGTAAATGCATATTTTTGTTGCTTTTCATTTTTAATAAAAACTATTTAGAATTTTCTTTTAAGTTGTGAAACTACATGTAGGTTTCATTTTTATGCTTTGTGCAATTATTTAAATTATTAATTCAAAAAATCAAAAAAATAGATTCAATTATAATTTTTTATTTGACTAAAGATACATATATTGAGTTATTTTTAACATACAATTACTTATTTGCATATACATACATACATATTCTATTTACTTGTAATTTTTGTATTCTTTGAGTGGTTTTTTTTAAAAATCGATTCTGCAATCCTCTGCTAATTTCCATGAGACTTTCAATATACTTGGTATATTGGAACCAAAATTGCTTGTAACAAGTTTTTTGAATTTTTATTAAGCAGAAAATGAAATAAGTACCTAATATATTAAAGTTTTTCTCTAATGTCTTGTTATGTTGGTTTTTCTGTATGAAATGAAATGTTTTTTTTTTGCTTTTGCTACTAATCTTTTCCAATTCATTTCATTTGGTTTCATGATGCATCAATAATTTTTGTTTTATCTTATTATCTTAGTATCGTTTTTGTAAGCGATTTTTAAAATCTTACTTAGTACAGGGGCGGTTCGATCGCTCATCAATTGAACACCATAGTATTATATTAAACATAGTGAAAAATTATTATAAAAAAAAAATTATTGTGAAAAATATTTAGGTAAGTCAGAACTTTGCTCAAATTATATTCATGACTACCTTATCCAAAAGCACTCATGCTTTGAGGGGCCTCGCAAAGCGAGCATTATTTAATGTAACTTTCGGCCATTTCAAAAATGTGCGACTCATTAAGGGCTCGGTTATTTATATTATTTTCGGCTTGAGCATAAAACAAAGTCAGTACGGTGCATAGTTTCCCTTATTTTAAAGCTTTTAATTTCCTTTAAATGCTTAGAATATTCTGGCTCAGCAAATCTTATATCTTGAAAACTACTGATTTAAAAGCATTTGCATTAATATTTACTAAAATCGTGTGAAGGTCAAAACTAGGCATACATATTTTGACAATTTTTAGCATGTTTTCGACAGTTTGCCAAAATTGGATTTTAAGCTTTTTTTTAATTTTGAAAATTAAGTTTTGCTTGTGTAAGTAAAGCTTTCTAACTCTCATATACTTTTAGCCTTATGAAGGAATCTGACGGAACTGTGAAGCATTTTTTTGGGATCTCTGACGATTTTTGAACAGCTATAGAGCGCCTTTTTCTTGTATTTTCCAATTCTAATTAATTGAATTATGTTTTATTTTGAGAATATCTATTACAGGTTTTTCCAAAAGTTTCGAATATAGTTCAATTTTGTCAATAAATTCGAAAACTGCAGTTTTTGCTTATACTCAAACCCTCGTAACTTTAAACATTTTTTGTTGGCTGAAGTCATGTGAAAATCTTTTTTGAGTCGTCTTTTTTAATTACAACTAGTTTCGAATGGAGTTTATCTTATGTAGTTTTTATTTCATAGTTTTTCTTTAAAATGGTGCTTCTGCTATCAATTAGTCGTTATTTAACAGAAGTTATAGCCATTTAAAAATCATTTCCCATGTAATTTGGGAGCTAAGAGGCCATACATTGACTTTTAGTTCTCATGGAAAATAAAGTTAATTTTTAAATGCTAAAAGCATTTAATAAGCGAAAATATCGTTTTACAATTAAACATAATTTTTGTTTAGAGTTTCTCTATTTGGGTTCCCGCGGAAAGTTTAACTGTTAGAAGTCCCTTAGCGACAAAAAAAATTAATTTTGATAGTTAAAAACATGTTTCGACTTTTGACACATTCTTAAAAAAAGTTCCTGTTTTTGACAGAAACAAAACGTAAAAGCTCAGCTCCGAGGTCTACTGGGAGAATAATATTTGGTATTGGGTTTTGATTTTTGTAGTAAATTAACATATGTTCATATATTTTTCAGAGTATTTGAGTACTTACCTAAAGTTTAAATGTTAAAAAGTAATAGAATGTCTCATATATTTTGTTTCGTGACTCTTCATCATCGAATAGCATTTCTGGGTTTCAACTTTTTTTCATAATATTAACATTGATATTATCAGGGACGCTGCTAGAGGGTATGATACTTGCTTATTAAGTTGAATCCGAGAGACCGCGGCATCGAATGCTGACCACAATGGGTTTCGAATCCAAAATATTATTGAAGGTTTTTTTTTTTTTTGTTTTGAAAAGTTTTATTTTTCAGTTGAATGTGACTATTTTTTGAAAAAACAGTTCTTACGATAACCACCAATACCGTTTATTATCTGAAAAATATATACATACATACATGCATACATATATGAATATATTCTTAAAGGAAATAAAAAGAACTAATCCTTCTTGTTGCCGACTTATTCCATTTTTTTTCTCAAAATTACGTTATCTGAACTAAGCTTACGTATGAAAAAAATTACAACGTTTAGAAAAAAGCTATCGGAAATGAGTACATTCAACTGTACTTTAACTGCCTAGCAAAAAATAACCACAATGATTTTTCATTATGTCTGAAGAACAAAACCTTTGGATATTGTTCCTCCAGATTTCAAGTCACACAGTCAAGTCATTATCTTTTAAATTTTACGAATAATTGAAGAATCGATTAGTCACTTATCATTCGAAATTTTTGAGCTGTTAACTCTAACCAAAGTTCATTTATGTACTAAACATAAGTTTTTTATGTTTTAGCTATCAAAACTTTTGCTTTTATTAATATTTTTTTTGCTTGATTTTTACATTTTTGATACAAAAATCACAGGGAATATTGTATATAAAAGATTTTAGGTATATTTTCCTTTTTTTGTTGTTATTTAATTTAAAAATGTATTTAATTATTAAGTTAACTTTATGTTTATTTCTGTTTTTGTTTTTCAACTTTACAAAATTCTCTACACAACTCATTTTTTTAAGAATACATATATATATGTAATATATTTTATTTTTTAATTTTTTCTCTAATTTTTAGTGAGATCTTGGTGTATTAAATATTTTTCCTATTTTTATTTTCGCCAAGAAATCAAAAATGTTTTTTTTTTACGAAAGTTAACTAATATTTTCTTTAATCCTCTTTAATCCTCTTCGACAATATTTAATCAAAATTTTAGCTTTAACAACTTAATATGTGAAGTGAATAAAAAAAAGCATTCTCTTTTTTGATTTCAATGTAAAATATCTAGTTTTAACAAAAGTGCAGTTTTTATTTATTTCAGCTGATATTTAAGATTTCTCAATCGTACATAATAAGCAGACTGTCTGTCTTTAAATTGGTTGCCAACATTAAAAAGTGAAATAAAAATGTCATTTCCCGCATCGATAGCTTGAGGTTTTTGACATGTCATACAAACAAAGGTTATTGTATAGCATAAATGGAGGGAAACATGAAAGGACTGAACATTAATGATTTCAATGGTATTGGATTGCCAGCTATGTATATAGAAAGTTGACTGCAAGAAATCGAATATGTATTTAGGTACATGTGTATAACATACGTATGAAATTTAAAAAACCTCCGATTTTGCTCACGTCAAAGAACTTTAATAGATAATATCAAAGTTCAAATTTTAGCTCCCCAGGCGGTCGGGGTCGTGAAAAGAGCCATATTTTGGCCTGAAAGTACCCGTTTTTGTCCGTTTGAAAAAGTTTAGTTCTGAATGCCCACAAATTTAAAGTTATGTATATCAATTTTTTTTATTGTCATCTGAAATATATAAAAAACATGTAAGCTCCTAGACTTTAAGACCTTTTTTTGCGACCTGAATAAGTGAAATAGGTCTCAGTTTTATTTATAGCATGTACTTAAATTATACTTTATGTTGTTAAAATTTGTATGCCCTTTAAAATGAGATATCACACAGTAAAATTTGTTGACCCGGTTCAGAGATATTAGACATCGAATTCGGCGTTTTTCGAAAACGTTTTTTCCAACTTTAACCTAACAGTAATCAAGACTCCGACTACCTAGGGAGCTGAAATTTGTGCTGTGGGGCTATCTTTCAATGTTCTTTAACGTGCAGTTTGAGCAAAATCGGATGTGTTTTAAATATCATTCGTACATATCGGTCATTCTTTTACAAACCGCACACCATTTTAGACTTGATGTTTTAGAATCGTCCGAAATTTTTTTACAGCTTATATACATAAAATTACTTGATATTTGGATTTAGCTGAAAAATTTTTTCTTTCGAAAATTGGCTGGATTTTGTCAAATCTCCAGTTGTACCGATACGATCAATGTCTGATTTTTTATTTGATACTGAACGAGCCTCTGGCACTCGTTAGCTTTGTTTTGACTCGTCGCATACTACACGCTTATATTCCTTCTGCGCTGCTTGACTTGCGCAAATGGATTTTTTCGATAAAAAAATAAAGAATAAAATGTTATTTTAGAACTATTTAAACATTTATTTTATATATAATTATTTTTCATTTGTTGACAATATAAACTTTTTTTTTACTTCGAAAGCTAATCGATTCTCTGGTTCATTTTGAGTACAAATTACGTGAGTGGGGTTTATCTTGAACGCCCTCTGAGTTATAGGTAAATATCCTAAAGCACATAGCAAAATTCCTTACAAACAAAGATTATATCATAACTTTGGAAAAAAAGGTTTTGTCAGGGAAAATTGTCGTATAGCCCTGTAATTTTTAATTTCTTGGGATACTTAATCCAAATTGATTGGTAAACTGCAAACATTACAGTCTAAAATTTTATTATTACAGTTTCAGAATGGAAAACATTCAAAGTGGTCAGGTAAAAATTTAGTTAGCAAAAAAAGCTAAATTATTGAAAATATCATATGATTGAAAAATAAAAAAACTGTTAACAGTACGTATCACATAATCTCTTTCCACAAATTTTACCTTTTGACCTTTGCAATGACTTGCACCCTTCCCGAGATATCGTCACTTTATCTCGGAAAAGAAGTATCTTATTTAAAAAGTCAGAAGGTGAAGTTTGAAATGGAAGGTTATTGTCAGATATTTGCAAATATTCCTCAAAACAGCGTTTACCGCACCTTTAAGATATCTCAAGAAACTGACGCTTAGCACACAAAAATCTTTTGATCTGATCTCTAGATAAAAACTTTTTGAGCATATGCATTTAGTACATATGTATGTATGTACATTATCCTTTACTTGTCGTCACTCCTTAACAATTTATTATTTTGTTTATATTATGTATGTATATTTCTTTATTTTTTTTGCTCAATATATGTCCGAAATGTCTATTTTTGCAAAAAATTGTATAAGCGTCCTATTTTCGTTATTTGTTAATTATTATTATAGCTTACGTTCTCAACAATAAAATTTGCCCGTCAGATCTTGTTTTTGCTAATATTTATTGACGTTTTCTTCGCATAGGTGAAATTACTCACTTACCTTGAAGTGTATGTAGTTTGCATTTAAACTCGGTTTCACATATCTAAAGTATTTAACCGAAAACTAAATTAAATCGATTGTTACGACAAAAAAAAAATAATGAATCCCATATAATTTGTAAAGAACTTAAATTTTTTTTGAAATAACCAATTCAAATGTATTTCTCACCTGATTAAGAATTTATTTTTGTCAATTATGTATTTTGTGTGTGCAAAGTTCCCTAAGCATTTTTCTTTTGTGTTATTTTTAAATTTTGTTAGAAAAAGTATTTTAATATTGACTAATCCTCCTATAACTAAAACTTTCAAACTTGTGTATGATTCTGGTTTCAAATTGTATGCAAATTGCTATTTTCGATTTTGAAACAATGCAATTTGGAAATTTTTGAACCAAATTATACTTTTTTTGAATAAAAAATGTTCTGCTCAAAAAACTAATATAAGATACAGTGAAATTCCCCATTACGGACAGTTCCCATAACCGGACACATTTCGGCGACACTCACTTTTTATTAACTTTTCCATACAAAATTAATTCCGATAGCCGGACGCTCCAACAACCGGACGCGGACACTACATTCTATATCATTTTGATCAAAATATCTCTTTTAAACGGACAGAATTATATAAGAATTGTATTAAATTTATACTACTTCCCATTTTTACAAATTTTAATTCGTTTCTGTTTTGAAAGCAACGAATTTGGTGGTTCCCCTAATAATGCGAATGCACACATTTATGTAAAAGTGTTGAGTAAAGTTGAACTTTTTCGTTCATCTGAAGACGAACTGATGGAGAAATTGCTGAACCCATAACTTCATATGATGAGGCATTGAAGCAAGTTGCCCGTTGGAAGCATTTCGCCAGAGATAATTTTGTAGCATTGAGAGTTTCATTGAGACCCAACATTTTGAGTCGAGCCAATCGAAGTTAAAACAATCTACTACATGTGTAAAATGTCTGTAGTGTGTAAATTTGGTCAACACATTCAATGAACGTTAATTTGAAACAAATATTTTTGTTCCTCCCCCATAAGCGGACATCTCCCATAGCCGAACAAAAAAACTGCGACGGTGAGTGTCCGGTTATGGGGAATTTCATTGTAGATCTAAAACCAGTTTAACAATTTGATTGTCTAGTAAAATAAAAAATTGTCAGCAAAAAAAATAAAAAACAAACTCCTCTGCGAAAGTGTAACTTATTTCCAAACACAAATAAAAAAACTAAATAAAAACACAAAATTGGCTTTTTTTTTTGTTGGCGATTGTGTAACTTATTTTCTTCAGTACTTTGTAAAATACTGATCGAAAAAAGCACACAACCATTTATTTGATCTTTTCTTTTTTCAACAAATTTTTAATTTTCCAAACAACAAAAATGTTTAGAACAAGATACAAAATTTCTCAAGTTCCTTATACACCATTTTTTTATTTTTTGAAAAGGTTTTGTTGCCTGAAATTAGTTAGGTTTTTCATTTTTTTTTTAGTTTTATTGCAAAAAGATACAATATATTTGTATACTTTTCATTTTCAAAAAAATATTTTTTTGTTATACGTACAGAATTTCGTTTTTTTAATATGGAATCAAAGTAAAAGTTTATTTTATTTTGTTTCCTCTGTTGATTTTTTCAGCTTTAAGAAAAAAAATATAAAAAATTAAAATTTATATTTTGTTTTAATCATTTTGAAATTTTATCATTTTAATACATAGCATTCTTCTTTAAAATTTGTTTTTATTTGCATACAAAAAATTATCACACAAAATTGCAAGTTCTTATACAATTAATATGCATAATATTAGGTAAAGAGAGGGGAAATTAAAAATCCGTATCAAAAATTTTTTCAGAAGCAGGATGAAAATTAAAATTTTAAATCATCTAATAAAATTTAGCTTGCATCAAAAATATTCTAAAATAAGGTATGTATGTACATCTAACACTTTAGGCTGCTGAAGAACCCGGATTTTATGCGAAATCACTTGAAAAGGTATACGATTACATTCATTACTACATGTACTTCGAAATTTTCCAAAAACACGTCAATTCATTAATAAAATGTTTAGAACTATGTATACAATTTTAGTGCTAAGTTTTATGCATAAAATCTTTAATTTTCCATAAGACAAATCAAAATATTTAAATATACAATTTTATTAGGTCAAAAATACTATTGAGAATTATAATAAATCAATTTAAAATGAGGTGGTAGAAAATAGCAGTTAGGGACATGCATCATTGTAATAGAGTAAATATACTCGTTAAATAATCTTGCGCTTTCGTGAGGAGATAACAACGTTTAAGTAAAATATATATTTAGACTCTATTTATCTTTTCTCGTTCGGACAAGATCATTAAGCAACACATTTAACTTTGCTTTATGTCGGTTTCAGGGTAAAGTAATAAATATATGTACTGCAAAATTCTTTAAGTTTACTTTAATGTTTCATCCATTTTATAAAAATTCATCCAACTTTTATGCTCAATAATTAATTCATTGTTTTAAAATGCATATAAAAACAATAAGAAATGATTTCAATTAAATGTGTCTGCTTTAAGTTTAATTTGTATGTACGTACATAGTTTTTAATTTTACTTTGTGTGTTCCTAATTTCATAAAAGTCTTCGTTAAAGCTTTTTTCATATAATTGTTTAATGTTTGGTTTATATTTTTTTTAATAAAAAAATTTAGCATTAAAAAATTAAAACAAACAAAAATAAAATAGTCTCTTTTCAAATTAAAATAAAAATTGCTGTGGTTGCCCACAAATTATTTTTGTATTTTTAAACAGTTCAAAATTTAAAAAAAAAAATAAATTGCTTCAAACTAAACTTCTCAAGGCGGCTTTTTTAATCTATTGAAGAAACGTAAAGATAAGTAATCTTCCATTGAAAATGCAATGAAATTGTTTTATACGAAGCCTACTGTATAGTAATGGTATTCATAAAAAGGTATATGTTCATAATATCTATGGCTGCAAATTGTTATTCGTCGGAACTCGCAAGGTTAAAAAAACCTCAAAAAAATATCGGCACAATTTTTTTTAAGGAATTCCCAGATTTTACTTCCGCGATTATTTTACAAATGTAAGCATGGTATTTTCAATAGAAGATTAAGATATATTTGTACTAAGGGTTTATTTTTAATGATATTTGAAATTTGCGAAACGATTGGTTTTGCAAATAACAGTTTTTTGCCAGATTTGAACATTTAAAAAAAAATTTTAAATCATGATCTTTACTTGAAATTAATTGACAAAAACTTCTTTCTCAACACAAAACTAAAAATGGCGCCTTGTAACACACTATTTTTTCAAAAGTTTTAAATAAAAAATTAAACCAATAATTTCTTTTAAGACATTTAAATCGGTTATTCAAAAAAAAAAAAAATTATATAGTTTTCATTTGTTTGATTAACTGATTTACTTGCTTTTGCTACTTATTGAAACAAAAATGCAAAATTCTTCAACTTTGTCTTATGCATTTGTTATTTATTTTTTTCTATACAAATAGTATAATTTATTTTTGAAAAAGCGCTGCTCTTTCTAATCAAAACAGTTAACAAGCGACGATTGCAAAATATATCACGATTGTTGTTGTTTTTTAAATGTACTTTCACCACTTGGTGGCAGTGAAGTGAAGGAAAACTTTAAAATTTAAAATTAAAACTTGACTATAATATAATTAAAATATTTTACACTCATACAACTTGAAATGACTTTAAATAAAAAAGGAAAGACGTGAATAAAATGACGCATAAACATAAGGTTGATATTATTTTAGTTTTGAAAAATGAGTTCAAAGTTTTTTCATCCCCAAAAAAAATACCCGTTTATGAGTCACTGAAATGCTTAATTCTTATAAGAGCGTTGAACAATTTTCTGAGTTTTTAAGTTGCAGTTTTGGAGAGCGTTCGATTTTTTTTTCTAAATTAAAAAAGTAAATTTTTGGCTTTCTTGCGTAAATAATTTAAAATTTAATTTTATGTAAAAATTTAAGAATGTCGTTTTCTTATCGTCTTAGAAAAGCAACAAGATCTTTAAAGCTTTAGTATTCAACTTGGCAACAACATTTTTCAAGCTTTCTATATTTATTATTTGTTTTTCTTTAAAATTTAAAGTAAACAATTATCAATTTAGTGGTTTTTAGGTTTTTCTTTTTTGTAATTTAATATAAATCATAAAATTCTTATAAAGTTTTAAATTAAAATTAAAGTTTAAATTAAGAGTTTAAGTCAATAGTTAAAAAACAAGGTACTGGGTTCAAGTGTTTTTGTTTTTCATTTCATTTTAATAAAATTTAACTTTATAAATTTTTGTTAACATATTTTTTATGAGAATCAGCATAAAATAATTTAAGTGTTTCAAAATTTTACGTTTTTCTGTTTGTTATTTTATACAGTTACTTTATACAAATATATATTTCATATATATAAATTTAATTAATAATATAAATACATTTATTTTAGTTATATATAAGTAAAATACTTTTCATTTTCATTTGCATATCGTGGTGTTTTACAAAAGTTAAAGTATTAAAAACTCGTTAAACTTTTCACAATTTTGTAATTTGCTCATGCATTTTTGTATATCTTTTTTTTGTAGGAATAAATATCATCCTGTCACAAATTAACAGAAATTCTTACAAATTGACAATTTATGGGAATGAAACGCGAGCGACATTTAAAAATGCTGTATCAGATTTATATTTATTCAAGGATTTTGTCGAATCAAAAATTTGTAATACTTTTTTTTACATTGCTAAAAACACCCTATTAAAACACAACCGAAACTCAAAATTTTTATGAATCACTCAAGTTTTATTCCCTTTGCAATACCACAAAGCATGAACATTAACGGCTCTAACGGAAATAGATTAAGCATCGGAAACTTTTTCATAATTCGGATCTTTATATTATAAAAATACCTAGAATGATATGAAATTTTTCCTTCCGTAAAAACCGTAATGTGATTTGCTTTTTAATTTCACGTTAGCAAATTATAATTTGAACAATGTGTTTAACTAACTTCAAACAAAAATCACTAAATTTTACGCTAACAAAAGCAAGAATAATAGCAGGAAACATAATATTTGATTGCGTGTATTTGCAGTTGAACCGACTTTTACTTCCTGCTCATTCTTCTGGCTAGAGTAGAAACTTTTCTTTAAATGCATTTTGATATATGTATTTTTATGTCTAATTTTTTTTTTGTTTTTTTTTTTTTTTTTGATTTTCAATTTACAAAATCTTTTTTACAGAAAACTATAAATAGAATAAAATATGACTTCGAGTTGAGCTCGTTTATTGCAAAAAAAAGGTAAGACTTCTGTTAACGAAAAATGTAAAATTATAAAAAAAAAACTTAGAAAGAGTGTAGAGTGAAAGGGAGAGCTAAAGAAATGAAAAGGAGATAGTAAATTGCTTGCTATAAAAATCACACTACATTATTAATAAATAGTTATAATTTATACATAAACATAAAAGCGCTAATAAAGAGTTAGGTGACTAAATTTTTAAAGTAAAAGGAAAGTTTTGCTTAATGTTGCTGCGGTTTTGCGTTTTCCTAATTTGATTGATCACTTGTAGAAAAAAAAAGTTGAATAAAACTAATTTTATTGCTGCAGTTTTGGTTGTTGCGTTAAAGTTGTTGATTCTTGTTGCTGCTGCAATTTAACGGCGGCGACGACGATGTTTTTCTTTTTGTTGTTGTTATACTGTTACTGATTAATTTCTTTATATTGCAGCTGATTTTAAGTAGTTTTGTTTGATTATTTTTTTTTTTGGTGGGTTTTTCTTTTATTAATTTTTAGGTTTAATGTCGTTATATGGGATTTTTCTTGTATTGATTTCATTTTTCAAGTCCAAATTTTATATTAACATAAATTGTTGAGTTTATGTTGATTTTCGTCAATTTAGCTTAGTTTTTATTATTTTTTTATTTTGTAACAATTTTTGAATTATTTTATAGTTTTGTTATTTTATTGAAGTCTATTAAATATCACGTTCAATTTTTGTTTTTTCTTTTATTATTAAAACTTAAATTTAAAATTTGCCTTAAGTTTTGAGTTCTTTGATTTTAATTTATTGTTTGGTTTATATATTTTTTTTTTTTTGTCAACTGTGAGTTTTGTTTTCTATTGTAAGATTTTCAAGATTATTGGGGGACGTGGCTTTATGTAATTTATTTGAGTTGTTTTGGTTTTTGGTCGTCTTTTAAACATTATTTTTAATTTTTTACTTAATTTCATTGTTATGTTTTTGTTTCTATATCTATAAATTTTAAAGTTTTCTTCTATACTTCAATTGGAACGGCGTGAAATTTTGTTTTTCTCTTAGTTTTCCTTTATTTGCACATTTCTGCATTATTCGTTTGTTTAAATTTTTGCATTTCTTTTTAATTTTGCAGTTTTAGTGTTAGATTGATAATTAGATTTTGGTTTTTTTGTTTTGTTTTTTTTTTTTTTTAAGTGTAAATGATACTTGAGATCACAAGCAAGTTGTTGTTGTGTTTTTAAATAATAATAAAAAAAGCTACTTTATAGAAAAAAGTACTTGTTTTCTATTTGTTTAAACGGTTTCTTTTAACGAATTTTGCATTTTTAAGATTTTAGGCTTTGAGTGTTTTTTAATGTTTTAGGGGAGTTTAACTTTTTATTTTATTTTTATTGAATTTGTAGTTTTGTAAAATTTTTCCATTTTTTTTATCCTGGCGGTTACGATTGCACATTGAGCAACAATTTTAAATTGTGCGTATCAAAGTCGTCCAGCAAATTGCGTTTAGACGACTTCACCACGTGTCCACCAAAGGTGTGAGCATCATTCGAGTTGGAGTGGCCGCAGCTGTTGCCGTGGCCGTGGGAATAAGAGTGATTGAGTTGACGCGCATTAGTCACACTCATTAATCCTGGACCAGCACTGCTGGTAACAGACTTTTCAAATTTGTTGCTGCTGCTGCCGCTTAGCGTCGTCCAGTGCTCTGGAGGTTTTGGCAAAGCCGTCGGCGCTGGCGCATCAAAGCATTTGCTGCCAGCAAAATGCGTTAGATTGGTGGGTATAAGAGTGGTGGGTGAAATTTTGCCAGTGCCACCGCTGCTAAGTAAGACGTTTGGCGTATTATTTTTGGAGCGATTCTTGCGATTGGAGCCACTGCTACCACCAGAGGAAGAAACACTACCACCGCCCAGAATGACAGCGGGTGAGTTATGCATTTGCGGTGGTGATTTTTGGCCATCGCGAGACTGTAACTGTTTTTGTTGTGGTTTTTTATTGTTGCTGTTGTTAACAAAAAATTGCTGATTGTTGTTGTTAAAATAATTACCATTGTTCAGGCGCTCCGTGGCGTTTTGGGGCGAATTACGCTGCTGATGATGCCAACCGCCGTGAGTTGACCGTTGATTTAGCTTGTTGCGCGAGGCAAAGAAACCGCCGCCACCACCGTTACCATTGCCAGTGGAGCCTAATGAGGAGGAGCTACTACAACTTGATGATGTTGAAGCTCCCGATGACATTGATGAACCGGGCGGTGATGTACTAAATTGATGATGATTATGGTGTTGGTGATTTGTACTGCTGGCAATACTGTTGGAATGTGCAGATGCTGGCGTTGACGTTCTTATTGATGTTACATCGATGTTGGCAGGACTACTTGTACCTCCTCCTCTGGCGCAGTCGCCGCCGCCGTTTGATGCGTTTTTACAGCGCGTTGTTGTTGCAGCTACTGAAGTTGTCATTTTTAGATTATTACTATTGTGCGAGTATGTCATAGTAAAGAAATAAACTCTCCACCTGCTTCGTCTCCTTTCTCTTTTGCTTTTACTTCAAGCTCTAAAAGGTTTTCTCCCCTTTGTTTTTTGTTATTATTTAATTAGTTTGTATTTAAGTGTTTTATTATCTGTTAAAATAATCCTTAATGTTTAAATATCACACACAATAAAATCAACGTTTAATAAATTTTTATTTTTTCTTCGTTTTTCTAAGCCGCCTCTACTCCTTATTTTGTAGTTTTTCCACAATTTAAGTAAAATGCTTTCTTGGATGTCGACTTTCTTGCGTCTGTTGTTGAAAAGGTGCGGCTGTGTCGTAAGCTTTGTCGTTTGTGTCTACTTCCGCTTTCTTCCTTTTTTGACGCTTGCGCCTTACTTTCTTCTGCTGTATACTTAATCTTTTGCAATTTCAACTTAAATCTTTTTTAGCTTTGCTTTGTTTTTAATTTATATACATTTATATATAATTAATTATAAATTATTATGCATATACAAATACATACATATATTTATTTTTATATATAATTTATTTTATCAGTCTGTTGATTTTTCTCTTTTTGTTTTTTAATTATGTTTAAGCTTTCTTCGCTTTTTTGTTTGCTACTTTCGGCTGCTGCTATCGCTTTTTGTCCTCTCCGCATTTAAATTGGTCCTTTTGGGCAGGTGAAGAATTTGTAAATCACAGGAAATGAAGCGGAAAAAATAAAAAAAGAAAAACCTTAATTAAAAACATGACATTCAACATATTTGTCTTATATACTACTTAATAATTCACAACTAAATACCAAAAAATAATGCATTCGGACGAACTTTATGTTATATATTATTAAAATATGTATTATGCATCTCTACTTGCAACCGATATCGGCATATTCCGATTTATCGATATCGGCGATATTTATTTGCCGATACACCGATACACACAAGAAAAAAATCATCCTTTATATTCTGTCCCCAAGGGTCAAAATTAATTAAAAACATTTATCAACACTACTATTTTCACAATAGGTGCCATACAAAGTGGATAAAAAAACTGTTCAGAAAAAAAAACCTTTATACCATAGTACAATATTTATGGTAGTAGCGATTCTAAGTGATATTTCTGCTTCTTTGTTTTAAGTTCTACCTTACCTGTCAAAATCAGCTTAGATAAGGTACCTACATTTTCAAATTACTTACTCATAACTAAAAGCGCGCATTATCAGAATTTTTGAGTTAGCTATCGAAATCGGTCATAAAATTTTATGAATATCGGTATTGTATCGGCCAAAACGTGTATCGTTGCATCCCTAATTATAAGCTTTCGGTATTCTGTGTAACACGTTCATATCGTGTTTTTTTAGTGGATATTACTTGACCTGTTGTCAAATAGACTCATTAGCGGTATTCACGATCTGTAGCATTTGGTCTTGTATTGTGTATTTTCGATAAATTTGATATTTGTAGTAAATTTGAAATCGTAACAAAAACAAAACACTTGCTTTTTTCAAATACTCTAAATATCAAAAATACAATGACAAAACCCTATTGTAACTTTTGTATAGTATTTTCAGATATCAAAATTCTTTTTTATTTTTTCTTCTGTAATGAGCTTGGAAAAATGCATGAATATTTAAATGTTGAATCATGTCAAAATCAACATTCGTCAAAAGAAACAAAAAACATTTTAGTGCGCTCAAAATCTGTCGTAAAAATTGTAAACCTTTGCAAAAAAGACTACAGATCGTGAATACCGTTATTATGCGAAAGATCTAGATTCAACATTGCAAACTCGTATGGTTTTCTAAACAGATGTAGCTAAAATTTATTCAAAACTATAGAATCATCCAAACTATTGTAAAAATGGAATAAAAATTCGTCAAAACGAAAAGATTTTAACCAAAATACAAGCAAAAATTAACCACTCACTTGTGTCACAGGATATGTAATCGATGAAAGTTAAATGTAACGAAACCTGACACTTGTTTATCTGTTCCACGATTATGCGAAGGGTATTAATTTGTTCAATTAATTTCGATCAATTCCGGTAAGAGGATTTTCGTCAAGATCTTGGATAGGATTAACAATGTCATCGTCGTTCGAGTGTGTATAGCGTTAAAGCCGTTCCTTAAGCTTTGTGACAGCACCCTTTCAATATTCAAGGATTATACCAAAAACACAAGTTTTAGTTTTTCATATTGAGAAGGCAAAATTATCATTGATTGTTTATTTAAAAGTTATAAACAAATGCGAAAATATAATTAATATTTTTTTTATCTTGAATAGAAAGTGAAATTTAATTGTTATATATGATATATAAAACCTTTAATTCCAAAACAAAGTGGAATTTTGGGTGCCCACTTGGCGTGATCTCTGTCAGTTAAAAGTATGCACTGCATGAAATAAGCTGTAAGCCACTGTATATAAAAATCAATGGCTCGGCAGTCATAGAAAAGTACATATCGCTCCTTTGCTGCAAGACCGCCATAACTAAAAAAACCTTAAGTTTGAAAAAAACGCATTTAAGGTTTTCAATAAATTACTTTTTATATGAAAATTTAAAATATACATAAACTCTTCTCAAAAGGCAAGTTCATTAGATACCTTTCTGATTTTATCACACAAATTAAAACATAATATTTATAATATAATAAAACGAAAATTTCTGCATAATAAACTCGAATTTTTTTTTTATTAATCCGATCTTGATTATCTTCCATATGATACCCATATTTTGGAAATCTATGGCACTATCGATAAAATCGATAGTCTCTCACTATCGCGACTATCGATGGTTTATGATAGACTATCGATAGTATTTATATTAATTTTTCATCTTAGAATTGTTTTCGTATTTTCGATAATATTGTATAACAACACTTTTTCAGTGTAACTGTCATTTCTTGAAATGCGTTTGATTTAATTTTACATATGAGTAAGGGTTCAGCCGCGGTTTTATATAGTTTTCCATAAATATATAGTTTTTAAAATTGTATGAATTAATTTTTTTACGTTTCGGTAAAAAATGGGTTGATATAAAAAAAATTGGTACAAACGACATAACATTTTAAAGCAATTGAAATGAGATCTCTTGGGATGCTAAAAAAATTATACGTTAGTAATACATTTTCTGGAAAAAATAAGTTTTTATAAAAAAAATATCAAAATTTTACATGAGTAGTCATACTTCGAAAACTGTACAATGAATGTTGATTTTATGCCCTATTTAATTGTCTTTCATATGGTGCTCAAATTTTCAAAATCGGTTCAGGGGTTCCCAACTTATACTTCTTTTTATAAAACCTATATCCGCAACTTAAGATGACTATACCTCCGAAGCTAGGTCCGACCGACACTATTTTTGGCATATTGATTTTTTATTCCTATAGCGCTACTTCCCTTAAAAAAATAAAAGATTTTCGTCGTAATTTATGTGCTTTGAAGTTTGTTTTATCTGATTTCAAGCATATAGAACACATGTACCAAACTTCATATTAAAATTTATATAGCGACCGGTGGAATCACATGCATAATTAGCTTCAAGTTGTCAAAGCTACATCAATGCGCTGATTCTGAGACAGCCATTTGGAAGCCAAAATTCGCATATTGACGTTACGGTTGCTGCAAAAAGTCGAAAATTGTATTAGCGCAATTTTCGGGCCAATTGCGGAGCTCATATTATACATAGTATGTAGTAAATTTATAAAATTTTTGTTTTATTTTAATTCTATCGCTGATGCCCGCATATTCTTTCTTCATTTTATCACATATTTACCAGATTCTAAATTGATTCTTTCAATAATTATTTTTTAATTATAAAGTGTATACAATAATGTTCACTTCCACAGCTATATTTTGCTTTACAGAAAAATTAATTACGCACTGAAAAATATCTTCCGATTTGACTTCACACACTAATTTACGGCTGTCAACAAAAATGAAAGGAAGTGTCTTGAAAATTGTAACAGAATACAAAGTATCATTAGGGTCGGTGCATACAAACAAAATCACAGTTGCCGAACTTCTCAATAAAATAAACACAGCTGCAACTAAGTAGTGTAATGTGTTGAACAGAATTGGGAAATTAGAATTAAATCTAAATGGGCGGGTATCCGTCGGTAGGTTATCAGCCGTACCCCGCAATTCTGTTCAATTTCATAGCATCAAGTGTGTTATAATTTTTGACAGCGAAATTCCGTTGCCGCTTTTCCGATTCCGTCCCGATTCTGTTCAACGCATCACACTAGCTTCTCAATCAAAGCGGGAATAAATTTTGTTTCGAAAATCTTGTTAATAATAGGTTAAAGAAAAAGTTCGTGAGGTTTTTTTTCCAAAACTCATATACATTCGAAATTTTTTTTCAATGATTATCATCCTTGATAAGTTGAAATATACGATCTTGCACGTACAATTTGTTTAAAGAGATTTTCATCCAAATTCAGCAATACGTTTAACAGGAAAATTTTAGATTTTGGCGGCTTTACGACCGAAAGAGACTGGTAAAACGCTGCTAATATGAGTTTTTATGTGCTCGAAATTTCTGTAGTTAATACTTTACTGTCTGTATGTAAATCTAAATTAAGACGAAAAAAAAAAAACTGTCTTTGTGTATGCATACTGATCTATTGTTCGCCTATGAATTTCAATAACAGCATGCTTTTCTTATAGATTTGTCTTTATAAGAGATACAGCTAGGAAATCAAGCAAACAAATATTACCCAGTATGCAACTGAGCAAAGCCTTTATCGGAGAAAGCCTGATATAGGCCTGCTCGTACAAATAGTGCATTCCTGCATACGTAAGCGCTTATACAAGCACTTCTCAAAACACTAGTGTTATTTGAGATTTTTCAATCCAGAAGAGTGTTAAGGGGTTCACTTATTAATCACGCTGGAAATAAATCGCGTAACTCTCATCTGGAAAAGTTATAAGTAGATCATATATATTTAAAAATCTTCCAAATGTTTGCTGGGTATCAACACATTAGCAAAGCCATAAATCTGTTGTAGTATGTGTGTATTTACACAATATGATTCAACAAATTCATCTATTGGCAATAATACGTTACACTCATACTTAAAAGTTGTTACCAACATAACTTACGCAAAACTATTCAATGTCTTCTCATTTAAATTTTAAGATAGTAAAAACGAACAAAAACATTTTTTTCTTTTGCATTCACTAAATATGTACTTGTATACATACTTAACGAAACATCACATACATATGTATGTATACAATAAAAAATGTTTGTAACACTTTTTATCGGGTGGCATTCTAATCGTTTCAATATTTAATATCGTTAAAATATTTTAAAGTTGCGTATGTCTAATTGCTATTTTTAATATTTTATTCCAGAATTAAGTAACATGAGCTATGTTAATTTTCAAAGCGTCGCTGATTTATAATTTTTATTGAATTTCGTAACTTCCACAATTTGCAAGCATTTTTGCGTTAGAGCCAATCAATTTAAAAACTATACCTCTACCTAATGGATAGTACCTATATCTCTTTTTTATTTTAAACAAATTGATTTGAAAAATACTTGCTTGCATCCATTGGTGGAAATTTACATTTTTTTTCTAATCAGACACAGACCAAAGTAAAAAATTTATTGCAAGCATTTTACATTTTGTTAGTTAAAAACAGACAATTCTACAAAATGTCAAGGGCTAGCCCTACTAGTTTCATGAACTGTTAAATGTTACTTGCCGATTTAGTATGTAGTCTTTTTTTACAAAACCGACGCTCTATGCAAAACAATGTTCAAAGTCCAAAATTAGCAGTAATGAAACAAAACTAAAATCTCACGTTTTGATGCAAACTACCATTCCGGCACGTTTATCACTTTTCAATTATGTTGGAACCGAAGCAGTAAATATATAGGTACATATGTACACATAAGGTATGTCTGAGTTAAAAAAATTAATTTCGCTGGCCTTCCCGGCGATTTTAAGATCTGATATCAGCAGTTTATGGTTAAAACTTTTTAGATTTTGCTCAACCTCAAATTATGTATACGTATTTAGAAGTTTCATTATATTTTTGAAAATCTACTGTGAAAAGTTTTTTTTTGTTACTCCGCCTTAATGTTTGTATGTACATATGTATGTATAGTAATTTGTTGCTGTAAAATCGCTATATGAAGCCTTTTTCATAATAAATTATAATACATATTTAGTTTCGTAAAGCGTTTTACGGATTAAAATCTATTACACATAAATGATAAGGTCCGTAATCTAAAAAAAAACATAGGTATTCGACTTTTAATTTTACTTCCTCAACTTAACGGTTTGTAGGAAAATACTGTTTTCGCTCATCAATATGAAAACGTTGGGAAAGGAAACAGGATCTGGAGAGGATCGTGCTTGGTGAATTTTTTTTTTGTCTTTAAATTCAATTAGATATTCAAAAATGAGAGCTTTATAGTCTTTGCTGTGTGAAATGTGACAACGTTGCATAAAAATATCATGGATTATTAAAACCTTTCTGTGTAGTGCAATTTGACATGATCTCTTCAAGATTAAATAAAAACTTTTCGATGAGAAATATTTTAATAGAGATATGGTTTTTTATTTAAGATACAAATTAAAAATCAACTAGGAAAACGCTACGTTGCCAAATTTAAAAATAAGTATTTTGAATTTTAAAGAATTATTTCATATGTGTCTTAATCTTAAGTAATATCACTTTTTATTCTACAATATTTATATTTTTTTACATAAAAAACTAATAATTTCTCGATAATAAATGTAATTAGGAATTTTACTTACTTCTGCTTTGTAAAACCCCTCGACGTTGTGCTAAATCTTTTACTTTGCTGCTATCTCGTTCACTCGCTTTTTCTGTTTATGTGGTTACTAGCAGAAATTTAAGTTTCATTAGATGGCTGCTTCGCTTTACTTGCTGCGCGTTAATGCTCAAGTTGAATATCGTCACCGTCGACTTTACGTGATGGGAAATTTTTCGTGTATTCAAGTAAAACATAAAAATTCAACGAAACTCTAGGGAATTTTTTCATCCGCAAAATACTCTGCTTTTTGTATGCTTTGAGTTCGATATAGCAAATCACAAAACTTTTTTTGGATGCACTCGCTTGCTTTTAATGGCGAATTACAGGATTTCAAAATTTTATGTATATGTATATATGCACAACTTTTCCGAAAAAAATATGGAAGAAAACAGAAAACAATTACTTTAATAAAGTGGAAATCTACAGAGCGAGAACCTTCCAACTTTTAAATTTATTTCTTACAATAAAATGCTTCGGAGAATAGCACTGTGAAGCTCTATTACTTCTGTTCTTGTGTTGTCCACTTTTTACACTGTAAGGTAGCAGAATTTCGCTGTCGTATTGATTTATTTTTGCTGAACTTGTGATCTATAATAATTTAACAATAATGAGAGCACTATTTTTATCTTCACAAATTGTTGAATTGAATGATCTTTTACACGGTTCTAGTCTTTGTTGAAAATTGTTACAAAACCGCTCAACTGCACCTCTGAGTTGCTTTTTTCGACTTTTGATATATGTGGACGAGTGTCACGCGACGACAAAACTTTTATTTTACATAATTTTCAATAGCTTCACTCGTTGTACTTTTTTGCAGATTATTTTTTGTTAAAACTTTGATATATTGAATTTGATTTTTTATCACTTAAATAAATAAATTAATTATAACAGATAAATTACAATTTAATTTGTATTATTTTCCAGAATTTTAATCGATAAAATTCGCTTCTTATTTTCTAAAGCTTTTCTTTTTAGAGCTCTTTTTTAATTTTTGCGTGCGTAACGCTTTCTCCGAACCTTATTCCATCACTCTTTCGAAAAGACTTGCAAGCGATATCAACGTAGTGCTTGTTTTAAGGTTTAATTTCTTTTCGGACAGATGTTCGCAATAATGGCTGCCACCACCACTGGGAAATTTTTGTCTGTGGGAAATAAATAAGGGGAAATTTCCTAGTATTAATGTGTGAAATTTCCTACAATCAAGTCGGTATTTTTCCACGTTAATGGTATAGGGAGCGGATAGTGTGGTGAAAAATTATGTGATGCTAACACTCTCTAACATAAATACACATATTTACAATATATTGAAATATTTTTGTGGTAAAAACGTCATAAATGATAAAATTGATTGCACTTTAGCAAATGGCATGATTATGTATATTTATTTTTTAGTTTAATAATAGCACTGCACCATAGTTTCGCTTCTACGCTATAAGTTGGAATCTCTATTAATTCTACATAGTGCACAGTGCATAAAAACATTTTAAATTTTTTTTTCATCACGTTCAAATTTTGAGAAAAATTTAAGTGAAATTTTGATACACTTCGTTTATGTAAAATTTATGTTAAACATTGCAACTTATGTTTATAAAATTCCACATGTATGTGTATGTACTAAGCTTTGTACGTTTTGAATAGTAGAAACAACTTTATTTTCCAACTGTAATCATTTTATTTGCTTCTGGCATCGATTTACTGACATTTTTAAAATATGAGAAAATTTTAAAAATTACGCAAATCACATATGAACAAAAATATAGTCATAAAAACTATTTTAAAATTATTTGTGGGCTCTTGCAGAGAATTCAGAGGAACCACAATGTACCAAAGTGCCTGAAGCACCTATGAAATTGCTATAGACGCACGTATAGTGCCGCGAGTGCACAACAAGGTGCAATGTATCCCCCATATCTTAATCTGCCGCGCTCGAGTAAATATTGAAATCACCTGTTGGGCTCCCCAATATATATAATATTTTGTACGGGAACGCAGCTATTTATTCATCTTGAACTTTGTATATATATATATGTATCTCTGTGCCTTTCCTGCAATACATAAATGACTGAACTGATTCATGAACTAACCCGCAATACGCACACTAATAAAATTTATGAATTTAGTAATGCAAGGAAATACGATGTCCACAAAGTTTTGAACTTTCTCTATCTGTTTGAATCGTATGGTTTCACCTTTACAAACATATAAAAATGCAAGCAACCCTTTAGTTTTCATTTGAGAATGAATCTACTACAGTTTTCTGACAACATCGATGAAAGAATATCAGCCGTGTTTTAAAAAAATTTTATATGAGAATGACAGTTAATTTAGTCGGCAATACTTATCGCCGACTAATTTCTCATACAAATTTTTTTTTAAGCGGGTAACCGCGTCAATAAAAAAACATGGCTAAAGAGCAACACGGGACGCGCAATATCGTCCAGATTTTTCCTATACGTTTGTAGTGAGTAAAAAATTGACACTAGCAAAATTTATCGCCGAGAAAGAGAAGAAATTCTATTTTTTGGTGCGATTTGACACATAAGATAAATCGCACGTCCCAATTTTGTTTTTTGCTTCATATTCAATAATGACAAGAACTGTTTTTTAAACTAAAGTGAAAATAAAAATAAAATATTGTTCACTTCCATTTTAATTCCCCTACTTCATTGCGACGATGTTTTCAATCAATCCGACTACATTTTGACGAGGAATTCCGTCATGAAGTCGACATTTCACGGCGAATTCCACAGTAGCAATAATGCAAGCTCTTCTTCATGTATGTATAATTTTTGATATAACTGTTCAAAAATTTACGTAAATATGCTCAATAAATTTTATTACATACAAGTTACATGTAATTATGAAAACTTACGTAAAATGTAAGAAACGTAACCTTCTGGCAACATTGCTTCAGAGTACATGTGGTCGACTCAAGAGGTGGGGTCGCAAAAGTAAAAAATAAATTTATTTTGTAGCTACGGCAACTTTTAAATGTAACGAATGTCATTAGGGCCGTACACACCATCCTTCATGCTGTCCATCATGCGTCTATTTTGAAATTCGGTTGTTGCAACCAGAGAGCTTGGTTTTATACATTTTTCTCTGTAAAGTAAATAATTCAATCAAGGTACGATCCTGATTCAATAATACAGTGAAACCTGGATAACTGGGATCTCCAAGGGACCAACATTTTTGTCTCAATTAAAGAGGTTCCCATTTACACAGTTACACGATAAAACGTGCATATTCAAATTCAAAATAACAAATTATACACACATAAATCACAACAAAACAAATATTTTGAATTATTATAGTGTTTGTGTATAAGTACTAACCGTAAATCTGGAATAAATGCAGAAATAAAACAATTTGTTTTTCTGGTTAAAAAATATTTATGTTTTTATGCCTTTACAATGCTTTAACATATGTCTAATTGAATAAGAGTAATAACTACATACATATACATACATACGTGTTAGTTTAAATTATATTAATTGCAAATACAGCTATAAAAAAAGATACATATTTAAAATATAGTAACACATAAAATATTTGTGTTAAGCTAAAGGTAAAAAAACATATACATAATTTGAAAGCTAAGGAAGTAGTCACTAATAATGTCAATAAGGGAAGCTACTTAATAAAAATTTTGGCAGACTATTTTTAACTATTTTAAAATTTTGTAATGAAAAAAAAGTGCAATTTTTTACTCAAATTTGGAAAAATGCAGATAGCAATACATAGTTATAAATTTAAATGAAAATTAAAACTATGAATATTTTTTGTTTGTTTTTAACTTAATAAAGAGACTTGCATGCGGTTAAAAGATTTGGCTTTTTTTGTTTTGGGTATTTTTCATTTTTTACAGATTTTTATATATATTTATATATTTTTTTAAATTTCTATATTGTTAATTTTTATATAACATACATCACAGCAAAACTTTATAAATTTTATTTGTTATAAGTTTTTATATTTTAAAATACAAACTACCTATATTTTGTGTTTAAATATTTTAAAGTGTGTGTTACTTCAAAGTTCAAACAGCTTTCTTTAAATTGACAAACTTTTAAAAAGTTTATGACCTTTTGTTTTTATTTTTTTTGGTAGCCAATATACTGCCATCAGAAGCGAAAAGGGCGTATCTCAAAAAAACGTGTTTCGAGTTTACAGTCGTGGCCAACTAATTAGAAACAGTTTGTCCTCTTAGCTTTAACTACATTTAAAAAAAAAAATTTTCAGGGAACGATTGTTTTTGTTATTGTTGTTGTCATAATACAAGCGTCCTCTTGCGGTTTATGTATTTGTTGTTGGTTTTATTGAAGAAGTGACCTTTGGCTGAAGTAAAAATCAAGAGAAGTGCATAATTTGGCAGGACAACTAATTAGAAACAATAAGTTGTGTTCAAGTCAGTAGCAAATTTCTGGATCTTGTATTAATTTTACTAGTAAGTTATTAATCAGACAAACACCCCAGTTGTGGATAAGTTAATTTACTGGGTTTTAGATACTCTTGAAGTGAGAAAACTACGAATTTGTGACCCAGTAACCCGAAGAGCGATTGTCGAAATTTTTAACCTCAAAATGTCATACCGATCTACTGCCACCCACTTTGGTTGCTCAGTTAAGAAAGTTTATGGTGTTATTAAACACTCTTCATCACTTTTAAATCGACAGAAAACGTGCCAATAAAAAAACGACCTTGTAAGACAACGGAAAGAACGTATGCAAAAATTTCTTGAATGGCTATATTAGACCCCAAAATAGCCCCTAGGGGAATTAAACCCCAACTTTTGGATCAGACTGATACTATGATATCCACTCTTGCTGTAAAGAGACGTTTGGTTGAATCTGGACTACATGGAAGAGTTTTACGCATGAAGACAAAAAACAAAGAAAAAGATGAATTGAGTTTGCAAAGGTTTACCTTGCCAACTCAATCCATCTTTTTTTTCTTTTTTGTCTTCATGCGTGAAACTCTTCCATGTAGCCCTTACCTGTTTTTTTAGTCACCAAATTTAAAAAAAATTTAAGTACACACATACATGAAAAAATCCCCCAATTAACGACTTCTCCAAAATTTTTCAATTCTTACAAAGGGTACGGCTTTGACATGCAATTAACGGCCTGGTTGCGTCAAAAGCGGCCACTTGGCAAGTCTGAGTACTAATGTTGGATGGTGAATTTTAACACCCACTTATTGCACTTTGAGACTCCTCGGCCATTAATGGTAGTAAAGATTGAAATAAGAATCGAAATATTGCACGGTGCTATTGATAAAATTTAAATAACAAATTCTGTTTACTCCCAGTCTCTCAGGAGTAGTTCTCATTATGAATCTAAATCTGTATTCTGTCATGTCTGTCTTTTGAGAAAAGCGAGGTCGTATTTGTCAAAAATAAAGATTTTTAACCAGCCCTTTTTAATTTTTACACATTTTTCAGAAGGATTCTTTGAAATTCATATTAGAATCACATTTTTGAATGTACAAAATAAAAGAAATATGTAGTAAAATACATTTTTTTTAAGAATTATATTTTTGTTTTGAGAAAATACAGGAGGGGGCGTATGGACTATGCAGATGCTAACATGCATTCAGAATGAACATGCAGGCTCAGAAATGTACTACTTGTAACGTTCATACTTAAAAGGATTTAAATGTTTGAACTATTTGAGCGATAACTTTAATAACTTTCAAATGAATAGTTTGTATTTTAATTGCTTTAAGTTTATATTACTTTTTGATATATTAATATTTTTGTGCACGTACAAAATGTTTATAATTTTTTTATAATTTAAAACACAAGATATTTAAGGTTTTTTTTTTGGTTTTAAATCTTTATTGCAATACTAAAATTCTAGAAAAGCACAACACGTTGTTTTCATGGTCTTCAAAATATGTTATAAATATTATTTAAATATAATTTTTAAATACAATTATTACTTCTAATATTGTTCTGCAACTTTTTTGTCCAAAAATGATAAAGAAAACAATTGAAGCAACAAAATAAAGATTTTGAAATAAACAAACGAACTATTTTAATTTCTTATGCTTATACTTGTACGCTTTTGTGTTTTTTATATAATTTAGTTTAATTTTTGATACAAATCATTTTACAGAATTTTAAAACAACTAAACAAGTGTTTCGACTACGCGTTGAAGTGGTGGTTCGAAATAGCCTCTGTTTAACAAATTGTGGCGATAAGCCGCATTAACTGCTACCAAGCCATAAAAAAAATGAGAAATTTATGCCTATTTCGGATCCACTTTGAAGGTTGAAATTTATAACTTAAAGTTTCTTCGAAAAAAATAATGTAGTAAAAAAGTTTGTTAGATTAAACAGAACCACAAAAATTTTTTTTTGATTACGTGCTATTTATGGAATTTGGAACGCTGAAACAAAATTCGACAAACGTTTGATTCCAGATCCGGTGTCTATTTGCAATAACACTTTTCTTTTCTAAAAAGTAAGTTCGAAGCAATTAGTGCGACCATTTATTTTTGAGCCTGAGGCTTGGATGTTTCAGATTTTAGCTGAAAGCACTTTCATAACACAGTTTTATAAATGTAAAAAGTATTCATTCATTCAAGATACTAGTATGGTAGTTGTATTAGATTTTGACTGCTTAAGCCAAATTCGAAGTCAACATTTTGAAGTGAAACTCTTTAGTGAGGGGTTATTTGTGTGTATAATGAAACGCAAAACGTGAATGGCTTTTTTGAATTGGGCTCTAGAACAGCTATAGCAATAAATTAAAGAATTCATCGAGCAGAGTGTGCTACTATCAGCTTCGAGGTCAGTTAACTAAAAACTGAAATATAACCGTTTGCAGTTTAGTTTTATCAAGGTTTCACTTCTACCACGTGTGAACTGCGCACATGCTTTTTTTATTAAAATTAAACTTTTTCCCATGACCAATTCCTTATGTATTTTGAAACGCTTAATCCAAATCTGGCACTGAAAACTTTATTTTGAAATTTCGGAAAACCTTGGCGTGTTTTAGAATTGTATTCCCAGATTAACATTAAACATTGAAAAATCCATAATAAATTGTAAATTTATTTCATGGACAAAATCGACAATTTTGGCACTAAAGGTCTCAAAATACTGCCGTGATGGGAAAAGTTCTGGCTTCGAATTCGGTTTACTTAGCCCAAAACTCATAGGACTGCATTACTGACACCCCGAATGTGGTACTTTTTTATTTCTGTAAGCCTATGAATTTATGTCTAATTTTAGGTATTTTAAGCGATACATATATGTAGTCATTAGCAAGGTCAGCGAAAAAAAAAATAGTCAGCATGCTTGGGCGTAGCCTTACAAACGAGTGCGAAAAACATCCTTTAATTGTAGTTTAGTGTTTGTTTGTTTAGTGATAATTGATTATATATAAATTAATATAAATATTTTAATAAAAATACAATTTTTAAAGTATGGTTCTTTTTCACATATTCTTTTTTTTATAAAAGTGAGTTCTACGCAATTGGAGGGCAGGAATTGTTTAATTTAATTTTGAATATTTTGTTCAATTGATTATTGTGTTCAATATTGAACTGCCTTACGTCTACAGTTTTTTACACAAATATACAAAGATATACACTTAACTATTTTAAGTTTTAAGTATGCATTAGCTTTATGTTGGATAAAACTTTGTTAGTTCGATTTATTGTATTTGTTATAGGAAAAGGTTGTCGTAAGTTATAAGTTGATATTATAGTTTATACCTTTGTAATTAATAGAAAGTTTATGAAAAAAGTTCAATACTCAAAATGGGAAATTTTAAAAATAGATTTGTTTAAATTTTCAACTATCGTTGCCAGGTTTTTGTTTAAATTTTAACACGCACGAAACGCACACATATACATTTTAATACATACTTGTATTGGTAAAATTTAAAATCAGTGATTTCGTCGTTAAGTCGTTTACAAAGATTGCTTTTAGGTTTTCTTTTCAATTACAAATATTTTTAGATTTTATTTTTTCTTTTGTTCATTATGTTAAATAAAACGTAGATATATCTAAGTTAAATAGAGAGAGAGTGAGAGAGAGAGAGAGAGATAAAATAAACAAAAGCTATTATCAAGAAAATCTGAATTTAAAAATTTCTTGTTCGATTGTAGAAATAAAAACAAAACCATTGGAAAACTGCATACAGCTACATTAATATACAAAAGCTTTATATGAAATCTAAGGACATTTACGCACAACAAGGCTTTAAAATTTTTATATATTTTTATTTTTCATAAGCTAGATGATGAAATTTACTCTTTACTGAAGAATCTATTATTCCCTTGATTAAAAAATATGTTGAAATTTTTCTACATTTTTTTCTTCACTTTTTATTTTCAATTTTTTTATTTAAAATAGAGTAGTTTCTAAAGAACCATTTCCAAAAAATTCAATGGTGCACAATTGGTGTTCAATAAATTTCGGTGCTTATTGATCGAAAAACTAAAAATTAGATTTTTATTTTTAGGTTTACTTCTTAAGGGCTCACTTATAGAGTCCGTCACGTCTTTTGCGTCAAAGTATACAACTGACAGCCAAGATGAAAATCATACGTACGCTCAAGATTTAATAATAACTTAGTTGAATCATGAGTACGCTAACAAATGTGACTTGTTTAATTTGATGAACTATTAAAAATATAGGTAGATTTTGTTGAAAGGAAAAAAACAATATTTAATAAAAAAAATTTAGGAAAATTTGATTGAAGCTGTTTTGGTTTTTCGTTTAACTTTGATAGCGTGACTGACGTTGGGTCGTCTATTTCCGTCACCGTCAGCTGGGCTTTGGGACGCAACGGAGAAGAAAATCCTATGATTCGACAACAATTATATTTTAGATTTCTTTATTTTAATGGTTTATCTGTGCTTCAATTATCAATTTGTCATTGCTTTTTACAGAAGTCGTGATCACTTTAAAATAACTTCTCATGTAATCTAAGTAGGTACGCCGTGACGTAGAAGTTGCCTCATTTTTTGTGGGAAGTAGAGGTAAAATTTTAGAAAATAATACATACATTCCATTTTCTATGAGAAACAGAAATTTTAATAAATTAATTATTTGTCATTTAAAAATTCTCGAACTAAAATATTAATGTTTTAACGATTTGGCCTGAAAGCCGTTTTGTAATTGAGGGAAGTATGAAAATTTACGCATTGCGTTACAAAAAAATTATGACGAAAAAAAAAGTTGTTTGAGGTTTTTATGGCATCCTTAAGAGAACACTATTTGAGAACAACAGCATTGCATAAAGAACATCGATTAATAAGAAATGCTTTGCACCGAAAATGGGTAGCCATAAAAAAATATTCTAAATTTAGCAGACGTGTGATTCAAACCGCAACTATATAAGAAATTGTTTTGAGATGAAGGACTTTAAAGGGTGCTAAGGCACTTACAAATCTATGTTTCAATTTTTTGAGTCGCAGTTTGTAATCGAAAGCTTTTTTATATTCACCACAATTAAAAAATAATTCAAGTTTGTAATTTTCTTTTTCACTATAGAAGTTCAATAATATAAGGCACTGAAAACATATGTTAAAGGAAAATTTCTGTATCTTGCTTAGTTTAAAAAAAAATTTTTAAAAAATGCCCATTTTAGGCCAAACTCGAACCTCCATACAAAAACTCGAGATATGGTTAATTTTAATCTACTGTTTTTTATACTAAGTATTCTAAAAAAGTTAAAATTTAATATTACGATAACCAAAGTGACTTTCAAATATGCTTTCAGTGCATTAAATCCTAAGAATTTGAAGGATCGATTTGTATCAAGAGATAAATATTTAGAAAATATTCACACAACAAAGGACTCCGAAATTGAAAACAGAATTCAAATATAGGGTTGCAATTAATGTTTACATCTATGCCGCATATGCTTATTTTCCATCTGTAGTGGATAAGAGTAATGTTTTTTTTTTTACTTGCATTTAATTTAAATTTTTAGTATATTCAAGATTGTTTGGAATTTTTTTATGTGTACATATCTATATATATGTATGTATGTATATTATTATTTAAAATAAATTCCTGGATTTTTTTGCTTGTTTATGATTTTACATACATATATACGCGCGCATACATACATACATATGTCTATGCATATATACCATATTAAACGCATTGGAAATTAAACTGAATACAGAACAACAGGAAACAAATTATGATTATGACATTGATTAATTTTTTCTTTTGTTTTTTACATATGTATACTGAGGTTACTTAAGTGTTGTTGTTAATTTAATATCTAATTAACTACTAATTACTTATTGTGTTTGCAAATAATTCCTAAATTATGTAATAATATTTAATAGACAAAGATAGTGATTTTTATCGTAGGTGGTGGTGGTTGCTTAAAGATTCCAACATAAAACGCATTCGAAGAGCTTATTATTTGTTTCTTTGCATGATTTCTTATTGCATTTAATGCGCTTGTGCGGCTTGCGTTTGCTGTTGTTGTTGTGTTTGAGGCTGTTGTGTTGTAGGTGTTGCTTGCTGTTGCTGAGACTGCTGCGGCTGTTGCTGCTGTTCGTTGCTGCTATTTTCAAAATAGTCTGATGCATTGCCACGACATATGGGGCAGGTGCGATTGGACTTTTGAATATAAATAGAATTGAATAAAAATAGTTTTAAGGAAATTAAATGTATGTACATTAGGGTGATTAAATTTTTTGTTTCTTATTTCAAACAGGTTTAAGGCCACCCAGTGGTCTAGGATTTTAACAAATCGATTTTGTTTTTTTTTAATATTTCGAAAATACAATCTTTTGAGAATACACTGATAAATTTTTGTAATGATATTGACAGTATTTGAGGTAATACAGTCTTTATAGCAGGTAGCGAAGGGTTGGCCCGCGTACGAAAATAATCATTTAAACTCATTTATCTCGAAACTACTTTTTCCTGCTCGGCGGGATAAAAATAAAAAACCATTCATCCGATTTATCTCAAATTTGAATATGTTATACAGAATTGCAGTGGCTATGGTCCGTGCCTCGAAAAATTTTTTAAATTAATAGCTTCTTATTTTTTACGTAAGAAAACTACTGAAAAATGGTCTGTTTTAGATATTTAAATTTCAAGAACCCGCCATTTTGTCAAAACTTTTTTTTTTAGTTCTTGAGGCAGGGGCCATATAGATTAATAATTTCTTTACTTTTTATTTTTCTGATAAGTGACACAGCTAATATTTTACCCGCCGCACAGGTACCTTTTTTTGAAGGGGTCATCTTCAGCGTCAATTTTTATATAGTTAATATTGCTTTTTGATTATTATAAAAATGTTGTTGTATGCTCCGTGATTGATATAATATACCTGCAAAGTTTAATTATCATTGATCATTATCTTCACCTTCAAAATTTTTTTTCAAAATGCCTTAAATTTAGTGGTGCTAGACCACCGGGTGGCCTTAATAGTAGCAGGTACACGAAAGAAGAATTCTAATAGAATTTGAGCTCATAATATTAATATTTACTGGTGGCTCATCGAGCTTTTTTGTTTCCATACGATTTGTATGGGAAGAAATGGCTTACTAGATAATTGTTCGTATATCTCGTGAAAAAAAAATCTTACAGAAGTGAGACCTAGCCCATCCGAAAGAGCATAAAATTTTCTATAAAAAGGTTTACTATTATTTTTTTGTGGAGGTTATATTTCGTTAGTTTATTAGCTTTCAAAATTTAAGGATATTTCGAAGAATGAGAAAAAACATTTTTTTTTTTATTTTTTTTTGTTTTTTTTAAAAAGTTTTATGTTCTTTCCGATGGAGTTAGTCTCTTTCGCGTGAGACTTTTTTTTACGAGATTTACTCGAAACTGTCTAATAAGGCATACTTTCCCATATAAATCGTTTGGAAAATTAAAAAGCTCGATGAGGCACCAGTAAATATTAATATTATGAACTCTCCTTACAAATTATTTGTAGAAAATTTTATACTCTTTCCGATGGGCTAGGTGTCGATCTGTAAGATTTTTTTTTTCACGTGATATAGAGACAAATATCTAGTAAACCAATTCTTCCCATACAAATCGTATGGAAAACAAAAAAGCTCGATGAGCCACCAGTAAATATTAATATTATGAGCTCAAATTGCACCATAATTCTTCTTTCGTGTACGCTACTATTAAACCTGTTTGAAATAAAAAAAAAAAAATTTGAATCACCCTAATGTACATATGTATATGAAACTAAAATTAAATATTGATATCTTAGTTATGTTTTTTTGAAGTTTATAAGAATCACCTAAGAGCAACTCAAATAATTTTTTACTTCCTTAAAAATTTTAAAATGCTAGAAAATTAAAACAGTAAAAAAATTTTACAAACCCTCAGCCACTTGTCCACGCATTTTGCATGAAATTCATGAGAACATGGCAGCACACGTAATATTTGCCGCAACTCAAAGTCGCACATGCACACGACACAAGACGTTTGGTCACCTGTGGTATAAAGAGAAAAGATTTTTATTAATATCACGTTAACAATATAATAAAAGAAGGTCTGTGAAAAGGCTGATATAATGCAGAGGCCATAACGACAAAAAGAATCATTTTAGATTTTTTTTTCTAAAAAAATAGCCGTTATATTTTTAAATCAAAAGAATGCTTAAATCTTCTTAGTTATTTCTAAAGGAATGACGTCCCATAGCATAGATTTTTTTTACAAAATGCCGCTTTCTACAAGTCGGAGAGATATTAAGCTAGGACAAAAGTTAAAAGTGTTCCTGGTCACATTTTCGACTTAATAAAAAAATTGGTTCAGTTCTTCCAATCTCAGTTATCGGTATTTCGCCTAAGTATTTAAATGTTTTTTTTATCAATTTGTGAATTTCAAACATAAAAGAAAAGTATTGACCAATTATAATCATGTGAATGACTTTTCAACCCCAACGTTAATAAATCGAGGCTGCAAAGTACTTAAAGGTTTTTGTTTATAATTTATTGACTTACACTCTTTATTGTTATTGCTATTGACGTAAAAAAATTCTGTCAAAATGACTACATTCGATAGTTAAAATTTTGAATAATTAAAGGAGAAGCAGTATGCACCACTTTGATAAGAGGTAATTAATTAAATTTTTAATTGACTTTACTCCACCGAAAAAAATATGTATTCTGTTCAGAAAACGGCTCCCATTTTTATATTGATTTTAATGAACCCTTATCAAAAAGTATATACATATGTAATATGTATCTGGCTTCATTCATGACCTTTCAATCGGTCTGGCTCATATTCATATTATTCGGTTTGAAATTCTCTTTCACAATATATCTAGAAGAACTTCAGTGAAGGTGATTGCTTTTTATTGATAACACCGGTCAAAACGAATTTTGTGTCTGGGTTCTAAGAGAAAAAATGTCTTAGTTGAAGTTTGCTCTTGTAGGAACCAGAACGACCTAAATGTGTTTTTATGAAACCATTAATGGGGTCCAAATGAACTACTCCTTCTCTTTAAAACACACTTTGATATCTTTTATTTTTTCTCCAAAATTTCGTTAATTTCGATGTGATATAATCTTGAAAACTCTAAGAAAAATTTTAATCTCGGATTCGAAATCATCGCGTCAAAAACCTTCGGAAAAGTATATTAGAGTTTCAGAACCAGAGGTTGGACCAAATTTTGTCCACCTGTATAATTAAATTTTTTTTATATACTTGTAATTACATTTTATTCATATACTTGCTTCGTACATCCGAACAGGATATAAATTTTGGGTGCTCGGTTTATCAAGGCCCTGCGGTACTACGGATTAAGAGACATTTTAGGTCATAACGGTAACACCTAGGAAAAATGATTCAAATATTTCCTCTTGCAAAATCTTCTTCAAGAGCGAAAGGCAAAACAGATATGGACAAAAAATCGCATCTGAGCCACTATCTTAAACTTTTTGAAAGTGACGACGACCTTTCTCAATGGAAATAATTTAAGAACGTGCCAGTCAGGTACAAAATAACCACTTTCCAAAAAAAAATCTGTTTTGAACTATTCCCTATAAAAGTTACTAGTCGCCTGGTCTATATTTTTGACCAACAACAATACTAAATTAAAAATTATGGCTTGCAGTAGACTGTCCGTTATTTTCCAAGTTTCTCTCCGAGCCATTAGCGGTATTTTACCATTTTAGGCATTTGTGTTTTTTTTTGTTTTGGCTTAAAGTTTTATTATAAATGCTTTAAGCTTATTATTCTTTATTTTATGATCTTTTAAGAAAAAATAATATAAGTACACTAAAAAAATGTTGCGCAAAAAATTTACAAGTGATTTCTGTGTACATATATTATTTTCTTCATAAAATAATAAATAAAAAATGTCAACCATTTTTTCTGTAAGTCTACTAGTTTGTAAGTCTAATGTAGCCAGAATGCTTTTAAAAATGACGATTGTTACCAGTCTCAGAAATAATATTATATAATTTTACATTATAACATAACATATTTATTAACCATTGTGTGTTTCCGGATTGTATTTGTAATTTGGCAGCTGATCAATTTCATTTCTTGCCAATCCACGTGGTTTCGCTTCACCTAAGCGCTCGGCCAGACTTAGTAGTGCTTCATAATTCTCGGTCTCATTAGAGTCAGGCGAACTCAACTCATGTTGACTATATGGGGACAGTGGGAACATTGCGCTAAAAAAATCAAATTTATTGTTATATATTATTTTTATTTATATAAAGAAAACTAATTACTTACAGGAAATTAAGCAAGAATCCTGGATTTATAATGCCGGTCGTTTGAATTTGCACTGGTGTAGCTTGATGTGGCCCTAGTGCTTGCGGTGGCAGCACATGTCGATGTGTGGCGGGATGTGGATGTGTAGCTGGCCAGTGGAAGCGGGCAAAACGACGTTGCGGCGGGAATGTACGTCTCTGTTAGAGCCAAAAAAATAAATCAACTTCAGTAAATATTTCATATAATTTTAATTTTTAGTGGAAACATCTAGATTTTTATAAAATGAGTTGAATATTTTATAAAAAATCTTTATAAAGAAAATATATTAAATTCGCGTTTGGTTGCAGAAGTGTTGTCATATGATGACTTTGCAATCTAATAATAATACGAATTTTGACATTAGTAAGTATAAATACCAGGAACCGTAACGATTATAAATTTTCTGGTAGAAATCACTGAATAATCGCAGTAAATGCATGCAAGTTTAAACTTATCTCTAATATTTATATTTTTGATTTTTCTAATTTTTTCGACCATAATTGACATTTTCCAATTTTTTCGAAAGAAGAACATCGAAAATGTCCAAAAATAATGGGAAAGATGAAGAGTATCGGTATCTTAAGACTTCGCATAAGCCAATGGGCATTGTGAGTGCCAAACAAAATCTATTTACGAGTTTTATGGATCGGTGCAAAAAATAAATTAATAAGCCTAAAACGCCCTCTGCTGATAGAAATAGAAAATGACGGATACATTGGATCTAAAGATATAAAAATTCATAATTAAAACTATTTTTATTCCTAATAGATCTTAAGAAAAGAAATCCAAAATAACGATTGCATTTGATCGGAAAAATAATAATCCATAATTAGGATTATCTTTGATTTAAAAAAAAAAATAAAAATCTAAAATAACGAATGTATCCAATTTTTAAATATAAGCCGCAAAATTAAAAATCATGTCATGTGTACACTTCTCGTCAAAGAAAACTCATTTGTAGGTATACTTAATTAAGCACACATTTCGGTTTTTCCTACATTGCGATTTTTTGACGGCAAATATAGTATTGAAAAAAAATGATTATTTATGGTGCCTGACAAATTCTATTAAATATAACTTTAGGCACTTTTAGTTACTTACTATTAAATACTACTATTAAATATAACTTTAGGCACTTTTAGTTACTTACATAACTCTTGTCTGCTTATAAAATTGTAGGCAACAAAAGGTTCCTAAAGTCAACTTTACCTAACTAACATTTTCAAAAATTATAGGTACACATACATTATTAATATTAGTACCTCTCGCTTTTAGATCACATAAGTATATTGAAATTACCTCAGTAGAGATGAAAATTTGCTGTGGAGCAGCTGAGAGCTGCGAAACCTGTGCTGCCGCAGCAGCCGCGGTGGAATGTAAGTGATGAGCCGCAGCGGCTGCGGCAGTCATCGACGCTATATGATGGATTGGCGATGGGCCCGCAGCACCTGCGGCATGTGCACCAGCGTGATGTTCCAAATGATGACCATTTGCTTCTAACGACAATCCGGCTACTGCTGCTGCCGTCGCAGCATCTGTACGTTGTTGTGATAACTGCGCTGCGTGTTGATAGTTGGCAGCAGCGGCAACTGTTGCTGCAGCAACCAATGCAGCTGCTTGATGTGATTGCTGTTGTTGAGCAGCAGCAGCGGCTGCGGCTGCAGTAACTTGCTGTGGCGCCTGCGCAACTTGTAATGGTGCACCAGTGGCAGCGGCAAAGCTGGCGGGCGTGGTAAACGGTGCATGAGCATGGTGAGGATGATGAGCGTGTGGGTGTGCATTGCCAAGAGCATTGCAAGCCTGAGCAAAGGGTTGCGTGTAGATTCCGTGCACGTGGCAGGGTGCCAGACGTGCCTGTGGCGGAGCTGTGGGATACGTGCAAATCGAGGCCCAAATGGGTTCTGCATGGCGCAGTGGCAGGCTGACAGGAACCTGATTTATATCTACCATCAGCGGTGGCGGTGGTAGAGGCGCAGTTTGATGATGATGATGTTGATGGTGAGTTGGTGCTTGTGGTGCAGGTGGGGCTTGCTGGATGAGGGCAGTACTGGGTGGGGGCGGTCCTGCAGCTACAGGTGGCATTTGTTCCCATGGCGAACGGTGCGCATGCACATGTGGGTGCTGTGATGCATGATGTTGCTGCTGCTGTTGGTGTTGTTGCTGCTGATGATGCTGGTGCTGCTGATTGTTGTGGTTATGATGCACATTATGATGATTGTAATGCAGCTGCGGCTGGTGATGCTGTTGTTGGTAGTGATGTAATTGCAAACCAGCATGTGAACCGTGATTCGGCATTGGTCCAGAATCGCGAAGGCGTGGTCGACGTATGGGTGGGCTGCCTTGTTGTAACTAAAGGACGAGATAGAGATTACAATTTATGCGAATGCTCGAATAAACTTAAACAAAGCTACATTTTAGCATACATACTTGGATACGTGGTGAACGTCGTTGCTCCCAAATTGCTGGAGGTGATTGACTGGGCAAGCGACCAGAAATTCGACGCCGTTTGCGTGATGGACTATCAGACTTAGGTCCATTGTTGCCATTTGGCCCATTCAGTGATGCTGTAGATCCAGACAAGCCGGATCCAGAGGGACCGTCGGGCAAGGCTACACCTCCTATTGCACCCCCTAAAATAGAAGTAGATGACACGGCTGAGGCAGTGTTGGAAGTTCCATTGTTTGAAATGTTGCTATTAGAATTGTTATATTGGTGATGGTAATTGTTGATGTTGCCATTATTGCGATAATTATTGTTGTGACTAGCATTTCCACCGCGCATAGTATTGTTTCCATTGACGACGTCCATAGTAACGTTTCCACGTTCTGATCTGTTGTCGATATGCAAGTCCGAATTACGCATATGAATGTTGTTAATATTGTTCATATTGTGTCCTTCAAAATGCTAAAATAAAAACAAATAGAGCAGTTGCAAGTTAAACAAATTTTAAATTGTAAAACCAGTGAAGTTTTAAATTAATAAGTACCACGCTTTCTTTTAACAAAATTTTTGATGCGAATTGTAAACATTTAGTCAGCCTTAAATTAAGGTCAGGTTTTTATGTTTTTATTCTGGTGCCTTTCTTCGACATGGTTATTCTTTTTACAATTGATCTCTTCATCAAAATAAAACATTCAGACATTATCTGATAAAAGAAACTGCTTTGTCTGTACTCATAATTATCTGGTTACCAAATAAACCTTACTGAATATTTCTATGGCTGCACAGATTAAGTTACTTATTTTTTCCTATTTTGGAGAAATTTCACTTTGAAAGTTTCAAATTTGTTTGAAACATATGTGAAAATGGCTTGAGTCATTATTCCAGGCATAATAACTACGAAGCGATTTCGGATTTAAAAATCTGATCTGATAGTATGAGAGAGTATAAAAAATGATTACGAAAAGAGGTATAACTTACATTCACATTTCTAAAAAAATTGCCTTAGTCGTTGTACCTGTAGTCACAATATCCGGCAATTTCCTCGGAAAAATTGATAAAACTTGGCAGAAACATAGTCGTTACCTAAAAATCCAATGAATATTTTTATAGTTAAGAGAGTGAAATATCACCGAATCTTAATAGATAAGCCTAAAGTTTAATTTTGCAATAAATTTGTTAAAAAAAATAGTATGTTGTAAGTTTTTTTGGTCATATAGTTAGGACCGTTTCTGAACATTTCGATTAAAATCATGAGTCATTTTATTTTTGCAAATTACACGTATGCTAACTTATTTAGTAAGTTTATGATCGCCTGAACACAACGCCGCTAGCCCGTCACTCAGCGGAACAGTTAGGTCAAATTTGGTTTGATTTTCCAGGCTCAAAATAAAATTTAATATGCTGAAACTTAGTACTCTAAAGATCGTGTGATCGTTGGCCGTAAATACAATAAATTTATTCAGTTTTTATCAGAGGAGAAATAAACACATCGATTTTTGGTAAAAAAAATATAGCTTTGTGTGATATGATTTCAAAGAGCTATGATGCTTTAAAGTTGGTATGCCTTACCCCCGTATTATGTATGGCGATACAGTGAGTGATTTATTTTTGTCAGAAGCGAAAAGGGCGTATCTCAAAAATACTCGTTTCGAGATAATTGATGTTTTGTTTATGTTGTATTTGTTGAAATACATGTAAAATTGAGAAATAGTTAATTTTCTTAGGCGATTTTTTATAGGTTTGAACTAAGATACCGGCATTAGACGCATAATAGAAGCGTAATTTCTTAAGCTATCCGATGCCATAAGAATCTCGAATATCATTTTTTTTGAGATACGCCCTTTTCGCTTCATTATAGGCATTATAGGTATCTTTAAAATATCATTATCAATCACTTAATTGCTTCGTCATACAATGAAAAATGGTTACTTATGACAACAAAAAAAAACATTAAATAAAAATAAAAATTAAAAATTAAAACTATAAATGATGGTTAGACCTGATCGAAAAAAATCCAGAAATGATGTTATTATTGATTGAAAAAATATATGTATATAAAAAATTTAGAATTCACATATAATGATAAGAAATAAATACAAATCAATCAATAACTACATATATGCTGTGATATTTACTTTTAAAAGGTTTAGGTTCATACTTTGAGATAATGCAGTTTTTTTGGCATGTCCTATTTTTAAATTTGTCACGTAAATAAAATTGAAAAAAAAAGAAACAGGAACTCACCATGCTATTGTTGTGCCTATCGAATAACCCTGAGCTAGATGAATTGTTGTTGTTGCGACGACCACCCCCATTACCGCCATTAAAATTTTGTTGTTCTGATGAATGTTGATTATGATGTTGCGGGTGGTGTTGTTGCTGCTGATGGTGATGATGATGGTGATAATAATCCCCACCAGAAAAAGATTGACGTTGCTGCATCAACATTAAATTGTTGCTATTACTTGCAGCATTACTGCGACGATGATAATTGTTGTTGTTGTAGTTATCACCAGCAGAGTTAGATGAATTGGTCAGCAACATGTGGCTAGAGGCAATTGCTTGATTGCCACGATTGTTGGTGTTGTTGTTGATGTTATTATTATTGCTATTGAACATTAATTGATGTTGTTGAGATCGCTCGCGCTGTTGTTGTGTTTGCTGCTGTTGATGATTATTGCTGCTATTATTTTTTATATTTTTAAAAGAATTAAAAGATCCATTTGTGGTTGCAGTTGTTGTTGTTGTTGTTGAAGAGAAAGACGTTTGAGCATGATTATTATAATGATGTGTTCGGCGTTGTTGTTGAGCATGTTGCATAATCGATTCAGTGGCGGTACAAGAATTTACATTCACAACATCAGTAAAATTTATTGTATTTGTTGTTGTTGATTTTGTTGATTTTGTTGTAATGGAATTTAAATTTGTAGTTGTTGTAGTAGTGTTTGTTAGCGAGGGGAGGGATTGGTGATTATTACTATTTTGTTGTTGTGAATGATGATAATGTTGTTGCGATTGTGGATATAGAGGTGAATGGCGGGACTGTTGTTGTTGTAGTGATAATAACGAACAGGTTAAGGAAGAAGAAGGGGAAGTGGTTACTATTGGAGGTGTTGGATTAGAAATTCTAAATGTTGGTGAAAGTAGGCTGGGAATTTTCAAATGTGACATAGGTTTAACTGCAAGAGTGAAACTTGAAATGGTAGGCGCGGGCGAGGTTATGGTTGTGGGAGGTGACAACAAACTGCTATTGCTAGAATGATAAAATTGCTGATGATATTGACGTGGGGGATGCGGGGAAAGTTGATTATTAACTGAGAGCAGAGATGCATGTGTTGTTGGTGACAAATTAGTGAAATTACAAATTGGTGATAAAGACTGCGGTGCTGGTGAAATATTGGGGCTTAAAAGGTTGTGATATTGCACTGACGAAGTGCAAGTGGTTGATGTCGGGGAAGGAAAAGAAGCGGGATTATTGTTATTCTGTTGGTGGTATTGATGATGATGAAGGCGGTTATGGTGTGGCTGTTGGGGGCTAAGTGGTTGGTGTTTATGGTGATGGCTGTGATTTTGTTGTTGGTGATGATAGTTATTTTCTTTGCTAATAATTTCACAACTTCCATTGTTATTAATGTTATTATTACTTGTTTGTACATCGCTGTATTTGTTTTTTTTTTAATTTTTACAATTAGGTTTTTTCAGGTTTTTGGTTCAGAGAATTATTTATCAAATATGCAGTAGTAGTGGTAGTAGTAGTAAAACAACCCATAATAGTTATTATGCATATACATGTACATTTATATATATATGTATTTATCATATATATATTATTAGGATTTAAATATGAAGAAGAAAGAAAGAACGAAAAAAGAAAAATAATAATATAAATGCCAAAATGCAATATTCATGTCTATATATAGAATTGTTATATAAAATATATATGTTTATATATAGTAATTATTCATATTTATAATCATATTCATTAATATTTACACACAAAGAACATTTACATTTTAAGGGTATTCAAACAAACTTGTACATGCCGCCGTATATTTACAGCATTGTTTAAAAAATCTAATTTTCATTGCAAGTTTTTGAACTTTTAATGTAAATCATATACGCCGGCGTAAGGAGCAACTCCCAGTTTTTATTATAAAAAATAAATGAAAAAGAATGCGAAGAAAAAATTATTTCATAACACAATTACTTGGTTCGAATACCCTTATTATACTAATTGTAAGTAAAAAGTAGTTTATTTGTATTTGTGATGCACACTACGGTCGGTATTCACAATTTAAGAACCGAAAACTATAAAAAATACTGATAAGACATTACGAACACTAAGAGTTAAAAATATTACTTTTAATTTAAGTTGGTAATTTTTTCTTCGGTAAGTACATTTTCTTATAACAAGCTGTGCTAACAGTTCAACTTTTGCAATACTGCAGTCCGTCTTGAAAATAAAAAACCGAAAAGGTCAAGAGACAGATAAATAATAATTGTAAGAATAATAATAAAATTCTTCGACAAATTCACCTCTGATCTTACCTCGATCAGCAAACAGGACATAATAATCCTAACGGCGATTTTTTTGCTGAAATTGGCAACAACATCATCGATCATGTCAATGAGAAGCGCAAGCTCTTCTCATCACTTTCTTATTGTGGATCAAGTTTTGTTGTTAAGTGTGAGTGATGGGGGTACGCAATGTCTATTGCAACTACGCTCCGGTAAGTGCAGCTTGAGTCAAAATTTTTGCAGATGCTGCGGAAATGAGGATTAAGAATTGAGTCCCACTTTCTCTGTAAATGCCCAGCTTTACATGAGCGACAACTTCGCGCTATTGGGACAAGGTCCTCTGTCTATCACAAATATATCCAGGGTGGAGTTGATGAAGTTTCTCAATACATATAAGTATATAGTACCATTTCAGTTAGGCATACGTGAAAGTAAAAACATAACGAAGAGATTCAATATGGATCACACTAATCTCCTATTGGAAATGATCTACGTTATCAAACACCCTTTCAGACCTAACCTAACCTATGTTCGTGCTAAAACTGGCTACGACAAAGTTTAAAATAAAAAAGCGAGAAAGTATTTATAAAAATCATGCTAACAATTAAGTGTTTTGTTTTAAAACAAATTTGGACATATGTATATAAAATTTAAGAGCAAAAGCACCAATTCATGAATTGTAAAATGTCCTTTTCGAAAACTACAGCAATAAATGTAAAATGTTTGGAAAGATAATATGCATGCTTAAAGGAAAGAGCCTAATAAAAACTCACTAACTTGGTGGGTATTTTATTAGTTTTTGAGAAATCCAATGTTGGAAGATGATTTTGTCACACTATACTCTATTTAAAATAATAGGAAGATCGATAAGAACGGAGTTGGGAAAACGTTATGTTACTAACGTAAGGTCGGCATAAGTCCCACTGCCAATACAGCAAAAACTTCGAATGGTAAAGAACATTTTTTACGTATTCCAAAATGATTATGAAGCAAATGCATCATCCCTTGAGACTGGTACCAAACCGTGTTTTTGGCTAAAAGATGCAAAGAAATTTTTTTGATCAGCAAAGAAAAACAAAAATGGAGCGAGAGCACCCTTTGTGGCTGGGGCCCCTAGGCTGTAGCCTATGTAGCCTATGCATAAACACGGCCCTGTTATTCGTCTCTGGCATAGGTATGTCGATATCTCAATAAAATAAAGCAAACGATGAATTAACACTTGATTTTCAGAAGGAAATAAACTTTAAATTTGTTTTGAAATAAATAGCGAATTAATTTTTTTCATCAGTTTTACAATTTCTCAATCTTTTTGTATGTTGATTTTTACACTAAAAGTGTTAGCTTATTCCTATCTACTCTAATCTGAATAGATTTTACCATGAAAGTTAAAAACAAAGCCACGATATTTATCAAAGGTTTTATTCACTTAGGTGTTGTTTCTTTCATAGGTATTATATTTTTTAGGAAATTAATGGTGCTATTCAATCAGTCTCTTGAAAGATTTTAAATCTGTTCACATTAACGTTAAGAGCTATTTTAAGGTTAGCATTATTATTAAATTTTTAACAGGAAATCATATTGAAATATTTAAAAGATTAATTTGAAAAAACACTTAATCTTTTTAATTTTCAGAGTGCGAGGAAAACTCTTTGCGCATATTTTAAGAGTACCAGCAGGTAAAATTTTACACAAATGCCCATTTTTACTCCATATATTTGCTCGAAGGGGTTGAGTTCATCTCGATAGAGGTGATTCGACTTCGGATTCCTTTTTCTATAGCATTTAGCTAAAAATTAACGCTAAAATGCTGATGAACTCTTAAATCTTCGGATATTTATTGTAATTTTTGTATATTAATTCTTGATTTTTTCATATGTACATAAGCCTCAGTAGGGCGCAATTCACATTGTATAGTGATTACAGCAGAAGTTATTTTCAATAGTTAATGATGAAATTGCAGATTTAAGTGATGAAATTTATGCACTCAAAGCTGTCAAAAATAACTGATTTGTAAACAAAAACAAAGTGATAAAAGAAAAGTTGCTAATTTAAAAGTTAAAAGCCAAGTAAGTAAGTAAAACTTTTTTTTGTCATAGCCAATTTCAACACCAAGCTCAGAACTGCAACGTCTCTTAGCATTAAAGGTCTTAAGGAGAAAAAATAATAAAAGAGCACAACAGTTTAAGAAAATCACAAACATTTAAAATTTTGTTGCCTTTATTTAAAATGATTAAGTACGCACTACTTGGAAAGAAAACAACAAAAAAGTTGAAGCCGCAGTGTGCAAAATGCAAATAAATAAAATGCCAAGCGAATTGTTCCTTTTTCCACGTTTTTCCCAATTAAACATTTACAACTTACAATAACTTAAAAGAAATTTAAATTTTCTAAACAATTCGCTAAACATCGATAGATTGCCATACAGTTTAAGATATTTCAAAATTACAAACTATTTTTGGATAAAGAGAAAATTTTGTTTACTTTTTAGTGGATAAAATGCTTTATTTTAATTTCAAATTTTCATATAGAACTTTCATTTAATATGGTGAAAAACTGCACGCAAAACTTTTCATGAGAAAATAAATACGAATAAAAACTCACTCTAAAAAGCTTAAAAATTAATAAATTATTTTACTTAAATCAGAAAAATAGCTTCTCGTAAAAAAAAGAGCACTAAATATGTTTTCGGAGAAGTCACATTTTGCATTGTATCTGCGTCTCACAGAAATTTAACTGGATTGAAAACATTTTTGAAAAACTTTTTTTATAACGAAATGCAAATAAATTGAAGCAATAATTTTAGTTTTTAAATGGGAATGTGAATCTCATTTTTATAATATCTTCTCTAACTTTTAAGAAATTTCAATGACATTTGTAAAAAGAAGAAGTGATATTTTGGATTTATAAAAATGAAAAATTGGGGACGGAGGAAAGTAATGCTGACCTGCTGAAATGGGCTTTAGCAGATGATCGCTGCGGACAATTTTGCACGAGGGATCCGTTAGACAAGCATGTTTGCCTAGAATTTTCCCAAAAAATTATTCATATCGTGCAAGAGGAAGATTATGTTATAAAAAACATTTTTATGTCTGTCGAATCACATTTCGAAGTAAAATTACTGAATATGAAGTGATGTAACTCACACAATCTAAATGGAATGAAACTGCACCCAGTTGAATCAATGTATGGTGTGCAGTTTTATCAAAGTGCATTGTCGGATCTACATTTCTCAAAGAAAACGGCCGCACAGTAATAGTCAGTGATGATCAATCAATACTCAAAGATGATGGAAGCTACGGAATCCGTATTGTTTTAGCAGGATGGTGCAACAATCACCAGTGACGTAACAGTAGCGTTGAAACGCAAATTTTCTAATAAAATCAGTTCGCAAAATCACACAATTCATTGACCTGGAAGATTGCTTGACCTTACTGCACCCGGGTTTTTTCTGCAGGATTACAGCAAGTTAGAAGCTTATAAGACTAAGCTGACCAAGTTAATCGAATTAAGACAATCTATTTGAACAATAATTAAGGAAAATGCGGCTGGTACACTTCAGGCAGTTTAGGATTAGTGAGTGCTCCGATCATTTGAAATCAATTATTTTTAAGACCAACTAAAAATTAATTAAAATTAAACTTTCCATAAATAATTAAATAAAAAAGTTGTTCAATTTTCTTGATGTTGCAGAATTTATCTGTTACCCTGTATTTGCCATCTTTATAAATCATTTAAATTGTAATTTCACAAAGGAAAGAAAAGTACGGGCGATTTCTTAGAAGAAATTAAGTAGCCTCTGCGCTAAGGTGGATATTCCATGGTAATACCGTTCTAAAGGAGAAATAAAAGTGTGTGGTGTACTTTTTTTTTTTGGGTGGGGTGTGATAGGAGATAAGTTTTAGACTTATGCAATTATCACGAAAATTAAGCACAATATTGATTCAGGTCTTTCAGGCAGGAAACTTAAACTTTTTTCGCACTATATTTTTCGATTTAAGGTATGACACCAAAAGTTTATTTCGAGAGATTTTACTTTCTGGCACTCAACTAAACATCTCTACCAACTTCTTAGTTGTTGGGCTATTATGTCTATTAAACATACGAGTAGAAAGAATATATATTAAAATTCATATTTTAGCTTCAGCAGCTCTACGTAACTCAATTTGTCATTCCATTGATTTAGAACCAGATTTCACCAATGTGCAAACAATTTTTACTTTGACATAATACTTAAACGTAACATAGATATGAAAGTATCAGAATAAATTACTTACTTTGGTAAGTTTAGATGCAGGAAACATCTAAATTTTGAATACAATATGCAGTTTTACATTGAAAGAAGTAAACAAATGGTTATTTCATGTATCATGGGCATTTCATGTGAAGCGGACAAGGAAAAAAGTTATATTCTAAATTTCGTTCATATTCGGCCTAATTTTATTTCTAGAAAACAATTTTTATTTTATATGAGGTTTAGTTGTCAAGCTATGAATACGGATTTTTCGGAAGCACTTTTTTGAATTAAACAAATTTACAATAAGAAACTAAACATCAGATTTGAAATTAAAATTTTGTTTCTTGTAGAAAACCAGACGTCAATATTTCAAATCAGAATTTCAACAATTTTCATTTTAATTTCAAAATACAGCTTAAAATATATATGGGCTATTATCACGAAATGGGTGTAATGGATGTCTGTGAATAGTTTGGTCAGATTCAAAGGCTCAACCATTTTTTTTTCTTCGCAAATTATTCTCAAGATGAGGTAATTTATTTTCCATCATACGCATCGATATTCAATTGCTCTAATAAAAAGTTATAGGGCGAGAATCAACAGATATGTCGCCTCCGTAACCTGTCCATTTCCCATTTCAATACACTAACGGTCTGCTCGCGCGACTCCTCGTTCGAAATTTCGCGCGTTTACATAAATCCTCCCACTCCCGCGCTACAGGTTTGAAACTTGTCTATCGTATTTTCTATGTATACATATGTCTGTGATATATCCTGAATAAACATGACGATAAAGGATTTTTGTGGGCAAATAATTGCAAGGAACAAGTGTCAGAACATAATGCTACAAAATCGGGTGGGCATCGCAGATATTAAAACAGTCAAATCTCATTACCGCACGACAAGAGTTCGTAAAAACGATAAGAAAAAAAGAATGTCGCTACCGTAACCTGTCAGTTTTTGCTTTGAATATTTTCAAAGGTTTGACATTTCGTTTTCATTTGTAATGTGACAATTTGTCCGGAAAATGTGTTTCGTCTCTTCTCTCAGATCCAAGACGCATATTTCAGTGAAAAGTCGCCTCCGTAATCAATAAAATGTTTGTCGCCTCCGAAGCTCTGAGTTAGTGTATTTTGCAGCAAACTACCTTTTAAGTACTCTTACTGTAGATCCATTGATAAATATGATAAAATAACTTGAAAATTAAATGAATAAAAAAAACTAAAAGTTGCTACGATGACTTTTTTTTGTTCTCTATGAGTTCTAAAAATCACCCATTTCGTGATAATAGCCCATATCATACCGAAAATATCACATTTTTTTCGTTGTCCGCTTCACATGAAATGCCCGATATAGCAAATGAATATTTAATGTGTCTAGCTTATTTTGTTTGAATGTAATTTCTTCTGCAGGTCTACTAGCTTTCGAGTAAAAAGTACTTTAAAAAAACGTGCTCGGTGACACGCTATACTGGGCTTAAAAATACATTTTTTTGCATTCATATACCGATCTCCACGATTAGAAACTTGGGTAATAACGGACAGTCTTATACTTATGTACATATGTATGTTGTTATTATCGTTGAATCATTGAGTAAACATTTATAAACATATTTTCCTTATTTCATTTCAACTACTTTCTTCTCCCTTTAAAGACGTAATTTTGACAAAATTTTGTCGAAATTAGTTACCAGATAAAGTAAGAGAAAACCAGAACAAACAGAGACTGAACGTAAAAAAAGGAGTGGTAGCATTCAAATTGCTTTGTATTAATTCATGGTTGACTGCCATGTTAGAATACGCCAAATTTTGTGATGGATGTGAAAACTGATAGTGATTAAGCGATTTCAAACCGAAATTTAAATGTAGCTGATCGTTTTACAAAAAATTTCCACAAGGACTGTTAGATGTAGATAGATATGAAGGGCGTTATTTGGAAAGATACAGAGTAAAGCATTACAGATAGAAATAGTAAGATATTTTTGTATAAAATTTTTGATATGTATGCATGTTTTACCACATAAAAAAGTCATAGCTCCGTTTATACCAAAAGAAGAAAAAAATTTAAATTAACACAATCAATAAAGGTCAAAAGTTTGAACTCTTGGCAAAGAATACTGTGTACATGCTAATAGTCAGTTGAAAAAGTCTTAAGTCAACTTTTTCTGAATACCGATAAAGTTTTTAAATTGTACAGTAAAAAGGATAAAGAATAGGAAACATAAAAGTAAAGGAAAGCTTTTCTAGTATACATATGTAATAAAGTAAACGATTTTCCGACAAAATTTTTTTATTGATTTTAAAATGAACGTTGAATGTACGTTTACAAAAACAAAATGTTTTTTAAATGGTAGAGAAGATATTAAAAATGAATGTAGGGTCTGCGCCCTTAGTGTTATTGATGAACAGACACATATACAGTAGACTTCCAATATAACGTATAACTTCCAATGAACAGTTTTTCAAATTGAGACTTTTCCATTGATGTCTCTAAATTAAGAACGCTAAAAATGTTTTCCGTTCCTAATAACGAACATTGTTTAATTCAAAAATAACTGTTGAAATGAAATAACTTTTTTTTACCAGTAAAGGTGATCGCCATTAAGAAAATCATTGCAAAATCTAATTTAACGTTTATACGAGTTAATATATGCTATAATAAAAGCCAGTTTCTTTAATAAAAAAACACTTCGATATAACGAATTTTACGATATTACGACTGTCCCGTGCATTAATTAGTTCGTTATATTGGACGTCTACTGTACTCCATATAAGTTATTACTTGTTTTATTTATCTTATATACGATTTATATGAAATTAAAATATTAAGTTTAAGTATTCGAAAAAAAAATTAAGCAAACGAATATAGTTAAATTGCATAGTGTATGCGACAAAAACAAACATGTTGTGTGCCTTGAAACAAACTTGCTTAGAGTTATAAAGGCTTACTTTTAGGCGAAAAAGCTCTGGAGTCTTCGCTATTATGCTTCAATTGACAACATATTTAAAAAAAAAAAAAACAATGCACTTTTGACTTTTAAAAATAAAGCTTAAATTAAAAACAATAAAATGAGGGACGAAGACTTATGAGGAAACTGGTAGAAATGATAGAAGTAAATATCGTAAAGAATGTACTGTCCTTTGTGCTTCTGTTCCGGACTAATTTATTAAATTTACAGACATAAAGGCTATCTGTATTTATTTGAGCTTTACTAAGAGAGAACTTTATTAAAATTTAATTTAATTCATGACGCTTGAAATTCGTCAAAGTCTACGATACGAGCTAAGTAACTACTGATTTTGCTGAAAGTTTTTTAAAAATATCTGCTATGTTGTATTATTTGAAATCAAAACTATAATAGCTGGGGAAAAAAATGATAAGCGTGTTCAGTTACGCTGCCAAGATGGGTTTAGTCCTCAGAGCTGACAAATATACAATATATACAGACATATGTATGTACATGAGTCATTCTAATGCTTGTCAAATTTTCGCTTAGTATGGGTACTCAGAAAATATTAATGAGATTCTAAAATAAAGAGATCATACTCGTAGCAAATGATATGACCCTTTGAAGATCAAATAACAGGCTCCTTTTTTTAGAAGTTTTTATTATTATTTTAAAAACTTTGTCCTTTTAAATTCTGAAAACAGGGTTTTTCGAAAGACGCACAAAGCAATTTTTATGCTTCTAGCTGATCAAAAATCCATAACTTCTGAACGGCTGGCTGTACACATTCACTTAATTATTTTTATTTTGTTGAAAATTAGTCTGGTTATTAAAATAAAAATCTGGATTTTTATCTACTAGGGCGACCTGTATATGCACAAAGTACAATGTTGTGTAAAAAGCTTTTAAGCTTTTTTATTTCAAATTCTGTTGTAGGGACACTATCTCTGGTTATTTTACATACAAATACTGTAGAGATGTTCCGGGAGCATTTGTTGAGCGCAAGTTCCACGTTTTACAAATATAAGTACCTTCTAAGAAAAGATTCCATAAGTTGGGATTCTCTAAATTAACTTCAATATAATTGGCGAATGAAAGCTATTTTAAAAAGCTATAAAAACGATGTGGAAAACTTAAAAATCGGTTCATTGGTTGTTGAATCATGCTCAAGTTTTGACTAGTGTTTTTCGAATAATCGTACTTTATAACGATTCACATTCACGATCTTTTATAAAATTTATTCACTTAAGTTTTCAATTTAAGCTTTATTGACATTATGCTCATTTGGCATTATTTTTGCTGAAGCTATGTCAATTTAAAAGTTATTTTTCATTGCATTTTCATACGACTTGGCGTATGATATTTCTATAGGAATTAGAAACGAAAAGGACGTATCTGAAAAAAAAAACGCGAGATAATTGATGTTTTGTTTATGCCAATTTGTTGAAATACATGTAAAATTGGGATAGAGGATGTTTTCTTACGAGATTTTTTATAGGTTTCAACTAAGATACTAGCTCACTAGATGCTTAAGCTATCCAATGCCATAAGAATCACGGATATGATTTTTTTTGAGATACGCCCATTTCGCTTCTGAGGGCAATGTAGCTTCTGCAAAAATAATTCAAAATTTTGTAAAAACTTTTATAAGTAAAAAAAGTCCAGTTTTCAGAATTTAAATTAATTGAAATTTCGAATATTTCAAAAACTGCTATATAGGGTCGTTATTTTAGTAATATTGGGTTGGTATTGATTGGTCTGTTCTATAACTGTGCCTTAGCTAAATTTCTTTCCGACTATTAGGTTACAAGTTATTGACTAGCAATTACTCTTTGTGACCTTCGACCTTAAAAATCTGGAAATTACAGAAGATAAGGGTTGCCAAACTAGGCAATGCAATAGGTATAAAGGACCATAGGTAGGTAGTTCTGTCGCTAGCACTCCGTTTGTTGCTACTGGTTCAGTTCGTGTTTTCTTAAAAAACGAGCTAAACATGCTCAATAAATTAAAGAAAAAAAAGCCACAACAGCTTTTTAGACATTCTTTTTCCACACAGTGAGTTCTACAGAGAAAGACAAAAATTACGAGAAAAAAATTTGTTAAATTACAATATCTGCTACATTTTTTTCCAATTTCATGTGCTTACCATGCATTTTCGATTTTGTTTAAATTAAATACTGAACTGTTAATTTGTGAAACAAGTAATGAGCGTATTTGCAAAAATGAGTTAATGTCTTTTGTAAAATAAATAAAATCAGGAACAAATGAACGACTGAACCTACAACACAAGCAAAAATTAAACTATTATGAATTTATTTTATCTGTTTATGGATATGGAAAGCAAATTAAAGATCAAAACAAAAGTTCAAACATTTGTTACTTGTAAAAAATTGGATACTACAAGTTTCGTATATTTGGTGCCAATGAAACGAACACAAAAATAAAATAAAAAATATTTAACAGTAGAGTTTGCTTTTAAACGATAGTGGACAAACATTTTGAATACAAATCAAAACATTTTTGCTGAAGATATTCTATCTTCAACGATTAACCATTGTGGTTTCGATCAAGAAATGATGCACGGTATTCAGCCTGAAAAATTCTAACTGTAACAGTTTTTAGCCTAAACTATAGTATCAACTATGTTTTCCAAAAATATCAAATAAAAATTCACCATTTGACGGAATTATAGCTTCTTGAAACTTTCGTGCAGACTTTTATGTTCCAGTTATCAACTTTTAGTAATTTTTCGAGCGTCGTCCTTTTTAAATTCGAGAACTCGTAATCTCAAAACAAAATTTTTACCATTTTTTTACTTCTTTTATTTTAATTTTTAAAAATCAAAGCTAACCGCTCTAAAGAAAATAAGCTAGAAAATTTAATTCGAATTTTTAATTTTTCTTTTTTAATTTTTAAAATTTTGGCAAAATTGAACATGCGGAACATTTGAAACTTTAAATGATTGCTATCTAACCAACTAACAGCCCAGCCCTCTTAGTATCGTTAAAGCGAACTCTACTGGTCAAGAAAAAAATCAAATAAAAAGTTAAAATTTTGTTCTTTCCTTAGGGTTATGTGTGTTAAATATTTCCTTTTTTTTCGCTTTCATTTATTATATTTTCTTAGTTCGAATATGCAAGTATTATTTTTATGCCTTTTGCTTGTGGCAAAACAAATTAATTACAAAATTCACCCTTTAACCTATAAGCCATTAATTTTTTGGTATGTATTAATTTTAGTCTTTTAACGGGGAGGAAGCGTGGACATGGGTGGAAATTAGAGTGGGAGGGAGTGTACATATTTTTAGAGTAAATAGGAACTCATGGATGTGAATAGGGGGGGGAGTTATTTTTTATTTATTTAAATTTATAATGTTACTTAAATACTAAATTCGATTGAAATGGTTGAAAACTTGATTTCTTACCCAAGCGTGCTCCAAGGATCCATTACATCCTTGTTGTACCATGGATTGCTATTCATGTTTATACCACCACTGGCACCGCCGCCACTACCACTGTTGCGTTGCGTGTGATGCTGGTGTGGTGAAAAAAGCATTCGGCCGCGATGATTGCGTGATGGTGCGTTTCGCGAAAACGAACGGCGTGATGAGCCCGCATGATTTGGATTCAGCATTTCGTTGGTGGGGGATTTATTAATTGTTTTTGGTTTATTATTTTTGATCTTGCTTCCTGTTTAACGATTACGTTTAAAGCTTTTGTTATTGTTGTTGCTGTTGCTTAAAGCCCTGTTTTAAGGGCTTTCTCGAAATGGTTTTAGTTATTATTATTTCCTTTAATTTTCGATGTTTTCCTGTGGTTGAGGCGATTATTGAGGTCATTAAGTTCAGTTATACTGATATTTTCATTTGATTTTGCTTTCTTTCTTGAGCTGTAATTTTGAAGAGAAGAATCAATAAGAAATTGGTAATTTCTTGTTTTTTCAACTTTAAATAGGTGAAACCTTTTTTAAAAGAAAAAAAAAACAAATTTGGGTGCACCTTTCGGAAGATAAAGTTTTAGGCATGTTTTTTAATTGTCAGATAAAATATTTCTTTGTTTTAAAATTATTTTGTTTAAAACAACGACGATTATAAATTTATTCCAATCAATAAATTTTGAAAAAACTGCTATCTGTATACGACGATATTTAAAAAAATTGTATATCCTGGTCAATTGCCATTAACCTAAGTATTTGAATATGGAATCATTATGAAAATGTACATGTATGTATATTAAAAATTACCAAAGCACTTTCAGAATTCTGCTACGAAACAGTGCAGCTGATGGACGAATCCCAATATAGAACACAAATCAAAGTAAAGTGAAGTTTTCGCCTGAAATTAAGACAAAGTCTTTGTGCAGTTTTTATCAGAACCTACATTTGAAGAAAATCGGAAGGGTCGACTGAATTTTGCACAAGTTCGACTGATAGTGCAAATATAAATTTTATGCACCGTATAATAAGGTGGTATTTTTTCATAATTCTTTACAGACTTTATTTTACTCTATTTCGAAATGATTTATTCCTCGAAATAATGTATTTTAATCTCTGCCGTAGAAAATTTTATGACCTACAATTTTGATGTAATATTTTTTCTCGAAAAAAAAAACGATAATTTTCCAGAAAATGCAAAAAAGCAAAAGGACAGTACGATATAGATTACGTCATGTGCCATTAGGACTTGATACTTTCTTCAGATTTGCATAAATTCTAATCGCGTCCTTGTTCGGAAACGAATGGCCGGAATTTTCTAATTTTACCCTCATCGTAAGACACTCTTTCTCTGGGGATGTTGCATAGATGGTTACCAAAAGATTTAGCTTTACCAACCAAAGGTGGCTGTTGACGAAGAGAGTCGATATAGTTAGTGAAGACTAATTTATCACTCCCTTAACAAAAGCCTAAAAGTTTTGTTACCCTTTGGTTTCTTATGCATGAAACACAATTTTCAATTTAAATTGTAATAAAAAAAATTTAAAGCATGCCAATTTCTTTTACTATAAGGTCAAATAGTCCCTAAACGGGGCTTCAGGCAAGTCAGTGCGTAAACTTCTACAAGAAAAAGCAGCAGAAATATTGAAGTGGTCCTCATTACCAAGAGGTGAATGGACTGATACGACCATTATTGGACTAGTTATAAGCAAACATTGGAAAATACTTTTTTCAGTATTCCCTAATGATGCGAGCGAGTTGTTATCTAACTTTTAAAGGTTTTAAGAAAAGTTAGTTTGGAATTTCCTTAGCTGATGCGAATAAGCGCTATTCACAAAGAAATACTAAAATATTAAGCGCCCATATAACTGAAGAAATTTTCTACACTTTTTTTTAATGAAATTTCATCCATGAAATCACATTTTCTGAGACTATTGAGACGAAACAAATAAAGAAACGTTTGAATTTAGGATTTGAAATTGATCCGAAGGTTTCAGATTTGTTTTCAATCTTTTTTACCTCTGTTTCATTGGATTATTTTTATATTAAAATTTTTTTCAATGAGTTGCGATCAGCTTGGACCCTATGAATAGTGCAAATGAAATTAACCATGTTTGCTACCGCCTTTTCCCTATGCTATCAAAGTTTGATGAATAGTACCTATCAAGCCCACACCCAAAATAAATTAACACCAATTACACCTTTTTAAGTTCTAATAAAGCCATGCAAAATATTTTGTTTTAAATATTTTTATGTATGCTTATGCTATTAAATACTTACTTTTTAGTTTAAAAGCAAAACAAACATCTGATTTTATTGTGGATGCTATAATTATGGAAACTAAAATTTGTTGTTTGCCATAAATGCGGTTGAACAGAAGAGAACGTGCAAAATAGTTATTTCTGGCTAACACTCATACAATGCAAAAATTTAATTAGTTATTTTGAAAAGTTGGTGACTTATTATAATAATAAGGAGACATTAAATTATAGCAGCGATCGAGATAATACTTAGGTGTGATGTGGTACGTGGGAATTCAAAAACCATTTTTTGTAAAATAAAAACACAAGATTTAGTTTGGTTTGATTTTCAAATGAAAAACTTTGACCATTTAATTTTTATTGCACTTCCATCGACTCCATATTTGTTATAAACAAATTTGCTATAATTGAATATGACAAAAAGCTTAAAGAATAATTACAAAAAATATATGGTACAATTAAAAGCTTTTTCGATCAAATACATTTAGATATTATTTATGGTTAATAGTACAAAAAGTATGCTTACATTATTAAAGATATTAGTTTGCTATAATTACCAAAATGTTTGCTATAATTTAGAGCGCAACAATATGAAAAGTAAAACGAGGTAAACGCTATACAAAGTAACACGTTGTAATATTGAAAATTAAATAAATAAATAAAATATTAAATAAAGTGAGAAACATTTTACAAATTTGCATCTTACAAATACATGATGATACAGAGAAAGTTGGCAACACTGTTTTAGGGAGCAACAAACAGTACTTAAATAAACAAATTTTGTAGAATTAATATACCATAAATACGAGTGATGTGTAAATGTAAATAGAAGAAAATTATTATTAGTTAAAATGGGAGGTAAAATGATGTAAGTAAAAGAAACTTTTGTATTAAATGTGCACAAAACAAAATGGCGCCATAAACTAAATATATATGGATGTATATGTAAATGAATTAAAATTATAAAATCTATGACAAAACAATTACAATTTATTTAAAAGTTTTTTTATTATTTTTGTACGAGAGCGAGTATTTATTGTATGTACTAGTATAAGTGTAGGTATGCATAATTTTGTTTGTATGTATGTATTAGGACTGTCCGAATACTTTACTTTTTCCAGTGCTCTTAGCATTTTTATCACTTGAAACACTAGTCAAAACAAACAAAAGCCACCTTTAAAAAAGTTAACGTTTCGAACTCACTCGAGGTTGTTGAAAAATAGAATATGTACCTATAACAAAAAAAAATTATTCAGAATGATGTATTTCAGTAACAACTTCAGTCACAAAATTTTCAACGTATTTTCCGATAAAAGAAAAACAACAACTCTGGAACAAAATGGAGACTCTCATAGTCTGCACTAGCTATTGTCAGCGCTTCGAACGTGAATTTTATTCTCTATGAGTTTATTTTTTTATCAATTATCTTATTTTTCTTTTTTTTGGAAAATTTGGGGTAACGTCTAGATCGGTGATTAGTAAAATTTAAAATCCTTGATAATTTAAGAAATAAACATAGTTAATGATAATTTTAGACGCCACTGATCTTCGATCTGCACAAAATTTTATTTAAGTCATCCATTTAAACACCGCGCTATTCCTGTATCGAATATCTATTTCTAGAATCCTATATTTTTTCGCTCTACACACATAACGTTCTATCTTTATCTCTAACTATCTCACATCTTTTTATCCCTCTATTCTTTTACTTCAACTTTTTATTAAGGTCAGTTTGGTCCGGACCGTAATTTCAAGTTAAATAGTCAGGAAAACAAATGTGGAATTTTTAAATTGGAGGAGGGAGATACCATACCCTTGCAGGATTTGAATTTCAAAAATTATTTTTTCTTGCTTTAAATGACACCTACATTATGTAAGAATTGTGTAGCTCAATTTTCATGTTTCCACATTCGCCAGTTTGATCTGGGAGATGGTTTCAATCTGTTTTTCAGGAAAACGCAATTTTTCATGGAAAAACATAGTTTTGAAAATTTTGGATGTGCCACACCTTCTAATGATTTGAATTTTAAATATTACGAAAATTATTTGAAAACGAAATTTGGAGAATTTTCTCCACTGGAACAATTTAAGTAGTTTAGTTTAGTAATTTTATGAATGAATAAAAAACTTTCATGTGATAGATTTTATCATTTCCGCAAAAAAAGTTCGTGATAAAAGTCAGAATCGAATCGTGACATTCTATGTATGCTATATATTGTATATAAAATTAAAGGTTAAATAATGTAGTTTATCGAAAATAACGATTAACCTTTAGCTATGTATATTGGCGGTGTGACCCAAAAAAAAGGTTCTCCTGTTTTATTTCGCACAAAAGCATCCTTAAATTCACATATCTTGCCGTGTGGGGGGCCTAGCCCTAAATTTATACTTTGCTCCATAGTCCCCTTTAGGCCTATCCTAATCCAGCGCTGTTTGAGGGAGTTCGAAGCCTTTATTTTGATTTTTTTTTTTTATTTAATTTTTAAGCTTAACAAATAAAACATAAAGCTAAGAGCACCTAAACAATTTACGTTACTGTTCATTTGAAAAACTCTAAGATGTTGCAACTTTTTTATTGAAACATTTGTTCGCAAAGATTAAGGTGGTCAGTCAAAATTAGTTAACATTCAAACATAAATAATTTTTATAGAGTATTTTATAGTGATGACTTTGTATTCGAACAACCCTGATATGTATTGATATTAATAATATAAATGATTTTTGCATGTAAACAACGACTCAAAATAAATACAAATACTTAAAAGCTAAAAAAAAAAATAAAATGTTAAAATTGTATGCGTACATTGTTAAAAAATTTTACTAAATGTAAATTTGTTAAATAGAAGTATCTAAAATACTAATATTATTAATATGTAAAGAATGCGTAAAATAGTAGTAGCAGTAAAGAATCACTTTTTTTTTGTTTTTTTTGTAAATGGTAGCAACTCATATTGCACGCAGATGCAAAGTAGAATTCGTACAATTGAATTTTGAGGTACACAATGTGATAACTTTTACTTTTTTATTCTAAGTTATTTTATTAAATGTATTTATGTATATATTTATATGTATTTTTTAAAAAATTGTTTCTATATTTGCAACAACAATAACATCAGCATTTACCATAACCACCAACCAAAATTTTATCAATAATATATCTAAAATTGGAAAAAAATAAAGAAAAAGAAAAATAAAACACAATTTAATTTTAAGAAATTTTTATGTTTTTTTTTAGTTGAAATATAGGTTAATAGTAAATATATGTATTAAATGACGAGAAAATATGTACAGTGAATCCTTGATTAACGCGATTTTCTACGCATTGCTGTAATGAAATTAGTCATGCAAAGTAATTTGAGTTTTTAACACATTGTTTAAGCTAAGCGTCTTAAATTTACGATACACAAAAATATATTGCATTGAAAATCGCATATAATGGGAGTCTCCTGTCTTTCGTTTTAAAATGCAAGTTAAATCTAAATAGACATCGCTTGTGCATTTGTATTGTGAATACAAAGAAGTAAAAAACTTAAAATAAAAAAAAAAAACTTAAGAGCAGCAGTTGAAAAAGTGTTTTTATTTTAAATGGGTGAATTTTAGGTGAAAATATGGAAATGTCGGAGGTTAGAATTTTCCTACCAGGGTCGCGTTCTCAGAACATGTGCTTAAAGTTTATCAATCACGGCCTTCTATCTGCTAACCTCAGAGAATTAACTTAGCAAAAAGAGCAAAATTGGAGTCTCCGTGATATTTTGCAGTGTCAATCAATTTAAATTTTAAAGGTACTTTTTGAATTCTAGTAAAAAATTGAACTCGTTTTGGATCCATTATACAAAAATAGTCTACAATACAACAGTTAGAGATAATTCTTTAGTCTTTAGCAATGTTGGTGTTTTTGGCGATATCTATGGTCAGCACAAAAAGGCCAAGCACCTTTGCAGTGACTTTTTAACTCTAAGTTAAAAGTCCTCTAGTGCACAAATTTCGTTTAGGTTAAAACTGAAGGCGCTATGAATTCTTTTAATTTCGGAGCGTATTTTTTATGATCCAGGAAAACCAATTAGTTATCACGCAAACCGAAGACGTTGTACCGGACGAACTTTCTTTTGATGTAAAATGGGCATTTACATCACAATTGTACTTTTTTCATTTTATTTGCGTACGACAAAAACTAAATTTAAGTATAGTTAGTATATTTAAGACATTTTCAGCACATTTCCAATATACATAAATATACAGTATCTGGTTAATTCAATCCGTAAAGTAAATGATTTTAGAGCCACATTAAAGATCCGACAGTTATTCAGTTATTTCAAAATAGCTAATAGTCATGGTCATGCTTGGAATCGATGCTTGGAACTCAAAACGCACAGCTTTCTCATTTTGCCGCAAAATCACACTAGAGACTATGGTATTTCAATTTCAAAATGCACATGCTTTTATTTATTTATGTCTATCCAGATTCCCATAGATAAGTCAAAAATTTTCCGTTTCATTTTACAATTTCTTCTTTAAAAACAAAAATAAAAATCTTGTGTGCAGCTCACACGTGGCATTAGTGAAACCTTTAGAAAACTAAACTACGATAGAATGAGACGAAAATGATCTAAGATATCTACATCAATAAATGACATATTATACCCGAAAATTATCAGCTTCGAGATCGGTTAACCAAAAGGTGAGATATAAGCGTCCTATGTTTTCAAGCAATGCATCGATTAACTACCAAAGCCTTGGCATACCGAGGAGTACTTTAATTTGATATATAATTTATTGCTGTAGCTATTCTATTCCCGACAAAAAAAAAATGTTGCGTTTTACGTTTCATTATACACACCTAATTTTCAAATCATCCCTCGCTAAAGAAGTTTCACTTCCAAAAATTACCTATAAATTAATTAAGAAGGCGCCTGGTTAAAAAAAAGTTTTAATTTTATCTCAGTGTAGGGTTTAGAAATGGAATTATTCCTAATGCAACAGAGTACTTCTGATATGCCAGATTGAGATAGAACGTACATATAAGAAAAATACATGGTACGTACCCGTTCTGGTAGAGAATACCCCTTAACGAAACACGTGCGCATTGTACAGCATTCGTTCTTCTTCGTGCTGTTTATTTTGAATTTAAATATACCTTTTAGTATAAATTTAAAAAGATTTTTAACCCCTCTAACCCATTATCAAGGTTACAAATAAAAACATCATTAAGTTTTGTTTTATTTAACTGATGCAGTTCATTCAACTCCAGAAGACTTTGCACGCAGAATAATGAACACAAGATTTCACATAAAACAAGAATAATATAATTAACAAGATAAATAATGTAAGAAATAAGAGAAGGTACCAGTTGTTTAATGACGTCATAATTTATAAACAACAGAAACAGATAACGACAACCAGAACGCAGAGCAAAAAAACAAAACAAATTAATAAAAACTCAAATAACCTTGGCTAATGTTAAAAATAATTATTAAATATTTTTTGTAAAGAATAAAAAAAGGCACTATGTACTTGAACAAAATATGTATAATTAAAAATAAAATGGCACAAAAAAACAACTACAAGTAATGATGTTGAACAATTGAGAATGAAACGTGTAGCTACATAAATAATAAATCAAGAAAAAATGCAATAGATAATACTATCATCCTATAATGTATGTACATTAGAGCGGTTCAGAAAAAAAACTTTTTGTTTTCTTCACGATGTGTCAGCGGATTACAATAGCCTTTCGAAAAAGAAAGTTTGAGCCTTAAAAGAAAAAAATTGGTCCGAAAAAGTACCATCGAAATTTGAATTAAACAGTATGTAGATAAATTGGGTAGTCCTGTGCTAAATTTCAAAAATGGGACCAGAGTACTTTTGGAGATACAGATATGATATTTTATCAGATAAGCCATAGTGGACCGTTTGCTCCATACAATACAAACCAATGACAAATTTTTTTTCCCCCATATAGTATATGGAGGCAACCTGCATTAGGAGGCACTATTGCAATGGAGCAAATAATTAATATGTATGGAAATGTTAAGTATATGGAGGAAATTAATTACAAAACACTTTTTTTTTCATATACAAATTGCTCCATAAACCAAAATTTGGATTTTGTAGCAAATAATAAAAAAAAAAATGAAAGAACGTGGCTAATGAAGTAAAGTGGACACTGCATACCTCAGCAACTAAAACAGATAGATGTATTGCGACAACAGCATTAGAAAGATAATTTTACATATCCTATAGAACAAGTCGTGAGTCAAAACGTCAAAAAATGGCGTATGGAGCAAAAGCGAACTTGGGCGACGATATGTCTAGACAAAGCTCTTCAAAAGGATTTTCACTAATATTGAAAACTGGATTAGCGCCCCCTGTTTTATGTTGTCTACTCATTTTAAACAATGATGCAAGTGAAAGACGTTATCAATTTTTCCAAAAAAGTAGGTATGGTTTTCGAACCTGGGGTACACCATTTATAATATATTTTTATTTGCTTAAAAGAATGCCGTAAACCGCATATCATCATTATCTTATTTCAAAACCAAGATATCTACATTTTTCTAAATTAGCAGATCTGGCATAATTTTTACAATTTTTGAAAATCGTTGAAAAATCCATATTTTTTAGGGCAAACTACATCTGTATAAAAAAAAAGTGTGGAACCAAAAAAAACGCGTTTAAAGTTTATGTAACATAATTTTTGCATATATGAATTTTTTTGAACGGTTTTAGGACGGTGGTTCTTTTATGTACAAAAAAAAAATCTAAAATCTTGAACTTTTAAATGCAAATTAGTAGATATACCAAATTCGAACAAAATCGCCCAACAGTTTCCAGAGATATCGAGAGGTTTGTATTGTAAGGTTTGAAACTAAATTCAATTTTCGAATATTTATGTTCCACATTAACGTGAAATTGATTTAATTTGAATTAAGGTTTATTGTTTTCAGCTAGTGACGTTTTTACTGGATATATTCATTTTATTCTTTTCTTCATAACGCATAGAATGAGGAAGTGGGAGAAAAAGAACAGTATCGCCTCCACAGTCGATCTTACGCAACTTTTATTGGTTTTTTAGAATGCATATTTGGTTCAAATAAGAAAGGCTGGCTCACTTCTCTCAGATTCACAAGTTTGACATTGGACAACTGTGAAACAAGGAGGAATTTGATGCTGCTTCCTTTAGAGGATTACAGCTTTCGACAATTGCAACAATATGGCATAATTAGTTTCATTGAGATTGTCGACTTTGTTGCTATACCTTCATATAAACATATGTACGTATCTAAGCAATAGGAAAAACAACGAAATAGGATAAACTTTCGAAAGCATTTAAATGACAACTTTGCATAGCGAAGATTAAAAGTTCAGCTGCCAATTGTCAATGTGTCGAGCTAATAACTTTAGAGAGCGCACTTTAAGCTACATAAAAACAGCACTTTTAAGCTGCTTCTAATATGATAAAATTAATAATTAATTCTTGAGCGTTTACTATAGAACCCAATCTGTGGCCAAGATTATGCATAACATTAGCTATTATCGTTTCATTTCGTCAGCATGTACATATGTATGTATTTACTTATGCTTATTAAAATTCAGATCCGAAACTAAGAAATAAAGAAAAATACGTAAGCCAGCGGTACAAGTATTGTGAGACAAGGCTATTTTTGTTAGTACATAGTAATGTGGCAACGCTGGCAACATTTCCTGTTGACTTCATCATTTATAAAAATAGACACACAAAATTTATTCAATTATTTAATATTTAACATGGCCACTTGTTATGAATTGCAACGCGCGTACAATGAATGCGTGGAAAAAAACAACAAGCGAACTAACTCAAACAATTAAAATGTCATCTTTCCGTTGCGCCATAATATTTCATATTCATGGTCAATTGCAAAGGAATTACATTGACTCCGACTAGACAATCAGACAAGAGCGCAGGCCACGGGCAGAAACCGATTATGTGGTATAAAGTCAACTTATCGATAATATCGGGTGTGTTTTCATTTAATTTTAAAATCTTTCTTTGCAATTTCGACACGCACTAACACAACCAAATTTTTTTTTAATAAATTACACTTTTAGTTTTACTTTTTTTTGTTACTAAAATGAGCAAAACATGGATATAGATGCATATATACATATATATGTACATGATATGACCCAGTCCACCATTATTATAGTTTCCGGAAATAGCGCCGTATGAGTTCTGGTTACTTCCGAAAAGAAAAATAAACGAAAATTGAGGGTACCAATTGAGGGTCCTCAATGGTAATGCGGATATAATTATGTAGTGCAGTCAATGTCGAAATTGCGAAGTTTTAAAAGTGGATTTGAGAAACGTTTTGAAAAGTCGAACAATCGATATAACAAATGCATTAAAATTAATGGAAGTTATGAACATAAAGAAGATAAAAACTGATGAAAATTGCAGATAGTGAGGCTAAAATTATTTTTGCCTCGTATATATAAAGCAATTGAATTAACGAGCAGCTTTTTCGAAAATTACATAAAACCACAGATAGAATTAAAACTCGGTACAAGGCAAAAACTGTGAACATTTTGCAAACAGCATGAACTTTAATTTCTGATTGCAAACTTAAACTGAAAAGTGCACAAAAAAACACCAATAACATCATGACGAAAAATCTAAATTTAACAAAAAGGGGTTATATTTTATTTTACTTCAGATTTATTCATTTTCGTTGTAAGAGGCAAGCATTTTTTCCCCCCTTCTTTTGTATGCTGAGATTTTCAACAGCAACAACAAAAACAAATACATACAACAACATCTAAAAAGCTTAATGAATAATTCGAGTTAAATGCCGCAAACGTTGGATGGATGACGCTGCGAACGAACCAACGAAATCAACGACTTGAAGAATACGGATTTTGGCTTGAGTTTTACTTTTGTTTTCAGCGCTCTTCTTGAGGTTGAACTTTTGTTTATTTTTTTTATTTTTTTGGTAGACGAAAAAAGGAAATAAAACAAAGCTAAAAAAAAACAGAAAACTTCATTTTCATTGCAGTGTGCGTAACTTAACCACTTTTTTCAGTGCTGTTGCTTCACTCGAACACTTTTGTAAAAGGAACGTGATGCGGTGAAAAGAAACGCTTAATAAGCGAAAGTTTTTTTCGTCGTGTTGTTACAATAGCCAATTGTTTTGTTTCTGCCGGGTAGTTGTTGAGAATGTTGGCTTTGATATATGAGTGTTAAACATAAAAAAAATTTCCGAGATTTGTATAAAAAAACTTCTACAGTTTTTATGTCATTATAGATTTATATTATCAGTTTCTAAAGCAACATGGCTGGGGCTGTAGCCTCCAAGCCTTGGTGAAGTACCAAAAAATTACTAACTTTTTATTAAAACTATTATATTTTAAAGTCTGAAATTATCTTACAACCTCCCATGAGTCAGAAAATACTTTATTGAAAAATCATACGCGTTAAAGGAAGTAGATTTACATATACATATAATAAATAGGCCTATGTTCTAGCATTGGAAAGAAAAACATTTTTCCAAAAATTTCAGCTTCCTAGATCAAACCTGTGCAAGGCGCAAACAGAATTTCTTTGCCATATAGACAGAAAAACATGGAAAAACGTTTTTTCAAAGTTAATTATATGGGAAGAACACTGTTTGCACAGTTCTGCGAATCTGAAAGAACTTATCGAAAAATAAACCACCGATCCTTTATTATATCTTTTAAGCATATTGATCTTTTCAGTTAATGGCTGCTTATCATTAACTTGAACAGACTTGTCTTTAATTCAAAGGAGGAACCCTAACGCAACCAACTAACTTATTTTAATGACCGCAGGAATTTAGAAATTCTTTATTAAAGGCTGGAGTGGGTACAAACCGTATACATTGTTCGGATTTTTCACAGATCAGCAGCTGAGTCTATGTTACTTTTAGAATTGGTGTTTACAATGATATATGGTATGAGTACCAGAAAGTTTTACATATGAAGAATGCACGCTATTGTATGAATTGTGTATAAATATATGAGGCATTTATACCAAAGGACAATAAAAAAATAAAAATTCACTTGAAATTTGAATTGAACATAAAACAAATTAAATGAACGATTAAAAAGAAAATCAAAATGAAGCAAGCGTACCAAACTTGTATTATGAAAAAAATGTATGGCAGAAGAAAACAAAAAAAAACATAACCAGGAAATGAGGTCAGAAACCCTTTACGTTCTTTTTATTTAAGGCAGAAAACAGGATGTGCAGACGACGAAGAAACGTTGAGGAGTAGGACGAATGACCAGTGAGAAGTTATAAACGCATATACACGTTACAATAACTACCAACGGCAGGTAGTAAATATGGCTACGCTGGTGTAAACTCAACTCTACATGCATTTTTTTATCAATATTTAAGTCACTTTTATTAGGAAAGTATTTGTGTAGTTGAGATTGAGATTCAGCCAAACGATTTAGTTTTATATAAAGAAAAAAAACGTTCTTAACAATTTAAAAAAAAAGTACTCAACGACTTTAGTAAAGAAATTTAAAAAATTTTTATTAAATGCATTCGTCACGTTTTTATACTCCTCAACGTTTCTTCATCGTCTGCACATGTTCAATTCAAATTTCAAGTGAATTTTTATTTTTTTATTCGTCACGTTTTTATATTTGTTCCACTTCACATTTTGATTTTTAAAAGTGTTAAACTTTATAACATTTATATAAAGCTATAACATTTCTTAGATAGCTAAGAAGGCTATTAGCTGTAGTAGCTAAACTCTATTATTATTATAAGTATGTAGTAGAATATAGAAAATTTTAAAACATTTCAAGACAAACGAAGTTTTTAATGTTTCTGTTCATGTTGTGTAATATTGTTAAAAAAAATCCAATTCAAATAGTCGATATGACTTCACAGATAATAGGATGTCAGGTTTCACAAAATCTTCAATAAAAACAAGTGAGCAATAAGAAAAAAGATTTAAAAACGAAATTGAGAATAAATCATTTATTATATAAGAAAAAATTTAGAGTGTAACCTGAGACGCCGCAGATGTCCTTTAAGAAAAACATCAGGCAGATGAAAGTTTTACTATATAAGACGAATCAGTGATTAAAAAAAGGGATATGTATGAAGCAAAATTATTAGCACAAACATTTGATATGCAACAAAGAAAATGTTCAAGTTAAGTTCTTGTACAATATAGGAAATGCAGGAATAGACTTTGCGCTCAATTTCATAACGCATCACGTATATATGCTTTATAAAATCTAATTGAATAGAACCATTTCAGGTTTTCCTTCCTAGAACTGAGTTAAACATTTCCATCAAGTTTAATTCTGGGGAGAATTTTGTCGACTTATGACTAAAACAACATCAGAATATCTATGGAGTTTTGAGAGAGTCGTTTATGTTGACACATACGAATTCTATGAATGTTGAGTTCAGACAGGAGCAGAAATAGAAATGCGCAGCAGCAAAAACTACGTAATTGTTAATTTTTTTATATAATCAGGACTTAAGAATCTAAAAGTTTAATCATTCAGATCTGAGATAAATTTTTCTTCCAGGGTTGCATGAAAAATAAAATAATTCTTTTTTTTTGTAACAAAATGTTTTAAATATTGCTTAAGTATATCACGTCAGAAGATTTTCACGGTAAGCTAAGCAGTAGCTAAATAAATAAAACAAATTCGCCATAAGAAAATGCTTTAATTTTGTTGATTTAGCAACCTTTAAATTGTATGCAACAATTAAGCGGATAAAAGTCATTAAAAGATTTTCAACTTTCACGCAATTTTTTTTGTCATCGAAAAAGCTTTTTACTGCGTAAAAGTTTAAATTTATTACAAGTGAGTATGTATGCAATTAAAAATTAAATAAATTTAAATAATTCACATAATAGTAACTTCTTACAATTGTAAAATTGCCGCAACAGATAGAACAAACACTAATTAGATCAGCCATTTGAATTAGCATTTTAGTTATTTACATAGGTATGGACGATTCCATTTGGAATGTCACACCCGTTACTTGAATACATTAATTTTAATCAAAACTTTTACACAAAAATACGATCAATATTATGAGCAACTTTATTTTAAACAAAAATTAAAAGTAAAAGCATAAAAAATCCCGCAAACTTGTTAAGGACATAAAGGATTATGACTTTACCCTGCAGGTCTGTCCGTTTTAAAATTATGACTTAGGATTCTTAGCAATGAAAACCCTTACGAATGAGAAACGGTTAAAAAAATAAGATCTTTTCAAGGTCTCTGAGCAACATGCAACTTGACTCGTCAGCCTTTGATATTGAAAACTTGGATTGTTGTCTAACAAAATAGCATTTGGAATTTTTATTTACGTTATTTTTTTGACGTTGTAGCTCTTAGTCGCATATACGATTTTTTCGAAAATTACTCGAAATTGTTGTTATGAAAGATATTTTTCCGTGGCGTCAAGTTTCAGTTCGATTTTGATTTCATATAAAACATAGGAGAGACATTCTGTTGGTTTTGATTTTAACAGTTTGATATTTGCTAAAAATAAGAGCATTTTTTACATACATATTGCAGCTCATTTAAAGTGTGATGCTTTTTACTTAGTTTTGAAAACTTTTTTTTTAGACGAGCTCCCTGTAAACTTTTTTTTTAAATTTAACAGAGTTAAAAAACGTTTCGAAAAATATATTTTTGAGCGAACTATACAGATAGGAGAGCTGAGGACAACATTTCACAGAAAAGTTCAATAAAAGGAGCTCTTCAAAAACGGATAAAAATAATATAACTAATCCGCATAACAATGAATGGATGGATCAAAAAAATGTACGTATATGTAAGAAAACGTAGTAAATGAGTAAAAAAAGGTTCGTTTTTACAGAATAACGATAAAAAAGTTAGCAAGAGAAACAATAGGATAGTCATTTTAAGATGCCAACAAACAAGAAAAATTTTCGTCAAGAGTTTCTGTGCGTAAACGTTGACAAAGGAGACTAAAAAATGAATTGAATTTGGTAGCCTTTATATCTGCAATGGAGTAAAAGAAATGCTGGTTTTTCAACATTCATACCAAGAAAACGAACAAAATTGAAAAAAGAAAATAAAATTTACAAAAGACACACAACAGACATAGCAAAAAAAAAACGGTTAGAAAGATGACAAGTTAAAGCAACGAAAATTAAAGACGAAAATAAAATTGACCGTTTACCATATCTATGAGATCCTTAAATCCACATCAACTCGAAAAAATTTTATTTTATACAAAATAAGTTGAAAAGTTTTTCACTTTGCACATCATGACGATATATGTACGAGTAATTATTTGAATTTTGTACAGCAGAAAGTTTTAAGTAAGTTCTCGATTCAGAGTAGAGCAGAAAAAATATTTAATAAAATCAAGTAAGTTTACGGCTAACAATAAGTTGCGTTTAACATGCAGAGACAAATTAATTTGTTTATTTATTTGGCTTAGAACGTAGATTTAAGCTTTTTTTGTTATCTTATCCGTTATGATGTGTGGAACCAAAACTTGACTTAGGGTTGAATTTTCCCCTAATTACAGCATAAGTTTAAAAAGTTATTTTCTCTGTGTAAATACACACAAGCACATACCAAAAGTGTATGTATGTAGTACATTATGTGGAAGAAATTTACAACCGGAAATTCCTAGCAACCAAGCATAAATCAAGAAAACTTAAGGAAATACAAAATGTATTTACAACTAACTACACATAAAAACAACAATAGCAAAAAAATAAAAAGCACACTGCGATAATGTGGAGAAACTTTAAAAGTAAGTGGTAAAGCTCAGCAACGACAACGTATCCAAAGAATTTATGTATAGATAAATAGTCAAGCAAACAAAAAGAACACAAAGAGAGAGAAAGAGAGCGACATAATTTTTGGCCAGGAAGTCAAATCAAGAGAAACCTTAAATATTTTACAAAAAGTATGGTGAAACCTCAAATGTATTATTTAAAGCAGGAGTGCACACATTTTTTAAGCGTGGAGCCAAATTATCAACAAAACATTTCATTGCGGACAAAAAACAAAACAAAATCGATGGATTTTTTGAATACTTATTAAATTTTGTTTTACGTTTTTTTTATAATTTTAGAAATCTTCGGAGTCAATTGAGTTGTAAATAACCTTAAGACACCTTCCAGACTTACGTCCGTATTACGAGATCGTAGCTTACTTTTATTCAGATTGGTTAAACTGAAGTTATGCTCATAAATATAAGTCGAACCAAACAAAAATATGCTCCGCCGTATCATATAAATTTGCGTATTGCTCTTAATTCAACCATTGATAAAATTGTTCCTCCCATCAACAATGTATATTTGTCATAATATTTTACAGGAGTAATTGCAAATGCGTGTGAAAATGGTATATGGTGAGTTGCGAGCCGTAAGATACATCTCTGAGGCCATATACGGCCACTTTGTGCACCCCTGATTTAAAGTATTGAAAAAATGTTTGACTATGACCAAAAAATTTTACTTCTTTAATTCAAAGAAATTTATTATTTATGTTCTATTTACACTTTCTTAATTTTCGAAAATAAGGAATTACCATACGGACAGTTTGACACAGCAGTTTAAATCAGTGAAAGTATCTTCTTAACCAGAGATGCACACACAAGTCTGCTTCGGGAGCTGCATCAGTTTGGAGAAAAAACTAAAAATATTTTGCGAAAATAAAGTAGTGTTGACGAAATTTTTTAACTATCCATGTCTGATTGTATACAAACAGAAGAAACAAAAAACCAAAACTGTGCATCCTTTTTCTTAACAACTCCGAGTATACGTTAATATATTGTAAGGAAATTTAGTTCTAAAATAATAGTTTTTTATCGGTTTTTAAAAGTTCGTTCTCTGGATTGTGATGCAACCAGGCAGCCGCTGTTGTATACATATGTATAGAATAAAAAAAATAAAAGTATTTGGTCACGCTAGGAATGTCCTTACCACGACACCACAGGCGACCTCTCTCAACTTCAAAATTAAAATTTTAACTTTTTTCTATTGAAATGCAAAGTGCACGCGGATTAAGTTTAAATTTGATAACATATCCAATCAATTTAAGATTTTCGGCTTAGATTTTACAAAGAAAGCAGCTAGAAATTATTAGCTAGGCGGCCGGTTTACTCTTAAGCACTGATAGGGGTCAGACACCCACTTTGAAAAATAAAACTAATAATGTAGCGCTCAAATTATTTAGTGAACCCCGGGCTGATAAAGGGAAGGAGGGTTCACGTGCTTTTTCGGGTAGTACAGATGTTTAAAGTTCTATATAAAAAATACATATGTCAGTTCTTAGTAACCCTTAAGAGAAACTGTGAGTAAGAAAATTCTTCACATTTTACACCTGCTCTGAATAATATTTTATGAACCTTGTAAACAGTAAATATAAAAAGAATTTAAGCTTTAGAAAACGATAAAGTTAATGCAAATGAATTTTTGTCAACTGCCAAGTTGGCACATGTGGTTAAAATCATTGGAGTAAAATTTATGTTGAGCACGTGAGATAAAGTTAAATAATCTATCTACATTTAACAGCACAAGCATTGTATGTAGCCGAAAGCAAAGTAACGAAATAAATAAAATTCAGTTTATGAAACTTCTGACTTTGTGAGTGGTAATTCTAATTAATGGTATCGCACATTGTTGCAAATGGCGTCTATAGATTAACTCTTCCAACAAAAACATTTTCTGAATTGAAATTTGTGTCTACTTGGTTTTAAGGATAACATTTCAGAGACTACGGTACAGACTTTGATCGAACTTTCGTAATATCGATTTGATAATATCCATGACATAGTGAAATGAAAAGTTTTTTCACCGTACGTAAAGTGAAACGAAAAACTTTTCACAGAATCAGACATATAAAATCAAATTAGCTCAAACTGTGAAACTTGGCAACGCTGCGGAGTCATATAGATATATATAAATATAGTATCTACTTTGCTATGAACTTGCATGCTAAGCCCAATGGTATGGAAATTAAAGTTCATTAAAGTGGGAATATACAAATGATACAACAGCAATAGAGTAATAAAGAGTACATTTATTTATTTTTATATAGCAAAAATAGGTACAATACGAGAAAAAATGTTGGTATAATAAGCATAGTGAAAGGAATCAAAAGGCACGACGAATAACAAAATAAATTTTAGATTAATTGACATTGAGATAAAAAACGACCAAATTGAACAAAAGAGCAAAAGTCAACCCTGTTTTATTTTCTTTCTTTTTTTAACCAAATTGATGCAAAGTATTTTTTTAAATTTTTTTTTTTGCAAAAGTGTAAAAAGTAAAGAATTCTGTTGATATCCTTGCAAAGCGCAAAAACGCCTTTTCAAAAGGACTTTGTCTATGGAAAGGAAAGATATTTGTTATAGGTATTTCCTTAACGTTTAAGTCCAACGAAAAAGGCTAAGAAAAAAGCAATTGCAATTTAATTTAAAATTTGGTAGTTTACCTTGGGTGTGGTCAGAGTTTTAAAATTGTTTTTTGGCTTTATTTTGAATTGTTCAAGTCAAACTCAATTTTAAAGTTATTATTGTATCTTAATGTTTTGCAAAATTGTCTAAAGTTAAGGCAATATAAAAAAGGGGTGGAGATGGAAGATCTAAATCAGTCTTCACTATTTCTTCAATTGCAGCATAAAAGCTTAAAAAATAATATTCATTAATTTGTACAACCACCATGAGTTTTGTTGGCAACGCGATATAGTACACTTAGCAATTGAGTTGAATCTACTTTAGAAAAAAAGTGAACGAAAGTAGAAGCAAATTGGCAACGACGTCATTATTTGGCAAAAGGGTTGGCACAGGGCGGGTCCGCTACGTTACACCGCCATGGGTTGTAAAATTATTTCAATTCAAAGCACTTCAAGTGGAAATGCTTTGTATTGGCAAAAGAGTTGAGACTGAAAATAAAAATGCATACAGCATAGAAACATTGGAAAACAGGGGCTAAAAACTTTTACAAGGATGGTGGCTGGCTGGTGCTGCTTTCATATGAATTTCTATTTATTTTTTTTTAAATTGAAATCGAAAAACATACCTAAATGAAGCGACTAACGAAGGAATAAAAACAATACAAAAACAAGAAAAGACTACGCTACGCATATGTGCAAATATTATTTATATATGTATATACAATTTTTAAAGTGGACCTTCTTCAAAACGTTATTGGCATTCTTTTCTGAAACAGCATTTTTATGGTATTATTTTCAGATGCTAAGTCCAAATCATTGGTTTAGTTTTGTTATTGGATGTCAGAACTCTGACTTATGCTCGATTAAATGTACAAAATACTTAATCAGTAATTCTAAAAATTTATTTCCGAGAAAATCGTTTTGGAAGTCCGTAAGATTGGCAAGTTAATATTTCCATGTTCGATCAGTGCGTTCATTCGAGAATACTGCTGCTGTTCCGGAAATTGTGCAACACGCCTCATTTACTGAACATTAGCCGCACTAGCCGGAGGAGAACCCCGCCTCGGACAACTCGCTTACATGATTGAACTTACTCAGCGTTCGATACAAAATGAAGGAGCACGATAACCAGCCATGAATTGAGCTCTAATTTCAGTTGGATGTCGCTATGTGCCAGTCAATCCATTAAACAATCGATCTTTTGCGTTCAGGTTAGATTATAATGTCATCCAATTATCATGTAACCATTTTAATGATGTTGCTTGCTTCGTCTTCGAGGACACCGAAGTTTCTATGACAATCCAGAGACGTTTTGGGAACTTATGCACAATATTGCTCGATCCTGATATTATCGAAAATTCACTGCAAAATTGGGTTGAAAGAATGGGCTACTGCCAAAACAGCCGAGGTATTCACTTGAATGAAATTATGTCCATAAATAACTGGAAGGTTAAGTTTTTCCAATAAAGCAACAAGCTTTATAAAATATTGAACTTTGTTTACTTCAAGAAAAAAAAAATTGCCGATGACCTACCCTTTAATTAGATAAAACTAACAAACTCAAATTTAAGAAATTAAACCTCCAAGATATCCAAATATTTATGATCGAAATTAATATATCAACCTCTCAGCGGAATTAAAATTTTGAAAAACTGGTCCACTCTGATCATATTTATTGATCGTGTTGTAAGCACATATGAAATGCATTGAGGAACAAACCAGACGAAAACATTTATGGCGTTAGTAATCAACATTTGAACAATAATTACCAGCTCTGCCGCAAACTTACGACCAAACGCATAAAATTGAAAAGCGTTATCTAGAATTGTATGTACATGTACACACATATCGTTGAACTTTAAGTTTATGCCAATGTAGATAAAAGCCCAGATAGAAATGGAAAATGGAAAAAATCAAGGCATTTAATATGTAAAGAAAAACAGAGCGGTAGAATCAAAAAAACACTTTCCTTTATTTTCAACTCTGTTTTGTACGTTCTTCTACGAGAGCTTTGACGAAATTTATCCAAAGGTTTTTCTTTTAAAAATTTTTATCAAAGCCCTACCGTTTACTGCCGTATCTGTACGACGAAACAGTTTTCGATTTATTCTTTTAATGCTACTCGAAGTTTTCGATACTCATTGACATTTTGAGACATTTATTGGCTTCTTCCACAAATTTCAATACTATTCGGGACGATTTTCGATACCATTTGATGCTATCTGAAATTTTTTTATTATTTTGACACATTATTTGATACTGTTAAATTCTTAGCGATTTTTTGAGAATTTTTAAGTAAGTAGTTAATTTTGTTATTTAGTGTAAATAAATTTCTTTAAAAATTTAAAAACAAATAGTAAATTGAAATAATATATAAATATGTATTTATGAAAATTAAATATGATAATTTGCATAACTTAATTTAAAAATTATGTGTATGATTTTGTTGACACCAGTACGAGGCAAATACTGTCGACACGCCAATGATTCGACAGACGTGCAAAGTAAGGTTTCCATAGATATGTTTTAACACAATGTTCGTTCTATAGAAAAACATAAAATTGCTACCATATCTAACCAACCAGTCAACCAACTAGCCAGTAAGCCACCCCTAGCCCCCAAGAATGACGAACTTGAATCGTTACCATACCACAAGTGAAATGCATAATGAGACGAGTGAAGTATCATTAAAATTGTAGTGACAAATGTAAAACAGCAAAACACAAAGGAGAGGGAAAGTAGGTGTGTACTGCACTGAATGATATTGAAAAAAAAAAATTATGACACAAAATGTTTTGTAAAATAGTTATGGCAAATAGAAAAAAAATTGTTTGCTTTGAGAACTGTCGCATATTTGGGACAGACGCAGCAAAATTTCAAAAATGTTCTCTTCAATCTCTATGAAGTTACATATGATGGTGGATAGAAAAATCCGATACTTTTGTGAATCAATTTGTAATAAATGAAATGTTTACATTATTTATTTTATGATTTTGCAGCTTTTTTGAGCATTCCGAAAAGTAAGAAGAAAGATAGCTCTATATATTGACGATAGCCCCTTCATTTTATAAGAATTTTTTCCCCGACAGCAAGTTTTGACAACAATATGAGTCTTGTTTTTTTTTTTAACTTCGGCACAGTTTTTATATTATATTTTTTCATCTGAAGTGTTTAACTTTTAATTTCTTGGTTTCCAAGAAATGTTAACGACGAATTAAAAAATTTAGAAATCTTGAGTTTATGGAAATATCTCTCAAACCGAGTGATTTTAAAACTCAGTAACATTAGAAACTAACGAAAAGGTAGGGAAGAGGATTTCAAATATTTGACATACATAACTACATATCGCTCATTTACTTCAAGAGTGGCATAACTCAAAAAACACAAAGTGGGGAAAAAACGCATTTAAAGTTTTCAATAAGTTACTTTTTATATGAGAATTCAAAAAAGTATGTTTACATAAACTCTTCGCACAAGGCGAGTTTATAAGATACCTTTCTGAGTTTTTAACACAAAATAAAACATGAAATGGCGGATTTCTGCATCATTAATTCAAAAATCACGTTTTTTGAGTTATGTCTTTCTTGAAGTAAATGAGCGATATGTACATAAGTATGTAACTATCGATTTTAATGTTTTTGCTAGGGATACAATGATACGCGTTTCAACCGATACGATACCGATTTATCGCCGAATTTCAAAACTCAACACAAATACCTCTCAGTAAAAAGTTGTTTGCATCGCTTCAAAAATGATAAATTAATCGAAACCACGATATGTCGAAAAAAACGAGACATAATAAAATCAAATTGATAATAATGTCAATATGCATATTGTAATTGCCGATATCCATAGCTTTATGAGAGCAAAGCTCTAAGTATTACTGCACCTTTATAATTACACCATGCTCTGAGTATAGTAGTGTTGATAAGTGTTTTTGATTGATTTTGCCTCTTTGGGACACAATATATATGTAAACTCTTTTTAGTACTTATATATCGGTGTATCGAAACATAAATATCGCCTATATCGATATCGGAATATCCCGATACATCGGTAATCGTATCGTTATCGGTGGCATCCCTAGTTCTTACACAAATTGTTTGTAATTTGTACAATGACATTGTATGAAGTTTAATATACATATTAGGGGCCGTCCATTAATTACGTGAGTCAACATCAAAAAATCAGCAAAATCTCACCTAATCTCACCAAGGGGGAGGAGGTGGTCAAGGAAAACCTCACGTCAACTTTTTAATGCAGAGAATTTACATTATTATAGCAGATAACAGATTGTATCATAACAATTATTTAAAAATTATAACTTAAATCTCACTTGACCCGCCAGATCTCACCAAGGGAAAGGGGGGTCCGAATTTTCAAAAAACCCCTCACGTAATTAATGGACGTCCCCTCACTTAATTAATGGACAGCTTCTTAGACCCGAGAATAAATAAACACTTTATTTAAAAGTAAAAGAGCACTGCGAAATTTACTTAGACTCACTCACATCTCGCCACTGACAACATGCAGCGTTGCCAGACGTCAGCCAACATAAGTTTTTTACGGTTTTTTTTTTGTCTTTGATTTCGTTCGTGAGCATCACTCTCTCTATCTATATTTTCCGGTTTTCGCACTCATACTGCGCTCAGCAGCGGTAATGATTCCTTTTTTTCATTTCATTGCAAAATAAGATGCAATGGAAATAATTTTCTATATAAGCAGCAGCGAGGAAAAAAAGATAAAAAAGTAAGAAGAAAGAAATACAGTAAAAGTAAAATAAAAAAAAGCACGTAAGTTGCACCGTAATGTTATTTTAACTGCAAAAACGGTTTAGATAAGTGTGTATTTGTAGTTTACACATCATACCAACTTATGTATTTACATATGAAATGAGTGGGCGAAAAAAGTGGGTGGCAGCTATAGAATTGTTTTTTAAAAATATTTTGTAACTTTTACTGCGGATGTCAGCGATTAGTTTTGTTTGCAGTGCTTGTCAGAGAAATGAGATGAAATTCTTTAAAAAAATGCCATTATTCATGAAAGAGTTAATGAAAAACAAAAACGAAAAGTCCAAGTTCTTTTGAATTTTTGACAAATAACATGTAAAATGTAACCTATGCGGCCAGACATTTAAGGCAAAGGTTTCAATTTTATATGGCATCAACAAAATGGCAGTGTTAATTAAGCCTCTGATGTTATACAAAGTATTCCAAAGATAGTATGTAATACCAAGCGAAAGGTAGAGGATCCAAAAACTCAGCCGAATCATCATCGATAGTTTCGGAGGTGTAACCATCTGAAAATCGAGTATACATGCTGATGTACATAGCTCTAATTAAAATAAGTTGGGAGCCCACATATCGATTTCAGTAATGTGGGAGTAGTTTGAAAATTAGTTTAATGAGCTATACAATTGTCTGTTAGAAACCTAAAATCATTCCTATAGCTTAAGAGTGTTAAGTTTTCAAATATATTTGCTTGAACATTTGCATATGAAAAAAACTTGATGAAAGACGGAGGATGCCGCGCCGCGTTTGTTGACAATTTATCAAATTTTCAGCGTAATCCAACAGGGACTCAGCAGTATACTCTAGAGCCCGGACAAGAACAAAATCTAATGAAACAATAAAATGTCATATAATTTCGGGATTTTTATAGAAAAAAACCACTGACTCTTTTCAAAAAGAAAGAGTAAAACAGCAAAATAGGGTGCTCAAGCCAATAAAAAAAATAGCTAAAATCGACGAATTCGAGCACATCGTACTCTCTTGATCTGGCTCCTTGCGATTAGTAGTTATCGTATCTGTTCCTCACCTTAAAGAGATGGCTCTGGAGTCTAGACATTGGCGTAGCTATGGTGGAGCGAAAGGTGCAGCCGTTCCGGGAGAAGAAGGGTGGAAGGAGCATAAAAATGAAGAATTATTAGCGCAGGTTTTTTTTAGGGTTTAAGCGAAGACTATTTTCGATTTTTGAGATGGTTCGAACTGCACGTTTGATAACATTTTTTAATTTTTGATCTAGTTAAAAAGTGATGGCTTGTACCCCGGGGTATACTCTTCTCCACACCTCACTCAAACAACATGGAGATCATCCAGAAGTAAAAATAGTGAATCGGTTGAAACAGGCTCAAAAGTGACAGCATCGTCACAAGGAAAGAAATTAAATTTCAAGAATTAAATAATTTATCATTAAAATTTTTGTTTTCTTTCTCACAATTTATCAACACAGTAATGATATAATAAATACACGTGAATGTTTTTGTTATATGTCTGTCAACAACAACACATTATCATTTTCAAAGAAAACCAGTCTTATCAAAACATACATAAACAAAATTATATCAATGACATAAACACATAAACGAGTATGGATTGCAAATGCATACAATTTACCACATGTGATATACGCTACGTCTGTTGGTATATAACACATACAAATATGTGTACAAACTTGATAACAAATACAGATGTATATTAAGGTGACACAATTTTTTTTTTTTTTTGAAACAGGTTTATTAGTTGCAGGTACATCAAAGAAAAATTATGGTGCAAGCATGGTACAATCATACTCAAGTTATGCAACCGTTTTCTTATCTTTCCGTTGAGCTTGGTCCCGTTCGTGTAAGATTTTTTTAACGAGATATAGACGAGTATTTCTAATAGTTAAAGAATTTTTTTCTCGTGTGAAAACTAAAAAGCTAGATGTAAATATTATGAGCACTCCTTGCAGCAAACTTTTCCTTTGATGTACATACAAAAAAAATATTTTTTGTATCACCCTAATGTATATGCATAAAATTCTACTATCGACAGTAGAATATGAAAAGAGGTCATTGCATGACAGTCCACAGTATACGCAGGGTTGCATTTTCAACGCCTAACTAAATTAACGTAATATGAAGAGAAAAAATTTTGTTTAAAAAACCGCAGTCGAAATTTTAAGATGTTCACCAATAAAAAAAAAAAGATCTGGTGTAACATTTTCAGAGCAAGGCATTGCAATCTCGACAGCTTTTAAATCATAATTTAGCTAAAAATAAGTAAAAGCTCAAAACGAAAAAAGGAACAGGTTATGCTGGCATCGTTTTGGGTTCAATACAAATTGAATTTCGTTGAATTACTTATTATGTTAAGGTTCACCTACATTAGAAAATGGGGCTGCGATTATTACGAGCGAACGAAGAAAGATATCAATCTTAAAATCGATTAAAAACTTGATTTAAATGAATTAGGAACAACTTCCCAACTCTTCATATTTTACGGATCTGGACCAGAGTGATTGCTGTTTATTTTCAACCAAATGGAATGGTGGAATGGATAACTGATACACTGCTTCGTCCACAGAAAAATGTAACTAACTAATTCGTGTTTGCATTCGAAATTCAAAGCTAGGCGATAAGAATTACGATTACCACATGATTATAGTTGCGGTAATCCTCAAAAACAAAGATAAATCGATTACAATCAAAGTAATCGTTCATCGAACGACCTTAGATTTCAAAATTACGATTACTTATTGTTAGTTACTGTAATCGTAATCAAGCTTAAATCGTTCAAGTTTGAATCGTTTATTTCAAAAACAACAAAAGTGGTAAGCTATGGCGAAAATTATTTTTAAACAAAAAATATCACACAATGTTTTTTATATCAAATAAAATTGAATTCAATCAAACTTTAACTATATGTATTTAACTTCAATTTGTTTTATTTATAAAGTATGTATAACACTATTTCATCAACCTGCTTGAAATTTCAAGTATGTAGTTAGTTAAAAAGTTTTTGCGATTCGTGACTGTTGATAATATACATAGAAAAACAATTAAAACAGTGGATTTTATCTGGTGGGCTTGGCTCGAAGAAGGCAAAGACGATACCATCAATCATTAAAATTATTGACCTCATTTGGAAAAGAAAAAGTGCTGCTGACTATAATGCACCAGTATATCTGAACGGCTTTTTATCAGCGAAATTTGTCGATTTGCGCTATGAATGGATGACGCATCTACCTTACATATTCACCGAAATATGACTTCCTGTGACTACCTTCTCTTCCCAAACAGAAAAAATCTTCATCAAATGAAGAGATTAGCGTCAAAACAGAGAGCTATTTTGCAGTTTCGGAGAAATCTATCTTTTTGGAATGCTTAAAAAATTGGAATATTGTTGGACGAAGTGTATCGAGCTAAAAGGAGACTATGTCTAGATATAAATTTAATTTTTATCAAAAAAAGTAAGACAAAATCTTTCAAAAAGATTAACTCATAATATTCTTTTGAAAATATTTTTAAATGTATTTGAAAAAAAAATATTTAGCCACTGCAGCAGAACCCATGAGCTGATCATACCGAAATTTAATTTCCTAAATTCGTCTAGATTTTTTTTTTATCAATCCTATTGGATTGGGGATTTCCCCCCAGACAAAAAAAAAGACTGAGTAATTTTTCTTCTCAATAAACTAAATTATCGAATCACGTCTGTTTATCTTTCTACTCTTGTTTCTTTTCCTCAAGTGTTTTAACTTTTAACTACGTATTTCTATTCTATAAACTGTTTTTCATATTTGAGCATATTTTACTTAATTAATTTAGCTTGTTTAACAATATTTAATAATACTAATTCTACTACTACTCATTGGCATTTTATTTTTTTAGGAGGCATAATAATAATATTTTTAATCTTAATTCATCATGGTATTTTTAAAGAAAGTTTATAAATTAAAATTGAAAGGTTACCTATTTTAAATAGTTTCAATTCAACTATCCCCTTAATAGTAAAGTTTCTTAGCGGATTAGTCACACCAAGAAGCACCTGTGTTTTATACACACCATCATTGTGCACCTTTTTTTAACGAATTTTTGGGACAATGCTACTAACTAAGACTGACTATTTAATACCAAAATTTTAAAAAAGGTAACGATATTATCTAGTTGGCAGTCAAAACTACCGAAAGTTTTTAGCTGCCTTTCGTATTCCTATGTACTGACTGATAAAAAATAACATTCCATGCCAAGAAATGGTGAGCAAAAACCAAAATAAAAATTGTAAAAAAGGCAATAAGTAACTACGCCAAGAAGTATATTTATTATGGTAATATTTGGAAACTAGATTATACACGATTTTGAGGGAAATTTAAAATTTATCCTTACGAGTCCAGCTCGGGAAAAGTTAATTAAAGTCATAAATTATTTATTATATACGCAAAAATATTTGCTGGATGAGATAATGCCTGCCAAATTTCGAAAAATGGAATTGAGATCTCATGTTATATTTATTAAATATTGAAAAATAAATTCTTCAATAAAATATGCTGAGAAGGTTTTATTTTACAAAAAAGAAGCCATTACGATATACTCTTATATAGAAAACTTAAAAACATCAAAATGAATCAAGAGAAAAGTGCAAGCGAACAGATTAAAAATGGTAAGCACAAAGGAAAAAAAGGCAGGTGGCAAAAAAAAAAGAAATAAATAACAAAAGAACCCAACCAAATAAATATCCAACTCCAAGGAAACAACAGCTGCTGTGTCTGCAACGCACGCATAAGGAAGAAATGAAACAAAATAAGCATACAGGCTGATCGACATACCATTCATATATGGGACCATTCAAATCCAGGCAACACTGGAGGACAACGACGACAAACTTTATTTACTTATTTATTGAAAAGTAAGTAATTTTATAAACACATATTTACTACTTATGTGAACAACTATCCTAGAAGGAAATAAGTGATTGAGATACAAAAATTCCAATCATTATATGACATACATACTTACATGCACATAATAACAAACTTTTAGTAAAGCCCAAAATTAGAAGGATTTTTGTGTGCTAAATAAGATGTATAGTCACATGACGTGAGGATAAAAGGGAATAAAATTAATAAAAATTTATTTTAATAAAAAGAAAAATACATGCATATAATAGATTTCAATAAAAAAAATATTTTTCTTATGTATTGTTTCATAGCGATTTCGAAAAATTCGGGGTGGCAAGTAAACAGGTCCAGCAGGGCTGTGTGTACAATACAGAAATGAATTATATAAAAAATGTAGCCTTTTTTTAGATATTTTTCAAAATTAAAATTAAAAATTTTCCCTAGAAATTCCAACCAATAGTGGATATTTATAAACAATACCACCACCAGAAACGAAAAACTTTGTACTAAGGGAATGTGAAAGGCTTTAACCAAAGCAAACATTTAATTCGAGTAAGCGTAGCCTAGATACCTGATCACTAGAAATAACCAAGTGAAAATTGTATGTTACAATCCTAAGGGAGGTATAAAAAGGTCCCTCTGCATAAGCCTTTTACATAAAAGGCAGTGGTGGTAGCAAAGCCGAGAACAAAATTGAAAAATGTATAAAAACACTTTTTAGATATTTGACCAACAGTGTGGGGATATCTCATATGTGGAGGATACTTGTTTAGTTACAAAGGCACCAACACACCCACACACAGATTCACCAATACAATCAAATAAAAGGGCTTGTAAGCGAAAAATGCGTTTTAGTGTTAGTGTAGATTTAAGCTCCTGAAATGAATTCACACATTTGGCGAGGGAAAAGGCAGACCGTCGCGTTCATTGGCATTGTTCTTGTTACGAGGGTCGCTTCTGCCAATTGTAGACTTTTGTTTGTAATTTTTGTCCCTCACGCAATACAAAATGAGTTATTGTGTGTGTTTTCTCCAATCTTTCCCCTTGCGTCTGAATGTCAACCCTATTTCATTTTCATTTTTCCCATAACTTTGAGACAACGATGTTAATGACGTTGTCGACGTCGTCTGCTGCTTGGATTTATGTTTATTTTGAAACATTTCGTTAGGGTTTTAAATAATTTTGCAGATTTTTGGAAGACGTTAGAGAATGACTAATTGTTAAGAGATTTAGACAGAATTTGTCAAATATGTAAATCAATGAAAATTTTCCTAAGTACAGCATAGTCCGGAAAAAACAATATTTTTGTTTTTATTTTTTGCTTGTTATTTACGAATCTCTCGCTAACTCTCTCTGAAAATTAATAGAGGTGTTGCTGAAGTTCTTTATTTCAAAAAATGTTGGTAAATTTAGAGAAACGTCCCGAACTTCAAACTCATTTTTATCACGAACAGAAGGTTCTGAGTAAAAACTATTAGCACCATCGCAAATAACAAGTCGAAATCTATCTAATATGTTATCATTTTATTTTTTTATTGAAACATTTTAGTACTTTGTATTTTCGAGGGTCTTTTGATCAACACTATTTGAAATTGATTGTTCAGATTTTTAGACGAAGTCACTACATTTTTGGTTAGAAAATTAAAAATTGTGTTGCTTCCACAAGAATAAAAGCAAGATTAATTTCAATTTTATTATTTGAGTCGTTTGTTTCTTGAAATTGAGTTAACTACAAATTCTGTATGTAAATCACCTGAGGAATCATATGATGCAGGTTATTTGTTCCAAACACTGCACTAATGCCTTAAAAAGTGGTTTGAAAAGTAAACTTCTTTTCAAAATATGACCTGAATAGAGGTTATTTTGTTCCAGAATCAAAAATTATACCCTAAACGTTCAGGTCGCGTTTCGGAACCAAACTACTTATTTCCAAGTCATATTTTTGCAAAATTTTATCGCAGAGAAATAGGACAGATTCTGTTTTTAGCTTAATTGTGTCATTGTTTAGTCCAACAGGAAAGGACTTATCATTTGCAGAAAAGTTTTGAAGCAACATCATCAAACTTCTTTAAGTTCTCTGCGGTCAAATTACCGCAAAGCGTTGATTTTTTTTTCAAAAATGCTTCACATATCGCTCATTTACTTCAAGAGTGGCATATCTCAAAAAACGTGATTATTGAGTTAATTCGCCATTTCATTTTCTATTTTGTGTCAAAAACTCAGAAATATATCTTGTAAACTCGCCTTGTGAGAAGAGTTTAAGTAAACATACTTTTTGAATTCTCATATAAAAAGTAACTTATTGAAAACTTCAAATGCGTTTTTCTCCCACTTTGTGTTTTTTGAGTTATGCCACTCTTGAAGTAAATGAGCGATATATTTTGTAATTAATTTTTTCAGTTCATGGAAATCTGTTATGTAATTAAATAAGAATCTATCTTTTAAATTAAAATTTGCATTAGCAACAACCAGCGGTCACAAAGGTTTTGCGGTTCGCCATCACTTTAGAAAACCCAAATCAAGTTGTCATACGGCCCACACACGTTCAGATTTTTCATCAGACCTGTCAAAATCTGAGGGCAAGTCGTACACAAAAATCCTTCCATATGACGCGAACGTACGACTCGGTCTGACCGTGCATGGGCCCTATCAAGTCATGTTGCACAACATATAGGATCATGTGAATTGCCCTTTTTTTTTCACAAGGAGAAAATTTCGATTTAATAAAACGCTATGCAACGTAGCAGTGAAACGAAAGTGAAAACTTTAACCATTCACAATTGATTTACATATCATTTTTTTTATTATTCCTCTAAAATTTAGAGTCTAAATAGTAATTTTAAGTGTTGCGAAGGATTGATTTTTTAACCATTCATAAATTAAAACGAAAAAATAAAACTATATTAGAAAAGAGTTCCCACCTTTCACTGCTCTTAGCCGCATTCTCAAGTCTCTGCTTTAAACAATTGTTTTTGGTTCTTATTTCCCGTCTGAATAAGTTTTTTCTTCTTAATTGAAGAAAGGAACCAACAAAATTCACAAGAATGTTTTTTTTTACTTTTTATGGTTGCTGTCGTATGATTTTTAACTATTTTTTTATTTTTGCTCGATATTTTACACAAAATTTAAAATTCAACACTATAATTTTTTAAATACGCAAGATTATTGCAAAATCGGTACATGATCAATAATTTTTTTTGCATTGTTAATGCAAATTTTTTTTCACACAAACACTTTTATTCTTTTTGCTTTATTTCCTTCTACGCGTTGACGCTACTCAATGCAATCCTCTTGCCTTGCGTTTAAAAACAATCAACAGACAATTGTGACATGACATTTCAACACACATACATTTCGGATTGTAAACACAGGGGCGCACACAAACACGACGTATAAGTTTTCGTTATTCTTTTCTTTTATTGCTTTACACCATCTTCTCACTGTTTGATAAATATTTCATATTGAAGTCTTGAAATATAAACAAAATTTGCAAATATTAACAAACCGAATGCCGTTGTGTGCGCACAGTCCGAGATGCAAAAACACAATGCAATACTCGCAGTAGGCAAAGGAACGTAATAGAACTACGCAGCGCTCCCGCAAATAAATTGGAAAATACTTTTGCTCTCATAAACTTATGTTCTATTGTGAATGTTAATAGGAACTGCCAGCTTCAAAAATTATCAGTTTGTATCGAAACACGAATGTTTTTTTAAAAGTATAGAATACGCCAAAAAAAATTTATTGTAATAACAAATTTTATTTTTTTAATTATTTTGCAAACAAAATTAAATCGTGGAAAGAGTTAAATTTAAGTATTCAATCAGTGTTATTAAAGTCACACTTCAGCGCTACACAACTATTTTTAAAGTAAAAGAATTAATCAAATTAATGTGGTGAAAAAATTTTATAATTAAGCAATTAGTAAGACACTAGCAATATTGCAAAGTTCAAAATAAAATAGTTATTTATTTAATTCATACATTTGTAAAATAAAATAACACTAATATTGTTATCACATATGCATGTACATATGTATCTACAACTACATTTAGGAATAGTAGAGCGAAAGAGATAAAAGTACAGAAACCACACGCATAACTAAATAAATGAAAACCATGGCGAACAATTTTTTAAAAACAAAATACAAAAATAAACCTTTAAACTATGCAAGAGTGAGCGAGTTGGCGAGCAAGTGAACGAACTATGAACGAAGAAAGGAACTTGAAAAAATCGAAATTAAAATTACTCAACACTTTTTCTACTAAAATCATCTCGCCTCAACTCAACCCCTACAAATCCACACATGCACTCTCGCCTCAAAAACACTTTTCACCATACACCATTAAACTAAGCACAATGTGGGTATACGTAAATGTGTTCACTCCACTGCAACTATAGGTTATTTTTTATACATGCTCTTTGTTAATGATTTTTCACTGCTGCTCATTGAATTTTTCAACTTTTTTCTTCTATCTTTGAAACTATTTACATAATTTTATTTATTAGAAATCACACATATAATACGTATAGAAGAAAACTAATGCAAAAATATTTGTTTAAACACACAAGCGGATTTTAAATTATCAAATTTAGTTTTTATTTTTGAAAAAAAATTTCCAAAATTTTAGCGACAATATTTTGCGATTTACCTTCCTATTTCACCTGTGTCTCGAATACGTCTGTGAAGTTGCATTGAAATTCGGCAACGAATGACAGTCTGTGTGTGGTGACTTAACTCACTATATCTACTGTGAATGGGATCTGAGTTCAATTGGAGACTTTGTGCAAAAACTGGGTCCATTTTAATCAAAATTGACTTTAATCCGTGTTCTTCAATTTGCTATGGTTGAGCTTCATATTTCGTGTCAAATTAGGCTAAATCTGATTCACATAAAGACCGCAAAATATAAGCTTTTAATATGCAATTTTATTATTGCAATTTTTATAAAATTAATTCGAGAGACTTTTTAATACAAAAGTACTTTCATATGTTTCATTTATTTATTTAATTTTGTATATATTAATATATAACTCAAAACTCATTTTTGTCACACAAAAAATTTCTATTATTGAACTGTCATACACAATGTGAGCTTGAAGCTAAAAACAGAACTGGGACGTGCGATTTATCTTATGTGTCAAATCGCACCAAAAGATAGAATTTGTTCTATTTCTCTGCGATGAATTTTGCTAGTGTCAATTTTGTACTCACTACAAACGTATAGGAAAAATCTGGACGATATTGCAAGTCCCAATTCTGTTTAGCTCTGTTGTTAGTAACAACATTTTGATTAGACGGTTACTTTGCATAAATAAACCATTAATGGTTTCACAATTGTGAACTGTTGCGACCTGGCGACAGCTATAATACCCACAAAAGTCAAAAATTTTTCATTGTGATGTTAGGTTTATGAATTAAGTTCTAAACACAATTGGAACGAAATGCGATTGTAAGAATGAATAACAAAACGAGATAACATGATTTAAAATTCAGAGTAAAGAGCTAAACGCAACTGGGACGTGCAATATCGTTCACATTTTTCCTATACGTTTGAAGAGAGTACAAAATTGACATTAGTAAATTTATCGCAGAGAAATATAATAAATTCTATTTTTTGGTGCGATTTGACACAGAAGATATATCGCACGTCCCAGTTGTGTTTTTATCTAAAGAGTGCAATGGAAGCTCTATTGAGTATTTTGCTCTAACGCATAGGAAAAATCATGTTGTTTTGTTTTTTCTCGCTATCGCATCTCTTTCCAATTGTGTTTATTTACAGTAGAACAAATTTAAGTGAGTCAAGAAAATTAAAGTTAAATGATTCGCGTATCTTGACAACTTTGATTTGTTTATGAATGTTTCTGAATATATTTATAAAAAAGCTATAAGGATGTCAAATAAAAAAGAAAATGGAGATTCTAAAGCTGTTTGAAAATTGGAAAATTGCTTCAGACACAAGTTTTTGCAGAAAAACGAAAAGTAAATAAAAGCATATCAAGTGACTGTGTATAGCTCTTAGTGAGGCAAGGAAACACTGTCTTAAAATATAAAACCCAAAGACTCGATTTTTGGCAAATTTTCAAAAAAAAATAAAATCACAAAATAAACGTTCAAGAAGTCATGTTTCAGCGCAAAAGTATTTTCAAAGCCGAAATTTGGAATGATTTCCTGATTTTGCTAGTGCATTTATGCGTATTTTAAAATTTTTATTAGGGCCAACCCGAAATGAAAACCTACGAATCCATTAGAGTGACCAATATGTACGACGTATATGTGCATATGTGCATATATGCATATGTTCAAATTTATATTTATTGAATTAATTTTTTTGCAATAATATTAAAACATTCTTTATTCAGAATTACATATGAATGTGCTAATACTTATAAAACGTTGGTAAGTAATTAATATACTTATATGAATTATATAAGTACAAGAAAAACTTTATTAAACTCATATTAATGATTTTTGAACCTGCTAATCTGCCCCCAGAAGCGGAAAAGACGTACATATATCAAAATAATTCATATTCATGATTATTATGGCATCGGATAGCTTAAGAAATTACGCATCTAATTAATTATGCCAAATAACGATATTTTAGTTTAAATCTATTGAAAATCTCCTAAGAGAAATTCCTCTATCTCAATTTTACATGTATTTCAACAAATTGACATAAACAAAACTTCAATTATCTCGAAACGCGTTTTTTTGAGATACACTCTTTTCGCGTCTGAGGGCAGTATTCGCCTAAGAACAAAAGGTGTTTTTTTAAGGCGTGATAAAACTTGTGCATGAGAGGTAAAAAAAGAAGATACTGCAATAATCAAGCTTTTGTTTAAACAAATATTAATAAATATAAATTATATATATAGATAGAAGGACATTTTTTTGACATTAAGGCAACTTGACCACTTTAATAATATTTATTGCGCAAATAGATACAGCGTAGTTCTAACCAAATTGTGTCTACTGCATATCTCCAATATTGATTGCCACCCTGAGCTCTTCACCGAAATTGGAACACTGACTTTGAAGAGATTTTACTGAGACCTCCATTATTATCTGTGAGACTATACTAAGAAGCTAAACACAACTAGGACGTACGACTTAGCATTTGCGTCAAATCGCACCAAAAAATAGAATTGGTTCAATTTCTCTGCGATAAATTTTGTAGAGCCAATTTTGTACTCACTATTAACGTATAGGAAAAATCGCACATCTCAGTTGTGTTTAGATTCTAACAGCTCGCCTGTTGAAAATATAATCACTCCAAAAGAAACACCCTTTATTAATCAACAGTTAACTAAACCCAGTCGGTTTGAAATGTTAGTTTAGATGTGTTCTTAATTTAAAAATACTGACTTTAAAAACATTATCTTCTTTGCATTCTACAAAATATTGTTTTCAGCAAAAAATGCTAAAAATACTTCTAGCCTTTCACCAAACTTAGGATTATCCACGACAATGCGCCTATTTTCCAACGCTTCGGTAGTATCTAGTAAAAAGTTTACAGCATCTGCTAAATTTTCATGTTCATTAATTAAAATTGGCAGCAAACATGTGGCAGTTGTAAGACCTAAAATAAGCCAGAATTTATTTTTAAAAATGTAATTTAAAAAAAATACAAGTAAAGTACTAACCGTGAAAGCCCTTATTCACAATTTCCTTTTTTACATCATCAACTGTTGGTATCATCTGTTCATAGTTCAATTTGTGGAGCACATCAGCTAAGATCTTATGGTAGAATTGCAACAGTTCCTCACGCTTGTGTTCAAAAACTTCTGTCCGCCATGATGAAAACATAAAATAATTCCAATCTATACCAGGTGAACCATAAAAACCTTCCTGATAGTCGATCTTTTTTAAAAAAATTTCCATTATTTCGTTTTATAAGAAAAAACTATACATCTTTGTTAGGCTAGGCCCAAAAAAAGAGGATCTTTTGATTTTTATGAATGCTACTCCCTAGTTAAGCTCATTTTGCTTAACAGAATAGAGTATCGGAAATGTCAGCGAATAAAAACCATAGGAAAATTTTAATTTTTCTCATACAACTGTGAGCGCTGCAAGCTTTTATGTGTGTCCGCTAATCAAAATCAAAAATAATTTTTTCTTTGGCCTAGTCTAATATTTACACGTACGAAAAGTACATCATCATCCTGATCTTCTATTTTATGAAACATTATGTTATTGACCCACATATCCCCATGATTTAGCACATGAAAACGATCTGCTTGGTTGCGACTAAAAACATTTATCATTTTCGCTATGATCTTATCACCGAAAGCGACTAAACCGGGCACATACTGCTGCAGTTTTGGATTTTTCTTACAGTAGTCAATGCAACTTTGTATCGTATTTGTATAGAGTTCATGTAAGGGTGAAGGATTTTCTGAAACGTTGCCAGGTAAATGATGACGAAACATATCGGGATTCTATGGAAAAACAAATTAATGATGTGAAAAATTTGAGATTTTCGGCACCAACGCAACATATCCTTCGAAGTGATGATTTTCACTTTAAATTTATGCACCCACCTTTTTATACAGCACCATAGAAACAGCATGAAACTTGGCTAGCTTCTCCAAAATCATACGACATTGCTCATAGCTAAAACCTTTTTTAACGTCTTTAATATAATACCCTCTTAGCTTAAGATTTTCTTGTACAATTATGCGCTCGTCCACATAAATTACTCTTGAAATAGAAGTGAATAGAAAAGATTTTATATAGTATACTTTTTTGTGAACAGTCACCATAGCTTACACACATACCTTGGTCCGAATAGTACATCGTCGCCAATAGTTTTCATTAGTTCTGTGGCCTCTTGCATTATCACAGTATAAACCTGAGCCTCACGATGAAACACATTGAAATCCTCCTCAATTTGTGACATTAACTCGTTTTCCAAACGTGATTTGACAATAAACGATATATTACTTAGCGTTTCCTCATCAGCGTTTGTTAAATACTCCACATTGAGTAGATGCATTGAACTGGCGTAGTTTTCTCCTTTAGCCGTCGCCCTTGTTACAGTGAAACTTTTCAGTGCTCTGAAATCTTTTGCAATATAGCTTTTAAGGATTTTCGTAACATATTGCGCATCCAGCCAGGTTATATCATCCTTACTCTGTTCAACAACAGGGTCAGCGTTAGAGTCAGCCATATTCAAAAATTTTATAGTCCAACTATAAATGGATAAGGTCAAGTCTATACTAAGTATTTTGTAAACGATTTCATTCATGAAAATGAATACCACTACCGATTTGGATGATAGTAAATACTTTGAGCATATTTTGGCATACCACGGTGACTAAACTGACTCATAATGAACCTAGTTGGAAAAATTTTGCAATGAATTTTTGTGCATGGTTCCTCACAGGAATTTATAACAAAGCGTTTTTGTTTTAACAAATCAACTTTGCTTAATGTAGCCGAGCTAGCTAAGGTACGGTGAACGTTTATGAAACTATATTCAAATACCTGAAAGCTAATGGAAGCATCATGGAACCATCAGAGAAGAAATGAATTTCGGTGTTACTAATGATGACGCCAGCAGCTTCATGGTGGCAATATGAATTTTAACGACTTGGTTCAGAATGGTGAGATAGGACCTTTAACATATTGTTTCTCATCATATAGTACTACGGTTGTATACATACAGTGAGTGATGTGCGGTTCCAGGTTCTACTTTTCCGAACATCTTCTTATAAACGTAGGGAACATTTACTACATTCTACATTTGGCATAATTTTACTTTAGGGGCCATGCTCCAAATTTTTTTTTTTTTTAGAAACATGGAGTTTTACCCCCTAAAAACGAATCTAAAAAAAAGTCGGTCTTATGGCTTCCGAGATAAAATTGGTCAAAGTTGAAAATTTCATACGCCTAAAATATATCAAAATTTAAAATTGCATCAATTTTGGTACATGCACCCTATAATAAAATGAATAGTTAAATCACAACTAACATATCATTTGACCCTAAATAGTGTGTCTATGGTATTTACCATTATAATATATAATATTGTTCGCATCAATTTAGCGCATTCTTTTATGCTTTCAATTTAACCGATTCAAAAATATTTGTACCCCTTATATGTTGAACTGATTTAAGAAACAATAAACGATCAAACTTATCAGAATAGATTGCATAGCACATATGTAATACCTATGCATAGTCGGAATAGTTTCGGATAGAAAAATGTATGTATTTTCCTTTAGCATATTGACATTCAATTGCTGCTAGCACTATTTACCGATACTTGTACTTAAATATCATGAAATGGAATCAAGCACATACACATATGTATGTAGGTACAGTATGTACGTACGCTTGTCTACATACATATAGTATGGAATATATAAATTTGATAAGATAAATGAATAGATGAATCGCAACAAACTGTTTGATAAACGGTGGTCAATAATTCAATTATATAGAAAGAAGCAAATGAGTAATCGGTTGCCACACACCTACATTCATACATACACACATACATATGTATGTCTTGTTAAACTCCTTATATTTTATAATTATTTTCAGCTGTTTTTTTATGATCAGAATAAATATAATCCAATATTATTTACTTAAGAGCATTGTACAAAATACAAATTAACTTTTTAAGATTAAAAAAAAAATACGTAAAAATAAATTATTTGTAATCGCAATGGAATAGTTTATTTTAGTAACTTTTTTTATGGGTTAGACTGTTTTATTACTGACGCTGTAAGTATAAAATGAATTCACTGTGATCACGTTAATGTGCAAATGTACGCATGTAACTCAAATCACATAGGTAATATATTTTTCACGGCGCAGGATACTGAAAAACCGAAGGTTCGTTTTCAATTTAATTAATTTTTTTGTTTCCAGACTATAAAGTATCTGTGGAGATTAAAATGGCTACTTATGATGTGCAGCGACGAATAAGACTCATTGAGTTTTTCGATTTCGGTAAAAGATCAATTATTTAAGCTCAGATAAAACATCGGCAACATTTTAATGTCAGAGTATCTATTAGTGACAACATGATTCTGAACCAAATCGCCCAGTTTGAAATAAGTGGACCAGTCGCCAAGGAATTACATCGTTATCATGATAAAGTTATGTGCTCCTATTTTTTTTTTTTTAATGAGGAAAGTCAACGTGACCCTGCTTAGAACAATCCTTGAAATTTGTCTACGCCAAGTGGGCGAAGATAATCAAGAGGTATACCTCCTCGCACTGCCAGGGCGACGTGAGTCGTCATTTTATTTTATTCAGGCTAATAGTATTTGCAATCCTGAAAGCTTTTAATAGTCCCAGGTAGGACTTTCAAGTTTTTATAAATGCTTATACATGAAATAGAAAATTTAAATTGTTTTAAGTTCAGTGATGGTTTATTTAAAAACAATCTAGCATTCATTCAATATTTTTAAAGGCTACACATTTCGAACTCTTCTACCATGTACAAATTTTTTTAATCATATGAGAGGATTTAGCAATTTATTACTTAGTTCTGGAAACATTTCTTTATTAAATAATTTGGTTTCTTTGATGTGCTCCCCTTAAAACTGTAGCTCAAAAGCTGACAACCGCTTGTATAAACAAAGAGATCTCTTTAATCTTCACATATAATAAAAAGTAATTTGACAAGAGCTCAATGCATTAGAAAACTTTAGCTTTATCATCTAGCGAAATCTTTATACGACCACTGTTTATAGCCTAAATTTTTGTATTAGATCATTTAAAATCACCTTAATAAAACAATTACCAATAAATATTATGTATATTATGTGTTTCAATACTGTGTTGTTTGGTGTTTGTAATGCGATTTATAAGCGCTAAAAGCAAAGAGTTAATTTAAACACTCCAATTCACACTTCTGTAGGGGGAAATGGGGGGGAAATGCACAATTCGTATGTTTATTTTTTTGCCGAAACGTTGTTTCCGATACGCGCAGACACATTTGATACTTTTCCTTCGATTGTAGCAACAGAACTAAAACTCACGAAATATTTAGTTCGCCACTAAGTTATTTCGCTGACTCAGATTTAACAGTAAAAGCTCTCAACCTTATCTTTCCAACGCAAAAATATTGAGATATAGTACTGCGCGAGTAATTTAAAATCGAGCTTTTGGTTAAGTGCATGTCACACTCTATTGCACAAAACGATCGGAATATTCTTTTTGCGGTAGGTTGGTGTTGCGGAAAAGTATTTGTAGCTTGTACGTTCATTTTTGTTGATTTTCAGCTCCGCTTGTAAGCCTTTCGTCTTTTTCTAATAGCCAACGTCAATTATGTTTAATTATAAAATGAAGTGCTATTCGATTTCGCTGATTAATGGCATATTAAAATTTTTGAATTTACTTTGATTTACATAATTATGACATCAGGCACTTTGATGCCAATAGGTTTAACTTGACTTAATCCAAGCTGGAATGTATGTATGTATATTCTTTCTTTATTTACGAGGTAGGTACACCCTTATTTTTTTTTTGTATCTTACCTATACTATCTACTGTATCTATTGTATTTTATGTAAGAAATCGAAGGACCTTGTGCTCAAAAAGTTCTTCAGAAAAATGTTATCAAAGTGGAATACTCTGTGGTGTTTTTGTTTTCGTTTTGCCCCTAGCCACTGTTACACAGTTAGAAATCTTGGATTAAATTTTAATACAAGCGAAATATTACAACGATAAATACATATCAATCACTTTATGCAATGTTGCCAAGCTGAATATGGGAATGTTTAGTGAAACCAGCCAGGAAGTGGCTTTTTTTAATAAAACTTTTTAGCTTTTGGACAATTTTACTGTAAATGAAGAGCCCAGTGAAAGAACTCCCTTCCTTAGTCAGAATAATTTGTTTGGAAATATTTGAGGACTTATGTTAGAAACTGATCTGGAAATATATCTGTAATGATTAAAGGAACAACAAAACACTATAATCAGTCAAGCTTTATTTGAATTAATATACTTCATTATTTGGAAAAAATTGTAACAGGATGCTGTTTTAAAGGACAATAGAGCCTGATACGCACCTTCAGGCTGTCTGCGAATATTTCTTCCTACGCCAACACGATAGAAAGAAAATGTCTTAAAAGGGCCAGTAAGAGAGGAACGATTTAATTTGCCAAAATTTACTTCCAGGTATTGCGATATACCCGGAACTGGTCTTACATAATTGTCATACAATCCCTTATAGTCCTTGACTTAGATTATTCTTTCATTACCCTGGCTTCTTCTTAAATCTTTTTCCATGAAAACACTTTCAAAATGTTGAACTATTCAATCCATTTTGGTGTTTAACAAAGTCTACTCAATAAAAATGGTTATTAAAAAACGTCATAGAAGATGAAAGCATGGTAACTTTTTCTTAAAGTTGACAGAATTGAGATCTTTTATGAGATATTTTTGTGAGATCAATAATTTCCAATGACAATTTAGGGACTTCTTTCACTGGGCTCTTCAAATGCTTTGTAGGGCAGAATTTACAAAAAGACAAAACTCTTGCAAAATTTATATTTCACAGGAACTCATGCGATTAATTTAATTTTTAATTTTAACTGATTTTGTGTTCAATCCCTTATTTAAATTTAATGTCGTTATGAACGGCGGATTAGTTCAAATATTCAAAATTTAGGGCTTTCATTTTAGGCTGTGATTCTCTTCAGACGTTAGATCTCTCACTCCCGAATGCCTTGCGTTGAGCTAAAAACATCTGTTTCCCTCTTACTAAAATCCTGGTTAGGGCGCTGTGTTTTCTTTTGTTGTAATGGGAGGCACCACTCCCTGATACTGCTTACATTTTGCGAGGTACTTAATACGAACGACATATATTAATGTAATTAATTTCGGATAGTATAACACAGCTGAAAAGCACCAGCTCGGATAACTATGCTTTTTGTATGAAAAAAAAATTATTTAACCGAAGAAAGATTTACTTCAGCCCAGTATAGCATGCCACCCATTACTTGACGTTTGATTGTAGTATTTATGTTTTACGCGGAAAGTAGTATACTTACAGAAAAAATGGTTAAATTTATTTTGATCACTATTTTCTGTGCATTGAGACAAATAAGTAAATACACTGGAAATGAAATTCATTGCGTAAAAACCGTAGGAGTAATTGACTTAAGTGTATCTTTTGGAAAATAAATTTTGAGTGAAAAATTAAAAAAAAAATGCATATACTGGGCTATATGGTTAGCAATATAAAAAAATAGCTTAAATAAAATTTTTTGTAGGTCAAAAGTTTTATCTGTCTTAGGAACAAAATCTTTGATACACCGATTCCCTCAATAAAGATAACATGAGATGCCATAACATACATCAAATCTTACAATTGTGGCTGAAGTGCGAGCCAAGATATAGCTATCGAAGCTCTCGCATTTATGTTTTATTTAGATATCTTTACTATCTAAAATCAAATGCTTTTCTTAGTAAACACAAGCTATAATTAGTAGGCAGCTTAAGCCTTCATTTGCCATTCAAACCTTAAAGTTTACAAAGTAGAGTGCACCACTTTGGCGTCTGCACGTTTACATGAGTATTTGAACACTCTTACCTCATAATTTGAGATCTGAAGATCTTTGTCACAAAAACACAAATCCCCATTTCTTGCGGCTAAATTAATTTAAAATAATTATGTAAATTTTTGCAAGCGGGCAGATACCTAAGGGCCTATGCTCGTAACCCATGTGGAAATCTTGTTTTCGCACCCGTGCGTAACTGTATATGTTAATTGACAAAGCGCTGAGTCAATAATTCCAATCACTATAAAACTCGTTTAATTTTTTTGTGCGAAATTATTACAAATATATATTCAAAGCATTTATATGAATAAAAATTAAAAGCTTAATTTGGCAAAATATTCATCGATGTAAATTTCAAACAACAATAGATAATTTGTTAAGACTTAAAGACTCCATTAATGCGCTACATTTTACATGTAGTATCATTCCTGACACATTATGTATGTTCCATTCATATCTATGAATCTATATATATATTTATTCAATCTAGAATTTTTGTTCCAAATGTACAGGTAGAATGAAAGGAAATATCATGTCTAAAATTTGATATAAGAAATAGAAAATTCATTAATATGAACAAAAACTGCTATAGCATTTAGATGACAGATCTGTCTATTTGACATATCAACATGGCACATTTTATGGGTGAATTTCTGCTTACATACATCCATATTGTTTTTACGCAAGAATTGAAGCGTTTGGATCATCGGAAACACCGTAAATTTGCTGATATTGCATCGAAAATGAGCTGATTTTTCCAAGAAAATCATCTTCTCAGATGAGGAGCATTTCCATCTCTCTGGATCGTTCAATAAGCAAAATTGTCGCCATTCCGTTAAAAAGTATTCGTTTGATACGTTTGACATATAGTAGATTTTTATCTTTTTACTATTATATTAAGTATATTCATTCTCGTACTTTAGTGCGAAAATATAAGTGCTGTCGCTTTTGGTTTACTATCTCTATTAATAGGTAGTGTTTCCGCGCCAAACAATATTACTCTGAAAACTATATAGCCAAATAAAAAAGATTTTTCAATAGAATTGCAGTGGTATATCAAATGAAAGGTAGTTAATGAGGCATTTCAAAAATATGAGTAGTATCACATTAATAAAAGAACACATTCGAGAAAATCTTAGTAATTCGTAATAAATTGTTTCTTCTCGAAAATATGCTTAATTAGAAATTTCTGATGATTGATTTCAATTCTCGATAAAACTAAAATGTTATTGCTTTTCAACTGAAGTTAAAAACATTTCAAGAAGACTGTATTTGTCAAAGTGGCCTCATCAAATACTACATAGATTTCGTTTTTAGTCACAACCTCTGAAACTAACTATTAGTTCTTAGCTTAGAGAGTTTTGAGAGTGATATGGTACTGAAATTAAAAAAAAATATATAAAGTTTTTTCTGTTGGAAAATTTAAAAAATTCATTTGGCGACAAATTTTTCAGCTTTCTTTTTACTCTTGCCACATGTAGAGTACCAAAAAATATATTTAACGCATTACCAACTATTTTATGTCTGTAAACAAAAAACTAATGAAAAAACCCGAAGCAAGTTACAGGTAGTGCCTGACTATCATCATATGTTGATTCCCCTTGACTTGGCAATTAAAGAAAATCCCAATAAATGTGATGGTTTTTTAAAGTTCGGCTTTGTTACTCTTAGAATTTACACAACATAAGTTTAATAACAAATCGCGCTGTTAGAATACATTAAACCGGCTAAAATGTTTGAAAGTGCAGATCCCAATAATATTTTGATCACATTATATGGCGTAATAGTTTTTACAACGTTTGCAATATTTTGGCACAGAAGACGATTCTTTAAGCTATCACGTCAATTCCCAGGACCGTTGGAACTACCAATCATTGGAATATTTCATCGAGTGTCACATCCAAAAGGTAGTACTCGCATTTGGAAAGTGTAACAAGTTTCGTGTATTCAAGTTGTGTTTATTTTTTGTGCTACTATAGATATTTTATTTAAGTTGTGCATTGTGCTGCAGATATACAAGGTAAAGACTATCTTTGCGTATTTTGGATCACAGCCACTTATGTACACAATTGACCCAGTTATATTGGAAAAGGTATACACATCGCCGCAACTCGTCAATAAGGCAGACCTAATGTATGGTCCTTTAAGTAATCTCTTTGGCGATGGTTTGTTTTCAAACAGAGGTAAGTTCGACGCATCTGTCGTTAATTTATTGTTATTTTGTAAATTTCTTTCAGCACCTAAATGGAACCAACATCGCAGGCTTATCAACCCCTCTTTTCGCTTACCAGTCTTGCGCACTTTTTTCCCAGCTTTTAATAGAAATTCTAGTCAATTTAGTGAGAAAATGGGAAAATTGGTTGGCACGGGTGCACATAATTTCACTGAAATTTTACAAAAATTAACTCTGTCCACAGCAGTTGGTAAGTCGTTTTGTGTCTTCAATTCAATTAGATTTTCTAAAAATTGGTATTTTTGTAAATTTAAATAGAAAACATTTTGGGCAAAGAAATGCAAGATGGCTCATTGGTTGATGACGAAATATTGAGCCACTATACGACGTATGTATTAACGTTAAAACGTTTCTTTAAATTATGTAAATTCGTTTGTTTGTTTCGCATCACAGTTTTCGATTCAGTTTTTATTAGATATTCCTTTATATTAAAAACTACATAAACCTGCTTGCTGTGACGTAGTTTAGGGCAAAGAAAATAATCTGACTTATGAGCTTTCAGCTTTTGATGTTGTTTTTATGTTTTGAGATGAGTTCACATTTTATTTTTGAGAAGTTTATTGTTTTCATTTTTTGTTTCTAAGTTTTATCTTGTATTAATGTAAATTTTATGACCTCTTTGTTTCCAAATTAAGTAAACAAATAAGCAATAAATAATTAAAACTGACCTAAAGCCCGCTTATACTTAATTTTATCTTGTAGCTAACAGTTTTTCAATAATATTTGTTTTTTCGACATATTCGTAAATAAGTCCGTCTGCGAAGCCGAAATTACAATAACACAGCTATTGAGTAAAACATAATACGGCAGTGGCAGTGGCAGTTTGCAGCACTGTTCTGGTTGGCTCTATTTCTAAATTGACTTGGCGATCGAATATCATTCAAAAGTTGACATTTGTTTCACTTGGTTTTAAAAATTCACGAAAAATTAATTGCATTCATTCAGAAAAATACATTTTGATTTGATAAAAATCATTGAAACCATATTTTAAAACAACAAAAAATAAACTTTCTTTAAAATTACCAAGGAAAAATAATCAATCAAATCTATAATGTGTTTTCAATAGCAGCCAATGTCTATACGGACAGCTTAAAGCATTTTTTTTTTCTTACTGCCAAAGCCACTGTCGACGCTTTATTGTAATTTGGACTGAGAGTTAGCGTTGCTAGAGCGAAGTTAGTAATGCTATAACGTTCAAGTATGCCGCAGTGTAGAGGAGTTTGATCGAGCTTTTGGCGATGCGTTTGTGTAAAATAATTTATAATTTTTCTTTTGATTTCACTGCTTGACCTGCTGGGCTTTTATTTTTATTTTTCGCTACAAAAAGAGAAGCAGTAAAGTGCAATATGTAGGGGTCTCATTTCAAAAATATTAAATTTTGCTAGGGTTTTTGGGAACGCAAAAGGTATTTACTTTTTTTTAGTAACTTTTCGCGGTGAAAGTTTTTTAGGTAGGGGACAGCCATCGACAAACCGACAACGGTACCGATCAAGATAATTTAACACAACAGATCTGTGCAGCAACCAGAAAGTTCACCATGTATTTAAAAGCTCAAGGACAATTACCGTCGTGGAAAATTCTTCGACGAAGACTAACCCTCAAAGTTCAATGAAATCTTAATGGAAAAACATCCAGAATATGACGCAGCCTGGGAGATCGTATATATAGCGAGGAAGAAAAACTAATAACGGATGAAGCATGAACAAGGGACTTGCGGCAAGACAAAAAAATGCAAACGAGTAGGTGACCTTGGATGTGTCTAAACTCCCAGTCTAGTAGAGAGCGCGGCAATCTTTACTAATCGTAAAATCATTGCTGGAACAAAAATTCTTGTATCGAGAAGTTTTTAAAATTTTAAAACCGTACAAGATGGAAAAGTTATGGGGAGGCTTTATTCTCCGCGTGGAGACACAAGAAGAAGAAATATTGAGGACTATAATAAATGACCCTTTTTTTTAGCAAAATGAGAAAATTATATTTTCGAAATTAAATATTTTTGGAAGCTGCTGAAATTTGTTTATTTAATGTGTGCGAAATTATTTTAAGATCTACTGTTCAATTGTTTTTAACAGAATTGTTCGAAGACCACATCAGGAAGGCTCACGCTCCTTGAAACGCATCTAATCAATCTTTGTTTTTCTTTCTTTTGCTTCTTAGTGTTATGAAGTCAACATTGGTGATGATACTACTTAATGCTGTTAAATTAAGTCGAGTAGCGAAATTGTTGAATTTCTATAAATCACGAAAAGCCGTTTTCAATTTTGTGGATGATGTAAAATATGTTTTGTTTTATTAAAATATATGAATCTATTTATTTCTCCAAAAGTAAAACGAAAGTGTAAACAAAATATTTAATTTATTTCATAGCTCATATTGCAAAAATTATCACAAACTAGCAATGAAGCTGTTGAAAAAAACATTGACATTAAAAATGTAAATAACAACAATGATGACGGTCTATATTTCAATGGCAAAAGAAGCAACTTTATAACTGAGGCTTTAAAATTTTATGACCGTAAAATATTTAACTGGCAGGATATTACCGATGAGTCAAACTCGATTATATTTGCCGTATGTATATGTTGCATTTTTTAATTTAATAAAATATATGTATGTATGTTTGTCTTTGTCTAAGGCTTTCGAGACAACGGCCAGCACTATATTCTCCTGTTTGTCGTTTCTTGCCATGCACCCTTCAATACAGGAAAAACTTTTCGAAGAGATCATAAGTGTTTTTCCTGACAAGGATTTAGATGTGGAATATGAGCAACTGCAGGATTGTGTTTATTTGGATATGGTTATAAATGAAACTATGAGATTGGCGCCACCTGTGCCAAATATTGCTCGTGAAGTCACCGATGATATGCAATTGACACCAGATGTAGTATTGCCAAAGGATCTTCTCATTTTGGTTGGCATTTTTGAATTACATCGCAATAAGGAATTTTGGGGCCCGGATGCTGACAAATTTAATCCAGAGAACTTTTTACCCGAAAACGTAGCGCAACGCCCTTCCTTCTGCTTTATGCCATTTTCCAGAGGAATGCGAAACTGTATTGGTAAGTGCTTGACCTAGAGTCGTAATATTTTATTGCTTCGAATTGGGAATTATATGAATATAATATATGATTTTAGGTGGACGCTATGCTGTTATGGCCATCAAAGTATTTCTGCTGCATGTCTTCAGAAATTATCGCTTTACAACCGACTTTAAATATGAGAATCTGGAATTCATAAATTATATAACACTAAAATATGTGCAGACCCCGTTGCTAGAAATTCACAAAAGAGAGAAGTAGTTTTGCAGAAAGTGTTAGAAGTAAATTTTGTACTTTATATATGTATGTGGCTAAGTTATAGTATTTAAAATAAATTAAATTAAAATTTATAAAAAAACACTTTTATTCTTTGGATCATCATCACGAATTGTAGAAAGAATTGGTAAATTGATCTGAGATTCTCAAACCGGGGCGCTGTACTATTAGCCCAAGAGACCGCTATAGAAAAGTTGAATGTATAATATATGTATATTCTTTTTAGGCTTTTCGAGCTCTATCGTTTGGCACACATTTCAAGCATTAATATATACATATTAATAAAAAATGACCCAAAATACCGGTGGCAACTCACTTTTGGGACAGGTTTCGAAAATTCAAGCCTATATATTATGTTTAAGCCTTTTCGAGATCTATCATTTCATATAGATTTTGAGGCGAGGGCATCGAGACATGCTTTCGCAAGGCAACCCTGGTTCGTTAAGTTCACCAAAATGCATTGCTATCATTCCTGTAAATCTTATCCTGTAATCTTATGCACTCGAATTACGACCGAATTATTTAAGGTTATGCAACCAAAACTCACACAAACATAGAGACTGGTTTTGATAAGCACTAGACAAACAATTTCTTTTTTTCAAACCATAGTTCCATAGAATTTTGGTTTTCATTACGAATTATCAGAGGATAAACAGTACATATATTGAAAAAAAAATACGAGTTATCGAGGGGACCAAAATGTATGGAATTTTTACGAATTAAAGCGATTTTTTCAAGGGACCAACAGTTTGTTATGAATTATTGAGATTTTCGAATTAACGGCGTACGAATTATCGCGATTTCACTGTATTTTAATTTTGAAAGCGTTGGCAAAAAATAGCTGTTTCTTATATCACTTTCTAATATTAAATATAAAAAAATGGTTGAATTTCAACCAATAGGCGAACTCTAGTTTAAGTAAATGTTGGCAAATATATACTTGTTTAGTCAAACAAGCCAGCATGTCATCGTGGCGTGGTGAAAAAAATTACCCTTTAATAAAGATTAAAGACTTACGCGCACTTTACTATTAATTCGGTTTAGGGTATTATATTTTTTGCGAGGCCAACTACTAAGTAGTTTTTGTTTTTATTTTCCGCTGTTATGTTGATGTGGATGCGATAGTCACTTTTGTTGTTGTTTTTATTTAGATATTACAGGTTAATTTGGCTTGGCTTTTTATATTATTTCTTTCTCTTATTATCAAACTAATAATTTACATATTTCAATTTTTAAATTTATGTCGAGGTATTTGAGTACCATTTAATAGGAGATAACTTTATGTACGGCGCACAATTTTTAACACGACATTGATCAATTAGAAATCAAAAAGAAAAGATCTTCTTTTGAGAGTGAGATCACTACTTAGTTACCGGGACGGCAATTCAGATGGCATTGGATAATTTTTTCTTTTCGCAGCAACAATTTAACTTTTACATGCCTCTTCAAACATTTATATACGTGCTTCTTGTCATGGATTGTACGACTTTGACAAAAAGAAATTACAAGAGATACACTCCCTTATACTAATAAAGTTACAAGCCGTGGACACTAGCGCCCGCCTCCTACAAAACTAATTATGTTTTATTTTCAACAAAAAAAAGTTTTGCATTTCATTTAAGACCCTCCATAGCTCAGTTTACTAAAAACAAAAAAGATCCACAAAATTAAACATAGTTTGATTCATAATCTGAGCACGTACAGGTTACGCTTATGCATGTACCTAAATCTAGACTTTAAAAAATTTAGTTCAATATTTAATACTTGTTTCATTAAGACATACATGTGTACTAGAATCAAAATTCAAAACATGGCAGCACATGGTATTTTACAAAAAAAAATACCACAAAGTGCATCTTAAAGCCGAATCTGATATCAAAAAAATATGTTTAATTTGTAGGTATGTATATATATTTTGTGTCTCATCGAGTTCTATTGGAATCAAGGCTTGTTGTCCCGAAAACTAAAGTCTTACCAAGTCTTCACATTGCGTAACTGCCATACCTTTAATTTGTGCAAACATTTACTACAGATGGTGTGACAGAAAAATAAAGTTAAGTCGCTTGATTTTTGCATCTATTGATAAACACGGAAAGTTTTCTTTCTTTACAGTCGTCTTCGTTGGCAAGATAGGAAAAAGATAAGGGAACGGATACAAATCTTGTCGTAATGGAAATTTATTTTATTTAGTATTTAGAAATATCTAATTCTTTTTATTATTTTGTTTGTAAGGCTCAGTATTATTTCTTTGTTCGACTCAAAGTGAAACTAAACAATATTTAAAAATAAAAAACAATTTTTATCGAATTACATACCTAGTTAAATAAAAACTTTTAGTTTTGTTGTAGCTCATAATATTACTTATGTATGTACATATATTGATATAGTTTTTCATTTCATTCATTTGCAAGAAGTTATCAAAAAATACGCAGAGTATTGTAATTTCACTGACTGCATAGTCTGACTATCAAAATAAAATTTGGGTTTATGGTTAACGTGACCATTTCTTTTTTTTTCCCCTCAAAACGGTACGCAGGATTTAAAAATAAACTATACATACATACATACTAAACTTGAAATCATAAAGCATAGAAATACAATATTGGAAAAACACTTTCGTTTTAAGAAAATTAAGTTGTTTAAGTAGATTCGGAATGATATTTCTAAGAAGAAAAAGCATATCCAGCTACACTGGAACATGAGATGAGAACTATAGTCTTAAGATTAAAATCAAATTTCAAATGAAATACAAAGCAAAAAGCAAAAGAAATAAAATGAATAAAATTGTCGAATGTAATTTAACTCGTTTCATCCGAGTTGATATATTTTTCGGAAGTGCAAATTTTCTTCGAAATGTAGCGCCTACTTTTTAAATAAGACTTACAAGAGAAACATCCCAATTTTAAATATACATAAATGTCACACGTTTTTATTAATATTTGAAGACGGGTAGCCACAGTTATTCGAGTCAGCTCGGGTAGCCAATCACAGATTTCAAATGACGACGTGACGCTTTGTTTTACGTGTGAAGTACAGCTATTGCATAGATTTTAAAATTCATTAAAACATTTTCTGAACAAGGGACGATTCTGTCTTCTTTCGGGACAATGCAATGGCAGGAGGCTTCGAAACGGGACTATCCCGTTAAAAACGGGACGTATGGTCAACTTACTTATGCTACACTTTTCTCTGCTGTATGATACATTTTTAACTGTCAAAAAGTGGTTTCTACTTGCGGAAAGATATGAACCCAATGCTCACTCTTCATTGTTTTTCGTGCCAAGAATCAAGAAAAATACCCTTATAATGCTTCAACCTGTGCACTCACTAAACATGAACTTCGTTCGATACCGAAGATGAAAAAACTATGAATCGCCGTTTTCTGTTGAGTTGATTAATCCCAATTAATTTCAATGGACTAAAAAGCTGTACTTTATTTTTAAAAACAAACACAAACATAATATGTATATCAATGTCTCGAAAAACTACACGCACGTGAAGAAATTTTTTATAATGTTTTTCACCAACTGTAATATGTTGGTTTGTAATTTTACAACTGTTGGTCAGTGTTACTCGTAAATATAGGTACCATTTTATCCACAAATAAAAATCGCCAAGTACACCAAAAAAAAAGTGTTACATTTTGGACAGCAAGAAAGCTATTTGTGATAATTGGACTTATACCAAATGCAAAGTTCTGCGTATTTTTTGATCAAGCTTCGTTACTATGTACACACTATTCAATTACAATATTATTTCGTACTTAAGGCATAAAATCTTATATTCTAAGTATATTTTACTATTAGAGATTGTCTTCCATTTTTTTAACAATTAAAATTATCTAACAATACTTTCTATATACTGTGCAACTAAATTTACTATAGCGGTATTGACGATCTGCAGTTCTTGTTGCTATTTTTGAGAACTCTTACAATTTTTATGAACGCTCTTACTACGCTTTTTTTAATTGTATTTTTAACTTTTGCCACGATCCGCAGTACTACCATATAACAAACTTTCTTTATTACTACTTATAAGACAAAAATATGTGACAACATTGCATAGCATCGAGACACCTGACTCCCAATTGCACAAATACTATAACAAAGTTAAAATAAGATTCCACCGTTGTATTTGAAAATATAGGGTGTTTTTTAAGAGGTTTGGTTTTTAAATTGGCAACCCTGTTTTTAAAGAAAATCAATTTTTCAGCTGAAAAATTACTTGTGCTCAGCTGTTGTGCTTTACTAAATTTTCAACTTTAAATTCACTCAAAATTCACATGATTTTTAGCTATAATGAAGTCAATTAGTCGCCAAGATCGCGTGATTTGACACCACTGAATTATTTCTTGTGTGTAGTTTGTAGCTTAAGCTGACAAATCAGCAATAATTGACGCTTTGGGAATCCACATAGTTCGTTTTATTTCGCAAATAAGTGCTCCTGCTGGAAAAGTGATAGAAAGTTTGACCTTCAGACTGCGCTAAATATTGGCCAGTTATGTCCAAGACTATATTAAAATGCTTGATGGCATAAAAATTATCTAGCTAATAAAATCAAAAATTCAGTCATTTGTACAATTTTTTGTGTTTTATTTCACTTCGAGACAAAAACAGCCTAAAAACATCCGTGTTGTGTTTTCGTAAGAATTCTAAATTTTTAACATATGTATATCAATTTATCAAAAACATTTAATACGTATTCAAAGCCAAATACTCCGGATCGTGAATACCGCTTATTAATTGACAATACAAATTTCTAAGGCGGACATGCATACTTAACATTATCAATAAATATGAAGGATGATTCACTCGTGATATCGTTTTTCAATCAAATTTTTACAATTTCAATTTTCCATTACAAAAACCAAATAATATTTTTTTTTAATTCAAAACGACACGAAGTAAGAATACTTAACGATTTCAAGATCAGTTAGATGTTTTAGTCAACATACGCTGACAAAATAAAATACCAAATAAATCATTAACTGCATTTTTAACAACATCCTTTTAGGATTGAATTTGGATTTAACTGCGTGACATCCTTATTATACAAACAAACTTGCGTGCATGGTAAAACTACTAAAGTCATTGGAATTTTCTCTCTGTGCACCATTGGGTACATTCCAATTTCAACGTTTTTCGTCAATTACTTATAAGGTTTCATTTACGGTTGTACACCATATTTACGTGAGGTAAATTTTTGGATCTTTGTATCCTAGGCGAGGCCCTTCGTAACTTCTTCAAGTGCGACTATTGAAGAAATCATGTTGAAATTGCCATGACATTCAACATTTGATCCATGTTGACACATACATACTATATATAAAGACATATATTTCTAGAGTGCGACCCTGGTTATTAAAACCAGGGATGATATGCAGTCAAATCAAAACACATTGCAAAAAAGATGTTGTAAAACACACACCTATTATAAGAAAGTAGCATCCACCTTAGAACACTTATATATACTATAGACCAATTTTTGTACGTTGTTTCTTTCCTGGAATTACGTGATTATTAAAGTACAATAACAACAACAAAAAAACTTAACTCGCTATTACAATGCATATACTGTTTTGTCATCTTAATCAATTACTTCTGCTAGACACGACTTACAAACGTGTTGTATTATTCTCCTCAAAGCCGGGATTTGTCATTCCTGAACTCATTTTCCTACCTGGAAAATCACTCTGTTGTAGATGAATAATTTTTGTGTCTACTATTGGCCCAACGGAAACTTGAAGAGTTTGTAAGTTATCCAACTGCACGGGTGATCTGTGGCTTCCATTACATTTCAAGCGTTTTCGAAGCAAATTAAAATCGGATTTTTTTGAAAAATGTGCTTCGATTTCCTATAAAAGATATACAAATTTTTAATGTTATTTGATAATTAACGTGATTTAATTAGGTGATTTTTATAATAATACTGTATCAGGTTTGTTTGATGACAGCTCTAACCGGCTCTAGAGTAAGTTAGAGCTGCCTAAAAACGAACCTTTTCGACAGCTATAAATTGCTTCAGCGTACCAGTTATAATACTATGTGAAGTAATCTTAAGTGTAAAACTGAGACTCAAAACTCCTCTCTTGAAATACCAAAGGAATTCTGTATAAAATATTAGTTTTGCTTGTTGTCCTGTACGAAACTGAGTTTAGGCAATAAGCAGAGTAACAGTCCTAAAGTTCTTTCCAGAAAAGATCTTTGTTTGTGAGACCGTTGACACCAGATCACGCAGGCTACAAAATTGCAACGAACTACCCTGATCTATTTCTTGACATCTTAAGTTCTACCCCTTATTACAATGGTGCTTCTCATATTTTTGCCCGCCCATTTTACTTAGCTTTGACGTAAACTTAGGCAAAAAAATGTGGTAAGAGAAGTAGGAGTAATATGATTATTATAAATTAATTAACGGAATTTATGAAATTTATATACTATCAAATCTAAAATACTTACGTATAAGGAACGACCCTCTGTTTCAGGCAATGTATAATATAATGTTATTGCACCGAAAAAAGCAACTGCTGAGTAGAACCAAAATGTACCTGGCAGTGTTAATGTAGTTAGCATTTGTAAAAAGAATTTGTTAGCCAAAAATCCAAATATATAACCAATAGCGCCAGAAGCACCAGAAGCGGTACTTCGAACCGGTGCTGGAAACACTTCACCGATCAAAATCCACGGTATCATCCGTATGCCAAGATGTGCAAAAAATGCTGATGACAGTAACAATATAAGTGGTAGCCAAACCAAGTAATTGGTTTCCTGCTTTGGCACAGTCAACAGTATATCATTAGCCAGTGGTGATTCATTCTCATGAGATGCTTCTTTTATCACGGTTTTATTTGCTATAGCTTCAGTAATAATCGGAAGGTCTGAAGTGGTTAAAATATTTTCAGAATTTTTTTCATTTCCGTTGTGATGTTTTGAAGTTTTATTCTCATCATCTACATAGAAATTAGTGTCATTAAGATCTTCGTATTCAAGAGCTGTTAGATTCGTTAAACTATCATCTTCATTGTAGTCAATGCTAGTGCCATTGTAAGTCTGAATATAAGGATATTTTGTATCTCGAACAGTACGATTCATAGCAATGTCAATACCATTAGTTTTGTTATCGAAAATTAGCAATAGAGCCTTCTGCTCTGACTCAAATAAGTCGGTTATATTACTTTGAGATATAATATCTTCCTTTGGCACTATGGACGACGCATTAACTACTACATTATTGATAGCAAATCCAGGTACAACTTTGAGGTAATGCGCATAGGTTGCAGTTCCAAAAAGACAAACTCCAATGCCAATTGTTGATACCAAGACAAGTGGACGTTTACCGGTGAAATGTATGAGGAGGACACACATAATAGTTGCTACCATTTCTGCAGCTCCAAGTAAAATTGTGGCATGGTATTTATTTATAGGTGCCTTAAGAGTATGGAATATCTGTTAAATAAAAAGGCGTTGAATCGAATAGAAAATGTTTTCAATTGAGATTGATCTTAATCCATATAATGACTATTTTTGAGTTTGTATCCTAATCAGAAGTGCAATTGAGGGAAACGGTGAAGCTGCTAAAATTTACAGAAAATAATATCAACTACTTTTTGCGATTCAACAACAAGGACTAGAAATTCATTAATTTCAAACTAAACTGACGAAGTCAAGGAGATGAAAGTCTTATAGCAGCTCTAAAGATGCATTCTGACTGCCAGCGCAGTAAATTTGAAGCTCTTATGAATAACCTGCAGCGTAAGCACGGTTATAAAATTTGTAAATTGGCGATTGCAATGGAATTGGTAATGATTTGATGAATACGCCGATGATATTGCGCGAACTTCTCAACTGCTGTTTCTTATGTCGAATAGTTGAACGGTAAGTGGTACCAAAAAATCACATATGTAGGCACATAGTTTGCTATTATACACTGGCAATCAGTGCGGTTGGTGGAATAACTTTTTTTTACCAAAAGTTCAAAGGCTTGAAGTATAGGTCGATCTTCCAGTTGAGCCTAGAAGTGCTATGGCAACCTATATCTACCATTAAGATGCATTTTAGCACATCATCCAGAACAACTAGGTACATGGTACATGAGATAATCAAAAATATTTGGTCTATAGATTTCAGTGGAGCTGAAAATGTTAAGCAATGGCGAAATATATATACTTGGAGACACAATACATACCTGCACAGCGTAAGTTTGCAAAGAAGTTTTTCCAGAAAAATGGCCAGTAAAAAATGTAAAAGCAACTAATAAAAATGGCGCAAGAAATGATCTTTTACGAAACATTTGCAAGCGATGAAGAAATGTGTTACAACAAACGTGTTTGGTTTCTTTCTCCTCTACCGCTTCTAAAGCAGGTTTCGTAATCAATTCTTCATATAGTTTATTAAACTCAGCTTCAATTTTATATTCTGGAACCCAGCCCCGAAGCCATTGCAACGCTTTTACGGCTTCTTTAAAGCGTTGTTCGCGAATAAGCCATGTTGGACTTTCTGGTATGAAGAATAATGCAATTATTGATATTACCGGAAATGCTGAACTTACAGCTGCTATTGTACGCCAATCCATAAGAGAGCCCATAATAAATTGTATAAAAATACCCGTTATAACACATGTCGATCCTAGTGCTGACAATATGCCACGATATTCAGGCTCTGTGATTTCAGCAACATATGTTAAAACCTAGAAGTTGTTAAGTGAAAATATGAAGGAGTAAAATTATCAGTGTTAGCTTACTGGGGCTTCCATTAGACCGCCTCCTAGTCCACTGAAGCACAAAGCAGCGTAAAGATGTTCCGTTTTTGTGGCAAAATGAAATATTAACCACGATGCTAAGATTGGCAAATTTACAAACTAAAGAAAACATAGATTTTTATGCCATACAAATCATAATTAAAAGGATAAAAACTACCTGCATGGCTCGACGTTTCCCTATGGGCTGTGTCAATAATCCAGAAAAAAGACAACCCATCGGTACGCAAATTAAGTTTATTGAACCTTTTGAAATAAATGTCATTTAAAACAATTTAACGTTTTCATTTAGATGCAACTTACTAAACCATGATATTTGCTCTCTATTTAATACAATATCACTCGGTTCTCTGCCATCACCACCCTGTATAGCAGGTATAACTATTGTGGGAAATCCAAGCGTCATGCCATATACTTTTCAAACACAAACAAAATTTATATCTTTATTCCTTTAAAACTCATCACATATGGCCTTAACATAAATAAAATTTAGTAGTTACCAAAAAGCAAAATATTTTTAATACTGACAGCTATAAATTGTGGCAAGGCTCGTCGGAACTTTCCTATTTCCTCTTGCTCCATGTCCGGAAAAGCTCTATCGTTGTCTTGAAGGTATAGGGGACAATCATTAACGGAGCTATGTTGAATATAAAATAAGAAAAGTACATTTAAAATTAGGTGATGGAGGAGATGTTACGAAAAAAGTAAGTGAAATTAATATAGAATTTTATATATACATATATTATACGAGTACTAGAGGGCTCAAAATATGTAAGTCACGATTTGTTGAATAGTTCTTTTACCTAACGATTCACCTTTTTACAGGACCAGACATAGGGAAACTTACGGTATTTTTTATTAAGATATGGTTCTTCTTATTACATCTCACAATGGGCAGTTTTGTAAACGTACAAATGCATATTTTGTAGAAAGATCGGACGAGACTATCGAACCCACGATTTCAAATGGAAATTAGACTCGAGTCTGAAAATTAATATGCGTCACCATCTATGGCCTCTATGGAACCAGAAAACCGTTTTTTCATATATCTTATATACTACTTTTATAGCATTTGATTGTTTTCATATTAATGAGCTGTTATTTTTTCCAATCAACTGAAAGTATCTATCAGTGTGTATTGACTTTTTTGTCATTATGGGTACGGGAAAACCACGAAAAATATATAAAATTTTAAGTAAACAAATGACAAAAGCTATAATTGGAAATATTCGACTACTATTTACAATACCGTCATAAGTTTTCATATCAATAGATTTAAAAGTTACGTCCAGTGTTTCTTTGCTGAGATTTATTTGTATTTCTTATAATAAGCATAAAAGCGTTGAACAAATTAAAAGTACTTTACAATACTAAGATATTTTGTAAAATGCGCTTACGTGGGTGGTCCTTACCTCGTCATATCTTACCTCGTCATACTTAAATTGTGATACTAACAAATAAATGTTGTTCTCAACACGAACAATGTGTAACTCATTTGATAGTTCTGCTGCAAAGAATAATTTTTCGTCAGGCATAATAAGTTGATATACGGGTAAATAGATACTTATCTTGGGCAGCCCTTTTTCTATTTAGCATTATGATTTGAAAAACATTTTTCAGTGAAGCCCAAGAAGCCGCTGCAGAAAATTCGTCTTGTAAAATTCTGTCCCAAATCCGTTTTTTAGGCCAATTATTCTTAAGTAAAAGTTTTCAGACGTCCATTGTCACTTGAATTTTTTTCCTTCATAGGAAACGAATTAAAACTAAAAAACAAAAGAAATGGAGGCGGGTTGTATGTATAATCGTCTGTGGACGTCCTTTAAGGGAGATAGGTAGCGAAATAAGAACAAAGTGGACAACCAGGGGAAGGAGGTTAAAATTCCAGAATCTTTGCGGACGTCTTTTATGCACGACCCCCAGGCTTAAGTTCGTCTAGGATGTTTTTTATCTTTGAGAAATACTTCTTCCGACTTACAACTCCATTAGGTGCATGAACTTGAAGAAAATAGCTATAGCTATTTCGATCCCTACCAGCTCGTGTTAATACGTAGTGCAAGCGTTGTGTGCGCTGAACTTCAACTTTGAGTCTCTTGTCGATTAGCAGTCACTGCTCCTTAAGGAATTTATTTTTTTACTGTAATTAAACGAAATATCGACCCATCCCTAATCAGAATATGATTAAAAGACTGAAAGTGCATAGTCGCTTATTCGGCAAAGTCAGTCATGTTTCACATATCTCATTAAAAACTGCCAAATTATAGATGTTCTTTATTAACCATTAATTATTTGATTCGAGTACAATTAGGTTTTTATTTTCAGGGCCGGCGTGAGCTTAATTTACACCCTAAGCGAAACTAATTTATTGCGGCTTCTCATTTGTGGAAGGCGTAGTCCTCAGAATAAATATGTACTTGATTCCTTGATTAAGAATGACGTGCTCTTACCAACAAACCAAACAACATTTTTTAATGGAAATGGTTTTTTTTTATAAAAATATGCTGCTTTATATTGAAAAAATTTTATATTGAAAATATTTTCCAACCTGTTTCTTTTTAAGAAATGCTGATCAGGAAATATTTACTCCTTACATGGCGTAACCAGCGGCGAATAAGAACATTGAAGAGACCTGTGCTATAAAGTAGAAATGGGATCCGACTAAAAAAAAGTTCATTCGAAACATTTATAGCATAAAAAACTTTTCCGCTGTAATGCACAAAAAATGAAAATAACCCCACTAGGCTCTCGTTATATGTAACCAAAAATAAAAGACAAGGTGCTCCTGTTTTGTTTCTCCTAAAAACACCATAATGCTGAGGCCTGAGGCAATAGCCCTCCTAGCGCTACCTTAATCCGCCGTTGGGGGTAATATGGCATTTATTCAATGCAATTCCATTTAAACTCTCTACATATCGCTCATTTACTTCAGGAGTGGCATAACTCAAAAAACACAAAGTGGCAGAAAACGCATTTAAAGTTTTCAATAAGTTACTTTTTATATGAGAATTCAAAAAACTATGTTTACATAGACCCTTTCTGAGTTTTTGACACAAAATAAAACATGAAATGGCATCATTAACTCAAAAATCACGTTTTTTGAGTTATTCCACTCTTGATGTAAATGAGCGATATGGTTGTTTTGTTCCGTGTTTGCTTGGAAGATTCCACGCTTACTTCTTGCTTAGTGTTTTGCTTTATTGTTTTGGGACTTTGTACAATACTTCATAGCATACCATGCCTACATATCGTCACCTAACAACCAAAAAGCCGTAACCACACTATTTTTGAAGAAGCAACAAACGTATGCTGGAAAAATATATTGTTATGTATTTCTTATGAAAAAGATTGAAAATAGTCAAAGCCTAAGTTATCTAAAGAACTCAAATATTGTATTAAATTTTTTCTTCTTACTTGTGTGTTACGTCTATTTGCCATATGAAACTTAAAAGCTTGTTGCTACGGCCTTTTGAATTTTGAAAGTAAAATCTTTATTATTGGACATATGACCTAAAAAATTTGTAGGGAGATGATGTTAAGTCAAATGCACCATAATCAATCAAATTCTCGATTTTGAATTTTTTATAGTTACGGCTTTTTGGATGTTAGGTGACGATATGTATATAACTTGCATAGCCACACCCCTTTTAATAATACCGCTTTTTTTTAAGGTATTATTATTTTATTTTAAATTACTGTACTAAGTTTTGTTACATTTCTACTGAAGTAGGAACATATATATTGAAGCTTATTTTTTGTCCTTGTACTCCTATACCAAGTTTTCTGTTGATATACATATATCTCCAAGGTGTTATATGTGGTCCATATTAATTTCTGATCATATTTTCAACTTTTGACTCAATCTTTTTTTATTCTGGATAATCTTTATAAGTTCCTATTTTCGCTCTTTTGTGGGTGACCTTGTCCGCGCACAATGGGGATAACTTTTTAGTGGGGTACAAATGAAAAATTTCGTAAAAGAAAATTTAGTTTTAAAATATTCCCTCTAAAAATTGTTTGTCGCCAAGTTTAAATAGAATGAGAATCCATATTTTAATTGTAACTAGAAAAAAAAGTAATGAGCTAGCTACCCATGACGGATTAAATAGAAAACAAAATGTATGTGCACCGAACATCATACAAAATTAAATAAATCCACAATAAACTTTATCAATAAGAGTTTTCCACATCTAATAAAAAAAAAAGATTTTCAACAGTAGGTAAGAATTGTATACGAAATATACTTAGGCATCTTAAGAGTTTTCTCAAAAACACTTACAAACCTAGCAGCGAATTCCGAATATGTTGCATGATTTTCTATGTAAATCTGTGCAGTTTGAAAATTTGCACGTTAGGTCTCACTTTCCACAAGTTGATATTTTAATATTAACAAAAGCAAATGTACAGGTTACATGTTTTATAAAAATAAATTAAAATGTGTATGCGCATGTTGGATGAAGTGTCATGTGCTAATGTGCATACTAATATGAGTAAGCGCCCTGTGCATTTCCATACTCTGAACATATTACTACTCCGACCCTGTGTATTTTATTGTTTTTTAATTCTTATTAAATTTGTTTGTTCTGCTGATAGCACACTATTCAATTATAATAAATAATTTATTTAGTGACAAATAATGTGCGAATTAAAAAAACAAAAAAAGACTGGTTAACTAATTTTCTGGCAAATAAAAAAAACAGTATGTTAACACGATAAGGGTGTTCGAACATAGCCGTAAATTATATATAAACTGTTTGTTTACAGCAGCATATAAAATAAAAATTAATTTTCAATGAAAATATTTTATGGCAAATACTATTGAATTTTTCAGTGTAATTATATACAAACTTAATATGCCGGCGGAATGCGCATATCGGTTTTAAAAATAAAAAGGTAAATACGAATACAAAATGAAAAATTCTGCAAAAAATAGTAGGTACATATTTGAACTAACATCTCTTATTTTGGCGAGAGGGTCTCTCTACCACATCAGGATTTTTGAGTTATTTTCTAATCCTGCTGATGAAAAAACAAATTTTAGGGCATTGCAAAATATTAGGAAATGAAAAGATAGACCTACTAGCAAAGCAGGGACTAGGTGAGATGTTAGCGCAAAAACTTTACATCGTTGGTTTATTATGGACATTTCCACGAAAAATTATGTTTTTATCCCGTGCGAACGCCTTGGTTTTTTGCAATTAACTTGAAAACGAATCATTGCCCAAAATCAACCTAAACACCAATTATAGAGCTCATTAGGACCTATAAGTTAAGCCTATTGCCAAAATAGAAATCCGTTTTATTTTGAATTTTTTTTTTTACTTTACTCGACGGTCGAACGTGACCCATGGAAATGCCCATATACATACTACATCATAAGCAAGCCATATTTCGTTTTTTGCAACCACATTATTGTCGCCCCAGGTATGCGATGCATTGGAAATACTTATTATGTTTGAAATGGCCTTCTTTTGCTCATCAATATACTAATTATTACAAAACTTTAATTGTGTTGCGGTGCAGCAGAAAAAGTTGATGACTACCAACAAGTTTTCAATGACACTGCTTTATCTGTAGAAAAAACTAACTATAGTTATAGTATGCATTTCTTCTATATTCTATGTCTGGTTCGAGGTCCGTCACTTTATTGATTTAAAATAAAAAATTCACCTTTTCCTTAATGAATCTGTCTTCCCCCAAATCCTTCTGAAGTTGGCGGTAATGCGACGCTGACCATAAATCTAGTTCACACACTGAGCCAAGTACACATTCAACAAATTGCATCAAAAAATTTGACGTATTTCACTTAATTGCAGTTTTTATTGATTCTTGCATAATTTTATTTCCGTGACTTTTGTTATTTTTGAAGTGAAAGAATGAATGTTATGTTTAATTAATGTTTGAAATTGCATAGGTAAATAACTTTCTTTTAGGTACAATTTTGTGTAGCTAAAAAGCAATGTTTTGGAAGGCTCGTTTCATAGATAAGTCTCGACTTAAATTTATATCGTTGACTAAAAACAAGGAGTACTCAGAACAGGACTTGGATTCAACATCAAAAAATATACAAGAAACTATAACTTTCATTCAGATTGTGGAAAGGCTTCGAAACTTGTTAGTTGAATATATGAAAGTCTTGAAGTGGTAGAGTAGTTTGAATTCCACACCTTCAAAATCGTAAGAAATTTTTATGAACTAATCTGTCTAATTGACAGTTTGTGTTTTTACGAGTACCTACCAGCATTGGTCTAAAGATTTTTAACCAGTTTATTTTATATCTTAAAAGTCGTCACATCGAACGGTTAAAAAAATATATACATTGTCGTCAACTAGGTAACTATGCTGACAATTACATACATAAATACATACTTAACTAGTGACAAAAAAAGTTTAGCTTTTATTATTCTTATGTCACGCCTCAGTACTTTGTTTTTCATTAAAACTTTTCACACAATTACGGCGACTATCTTCAATAGTCATCCGTATTATCGTTAGTTATGTACATAGTACCTATGTACATATAAACATGAACCTGAATATTTTTATTCATTGCAATGCAAGCCATTGGAGCTTAATAGTTTATAGATAGTTTTTGAAGCAGGTTTTTTTTTCATTTCTATTTTGCACACATGGTTACGACATAAATCGCAGATTAATTGCATGTAAAATGCAACATTAATAAGGAAAAGTACAAAATGAATTATGCACACTAGATTCTCAGTTATTTCCCAAGTTGATTTAATTCAGAAGCTCGGTACATCTATGTTTTTGTTAAGAGAAAAAGTAACGCTTACTGGACTTCAAGCTTCCGAAAGAAAAAATTTGTCGAAAAACAACATTGAAATTTACCTCTTGGCCAAATTCATAAGAAACCACAATTAAGAAAATCGGAAAACGTACAGAATTAATTTTATAAAAAGACTTAGCGTTCCAATCTGTCAAATTGATATTTACACAATTTATTTAAACAATGATATGATGCATGATATTTTCAACTTTGACCAATTTTATCTCGGAAACTATAAGAGTCCGACTTTTTTTTCAGATTCGAGCTTAGGGGGTAAAACTCCATGTTTCAAAAAAAAAAAAATTTGGAGCATCGCCTCTAAAGTAAAATTATGCCAAATAAATTAAATTAATACCAAAAAAAAACTTATTGAAAATGCTCTAATTTTCACAGCCATGACTGCTCCTGCCCCTTTAAATCAGAAAACTTGCCTATTTCTCATTAAGCTCTATAGTCCAGAGCTGGCGTATTAAAAGCAACACCTTGCCATTATGTATGTTGAACGGCCTACATTTTATAGATATCTACAAACCAGCTACAATTACATGACCGGTATCTGCCGGCACATCTGTGCTTCCTTTGTACTCTCAACCAGATGTTGATCTCGACTTAACCGGTCCCCACTGTCAAAGAGGACAACCTCAGCAAGCTGACGTCTAAGTGAAATATCTCTAGTACTCATGACTCCCCTTGTTATCCTCCATATTTTTACTGACAACCAACATCGACTGGATATCTTCAACAGAGGCATTACAATACCTATGGTGGTGATTTCTTTGGTAAGGTGGAATCTTCGGAAAACCAACTGCGAAAACTCATCGATTAAGTTATATTGCGACATACGTTTCGATAGAAGATCTTGTAATCCAGACGAATTTTACTCCGGCGCACAGTGGATGGGTTTTTATGAAACGGCGGGGGTAATAATACGCTAGACTCTTGAAATTTTGTACATATATTTGTAAGGTGAAAACAACAAAAGTTTGTGAATATGGAAAAAATCAGTTCACGGACACGCCTACCTTCCATACAAAGTTGGGCGATATCGATTGCGATATCTTTTATAGTTTTCAAGTTATTAGAGAAAAACCAAAAAAGGTGGCCATTAACAGTTGTAATAGCGCTAGAGTCTTGAAATTTGCACAGACGTTTTTAGGTTAAAACAACAAAAACTTATGAATAAGAAAAAAATCGGTTCACGGACACGCCTACCTCCCATACAAAGGTGGGATGTAATTGAGACTTTATCTCACAATTGGTATAAAATTCGATAAATTTGGCAATGCCGATTTCAAAAATGTTACTTTCTGCCAATATGCAATATTGTTATATTTCAATACAAATAATTAATAAGAGCATTTCATTAAAGTCAGTATTTTTTGTTCCTTCTAAAACTACATTAGGAAAAATTTGATAAAAAAAAAGTTTGTTAAAAAAAGCAGCTGAATTTTTGTCTTTTATCTAGCCATACTTTCTCACATTACATGTAAAAAAATTTCAGAAATCCGGGGATATACTTTTTTTTCTGTCAAAGTTTGCAAATTTGCCACTTTTATCATTTTTTTTATTAACAATGCAAATACTGCCCACAAAAAAAAATGCCAAAATAGGATATCTGATCTCATCTTAACTCTCAATCCCAGGCAAGTGGCTGCTTTTGACAAGGCCAAGCCAGGAGCGTTGTAGAAATTAAAAAATCCTCCGTTAATTAGAGAATTTTTGTTAAATGTACTTCAATTTTCTTTAACGAGCAAAATAAAAGAAAAAAGGTCATGAAGTTATTTATTTTGACTAGTGCTGAAAAAAAAATATTCATCAAGCTTTTTACCGACGAAATTGAATTTTGTAATATTGGCATAAAATTTTTCCCAAAAAATTTAACTTTCTACCACTTAAAGGAAAAATTATTTTATTTTGGGAAGGCCGATAATTCCTTGTTTTCATCCTCGCAACTCTGATCCTGGGGAAATGCTCCATATATCCAATGCGTAGGTGTGAAAACAAAAACAACAAGCCTTTTAAATAAAAGTGTAAAGATGAAATTTCCTACATACATTTATTAACACCTGACCCTTTTGGCCAACTACATATAATAGCTGTACGTACAGCTGAATTCGTCTTATTATATATTAACCCAACAAACATCCCATATTTATGGTATGATTATGATAATTAAAGAAGCACATTTACCTTTTACTTAATATTAATTTAAGTTCATTAACGCTCTTGTTTCGCACACATTTTAACGACTAATATAATTTTATTATATTGAAAATTTCGATTGATTATTTATTCATATTATTTCTCTGAAATTTAAGCTAAGTAGTATAATTAAATCACACAATTGCAAAATTTAATTTAATTTTACTATTGAAGTACTATTGTATTTATATTTATATGTAAATCTGGATTATCCGTGTTAACCATTCGTCAAATAATAAACCTGTATTCTCTTTAATAATTTTTGATCGTCTTCGCGTCGCGGCTCAAAATAAACTAATTTCTGGTTTAAAGCTTGTGCCAACAAAACGCGAAATTATTTCTCGCTTTTCGTATTATTGGTAGAAAACTTGTTAATGTAAAACAGAGTTTTAACTTACTTGGTTGAATAAGCAACAGCAATGATCGCAAATGAACAAAAATTCATTTTAAGACAATTTGACTTAAGCCGTTTCCATTTGTACTTGTGTAGTTCTCGTAATTTTGTCTCATTACATTTTAATTTGAAAAAAAAACATACAAATGAACTTCCTATTTCTAATAACACAAGTCAACAAATTTAGGATTTTGGTATACAAAACAACAAAAAAATAAAATAGGAAAAATTTACAAAAGTTTTTTTTTAAATATACATATACATATTACATTTTAGTGAAACAAGCAAGGGCTCTAAAACATATAGTCCGGGAGGCAGCTTTGCATTTTTTAAGGTCATTTCCTCCCTCTTAATTTTTTTTGCAATTGATAGTTTCAGTAAGGCTGATAATGGAAAAAAGCGTCAGTCACCAAAATCGTATTGGGTCTGGTTGTGAGATGCCGACGAAAATAGTTTCACTCAATAACTCGGACAGTAAGCCACAAGTAGAAAATTATGTTAAGACCAATATTGGAGAGCAGATGAAAACACATCGATTTCATGTCTGAAAAATCTCGGTATGACAAGATATGACCCACTTTTCATAAATTTAAAATTTTTAATGATCATCTCCATCTTCAAAAAATAAGGTTTTTATTGAAAGTTTTAAATTAACATTACTCGTTCAGATCTGAAAACCATATTTTTCGCCAAAAATAACAATTTTTGCTCAAAGTAATAGTATTTATTGGAAACTTTAAAACGGTGAAAGGAGGGTCAAATATTATCGCAAATTTTATTTACTAAAAAAAATAAAAAGGTCCTCACTTTTGACCATTTCCACCTACACTTTGCAATTTACTATTTTACTATGTATCTCCAATTATTTTCATTTGCTAAAAAAGGTCAACAACAATTCCAAAATTTCGTATTATGCTAAAACAAAATTTTAATTTCATACTACGAGGACCATTTTGCCGCCCCACAAGCAGTTGCCCTTAGGTACGCTACTGTTAACAGTAAATGTAAGCGTAAGTCTTAAATTTTAATTAAAATAGTTCAGAATTTGTCTGAATTCTTACTAGTGCTGTAAAAAATTTGGTTACACTAGATCAACTTTTTCTCTCAATAAGTCTGTTCGAGCCGGAAGGAATAGGTAAATCCTTAGTTTATACCATATTTAATTAATTTTGTGGACCTTTCTTTTGTTTATTTTAGTAAAGGAATACATTGAATTGCAATGTGTATGTAAGAGCCCCACGAGTTTTGGTAATGTGAGAATATGATATTTTGGTAGGGTTTTTGGGAGCGAAAACTGATGACCATTTTTTCTGTTTAGTAAATAGTACTAGGATTTTAGCCCCGGGCGCGTTTGCGGAACGGTTGTTGACCTCATGGAAACTATTTGCATGAATATGTTTTAAAGTTTTTTACAATATTTGATGACAGCGAAATCCTTAGAATGGTCCGTATCAGATGAAAATCGAGAAATGTGATTAAATATCACCACCGTGGTATGGAAAAATTTTGCTGAAAATTGACAATCGCTTACTTTCAAAACTCGACCTAGACGTTCAGGTTATTTATCAGAAACGCGTAAAACGAACAACAAAAAACGAGTGCGTTTTGGAAAGAAATTGACTTTTCAAAACCACTTTTTAATGCTTTAGTACTGGGTGTTAACTTAATTTCATGGAAATAAGCGATTCATTTGTTATATCACTTTTCATATAAATTCCAAATAGTAATAAGGAATTAAATAAAATTCTAACGCAATTTTCATCATTTCAACTAGTTTATTGAGAAGGAATTCTTCGACAAAATGACGATTTTCCGGCGAACTTTTAGACCAAACGAAATGCAGGCCCAATTTCCTGTTTAATTTAAGAGTAAGTTTTAAGTTTTTATGTACATATATTCTTTTTGTTCAATGCAACTTGATTTTTTGTTTTAATATGGCAACAAGATAATACAAAAGTTTTTCCACTTTATCGTATTAAATGACAATTTCTACGTTTGCACAACGCTTTTTGTTGTCTGCGATTTTATATGGTATTTCGCAATTTCATATTTAATTTAAGTAATTAGGAAATGCAATTTCTTACATTGTTCGATTGTTGCGATTAAGATTCCTTCTTAGTCTTGCTTCAGCCATTTTTTTAAATTAAACAATTTTCATTATATACTACGTACTCCGTATAAAATGATGAACTATCTACTTGTAACAAGTAATCCACTTCAACTAAAAATCAGTTTTATAGTCATGTTTTTGCCTTAAACGAGTATGTCGTCATAGAATACTTCCATTTTAAATTAGCGCCAATTCGCTAATTAAAAGAAAAAACTAGCTAGTGTGACTTCTGTATTTTTCATTCAATATTAAAATTTTATTGACTTGCTTAGCTAATTAATTTGAATTTAAAAAGTCAAGTGAACTCAGTAATTGCAAATTTAACTTAAGTACATGGTATACATACACAAATGCCTAAGGTCTCTTTTTTCATCCCTACTGTCTATCCATTATCCCTAATGGGTCATGAACAGGGTTGCCGAAAGAAAATTCGCGATGTGAAAAAATTGTTCTCTAAAAATACGTGCTCACTTATAATTCGATAGTGGATATGGTGTCGGGTCGGTCTGGAGAACATGCTTAAGCAATTTCATCCGAACTTTTGAAAGGCTCTTTCAAACTATTATGCACCAAACATAAACGAAGTTGACTGGGAAAAACAACAGCACTAAATGACGCGGACATCGTTTCTATTGCCTGTAAGCAATCAATAGGAGGAGATACATAATATGTAATATTGTAACATTGTGACTTAGTCATATTCTGGAATAGGATAGTATGCGAGTAAGCAATGAAACTAGCCCTTAAACAATCAACAATATCTACTAGACTCGTGTCTGGATATAGTGAACTAATTTTTGCAAGGCCTGTTCACTGTATCCAGGTTGTTCACTATATTAAGGTCGACATTTTTGTTCAAAAACTCGTTTTATTTGCTCAAAATACACATTTGTATATATAAATGAGTTAATTAGAATAAATTTGTGGGAAAATAGAAATGTACATATGTTTATTGAAAGAATACGCGAATGATGTTTGCTTCTTGCGTTCAGAAATGACTTTTGGACCGCTTTCCCGCGTATACTTCGTAATGCTAATATGCCAGCATAATCAGTAGTGTTGGCCTCAGCTTTTTTGAGTTTTTTATGCTTTCTGCTTGAAGTTGCTTTCAAAATTTTGTTCACTATTACTCTAAATAGTGAACAAAACTCAATGTAATCTGCAATGCAATGCAATCTCTTCTTTTAGGAAACAAAAAATTTTGGAATGAGTATCATGTAAAATAACGTTTTTAATCGAGCCTATATGGCGTTATCTCCCGGGACAGTGCATGTTTTTGGTTTTTGCCCTTTATCTCAAAAACCAGACCCGATCCAGCAAAACCACTATGATTTACGGATTCAGAAGAAATTTTCCTATAGAAATGGTGGTTTTTATTTGCCGCAATTTTTCTTGTCGAGTAGTGTAATTATAGTTCTACAATTATTGTAGTTTATTAAATTATAGTTCATGGATATCAATATGGGAGTATCAAGCTTATACTTGTTTTTATAAAAGCTATATATATTTATATTTATTATTTATATTTATTCTTAGAATTAAAAATTACATAAGGAAAGTTTGGTTTAATAAGAACTGGAAGCTAAAATAGAACTAACATGCATTCTGTACGGAATGCCTCTTCTTTGCTTTTTATTTGGCGGAGGTACTGCTTCCTGTAATAATAAAAAAATTGTTTTCAACTCCCCAAAAACGAGGATGTGTTCCTTAAAAAACCTAAATTGTGAAAATACCAAAGGTTGTCGGCGCCCGAGCCTGATCTATCACTATTCTTATTTTTTTAAGTTCTCTACGATTGCAAAATCGTAGTGTTGATCTATTTTTGAATGCTTCAACCGCAGCATTTGCGCGATTTTCTTATATTTTACTAAAAGTTGAAGGATAGTGTGTACCGCCCTAATGTCAGAACGGTTTTCGTGGCTGTGGCAGCACATGTGTTTTGTTTTGACAGAGCAAAATGTGGCAGCCATCCATTTGCCGGGCAATTTTACATACGCGTGTTTTATTTCACTCGAGCCGATTTTACCGTAAGTATAAATTAAAAATTAAAAAACTCAAAGATTTAAAACTTAAAAACAGTTCAAAATCACAATCACCACAGCAACGATATGACAGAAACTGTAGATGAATGCAAAAAAAAAGTGCGACTCAATAACAAAACAATTGGTACCCACAGTGGAACATTCCATTGCGATGAGGTACTAGCGTGTTTTATGCTTAAGCAGTTACCGGAATATGAAAATGCGAAAATTTACCGCAGTCGTGATGATAAGCGACTACTGGAAAATTGTGACATAATCGTTGACGTTGGTGGAGTATTCGATCATGAGCGAAAACTCTATGATCATCATCAGAAAACATTTCAGGAAACGTTAAGTACGCTTAATCCTGAGCTAGACACAGAATTTAAAATAAGGTAGGTAAAATCGAATCAACTTTTCTTATGATTGAGACTATATTTTTAAGCTATTGCTTACCTATAGGCTAAGCAGTGCTGGATTGATATACAACTTCTATGGCAAACGAATTATACAAAGTATCCTCAAAGGACACAAAAATGTTTATCTTTCACCTGCCAATTTAAAATTGGTCTTTATTTCGATTTATAGAAATTTTATAAGTGAAATTGATGCTATTGATAATGGAGTTCAAATGTTTGACAATGGTGAACCACTTTATAAAATATCAACGCACTTATCTGCACGTATTGGAAAACTTAATCCGGCGTGGGATGAGCAAAATGTTGATATAGAAGTAAGGTTCGAACAAGCAATGGAAGCGGCAGGAAAAGAGTTTGTCGACAATGTTATAGCTATTGGTAATTCTTGGATAAACGCACGCGAATATGTGCGCGAATCAATCGATAATGCGAAAGATATTTATAAGACTGGTGAAATTTTGTTGTTGAATAAATTTTGCCCTTGGAAATCACATTTAAGTGATCTAGAAAAAGAATACAATATTGAGGGTATTCCTAAGTTAGTCATTTTTTCGGAAAATGAAAAGAGTTGGCGCGTAGCCGGCGTACCAAAAACTCCAGATAGTTTTCTTGGTAGAAAATTTTTACCGATTGCTTGGCGTGGACTCCGTGATGAAGAACTGTGTAAAGTTGCTGGCATAGAAAATTTGGTATTCGTACATCATACTGGATTTATTGGAGGTACCACAACAAAAGAAGCAGCAATCGCAATGGCTATTAAAAGTGTGGAGATGAAGGAAGAAGAGTAGGCAAATAATGGTAATACACAAACGTTATATTTTTCACTATATAGAATCATAGAATAACAAGTGTTTGCAATTTCAATAAGAGAAAAATAAATTAATTTTTATGAAATATGAAACTCATTAGCCCAGTAAATAATTACACTCCAAAGCCAGACCGAGGGAGGGGAAAAATAATTTGTAATTCATGTAAAATATTTAAATTAGTACCTCAAAGTTAAAGCCGATGACGTACCCTATGTATCTGCGATATGTTTTAGCTTGAGGCGTATTTTGAAAATGTTTGAAAAAAATATTGGAAATTGTGCATATGTAGGTATGAAAAATTAAAAAATGTTGGTCAGTTTAAAATTCAAAATGGAAAGTTTTTAATCACATACAAATTAAAACGTTAGTACATGAGTTGTCAGTCGGGCTTAAATTTGAATTCAAAATAAAACATTAAATACAAGCACATACGTATCGTCTATGTGGAACAAAAAGTCACTATCAACATTTTCATGATTTCGAGTTATGCTGGTTTTAATATACATTTTATCATTAAAAATTTAATGTGACCGAAAATAAATCTTTTGAATAATACAAGTTCTATGTTAAAGGGCGTAATTTAAAAAGTGTACAAAAAGTCTTACAAGTTGAAAATGTAGATAGTGAGTTTTGGTTCTACATAGACGATATGTACTTATTGACTTTTCTGTAGAAATGTAATTTTTTTGTTTCAGACCCATTGTTTCTGTACCATACCGCGTAAGGTAGAAGGAGATGCGGTTATTTCATTGTATTTTTTTTTAATTTTTAGTAAACTGCTTTATTTCTTTTGTGCCATACCGCTTAAGACTGAGCGGCAACCATGCCTCTCAATGCTGTTAAGAAAAATAATGTTCGTAAAGTTGAATTAAATCGAAAATTTACCAGTTAATATAGTCTAATGTATAAAAGGTTCTAGGGCGACTAAATACTTCCAAGTAACCGTTTAAAGATGTCGAAAAACTGTTTTAGCTCATTTTCTCGATAAGTTTACTTCAAATTGAAGAAGCCAAATCGATTTTATGCCAAAAAGTTCCATATGCGATAAGATATAACCAAGTTGCGCTGTTTAGAAACTTGCTTCAAAACACACATTTTTTACACAATATCAGTTTTGGCTGATTTTCTAGGAATCAAAAAATTTTATAATCTAAATTAAAAAAGAGAATAAATCTAAAAACTTCAGAATTAAGATTTCATAAGTCAAATTGTCTGTTGGCATGTTTAGGGCAAGAAAATAAACCACCCAATGCTAGACCGCGAAAGCGCTCGATCGACTTGAAAAGAGAATACTGCAGGTTAAGATTTAGTGACTTGATTCTAAAGTTCAAATGATACTTAAGTGTATGATTTTTCCTATATCACTTGTGCGCTCAATCTAGTGAGTTAAGCTGGGATATAGGAATTATAAATGGGATCATGTTGAAAATTCCTGACTAACTACGTTCTATCAAAACCAGTAAATTTTTAATATAAACTTTTTTATTTGAATGTAGTTTATTAGTTTTTGAGGACATTTAACCATTTTTATTTTTACAAAAGCTTAAGTTGATATTTTTGAAATATATATTTTATGAAAACTGAAACTCGAAATGCAATGCAAAAAAATTAGTCCATTCTAGTCTTCAAAGTCTTTACGGTAATCTTGTCTTTCTCTATTATGTAAACCGTTGCTCCCCAACCGCTGATAGCGTCACGATCGAAAGCATTAATCATTGCCTGTGAAATTACTTCAAACAATTGATTAGGCTCCAAATCCGGCTTCCAAAGAGTTTCACACATTCCGTATAGTTGCTCACCACATGTGCCTGCCACAACAAAGTCATCCGGTACATTCGGACACCCAATCAAATCCATGTTGCAAATAAATGGTTCCATCGTTTTTGGATCTAACCCCGCAATAACTGGTTCAATGAAATAAGGCCCAAAACGATGCTCATATAAAAAGCTCGAAAGCATAGCTGAAAATCTCGCTGGTACCATTTCACGGTTTTCTCTAGTTTCATAGAGATTTTTCCGGAACGTCAGCCTGTCGCGGACCGTCAATATATCCGTTTGGAGGCCAACCAATCCCAAAAACATACGTGGATTTATTTGGAAAACTTTTTCAAAATCCGTTTCGATGGTTTGAGCCTGAATACCGAAGCGCCGATCTGTTGCGATAGCCACACAATCCTTGCCGCGCATTGCTACTACACAACCTCCATTATAAGCCAATATCGACATATTTACTATAGTGTAGTTTATTTATGACAGAAATGATTTACAAATTTTATTCCAAAATCGTTGCAAACAATTTACCACAAGTGATGATGACTTTTTGTTTCTGGTTTCCGTTGGTTGTCAAAAGCGTCACACACGTCCAGTCGAATCATATGTCAAAATGGTTCTTACATCAACCATGCAAAAAGCTGACAGCAAAAAATTATTGAATGTGTTACATACAGAGCCAGGCGGCAATTCCTGGAAATTATTTCACTATACTTTCACCTTCACAGCATCAATGCTCGTTTGTTTTATTAACGCTTGAGTAATGCTATAATGCGCGTAGTGGAAAACATTCGTGTGAGCTTATGCGTTGAACAGAATACGAAAAGGGGTCATGAAATTGGCAAAGATTGCCCACTGTCAAAAATTATATAACATTCTGTTTAACGCATTAAGAGCTAAACAGAATTGGGACGTGCAATATCCACATTTTTCCTAAACGTTATTAGTGAGTAAAAAATTGACACTAGCAAAATTTATCGCAGAGAAATAGAACAGATTCTATTTTTTGGTGCGATTTGACACATAAGATAAGTCGCACGTCCCAATTCTATTTTTAGCTTTAGCCTTAGTTGCCGTTAAAGTCGAATACGTGTAAGCAAGAAATAAATCAAACCTTAAACGCATGCGCGTTAGTCTTACCGTTGACTAACATCTCTACAGTTCTCTCACTATCAGCCATCACCGTTTTACTTTTTGTTCCATTTCACATTCGCAAAATTGACAAAATTTATTAATATAATAAAAGTGAAAATTACGTAAAAAAAATTAGTGAGATTAACAGCAACACCCATCTACATCAGTTATTGTGGAAAAATTTTGGTTAGTTAACCTTTACAGATATGTATGTGAAAATCAAAAAACACAAGGTTAACAAAAACTACGGATAAATTTAAAAAATCCCGCAGTCGCACGCACCATTTTGTTAGTTGGATTTAAAGTTTTTTGGCTTTTGGTGACGTAGTTTTAATTGGAATTTCCTGGGACAAAATTGTAAAAAAAATCCTACAAAACACAATTCCACTTATCGTGTTTTAGACTGCTTTTTTATTTTTCGTCATTTGGTCATGTTTAGATTTTGATAGGAATTCTGAAAGCGAAATAAACGAGTCAAGTTTCTTTACCAACAATGCATTAAACACATCATATTCAGATTTTTGACTTGATGGTGAGTGAACTGGTTGTCAAATCAGTTTTCTTACCTTTGACTGACAGTTCTCTCACCATCATTTTAGTTTTTCGGGAAAAAAACGAAAATATAAAAAAAAATTACGGTGTTCTTCGCTTAATTCGATATTAAGAAAATCTATGTAAGAAGTGCAGTCCGTCTTTAAAAAACTAAAGTTGTCTGTTAAAATTTACAAAAAGTACAAAGAGAGAAAATAACTTTAATTTCCATCTCCAACATATAGTGACGCAGACAGCGAGGGCAGCAGCACAGCACGTTGAGTAATCTTCCTATTTTATTGCAAAGGACCAACTTTTCAATTTATCAAAAATCATAGCCATCGTGTGTCATGGCTGAAGCCGTCGTTGAAGAGCGTTCACAGGTGCCGCCTCGTTTCTATTGTCATATGTGCAATGTTGAAATAAACACTCCAAATACGGACTACACCTGCCCCCTCTGCTCGGGCGGTTTCATAGAAGAGTTACCAGCCAATACAACTCCGCTCTCAAACCAAACGTCATCTACAAGCGGCAATGTAGCAGACCATGGAGTTGGTGCCGGAACATCTGGGGATGGACACGAAACAGCACGTTTTAATGATTTGGAAGCTATACGTGGTGAAATAGCAACCTTGTTAATGTCACGCAATGGACCGAATGTAGAAATCTCCATTGACCCGGGCAGCAGACGGGGAAATTTGCTAAGTCTAGGTAACAGCCAAGCAGGCAGCAGCATTAGCAGTCTCAATACTGGAAGCGCCGGAAGTGGTGGTGGCACTGGTGGTGGGCGCGTAAGACAGCAAAATTACGATCGTCTTGATAATGTGCTAATGGACTTTTTACAATCGATTTCGGGTGATGTTGATACCCCTCAAATGTTTTTCATGGGCAACCCGGGAGACTACGCCTGGGGACGTGAAGGTATTGATACTATAGTAACACAGCTATTGAATCAAATGGAAACATCAGGACCGCCACCTTTAGCTAAGGATAAAATAGATGAAATTCCTAAAGTAGAAATAACTTCAGACGAGGTTGAGAAAAAACTACAATGTTCAGTGTGTTGGGAAGATTTTCGACTGCAGGAGATTGTGCGAAAGCTTCCATGCTTACACATTTATCATGAAAATTGTATAGTACCCTGGTTAGATTTACATGGGACTTGTCCAATTTGCCGTAAATCCTTAGCCGGTGATATTGGCGATGAACATAGCGATACAAATTCTGAAAATCTTATTGAATGTCCAATGCACATTAATAATTCAACTACTGCTGCTGAACAAACGCTAAATAGGAATTCAACATCTACAGCAATTAATGGTGCAGCTACCAGCTCTAATTTACCAACTGTCAGCAGTGGCCTAGGCCTACAACGTAACAGTGTAGCAGCAGCAACATCACTAAATGCAGCCGCTGGGCATCAAACTCAAACACAGCAAAATAATATTTTTGCATTTGATGATGGCAATGTAGATTTGGATTAAACGACTCAATTCGTTCAAAAAAATGTTGGATTTCGTTGGTATTAGTTTCCTTAAAAAAAAAAAGAAAACAAAGCGAGATGTCACCTTCTGTTGCAACATACATAGGGACATTTAAACACATATGCCAGGTTTTATAAAACATACATATACTATATAAAGCAAATGTTATCAACCCTTTACCACATGCATATTTGTATATGTTGAAATTTTGAAATTAAAACAAGTTACTGAATCACATATAATAAATCTTACAAAATTTAATATAAGTGGTGTTCATGCTAATGTATAAAAATCTATATAAATCGTATAGTTTTTTTTATGATACTTGAGGGTTCATTTTGCGTTTATGGTTTTTGATGTTTTTATACGTTTGCATGAATACTGTCATTTTTTGCCCCTCCTAATTACAAAAAAGCATTGGGCTCATTCGTAAACGCCACAGTTGTAACGCAGTCATTTGTAAATACTTAGCATTACAAGAATGAGACTTGAAAAAATCTATCCTCTCACTCACTTCCAAAACGTTCTAATTCCCATCCAAAGCAATTAATATTCAATTAGAAGAAAAAAATACATTTTTTACTATAAATTCAGGAAACTGCAATCTCAATAAAAATGTTAACCGCGGAAAGATGAGACCCCATTCACATTCTCACTCAAAAAATTTATGTATTTTACTGAGGGCAACGGAAGTCTGATCTTTTGGGCGAATAAATTTTTGAGATTGCTAAGTCTCACAAATTTTTAGTATTTGCTTCTATCTACATATTTAATTGTTTTACAGCAGTACTAAAACATCCTTTTCTCTATTGCAATTTGTTTAAACTTTTGTGTTTTCTCTCTTATTAAAATTTTCTAATTTGTAAATTTATTTTACATTATTTTTTTAAAAACTTCATCGATACTAAAATTATGACTTATTAGTAACATAAAATATTTCAGAAATACAATAAAAAGGCGCTGATAATAAGATGACTCGTATCCGTTTATAAAGAAATGTATATTATAAACTCTTAAAATTTTATCTATAATTAATTGTAATTGACCTAAATAATAAATTTCAAGTCAACAATTTAAAAGCATTTGTTTTTTTAGCATACAGCCAATATTTATTACAGATTTTGGAATTATCCGAAAAAAGCATTCGACGGAAAAATAAACCCACAACAGTCGATTGACAGTTGCAAGGTCTAAATTTTGGTTTGACAGTTTTTACTCTTCGATATTTCATTTAAAATTTTTGTAAGCCACATGCGTTAAGACTGGATGTCTACTCATTTTTGATAGGTGGAGCTCCTCTCTTTTCGTCTACTTATAGTGTGTCTGAACATGGAATTAGAAAGAGGCGAGAAAGGAACAGTGATCTAAAGTTGACAAGAATTCAAACAGCGGAAGATACTGGTGAAGATCGCCCAAAAATCGATGGAACGAATGTGACATTGAGTCAAGTGATTTATATGTCTACAGCATTAAGACGTAAGAGACATGCGGTCTCTATATCATGATTTTATAGCTTGTTCTAGCAAGATTTTATAACACCAAATTTTGCTAGCAAGTCTAAGTATCTAAATTATTACGATATAATGCTATTTTAAAGGCAATACTGTTTTATAAGCTGGATTTTTGTCTTCATAACTTCCCCTGATGTTACCAAAAAGTTTATACAGACGAAGGGATGTATTCGTTCTCAGGTTGCTAGCAAACACGTCTGGAGTTAAGGCAATCTCCATTTCGCAAACAGAAATCGTCATTTTAATACTGATTTTTGCAGTAAAAATAATTAAAAATTACATACGAAGCTGGGTTAAACAGATTTTAGCGCAATTGAAATGGACTTAAACGAAATTTTGTTTGGAAAATGGAGATTGTCTTAACCCCAGACGAGTTAGCTAGCAATTGAAATGGAATTAAACGAAATTTTGTTTGGAAAATGGAGATTGTCTCCAGACGAGTTAGCTAGCAACATTCCCTATGGCGTGAGAGCGAGTACTTTTCTTCGTCTATATAAACTTTTTGATGCTACTAGGGTTACCCCGTCTTTATGTATTGCAATTTGCTTTGTTCATTTATTTATTTATTTATAGATAAATTTATAAGGTATGTGGATGCAGGGCACCGAGGCCATCCATCGTTTAGTTATGAAATTCACAACTTTGCATAGGCGTGGTGAACAATTTGTTTGTGATTACAAAATAGTGAGCATCATACACGCCGGCGCACCATCCTACTTGATATCAACCAATTTACATAATTCCTTCAGATTATTCTATGGTTTTTTGCTCTTCTGTCAATTGTCCCGAGGACGGCCAAGAGGTCCGTTGCCAGATAAAGAATTAAACTGCACTGATTTTCGCGTAATATGGCGGTATTATTTACATTATTTCATTGTTTCTCAACACAGAACAAACACATCCAAATAAGTATAATCAGATGGTATAAAAATTAAACGCCGTTTCTACTCTTAAGTAATTAAAAGATTGACACCTAATAATTTGGAAAATAATATCAAAAATTATACTTCTGCCACTATCTTCCAATCCAGGTTATTTCTTCGATGTCGACCAATTTCTTAAATACTCACAAGTCGGTTTAGTTCTACTTCATATTTCTTCTTGCCCCGCAATACTACTATATAGAGCAGAATGCAAAGCATGAAGTATGCAGCAGAAGCTTATTGAAGAGCTGCAAAGTTGAAAACTTCTTTTTTTCAGCGATAGCAGCAAACTCACATTGTGTTTGAATACATAAATTCTACTTTTGAAAGATTGTAGTGCAAAAATTACTTTACGCTTCAGTTTCATCGTCACATTCTGTTCCCTATTTTACGCTGTCCTTAGATCCAAAAAACACGCCTGTAGATATGTATTTTTATATGTTTTACAGAATTAACAACGAACCTCCTTGCATCAACAAATATGAGGTTGCATAGCATAAAAATTTAACACGATTTTTTAAAGCTTTTGGCCTATTTAAAGACTTGACAGTTATTGATAAAGTGAAAATTAAAAAACCTTATCATTTGAATGTACATTGGAAAAAAATAAATTTGTATGACTTATGTTATACCTAACAATGCCATTTATTCTGTATTTTACTAGATACCCCTGTGTTTTCAGCGATAGTCCTGTAAAAAAATTATTCCTGTGTTTTTGTGAAAATCCTGTAATCATCCTCTTGTATTTCCATTGAGTTTAAACTTTGTATTTCTCTTTAAAGTAAACGATCATTATCTCACTCAATTTGTTCTTGATAGTATGTGTTCAACCCTTATGTTGATATCGTTCTACTGTTCTACAAAAAAAGTTGTAAAATAAGGCATTACTCGTACCATATCAAATATTTTCCAACTTTTGAGTATTTTGTTTTCGAAACGATGGGTTGAAATATTTACTCATTTGGAAACTGAGGATTGCGATTACAAAGAAAAGGCAACAATAGTGGAATATGTTCTTTGTGTATCCGGCTCGACCGCCTCTGTGGAACGAGTATTCGCTCGTGCTGTCAATGGGCCAATGAGGGTTTTGTAATGTGAAAAATTAAGTTATTTTACTAGGACATTGTGCAACCCGAAAAGTTCTGAACTTTTTTTTTAGTAATTAAAAGTGCCAAAATTTTATTTATACAGAACAATAACTATCTATTCTGCCTTAAAATGAAAAAAAATTGTATCCTGTAATCAATTCTGTTTTTCTCAACTTTATCCTGTTTTTCCTTGAAAAATTTATGGCTAGGTTAGTTATACCACAACAAACGATAAATTTAGGAAATCTTGCAATCCAGCTATAGTCTCCGATCCCCCTAAATTACATACATTTTGTGAGTGAAATATAAAATTGTGTCTGTTTCCGCGGAATGAATATTTTGATTGATATTGTAGTCTCCTAAATTTAACGTCTCTGACCAGAACTATAAATTAAGAAGACTGCAATCTCATTTAAAATGTTGATTTTTCAGAAACATCAGATCCCACTCAAAATTTCACTCAGAAAATGTTTGTGATTTGATTAAAGAGAAAGATCTTACCAGGTAATTAATTTTTGAGATCAAATTTATAGTCTCTGGTTATACAAAATATAGTTATGTATATGCAAAAAAGATTTAACTTAAAATATTTTCATATGTTGCGGCCATTCTTTTTCTGTTATTGTAAAGAGATTTCGTAAATCTAGATGGTCGAAGTCCGAGTTCATTTTCATTTCTATAAATTTCAAGGTCTTTTAAATAACAATCCCTTTCCAGGATTTTTAGCTTTGTATCCACAATTTTTCGTTCCATATCTTCTAATGTCAAAACTTTTTTATCCAGTTCTTCAATTTTGATTTTCTTTCTCGGTGGGTTATCTGTGTTATTATATTCTATTTCAAGAGTTTCTTCTGTTGCTTCATATCCTTCATCATATACAGACGATTCTGTATGTGGTTGTATATTTACTTCAGGTAAGTTTCGACCTAAAATTTCTAAGATTATTTCATCGCTCTTATCCCATTTGCATATTTTTCCTCCTCCACCGTTAGTCTTCATGCCATTATCAACTTTGTCCTGAAAAAGAAATTCTTGTTATCTTTAAAAATAATAGTTACTGCATTTACAATTGTACGTTTTCTCCAATTTTGCCACACAGTATCCCGCAAGTATCTCCAACCTTTATTCTCATCCAAGATGCCCAAGTCATAAGCATGTTCAGCCATTTCTTTCCACTTTGAAATTTTTATTTCATGTGTTATGACTGTTAATTTTCCAAATAAAATGTGTTTGTTTTGTCGTATTAGATTTAAAAGGTACAATTTCGCTATTTTCATTTCTCTTTTATTAATGTAAACTTTGTATTGATAAACTTTTACTTAAAATATTTATCAAATATGTCAGTAAATGACAATTATGCTTCTGACAATTTTGTCATATGTTTAAATTCGTACACTACTTTTCGAACAGCTTTCAAAAAATTAGAAATTTCTCAAAATAGAAAACGGAAAAGTTAAGTTATAAATTTTTTATGACCGTTAAAACGGTAAATCTATTTCGTATCAATTGGAATTAATTAGTGCAATCGGAGTGAGGAATACAAAAATTCGCTCAGAAATTAGAATCTCTGTTCCAATTTCAGAGCTAAAAATTTTGCACTCGAAAATAAGATTTTCTTTCTAATTTCCAAGCTGTGTACACAAAATAAAATGGTGATCTAATTTCCTAGCAATTCTAATTTGCGAGCTTTGTCTGTACTTTGAAACAAGATTTTTTTTCAATAAAAATAAAATCTGGTGAGCTTGTCATATGTGCGGCTTTTAATAAGCGTTACTGACTGAAATTGACTTTTGTCAGGTTAGATCGATTTAAATGACAACCGTTATAGGGCCCAATACAAACCAGCATTCAGGGGATCACGACCCCCAAGAATGGAAATTATGCATAGAATATTTTACAAATGTGAAAAGAAACCGAACAAATGTGCTCCGATTATACCAATATATCAAAATTGACATGTTCGGTATTTATGTATTAATAAAATAAAATTGTAAATTTTGTTGTTTTGAAACTCGGCGCTTACACACACAAATTCATGTCGAAAAGTTTCCTTGTTTGTGGACAAGAGGGGAAAAACCAAATAGACGAGTTACTAAATTTGTCGTATGTTGCAAATGCAAACAAAAACCACAAAAGAGAATAGAGAATGTATTCTGATTGTTCCCACAGGGTTCTCGTTGTACCTTCTTTGAATATTGCAATGAATGTATTGAAAGTAAATTTAACCTTTCGTGAACCTTACTAGAAGTTAACTATGATATGCTTGTGCGAATTTGCCTGTGTAAACGCCGAGAAAGTAGTTTCAGCCATCCAATGTGGAAAAAAAATAAAAACAAACAAAAATTTATTATCTCTAATCAAGTATGTAAAGATAGACATAATTACATCACTTTCAAATAAATAGCTCACTTTTATATGGTCACATAAAATAGTTTTAACGGTGCATATTTAATTTTATTTCTTTTTGTTGAAAATAATTTAAAGCAGTGGCAGCCCTGATCCATTTAAGCGGACTGCGACAAAATATTGACAAAAAATTTAATTAAAAAAGAAATACATTTCTTTCTGAAAGCAAGAATTTTGCTTCCATAATGTCACTTTCTAGTTCATTTAGCGAAGATGATTTTTTAAATCCTGATGTAGAAATGGACACAGGATTGGTTTTTACAAGACTTAATGAAGTGGTATGCTGGATTTAAAACTATTTAACAATATCTAAAAAAAACTTTACAGGTGCGTAAGCAGTATTTTGGCTTTTTGGAGAAGTTATTAAAAGAAAACTATGTTGCTTGGTGCAAGGATGCACTAAGTCAAATGCAGCCACAGAACCATATTAAAGCTTGTGCTGAGATACTAGAAGACAAGGCGGTGAAAGCTTGCATGGTGGTGCAAATATACAGAAAAACAATGATAAAAATTGTAAGTGTACTTTTCATTATATGTATTCTGATTGTTCCCACAGGGTTCTCGTTGTACCTTCTTTGAATATTGCAATGAATGTATTGAAAGTAAATTTAACCTTTCGTGAACCTTACTAGAAGTTAACTATGATATGCTTGTGCGAATTATTATTGAATTATTTTTTGTGGGCTTATATGAGATCCAACGTAAAAATATAGTCAAGGTTCATTTTAAGATGCATTGAAAATCATAAAAATTATTTGTAAAAATCATACAACGAATATACTGCCGTCAGATGCGAAATAGGCGTATCTCAAAAAAAAAAAATCGTTTCGAGATAATTGATGTTTTGTTTGTCAATTTGTTGAAATACATGTGAAATTGAGAAATAGGACATTTTCTTAGGCTTTTTTTTATAGGTTTGAACTAAGATACCGGCATTAGACGCAATTCATTAGATGCGTAATTTTTTAAGCTATCCGATGCCATAAGAATCTCGAATATCATTTTTTTTTAAATACGCCTATTTCGCTTCTGACGGCAGTATAGAGCTCTCAAAACTCTGAAAACACTACTCTCTTAAAAGAGTAATCTAAGGTACCAAAGGAAATGCCTAAAACTTCAGCTATGGTTTTAATTTTAATATAAATAAGGATATTACGACATGAGAATTCAAAAAGGTACTCACCCTGCGAATTTATGTTACAACCTAGGACCGGCGAAATAGGTATAACTCCTTTTTTTGAAAATATGGGTTCCTGTGATGTATGAAACAATTGCGATTCAAGAATACCATAATCAATAGCAATGAGAAAAGTGTAGAAATTCTATTTTGCAGATAGGGCAAATAAGGTAATGAATTTGATTTCTTACTTACTTCATTGGGTGGGCATAACAATCCGTTACCGGGTTACGGCCGACCTCAAAAGCTCTCTCCAGGTGCCTCTGCTTCGCGCGCGCCTTCTCCAATCAGTCACACCAAGCGTGGATAGGGTTTCCTCGGCTTGGTCTTTCCATCGGAGACATGGTCTTCCTGAATTTGATTTCTGTCCTTCAATATTATTTACATCCTGTAACCTCGGATAGATAGAAAGACTTCAGAAATTCCATAATAAAGCTATGAGAACAATTTTAAAATGCAATAGGTACACCTAAATAAGATGGATGTTAGAAACCCTTACTACTTCCAATTTTTGTTGCTCTTAAAATTCGTCTTGGTAGCAACTTACTATACTCTTTACATCAGTAGATTGACCGATTACGAAGCTTTCCAAGGATTTGAAAAATCGGAACGATTAAGTTTAATCTTAAATGTTATGGCTAATGTTCTATTTTAAGATCAAATCATTACTTTTTAACCTGTCATCGTGGAACTCCTTAAAATTCTCGAGTTTATAAAAACTCTACAGTCATACTCGACCGGGTTAACTGTTAAACTCGTATTGAGTCGAGCAAAAAGCGCCAGCGTGGTCGTGCATTCAACGATGAGTTGTAGACTGTGTAAACATAGTGCCTTACCAAACCCTTAACTCCTTTGGGTGGAGCACTGCGATCACTAGCATCTTATTCGAAGGGGATACCTAGTTATCTGGGGCTTCCCTTCTCTTTAAGAGAAATTATGATGGCTATTAGATCAATTGTCTCAAGTCTGTCCCAAAGGACTATTTATTTAAGAATGGTACTCGCTCTCGTTACTCTTAAGTTAAGCTGAAAATTGGGCCGAAATTTGATTTACTGTAAAATTTCGCCGAGAAATATTCATGTGGTATAAAAACTCGCTGCAACAAAATGTGAGCGAACTGGCCGAAATGAAGAAATCCAGTAAATTGGTAAAGAATATGTATCTATTTTGGTGTGTTTGAGAAAACTAATTTTTATTGCCAGCAAATCGAATACCATTACTAGTTATTTTGACTTCATTCAAACAAACAAATTTACAATCGATTCAGCTTAAGTCCAAAAACGTTGCATTTATTTGGCTTGAAACAGTTGCTGCGTTACCCAATTTACAAGACTTACTCCGACCTTTTTTTATAGATTTTTTCGAGTACAGAAACGCCTTTGCAACTAAATCCTGCAAATTGAACTATTACATTATTGTAGTTTTTATTACTTTGTTTAGTTGCTAGTGTTTACCAAAATTGAATTTAAAAAAAAGTGTCATTCCTTTGAATGTCTCCAAAGAAATATTTTGTATTAACATTTGCTTGTGGTTTTGTCTTTCAGATTGCCAGCGTTCGTCGCAGCACGGAACAGTGTCGCTTGCAACACCAGTTGCATTTGCTCATTGAGGGACGATCAACACCAAAGAATAAAATTCCTAATGAAACTAAATCAACACAGACTGAAAGTTACATTACAAAAAGTAATAAAAGTATTCAAACGCAAAGCGTTACAAAAACTAATGATAATGATTTTACATCGCCTTCATTGCAAAGAAAAATCGAAAAATTTCAAGAAAAACTTAATAGGGAAACAGCGTCAAAAGTTGCTGCATCTAAACCCCAGTCTATACAGAAATTTGTGCTAGTTCGAAGTAAAAGAAAACGTAGAGCAGCTGATGTTGCAACTCGCACAAGTCCTCAAAGTTTACTTCAAAATCCTTCATTGCAGTTACAAACATCCCCAACCACACCAATTATTACGCATAATGTGGATCAGAATAATTCGAATGTTAACGATGAGGTAGCTCTTGAACTCGCACAGCTATTTAGCGAAGAGAAAAATGAAATTGATAAAATGTTTGGTTTCGATTCAAATGAAGAACCTGATGATCCTCAAATTAATATCATTCTCAAAGAAATTGAAAATGCAAAGTTACCTTATGAACAAAATGTATCGACTCCATGTGAAAAAAATGCACAAGAGCTTCCGACATCCTCAAAACAAACCACTCTACCATCAAATCCCAAATCAGATAACAAATTTAAAAAAGCCCACCATGGTAACGCTGATATGCGAAATAGTTTATGGCCTTGCGAACTATATATGCAGCGTCGACGATTGAGTGAAGCCCTTTCCCGTCTTATCGAAGAAGATTTTCGCTGGAACGAAATAATAAAATGGAAATTTGTAACTCTTTTTGGTGAGGATAGCGAAGATGAGTTTGCCTCATATAGTCCTTCAATTGAACTGGATGAAATAATAATGTGTAGTTGTGTCAAGAGAATTTCACCTTGGGTTGTGAAACATCTTATGAAACCAATGGCCGACGGCTTAATCGCTAATCGGTTTTTATTTAAAAAGCTAGCAAAGAAACTATCCCGTAGTATAATATTGGAAAACCAATATCCAGGTACAGTAAAATAACTTTGTGTATTAAAATATATAATTTAATTATTTCAGATGAAAGAATGATAAAAGCTGTTGTCGAAAATTTTTTTTGCATCCGTCAGGCTGTTATATCACTAGAAGACTTGGAAATGCCATTAACTTTGTATAATGAAAATGTTTAAATAAAGTTATAAGTTTTTGTATTTGAAATATTTTAATAACTGTACAATATCCCCAACCCAAAGGACTACAACCTGGTCTACCCCCCAACTGCAAAATAGTTCAGCAGTAGTTAAACACAATAATAATAGAGTTCAGCTACTAAAGATATTAGCCCTTTTTTCAAGGCAAGTTTGTACACCACATTAATTTCAACTTTTGAAATTTTAATTATAATTTGGCAATGAAAATCAAATTTTATTCTTTCATATTTTATTGATGCAATTTAAAATTTCCATCAAATTTATATCATTAATAGTTTTATTTTGCTAAATTCTAATGCAATTAATTGTAGGGGTGTGTTTTGTTTTATGAGGCTTTGTAGCTTGTTTTATGTTCTCAATAAACGTATTTTAACTACACAATAGTTGTTAATAACATTTATATAAATTAAACCAATAATCAAAACTTTTTATGATGAGAAAAATTTGTTGTATAATAAAATATTTACAAATTTTGAAAAAATTGATCAAAGCAAAAAGTTTAAAGGTATTATTTCTTTAAATAAAAAAGATATCAAAGGATATACATATGTATGTATTTTATACTGTTTCCGTAAAAAAGGAAAATATGCCACTTTATTTGCTTAGCATTGAAATTAAATAATTAGATACATAATAGAGTGAAGGGTAGCGTTGGATGTGACAGAGAAACTAAACAAAAACTAATAAGCGTGTAGAATTATATAATTGCAATTTTAATTCAAATGAATTGAAGTCTTTTTTATTATTTGGATAAATAAATAAGAACGATATATTTTCAAATTATGTGAAACAAAAATTTGTCTGCTAAAACAACACATTTACAAGGGCAGTGCTAACGCCATTTTTTGAAACAGGCGTCAATATTATACGGTTGAAATTTAAGCTCATGCGAAATTTATCTGGCAAATCGAATATTCTGCTTGCATATTTTTGGCAAAATTAGCACATTGTCTGCTGGTAATGATTTTATTACTTCATATCCAGACGTTGTTTTCCAAAAACAAGTCAATAATCCAGGAAAATAAACAAAAATACTGTGAATTTGTTTTAACTTCTATACGTCCAATGAATTTAAATTTTCGTGCATTTTGGGTCGAGTCCCAAATCAAGTATTTTGGTGAGCAAGTCTTGTCGGAAATGAACAATTTTTTTATTCAAATGAAAGCCTGCCGAAATTCCAACAAATCCTCGGAAATTGAATTTAAAAAAAAATTTTTGGATTTGCTATCTCTAGCATTTATGAAGCAAAAAAACTTGTTTTGGATCCAATGTGCGAAGCTTCAAACCTTGTTATAAAAAACCAAATTTAATGATATATATATATAGTATAACAAATGTTGGAATCTTTTTTGTGAACAACATCATCTCCTATACTTAAACTGTTTTCTTCACACTTTGTAGTTTTGGAGATATACTTTGTTAAATTTAGCAGCGAGTCAAACTTTTAGTAAAGTATTTCACAAAATACATATATTTATTTTAAAATTTTGACTTTCTGCTGCTAAATGTGTCGAAATCTGCAGAATATACAGAAAAACTTCTAAGGTACAAAATACACAAACTGTGACACTTCTGAACGACGCACCGTTTGCTATCAAAATGTTTATTTTCCTGGACTATAATTTGATTAGCTCTTTTGATTAACGGGGTGATTTAAAGTAATAGTCTTGCAACACTTTTGAAAGTGATACAAATCCGTTTTTTTTGAGAAATAGTGTTATGGCGCCACGGCGGCTTTAGTTTAAAGCAAGGTTGAGTTACAAAAAAAAATTCAATAGAGAATGAATTAAATGAGCCGTTTATTTTGAAAGTGGCATAAGTCACTTTGTTTTTAAGTCAAGATATTTAAGGGTTTGCGTTTTAACACGTTTAAAAATATGGATGCTAACTTAAATATCTCGACTTAAAAACAAAGTGACTTATGCCACTTTCAAAATAAACGGCTCATATGTACATCAAAAAAAAAATCTCGTCTATTTTTAATTGCTTATTTACTGTTTTTTATAATGTTACATACATACAGGGCCTTTCCTACCATAAGTGCAAAGGATGCGGCGCACACAGGCGCATATGAGGCAATTTTTATATTCATTTTATTTAATATGTTTAAGCCAAATAAAACAATGTTTATGTTTAATTCTTTTAACTGTTATTATTAGGTATTTAAAATATGGAATAAAAATTAGTATCTTTCCGATCCCAAAATATTTTAAATCAGTGTTTATTTTGTAAAAAAACTTGAGTGCAAAAAACCTTGCACACAGGCGCCCAAGCAGTTGGGTGGGGCTCTGCATACATACACATCTATAACATACATACGTATGAAATTTTAAGACCATCCGATTTTGCTCACATTTTGACACATCACATTGAAAAGTACAGCCCAAATTTCAGCTCTGTAGGAGGGCATGGTCCTGGGTACTGTTAGGTCAAAATTCGCAAAAAACGCTATTTTTGCGAAAAAAAAATCCGAATTCAATCTCTAATATCTCCGGCTAACCAATTTTACTGCGTTGTGGCATATCTCTAAGGGTATAAAAAGACAAACAAAATAAAACCTGTTCAAGGTATGTATTATGAATAGTCTCGATTTGGAGCACCATTTTCAAAGTTGTATTTTACTAAGTCCTTAATTAAGTGAAATTAATCGGGTCGCAAAAAAGGCCTTAGACTTGGTTATATCTCATCGTGACCATAAACCATTTCTCGAAAAAAAACATGACTCTTTTCGTCTTCAAAAATGTTACATCTTATAAAAAATAGCTTTAACTCACCCCTACATTTTAATTGAATGAAATACATATATTTGAATTAATTTAGGTGATTTCCTCTTTACATACAATTTAAGTAGGAAATTATAATCATATCATCTTTCTTTTTTTACTCTTAAAAGCTAATGCATTGAGTTTAAAAAAACTAACAATAAAATTCTGGAAAATGAAAATTAATTTTTGCGTGATAAATATGTAAATGCCCATTAGCCAAAATAAGAATTTCAATATCTTAAAAAAGATATAACTAAGAACTCATGTGATTGCGCATATGTTATGTAATTTGCGGTCTGCTAGAGAAAAAAGTTTTGACTTATTAATGGCCGCTTGAAAAAAGACACCAGCGTTCGAAAAAATTAGACAATAGCCGCAATTTGTCAAACAAAAATGCATTTACGATTTCTCTCCTCCTTTTAAATATTTGTTTTGTCAAAAATTGCCTCATGCAAAAAATAACAATCATAATCTGTATAATTTAAGAATTAGTTCATTTGTTTATAAGTTTTCTTTTATAATTATATAAATTTTAATAATATATTTAATAAACGATGTTCAAGTTTTTGCTGTATTTCTTGTATATACTGTGTGTGATGATAGCACTACCTAGTATCTGGGATTTGATTTGATGGTGACATAGTAGATCCTGCTGATGTTTTCAATTTTTGCTGTCCTTGCTGTGGTTGCGGCTGCTGTGAGCCTGTAGCTAATGCGACACCCACTGGTGGAGGTGGAGGCCGTCCACGTCTTTCAATGCCTCTTTCTGCAGTTGCTGTTGAGTTCTGTAATGTTTTACAGCCACCACCTGCCCCACCACCAGTAGCAGAACAAGGTGATTTCTTTTTCGATGAATATGTTTGTTGTTGCTGCTGTTGTGGTTTAAACTCATCAGCGAAGTCCTCGGGCGAAGTTTGTTGCTGCTGATTTACTAGTCGACGACCACCACCACTTACCATCGAAGTAGTGACATTGGACGCTGCTGCATTGTTGTTGCGCATTGATTCTCTATCATCACAACTGTCAACACTCATAACTGATTTTTCATTATTTACATTATCACTATTTGTTTCCTGCGAGTCACCACGCTTATCCTTATTCAATTCATTTTCTTCATTTGATTCAAGTAAATGACATGAGAGAGTTGACAGCAGTAGCGCTTGAACAAATTGGGATCTATGTTTAAATAAAATATATTTAAAATTATTTTTTAATTTCATAGAACCATATAAATTTACCGATTAGCGCGATCCTTCTCCAACTGCGCCAATTCAACATCACTTAATGTTGGCTGCATAAACTTTGTTAGCAAATATTGGGATTGTTGTCCATCAGCTCCAACTGCATTTCCATTCACACCAGCACCACCAGTGACACTCAAACTCATTATATTGCTGCTGCCTCCGCTTCCACTGTTGCCAGACTGTAGAAATGGATATGATGACAAACCAAGTTCGTTGACAGTCAAAATAGATGAAGAATTCAATGGTACTTCTCTAGTGTTGAGCGCATTAGTTGCAATACTGGATTGTGATTGCTGATTTGTTGAAGATGAACTGACAGTCCATTCATTTGTTCTACAACCCGCACCGTTTGAGCTATTATTTCCAGAAACAGTACCGCTTCCTGCAATATTATTCCCACTGATAACTTCCTGCATAGTTGCATTAGAATTCGATGATGAGACCATAGGATGAGCTCGTCTCGGTAGACGTTCTAATTGCTGTCGAGTGGCCTAATTAAAGCCAACAAAACCAAACGTGATTCTCACATTAGTTTAAGCTGTTACATGTAGAACAGACTGGTTCTTAAAAATGTATTATTTGAACTATTAAAGCAAGCGCCCTCTAAAAACCTTAGGAAAAAGTTCTCTGCAAAATTTGGAGTTAATACTCGTGTCTCAAATTTAACACGTCCCCAAGGAGGTTGAAGTTTTGTTTGTGATTTTGTATAGAAAAACAATTTTATTTTGACACCAAATAATTTTAAATTTTGTGGATAAAAACATGTGCTAATACTTTTACATTTGTATTTGCAAGTTATTTAAAAATGAGTTTTTTTTTTAAGAAATAGTAGATATGTACGTATTACTAATACGATCCGTTATCCGTATCATTATGCGCGGTATACCAAACAACACTCTTCTAAAGGTCTTTGGTACGCTGAATCTAAATACGATAGTGCTCTATTGTGTCAGGATAACGTAATTATTACGGATAATGGGTCATATGAGTAATATCTACTATAATATATTACATATATGTAAAACCGGGTTTTAAGTCGAAAATCTTTGTGTCTTTGTGACGTTTGTAAAGCCTTAAAATATTTTTTAGCTGAGTTACATGAGTTCAAAACCTCTTTGGGGCACATGGTCACAAAAAGATATGAGCATTATAAATAATTTTGTAAGGAACATTTTGGATTTTGTGTAAGGTTTCTAGTTGGCGCTACTTTAAATTCAAATAATATATAAAAATATAAAATATATAAAATATTTTTAAGAACCACTTCAACGTAGATGTTCTAGTTTTACCGTTACTTGTTGTCTTTCCAACTGAATTTGCATTTGAAGCTGTTGTAGTTGGGAAGTTTGGGGACCACCACGTCGTACTCCTGATAATTGTGACAAAAGCTCTGCAATTGGATCAACCGAATCCCGCCCAGATGGTGACAATGCCGACAGTCCACTTGAGGAGCTAAAGTGCATGTTAGAACGCCGTGTGCGTGGGCCACCTAAAGTACGACCTGGAATACGACGTACTCCACCACCATGCCGTATTGCTGACGGTTCATCGTATTTATATGGTTAAGGAAAATAAAAATATGTATGCAAATATATTTGGATAGAAAATAAATAAATGAGAGTAAAAACTAAAATCGTTTTTTATAGACACAAAAAAGTTACGTAAATAACATATTTGTTTGAAAAGGATATCAAAAATGAGATTAACTCTCTCGGCCCAGTCCTATGTTCCAAAGTTAAATGACCAGCAAAATCATCTGTGACTAGATTCGGTTCTCCGCCCGGTAGCCCAGCACATAATGGGCATACAACCTCTAAACTTGTCTCCGAATGCTCAGCGCTTACGTGCTCCAACAGAGATGCATCGCTAAAGCCCATTTTCTTGCAGTAGGGACAAGTAAAACTCTGTGGTTGTTCCGAATTTAACATCTCTCCGCCAAAAAAGAGCTCAATGTCCGAACGGGTGAGGATGCATTGCATCGGATGGTCAACCATATGACGAGTGGATGTAACTCCTTCCTCATAGCAATCAGCACAAAGATCGTAATCGTAACAAATTAAACATTTGTAGCGACGACCATTAAAATTACTTTTAAGACATGAATCGCAACTAACACCTGTAAAAATTAAAATAATTCATAGCTTTCTTTTTTACATAGTAAATTCAAATTAAACGAAATTTAGGTTTGTATCGATTAGGCTTGACCCAAAAATTACTCTCTGGATTTCTAGCTCCAATTGTCAATTTTATACGAAGTGAATGTCTGATAGAGAGCTCTAAGCACGCAATCAATACAAAAAGAACTAAGAAGATTATAGCGTCTTCAACGTATTGATATCTCTGGACACCTAAGTAATGCCTCTACAGAATTTTTAAATGTTATATTACATTTGTTGCCAAAGGGGTAGGTTATAAAACTCCACACGGACACAATAATGTAGGTAATATCTAGAGTATCACTGATTGTTTCGTGCTTAAACATATTGATAGAAAATTATTGATTTCTTTTCCGTCAACTGAATTTTGAAAGTCTCGATATGACCCAACGGACGCATGAAACATTCATACAAAAGGCTTCAAATTAAGGAGTTGGAGCAAGTTACTACGTTTTCAACTCCCACGAAAGCTTCTCGTTCAAAACATCAGCTAATTGTAACATTTTCCAAGCTGAAGGTGTTGCGATTTATAAAGCCAGCTCTGAAAGCCCTTAAGCCTTATTAAATAAAAAAAACAGTTTTATAATGTTTAAGCGCCTGAAATACCTTAAGTGAAGTATTGGGGGTGAAGTATTCCATCAGTGGGTAGCAAACGACTGCGAAATTATACTGCTATACTTTATCAGTCAGTAGAGGCGTTCTCAATTGACTGTAAAATTCTTTCGACGGAAAAATCAGATCTCGTTTCCTTCCATAGAAGCATAGGCCCGTAGTTATAGTCGAAAAATTAAGAGGGCTCTAAGTTAAAACCTAGTTTTTACCTAAAAAATAACATACAGAGTGACCCCATAAAAAAAAGAAGAACTTGTATTAAATGAGAAAATTTTTAAAAATTGATTACCCTGCGTTATTGACACATAACATTATAGACACAGTGAACAAAAGGGATAATAAAAGCTGGAAGACAGCAGGAAGCGTGGCATAGGGGTTAGGACTGTCAACTCATTGCTCACAGTGCGTGGGTTCGAAACTCGTAAGTCCAAATGTTTTTTTTTATTGATATCAATGAAAATAAATGTCACTTTAAAACCTGATTTTAAATATTTAAAACCTACTTGTCCTGCATTTAAATTTAAAACATGTTTTTAGAAAAAAAAAAAACATTTGGACTGACGAGTATCGAACCCACGTACTGTGAGCTATGAGTTGACAGTCCTAACCCCTATGCCACGCTTCCTGCTGTCTTCCAGCTTTTATTATCCCTTTTGTTCACTGTGTCTACAATGTGAAGACTTGTACTGGTTTTACCAAAAATCATTATTACATGCAATGAACTGATATCAATATTGACATCCTAAGAAGAGACAATTGCCCCTATGCCGGTAAAAAGGAAATTGTCTTTTCCTAGGATATCAGCATTAAACAATCCCTAGTTCAAAACATCTAACAGGTTGGCGTTGGACCTACTATTAGCATATTTTGGAACTAGTGCACGACAATTTTTGCGCTGGTCTGATTAATTGCAGGGATTGAACATACTTAAACCAGTATTAGTATAGCTAGTGGTTAAAACTTAACGTGTGTCTTGAACGTTGGGATCAATGCAATCGAATAGTTTATCCTCCGCATAATTTTGCTTCTTAAATTGCAATATAGTAAAAAAAAGAAACCCTTACGAGTGAATTGAAAAAAGGAAATATAAAAACACACATCTAAACAATGAATATTGCAAAATTTACCTTCATGGCGACTCATTATTCAAAAACAATATTAGAAAGTACACGTTCGTTCCCCAAGCTATTGGATGTGTAATTTCTGCTGGAAGCTAAGAATTTGTTAGTAATAAAATCTCGCGTTGCTGCGAGTTTCTCATAAGCAGGGCTCCGTCACTACGCTGGTTCTTTTAAAGCCACCACAGCTCTGCCAATGGTGAAAGGATTTTATTCACTCACGCCAGTGTCACTTTAACTGCAATTCTATTCTTTGACAATTGTTGAATTATATTCCAAAGAATATTTTTGTATTTGATTTAATTTTTTTTTCTTTGTGCGCTTCTTTCGATGTGAATGTGCTGCTCAATTGATTAGTTGTCTGAAATATTTTTCTCGCTTTTCGTAGTTTATCTAAAATTAAGTTCATATTTGTAATTAACAACAGTAATTTACAAGAAAAATTAAAAAATCTGTCTGACAGATAGACCGTATATCTATTTGAATTATCACCTCCTCCCTCAGAATCTAATCACAACTGGGACGTGCGATTTAGCTTCTGTGTCAAATCGCACCAAAAAATAGAATTTCTTCCATTTCTCTGCGATAAGTTTTGTAGTGTCAATTTTGTACTCACTATTATTAGCTTACAGGAAAAATCTGGACGATATCGCACGTCCCAGTTGTGTTTAGTTTCTCACTCCCTCAAAAATTTTCTTAATTTTTCAGTCGCTACACCGATGTCGACCCCCAACCACTCCTAAACTAGCACTTCATCATTTGCATCAAGACATTTTTTTTTTCTTTTCTTACGTCTTATTTTTACATTTCAGCAAGAAAAATTTAAGGAAATTCGTTTTATTTTGACTTAGTTCATATGTTCAACAGTTCTATGGAAATATAGCAATTAATAACATTAGCAAAAATTAAATTTCTTTGTTTTATGATTTTATTATATTTGATTTTCAGAGACTCTTGCGAATTTCGTTGCAAAAATTATTTTTAACTCTTCGCACGGTTGCAGTATTTTTCGTTCGTATTTTCATCATTGGTCGTGTCCTTCTTCGGTTTTGTTAGTGTTGCATCTTTTTTTTTTTACACTACCGCGCATAAAAAGGCTTGCATATATAAACACACAAAATTTTTGTGAGGAAAATTGGGGTTTTGAGAAACTGCTGACAACTCAGTTTTCACCCAATTAAGATGATTTTATAATAACGAAAAAACTTGAAAAGAATTGTAGTTTAATCAGACCTACGCCAATTAATGAAATCGTTGAGTTTAATTTTCAGACTGCATGTAAAGGGGACGTCCATTAATTACGTGAGTCAAAATAGGGGGGAGGGGGCCGGCAAAATCTCACCAAGGGGGTGGAGCGGGTCAAGGAAAACCTCACGTCAACTTCTTAATGAATAGAATTTACATTAAAAATCATAATTTAAATCACATGTCATGTTAACGTGTTACCAACGTTATTCATAAATAAAGTAATTAATATACATTTGTAACATGAATCTATTTATCATAAAACACCCATGACTGGTAAGTAAAATAAGCATGCAACACTGATCTGAAAAATTATACGTTTGTCTTATTTTTTCCCTAGTATCGACTTTCATATGACACATGCGAGAAAGAGTTGACCATTAGTTTAAATTTAGTAAGAAAAACGAAAATACACGAATTCGATTTGGAGCATTAAATTTACTTAAATATTGTTACAAATTAAATGAAAACCGTATTATACGAAAATCGTTTAGATTATTTAAGTTGCTCACTGGAGTATATATTTTTTCTGAAATGCATATTTTATTAATATTTTGACAACTGTTTTTTTATCATTTAAGACCACAGTTCTTTAACCACACGTTGAGTTATTATATTAAACAATATAAGGTTTATCTGCGCAATTAAATCTTTTTAAAATTTTCGTATTCGCAATGGCATTCACTTCGTGCCGATATCTTCGATTTTCACATTTTTTTCGTTTTCATTTCCCTGGATATGACAAACGAAAAATTCTGATATTCATTTCACCCTCATTAACACACCATGATTTACATTTTTTTTTTAATTATGAATAATTTTTGCATGCACTTAAAGTCGTGCCACTTTTTAATAATATTTAACAAAAATTTTGATTTTTTTGAGACAGTACTAATAAAATACCAGTTTTTGCTAATACTTTTAATTGATATTTTCTTTGGTAATACAAATAGAAACGGACTGAAATGTATTTGATTCAAGGCTTGTATATTTGTTTCAGTTACTCTATTTTAATTTTTACTTCATCTAATAGGGCCCTCACACGTTCAGATTTTTCATCAGACCTGTCAAACTCTAATGAAAAATCTGAACGTCTGAACCTGTCAAAGTCTGATGAAAAATCTGAACGTCTGAGGGCAAGTCGTACGAAAAAACTGAAGTCGGATGAAAATCAAAATAATTTTATTTTTTTCTCAAGTTGAGCGAAAAATCTGAGCGTGTGAAGGATGATGTGAACTCCCCTAATTGAAAAAGAGGAATTGAATTGAATTCTTCATTGAGACTTTTTTTTCATACAACGTTTACATAGAAGTGACAGAGATAACTATTTTTCACATTTAGCGGCTGTAACGTATGGCCTGCTTGTACTTGAACAATTCAAATGAATAAATCGAATGCCTCACGGCTAAAAAGTTCTTTTTTAAAATAATAAATTGCTCTTGCTCACGGAGCATTGTGATTGTACTCACAAATTGAAAAATGTGTGGCAGAACATGCTTGTAAATATATTTGAGTTGTTCATTTGGACTAAAATTAGTTAAATATTTTATTTTAGGACGTTACAACCAAAAGAAATTATTTGCGCATGTCGATACAAAGCAACAAAACCCGTCAAAAACAAAATTGGATTGCCGCCATCAAAAACATTGGAGACAGCAAATGACATTAAGGAACAAATTAAGTATTTGGATTTTGAGTCAGATTTTTTGGCGCCTGAATGGAGATCTGAGTTTAATTGCGGACGCAAATATTCGCCTTCTTATAATATTGCACCGACGGATATCACGCCAGTATTAGTATCGGCTGAACATTTTGGTTACGATGGTACTGATGGTAACTCGCGTGTTATTGTCCCTATGATGTGGAGCATGATACCATTTTGGCATAAGGTTAGTCAGTTTGGTAGGTTGTGGCAAAAAATAATTACATGCTCTTGCTAAAAGAGCAACTTAAGCTCTCAAAATGCCAGTAAATACAAAATTTGTTCTTTTTTTTTTTGTTAAATCGCTTTGAAAAATGCATGCGAAAATACTAAGACCCATGCGTAACACGTTTGTGCCAATGGACAACGAAAGAGGTAAGAACAATTCAAATTTACCTTTGAGTGGTTCATTTGAACCAGTTCGACATCCGGCTACAGATTGACCGGTGGTGCACCTGTGTGCATCTTGTACTTTATGACAGTTTGTTTTTTGTCATTCTCCACGGGGTCGGCCTACCGTTTTGCACGATGTCTTGCTGACTTCCTATGATGCAATTTCGTCTGCGTGGATCGTTTTGAGGGTCAAATTGTGACGTGCTTGTGTTGTGACTTAGACTTGCCGCTTATTCATTTTCTTATGCCTTTCCGGATAGTGCACAGTGGTGCAGGAATTGATTCTGTAAAAGGATGCTTAGGTCGTTCTTCCTCAGCAATTTAATCCCATAGAGAAGGTAGTCGAGTCCTTAAGTGACAGCATTTTGATGGCTTTTAACTTTTTTCATTCCATATCGCTCAAATACGGTGATCATATTGGGGCAACGGCCAATAGTTTTATGCAACGTAAAACCTCTTCTCAGGTGTTTCGTAAGGTGTTAGCATGGAAAGGCTATCAAACGGAGTCAAGAATCTTCGGATAGTTCGCGGTCGGAATGAGCATGTCTGACTACTCGATATCGAGATTTTTTACCTCTTTCGTTCAAGTGGTGAAGACCGTAACTGTCGATTTCTCAGTTGCAGATTCCTGCTTTAAAAAAAATGGACACATCGCACAGTACTTTTTTTATGCCTCCGATCAAAAACCAATTTACTTTGAATAGCTGGACACTGGACTCACTGCACTTAATTTATATCTAAATTAATCTGGGTATGAAAATAAAAAATTGTGACATTTTTTAGTATTTTTTTTTTCTGAACTTAAGTATGTTGTACAGCAAAAGACGTTAAATCTTATTGTACTTTGTCTTTACCAAATAAATGAAATGAAATGAAAATGAAATCAACTGAATTCTGAAATATCCGAATTATAAATATCTGAATTACGATTGTCTGAATAACATTACAAACCCCTTTATACACAAATATTGTAGCAGATACTCTCTCGAGTAATTTCACATTTGTTAGGCGCGGAAACTACTATGACAGAGATATGACCATCGAAATTTTTGTATAGTATCTTTTAAACAATTGCTGTACTTATGGAATCATATAAAAAATTGCACGAAAAAAGACCAAGACACTTACGATATTTATCGACTCAAATAAAAATTTTATTGAAACGACAAACTTTTTAGGGCGATTATCGTAAGCATCATCTCACCACAAACAACTGCCGATTAGAACACTTGTTGGAATCAAAGCTATACCGTGGAGCTTTTCAACGGGGTCAGAGGTGTGTTATCCTTTGTGAAGGATTCTACGAATGGCAAACTACAAAATCAGCAAAACCATCAGAACGTGCAGCGTATTTGTTGCATATGCCGCAGCAAAAGGAAGTGAATATATACGACAAGAGCACTTGGAGTCCCAAAAAATTAAATTTACTAAAAATGGCTGGACTTTTTGATATTTGGGAAGACAATAATGGTGATAAAATGTACAGCTATAGTGTAATAACTTTCATGGCATCTAAAATGATGTCCTGGCTACATCATCGCATGCCCGCTATACTTGAAACAGAACAACAGATTAATGTAAGTATGACTATATGTACATATATTTGGGTGATCAAAAAAAAAACAAACAAAAAACGTTGAGTATGAATTAACTATATTTATTGTACTATGAGAGTGATATTAATAAAATTTGGTTGTCTGATGTCGGGTACTATAAGCTTTTAAAAAAATAATTTTTTTATGTACACAAAAAATTTTATTGCAGCAATTATGAAATTTACTATACGAGGTCTGCTCGTTATAAAGTATCGTTGAACTAAAAGTTGGAAAAACAGTATTAGTGGGCGTGGCACGGTGTATTTTTCAGTTTGGGCAGTAAATAGCTCATATATGTAGGGGAAGTGCATGTACCTTTGACCATTTTTCAGAAAATTATTTGCTATCGCCAAACAATGGCTGATACATTTTAAACTGATACCCACGTAAAATGCATTTTTCTTTAGAATGCCATTTATTATTTCGTCGTTGATCCCCAACACAACAAAATTACACAGATCGTAAGTCGACCTTGAAAATTTGCACAAAATTTACAAATCACGTAAAAATTTCGTCTTCCTCAGTTGACGAAAGAACCTAAATTAAAATAGCTCTTGTGCAGTGTTGCTGAAATCAAATAGAGAAAATTGTACTGGTGGAATTTTCAGCTACGCGCTGGCAAACAGGAAATATTGCTATTGGTCCAAGATACAATCAGTCCAAGGTACATGCACTTCCCCTACAATATAACGAGACAAAATGCTTACTATATAATTGAATATATTGATTATCTATTTAATTGTGATTAATTTTATACAAATTGTTATAGGATTGGTTGGACTATAAACACGTCAGCAATGAACAAGCTTTGTCGGTACTACGGCCACCAAAACAACTTGAGTGGTATCAGGTTTCAAACTTTGTCAATAGTTCTCGTAACAAATCAGAGCAATGTAATAAACCAATAAGCTCGTGCAAAATTCAAAAATCAGCAGCATCAATGAATAAAACAATGTTAGTGTGGTTGAATGCTCGTAAGTGCCGAGAGGAAAACATCACCAAAGCAAGTAATCAAAGCGATGACGCAAAGAACAAAACAGGATCGACTAGTGAAAGCGATAATGAAAATCAGTCTAAAAGGGCGAAGTATCTTGATTGTAAAATAACAAAACTGTTAAGTTTAGAAAAATAAACCAAAACACTATATCTTTGGACCACGCTTCGACCTTAAAATTTTGTAATTTACTCCAAATTCATTTTCTTTTATATTAAACTCTAATTTTAGATTTAAGATTTTTCTAAAATTTTGATTTATTTTTTCAAAATAGCGCTATTTTTCCAATTGTTTTTTCACATCGTGCACATTGTCGATAAGGGCGTATTCTGCACATTGCCAGTGCTTAACGCTCTTGTAGCGTTCTCACAATAATAAAAAACTTTCATCGTTCCTGTCAGGATTATCAACTGTTTGTCTGGAATCGTAATTGGCGAGGATAATAGATTTGACTGAGCGTTTATGCAAACAAATTTACGAAAAATCAATTTTTTTCAATTAAACATGAATTTTACTACGGCGAAATTTATTTCATAATAGGGATGAATATATTTAGTACGTTGGGGGCAACGTACGTATGGCAACAATATCAGAATTCAAGTCTATTTTACGCGAGTACGTGCGGACTCTTCACTGTCTTCCGACTAGATGAATACATAACTGTCAAATACTGCCCGTCGTGGCATGACTGTAAATTGGCACTCCACTATAAAGGCTACATCAAAGTCAGCACTTTCCATAGTTGTGTTGCTTTGATATCTCAAGTAAAACACATGTATTATTCTGTGTTACGTGCTTACACGCAGCGTCGACTTGAAACACCGACTCACAAGTTCGCTGTTATTCAGGGACTTACACGCACATACGCCGGCGCTGAAATGTTGTTGACAAAACAAACAAAAAAATAGCTACGACGTAGTCGAAAAATTAATAATAATAGATGTTTTTTTTAATTATGTTAAATTTTAAAATTAATTTTAGCTAAATGCTATTTTAAACATTTATTTTACTTGTATATTCCCTTAAGCATTTTTGACAGTTGAGTCGACGCGCAATTCCCAATAGGGAATCTTGTTAGCGACGATTGTGGCGACCACTCGCGTCAAAGCATTGAAGCGATGCAACGCAGAAATGTTATATTTGTGTGTCAAACAGAAACAAAGCGAAAGTGGACAGATGTATAAACTGTTATAATTAATATCTTAATATTATTATCTGCACATTTTTGTAAAATACCTGACTTTCCTTAAAAACAGCCGAGCTGCTGGCTTATAGATTTTTATTGAATCCAAAATGGGCGATCGCTATAACATTCATAGTCAATTGGAACATTTACAAAGTAAATATATAGGTACAGGACATGCGGATACAACAAAGTTCGAGTGGTTAACAAATCAGCATCGTGATTCATTGGCCAGTTACATGGGACACTATGATATGTTAAACTATTTTGCAATTGCGGAAAATGAATCTAAAGCGCGAATAAGATTTAATTTAATGGAAAGGATGCTACAACCATGTGGTCCTCCACCGGAGAAACCAGAAGATTAAGGAAACAACTCAAGTTTATTTCCACAAAGTGTAATATCTAAATGTAAAACGCTGATTATTATAAATGAAACAAGCAAGCCAGAGACCAATTTCTGGAGCGCCAAGTTTTAACACTAATTCGAAGATATTAAGCCAAAATTTTCGATGTGTCACCTGATGTTTGCTGTTGAGCTTCTCAGCAGGAAGTGTTTCTTGTAAAACTCAAACTATTGATGTCAAACTCTGTACACTCCATAAGGGTAAAAGTTAGAAATGATATTTTTGGAGAACCATACCAGATTGGCGTATCTCGAAAGCCAAACCAGATGTACAAAAAATAATAAATTTAATATCTTTGTTACTTGTCCAATCGAGTCCTTTAAGAATCAAAAAATCTATACTTGCCGTCCTTACAGAAAAGTATTCCATAATCTTAGAAATCGCAGATCTATATAACTAAAGTTTGCAATTAATTTTCAGCTTAGAATAAAATGTTCAATGATCTTCCGGGAATATTTTAATATTGATTCTTCAACTCAGAACTCAATCAATGACAAGCCAAAAATATTAAATACTTTTTTTTTCGTTACATCATTTGGTTCTTAGTTTCTTCTTTTATAATCAGCGTTTAATATATATATATATCTATCTCTGGAACTTATTTTTTTAAATAAAATTCATGTCTGTCAGCTTTCCTTAAATCATTTAGAAATACTTTTCAATTAGTCTACATGTAGTTGATGGTGCATACTTTGTATGCTTCTCAAGATATCTTGTTGGGTAGGAGGTAAAACTGTATATGTATGAAAACCCTTTATTTATTTAAGGTTCAACAATTTCTGAAACTAACAAAACAGTAAACTTTTCGGTACTTAAAAATAAAACGTTTTTTTAGAGATTTTTTAACACCTTCACGCCACTTTTCTTAAATGCACCCAATTTCGAATTTTTCATACAATAATGAAAAAACAATAATACGTTACATTTTTTCTTAAATGCACTCAAAAGTTTAAGAGGTTTCTCACAAAAATCAAAATGTTCGTATCTTTTTCGCCTTTCGTACATACTCTTAAGTACGTAATGATCTATCTCGTTATAATAAATACGTTAAAAAATTTTTAAAGACTGACACTAGTTTACTAGTGGATAAGGGGGGCCCATAGGCGTGGTCAAGTAGTCTTAATCCGGCACTGCAAATAGACATAAACATTGCTTGGTATAGTTGATCTATGTACATACGTATATTAAATTTCTCTTCCGAAAATATTTGTTTTATCTTTAAATTTTTTTTTCGTTTTGAGGATAAATTTAGAAGACTTCGTAACCTCAATAAATTTTATTTTGCAGCTTTAAAAAGGACCAAATCGTTCTTGGTTTATTAATAATTTTTACTTACGTCCGTTGCGGACGTTATAGTTTTGACCGATACTTTAAAAATCAAATGAATCCAAAGTTGTAGAGGCGAACAAAACATATCCTATCCGAAATACCGGTTTTTAGATTCGACCTAGTTATGTAGCTTAATTAGTATTTTTTTTAATATTTAAGCTACATTACGCGTCTAATCTAAAAACCACATTTTTCGTCAAAGTAGCTAGTTATGCTCGAAAAATTTAAAAGAATCAAATCTATTCGTAAGGAAGGTCTGTCACGCAGGATATCTATGTCATCTCCTCTACAACTTTAAACTTATGATATTATACATATGTATATCTATTTGAGGCACACATTTACAGTTACAAAGCAAAAACTCTTTCCGGCCGCTTTTAGCAGTCTATCTCGGCATTGTACCACAATTTGTACGGTCGATTTTCCATGAAACGACATGCAATTAGTCGAACAAACACATTTTTATGCGGTAAAAACACCACACTGAAAAATTTCGACGATTACCGTACTATTAAATTTGCTACGAAATCTTCATGTTGTTTACAGATTTTCTGCATTTCAATGTTTTTTTATTATTTCAAATATTTATAATTCTTATTATAATGAAAAAATTTAAATATAGTACTCATTTCACATTAATGATTTCGAGAATTTTCGTAGTTACATATACGTTCATATTTTTTTTGTTTATCTGGTCGTTATTTGAAAATTACGTAACAGCAACAAATGGTGCCATTGAACGTTATTCTTAAATTAATATTTCAGTGTCATGTGTTGCATGTACATATTAACAAACGCAAATGCATACAAATACGAGCCATTTTGATTTTTTATACTTATATACTACATACATGGGTATGTGCAATAAATGACATACAGATGTTTGATAGCGAAAATAATATTGTTTACATTGCACTTAACCAATTATTAATGTATAAAGTATTCGAAATGCATATAAAAAATTACAAAAAATTAATATGTATGTAATTTGTGCCAAGAGTGATTTTGCTTATATGTTGGCTGTAGGGAATATCGTAAGTTTTTGATGTCGCAGCAATTTCTTCAAATACTGAATTTTTTAGAAAATAAATGTATTAAGCATGGTATAATCATATAGTTAAATCATGGTATTAAGTATAAATATGAGTTTTTCAAAACAGAATCTGGTATAGTTTTCAAAAAATTAAGTATCGTTACACGGACAATTTCTATTCGATTTTTATTAAATTCATTATATAGAATTCCATCAAGTTTCATTCTAGAAATCTAGAACTAATTTTTCCATATAAAAATATTCTATTGACTTTTGTTATATGTCCGTCGAGGCAAAAATATCGTTTTCAGACGGTCAATTTTAACTTGGCCAATTTTTATTCTATCGCTTTAGAATTTGGGTATGTTAGAGCAAGTGGTAAAGTCTTTAAATAACATGAATCTACACTTCAAATTTTCAAATTCAATCGCGTGCAAATAATGATGGTTCAACTAAATGAATACATTTTACTACAAGAACTAAAATATATTTCAATTAGTTATCGTTACACCTTTCACCGATATTCCCAATAGCACTACAATATATTTAATGTATTAATGTGTTGTGTCGTTATAAATTTCTATCCTACACCTATTCAAATTGTGTATTAAACATGTTTATATTTAAGTCCTCAAAGGTAGCAGTGCCGCTTTGATCGAGCATTTGCAACATATCCGAAAACTCCTGACCCTGCGGTTGACCTTGTCCGACATGTGATGCATGTGGGTGTGGATGTGCTGCTGGATGTGGAGGATGCGCTCCTGGTCCAATTCCGGGATGAGGAGCTTGTCCGGAATTCTGCCAATCCCACATGTTCGCAGCAGTATTTGCAGCTGCGGAAGAACCAGTATGATAATTTCCTTGTCTACCATTCCCAGCGCTAAGTTGTGTATATGTTGGACCACTGGGTGACCGTGCTGGACTGGTTTGATTATATTGATAACCTTCAGTCACAGGTTGCTGCTGCTGTTGCTGCTGTCGTAGCGTCCAGGTCGGGGCCCCTGCTGATGATGGTGAAGTATTTGCCTTAGGTATTTTAGCTAAATGTGCAGTACTGGGTGATGGACCACCACCACTTGTTGCTGTACCATAACCTAATGGAGAGTGTGTTGCATCATAGCTGTAGGCAACAGCATTCTGAGCTGAACCGGGACGTTGCACGCTGTTCGGCTGCTGGCCCAATTGACTTTGAGGTTGTATGTGGGCATTTAACATGCCATGGGTGTTGTAAATAGACTGTGGCGTAACATCTGCCGCATTGCCAGTAGGTGTAACACCGCGACCACGAGCAGCTTGCAATGTGTAGTCGACACCAGGTGTAACATAAACATGCTGCTCTGACGGATCAGCGGTATTGCTATCATGTGCACCGGCGTGCAATGTTTTGCCCGAGCTATTGGTGCAAACAATGTATTCTACTTCATCAGTGTAAGGGTTTAAGAATGCGTAAGCTTGTGTACGTAGCCAAACGTATTCGCCACTCTTAGCACGTACGCGATACATAAGCGAAAACATTTGTCCCTTTTGCTTGAGAACTTGATCAAAGCTTTCTTTCATGTGACTTTGATCCTCGGGATGAAAGAAGTCATAGCATATCTTTCCAAGTAAGTCTGTAGGCGTGTAGCCTAATATATTAAGCACACGTTGATCAACAAACGTAAATTTTCCATCCATAGCATGACGTGATATAAATTCGGACTGATTGTTTGATCCAGTCATATCATTTGAAGCCGTTGAAGTTACTTGCAATCGGCCGATAGCAACAAGGCAGCAATGTGACGAGTGCATGTCATCGTCGACTGGACGTTCCATATGTATACCTGGAAACATATCGGTCGGTGGCCAATTTTTGATGTAGCCTGTGCAATGCACAACAGCATAATTGGTACCATCACGCGATGGTCCCAAAGAATTCCGTTGTTTAAGACGATTTAAGTGTCCTGCAACCATTGATTCGGGATTAACATTTCCCACTCGCATGCGACAAATAAAACCTCGTCTTGCACCCATACTCAAACGCATTGAAGATTGGTGGCCTTCTTTTTTGACGGTACCCGTCTTCAAGTCTAAAATACGTCCAGTATTTTGTGATTCCTGTGTGGACAATTGCTCGCGTATTTTTTCGCGATCATCTGGATGTATATGATCGTACATGCTTGTACCGTACCAATCGCTTTGTGTATAGTTCAGTACTGGAGTCACCGAATCCGACACATAAATAATGCGTCCTGAATCGCATGAGACAACGAAAAGAAAACCGTCGGCTGCTTCCAAAATTAAATGCTTCAACTCTTGATCTGTTAGGAAAGATGGTTTGTATGTTCCGTCACTGCTGGTGTTGCCTGTACCGCGTAATTGTTTCATATGTGCTACTGCCATCCGTAATATGGTCAACTTGTCGGGCTTTCGTGCCAGTGCACTACACGTTGGCACCATATCTGACAACTCGGTAATATAAGCAGTCATTTTATTTCTGCGGCGACGTTCGATTTCACAATGGTTTTCCCTGCTTGCAAAACGTTCTTTATCCTGTATATTAGCGTCATCCATGTTGGTTGGGTCACCGTCAGCGGAAAAGGTTTTGTGATTTTGTTTTATGCTAATGAAAAATGAGGGTGCGTTAGTGTCGACGTAGTAAGTAAAAATAAAACAAAATTACATTTTACAAGTGGTCAAGAATAATTCTCTATTTTATTTAATCTTATTATTATTTAATCTTACCAAACACTTCTCGTTTTATTAATATTAGTTTAAACAAGTTTTTAACTGAAAATATACTTTTCTAGAAATTTTAGATTTTTCTTTTAATTTATAAATATATAGATGGAAAATTTCTGTTTACTTTGACTGTACTGCACAATAGTCTGATTTCTGTTTTGACTGTACTTGCAGTCACACTAAAACACCCTGAAATAAAAATTTTTATAATGCAAAAATTCGAATAAAATTAAAATAGTGTTTTGTGCTTTTGTTTGAACCAAACAAATTTCTAAATCCCAACTGGACGAAATTAGGGTAGGATTTTTTTTGCAAAAAAATCTAAAACTATAACAAAAATCCGAAAAACGTTAATTCCAATTAACAGCAGTTTTTTATGGAGCGTGCAATCTCTGCGATTTTTCGGGTTTTGCTTATATTTCTGTTTTTTGATTTAACATTTTCAAATTTTTCTACAATAATGGTGTTCGCTATTAATTATGGTAATTTTTTACACTATTTTTACTTTTAATATATTGAATGAAATTTATAAACCATATTTGTCAATTTTGTATAATGTTAAATTGCAACATAAGTAAAAAACCAAATGGAACAGAATTCGGACGGGGTCGGAAAAACGGCAACGATTACTCGCTGTCGAAAGTTATAGCACACTTCATCGTATGAAATTGAATAGAATTGCGGCGTACGAATGGTAACCTGCCGACGGATAACCGTCTACTTTGATTTACTGTAGTCCCTAAATTAAAGCGTCCTAAACTTTGCTAACGCTACGCTTTTATATTCAGCGCCAAACCTAAATAAGTCATGTGGAGTTTATTTGTTTACTTTTTGTGACAGGCAAAAAAAATCATAACTATGAAATTAAAAATTAGCTGTCAACGCTCTGTCAAAATTGGAAAATCGAAGACGCTGGCGTTAACACATTTCTTATTTCGGTTGGATTCATATAAAATGTATGTGCATGAAAGAATTTTGACCGTTAAACCACGCTGGCGCTTCAAGAGCTAAACAAAATTGGAACGTGCAATATCGTCCAGATTTTTCCTATATGTTTGTAGTGAGTACACTTCAATTTTGACACTAGCAAAATTTATCGCAGAGAAATAGAACAGATTCTATTTTTTGGTGCGATTTGACACATAAGATAAATCGCACGTCCCAATTCTGTTTTTAGCCTCAATTTAGGTAGCACAGTTAATTCTTATGTATAATGAAAGCGAGTAATCGTTGCCGCTTTCCCGACCCCATCATATAATTTCTGGTTACTTTGTTCTGCACACCTTGGCATATACAACCATGAAGGTTTCAACAAGCTGTCTCACTCATCCCTGATATTAACATTTTGTGCCCATCAAAAGTCAAAGTTATTGTTCAATTTTTAACGTACTTCGACAACCGTGAGGTTTGTGTAAAAAAAGAAAAAAAAAAAGATAAATTAACAATTTTCTTGATTTCAGATTTCGTTTTATAAAATTCATTATGGGAACAAAACGAAAAAATATAGAGGACGAGCTGTCACGATTTGAAGCAGAAATTTCTAAGTCTGCAGTACCGGTGCGCAATCTATTTGTACCAAATCAGGTTCGCCCTATAATCGCAGCCAACACATACTCCCAGGTGCAGGAGAAGCTTCAACAACAACCTGCACCATCGGCCTCTGCCGCTGCAATAAGCGTGCCACCACCTCCCATTCCACCGCCAGCTTTTATGCCTACTTTTGTGCCATCCCAGGTCAACAATAGCAGTGGCCCAAACATGCACAAAGCTGCAACACCGATTGTCCTCAGTAGCGCACCAAAATTATACCAAAGTCGACAATCAGTTAATGTACCGACAATTCCGCCTGCACCACATATAGACATCAATGCTATTCAATTTGATGTTACGCAGAAACTGAAAAAACTCAAAGCGGAGAAGTCTGGGCCAAATCCAATTGCAGAAGAAGCAATTAAAGCAGCTCGTGCATCATCCGCATTGCAGTCCTTTCAGACTACCGAACGAAAAAAAAAAGATCGGAAGACTGTTCGAATTGCAGGTGGTACCGTTTGGGAAGACGCATCATTGGCAGATTGGCCAGATGATGATTTTAGAATATTTTGTGGAGATCTCGGAAATGATGTGAATGACGAAGTGCTAACACGTACTTTTAATAAATATCCATCTTTTCAACGGGCACGTGTAGTGCGCGATAAACGAACGGGAAAAAGTAAAGGATTTGGGTTTGTTAGTTTCCGAGAGCCAGCCGACTTTATTCGGGCTATGAAAGAGATGGATGGACGTTATGTTGGAAGTCGCCCAATTAAATTAAGGAAGAGTACTTGGAGGCAACGCAGCTTAGATGTGGTTAAAAAAAAAGAGAAAGAAAAACAATTATTACTACAAACTTTTAATAATTAATGTAGTCCTTATAGTTTTGGAAAGTAAATGTGGCGATTCTTTGCTAAATTTGGTTACTCCACATTTTGTTTTTATTTTGCAGAAGTTAATCCTATTCGGTGAATCAAATCAAAGAAAGATTTTACTTACTATTGGATGAAGATGAATCTCGCCAAATGTAATAATAAAGGAATTGTTTCATTTCGCTAAGAGGTACACAATTTTCGAACGATATGCGAAAGCAATCCGCATAATTGATGTATTTGATACACCTAATAATGCAGAATGTAGTTAATTTTACAGGCGAGCTAATATCCGATGACACGTCTCCAATTTAGTCTCGACCTTGTTTAAAAAGATTATGGCACTTGTGAATTACGGTATTACCAGGGCAGTGATCTCAACGGCTCCCATCTTACTCATTATAGTTTGAGAAGATTTTCATTACTTGGTGAGAAATTTAATCACACCAGGTAATGCGATTTGCTCCATACTTGCAGTTCACTCCCGAATTGACTTCTTTAAGGAACAAAAGTACATTAACGAACGACTTCATATTATTGGTATTCGACCTATATACACTTAATAAGCCCCTAATTAAGTAATTAGACACTCCAACTGCATTCATTGTATTTGAGTTCTCATTGATCCAGCAGATAACACATTCAATTTTTATGAAAAAAAAAAAGTTAGAGATTTGGACAGTTCAATACACTCAGAGAAAGCCTGAAAGCAAAATGGGATGGCGTGGTTTTGATGCAGGGTTGTTCAAAATGTAAGCTGAAAAAGCTACCAGTGCACTTCTAGAGTACTACATATTTACCTAGTTGAAATTTTAATATAAATTTTCACAGAAAGTCTCATCTGCAACTTAATTTCGATTTAAACACTTAACCTTCATTGTAACATTTAAAAAACATTGTCCCATACAGATTTTTCATGCAACTTCTAATTTTAAGCACTTGATATTAAATAAGATTTGTTAGTTTACGATCGAATCATTTATTAAAAATAACAAGACTAAAATGTATTTTTTTAAATTGTTGTTTTCTTTAAGAAATAATTTATTGGTCAAATAAATTTTCTAGACCTTATGATATGATCGTATATATCATTAGGACATGACGCAAGAATGTCAAATCTGTAAAAAACGAACACTGAAAAAAAAACAAATTTTGAAAGACTAAATAAATAACCTTAACTGCTACTGCTCAAAATAATACCAATCAAATAGTTGTGATAATCCAAGTGAGATATGAAAACATTAACAAAATTTAACTCAATGAAGCAAAATAACTTTACAATACATAAATGTTTATAGTATATTACATACTTGTAAGAAAAATGGTTCACATTTTCTTAATGTGAAATTAGCATAAAATTTTTACTTTAACTTTATTATACACATACAATACGTTATGTATAGATTTCATAAACTTCTAAGCAAATTTAGTTGCAAATATTAGTTTGTTTTTTTAATATTTCAACTTACACGTTAACAGCACTTAAACTCTAATTTATTAAGCATCTGAGCTAAATCCACTTGGTGTCACTCTTGATATTGCATATTAATGGTTCATTTTCATTTTCATCTTCCTTATTTTTGCAATTTCCATTTATCATCGTCGTTGTTGTGATTGTTTTGTTACGTAAAATTTTTGCATAATCATTTGTGAAAAATTGTAAATCACTACAGTTGCTGCTACATACGTAGGGACGATCGCAATTCGCATCGAAAATTGATGGATAGTACTGTCTATATACGGCATAACTAACAAATATCCCTATCAAACTACCCACTAGAACATCTTGCCAATGATGATGATAATCACATGTACGACTAACAGCTACTAATGTAGCCAATATTAGTGGAGCGATTGAAATACATAGCCGCCAGCTCTGTCCACGTCCAGGAGAGCTAAATGCATGTAATTTTGCACCAATATAGTATGTGAGGAAACCAAAGCCAGCAAATGCAACTGCAAGTATATAATAAAACTTTTTGTTAATATTTTAAATGAAACAAGAAAATTCGCACTAACTAATGTCATCCTGTTGTGGCAAGAGTATTTTTTCTTTGTGAAGAACGTAAAACTCAAATACTAAATATTGAACGGAATGGAATCGACAAAGGAATTGATTCCTTTTCCCATGAAATTGAAAAAGGACATTCCGAATTTCTCCAAATGGATTCTGTATTTTCAATACAGAATTTTATTTTCTCGAATAGAATGGACTTCGGAATTCTTTGGAATTGGAGTTTAAATTCGAAAGTAATGATTGGTACCCAACCCTGGTTTTAGAAACCGAAGGAAAGAAGCTAAATTATCAAATTAATTGGTTATCAATAATCATAAAAAAAACGGTGTAATGAACATTAAAAATACTGGGAAATCAAATTATGTGTTTAAGTCCTACATTTTATTAAATAAATTTCAAAACTGAAGCGGCTAGACCCTGGCCCTGTAGCTATCACATACAAATTTGCGGCGTCTTTAACGTCTACAATATCGGTTCTGCCCCAAGTAACCAAAGAATAGATATTGTACTGTATTATTTAGATTTTCTGATTATTGAACAATATTTTAATATTATCGAATGCTTGAAGAGGCTACTCCGTAAAGTGAGAATTAAAACGATCTTAAATTTGCACAGCAAATTACAGAAACACAAATATTTCTTATTCACATTTGCAGGGCAATTTGAATGCGTATAATATTGTTTTTTTCGCAATATTTTGTTTTGCAACGTTCTCCCTAGTATCCAATTTTTCAAAATGTTTTCTACAAAACTTTGTGTAAGTCTGTCAAATTTAACAGAGCATATCTATAAAGCTACAAAATGTATAAAAAATATTGGTATGCAATAATAAAACCTTCAAACATTTTTTATTTGTCGACTACTAGGTATTTAATAAAACAGGAGTGGTATGCTGTAAGGTAATAGTTGATTATCAACTCGTTTCCAAAAACGACAATCAAAAAAGCGACAGTCAACTATCACCTCACAGAATTCCACTCCAGGTTTCTCACAAAAATTAAGGTCTGATTAAATCATTCCCTGGAAAATTACTAGTAAGAGATTTCACAAACTCACATTGTTATCAATGGGTAGTATCAAAATGTTTTGAGCAACTACTACCTTCTTCGATTTGCTTTATATTTTGATGGTAATATGTTAAGGTAGGTACTCTTAGGGACAAGAATATATATTTCACTTTATTTCTAAAATTTTGCGATTTGGCAAATGTACAGCAAATTCGCAATATATGTATGTATTAATTAGCTCTCAATACTTACATGAAGAATGACCACTGGGAAAACTTTTACGGCCTTCATTGATTACGAAAGCGTCACCAGTGCAATTAAACAATTCTAGTGTGCCATCGTCAATTAGTCCAGTGTTATTATTTAAAATCATAGCACCGTCGGGAAAGCAACGATAAAAGAAATCAGGTCTTGGACGGCCGTATGTTATTTTAAACAAACTTGTTGCAAGTCCATTTAATCCCAGTATTAGTGTCCAGGTCCAGCTAGCAGCACGAAAATCTCGGCGATTAAGCGTCATAAATAAATGTAATAAAGTTGTCAATAAAGGTCCAAGTACAACTGATAAAAACAGAGCATGCGGCGAAACATAATCTGAGGTGCGTGGATTTTTGTATTGCCACATTTCCTCTAATTGAATCTTCCGCACAAATGCATTAGTTGTTTCAAGTTTGCTATTAAAAAGTAAAATATTAGAATATAAAAATATTAAATAGGAAAGATTATTAACTTACAAAAACACAACCACTAAAACAACTCTTATGCCTATATCAACAACATTGCTCATTAATAAATTATTTTTGCTATTTTCCTTGTCATATGTTGTAGGTACCTTGTTTGAAGAATTAGGATTTACAATAAGTTCGTTGCGCCACATATTTTGATTGCGACTTTCCTTGTGAATCTTGGCAAAAGCTTTGATTAGAAATTCATCAGCAGAACTTTCGCTCAGGCTACGTTTAGCAGAATACTTTGGACTTGACATTTTGGAGTGTTGATATGTTACTTTTTTATTTAAACAGTGCAGCAAAATGCTATGGGGAATACAATTTTTTTTTGCTGTGACAGTAACTGTAATCGATTCGTTGCGTCAATTAAGCATTTGGTATTCGTAGCCCGTTAAATCCAAAATCCTAAAAACCAAATGAACGATATCATTTAAATATTAATAATTGAGACGAGTATGAATAGTTTATGCACGAAAAATATCATATGAGTGAGAGTACATACATACACATATCTGTGGCAACAAGGAATAACAGCTTAAGTCGAGATAAGAAAAATTGAACTAAGGTTGAGGAAATGCGCAATTTAACCTTCGTCCTTAAGCATATATATATATTTTTCGTGCTGAAAAAACGGAAAAATGGCCTTAACTCAACCTCAATTCCGTTTTTCTTAACTCGACTTTAGCTATTATTCCTTATTGCCACAGATATGTAGCTATCTTGTTTTTGATAAAAAGATAATATTGATTAGACCAGACTAATAAAATCAAACTCATACCGTTTTAGCATTATCTTTCTATTAAACAAAATAGTTTTCGGTGTCAGAAAATTTGCGCATTTTTTTATTTATTAATTAAAAATATGAATAGCATAGTTTGGCAGGAAAGGAAATAATCTAAATAAAGGATGTATGTATGTATCTGTTTTTCTTATACCTCACCTTAAAAGTAAATGTTGGTATTAAAGCTTGTACCTAATCAAAAACTGAAATCGACGTTTTTTGCTTACTTTATACAGCTACCAATCCATTAAGGACATGCATGGCCTGCTCTAAAAAGCCTTCCAACGTCCACAATCTCAGGCAACTTCTGTCCAAAGTGGTCTCTTCAGACGTTTATTTGAAATTCGTGGGTTTTTTTGTATTAAGGTTAAAAATCGAAAAAAAATTCGAAACGTTTCATATTTCGATATACTTTAAACGATTTATAGATTTTTAACGCTTTGCTGTGTTAAACATATATATACATATACATATGTATGTATAAGTAAAGAATTCAGTTCTTGGACTACACTATACTAAACTACAGTCCCGGGAATAAAAAAGTAAATACGAATGAAAGAAATTTTGAGAGTATGATTTTGCCTTGCTCGAAATAATTAGGGAAGTTATTTTGGTTACTCAATTGAATTTTCGACCGTGCGGAGAATAAAGCGTATAGTGGAATGGTTTGCTACTACATGATTTATTCTCTGCTTTACAGAAAGCACAGCTGAGTGATACAGGACACGCCACAGATTGTGCAAGAATGAATGAAAGAATGAATTCCTGGAGACTGGCTCATGGACCTTAATAAAAATCCCAAAAAAAGGGGACTTTTCGGTATGTCAGAAAGATATGATAGTATCAATCGCGATCAAGGGTACTGACAAAGTTTTAACTAATTTCTATTATAGTCCAAGAACTTGTGAACTCGCAAAAAGTTTGTTATATGGTAGATACTTTTGTTCTACGTGATTGCAGTTTCAAAGGCCTGCCATCTAGGTTAGTTCGTAAGATATGACCGCTTAAAAGACCGCAAACGGAGTTTTGCTCAATAGATCGTAAAGTAAGCCATAAATAAAAAAAAATACCAAATCCAAACGAGATGAAAACACCGATTTCCTCCATACGATAAGGTTTGACTAATCTTGTATCTTCTACAATTTCCAATGAGAACAGTACTTATCAAACTAAAATAGTTGGTAATAACCACAACTTCTTTCAACAATTACCAGGTAATTGTTGTCTGTTATGTTTGTCGATTTTCAAATTTATAAGGGTCTTGACACAAATCCTCTCCACCAAAGTCAGTGATAAAATAGAGCCACTTATTCGAAAACAAAAGGAAGGATTTCGCACGAACAGATCGTGTATTGATCAAATTAATACTTTTCGCATTATCGTCGAGTGGACAAATAAGTGGCAGGCTTCGTTATACACCTAATCTCCGATTTACACGGATGGCTCCTAGCTATAGGTAATTTTTTGAAAGTTAAAATTATGCTGCGCTCACCCCCTAATTTGTTCCAATTAATAGAACAAAACGCTCTGAAAAACTTCAGGTTAATCGGACAACTGTTAGGCGACTCTCTAATGACTTGAATTTGGAATATAGCATCTGCAACGATTAATTCCATTCAAAAGCGGTATACTCTTTCCTATCTTGATAATTTTTTTTTTTTTAATTTTTAGAAATATTACGCCTTTTTTAATAACGCATACAAATTCTCTAAGAGAAACCACACTTTTATTTACATCATTAATTTCTATAGAAGCAAAACATAATGTGAACGAACATTATTTTTTCCTAAGAGAGAGTTTACTATCTAGCAGTTGGGTATTTTTTAGGGTCTGTAAAACAAATTGATCCTCAGTCTTATCGTTTGTGAGAATATTATTGTAATCCTGAAATAGGCATTGATAGAAAATCTTTATAAAAATGTACCGGTTTACGGCATTCTTTTAAGCAAATAAAAATACATTAAAAATGATGTATTACGGGATCGGCGGTAAAATAATATGGGCCGATTTTGCAACGTGAAAGCAGAAAATTGGTATTTTTTAATTTTTTCCGGTTAATTTTTAATTTTTTTATAAGAAAAAGAACAAGAAGAAAAATTAATCACACTTTCGAATTCCTTGATCGATAATAGCCCGAAAGCCATACCCACTTTGTTGGAAAACATGGTAGTTAATTCTTTAATTTGGACCATTTTTTAAATCAATATTTTCTAAAATGGGTAGGCAGCTTAAAACAGGAGGCGCCAATCCAGTTTTCAATATTGATGAAAATCCTTTTGAGCTGACACATCGTGAAAAAATTCAAGAGTTTTTTTTTAACCTCTCTAATTAAAGCCACCCGGTGGTCTAGGATTTTAGACAAATCGATTTTGTTTTTTTTTAATATTTCGAAAGTACAATCTTTTGAGAATATACTGTTAAATTTTGTAATGATATTGACAGTATTTTAGGTTATACAGCCTTTATAGCAGGTAGCAAACGGTTGGCCCGCGTACGAAAATAATCATACGTAAAACTTTAAAATCATTTATCTCGAAACTACTTTTTTCTGCTCGGCGGGAAAAATATAAAAAAAAACCATTCATCCGATTCATCTCAAATTTGAATATCTTATACAGAATTGCAGTGGCTATGACCCGTGCTTCGAAAAATTTTTTAAATTAATAACTTCTTATTTTTTGCGTAAGAGAACTACTGAAAAATGGTCTGTCTTCGATATTTAAATTTCAAGAACCCGCCATTTTGTCAAAAACTTTTTTTTTTAGTTCTTGAGGCAGGGGGCCATAACTACACTCATATAGATTAATAATTTCTTTACTTTTTATTTTTCTGATAAGTGACAGAGCTAATATTTTACCCGCCGCACAGGTACCTTTTTTTGAAGGGGTCATCTTCAGCGTCAATTTTTATATAGTTAATATTGTTTTTTGATTATTATAAAAATGTTGTTGTATGCTCCGTGAGTGATATAATATACCTGCAAAGTTTAATTATCATTGATCATTATCTTCACCTTCAAAAAATTTTTTCAAAATGCCTTAAGTTTACTGGTGCTAGACCACCGGGTGGCCTTAATACATATATCGATGAATAACTTTTTCTGCACACAGGAAAACATTATTTTAGATTTAATACAAGTGTGGTCTATCTTAAGTGTTGACAAAAGATTAGATTAAAATTGACTAAAAATATGTAAATATGTAAGTAGCCAAAATATTCATTTTGACCAATATTTTTAGTAGAATTTTTGATTTTAAAAAACGTGTAAGATCAAAAACGTGTGAAAAAAGTAGCGTGCAAAACGGAGGTACTATGCTTAAAACAAAATTTTAATTTCATATTATGAGGACCATTTTTCCGCCTTCAAGCAGTTGCGTCCGGTGCGGCTGCCCCCTCTGTCCCCCAGGTACAATACTGCGTGATACGAAAAAAAGCTTAAGTCCCTCCGTGTTTATGTTGTAAAGCAAGTATACATATTTTCAAAAAGATGCAACTAAAATATATATTGGAATCATTGAATTCATTGTATGATATAGGCCGAGTAATTTTTTCTATATTAAAATAATACATATTCGTAGCTAAGAGTAGGCGCGATTGAAGTACAGGAAGAGATCGGTTATTGAAGTCTTAACGCCACGACTAGATCAATTACTGCCTGACATAATTTACATATATTGAAAAATTTAATAAGAATTTCAGTTACAAGTTTATGACTTGGTTACTTTTCGTCTTATGACGTCTAATATAAATTGCTTACCACCATGTCACTGTGTAATCGATATTAACTGATTAAATAAGGTTTTTTATTTAATAAATCATTATTTTATACTGAACGTGGTTATCATGAGACATAAAAAAGTGTCAATACCTTTTTATTTGTTATAAGTATACTTTCACTTTTCTTAGCTTCAATTTCTTACCTTTTCTGAGCTCCCAATGAACTTATTTACCTTCGTCTATGTTTTTAGCTATTCCATAACTAGTTTTCTAAATAAATTCTTTAATTTTATCTAGTATTTCTACTTAAAACATGTTTCCGGACAAACAATTACCATTTTTCTGTAGAATGATACAATAAATATACCAGACTTTGATGTTTACCATTTTTCTGTAGAATGATTCAATCATAAAGTTAGGTGTCTCTTTCATTGCCTTCGTAATTGTCAAAGCTCATTTCGTTTTTGCTTTGAATAGGAGTTTTGACACTCAGACTTTCTGACGTTCAACACTTTCAGATATGAGTTTCACAGCTTACCAGAACTTTAATAGTAAAATCATGTTCATGGAAGCAGCCATGATACAATTAACATGGTAGAACAATCTTGTCATCGCTGTCAAGACAAAAAAAAAATTGAAGATAAAATTAGGAAAAAATGCGCTTTTAGATATGAGTATAGAATTTGGAAATAGTATTTAAAATATTTTTGTATGTTGAACTAAATATACAGAGGTAATCATCATTTAGAAATGCTGGTACCATGTTTATTGTATCATGGACGTAGCATGATTTATTATTGCAGGTTGCCATAAATTGTAAAACTTTGTCAATGCAACTCTGGGAGAAACAAAACTTTGGATTGTGAAGTGGCTTAAAAAAATTTTTCTATAAGAAATTAGTCGGCGATAAGTATCGTTGACTAAATTAACTGTCATTCTCATACAAAAAATTATTTTAGCGGGTAACCGCGTCAAAAAAAAACACGGCTATTATCACGTTTCGTTCATGATTAATTGCGTAGGATGCGGCAAGTTGTCAAAATTTTAAGAGAGAATATCATCGGAAGTTGTCAAAATCAAAATCGCATAAAACAATTCATTACCACCATGGTATAATCATATAAGTTAGTTAAATCATGATTACCACAGTTGACTATTTTTTCTTTTGCTCACCAATTTTATTTTTCCAAGAATTTTTCTTCGGCAATTTGCATATTTACCCTATCAAAACTGGTGTAATTGAATCAGCTGGTATTAGTTCAAAAGTTATCAGCTTATCAACAAAAGTAGTTTTTTCTTTTATTTAATTTTTCGATGGTGTATTGAGAAAATAAATTCAAAATTTAATAAAATGCTTATTAGTCGGTTTCTTAGCACAACTTCAAGTAGAATGGCAATTAAAAGTAACGTTGACTTGGAAAATTTTGTATATAACGGCCGTAAAATTTTGGGTGCAGCTTTGAACTATATGGACATTATAAGAGCGCGCAATTTACAGTGTCCAAAAGTGCCTTTGTTGTTCTTGAAACCAACCTCTTCATACATACAGGAGGGTCAGGATATTATAGTTAGTAAAATATATCAATGAATTCCCTGACTTCAAGTTAGTTCTGTATTTAATACTTTTTACTTATATAATGTTGGCAAATATTGAAATACTTGAAAATCAAACGGAATTAGTTAGTTAGTAGTCAAACCTTTACACGGTCTACGCATCGAAACTTACTAAAATTCCTATATCTAAAAATTTTTCGGAGAAGTTGATTGTACTAGTTTAAGTAATAATTTTAATATTTGTAGATTCCTAAAGTATTTAGAAAAGTGGCCCATGAAGTAGAACTAGGATTTATAATTGGAAAATCATGTAAAAATGTCACGAAAGACGATGCCATGAATTATGTTGGTGGATACTGCTTAGCTCTTGATTTAACTGCCCAATGTGAATTGGTAAATTTGTATTAGTATATAAACAAGATTTTAACATTTTCCATACTAAAAATTAGGGCGAAGCACGTGCAAGTGGTCATCCGTGGAGTTTAGGTAAGGGTTTTGATACTTCTACACCAGTGTCACGTTTTATACCTGCTACCGAAATACCCGATCCACACAATTTGTCACTTTGGCTAAAAGTGAACGGTAAAATACGACAACAAGGCAACACAACAGATCTTTTATTCAATATTCCTGAACTAATAGAACACGCCTCCAAGTACATGACGCTAGAGCCGAATGACCTTATTTTAACTGGAACACCAGATGGTGCATTACCTTTGGCGATTGATGATATCGTTGAGTGTGGAATGGGCGATGTTGCAAAACTGACTTTCAAAGTAAAAGGCGAATGCTAAATAGGAACACATTTATTGATTAATGTTACATAAGATTATAATGAAAGCAATTTGATTAAAATTCTTTATTCTTTAAGAACTTTTTTAATCCGACAATGTCTTTAACTACCCCATTCAATTGTCGATGTATATTGGCAGATTCCACCACTAATTCAACACATTTGCTAAACTGCTCACTGGCCAATCGTAGTGAACTTGGTGGCAGAGCCCCAAACCATTTAAGTGGGTCCACGTGACCAGTTTCGTAGTTGACCTTGCTCTTGATCAGTTGCAGTTTACTACCCGATAAGCTCTCATCGCTGGCTACTTCTTTAACTTTAGTTAGTGCACTGAATTCATTGCTTAGTTCGGTTGGTATTTGTGCAAGTCCAACGCTTTGTGTCCCTTGAATGTATCGCGTTTTGGCCAGCAGTAGTTGGCCTGAATTTTGATATTTTTCGATTTCTAATTTACACCGGACCTGCTCTTCCACCAAACCGAACAATTCGACGTAAAGATTGTCCAGTAAGATTTTTTTTTCTAATATTGCTGCTCCCATTATTTATTTAAACTTTTATCGTATGATAAAATGACTGTCAAGATGACAGTGATGTTGACAACCAGTTCCACTCACCATGCATAGATGTGTTTAATACTGGCAGAAGAACGTGACTCGTTTATTTCGCTTTCGAATTCCTTTGTCGGCGTTTACGCAGGGAAAATCTTGACAAAAAGTTTCCTTGTTTGTTGGTAAGAAGGGAAAAACGTAAGGGTGGTGGCGGGTTGACGCAGTAATTGCTTTGGCCTTTCTAAGCACAAACAAATTCTAGTTTTTGTGTGTAAACGCAAAACAAATACACAAGAATTTCTTTCACCGAAAGGTTTTTAAAACATTTTTTGGCAAAAATAATGGTTTAAAAAAAAAATTGATCAAAATTTCATAAAATTTGTCATATCTCCAAAGTTATAGGTTAAATTTCAAAAACTTGCCCATCATTTTTGTAGGCCATTAAATTACCTTTCATACGATATCCATATTTTGGAAATCCATCCAGTTCCCAACTTATAGCGTTTTTTATAAAAGCAATATCTGCAACTTCCGATGGCTATATTTCCTAAACCAAATCCGAGCGAGTTTTTTTTTTGCAGGTTTATTATTTTTTTAAGAAAATAAATAAAATCGCAGAGATGTCCCTAAAGTAAACCTGTTCCGTAATTGGTAAGAATCAGTAGATAGCGTACTAATTTCAAAATCTCGAAAAATCAGTATTTTTAAAGAAAATTAGTAAAAACCAGTACATGTACTGATAGAATCAGAATTCCTTTCACAGAATCCCCTTGTGTAAACGTTGACAATGAGTCGTTAAAAACTTCCTATTTTAGGGTTCAAGTTTTGTTTGAAAATAAAATAGTAAGATTTTTACAACACTGACTTTAAATTGGTCGCCATTGCCGAGTGGTATTCGATTTTTCTTTTCATTACTTTGTATTTTGTGCATTTGAATTTGTGTGAAAAATTGCTACAAGAATCTGGTGGAGTAGTGTAAATATTTAGTGATATGTGTTAAGATAGCAGCACTGTCTATATATTGCTGAAATATTTTGTAAAATAGTTCCAATTATGTACTCTTGGAAGAAATTACGCTTGTCATGATGAAGCGAAACTTAAAGCAATAGCTTTTATTGCCAAGTAGAAAGAAAAAAATTACAAGTCTTAAACAACCTACGTTGGAGTGAGGGAATAAACTACAATAAATTGGCTACGGGAATTTAACAAAATTGTACTAGATTTGTACTACAATTGTGTGAAATGCAATAACAAACGGTGTATGGTGCAACTTCTGTGCAAGAACGAGATAAACCTATACATTTAAGTGAAGCTGTGAACCGATTGTCACTGCTTATAAAAAGCCTACGACGAAAAGCAGTAAATCAAAGAAATAAAAAAATGATGAAAATGGAGACTGATAAAATTATGGATGAAACCAATTCAAATTCACAACCAGTGAGTTTTTTCTTTATTTTTATTTTATTTTTCTTACTTTTGTTAAACAGTAAGTAATTTTAAGATAATATGTGACTTATTTTTTTAGTAAATCAGTATATATATGCATACATAAGTACAGATATATATTGGTCATTCTTTTCCGCAAAAAACTTCAGTTTTGATACGTAATGTGAAATGAAAAATTCGGATTGCCAAGACAAAGTGGAAAAAAGAGTAGTTCAATTATTGAGATAAAGTACTGGAAAGCTTAATTGAAACATGTCTATGTGCCCTTTTTTTATTACTTGCACGATCTAGTTAGGGGCCGTCCATTAATTACGTGAGGTGTTTTTTTTTAAATTCAACCCCCCCTTCCCTTGGTGCGATCACTGAGATCTGGCGGATCCCCTCCCTCCCGTAAGATTTAAATTATAATTTTTAAATAATTAATATGATACAAACTTATCTGCTATAATAATGTAAATTCTCTGCATTAAAAAGCTGAAGTGAGGTTTTCCTTGACCCCCTCCTCCCCCTTGGTGAGATTTTGCCGGACCCCCTCACCCTTATTTTAACTCGCGTAATTAATGGATGGCCCCTTACTAGCTATCACTATCAATCTTCATAGTTTGGTTTTATTTTTACTTAAGACAAATTTTGTTTATAATATAAATATTATTTTAGTTATTTGAATTTAATAAATTATTTAGATTGGTAAAAAATGAGCGGATTTAGTAGCGCCGTTTACTTATCACAAATCTCACGAGAAAATACTCCCGATTTTTGCGTTTTTCGGTCGTTTTAATTTGATTTTTTTGGCCCCAATTTGCCAAAAGAAAAAAAATTTCAGTGAAGTTCGGATATTAGAATTTGGCCCAAACAAAAAGCTATTACAATTTTATACGATTGAAGTTTTTGTTGCAATTTTTTTTTGATTCTTTATTTAATTTGACGTTTCGGCAACAAAACAGACCAACAACAGACCGAATTTGATTTTGTTTCTTTCTTTCACGGAATACGACGGGTGCACTACGACAAAAAGCAGTGAAATCAAAGAAATAAAATTAAATGATGAAAATGGAGACTGACAAAATTATGGATGAAACCAATTCAAATTCACAACCAGTAAGTTTTAATTTATTGCGAAAGTATTAAAAAATATGTCATTACGTTTGAATTACAAATTTGCAAAAAAAAAGAATAGCTAAAAAAATGTTGCAAAATGGTGTAATTGCTTGTTTTTGGAAAATTATTTATTTTTTTTTTCCAACAACTTTCGACTTGTGTGAATCAGACAGTGAAACGACATCGATAAATAAAATCAAAAAATTGTCCTTCGATTGCATTTGTGTGTTCATTGTATTGAATGTTTATTTTTTTATCAATTGAAAAAAAAACTACATTTTTATATACAGCCATAAATGCTGAGTTTAATTTCATAGCAATTTGTTGAAGGACAACATCAACGACGATCTCGGTTCAAGTTTAGCTGTAACTGGATATAATGGATAGGGAACATTAATTTAATATGTAATTTTCATTGCCTTTTATTAGTTAAAGCATAAAAAGAAACTTCATGCGTTTGCAAAATGTTAACATTAAATTACTACAGTACAAAAATTACTTCAAGGTTTGTCTAATTTTGTTTTTCTTAATACCTGTACATATGTATGTATGTATATCTGTAAAATTGATAACATTTTCACACGTATAACGAGCAATTTATTTTTGTTGTTTTTTCTTCATATTTTTATTATAAAATATGTAATAAATACAAAACAAAAATTAATATAAATGGAAGAAAATAATAACAGATTCGAATTGCTTTGGTCGAATTTTCAATATCCAGCTAAATCTTAACTCCCAGTTTACCTGGCAACTAGAAAAATGATTGTATGGAGTTTAAGTGAAGGAGTGGTATACCTATTTTTTATTTATTAATTTTTTTTATTTCATCTAAGGTTAAAGTTTTTGCACATTACAAGTTAAACAAAAAAAAAATCAATACTTAAAACTAGAGATACACAGACAGTTAGACATGCATCTGGCATGGGCTCATTGAATAAGTTCTGTGGTAAGGAGTATAGAAAAAATTTGACCTAAGATTTGGGCTGGAATATTAAATGGTAGAAGCGGCAGTAAATCAGGAGAATTTATACTATGGCCTTAATAACCATAGCCGTGGCAATTAATATCTAGAAACACGTTTTTGAATATTTTCAATATTTATTTAAAAAATAATAAAAAAATTAATTATAATTTTTTCTTTTATATAAAATCAAAGATTTTTAAACAGATTTAATGGTTTTGCTCTTATTCCTCATAATTTTTAAGATGTTTCACTTTAAAAAATGTCCTAAAAAGTAAAGAATAACAAAGTGTGCTGTCGTTTTTAGAAAGTCATATGTATACATATGTTTACATACAATTCTAGTTCATTTAATATTAGTATTATTTAACTTTTTGTAACGCTTAAAAATAGTTTACTTCAACGATGTTATATGATCCTGTCCGCAAGAAAGAGTCTTCGCCAACATTTCAAATAGAACGTGAGACCTGCTTAACTTATTTTTCACAATGGAACGAAGCTGATCAAGTAGATTTTGTTGAGCAACTGTTGTCTCGAATGTGTCACTATCAGCATGGACATATAAATGCTTTTCTGAAGCCAATGCTGCAAAGGGATTTTATATCACTGTTGCCTAGTAAGTATATTTCTATTTGTTTATTTTGTAAATAGCTCACTGTGATTACCATTACCTTAGCACCTACGTATTATACCTCTTAAATTATACTGACAGAATTGAAGTTTGGAATAGTTAGACTCAAGCAATTGCAAAACTCTTGTCTGCTTACTTCAGTGGTTGGCACCCCTACGCTTGCGAGCAAACAATGAGATTAAGCGAGGGTAAGAAAACTACAGAATGAGCTGATTATTTCGTTAATGCACTGTAAAACTCAAATGGCATAATATCAAATATTTTTTGCCGAAAATTTTTTCGGCAATGTGCAATGCTTAATCTGTTTTAGGTATAACCATGCCATAAATTTTTCAAGGAAAAATTGGAGAAAAAATGTAATTTTACAGGATTTAATTTTTCGAAAACAGGATTGATTACAGGATACAATTTTTTGCTTTTTTAAGCAGAATAGTTAGTAATTGTTTAAATTTAATCAGGGTCTTCGTCCATGTATTCCTCGTCTGATTCGTTTTCGATTCGTTCAGTTCAACCTAGAGTTTCAACAAAATACTTGTTCTTCGTTTTGATTTTCCTCAGCATGTCCGGTTTTGTTTTTATCCAATTGTAAAAATCACTGCACGACATGTTTAAATTGATTTTAGGGGTCAGAAAAGTTTCTACTTTTAACTGAGATTTTTCATCTGTTCACGTCTTGTTCATGGAAGCGAATACTCGTTCCACAGAGGCAGTCGTGCCGGGTAAAGAGCATTTTCCACTATTGCTGCCATTTCCTTGTAATCGCAATCCTCAGTTTCCAAATGAGTAAAAATTTCAACCCATCATTTCATCAAATTCTTAAAACTTGGAAAATAATAGGTATGATAATGCCGTATTTTACAACTTTTTTTTAAAACAGATTTGATCACCTTAACAACGTAAGGGTTGACGAACACAAACTAACAAGAACGAATTGATCGAGATCGACGATCGTTGACTTTCAAGAGAAATGCAAAGTTTAAAATCAATGGAAATAAAACAAGATAGTTACAGGATAGTAACAGGATTTTTCACAAAAATACAGGAGTCATTTTTTTATATAGAAATGAATTTTATATCTAAAATTCATGTTTCGCAGTGATTGCAGTTTTTGTCATTTCCCTCTCTTTTGAGCGTAAGAAAATATTTGATATTTACGCTCTGTCGATCACTGGTTTACTTCTATTGGTTAAGTCTCTTTTTGGAAAAATTTCGCTCTACTCTCTGCAATTAATTAACTACTGATATTTAATTACAAAAGTAAACACACATCTAATAATACCAATGAAAAATCTATCAATTAATTTTTTATTTTTGTGTAAAAAATTTTTAAGTGATTTTCTGTATCAATTTACAATCATGATTGTAGAAAGAATTACTAAAAAAAAAGTTTGCTAAAACAAAATTCATTGATATGTAAGAAGTCACTTTGGTATTAACAAATACAAATTTATACTTCAGGTGAAAACTTAGTATAGTGAACTTGTAGGTAGTATTATGGTGTACTAAAATATGTATAAAAAAACAAAGTTTTATTGCTGTATTTCTGGAAAAAAATGCAATAAAAAAAAAATTAATATTGATATTAAGCCTTTCCCAACCTAAATAAAATCATTAATTTCTTATAGATTTATAGAGACCAAATCAGGTAGTACGTTTTTTCCAGCACGTCAGGAATTAAATATATTTCAACCTAAACTTGCCTGTGTAATTTTTAATGTTTCATCTTTAATTTACCAGTAGATTAAAAAACTAAATCCATCCAATAAGAAAAGCGTTGGAATCATTAATTTTTTTTATTTTATTGGCAATCTAAGGATGGAATACATACATATATCGAAACTCCGACAACATGCTAGATGAAACTTTACGATCAAATTTGAATTTTGCTCCGCACAGGAATCATTAATCATGTTTTTTCATTGGAATGCTTAGTATGGAATATATCAAAATTCTGACATGCTAGAGAAACCTTACGTCCAAATTTGGACGATTTGGACCATTGAGAATTACTCAATTTTTATTATGATTATGAGAAAGCTATATATCTTTTACATAAATGGCAGTTATGTGTTATATTCGCAAAATTCTGAAAGTAGATAACTTGGCTATCAGATTTTAGATTCAGAACACACAAGACCATAAGAAAAGAGCAGTCTTGTTTGTTTTACCGTACGTTATCATACTTTTTGCCTATGTTATTTATCGCCGTTTTTATAATATGCCGGGTACGGTTTGTAAGTAGTATTTAAATTTAAAAATCCCGCAGTTTTTCTCGTTTCCTATTTCGGATAAAAAGGAACTTTTTAAAATTCTATCAGGTACTGGTGAATCATTTAATTACTGGTTAGTATAGCATTAATATCATATTAATATCTGACTAAAAATAAATAAAAATCAGTCGTACAAATTCATTCGTACATCCATCCGTTTTATTTTTTATAAATATCTGGTTTTTGTATCATGTCATAAAATTTATTCGTTTCAGTCAAAATTTAATTGCAATTTGTAAACAATGTATATCAATTAAATTTTTGTTTCAATTTTGTAGTTAGCAAATGAAGTTTAGTTTAGGGTCTTGCAAGTTGTAACTAAAGTTTTTTGAATTTTATTGCTTTTCATTCAAAGATAAAAGTTGACTTTATTTGTTTAATTTATTTATTACCGTAATAACTAAAAACTATCAAATTATAACAAAAATAAAAAGAAGAATTTTCAAGCAGCAAGTTTTTATCTCTTAATATGTATGTATATGTAAAATGCTTTTACGAAATTTTTCGTTATATTTAAATATTTTATTCCTTACAAAAAGCCCAACGGGTCAGCTCCCTCACTTTATTATTAATTATTTTTAATTGTTTGGTACGGCCTGAACTTTAAATTTGCCCAATAAGAAGCTATTGAGAAAATTGTCAACTTTCTTGAATTTTGGCTGAAATGCCTACTACTTTCAGAGATCTGTAACTCGTTCAAATTTGATCAGACTGAATCGATGTGATTTCTCATGTTACTTAGATCACATAAATCGCACAACAAGATACAGATCTTATAATTACAGTACCTGATGAGGAACGAGACTATTATTGTGAAGTTATTTTATTTTTAACAAACTTCTTAACTCGCAAATATATTTACGGAATTTATTTATTTTTTCTTTAATTTAGAAAAAGGTCTTGATCATATTGCCGAAAACATACTCTCATACCTCGATGCTGCCTCTCTTAAAGCAGCTGAATTGGTTTGCAAAGAATGGCTACGTGTCATCTCTGAGGGCATGTTATGGAAGAAACTTATCGAACGAAAAGTACGTACTGATTCTTTGTGGCGTGGCCTAGCTGAAAGGCGTGGTTGGATCCAGTATCTTTTTAAGCCACGTCCTGGAACATCACATCGACCACATTCATTCTACCGTGAATTGTTTCCGAAAATAATGAATGTAAGCAATTTTGAGTTTTACCACGAATTGTTTTTCTAATTAAGTGTTGTTATTGATTACATTTACATAATTCTTTTAAAGGATATTGAGAGCATAGAAAATAATTGGCGGTCTGGGCGTCATATGTTACGCCGTATAAATTGTCGTTCAGAAAATTCGAAAGGTGTTTATTGTCTGCAATATGATGATGTAAAAATTGTTTCTGGTCTTAGAGATAATACCATTAAAATTTGGGATCGAACGGATTTGCAATGTGTTAAGGTATATATTAAGAATTAGCCGATGTGGCCCTATATTTTACTGTTATTTTATTACAACTAGACTCTCACTGGTCATACTGGTTCAGTCCTTTGTCTCCAATACGATGATAAAGTCATTATTAGTGGTTCTTCTGATTCCACTGTGCGCGTCTGGGACGTAATTAATGGTGAAATGGTTAATACATTGATTCATCATTGCGAAGCTGTATTGCATTTACGCTTCAACAATGGCATGATGGTGACTTGTTCAAAAGATCGTTCAATTGCTGTATGGGACATGACCTCACCAAGTGAAATAACACTACGCCGTGTTTTGGTCGGTCATCGTGCTGCTGTGAATGTCGTTGATTTCGATGAAAAGTACATTGTTTCGGCCAGCGGCGATCGTACAATAAAAGTTTGGTCAACTTCAAGCTGTGAATTTGTACGCACATTGAATGGTCACAAACGCGGTATTGCATGCTTACAATATCGTGATCGTTTGGTAGTTAGTGGCAGTTCCGATAACTCTATCAGGTTGGTATTTCTATTAAAAATATATTCGCTCAGTTGAATGTTTGCTTGCAAACTTACGAATTAATTTAATAAATAGTTCTTATAAAGATTTGATGAATATGACTTGAACAGATTTGAAAACTGAATAAAAACAAATTGAAAATTTTATCTACTTTGCAATTAGATTATGGGACATTGAGTGCGGTGCTTGCTTACGTGTGCTTGAAGGGCACGAGGAACTTGTGCGTTGCATTCGCTTTGATTCGAAACGTATCGTCAGCGGTGCATACGATGGCAAAATCAAAGTTTGGGACTTGGTTGCTGCATTAGATCCACGCGCTCAATCTAACTCGCTTTGCCTTAACACACTTGTGGTAAGAGGAATAATCTGAATGTACGATCATTAAATGAAGTATGTAAATTATTGATAAATTTGCAGGAACACACTGGTAGAGTATTTCGTTTGCAATTCGATGAATTTCAAATTGTTAGCAGTTCACATGATGATACAATTTTAATTTGGGACTTTTTAAATTACACACCCATTGAAAATGCTACATGCCGAACTCCATCACGTACGTGCTTCACTTAAAATATTTTAATCAAGGCTTATTTTTTTCGATTATAATACATATTTTTTTGTAGCTGCACTAATGGAACATTAACAACTTATTTAAAGTCAGCTTCTCAGCGTTGATGGATAGAAACCCGCTAATATTTAACGTTATATACGCTGGATTTTATCAAAATGTTATTTAGAAGCAGATCTCCAACATTTTATAATCTAAAAAAAATTAAAAAAAAAAATCATAACTTTAAAAGTGGGTGATATGATGTCAATATAGAATCTTGATTAACAAATGCTTAAAGACATATGGACGAGTGTCAACAAGTTTGAAACAAAACATTCATTGAATATCGTAAAATTAAATAAATATTTTAAAACAGCTGAATATAGTATAGTAATATTTAATATGTAGCATCAAGCCGAAATCATACAAATTGGAAAAAGGAAATAAAGCAAAATAAAATGCATAGAATTATTTATTGATTTAGCAGACACAAATTAAAAATCATTGAAAACAATTATATTGCCAAGTTGAAACATAAATTTATATATATAAAAAATATTACAACTTTACCTACTTATAAATAAAGAAATAAATGAAATAAAACTTGAAGTGCTTTCATTTATTTTTTAATCATATAGGCATACATAATGCTGCCAACTCTGGAACGGCAAAAAGTATTAAATTTCAGAAAAATAATTAAAAAAAGGTCACGAATGGAATAAAAACAACTTGCACGGCAAAAGCAGTACATTTATTTGTGAAATATCTAAAAAAAAATGTTCTCAATTCGAAGCATGTTCGAAATATATTTGATACACATTGACTTCATATTATGACGTTGTAAGATCAAGTGAAGATAATAAATATCCGGTTACTGGACGACTAATTGAAGCAGATTTCAATGTACTTCATACACGTTGCAATGAATTTGCGCTAAGTTGAGCCTGTTTTCGGAACTGGTCACTTGAGCAAATAAAGTCAGTACTTAATTGTCAAACGGGCAAGCAAAAATTATTTACATGGTTCGGTACATTTGGACTTTTCTCGATGGCCTGGTCCCAAACAAAGTGAATGTGGTGTTACCAGGTATAAGAACTGTAAGAAGAGTCGACTACAATATTTAATTGAATTTAAATTTCATATACAAACATAAAAATTTGTTGATTATAATGAAGTTGTCCAGCCGATTCGATTGTTGAATGTTGAAAAAATTAGTATGTTTAAGTTTTTTGAGTTATCGCATCCACCAGGGTATCTTTCGTATAGACACTAAACTTGAACCCAGACCCGTACCAACCCAATTTTGCGTGGGGGGACAAATTCAATTCTAATAGCATGATTTTTTAGTTTTCTCCTTCCGGGGCAAAGCTCCCCTTGTCCGTACGGTCCTGCTTGAACCAGTTGGTGCTTTTTAATAGCTGCAATGGCTTAATGATGCAACCTCATTGGATCTTAATCATCTCTATCATGAATCTCCCGCAAAATTATTCCATCGGATTTTGTTGATTTCCTCGGAGAATAATTTGCAATAAAATACAGCCCAATGCTGCTAAATTTCCTGTTAATAAGTCAATAATGTACATAACTCTGATTTTGCATAAGCTTCTGACAACTAGGATGTTGGAAGAGTTCATTCAAAAAATAAATACGTTCTCCATTGCAAATCAGAAAAATTAAGTGCGCCAAGGCGGTCCCCATTAGGCTTTTTACTGTATATTGATGGTGTGACCAAAAAAATGGTCATTTTCGATTTCCCATATATATGATGGGGACTCCCGGGGCAATAGTCCCCCTAGCCTACCTTAGTCCGGCGCTGCAAGCACCCTTAAAACAGAGTTACAAACCAAACGTTACCGCAGCACGAAAAAGTTGAAACAGTGTATTCGTACGGAAATATGTAGTGACATAGTACGACGCGTAAGAAGTTAAAAAGCGTTTGACGCGAAAATTTGTGACACATTCAATTTTTCCTTCGCTCTTTTGGGTGAGATTACGATATCCGTGGCACCGCGATTTGACGATGTCTTTCGATAAAACACGTCAAAATAAATAGAAAATGTTGAATAAAAAAAATCGATATCTCGCTTAGTTTTCGAGTTATTCCTATGTAAAATTACTGAGGCTAGCAAAGTAGATGTTGGATATATTATAGACTGGGAGTTTTTGGGAGTTTTAAATCCTGTTCTCGATTTTTTTTATTAAATATTTTCGATTTATTTTGAGCTTTTCTATTGAAAACCATCCTTAAATTGCTCGTCATTGATATCTTAATTCTAATGATACTATCAAAATCAGATTTTTAAGTACAATATCGTCAAATCGTGGCGCCACGGATATCGATGACGCGAAGATGCACCGTATGTAATTTGAACAACATGTGTTGCTTCACTTTTAACTTAGGAAGAAAGTACTATTTTTGAAAAAAAAAAAATCTTTTTATTTTAATGCATAGCACCACTAGCGCACCAGAATTGTCAGAAACTGCAGAGGAAACTGTCAAAAACACTTATGCTGTCAGCTTGGATTTGAAACTGAACATAGCTCTTGTGTATACCTAATTTTTTTTAGCGGCCTTCTTGTTTCTTGTGGCGAATTTTCTATGTGAAATTCGGATTTGATTCTTTGTGGATTTACAAGTTGATAAACAGAAAACAGACGATTTTTATTACCGAACTTTATTTATTATTTGCAGTATGTATAATTTAATATTAATTTTCAGCGATTTAACAGCGGTGCTTATAAGTGAAAAAACTTAGGTGAGTCTCGGACCCTAAAAAGTTTTTTTTTCTATTGTAAATTGCATTACATTTACATGATACAAAATGTTAAGACGAATTAAATTAGAAATATACTGTCGATTTCATGTAAGTAGATACGTTTTTAAAAAAGATGGGAAACTTAAAAAAAACTTGCAAGTTATGAGACTAATGGATTTGAACCGAGAAGCATAAATTTTGTGGACGCTGGCTTATTTGAATTGCTTGGGGAAACGTTATTGCGTGTAAAATAATACGAGGGCAAGGACGTTTGGACAATATGTATTGTATTGTGTACATTTCAAAACTCAAATTTTTATTTGGGACTATTTTCGTAATTTAGTATATTCAACGTGTTTGATATGTTTCTTTTATCCGTATTATTTGGATTTCTGCAATAAGTGACAAAATTAAATGTTTGAGTAAAACATTTTTTACTGAAAAATCAGCAGACGACATGCCAATGACACTGAATTTTTTTTTTCAGAATAAACAGAAGAAAGTTTTCTTTAAAAAAATGTGATGAATTTATAGTCATCCATTTATTTATTGTTTCTTTTTGTTGCAACTCAACTACCGACTGACGACATTTTAAGTCATAGTCGTAAGTTCCATTTAAAGTGTAAAATTTGTTTTCATTGAAAATATATAGAATAAAGAACTATAACTAACTAACTAACTAGTCATCCATTTAAACTGACGTGACCAGATATTTGTCACCAAAATGCGAAGCAGGAAAAAGTTGATGAAACTTTTTTTAAAGATTCGTTTTTTTTTTAAATGTGCTAAAATATCTAAACAGGACGTCTGTAAAAGGTTACTTTTCGCTGAGGAGCATGTCATTTGGTCAGTGAAGAAATGACGTAATATCCTGTGGTCGGAAGAGACCAAATTTTACCTTGACTGTGGTACTCAACGTGTGCTGGTAAAAAAGATTAGATTTGGTCTCATCCGACCACAGGATATTGCGCCATTTCTTCACTGGCCAAATGACATATTTTTTCAAATTATAAATTTAATTTATCTCATATACAATACCATTATAACTTATAATTGTTTAAAGACCTCAAAGTTTCAGAAATATATATATTTCGCACAGGCTAAACTGAGCTCACTTCACAATGCGATCAACAACTTCGAAACGACGAAAAATGTTATTACTCTGATAGCGGTTCTTTACTGCATTGATATCCCAGCATCACTGTATATATCTAGACAAAGCCCCCTCAAAATGATTGAAAACTGGATTGGCGCCCCCTGTTTGAAGTTTTAAAAACATTGATTTTAAAAATGATGCAACTTAAAGATGTTATCAAATTTTCCAACAAAGTGGGGGTGGTTTCCGGGCTATTATTAATATATTTTTATTTGCTTAAAAAAATGCCGCATATCATTCAAGATATCTGCAACTTTTTCTAAATTAACATTTTTCAAATTATACCAGGTCTGTTAATTTAGAAAATAAAATGCAGATATCTTGGCTTTGAAATATGCGGCTTACGGCATTCTTTAATGCAAATAAAACTAAACTAAAAATTCCACAGGATCGGTGGTAAAATAATATAGGACGAATTTTCCAATTTAAAGTAGAAAATCGGTATTTTTCCATTTTTCTCCGCTCAATTTTAATTTTTTTTTAACTATAACAAAAAAATAATATGTAGAAAAACTAATCACGGATTCAAATTTCTCGATCGATAATAGCTGTTTGGAACAAAAAACATTTGAATCACCTTAATTTGTATATTTGACGACTCCGATTCGAAGAATGTCAGGCTGGTAATTTACAAAAATGCTTTTGAAATAAGATAATGATATCGGTCGTTCTTTTACAAACCGCACAAAATTCAGAAAAAAAAGAACCTCGACTTCTCCAAATGCGATGAAAATTTTTTTCATGCATCTAATAAATTCAGTTGACCCATGTTTTTTGATTTTGCTGAAAAATTTTTTTTTTTCGAAAATATCCACATATGAATTTTTGATAATTGGCTGGATTTTGTCAAATCTACTCATACTCGAAGTCTATTATCTCCAGTTCTACTAATCCGATCAATGTCGGATTTTTTTATTTAGTAGTCCGTAACGTTAGCTTTTGCAGTAAATTCAAAATCAAAATTTAATAACGAGTGTTAGATACTCGTTTCTTTGTTTTGACTTGTCGCACGCTGCACACTTTAGGAATTCATGACTTTCGATCGAAAATATATAATAACTTCCGATCTAACAGAGACTCCACTTTTTTACAAAAAGGTTTTTGTAAATAAAAGAATAAGGGACAAAATGATATTTTTTTAAATGTATTCTAGTTGGGGGGACATCATGTTAAAACTATTTAAACAATTAAATTGTTATTATTTTTCATTTGTTGACAATTTTTTTTAATTTACTGCAAAAGTTAACGTTATGGACTATTAAATAAAAAAACCCGACATTGATCGGATCAGTACAACTGGAGATTATAGATTTCAAGTATGAGTAGATTTGACAAAATCCAGCCAATTATCAAAAATTCAATGGGGATATTTACGAAAAAAAAAAAAAAAAAAATTTTTAGCAAAATCAAAAAACATGGGTCAAGTAATTTTATGTAAATAAACTGTAAGAAAATTCTAAAATACCAAGTCCAAAATTCCGTGCGGTTTGTAAAAGAATGACCGATTTGCGGCTTACGGCCTTTTTTTAAGCAAATAAAAATAAATTCAAAATGATGTACTACGGGATCGGCGGTAAAATAATAAGGGGCGATTATTATTATTATTTTAATATTTTTCGGTAATTTTCCAATATTTTTATAAGAAAAAAAGAAGAAGGAAAACTAATCACGGATTCGAATTCCTCTATCGATAATAGTCCGGATTCACCCCCACTTTCTTGGAAAATTTGATAACTTTTGAAAACTCAAACAGGGGGCGCCAATCCAGTTTTCCGCAAAGTGCTCCTATGTGTTGGTACCAGGGGTGCTAATTGACCGCTTTTGACGTGGACAGGCCGTTAATGGCATGCCAAAGCCGTACGCCGCGTCGAAAGCCGTGAATTGGAAGTAAAACTCGTTAATTCGAGGTGAAACACAAGCAAAAAAAAGCTCATACATTTTGTCGTTAAAAATAATGTACTATCATGTAAAAATTATTTAATATTGCTGACAAAAAAAAGAAAACTCATCAACTTTTTCCGAAAAAATTTTTTGGCTTTTTGGATGGCCGTTAATTCGTCATCTTCAACTTGGCAACCCTGGTTTTTACATATGTGTCTTTTAGTCACACAAGAGAACTCGTTGTAGTCAAAAATTGATCACTTTTTCGGCCAAATGGTCACTAACACCTGTGACTTTCTACTATTTTTGGATACTTATGTTCGATTTTTTAAGACTTGAAGCAACGCGATCATGACAGAAATCTTGCACTTCAATGTATTTCAAATATAATTTATTGAAAAAACAAGATATGACTTGAAACTTAGTTCAGTAAATGAAACTGTTTTTGGGTCAATGTTTGGAAAAGTTTAATAAAAAGCTAGGAATAATTTTTGGAAAAGTGAAATTCACTGAGATTACCTTCGTATCTGGTTTCGCTTCATTCTTTTCAATTTACTCACTTACATTCCTTTATTTATTTTTAGATGATATTGGATATAAGTATTCAGTAGCAGAGGTTGGCTTCAGTCACTTACATATTTCATTGACTTTTTCTACATCTGTTAGCAGTTAAGAAATCATCAAAAAAGAATTCAGCAAAAAACGTGAAACATTTTTGTTGGGTCCTCATTTTTAATCTAGTTATATCTATGGGTAAAGAAACAGTAATATCCGATTCCGTATCGAATTCAACGGAGGGAATTAACAAAACTACATTGAGACTAAATACTGAAGAATATTCAATAGAAAAAAACAATGAAACGAGTAATGATAACAGCAGCAGTGAAGATCAGAACTGCGCTGAATTAAAGACTGCCGAAAACATTGTTGACAACTGCAGTAGAGAAGAAACCAATTGTACTGAATTACAATCTACTGATAGCAAGGATCACGAAGAAAAAATAGAAACTCCAAAATTTTGCATAGCACCAACAAATCATCAATTTAAACTACGCATTGTACCAATAGAAAAGCTACTCGAAAACCCAATAGTTAAAGATAACAAGGAAACGTCTTCATTCGATTTTTCCATAACAAATAAAGTATTACCTGTAAGAAGTGTACGCAAAAACATATCGATAATAGAGTTGAGTGATAGTGAAGACGATTACGATAGTGACGAAGTTATTGTGCAGCGTATAAAGCCACAGCGACAGAACAACAAAACAAATCTCAACACAGCCACTGAAGCTAAAAGACAGAAAAAGGACGAAGCTCTTGCGCAACGTAAAATTATAAATCGGAAAAACAGTACGACAACAAAAAGCACATATACTATAACTAAAATAGTTGACAAAGACGACGAAAACGGGAATAGTGACGAACTAATTGTGAAACATAAATCCACAAAGCGACAAAATAATACAACAACCGCAAACTTCGAACATTTAATAAAAAAGTGTGTTGTTCGCTTAAAACGTACTCATTTTACAGCTGCAGTTACACAAAATTCAACCATATCGAAGAAAACAGCAAAAGCCGGTATGAAGAAAGTTGATAATGAAAAACCTTCCAGCTCCAAACGAAAATTCGCCATGTCAGATTCTGAAGATTCTGATTTTGTACCATTGCTGTCTACGAAGCATAATGCCAATTCTGTTAGCGCAGAGGAAAGCAGTTCTGATGATTCCGGGAGCAAAAGTAGCGAAAGCGAAATAATGCCAATACGTAGAAAACGCGTTTTCAATAAGAAAAAAGGCTCTGATAATGATTCAGATTTTGAGCCCGAAGAAAAAAAAGCCAAAAAGCGACGTATCATTAAAAAAAACACTAGTGATGACAGTGACGTAAATAGTGGCGACGATGATGAGAAAAATAAAATCAAACGCAAGCACATACGCAAAATTATTAAAACAAAAGATTTAGACATCAGCACAAAGACTGCTAATATGGAGGAAGAAGAACGTCGTAAACGTATTGAGGAACGTCAGAAAATTTACAACCAAATTTATGAAAAACCAGATAGTGTTGAAGTCACAGAATTGGTACTGGATTTTGATGACGAAACAAAAGAGCCGATACTTGAAGTTGATAAGGGGTTGTTGAAAAAATTAAAACCCCATCAGGTCTCAGGTGTCAAGTTTATGTGGGATGCTTGCTTTGAAACTGTTATAGACACCCTAGAAAAACCAGGATCAGGCTGTATTTTAGCTCATTGTATGGGTTTAGGTAAAACTCTACAAGTTGTTGCGTTGGCTCATACCCTGCTGTCTAACTATCGGAAAACTAATATCGAACGAGTTCTCATCATATCGCCATTGAGCACTTTAAACAACTGGGCCCGTGAGTTTCGGCATTGGATGAGCTTTACTAAAAAGAAGAAAATTGAGATTTATGATATGTCCAAATATAAGGACAAACCTACACGTATATTTAAATTAAGTGAGTGGTTTGAAGAGGGTGGCGTTTGCATCTTAGGCTACGATATGTATCGTATTTTAGCTAATGAGAAGGCAAAAGGCTTGCGCAAAAAACAACGAGAAATACTGCAGCAGGCTTTAGTGGAACCCGGTCCAGATATGGTCGTATGTGATGAAGGCCATTTACTAAAAAACGAGAAGACATCAATAAGTCAAGCCGTTACTAAAATGCGCACAAAAAGGCGAATAGTTTTAACTGGTACACCACTGCAAAACAATTTAAAAGAATGTAAGTAAAATTATTTATTTAATTTACTATTTTATGGATCTTTTGTAAGTGTACATTTTTTATTTGAAGTAGATGGACTTAATTTATATAAAATCAATAAGAATAAGCATTCCTTTTTATGTCAATTTTGCAAAACTTTGCACAGCGCTTATTGGGGTGTTGAGCCATTGCGCTCGGGTATATTTGGCCCGCTAAGGCTTCTCCTTTACAAGCAATTAACAACTTTAGCAAAGCCATGCAGTTTTTGTTTGGTTTCACAACTACTCTATGCAAAAGGGGATACATATCAGGCTTAGCGATTCTTCACTGCATCGGCTAAAAGGATAGTGATGATTCTATTTAGCAATGGATGAAACTTGTTATGACTATTTATTGCCATTGTTTGTTGTTTTATCTATATTTTGTGTAAATTGTTTGGTGTTATCACTCACTGTACTGAACAGTTAGCTCATTAATATAATTAATATCGATCCAAATTCATGTCAACTTACAAATCGCTTTTTATTTAACAAACATGACAGCAGGGAAATAGCAACAACATGGTGAACGTTGATACATCTTTCGCCTTATAAATGCTCTTTAGATCGCTTTGTTTTGTGCTGCGTGTGGATTCAAATTGATGTTCAATTTTAACAATGTAAACATATCGAAAAGCTTATTTTTAAGCGACATTTTATGTATCTAAATTTCTCACCCTAAATGATATTCTTTTTTAGAATTTCACCCTAACGTCACATGTGACGTCAGAACATTCACAGGTCACAAATGCTTTGAAAATTCAAAAACCGTTCCATTCTGTTTTCAGAATCAGCGTTTGACGTCAATTTATACACATTATTGTTGATGCTTATTGGCACGGCTGTCGACTGTGAGGTTCTACTTGTTTTGTGTTTGCCATAAGCTATCGCTCAAATTCATCTTGATCTATGTGTCAGAGTCATTGAAAATAGGAGCTCTCGGATGTGCGTTACTCAGCGAAGCCGTTTGGCCGCGAGTCCTTTCAATTAAAACAAAAAATTGGTTGATATCTCACACAACCTGTTATATTCAATTTTACTTTGCATCTACCCGTCCCTATTGAAAACACCTATAGTTTATCAAAAGAAACTAAACATATAACATATTTTCTTGTAAAATGTTTTATATATAAAAAAATAAAATAAATATTTTTCATATTTCGTTTTTTTCCAGATTACTGTATGATTCAATTTATTAAACCCAACTTACTCGGCACGTACAAGGAATATTTAAATCGATTTGTTAATCCTATCTGCAATGGGCAGTATACAGATTCTACTGAAAGAGATATCCGTTTGATGAAACATCGTTCACATATTTTGCATAAGATGCTAGAAGGTTGCATTCAAAGAAGGGACTATTCTGTGCTGGCACCGTACTTGCCACCGAAACATGAGTACGTGGTCTATACGACATTGTCCGATTTACAACAACAATTATACGAATACTATATGAGCACACAGCGTGATCTCATTAGCTCCGATCTTTCAGGAAAAGGTGCACGTTTATTTCAGGACTTTCAAGATTTGCGACGCATATGGACGCATCCCATGAATTTGCGTGTTAATAGTGATACTGTTATACGAAAGAAAATGATGACTAACGAGAGTGATTCTATGGAAGACTTTATCGATGATAATGATGATGAGCATGAAGAATCAGTAGCTTCATCTTCTTCATCATCGAATGATTCTATAAAATCGTTCTCGAGTATAGTTTCTGCTGGTGGAAAAGGTAGCTCCAAAAGAGGGGCTAACGGTGCTGGTGCTAGTGGTACACGAAAAACTCGCAACAATCCCAACGGGAAGGACAGTGATTTTGAGGAACTATCGATAATGCCGATGGAAAAAGATGACCCATCGGAATGGTGGAAGAAGTTTGTGGAAGAGAAAGAATTAAATAACATTAATCATTCCCCGAAATTGGTGATTCTCATGCGATTGTTAGGACAATGCGAAGCAATTGGCGATAAATTGTTGGTCTTTTCGCAGTCTCTTCAATCAATTGATGTCATTGAACACTTTCTGTCGCTTATTGATAGCAAAACGAAGGGACATGAGTATGAAGGTAAGTTAACACTTCTTTTGGTTTTGAAAGAATGCATTTATTCAATATTGTTGTGTTAATTGTTTGATCTTCTTGAGCTTTCATACAAATTTGTGAACAATTTAGACTTTAAAGACTTAAAAAATAGAAAGAAAAAGTTGCGGGACGCCACAATAGATATAAATTCTGGTCGAGGTGCACATAAGGATATATTTCAATATAATATAAAGTATTATAAACTTAAGTCCTATCAACAGAGCAGATACTTGACCTGCAAAGCAAACAATTACGGTCTCGCCTAAAATTGAGATTAATAAAAAAATACGTAATGATAAAAATTCTAGAGGAGAAAAAACATGTATTTTGGACTAAAAAGATGCTAATATTTGAATGAGATATCAATATTTAATGAAATACCCTACAGTTTTGATCAATATTTAAGACCTTAGTGTAATTATTACACCATGTCTAAGACTAACTTTTCCATTAAATTGGCAAAAACAATCGCTTTTTATAAAAAAATCAAACTCATGCTCTAAAATTGCTTGTCGCATTCGTGATATAAAAATTCTCAACTTCACATAAATGAACAATAAAAGAATGTATTTTTTACAATTGTAAATGCTTGTTTATACCCTAGATTTTATAGCCATACCTGTGAACATATGATGTGCATAACGAAATTAAAATTTGTATCTTGTTTAAGGTGGTCTGTGAGATGAGGGGTTATAAATTTCGGATAAATAAGTCTAATTTCGAATTTTTTACATGATTTTGTATTTACTTTGCAGGTGATGTTGGAGACTTCAAAGGCTTTTGGACGCCTGGAAAAGATTATTTTCGTTTAGATGGTTCATGCTCGGTTGAAAATCGCGAAAATATGTGCAGACAGTTTAATGACACTAAAAATTTGCGTGGTCGTTTGTTTTTAATTTCCACCAGAGCGGGTGGTCTCGGTATAAATTTAGTAGCTGCGAACCGTGTTGTTATTTTTGATGTATCTTGGAATCCGTCTCACGACACTCAAAGTATTTTCAGAGTTTATCGTTTTGGTCAAGATAAACCCTGCTACATTTATCGCCTCATCGCTACAGGTACGATGGAACAAAAGGTCTATGAAAGACAAGTTGCTAAGCAGGCTACTGCCAAACGTGTGATTGACGAACAACAAATTTCACGTCATTATAATCAAAGCGATTTGCTTGAACTCTACACATATGAGCTTAAACCAAGTACTCCACGTGAAATACCAATTTTACCCAAGGATCGTTTGTTTGCTGAGCTTTTAACTGAACACGAAAAACTATTATTCAAATATCATGAACACGATTCGCTGCTGGAAAATGAAGAAAGCGAGAATTTGAGTGAAGCCGAACGAAAGGCTGCATGGTCCGAGTATGAAGCAGAAAAAACACGTTCTGTACAAACAGCACAATACATTTCGTATGATCGTAATGCATTTGGTAGCCAGTTTGCTGGTGCTACATCAAATAAAATCTTTGGGTTCCGTACTGATGTGTTACTGCAGCTGCTTAACATGAAAATTGCTAGCGATCATAATGATCTAAATCAGAATCAAGTTGTTCAGCTAGTACCCAGTTATTTGCAAAGGCTATATGCTGAAATGAATAACGGTGATCCAACTATGTACAAGGAATTACTAACGTTGCATGCTGCATTGGTACATCCAAGTGGCATGTATATGAATCCTTTGTTATACGCTAATCAAGATAATGCGGCAGCTGGATACAATCAAACGAATACAGCTATGCAACCACCAGGAATGCAACAGCCAATTATGCAACAACAATTAATGCAACAGCAACTAATGCAGCAGCCAATAATGCCGCAACAAATAATACAGCAACCTCCGCCAAGATTTAATCCTGAAGAAGTATACGAGATAGATTAATCTCAATGTGACAAGATAGAAAAGCGGCTTCTTTCTAAAACATTCATTGTGAAGAAATGATATTTAAATACATGGTTACTTTTTTCTTTTGGCTTAAAAGATACCCAAACGGAAATCACAAGAGTAATTAAGTTAGGAGTTTAAAAGAAGCAAAATATGTTTATCCGTTTCGATTTTATTTTTTTTTTATCTGCTTCATAGCGTAGAGGAGAACTGAAAGTTTGAAATGTCTTACTTTAATATGTTTGAATCTCTGCTCAAAATGATTTTCTTTATAAAAATTAATCTATAGCCTCCTAAAAGAATACTCCTAACAAATCAACTCCTACCCATCCATACGCAATGCGCTCAAAAAGAGTTCAAAATGTACGGAGATCGGAGTGATAGGAAGTATTACATTACTCCTCTTGAATTGCTGCAAGATTACTCCAGGAATCATCCCCTTCCCAACTTGGTATATAAGTAATTCAAACATACAACAAAACAGAATATTCTAATTTAATCTTAAAGCCAATATTCCATGGGATATTACAGTTATTAGTTTCATAAGACATGAATTACATATAATTTAATTATATTAACAGTAATAAAAATAGAAACTCACATTAAACATTATTGTTGTTTTTATGAAACGGTCCGAAGATAGAATAAAATACTGTAACAATATAGTTATGTTTTTACAATTGGAATTTGCTTGTTTATTTATTGATTCAATTTACTCCATTTTTCTTTATAACTCATAAGGCGAAAAGTTACTTTTCTTAAACTTGCCTACATATATTAAATTTCGAAGTGAGATGTCTGTTTCCCATTGCCCTTTATTTATAGTTATTAATGTAATTAAGCGATTAGCGAAAAAATATTATGTTCTTAATAAAAATCAAGTTTTCGGTAAAAATTCAGCACTGGATATAATTCGCCTTTTTTTTATCCGATGTAGTAGGAAAGCTGTAAAAACCTCGCCTGTTATTAGAAATATAAAAGTCTGCAATAGTTTTAGAGTAAGCTCTAATAGGTTGGGAATCACTTTAGACTTTTTGAATTATCGAAATCACTAGCTACTTAACCCTTAAACGTCTTGTGGTGCCGCGAGGAACACGTATGCGCTCGGCTTAAAGCGCCGAAGATCAGTTCAATTTTCGCATTTTATTTACTTCGTGTGTCACGAAAAAAGAGGCATTTTTTGTGAAATTACGCATTTTTAAAATAGTAGCTTGTCGGTGAATTTTGTGATCCTGAACGTAAAAAAATAATATTCGTAATAGCTATTGTGTCTTCAACATATTCAACAAAATAAAATAAATTTTCTCTTGCACAATTGATTTTAAAAATCCGGGGTCCTGGTGGTTCCACCAGAGACTAGCCAGGTAACTTGTACGTATGGCGCGTGTCTGTCACCTGTAAAAAAAATTATGGAGTAAAAGTTGTCCAGAATCGCAGAATCTACAACATATTTCTTTCATCAAAATTGGTGTTCTTGAGCATTTAGGGGTTATGAGTTGAAAAATGCGTTGGTATTCTTAAATATTATGCTGGTTCTCAAAAATTACACTCACACTTTAAAAGTTCAGTACTTGTCCCACATAAGAAATCATATTTTTTTGTATGACGGAATGCTTGAAATTTTATAACAATTTCTGAATGGTGGAGACAATATCTGACTTAAAAACACTTGATTCCAATAGTAGGCGGGGCCATGCCTTTAAAAGGACAATAGGAAGGAAGGGTATTACAAACTGGAAAAACGCTCTCACGGTTGACCCATTACATCGATAATATTTGATATGAAGATAGATTGATTCCAGAGTACAGATATTTGTTTTTTAGTGGGAGGTGCCATGCCTCTAACAGGAAAATACGTTTTCACTACTGAATTAATTTACCTATTTTGATGCAGATAGATTGAACTTTGAGGAAAAATAGTTTTGTAATGGGTTGTGCTACACCCTTTATCAGAAAATATGTTTTTACCCCGAGTAAAGGTATTTGTTTTTAAGTGGAACATTTTCCTGTTAGTAAACAGGAATTTAGTATAAATATAGATTGAACCCTAAAGAAGAGATAGGGCAACATGATACCATGATTCATATTCCGATATTTAATCATGTAAAATGGTGTTGAACTGTTTTGAATTGTCACTAAAATGGTTGAATTTCAACCAGCGAGCGAACTCTAGTTTATATAAATATCCGTACGAAGTACATTTCGACCTCAACGGCAATGTACATAAAGATAACACACAAGTAAGGTATTCACTTTAAAGTTTCTAAAAATGCATCAAGATTGACAACGTATTTTTATTGTTTAAATACAAAAAAGATATTCTTAAAAATATGTACTTAAAATAAATACTTATGAACTACTCGCAGTTTATTCATTTTGGTAACTTTCCCATCATTCGTAACTGTTGCATTTGCTGAGCTTGCAGAATTTTTTGCTGCTGAAATTGTGATTGCATATGTTGCTGTCCCGGTGCCATTTGCTGACCTACACCACCCATGTTACCAGTTGGCATGACACCACCCATTTGTGTAGGTAGTCCAGGTGACAAGTTTGGCATTAGACCCCTGCCAGGGACAAGCCGCATATCATTTACATTGCTCAAGTTAGGACCATCGCTCATTGATCCTATAGCACTCATTTGACCTGGGGGTCTGCAATGTGCACCTTGATTTTGTTGTATATCTGATAAACAAGCTTTCCATTCTTCCAGTCGATTGTAATGTTTATTCAGTAGTGTCTCTTTGCGTTGTATTTCTATGCGAAGATCTTGATTTTCATCTTTAATTAACATATCTGGCTTGAGGGTCGATACTAGAAAACGTTTTTGCAAAAAAAATGCTTCCATTTGGCGTGCAACATCAATAAATCGGTTCGTGGTTTTCTGAACTTCCAATTCGATTTCTTCCTTGTTAGTGCCGGTATTGGGTTCTTGTTTTGTTAGAGAAAGCAGGCAGGATTGAAATGCTTCCTCAAATTCATCCATGAGATTACTGTTATCGTTCGAAATTGAAGACATTGGATTTATTATCAACTGAAGACAAAATTTCGCACTGACGTTTACAAGTCAAACAAACAATTCACAATTTAATTCATCTCTCCAACTCTCTCTTAAAATATGCAAATGGCGTATTGTCGCAGGGCTACCAAAATGAACACAAGAAATTGACGGCCTTTCCAAAATAGAATAATTTTCACTGAAAAGGTACCAATGTTTTTTTGGATGAAAGTTAATGACCGTTTTTTTAAATAGATCATATAAAAAACTGGATTACCTTGTTTAGTAGTCAAATTTAAAAAAAAAAAACGAAAAAGAAATCAAGTAATTATAGTTGGTTGTTAAATTAAGAACAAAGTTACTTATTTGCTAGTGGTGTATTTTTTTTAAACACCAGTGTTCATGTGAACATGTGTTAGTCGGTTTTTCAAGCCATGTTGGAAAGGATGAAGGATAAAGTGAACGCCCCTATAAGCAAACAAAATCTTATACAAAACGTAAACCCGTTTTTTACTTTTGTTACCATTTTGACAATTCACAAAGTTTATAAAGTTTATATTTTTCCAATTTAATATAATAAGAGCGTAAATAAAATAAAAAAATAGCAGTATTAACAGCGACACCTATTACATAAGTTGTGGAAAAATTTTGGTTAGTAACCTATACAAATATGTGAAAATGTAAAATGAAAAACACAAAAATATACAAACATGGACGGACAAATTCAGAAATTCCACATGCCGTTGACGTTATGTAGTTTTAATTAGAATTTTAACCAGGAATTTCAGGGACAAAATTGCAAAAAAACGCTACAAAATTTCAGTCCAGTTGGAATGATAATTTTGGTTTTTTCCAAACACCACTACATTTTTAATTCTGCATGATGGATTCATTTTACAACATGTTTACAAAATAATTTAACAATTTTGTATTGAACTTGAACAATTATGGAGCCAAGACGCGTACTGAAATATAACCTTTATGATTGAATCATTCTACGGAAAAATGGTAAACATCATGGAATTCACATGCAGGACATGTCTGCATAAAATTAATAATTCAAGTAAAGCAAATATGCAACTGATTTATGAAAAAAAAATCACTGGCAAACTGTTATAACCTAGTATTCGTTTAAAGATGGAACAACTTATTGGTTTCAAGGTGGGTGAATAGCTGAATCTAGTTCGGGATGTATAGGAATCGGAAATATAGAATTTAGGTTTTTTCAAATTAATTATAAGTTGGGAATAACTAGATAAATTTCCAAAATATGAATACCATAAGCAAAGTAAAAAGACGTGCTTCTACAAATATACTTCGCTCATTTGTGTTCCATAAATAAAAAGTAAAAAATTTGGATCATGGTCTCTGAATCTTCTAAGATTTCATACAAGCCGTATAGTTACGGTGACCATCTGTCCCGTATTTCCCGGGACAGTGCTTTATTTCAGTATGCTGTCCCGGTTTTTGAAGAAATACGGGACGTAATGATGTCCCGTATTTGTGTATTTATTGTTTTTGCTGTTACGTATAAAAAGGCGAGTAGATATACGAACAAACATATGCTGTGCGCTCACACCTAGCTCGAATTTATTTATTTTAATCGGCATGAACTGTTGATGTTTAATTCATAATTACAGATTAAACTGGACAAAATATGGCCTAATCGGATTTGTCAGAGTTGTTTGAAGTCGTTAAGTGCAGCATACGGTTTTCGGATGATGTGCATAGAAAATCAAGAAAAATTAACCAATGTTTGCATAACCAACAATATATCTACAAATCTCACTTGTTTAATGATTAACTACATTTCAGATAAAATTAGAAACTTTCGAATCCGAAGCTTTGAATCATACTCTAAGGAATAATGTTGAGAAAGTGGACATATTTCTCCCTTAAAGGAAAATAGTGTAAATATAGTTCATAAGCTTATTACTTAATTTTACAATGTGTAATTTCTATAACTATATTTTAGATTAAGTCAGAAGCTTCAGGAGGAGAAAGAATGGCTTATGTGGAAAACGAAACTAAAAATTCCGTTCTAACAAAAAATAACGTTCGTAAACGTATTACAAAAGCTGTCCATAGAAATATACAAAAACAAAATTCACAAGGGAATCAAAAGTCATTGCCGAAATTCACAATTAGATTAAGAGGAAGTAAAATGGATCCATCAGTTAAAGTTCAAAAAATCAGAATAACTCTATAGCAATAACTGGAATGTCTGCTAAAAGTTTAGAATTAAAAGTTGTTTGTGAAATTTGTGGAATGAAGTACAGAAGTGAAAGCGTACTTTCTTTGCACATGCGCAGGCATCTGCAAATAAAACCATTTGAATGCGAGTTTGTTAAATATTGATATGCAGTGCGGCCTCGGTTAACGCAACTAATAAAAACCAAGCCTGCTGCAATAACCGCGGCAGTTGCAATGATGGAGTCAAGAAATCTAAGGTAACCGGAAATAGATATTTCATTTAATTTTGGGGTATTCACACTATCAATATTATTAGATTTTGCAGTGAGGTAAAATTTGTTTGAAAAGTTGCACTTACTGAGTCTGTAATGAAAGAGATCTACTCGTTGCGGACATTGAGGAGTTGCATTTATCGAGGGTTGCGTTGACCGAGGTCGCACTGTATGTCAAATATGTCGAATACACAATCTCTTTTATAATTTGCCTTAAAGTATAATGTATTATTGGTAGGATTTGTTATAAATCGTTTGTCTCTAAACCGCAGCTAGAGCGACACATGCGCGTCCATACAGGTGATCGTCCATTTACTTGTAAATTTTGTGATCGTAAATTTGGTGATTTCAGTACAATTAAACGACATGAAAGGTAAACGATTTAAATTATAGATTTCCTTGTTCGGTTTCAAAAATTGTATTAGGTTTTTTCAGAATACACACCAAAGAACGACCTTATGTTTGCAAATGCTGCAGCAAAAGTTTTACTTATTTGTCATGCTTAAAGGATCATATGGTGACACATACCGGAGAAAAACATTTTAGGTATGATTTTTTGGTTTCGAAGACAAAAAAATATATATTTTTAATCAATACCAAATTTTTAAGACAACAGCCGTATTTAATCGTATTCTAAAAGAATTTAAGTTATTGCGTTGGTGATCTGTGAATGTTCTAACATCATGTCAGTCAGATAAATTTCTAAAAAATAGAATTTCGAATTCGACATTGTTAAAATAAGACTAAAGCGTTATGATTAGACCATGGAAATACACGATTTAGTGTCAACGTTACCTTCTTGCTGTTGTCCTTCCATTTCCATGTTTGTTAAAATAAACCGTAGAATCCACTTGTTAGGTAAAATGAATATCAATCATGCCCAATGACTGCAAGATCAATATAATATAAAGTTTTTTATTCACAAGCAAATCAGCTCCTAAAATATCGGTATCTCAAACCGGGCCATCCTACATAATAAAATTGTTCACCTCCATCTTGTAACAGTTGTCGCTGTGCTCATTTCCTTTTTATGGCTAGATTTTATTTAGCTACAATTTCTTTTTTTGTTTTGTAATTGCAGATGTGATCCTTGCAAAAAAATATTTGCACGCAAAAAATTGTTGAAACAACATATAGGGACACTTATACATCAGCAAGTAGCAAATGAATGTAAAACAGAAATGCAAACATAAATATAAACTATTTATACAGCGAAAAATATGTCTTTTATGTCATAGAAATATTTAAATTTTTTTTAAAGTTAATAAATTGTTAGTTTTTACATTTTATATTTTTGAAAATATCCATTGATTTTTCTTTACATTGGTGTATATACGACAAATATTATTAAAAAACTATTAGACCGGATTGATTTTAGGTAAGTACTGCATAAAAAATGCAGTCTTAACTTGGTATTTATTTTTTGGACAAGGAACAGGTACAGTAGTCCAAAACTAAATGTATTTTTATTTTTTTTTTGTTTCATATATGATTTGTTTTTTTTTTTGTTGCATGGTAGTGATTGAATAATTAATATATCTTCTTACACGCTTTATGTATGTAAAATGTTATCAGGAAAGAATTTTTACAACACCTATAGCAAAGGCTATAATAAATGTTTTTCATCATTGCTTTACAATAAAATGAAGTGGACGAACTGTCTCATGTGCTCCAGTTCTTTTTAAACTCCGAAATAAGCATTGTGCTTGTACTATATAGATTCTGTTTCCCCTTCGCTGTTAGTACCATTTTCATCAACTCCTTCGCTGCTGTCGTTTAAAATTGCAAAATGATCCAAAGAAGCTGCAACTGAACGGGGTGGTACATTGAAGAGTGGATGCGTTGGTAATAGCTCGTTCACAGGATCGCCAAGTACTTGTGGATTAAGTGTTGATTCTGAATGCTGTGCAATTGCAGCACCACTAAGTGTGTAACAAGTGTGATACAGATCTTGTGGTCTAAAATATTTAGAAATGTAATATGGTTTCATATAATAAAAGGTTCATAAAAAGTCTTACTTGCCAGGTTTATCGATCAGACCTCCATTCGCTTTTTGACAACAAAGCAAAATGTACTCTTGCAATGCTGCACCGTCAAACAGTGATTGCGTTGGTTGGTTTTCTATATTAAAATAGATAATATTTTTTGATTAAATAACTAATTTTGACGCCTATAAATTGATTTCCTGCTTAAATGATTCCAAAAATAAAGTACATACATATATGTACATATGTATGTTTTCTACTTCATCCTATAAGTTTCTGTTTTTATATTACCAACAGATAAGGTATTGCGTAAGTAAAGAGCTTTTCAAAACTATTCTATGCCATCACTTTTAAATAGTAGCAATATGACTTTTTATCGTCCAAGGTTTTCGTGACAGTCAAAAACGTTTCAATGAGCCCAAAGTTTGTTTTAATCAATAAAGGCTCAGTAGATATTTCTTTTCCTTTAAAAACGAGATCGAACAGCTGAAAAATTACCTAATTCAAAATTCTAAGGATTGTTAGATGAAAACAACTATAATTTTGATGCTTATGATGCATATATTATTTGAAAGGTATTTGTTAGTCTTGTCTTGGTTTTCACGAGGAACCTTAAGTTAATTTTATTTAATGATATATAAGTCAAAATATTAAGGTGGGAGAAGATTGTGGCCCATCAGCTTAGAATGACAGGAACAAAAATATATCTTGTATTTGGTTAGAAGAGGTACATCTTTCTTTTCCTTGTCATTTCTAACACGTCGAGATAAAAACTCTTTATAATTTTGTGCTGCAGAAGATTTGCACAACACAGAGCCCCCATGTCTCAAGTAATGGTTTTGTTTTTAACTAAGAATTTAACAAAAAAAAAAAAAAACGGGAACCAGACTTATTCAGTTCGTTGTCGTTGATTCGTATGATTAATATTTAATTACCATATGTCAATGTACAATTATGACCTCTTTAACACAAATATGCGACAAAAGCGTTATAATAGTATATAAGTTCTATTCAAGACCGCTATAAAAAACAATAAGCTTACAAATTTGGCTGTTATATTTTCCCAATGTATTAACTCATACCTCTGCTTGCTATAATCGCCTGTGTTATGGGAATTGTTGCGCCAACCCAAAATGAATAGCAACCATCAACTAGTTTGTTAGTACGCCCCTGAAAGCCACCCTCGAAAGTCATTTGTCGTTGTAAGTTCCATTTCTTAAATAATATAAATTTAATAAGCCCATGAAAGGAAAGGATTTTTTTATCCAGTTTTAGAAAAAACCTACCAACAACTGTTGTATATCACACTTATGTACTTCATTTAGCATTGCTAGCGCAGCAATGCCACAAAAAGTGTACCCTCCATGCGCCTCCAAGTCAGGAGCACCACCGAAACCACCTTCATAAGTTTGACAGCTTGTAACCCAGTCACCGGTTTTATCGAATAACTTAGCAAACACTGTTGCAGGCACGTTAGTTAACTTTGCACAGGAAATTGCACAATAAGCACCTCGTACATCTGTTTCTCCATCGACATGCATACGAAATGAACCATCTGGCTCCCTAACAGAAAATAAAAATTTCACCAAAGAATCTCTGTCTACTGCGCGATATGCACTATGTGTACCAATCATACAAAGGCTATTGACTGCAGCATAAGTAGGCGCTAAGTGTGGATATTGTCCTGGACCACCTGCAAAGCCACCATCAGGATGACGACATCTATAAGAAATAATTTCATTTGTAACGTTAGCTTTTATTAACACATTAAACCCACTTTATAAGAAATTGAACAATATGTTCTAAGCGATCATCGGAAAAAGTAAAATTTAGTACGTGTGCTGATTGTAAAATCCAATATACATTCCAAGGGCGACTTGAGTCCAAGCACTCGTAGTTTGTAGGCAGGCGACGTAGCATATTTTCCAGATATACTTCATGCTCAGCACGATAAAATTTTGCTATCTTTGGATCTAAGTATTGCAGCTGTTGAAATCTATCGTAACATTTTTCTATAGAATTTTCTGTGTTTTGCTTAAAGAGGAAAATGGTGTTGAATAGTCTTTTTTGTTGTGAATATTTTAGTTTACCTGTTCTCTTGAGGTCACAGTTGATACTTTCTCATCATTGAACTTAAAATTTTTTAGCGAATCATAATCACGAAATGAAATGTTATTCTCCATTATCTTCTACTAAAGGGATAAAAATAAAAGGATCCAAGGTGAATTAGCAGGAAAGAAAATCAGTCATGAAAACTGTAACTTAAATGCTGAAAAATTACGTTATGGTTAAGTTATATATCAAGCTCAATAGCAGAAGTGCTCCATTTTTAAATCCAAATTTAAAAATTGAATTAAGTTGGAGTTGTTTTCCATTTAATAGCGCATATTTATCATCAGTTCACAGTTAAAGTAGCTCTACCATGTGTTAGATATGGACAAAAGTTCGAGTTTATTTTTCGATACAACTTAGCGAACTTTTCTACACACGTTTCTGAGGTATTGAGGTTTAAATATTTGATTACACTATTCAACAAGATTTTCCACAACGAATGGTGATAACATTTTTTATAGTGAAGTTTTCTGTAGAATCCGAATATGCTAATGATTTTTTTCGATTGGCCCAAATTTTCCATATAAATGGTAAAAATCAAAAAATGCACTGTTGAGAGAACAAACTTCACATAAATGCTTGTAAAAAATTGAATTGTCAGTCAATCAATTTTTTGTATATTGTAGAGAAGAGTCTGACAAAAATTTTAAAATGCAAAACGTCATTATTATATTAGTGATATGGCTGTTATAAACAAAAATAGGAAAAAAAGTCCATGTTTTTCGATTTTTTTTAAACAAATTTCAACTTTGAAGTCCTATATCTGGAATCAATTATATGGGTTGGAAAAAGTTAGCCTTCTATCTTAAAGAAAATTTCATTATAAAAATACATATTAAACATATAAATGTCTGTAGAAAAGTCATAATGTTTAAAACTAGAGCATTTTGTTAACATCAATGCAAAAACAATTTTTTCTTATAAAGGCACATTATTTTTCAAATCGATTAAGGCAGATCTTATCATTGTAATCGATTTGCTTAAAATTTACAGAGATCATTCTATGCTCAATTCTAAGAGACCCGTATTTTTTTATTTTGCTGAAAAGCCACATTTATCAAAGTTATTGTCGTTTGAACTTTGTATCTTAAAATTACAAATATGAAAAAAATTTTTGAAAGGATTTTTTTCACTTTATAATTTTTGTCAGACTCTTCTCTACAATATCTAAAAATTTAAAATTGATTGGCTGACAATTAAAGTTTTTACAAGCATTTATGTGAAGTTTGTGCTCTCAACAGTGCATTTTTTGAATTTTGCCGTTTATATGGAAAATTCAGCCAATCAAAAAAAATAATTAGCATATTCGAATTTTACGGAGAATTTCACTATAGAAAATACTATCGCTATTCGTTGTGGTGAAAGTTCTTATAAATTTGTAGAGTAGTGTTATTTATTCAAGTTACAGCTATTTGGAAAATAAAATTATTGCAATTTATTGGCAGTTAAATTTAGTAAAAGAGGCAGTATCTTAATCAAAATGTTCGTGCAAAAAATTTACTGAAAATCGTTTAATTATAGTGTCGTATATTTTTTACAAAACATGCTTATGTTTAAATTAATTTGTATTTTGATGGCTGTACTTTGTTCTCGGAACAATATCCATACAAGAGATAAATGGTATGATTTCTTATATCATATGTATTCACTCTACCTGAGGGTATGGAAAGAGCCAAAAACATGCAAGTGGAAGAACGCACCTATGTAAATTCTTTTGCTTCTGAGTCTAGTCACTTACCTCTTATTAAATGAAAATTACTGCTCGAGGGGCAATGGGACTTTCTCAACACATGTTTTGCTAGTAAATCTGCCTTTTAATTTTTCATTATTTTGCAATATCTTTGTATGTACCCACAAAAGGAATCCACGTCCTCTTCACTTAAGTTATTAACTCGTTAAATCACTTGAAACTATTTCGACTTGCTATATTTCGAACTTTATATGTCCTCGAATGCTTCTTTCTGGCTTTCTTTTTCTCATCAATGTTGAAAACGTTGGAAAAGACAACAGATCCTACGAGAACTTTTTAGTCAATTGGGTTAGAATGTAGAAATTTTTCCGAATTTTCTCGAATTCTTTCTTGGTATCTAGTAACCCTAGTCGGAGGATTTTTCTATAAGCTTTGCTTTGAGAAAATTAACCGCATTGTGAATCATTTTCGTGACACTGACAATCCAACAAATCTGGGAATGAAATCCACAGCTTACTTGGGTTTAGAACAAAAACTAGTTTGCAAATATACTAATGCTTTTTCACCACATTTATCATTTTATTTGTGAATACATTTCCTTGTCCAGGTCGTGCCATAATTTGCAGATTATTATGATGAAGTTACCAATTTGTATGGCAATAAAATTCACCCCTCACGGCGAGTTGATATTTATTTATCAATAACTTTAAAGAATTTATCAGAGACTTCGTAACAACGCTACATTTTTATACTCAGATATATTATTAATCATTATTTTTTAACCTTTTACTTGGGACAGTCGATAAAATATACTTCTTAAATCACAAAAAAAAGAATAATATTGCAAAAAAATTCACTCTTTTGGTCAAAATAAATAAATACTTTTGTCACAAATGCCAAGTTAAAGTTGAAGTTTGCTTTGCAGTGTTGCTTTTTTAAATTGTTTTTGTGTTGCCACAGTTCTTGTTTGACAGCAATGGTTGCTACTAACTTTGAATTAGACACTCCATGTTAAGTTTACATTAATTCTAGTGACATATCTTGAAAACCAAACAACGTATCGTCACCTAAAATCCAAAAATCTGGTACAACATTATTTATTTTTTTTACAGGGAAAGCAGAAATCGTTGTATAATGAAAGATATTTGTATGTAAAATCATTTTTTTTAATCTTGATATCTAATCACTATTTTTGGACGTATAAGATTAAAATTTGGAAGTGACATGTAGCTAGTCGTATCTGTCATATTTTTTATGAATAAATACAATTTTCTTCTCATTTTCAGTAAAATGAATGGCATAACAATAGCAATAATATTAGGTTTTGTAGCCAATTTTACAAACGCTGCTATTTCCATTACTAAAATAACTGCACGTGTCCCTAATGAAAATGATATAGGGTTAATATTTGGTAAGGTTTTTAAGAAGAATTCATTTTGCCGTAAAATTTCTAACCTTTGAAATTTCCCATAGATCTGTGCATAGTGAACACAGCAATGGATAAGAAAGAATTACTGGAATTTGTAATACGATCAGATGGAACATGTTGCTTAAATTTGACTGAAGATGGACAAATAATGACAGGTGTAAGCTAGCTTTGAAAGTTCAACCTACCCAAATTGTACCTAGTTTGAGACTTTGCAATATCAAAAATTCATTTGAACTCGAATCACCTCCGACAAATCACATACATAAGTAAATTTTTTGAGTGTGATCTTGGGTGGGGCATAATCTTTCTGTAAATGAAAATTTTGATAGAGTCAGCAAGCTCTTACATTTATTTGACAATTTTTCACTTAACTTCCAATAAGTAAAAAATTCACTATTTAGGCGGGTCGAATAATAGGTGGCAATTTCGGTTACATTGAACCGGGATCATCGGAAACAGTTTCACTAATATGGCCAACGGTGGTAAGTATAAAATCTTTACTTTTATTAAACTGAAGATAATTTGTTTTTACGTCTTACATTTGTAGTCGCTTTTTAATAGAGTAGGCACATGTCCAATAGTAATAACTGCTATTAACCCTAAGAGCGAACAGTGCAATACACAGCATATTTTGCATTTCGATACACGTTTTGAGACGTTGGATCCAGATGCGAACACACTGCGAAAATGTGATATTACTTTCATTGCGAAGCAATAGTCAGTGTTTTATAATGATATCTTTTTATATAGGTAAAGACTATAAAAATTGTGAAAATTGGGATAAGGAATATTTGAAAAACTGCACACCTGTAGATTGTGAAGAACGTTATTTTGGACGCCGCAGCTATTATAATGTTAGTTCCGAACAGTGTGAAGAAGTAGCGCGTTGCACGGAAAACACAGAGGTAGTTTTTGAAATTGCCAAATTACAAACTTTAAACTACACACATACTTACTTTTAGATATATGATATTTACGCTAACGAGTGCATTGACACAAAGAACTTTTGTAATGAAGAAGATATTGAAAGCATTAAAAACGGAAAGTTTGAGGAGCACAATCTAAGCCTGAAGACCGAGTCACCGGTAAAATTAAATTTTTTAAAATCGTTTTTGGGATGTGATATAAAAGAGGCAGAAAAATAACATTTAAAACTTTTAGTCAGAAACCTCGGTTATACGGACACGTGGTGATCAGGTTACGGATACACACACACATGTACTTCAATATTTGACGTGGATAAATTAAAAAAAGTATTTTCGATTGTATGGTGGATTTAATGCATCATTGATATTAAACAGAACAACTTCTATTTGGGAAGCAAAACTAAATGCTATCTGTATCTTTCTCTTCCCATTGTTCTTTATAAGCTTTTTTATCACAGATTTTACTGCTTTGCAGTTTTGCTCTTGTTTCGTCATTTTGTAAAGCGTAGTGATATTGTGTGGAAGCGTTGCTGTGTTTAAACTTTCGCTTACACCTTCTCGACTGGCTTAATTTTTTGAAATGAAAAGAACACGTTCGGAATGACTAAAGAAATGCAAAAAGGTCTATCCGCAATAATAGTAATGTTCATGCGAATAGAGTTTTTCTCCTTAGTTTAGATTCAAAAATTTTTGTAAGTGGCAGCACTGCTAAATTAAAAAACATTTCATGTTCACATATATACATAGAGTGCATATAAAGCACCGTAATTAAAAATGGTATGAATGGCGCCGTGGCTTAGTTGGTTAAAGCGCCTGTCTAGTAAACAGGAGATCGTGAGTTCGAATCTCGCCGGGGCCTACTTGTGCAGCAATTTTTTTAATTGATTTCCTTTTTATATTTTTTTTTTTTCAGACTATTCCACATGTTGTTATAAACGAACCTTGTGCTTCAAAGTATAATCCTTTAAGTAATGAAGACCTAGAGTTGAAACACGTTATTTCACGTCAAATTGATGAAATCGACACAGGCAACACCGAGAGTTCATTACCATATTGGCTCAAAGGACTATCCGATGGACTGCTTATAGTAAATAAATTATATTGGAAAATTTTTAATTGAATAATGCGAATTTAAAAAAAGGTTGGTGTCATTATATTCTTGCAGGTTTTTGCAACAATAGCAATTTATGTTCTAATTTGTTTTATCATCTTTTTGATTGTTTCGTGGCTTTCGAGAAGACAATCGTCGTCATTGGGTGGCAAAGGAAGTAAATGTATTGTACATACACCGACTAGTTCCGAGGGTCATCTACCATTGATAACACATTCCAGTTTAATGTCGCAGCGATAAAAATAAACTGTAAATTTCTTTGTATTTGTATTAATTTATTTATTTTAATTTACTATCCAGATTTGTTATTTATTTAAACTAAATATTAGATTTGTTATTGTTTAGTTACATATGTATGTATATATTGTGACTTTTATTTAATAAAATAAAATTTTATTTACAAAGCGGACAGTAAGAGTTAATGATATTTATGAATCGAATGGATAATCTTTTTTTTGTTTGTGCTGCAGAAGCTTTTGATGATGAATCTTTGTGCGAGTTTTTTAGTGCGGGCTTAAACTTTGAGCGCCATTTTAGTTTCTTCACCGTCTTATGATATGATAACCGCTCATGTTCTTTGCTGATAGCGATCATTTCACAACTAGCGAAGCGAAGTTTGTCAAACAACTTCTTACACTACACTGTTAGTTTTTGTTTGAATTATATGTACCTAATAGATACAAAGTAACTCCAAAAACGTAACGGGTGTGACATTATAATAATTTTATAGTAAAATATAAAGCAAAATAAAGTTTCATTGAAATAAAAAATGAACATTCAATATGTGTTGAAGATTTTTTGTCTATTACTATTTTCAAAGCTGCATAGGTAGCTACATGAAATGCTTCGATTAATTTACAAAATTTTTATGTCTACCTTTTTTTTCGAAAAGTGATCAGTTAATCTGGAAGTGTCGATATATAATTTACAAATCATAGGAAAAAATAAAAAAAGTCACAAATGTTACAAACGTCGCAATCTCCAGAAAAACCTCGTTTTCACAACTACTTAAGCGCCCTTACAAGCAAAAATTATTAGAATAAAAATTTAATAAAAATTTAGAGCGTGTCGTGCTATTTTAATGCCAGACAAAAATTTATGAATAAAATAATTTTTCTCAAATTGAACTTCGAACTCGTCCGTGCCATAAACTCAATTTTGTCACAATTTATTTACAACCCACGGTCGTGTAATGTTCGAAGTAAATTAAAAGAAAATTCACACTGTTAACAAATGATAAATAATAACAAATTAATTGTTTAAACAGTTCTGACATGCTGTTCCCCCAACTAGAATTAATTTGTTTTGTTCTTTATTCTTTTACCTAAAAAATCCATTTCTCTATTAGATCGGAAGTTATTAAATATTTTCGAGCGCAAGTCATGCAGAGACAGACATTGAGGACTTAGTGGCGGCAAGAATCACGAACTTAATTTCGCTACCAACCATACTCCTATCTTAACTGAGATTATGAAAACATATTGTTTAGGCCACATGATCAAGAAATACGCTAGGGAAACTTTACAATAATTGTTTATGTTTAAAAATTCGGTATAGCATAAAACAAAAACCCGGGGATCGAAATAGCCATACAAATTTAATTTTAGGCACTACGCAGTAGCAGTAGATGCAGATAACTGCAAATTATTCGATATGTATGTTGGTTTCCCTCAAGGCAGCTGAACACTAAATCACGAAATAAAATATGACAAAATTACAATCGGTCCAATATATGTAAGTGAAGTATCTGAATGTTGATCGCAGCGTATAAAGAAGTCTTCTATTTCAAAAGGCGTAAGTCCATCTTCTGCACTGACTCGAAGAAAAAAAGGCAGTCCAAACTAGAGAGAACAGGTGAAAGATCTCGTGCTCTACAAAACTGGAAAGCATTAAGTGATTGTTTCTGTTTTATTTTCTGTATATGTACATACATATGTACATATTTTTCAAAACAAATATGTATGTAGGCATGTACATATGCATACATTAATAGAAAACTAACTCTACAATTGAAGTTTAAGCAAAAACATTTTAAAGTCAAAAGAAAGCCACTCATCTATAATCAGTAGACAGTTGAAATAACATTTGATAAATGCGCTTTGTATTATCTAAGCACCTATGTTAAGTTTTCCCCCAATACAAGGGCGCATTTATTAATTTAAAGCGCAATTTATTAAAGAATTCAAATTTTATATTTGCCCCAATTTGCATATCGCAAAGGAGACATCAAAAAAGGTTTGAGCTTCTTTTCCACTTAAGCAAATGATCTTTCAAATTACAGTTAGGCCTTGATAGTGCGAATCATTTAACATGCCCATAATGAAGGTATGAAACATTCGCATAAAATTAATTCAAAAATATGTCTTTCATGTTTCATTCATTAAAATATTAAGCAAAACATTTGAGGTCAAGGACGAGTTCAAAACTTGAAGTAGGTTGAATATTATTTCAAGAATCCGTAAGCTTTTTACCTACATATGTGAATGCAACAAAAAAAAAAAAACAGAAATAAAATTCAATATTCAAGTTATTGTGGCCTAACTTTGCGGGTACATAATTCGATGTTCATTCCCTATTATTCCAATTAAAACGAGTGCAGCTTTTGCAAACACGATCCATTCGCATTCCACTTAACTACAACAATGATAAGCATATGTATGTATAATTATTATCCTTGTGCATATATCAGGACGATCGCCAGTAAGTCGGTCGATCGGCCTTTTCTACGTAATGATACAAGGTAATAAAACGCGGTCAAGTGTCTCGTTTAGCGTATTTTTCATTTATTAATTTTTCCGCTAGGCAGGTGTGTAGTATCGTGCAACATGTTACATAATTTGATCGTATTGTTTTTATTAACTTTAATTCTGTAATATCTTTAATTTGTACCGAACTGGTTCCATGGCTGTATTTTTGATATTTGATTATTTATGTGGAAAATCCTTTTGGCGTCACTGAGTGATTATGTTAACTAATCGCAAATTTTTGTATTTGCACTTTTATGTATATGATACACCTTCACAGTTTGAAGTCACGTACATATGTATGTACCTTAAATATAATCATAGTAATCTCATTATTAAATAACTGCTTCGGCGGATAAAGTGATTTACATTGGTAGGGCACATGAAACTCATAGAGTTGAGCATTTAATTCTTTTTTTGAGTCTTTTGCGGTTGAAAGCTAACAAGCTCAGATGGAATCCAACTTATCCTTTCACATAAAGGTTTTGAGACAATGGAATTCATCTTAGAGTGCATCTCAAGTTCTTGTCCAGCATACAGTAGCGGAGCTAGGAGGGCAGCCGCTCCAGGCAGGGCTGGATTTACCTTACAGGCACACTAGGCCAGTGCCTAGGGCGGCACGATTTTAGGGGCGGCAAATATTGGGAACATTGAAATTTTTTTTTTTAATTTTTTAAATTTATTTACACATTGGGAAAAAAGTCCAAATACTGGGATTGTATGCACTAAATTACCTAAAATTGTTAACAAGCCAAAAAAAAAGGTCCTCACTTTTGATATTACAAAAGTGAAGGAGGGCGGCAATTTCTGACTGGCCTAAGGGCGGCAGATTTCTAAATCCAGGCCTGGCTCCAGGTGCAAGGGGTAGCGGCCGGCCAAATGGTATTCAGTATTCATTGAGCTTCGGTAATAATATTAAATTAAAAAATGAAATCCAATGAAATTTTCGTTTTTTTTCTAGAACGTTTTTATTTTCTTTTATGAAAATTTCAAAATTTTTTCACGAAAGGGGACGGAAAATGTGTCGTTTAGCCAATAGCCCTAGCTCCGCCACTCAAAAATTACTTTCCAAAACTTTTTGTTATTTTTTGCTGATCAGTAACATATTGAAGATAATTTCGAAAACATTTTTTGGATAACATAAATAACAAAATTAGAGGTTGTCCCGGACATAAAAAATAATAGAACTTAAAGCTTTTATTTCATTTCCCAACAAATGGATTTTTGTATTTGTTCACCTATTCAAATTAACAATTTTATTATAAAAATCGCCGCTAGAGCTATTGATTGAACTGAGTATCTGGATCGTATGGCCAGGTGATTTTTAGTTCAGTATTTTCTTGCATTTAACCCTCAGCCATTTAGCTAAACTTTCTCCAACAAGATATCATAGACATTCATTCCTTAAAGTCAAAAATATAAAGGTATAACTAATTTAATAATGCAAATATCAATAAATTCCCACGGCCCATCTTTATTTTAACAGGATGAAGCAAATGTCGTGTCAATGGTAGCTACCGTTTGTTTCTTTATTTTTCCAAGTGGTATAATACACTGTCAGAATAATAAAAGACGACCAAGTAGCAGAAACTGCAAAAGATGCTATCTGACTATTTGTGGGATGCTCGAATGTGTGTTTTAATTTGACCTGACATATGTGGAGAAGAACCAATAACAACAACAAAAACTACAATAACAATGTACGATATCGAAGTTAACATATAAAAGCACCTTGTATTTTTAGTTGTGCTGCTTTTAACTTGCGATTAACCCATTTTGAACACGAGGTTTAATTGATACAAAAATAAGCGGCATTTTTTTTTGTAAAAATTATCAATTTTATTCAAAGTCCATAATTATTTTACTAATAGTAAATATAAAAGTGTGCAGTACTTATTATAACGTTAAAAATTTGGTTACATAAAAAGTGCAACGCCCTCAAACCTACCCACTATTTCTCGTCGTATCGAATTTAGTTACATTTACTTTAATGGAATGTGCCACGCCCATTTTCCAAATCAGTCTACTCTTTGTTCAGCCCTTGCTTGGCCCACCAAATATAAATCTTTTTCTTGTATTATCAAAGCCAATGTATAAGTGGAAATAATTGTGCAAAAATGGGTTAAAAAATGACACTGACAACAAAGACGAATCTCTAGTAGACAGTTTGTCTATCCCTTAAGTTCCAATGAATAAAATGAGAACTTTTTGAATTTGTTCCTGTTTTTTTGTAATCAGGTAGCAGCGACCAGTTGTAGCAACTACCAGTTGCAGTAAGCCAATTAAATTAAGAAATCTGATGTCGCGATTTTGAATCCAGCGAAAAGTTTTTCAACACCTTGAAATTGTGCTGCAGCACAACAGTCTGGCACAACCAGTGAGTCTTGCGGCCGTACGCTGGTGGTGTGACATTCACTACGTTTAGTTTGGCTTGATCATCTTCATTTATTTTTTACTTTTTCTTGAATCTACTGCAATCGATTGTGCTGCCTTGACTTGGACTTTGTTGCCAACGTCGTGAGTCACAAGCCAAATGTTCATTTATTTTAAGTTTAATTTTTTTTGCGCCATTATTTAACATAAATCGTCAGCTACTGGAATACGTTTTAATTTGTTTTGTTTTTCTATTTGCAATTGTAAAGTGGATTATTTTCTGATCCTCGTTTCGGCTTGTCTTTTTTTACAGCCTCAATGATCGTTCGTTGAGAAATTATCAATCGTACTGTAGTAAAGAAAAAATTCTTAAGCAAAATATACCTTGAAATGTATTGGCTGGTAACACTGGAAAAATATATGCCATTAAACATAGACATGAGATTTTGAGCCCTTGCAAAAAATATATATATATATTTCACTATCTTTTTTCCGCCCCCTCCCTAGGTACGCTACTGATAGCTGTTGCTAAGATTTGCTCTAGGGAAATACGTGAATTAGTCAGGCCAGTTCAAGTATTCTGCCTCAGCATTTGAGCTTACCCATCCATTCTCCGTTGTACTGTTATTTCATAGAACATGGCACTACCGTGATAGTTTGTTCCATTGTCGCATGGTCGCAACAGTCTTTTAGCTTCAAAAAAGTTCCCTTCCCACCAATATATATTCTTTTATATTACCATCTTTCACGGTGCAGATGCTGCTACAAAAACAGTGGTGAGTTTGAGCCATTAGTATAAGGAAAATAAAAGCTTGGATTCAACCGACAACATTTATTCGAAGAGTGAAATATTTTTATCGAATTATTTATTTTCTTTAAGTGTAAGCTAAAAATTCTGCTCACATACAAACGTTTCAAACGACCTTTAAATTCGTTACGTACTCTCAAAGCTGAAGAAGTCTCGACCACATCATGGCAAATCACGACAAAACCAATAGGTTAATACATTAGTTAACAAACAAAAAAAAAACTGCTCCGTCAAATACTTTTTCACACCTTCACTTGGAAGTAGCTACTCGTTTTTTTGGCTTATATTTTTTCAGTTTTTACTTATTCTCCAACTTTACAAAGAAGTTGACTTGGTGAATGCTTCTTAAATTGTCGTAAAAATAAATAAACAAACTGCATTGCAAATAAATAAAATCCATTCGCTATGAAACCAAACTTCTTGAGCATCATCATCATCTTCATTTAGCAGCACAGTAGCACACTTTGTGATCATCATGATGCTGCAACTTCTCACAGTTGCACTTTTAGTTCCATAGCATGAGGCACAGATTCAAACTTCCCAGCCTTAGTGGAATCGTAATGTGGTTCGCGATTTTCACAAATGATATCGCAAACACAAAATGTTAATGAGCAATTTGAGATGGTGCGAAGAGATTTCAGCATTTAAACTATTCTACTGACTCTTTTGGTTTCTGGATTCTGGTGGGCACCCAAACATTAGGCATCCCTTGATTTGGATTTATATTTTTTTGTTCAATTTTTATTTTAATGTATTCTTTCTTATTCTTCGCTGTTGTTGCTTGTCGTATTGCAGTTTAATGAAAAAGAAAAATTTTAATTGGAATTTGGTAAATTAATTATTTCCTGGCATAACGAACTCTGCGGATTTCAGAACAATAAAATGAGTGAACACAACTTAGATAAATCTTGTAAGAAAGTTGATTGGAAAGCAGATTTCGAAAACAGATTACACCGTTATTATCTAAGATACTTTACTTGTGTGGTTCATAAGACAGTGAAACTAAAATCGAAATAAACCATTGAAATTGAACAAATAACTACAAACTATGTTTTCAAGCCTAATGATATATACAGCATTTAAGGGTATTTTTAAATACTACTTTTAATTAGGAGTCAAGGTCATGTGTATATCTTGAGAGGGGATATTAAAGTACACTTATGTATATCAAAGTGGGTTTCATCTGATTATTCCTTAGAAAAATAATATCTGTTCTTAAAGAAATTGATTGCTTAGTGCTCCAATATTTATGTATGTAGACTCTGAAGCCGTATATTATACACGAGAGCTGCCACAACGCGCTTCAAAGAAACGGCTTACGTTAACAAGTCTGCAACGATCCAAGAGCTCTAGGCTAATATACAAAACATAAATTGAGAAATTTAGCCATCAACTTTTAAGATTGTTAAGAAAGTGCTCTTAAAAGGGGCATTATTTATAAGTTCGACCAAAATGATGGTCATTTGCGATAGACATAATATTTCAGAACAAATGTATGAAAAAATCCGAATTAAATGTTATAATCGTCAGAAAGAAAATATTAAATTAATTAGTAATGAAGGCGTAAATTTTACGCCAATCTGTAGAATCCCATTGCATTGGCCTCACTAATATACAATAGAATGAAAATGCAACCTAAAAAGCTTAGCAAAATATACCGTTTATTAGTTTCCATATATTTGGCTCAACTGATAAAATCAAAAATTACTTGCTCAAAGCCAAAAATGAATTTAAATTAATAACAAGTTAACGTTTCTCTACAAGCCATGACTGAGCAGCTAATGACCACGTTGATAAGATCCAAAGCAATTACGGACTATGTTTTCATTTCATTTTACCTTTTGCCTTTGTTTTGGTCTAACCCTTGCCAATTTTTATGTTAAAGAAAAACAAGTAACTAGTTCAGGTCACTCATCCTTACGCTTTTCATAACCGATTATGGTAATCGGACTTAAAAATCGTCCGATGCACTGAAGGGTTGAGGTTTGCTTCTTGGCTGTAGCGAAAGACGATGTTAGGGTCCTTGTCGTCGTTGATGACCCAAAAAGAAATTAAAAACTACTCATCTGTTCTTTTTTACGAATATAAAATGTGTGTGTAGTTGAACCGAAAGGTGGCGGCAATTAAAAATGTAAATATTTTGATACTCAATTAGTTACTGTCAATTTAAGGATCAATGGTATAAATGTCAAAACGACAATTTTGCAGTAAAGGTGACATGAAGCAACTCACACAATTGATTACTTTGAGGGATAGTGTTGCCATCATTACGAAAACTAAAAGTTGTGATATGACTTCAATCGCTTAGGCGAGTCGCTATCCCCCTGACAGCTTCTCCCGAGCAAAGCTTCGCTTGCCATTAGAAGAAGAGCGTGAAATATGAATTTGTTGCTATTGAAAATGTTTGCAGGGTTAAGCTTATTTTGTTTTTGTGAAAGTTGTAGAAAAAAAAAAGTAAAAGCACTTGTACCACGAACTTTTTTTATGCTCCGAAAGTCAGAATATTAGCATATATCAATAAATTTCTGACAAAATAAAAACATAAAAATTAATCTGAATACTTTTTTTATTCCTGAAAAAAAATTATACATTCATCGTTGACCTTTTTTGGTTTTTTTTAGTTGATTGCAAAAAATCGGTTTTTTTACCGTTTTTTACGGTAATAATATTGGTGCTCCACCAAAGTTAATTCACACACAAAAGCTTATGGCTTTGTGCCACAAATTCTGTCGCGACGATAACGCCGCAACATCAAAGCCGATGGTAGCTTTTAGTGCCCACTCTTTCATTAAATTAAAACGAATCCATAAATTTGACGTAAAATGAATTTGCATTGCACTATAAAACTTAAAAAAAAACAAACATAAAAGAAACAACCACTACAATAATAACAAAGCCAACAGAGAAAAAAAATGTATTTAAATTTCTATTACAGCAAAACAAATGCAACAATAAGTAGTGAATTTAAGTGCACAAAAGTGTTGTGAAAATAAAGTGGAGCAGAACGGTTGGTGCTACACAAGGTGAGCTGGTGTGTGTGTGGTGCCGTAAGATCGCATAAAATGGAGTTTAAAAGCGTTCAATTTATATGCATTTGACATTAATAGGCCGACCGCTGCGCAGACACCGCTGCTGTTGTCTACACCCTCTTACATGGCGTCCACCGCAGTTGCCACCATATTGAAATAAACAAACACACACACACGCACGTACCGCATTTATTACGATTTCAAATGCGCGCGCATTGCACTTCCGCTTCCCTTAAATTATTCCATTATGGTGAGCAAACAGGCGCAAATGGACGGCCTACAAAGATATAAAAAAAATTGAAATGCAGAATTTATTCATAAAAAAAAACGAAAAAAATGTTTCACGAAAAACATCGTAAAATATGAATTTATGGCTTAATTATATGCGCGCAAACATTTATTTTTCATTTCATGGTGATGATTAAGTAGTCGCTTTTGGACCCCACCGCCAACTACGTTATCAGAGGCTATGGGACATTGCACAGTGGATTATATTGCTCCAATTACTTGCGAAAGTACGTGTCGATCGGCGGGAAAAGTGACACTTTTACAATATGTAAATAAAACAAAAACACGAAGACAAACGAATGCTTTATAAAACTTAATAAATCAACATACCTGATAACAACAGCTCAATTAAAATCCACTTAGGGGAAGGCGGGGCAAAAAGGTATACGGGGCAAAGCAGTACAAAGGGTATATTTATCCTTGCATTATAACTCAATCTAATGTAATTATAAGGAATTTGTGCTTTAATAGTGCTCATGTAACGACATTTCGGCCTTCCGTTTTCGAGAACCACGAGGCTCATCTAAATGAGTGCGTTCGCGAATAAATTTTTTTTCCCAAAACTGGTTGTGGCATCCTTTAAAACCCATTTTCAATTATGTCGATATCTCTTTTAATCACCGAAATATCATAAATTTAAATTTTCTATGTGCCATACTAGAATTAATGTAGATCTGTATGTAGGCCAGATTTGGATTCAGCACATTAAAAATCTTCGGAAATATATACTCTGGTTTCTGGCTCTGAATGTTGGTTAAATTTTGTCGGCCTGTGTTATCCAAGTTACGTCGGGAATTTCGATTTGATATATTAAATTTAAGAATTGATTGAAGTATAACATAAAAAAAACCAAAAAAAGGATGTTATGTAGTTATTTAAAGAATGACCGATATACATATGTATATATTTATATATATAAATGGTACTACATACATCAAAATGCAAAACTTCAGCTTTTTTCAATCAGCTGTTGGCAAATATATTTTTTTGTTATACAGTGCCCCGTAATAAAATAATAAACAGCAATAAATTACACTGGCACTTAATTATAATAAAAAGTTATGGTGCGTGGTAAGTCAAACAGAGCTGGGTAAGAATCATTTGGAAAGACAATTTCTTATCGATATCAATCCCTAGGAAATTAAGTAGAAGTCGACTTTTTCAATTCTATGACAAAAGAAATTGATTTATTTGTCGATTCAACCCCAGGAAACAAAATTTAGAATTAAAAAATTTTACTTCCATTGATTTTGCAATGGAATTGAAAGATTTGACTTCTATTTCAAAGAATTGATTCCTTAAGGAACGTAAAAAACAAATTCAATTAACTTTTTTTTCTAACACAAACATTTTAACCAATTGATAATGAAAATTAGAAAACGGAATTTAGACATCAGAAAAAGCGGTTTTAAGCCAATTGATAAGGAAAGGTGAAAATAAATAATAAATAAATATATTTTGAAATTTCTCAAAACCGAAGAGTTCGTTTTGTTGTTCATTTTCAGTTTTTCCATATCAATTGCTGGTAAAAAATTTTTCTCGATAAGTGTAACTATACGTCAAACATACTCTACTGGTATTCGGACCGCCTTTGATAATATTAAAATGTTATAAATATCTGTTTTAATACGGTAATGTTACTTTTTGCAGCTTCATAGTTAGAATTTCCTGATAGGCCTACTCGTTCAAGACCACCCATTTTTGATTTAATATAACATTATGTTGCTTTTTTGTTCAATGTCCATTGTTATTGTTAAGAATCTTCACAAAGTAAAATTATTATGAGTTTTGGATTTCACAAAAAAAATTGATTTGGGTTGAAGAAAAAAAAAAAATAATAATTTTATTATGATTTCAACAGATAATTCCAAGCTCGCATAATTTTAGTAATACTACAAGGATTGAACTTACTTTAGTTTAAAAGGATACATTTTAAAAAACGTTTGCACCACAGTGCATTGTTGCCTGTCCAGCGGCAAGTGCAACTGCAAGCACAATGTTGAAAGAATGCATTTGTGGCAAATTGCACGCGATGCTTGGTTAAAAATAAATTCTAAGTTATAAGCTAAGAAATCGTTTGTGTTTTTCATAATACCAGTGTTTTTTTTTTAAATTTCCCCACAAACCTTTACAGCAATTCGTACACAAAGTACAATCAGGGCAGTTTCTGAAATTGGGATAATTTGCGCATAATTTCATTTTAATCGTAAGCCAAATCTTAACCTTTATCAAAATGTTATGTTTTTTTTATTTTTTTATATATTTTGCCTATACGTTTTCGTATTCTACAATTTTATTTAGTTACCCCCACGATTCTTCAAGTTATTTTGTGTACTACATTGCTTTAGTAAATCTTATATGTCCACCTAGCCAAATATTTTTATATCAAGCTCCAGTATAAATATGGTGAGCTCTCATATAAATTACGCGAAAAATTTAATTAAATTTTAATTTTTTCTTCCTCCCTCACCCAACTTTGTCGAAAAATGCGTAGCACCACGGAGAGGGGGGACTTTTAAAGGACAAATTCACATAAGGCTACGTAAAGTGTACTTGGGAGTTTAGTACTGTATATTTAAGTTTCTATATTTTGATCATGGCGGGAATTGTGGGAAAAACCTATCAATATTTCAGGAACTAATTAAAATTGTTTGTTCTTTAAGAATCCCCTTGGATTACCTACATATATTCGGCACTGACAGATTTTTACAGAAAAGAGTATGAAAACATTCATGCAGAGTCTTAGCTTTTATTAACGGAGTTAAGTCGAGAGATGTTTTAATTCTGTTACATTCATAATGCAAGGTCTTTTTGTACATCACTTTGGGGTTGCAACATTTTGCTTTTGCACCTGTTGTATTAATTTTCTGTAATTTTAAATAACTGACGATGTTTTTCCAATAATTACGTTAGTTACCTCCCTCCGTTTGGCTTAAACTCGTTTGTGATAAGAAAAACGCGAAATGTGGAAAAAAGTGAAAAAAATTCCTCATTGCAGTTAGTGGCACATAATTATAATGTCGCTGCATTATATGGGGTGATATTGCGCCCTATTGCTAATTAATATTACGAATATGTCGCAAAAAAATAAGGACTCGCGCAAATTTATAACGCGTAGTAATAATTTTGACATTTCGCTTAAGCAAGTAAGCGGACAGATCGCCACTAGTAGTAGTAGCTGGCTGCCTGGTGTCATTCAAGGGCAAGTGGCCTTTCGACTTGACTTTAGTGTAAGGAAAAGAGGGTAACTGAAAAAAAAAAAACGACAACATCGTTGAGCCCTGCATTGGTGAAATTAATATGCGCAGAGTGCAACACGGTGACAATGTGTCCTTTTTGACGGATGAACGTCAAATTTTAAACACTAATAGTTGTTCGTTTAATTAAAGTGTAATTTTAGGACTTGTTTTAAGAATCGCTTATCAAGATTGTAATTGCAACGACATTCGGCTTCATTTAAATCGAAGAAATTTTTTTAAATTCTTAGAATTCTTTTGATAACCCTTTAATGCAGTTTTCATGTAAGTCATTTTTAGGGCCGCGTTATTCAAATATTTAATAGTACGTTTATTATATTTTTATGTTTTAATTAAATATCTTTCGCTAATTAGCGTTATCTTGGCCTTTATGTTATGATATGTACAAACCATATTCTTAAATTTTGTTTGTGCCATAAGGCATCGGTTTGATTATCGATCGTTAAAAAAAAAAAAAAAAAAACTCGACATCAGAAGAAATCAGGTACAAGAAAATCTATGTACGTGGGTCTTTATGTAAATATATAAAAAATGGTGATCAAGAAACTTTTAGATACTTTTCTGCTGAAAGAAGTTGAGTTAAAAATTATTAAAAAATATCTGCAGATACAGATGTTAATTTCCAGTAAACAATTTTAAAACTGTAAAATTATTTATTAATAACTTTGCATTTCTAACATCATTAAAACCAATTCCACAAATACAAGAGCCTCGCAAAAATATACCCGCTCGGAGCCTCACCATGGCTAAGGCCGCCTCTGATTATACATGGTGGAACCGTCACCGCGGCATTTTCTGCTTCTAACTGTCGGTATAATTTGTTTATGTGGTTTATTTTCTATGGAAATGGTTCAGTTCTCATTAGACTTCCAAGGACGAAAACTTCGGGGTAGCCCACCGATGCTATTGTCACCAGCTCCACTGTATACAGCCTTAAAGTTTTCCCAATTCTGTGTCGCTGTATATGCAGAGTTGTAAGATAACCTACGCGTTCTTCAAGCTGTTTACGAAAACTCTCCAAATTTTTTGGGTTCAAAAGTTTTTCGGTAAAAAATCGTGTGACGAAGTTGAAATAACGTTTACTTACAATTGCTGAGTGCATTATCGGAGACAGTAGTCAGCCTGCTATTAAAGGTATCTTCTTCGACTACAAGAGCTTGCTCGGTGGAAGTATAACACTCAATGATGGTGATAAAACTGTAACCTCGTAAAAATTAATCGATCTCTCGGCTTTCACTATTGCAAGCGCTGGGTATAAGCAGGAGGGAGACAAAAAAGTTGTCGTTATTGGAAAGTTGTTAGTACCAGTACACCCAGTATTTTCGAGTGTCACTCTGAAAACAACTCTATTTCGTTGAAAATTAACTGAATTAAATTAAGGAGGTTTTCTGACCAGCGTTTTGTAATTACACTTAAAAGTTCATCAAGTCAATTTTTTTCACTCAACGTTTCGTCGCTTTTCTGGTGACTTCTTTCTTAATATTAAATAATTTGCGAAACCATTGACCCAAAAGCAACATGTGTACCTACTATCGTTTTATATATTTTACAGGGGCGAAAATGCATTTTCGGCCGTAAGGTAGAGACCATCTCTAAGGATCCAGGCACTTTATAGTTAATTTCCACTAATTTTATTGGCTGGCCTTGCTATACTATTACCAGTCAAAGTAATTGAAATGAAAGCCTTCAAGTAGCTTCTATTGCCATTCAAAAAATAAAAATCCAACGGATACAAATGCCAATCACATAGCGTATAATTTTTCAATATAAATGGAGGAGCAACTACCGCAGCAGCACTAACAGCAGCAGAGCCAACATCAGCGCCAGACAGATTGCACAATCAATCGTTCATCTTATTATGGCCAATTAAAGTGTCGATTTCAGTTCGTATTTGCCAGAGGATGATGATCGTTCGCACGTATGTACATATATGATATACAAAAATGCGTACTTTAGAGTGTACGCTAAAAAGTTTGTTTGTCGTTTAAGTATATTGTAAGTGAGGAATAATTTTGTCCATACCTCTCTTCCATACAGTCATTAATAAATTTTAATATTCTTGGAAAATCACAAATCGATCAAGCTAAACTTTACGCGAAATTGGTGAGATTTGTTCCGGCTATAACCTCATATAAATCATCACTTCTCTGTCCAATATTTAGATCTATTGATAACTATTATTTTGAATGAAATACGACCTGTTCAAAAACTCTATACGATAGAGCTACTATGTCGGCCCATATTTGGCTTAGAATTTTTAAAAATAAATTTGAATTTAGAAAATATAATACTCTGGTTAAGAAAATGTACCAAAAATAAGAAGCGGGCAAATTTTTTAGTTTCGATGCTCAGTTCACTATGTATATATAAAAATTTAACCAAGTTTTTTGAAACATATCGATACTTAAATTATTATAATTGCATATGAAGTCAATAAGTCGTTGGCAGAAGTTAAAAATTTTATTTATTTTCATAAAATAAAATTTCTAAAGTTCCATTCTAAAATTCAAATACAACTGCCATACGGACGAGATAAATAAAGTTAGAATTCATCGATCATTAAATTATTAGCCAACCAATAGGAGACGTCAATCTTTTGATCGTTCGCTGTTCGTTCGATAGATCGATGGATCACACAGATCGCTTAGCGCTATAATTTCAAAGTAGTCGGTCAGAAGCAGCAGTAAACGTCGATCAAATGTCGCCGCCGTTTCGAAGCAATAGAGAAGTTGCTAAGCACGCAATTCTTAAGAATTAGCTGAAGTCTGCATATATGTATGTATTTACACCTGTGTTTAGGATAGTTTATTACAGATATAAAATACTTACATATGTGAGACTGATATTTATAATCGGTATATTATATCGTTTATTATAATCGATATATACGCAAAACTTTTAGAGATTGGAGACTATTTTAATTTGGTGTCAAATAATATACAAAAAATTAACGTTCCCTGCAAATTTAAATTTTATTATCAATTTATTAGGGGATATAATAATAATAATTAAAATTATAAAAGTACTGACTGCGTTAAAAAGATTTCTATAAATAGTAAAAAAAAATAAATTTATTAGTTTAAATACTCCACATTAAATTTAAAGAAAAAATACCATAAAAGTAAACACGATTGTGTTAAGGCTCCGGCGAGATTCGAACTCACGATCTCCTGTTTACTAGACAGGCGCTTTAACCAACTAAGCCACGGCGCCTTCGCATACACTGTCGGTGAAATCTAGGCAAGATTTCGAGTGTCACGAATACAAATAATGGAAATTTCTGTTTCAATTAAAATAATTGATTTTTGTTTTATCTCTTACATCTGCACAGTGGGGACTCTATGAATATATATTGCTAAAACAAAATATAATAATAAGAATTGTAAACGCATAATAAAAAAGACACATATTTTCTATTTATTAGACTAAAATTAGAAAAAAAATTTAACTTTGCAATGGAACTTGATAGCACTGTCCATTAAAGAAGATCATTCCACCCGTTAGTACCCACCATACCCATGGGTTCTTGGCTCAACAGCTTTGCTCATCACTAGTGCCCAATGGCGTCCCAATTTTAAGTCCAATCTGATGTAGGACAAGAATATTTGCTCCGATTTAGTTTTTCTAAATACGCTCTAACTGCATTTAACTATCTACAATATGTACGTATACGACAGTAACTACTTGCCATAGTAATCTAAAAAGATTGCCCATTGTACACCGAGGTTGTATGAAGTTCTTATCTATTCGCAAGAAAATAGTCAAAAGCACTTAAGGTGATTTGAAATCTGTTCACGTGATAAGCACAGGGAAATAATTGTCAATAAAATTGATTTCAATATGCTCAAATGTACATATATAGTCTCAATGAAACATTAAAAAAAATTTATTTATATACCTACATACATATGTATGCATGTATGCATATTGCGGTGGGCACAAGGTAAAACAGCATAAGTTTTACCTGCCTTGGTAAGTATAGACACAAAGGGACGGCGTTTAAAAGAAGAATTTAGGTTGCGTTCCTATATGGATTGTTAAGCTAAATATCGTTTCAATCTGGGGCGGCCTTATTTATAGGCTAAATAGGCTGCAGTCTAAGGCGACAGAATCAAGGGAGGAGCTGAAAATCTATAGATTGACTGCCTTTTGGTCATCAGCTTAACCCGTAGCGGCACCACTTCAATTTTGTAACAATCTGGCACATTGTGGTCTTTCACGACCCCACGTTGAAAAAAGTTGTATAAAAGCGAATTTCCAATTTTTAACTTCATAACTGTGATCGAATGCATCGGTCCCGATAATGAGACGATATCAAAAAAATTATTTCTCGTATGATCGAGGACGAGAGCTAGAAAGGCCAGACCGTTATCGCGTTCTCAGCGATAATGAACCCAATTTTCTGCTGTAAGGATTGCGTAAAATGTAGGCGTGGTTGTACAAATGGCAGTGCGCGGGCAAAGCCGCTGGTCCAGCTAGTATTAATTATATAAATGTTAATGAGAATAACCGAGAAAAAATGACGTTAACGAGACGAGAACGATATATTAGTAGCGTATTTAGAGGAGGGGCGGCAAAATGGTCGTAAAATATATATCATTTTGGCGGGTTTTTGAAAGTTTTTGAAAAGTGAGGACTTTTTTTTTTGATAAGGTAAATGAAATTTTTGACAAAAAACACGAAAATATTTTTCGGTAGGGGCGGCTAATTTCTTTGTCCCGGGCGCCCGATGTGCACGATACGCCTCTGCGAAATATTTCAAAAATTTTTCGTACGAGTAAGAGATGATAAACTTGTCGCCACTACGAGTTAATACGATAAGTTTTGAATTATCGTATCGTTCTCGTATCGGTGAAGCCCTTCTAATCACTCACTATGCTTTACCGCATAGCTTTTTTTCTTCACATACACTACTTATCACCCAGGAATAATATGCATAAGACTTTCAATGCATACGAATAACGAAACGGTACTATCGATGTTTATCGGATGTTCTGCACATTGTACCAGATGATCGAAAAATTATTGCTCCTATCGATGGAAGAAGTTCAAAAATGCATTTTTGAAGACAACACTTGGACTTTGTTATGAAAAAAATTATTCTACTAATCGATGCAATAGAATTTTGAAAGCAATCCAGGGGTCTCCCAACCCCACTCGCTTTGGTTACATGCTCTAACCTCATAAGGGTCAATTTTGGTTCTGTAAAACGGTGAGGTGATACTTCTTTCTACACTTCACCGTACAAATTGTATACAAAAAAATGGGAACAGTGTTACTTTGCTGCTGCTCAGAATCGAAAAATATGTAGAATAAATTTATCACTACGGGTATGTTGCTCTCTAAGCGCTGACACTAGCAACAGTGAGAGCCAGTATCAATTTGTGATACGATTTTTCGAAAGTGGTCAGTCGATATTAAATCCTGTGTAATTTTTCTTCGTTAACATTTTACAATTTCTGCATTGTTGTAGGAACGGCAGCTGTGCCTTTAAACTGACAAACGTACGAACAGGTGCAGGAAAGCTACACAATATCAATGATTAAACTGAACAAAAATTGTAAATAGTGAAAATTGCACAATACACAAATATTCAATAATTGTGCACATGCCATAGTAGTAGATCTACAAATTTAGGCGTATTAATCTGCTTGGGTATTGTTGATCCCAAGGATTTAAAATTATTGCAAGCAACAAAAAAAGGACAGGTCGTCGATATGACATACAACCCAATGGGAAAATGTAGAAACGATCCAAATTGGAGCTACAATGAAGCACATGATTTTAAAAGAAGACGTCAATTCAATCACCTGTACGACAGCTAATGTAATTACAGATATATTGGTTTTTGTTTTCCTCCTAAAGGGATTGATTGTCATCAATATTTTTTCTTAGAACACTTATCATACATTTTTTTTTTGCTTAAAAACTATTAGGCTACAGTTTTTTGTTTGATAGCACTACTTTCTGACATTACACACAGTCAAAACAGCTTAAGCTTATACACAGGACCTAAGCTGCTTTTCCTTTTGCCACAGAATTATTAATGTCCATGCGCAGTATGACTTTATAATTTGGCACATTTTGATGGCACTAAAAAAAACAGAGTTTCTTTGTTACAAATCCGCCATGCTGGTCTAGGGAACGCCCTTTGCCGGCATTCATTGTAATCGTCGTCGTCATCATCCACTGATTACTGCTGGCTGGTGTGGATTAATCGTAGATACTGCATTGCTTTAATTTATACCTAGGGAATGAAAAAGTACAATATGAGTGTGTGTGTATGTGTGTTTGTGTGTTTATATAATTGTTTGTCTGTGTGCATGTTTAGATGGCCACACCTTCATACCAGATTTACATTTTAAAGTAATTTTCCATTGGAGTTGCATTATTATCTACACCCATAAAAAATGTTTAGTTGAGCTAAGTTTGCTTATTTCGTATTTGATTGTGAGTTACAATTTGCATGAAATTCTTATAATAATTACAGAAATATTTAATTGAAACATTTGCACATGATGCTCATTCACCGCCCACGAGCTAATTTGAAACTTAATTTTTTTTTAGAAATAGACACTACCACTACTGAAAATTTTGTGGTAAAAGCTGCATAATGTTTTAGCTGGCCTATATTATAGCACCTTGGTTCAGGCTAAATAACTTCAATCCAAATGAAATTGCAAACGAATAAATATATCTTGTCAACGTAAAATGCTTCGACACTTCACAGCTTTGCTTTAAATCATAAATTCCAGCAGAAGAGCCCCTACAGTTGACTACATGCGGCCTCAAGACTCTGTCCGTTCCGAACCAAAAACTACCATATGCGAACAGTTGTTATTGTAATCGTTGTATAACATCATTATGTGGATTTTGGATCGTGTTCATGTCATAATTTTCAAAAAGAACATTTCAGGCAACTGTCTACGTATGAGTGTATTGTCTGGACATAGCAGAAGACAACATGAAATGAACTTGCTTTCAGCATATGAAGGTTCGCATGAATTGTAAGAGGCGCTAAAATAATTTTAATTGTAATGTGACCAGGCGATTATTAATTTCATGAAGTTGATGGTTTTAGCCAAGATATGAAGTGCTAAAATTATATACAAACTTTGGCGATGTTGTTCAAATACTAATATTGACTAGTTTTGCCAAAGGATAAATACATTTTTTTTAAATACTGATAGTATTGAAATATGTGTGGCAGATATGTCTGTTTTTGCATCAGATAGCTATGAGGTTTTAATTTCATTCGAAAACAACAATTAAAGTCATTAAGCCAGACGGTTTTTAGCATTTTTTGATTATTGCCTTAGTCCGCCTCTGTACTGAAAGATTAAGTTTTAATAAAAATTTTAAAAATTTTATATGTATATATTTTCGTACTATTCGGTGCTCTGATATTTATCAGTCAATATGCATTTTAAGTTTTTCGATGATGCTCAATACTATTTTTTAATTTTCAAACTTTATTGGCTGTTTGTTTTTATTTTGATTTTGCAGTCTCCAAATAATTTCATTTTTAAAAAATTAAAGGAAATTGCGAAGGCAGACGCTTTAATCACCCTGCACCGAAAGATTTATTTATTTAAAACTGTAAAAATCATCAAGGCAGACGATTTCGTTACGTATTTTAAAGTAAATTTATTGCAACATGAGTGGCAGATATGTTTGTTTTTGCACTAGTAAGTTATTGTTTTTAGTGAGATCTGCTATTACACTGAACAAATTAATTTCAAAAAACACAAACAAATTATAAAGCTTTTCCAATATTTTTGTTCACTCAACATATTATAATACGAGAGGCAGACGTATTGGTTTTTGCTTAATGAAGATTGCAATTATTATTTTGAACTTCTTTTGCACTGAATGATTTTATTTTTTTTTAAAACATTGGAAAATTATCAAGATGGAAAATCTGATCACCTTATTTTTAAAACTGCACCTCATATTCGCATAGCCACTCATAGGTGAATCATAATTTAATGAAAAAATTTTTTACAATTTATTGCATAAGGTATTGATTTCAGCATTTGTTGTTGCATTTGGAATTTTTGTACTTGGCAGTTATTCTTCGCGTATGCTTAGGGTAAAACTTTAACAAAGTTATACGGTAGTTGCCGACATAAATAGCTGCAATTTAAGCAAACACCATCAGCAACACAGTAAAAACATTGGCAACAGCATGACAGCGGCAGCGTGTTACTGGAGCCAGCAAATTTTCGAAAATTTAGCGGTCATCCATGTGAAGTTGGAACAAAGAAATGTTGTGGCACAACCTGAGAGCGAATTGTTGAACGGGCTGACTGGACCTAGTAGCAGCATCAATGTAGTATATCGCAGAACAAGCAAAGAATTAATTACATATCGAATAACTGGCGCAATGGGGAGTCGGTATAGCTCAAAAGTTTACGAAATGCAATAGGGAAGCGCTTTACACATGGTAACAAAGCGTACCGTACATGTCCTGCGACATAGTGATTTCAGTCGAACCGATGAAAACTTTTTAAAACTTTGATATTTATTTGTGCAACTCAGTGTAGTCTTCCACCTACTTTTGTGGAAGGTTTTTTTTTGATCTCTTGCTGATTTAACAAATTCGTAATAATTCATAATCACATGGATTTTCTTAAGTTCAACTTATGAGAGAACTTAAATTTTTTTTTTGATTTTGATAAATTTTGTAATATGAACTAAAAATTCTGTGAACATAAATTTATAAATTTTTTTTGATCATAACACTTGATGATCTACGAATATATTGTAATTGTGGTTTTGCAGAACATGCATTCATCTCTTAATTAAAACAAACCTAATTTTTTTTAACACTCATGAGAAGGAATACGAAGTAACTTTTGCTGGTTTGCCCTCGCTCAAAATGATTGATCTACTTCATTTAAATGAGTGCACCCTGTAATTATCAAATATAACATACATATGTGTGCTCCAATTTTTTTGTAATTTTTATTAATTCATACGTTTTTCCAAATAATTTTTCATAATTTAAATTAGTTCATAATACCATTCCATCATTATGATGGCCATCTCCAGCTTCTCCCTCAGTGCTAGCGACAATGCGCAAAGTTGGAAAAATATTCTTTAAAATTTAATTAAGTAAACTAAGGAATATATCAATATCAAGTAACATAAATTTTGGAATCACATTCGATTAAGGTAATAGATAAGAGAATATCTCCCGGCAGTAGATAAGTCTCAAATAATGTTGAAATAATATGTTGAAAAAGTCAATAAATGCCGATAAATCTCGAATATGCAATATTGAAACAATCAAAAAATGTCGAGAAGTAGATAAATCTCAAACACATGTCAACAAACGTCGCAAAATGTCGTTAAATTTCAAAAAAGTCGAAGACTGTTGAATAAATCGTTAAGTTTTGAATAACGTTAAAGTTGCCAGTTCACTCTGGTATAAATTTTCTTTTATTCTCGCCAATAAAGATGTTCAAACATTACGATGCAAATTTCACCATAGAACATTTCCCAAACTGTCCCACTGTATGCCTTAGTGTGTTACTTCTATAGATTCGCAGAAACTCTAATCGACAATAAACGATGATGGTGACCAGCGATCATCATGCGCTTTTTTTGTTCAGATCTCATCCATCAGTAGTAATACAAAAACAAAAGTTTCTAGTAAACGCATTACAAAAGCTTACGAGCAACATACTGCATTGGCGGGGGAGGGAGTAAGTGTTGGCCATCGGTACGCTTACTACTGACCGGCCGCAAATGCTGTCAATCAAAATGATTTATGCGTCTTCCCACAGTATATCATCGTGGCAATTTATCTTTGTTTTTAAGATGCCGCAGTCGCAATTATTGCTGTTGCTGTTGCCGTTGCTGCCGGTATCATCGGTGTTGGCGGCGGCGGTGTTTTTTTTTTTTTCGCGCGTCAGAATTTCATTTGAATTCAAAGTTTCAAATTATGAATGAGCGCGCGTTAATTAACGGCTTGCGGTCGAACTTTTATTGCAGCGTAGAAAATTGTATGTAGTCCGTTGGAGATTCTCTGATGGAAATGAATGCTCGCTTATATGGATGGCGCTTAATTGTCGGTACATCAAAGGCTGCGCAATTATTAATGTCATTGCTGTTGATATTTCAGATGCTTGAAAAACTGAGTACATATTTTGTTATTGAAAAGAAAAGGAGCAAAGTTCTCAACCCAATCATAGCAATGGATATCATGTATTATACACATACATACATACATAGCAATGAACACTATACTGCTGTAGGAATACATTAAATATAAAACCAATGTAAACACCAAGGTATACAACATAAATGGTAAAAATGAGTCCTTCAACATCCGATAAGAAATTTGAATGAAATACTTGTAATTTATTATTTGTGTAGTTTCTTTGTGTACAGCAGGCAGTCCGAACCTTCGAATGCAGTATGTACTTTGTATGTCTGTCCATGTTAGTTGCTCGCCTAACAGAGTCAGTTGGTCCTTATGACGTTCAAACCGTTGGTTGGCTATTTCTTGTTTATTTACTGGAGCTACTCTAAATAGTATTTTAGGCCTCCATTGTTTAATTTGTTGTTTTCGGGGCTTGCGTGCATATGATTGAGATCTTGCGGTATGAAACGAATAAAAAAATGGTAGCACAACTGAGAATATACATGCAAAAAAAAAAATTAAAATTCATAATATTGGGATTTTTTTGTTGGTTTCCTACACTAAATGCAGTTTGAACATGTTTTATTGCCCTTAGAACAAAAAGCAACGATAATGTAAAAAAATTTCAAGAAGTGGTTGTTCTTTAATTTTTGTATCAATGTATACATATATGTAGGTATAAATTATAGAGGGCAATTCCCCACATGAGTTGAACTAGAATACACTTTCCATTATTCAAGTTGTGTGTCTTATTAGAAATCAATTCATCAATAAAAGTCTAGAAGCAATATAGCCAGAAAAGACCTACAGCATGGCAAATAATAATACAGCCCCTGTCAGAAAATTACAATTTTGTTTCAGTTTCTATAGTGAATTTTTCAATCACAAATGATTTTTATACCTCCAAGTCCGATGTGCATGCCCCCGCAGTCGATGGACTGGAGAAATAATTTTTCTTGCAATATGTAGGAATATATTTGATAGGTGGTCAAACGTAAGTCGTTTGCATTTGATTTAATATCACGAAAGGTTCGAAAAGTACCCGAATCGTTAGAGGATCATATTATTGTTTGGTGGGTTAAGCTTCAGTAATTTTAATTTTTGTAATATGTAAAAAAGAGCAGTTTAATTTTCTTTTCTGGAAGGTAAGTCATCTATGGAATAACGCATACGTAATTATGTACATATGTGCCAATAAATGGTCTGCCTTTTTATACTCATCTGACTAAAAAAAGAACTAAATACAATCAACGTTTCACAAAAGAAGAACAACTGCTTATTATGGGGCTCAAAAAGATTCGACCAAGTTTATAAAAACTCTATCTTTTGTCCCAACAAAATGGTTATACCATGTAGCGAACAAAAGAATCGAAAGAGTCAATAATAATTGATTTGATTGATGGTTAAGACAACAGCAAGAGCTTCAGCCGCAGAAAAAGTTTTCTTCGTCCATTGGCAGTGATTTCAATCCAATTATTTCAAATTTATGTAGATACATACATATGTACATATTTTGCAGTTCCAAATATAAATAAAAAATAAACGAAAATAATTTCTCGATAAAATGGCTGCTATCATAATTAAGAAAATGTTTTTGGTGTCCATACTCATCTGAACAAACACGAAAATTTGACATACAATTGGAAGTTAAATAGCAATCTCTCGGAGCCGATTTACAACTTAACTTTATTCTTTTATTCGCCTAAAGAATGACTATTTAATCCTTAAAGGTTATTTCTAGCCTTTCTAACTTTGCAGCATAACTGTAACTTGTACTCAATTTTTTAAGTACCCAGAATGACTTTTTGTAAAATAAAATCATGGAATTCGCCAATATCCTCGCCATCAGTTGATGCCAGTGTTGATCTAGTGTCTGACAGTTTAGAATCGGTAGAGGCAACCTTATGTGTGAGGTGTGTTTGAAGACTATAAACGAACTCCCACTATGGTGAATACAACCTAGGGTAGTTTAATGTACCAAAAATAAAAGGGGTTGGCTGCGTATCTACCTTGTCATATGGCCTGATCGTGAATAAATCCATCCAGTGGAACTTCTCGCGACTATGTGAGCCAGCTCTATAGCAAAAGTTTGAATAGAATAGAAAAGTATAGACAAAGTCAAAAAGTATTATATAGTTTAAAAGTCAAATTGTAACGAAGGAGTTGAAACTTTTCGAATAATATCAACAATAGTCGAATAATGTTTATTTTTATTCAAGCAAAAAAAAAGGTGTTCTCAAAAATAATGTAATACATTGCACAAATTATTTAATATTGTTGCTTGCCATTTTATACATTTTTTTGTTTTTTGGAAGGCCGTTAATTTCTCATTTTCAACTTGATATCCCTGCATATGGGACGTTCTTTTACAAACCGAACGAATTTTGACAAAAATTGACTGACACATTTTTGATTTGGCTGAAATTTTTTTTTATTGGTTCTGTATCGAAAAAGATGAGATACGTATTCGAAGATTTTAAAAAAAAATTTTTTTTCAAAATAGAGCGAATTCAAATTTTGCGAATTTCGTGATTTTTGACTTGGAAGCTTACTTTCAAAAATTCATAACTCCGGTTCTGTTAAAGCTAGAAAATTGATTTTATTTCCATTTTGAAGCTAAGGAAATGAACTTTAATATAAAAATTATTAACAAATTAATATTGTTATAAACAATTTAAATTTTCCCCACCTGTATCAAATTTTCAATGTGACCATCGTGTTCTACGACAAATTTCCTCGAAAACGTGTTTTTTTTTAATGGGTAAACTATTATTACAATTAAGTTTTGAGAATTTCGCGATTTTTGGCTCGTAGACTCACTTTGAAAAATTTATAACTCCGGTTCTGTTAAAGATATAAAATTGAGATTAACTTCATTGTAAAGGTAAGAAAATTAACTTAAACTTAAAAAAATAATTTCTTAAAAAATTACTTACAAATTAATATTGTTATAAACAATTTACTTAAATCTTTAAATCAATTTTAATCAATATTTAAAATTTGATATAGGGTAGTGGAAATTCCTAAAAGTCAATTTAAACATTTAAATTGGTATAACCATATTAATTTGTAAATAATTTAAAAAAAAAACTTTTGTATTAAAGTTAATTTTCTTAGCTTCAAATTGAAAATAAATAAATTTCCTAGCTTTAACAGAACTGGAGTTATGAATTTTTGAAAGTGAGCCTCCAAGCCAAAAATCACAAAATTCTCTAAGTTTGAGTTCGCTCTATTTTGAAAAAAAAAGTTTTTTTTAAAAAATCCTCGAATACGAATCTCTTCTTTTTCGATACAGAACACATAAAAAAAAGTTCAGCCAACTCAAAAATGCGTCGTCCGAAAAGTGTTCAGTTTGTAAAAGACTGTCCCATATGCGAGAGCGTTACTTTTCAGCTAATTTACTCCAGTGTAAATTATGTTCCATACTCGCCAGCAAAGATTTTTACACATCAGTTTAGTATTCGAACTTCTTGCTGTTCGATTTTGCAAACCGTGCCTCTGTTACATTCCAAGTTGCTGTTAAATTCTAGAAACTTTTTAAGGTATTTTGCAAATTATCGAAACCGTTATTGCTGCACAATTTCTTACCATCATTAATTTGCCCTTATTTCGGATTGAATGCGGTAAATGATCGCACTTTAAGCACCATCGACACGCTGCGACGACGAACCGTCGATGAAGGAATCTCAGAATATGCGTTGCCGCCGCCGTTATGCTTAGAGCTGCTGCTGAAACGAGGAAATTATTGGTCATGATTGACAGCTAAAATGAGAAATTAATGGGAGTTCGAGATGAAGTCTGACTTATGCGCAAATGCAGCGCTAAAATTCTACAGAATTGAGCACAACTACTAAATAACCCTGAGTAGCTAAAAAATTAAAATAAAATAATGAAAATAAAATAAAAAAAAAACAACAACAAATTGCTAAGGTTGTCGAATTGCAAATTAAAGTTAAAATCGAACGATACATTTGAGACCCCTTTTATATACTCGGACCTAATGTCTGATGTTGATTTTGTTATTTACTCTGATGTTGTGATACGTTTGGCATAATTGCCAGTTTGGTGGTGGAAATTTTCAAATTGTTTTCGTTGTCTGCACCGTGATTTGAGTTCAGTTCAGCCAGATTTTGCGAATGCAACAGTTACAACAACAACAACATTCTCATAGCATTAATATTTTTATTTGGACTTTATTTTATTTACTTTTAAAACGATAAACTTCGTAGAGTTGTGGAAAATGCATTTTTGCACGCAATTCTTCATCAGCACCGGCAGCGCCCCCACTGCGACCCGGCAACACAACGACCGTTTTGACGTCACTTTATGCTTTGGCAGCAGCAGCAGCAACAGTAGACAATTTACCATGCGTCCCGCACCTTACGTTCCAACTGAAGGAGGAAGCGTATTCGTCGAAGTCGCTGTATTTTATGTGCGTGTCATCGAGTCGGTCTAAAGTGACAGTCGCGATTTAATGGCGAATGGATTAAGTTACAAATTAATATTGAAAACAAGAAAATGTTAAATAGGGTCTAAGCAATTAGCACCTCCATTGCTGCAAAGTTACCTATTCTTTGCTTGGCTAATGGTGTTTGGTGTTGGCGGTTGCGGTGGCAGCTCACGTTCATTTTTAAGTGTTTTCAAGTGTCAGCTTAAAGTGTTTGCGAAATATTTCCATGCTGTAATTGGTGACACCATGGATATTAGATTTCATTTTTGTTTTACGGACATATTAAAGGCCAGTGTGGTATGTAATTGGGTGGGACGTAAAAACAACTTTGCGCTCATAAAATTGCTTTATTTTACCCAGAAGATGGAAATGTTGGTTATTGAGATAATTAGAACACTTATGCATCTTATGTGGAAACTGCTTGGTCAGAAAGTTCACATATTGAGCATTAAAATCAAAATTCGTCAAAATCGGTTTGAAGTATCTGCTCTAGAGGCAGATAGATTTAAAGAGGTTTATAGATGCATGCATGCGTGAAGTTCTGTCAGTGAGAAATATAGTCAAAGTCTTTGACTAGGCTCTTCGATGCTCAGGACAGGGCAGGACTGTAATGACCAGTACCAGCGCCATAGAGCATAGGGCCCAGGGTCATATTTAAGTATAATCTACTTACGCTACAGCCAATGGGCCCGCGCTATAAAGCAGGGCCCGCACCACAAAATTGATATTTTATTTTTTTGGTTAGCAATATAATAATTAATTTAATTTCATATTGAAAAAACTTTAAAAAAGCTCTATGGCTTAAAATGCAATAATATTTGAAAACTTCAGATTGTGATTTCTTTGCGTCTCTTTCAGCTGCCGCTGTTGGTTTCCATTATGCGTTGTGAATCTGCTGCGACTTCACTGCTTCTATCACTGTTGCTGTACTTTGGGGGTTGGGCGCAATTTTCTTGCTGAGAGATTTTCTATGTGAAGGTTGTTTCAAATTGTTACAATGCCAACTGTTGCTGTTGCAATTTTCCATTTTATTTGTCTTGTTTTTTTTTGTTTCCTATAATTCTAGTGATTGCTTACAATTGTTATTTGTTGTTGCTGTTATTGTTTTGTGAAATCATCAATTGCTGATTAAAACGTCGTCAATTGTTGGCATTTAACAATGCGTTAACAACATGCGCTTTAAAAGCGTCGTGGAAATCAAACTCTTATATAATGGGCTGATTGTAGGAAATTTGTGTAGTTATTGTAATTTTAATTAAATTATGATATGTTTATTGCAAAATACTTCTTTTTAAATGATCAATTAAATAAAAATAATTTTGGTTAATAGGAAAATCATTTATTTTAAATAGCCTTTATGAAAATAAGAACAAACCATTTTGGTCATTATTGTCATTCCATACTTTCAAACACCAAACGATCTGTGTATTCAAAAGAAGTGTCATATCTGGTATAGCTAATAAGATATTTTTGGGAAGTTTGTTCTGCATCCCATTATTTTTGTTTAGTTTTTTAGTTATTTGATTGACATCGCTTTACATATAAAATGATGCATTGTTTTTGCCAAATATTAATCTCATATCCCAATAGCATAGTGAGGGCGTGACATCGCCCATACAAGCATAAGCTTCAAAAGAGAGCTATTTGAGTAAATGTTGTAAATGTGAGTCAGATTAGTCAAACCCGCTTGCAACGGAGTTTGGTGGAAGAAATACACTGAGAAAACAATTTGTTTGAATATAACAAATTACATTTGATATAGAGCAATTAAATATTTTGTTGATTCAAATACAATATGTTTGACTCAAATAAATATTTCATTGGACTACATGAATTATACATCTCTCATATTCAAACATATCGTTTTCTCAGTGTACCTTTTTAATAAAAGGCTTCAGCTTCCCTTAAGTTATTAGGTTTTTGACCTTTTAAGCAGATGAGAGCTTAATTGACGACTTGTGTATGTTCGACACTTCAATAAAACTCAAATATATTAAAGTTTTCAAACCAAAAATATTTCTCCTTTTCTTTTTAAATCTCCAATCTAATAACTCAAATGTTTCTTCCACTGTTCGCTATTTGGCTTTGATCTTTCAAATGATCAGTCTATTTTATTTCTGTAACTTTTTAATAAGAATGTCCAAAATTTGTTATACATAAGTGTTTATTAAAAAAAAAAAAAACAAAAAAATGATTGACACTTTAGAAAATAGAAAAAAAATGGTTTTGCCCATTATTCGAAAAAATATTCTTGCGTTTTATTGTAAATTTTTGAAACAACAACAACAAGAGCGCTGACATTCAAAAATAGCCACAATCCAATTATGCGGCAAAAGATAAAACTAATTATATTTATAATAATAACTGCAACAACAACAATATCATCGGGCAACACAACAACATAACCATTCGCTTGATTGTGGTTTTCCGCTAAGCCCCTTGGCCACTTGGCATCCGGTGCTGAACGACAACGAACAATCAGTAGTTGGTGGTCGATTCTGTTTTGAGTTTTTTATTTTTAGTTTTTTTTTGCTACAGCAGCATAGTATCTGTCTATCAATGTCACTGTTAAACTACCAACTGTTGTTCAATAGTTTTGCTGCAATTATGGTTGATATTTTATGGTTATAAAATGGCCAAAAATATTGAATTATTTCTTGTGTGAAAAAAATCGAAATTTTCTAACTACTTTTTTTTATGTTTTGGACAATATATAATCCTCTATTTGGGTCGATTTCTCATTTATATTTTTTCAAAATTTTTTAGGCTTTACGAAAATCGCAAGTATGAAATTTGCTCAAGCGAATTTTTTGTTTTTTAAAAGGGATGCCGAAGAAATGAGAAATGAACATTTTGGCATCGACCTCTAATATTGATGACAAAAAAAGTGTTATGAGAAAGTCTGCATTTTATAGAGATCAATAGTTGATTTGACAGGTAGTTCTAAATGTAATTATTTTCTTTTGTTGAAGAGTTTTCAATGGAATAATAAAATTCTGATAGTAGGTATAGAGAGCATGCGATAAAGAAAAATTTAAAACGTCAACAAACGTGACATATGTATATAATATGCAATTTTAGAAAAATTAGGAACAGAAAAAAAAGGAAAAATATTGACCATTTTCCAGTTTTCAGCCCCGGGCACCACCAAGTCTTAATTCGAGGCTAGATAGCATAGTGAGGCAAATTCCCATCCGATCGCCCTTTTCATGTGAAACTGAAGTATAAGTACCCCAGCTGGTAGTCCAGTCATCGATTTGGTGGTCAAAGCACAATTTTATTAGACCTCAAACCTTACACTAGACTGGTGCATCTCCTTAGACAGAGATCCACTGATTCTGGCGCCAATGATAGAATTTTAAATATTTCTGATTTTTGATATAGACGTTATTCCTCAATTTTTCCTAAGACTTAAGATATTGCTGTTTCATTCATTTAAGAAATTCATTTACCTTCTTGCACCTTCTTGCTCAGAAAGCGCACTCTACATTTCTTTGAATCAAAAATTTAATTTATGCATTTCGTTTGCTTTAGATTTATTTTTAAGATATGAATTGCTTATCAACAAAGTTTTTTAATGCTTAGCTCTGCTTAGAAAATAATAACAAGAACAACAACAAAAGTGTTTCTATAACAATGCATTTATTATACAACAAAAACGAAATAGAACGGAACAACAACAAAATCACCACAACAAAGCACAGTGTTGCCAGATTACATACGAATAAATGCATCTAATTGTGATAATTTCGAAAAATGCTCTAAAATGCAGACTGCAGGAGAAATGCAGTGTCTCAAACCCAAAGCGTTTTGAAATTAAAAAAAAAATGAGACACGCGAAACGAGAATAAATTTATGGCAAAATAATGCAAATGTGCAACGAAATTGTTATTTGAAGCAATAAAGGAAAAAAAAAATTAATGCATTTACAACAAACACAAAAGGTGAAAAAAGTTACAACAAAAATTTCTTACAGAAATTGTGAAAATTATAATGAAAGAAGAAAACTTCTCATAAATAATTCTGTAAGACTTGATGATAGATCGATTGTCTAGGGAGCTTCAAGCGAAATGCATTTAAATTATGATGCAGCTATTCCATGTTCTGCTTAAGTAGTTCTCAATCTTCCTCTGAGAAACATTAGGTACTCATAAAAGCGTTTCTCTAGCGACTTTGGAATTTAAATTTTACTTTTACCTTTGTAGAAAAAAGATCCTTCAATTGAATGCTGTTGAGTTTGAATTTGCTATTACGCCAAGCTATTTGTGAAGTGGAAAAGGCATGGATCATGTAAGGCAGGTCTTGAAGATTCCTTGATCTTTTGTTATCAATATTCACGCCAGCTTATTTGCTGCTTGGTGCAATATAGACATTTGAATGATTCTTCAAAATATGGTGTACATCAGATAGTGCCGTAAGAATAGACTTTTTTAAATTTTTACATCTTTACTTTTATGAAAAATAGGTGGAAATACAATGTGGCGATTTTTTTTTATTTTCCAAAAAATATTAAAAACTATTAACTATTTGATATTAGCTCTTTCAGCCAAAATTAAAGCGCACAATATGTATGAAAAATAGTTTCAGTCAGTAGTTTTCCCTTTTTTGTTCTGATCAAAAGTTAATGTGGTCGCAGGTTTGAATGATAAAGAGTTTAAAAGACATGAGAATCAAAATCATAAAGCTAATCTATATGGGCTACATTGGTTTTCAACCCCCCTGACATTTTTTCAGGACAAACATGATAATGCATTTAAACGGGTACCTATTTAGCAAGTTCCATTCGAATCAGTTCAGCTGTTAGATAGAGCAAAGTCTCAGCTGTTTGTATAACGATTTTTAAATGTCAGCGTTGAATTATTACTTTATTACGCCATTTGTCTAAAACAAATTTTATTGTTCCACCAAAAAAAAAAAAAAAAAACGTCATCCCTTTTTACACCAACAAAAAGAAATAATTGTTCAATTGAAAAGTAAATTAACCCACTTTTCACCAAAATAAGTTTACTTAAGTAAAAAAAAGATTAATCAATTTTTTTAATTAAATTTAGAATTTATTGATAAAAATTAAATTGAAATTTAATAATGCGAGGACTATTTTGACGTCCCTCTAGCTACGCCTCTGCTAAGCCTCATAAGCGGAAGAGTGTAGTTACGTTAATAGTTATAGCCGCAAGGGAAGGTTTTCTGTAAAATTTAAATTTTAAGATAAATCATTTTTTGAGCTTTCGCCGAGAAATTTATAGTGCGTCATATTTTGAATATTCCAATTTTTGTCTAAAATTTATTTACCAAAAATAAAATTTTGTGTCCTATTTCCAGCGAAAAGTTTTTTTCTCGAATTTATATTTAGCATCAGACAATTGGGACCCTGAGAACAGTAATGTCAAACATTTTATAATTCTCGTTAGTTTAGTGCTTCGATGTTTTTTTTTATATTTTTATTTTAGGTTAGTAGCTAATTGTTGTCTTTGTTATTGTGATTAGATGTATTTGTATGATTTTCGTCGAGATAGTATAATTAAAAAAGTGTTGTCGCCATTGTTGTTGTCGCTGCTGCTGCTGTTGCCGTTGTCGTAATAACTTGTTATTTTGATAATTGCTGTCGATTATTTAACAAATTGTAAGCAATTTTTTTCACATTAAAATTTTTGGTTTACTTTTTGCATAGTATCTAGATACTGTTTTATGTTATTGTTTTTTCACGTAACTCTGAAATTACAAATTGTAAATGTAAATTTCAGAGTCTCCATTTTCAAAGCGCGTGGTATAATCAACGTTTTCAGTTTTTTTTTACTCTACTCTCTGTTGATAAAACTGCAATTTAGTATTTTAATTTATTTATTTATTTTTTTGATTTTTGTGAGCAATTTTATTAGTCCGCATCAAAATGGGAAGCTCCGCCTTTGCGGTGTGAAATTTCAACCACCAGCAAGTAACTAGTACAACAACAATAAATGCAACAACAACAACAATCCAACATGGCGTTGTTTCATATCTCATTGTGTTTTCAGGTCGCTCACAGTTTCACATTGAACGTTCCAACTCTTTTTCATTCAGTAACTGGAAGCATTTGAGCGGTTTTACGTACGAGTTTCACTCATCTGCTGCTTGCTTCCAATTGATGCCGATTTGTTCTCATTGTTTCTTTCAGTTGCTCAAAGCCTGCAATTTGCAAATAAAAAGTACTTCATGTGTAGGTACTAATATTTTAATAAGCGCATAAATAACTTCTTATTTCGCCATGTGCTGTAGAGCTACGCCTTCGAAAGGTGTAAATATTTTGATAGGAACATTGCCTAGGCTGCAATCGAAAATCAAATCAGAAATATACTATAGTGTCCCAGAAAACGTATGAGAGTCAAAAAGTGATATTTCCTATCCAGGAGAAGCAGCCATGATTTCGGTTCCTGCTACAGAGCAACGACGCGTAGTGCACTAATTTAGGCAAGTTCTGCACACTGGGGTGTAAAAAGTTGTAATTGTCACATCTTATTTTTAGAATACTGTTTCAACGTCACAGTGATTATTTTTCTTATCACCCATTAAAGTTAAAAATTTTTTTTTCATTAAATAAAAACTCAAAAAATGATTTAACTTTTGATATGTAACTATTTCTAGTAGTCTGTAAGACTCGCGACTATGAAGCTTGGCAAAAGTCAATCAAAACGAAAAATTGGATAAAACATTATCTCTTTTTGCTTTCACATGTGGTTCTAGAGTATAATTGGCTTCCTATAAAATGATTTGAAAAAAAAATTTAACAATCTTTTCATTTTAAAATTGAATTCAGTATTTTCATCTATGGGACAGTCTTTTACAAACCGAACACTTTTCGGACGACGCATTTTTGATTTGGCTGAAATTTTTTTTATAAGTTCTGTATTGAAAAAGAAGAGATACGTATTCGAGGAATTTAAAAAAAAATTTTGTTTTTCAAAATAGAGCGAATTCAAATTTTGAGAATTTTGTGATTTTTGGCTGGGAGGCTCACTTTCATCCGGTTCTGTTAAAGCTAGAAAATTGATTTTATTATTATTTTGAAGCTAAGAAAATGAACTTTAATATAAAAATATTTTTTTAAATAATTATTAACAAATTAATATTGTTATAAGGAACTTCAATGTTTAAATTAATTTTAGGAATTTCCCCCACCCTGTATCAAATTTTAATATGACCATCGTGTTCTACGTCAAATTTCCCATCGAAAACGTATTTTTTTTTAATGGGCAAACTATTATTACTAATCAATTTTCTAGCTTTAACAGAGTTGGAGTTATGAATTTTTGAAAGTGAGCCTCCAAGCCAAAAATCACGAAATTCTCAAAATTTGAATTCGCTCCATTTTGAAAAAACATTTTTTTTTAAAAAACCTCGAACCTTTTCTTTTTCGATACAGAACCCATAAAAAAAATTTCAGCCAAATCAAAAATGTGTCGGTCAATTTTTGTCAAAATTCGTTCGGTTTGTAGAAGAACGTCCCCAATATCAAAAAAGTGAACTTTGGACTGACTCTGCAATTGTTTTTTTAAATGTGCATAATGAAAAATAAAAAGCGAAAACGGAAACACTTACCAATTAGACCTTAAGTATTCTCACAGAATTTGAAAACAATAAAACACACCATAGCGGATGCGACACTTTGTCAGTAACTGCAATGGACTTATACCAAACGCGCGGGGAAAACATGAATGATCGAAGAATTTTTTTAAATAGAAGAACAACTTTTAAATTGACGGGAAAAATAAGATTATGTAGAAGCACTACTTGCTTTTTACCACACAGCAAATCTTTTAATAAAATTATACGATATATTATATATTTAAATTTACAATATAAAAAGCAGCAACAAAACATTGCACTTTGACTACCGACTCTGCCGACGGAGCCACTTTTGATAAGATTTTGCATATATTTTATTTAATATTTCATTGAATTTATCATAAAACACTGGTGCAGATATTAGTTTTACTTTTTTTAATTCTCTTATTAACATTTACGCAAAAAAGCAAAATTTAACTTGAAAAATAAAACCGCATTTTGCAATAGAAATGATTACATGAAATCGATATGTTTTCATACATTTTATTTCGGATCTCAAAAACTCTATTTTCTCACTCAAGGCCGTTGTCATATCAAGTTTTGAGAATATTAAGGCAGAGAATATTAACTGCCTTAATTACAGATAGCGGCCAAAAAATCACCTAAAAAATATTATTATTCACTCCAATTAATTTTTAACTTCATCAAAAATTACGATGACTTAAACTCTATTTCGAAAAATATTATATGCTCAAACTTAAATTGAAAAACCCATTACTTTTGCCCAATTTTTTTTAAAATTTTTTTCTGCTTATAATGTATTATATTAACTAAACTTTAATATGTTTCATAAAATTTTGAAGCTTTGCCTCTAAATCGTTACTTCAAAAGTGTAATTTCTAGATTTGCAAATAAGTAAACGACTACAAATACATCATACATATTAAAACTTATCATCGGCTCAAACAAGTAAACAATTATAAATACCTCGTACATTTTAATATTTTTATCGTCTCAAAAAAATAAACAACTACAAATGTACAGTCTAATATGTTTCATCGTTCACATGCAAATGTTGTTATAATTTTAGAAAATTAAATAGCAACTATAAAACGATATTATCATTAACATTTTAAAATAAATTTTAAATCATTTTATTGATACCTGCAAAGTTTTATTATCTACAATGCTGCCTGCAGGTATGCACATTGTTCCCATGACCCAGTGAACCAAAAGTTTATCCACACCACCATCATCGCCCAAATCAGTCAATGAATGAATGAACGTATGAAGAACACTACGGTTTTCATCTTAATTCTTGCGAAGCCTAAACACGCCACTTTGCGTTTTATCACAGAGACGTTGAAATGTGCAGCGCAACAAATACTAAGACAAAGTTGTTGTTGCTGTTGCTTCAAAATCATATTAAAGCAAATGTCAACAGAAAGGGAGCCATTACAGCAACTGTTGCAGAGGCAGCTAAAACTATTGCCACAGTATGATGACCTTTAAAATGAAAGAGACAACAGCAAAGCGATGAACCAAGGCAACACAACATCAGCAATGAAAATATGTTGCACTTAAAGTTTTATCACATGCAGCAATAGAAGAAAATCTCTCACATATTTTACTGCAATTATGATCATTTATTGTTGTTATTGCAGTTGCTGCAATTTCGAAGCGCCAACCTAACGCCAACAATAATAATAACATCAGCAACGTTAGTAACATTACAAACGTTGATGGCATTTTGGAAAAAAGGATGAAAACCTTTTTCATAATTATTGCTGCTGCAATGTTGTTGTATTGTTACTTAATAGCCGTTGCAATCTTGCCTATTGCTTGTTGATGGGCAGTGGGCGGCAGCGCTATAGGAAAGCAATGTTCCTTGGTTTTAGTTGGTTGCTGCAGATCGCGCTTAATGTTATCAGCGTTTTAATCGGATGCACACTGCATTTTATTTTTACTCCTTAATGGTTTTTATTAATGGTTTGCTAGAGCTGTGCAAAAAATATCGATGCATCAAAATGTCCATCGAAATGTTTAGCAATAAAATAATAATGAAGAATTGTTCAACAAAATTTCATGCGAACTTGAGCCCAATATGATATCAATAATGGCCTAAAACTTTTATCAATTCCATGCGTTTTGGTTAATTTTTTCATTTTTATTGTTTATCCCTTTTCTTTTTTGAGGTCTATTTTCCTATTGCAGTTGTATGTTTCTTAAACAATTTTTTCATACTTATATGAATAAAAAAACCTGGAACTGAATAAAAAATGTAGCAAATTTTTGTGTTTTCTAAGATAACTTCAATTTTGAGCTTAGGACGGATTTTACTCGCAGAACGAAAAATTTGCTAAGCGAAATTTTATGGATGGCAAGCTTTTGTAATTTGCCTGCATTTCTTGAGTCATTTTGCCTAAACCGAAAAATGGCAGAATTGTCTCTTATTTGAAGAAAATAAAGTATTTTTTACTTTATTTAATATGAGCGCAGATCTACTTCTGTATAGTTATGGGGTATAATAAAGAGCCTTCCAAATTCTTGGATCTCGGGGTAGTTTTTTTCAATTTCGCTGTTTAATTAATGTGGAGTCGGCAATCGCATGCTCTTGAATCCAAGATTCTGTCTACCTTTTTTACTCGAACCTGACAACTATGAATTGAAGATTCTTTTAGCTTGAGTCCTGCTTAAACCATTTGCTCGATGTACCCGTTTAAAGCTTTGGCTTCGTAAATCGTCCTTGTATACAGGACCAAGTATACTATGTAATATTTTTTTTCTCAAATGGACCTATTTTGGAGATAGGAGTGTCAATTTGATGTATTGCTTGCATACAATAGCAATTCTCTGTTGGTCCAAGCGAAATAAAAAAGAATTTAACCAAATGGACGCAATTTCCATAAATGTCGATTAATTGCGCGATTTTTGATTAAAAATTTTGTGGTGATATTTTGGAAGGAGTTTTACAATGAGCTAAATTTAAAATCTTTCTAACAGAAGATGATGATTTGGATGTTTCATTGGGATTTGTGAGCAAACCGTTTATACTTAGCACCCAATGAAATCTTTTTTATCATCATGGTTGGTGACATTCAAGCTTGGGAACTTTTTTTTATTGGCATTATGTCCTTTGGCTAAGTAGTAATTTGTTTTATTCTCTGTACTTACTCATGTACATTCGCCGATGTTAACAAATTTATAATGCCGATATATGTATTACATATTTCTAACATTAGCACATCACCAGTTTACTCGTTTGCTCGTTGCCTTACTCTGACAAGAGTCAGAGTTGCCAACTGCATCAACATTGCAATCATTTTGCTGCAAATGCAGCAATAAATTTTTATTGCTGCTCTAAAACTAAATGAGCCGCAATCGGAACGAAACTGAAAAAACGAATTAAAACGAATGTTCGTCGCCATTATTATCGTTGCTGTAGTCGTCGTCGATTTCGCTGATGATGTTGACGTCTGTCATTAGACAAAATGTCATTTATTGCTGAGAGCTTTTTAAATGGTTGCCAACACGCTATACAATAGGAAAGCTAAGCATTTGTAGCATTGTAGCGCAACGCGTTGTAGTACTACTAACAATTATAATTTTATATAAAATATATTTACATTTATCGACTTTTTTTTTTTAAAGGGCTTACATATTTAAAAAACATGATTAGATTCAAAGTCAATAAATCGGAATAAAAGATTGGAAACGTTTAAAAAAATAACAGAATAATATGTGGCTTGTCATGTTTTTGAAGTGAGCCTTCAATTCTGATATTTGGTAGAATTTTGTTAAAGCATCGGTAACTTGAATTTTCAGTTCGGGATAATAACACTTTTAAACATACATACATATTAAGAAGGTCGAACTCTTTAGCAGTTAGAGATGTTGGTCCAGTACATCGTATTACAGTACAGCAGTTTTTGGATATTTCTTTTCCTCTTATTTAGGTAGGTACTCATAGTTTATTTCGTGCAATTTTATTGGACAATTATGGCTGTGTAATAATTTTAATTTTAATGGCTGCAGTAAAATTTAATTCTTTTACAACAGTACGAGTATTTGTTTCATGATTTATAATGATAATTTAAAAAAACATTAAAAGCAACTGCAAATCGGTCTCCTTGACGGACATGTGGCGGGAACGCCTAAAAACATGCAGTAATAAATCAAATTTTAATTTCCTTCAAATATTAAAAGAAAAATGTAAATGTAGAATGAGAACAAAACGAAAGAAACACAAAGAAAATCGAATGAAATGGCGGAATCGGCTGACGAGCAAGTGCACAAGTTGCGCTTAACTCGAAAATCAAAACAACAAAATTTATGCAAAAGATTGCTGCGCCAGCCAGTTGTGTGGTTCGTATAATTTTTATTGAAGAACTACAACGAATAGTTGGCTTAAACCTTTTAACAATAAAGCGATAATATGCATTTAACTTTTCCATTCCATTTTCTTCGCATACTCTTTATAGGACAGCCTTTTCTGATTTAAACATTTTTCATCCACCAAGGCGCTGCAGCTGTTGGAGTGCTTTCCTTTTAATTCATTTTGGTTGATATTTTAATTTCAATTATAAATTAAATCAAAAAATGTAAAAATTTTTGCACAAAAAAGCGTAGATGATGAACTGGAGCGATTGTTGCAATTCCAGTGGTGCCACTTTGCGAAAATGTCATCATAAAAGTGGCATAATATTTGTGCCTAAATTGAATTATTAAATTTCAAAATGAAAAAGATTTAAGGAAAGCTCTTAAAAATATAGAAATGTATGTGTAAATATACATTTCATTAGTCTCAAACACTCTACGAAAGGCTCTATTATCCTCTCAATCTTAAAATATTAAGAGAAAATAACTCTTTAACATATAATGTGTTTATACATTTTACTCTGTTTTTTGTGACGTATGCGCAACATATATCCTATCAAAATTTAAAATTATTAAATGTTACTCATACGCCATGAATAACCAAATGTTATTTCATTATAATTGTGAAGTTTCTTCTTGAAATTGAATTTTGAGATAACCTCGTTTTTATAACGAACATGTAGAGTAAAAATGTATGAGCATAAGTAACATAAACAAATAATGCCATCTATGGGATTCCAGTACAAATATTGACGTAATTTTATTTTTATAATAAAAAATATAACTAAATTGGACAGTATTATGCAAAAAAATATGTTTTTTTAAAAATATGAAGTGACACCACTATTATATTGAACGACAGATATATATGTATGTCGTATACATATACATGATATTTTGATTTTGAGATAAACTTGAAAATTGGTTCAAACTCGAATGCATGAGAAGTTGAATGGTTTGAATGGCTACGCCGAAATATTTTAGATTAAATCATTGAATAGTCAAGGGATACAAATAAAATAAAATTAAAAATCGGGGACTCCAAAGTTTCGTCTCAAATTTACATACATACATACACATTAATATTATGGAATTAAGAACTTTTTTTAAAAAATCGATTCTAAAAAATCTAGCAATCTGGTTTTTTAGTGCTGCAACTGTTTGGACGCCAATCAGAGATGCCACATGATGAAAACCCCTTAGACATGTTACAAATAAAAAAAAAGCAAAGAATATAAAACAAGAACAAAACAACCAGAATAATAATAATTGTGAGCAACCCAATGAAAATAAAGTCATAATTCATAAATGATTTATGAAATGGGAGCGAAATCACCAGCAACAACAACTGCAGCACTAACATTTTTATACTCTATACAGCTGTAAAGTTTTTTCTATTAAAAAATTAAAAAAAAAAAATAATAGAAAAGCATATAACAAAAGAAAATGTTGTTTTTAATTTCTTATTTTATTTTACTTAAATTAACTTCTGCTTAAGTAGGTGTTCATGTTCTTGAATGCCGCGACGACGAGCATTCATTGGCAAGATAGATGGATAAGAAAAAAAAGAGAATAAGAAAAAAAACAAACAAAAGAGGGTCGCTAAGTCGGTCGGTCGGTCGCATAGGCGGACGGCGGCAGTCGCTGCCACATTAGCATATCAGTACACGCATGCGGTGCTAAAAATTGAAACAAAAACAAATTAAGAAATAAAAGAAAAATTAACAACAGAAAGGAGTAATCATTGAAAGAGAAAATTTGATTTTAAACTACAACTAAATGAAAAACTTCTGACCCGAGGCTTTAAAACGGTAAAAACTAAACTTTCTTGTCTATGAACAATGAAACACTTGTTTCCCAAAACAGTTAATAAAACTCAAAAATTACTTAAAAACATAAAGAATTTGATCAAAAGAATTTATTCTTATAAAGGGACGCAGGAGAATAGCCCAAACAATGTATTGTCCTCTAAAATATAAAATCGCTTAAAATATTTAAGTAAGTTATCTAGTTTTTAAATTAATAAATTTTATTTATTTTTATTAAGAAACTTCTAGAACACATTTTGTAACATTTCAAAAATATCTGATTTATTTAATGTTCAAAATAGTTCGCAAGTCTTAAAAAATTAATTTTAAATGTGTTAAATTAAGTTAATTTGCAATTTGAAACCTTGAGCAGTTGGCGGATTTCTAAAGTAACTCTGCTTTTTTATCTGATATACCCGTTTGTAAATTGTTTTTCCGTTGTGTGTTTCAAAATTAGTTTTTATATATGGGATTTTTGATTTGGATGAAATTTTTTTTATGGGTTCTGTATAGAAACTGAAGAGTTACGTATTCGAGGATTTTTTAAATAAAATTTTTTTTTTTGAAAATAGAGCGAATTCAAATTTTGAGACTTTTGTGATTTTTGTCTAGGAGGCTCACTTTCAAAAATACATAACTCCGGTTCTGTTAAAGCTAAAAAATTGATTTTATTGCCATTTTAAAGTTAAGCAAATTGACTTTAATAAAAATTTATTTGTTTTAAAAACTATTAACAAATTAATATTGTTATAAGCAATTTAAATGTTTAAATTGGTTTTTAGGAATATCCCCCACCCTGTATCAAATTTTAAATACAAACATCGTATTTTACGTAAAATTTTCTATCGAAAGCTTATTTTTTTTAATTGTCTAACAAATTTGGCCCATTTGAAATTAAAATTTCTCTTTTTGGATGATTTTTTTATATTAATTAGACATAGTTGTGCTAATTCCTGTTTTTTAATATACGGTACTATTCGTAATCTCCCTGAGCAATCATTTTGGCCATTGCTTAAGAATCACTGCTTTATGCAGACAACTAAAGTGAAAAAAAAAAGTTCCAGATAAAACAATGAAAATGCATTGAAATTTTTGCTCAACACTTGCATTGGAGTTATTTTTAGTTATTGTTACTGCTTAGTATTTTTGTTGCAATTCTCGTTGTTGTTGGCTTTTAAGATAATCATGCAACTTAATTGCTAATTAATTTTAATTGCTAACTTGGCTCAGAGCGCCAACTACAAGACAACCCAGCAGCCCCGCAGACGATGCCGAATGGGTGTGCGCTTCTGTTTATTAATATTTTTTTTTTCTTCTTTGCTCTGTTGTTGCTGTTGCACTAACAGCATTTTGACCAATGAGCAATAGCTGTAACAGCAACATTTTATATTGTTGCCACTGCTGTTGTTGTTTTTTTTCTTTTGTTTAAATTGTTGCATTTTAATTTAATGCAATTAAAATAAAAACAAAAAAAATGAAAAATTGTTGCAGAAATAAAACAACAATATCTACAACAGCAAAATGTGAGCAACAACAAAAACCACAACAACAGCAACATTGTTTTGAATATGCATTGTTAAATTGTTCAGACGAAAAAAAAATGTTTTTTCTTACTTAGCAGATTTTTTTTTATGGCTTAATTGGCAAAGAGCTCATCAGCAACATCGAGGCGTATGCGTAAAATTTAATTAAATTAAAGTATTTCGTTAACAACAACAACAACAAAAACATAAATGAAACTTAACTATATATTTCACAAACGAGTTGGAAAGTGGTTGCAATAAATAATAAATATCACAAAATTTAAGATAATTTGCTATTAAATCATACGCTTAAATGGAACATTCTGCTACTGAATACGCACTACCTATTCTAAGAGAATTGCTCTAAGCGTCAATGACAGCCCCTTATGAGCAGTGCTTTGTGTGGAATTGAAGCCGATAGAGTCACCGATTCATATTTTTTTGAAGACATCAATGAAAGGTCAGAATCAAGGGTCGTTTCTTACCTCCGTTAGTTCAAAATAATCCGGTACATGGCTTCAACATAATACATATGCTGATGCTTTAACAAATTTGATTTTTGTTTGGGTGGCCAAGTTGAAAAGAAGGAATACCCTGCTTCCCAAAATGAAATCCAAATTTTTCGCAGGAAAAAATAAATGTTTTTTTTTCGCTCAATTAAAAATAAAATGAAGTAGGTACAAGGAAGTGTTATTTACCAAATAAAAAAAAATTATTTTAAAAACAAAATTTTAACGTCTATAGTTTAAATGATATTTTGATTTAAATTTAAATATTTGCCAAAACTAAATTTTTGGAATTATGTATTAGCTTTTTATATTTATTTTTTAAATCTGACCAAAAAAAAAAAACAATAAATATATATCAAAACCAATATGAAATTGCAATATTTTTCAAGAACTCAAAAAGGGTATTAGAGATATCATAAAAATTTTGATATACAATATATGATACGTTACAATTTTTTTGTGCAGATTGCAAATAAATATGCAAATTAAAAAATTACAAACTTTGAGTTTTGACCAATTTTTAAGTTAGGTCAAAACATCAAATATCCTGTAGACAAAATTAACTTATTTTATCTCAATATTTTATGTTGTTACAACTTTATTGGTGAGTTGGCATTTGTAAAGGAACAAAAAAAAAAAATCAGCGAAATCGAAGAAGTTATGTTAAAAAAACTATAACAAAGTAAGAGTTAACATTTTATTAAAATTTATTTGAAAAAAAATTTATTATAAAAAAAAATGTATGAAATCGACTTTTCATTGTTAATTACATAACTTAATTGGTGTAATTAAGCGCTAGAAAAGCAATCTCAACTCGCAGTACAGCACGCGTTTAACGGTTCAAACATTTTAATTAACTACTTACCAGAATGTCTGTGGCATATTATTTTGAAGCTTGGGAGTCGAGCTTTAATCTGAAGTTCACTAAAAAATATGTAGAAATGGGTTTTCCAAAAAAACTCAAAAATATATTTCAATTTGCAAAATTTTAGCTTTTTTATTTTTTTTTAAATTAAAAAAAATATATAAATTACTTTTTCCCCATGAATAAATTTGCAGTATTAAGCGCAGAATAAATCAGAGTTTTTTTTAAAGAAAAAATAAAAAAAAAATATTAAAATACAGGTTTTTCAAAAAAAAATGCAAAAATAATTTTCAATTCGCAAAAGTAGAAATGTTTTTTCATCATAAAGCACATAAAAACCTATAAGAGTTGGTATAACAATTATTAATTGATTAAGTTTGACGTAAGCTATGAACTTTCGAATAAAACACTTTTTCTGGAAAAGTACAAAAATCGTGAACTTCATACCCACTTATTTCAACAACAAGAAATACTAGGGGAAAACTTCTTGCTGAACATTGATAATGCAAAATTTCAACCAAATCGGTGCCATAATTTTTTTCACCTGGAGTTTTGGGCAAAATAGATATATTCTATGTGTAGGCCATAAAAAAAAGCTAAGTATAAAAAATTTTAAATCTGTCCCTAGCATCTGCAGCTTATTTTTTCTAAGAAAAATATTAAAAAATGTACATAAGAAAGCCTTGTTCCAGTGAAATTCTTTTTAGGCGTCTGACGGCAGCATCTAATACTGAGTAGAACTCAACAACTTTTACGTTTTCAAGAAGTTGAATTTCAACCTGTCGACTTATTTTTAAACTTCTAAAAAATCACTAATTTTGACATTATTTTAAAATTATGTTTATAATTTTTCGGTTGATTCAGCAGTGGCGCCTATTACCGCTGTTTTGCGGCGCAGCAGATCATGTTGACCCCTTGCCCATTGTCAGATAAAGAACAGAAACTCCAAGCAGAAAGTCAAGCTGCTGGCTTGTTTTGTACTAATTTACAGGACAGCTCAAAAAAAAAAGCATAAAACGAACGAAGAGTATTGCAAATACAACAAAACCTGCGGCTTATTTAGTGTCATGTTTGTTGCAAAAGAATTTGTATGTTGTTGCTGTTGCTGTTATTGTTGTTGTTTATAGATGCAAATACTTTGTTTATGCTTGGATTATTCTTATGTACACTAGCAAAACAATTTCATCAAACCATTTAATATTTTCCAATTTTTTTAAAATTTTTCGATATTTATCGTCTTGTTCGAGATCGATCGACTTTGTCTGCATTGTTCGACTTTTATAGACTTATTAGACGTTTTACGACGTAGGTCGTATATTTTATATTTTTCGACTTTATTTGGCACTCACCAGCTTTATCTTTATTAAATTTTAATAATTTATTTCTTGCTGTGTATAATAAAAACGCGTAAAAAGCGCAAATCCAAGACGCTGTTGTTGAATTGTAGCCGCTGCATGCTGTGGCAACAGAAAGTCTGACAAATTTCTCAGTTGGAGACAAAATAAGACTTAGCTACAGAATCAGTCGACAAAAAAAAAAAAAAAACAGAAAAACAAAACCAGATACAAGTAAAATGATTTAATATACTCGTAACAACATCTCTATAATGTAAGACATTATAAACGGGGCAAAAAGCGGCAAGGCAAGTTGATCTCTTATTTTATAAAAAAAAAAAAGTTTTGCTTTCAAGATCTTTACATACTACGAGTATGTATTTTAAAAATGCAAAAAACATTAAAACGCGAAAAATCTTTTCCATAAGCATAAATACGTATTTGAGTTAATGGATCAAAGTTTAAATATTTGCATTAACATCATAATTGTTTGGCGACACGCTAACGTCAACATGCCGTCGATGCCATTGTCCGAATTGACAGCACTGGTTATAACGCCCGTAAAAGTTGTGGAGGCTACAAAGTATCATTGTATGAGACTATGATTACTCGATACTCTTAAAAAGGTGTAAAATTTTTGATCAATATTGAAATTTGTAAATAATCGTTGGTTGTTTTAAATTCTCTCGTATTGGTATTTGAGTTAAATTTGTTTGTAAAAAATGCATTAAAAAAGATTTCGTTTTTTGAACTGTACATAGTCAAAATTAATGCTTTTTTAATAGTTTGAAATATTATTTATGAAATTTTTAATATGTCTACGTCGATACTGCCATCAGAACTATTGTTAATGCCATATTTGCTATCATTTCATTCTCTGTTCATAGTTTTTTTTTCGCCAACTTCGATGACACTATGGCAAACATGATTTTACTTTTAAATAATGTCATGTATTGTTCTGGCCATTTTTTGTTTACGGCCTTTTTTTCATTTATTTTCTTTATCAGTTTACAGGAATCATTTTAAAAACAATAACATCCACTAAAATTACAACAATAAAAATAACGTTTGTACACCAACAAAAGTTCTCCCCTTAGCAAAATTTGAGTCAGAATAAAAACTGTACTGTATCGCAAAACTAGATAGGACATTTTTTTCTTATATGAAAGTAATAATGACAGTCAGTTTAAGCAAGTGAAAATTATTTTCTGCATAAAACGTGTAAACAATAAAAAAGCTACCTTACACGGAATACACTTAAGAAAATGTTATATGTGAAAAAAATATTCACAAAGACAAAGCCGAGAGCTCTGTTTACCATTGACTCTGTACAAGTATATTTCCTCTCTATGCTGATGAAGTGATAACCAGGGATGCCTGGTTGAATTCGAAGAGGACCTTTTTTTTTAGCTCGATAAAAATAATATTATAATTATCTTAAATTAACGGCCATTAACGGCTTTCGTCTCCAATTAACGGCTTAACGGCCTCCTCCGCGGCCAACGGCTTTGCCATTAAATTAGCCACCTGGCAACCCTGGACACAACACTGAGCAGTACTGGTGTTACTGCCTTGAATATTATCATGAAACAGCTGTTGAAACAAAGTAAACAAATGGACAAAGTAAGCAAATATGTACAAAATGAAACCTCAAAACGATGTAATTATTTCTGTGTCTCTTGGTGCGCTGCAGCAGTCAGCAAAAATCCAATTATGCCAGTGTGAAAACTGTTTTTCAAAACGCGGTACAAATATGAGGTGAATGAGAAACAGGATGTTTTCGATGCCAACGGAAAAACTTTTTTATTTAATTTTTTCCATTATGGAGAGAGTTTCAATTAAAATGCGTTCTTCTGGGAATACTCTAACATAATAAAAAATAATGAATTCGCAATTATTGCAGATGTCAAATATCAGCTGCTTGAAGTTGGCTGTTTAGTTTGTAGGTACCACCATAGAATTTTGCTCTGTTCCTTAATACCCGAATATTTTATTTTAAGTTTTACGAATTTACTTTTCTACGCTGAGTGCGAAGTTGCATTAATTCGTTCATCTCATATCTGATTTGTGAGAAAATGCGATCAAATATAGTATCAATAAATTTTCTCGGAATATTTCTGTTTATAAAAATTTTCGTACCAGAATTTTCACTAACAATAAATCTTTATAGTCTGAAAGAAATAAATCTTTTTCATCTTTCAACTTACAAAGCGTCGTGTTGAAATTTTTTTCCGTGTAAAAGTGACAAACATCATGGAAGTAGAGGGTGAACATATAATGAATTGAGTTAATTGCAGTTGTAGATAAAAATAACAAAGGTTTGAAATAATTCGCCATTTTTTTTTTTTTGTTTCAACCAAAAGAATATTCCACCAAAGTGCATATTAACAATTATTTTCAGATTTATTTTTTTTGTTCATATTATTTATGACTGACTAACAACCCAAAACAAGCTGCTTATGGAAAAAGTTTTGTTTGGACAGTCTGTTGACGATGGTGCCACCACTGATTGTCGTTATTTGATGCAGAATATTTGTTTTTTTTTTTGTTGTATACTCGAGCCATGTTTTTTAAGTAAAAACTCCATTTCGTTGCAGCAAAAAATGGTCGTCCGATATATTGTTTGTACTCATTGTTGTTTTGTGTCCGATAATGTTCACTGAAAACAATTAAATTTAATTATAATATGTACATTAGCAGTAACAACAAAATACATAACAATGCAACAAATGCCACAAAAATGAGCTTTTAAACATAAAACATGGAAGCCTTTAATATTTGTGTAATTGGCCGTTTTCATATTTGCTATACGTACTCGATGTAGTTGATGTATGCAGGGCTCCTTTTATGCTTCATGAGCACCTTAGTCCAGTATGAAACTCGAGTTGTCTACTCTTTGAGATATTTAATATAAAAACTTATTGTGATGTCATTTACTAAAGTAAGTTTCAATACTCCTCTGGTTTTGTTAAAATTCTTCTTTGTTTTATAATGTTAAGAATGTGAGACAACATACTTTAAGTGAACGATAAGTTGATTTTCGTAAAACTCCAATCTTTGATGAACTATTCCCTCATTATTTGCAAAGTTTGTGGTTTCAAGAACAATATTTTACAAACCGAACGGATTTTGACAAAAATTGAGCGACACATTTTTGATTTGGCTGAAATTGTTTTTATGGGTTCTTTATCAAAAAAGAAGAGATACGTATGCGAGGATTTTTAAAATTTTTTTTTTTTTTTAAAATAGACCGAATTCAAATTTTGAGAATTTCGTAATTTTTGGATTGGAGGCTCACTTTCAAAAATTTATAACTCCGGTTGTGTTAAAGCTACAAAATTAATTTTATTTTCAAATAAATATTGTTATAAACAATTTAAATGTTTAAATTGATTTTTAGGTATTTCATCCACTCTGTATCAAATTTTTAATACAAACATCGTGTTCTACGTCAAATTTCCTATCGAAAATGTATTTTTTTTAATGGGCAAATTATAATTAGATACTATTAAATTTAGAGAATTTCGTGATTTTTTGAGAATTTGAATTCGCTCTATTTTGAAAAAATTTGGTTTTTTTAAAAAATCCTCGAATACGTATCTCTTCTTTTTTGATACAGAACCCATAAAAAAAATTTCATCCAAATCAAAAATGCGTCGTCAGAAAAGTGTTCGGTTTGTTAAAGAACGTCCTATATATGGAGCTTTATGTTTCTTTAAAGCTCTGAAAGAGACGGGGAAAAAAATTCATTTTCTCATGAAGTTAAAAAAATTAAGTCTGAACTGTTCAGTTCGGAGAACATCACGGACAATCAGTGATTTTTTTTTGCCAGGGAACATTACTTGAAGAACACACAGTGGGCTTTAACCAACTTTCAATAAAAGTGTGAGTTACTCAAAAAAAAAAATTGGGCATTATTTGGGATGTACTTCTGAGTCGATATATGAAAAACAAAAGAAATCCTTAGAGCTTTAGCATCACAGTTCAAATTTAAACAATCTAGGTGCGGGGTCTTGAGTAGCAGTATTTAGTCTGTTTTAAAAATTTTAGTTCTAAAAGCCCACATATCTAAGTTTAAAGTTATGGATATCACTTTTTTTTTATGTCATTTACTATACACAAAAAAATAATTTTAAACTTCTGGAGCTTAAGACCTTTATTTGCGACCGGATTAGGAAATAGGTTCGATACCAACACATCCACGTCATTCGTGTCGGCAGTGACCCTTAACTGTTTCTATCGAGATGTTTGAGGAGGGAGGGAGAGTGTATTGATCTGAGATGTTCTGCTTTTTTGTCCCTTAAGTTTCTTGGAATTATTTATTTAATTATAACTAATATGTTATCATTATCACAAATTGTAGTCTTATTTCATTTTCAAATGTTGAGGTTTTGTCTTATGTTCAATCTTTATTGACACAAAGGCAGCGACTTTAATTATCATGCAGAAAATGTCAATCTTCGTCATAAGAATTGACAGTACGAGTATCACAGCTATAGAAAACGTTACATGCTATAAACATAATTGCCGCATCTGGATCTATCTATTTAACTTTAATAAGAAAATAAATTTAGATTTAATAGAAGCTTAGCTTAGAGATAGAGATGAGAGAAAATTTGTACTATTTTAAAACCACCATAAATTATGCTGCAAAATCTAAATTTTGAATAACCCCACTTTAAAGATACCCAATCTAGAATTTAATAAAAACTTATTTTCCACAAAATACAACGTGTAATGAGAAAATTCGTTTATCTCAAACGAAATTAATAAAATTTTAATAGAGTTCAGAATGGAATCAAATAATCAATCAGTTTAACCTTAAAGTAACAAACTACAGCGCCCCAGGGTCAAATCAACTTTTGTGAGTACGCGCAATGCGCACTGCAAAAAATAGTAGAAGCAAAAACAAGAAGAAGAAGAAGAAGATGTTCTCACAGCGATCTAACAATGAAGATCGTACCATACGGGCAAACAAATTCAATCTAAATTGCAGAGTTTGTTTTACTGTCCAGCGACTATACAATGGACGAGCACTAAGTGGAAAATAAGATGTGCGTCCAATAAACAAAACAAACACCACCAACAATAACTGATCACCACCATTGATCGCTGTTAGAAAGATGTGCACAGTGCACTGCGCAGCCAACGTAACTCATTGATCGAATTTTGTGATCACAAGCAGCAGCAGCAGCGAACAAACGCCAATTCTTAAAGCCGACAATCGTGCGGTGTACATTTTGCTATTTTACCTTAGAAGTCATCTTTTTCTACTTCTTCTGCCTCAGATGCTAGTTACTGATCTTTCTGCAGTGACGCATGCGCATTCGCGCACACGCTTGCTGTGCAATTTTCAACGTTCAACGTTGTTATGCAATATTTTAAGCCGCTCAGACTGGCGCAAACAAGATTGATCTGTTTTAACTTCTAAGCTTCTCCAACTACTGCTGCTGCTGCCTCGTTCTGACATAGTATGTTTTGGCATTCCAAATCTTTTGTTTGTGCTAGACAATAGAATGCGCAGCAACTACAACTACAGCAAGCATAGCTGACGCGCTGAACGTCTCCATGGAAGCGGTAATTTGTTATCAAGATGATTTATGAACCGCATATAATGGGTGGAGATCAGTAACCAAACAAACGTAAAAGAGAATCTGTTAAGACTACGGTAAGCTAGAGAGAAACAAAACCAATAATAAAGAGAAAAAAGTCGCATCTAACTATGTGCTTCCCTTGCCTGTCATGCTAATCACACTCTCTCCAAGTTTGAATCTTAAAGCTATATTTTCAAATAAGGGTGCATCGAAAAAATACACAAAACTAAACTACGAAGTGTGATAATGATTGTTTATGATTTCTTCAAACCGAATTAAGTGAGCAAACTCATTTAACTCATTACCTTATTTCTGTCCTCTGACATGTCACCCTCTTAGTGATTCATAGCGAAAGTGTGAAATCATAATTTTCTGTGCGTAAGAGAATCTTACAAGAGTTTAAAGGCTAATTGGTGCCTGGATTCTCATTCAGAAAAAGTATTTAACTTTATAGGATTTTTTAAAAGTGTTAAAAAACAACTATTTATTTGTTTATCATTACTTTATATTTTTTAAAACACCCTATTCAACGTTTTTTCAACCAATTTTTGTATGTTTCTTGTTTGTCGTTGCCGATTACCATTTGCTAAAACACTTCGGCGTGTGGCTGACTTTAAAAATATTGAAGCGTTACTTTTACAACAAACAACACACCAACAACCACTAGATGGCGTTAGTCTCGCCACTATTGATGGATTTGCAAATCCAAACTATTCATATCCAGCAATACAGAACATAAACCAAACACTCGTTTATAGTACAGCACTTCCCCTCTAAAGCGTTTGTCCACCATCATCCTTCAAAGAAGAGCAACCATAGTGCTTACACAACGTTTGCCTGCAAACTGATTTAATCTAGCGCAGACATTGACCGCGCACGATCGCCTCTTTTGCGCATTCAATTCTCAGGTTCAAGCAGCTACGCTGCGCTGGACTAATACGTCTGTCCAATTTCAATGCAATTCGCATAAAAACTGCAAATAAAGTTGAAGCTGCGCAGACTCACTGACTCTGACGTTCGTTGAGCTGAGCTAAGTAACTGATCTGGTGTAGGATCATTGCGCATGGAATCACGTTTCCGCATTCGTTGGTTTGGTCAAACAGCGTTAAATGTCTGGCTAAATATTTTGTTCCTTCTTGCTACAACGTAGTTAGTTGTATTCGTAGTGCCATGATAAATGGTAGACCCTCCGGGCAAAACAAATAGTAATAATAATAATATTGGTAATACTTGTGGTAATGCGAATATTGATGCGATCTTCATGCCAAATAAAAGTGATATCTAAATATTGGCGTAGGAAAATTTTCGCATTGTTGTTGGTTTTTTTTTCTTCTGTTGTCTGTAGCGTATGCGCTGGGAATGTAGACTTCTTCATTGGAAGTTTATAGATAGCAACTATGATGCTATGCGAGGGGGGTGTTTTAGCCATCTAGTTTGCATTTAAGTGGTGCATTTTTTAAGATGCTTTTATTGCCAATAAATAGAAGGCTGGAAAAGTGAATCATTTATGCGTTAAGTTCAATAATAAGTTTGCGCTAATTTGGGCACAGGAAACAATTACTCTTGGGAATTAATTTGTATTTCTACTGTACGCGTCTTTTATTTTGCGCTTCGCTTTTTTATTGCACGTATAATTTTTGGAAAGTATTTGATAAGTAAATCATTCCGCAATTTTTAAAAAAACAATTTTCTCATTCTAACACCTGATGATGAGACCAATAAAGATGTCCTTGCCAGAGCAGCTAAAAGTTTTCAATATCTTTGAGTCGAATGTGAATCTGCGCAAAATTTACAAGTGTTCACCAAAAGTTGTCTTCGCCGAACTCTGACATTTGGTGATGCAGAATCGTCTCCAGTGACGAATTACTCACCAAATTCTGACAAGATCCGATATTTGTTCATATCAAGCGGCGAAAGTGGAACTCTCCGCCAAGCAGAAAATGTTGCCGTCCTGGATCATCGTAGAAACGATCGCTGGAACAAAAAATTCGTGGATCGGAGAATTTTTGTAGAAAATTGAAGACTGTCCATAGTGCACGACAGGAGAGTTTTGTAAAGGCCTGGTTCTTGCTTCGTGAGGAGATATGTGACATAAACAGCAAATTTTCATTTCTTTTTTTAGGAAATTTTACTTTCCTTTAACTCAGCCTTTGATACTTAAATCTTAAGTTAATTCTCCATAGCTTTTAGTGCACTAAAACTTGTTTCATCTTTTCACACAGTGTATGAGAGAGGTGCGTTCAATTGACGGCCTGTTCCTTATGCCTCACATTTGATATCGAGGCACACCTGACATTCCATTCGATCGGTCGTTCGCTGTATAGTTCGTCGCGCTCATAAACATCTTAACATAAGCTGTCCCATCCTTGATAATGATGCTGGTACTACAAATACCAGCAGCAGCGTAACGTAATGTCCTTTAATTATAATGATTTGCACATAAATGCCGCGCTGCTGTCAATGCAGCAGAAGCACGACGATTTGACCAAATAACTGGAATCAATGTGAAACAGAATTATGTATGGAACGACACCTCTACCAGTTTTCGACACTTAGTGAGTATTTTCAATTAAACTACACATTTCCTTGCATAAATATTGTCAAAATATAAAGACTTTCGCCATCTAGAGCCGAATTCTACACTTTGCGCCCTAAGGTCGCTCGCTATAAAGATCAGTAATCTGATATTTTCGAAATGATCAACAACGTAAACCACAAGCAAAACTGACATTCATACATAAAAGCAGAAGATGAACAAATGCCGTAACGAAGTGGAACACTTGATTAACAGGTTGACAGGCGAGGCGCATTACGGCCACCAAGAACGCGATCACCTGAAGAAGTTGAACGAGTTGTCAACGACTGAGCGAATGAACGCAAGTGTTAAATTGTAAACAATGAAAGAAGGAACCTGTTGAATGCAACGAACGTTGTCAAGTGGCACACGTCTGTCAGAAATTCATCAGAGATCGATTTCAATGTTGTGGCAGGCATTCCTTGGTATCGGTCTTCCTTCTTTTCGATGGTACACTTGTGCGGGTGTTTATTTATGCTGAAATATGATACTGATCCATGATACTGACTCGCTTGTGGGTGACGTCTTCTGGCTAATTTAACCGATTAGCAATGCGGTCAGTTGAATGCGGTTCGACAGCAGTTGGAAGCCTTTTATTGATGAAGCGCCAGTTGAATACGAGCTGTTGATGATGAATACGCCAACGCGTCAGTTTTTTTGAATTTTGTTTGCTTTCGATTTTATTTTATTTTTGTTGTGCGCTAAAATATTGCGATCCTCTATGAAATTCAGTTGGCGGCAGTGGCATTTTTCTGCGGTTAATGTGGGAAATTCAATACAAGTAGATATTTAGACGCCCACACACGTTGTTGTTTGATGATGCTTGAGTGCTTTTTTTTGTAATGTAGGACTTAGTCTTTGCGTTGCGCCCGAAACAAATCGCAAGTTCAAAGATAAAATCAATTCGAAGAATTATGACATTCTAACGCGCAGTCTTAGATTGTTTTCTAGAAATCATATTTTTACACTTTGTTATTACTAATTCTTGTAACACCCTTAGTGGCGTAGGGACTAAACAAAATTGCTATAATTGTTGTGATTTCTAGTACTCTGTTTTATGCTGCGCCAGTTTGTTCCAAATTTCATACCATTTTGTACTGTTCTGTTTCAACTTTCTTAACCGCCTTCTTATAATCTCAGTTGAGGTAAGAAAATATTTTTGTTAGTCAAATGAAGTTCATCACAAATTCTAATATCTGTTTTACAGAAATATTGTTTTGGAATTTCTTTATTTCAATTTTGAATAAAATTTCTCTTATGTTTTCGTTTAAAGTTCAGGACTCTATATATAAGAACTTTTAACTGCACCAGCATTAGAGGTGATTTATCATGAATCAGTTTGTACCTCAAGAGAAACACACAATTGACAAGTCAGACTAGGAAGTTCAATTGCTAATGCAAAGGGTTCTTCTTACCAAATTTACAAAACAAACATAAGAATCACTTTCAATGTTCGTAGTCTTCAAAACACTTACGAACACGCAGCCTATTGGCATTGGAGCTTCCACATATGGCCATCAATCTATGTTCGAAAAAGAGTTTGGTAAATCTTACTGCAATGTTGCTTCCATGGCACAACGATGCATGCTAAATGTTGAAAATGATGAAAATTAACCGCAGGCAGTTCTACGAGTGTCATGTTAAAATAGTTGATGACGCGTTTTCACGTGCACATCAAGAAGAAGAAGAAGAGGCCACAGACGGCAGATTGGACAGAGAGAGGGAGACATATTCGTTATGGCTAGAGAAGAGACAACAGACAGAATCAACATAAGTGACGTCAATTGTAGCTTCTATCAAAAGTTGAACATTGCATACGAACGTTGGCTCCTTAGCTGCCGGCTGGATACTGCAGCCAGCCAGCCAAGTAAGGCCGCTAGCTGCAGTTGCGTGCAAAAATGCATTTACTGCTGAGACGCGTTTATCTCTATGGCAATGCAGTGAGCCATGTGCACATTAGCAATAACAACAGCAGCAATAACAACAACAACAACAACAACAATTGTCAGTCTAATGAATAAAGGCAACTCAAAAAAAAAAGAAAAGTGGCTTTGCGATTGGCGTTGGCAACAAGCAGTCAATGCATAAGGACAACAGCGACGACGAGGATATGAACGACGTCGTAGCTACAAATGTTGGAATTTAGAGTGGCAGGCCACTGATATTCCAGCAACTACTGGGGTTTTTTTGCAATTCTCATGCTGCGCATGCGCGCCAGTGCTTAAATCTGCTTTTCGTTGTCAAAGCGAAGCTGCTTCCTTTCATTGTAAGCGTAAATGCCATAGCAAACAAACATACAAATAAGCAGCATGCGCTTAAAATTATCGCTTTCTTCCCTTTAGATGCAGTAAGCGCACTTGGGGCAGGGATTGGCAGCAATTTAAAAATGGCCGTTCGTATATCAGAAACTTTAAATTAAATTTTGGCATTGAAAGCAGCTGAATCTGAAGGATTTGAATCCTTTTTGCTTTGACCTCAAAAACATGATAGTGAGTGCAGTTTTTTTTTGTTGCAGCTTTTGCTGATTGTGCACCGTAATCTACTTGTCAGCTTAAAATTTGCTTGTCATGCGCGTGCAGGTGGCTTCGTCAGTTTGTTGTTCAGTTTTGACGTAATCAAATTGTTGTTTCTTGTTTGACTTTGACAGCTGGTGCTACCTGTTGTCACTGTTAGTTTCGGTCATTTGCTTGTGCAAATTATGTTGATGACTGAAGGTTAGCACACTAAAGTGCTGATGTTTCAAATTTTCTTATGTTTATGTGAAGTAGTCATGGGAAAATTGGGAGAGATTGACCAATTTTTGCATTTTATACAAACGAAGAAAGCTGAGTGTCAATGACGTAGTCCTTCCCTACATTCGGCTGTATAAAAGATGATAACAAATGAATAAAGATAATTATATTTGACTGCTCTTCTAAGCTGATGTGCTAAAATCATCTACGAATCTATTTTGAAATCTTCATATATAGAATTTAAGACGTATTTTGAAATAATCGAAAAATGTTTCAGTTTAGCTGTTTAGGTTCAAAAATTGCTAGAGATTGCAAATCTTGTCGGGTATGAAATTTTTTTTTTTTTTAAGTAGAGTCAATCAGAATTCCAACACATCGTCGAAGCCCGAATTTTTTAAAAAAAAATTGTTTTTTATTATTTTAAGTTAAAAGATTTTTTTTGGCATTTAACTTGAAACTAATTTTTTTTTTAAAATTTGGACTCCGAAGGTTTGTTGGAGTTTCGGTAAGCGTTCATTTAAAAAAAAAAATAATTTCCGACAAGATTTGCAATTTCTAGCCATTTTTGAAAAAAATATATAGAGAATTTTTTTTTAACTTAAAATAATTAATAACGAAATTCGTTTTTCAGAATTCGGGCTCCGACGATTTCTTGCAATTTTTGAACTATTTTTGCCTCTATGAGGCGGTCTGATCGTCTTTATTAATAACCTCTTCAAGGAGCATATTATTTCATAAAGATCTACTCCGAAAATATAGCAAGATCCGAGCGAACATTATCTAGTGGCGCCTCAAGCTCTCCGCTTAAACTGAGCGCAGTTTTTACTCCGGTACAAGCTCAACTCATCTCCAAACTGTTGGTGCAGTTGCTTGCAGAGAAAGATCTTTTTTTAATGATTTCTTTAGATAGGGAGCATCTGAAACATTACATCTTATTTATTTAAAAAAAATTTTGATAAGTTCCCGAAGTTTTTGAGACTTTTCGTCAAATATGTTTACCACGCTCTTGGTGCTATTATTTTGACCGCAGCTGTACATCAAAAAAAGCTTGGATATTTCATAACGATAACGATCTCAATGACATGTGTTAAAATCGACCTTTTTCCATCGTTTTTAATGCAAAAATCTCTACTGACTGTATAGGCTTAACTTTTATAAATAATTCCATAATAATATATTTGAAAATGAAGAATTTTTATTATTAATCTAATAATTTTTTATTAAAATTAAATTAAAATCAATTTTTAAATGAAATGTTTCCAATTATAACTTTTTACCATTAAATGTTACTCATACGACATGAGTAACTCCGTTCGCCCCTGCCCTGTGCGTTTACTTTTTTGCTTCAAGCGCAACAATCATGTGATAAAAAAATATAAAGGAAATCAGAGCCAGACCCATCTTTGACCTGGGCGACAAATAAAAATTTAATTGCAGGGGAGGCTAAAGTTATGATTAATTGAAATTGAATAGAGTGGAGTTGTAATTAAATTCAGGTTAATGATAAATCCAAACGAATATCAACAATCTGTGCTGCGCGTTGCCAACTGCCTGCATTGCGGCAAGCAGCGTGACCACTGATGCGTGATTTATGCGCCAGATGCTAATACGAGATAAACTAATAAAAGTAATAAAAGTTAAGCTTGAAAATTTTTAATTACGCTATAATTAATTAGCGGACAGAGCATGCCTGCTGGCGAAAAAAGACGCAACAACAAGGCCATAGACACGCCTATTACATATATAAAAATCATGTTACTGGAAAAGGGAAGGGATGTGGCAAAGAAATTGGAAGAAACAAAAGACAAAAAATAGCTGCGGAAAGTGTAAGAGGGAGAAATTTTAAGCGTGAATTATGAGTGCATATGATAGAAGGAGCAACAGAGAGGTTGTGCGAAACACTTGGATTTTGGAAGCCTAGCACGGAACAAACTGAAAATGAAACGAAGAGAGGAACAGCTATAGAATCATTGGAAAAACTTGGTGGGGACTAGTTTACCTTATGATTTCAATTTGACTACAATAGCAGTTACATGTCTAAGCTCCTCCTATGGCTCTGCCAGTGTGTATAGCTAACACGTTCGCACTTATGCAAATCAAGACGGCACTTCAAATTTGCGTTGCTTCCATCTCATGCGCACTTCATATTGTGAATTCCAATGCCGTTTCTTTGGCTTCCAATGAACATAACACTCAAAACGCAACGACAGAGTAGCGCGCATACCCAGGACTGTTAGCGAGCGACTGGAAAGTCGCGCTTATTTGTTGTTGTTCTTTTATTTTTCTTTTCTTTCGAATGTTGTTGTTACGTTTTGGCCAGCAGGCAGGCAACCAGACAGGCAAACAAACAGGACTGGTTTTTTCCAACTTCAGTTCTTGTTGGATTCTCAAAGAGATCGCGTAAAACGTCGCCGCCGTCGTCATTGTGGTCACGCAAACGAAATTGAAAACAAAAAGAAAAAGTTTGTATGTAGAGTCTTCACTGTTCTTTGTGCGTGTGTGAGTGTGTGTGTGTGCTTAAATTACTGTCTGTCGGTCGGAACCGACAGTCCATGCGAAATGAAAACAGTAGTCTGTAATTTTTGCGGTCGTTCCGGTCGCCGTCGGTTTTTTGTCTTTTACACTCACTCACTCAGTTTTCTACTAACGCATGCACTCACTGAGTGACTCAGTAGTCACTCACTTGCTTAGGTAGTCGCCATTGCAACGCTGCATCGTATAGCTTTCCGTTCGTTAAGTGTCTGCTGTTTCGCTTCGTGTCTAACGGTATCTCGAACGTGTGCGCGCTGTAGAAAAAGGCGCCTAACGACGTTGTCGTTGCTACCGTCGCCGTTACTCGCTGAGATTTGTTCTGGAAGTGCGTGTATTGCAAGCGTCCGTCGCTTGCAAAGCTGGCTGCCGTCGTCATTGTGGTCGTGGTCGGTGAGACACGCGATTTAAAAGAACGCAATGGGATTTCGGAAAGCTTTGAAAAACAAAAACCATGTGTGAACTAAAAATTTAACGGTAATAAAAATCGAAAAAGAAAACTCTTATAAAATAAATGCTCAAAAATTGAAATTTTGCTGAAAATTATAAAAAAAATGACGTGTTACAAAGTAGATTTCTTACGATTAATTTTTTTTCGAAATATTAGTTTCATTAATAAGACTTAGGCGAAACAATTTTCTCTACGTCACTTATGTTGCATTGCAAAGAAAATACCGAAAAAAACAAAATTTGTGAAAGAATGTAAAAATAGAAATCTTTAAAATTTGGTGATACATTTTGGAAGAAATCCATGAAAAGTTCAATACATAAAAAGCAAACCTCAACAGCATAAAACCAATCAAATAAATACTTGAACGTCACTCGTGTTTCATTTCAAAGAAAATAAAATAAATCTTATTTCCAAAACTCGGAAAAATCTTTTTGCTTTCGCATGAACTTTTTTTTTATTAAAAAATCAGCTGATCGCCATTGATCGTATGAGCCAATATCGTTATTGTTGCTATTGCGCTCAAAAACACAAATTCGCGTGTCGCATGTGTTGCGTTGTTCTGATGCGTGTTGTAAACAACTTCTATAAAATCTACAACACCGGCAACAACAACACATGAAAATCAGACTTTTCTTTATTTTTTTTTAAATCTGTTACTGCAATTATGTGCGTGTTAAAAAATATTTTCAACTGTCTGTGTGTTTTGGTACGGCTTAAAACTGTAGCGAAAATAAAAAAAAATATACAAAAATCATTGCATGTATTTTGACAAAATTTAATGTGATATACCATTAATTAATAACAACAACAACAACAATCAAAATTGATTTTCGCTAAAATTTGAGTTAAACACAACAAATTAACACCTGGAGAACTGAAAAAAACATTTAAAAATTGGCAACACGCACGCATTTAGTGTACGCGCTTAATACAAAAGCGCGTCAATTGTGAATGTCACCTTTTAATTATTGACAAATTACGCTCGTATATGGTCTTCTCGCTGAGATTTCAAAAAATTATGCTTCTTCATATTTAGAAATTTCTGATAAGATCTTGTTTTTAAAAATGCCTTAAATGATCATTAATTGCCCTAATTTTAATTAGATAAACTATGCTACTAAATAGTTGTGCTCCATCAGAATTGTGGTAAAAATGAAGAGATTTGAGACGATTTTATTTTTATATAACGAATTTCAATCAAATAACTTTTATTTGTTTGAAATAATGTTCTATTTAATGTAAAATAAGGGCTACCCAATTTGTGCTTCGGAATGTGAAGCTAAATAAGAAGTTTTTCATTATCATTCAGATGGCCTCCACTAGGCTTCGAAATAATGCCTATAGCATTTTAAATTTTACTAATCCTCGATCTGAATACTATTCCTTACTTTTACAAAAAATAGAATAATCAAGTTTTTTTTTCACTTAAACCCTTCATATGAGCACCATGAGTTGGTGCAAATTACAAAGATTTGATCGAAAGCTACATCCTCGATTTCCGATGTCTATACTTCCAAAAAAATAGATGTGTTCGCTAACTTTTGATTCCATATTTGCTGTCAGTATTAAAATCCTCGTAAGAAAATTAGGGTTTTATAAAGAAATGAGAGGCGGCAGTAAAGTAAACCTATTCCATAAAGAATGTCAAAATAGTTTTGTCATCTTAGGGAAAATTTTTATATTATATTATTGTTATTTTATTTACAAAGTGCATAATTTCAAATTATTAATTTGGCTGTTTCTGTATCTGCAGTATTGTAAAGTTCAGAAAATCAGAAAATTTTTGGAAAATTATGTATAATTTCAGTTCTTTTGCATAGGCTAGGCTAGATTAGACAAGGTGACCAGTAAACTACTACTACGCTACTCCCACACCCATTTCAATTCTTTAGTGGAGAGGAGGAGATTACGTATTCTAGTGTTGAAAAGTAACAAGATAATATATTTTTGGTTACAAATCCTACATCAGTTAAATAAAATTTCGAGCACAATTAAATCAGGCCCACAAAAAAATACGTGCCTAGCTTAATATGGTTGTAAAAATCTCGCCTCGCAGTCTGACAAGAAAAAACATATCATTCAACATGATAGAAATTTTAGTTGAAATGACAAATTGGCTTCCGTGCTACATACTTATGCCAAATCCCAGAACAGTTATATATCAATCTCAGAGGCAATAATTTCGATCACGCGCGAGCTCATGTTCTGATGTGAAAGTTTATTCGGGAGAAACTGTCCTTGGGTAGCATATTCACCGAAGCAATTCACGTTTGAAACGCATTTGTATTCTTAATAATAATATCCACGTAACTAAGGATACTTATTACTCCTCGCTAGGACAATGGAAGATGTAACAATTCGCTAATAGGTTACTGGGATCGACGAAGCTCAATTTCTTTGAAAATACTTAGGAACTAAAGTGACCATTGTGTACTTATGTTCAGAAAGAAAATATTTTTTATCCGATTTCCTCTTTTTAATTTTTGAGTTCCCATTTATTTTGCGGCGAAAATTTATTGTAGTTTTTTGTACAATTTTTCACTTTTCATGGGCTATTTAATATTTACTTCAACTTTTTTGAGCCTTACATACATATGTAGGTTATCTAATCGAAAAATACTTTTTAAATCGTAAAAGTTAACACTAACTATGGACCTCCGTACGATTATATTTGGCCGAAGTACATCGTTTTAAGAACTGTTTTAAAACCGATTTTCTTTTCGTATTCATTTATTTATTCGAAAATTTTGCCATAGGTATATCATAAAAAATGCATATCAAGTATTAGGTTGAAAAAAAACCATCGATTGGTCAGCAAAACCTACGCAACTTTGAGAAACAAATGCCTTGAAATAACGGCTAAAAATCGAGTTTAAATATTTTTTTCTTCTGATGTGTATGTGTAGATAAATTTTTTGTTTGTGAGTATATTTAGCTACCATTAAAAGGATATACAAAAAATTTTTTTTCGGTAAAAATAAAAAATTTGGCTATTCTTTTGCATGAAATACATTTATCAAAAACTGCATCAGATTGGAAACAATTCTTTCATTTTTGGAGTCATTAACATAAGTTGGTCAATAAAGTGAGCTGAAGTGATCTGGAAATTTTTTTTTAAAGAGCAGTCATGTTGTTCAAAGCAGACTTAAAATTTTCATCAAATTTTTTTATGCGCCATTTCAAAACAATAGGTAACTGGTGGTATGAAGTCATAATTGGATATTTTCAGCCTCTCAAACAAAGTTTACGATGTAAGTTTTCTTAAAAAAAAACACGGAATGGCGTCTGACATTCTATTTGTGACAAAATTCGATGTACTAAAAATAGCCTATTTAATAATTATTTATAAAATAAATATTTACTATTTAATATTTAATAATGCATTTACTTTGGGTCGCAAATGAACTGTAAGAAATAGAGTATTTGGACATAAAGTAAATTAAAAATATAACGAAAAATACTCAAAATACTAAAAATGGGTATAGTACAAATTGTGGTTGTTAAAATGTTTTTTTATTTATACATTAATTTATTTTTTAACTACAGATATAATATAGTGCAATAAAAATCCATATCAAAATGATTGATGTGTAAAAGTGCTAGGCAAAATAAAAAAAAAATTAAAAACACAGAATTTTGAGTGTAAATGTGACATATTGAAATAAAATTCTGGGAAATATAGACAAAACTAAAATAAAAAACAAAACGACAATCGTCCTAGTATAGGATCATCTTCAAACAGCTTCCAGTATAAGTGTAAGCAATTCCAGACAGAAGCTCCAACAAAACATAGCAATTACAATAGAAAACCAAGCTCAAATAAAACACTTTCAAAACGGCGACCCTAACGAATTCCGCCTTAGCCATGAGCCAATTGGGCACGGTTTATGCCACAAAGCGAAGGCGACGCAATGGCAAAAGGTGAGTACTGAATGAATTACAAGTAGCTGTTAGTACTAATTGTAAGTAAATTTAAAAATCCCACAGTCAAGTCAAAATGATATTTTTAGTTGTTTCGAAACTTTTCTACATAGTATTTCAAATTTTTCTTCAGCGCTTTTGGACTTTCTCAAAATATTTCGACAAACTTTGAAACATTTTTTGACGTTTATCGACTCTTCTCTTCGGCATTATTCAACTTTTTTCGTAAATTTTCAAATTATTCAATATTTTTTTGCATTATATGATTTCTACCTACTTTTTTGATACTTTTCAACTTTCAATGATTTCGATGATATTCGTCGTACATATGCTCGTATATATCAAATTTGTCTGTTAAATTTGAAAATTGTTCGATACTTTGCGAAACTATTTAGTACTCTTCGACTCAGTCGATACTTATCAATTCTACTGGAAATTTTTGATATTATTTGATACTTTTCTACAAATAAAAACAAAATAACAAGATATCACTAAGTTCACACATTACTCTGCGATTTCCAGCACTCATCTGTTTTTTATTTTTAAAAATAAGTTTGAAATATTTTTTACTGAAGTCTACAAAAAAAAATACTTTGTTGCAATATTATAATACCTTAATCCCACACTTAAGGTCTTAAAATCACAGCACCCCTGTGGTGAAAAATTGTTTTTTGAAAGATTTTCATCATTCACCAACCAAATTAATTCAGATAACAGTCTTACAAAGAGATTCTCAGTTGCCGTCGGAGGAAAGCAACAACCACTGGAATCCGCGTCGCTTCCGTTTCGTTGTGCTGGCGCTTTGCCACCACCCGCTGAAAAGTGATTACTTTGCTAATCAATCTGTTTGACCGCCGATTATTGTGATTATGATGGTGCTGCAGTGAATTCTTTTAACACCAACGCCTTCACCATTCATTCAAGCATTCATTCCTTCATTCATGCAGCAAACGTTTGCCTCGCATCATCGCCATCATCATCACCATCAGCCAATACGATAATAACTGGTGTGGTTGGTGTACGTTGTGTAAAAAGCGCGTAATAAATGAATTCATGAATTGCATTACCTGCGGGAGAACAACAACAGATTTGTTGGCAACACATTATTATTATTGTAATTGTATCCTGATTTTTTTTTGTATTCCTGCGCATTGTGTTCCGCGTATTATCCTTGATTTGCCATTTTGAAAATTATCATATGCATTGAAGGGATTTGCTTAGTGGTTGTTTTTTTCGAAATAATGATGTCTTGCTGATTTCTGGTCACATGTATTGGATTGTTAATGCTATTGGATTTAATCACATATGTATCATTATTACGGAGGGAAATTTTAGAGTAGTAAATAAGAAGGCCTATGTTAAAAATGACGTAGAAAATTTAAAGTTTTTGGTTTCTAAAAGCTTGCTTAAAATTTAAAGAAATTTGGCTTCAAAATTCCGATGTGTATTAGAATGAGTTAAGTAGGTGGTTTATTAGAGCCTTCTTAATATATCATTTTTGTTCATCTTTTTTCCACGTTTTTTCTATTCATTGCTTTTAATAACTTATTGCGTTCAATGAAAACTCAAATTTTAATCATCAGAAGATTTCTTAGTAGTTGTTTGGAGAGGAGTTAAAATTGCAACCTCCTCAAAGTCTTTTTTCGAATTATACTACGATTCCTTAATATCAAGTGTTTAATCAATATGATATATTCTTTTTTTGACGACCACGTTCCAATTTTTGGGCCTCCTTGCAAAGTCATGATTGGGAACTATTGCTAACTAAAAGTCGTATTTGTCATAAGGATTAGGATAGATATGCCCACTTTTTGTGTATGGCTGTATCAGCTTTTACTCAAATCTATTAGAAACAAAAAGAGTAGGAAACCAATTTCGGTTGGAATATTATTATATCATTACAGTCATTTTCAGAGTTTTTCTAGATAAGATTGAAAGGAAGAGAAGTGTCTCATTTTCTCTTTAGGAAAAAAAGTATTCACCTAGCTCGGGATCTTATCTCGATCGTAATCTTATATGAAAACACTTAAATTAGCGTTTATTCTCCACCGAAATAAAAACTTCACAAACGGTTCTTATCGTATCGTTGGTATCAGAGTCAACCGCTCGTAAATGCATCCCCGCCGTCATATGCAATTTGTTAAAACTTTATGTTCTTATTTCAAATATACATAATAAATATTTATATTGCAAGAGCAAAAATGCGAAAATTAAACGGGAATAATTAAGAAAAAGTACTCGCTTGAAACTCAAATTTCGTGGGACTCTCTTCACCCCTCGACACTTGTGAAACAAATTTTCCACTTATGAAACATAGGAAATGCAGCATTTTGATCGAGCAACCGACTCATAGCGCTAATGAAAAACTCAATGGTAAGCATGGCTGCCCACAATAAATATTCATTGTTATCCTTACGCTGGAGCTGTGCGGTGCGACGCATTGCTTGCGCGCAATTATGTCAATAATCGCAGGGAACAAGTGATCGCGATGCCGCAGTGCAGCCAACTTAAAAGTTATTACAATAAAGACACAAGTGAGGTAGTAGCAGCAGTAGGAGCGACTTTGACGAGGCTCTGCACTAATATAATTGCACACCATTATTGTTGTTGGATATTTATATTTTTACTCTGTTTTACCCCAACTACAACCTCATGAACGAACGCGCAATGCTACCAAAAAATATGCAGATGCAAAAGCGCGCATTTTCATTTTCATTTTTAAAATTGTTTGCATTTTAAAAGTTTTACTAATTTTGCACCTTTGCGAAACAGAGGGTTCGTCTCTTGTTTTTGTTCCCTTGATCCATGATCCATGCTTGAGTGACGCAAAATTACCTGGTGACTCGATTGCTGCTGCTGTGCTCAATGCGCGCCTGAAATCCACACCGGTAATTAGTAATGTCACCCATTTGTTGGTGCACCACCACGACTGCGTTTGTTCAGGTGCTCAGTTAATTTTGCGATGCTTGTCAGCATTGTACGGTGTGCCAGCTGGTTGTGTCTGTAATTTATGAACTGACCCACAAAGTAAAATGTCATAAAAATTTGATCAAATTCGTTTTGTATTCGGCAAGCGATGCATAATTGCATTGGCATAATCTGAAGTTGTACATCTTAATTTTGAGACACAATCAAGAAAAGGGCGGCAATGGATTGAGGGTTTTAAGGAATTTTCTCACAACGTTAGTTGTGGTAGAAAGTATGAATTGAGTTTAACATCAATAGAGCGATTAAGAGGCAATTGTATGGTCCAGATCAGATTATTAAGCAAGAGATCTTTCATATGGTTACTAGAGATTTCTTTAGGGCAGTCTAAGCCAATCTCAGATTATCAGCTTTTGCAGAACTCAGACTCGAAATTTTCAAGTGATCAACATTTGGTAAATGCCTAGATGATGGTTCATCCGATTGGAGGAAAGAGGATATGGTGGACTGGATAGAGGGAGGTTAGATGCCAACCAATATGGCATCATACCTAGTTTCAGGGCTATAATCATCGGAAGTTGTCCATCTCGAATCAACGACCTAGTAATTGGGATATATTTCTAATAAATCTTTTTCTAAATATTATAGAGGATCTGCAAGTATCATAAAATTTTTGTGTTGCATGAAGAATATGGCCATACCTCGTTGTGGCACTTATAGTAAATATGTACATATGTAAATAAAGTGGTAAAGGATTTTTTCCAATACCTCTGGCTAAAAATAAAAAATTCCTTTAATAAAATGAAGTAATTTTCTGTTACAATTTCAAGAGCTCATACAAAATTTAGGTACGTAATTATTTCCTACTGCCTGTGCCAGGATACGCTACATAGTAGTCGAGTACAAGCGATGAGTGTAGCATATCCTTGCGTTTGATAATCAATAACGCAAATTGCATCCATAACAACCAACAAGTGGAATATGTTGTAACACTGGAATTGTTTCATATTTGCAGGAGTTGCTTGTTGTACTTTAAAAACAAAAACAAAAACCACTTTAATTGTGACAGCTAAAATTTCAGCTGTTACGACAACAACAACAACATCTTCTCGACCATACGCAATTGCCAATATCTCGTGTGTTAACAGTGGGGTCGAACTGCCCCACTAGGCATTTCCCTACTTCAAAACTTAGGCTTTTTTTGGCAGCACTTTGCACAGTGTCAGGAATGTTCGTGTAAAGATTTTCTCTAAGATTCGAACAATTAAACAAAATTTTTGCGAGCTGACTTTTTTCCGAACCTCAATTAAAACTCGGAAATCAATTTAATTTCATCATAGGTTAAGGTTTGCCTCAGCAGATGAATGTCAAACCCACGAATTCAAGAGAGAAATCCGATTACATCCATCATTTCATCAACGATTAAACTAAAAATTACTGAAAACAAGTTAAACTGGGAAATTAATTTTCTTAAAAATTTTAAGTCATTACTGTCTAAAAGTGTTGCCGTCACTTAGAATTATTATTTATTATATTATCACAAAAAAGTTAACAAGAAAATAAATAAAATTTATAAAAAATTGGCAACCCTGACTTAGAGTAACAAAAGGTACCGAGTCGGTTGGTTTTTCCGTCAGGCGCACGTGGCGGTGCATTTAAAGGTATCTACCGAAAAAACACGCATTTGCGAACGTTGTTGAAGTTGCTCGCAATTATTTTTGAACGATATTTGCAACGCAAAGGGCTGGTTTTTTCTAAAGGTGCTTCACTAATTTGTGTTGTTGTTGGTGCTACTGGTGGCGAAGTTATTGGTGGTAGCAAACTTGCCGACAGACGTAAGATCGGGCAGACGATGCAGTCGGTTATGGGTGCCAGGAATGCGCTTTCAATTGAAATTATGAGTTCTAATAAAATATTTACACGCAAGGTTCTTACAAAAATTGCAACAACTACAGAGCACAAACACAAAAAGTGCAATAAAAAGAAAATAGCAAGCGTTGAGTTTTAAGTTCTGCACTTTCTGTTTTTGTTTTTGTTTTATTGTACCAATAAACTAAGCCACTCCACTTGGGACGAAATATTACTTGTGCCGAAGTGGCATAAAAATTTGTGACGGAAGCAACTGCTTTTTGAAGTCATTTCAATTTTAATTTAAATTTTTATTTGTTTTTTTATTAAAGCTCTCGCGATTTTCTCATAGAGGGTACTATTTAGTAGCTGCGTTATCACTTTGATAAATTTAATATTGATTTATTGAAGTTTGTCCTCGATGGACAGATTTCGATTTGTTCGTCTGCCCCTAGTCAGCTTAACTCATCGAATTTGCGTTCTTGTTCGTAAGTCAAAATTAACCTCACTTTTGTAATACATCTGACGTTAAACTCAAAGTAATGATTTGACAGCAAAATCAACCATTTTACAAATCTTAATACCACATTGACCTAATCCCTTGCCCAATCCAGTTATATATGTTGGACTGTTTAGTTAATCCATCGGACTGCAGAAGAAATGGTAGCAGCTTTAAAATGTCTGCCACTAAATGTTGCCGTTTAACTTTCTTTTTTTTTAGCCATACCACCAACCAACACTGTAGGGGCTTCCTTCCTTTTGATTTTTTTTCCTTTACAGCGTATTACGCAATGGTGTTAATTACCAACCAGCACCGGTGCGATAAGCCCACTAAACCAAAGACACAATGTGGGTGGTTGTAGGTTGGGTTGGGTTGGTTGGTATGTTGTTTAGCTAAAATCGAAAAAAAAATTTCAAATACCACAACCAGGGTGACGCTTTGAATTAACAAAAAAAAGGTGTGGATTAAGAAAGGGCGCACCACACAAATGTGAAAGGATCAGGCGTTTGGTATTGCAACAAAAATTGACAAAGCCCTTGACTAGGGTAACAAAAAGCTATTAACGATTTTTTGTTTTTGTAGTTGTTATTGTTGTTGTTGTTTCTGTTGTTAATAGAAATCGCTTTAATTGCAAGCAAAACGAGGTTTTATCTTAAGTCAAACAGCTGTTTTTTGATACGAATTCGTTACACATATGAGGTACGTCATCGGCCAAAGTCATTTAACGTCAACAGCTGACGTTTGATTACGAATGTACGTTTTTACGTTTAACGTTAAATTTTTTCCTTTTACTGGTTCTTTATGCTTAGTGCTTTTCGTGATATTAATTAGCAGCTAAAAATGTAGGGTTCCAGAAACGATCGCGCACATGATCTTAGACCACTTTGATATTAAATGCCACGTACAGTGGCACGGAATTCCAAACATTTTAGATTTTCATTGTTTGTTTATCAAAAATGTTTCGAATATGTTGAAGTCACGAAAATAGGGTTACATTATCGCGCAACAAAAGTGATGGTCACGTTAAATGAATAGGTGCTAAATACATACCTATATGCAGTTACTTGCAATGCGATTTGGCTTCAATCAGCAATGTCAAGAAAAAATATAAAGCGAAATCTAATGAAATAGAGCAAGATTGGAGAAAAAGATTTTCGAAACATTTCGTTTTCCAGTATGACAAAGATGACGTCAACGAAATACACTCGCTTGACAGCAGAAAATGGTTTAAGCCTTTCTACCTACACTTTTGAGTGATTTTCGATTGGAAAAACTTCAAAAATCAAAAGTTTACCAAACTAAAAAATTACTTATAAATTAAAATTATAAATATAGTGATGAGCACCTATTTTATATACCAGAACTTTTTATATACTAAGGCATTAATTTAATTTGCTTGTTGAAAAACGGAATTTTTAAAAAACGACCAAGACTTTTTGGTGAAATTTCATTCTAAATTGAAGGAAGTTTGAAAATTTGTAATTTTTTGATCGTTGGTGGTTACTTAAGAATTCTCAGAAAAATATACTGTTCCCACTGTGCGCAGTGTTAATAAGCGCACTCTCTATCTCTTATTCGCGCTGTCAACTCCATGAGGTCCTTCTCATGAATTTAAAACAACAGAATGTAATTTTTAACTATGATCATTATTTTGAATTTTCAAACCCTACGCAATACAACCAACAACCCCCCTTGCTATAACAAAATACTTTGCACTCCGTTTGGCTGGCGAGAAGGAACAACTTCTAACTACACGTAGTTGTTGTTGCAGCAAGGATCAACATGGCACGGCACATGCGCAACTAATGAACGCGCCAATTGATGTTGATCGTACCCTGTAGAGCACAAAAAAAGAAAAAAAAAAAAAACTATTAGGGTGACCAACTGACTGACCATTCGATTGACCAGCGCAATATTGCACATTTATAACTGTCTGTCAGTCAGAATGTCTATCTATCCACGTACTCTAAGCTAATGTTCCCTAGCGATCTATCATTTTGTGAATTTACCGTCGGGATAAAATTATCATTTCTGTTTTAATTTCTAAAATTTTATGTTCTGTGCAATATGGTCCTATTAGATCATAATCATGTGTTCGCTAGTTCATTAGCTGGGGGGGAACATTTTTATTTTGGGTTAAAATTGTTTAAGTTGTGGTTCTTTTTCGGTTGAACTCTTTTAACCCTCGACTTTCAGTTGTGAGAAAATTATTTTGTATATAGAACAATATACATACGTATTTGATAAGTTTAAATTAATGTGAATATATTATTGATAATGAAAAACTATGTTCTGATTAACATTGGGAAACAATACACAGCACTCTAAGTTTGGGGGATTTTTTTTAGAGCAATCGAAGAAATCAATATTTTCTCTGGTGGTTAGTGTAAGTTTAATTGAAAAAAGTTTAAAGCGAAACGAAATATCTTGAAAAATGGATTATGGATTTTTGAAAGCTGAATCTGAAGCCGTTTTCCATATCACATCGGGTCTCTTTTTTGAATATAATTTTGTAATTTACATTTCCCTAAATTTTTAAGTATTAGAATTAAAGAAATCTCTCTAGAACTCCCTCAATTGTTGAGCTTTGAATATGAATATAAGTTCTATAGCATTTACTAACTTTTTCGATTTATTTCAACCTACTCAATGAACATGCCACATGGCAGATGGTAGAGTACTAAAAAGCTGCAACGCATTTTCGACATATTTTGCATGAAGCAAATAAATAGAATTCATTTCTTTTTATTAACAACAGTCAAAGTTGTCATTATGGAAAAGTTTTTCAATGGATTTTTTCATTTATGTTGTTATTGTATCTCATGGCAACGACATAAATTTTATGTCATTTACTTTTGTTTATGAACTTTTATTTTGTTGCTGCATTTGAATGAATGCACTGGGCCTTAAAGAATTTTTCAAGTAACTTGTCACATTTTATAGGAATTGTTTTGGGGAGTTTTTGTCCTATGAGAATAAATTCCAGTTTTATGAAATATACAAAATATTTTCTCAGACAGTAGCGTTTCTGAGGGAAGGGGGCGGTGGCAAATAGTGCAGTTACCCATGGAAGAGGCGTACAAATATGGAATATTGGAGTGTTTGATTGTTCATAACATTATTGTAGACTTTATCAATTATATCTGTCGACTAACTTCAATCTAGCTATAACTTGAAATAGAGAGCTGCTTGAATTTCATATAATTTTAATCGAAGTCTAAATCTACGATTCAAATTGGTCACAAACTATTGGCTGAGTTAAAATTACGACTAAAATGTCAACTGAGTTAAACTCTTACTGAAAATCTGGCTCTAAGTTACAATAAATCCAATCGTGGTTTAGTTCTGGTGCACATAATAAGATTGCGATGATTTTTAATGTAAAAACACAACTATAACACAAATCAAAAATGGAAAAAATTTATCGTAAAAAATGTCAAAAATGAAAAGTTTGAATTTTATTGTCAGTTGTTGTTTTTGTAGTCGCGTTTGGTGCCTCGTTGATAATGGCGACTAAGTTCATATATTTTTGTAGCACATACATAGTTTATTATTATTATTGTAGTTGTTGTTGACATTATTATGATTTCTACACTGAAAAAATTTTGCATTCGTTGGATATTGCCAATAAATGGCTTAGTTGAGAAGAAATAAACATTTGATATTATTTAACATGTCGCATAAGACAACAATATTATTGGATTTATCATATATTTAGCATTAGTTTCCATATCGCAGTTTGGCTGAAACAAATATTTCTTTGTCAAAGGCATTCGCAACATATTTTGGGCGAAACAAGCATTTCATAAAAATAAATATAAATTTAGAGAATAGTTGATACAAGAAAAACCGATTTTTAAAAATGTTGACATTCGGACATTTTGACAACCTTATATTGGGTGTCCTTCGTATTTACAATTTTTTATTAGTGATATAAAGCAAAATGTATTTATTATAAATATATATTTTTATAATACGTATGTTATTGCTTATTTAATTGAAGTTACACCTTAAAATACTGAAAAAAATTCCAAAAAAAAAAAACAGTAAAGTAAGTTCAGACCATGGTTTTGATTTCGAATACAGAGCCATTCTCAGTGACCTTTAGTTGATACAATGAGAATATCTTATGTTGATCTATTTTCTCATGAATGAATGTGTTAAGAACTATAGCAAATAGCCAAAAAAAAACACTGCCTAAATGACTTTGTGCTTGCAACTTCGGTTCGACTTGCCAAATAAATGTTTGTGAAGAAACAAACGCAAGAAAAGTGTGGTATTAGCTGTGTTCCCGTACAAAAATGCATTATTTAAGTCCGTTTTAGTTTGAAAAATTTGTTTTTGTATAGAATTTTCGAATACAGGAACGCTATTTGGACTAAATGCTGTAAACCGGGCTAACCTACTGCATAGTAAGTTAAGTAAAATAATTAATAAAATTTAAGAGCCGTCAACCAAATATATTTATTTGGCTGAAACATATTCTTTTCTCAGTGTAGTTTTTGTGAAGGAAGCAGCAGCAGCTGTTCTTGTTTACTGGTAAATATTAATAAACGTCAACTTTATAAACTTGGTCGTACATATTTATCGTATATAAAAACTTTATCGATTAAACATTCGCGATTTTATAGAGTTACTCCCCGTTTTTCTTTTTAATTTCAGTTAGCGCCAACTCAAATGTATCTACATACAAATGTATGTATGTATGTAGATACATAAATTTATACTCACATACTTTCCATATTTTAATTCAGTATAAATAACGTTTTATTTAAAGAAGCTAAATTGCTTATTTTTTAATATAAAGTTGAATAAGAGGGTGGTACCAAATCAAAATGACATATTGAATATGAATAGGTAGTGTATGTTTTAAAAACTTAAAAAAAAACTGAGAAGATTTGTTATTTAATTTATATGCAGAATGAAGCATTAGATCACACACCTTATTTCCAAATGTCAAAGAGCTTATTATAAATAGCTGAATTTACTATGATTCAAAAATTAATAAAGAAAATCATAACAAAGTTCTGTAAATGTCACAGTAAAATGGAAAATGAATAACAAAACTTTCCACACATATAGTGAACAGAAGCAACATAACAAAGCAAAAGTCCACTGTGACAAAAAAAAAGCTCGAGAATATATTTTGGTAAAAACGGACAATGTATTACAAATAAGCGCTTCTAAGACCCTTGAGCACTTATTTATTAAACAAAATTAATAAATCCGTTTTAAAAAATAACCATACCTAGGCAGTAAATATATCAGAAGCTGATGAAAAACTGCTGCTTTTTATTTCGGTTTTCTCAATCAATTAGTTAATAGTTAATAGGGTTTATTAATCAAGAGAATGTATTCTTCTTTCGAAAAACTCATAACTTTTCAGATATTTCTATTATAAATCAATTAATAAATTCAAAAATGCATTAGCAGCAGCATTTTGCAAACGGTTACCTTTCCTTCAAGATTAAGATGATCAGACTAATTAACAACCCTTACAGCAAGATCATTAATTTTTTTAATAAACTCAGAAGCGAATTGTCTACCACTTGAATCAATCATTTTAAGGCTGGCAAGTTCAATTAAATTCATAATGCTCTTATATTGATCTTGGAGATTTAGAAGCATTTTTTGCTACCAGTATTTTCTTTGTACTAACGGCATCCAATAATTAGCTAACCGAACCAAACAGGTGTAGATAGCCAAAGGCAAAAGTTATTCATTGTCTTTGTACTTTTAAGCGCTAGTGTTTGCTTAAATAATTTTGAAAATCGTTTTAAAGATAATGAAACGAATAATTTGGGTTTAAAGAAACTAAAAGAATGAATACAAAAAATAAATGCTGGAACCAAACATAATGTACCTTTTAAATGGCGCCCCAAATAAGCTGTCAAGAAAAACATAAAACTGTCAGCTACTGTTTCCCTTTTCAAAGATTAACCGAGAAGACAAAACGCTTCGAAGTACATACCATACCATTTTTAACCGAGCTCTGCTTTGCTTTTATTTTTATTGTTTAACATTTTAATCGCGTTTCGTTTAATGTGTTGCACTAAATTCACGCATAAATTAAAATACCCGCAACAACAAACTGTTAAATGTATCGCCTCTCTTAGTGATCGTGCAAAAAAAAAAACAATCGTCATTAATTTTCTTCCAACGAAAAAAAAAATAAAATTTGTTGTCAACCAAATCGCGCTGCCACTTTTAAGTGTAAATGAGTGACCAAATGATTGACCAAATGAATGACCGAACAGACCAAATGGCAGAGCTTAGCAACGACAACCATTGAATCAATAAATGATCACTACTGTAGTTGATCGCGGCGGATGCTGCGACTACACTGAAAAAATGTTATTTTCACTGAATTTCTTGAATAAAAGACTGACTGTACGAGCATGGTCCCTAAAAATCATTGAGCTAGGCTAAAAACTCTGGGAAAGTAAGAGGTAACAGTTTCACGTAGCTTACCTCTTTCGTCGAAAAAGCTCAGAGAAACATTTTACTAAAGTTTTTCAAATCCTAAAATAATTCTTTCAGTGCAAGATCAGCGAAAAACGTGGCTACATACTATGTATTTATCGTCTGCTGAACGTCGCACTGTCTACTTGAACTGTCGTCATTTTTGCGCCATTTGCAATACGTTAGTGTTGCATGTATTAAACGCAAGAAAAAAAAGAGCTCATTCGAAAAACAAAACGTTTTGCCCCGCAACAATCGCAACAATTTCGACCACTCTCCAGTAGCTTCATTCGCCTGAAATCGCTATTTGGTTGTTGTTGTTGTTGTTGTTAAGCGGTTCGTAATGTGAAAAAGTTTTTAAGATAACGTGCGGCTGATAGTCGTCAATGAAAAAAATCATCGTGCAGAATCCAAAAAAGTAGAGGGCAAGAATTTTATGTTGCCAGATCAATGCGATCACTTGTCGTATTGACTCCGACTACTGTTGTTGTTGTTAAGTGATAGTGTTGTTGTTTTGGTTGTCACTGCGTAAAATGAATTGAATTAAATTTTCGGTTAAAATTTGCATTAAAAGCCGCGAATTAAGTTGTCAACGCTTTAATTTGCATATTGCTGTTTTTGCTTCATTTTTTCAAGCGTCTTACGAAGTTGCAAAGTTTTTTAATTTCTTTGGGAATCTTTAGTTTTTGTTTGATGAAGGTGCGACAATTAAAGCCTTTAATTTGCAGATTAAGTAATTGACGATTAAATGCATTAATTACGCTACCATTAAAAAATTTTAGATCGCAGAGAAAAATGCGAATTTCATTGAGATTTTTTCAGACACTTTTCATCCAAGGGCTAGAAGGAAACCTTAATATCAGTCACTTCATGCGAGGAAAACATTCTAAAAAACAATTTCAGCGTTTCAGCAGAAGGAACTAATACATTTAGAACGAGATATTAGCAAATAGACCGGAACAAAACACTTCAACACAAAGTCACAGGGAACTCACTAAAAAAAAGTTTCAACAACCAGACGCGATAAGGTATATTTTTCTAAGTGCCTCAAATGAAATGCAACAAAATCAGCAGCAGAAGAAATCATCAAAGTCAATGGAATCCTGAAAAATAATGAGCATTTGGTAAAGAATCTCTATGCTAATTGCTCATCATCTTTCACAAACCGTGAGATTTAGTTTATAATTCAAGATCGTAAGCTTTCTGGAGTGATCTTCAAAGCTGCTGGAGTTCACGTTTCCATACCCTGTTGCTCTTTACAGAGTCTCATATGAATGTGGTAATTTCTTTTTAACCTTGGCCATGTTAATGCGATTTTCTGACCTAAGCTTGAAAGTAGACGAAGCGACTTACCGAAATTGGACAGACCACTCAGCACTACATCATTTCAGCTTAAGACTTTGCAAACTCTCATCGCTATTTTAACGAAAGCCGTGTTGGAGCTCAAAAAAAAAAATACATCCTCTAAGTGTGTCTGGCTTTGGAAAATTTACAGAAAATAAGTAAGAAGTATTTTTCTTGCACATGTTTTATGGATCATTTCAGTTCCTAAAAGCAATAAAAAAGGTCATTCCGATAATATTGATTAAATGAATAAAATCTTCGCAATAGTCTCTAAGTCTAAAATAGTCATTCAATGATATCAAAACTTGTTCAATTCGTTTATGTTTTTCAAAGTGGAAACGCAAATATGAGAAAAATTTACTACTTTCCAAGCTCACCAATGAAAGCAGGATTCTTATGTGCGTGTATATACCATAAAGAGACATCTTTGAGAGAAACCTATTATTACTTAATTACTACAGCATCAGAGCTACAAAGTCAGTTCAACTTTCATTAACCTTCTATTTTGACTTTTACAAGGTATACTATAATTTAATTTGGAAGTATTAATTTATCATCTTAAGCAATAGTTCAGCTTTGGTGTTGATTTTCTATCTTTTACTGCTTTGATTACCAATTGATCGATTAATGGCGCCGTATGGTACCTACATGTGCACGTGCCAGTTTATTCTTTAAATATCCTAAAGCTATATTCAAAGTTTAAAATCAAGAAGAAATCATATCTTAGCACAGAAATTTTTTTTGCCGTTTTAGAACTTTCAAGTCATGTTTTCCTATCAATGCAACTTTGAAGATTCTTAATCAAAAGTAGATAGTAGTTACACTAAGCATTAATTCTTGTTGTTTCATGGTGGTACGTTATTAAAATAACAGACTTTTTAAAAACAGACTTTCAATGTTTGCAAAATAGCTGCTTTATTTATGGTTCAAAATAACTCACAAGTCTTTACAAACTTAAAGTGAACTTTCAGAGGCACTATTAACTCTATGTACTTAGCGATTTTGATGTCAGTTGACATTTTTCTAGAAAAGGTAGACGATCTAATTCCGATTTATCGTTTTCAATCATTTCTCAAACCCGTTATATTTTTTATTACTTTTCATTTGTTTTTTGCTTATGCGTTTATTTTGTCTGCACTTCCTTTATTTTCTTTTGTGTGAGTTCATTTATTTCGTATATTTTTGTAACAATAAAATGTGAATTTTCTGAAATAATTTATCACAGATTACTCATTTCTAATTTAATGACGAAGAGATTCAATGCAAGAGAGCATCCATAAACAATATGCCCCCCTTAGCGGAGGGAGGTTATATTGAGTAACGAGGGGAATGGATCCAAGGCTTATTTGCTTTGTAGTTTTTTCTTTCAAGGGATCCTGCCATTTTTATGTAAAAATTGGGTATTGGTCAGATTAATTAAAACTTTATTAGTAGCTTAAGTCACCATAATCAATAGCCAAACATTTAGGGTACTTCCCCTCAAAATGATATATTATTTTAATACTCACATTTAACGTTTTTTGTGCATTATCATTATATATTTCATATCTAAGAGTTGGAATAGGACTAAGGGTCCTTATTAGTTCAGAGTTAGAATTTCGCGCATTTTATAACAATATTTGCATTACATACTGACATCTGATATATAAAGTCATGTCGACTTAACATTGTCGATAACAACGCATCGATATTTAGTGGATACCAGCAAACATACATACATATTTGTTGGATCAACAATTGTGCTGGACAACAAGTACGAGACAGCGTGAAAAGCGTGTTGAATACTCAGAAGAAAATAAAGCACACTACCACGAGTGTGTACAATACATACATAGTTGGTGGAACACACGAACATCAATGAAACGCTCAAAGCGTTTGAAATGTTTATAAACAAATGACACGCAATCCTTTGGAGTAGCAGCATGTGAGTAAATGAATGAGTGAATGAAAAATCATGGCGACCACGATTACGACCACGACCATGGTTAAGACGCAGGCGATGTCAAAATTATTGTTTACATTTAAATAGGCTGAAGTATGTATGTATGTAGAATACTGACAAGTGCAACGCCAGAAAATTGCATAGAATAAAGAAAATAAATGTAAATATTGGTCTAAATAAAAGTTACCTATTTCAGTCAATTTTTAATAATCTTATATAATATCGTTACCCTTGCGTAGCAAGGGAGGGCGAGCAGCGGGCGCGAACTACCATGGGTCTCAGCTTAATTGGCGCATTTGAAAGATGTCTTCGTCGCGTCTGTCGCACGCTGGCGCCGATCCAACTTATTATGGAAGGTATTGTCACTTGCTATTCTCTGAAAAAGTCTACAAAATCGGTTTCACAGTTCGAAAGCTCAGCTATGTATATCTTTAGTCAAATGCAAAATACATTTCTGATTTCAATGGTAAAATTTGATTTTCCAAAAATTATGTTTAGGCCACCTTCGGAAGGCGTCAAAATATGCCCGATATTGTATTTTTTCTCAATAGCTGCAGATTACAAGCTTTAAAGGTTTTTATTGTCAAAAAAAAATACAGAATATTTTTATTAAAAATCAAGTAATATTTGATTTTTTAAAAATTTTCAAGTTGTTCAACATATTTTTGGTTTTTTCAATATTTTTCGATTGATCATCATTTTCTGTTTTGAAGATTATTCCTTGAGCTATTTTACGTACTCCGGTTGAAGCGGTCATGTCGTCTCCGCGAATGGAGTTTTTGTGTACTGAGGAATTTCTATAAAAGCTGAAAAGAATAAACAATATATTATAGAAATCAGTGATGATCGCTTTAGAATAAATATGTCAAGGGATGGATAAAGCCAACAATGTTATAAAGAAAGAACTATTTGATTTGCTTGAATAATTAATGTTTCCTACATTCCTATATGACACGTTCCTTTGAAAGTGTTGTCCAACAATATTTCACGACCAGTAAAAAACTTCGCTTCTTAGGGGTCACTATCAATCAATTGGATTCATAGTAACCATATGAACAAAAAAATGCGGGAAACTACTTGGATCACTCAATTATTGAGTGATCCCTGCACACACACACACACACATGAAAATGCCATGTAGAAACGCAATGTGGCGTGTTGAAAAAACGATTCTACTACAACTATTGCCGTTCTACTACTATATTACTATTACCTACTACCATTTTCTACTACATCAGTGATTTTTTTTTTCGTTTTCAATAAAATTTTGCATGTCTTTCAAGTGCATGTTTTATGCGATTTCGCATGTTGATGTTTAATTTTTGTTGTTGTTAATATTGTTGTTTTGTAGTTTGTGGCGTCATCGCTTGGAGGCGCCACTGTCGCATTTTTTTTTAGCTCGCCTTAATTTGTGCTGTAATTTTTTGTTTTTGTTGGCGGTACTTTGTGGTTCACTAGGTCAGGTGTAAATCGCAAACATGGAATTTACGTTTTGTAACAAACATACATACATATACAATTGTATATATATGTATATGCATGCTATATACTACTACAAAATCTACTACACATTGCGTTTTTTGTGGCTGCTACTACTTTATGTAGATTTACGTGTTAAATTGAAGTTAATGTCCTCTAAGCGCGCGTCTACCGTTTGGCACGTCATGTTGTTGCTGTTGTTGTTGTTGTTCTTTTTTATATCATAGATATATGTATGTACTTAGACACGCATTTACTGACAACAACATTGGTAGCACGCATATCCCATATATGCATATGTAGGGTAAAGTGAGCAAAGGGGAACATGCACGTGAGCAACATCATCAATTGGATGCACAATTGAAAGTGAAATTTCAGTTGACAATGTTGTCAGCGTCAGAGAATTTGCTTAAAATCTTGATATAACTTTGATGTGATGTTTTGTCCTTATGTTCTGGAATTTCTGATTTAATAAGAAGTTATCGGCAATCATTTATTTTTCTACAAACGGCTTTTAGTCATTTAAGATAAAAAAAAAATTGTATCTCTAATTCTCTTTCAATCAATGCCATAGATTTTAAACGGTTGAAAAAATAAGGTTAAATTTAGACAGTTATTTATATTTAATTTTGTCTAATAAAACATCAACATTCTGTAGTCGATCTAACTAATGAACCGCGTCGCATTCAAACTATTCTAGAAATAAAGCAGGTTTAAATCTCAGTCGGATCAACCTGATTTTATATAGTTATTATTTTTCATCTTAAAACGCGACTAAGACCAATTGCATATTTTTGATAGAAATGTTTTAGCGAAAAACTGAATATTAATATTGGTGGCTACGGGCCAAATCTGCCCCACTCAAGAAAATTTATTACGCTGGAACACTTACACATAGTTTCATAGAAGTCCATACGGGTGCAACTTTCAATTTTGCCGAAATTCTTTGGAAATACTTTTATACTAATTGTAAGATAGTTTAGAGAAAGATGTTTGTCTAAGAAATAGACAGATAAGAAAAGTCTTCAAAATCTTCAATCTTCTTTTTTCAAAAGAAAGCAAAGTTCAATAGTTGATAATTTTCTTCTTCATCTTACAATTTGGACTAATTGTATCAGTTGTATTCTACGACTAAGGCAGCAAACTTTTCGTAAAATAATTAAATTTTATTTTCATGTTAGCATGCAATGTTGATGTAGAATAACCCTTTTAAATGCCTCCAATGTTGATGAAAAAAAAAATCCTAATGTACGAACACATTCTGGATTTTTCGGGACTTAAACGTCTCTATTGAAATACGAGATTACAATAGCTGTTATGTAAATATAACGCGAACCTTGAACGGTTGGCTGCGTAAGATATGACAATCCGTTAAAATTATCAAATTGCAATATTTTTGCTTACTTTTCCCTATCGATTTGCCAATGTTGCATATACTTATGTATGTACTTACATATGTGTACACGTAGAAGTATTAAGTTCGTAACATAAACAGATACTCGTATTTATTAATTGCTTGATATCAGTCAATGATAAAAAAACACCCTGTGTACGATATTTGTTGCTTTGTTCAGTTTTGTTTACATGCCATAGTATTTAATGTTGCCAAGTCTTTAAACAAAACGATTTATTAGATAATTGTATGATTTTTATGATTTTTTATTAAAATTTTCCAGACCAGAGCAAGTAATGCATAATGTTAAAGAATTTGCAATAAAATCAACAACCATTTTGGAAAAATTACTAAAAAAATATATAAAAAAATAGAAAGAAAATTGAGATTTAGATTTTTTTTTGTAAAATTTTTTACAACACCAAAATAATAAAGTTTTGGTTTTGGAATATTTCTATGAACCTTTAATGAATTTTTGAAAATAGTCTGATCGCAGCAATATAATAACAAAATGGAAAGAAGTTGTTAAAAAGTTATGAAATTTCCTCAGCACAAATTTAATTAGACAAAAAAATTTTTATTTTCTCTTTGTTGTTGTTTGTTTTTTATTAGAAATTTTATTAATTTAGTCATATTGAATAGTTTTCGCTGTCGGTTATTGCTAAATAACGATCTAAAACTTAAAACAGAAATTGACTCGAAAAAATGTCGTTGTTACTGGCGCAATTATTGTGATTAAAATAATTGGTGTTGTTTTCGTAATTTCGTCGTCTTTTTTTCTTTTTTGTCAACTGCGCACCCTATGCCGCACTTAACCCTTTGTGATGCACTGTCTTTTTTATAGTACAGTGTTTTCTTTGAATGTTCGGTGTGAGAGTTTTTGCTTTTGTTGGCCATGAAAAACAGCGCATTATTCATAACTTATTGTGTGGTGCAAAGTTTTTTTTTCCAATTTTTAAAATTTCGTTTTGCATCGTCGCACACAAGGACTTTGTCGCGAAATTTATCAATATTCATAAACAGGGTGTTTTTTGTTCAGTTTTCATGTTATTTTTTCTACACTTGGTATATGTAGACTTGCGACTGTGTATGTCAACAGTGTTGGCAATTGTCATAAAAAACCCGCGCGAATTAAAAATAAAACAAAAAGAAGAAAAAAAAGGAAAAAAAGAAAAAAAAAAAAACAATGCTGCCAACACATTTATCAAATGACAAAAAGCCAACATCATATAAGTAGCCAGTAATAAAAATGAACTTTTTTTATGTTAGCAGCGGGAATTTGTGAGTAAAAAACCGCAGCAAAAAAAAAACTAATAACATTTATTATGGCCACAAAAGGATAAGCTGAACGAAAAAAAAACGCTGGTTAATGGCATAGACATTCATATCGTCTAAATTAGATTTTTATAAAAATAAATGCATTTTTTGTTTTTAAAAAAGTCAGAAGGATTTTACTACTTTATGACAGTTTTCAAAATTTTAGTTTTATTTATTTATAATTTAGCATATTTTATTTCCAAAAACCATTGAAAAGTCATAATGCAGCGTGATAGCCAATACAGCGGCCACTTTTTGTATTCTGAAAAAAAAAACGCATAGCGTGTGAGCTTCTAGTTCTATAAAAATTATCGCTAAAAGCGATGTAATTAAAGTTATTTACGCTTTCAAATTGTTTTTATGATGTCTACATCTTCAAAAAAACTTGGCAATAGTGGCAGTGATATATAGTAGGATGTAGTTTAATTTGTTCTTCTTTTTATAGAACTTAAATTTATGATTTCAGGAATTTATTTACGACATTTGCTAGTGTTGCAACATATTTTTGAGAACATATCTTTTTGGTACCTTCATAATTTACATACCAAGAGAGCGATCATTATACGATCTAACATCGAGTTTCATTGAGATTATATTTTGAATGAAAATAAAGGAAAAATAAAATCTATAGAAAGAGTCTACTCCAGTTATTCAAACGCTAAGTTTTGATCCATTTTATCCGTAACTTTTGTCGGTGAGATAATATATTTTATAACAATTGTTGTTGATTGAAACTTGCCTACCAAATTTCGTTATAATAGCTTGCATGGCTCGTATGATATGACGTTATGAAATTTAAAATTAATGTTGATGCGACACCTTTATATGAGCCTTAACTACTTGAAACCTGGCCCTATTTTAATTTTGCTATCAAAACCAAGTTTAACCACATATGTATAGTCATACATACCCAGCAATCATTTGTAAGGTTTTAAGACTTCCCTATTGATGGGCATGAGCTTCTAACTTTTTGAGAAGAGTTTTTTGTTTTAAATTTCATCGAAATTAATAAGCGAGCATCTTTACAATCTTCAAGAAGTTTAATAACAACATAAATACATACATAAAATATTTAAAAATAATTGATTTTAAATCAACCATTCGAATATGTGGCTACTTTTCTGTAATATTATTTGATTCCATCTTCCTGGCGATTTAAAGCTCTTCTAGAAGAGTTAAATTGTTTTTTAAGGTATTTTTCAAGAATCATACACATCAAAGCATTATGATTCAATATTACATTTTTCAATATTCAATATTACATTTTATTATTTGCATTGTACTCTATAATGCCATTATACATAATCGAACACCTTATAACCATGGCAAACCATTTTTCTGATAAAACTTCCAACCATTGCAATACATATATTGAAAATTAACTTACCCTAAACTTTTGCATTTTTGTTGCCAAATATATTGTTTCAATATTTTTACTGTTAGACTGAATAAAAATAAATATACCGTGTTGCATTCTTTGGTAAAGAAAAACGAAATATCTTAACGTTTCATTTGATTGTAGAAAATTATATATCATAAGAAATTCCGCAAAACGTATTCAAACGCTCTATGTGAGCTATAATACGTAAATAATGAGAGGTTACGTTAATTGAATAAAAACGCGAAATAAACCAGAAAATAAAAAAAAAAAAACGAAATAGTTGGTAGGCACCCTAATTTATTTAATTAAATCAGTCTATAATTCACAATAACGGGAATGGGAGAAAACGTAAGGAACAACAGGACTTAAAAAATCCCAATTACCACAAAGAAGCTTAGAAGAATTTCGTTGACTCGAAAATGAATATTAAATCGAAGAACGTGACGGGCGAACATCGAAAGGAGCTTGCGAAAAATCAAACGAGGAGAAAATTATAAATTATAACAATCAGTGAATTGATATTTTAATAAGTTGGCAATTTATTGTACAAAAAGAATTAACTCAAGTTAGCTAGTAAGATTTAGAGAAATTTAGTTGTGGTAAATAATGTTAGGAACTGCACACAACAAAAATTGTGTTTGTCAGTGTTAAAATCCAGTTGTGTAGGAAAAAAATAATATTGCAGCATTTTTTGGCTAAAACAAAATATATTCTTGGCTATAAAAGTTTTTTTTATTTTGTTTTTTTAATGTCACAACTTTTAAAGCCTTAAACAACAGAGTTCTTCGAAGAACTGAAAGTCTAGAAATGCGGTTTTATTGCTTTTTGTTACTTGGTTGAGCTGTTATTATCCTTTGTCTAAAATAAAACAGTATCACCGCTATTTTCACCCTGTCACTCTCTTACCACTGCCATTATGGTTTTGCTACCATTATGTAGTAAATGTACTCCAGTTAACTTGGTCGTATTATGAAAACTGAGCACAAAACACGAGTTGAAGTTTGAAGGTTGTAATTTCTCTCAAAGCAAATCATTTCTTGATAGTTTCCACCAAACAAGAAAGCAGAAAAAATCGCTTAAAAAGAAAAAAAGAAAAAAAAAACGGAGAGCATTAAAAATTGTGAAAAGTTTTGTGATTGCTGGTTTTGCTTCGTTAAAGTCCTTACCACAGTCAGCCATCAGGCATCCGCATTTGTATTTTTTTATAAAACTTTTTTTTGTGTTCTCATCAATGTGTATCATATACTTTTTTTTTAAAAAAAATCAGAGAAACTAAATAAGTAACACAAAGTTTTTCCTTCAATTAAGACCTCATTGCATAGGGCTTACGTTATTTCTTTCGGAACTAATTTTAAATCTCTTCTTCTAAATAGTAGATTCAAGTCTTCCCTTAATGTAGGCAAATTCATGAAAGAGATAAATAAGTTAAAGATATACAGCAAAATTTAGTGAAAAATTCACAATAATCCAAATTCAACATAAAGCTAACGAAAAAAATTCATTAGCTGACATTTAGATATAATACCAATAATTAAAATAATTTTCAGGTTATATTTTATAACAATTGTCGCAGTAGTTCAATTATAACAAAATGCATTAGAAAACATTTTCCAAAAAAACTTCGTTAACCGTTCGATTAACAGCACTACCTGAACATTGTATCTTCTGATCTAACTTTAACTGTTTTTTGGTTGACCTTCTCTTGATCTTCTGTTCCACTTTTTTTATTAAGAGTCACTCCACGAGTTTTCCAGTTAAAAATTTTAATACATTATTTATTATTCTAAATTTTTGAACACATATAGAGAGGCATTAGAAAGTGCTGCGTGGTCCTATGAAAAAATTTGAGTTGTTCTAAAAATATCATACCTGCACATAAAAAGAACAAATTTTTTATAAAAAAAATTGAAAATATCTGTTTTTTTTCTGTAAAATGAACAGAAAATGAATCATGAAACTGCCACTATGTATGACATGATTTGTGCTTTATTTTTCATCTATGCCATTCTTCCGAGCCTTTTTCGGTTTGCTGTTTGTAACTGTGGTATTTATTTCACTTTGTTTTTGTTTCTTGGCCGTATAGATAATAAGAAAATTATACATTTTATTCAACCCCCAAAAATTGCTCTGCAGTGCCCCCATTACCAAAACCTCAATTTCGTACTCAATTATTTAAGCGGTTCTTTATTGTTGTTGCAGTTGGTAGGTAATATATGTAGCTGCGGAGAAACAAAATATATCAAAATAAAAGGACGAAGGATACAATCCCAAATTAACAGAAAAAAAAAACAAAAAAAAAACAAAAAAAAAAAACAACAGCCATATCTCACAAGAACTACAAAAATAAAAAGAGTGGAATGAAACCTAAATCGTGAAAAAAGTTAAATATAGGGACACATAAAGCAACACAAAAGCAAAAAGACCGAAAAAAAATTAAACTTTTTCGTTTACGAAAAATGTAGAAAAATACAGTTACAAGCAAAAACAAATAATTTGCACAAATGAAAAAAAAACTACAAAATACAGCAGTGCCATGATATAAATAGAGAGAGAAAGAGAGAGATCGAAAAAAAACCCCAAGAATTCAAAACATTTAGGAACTTTGAATTGTTTTTCCGTTTGTTGGAAGTTGTTACTTTTCTTATCGATTGCTAACAAAATTGTTGTATTCTGTTGTTTTTTCATCACACAATGTAACTTTTTTCTTCAGTCATATTCCTTTCGTATAAATGTCAGTCAAAGGGATAGAAAAAACAAAGAAAATTCTATGGTACATGTTGTAACAACTATGGAATTTAATTGTTCTGATGGCTTTAGTCGCCGATACCAATGAACGAGAACAAAAAACTAAACTATAGGTTGAAGTCAGATGAGTCAAACCATGAAAATGCAGCTGAATAGAAAAAAGTCAGGTAAGTGCAAGCACTTGCGGCGTGATGCGTGAACTTAATGCGTTGCATTATGTTCGTCGAAAAATGTTAAAAACAAATTCTAAGAGATTGAATAATTCGAAAAAAAATTGAAAAAGTTGAAGAAGTTTGGAAATTTCGAAAAATTTAGAACTCAATATCATACACCTGAAATACAATGAGTTGCATATCATCATAGCTGAGAATGACAATATTATATTAACTAATTTAGGGTTACCATTTAAATGAGCTATAATTTTCGTAATAAAATGCCTTTTTGTGAAATAAAGTAAGTGGCTCTATAACTTGTCAGACCACCCTCGCACAAACATACATATGTACATTAAAACACAAATAACAATTTGATAGCTTCATGCGCATACATTTTATAAGCGTTACAAAAACATAATCCTTTAATTTTCCAACATTCAAAATAAAGGATCAAAAGTTGCCACACCTCAGTAATTAGAATATTATGTAAAAATGAAATAAAAAAAGGTACTTATAAAACAACAAAAAATCCTGCCATTTGAAACCATTAACAAAATCCTCGACCAAGAAAAAAAAACACCATAGCACATTTTTATCTATATCTATTTTGTTTTGCCTTTGTTCTGCACTTCGAATATTTTGCCATTTTTTTTTTTTTGTGAAAAAAGAAATCCTTACATAGGCACTCACACACACACACACACACACACCGAACGGCTTAGAGGGATTGGCATTTACCTTATCCTGACGGGTTGTTGTGAATCCTCATCGGAGCTCAACTCAACTTAACTGCTGCTTCGATTCAATTTTCTTGTAATCCACTTAGTAAAGTCGACTGGCCAGGAGCACAGTTGAAGTTGTAGATTGTGCTGCACACCCCTCGCTCGCCACCATGAAATCGAGTGGAAGAATGCTATCTACCTACAACAAAAGCAACATTCAAATGTTTGCAAACCCCTGCTGAATGATTTTCATTTTATTTCGCCTTCTTTATTCTATTCTATTCTATTCAGTTTCGGTTTCTCTGCTATAGTCTGTACATTGTGTTCCTCATTTTCATGGTTCTTTTATTTTTCATTGTTTTGAGCATTTAACCCAGGGCCCAGGTTATCGATTACAGTCTCCAGGGTTTTTCTTTTTGCACCCACATTTGTTTGTGCTTGTTGTTGTTGTGGTGAGTTTAGTTTGATGTTGTAATTATGAGATCAAGTGGGCATGGCTAATCGATTTTCACCCTTAGTTTTACATTACACGTAACATAGTTAGGACAGCGTATGAATACACGAAAAAAGACAAGATAACAATTTGTGCCGTATGCGATTTTCTAAAAAGAAGTGCCTTAAAGCAGAGCAGAGCACCTTTAATTTAAACGCGTTCCTTTAATATCATTTTGACATTTAGCAAAAGGAATCAAAAGAAAGTCGTTTCTTGAAAAATTTCCAAATACATTTGGTATTTATAACGAAAGTTGTGGAAGTTCCCTACCATTTTTGGGAGATTTCTGTTGTGTAAGTGATTTCTCATTGCAAAAATGTTGAAAGAGTCCTAGATGAAAATTTCGGTTCATATGAATACTTTCCAAAGGTTGTGAGGAGTGCCACGAACTGGAACTAACTCATGAAAGTAATAGAATCGGATTTGTGGAAGAGTATCCAATATCATAAGAAGCGTTGGACATGAAAATGAACGAAATCGGTTGACGCACATGCTTATACCATATCCTTAAAAATCGAAGGCTACCTCAAGATATTTTATTGTTCACAATGATTTACTCTTTTTATTAAACGATTGAGCCAAATTAGCTATTTCACAAGATGATATTTGTGGCCACAAGGAATAACAGCTAAACTTGATATTTGATGACAAGAAAAAACAGTATAAGTAAGTCATATCAATATACACATAGCTTATGTTGTTTCTTCTTGTCATCAAATATCGAGTTTTGCTGTTATTCCTTTCTATAAATTTTGCATCAGTTTATGTTTCATTGTATCACCATAAAAATCATCCAAATCATCCTTATGATCAAAAGGTTTCAAAGCCAATTTTGGTGAATTAAGGAATTTTTTTCGGCAATTTTTTCGTGAATCACCACTTTTTTTGGTGAATTCTGCATTACAAAAACAACAGGGTTTGCAAAAACGCTACAAAAAAGCGAACATAATTTGAAAGGCTGTTACACACTGATTCTTGGCTTAGAGGCTCACTTCCAAAAATTCAGAACTCCGGTTCTGTTAAAGATATAAAATTGAGATTAATTTCATTGTAAAGCTAAGAAAATTAACTTAAATAAAAAAATTATTTTTTGTTTAAATTATTAACAAATTAATATTGTTATAAACAATTTAAATGTTTAAATCAATTTTTAAAAATTGTTCCCACCCTGTATCAAATTTTTAATATCACTATCGATATCTACGTCAAATTTCTGCGGCCTGTCTTATCGGCGCCCGTCTTATCGTTCGATAGGCAATTTGACGTAAAACACGATGTTGACATTAAAAATTTGATACAGGGTGGGAACAATTGTTAGGAATTGATTTAAAAATTTCAAATGCTTATAAAAATATTAATTTGTAAATAATTTTTAAGAAATTATTTTTTTTTTAAGTAAATTTTCTCAGCTTTACAATGAAATTAATCTTAATTTTATATCTTTAACAAAACCGGAGTTATGAATTTTTGAAAGTGAGCCTCCAAGCCGAAAATCACGAAATTCTCAAAATTTGAATTCGCTCTATTTTGAAAGAAAAACATTCTTTTAAAAGTCCTTTTTCGATACAGAACTCATAAAAAAATTTTAGCGAAATCAAAAATGCGTCGTCCGAAAAGTGTTTGGTTTGTAAAAGACTGTCTCATATATGTACGTCTTCATTTTAGGAAATGGGTGTGCCTTTTTTACTTATCCGACCAAATTAAAATAAACATTAGGATAAGTAGTACTTATTATTACATATGGATGTATCAAAGTGAGCAATATTGATCATTCTGTTCATAACATTTCGTGCCGTAAGTTGATGTATGAAAATGAATGTATGAATCGTAGTAGCTAAATATATATGCTTGAGAAAAAGGGTTTTTCATGTGAAATAATTCTTCAATAACAGATACTTGAAAGTTGTTACATTATTATATAGTATATCTACTATTTAAAATACTTTATATCTCTTCTTTGCAGTTTAAAACCTCCGCCTAAAGATGGTGTCACAAAAAGCAATCCTTCCAAACGTCATCGTGAGCGTTTAAATGCCGAATTGGATTTATTAGCATCACTGTTGCCCTTTGAACAGAATATACTTAGCAAATTGGATCGACTTAGCATATTAAGGCTGGCTGTTAGTTATTTAAGAACAAAAAGTTACTTTCAAGGTAAGTTGAAAATAAAAAAAAGCAAAAAGAAAGAAATATATGTAGATTCATAGAAAAATTGAATAGCAAATCAAATGAATACTTTCGTATGGAAAAATAATGCTTACGGTTAGTGTGGTTAGGAAATTCTGAGATAAACTATTATTGGCATCGTATCTGGAGTAAAACGTTGGTTTATTAAAACTGTGTGAACAGTACGATCAATGCTTGTGAATTACTTTGAGTAATAACTAAAATACTTAGTTTTAAATATTAAAAAAAGTGTCTGCAATAGAATTCAGCGATCAAAGTCATATTAAGTAAAGGTCGTTAACTTAAAAGTTAAATTTAAACTTTATTATCAAATTTCTTAAGAAAAATGCGCTTATGCTCAAAACATTAATGACAATATTTTCAGTGGAAATTAATGACAATATTTTCAATTTACGACTTAATTTTATTATAATATCACAAAAGAAATTTGAGCTCTTAATTACTTGAATTTAACCAAAAAAATAAGGGAAATAAAAATTGCAATTTCATAATTTATACTTCGCCCAGCAGACAATTAAGATTTATTGCTTGCTGCCAGTGTTTCGTCTTAACTCCTTCGCTGTTAAAATTAGTGACAATCTAATTATTTTCTTTTTGTATTCTTTTCAGTAATGAATTACTTTATCACGTGACAATTTGCGGTCTTCTTTACCAAAGTTGTAAGCCTCTTAGTATCTGCACTTACTTTGACCCCATCTACTGCACATACAAATGCTACCCTCACAGAAACTGTGTTTTGTTTAAATTATTTCTTACTTTTTGGCAAATATTTGGACAATTAGCGGTCAAAGGTCTTGTGTCGATCGTCATTAATATACTCGTAGCAAAACCATCAATATTGAAGTTTCCTTACACAAACAACAAAACAACATTGGTCTAATGGTATCCGGTACCAGTTCATGGTGCTCTTCTTCTCAACTTGCCGCTGAACAAAAGCGCAAATCTATGGCACGCGTTCGAATGCGTGTCGCTTAATTTTTAAAGTAATCATTTAAGAGTCTTCCTGCAACAACTTCCATTCCAGGTTGCAATGTTTTTATAGTAGAGTTTTCCTTACAATGTTCTTTCTATATGATAGACTCTCCGTTTCATTTAGTTGTTTTCGTTTTGCTGTTAAAACTGTTACCTTTGTTTAAATACATTCAATTTAATGTGGATGACACACGTTCCATTGCACAGTGCGACCAAATATAAATATCCGAAACCAAAAAAAAAGGACTCACAGCACTCTGTTTGTCTTTCGCATGTCATTTTTCAGCTTTACCATTGACCGTTGATCCTTTGCGTCGTCGTTGTTGGTAAAGAGTTTAATGGACCAGAACGTTGTATACTGAGCCATATATATGCAGCTACTCGGCTACTTAATTTATGAAGAGTTCATTCAGTGGATTAGGGTCAATTTTTGTTTGTTTTTGCTATTTAAAGTATTAAAAGGCAATTTAGTTTTCAATTTAATGAAGTGCGTAATAAAGTAGAACGATAGCTTGCAAACAGAAATAAATTTCTTGAAGATAAACTGGGCAGTTTTACATTATCTCCTTAGAAGTGACTGACAATAGACTTTGGCTTACACTATTTCTATCGAAAATAAATTAGAACCTTGAACACGGTGACAGATATTTTTGTGAATTTTTTATTCTGACAAAGACAAGAGCTCTAACTGTGGCAATACGCTTTATTGAAATGATGAAGAATTATAGTTCCTTGCAATTTCTGGTGGAACTGCCCAAAATTTCACTTCAAATCTAAAATTTCAATTGAGCTCTGTCTGGAAACGTCGGCCGTAAAAAACTTAAACGTAATGTACTTGCCAGCTTTCACTGTATGTAAGTATTAGGTTGAGAGTTTAACGACCTTTATTGTTCATAAGAGATGTTTGGCTGGCTCTAGGTCAACAAAATTTAGATATAACAATACAATTTTAATTTTGAAAAATTTTTTATGTCTTTAAGTTATATTTTATTTCTTCCATATTTCGAAAATACTTACGAAAATACTCGAAATATTGAAGAAATAAAATATAACTTAAAAACATAAAAAATTTTTTAAAAATTAATTTTGTGTTGTTATATCTAAATTTTGTTGACGTATGTAAGTATTCATTTAATCGGTGGCTGGAGTTGGTCTTGTAAATTCTCATTTGCCGTACAGATCATTATGTTCTCAAAGCCATATTGTTAAAGCCATTTTATATTTTAAAAAATCTTCGATATATGCAATATGCAGAGTTGTCATATATCATATGACATATGCCATTGTCCTATTTTTTGAAGAGTTCCTCCCTCTCTCTCTTCTCAACAAAGGACGCCCAGTAGGGCCTGTTTTGGTTCCTCCTTTCGAATTTTATCTTAGCATTAATGGAAAGGCCGAAAAGGTAAAATGAATTCTTTGGGGTATCGGAGCAATCGGACACGATGTTCGAAATTCTTTTTCAAAGTGTCCGCATCGGTTGATATACAAATTTTTTCTTCAGATACCATATCTGGTGATGTGTAAAATTCCCTTTCGACCCTTTCACATCGATTGAAGCAAATATTTGGTTTAAAAATTTGGCCAATTGAGATGATCTTTTTAATTCCTTAAAATGCCATACTAGAATTCCTTGGAACTCCCTAGGAAATTTTAAGGAATTTGATCCAAAGAAATTAGTCCACTCCAGATCTAGTAAAACATATTAAAATGTGTAAAGGGGACGTCCATTAATTACGGGAAGTGTTTTTTGAAATTTCGCAGATCTGGCGGGACCCCTCCCCTCCCTCCCGTGAGATTTAATTTATAATTTTTAATGAAAATTCTATGCATTAAGAAGTTAACGTGAGGTTTTCCTTGAGTGAGATTTTGCCGGACCCCTTCCCCCCTATTTGACTCGCGTAATTAATGGACGTCCCCAAAGAGCTTTATCAAAGCTCGTGAATAAAACAGTTAGTTTTGAATATTTAAAAAGTATATGCAATAGAATTCTGGGAAATTTTAGGGAACTTGACTCTCAAAGATATAATTTTTATCCAACTCCGGTTCAGTTACATATTAAGATCAATATCTAATTATCGTGTTATAGGAAAAGAAAGTGAGTTTTTTAGAAGCATTCATTCTAGCAATCTTTTTATTTGAAATACAGTCAGTGACATGTTTTGGTTCCTTTGGTACTTATGGTATTGTGAATCAATCAAAATTTTAAACATTTGCAATACCTTTAATCTCAAGAACCATATTGGATAGAAAAACAGCTTTTGTGTTTTTTTGAAAAACTTCCTTGTTAGTGCAAATGTTAGTGGCAATTGTCTTCTGATATCCTATAAATTCAATGTTAATAAAATTTGTTTTTTTTTGGTAAAAGAGTACAATTAGAAAATACATCATGAAAATTATAAACAGTTTTAGATAAAAATTTCATAAAATTTTAACTGTGCTACATTGAATTTCAGAATAGAAGTCATTGTTTTTTGTTAGAATTTTAAGTTAATTCAAACTCCTTTTTTTAAACTTAACTCAAGCTGAAAGTTTATGAAACAACAAACCGAGTTATAGAGTCATTGGCCTCAAAAGGCCAGTTATCAACATTTCCCCTTTGTGAAATATGTCGGCATATAAAGGATAACGTACGCTACAATACCTTTGCTGCTTTAATTTTTATTTTTTTTTTCAAACAACTGCAATGACGAAGTCCTCTTGAGAAAACATATGTTTGTTGATTTACGCTTTGGAACAAAAGGGAAAATTATTTACGTTTTATTTTTGTAACTAAAAAGAAAGGAAAAACAACAACAACAACAAATTTAAAAAAAAAATTAAAAAGTTACGACAACAGATAGTGTTAGTGTGCAGCTAGAAAGGTGTATAGCAATAACAACACATATGCATAATAGCAGCAGGACTAAACTACTTAAGCACTGCCACAACTCTCACCTTTAATACGATATACGAAATTTGTTAATCCGTGAACTTGTGCCACGTGCGCAAAACTCAGGAAAAAAAGGGAAACCCAAATGTTGAGAACAAAAACAATGGACTCTATAGAAATTGGTTTTGAATCATTTATGAGTCATGGTCACGGTGCGGTGGCGTTACTATCCTCCAGCGGCGCGGATTCGTAGCACCTTAATCGAATCATATAATCGCAGAGTGAATAATTTCATTCGTTTCGCAGGAAGTTAATCACAAATTGAACGTTGGATAGATAGCACTCGTCATATCATTTTGTTAGAGTGCTACATGAAATTATTTAATGTGATAGGTACAAATGTATCATTGCGTCCAACACGTCTGCGGAATATGGAATAGCGTTGAAATCTACGCTAATACATTGATTTTGTAGAACTTGTACTGCCAGTGATTTGGTGAAAATGATTTTTTTTAATTTGCTAATGTATTAAAGAAATCAAATTGATTAAGTAAATATAAAAAATAGCTATTATCAAAGGATAGGAATCAAATTCTCTGCGCTCAGAAAAAAAATCTGCAAAACTTCAGCAAATCTGAAGTAGAAATTTTATAAACTATTGGCTTTGTAGTCGGTTTGTCTTTATAATATTTAAAAAAATTATAAAAATATCCTTTTTGTAGCTTATCCAGCTTAGACGTTTGAAAAACTTTAAACTTTATGGTATTCGATTCCTCTATGAAAGTTTTATATTTGCATTTTATATAAAAAAAAATTTCTTTGAATTTGAATTAATTTTTAATCTTCAAAGAAACTTGCTTTTTCTACTCGCTACTCGCTGAATTTTGGTCTCCTGTATTTTGGCAAGCCTTTACCAGTTGAGCTTCCCTTAGTATTAATAGATGTGTATCTACAATAGAAGTAAATCATATAATGATTTCTCTGTTAAAATCCGACATTTTGTATTACTGATTTTCAACAGTTTAAGGAAAATTTAGAATCAAAAAGAAATTAAATACATTTAGAATTAGTTTCTATTTCCTACGATTCTTTCTTTTGCATAAAATTATTTTGATGAAATGAATTTTTAATGACAAACACGAAAAGCCTTCAGATGTAACCAAAAATAATATACCAAACTATATAAATTTACTAAGGGAAATTTGGTCCTCGGATAAAATTTTTTTTTCAAAATTCATTTCAATTTATTTACGATATTTTTTGTGTTTTCGTATGAATATGTGTCCCAACCAAGCGCTTTAATGAGTAGAATTGGCAATCAAAGATTGAAAAACCAAAAAAGGACACCATTGCTTGAAAATTATTTGTATCATCTAAGCCAAATTATTCATCAAAATATTATTTTTAAGGGTTTGAAAGTCCTGAAAAGTATTCAATAAACATAACCTATCGATAAATAAGCGATGGGGTTCGTTAAGTCAGACAAAATATAGTTTTCAAATCGTTTATGATTTCTAGTTTATTCGTGAAAAACTTCGATTTCAATACTATAATCGGACTTTGTGCCTGGTGTGAACATTGAAGTTCAACACAAATATGCAATTTTTTGTACATAAAAAGGTTTTAGAGTACCTACAGTTGAAAAGAGTATTCCGGAATTCACTTAAAAGTTTCTGTGTTTTATTGAACAAAATGTGAGAAAAGAGGAATTATAATACTGGCTACCCTGTATGATTCAAAATTTGTCTTTAAATTAAAAATTTACTACTTTAAAATAAGGCGTGTCTCCAATTCCCAAGCTCTTTACAATAAACGTGTTAAAGTTCCCATATTAATTTTCATAGTTTAATTTTATTTGTATTTTTTTTTCTTTCTCACTAAAGTTGTCTGCAACTCCACCCATTTTTGTGAAATGCAAAAAAAAAATGTATCTATGCATTTTTACTATATAAGGCGTCTGCAAAAGCATGAAACTATTTACATCAAAACTTTGTATAAAAATCATACAAATGTACAGATATACACATAATCCCTTGCGGAGATTTGCGCCCAATGCATACAAACTCTGCCAGAACTCAAAGGGGTGAAATGAAAATCTTTGCAAATCTCTACTTTTTCTCTAAGCACTTTGGGTAGATAACAGATACAGCAATGCAGTCACAAGCGGATAAGCGCGACGCACCCTTAAAATAGAAAGCAGAAAGTTATATGGAACCCCACCCATTGAGAAGAAGTAGAGAAAAGCGTATGGAAAGAAAAATGCAGAAAAGCAAAATCAAAACAAAATGGCGCTTAAAGCGTAAAAAAATATAAATATGAAATTAAATAAATGTAATGCATTACCCACATTATATACATATTTATATACGTATGTGCTCATATGTGTGGTAATTCTTCCAGAAAAAGTGTAAATGTTGCTTCTGTGAAATAAAGAGAAGTTTTTTCATTCTACTCGTAATGTCAATTTTTTCTTTGTAAAATCTTCTGTAAACATAATATACTTTTGCTTTAAGGAAACATTTACTTGAATTAAAAAAACTGGAATGCCAAGCAACTGTGAATACCATAAATATTTCTTTTTACGGTTCCATAACGTATAGAAAGTAATAAATGGAATTGCCAACCTTTAATATAAAAAAATTAATGGCGCCATATTTTTCTTCAAATATGTCATACTGCTGTCAAATATGTCAAAATCATCAAAAATCGCTTTTATTTCGCGCCAAAAGTTTAATTCAAAAATATTTATGCGCGCGTGTTGGCTGCTGCTCCCAGAAAATTGAAGTAGCGGTGATTTTTTTTTTTTTTTTTTGAGCTTTAGACAGCAATTTATTTTCATTTTTTTTTCGTTGTTCATTCTAACATTTATTGAAAATATTGCCTTGTTTGTTGTTGCTGTAAATATTGCAGTAACGTCGCCGTCGTCGTTGGTATAAGTCACGCAACGCAATAGCGTGACGACAACAACCGTCTTCTATCTCAAAAGACCAAGCCGAAATGCATGATTTTGTAAGTCTGTCTGCGAATATCTAGTGTGTGTATGTGTGTATGCACATATGCACACTTAGTAAATATGTATACCAGCTGACAGACAGTAGCGCCTCACTGACAGTCAAACGCACGTAACGTATTCAACGTATGAAATTGAGTGAAAAAAAAAATCATTTTTGAAAACAAAAACCAATTTTCGTATGAAAATACTTATAGGTTATGTTCAGATAATGTCTTCGTCCCCTCCCTCCAGAAACAAGTAACCCTAACAATAATGGGTAATTCATTTCACTTTCGCCAACATAACACGCAGCATTGCCAACCTTATATGTTGTAGTACCGTGAAATTATGCTGATTAGAGGCCGCCTTCTGCTGACTGACTGCCTGTTGTGTGTCTATCTGACCGAATGACCTTGCAAAGTTTTAAACTGAATTTGATGAAAATAATTTTTTATGGGTAAATGTGCTTGTGTGCCTAGAAATCCTGAAATGTCATAGTTAATGTGTCGAATTCATCGTGAATTTGCTTTCTTTGAGGTTCACAAAAAGACTTGCGAATTTGTTTATTTTAATTGTACTTGTAGAAACTAAGTCCTTGAAAGAAAGCGTCTTCGGCTCCACTAAGATTGATGATATTAAGAAGCCACCAATATTTTTTCTGAAGTTTTAAGGACACACGATGAAAAACCAATTGACATGGCAGTTGTGTGAATTGACTTTCTGGCTTATGAAGAATACATCACTCTTCATTTCATTTGTTACGAATGCAAGCATATTCTGATTGTCCTGCAGATTTAAAAAAAATGATAATCTCGTCAAATTTTACTTAGTCCTGAATATGAATTGAGACTAAGATAAGATACTTCCATCTCTGTTAAATTTCCGGACTGTGTTCAGTGCGAGGGGCGACAGACTTTTAAAGGAACTATTGGATAGTTGGATTAAGCATCCACTGCGGTTTTCGCAAAATTTATTCCACTATTCTTCTTTTGCTGCTCTTGTAGCGTTTTGAAGGCGCTGAAGCAAGTTAGTGTTACACCGATATGAAGGTCAAAGACCTTCGAAGTCACTCTAGATCTCAAGAGACTTTTTTCATTTAGAAGCCAAAAGTAACTTGAGTCGGTCATGGATATCGCGAACGTTGGCTACAGTCAAGTCTCAAAATATATGACTAAAAATCTGAGCAATTCAGATGAATCCCGACCAAACTGGAAATATTATGTGGGATGTAAGCATATTTTATGTATATTTTATATTATGATTTTTTCTTTAATTTTTTTTTTCAAATATTCGGCAAAAAGAAAGCAATGGCCTTTAAAATAAAGATGGTCACATTACCTATGGGACGTTCTTTTACAAACCGAACGAATTTTGACAAAAATTGACCGACTCATTTTTGATTTGGCTGAAATTTTTTTTATGGGTTCTGTATCGAAAAAGAAGAGACACGTATTCGAGGATTTTTTAAAAAAAAACTTTTTTTTCAAAATAGAGCGAATTCAAATTGTGAGAATTTCGTGATTTTTGGCTTGGAGGCTCACTTTCAAAAATTCATAACTCCGGTTCTGTTAATGCTAGAAAATAATAATAATTTGTTAATAATTTAAAAAAAAAATATTTTTATATTAAACTTCATTTTCTTAGCTTTTTTACAATGAAATTAATTTCAATTTTATAACTTTAGCAGAACCGGAGTTATGAATTGTTTTCAAAATTTTTTTTTAAAAGTCCCCGAATATGTATCTCTTCTTTTTCGATACAGAACCCATAAAAAAAATTTCAGTCAAATCAAAAATGCGTCATCCGAAAAGTGTTCGGTTTGTAATGGACTGTCCCATATACACTACACGGGAGTACCGAAAATATGCATTTTTCAACTGGATAATTTTTACTAAATTTTTCCCAAAATAAACATAGTTAATCTTTAACACTAAATAGCCTTTAAGTCCACTATCCCTGGGGGTAAATTACTTATTTAACAAGATGATAGGGTAGAAAAAAAATATCTACTATTATATAGTAAGTGAAGAAGCATACCAACATAGATTGTATAATACATACTTACTATACAACAACAAAACAATAATATCATCAACATAAACAGCAATAAAAACCACAACAACAACACACTTAAAGCAACAAACAAGCGCATTTTCTTCAATTATTCATAAGAAAAAAGCGTCATTGTCAATGAACACCAAACACAGTGGTGCAATTTATTACAGCAAATGGCGCACCCCCGTCCTCCAGGGTCGAAGAAGCAGTAAAAATTTTGAGGGTGGGTGGGGTTAGATGATATACATATAAAATATATCACCGGCACCAACATTACCACCATTGCCAACATAGCATCTGTACAATATGTACATGTATTTTATATAATAAAAGCAACAACATAATGGCAATTTGTCTGTCTGTTTGTCTGATACAGAACTTTTTGAGCCAAATTGTTGTTGTTGTTACTGTTGTTGTTATTATTACTGGTAAATGGGCCAAATGGGGTTGATGTACGCTACTTTTAGTCAGCAGTTCAAGTATTCCAACAGCAGTTGACCCTGACTTGCGCAGTTTTCTTTTGGATTTTTGCTCAACTAAAATCGAAAATGTGAGATTTAGGGTGGATTAGAAAATGTGTTTTTTATTTATTTATTTGTCATAGTCTTAACTAATTGTAAATGAGGTAGTTGTTGCTGATAAATGTTGGGAATAGAACAGGTCTCGCACTTTCAAAAACGTTTTGAAAGAAAACATGCTTTTACAAAAAAAAAATTACTGTCTTTATCTGTTGCAAACCGCGTACTCTTACGATGTGGACAATTTTTTCTATTTTTGCTATAGTCTTTCAAGCATTCTGACGGAGTAAAGGACACTACGAGCATTTTTGCACTTTCAACATTTATTCATTTGAAATATAGAAAAAACATTGAAAATTTTTTTAAAGAAAGACGTTCCACCCTGAATTTTTGTAGAGAAAATGTCTATTATTTTTAGAAGTTTTTCATTTCGTTTGCTTTGCAAAAAATGTGTATGTTTTTTATTATTATTTTATGTAATTTTGTTTTGTGGGTGGTCCTGTAAAAGAGTAACGGGAAACCCAACCCAATTTAATATCTCACCTCTTACTAAGCGGCTATAATTACTGCGTGTACTAGCGGTTGCTTGCCCTCTTCCCCTCAAAGCTTATGGCCACAATAATTGCTGTAATTGACCATTTTCAATCGAACACTCTTTAATTGATGAGTTTAGCAATTAACTGCAAAATATTTTGGTTTAACCGGCTGTATAACCTTAAGGTGACTGTTTTTTTTTATTTTTTGCCTGCAAAATTGTAGTGTCTTGCAATTGAGAGGGTTTTATTGCAATGCTAGTTACTGTGACACGCAATAGTTTAATGAAGGTAATAAAGTTGATTTATTCAAGTATTCATTAGAAGAAAAGAGTTCGGAAATAAATAAAAAAAAAGAAACTTAAAGTTAGTAATTGAATTCATTTCAGCGACAGACAAATTTTTAAAGTACACATATGCCAACTGAAAGGACCACACACACGCGTTGTTTTCGCGCAAATCCGATTAGTGGCTGGACCAAGATATTACAATCTGTATATGACCAAACAACTCAGCACAACTGCGGCTCAAAGTCAGTGAACAAGTTTCACCACAGATTAAATGGCTCTAATTTCATTATGGACAGACAACCAGAGCTAGGTAGGAACGAATACTTTTCTAGGGAATAGGAATTTGTGATCTACTTTTTAAATTCCATGAAAAAAAAAAATTGATTTTTGTGTCGCTTCTATTACAGATATCAAAATTTTGATTCAATTTTAAGGAAATGAAACTTTTTTCAACATTGCAATAAAAATCAGGATGACCATTTTATTTTTGCAAATAACACGTACGAGTATTCTAACTCTTCGTTGTCGATTTTATTCCAAGGAATTGGAGTTATTTGATTTCAGCAATCAAAAGTTTGAAATTTCGAATCATGGCATGGAATTGACAAATAAATCAATTCCTATTTCCATGGACTTAAACATTCCGCAATTTGATTCCCGGAGGTATCATTCCTACCTAGCTCTGAGTGCGAACAACTTAGTTGGTGTGGACAGTCTCATGATCATATGCTCGTAATATAAAAGCAAGCGAACAAAGTAGACAAACACAAGGTGAAAATGCGGAAGAAGAAAATTGCAACAGATCTGATTATTATGAAGATTTTCTTCCTCTCTGTCCGTTTCATTATTAAATGATTAAAAAAAAAATATTGAGGTAAAAAAATACTGGTAGCCTCACGTACCTACTCATATAAGATATTTGTTGATTAAGAAATTCACATGAAAACAAGTTGACATGAATTTGATGAGCGAGAAACTTTTAAAGCTCACAATTTAAATTTTTTCGTTTTATGTGTGGGAATTTTTATATTTTTTTTTTCAATTCAGAAAATAACTTTATAAGAACTGGCTATTAATGGTAATGAGTATTTGTACACGTATGACATTAAAAATTAAAACTTTTTATGTTACTCAATTTTTCCAAAAAAAAAAAAAAAAAAATGGAAACTTAATAATATGATTGTCGTCGACAATTACTAGTTGTCTTTAATGGCAAGAAGAAAATAAGAGAAAAAATTGTTTTATTTGGATAAATATAACCCAAAATGGAAATTGACAAGCATGCCATAAAATTATAGCCCTCCAGAAAGGTTAGAAACGTAAAAGAAAAGTACAGGATGTAGTAGGCCCTTGCTGTATAACATTTTTAAATTAATTCATTGGTTTGATTTGAAGCTTTCGTGAAATTCTCAGTCCAGCTGGGAAATTTTGTCTCATTGCAAAAAAGGTGAAATTTTAATAAGCTATAATGTTAGATAAAAAAATCTTCTTTATGGAATCGATATTTCTTGGCAAAGAAACGCTTTTTGCGCAACTTTACCCTCTACCCCGCACAACAGCTACATAGATTATAACGTATTTTTGTTTAAAGACCATTTTCCAACTACGTGTTTGAATAAGTTCTTTGTTTGCCTAGTTTTTCCGCTTTTCAGAAACACAAGATTAGTTTATTGATAAAGCCATTGACGTGAAAATGCGATTCGGCTAATATAGTCAATTTTTCCAAAGATTTACGATCTTAACTTAATTTTCCAAGCATTGTGTGGACCAATAATTTCCAAGTTGTGTGGTTTCTGGCAAGTAGTTACTGTTTGAATTGAGTTTTATATGAAAAATAATGCAAATCGTTTCGTACAAATCTCTGCAAACTGTCCGGAGTGTCAGCAGAAATGCCTGTATGGGCTTATGTTGTCTCGGATACGTCAGGATTCAGGTTTCTTAATTTGTCTATGATTGAGCAACATTAATTTCTTTTGAAAAAAGGCAATATATTGTACGTTGTCATCTCTAGTCAAAGCCCTTCTTACTTTAAAATGAATGTGAAATTCACGCTGTGAACTTACATTCCTACCACTTGAAAGATTCGGCAGCGAAAGTTCATTGTGCACCATTATTCGCAATTGGAATGTATAGCCTAAAATAAAAAAAAATATCAAAAATGTTACTTTGTTGAATAGTAATGAAGTCCACTTAAATACTTCTGGGACACTTTGTACACATTCGACTGACCATGATTTCTTAAGTTAATAATTCCCCAAGTTAGTTGGGCAACCATCGTGTAGCCGACCGGTAGTCATGCAAACCACTACGATATGACATCTACTGACTACCGGTCAGTGTCGTCTGGGCGATATTTTGACTAAAAACGTAGAAGACCTACAGAAACAATAATAGTAGATTATTTCCTTATCATTTCATGAAAAATTGAAGTACTAAAAAAAAAAATCCTATAATAATTTCTTCAAACGAAATTTCTTGTTATGTATTCAATATTTTTGTCAAGACCATAAAATAATGAAAAAAAATCTGACGGTTTTTTGATTATTTTCTTATCATTTCATGAGCTTTAAAGAAAAACTGAAGTACATACTGGAAAAAATCCTTTAATAATCTTTTCAGAAGAAATTTTCTTGTTAAGTATTCAATATTTTTTTTGATTCGATTTTGAGTAAAAATTTAAATGAAATGACAAACGTTAAGTGCTCATCGGAATGGTATACTTTGCCAAAATAAAAATTTTTTAACATTAATAATTTTCATAATATATACCAAACTCTTTAATTATAAAGTTTAAAAATAACGAACAGTTAGACAAATATATTTATCCTTAAAGAAGGCTAAGTAAATTCTTAGTACATATCGTGTAAAATTTTATCAATTTTCGTGCCTTAATTTGCGATAAAAAAAAATGTTCGGTAAAGAAAAGGAAAGGCTCTCAGTATCATCAGAAGATGTGTTTGGCCTACCAATTTTTGCTCTGACCAAATGTTACTTTGTGGCAGATACATTCTAATCCAGAAAAAACCAAGCACTGAACAAAATGTGGGCGTGATTTGACAATGCAATCAAAAATTATGGAACGCTATGAAAATCAGAAGTTACCAAACTTGGCATGAAAACCTTTGGCGCGATACCCATAAGCAATGGACATAAAGTTGGCGTAACACTTCCCATACAAGATAACGTCTCATTAGGCTATAAAAATCAAATGTTGACTAAAATTTCATCAGCCGTAAAACTGTCCGCTCTACTGATTTCTACAATATGCCAAACTTCCAATCATTTTCTCATGAGGCGCAACTTTTTCATATGCTGCATGTAAGGTGCTCTAATAAACAAAATAAAAATAATTAAAAATGGAGTGCGAAGTGTTGCTTGTGCCCCACCTTTCTTCTAAGCATTTGTCAGTTATTCAAGCAAAATAGGCATTTTTATAAAATATATCAGTCAGCACATTGACAGTTGGTTTATTCTAATGCAAAATTGATAAAACTTTTTGTGCAGACAATGAAATATTATTGGGCTACCCAAACTGTACCATGACAACATAATAAAATGCACAAGGCAAGGGAAATTCATTTTCAAAATAAAAGTAATATAATGGAAGGAACACTAAATTTTCGCTGCTGGTGTCACCAAAATTTAGTACAAGCAATTTTATTAGCCCAGTTTTCTTGAACAAATATTATGACATAATAAAAATTCCTAGCAAACGATTATAATAAATTTGACTAAAAATTGATTTATGAGCACTAGAAAAGGAAGAAGATAAATTTGCTATATGAGAAGACCGTGAGGTGGGGCGAAATAAGGACGAAACCGTTGAAAACTCGAAAAAGAAAAGAAAAAAGACTGAAATTGAAATATTATTGAGTGGTAGAAACAGCTACAATGGATAAATGAAATAAAACTGAAATCTAAAAAAAAATGAAAATTAAGGACAAACTTTTTACAGCACATTTTTATTTTTTTTTTACTTTGACAATAAAAAATTTGGTATATAAAAAGGTTGGTTTTATAACCAAAAATAATTTCGCTGTATATACTATAAAAAAGCAGTATTACGTTACTGTAATAAATTATGATTTCTATCAGAATGAAGAAAATAAAATTTTACTAATTTACGCATAAAATAAAAACCAAAAAACACTCAAACTCAAACTTGAGTTGTGACCTTAGCTGAGAATTTATAACTGACAGTTGCACACGAGCCAACGCAACCCTCAACATGACCAAGAAAAAAAGAAACCCCTTAAAACCTCGACCCTTCAAATCTGAAGCGATCTGTGAAGCAGGATAACAAAATGCCAGGAACACCTTTCTTTTTTTTTTGGCAAAACTCAGCTAAGTAAATAAACCAAAGCGACAAATCCTTAAAACAAAAAAGAAAAAAAAACAAAATCGTCCTTTTTAGCTGGGGGTTGCTTAGAGGGTAGGGTACCATTACCACTTTAGTGGACTCTACTGTATGTTAGTGTAGTCAGGGTGTGAGCCAAGCGCCACAAATTAAAAACCACATTCTCGGCAACTCATAGATCAAAAAACATTTCATTTGACCGCCAGTCACTTAATACGTGCTACACTCAGAGTTGCACCATGCCATCGTACCTTGACTTTTTTCATTTGTGCTCAAGATATGTCCACTGTATTTTAATGTACGCGCAAGTTGTTTTTATTTTATTTTGTCGTTTTTAATTTCAATTAGCAAGTGAAATTTCTGCGTTAATCTCTGATGTTGTTGGCGCTTATCAAATTAACAAAATGTCGTCGTATTTGTTGTTTATAACACATAGGGTGGAAACCCCTAAGCTAAGTAAACATAATGCGAACTATGCATAGGTCCATCAATTTTTTTGTTTGTTCACTTTTGATTTGAAAGGTTTCGCGAAAAATTTAAAATTCCAATGAATTTCCATGAGTTGAATTTCTATGTTTGTACACCCTTTTTCTTGTTCAAAATAAATCTCCAAAAAAATTAAATTTCTTTAGCGTTTATTTAAGGTTAAAATACTGCAGACTTTATAATAAGATTGCTTACCCTATAATTTGTTGGAACCAAATTCATTTTAGCGCAAGTATGATAAACAAACATTTTCCATATGAATTGTTGCTGGGCTCCTGTTTCAAAGGACGCAGGCTTTTAACCACAAAAAAACCTTCCGCACTTTTGATTTTTCATATGAATTGCATCATTATAGTACGAACAAGAATATTTTGTGCGTGTCCTGCGAGTTCTATGTTGTTGGATGTGGTTGTGGTTTCTCGACGTCTTTTCTTTAACTGCTGCATGTTGTCATAATTCATAATTTAATTAGGCTCAGTTTCAGTTACATTATTCTTTGTTGGCCAGTTTCTGTTGTTGTAAGTTTTGGGCGCATTCCAGGCCCTTTTTTTGCCTAGCATTTTCTCGTGCCTTAACTCATTAAATTAATTTTTATTTAAGTGACTTTTTTTTTTCTTCTCATTTTGGTGGTTTGTAATAAATTAACAAATCTGCGTTTTTCATAGTTTTTCTGAAGTACTTCAGAATAACTAAGCTGACGTTATTTGTTGTTATATTCCTGGGAGTGTTTCGAACTTTTTTCAAAAATATCACCTCTACCAAAAAAATTTTTAGAACTTTAAATATTAGCGTTAGTTGTTTTTTTTTTAAACTTTTATCTTAGTTGAATATGAAATTTTTAAAAAAATAAAAAAAAAATTGGAAGTATCGAGTTATATTTTTTTATTGTTTTTTAAGTTCACGTAAAACCCTTAAATAAAAAAAAATAATGAAATTCGAGAAAAAAATATCATTTACCCCATAGGAGATAAAATTGTTTTTCAGAAGTTCAACTAATTCCTAACATTCTGACCACTTTTTTTCGATGCCTGTAGAGATGAAAAATATTTTAGAAATTATTTCATCTTCTTATGCTCAAAACTGGACATTCTTCTGCCGGTAGTTTTTTTTTTCAGAAGTGATGTTAATTTTCAACTCAAGTAATAGCCTTTCAATTTGAGATTCCAAAAAAAAAAAAAATCATCTCTCTCTGGCAACTTCATTCAAAAAAGTCATCGATCTTGAATCAATTAGTTATTACATTTCTAAACAAATGATTTTCTTTATCCTTTTCAGTTGTTATGCACAAGAATAAGGAGGAAAATGGCATTCTGCCACATATACACGCACATGATGGCTACCGGACCAGAGAGCTTGGTGCTTTCGAACAGGGTCTACTTGACGGTGATATGTTCCTGCAGGTAAGTGACAGCACAGCATAACAATGTAATTTTTGTTTATACCAAATAATTAAATACCAAAACAAATAGGTCCTTATTCAATTAAGACATAACAAGGACCTTCAACAGGCACACTGTGAATTCATTAATCAAATAACTTCGATTTGTGGAATGAAAATCCCAAACTATATGAGTAAAAGCCATTCAAGTGGCGGGGAAACTTTCTCACATTCTCACGCACCGTGTTAATGATTGAATCATGTCTGTCGTGTTGTCAGTTATTAATAAAATTTCATTTTATGTAATTGAATTTCATTCAAATTGATTAGACTGCGAAATAGCGAACATTTTTCAAATTAGTTTCATGTAATTAGTGGATTGAGTTGTGCCTACACACATTTCATTAAATTGGAAGAAAAATTAAGTCAAAAGATTTTCCATAAAATTTAAAAAAAAAATAAACAAAAATTCAGGTTTTGGGGTCGTTATTTTGTAATGCCAATGCCATAATAATATCTAATTTTCATAAGTTTCTTTGTTTTTAAGCTGCGTGTTATTTTGCGTATGGTAAAATTAATCAAAGCCAAAACATACTACAATTTAGAATATTCTTAATACTAAGAAATTTGGACCAGATCTTATATCATTAGCACTAAGAGTGCTGACAAAAGTACATGAAGAAAATGCTTTGTAGCATCAGCTCCTCACCCATCGAAAATAAAAACATAATTTTTTTTTTTTTTATAAAAACAAAATTGATAGTTATGGATTTCCTCATTTGCATGAAAAGATGATTTTGTGTACAAACAAAAAAAATACCCTTTTACGCATAAAAAATGCTATGGCTATTTAAAAACTTAAATAGAAGACGATTTCGTTTAAGGCTAAAATTTTCATAGAAGAATCAATACTTACATATATAAGATTAAAGAAAATCGAACGGATGCGAAAAGGGATAAGAAAGATAATACTTATGCTTTACAGACTTTCCTTGAAACATTTTTAATCTTTTTATTTATTTTGTTTTCGAATTTGCTTGCCATTTCATTTTCCAAGTAACTTGCGGTCCACATGTCGTATGAGCAACCTTTATATGAGTGTAGTAAATCTTTTATTAAAACGTGGCCTAATTTCATAGGAAATAATATGTAAATGACTATAGCTCTAAGACAAATGGATAAATTCGTGAGAAGAAGCCTGATGATGCAATTTACCGAATTCGCTTTGGAAATAAAAAACTTCAGAGTTTTGAAACACGAATTGTTAGAACTTACAGCCTCTTCAGCGAGTTTGGTTCTCTCCTGGACATGGATAGGATTCATTGACGGGAGAAACGTTAAACAAAGTGCATTAAGCTAGAGCGAGACTACGTAGAGAAAAAAGTTTTTAAAATAAAAACAGTCCTTATTCCTTGAACATAAATATATAAAATTTTTCTAAGGTTAACGTAATTCTTTGTATTGGAGCGACAAATTGCATATTTTGAGCGCACACAAACACATACTTACATACATATGCACACATATGCATGAGCGCTCATTGTCAGGCGGTCACAATCCATTATGCAAACCTATGTGTCAAACTGACAGTCAACGTCAATTGCTGTCGTTCTCGTCGTCATTTTTGTGGTAATGTTTAATGCACATTCAATGTCAAGAGTGAATACGTTTTAGAGTGGACCTTAATAAAAAAAAACTGTTGGTGAATACGAAAAATGAACCAGCAAGGGCATCGACAATACAAGAACCACCTTTAAATTTTCTTTTTTTTGGTTTTAGTGTATTATTTATATTAGAAGTGGGCGTGGCATAGTCTTGAATATTTAGACTTCAACGAAAATCTTACAAATTGGTAAAAATTTTGTACAAATCAACAGGGCCACACAAAACTTAGGCTTAAGAGTCTCGAGGTAATCTCAGCTTTGTGTAATCAGCAGCTGTTCGTCTGATTCGATTTTACCCATTTCAAGGCTCCACACAGCTTAGCCAGATAAGTAATTTTATTCTTTCGAACTCGAAGAGTCTTTTTAAAAAATTGGTTTTTGCAGAGGTCCACTCAAATCACTTGCATTTACATACGAATCGAAATACTCATATTCATGAGCATAGTGCTGAAAATGCATCCTAGTGTCAAATTTGGGCTGTATTTTCATTTAGCAGCTGCTACTAATTTCAGTGTTGCCATACATTTGCAAAAGCCATGCACACTACACATTACGTCCATCTGCTGCCGTACTTATGCCACCTGCTCATTGAAATTCGTTTGTTTTCTTGCAATATTGTCCTGTTTCAAAACCACCCTTTTCTCTACATAGCATTACTTTACCATTGTTTTGGCCCATACTGGCCAAGTCTAAATGTGCACTATGGGTGCGCAGATAATAACGGCTTTTTGGCCCACGATTACTGAATTATTAGTGCATTCAATTTCATTTTGCATTGCTGTGGCTGTGGCTATTGTAAAATAGGGGGGTTTTAAAAATGCATTTGAAGTGAAAGTGCAATTTAAATGGCCGTGCATTCGTATGCATTTTTAACGTTAATTGGTTGTTAAGACCCACGTTTAAATCATGTTGCGTTCGCACCCTTTTATTGTTTTTGTGTGGTGATTTGGGAACTTGGGGTTGCATGAAGTTTTTTTTTTGGAACTTTGCCAAAATGCATACGAAAGCGCATATAGCTTGGTGACAAATGAGCTGAGCTGTTGCTAAGAGAATCACTGCATTGTTTGGTTTCTTGAACTTGAGTCTTCATCATGTGCACAGCTAAAAAGATTTTTTATTGAAGATGAATCATGCAATATTTTCTTTATATTTTAGTTGGAATATACAGAAGCAGGAATTTTATTTTCATAGGAAAAGGGCATTTTTTCAGATAAATTGACACTCAATACGTAAAAAGAGGGAGACTTAATCACCAAAACAAAAAAAAAAAAAAAAAAAAAAAAATGGGGCGAAATTGTAACAAAAATCATTTGCTAAAATAAACGATAATCTTTTTATTGCATATTTTTAGGCATTTCTTAAATTTCGTGTGTTTTAATACATTATAGTTCGATATTACTCTTTCATTATTTGCATTGTAAAAATACCACATCAAATGTATTGTATGCTGAGAATTCAAGGACGATACCGATGTGACCCAGCTGGATTTCATGTTATTAGATGCAGTGTGTAATCATTTTCAATTATATAATTAAAATGACACAAACAGCAAAAATTCCATGTAATTTTCAAAGATAATATCAATAAGATAATTCCGAGTCTTATGCATGTAATAAAAATTTTTATTTCATGTCAACAAAAAATGTTGTAAAAATCTTCCTTCTGATATAAATACAGGATGGATAGAGTTTCCCTCGAACAAATTATTAGTTGCTATGAAAATCATCCAAAATCATCGACATTGCGACTAAAATTCTTCTTCATCTTCTACCACGAAAAATGTTTACTGGGGTTTTTCTTTCAAATGCTATTCGGGTGGGTATCGGGTATGTGTTTGTACATTAATGCATTTGTATTTGTTTTCCGGAGCATATTTGTCGCTCGCTTGCAATGCAATTCAAAATGCATTTCGTGTTTAGTACTTGCCACTGCCAATTGCCGCATTTTGACTTTGGAATCGCTGCTTCTAATGTGGTCTTTAATTTTAATTCTAGTATTTTATAAACTGTCCGTGTTACGTACGATACCGGTGCACCTACCTGTTGCGACATGTGACACGTTGCATTCAGATGGATAGATGAATGGGTGGACGGACAGAAATGTAACCGACATATTCGAGTAGCCATTAAAAATTGAGTGTTGTCACGCAGTGGTTTGCAAGTTAATGAATTGTGAAATTTTGCTGCTGTTAATTGAAATCCATAGGATTTTCTTCCAAGGCGGCGACTTCTCAATCAATAAATACATCAATGTAAACTTTGATGATTTGATAATATTATTTTTAGTTTTTTTGGAACAGCTCGGTTACTTACACATACGATTGCGGAATTAGTAACCAAATCGTGTTAAAATCATTGTAATTTATTTAACAGCCAATCACTTACAAGACACAAATTGTGTTGTTATTGAGCACATCAGAGTACAGCACCCTTTAGTTCACAGTCCCATCATAATTTAGAGTCACGCCATCACGTGTCGACTTAAAGTAAAGACTTAAATTTTCACATTTTTCACAGTGTAAATATGGTGCTTATTTTGCAATTAAATCCAATATTATGTTTATTTTTAAATAGGTTAATCTATTGGTTGTAGAGTTAAGTAGGACACGTGGTTGCGCTGCTAAAAACTTTTACAATTTTTTCTCTTTCGAGAAAACTTTTGGTTCATCTGTTTGACCAAAACTTTCCATATGAATTTGTGCAACTATGCTTGGATAGTTTTCTTATCATATTGGTTTTGCTTGTATCGAAAGTGATACGCCCACTTGGCAAACACCACCCACATTTTATGCAGTACGTGCCTGAGTCACAAAATTTTTCCGCACATAGCTTAGTGTTATTTACTTCAATATTTTTCTGCAGGAGTTGATGCATATGAGGGCAAAATTAAGATTGGGGTACCTTTAAAATTTTGCTTTAAATTTTAAGTTTAAATGCCGGTACATACATAACTTACTAAATCAAAAGTGGGTCAAATTGGAAAAGTAGGTGTGAAACAACTTATCGAAAATTTGTATTTAATATTGTTCGAAAATGGTGCGCAATGGCGATGTTCGTTTAAAGGCGTGGCACCGCCCACGTCTTGTACTCCCGAATCGCTACTAAACCCACCGTCACTTACAATCTTTCTGTTACCAATCATCGAATGATTTCATTTTGAATAGCCAATATTAAAATGTGGCCTCAAAGCCTGTTAATTGAACATAAATTTCTCATCCCAGAAATGTAAAAATGATGTTCGATTGGTTTAACAGAGCAGCACAGAAAGTGTTAAAAGTTCCACGAATTCAGGTTTTTGCAAAGAAAAACACTAAATTGCGCTACCAACTTTTCACACGATAATTGCAGTCTCAGCTTCAACAACACAGTTATAAACCAGGCTTGAACATAGAAATAATGAAAAAGAAAAAAAACAAAGTAAAACAAAACAATTAGAGGCGCCAACAGACTTTAAAACCTGAAAAACAAATTAAATAACAAAAGTTAATAAAAAGAAATCGTTTTACTTAACTGTTTCCAGCAAAAAAAAAAAAATGCTCAAAATCAAATTATGAGGAAGTGAAAACGCTATGAAATTAAACTGATCATCTTGGCTTAAAAGTTGCAACCAATTTCCAATGTTGCTGCAAAGAAAAAATAATGATGTACTTAATAATGTAACGTTATTTAACCAGTAACAGTTGGCAACACTGCTGAAGTGGGAGGAGGCGGTGGACGAGTTGTTTTCAAAAATTCGCACATAAGTTACGAGCTGATTACGGCCGCCTTTTGCAGCTGATCACTTTTTTTTGCTGATGCTGTGAAAATTGCCAGCATAAAATTTAATTGCTGCACCGCTACTTGCAACAGCAAAAACAACAACAACAGCAGCAGCAACAACTGCAACTTCAAAGTAAACAAAAATATCACAACAAGGTGCGAAAGTAATTAATGTCGATAATTTATATAAATTGCGTTTTTCAATCATAATCGACAGAGTTGCGAATTGCTGCGCAAAATGCAAAACATTGAAGTTTTTGAGCAGCTAAATAATGTAAAAAAAATTTGAGCAGTGTTGGTAAACGTTGGCAAGTGGCTGTAAGCGAGGTAACCGTTCCGATTGGGAAAAGTTGCGCACAAAATTTAAACCAAATGAAAACTTAAAATTAAATTAAATAAAATACCATGAATAAACTATTTTTTATACAAAGAAAGGGCTACAGGAAGTTTCGTTGGTCTTTAAGTCCTGCGATAGGGGTTTTTTCTATTGTATGTGATAACACCAAAAAATTACAAAAAACGAAACTCAAAAAAAATAAATAAAGTTAGTCATATTAGTTTCATCCGTTGCTAAACGAAATCATCAGTGACTCTTAAGCCGATTAATTGATCTGTTTCTCTTTTTCCATAGTCATTGATAATTCCGTTTAACAATGGATGAAATTATTATGACCATCTTTGGAAATGTTTTTTTTTATGTTATTCATATACTGTACTGTAAAACATAAATAAAACAGATTTAATTATCATATCAAAACTAAATAAAAGTTATTCTGTTTTTTTATAGAATTTTGTCAAATCTGAAGAATTTGGATATAAAATTAAAATAAAAATACATTTTAAAAATCGAAAATATTAATAAGCACATTTAAAAAATATTTTGCAATTCTTTAAATAAAGATTTTAAAAGCCGCCTTATTGATAATTTCAGCCAAGTCCAAATCAAAAATGTGTCGGTCATTTTTGTCAAAAAACATTTTTTCAAAAAAAATTTTTTCAAAAAAAAATGTTTTTCAAAAATATCCTCAAACTTAATCTTTTCTTTTTCGATACAGAACCCATACAAAAAATTTCAACCAAATCCAAATCAAAAATGTGTTGGTTAATTTTTCTCAAAAAAAATTTTTTTTCAAAAAAAGATGTTTTTCAAAAAAACCCTCGAACACGTATAAAAGATACGGAATACAGAATTCATAAAAAAAATTTTAGCCAAATCCAAATCAAAAATGTGTCGGTAAATTTTTGTCAAAAAAAAACATTTAAAAAGAATTTGGAATGTGTGCATCCATTAGATGTTTAGCTGCTGGTAAAGAAAAAGTTGTAATTGTAATAAAATTTTTTCCAAAAAAACTCATAAATATATTTCAATTTGCAAAATTTTAGCTATTTATTTTTTTTAAAAATTAAAAAAATAATATAAATAATTTTTTCCCCATGAATAAACTTGAAGTTTTAAGCGCAGAATAAATCAGAGTTTGTATTTTACAGAGCTTTTATTGTTCTGTAAAATATATATTAAATTTTACATTGTTCCAAAAACACAAATAAATAAATCAGAGTTTTTTTTAAGAAAAAACAAAAAAATATTAAAATGTGGTTTTTTCAAAAAAAAAATGCAAAACCATTTTTCAATTCGCACAATTTTTGCGAAAATTTTTTTTTTTGCAAAAGTAGTATTTTTTTCGAAAAGTACACATAAAAACCTATAAGTCTTGATATAACAATTATTAATTGAAAAAGTTTGACGTAAGCTATGAATTTTCGGAAAAAAACCCTTTTTCTGAAAAAGTACATAAATCGTGAACTTCATACCCACTTATTTCAATAACAAGAAATACTAGGGCAAAACTTCTTAAGTAGTTTTATTGCTGGACATTGATACTATAACAATGCACAATTTCAGCCAATTCAGTGCCATAATTTTTTTTTACCTGGAGTTTTTGTGTATTTTGCCCCATATCCGTCTATTTTCAAATTTGATTGTTTAGTTTTCTTATTTTAGCAATGTAAGTTTTCAATTTATTTTAATTTGATTATTTTATTAACTAAGAAGAGCTGACCAATTATTAGCTGCAAAAGTCATATTGAAAGCACCCACATTTTTAAATATTTTTGAAATATAATTACACAGGCCTGAGACGGTTTTCCCCTTCCAGTTTCTATATCACGCCACGGAGCATGGGGCATTTCCCCAATCTTAAAAAATATAATATGCTCATAACTAAATTTTTAAATTAACGATCTCTACTTTTTATAGTATGAATTCGATTACTGCATTGTATTGCAAAAAACAGTTGTTGATACTTTAAAAATAAGTGTTTTATTTATTGTTTGAATTCAAAAATGACATACATTTGAACTAGTCAACATCTTTGCTGAATACGTCAATTACTCAATTTTTGATACGAGATGCCAAGTTTATTTTCAAATCAAAATAATTATGAGCGCCTTGCAACACTGCAAGAGCGCTTGTTAAATCCAATCAAATGCGATTTAATTAAAACAAATAACAAGCAGATCTTAGATTTTCATGCTGATTGTAGTCATACAAAATAATTGCAGTTTTAAATTCAATTAGACTTTGAGTGAAAAAATTACATTCAAAATTATGTACAAATGTTTTCTTACGAGCATTGCGCGTAGTTTATGTGTACCACAACAGCAACAACAACAACAACACCATTTACATATCGCACGAGTACGGGTGTATGTTGTCTTCATATTATTTTTTTTTTTTGTTGGTGCAGCAACAACCTGCAACTTTTTGCATAAATTTTCCAGATTTTTAATTCGATTTTTACGAATGCGGCGGCGCATTTTGTGTTGTTTGTGCGCTCACTTTGCAGCTGTTAATTGGTAACGCGCATGCGAACCGCCAACGCCACCAGCGTACATGATGTTGTTGCTGTATGCATTCGGAAGTGTGTGATTGCTGCTTGTTATGATTGAAACAGTTGTTGCTTCTGCTGCTAATTTATGCGTCTCGTTACAGTGTTACAGCAAATCTCTGCAAAGTGAGATTGAGATAGAAAACATTTTTCGAGTTATCAACATCAACATACGCTGCCACGAAATTTTGCTCTTAAGTTAACGTTTTCACTCTTTATGAATGCGACCCCATGATTGTGACTTTTTGCTGTTAATTAAATAAGCTGTTTTGGCTAACACTGTATGTCTTATAATCATAAAACTATTTACTTCACTATAGGAGGTCGTACACAGACTCAGCCGATATTGACATACATAAAACGCTCAAGCATTCTCGTACAATCCTTCTCGATAATTGTATTCTAAACTTTAACGCTTTTCAGCAGTTTTCGCTTTAAGTATTTATAAGGGCATTAGCCCCAGCATTAAATTTTTCCTAAGACCTGCTTAGTTTTTCTTGTTTGTCCAGAAATAGCTGTTCCAAGGACTTTATAAATGAATTTAATTTGAAAAATGAGAAATCGTGTAATGTCTGTCATCAGATAATGTTACCATTCAACATAGACGATGAATTCAGCTGAAGCAGGCGTATAGGGAATAGCTTGATTCAGTCTGTCGTAGTTGCTTTTTAAGTTAATCAATCCAGGCTGATTAGAAACAAGGTAGGAGAAGGATAGCTCATTCTAATAGAGGTTATTATTATTATCGCTCAAATAAACATAAAAGCGTTTGTTGCTAATTTGTTCTATTCTGTCTTGAGTTCAAGGATTTCTGCCTATAGTTTTTTCGAACTGATGCCCATACATTTCAGTCAGCTAACTAAATTTCATATATTTGTATTCTAATACTTAATGATTTTAAATTTTATTCTTACAGCGTGATTTTCATCAATCCAACTATGTCAGCCACCATCAAAACTACTATGTCCATTAGGGTGGTTCTTAAGAAAAAAAAAAATTTTAAATTAACTTTTTAAATTTTTTATCTTGCATCGAAGTGATTGGGAAGGCTCGTATTTGATTTTCGCTTAAGTCAAATTCTATTTTAAAATAGGCCGAGTAAGGGTTAAAGATAAAAATTTTAAATAAATTTTTTAAATGTTTTTATTCTGTTTCGAACCGATTTGGGGGGCGTCGCATTTGATTTTCGCAAAAATACCAAATAAGAACCACCCTAATGTACATAATACTTTGACTAAGGTCAAATTGTCTTGATTACTTTAACTAAGTTCATTATTTTGAATGCCTTGACGTTTACAAGAATATCTTGAATAACTTGACTGACTCGATTGCCTCAGATGTGTTAAGTGTCCTGAATATCTCGATCGGTTAGGGTGTTTTGATGTGTGGTTATACTATAGTTCTCATAGTCTTTAATGTCTTTATTGTCTTGAATATCTTAAGCAACTTGTATGTCTTGACGAGTTGAATATCTTGATTGCTCCTTTTGTCTTGATTGTTAGAATTTTCTTGATTGTTTCGAGTTTCTTCGTTGTTTTGTATGTCTCTAATATTTTCATTGACTTCAGAACTTTAATTGTACTTCTTGCTTCTTTCTTTCTGTCTGGATTTTTTATTGCCTACAATTTGGAGACTAAATTCGCAATTTTACTGTCTTTGATAATTGCAACCATTGCAACAAAGTGAAGACAAGTTTCATTTATTATCACTAACAATACCTTTGATGACCGTTGTAACAAACCTTTAATTGATGCTGTATCAAAATCTGAGGTAAACTAATTCTCGTCATGTTTGAGGTTCCTTTCAAGAAAAAAGAGAGTTGGTTTCAGACTCATAATTTGTTTTCTTTTTATTTACTTCAAAACTTAAATATCATTAATAACTTTATTATTTTTTAATACTTCTTTCTCATTTGATTAAAAGTCAAAAAACAATAAATTTTTTAAGTTGTTGGGAGTCAGAAAATATCTGCTTAAACTTATTGAATTGAGCTGTTTAGGAATCAACAAACTACTCGCAGTAAAAACAATAAAAATTTTTAGATTTTACAACATTTTAAAGCTTCTAGCACTTTAAGGAACTTGGAACTTTGTAATAACAAAGGATTCACAGCAATAGCTGCCTATTTTAATAACCTGTTTAGTTTAAAACTACCTTCAAAGTAGCCAACCATACGTAACAATGAGTTACAAGTTTAAGACCCCAAGTTATGAAGACTCTTTTCTTTTAGTTTTCTCAGCATCACTTGTGACGTTTACCTCACAGGCGTGTATTATTAAAATCGCATTAGAATGATATTGAGCAGATGAAAGAAATACTACTTTACTTGCTGGATAGCCAAAATAAAAAAAACGAAGTTACCTACACAAGCTAAAGAGCTCATTTTATTGCATCTCAACTGTAAAAAAGAATCGAAATGAAAAAAAAAATAACAATTAACGAGCTACGATCATAATCAGAATCAGAATCACAATCAAAAGAAAAAAAAAGATATATTCACATAAAAGGAATAGAGGTGGTACCACAACAAAGAGTAGAAGTCGTCGGGCGTCATCCGGCGTCATCAACGCATCAAATGTCCGTCGACGAACGTATCCGCTTCCACTCACTCATATTTTTCAGCCTGAAAGCGATCTCTCTGGCCGCTTGCTGTTGTTTTGCGTATTATTGATGATCACTTTAGGGCATTTTTTAAGTTCACATATTCTGTCTGCCTAGCTAACTGTACCGTGGTGAAGCCTTCGAGGTATATCATGGTATATCCTTTTTTAAAATTTAAATTATGACGCCACTTAACATTTATGACTCTTGATTCTACGCGGCGAAATTTTGCACTGCGCCATGCCATTTGCTTATACCTCTGTTCCGATCTCGACGGATGAACGTTATGTTGTAGATCTTTGCCTAAACGTCATGTCGGCAAATTCATTCAGAAATTATGTATGCCCTGTTTGGGCAGTGGTGGGTAGTTTGTGAAATCAGTCGTTGGAATTGCGGTTTCCTTTGGACTAATGCATTAAACCACACACGTCTGCGTCGCATACATTTGTCTTGGACGCAATTTGTGTCTTGGATTGGCGAAAGCGAACTCGATTCAAATATGCACGGATTAATTACCACTACTTGCAGCATTTTATTAATGACTTACGCGTTGCAATTAAACATAATCAAATTAATCTTTAGCGCTTGGATATATGTTTGTACATGTGAGGCATTTTAGCGTGAATGATAAGGGAGGTGTATTTAATGAAGTGCCGTAAGGCAACAAAATAGTAATGAGTGATACGATTATTGCCCTTGTGAATATTTTTGAGTTCCTTAACTTGTTGAAAATATTGATGAAAGCAATAGTGGCTCAATGTGAGTCAGGCGAGAGGTTGCTAAAATTTCTCTCATAAGTCAGTATATCTTAAATGCCTCGAATATTGATATTTCAATGTGTAGATCGCATTAAGTTTCGAGATTATCGTGTCTCTCTTAACGCCTTGAGTAGTTTTACATACTCTCTACTATCATGTTCCGCTTACATGTCTTATCTTGCTTGTGTAAATCTTAATTGTTTTGAATATTTTGGATGTTTCGTATGCCCTACACATTTCGATAGTCTTGAATGTCATAATTACTTTCCTTGTCATGGTCCTAAATGTAAATAATATCCATAATGTCCTGATTGGGTTAATTATTTTGAATGTTGGGATTGTATTGCGTATTGTTGATGTCTCGGACGTCTTGGACGTTTTGATTTTGCGTTCTTCAATTTTGGCTGAACAATTGATTTAAGAATGAATTGCAATTTTTAATCATAGGCTAATATGTCAAAAGAAAACCAATGCAATCTCATAGCGAAACTCATTTCGCCAGAGAACATTTTATGTTCTAGCGAAATGGAGCTGCTGCTTTGCAACATTAGATGTTTTTGCTTTACTTAAAAATATATGAATTTTTTGTTCGCTTGCCGCTCCGCTCCGTCTGCTGATCGACCTACTTAATTACATTCTGTAGCTGACAACCTCAAGTGAAATAATGAATGAACTCAAGCTGAAAGCATCAACAACCTGTGCACACAGTACAACCCATCGTCACCATAATCGTCACCGTCTCTCCACTGTTTGTCCGTCCGCGTGAGCAGGTACCCCAAGTATCATTGATTTAATTGCTCATCATTTCCTGGTTTTATTTTGATGTGGATCTGATAGTTTCTTTTCTTTTGTTGATTGTTTAGCCGCAAGTTAGCGCCGCACAGCCGTCCAGCCAACCGATCATACGATTGTTCATTCATTTATGCCTTTGTATTCAGATCCACTCTAGCTGACTGACTGGCTGCAAATTATAATCTTGGTATTCGGGGGCACACTGATGAATACAAGTAAACAAAAATCCAAAATGATGGATTAACCCGTTCAGCGCGTCTCAAAAAAAAAAATTCATTCAAGTAGCTACTTCAGCGGTTAGGCAATTATTATGTCGTCGTCATTGCTATGATTCTTTTTAGATTTTTTTTTCCTTTTAATTGATCTACGGTGTGTTTGTTTGTATTTCGTATCTATTTGTTGTAATTTAATATTCTATAAGCTGTAGCCTATATAGCCGAATGTATTAAACCCAAATCAATTGTGTCTTCCTTGTATCTATTTGACTTTGACTTCTGGAGGCAAACATTTAATTTGTTATTTTTTTCGTTTGGTTTTTTCCATTTCAGGCTTTAAATGGATTTCTAATGATACTCACATGCGAGGGTGAAGTCTTCTTTGCAACGCACAGCATCGAGAGCTATCTGGGTTTTCATCAGGTAAGAGTTGTGTTTTGCTTAATGCGCTATAATAAAACGTTTTTATGAATGAACGAATGCCGATTTGCCCAAAGCATAATGATGCTAAATGCTTCAACGCAATATTTTTGCAAATTTTTAGCGATTATCTCTTAACACTTTTATGTATTGTAGGTTCTTTTTTTAGGTGAAAAAAAATGTCTGTATAAGTATCTATTATTAAGGCATATAAAAACTTAAAAGCTTTTGTTCACATTCATTAACTGACACAGATGTAACTTTACAGTACACACCACATTTTTGCTTCAAATTAGAGGAAACTTAACAAAATCAACAATCAGACCTCAAGACGTGAAACCGCTGACTACCACCGATGTTCAATTTAAGCTGATAACATCCATCAGCAGTCTTTTTACAATAGTAAATTAGCGGAACTGATATGTACTTAGTTGATAAAAAGCTTTATTGTATTCGAATATGTCTGACGACCTTTTACAACGATTTTCTGATCAATGCACAAAGACTGCTAAAAATCCCCTCGATCTCATGAATGACATGCGAGCAGACTTTTGCAAAATTATTCGAATTATAAAGGAAATATGGATACTACGACAAAATGAAAAAAAAAATTCTAAAAATGTAGAGCAGTAATTTTGAACAAGAAAGATCTTTTCAAATTTTTACCATTAACATCATTTAATATATGAAGTTCTTACTTGCATAAATTATTTCGTTTTAATCACAAAAATGCATTATGGCATCACTCTCTTTTACACACAAAACAAACTTAAGTCCGCCCAGCCCCCTGTAGCCCCCATTAAGCAAACCATGCAGTGCCAACGCATTTAATTGAGATGCCAATAAATGGGCGTAGAAAAAAAAACCGATTTACACATTTACAACTAAATTAAAAAATAAGAGAAGAAAAACCTACGCGCGGACGCAGTATTTAAACAACCAGAACAGGTCGATCAGAAACAGCAGCACGCCTAAATCATCCCAAAACATGTTGCTGCAAATTTACTCGACCACGAGTAAATCCAAAAACGAAGATCGCTGTATTGAGGAAGTGAGGTGTTCAGGAGGTGCTCAAAAACAAATACAATTCAATTGAATTGATGTGCACATTTTGATATTAGGATCAGAACACACAACAACAACTATAGAACTAGTTAATTCCACAGTGTACTGACTGACTGCTGTGGGCAATGCATATAAAGGGTGTTTCGTATAAAATTTGTGCTTTACTTATTTTTTACTGTGACTTACCAAAACAATGTTCGAAAAGTGGTTAATCTCTATCATCGTAAGCTCTTGCTCCGTGCAATGTCTAGTAAGAATTTACAAAAAAATTTTTTAAAATTTGTTTTCGCTGATTTTCCACTTCATCAATTTTACTAAAAAGTTCTATTGGGTTTAGAATACCGGATCTTCTTCTCATGTTCATTTCGATATGAGTTTTGGGAGCTCAATTCAGAAGTTTCTTGACCTATATAAAAAGTACTGAGTGTTTTATGTTCTACCAGGTTACCATATTTCCCTTACGGCTCTTTTGTATTGAATGAAATTTGTCGTAGCACTCGATAAATGCTTTAGCCAATTTTTTAGTAGAATCCTTATTCAACTCTACATCTTCGGGTCCTTGATAATAAAACACAGACCAAAATGTAATTTCCAGGGACTAATTTTTCTTGGACACGTATTATGTTGGAACTAACATCCGAAAGAAATCAATTTGCATCTCATATCTTAAATCGCAATACTCACTATTTCACTGCCACCGCTCTATTGGCCACATGTGCGCGCATGTGCAAACGATTGTAGCGACTTGTAAACACCAGGGAACCCCAAAGATCGCACAGCGAACGGTGAACTGCGAAACCGATTATATCGCCTCGTGCTAAAGTCGAGTAGGTTGTTGTTGAAGCAGCAGAGGGACATAGCTATTACTCTCTGCTGCTGCTACGATTGCGCAATCCTCCCGCTGATCTGATTTTATTTATAGTTCTGTTGCAAGACAATTCTGGTTACGAGTACTCGCTGGTTGCAGGTTGCTCGCACAAGTCATAATTTTTGCTGCTGCCCATTGTGTTTTGTTTGCATTTTGATATGAATTTTTATTTGTATGTTTTTGTTGTTGTATCGTTCGATTGGAATCGTATGTTCTTTATTTGTCCAACATAAATTGATTGCCATTGGTTTGGTTGTAGTGGCTACTCTGGTGTAGTTCATGCATTTGTTCGTCCGTCTGTATTTTTGAGAAGCCATGTGAATTGTAAACGCTCGTAATCCATTTTATGTTTTATATTCGAAATCAGTGTATCATTCAAATTAATAAAAAAACAACAGCAATATGAGTTTTCGCCAGCATGCAAGTGTTGGACTTAATTGAAATTAAGTCGTTGTTGGCCGCTTCGTTGGTGAGGTGACATCAAGGTAAACATTTCATTCACGTAAGAGTCCTTCCAATTTTAAACCTCTGATTTTTTTAATCAGAACTCTGCGGATGGTTGCAATATTTGTCCAAAAAAACCACAGCCTCTTAGAGGCTAGGAAAAGTGATGAATATTTATGATGGAGTTATATGTTGATCGAAAATACTTTTGCAACTAAAAGCTTTATTCTTCAGATTAGACATCCATAGCCAATCAATATATCATAAATCAAAAGTAAGAGTTTGTGACAAGCCCATACCATAGTTTGTGATATTAGAATGTGCGTTCTTAAGTTCCTTTGCTTGTCAACAATTCCTTAATATATTTCCATAAACTTTTTACCTAAAAAATAAAAACACAACACTGTTGCAGAAAGACCTTTACGATACCAAAAAAAAACATGTGTGTTTCTGTAAATTTATGTCTTAATTTGGCTGCTTGACTGAGTTGCGCCCAAAATCTATCGACGTTGGCTTTCAATTTGTTGACCAATGATTTATGTATCGCATTCGCCCAAAATCAATAAACTAAAGAGGCAGCAGCATCAATAGCAGGCAGCAGAAATTTAAATTAAAACCAACGCTGATATCTTTGCCACAAACAGAAATCAACAGCTTCATGCTACAGTGGGCGTCACAAGCGTTTGGCATATTTTTCAATTAGAATGCGCAGTTTCTCAAGGGAGCGTTGAACTCTGCAAAAGACTGAAATCAATGTTGTTCTTTTTTTTTCTTTCAGTCTGACATTGTGCACCAGTCAGTCTACGAGCTGGTCCATTCAGAAGATCGCGAAGAACTACAACGACAGCTGCTTTGGAATTCTTTTTTACCCGCGGATATGTCAAGTATGCAGCTGGCAGATACTTTGGCGCCCGACAAAGCTTTGTATTTGGAGCGCAGTTTTACGGTGCGCTTTCGTTGTCTACTTGATAATACTTCCGGCTTTTTGCGTCTCGATATTAGGGGACGCATTAAAATACTACATGGACAAAACCGTAAAACAGAGGAGCCGCCATTGGCGCTATTCGCCTATTGTACCCCATTTGGGCCACCTAGTCTGCTGGAGATTCCACACAAGGAAAATATGTTTAAATCTAAGCACAAGCTGGACTTGTCGCTAGTTTCAATGGATCAAAGGTAAACTCTGGGCATATTGAAAAGTTTTCGATGACATACTGAATTTTGTTCGTTCACAGAGGCAAACACATACTGGGTTACTCAGATGCGGAGCTGGTCAACATGGGTGGCTATGATTTGGTGCATTTTGATGATTTGGCTTATGTGGCCAGCGCGCATCAGGAACGTAAGTTAACATTCACTCTTTTTTGGCTCTATTTTACTTCTTACGATTTATTTTATAGTTTTGAAGACTGGCGCTTCGGGTATGATCGCTTATCGGTTTCAGAAGAAAGATGGTGAATGGCAGTGGCTGCAAACGAGGTATGATTTTCACATTCAATTGAATGCTATGGTACTCATCCCTTTATTTCTCCACTAGTTCCCGCCTAGTGTATAAAAATTCCAAGCCGGACTTTGTCATTTGTACGCATCGCCAGCTCATGGATGAAGAGGGTCATGATCTACTGGGCAAGCGCACCATGGACTTTAAGGTTAGCTATTTGGATACAGGACTGGCTTCCACATACTTCTCAGAGGCTGATCAGCTTGTGGTGCCACCAAGTGGCTCTCCCAATTCCTTGCCGCCGCCAGTAACTCCTACAAGGCCAAATCGTCGGTATAAGACGCAGTTACGTGATTTTCTCTCCACCTGCCGCACAAAACGTAAAATGCAGCAACAGCCGCAGCAGTCATCACCATTAGGACAGGTATGCAAATAAAAACACTTACCGTTTACTCCTTGTTAAATTAAAATTCTTAACCCATTTAGGTATCTTCACCCGCACCGGTTGTTGAGTACTTGCCAGATCCAGCAGCTGCTGTGGCTGCCGCATACTCCAATCTCAATCCTATGTATACAGCATCACCGTATGCCAGTGCAGCGGATAATCTCTATATGAGTCCTTCGGTGCACTCGACAAATTTTTATCCTGTCACTGAAAATCTCTTCCATCAGTATCGTTTGCAGGGTGTCGGTGGATACTATACGGATTATCATCACACAAGTGCTCCCGCATCCGCTTATGTGACAAATGGTTTCTTGTCATACGATGGCTATGCGATTGCATCGAAGGACGAAAAATGGCAAGATACGGGGAAATATTACAGTGGCTATAGCAGCGGATACGGTAGCCCAACCTCAACGCATCAGGTGAGTAGTTTCAATGTTAAAATAAATAAACAGAAATTGAGATACTGGTACAGATATGGAGACATAAATAAGTAAGCCTTCCGACAATGCAAGTACTCGCACCAGATAGCAGGATCTACAAGACAATATACCAGCGAGGAAAAGGGAAAAATGGCAAAAACAGTGTTTAAATCTTAAACAAAAGTTTCCAAAAAATAAGAAACTAATGGGAATAAAAAAAAACACGGTGCCTACCGGACCGTATAGGCGTGCACTCTTGGTCTATGGAGTATGCAATGAAGTAATGAGTTCAAAATGTATACTACTTCATTGATCCACATTGTAACCTTGGCAAGCAACATGTAAAACCTGAGAATCCAAGTTGAATCGGTGCAACGAAGTTAGATTGAAGTCCCAGAGTTCGTGAGGTAGATTGGAGTTCAAAATACGACATATCGTTTTCGCAGCTAGAAGAAAGTTTCTTCAAAAAACTATCAAAAAATGCTAAAAAATGTGAGAGTAGAAGCAAGCTGATATGCTTTGTGAAACAGCCTTTTAGAGAGTGAGGATGTTATAAGGATGGATTCAAAAGTTAGAACTTGTCTTAGCGATTTCTAAAAATCTAGGAGTTTTTATAAACTTTATGCAATTTCCTGCTTGAGATCATTAATAAATGGCTTAGTCGTAAGGAAGGCAAAGTATGTTAAAACCGAACCTGAATTCTAACCAGACATGTTAGTAATAAGAACTATCTTCTTATTTCACTGCGCAAGTTTAAAGGTGTATGAAATCATACGATGCAGCAGACTATATTCTACAAAAGTAAACAAACTTGGTCGAAATTTATTTACTGTTGAACTCGTATAAAATATGCTGGGGATATTTGAAAATCAGTGGAGAACCGAATTAGCTGAATACAAGGAAGCTCTGTGAACTAAGACCTAATGAAATCCCTCAGAGTAAGAGGAGAAAAAAAGGGGAGACGATACATGCGTGTTTGCTGATATTCGTCAAATCTGTTCTTCGTCAGGTCTGTTCGCCATCTTGTGCCTTAAAAGGAATAAAGTAGTTAGAAGCATTCGTTCTGATACAAATAAATATACATGCAGACACAGATTCATAGACTCAATGACAGATTCTTGTACAGAAATTCGAATTTAACTGAAGAATTTCAGTATCTTTTTCAAAACTCCTTAAATATTCTTCTCTCTACTTGCAGCAAGTTCCTTTGAAAACTCCAAAGTCTTCACCACATGTCATGGAAGCCGTTTCTTGTTCTTCCGATGGACCCTCACCTGTTAGCAATGCAACTGCTGGCGTCACACCAGCTGGACATACGGTCAATGTGAGTACACCCAATAGCAATGGCAGCATCATTACTCCCAAAGTGGAAATGACGCAACAGGATCCATATGAACGCCAAACTGTACTCATGTGGGGAACTCAATCCAGTGGTATTCCCATCAATAATCTCACTAGTCGACATAATGTGGGTGCGGACCGTTCACCACAGCATACACCGCTTTCAAATGGTGGTGGTTATACTAGCGGTGGCAACAATAACGATGAACATGCGACCAAATGGAATGGCAGCTCCGGTACCATCGCCAACGCCAGTGTTGGCACCAAGGAAAGCAAAGCAGCTACAAATACAACAACACCCGATTCATCAAGCTATCATTTGCATCATGATGATTCTGGCCTTTATTCAGCCTCTTCACATACAACATCGCCACATCGCTTGAGCAGTAGCAGTAGCAGCGTTGGACTGAATTCGGTTGCTGACCATCATACAACGACTACGCACCATAGTCACTCACATCCGCATCTGCATCAACACTCGTCAGCGTCGTCGTCACATGCACATGCGCTGCATCATCACCATCACACGAATACAACACAACATCACAATTTAGTTACACAACCACCGGCACCGCATCATTCGCACCATCACCATCCGCACCCACACTCGCACCCGCATCACCATCATCATCATCCGCATCATCACCATGCCGCCGCCGCAGCAGCAGCAGCAGCGATGCAACAATCGGTAGTCGGTGCCGCTGCTAGCGCTAGCAGTACCGCCGCCAATGGCAGCGAGGTATGGAGTCCTGCGTCATACTCGCAATACCAGTATTTCACTTATCACCATCACCACCACCATCACGCTACTACTCAGCACGCTAGCACTCAGTGAGTGTCGAGACGGCAAATAGGCAAAACCTAAACAAAAGAATTCCACCCCCACCCCACCTCCCGCAACCAATTCTTTTTTTCCCAAAACTAACCGCGGGAAATTTTTATAGGACTATATATAGAAACACAAACACAGATATACTGTTACGGACTGTTATGTACATTACAGTTAAAGACGCAGATATGGTAGAAACACAGATACAGATTAAGTTACAGTTAGAAATACAGGTCCCAGACGCACAGATACAGGCAAAGGCTGAGATTCAGAGTTACAGATAAATATATAGTTAAAGATACAAATTTTGGTGACAGATAAATTTATAGCTAAAAATACAAATACAAACAAAGATATATAGATTCAGCTTCTAAGTTATTCAAATAATAAGCCACAGATACTCAGATACACATAATTAAATGTATTTTAACTTTAAATACAGGTAACACATACATAAACAATTTTTAAAAAACACACAGTTGCAGATACTCTGATACAGATACACACATAAAGATACAGATGCACGTATTGTGACAGGTCAAGATTAAAATACACATACAGATACAAAATCAGGTAACATATAAAGATAACATTGTATTTACAGATACAAATAATAATATAGATAAAGATACCAGTAAAGAAACAGATGAAAATACAGTAAACACATACATACACAAATACAGATATGAACAAGAATACGGATACACAGGTACATACACATACAAATGCAGTTATACATACATCCACATATTCATTTCCACACATATAGATACAAGTACAAATATATTTGCGGATATAGACATTTTCCCAGAAAAGAATCCAAAAACCTTTTCAATTAATCCTTTTCCCTTCCTCTTTTGTTTAATTTTGTTCCAACTAAATTGTAGCTCGCACCACCACCACTACTTACACTCTAGCAGTAATTGATTTGTTTTTTGTAGATAAAGTTGCAAATGTAAATCCGTTAAATTGTAAACACCAACCAAAGCAAATCATAACAACAAGATTTTCTCTCTTCCTTCCTTCCCCATTGCCATTCACTGTACTGGCGACCTTTTAGATTATCCTCAGTGCAGCCGATATCAGTAGGGTGCAGCAGCAGCAGCAACATCAGCACAGTCTGCAGCAGCAGCACCGTCACTTCCACCACAATCACGCCAACCAACACCATCTCAGCTATGCGAGCCAGCAGCTACCGCAACTCCAACCACTATCTGCTACAGGATGCACTGGATCTACACCATCATCCAGTTCATCGCCATCGTGCACATCACCAAACTCAGCTGGAGGTGGCAGTGTCACCAACAGCGTTGGCAGTAGCACCAACGCTCAACTACAACAACTTGCCATCATAGCATCGCCAATTGTTATCGCATCCGCATCTGTTATCAACGGTAGTGCCGGCAGCGGCGGCGGCGGCTACGGATCACTCGTGCCAATCACAGATGATGGTCTCCCAATCAGCTGTGGTACCTTACGCAGCATCGACAGCAGTGATGCGGCAAGTGGAAGAAGTGGGCACCACCATCTCAGTCTGCTCGGCAGTGTCCAGTTGCAGCCACCAACGGCAGCAGCAGTGACACCAACAACAGCAGCAGCTATAGCTAACATTACCGCACACACAGCGCTCGCCTATGCCCCAAACGCATATGTCATCAGCGGTGCGACACTCGGCGGTGATCAACAGCTGGACGGAAGTCCTCTGTTGTCCTTCTCGGAAGTGACCAATACGCTATTGAATCAGTAAACTACAGCCCCCAGTGAAATGATAATTCCAGTGAACTTATATAACACACAACAGCCACGCCTACTAATGTGTATAAAAACTTAGCAATAATCCTTTTTCCCTTATGATCCCTTTAAATTACTTAAAACTAAGCCGTAGTTGAAATATTAAATTAATTTCTTATTTGAAATGTTTCCTTCTTAAATTACATACTTAGTACATACCAGCATTAAAGTATTTAAGGAACATATATAAAAATAATTAAAACCGATTGCCAAAAGATGGACTATCGTATCTTCCATAACCTCATTAAATGCATTACAAGAAAGCTCATTTACATTTACAACAGTTCTTCACATCAGCACACAAAATACACAATCTCAAGCGAAGCTCGTAAAACAAATCATTTTACAAATAACAACAAATAAATTTACACCAACAATAATCGAAAGTATTAAAAGATCTCTACTACCCCTTTTACAATAAATAGCATGAAAAGTCAATCTCATTTACAAATTGAAAATATAAAAAAGAAATCCACCCAAATGATACATCGAGAGTTTCACTAAATATCCAAATATCCCTCAAATGTTTCCAAGTAGCATACCTACATAATATACAAAACAAGAGCTAATTTTATTTACGAGAATATACATAATAAAGTTAAATTAAACTACATATTTATATCTGTACATTTACTCTATATGTATACTGTAAGCACCAAAACTTTTAATGTCAAACAGCCATGTTAAGCAAAGTTATGAAATGTACGGCATTGTGAACAAAAACCCAGTACGTTTGCCATTTACCGAAATATGGCACCACTAACTGTGACAAAATTTGTCTGAAAGTTTTTACCTTTTTAACACTTCGAATTTTGAATTCAATTCCAAATAAAATTCATTTCACGCAAACTTAAATAAAATCTGGAAGCTCTAGTGGTTCAATTAAAAATCCTGTAGAGTTTTCAGCGAAATACTAAAAAAACTGTTATATACAAATTTTTAAGATAAGTACCTAAGCTATATTACAATAAATACAAGATCTCCATCTCATTAGAAATGCTTTTTTTGTGCCACAACTTCTGTAAAATCGACGAAGTTATGAGTTTGGTCAAAATACTATATTCCACTAAAATCGGGGAAAAGGATTTCTTTGTAAATAAAAGCATATCATTGGAAGTATATTTTTAAGCATTACCACTTTTTTGAGGGGCAAACTAATAAATAAAAAATGTCTCTCTCACCAATAATGAACGTATTTCTTTTTGAAAGATTTTGTATGGAACTTTATCTTCTTTTGACAAATTATGATCTGAAAGTAGTTTTAAAGGTTCAAATATATACCGATGTAGTGGCATTTGTAGACCATAAATTACACCTTACCCCATTATATGTACAATTTTCGATATATTTTTTTCCTAAAAGTTGTATTAACGTACTGGGTCTTTTAAACTTTTAAATAATATGGCTCTTCGTAGAATTTGTAGATCTTAAAAATATCCTTTCAACGATACACATACTTATGTATCATTTTTTAATTAATCATGATCCCCAATTTTTAATTTTAGATTTTTAAAAAATCATACTTTGCCATGATATGGAACTTATACAGTAGTATAGAAATTAGAAAAATTTTAAAATAACAATTTTTTAGTATTTCGTTCAATTTAAAGCAATTTGAAAAACATGATACCGTATATTCAGCTACAATGGCTCCAAAATTATGTTGATAACAATTAAACTTTTTTTCTAATCATACCATTACTATTTTACATTTTTTTACGATTTGTATTTCTTGGCTTTAAGCACCGTCAAAACTGACAGAAAAAAACTCGAATAAATAAGTGCTAGTAAATTTTGTTGAGAAAAAGCTGTCAACATTTTAAAACAATTGATTCATCGACCCTCTAGAATTTGAATCACTGACTTCGAAATTTACAACTGAGTATAATTCATAATATGGGACGTTCTTTTACAAACCGAACGAATTATGACAAAAATTGACCGACACATTTTTGATTTGGCTGAAATTTTTTTTATGGGTTCTGTATCGAAAAAGAAGAGACATGTATTCGAGGATTTTTTAAAAAAATTTTTTTTTTTAATTATAGAGCGAATTCAAATTTTGAGAATTTCGTGATTTTTGGTTCTGTTAAAGCTAGAAAATGTTTTTTTTTTTTCATTTTGAAGCTAAGCTAATAATTTTAACAAAAATTAATTTTTTTTATTTAAGTTAATTTTCTTAGCTTTACAATGAAGTTAATCTCAATTTTATATCTTTAACAGAACCGGAGTTATGAATTTTTGAAAGTAAGTCTCCAAGCCAAAAATCGCGAATTTCTCAAAATTTAATTGTAATAATAGTTTGCCCATTAAAAAAATACGTTTTCGATAGAAAATTTGACGTAGTATACGATGGTCATATTAAAAATTTGATACAGGGTAGGGGAGATTCCTAAAAATCAATTTCAAAATTTAAATTGTTTATAACAATATTAATTTTTATATAATTTTTAAATTAATTTTTTATTTTTGTATTAAAGTTCATTTTCTTAGCTTCAAAATGAAAATAAAATCAACTTCGTAACTTTAACAGAACCGGAGTGATGAATTTTTTAAAGTGAGCCTCAAAGCCACAAATCACGAAATTCTCAAAATTTGAATTCGCTCTATTTTGAAAAAATTTTTAAAAAAAAATCCTGGAGCACGTATCTCTTCTTTTTCGATACAGAACCCATAAAAAAAATTTCAGCCAAATCAAAAATACGTCGTCCGAAAAGCGTTCGGTTTGTAAAAGACTGTCCCATATCCCATATGTGTATGCTTTAAAAAGCGTCCAAGGTCTGGGCAGGTTTAGAGAAAAATGCGGCATATGAATGACATACTCTCAAATGACAAACTCCAAGTGCATTCATTTTATTCAAGACGATTTCAATGCAAGTAAAATCTACATACATATGTTTTATATTGAACCATGTACGAATGAAATACACATTACGAGATTAACAACACCTAACTTTTTGAGCATATTTATTCAATCGGATCTGAGATAGACGAAAGCTTATTCGTTCCTTGCTCATACGACAGATCATCGGAAGATTCAAGTAAAATGTAAATCGTTCTTACAAAACAACTTGTTGCATTATATTTATAAGTGATATTAACCACCAGAGCATTAGTCTATAGGAAAAGGAGAATATCGTCGCTATATCCAATCTACTATAATGCTATTCTTTAGTTCTGTCCTATTTTGCGACTTAATGACTTGTAGGACTCTCTGCGGAAAATGAGATCATATGATTGAAACCACTTTTCCATACAAATAGTGCGGGGTTTTTTCTAAAGTTAAGAAATACAAAATTCAAAAATTTCTTATTTAAAGCATTTTATATAAATTCAAAAGAAAAACTCACAGTGGAATTTTAATTTTGTTAGATTATTAGTTCAATCTGTAAAAAAATTATCTTTCAAAACTAAAATTTTAAATTTAAAACCGCACAAATATTAATTTAAGAATTTATTGAACTTTTTTAAGCTTTGCATATGTAAAATAAAGCCAATCCCCTTAACTACATATATCTACAAAACTATGAATATTTTAAGCGGAAATTGTAGTAACTACCAAAGATACAATGAAAGAAACATTACAATATCTAAAGAATAATAACAAGTTAGTAATGATTGGTGTGTAATGAATATTTAATATGAAATAAATAGTTTTAAATTTATGGTTGTCACTTAAAATTTAATGCAATCTTTAGATACAAACGAAGATTCAACAAAAAAACTCATAAAACAAAAATTGCAAAAGAAACGGTTGCTCTTTTATTACCTACTCTAATAGCAAATATAAATTAATTTTAGTCTTAAAAGAATATCAATTATACCTACGTTATAAGCTAAAACAACTTAAGTGTATATTTTTAATTTATAACTAAAATGTAAAAGCAAAACCATGTTTCCTAATTATTATAAAATGTTGTGTTTTATAATTAAATTGTAAAATTTGTTTATGAAAATTCTAGTCCCAATAGATTTATCGAACGTATAAACGCATTAAGCTGAGAAAAAAATAAGAAAATTTTGCCAGTTTTCAAAAAATAATCAGAGAGATGAACTTAGGCAATAATTTATTTACTATTTTGCAAAATTTTAAAATATTCCATTAATATTTGCTAAAAGAATACTGCATATAAATTTTGAAATTAAAATAAAAATTAAATTTTAAAATTAAATTATTGTAACAAAAACAAAAAAAAAGTGTAATATTTGTAATTTACTAGTTTTATCAAAATTTAATTTATTCTTCATTTTCTAAAATATCAAATTTAAAAAAAAAATTCAAAATATAAACTATGAAATAAAATTAAAAACAATATTAAATAATTTTTAATTTTGAAGTGTTACTACTACAAAGGTTGCCATTTAAGTGTTGAATTCATAACTTAAATTATGGAGTTTTAGTAGGTATATACAACGAGTCCACCCTGTAAAATTTCTTACATAATAATCTTAGATTCTACAAATATTCGGGTTTGTATTTGTGTGAAATGTGAGCTATTTCATGCTGTTCCATTTTCTCTTCGATCAAAATACATACATATTAGATAATATTTTATTAAATAATTTTTTATTCAAAACTTATTGCCTTTTACGCCTTTTGCTCGTGAATATCGCATTCCAGTGAAATGGAACACTCTTCTATAGTGCGAAATCTAAGTTCCATATTCCATAGATCAGTGATGCTTATCGTCAAGGGATTATCATAGCATGCATTGACGGTATTGTGGCAACTTAACTCCGAACATGTTGAACTCCTACGTAACAAAGCAATAGCTGAGTTACGTCGATACGTATTGGGTGTTAGCACTTTTTCAATACGTGGCTGCTCCTGATTCCAGAAAGTGCGATTGAGGTAACACATAAGTAGACCATTAAAGATTGCCATTGTTGCAAAGCATGTTATGGGAATCAGCTGATGTATGACGATCAGTGTGGAAATGAACGGAGCTATGATGAGCCAAAAACGACTAAAGGTGAGCACTGAAAGCATAAGCATTTGACGCTTTCTAGCGCTAACCATTTCCCCAGAACATGCTATCAGCACGGATAATGATGCAGAATTTGCCAATTTTAGTATAATCCAAAATATAAGTTGAATTCCAACACGACGATTTTCTTTAACTTTAAAAGAAAACAAAAATTACTTGAGGAAAAATATGTGAGGACTGAGAAATCTGACTTTTATGTGGCACTAGCCAAACCATGTACGTGAGTAGTGCTGCAATTGCCATAATATAGCCAGCCCATAACCAACGTCGTCTTGTATAGAGTATTAAAACGAGTCCTAGTAAGACACCAATCATTTCTGCAAAACCTGGAAGATTCAATGATTTTTAGAAAATATTTCTTCCGTAGCAAAATAAATCAAAGAAAATGTTGAAATTCTCACCTAAGCACGCGGTATTGACATGTATATACTCAACTCCCAGCTGTCTTATCATTAGCAGCATCACATTGTAAATCACTGCCGCCCAAACCCACGCAAAATGTATTGATATTATGAATTTATACTTTGTCTTACCGTCCCATATGGACCAATAGCTGCATACTTTTTCTCGCTGTAACTCAACGGCATAGGTCTCCAGCTGTAATACCAAATTCAATGGAATTTCACGATTATTAAATGCAGCGCACTCTAATAGCTGCTGTAGGGCTCGATCGATTTTATTATGACGTAGCAACCAACGCGGGGAGTCAGCGATCCATCTTTAATAAGAAATTCACATCAGTTATGAAATATTTTCCTTAGATAACGAAATCTGCTCAAACCTATGCAAAAATACCAGTATTATTACTGAAGATGATATTGCAACGTACAAATAACTCCAACTGTCAAAGAAAATCGAGATGCCAGGTAGCAATATGAGACCGATAGACCAAAAAAGCTCAAATAATGTAATGACTATCGTTTTTGCTTTGCCGCTAGTGATGTCCGCAACTGAGAAAATTTAAATGAAAAGTTAAATCAAGCCTCTACTTCAGTGGAGTACATTTATAAATGAGCTCTTATGAAAATAAGTGATCGACTTACGTATATTTTGTCCAGAAGTATACATGAAAGCACAAAAAACTGATGTCAAACATCGAAAGAATACGTGCAGCTGAAAATTTGTCACCAAACCAGTTAAGTTTCCAAAGACGATTTGGCAAAGCATGCCAACTAACATGAGGCTTCTAGGACTGACACTGCAAGGATAATAAGGAAATAATGTTACAAGTAAGCATCAACTTTAGGATCATCAGAGCAAAGAATTGGATGTTATATGCTCCAGCACATTTTTCATATTTAACCAATAGCAAAGCCTATGATTTGAAAAACTGGCTTCATCAGCTTTGCTGGCTTTATTCTATTGAAATCGCAAATAGAATGTTCTACAAGTTGAAGCACTTAAAGTTTATTGCATTCGGAAATTTATATGATGATCGTTTCGAGTGCACTCATGCAGACCTCTATTGCACAAAAGCTATAACCGTTTAAAAATTCTTCCCATATTTTATATTCACTAAAAATTATAAGTTTGTCATCTGTCACCGCATATCAAAATTAAATGAGAAGTAACTTTGAACTTTGATCTACGAACGAATTCGGTCGACTTCAATTCACAGACTTCGAATTGTTCTAGCCGATTACTATCGTTTTATACGTTTTCATTAAATTTTTTTCATTTGCTCTGAAATATTTATATTGAAAACAAAAAAAAAGAAAACTTTTCGTCACTTAACTGCTTAAGGGCATTAATCGCTAACAGTCCACCAATTAGCGACCCCAAGGCGTGAAACGCTTGCGTCATACTAATCAACAATTGACGCGAACAAACCAAATCAAATTGTGTCACCAGCGATGTATAATCGGAATTATGTTCGAAATGTTTGCACGGTAACACATTAATGGTGATGTCAGCTGATGCAGCCACAACATCTTCAGGACGCTTGAAAGGATTTGTAAAATTAGAGTAAAGTTTCGCAAAATCATGCTCCAGAGAACGCTCATAGATGTTACACGCATCAACATAAAATTGACGATCAGTACGACGTTCATCCCTAGCCACAGGATGTGACATGCGCACCCATTCTGACTGAGCGTTGCTGTAATTCAAATCATCCGGTGACTTGCAATAGTAATCGCCTTTCTTTGGTGTGGGCGCAGTATAAATGACACAAGCCATAAACCAAGCGGATGGAATTTTACACAGAAAAATCAATATAATTGTGCGTAACTGCCAACGTCCATAGTTGCCAGTTATTTGAGTGACAACATCTTCACTTGGTGAAGTTACCACGGGCTTTGGTTGAGAATCATCTGCAGCTGGAATCTCAGCAGACATTGTACGTACAATTGTTGTGTAATAATGATCGCGCAAATGTAAGGGACACTTGAAAATGCTTGTTAACGTCTATAGCTATGATTTGCAACTGAATTTTTTATTTATTGCCATCAAATGAGATGATTTAGATTTTCACAGCCCACTAAAAACCAACAATTCATAATTCCTTGGGGACTATCCATAAAAAACGTAACTTTTTGTTACCCTCCCATATGCGACTGGTTAACCCACAACATCAACTTTGTCATCTTGAAGCAACCAAACGTATTGAGGCAAACCCAGGCTGAAAAAAGTACATAAAAGCTAGGATGGAGGCATATCTCTTCTTGTACGTGCGATCTGCTTCAGACTTGGGCGAAAAATTGGCAGGGAAACAAATAAAACTGCTTTTAAGGTGTCTAATTGATAAAGACTTTCTTAGAAGTACCTACAAGAAATACTGACTTTTTTTAATATATTTCGTGAGGTTGAGCTAAGATTGGGACATCGATACTGTATGCTTGACAAATACTTACAATTAAATTATCAATCACAAACTCAAACTTTTTTTTTTAAAGCACCTGGTCTTTAGCATTTCCTCTATCAATTAAGATGCGATGCATTCTGTATTCTTGGGAAGTATTTTATAGATAGCTCCTTATATAAACTTTTCCGTCGTGTAAAGTTTTATTAATAGTTTTGTTGAATTCTTGTGACAACCAACAACTCTATATGATTTCGACCGATATTGATCATTGAAGTTAGCAGTCAAATCGAACAATCACCTGTAGCTCGTTGTAAATTTCACTAATTGCTATTGCAAATAAAGCTTATGAAATGATTCAAGTCTAAGTTTTTTCATTGATTTAATTTAATTATTAGTTTGTATAGCTAAATTTGTTTTCAATTCTGATTCCATTCAATATCTGCAACAAAACGCAAGCGAACAACACCACACAGCTGTTCATTTCAGCCAAATTTTTGGCAAATTCGATCGTTGGCAGCCACGTTCGGTGTTGTTGTTACTTTTCTGTAAAAATCCTTCCAATTTGTTTATATTTGAGGTTACCCAGCTCTATCCAGCTTTTTTTTCGACACATGGAGCTTTTTTTTAGTAGCGAAATTCATAATTTATCCCATTGTTTTTACCACAAAAATTAATTTATGAAAAAAATTAAAAAAATTGTGTTATAAATAAATTCATATGAAGGACCATAAGGATAGTAATAAATGGAGTCCTTAGGCGCGCAATCAGAAAAATAACGAAATGAAAACTCGTGGGTAAGGACATGGTTCTACATTTCATAAGCTGTCAAACATATCCCTAAAAGTGAGTTCTTTTGCTTATTAAATGTCAAAATTATCGTTTTTTGCTCGCTGTAAAAGGAAACAAAAACGTTTGCTGTAGTCGGTACTTTTAAAGCGCAATAGAGCAGGCGTTAAGAAAACATTTTTAATTTCTGTGAGAATTTATTTATGAAAATTCGTTGACGAAACTTTTTCTAACGTTATTATTACGAACTTTTATTAAAACTTAGAAAACTTAAATTTTTAGTTAAATTTAAATCAACTAGGCAGAAATGAAAAAGTAAGGAGTACTTTAAATTCCACATGGTAATTGTCTGCGCTTGTATTTGCTGCCATCTACTGTAATATATAAAACTAAAAGTTCAAAGCATATACAACAACCAATTGAATTTTTATCGTAAACGTGATAAGGAACCGGAAAAGGGAGTGCAATCCTGATATCCAGAAAAACGAAAATTCCCGGGATTATAATTTTGATCCATCACGTGAACTTAATTTAACGAAACGTACTCAGGTGGCAAGTGATTACAGTGAATGTCAGAATTGTCAAAGTGGATCAATAGGTGCTACTAATAGCTAGCTAGTATTACACAACTAATGACTATTTAATGGGAGGAACCGTATCAAATCGTCATACGGATCAACACTTTGAAATTAAGGCAAACTTAAGGTTTGTACACATTGATAGCCTGGTGCCCTATGTAAGGAACGACGATACACGAAATAAACTTCATTTTATTTATTTTGATTTGTGATATTTTGAAGGATTTTTGACTTGGCAGAGCCCACAAAACAAAACAAAACACATATAATTATTTTTCATTAGTTTTTAGGGCGGGAAAAATTTTTTTGAAAGTTTTTTATTTTTTTGATATTTTGAAATGAAAAATGGTGAATAGCACAAAATCTAAAAATAAAATGTTTCTTTTATTTTATTTTTTAATGGGGTTTTGTAGTTAAAAATGATATTAAGCCATATAAAACAAAAAAATTAAAATATTTTTTCACTTTAAAGTCGAAAAAACAATTTTTTTTTTTCATGCGAAATGAAAATCAGACGATCAACTAGGATTTCGACTTTGGTGATGATGTAATTTCGGAAATATGTATAAAGTGTAATTTTGATTTTACCGCAATCGAAAGAGCGAACTCTTAAAAGACCGGCATAACTCAAAAAACGTGATTTTTGAGTTAATGATGCAGAAATATCCACCATTTCATATTTAATTTTGTGAGAAAAAAGGTAGGCAGAAAGGTATCGTATAAACTTGCCTAAGAGTTTATGTAGACATATTTTTCATCATTTTCATATAAAAAGTAGCTTATTGAAGACTTTAAATGCGCTTTTCTTCCACTTTAGATTTTTTGAGTTATGCCAGTCTTGAAGTAGTAAGTGAGCGATATGTACCTTCTTTAAATAATTGAGAAGAAAAATTGGAAATAACTTAATAAATTTAGACTTTTTTAAAATCTACATTAAAGTTAAGTAGAAAATGCATTCGTAACACCTGTACAAAACTGAATAGTTTATTTAAATTAAAACTCAGCCAGTAAGTATTAACTTGAACTTCACAAAGATTACATTGATTTATTGCAATTGAAAGTTTAATTATACACTTCACTTAAGTCTACTACAATTCAAACATATATTAATAAATAATCGGAGAATAAATATTGTGGGAAAATGAATGAAAAATCAAAATAAAATTAGCAATTTTTATCACGCATATTCTGTCTATTGTTTTATGATTAAACAGCAATGTGAAAAAGTTTAAGTAGAGTGTTTATAAGATAAATTAATTAGGTGTTGTTTTAACTTGCGTTGGACCAGATAAGGCGACGTATAGGGCAGTTGAAAATAGATTGAGTTCAACGCGAAACTTAACCATTTAACAACAATAAGCAATTGCAATCTTGCCGAAATTAACACAAAAACATAGTTCAGAACAAAGGAACAACATTAAATTATTGGCTTTTAATTGATAAACAAAAAGCGACATGCTATAACAATGTTATTAATTGATTAGGTTACGTCAATAAACCGTAGCGTATTGTTTATTTTTTTAGATTATAACTTCCATGGCGTTGCTAGCCCAGAATGCAGCGCGTAGCAATTGATTTACGTTAAAGGGGTCGGATCCCAATCGGTCCGAGGCTTTTGAAATTCTGGAAAGAACATTTTTTGTGTCTGTGGCAATAACACCTGTCATGCACACTTGAAAAAGCTGGAGTTGTTGTTGTAATCTCCTACAGGTGCAAAACTATACCTAATTGCATGAGTGGGCAAATGTAGATTAATTATTAATAATTTTCAGTTTCAAATTAAATTTTAATTTCAGTTTTAAATCATAGCGAAAAAACGAAAACAAAAAATTTCAATATTCTAACATTAATAAATCTGATCCAACGTTTCAATGTGTGGAATAAATAATGTTTCATCTATTGCCTGTGAAAAATCATTGTTTCTGACCCGGATGAATCGCTCCTTCCTCCGCCCTCTAATGCGAAGTCATTGGCAACTACTCTGCTCTCGACTTTTGATAGATTCTAATAAATAGAGAAAATACATTTTTTTCCTTCTTCTTTTATGTTCCGTGTAATTTTTACGAGCATCTGCAAAATTGTCATAATTATTTATTAACTGTAAAGTCAAACCTCGTTGCACCCATGTGATATAGTAAGTGTTGACAAAATCAGTTATCACAAATAAACATTATGTTTGACCAAGGCCTGAAATGATTGAAAACTGCGTTATTAATTTCAATATCGAACATTTGTTCGATAGATTTTTTAATCTTTGTCTAGTTTCCATTTAAAAAAAAGTTAAGATAAGCATCTATTCCTCCAAATACGGACCAAGAGATATGGAATCTCAAAAGAGACCTAAGAATTGGAGATTGTGTTGTCAATGAAGTAAGGAACCCAATATCCAAATTATCCACCATATTAATTATGTCAATGATTTCAATATCCTATACGAGTTCCTTAAAGTTTTCGTTTAGAGGCAAGATTTTATAAATATCATCTGATTTCCAACGCTAAAAATTCACAAAATTTTTGCAAACATCTTCAAGTGCAGGTCCTAACAGCTCCATAGATAATTAATTGTTGCGTTAAGGCACACAATTAGCACTACACTAAGGTGCGATTTAGCAGCTAAGATGCTAATTGATTTACGACAACAAATCGTAGACTCATTCGCGGTTTTGTCGCTTAAGCGTTATTTATGAAGTAATTTGATTAAAGAAATTGCACAGATGACAGACAGGCAAACAGTCGCTGCTTGGAGTCAATGCGAAATTTATTGTATCATTTTTAAATTAAATAAAAACTTTTGCACTTGATGTTGTTATTTTGATGACATTTTCTATTAAGTTTTTTTTTTCTTACGAATGTGTCTACAGTTTAACTAGGTGATACTAATTAATTAAATAAACAGAGCCATTTGAATTATATCTTAGTTTACACACCTGCTATTGTACTTTCCATTTTTGTTTTTTTTTCTTGCGACTTACATACAAAATTATTTATTGAATAAAATTGTGATAATATAATGAAAATTAACTACTCTTCTTCAAAGTTTGCCTTTATTATTTGAGTTCAAAAATGTATTGATGAACTCTAAAATTTGAAGATATATTGGAGCTTAAGCGTCAGAGTCTGATATACTAAAAGTAAATAACATAGCCTGATAGTATCAGATTATAAAATTTTTAAAAATTTTCACTCCGCATGGTTTGATTATGATTTTGTATGCAAAAAAGTGGCGTTGATTCTGAAAAACGTAATTAAAAATTTTTCGACACATAGTCATGTATTGTCAGTATACCTGCAGATTACTAAAAGTCAACTTCTTCGTGAAACCATGTCTGCCACCTTCAATAAAATTTGGTTACAAAAAACCGTCCCAGTGGACTACATTACTGGATTCAAAATACTATACCAATTAAAGAGGCATCAAATGTTTCGACTAATCGTCGAGTTTCCCCATTTTATCATTCTCGGTTAGGGCATACCATTCGAAAAGAACAAGAAGAGGTTTGCTATAGCAGAATATATGATGTAAACCGCAAGAAAGCCGCGATAAAGGCCATTCAAAGATCTCTTGCGGAGCGAAGAGCTTATTGTACAATATAGTGGGCGCTTAATAGTGGGCGCTCTATAGTGGGCGCTTAAAATCATTACATACTAAGCAAATGAATGTACATATATGAAAGCTAATAGCCGAAGTATGTAGTTCCAATCAACCAAATCAAATACATATACATAACTATCAGGAGACCGACACTATCTGATTTAAGCACTTGGAGTTTATTAATTGAATTATTGTATACTCAATCATAAAATCTTCCCTATTTTTAGCCAAACTTAATTTTAGTTTTATAACTTCATTTTGTTTACAACTGTTAACAAGTTGTAAAACAGCCAAAGGGTAAAAGAATATTAAAATTACAGCTTAAAGCCACAAAACCCTTTTGCATTATTAATGTTGGTAACAATCAATATCAATGCTATTGACACAACCAACGATTGAGTCAATATACACGAATATTCAAATTAATAAGCATTAGTTCCCTTGCAGCGGTCGTAATGGCTTCCAATGTGCACTACACACCATTTGTTTTTATAAGCTGATAGCGCAAATCATATTTTCATCCCACAAGTAAGAAAATAGTTGGATAAACAAAAAATTGCAAGTAAAAAAATTTGCAAAATTGGCTACAATATTATAGGTGTAAAAATATCAATATGAACTTAATGGACCTATAAAGAAAGATTTGCTCTTAATTTCCTGAAAATAACAGATTTATAATTAGTTCTCTAGATAACTATTTTGAAACTCATACTATGCCAATTTCAATAGTTTCAATATTTCATACCAATTTTCTTAACATACATATATAAATAAAAGGTAGAACGAGCTCATATTGGATTTTATTTTGTTTAATATTATATAATAATATTATTCTGATAAAGATGTTTGCGATTGATTATCAAGCCAGACAGACTTAATAGTTTTATCAGATATGTGCCCCTAGCCGAATTATTAAAGTAGGGTATCATAAAAAAACGACTCGATAAGACCAATCGAATCATTTGGCAACAGAGCAAACAGCGTGCTCTCTCTATTTCGCAACTACTTACTCTCCATCCCTAAACAATTCTCTAGTTTTAAATTAACTACTGTTATTTTCTCTCAATCGAGCATAAAAATTAGAACTTTCTTAATTTATAAAAAATAATAGAAATTTTGCTAATGGAACGTGTAAAATTGAAGGATTAGTGGTAGTGAATGAATGTGCGCTCCTATTCAACGCAATTTAATTGTTTTCTTCGTGGTGCTGTGCAACATTTTGAGACAATTGATTCAAAGAGACAGAGGCAGACAAACCGATAGACGGCGATACGCGCAAATCACTAATTCATTAAATAAATTGACGCTCGGCAGTTTCCTCGAGAATTTTGTGGTGCTGGCTAGAGATGAGCTTAATAGTGACTTTTTGTTCACGGGCGACTTGGTGAAAGTGACTTTGAAGTCACCGGTATTTTTAACAGCACCCAAAGTTAACGGTTAAAAAAAAAATTGTTGTCACATTTATAAAAATTATTTCAATAATTTTTTTTTTTTCACCCAAAACAAAGATGATCCAAAATAAAAATAGAGCCCAATTTAGTGTTGCCTTTGAAAGTGACTCGTGATATGCTGATAAAAGAGACAAGAAATAAATTAAGGAATTGATGATATGGCGAACAGTCACAACAGTCAGCTGTCGCTGTTAAAAGCTAAATACTACAGGTCGCCGCAACCTAGTCAGCAGCTTCGATACATCGCTAGTGGTGATTGGTAGTTTTTAAGTACCAGCTGCTACAGTCACTTAGGGACTACTAGTCACCTGTATCGATATATCGCTATCGCTCATCTCTAGTGACGACAACACGCGGAATTATATTGCTTTTTCTGCCTTTGCGGCAGATTGATTCTGGCACTGGTGATCATTTTAGTTGCCAGTCTCTGTTAAAAGAAACGAGTTCGATTTATTGTGGCGCTAATAGATTTTTAAATTAAATTGTTGTAAATTGATAATTAAAAAATAAGAAAACCACGTAAAATCAAAGGAATAGTGCAATTTTCGTAACAAATTTTTTGAATGTCTTGTGAAAAAAAAGTTAGATAGAAAATTACGGCCGCGACCTTTGATTGTATATTATCTTTTTTTAGCCGAGCTAAATTTAGCCGTTTTTGTCAAATTCTTAAGATATTAACGGTAAAAAAAAATTGTGATTTTATTGTGTGTTGCTATAAAACTGACGAAGATTTGGCTTATGACATCCAATTAAGATTTAACGAGCTAATAAAAATATACAATGCTTTTCAAAAAAAAATTAAAAACATAAACTGAGTGAACAACCTTTGTTTCGAAAAATTAATTTCAAAAGTGCCAAAAATTTCATAAATTTTTTCGAATACAACGTATAGTAGTTATACTGTAATTATGTACATATGTATGTATGTATACTCCTCCGAATAATTTCATCTGCATATGTGATGTGATCTGCGTAAAGGGGGCAGGGGCAGTCAGAGGCTTGGAAAATAGAGCATTTTCAATATTTTTTTTTTTTTGGTATTAATTTAATTTATTTAATAAAAGTGATAATATGGCATTATTACATTATTTTTGAACTTGACTTGACGAAAGTTTAAAAAAAAAATTAACAATAAAAAAAGTTATAGCTGGCTGTGTTGGACCCTGTCCCTTACAGAGTGCCTTGCGGTGACCATCACAAATCCTTGGAAAATTATCGGAAATCAATCGGATAAGAAAAATTAGTTATTTAAATAAATAATCTAGTGCCTGATCGATGTTTTTTTTTTTTAAATCAACAAAATGGCGGCCTCAGGAAATTTACCACCAGATTTTCGGGACAAAAATTAACAATTAATTGTTTATAAAAAATCGATATTTTAAAACAAAAAAACCTTCGATCAGGGACTAACTTTTTATGTTTTTCAAAAATCGAGCGGTTTTCGAGTTACAGTGGTCACCAGTTCTGAAAACATAGTTTTGAGAAAATTAATGAATTTCCGTACTACTACCAAGAGCACTTTAGTTATTAACGAACCAAAAGTAATTGTCGGATTGACTTCAAATTTGCAGGATAGATTTTTAAGATATTCTACTTTACGAAAATGCAATCGATTTCTTTAAAATTATGACTGCTCCTGCCCCCTAAAGGGATTTTATCTTGGATTTAGATTTAGCCATATTCTTATAGAGAACAGTATAAATAACGAAACCAGCCCTTATTTAAAAAATTAAAAGGAAATATAAAAATTGAAATGCTACATTATATAAAATTTTCTTAAATAAAATAACTCAAGGAACTAGTTCTTTTAAATAGAACAAATAATACCTAGTATGCAGAACTACGGCGCACAGTGCACTCTTTTACGAAACTAGAAAAGATAGAGAAAAAATATTTGAAAAACTCAGCCATTTTTTTTAGTTCAAAAATTAATTAAGAACACAAATGTTCATCTTTTTGTGGGCAGCTATTGACTTCGGAAAGATACACTGGAAAAATAGTTTAATCAGTGTATTTTCTTTTATCTTAAAATATTATTATAAAATAAAAAAAAAGTATTTACTTATTTTACTTTTTTTAAGCTTTTTAGTAAAAAAATTAAAAAGAAAATTTTACGATTTTATAGCTGCCACCTATTTTCAAAGTTCAACTTTAGGTGCATTATCAATAGCCACAAAAATAGACTATTACCGGCCATTTGGCTCGAACCCCATTTATTACAGGCTTTCAGAGCTTACAGGCCTTACTAAGCTGTTTGGCACATCTAATTAAATTGCATAGATTGACAACAGACTTTTTCTTTAAGAAACTTATTAATCACAGCCCACTTTGCGAACCTTTGTGAGTCCCCTCAGATTTTATTTTGTAATTTTCAATTTATCGATTTAGTTTCATTAATTTTGTGTAATAAAATGTAAAAATTAATGTATCGTACGATCTCGACGCAATAAAATTTGATAAACTACTAAAAGGTATGGCAATTTATTTATTGGGAATAATAAATTGAATGATTGATACTGTTGCCTCCCTTAGAATATTGTGTAGGATAGATATGTTAGTAACAAATGCAGAAAAACTATTTGAATAATATTTAAAACAACTAACTAAGTATGCTCATTAATATATATGAAACGCATTTTAAATACGAGAAGTAAGCAAACAAGTTAAGTCATTCCTAACATATTTGCAGAATACGCAGCTGTGTTGATTTGTCCAACATCTTGCAGTCAATAGCGAGCAGCTAAACAGTTATCTAAATATTTTGTGGTTGCGCTTGTAAAGTTTTTTACATATATTCATTTTATTATAAATATTTTTAATATTTAATTTTTATTCTACATTAATATTGCAGGAATATAGAGCATGTTTTTGATGTAAACTCGTAAGCTTTCATCCACATAATGGTGCACCAAATAAAAACTTTTTCACCAAGACCTCAACGGAACGTTAACAGCGATCAGAATGTGACAACTTCCGCAACTCCTACCGTTGCGGCCAGCACTGACATCATAGGCAACATCATCGGTGATTTTGGCATTTGGCAATTGCGCACCGTACTCATAATATTCCTATGTAAGATTCCAGCTGCCTGGTTTATGGCATGTATTATATTTACAGCACCAGAGTTATATCCAAGCAAAGAATTCGAATGTGATACCAGTTACCTTGAACAAAATCAAACAACGTCTATCTCTGTTACACCCAATCAATGTTATGTGCTGTTACAGAACATCAATGCATCAGTGGGAGCACCGGAACGCACTCAGTGCCAGCAATTTCTTTACAACTTTGATTTCCAATCACTCGTTATGCAATTTGATTTGGTGTGCCTGCGTGATATTTTTGTAGCGTGGACCCAGTATTGGCATTTGTTCGGTGTACTGGTGGGAGGTGTTGTGGGCACTAAGATGATGTTATGGTATGTATGTATGTAATTTGATTCAAATATGAGCTCTTTTGAAATTTAGAACATGCCCCGATCAGGATGCATTAATTTCCCTTTTTAACATTTTGTAGCAAATCAAAATATAATGTACGACGATATATCAAATAAAGTTTTCTTTTTTCAGTCTAAGTCCAAGGAATGTATATTTTTTTGGTATGGTGGCTCAAATTATTTGCGGCTGTATAACGGGATTTGCACGTGATTTTAGTCTCCATTGTGCTTTTCGCTGCATATCCGCGGTTTGTTGTGCCATTATGTTTACCTCCGGTCAGGCAATTTGTAAGTAAAAGCACTAAATGGTCAAACACTCTCTTTAACTTATTTTCTATTTCTTATCTTTTCATTTCAGTTGTTGATATCACAGCGGGTAAATACCGCATTGGCAGCATTATACTCTACGATACATTTTGGTCACTTGGAGTAATTCTGCTACCAGGATTGTCTTCATTCTTCAGTCATTGGACACATATTTATTTGGGCATTACATTTCCAACACTCATCCTGATGCTGTTATTGCAATGGACTCCGGAGTCTCCACGTTGGTTGTTGCGCAACGGCAGTGACAGTGATATAAAACGTGTGGAGAAAATTGTGCGTGAAGCTGCTGAGATAAATGATCGATCATTTAAAATTCCATGCGACTTTAGTGAACAATTAGAAAAATTGCGTAAGTCATTGAAAGCATCACCAACTCCAGCCACTTGGTTAGATTTATGGCATGGACCACGAGCAAAAACCCACATGATTGCAGCGCATTTAGCACTGGCTGCATTCATTATCAATTTCATGGGAATGCTGTTAAATATCAGATCTTTTGGCAGAGATTACCTGGTGGTGAATACTATATTTATGGGTAAGTCATACTTTCATCCCATTACATCTAAGGCTTAAATAAGCCACCAATGTAGCACTGCATAGCAATTAAAAAATAAAATGTTTCACTCTTTCTAGGCATTAGCGAAATCATGGGTTGTTTCTTGGCGCTGCACTTTGCAATGAAACACTACAAATGGAAATGGCAGTGGGCTGGCGGATTCAATATAATCGCTGGGCTTATCGGTTGTCTAGGTTGGATTTTTACTGGTGCTGATGACAGTAAGTAGTTTGATTTTTTTTAACCTAATATAAGATTAATATAAATGGAAGCGTTATCATTGAGATATATCGAGACTACTTTCAATCATATTTGATAACTTTACAAGTAATAGTTTATAGGAAAAATAAACTATATTTTAATGATTTTCTTTGTTTCATACGAAATTTTCAAGCCCCTGGCTGTCAGTCCCAAGAGCCTTCGTAAGAGTCCACTGAAGCGATTTGAATAATCGCAATATCATTCCTGTTGCTTCAGTTTGGAGACTAGTTGTTTTATAATGAAGGTTTGCCTTACTTTGAGTCTAGCAGACCTGCCGCCTATGGGATGTTCTTTTACAAACCGAACGAATTTTGACAAAAATTGACCGACACATTTTTGATTTGGCTGAAATTTTTTTATGGTTTCTGTATCGAAAAAGAAGAGACACGTATTCGAGGATTTTTTAAAAAAAAATTTTTTTTTTTCAAAATAGAACGAATTCAAATTTTGAGAATTTCGTGATTTCTGGCTTGGAGGCTCACTTTCAAAAATTCATAACTCCAGTTCAGTTAAAGCTAGAAAAATTTTTTTTGAAAAATCCTCGAATACGTATCTCTTCTTCTTCGATACAGAACCCATAAAAAAAATTTCAGCCAAATCAAAAATGCGTCGTCCGAAAAGTGTTCGGTTTGTAAAAGACTGTCCCTTATGGTCGGTCGAAAACCTTACTGTTGTTTGCGAGTAAAATGTTTTTGTTTTATTTTGCTGACTCTGGTGAGGAGGACATTCGTCAGAAGGGATAATTAACCTTCCAATATCTTTTCATAGATGACGTTGTAGACTCTGAATTAACTAACCCCATTTACACTTAAAATAATTTAAAAAGTGGCTTATATTTTTATATACAACATTACCTCAACAAAAACAGTATGAAGTAATAAAATTTCAGTTAAAAATTAATCAATTCAAATTAAGCTGCAAGGTTACTTAATTTTCATAAACGTTCTCTGATCAACTAAGTTTTGGAAATTTTTTTTTGTCTTTTCAGTGGATCCAACTCTGAAAGTTGTTTACTGGATGATTATAGCGACCATACCGAAAGCAGGTGTTTCACTGGCACAATCAATGCTTCTGGCTTGCATGGCAGAAGTAATGCCACCAAATAAAAAAGTACCCTTTGTATTCTCAGTGGTGACATGGGCACGTATTTGGCTGCTAACCGCCCCATTCATAAATGTTTTTAAGAAGATCGACGTTGCACTGTCATTGAGTGCCTACTGTCTTCTCAGCATATTGGGTGGAGTTTGTACCTGTTTTTTACTTACGCCCAGAGCAGCGTCAGCGTCGAATATTTTAACCAATGTCGGTAAGAAGGATGCAAAGAAGAATCAGTCCCCACTAACGAATGCAGTATGGACTGTTGACGAAGAAATTAATAATACGCGTCTGTAAAACAAACAAAAAAGTTGAAGAGTTTTCCAAAATTTAGTATAATTTATCATCTATCGAATTCTTAGATTTTACTGTGATTTGCTTATAAGTATTAATTTTTTTTAAGTTTAGACAATTTAATGTATGTATGTACTTAAATCTTAAAACCTTTGTATTGTCATTTCTGTGAGAGTAAAAAGAAACTTATGTACTACTTATGTACAAGTTTAAAATTCATTATTATTTTATTTAAATTTTTACAACTAGCTTATAAAAATATATTTTTTAACTTCTTCTTCAAATTGTTTCGAAAGTTATGCAAAGAAAGGTCCATATTAAACCACACGAGCGAAAAACAAAACAAGTTCCATAAAATCATACAGGCAGACCGACAAACACCAAAGAAAAACCTCAAACGTAAGTAATTGCGTCTGCAAAAAATGAAAGTATTTTTTTTTTTTTTTTTGTATTTTCCACAAACTCGATTTTCCTCTTCTATCAAGCGAATTCAAGCATTCAAAGAAATTTCCCGCTCGCTAATATTTTCACTATCGCTAACAAATTTTATGTTCAGTCTGAGACGAGACGTCCAATATAACAAACAACTGGCAAAAAGAAGCGCGCACCGAAGCTCAAACGAAAAATGCTGATAGTGAGATTTGCTGAATTAAATTATATTATTGCTTTTTTGGTGATATAACCGCACAGTATTGACGTATGTGAAAAGTGGTTCCTGTATACGAGAAAATGCGGGAAAATCAAAGTGATTTCTATGATGACGCTGTTATTTTTGTAACTGGTAAGAGCATCAACCAACACCCATAGCACGACGTACATAAAGAGTGACAAAATTTGTATTCTAAGGCTGTAAGTTTATGGGCTAATTTTTCCTATAAGCTAATCGTCAGAAAATAATATTTGTTGGGAGTGTAAAAATGCGTAAAAATTGCTTTTGCTTAGATTTTCGTAAAGTGAGTTTTATATTGAAAAATCAACCGATTTAGTATTTCCTCCACTACAACTTTCCACGCCAACAATTTTTCAATTTAAGACTAACTTTATTTGTTAAAGGCTAAAACCGTTTCTCCACCTCATTTAGTGGTCACCAAAGAATACTCGCACTATGAATTAAAAAAGGCATTAAACTTGATATTCTGGCGATAAGTTTGAGTTCAAAGTTTGTTTTCATGCAATTGTTTACAGACAAATACATCTATGAAACCAGCGCCGATAACCACAATTCTAAGAACAACAAGTTAATAATAAAAATTGGATTTTAAAAAGGAAGTTCACTACTTAACGTTTGTATACTCAGAAATACTTTAGAGTAATTGCTGCCATTTATACAAGTGAATGAAAAAGTATTAAAAATTGGTGTCTTTAATACATTTCACCGCATTTATCGCAAAAGCCGGATCAAAATTAATAAGAAATTCGTATACAGCATCGTAAATTACAAATATAAATTTTCAAAATTGATGTTTCAAGCAAGTTCTAAGTACGACATAGTGTTTTTTTTTTAGTACTAATAATGTATTGATTCTTAATCTGAACATCACCTCCACCATTTGAAAGTGTACAATTTAAGCGTCATGGTAAAAAAATAATCTAAAATGATTTTTCATAGGTGCCACTGGTTTTGTTGGCAAGACACTGTCGGAAAAACTACTCTGGAGCTTTCCCCAGCTAAAAGTCATTTATTTACTCATACGAGAAAAGCACAATAAAAGTGTTTCAGAGCGTTTTAAAGAATTCTGTCAACATAAGATTTTTGAACGTCTTCGCACGCATCATCCAGAGCGTTTGCAGAAATTGATCTGTTTATGTGGCAACATTGAGAGCGATGACTTTGGTAAGTTTTTGCTATTGGCAAGTTGAAAAACTGGACCATAACAACAAATGAAATTTTAATTATTTTTTTTTTTTTCATCAATTCATACGGAATTGCATGCTCCTAACAGGTTTAAGTGCCACTGTTAAACAACTTCTCTGCAGCGAGGTAAACATAATTTTCCACAGCGCCGCTACGGTGCGTTTCAATGAGCGTCTCAAGGTGGCGGCACAAATTAATGCCATTGGTACATGGCATCTGTTGGAATTATGCAAAAATTTTCGGCAGCTCAAGGTGAAGGAAACATTTTTGTACTTACTGTATCTCTTTTTCGGGTTTGGGCACTTATAAATATTGAATTAATTAAATAATAATTTTAACAAATATTTGTTTTAAATTCGAAAACCCATAAAATTATTCTAAAAAGAAGCCTTTATGTATACCTGGCAATTAATTAAAAATGGCATAGCTACGAATTTTTTAAAATACGGAAATCGGGCCTCATTTTTCTTATGGAAGTTTACGCCATCATTTACTTTCATTATAGCTTCTCTCATCTATTTCTTGCATGGGAGATACCACGCCCTTTATTCAAAATTTACGTACTTTGCTCTTGTTTAAATAGTTTAATTTTTTCGACATTACTTTCTAATTTACCATAAAAAATAAATATATATGATGTTTGGTAGCATTCAATCAACTACAAAAACTGGTGTAGCATTTTGAAATGTCTGCTGAAAGAGATGGTTACACTCCCCTAAAAAATTTATAAAAGTAAAATCAGTATAACTACAAAACACGTATGCTTTCTAATGGTATTAAGAACTTCCTAAGATCATCCCTAACATATGTAAAACTTTATATTTGTGTAGATGGTGAACTGATTTCGCTCATTTTTAGTCCCACGGTTAAAAAAGTTTTTATTTATATTTCTTTAAAAGTTTTTAATCTTTTTTCTTCCCCAGAGTTTTGTCTACGTTTCCACGGCATATTGCAATCCGGGTCGTCGTTATGTTGATGAGCTGATATATCCAACATTACCGCCTGTTAAATGGAAAAGTTTCGTCGATTGCACCAATAAAATTCCCGATGCTTACTTCAATAGCTTGGCTAACTATATAAAGGTAAGCTGACAAGCATAGTAATTCATTTCAATTTAAGGAACTCATGTCTTACTATTTGTCTTTGACAGGGTCCTCATCCGAATACCTACACTTTCACTAAATCAATTGCCGAACAAATAGTGAATGACTACAAACATTTTCTTCCGATTGTTATTGTGCGTCCTTCGATTGTTACAGCCGCTCATCGCGAGCCATATCCTGGGTGGATTGACAATATACAGGGTATTACAGGCATAATGATGGAAATTGGAAAAGGTACTATTAGCAGTATCTTGGGTGACAAAGATGTTATATGCGATATAATTCCCGTTGATTTCGTAGTGAACTCTATGTTGATGATTGCACAGCGCGCAACAATTGGAAGGTGAGTTACTAGCTATAAAAATTGTCTTTAAGAATTTTATATTGAGAACAAATAATGTTAGCGCTATTATCAATCGATAAATTTTTTATTAATCGAATATTTAATTTATTGCAATAGTTGTGAAAGATCTTGGATCTTCATCAACTTTATCGTTCGTTAGGACAACGTGGTTCGTCTTCCATAGAAAAATTCATTTTAAAATTTCTGTGAAGCTCTATTGGTTTTGTGATTGGCTTTCTGTAGAAAAAAAGCGCCATCAAATCTCAGTTAAACTTCCGAAGAAGCACTCGATTTCATTGAAGTCTCTACCAACTTTGGCATTAAAATCGCTTCTTACTTTTCTCAAGCCTCGTGCTGTCACTCTTGATACACTTCTGTTAAGCTGAGCCTATAAAGAGAATCCAGTGCATCCTCTCTGACTCTTAAGTTTTGTGTTTACTCTTTTGGCTACCAACTGAATTTTTTTTCTACTTTTTTTTGAGAACTTTTTATTTTGAAATTGCAACAGGATTGACAAATTATTATTTCAAAAAAAATATTTATTTTTTTCTTTTCAGAGTTTATATTTCCAACTCAACATCTGGTGTGACAAATCCCATCACATGGGAACAACTTGGCTGCTTGACACTAAAATGGTCACGTATATATCCAACCAAACGTGTTATGATGTATCCGAATTTTAAGTATCGCAAGAGCTATTGGATGCACGATTTCGCAGTTATGCTACTACATTATATGCCGGCAATACTTATGGATGTTTATTCAAAACTCAGCAACAAGAAGAAAATGGTGCTGCCAATAGCAAGAAAATTTCGACAAGCTTGCTTAACAGGTAAGAATCAAATAAAAACTCTCGGAAGAATATCACAAGAATCTTTGATCTTCTAGGCAAAACATTCTCTTTAAATGAGTGGATTTTCAAAAATCGTAGTAGATACTATTTCGATGAACTTTTAAAAAATGGCAGCTTTCCGAACTTATATTGGAATCTGGAAACACTCGACTATGACAGCTATATACGGGGTTTTGTTATTGGCATACAAAAGTATTTGCATTATGAGCATTTCCAAGTAGATTCTAATAAGCGACAAATAACCAGGTGCATTACAATAATACGCTTGGTTTAGAAAATTCATAACTCTCACATTTTCAAGTTACAGATTATACTGGACATGGATATTTCTACACCTAGTAGGTGCTCTGTTGGCCATATATGCCATATTTTGAATATTATTTAAATTTTTCTATGTATATTTTTAAACCACAACAAAGATAATGATATATGTACAATAGATTAAATACTAACAATCTGGTGGTGCTGGGCCTAACGTTGGATAGGTGCGTAGACGCTGCAGCTCCAAAATTGTCGACAATTCTAAAATTTGCGCATAATCGTGACGCACCGTTTCAATCAAATGGCGGTGAGCTTTAATTTTGTCCATTCTAAGAGAAAACATAAATTTACATATATGTTTAATAGTTGTTTCAAAAAAAATATCGCATTTTTAAACCTACCGCTCTTTTTGTTCCCTGGTACGACGTTCCTCTCCCAAATAATCACGCCGAACTTCAGCCATTGCTACGGAAATTCGAATATCGTCATTAGCTTTATCAGCCTGTTTATTTAATGATTTCATTTGATCGATTTGAGCGCGTACAGTATCGATTTTATCAAGGCTAAATTTAAAGTTTTACATGTGAACTTTTTATTACTATGTATATGTTTATGTATAACAGAGTAGGCGAAAGCTGCACCTCGCCAAGACAAACGCAAAGAAAATAAAGAAAATTACTTTTTTCAGTCAACAGCATTGAGATATTACGATGACCTTTAGTCATTTATTAAAAATTTCTGATATATGTTCAAATTTCTATAAGACTCGAAATTTTCAATTCCGATGCGCAAACTAAAGTTGTGGACCGATTTTAAACTTTTAATTCCTGTGTTTCGTTTTGAAGCGAGGCAACTTTTCCGCACAATGGCAATTCGATTCGTATAGGAAGTTCCCTATTCGACTCGATCTAATGTAGAACACACTTACATTCTTTCCAAATTTTTTCGAAATGCTGCAATTTTCTGTTCAACTACACGCTCCAATATTCCAAGAACGCTTGTAGTTTTCTTACGATCTTTGTTGTTTTGCCATTTTCGTAGGACATCACGAAACTCTATGGTGACCTGAAATGTTAAATTGTCAAAATCAATAACATGACATATTCGATTCGGAACTCCGATACAGCAATGATATATTACTTACCTTGCATTTTTCTATAACTTTCAGTATATAATTGAGATAGTCAATGTTGGCGCGTACAACTTTGTGTTCCCATTCCTTGAAAATAACATTGCGTCGAAATAAGGCTACTCTTTGCATAGCTCGAAGTTTTTTGGCCCCAGCTGTCTAGAAATTTAAATAATTACCAGTTATTGTAGGTAAAATAAAAAAAATTGATGGGAACCGAACCAATATCGGGTTAAAATAAAATTAAAGAGAAGATTCTTGAAAATCTTCACTTCACTTACTTTTATCAAATGGTTGACTTCATTAATATCACTCATATTCATTAAAATGCAGTCCTTCATAGAGTCCATTGAGCCACCAACGCCAATTTCTACCTGTCCCATTGGTAGTGTTATCTGCAATTTTTGATTAAGCACGGCCTCATACTAATTAAAGAACGTAAGTTTTAAGAAAATAAAGTTTAAAAGTATTACTCTTAAATTTACTAACATAATCCATTGCAGTCGCTTCCATGTTGGTAAGTAACTCTTGGCGAGCATCCTTTAAATGTATGCTACCATCCTTTACGATGAATAATAGGGCATTTTGGGCATCCAACAGTTGGTAATTTATACCTTTGATCTTCAATAAAAAAAATTTTAAAAAATGGAAACATTTGATCTGAGGTATTAATTGTACAACTGATAACTTTAACCATCTAATCTCCCCACTTACCTTTAGCTCACTTTCCAGTTTTTGACGACGCAATTTACAAAATGTATCCCAATGTCTTGAATCCAATGTATTTGGCACATTACTGGCATCATCTAATGCATCCATAGCTGTCAAAAATTCAAAACATTCACTTGGTAATGGAAACTCTACGCGGTTCTTCTGATGATGCGGTGTAATACGTGCGGCAACTTCCATACAAACCATGGTGGAATTAAATGATTTTTGTGTCATTTTTGGACGCTTTTTGAAAAGTTTAGTTATTTCGTGCGTTAAGTGCGCTGGTATCGAATTGATATAGTGTCCTTTGAACTGTTTTTCCAATGTTTTGTCACGCAAAACCAGATTTTCTACTTTGGCCTTAATATCGCTTACAGACTTTTCCCAATATGTCTGTAGCTTGGAGTATTTCAATATGTACTCATTAATTTTAGATTCGTTAAACCTAAAAGAAATATTTCGATTAGATCAGTTAAGATATGGACGGCAACTTTTTCGTTGTTTCAGATGGAATTAATTCCGTGTGGATCGATTCAAAGAATCTCTTCGAGTAAGTTTACATAAAGTGCACAATTTCTTTAAAACTATTGTTTCATATAGACTTACTTCATTATTCTCATCCGATTGCGTAAGTGTGTTCTAGTATGATGCGTCTGCCTTAGCGACATTAAACGTAACACTTCTTGTTTCACGGCAAAATCATAATTAAGCTTAACTGTTGCCATTTCTGTAACCTTCTGATTACATTTCATTATGAGGCTGGTTTTAAAAACTAAAGTCTTCTGTTCATTCTCGGTTAAGATGCGCAAGTATTTGCGTCGATCTTCGCCCAGTATACGAACTTTCTCATTATATTCACGCAATTGCTTCTGATCCTCCAAATTATACTCATGGTCTTGTTTCTTTATCATAAATTCTGGTATTGGTATATCCTTTTTGATTTCTTCTTCCCATAATTTTTCCAAAACACCATCCATCATTGTAATCAGAGCACGTATCCAAAATTCAATTGACCAAAGTAACATGCGACCACTTTTATGCTCACTCATTGTTTGTTTTTTCTTACGGCGATTTATGGCTTTTATTTCGGAGTCATCAACCTGTGGGAAAAAATTAAGAAAATCCCGGACACCTTTAGGGTACATTAATTGCAAGAAACTCTTAAAGCCATACTCACAGTCAAAATTCTTTCGAGCACTTCATCCCTCATCCACTCCGGTATCGATAGAAATGGCATTTGGAATGTTTCCATTTTAAGCAAATGTAGCATGATGTTCATATTTTCATAGATTTTTGTCAAGGCTGAATTGGTACCAAAAATACTATCCATTAGCTCCTGCTTGAGTTGTCTCACCTCATTGTATTTTTTATTAAATTCTTCTTTTAAAGAATTTATTAGAATTAACTACCGGGTAGAAAATGCATGCAATTTAGGCTCCCAATAAAAAATGTTGCTTATCACTTACCTTTGTCTTAACCATGGCATTATACATTTGATTGCAGCTGACAATGTTTTTATCCGATACCATGAAAGCATCATCGAATAAATGATCCAACATATTGTCCATTTTGACGAAACGCTTATCACTACGCTTATGACCAGTAACTTCTTCTTCGATGGGCTCTTCATCATCGTCGCCGACAATTTCCTCTTCTGGTGCATCCATATCATAGAAACGATATATGTCAAATATGGCCATATGCTCTGGATTTGGTTTCCGTATTGAATAGTTTTCAAAAAATGTTTTCGAAAATAATGATCGTATTTTTGAACCAATAATTACAGCATCACTTGTAATCAAATGCATTATCCAATCACGTATTCTGGACTGATCGCTTATACTTTCGAGTAATGAATTACGTTCGATGGTGAAAAGAAAACGCGCCTGTTCGTTCAGTCCATCTAACCAGCTTTGATTCAGACAAAATTTTCGAAAAGTTCCATGCACTTTGCCCGTTACCGATATGTCAAAATCGATAAGATTTCGCATAACTTCTTTTAGATCAGATATTAGACTTTCTACTTGTGCACGTGCCTTCAGTTCGGCAGTGGTGGGCACGAAAACTTCCAAGTCTTTCGAAACCGAATGTACTTTGACAATAATGACTTTATGTGGTTCTAGAGTTTGACTTGTGTCAGGTACGACAACATTTTCTCGTAAATTATCTGATAACGCTGGCAGTCGGAAGCATTTCAAACATCCATTTGATTGGTGTATCATTAAATACCTGTTAACATAAAAGACCTTTGTAATTGATAATAAGAAATATATAAATAAATATGTCGATAAAACGACAGCCAGACCAAGACGCTAAGGAGATCTGTGCACAATAATACAGTGACTCTCATTAACTTAGAAGAGAAACGACTAACTCTTTGATTGAAAGAATTCAGAAAAAAAAGTCTTGAAGAAAGCATCGGAAGATTGTTGGAAAAAGAAGACAAAGTTAGTTACCACATCCAGAAGTTATTAGGTTTTCTTACGCGTTGGAGAAGAAGTCACAAACTTGTGGCAGTTTTTTTGCCTGAAAAAATCTTCTTATACTCACTTGCCGTTTAAGCAATCTTCCACATGTTCCTCCACTATGGGAAGGTAATGCAGTTGTAGCGGTCGCGATATAATGTACGACTTGGTTGATTTCTTGTGGGATCGAAAATGCATTATGATACTATCTACGCCCCATGTTATGAGATTTTTTAATCCAGCCAAACCATTTATATTGCTAAAATGATGTGTCATTATTGTTGTCATCAATGTCAAACCAGATAAGTTGACCACATTATATATATCGATGACATAATCGTTATAACGTATACCGAAGATTTCAATGGCATTCTTATGAGTTATAGGTGGCATGGTGAAATCAACGTAGTTATGGGGCAAATTATATTTAAATTCCTTTATGGCTGCAGTCTTACGGCGATATTGGCAAATCCACAATTCCTCGATATATTTAATGGTCATTGGCTCCTTCAGTTTATTCGATATGTATAAAAGTAAATTGTTATCATCAATTATCGCAAAGTCCATAACAAGTACACTCATTTTCCTCGATTTAGAAACATAACTGAAGTTGGCGCGCTTATAGTCACAGTGGAGGATATGCAACTTTTGATTGGCATCAACCACGCCACAATTGGTATCCATCAAGCATATTTTTTTGACTTTCGCTGTTTCAAGATCAAGCATACCAATTATAACGGGTGCGCGTAATTTTTCATATGAAAGAAAGTGTACTGTTCCCAGTGAAGTACCGACTGCTACAAAAAGTAATTGATTATGTGATGCCATGGTTTCCGCATTCGCAATGTGAACTTTCGACAGATGATTGTTACGCAAAATGTCCACCAACAACAGTTCGCCTTTATGTGTCAGCACAAGAGCTGAATCCTCTTTGACACCTTTCAATAGCAAAAATTTTCTAACCAAATAATTGGCGGGATTATTTTGTTGTACTAATTTGCCTTCTTCAGCTGCTGTCTCAATCATGTAGATATTGCCAACCTGGTCTACGCCGTAAATTTCGTTATTGAAATTATAAGCCATTTTGACCATGGGGACGTTCAAGATATCAATGGACCATTCAATCTGCCAATTCTGAAGTGATTTCTTTTTAATGAAATAAATCATTTTTCTATTTTTCAATATGAGACCCGCTCTGTGAAAAAATATGCAATGTTCCATTGGCTCTGTAGTTTTGTCCTCATTTGATAGAAGGCTGAATTGCAAGTTGCGTTTAAATTGAGTGGTTTCAGCCTATGAGAGAATGAAGAGAAACGTTAAGAAATTGTTGAGCTCAATTTCTGACAGCTAACTCTGTGTGTATGTGTGCACTACTTACAATATATACATTGCCATAATCATTCACAGAGTACAGCTGACCATCCTCACCGAAACAAAAGAAAAAGAGTTTGCTGTATTCATTATCGTATGATAGTTTTATGGTCGATATCTCATGCAATTGCACATTGTCAGTGCCTGTACATATCTCCCACACATACGTCTCCTTGAGCAGCTCAGAATATTGCACAATTATTGGTATATTATTGGCAGAGCAGGTCAGACTAAAATTAGCCGATGCCTTGTGAGTATCGTATTCGACAACCAATTGATGAGTACGTATATTCCAAACGTAGATTGTATAATAAGGATGGCCGGATAAAGCAACGAGATGATCGAATTCCGAGAAACGTAAGTCTGCATAGGTGAAGATATGTCTGCCTAAAAAATATTAAGAAATTATTAGCGTATAACAGTTAATGTAGTTGAAAGTTCAGTAAAACTTCCGCGTTAAGAGATTTTGACTTTTGTCGAATCCCGAACACTACTCATTAATGTGATTTGACGCATTGCTATAAAAACAAAATTTTCTAAATATAACGCATGTGTAGTAACCCTAAATAACTCTCTTAGGTAGCATTTGAACTTACTGTTCATAACAGAGGTGACACGCCCCTTTAAAATATCAAAAAAATTAATAAGTAAATTCTGTTCAGCAGCTTCTGAGGTAGCTTTTAAGATATCGAAAAAATCTTAAGAAAAACTTGGATTTGTGTGGGTGGTAGGCGTGTTTGTGAGCCAATTGTGCTCATTTTCAATCGCTCGTGGTATAATTATAGCCGTAAGTTGTATTTGTATATTTTCGTTAGTTTATATTTTTGCTTACTCTACCTAACCAAATCGAAAGTAAAAATTTTTATTGACTCTTTCCAGATTTCTTCAACCTAAATTGATTTCTTTACATACCAATAATTGTGTGAAATTTACTAAAGTCTGGGTATCTCATGATAAAAATTGATGGCTGCAGAATTGATTCAGTAAAGGCAAATAAAGAGAAACGGCTGTGTCCAGCCAAATGTGCTACACCAGCACCCAATTGTGTGTTATCACCCTTATAAAAGTTGACGGCCTTCGTTTTGAGATCAAAGAAGTATATAACACTATTACTCTGCATTGCAAGGGCTTCCATGCCCACATTGATTAGTGATGTCGGATCCGTGTAGGTGGTCCAACTGGGAAGAGGAAAAAAATTTTCTTTAAGATTTTATTACGCGAGAAATTATTGAAACCTACCATATTGTTGCCATTTTGTGTCTGAAATGAAATTGAAAATGCAGTCCGCAGAAGTTATTCAAATTGTTAAAGAGCCAAATTTTTTATTGACATTTGATAAGAAAAACAAATTCCTTTTTTTTCAATAAACAAGGAAATCGTTGCTATAGCATTTTTTCCTAGAGTTTATTCACAATACAAGCCACAAAATACACAATGGAGAACCATATTCAAATCAATTGTTAACAGTGTTTCATGTTGCGATAGGTTAAGTTTATACCATCAGGAATAAATCTTAGGCCAATTGCACAATGGCGCATATTCATTGGTATTCGCCAAATTGTTACTAAGAAAAAATTAGTTTTTGTTATTAACGTTTATTAAAACAAAAATTCAAGTCTAGCCGGCTAGCAACGTAGTTGGAACTTAGAAGAAATTTTAAATTTTGTATTTTGCTCAGCTTAAGAAAATAATTGGTTAACTATGCCCTTTTTTCACATAGGACACTATGCACAAGAAATTTATTTGCTGAGGTTGTCATCATTGGGTCCGTCACTACAACTTTTTTCATGTATAGAACTTTATGGAGTTTAAATACTTCCCGAACACAAAAACGCTCTAATGGAGATCAAATGAATCGATAAATATCAAAGGTGCCTAAGTTTATCTTCGAAAATTTTCAATAATATTTCACTTAAGTGTTAGGTTTTTTTTTCAAAAGTATAAAGTGCAATTATTTGTATATAGATATCAATAAAAGCCTAGCTTAAATCTCATCAATCTAATTTAAAAATCTAAAATAAAAAAGCTTTAGGTGGCGGAAAACATCAGACTTTGCGGTGAATAAACTATCAGTGCAGAAGCACTTTGCAGAGTGAGACGCAGATGCCTGTATTTGACATATTAAAGGATGTAAGCCCTGAGCCGCAGTCGAAGGCCACCAACATACCCAGAAATTATTGCTTTAGGATGTAAACTTTTACCCGCGGCTGCTGTCTCAAGATAATTAACTTGCTGAATTTTTTACTCACCGCTCAATATTATTGTCTAATCGCTCAAAATTAAATAAAATGCAATTAAAATATATTCTTAATTTATTACTGAACTTATTTTCTCACTGACTTATCAATAATTAGGTCGTTGAAGTTTAAGAAAATACTGCTTAAACTCGGCTCAGGACCCGCCGCTTAATTGAATTATAAATGTTGCCGGCCAAACTAGTTACGTTAAGCCTAAAGATGTGAAATGAAATTTTAATGCAAAAGCACTGTGGTTAGTGAAGTCTATTAGACAGTAGCAAAGTCAGACAACAAAATTAGTCTATTTCACTGTATACTTGGCAAGTGGTAAGTGAGGGTAATTGGGTGGCCTACGGCCGTGGTTCAGATATAATATGTGCAACACTGGCTTCGCTATTCAGTGTTTTTACATTAAAATTAAATTGCATACTTACAGGCCTTCAAATTGACTAGTTTGGCCTAGGAAAAACTAGTTTAGCCTAAAAACTAGTTTGGCCGGAGACATATATATTTTAAAATTGAATAAAATGCAAATCAAAATCGGTTTTTTAATAGAAGTGAAACATCAAAAAATTTGATTTTTTTTTGCGTTTCAATTTTTAGGTTCTCTTGTTCTACTGTACTCAGCATATTCAGAATGTGTTTGGTATTTTTAAAATATTTAATAAAATATTTTTAGAATTTCGTCTAATCGCTGGAAGTAATATGTATGACCTATGCTTAACCTCGCGTGTTTTGCTACGCGTTTTGAAGAAATCGAAAAACCTTCAACCGAAATTTTTGGCGCGTGTTGATGTAATGTAGATTATATTAAATCAAGTGCGTAGCAGGTAAAATTATAATTTTGAATTGTACTCTTTTTGTAAGTATACCGACACACGTTTAACACACACATCTGCCTATACATACAATAGATATTTTCCCACATTCCATCCCAAATACTATTTGGCCTAGCTGGAGAAAGTAGGTCAACTAATTGCCACCATGGTAATTGCCCATCCTATGGTTAAATTATCTAACTAATCTAACTAGTTCAGTACTTTCGAAGTGAACTTTGACCTCTATAGGTATTTTCAATTTTGAGATCAAATTTTCACTTCAAAAATTCTTCAAAAATATGTATGTTACGATGATGGCCAAGTACAACATCACAGCAGACTATCGATAATCGATTGTTTTGGAATTCTTGATAATTTTTCTCCTAAAATGCACTGTCCAATTTGGTACTACTAAGAAATCAAAAAGTAAGCCGTGCATGAGCAGGGAGTATTATTGTAATGGTTTTATAAAATAATATTTGAATAAAAAATTAAAACATAAAAATGTTGTAAGTAACACTTGGCAACCAGTTAAAAAGTGTTGCAGTTATGAATATTTAATATTAATTTTATCTTGCCCTACTGTGTTCTTGATTTTCGACCTAAAACAGAAAATGCACACAAATTTGCATTTTGATTCAGGCAAGTCGAAGACGTCTTGCCGGATTCAACATTTACTTATGCTAAAGAAACTAACTTATACCAAAGAACGCATGATATCATTGCATACTGTTGAACACTTTTTACTTTAAATTTATAAAATCTTCTTTAAATGAAGTAAATTCTGATTCGCTGTGGGTTGTTTTGCTAAAGTATTTTAATTAAAAATAATCGAAGTGAAAAAAGAATAAAAATAATGTCTATGATCAAACGAAAATAAACAGTCAGTTTTCAAGAAATTTTTATTAAAAAATTGTTGCATATGTTGTGGAGCTCGGTAGTAATATGAAATTGTTTAAGTTAATAAATTATTAAAATTTGCACCTCCTAAAAGTGTACCATAAATTATCTTAAAATTTGTTATTACTCAACTGCGCATAAATTGAACAACGACAAATGTACATTGTCATGCAAAAACCCAGTAGGTAATTGAACAAGACCTTTTCTTCTGCTAGAAGCATCAATGAACATGCCAACTTTACTGCGTGCGAAAACGCTTAGATGAAAACTTCTCAACATCAGCATTTCGTGCAAATATAACTTTCGCTAGCAGGCACTATTGACAGTGTCCATATCATCATCAGTGCCGGATCTAGGAGGGCAATTGCTCAAGGCGATAATTTCAGAGAGGTGGGATTTTAATAAGTTTCAGCAGATATTATTTTAAGAAATTTTCATCAACGTCGCAGCTTTAATTTATTTCCTAATTAATTATATTATTTTAACTAAAATAAAAAATATTTATAGAAAATTAATCGATTCGAAATAAAATTTTTAAATTATTACAAAAGCTCGCATATAAAAAATTGTAATTAGTCCAGCAAAAAAAAAAAACATATTAATGTCATGAAAAACTTCTAAGAGGCTAAATTTTGTCACATATGTACTTTGATATTGAGGCCTTCAACAATATGTGAGGATTTCTCAGTGATTTACCTCTGGTTCAGTTACACAGCGTGAAAAATTTTCACAAAAATCAACTGCTATTTATTGTCTTTCATATGCGAATTTATTGTTCTGAACTTAGTTGAGCGCTCAGTAGTAACCGAAATTACCGCAGTCTTTTCAGACAATTTGCTGAATTGTTTAAATGAATTACAATATAATAATAACAATAATACTGCCGTATTGATGATGAGTTGTAAACAGTTTATAAAGTTGCTTTTTGAAAAACCAAAACACCCTTTATAAACTTAAACGTGATGTTCTTTGGGGCTTCAATATTTCATAATATCATTTGCAAAAGCAATAACAGGTTTAATATCCTCAAGTTTCAAGATTGCTTAGCTCATGTCTCTATACATTTGTATGGGGGTTTTCTAGTGAAATTTGTGAAATATACGTTAAATGTATGTTGGTACTTAAGTACTAAAAAGAGATCAAACACAAAAAAATATTCAATTAAGTTCCTAACGCAAATATTTTTTTAAAAATATTGCTTGCGGTTAAGTTTTTGTTAGCCTTTCAATTGAGTTTTTTTTTTGTAAATATTGTGTCAGAGTTTTTATTTAAATATTTTTATTATAAAAATACAAATAAAGTCAATTTGAGTACTATCAATTAATATTTGCTTTGCTGATTAAAATATAACTAAAAATTTCTAGTAAAATTATATGATACAATAATGTGTACACTTAATACGTATATTAACCCGTTGTATCATATCCGACAATTTGCATAATATTTTTCAAATGTATCTATTTGAAAGCTTATGAAATTCTTCCACTATTTATTGTTTCCTTTATGATTTGAATGAATTTCGGAGATATGAGGCGTCCAGTTGCAAAACCGGCCAAGTCCAAATAAATAAAATTTTGTGATATTCTCATATATCAAAATCTAGACCATGCTTTATCGTTCTACTATGTTTTGAGATTGAAAAAAAATTTTTGACAGATATATAAAATATTTTAAATTTATTTTGATGCATAGATTTCAAAACCAGCCAAGTCAAAGAACATGCTTTCAAAACCAGCCAAGTCCATGAACTTGCTTTCAAAACCGGCCAAATCCATGAACTTGCTCCAATTTTTATTGTAAATTATGTTCAATTGAGCTTAAATTTTGTCACAATTGGAATTCTTTCGAAATTAAGTTGCGAACCAATATATGGGTATTTCCACAGAGAGGTCCACCGTGCGTATTATTTCAATTGAATTGTTTTCAAAACCAGTCAAGTCCAACGCCTTGAAATCAAAACCGGCCAAGTCCAGTACATTGATATCAAAACCGGCCAAGTCCACCTTTTTTCAAACAAAATTTGTTGAATACTATGTCAAAACCGGCCAATTCCATGTTCAATGGATCAAAACCCGCCAACTTCAAAATTGTTTCCTCCAAAACATCGGCAGATGAAACTCGAAAAATCTGATCTGACATGTTTTGAGTAAGAAATTTTATAAGCAATAATGTGGGAAATACGTTTTATGTTTTCAGTGACCATACTTAGATGAAGATTAACGTTTTTCGTTGTTTTTTCAAAAGTATGAAAAAGGCACTTGGCCGGTTTTGCAACTGGACGCCTCATATGTATTTGAAGAGCACGAGTATATTTGGAGCGCCAGTCTTTCCACGTGTTGCCAAATGAGCAGCTATGTATGTTGCCTGGTACCAGTAACACGGCTAGAGGCTACCACCCCGCTCATCCCTTTTGACAATTGTATTATGTATTTTCACATGCCTCGACCCCCCATCCTCCCACTCTCCGACTTAAACCGAATCGTAGATCCACCACAGACTGGTTAATTAAAATATACTGAGTAAATATTGAATTTTTTAAACAAAAAATAAAACTTTGTTTTGGCATTTGGTATTTTTAATTAGGTATGCGTGTTTCTTATTACAAACTATGATTTGTTTAAAACGTTTAAGCGTTCTACACGCACGTGTTTCATACCGTACACGAAAGCTTTTAAGTGATATTGCCCAGCAAATATTTGGAAGATTTTTAAAACTTTTAAAAAAGTTTTACGCGTGATTAATAAGCGAAACTCTTAAGACTTTTCTGGAAGTTAAATAACAAAACCTAAAAATAATTGATTTTGAATCAGTCAAGCGATTATTTGGCGACTCATTTGTAAGATTATATGATTCCAGCTTTCAAGCGATGAAAGTTTCCGGATAGTTTCTACCGAACTATCTTCTAGCATCAGAATATGGCATTCCGAAACCATCATCTCGGCAATTGATATATGATGTTTCAGCGATAAGAAATCTTTACTGGGTGACTTACGTAATTAATACTTTAGAAATTGAAGCAAAAAAAAAAGAACAGAGGAGCTTATTATGCTTATTATGGTATTTACGCTTATGCGGTGTGTTGAACCTTAACGCGAATGAGGTATCTTTATCGTTTTACAATGCGATGTGGAAAGTGAGCAATCAAAATGAAACATTCCCATTTTATAAACGGCAATAACTGTTATTATTTAAAATAGCATAAATTGCAGAAATAATATGAATTCTAGAAAGAAAAGAATAGGCATGACCATAGAATCTAATTTTTTATTTTTATTTTTTTTATGAATTTAATATATGAAATTTCACACCCATAAATGTCGCTGGCTCACACACTATTTCATGTGTTTGATTTCAAAATCGTTTTTTAAATTTCAATCATTGAAAGCTCATAGCTTTTAAAATTTTCTGTTGTTTTGACTAAGTAAGCGTTTGTTTTATTGCTTAGATTTTCCTCTATAAAAAAAAAACTCTCAATTTTCGCAACTGGCAAGGTAAAATAGCTTTCCCCATATTGCAACGCATATGAATGAAAAGTTCTTATATAATTTATTTGTGTCGCATATGGTATAATGAACTAATTTAAATTCTCATTGCTAAATTCATACATTTTGTTAAAAGTTACTTTCTGGCTTTACCAGTAATAAGAATATTTCAAGTTTAAACATAATTCATCAATTATATATTGAATACATTTACGTCAGATACTTAAGTCATTATTTTATTTTGACTCACGCCGAATTAAATAAATTCAGCAACAAACTCGTATGGTTCATAATAATGCAAATTTAATATTGTATTAGCATAATTTTTAAAAATATATAAATTTTTATCTGTTTGTTTGTTTTGAATTGTTTCAAAAAATATTTACTTGCGGCAAAATACTATATACATACATACGTCAATCACGTATAAGTTTAAGCAGATTTAATAAAAAATACATTTATGTAAATATGTAGGATATGTATGCCATATTATTGATATTATCCCGATTATTATTTGCTATGACGTAAATAACATGTTTCAAAACAAAATTTTAGTTATGTATGTAAGTTCTTCCGTTTTCCTATATCAATAGCGGATCTTGACACTTGTGTTTTTTAATGTAGGAATATGTATAACACTACACTACACTACACAAAAAACAAAACTAGCTAGGGTATGCTATTTGGCCTTTTCAAAAATTAAATACCTCTACACAGCATTAGCAGTTAAAGTTCGACATTTTTTTAGGGCTTAAGTCATTTGTTTTTTGTTTTGAAAATGTACTGTTCAAAAATTAACCAAATATACTGAAAATCTGCTGAAAATTCGTGATGTACTAAAAATTCCAAATGTACTAAAAATTCGGCAAATATACCGAATGTACTGAAAACTTGTCCAATCTACTGACGACATTTTTCAGAACGCAAATGTACTGAAAAAAGTATAAACGTATCGAAAATGCCATGACTGGCTTAAGGGGGCAGGGGCAGTCATAATTTTTGAAAAATCGATTTTTTTTGCATATCGTAAATATATATCCTGAAAATTTGAAGTCAATCTGACAATTAATTTTGGAGCTATTCGGCAATAACCAAAGGGATCTTGATAGTAAGAGTACCGAGTGTAAAACTTTAAATGCGTTTTTCTCAAAACTATGTTTTCGGAACTGGTGACCACTGTAACTCGAAAACCGCTCGATAGATTTCAACGAAATTTACACAGATTTTGATAAACATAAAAAGCTAGTGTCTGATCGAAGGATTTTTTTTTTTTTAAAAATCGATTTTTTATGAACAATTAATTGTTGGTATTTTACTGAAAATCTAGAGGTAAATATTCCTGAGGCCGCCATTTTGTTGATTAAAAAAAAAAAACGTCGCTCCTTAAGTCCTTTCTCGAAATTCACATTTTGATCAGTAGAGCAAATGGATAAAACATTTTTGTATATGAAGTTGTACTGACACCTACATATGTACCTAAATCTTTAGTGTCAAGGTCAAAAATTTAAATCCAAAAAAAAAAAATTCTTAGAAAATTAAAAATTTAAATTTTGTTAATTTAAAATCACTGTCCCAAAGTTTTGCTTCCAAGTAATCGAGTATATATTTTTTATACATTGTATATCAATAGAAAGTTACATGTTACGTAACAAACTTTAAAATATGCAAATTCATGCAAAATTTATGTGTAAACAAAAATATTTTTTTTTGACTAACTCTGTAAACAGAGATTTTAATTTATGCTTAAAGTTGTGACCCGACAACAGAATATATTTTTTTCTAAATTAGTAACATTTACGTAATATTCCCGATTAATTCAATATAAGTTGGGAAAAAAACAAAAGTAAAGAAAAATACAAGTGTAGAAAATTCCACCGAGTTAATTGAGCTTATAAAAATTCAATGTAAACAAAAAAAAATATTTCATGTTTTGAAGAAAAAATTTTAGATTGGTAAGGGAGAGGAAGCGACAATATTTTTGAGCGCAATTTATCATTCAGTTGAATATATCACAAACATTGGATAGTTTTCAAAAATATTTTAAGAATATTATTAACAGTGAAACAATTTTGTTTACTGGCTTCATCAGTCTGTTTGAGCATAGTGGGTCCTAGCTAAATTTAATTAGCAAAATTTGGTTACTTCTGGTATGCGACTTAAGAATGAATTCTGGTATTAAGTATTTAATGAACAAATTCTCTTGATTTTTTTCTAAAAAAAAAACATATTTCGTAAAAACACGATTTTAATTGAAACATGCTTTCGCGATAAACAGCATCAAATGTGTCAAGGCTTCGTTGGTGATAAGGGGTAATAGTATTAGCAGGTGGAGGTGGGATACTGCAGACTCAGAAAATACTTATGCATAATAAGGAATTTATAATAAAAAGTTAATCTCTGCATTAATTAAGAAGACACTAAAACTATTAGCACAAATGCTAACAAACAACTTGATTTGCGAGTAAACTAAGCGTAAAGCATCTTTCTAATGAAATGCAAATCAGTGGCGCTCGCATTTAAACAAACAACAAAATGAAAAAGTCACAAAAAAAAAATCTATAAAATAATAACAACAAAAATTGAAAGCAGGCTATCTCTATGGCCTTGCCAAAAATACCCTACACTGCATTAACAGTAAAAGTGCGTGAGAATATCGGAACCTTTTATTTCTCATGGGTACTTGTACCGCAGTTTTGTGAAAGGGGCGTGGTATATGTAAATGCATTCATTCACTACTCCTTTGTTGAACTAAATACGGTGATTAATGTAATGATCAACCGAATTTTAATTATTCCGAGAATAAATAGTTTTAACACCCTACTTGCATAAAAAAAGTTCCACGCCCACAAAATAAACCAACTTTTTTACATTGAATCGAAGTTGCCAGGTGATTTAATAACATTTCCTAAAAAAACTCTAAATAAAGCGATTTAAAGCTTTTGAGCATTTGAGTGATCAAGAATATACATATAAACTATTTATTCCTAAGACATCCCCTTCTATACATTACAAACGGAATAACTGTAGGGTATAGAAACTATCATATGAAAGTTATGACAAGCAATTTTAAAAGATTGAAAAAAAAATTGGTAGCAAAGTCTAGACACTGCTTCATTGAGTTCTACCAAAAATTAACAGCCTGTTATGAATTGCCGACTAATAAGAATCAATATTGACGCATTCCATGCCAGCTTTGAAAGGGTTGACCCGGGGAGAAGATGTTGCACTAAAAATTCTAAGAACTTCTACTGGTTGTGCTGGATTGAGAATTCAGCTATCGAGTGATAAGGTAATGCAAATTAAATCATAAAAATAAATAAGACAACGAAACCAGTTATACTAGTAATACTACCGAAATTAATGCTAATTTTTTGATAAATCATTTAAAATATTTTCTGGAAAAAAAAAATTTTGCATTATTTAGCAAAAAATTAAATTAAAAATACAACAGAAAACGTGAAATAGATTGATGGCAATTTTGAAACGCATTGCATTGCATATGATTGAAAAAAAAATCTAGAAAATAAGCGAATTCCAGATAAATTTTTGATATCATTCCCAAAATCCATTTTTAATCTTAACCCATCGATTGGTGGAATTAATTTTTTTCTGGAAAATGTCGCTAAAACATGCTTATTGGGAATAATGCTGGCAACGTTATTATTATTTTGTAAACCATGCGTAGGACTTGAATTTCTGCAAATTGCTGGTCTTAAGCAAATAAACATTTTTTTCGAAATTGTTTATTCAATAACATTTTTAATGTGAACTTTTATACAATATTTATTTTAACAAATGTTGAAATATACAACAAAATTGTTTTATCTCTGTTCTTATTCGATTTATTCCTCTTCAGCCGATCACAAATCCTTCCTCATTCGCAGCTAAATAATAATAAAGAATACATATAAAGTAGGGAATAAATATACCCAGCTATGCTGAGTGTTTTCCACTACATCAAACTGTTGATCTATCAACAAGTGTATTGTACACAAATCATCACTACAATATTTAGTGTACGCATAAAATTAACACGCATGCTCACAGCCAGATAATAAAATTTTGAATTCAACAAAAAGCGAATTACCGATTGCAGTCTCTCTATAGAAAGCGGCAATTGATGGAAAAATTTGCATAAGCAGTTAAAATCTGATATCAATCAGTGATATTATCACTTGAGGCTTAATTTGTATCATTTAGATTTGATACGATAATTCTGTTGCTGCAGTAAAACGTGGTGAAAAATGGGCGGATAATATACTGCTCTGCTCAAGGTGAATGAGTTTGGCGTACCGACTCGGCGTAACTACCGCAGCCAAGTATAAATTTGGTCAGGTTGTTACTTAGTAGACAAACTGCAATAAATGGAAGCGACGCAGCGTCACAAATGATGAGGCAGAAAGACAAAATCGCTACTTATGTTTCGATTTGCGTTAAATAAACATTAATATTCTGCAAACGAAGACACCAGTTGTCTTTTCGGTAGTCGTGTCGATTGAAATGATGGATCGATTGATTGTACGATCGCCAGCAAAATAAATTAATTATATGCTATCTATAATTTTTTTAGAGGAATATGATATTAAGGTAGTAATCGTACATATTAAAAATTGTACATTTCGCGTTTTGTATGTAATTCAGTTAATTTCTTGCTTGCCAATTATAACTATAATTATATTTTTTTTTACTTCCCGATGTTTTAATCGTTTCAGTATTTTTGTGAATAATGCATTGATATTGGAATTTTACAATAAAATAAAAAATATTATTAATAATAGAGCTACATATATAGAGCTAATAATATAAGCTACTACAGCTTATAGCATTCTTAGCTACTTTCTTATCTTGAAGCTTTAAATCAAGTAAAAAGTTTATAGTTTATTAATGAAAAATGTTGCTTGTTTATTTTTTATAATTTTTTTTTAACTTTTTCGCACTATCTCAACATACCCACTCAGGCTATTTGTAAATAAACATATAAAAATGGTTTCAGGTTTTAGGTTCATTATTTAATATATTCTTTTTAAAAAAAATTATTTTGAGTTTAAAAACTTACCTCAGTTCCGAGACACTCAAAAATCAACATCAATCAAATCTTAAAAATCTTTTGGAATTTCGTTGATTTGAGCTAGTTTTTGCCTTTAAAGGGTTGATAAGAATATTTTCAATTTTTGTGGGTGGCCTCTGACTGAAAGCATTAAATCATCATCAAGTCAAACTACTTAGTTACAGAAACATCGCTGTGAAATGACAAGGTGCTTCTAACTTTTCTTGTGACAGATTTTGAGCGTTCTGTAATATAAAGAGAAAATTAATTTTGGCATAATTTTTATATCTATTTGAGGCGCTTAAAATATAAAAAAATTTATAAAGTACAACGATAGCCAAAATTTTTATGATTTCCACTTATAAAGCGAACAATTATAGATGAAATTATCGATCCGTATTGGGAAGTGTTTCGAGAAAACCGAAATCGAAAGTTCATGCATACGAAAAGCAATTTACAGAAAATATTAGCTTCAAATCTATATCATCGTTATCTTTTCGATTAATGGACTATATAGCTTTAAAAGTTTGCATGTAAGTACTTGCAGAAAATAAATAAAAATTATTAAATCCTTAAATTCTTTAATTTATTCTAGAACATTTAGCGTGGCTCCTCTTCCTCATCTTCAGATGTGTACAATTTGTACAAGACACCCCCATATAATTTCATTGCAAAAATAAATTGTTAAAGAGAAAACGACATGGCTCAAAATCTTCATCCACTGATTATGGGGGGTCGTTCTATGAAAAATACAAGTTCTGCCCCAACAATAAAATACATAAAATAATTGAAGAAAAGTAAAAACAAATAAACTTTAAATGTCTCAACATTAACGTCAATAGTGTCAGCAACTATAAAATGTAAAATTAGTGAAACAAAAGATTAAAAACAAAAGAAAATAATAAGGTAACCAAAAATAACTAGCTGGGATCATACGACGTGTATTATAAAAATTTATAGAATTTTTTTGTGCGTTTTAAGACTTGTTAATAAAAATTAAATATTGATGACTTATCGACCAACCAATACGACAAGTATGCGTCGTTTGTAGTCACCGGCGAAGTATCGAATGGATATCGTACGTATAAACTGTACGTATGTACCACACAAAAAAAAACACAACACAACACACTAAATTACGTACAATGACCACCCACTTGAAAATCAAGTTGGTAGTGATCAATGTGGGGAAACTATTCCACTAACTGCCGTGGCTATAATATTCTATAGCCAGAAGAAGAAGAAGTTTCATTTAGGGCCAGTTGTTTTTTCCTATTTTAGCGTGATAATAAATATTGATAACCACTAGGAACAAAATTCAATGCATATGACCTAGCATGCCACCTATTGCTAATTGAACTTGGTTCACTTAAATGAAAAAAAAAAACCTATTCCAAAGAAAACACAAATATAGAAAGAAAAGGCGAAAAAAGTTTCGTCACGATAACGACGAAAAACAACTGTGAAGGGTTGTAGAGGATGGTTTCTGGGAAAAATATCCCGCTGAACACCAAATCGTAGCTATTCATCTGACCAATTTTTGGCCATTTGTCGTGTAAAATTCACTCGATTTCACCCATATCTGCAAAAGTGCTATTTGTTTCGCTCCACAAGCATTTTCTAATAGAATGAAGGTAAAAAATAAGATTTCAAAAAATGTTGTGTTTATTTGAAAATTGGACAGTCGCATTTGATCTAAAACCAGAAAAACTAACTTAAAATGAGTTTTTTATCTATCGAAATACAACTGTAAAATAAGCGATTTTTGGTGATAATGACCTTGGGCATTTTGATGCAAAATTAAATGGTTAATAAATTTTTTTATGTGTGCGATCGTGGTCTTAAACGATGTTAAACTAAAATTTTAAGAAAAATTTCGCCAATTTTTTCTCTTAAAGGGTTCTCATTAACTATTCAAGGAAGGTAAAATTGTTTCCGTTGTTCTGTTTAATAGCAAATTTAATGTTGTTTTATATATTAATTTTTGGTGTCATTCACATTCCAGACGAAGAGTTCTTGTTCCATTCACCCTTGTTAGGGTCGAATAGGAGCGAACAATATTTAAATCCTTTCAGGGCCTACGCACATCAATACGACTGCATGGTATTAAGGGGGTAGACCTAGTTGGGAGGTTCAAAAAAAGCTCTTATTAAGAATTTAATTAATTAATAACACATTTCTTTCCAAATGAAAAATATGTGTTTCAAGAATTAATTATTGATATATTAAGAATACAATATTCGCAAAAAGCCGTTAATTGGAGATATAAGATGCTAACGGCCGTTAGTCGTTAATGGCCATTACTTCGAGGTAAAATTATTTTTATACAAGCAAAAAAAAAGCAAAGGTAATACATTTTATCCTTAATGTACAAATTATTTAATATTGCTGGCCAAATAAAACATTAAGTTTTTCCCAATAAATGTTTGTCTTGTTCGAAGGCCGTTAAAAAATCTATGCTAAAAATTTTATTTTTCATTTCACAGTTCGTTTCCCCAAAATATTTTCATCGTACTTATTTTTAAAAATAAAATCAAACATCCTCTATAATTCGCAAAAAGAAACGTATGTATATCCAACATATCCCATTCCTAGTGGGTCAATATTAGCAAGAGCAATCAACGATCAACTACCAATAACAAGAACCAAAATCGGCAAACAAGAGACTTCAACGATCACAGACAACAAAAAAAATATTATAAATGCTTGTGTACATCTAGAACTATTTTACAGTTTAACATTGAACTTGGACAAGAGTCCGCAAAAATTCTGCTTACAAAAAATTGTTAAAAACTACGACACAAATAATTTCGTATCTGATATCTGATCAGTAGGAGATAAAATAGTTATTCTTAAGCAACAGAAATAGCGCAAAGTTCATAACGTTCGGATCGCGTATTAAATTAAAGAATTTTTTAAACATAAAACTTCAAATTGTTGCGTTTTTTCTCAAAAAAATTTTCAGAATTTATTTATTTTTTTTATATTTAAAACTGTAACGCGGTAAATTGTTCTTTGATAATTTCACTGGTTAAACCAACATTCGTAGTGTGTTCCTCTGCCATCGTTTCATCATTATGTTTAAGCCAAGTTTATGTCTCGTATCCGTAGCTGTGCTGTGCACATTTTTCTTAACCACAACAAGCGGCGTTTCTAATTTTCGTATGTTTTTATTGTGATCTTTTTATTGAATTCATAAAGTTGCAAGAGCGAAAAAAAAAACAAAAAAGAATTTCGTTTACTAAATTTTGTCTTTTATTTTGTTTTCATTTCTTTGTTGTTAGCTGACGATGTACCGCGTTGTCATGTCGGTGATACTGAATGCATTGCCACCACATCAATGAATTTGATACGTCAGTATGCAAGAACGGGTTATCCTGCGGCTGGATTCCCCATTGTAGAACCATTCGTACTGAAACGTTTTGATATTTCCGATGGACGCGACAGTTCGTTAAGTTTGAAACTGATGTTTCGCGATATCATTGTGGAGGGTTTATCTGGCGCACAAATTGATCGAACAGTGTAAGTAAAGAAAATAATTTAAATGTTATAGTCAGTCACTTCCTTTTTTTTTTTTTTTTGTTGGGGAAGTGCAATCTTTTTGGTACGTAAAGTTTTAATGGATTTTAATCGAATTTCATAAAACTTTAGTAAAATATAACGTATGTATATTGTCCTGGGCTGTTTCCTGTGCTTTTTAACCCCCGTGTGCTCAGTTAGGAATCTTGTAACAATTTGCATAGAGTTTCTTGTGAGGCTCAGTAGTTGGCTTAGTTCTTTTTTGAAAAAAATATCTCGTATGAATGATTTTTGACATCTGCTACCTTCGATTTCTCTCCAGAATGTCGGTTGTTCTTTTTCCAGCCAAAGTGCAAATAAATAGAATGCAAATATGTTGAAAATAAAAATATTGGTTTAGTGCAAAATTATCAATTTATGTGTGTTGTTGTTGATTTAAAAATTTAGCATTTCACCAGCTTATTTGCTAAATAATTTTAGAAATTATATGTTTATTTATATTATGTATTAAATATTGTATAATTTTAAAGATCATACGATTTTAAATTAATTTCAAGGCAAATCGAAATATTTTTTTTATAACAAATTCTCTCTATACTACACTCACGCCAAGCTTTTTAAGATTTTTGAACTTTTTCAATATTTATCGACCTATTTAGAGATTGGACTGTTTATGCCTGAGAAAATGTGCTCCTATTGAAGGTAAGTTTTAGTTATTCCGGAATAAATTTCATTCAAATTATGTTCAATTTTGCATATAGAAGCACCATTTACGTACTGTTTCACGGTATAAAAAATATCTTTGTATGACTTAAACTGCCAACATGCCAAAGTTAGAAAACTTCAAAAACGTTTTCATTCAAAATTAACAGTTTAAAATTTTATGGACACACCCTTTATAATTAAATAATTTTATACGCATAGAATTGCCGAATTTTACAGGGTCTTGCTATCATACATATTTCAAATTAAAAAAATTTCTTTAAAAACAAATTGAAATTAAATAAAAATTATATTCTTTCTTCTATTTCTTTAGTGGATTCGGTCGTGATCCTGCCAAGACCAAATTTGAAATGTATGGTTCTATCCCAAAAATTGCACTACACGGAAAATACACTGCCGATGGACGTATATTAATTCTGCCCATAAGAGGTGATGGTGATGCTGATATTGTTTTGTTAAACCCAAAATTTTCTGTTAAATTTAAACCATCATTGCATGAAAAGAATGGCAAAACCTTTTTAAGTGTAGAGAAACTTAAATTGTTGGTCGAACCACAACAGTAAGTGTTTTTCAAATATTACACTAAGAAAACGATTTGATTGAATATAGCAAATTACAGCTGATATATAGCAATTAAATATTTGAACTAAGATTTGTCACTATTTTTTCCAAACAAAATGTGTTTGACTCAAATAAATATGTATTAGATTGCGCCATAACAAATATGTTATATTCAATCAAATTGTTTTCTCGGTTGATGCGAAAAAAACAATTTTATATTTTCTTTATTTCAAATTACAGAATGACAATGAAATTAACAAATCTCTTCAATGGTGATCAAGCTTTGGGACAAAACTTAAATATATTCTTAAATGAAAATTGGCGTGAGGTATGGAATGAATTGCAGCCCTCAATTCATGTGGCAATTGCCGAGATTGTCAAGAGTATTTTACATACAATTTTTAAGAAATTCGCATATGAAGATATATACTTGGAGGAGTAAATTTAAGATACCTTTAACTTTTATTGTTCGACTGTTTTGCATTGATTGCAAAAGTTTTTTTGATATCAATTCGTATCTGTATGATACAAACTTTTATTTATAAGTTTATTTTCTATGTTTTATTAGTACTTAAGCAGGCATCTTTTTTACGTGATTTTTAATTATTTTTTAAGAAACTCTTAAAAACAAAATTAATTTAATACAATAAATATTGTTTGGGAAAAATAACGCATGCTTCAATTTAAATGTAACAGATACAGATAATCAGATACTAGCAGTGATATATGGTATGCGGTTATTAATTTATTTCAGCCAATAATACGTGATTTGATTGGGATTTAGTGTCATTCATGTTTTTCACACGGTATTCAAGCAAAAAAAAACCTGCAGAGCAACATTTCTGTATAGAATTTATTTTATACTTTTATTTTTGAATTAATTGATATTTGCGGCACGTGCTTAGTAAATGATTTAATTTTAATAATTTTCTCAATTCTACAAATCTTTTTCCATTTGGCATTATAATAAGCTCGAAGATGTGTTATGCAAATAATTACAAAAACAGTTAAATAACAATTTAATTTTGAGCGAAGCATAGGGTTGCCATTTAACCGGTAATGAATTAAATTTTTCAGGAATTTAAGAGAATTTTTGAATAATTTCTAAATAACTGTAAAAGACTGATTTAATTCAAGAGCCATCCAATGTACACATATTGTATATAAGACTGTCAGTCATCTTAGTTGTTCCAACTTTGGAAATGGCAATTTTTACTTAAATAGCTTGCAGCATAGCGTTTTGAAGAACTTGCTTGTATAGGAGGTGATGCACTCTTTTGAATATTTACTAAATAACTCTATCTCTTTATAGCGTTTTAAATTTTCTATTTCTATTGGCAACCGATTTCGCATATTTTTAGCTTCACGGGCTAAGAGTAGCCTATGAACAAAGTTTCATCAAATTATCTTGAATATGTTCCCGAAATTGTAATCTCTAAGTAAAGTCAACGGACATATTCCATCTTTACCTTTTGCAATGCAAAGGTCTTTTTTTCTCAGCTGACTTGCCTATTAGTTGTTATTTTAATTGTAAAATTATTAACTTATAACAAAAAACCAAACAGCTTAGAATGAAATTAAATATCTGGTTTACCTTAACGAAATCTTCCAACTTTTTTGCATTTGCGAAAAACTTATGTCACTTATATAAATACATGTGTATCTAGAAACATTATGAAAAAAAAATTTAAAATAGCATTGAAGCTTAACTGTTTAGTTGTAGCCATATATACAGTATTAAGACAAGTTTTAATCTCATTATGCTGTCACTTTAGATTGCAAACTAGAATTTCACCTGTGAAATATCATCCATGACAGCTTTTGCGCTCAAGTTCAGGTTCAAGATTATCTTTACAATACACGCGAGTAACATAACAAATTTAATATGCAAAGGTAGTTTGCGAACTCTGTGAGTTTTACTAGAATACTTAACTATTAAAATTGTAGTTCAATTCTGCAAATTTCAGCTGATTTAATCTGTAAGCAGCTGTTAAGCAGCTGATTTTAACATTAAACAGCTGTCCAATAAATAAACTTTATAGAGGAGAATTCAAACCTTTTAACTTCATATGTTCGAATCTTTGTTCAAAGAATAGGAATTGGAAGCGAGTTCTTATTTCTAACTTCTGGTATAAAACATTTTTTAAATTTAGTTTAATTTTTCAAATACGCTGCTTAAAAGAGAAATTTGCCATTACTTTTAGATAGCTTAAATGCGTAATAGCTGTGGTAGTTAATCGTTTCTGTTAGAGTACCGAGGTTACCAAACATGATAAGGAATCTCTTTACCGGAACCTGTCTCTAAACCACTGATTTTAGCTGCGTCCTAGCTGTGTCTTGAACTTAGAAATTATGAATGCAACGGCAGTGCTAAAAAACTCTATCACTAACCCAGCGCTTCTCAAACTATTAAATGTGCTATTACACAGGGTGTTTACTAATAGGAATAATGTTACATAAAATGCATGTCTGTGAGCCTTAATTCGCGAAATTTCAAGGCACAAATACTGATATTAGGGGACGTCCATTAATTACCAGTGGTGTTTTTTTTTTAAATTCGGACAACCCCCCACCCTCCCCTTAGTGAGATTTGGTGAGATCTAGCGGGACCCCTCCCCTCCCTCCCATGAGATTTAAATTATAATTTTTAATGTAAATTCTATGCATTAAAAAGTAGACGTGAGGTTTTCCTTGACCCTCTTCCCCCTTGGTGAGATTTTGCCGGACCCCCTATTTTAATTCACGTAACTAATGGACGTCCCCAAATGGAGTATTTTTTGAAAATTAATTTAAAGTCACAGGAATATTCGAGAACAACAATTAAGTATCATAATAAGCAAATATTTTTTTTTCTGTATAAATCTAAAGCACATCCCAAGAATTTTTCGGTTTTGTTAAAAAAGATGTTACTGGCGATAATTGCCTACATATTCATAAAAAATAACGCATTCAACTGACATGAAATGTACTTAATATTTGCGAGCAAAGGATTTTTGCACAATTTTGCGCTTTTGCAAGTGTACCGCAAATTTGCCATAGGCCACTTGCTATTCATTTCCGAAATGCTGCACTTCATTTAGGGAATGAATTTAATAAATAAAAAAATATTGCATCAATAGACCAGGTACCTTCATCAGAAAGTCATCTCGTTTATTCACCTACTACAAATGCGCGTCTACATCGCAATATAACATTTTAATGAGCAGCAATGTACCGCTTCATTCAAGTAGCGTAAACTTAATATTCCTTTATTTATGAAGTGATTTTCGAAAATACTTCTTTTTAAATAATTAGTAAAAATATTAATAAAGTAAATTTCGCAGTCACTCCTTAATGAAATATTTGGCCAACTCACCATTGAGCACAATTATAACTGAATAAATAACAATTTTTTTTCTTTTTCACAGTAATAACTCCAGAGTCATATTTAAAATGATATTTTTATAATTCAATTTTAATTTACGTTAAAGAACATGAACGTAATAAGAAAATCATTACTTTGTGTTTGAGTTAAATTTTCCTAATGTTTGGTGTTAAACAAAAAAAAAAATTAAGATTTTTAGTACAGACAATATTCTTACTTAATTTGCCTTGACTCTGGTCTTCTCAATGAGCTGACATTATCAACGTGCCAAGATATACATAGATAATATTCATGCAAAAAAATATTTTATTACTTAATCATACTAACTGATATTGCTACTTATTATTTTGCATTATTAGATAGTACTTCGAGCTAATAAACAAAACAATTAAGTCATTGAAACTAATGCGATCAAATTAGATGCGACCAAAGTTTCATAAAACACAAATATAAAGAATCTTGAAGTTTAATAAATGCATTTTGGAACTACGTGCATTCAGTACTACGTATAGAGATGAATATTAAATTTCTCAGAAATTACAATTTCAGCAAATTGGAATTTGGAATCGAATTTTTCAATCCCATGGCAAAAGAAATGATTCCTTTGCTGATCCCATTTCAGTAATTTAAAATAGAAATTGAAAAATGTTGATTTCATTGCAAGGAATTGTTACAAGGAATTTGATGAATGTCATTTTTCTAAAACAAATGCCTGCAGAAATCGATAAAGAAGGATAGAAAATGGATTTTATATTCCACCGAAAACAGTACCGGGCGCTGAAGAGCCCGACTTCAAACGATTTTTCGAAAAAATAAAAAATCGTTTTGAAATCGTCAGTAATATTTTCACTTCGACCGGATCTTTGTCTTACTGACATGCAAAACTTGTGCAACGAAAGATAACGTTCAAAATTATCCATAGTTCAACGGGAGATGCGTGGTAAGAATGACAGTTTGTAACACAGGGAAGGGGGGTCGAAAATGTCGAAAAGCAGCGTTGCTTAGTATATGAACAACCTTAAGTTAAGTTCGCAAGTTATAGAAATTTACTAATCTCAGAAAAATGTCAACTTAAAATTCACTTGATGTAATAAATATTTATGTTTATATCCCTTAGAGATGAGTAGAATCACATGTGCTTGTATCCAAGTATAAAATTTATAGCTTAATTACGTGGATTGTAACATACAATTTTTAACAGACATAAACATCAATTAAAAATATGTAAGTACTATTCGTATATTGTAATTATTCTATTAGCAGTCAGTAAAATTAATAAATTCAAATACTTTATCAATTACACTATGCAACAATTCACCGATGTACTCTATTCATCCTAAAATGAGATCTCTTTGCACTTTTGTTGGTGTACCTATGGTGAGGTTAGACCTCTAACGAGTTGCTTTCTACCCACGATATGGCGGCTTTATTTGTAACTCTAAGATACACATAGCACAGTTGTAAATGCCACGTCTGCTTTAGACCTCTGCATGAATGTGCTTGTAATGCGTTTTAAAACATTCTATTGCAGATCAAGCACTTACTTCCTTATATTCACTGCTTGCAATCAAGGACGTTGTTCATAACATTTTTGAAACAAAATAAAATGTTTCTGTTTCTTTCAATCACCATGAATGATTTTGTAATTTTTCAAGTTTTTAAAAGACTTTATGATATATTACCGGCTTTCTCTTATGTTTATCTTAAACTAAGAAACTATATTGCAATAAAAGACGCGAATTCATATTCGAAACACTTTTAATTATGATGAATTTATCGAGAATTAATTTGCATATATGATTAGACTGTCCATTATTTACCAAATTTCTTTAATCGAGAAGTTCGATACATCAATATTTATTAAAAAATGGAATTTTTGAAAATACTTATTTCAGCCTTGTATTGCGCGTCACCGAGTTTTTGTTAATTATTTTATTACTCATAAAAATTAGAAACTTCCAAAAAAATTTTTTCGAGTATTAAATTAAATAAACTGTCTAACTTGGCTAAAATGTCAAAAAAAAATTTTTTTTTTTTTAACAAAAACAATAAAACTCAGTGAGAGGCTTGGAAATAAATTCGGGAAATAACGGATAGTCTAGTTTCCTATATATCTTATTTCAAATGACTAAAAGTCTGTCAGTAAGTAGCTGCTAAACAGGTTATTCCCCGCTATGCCCATATGTTTATAATGCATTGACTGAGTGAATCTTGCACTATAGTCTCATGGATAAATTTTGTAATCTTTTTTTGTTTAAATCACTACAGACATGTTAATTTACTCAGTTAATGATTGATTTTTGCAACATCTATAATTGCATATAAAAGCTGGGGCTAACAATTTTCAACCTGTTAGTTACTATTTTAGCATCAGTCAAGCTAACAACATAATCGTCCGTAAGAATTTCAATAGGAAAAAAGCAACTATTGTGATATAAAATGAATCGGTTATTTTTTGTATTAGTGATAACAATTGTTGCGGGCTTAAAGGATTTCGCAAATGCTAAGTTTCGTAAGTTTAAAGTGTTTTTTTTTACACTTCAAATAAAGTAAATGTGCGTGAGGGAATGTATACACATTTAAAAAATTAAAACTCAAAAACTTATCTTGCCACAAAGGCTTCCTTGTTCTAGCTTCGCAACGGAATGTTTTAAGTTAGGAATAACTCTTGGAAAAGTAATTTCTTTCATTTTCGAGACATCTTCGAATTTGTTTTGTAGTTTTTTTTAGTTATGTGCAAATGTGGGTTACCACAGCTTCATAACGGGAAATTAAAGAAAATGTTCTTCGAAAAAACGTTATCCCACTACTCAGTTGGAGTTTTTCTATCTGCGGGTCGTCGTCGACATTTTCACTAGCATCACCGATATTTTCAATAGCGTTACGATGATACACTGGCCTTAGCAAATAGTTTCTTCTAATTTTCGGATTTTTAGAAATTGTTCGCTCGGTGTAACAATTATGGAAACAGGCGAATTTATAGACAGAATGTCTTTTTTTATACCGTGCGAACGTTTTCCCAATTTCTTTTTTTTTTTAATATTATCTACCTTTCATCAATTTAAATAAAATAATGAAATTATATAAATAAAACTGTGAAGGTAGTCCTACCACGATTTTATGTTTATACTTTATTTGCTTATTCTAGTAACACTAAGTCCCAGTACAACTGGAGCTTACGAGTTGCTAGAAATAGCACAGAAAGTTCAGCAACATAAATACATAAAAAAAAACATAAAATTCAAGCCTGTTCTAATGCCGTTTTGGATTTTCTTCGGAAATAGAATTAAAAACTCGAAGTTTATTTTAGGATCATACAAAAAAGAGAAAGTCCTTCAAGTTATCGGAACTATAAAAGCCCAAGTTCGAAGTTCAAAAAAAATTCCATAGCAAATTCTGACCATTAAATTTAAAAGAGCTATTGATATTTAACTTTGAACTTCAATTCCACTTCTGAACTGCATCAGAAAAGGCCTAATGGAGATACGAAATTATCAATCGATATTACAAAATTACAAAATTATCAATCGATATTTTGTTTTATAGATACGAGTATTATTAAAATAATTTTGTGAAAATTTGAATAAAATTGGATTAAGTCTTCGAGATGTTGGATTGAAAATGGCAATAATTGGATCCGGTCTTTTGAGTTGAGGTTAAATATGTACGTCAAAATCTGATATTCGGGTTAACTTCCTGCGCTTATAGTATACAAATTTTTTAACAGGATATTATTTTTAAACTTATTCGTCTGGTATATAAAAAATACTTTGAAAGCATATTACATCTTCGGGAAAACTAGCAGTACTGAGACCAGTGGAAATGTAGTTTGAAAAGGAAGTCTGGTTACATACCATAATTTGCTTTTTTTCTATTTTTTTTCCGGTTGTAGCCAAACCTTGTTTGGAACCCTGAATATACGAGTATTATTTTTTATTTACAAGAAATATTATTATAAATAATGAAGAAGACACTATCTACAAAGACTATTGGCCTCCAAGTATTATTTAAATGCTTCGTTTTAGTCAGTCAAATTATTATTTTGTCACGATGCAGAAACTGATGGATTTGGAACGCTTCTTGTTGCTGCAATATATACTTTAATCATCTTTATACTTGAAAGGCAATGAATGAGGTCATCGACACAAATTCGGAAGGAACTCTTTGATCACTTAAATATCTCAAATATTTAAGATAATTTGTTTACCTAGGCTTATTAAATTTTATATATGTTTGTATCTAGTTTGGGATATTTTATTTATTTACTTTCTTTGTTATTACTAATACGTATTGTTAAAAAATGTTTGCTAATTTATAAGATAGATACCAAATCTGATTAATAAGAATTTGGCTAAAATTATTTTGAAAAAATAAATGAAAATGAAATCATCGAGGGGAGGCTGAAAAGTTCTTAGCCTGAGGTGCAAAAAAAAAAATTTCGCTTTAATTCAAAACAGTTTTCACAATTTTGAAATAATTTTTGATCGCAAATATTTTCCGAATTGGAAAAATTTTCAAAAAGTCTATAGAATGTTGAAAAAGTCAATAAAATATTGAAAATGTCGAAATATATTAAAAACGTCGAAATATGTTGAAAAATATCAAAATTTTTGAAAAAAAAATTTGAAAAACTCGAAAAAGTTTAGAAAGTCGCAAAATATGGAAACCTCGAGAAATTATGAAACAGTTAATAAAAGTAATACTAAAAAGAGAATGCATATTCTATGTATTAACAATTTCTTTTATCTCTTTTACAGCTAGTGATCCAAAGCCATGTAAATACGAAGATTCAGAATGTATTCTGAAAATCGTTAACTATCTATTTCATGAAAAGAGCAAAGGTAAAATTTTATTGAATATATGAAATAATCAAGAAAATAATTCCTCTTAGACACATTATAAATATTAAGTATTACATTTACAGAATTAGTTACATAGTATGTTCTTTCATTTTCCAAGGTTATAGCTCTTTAAATTTGGTACCCATTGATCCGCTACCCATATCGGAAATAAGTATCAAACAGGGAGCAGAAAGTGCGGTCAATATTGATTTGAAATTTATTAAAAACAACCTGATCGGCTTGAACACTGCAACTACATATAAAGTAAAGTAAGTATGCATACATATACAATATGTACACTAAGAACCAGATATCTTGAACAATAGATAAAAAAGGGTGTGTCGAAATTCACGTCAGATTTCGCTCCAATTGCGTTGTTAAAAAAAGAAGAAGATAGCATGACAACCGACAGTTCAGGGCTATTAAAAATGGAGCGCTACATGAAAAACAACGCGTTTCATTATTACTTCTTGAGTGAATTTCGGGACACTCTAATTTTGTCTTGCGATATTTTCTGCTATTTTCAAATTTCGTTAACTTTTAATATAGAGGTTTCGGAAAGGACTTAACGCAAAAACATGAGTTGCGAATAAAATCCAAGATTATAAGCATTGTTGGTGATTACACCATAAATGGTAAAATATTAATTTTGCCTATAAGTGGTGCGGGCAAGAGTAATATAACAATGGGTGAGTTAAAAATTTATCAAACATAACAAAGGAATTTAAGCAAAAATGTGTTGAGGCAAAAAAAAAGAAGAGAATTCAATAAGTAGTTCCAAAGTTAATTTTTTTTTTTTAATATCTTTCACAAAAATCTATAATTTTGTCAAAAACAATAATTTCATTTATTTCACAGTAAATCCGGACGTAAAACTCCTCTTCAGTGGTACAAAAGTTGAAAAAGATGGCGCCACATACATGAAAGTGAATGATTTGCGGCTTGAAGCAAAACCTGAACGTATATATTATAATTTCGGTAATCTGTTCAATGGTGACAAGGCTTTGGGAGACAACATGAATTTGTTCTTGAATGAAAATTGGAAGGTGATTTACAGTGAAGTCGAAGTGTCAATAACTAGTGCTTTTGCAAAAATAGTCCAAAGTGTTATAAGTAAGGTATTTGAGAAAATTCCATACGAAAAGTATTTTGCTGAATAAAATGTATATAATAAAAATGTAATTTTTTACTGAAAAACATATCTAAGCTTTGCAAAATTTGAACTAAATTTTATTTATATTCAACTTTTTTTTAAGTTAACAACTTCACTTTTAAGTTGAACTTAAAAAAAAAAACACGTCGAATTGAACCAAAATACAGGTAAGTTTGTTATTTATTTTGGCTGAGGCCAAAAAAAAAATGTAATCCTGATGTTGTCCTTTTTAACGAGAGGGAGGTGTTTTAGAATTCGGTAAAATTGTTCAGAGAATATACACCCTTGACTTATTATCGCTCTCAAAGTTATTTATTGAGCTAGAGTCCGAAAATATGACACTTACCATTCTGAAAATCGAATTCATTATTAAATAAATTTCGTATTAAATTTTATTCCAATGTATACAAATACATAAATGCATAGAACACATGACTTCAAAAAAAATCTTTTTAAAATTTGCTCTAAAGACATAAGAAATATTCAATATAAAAAATAATTTATGATAGTTTTATATATCTTTGAAGCAAATAAGAACTCAGTAAAGTGTAAATTATGTGTGCTTCATATCGCTCAGTAATATTTTTAGAGCAAATGAGAATTTACAATTTGAAAAAATTATAAGAAACTAAAATGTCCAAAAGTGGCGTATGGAGCAAAAGAGAACTCGGGCGACGATTTGTCCAAAAGTCGGTCAGTAGCTGCTAAGTAGGTTATTTCCTACAATTTTTTACAATGTGTTGATAAAGCGTCAACTGAGTGAATCTTAATCTTGCACTATAGTTAGATTTATAAATATTTTTTTTTAAACCGCCACAGACATGTCAACGGTTGGTTGGTGCCAAAGAATAACAGAACTACAAAAACTGTGATTAAAATAGAGTATGAAGCAAAAGTCAATACTAAACAACATTTCTTGCAGTTTTGAGGTAAGATAACTCAGGATTTTGCTTTTATAGGCATAAAAATACAAACGAATTTTATTTAGTTATCAAAAATCGTTGGAGTCTTATCGTCTGATCAAAACTTATTTTTCTTGAGTCGGTGTTATCATTGAAAGCATGATCGTTGCATTTATTTTTAAGTTTTGTTAATGTAATATTACACGCATAATTATTTGATTTTTTTTTTAATATCATAACGTAATTATTCCGTGCTTCATTGTGAGCAAAAATTTTTATAGGAGGGGGAGTCTACCTTGTTTAAGTAAGTCCCTTTAGAGTAGTACTTGCAAACATAGATTACCTCATAACTTTCTGATTAATAAAGCTAAGGTAATAAAATTACTGGGTTTCGCTATGTTACTAACAGGGAAGTGACAAATTTCTAAACCGGATTTTCTTTTAAAAACCAATTAAATTCGTCTCAGTACGATATTTTGTTTTATGGGAATTGAGTTTGAAATGAAAGTCTGGTTACATACGATGTTTTTTTGATGAATTTACAATATACATTTGAATCATCTTTATATGTACTTGAATTGCAAATAGTGAGGTCATCGACACAATTTCGGAAGGAAACCTTTGATCACTTAAATATCTCGAACATTAAAAATAATTTGTTTACTTAAGCTTATTAAATGTTTTATTGAATTTTACTTTGGTATAATTTATTTATTTACTTTCTTTGTTATTACTAATATTTGTTGTTAAAAAATGATTGCTAATTTATAAGATAGATACCACATCTGATTAATAACAATTTGGTTAAAATTATTTTGAATGAAAATAAATGAAAATTTTAATTTTGCGCTTTTGCAAGTGTACCGCAAATTTGCCATAGGCCACTTGCTATTCATTTCCGAAATGCTGCACTTCATTTAGGGAATGAATTTATTAAATAAAAAAATATTGCATCAATAGACCAGGTACCTTCATCAGAAAGTCATCTCGTTTATTCACCTACTACAAATGCGCGTCTACATCGCAATATAACATTTTAATGAGCAGCAATGTACCGCTTCATTCAAGTAGCGTAAACTTAATATTCCTTTATTTATGAAGTGATTTTCGAAAATACTTCTTTTTAAATAATTAGTAAAAATATTAATAAAGTAAATTTCGCAGTCACTCCTTAATGAAATATTTGGCCAACTCACCATTGAGCACAATTATAACTGAATAAATAACAATTTTTTTTCTTTTTCACAGTAATAACTCCAGAGTCATATTTAAAATGATATTTTTATAATTCAATTTTAATTTACGTTAAAGAACATGAACGTAATAAGAAAATCATTACTTTGTGTTTGAGTTAAATTTTCCTAATGTTTGGTGTTAAACAAAAAAAAAAATTAAGATTTTTAGTACAGACAATATTCTTACTTAATTTGCCTTGACTCTGGTCTTCTCAATGAGCTGACATTATCAACGTGCCAAGATATACATAGATAATATTCATGCAAAAAAATATTTTATTACTTAATCATACTAACTGATATTGCTACTTATTATTTTGCATTATTAGATAGTACTTCGAGCTAATAAACAAAACAATTAAGTCATTGAAACTAATGCGATCAAATTAGATGCGACCAAAGTTTCATAAAACACAAATATAAAGAATCTTGAAGTTTAATAAATGCATTTTGGAACTACGTGCATTCAGTACTACGTATAGAGATGAATATTAAATTTCTCAGAAATTACAATTTCAGCAAATTGGAATTTGGAATCGAATTTTTCAATCCCATGGCAAAAGAAATGATTCCTTTGCTGATCCCATTTCAGTAATTTAAAATAGAAATTGAAAAATGTTGATTTCATTGCAAGGAATTGTTACAAGAAATTTGATGAATGTCATTTTTCTAAAACAAATGCCTGCAGAAATCGATAAAGAAGGATAGAAAATGGATTTTATATTCCACCGAAAACAGTACCGGGCGCTGAAGAGCCCGACTTCAAACGATTTTTCGAAGAAATAAAAAATCGATGCAGAAACATTAGGAATGGATTTCGTTCACCTGAACGTCAGTAATATTTTCACTTCGACCGGATCTTTGTCTTACTGACATGCAAAACTTGTGCAACGAAAGATAACGTTCAAAATTATCCATAGTTCAACGGGAGATGCGTGGTAAGAATGACAGTTTGTAACACAGGGAAGGGGGGTCGAAAATGTCGAAAAGCAGCGTTGCTTAGTATATGAACAACCATAAGTTAAGTTCGCAAGTTATAGAAATTTACTAATCTCAGAAAAATGTCAACTTAAAATTCACTTGATGTAAGACCTTTCGTTTATTTTTGTGTAAATAAGAGATCTCTGGCTTAACCGGCTGAGACTGGCATACGACAAAGTGGTTGAACTACGCTAGATTTGGGCCAGTCACGAAGTTTAAAAATCAGAAAAGTTTTTGCATTCTATTTTAACTCTACGAAAAAACGAATAATAACACTCGATGCTCCCAATTAAAACTAAATATTTATGTTTATATCCTCAAGTATCCCTTAGAGATGAGTAGAATCACATGTGCTTGTATCCAAGTATAAAATTTATAGCTTAATTACGTGGATTGTAACATACAATTTTTAACAGACATAAACATCAATTAAAAATATGTAAGTACTATTCGTATATTGTAATTATTCTATTAGCAGTCAGTAAAATTAATAAATTCAAATACTTTATCAATTACACTATGCAACAATTCACCGATGTACTCTATTCATCCTAAAATGAGATCTCTTTGCACTTTTGTTGGTGTACCTATGGTGAGGTTAGACCTCTAACGAGTTGCTTTCTACCCACGATATGGCGGCTTTATTTGTAACTCTAAGATACACATAGCACAGTTGTAAATGCCACGTCTGCTTTAGACCTCTGCATGAATGTGCTTGTAATGCGTTTTAAAACATTCTATTGCAGATCAAGCACTTACTTCCTTATATTCACTGCTTGCAATCAAGGACGTTGTTCATAACATTTTTGAAACAAAATAAAATGTTTCTGTTTCTTTCAATCACCATGAATGATTTTGTAATTTTTCAAGTTTTTAAAAGACTTTATGATATATTACCGGCTTTCTCTTATGTTTATCTTAAACTAAGAAACTATATTGCAATAAAAGACGCGAATTCATATTCGAAACACTTTTAATTATGATGAATTTATCGAGAATTAATTTGCATATATGATTAGACTGTCCATTATTTACCAAATTTCTTTAATCGAGAAGTTCGATACATCAATATTTATTAAAAAATGGAATTTTTGAAAATACTTATTTCAGCCTTGTATTGCGCGTCACCGAGTTTTTGTTAATTATTTTATTACTCATAAAAATTAGAAACTTCCAAAAAAATTTTTTCGAGTATTAAATTAAATAAACTGTCTAATTTGGCTAAAATGTCAAAAAAAAAAATTTTTTTTTTTTTAACAAAAACAATAAAACTCAGTGAGAGGCTTGGAAATAAATTCGGGAAATAACGGATAGTCTAGTTTCCTATATATCTTATTTCAAATGACTAAAAGTCTGTCAGTAAGTAGCTGCTAAACAGGTTATTCCCCGCTATGCCCATATGTTTATAATGCATTGACTGAGTGAATCTTGCACTTTGCACTATAGTCTCATGGATAATTATTGTAATCTTTTTTTGTTTAAATCACTACAGACATGTTAATTTACTCAGTTAATGATTCATTTTTGCAACATCTATAATTGCATATAAAAGCTGGGGCTAACAATTTTCAACCTGTTAGTTACTATTTTAGCATCAGTCAAGCTAACAACATAATCGTCCGTAAGAATTTCAATAGGAATAAAGCAACTATTGTGATATAAAATGAATCGGTTATTTTTTGTATTAGTGATAACAACTGTTGCGGGCTTAAAGGATTTCGCAAATGCTAAGTTTCGTAAGTTTAAAGTGTTTTTTTTTACACTTCAAATAAAGTAAATGTGCGTGAGGGAATGTATACACATTTAAAAAATTAAAACTCAAAAACTTATCTTGCCACAAAGGCTTCCTTGCTCTAGCTTCGCAACGGAATGTTTTAAGTTAGGAATAACTCTTGGAAAAGTAATTTCTTTCATTTTCGAGACATCTTCGAATTTGTTTTGTAGTTCTTTTTAGTTATGTGCAAATATGGGTTACCACAGCTCCATAACGGGAAATTAAAGAAAATGTTCTTCGAAAAAACGTTGTCCCACTACTCAGTTGGAGTTTTTCTATCTGCGGGTCGTCGTCGACATTTTCACTAGCATCACCGATATTTTCAATAGCGTTACGATGATACACTGGCCTTAGCAAATAGTTTCTTCTAATTTTCGGATTTTTAGAAATTGTTCGCTCGGTGTAACAATTATGGAAACAGGCGAATTTATAGACAGAATGTCTTTTTTTATACCGTGCGAACGTTTTCCCAATTTCTTTTTTTTTTAATATTATCTACCTTTCATCAATTTAAATAAAGTAATGAAATTATATAAATAAAACTGTGAAAGTAGTCCTACCACGATTTTATGTTTATACTTTATTTGCTTATTCTAGTAACACTAAGTCCCAGTACAACTGGAGCTTACGAGTTGCTAGAAATAGCACAGAAAGTTCAGCAACATAAATACATAAAAAAAAAACATAAAATTCAAGCCTGTTCTAATGCCGTTTTGGATTTTCTTCGGAAATAGAATTAAAAATTCGAAGTTTATTTTAGGATCATACAAAAAAGAGAAAGTCCTTCAAGTTATCGGAACTATAAAAGCCCAAGTTCGAAGTTCAAAAAAAATTCCATAGCAAATTCTGACCATTAAATTTAAAAGAGCTATTGATATTTAACTTTGAACTTCAATTCCACTTCTGAACTGAATCAGAAAAGGCCTAATGGAGATACGAAATTATCAATCGATATTACAAAATTACAAAATTATCAATCGATATTTTGTTTTATAGATACGGGTATTATTAAAATAATTTTGTGAAAATTTGAATAAAATTGGATTAAGTCTTCGAGATGTTGGATTGAAAATGGCAATAATTGGATCCGGTCTTTTGAGTTGAGGTTAAATATGTACGTCAAAATCTGATATTCGGGTCAACTTCCTGCGCTTATAGTATACAAATTTTTTAACAGGATATTATTTTTAAACTTATTCGTCTGGTATATAAAAAATACTTTGAAAGCATATTACATCTTCGGGAAAACTAGCAGTACTGAGACCAGTGGAAATGTAGTTTGAAAAGGAAGTCTGGTTACATACCATAATTTGCTTTTTTTCTATTTTTTTTCCGGTTGTAGCCAAACCTTGTTTGGAACCCTGAATATACGAGTATTATTTTTTATTTACAAGAAATATTATTATAAATAATGAAGAAGACACTATCTACAAAGACTATTGGCCTCCAAGTATTATTTAAATGCTTCGTTTTAGTCAGTCAAATTATTATTTTGTCACGATGGATTTGGAACGCTTCTTGTTGCTGCAATATATACTTTAATCATCTTTATACTTGAAAGGCAATGAATGAGGTCATCGACACAAATTCGGAAGGAACTCTTTGATCACTTAAATATCTCAAATATTTAAGATAATTTGTTTACCTAGGCTTATTAAATTTTATATATGTTTGTATCTAGTTTGGGATATTTTATTTATTTACTTTCTTTGTTATTACTAATACGTATTGTTAAAAAATGTTTGCTAATTTATAAGATAGATACCAAATCTGATTAATAAGAATTTGGCTAAAATTATTTTGAAAAAATAAATGAAAATGAAATCATCGAGGGGAGGCTGAAAAGTTCTTAGCCTGAGGTGCAAAAAAAAAAATTTCGCTTTAATTCAAAACAGTTTTCACAATTTTGAAATAATTTTTGATCGCAAATATTTTCCGAATTGGAAAAATTTTCAAAAAGTCTATAGAATGTTGAAAAAGTCAATAAAATATTGAAAATGTCGAAATATATTAAAAACGTCGAAATATGTTGAAAAATATCAAAATTTTTGAAAAAAAAATTTGAAAAACTCGAAAAAGTTTAGAAAGTCGCAAAATATGGAAACCTCGAGAAATTATGAAACAGTTAATAAAAGTAATACTAAAAAGAGAATGCATATTCTATGTATTAACAATTTCTTTTATCTCTTTTACAGCTAGTGATCCAAAGCCATGTAAATACGAAGATTCAGAATGTATTCTGAAAATCGTTAACTATCTATTTCATGAAAAGAGCAAAGGTAAAATTTTATTGAATATATGAAATAATCAAGAAAATAATTCCTCTTAGACACATTATAAATATTAAGTATTACATTTACAGAATTAGTTACATAGTATGTTCTTTCATTTTCCAAGGTTATAGCTCTTTAAATTTGGTACCCATTGATCCGCTACCCATATCGGAAATAAGTATCAAACAGGGAGCAGAAAGTGCGGTCAATATTGATTTGAAATTTATTAAAAACAACCTGATCGGCTTGAACACTGCAACTACATATAAAGTAAAGTAAGTATGCATACATATACAATATGTATGGGTTGTTAAAAAAAGAAGAAGATAGCATGACAACCGACAGTTCAGGGCTATTTAAAATGGAGCGCTACATGAAAAACAACGCGTTTCATTATTACTTCTTGAGTGAATTTCGGGACACTCTAATTTTGTCTTGCGATATTTTCTGCTATTTTCAAATTTCGTTAACTTTTAATATAGAGGTTTCGGAAAGGACTTAACGCAAAAACATGAGTTGCGAATAAAATCCAAGATTATAAGCCTTGTTGGTGATTACACCATAAATGGTAAAATATTAATTTTGCCTATAAGTGGTGCGGGCAAGAGTAATATAACAATGGGTGAGTTAAAAATTTATCAAACATAACAAAGGAATTTAAGCAAAAATGTGTTGAGGCAAAAAAAAAAGAAGAGAATTCAATAAGTAGTTCCAAAGTTAATTTTTTTTTTTAATATCTTTCACAAAAATCTATAATTTTGTCAAAAACAATAATTTCATTTATTTCACAGTAAATCCGGACGTAAAACTCCTCTTCAGTGGTACAAAAGTTGAAAAAGATGGCGCCACATACATGAAAGTGAATGATTTGCGGCTTGAAGCAAAACCTGAACGTATATATTATAATTTCGGTAATCTGTTCAATGGTGACAAGGCTTTGGGAGACAACATGAATTTGTTCTTGAATGAAAATTGGAAGGTGATTTACAGTGAAGTCGAAGTGTCAATAACTAGTGCTTTTGCAAAAATAGTCCAAAGTGTTATAAGTAAGGTATTTGAGAAAATTCCATACGAAAAGTATTTTGCTGAATAAAATGTATATAATAAAAATGTAATTTTTTACTGAAAAACATATCTAAGCTTTGCAAAATTTGAACTAAATTTTATTTATATTCAACTTTTTTTTAAGTTAAAAACTTCACTTTTAAGTTGAACTTAAAAAAAAAAACACGTCGAATTGAACCAAAATACAGGTAAGTTTGTTATTTATTTTGGCTGAGGCCAAAAAAAAAATGTAATCCTGATGTTGTCCTTTTTAACGAGAGGGAGGTGTTTTAGAATTCGGTAAAATTGTTCAGAGAATATACACCCTTGACTTATTATCGCTCTCAAAGTTATTTATTGAGCTAGAGTCCGAAAATATGACACTTACCATTCTGAAAATCGAATTCATTATTAAATAAATTTCGTATTAAATTTTATTCCAATGTATACAAATACATAAATGCATAGAACACATGACTTCAAAAAAAATCTTTTTAAAATTTGCTCTAAAGACATAAGAAATATTCAATATAAAAAATAATTTATGATAGTTTTATATATCTTTGAAGCAAATAAGAACTCAGTAAAGTGTAAATTATGTGTGCTTCATATCGCTCAGTAATATTTTTAGAGCAAATGAGAATTTACAATTTGAAAAAATTATAAGAAACTAAAATGTCCAAAAGTGGCGTATGGAGCAAAAGAGAACTCGGGCGACGATTTGTCCAAAAGTCGGTCAGTAGCTGCTAAGTAGGTTATTTCCTACAATTTTTTACAATGTGTTGATAAAGCGTCAACTGAGTGAATCTTAATCTTGCACTATAGTTAGATTTATAAATATTTTTTTTTAAACCGCCACAGACATGTCAACGGTTGGTTGGTGCCAAAGAATAACAGAACTACAAAAACTGTGATTAAAATAGAGTATGAAGCAAAAGTCAATACTAAACAACATTTCTTGCAGTTTTGAGGTAAGATAACTCAGGATTTTGCTTTTATAGGCATAAAAATACAAACGAATTTTATTTAGTTATCAAAAATCGTTGGGGTCTTATCGTCTGATCAAAACTTATTTTTCTTGAGTCGGTGTTATCATTGAAAGCATGATCGTTGCATTTATTTTTAAGTTTTGTTAATGTAATATTACACGCATAATTATTTGATTTTTTTTTTAATATCATAACGTAATTATTCCGTGCTTCATTGTGAGCAAAAATTTTTATAGGAGGGGGAGTCTACCTTGTTTAAGTAAGTCCCTTTAGAGTAGTACTTGCAAACATAGATTACCTCATAACTTTCTGATTAATAAAGCTAAGGTAATAAAATTACTGGGTTTCGCTATGTTACTAACAGGGAAGTGACAAATTTCTAAACCGGATTTTCTTTTAAAAACCAATTAAATTCGTCTCAGTACGATATTTTGTTTTATGGGAATTGAGTTTGAAATGAAAGTCTGGTTACATACGATGTTTTTTTGATGAATTTACAATATACATTTGAATCATCTTTATATGTACTTGAATTGCAAATAGTGAGGTCATCGACACAATTTCGGAAAGAAACCTTTGATCACTTAAATATCTCAAACATTAAAAATAATTTGTTTACTTAAGCTTATTAAATGTTTTATTGAATTTTACTTTAGTATAATTTATTTATTTACTTTCTTTGTTATTACTAATATTTGTAGTTAAAAAATGATAGCTAATTTATAAGATAGATACCCCATCTGATTAATAACAATTTGATTAAAATTATTTTGAATGAAAATAAATGAAAATTTTAATTTTCGGGGAGGCTGAAAATTTCTAAGCCTGCGGTGAAAAAAAAATGTCTCTCTAATTCAAAACAATTTTTAAGTTTTGATATAGTGCTCGAATCGCTTTCAAAAGCAAATATGTAAGTCGTCTTGCCTTTGAAATGCAAATTATTAAAAAATTCGAAATATTTTGAAAAAGTCGAGTCGAAATACATACATATGTTGAAAAATCCAATAATTTTTGAAAAAGGTGAAACACGTTAATAAATGTTGATAAGCTCGAAAAATGTTGTAAATAAGCTCGATGAAAAAATAATAAAATAAAATTAATACTAAAATGAGAATATTCTATTCACGATTTATTTTATATTTTTTACAGCTAATGATCCAAAGCCATGTAAATACGAAGAATCAGAATGTATTGTGAATACATGAAAAGAACAAAGGTAAAATGTTATTGAATATATGAATTAAAAGAAAAAAAGTACTATTAGATACATTATAAAAATCAAGTATTGTATTTACAGAATTAGTTACATAGTATGTTCTTTCTTTTTCGTTGCAGGTTAGTTATAGCTCTTTAAATTTGATACCCATTGAACCGCTACCCATATCGAAAATAAATATCAATTAGGGAGCAGAAAGTGCGGTCAATATTGAATTGACATTTACTAATAACAGAATGCTCGGCTTGAGCACTTCAACTGAATGAAGTATGTTATCGTCCAAACAAATTACCGTTAAACCTAAAACTACGCAATGAAATCTTAATGTAAAAGCATTGTAGCTAGCATATCCTGTTCTGAACATACCACAGTACTTAAACCCTGAACCGCGCTGAAGACCATTGACTGTATTAAGCAAAGCAAGACAATAAAGATTTATCAATTTCATTTTATGCTCGGCAATTGGGCAGCTTTCGGTCCGGATATCCTGAGTACTTTTTCAGTTTTACATGATTTTTGTATCCAAATCAAAATAAATCCACAAGCAAAAGCAATAGTAAAAAAATAAAACAAAAAAAAATGGGAAATTCGTGTAATAACAATTGGAGCCGCTTAAGTAAAATCTATGACGAAATAATACTAATATGAGTATAACTATTTTGAGAACGAAAGGAAAAGTACCAAAGGCAAAATATAACAAAAATCATACGTAAACGTGCATATATTTCGTTAATAATGTTTTTTCATTTAAACTGTTTAAAATATATTATAAAATTATACGTAAATGTAAAAAACCATGTGTTTATGAGTTTTACGTGTACAAGTCAAATGATTCATTGCAACAAAAAAAAAGTTTATGTATTAAACTCTTGAGTTTAAGAGCTCTGTGCTCTTTTAACTTCAGCTTATAAAAAAATACGGTAGTGGCTAATGTTAATCGTATTCATATTGGCCTTACAAAGTTTGTTTCGTTTGATAATAGCTTAGTTTAGTGACGATTATTTTTTATCGAAAAATCAAAAGTTACGATTATTGAATGAAAAAAATATATATATCTCAAAAATAACAATTATTTTTATCAAAAAATATGTATGTAATATTCAAAAATAACAGGCACTTCTTAATGAAAATAATAAAAATGAAAAATTATATTTATTATTAATTGAATAAAATATAACATATATTGATTTTTATTTTACGCAGCTTCATTATTCGCTGGTAAAAAATACGAAGACTTATAAAAAATGTTGCTTTACGGCTAGAAGCCGGTTACTAGATTAAACCTTAGTTTCTACAACAGTCATTAGCTTAATCTGTTTGAAAATAGTAGTCAGGTGAGTTGAACGTCATCTGTTCTTGTGAATGAAGAATATTCTTTACTTAATTTTCAAAGGCATACATAGGGGGTTTTCTCTATGAAGCAAAATTTAACATACAAATGTTTCGACGTGCCAACTATCAGGTACAATATTTCAAAAAAATAACCAAAAATTATACAGTGTGCCATTGAGCTGTTTGAAATAATTTGCATTTGATTTTAGAGACAAAAAGACACATTTTAGTTTGAAGCTTATTTTTTAGAGAAAAGAACAAAGTTTAATTAAGCGTTAAAAAATTAATTTTCTTATTCATACGACTAAGCACTACTACTAAATTATAACAGCATAAGCTCTGAACAAAATTTCTATAGCTATTTTTGTGCCTGGCTCATTGACTTAAATGCTGAGCCAGTTCGTCCCAATATTTAACATATTGCTCTCTAGCGACTTTCCTCATCCTGTGGCCTATTCATTTTCAGCATCGTTTAGTAATCTCAGTTGAGATTGCGTAGTCTCGTTGGTAGTTGGTAGCAAAATGAAGGTCGTGATTTGAGATTGTGCAGAGTCACCACAACTTAAATATTCATTTCAATCAAAAACTTATAAATTTATTTATTGTGTCAGTTTGCAGAAACTTCTCGCTTTGTTATTTGTTATTAGTACTAAGAACGATACCAAGGTGTATCGGTGTTTATGTTATTACCGTATATATTAAAAAATGCTTTGCATATCGGACGAACTTGATGACAACAGGGTGATATCATCGGCATTAATTAGATGACCACGATAGGTGAATCCCATGTTTCGCAGCAATGCGGCTTGATGTCTACGTAGAGAACTTTACTTTGACTGCGATTGAGAATAACTTAAGTTTGTACTTTAGAGGAATCCTTTATGCTTTTTACAAAGTGTCACCATATTTAAATTTCATTAAGTAAACTCTACATCCATTCATCAGAAAATCTCACTTCTTCCCAAAAGGCACCATTATTTCATCATCTCCTCAGATATAGATACCCTAATTAGTAGCTTAGGAGTGCTAATCCATTCCATTCCATTCGATCTCTGGTGTGATGGCATACTATAAAATTAAGTTTTCTAGGCAAAAACATATTTGTAGAAGTTATGACTCTTTGAACTTTTTAGGGTATTAATTGAGATCAATTAGTACAGAGTACAACTCTGGCGACTGTCAAGAAGAAAAATGCATGTTTTTGACAGAACGGTATGCACATAATGAATAGCTTTAATTGCAGTGCATGAACTGGCCCCTGTTAACCTAATTAATGTAGTATTTTACGATCCTTGCGTCATAAGAACTTTTTTCTTAGTAACGCTTATAATGCTATTGTTCTCGTTCTTGCTGTTTTTATTTAAATAATATTGCATACATATGTATATATTTAAGAACTTAGACCAAAATTCGAACATTTTGCGTAAACAAATTTACTAACGAGTTTTTTAAAATGCTCACCTATCAAGTTTTTATGTTTTGTTCTTATTCTATATTTCGTTATTTTTCCTACACATTCCGACAACTGGAAAGCTGCCTATATAAGTAAGTAGTAACTGAGAATTTGATGTTAGTCTATTTATAACAATTTTGCCGCTAACTGCTAATGCTGGTTCTGGATAAGTGAAAGTGCGAGAGATTTTTAATTACGGGAAAGAAGCCAAAGCCAAAAACATAAAAAAAATGAATTTCATATATACGTTATGTATTGTTTCATATGTAATTTTCAATATTAATGCCGTAGTCGATAGTGCATTTCGTAAGACAAACATAAAAAAAAAAATCTAATAACACTGTGACACATTTTATAAATCAAAACCTATCCCAATTACAGCAAGTGCCATAGCGAAATGCCATTATGAAGAGTCCAGTTGCTTACAGCAGTCCATACAATTTGCATTTAACACATTTGCTAAAACAGGCATCAGAGATTTAAATCTAAGGCCGTATGATCCGCTGCGAGTAAGTGCGTTGAAATTGGACAAAAATCGTCAGAGTCCAGTTAATATTGAGCTCAAATTCAAGGATGTTGAGATAATTGGATTACAGCAGGCGAAAATATTAAAAGTGAAGTAAGTCAAAAAATAATGTCTACATGGTGCTCCCAAACTACCAAGGGTCATTATGTTTGAAAGTGATATAACTAGCTTTTGGTGAAAAAAATGAGTTATTGATTGATGTTGTGAATTGTTAGATTTAGCTAAAGCTACAAAGACACGTAGGTATCAAATTGAGTATACTTTAACAAAATTAATTCTTCAGATCATCTTATAGAGAATTTTTTAAATGAAAGCTACCGATTGAAATCGAATAAATTCGGTATTTCTTCAATTTTGATTTATTTGCTTAAAAAGTGTGCCATTAATCAAAAAGTTTATCAAACTTAAAAATTTATTGAGGTGATAAAAACACTTCATTTTTTGGTCAAACAAAAAAAAAACTTTTTTTAAATTAGGTTGTAGGTACGTGAATATGAATAGTTTCCAAGTTTTCAAGAATCATGCTGTGGACAGTATTTTTGCATTTTTTTTTGAGGATCACCCTTATGCACATACGAATAAATGAACTTATATCATTTCCAAACACATCAAACATCATTTTCAAAAAATTTAATTTATTATTTTCAGTGGTTTCGATGCTGATTTACGCAAAACTATTGAGCTTGATCTTAATGTTAAAGAAATCATCCTACAAGGTCCTTACTCAATTGATGGAAGAGTACTAATTTTACCCATTGTTGGCAAAGGACAGTCGAAAATAGTTTTAAGTGAGTACAAAAGTTATTTCATTTTAAATTATATATTGCAGGAACTTTAGATAAAAGTGCAGAGTTTTGAAAAGTTTAATGTCTGTACTTAGTATCTCTTAACAACTACTCAAAAGCATTTAACGCTGTGAGAACTGTTCGCTAAAGAATTCAATATCAAATGTTTAAAAAATATTTTTTTCTGCACGTACAGAAATTCATCCTAAACAAAAGTTATACTCTAGGCAAATTTCCACAAAAAGTTTATATTAAATTTTTCATATGTTCAAGTATTTTCATTCAGTTTGAGAAAGGATTTATATGTAGCAGGAAACTTTCCATGCCAGGTGTGCATCAATGTTGACTGCTAGCACCAATTTTGTTTCTGGTAGTATTGTTCAAAGTTTTCAGTAGTGCTTTAGACTATATAAAACAAAAGATATATCCATCCACTCAAACTTTGCCAGAAATAGTTTCATGACAGGCAAATCCTGCATAGATGTGATGGATAATATCACTTAATTGTTTGGCAGTATTGATTCCTCTCAACGAATACAAAGTTCAAAATATTTGAGTTAAACAAATAAAATTTTAACAAAACTTGTAAACAAAAAGTTATATCAGAGGGGATCATTGACTCTCTGAACAAAGGTTCATCAGTTTTAAGGCATATTAGTCATAAAAGAATCAACACTTTAATAAAATTTAATTTAACATTTACTTTGTTTCTTACATTTTTTTATAGGTAATGTTGATATTAACATTAAATTTCGCCCGAAAGCCATACAAAAATCTGGACGTACCTATTTACGCATGGATAGTACCAAGTTATTGTTATCACCAAAACTTGTGAATTTCAGTTTGGAAAATCTTTTCAACGGTGACAAGGCATTGGGTGATAATATGAACCTTTTCATTAATGAAAATTGGTCAGATATATTTGGTGAATTACAACCGGATTTATCGGAGGCGATAGGTTTAGTTATACAACACTATGTTAATGAAGCATTTGCTAAGTATCCATATGAAGAATATTTCTTAGAATAAATGTAACTCATATTTTAAGTTATTTCATTTACAAAATTTAGATATACGAATGCTCGCACCGAACCTAATAGTCGTTAATTAAATCAATTAACATATGTACTTAGTTTAATCTTTAACACGTATTTTGTAATTAGAATTAAAATTAATAAATAAAAAATATAAACTTTTTAAGATTTTATTTTTTTTCAATATGTTGAACTTTTAACACTTCAAACGAAAAAAAAAAATATTGTTTAGAAAAAATATTAAAGCTGTAAAACATGAAAGTGATTTTAACAAGTATAGGGTAGCCCAAATGAGAATGTGAAGCTTAAAAACCATTTCCTTTTTTTTGCAAGAACTTATTCGACATAAACTTTTTGGTCTAGATTTCCATACTGGGCTTATAGAAATGGCAGGAACTTACAGTAAGTAAAGTGTTTTTTGGCCTATTGAATTCACTACCATCTGAGTTGATTTCCATGGTCAATACAAATAAAAAATTTAAAACGATATACTAATAGAGTGATTTAGGTGTAACGCAACCAAGTTTAACACAAGTATTACGAATTGTTTGAACAAACTTTGAACAAAAATCGAGTGAATTTCGACAAGCGGACGTGACATGGAACATCGATGCAAATTATTCTTCTATAATACGACATTCTTCAACTAAAGCTCTATCTTATATAGGAATATTGTATATTTCTAATAAATCAGTAAGAAAGCTCTGAGTTGATTTTTTTAAATCAAAGTTAGAATAAAGTTCCAAGATCTTAAAATTCTTACATAAAAAGCTTATTGTGTATATTGAAAGTAGCTCAACACTCATGTCAAACTGTGCTTCCTAGAATTTTGAAACTTAAGACATTTGCTCTTTTCAAAATATATCGTAACCTAAAAAGGAAAAATTTCTCCACAACCTCCTAGAAATGCAAAATTGTACATTAGTCATATAAAAAATAATATAACAAAACTCGGCACAAGGAAATAAAATGATATGCGGATAGTCTGAAAAAAGGGGTGTTTGGTCCAGTTGGCGTGGCAATAGAAAGCCCTTAAGTAGCCACACCACATACAAGACAATATAATAATGTGACACGAGCACCGTCGAAACGAAAAATTGTTTCACTTTTTGCTTGGGTTCTCAACAGATCGATACAAAATAGAATATATGTACATCAGGCATAGAAATTCTTACTAATTGGCTTAAAAGTCACTGATGAGTCTGCTTAGCAAGGAATGAAACTAGTATGATAAGCTTTAGCACCTGTTTTGTTAAATAAATCTTTGTTTTGTGTAATTTTTTGATGTTGACATGCACAGTACTAAACAGTAAGCTCAGTAAAATAATTATAAATTATTATCTGTTCCGATACATTGCAAAGAAAAATGGTTAAGTTTGGATGAAGTTAGGTTCGTTTATTTGATTAACAAATATTCAGATACCTTAAGTATGGCACTTACATACATATATGTTCCATATTATTTTTCATAAAAATTACTTAATTAATTTTCTAATTATAACGTGATAAAATTTTATAGACAATGCCACGGCTTTGAACGAGTTTTACCAGCATAGAGGTTTTAAGGGTATCATCTTCAAAAGTATTTAAAAACCGTGGTGCAGTTTTTGAGCAATATTGAATCAAGTTTTTCGATTGTTAGAAAGTGTCGCGCTTACTTTTCCAATTCCGTAAGCAGACACAGATCTAAACACCTTGAATTGTACGAAAAATTTAATTCGATATTACTCGAAAACATTCTATCTCAAGAACGATAAAAGGTATAAAATATTGTCCAAGACAAAATTTTTAGGGAATTTAACGCTTTACAACTTTTTTAATAACTACAAATGTTGAATTGGAGCAAAGGAAACGAAAAGTTTACAAAAAAACGGGTTTTCGAGTCAAGTTGATTTTTCTCTAAATTTATACCACAGGTTTGTAAGAAACAAAAAAACTTTAAGTAATCTTCAATTGTGATTTGTAATTTCAGAAGATTCTTTGTAGCTTAGAAATAGCCAAACCAAGAAATATTACTTTTGCACAACGCCCCTAGTCACCCATCCGATGACTCTGTTGATCCAACCTATGAACCAAAATGCAATTCGCATTTTATATGTGGCAGACCTGGAGGACCTTGGATTTATTTATTTTGGAAAATTTCTGTTTCCAGTGCATGACTTGACTTTGGTTAAACGCTTTTACGAGCATTGCATAATGATATATGTTCTTTTTTTTATAACAATTAATTACCGTGCTATTGTTCTCGTTCTGGCTAGAATTTATTTAGAATTAATTCAAAATTCACGAGTTTCTTAAAATGCTCACTTATCAAGTTTATATTTTATGTAGGGGAAGGCAGGGCAAAGCGGTATACGAGGCAAAACAGTAAAAAGGCCATCTAATGTAATTATAAGGAATTTGTGTTTGAGTAGTGCTCCTGTAACTGCCAGGTTATAGCGACATTTCGACCTTCCGTTTTCGAGAACCACGACGAGGTTCATCAAAATGAGTGCGGTGGATGTAAAATTTGAGGATTTTCGACTTAAGTAAAATCATTTCATATGAATCATTTAACAAAAGACTAAGTATCACGTCGTAGTATACATTTGTTACATTCATTTCTGAATTTGTAGATTTTGGGCTTTTAGGTCAATGTATTTTTCATGCAAATAAATTCATTTCTGTTGACAATGATTTGTTTATGTTGATAAGTTTTTTTTTTACGAGTCTGTATATTTACATAGGTCATGGGGGCAGAGTGGTAGGGGCAAAGCAGTAGTGTTTATCACTTGGCTCCGTCAAATTTTCAGGAGTTTTGAAAAACAGAAAAGTCCTGCTACTTTTGGACGGCCATTCATCACACACAAAAAACACGATTTAAAACAAATGTATAAATATAATTTTTTATGAAAGTTGATTTTAGCGACTGATTATTTATTATAATTAAACATTATTGAACTTACAGTCATTCAGCAAAGACCAATATTGTAAATTTTTGAACTTATTGATCAATGCTATTTTTTTGGTATTGGAATAAATTGTTCCATTTGTTATCTTTGTCATGTTTGTTGAATAAAAAATAACATTGATCAAGAAGTAAAAAAATTTACAATATTGGTCTTTGCTGTATGACTCTTACAGTCAATAATATTTAATTATCATTTTTATGCATTGCACTTCGTATACCGCTTTACCCCACCCGAGGGGCAAAGCGGTAGAAACGTACTTTTTTTTTGATAGTATTAATAAACATCTTCTGTTGAGAAAATAATGAGCCTATTACCTTAATAGATTCAATATATCTCGAACTAATAACTTACATGTTTAATCGTGCGAAAAAAAATTTTTTTCTTTTAGAAAACTTCGTTTACCCGTTAGGCATACCACTTTGCTCCACCTTCCCCTAATTATTTTATATTTTGTATTGATTTGCTTCTCTTCCAAGTAGAATTGTGGCTATATAAGCAAGAAGAAACTGAGGATTTGGTGTTAGTCAATTTTTACCGATTTCGCCGCAAACTGCTAATGCTGGTTCTGAATAAGTGAAAGTGCGAAAGATTTTTAAATAAAGTTACGGGAAAGAAGCGAAAGCTAAAAACAGAAAAAAATGAATTTCAAATATACGTTATGTATTGTTTTATATGCAATTTTCAATATTAATGACGTAGTCGATAGTGCATTTCGTAAGACAAAAATAAAAAAAGCTAATAATAATGTGATACATTTTATAAAACAAAACTAATCCCAATTACAGCGAGTTCTCTAACGAAATGCCATTATGAAGAGTCAAGTTGCTTAAAACAATCCATAGAACATGCATTGAGTACGTTTTCTGAATCAGGCATACGAGAATTAAATGTACCACCATTTAATCCACTACTGATAAAGTCACTGAAATTAAATAAAAATCCTAACAGTCCAGTTCAAATTGAACTTAGTTTTAACGATATTGAACTGGTTGGATTACAAAGCGCGATAATATCAAAAGTGATGTAAGTATTTTATTTTTTCCAAAGTTAAGTTTTGCTAAAAAAAATTAATAGTCCCAGAACTGAGCTCATTCGTTAAACGTTCAAGGTGGTTCAAGACCTATTTTTTCAACAACAAAAAACCTGATTGGGTAGGGCAAAAGATAAATATTTTGTGGGCACATGATATTTCAACAACAAATGTGCTTTTTACTCGAACCCTAATATTTTTTTACATAGAGTTCATTTTTTAAATTCACGTTTCCTCTAATTTTAAAAATAATTAATATTCGCTCTTGAGCTGCCTCTAAAACAAATAATCAAGGTTTTTGGGAGCTTTAGTTCTTAGCAGAAAGAACCTTTTTAGGGGGTAAACCCACAAAGAAATATTCGATATTTTTTAATCGCCCTCTTAATTATGGCGACACTTAAATTTAAAAATTTCAGTGGTTTCGATGCTAATTTGGAAAAAGCTATTGAGATTTATGCTACTATCAAAGAACTTGTTCTGGTTGGTCCTTACTCAATAAATGGAAGAGTACTAATTTTGCCCATTGTTGGCAAAGGAAATTCAAAATTTACATTTAGTAAGTACAGAAGATATTGAATTTTTGTTATTATATTATTATATTATATGCTTGCTTGTTCTCGATTTTATTCCATCACTGATTTTTCTATATTTTTCTCTATGATTTTAAGAACTATAAGGAAACTTATCGAAAAAACAAAAAGAGTATTGAATTCGAAATTAGGGATTTAAATTAATAGAAAAGAAAAGTTTAATCTTAAATAAAAACTGTCTTTAAAAAAATACGGAACAATAGAACGAAACGGGAAACTTATTCGGATTCAACAGGCAAAAACATAAATTGTTTTACATACAGCGTTTTAGAATCTACAAATAGATATATATATATATATATATACTTTTTGTGCCTTTCTTAGTTTTTGTTTATTCTTTAAATTCAAAATTAGATATACATAATATGTATATTGTTAAAACCGAGTAAGTCAAAAAGGGCAGAAAGTGTATTTTTTGTTTTTTTTTCGAAAACGCAATTATGTAATTTTAATTTTTATAGTTATATTGTTTTCAATACTTTACTTTAAGACAAACTACTTTTAAGAAAATTATAATAATACAAAAATTTACTTATTTGTTTCATAGATAATGTTGACACTACCATTAAATTTCGCCCGAAGGCGGTGCAGAAGAATGGACAAACCTATTTAAGCTGTGAGAGCTCCAAGCTAAATTTATCACCCAAGCATGTTACATTCTATTTGGAAAATCTTTTCAACGGTGACAAAGCATTAGGTGATAATATGAATAAATTTCTCAATGAAAATTGGTCTGATATATATGGTGAATTGAGAACGGATATATCGGAGGCGATAGGTTTAATCGTAACACATTATGTAAATCAAGCATTTTCGAAATTACCTTATGAAGAATATTTCTTACAATAAAATTTTTATCTAATATTCTTAAACGAGCTAAAATTATATAGTTTAAGTACAATGTACATAGGGGAAGGTCGAGCAAAGTGGTATGCCTAACGGGAAAACGAAGTTTTCACAAAAAAAAAAAGGTTTTTTCGCACAATTAAACATTTTTTATTTATTTATTCAGTCTTTATTTCATTACAAAAAACAAGCTTAATGTATAGAGAGCTATTATAATTCAAATTTAATTAATCTAAATAAGCCTCGAAGTTTGAATGAAATAGTAGAACATTCTTTTGTCCATAAGGACAAGTAGCGAATGAACTTTTTATAAAATCTAATTAAAATTTATAGCTGATGGGGTATCAGAAAATATATATATAAACATTATTAATATTCGTAAATTCATTGTTTAAACTAAATAGAGCAATAAAAAAATAAAACATTAATCAATTTAACATTACAAGCAATTGCAAAGAAAATATAGCCAAATATTACTGCAAAAACAAATTTCAATAAAGGAAAACACTTGTAGAAAAATAATAGAGAAAACAAAATTTAAACTATTACGTTACATGTATGTAAGTTATTATTTCGATCTATATTGAATCTATTAAGGTAATTAGGCTCATTATTTTCTCAACAGAAGATGTTTATTATTACGATGCAGGAAGTTTCAAGTTTGTTAAGACCCTTGCAGAGGCGTAACACCACCCTAAATTTCATTTGGATGGCGAACGTCGATCACAAATAGCATTTACTGGAACACGTGTGGGTGGAATTGTAAAAGTAGTTATGATACACTTTTACAATCGAAAACGTTTCATTCCATATTCCTTGAGGATTTTGGAAAACAGTACTTAATATAAGCTAAGACACAAAACCACAGGTATTAGAAACAAAAATAATTTCAGAAGATTATTTGTAGCTCAGAAACAGCCAAAGCAAGAAATATTACTTTTACACAACGCCCCTAGTCACCCATCCGATGACTCCGCTGATCCAACTTATAAACCAAAATGCAATTCGCTTTTTATATGTGACAGAACTAGAGGACCTCTGTTTTATTTAGGGGCCGTCCATTAATTACGTGGTGTTTTTTTTTTGAAAATTCTGTCCCCCTCCCTCCTTCCCCTTGGTGCGATCTGGTGGGACCCTTTCCATCCTTCCCGTGAGATTTACCTTATAATTATCTGCTATAATAATGTAAATTCTCTGTATTAAAAAGTTGAAGTGAGGTTTTCCTTGACCCCCTCCTCCTCCTTGAATAGATTTGGTGAGATTTTGCTGGAACCCCTCCCCCCCCTATTTTGACTCACGTAATTATTGGACGGCCCCTTATTTTGGAAGTTTTCTGTTTTCAGTGCCTTTGGTTAAACTCTTTCACGAGCAATGCATAATGCTATACATATGTATGTTATTTTTTTTATAACAATTAATTACCGTGCTATTGTTCTCGTTCTTGCTAGAATTTATTTCGAATTAATTCAAAATTCACCAACGAGTTTCTTAAAATGCTCACTTATCAAGTTTATATTTTATGTACTTATTTTATATTTTGTATTGTTTTGCTTCTCTTTTAAGTAGAATTGTGCCTATATAAGCAAGATGAAACTGAGGATTTGGTGTTAGTCAATTTTTACCGATTTCGCCGCAAACTGCTAATGCTGGTTCTGGATAAGTGAAAGTGCGATAGATTTTTAAAAAAAAAAGTTACGGGAAAGAAGCAAAAGCTAAAAACATAAAAAAAATGAATTTCAAATATACGTTATGTATTGTTTTATATGCAATTTTCAATATTAATGACGTAGTCGATAGTGCATTTCGTAAGACAAAAATAAAAAAATCTAATAATACTGTTATACATTTTATAAAACAAAACCAATCCCAATTACAGCAAGTTCTCTAACGAAATGCCATTATGAAGAGTCAAGTTGCATAAAACAATCCATGCAACATGCATTGAGTACGTTATCTGAATCAGGCATACGAGAATTAAATGTACCACCATTTAATCCACTACTGGTAAAGTCACTGAAATTAAATAAAAATCCTAACAGTCCAGTTCAAATTGAACTTAGTTTTAACGATATTGGAATAGCTGGATTACAAAGCGCGAAAATATCAAAAGTGACGTAGGTATTTTATTTTTTCCAAAGTTAAATTTTGCTAAAAAAAAACTAATAGTCTCAGAACTGAGCTCATTCGTTAAATGTTCAAGGTGATTCAAGAGCGATTTTTTCAACAACGAAAAAGCTGATTGGATAGGGCAACTAGTTGGTTTCGGAAAGAAGCAAAAGATAAATATTTTGTGGGCATATGATTTTTCAACAAAAATGTACTTTTTACTCGAACCCTATTATTTTTTTACATATATCTAGTACAGTCCTTTTTTTAAATTAAAGTTTCCTCTAATCAAAGTAAAAAAAATTATTAATCGATCTTGAGCTGCCTCTAAAACAAATAATCAAGGTTTTTGGGAGTTTTATTTTTTTAGCATAAAGAACCATTTAATAGGGTAAAACCCACAACAAAATGTTCGATATTTTTGAACCGCCCTCTTAGTTGTGGCGACACTTAAATTTAAAAATTTCAGTGGTTTCGATGCTAATTTGGAAAAAATTATTGAGATGGATGCTACTATCAAAGAACTTGTTATGGAGGGTCCTTACTCAATAAATGGAAGAGTTCTAATTTTGCCCATTGTTGGCAAAGGAAATTCAAAGATTACATTTAGTAAGTACAGAAAATATTGAATTTGTGTCAACCCACAGCAAAATTTTTTTTTGTTAATTATATGCTTGCTGAATTCAAATTCGTTCTCGATTTCATTCAATCAATTTTTATATTTTTCTCTATGATTTTAAGAACTATAAGAAAACTTAACGAAAAAACAAAAAGGGTATTTGATTTGAAGTTAACGATTAAAAATGCACGAGGAAACAGAAAATAATTTTTTTTAAATGTTTTTTAAAAACTTTTTCTTAATTCAAAGTATTATTTTCTGGTGGATCTTGAGTCCCTGAATACCACTCAGGAGCCTGTTTTGGCCAATCATACCAGTTTTCGTATTAATAATAGAAAAGTTTCATCTAAAATAAAAACTGTATTTTAAAAATACGGAGCAATAGAACGAAACGGATAACTTATTCAGATTCAGCAAGCAAAACCATATATTGTTTTACATACAGTGTTTTGGAATCTACAAAAAAAAAATTTTAATACTTTTTGTGCCTTTTTTAGTTTTTGTTTATTCATTAGAATTATACCGTATGTTAATACCGAGTAAGTCAAAAAGGACAGAAAGTGTAATTTTTTTTTTATTCGAAAACGCAATTATGTAATTTAAATTTTTAAAGTTATATTTTTTTCAATACTTTACTTTAAGACTAACTACTTTTAAGAAAATTATAATAATACAAAAATTTACTAATTTGTTTCATAGATAATGTTGACGTTAACATTAAATTTCGCCCGAGGGCGGTGCAGAAGAATGGACAAACCTATTTACATAATGAGAGCACCAAGCTAAATTTATCACCCAAGCATGTTACGTTCAATTTGGAAAATCTTTTCAACGGTGACAAAGCATTGGGTGATAATATGAATGTTTTTATCAATGAAAATTGGGCTGATATATATGGTGAATTGAAACCGGACTTATCGGAGGCGTTAGGTTTAGTCTTAACACATTATGTAAATCAAGCATTTGCAAAATTACCATATGAAGAATATTTCTTACAATAAAACCACAACGAATACATATTAACGTATGTTTTTTATGCAATTTCTTAAAGTTTTTGAGATATTGCGTTGCAAAATATGTTCAAAAAAAATTAGCATTTATCTCAAGAATATACATATGTTAGCATGTGCATATGTATGTGTATACATGGCAAAACTTTATTTTGAAAGAGGCTGTAGCGATTTTGATTAAACTTGGCAGTAAGTTTCAAGTCTGTTAAGGCCCTTGCAGGGGCGTAGCACCACCCTAAATTTCATTATATTATATCTCGCAAACTATACAAGATATTATGATGTAATTTGGAAGGTGAACGTCGATCAGAAATATCATTTACCGGAACACGTATGGGCTGAATTGTAAAAGTAGTTACGACACATTTTTAAAATCGAAAACAATAGATTCCATATTCCCTGAGGATTTTGAAAAACATTCCTTAATATAGGCTAAGACACAAAACAGGTTAGTCTTTGACAGGCGTAAAGCTTCGGTTCCATTTGAATATGTAAGCGTTAATATTTTTTTACAAATAAATGGAGTTTTAATCATAGATAACATTATAAGCAACAAAAAAACTATTATGTAGCTACAACCATCCGACATTTAAAAATTTATTATCTTATAAAAAAGGATATAAACATACCAAACTTGATTTATGTTTTCTTTGATTCAAACGTTAGTGTACCCTTGAGTGTGAGTTTTGAACTAAAACCGAAAGAATATTATGTGAAAAATTGGCAAGATTTCAAAATCGCTCATTATGATACATCGATACTTTTCGCTATCCTGAAAACTTGACTCTGCCAAGATGTCCCTTTAAGAATATCGCATTACAAATTTATTACAAAGTTTAAAATTAAATTAATTACGAATTCAGTTTAGTTTTTAAATGCATTATTTATTTTTAATTATAATTAAAATAAATAAACAATAAGCACAAAAAAAGATTAAAGTTTGTAGATAAAAGATATGTAAAGCAGAATAAAATTACTTTTTTAAGTTTAATAATTACGTAAAATAATTTGAACTTATGTCTAGAAAAATTTATACTTTTTTTGCATTTTTTGCATTGAAACATCTCAGAAACTATCGACCCAAGGTCAAGGCAGGTAAAAAACAAAGTTATTACGGAAATCGAAAGAAAAATTTGAGAAATACGCAAAATGTACCTTATTGTTTTTAAAATTTTTTTTTTTTTTTTTTCTAAAATTTACATGATAATATTTAGTAGAGATATAAAGAAAAATCTATCCCAAGGAAATTTTCGAATTCGATTATAGAGAGGTCAACTAAAGGCTATGAAACTTCTTAATATAAAAATTAATTTTTGTCACAAATCAGTATTAACTTCGTTCTAAGTTTCAAACGTGTCTATCAATGGTTCTCAAGCTATATAGGTTTGAACAAGGTGCTGCTTGGTATAAACAGATACTTAATGATTTTGACTCATAATGGAGAGCAAAGACAATATTTTCTACAAGTGCGCTTATTTGGCTAAATTATTATATCTTTAGAACCATTAATCTGACTCATTTAACTCAGGACTCAAATTATATTAGTTATTACTGATTTGTGTCAGAAAATAATTAATTACGAAAAGATGCTCCTATACTTTTAAATGATTACATTTCATCAACCTTTAGCGTCTTTTAAATATTGGAATTTGGAAATTCGTTTGCGGGTGGGTTTTTTTTTTATTTACTAAAAACTGTATAATGATGAAAATTTAAAAAAAAATTACGAAAGCAAAAAAACACCCAACCATATCAATTAATTATAATAAGTGGTAAAGTATCTTCTAGTTGCGGTGTTATTCGCGTTATAAGAATTATTGGATACATTCTTAAAAAATATTTAATGAAATTACTGATGAAAAGGCAATGCATACGGGAACAATTTACTCTTTCTCTCTTTCTTAGGCATCAATATTAAAAAAAAAGCTTTTTGAACTGGTTTACATCAGTTCCTGCTGTAAGTTTAAATATGTTTTTAAAGTATATAAAAATAATAAAAGATTTAATGCATTTTCTCTTGGCCCGATAGAGAAAATCACTTCCTTAGAGTGATCTAAAATTTTAAATGGCATTCTCAGACCACTAATTTTTCGGACTGTGTATTCAAATTCGTTTTAATTGAAGATTCTCCTTATACTAAAAAATAACTTCGTCGTCACTAAGAAAAAAAGCTTTATTACTATTGGAAAAATGTATAGAACAAGGATTATTATTTATTGCAGAATAATTATAAATAGAAAAAGTAAAATTTTACTTCAACTGAAAAATTAAATTAAATCAATTTCCCGTTTTATATAATGATATTGGACTTTCACATTCTTTTATGATTATTACTGACAGATTTTAGAGAAAACGCGTAAGCGGAAACATTCCAAAGGCCTCAAATTTGTGTCGTAAGTTATTAAAGAGATTCACTATTGTATATTCAATGCAATGAGGATAAAAAAGGTTGTGACTTTTTATTTCCGAGAAACTATAGGATAATAAAATACTTCATCAAACGAGGTCCCTGGAACTAAATGCTTACTTGCCACCGCCACTTACTATATCCGCTTTGAAGATTGTCAAATTTTTTCTATTCTTCATTTTAATTTTCCTTCGGAAAAATTTTTCAGTGAGAATAAAACGAAACAGGTTTTTCCATTGTTAAATTTTCCAATAATAACGAAGCAAATTTTCATTATTACATTTTTAATGTTAGTAAAATTCAATGTTAGTAAGATTTTAATAAATGTCAATAATAATGAAATTTGCTCTTCAATATTATTACATTTTTATGTATAAATAAAATCTACTTTCTCATATAGTTATATGTATCTTTTTTTTTTTGTATTTTTTAAAGCTAAAAAAAGCTCTCTAGGTGCTTATATCATCTAAATCCGGATAATATATGCTATCTCATAAAGTGTAATCTTATTATTCTTTGAATTTTTTTTGTTAGAAATGCCTATCAGTTACTTTTCTCGGTGCTTATAGTAACCTAGATCTAAATAATAATCTATATCCTTAAAATAATCTATATCCTTAGTGATAAATTTGTTAAATATATTTTATAAAGTCAATTCACACTTTTTTATAAATTTACTTTCATTTATTATGTTGAATAATTTAACTCAAAGTAGTTGCTAGTTTAATCTGATCAATGAGGCTTACAATTCATAAAAATTTTAATTCTATACAATAAAAAATCAATAAATAACCTATTTTGCTAAATCAACTGATTAGCATAAGTAATTCAAAAAAGTCTAAATTAAATACTACCAGTTTTCTATTGCATTAATTTAAATCATTTGTTAAATAAAGCACTTAAAATTTAAGCGAAATAGAGATTTTTAATAATTTAATTTATTAAATACAATCAAAACTGTAGTTTTGAGCTAACCCAAACAGACTTTAATATACAATTAATATTTAACTTAAATTACAAATAAATTCTACTGAAATAATTACATTAAATGTTACAATTAAAAATTAAAATTACAATCTAAAATTTACAAATAAATTTATAATTAAATTGCACAAAATAAATTCTAACAAAACTCATTTTAAACTATCGTTAAAATATAAAAACCACAGAAAAAAATAAATTTATGAGTGTACTAAAAAACAAATTTAGTAACAAAAATTAGAATTTTAAATTAAATTAAAGAGAATTTTAAAATCTATTATGCAAAAAAATAATTACTTGTTAATAATATTAATAAGAGCCGATATAGCGCATGGGTTCAACTATGGCTTCTCTTCTGTTTCCAGGTGAAGTTTTTTGTGTGTTATCATTATCATCGCCATCCCCAACAGTTCTTTTATTGTTGCTTTGCTGATTAAAAAAGAATTGACTTTGTATAGCAGAAGTATGAATATCCATTTGGCAATTTGCACTAGCTGTTGTAGCGCCTTGAGTTTTGAATTTAGTTTCAACCGCCCAGTTGAAGACATGTACCCGAAGATTACATTCACGTATTTGGTCACACAGTTGTTTCATTAATAATTCTAAGCGTTCTGCCTGAGCTGTTGGAAATACAACGCAAATTCGTAAAATATAGTAAACTTTTATTTTGATCATCGAAAAATAAAATCTCTTTTTTTTTTCTTTTGTCTCGATGGATCCCTAATTAGCATGCTTTCAAAATATACATTGTGGCTAAACCAACTGCTTCTCGCCAACACAAAAACATGTTTATTAATGCCTTTTCATTATATATCATATAGATATGTCTGTTCTATCTCAAATTAAAAATTGCAACTTTTTTTTGTTTTGTCAATTTTGTTTAAGTTGAATAAATTATTTAGAATACAAAGGTGACCATATTGTGGCACGCACGGCAGAGAATTGTGAAACATTTAAGATCTTTGGAAAATAAAGCAAATGGAATCCTAAAAAATGTTTGCATAGCAAAATTGCATATAATCTTTTGTTAAATGGACCCAGGATTTAAAATTCAGCTTTAACTCTACAAAACTTTGAAATAGAATATCATATCAAAGTGTAATACTTTCTTCTTATCACTCCACTCTAGAATAGTGCACTACAGAGGCTGCGCGTGCAGTTTTAAAGTCATAGTTTTATATAGGGATTTCACATTTGACATTTTTATTGCATGTTGTCTTCAATTTGAATATACAACGGTGTTTAAAAATGGCCTTAGGTTTGTCCAAAAGTACCATTATATTTAATTTTGTTAGCTTAAATAAATTCGTACACTTACCTTTTTTAAATTAAAAAGCAATAATGTAAATTTTACTGAAGCTTTTGTCTTGCAAATGTTTGCAAGTTGTCGTTGAGCAACTGTCCCAACATAACCAGCGAATTTGCACTACATTTTTTTATTTTATTTAATTCTTGCTACTTTATTCATTATTATATTTTTAATGTTTGTGTAGCGTTTTAAGGAGGAAAATTTTTATAATAAGCGCCATTTGATTTTTTTTTTTAATCGTTTTTTTATTTATTTTTTTATCACAAATTTTAAATTTAGATTTCTGGAATTTAAGTTTGGCAAATTGTAAGGCTTTCTTATTCACGTTTTCTATTTGCATACTCTCTTTTGAAAATCCATTTCAGATTGTTCCCTTGGGAACTTCGGTTTTTTTAGAAATATGGCTACATGTATCCATCAGTATATTTTTTTATATTTGGCTGTGCACAGTTGGAAAATTGACGTGAATAAATTAAAACTTCACTGAAATGGATTTTAAAGATAAAATCAACTACTTAATTTCTGTGTACTCAGGAATAGCCCAAAGCAATTTGTGTTTTCGATACAAATTTACGCATATCTGTGTTCTTGACTCATTTGTCAAAGATAAATTTATAACTAGAAAAGTGTACGATCCTAGTCATAACTTTGTATAGTAAGCTTGTATAAGAAAATAACACTTTATAACTGTATTTTTGGAAAAAAACTGTAATTAAAAAAATAGTTTTGACTTTAAAAAGCGATAATCCTTAACAGAAAACACGGCTAGAAATAATGGTAGTAGTAAACGATATGTGACACTTACACATTTTATTGCATTAGCTCTATCACTTAGATAATCTTGGATTGTAACTACTCTAAAGAAACACCCTGTATCTGATAGCGTATTCATATAGACACCCTTCCATAATTTTTCGGAATGCATTTCGAAATTTCATGTGGACGATAAGTCGTATCGCCAACCAATTTATGGCAAAGTGCTGCCGGCAAATTTGCAATCGAACTTTTTCCGTAATATATAACACTTTGGCCAGGGTTACAGTTCCTGGCCTTCTCAAAAAAAAAAAATGTTTCCTTAAATGGTAAAAAGGCGAAAACTTGGTAACATTTTTTTATCCCTCGTTAAACAAAAATATTAATTTCATGATACAAAAATCGGCTATTTCAGAAATTTTTGAGTTCCTACCGCAGCCAGGCAGGGTCAATCCCGGTTACTTGGTATCCCGGGTTTTGGCGAATGCACAGCAAATTATAGTGCCAATGGGCTAGTAATTCTAGAGTTATTTAGTCTATGTGGGCTTACAAGCAAGATTGAAAAAAATTTTTGTATCACGTTTAACACTTATAAAACATTAATAAGTTTTCTTTGACTCTTTCAGGCAGAGCCAGACTGGTTAAAAAAATGGGCCCCAGAATACACGGGATAAGTCTCGGTATAGCTTTAGTGTGAAATACAACTGAAGGAAATCAGTAAAAAAAACCACCTGTCTTAAAAAGTACAATACCATATACATATTTTACTTACCTCTTGCCTCTTCGGTAACAAATTGTCCTCTTTTGTGCTCCAATTCAACACGTTTGTATACCTCAAATTGTGCCAGTAGTTTACGCATCGCCTGGAGAGACTTCTCACACTCAGCGTATATTTGACGATCGTACAATTTATTTGCATTTAAAATTCGCTCCTTGTCGCATATAAAAATTGTGCAATTGCGAGCAGCATATTTTACTTGATACTGGGCGTTCATGGTGTATGGAATCGGTCTTATATCGACAGGCTCATCGGCCACCAGTATTCCATAGGGAAATTTATCGTGCAAATAATGATTGAGTTTACGAAAACGTAAGAACAGACGCAAAATGGGATTCCGTTCCACGCTAATACAGTAAAAAATGAAATGCAAAATATTCAGATGAACATAAAGATTATAATGTCAAAAAATTTCAATTTACCCATCCGCTGGTATCCCTATTTTCTCCAAATCTATCTCAAATTTATCATCATCGACTTCCTCACGTAAATATTCTGCTTTTTGCTGTTTATTATTATGTTTATTGTGATGATGATAATTGCCGTATTTTTTGTAAGCACCTTGACCGCAACGTTGATATCGTTGCTGTTGTTGCTGCTCCGCTGCATGTGCAGCAGTTGCAGTAGAAATCAATGGAACCGGCTCCGCGTTTGGCACAGATTTATTAAAATATTGCGATCGCAAATAATGAAATTCAAATTTCGGAGGAGTAGCTGTAGTTACTGTGGCCGCACATGTATCAGCTATTGGATTATTTTTTCCGTACGTTGGAAAGTTCATATTCATGGGCACTGAATCTGTTGAATAATCAGGAGCATCGTATATAGGCACGACTGCAGTAGCGCAAGAGGGAGTGATGGCAGACTCAAGTAGATATGGTGTGAATTTTGAGTCTTGAAGTTGTTGGAACTCGTTCCAGTACATGAGGGCATCGGCTCCAACAGCTACTGCATATTCGGATTTTGTCTCAGTGTAACACTGAACATTCCCACTTTCAGGCAAGTCATTTCCCAGCACCAAGGTGCTTAGTTCATTAGAAATTGTATCTAAATTGGCATTTAGCAATTCAAGTGCGCCCCTCTCCCCAAAAGTGGTCATTTCTTTATTTTGGAATCAAAATTTTACCAATTTGTTTTAAATTTTAAGAGTCGATGTTAAACTTGTCACTGTAATTTTTTAATTTATTGCACTTCATTCATATTGAAATAGTATTTTATTAGTTTTTTACCTTTTATTGGGTCCAACTAGCGCTATTCTCTCTGCTACCTGCCTGCCTCCTTGCTCCAAGTGACGAAAAATAAAAGAAGTTAGTTTTTTTCAAATTTGAATTTGCAATTCGCCGCAACTGCTAGCATGATTCAACCAACTTGGTTGGATCGATGCCATATTTGCTTCTTCGCGAACTTTCAAAACCGTGCACAACAAAGAAAAAAAACGGTCTTTCGTTTTGTCCGCGATCGAGTACAGACGTGTTTTCGGGTGTAGTCGCTTGCGTGTGTCTTAGCGTCGGACCCGTTCCACTTGTTTTTTTCAAAGCTGTGGAACGTTTAGGTTAAGGACGATTTTGTTTAAAAGAAAATTTTTTAGTCTTTTTAAAAGGCGACCGAGTTTATTAGTGATTAACAATCACAATCTACGATAAGGACCCAATAAAAACCTAGTGTTTCAGTGGTCCTTTCCCCGTATATATATGCCTTTCGTAATGACTGGCATATTTTAAGAAGAAGAAGAAGAAGAAGAAAGAAAATAAACCTTTTGTGCACCGACGTAAATGTGAATAAACTTGAATAAAAGTGGGATTGTGTAGTATATTCACTTTTTGTTTGGAAAAAAATCTATATTTTTACTCCTAACTGGTCTGAAATTTTGTAGCTCTTTTTTGCAATTTTATTACAAAAAATTCTAATTAAAACTACGTAACGTAATTGAACTTAATTTAAACGTCATTTTGTTCAAAATTGTGAAAGTTCTGAATTGTCCGTCCATGTTTGTTCACATCTTTTTATTTGTTTTTTCATTTTACATTTTCATAGGTTACTAATCAAAATTTTTCCACAATAATGATGTAGAATGGGGTGTGCTGTTAAACCCGCTAATTTTTGACATAATTTTCACTTTTGTTTTATAAAATTGGATAACAAATTTATAAACTTTGTGAATTATCAAATTAAAACATAAAAAACCAAAGATGGCAGTTCTTAGTTCGCCGCAGCCAATTCATTCAAACAAAGCCTAATTCAGATGAAGCAATAATTGCGGGCAATTTTTTTAACATTCCTTGTTTACTTTCTGACGAGACTATGAAATTATACATAAACTAAACGAAATGAACCCAGAAACAACCCAGAAATAAACTTAAACCTATGAAAGAAATGCAAAATGTCTGTAAATACATTTGGTTGATAACAAACAAAATTTGGAAGATTTAAATATGAGTTTAATTGGAAGTTAAAAAGTTGTTTATTGAACCAAACATATTTGTAGTTCGAAGGAGTTTTTTGGGTGAAATATATATTTGGTAATATGTACTATTATTTGATTTCAAAATAAGGAAGAAAATCGACTGCTGTCATTTAGGATAATTTGAGGACGCTGAGCTAGAATCTACCATCAGAATTTGGATTAGGGTTTTGAGATAACAGAAAATTAATCGGTAATTTTCACGTTTACAAACGCTGTCCTTTCAAGTCTGAGATGTTTGGTGTATGAAGCAAAGTTGTTCCTCATGCAAATTTTATTGAAAATTATAAAATATATATGAAGGAATCGAACGTGAAGAAAATAAACGTAAAGGTTAATTAATTTTAACGCCACACAAATGAGTCTTATGAAGTTTTGTTGTTTGAGGACCCCTTTTAATTTTTTATAGGGAATATTTTTGCTTAAGGCCGTTTGTGCCGTATAAAAATTTTGTGCTGGAAGGGAATTCTAGAGGCAAAAAATGTTGTCTTTTCGTGAGGAACTACTTTGCTTCAAACACTAAGCCTTTGTCTCGAAATACTAGAAATATGCTAAGAAAAAAATTTTAATAAATAACGCGTTAAACGAAGATGTATTTTTGATAGATTTGACGCCTTGGTACAATTAACTGATTGACCATGGTGGTTTGACGTAACATATTATTTGAACTTCGAACTTCTAAAAAAAGTTCATGACATAGTTCGATTACCTCACAGAAATTACTTACACATTCCACAAGCAAGATGTTCTTACAAGCCTGTTAAAAGTTATTATGAATACTCCAATTCATAAACACATATAAACATACATATGCAATAAACAATACCATTACTCTTTCATTTGAAATTGAGATACTGTCTGATTTCACAATTTATTGCAAGACATTTTAATTTCACAATTTTATTAAATCTTTTCCATAAACAAAAATGATTTATAAATTTTTTAAATAAATAAGCACTAAGGTCAAGGTGAATTACAACTGTTTATGATGTACTCATTTTGTTGCTTTTAAAAATTTGACTTTGCTTATTTTTTGTAGAAAATAATAGTTCACGTTGATTTGTTAATCTTCCAAAATTACGATTTAAAACAAAAATTATTTCAAATTAGCAGTAAATAAGCCGGAGTGTAGAAATGTTTCGGGATAGACGAAGTTTAGTAAAATATACAGTCCTATGAAGTATTGAAAAAATAAATGCATATAAAAGAAAAAGTACAAATTGCAACAAAATCCGGAACTTCCTTTTTAAATTTAAAAGCCAACCAAGCTAAATAAGACCAACTAAAATAAAAGGTTGTAAGCCAACGAATTTACTTTTCTATTTGTGGAGGTCCATACCAAAAGGTTACATATACTGTTGCGATAGAATGGCTTGTTACAAGTCAGACAAGCGTTTATCAAATAAGCGCATATGTAAATGTAGCCTTTTGTTAAAGACTTCAATTCAAATACTGAAATTATATCTATAAATCAACATTTTAGGCATCATTTTCAAATAAACACGAAAGTTTCAATTTCACAGAATTTAAAAATGTATCAGGAACTTAAATCTAGAGCAAAACATAAGATTAAAAATAGGGCAATTTGAACATGAGCACTCCAATCCCTTTTTTAATCTATTTTTTATAATTCTCAAAATAGCGAATCAAAACAAACACAGCACTGAGTACAACCATTCAATTACATTTGAAATTATGCCATCTTTTTTCTTGCTATTGAAATCGTGGATCACAAAGAGCAATGTCTAAATTTAATTAAACAAACAATTGTATAATTTTTAACCGATTATAATATTTTTACTTTAGCCACATCTTCAATTAAAATCCAAAACAAAGTTTAATTTTCTAGTGCTCTCTGATCAATATAATCCTTTCTCTAGAGCGTAATCCCTAGTAGCGACTCCAGCTGTGGTAAAAAAAAAAATATCCAGCACAATTCCTTACATGCTTGCTTGAACAATTGAAACAACTTGCAATGGTGGATGAAACAATTTTTAGTTTTGTTTTTGTTTATTTCTCGGTTTTCATTTAAAAAAAATTAAAAGTGTAGGCGACATCTATTGGGGCTTTCTTCTGAAAGAGCAACCTGTAAATTGCAAATAACTAGATTATACTCCGAATTACATTAATTCAAATAACATACCCTCTGTAAGCTTAGCGCGTCCACCAGTTGGTTGACACAGAATTGTGGCACATCCCGCACAAACGACAACACCTTGAGCGTGACTGAAAACTGTTGTAATTCTATAGCAGCCGGGACATTTGACATCCATGAAATAAGAGTTGGGATGTTGCACCAAGCGTTTTAGCTTGTGCTTGCGCTTTTCTTCAGCGGACAATGGGTGTAATAAATCTTTTGCTAGCTGCAATAAGTAAACAGTAATTATTCATGGAATACGAAAACTATAGCCATTTGAAATGCCAAAAAAATGCACCTATGAATTTTTTGAGGTTACGTAGATATATTTCACAATTTACTTTTACTTCCAACATTTTATCTTCACAATTTAACACTAGTTTTTCATATATAAATTTCATAAACGTATGCAATTGTTTTGGTTAGTCCAGCAGTTGTGTAGCAAACCAGTATAAAAAAATCGGAATGGTCTGATCTGTACATCATTTCGCATTTAAAAATTCACTTTGGAGGCCAATCAAACATTTGAAATCACTTTAGTTCAGTGCACCCACGTTGGAACTTTCATTTGACGTTCGAATTCAATTACATTTTTCAATTTTTTGGCATTTAAATTACTTTTTTACATAAATTTTTCACCCACCGGCATGTTTCTTCTTTCACAGCTAACACGGAAAAGGAAGTGAGCTTCTTTGTTATGAAGTTAGCTTTATTTATTCTATAGCTGCCATATTGGGTAGTACACTGCGACACCTATGGATGGTTAGCTACAATAGAAACATGGTGCGAGAGTAACAGCAATGATATCCAAAAATTTAATTCGAGCCCACATATATATGAGCAAGTGAGAAAGATATTACATTTTTGTTACTCACCATTTTCTAACATGGTGCGAGAAGGGCAAAAACTTAACTCCATCTTTCGGTGGACTCCGCTAAATAAAGGCCCACACACAATAATGTCATATGTCGTGACGAGTGACGGAACGTTGCTTGAAATGGTACACTCATGTTTTTTCATGTTGCTAGCTATCGATGTGAAAATTTTACGATTATCGCGCGTTATTTAATCGGGCGTTGGTTTTATTAACGCTGTAGTTATGCTTAAACAAAAAAACACCCCTGGGGACCTAACCAAAGGTAGCATGTGTTTGAAATATTTTTGATAACTCCTTACGTCGTCTTATTGTCATTCTGCCATATTCTGACTCTTCCTCCGTTGACAGAAGAATATCAATAGAAAATGACATTGTGTAATCAAAAAGAGATGAGTTCAGATTGGACCACATTAGAATAAAAGTGATACAATGTGTTGTTTTTAATGTGTAATTTAACAATTTATGCTGTGCTTAGTGAGCAAAATAACAGAACAAAAGTCTATGTGTGAGAGTTCCTAATAAAAATAAACATATGTACTTTTTACACACCAAACGCAGGTGCAATAATTTTTCAGTTTAGCTAATTGAGACTAATTGCCTTATGTCAGCGTAGTAGTTCGTACCAACGCACGTTGAATTAACGCGTTAATCATGTAGTCAATAGTATTTATGTAATTTTGTTGAATGCTGAAAAAAACGCTGATGTGACTATGGCTCGGTTCACGCGAGCGTTAGCTAACTTGCGTTTTAGCAAGATATATGTATTGAGCAAATTACTTGAAAATCGAACAAGCCTTTTCTAATGTCATTTCGATGCGCAACTAACTTCATACGAAAATGCGAAACAAACCGCCACTTGCGAAATCACAAACGAAGAAAATTCGTCAAAAAACCGAGTGAACGTTGTTAAGAAAATGTGGAAATTCTTGCGGGTTCAGTGTATAACAATTTAATTTAATCAAAATAATTGAATTTGTCAGTTTAATGTACTAAAAAATTAAGCAAAAAACGGAACTATATAGAAATTTCAACATTTAATAGTGAAAAATAAAATAAAAAAATTCCATTGTATTAACGGAGGTGGAAAAAGAATCAGCTCAAGAAAAGACTCGAAATAAAGAGTAAAAAAAAAGACAATTGCGAGTCATTTAAGAGGAAAAAAAAAGTAAAAGTTAACTGAAACAAGCCGCTGCAATGTATAAAACCAAAAAGGATTTGGATGCTCATGTGCGAATCGCATTATCCAAAGTTGGGTCGGAAGCTGAGGTGAGCATTTATTTTGTCTGACAGATATATTGTGTTTATTTTATTATATAATTTTGTGTTGCATGGACTTGTGCAGCAGCAGTAAGCATTAAATTTGGAACTCAAGGCCCCGCTTGTTGCATAGAAAACTGTTTGATTTCCTTCATTCGGTTAATGGGACGTGCGGTATTGTAGGCCGCAATTCAAAATACGGATTCGTCGTGATTCACTAAATTCGTATAATTTTTTTATTTAATCTATTTTCTTTTGCTCTAAAGTATTTTTGTATGTATAGACCTAATATTTATTTTTAAATTTCGTTTACAAACAAACTGCATGTGCAAAAAGGAGCGACTAATTGAGGTTAGGTTTGAATGATGACCGTTCAACCATCTGATTGTAAAGAATACAAATTTGGCGGGATAAACAAATTTGGAAAAAAGTGCAGAAGGTTACGTTTGAAGTTGGGATGAATTTTTATAGCATTACTTCAAGAAGCTAAATGTTTTACGCGTATTATGTACGTGGAAGGGAATGTTAAAGTTTACTTTTTTGGAGTTCATCATGCTATTTTTTTGTAGCTTTTGATGCATTCAATGTTGAGGAATAAATGTTAGTTTGTCACCGAATGAGTTTCTTAAACTTTTTTAGTCCTGAGTTTTTTCCATAAAGGCTTGTAGACTTTTTTGTAGGAGGTACCATACCAACTTGCCCGTCTACTTCATGACCAGGTTATGTAGGAGGTAATGTTCGTGTAGTGAAGACCCTCTCAGATTTCGTACCGTTGCTTGATTACGAAACTTTAGTGCTGAGTAAAGCTACATTCACTTAAATGGCTTCTTAAGCTTGTCGTTTGTGCCCTTGCTTGCACGAAATTACAATGCTAAATTACAATACTTGTCTAAGCCGGCGAAATTGAATATAACAAATTTTGTAGTGTTTGCAATGAAAATTGAACTTGACGGTTTGATAAATTATTGAAGTGTTGGAAGTCCTTGGATCTTGGTAGTAACAATTTATTGAACCAAACATATTTTTTTTGAGTAGTTTAAAAAAATTTGTTTCTAATTGAGTTTCACGTCGTGTTAATATGATAACTTAATTCTCTACATCTATATTTACTAACTTTTACTAAGCGAATCTTAAAAATATTTCTCTTCATCATATTTCGGTCGAACGTTGAGTTAACCGGCGTATTTAAAAGCCCACAAACAAAGAGTAAGCTGTTTATATGCCAACTCTGCATTCGCTCGTGTGAAAGATCAGCTAAGCTCGAATCAAATTATAATCGTATTTTATTAGAAAGCGCATATAAAATAAGAAATAATACTTTTTGGTATTAAAAAACTGACACAAAAAATACCTGTTTTTTAGTCATCGCTTCCAAAAATAAAAAAAGATTCCATCTCTATCCTTCCTAAGGACTCAATCTATTTCTATACCAAATTTCATTAAAATCGGTTCATTAATTTAGCTGTAAAAATATATTTACAGATTAGTGGGGTGGCACCACCCATCAAAAAGTACCCATTTTTCCTCAGGGTTCAATCTATCTTTGTATCAAATTTTATTAAAATCGGTCGATTAGTTGATCTGTATAAACGTATTTTCTTTTAGGGGCGTGGCACCATCTACTAAAAAACAAATATCTGTTCTCAGGAAAATAAAAATTCAAATTTTATCAAAATCAGTGTTGTGGCTTAGTTGCGGTGCCACGCCCACTAAAAAACAAAGATTTTTTAGTACACTTCGTTAGGGTCTAATCTATCTTCATATTAAACAAAAAAATCATCATGTTTCTTTATCCCTACCCCTTTATCTATCCCTTCCTTAGGGCTCAATCTATATCTATTAAATTTCATCAAAATCCGTCAATAAATTTAGTAGTAAAAACATATTTTCCTGTTAATGGGGTGACACCGCCCACTTAAATGCAAATTCCTTTTCTCAAGATTCACTCCAACTCCATACAAAATTTCATAAAAATCGGTTCATTAGCTTAGCAGTGGAAAAGTTTTTTCCCCCAGTTCTTAGTAACCTAAAACCTATAAAACCTAATCAACCTATATCCAAACGAAATTTTATCAAAATCGTTCCATTAGCTTAGTCGTGGGTTCGTTATTTAATTTCCGGGCGTGGCACCGCTCTCAATATTCAATAAAAAAATGCGCAGTGTCACGCCTCCAAAATTAGAAAAGACCTCAGATGACGCAGATGAATAAGACTCGTTATTTATGTATATAGGAGACAATAACTACATATAACCAAATTAAGCTCAGTCAAAGGTGCTAATTCCACGCATTCCAATAATTCATTCATTTATGTACCAAATGGAAAAATCAAAAACATTGCTTATCCACTCGCATCACACATAATATTTTATTTGTTGTGGCGTAGAAACACGCACCGAGATTTGCTAGTACATATTTAAATAAAAGACTATTTAAGCACCATGTGCTTGGTACACCACCGACTTCCATATAAGGACAAGATGATATTGGAAAATATCTTTTTATATACATATTTAATAAATAATTCGATACTTTTCATGTCAATACATGATTTATTAATTATAATGTGTACAGAATGGAGTAGCTGAGCTGGAATCTGCCATCAGAATATGACATACACGTCAGCGATTCGACGTAACTGTAAATTAACCGGGAATTAACACGGTTGCAAACGCTGTTTTACAACTTTTTTTATTTCTAGTCAGAGTTTTGGTGTCTAAAGCAAAGTTGTTCCCCATAAAAATGTTTATCTATTCACACTACCACTCCAACATCAATCCTTAACCTTAACCTTAACAATTCAGGCCATCTTTTTTCTTACTATTAAAATCGTGGATAATAAAGTCTTAAGACAAACTTATAATATTTTTACTTTAGCTATAGCTTCAATTAATATCCAAAACAAAGTTTAATTTTCTAGTGCTCACTGATTGATGTATTCCTTTCTCTAGAGCGACTCCAGCGCAGTGGTAAAAAAAATGTCCAGCACGATTCCTTACATGCTTGCTTGAACAATTGAAATAACTTGCAATGGTGGATGGTGGAAACAATTTTTAGTTTTGTTTTTGTTTATTTCTCGGTTTTCATTTAAAAAAAATTAAAAGTGTAGGCGACATCTATTGGGGTTTTCTTCTGAAAGAGCAACCTGTAAATTGCAAATAATTAGATTATACTCCGAATTACATGAATTCAATTAACATACCCTCTGTAAGCTTAGCGCGTCCACCAGTTGGTTGACACAGAACTGTGGAACATCTCGCACATTTAACTTTATCTGCAGCGTGACTGAAGACAGTTGTAATTCTATAGCAGCCGGGACATTTGACATCCATGAAATAAGAGTTGGGATGTTGCACCAAGCGTTTTAGCTTGTGCTTCCGCTTTTCTTCAGCGGACAATGGGTGTAATAAATCTTTTGCTAGCTGCAATAAGTAAACATTAATTATTCATAGATTACGAAAAACTATAAAAAACCATTTGAAATGCAACACTAAGCTTAAAAGTTTTTATCTACAAATTTCACAATGGTATGCAATTGTTACAGCAGCCGTGTAGAAAGCAAGTATAAAAAATCGGGCATTTAAAAATTCACCAATAAAACTTTTGAAATCACTTTAGTTTAATGCACCCACGTTGAAACTTTCATTTGGCGTCCAATTTCGATTACATTTTTCAATTTTTTGATACTTAAAATACTTTTTTACATAAGCTTTACACTCACCGGCATGTTTCTTCTTTCACAGCTTATACGGAAAAGGAAGTGAGTTTCTTTGTTATGAAGTTATTTGCTTTGAAATCTAGTTTTTACTCTGAAAAATATGAGTAATGAATTTTGTATTCATAAAAATTACAAAAAATCATTTGGAGTATTTACTCATTATACTATAGCTTTTACTTAGTTTCGTATGCATACAAACAGAACAAATCGAGTAAAAGCTACATTTACTCAGAAAATTCTGAGTAGAATTTGGAAAAAAGTGCAGAAGTTTGCGTTTCAAGTTGGGAAGAATTTTTATAGCATTTGCTTACTAACTTCTCTGTTCGTAATAGAGTAAAATTCTAGGGGGTACTTGTGTCTCCAAAAATCGAATTAGTAAAACAGACATTTACAAAACTTCATGCAACAGAAAAAAAAATCAATTTTGTTATGTTGTATAAGTCATGGAATTTCAGTTTTAATTAAATTTAATAGAAATGCCTTGGGACCGATTTTTATATATGTATTTATAAATCGATTCTAAGCAAACCATTATTCAAGTAATTTTTCAGAAAAATCCTTTTTTTAAAAAACACTAGAAAAAAATTCCAAAAAAACGATGAAATATCAGCATGAGGGGTGTCAAATAATATGAAATGGAGGGAATCAGGGTGTGAGTCCAGGAACATATTACCAAAGAAACCAGCAACAGCGAAATATTTTAAATTATCGACTAAAAAATTATGTCTTTTTTAGAACATAAAAATCAAGTTTATGAAATTGAGCATTTTTAAGTTCAAACCTTTTTTCTTAATAGTGTTTACTTTAACAGCAATGTTTATAGGCTGGTATAATTGCTAAAATTTAAAAATTTTATTTTTCAGCGTAATCTTCGCGGTTTTACCATTGCCAAACTCTACTACAAAAAGAACGAATACGCCACAGCAGAACAATACTTGTGCTCCTATCTGAGTATCAAGGAAGACAGCGATCAGGCACATAAAATGCTCGGACAATGTTATCAACATTTAAAAAAACCCGATAAAGCACTTAAATCATTCCAGCGTTCATTACAACTCAACGCAAAACAGCCGGATGTGCTTGCTGAAGTATGCCAATTATTACTGGAAGATAAAAACCTCAACACCAATCAGGCTAAATATTGGTGCGAATTAGCTGAGTCGGAAAAAGTACAACACGATGCAGTTTTTTCATTGCGCCTAAAACTGATGAATAAAGATAACCTAGAAGTAAATCAAGTGGAAGAAATAATTCAAAAAGAAATAGCAGCGCGTCCAAATGATGTACAGTTACGTGTGCGTCTTGTACGGAATTATCTTGAACAGAGTAAAATAATCGATGCATTCAAATATGTTTTCAATCTGGAAATGACAAATAATGATGCCCTTTCAAGCAGCAGTGAATGGTATAATGTTGTCTGGTTAGTGCTGAATAAATATGAACAAAATCCAAATAGTAAAAGGGATTGGGACTTTTGGTTGTTACTTATGGCATGTCTAGAGCGTCAGGTTTTCATAAGTTTCGCAGCATCTCCGTCTGGTGGCGCTACAGAAACTGCAAATTTACTATTCAATTTTGATCAGTATCTATACAAGGTGACACAACTATCGGATAAATTCAGAGTACAGAAAGATTTGGTCGATTTATTTTTGGATCATTATCGCGGCCAACTGTTGCTACATGCAGCATCCTTGATATTTAAACGTGAACTTATACAAAACAAGAACAAATGGAAAGAGACTGTTAAGTCAGCGTTACCAATACTGCTAATGGCGTATCAATGTGAAGCTTATGAAACGAAGGAGCCATGGATGAAGCATTGCGATGAACAAGAAAAACAATTGTTGCAACTATGGAATCGTGAAGGTGCATTCCGTTGTGCACAGGTGAATAGTATTAAAAATTTGTATAATTTTAAAGTTACTCAATTTGAAATCTTATTTTTTCTTTCAGGCTGGACGCACCTTACTTTCTTGTATTGCTGATGAAACTGCTGACAAAGAAAATGCTAATTCGCAAATAAATAAAATGCTGGGAAATCAACAAACACTTTGGTCTAGTAATGATGCCCTATTGGCGCAAATTCGTCAAACGTGCGGTGACAAACAGTGGCGTCGCAATGTATTTGCCTTGTTATTCTGCAACAGTGATCATAAGGTTAAGGAACAAAGTTCACTTATCATGAATTCACCCAAATTAAATGAACCACATTTTGATTTGCCCATCTATTCTGATGTGGAACGTTATGAAGAGTTAGCACAGTACTTAAAACCACAATCGTTACAGAATATGGTTTACCTTTGTATTGGAAATAATAATTTGTCTTATGTGCGTGTTAAATATTTCAGCGTATTAAATTTTTCCACACAAAATTTATCTTTCTGTGGTGCTGAGTCTTTAAATCAATTGGATATTGAAACCTTCTTGTATGCAGCGACACTCCAGGCTAAACGTATGTTGGATATAGATCGTGATACTTTCGAAAATTACAATTCGGACAATAGAAGTGCGGTTGGAAAACCACGTATTTTGCCATTTGTAAACTTGCAAGGACAATTGTGTACTGAAGAGCAGAGCAGCTGGTGGATATCAGCCTATCAGGTAGCTGTTTTATTTTTTAAATAAAAGTTGTAACTACCCAGCAAACCAAACGTTCCGAATTCGTAATGAAGTCGTTACGCTGCATTAGTATATCTTTTTGATTTCGGTACCAATATCGTAACGACGAGAGGGTTGACACGATTTCCTAACGATGGGACGAATTTGTAACACCTTGTCTGAACGAAATCGTAACGCAAAATTCTTTTCTGAATTGAGCCAACGATAAAAAAAATTAAATTTAAGTTGATATACATACATATTTCAATCAGACAAGGAAAATTTTTAAAAACTCAAATCAAAAGTAGCAATGACTGCAACTGTAGCTGGTACTGGAATTTAATTTCGACTATTAATAAATTATGAATTTGTTACGAATAATTTTGGATTTCTTCCGACAAGGCTGTAGTTCCGAAAGATCGAAACATTTTGTTTGTTGAGTGTTTGAAAAAAGGATAAAAACGCACAAGATGGTGTGCGTGTGTATTTTAAATTTATATACAAGAGAGCATCGTGCACATTGCGACTGATTGTAGAAAAAAAAAAAAAATCCGGAGCCAATTGTTTTTAAAATTGGTGCCAAGGTAAAATCGAAACTAGCTTATAGGTAAAATCACTAGGTTTTAAAATATGTAGTGTTGTTATTTTTTTCAAAGCCATGTTTTTAATCATACCGGAAGCTTATTTAAAGGAGTATAAGAAGTTATCATTAAATTTTTTGGATGATTTGCGATGATCAGCCGTTTTGATTTTTTTTAAGAGCTACTCGAAAAATTTCGTGCATAATAATAAAAACCTATCTACAATATTTCTAGTAGCTCCAATTTTCGGGCCGAGGTGGTCAATCGTTATTATTATTTTTATTATATAAAAAAATGACTTAATTTTATTTAACTTTTAGGTTTATAAAAACTTAAGCAGTGATAACTTGGCTGAGTTACGTGCTAACTTACAATTTGGTATTGAAGCAGTGCGCGGGATTAATGGTCCCAAAATTGATATGGTGATTGTCTTCAAATTGGGACAAATTTTTGTTGCACGTGCTCAGGACATTGTAAAACCTGTGGAAAAAGCTTATCTGGAAGCAAGAGCTGAAAATATTTTTAAATATGGGTTAAATATGATGAAGATGCATAATAAGGGCGTACTTGAGCCATTCAGAAAGTATTTTAAATATGCGAAATCTAACACTTCAGCTGTAGAGCGTGAACTTTCGAGTGCGGCAGAAGATGCCGTCTCCTATTTAGCAACACGTTATTTTAAAAAAGCGGAATATGAAGAACTCATTGATGAACTTGCCGGCATTCAACTGCCATTTGCTACCTATTTACAAGCTGAAGCCTATCGCAAAATGGACGAAGCTAATAAAACACCAAAAAAAGCTAAGCGCATGTATTTAGATCGTGCTAGCGAATGTCTTACTCAAACATTGCAATTACTGAAAAATACACAAACTGATCCAAACCATCCATTGAATTCAATTATACATTCAGAGCTAAAACGTGTACAGCAGGCATCAAATAGGTTTGCATCAGATTCGTCTAATTATAGTCCTATTGGTAGTGGTGGTGCCAGCGGTGGTTTGCATAACAATTCCAGTGCGTATGAAGATGCTGAATCAGATTTGTTCTCTGACAATTCAACTGCACTTAATTTAAATCGTAACCGTCGTGAAGCTGCTGCCGCCGCTTTAATTGCTTCTCCACGCAATCTTGAAATGGAAAATTTAGTAAAACAGCTAACTACAACGTTAACATTTGTAAAAGAGGAAATTTGTGAATTTATCAAACCAAAAATACTTTCAATAAGCAAGGAAGTTTCTACGCTAAAAGATCAAATTGCTAATTTAGAAGATGCAATGAAAAAGACACGCATCGCATCAAATCCACCATCCCGTGATGATGCGTCAAATGTTTTGGATGATTTATATATGATTGAAGATGCATTACAAAATCAAATATATCAGCAGTCAAATCAAACTCATTTGCCGGCACACAATAACCTTTATACATCGAATGCTGCTGCAATTGCTGGAGTTGGTTCATATGGACATCAGCAGCAACAAAGAATTCATACACCAAATGCTGCTATGCAACAAATGCAACAAAATGCTGCGGCAGCAGTCGCTGCTGCTGTATATAATAATCCAATGTTGTACGCTGGAAATTCTCCAATGAATTATTATACACCACCCCAATATATAATGCCTCAAACTGCTAATGCTGGTGCTGTATTGGGTAAGTTCGACCTTTGAGTTATTTCTTTCTTATACTATCTTATCAAATCATTATCTTAACTACCGCATTCTTCTCAAATAATAACTTTTTCATTTAAAAAGCAATAAAAATTGTTCTTGAAACTTCAAATAGTTTTTGGGTCGTAGCCAATTTTTTAAAGTTTTGAATATTTTTTTCAAAATATTCGGTTTTCGAACCAATATATTAATTAATTTATATTCCCACTAAACAAACTGAAAAAGTAAAATGAAATTTTAACCATATGTAGTCTATGGAACAAATCGGAAAATAAATGGTGAAAACGGTTTATGACAACATAAAAACAGTCCTTCTGCAATATTGAATTTTCGAGTAACCTACATATCCACGATCGCCACGGATATATTGCCACCAAAATATCGATCCATCCATAGTCATAGCTACTATAATTATGTAGTAGCAGATTATTGTAGCTATTTTCGACTTAGACTGATTAAATAACTGAAATATTTGTCCAAAGTGGCTTTTGTCACTCTATGAAACATTTAATAAAACTTGTAAAAAAATTACAGGTCAACGAAATCCTTTAACCATACCTTATATGGATCCTGCAGGTGGCATGAATTATAATTTAACACCTACGACTCCATTGCTACCACCACCAACCCAAGATTCACAACGTTCTGCTCCAACAAATCTCTATGGCTTGCTAACGCAACAAACGATTCCTATCACAATGCAACAGCTGACAGCAGCTTCAGCTTCTTCGATAACAGCATCAGCTGCAGTTACGCCTGTACTGGTTCCTACCTCAATGACAACACCAACAACTACATCAACAATAATATTTAATAAAGCACTCAACAACCAACCAGTTGAAAAGGGACCACCAGCAAATGTTGTTATCACCAGTTCGGATCCATTGCCAAATCCCAATACAGCACCATTGCAAGCACAGCAACAAACTTTAAGTGTTACCATTCCACCGCATCATATTAAGCCAAGCTTAGTCGCAGCCGTTGCTACTAATATAGAAGTCACATCATCTGTCCCAACAGCTCCATTTACTAATCTTGCATTGAGCGGCAATATAGCTCCAGTTCCAGTGTTTAGTGGATTTGGTAGCACAGGTCCATCTCCATTCAGCAGTACCAACATCAATAAAACAAATCCATTTGCAAGCAATACAAATTTGGTAAATCCAGTTACTGCTGTTTCTCCAAGTACTTTTAGCTTTAAACCACAAATTGCGCAGGCTGCAAAAAATGCAGATGAATCACTTAATAAAACTAATGAAAGTGCTGGCAGCGAACACAACAAAAGTGCTGGCGCTGTTGATGTTGAGGTGGAATATGATCCACGTCCTGATTTTAAGGCCATTATTGCATTACCAGACGAAATTGAAGTGAAAACTGGTGAAGAAGATGAGGAGGTTATGTTTTGTCATCGTGCCAAAATTTTTCGATTTGTCGAGAAAGAATGGAAAGAACGTGGTATTGGTGAAATTAAAATTTTAAAGAATGGAGATGGTACTTCACGTATACTGATGAGACGAGAACAGACTCATAAAATATGTGCCAATCATAAGATTACCAAAGAGTTGGTTCTAACAGCACATAAAAATGAAACTAAAGGATGGATTTGGGCTGCTCATGATTTTGCTGATGAGGAGCTTAAGTATGAAAAGTTCTTAATCCGCTTTAAATTACCAGAAACAGCACAAAAATTCGGTGAAGCATTTAAAAGGGCACAAGAAGAAGCCAAGAACAATGATGGTGGAGTAATGCCGCCACCGACAGAAAACAAAGTCCGTGTCAATAAGCCTATTCAATTTGGTTTGACTAAGGGTTCTGTTACTAATTTTGCTACAAGCACACCATCTACTAAAAGTAATGAAGTAACTACTAATTTGCTTAAACCTTTAAGTGTAGGTGCAATATCGAATTCAACAACAACAACTGAAGCAACTAATAGCACCGCCACCACAGTTTCAAAAACACTTTTTGGTTTTGGTGTCGCTAATCCAATTACCAATAACGCTCCAACTGCGAAACAAAGTAGCACCGCATCACCATTTGCTAATTTCAGTTTTGGTAAAGCGATTACAGCCACCGATGCGACTGCACCACCAGTTTTTTCTTCATCACCGTTTGCTAATATTTTCAGTGATTTAAGCAAATCTCAAGCTTCACCATTCAACACATCAAATATTACCAGCAGTAATCCAGTAGAATCGAATCCCTTACACAAATCTAGTATATCTGATGCCGAAGAAGAATACGTGCCAACAGCACAATTTAATCCTGTTATACCGTTGCCAAATCTAATCGAAGTCACTACTGGTGAGGAGAACGAATTAGTGCTTTTCGAACATCGGGCGAAGCTATTACGTTTTGACAAAGAGGCTGGTGAGTGGAAAGAACGTGGTATAGGAAACATTAAAATACTACAGGACAAATGTGATGTTAACAAAGTACGTTTGTTAATGCGTCGTGAACAAATACATAAATTGTGCTGCAACCAACGCATTTATAAGGATACTCTATTTAAATATGCGAAAAATTCAGAGACTGCACTCACTTGGGCCGGGCAAGATTTCTCGGAGAATGAATTGGTTACCGAAATGCTGACTGTGCGCTTTAAGACTTCTGATATTTGTAAGCGATTCCACCTGGCCATGATGAAGGCACAAGCGAATATGTCATCAGAAGCAAAGGAAGATAGTGTTAAGAAGCAAGATACCGCTGCTAATAAACAAGCTGCCAATGGTGTAAAAAATGTGAAAGAATCGAAGGATAAAAAGGCAACCGAGGGCTTTGGTGATGCATTTAAACCCAAACCAGGTTCATGGTCGTGCCAAGCCTGCTATACAACCAATGCAGCTGACAAAACTTATTGTCTTGCCTGTGACAATCCCAAGGATGAAACAATTCCCAAAAAAGAACCGGTATCGATTGTAAACGCTAGTTTTGCTTCACCATTTTCATTTAAATTTGGCACAAATGCAGCTCCAACTGCTGGTGGTAAAGTCAGTGCTGTTGATGCAACAAAACCAGTTTTTGGTTTAAAAAGCACTGGCACATCTACAGCACCGCCACCGACTACAGTAGCTGCATCAGGATTTGGCAATGAATTTAAACCAAAAGTTGGCTCTTGGGCTTGTCAGGGTTGCTACGTGTCGAATAAAGCAGATGCCCGCTATTGCATGGCATGTGAAGCGCCTAAGGATGATAGTGTTCCAAAAAAAGAGACTGAAACCCATAATATTCTGGCGCTTTCTGATCCCACAAAGAAATTCACATTTGGATTTGCAGCTGCTGCCAGCGCTGGAACTGATAAACCAGCTAATTCTCCTGCAAGTGGCTTTTCGTTTGGAACACCAGCTACAGCAACGAAATCAGAACCCACTAATCTCACCTTTGGCGTAAGTGGTAATTCGGATGCCACTAAGTCGTATGAATATACTTTGCCCTCGGCCACATCGACTACATTGGGTTCGATTTCGTCAATTTCTAAACCAACATTTTCATTTTCATTACAATCAAAAGCTATGGAAGCTCCAGCAATGCCAAGTTCTGGAGGAGGTGAAGCACCGTTTTCCTTTGAAAATAAAGAATTTGGCTTACCGCTTAAACCAAAAAGTCCTGTCAAAAGTTCTTTAAAATTTGGTAATGGTGGTGGTGATGCGGACGCAGGGGTTGATGATGCTGAAGATGGTGACCATGATCATGTGGAAGAGGAAAACAATACATACTTTACTCCAGTTATTTCACTACCAGAAAAGGTTAGTTAAAAAAATGGTTGTCTAAGATATTTTTTATTCATCATTATACCAACATAATACCAATCAATGTAATATTTTTGTCAATTAAAAAAATCAAGAAAGCAACCAAATATTATATTGGTTCCTAGAATTGAATATCGTCATTTCTAAAAAACAAACCACAAAAGTCATATTATTGAATCGTTTCATATAAGCATTTTAGTTGTGATCTTTTCATTGATTTTGAATACGTAGTAATATTCCATATTTGCCTACTTTCCTTAAATATTTATGCATTTGCTCAAATAAATACATTTGTCTCATTTTAACAGATTGAAGTTAAAACCGGTGAGGAAAATGAAGAAACTCTTTATGTACATCGAGCGAAATTATATCGCTATATTGATGGTGAATGGAGAGAACGCGGACTTGGTGATGTAAAAATTCTACGGCACAAGGATACCAAAAAACTCCGCGTAGTAATGCGACGTGACCAGGTTCATAAAATATGTTTAAATCATGTCCTAAACAATGATGTTAATTACAAACGGAAAGATGATAAATCATGGTTATTTGTTGCTAACGACTTTAGTGAGGGAGAAGTGGAATTGGAGAAATTTTCATTGCGTTTCATAAACAAAGATGTTGCCGAAGGCTTTATAGAAGCTGTTAAAGATGCGCTATCTGGCACGGCAGTTGGAATAGATATAAATTCCCCTAATTTGAGTAGAACTTCAATAAGCTTTACACCAAATGATGAAAAACATATTTCAGAAACGGATAAACAAACAGCCGATCGTCTGCATTTGCCATATGAATTTTTTGAAACCAAACCTAGTTGTGCAGGTTGTCGCGGCTGTGATTCGGATATATTCGTATTTCCAACTCTTGAGACAAGTGAATTTGTTAATGAAGACGATATTAACAATCCATTACTTCCGCTTGAATTGCCTCAGCTAACAATACCTAAAAAAAATCTTTCGATATTGAAGCAGACAGTCTTTTCGACGCCTACGTCAGAAATTTCAAAGGAATCGGCCAGTAAAATTAGTGATAGCATATTTTCTGGCTTTGTCGGACCTAATTCAACAGTATTCGGCAGTGGTACCGATAAAAGCACAGGTGTAAATAAAACATTTTCCTTTACAGCTGCGCTCAATAGTACAACTGGAGCACCTCAGAATGAAACTAAACCCTTGTTTGGAGGTGGTTCTGAAGGCACATTTGGAGGAGGTATGTTTAATTCAAGTTCATTAATAGACTGTGATATGATAATGGTTTTTTTTATATAAAAATCACCTTTTTGGTGCAAGGGGTTGGCTACAAAATTCACAAAAACATATAACGCCAAAAACGTCAAGCAATGGTGCTCCATTCTGTAGATTAACTTAATTCTCACTAAAAATCACAACTGGGAAGTAAAAAGTTATTTTCTGAGTATGTATTTATATCTTGAGTTGTTCGCATAAAATTCTGATTTCTCAAAATACTGAAAATGTTGCACTAAGCTCTCATCTTGTTTGTGTTTTTTTTTCGATTAAGCATCAATCGTATGGATTGGGTGACAAATAAATATTTTTTTAGTTCTCTAAATCAAGTATGTGCATATGTTGATCCGTGTCCTAAGGTGTCTAACTATAAAATTATAGTCATCTACATTAATATCTCGATGTCGCAGGAAATAAAAATTATCACAGTAGTAAAGAAAAAGAAATTGCTCGATGTAAATTTTTAATCACACCAAAAATGTATTAACTTTTATTGCAGCTGAATATTATTTTACCGATTGAATAATAAGGAATTTGTTGCAAGCTAACACATTTCACTTGGCGCGTGCCGAGATACGATCCCATCAAAAAGAATTATTTTTATGCTAAACTATGTATGTGCGTAACCTTCCATTTATGGTCATGGGTGTTGGTGATATACTTTTATTACCGATTCTTTTCTATGAGCTTTTATTATCGTTTAAATAAAAAACTGTCTTGTACTTCGACAACATTTTTCATAGATTTCTTGTAGATTAAACCTTAAATATCCCGGAAAAGGTGTACAAAACGTTTTCGAGAACTCAATGATTTAAAGAAAGACTAAGGGTATGGGAACAACTTAAAATAAAAATAAATAACTATTTTTAAAAATAACTTATTTACGGTTTTTAATTTTAAATATATATTTTTTTGTCTTGAAGATAACTTCAAAATTTTTCTTAACCTGTCCATAATATGTATTTCTGCAGATAAAAAGTCGATTTTTGGGCAATCGATAAACACAGATACTTCAATCAACACAACCGATAAGTCTACGTCAATATTTGGTGGCAGCAGTATATCTGGCAAAGCAATTGATGGAGGCTCCATTTTTGGTGGTAAACCTGTTTTTGGTGGTGCTCCTAATCTATTTAGTGGTTCAGCGAAAAATACTGAAACAAAATCGATATTCGGTAATGCTGATTTAACTCAAAGTGCTGATAACAGTACGGGTAATTCAATTTTCGGTCCATCAACGTTTACTGGTTTTGGTAAACCGACAACACAAGCGTCAATTTTTGGTGGTAGTGGCCCTAATACAACAAACACAAATTCTACATTTGATAACTTAAAGAAAGATGGAACACCACCTAAAGCAGAATCAACAGTAGCAGCACCATCTTTCGCTGATCTCTCTACAAAGGCTGGTGGTATTGATTTTGCTAGTTTGGCTGCAAAAGCAAACACTACACCAGCAATTACGAAGCCCACTGAGAAACCTAGCCCTGGTGGCTTTATTGGACTGACAAACACTGATGCATTTTCTAGCTTCCTTAAACCAATCAACAATAACAATTCATTGCAAAATACTTCAGCAACTAGTGATGCAAATAATGCAAACGATTCACAAAATGCAGAAAATGCCGTCAACGATGAAAACTTTGATCCACATTTTGAGCCAATTATTGCACTTCCACAGGAAATTGTAGTGAGTACCGGAGAAGAAGAAGAAACTAAACTATTTGGAGAACGAGCAACACTCTTTAGGTGGGATGACGTAAACAGGGAATGGAAAGAAAGAGGTAATAAGTTGTATGTATTCTGAAACTAAACTAGCAAGTTTTTGAGTTCACGAATGCCTTATTTGCTCACAAATTTTTCATATGACGAGAATGACTGTATTAGAGAACTCAAATGTATTAGTTAATAACACAGGTCAACACTAATTTTGCACCTGGGCAAAACCTACTTTTTTATTTATCATATAATAATATGCGTAAATGTAATACCGTCCGACAAAGTTGAACTTTTGGTTGTACACATGAGAAATTCTAATTAGGTGCATTTCCGATCTTTTTTATTACGGCAGAAAAATTTTTAAATTACATTTAACTTTTTATCTTTCATGTAGTCCGCCTAATCGTTGATTACATTTTTATGTTTAAATTGCGAAATCTTCAAATTCCCAAAAAACAAATAAAAGGGTTATTTTCATAATTTGAATTCATTTTGAAGATTAGCCTTGTCAAATCAAAATGTACTTGGAGACTGATATTTTTACGCTGTTATACATCAATTGTTTATGTACAATGGTAATTGACAAAAAAATTTTTTTTATTTCTAAAGGTGTTGGTGAATTAAAAATCCTATTGCATTCTACTCATCAAACTTATCGTATGATAATGCGGCGAGAGCAGATACACAAATTGGTATTGAATATTGGCATTGGCGCTGAATTCTCCTTCAACAATATGAATAATAATCCAAAAAGTTTCGTATGGGCTGGTTTGAATTACGCTGAATCTGCAACAGACGGTGTATTGGAAAAATTAGCTGTTCGTTTTAAGAAAGTGGATCTAGCAGAACAATTTGGCGCTAAACTTAAGGAATGTATCGATGCAGCTAAAAAACGAAATAGCGGCGCAGTATAAATACAAGACTAGACTAAAAATATTTCATAAATTATATTATAATAAATTCATATAATGTTAATCTAAACAGAGCTCTTTAATATTGGTGTTTTACTCGTATGTATATTTGAAATCTCTTACATTAGGCACGTAAATATTTTGCCGATTACCCTATCTTTTATGTGGTCCTTAATATATCTCCCCGAAAAAATTCACTTGACAAAGGAAAATTAACAACAAACAGTACATTGGCTACATGCAACTAAAGAGCTTTATATAATATATTAATGAAATTGTACGTTAGCAGTACACTTTTTGCAAAGATACCGGTTTTTTTTTTAATTTAGAAAAATTGTCATTTCTTGAAAACTAGCTCAGATTTCAAACATTTCAGCCAATACATATTACACATACCTTTTTAAATTCTCTCATATGACAGACATTTTAGAAATCTATCCAGGGGATGATCCATGATTTTTTCAAAAGCAATATCCACGACTTCTTAATTCTATATCTCCGAAACTAGATGCGTCCTCCAACCATCGATTCTATATTTGTTGTCAGTTTTAAAAACCTCGTAAGAAAAGTAGGGTTTAATAAAAAAAAATTGTCATTTAAAGTAAATTTTTTGTCAAAGAGATAAATCAATGGTAATTCCGCGTATACACTTGGTTGGCAAGAATTTTTTAATGTAAAGCATATCTAACGATTCTCGTACCGCAGAGCAAATGAAACATTTCAGGATGGAGACTTCAAAATGTTTAAAAATCATATTCAAGAGCATGAAATGATATTGACAGTCAAGCCATGCTGTCTAACCTAGGGATCGTGTGAACTGGCTCATTCACAGCCCACCCAAGCCTTATGAAAGTGCGCATACTTGACCGATTTTTAATTGGAAATGAATTTGTAAAATTAAAAAGTTGTGCAACAGTCGACCGACTAATTTGAAAGTTGCTTAAAGCTGAAATGTTTAATTGAGGTCTTCCTTTTTCTTATTGAAGTTTTTTTGCAAGATTCACAAAATGAAATGTACAGTACTTGATACAATAATAATTAAATAACTCAAACATGTGACAAGCCGGCAGAAAAAATCAAAAACTTTTGATATTTGGCGAATGTGAGTTAAAGTAAATCTTTTCCAACTTGGCTAAATTAAATACGAATTGGAAAATTCGCATTACTTTAGTATGAGATATCATCAATATTCTCAAAAATAATGCGCACGCAGTTGGTTAAATATTTTATGTATGCGCAGGCTCTTAAAGGCATTCCTCCGAAAAGCGAAGTTTCGAACAAAAGTTGTCATCTTCTATTAACAATCTTCGGTGTCGCTTCGACAGACATTTAAACACACCATCATATAGTGGTGGTTTTTGTAATCGCAGTGTGTGCAATTTTTTTCATTCAGTAAATAAAGAAGTGGATGGATTCAAAAAGAAATTACGCCTTACACAAAGCATCTGTTTAAGTAAGTTTTCTTACTTATTTTTTTATAATTTTCTGAAAATATTTCTCCATAGATCCAAAGCAGACAGAATATTCGCGCTACAACTAAGAGAGCTTTACTACGAATTACCGGCGCTCTTTACAGCGTTTTTTGACATTTCTTTTTACCTAAATTCGCCGCGATTTCAATCTTTGTCGTCGTTGCCTACAAGCGACAAATTGCGACGACATCAAATGCACACCAACTAAACGGAAAGAAGATATCGAGGAAAATACAACACGAAAATTCTTCGCAAATTTAGAACAATAAAAAACTAATAGTTCCAAAATTATTAAATATAACTTAATAATCATTAAAAATATAAACAATTAACAAAATTATGCAATTGAAAATTTGTGTGCAAAAAGTGGAAAAATTGCTAGTGAAAAAAGTGGATGAAGAGTAGACGAAGCACCTACTAAAATTGAAAAAAAAGAAAAGCTACAAAAAGTGAGCGAAGACAACATTTTAATTTCCAAATTCCAAACATTTTTTGTTTTCCATTTATGTGGTAAAAATTTTAACTTAAATATTTTATTTTACTTAATTGGAGGCACGACTAGGTCGTGACATTTGTCGCCATCGTGGGTGAAACTAAAACGGCAGCAGTACCAGGGAAGAGCATCGAACAGCACATAAGTTTTGGTCTAACCACAACATTTAATAAAAAACTACCAGGTACGGTTCAACATAATTTTTAACATTTTAATAGTATTTTTAGTAAATTGAAATTTCTTCAAAATTAACTTAACTGGCATGTTCCCGGTCTGATTTGTCTTTTGCCCGCTTTTCTTTGATGGTAACCTCATTCGACTCCGTTGCATTTTGTATGGCGATAGCCTTTTTCGTAGCGGCTGTCTTCGTTGATATGCGTTATTTCTTGTACATTGCCGTCATGATCGTCGATGTCGGTGTTTCTCTCTATCTACTTATTTTGTTTGCTGCTGCTGTCTAGATATATGTATGTAATGCCACTTTTAAAAAGAGATGCGTTGTTTTGCTACCGCATGCCAAGCGCAGGTGAATAGTACTGAAAGTGGTTTCATTTAAAAAACAACCATTTCATTAGAAATTTTGTTTCGGCCTATCGTACACCTAGAGCAATTTTTTGGAATCCATACATGCCCCAAGCTTTGGGTTATCAACTAAGGTACTTTGACCCAGAGACTGTGGATTTGAACATATCTTCGTACTCTTGTTTTGATGTCAGTCAAAGAATAGGTACGAATTTAGAGAAAAATAAATGGTAAAAACAGAAAACTACTGGGCCAATATGTTTCTATTAAAAGTTACAGTGAAAAACATTCAGTTTTTCCCATTCGAATTTATTTGTAAATCCTAAAAGCTATTCAGTTCAAAATTATATCTTATTAAATTTGCTGCCAGTTGAATTGATCAGTTCATCAGAAAATGTTAAAATACAACTTTAAGAGGCTTTCTTTTGGTAAATGGCTAAATTTAAATAAAGAATATGTTCTGAATGTTACCGTCCATGGGAAAAATTACTATCATCATGAATATCATCACTATTTGGTGACAGGTAATAAAGTCAGCGGAAATAACGTCAATTGACCTTATTTCGCTTTCAAATGCGAAATAAAGTCAATTGACGTTATTTCGTTTTTCAAAGCGTGATGTGATTTTGATTATACCATTACAATTACGACTCTCGTCGCCACGATCCACGATCCAACTGTTTACATCCTATAGTTTCTCCAACACCGGCTTCGCTAGCCAGCAGCTTTGGATTTAAAACTCCGAAAAGTCCAACACTGACTTTGCGGCTCAGTCAACACGATTCATTTTGATGTGTTCTATTGAAAGTCATCCTTAAATTGCGGCGCCACGGAAATCATAATTCTAGTGGTAGTATCAAAATCAAATCTATCGATATCTTGAAAACCAAACGCAATATCGATTTTTTTTTTATATAACATTTTCGATTTATTTCAAGCTATTACTAATTGCAGCTCCTCGGAAATCGTAATTCTAATTGTACCATCAAAATCAAATTTTTTAAGTATCGATATATCGAAAACCAATTTGTAAAATAACAAACTTTCGCTTTGAAAAACGAAATAATGTCAATTGACTTTATTTCGCATTTGAAATCGAATAAGGTCAATTGGCGTTATTATCGCTGACCTTATTACCTTTCACCTATCGTACAGTGGCATGCTTACATACAGAAAAAATGTTGTTATTGAAAATAGAAAATAGTAAGGGACCAAAAATATAAACTTCTTTCTTAACCTTCTGAAGTGATGAAAAGGTATTGCAAAAGGAAATCTTCCCAAGATCTAAAATTTATTAATCTTTTATTTTTTTTTATACTTACACGCTTATCATGACATTTAGAATAAACGCATGATTTTGTGCTCGTATCATAATGAGGGGTAAAATTAGAGAGCTGCACCAAAACGTTAGGTAATGTCTTTCGATTGACTTTGAATTTTCAGAATATATTAACATTCTATATAGGAGCTTCAACAAGCATTTAAGGATTAGTGTTGCCTAAAATTTTTAAATGCAATTTCCGAAAGCATCATTTGAAGAGGATATCTGATTTCTAAAATTTTGGATAGGTAATTTTCGAACCTTTATTCTATAAAATATTTTTTTTTTAAATCTGACCTGCTTTTACATAAGTCTTCGACAGCTTTTCCCTTCGATACTAAACAAGGATCAGTTATTAATTTTTTTTGAATCATGTCAGGATTCTGTAATTTCCTTGCTTATTAGTAGGAAAAGCACTGTTTTGTGGCATAATTGAAGTTATCTAACACATAGAAAAACATTTTTTTTATTTCTGCTTGTCACATCAGAAAGAAGTAGTCCCCTTCAAATTCTCAACTTTGACCTTTTCAATATGTTAATTTCTTCTTGCGATATCGCACATTAAATTTAAGAAATTTTTGACTCAGGCAAATCATGTTGAAATTTAAAAATTACATAAGAAAATTAAATCTTATTAAAAATAAATCTTGATATGTTTTCGAAAAACGAGTGGTATTTTTATTCAAAATATGTACCTAAAAAAAGGTCATGAATGGTCACGAAAATCAATCAATATCTTTCACAAGATAAGCTCTTAACTATTAATTATTCACTGATATTGTCAAAAAATAATTGTCTCGCTTGCACCTACTGACTCTCAGAAGTACCTAAAAAATAAGCGACGCATAACTTTTAAAGCCGGACCAGTAGCTTTGGAGCTATGACTTTTGACCAGGTGTTCAGCTCATATTGCACTATGTGGTCTGGACGTTAATCCCCAGCTAGTAAGTCAACTATAAAAGTCGAAATTCTGGATTTTCAAGGAGCTATACTTCCTTAGGATTCGAATATTAGAAAATCCTTCCTTAAGAATGAAATATAAACTAAATGTTCGAATTGTATATCTTAAAATTAAGGACAACTGATCTAATTAATCCAAAACTATTTAATATAAACCTACATATCTACATATTGTCAAATTATGTTTGTAAACTATATTATAATTATTTTCTTGAATCATCTATTAGAAAATTAAACAAAAGTTTGCACATTTGTTTGATGAACAAAACAAAAACAATATACATAAGCTATTCGTTACAAATGTCTATTACTTCGGCATTAGCTGGTTCGTTTCTGGTTTCTCGTGTGTATTCGTAAATATAATGCACACGCATATGCTTACAAATGTATACATGTAAATAGAATAAGTATTCATTTGAATACACGATGTGTTTTGTATGAATGTTTTTTGTATTTAGTTTCGTTCGCTTTTGTCTAAATGCAGGGTAAAATGTTTTAGCTGGTAAATTGTTTAATTGTGTAATATTATCTGAATTAATAAAAATACAATTTCTTTGCAGATTACTGCGCAAAGTTACAGTAAATATTGTTGCGCTCAAAATGGAAATTGAAATTCCAGAAGCTGGTGGCGATGACAGTCTTGATTCGATACCACGTCCAGAATATGAAACGATTGAAGGTATCAAAGAAAGAGAAGAAAAAGAATGTGAAGAAGAAATACTAAATAGAAAGCGCGATAAGGACTGTGAAAAAGCAAATAGCGTTGATTCAGGAGGTACTCAGCTCCCAAGTGTCACTAAAGGTAGCCATAGTCAAAGTGTTATTCCTATGGAACAGGATTTGAACGAATCTGCTGCAGGAACTAATAATGCTAAAATGTTGCAACATGACTTAAACAACATTAATACTACTACTATAATTAAAGAAACTGCTGCTAAAACAGCAATAATTGATCCAACAAATACTCCTATCCATATTGTACCGAAAATTCAAATGTCCACCTCCACTCCCACGCAGCCAAAATTAGTACAAGCAAAAACAAAGGATAATAAAGTTGTTCTAGTGCAGTTGGTTGATGAAAATGGAAAAACATTTCGGTCGACTAACAAAAACACAACAATGTCAACAAGCAATACCGAACTAAATATAATATCACCAGTAGCTCCTATTAATGAAGAAAAGCAAATACAGCAACCGCAGCCACGTAGTAGTACACCACTGTCTCGCGAATATTTAGCACTGCAGAAGTCTGTTAATAATTCAAAGATATTAACAGAATTCGTAACGGATACTTCAATGGAAAAAGCACGAAAGCGAAAGTCGGCACCTATTAATAGTGCTTTAAGTAAAAGCATTGCTATCACTTCCAATAATGAGCCAGATGGTTTTCCAAAACTTACCATAACCAATGATTCACCTACCAAGCAACGACGTAGGAGTAATTATGGAAAAATTATAAGCATTAGGGAGCATGTTACAGCGGATAACCCAGTACCGCAATCATCAGCAGCCCTATCTATAAACGAGAAGGAAATTGAAAATAATACATTCAACAATATCGTAAAGCTCGAAACATCTACGTCAACTTTGGAGCAAACACAAAACAATTGGCTATCAAATGATATTTTATCAGCTAGTTTTACTACTCACAAACCTGGTGAAAAGTTACGTAAATCTGCATCAAGCAAATTTGTACCACTTAAGGATGAATCAAATCAGTCTGAATGTTCTGGCATTTCAATACATCGACGTTCGCGCAGCCAAAGTGTTAATCCCAAATCATCGCCATATTCCGAATTGTTGCATTCAACACAAACTAAATTTAAAAAGTGGCCATCTGAGGAGAAAATGTCAAAGCGCACTAATATGCGCTCTCAAAATTCCGACTTTGTACAGAAACAAATTGATTTTTTAAACCGTGTCATACACCAAAGTGATGAACACGACGATGATTATGAAGGATCAGATACCGAGGAGCAGCACTCAACTTTAGATTATGCTCATTCTGATGAAGTATCTCAGACGGCAGAAAATTCACTAAATGAAACAGAGCGCAAAGGTACTAGTGGCGGTACAAGTTTTCCTGAAAGCAGCAGCGATAAACAACGTGGCAGGAGAAAATCATCAAACTCTTTGATTGTAGAAAGTCAAACGTTTGAAAAGTATTTGGAAAAGATTTGGTTACCACCGCCAAAGGTAAGTTTATATGTAAACAGTTGCAAAATACATTTTGTTGCGTAATTTCAGAGTCAACACTTTAACAAACAAAAAATTAGAATCATTTCTCCTTAAAAATACACATTTTTGGTATTGGACAAGCGATTTCAGAATTTGAGTTAAAATTATATGAAATATTAAATTAATTGAAATGATAACAATGAACTTATAGCCATTGTATATGGTATTTATTAAACAAACAACAAAAACTTGCCAATTATAAGACAGTATTTCGCCAATAACCAAGTGTAGATTCTGCTGCGGAAAACATTCATAAGTTTAAACAATGTGGAAGCGATAAGGTTTTCACGTGGCGTAAACTGATCTTTATGTTTTGTATTCGGCTTAACCTTTTCATTTCTGAGTAATTATTAATTATAATTTTTTTATGTAAATGTTCAAAACATTTGGACTCAAAAAATTTTCGATCCAATTCTCTTAATTCAAACCACAAGGTCATTTTGTGCTTGCCAGAGTAGCAAGGTCAGAAACCATTTTGTTATAATGGTAGGACAACTGCGTATATTGGACCTCTACTATTTAAACAAGTCACTATAGTTGTCAACCGGTTTAATAATTACGGAGCTATGTTTTTTTTAAATTTTGTAAAAAAACGGGTCGAAGGAATTAAAATTAAAGTGCGTTATTTTTTCTCCAAGAGAACTTTATGAACAACATTTGACGAAAATCACACATGGCACACATGGTGAGTTGGGCTGTTTTTACATTTGACGTGAAATATAAAAATATTCTGTTAAACTCAGTAAAAAACTAGAAATGTTACGAATCGGCAAAAGTAGATGTTCTGTAAAATTTTATAAAATCACATACTGTTTTTCTATATAACCGTTTTTTCGCAACAACAATATATTTTTCAATTATTTTCAGTGTGATTCGGATAGCTTTTGTTGGAAATGTCGTCAATGTTTAGACATTGTACCATGTTCTAAGTGTGTGCGTTCGTTTCATCCTACTTGTGTGAAAATTACAGCAACAACGAAACTGGATAAGTATTGGGTATGCCCTGAGTGTCTTGCCGTTGAAAGTGTACTGAATGGACCCAAAAGGTATGTTAAAATATTTTAATGTAACTTACAGAAATTGATTTTTTATTTAATTTATTTTCGTTTCACTTGCAGAACAAGACGCAATGAGCTTTCATTGGATTTACTAAGCCAATTGCTGTCTTTCGCTCTAAAAAGAATGCGAAATGTTAAGGGGGTGAGTGAACAATGTAAATATTAAAACAAAAATAGTTACAAAATAAAAATTTAGCCAAGAATTAAAGGCACAACTAGTTGGATATCTTAAACACTAGATCGTAAGGGTAATAATTTATAATTAATTTTTAAAAAGTACTTTGTTGACTATAGTTTTAGGCAAAAGAAAATATGTACACAATCTGGCTGACAATTCAGGAAAAATAAGCGCTATTATATCGGTTTTAAGGGCGAAAAAAACCAATAAATGCGGCTTGTGTTTGCGTTTATTTTTTTCTTCTATGTCTGCTTCTCTAAATAATTAATAAAAAACATTTGTCGTCTTGTATCACGAAGTTGTGTCGTGCTAAAAATGCGAACTTCAAACTTGTATACTGCTTGCTTATTGTAGTTTTCTATAACAATCTCATTCGGTGACTACAATCGAACAGAAAACAGCAAGCGACATTGACAAGAAAAGAACGCAATATACCATATTGCAAAAACAACAACTACAGTATCTGTTTAGTAAATGCCGATGAAGACTGTTCGCTCGTTTATTATTTTCGTTAGCATTGTTAATCTTTTCGTTGGCATATACAATACATACTTTACGTGTATAATAAGCAAGTGTGTATGCGTGTAATAGTTTTACTAATTGAGAGAGAAACGCTAGAGAGAACAAATTTATGAATTAAATCAGTGCGGGACAGATAATTTTTGTTACATATAGCCATTATTAAATGGTAAATTAAATACTTTGTCAGCTTTTAGAATTTTAATTTAATCAGTTCATTAAGCATGTTTTTGGAGAATTAGGTTGCTGCGGCTGCATCTTAAAATTTATTTTGTATTTCTTTTAGTGTTTTATTCGTAGTATTGTAGTAAAAGACCAAACCTGTCTTTAGTTAATTTTTGTTCTCTTAAATTGTTACAGCGAAATTAAATTCAAGAGTGTTGTATATATTTTGCCGCTAAAGTATCGTTTTCTTGCATTAAAAACGTGTTAAAAATAAACAGTAAGAACGTCAGAAGAAATAATTACTTGCCAAGCGCACTCGGTACGACAGCATTTTCTGTATTTATTTGTTTATGTATAATGGAGTTTCTTTAATTATATATCTATTAAAATGGTTTAACTACATAATTCTGTGGGAACTTGGGGAAATTTGCAAAGCCGTCGCACCGCTTACACATATATTGATACTAAATTTGATGCATAGTTGTAGCGAAATTGTGAAGGTGTTTAAAAAAACTTGTTGCTGTAGCCAAAATGAAATAATTTATAATTTTTCTGATTTGCTAAATCATAGCTCATCATCTATCTAAATGGAATTATTATTGTACTACATAGTTACTAAGATATTTAAATTTCAAGATTTGTTCATAAGGGCACTGTATGCAATACAATTATTCTATTGTTATAGGTATTTCAACTATTAATTATTCAATTCTATAAATTGAAGAACAATTATGAAACCAATACTCCTAGCTTAATTTATTTTTTGTTTTATTTAGCTTACACAATTTCAAGAAAACTTAAAAAACATACCAAATTTTCCAAAATATTTCGTTAACCCGGTAACTTTTGCTACGCTACAAGAAAAGATTGAAAAGAAAGCATTTCGTTGTGCTGAGGAATTTGTGAATGAAACTAAGTGGCTACATCATAATGCTTTATTGGCCGCAGCTGGCAGTAAGTAGTTGTAAATTACAGTAAGATATAACACAAAACTTTAAACATTTTCGTACTTTTAAAACAGCCAACAGTAAAGACAGCTCAACAGCAAAAGCTATATTAAAAATATGCCGTCAAGAAGCGATTGAAATTGATACTTGCGCCGAATGTTATCTAAATGCAAATACACGTAGTGATTGGTTTGTCGACGTTTGTTCACAACCACACCTACTACTATGGGCCAAACTCAAAGGATTTCCTTATTGGCCAGCAAAAGCAATGGGTTTTGGACAAGGTGCACATGTAAATGTCCGCTTTTTTGGTGAGCATGATCGTGCTTTTGTGCCCAGCAAAGATTGCTATTTATATTCAGAACATGTGCCAAATGCACCATCAAAAAAATCATCTCGTGCAGGATTCGCTGAATGTTTAAATGAGGTGAAGTTGCATATTGAAAAAATAAAGCAGAAAATTGGAGGCTTTAATTTTGCGCCTTATAAAACGTTATATGAACCAGCAATGGAAATTCAACAGTTAGAGGTAATGATGCCAGGTGTACAAGATTATATTAAGAAACAGCAATTGGCTTCATCACCAAAACCGCCATTACAATATAAAATTGTTAAAAGTGCGGATAATCATTTGTCAATAATAAAGAAAACAAATGCCACAGATTCTGGAACAGAATCTGACCATTCCTTGGGCGTGGCCGTTGCGGTTGCTGCAACAACAAAAGAAACAGTTATAAGCGGTACAGTGATCAGCGGAGGTGTTAGCAGTCCTGGTAAGAAGAAACCAGCTGAAAACCATGAATCAGCAGCAGCAACAGCATTATCTGCAGAACATACCAAAATTAAAAATGTGGCAACTTCAAATTATGAAGTTATAACTAAAATTACAAATGATGATAGCAAAAATTCTAAAGTAAGCACTGTTATATTGAAACGTAAGTCAGATCAAATAAGTGATAGTAAAAATAAAAGTGATGATATAACAGAAATGCAATTGCCAAAAATGACTAAAATAGAAGAAGACCAAGTGGAAACGGTAGCACAGCCAGTAGGCATAATTGACAACACAAAGTTAGTTGCTGAGAAACCAGCACATGAACAACAAAATCACAAACAAACAAAACATCATCATTCTAAGCCTGATCCTAAAGTACCAATTTTAACAATAAAAACAAATACCAACACTACCACAAATTCAAATGCCAACAAAACTGTTGAAGCAAAAGAAGTAAGTGGCACTAAAGAGATTAAAACAGTTCCCGATTCTCAAAATACTGTTGAGAATTTGGTAAAATTTAAACAAGGCGTGACTATAAAAAAAATAAACAAAGAGGATGTCAAGAAAAAACCTTCGCAGGCCATGCTGCATGAGAAAACTAAAGAAACTCACAATCCCGAAAGTGCGAACTTAAGTAATGCTGCAGAAAAACCCAAAGCCCAAACGCATGATGAAAAGTCGCAGAAAAATGCACTGAACAAAAGCAAACAAACACAAATTCTGAATCAAATTAAAAAAACTGATATACCTAACAGCAGCAATAGTATAGCGACGGAACAGACGCCACAACAGTTGCAATTGCAGAAGGAAAAACTGATTTTAAAAGACTTGGTGCCATTTGTAGAAATTAAAAAGGAGGTCACGTCAGATGATGAAGAGAATTATAAGGATTTTGACAATATAGTAGCAGCTACTACAGCTGATGAAAGTCTATCAAATCAAACTATACCGCCTAACCCAGTGCCCCCGCCGCCAATTGTAACACCAGTCGACTTTGTTGCTGCAACACAGTTACAGCCAGCCCAGGAAACAGCGCAATCAACTAATGTTTTGCTGACTGCTGTAAAACAAGAAATTATGTCCGATAATGAAGATAATACACCAAACATTGCTCAACAAGCAGCTGAAAAAGCGCCTGTTACTGTTGCAGAAAAATCAAACGCGTCTACCGTTGGAGATTCTGTGCGTGTTGTTGGCGATACAACCATACAACGCATTTCGTCTAAAATAATAACAGCTACGATAACAGTTGGTAACAATACTAACTCAACAGTACAAGCTAATTCGCAGGCTCCACAACAGGCTCAAAATTCACAAGTTGCTACGCCACTTACTGGTACTATATTCACCAATTTGCCGCATGCATCATCTCATACAACAAATACTTTAAGACGGAGCACAGTACGTGGTATACCTTATGGACCTTTGCCTGCTTCTGCAACACCTGCTGCTACAAAATTGCCCTTAAAAAATTTAGAACAAAACCAACCCAATGTTAACCTATCAAAAGCAGTCGAAAAACAATTGATGCAACAACAATTGCAACAACAATTGTGTCACAATCAACGTGCACGTAAATCTTTTCCAAATCGGTCACCTCCTGAAGTTAGTCCTGTGCGTTGTATTGCTACCCCACTTTTACAAATCTCACCTATAGCATCACCAGCAATTGGAACAGCAGTAGCGGCACCTGCTGGGATAGTAAATATTGTTGATCCTAAGCGTACTTTGACAAAAACAAGCATGGTGTCAATACCCGTTGATGTAGCAACAAATCGTGGTAACAGCGCCATACCAGTGCCACCACTAACGGCCGTTACCAAAATGACACCAACATCAAGTGATGCAAATGCAGTAGTAGTTTCTTGTCTTTCTGCTTCAACTACTTCCATTGCGTCCAGTACATTTGTAAATTGTAATGGTGCAACTACAATTGGTTGTCCTGTAACGTCTTCACAACACACTATAGGTGTTAGTGCCGCAATGACTATGTCTGTACCGCCACCCTTAGCTGGACTCTCATATAACACGTTTACTGCTGCATCTTCTTTAGCTTCAGTTACATCTGCATCAACAGCAACATCGACAAGCTTCACATCACCTTTATCCTCAAGCAGCGTTCAAATAATCGCTAATGGTCAAACACTGTCGTCAGATGTATCAATGCTTAGTAACAGTACAACAGCAGCCGTAATGACAACTGGAACGAATACAGCGGATACACATCTTTTAGGTGACTTTGTAACACCATCTCTGGCATCAGCTATAACAGAAGTTATTTGTCGTGGACCACCACGTCTGGCACCGCGCCCAAGTGGTCCACTACAGTCAGATGGCAGCACAATGTTTCCTTCACAGGCTGGTCCTGTATGTCGAACTTTGGTAGAGAATGCCCACAAGGTAAATGCGTTTTATTAATTTTTACTACAAATTTTACTACATTAAAATGATTATTTGAGTTTTACTTAAAATATTGAGAGGTTGAACTTCATATGACCTAACGACCCTATTCATAATTATTTATAGCAGGTTCGTAATTGAAATTTTCTTCCTTAAAACGCATTACAAACCTATTGTAAGTTATTAAGAATAAGGCTATAAATTCACATATTTTCAACAAAATCGAATTTTTTACTTCTATCCCCAGCTGGCAGATTTTTTCATATCTGTAATGGAAGATACCATGTGTGAAATGTCCGTTGGTGATGATTCTGTGTTACAAGCTAAAATTACACTTCTTACAATGGAATTGGAGCGAACTAAACAAACATATGAACGTGAAATTGCTGAACTTAAACGCACCTCTGATCTGATGCTCTGCGAAATGCGTAAGAGTATGGATAATGAAAAAACGCGAATTGCGGCTGAGGTGCGAAAACAATGTGAATTGGAAAGATTACGCTCCGTGGAAGAGACAAAGAAAAAGCAATGGTGTGCCAATTGCGGTCGTGAGGCGCAATTTTATTGTTGTTGGAATACATCATATTGTGATTATCCCTGCCAGCAGTTGCATTGGGGTCGTCATGCTGCAAGTTGTGCACAAACACGTGCTAATGAGACGCTACCAAGTAGTAGTGTTGGTTGCACCTCTAATGTGAATACATCAAATCTGATGGAAGTAAGTATATGGGTAAATTTAGTACTTTTCAGCAATATCGAAAAAGTTGAAACTCGGATTTTGGTAAAAACAGTAGTAAATTCTAAAATTTGTTTCCTTGATAGTTGCCCCTAATGTTGTAAAAACCCTAGATATCAGTCGCCTGGTAAGACAATGGCTTATTTATAACAGTACATATGTATGTGCTTGCTTTCTATGAATTAATTAAAAATTTTGCATTCTGGGGAAACTTACTGCTAATAATAAATAACATTTCTGAATTTTCGGAATGCTGTTTACAGTTCCGACGCAATTTAGGACCTACGTTAAATTATTGCAATTTTATTTGGCATTTGGTTCTCCGAAATAAGAATCACATTTTGGTAATGGTAGTTCAAAAAAAAAAAAAAAAAATTAATATTTAAACAAATTCAAATACATGTTATCAAATACCGAATTTTATTTATTTAATTTAATAGAATTCTACCATGCATCATCGCCACCATGGTAATACTAAGTCCTCATCGATTAACGCAACAACAAATTACAACAGTAAAACTTTGATCAGCAATAAAAAAGACAAATCGGTAGCAAAGAGTGGTAACGTGGTGAACAATGCTATGACCTCCAGTGTACCATCGGCAGAAGTGCTTAAATTACCATCGAATACATACCTTCGTCCAGTAGCAAATGTCAGAGCGACATCATATCCATCACAGTTACCAGTGCAAAGGTTTAATATACCGGTAATACAGTTCAGTTTGTATTAAATTTATATTTTAACCTAAGTTGAACACTCTTATAGCTACCAATCGCCGCTCCCGCAAATCCAGGACTTCCTTACACGTTGGTGCAACGCGAAGGTAACTGGGAACTACTGAGCGCTGCGTCATCCACACAAACAACAACGTCAAATACAACGATGTCAGCAACAAATGTAACAGCAACGCTTCATCAACAACCGCAGCATCAACAGCCAACCCGTTTGTTATCTAGTACAGTAAAAACGAGCCCGCGATGTCGTGTTGGTGGTAACAATACTTCAGTGACAATGCAATCACTGAGCTCAAATATGAACACACCTGCTACACTACAATGTGGCACAATGAGACCAACAACACATATGTGATATAATCGATCCTATAAGTCTTCTTCTAGCGTAGCGACGCCAAAGGCAACTCATGATGCGACCGCAGTTACAACTGCATCATCCCAAATTTCCAATATCCCTGTAGTAACACATAAAAACATAAATGCTACACAAGTTTATACACAAAAAAACAACGTGGTGCATTTTGAATGCAATGCTGGGACTTGCTTTGAAGTTTAAAAAACATCTCTTATGTTGACTGTAATTGAGGAATATTTTTTAAACAGGCACTATTCCATTTTTGGTTGATACACAACTTTTTATTTTTAATCCATTGAAGACGTTAATCAGTAGTACACAAACTACCGAAATTGATCCAATCTTTTGAAAAGCAATAACAAATTATAAAATCACTTTAAAATTAAACTTTTTTATTCTTATTATTATGAAATAAATTTCATCAGAGTAAATTAATAGTCTTAAAAAATTTAAATAAACCCAAGTTTTATCAACAATATTCCTTTTTTTTTTAAATTTTTCCCTGAGTAATCATCTATCTGACCACTACAAACTATTAACATTGTCCACATTGTGTGACTTCACTAAACAGAGTGTTAGTGAAAGTTATATACTGAAAAAAAAAATAAACTTTCGTTTTCTGAAAAATACAACAATTTGTGTTGTTTTGAAAAGCACTCCTCAATTATATATGATACATAAGTAATAAAGCTGTCAAATAATGAAAATCACTGAAAATTCTATGTTGCAATTCAAATGGAAATCGAAAATCGAAAGCCGGTAATGTTTCCAGAATTAGTTTGGAAAATTTTTTTCATTTATATAGCAAAGAGATTAAAATGAAAAATAATTCCATTAACTTTCTTTATTGTACGATATCATATTTTTTTGGGAATGCAAATTTTCAAATCCCTAATGTTATAAAATTTGTATCAAAATTCATTTTAAGTAATACAGTTGAACTGGGAATCGTGTATTAACTTGAATTTATAGCTCTGGTAAGAACAGTTTTACTTAAAAATAAAAACAATACAAAACCTGTATTGTTAGAGTTGTTAATGTAAATTAAATTTGTGAAATTTCTAATAATTACATACAAATATAAGAAATATTTTGGTAATGCATTATTTTTTATCATTACAATTATCGTTAGTCCTTAAATTAAATAAGTGTTTTCATTTTTATCAACTTAAAAAACAGTTTATTTAATTAAATAAATAAAAATATATAATAATGTATCAAAAAATAAAATATTTCCTATTATTAATTAAAACATATAAGCTATAATTATAAATTTCGTTTATTTGAATTATAATTTGCTTTTAATTTAATCTTTTTTCGCTGATGCTTTATGAATTCGAAATATTTATGAAAAAAATGTAAACTAATTTGCTAAAGTATGAATATAAAACAAAGTTAAAAATTTTAAATATAAAAAACCTATTAAGCTATTTATTGTCATTTTTGAACAACGAAAACATGCATTCATCTGCCACCTTTTTTATATAACAAATAAAAGAAAATTTTACATTAAATTCACCTACAACGATTTAATCAATATCTAATTTTTTAAAATTTCCCTCAATACCAAATAAATCTGTTGCATTCTTTGGTTTACCAGGTCGTAGCTTTTCATTGACTTGATGAAGTTTTTCGAACTCCAGCATCTCTTCACGATTGCCACGTAATTTTTTGTAGAAAATTTCTAAATAAACATGTTGGTTAATTTCTTATTTTATTTCAAGTAATGTTACCATAATTTACCTTTCAGCTCTTTACATTCTGCTGCTGCACCACCATAATCCTTTGGTAGCATTTCGCGTGGTACAAATGTATAAAAGTCATTTATTGTATTATGCAAATAAAGAATACTAGTTAATTCCTTTTTCATAAACGGATTCATTAAAGCCAAAACTTTATCCATAAATGGTACAATGTTTATGAAATGAAAACCTATTAGCCGAATAGCAGCAGCTTCCTGCAAATTATTTCGAATTAGAAATTTTCCACTCGCAAATTTCAATAACCTTACTTGTAAATAATATAGGAATTTCTTTATCTGCAAAATACCGATTCGAGCTACATGGCCCAATGTACAACCTTTCATATCCATAACAATTACATGTCCTGGTTGTATGCCATCTTCATACATCCAAAGGTCAAAAATCATACAATATCTGTTGAGGAAATAATAGCTAGAAACCTTTAAGCAAATCAAACAAAATATTTGCATTGAATTTAATGAAATACGGGATGAAATGTGTTAAAAACCGCGTATTTGTCAGGCTAGCAGACATTTGTATTTCATACATATATAATAATTACCAACATTAAATAAACCAATTTAATTTCATAACTTCTTAGTATAACGTTTTGAATTGTTTGTTTGTTTAGGAGGTGCCACGCCCTCGTGTCGATATTTAACCATTTTTTTGTACAGAGTTTGTTCGAACCATTCCTAGTCATAGTGTTGAATTTGTTTGCACTACTTTTAATAACATCTGCCACCTATAACGTTTTTAAAATTTGTACTTTAAGGTAGATGCCACACTTATTCAAAATGTGCCCACTTTTTCGTGTTAGGCCGAAGCATTTCTAATATTTGTGTGAAATTTGGTAGCTTTGCCTTAAATAATTCTCTCAATACAGCGTTTTAAAGTTTTGGTTTCTTTGGGGGGTGCATAAATTCGCCTACTTCTGGTCCAGAGCTTTTTCGATTAATTTCTACTGTTTGTTTGAAATTTTGTTTCACCACCGCCAGCTAGTCCAAACATGCCACCTTTTAACTGATGCTAGACCGAACATTTTTTTTTATTTGTGTGAAAGTTGGCTCCATTACCTTAAATAATTCTCTCAGCATAGTGTTTTGAAGTTGTAACTTGTATGAGAGGTGCCACACCTGTTTGTGGAAATTGTTGTATAATTTTTATATGGAGCTCGTTCAAATTGTTGTGAGTTGCGTTTTCAATGTTTTATTTGTGTGGGTGGTAGGCGTGTGCGCTTGGTTTTCCCGTAATGGAGATTTCAACAGAATAAACACATTTTTGTGAATTTAGACTTTCAATTACTTTTTTAGTGTACTCTTTGCACATTAATTATTATTATATTCCCGAGATATGAAAAAATTAAGCAAAAGAAACCTAACGTTACAGGATACACACATACACATTTGTTAACTTTTCTTAAGTAATACCAATTAAATTGTATTTATGCAGTTGTTAAAATGTTAATCATTTTTCGATTGGTGAACTTTGTCCAAGCAATTAGTTGAGTAAGTGATTCGTTACAACACGCAATAAAATAGAGCTTGGCATAGCGAATTTAACAAAATAAATCCCGCATACTCTTGTATTATGAAGAGGTAAATGAGCAAGCGTTACCTTGTACACGTATTGACGTATTCTTTTGTGAGAAACTTACAATTTCATGATGTCAGCAAAATTAAAGTTTGAAGTATTCGTATCATCTAGTTTGCCAATAATGACACGATATCCTTCAGGAGTTGATTCTTCCAAAGGTATAATTGAACTAAAAGTAAAGATGGAAGTAACATTTAGAACAAGTGCATAATGATTTAAGCAATATTGCTTTGACTAACCTATTTTATATACATTTATATTGCTTATATGTATTTATATTAATATTTATCAAGTTATTTATTATAGCGTGACTTCTATAGTAGCCCATTCAAAATAATCACAACTAATACAAGGGATATATCATACAATTTTTTAGAGGAAAGAAATGTAATTTTTTCAGATTATTGGTTTCATTGCTTAAATCATACAGCTTAAATAAAGAAAAGTTTGAGGAAGAAAATGTTTCGCTAAAAATTTAGCAATTTAATTGGCAAGTTTGTGTATACCTGAAATTTGACTTAATTTTTGTAATTTTTGAAGACGATTTCTTTAAAAACTAGAAATAATCTTTTCTTTTTAAAATCATTTTTTTTTTCAGAAAAGTAAAATTTTGCTTGAAACGTAGTTTTTCAAATAACTTATGTGCGTTAAACGTTAGCACATTTGTGACCAAAACCATACCAATAAAAATGAAGAGCTTAAGTATACATAGCTAATCAAAGTCACTTAGGTCATTACTTTTACTTATTTTCAAATTTTAAGAAAAAAGAGAACCTTTTTTTGGTCAGCAATTTTAAAAACAAATAATTAATATAATCATTCAAAATTTAATTATGGTGTGGAAATAATTTGAAGAATATTCCACACATTTTTAGGAGTAAGCCTCCGTTTTATATATCTCGAAACAAGTTAGTGACTGATTTTTGTCTGCTTATATTTTTAAAGTGAATTTTTTCAAATGAATACAAAAGTCGGAGCATTTTAATTAAATGTTTCAAACAGCTGTTATGAATGCGTCATTATCAGTCACTCACTTGTTTCAAAGATACGTAATAACGGGGTAAGGCTAAGCATGAAGTTTCAACATTACTTGGAAATAACATTTTCAAACTAATGAACTTTTAAATTTTATTTTCTCTAAGTAAACGCTGCAGTATATGGGTTGAGAAAAAAATTTCAATGAAGAAAATTCTCCTACACTGTATTCATAGCGCGTTTTAGCTCTGCCCTCTCACAATCCAAATTACTAAAGAACTCGCCACAATGAGTGCGCACTGTCAGATTTGTGTCCAACACCTGTTTTGCCAATTCCATGCTATATTTGCAGGCATAGAAGAAATGTAATGCTTCCTCTTCCGCAAGATTTTGTAAATGCGGTTGCGCGCGTATCCAATCCACGAATTTCTGTACTTCAGCGCGTTTGATTTCCGGAAATCTTGCGTACTGCTTGTCCAAATCGGCGGCTTTCATTATAAACCTTTTTTTGTTATTGTTATTGTTATTAGAACTCAGTAACAATATGAATTGAACTAATAGGAAAATATTCTCCAAACTTCGATCAGAGCTTAATAAGTTTATCACTTTGAAAACGTAACTAATACTTGTTACACTTGATTTGCAAATGAAAATGAAATTGAAATTGAAAATTACGACTGCGGTTAAGCGAAATTTATGTTTAACTCGTACTGGGCTGGCAGGCGGGTAACGTTGTAGCCACTCTATGATGAAAATATATTGTTGGCGATGGCGATTGTGAAAAGTGCTTTCGTGTTCAGTTGTTGCGCTATCTGTTGGAGCAGCGGATAACGTAGATACCACCACGTATCCATAGAGTTAATTTGTTCATAAAAAACGAACGAACATGTATTAGCCATACACACAATATTTGCTATAGTATAACTATGGTTATTAAGAAAAATAATAGTCATGTCGAATTTTCGCATTCATAATTAAAATTATTACTTACAATTGTTATTGTTCATTTTGAAAACTTAAACAAAGTGCTTATGAATCGTACATTTCAGAAACCGTATAAGTCCAGATTTTTGTTGTTTGAATAAAGATTTTGAGATCTGAATGATTGGGTATGCTTTCCTTATATAAATACAGGTGTAACGTGTCTTTAAATGTGGGAAAAATTAAAAAGAACAGACAAATCCTTTAATTTAGCAAAATAAACAAAATCGAGTACTTAAGAGGCTTAAAATGAAATTAATCTGTTGAAGTCCTAAAATCAATTGTTCCTTTTTTACAGAAAGTCCTTGACAATATCCAAGTTTTTTAAACGTTCATTGTAGAAACAACATATGGTAGTACAAAAAAATTAACATAGATTTTTGATATGGCAGAAAATCTATACTGGAGTTAACTGGCGGAAAAGTAACTAATGCTCATCGTTACATTTTACATAGACTTCTAATGATTATTTTGATATTTTTCGACTTTTCTATATTTTTCGGTTATTATAACGTTGTTCACGGTTTTTTAATATTTTTCGAATGTTATATTTAATATTTACAACATTTTGAATATTTTTGGCCCTTTTCAACATATTTCGACTTATCAATGTTTTTCGACATTTCAATATTTTTCGACTTTTTCAAAATTCTTAACTTTTTCGATATTTTTACATTTTCAAAATTTTTCGGTTTATTTGACATTTATCGAAATTTCTTAAACATTTTCCGAGTTTTGAAAAGGTTTTCGATCTTGTCAACACTGTTCGACTTCTAAGTTTTTTCACTTACCTATCATAATTATTTGACACACATTTTATTTTATTTTTCCACATTTTAAATATTTTTCGAATTTTTTCAATATTTACTAGAATTTTTTTTATTCCATTCGACCTGTAATTTGCAATTTAGGCAATTTTAATTGATTTCTGTAAAATTGTGACTTATGTTCTTTTTGAAATGAACGATTCATGTATAATAATTACCTGCACAAAAAGTTTAAAAAAAAATAAAAAAAAAAAATTTTAAAACAAAATCTTAAACACGCTTACACTGGCCAACTTCATTAAAGGATCACTGGAAGACCATTAAGTTTCAGTGATTTTTTAAATCACTATTTCTGGGTAAAAATTTCCGATTGCACTTATAAAATGACATTTGACAACAAAAGCTCTAAAATTAGCTCTTCAACATACACTTCCCTTCTCATAATTTTCTATTCTTCCTAAGTTTTCGATTTCATAGACGTTTTTTTTAAACTGTAAGCTAATTTTGGCACCGCTTTTTAGGCAACACTTGAAGATAGATAAAAAACAAAAGTTCAAAGTTGGATGATTTTGGCCCAATGATTCTGTAAATGACCGCTAATTAACTTACCCAGGTATACTAGCCCGAATTTTTTAGTCGCCTTGTACATTTTTTTCACACAATTTTTTTGGAGGCCAAGCGAAATTTAAAAACCCCCAAAAGAAGCACATCTCAGGAGATGATGTTTGATGAAACTGAAACATTTTTTTTTTTTTTTGTAGAGTAGTGTAATTGATGTGCTACAAGTCATACCAGTTGCATGATACCACAAAAAACACTTGCATGTGCAAAAATAGAAACATATCATTCCATAGTTCGAACTTACATGCTCTCACTCTTCGGCATCCCCTTACGAAGTCAGCACATCAAGGGTCACTCTCCAAATTGACAACTTTTTATAAATAAAATAACAAAATTTATTCGTCTCCATTGCATCAAAGTATGCAACTGACAGTGATGGAAAAAGGTAGTAACTCAATGCATGCGCGTGTACAGAGTGTGTATCTTATATACTGGGTGGTCCGTATCCGAAGAGCCATACGGAAATATTCGATTACCTATTTCATTGTGAGTATAGAAAAAAATTGTATGGGAGGAGCAACTTATGAGTTACAGGGTGTTTAACTAAGTGTCTCTTTAGAGTAGTACTAACAAACAACGATTATCTCATAACTTGCTAAGGATTAGAGCTCGAGCAATAAAATGACCCTCTTTCCCACACAATTTATTAATCACAATGAAATAGGAAATTGAATTTTTCCGCATGGGTGTATGGATCTGGACCACTCTGTATATATGGGTCTCTATAATAATGTCAGTAAGTGTATGCTAAGGGTCAATTGTGGTTCAGTGAAACCACAACTTTACCTTTTATTCACGCCAGCATGGGTAGTTACCAGATAGCAAAACAATTAAGCAGATGAACATCTTAGGATGCTTTGGTTGGTTTTAATAGACAATGTCCTCAAACAGCTCGATAACAATGGGGTGAAAGTCATTTCATATGCTGATATGTTGTCGTTTTGATATCAGGCCCGTTTCTCGACGGGATTAGCAATGCCATGGAAGAAGCTTTAGCAAAACTTTCTTCCCAACAAAAAATTGAAATTCTCAATCTTGGGGTGTATTTCCATTAGTAATAATACAAAGAAATTGTAAGTTAAATCTTTAATTTATTAAAAGTTTCCTAAAAACTATACTTCCTTCCATTGCACTGTAAGAAATTGTTTCCAATTTTCTGACCAAAGTTCGAAAACGGAGTTATTGATGTCAAAATTTATTCAGATATTTTCTAGATGGTCGAATTGCTCTGATATAAAATGTTTTTGCCACGTCCACATTTTTATAATTAAACTTTTTTTTATATTAAACATTGAATATTCTTTGACAGTTCTTTTGCAAGCGTTTTGAATTTTAAAAACTTAAGTCGCTAGCTTGTTGCCCAAAAAAAAATTATGCAACAAGGTGTTCTACGCAATTGCATGCTACAAGGTAAGCATCCACACAAATAAATGTAACTGAATTCCGTTTTAAAAGCGCCTTTGACATTTAAGACCTTTTCTAGTTTTTTTTTTTGCAAAAGACTTTGCTATTAGAAGCTTGAAAAAAAACACAAATCGCAAGAAAATTGCAAAATCCAACGCAGTTGTTAGAAACTGGTTTCTTTGGACTGCAGTTGCTGCACATGCGCAATTGCCGTGAATCTGTGTGTACCGATTGTGCTCCAAGGAATCAAAGTTCCTTTGCGTTACGCATTACAGTATGATTATTTTGAAAAAAGATTTTTAAAGAGTTCATTTTAATACTGTCACAGCCAGCGTCCACTAAGTCGTTCAGTTAAAACTGGAAGAAAAACTTTTCACAGAAAGCCGATGTCGTCATCGTTGAAGTCGTCTTTTACATTTTGTATGCGAATTTCATATCACTTGACCTAAAAACTAAGGAGTGCGCAAACATTTTTACTTCAAAAAGATCGCTTGTATCCCTGTCACGCACCATTCGCAAACACAAGAGTCCTCCTCGTTTGGTTTGTTATATCTTTAACTTAAGGTCGTGGCCAGAGTGAATGCAAAATCAGACAGTTGTAATTTTCTTATGAAATTTTTCTAAACGAAACGGTTGGTATATAAAATTTCATTATTTTTTTCGAACGGACACTTTGACACCGGACCAATTTGCCTACTTATCCCTTAAGATTTACTTGTATCATAAAATTTCAGTTACAAGCAAAGTTTCCTTGTAATTTAATGCAATTCACTATGCAAAATTTCTTTATAAAAATAAAATGTCCATCTTTTTCTTGATGATACTTCGTGCTTTAACCCAAAAATTTATAAAGTTTCCTAATAGCACTTTTTTGGTAATATAACTTAAGGTTTTTGCAATTATGGGAAATGTTACACCGAGTTGTTTGTTTCATTGATTTTCCTTAAAGCAAATATTACTCTAAGTTTATTCCTTAAAGTTGGAGGAAAGTCAAGGTCACTATCATTTATTTCAAGGTAAGATTTACTGAAACTTTTCTTCTTGACATAACTCGATCGGTTAAGTTATGTTCCAATTTTCCTTAATATATGCCTGGATAGTAGTCAAGCTTAAGACTATAACATTGTTATAGCCAAGTGGTAAAAATGGTATACAGAGGAACACACAGCTGTATTTTCTCTCCTCAAAAAGCTCAATAAAAACGAGGTGAAGATAGTATCATGCTCATTTCCTGACGTCATGTAAATATCATGAAGGCAACTCTGCTTAAACTAAACTATTGGACCTCGATCTGGAAGTTAGCCCAGAAAGAAAAAAAAGATTTTCGGTTGTTCAACAAAAATATTCGAATCTAAGCAAAGCTCAGTTAGAAACGTTTGAGGCTTTATCGTTGAATTTTGTCCAAAAGTGAACTCGGTAGCATTGGATGGAGTGAGGTGCCATGGTTAACGGGGAGGTTGGCAAAAAGCATTAAAACTGCACCAAATTTTTTAAAATTTAAATTTCTGCAAATACTCAGAACATAGCTTAAAACTTTGATTTTCTTTGAGAACAAATCGCAATTGCGACGCATGCGCGCACGTTCTATTCGCAGCTACATACAAAGCCGTTAAACTACCAGCCATTGCCATCGCCATCGCCTCCTTCTTCGCTGCACTCACTCAAATTGCAATGGGAATAATAATGCAACTGTTTTACAACTTCCAATTAATTTTTTTTTTATTTTTTTTTGTATAGTGTGTCTTACTTTGTTGCTGTTGTTGTTGTTGTTATTGTCGATTCGTTTAACCTCAATTCGCATGCGTAGAACCGTTCAACAGCGTCGTTGACGTCTCGTTGAAGTTATTTGTCGTTCAGTTTGCTTCAAGAAATTTGTATATCCACATTAGTTGCCATAGTTGTATAAGCTGCATGCAGCATTGATTTAATCAGCGGTGACACATGGTTCAGTTTAACGGATCCTTTTTTAGTATACACCCTTCTGAAAGACTTAAAAAACTACTTATTTTTCTTTCTTAGATTCACATAACTTCGGTTAAGTATTCCTCTGATTTTAATTTCTTTTTAAATTCGTAATGATTTGAAATTTTAAATCAATTTCTATAATTCAAATAAGCGTTGGAAAATTAGTCTGGATATACTAATTTAAACGTTGGCATACAATTCCTTCTATTCTACCAAGCCAATACCTAAAAATTGTAAAATAATAACTTCAGTCTTGAAGTCTTCTCAACGCTTCAAAAATTCCCAAACTTTATTCAACTTTTTCAATATTGTTCAACATTAAGGTCCCGTCAATTCCGTAAAAATTAAAACTAAAGAAAACGCGCTTCAAAGTTTTCAATAAGAACACTTTTAATACAAAGTAGAAGATCTGTAGCTCGACACTCGCTCGACTCCGGCCGAAATACTTTGATTTGGTCTCTGTAACTTGTTCAAATTTCTGAATGCCTTAGTTATTGATTTAAGCAATTAAAAAAAATTCGATTTTTCGGAATCCCCCCTTAATAGACGATTTCTTAAAAAGTTTACCGTTTTCAAGATATCTTAAAAATATAAAACGAAAATTAACTGAAATGTCGCTCGTCCGGAAGTCGTCTGCCTGGGAAAATAACCCCCTTCGCCACCCCCTCGATCTTGCACTGGTTACTAGCACGGATAACAAACTGTCTCTACTTACACACTCCGGCCGAAATACTTTGATTTGGTCTCTGTAACTTGTTCAAATTTCTGAATGCCTTAGTTATTGATTTAAGCAATTAAAAAAAATTCGATTTTTCGGAATCCCCCCTTAATAGACGATTTCTTAAAAAGTTTACCGTTTTCAAGATATCTTAAAAATATAAAACGAAAATTAACTGAAATGTCGCTCGTCCGGAAGTCGTCTGCCTGGGAAAATAACCCCCTTCGCCACCCCCTCGATCTTGCACTGGTTACTAGCACGGATAACAAACTGTCTCTACTTACACACGGTTCTAGCCGTCAAATATTTCGTTTAATATCGTACTTTTGACTATACACAGATTGATTTCCATTAATATCAAGTCAAATTAAATTTTTTCCTGTATAAATTAACATGATTATTGGCAATGTTTTTCTTCTCATGTTAACTTTTAAAATTTCTTATGCGTCTTGCATAAATTTTGCTCATATAATTTTAGCGAAAATCGTGGTAAGTTTTCTTGGTTTAAGTTTCTCTGAGTGCGTAGTAGGTTGGTTTAAGTTTTAGTTTTTATTTAATGTAGTTTTGTTTGTTTTGATAGATTCATGTTAACTTAATGTTGATAGCAAAAATTAAAACCACATTGCTTGTGATGGGCAGCTTAAAATTAAGGCGTGTAGAATTAAACAAATTGATAGGATGGATAAATTACAAAATATCTAAAGTCCATGGAATTAAGTTTTTTGTGTCTATTATTTTAAAGGGTGGGTCATAGTGTATTTACATATGAGAGTGACAAATAAAAACTACTCGTTCTTATATGTTAAAAAAAAAGTTTTTCATATTGACATCTGTCATTTACAGCCATTAACAATTTAATTCATGGAAAAATACTCGGTGGCTGAAAGAATTAAACTTTCTCATTCACTTTTTTTGAAATTTGTGATTGGCATTCGCCTGCCCAATTTCATCAAATCATATGTTGCATAGCTTGTGAGATATGACGTTATAAAGTTTTAAATTTATGGCGGTTCCACGCACATCCAAGAGTCCTTGTAAACTTGATATTTAGGGAGTTCTAACAAGAGTAGGATGCAATAATGATTTGAATAATTTGAATTTGAATGATGTGTGTTCCAGTAAGTAAATTAATGTTAGGCAATACATCGTCTGCCGGTCCAGAACGGGGAAGGAGATGAGCTTGGGATATGGATAGGAATAGCCAGGTGGCATAGAGATAGGGATAGGGAGGGCAGAGCAACGTCTGCTGGTACACTAGTTTATTTGTATATTTAAGACTCGAATTATAATTCCATGTGAAAATTGTAAAACAGATTTTTATGAATTTTCTCACTAAAACATGAAGCAACAGGGTAGGGTGTTAACGCCTGCACAATAATTACCAACCCTTGAATAATTGCCTCAATGTAAAAACTTTTCTCTGATTTGGCTAATATTCCCACAAATACATACATATACAGCTGTATAATTTGCTTTCAAAATAATTATATATGTACATATGTATAGCAAATATTTTTCATTATGTGATTTTTCCTACTCATTTCCATTGACTTTTATCGGCGGAAAATATACACATTTTCCCTTGCATACGCTTCGCTGAACTTGGTTGGCGCAAAAAATAATTTCCCTGTAGCTGTTGCGCCGCGTTATCTGCAACCGAGCGTTGCATAGGGCATTGTTCGCCTGTTTCATGTATCTACTGTGGGTCACCAATATTCATTACGTTTGTCATTACATCGGAGGACTGCGTAACGCCTAAAGCCCCTTGACATGTTTCACCAGTACTCTATTTATGCCATTAGGCCAATTTAGATTATCTCACATGTTGGACAATATTAGTTTTTTATCATGTGATCGCTAGAAATATCCGCTTGACCAACAGGTATGACTTTCAAAACTTTCTGATTTTTCTGCTGGCTTGTCCAAGCGTACAACCTTTGTAGAAGCTGGTTATCAAACCTAGTGCAAATCTCATGGAGTAAACTTTGATAGCTAGCGCTGCGATCAATCTATTTTTTTTAATGATAAAAAAAAAATTGGAAAATAAAATGCAAAAAGTTCAAAAACAGAAATGCAAAAAATATAGCAAACGTAGTTCTTTTGCAAAAATTTAAAGAAAGTAGACCCAATGCTACGGTTAATGTGGTAAAGACAGAAATACGCTCTGCTATCAACCTACCTCTCTTGTGTCCTTTATCTCATGAAACATTGTGGTATTCACAAAACTATTCTGACGTGTACGACTTGTAGTTTGATGAAGTGAACACTTCGAAATTTTTCTGGAAATAGAGTTTGACAACATGTTGTATAATGTGATCGTAAAGCGTTACTTATAGTCAAGTCATGCTCTCCAACATGTTGTATCATGTGAAGTGGCCCATTCGCAGCAATCGCCTACCGGCATGAGTATTGCTTGTAAAAAGCTTATTGTGTGGGTTGTCATTATGAGTTGTGGTGACAAAGTTGACGTCAGAGAAAATAGTCAACGTACAGTGGGATGAATTGCATTTGAGTTATGTTCTATAGAGCATCATAGTTTTTGTCAACTAAACTGGGCTTTGAGCGAGTTTTGAAAAATCAGTTAAGTTCTTCGTATTTCTTTCGTATTTTCTGTCAGTTTAAAGTAGTTGATATTATGTGCATACATATATTCTACTTTTGAAAATTAAATACTCGCTGTTGCTTGATTTCAACATCGATTCATTATTTCACGCTTACAATTTTAAAATACATTTCCGCTCTATGCCGCTTGTCTCAATTGCGCCCCCATTAAATACCCTGCATAGTATAATCATGCTATCATATATTTTATATACAACTCAAAACTGCCCAAGTGTCCGGAAATGAGATGCAAATTTTATGTGGGACTCATTCAAAATGTCCTTTTCAAAGTTACTCTATCGCAATTAAAATGTGCGCACCCAAATAAAAGGGATCGTAGCGTAACGTTATAGGTAGTGACCTTTCACATTGTTTGCCTCCCCTATCGTCGAGCAAATAAGCGAGGAGCGAGTGATCACTACATTTAATTCATAAATTCCGTATGTATGACTAGTTTGCTTTTAATCAGGGTGAGTCTTTTATTTCTTGCTATTTTGCCGTACAAGAATATTAAGTTATTCCTTTATTAAGTTTTTTGTGTTTATCTCTGCAAGAAATTGACTGTGTTTGGGAAGGATCAGAATGCTGCACGTGCACATGCGGTAATAACAACGAAACTTTGAATACTTCAATTAATTAATGTATAAAATCATAGAGTTTTATTTACAAATTCCTGAGCATGGTATTTTTATTCCAACGTTGCAATTTAGTTTTGCAGTTTCTTAAGGACTTTTAGCTTTCGAGATATTCACCTATACATCTGGACTTGAAAATTTTCTCTCGGATGATCGAGGTAATGTGTTGAAAAATGGTATTCTATGTGAACTGTCTTCGGACTTGTGATTTACTGTAAACAATAAGCAAAGCAGTTACTCATAGGAACAAAAGGGTACATATGCATTTTTCATTAGTGAAAGGTTGTACGTGATAAATTTTAAGCCAGCAGAATTTTTTCAAGGATAAGACTTGTGAGAAATGTTTGACTCAGTGCAAGGAAAAAATTCGATGGCGTAACCTCTATATTTGGTTGAATTTTCTGTCGTGGTTGTTTAGAGTGATCAAAGACACATATGTCCAAAAGGGATATGTGTCAAAAGTGTGAGAAGTTACTTAGTTGTATTATTTTGACGAAACTTTGAGTTGCGTCCTGCCACCAAGGCAGAAATTAAGTTTACTTTCGAGTGAAAAGCATACACAGAGAGGGTGGTATGTCCTTTATACTTCTTCCCAAGTTTTTTTTTAAGTCGGCTAGGAGGACTCTTTATCCAGACGTGCTGAACCATGCTGATAATGTGATAACATATCTGATCTTCCTGAAGCAAATTCGTCGGCTCGGTCGTTGCTCTTAATACCATGATGGCCAGAAAAGAAAGAAGTAGCTTAAAATTCCTTAGAATGATAGATAACAGCAGACCCAAAGGTTTCAGTGAAAAAAAAGCGCTATAATAACATTATGCGAAAAGTCAACAAGTCATCTTCATCCATATACGATAGCTCCAAGGCAAATCCAACAATGCGGACCCCAATGCTACATAGGCAGATTCCTAGGAAATGCTGTGTATGTGTGTGTGAAAAAATGTGTTTTTCAAATGTTGCACTATTTACGCTGACTCCAACAACAGCAACAACCAGCACAACTTATCCTCATTCGTAATTGTGACGCAACTGTTGCGATCCATGCATCCATGTGCATTTTTTCTTTCTTTCTTCAAGAAAAGTTGGATGTATTAGTGTGGGCCTGGCACGTAATGCTACAGCAACTACAGCAGCAACAGCAACAACATCAGCGCGTATCCAGGAAAATAATCTAACCCCTCAATTGGAACAGCTACACATACAACAACTCAGCAACAAATGAAAGAAAACCAACAACATTATCATCATGATGATGGCAATGATCATTAACCAAAAAGTTCAACGACCCACATCGAGATTGCGTCCACGCGCGTGATTTCTCTTTGCGCCACTACGATCACATCCATTGGAATGGGGAAAAAGGAAAATAGTATAGTGGATGAAGTATCGCATGTTATGATAAAAAAAAAACCAAAAGATCATCAGAGTGAACGAATAAATGTGCACAAGAGAAGTAGAGAGAAAGAGACTACGAGCAATAGATAAAAGCCTCGTTGGAAGCTAGAAAAATTGAAACAAAACTCCGATATTCAACCGCAATGGCAAAGGCATTCCATCGCCAGCTCGTTCGTTGCCTTTTTGCTCCCTCTTTACAGGGAAAACAATTTGACTTCTATGGATCCAACTGTTGTAGCGATTTTTCTTCGCTGCTCGTATGGCAATGATGAACAAAGCAACGGAAAAGCGAAAAAATTAAAAAAGAGAATCGACACAGTTGGCCGGCCACTGATAAGCTAAGTGTCCTCCTATCATTCGTCGACGACGATGACTAAAAGGGGCGAATGTGCGCATCCATAGAAAGTTCTACGGACGATAAAAAAATTCAACTGCAACATATGACGAGGATCGCAAGGTAGCGTTTGCAACAAGCGAACAAAAACACTAAGCAATTGCAATTTCAATTACATACTGACGTCTGTTGTCCCGCCCGCCCTGTTTGTGTGCTGCTTTGCTTTCTCTATTGATCCCATTTTGGTTTTCTTGTGATGTTTTTCCCCCAACAACCCAACAACTACAACGACGACGAAGACGACAACAAGATCGCCGCCTCAAGTCAACGTGATCAACTCGTAATGCCAGCGATTTTGATTTGGAACTGGAGTGTTCCTTTTTAAAAATGCCACAAAGTGAAGTGGACTTTTGTACCATGCTGTGGCATGGTATTCCAATTGAAAGAGGATCTATGAGCAAAAAACAAATGCGATTTGTTATTGTTGTTCCTGTTGTTTTTATTGTAAGTCATACACACAACAAGTGGGAATGTTGTCATACGATCAATGTTATTTGAAAAGGGAAATAAATTGCATTACACAACTTGAGGCTGTTGCTTATGCCATTAAATGGTTTGAAAAAGTTAATTTCTCCTTCATCCTTTTGCTGAGAGGATATGCTACATTTTAAAGGAAAATAATTGAATTTGTGAAGCAACGATGGGCGCGCCTCAACTTAGTTGAGTCAACTAAGCTCTAAACAACAAACTGGCTTAAGTTGTGAAAATTAATTGAGAGACAACAAGCAAACGGGCTATTTATTAACAAAATGTGTAAACGAGGATTGGGAAACAAGAATTGCAGACATATTGAAAATAACTTGAAAAAAATGTTCAAGAAAATTCGAGAGCTTAGATGAAATTAACAGTCTAGGCTGTAATTGCACACTGGTACTGGTACTGGTATTGGTACACTGACGTCTCTCTTACTAATTAATACTTAATTAATATTTCTTCTGCCCAATATATAATTTGGTTATTATTACCAAGTGAATATTTGCGACAAAGAATTATTTATTTCATGCAAAATATGATGTGATTAACCATTTGTTAACTATTACTATATCTTGATATGTATAATAAAATCGTTTCCTATATAAAGCAGGCCGTTTATTCATCTAATTTTTGATGGATCGGTGTAAATTTTCGGGAAGCAAAGATGTTCCTAATAATTCGACTACTATGTTTGAAGTTCCATATAAATATATGCAACTACCCCTAAATATTTGAAGGCTTAAACGACACTATTTATAAATAAAGCACAACAACAACAACACTTGATAACAACAAACATTACACGGTCATTGGCATCCTGTTTTATGGTAGACTAAGCAACAGGATGCATTATTTATGACGAAAGGAAATTAAAAACGCAACAGCAACAACTACGACTACAATAGTAAAATTGTTGCTACTTTGATTGCCAACCAACAACAGCAGTCTGACGACAACAAAAAAAAAGAGAAAAAACTGTCCGTTAACACAATAATTTAATAGCAAATCCGCCAAGTGTGACGTACTGATCGTGGCAGCCACAGATCGCAAAAGCAGCAGTCACAACAACAAAAGGAGCCAATTTTCAATTTGATTGTACTGGGTTGGCAATACTGTTGGTAACCAACAATATAAAAGGAAATGAAACACTTCTAAAGGGGGAGGGGAAAGAAAGTTTTCTTCTGTAGAAAATTAGCTTCCATTGTTCTTCCTTCATCTTTGGTTTACAACATTTGATCATAAAGTTACTCGATCGGTGGTTCATCGTGTGTTAACTCATGTTACGTTAGGGGTTGCTTTTGAAGAATAAGGAAAAAAGAGATACTTTCGTTTCCATATGTAGCTTGGACTACATTGGCAGGTTCCGTTGCATGAAAATATCTCGATGACGTCATTCTAAATCATATATAGCAGCAAATAATTCTTCTGCTATGTCACGAAAATAACATACCTTACCCTACTTTATAGCAGCAGCGAGGACGATACATGCACATATCACTTGAGCCATTTGAAAGATGACGCGTTCAATTGCGACACGACCAACGAACGTTTTACACAAAACGTTCGCGTTGATCCGTGAGATATACGTTTTCAACGATCATGCAATGTACAACATAAAGGATAAATAAACATAAATGAAAAAATGAAACCGAAAGAAATCCTTGATGTGCACCTGATGAATACACCTGAAAAGAATAAAGTTATTCCCCCTTTTGTTGCTGTCGACGATGCATTACGGAGCAACAATGATGACACAAACAGGCCAGATAGGGGTTGAAAATACGTTACGCTAGCGGCTACAGGTAAAAAGTCAAAAGTTACTTGCATAATGTGATACCAAATATGCAACAATTAAGGCGCATCAAAGAAACGGTGGTGTGTTTTCTTCGCTTGCATTAAACGCGGGGTAAAATCACTGTGGCTGATTCCCTGCTATTAAGGACGCACAGTTGAATTTTTATTTTTGTGGCTGTTTTTCATTTTAGGGTGGTGATAATGGAATTTCATCTGTTACCGGTGACACAGTTGAGCGCAACAGGAAGTTGTTACCTGTTGTTACGCTGGCAAATATGTAAAAAATGGGAGTGTTGCGACTGTGCCCTGTCCTTTTGCTTTCGTTTGAAAAATATCATATATGTAATTATGGAAATCATAGCACCCTAATAAAGAAACATCAATTACTTTGCATTTGATGTTCTTTTAACGTATTTTTTAAAGAAAAATAAAATAATTTGAGGGATTTAATCACTTCGATAAAAACAAAAATAAAAATATCTAGAAAGCACTCTTTACTAAAAATTTTAAAACACAACAACTCCACGCATATTCACCTCTGCTGAGGTAGGCATTTTGAGATTGTACTGGTGAGTTTTACGGTCCTGTAATACCGGTAGGGACTGCTTGGCTCCATTTTTCGAGAGTATTTTTTCGCATCAAAATGCATTAATATGTCATTTGATTCCTTGAATTGATTCCAAAATTCAATTCCTTTGAATTAAATTATTTAATTTCAAATCGAAGGATTTTTTGTTTTTCAAGTATCGATTTTTTATGAATTGTTAATTTTTTCCCGAAAATCTGGAGGTAAATTTCTTGAGATTTTGTTGTCTTAAAAAAGAAAAAAACATCGATCAAGCACTAGATTATTTATTAAAATAACTAATTTTTCTTATCCGATTGATTTCCGATAACATTCCAAGGATTTCTGATAGTCACCGCAAGGCACTCTGTATGGGACAAGGTCCAACACAGCCAGCTATAATTTTTTTTATTTTTTTATGTTTTTTTTTAACTTTCGTCAAGTCAAGTTAAAACATTATGTAATGATGCCATATTATCACTTTTATTAAATAAATTAAATTAATATCAAAAAAAAAAAATGATTGAAAATGCTCTATTTTTCATGCCTCTGACTGCCCCTACCTCCTTAAATGGAATTGGCATTCCTTTTGACACGTAATTAACAAAGTTGATTCCGATTCCCTTCAAAATTTAAAATCTTATCCAGATTTGGTTACTATCTCGAGAACAAGGATTCATCTGTTTGGCATCAATATTATGTGCATGGACTTAGGGCCTCTTTATGTATCACGATTAGTCTCGTTTCGTCTCTAATTTCCAAGTATGCTAGTGCAATTCTTTTATTTGTAATTAACTAGTCATTAAGCACAGGCTAGACTTTTTTGTTTTCATTTATGTAAAATACAATCGTATATTTTCAGGCATGAAAATTAGAGACGAAACGACACGAATCGTAATACATAAAGAGGCGCTTAGTTCTTGAATCGAATGTCTTTCGTTTCATACAGGATATTACCTCCTTCATTTGACTAATAATATTTTTGTTTTACAAAAGCCTAAAAAATTGTAAATCTCTGACAATGCCTTCATAATGGCACATTTTTTTTTATTTTTTTTAAAAAAGACTAGTTTTTGTAGAAATCGATGTTTTGATGGTATTTAGCTCAAAAATGAGATAAATTGAAAGACGATTTTTGAAAATAAACTATTTTTTGAATGAGATATTTAAAAAAGTGAATATAGTCTAGTATGCAATAGAATTTTGGTTTCTCTTACTAAGGGCAAAAAAATTTTGTGGTGACCTTTTATTTTTTTTGATTATCAAATACGTCGTTATAAAATTTTTTCATTTTTCATAACATAAATATCTGAGACCTTTCGATAAAAATATTTTACCTCTTAAATAAACGGTAATTAACGGCTTTAGCCTCCAATTAACGGCTTAACGGCCTCCTATGCGGCCAACGGCTTTACCATTCAATTAACGGCCTGGCCGCGTCATTAACGGCCATTTGGTAACCCTGCTCTAACTACAAAAATATTTAATAACACGACAATTTGCTATAAGAATCACTTTCCCTTATGCAGAAAATGTTTGTAAGTCAAATTTTTAGAAATCCGTAAGCCAGTTACTAGATTTTGCAGCTGAATAACTTATTTTATACTCGTACTGATGAGCAATTTGTAGAGATATAACTCCTCCAAATAGCAACGAATTTGGTGGACTAAAACCTTTTAGGTAAACCTCATCATGTGAAATGCCCCCATATGTGCATATGTATTATTTTGAGTTAATGTAAACTATGATAAATTTGTTTGACCTATCGTTGTATTTAATTGGAAAAGAAAAACAAAATATACCGTTCATCAAACAGGTCAATGTATCGTATGTTGTATGTCTCAATCGAAAGAGACCCTTCTTTTTACATTTTTTTTCTTTTCTTTTTTCAACATTTGACAAACAACAAACAGTTAGGTGTCATATAGCATACAAAATTAACTTTTTCTTCATAATCAAAGGTACTATATACGCGATATGCTTGCACGACGTCCAGCAACCTGTTGAAATCAGTTACTACCTTTAAGCCATGACACTCTTAGTCAAACGTCGTTCGTCGTAAGCGGATTTTGTAAATGATGCTCATTTGTCTGCTGGTGTTTAGATGACCATAATCCGAAGTCAAAATAAATATTGGTTTCTTTTTTTTTTTTTTTGAGCTCATTTTTTTCTACTTTTATTTTGTTTTGTTTTTTTTTTTGGTAGTTCTACTAAAGAGATATTTTGGGGATATTAACTTACTTGTTTTTTTTTTTGTTGTTGGAAGTTTGTTAGCATCATCTTCATCACCACCTCTTCGTATTGATAGCCTTTCTAATTATGATTTTGTATAGTGTCTTCTTTTTTTGTTTTGGTTGTTGTTGCGAGATTTATTTAAAAAATTAGTTCAACTGTATAGGAATTCGATAAGATTTGTTTTTAAATTTTCTTTTTTTTGTTTAGATCTTTCTTGTTGTATCTCGGAGTAGAGTAGGTGCGCTTCGCCGTCATGGTAGGTATTGCATTATTGGTTTTGTCTGTTTACTGTTATTTTGTTGATTTCCCTTAAAAAATATTAAATATCAGATATCTGTTTTCTCATAGATATTAATATGAGATTGTTTTAAGTTAAAGTATCGGAGAGCTAAGAGGAATATTTTTATTGAAATAATTATTTAATGGGAGCATCATCTGCTTCCAAGTTATAGAGCTGTCAAGAGTCCTCAATTTAATTTTGGCAGCTATATCCTTTGAACTTACCTTTTTCTTTTCTATACCGAAATAAAGCTTTGCACTGTTTAAGGAAAAATATCAAAAATAAAGCAAAGAATTATCCTCAAATTTTGTTTCCTCAGCATAGTTAAGTAAATGTTGTTCCTTTGAAAGAGAAAGATTCTTTAATCTCTATATATATTTATATATACATATGTATATACACTCCTGAAGAAATCATTTTCCACCATACTACGTGCTGGTTGGTTTAACTTAATGTACCCATATTGAATATGGCGATATTTACTAAAATAGCCCTCCTTTGAAGCTGTCATGCTCTCTTTTCAAAATTCGCCAACTTTTTGTTTGATGCTTGGCCGAAAAATTTCTTTTTTTTTGTGTGAAATTTGGTTTGATTATTTTAAATAATTCTAGCAGTGTAACGTTGTAAAGGTGTTATTCGTATCGAGGGTGCCACGCCAGCTTGTATAAATTCTTCAAGTTCCCTTCCAGAGCTTTTCCGAATTATTCTTATTATTTATATGGTTTAATTACTTTAAATAAATCTCTGTTTTTAATAAAATAAAGAAATTTAACTCCATGAAAAAAGTAGTTCTTTTCAGCGTAAAAGCGGGATAGATTTGCTTGCTCTCATTAATATCAGCTCAGGAGGTTTGATACTTTCAGTCAAGCGTACCGAATTTTTGCGTCATAATTTGATAAAAACAAATTGCGCTCATTCGTTTTCTTCGTTATATAATCTGACCCAGTCTGAAACGTACAGCATTAGTTAATTAAATTAATTTAAACTGGAGTGTCGCCACTTCTGTGTGATGTGACTCATAGCATGATCACACAACAACGACAACTCAAAAAGCCAATGGAATCAACAGCAGTGACATCTGCATTAACGTTAAAACACTTCACAATCAACGTTGATGATGACGATGACGACGCTCTTCGAACCTCTTTTTTTTCTTCTCCAGCAAATTATTTATTTTTATTTAATACAAACATCAATGACTGCGTCTAAGAAGCAAAAAGCTTGGTAAACAGTTACATCCTCCACAGTAAAAAGCTTCTCATGGTCACAACTCCATTTATGGCGGTAAACGAAATAGAAATTCAACAAAATGTTGTTCGAGTACATACATATCTATCTATGTATCTACGAAATACAATAAAATTAATGAACAAACTACGACTGAACGATACATTTGAAATGAACGCAGGCGGTTGGGATGGATGCGCACCTAAATGCGCAACAGACAAGTGGACCAAGCCCGCATGTGTAAGTTACACAGGTACATAAATACAAACGTACATAAATACATATGAGTAGTATAAGTACAAATAGGCGAAAAGTTAGAGGGATTGGTAATATGATTGCAGTTAGTACAGGGTCTTAAACAATGTTTAATTAGACAATCGATTGCCTCTTCAAATAGGATGTTCATAATAAGCATTTTTGTATGTTTGATGAGATCATCTACATACCCACCGACAATATAATAAATTCACCTAGTTCTAGTAGGAAATTGAACAAGACTTCAATTATTTGATTTCTTTTACGCTTGCTATTGAACCTTCTACTGCTGCTCTCAATTTGTGTTTCCATGATTTGTTTCTTTATAGTTCCCAAATAGTTTATAGAATCCTTGTGATTACTAAAATTTGCTTGGCACTTAAAAATTACTGAATATATTGCAAATCTATTATCAGATCCATGGTATTGAAAAGGGTTGCAATTTAATTTATGAATCTGTGACTATATCCTTTCAACGATTTTTTATAAAAATTCATGAAGATATCTGATACTTCTGATTTCAAAAATCATTATGACAGCCATTACTTTTTCCCTTCGAAGATTTAAGCTTTTCCATGAAAAACCTACTTTAATCCTTTCCATCCAATGCCAACTTTGCTCCTTCCACTTTCAACGTAGTACATAAATATGGCTTTAGTTTTTTTATATCTTCTTCATTTAAGACTTGTGGTTTTTTGTAACTTTTTCGGCAACTATTTAACTTTCGTGACTAAGCTGTTTCGAATGCTGTCCTTTGTCCTTCGTAATCCGCAATTCTTATATTAAAAATCTTCTCCAGAGTAATCCAGAGTGCGTCATCAGCTTGCATTTTTAAATTCTTATAAATATGTTAAATTTTTTTAAATTTTCATATATTAAAGCTCGTTCATCCTGAGCGATGTGCAATATTTTTGGGTCCAATATTATGTTCTAAACCGCTCAATGAAGGTCGGTCGCAGTCTCACAGATTAGTAAATTTTTGGATGGTATCGGAACTCTCTTTGGAATATTTTGGCTTAATATATGATCTCGATTTCGAAGCATTGGCACAGTCATAAGTATCAAGGGTAAAAGATTAATAGATTTATTAAAAATTTTATGCATTTTATCTTCATCCCATATCCAAAAAATTTCATTGCTTTAAGATTTATTGTTATTTTTTAAATAATAAAGGAAATAAATATAAAAGGAAAAAAAGTGCAACATCAGTAGTTTTATTAGATGTCTTTAAAAAGCTTGGCGACTGAAGGAATTAAATATTCCAAAGTGGTGAAGTTTTTTAATTCGGACACGACGATTCTTTTCAGACGACGTTTCTCCCGTTTCGACGTTTCCTGGTTACCACGTTGTTTCTAAGTCAAAGTTGTAGTACGTAAAAATGTTAAAGTTTTGATATTCCCAATCTTAAGTCTTCAGTATGTGGCCAATTTTGACCATATTACATATTTATCTTTTAAGAATAATTCTAAAGATCTTCTCATTTAAAATGAGCAAAACAACTCAATTTTTTCACAAGCTTTATAAGTAACTTTTTTAAGCTTTTCTACGCTGATATATGTATACCTTCAAATATAATGATTATAAAAATATTTTGCTCGAATTAAAGCCCCTATCTTTCTACTACATTTCATCTACAAATGAGCCAACCTTAAATCACACAATTTATTACCAATCCATGGACAATCCCACGCTACGACAAAAACGCCAATAACAATTCAAAAATTTACATATTCCAAACAACAGTTATACGCTTTAGTACAACACTGCAAAGAGCTTTGTTAACAAAAACAAAAACAAAAAAAAAAACTATCCGAAATAGAAAAAAAGGGTTGAAAAGAAAAATCATAAAAATAAAACCTGACGCAATTAACATAAACAAAATAAAGTTAAATCATAACAAAAAAAGGAGAAACTCCAAGTTGGACAACACGCTTAGATACTATATTAATAGCACATAACCATCTTCAACATGTCAGGTGACTGAATGTTACTAACACGATTCAAAAGCCAAAGGAAGACCATGGAAATCTCTCATAAATTAAACACTTTAAGCCATTGGCTTTTATTTATTTTGAATTAACCTTTTTCGAAGAAGCTTTTTCAATAGTTTTTTTATTTTTTTCGTTTTCTTGCTACGCATTTTAAAAAAAATCGTGCCTGTTTGTGTGTGCGTGTGTGTGTTGTACTGTGCGTTTATCTAACGCGTCTGGTATCTATCTATCTATTGGATGTAGTATGTATAAACACTTTTATTGACTTTGGCTAGCATTCCTTCGGAAATGCTGCTTAATGTTTCTAGGTCTTTTTAAACCGGTTGTTACAGGAATGCTGTTGAAGAGCCAAACAATCAGTTATATTCTAACAAAAGTGTATTTGTAGAGCTAAAAGCTTCACTTTTAATGGCACGATCTTGAACAGCGAAAGCTTAACGTTTTTAAAAGATGAACGGCGTAACTCAAAAATTGCGTTGCATTTGGGCACACGACAAAAAGAAGTACTGCGTACTTGTAGAAGATCATTTTATAATTTGTTCATATGATGTACATCACACTTCTGTGGTGAGATCGCATTGAATGTAAGGATTAATCTTCAAATTATTTATCTATGTTATCTTGGGTTATCTTAGAATTATTCAAATCAGACCCATACAGCGAAAGTATTCAAGCAATAAAGTTTCTGTCTTGTGTTCTTTATCTCATGAAGCATTCATAGCAGCTTCACAAAACTCTTCCAACGTGCACGATTAGTAGCGAGTGCTTTCAATTTTCTCTAATATATTTCCGATACAGTAAATACTGCTCAGCGATCGTTTCCATGAAGATGCTTTCTACTAATCAATTGATGATTTTTGCAAAGTGTGTCCAATTCATCTCCATGTTCTCCATTTAATTTGAATGGAAATCAAAACTTGACAGCATCTGGTGAGCACTACGACATTGGAAACGCGAAGGTAATTGTTGGTGTTGTTGGTGAACAGTTGTAAATTGTGTGACAGAGTGCTGTGGGTTAACCAAGTTTTAAGATATACAGAAGAACTGGCTTCAAGTTGGACTCAAATACTTTTAGCTTTGTTGTCGTTGACAGAAACAAAGAGTGCTCAATATTACGAAGCTGAGCGATGGGCCGGTAATACATACAAAACTCGGCTTTCGAGTGACGACAGTAGTCTGGGGAAGGGGGGGAGTGAGAGACAGTTTTAAGAAAAAATGTATGGAAAATTCTTCCGTTACATGAGGTATGAAATGTTTAATACTCAGATTGCCAAAAGATTTAAGGATAGGTAAACTTAATGACTGACTTTACGCCTAAAATTAAGATATAGAAATGGATCATGCATCTAAAAGACATTAATGAGCGTTAATTTTCTAAATGATACATAGAAATATTGATAGAGCCTTTTATAAAGTTCGGGTGGGGAATTCGACATCCGCAAAATTTTCGGCACAAAGCAGCTGTGAGCCAATGTAATCATTAAGCATTAAAAAATACAGAAAATACGCATTATTTAAGCTTAAAAAGCCAAATCAGAAAAAAATATTAACCTTAGCCCAAAGTTATGTATGACTTCATTCCTTTTTATTTAAGGTATGGCCATAACACATAGACATACATACATATACATATATGTACATATGTTGTAAATAGGATACAAAAACAGTTTTTTTTTATTTTTCAGTACAAATACATCAATCAGTATGTACACACAGCCGAGCTAAGTTTAGAAAAACAACATTTACAAATTGCTGTCGATGTTTTGTGTTTTTTTTTTTGGGCGCTCAATCTCATAAAAACTTTTTTAGGCCAAATACTCACGTCGTAACTCCTATGTGCGATAAACTCGTAGTTTCTTCTTCAGCTAAGTAATTTTTTTTCTTTTCGTTTTCTTTTTTCTAACAGCCAACGAAGCGAAAAAAAAGAAACGGATTTCTTCCTAAGCGCATGCGTAGCAAAGAAGGGCATCCATCCAAAGACACTTGGTAGCAGCAGCAGCAGCGCCCCACAAGAGGCAGGCAATTACGAAAACACGACTACAAGGTAAAAACGACATAGAAAACAGAAACAAAAACAACAGGTAGAAAACCCCTCATAGACAAAATGGAAAATGTTGGCTTAAAGCAAAGACTCTTGTTGTTTCGTCCGTGGTGCCGCGCAGCTCATCTAATGGTACTGCTGCTGCTGTCGCAAAGGCATTTGAAGTTTTTTTTCTATTTGACCCCTTTTAAGTTCAAGAACCCTTTTTCCAATAGACTCCATGTGCGTGCTGTTGCGCGTGTGTGCGTTTTAATATCTGTGAGTTTGCTGCTAAGGCAAAACAAGGCGTAGAGTTTTTATGCTTCAAGAAGAGTCGAGTCTACACGCCGTTTACGTCTCAATTGGGATCTTCGTATGCTCATTTGTTTCTTTAAATTTTTTTTTTCATGATGCTCTTTTCTAATGATTGTTTTTTCTAGAAACTTGCTTCTGGTAGTTAGCAGAGCTTTAGCTGCTCTCTTTCTCGAGAGAGAGAGAGTAGAAGTAGTATCTTAGAGATAAAAAGCTTTTGTTCGATTAAAGTGGCGCTGCTGTTAATTTTTGGAGAGCGCTTGATATTGGCGATCGTGGGGATCACGTTGAGTGAATAAAAGCTCTATGTAACAAGGCGCAAGATTTGTAACAAATAAAAAACGCGCAATGATACAAAGCTGGAGATGCGCAGAAAAACCGGACAAGTGAACTTTGAAATTTAGAGAGTGGGTAGATATGGATGTATGCATGTATTTAGTTCTTGCGATTTTCCAGCAACTATATAAATGAGAAGTAAACTACCGACTGTGCTTTTAGGTAAATAATTTTTATCTTATTGTTAGTTGTTAGTAACAAAAAAAATCTTGCTATCTTAAAAATAATCAAAAATTCTTGATTGAAAGGCAAGTAAATTAAAATACCCATTAAATAAAAAAACAAAAATTAAATACCGCTCAAAATATCTAAAAATCACCCAGAATCGATCAGAAATTTTTGATCGATTTTCGAAATAAAAAATATTACACCACATCTGAACAAAAAGTAGTTTTTTTTTTTAAAACCACAGCTTTTTTGCCATAGGACCTACATATGTATACACAGGGTGTCCCATTTTAACTTACACAGCTGAATAAGTCAAAAGTCAAATTAGAGGGCAAAGTGACCCCTGAAGGTCATTTCCAGGTCGAATACCCGCTTGCTGCAGAAAAGCTAGTAATCATTGGCTGGACCTCTGCACAATCTTGCCTTAACTGGCTGCAGCTTTTCTGCACCAAGCGGGAATTCAACCTTGAAATGACCTTCAGGGGTGACCTTGACCTCTAACATGAATACCTATCTGAACGTAGAATTTTGTGCTCTTCCGGAATCCGAGGTCAAAAATAGGGGTTATTATTTGAAAAACTAAAGTTGACCTTCAAATAACCTTAAAAATGTAGGTCAAGGTCATGGTTAAGGTCATGGTTGGATCAGCCCTTTATACCCACCAACTTTTATTTGAAACATTTTTTGAATGACTTGCAATTTTTGGACTTATTCAGCTGTACAAGTTAAAATGGGACACCCGGTATTATAAAAACAATTGGTTGACTTTGTTCAAAATTTAATAGTTTCGAGAAGTATCGAAAAACTTAATAAAAAGCGAAAAATGTCGAAAAACATCGAAAAAGTCAAAAAGAATATCGAATTGTATCGAAGAAGTCAATAAAAGTCGCATAATATTGATTGGATGGGGTTGGAAGTATCATGATGCCCCTGTAGATCTGGCAAAGCGATAAGTCCCTAAGATACATATACACTGTTCTCCTGTGTAATTTTTACACAAAATAAATTATTTTTTATGCAACATGTAAAAATATGAAATTTCTGTCAATTTCGATTTTTCCCAGTTCTAGCTCTCGAAAATCAAGTGATCCTTCGAAACATGCATCTACCGCTAAAATAAACTCTACAAAATCAAGCACGATTATTATTATGAAAGTGAAACATTTAATTGAAAACAAATATAAGAAAATATGAAATAAATAATGACAAACCAAGAGAGACAAGAGGGAAAGGGTACAAATGGCACAAAGCGTTAAATATCCTGAAAGTCTAAAGAACACTTACATATACACTATGCTTCCTTCAATCTCATACTGCAGAGTAGCTACCCTAAACCCGAATTGTTGCTTTTGTTATATGTAGCTCTTTAAATTGTTTCATTTCACAAAGGGGAGATATTGAAAAAGGAATTTTTAAATGTACCTACAAATAAAGCAACAAAAAAAAAACTTCAACACCACAAGCAAAGATCGGATCGCATGAGCCACAGGGAGTGGAGCACAAAGCACAGCATAAAAAAAACAATCAACCAAGTGAATCTTGCCTCATGTATTTCATCATTTGCCAACGCCACACAGTGGTCCTAAGTCCCGAAATACTGGCCTAAATTATAAGAAAAAAGTTTTAGTGCAGAAATTGATATACAATTTACTTGTAAGCTTGGCTTCTCTGCTCTGGAAAGCTGTAGCAATACAAGCAAGTGAATGGAAATATAGAAGTTTGCTACGTTAAGTGATAAATATTATTCCGGAAAACTTTAGATGATGATACAGGTAAACACTGGATAAAAAAACGTTATTGGACTAGTGGTCCACACAAACAGCACTTTATCAAAAATTAACGTGAATGACCAAGTGAGGGCGTTACACTTTTCATTCAAAAAAAAATTGTAGACGTTATATTAAAATATATATTTAAGTTTGGTAATACATGCAAGCATTGAACAAAAGGTGTGCAGGAAAGGGTTTCCAAGTTACCGGGATTGTCCCGGCCCAGCCCAGAATTTCATGTCAAAGCCGGGGGTCTTGTAGAAATTAAAAAATTTATGAAATTGTCGGGAGTTATACTATTTGAAGGGAAGACTTATTTTTTTTTTGATTCGTAATCAACTAAAAATAAATTAGAGAATTTTTTGAAGAAATCGGTAGGCCATTTTGAAGCCTCCATTTTATTTTTTAAAATTTAAATTGAAATTTGTAATCAGCGAAGTTCAAAACCCTTCATTACAATTTTTCACGATTTGGGCCAACTCTCTGGGATTTAGGATCACTGTACGCCAAAGCCAAAGTCAATGCAATCGTCATTATTAATGAAAGGAGGGATACAACACATACCGAGTTTAAAAGTTTTCGAAATGGAACGAACGTATTTTTAGTATGAATTGCATTTTGTGTAGTCAGTCATAAGAAAGAGGATACTTTTGTATCGCATTTGCATTCCGAAGTGCTTGCGCAACGTTGAAAAGGCTGAGGCATTGAAAAAGGAACCTTGATGCAGAATTTTTATCGTGTTGTTGTTGGTGTTGCTCTGTTAGGATCAGGAGCGAAATATATTGATTGTAATGCATTCATATGTTTGCACGATATGCAGTGTAAGACTATTTCACCACACTCAAATTAATTTTGCGGTAATTGATCAATGACACTTTGTTTTGAATTTTAAAAAAGTACATATACATACATATATAAAAAATTTAAGGGGCTATTGTAAACCAACCCTAATTGTAATGAATGAAGACTTTTTAATAGTAATTTCAACAGAAGTCTTATAAGTGGCCTAACTGATGATCAAGCACGGACTTGTGCGAAACATGAAGATTATACTGTCCAGAGATTGAAGAAAAAATCCGAGCTTCTTAATGATTTCTTAAAAAGTCTAAATTTTTAATATTCAATCCATCTCAAGCAGTGAATAGCAACCTTTGTAAATTTTTGCTTGAGACGTATATCGAGGATTTGGTGGGTCTGCAGGATCTCGAATCAGGAACTTTGTTTGGCTACCAACCAAACTCACATCTCAAATGAGATTATGAAAGTACGCCGACCACATGTTTAGAAAACACTCTAGGAAACATTGTCGATCAGTGCATTGGTAGCGTCCACAGAGAGACGGATGCTATGAAGACCCACAACACTGTGGCGCCGAATGATAGAGAGTGATATGTCAAAAATTGCGACGAATTGGAACAGCATAATGATTTTTGTGTTCTGAGTTCACACAGCAGCCGCTAAACTTACCACAAAAAGCTTCTCAACTCACTGCTTAGATCCAACATCAAGCCTTTCAATTTAATCCTTTTACTTATGTTTAAAAAAACTATCTTCTTTCACTGAATATTTTAATTGAAATCTTTCGTTATGTTTTTTCCCACAAAAATCGAAGACGAATATAATAAAAAAATCCTTTGTAACCAGGTGCATCACTGTTTTGAATATCCTTGCAAAACAACAAAGGATATCATACAGCACTATAAGGACGAACATATGTATACGCACTGTCTAAAAATAATCATTTGTTGAACATATGAAAAAATGGTGAATTCACAAAAGGGTTAAATAAAAACAAACGACTAAAGCGGTCTGTTTAATGATATCCTTAAATAGCACAGCAAATGCTTGACGTACAGTAAGCTCACGAAAATCAAAAATATTTTTAAAGCTTTAACACAAATGTCTCGTTTGTTCGTTAGTTAAAGAAAATATTTTTTTTTATTCTCGAAACAAAGAATTTTGAAAATGAATTAGAAAATTAGTACATCTCACAAGAAACCTTAATGAACTTTGTTCTCATTGTCAAGTTATTGTGAATTCACTGTAAAAATGCTGTTAGCTCCTGCGAAAGGATCAAATATAACCGCAGCGATTTATATTCCTTTAAAGCGTGGGGGTTGAAATATCTACAAGTAAAAACCAAATTATAAAAATAAACACGAAAAACCAGTCCTGACTCATAAATTCAGGCCTTCGTATAGTGGAAGCAACAAGCAGCCTTAGAAATAAAGAAAAAGATTAAGGCACCACATCGCTTGCCGTTTATGGTCAACAAAATTTAAAATCCATGCAGGCCAACGAACGTTGGAATTATCTGTTGAGCGTATCCCGCGGCTGAAAACAAATTACAGCGACGTTTGCAAGGATACGAGCGTAATAAACGCAAGGAAGAATGAAATTGAATTTTGTGCCTTGATTGCCGTACTGATTGCTGCGCGTACACTTGTGGCCAAGATGCACGATCATTGATTTTGGTTTTTTTTTTTTTTTTTGGTTTTTTCGATTGCTTTGGTTTCATGGGAAATTTATTTCATTGGAAAACCAGTTGCTTTTGGAGAAAGTTTTGTTTTTATTTATGGTTATGGACTGCGCAAGAGCAGTGATTACGAAACCATGACCAATCAACGTATAATATTTGTATAAAGGATTCAGCTACAGGTGCATGTATGTATGTTCTAAATTTTGTATATAGCAAATGTTTGATGTTTATTTTATTAACTCACTACAAGGGGTTGCTTTAATACACATGGATTAGGGGTAGGTTTTGAATTACAGGTGTTAAATAGCGTGAAAGTATAATTTGTTTTACAAATTAACCTATCGGACTATGGGAAACAGTAGCAGCAATGATCAAAGCTTGACATTTCATGGAAATTTAAAATCTAAAATTTTATTTGTCACAAGTTCAGTTTCACACACAAATCACTGAGCTGTGCAATGTTAAGAAATCAAAAAAAAAATATAAGATTTTTTTTGGAAAGGAAAAACCAATATTCGAAGGGCGTAACATCGGAACCAGTGAAAACTCTTTGGTTTTTAAAGAATTTTTTCTAAAATAATTGAAATAGTAAATATAAAAAAGCTTACAAGCAAATAATTATTTTTTAATTGCTGTACGACACAAACTGTACCGATTGATGAAGTTTTAGCGATTTTCGCCCAAGAGTCGACTCAATCGAAATCATCTAAATACAAGGGCTTAACATCAAACAAAATGACAGGGCAAAGAAGTTGTAATTTATCTTCAATTTTTTTTTCAAACAATTCTCCCAGCCCTTAGTTTTTTGCTAAGTATTTTCTCTCTCAGTACCAGCAGATAGCCGATCGGTGTTTATTGCAGTTTGTCCTGCAATTTGTCATATCTTCTTCCTACATAAATATATTATTTAAAGAAAATGGCTTTTAAATGATGAGTAAAAACGATAGCGAAGTTAATTGACATTTATGTTCATATCTTTTGCGAGTTTTCCTACCTACATAGATACATTGTAGCATTTTCCTTATATTCGTACGTATCCCTTTCACGCAGCAAACACGGAAGTTACGAGTACTAATTTCCACAAAGAAAAAGTAATTATCTATATATGTATTGTATGTATATGAGTGTATATATTGTCGTACATTGCAAGTGTTACAAGTTGCTACTATTTGCAGTTTTTGCAACGCTTGAATAAGGATTAGTCCATGCCCCGTATATGTTCCCATTTTCCTCACATACCATACTTGTACATACTACGTATGCATAATACAAGTCAACTTTTTTTTTATGCTGCGAGTTGCTACTTTTCAACGTCATATGCGGAAATCATCATTGTACCCAGTAGGTAAAAGCAGGCGTATGTAGCGCTATTAGAAGGTCTTCTTTGAGGAGGAGCCGGTTTTGACCCGGCCAAAACTATTTTATTTTGGGAAGATCGGGAATTCCGTATGTAATTTTCTCTTTAATAAGAGTACATATAATAAATAAAACAAGTGAATGAAAGTATTGTACCCGATGAAAGATTTTGTAAATATCAAGTAATTATTGAGTACCAAGTAAATTTTAGTTATAACAATACTTCCATAAACTAATTGAGAACTATAAAAATAAAAATGAATTATGAGACAAAAGTTGAAAGCAATTTTTGTAGCTTCTACTAGCAGACCTGCTGTTGAAAGATATAACAGTGAGTGTAAAAGACCTAATTGTTGTTAGAAGGTATATTAATATAGAAATCTGATTTGTATAAGCGCTTACGCTTGCAATAATCCTAGCAGACCTTCTCTACGAGTCGCCATGCTCAATTGACTACTGGGGTACTTTCATACTAATTTACATTTGCATTTTCCATTCAAAGCAAACGCAATGAGGTTCGGTTTTAATGCAATTGTTTTTTTTTATATATTAATGCCTTTCATGATCTTTGGATAGGAGTACTTAAGGTTTTATGTATTTGGTATTTCCTATTTTATGAATATCATCTTGCTATGAATTGAAAAAAAATTTTTTACATTGCACTATGGATCAGAAGAGCTGTAGCTGCAGAAAATTGAAAAACTTTACATAAATGCCGTTCAAAAGCCATACTGAAAATTGCACGTGATTGCCCGCTTGCCACGCCTACATTTCACACTTATGTTTTGCAAAGGAAACTACTTATGTATGTGGGTTGTTCCAAATATCTTTAAATTAAAAAAAAAGTCTTTAGCTGCCCACTAAAAAATTTGGTATTCGCAAGGAAACTGACCTTTGACCTTGATTTTTTTAGCATACGATTTCACATTGTACGTTCAGCTTGTCCGAAAATGTTCCGCAAATATCTCATTATATTCCTGGGCCCCTGAGCTACTACAAAATATTTTACTAAATTAAGAAGAGTTATGGACTACTTCAGCGTTTTGTGCGAACTCTTGAGTCTTCAAATGGTAATAAGTAAAATTTTTTTGGGAACGATTTTATTAATAAAGTTATCAATATGATTATAAAGACGATAAAAGTGATAACTTACAAGCCACATGAGTGATATACACGTTGTATGCATCACTAACCGAATTTAATAAACCAACTTGGAATAACTGACAAATAAATGATCTTGCTATATGATATTTTTGATAACTCGTTGGATTTGTGAGTCTCTTATGAAAAGCAGTCAAAAGTACATGTCAATGATAAATTTGTAGATAACGTGACTTATCTTACCATTCATTTGGAAGTATGTAAGTAGCTACATATTTTAGTACTACTTACATCAGGTGTTTGTTTGTTGAGTATCTCGCTACAAAATGCACAGCATGGCGTCCTATTTATCCTACTTTTTTTCTAATTCTAATTCAGACTTTGACTGCGTATCTTAAAAGTTCTGCATCGTTACATTGGATCTGCTCCATGCTATTATTTTCTGACAAAAAAAATAAAAACTTTTTTATTCTGTTGTATTCCTTTTTCGCTCTATCTCTCTCTGTCTATTGTCTATTATTTGTCTAGTTCATCTATTATATATCTTTTAAAATGTTTGTTGAATGATGAACACAAAAGAACGGGACACAAAGTCAGTTTTGCCATCAACGTGTCGGAATTGGAATATGAATTGAAAAGGCAAACCCCAAAAGGTTAAGAACCTTTTGAAGCCCTTCATAAACATTGGTGTTGCCGTTGACTGACTGGCTGACTGGTTGGTTGGTTGAACGCATAATATAGTGAATTTCTCTTACATAAACTATAGGAAAATATGTAATAAGTAGGGAGAAAATTTTTATAAACAAAAAAGCAAACCAATGTCACTATTGGGAAAGCGTATCATTTTGAATGACCAGTAAGAAATGTTCGTACATTGGGAAAAAAATACTGTAACAATAAGACTTGTACGAGGCAGAGCAGTGGTAGTGAGGTCAAACCAGAGACCCAGCTAGACCGGTAAGTAAGTGGGCAAGCAGGATAAGTTGTTTTTCTCCATTACAATCGTACCTAACTTTTTTTTTAAAAAATTCCAAAGGGAGGCATTGTTGCGGCTCTGCCTTACGTGGTAATGCACAAATGTAATGGTCTGAAAATATGTAGTGGAAAATGCGAAATTAAACCGTCATTTTAAATTATTGGAATTATTGTTATTTTATTTATTGGTTTTAAAAGTTTGATATCAATTTAAACTTGAGAGTCGTATAGTAAGTGAATGAAAGTAATTTTCCATACAACTAAAAAATAGCCTAAAGCAACATGCTTATTACCTGCATTACGGAGTCAGCTACTTAATCAGCATATTAAAACGGAATATAATAAAATATTTGTTCTGCGAATATGGGAGATGTTCTCTATCTTATACCTTAAAAACTGCCCACGTACATACTTATGTATGTATATGTGCTAAAAATGCTACGTAGTAAACATTAGTTAATTATAGACCAGGTTCCTCCAGGTACCAACTGGGTTAGGTCCTTGGTACATCACAACAATGTTATTTCTGATGTTACGCCTTATACCCTATCGTCAGTACTATAGGCACGTGAACTTATGAACATATAAATAAATCCGATTTGGCGTGGATTTTCTCATTTAACCTCCCAACACTAGATACAAACGATTCTATTCACCTAAGGTGCCTATTTGACAGCCTTACATTCAAATAACAGTTTCACGACAATGTCATCAGTCAAACGCTAATCCTCAAAGTTCTATTAGAGGAAAAAATAAATGTAAAGAAATGACAAAATTCTCATAATTACAATAAAAGAATAAAAAGTAATAAAATGTGTAAAAAAAAGTTAAAGCATAGGGTTGAGGGGAATGACTGCTAGTAGCCAGGAAGAAGAATAAAAGAAGAAAGCATGAAATAAAAATTATAGAAATGGTCGATGAACCTGACGGGATTTGAAAACATTTCACACGTTTTATTCGTTTACCTGTTGATACAAAAGAACAGATGTATGGCAAAGCAAAGGGAGATGGATATGCTTTCGAAACAAAAAAATAAAATAAAAAGTCAGCGACATTGCGGAAATGATTTTGAGGAAATAGTACAAAAAAATTAAAACAAAAAAATAGGAGAGGATGTACAAGGAAATGCATAGTTTATACGAAATTATAGAGCATTTACATTTAAAAATTGTCTGGGATCTTGAGAGATGAACTAGGATTTCAGAGTACAGCAGAATATCTATGATGTCTGCGCAACCCCGCTTCTTTATTTATATAGGAAAGTTTGATGGAGAGTAGGGAAATAATTGAAAATAGATTTTCTATGCAAGCGGCGATCTATTTGCGTTTGGTTTCTCCTCAGCTTCTCGGGAATTAATACGGCAAAATATATTTTCAAATAAAATATCCAAAAAAAAATTTTCGTACACAACATATCTCTTGGAATCTTATGCAAAATTTGGGGTGCTTTAGAAGTTGTCAAAAAAAAAAATGGCTCTAAGTTTTTAATTAAAATTTAATATTCTGATTTTTTTGAAACTTAAAACTGTATCCTTTGCTTTGTTATTAACGCAACCAGCTTTTTGCTTTAAATGTATGTTCATCTCGTATTTACTTCCTGTTTTTCAGGTGGTCAACCTCTTTTGCAGTTTGCACGTACAAATTTGTTGATTTGTCACATATGTTGCAATGTCTAATATTCATGTTTGCTATTGTTGGTTAACATGACTTCATAACAAACGCCACACATGGCATAAGCATCCATCGGAGCGTTGGAAATCCTTTCCAAGAACATTGTGTTTCCAATAGGAAGTTAATTGTTTGTTATTCTTGTTTTCGTAGCTGTTCTTATTTGTAACTGAGCACCAACACGCACTAGCTTCAATCCAAGCAAAACGATCTTGAGTTTCCAAAGTTGAAATGAATCCTCGTGCCATAGCTTATGTGTGGTGTGATCCAGTCAACTCCATGCAACAAGTAACTCGTAGTCTGTCAGTTATTTCAACAATCAACTTAAAGTCATCCCAGTCATTCAACTATCCATCTATCCATCCATCCATCCATCCAATCAACCAACCAACAGTATGCGAGTAAAACTCTCACGTGAAAGAGTTAAGCGAGTTGAATGAACCCAAGCGATCAGAGTAGGGCACCGCATGTATGCAGCAACCTAACAACAGCTGCGGTGCGCCGGTCTCTCTCATCATGTGCTTAGTTTTTCTAGCATTAAACATAGAAGAAATCCTCATAAGGAGAGGCAGCTTATTGGAAGCCTATGCAGAGAAGTCACACTTACTCGCTTATGTTATGGTCGTGGTGGTGGTGGTTGTTGTTTAGTTGCATTAGAAAGCAACAATTGATTCCTTCTATGTGTACAGCTGATGGCGATAAAGGAAAATTTAATGCGCTAAATTACTTCCTTGAAATGTCGAAGAATTCTACTTCATGAAGCGAAAAAAATTTTTTTTATACAAATGTACATTGTACATATAGTCTATGTCTTGGGAACAACTATAAAGAATGTAAGTCACAAAACCAAATAATGGCTTTTCATTTCGAGGGCTTTTTAATCGTTTTTTAATAAATTGAAATTGGTACCACTTTGTATTGGCTATACTAATTTGTAGTATGCAGGCTGTCTTATTAAAATATTTACATATATTTCAAAAATCGGAAGTTATTTCAGATAATGATAAACAAATTATGGAAATAATAGACAATCTATCTAGCTAGCTTCTAACCGCGTTATTTCATGGGTTGATAAAAACCACTCCGAATTAATTTGGCAACCTCCTCTAATCGCACACTCACTCATATTTACTCTTTCCAATATAATTAATAATTCAATACAGATACAAAGCTAATATCAAAATTATCCATCTCTTCTGGTTTTCGAGATATGCATATATATGTACATACATCTACATACATTTGTGGTAAGGACACTAAAGCCCCAAAATTTCTTATGTAAGATTTTTAAACAAATTCAACCTAAATATAATATGTAAAGCGGTTTTCAAACTTAAAACTACTCTGGTGGTCAGGATTAATACCAAAGGCGTGTGTGTGTCAGTTAAAACTTAAAACACTCAAAAAAATTTTTACGAAAAAAATTAACATGGTTTGTAAGTGCTACTGTTTGACTTTGCTCCAAATTAAAAATGGTATACATATAATCCTTTGAAGTCAACTTAATGCAGCGTTGACCCGAAAATGCTATTAAACTTTATAACAACTCAGACGCGTACATTAAACTAAACTGAATAAAAAAAGAAAAAATCTCTGCAACAAAAAACATTTTTTTTTTGGTAGTTCTTCAACAGAAGTAACAACAATAAATTTATTATCAAGAAATAAAAGTAATGAAAAATTTTTATTGCCACAATCTTGTGGAAAAAGAAACAATAAAATCAAATGGACAAAAAAAAACAAAAAAACGGGTTGACCAAGCGTTAAAATTAAACTCATACCCAAAATAATTTAAGAGATCACTAGGGAATATGAGTACAAGCGACTCAAAGGGCAGCCAGAGCAGAGGTAGGAACGCGTTTCACAGGAACCATAAAAAGATCGAAAGCAAAAAATTAAAAAAATGAGCCACAATATTCAAATTTCAACTTATGGCTTTATTGTATACTTTCAAGGAATAAAATATCATAAAGGCAAAATATAAAAATCACAATAAAAATAACAACAAATTCCAGACTTTTGTTAATTTCTGTGGTCACTGCGACAATCCTCCTCAAATTCTTGAAAATTACAAAAACTTATTTGCTGAGCCTGCTGAAGTGTTCCCCTTTTTCTTTGCTTCTAAACTCAAGATCTCAACCAAGCGATTAAGGAGTTCAAATTGCAATGCAACGACGAATGTTAATTTTTGCATTTATAACGGTTGCACGAAGTCTTAAGCGACGGACGAAGTTGTGGTTTGCAGATGAAACTTTTGGGTAACTCATTAATTTAATGAAAATAGAATTTGAAATTTTTTTATCATCATTGTACTAATAGAGGCCTATATATTGCTAGATGAAGTAATATGGCATGAAAACATATTTCGACAAGTTAGACTATACTTTGTCATTAAAAAAGCCTTTCGAACAAAATATATAGCTTCTGGAATAAACGAGTAAATAATGATTTCAGGCAGACAGAAATATAGTGAGAATTGGTTCATGCTTAGACAAACCTTGACTTGTTCCTTATCTAGGTTTGCAAGTGACCGGGATTGACCCAGACAAGCTCAATATTTCATGTCAAAGCCGGGGGCCTGGTCGGAATAAAAAAATATCTGCAATAGCTGGGGATTGAACGATTTTTGTGGACTTTTGAACTTCAAAGTTTGGTTGAACGAACACAAATCAAAAAGGAAATCAAGTTTTTGCCTTACCGAAACTGAAGTTTTTGCCATTTTATACACTAATTTTTTAATAACAGAAATCTGAATACGTGGATATAGAAGAGTTGAGGACATTAACATTGATATATTATTCACGCATATGTACATATATAATAAATATCATCCTTTTGAGTTTCAAATATTCATACGTATGATAGTTTTTGAACTCTTCGATGACTTTGTCATATCGCACCAGCATTCACTCTGGTTGCACCCTCAAGTAATCGCAGTATATATCGCGGTATATATTCCTATTAAGCCTGATTGCAGCAAAAGTGTTTCATCATTTCTCATATTGCTAAGTAAATTTTATGTTCGTTGCTGCTCCTTCTTTGACTTTTGGTGTTTGTGTCACTGTTTGTTTGTCAAATTGTCGTATTAATCGTCACGTAGTCGTCATCATCAACAACAACATGATGATCGTCGTCATTCTGCTGTAGTCTCCAGTTGAAGTTTTAACGTTTTTGTAGTCGCTATAGTCGTTAAGAAATTGAGAAATAACAAAGTGACTGACTTACTGTTGGATTGAAATTCCAACCCGACCACAGCTCTTTATTGTCTTTTTCATATACCCTACACATAGGGTATATTCACATTGTCCTTTTGTTTGTAACGCATATAGACAAATATATATGTATATTACCAGTTTAAAAAATTAGGCGGGACATCTTTCTTACAAACAAAAACCTTAATAATCAAAAAGGAGGAGGTTTTTGGAGTAAATATTGCAAACTATGTGGTAACAAAAAGAAAAATGCGACATATAGTAAAACAAACAAATATTAGGTGCGAAGTAGTGTATACCTCTACCGTAACGCCCATACAAATATAAGTGCAAGACTTTCACGCGCACTTTTATTGTCAATGCAGCGTAGGGGATTTATTTTTCGGCGAAGCCAAAGATAACACCCTAACTTGTTTTTTGCTTGTTTTTTTTGTGTTATTTCAATTTGTATATTTGCGCATTTTCGGTTAAATGCAAATAAGATAACAACTCCGTGTTGGATACGGCAAAGCAAAATGCCTTTTAACACGTCTACGTGGAGTCCTCAAGTCAAAAAAAAGTATGAAGATGATAAACAGTCAAATTTTCACATAAAAGCGTGAATTGAACAATTAGTCCTACTAACTAAAGAATTTTTTATATTTACTGGATATCAAGTCAAATCAGAATGATACACGATTTTTGTCATTAATTTAAACTCAACTTAAGTGTTAGTATATCGCCTAGGAAAATGTTGATTTTGAAACAGTGATTTTGAATAGATTTTTAGTTATAGTCATCTGGATATAGCTTTCACAAAATAGTAGAGGAAAATGGTTGTGATTATTTTAGGCCTTGAAGTCATCTATATCCCTGCTTTTACTTAAGATAACTTTTTGGGAGCCCCAGAGTGAGCTTACGTTTGATTCCATGGTTGCCATTTTAAAATTAATGAAAAATTCATTCGGGACGGAAATGGTAAACTATTCAAAATAAAGTGGCAAAAAATTTCAAAAAAAATTTGTAATTTTAGCAAAATACTTGAAGGTTAGATCCATCGCAACCTTTACCAAAACTTTTTATTAATACATTGAAGAATTTATAAACAAAAATATTTTTAAGACTTAAATTTTGTCACATTAATTTTTCATTTGGAGTAAAATGTTGCTTAGCTCAATAAATAATAAACATAATTTTAAAGCTATGTATTTAGCCTTAAATTTTTTTGACGTACAATGACAAAATATCAATATAATCCATGGTATGCCCCTAATTATCCTTGCTGATAATAATTATAATAAAGTAAATAATTAACTTAAGACTCGAATTCAAATCGATAATGACTAATGTCTGAGGGTACAGTCAACACAGCAGCACAAAATGTCTGGCCACAACACAAAGGATCAAAGTAGCCATAGAAGCAACAAGTCAAATCAAAATAAGAAAATAAAAAAGGAGAAAAATACAAAAAAAAAAGGAAAAAAAAATTTCAACCAACTTAGAGTAGGTACGATAAAAATACAATTTATCGTATATAAAGCTACATAAAGACTCTACCAACACATCGCGTATCCTCTGCATGCATAATGATTCAGTTCAGCTACGGCTTGATTGCTGGTAGAAGGACATTAATAGCCTTACCAACTCCAACTTGCGCCAAGTGATCGTGTCCACTGAAGTAGGATATCAAGGGAAGCAAACAAACCAATGAAGAGGCGAAACTGGTTTTGTTCACTACGTTGATGGTGATGATGATGACGATCCAACAAACTCCTTGAAGAATCTGGCGAAACCAGTTTCAATTGGTTAATGTATCAACTACCACGCAACTACCTGACTGCCTGCCTGTAGACTCCACACAAACACTTATGCATCAACGCTTGAAAAAGGGATACAAACTTATTTGTATTTAATTTTTTCTTTCTTTGTAATATACAATATGACTTGTGTGAGCATGAGCAATCCTTTCGACTTAACTTTGCCTGACTGCCTGCCTGGGATGATGATGATATGATGTTGGCGATATTTACTTTGTTTCCTGTTTTGTGTACTGCGTTCTTAAGTGTGGAGCATTTTTAAAAAGCAAAAATAAGAAAAGAAAAACCAAGACATAAATATGAAGTCAAGAGCATGACTTTGAGCTCCACAACAGATTCTATGACGTCCTCATGTAGCAAAAGGGGGAGCCTTAGGGATACGAAGCGATCGTTGAATTTAAGCACAGAAATTGCATTTCATTTTAAAAGTTTAGTCAACGTAGACATTTTTTTTTAAAGCAATTTAAAATAGACTTGGGAACATACATATTTCGATCTGCTAGGATGAAAATGAAATATCTTTTTTAAGAGAATTTTTAAATGAGTTATATGTTAAAATTTTGTAAATAATTTCTTAATCACTTGTTCGATGTAGAAGTTTGGTTCAACCAACAAATAAAATAGAAGCTATAATAAAACACAAACTTTAGAAATTTCTTACATAAGAAGAGGCCCATCGCCAGTTTTTATATTCGCATCCCACAAAGTCCTTATCCGCTGCTGAATCCAGATACCATTTATGTCTAGATATTTAACTTGAGCTAACGCTGTGTAGTCATATTATTAGTATGAATATTGTAAATAAAAGCGTTTATTACTTAGAAATAAAAAACCAAATAAAATATGTTAAATTTTATCTTAAAATGAATCCAGAACGCCAACATTTATCGCAACGGCGATATTCCTTGAAAATCCTCTTGAGATTTAGTTGACGTAGATTAAACAAATCAACAAAGAAGGAAAAAAAAATTAACGAAATGATTCCTCAGAAAAAGGGATACGCATACAGCGTACCATCCACATCCATACAACTGGAAACCGGCTACGGCACAGAGTGCCAACGCCAGCAAAATATCGCATGGCAAACAACAACAACAACAAAAGCAACAAAAAATGTTTACATTTCCTCACACGTTGTATGTTTGCGCAAGATCCAAGACGATCAACACGAGGTACGAGTAAGAAGCAGCAAAGGGGCGACATAGCGCCCTTGCAGCACAAAATGCAGTCTGCGCTGTTGCTCCTTTTTGCTGCGCGGTATCTTGAATGCAACAGATTTGGATGCTGCTCACAGCATAGGATAATGATATTGGGTGAAAAGTATCGATATAATATTTTAGAAATACATGTGTTTATCGTACGTTTTAATCGTTGCGATATTTGCAATATTAAAGTATTGGAGTGTTTTTTTTTCTTTCTTTTTTAAAGTTTGCGAGATAGTTTTTGAGTAGCAGAAATTACATCTCCATGAAAATATCAAGTACGAAGGTTTTTCATATAAAAATGTATGGATCATTTCCGATAATGTCCTCTTCCAAAATATCGAACATCGTAAAGAAAAACCTCATATCCCAAATAATGACACTTTCTCTGAATGCCTCTCTCCCAGTGCAATGCAATCCGTTGCACAACTCAAAGCAAAAGTCAAGGCAAAATGGAATGGTTGAAGACGATGAAGAAGAAGCAGAAAAAAGGATTGCATCGCACATCTCTTTTGCCAAAGGGAACCAAACGATCGAGTCGCTCTGCGAGGTGAATGCAGTTCGTTGAACCCACTATGTTGTACGCTGCAACGAAGGAGTTTCTTGTGCGTATCTCAGTTGTTTTTTGTTGTTCATGTTTTTCCTGCTGCTCCTGTCTACTATATAGTATATCGTACATTTGAAATGATTTTTATTATATTTTCTTTTTGGATTTTTTGTTTTTGTTTTGCCTTTTTATACAACCAACCAGGAAAGGAAAATTGCTAAAAGAAATTTTTCTAATCCTCATCCTCATGGTAGTCGTGTCTCTGGCATCGCCTTTGTTTGTGCGTCATAAAAATAGACAATGGGAAAGAAGCAGAAAATGGCTTTTGCACTTTAGTTTGGTCGGTCTTTTGTACATAGACAAAGGAACAACAGGAACAGGCTTACGACACGCGTAAGGTAATCGTTCGGTAGAGAGGTAGATGTGGTTGCGAATTGTGATGCAGCGATCAATGTGATCGCAATGAACGCAGCCAGTCAGTCGCGTGTGCATTTTTTGTATATTATGGGCTCTTGATGTGACAAAGATTTTAAAGGATTATTATTCTAATGTAAGAAAAAATAATAACGGGATTCTTAATCAAGGGAAAGATTAATTAGAAATATTGATAATTTCGAATGTTGAGGTAAAGATTTATGAGTTTCACCAATAGTTAAACTACAGCCATGTTATAGAACAGAACAATCATATTTTCTAACTAACTAATCCACAGCATTTAATGAGGACTATCGTTTTTGGTTGTAGTGGAAAAGACTTCTGATCTCAAACGGGGTCGCAATTGAAAACTTCTCCGAAGCTAATTATCTGGAAATTATTTCTAATAGAAAACCTGCTTGGGACTCGTAGACTTAGTCTGTTTCAATATGAGCTACAAAAGCCTATTCTTGAAAACCTAGGACTTAGGTCTGTTATAATACGGCTCATCAATTTCCAAAGACTGGCATGGCTAAGAATAAATGGTTGTAGAAGCCTTGCTGGGAATCTCACCGCTTCATATATTGGACTAAATATAGCAAGCACACATTTTTGCCATCCAACATCCTATCCTATGATATGGAGCCAAAAGAAACTACCAAAACTTGCTTGAATTTCGTGCGCTTCAAACGGTCATTATCATCAAATCGATCAATTTTTCACTAATTCTCTTCACAAAAAAATCTTGGAATTTTCCCGCTTTTAATGGGCCTTAAAAAAAATATAACATGCCAACAACATCCCCGCGTAAAAAACGCGTACACACTCGTAGTAACTCAAAGTTCAATGAACGATGAACAAAAGGGCAACTTATGAAAGGAAGAGAAGAAAAAATGCTGGTTTCTTTTGCCTTATCTATGAGAGTATTTTCCAAGGGGAGCATTATAGTAGCAGTCAAAAAAAATGAGTAATAATAGAAAAATCTTCGAGACGAAATCTGCTGCTAAGGAACGTGATATGATCGTTAGATAAATGTGAAAAGTTAAAAGTCAAACGAAATCCCATACCAAAAAGGGTACAGCATGATCGTTTAATAAAGAAAGAATAACTGCATGCAGGCGGGTATTTAGAAGCGTACGAGGACTAAATTGTAGGCGGATATTATTGAAATAAAATAAAGGATAATTGAAAATCGAAGATAATCTTGAGTTTTTGCTTTTTTCCTTTAGATTTTTCAAACCCTTAAAAAACAAAAAGAAAAAAAAACTATTGGAATTTGTTGCCTGCATCATTAGTAGAAATCTTCCTGCTGCCACACCCTTTAACTAAACATTACTCGTGGCATGTTATGGTGTGAAATAATTTGTGTAATTTTCTAATTTTAGGTTTTTCTGTGTACCAGCGCTGAGTGGTAAATCTGTCAAGCGGTTTATTGTACAACAGGCGAAACAGTAGTGACAATCGCACGCTATGGGTTCTCAAGACCACAGCAAGGACATTTAGTAAAACAGCAACCCCTTGAAGTTTTGATGTTTTTTTTTTTTGTATTTTTACTTTTGATTTCACAGTATAACAGGAGCATAAAATAGCACAGCGGTTGTTATGCTGAGGGTTGTGCATTCAATATTAAAATTAAAGAACCTCAGTGGTAAATTTAGACAAAAATAAGCTACTGATCAATGAGTGAGTGGCATATTATGTGGGCGCCTTATGCGCAGTAATAACAAGGGTGCTTTGCGCAAGATTTTAAATATCCTGTAAGCAATTGCCATTGCAAAGGACATGAGGGTCTCTAACTGCATCATAACTGAACTTTTGATTAAATGATTTCGAAAGTGCATGCGCCGCCACTTAATGTATTGCAATTACCATGCAGCATGTACTCGTATTGTAATAAGGACTCATTGACCCGCAGAATTTTTGCTTTTCAAATCATTTCATATCGCTTCCTTTTCTGCTTATCAATAAAATATTATCAGTTAAAGTAGAAAAAAAAGAAAAAATCAACCCCTCGTACCGAATGGAAATTAAATTCAATTTTAAATAAATTGTTTTATTTATTCAATGTCCCTTTCATCGATCAATTTGAATTTACTTGAATTTCATATACATATACACCCGAAATAACAAACTAATGGAGCGTAAGCAATATCGTATCATTAATCAAATATAAAAAAAAATGTCCGAAGAAAAAGAACAGGAGGAGTAGGGAAAATCTCAAATGCCTTACAAAGAAATCCTTCTTATTTCACTTTTTTTAATTTTTCTTTACCTTAGCATTTTTTGTTTCCTTTTTTGTTTGTTTAATATCACGAAAACATATTTAACTTGATTTTTATATCATTTTCAACTGTTTAAATAAAGTTTCTACTTCAAATAATATTTCCTCGTACTTCAAAAGGATAAAGTAAATAAAGTGTTTGTGTACAAATATACTCCCAGATCTTTTTGGTCATGTAACCGCAGAGTATAACCGCCTAAGTAAAGTTGAGTTGCATATATCATTTTGTTGTCTATTTGGAGCAATACTGTGAATATGGATCCAGTTAAATTCAATTTGTTGCATCGAAATATTAATATTTCAAGAGCTAGCAAATAAAAAATATTAAAAAACTATACTTGGAAGTTGACAATCTTCTCTGGCAGTCAGGCCACATTCATAGCGTTGAATTCAGTGTTAACTCAATACTAGCTAGAAGAACAATATTGGAGAGATATAGACTCTCAGGGTGTATTATTCTCATTTGGCTTCCTAGATATATTGAGGGTAACAAAAAATATCCTTCTTTCGACGACACCCATGAGAAGCGCACCTTTGCTTTGTTATCCAAGAGTCATTTGAAGAGCTTGTTTTGAAAATTTAATTCAGTAAAAAATCTTACGTAAGATATTTTCAGATCCAAAATCCCTACTCTTTTCTATAAGATTTCGGAAAAAAATGCTTGAGCGCTCTAAGCGTCTGATGTATTATTATACAGCCCCTTAGGCTTATTTGTGCCATATGTAAAGTTAATTTAGCACTACTGCAGATTTTCAACATAATTAAGTCTTAGCTTTGACTTTAACCGATTTGTAATTTCATCGTCAACTTTTTAAATTTTGAAAATTGGAGGGCTGAATTTGAGTATTATTAATTCTAAGCTCTTTTAAAGAAAATGTAAAAAACTTCTTCTCAACTTTGCTGGTTGAATTGTATATTATTGCCCTCATAATCAATTTATTTTTGCAGCACGTGCACAATAGAAAAAAAAATTTTACCAAACCAAAAAATCAACTTAATATATTAAAGAATATACATATATTATATATGTAATAAGCAGCCAGAAATCCTTTCTCTCATTCTGCTCCAATACAAGTAAAATTGTAACAGCCCGCAGGAATTTGATTCCAATAATTAAAATTAATTTAAAATAAATTCTTTGAGGGTGAGGTTATTAAATCGATGTCTGCATAGGCGAAACTTAAAATGACATATAATTTTTCAATGAAAGGCTTAAGGAAAATATTAAACTTAAATTATTTCTCAAGTGGAGAAATCTTCCAATTTATAGTGTACATATGTGGCTATTATTTCTTCTTGTGTGTGTAAATAAATACTATAAAAATTTAAGTTTCTACAGTTTGCTTTAAACAAATCGTACATTGAACTGTTTCCTATTACATTTTCTAGGGCATTGTCCCTGTAGCAAATGAATTTCATTGCCTTATCAGGGAGTTACATATAAGGGTGGCCATCCTTTGTGAAGTAAAATACGTAGCATTGTTAAGTCAGCAGTATGAAAACATACTTTATGTAATTAGTTTTTTAATTATATATAAGTAAATTTAAAGAATGATATTCATAAATACGCAAATGTAGACTTAGGAAAAACTGTTGTATTTAGTTTGAAGAAGACAACATTTGATACATCAGAATGTAGCACTCCTTTTTTTACTTTTCTTTGACTTTGGCAACCCAGTCAGTAACTCCTGGCGATATCATGTGGCTTCAGTGCCATTACTTAGTTTTTGTTTCTCCTAACGCACTTGCTACTAAAGTTTTTCCAAAGCAATGCATTAGGCTTACTATCTTTATATTTGCTTTTCTTCAATTCTCTTATGCTCTAAGTCGGATAAAAGGAATTTTCATTGGCCTTTTTTCTGCGATACACGTACATAGTAGAGTGCTCCTTATCTTTTATTTTATTTGAAACTGAAGCATTTCTAGACCTCGAATACTCAACAAAAAAAAAAATATTATTCTAAAAAACAGGATTCAGAATTAGCTTACTTAAGTCCACAAACAAAAAAAATTTTTTTGGAAAAAGTTTTCATCTCGAGCACAACATCACAAGATAAGACTTCCTCAACTGTATTGCGAATTTTTCAAGGTTGTAATTTATTTCAAAACCTCACAACTTATGACCATACTGTCTGTATGAAAGTTGTTGTACAAAAAACTATATTCTAAAAGAATACTGCAAGGATACAAAAAAAATTTTCACGTCTTCTTGAAATCTATATAGTGGTTTCTTGAGAAGTTCTTGGAACCGTTTTTTGAAGTCTTATAAGTTTTGAGTGTCACACATTACTTGAACGATATTGACATAAATAAGTACCTAAGTCTGATGGTAAAAAAATCAAGCAACCTCTTATTCGATAATTTTCCTAAAAGTAAACGTATTTTATCAGCAAATCTCCACGTTACATGCATGCATACATATGAAATACAAAATTTGTAGGTATGTATATTTGTACTCGTTTATTCACGAATATGAATTATTTTGCTTATCAATAAAGGAGCCTTTTTACACTCATTAATATTTCCAAACAATTTGTATGTTTTTTTGTTTTTAATGCGATAAATGTTATCTACAATTTTCTAATTTTGTATCCCAACGCTGCATAGCAAGGATATCGATCGGTATATCGATGTAACAATACATATGAATACTTACAATTAATATAAAAGATAAAATGAAATAATAAATGTATGTTATGATATGATAAATGCAAAGGAATAAATTGATTTCAGATAAGGGACGTTAATGTGACAATGGGAAATCGCTTTGCATTAATCAATAATGTAACTAAAGCATTGAGTATGAATAAATCTGTCTGAGTTTTCATCCTTTGTTCTTGATATAGTACATACATATGTATGTATGTGAAAAAAATAAACTTTAGATTAGCTACCAGCAGAGCCAGTGCTCGATATTGGCTCAGTATTGGCAATTTTGAGTTTTCATTCTGAATATTTAAAGTCCACAAAAGTTGTTCTTTCAATTTTTTTACACTAGGAAGCACAAAATCATAAATTGAATGAAAACATATTTTAATCGGATTCAAAAAGAGTCCACATTGATTTAAAGTGATTTCATATATGATTCAAAGGGAAACTGTTAAATTAAAAAGTAGTAATTTCAAATGCTTTACAACTTCAATATCGTGCATTTCACGAGAAGCGGACAGGTGAAATAAAGTTCAAGTTTCAAATTTCAGATATATTTGAATATGTTGTACCTGTATATATCCTCGACACAGAAACAAAATATTTTTAGAATGGCAACACTGGTTTACAAAATATGGGTCTTTGAAAATTTGAGAAATCGTAAGGAATGTACTACTTCAAATGGCATTATTCAGTTAAAAAAAGTCTAGTAAAATGAACTAGCCACTGGATTTTATACTTCATTTATTGGTCTTTTTAACCTCATGATTGGATTTTAAAAATAAAAAAAATACACTGAAAAAAATGAGAAATATTTTATTTTATCGTTTTTTACAAAGTTCGCCTGACAAAAATTTTTCTTTTAAGTACATTAAAAAAAAGCTTATATTATGTTTATACTTCATGTCAAGTTTGATAATCGTCCGCCCAGCCGTTTTGGAGCTATATGCATTAATGCCGAAACCCGAGTTGGTCAGTAAGCTAGACTTACATAACGGCATTGCAATGCATATAGCTCCAAAGAGTCTGGACGGAACATTTCGATGCGATCATTTTTTCAAACTTTCGCTTTTGATTGGGCACAAAAATTTTTAACATAATCAAAAAATTGCTTAGGGGGCCAAGGTGCCTTTTATCATGTTTAAAAATGTACAAAAAGCTTAAAAAATTTTAGCGCTACATAACCGCCAAGTCCCTTCAGTATAACTTTTTTCATAGCCGTCATCAATAGAAATGTCCACATATCCAAAACATGAATGACAAATAATGTCACAATGTTAACTCGACCTCCAGTTACAACGAATCATTTTAGATTTTAAGCTAAAATTCAACGTGCAACAAGGTTGCAATCTTTCTTTTAATTTGCAGTTTTGTTTTTAATTAAAATGTTTCGTATTTATCAATTTCAAAGTTAAAAAGAATTTTAATATTTTTGTCCTTCATAACTATTTTCGATTTGTTTTATTTTTTTTTTTTTTGTTTTTTAGCAACGCTCAGCTGAACATTATTGCAACCAGCGAGGTATTTTAAAACAAATCATCCATTTGAGCCTCTTTCTTTCGCTGCTGCTGTTGGCTGTTCTTTGTAGTTGTTTTTGTTGCCCTCAAAAGAGCGTTTTAACCTCGTAAGCATAAACTGAGTTCTTCTAGATACCAATTATTACCTTCATTCTTTTGCTGTCATTTCAAAATAACATCGGCCAAATGACCTAATTTCGTTACGAATTTGTTGACGTTCTTTTTGTTTTTTGTTTTTGTTATTGTCATTGTTGTTTTTGTTATTTTCATGTTCTGTTTTCTTGGTTGTTGTTTTTTGGTCAGTATGATAGCCGCATTTTAAAAATCGCAAATTGCAAAAATTTCTGAAATTGGCACAATTTATGTCCGTTTTAGCTAACTTACGTTTAATTTACAAGGTAAGTTTTTTTTTTTTTTGGTTTTTTGTTTTTTAAACCACTGTAGCTTGGCCAAAAGACAAATTCTGACTTATTTTTCAAAGTGCGAAAATTATATGGCATATTAAATTCTTTTGTAATGTAAATATTGTAAGAAAGGTCATTCGAAATTGTGCTGACAATGAGTTCAACGAAAATTTAAATTATGTTGGATAAAGTTTGTAAATTAAGCATCCATTTCATCACGTATCTTATGTAATTTATAGCGTTCATGATGATAACAGGAAGCTGTCAAGATCACGATATCATTGATTTTTATACAAGAAAATTTATACAAAAAGACTTCAGTTTTTATTTAATTTAACATTTTCACCATTGTGAATAATAGTTTGTGAAATTTTTTGCCTTAAACGAGGTCAGACTTTGCTCGTTTCATAATGCCAGATATTAGCACACATTTCTAATAAGCCTATTAAGTTAGTTCATGATCTTCCAAGTAGCTATTTTATCTATTATACTTTTGACACATTATAAAGTTGAATTGCTTTCGATCTGCAAATTGATATGGTATGATATTTGGCTTTATGATCACTGATTTCATAAAGATGATTTTAAGACTTTGGAACAACCTCTCATTCAGTTCAAAAAAGTTCTTTGGAAGCAAAAAGAATTTGCAAGTCCAAAACAACAACGTAGTAATACATAGTGAAATTCATTTTAATTTCACCAATTTAAACTACGATTCTGCAATCACGTTGGGTTGTCTGTAAGAATACTACTTTGATTTTAAAACTGACTCTTGAAGTCTGTATTGAATGATTTAGGTTTTGCTTTTGAGATATAAGAACGCTCCGTTTATACTGTAAATGAAAAGGTCTCTTATTCATACATCGTGCTTTTATTGTGTCTTACCACAACCCTGTTTATATCAAATTTAATATAACAATTTCTATGTATAGCTACAGTTCTGCTTACAAACAACGACTCATTCACTGCAATTAATAAAAATTCCACAAAAAAAAGAAAAAATAATTATCGTCCTGCTACTGATAAGCAAAATATAAATAAAAAATGTGGTTTGCCTTGCTGATGACAACGAAACCAAAGCGAACTGAACCCGAATTTTATTATTACAATACAATGCAAAATAATGTGTATATAACGATACCATCGACTGCATCTACAAGCGTCCTGAGTCCCTGAGCCCGTCAGTCAGTCAGCTACAATCCAGATTAAGTTTATGTGCGAAGGCGCACATGTGAAAACAGAACACAGAATAAAAACAAATATCATTATCGCTGTTCCTGCGGTTAGACTTCGATACCGCGTGTATGCTTCATCCTCAAGCAGGCGATATTTTATGCGAATTAAAAATAAAAATATGACTGATATAGCTGGTATAAAATGTGGTGTTTATATTTTATATTGGTGCGTATGTATGTACACGAAATAATCATCCTGGTGAAAAACACAATGTGATTTACCATAACAAGGGAAAATATTACTTTACATAATTACAAAAACTTTTTGAGGAAAGAACATTTCTGAAATTGGAAACACTTTTATATGCATAGAAATGTGAAAATTTACTTCAAAAGTTGTAGAAATTAAAACATTAAAAATGACTCAAAATAAAGAAATATTATGCCGCATGCTTCGTTTAAATTCTCCAGGCCAATATCTCGAGAATTAAGTAAGATAGTGATAAATGTTTTAGGTCAAAGTTATAAGATTTCTAGGGGACAAATACCAATAACTTTAACTTTGAGCTTGAAACCAATTTTCAATGTCAATTCGAGGTCAACTGTGTTTTTTTTTTAAATAGACACCTATATTTTTTATTGCAGATTTGTATTCTTTGAGCAGAAATAGTTATGTTTTATATGTGTTGTGTTGTTGATGGAAATGTATATTCAAAAAATCACAATTGACCTCGAATTGGCTTTCAAAACTTTGAGCATTATCTCAAATAATCGAACAGTATCAAAAAAAGTCGAAAAAGGTTGAAAAGTATCAAAAATTATGGTAACATAGTGTGGCATAGTATCGAAAAAGGTAAACAGCTTCGAAAAACTATAGGTATATTATTGTTAGCTATTATAAAAGTCCAAAATTCAACTGCAAGATTTCTGTCATCATCGCATGACATCCTAAAAAAAATTGTGCCAGTGACTATATCGACCAAAAATGCTAAAAAAACAATAAATAAATAACTATGACGAACACTCTAGAAAGCCCTAAAAGGTAGGCGGTACTGTGGAAGATAATAACATCGTCATTTAAAAAAAAAATGTCGGGCTCGTTTTTAATTTGTTCGGAAACATGAGCCTATAAAGAGCAATCGGGAACAAGTCGTGTATATCGGGGAAAACATAAATATCATATTTAAACATCAACATTTGTTAAATCATCTGAATCTCTACTCTCCTTGCAAAATAGAGAAAAATCCACTGTGTTGCAAAAGCTTCCTAGGTCGATAAAGTTTGCAAAGCACAGTAAGAGTTTTACGCGACTATGAGAAGTAGTTTCATCTCGTCATAGCCGGAAATTGTTGATGTTTAACAACTTGTATTGCGACGTGGCAAACGTTTTTTTTTAAGCTTTCGTCAGAATCAGTAATTTTAATCATTACTTACATTGTATAATAGCTGCGACTTTGCATTCGTAGCTAGTTTCCTGCTTCAAAGGTACCATATTTGATTCGAAACTTCAAATCAATTCCTTTGTTCCTATTTCTTTCTTTCTATGTATTACTATTTGTATCTCTACGACTATGTACCAGTATCTCTATCTGGATCTCTATTTTTATCGCCCATCAAAGTCCCACAGTTTTTGTGTTGACGGTATTCGAATTTGAATTTCATTTCATTTTATTTGAAAACATTTTGATATGAACATTTAAGTTTATGCCTCTATGGGCAGATTTACGACCAAAATTGTTGTTGAATAGCAGGAGAGTGTACAACGGACAGGTGTTATGTTATGGTGGTGGCTAAGAAGCTCCATATAGACACTTATGTTCGCAGTGTCTCTCAAGATTTAACCAATCGGTAAAAGCTCTTAGGTATATATTAAAGCTGTTCGACTCTCTGACGAACAGTGGCGTTCATTCGATAGGGCTGGGGACGGCATTGGCCCCCCTAAAGATCTGATACTAGTTATTATTCAATGCATCAATTCAATAAAACCATCTATTAGTGTTGGAACTATAAATCTCTCTATCCCCCCCTCAAAGTTTTGGTGAAGTGACGCCACTGCTGACGAAATCATTAATGAAATTTAGAGAGTAGTGTTATTCAATTTTATGTGTTTAGGAATTTAATAATTTTTCGAGAAAAATATAAATCCTTTTTGTGTTGCCTAAAAGGTTTATGGTTAAGAGAGTTGGCAGATAATGCGTTTTGATGAGTAAAAATTCATTTCATTATCACAATATACTGGGAATTTAATATAGAATCTTAGCTCTAAATTCTCTTACCACAAAAACACAAAAATCTCACATGGCACCTAAGCCTCCACATATGATTTTTTGTCTGATCAGCTGCTTCAACTGACACACTTCGAGTAACCCATATTCAGATACATTTACTCGCAAAAGATAAATTGATTAAAAATTGCAATATAAACACAAAGTTTGTTGCTCTGCGTTCAATTTCGATTTCAATTTAATATTCAATTTCTATTTCAATTTGATGCCATTTCATTCATAAAATTTACAACAACTCACATTTGCTTGTGACGTCACCACAAACGTAAATACTCGTAATTTATTTTTTTTTTAATAATATTTTTTTTTAAGATATCTTTATTGCTGTCTTTTTTTTGTATTTTGTTCGTAACAATTTTTGTTTTTTTATTTATCTGCACGATTAAAAATAAAAAATGAGAGAAAAAATGTGGCAACAACTATTCGATTGTAGAGTAAACGAGTTTTTTTGTTTGTGAATGTTGTTGTTGCCGCTGCTGAGCTTTTCAGTTTTAATGCAATCGAATTGCGCATACATAATGCTGTCGTTATTGTTGTTGTCTTTGATATTTTGTTTTTGTTTTTGCCGTTGCTGGTGTTGTTGTTGTTGTTAGTGAACTTGATTCGCTTTTCATTCATTCATAAAAATTCACTTCTCCACATTAATAGCAAAAACAATAGCAACAGCTAAAAAAAAACATCAACAACAATAAAATATGTATTATACATCGCTTGGTATAAGAAAGAGCTACACAAAAAAAAGAGATTTATTTTATACCCATAAATTATGTTTTAAAATCATTTTAAGCCATTATGATACTATATTTGCGCTTTCTTATATCAATGTTTCATAGAGTGTATAAAATAGCTTTTGACGGAAACAGATGTTTTTATACCCTACACTCGGTATTAAGTATAAGTACAAATTTTGTCAATCCGTTTATAATGCATAGGAGAGATCGTGGCAGATATAGAACAATACACACAATATGATCTTGATCAGCGTCATCGACTGAGTCAATCGACTCTAATTTCCATCTGTTTTCCTGTGGAATTCACGTTCACGGGAAAATCGATTGATTTAATTTGATGAAATTTGGTACAATGGGTGAAATCGGTTGTCAGATACGCCCACCACTTATTCAAGAAAAAACTTTCAAAGGGGACGTCCATTAATTACGTGGGTTTTTTTTTTTTTGAAAACTCGGATCCCCCCTCCCCTCCCCTTGGTGAGATTTGGTGAAATCTGGCGGGAACCCACCCGTGAGATTTAAATTATAATTTTTAATATAAACTCTATGCATTAAGAAGTTGACGTGAGGTTTTCCTTGACCCCCTCCACCCCCCTGGTGAGATTTGGTGAGATTTTGCCAGACCCCCTCCCCCTATTTTGACTAACGAAATTAATGGACGTTCCCAAAATACTACACTGAGAGAGTTATTTATGATAGTGCAACCAAGTTACTCGTAAGTACTACGAAGTGTTTTGATAAATTCTAACGCATTTTAATAAAAAGGAGTGGCAACTCTAATACGTTGAACAGAATTGGGACGGGGTCGGGAAATCGGCAACGATTACTAGCTGTCAAAAAAAAACCGTCCGAAAATCGTTGAAGAATTCAGCAGTTTTTTATTTATGTCTCAAAAAATTTAACTTTTTTCGAATACATAGTATATCTTGAAGAAATATTTTTTTTTGTCAGTTTCCTTATGTACGTCGATAGCCAATCAGCCATTACGAGCGAATTAGAAGGGAAATACAATCCAACCGTATGTTGGGTTCCTGGATATTGCAACTTCATTGGCAACGAAACCGCGGATGTACTTGCTAGGAAAGACTCAAAAATTGACATAATTTCTGAACCTTACATTATGAAACCGCTAGCCTCAATTGATGTCATTACATTACACTATTTTATAGGTAAGCATGTCTCAAGACGAGGGCTTTCTGATGTCGGAGATCTTTTTAGAAACTGTAAAGATCCTGACGTCGAAGAGTCTGCATTTCATTATCCTTGTGAGTACATTTTAAGGTATTTGAATACCACTTCTTCGACTCTCTTGATGGTATCGTTCAAAAGTGTCCCAATCCGTTTTGAAGTTTAGGAAAATTTGGAAAAGCAAAAACACTTAAAAAGCTATACTGAGTAAAATATAGTCGGGAATGGACTACGTTGCGTTTGCGGATGGGTACAGATAGTTAAGCATATATGAAGAAAATCATATTAATTTTTGCGGAGCGAAAAAACTTAATTTCGTTTTGGTATTCACATCCAAAATATTTAAGTTTTTGTTTTTAGATTACGTCCGAGCTAAAAACAGTTAAAAAATATTTAAAAATTAGAAAGAGATCTCAACAGCTTCAAATTTTTCATGGCTTATCGAATTTAACTCTCTTGTTCTCATTCTCAATTTTTCAATTTACATCGGAAACAATAACAACTTGTGATTTCAGGAGACCGTGACCGTCTGCATAACATCGATCCTTACTTTCCGAGTAGTATTTATTTTGAGTGCAATTCCTACTTCTCTTTTGCTTTACATCCGTGATAACTTTCGCTGTATGTCGGCAATTTGTTTTGGGACATACTATACATATGTATGTATATTAACATTAATTAAATGTCGTTAATCATTAATTTATTCTTAATTAGCTCACATATTAACAAGATCAAAAGCCATTTAGCATAACGTTGTGTTGTAGTAAAAGGCAACAGTATGCATATGGAGTTATCAATTAGCCATTAGATGCTGATAATTTCTGTTTCCTATCTGTATCTTACTATTTATCAAATTATTTATGAAATTAATCCATGTTATTTTCCTTTCAAATGTTTTTCTTGATTTGAAAAAAGTAAAAAAAAAAAAATATATATATAAACTCCTTGTCATAAATCGTTTGTTCCATCGCATCAACAACAACAAAGACAAAACAAAAACAGCTCATCGAAGTTGATTACCAACAACTTGATGTCTTGAATTTTATAACCTTGTTTATGTCACACAGCGATTTGAAAAAGGTTAATGCAAATCGCTGTATATTCAGCACAAAACACTTGTGATCAAAGACGAGTAACCCACACATAGGCAGCCAATATCGCATGCAACTAATGGTTGTCTTAGTAAATCTGCAGCAAAAGTATCTCATAGATATAGCATTTTCAGATATGCGACTTTAAATGAAAATGAAAAAAAAAAAACTTCTTGTAAATAACAACATTAGTAGCAGCAACAGCAACAATAAACATGTTCCAAAGGTATCTAGGTAATCCAGCTATTCAAGTCACAACAGGTCGCCGCTTTGTAACTGCTGCTGCTGTAGCTAGCTAGCAAGTGAGCATTTGCAGATAAATACTTAGATACACAAATAGACAGTGGGACGGACAGCGGCACCGCTAGATACGCTCAAGGTCATCACGCTAGCGAAAACAACAGCAATAGCAAAGAGACAAAATAAAACTGCAATCGCCGCCAAATAATCGCGAGACGACGAAAACGCTGCAAAAGAAGAAAAAAATAAAACGAAAAACTTCAATGGAAAGCCCAACTGCAATTTGGTAGTCCACAATTTGAAGCACAACAACATTTTACCACAACAGCAGCGAAAACAACTACAATAAAGATGCCGATACAAGTTTGGAATTGGAATAGAAAAAGATTCAATCTGAAAGAGACAGCAATATCGTAATAAAGTTTCAATTTGATTTCAATAACTTGGCCAATGTAGCTTTAGTAAATGTCAACCAAAAAATAAATATTAGAATTCTACGCTGATAGCAAAAGGTATCTTCAAGATTGTTTTAATCAAGTAGGAGTGGCAGCTACCATATTGTCAAAACGCATAAGGTATCTGACGAATATTGTCAAATGTAAAAATCGGTAGATATAAGGAGAGCACGAGAATAGTCTAGGGTTTTGCTAGTAAACGCTCAAATACAAGAAGAAACTTGTTATAGCATCCTATTAGAGTTTTAACAGGAGTAAGCCGTCTATAAGCCGCGGCTTTGCGACGCTAAAATGCTCCAGAAGTGCACCAAAAGGTTAGGTACAAAAAAACTTACTTGTTTCTCGAGCTTTCATTTGATATAGCACACTTGTTACGTTCGCGTGTGCCCTCAGACGATACTACTTCTCATACTATCGGTCGTATGAAAATATCAAAATAGTTTGATTTTAGACGCTACGACTTTTTATATGACTTGACTAAGTTGTAAGAAAAAATCAAACTACATATTTTGATATTTTCATACGCCTCGGTCGTACCGCCCGTAGTATGAGAAATCGCGTTTCATCTGAGAGCACTATTATCTTAGCTAAAATTTGATGGTTCTCACTCATTAAAAAAAATTACCTATTAACACTTAGCCTTCGGTCTTAGGTGCACTTTGCTGGGATACAATTTGTATTCCATTGCCACATCCGCAAACATTCAAGACTTCATACATTTTATCTATGAGTATAACAAATAAATACAACATTAAAATACAACGTTGCTGAATTTGCGCTCACCATAATTTGCCAGATACTCATCGTCGTCGCGTACTCTCAAATGCGACCCTAATGCGCCATATTTTGGTGTTGCGCACGCGATTGAGGCTATGGTTTTTTTGCCTCGTTTCTTTTTCTTTATTTTTTGTATTATTGTATAATTGTGTCTCACAGATACTTTGTTAGATGCATTCATCTATTCATTCATTCAAACATTCAATCAATATTCAACCAACTTCTTACATGTAGTAAGCTTAACACCTCATGGAGAAAAATTATAGAAATGCACTCGGAATACTTGCGGCTTTAAGTAAAAGCTTTTACCTTAATACTTAAACACCGAATTTGCGTTCAGGCTGAATTAAAATGTTTCAGTTCATGTAATGACCTTTAAATAAAGAGTAAAAAGAAATTAACTATAGGAAAAGTACCAAGTTTTCAGAAAAATGTCTCTATATAACTTTTCTTCTACATTTTCAATAGTCCAAGAGCCCTATGTCGAGTCGTAAGTGTATAAGATTACAGAATAAGATTTATGGGAATGATATTAATGCATATTGGTGAGACTAACAAACCAGGGCTGCCTTGCCAAAGCCTGTCCCGATGCCCGAAAATGCCAGAATTTTACCCAATTTTGTTGTTTTAATAAAAACTGTAGTATATTAGAGCTCGAAATATATGCCAAATGATAGCACTCGAAGAGGCCTAAATATAATATGCGGGGTGGCATTGTTGAATCCTGTCCCAAAAATGGGTTTTCACCAGTTTTTTGGGTCAATTTTCATTAACGAAGATAAAAGCTTGAAGTGTGTGTCAAATGAAAGAGCTCGAAAAGCCTAAGCAGAATATATAGGGTCGAATCATGTCCTTGACATGGATTTCCACTCGTTTTTAGACCAAATTTTTCTTAAATGATTGGCAACCCATGTTTGGGACAGGATTCGAGGCTACATTAAGACTATAGAGTTATGGAGTTAAAACGTAGCCATTTTGTATATAATCTCATCTCATCAAAGTTTTGACGTCGTTTTTAAGATATTGGAATATGATTTCGTATTCTATAAATTTTATATATTGCATGTACGTTCATTTTTAAATGTAATTCCTACTGGGTGATTTCTCTCATATATTGTATAGTAGCAATAACACATCCACTCATATGCGGCTTGAGCGTGGTTATATCTAGTTTTGAGATGCTACTTGTAGCTGATGTTGATAGTTGTACTTTTTTAGCTATGAGTCAACAAGTGCCAACATAGATACTGTATCTACAATACATTGTTGTATACAGATGTTAATTTGTGTGTAATTGTTGGGAACTTTTAGCAAATTTGAGAAAAGCCTTGCGGCACAATGCAAAGGCTAAAATGTCCCAACATACATATGTTTTAGATTTTTTCCACTTAAATCGAGAATGATTTTCTTTAATTTTTTAAAAAAAAAGCAAATTCTAATGTACTACCAATTAAAATGCACCTGTTATGATAACGCAATGTGGAGACTTAATTCGGATTCAGCAACTTAAATTTATAAGAAATCCATTAGAAAAGATTTTTTTTGTGCTGCAAAAATAAAAACAAAAACATCAAACATTTTTGTTTTTATGAATTTTAAGCTGCTGAGCCCGAATCTGGTGTCCGATTTATACTTTGCATAAATTTTTATTTAAATAAGAATAAAAAAACATATCTTAACTTAAAGCTTATCTTAACTTAACTTCGCATCAGAAGCTCTTTGGGCCAGACGGTTACTGGAAGACCGGCCTTTACGGTTAAAATTTGCTACGCCCATGATAGAATCAGGCCTTTTCAGTGGAACATAAAATCCATATAACGCAGATTTTCGAAGTGAATGCCCGAGAGAAAATCCAACTTCCCACGCTGTGAAGTTTGATGAACAATATAAAAGATTCACATTTTTCATGTCTCTCAATATTTTGGGAAGCTGCGAAAAAATCTAGGATCGAGTAAAAATTGTCTAATATTGAGAGGCCTTACATTAAGCCACTGGAACTTCGCATGCCAGATGATTAGCAATATATGGCACTTGCTTATAAACTTGCTTATACTCCCAAAAATATAACAAAATCTTCGAAAAACATGCGGGTGTTTGCCATAAAAATCAGCTAATAGTTTTCACACAAGACCGTCAAGCGGAAAGAGACAGAATCTTTATCGGAATCGGTGCAGGAGTTCTTTATGAATAAAATCTTTTATGATCTTCATGCGTGTCTTAGATTCCTATAGCTATAAAACTAAGTCCGAGCGATTTTCTACACTTAAAAATGGTGAAACGTACCCAAGATAAAATTGTACCTTTTTTCCTTGAAAGTGGCAGTAAAGCTTCAGTTTGCTTCTTGAAGTTCACTTGCCAAGTTAGATGTATGTTACTCATACGACATGGTATACCCACGGGCAAAGATCCAACAAAAAACTGCGAAAAAGCAATATTATTGTTATTTTTTGTATATTTTTGAAATTGCAACATATTAGCGCATATTCATAGATGTTTGCTATGTTGTGTTTACAGTTAGCAACAGCTTTTGGCCGCTTATGTGTTTTGATATATTCTTAAAATTCAAATCAAATGATTTAAGATTATTTAAAAAATTTCCTGTAAGTAGTAATATAAAATGAGCTTGAGCTTGTAACCTTTTAATAGTGTTGTCATATACCCACTGAAAAAACTATATTATTTTTAAGTCAACATTGGTTTAATTTTTTGAAAATAATTAAATGCGCATTCAGTTCATATTGAAAATTCTTAAAATTTTGGCTAGATTTAGCATAAGAGCTCCATTCAATGTAAATGCCAAATACTGCCAAAAGTTGTTGCTAACATAAAATAAAATTCATGCAAGTTTGCATGAATAAACATACCATTAAAACGCTAAAAATTAATCACCGTTCAAAAATCATTCATATTTGAGCCAAAGTTCGGTACTTACAAATTAATTCAAGACCATACAAACAGCTGGTTTTCTTTTTATCTTTTACAAGTTCTATTACCATAATTTGAAATTCATAGTTTGGACCTTAAATAACGGTAGTTTTCAATGATTAGAAATCATCATCGTATCAGTTGTCTTCTTTTTCTCTAGAAAGACTTTTACACCAACATACAACGTGCGTAAAGTCATGTATTTTAACTATTGCGCCATCTATCAATCCATTCATCTGCTCGTATCTACAAAGTACATATGTATGTAAACAGGTTCATATCTCAAAGTGCAAGCACCAACACACAACACACAGTGGTGACGACTCATCATAACGCAACGCATTGAATCTGAGCGCAAAGCACAGTCGCATAATGCCGAAGCCACATGGTGAGCATTTCAATTATTTCGAAATTTCAGTTCACCGCATGGAATGGGGTTTTCCTTGATGATTTCCTCCTAGCCACATAATAAAAACATCATTACAACTACCAATAACTGTATAGTAGTAGTTACCAATACTACAAAACAAAAATAATAGCAACAGCTGCCTATTTACCTTAGCCATTTGAAAAGCCTTTGTATGCATATGACTTTATACCATGTAGAAAAAAGATGAGAGGTGACTATTCAGAGGTGATTTATTCAAATTCATATGACATTTTCTGGCAACATATAAACTTAGCCGAAATTTTTGAGGATAATTTAACTAAGCTATTATCTTTTCGCTGTAGTTTGAAATCCAGTCGTCGGCTACGGTTGGAACTGGACATGTTGTGTGGAGCGTTTTTAATCATAAATTCACAATATACTCATATGCAGTGATCAATATCAAGTTTCAGCTGGCAATATCTCATAGTGAGAAAAAAACGATATGGTGATACTGATCTTTGGAAAATTACTTCCAACCATGGTGTTATTATAAAGATAAAGTCATTAGAGAAAGCCCTGAGTATTTTAATTGAAACCATTTTGATAGTAAATCGATTTTCAATCGGTTCGAATCAAAACAGCATACAATGGCCGATTTTTTTTGGTTAAAAAATTGCTACAGAGCACAAGTCTCGTCTGAATTTAATTATTTTTAAATTAAAGCGGAAATCCAAGGAATCTTTGTAGACCGAATTTTGAAAAAAAGCTTATTATTTTAAGTTAAATTTTTTTTATGATGACATTTAACTTAAAACGAAACTTTCTTTATTTAATTCTTGTTTCGCTAAGCTCTCATTAAAAAAAAAATGTTGGTTCATTTCCAACAATATTTGCGCTCTCTAGCCATCTTTGAATTAAAAAATATTACAAACAAATTTTGTTTTTGGCCCTTGATTTTTTGGTTCAAAAATGGATGAAGAGCATAAATCTTGTTGGAAAAAACAATTTCAATTCTTGTAACTGCATTTCCTTTTTTCTACTGGGTCACTTTTTTGTCTATTGAAGCTGCGTTGGATGCGAGAACAACGAAGGCAAAGCTTAGCTTTTGGAACGCTTCGTTGGTTTTTACTATGTTATGTGTGTTGGCTTCATTTTGCCACCCAGCACTGTTGTTGTTACACACACACAGTGTTAGCATGATCGAAAACGAATAAGGGTGCGTCCAAATTTGAAGATTTATCAGATGTTCTAATACCTTTTGGCCCTAACTCCGTTCGCAGCCTTAAAAATGAACTAACGAATACAGCCATTAGTAATGTTAGAGGTAGATTTTGTAAATAACCAACAGCAGCGGCAGTTTTACCAACAAAGTTTCTTCTACCGTGTTTTCAGTTTATCTATTGTTGTATTGTTTTTTTCTTCTTCTTTTTCTTCTCATTTCTTATCTTTTCTTTTGGTATTTTTATTTCTATTCCATTTTGTGCTTTTGTCCATGTAATCTGTTTTTTTTTTCCTATTTATTTGATTGCTTCATATTTCTTGCTCCACCGCTGCTTCTTTTCTAATGTTGATACAACTACGCTCCTCGCTGGGCTTACGTTATTTCTTGTTGGTTACCTTTATGGGCTTTGGCTTAGAAACAAAAAAAAAAACAAAATAAGGTGTAGTCACAGTCGTCGCGGTTTCTATTTTGTCTTTGTGCTATTAAAGGTGAGGTTGTGCGAGGTGTGTAGCTACAAAAACAAATTAACTTTACAGCAGGGTTCTTCCATAGGGTGGACCAAAAACATTTTCTACATTTGCATTCAGATTAGGTTGACTCACAAGACTCCAGGTAAGAAAATACAAATTTTTAAACCAAAGTTCAATTTGTTGATGCCTTCCAAATAGTACGACTTTTTGAGTTCCTTAAAATAGGCAAACGATTCAGCGACCATTCGACTCACAAACCTTTTTTCACCGAACAATTTCTAGCCAAATCTGGAGAAAATTGTAGATGAGTAACCAATTCCTACTGTTTCTATCACCAAAAGACGGTAATTTTTGTTTCAAATTATTCGTATACCTTCAGTCTATTTCTGATCTATTCCTTGCCAATTGCTCATACTTTACGATGTCAAAGTGTGCAGAAGCCCATTATAACTTAGCTGAGCAGTATTGAATTCAATAACTTATTACATTTAGTAACTCAATTTGATATACTCATATGTATTTAGTATGGTGTCCAATACCTGTGTCGCTGGCTGACTTTAGGGTAGATCCTTCAAGCCAACAACTAGCAGAGCTGCTCAGTCAAAGACATAGATTTCAGCTTGAAAAATGTTGCAATAATCAGGGAGTCTTTTGTCGAGTAGTTTCTAGAAATTACCCGCCTCTGTTCCGGATCCATTTTCGACGCGTCAGTACAAACTGATGTTTCATTTTCAACTTAAGTGGTGTTAGATCCACATTAATAGATGTGGAGAAAATACTTTTAAAATGATACGAAGGAGAGGTAAATTGATCAGTTCTCTAACAGAAGCTTGAGATGGAACACATTATATCCAAGGGAGAAAGAAAACTTTTGCAAAAAATAGTTCCATGTGAAAATCGAAAACTTTTAAATTACTCGTGAGAAAAAACTTTCCCTCCAATGAACTGAGAGTCATTTTTTTATTATAGTCCACCTTATTTCTATTTTGTTCATTTTTCTATTTCTATCGCATACTCTTCGTTTTTATTATTATTATTGTTGTTGTAATTGTTGTAAAACTTACTTATAACGGTATTTGAATGAAGTAGTCGCTTTAGCTTTATGGGCCGCCAATATTTTTTAGTGTTGGTAAAGATGACTCTTCTTCTTTCTATCTATGTATCTACCTATTACCAGCAACAGTTCCCGGCTTACAATTTTCACATAGCGACTTCTTTTCTCTTTCGTCTCCTATTTATTGTCTGTCTGCCTGTCTATTTGTCTTAAGAGTTCGTCTTGGGAGCTCGAGAGTCGTTTTGAAAAAAAGCGGGAATCATCATTTTTTTAAGCTCAAGGAAAAGGTTGCATTTGTTGTTGTTGTTGTTTTACCATTGCCGTTGCTTTGAAGCCGGATGAGCTGCTTTTTGGTGCCTTTTGCTTGCTGCTTAGATTACCTTTAGGGTTCGTTGGTTGATTCGTAGTTGCTTGAATTGGTGTTTTTTCTTCAAGTTTTCATAGCCAACTACTGTTGTTGCTGTAATTTTACTTGGGGCACATTTTGTAAAATGTTTTTGTTGTAACTGTTCTGCCGCTGATGATGATGTTGCTGTTGTTGCTATTATTATTGTTAGATTGGTAAGTCGGTCTATTTGTTGGATAGTTGGATTGTATTGTTGTAACGGTACCAACTAATATGCCAAGATATCAAAGTACCGAAGCCATGACGTTTGTTTTTATTTTTTTCACCTCCTTTATGAGATTTTTGTGGTCATCAGCAAATAACTAAGAATTTCCCACTTTTAAACTACAGGATTTTGCGGTAGATATGTCATTTATAAGCTCGGTTTCTGGTTTATTTAGAAAAAATTAATTTTTAATGAGCACATGGCGAATTTTTTATCGAGCTTAGCTACTACAGCTTTTAGCCTACTTAGCAATTTAGCTTGAAGCTTTAAACCAAGTAATAAAGTCATCTATGAATTCGAAGAATATAAATTGTTCCTTTTTTAACATATAAATAAAATTACAGGTATGTGAAGAAAATATATTTTTGGAAAATATAATGTTTTTATAAATTTTTTTGGCCGTCCTCGATTTGTCTTTTGATCAGCTGGTTATTCTAATTAGATATTTCTAGTGGAGCTTACATACATACATAGTACACATCTCTTCTATTTTAAAATATGTACTGAAATTTGAAATTCTATGAAATATGTTACGAGAACAAAAATCCTCATGAGTTACTTCTACTAGGTTGTTTGGTGTAAAGTTCAAAGTTTGAGATTTTTAACGCTTAGAACAAGTTTTAGTCAGTCAAGCTCATTTAGGCCAATGCCGGTTGCAAGAGAAACTTCAAAAATATTGTCATACGAATAAAAATACAGAGTTACGAAAGAAAAAAATCCGTTAATTGAAAGCTCCTGATTTTAACAAATACAAAAGTAAAAAACCAGTTTCAAAATAAAACAAATACAAATTCACATTTTAAAGTCTTAACTAACGATAGAATCCCACGCACCGAAACAACAACACCTTCGAAAAAACCACCAACTTAAATAAAATTTCCTATACTTCGGTATATGGCATGAATGGTAAACCCCTACGCAAAAGGTTGGTCAAACAACAACAACAACAAAAATAACAAAGTGGCGTTTGTGATGGCACAACACCTGAAAAGCTTTTTTGTAAGCGCTTGAAAACAAAAGCTAAACGTTGAGAAATCAAATTGGATACGAATTTTCTACTGAAAACTTAAAACATGCAATACACTTGTTGCATTCATAGGGTATATACATATATACATATGTATGTAGATGTATACCTAGCCATTTACATACATATCATATACATACTTGGAAATTATAGAAACAGCAACAACAACGTTATAGAAAATCAAAAATTGCATGCAAATACCGCACACGAGAGAGAGACACTTACAAAACCCATTGTAAATTGTTAACTTTTTCAACCGACCGAGAAAGACTCAACCCAACTTAATCGGGTAGATGAAATATCTGCATGTCCCATAGCAAAAGCAACAACAACAACAATAACAACAGCAACGGCAACAACAAAAGTCAATTCGTGGGAAAGGGAATTTTTCAGCAGCAAAAGTGCAGCTACGCCTGTGCAGTGAACGAACGAGTCATTCAAGGGGCTTCTAATACCAACACTACACTTAGAGAATCACGTACTTGAAATTGTTATTTTATGCGAAACATTGTTTACAAATACATATTGCTTATAAACATTTTTAGTAAACATGATTTCTGAGCCTTATAAAAGCTGTAAATCAGTGTCAGGCATTCTGCCCCCGCGGGCAACTGCGTCAGAAATCAAGCAATGGCTGCATCTATGTTTACTCGTCGTGTACGCTGCGAAATACGATTCGGCAATTATTATATTGTGTACCACGCACATATTGACATGTTCTGGCAACATGTATCTGTGTAGGTTTGCCTGACACAGCGCTGTAAATATGCAGGAATGACACTTTGCTTGACAATAATCCAGAAACATCGAGTCCTGTACCGCGTAGTAGGATTAACTTTTTTTGCAAGGCTCAGAAATAAATATAGATAAGGATAAGTATTATTAAATAGATGGAGACAAAAATACATGTATGTATGTATGTATCTATTTGTATTTCAGTGGCTTAGTGCGTACCAATTTTTATCGCAAAAATAATTGTTGGCTCGGAATGATATCTTCCTGCAAAAGTTCCAAAGCGAAATGCCTGACACAAGAGTTTAACTACTCCTTTGGATTGTATCCAAACATTGTTTCAAAACATTATTTATATTAAATGTTTTTTCAAACTATTTTCTAACACAAATCTGTGAAAGGTATTTTCAAACAATGTTGATCAACATAGTTTTGAAACAATGTATGTATTTCCAAAAATAATCAAATAAATTTATGTTTCTCTCTGTGTTGGGGAATTTCAAAAGAACAACTATACCAAAAACTTGCTGGAAAAACGCGAATCCTTTTCAATTCAACAACAATAACAGCAACAACAACAACACCATCACAAAGAGGGTGTAAAAATGCCATGACTTAAGTTGACTTGACTTTAATGCCAAGCATTATAAGGCAACAATAATAACAAAAACAAAATCCCACGATCCCCGCACAGCGTCTTTCCGCTGTGATCCCTTTTTACCCCTATCAACAATTTTATTATTAAATATCTATGTATATGTGAGTGATCTAAGCATAAGTGTGTGTGTGTGTGTGTGTGAAGGTATGCTGGCGGCACTAGCTGAACTGTGAATGACTCTACTCTTCCCCAAGCTCCACTTCATCATTACTTTTTTTTCTTCACAGTAATGTTATTGTATTTGACTTCCAAATGAGTAGCAAAGTTTCAGAAAAGAGAAGAGTGCAAAGAGCTCAAACAAATTTGATACAATTTCAAAATGCGAGAGCCAAATGTACAAAGATCAAGTGCATGTAAGGCGTACAACATATGAACTTTCTCTTTGAAAACTACAGCTACCCTTTGGAATTATTTTTTCTTTATAAATCATCGTTAATTATAAACATTTATAAAAACAATAAATTCTAATCCAACTGACTCACTATATTTTTACATTTGAGCTACAAACTCGAAATCTATTAAATTCTCATTGGTAGACAGAAAAATCTTTATGATTAATTGCCGGGGTTTTTGTTGGCGCGCCTATTACACGTGTAATGGTTTTCGTCCTTAATGATCCTTTAATTTATCGTCAGTTTTAAATTTTAAAATCATATTTCAGCGCAGTTTGGTTGTTTGGTTATTGTAAGAGCGTTTACAGAGTCTAGAGTTTTTCGGCTGTTTCAACATTTTATATACTGACATAATGAAATATCATTATCATCATACCATACACAATGTCCAGTTTTCAAAATTATTTTTCACAGTAACTTAGTACATCGCACTCAAACCATTCCATTTCGTCATAAAATTTCTAGTATCTTAAATTTTCGAGTAATGTATCATAATAAATTTACGACTGAGCTGCGATATGATATGCGTAATAAACTTCACCATGTATAGTAAGCTATCTGGAGCTAAGCGAAATACTTAATGATCAGTTAGAGTTAGAGTAAGTACTTAGTGAAATTAGATGGGGTTTCTCACCAAGAGGGGGAACAAATCTACTTGGTGAAAGTGTGACTATCGCTCTACATACTTATAAGAATTTTTTGGCTTTGGCGATTTCTTTACGGGTTGGAAATCAAATTTTTGCATTGGTCACTCTTCTTGTGTTGTCTTTGATGGTTTCACATCAAATAAACACTCCTATCCAGAGTTCTGTCTCATTTATGACTTTATTCATTATTTTCATCTATGACCTTTTATCGTCGACTATCAACTCAACCGATTTCTTTGCGGACGACAGCAAGATTAGTCATTCATATCGCTTTAAGAAGAGCTCAAACTCTATGAAGTTTGAAAGAAAAAGGCCTAATTGGTTGGGTCAATTGAAATGTAGGAAAGATTCAATGTTGTCAACATGACTGGAGTAGAATAACCAGTTTTGGACGTAAAGCCAAGTGTCAAGGTTATATAAAACTGTGATTGAATTATTTCACTCCTCTTTGTCTTCTTATTTCTCCCATATTAAACCTAAATAGGACTACTATTCGCACATCTGGACTTGGACTACAAAAACTACTTTGAAGCTGCTAGATCGAGCTCAACGACGTCTACTGAAATTAATAGAGGATGTGAATATTGCCTCAACTATTAATTCTCTTAAGCACCAATTGAATTTTAAGTGTTTAATCGTTTTCTATAAATATTAAGAATTAAGTGAACTAATTCCATCATTTTAGATATTCTCTCGTAGCACTCGGGCGTCCCACTAATTCGGTGTTATAAATAAGGTATTATCATGATAATTGGAGTAGTTTTTAAATTTAGTTGTGAAAAAGTCTCCCTACGATTGTTGTTCCCGACAGCTGAAGAAGAGGGAAATGTTTACCGACATTACTCAATCTATCCCATTTTCTCATAAACCAACACGGTGTATTGCATTTAAATAGGTCATTTCCCAAGACAAAAAAACTAAACGAATAGTATGTGACGCAAAAAATTACTATAAAACAGGATCTAATTTTACAGAAAAATTGTTATAATAATAGGTTCGATAGTATTTTTAGAAAATCATTACGTTGGAGAAAATATCGATCGTTGCAAAAAAAAGCTATGACACCAGAGAAATAGAGAGTGAAAAGAGAGTTGACACTAAAAAACTTTAAGCTCCAATCCAATTACGGTTTGGGAAAAACTCACGTCGTCAAACCGCATACAAGAAAAAAATGTTAATATTTGGAGCAGAAATATGGGGTGGTGGATACCGTATGCAACTCTCACAAGTTTTCTCTCTTTCTCAGCCCTCAAATTTAAACACAAATATGTTACGACACAACAACAAAACCCGTCGACTAACTGGCTGAGTGACTGTCTGACTGGCTGTCATCAGCGTTGCAATCGAGGACGAATTATTGCTTGGCTGTCATGTTTCGTAATATGCGCTGCATAAAATGATTCGCCAGCATATTTGGAGGAGGTTAAATGGTTGCAACGATGTCGACAGCGACAGCAACAGCAGCAGCGCTATTTCGAAATCTTGTCAGAACTTTAAAAAGTTGGAGCTTATCGGCACTATATGTACATACATACAGAGAGGAAGAGAAACTTTGACTAAACATTGAGAGCAGTGGAAGTGGAATACCAATACTGCTTAAAGAAATGGGTTGCGGTTGACTTGTGTATTGGTGGTGGAGCTGAATAAAAAAAGAGTGAGAGAGTGCAAATATGCGATCGTTGCTAAAGTCATTTAGTCAATAATGACTCTACACATGGGTATGGCATTTTTGGTTCTGCTAAAGTTGTACTTTCTTCTTCTGAGCGTAAACATAAGCTATGCCACTATTTACTCTAAGCTTTAAAACTAAGTCGCTGAGTGCAACTAGCTACAAGAATAGCCCAACCTAATCAACTATCTGCGCTACCTGTGCTTAGAATTTAATCGCCTCATGTAACCAGAACTAGAAGAGCGGTGCGATCGTGCGGAAGTTCATCTAAATTAAAGAGCCAAACTGATACCACGACCACTACTACTAGCGTCAGCAACCCCAACACTACCACATCCATTATTCTGGCACACTCACAAGCACAGCTACGCGCAGAAACAATCTCATCGGGCTGTTGCTTCTTTGTATCCATTTTTCTTGCTAGAAAGATTCGAGCGAGCATCGAACAACGCCGAGTCTAAAAACCAACCACTCGTCAACTCATTCCATTCCATTTCATCCGCTCGTCCGTCCACATCCACTTAAATGTATTTCATTTGATTTCACATCCACCGCATACGTAATCGTGGACACGTCGCGCCGTTCGCTCTTCGGTTGTTGTTCTTCGACGTAGTCGTAGTCGCCTTCCTCGCCATTCGTTTTTGCCTTCTTCTCGCCGCGTTTCTCGCCTTTGTGTCTCTACAGTCTTTGGTCGCCTTTTGCCGTTGCCGTTGTCATTGCTATCATACCAACAACCACCGCCGCCCATACGTCTTGTCCGCTTCGCATCACATCACATCGCGTATCGGATCGTTCGTTACGTTACGTTGACGACGACGACGACTTTGAGGCTCGCCACCAGGGACAACGTTTCGATTTTGTATCCCTACGATTCAGTTCTGTTTCGAGGTTGTCCGCCGCTAGTGCGGTGGTTTCTAATTTAGCTTTCGTTTAAGTTTCGCCTGTGTTGTTTTATTTCACATTTTGTTCTTTTAATTTTATTATACATTTGCTGCCTTAGTTTTGTTTTTGCAAAGATAAAAAAAAAGATTACGAAAACAAATAAACATTAGAAAAGAAATGCAATAATTACAATAAAAAAAAATTAAATAAATGCAGTTTCCAATAAAAATAATGCCTATTATTTTTTTGTGCAAAATTAAGTATTAAAAGAAATTGTACAAATACGTTAATAAAGCAAGCACCCTGCAAGACAACTGCTTAAGGATTGCCGCTGCCAATCTTTTGTGAAATATAGTTTTGTCAAAAGTACACAGTGGGACAAGCGTCCAATACTCGGATGACTGAATCGAAGTGACGCGAGTGTTTCCAAAACTACTGCCATAAGTGACAACAAAACTTAAGTGATACCTATGACAAAAAAGAAACAAATAAAAACTTCGACTCTTTCACCACAATTTGGAAAAAAAATCTTACATTAGAAAAATCATTTGGGATAATTAATTCTAGTGGATTATTGAAAAAAAGGTAAGTTTGAAAATTAAAGTTTTGAAAAGGAAGGAAAGATTTCTAAGGAAACATTAAGAAAACTAGCAAAATTCAATTTGGGTGGGCATATCAAGTATCACTGCACTATGCGACAAATTCAATTTTAATTTTCGAAAAGAAACTTTTTCTAGAAAAACAGACAAAAATCGTATACACTCCTATCTACCCAATATCCTAACCATCGAAATTTTTTTTTTCTCATCAAAAGTATTTTATTTCACTATTGACTATAAAATTGAAAAAATCGGAACATCGAAAATTGGTTTTCGAAATATATACATAATGTACTATGTATTTCATGAGAAGTATTTCATTTTACTTGGGTATTTAATGATTGTAGGCAAAAATCAAAAATTTTTTTATCATTTCTGGCTTGAACTTTGAAGTGAAAACTTATTTTGACTTGATTTATTTATTTTCTCGAAACATTTCCAATCATTTATCAAAGGGACGCCTTAAACTTTCTAAGTTTTAGCAACTATGTACTATGAATCGAGCTTCATAGAATGCTATAGACCCTAAGCTCGTGAATTTCTTTGGGCAGGTTCTTGAAGTTAAAAGTTTGTTTATGTTACTATAATATCTAAGCTACATTAATATAATTTCAAGACTTGCTACCTAGTTAGAGCTTAGTTCGCAAAAAATTGAAGCTTAAGAAGATTGAAAGATAATTTTTCCTCATTTACTCGAAAAGTTGCAGAAGTGATAAGAATACGTCGATTTCCTATCGCAAAGACCTTCACACGATAAAATTTGACCCGTATTTTTCAGACAAAAACTTAGGTACTTTAATCAAATGCAGAACGAACTTGTTTTTTTTACGCAGAGATATTTCAGGAATACTGGTATTATCTTTGAAAGAAAGTGCTATGCCTGAAACCCTTTTGATTTTTTCCATTACCTAATAAAGAAAATTATGACAATATAAAATATTTCGTAAGATTTGAAAAAACAAAATCCTACGATTTATTGCGGAAGAGGATAGGGGTTTCAAAATCATCAAAAGACGTCTTACGTCATAATTTCAGTATTTCTGGAGCGGTGCTCAGCCATTTACATACGATATCTTAACTGGCCACATGTTCTAAGCTTAATATCTTAAAAACTTGCTCATATAGGGAAACTTTATTATCGAAAAAAAAACATTCCATTGAAACAAATGTTACACCTAGAGTATAATTTTATAACGACTGTCACTATATCATCATAAAATTTCAACTTTATAACCCCAACAGAATGTTAGCAACAAAATACGTAAGCGCGCACAAACTGACGATTTCCTATAAATCTTTAGGACAAACAACTTTATGTGTAATAAGCTCGCAAACATTCAAATATTTATGAAGAAAATAAAAATTTTTAATGCGCATTCATACATACAAACAACTATGCATATAAAGTATAGTTTCTATTCCTTTTTCAAATTATTTTCGAAATTGTTTTTCCATTTATGAAACGCAAGTCGGACTTTATTTTTATTTTGTTTTCATTTAGTACGAGTATAAGCTGCTCCCCATTTTTTTTAAAATACACACAACATGCATACATATACATTTGTACATTTGTACCAATACATATACCAATGCACAATGACAGTACTCGTAACTCGTAGTTTGGCCAGCTTGAAATAGAGTCTGAGTCTGGTGTTGCTATTATGTTTTCATTTTAAATTTTGCTCCGCTTCAGCGATCGTTTTCATTTCCCATTTGGGGTTAAATTGCCCCATCATGCACAAACACATTTGCAACTACACAATGTCAATAAGTAGCAATATCATTTCATAATCATCAATTGCCGACCGAATTGGTGAACCTGATTATGTGAATGTATGGTTTTTGTCCATTAGTAAACATTTATACTTACATACCACTTTAAAGCGGATCATAAAGTACTCATAGATCTCTGCAATTGTTAGATTGTCATATACTAAATATTTGTATATTTCTTTCCAATTTATATGCGGAAGGCTCGCCTTTTGGCGTACAAAATAATTTAGGTTAAATTATTAAAGGCGTATGAAAGTTTTTCCGGTACATATTTACATAGACGGAATATTCGTTATGTTAAGTCGACCTGGCTCACAATAATTTTGGTTTTTCTAGTATTTTCAGATATCATGTTCTGTGGGAGGTGTCATGCCCACTTTTTGTGCAATGTTTACCTGCGTCACCTTGATTTGTTTTCAGCTTATAGTGTTTCAAAGCTGCTATGCCCACTTTTTTCCAATGTTTGTCTGCGACACCAAGTTTTCACGTGCCAAATTTTGTAAAATTAGCTAGGATAGTTTTCCCAGCACAGCGTTTCTGAGAATACTAAACATCATACGGAACATTTGTTGCCCCAACTTCGCATATATGCGTGAACGCTCTTGGAAGCTTTTAAATTTAAAGTAAAGGACTCCTTTAATTTAAAAAATTAAGTTCGTTTATTACTAATGAAATATGTATTAGTTGGAAATTTGTTGAAATTTTAAAAAATTGGTCGATTCGGCACTGAAATGAAAAATATTATGAAAACGAGGTCGATATTCGACCTCTTAGAAAGAAAACGAAAAACTTCTGATAACAATATAATATAGTACATCGAAAAAACAAAATTAGATAAGTCTTATATGTAAACTTGGACGACAATATGTTAGACCTAGATATCGCTCATCTCAGCTGGTATTATATTTAATATCTTATTAATAATAAATTTGTATTTTGAGTTAATGATGCAGAAATATCCGCCATTTCATGTTTTATTTTCTGTCAAAAAATCAGAAAGATATCTTATAAACTCGCCTTGTGAGAAGAGTTTATGTAAACATACTTTTTTGAATTTTCATATAATAAGTAACTTACTGAAAACATTAAATGCGTTTTTCTCCCACTTTGTGTTTTTTGAGTTATGCCAGTCTTGTACTAAATATGATCAATATTGTATATAGGGGGGTGATCTGGGGTAATACCCTGAGCACGGAACTTTTCTATGGAAATTTTATTAAATGTAGATGAAAAGTGTAGACTTTACCTCCTAGAAAAAGTGAAACTAGGAGTAAATATGCGACTTTGTCTGCAAGCAGAAAGTGAAACAACACAGGTCCTTTGCTTGTAATAATAAACAAAAATTTTCGAATTGAACAAACATTTTCGCAGTGCAATGAATAATGAAAATATGGCAACGCCGGGTGCTTTTGAGCACCTGCTGCAATAAAATGCAAACTTTTCTAATGTTTCATATACAATTGAATCCAAACAACTCTAACCCATTTCACACAAACCGAAACATAAAAAAAATAATCCCACATTTAAGTCATTAATAAATATTGTGTGCATGGTTAACAAAGAGAGAGAGAGAGAGAGAGAGTGAGAGAGATAATGAGAAATATTCGCACATTTATTTTGCTGATTGTTAATGAAATTAATAACAAAAGATTCATATTTGTAAAATGAGTAGAAACAACTAATTTGGGGATTATAAAATACAACTGTGCGAGCGTTAATATAGATAGAGAGAGATAGAGAATTTCAAATTAAGAGAGCACAAAACTAACTGTTTAAAAATTATTAATTCTCAAATTAACTGTGCACAGCGATTTACAGTTATGCGTTATAACAAAAAGAAAAGAAAAGGGGAGCCTTAAGCACTTGCCATGCGAAGTTGGCTTAAAGGGGATATGCACGCGCTATGAATGTTAAATTAAAACCTTTCATTTCTTATACAAAGAGGAGAGCAAGAATTTTCCAACTGTCAAATATTAGCCTTTATGACACAATTAAAGTTTTTTTTTAATTGCTACATATAAATAAAGTTAATTCTTTTTTTAAATTAAGACAATCTGCTGACAAAACTTTAACCTTTTCTGCTTTTATTTGCTCTTCCCTGCTTTGTTTTCTTGCGAAATTGTATTGGTTTTTTTGTTTATTTTACCGAACATTTAAATTTATTTCCTTGTGCCTTTTTACCTTACAATCATGTTGTTTTTTATATCATGTTTTTGTAATTGTTGTTTGCGTTGCTGTTTTTGATTTATCAAGTTGGCCCCATCAACGTTCAGCAGTTTGTTAATACCTTTTTAGATTTTGTTTCTTTTCTTTTTTTTTGAAAGCTACATTTGTAAGAAAAATTTAAGTTATTATTTCGACATTAGCGAAAGGGTTAAAGAAAAAAATGTAACTTTGTTATGATACTTAGCTTACAGAATAGTTAGTACAGTGGTGCAAATACATCCTTTCACAACAACACTTTTCGAAGAACCTCCATACATAAAACGTTAGTTTCTATTTTTTATAGAAACTGAGGGAAATTTTCTTAACCGAAAGCTACCAAAACAAAAAGCTACAGTAAAAAAACTTTATCATTGGAATGTCAAGCTATTTTCAGGGAAATTCGTAGAGCCGAAGCGAACTAAAACGAAATGCTTCAGAAGAAATATTTCATCATGTGAACTTCCAGCCTAAGACTTTTCCGGAAAATTTAAATTTAAAGCAAGATAAAACTCATTTATTTAGTAAGATCAAACTACACTCCAATGCTAAAATATCTACATATTTAGTCAAACCTATGCGTTTGGAACTGTTTTCCAGCTACTTTCTCACAAAAACAATTTCTGAACAATTCAGATTTAGGCTGAGGATAATTCTCTTAGTCGTAACGAACTAAAACAAATTGAAAAACAAAAAATATTATGCACACCAATATAAATTACATCCCGGGAACCTTTGAGTGACCAGAAAAAGAACCATTTCGGAAAAACGTGGTTCAGAGACGCAAGACAACCCATTCAAACATTGACGGTAAATTGGACTCACAAGTTGAGTGGCCATGGTACTTGGTATACAAGCAAAAAACATTTCCAAAAATTAGACATATTCTAACCTTTGGGGAATCAAGCAAACGATTTATGTATGACCTTTACCTCAGAGTGAGGTACATATGTACTTATGTACATATCAATAGTTATAAAGAAACTTTTTCTAAAACTAGCTTTTCGAAAAACGTTTGATTCAAATTATGTACTTATAATTATTTAAAAAAAATAGCCTATCTCATCTTTAGGAGTTATCGGAATTTTCTATTTCCATTGCAAATTGAAATTCAAAAAAAGTGGTTTTTCAGCCCATCCCAATGTACTATATATTTAATAAGATTTTGGTTAATATGCATAGTCCACTTGGTTTTTATAACGAATTGAAACAGCGGTCAAATACCTAATTGTCTACATAACAATGGCCCAACAATAAACTTGCCTTTTAAGCACTTGAAACATTCAACAATAACAAGATGGCAACATTAGCTTAATTTGTGAAAAAATACGATTTTTTCAACAGTTTTTATATCTAAATTCTGGTAATTTCATTTGTGCTATTTTGATTTGTACAAATGATTTGTCATTTTCGAAATCAAAACCAAAATAAATCAACTAATTTTTTAATAAACAAATTGTCCCTTAATTTATTTAAATTCATAATATTGAAAAACAACGGAAAATAGACTTAGCCACTTTTAAATTTCAAGAAATTGTTGATGCACCTTGCTACACAAACACTTTCAAGCACCTAATTTTGTATTTTCAACATAATAATATTAAATTGGTAAGCCATCAATTAAATTATTTCACAGTTAAGGCAGAAGAAACAGGGTGAAACCTTTGCCAACTGTGGAGCAGTAAATAAGAAAATAAAATCTCCATAAGTAGGAATCCCAGCAAAGAAAAAGTGGAACATCCAACATACTACACATGAGTACAAAAAAAAGGTCACTGACCAAATTATGCTTATAATCACCAACAAAGCAAAGAAGAGACATTGTGAAAATGAAGAAAGAAGAGCACACAATAACAAAACATACAAGAAGAAAAAAATTCAAAAAAAGAAAAAATAAATAACAATGCTTGACTTATGCCAACTTGTATAGGAATCGTCCACACCACGATATCGTTTTTAATGGTATCTTATAGATATCCAGCATACATCAACATATCACTCACTCACCATTCACTCAGCAATGCTTACGGCTTTAAAACCGTATAGTCTTTTTGTTTAGACAATTCACTACTTTGTCGATTCTCAATGCTTTGCTGCCCATCGTCCATCGTACCTGTTATGATTAACATTTTTTTGTTTTCTGATAAACCGTTTCACGGTTCCATTAGCGCTTTTTTTTTCGATGCTGGCGTAACGCACGTAGAAATTTATGGTTTGACCAAAGACACTTTCATACAATAACTAATAAGTATAAGAGACATAAGAAAAAGTAAGTTAGAGAGACTGGAACGTCAACGTCAACGTATCTAAATCTTCAGAAATAGAAAATTCCTAACAATCAGATGATAAATATGTATAGTAGAGCGATATGGACCCAGCATGCGAGGTTAGTAAGATTTTTGTATTTTTTGCGAAATCTCGATTTTTTTGCTTTGTCTTGCAATATACTTTTCCAAGTGCCGGAGTTAGGATACAGCCAAAAAGCTTTGTGTCATGGGGGACGAGTGGAGCAAACCGCAACACGCCCCACGCATCTAGAGGGTATCCTATACGGGCCTGTACATTAATCATGTAAGACACTTTTTGATAATTTCGAAACCCGTAGTTATCCACGTAAGAAAACGTATTATTAAAAAAATATTTGTACGGTCACTTGTGCATTGCCGCTCACTTTTGGACTAATAGTTGTTAGTGTCACGAAAGTTGTCCGTACAGCTATTGAATACATTTACTTTAATTGATTTCTTTGGCTTCCCGCGGTCGCGAGCTATGAAACGTGCAATCATTCGTCCCGCCGTGCAGTTGCTGATCTCTACGTGCTGGTTCTTTTGTCAAATAAATATGCAAGAGACCCAGTCGGAATCAAACGTGTAAAAACAAAACAAATGAACAAATGAATTGTGAAAGGCAATTTTTTTCGCATGTATAAAAAATGAGAGACCAAAATAGTTTTAGTTCTCGAAAAAGTATTTTTTATTTTTGTTGATGAATTTTGAGTTTAAAAATTTTTTGTGTAGCCACGCGATGATTTCGCAACTTATTTGTTTATCTACATCAGTAATGCACGAATTTCTACTGGGTAATGTTTTGTTTACGTTTGAGTTTCTATACACATTTATACACATACTAGCGCGAAATTTATGTTATAAACGTCAACGCTCTTTCGGCGTTTAGGCACCGAAGTTGCGCATCCCTAGTGTAGGAGACGCCACAATTACTTTTTTAATCTATAGCTTATTCCTTTACGTTATGGAAACAAAGTACTATATCCTATATTACTATCGGTTTAATAGCTCTTACGCCCACCCTTACTAAGTATATGTAAATAAACCAATCATCCCTTTGTGCTTGAAAGTTATAGATACAAATCAAATAAAGAAATAAGTAAAAACTAATCATTTCATCATCATCAGTTGTTCTTTTTTATTTATATTTTCATATGGCTTGAGCATGACACTATGGACTAGAAGGATTTATTATTTGGTGCCCACCTTTTTGCCTAAGCCTTACGAACGTTGTCATTCTTTAGTTTGCTCGTTTATGGTTCGGTTTTGTGCCTTAATTCAATTAACAACAACTGCACTCAATATCCAACTAAAGGCCAGTGAAATGTTTGTTGTTGTTTTTTATTTTTAATAATTGCTTCCTATTTATGTTGAGTGGTTCTAAAGAGGCGCTGGTTGTAGGGTACTGCCAGGCGACGTTGGACTTATGAACTTATTGATGTATGAAGCACAGCATTGGCTAGTTTGACAGGCATGCAAATCGCGAAAAAGGCAAAGTCAGTTGAAAAGGCACCCTTAAGCGTATTTAGGGGACATTGTTGGCAAATAAATATTGATACGAAAATATGCACATACAGTGGTCCAGGGGCATACTAATTGATATGTGAAAATTTTTTAAACTATATTTTTTCAGCCCTAGGGTATCGACTTCGATATGAATTTTTTTTTTAAAGATTTTTGTCAGGCACCGTTTTGCTTATTCATAAATTTTACACAAGGAGGCTAGAATTGCCCCCACATACAGGGCTACAACAAAGCTTTTTCTTACCGTTAGCTTGTTGTATTTATTATTAAGCGTTACAGGAATGGTAAGGGCATACCAGATCCAAATGGAGAAAGTGGAAAATACCTATTTTATTTTTTTTTTTTTGACTAAGACCCCAAACTAAATTTTAATTTTGTTGTTGCTCCTAATTTGAATACCTATTTTTTTATTTGCACATTACATAATTTTCAGGGGTTCTCCAACTCTCCGAGTGAAGCCTCGTTCCCTTGACCCAATTTTTTTTTAAGCGATTTTACTTAATTTTAATTTTATTGGTTTTTTCTTATACATATCTTTTAAATTTTTTCAATTTGTCCCACTGTAGCCATTGCAACATCAAATAGCAAAGTTTTAATCCTATCAAAGAGGATTTTCCTTGCTTTTGCGCACGACACCAATAAAAACTCTTCTACAAATACATGCACACAAACGCGTACACACAAGTGCGCGCATACAAAACAGATAATTGAAAAATAATATGAAGAAACGACCGACCGCACCAACATACGTTTTTACGTTACGTCCAAGGAGAAGACAGGAAAGTCACCTCCAAAAAGCCTACAATATGCATACATACATACGATATCAATGTTTGAACAGTGGAAGCTAGGGGGATGGATGGTGTTGTTTGGGTTGATGTATGGTACAAAGAGAAAGGAGGGTGGTGGCAAAGAACCATTGCGATTATCAGGCATTCAACAAGGCAACGAGCATTATGGAGAATTATAACGGGGGGGCCAGTTGCCGATCCTGAGTTTTTTTTTTTTTTTGACTTTTTGTTTTCATGAGAGAAATGAGAAAAAAAAGGAATTCACCTCAGAGCTTTTGCTTTCTCTTCTCTCACTGCAAACAAACGGAATCGATTAATCCTCGTTTTTTGGGTCGCATTCATCGTCACTTGCTAATTTTTGGTTTGATGTTAAAAAAATATTGAATAAGGAAGAGAGGAATCAGTGTTGCCAATTAATAGAATTACATTCCTTAAAAATATTATAACTTCGAAAAGTTTTCCAACCGCTATTTGGATTCGGGCGAGATGTATTTTGCAAGGCTGTGTCAGGTTTTATTGAAAAATTTTCTTTATGATATCAAAAGGCAAAATGTTCCCATACGCGGACAAAATCATCTGTAGCTACTTGGTATACAGTTTTATGGGGAATAAAGTAAGCTTTAATAATTTGTCAGTAAAAACATGAGTTTATATCGGCTTTTTGAAAAAGAAAAATTTACTTACTACATATATCCTTTTTTCGCGAATAACACCTTTTTTAAGTTTGAAAAGTTCTGAAAGTTTCGTTAAAAAAATAGATTGAAAAATTGTCCTCTTCCTATCTTTTATTCCTTAATTACAATATCTACAAAAGGCCAAAATTTCGAACTTTTTCGGCCTGAAATAAAGATATTAGCATTAAGTTATGTATATGTACATATGGATAAACTCTGGAGAGCATCTCCTTTAACTTTTGTTGATTTTTAACAAATCGGTTATGGTGTCCACTTTCTGTATAGGCGCATAGTTACGAAAATACCTTTAGACATAAGTGAAACGTAACTAACCTCTGCGATTACAAACATCATTGTTGCCTAGTGTTTTACTTGTTTGATTTGCTTATTTTAGATAATTTTGCGACTTGTTGAAATTTTCTTCATTATCTTATTGTAATTTTTTTCTAACATCCTGTGATAAAATTTAATTAGACTATGGATTGCTTCAAAAAAAGGTACAATGATGACGAAAAATAGTTCGCGTTACTACTAAATAGATTTTTAAAAAATACAACAGTTTTTTCCAAAAATCTGATGTCTTTCGTCATGCTACATACATACATAAATCTGTATTTAAAAATAAGATAAACTTAACAAGGTACGGCTAAACTCAATAGCATTTTTTTAAAAATTTTCCATTGGCTAGTTACTGTCGTTTGTTAACCAAAGTCGATGCCGAAGTGTGTATTCCATTTTTGGCCTTCTGATGTTGTAATCATCATCATATTAAATTTAGCCCACTTTTGTAACGTAGCTCAAACAGTAACGACGAGACAAAAACAGACAACATATGTTAACGGTTCGTATTGTTTGAGGTTAAGCGGTGATCTCTCTGCCTAACTAATTGCCTAACTGTCCGACGATGTTGTCGTCTTCATGTGCATTTTTGTACATAATAAAATCGAAAGCAACCCACTAGCTGTAGAGTTACAAACACTCCTCCGCACACACCAGTGACAAAATCTATAGGAGAATAAGCAACAAACTCTATCATTAAATTTCTCTAGAGATTCATTGAAAAAAAGATAAAAAACAATAAAATGGGAAGATAGCCGAGACGACGTTTGACAACTGCTTTAGCAGTAAAATAATGTTAGACAGAGGGTTTGACTAACGATGAAAAGTTCATCTTGGAAAAGTCCAAAATCCAATACAGAATTATGGTAGATCATTTAACTTTGGCGTCTCAAAGTTCTTACGTTGCAGACACATCAGAATGAACATTGGTCCGCCATAGTTATTGCCCAATCAATCTTCTGGTGTGGTACAAAGATTCCAATCCAGTCATATGTGGCAATCGAGTGATCGCGCCCCCGCTACAATGCTTGTATACCTATGTCATAAGCTTTGAGAATAGTCTAGTATGACTTGTGAATACGTTTACAAAGTAAATAGAAAATGACGACGAAATCAACAATAAACACAATATGTATGTGTCAGAGAACAGGTATAACAACAACAACAAGAACGGAACCACGCTGCGGCATAGCCTCAAATGTGTTTTTTATTTTTATTATTACAAAGTATCATTTTGTATTAAGTAGATAGGTACGAGTTATTATTTTTTTTATGTTTTCCTCTCGTTTACCTATTCACTTTTCTATTCTCGCCTCTCGATCGTCAATTGTCGTAGTATGTCCCACCGTCCCCAAGTGATGAGAAAAATTCCTTTACACGTAGGCAGCCAGCCAATGTCGCTTTTTTGTTGTTGTTGCTTTTTCTAGCAAGCTCCAGCAACAGAGTACAAGTATCTAATGTCTGTGTCTACAAAGTATCTATCGACATGAAGCTTATACTAGCTGCGATTACGAAGCACCATACCAACAACACCAAAAACAGCAACAACAACAATAAAAATAACAACTTTTCAATGCATAGACATCAACCACACCAACAATCAGGGCAACGACGACGGCAGCGGTAACAGTGAAACCATGACGGAACAGCTACAACGACGAAGACGACGGGCACAAAACGAAGTGATCGTCGCAGATTGGGTTCGTGTGTTAGTGTTACTGTTTTTGGAGCAGGGGGGTAAAAGGAGATGTAGGAGAGGAAGTGGGTAATTGAAAAAATATATATATGTACATACATATATATTCCGAACATAAAAAACACGCAATAGGGCAAGGCAAACAGGCACGATTCAGTGAATACGGCTACTAAACGAACTAACTAACGAGAAACTTCGGGCAAAGTAATGTTAGAAATAAATAAAGCAATCTTTGTGCACAAGGAAAAAGGGTGGGGGACCCAAAGAAGAAAAATAATTAAAAAAGTTCCTAAGGCTGTAAAAAAATAAAATGTATACAGACGGTAGGTAGGTACTACATATCTTAAAAGAAAGTTCGATAAACTAGGATCGTGGTAAATTTCCATTAGATAGTGAAGTACGAGAAATATTTTTGGTATAAAATGACAACATTATCCTCAACACTATACAAAAGCCACAATGAACGTTACCTTTATGTTAATGGGCGTGACAAAAATTATATCCGTTAAAAGTTGTTCTCTTCATGTCTACTGTTAAAACAAAAACGAGAGGGAATATCGAATGGAATTTGGTAAGCAGAATATTAAGTCATGTTGGTAATATATTTAAGCATGATTCGATGCAAATGTCAGACCTGATACAAGTTCCTTGGCTTTTTATGCAGGCTTTGTACATGTTTTTTATTTGGGTAAACATTTTTAATTTGTTAGTCTTAGCGAAAATAATATATCCATCTGTTACCAGATTTAATCCTAAAAACTTATTTGAGATTTTAATGTTCCACGCCCAATAAAATTCAAATTAAGGCTAAAAATAAGCTTATATTTTTTATTCATTATTGAAAAAGAGACGTAAAAATGGTTAGCAATATTTCATATGACAAAGGATCTATACGTTATTTCTAAGTACATCTCAAATACAATTTCGAAACTCTACACAAACTCAGTTAAGATATGTGCTATGATCGTAGACTATAAATAATTAAAAGATTTCCTATTTATGCACGAAACTTTTCTTATTATGTTATAATACTAATTGAAGTGCAAGTTATAGTAACTGTGTTTTATTCGCCACTCTCTAATAGCTAACCATTGCTAGCATCGATAATTGTATGAGAAAGGAATAACAAAATCTCAATTAGCGCTTAAAATTATAGCTGCTACCTATGTATACATAGCATGCTGCTTAAGGGTAAGTGTTACCCAACAGATTTGATTGATTTGTCCTCAGCTTTTATACAAAAAGAATAACTGTTTCGCCGAAAATTATTTTTTTAAATGTCTTGTGGCGAAAATAAGACACATAAACATCATCATAAAGGGCACTTAGGAGACTTAGCAACTTGGTCAAAAAATATAAAGAAAAAATTCTCAAAAACAAGTTTCTCGATTTATTCCTCAAACCGCGATGAACAAATTTGTCTGTTCGAACATAATGGGGATCTCCATAACCCACGTAGCTCAATTTTATCTTCTTTTAATCGCCCTCCCTCTGTAGCTCAACACAGCTTTTTACTGGGCCTCACCACCTCCTTTATTGCTAGTGTTGGCCGTAATTTTTTTCCATTTGATACTAGAATCTTATGTGAAAACTTTTAAAATTATGGTGTATAGGCATACAAATTACAACAAATCCGCCTATTTTGTCAAACTTTTTGGTCACCCTGTCTAGAGGTGCTACTTTAAAATTAATTTCTTTTTTTTTTTTGCGGCGCGTGTCTAATGCCGCGTCCCTACTAATAAAACTTTGAGGTAAACACATATTTGTGAGTTTTTTTGTAAGTGTGGTCAAAGAAATAACGAATCACGGGTTCGGAATCACTGCCGGCTTCCCCACCGTACCTATTTGCTAAACTCTCCTGAATACGACACGTGACTTATGGACAGCCCCAACAAAACATCTTGTTTTCATTCTGATGATCAGGCAATTCGGTCGATAAGAAATTGTTTTTGAAAAACTAAAATAGGATAAATTCTAACATAAAAAGGAAATAAAAATTAAAAATATACCCCACAAATCATTTGAGAGCAACGATGTCGTTCTGTGAGAGACAAATTATGAGAAAAAGCTTTTTCTCACGAACAGTTCATATTTGCATTCTCTATGGGAGCAATCAAGCAAGAGAGAGAGAGAGAAGAGATGAAAACTTAGTAGAGGAGTAATCAGCTGATTATATGTTAGGTAGAAGTATAAATAAAAAATTGGATTAATTGAAAAAATTTAACAGCCACTGTATACAAGCAATAAGAACACTAATTTAGTATAGCCTTGCCTTCCTGACATAATTTAAGTCAAATTAAATGCATGCATTTTAAATTCAAGTGTACACAAGCCTTTTACCAATTTGAAAAAGGGTTGTTAATACCACTGGTATCCCCGAGAATAGGGGCGTCAAATTGAGGATTGAATTTTAATTTAAACTGATCGACCCAACCCTTTCAATCAAAGGAAAGCTTGGGACTTATGTAGGGGCCTTGTGTTTGTTGAACTATGTGCTTCCGTATCAGCTTAGAATATAGCAGGGGTTATCAGGGGCCGGTAATATAATACAAAAAATATATAAATTTAAAGGCATATGTTAGATTTCATTTTGTTTTGTATAGATTTTGTAGAAAATTACAAAAATTCTGTAGCGAGAGACCGTGGGGTATTCCCCAAACCCAAGATATAAGTACATATCTGGCCTTACTATATCATTCAATTAAATTGCTTGTCGATGGCAATCTATAAAAGAGCCAGAAAGTTTGCAGGGATCTGAGAGAAAACATAGTTTAAATTCAGGGTTGCCTGATAGATGATAACATTGTCACTAAGATGAGGGTCCACAAGAATGGACGAATTAAGTACATAAAATAATGAATTACTCTTTTGGTCAAGTCAGTCAATCTCTTCTTATTTGTTTGTGTTCTAAATATTTGATGTTATTTTTCTTTGGAATTCGAGTACAATAAACGCAAACCTCATAATATAAAATGTAAAAGTTAATAGATATTTTTAATATATATGAATTCTAAAATTTATTGATTTTAAAACTTTGTTTCTGGCAACCCTGTTTATATCTATTTTGCAAAGGAAAAAGCTTTCTTTGCTTATATTTTTTTTTAACTCACATTAATGAGAGAACCGAAATTTTTCTATTGCTCTCTCATTTGCTCGAACATAAAGCTTTTAATTCACACATCTTCACCTCACACGACACCTAAATAAGCATCTAGCACTCTCGTGCTCTCTTTTGCAAACAGCACACCTCATATACGTATACGATTTAAAAGGAGGTTTCTACCATTGTATTGGTTACACGCTATAGGAGGATTTCAATTCCAATTTGCTTGCTATGTTATTTCATCATCATCGTGTTGTTCGTACTACGTTCATATGTTCATTTGTTGTCAACGGATACGTAGGATTGGGACTGAAGACAACAACAACAATGTGAAGAATTGACTTGTGACTTTGTACGATCGTTCTGTTCGGTTCGGTTCGGTTGGTTGATCATGTTTGTGTTGAGTGCGAGGAGCGAGAGGACTGCTGACTGGACTGTTGTTTAGTCGAAAAAGTGATGTCGTCGTGTACACGAGTTATAATTTAAAGCGGATGTGGACTAACTAAGAAGGAAACGATAAAATTTTCGATTTTTCTGTACGTTGAGTAGAAAGCAATTTTTTTTTTTTGAAATTGTTAAACGAAATCTCTTTTTAAGTGAAAAATATATTAAAAATATCAAACAAAAATTATGGTGCTTAAAAATTTTTTTTTTCAAAATACGCCTTAAAATCCGTTCCCAGCTTCTCCCTTTCGTGTGCGATCGCTTGCACTCGTTAGTTTTGGGGAGAGCCTCCCTCTGTGCTCTGATTAAAACGACGAAAAATGAAAAAAAGTTTTTTTCCCTATTCGATTATTATGTGATATTACGTACGTGCAGGGGAAAGTCGTTGCTGCTTGGCTACACTGCGCTAGGACACAAGTTGCCGCAACATACGCAGTTGACTTTCGCAGCTAGCAGGACGTTGTGTGCGCGTGTGCATTTTTTATTTTACTGAAATTAAAAAGAAAAGCTTTTAAAGTGAAAAAAAAAAATCTTTGACCGTTAAGAGGAAGTGATTAAAAAGAATCCATTTTCCCAATTTGGGTGCGTTAAGTGCAAATGCACACCACTGTCTATTATTTTGTGTGTATATGCGATTTGTGTGTTTGAAAAAGGGTGATCGTCAAGATCTATACGTAATTAATTATTAATTATGTTTATTACTTTTTTTCCATGTTAAAACTAATAATTTTTGAAACTTCCTTAAGGAAAAAGGGCGTTACCCCATGGCACTTCCTTAAAGTTAAAATTCTACTTATACCCTTCAGATTTGAGTGTTATCTCCTTTTTCTCTCGTTCCTTTTGAAATTTTGCTGACTTGGCAATTTTTATATATTTCGCCTTTTTTTTCTTACCCATAATTCTGCCTCCCACCCCTGTTTGGTTTATCAACACACGAATATCCTATTTTTAATACTCGTATGACAGTATATTCCGTGTATTGCCGAAAAATACCGAAAATTCCACATTAAAAAAAAGTAAATTTGCTGCGTCGTCGTCGTGAGTTGTTGAAATTAAATTTATATTTGCGATTACAATTTGTTGCTGATCGCGCTCAGAGTAATCACTTTCTTTCTTGTGCTCTCTTAATAAACATATGTGTGTGTGTGTCAAATGATCTCTTTCCCTCTCTCACGCGCACTGACTAGAAAACAAGTGCAACAACAACAACACTTTTGTTACTTGAAAAGCAACAGGCAAATTTCACCCTCGGGCTAAAATTTAATTAAAAATTGTTTTTCTACTTCTCCCTTCCTGTTGGATTTGGGGGGTGTTAGTTTCGAATTAAAGGAATTGGATGGAATCAGATATTTTGCAGTAGAAATGAGCGTAGGTGAAAAACACGTGAAGTCCACATCAAGTGATTTTGAGAAAAATATATAGAGTTAATAATGTTCATAGCCTAAAAAAACATATTGCCGCAGGTACTCAAAAGCTCTGCAAAAAATTAATTTAAATATGGAATTTTACGAGTTTTGGTTCAGCAACTTTAAAATTTCTAAAACCTAATAGAAAAGAAGAGAAATCAATACGAAAAATATTTCATATTTCTACGTTAGGATAAGCGACCCATAAGGAAACAATAAAGCTTTAAACATAAGAAAAGAAGAGCTTTATGCTATGTGTATCGTATCCACAATGTTGGTTAAACTTAACCGGAACTTTAACTGATAGATTTTTTTATAAGATCATATGCCAAACTGTCGGTTAAAGTCCCGGAAGAAGTCCATATGGGCATTGATTGTGAAAACGGCCTGAAATGTAATTTTATAACTAGAGGCGATTCAAAAATATTTATGAATTCTGCATTTTGATCGAATTTCATTATCTACTTAGAGGCATAAAGTTTCATACAAGATTTATTCAAGCACTAAAATAACCTTTCAAACCAGAAAGAAACAAAAGCCTCAGATGTAATTTTAAAGGTGTTTTCAAAAACTGCCTCAAAAATATAGGACAAAAATTATTACATATTTTAAAAGTAGCACGGATAGTCACCATAGTTATAACACTAGACAACAAAAATATGAAACATTTTTTGATCTAGCTTAGCAATGGATAAAACTGCTACTCTAACTCACTGCTACTTTAGTATACCACTGAAAAAAAAGTGATTCAAATCACAGTGACATTACGATTCTAATAAGGTACGTACCTTTGAAGAATTACTGCTATGAGAAATAGATATTGACTTAAAAAATAGCTAAAAATAACGATGTAATTTTGTTTGTTTTAGATAAACCGGTATTTAATCTGAACTTTTGGAGTACCAAAACAAGACTTTTATGTTTAAACATTTTCATGGGCGTTCGGGACATTGGTATCTCAAAATCTATTGCCAACATGTTCTTATCGTTTGATGCAAACATTTTATTTTACCCAAAAAACGCCTTAATGCAAATCCATTTTCAAACTGTTTGTATCGATATTTCTCATTAAATGTTGAATAAATCATAAAAGGACCATATATTCGCAATTGCATAATTCCAGTGCAATCAGTTTGGCATGAGGTTTTTTATATAAGAATTTGGAACTTGATTTAGGATTTTCTTAACTTTGTTTTAAGGAGTGAACTCAGACTTTCTACTTAATGCATTAAAAATTTTAAATATGTTTATGGAAAGCAGAACTTTGGCTCAAATCTAGTAAAAATTAACAAACAATCGTTGAGAAATTACGGAGCAGAGACGAACAAGGATTAAACTGTACCTTATAGCAATGTGCAATGAATTTCCATGACCAAACTCAATTTCGCCTCAAATTTCAATCGCATGCGAAAATTGGAAAGAATGCAAGACGTAACATAAAAGTTGACCACTCTCCCTTGTATGTATATGAACCAAAAGATTGTATTTTTTTTAACCGTGATAGCTCATTTTTTTTGTATAATTTCTAAACAATAAAGCGTAACAGAGGGTTAAGTAAACTTATGTACATATTAATCGATTTCAAGTGAAAAAGGATCACGTAATGTTTTAAGTAAAAAATAAAAATAAAACATGTACTCACTCTACTTCATTTGGTTTCCTCCCCCAGCGTTGTCTATTCCATGTTGGGTAAAGAGCAAAAACAAAAACTACTAACTACCCCCTTCATTGCTTCCTTTTTTTTGCCTTGAATTCTTCAACACTTTCTGATTTTATATACATACATACATACGTACGAGTACATACACAATATCATTGTAAACAGATATTACACTGTATTTGCCTTTACTTTATTTTTTTTCTCATTATTTGCTCCCTCCATTGTTGTTGTTGCTGCTGTTGCTGCTGCGTTGAGTTTTATTTAATTTTCTCATTTTCATTGCTCCCCTTTTTTTGCTGTTGTTGTAGCTGCTGGTTGTATGATCAACAATTTCATTCCTTTGGCTGGTTGGTTGCTTCGTTGGCTGTCTGGCTGGCTGGGCGATCGTGTGTCTGTTTCGTGCTGGGATTCATTTATTGCGTGTATCGTCATTGTTGTTGTTGTTGTTGTTGTAGTGTTGGTAATTGTAGTTGACTTTTGCCTTTGCGCGTTTAATATATGTACATACATACATACAGACGTTGCTGCTGTTGCTAATGTATATTTTTCCCTTATTTCTTGCTGAGCTACTGTTGCTATTTGCCCTCACCCTTTGTTGTTGTTCCTAACTTGCGATGATTTTTTTTTTTAGCTTTTACTGATCATTAGAAAATTATTTGTTATTTTACATTACTTCCGTTTCTTTGCTACCATTATACGAGTATATTCTTTTTAATTTTCTTTCCCAACTATGGCAACATGGAAATTTCACAGTATCATTTGAAGCACTGATTAATTTTACTATTTCACCATATTATTTCTTTGACCTCTTCTCAATTTTTTTGCTTGGAGACTTCTACTACTAGTACTCTACCAATGAGTTTCTGATACTGTTTTGTACTACATTATTAAAAACCGTGAGCTCGTGAACTTTTTTGAAGCGTTTCTTGATAAAAGTTATAATTTTGTTAAATGGAATTTATATCCTATCTGAGAAGCTTAACACAACTGGGACGTGCGATATCGTCTAGATTTCTCCCATACGTTAATACTGACCTCAGAAGCGACTCAAAACTTGATAGTCTTAGCAAGAAATATTAAATATTTTAAATCTTGTACACTCCTAGTACTAAACTAAACTAAAACGCTTATCAAAATAAATTTATTTGACACTTATAGCTTGTCTTATTGAGTTCTACAAGAATCAAAATTTGGCGCCAACTTTATTTCTTCGCATTTCCAGTGTCTCGAGAATCGAACAAGATAACAAAAAATGTTTTCGTTGTACGAAAAGTTGCGTATAATGAAAGAAGATAGATAGGAAAGCAAAACACAACAAATATAATCAGAAAACAAAAATTTCATTGCATACTTTTAGTTGTTAAAGAAATGTAAAACTCCATTGCATACTTTCAGATGTTAAAAGTAGAATTAAGTTGTCAAATGTAAGAAAACAAAATTTCTGAAAAGCGGGTGCCAGAGCCCACGAGATAAGCAAAGTGTGCGATGGCGGTGGCCTGTAAGCGAATTAAGCAGGGGCAAAGCCCCGTGGTTTGATATAAAAGACTGTTTAAAGTGTATGAGAATTTTGTTAAGAAACGGTGAAAAAGATTCGGAACTACAGAAATGGATTTAATTTAAAAGATCATTTTAATTCCAATTCGATCCTGTTACTTGACCCAACCGAAATTTATTTATCTAAATCAAAAACATATTTACTACTACTTCACTATTACTACTCATTTGCAAGGGTAGGCAATTTTTTCTGCATTTTTTAGCTAATTATTACATTTTTAAATCAGACTTAAAGTTCGTATTTCATCTACAGTTGAAATTTATGTTAGTCTAGCTGACATTCAGTGCAGTCTGCAGCCATGTTAAGAATTTTCTATTCCATTGTGGGGAGAATCTGAAAAGCAAAATAAAGAGAGTTTTCTTAACTACGTCACAGCAGGAAATATTATGGGTGCAATCATGTGGAAAATAATACAAATTGGAATGCGGTTAGACTAATAATTCGAATTTAATAAAGAATTGTATCGACATTTTTTCATGGAGTTTCATAAAACAAAGTTTTAAGAAACTTTAAAATAAACATAAATTATTATATGCTATGCAATCAAAGGGCTTAACTCATAGTATATAAAAATGCATAGATAATTTTTAGATTTCTTTAAAATTTTAATTTGTACTTAATTTAGATTCCTTTTTCATAACACAGTTTTGTGTTTAGGACTGCAACCGGATTCTTCTTATTCAAGAATGATGCCCGGCCTTATTCAAAAGTTCCACACTGAATTTTAATTTCAGAAGATAAAAGTTAAGGTTTTGAAATTTCCTCATTACGAAATTAGCACCACGTGACAATAATAACTTTTGCTGAAATTGTTAAGAAACTTGTATATTTTTTACGCATTAGCAACATGCCTGCCGCCTCCTTCCCCCTGGAAGTATAATCTACTAAACAACAGTATTAATAGAACTTGCAAGTTTACTCTTATCTGGTATCTCAAATGATTTCTTATTATATTTATGTATTTTGTTTTATGCGCGACTACGAGTATTTGTTTTCATTTATTATCACTTATTTTGTTTTGATCGCATAAAACATCACAATTGAGGGCGTCATATTGAATTGACAAAATCTTATTGTTAGTTTATACGAATATACGAGCAGACAAATAGATGGTTCATATAATAAACTTTCTATACTTGAATTTGTTTATATTTATCTTTTTGTTGTTTTTTTTTTTTAAATGCATTTGAAAACAACTCATATGAAATTTCTTTGCATCACTTGGCCAATTGGATCCGTTTTGTCTAACACTTCAATCTGGCTTTAATGTGAAATGGCATGCAATATGTATGTAGCTTTATAGAACATGGTTGCACTGAAGTCAAACGCTGCCTCTCTCTTTAATATTTTAACTTCTCTAAAAGTCAAAGTCAGCTGTTTAAGCAAAAGAAATTGCAATTAATTGCTGTTAATTAATTACTATGATTATGACAGCTGAGGAAGTTGTCATTTGCTCTCGCAGTGTTTTTCTTAACTATTTAAAATCACCCTTAAGATCAGTAGTTTTAAGGTGACGCACATTTTTATGTAACTTAAAGATTTTTTGAATTTATGGAAAGGTTTAATGAAGAAACATTTTGAGTGCTTTCTTTGCTTATCTAAATAAATCATTGTTGGGAGAAATCATAAAAAAAGAAAGTGCCATTCTTTTTCACCCAACTTTTTTTTTCTACTGTTGAAACTCCAGCAAATACCTATATCTTTTTTCCTCTACTACAATTTTAGATTTATTTAGACATGTTCTACATTTCACTTCCGCCTGAAAGTGAAACAAAATCACAGGAATTTATATAAATTCCCATGAATTTAATTCGGAAGTGAAATGTAGAAGAAATGTATCAAGAATCCCATCAGATTTTATTTCTTGTCTATAAAAATTTTAAGAAATAATTTATGTGTACATACATACATATGTATGTATGTATTCCCAAGTAATGTAAACGCTTGATTCATAAACACCAAATAAAATATTTAGTTTCTTATATTGTGGGAATACCCAACTTTATCGAAAAAGTCAGAGCCACATTTTTTTTGGAATAGAAATGCATCAGCATATAGGATTAAACGTGATCAAATAACGAATATACCTAAACATTTTATTAAAAAAAAACCAGATTTCATTCTCATGGCAATTCAATTATCTATATATCTTCTTAAAAAACAAAAAGAGGAAATGGTCTCCAACAAAGTTTTGCTAAACAATCTACTGATTGTGATTCTAACTTTTTATAAAAGGCCAAACTAAATTTTTCTTAATGAGCAGTAGTAGTTAATCAAAACCCACCTGTTTGATCATTTGTCAATTTCTGTTAGAGCGTCACATTTGTATATCAAAACAAGTGTATGAATACATTTGTATGGGTTACTATTAATTTTTATATTTTTTTTTATTAAATTAATAGCTCTTTCAAATACCGCGTTCTCTCACGTTCGTGCGATCATTCTCTCATGTTTTTTGCGCTCGATCGTCTCATGACGATAACGCTCTCTCCCTTTGACTAATGACGTGTCGTCCTGTTGCTTTTGTGGTTTGGTTTTTTTTATCGGTAATTTGTTTTTTTTTCTTGACTTTGTTGTTTATTCTATTTAATTTTAGTCATACGTTTTGTCTCATTTCTAATTTTGCTTAATAAAATACGAGTAAAAGCATAGGGGTTTTTTTTTTTTGTTTTGTGATCTTTGCATGATCCTTTTCTATTTTTAGCTACTGATGCAAAGTTTGTTTTTGAATTTGTTGCTTTAGTTTTTTCACTTCGCTAAAGTTCAAGGTATAAGGAATTTGGTTTATTTAATTTTGCCTGTCATTCTACCCATTCGAGACTATATCACTTGACTTTCATTGGTATTGTTGGAACTACTGAAAGTCTTTGGCGACTTATACCACATGGATGCCCTTGAACTAATAGTTTTTTGGTTAGTTTGTTCAGCAAAGTGCGGTAAAATATCTACCCACTTATTTCCAGGGATGATTACAGAACATGGACTCTGTAAGTCATGACCTCACCCCTCCGAATGGAAATTCTCTATACAACTTTTATTAAATGTATGAAGAAATAAAGACAAATTGCAAAGTAGGTTTATGAATTTACAATAAAAGTGTGTAAAATGACTGCGTCATCCCATATTATTTGATGATTCTGTATACGCCCCTCTTTTAGCCTATAAAATGAAACGAAAATATAATATGTATAAGCCTTGATACAAAACAGGTTAATATTCCTTGCTGGTAGTTACTTGTTTATATATTAAATAAAAATAAAAAATAAACTAAGCAACTCAATTAAAATTTCCTTTCCTTATTTCCTCGTTTCATTGCAGGAGTTTTTGAAAAAGATGTTCAATATTTAAATTTAGCGTCTAAGCACTTTTTCAAACGACGTTACGAAATTTCCTAGGAAGGGAAAAATTTTACCAAAAGATTTTTAATTACCTTCGAGTGACGACTACACATAAATACATACTTCCAAATGAAGATGGCATCTCAGCGGTTTTGCTTACGATGGAACAACCATCAAAGCAATTTGCTTTCGGTCTTCGATCAACTGTTACATGCTGAAACTTTTACGGATGTCACGCTGGCCGTTGACGGGCAATACTTGAAGGCACACAAAGTAAGAATCAGATTTTGAAATTTTGCACATTATTTAGTATCGCTTTTCGATTTTGGCATTTTCTGCTTTTCCAGATGGTACTTTCCGCCTGCAGTCCCTACTTTAATGCACTTTTCATTAACCATCCCGAGAAACATCCAATTGTTATCCTTAAGGATGTACCCTATTCTGATATGAAATCATTGCTCGATTTCATGTATCGCGGTGAAGTTTCCGTTGATCAGGAACGTTTAACAGCCTTTTTACGTGTTGCCGAAAGCTTACGCATTAAAGGTTTGACCGAAGTTAATGATGATAAACCTGCTGGTGCAACGCCTACACCACCACCGCCACCACCACCTCAGTTGCAACGTATTCAACCATATTTGGTGCAACAACAGCAGCAACGTAGTAAATCTCAAAGTTTACTTATAAACAATAACAACAACAACAGTAATAATAATAACAGCAGCAGCGCAGCAGCTGCTTTGGCGCAGACGCAACAGCAATTACAACAGCAGCAACATCAATCATTGCTTAGTTCAGCGCTGGCGTCAATGCCAAAGCGAAAACGTGGCAGGCCGCGAAAACTTTCTGGTAGCTCAAATGGTACTGGCAATGATTATGATGACTACGATCGAGATGGCATGATGAATGTAAGTATGCTTAATATTGGCTTGAAATAACGCAGACCCAAAAAGTGTTCACTCATAGATCGGACCAGATAAATTAACTAAATCTTATACTTACCCTCCCTTACGTTTTGATAAACTTTAATTAACTATGTTTTATGCTTGTCCATTACTATATACTGCTATATAATCATTGGGTTACTTAAGGAGTCCAGTTCGAGACAGTGCTCTGGTAGATTAAATTTTTAAAAAAACTTCACTTTCGGGCCAAGTTCCCTCTTTTGTTAGATTTTCTTAATTTTATTTAACTAGACTCAAAAAAACTTTTGTTACAAACTTGTCAAACAAATTTTCCTTTGATATTCTAGGCGATTTTGCCAACACCCGAAAAAGATTTGTTAGTGGTTTCTAACAACTTTAAGACGACCCCACCTTTTCATACAACGTAATGCTCTACTACTATTACGTCTAGAGTCCGGAATAAAACAGCAAGAATAATTTTAAAAAAAGTTACCAAAATGCCCAATAGCTAAGAGCTATGGGTATATACAAATTTTAGATTGCTTTGTTTTCAGGATTTAAATAAAATTTTCTGCTTCCAACAAAGACTTAAGTCCGCCTGATAGTTAAAAGCCAAACGAACTATGGTTTTCGAGATACCCATTCAAGGAAAAACCATTTTTTATCAATTAATTGAATGCATAAGTTTATGGGATAAATGAAAAATAATATAAATTAGAAGCTCATTTCGCTTAGGAATAAAAATAAATATACTAAATATATTCAAAAGCTCATAGTCGTTATAGCGATTAAGATTTTCCTTAAAAAAATCGATGTATATTTTATTGTATTTATCACAAAACCGCACACATTTAATGATCTTATCTAATCTGTATTTGCAGGATACTGAATTGGGTGAAGGTAAATTAGGTAACGATTCATTTTCCGGCAATGATGATGGTTCCGAAGATAACCAACGTGAATTGTGTGATAATGAACAGGATTTAAATGTAAGTTTTTAATTTTTTTTTATAAATTTAACTCTTAAATGTTTTTTTTTCTGTCAATAGGAAAGTCGCGATTCGGTTACACAACCGAAAAAAGCCAAACAGTCCAAAGAATCTAAACCTCAACTACAAAATGACAATGATAACAGCACTTCCGGTGAGTCATTTATTGCATTTTATTTATTTGTGTAATTTATGGACTTTTTTTTCTTAACACCTTAACTAATTTCTTTCACCTAACCAAACGATTGCAAAGTAACATGTGTAAAAGGACTTAATATATAAAATGTATTAAAATAAAACTTAAATTTAGATTCAGCTGCACCCGAAAATTATTGCTCTGTTTACTCCATCCCAAGAAGTTTTCTTGAAATATGGAATAATTTAAAAAAAAGATGAAAATAGTTTGGTTGAAGTAAACATAAAATTTGTTTATTCTTACTAATATGTAGTAAACAAAGAAAACATTTTGCTATAGTCCTGTGAAAATTAAAACTTAAGTAGAATAGAAATAATCAAAAAATGTTTTTTTTTTGAAATAGAAATTTTGCTTAGCATCGTTTGGTATTAACATTTAAAATTAACTTGAAAAAAGTTTCATATATTATATATTGTCAAACAGATGCTCCTGAATTTTAAAATAAATTTCGTTTTGAGTAATTAATATTAAAAGAACAGTAAATGCATTTTAGTCAAGTTAGCTGCTTATTTTGACAATGAGAAGAGCGTTTTGTTTATAAAATTGACAATCTTAAAGATCTATTCTAAATTTATGTGTGTAGTAACTTTAACATTGTTGAAACTGTTTAGAGCGTAAGTTGTGTATGAGAAAACTGATTTTGCATTTTAATGCGTGGACGTTACAGACCCATCGAAGTAATTAAAATATTTTAAAAGCAAGAAATTTTTTTGTTTGTCGTAAAAAAGCCCAACTGCTATCTGAAAATAATTGTAAAGCATTATTTTGTAATTAAGCAGCTTATTTAAACGTATACATCTTCATTAAATAACCAATTTTTATTTCATAAAATCATCAGCATAGCAAAATTTTGCACCAAAAAAAAAAAATGAAAACTAACCAAGTTTTAATAAAACCGTCGCTAAGTTGAATTAGTTCGTCTTATCGGAAAAGCTAAAAGGGATTTTTGCGCATACAACCTGCCAGTCGAAAGTAATTTATGATGATCCATCATAAGTGAGCATAAAGTGTAATAAAAAAAATCGTGTGTGAATTGAAAAAAAAAAATGAAAAAATAAACCGTGCCTTAAAAATAAAGTCAATTTTCCGTCGGCAGGTGAGTTTCAAAATTGAGAGTATGATGCCTAAAATGCAAATTTAAACGAAAAGGAAAATGTTTCTTAACCTTAACCAAAAGAAAAAAAACTTATCAAATCGGGATGAGCATAGGGATTTATGGCCGACGTGAAAAATTAAATTTTACAAAAATACGTATTTTATCGTTACCATCGTTCTATGTTTCTTATATTTGTTACTAAAATTAAAATTTTTTTAATTTCATATCTAACAAAAAACAACTCACATATACATATGTATGTACATAATGTACCTAAATTTTGATTTTTGAAGCATTACCGAAATTTTGTCAATCACAAATCACGAAATTTAAGAAAAACTCGAAAACCAAAAATATATCAACAATAAAATATAAATGGCTTGAAATCCCTATAGCTTTTCCGATCGATCATAAGACAAAAACTCAACTCAACATTCAACAAAAAAAATTAAAATTTTCTTTTCAATGTTTTGCTTTTTATGCATTATACACTCACATTTTCATCACATACTACTATGTATTTGCACATTTCCACCACCCAATCTTTGAAGATATACGGAAAAATTTATACATGTACCCCCTATAATCTTCCATTTTAGATCCTAACGACAGTGAATGTGATGATCAAATGGACACATCATATATGGAGCCGCAATTAATGTTGGATGAATATGATGAACCGGTTGAATTTAAATTTGATCCCCATTCTAGCCCTACATCACAAGACAATGCTGCTGTTGCCGCTGCTGCCAATATAACACAACAAGCGCGACAACAGGCTTTAATTTTAGCGGCACAACAGAAACATCATCATCAACAACAGCTGGTGGAAGCAGCTGCTGCTGCCGCTGCAGCAGCTGGTGGCTTAAAAATGGCTGCGGTTGTGGGTACTGGCGCCATACCTGGCACAGTGACACTCATGAATTCAATGGTTGGTATACCGAAATTGACGCCAATTACAAAGAGCCAGAAACCAAAGCTCAATAAACGTTCAAAATTAAAACAGAATGGTGTTGGTGGAGGCATTGGTGGTGGTCATGAAATGAAGGTATGTATGTTATTTTGAAGTAGTTTGTTTTTCTTACTTTTGCTGCGTTTAATGAATGAACAATTTAAAAATGGCAAAATAAAGACTTACGTCATTTCAGTCATCAGCCATTGATTTATCGTGTTAGAAAGATAGCATAAATGCTAAAAATCCTGTAGACATACACCTTAGGCCTTTTCATTTATAAGAGGCATATGATAAACTGGTTGAAAAACAATTTTGGTTCATTATGTGCTCATTATTCAATCTGCTTATTTTGAAGATGAAAACAATAAAGGCAAACGCCTTAATGTCGTGCAAAGGTAGTTGAATAATTCAGTGAAAAATTAAAGAAGACGTTTTAGATCAATACTTGGTCCAACGGTTTTCCAATTTTTGGATCCATTCAGGAAAATAAGATTATGCCAATGACAATGTCGTTTAAGCCTTTATTGAATCAGATCGAACAGTTTTTAAAAATTGCGCGAATTCGTATTCAGCGAGTATTCCCCGCCATAAAAATGGATTCATTCATCACAACTGCTCTTTACTGAACTTTTAAGCGTTCCTATATTGCTGCGTAATTGAATTGTCTTGATCGTAAACAGATTAGAAGTGTATACAGACTCATGACTTCACTTCCCATCATCTACATATAAAACATTCTTTCTCTGAAAGGAGGAGGTTAGATCCCTAGAATTCAACCCCCTGCACATGACTTTACGATGTTGCTATTAGTATTTTGTTCAATTGTTTGTGGCAAAAGAAGTACTTTAGTTTTATTAGATTAACTTATAGTCTGCTAAATTTGTTATAAGCTAAATTTTTCCACTTTAGCCATTCAACAATGACTTCATCGATTTATTTGCCGGCAATTTTATTGGTAATCCCGCTGCTGCTGCTGCCGCTGCACAAGCACAAGCCAAACTCAAAGGAGCTCTAAGCGGTAGCACTGGTAATCTTAACATTTCTTCACCCACTGCCAAGATGAAATTAAACACAAGCGGTGGTTCTGGCGGTGGCGGTAGTGGTGAAGGTGAATCAGAAGGTTCCGTCAGAGATTACTGTACCAAAGAGGGTGAACACACCTATCGTTGTAAAGTGTGCTCACGTGTCTACACACATATCAGTAATTTCTGTCGACATTATGTGACATCACATAAACGTAACGTTAAGGTATATCCATGCCCGTTTTGTTTCAAAGAATTTACACGAAAAGACAATATGACGGCGCATGTAAAAATCATACATAAAATTGATAATCCGTCATCAGCGTTAGCGGCAACAGCATCTGCGTCTGCATCGGCATCAGCTTCGGCTGCGTCAACACCAACGCCACCAGATTTAAATACACAATTATCAAATCAATCGGCGACAATGGCAATAAAAGCGGAAGCAATATCAGCGGCACCAACGCCAGCAATGGTAACAACAACGTCAGTAGCGGCATTGACGACGGCGACAACACCGACGGCAACACCGACAACAACACCGACGGCATCAATGTCAGCGGCAGTAACAGCTGGAGCGGCGCAATGAGACTACATATAGACATACATAATTTCAATACAGTAGTTTATTCGAATAACTAATTATGCAAGTTATGTTAATTGCATAACAATTTAAATGTATAACAGTTTTCCAAATTAGCTTGTGAACGTGAGAAATTTCATGGTTCTAATTTACAACATAAGAACCTTTGAAAGGCTTCCAAAATATTCCAAAATTAAAGTCTTTTTTTCTTTCATTTTTATATAATCTGTATTTTAAAAGGACATTTTATACATACATATTTATTTAACTTAAAAATTTAGCTGTAAAAAATTAACAGCTTTACTTTTACTAGTTATATAATATTACTGTTGACTAACCGTAACTACAATATAAATTAACAGTACTGTTAACTAACATTACTGCTGAAAAGGTTAATTAACGTTGAAAACGTTGTAAATTTTGCATAAAACTGATGTGAAATTATTTCATTGAGAATTTTTCTTAGTTATATTAAATTGAAATGTTTTCTTCTTTTTTGCTGTTACAAATAATTTGATTGAAAAAAAATTACACAAAGAAACATATAGTAGGTAAAAGAAAGTTTCATAGAAATTTTTACTGCTATAACTTACGTTTTCATTTCTATTTTCCTTTTTTTTAATAAGTTGTGCAATTTTTTTTATATATACATACATACAAACTTTACATGTATACATATTATTATTCATCTACTATTGTTTTTTAATTTTGGCATTACCGAAGTTGCCTCAATTAAAAGTGTAATTACCATAATTACATTATATGTTACCATTTATATATAAATTTAATTTGAATTATTAAATAATTTGAACTTTTAGTTAATTTTTATTTCGAATTCAAAAAAATATATATATAGATATATGTATATGTAACTACCTTGTTGCCTTCAAATGAAGCTAGTGTATGTATAATATTGACATCAATTTGTTTAAAACTAAACAAAAATAAGTTTAACGTTAATAAAAACAGTTGTTTAAAGTATATATAGTATATATTTATAAATAATTAATTTAAAATATTTGTTACAAATAAATTAAAATAAAAAAAATATATAAATTAAAATCGGAGGCTTAAATTATCGCCAAAGAACTACAAAATACAATAAACAAAACCTAAAATAACAATAACTAATTTAATTAAAAGCAGCATTAGTTACGTTAAATGTAATGAAAAAATTAGTGCTTCAGTAATATAGAATACTAAGTTTTTCTTTAACAACATTTAAAACAAATTCTGTACAGCAGTAACATTGAACATTAATTAAAAAAAAACAAAGAAAAAACTAACAAAATGCGGCGTCTACATAATCGCATTTAAACTACAATGCTACAGTTAGATTTTGGTTAGTATCTTACATATTTTGGACTTAAAACAATTATGCATAGTTTATCTAGATTAAATGCCATTATGTAAACGCTTAGTTAAAGAGATTTTTATTGTAAAAGTAGTCAAAACAAAAAATATAGCGTAGTGTTTACATAATTTAGTTTAAACTAGATTAACTGCAATAAATTTTACAAGTAATGATGAAATTGCACTGAAATAGCAACAAAAAATATGTTTAGATATGAGTGGTTTAGCACCGTAGTGGATTAAATGCATAAAATATTCTAAAAAAATTTGAAGTTAAATTAACATATCTTGCACACATTTGATCTTACGACTTGGTTTGTCCTGGCACCGAATAAATTACTGTCTAGACTCTAGAGAATAAGAATCCACATTAAACTTAGCTGGAATAAAATGAACTTAATCTACTATAAAACTAAATGACTCATATATCGATTGATTTTTATTGACGTAATATTAAATTATAAAAATCACTCCATAACTAATGACTTTCTTCTTATATGTATATAACTTGACTTTAATATACTATCCATAATAAGCGTTATTTTTGATTTTAATTTTAAACGATTAAAAATATGTTTAACTGAAACAAAATTAGTAGACAAATTCTGAAAACTCATAAATTTTAATATAGCTATGGCTCGCTTTAAAAAAATTATTAATCAAAAAATTATAACTAAATAAAGACGGGTCAAAATATTAAAATAATGATTTTTTTTTTATCTAAAGAAATATAAATCACAAGTTAAAATATGTTGGGTATATTTGATCAAAAAATATATATTGATTAAAAAAAAATTTTAATTACGAATTTTTTTAAAAAAGAATGGGATGGGATAAAATATCAGTTATAAATATCGAATGTTTCGGTAAAATAAAATACCATCCACAATTTTTGTAAAAACAAAATAATGATTATTGATTGAACAAAATCTAAATAACTAATTACAGATATTCTAGATCGACATATAAAATAAATTAAAATGGTGGTCATTATCACTTAGAAGAAATATAAAACAAAAATTATGATCATTTTTTGATAGGAAAGAATAAAAATCAAAAATAACAGTTGTTGAACAAAAATATACACTTCAATCAATAAAGCTTAAGCACGATTTACACTGTCTCACTTTGGAAGTTCAACCAAAGTGATTCAGAGGGAATTCATCCATGTCAAATAAATAAAAAATGTAACAGATGTTTGCTTACATTTTTATTTTAAACGCACGACGCATTCTTTCAAAGTTGGTTAGCGGTCGATATTTTTCATCGTTCTTCTAGGAAGAAACTAGTGAAAGGCAAAGGAAGATTCTACCAAAGTAATAAATGTAAATGAGTGATTTAAACCTATTGGTTATTAAGGGATTTCAATCAATAACGCTTATGTTGTGATTTCAATTTTTAAAATCAATCATTTAGTCTACGTTTTTTTCATATATTTAAACCACTTTGTTGCATGATTTATCTAGATTTTGTGTGATTATGTAAACGACCCTTGAAACATGCAATAAAATTGTCCTACAGTAGCAACCTGATTTTATTCGGATTAAACTCAATTTAGAGACAGTAAAAAATTTTGAGTTTGTTTCGTTTTTTTTTTTTTTAATTTAGAACCAATAGCAACTTTTGTGCAGTAATTTCTTTAGACATAAAAAAATAAACGCAGTTGCAGTTTAAAATATTTTTTTCAACTTTTAAGAGTCAAACACGTAGACTTTAACATAACACGATCTCCGCAACAACTTATAAAGTCATTAGAAATTTTACACACATTTTTCACAATTTCTTTTAATCAGTATAACAGTTTGTCTTTTAAAAATTGTTGATTTGTATCGTTCTCACACAAAAATTAATTTGCTAATGTTTTTTTTTATATTTATAAAGAAGTAATTTATTCGTTTTAATATTTTTTAGTGGTAGCTAGTGCAATTTAGTTTTTAGTGTTTAATTCTTTCATACACCCATACACAAATAAATAAAATAAAAAACGTTTTACAAGAGAACATTTTAAGTGCTACACCACAAACATTTGGCGTTAATTTAACAAACAATTAAAAAGAAATACACACACAAAATAAGTTCAGCTTAAGCTGTAATATTTTTTTCGACATTTTTTTTTTATTAACAAATTAATGCTATTAAATTGGCTTAAAACAAATGTTGCAGCTTCTGCCTAACTATCTGTTAAATATTAGTTTATAATATGTTAAACTTTAACTAATGAATATTTTGCATTTTCCAACAAAAACAAAGTAAACATATTAATATTTTAATTTAATTATGTTTAAATATTGTTTAACTATAAATTTCTTTTTCATTTATTTTATATTAAATGGGGTTTCTTTCTTTTCTCTTTTAATATATAAAATATAAATTAAGCAAAAATTTTCTTTAGTAAAATTAGCAATTTAATAGCTAGTAATTAGTTGAAATGTATAAACAAGTTTATTACTTTTTTTTTTTGGTAAAAAGAAAACAAATTCCAAACTTACAAAAAATTAATACATAGCTTAAAGTATATGCACTGTTAATTACTGTTTATCTTTAAAAAAACTACAAAATTAAATGCAATAATTTCAACACAATTTTCGAGTTAAACTTCTTCTTATTTAGGTATAATTAAAAAGGGTAATTATAATAAAATGAAATACTTTTTTAACCTGTATTGCATTACATATGATTTTAAATAATTGTATTTTAAAAATAAATAAATAACAATATTTTAAATATGACAAAAAATAAAATCCACACACTTACATATATGTAAAACAAAAAACAACGCGTTTTAATGGGGCTCCTTATGTAATCTTTATTCACTGTTTCGTATATCTTTTTTTAATGTTTTCTTAAAAGCATACTCATGGGATTAAATGTGCCGAGTCTTGTCAATAGATGGCATCATAAGCAAAATAGCCATATGATTTTTGTCAAAAAATTCATCACACTTCATCCATTTGTTTACGAACTGTTGTCGCATAATGCCCACTTTTAAATCGATTTTGACTTTTTTAAATGAAGGTAATACAATTTTGCATTGAATTATCTGCAATTTTAGTGATGAAAATTTACCCGAATATTTTGACCATATTGGAAGGCCATGTGTTTCCTCTACAAAATGCTAGCAAATCGATTTTGACTTTTTTAAATGAAGGTAATACAATATTGCATTGAATTATCTGCAATTTTAGTGATGAAAATTTTCCCGGATATTTTGACCATATTGGAAGGCCATGTGTTTCCTCTACAAAATGCTATCAATTGAAGTACGGTGTAAATTTCTTCACCAACCTAATCTCCAGTGAAGAAGAGGGGAAGAGGTGTGTGTCAAATTAGGAATTAATACGGAAATATATATTGTCAAAAATTTTAATTGCCGATACATAAAATTATTTACTCTTTCCAATATACATATGTATATTTCAAAAAGTTAGACTATGTAGTTCAACGCAGTTGAGTCTTTTGATATTTCCAAAATCCTTTTTATATAAAATCACTTTTATATTTTATTTTCAGTTCAACTCATCAACACAACTCCGGAATTATCACAAAGGCTTTTTGGTTCTTTAAAGGTCTCAACAACAGGAGCAACTACTTCAACGACAACCACATTAGCTTCAATAGCACAAAAACAGCAGCAACAAACAAAAGGAATCAATGATATGCCAACAGAAACAAATAGCTCACAGCATTTGCCCACAGCACTAGGGCTTAAAATACGATTAAATGCAAAGATTCAACAGCAGCAACAAAGCTCCAACGGCGCAGGAGCTAATTCTTTGCTTAAACAACAACTCCGAAGCGGCTTGAAAGATTTAGAGTTAACAGCTATTAGTAGTAGTGGCAACACCAACAATAACAATTGTGACCAACAACAGCAGCACGCTTACGACGAGCATAGTAATAACGATTCCTGCTCGGCATTACAATCGCTCGCCAATGCTGCAGAAAGACAAGCAAATGCGGTGAACATCATTAAACCACCAACAGCGAATAACTTGCATCATCAATTTCTGATGCATATGGCAGCTAATCCTATGCTTAAAGCAGCAGCAGCAGCGGGTAACGATTTTTTTCAACAACAGCAGCAGCAAGCGCAACAACATCATCAAGAGCACGAACTCTTAAACAGCACCGCTGCAGTTGAATGCCTGTTGGATCAACATGAAGGTGCGGATGTTTTGGACTTACCAACAATGACTGATGACACTGCTATTGGATACTGTGAGTCGCCGGAACGAAATTCAGTGGCAAACGATGCAAACTCACCAGTGGGAACAGCAACAAATCATACATCGGGACGTACGCCACGCACCGTCCAACGTAGACGCATACGTCGCAAGGCACAATCAACATTGGATGATCAAGCGGAACATCTCACAGAGATGTCAGTACGTGGCTTGGATCTTTTTCGATATGCCAGCATAACGGAAGGTGTCTATCAGTGCACAGAGTGCGCTAAAGAAAATGTTCAGAAAACTTTCAAAAATAAATACAGTTTCCAACGTCACGCCTTTCTCTATCATGAAGGTAAACATCGTAAGGTGTTTCCATGTCCCGTATGTGGTAAAGAATTCTCAAGACCTGACAAAATGAAAAATCACATGAAGATGACACATGAAAGTTTTGTTTCCAAGCAAGATTTGAATACGTTTCATCCTTTGAATTATTTGATATCAGCTGCCGCAGCTGGTGAAATTCATTCAACGCTATTCTCGACACCAGCGCATCAGCAGCAGCAACAGCAGCTACAACAACAGTTTCAGCAGCAACAACATGAACAGGAACATGAGCAAGATATTGCTGAAATGACGCAGGAGTTACACGAGGATCTGTCGACGGTAAATTTGGGTGGTATAAATTTAACAACACCCGCTGATGCATTGTTGAAACTGCATAATGAGCTCATCATCAAAAATGAGTGTTTCTCGCCGACACCCTCACCACCAACAACAGTAGCAACATCATCGGTTACAAATAATGCTGTTGTAATGACATCACAACCACCAACTCAAAGACTGGAGGAAGTTAAATAGATATATGTGTGTGAGTGATCTTTGGTGAAATGTAATAAAATGCTAGGTAACTCTAAAGGTTATGTTGGTTTCGTTAAGCACACAACGCAATATAGACTGCTTTACCATTTATTATAATTTTTCTTTTAAAGATCAAATTTTTCCAAGTGGAAAAAATACATAATTGTATTATAAGTTATGTATATACGTGTCACAATTTTCGGAAGGTTTGCCCAAAGTTGCTCAAAGGCAAAATGTTAACTAAAATTCAGACAATCCCCAACTTTCTAAAACATCACAATAAACAATAACATTGGAAGTGAATAAACAATTTTAATCCATCCTGATCCGTCAGTATGTAGTGAAAATCAAGTCTTAATTTTCAAGTGTAAGTTACATTTTGTGAAATCTAAGCATGCGGACATCAGCAATATTATTGACCCTTAAGGTATCACATATTTTTCCCCAAATAATTGTAAATTTTTACTACCGTTTCAAACCGAGGAAATACCGAAAAGCTGTTTTTTGTTACTTTTGACTTTGAATATCCTACTATATTCACTTTTCTACAACCGCCTCTTCGTCTATTACACTCCTTTAAAAAAGCGATGGCACCGAAAACTTAATAATAATACTTTTTAAAAAACTCACACTATACTTGAAAAAATCGCACAATATTGTTTTGAGCACAAATCTATACAATTAATTGTGTATAAACAAAAATCATACATTTAAGAAATGAAATAGATTTCTACATTGTTGCATTATTTACTTAAAGCCACCGCTCAAGCGCAAAGCAAGTTTTGAGATTAAAGAGAATTTTTTGCTTAAATATTTTATAAGTAGCTTAAGTCATTAACATTTAATATTTACGTATATACATAGTTCGTAAGGCTAACTTACATAAAATTCTTTGTGCACAAATACACATAAGATTAATGGCACCATTATGTATTTCGATTCGTCTCGTTTCGTCTCTATTTTTCAAGCCTGAAAATATGCTATCGTATTTGTAATGAAAACCAAAATATTTTGCCTGTGCATAGTCAACAAACAAAAGAAATATACAAGCATATTTTTGAGCTTGATTATTTGACGGTTAATGAGACGAATCGACATACATATGGAGGCGCTAAGAAGTAGTATTACATTTTATAAACAATGAGAATCCGTCCATAAAATTTGTGTAAAAAATTCTTAAATTTTCATTTTAATTAATTTTTTTTACTATGTATTTGTATAAATAAGTTAAAAGAAAAAGCGCACTTACGTTATAGAAATGATACTTTGAAGATATTTTACATAGCAGTACAATATTAAGTCATTTATTGTTGAACTATAAGATATTGGCTTAAAATATAAAATAAAAAAAAATACTTTACAGGTCGTATGTTCCATAATATTTCACAATGTCAGATAAATTGATTTTCGAGCGTAACTTGTCCCAAGTGTTTTTTTATCGAATAAAACTTGAAATAGCTCATCTCAATTGTCCTTTTTTTAAACTGGGGATGGGTGATCCAAAAGTATTAAATTAATGTCTCATTTTTTAAAATTTTGTGGTGTCAAAGGCAATATACATATGGGACCTAATCCATTTCAAAATATTGCTTAGTTCCAAAGCTACGAATTTTTAAAATCCACTTAACAAATTTGGGCCACTCTATAGATTAGTCTTCTGTCCAGATATGACAAAACATTTGACAGTAATTAATTTATATTTATTTTTTTTTTATCACATCTAAAGCTGTCGTTTTGATCTTCAAAGTGCGTCAAATTTTGTAATATAGCTGCGTATAGACGTATTAATGGACTGTTTGAAATATGATTTCTTATATTAACTTAATTTTATATACGAAAAAACTTTCAGTCCGCCATTTAAAAATGCATACTTAAATTAACATAAGCTTTAGATTCTAAGGCTTAAAAAGAAGAAATATTTTTGAAAAGAAATACAGTGCTCACTTTTATTAAGAAAAACCGTTTACATTTAATATATCTATTTATTTATTTATAACTAAATGCTGCCGAAGTGTTAAACTTGAAAACAAATTCGAATGGTGCTATATTGTGCCTATCATATATAAAAAAAACTTAATTCATGATACTTACAATATTTTAAACAAATTTGGAAATCAAATAAATTTATACTATGGTAAAACTTTACTTGATTCATATTTGCACCCCCATTTGTGGTTTTTCTCTTTTAAGCAATTTATTTGTCTTCATTATATTATTTTTCTGAAAAATAATTTAAATTTCTTTCATTTGTGATTTGTTTAAAATTTGATTTGGTTTTATATTTTTGGTATTATATATAAAAAATGTTATCAAAATGAAAACACAATTTTATTAAGTCTTTAAATACTCAAAAGATACAACACTGACTGGCAGTTTTTATATACTGAACGTTAAATTTTAGTAAACTTTTCGTTGTGCAATTTTAAATTTAGCCTTTTTGGGTTGCTCAAATAATGCAAAGCAATCATTAAACATGACTCAAAGAATAAAATTATCAAATATGTACATAAGATAAGTGAATTTTTAGATACTTAATTTTTACTATAAGACTTATACAAAAATATGCTCTAAAATAAAACACAAACAATTTATAAATAATTTAATAAATGTAATTGTAGTAAATTATTTAGTTATGTTGCAACAAATGCAACAGAAAATCATATTTAAAAAACGCATTATACTAACAGCAAAATACGCGTGGACTTCCAGTGAAATTATCAAATACAATATAAAGAAAACCATTACTAACCATAAGCAATATTTATGATATATACTTCAAAATTAGTTATTATTTTTATTTCATTGTATTAAATTTAAAAATTTACTGTATTATTTTGTTATTTAAAAACATAAAAATCATTAGCACAAGAGCTCAGCCACAAATTTTTAATAGCAATATAAAATACAATTTTTTTTTACTTTGCCTTAGCGAAATGCACATTTAATTTACCATAACATTAATATACAATATAATAAAATGTTAAAACATATAAAATATTTCAATTTCATTAAAACTAATATTGAAAAAATGTTTAGCGTCTTTTTCTTAAAAAAAAAAAAAATGAATAAGGTACTCTGTGATGAACTTTAACTTCGTTTTGGTACAAGCGTATGTTAAGCGTTTTGTTCGAAATATTTCGGCAAGTGCTCATATGAATAAAGGTTATCAGCCTATATTTGAACATAAGATCTTATGCATCTGGATGAATTTAACAAAAATGAGAGAAACAGGAACATATTTTCTTAGGAATAACGTTCAGATCAAGGATACGTCAAATTCAAATCTCTTCTATGCGATAACGTTTTTGATTTTTTATCATTAAATATCCAACTCATCATGCAGGATATTAAATACAGTTTTGTTTGAAATGTTATTTTACTTATTTCGAGAGCCTCCAGTCGTCCAGCCCATCATGAGATTTTTAGAATAAAACGATATTGTGAATAAATTGCATATTTATTTATTAGTAATATAGTAAATTAAATGACATAAAAAACACTTATTGATTTGAAGTACGACGATACCAAAAGCGTGCACGGAAATCATCGGAACACGTTAAAAAAGCCGGTGAATTAGGCGAATGTGTGATATAGCGCACTGGGCCATTATGACCTAATGAAATGAGATTTAATCGTCCACCACTACGCGAATTCCATGAACATAATGATGTAGTGGCTTCATCAGGAAAGAGTACATAATCCTCGGTGTGATTAAAAACAGCCTGTGTGTTGTTTTCTTGTTTACCTGTGGTACCAGCTCCAGTATAAGTTTGTATTGGACGGCTTGTGCATAATTCCCATAAATGAACAATCGAATCTTTTCCAGATGACAGCAAATACTAAATAAAAATTATACATTATACTTTTTACAGAATTCAGCTAAATTAATTATTTTTATCAAGTTATATCAAATATTAAACAAAAAATCAGGCTGTCAGTGTAGTATTTGGATGAAAATATCAAAACATAAAAAAATTAATTTAAAGTTTAAAATATGTAGCCTAAATTTAAATATCTATGGGTCTAATTATTACTTAGGATTCAGTCTTTCACCTTTAGGTCAGCGAACACGCCTCATTCCATACGAATCTTTCAGGTTGTGCTTGGATTCGGCAGAAAACAACACAGTCCTCTATTTTTGGACACTCCAGTTGAGGTGGGCGTGGAATTAGGCATTCTAGTCTTATTTCTAGTAGTTTTTCTTACCTTGCCATTGCGTGTAAATTCCAAAGAGCAAATTTCCGCCCCAGCGTGAGCATCCGGTATGGTATTTATACAACGTCCACTAACGCCATCCCAAATTTTGATAGCGCCGTCAAGGCTGCCAGTAGCATATAGTTTACCGGTGGGTGCATATTTAACACTGGTTACGGCTGCTTTATGTTGCTGTGACGGAATAGCACTTACAAAACATTGAGCAGTGTGAACATCATAAACGCGTAGTACATTATGTTCCGTGCCAATTGCTATATAGTCACCAGTTGGATGAAATGACATACAAATTACTGGCTCACAATCAGTGAATACTTTATGTGCCTTCTTAACGGAGGGCTTAGCAATGTCAAACAGCTTAACAGTACCATCACGTGAACCAGATGCTAATATGTGTTCTTTAGGATGAAATTCCAGGAAAGCTACTTCATCAGTGTGATCATATAGGGTACGTATAACAGGATGACCCTGTTGTTCACGTCCCGGATCTAAATCATCTGGGGCTGATTTGGCCAACATACGTTCAACATCAAGAATTTTAATACTGGCGTCTACACTGCCCGTTGCCACTAATGACCCATCGAAAGAGAAGGCTCCAGCCCGACATGATTGTTTGTGTGACGTAACATAAGCTGTTTCATATGAAGCCGGCTCTGGTGCCATTGCAGTACTTTCTGGTTCAAATTCCAAATCAATTCCGGGTAAGACCTCGTCGCGTGATGCCGGTTCCTTTTCAGTCGATGTCTGCATACCGGCGATCATTACATGCAGTAGGCGCTCACTAGGAGCACACTCGTCCGCCTTAACCAACATTGAGAGTTCCATGGCAAATTTCTCCAAGCCATCATACATGAGTTGACTTTTTATTTTATAAACAAATTTTTTTTTTAAATATGCAGAGCAACACGATAATTGTTTCTTACCTTATAATCAGCCTGTAAAGTATTTCCCTGTTTTTAACAAGGTTCCTAGGATCCAAAATCTCAATTTCACGCATTTTGTTATCTTTTATTTATTTATCTATTTATTTTTTCAATATGTAATTGTAAACAATCCGCCGAATATGTGGAGCTACAATATTGTCACACTAATACAATGGTGACGTACAAGAAATAGTAAGTTCCGTAACTGTTGCATAACTGTTTTACGTTAATATGTCCAAAGAGCCAAGTCAAATTTTACATCATAAAGCTCTAAACACAATTAGAAAGATATGCGATTGCAAGAAAAAATGCAACGAGATGAGGAATCTCAAAAAAGCTTTATTGCGTACCCTGCGCTAATAGGAAAAATCATGTTTTCTCGTTTTGTTTATTTCTCGCTATCGCTATCTTTTGATGGTGAAGCTTTGTTGAGTGAAGTGGAAATTTAGAAGTAAAAGGGTAATACTTTCCCCTCACTTTTAAACAGCTTTCGATCTAAGTGGGTTAATAAGTGCATGACGCCGTATTTAGTGAAATAAGCTGTTGCAGTTAGCGAACCAAAGAAGTGAGCCGAAACGAAAATTAAACTGTTTGGAGAAAGTCTTGATGCAGTGAAACTCAAGAATGACAGTTCTTTTTATTTCTGAGTCGCTAAACTGTCAAAAGTGTCGTATCTTCTATCAACACGTGCGAATATTAAATATCAGATATCAGAAGTTAAATATTATTTTAAAATCATATTAATTATTGAATAAAATGAAAATTCGTAAAAATCATATAAAAAAAAAGTTCCGCTACAATGTGAACAGAAAATCAATGAATAAAACACGTAGCTCAACAGGGAAAATTAAGGAGTAAGTTTAGTTAATTTTAAGAGCTCGAATGGCTTATCCTTTTTCCTTAATATAGTCCAGAATTGAAAAAACTATGGGAAGAACGCAAGCGGCCCGGCAAAAACTTTTATGAAATGGGGCTATCAGCAGATTCCAACAAAGCAGTGCCTATGCCTAGTTTTAAGCAGGAGCGATTGAAGGCAGCAAGAATTGTTAACGGATTTATCGAAGAAGAAATTGGCGAAGATGAAAAAGTTGCACTAAACAGACCTAGGCGAAAAGGATTCGTAGCAAAACAACTAGAAGAAGATGCCAACGAGTTACGTGAACCACAGTTAAGGTAAAATATTTGCAAGTAACTCACATTTTTTAGTTTGAGGGACGCCAAGTTTTCTTCATTATGGGTGCTGAAAGTTAAATTGTAAATATCCCGAAAATGAAATGAAATATTGAAAAATTTATTGGTAGTCCCGGAAACAAAATTTTTTCTGTGTAGATAGTATACTGTACTTTTATTTTATGTTTCATATTGTAGACTACCTAAAGGACTTGTGCAGCAACTTACACATTTTTTAAATAAACACAAACTTAACTATAAAGCCATGGTCACGGATAGACGCAATTATGATCAATGGACTTGGAAACAATTTCGCATGAAGATACGAAAATTTATGTCTATTCGGGAACAATTTGATAAGTATTTAGAAAAGAAAAACATGAAAGCTGGTGAAAGCCTTCCATGGCCAGAATATGACTCAGATAGTGAATGGAAATAAATATGTATATAAATAACGAACAGTAAAAATCAATTGAATTTACAAATGCACAGGATATAAGAAGTCAAAATTTTTTTGGCTTTAGGTATGTCTCAGGTATTGTGGCATCAAAACTTTTTAATTAAATTTTGAATTCAGCGAGAAAAATACAATAATAAACAATTGCTGCTTACTAAACTAACATTCAGAAGATTGTTTTATCTTTTGCACGGGATTCGGGCAAGATGGTACTGATCAAAATTATAAATTTAATTATTCTGGTTTGGAGAAAATTAAATTCTGCTCTGCTGAAGAAAACACAACTTTATATATAAGATCCTGTACGAAGCTACAGCCGAAAGGATCAAACGAAATAATATGTATGCATAGTCGATTTCTAAGATATGCTCCAATTAACTTTTTTCGCAACATAAAATCGGATTTTTTAATTATGTTTGAAAACTTGTATAATGAGCGTCAATGCGTGTTTGAAATATTTTTATAAGTTGGTTATTTTAAAAATCCCGTATCCTGAGGCATACGCTTTTTAACTTTTTGGTGATCTCAAATCCATCTTTAAACTTATTGAAATAAATTGTATTGGATGTTTTTGAAAACTTATAAAATATTCTCCAATAGAAAACTTTTACACAAGACTCGTTGAAGTATTTAATTGTTTGCTTTTTTTTCAAGGTCCCAATTCATGAGGTCAAAAATCATTGCATTGGAAAATCAAATCAAAAATCAATAATTGGAGCAGTTGGTTAGGATTTGGTTTGTAGTTTCAGGTGGTGCACCGCAAAAGTACTTTGGTCGATAGCAAGTCCATCTTTGTGAAGTGTGTCATATGTCTGCTAGGTTAGGTTAGGTTTGGAAGGAAAGGAACGGTTACGCGACCAAGTTGCACCAACTTCAACGTTTTCCTTAGCGATTTAAGTTGGAGTACACCTTGATTTTAGTATTGAGGATTGAACTATGTATATGTCAGCATCAAAAAAATTTGGTCGTTGCCTCGGACTTAACAGAACTCCATTAGTAAGGCTTGTTATGGTATGAAGGAGCAACGTTACAAAGTGTTGGAAGCCACTCTGTGCAGTGTTTCTGATATATGGCGTATTATTGTTTTAAGATTGTATAGACTACTTTTAAAAGACGGAGTTCAAGCCAAAAATGGCTTTCATGATCCTCCGCAGCATATACTGATGAAGCAAATATAGGAAGCAAGCTTACATTTGATCTCTCTCTGACAGGAGCGTGACTTCACCAAAACCTTGGGGGGGGGGGGGCAAGAATTATAATTCCATTGACGCCACTGCTCTCTGCTAGTTTTTTTTTTTTGCTATGATGTTTCTTGCCTTTAACTTTTAAGACAATTTTCTGAGACGAGCTTAAGTAATTTGTTAAGGTTCCGATATTCCGAATAATTTTGGAAGCAAGTTATGAACATTAAGTTTTCGTTGTGGCTAACCAAATCATATTGTAGGTGCTTAAACAGGGAATAGCTTTCAGTATATTGGCACAGTGTCTTAATAGCAAAAATATCGATTAAGCAAACTGCAATTTTGAGGTGTTACATTCGGCACTCTTCGAAGTTTATGTAATAAAGCGATCGAAAATTTTGGAATTAGGTTGCTTTTGCAAGACCAAGAAGTCATCGAATTTGCAAAATTGACTTTAAATGATCACTACTCAAAATGTCATCTCATAAAATATGTTATTTTGCTTTGAAACAATAATTTAAAGGTCGAATCAAATACTTTTTTGTCGATTATATATTTTATAATGGACATGAGACTATTTCCAAGGAAAGATGCCAAATCTGCAAAAAAAAAATTCGAAATAATTTGACTACTGTTTTTGAAAATTGATTTAATTAAATTTCAGCAGAGAAACACATTTGAATATAAATTGACGGTTATGCTTAGCGGTCTTAATCTTAATCTTCACTATCAGCGGTCGATTAAGTAAGTCAACCGTTTTGTTGGCATCTCTTTTGCACTACTTGTTTGTTTAATATTTGTGAAAATGTTGCTATTGCAAATGCAACCAATATCTAAAATTATATAAAAGCAAAGTAATTTAAATAATTAATATTCCCTCAGTTTGGTTAAATTCCAAGCAGTATTTTTTTATAATTTGTTTGTAATATTAACTGAAAAATATGCTACATTTACATTCAGTTCAAACACATTAACTACGAAGTACAACAATACCCGATTGCCATCATTATTATTATTTTTCACTCTACACGCAGTCTTCATCATCGACAACTCACCTTCACTACATGCCTCTCCCTGATGACCCGGACCACCCTCTACACCAATATCGTAAAACTGTGCAACAACCACTCACTACGGGTAGTATGTCAGACGGAAACTCATTGCTGTTTATAAATTGTGCAAGTATAAGTTTGTGAACTGTAAATGTATCAGTCCCTTTGCAAAATGCAATTTGCATGTGAATGTTGACTTTCCCTGTTTAACATACAACAGTGGAAAATTCGCATAGCACTAGTGCACTCGCTTGTTTATTTGCTGCACAAGTTAGCTGGGTATATTGCCGCCACCACCGTCAATTGTATTGGGACACATGCATGGGCGTCAAGTGCAAATTGGGAGGTAGACCCCTTATCGTCTAATGCTACCCTGCAACACATAGGAACAGACAAGTGAATTTGTGGTTTGCTAAGTATCTTAGTGCGCCGCGACTTTTCCAGCGCATGTGCATCTGGGCCATTGTGAAAATCATCGGCCTTTCCGTCTTTTGTGCTCGAGGTAAGTGGAAGGAATTTTTTTAAACATTTATCAAAATCTATAAAATTTTAATATAAATTTAAAACATCATTTTGCAAGAAATAGTAGAAAGTATTCTTGAATACTTAAATGAAATGAAAGTGTTTATATTTTTGTGAATTTCATTAGACGAGTGAGTTTTTTTTAATTGAAATACTTTCGAATTTGCAAGTTGCATGCAATTGGAACATACGTGCGTGTGTGCTTTCTTAAATTGCAGTAGAGAAAATTGCAATGCCGGCCGGTGAAAAACTAATCATAAAACGAAAATAAGATTCTAAAAAAAAGTAATTGATATTAAAAGGTTTAAAAAAAGTAAAAAAGTACAGTGGGAGGTTGTGTTCCTAGTGCACCTTCATAAAATTTAATTAATGCATTCAATATGGCGTCCATTAGGTTGCCTATTTAGCAATTTTAAAATGAGTAATTATAAAAAAAACCGTTAAAAATAGCAAGTACGAATGCTATATCGCTAAACGACATGCTAATTAAATTAAACTTGAACAAAAACTTATATTAAATTTTATATACAAGTAATGTAATTAAGAAAAATTTCATGTTATATAACGACAACACTGTTTTATTTCGTAAATGATTGAAACAAAGCTAATGTGAAAGACCACTACATATTTGCTCTAATAGTTACAGAAGGCATCTGTATGTTGGTTTAAAAACAAGTACCTCATTTCTATGACTAATAAAAACTCACTGTCGGTATTCTCCATCTTAAGATATATAGGATATTTTCCAATAGCTCAAGTTGGGGCTATTTAGTTTTTTTTTTTATAGCGACTCAGTTTTCAAACATAAAACTAAAAAAATTCAACAGCTGATTTGGAATTCGAAAAAATCAGTTTGTGAAAAAACAAGGATTTGTTTTTCAGTGCAATATATTTTTTCTGAAAGTTCATAAAAAAATAAACAAAATAGCCTAAGTTTTGTAAAGGTCCAAAATTTTTCATAGCGTTTAAAAATTAATGAATATGATATTAAAAAAAAAAAAAATTGTTTTTTTATTAGTGCAGAATATCATATGCAAATTTGAAAGAAATCGAGTGGTTACGGTTTTAAAAGAAAATTTTACGTGAATACCTCATAGATATTAGCCTAGAACGAAAATTCAGATTTTTTAAAAAACCGTTTTAACTTGCAAATAGTAATTAAAATCAGCAAGAGTTTTATCTTTGGTTAGTGGCCAACTGTTAAATTCCACGTAAGAGTCTTGAATTTTTATTAAATGTCTATTTTTCCGGGCGACAGTAATGCTAGTTTTTTCGTGAGAGGAAATGCTCGGCTGTATTTAACTCTCACTTTCTCTCTCAATTGCCACATTTTTGGTTCAAGAAACGCTTTTGAAGTCAAACATAAATAATTATGAATTCATACTAGGTAGGATTAATTGGTTCGACTCGAAACTTTTTGACCTGGTTCCGTTGATTTTCGGAATGTGGAAGTGTCGAAGTTTAAATGAAAATTTAATAGATTTGATGGAATCGAACTGCTCCAGGCGTAACAAGAGACTAGAGTGCTACACATATTTACTGACCACTCTATACAATTAATTTGTGGACTTGATATAGATAACAACTCGTGTTTTACTTTCGCATTGCGCATTCTAGCGACGCTACTGACCAATATCGATTTCTTGTATCGATGTAAGATAAAAGCATTGACGAAACTAGAGATTTATCTTATGGAGGCTAAGCATAAGGTTTGCCTAGTTATGCTAATGGCTATAAGGCTTAATAACAACAGCTTGATACTGTAAAAATTGCTATAATCTGGACCGTATAATTGTTGAATAACTTTTACTGGGAGGTGATCCCTAACGTTATTTTATCTGATACATTTAGTTATTTATCTGATATACAAGTTTTCGTGTAAGTTTCGGCGGCATTTGCGTCATAGGTACTTTGTATGTTCTGCCCACAACATAACAAATGAAGAACTATGAAATAGAGCAAACCAGATCAACATACTATATACTGATAAGGTGAAGAAAATTCGGTTGGTCGGGCTTTATATGTATACTTCAATCAAGTAAATAAATGTAATTATTAATACGTAGTAACAGAAAATAAATTGATGATCAAGAAAGAATTTTCCAATGTGAAAGGCGAAATAACCCGAAAATCCTTAAAAAGTAATGTAAGGGATAATGGTACTGCATATTGCAAAAGTTATTTATAAATTTAAGAAAACTATTTTTTTATAGTCACTTAGCATCATTTTACAAAGTGTTACTTTAAGAGAGAAAAAGATATCGACAAAAATAAATCACACCTCAAGCAAAAAATAACCTTTAGATGTAATTCATTTACACATGTGCATACATTTCTGACTGTAGGAAATGCATCCTTTGGATTAACACTTCGAATAGATTCATGCATCCAAGCAGAAACCAAAAAAATTGTTTTAATATTTGCAGTCTTCTTAATTTTTTGCACTACTTTTCCGGTATGCTGTCACAAATCATATGAGAGTCTAAATTGTAATGGAATGTGACAATGTTCCACTCTTAAAATACAGAAGGATAGTGAAGATGATGATGAAGGGTTTAGTTTGAGGCTGGTGCATCAGCATAGGAATTGATTTTCACAAGTAAGAGAGACGAATATAGACAAACAATGTGAGCAAACGAGCTTCCAATGAAGAGAACGAAACGACGAACAAACCTGTGCCTGTGACACTTCTGTGGTGGCCCCTTTTTGAAGTTGTATGCGAATATGGGTAGAGTGTAGACAGTGGCTTCATCGTCAGTGATAGATATCGATTTTTCGGGTAGAGAAATTTTCTGCATTGTGCAGTGATAGCAATAGAACAGTGTCGTCCAGACGGTATTTCCTTTAAGAGAAGCAATTTTAAATTTATTTTTAAAAATTGGAGTGAAAAAATTTGGGTATATTGAAAAATAATTGCATAAATTTAGACTCAAAGGATTTAAGTTCTGAAATGTGTTAGAATACATAAATATATCTATTGTAGATTGTTAAAAGAAAGAAAAAAAAATTATAGAGGATACCCTGTGCTAAGCATAATAAAATAAGAAGCAATTAAATTATTTAAAAATCTCATTTATATCTTTAAAATCTTAAGAAATATTAAAAATAATTTTATTTAACTAAATTTTAAGCCTTCACACATGATACACCCATTTCTGGATTTTAAATTGCTATTTTTTTTTTTGTAACAATTTTTCAATTCCTTATGAATAGCATCGATTGAATAGTGATTCATCGCCACCTTCACCACTACCACTATGGGTAAGGAAAAGACTCATATTAACATCGTTGTCATCGGTCATGTCGATTCTGGAAAATCAACTACCACCGGTCACTTGATTTACAAGTGCGGCGGCATTGATAAGCGTACAATTGAAAAGTTTGAAAAGGAGGCACAAGAAATGGGCAAAGGCTCTTTCAAGTATGCCTGGGTATTGGATAAACTGAAAGCCGAACGTGAGCGTGGCATTACCATCGATATTGCATTATGGAAATTTGAGACGCAAAAGTATTATGTGACTATTATCGATGCACCTGGGCATCGTGATTTCATAAAAAACATGATTACCGGCACTTCACAGGCTGATTGTGCCGTTCTTATTGTAGCGGCCGGTACCGGTGAATTCGAGGCTGGCATATCAAAGAATGGGCAAACGCGTGAACACGCCCTTCTCGCATTCACATTAGGTGTAAAACAATTGATTGTGGGTGTTAATAAAATGGACTCCACTGAGCCTCCATACAGCGAGTCACGCTATGAGGAAATCAAAAAGGAAGTTTCCTCTTACATTAAGAAAATCGGTTATAATCCGGCAGCAGTTGCATTTGTACCCATCTCTGGATGGCATGGTGATAATATGTTGGAACCATCGGAAAAGATGCCCTGGTGCAAGGGATGGACTGTGGAACGTAAAGAAGGAAAGGTGGAGGGAAAATGCTTAATCGATGCATTAGATGCTATTATGCCACCACAACGTCCTACCGATAAGCCATTGCGATTACCATTGCAGGATGTGTACAAGATTGGTGGTATTGGCACAGTACCGGTTGGACGTGTAGAGACTGGCTTATTGAAACCAGGTGAGTAGGGTGAAATAAATTGAGATTATAATGCAATAAGTGGGTCGATAGCAAGCGTGCAAAATTGTGTGTACGATGGAGTGGTGTGTTGCGTTGCGGTAGTTGTTGCCTAACATTTGCATGGGGTTAGACATGTACTTGCAGTAGCTAATGGTAAAACTTTCTAGTAAAGTTGTGTGTGTATGTATGCATTAAAAATTTTATTTTGTTTTCTCTATCTGTCGGTATGTATGCTTCAGGCACATCAAGAGCAAAATCAAAGATTTAAAACGAGTGCAAATATCTGGAAAATAAAATTTTGAAGCAAAGCTTAGTAAGAAAAGATTGTAAATACATAGACTGGGTAATTTTGTCAAAGAATTTTTTAAAGTATTGGGTATATTCAATGATTTCCAAACGGCTGTATGTATCTCCGCGGTGACTCTAGGTAGTAAAAAAAAATATTTGCATATATTCAAATCTTACATTCTCACATTTAACTCAGTTAAAATTTTTAACTAATTCTCCCCCACTTTTCGTAGCTAAGTGTCTCGTTGAGAGCAATCTTACTCTCTAAAATTATTTTATAAGGACTTAGTTTAAATTTTACTAAAAAGTATGTGAAAAATTTAGGGAACACTTTACTTGACCCAATATTTAACGTTTGTATAAAAATCTTTTTAGGCATGGTTGTCAATTTCGCTCCTGTCAATTTGGTTACTGAAGTAAAATCCGTTGAAATGCATCATGAGGCACTGTCTGAGGCCATGCCTGGAGATAATGTTGGGTTCAACGTTAAGAACGTATCAGTCAAGGAATTGCGTCGTGGATATGTTGCTGGTGATTCCAAAAACTGTCCACCAAGAGGTGCAGCTGATTTTACAGCACAGGTAAGAGAATTAAATAAATCTATGTCAGTAAGTTTTTATTTTTCGTTGAACCAATTGACCGTAAGGACATGCAATTTGTAAAAAAACTGGTTATTTCCGCCTATATCCAGGCTATTTTCATGCAGACTGGCAGATATGTATCGGTTAATATCAAGTTCCTCTCTGATGCGTAGGCAAAATAAAATAGATTCAGTTTTTTGATATATTCTAGCAGATTTTAGTTATCGATAAATAATAAGTAATCTAAGCTTTCATCTCTGATTTTTAACAGTCAGAGTTGGCAAGTTGAAAAAAGCATTTCCCAGCCTCTCGAAAAAAAAAAATTTTTTTCCCTCAAATTGTAAAAAGTAAAATTTGTTTTTTGGGTAAAAGTTCTCCTTTTTTTATTTTTCTTCAGCAATATAAAAAAATTAATTCATAAGATGGTAAAAACTTCTATTTTGGTGTAGGAGAAGACCTTTTTTTTGTTCTTTTTTTTTGCTCGTTCAACGAAGCTTGGAAGTCCATGTCACATTAATTGTCCAATTCCAGGCTATTTCAGAAATATTTGAATTAATACCTCTGGTTTTGACATGAAATTTCGGACTTGACCAGGTCAGTCGCGGTTACCCTGAATCTCACCTTTTAGTTTTTTCAACTGTATATAATCTTTAGCAAACGGTTTCAGTGGCAGAGCATGCAAATTATGTATGTTCAATTATGGGTGCCGCCTTACAACGCCATTGCGGTAGCGAAGACCTGAAACGGCTCCACGGTTTGGAATCATTTTTTCTTGAGTTTTAAAATGTATTGAAGAATTATTAATATACTCTTTCGATTAAAATCGAGGCGGTTTATTTAAGTAAATATACTGGCGTTTCCACGCAAATCCTCTAAAACATCTATGGATTTTTCAAACTGTTTACGAGTGGTATAGTCTCGAATATAGCATGGCCTACTAAAAACATAACATGTATAAGAGGACACTTACCGATTGAGCCCTTAAATTTCTTCATACAACTGAGAAACACTGTCCGGAACTCCGCTTAAATAAACTTTTGGAAGAACCACAGAGGCTGCGGCACATTAGCAGTACCTACTTGCTATATTAAATACTTTTCAAAATTTTTGACAGATAAAACTGAGTTTTGAGCACTTGTTGAGCAAACAAGGAATTTTAATTAAATAGCATTGAAGCTTATATAAACTTTTGGAAGAACCACAGAGGCTGCGGCACATTAGCAGTACCTACTTGCTATATTAAATACTTTTCAAAATTTTTGACAGATAAAACTGAGTTTTGAGCACTTGTTGAGCAAACAAGGAATTTTAATTAAATAGCATTGAAATTTACAATAAAAAAAAACAAAACACTGCACTTGCACTGACGGCGTCGCTTTCATTTTAATTCAATATTATTTCTTCTTAAATATTTTATTGAATTTTTTCACAAGAACTCGCGAAGACTATCAAAGTCCAATTTTCAAAATTTATAATTAATTTAACTACTGAATATGCAAAATTTTGTTTAAAAAATTAATGCGCAGTTTCCTAGCGAATTAAAACTAACGAGTAACGGCACAATAGTGCTGCCACCTTTTTTATCGGAACAATGACTGTCACCTTTTTTTAACAGTTGACTAAGTGTTGGAATTTACAAAAAAATTAAGAGATTTTTCAATTCACGTTAAGAATCCGGCCACTAGTAGTTTATTATAAAAGTTTTTTTTTACCACATTGTGCAATGTTGTTTATCATAGATTCTAAGTTTCATTAAATAAATTAGAGTGCCTACTGGCAAATCATTTATTTGGTTAAATAACACTGTGTGCAAAAATGGGACCTAAATTTTGGAAAAAATTGATTACTATCAACTTAAGGTAATTTGGGGTCGCTGCCATCAGATTTTGGCTTACACGTCAACGTTTCGAGATTTATTATTTCTAGTCTGAGAGTTTTTTTGTATGAGGCAAAGTTGTTTCTCATAAAACAGCAGCACTACTCTTCTCTACAACTCTTGTGGAGCATATCAGCAAAATTTCTGAAAAAATCTACATACATATAGTAGTAAATTTAAATTTTGTAAATTTTTTTCGAAAAATGGTAAAAAAAGTATGTTTTTTTCATGAGGAACAACTTTGTCTCAGACACCAAACAGGGTTGAAAAGAAGGAATCTCCAGCATTTCCAAAATAAAATAGCTTTTCCTTAAAATTGAAACAAAAAATGTTCATAAATTTCTATGTGGAAAACAAAATCGAACTGCAGGCAAGGTTTCTGTTAAATTTAAAACAATTTCAGAGAACGTTTTAGGAGGCATACATACATATGTACACACGTTTATAACTTCTAATACATTTTTAGGTTATTGTGCTCAATCATCCCGGGCAAATTGCTAATGGTTACACACCTGTCTTGGATTGTCATACCGCTCATATTGCATGCAAATTCGCTGAAATCAAAGAAAAATGTGATCGTCGTACGGGCAAAACAACTGAAACTGATCCTAAAGCCATTAAATCTGGAGATGCTGCAATCATTATTTTGGTACCAACTAAACCACTTTGCGTTGAAAGTTTCCAAGAATTTCCACCGCTGGGACGTTTTGCTGTACGTGATATGAGGCAAACAGTTGCTGTTGGTGTCATCAAATCTGTGACATTTAAGGAAACGACCTCGGGTAAAGTCACAAAAGCCGCAGAGAAGGCCCAAAAGAAGAAATAACTAGAGTGCCAGCAGAACGTAAAATTACAACAACTCAAAATCAAATTTCAATTGTCATCAGCATTATCATCAATAGCAGAGAAGTATGGACAACCACAGCAGCAGCAAAGTTTTAACAATGAATATAAAAAATTTAAAAAAACAACATTAAATAAGTATAAACTTAAAAAAATATTACAATTAATTATTATCAAAAGGAACAACTTTTATGATACAAAAAATATGAATAGAAACTATAATTATATTAATAATATTAACAATGATAACATAAATACTGATAGTAATATTATGTTCAATGTGAGCAAAAACAAAAAACACTACCCTCTCTATTATAACTTCATTGCTTATACTCGTAATTATTATAATGATAAATTGACATCATTAATAACATTTTTATCGTCATTGAAATCATCATCATTATCACCGGCAGTAGCATCACCAAACGACAATGCATCATTCCCAAAGCATGTGCAGCAAGAAACTTCATGTAATATCTTAAAGTACATAACACAAGAATGGCGAAAATCCTTAGTATCGAAGGCATTATCAACACCACAATCTCCAACTGCTTTGTCTTTTTTAACACCATCCACATCACCACGACTTTGCGTTCAGCAAAATGCTAATGACATCATAATAATAAAACAAAATGTCGATTTTTTAATATTTATATTAGGTATAAAATGCTTGAATTTACTTATGTATTACATTTATTTGTATCTCAATCTATATCGTCATCGTAAATCATTTCGCAGGAAATGCATTGATAATGCTTACAAAATACCGTTGCCACTTTTCATAACATCATCGTAACTTCCATTCGAATTAATTTATTGCTCATCAAATCAAATTAAAATCACTTTCATTATTACTTTTATCATACTTCATAGATAGCTCATATATGCATTGCAAAAAATACTAAAACTTAAAAATTAATTTCTCATCAATCAATAAACAAACATAAATTATATTTTAACTGCACTCAAATGTCGAGACTAAAATCTTCACAAACACATTTTCATTCGTCTCTAATATGAATGAAGAAATTTTAATATGTCGTGTTACTTAATCCCATTATATTTTATTTTATTTATATCTTATATATGTATTCAATCATCACTTCATTGCCAAACAAAAAAAAAACATCATCGAAAGAAAGGAAAATTAAAACTAATTAAACATTACATTATAATAATTTCCGTAATTTTTAAGTTTTTATATTGAGATCGAGTGGCTCACTAAACTTACTCTGGTTTTGTTATTCCTTAAATGGGCCATTCTCCACGAAAGTGGCAAATCAAAGTCAATGCAATTACACAAAAATATATGTATAAACATAATTATAAAGTAGATTCACAGTATTCTAATTTGCAAAACACTCCACGGAGCTAACAAAATAGAATTTTTATAGGTACAATTTTAAAAGAAAACAACGTAAATTTAAACGCACATAGGGTTATGTAGTACACTCCACCCCCGAACTAATGTTGCAATTCGTTTTAAATATGAGAGTAAACTGTGCCTACGTATAATAGTCGTACGCACCTGAATTTCAGGGACATGAAAATCGTTTTTCAAATAGGTGAAACTTTCCCCAGAACTCAAACATTCGACAGTCAAAAAATTTCGCACCTCATTTCACGATGTCACGATGCTTATATTTTGACCCTTTAACAAGACCTATATAAATTATTATTCCACAAAATTTTACCTAAATTTGTTTTTATTGTGTTTTGATGCCAATAATGTTGTGTAAAAAAGAAGAGCTGTTTAAGCATATACATATATGAAAATATTTAGTAGGGACTCCAAAAGCACTTTCGTGGAGAATGGCCCATTTACGTAGTATGTAATCCTTTAACTATTATTTTCACTAACACAACATCACCAGGATTTATTTGCATGAACACATTAATATGAAATACATTTGAATTAATCCATGCGACCATTATTCTTAGTCATTATCAGTGTAATTAGCGACATTTGTTTTCTATAAAAACAAAACTACACTACATGGCTTTTAACATCGCATGGAAATAAATTGAATATGTAAGTTCCAATTGAATGCAATTAAAAAAATGAGCATTTTATTATCATATGTATGTGAAAATGTTTAAAATATTAAAAGAATGTAATAGACTTAAAAGAATTTAAAATTCGTCACTAATACCACTTATAAAGACAAACAAGCAAAAAGAGAAAAGATCATAAGAATTAAAGATATTTGAAATTCATAAGCTTACTCGTAGAAAAACGTACATTGTTAGCACTTAGCTGATGGTTATTGTGAAATTACAAAAACAAGTGAAAGATCTTCCCAAGGGCAAGGTCAAAAAGATACGTCAATATTGACTGTATTACTATCAAATAATTAAACTTGACAAACGATTGTAAGGAAACGAAATTGTTTAACATCTTAATATATTCAGAATAAAGAAGGCTTAACCACAATTTATAAATATCACTAATTTAATGTGTAATTGCTTGAATATTTTATAATTTAATTCTCAACGCACCTAGTTCTTCTCAATTACTTGACTGCTCTAAATAAGAATCGGCTATTCGATTATTTGTATCGTCAGAATTCTAAACTATCCTTGCTTGAAAGTTCAAACAGCAGTATTTTAAATATTAACCCAAATTTTAAATGATATTTCTTAAGTCAATTATTTAGCTCAATTATGTTCCTGATATCAAAAAGTGATAATCCTTTCCTTGAAATGTCACCTTTTAAGCTTTTTAAATCTAAAGGATTTCCAATTAGATTGATATGTTCACTTAAAAAATACCATTTGAAATTCTACCTCTCTTCTTCTTACAGATGCGAATACAATGAGTTTAATTTTCGACCAATTTATTCAATAAATCAGGCATTATTTCACGATTTTGGTGATTAATATTCAATTTTAATGCATCAATTGTCGCTGGTTCAATGGTGTAGGCCAGCGATGGGCACGTAATGGCACTTTCCGCCCTCATGGCCCGAACCTGTGCCGCATTGTGTCTCGACGAAAGTCCAAATCAAAACTTCTTGGAGGTCATTCGTCATCTGCATTTTTTGAGATTAGTGACCCTGCAAACTTTTCATGAAAATAGATTGTGGCAAGTAGTTCCGTCATGTTGAAGCTGCATGTTAATTAAATTATAAAAAGCCCGTTATCATCGTACCGCTCACCGTAACGGTTTTCATCAACACTTGCCCGAACGGCAGCAATATTTTCGTCACTTCGACCGGATCTTTCCTACTGGCATGCGAACATTCTGCAACGAAAGATTATGTTCCAAATTATCCACACAGTTCGCTGAATAATGAGCACCTTGGGCCGATTATGACGACCATCAATTGTTAGTGCACGATAAGTTGAAATAAAAGAACGATTTAATTGATAAAAAATGGATAATTTCTAAGCGTTGTTGCCCGCATCAACAACATATAATTTTCAACATTTTCCAAACTTCATTTTTCAGAATCAATTTTAAAAATAAATTTACAGAATCTTTTGGAAGACTTGCAATTAATTGATTAAATAATTGACTTACATATGTATGTACATTATCAGCAGCTACTGCTTATTGCTGATCTTCGCTTAATATTTCATCTTCAGTTTCTGGTTTTTCAATTTCATTTTTTGTTGTTGCACCATCAGATTCTGTGCTGACTCTGGCTCACCTAGCAGCAAGTTGCCGGTAAATAACGTGTTTTCTTTGCTGGTGGTGGTGTTGCAGCGACAAGCGAACGCTTTGGAGTACCACGTGTGCTAGGTGACAGGGAGCTAAAATCAAATAAAAAAAATTAAAAAAAAGTGTTCGGATCTAGTTTCGGAGATATGGCCATCGGAAGTTGCGGTAATAGCTTTTGTAAAAGTCATTATAAGTTGGGAACCTCTGAATGGATATCTTAAATATGGGTGTTATAAGATAGGTAATTTAATATTTGAAATTTAACCTACAATTTTGGAGATATGACGGTTTTTTCTGAAATTTGAACCAATTTTTTTTAATAAACCGTTATTTTTGTATGATGTTAAGATTCGTATAGTTTTTTTTTTATTTCGTAATTATTTATAGTCCAAGAGTCCGATGTAGGAAAGTTGAGTGTATAAGATTACAGGATAAGATTTACGGAAATTATATTAATGCATTTATGTGAAGCAATTTTTTTTACAGAAACGAGCTACAGTTCGCGTAATGGTTCATCAGTTCGATCAGACGTCAGACGTAGCGTAGAACTATTTAAGGACTCTCGTATAATTGCAAAATGCTTTTTTTATCTCAAAAATTCCTACTCTGCCTAATATCAAAATTAGTTGATAAATCAATATCAATAATTTTGGATTGAAAAACATTAGGTCTGTTCCGCAGCTTTTGGAGTAGAAAGTAGCAAGTTCTAAAATTACAAAAAGTACAAAAGTACGTTTAAGTAAGAAGTTGCAATTTTTGAAGAAAACATCAAAAAACACATTTATAATATTTCAATTTGTAAATTCAATTTTATTTAATTTTTTATATCAATAGTTTTTTATTATTTATTTTGTTGATTGAATAAATTTCACACTTAATGCTAAAGCATGAACTTGCAGGTAGAGACAGTGATTATTGTTTTCACTCCCTTCGGCAAATTTTTTTGTACAGGAACAGACAGTAGTGAAAAGTCACAAATTAATAAAAATTTGTAGAAATTTTCAAGTAATGGAGCAGACCTTTTACTTTCAGGAGTGTGTTTGATAACTTGGATAATAATTATAATTGAATCATGGCTGCCCGTTTAATATATTCTTGCCAGGGACCTGGCAACGCTGTTAGGAAGACCGGCATTAGAGGTGAGTCACGACTCAAACGACAAAAAATTCATTCATTCCTCATTGAAATATTAATTTAAAGAAATTTGTGCGAAATTGCAGACAGTTTAAAAAAGATTTCGTATATTTAACTAATTCTTTATTATTGTTACTTAAAAATCTCAAAGGAATGGCTGATCCACGATTGAGGCAGCTAACAATAAAAACGGGTGTAGTTAAACGTTTGGCCAAAGAGAGAACTGTCTATGGAAAGGAAGTGCTAACAGAGCAAAAACGATTGGAAAAATTTGCAAGTGAAGGGGCCGATGAACATGTGCTGAAAAAACAAGAAGAAGTTATTCAAGAGTGTCTGATGATGCTACCAGATTCGATACGAAGGTAAGCATGCGACATTTGGAAAAAAACATTTTTTTTTTAAGGTAAAATCGCTCAAGTCATTCAGTCTATTATTATTATCAAGAATGTTCGAGTATGTTCGTTCCAGCGATTTTTTTGTGGTTACTCTTTTTCTTGGAATATTTTATACACTTGCAGAGAATATGTTTTGGAAATGACATGGATTTGAGTTCAAATTATTTAAAATTTTTAATGCATTTTACGTGTGTTTCAACCAATATTGTGGCAAAATAATTAAAAGCGGAATCGAGAGAAGAACCTGAAATTTCTCTGAGCAAGTCTAACCACCACAAAATCGGGAAATAAAACACAAAAACGAAAAACAGCTGTTTGGCATATAAGCAATGTCGGGTTCAGAAGGTTTCTGTTAAGTTAATTCTTCTGAAGCTTTTGCATCGCAAAAATTCTTTCTACTTTGACGTTTAATATAACGCACACCAAAGTTTTTGTTCAAATAAAATGTTATCTTGTTAGGAATTTTACAAACAAATTTAGTCTTATTGTTTATTGGGATTACTAGTATGTATTAAGTATAAAAGTAATCTTATAATTACAGTATATGAAAAATAGCACGAAATTAACATAACAAATAGAAGAGAAAAACAACTTTAAAATAAAAACTAAAGAAGGGATTGCTCAATCAGCGATTGGCTTAAAATTTCCAATAAAATAGATAGACTTAATACATAACTAAAATCATTGAAACGAGGATAAATAAGTAGATAGCCTGTTTTTGTATTGCACAGCTGAGTTCAATGGGTAAGGAGTTCCAGAGACGATTACGTAAATATAAAATTGCCTTTCCGAAGCAAAGCAAAAATGTCGGAGTAGATTCTTGATCCTTAAATCCTTGATTAAATTTTTTGTTTGAGAGACTGATGCGTGTATAAGTTATTTACATATTTCCATTTGTTAGTTATGTATATATTATCATAAGCTATACTCACTAAGCTAACCTTAATGTTTGTGCTAATAGGATCAATTATTAAAGAAACACTGAAAAGAACACAAAACCATTGCCTATCAAATATGCAATAAAATTCTCTATCAAATAGGTCTACACTTTACAAAATTGTGCTGTATTAAACAGTTAAGAAAGCTACTAATTGCTATTTTTTTTATTTATTCCCCTGGACTGTATATTGGAAACTATGCATTTGAATAAATATTGGTACTTTTTAGTGAATTCGAAATTCAATTGATGATTTAATATTTATTTTCTTATTCAAATAGATTAACAAAAGAATACGAAGTGCTTGAAAAGTTCTTAGCAGAAGAGGTAGAATTGAAAGAAACTAAAGAATACGGAACAGCTGCACAAGTGCTGGCGGAAGCCAAGGAAGTTATTGAGAAGGATCGAGCAAGAGAACATAAACGTTAAAATTGCAATTAAACTTTTAAATAAAAAAAAAACAAAATAATTTTAACGTTACTTTAAACTAAAAAAACAAAAAAAAAATTGTCTAACCATTAATAATATATTGTATATCAACTTAAACATGATTTCCACTTCTAAAAAGAATAAGCTAATTAGCTTGTCCGAACTTAAATCACGAATACAAAGTATTATAAAAAATATTCTCGCATTAGAAGAGTTACAAAGCGCACAGGACATAACTGCAGTTGTTGAAAATAAGGATCAGTTAATAAATGATACGAACGCTTTGTTTTCTGTATTGAAAATGCAAACGCAACGTCAAAAAATTTTAAAAAGAATTAAAAAACGGCAAAATAAACGTCTTTGCCAAAAGGAGAAAAAGAAAAAAATTCGATATGTCAGAAGAATTGAAGTGTCGAAAGTCCAAGAGAAAGAAAACACCTTTCAGTCAGCTGCAAATACTGCTGAAGCGGCAGGTATTGAAACCAATACAATAGCGGCGGTTAATGATACTGTTGCTAACATTGATACTGCGGGTACTACAGAAGTTTTTCATCAACAGACAGTAGTAGAAAATAAATTTTTGCAATTAAAAAACTATAACAATGCTCAACGTTTTCTAAAAACCTTTGAACTGTTGGAAATGTTACATTATGCACGATCTCAGGATAAAATATTAACGCTGCAATTTCATGAACAATTTGCTAATTTACGCTGTGTTTGGAATAACATTTTGATGGAGAATAAATCTAAGCGTACAGCAGCGTGTCGCATTGAAGACCAGTGGAATGAAGCATTTTTTGGCTTCAAAGAAGAAACGTACTATGGCGCTGCAAGCAAGAAAAGTGAGCGAGAGCGTTTACGGGAGTTTTTACGCATACGGTAAGTCGTGATATATCATAGATTTTCCATATCTGTTTGTATTAAAACGCAGGTTAAAACCTTAAATATATATTTGGAGTTGTCAGTAAAATTTGTCCAGAGAGCTGTTTAATTGCACGCGCTAGGAAGTATATTTTCAAAATTATATCCTAATTGGATTTGTTTCTGTATACATTAGATTCACTTTTTGCACAGTTCCTCTTAGAAATAAAAATTCCGGAATATAGAAAAGGAAGATATGTTTTAGTTTGAGCTTTTATTTCAGAAAATACTCACATACATTTTTCTTTCTTTGTAGTCGAACTTGGGACTCATATTTAGTCAGACACAAAAAGCATGGCACTTGCATACCGTCGGGTTGGGTACTGCCCAAAACAAACGCAACAGACTTATGGGCAAAATATAGAACAACTCAGTAAATTTATTTTTCTTCAGCTGCGGCAACTTCAACTGTGCTGGAATTCATTACCAGGGATTATAATACAAATATGCATTTTTCGTATTAATTACATTGATTATACATATTTAATAATTTTCCTTTTTTGTTAAATTAAAATATTTAATAGTTAAATACAATTTTAAAAAATATACGTTTAATACAAATCCACAATTTTTTTTTAGTTTTTTCGTGCCTCATTCCTTTAACTTAGTGAAACCATCAGCGTATTGAAACTCAGGACTGTTTTCATATTCACACATATCTAACGCAATTTCGCAACTTTCTTTAACTACACGCTTATCATCCCCCATGTAATTTTGTAATATCGCAATACAGTCATCAGTGGCGATGGCACCCAGTGCCTCAGCACACTCATGGCGCACCATTTCGTTTTCGTCCTTATCTTCCAAATTTTCACGAAGATATCGGATACTACATGGTTCCTGCAATTGACCCAAAACAAATGCAACTTCATGACGAAACAGTGCTGATTTATCTTTCAGACCTGCGGTAAGAGCCAGAACACTTTCTTCAGTTCTTATATTACGCAAACTAAACATGGCACGATAGCGTTCAAAAAGACTGCGTTTAGCATCCAAATATATTTCTTTTAATTCTGTTACATTTTTTTCCAACGCAGGCGGAGATGGATCTACTGAAGCGTATGGATTGTTATCCTCCATTAATTTATTACTATTAAACCAACGAACTCGATCTAATGCTATTGTGCAGGTTTCTGCCACTTCAACGACAGGATCGTCTTTATATTTTTCCAAAATAGGTATTACTTCTGGTGTACCAATAGCACCCAATGCTTCACCTGCAAGTCAAATTCAGAAATATGTATTAGTAATAGTGAAAATGAAAGAATATGATAGCTATCATAGATCAGATTTTCAGTCGTACTGCAGTATTCAGTAGACAATTTTCCACTTTGCTTACATGTTTAATACTATCTATTTTTTTTTTTTTTTTTTTGTTAAATTACATGTTCAAACTTTTTTTGTTTTAAGATCCCTTCTTGATTTATTCGATAGCTCTGCCATTTGATGTCCGATCGTCAAGTTGAGTAAATCATTTTAAAGGTCTCGACGAGTGCTACATTTCGTATTTAGAGCTTGTCGTAACTATTTAAGTTTTATTTTATTCTTTAGCTTTCGAATTTTTAACAAATATGTTAATTCCCAACTGTTGCTTTTTAATCCGTTTAACTACTTACCTGCCTCATGGCGCACCATCGGCTCCTGCTTCACATCCGACAGAACTTTGTTCAATACATCGATTGCTTGAGAATCTTGCATTTGTCCCAGGCAATAGGCTAACTCATGTTTGAGCAGCGCAGAATCATCATCAAAACCGCGACTTATTTCGGCGATTACATCTGCGCCGCCAATGTTTTTCAGTGTGAATAGCGCACGAAATCGTTCCTTCAGTGGTCGCTTATTGTCATTAAGCACAGAGCCAATCGCATGTATTTGTGCCTGGGTCACCATTTTACAAATTTATAATTATATTAATAAAGTTATATTAAAAAACGTGTTGTTTATTTCTAAGACAGATTGTTGACAAGTTGACATTTAAAATGAAAGTACAGACGGTCAAATTACTTACCATCTATTTTTTAAGCAATTTGACAGCACCGTTCACATAATAAAAATTTAGGTTCTGCTTTGAAGTCCGAAGAGATAACACATGTATTTTAACGCGTAAGTAACTAAGGTTCGGCTTACACGAGCGTTTTCTTAACGCGCATTAGCTCATACGTGTTTCAGCAGAACACAAACTGGTATTATAAACGCAGGAGTTATGCTAAAACTCACGTTGTGGAAAACGCGCGTTCACAAAACGCTCTTAAGAGCTTAGCCAAAGCCATGGTACAACTGTACATGGTAGAACTCTCTTTTCAAACTCAAGTTATGCAACCGTGAAAATGCCTACGATAAATGTTAAAAGTAGGCAAAACAAAAACAAAAGAAAAAATTCTGACGTTTCGTTATGGCTAGCAAATGGTACGATTGAACGGGGTGTAACGCGGTAAAAGTACAAAATCAAATGAACTAGAAATTGAGCTGGTTCACACACTTTAATATAATTTTGGTGAAGTGAAAGCATTTAAATTATCACCTTCAACAGTATATTTCTGGGACTGCACATGCTTTGGAAAGCTTTAGTTCCACGATGATTCTGATCTCACGCACGTTGAAATAACACTCGTGTGAGCTGAGCGTTAACGATAGCCATTATAGTCTTACCATCTATGTAGCCATTTGCTGTGACAGCACGTTTTAACTTCGACGCTACCAACATGAAGATGCCAAACAATACCCGCCATTTGAAAATTTTCCATCGAGTGACGAGTGTATTCGTCGTGCAGTTGTTTAATAGCGAGTAGCGAAACTAGTGCGTCGGCTTTGTTCTATTACGTTGTGTACGGAAAAGATAAAATTTTTAATTTGTACAAATTTGCATGAATTTTGAGTTTTGGTAGCTAAAACTAGAGGAAAAGCTAATTTTCATGTTATTAAATGAGTTTTTTGTAAAGTTTCAACGTTAGCTAAAGTGCTAAGTGTGTAAAAAGCGTCGTTAAAAATCTGCCAAAAAAATAGCGAAAATTTTTGGTATAAAAGATTTTTGTATGTAAACTACGCGTGTATTGTGAATCATTCGTTGAAATAAAATAAAGCGGTAGCGCAAATTTAACAATCTCAAATAATTTGAAATAAAAACAAGATGTCCAAAGTAACAAAAAACAGTGAAAAGCAAGAAAATTCCGTGTTGGCACAAACTACTGCTGTTTCGGTAGCTGTGGTGGAGCCCGCTGCGGCAGTCGAAGTAGCGAAGGCAGTTACAGAACCCTCACCACAAAAAGCTGAAGAAGCATCGGCAACATCAATACCAGTTATTAACAATAACGCCAAAGGGGAGGCGTCGTCAGTAGCAGCGGATGCTGATGACGGCGCTGCTGCGTCTACAACAGCGGAGACTTCGTCGGGCAAAGCAGCGCCTGAGAAAACTAGTGCTTCAGTATCACCGAAGGTTGATAAAAAAACACCAGTGAGTACAAGTAATATTTGGTGAAAAATCGCACATAAGTGTTAAACCAAATAAACAAGGACAGTGAGAGATTGCATACATACATTTAAAGCTGTTAAATTTTTGCTAGTCACCACCGTCATTGCATTTGTGAACAATCTGGAAGTTGCAAAGTTGTAATTTGCGCCAAAGCTGGTGCTTTATCTGCTAATACATACACACATTTTCCATTCGTTTGGTAGTTGTTGGTGTAATTGTATTCGCAGCCAACGCTGCCGGCCACATGCAAACACCGCTTGCTCGTTGCTTTGTATTTGCTGTCTAATTCGTTATTTTTCTCGCCAACGAAGTTGATGGTTTCGCTGGTTCTTTGCGCGTCTCTGCCGCGGTTATTAAGGACAGAGCTTGTGACGTTTTGGTTGTTTTGTTATGATTTTCTAGTTTGTTTAGTATGTTTTTGTATTTTTCTTGTAGCTTTTGTATTTTTGTAGTTTGCTGTACCTTTGGCGCGCTCTTCTGCATTCGATCGCCCGTCACTTCAATTTGTTTTTGAAAACATTAAATTTGAATATTTTGTTTGGGTTTGATTTTGTAGTTGAATTTCGATTTTTCTCAGAAAACAACAATTTTGCGTCTAATGTGCCATCTAATTATTTTTATGTGAAAGACTGAATCAGTTTATCATTCTTTTCAGTTTTCGGGGCGCTAAATTTTGACTTTTGTAAAACCCAATAAATTCAATTTAATTTTATTTCATATACTTATGTATACATAATATTGGTTTAGAAATATAATGTACAAAATTACAAAAGTTATGAATGAAGGCAGAAAGGGGGTAGGTGTGTCGAGGGAAAAGTTTGGGTGAGTAAAAATAATGGGAGTTGATCTTGCAGAGGCATCTCAGAAGAGGAGAGTCAATTTCATAATTCCACAAGAATGCATTTTTTGCAGGGGAGCCCCACTAAGGGGTGGTGATGAGGGGTAAGAATGTTCGTGAAAAATGTTCGAGGCGAAAAATAATGGGACCTTGTCATACATTTGATCCCTCTAGGAGATAATGATTTTCGATAGATTAAGGACCATATTCGAGTTTTCAAAACGGTGGCGGGTCCATCAAATGTTTTCTGGAATGGACCAAATTTTACGTGGTTCTTATTGGGACCAATACGAAACTTTTGGTACCCGGGGAGCGAAGTTTGGAGCAACTTTAATACATGTACATACAGTATTGGCCAATACTTAAGCACCCACCCCATTAGTAAATTTTTTTCAAATCATACATTTTTATGAAAACGACGTATTTGAACCATGTTGTGGATTTATTTTATTTATTTATAACTTTATTATTGACATACAAAGACTTTAAAAATTCAGCGTCTCTTAAATAATAAGTTAGTAGTATAAAGTAGCTATAAAAAAATACAGTTAAGTAACCTGCAGTTCACCCTACAATATTATTTACAATCAAAAGATCAAAAAAAGTGTAGCAAAAGTTAAAATATGGAAGCAATCAATTAAAACTATACGTACATATGCATGTGTGTATATAGTATGATTTTTAAACCGATAACCTTATGTTGGTTGCATGTGTTTACGCATCGTTGGCCATGTAAGAAACTAATTTATTTAACTATTATGAGTATTAGTTTCCTTTATCATATGTGGAAAATTGTGTTCATGAATTACTCTATTTGCGTTTAGGCTAAAAGGACACCATCAAAGCGAATGTCATTCATAGAGCGCGCACAAAAAGAGAGCGAAGAGCTTGTTAAGAATTTAGGCGGCAGTTTAGAACTTGATGGAGGTAGGCGCACACGCTCTAGCACACGTGGTACTCCAACGCGTTCGACGGTCGTTGCAACACCACCACCAGCAAAGAAAGCACGTTCATCACCGGCAGCTAGTAGCTCTACAGTAGCTACAACACCATCACGTCGTGGACGTGGACGTAAAATTGATACTTCTGCTGAACCAGAGTCTGCAGAATCTGATAGTGCAGCAACAAAAGAGGAAACTAAAAAACCAGAAACTGTTGAAGAGGAAACATTAAGCGAAGATCAGCAACAAACAGCTGCTGCTGATAATGTAAGATTCTCATTTATTCACCTAATTCCAAGTCTTCTAATAAATTCTGTAAATTCTCTTAGAATGATTCTGAAAAATCAAGTGTGGAAAATGCTGAAAATTCTGTTGTTGATGCGGCCAATTCAGCAGCAGCTGCCGAAGAAGCTGAAGAAACAGCTAAAAATGCAAAGAAACAGGAAGAGGAAAAGGCAGCCGCTACCGCAGATAAAGAAAAAGCTGGAGATAAAACGGATGATCCTATACCAGACGAAAAACAAAATAATATTGACCATAATTTAAAAGATATTGAGCAAAAATCAAATGAATCGCCAATGGACACTATTGAAGATCCTGAACCATTGGAAGCAAGTATAAATAAACCAACTTTAGCAGCTGCTAAGGAATCAATTACATTATCACCGACAAAAGTAGCAGAAACTGCTAATATTGCAAAGCTACCAACCCCAGAACCAATGGAAGTCGATTCTTGTAATTCTAAAGATACTAGTGGTGGCAAATCGACTGCAACTGATGTTGTAGAATGTATGGAAGAAGATATAACAGAAACAGTCACGTTACCAAAAGTAGCTGCAGAAACAGTATTGCCTCAGCGTGCAGCTGAAGCAACAAAAATTGCCGTTGCACAAGGAGAGAAAGATGCCGCTATTGTGGATACAAATTCTGTTAAAACTGTTATTGTCAATGATTTGAAATCAGTAGCAGCGCCAGAAATAGATGTGTCAGCATCTGGAGAACCACATGCCACACAAGTCACAAATGCAACATCTGAAACGACAAATGAACATAAGTCGGAGAGTGATTTTTGTGAGTTAGAGTTGAAAATAGCATAAGCAATTACTGTAAGTAAAGGTATCAAACATAGACGGTTTTTTACTGATTTTCCGGATATATAGCAATTTAAAAAATAAATGTAAGGGTAGACATTTCATTTTTCAAATAAAATGTCCTTAAGGTATTCTATTTAAAAATGCATTCTTTTTTTTTATCGAAGACAGTTAATCAGAGTATTTAAATAAAAAAAATTTAAACTAAACTAAAGCTAAAAACAGAATTGGGACGCGCGATTTATCTTATGTATCAAATCGCACCCAAAAATAGAATCTGTTCTATTTCTCTGCGATAAATTTTGCTAGTGTCAATTTTTTACTTACTACAAACGTATAGGAAAAATCTGGACGATATTGCACGTCCCAACTGTGTTTAGCTCTTAACTACTCAAAAATATATCTCGAACATTCAAACGAAACTTATGTTGTTACAAGTAAATACATAATCTGAATTAAGATTTATTAATCAGATGTAAAAATATACTGTCCTTTTTAATACTTATACATACTGTAAATCTATTAACATTTGTATGTACTAGCTTATTCTATGTTTGATACCGATTTAATGATTACTTTGAACTTGATTAAAACGCCTTTATTACGTTTTTCTTCAGGTGAGCCTAAAATCGTGTCGCCGCCATCAACTGACGATAGTGTAACAGCGACGCCGCAATATTGCAATTAAAACAAAATCTATTTTGAAAATGAAATCCCAATGCCCAAAAACTCCCCGCCTGGAATGTTTTATGTACTTTTAAATCTATATTTGCAGAGAAATATATGAGTTTTTATATGAGAAGCCACATTATACAAAACTGTATAATAATAATTATATAATAGTTACTTATAAATAAAATAAAACAATCATACATTGTTTCTTTATTGATACAAACAATTTCTATAGACACCCAAAAAAGAAACATAAATTAAAAATTCACAAATAGATTGATAATTGAATTTAAAAACTTTATCAAATTAAAAAGTAAGAGCAATATAATTAATTTTAGAGGACTATTAAATAAAATTTAATTATGCTAGTATAATCATCACTAAAACACTTGGAAATTAATTTTTAAATCAAGCGAAATTGCCATTTATAATTTCAAAATTAAATGCAAATAAAATATAAATTTGTAAGTTTGGTGTGAACTTTTTAATATATTCATATGCATAATGTGTGAATGAATTTGAATTTTTAAACTCCCTTATAAATTTATTTTTCAATGGGTAGAGTAGCAGAACGTTAATGTATGAATTAAAAAGAAAACAAATACAAATTATAATTAATTTAGAACTGTTTTAAAAGCAACACAAACAAAATTTTAGTTTGGAAAATCAAATTCAACTGATTTCAAATAAAAAAGTTTAATTTAATACAATTTTATTAAATGGTTTCGCCAGGAATGTGCACTTCTGAGGGCGGTCTTTACGTTCTCAAATCGTTATATATTCTACCTGGTACAATTTTCTAAACTACTCAATATGCAATTTTTCGAAAGTAAATTTCAGTGATGGCAATGAAATTGAGATAGTATTTAGGCGCAACAGCCCATAAAGGGCATCGGTCTGGCTTTTTTTTATAGCGCTATTCAGATGTGGCGTACAGTTTAGTGTCGACTGTGAAGGCAATAATTGAAGAGCTTTTCACAAGCTTTGATATCAAACCATTGCCAGTGACTTGAGGGAGGTGGAGACTAGAAAAAATATTCTAAACACGGCAGCCGTAGGGATCGTACTGCGTCAATCAGTTGAATGGTTTTATAAAGTATGTATGGATGGTTTTATACAGTTTACCAAAAGTTAATAACATCGAGCTACGTAAATAAAACTCAAGAAAAAAAAAATGTTGGTTACAACATAAAGACAAGGAAAAACTCTTTTTTAAGGAGAAAACGTTCAAGAATATTGAATTGTTGGATTGTAGGTGTTTTTGTATAAAAAATGTTATTCCACCAATCGATAGAAATCTTACTACACCAAGTAGGTTTAAAAACTCAACCCTTAAGGGATTTCATAAGCCCATTTATCTCGAAAAAAAAACTTTACTGCACCAACCGATGGGAAAAAGCAGTAAATGGCTGTTGGAAGCCACCGAGACCCTCCTTACATCCAAAACTCATTTCCATCGAGTGTGGCAAATCACTCCTTTAGAATAGTCAATTTTTGTTTTTGAATTCGAAAAATCCACCTCAATGGATTGTCGATTGTTGGATTATTGAAAAACTCGACTCATCGGATTGTTATTCTGTTGGCAACAGTTTGTTGAAATTGCACTTGACCAAAACCACATGTTTGACTCAAACGTGAAGCGAGTTCGCTTATACGGATGTGAAATCTGGTTTATCAACAACAAACTCTGCTACACAATTGACAAGTGTTAGCCTACGATTGCCTTAGCCGAATTATGAAAATTTGATGGCCATTCCCAGACGCTGTCAAGATCCGATTTCCATTCAAATCAAAAGGCGAAAATGGAAATGGAATAAGCACACGTTGTGAAAATCACAAACTGAAGTCAAGCATTACAGTGGATCCCTCAGGGTACCAGAAGAGGCAAAAATCCGGTTTCTGCTCAAAGCATTACTCAATTGTTTTCTCAGAAATTTTGTATTTCTGTCCTAATATTCACGCTTATGTGATTTTTTGCGGTTTTTTGTCTATTTAAACGTAAACAAAAACAAAGTACATTTTCCTTTGGACGAAGCGCATATGCCAACCTCACAATAATGGACCTGACTACATACGAAAGTCACATAATTGATTTCCTCGGACTCTAGGATAAAAACACAAGGTTTAATAAAGTTTTTAAGAAAAAGTCGATTGTTATTTTGCATAAAATATTCATTAAAATATAGTTAAATCAGAGTATTTAAAACAAACTATAACGTTGTTTAATGTTCTATTCTACTATTTGAATGTTTTCTCCATCTTTGTGTCATTTTGCTTCTCCGATACATTAACAGTAATAGTTTCATTTCTTAATGGCATCTCTTCCAATTCTATAATGCGATTATCGAGAAATTTTCTAACAAAGGGTGAGAAAAGTTTTGGATTGAGTTTCTCCTCCTGTTGTTTCCAGATAAAACTTAATGGTATGGCTATTAACCAAACTAAAAGAACTCCATAAACCTTGTACCAATAGAAGGAACTTTCAAATATTGAAAATTCTCGATTGCTACCGAAGGCGGTGGTAATTTCAAGTGGAGTTATTAAATTGTCCATCGTTGCGTTTTCGTCAAACCTGAAGAAAAAAAAATTATTATCCTAGTACTTAAGCTTTTGGTAACTTACATCGTCTGAACAACAACATGTATGTTCTTAGCATCACATTGGCCAGTAGTTGTTGGCAATGGATCGTATCTAATAACGCCCTCATGGAAAAGAATTTGTGACTTAACCACAATAAATGCCATTGTTAATACACTGAAAGCGATAGATGCTACAGCCACCTGTTGGGAATATGAATTTCAGTAAGTTTTCTAAATGTTTAATTTCGGAATTTAAAGCTATTCAATTTAGACTAAGGTATGGAATAGCTTTTGGACATAGCCAAAAGCTGTTTGTTGCTCAGGCCCGAATAGATTAAAAACATTAAATTTAAAGTGAACTTACCTTACCATTTACGCGCGGTACAAACATACCGAGCATGAACACGCCAACTACTGCACCTGTATTAACGCCACTAATCGTTATAACCAATTGCAACATGGAAGAAAAATTTTCCACCACAAAGCCACCTGCAACACAATAGCAACCCATGGCAACGATAAAGCACTTCATTATAGCATTGGCCTTTGCATCTGTGTGTTTAACAAATGGTTTGATATAATCGAAATAGACTACGCCCGCTAATGAATTGAGTGTTGCAGACATTGTGCTGAGTGCAGCGCTAAAAACACATGATATAAAAACTCCGGGCATTCCTTTAAGATGACCCATAACGTCTTGCACAAAGAAAGGCACGAGTTTGTCAACTTTATTTACGAACTGAAAAATAAGAAAATTAAAAGTAATTTAAGTTCAGATCCGTTGTAGATGAAGTCCATCTATATATGGACAAACATGGAGAACAAAAAAGACTTAATCTCTATTGATCAGGTGACATTAAAAATATATCTTCTGCCGAAATTCGAGTTTATAAGCTAAGGCCACATCTAAAAATTTTGTTGTTGTTTTATTCTAATAAAAATGGGGAACTTACTCCAGCTAATACTGGATCACAACCATGATATCGCGCGTACATAACAATACCAATAAAAGTATTAAATCCCATTATTAAAATGAAACCAATGCCAGCAAGTTGAAGACATCTATAAGTGCGAAGAGAAAAATAATAATATTTATTGAAATAGACATCGTTCTACTGTATATAACTTCTTACCTTTTAGCGTGTGCTAGTGAAGGTAGGGACACTATACGTTGTACACAACTCTGATTCAGCCCAATATGACCTGTCCACATTAATAAACCCCCAAAAAGTGAATTCCATACTGTTATACGTGTACGCGGATCGAAAGAAAAGCTACACAATTAAACATTAATTTTATTTAAGAGCAATGCCTACACTTATTATGAACAAAAAACTTACTTAAAATCCAAACGACCACCTTGCATTGCGTATTCGATTACTTTCGCTAAGCCACCTATTTTATAGGTACCAAGTACACCGACTAGCACTACAGATGATAGCATTATTCCAGCTTGTACAACATCAGTCCAGACAACGGCTTTAATGCCACCCTTTAAATAAAAATCAAATTGTTAATGTGATTTGTCTTAAAGTCTGTGACTGCTTTTCTATCACTTACCAACATAGTGTAAAATACACAAATGGCGCAAACAATCGTATTTATTAGATGTATATTGATGTTGGTCACTGTAAATGAAAATGAATTTTAATTTTATATAAAAATGTTTCGATAGAAATAAAAATTTATTTCCATTATACCTTGAGCGAATGCTAAAGCTGGAACGAAAATTATCACAGGAATCATGAAAAAAGCATTCAATATAAAAGAAGCTGTGACAAGTTGCCTGGTTCGTTTGTTGAAACGTATTTGCAAATACTAAGGGAATTCAAGCGATACAAAAAAAATATTAAAAAAATTATTCAAGCGATATAAAAATAAATTACCTCATAACAATTTGAAATGTTATTTTCGTAAAAGACCGGTGTTATTATATAGCACAGTATTGGAACAACGAAAATCATAGAAAGCACCAGGAAAATGTAATTAAATCCAAAAGCGTAAGTTTCAGCGGGAACGGACATAATAGCGAGTCCAGAAAGTTGACTGGAAAAAATATAAACAACAACAAAAAATCAATCAATTAGGAATATAGTCTACGTTAGAACTTATCCTCTATATGCGAGGGGCTAAACAAAACTGCGGTAAGCTGATTCGGAATAAATCAGACAAAAATAATTTTGGTTTAATTTTAAAAATTTGTTTATCTTCTGAACATAATATCGTTGAATTTTTTAAGTCAAAAGAACCACCTTTCAAGTTGAATTTTTTTAGCAGCTTTCAAAAATCGACATTAAGTCGAAGTATTCGCCCCTCATTATTTCCCTCAAATTTGTATTTTATTGAACCTAAAATCACGCGATCAAATATAATACAATTACTAGTATATCTTTCGATGACTTTTAGTTTTTTGGATCTGATTTGGATTTTACGCGGTAAACTATCTTTGGAAATTCGTAAACTTACCTAGCCACGAGCGAGATTGCAATAGGTATGGTCTTCATCTTTTTGCCTCCCATTAAATATTCATCTGTTGTATTTTTAGCTTTTGAAAAAAATCCAAAATATATGCCGATTGCAATGGACGTTAGTAACATCATCACAAACACGGTATAGTCCGTTAATCCAAAAGTGAAACTATCTACTTCTGCTGCCAAGTTGGCACCATTCGTTGTGCCCACAGACAGTACTTTTGAAGACACCATTATTTTATTTTTTTTCAAAATGTAGCCGACTAGTTTATTCTGATTATAATTTTATTATTTTTGATTTATTTTTTCACTAAGTCTCTTCACATTCTGTTTTCAATTGATATCACATTTGATACGATCAGACTTTCTGCGTTAGATGATTTTCTTCAGAATACTTGGTACGTCAAACTTTGCACTTGCTTAAATAGATGATTTGGGTGAAAAAGTAAGTTATATATTATCTCGCTCACTTTATGTTATCTCATCATCAAGGGGCTATATTTCATAAAGTTTTGTGCAGCATTTGCACGTCGCAGCATCTTTTCAAAATTAGAATTATCTTTATTGTATATTAACTTACACTTTGTATTTGCTTTACTTAAAATAGACTTAAGAGTTGTTAACTTAGAATTAATGGTGACATTAAATTTTTCAAGTTAATATATAAAACTATATATGTATATTTATACACAAATAAGAATGGGAAATATGACTTCAGCGTCATGGAAATATGTTTAGTAGCTAGATAATTCCGCTTTTTGGTAGTTAAACCAATAGAAGTAAATATGGTTCTACAACTTGAATCGAACTGCAGTATTGTTCTAGTGCAATTTGAATTATATGCAAAACTGGATGATTTTATTTAAAAATATATATGTATGTACATATACATATGTTCACAGTGCTTCACAAGAATTGTTAAAATGGACAAAAATGTGATGTAAACTTACGAGCGTTACAGTGAAGTGCAGTTTGGCAGGCATAGTTTTGAGCCTAAGGGCTGGTGCCTTAAATTAATTACTCTCGATGTAGCGTCTTGTAATTTTTATTTGTATTTGTTGTTCAAATTCGCGAAATTTTTTTTTGGAACTTGTTTAATTTATTTCAAATCCATGTGTGTAGTTTGCTTGCGTTTACTCAAATAGAGCATCCGGTAGCATTTTGCTTGTAGTGAAGGTAACACGTCTCTATAAAATCTCAAGTGCACCAACGAATCGACAATTTTAGCTAAGAAAATAATTAAACACATATCGCGCGTTTGCTGCAGGACCGTCATAACTCAAAAAAATGTGTTTTCGAGTTAATTATGCAGAAATATCCGCCGCTTTATGTTTTGTTTTGTATGAAAAAGTCAGAATAATATCCAATGAACTTGCTTTGCTAGAAAAGTTTATGTAGGCATACTTTTTCTAATTTTCATATAAAAAGTCACTTATTAAAAATTTTAAATGGGTTTTTCTCCCACTTTGGGTTTTTTGAGTTATGACGGTCTTGCAGCAAACGAGCGATATACAGTTTAGTATATCTTCGCTTATTTGATATTTTTGTTCAACTCGATTTCTGTTGAGTAGCATTGTGTGTAACATCATACTATATATTATTTTATTGGAAATTGTTGAAATAAGTCGGGCATTATGTGATAAGAATTGATTCTTTTAGTAATGTAATTAACAGATATTTGTTTTTCTTTAAATTCAAATTTTTCCTTCACAATTAAGAATATGAAGTAGACTATGGAATAACATTATCTTTACTCATTAATCGGTCGACCGACTTTAATACAAGTTCAAGTTTTGTTTGCAGTCATCGATTTCATTGTTAAATTTGAAAAATATAAAATTTTACATTAGAACTGTATTCTTAAGATAAGCCTAAAAAGCGAAGAATTTCCTCAAGTAAAAAACTTAACTTTTTGGTGTTGTGCATCCAAGTCTGAAGGTTTAAAACCGAAGATGAAGAGAATACCATGACGAAGCATTTCCATTTTTTGTTTCTTACAGAAGAAGATTAAGGCTCACTAAGCAAGGGCGCCGGAAAACTTGTTGTGTGTGTTTAGAATTCCACACGCGTGAGACTTCCCCATGTGGAATTCAACATGGAAAATTTTAATTCAACACGGGAATTCTCAATTGTGTGTGATACATACTCATATGTACTCTGCAAAAAATGCTAATTGTGCTCGGATTGAATTGTTCATTTTGGATCGTTCGTGAATCGATGTTCAGCGATCAAAAAACCTCTGGAGTACCAAGCTTCAGCTAGTTATATTTATTTTGAGCTGGGAACAAATCTTGTCTAAAGATACTCGATTTGGGCCTACTGTGCGAACCCAGTTCCACTAACTGAGCGGCAAACACGCAGCAATGTGTTCAGAAGATCATGATTCATGAACCAACAAAATGATCATATTAGAAAAGTACATAAATGAATAAATTTTTCCGGTTCTGAAATGGTATTCTTCTAATGTAAAGAGATCTCATGGATAAAAACGCAGGATAACTTTTTAAATGAAAAAATTTTCTAATGAAATCTTTTATATAATGCACTTTTCTAAATACATAATGCATTTTGATGTGTATCTTAACGACTTGCAGTTATTGTAAAGTTATTCATACGTCAATGTTAGCTGATAAACTTCTCTATCTTTTTAGTTGCAATCAAAATATCAGTTACCAATGTGTAAAAAGTAAACATCTAAAAATTATTATGAAGGACGTAAATAAATTATTATTAAATGACATAATAAAACATTGCTTAGATTACAGAAAACACTTTCATTTCAAGTTCAAATAAAAGTTTTAAAAAGTGAAATATTTATCGGCGTACATATGCTGATATTGGGTGAGTAAAATCTCATATTTTATTATCTCGATAAATGATACTATGACCGCATTACTCTGGTTTTATTAAACGGATGCTTCATAAAATATATTTGGCACAGAAAATAAATTTTTGGTGAAATTCAGAGGTCGTATTAATTCCAAGTAGTCCTTTAGTAGGACTTTTTATTTTTCATCACGTCTATTTTATGATATCCTTGTTGAATATATAAAGCGGTAATTTGAGGTGTGACTTCGGAGTAAATTTCATTTAATTCGCTTTACTTACTAAATATGGACTTCACTTCTAACTTATTAAATTATTTTCCAGATGATATATGTAGCTATATGAAGATGAAAATTCTTTGTCTAAAGGACTGTTTATATATTACGCAACGCTCTTAGTGAGTTTGGGAAAGTTTAAAAGTGAAATTTGATATATGACGACCGGTTGTGACAAAGGGGAAAATTTCAAGCAGGGGCGTACCATGCACATTCAATGCCCGAATGTTATTTACTATAAGAAAGGTCATCAGATTTCGCATTTCAAAATCCCTACCATAAGACCCAATTTACTATTTTCATTTACTAAAAAAAAAAAAGTTCACAAATGTTAAAACCAAGGATTATTTTACAGCCCGGGGTAACTAAGTTCATGATTTATTGTATAACATTTCAGCATAAGCCGAAACAAAGTTGCGCTTTAATTTTTCAAAATTTATGAAAAAAAATATAACAATTTTTTCAAATATTTCATACCTCTGTAAATATCAACTTTAAAATTGTTTGAACATAAAATGTTGGAAATCATGCTTGAAAATTTTTGATTTGGAATAAACATATTTGATTTTGGAACATATGATTATCAACTTTGATGTACTGACACTTATTGCTATTAAAATAAAGTATATAAATATTAGCATTACTATATAGCTGCAACGCCAACGTCCTAAGCAATTATAAATCTGTATCTGCATGAATTTGTATGCCTTAAAAACATTTTTTATTTTCAATTGACAATTTGTACATAGTACATAAAAGGTAAAAAAGTTATATGTAAATCCCATTATTTTTTAACTGGAACATCGGATAATTCTTCTTCGACATGAGTTAATTCATATTTTACAAATGATTGCACAATCGGAGATAACAGTTTGGGATCAAATTTACTTCCCTTTTCAGGTGGGAATATATAACTAAGCGGAATACCAACCAAAAAGACAATGAGGACACCAATGCATGAATACCAATTGAAGGATACTTCAAATAGATCAAAATTATCGTTTAGTGGATTGTTTTTTGATGTCAGTAAAAGTGCTGAGCTACTTGAGAAACTGTAAGTAAAAATAAATTTATGTTAAAATATATTTCCAATAAAAACACTTAAATAACTTACGCTGCGCTTGACGTCGTATTGAAATCCTTACATCCCTCAACTGATGTATCCAATGGTTTATAAAGTACTCGTCCTTGTGCACCTACAACAATTATTAGCATAACTGACATACTTGTGACAACAGCCCAAAAAGCCGCCTAGAAGAAAACATTTCAATAATTTAAAAAGCAGCAAATATCGTAATGACTAAGTAACCGATTGATAAATTTGTGATTATATAACCATATTTACTTACCCTTCCATGTGCTCTTGATACTAGAAGGCCCATCATGAAAACGCCAAATATCGAACCCATTGTTACTCCGCCAACAGAGTATGTCAGTTGTAAAATCGATGCGAACTTCTCTACTACAACACCGGCGAATATACTGTAGATACCGGCTAGCAATACAAAGGCTTTCATTATGAGATTAGCCCGACTTTCAGTATGCCGTATATGTGGCTTAATATAATCGAAGTAGACAACGCCAGACATTGAGTTTAAACAGGCCGACATCGTGCTAAGTGCGGCACTAAAGACACAGGAAATGAAAACGCCAGGCATACCTTTGTAATTTCCTGCAATGTCCTGCACAAAATAAGGCATAAGCTTATCCATTTTTTCCACATGACCTGTCTGAAGTGGATCACAATCATGATAAACTGCATAGGCAACAAGACCGGTAAAGCAGTTAAAAAACATAATTAAAAGAAATCCAAAGCCAAAATAAATCAAAGCTCTGATGCAAGAAAAAGAAAAGAAAATAAAAATGTTGGAATTGCAATTAATATCTTTGAAATCTCTGTTTAAAATCTAGCAATAAGAGTGATCAAATAGTTGGCATTGCAATTAAACATTTAAACCAACTTTAAAATTGAAAATAAATTGACCAACTATCGGTTAATTGAGATATGTATAATATTGTTGGCAAATCATTTAATCATATCATATGAAAACCTTCTCCAGCTAATCTATTTCAGCTTCATCAAATTGTACGCCAACTCAGAAATTATACAATTAAGGCCATTAGCTGGCTACCTATTCAATCACTTGTATACCCAGGCCCTAATGTTATTACTTTTTTGCATGATTGAGTGAAGGCAATGAGACAATGCGCTGTACGCAGCTTTGATTGAAGCCAACATATGCTGTCCATAAAATGCTTCCACCGATAAAACAATTATATATGGTAGAGCGTGTCCTTAAGTCCAAGGTAAAGCTGTTAAAAATAATGTAACATTAATGTACCAATAATTTTATGTCAAACATACTTAACATCAAGACGTTGTCCTTCTGTTGCAATTCGTATAACTTCACCAAATCCACCAACTTTGGCTGCTCCCATTATGCCGACAGTAACAACCGATATAACCATAATACTGGCTTGAACTACATCGGTCCAGACAACCGCCTTAATACCGCCCTGTTTTATGTACAATAAATTGATTACAAGTAGTGATTTATAGACTCATGGATAAGGAGCTCATAAACATTTTTGGAAAAGTTCTTGTATCCTAACTGGTGACGGTTTGTTTAGTATCCGAATAAGTATGCCATAAATACACAAATGACCTTCGTAGGATGGAATTAAACACATCATTTTAAATTTTCAAAAGAAACAACGGAAATCATATCATATCATTCTTTCACGGTTCAACAAACGGATGATCCGCATTCATACTGGGAAAGTTCGGAGCCCCATTGTGGGACCGCAGTACCTCTTCGAAAACTGACAAGAAAGCATGCGGTCATATCTTGTGAACTAACCGCTGACATACTTATAAAATCGTAAGCAGGTAGGGTAAAAATAGTGTGTACTCAACTTTTAACATTTATCAAGACCGTTCTCAAAAAAGCCCACGAGCTCTTGGACTATTAGGCTTTCTAGCCTGTTTTAACATAGTGAAGAGCAAAATTTTCTCGACGTGAAACATTTACAATACTGGACATTATAAAAATCCCTTCAAATGACTACTCTACACACCTACGTTGGATTAACCCTAATTGGCCCATTTGATATTTTACTCAGATCTTAAGTTATAAGTATCTGAAAATCGGTGTTGGCTTCTTATAAGAAATTTAAAAAAAAAATGTTACGTAGAGTGATAGACTTTTTCAGGAAGCAAGATCAAATATTGTTTTAGCGCTGCCATTTCACCACTGTGCTGCTCTGCACCAACAGAATTTGTATATTGAATTTTTGCTTTGAAGAATTTCAATCGTACCAATCGTACTAACCAAATATATTCATATTGTTGTTGTGTCTGTAACAGCTTTTATTTTTGTTTGACTCCTAGTGAAAAACTATTATGCCCAACCAAGGCTTAAAGGATTTTTTCTTGTGGCTTATATTTTTTTAGTCCTTTGAGTGCAAAAATTTAAATGAAACATTCGGTGTACTTACAAACATTGTATAGAAAATACAAATGGAACAAACTATTGTATTTATCAGATGTATATTAATACCAGTAACTGAAAAAATAAAAAATAAAGTAATGGTTAATATAAAAATCAAAGTTAGATTTAATTTTAAGCATCTTATTTTCACTAACTTTGAACTAACTGTGGGTTAACACTTGGCGGAATATTATTGTGGCTACTGTAACACGTGCTGCGTTTTTTCTGGACGATCGCTAAAGCGATACGCTAACGAAGATTTCTATAAAGATATCACTTCGCTAGCGGTTCGCTTACGTACCTATTAGACTGTGAATATTTGTGTATGCATATATCACTTGCTGTCCCTTAACTTCATTTCCAAAATCATTTGTATTAAAGTTAATAAAAACACTCACCTTGAGAAAAAGCCAATGCTGGTATAAAAATGAATATCGGCAGCATAAGAAATAGTGTTCCAATAAATGCAATTGTCAGTAGTTGTCGTGTTTTCCGATTAAAACGCATCTCCAAGTACTGCAATAAAAAACTTTCAAAATATATTTTCGAACTGAATTAACGACACACTTACTTCATAACAATTCGATATATTATTATTATAAAATACTGGTGTAACTACCCAACACAGAATTGGTATAATTATAATCATACACACAACATTGAAAGCCCAATTAATGCCGAAAGAGTACATTTCTGCTGGTATAGTCATGATAGAGATTCCCGACAGTTGACTGGCGACCAAAGAAATTGCAATCGGAATCGTTTTCATGCGTTTGCCGCCCATTAGGTATTCCTCAGTGGTGTCAGCACTTTTGTCAAAAAAACCAAAATACACACCAATACCCGCTGATATGCATAACATGACGACAAATACTACATAGTCCACAGTGCCGAATGTAAATTTATTCACATTTTGCAAAAGGCTGACGCTGTCAGTAATGTTTAACGAGGACATTATTGAATTTCTTTGATTATGAACTGCTTGGCTTGTTTGATGGTTTCAGTTCACTTTAGCACTTTGACCACATTACCGCTTAAAACTCAAGTACTAAATGAAGAGGAAGCGTATAGAGAAATGGTTCTTAATATATATAAAAGTTAAGATAGTTTATCTTAAATGAATTGCGAAAGTCAGCGAAGAAGATATAATTGTTTTATGAAAAGAGACGTGTGATTTAATGTGCTTAGGCTATAAAAATTTATAAACAGAGATTTTAAATTTATCTTTATAGGGCATAATATAGATACGCAGTTGGAGAATACATACATACAAGAAATAAGATTTTCATTTATTTAAATATTCAACCAAAGAAATTTCTATTACTTTGCTGGGACAAATGACTTTTTGTCTTCCTAAAAATTGTAGTTTAATCCAAAAATCGATAGTAGTTTTTTGACCCAGCCCAGTTTTATAAACTTTTTTTCGGTATTTTAACGAGTATTCGTCGTGAGGGACCAAGATTCTCAAGTATGAGTTCATATATCACAAAATTGTGGAGAGGCCACAGAGTGCAGCTTGGGGGCCGATTTATTTTTTACACGAAATTGCATCACTAAGTCTCTTTCCAGGCTGATGATACAGCTTTATGATTCACTGGAGATGACTGGGATTCCATAGAATGTTCTACAATTGATTACTCTTTTCGGATCTTGAACAGGTTATTAGTTAAATACACAAAAGCGTAGCTGTTATTAAGATAATTTTAATTAAAAATTAAAATATAAAGATAAAATACTTGAAATCGTAAATCAAGTTAAGTATCTAAGAGCTATGATAAATACACACATCAAGTGGGGAAATACATTTCTTAAAACAGTTCCAAAGCATCTATCGAGTCCGTATGACGATGTAGTGTAACAGATGGGGTATAAATTTCAAAAACAAAGTTCAACCGCTTGAAACTATTAACAGGAAAATAATACAAATCTGTAATGTTCCAAATCACACAAATAATCCACACTAAAGAAAAAAAATTTATATCTTAAGTTACTTTCTATATTAATAATTAGCTGATGAACTAAAAAGATAACTAGTCTTATGTACAATGATTCTTCTATAAATAAATAAAATAAAATAAATAAATAAAAGAGTATAAATAAAACGCAAACTGAATTTGAAACATTGAGTGTAAGACAATCATTTTTTGAGTTGGTATTAAAATACACTGTAAAATAGAAAGCATTGGTTTTTTGTAATGGCCAAAGGAATATAATTTGTATACAGTGGAGACAACTAAAAAAAAACCGAAAGTTATACTTTTAATTATGAAAAGTTTGAAAAAAAAATTATGAAATTCGGTTATTTATTAAAAAATATCGACAATTTGAAAAAAAGTCCTTTCAGAATTTTTTCAATTTCAATTTCATAAAGTTAAAGTTTTTCAATTCCAAATTTCGATATCTGAAATTTATTGGAATAGAGTACAAATTTTTCAATTCCCAATTTCAAATTGAAAAAAGAATAATAGATATTGCCATGGAATTGAACCACTCGATACCAAATTGAAATTTCTTGGAATAGAATTAAAATATTTCATTTCCAAATTTTGATGAATTGAATGGATTCGACGCATGTGTGAATTTCTTTTACCATGGCATTACAAAAATTCCATTTCAAAATTCAAATTTTGAGCAATTTTATTATCAACTGAATAATTTATACCCTGTAGTGATCGCAGCATTGAAACATCATCATCATTGTTCAACTTTTCTGTGTTGTCGTTGTTGTTGTTGTTTTCGTTATAACATCAATGATACTTATAACCAGAATACAAATTTTAATGATGGCACACAATAGTAGACAAGTCAAGTGAATCCTTTCACTTTTCGATTTTTTTTCGGGTCTCACTTAATTTTTTATTTTTTTTATTTTGCGTGTGAGAAAAACTAGATGAGCCGGTAGCGCAAATTACGAATCCAATTTTCAAAGTGCAGCTGCAGCAACACAAATACACCACTGCAATTGCGTACGATCAGTGGCATAACACCACTTTTGGGGACCCAGGGCAGTGATACCGTGTGTGGCCCCTAAAATAAAATTTGTTAACAAATTTGCTAACTATTAAGAAGTGGGGTCCAGTCAAAAATGTTTTTAATCATCATGGACAGTCTTTTTTAATTTAATTATAGTTAATTTATACAATAATATATATTTTATACAATGGAGGGCATTGTAAATAAGACTTACATAGATGAAAAATAAATTTAAAAAAAAATTTAAATACCGACAGAACCCGTTATTTTGCAGCCGATTAGGGCTCCACTTCTAAATAGTTACCAAATTTTTTCATAACTATTTTCAAACGTGAACTTCAAATCTCATTCCTTGACCACGGTATCAATGTGATATTCCTTTGTCCACGGCATCAATAGCAACCAGAGGGGCCCAACAACCCATTATTTTGTCCCTCTTCTGCTACGCTAGCGATTTCAGTTATCCATCGGTGCCAACACAACCACCAACACCCCTGCTGCCATAATCACAATTACCATCATTTTGGTGCTGATGCACCTCGAAGATGCGCTACTGCTGTTGCATTTTGAAACAACTTTTTGGCATTCAACTTTGCAGGGTTATGTCATACTGCACTGAAGCTACGAGTCACTGCATTATTTTCATCTTCAGCTGCTCAATCGAAATGAAGTCCAATTTTTGTGTTACACATTATGATGTTGAGGTTACTTGTACTCGCACAGTTTTGAAGTTCTCTTGAAAGACTCGATTTTAATTGTAACATAAGCTGCTTCAATTGCAAGAGTATTGGTATTGGTAGATGCGTCTGAATTGGCTTTTTGTATGATAAGTGGTCGCGTTCGGTTGCACAAACCAAATACTTATGCTTACATAGATTGATATTATTTTATTTTTTTGTAGTAACTTGAAAAAAGAATGTCCAAATAAGGCAAATGCTTAAGGTGATTGTCCAAGGTTTGAAAACTTCAATATACATATTAGAAATCGTATTACGAGTATCACACATAATTATTATATATACACATATGTACATACCTACATAAAAGTGATGAAATTTTCTATTTATTTCGCTAAAGGTTTTCCGATTTTTCCTCTCCGGTTTAATTATGAAATTATGAAAAATTGGATTATCTCATATTTTGTTTAAAATACCTAACAAAATGAGTATAGCCAATTTTTATATAAAATTGGAGAAAAGATTCGAAACTGGAAAAAATTTAAACATAAACCTGTAGCCTATCCTACCCTATCTCAAAAAATAATATCATTTCTATAAACTGTATATATCCTTTGCAAAACACCACTATTTTCACCAGAATCGGCCAATGGGTTATTGAATTATGGAGCTTAAAAACAAAGTACCTTTGGTTATCTTACAGTTAATTCAAGATGCAACTACAATAATGCTAAAAGATATTTTTCTTCTTTTTGTGTTCTTTATCTCGTCAAGGAGCAAAGAGTCTACACAAAGCTCTTCCAAGTAGCGAGTACCTTCAATTTTTTCCAACATTTACCCGGCTCACTTATTTCCTGCTCTAGCGATCGCTCTACCACCTTAAGGATTCCACTTTAATGCTTACCGACATTCAGTTGATGATTTCCGCAACGTGTGCCCAATCCATTTCCAGTTTCACGGCTCTCTGGTGAGAAGTTCGACATTGGAAATGATCCAAGGCCACCAGGTTTTCAGAGTTTGGTGAGCACAGTTGTTGGGGAACACTTGTAAATTGTGTAGCAGGGTGCTATTTGTCAGTCAGGTTTCACAGCACAGCCGTGCAAAAGAATTGACTTCACGTTTGACTCAAAAACTTTGAGCTTCACTGTCGTTGATAAGAACGAAGATTGCCAGACACTACGAAGCTTAGCGAAGGTACCTTTCGTTTAACTGATTCTAGTCTGTATGTTCTTGTAAGTACCTCCATCAAGTGTTATTACGCTGCCCAAGTAAGTAAAGCTATCCACTTATTTTATGCTGGATTCGCCTATCTTAAAGCTATGGCTGCCACTGTTAGGCATCTGTTATCGGATGTGCCTGATGCTCGCTGAAAGTCCATTGAATGCCACGACTTACAGTTATAAAATTGAAGACAGCACTCAAACTTGGTGCACACCTGAGACGGACTCAAAAGGATTTGAAACGATTAATGATCTTGGGTACAGCGGTACTGTAGTCGATGTAATCTATCCGAAGGGTATTATTTTGTTCAATACACAATCTGTTCGAGCGAATTCCTGACTCTTGTTGCTACTTGATGCTATAAACAATGCTATAACATGTCAGAGTGATAGCGAAGTTACTCAGACAGGAATTATTTCTGACAGATTGGATTCATCAGAGGAAGACTTTATTCTCTCTGCAACTATTTACTATGCTTTTTCGCAATAATAATAATAGTTCACCCTACAATGTTCTGATCGAGTGCGTAGTTTCGGAAAAATAAATTATTTCCAAGATCTGGCATATACATAGATATACCGCATGTTGCACATTTCCATTGTGGCAATTGTTGTCCCAATCATGAAATTATTGCAATCGTAATCGAATGTAATTCAGCTTTGACTTAAGTTAACACGTGCTTTTATCCATTATCCAGCTATCCTTTGTTATCTCGACTTTTATCACATCGTAGGTTAACGTTTGCTTGCATTAGAGATCCTCTTTAGTTTCGGACAGTTTCGATTCCAGTGAACAGCAACCGAGATCGTAAATCTACCAGGGTTCAGTGAATTTTCGTAGCTGTTTTCAGACGCTGTTGGGCGCACCATATTCTGATGGCAATGACATAATCCCCTCGGAAATGGTCTCCTTCTCCAAGACAGACAATGAACGTTACCATTCCCCTCAATATGAATCTTGTGGAACCGGAAAAACTGCAACAATTTAGAAAAATTGTTTTTCTAAAAATTTTTCTTTATCTTTCCTGTTTGTGTCTTAAGCAATGAATTGCAAAGTGGAACTATAATAAGTTATATTCAATAGTTGGGGCTATCTTCCTTCATAAACATCAATAAAAGACCAAAATTTAACGGTGACAAAATTTACTATTTTTTTTATTATTTTCATATTTTTTTTTTGTTGTTTCTTTGTTTGTTTCATATATAATAATAATAATAATAATAAAAACACTTATTATCTAATGATGCGTTATAACATTTTTTTGTTGTTGTTTTCTTTGTGTAAAAAAAAGAACAAAACTATTTACATACATAACATTCTCATGAAATCTAAGTGAGTGAGAGTGAAATGGACAAGATGACGGAAATAAAAATAAAAAGAAATAAAATTAAAAAAAATATTTCAGACTTTGCATAATGAATGCTATTGAAAATGTTGGTCTTCGTTGGTAACTGGAGGATTATGACGAATACGAAGATTAACAGAAAGAGAGAAAGGCAGCGTAGCACGATGACGCGGTAAAACGGTGAAACCGTGAAACTGTAGCTGAAGTTGAAGTTACACAAGAAGTACGCAAAGATATACCATTGATATTGGAGGCGTTGCGTACGCTGTTGATGTTGATGATGATGACGCGGCGCTATAATGGTGTTGGATTTCCAAAAACAAAACAGAAGAAGTGACAGCAAGAAGTAAAGAAAAATGTAGCAATTTCAAGCGGTAACGGCATCGATTATCGTTACGCATTTCATTTTTGAACGAACATCCGCATTTTATCGTTGATCCTTTGAACACTTTACTGTTATATTGTACGATATATCTTTCTGTCACTTTTTTTGTCTTTCCTTCCCTTCGGCTTTAGATGAAGACATGATATTAGACAATTCGACAGCAATTAGTTATCAGTAAGTAGTAAGATGAGAGAGATAGAGAATTTTTTCTTGCTAGCTAAGCTACTTCCTCTGCTTAGAATGGCGCACCATAGCTACCACTGGGCCTTGATGGAGCACCATATGAGCCTGATGGACCACTTGGATAACCGCCGCCGCCAGCCTCTGTACTTTGCTGAGCGAATTGTGCAACTTGAATAGCTTGACGCACACCTTCGAGATCAATGCCAACAACACGGCCACCGTTAAAACTGGGTACACCGTAACTGGATGATGGTGGCCCATATGATCCAGATGGAGCACCGCCGCCACCGTGGCCACCGCCACCACCACCACCACCGCCGCCGGATTTGCTTTCCTCGTTTAAGAGAATTTGACGCACTTGTTCCAGCAATTGTGGATCAACATTTTGACCTTCTGACGTTTGGAAACCACCACTGACAGCTTGGTAGCCACCGCCACCACCACCACCACCGCCAAAAGATCCTCCACCAAAACCGCCGCCAAATGAACCGCCGCCACCACCGCCACCCCCTCGTGGGTAGTTATATCCTGATGGTGGTTCTGCAGCTACTAGTGCTGCCAAAGCAAACACTAAGAACTGAAAGGGAAGAAAAACAAATTAAGAAATTGATGGCATCGATTATCATGTTATAAATTTGAGGCGATATCTTAAGAATTACTTTATTTTTCGTATGTAAATATCTTAAATTTAGAATTAAACTTTTTTACAGTGTGTTTATATTACAAATTTCACAGTGCCGGGCTTACACTTTTTTTAAGCATAGGCCCAAAAATATTTGCCGCCTTTTTCAAATACATTTACTGTAAATTAGCCAAACTGTGAAGTTAATGCGAAAAAATGTTGGGAGACAACTCCATCCAAAATTTCCAACCGAATTAAATCAACCGTTAATTGCAGGTCTGGCCTTTAACGGCTGTAGCCATAATTTGATATTAGGATTAAATCGTATCCATCGTATTATGCCTTTCCGTAAACCTTTTCAAGCACATTATATATTTGTCACATTCGCTGTCGGTTGCTAAGCGAAATTTGATTATTTTTGGAAATAATCCAGGACTAACATGGACTTACCATTTTTCTATGTACCACAAGTAAAAAAATTTTGAATTTTCTAATAATAAATTACGTTTTCTTATAAGCAAATAGATTTTTTGTGTTTTTTAATAAAACATAATCGATTTTGAATATATTTGCCAAAACATCATTAATGTCTTCTGATTCAACAATACGAACAATACACTGAACAAATCTTGTAACCTTACTAATATTTAAAAAAAAGTTTTGAAATTAAAAATTTTAAAACAAAAATTCTAATGTGTGGAAGTTACCGGTCACGTTGAGAAATATTATTTCAATTGTTTTTATTTACTTGAATGAATTTCAAAATCAAAAATTTGACAAAAGTAATATCACACTGTGGAAATTTAGTAATTTAACAAACATTTTTTTTTGTAAATTTCTTTTTTTTTTAACTTGTTTATCGAAATTATTTTTCACTTTCCCCATGTTAATCCTTGTAATGGTATCCTTCTTTTCAAAATAATTTTTAGCACTTTTTTTTTTGTTTCTCAAGTACTTACCACGGAGAAGGAGTTCATAGTTGTGAGTTTTGTGTTGGGGGGAGAGAAATAAAAAAACTTAAATTAAAATTAAATTTAGTTGCTTTCGAATAGGGAACCAACGACTGAATGCATTTGAAAAGGCCAGCAAAGCCCTCTTTATAGTCAGTTGACTGTTTGTATGTGCGGCGATGATCGTTTGGTGGACGGTCGGTCGCACGGTTGGCTAACTTGTCGAGACTAAGACAAGTTGTCGCTGTTGATGTTGTCGTTGTCATGATCATCCACACTATCATTGTTAGCATGATTAACACCAACAACATCATCATGATGATTGTTAACAACAACAGCAGCAGCGTCTTCTTCATCGTCCACCATAGCGTCTTTTTTTGGCGTTTGTTGTAACTCAACTTTGGTCTGATCGTCGTTACATACGATGATACCAAACCAAATGAACTCTCTTTCGTGTGTGGACTTTTTTTACAACTTACAACTCGCTGCATTCCATTAATGATAATTATTTGTATTCGGTGAAGATGTTGGTAATATATTGACGACTAACCAATTTGAGTGGTAGGTAGAGGAGTTCGCATTTTTCTTTTTTTGTGCTTTTTTGGAGACTTTTTTGTGCAATTTGGTTTAATGCACAAAGTAAATAAATGAAATTAGTTTAGCTGTTTACTTTTATTTCGAATTTAACTACTGGTTGCATAAAAAAAAGAATATTGAAATTAGTTAGTGCCTTACAGGTATTTACACGACAATCATATGGATACAATGTAACTGCAAGTTTCCGAATAATTTTGAGAATGTAAATTTAATGTTGCCTTTGTTGCAATGATTTATTGATTTGATAATCCAACATTTGTGGCTTATTTCATTTTTTAAGCTAACTATCCGTCGCTGGGTATTGTTCATAGGTTGCGGAATATGTACAAGTAAACAGCCCCGGACAATAGTCGTCTTCAAGGAGCGAACCACAGAAAACCGTTAAGTTGAGCTGAATTCCTTTTAAGTACATACTTTTTTGACATTTTTCTTGTTAAAATCATAGAACTTTTGATGAGGTTAAGTGAAGGAAAAAATACCTAAATACAATTTCACTCGAAAAATATGAAAGTTAGTAGACTACATTGAATTAAATAATTCTGAAGAATAACAAAAATGCTTCAAATATAAGAGGATGTTGTTTTTACAGCCAACAAATGCGATCAGTAAAAGCAAGTTATTCACCGATCTGAGAATCGCGGCAAATGGAAGCTTGCAATTTAATTGGATGCCATACAAGTAGTTTATTTTCCAGTGTACCTAATTTTTTTCTTAAAAGTTGACAAACAAAAATGTGGAACCCTCTCTATTAGCTTTCATTATGGAACAGTGGACTTGTAGAGTTTAATAGTATCATATTAGTTCTTATTGGCATGGTAAAACCTAATCTAACCTTACCTATATGCATGATAATGTAAGACTATCTAAACGTATTACTCCTTTTGATCAATAATTTTTCACTAAATTTCCTTCAAGAAACACTGGTCCAATAGGTGAGGAGATCCTGCATATCGTACAAACTCTAAGCAAAAAAAAAAATAATGGATGTGGGTGTTTTCAATGCCATACTACTGGCTTCCAAACTCTTGTAGAAACTTTCAAGCCAAAATTATGACAATTCAGAAAGCAGTACAAAGCGTTTTAATAGCGCTCCGAAGCAATACTCTAAAATCGAAATCAGTTTTCAAATGCAACAAATCTATTTAACATTTCAGCACCAACAACCATGTTTATTTGTACTGAGTATCTGGACATCAAGGCTTTATCGGTAGGGAGAGACTTAGGAGTGCTTCTGAATTAAACGCCTTATGTATCGTCGTTTCAAAACTGCTACTCCAAAATGGGCAGCAACATGTAAACAAGAGCTAGTACAAAACTATTTTGGCAATATTTTAATAAGATTTAAGGATTCAGAATTCATACCACCTATGTACATATGTATATCTAGTGAAAATTACCACTTCGCGATAGTGGTTACAAATGGTCACTGTCTTATAGGTTACATTATAAAAGTGACGCTGTTACACTTACACAGTAATTGCCCTGGAAGAGGTTCAGGAGACTTTGATAGGCTTTTCTAATCATAACACGATGTTGGAAAATAAAAACTCGACAGAGCTTAAGATTTCGTCAGATAGTCGAACACTAAAGGTGCCAAGTAATAAGCCCAACAAATTATACTACTATTACCTGACCCACAAGTTTTCAAAAAAAAAAAAATGCATACAAACCAGTTCAGGCCAAAACCTGACTGTTTCTTCAAGACATTGGAATGGATCATGATCATCATGATGTCTCTGTAGCTCTGGCATTTTTTTAGGAATTTACTTTCAAGATCTCACGCATAACTGGGTTAAAGGTAAAGATTTGGATTTTAGGCTAAAAATTGGATTTCTTATCAAGAAATTTGATATACCCATCTCTCGATTAAAGAGACTTGGAAAGAAAAACGGGCCGTCTAATATGCTGTTTTTAATTAACGTTGCTAAATGTCACAGGAGAAAGGTGAGTCATGATGTTGGAGTTTTCTTAAAATACTCGTACTGGCACAACCGTAACATGTGAATTTTAAATTCAATTATCAGCTTAAATCTTATGGAAGACCAACTATCTGAACTCACATATACTATGTATTGAATATAATACCAAATCAACACAAACCATCTATTTGGAGCAGCTACAAAGTAAAAAAGTAAAACAATAAAAAGTTTAATTTTGTATAATTTTTTTTGTTAGTAATGTGTTTTTTTTTTTGAAGTACCCATGGATAATACATAATATTTTTTCTTCAATTTTTTTTGTTTTGTGGTTTTGCTTTCTGTCTGCATTTGGAATTTTTTTTTTGCAGACACACAGGTCTTCTTCATTACGATAATTTAAGCTGATCACTTGAGGTGGAAACAACTTTTACCCTTGCATTCGTGTGATGGAACAACGTGTATGCGACTGGATGATGAAGTTTTCTCTTCCAAATACAAGTAGTAATCAACAGGTTGCAGTTCTTCTTCAAATGCCAACTGAATTTGTGCGGTTTAACTAAATGTGACTTTTTAACTCTTATATAATAACCGTTGCTTTTATAATAAGAAAAAAAACAGGGAATGTAATAAAAATTGCAATTTGATTTAGTAACAAGAAGGATATGTTGACTTTTATTAATACATAAATGTATAATACTAAGTGTAACGACTTCACCCGCACCGATACCAAGATATACCATTTATATACAAATTTTAACGATTTCCTATTTATTTAGATCATCCTGTCCATTAATTTTATTAGCGAAACAATTTATTTATTATTTAATATTGATATATAACACTTCAATGTGATAACCATATGAAATAATATCGATTTCGAAATCATAACTAAAATCAAATATTTAATAGCCCAAATGATTACAATTGGGAGCATGTTGAACTAGTAGTATCTACTCGTATGCATAACGTAACATTCGTAAAATTCACTGTCAAAGTTTTTGACATGGCTTTCAAGTGCTATAACCAGCGATGGCTTTAAGTGTTCATTCACTTGTCAATATGCTACTACCATGAAAACGACTACATATTTGTGTGGGCACAAAACAAAAGGCCAAGTAACAAAAGTATCAATGACCTTCACTATAAGTTGAACTTTTTTTGTATTGTCTTTGAGGAAAATCTCAAAGCAGTTCATCCATCCCTAAAATTAACTTAAAACAACTGAACGTTTTGAACCGCGATGAATCGTTTGAATCCTTCTTTCACTACATACTTATATACAAACATATGTATTTATATGAATTTGCACAGTACCATGAAATAAGCATACTTGTTTCAAGTGATTTTATGGTTCGTTACATTCAGTTGCTACTCAATTCACTCGAAAAATTTATTTGCGTTCATCTTTCATTATTGTCGTCGTTTCGGCTAAAAGTTTCAATATAAAGCCAAAGTGTCGCTAATTTGTTGATATGTTCGCATTTATGCAAAATTATACGATGTTTGTGGTATGTTGGTTCTTACAACCTACATGCCCCACAACATTTGTTACACTCACCTTACACCATATATCATAATATCGTAACTCTTCAGTAAGTTTCACTGCTTAACTACTTCTTACGATAGATAGTAAACAACGTTAATAAATTAATGTTTTTTATCTGAAAAATTTTTGTAATTAAACTAAAAATTTAGTTTGTTCATTAGTAATTAAACTAATGCTTAATTTGTGTTAACATTCGCAAGCTTAAGTTATTTGGATACACTTTATTAATGGGCAAACCCCGAAGCCATAAGTTTCAAATTAATGAAATTTGATCGCATTTGCCTTGAAATTTTTATAAGAACGTATATGCATACGGAACCAGAAAATATTTTGCTTTTATGCATTGCATTAAAAAAAAAATGACATTCAAAGCTGAATTGAATTTTTTTCCCCCCTGAAACACATACTTTTTCTGTTAAAGATAATTTTTTTAACAGAGAAAGTTATAGTCACAAAATTTCACAAAAAAAGGGTGTCAGAAAATTGCAAATTTACAGCTTTAAAAATTCAACATATGCTATCAAATACATAAATTAAATTTTGTTAACAAATAAAATCAACAGCCTGCCCCCCCACATCCCCCTTTCCATTTTGTATGCAGTGTGTGCACTGTGTAGCAATAAAAAGATCGCCAACCTGCAAAAGCATTGCGACAAAATGCACATCATGAAATCAAAGATTGCCTATGAGGAGCCAGAGTATGATGGCGATGCCGACTGCATCTTTTGCCGCCTGTTTGCTAATGATGAGCTTAGTGAAATGAGCCAAAATTATGTAATGTCCTCATAGCACAGAAATTTAACGTCATCGTCAATGACAACAACGACAATAACAACAAATACAAAGGCAATTACATGATAATAATGAAGATTGTAATGAAGACGATCATCAACTTTGCAAAATTAAGACAGTGCACTACGTGAGCTGCGTATTGTTTCCTTATAAAAAAAACGAGTTTTTCAAACCACCATCAAATACAATGGAGCTCCAAAATAAACACGAATTTTGACTTAGGTAAAATCACTATAAAATGATGATGAGAAAATAAAATTGCAGATTTGGGAAGAAAATGGAAATATTTTTTGTGTGTTCAACTAAAAAAAGAAATGAAAAACAAAGAAAACCGCCTGGGAAAAAACAAAAAACTTTTACCCAAATAGAAATCAAGCCATAAGTGACCGAGTCCAAAGAAGTGCACTAAACTAAACTGTTGGACATAATTTTTTACACTTCAAGCCATTTTTTGAAAGTTTTGCAGAAATTTGCCTCTTAACCTCGTACCTCTTATGACCTTCAAATGGACTTTTGCGATTCGACTAAATTTTCTTTTTTAAATTTTTTGGAATTTTTTCGATACTTTTTTTCCTTTTTTTTGGAGACTTTTCGACTTTTGTTCACTTTATTCTAAAGTATTCTCCTTATTTGCATTATCTGCAGTCAGGCTCGTACCAACCCGGCTTAGTGTGGGAGGGCAAATGCAATTCCAATAGCTTAATTTTTTATTTTTCTCCTTCCAAAAAAAAAATTTGCAACCGAATGGGGGGGGGGGGAAAGCCCTCCTTGCCCCTATGATAGGTACGGGCCTGTCTGCAGTATCTTCGACATTTTCGATTAATCTGTGGGTCCTTATGAGTAGACGTGACACTTTAAAATTTAAACTTCAATCTAATCAGAAGATCATAACAAAAAACCGATCTATGGTCGGTGACTTAAGTACTTTGCCAGTGGCGTAACTAGGTAGAAGGGTAGCGAAGGCGCCGTGACCACGGACCGAAAGGCTTATAGGAACCAAAATGATCCTTGGTTTTCATTGAAATGCAAATAATATTAAATTAAAAGTTTGTAGGTATTAATCAGAGCTTGAAACTTTTATTAGATTTAAATGTTACGAAACATTTTTCAATATTTGTGTAAAGAAAATCCAGAAGACCTTCTTTTTTAAGTACATTTCTATTTTTTCTTATGAAAATCTGAAAATTTTTTCCAAGGCAGGAAAATGTTCAATGTTAGCATTTGCATTATGAACCATGTTTCCTTTTGGGATGTTGCTTCAGGACAATCTACGAAAAAAAAATAGGGGAAAAAAGCTACAACATAAAATTCAAAATAAAGAAAAAAACAAACCGAGGAAATTCAAATAATAATGATGATGTGGGTTAACTGGGGAAAAAAGTTGAAATTTAAACATGATATAAATTCAGCAACCAATGTAACTGAAACTTTACTGTTTGCCTTACAAATAAACAGCCACACCGATATCATAGTCCGAGTACATACATACAGATAGACAGATGTCTGTAGCTGCACAACACCGCTAAATTTTTTACAAAAATTCAACGAAAATAATCGAAAAAAAAATATATTTATATGTTTGCATATATGTATGTGTATTTGAAAAACGTTAACAAAACTGGCTAAACGATGCGCTCTCCTGCAACAACAATTTTCAGCTTCTATGAATCCGTTGGTTCCGTGGCTCTTCAATAGTTTAAGTGCAACAACTCTTTGTTGGCGATGGCGATGACGATAGCCATGTTGTCCGTCTATCCATCGTTAACTAATATTTGGCGCATTCGTGTGAATTGATTTTGCACTGCAAAACTAGTAGCCATGGTAATGTCCCTTCCTCCCATCCTCCCCATATTGCTAGTCGCACCATTTTTTTTTTTGTGCTATGCAATCACCTTCCGAAAATGTCTTATTGTAGACGAACCTAAAGAAAGAAAATAAACGTTTCTTTAAGGAAGAGAAGTGGTCGTATCAAATTTTCAGCACCTACGCAGAGGCGTGCCGTGCATTTTTGGTACTTGGGGCAAACACTTCGAATTCTTGCCTCATCAAAAAAATTTTTAGATAAGCAAAAACAAAAAGGTCCTCACTTTTCACATTCGAAAACTCTACCAAAATGAGATATATTTTACTAATACTGTGTACTGTGAAAATGTACACCTACACATTCAAATTTACTACATAGATTTAATTTCATTCACTAAAAAAAAGGTCCTCACGTTTGACTTTCAAAAACCCTATTGAGATATATTTGATGACCATTTTGCCGCCCTCTCAAGCCATGCGCCCGGGGCGGCCGCACCTTCGGCACCACCCTAGGTACGCTACTGCACCTACGACACAACAAAAATGAAGGAAGGAAATGCCAGAAAAGACCCATGGTAAGTAAAGTTTCATATAGCGCATGTTATGGTTTGCTTTTTTAGACAAACATAGGAATTTATGTACATATGTACAATATATGTATGCTTACATACGGATGTATAAGTTTTGACGGCGGTATAGTAATTGAACTATAATATCTCTTATGGCGAAAGTGATGTTACGCATTTATTTGATTAATATTAAAATTCAAAAAGATTGCACTTGAATGTCCGCTACCCAAAATGGATGATGAACGTACCGAAGTTCCAGTTACGGTTTCAAACAAAATGTTTTTTTAATACTTTCCGTAGGTACTTCGTAACAAATGTGTTTCTTGCTTTATTCATTGAATTTTTTCAAATGCTGACTTAAGAAGATTTTATTTAGATGACTTATTAATTTTTTTTTGACTTTTAAAGCACCTTCAGATACAGTAGAAGAAGGCACTATTCGCAGCGAGACCGAAGCAGTTGTGATTTTTTCAGCGCTTTAAATGTTGTTCCCTTTTTTCTGATAATATTGCGATAATAATATGCTTCACAGCAAAGCAACGCACACGGCTTGAAAACAAAATCTTGATCACTATTTTTTGGTAAAAATAAGCCCATTTTAGCCCCAATAGCTTCCTCAGTAAACAAAATTTGATTTTTTGGGATGCGGGAAACCCTTGACAATTCACTTTGTGTCACGTTTTGGTGTATAATAAGTAATAAAGTAATGTTGAATGCGGACAAGTATAGAAAGAGAGCCTATCCCTTATATGTGATTTTAAGAAAACAGCGGGACACAACCATGACCATTCTTAATAAAATTTTCTCTGGATTATAAATATCAAAAGATTGTGACATTGATTGGACGGTACATTCTTCGGACTTATAACTCCAGACTACTTTCTATGGAGTCATCTGACATACGAGAATAATTCTCAATCTCTTGTAGATCTAAAAAAAAAAAATAAAATCCCATAACTTAGCTCTGACAACACTAACTTTGCAAAAATTTATAAAAACTCTTCATTAAAATATTGGAGTATTCCAAAAAACAAAAAGTACACCTTTAGGGTATTATTTTCCATTATCATAAAAAATAATAAGATTGGACTTCAATATTCTTGTGGTTTTGTTCAAGTTCTTAGTAAAAACTCATTCAAATTTAAAGTTACCAAATATTTTGGGCCACCCTGTATATTTACTTGGCGCATAAAGTTAATGATCTGAACATTACTCCTCTGATGTGAAGAGAAGAAAAAATCCATTAAAGCAGCGAATTCACTATTAATGCAATTGTGATGACAAAGCTACTGGTCGAACTACTGTCCAAATTATATGTCAACCAAACTACATATGTACACACAAGTACTATTAGTAGTTAACCGACGTAAAAAAAAGCGAGACCATTATGCGTTAGTTTTTTGCAAATCGGTTTACCATGCCCCATACAGCTTAACTAAACTGAGCGATATCTGTGCAGGAAAGCACTCTAATCATTAACACGTATAGTATACTGGGTCAGTAGCGTCATGGCAGAGATTTTGCTTCAGTTTGAGTCGAGCTCGTTGTACTCATGGCCTGAAAGACTTATTATGACACATTAATTGGGCCAACATAATGATGGTAGCAATGTTACCAGGTAATCATTTGTTGCTGCTTTTGTTTTATTGTTGCAGATGTTATTGTCTGAGCCAAAGTGGTAATATTGTAGTAGTTGTTGTTACCATTACTTCATTTATACATTTTCTGCTTCTTTGCTTTTGTGCGTGCTGGCAATTATTGCAGCTTGGAACTCACTTAATGGTTACTAAACATTGCCTTCACGTCAACCAACAAAAATAAAACTTTAGAGTATAATGCCACCCACTTGTGTAGAGAAAAATTATATAATTTATTGTAAAATAAAATATATATTTTTATTATTTTTTCAAAGCCAAAACATAATATGTTGTTATTTTGCCAAATCTAATATTTTTTCAATGTCAATCAGAAAATTGACAGAATTGATGGAACTCGCCAATCACTGTGCACAATGAAAAAGTTTTATAGAGGTGCCATGATCTGTGAGGAGGTAAAAGAACAAAAAGAAAAAATTGATAGAAATTGGTTGTACTAATAAAACACTAGGTGACCTGAAGGAATCATCATTTCATCCAAATAACAAAAGAATATAACTTAAATCTTCCAATGCGGTCATTTCATCAGACCGCCCTCAAATTTCACCGATTAAAGCTTTATATCTTGGAATATGAATATGAATATTGCTTAACCGGAATATGGAAACATTTTGAAATAATGACAGCCTTCATATTAAATGAGTTAGTTTTTACCGGAAGAAGGTAACACAATCACAATCGATCATATAAGGCTGAAGATCTCTTTCAGAGTTACTACAGCACTTTTTTAATCCATAGTTAGTATGATAAGCATACATTACAAGCATATGCTCTTACACCGATTCGACAGAAAATTTTCCACGTATCTTCCTGGAGCAAGTACATATGTGAATTGCATACGAGCCTTCATCTATGCCTGTCCACCTTATTTTTTCTAATTCTTTTTCTGAGTGCATCTTCAAGAACTGGCTTACGCAAACGATATCGTCCACAATTTAATAAAATGTGGAACTCGCATGCCATCTCAACACACACAATACTGCGATTATTTTATTCAAGTGTTCAATCAATGTGGTTTTATAACTGTCAATGAGTGTAGCTTGAGCACACTGACGCGACGAATACAAGCCTTTGTAAACTCTTGTCTGAGACATTTGAGAGTTTTATTACTCTCCACGATCTCTAACCACGAAATTCATTTAGCTATCAACCCACACTCTTACCTAAACTGAGATTATGAAAGGAGGCTGATAATGCAACGTTTATGCGGTCAGGAAAGCTGCTAGAGAAATGGCTTTGGTGGAACTCCAAGAGGGTGATATATGTATGCAGAGCTGGACGACCCTCAACATCGTGGCAGCGATTAGTAGTAAACGATATGGTGAGAGTTAGAAGGAGGCAGTAAGAAGTTGTAATAGAACTTTAGTTCACTCCAAATGGATTTTCAGTAGTTGTATGAAAAAACTTACAATAACAAAATTTCGTATTAACTTTTGATAAGTGAAGGAAACTGCCGTAGAATATGAAAAAAATCGTAACAAGAAAGTTAAAGCCGAAACGAATGCGTTGACAACAGCATAGCTACATAAGAGATTTGCTTCACCAATTTAGCCTTCGTTGACGTATTACTTTGTCCAAGTTTGGTCATTTTTTTGTCTGTGGAAATCATTACAAAAATTTTTCTGCTTTCGGTCACACATTAATTTTTTTTTTGCCAAATCTAGCTGTAGGTCATACGGAAAAACATAACAATTAAGTCGTTAACTTAGACACTCAAATACATAACTAATTAACATAATAAATAGTATAGCTAACAAGTTTATAAAAAGAAAAAAAAATATTTGGCATGAATTTATGTCGCTTGTGAGGACAATTAATCAAATTAAATGTATTAATAACATTTTATAATAAACGTTCAATTACGGCTTTAACGCGGGTATTGTAATTATGTATATCAAGGCATTTCAGTTGGTTGCATTGAAAATATTGATCATTGCTAATTAGTTTTTTAATGCTCCGTTTATATATCAAAATTGCTGACCACAGTGCAATGATAACAAATGATATGAACACATGAAAATCTAACAAGCGTTTACAATCAAACATGATTGTTATGATAAATCATGGTTTATGAACCTATAGTCTTACTTATAAAGTTTAATAGAGTGGTATGAAAAAAATATGTTTTTAATAGTGAAAAAAAAAATTTTATTTCAGCTTAGATGTGAAGCTTAAAAGCTCTCCAAAGTAACACAATAAATTCAAATTCAGTTTCCAAATGTTACAACTCTCTACAAGATCTCAGTATAAATAACAAAGTTTATTTATATTGGGTACCTGGACGAGATAGCGTATGAACAAGTGAAATAAGAAGCGCTTATGTACACAATGCCCTCAAGTATCGTTGCGCCGATCCAATTCTACTATAATTTTCAAGTGGACATCTGCATGTTAACAAAAGTTAACACACGCTGGATACTGCTAAACACTAGATTAATAACAAAAATATTTTGGCCTAATCTTAATAAGAACAAAACTAAATTCCTACAGGGATAATAACTGGACATTGCTTCATAGGTCATCATGCAACTAAAATGAGACTGCTTGAAGCTGATATATGCAGGAACTGCAAGGAACTAAATACGGAAGAAACACTAGAGCACTTACTAGGTGAATGCCCAGCACTCGCTTGGACAAGGCTTAGATAACTTGGACATGCGTTCCTCTACTCATTACACGACGTTGCAAAATTGAAACTCCACAGAATCTAAGAGTTCGCCAGACAAACGAACACTTTTACCATAAACCAAACAACTAATATTAACTAAATAAATCTTGAGAGTTGTGGTATCACTATGGACCAAAGTTTCTATGTTGGGCTTTTAATCCAACACTATAACCTAACCTAACCTAGATGTGAAGCGTTTTGGTTTCAGTATTTTTAATAAACCGCCAAGTTTCATAGTAGGTAGGTTTGCTGTTAACTTTTTTGAAAAGCAAAAAGGACCGCATACCTGTGAAGATTATTTCCTAAGCCATTAAAGCCACGGCAATTATGTCCCTGTTCCTAAAGAATGATTTATACTCGATGAATACAGCGGAAGTATACTTTTTCTAGGATACATTATCTTAATATGTTTAATATTTATACCGGATCGTATCGTGGGTGGCACGAATCGCCCCAGGCCCCACTTCAGATTTTGAAGTGTGAAGATCTCTTCTTTTTGTCAAAATTTTGTGATCGATTTACCAAGTCCTGCATAGAGCAGTTTTAAGTACACAACCTTGTGACGGTACTCAGGAAAGTTAGCCTCATCACGCGATGTTGTACTCTAAGATGTAGCTTGTACGGTGGTCAATTGTAGTTAAGCATTTCTTCCCATTTTTGGATACACAGCCTTAAATTTTTTTCTAATTTTCGATCAACCCTGATGTCTGATGATATTTAACAACATCTTTGAAGGGCAATTCAATGCGTGGCGATAATTAAACTGGTCATGAGCAACATTAAAAAAACATTGATATAACAATGCGTAATGGAGAATAACAACTTAAGGCTGCAAAATTTCTTTAATTGCAAGATTAAGATATCATTGCTCAAGGTAAGTGGGATAAAAAAAGTAAACCTTGTGGCTTCTTAATTTTGTACATTTTTACTGCAATACAATATAACTACAAATGTACGTTAGGTGTATTGCATTAATTAAGAAAATTATGAATTTTCGACAAAAAAAGATTACATACATATTTTATAATTTTAAAGTAAAAAAAGCGGCTGATGGATGGTTTTGTTATGTTAGTGTAGAAAATGTATGATACATATATGCGGAAATTGAAAATGTTTCACAAATTTCTACATATAAGCGAAAAATATTGTTCAAAAAACCAAAAATGATGAAAATATTGAATATTTTGAGTGTGAAAAAATTCTAAAAATGTTGCGAAACGTCAAAAAAAATGATGAAGTCATAAGATGTTGAAAATGTCCAAAAGTTGAAAATTACGAAAAATGTTTAAAATCGAAAACGAAAAATGTTTAAAATCGAAAAATGTTAAAAATGTCGAAATCGGAAGATATTGCAAGTTGAAAAAATCGATAAAGGTCCAAAAGTGTGAAAAAGTCTTTAATGAAAAATTAGCTTGTAGTGGCTGTTACCATGACGGTTGGCCTTACTTTTCTACCAATCCAGTCCATTACCCGCCAATGTACCCACCATTAATAAATATTTACCCAATTATTTTCATTTTGATACAACAAAATTTGTATGCATATTAATGATAACAAAAATTTAACTAAATGACCAAACTAAATTACAAAATATTTTAAATCTCATAATGAAAATCAGTATGAGGTGTTGGTTTGTAATACCTACACAACAACAAGCCATTTTTGTCCAAACAGACAAGCGGCCAGACAGACCCAAATGTAGCATAAAAAAAGTGAAGATAATTAAAATCAACATCTTCTTACTGAAGGCTACTTTGAAACAGAAACACGGTTATATTATGATTTATATCCAGATGTGGTGTTGAAGTGTGCCATAATAATGTTGAGAAACTAAGAAATACTTTTTATTGTTTGGATATTTTTTTATATAATGTAATAAAGTAACAACTCAACATAAACGTTCGGGTCTCTTAAGCAGATGAAAAAAATAGACAATGACTTTTAAATCTTTTTATATATTTTATTATTGCTAAAGTTTGCAATATAATTAAAAGCTCAAACGTATAAGAAGAAACGTTGTCAAACGAAAGCTAAAGTTAGCATGAATTTATTTATTTTAAGCATGATTCGCAATAAATTGCATATCGGCTTTTATGTTTGAAGTGTACGAAACTTAAAAAAAATTTGTTATGCTGACTAATTCCAAATTTACTTTGATTTTATGTTTTATGATTATCTAAATTGCAAAACAATTTAACAATAAAATATGTATGGAGCATACATTTTTTTCATCACACTTTACTTTCGCAAATAGGGACTTTGCGCAGTGCAGCTGTGCGCCACACACGACACAATAAAGCTGTAAAAACGAACATTAAGAGAAATAATGATTTCTATTCTTTCTTCATAATTTTTATTTCATCTTCCTGGTCGGTGTGATCTTGTTATAAATTACTGTTGAACAAATCTAAATACACCAATCATGACACAAATGACTTTCGCAGATCATGAAATCTAGCACCAAATTCACCACACCTGGCTTTCTCTAACAACTTGACCTCATATAATTACACCATGGCGCAGTTCAAAGTTCCATTTAAAAAGCACAGATAAACAAAAGGAACAGATTTACTTTAGCTCATATTCGCCACTTTTTTTTAGGGTGGATAGCAAAATAAAATTGATGTACAAAACTCCGGATCTGGTTTCGAAGATATTGCGATCGGTAGTTGTGGATATTTGTTTCTTTTATAAAAAGTCAGAAACCCCTGAATTGGGTTCCAAAATATGGGTGTCATATGAAAAAGGGATTTAATAAGCTAAAAAACTATTGAGTTTTTGAGATACTCGTATTAAGGCTTTTCTGATAATTCTAGCGATTTTTATTATATTCATTAAATTTTACTAAATTCATTTTGCACAAAACTTTTTTATACTAACCATTTTTACCCATATTAAATTACTTTTCATTATTTTTCATATGAAACACATATTTTGAAAGTCCATTTATATGTATTTTTAGAAGAAACATATTCACAACTTTCGATGGCTATATCTCCGAAACCAGATACGAACGACATTTTTTGATTAGATATTTATTCTTAAAATTAGAAATTACATATGAAAAGTTTAGTTTAATAAATATAATAAGTGAAGTACATTGAAGCCAAACAACTTATGGTTCAGGATACAAATAACAAACACCATAAATAGAGAGAAATCAAATCACTAAGGTTTTTTAAATTCTGATGGGAATGTGCCAATTTATCTCTTGAAGTCGCATAATTTTATTTTTTTATCTATCATCCTTTGGCACCATAATTAAGCTATAAAACAGGAAAAAAAAAACCTTAATGAACTATAAAAACAGAGTGTTTGTTCAATAAGAAAAACTGTATTAGCGGTATTCATCCAGGGAATAAAAGATCGTAATCGTATTTGATTGGCAACGCAAAAATGCAATATAGAGGAACGAAATTACGTAAAATTAATTAAATTTATTTGGTAAATTGAAACTTTTTTGGATAACAACTCTGGCTTCCAAAATCCAATGTGATTACAACGAACACACCCCGTTGCGAACGCACAAGCTGTCAAACAACATCAGCGCCAAATTTCCGACTGTATGTGAAAACGAACAACAAATAATGAATGGCGTGTGTTGTGTACAAGAATTACTCGAAAGTTAGAAGGAAAATCATTGACAAAATAAAATATTTTTCAAAAATGTACTAATATCTAAGTGTTAGCAAGCGACAAATTACAATGCATAAAACATAAAATTAATTAATTTTTTTAAAGTGAAACGCCAGCAACCATTGTATGTGTTTTTAGAATAAAATTACTTGGAGGATTTTTTTCGTTCAACACCGAGTCCGTCGTCGTCGTAGATGGTGGACGGATGAGAGAATCTTTTTTCACAGCGGCGGCAGAAGTAGTGTCAGTAGCCATAAAAATAAATGTGGCAGGCAAATTTAAGTTGAAATTTCGGAAACCACAGCGTGGTTTGCATAAGAAATTTTATAGTTTTAATTGATGCAAGGATAAAAATTTTGTTGAACAAGAAGAAGAGAAATTTGTGAAAAGAAACTAAGCTGCGCGGTGTTTTTCTATGCTTAAATTTGCGTAAAAATATAAATTTTAAAAAACTTAACCAAGCAGCTATACTCTTTTATGGTTTGTGATACTCCAATCCAGTGCAAAACATGAAAATTTGAGTTTGGAACGTCCAAGAAAAGTTTTCTTGCTGGCAGGAGCTGCTCAAAACATCCGCCAGTGGGCGACACAAGTATTGGTGCTTCTTTAATTAAAGCAACAAAGTAAACAACAATTGTCAAGGAAAAACGTGAAAATGTGGTATGCAAACATATTCACAAATGAACATTTAAGGCTTTTCCACAAAATGTTGAGGTAAATTAATAGGTATAAATATATTTTAATTCCATCAAATATTTTTATAATCTACCAACAGAGGCAAACACTTTTAATGTAAGAACTTGCGTCTTCAGCGATAAGTTCCTTAAAATTTCAATTTATGGATTATCATTCGTGTCCTCGGGCGGCAAAATTTCCGTTTTCAGAAGAAGAAATTTAAGTTTCCAAAATGTCGAAGTTTGATTTGTGGAGACTTTGGGGTGTGACAAGTTTTTATGACTGATTTTAGTAGAACTCGATTATCAGGTATAAAAAATTATTGGGAGTTTATCGATTAAGTCACACATCGTATCTTCTAAAAACCGAATTAGATATCAGAAATTTTTATATAAATATATTGTTATTGCTTGTCTCATCGAGTGCTACTAGAATCAAGAGTCAAAAACCTTAGCGTCCTGGAAACTAAATAAGTTTTGCTTTCGCTTAATTTTTGTAGAACTCTAATGAGACAATAAATGTTTTATAATTTTTCATATCTTTGATGTGTAGTTTTTAACCCTATTTACAGTACATAAAGTTTAACATAGGATCGAACATTAAGAAAATATTTAATAACTAGAACATTTACTGCCTAATGCATCGAGTTCCTTAAGAGAAGGGAATTTGCAGATTCCCAAAATATTTTCATATAGTTAAAAATCACGTTGAAAAAAGGTTAATATGTTCCCATTTTTAAAAATTTACACCATCGTTTTATTCATCGCACAATAATAAAAAAATTAAATAAAATAACCAATTTGTATTTTATGTTAATCAATTTTTCTTAAAAAAATAGTGGTTTTGCCTACACCCTTTTTTGGCGTTTTTGCATACATCGATTCGGTGTTGCGACTTAAACTATGTTTATTCACAAAATTCAAAACTTTTTTTATTGTAAAGGGTGTCCCAAGATTCACGCAAGAAGTAATAGAACGGAAGGTGGAAAACACATGTTTTTTATTCAAAATTGTAATTTGTTTTTTTATTGATTCATAAAATATAGGGTTATATATGGAATAACATATCGAAACTTTCCATGACCATTTCGCATAACTGGCTGAATTTCAATTATCATCGCTCAATTTCGGGGAAAAACGGGGAAATTAAAGCATGATTTAAAATTGTTAAAATTCAAGCTTGGTAAATTTTTCTCTTAAGAGACTAATGAATAAATAATTAAAATGAACTTTGAGTAAAATCAGGTGAGTGAAGAACCATCGTTGACAAAGAGGGGCTTACAAATGTATTAATAAAATTAACAAATATTGTTAAAAATTTTTAATAAAAATCCTTCTCTTTTTATCGGTACTTATGTTGCAGAGTCGAAAGTCCAAAGAGAATTTTGTTTACAATTAATATCCTCAATGATTGAACGATTGATTTAGTGACCCTGTTCTGTTTTTTTTTTTTTGTTTATTGCTTTCTCTACCTGTTGCTGTTACTGACAAGAACAGTCCTTGATTTTATTCAAAGATGGTCATAAATGATGATGTTGTTAGGGCGCTCTTGTCTTACAAAATTATATTCATTTGATATCTTTGAAATATCTCATAGTATTTTTGTTTGCTGCTGTTTCATTTCCTTGCCATAGGCAAAAAATCACATAACAACAGCTTATTGCCTACTCTTGACAGGAACGCCAGTTTTGATCCAAATATTAATTAGAACTTTAATTTCATATTTAAGAAATTTATTATTTATTTTTCTTAATAAAAATTTAGTTAGTAAAATTAATCTGAAAGATTAATAAATTTTCGAAATTCTATAAACTATGATGCAGACTCATATAATAAACTGCAACATATGTATACATATAATAAACTTATAAAATTGGCATATAAAAATATATCTTTTTTCAAAGCTAAGCTTAACCCAACTAAAATTTAAAAAACGGACTCGAGCTCCTTTTAGCCTTATTATCGAGATTTTCTTTAATTCAAGTTCAACCAATTTTGTTCATGAACTTTGCCATGCTTGATATTAAATATGTACCTACTATTACAATAAAACTGATAAAATTCTTTTTTTTAACTTTTGCAGGTTGTATAAATCATTGAGCTTTTGCTCCAAACAAAAAACCATAAAATCTACACATTCAATAGGAAATCATCGTAGTAGCTACATCTTGGATGCGTTACAATTTTAAACTGTGGCGATACCTCAGCCACAACACAAAACTAATTGCAACAAGAACAACAAAAACAAAATAAAAATCTGTACTTAACAGTACAACAACTCGTGCCATTGCACTTTAGTAACATCATTAAATTAAAAACTCCCAGCGTAGACTTACTAAATAACCATAAAATCTAGACTTAACATCAATCTTTAAAAAGAATTTATTAGTAACTCCCATAGCATAAGTTTACTGATATCCTTATTGAAGATATAAAGCACAACCTACTAGAGAACAGTAAACAAACCAATTTCACTGCACACAATTTATTTTGTTGAGTGAAAATTCACAGTAAGCCGCCACCATTAGGAAAAAAAACACCACAAATATGACCCACAATCTCGGTATGGCACCATATCGTTTGCCGGGTCCAGCTGGTGGCCTTTGTCCGCCAGACTTTAAAGCGCCACCGCCGACTGATATAATTTCAGCCCCCAGCAATCCTAAAAAACGAAGAAAAACATCGAATGCCAATTCAGCGGCAGCCCAAGCTGCGGCAGCGGCCGCTGCAGCTGCTGCAGCAAATTCTATGCAATCACAGCCACCACCAACGCCCCAGGATCTGTTACCACCTCCGCCAATGGGTGGATTTGGCGATACTATTGTAGCATCAAACCCTTTTGACGATAGTCCGCCCACAATGTCGAGTTCTATGTCTGCTATGAATCATATGGGCGCACCAGGACACTTTGGTCCCAGTGGCATGGGCATTTCGCACGGTGGAATGACACACATGCATCCACATATGCATCCTCATCATCCGGGCGGACCTCCACATCCACATCATATTGGTGGACCACAATCGATGCGCGGCATGAGTCCAATGGGCGGCATGAATAATCCGATGGGTGGACCAGGCGGTCATCCAATGGGTCAAGGAGGACTGCCACCTCATATGAATCATGGTAGAGCTGGCGGCCCAATGGGAAGTCCAATGGGTGGTATGGCTGCTATGGGTGGTATGAGTCCCATGGGTGGTATGGGCCCAAGTATATCTCCACATCACATGGGCATGGGTGGCCTTTCTCCAATGGGTGGTGGTCCTAATGCGCATATGGGTGGACCGAATGGTCCACGTTCAATAAGTTCACCAATGAGCGGAGCTGGTGCGCCTGGTATGCCGTCTGGAGGGCCAGGTCAAGGTTCGCCTATGAACTCCCTACCAATGGGTTCACCAATGGGAAATGCAATGGGAAGTCCACTAGGGCCACCGCCAACGCAACAACATCCGCAGCAGCATCAGCAGCAACAACAGTCGCAGTCACAACCGCCTCCGCACATGAACAATGGACAAATGGGTCCGCCATCAATGCATAGTCCTCTGGGTAATGGGCCAACGAATCATATGACAGGTGGACACGGCGGTCCAGGCCCTGGTCCTGGACCAGGAGGGCCCGGTCCATCCTGTGTTAATCCTTTAGGTGGTACTTCTCCTGCGAGCGGAACAAATTCGAGCAATAGCAATAATAATAGCAACAATAATTCTAACAATAATATCAACCAGAATCATCACCAACCGCCAACATCAACGGGTCCGCCGACATCAGCGGCGAATTCACGCATGAATGCCATGCATAATGGCCCAATGCCAATATCATCGACAGCGACGTCCACAGCGGCGACAGCATCAGTGCCTACGTCCTCGCCAGCACCCGGTGGAGTGCCAACAGCGATGTCACCACATCATCCAATGAGCAATAGCGGTCCAGGAGGAATGGGTGGTGGTGGTCCGTGTGGTCCTAATCCAATGCAATCGTCTGGCATGGGTATGAGCGGTGGCAATATGATGAGCGGTAATATGGGTTCTTCTCCCTTAGGAGGTCCTGGAAATCCAGGCATGCATATGGGTGGCAACAGCGGCCCTATGAGTGGACCCATGCAGCAACAAGTGAACCCAAATGTTCCTATGCATCAGCAGCAGCAACAACAACATCAGCACCAACATCAGCATCAACATCAGCACCCACACCCACATTCACATCCTTTAGGTGGTGGTGGTCCAGGACACATGCATGGTGGACCAATGGGTGAGTGTTTTCAGACTTATCACTATCAAAGTAATAAGTTTATACGTATTTACGCTTATGTAGTAAACCAAAAAAAATTAAGTTAACTTAATTTCTTTGTTAATTATCTTGGAAACCTTAAGTGCTACCAATGTCAATCAAGATGATAAGGAAAGACTATTTTTTTTTGATACAATAATAAATTTTTTGTATTCTATAATTTACAGAGTACCAACACAATGCCCATGTCAATGCAACAAAAAAAATTAGGCACTCATTTCGTTTCAATTCTGTATTGTAATATTGTAACTGTTAGAACTGTATTTTTGATAAAGTTTTTGAAATTATATTTTTTGTAGTTAAAAATTTGCGTTTAAAATTATAATTCGTAAAATTCGTCGGTTAAAAATGGCAAAGTAATAGACATAAGCTGAAATCGAAGATTAAATGGTAAAATTATCCAGCGAACTAAAGCAGATTGAAAATATTTTAAAAAAAATTCTCATTGTGGATTACAAATTTATCAAGAAAATGGCTTTTCACAAAATAGGGACCGAAAAACTTTCGCCTTTAACGCCATGAAGCTAATGACGATTTGCGGAAGATAATCCTAAAATTTCCGCGTAAATATTTCAAAAAACTTTGTCACAAATGTCTACTTACAAATAGTCCGAAATATTTTGTTAGAATCCCCTTCTCAATAAATAAAATCAACTGATTTGACAGCGCTTGTCAGGACAATAAAAATTAATTACGAAAAATTTTCATTTGTTCAAGTGGTATAAAACTGAAAGCTGATTACTTTTTCGAATATAAAGCATAAAATAGGGGCGCCGCATGGTTTTTTAAAAACTTAGATATTTATGGACGACGAGCGATTTAGGTAATTTTTACGGTAAATTCTCATGGTGTAGGTTTCTTGTGTACAATATTTTGTTCAGTTCTATCGTTTGTGTACATTAATGCAAAGTTTTGGTAGCTAGCTAAAAATTGGTATTGTTTAATAATAGCAAAACACGGATTCACTACAAATATTTTTTTATCACATAGAGTTCGATAGAATATGGGCTCGAACTTGAAAAAAATTAGTATTTGTCACAGTTTTAGTTCATTTAGTTGAAAAACCGAATTCAAATAAAAATAAAAACATCAAAATAAAAATTTAGAAGCACAAAAAAAAATTTTAGAAATTGTAATTTTCAATTTATGTTTTTTTATCCGAAAGTAAAATGTTATAAATGAACTTAAAGTCGTTTGCATTTCTATTAATAAAATACGTTAACTTATAGCAAAAATGAATTGTAAATTTAATCATTGCATTTATAGATTCGTTACATGGACCTGGTGGAATGAGAGCGCCAAATCAAATGCACCCACCACAACAACAACCACATCTTGGCCCTCCACATCCACATCCACAGCTCATGAATCATCCACATCATCCAGGCGTCCATCCACACATGATGGGTAACAATCCACAAATGCATGGCGGTCCAGGAGGTATGCCCCCGCAAATGGGTCCCGGTGGTCCAAATCATCCTCATGCACATCCACCGCATCATCACATGATGGGTGGCCCCGGTCCAGGTGGTCCACATATGGGACATATGGGCGGTGTACCAGGTCCAGGAGGTGGTGGGCCGGGCGGTATAAATGGTCCGCCGCACCCACATTCACATCCACACGGACATCCGCATGGTCCACATCCACATCATAATCCAATGGGTGGCCCGCCTAATATGTTTGGTGGTCCTATGGGACCAGGAGGACCCATGGGCGGTCCAATGGGTGGGCCAATGGGCGGACCCATGGGTGGACCAATGGGTCCAATGGGTGGACCTATGGGTGGCCCGAAACCGATGTCAGTAAGTGCTGGAAAAATGTATCCACCTGGGCAGCCAATGGTGTTTAATCCGCAAAATCCGAATGCACCGCCAATTTATCCATGCGGTTTGTGCCACAAAGAAGTGAACGACAATGATGAGGCAGTCTTCTGTGAATCTGGTTGTAATTTTTTCTTTCATAGGTAAAATAAATTTGCAAAATTAACTTAAGATGAAGACTGAAATTTATTTTCATTCTCTTTTACAGAACGTGTTGCGGCATGACAGAGGCCGCATTCCAAATGCTAACGAAAGAAGTTTATGCCGAGTGGTGCTGTGACAAGTGTCTGTCTTCCAAGCATATTCCGATGGTAAAATTCAAGTGTTGAAATTAAGCCTTTCGCGTGAACAGATCAATATGGAAATGAGAATACTGAACAAGAAAAAGAACTCGCAATAGAATACGTTTATTGGCCCAATTATTATCGTATAAATGGAGCTGATAATGGTGATTATGTGCTGTAAATGTTTTAAATGATCTTGTAAAAACAACAGCGTTGAAAAAGCATATGACACAGCAATAACAAATCAATCAACCAACCAATCCCACACAATTGTATAAAAGTATAAACGTTAAGATTCAGAGGAAAAAAAAACGAAAATAATAGCATTTAGCAATAGTCAAATGGGAAACAAACAATTGGTCAGCAGCGAGGGCAAGCGATTTTTAAGGTGCTCTGTTTTTCATTCAGTCACTCTCGCTTTTATCTCTTCTCTCTCTATAACCCAACTTTGAAACAAAGCGATTTATCACTTTTTCTTAGAAGTCTGTCAGTTAGTCAGTAAATGAGAGCACAATATTAAGAAAACAACTACAAAAAATCGAAGCCACTTGTCTTGCGTGTCCTTTATTAAATGTTTCCTTGCTCCTGAACTCCACTTATTATAACAACCCAACGTTAATGTTTATTCAGCTTCAATATATTTGTGTACATTGTATTTTTAATTTTAGTAAAAAACGAAAAAGTTATTAACCTCCTTTAAATTTCATTTCAACCACAAAAACCAACCACGACTACTTAATATTTTATATTATGTCATAATATAACATAAAGAAAAAAAATTCACTTATTGTAAAAAGAAAATATAATAGAAAACAAAAAAACAAAACAAGAAAAGAAACTTTGCTAATTGCACGAAAACAATCTAGTTTAAATATTAAAAGTGAAAAATTAAACAATGAAGTAAAATATAAAAAAATGCAAATTAATAAAGTTTAAATACAAAATAATATGTGAACTTGTTGCATTGTGTGTGTTGCGATTTAATTATTTTTATTATGTTTTTGTGAAATTATTTTTTTATATTTGAATATAAGCATAATTGAACATATAAAACTGTCATCTTAGTACATAACAATGTTTAATTCGAAAATTAATGAGAAGCAAAATTATTAAGTATAAACAAAGGACTTCTTTTTAAATGTTATCAAAGCAAAAACAAAAAATTATATATAATATTTAAAGAGTAAAACAACAAAAAATAAAAAACATAGATTATTAAACAATAAGTTATTTATAACTAAATAAAATAAAATTAAAAATCTATAAACAAATATTTTGAATATTTATTATAAAAGCAAAAAATTACCTTTAAACTAGCAAGGGTGTAATCCCTGTATTTCGGTGATTTAAATCTTTATTTTTTATTTGTCTTCCAAATCGTACACATCTGTTTATTTCTTAATGAAATTGCTCTTTGAAACAACGTAAAAAACTAAGTTTTTAAACACAATTTTTTTCTTTTATTAAAGTTAATTTTATATAAAACTGACTATATATGGGCGGTAACCGTAATAATGATCCATAAGAAAAACATAAACCGCAACAAAATGATACGCATTGAATTTGCATTGTCAACAACACAAAATGGATATGAACATTTTTTTTTACTAACCCCGCGTTTTCCACGTTTTAAAAATAAATTCAAAAGGAAGTAACTCAACATAGGCTGTGTAACTTAGATCAGCAGTGGAGAAGTACATAAAAATTATGTTAAAATCGAGACAGCGAGACAGGCGTCGATGAACAAACGGTTAAAGCTCTCAGCCACCTATGATCTCGGCGTCTGAGCTCCAGATGTTCATTATTGACCGTCATCATCAGAAAGGGAAAACGACAAACAATAATTAGCACATCCTGAAAGATAAGCTAATGCGTACTTTTAGGATAACGCTATGAAACAGGTCAACTGCAATTCAAGAGTAAGTCAGTTTTATGGTGGCAGAGGGGACGAAGGTATTAGTATGCAGTGGCAAGAAAGATTTTAATATTCACATAAATTGCAGCAAAAACTAAAGTGGGCTGTAGCCGGGGAGTCCAGCTTGAAGTGCTACCATTGAACGCGGTTCTTGTGAAAACGATTGTCAGAGCAGGTTACTTCTCCAATAAGAGAATGAAAACGTATATTTTATTGATAATATTCCAGAACAGAGCTGAGATTGGTAATTCTCCCGGTGCCGTGTCAGGGACAAGAATGCAGCCAATAAATTTTGAATCGATAGTGGTCCAGAAACTTTGTAGCTTAACCGCTCACTGAACGGCAAAGTGAGATTTGGAGCGCGCAACTGTCTTACCAGCAGCCAAGAAATCACAAGAGCTCAAGGAGGTGAAAATAAACCTGTATTTAGAAGTGCCAGCGAAGAATTGTAGTTCTTCATGTTCGAGGAGTGCTTTTACCTGGCTCAGATTCTAGATCATTGGTTCGTGAGAGCACTTTTTATAAATTAAGGTCGAGCCTCACACCTCATCACTACACTCCGTAGGTTAAGAATGTGCATGCTTGTTAACAAATTTATATGCTTTGCTCTTACCACAGATGTGCAATCCTGAACGTACCGTGGCAATGCACGTAAGCTCCGGAATCCGTAGCTTCCAGATTACACCCACATAGCTGCAATACGAATACGTTGATTTCAATCTCCTGGTATGGCGCGCTTGGTATCTTGATCCAGTGTGATGCTAATGGACACCATATAATGTGAGTTGTGAGTTTTATTTGATTATTTATTGTCCTTAATCCTGTTATCCACCGTAACAGCCATCGTCAGCCTTATTAAATATGAAATTTATTTTGTTTTTACCTACTTTGTTAAGTATCGTTGGTGGAACCTACCCTAACTTTTAAGGAACGCTTTTATTTTAGTCTTTCAGTTTTCGTCACACATTTGCACAATTAATATGGTGCATTTACGACATTGTATACTCTACGAGTCTTGAATATTGTTTGTAAGAAATTTCGATCAGAAGAATTTTCTTTGCAAGATGAGCGATACGATCGACTTCAAACTTGGAATGGATAAGATAATTTTTCTAGAACACATCTGAAATCTAAATTTGGGTGCCGCACTAATTAATTTTAACTCACTCCCGTATTTATTGGATATTGCACCATTAGAATTCCGGCTTTTCTGATGTGTCAAACTTAACCGATGAAAATTCTTACTAACGAGAGAAAGTAAATTTAAATCACGAGAAAAATAAGAAATTTTTTTTGAGCATGGGTTCCGTTGATCACACAAAATTTTTCTTCTCAGAGACATTTCGCTTTAGGTGGTAATGGTTTTTAATATGAAAGTCTCCTCAACTTTGGAATTTTAGAATTATTTTGGTGAAGGCAAGAGGCAACGAGATCTAGTCAAACACTATGAAAACCAAAGGATAAAATGAATATAACAAAATTTCAAACAAGCAATAAGATGCATATATTCAAGAAAATATACATAAAAATATAGCGCGCTCACAACAATTAAACATATGAATAATGTATACAAAATTTATTATTAAAGTTTGCTTCACTATAAAAATTATTTATTGTAGAATTCTTTGCTAAGTATATGTCATCTGTAATCATCACGGAAATAAGCCATTCCTAAAAAAAGCGCATAAGCATTAAACATTTAAGTCCTTCTTATTCTTGAAAAATATCATATCCATTTTCAAGAGATCTATATAAATCGGGATAGTTTAAAATATCAGCATTTGTTAAATTTTTTGCGTTGTATAGAGAGAAAAAAACCTGAAATTGAAGAAAAATGTTAAAAATGTTACATTAAATATTTAGGTACTTCTAAAAACAACGGTTAACTTGATGTCATTTGCACATACTACTATCAAACATACATAATATCATGTATACGTAGCAAACTAGGTGAAACCTAAACTACTCTGAATTGGATGTTCAAAAATTGAGTTTGCCGGAAAACTATTGCTCTTAATATTTGATTACAATGAAAATAGGACATGTTTCGTCTAATTATTTCTCAGTAAGATAAGTGAATGGAAAACATCACTACGATGAATGTAATGTTGATGGGAAGAAAAATAATCTATTAATTTTCAACACGCTGAAACGACGTTAAAGCATTTGTTCCCTTCACTTAGTTCACACAATTAAACCACATTGCTATTTGTTAAAAAATAAATGCACCAAATTCTGCAAATTTTGTAATACGTCACATAGATCACCTTTAACTATGATTCATCTTCTTAACGAATGCGTTTATATCTACTCACTAAGTTACAATACATTTCAGAATTGCCGGTTTAATCTTTAAAAAAACAACACAAACCAAACAAATTTATAAATAGCTTAAGTTTATGTGACATTTTTTTATGTTTAAGTACAGAAAAAATTAATGACTTTAATTAAGCGAGCCAAAAGCCCTTTTTTGCTGTAAGATAATAATAATTTTATTATTTATTTATTTCTTCATTTAATAAATAAATAATTTTCTATTAATTATAGTTCACAGAAATTCAAATACATACAAATTTCAATGGCACATGTAATTTAAATATAAGTCCTCTATCGTATTTATATTTCCTTTGTTTGAAAAGACTTTTGAGTTCATTGTGGTACAAATGACGTATGAAATGTTCATGTTGACAGCATTAAAATTGCAATCATTATGGGTACTATGTAAAAATATATGGGCTCCAGACAGTCAAAATGGTATAAGCGCCCCATATGTTCGAGTTTTGTGCTCTGAATTAGTTTTCTTTTCTTTTTTATAATTTAAAGTACTATAATGCATACAGCAACACATGTACATTTGATCGTTATTTATTAAAAATAAAATGAAAATAGAAATATAAAAGAAATTAATTTATAGAATTCCTTCCAAAAAAAAATTTTTTCTGGAATATGGATCATTGTTTATATCATTTTTTTTCTTCGCCGACATCGTTTTTGGCTCGATTCCTTGGATTTCGAACTCAACCATAACTTGCACTGCCCTCCCTGAAATAAGATGAATGTTTTTTAATTAAGTTTTTCATTCTACCCTAACTTTTCTTTGAAAAAAAGAAATTTAACTTTTTCTCAAGAAAGGTAACGTGACACTACGAAGGCATTCAGTCAGTTGGTGGGGAAACTTCATGCGATGATGCATTTTAGAAATCTTCCACCTGCTAAATTTTGGAGTAATTTTCTAAAACCAAAAATACAAAAAAAAAACATTTCGAAAAAAGTGGCGCTTATCAAGTTTTATTCGCTCTTGTCCTTCAGTTACTTTTTTTTATTTTCAATGAATCTTAGGATGATATGTAGTAAAGAATTGAGTAATTCAAATTCTGAAATTATTTCTTACAATATTTTTCTAGTCAAGCAACGTATTAAATATCAGGCGACAGTCACATAACAAATTTAAAAAATTTATTCAGTGCTCAAAACTCAATAATCTTTTACGAGTACATGTAATATGTGCAAACACAGTTTATGATCGGTCAACCGTTTTAAATTAATTTCTGGTAGCATGCTTATGTTGAGAACACGTGGCTGTAATGGTTAATCTCTTGGTGAGCACTTTTCGTTTAATTAATAGTATTGTTTGTGAATAGCTTTAATTTTAATCTTTTGTGTGAAGTAATTTGTTTGAAAACCAAACCATACAGTTACTTTCTTTGACACGAAATCGCCAGTCCCTACGGGGTAAAAGTAAGCTTAAAGCTTCATCCCATAGATTCCGATATTATGATTGGCCGAGGCGTGGACGGGGTTTGCAAAGTAGGCGTGAATACTCCTACATATATAAGCAAAAATTTTGATGCGCTGTTCACACAGAACTATTCTGCACATTTTAACATACTTGGACCCATGTAATCAAAAACTTTGATACGCTACGCTGAGGCACCTGTTAGGCAAGCAAACACTTTGAAACGCTATTATAACCAAAGTTACTAAACTTTTGGTGGTCACACAGATATGCGTTGGATATCTGATATCTGAGGAAAAAACTTAACTATTATCCTTACGAAACTGGGACGGGAAGCAAGTACTTTATGAAGTGACCAACACAATTCACTATTTCAAAAGACTTACTTTGTTTTAGCAAAATTCAACGCTACCGTAAAAAGAGCCCAAATTTAAAAAACCTCGATTCCTCATAAATTCCTAACAAATACTTCGTCTGATACACAATGTAACTAATACATTGCTTATCAACAGCGTTATAGAGAAATGTAAATAAATATGATATTATTTATCTGTTAAGTTATCCAAGTTTCATAGAAGTACCCTTTTATAAACAAAAATTACCAGTTGCACGATTTTCATGTTTTTTAACATGTCAACACGCATTTGCATCCATGTGCGCCTTAAACGTTCCTCTGCTTCAGAAATAAAACCAGGCGTCCATTGTGCATGCATGCGAAATTTGTAAAGGCGTTGTTTTTCAATTATAGCTCTTGGGATATTACGTCTTCTTGATTTTGTTCGGAATTCATCCAATCGTAGTTTACCAATATTTCTCATTTGCTCTTGTTGCCGTTGTCGTTTCTCTTCCAATTTAAGGCGCAACTTCTTTGAGACCTCTTCGCGTTTTTTACTTGCTGCAGTTTCCCCATAAATAGAAGCTTGATTTTGCAATGCATAAAATTGGCAATAGTAGTTTAACTGTGTAGGATCATTTGGTGGCATTATTCGGCGAAAATCACCTAAATGACTTTCTTCCCAAGCAATTTGTTGTGCAAGAGCTCCAAGGGGACGTGGACTAGGTTGGGGTTGTGTATCATTTTGTTTGCCATCGGAATCAGTTTTCGCTGCTGTTGTTGCACTTGTATTTGAATTGTTCTGTGAACGTTGTGTACTAAAAATAAATTAAGGATACATTAAAAAAAATTTTTAAAAATATAGTTTTTTTAGTAAGATTCTTAGATTGTCTGGCTATTTTAAAAGAGCTATTTTTCGTCGGTGAAAATGTATTTTTTTTTTGTCGGGAATTTGAAAAGTGTACTTATTCGGTCTTATTTCCTGCTTGAAAGAAAAAGCCACGTTGATCCAAATTGCTAAAAAATGATAAGTAATAGTTGATGAAGGTAAGGTAGAATTTTTATGGTATGGAAAATATGGTGTCAAAGTCAGTTTTCGCTTTTGGTTTTTAAATTTTTTTATCAATTTTTAAAAATAATCATTTGACTTACATATCGCCTTGTCGCATTTTTAGCAGACGCTGCTTAACGCGTTTTCGATCTTCACGCAGTATTTGACGTTTATCAGCCAACACCGTGCTGACCAAAGTCAATGTATCTCTTATAAGTGAACGTTTCACTTGTCGATCGACAGCTTCGTTTGTGTGAAAACTCGGTGAATGATTAACTTCCAAAATATATGGTTTTAATTTAGAATCCACCAATATGTCAAAGCCGAGAATTTCAAAGCATGCCTGAATTGTGTCGTGCGATGGGAAACAAGCGTGATAATTATGTTTCAGCATCGGCCACGCGCTAAGCACAGTTTTAATTATAATATCATCAATTTTACCCCAAAATTCATCCACATTGTAGTTTCTTCGTTTCAGCCATTTGTTGATAGCGCTCAATTTACGTTTGCTACCGCACTCATCATTGTCACAAAGATCATATTGTGAGCTACGTTTATTTACTGAGTAGTTTGTCAGGTGCATAAATAAATCGGCGCTATTGTCTGGATTTGGTTCAGTATATTTATTTGTAGCAAATCTTGCAAGTCCCTCGTTGTAGACAAAAATCCGTAAAGGGTCAACGGACGTTATAAGTGTGTAAACGCGTAAATCAAATTTATAACCATCAATGAGTAAAGGCTGTAAAAAGTTGCATAAAAATAAAACCAAAAATTTTACTCGAACTAAAAAAAAAATGTCACAAAATAAAATCATCCAAAATTTCAAAGTATTGTCCGAATTCGAGTTTTTTTTTATCAAATTCAATTGCGATCAATTTTCTAGGACAAATTTGCACACAGACTTTAAAATTATAACAACTTAATGATTTGTTTTTATTTACCTTACTTATGTATGTCTGACATATCATACGCTCTGTTGGATTAATCGTCTTCAGGTCATTTGTAAGCCAAATGCCACGGCCTTGTGCACCCGAATCAGGCTTAATAATAAAAGTACGTGGCTTGCATTTGCAAAAGTTATTGCTGTATGCCAATGCATCACCGTAACTAAATAAATGAAACGAAAAATTGTTTTAAAGCTAACCATTTTAAAAGTCTCACCACATGCATACTCAGCTGGAAAAATCCATGTCTTTGGAAATATTTTATAATCTCTGGGAAACAATTTCAACATACGATTTAAGTTTCTTGAAAGCAAATCTTTGCGACAAATCTCCAACATGCCAGGAAAATGATTTATTTGTTGAAATCGTTTCATATTCTTATACAATTCAACACCTGGCAATGAATCAGTCCACAGTATATTCCACAATTTAGTTTCCTTAACCAATTTATAGCCAAGAGATTTTGAAACTTTTCCAATCATGGCATAACGCGAATTACCCACGCAAATGCTACCCTTGGTACTACTGTAAAAAAAGGAATACGCATAAGAATATGTTCACATTTTCAATTTCAAATATATGTAGAACTTACGAAATAGTTGGTAGCTCTTCTTCGCTTATCTTCGGTGGCAATGTGTTGCATTTTAGGCGAAAGCATACATTATTAAGTTGTATTAGGCTTGAATTTTTGGAAGACTGTTCTAATGATTGTATAGCGTCAGTAGCGTTATTGTTATTACTGCTAATACTATTTTCCACGATATCCTGGCGTTGATGATGTGCTCCATTGCGTTCTTGTAGCGCGTTCTCTAAATCAACATCAACTCTTGCTCGTTTTTCCTTCTCTTTGCGTAATTTTTCTCTTGAAACTCTGCGCAACTCTTGAATGCGTTTGAAAAATTTGGAATTTTTTAAATTCATTTTTGGGAGAATAAAAGAAAAATTGTTAAAATAAAATAAAAAGAAAAACTGCTGAAATTTTATAACATTTCTTTGCTATAAAAAATAGTATAAACAAAAAATTTTGAAATAAATTGAAACTGAAAACCGAAAAGAGCTGCAAAGCACACTTTTGAAAATAGAAATATGTATACTGTGAACTATGTAATTGAAGATTTTGGTGCAAATACCAGATATGTCCATAAACATATCACCAAAACTAACTTTTTGTTACCATCTTATATTAAAAGTAGTCTTCCTGATTTCATTATCATTTGATATCGAATATTCAAATCTGAAACCGCGATGTGAAACCTCCTATACAACATAAGCCCTTAAAACCATACATTTTGACACTGGCTGTAGTTCGGAAATCGTGAGGTAGATGAACTTACATATGTATATTGTGAGTGGGATTAAATAACTGGGTGTGAAACCTTCCATATAATAAAATCGCTTAAAATGTTATATGTTAACATTCATGGAAGCTATAATTTTTGAAATCAGTAAATGGATATATATTGTCTAAGCACCTTGCAAAATGTAGGTAGGATTGGGCAGCGGGGCAGCGAACCTCTTATACAATTAGTATTGTATCATATTGTATGCATGTACTTCATAAATGTCAGTTGTTTGCTTTTGTATCAGTTTTAATATGCAAATTAAATTCTAACAACGAACTAATAGCCAGCTAGTAACAATCGATATTCCTGTAAATTTTTTAAATCAATTCAATAACGACACAACAACGGTAAGCAAACATGACAACATGGTAAAGTTTGACAGTATTTCGCCTAATAACCATATATCTAGGCTTTTCAGAAACAAATTTAATTGTTGATGCGGAAAATATTCAAATTGACGTTCTATTTAAACAATGTGGGACCGATAAATATTGGACTTTGATACTCCCTCCAACAATATTTTTTTTTTTTTTTTTGATTTCTTTATTTCGAAAACTTCAGTTCTATATGAAATTTGTATAGTATTAATTGTATAAAAATATTTATAAAATTTTTTTCTTAAATGTTAACTTTAATAACATATTGAAAATTGGAATGTAATATTTCTTTATAACTCGCACGTTATAACAATACAAATATTTACGTGCACCTTATTTTATTGATAATTTCTAAAGTTTAAATTATTATCGATTTCTTTCAGCACACGCTCCATATCTGGTCTATATTGTGGACTGTCGGCAATACATTCCAGACCTAACATCAAAATGCGTCTGCACATCTCTCCTTCACCTGGCAGTAATGGTATCCTTTGATCAATTAAATCTTCGAGTTTGTTATTAACAGCAGCGCACAATTTCATAATATATTTTGTTAAAAGCTGATTGCTGCGATTTTTTTCATAGGCACGTAAGCCAGTAAAAGTTTCCAGCAACACCACACCAAAGCTGTACGTATCTACCTGCGTGCTTAGTTTTCTGGAATTGAGAAACTCTGGAGGCAAATACGGTTTTGTTCCAAAAACTTGTGTCACTTCTACAGCTGAATTTATTGCGCTGGGTCCTTCGCGGGCTAAGCCAAAATCACCGATTTTCGGTTGCAAACATTGATCGAGTAAAACATTTGCCGGTTTGATATCACCATGAATAAGTGGCTTGTCGCGAAAAGTATGTAAGTAGTTAATGCCTCTAAAATTTAAATTTAAGAAAAAGCAAAAAAGATTTCATGAATAATTGTAATCGTTTTTTTTATCAAATTAACTTAAACCATTTCTCAAGAATCATGACGCGAAGTTTAGTTTTGTGGGAATTCTTAGTTTGCAAATATACAATAAATTGTCATTCTGTGAATGCTACATTTCACTCAGCTTATTGGGATCGCCAATGATTATGACCTTTTCTATTTTTATAGTATTTTGGATTCAAATATGAAAATGGCAAGTTTGCACTTTGAATCTGAAAAGTATATGGAAAACTGAAATTAAATTTGGTAGGTTTTGCAATTATTTTAAATCTCATTTGAAATGTTTTAAAACTAGTTTGAGGACCGAAGTTTTATGTAGCCTTAGGTAAGAAAAGTCCGGCGGCATATTTACATTTTTTGGTCAAATAGCAGACTTTGCACATAATCAACTCAATTCTGAAAAAATTAACTTTAAGTCATATCATGAAACATGAAAAAATATATATTTGCTTAGTGGCATTTTTATACCGCAACGTAAAGAAGGGAACATGGCAGATATATAAAAGTATAAAACAAATATACAAAAGAAAAAACAGCATAAGTCGACTTAGGAAAGTTTTCATTAGTTTTTACCAAAATTTTCCTCTCGTTTTTATGTATATTTAGGATTAAATAACACACAAAAACTTTTGGCCTTAACTCAATTTGTTTTAAGTCGACTTTAGCCATTTTTTTTTGTTCTAGCTCTGTCCGCAAAGCAAGAAAACGTGGCACGTCCACAATAGAACAGGTACTAAGATTGGTACAAGCAAGCACTGGGCAAAAATTTTGCAGTTTCGAGTACGAGTGACATTTCCCATACAAGCGAACCGTAGTAAGCCAAGGGACAATGCTTGGACTAAATTAAATATTTAAAAAATTTATTTACCTGGCTGTCCCAAGACAAATATTTATACGCTGCTGCCATGTTAGTGGTGTAAACTTTTTTGAATTCAAACGCTGCTCTAATGAACCACCTGTCATTAGTTGATATACCAAGCAAGGTTTGTCACCTTTTATGCTGTACCCATAAAGAGGCAAAACATTGTCATGTCGACATGAATTCAAATATTTTAATTCATTGAGACTTTGTTGTATTTGCACCTTAACACTCTCACGTCCATCAGGGGTGCGATAGTCTATTTGCTTTATCGCAACATCTGTATGCTTCCAATATCCCTTAAAGACAGTGCCAAATCCACCCTTACCCAAAATGCAATATTCACTCCAATTATTTGTGGCATCGGTAAGTTCGTGATAATTAATTTCCAAAATTGAGCTGGCGTACTCTTTAACATTACGTTCTCTTAAATAGTTAGACGCCTGATTTGAGTCAGATGCAAGGGACTCAGCATCGCTGCTGTAAACAGACGAACTATAGTTGTCGTCTCTTGTCATATTCGAATCGCTTACTCCAAAGGAGGTGTTTACATTGAGAATCTTTTTTGATTGTGCATTATTAGCATTCGTTTTATCTTGAGCCAAGAGTATACTTAACACTGGTTGACTATTCGGTATAAGCATATGATATTTACGTTCAACGAAATCTTTGAGCATTCGCATCGCTTGATGTAGTCTTCGCCTTATATGAAATAAATTTGAAAAAAGAAAAATTTTTTTAAATTGAAATTCCTTGTAGTACAGAAACTTAGGTTTTAAATGGAGATTAATGTCATTCTTGATAACTCCTCAAACGTCCTTATCGATACGAGTGGAGCGTCACTAAGAACTTTCAGATAAGACAAGAGAACAAGATCGAAAAAAAAACTACAACTGAACTGTAATTGTTTGACCGGCACTGCTCTTGAATCATTGTTGCAGACTATTTTTTGTGGGAGGTTGATAATATACTTGAAATAGAATAAGAATTACTTACATTTATTGATTAAGTGCATTTATTCAATTTAACAATTTGGATGGGATTTCGCGAATGTCTGGCAAAGTTTCAGAAGGGGAAGTCGCAGCTAAAGCTACCTTTTATTGCCTAAAGTTACTAAATCTTATTCCCGTGCACTAAAATGGAAGCGCAAAAATGAGCAAAACAAAAGCTAATCATTTCCCCTCAAAAGGAAAAGTTTCAAAGTTTTAACCAAAGAATTTCTTTATATAGAAATTTGAAAATTTGTGATTCTTTTTTCGTGATTAAAGAAAAATCTTAATGTGCAAAAACATTTCTGTCAACAATTCTGTCTGCATTGTAATTGTACATATGAATGTATGTGCTATCGTAAAATATAAATTTTACAAAATTTGCATACTAACTCTACTTCGCATTTAAGTTGATTGAATTATTATTATTATATGTATACATACTTTTGCAGTGCGCAAAATAACTCCGTCGCATTGTGATTATACTGGCCACCCCAAATCTTGAGCAGTTCATCTGTTGGTGAATTTCCCATGATTTGTTGACGACGTATGCTCTAAAATGCAACGTTTAATAATATTAAAATAAAAAGTGCAATTCTGGATTAACCTGAATTTCCTCTGGTCGTAGGTTCATTAGTTTTGCTAATTCTTCCCAGGCCTTCAACTCGTCAATATGATCGCAAAGTTGTTGCCTAACTGATAAAGGTATTTCATATATATAAATACGTTTTCCATGCCCGCTGCTACTGCTGCTTCCGACACTGGATGAAGTCAAAGGATGCGACATGATCTAAGTTGCAATTTTCCTTTAAATATTATAAAGTTGACTCATCCACAGTGCTGAATTCACCGAATTCACTGAAGTCACGAAGTATAAAATCAATTAAATTTTTATTAAGAACTGCGTGTTTTGCATATGAATGAATGTATTTACTATCTCCGCCAACATTTATAAAAAGTTTGTTTTCATATTAGTTATTTATTTTTGAAAAACTTTTATCATAGACTATGCTTTTACACTGTTTTTTGAATAACGAAAAGGAAATCAAAACATACGCGTTTTCTGTGGAAATCCCAAAACATTAAAAAACAACAAAAGAAAAAATCCCCTACTCAGTAGGAAAATTATTTCTAATGACATTTCATTTAGGCGTTTTGACAGTTTTATTTATACCGAATGTAGCATTTTCGGTTGAGTCATGTTAAATAAAATTGTCTTGTGATAAAAACATCTTTAAAAATTATGGGTCCTTATATAACAAAAAATTATTTTTTTTGTATGTACAGAACTTTCAGCACTCATGTGATAACATTTTAAGCTAAATATGTTCCCAAAGACATAAAATGTCAAATAAATGAAATTAATAAAAAACATTTTTATGGGAAAGATTAAAGCTGTGAATTATTGTGAATTTAACCACATCGTGCTTTCAGAGCTTTTGCAACAACATATGAATTTGACACTTCTGACGTCATTGCTTATTAAATTAAATTGAATGTTAAAAAAAAACTTTGCAGTCATCAAACATATCGAATTCATATTAAATGGAATGATTTATTTGTTTCGGTAATTGTAACATGAGAAGATAACGATTCAATAGTAAATGCAACAATCAAATATTTTTTTTTAGATTACCGAAGGCTATAACTACTTGTAACGTAATCAGTAGTGCTCAAACATTTATCAGCAGCTGGAGCATCTCCAAACAATTGCCAATTTCAATTGCACTGATAAGAGGGGAAGAAAAAACATATAAAACACATTTATTCAGCTGTGGATTGAATGCATGCGCGCAGTTAAATCACAACCAACGGCAGAAAAGCAGAGACTCCAGTTTAGAAATGTTAAACAATTTACCGTTTTTTGCCGATGGAGAGATTGTACAGGGTTTTGGACGCGGCTCTAAGGAATTAGGATTTCCAACAGGTAAAAGACTATATAAATGTATGCATATATATGTATGTGTACATCACGTGGCATATGCAATTAATCATGTAATTACATAGTATTTTTAACTATTGTTTGGTTTTCTGCTTTACATTATTAAAACTAGCCAATTTTTCACTGGAAATTGTGAAATCACTACCGTCTGCTTTACACACAGGCATCTACTATGGTTGGGCAAATGTTGACAACAGTGAAGTTTACAAAATGGTTATGAGTATCGGCTGGAATCCATATTACAACAATACCGAAAGGAGTATGGTAAGAAGGAATATCGAAATAATATGTGGAAAATAATAATAAATGATTTTTAGACGTACCGTGCTAAACATACTATTAGTGTCCGAACACAGGCGACTTTTGGCTGATGTCAAAGTTCGACCTTTATCCTAATCTCCGAATTTTTATCTACAATTAAATAAAAAAATTGTATTTTATTTTATATATCAAGATCGAAGACACCTACATGTAGGGTGAATCGGAATTTTTTTAGAATTGTCTAAAAGTTTACAGTTTTTGATCCGATGAGTTTGCTATTTTCATCTCCAATTCGATCTAAATGACTTGAGCCCGTTATTTTGAAAGTGGAAGTTTATGCAGTTGATTTCAAGTTACTTGATTTTTTCTTCTCATCAAAGAGTGACCTCAAAATAAATTGCTCATTGTCTTGTTATTTTCAATCAAAACGTTTTGAAATTAATTAGAAAAAAGCCTGCAATATTTTTTTTAAATATTAATTACTTTTTACTACCATCTTTAAAAAAGAAAAACACATTTGAACGAATTATTTTTCGGCGATTTTTGTTTATAAGTAATTAGAAATGGCGAAGAATCTCATCTGTTTCCATAAAAGTGATATCATTTAAAAAGTAATTTCAAAATTATCACATGGTTGTCTTTAAGTGTAATATTAGTAAAAAAAACCCAAAAGCTGTTGGTTAATCAAGTTTCAAGTTTCAGGCTTTGAGCTTTGTTGTCGTTATCAGAAACGAAGACTGCAAGACATTATGAAGCTAAGCAAAGGCACATTTCACTTTGTTGATTCTAACATGGGTGTCCTTTTTAGTACCGCCATCAGATTTTGTTACACTGCCGAAGTAAAGTTATCCACTTATTCTATGCTGTATTCACCTATAATGAAACTATTGCTAGCACGGGTTGGTTGAATGTTCATGCATTTTGTTTTAGTTAAGTTGCTTTCAGACCTACTGCTTCCGTAGGTCTGACGGTAGTGCATTTTTCTCACACGCCTTACTGTTTGGTGACAAGGAGGTTATACTATCGGCATAAAAGAGTTCTTTCAGATGCTCGCTGAAAGTCCATTGAGTACCACGATTTCAAGAGTCTAGAGCTCCTCTGAGAGGTTTTGAATGGCAAAAGTGAGAGTGAGCATCTTTTTTTGAAACTTTTGGCACAAAACACGAAAATTTCTATCGATAGGGGCAGCAAATAAGTTCTTTGCCGGGCGCCCGATGTGCACGGTACGCCTCTAAGCTTAACTGTAAATAAGTGTAAAATTTAAAAATTAATATGTACATATTCTAATTAATTCAATTACAGGAAACACACATTTTGCACAACTATAACAGAGATTTATATGGCTGTTTACTTAAAGTATGCATCGTTGGATATTTGAGACCAGAAAAAAACTTTACTAGCCTAGAAGAACTAAAAACTGCTATCTGCAACGACATAGAACAAGCAAATGTTTTATTAGATACTGATGAAGAAAGTCAAAGATTAAAAAATTCGAAGTTCTTCAAGGATAACACTAGTGTTATTAAGAACAATAATCTGAAACAAACTGATGCGTGTAATGAAAACCTCGAATCGAAACCAAAAAACGGGTCATAAATTTCATAACTGCATTCTTTTTAACCAATTTAGTTAAATTTTATAGTTTTAAATTTTAGTTCAAAGTATGCTTTCGTAGTTCTTCAATGTAAAAAAAATTATACACATTTGACAAAAATGTATGTAGTATGTACATATGTATGTATATGTGAACGCTAAGCTAAACAGCATAAGTTCTATAAATAATCAAAGGACTTATGCTGATTTGCATTGTCTTATTGCCTTATGGCTGCAGATAAAATACCATAAATTTTCTGAACAAATTATATCATAGATTTATATTATATTGATGGTATAAGTGTGTATACTAGGGTACCTGGTATTATAAATGAGTAATTCCAAAGCGAAAAATTGTTCCAAGTTTATAAAAAAAAATTGTTGGACCCAGTAAATCCGAGCTTTTCTTTTTTTTTCTCTAGACTTTGCTTTGTGGCTTTAATATTAATATTAATTTAGGTTGTGCTCAAGCCTTACGAACAAAAAAAAGCAAATAGGAAAATCACATTTATGTTTTATGTAATAAATTTTCCAATGGAGCATCAATTTTTTATAAAAATTTCACGCAAAAAAGGAAACAAACTTCTGTAAATGCATTTTTAGGCCTTAAAACTTAATTTTTATTATTTTATTTGAAATCTATTCATTTTAAAATAAAATCGCAAAGCCAAAAAGTTTGGCAACACTATGATTGTCATAAAAAATATCAAGTAACCAATATACTGACGTGTTCATATGGAGGAGTTAAATGAACGAAACCGGAATATCTTTTTTATTGAAGGCATAATATCCAATACAAACTTGCCATGAACATTAATTTTTAAAATTTTTTATCATTTCCGATGTAACTTTTATGCTAAATCCGAATCTGGTATTATTTTTTTATCACTTCCAGTTTTGGAGACAAATTAAATTTTGAGCATTTGCGTGCTTGTACATAGGACACCAATTGTTCGGGAGCACTTCTGAGCATTAAAAAATTGAAAAGTGAACTTTTTCTTTTTTTTTTAAATCCATTTAGAAAAATGCAAATTGACGTGATATTTATTAACGTAATTTGACCACTGTGAATAAGCAAATATATGAAAAATACATAGTACTGAAATTGTACTGAACTTTAAACACAGCGAAATCTGCAAGAGAAAAATACAAATAGCTAGCATAATAAGGAAAAGTTCACTAAATAATGGTCAAAATCGATGTATTTGACACACTTGACCGCATTTACTTAAACTTGGATATGATAAAAAATAAAAACTTCAGATTCCGACTTACGATCAAAAAAATTTTAAAAATTATAGGATTTGAAATTTTGCTGACCCTCAATCATTACGTAATTACATTTAATACATACAGTTAACACAACAAAACAATGTACATGTTTTTTATTTCATTCCTCTATTTGAACACCGTGCTGAGCCTTTAGCCGTTATACTTAGTTTTACAGTTTTGATATTAATTATAAAAAAGTAACTACAATGCATAATTTTTCGAAGATAGGGAATGGATCTGTCCGGGTTTTTTTGAAACCAAATTAGTAAAGACACTTAAAGTATGTAAATAATAAAATAAAAATGTTAAATGTTTCAATAAATTACGTTTTCTTATCCGTATATCATATTTTCATAACTTTTTATCTCCATTTCTTTCTCTAACATTTGGCTTAACAAGTTGTCCAATGTTTCTTGCATACGTTGTTTAAGTGTAGGATTTTGTATTGAAGATATTTCTTGAGCCTTTTGAGCTTGTTGTATTTTCAGATCTTCATTTTGTCTGCGTAATTCTGTTATTTTAGCAACAATTTGTTCGCTTGACATTTGTGGCACATCATTTGAATAATCATCGTCCATATCATTGCGTTTTGGATCATCATAATAATTAGATGGTGTAGCCAGATTTAAATTTGAACCACCAAACTTTAAACGATCTCCATCGTCTATGCCTTCGCCGCCCTTGGGACTACTGCTAAACATGGATTTATTAAATTCAGTGACAACATCCTTCGAGCTATTTAAGCCAGCACCGCCGCCAATTGAGAAATCGGACATGCGTGAATCATCAGCAGATAAACGTGAAGTTTCTTCAATATCACGCAAACGCGATGAAACATGATGATCCTCATCATCATCAGACGATGACACTTCCTCACCAAAAATGTCATGTTCACCGACACCGCCATGATGTGCCACCGATGAAGTAAGATCTTCTTCAGCATCGGATTCAACATTGATGTCTTCCTTATTTGAATTAGAATCATTGAGTTGTTTATCATCATTAAGTGTTTCATCATTATCTTCGGCATCATCTTTTGCCTGTTGGTTGATGGTCATTTCGTCTTCATCTTCATTGATGATATCGTAACGCACATTCACCGCATCGTTGTCGATACGAAAAAGTCGCTTTACCTCCTTTTCAATTTCTGGGGCTTCAACATTTTTCTTTTTTAGTGTTTTGCGAAAGCGACGTTTACGTATGTTCTTGCATGGTGGCGTGATACCATGTGGCCAAAGATACTTTTTGTCCACCTTATTGGGATCCTTTTTCTTGCCTTTATTGGGAGATTCCTTCTCAGCCTCTGGAGCATCGGGTTCCTCCTTACAAATCATCTGGAAACAAAACAAGAAAATTTACATTTCAAAATAAATTTCTTATAAACAATTCTTATGCTTTTTAAAATAAATAATGATGACAGCAAAAAACTTAACTGTGCGGTGCAACACTCGTCATCCTAGCCATTTTTTAAGAGTCAGGTTATTTATGAACCCGTTCTCTTCTCGTGTAACTTTTAGCCTTTTGAATTGAAGACTTGACCGTTGAATGAATATAGAACTGTTTTCGTGATTTCAAAAGAATAAGTTCGCGATTCTTAATTTTATGGTTGCACTAAAAAGAACCAAAGAATATAATCTGAAACTATATCGAACACGAAAAGATGCGACAAAATATTCCTATATTCATTATATTAAGGAAAAAATTATGCAAACCAGCACTCTTTCAAGCCTTGCGTTATGTGATTGGTAAAAAGGATTTCAGATAACACACATACTCCAACCTCGAATGAACAAAACTAGTATATATCTTAAGCGTATATGGATTCTTACAAGTGGAACAATTGCGTCAAGTAAAGCCAGCACAGCATAAGATTTTCAAAGGATATAGTCCAGACGAGAGCGAAATAAATAATTAGAGTTATAAATTAAACCGGACATTCAATAGTGTAAAAGTATGGATATGAAAAAGAAGAAGGCACGAAATTGACGGACTGTTAAAAGTACATAAACAAGCATTTAATAAGCTCAAGAAAAATATAAATTGCATTTGTAAACAGGTATAGTACGCAATTTTAAATGTTTCAGAACAAAGGATATGATGGGTTCCGGAAAATAATACCTGCATAATTGACTCAAATTTGAAATGTTTTGAAATAAATATGATGTACAAAAATATATACATTTATCATAATTACCAGTTGGCATATATCAGCTGACTTATAAAAACTTTTGTTATCGATGGTTTTAAGACATTCGATGATAGTTGGCAGGTCAACAATCTTTGCATGTAACAACCAATGGTCAAAACGGACTTCACCATATCGCAAATCGCTTTCCATTTTTATGCTTAAGCGATCTTTCAAGTTACCAGTTTGTAGCGCCTCATGTAAGGACGTTGCAGGTTCCTGAAAAAATTAGTTTTAATAATTTTATTTATTATTAGTTGCGAAACTAAAAAATAATATTACGGACAATACCCGCACGGTCGAATTTAATATTTCTTTAAATAAAGATCTTAAAAACCGCCTTATTGACCGCGCTATTTGTAAAAAATTAAAACAAAAAATTTTTAAGTTTTAAAATTTATCAAAGTGGATGCATTTCGACTTTCGTCATCATCAGCACAAACGTTTTTTAAGACCCATTTTCTTAAAAAACGTTTGTACTGATAATGACGAAATAGCGCGGTCAATAAGGCGGTTTTTAAGATCTTTATTTAAAGAATTGCGAAATATTCGTTTTAATACTTATTCATACTAAGGCTAAAGATTAGGGGCCTACATCTGGAATATGTAGAATGAATTGATTTTCCAGCTCAACACCATCGTCTCGTGGTTTTGTTTCATGCTTGACTTTATCCGTCTTTTTTTCAAACATGCTAATTTTTTTTAATCAAGTGCAATTTTTTGTTCAATTTTTAAAATGTATGTTTTTCTTAAAAATAAATTTTTTTATGGCTCAGATGCTATATTTTTGACATTTGGAGTTCGCTATTGCAAATTTGCTCGTTACTTCAGATTGACAGCGCAGTGAAAATGATAACTCGCCGTTTACACAGGCGAATTCGGTGAAACAAATTCTTGTCTATTCTCTTTTGTGGTTTTTGTTTGGCATTTGCAAATTTTGTATCTCGGCGTTTACACACAAGTTTTTGCCGAAAAGTTTCCTTGTTTCTGGGCAAGAGGGGAAAACCAAAGAGACGAGGTACAAAATCTATCGTATGTTGCAAATGCCAAACAAAAACCACAAAAGAGAATAGACCCGAATTTGCCTGTGTAAACGCCGAGAATTGGGACGGGGTCGGAATAGCGGCAACAATTACTCGCTGTAAAAAATAATAGAAAATGAAAGAGCTAAACACATTTGGGACGTGCAATATCGTCTGGATTTTTCCTATACGTTTGTAGTGAGTACAAAATTGACACTAGTTACCAGTCGTATGCAAAAATTTTTGTGGTTGACTGACGAAAAAGAACGGTCACACATATCATAAAAATAAAATAATTTTCTTGTTGACAAAATTATTTCGTGCTGTTTGACATTTGCCGAACTTGAAAATAAAAGAGAAAGAGGCAGCATTTCTCAGTGCAGTAACCATGTTAGTTAAATCATGGATACCACCTCACACACGCCAACGAACACAATTTGAAATTTCAAACGAACCACAAAAGCAAAACGAAAAAGAACGCAAAAAGCAAAAAAAACGAACGGCGAGTCGCGTCCCTTTTTTTGATGAAAGAAAGTAAAACAAGAAAAATACCATGAGAATGGCAAGAATAATTTAATATTAAGAATAAAAGATAGTGTAAAATTTAAGAAAACTGTTTTAAATTAAGTGTAAAGGTGAAAGTGCTGTAATAAAATTGCAACAAACGAGACCATTTTTTTTTTCATTTGCATCGACATTTTGCTTGTGTAGAGAAACCTGAAAATTTGTAAGTAGGAAAATGTCTTTAGGCGGAGCGAAATTCATATGCTTGAACGAAAAAGATGAGCAATGCAAGGTTATAGAGGCAAAAGGTCGAAAATTCACTATTGGATACTACATGTCTTGTGACCATATTTTGTATGATAAAAGTTCCAAGGGACTTCATTGCGAAATCAATTGTGATGCTTTCGGAAGGGTGAGTAGGTTATGGTGCAGCACAAAAGGGGTCATAAAATAAGCAAAATTGACGCCGCTATTCTTTCTTTTATTTTCGTCTAGGTTACAATACACAATAAGTCTGAGGAACATCCAGTTAGCGTTAATGAAAAGCCCATTGTAATTAAAAGGCCTCTGCTGAGCGGAAGTAAAATTACTATTTTAGGTAAAAATTATCTCTGGCATTTTCCAAGAGCAACTAACAGTGAATATGAAGATTTGAATGCGGCGGCAATGTCAACTCCAGAAAAACAAATTGGTATACCAGAACAGCCACCAAATTCATGTCCAGACTTGAAGGTTTGTTATTAAACGCATATATCATGGGGAATTTTTTTTAAGAAATAATTTATGTATACAAGCAGACGTGGTAGAATCCGCAAATTTCAAACGTCTTTCCCCAGTTACCAAACTACGGGGTTTAATCAGAGATTTTGTGCCGTCTGGTCGGTGCAAACAAACTCCTGTTATAGCGAATTGCTTATGATTTTTATACATACTAATTTTGTAACGACTTCTAAATAAATCATTTATATCGTATAAAATAGCTGGAGCGATTTATCAGAAATAAATTATTCTTAGCAAAAAAACGACTGAATGATAATTTAGTAGCAACAACCTATAGAGTGCTTCGGTCTAGTTATCCCACCGCCGTTCTATTGTATTCATTTACTTTTGACTGAACGTCCGGATCTAGATAATTGATAACTATTTTCATGCCAAATTATACTCTCGAAACATTGCCAGTGACTTGGAAAAGCGAACTACTAACGTTAAGGGTTGTGAAGCTAACAACTATACTCCTCGATTATTATTAAAAAATACTAAATCAACAACTAACTATATAACGATTCTACTTAATATATTTTATAATTGCAGCTTCACCGAGATATACAACGTCGTTTTACAGTTCACAAGTAAGTTTCTGTTTGTATGAATATGTATAATTTAATTACCGAAACGTAGCACTTTTTATCAAGACAAGAAAAAATCTTTTTTTTTTCAAGAACGGTGAAAATGTCTTCATTGAGCGGTGAAAAAAGTTTTCGACGAATGAATAATGTCGGTCTCACTATTATAGAATTTGATGCAGAAATACTTAAGTTCGCGAGCCGGTGTTGGACATATGCATTATAGGATTTAAACCCCTAATTTAAAGCGTCATGAAGTATGAATTCTTACGTAGAACTACGGCATTGCATATCGCGCGAAACATTAATAGTGTATTTGGTTCTAGTGTTACTACGCAGTAGACAGTATCAAATGATGCAAAAACTTAAATAGAAACAACTTGGATTGGTCAACAGATCAACTCCTATATTATTGCTTGATAATGCTAGACCACATACTGCACAAATGACTGGGAAAACTACAGGAATTGGAGTTGACTACGTCAACGTTTACACAAGAAAATTCTGTGAAAGAAATTCTTATCTATTCTCTTTTGTGCTTTTTGTTTTGCATTTGCGACAAACGACAAATGTACCTCGTCTCTTTTCTTTTCCCCTTTTGCCAACAAACAAGAATAATTTTCGGAAAAAAACGCCGAGACACAAAAACTAGAATTTCTTTGTCGACGTTTACACTAGGAAATTCTGTGAAAGAAATTCTTGTCTATTCTCTTTTATTGTTTTTTGTTTTGCATTTGCGACTAACTCGGCTTTTACACAGGGAAACTCTTTTCAAAAAAATTGTAATTGTGTGTAAACTGGGAATTTATGTATCTCGGCGTTTACACAGGCAAATTCGGTGAAACAAATTCTTGTATATTCTCTTTTGTGGTTTTTGTTTGGCATTTACAACATACGACAAATTTTTTACCTCGTCTCTATGGTTTTCCCTTCTTGGCCACAAACAAGGAAACTTTTCGGCAAGAATTTGTGTTGAACAAGCCTAGAAGTCTTAAAATGTAGTTGTCTCAGACGTCACGACTTTGGTAGTTGTGTAACGAAAGGGCATGCAAAATATTCAATAAAAAATTATGTAAATTTTGACGTTATTATTTGCTCTTAGCTGTATAATTTTTGTCTGAACTTAATTTTTTCTTCACTAACAGTATCGTGATAAAAGCAAAAGTAATTTCTTATGTAATCTACCTTGAATATATTGAAAATCCTATATTGAATTTCCTGATTCAAAGAAAGTTTGTTGCGAATGTAAAAGGATTGTCTTTTTCAAAATTTTACTGTGAATATTAGCCATGCAGAGTGTCGATATGTATTCATGTGCAGTTACTAGTTCAAAAAATTTTATATAATTATGTCAAATGGATATTTTGTCAAAATAGTAAAAAAAATATAGATGAATTATTTTGAAAATAAAAAAATTTTTAGCTTTTTATAATTAATTTATATTTTATTGAAAAGCTTTGCATATAGCATACAATTCGACGAAGAGGGTAACACTTCCAAAGACTCTAGTCAAGCTGATGAAACTAAGGTACAACAAGAAAAAATTGATACAGCAGATGATAAAGAAATAGCACTTGTACCCATTATGGAAGAAACAGCAACGGAAGAAAGATGTGTTACGCCTGAAGCACAAAATATTGATTCATTGATAGTTGGTACTGAAGAGACACCAAAAATTAATCTTATAAACTGTACACAAAATAAAGAAAACGCAAGCACTGAAAAAAAGATGAAACTTCTTTCATTATGCCATCAATCAGATATGGTTATAACATCATTCTCACCTCGTGAAACTGGCATCCGCATTGAGAAGTCATATACGGCTATTTTAAAACCAACAACGCCAAAGAGCGTTTATAGCACTCCAAAAAGCACTCTTTCCGAATTGAATGATGAATGTAGCAGAGATTTTATGGAATTTTCAACGCCAGCCACATCCAATAAGAATCTGGCACATAGAATAAATAATTCCTCTATGCATTTAATTGATTTGACCACACCTAGCAAAATTCGACCCGCAAGTCCCTATCCAAAATCTGTGGTTAAGAGCTCAACATCGAGAGTCGCATTACTCACTAACTACGATAGTAAGAAACAATTTAAGAACGTCTTAAAAGAATGTGGTATTAGTCCACTTGGATCGCGAGTGGTAGAAAACGAAAAGAAAACTTTTGAAACTCCAGATTCAGTTATATGTGTAGACTCAATAGATTCATCTGAAAGTGTAGTGGAAATATCAGTAGAAGAGTCTCCTGCTACCTCTTCATCTACTGCAATTAAAGCTTCAACCAAAGTTGCTGGAATTTCAAAAATGATAACACCAAAACGTACTCCACAGTCCCTCATGAAGCGTGCATTGCTGACTAGCGCAAAGAAGCAATTAAGAACTCCCGTACGCACAACTGCGACTACACCGTCTCGCTCTTTGGTACAAATAACGCCTACAGTCTCACATAAAATTAGTTGTAAATTATCACCCATAACTCAAAAAAGTACGACAAATAAATCGGAAATTTTAGTACAACGACCAAATATTACACCTGAAAGCAGGAGTATTCTCATCAAAGGATCACTAAATATTTCTACTGCTTCCGGTAGTTCAACAACGGATTCATTTGTTGCAAGACGCTCTTCCTTGTGTTCCATCGCTAGTCGCAGATTACCAACATCAACTCCACTTAATCGTTCAACAGCTGAACTGCGTGCAACAGCTAAAACATCACCTTTACGTAAAGTACGTAAATCAGTCGGTGGTAATACACTCTCATCACACATATCGAAACATCGTACTTCTTTGGCAATGCCAAGTAGAGTGTCACCAACAGGATCCTCAAGCGCTGCTATAGCATCCGCAAAGCTTAAGCGTAAATCATTGCTGTATGTGAGTCCTACATATGGCAGAGTTATGGCAGCAGCAGCAACTCCAGAAAGCATACTTAAAGATCCACAGTCAAGTAAAAAACATGAGCGAAAGGTGCTGTTTTCAGAAAATACTAAGCGTAGCTTGGAGAAGGAAGATTTGAACAGCACATTTACTTTAGAAATTGATAATAAATCTGAATTAGAAATAACTGGAACAACTACAAATGATGTAACTTTCACGCCTGTGAAGGCTATAGATGAAGAAAGTAGTGCTAATTTAGATAGCACGCCAGTGAAACAACATATTCTTAATGAAACTAAAAATAAGGAAACTTTAAATAAAGAAAAACAAATCGATGACGTTAAAAATGAAACTGACAATGAAAATGATTACGATATAGCCGATGATAAGACGGAATTAAAGATAATTGTGGACACCACCGCTAACCATGTCACTTTGTCGCCTGTCAAGATTAACGCACAAAATTTAGGGGAAAATTCAGTCAAAATGATTGGGGTGGTAAACGAAGAAGCAATCGAAAATTTTAATAATCAAAGTGAAACAGGAAGCAGTATTAATGATGAAGAAACTGAAGGAATTGAAATGGATGATAGCTATCCGCCAGTGAAATCTTCAGAAAAAGTAATTAGTGATAGTCGAAACTATTCACTAGAACAAGATGACATAGAAGAAAAGTCTGAAATCAAAAATAGCACCCTTTTACCAGTCACGGTTACAGAAAAAGCTATTCTTTCTGATCACGTTTTTGATAAAAGAATTGAAATCCTTGAGAATGAAAATGCAGTGAGAAAATGCGATATTGAAGAGGAGAAAAAAGAAGTTGATGTGGGCTGCAGTAATATTGAGAAAGAGAAAGACGATATAATAGAAAACTCATTGGTTGAGCCTACTGAAAAAGAAGCAAGTGAAATTGGTGATGAAAACATTAAAACTGAAAACAAAAATAATATCAGTAATCAGATGCCGGATAATGCTGATGATATCGATAGTCGAAATAATTCAGCAACCGAAACTTTACCTATTGGAATGAAAGAATCTTCTTGTGATATATATAAGGGTATGGTCCAAAATATGGATAATTCAAGTTTTATTAAGGACAAGGAAGAAAATGACGACTTATTAGAGCAAATTGAAGAAGTGCTAAATAAGTCAGATGAAATAAAGAAACATTTGGAATTGACTGTTGAAAATAAAGATGTTACATCTGTTGATATTAAGGATGGAATAAATGTAATAGAAGATATTAAACAATCAATACAATATGTTAAAGATGAAACAGAGATCAAAACGAAAACTACGGATGTTTTACAAATGAAAGACCTAACACTAAATATGTCAGGCAACAGTAAAATTAATGAATCAGTAACAAAAGAGTCAATAGTTTCAACATCTAAAGCAAGAGCTGATCAGATTTTAGATAAAAACTCATACGATAATGGAGAAAAATCGAGACAACTACAAGAGTTTGATTCATTGTCATCAAAACTTGCTTCCATAGATGATAAAAACGAACCAAGAACACCTAATCTAAAGGGTGTTAAAGAAATACTAAAAACACCTCGTCAAAAAATATTGAAAACACCAAATTTTATTGGAGTTAGAAATTTAATGCGTACACCGAAAACTTCTAAGTCTGATGAATCCGAAGAACTTTTGGGAGTCGAAGCATTGCTCAAAACACCTAGCGCCGTTATAATTGAGGATACCAAGGATCCTTTTACACCACGTCGAAGTGCACGTCGTGCATCAATATCTGCAGAGACATGTAACACACCGTTGACACCAAAACGTATAACAAAGCGAAGGTCTTCAATTTCTGTAGAAACTGAAATTGCAGTTCTTACGAAGACAACGCCTCGAGTTAATCGTAAACCCATTTTAGAGGATAGTATTGTGGAAGAAATGGGCGTAATTGTCGAGGAGATTTCAGCTACCGTGACGACTGAAACAGAAAACACAACGCAAAACGCACACGCAGGTTGGAATGCAAATTTTTATTAAATACATACGTAACTTTATTTTCTATCAATATTTTAACAGTTTTTGATGAAAGTGAACCCAATAAAGCAGTCCTGGAAAATATTACTTGTGCTGTCAATAAAGAAGTTGCAGTTGCTGATCGTATGTTTTTACTTTCATTTTTAAACTCTAGAACCGAATGCGAAGCGTGAAGTATGCAACCTAAGCTGAAACTGGTTGAGGCGCTACGAACTTCAAAACTTCATACTTTCAGCGACAACTTCACATTGTGTTCGATTTCAATTAAAATAAATGCATTCTACTATACATTTGACAGATTGTAGTGCTACGATTACTTCACGCCTCAGCTTCACATATTGTTCCACATTTAAGTGATAATAATATTAAAGAATATATGTTTAACTTCTACAGATGATTTGTCACAAGTAGCTGTCTTGATTGAAGAAGATACCTGTGAAATTCTGGAAATTTCAGAAAGTCAGGAAGAACCTTCCGTAAAGGACATTGTCTTTACTAACAAAACTAGCGCGGAAACAATAAAACCGGATGGTAATATATACTAATTTATTTTATTTCATTTTATTCTTAAACCTTTTGAAGTTCAAATGCAAACAGAATACTCACTAGAAAAACTTGAAAACAGTCTTCCTTCTAACATTTTAGTAATTGAAAATGGTTGTAAGAAAAACTTTTCAGCAAAAAAACATCTATTTTAAAAAGTTTTATATTCATATATTATAGGCTCGTCAGAATCTGTAACAAAGTCAATCTTAAATCCGCATCCAATTAATGTGAACAAATCATTGGATGAAATAATGGATCATTCTGATTATGATTATGGCAATGAGGTCAAAGATATTAATGGTTAGTATATGTATATGTATGTTCATCTATTGCATTTATCGTTAATGTTAGTTTTGAGTAAAAAATTGTCCATGATTTTGTTGATATGACAATAGGATGAACTGTTAAACTTTTCCTTGACCTTGGTCCCATTCCTTTAATAAAAATTATTTTTTGCTTAAAATATACATATATACAGTTGTGGACAATATAATAGGGAATTACCTAGAAAACAACATTAAATTTTTGACAACTTTTGTACAATACCAAACGAATATTTTGGGGAAATTATTTATGGGTATTACTAGCTCCGAAAATGCTTGGCTTCCAACTCTGAAAACAGACGGTAAATTAACCTTATGAACAATATAACTGATTTCAACGTAACACAACTTAGATCAACTCAAATTGAAGTTTCGCGTCCCAAACGCGGCTCTGAGTAAAGGGAACTTAATTTTTGGAAATGGTCTTCTTAATGTATCACGGAAAAATTTTAAAATTGTACTAGCTCAGAAACCACCATTTATGAAATTATTTTCTGTAATCACCCATTAAAATGTGGCTAAACTTAAATAGTCATAGTAAAAATCAGGATAGTAAAAACGTTTCATATTTTTCAGGCGACAGCAGAATAAATAAAACAATTGAAGTAACCACTCCAACAACAAGTAGGAAAGAAAAATCTGCTTATAAAATACTAAAAACCTCTGAGCGAAATAAATTTAATGTTAACAAGGACTTACATAAAACTCCAAAATCAATTAAATTTGAAGGAGTATTAGAAAAGGATAAACCAAGTACCTCTGCTGATTTTAAGTGCAATCGCATTGGTTTACATCTAGAAACTCCTAAGGGTTGTAGCACTCCTCACACCAAAATTTCTTCAACTAGATTTCTGGACGGCGTCAAAGAAATAATGGATACAACTAACTTATTTGTCGGTGAAATATCTAATACTACTACATGCGAAAATGTCCCTATAGAAACATTGAACCTTACTCACAGCAATACGGACTTTAATCAAACAGAAGATGAAGGCTTAGACAAATTCTTTAGAACACCACGAGCTAAAAATATAATGATTCTAACATCACCGAAAAGTGTGAATGTAAAGAAAAGTATCGATTCGGTGGAATTAATACATTCTACTGAATATGATTTAAATACAACGAATATGGAAAATTTGGAAGATATATTTAAAACTCCTGTGGCTGCATCTGGTTTCATCGATGGTCATGATATTGTGAACTTGGATGATGATCCCAATGAAGATGATTGTGATAAAAAACCTGCAGCTGAAAATAACGAAAGAGAGCTTTCAGCTGAAGAAGCATTCGACGAATTAATTGGACTACCTTCAAGTAATCAAACACCTGCACGAAAAATGTATGAACGAAAATCGTTAGTGAAATCAATGCAAAACTCACCATTTACTGCATCAGATGTTATTTCTGATTTACCAAAGACTGACGTTCAAGAATGGGTTGACAGTCTAGAAAATATCGAAACTTCATCGGATCCATCTGATTTTGTGTTGGATATTTCAGATATTCAAGTGCAGGCACAAGAAGAACGTGATCAAGAAATTACAATGGTAGAAAATGATATTGATGTCTCACGGGACCCACTTGCTTCGTCTATGATCAAGCCTACAGGGTCAAGTGCAAAATGTATTGTTCATGACTCGCTCAAAGGTAATACTGCTATCTCCGAAAGTATGATAAATATTAGCACAAATTCTTCAATGATAGACCCATTATCATGTAGTGCAATTTTAGTTGACAAAAATTTATCATCGCTTCGTCATTTAAGCCCAGTAGATGAAAGTTTAAATGAAAAGGTGCCATCTTTTGAAGATACAGATATAAGTGGTATTAATATGCTTGATCAAACCGATGAATGTGAGTCAATATTTTCAGAGCCTCTGTTTGTTTCAGACACTGAGTCGAATGATGGGAATAGAGCGGAAGTTGAAAACACAATTAAACCTGTTGTGGTAGAAAATAATGAAAACGAATTTAAAAATTTCATTGAGACACCGCAACTCCGACTTGCCCAAAGGTCTGCGACTCCAAGCCATATTAAGGTTCAATCAAAACTGTTAAGGAGGTCTTTGGATGTAAAAGATGAAATCAAGGTTACAGTTAATTATAAGTCTGAAGAGTTGGAAATAATCGAAGAAAAGAGCAAACAAAATGTAAGGGAAATAATTTGTGTTGCAGATGAAATTATTGAAAACATTAATATTCATCATGAAAAAGAAATTATATTAAGCGTTAAGGAAATACTGAAGAAAGAAAAACTAGAAAATTACACAAAAGAAATAAAAGAGAATGATATGATGGTAGCAACCTTGGAACCGCAAAATGTGAAACAGACAGAATACAAAGAAGATGCTAGTCCTACAATTGAACTGCAAACAATGACGTCTGAATCCGATTCTCTTCAGTTACATAAAATTGCAAATAAAGAAAAGTTAAATGCTTGTCAAACCATCCCACTTACTATTAATTCAGAGAATAAGGAAGTTGTAAGGCCATCTAATGCACATTCTACAGATGAGAATAAATTGCCTAAAAACATGTCTGAAGAAAATGCTAATGATAATAAAGAAAAAAATATGACAGAAAACGTAACATCAAACAAATTTAGTGAAGAAAAAATAAGTGACATAAATTCAGTTTCAAACGAAAAAACCACACAATCTCTTTTTACAAAAGAAAAGGAAAGGAGCAATATTGCATCGACTTCCATTGAAATTGAACAGATTCATGCCGATGAAGAATCTATAAATTCTACTAAAGAAAATATAGAAGCAAACAAGTACAAAGATGAAATCTTAAAATCCGATGAACAAGAAATCGTGAAAGATAAAGTCGAAGCAACAGAAAATCACGAAATAACCAATTTATTTATTGATAATAGCAACAAATATACGATAGAATTTTCTGACCAAGAACAAAATGCCGTTGAGAAACTATTGGCTTGTAATGTAGAAAATTCATTTGCAGATATTGAAGCAACTGTTTCAATGAATTGTAGTATTACTAACAGTGAAAATGGTGAAGAAATTAAACGATTAATAGAAAAACAAGATACGTTGAGCTACGAAGATATAATAAAAACAAATAAGGATTTTAAAAATAAACAATTTAAAATCAATCGAAATTCTTTTGCTGTTGGTATTGAAATCGCAACTGTAAGCAAAAAGAATACTACCGAAAATGTCCAAAATCAATCTTGCGATAAGGATCAAATATCAGAAGATGATCCGCCAGCAATAGACGAAGTAAAACATGACTCTATTAATAAACAGGAAAAAGGAAAAGGCCCTCAGAACTTGGAAATTCTTAACATTGAAACTTTATCAAAAGTTGAAGAAGAACAGAATACTGAGTGGAATGAAACAACTTTCGATATTTCAGAAACAAAAATAAATCGACTTGGACCTAATAATAAAGAACAAAATAAGACAGAAGACACAAATTTAGATCGTTTAGTAGTAAATGATTTTTATAAAAAAGATATAAAAACAACAGAAGTTAGCAATATTTTAGACGAGGACACAAAACGGAACATAGAAATCACATTTGCTGAAAGTGAAACTTCAAAAACTATATCTATAACTACTACACATGACAGTGGGAAAGCGGTTGTAGAAGAAATTAAATCTGATGGCTCACACTCAAATATAGAAAAATATTCTGTGCAGTCTAATGTGTTGAAAGAAACTAAAGAGATCATTCCTTGTATAAGGTCCGAAGAAATAGCCAAAAATGAGGAACCAAATAGTCCAGATAAACCACATGCGGAAAAAGAAAAATGTCTGACTGCTAGTTGCAGCCCTAATAAAAATACAGAAAATGATTTCAGATTGAAATTTGCAATCGATGAACTCATCCCACAAAAAAATGATGAAGAAAGAGTGCTAAGAAAACTTAGACTAAGAAAAGCTTCAAAAGATAGTCAACACTCAATTAAAGATGAAGAACTTCCCAAGCCCAGAAGTCGCAAAGCCTCAAAAGATAGTCAACATTTGATAAAAGATAATAATGACCCTCCACAACAAAGAGGACGTAAGGGTTCCAATGATAGTCAACATTCAATGAAAGATGAGGATATTTCAAAACAGAAAAGTACTGGCAAAAAAGTAGAATCAACCATTACGAAAATTGATGAAGAAAGCACAAATACAATGGAAAATCAGAGTTTTGAAACTTGTGAGCCGTTAAGTGAACCGAGAAGTCAAGATCCTCCAGCTTCTGCCACACAACATATATCATTACCAGAAGATAATATATCAATGGACTCACAGGATTGTACAAGTAATAGCCTGAAACGTGTGGATATGAAAGTATCACAATCATCTTTTAAACAATCTAATGATCAACAAACGATGGATTTTGTCATAGAGCCATTGATTGAAACAGCAATTGTCTTGCAAAAAATTAATCAAAAACAAGAAAATAATGCTCTCGTTGATAGTACTATACAAATATTGGTTAAATCACAAGATAACAAGGAGGAAACTAGTCAAGAACTAACACAATGTACTGAAACACAAGAGTTGACAAGACGTCGTGGTGGTCGAAAAAAAATTGTAGAAGAAAAGTTAATAGTAAAAGAAATAGTACTTAGACCTAAACGAAGAGGACAAAGAGGTAAAACTGAATATACTGAAAATACTGACGTTAAAGAAACTATTGATTTTCCGATTACAACAAAGTATGAAGAAAAAGAAGCTGAAAATGTTTTCGAAAACAAACATTTGCATGAGGAAGTTAGTCAAAAATTAAATGAAACATGTAAAGAGCCAGATTGCAAAGATGACGTAAATAGTAATATTAAACCAACTCTTATATCTGAGGAAAATGTAAGTGAAGTTACAAATGATGAAAAACAAAAATCTCCTAAAAATGTTAAAGTAGTACCATCACGTAGAAGAGGTAGGTCAAAAAAGCAAGAAGTTGGCAAGAATCTCAAGGAAGTAAAAGAAATATCTGTTGAAACAGTAATGATAGCCGAACAAGAAATTAAAATTGACACTATCGAAACTAATTTCAAAACAGAACTAGATTCAAAAACAGAAGTCGCCAGCAAACCAATTGGCAAAGAAGAGTCGACGAAGATTGAACAGGTTAAAAAGACTAAAACGGTGCAAAGGGGTAGAAAACGAAAAGAATCTTTTAGTCAAGAAGAAAGAGAAAGTAAAAGTCGTCACCAGTTAAAAGTGAAATATGATAAAACTGTTCAAACAAATAGATCAAGCAGCAGAAGGCGCAAAGTTTCCGAAACCGAATATACTGCAGGAATAAAAACTGAAGATCATGACACCGCAAGCAGAACTGATGATGAACCAATAGTTGAAAAGGTTACATCAAGAGGTAGAAAACCAAAAGTTTTGCACACTGATTATAAAACAGAAACTCCAACTAAAGATATAATAGCAAAGAAAGAAATTGAACTTGCTACGCCTAAGAAATTAGTAGGCAAAAAACAAATGGGTGATGATAAAATTTTTGTCGAAGAACACGTGATAAAAACAAAAGCAAAGGATCAACAAGTTAAAATAACTAAATCAAGAGGAAGGAAATGTAAAGTCTTGCACACAGAAGATGAAACACTTGCAAAAACTGAAAATTATGAAGAAGAAGCGTCAACTGAAGACCATGTAATTAAAACTAGTGGAAAAATAAAGGATGCTCAGAACGTAGAGGAATCTATTGAGGATATTGAAACTGAAGATAAAACCACAGTTGGAATTCCCAAAACCTCGAAATCAAGAGAAAGAAAAGTTAAAAATCAGCAACTTGATTCTGTGGAAATGGAAGACACAAAAACGGAAAGGAAAACCTCTAAAACAAGGTTCAGAAAACGCAACAACTCGCATGTAGATGATGCAGCAACAATTGAAAAAGACGTTGAGCATATTACAAAGAAAAATACTGAAATCGAAGAAAAATTTGAATCGCCACAGCAAAATGTTGCTTCTCGCAGTGGACGTGAAGCACTTACTGTAGATAAAATCGATCATGAACCAACACCTACGATTAAACAAATTCGGGGCCGTGGTGGGCGCAAAGCCGCAACCGTTACTAGTGAAAAGATAAGTACTCCAAATGAATCCAAGCAAGAAGATATTCCGTATGAAGCTATTGCTCCATTAAAACGTACACGTAAAGCTTCAGCTATAGATCAACACGAGAAAGAAACAATAGCAACACCGAAAGCAACACGTGGTCGCGGTACCCGAAAAGTTATACCAACCAGTAAGTCACTTAATGAAGATGATAATCAAAAGCCTGATTCACAAGTTGACTCTCCGCCCCCTGAAAATATAAACGACGCAAAGAAGAACACAAGTGATGATGGTGAAATATTAACGACGAGTCGAGGCCGTATGCGGAAACCAACTGCAAGAGCACAGCAATTTCTTGAAGAAGAAAGAGCAAAGGCGTCTACGCCAAAGAAACGATTACTACTGCAGAATACTGGAGCTGATTCTCCTACACCTATAAAACTGCCAGCGCGCCGTGGACGCAAGCCTTCAACAGTTGAAAGTGAAATTGTTAGTACTCCACAACATGTAACAAAGTGTGAAGTTACCATCGCTGAATCGACATCTGAACAATCACACTCCGAATTTGAGCAATCTCGCGAGCATGCTAATATTTTGAAAGAAAAAGAAAGCACTAAGGTCCAAAACCGTGGTCGTAAACCCGGTGCGAAATCTCAGCATGTTGGTAAAGATGAAGAAGAACCAGTAGAGAAAGTACTGGCAGAGGATATGACTGCTACCGAATCATCAAAGCGCACAACAGGCAGACGTGGTCGTTTTGTTGAAACAAAAAAATTAAACGATAATGATGATATTAAAGAAGAGGACCTTAAACCAACGCGAAATCGTGGGCACGGCAAATCAGAAAAAGTTATTGAAAAACTTTCAAAGCGAGAACATGGATTTGAATCTGCAACACCTGTCGATGATGAAAGTGATGAAAACGAAAAAAAAGATGATGTACAAAATGATGAAGAAGCTCCTACGACATCAACTGCTGCTTTAGCTAAAAAAAGAAGTGCTGCAGGAAATGAAGCTTCTTCTACAATAAAACGTAGTAAACGTAAAGTGGTAATACAAGATGATGTCATAGAAATATTGTCGACGCCGATAAAAGCTCCTGGCGGTGGGCACTGGGCACTTAAAGCTGAAGTTAAGGAGAAACACGAGGACGCTCCCAAACGTACCACACGTGCAACTCGAAAGAAATAATTATAATACAAATTTAATATATAGTTTTAATTTTTTATTGCTCATTCATTATGCTTTTATAACTTTGGATATTTTTTTCTTATGTTTTTTTTTAATCTTATATCTTTATGTTGTATTCTTAGTTTTCTATTGGTTTTAGTTGAAGACATTTTTTAATTACATTTTTTTACTAAATCTTAAAAAGAACCATTTTGTATTTAGTATATATTCTTCAAGTTTACATGTTCAAAACCATAATATAAAAACGATAAATAAAGAAACTTGTAAACCTAAAGTGTTATTATCGATTCACTTAACACACTACTCACAAGGTATATTAACTTAGCGTGTCCGTTAGTCAAGCATAAAAAAGTGCCCCGCTCAGACAAGATTCCTATTAGTCCGGGATATAGCGTTGCATTTTTCGAAGTCTTTTCCTCCCACTTAATTTTTTTGCAATTGATAGTTAAGTATAGCTGATAATCGAAAATTTTCAAAATAAACACCCAATTTTGAAAATTTTGTACATTTTTTTTTTTTTTTTGTCCTATGTTTTAGCATGGGACTTAAAATTCACAAAATATGAGCTTCCTAGCTCAAACCTGTAAGCGGTGCGAACAGAGTTTGCTGTCCGATTTCGTTGAAATTTTTCGAAAATACCGGCTTACTAAAACGTAGAGTAAAGTTGTAGAGTTTTCAGTAAAAACAGCTTTTATGTCGACAAATTTGGTACAAGTGTTATATCGATTTAAATGGAATTAATAAAGTTAATTGGATAATTTAGTTAAATAATAGGTTAGTAGAAAAAAAAAATAATCATTCCTGCTGATTTAGTCCTCAAATTAGGTCTTCGCACCATGACGGGAAATATGACTCAAAATTATTCTTTAACCTCGCCAGCCAATTCCACGGACGTCACCAATCGAGCTTCGTTGTCTTATTTTAAGCTGGTTGATCCGGAACTCGACCGATCAGCTCCAGATGTATGGTAGGGGTAGATGTTTACCCTAAAATTTTGTTACCTGGGATAATACGCAGCGTAAGCGGACGACCGGTAGCGCAAGATAAAATTTTTAGTTAGATTTTGTCGGGGTCGTGCTTTTCTTTTAATTTTTCTCTTTTTTTGCATCTATTGTCTACAAAATTCACCATCACATCTGATCCACTCCCAGGTAAAACACAACAAAATGTAGTGCAAATCGTACCACTTTGAATTGAAAAACAATCTTTTTCTGTGATAAAATAAAAGACCACACTTTAGATTGGCAAAAGTGAAAACTTTTGATGTTTATGTTTATTTTGCCTTTATATAAATTATGTATGTATATAAAATTTATTTGGTATATTTAGACAAAAATTGCGCACCTAAGACATTTTACATAATTGCTTAGATTAAGATAGTTTTTTAGGACCGTTTTCACAATGTTCGATCAAGTTACTCTAAACTAAAAGTATGCTAACAAGTCTTCAATTGAGAGCAAAAACTTGAAGTTGAAATATTTGGTCTTAAGAAATAATCAGTTTGTTAACTATAAGAAACAGTTTAATATATTTTGTAAATTCTCGTGAAATTTACAAATAAGTAAAAATATAGCAAAAAGTGCAAAACTATGTTTTTATTTTGTTATTAAGAAAACCAACTTTAAAAAGCAATTTAAGTTTTCGGTAAAATTCAACGAAACATTGCAAAATCGGTCCTTAAATTTACAAGTACAAAAGGTGTTTAATTCTAATTAAAATTGCGTAATAATTTGTGATATTTGTTCGTTTAAATACTTAATTAGCGAATAGCAAGCAAAAATATAATGCGAAGAAAAAATAAGCGTTAAAATCAAATACAGATCAATGAAGGAAAAAATAATACAACTTAAATTTGAAATAAATAATAATAGCACCGAACAACATAAAAAACACTCGTACAAACGACGTTTTCTTTAATTAGAAAGAAATATAAAATAAGTGGAGCCAATACTTTCATGTATATATTTATATTGTAATTGTTAATTTCTTTAAAAATTTCAATTTTTCGCGCTTCAAAAAAGTGATATCCGAACGGAATTTCGACATACATTACTTAAGAACAAGATTTACGAACATACCAGATATAGTAATGATGAAATAAGTGTTTCAGTCTAAAATAAACTTTTGTTAAAACTTGTAAATACATCTAATTAAGCTATAATTATCTGCCACAAGAACAATGCATTAAATTTTATTTTTGTACTCATACGTGTATTATCAAAAATAAAGTCAACTGTCTTTAAATCTAAAATAAATACTAAAAGCATCAACATCGTTTTTCAACTGTGTAGGATTTTAAAATAGAAGGCTTTGTCTACTGCAACCCTTATTACACAGTAATATTCATTACTACGATTTTTACGAAAGCTATTATCCGTTCGTAGAAACTTTATAATTTCAAGTTAGTACGTAAATAATGTGTATTGCTCCTTTAATTATTTCGATCTTTTGGTAGTAAATACATAAAATGTTGGTGAATTTTTCGGTATATTTTTAGAAAAAATTTCAACATAAAATAATGGATCTACAACAGCGATGGTCAAGTACAGGCACTTTCAGCCCTCATTGCTCTTTCCGTTATTCGACGCACAAACAAGCAACCATAAGTTCGCAGATTTTCAACGCTATCGGCGCACAGCGTTGAGTTGAGTTCTAATGAAAACAAAAACAACACACACACGCGTTAGCGACGGCGCTGCATTGTGTTTCGACGAATGTAGAAATTGTTTTTGTTTATACTGCAATTTGTTTTTTTTTGTGCTGTTGGCGAATTTGGAAATTAAAGCAAAAAAACTTTGAAATTTAGTTTGTTGTTGTGCTCTTTTGCTAGATTTCCGTGTCCACCACTGCTCTACAACCTCTATGATCTTTTAATAATGACTATATGGGTCTAAATGTTCGCTAGGAGTGGGCAGGTAGGATAAACTTGAGCTTAGTTCTCCAGCATAAATCTGTAGTTTCGCTAATGGAAAAAGTTTGCATATTTTAAATTATTTTATGTTGTTCGTTAGATTAGAATGTATGCATGGTATGTACAATGTAGTACATATTGCTCACTTATTTCAAGACTGGCATAACTCTAAAAATGTGATTTTTAAGTTAATGATGCAGAAATATCTGCCATTTCATGTTTTATTTTTTTTTGAAAAAATCAGAAAGGTATCTTGTAAACTTGCCTTGTGAGAAGAGTTCATTTAGACATACTGTTCATAATTTTCGTATAAAAATTAACTAATTGAAAACTTAAAATGCGTTTTTCTGAATCGTAAATAGCCTAATTAAAAAAATTAAAAATAGTACATAATCACCAAAAAATAATATACCAAAATATAATTTTTCGAATTTTATCGAATGAAACAGCCCAAAGGCAATTTCTAATTTAAGTCGATTGTCATTATAAGCAACAGTTTAAATAGTCCAAAAAACAATCACCAAAAAATAATTATTTTCTTTTGACAATCGTTTATTAAAAACAATAAATTTCCTAATTTTTTTTTAGTTTTGGGCGTTTATATGTGGTATATGTATATACATATATGTATGTATATAACCCAAAATAATTATAATGTCTTAGCGTGAGGGGTTTTTTCTTTAATTTTTTTTAATTTGTAACGTCTTTATATCATGCAATCTAGTTCCTTGTTGACATAAAATGATATTACAAACTAGAAGCCTGACAAGTTAAGATTCTTACATTTATGCTATAAAAAATTGAATATTTGTCGTCAAGCGTTGTCCTAAACAGCTCTTATCGAAAAGTATATAGTATGTTGTACATATTGCTTTTATGTATGTATATAATTCGGGGCAGAGCATTAAATCTTTAGTGCAGTATGCTTTCACTATCTCCAATAAAATTTCGATTCTCTACATTAATTTCATTCATATCACTTTATTAAGTGAACCTTATTTTTACTACGAGTGAAAAATAAAAATTAGTGCACTACCACCATGTCTGTGTATCTATGTATGTATAAATTTGTGTATACTGCAGCTGTAATTTTTCTGTTAGCATTACACTTACAATTTTCTGAAAAATATAAATAAATTTGTAAAGAATTGTACTTTCTTTATATTAAATGCTATTCTAATTTATGCCTTCATTAAGAGGTGTGGTTCGGATCGTAGCGAATCAGTTAAGTATTGTGTTTTCATAGTCTTTTGAAAATATCGTTTTTCATTTGGTGAATTCACATTATAAACAATTGGACGTACACCAACGTTACGCCATAACTCAGCAATGTGTCTGAAAGTGTAGCAATAACTCAGAAAACATTTTTTTTTATGTTTTTTAAATGAAGACTTACAAATTAAATTCTTCCTTGCTTATAAAAACAACGCTTATACCAATTACTGGTGCAATAATGTTGCGAAAAATAGCACCATATACTGATGTTATTAATGTTGAAGCCTTGAGTATGGGAAGTGAAAGAGTTTTTTCTGTCCAAAGGCCACAAATTAACTCTGGATGTAATTTGCGCAGCTGTAGAAAAAAATTTTTAATTTTGCTTAAGAATTTATTTTGTTAAATATCTATATTTTACACTTACTTGATAAATAGCTAAGGGTGAGTGACTTATCAGAATTATGCGTCTTGCAAAGAGTTCATTGTTACTTATAAATGTTTTTAACTTATCTAACATACGTGTACTTGAGTCGGTTACGTGTAAAAATATTGTCAAATGATTTTCCTCCAACAACGTTAGAAGCTCTTTTAGAGTAAAAGCTGTTTCAGCTTTAAATTGTGAGCTAAAGCAAAATATTAAAATATTTTTATTTATTTATTTATTGTTACATATTTTACAATAACTATAATTTATAAAATGTGGAATGGTGCAGGGCAACGTGGCCATGTTGCACCGGTAGTTGACTTAAAATATTTTTATTTAATTGAATATAGAAAACAAATTGAAATGCTATGAATAGTTAAAGATATAAACAATAAGGCCATTGACTTTAAAAAAATAGAAAAATTTTTTTTTTTTATGTAAGTGATACCTTGACTTGATTTTCACGAACCTATTAACAGGCATCATTTTTTTCTGTTTGTGAGAGAGAAAAAATCAAAACAATTAAATACTTACATATTTAACAAGTGTTTTACTTGATTTTTGGCTTCAAGCTATAGTAGCTAAACTCTATTACTATTACAAACTACGACAAAAGCAGCTAAGAGAAAGGCATTACTTGCTACAAATTGGAATTCAATTAAATTTAAAATAAAAAAAGTCTGCGATAGAACAAAATTCTGCCAAGAACTACTTCATTTGGCTCCATTTGCTTTATAGCGCCTACCACTGGCTTGTTAGCTGCTATCTCATAATTTATAAACTCCACAAGATTGTTGCTTGCTGATATTACCAAATTAGACCAAAGTACAACGCAAGGGCATAAAAGAAGTATTTACCACTAAATTGCTTGATTGCTTGGAATCAGCAAAGTTAGTACAAAAAGAAATCAATAATGTATGAATTCAAGTCAAGTTAAAAGTTTCAGTATATAACTACATTATGAGCTATTGGAAACCCGACAATAAACAGATGATAATGAGAATAATTTAATTCCTAGGGAAAAAATTGAAGTCATTGAATGGTTTTGTAATAAAGTAATTCATGAATTATTAAAAATCTCTTACCCAAGTGGATGCAGCTCTGAAATGTTTATTTTCTTTAAAGTCTCCAAACTGTGTCTAGCTATACCACCTGAAAGGCCTGCTTTTTCTAGCGTGGTACGATTGACAAGCACGATTTCGCCGCATGAAGTTAAACCAGCATCTATCAGAACATTACGAAAACCACGAGAAGCACACTGTTGACATAAAAATTAGATTATTAAGCTTTAATATCTTTTGATGAGCTGCAAATTAAATAATAACTAAATTAAAGCACAAGGTGGATGGAATGGAACAGTAACGCCACTTCACCAAAACCTTGGGGGGGGGGGGGGAGAATTATAATTCCACCACTATTAGATGGTTTTATTGAATCGATGTATTGAATAATAACTAGTATCAGATCCTTAAGGGGGGGTCAATGCCCTTCCCAGCCCTACCGAATTGACGCCACTGGAATGGAATAAAACCATTTTAAGGCTTCCCACCCAGAAAATTAGTTTTTCAACATTTTATTATTTACATAAATTTTCCCCAGGTTATGTACAGTAGTATATTATAGTACTATACACCAACTCCTCCCCGCCTTTGCACACTTCACTTCGCTCGTAGGCAGCACTCAAACCCATTTCCTTAAACGTGCACTTTTTGTATTAAGCAGATAAAAAAATAACGTAGATTTCGCACTCCATATAAACAAAAACTACTAACGCTGCACTGAGAACTATTTAAAAACTTACAAAATTATATACATATACATATGTATATTTTTTCCCACCGCATACAACTGACAGGCACAATAGCTGTACTGTACTTTTTAGTAAAATTTTTGGCTTAATCCTTAGTCAAATGATTTGAGTGAGTGGGAGTGAACTTGCTCTTAACAAGATATTTAACTACAAAAAATAGTAAAAAATTTGGATAACTGAGTTAAGTGTCATTATTTTGGAACATTTTCCTATTGCATAGACATATATGAACCGATTTGAAACTTTAGCATATTGTTTTAATAGTTGAATAAATCTGTGGCCACAAGGAATAACAGTTAAACTCGATATTTGATGACAAGGCGAAACAACTTAAGTTATGTATGACTTATACTGGTTCTTCTTGTCATCAAATATCAAGTTAAGCTGTTATTCCTTGTGGCCACAGAAATTATCTATCACATGATACTCATATGGTTAAAATCACATCAGAAATTAACAACTCATTGTGATGATTTTATTTGGCCTTATTTTTATTTACTTCTGATTTAATTGGCAAACTAAATATTTGGTAATTATTTTTTGGTGTGGAAGTGATCAGCTGATTTTCTCATTTCGCGCACTCATTTGAATAAGTACGGTAACAAAATTTAGTTAACTTTTGGCAATAAAGTTAGGGAACATAGCTAATATATATAATTTTTCAATTCGTTGCTTAATCAATTCAATCAGCAAGCACTTCATTGAATTTTTTATAGCTAAAAGGTTAATAAAATGCTGTTCAAAAATTATTAAAACGCCGCATAAGTCAATATAAGCCTTTAAATTCAGTAAAATGCTGCCGCACAAAATTTAATAATTTATCTCTCATTTTAATACAAACGTATATTTTAATAAACTCTAATTTTCAGCTCAAGCATTTTTAGGAAAATATAATAATTTTTCAGAACTAAATCTGTTACCCAATAAAAATATTATTAATGACTTTATCCGATAACTTTCTCAAGGTCTTTCTGAATCAACCTCTACAATCAGAACGAGTTCATCGGATTTTCATGCACTTTATCACATATTTAAAAATAAATTAATATTTTTTCTTGGGACTATATAAATTTACAGTGAAAAAAAAACTCTGTGAATTACCTTTTTAAGAGCAGCTCTCGAGTTTTCGGGAGCATCATAACCCGCACCACGATTGGCTATTGGCCAGTATGTTAAATCTTCAAACGCTGCACAGCCACCAAATAAATTAAGTAGTAACTTTTCATTTGGGTTTTTAAGTTTAACAAATTTTGATGCTACACAGACGATGACTAGGATTAACGTAAACCAAGGTATACCGGCGGACGCCAGATTACAAACAAACCAAAATACATTAAAAAGAAATGAAACTAAACTCGCCGAAAAGCAAAGTAGTTGATAAAACATTTTAAGAAATCTCCAACAAAAAGCGAATGCAGTCATTCAGTGTAAAAGTGTTGTTGATGACCCGGACGTTAGAGGTAACAAAAAATGCCAGCCAAATTATGGTTCGATGCCTTAGTTCGTCTGTTAAAAATAAAATAAATTTTATTTTAAGGTTTAAATTTAGGACCATTATATAAAATAATTATAAAATTTTTCTCGTAACCTGAAAGTTCTAGTCTGGGTTGGGCTTTTCACGGTTTGTCACACTTGCCAGCGATCCACCATCACTTTTTCCCTAGCAAAATTCACTTTCAGTATCACACAAATTTCGGTGGTAGCGGGGTGTTGTCGTTATGTTTCACTACTTCGATTTAGCTGAAAAGGAACCAGACGAGAGAGACTAAAGGACTTTTTCTTGTGTGGATGAATTATTCTTTTAAACTGACATTTTTTTGGCTGTCCTCATTTTCTATTAATCAAAATTGAATGGACGGACAAAAAGTACTGAAGTTTGACGTTTTTCGTTTGTTTAATGAAAAACTTTTGGGGTGGGTGGGACGAAACTAACCTTTTTGCCGTACTGTACAAGTTTCTTGTTGACTTACACTGGTATTCGACGTATTTTATCTTTTTTGATTACATATTTAACTATAGAAATCAATTGAGGACGTTTTTTAAAGTCAGTACTTGTGAAAAGTGGTTCAAAAGTGGAAACGTCTGATTTTGTTCTAGGAAGTAAAATCCGTCGTGGCTACCACTGTGTCGGGCAGCACTTTCCACTGATGGTCGTTCAAAAATGTCAAAAGATAATTTTTGTTTTGAAGCTAATTGTCTAATGTCTTTTAAAAGGACATATAAAAATTATATTTTTTTATATATTTATTAAATAAAATATTAAAATGAACAATAAATAATAAATAGCTAGCTTTGATCATTCTGAATCTAAGCTTGTGAAGTTTTAGTCTATGGAATAGTTTCTAAGTGAACTTGAACTTTTTCCTGATTTGACCAAAAATGCGTTGCAACATTAACGCTTTAGTTGTTGTTATCAAATTTTATGCATATTTTAAAACCCATTAATTAGCTTAATCGAGTTAATTGAAAATGTTGATATACGCATGAGGATTCTTAAAACCCTTAACGAAAACGTGGGTGAATTTAATATAGTTTTATTCATAAAAATATAATTGACGAAATAATCCGTTTTTCACAACAAAAAAAAAACTGTTTTAATTAAAAAAAACATATTAGTCAGATATTATTTATACATATATAAAATGAACGCAATCGATCTGATTGTATTTAATTTATACAGATATTATCTGTATCTATCATATCTACATACTTAGTTAGGTAAAAATTGTAAAGAAACAAGTGTTTCTGTTGATCTTGCAATTTTTCGAAAAAGGGAAAATGGAGACATATAAAAAATTTTGTAAAATAATCGATGCATTGCTTGTAGCTATGCAGTTTTAAAAGTAGTAATTGATACAAAATCTTCATCACATATTGAATGTCCGTTTTTTTTAATTTGTTTTTAAAATTTTTTTTTGCTTTTTATTTTATTATAAAACTATTATGATGTCACACCCGTTACATTTTTGGAGCTACCTTGTATCTATTATTTAAATATAGAAATACTTCATAAGTCCTGATTCTAATAAAGAACAGTATAGTATGTGTTTCTAAAATGATATCAATTTATTACTCATTCCTGCAAAATTTTAGGTAAATTAAACTCAAAATATTGAAAAAAGAGTTTTTTTCAACGTCACACCCGTCACTCACTTTAAAAAAATTTTGTGAATTAAATACACATAGTTGCCAAATTTTATATTTTTATAAATGTATATTTTATGATCTCTGTGTTTTCATATTTTATATTTTAGATAAATATCGGAAGGTACCATAGTACTTGTTGCAGGAGATGAAATTGCATTCTCACACTTGTCTGAAAATATATGAATGGAAATAAGTCTTAAAATGTCACACCCGTTCCCTTGGAAGTATCGATATGTGTACATGACCTTCTCTGTATATACAAGAACAGTAATCGTAATTAATTTTTGTCATTTGTGACTGATACGAGATTGAAACATGTTTTTTTTTGGCAGATAACGTACGGTAAATTTTCTCCAATGAACTAAGTGATTTCTTATTAATTTTGTCTTTCAGTTGTAACTTTTATTAGCTATAATGCAGACGATAGTTTTGTTAGCAGTTGAAATTTTCATAATTGTTCAATTTGTCTGTTATGCTTTTTGTAATATAACCGTCAATTTATCTGCTGCAAACCGAATCGTAAATGGAAAGGAAGCGGAAATATCTAATTTTCCATATCAAGTTGTATCAATAATATAGCTGTATTTGGTTGTTTTCAATAATATTTATTCCGTCTTTGTTAGCTTTCATTACGGCGAAACACTGTACACATATGCGGTGCTTCCGTTTTAAGTTCGCAATGGGCGATAACAGCGGCTCATTGTACACACGGTTATGACAAATCACCAAGTATATTTTCATTACGCGCCGGAAGTGTTATGCGTTTATCTGGTGGAACTGTTATTTACATTTCATCAATCTTTGAGCATCCTTCATATATTGCAGAAACAATGAATTATGATGTTGCTCTTTTGCGAACACTACCAAATAATTTGCGTGGCGACTTTATTACTCCAATAAAATTACCAAATACTGATGAAATAATTCCGCAAGACACAGAAGCAGTCGTTTCTGGTTGGGGTCACATGAGTTCAACTGAAAATGTTCTATCAAGAGTTTTGAAATACGCAGTAGTCCTAACATATAACCAAGAAATGTGTAACGAAAGTTTAAAATCTCAAGGTGGAATCACAGAAGCGTATGTATACCAAACCACAATTCCTTGTTAGATCGGTTCTATTTAAGTGCAACGACTGAGCAAAATGGCTGCTAAGAAAAATATAATTCAAATATGAGTATTATCGATCTAACGCCATCGTGTTATATATTTTTGATCTTAAATTTAACAAAATATGTTACTTTTCCAATTGATTCGTCAATAGAATGTTTTGTGCTGCTGCAAGGAATACTGATGCTTGTCAAGGAGACAGTGGAGGACCAATACAGAGTAATGGTATATTAATAGGAATAGTATCCTGGGGTGTGGGCTGTGCAGACCCATATTATCCTGGTGTCTACACTCGCCTTACTCATGCAGGAATTAGACTTTGGATTAGAGTTATAGCACATTTGTAAGACATTAATGTTGTATTTTAAAAAAAGATTAAATACATATATTAAACGATTAATTAATATTTAAAATAAGAAAAATCGCTAAAAAACGAAAAATATATTTTCGCCCTCTACACAGTAGAGCAACGAAGATTAAAAGACATAAAATATAAATAAAAAGCCCAAGTTTAGCTTACCAGGAAACTTTCTTGTTACGGAAATGTAATATCAACGAATCGGAGGCAGATTTCAATTCAGCACACCAAAATCCTTTCGAAACACACATTACTGAATTGTTTAAGCTTATTTTCTTTCAAGTCTTTTACAATCAAATTCACAGAAAATGTTGATTTCCTTATACATATTTTTGTATGAAAAATCTAAAAAATTGAATGCATTTAAGAAAAAATAAAACGTGAGGTCATAAATATTGTTTAAGAAAGTTGATTAGTTAAAAATTACTTCAGAAAATATATATCTTATCTCTGTAAATGTCTTAGAAATCTTCTGTAAAAGAAATGTGGTTGTAACTTTGCTTCAACTAAATAATTGTGCGACTGTTTACACCGATCAAATATTTTAAGTTGTAAACACACGAGAAAACATGATTTTTTCTAATGTTAGAGTATCTAATGTTGTATGAACTCATACGATGTAATTTAAAAGTGAAACAGCCTATTTTTCCAGTAAAACTAATTTTTGTCCCTACTCTATTCCATACATATAGCAGGCCTGGCAGACGTTATGCCCTTACTGGTACGAGGGGCGATGAGTTTAATTTGTTATAGTTTTTGTCTTTTATACGTATGAAGTCTTATTTATTTGCATGGTACTGCCAATTTTTTCCTTTGAAACTTACTTTTGTCCGTGCCTTTTATATATATATGTACCAAGTCCGCTTCATCTGCGTCCAGTCGTTGATGAAATATGATGAATTTGATTTTGGAGGGCTTTTCATAGCCCATTTTTCTTAACCAAACCATGGACCATAAGAAGCATCTAAAAAACTATAATGAAATCTCCATGTAAATTCGATTTAAAAAATTCTTTTTGTATGAGGGCCACCCTAAGCATGCACCCTAAAGAAAAATTGTATGGCTTAATATAAAAGCAACATGGTGCAAATTTTATGACAATCGATTAAGCGGTCTTTGAGAAAATGATAATTTAAAAATATTTTTATATGGGGGCCACCCTAAATATGCACCCTAACCGATATTTTAGTGGTTATCTAACAATTCAGAGATCATTAAAATCGGTCTAGCCGTTCTTGAGTTATAAATGGTGTAGTGGCTTTAAAATGAATGAGAAGGAATTATATATGAAATAAATAACTAGGCAATTTTGTATGTTTAAAGCCCCCATTTATTTATATCTATCGTATTTACTACACTTGAAGTAATTCAGTTATTTTAAATATATAAAAAATATAAATGTAAAATAATAAATAGTTTAATTTAACTTCCGACTGTATGGTACAGTACAGCTGAAAATTTTCCAACTGACGTACAAAAAAAGCAAGACGGCGATGACACTAATTACATCAGCTGATTAAAAAAAAGGACAGCTGTTACACAAAAACATAGTAGTAAGAAAAGTACATACATAATATTTAAACAAGTTACAGCTGGTATGTTTTATTCTTTCTCACAATAAAGAAACACCATAGCGAGAGACTTGCAAAAAAACAAATGAAAAAGTCACTGCGAAGAAAGTAAATTCGTGTACATTAAATTTTGGATCTGATTTTAATATACCCAATATTCTTTAAATAAATACTTAAAAAAGGTTTAAAAAATTAAATAAACTATAAACACTGTGATAAAAGAATTACAAGAACTAAGCTAATAAACACAAGTACATAACTTGTCAAAAGGCGAAAAGTGTGTCACTAGGCGTGTGCTAAAGTGTTAAAAAAGTTAACTATTTTTATAAAGGATCAAATAAATTAAAAGTGCAAAATGCCACCAAAGGAAAGAAATATTGCGATGATGGGATATCGTTCTGTCGGTTAGTACTAAGAATTTCATTGCTTCTAATCACCACAGAAAGCTAATTACCTTCGTTTTCTGTTATCTCGTTATTGTTAATTTTATTGCGTTTTGATTTTTTTTCTTTAGGTAAATCATCACTGAGTATTCAATTCGTTGAGGGACAATTTGTGGACTCCTACGATCCAACAATAGAAAACAGTATGTAAACTATAAAAACCAATAAGAAAATCAACATAGATGAAATTTATAAAATAGAAAACCTATAAAAAAAAGAAAAATTACAAAATTAAAATTCTTAATTCAGCTTTACACGCATTAATAACCAGTTCGTTATAGTCCGGGAGGTAGCGTTGCATTTTTCATGTCCATTTCATCCGGCATAATTTTTTCCTTTGTAATTAATTGTTTAAAATATAGCTTATAATCGAAATAAGTGTCAGTCGCCAAAATTATGGAGGGGCTGATTGTGAGAGGCTGAAAAAAAAAGTTAACTCAATAACTCGGAAAGTAAGCTACAAGTAGAAAAATATAGTGAGACCAAAGTTGTAGAAAAGTTCAAAACACATCGATTTCATTGCCGAAAAATCTCAACAATCTTAAAATCGGTTTTCATTAAAAATTTTTAAGAAACAAACGAATTTTTCGCCCAAAATAACTATTTTTTGTTCAAAATTACAGTATTTACTGGAAATTTTAAGACGATGAAGGTATGAAGATTTTCTGGCATGAAATGGATGCGATCTTATGATTGACGATCGTAAAAGAATGTCGTAGGGTAAATTAAATGTTAAAAAAAATCGATTTTTGAAATAACGTAGCGAAACCAAAAGACGCAATTGAAAAATATTTTATATACCAAAGTTCATCTAATTTTTTGTTCAACAAGCTATCAAACTAAACGTCAGCAAATATATATTGGAAACTTTTACTACGCTGTGACTCGAAGATGTTGAGAACTAACAACTACTTCCCATATGATATTTTTAATATTTTTTTGCATATGCTATCCACTACCAAGATAAAAATTAATTAACTAATCCGCTACCAAAGTTTACAAGTCATATTTCGAACACCCAGTGCTGCCGAGAGGGGGTGATAGCCGGAACGTATGTCAACAATTACCAGGTTAAATTAATCCATTTGTTGTGTCTTGTCATGATTGTTTGAGAAAATGCATTTACCGGTCTGTAAATTTACATGAATATCAATGTTTACTATTGACTGTATGTTCTAGTACTAAGGTTAATCTATGTAACAGAACAAATAAGTATTGAAAATCGAACTAACTATCGAGATAATCTATAGTATGCAATAAAAATATATATCATGCTATGGCACTGAGATAATTGAAAAATATCCAATTAAAGATGTAGCTGATATTAAGACAAAAGTTTACGCAAATTCTGCTTTATCTACACTGTCGGAGGTAACGCTGATTTCTTTCTAGGGAGGGACAAAACCTCCGTATCATGTAAATCGAAATAAGTGAGTGACTATCTTTCGTCCTCCTTTAGCTCCAAAGTGTGAACATAACCGTCTTAAGCATTTGTAGATACATAATTGACCTATAAAACTAGTAAGATCAAAACGCATTTTGATTTGAAGAAAATTCTTGTTTGAATTCCATCAAAAACTACTTATCGTTCATTATTTTTATATGAGCCCTTTATTTTGAAAGCCCCTCTTCGTCGAGAGCTCATATGTATGTACATATATGGGATTAAATTTATATAGCGTTCCAACTAGTTCTTCGACTTTTTTTTTTAAATTGTAGTACTACATATTTGGTATCAACTGATTCCCCAAATACAAAATGCATGAATGATGTAACAGTTTTTTTCTCATAAATTAATTTTGTATTAAATATATTATTGAAACTCTATTTTGAAAACGTATCAAACTTTTTAAATAGAATTTATGGCTTAAAATTTACAAATTTAACACCCTGTATATCTAAAACTGGTCTTGCAAGGGATCTTGCCTTACTTTAAATTATTCCAAATGAACTAAATCGAGAAAAAATATTTAATGGGAACCTTTGCAAATTTTACTCCATATAGCTTAACCAAAATATGTGCGTTTTTTTAAATGTTTCCCTATTTTAGCTTTCACCAAAGTTACCCGTGTAAACTCTCAAGATTATGGCGTTAAATTGGTTGATACTGCTGGTCAAGATGAGTACAGCATTTTTCCCGCACAATACAGCTTAGATTTTCATGGTTATGTACTAGTTTACTCGATAACAAGTCAAAAATCATTTGAAGTTATAAAAATTATTTACGAGAAGCTTCTTGATGTTATGGGAAAAAAATAGTAAGTAATTTTTTCTTATTATTATCTTATACTATTAATAGAGTCATAATTGTCTGTCTGTAACTTTTTTCTCCAACGATTTTTGCGATTTCGGGCAAGTTAAAGTATATTGGCCTCCGTAATTTACTGCATACAAAAATGTAAAATGTGATGTGTGAGTAAATTATTGCAGCACTTATGAAATTTTCTTTGGAAAATCTACCCCGCTATGAGGTATCTGTGAGCTAAAGGTGAGAAAATAGTATCAATAGACGTGATAAAGTAAAGTCGATGACTGACTTGCTTAGTATAAAATCAATGTTGACTTTAAGGCCAAGTTTCGCAATCAACGCTCAAGCGAAAGATTCTATATAAACTATGCTTAAGTGAATATATAAACTTCACAGTATTAAAAAGCCTTAAGCAGTGCTGAAACGCACAAACATTTCACTATATTCTGTTATATGTAAAAACATTTAAATTTGTCAAAAAATAAATACAGGGTTTTTAAGAGGTTTTTTAGAGGTATTTAGAGGTTTGGTTTTTAAATTATATAATTTTTAACTTTGTTGGTAATAAAACACTTTTCCACAAATCGGTCTTTTACAGCAGAACACCCACCAGTTAGTTATGCCCATTACAATACATATAATTATTTTTATTAGCTTATTAATATTTTTTCGGTTGATTTCTTGATTGCAGCGTACCTGTAGTTTTAGTTGGCAACAAAACAGATTTGCACCAGGAACGAACTGTTTCCACTGAAGAAGGTAAAAAATTAGCCGACTCTTGGAGAGCTGCTTTCCTTGAGACTTCAGCAAAACAAAACGAGGCAAATATGAATAAATTTTATAATTTTTAAAAAAACCTTATTTTTTCTTGTTTTTAGTCTGTAGCTGACATTTTTCAACAACTTTTAATGTTAATTGAAAATGAAAATGGAAATCCACAAGAAAAGAGCAGCTGTATCATTTCGTGAACAAAGAAAAATTCATGAAACTGGTGATGTTGGTTAGTAGTGAAACAACTGCAGTTGTGCTCACAAATAGTTTTAGTTGTACAGAAAACTATGGGTTGATGTATGTGTAAAAAATAAACAAAAATAAAATAATGTATAACACAAATTAAATGCAGCAGAAATAAAAAAAAAACAAGTAGAGCGAAAACTTAGAATTACTAGTAAAATATTTTAAATAAATAGTTAAAGCAAAAATTACATTAAGATATAACTTTTCTAAGCAATACTTTTTACATTTCTATCTGCAACTTTTTATTCCTTGTTTTGAAGTTACTATTTGAACTCAATAATTTGTTACAACTCATCAGCAGCAATAGTTCAGATTAATGAATTTTTGTAATTAAATTTATTATTTCAAATAAAATTCTTTCATTAAGATGTGAATAATTTAATTATTACTTTGAGTCAGTAATAAAACTAAATATTGTAGTGTTAAAGTAACTATTGGACGTAATGCTGTTATGGACCTCGCACAAAATCTATTAAGAAATATCACCCAGAACTCTCAAAAACCTCTTAAACGTACAGTAAGAGAGGGCTTTTAGCTTTGTGCCCATAATTTTGAGCATAATGTATCAAATTGCAGAAATCTATAACAAAGCGTTTTTTCAAACATTTTGTGAAGGGTTCTGATCCAACCGAGTGTTCCCTTAATTATTTCTAAAGTTTAAAAGTGATATATTTTTCCCCACCTTGTTTTATGAATTACCTTATATCAAGAAATAGTGCTGACCATAATTCGGGTTTTCATTGTGGTCCCATAATTTAGATTGGATTCAACCTAATTATACGATTCCACTAACTTTTGATCCAGTGATACAACCTTCGTTGTTAGAAAACATTACAAAAACTACCTTCTTTTCTCTTATATAGCTTAAAAAATATCTTGGGCTTAAACAGAAGACGCCTTGCTTTCTTGTGCAAGTCAGCAAAGTTTTGCTGGGAAAGAAGCCTGTAATAACAAAATCAATATGAACAGTGGCACTCAGTTGCACAACTATTTTTACCTATGTATGCGTAGGCCCTTAAATTACAAACGGCATCTTGGTTGGTGGTGAGTCATAATACACACTTTTATATCATAGTGTACTTAACTGTCATATTTTGGTTTACAAGTCCATAGTGCCTAGCCACTCTAGCACACGTTGAAACGAACCTGCGAACCACTGTTGATCTTGTCTACAACACTGCAATGCAATTATTGAAATTTTTGGATGATGATTTTGAATTTGGACATTAGATGTTGGTTGATGAAAACGAGTTGTGGATAGTGCGTGTGTGTAAAAATGTTTAATATATTTAATTTCCAACATATTTTTTTCTCCTTTTCGTAGAAAAACAAAATAATTTTATAATAAAAAACAATTAAAAACCTAAATTACGTGTAAGAACAATATTTAGAAATTTTATTCTCCTCTGGTGTGTAGTTGATTTTTTTTTTGAAACGACGGAATAGTCATTTATGCAATAAAGTAACTAAAATTGAGTTGTTTGCAAAAAATTAACTCATATACTGTGTTAAAATTGGTTTTGTTTTTACGAACATTTTCCAAAACAAATTAATTCATAAATTATTTAAAACGAGAAAAGTTTATAATAAACAATTCGGAAAACGCTTCAGAAGACGTACGAAGAGAGAAGGGAAAATTTCTCCTGTCCACTGTTTGGCCCACCAGTATATTTATTGCAGCTGTCATTATTAGTTGTGGAGAGAGGAGTGTGATCGATTGATACTTCAAATTTAAAAAGGTAAGAAAGTGTCGAATCCTAGCTAGCGCTAAGCTCTAAATTAATTAGGGTGGTGGGGAATATTACATGAATCAATAGTTTATTGATTCATATGAGTATTATATATTTTATCACTCTTTTTATCTCTTTTATAATTAATTTTTATAAATAAAAATTTTAGACAAATGAAATTAGAAAATTAAAACCTTGAATTCTCCTCCTAGTACAGGAAAATTGGGAAACAAAAAAGGCACGGTTACGATATCCGTGGCGCCACTATTTGACGATATTTTTTGACAAAACACATCAAAATAATCGATCATGTTAAGTAAAAAAATAGAGATCGTTTAGTTCGCGGCGCCATTAAGATCTTAATTCTATTGATACTATCAAAATCAGATGGCACGATTACGTTTACTTTTCGAGTTATCGATACTTAAAAATCTGATTTTGATAGTATCGTTATAGTCAAAATTTCAATGGCGCTGCAATTTAAGGATGATTTTCAATAAAACATCTCGAAAAAAATCGAAAAAGTTAAATAAAAAAAAAATCAATAAATCGTTTGGTTTCCGAAATATCGATAAGATAAATCAACTGCGTACAGATCGAAAGACATTTGCTGGTGGGCCGAAAAGTCAAACCTTGAACCCAAGGTTCACCGGGAACATAGTACCGATGCAGTACGATGTAATACAAAGGGCATATATCTTTATTGATCATAGAATTCCTATTCTATCCTAGAATAACTATTGCTGAAACACCCAGCAAAATATAGTAAAAGAAAGGCTAGTTTTTTTTAAATTCGTTCTCTTTGATTATCTCTGTAGACATGGGGACAGTCTGGCTAGAAGAAGAGGTTGCGTTTACCTGTGCGCATCATTCGAATTATTATATTTTGGGAACCCCTGAATGGATATAAAAAATATGGGTGTCATAATAAAGATGATTTATAATAATCCAAATCGAACTGTAAACCTTCAATGCGATGAAATCAATTGATGTAGAAAAATTCTAAAAACCTAATCTTGTACAGGTTATTTTTTCATGAACAGTCACATATAACCCCTTTATTTCGTTCAGAAGAACAAATTAAATAAATTTTATACCTACAGTTCATTTCAAGTTATATACATACTTTTTTTAACGAAAAGAGACTTGTACTACTTTTAAAATAAAGGGCTCATATAATGAGCAATTTAAAAAGGTTTCCAGTCTGGCAAAACCTTCAAGGTGAAGGGGGACAGTAAAATTTGAGCAAATAAAAGCCAATACACTTTACAGATTAGTTATAAAATTTATGTTTTACATAAAAGAAAAACACCAATCCAAACATTTCTCCCAAATCCAGTTTTAATTTTTAACACATAGGAGAAGGTGAGGCAAAGTGGTATGTCTCATGGGAAAACAAAGTTTTCACAAAGAAAAATTTGTTTTTCGTACAATTAAACATGTAAGTTATTAGATCGGTCTATATTGAATCTATTAAGGTAATTAGGCTCATTATTTCCTCAACAGAAGATGTATCTTATTACGATACAAAAAAAGTACGTTTCCACCCACGGGTGGGGTAAAGCGGTATACGAAGTGCAATACTACTCTGCCGCCATGACCTATGTAAACATACAGACTCGCGAAACAAAAATTTATCATAAGAAATTAATCCTCGAATTTTACATCGACCGCACTCATTTTGATGAACCTCGTGGAAGGTCAAAAAGTCGCTATAACGTGGCAGTTACAAGAGCACTACTCAAACACAAATTCCTTATAATTACATTAGATGGCGTTGTAATGCAAATATAAATATACCCTTTATACTGCTTTGCCCCGTGTACCACTTTGCCTCACCTTCTCCTACTAAGTTTACTCCACCAAGGTATTCGATTATCGCATTATCTCAACACTTCTTTATTTATAACGATATTAGGCACTAAAGAGCTAAAAATGCCATGGGTACCATCACCTTTTGCAGTCTTATTAGATCATTTCACCCTAACTTTTTTTTTGATAAAATATCGCACTATATGTACAATCTTCAGCCGTACAAATAAGTTGTTCCCTTTCAAACATAACAAATAAGAAAAAAAATAATAAGTGTTTTCCTCAAAAATTTGTATTTCTGACGCTGCTTAATGTTCAAAAAAGAAAACAAATTTCGATTTTACTTGCTCGAATTTTTCTTGTAGCGCATTTTGCTTTTGTTGTGTGCGAGTTTGAAGTAAATTAAATTTTCCTTTATTGCGTTCTAGAAAATTTTAGTCTTAATTAGTACAAAGGATTAGAAAAATATTTCTCCGTTGATCCACCTCTACCTGACGTGTTTACAAATATGTACAACAAATTCAATGACGTTATTTTTAGATTTAATGAGCTTATGGCAAGGTCGTTCAGTATACTCGTATTTATTGTAGGTAAGCATTAGTTGGAACTGTAGTGAATTAATAAAAGTGTTTGAAGATAGTAAAATAGACTTTTTTTTTGCTAAGTAGTGCTTTTTTATTCTTGTGCAGTTGGCATCCTAAAAAAGTATTTTGCTAAATTCTGTTAGATATTCTTATGAAGTAATGGTTGTGAGCTTAATGATACATAAAAAATAAATTGTTCAATGTTTGTCTTCAATTTGCCAACATCTTGCTTAAAATGACTTAAATTTTTGTGGTTTGATAACAAGTTCATTGAAATTATTTTTTTAACTTGATGGCAATCATAAATAAGTACATATTAGACGTGTTCATTTAGTCGGTGATACTTATCTATCCTATATGTTCTTCTGCTGAGGGATGAACAAGAGAATCTTCTCGCAGTGTAAATTATGTTTTCGTAAAATACTACGTTTATGAACGAAAATACTTTCGTTGGATCGCCCAGTGTAAACACACAGTTAAGTAGTATAAACTTATCTCCAAGTATAAACGAGGCTAGGCCAACTATAAACGTGACAATATAGTTACTGGTTTCTATATAACTAATTATGTAGTTTTTTTGTATGATGAAACTATTTTTAATTATGAAATTATTAACGTTATTTAATAGTTATATGTATGTATATAATAATTATTATGCAACTGATTTGGTAAATCCATAAAAGAGTACAGTTAAATGTGTAAATTCGATTATTAAAGTTAGGATTGAAGAAATACTTTTCTGGCATTATAACATGTTATCATATATAATTTGTTTATACACACATACAGAAATATTTCTTTTCTGCCTATTTGCTTCCCTTCGATGGTGATAATATTGAGGCTTTGACCGCCACAGTCTTGGCATAATTTCATTTTGTAAAACTCAATGCAACATTTAAAATCTTTTGAAATGAAACACACAAGCTTACAAAATAAATTATAATGAAAATATATTATTGTTGGTAGAATTTTGTGATCAAATTTGAAAAAAATAGCCTTAATCCTTATTTTTCAATATTCTTCAGAAGAGTATTGAATGAGAATTGGAGTGTATTTTCTAAACAATTGCACTTGCCTTTTGTCAGAAACTAGAAAGTTTTTTTTTGTGGCCCACTATATTATTTTCATTTTAAATCTAGTGAAATTATGTTGTAGGCTAAACCTCTGTTTGAATGCATTCATTTCAGCGAAACAGTTACTGATACTAATAATACTAACTCATGTTAGTACAAATAAAACGAGAAAAGAAAACGAATCTATGTACGCGGTAGCGAGTAAACAAAAATATATGAGTAGTTATTGGTGTTTTGAGTATTCCCTACTCTTAAGTACTAGTATGTATTTGTTCAAAGAAAACTTGTATACATAGTATATAAGGACCAATATGGGTAAATACAAGTTAGGAAACAAATCAATATCAGAAGTACTACTAGTAAGTAATGTGAATCAATATATGTAAGTAGTACTAGTAAGAAGAAATATAATGTGTACATTAAGCTCTCGAATACTTTGTGCCGTACTTAACTAAAAGCAACGGAAGGTAGCTAACTAGCAGGCTTTTGCGGCACCTTCTAAAATTGAGCTACGGAGCTGCGCTTGCGCGACCGTATCAGCACTTTAAAAGAAATGAAACAAATTTTATGTGAATCACCCAAACGTACATAAACATCATCGAAATATTAATTTTAAAACAAACAAGTCTTCGTTGGCCGCGATTGCAAGTGTGCTTCTGAACGTATTCAACGTATTTTTTTTCTTTTTGACTGAAGGACTTTTTTTATATAAACGATACGAGAGACAACTCTCTTACTGAAGTTTTCGATAAAATTTGTATGGTTATGGGCGCATTTCGTAGGAATATAAAACCGATGTTTTCGAAGCATTTGACACTAACCAAGAAATTAATTTTCATTTAAAACCAACAAAAATATTTTTAACATGTCATTCAATAATCCAAGCAATTAAACTCTCCTATGGACATAAAATTGTTTAATATTATACATATTTTAATAAATGATCCACAAACGTTTTTTTCAATTTTTGACAAAATACTACTTCACCAAGAATTCCAGCGTTTTTAATACTTTGCTACATAGTGTAATGTATGTGATTCATTAAAGCTTACTTATTTCCGTCATATGCAACGGACTTAAGCTTTCAAAATGTTGTTTTCTGAATCGTGCGTGGGGGGTGTATAAAATGCTTTTGCCATGGAAGACTCAAGATAACAGCTAAATCTATATATTTCTTGAATGCGTACATTTTCTCAGCATACAAGTTTAATTCCTTCCATTTCTGATTAAAGACAAAGGCATCAATTAATTTAATTTATTTTTAAGTCTTCTATCAATTTCTGTTTTCCTCGCTTTCACTGCCTTTTTTTTTGATAACATACTAAAGTTAAACATTGTTTTTGCAAAAATTAATTTTTGATTAGCATCTACGCTTTTTTTTAATATTAAAACATTTTCAGCTTTATAAAAAAAAAAATGTTTCATGCTAACCCATACAAAGGAAAGAAAACCGTTAAAATGATCTCATAAATTTATAAAATGTAGAAACAATTTTTTAACATTTTGTTCTTTTATTATTTGCAAAAACACATTTCAATAAAACAAAGATAAACTAAAAAACTAGTTTTTTCTTCGAAGTCATTATTTATATGTTTGATTTCTTTTGATGTTTACTTCTGTTTTACTGAACTACACTTTATGTTATCAAAAATGACGGTACTGAGCTACTCAATTGTTATTATGTGTTAAAACGGCAAAAATGTTAAACAAAACAACAATTGCGCGCGTGTTTTAATATTTTTACTCATTTCCGAAAGAGACGCTAATAGTTATACTTTTTTTTTATCACAATTTGTCAGCAAAATTTTACACTTTAATTAAAAATCGTATGCGTTCTATATGTACCTATGTATGTTTTTTTAACTTGTTAACATTTTTGTTCCACTCGCAAATTATTGAATTTTACAGAAAATGGGTACACAATTTATGTATGAAATTTGCTTGGAATGGCCCCTGATAACTTTTAAATTGGTGTGTTGGTAGATTGATTGTCTTAGTCGCCACGCAATCACATTAAATATGAAAGTTTTTCAATAATTATGACATTTGCTGCACTGTTTTTTAAAGCGACTCTTGTGAATAATTTAAAAAATCACTCTGGGAATACCGTTTCCCTTCTTCTTCTAAAGTTCATTTTCACTTTTGACCTGAGAGCGATTGTTTATTGTTCAATATGACCTCAAAGGCAAAAATGCAGATAGCACACTTACACTTTGAAATTTTATTTTGAAAGCTGCATTTATGGTGGCATACTAAAAAAACTTTGCTAAAAACCAAGTTGGAACACTTAAAATCTGAGTTGACGATATTTAAAAAAAATACAAAGTTCAATATTGATATTATACCTGTTTCGTTTGTCAACATCATTGAGAACCAATGACATTGTCACCAATGGTTAGGCAAGTAATTCCCAACAGTTTCAGTGTACTTTACAACTAGTATTTCAGATATATATTTTACATAATTGAATAGTAAAAAATATAGAAAAAAACTGTCTACGTTTGCGTTCTAGATAAATTAACGTTAATATTCTAAGGAATAGAAAATCTGTACTATTTTATTTCTGAAATAAAATTATATTCTTCATTTTAGAATAAGTAATCTTTTTTTTTTTTTGTTTTCGGTGTTTCAAGTCATTTAATTACTCCAATCTGAAAGATGGCGTCAACCTCAAATTCAATATTTTTAAAATATATAAATTTACTTGGCTAACTACATATAATCTGTTTTTGCATTGGGTATAATCCCAAGTCATAAAGATAATAAGTTATATATTTTGATTTTTTTAAATTTTTGTTTACAACTCATTGTTGTATTGTACTAATTGTTGTGCTAAATGTAGTCTTTCGAAAATGAAAGTCAATGTGTAAAATATTAAAATAAATAATTTGATATTGCTCCATTAACCTCTCACACCCGTTATTGAAGTGCACCGATTTATTGTAGACATTAATTAACAATAAAACAGATACTTGCTGAATATGACACAGGCTGTTCGTAAGGTGAATTTAATTTACACATATTTTTTTTATTGTAACTTCATCTCTATATGTAACTTTTGTTGTTAATTGCAAACATAATAGGGGGGATATGTATGTAGTATGTAGTTTTCTGAATGACAATTGAAATGGGTGAATTTTAAACTTTATTCAAACTTAAATATTTAATTGGACCACACGTTTTGCATGATTATTTATTAGGCATAACTTCTTTGCACTTAAATGTTCTTAAATTTAAACAAAAAATGTAGTTCGTAATCATTTAAAAAAAAAACACCATCCATATGTATGTACATAGTTTAAGAAAAAACAATAGCTTAATCCATAGGTAGTAGTATGTAGTTTTAAAATAAACAATGACCACCTGCTTAAAACAGCTGTTTACCTTACCTGAAAAAATACTTAAATTAAATGTTAAAATGGTGAATGCTTAGGTCACCAAACATTCGATTGTATGTGTTAATTCATTTGTTCCTTTAAGCTAATCGCCTTACTTTGAGGGGTAAATTGCGTGTTTTATGTCCATTTTGTTTCTATTTGTTTTTTTTTGTTTTTTTTTTGTAAAAGGTAAAAAATATGAACATACCTAATATTAACGAAAAAATATAATATAATATTAAAAGTACATATACATATTCGATTTTGGGGTAAAAATTTCTCTGATGATTCCGGTTTTCGAGATATGCTAAACTGAATATGCGAAAATCACGATTTTTAAAGATACATACATACATGTATGTATGAGGCAGTTACAACTGTTATTTTGGTATTTTTTTTGACCTTTTACGGAGAGTGGTAGCCATTATGAGTTAAATATGCAACATAGTCTGAAACACAATATTTATAATAAAATCGAAAATATGAAATCGATTTCAAAATTGAATTTCTGATGATATGGTTCATATTTTCCAAATATTTCATTCATAAATCAACACTATTACTAGTACGGTCAGATATATTGAAATAGAGCCTGTATAAGTTAAAAGATAGATTTTATGTAAGTTGACCTCGAGGAGAAAATTGTAGAGAAAAAAAATAGTTTTCATGCATTAATCCGAGTTGTAACGCCTTGGCATGTCCAGGCCAATCTTATGTTTTCAAAAATTTTTGGTTTTGCACCACAATTTTTAAAATAGTTCAGAGTACAATAACTCAATCCAATAACTCAATCCAATAACTCAATCCAATTTAATTCCAAATTAATCAATTCTCTTTGCCAAAAGATGAAATTCCAACGAAGGTTTGACCAATTTTATAAATATATTCCAAGTAATAAGAGTTATAACATATTGAAATTTTATTTTCTGCGTGACGGGTGAGAATGAGATGATCGTTTAACATTCCGAGCTTAAAACTTTTCCCAATTATTTTATTTGTTTCTCTGTATATACATACATATTGAAATCATTTTACTTTCTATTTTGTTTACTAAATTTTCTCAGACTTAATCACAAAAAATGTTAAAACTTTATTTCGATAATATTTTATTTTTTACTAACTGAATAAATGTTTTTCGCCAACAAACAATATTTTTCCACGATTAAAAAAGTATTGGAGGAGGTGGTAATAATTTTGTAATTAAACTTAATTCTATAAACAACAACGAAATTAATATGAATTTCAATAAAACATCGTAATTCGCAAAAACAGATCACAGAATACGTCACAAATAGTCGAAGCATCATGATCGATTAATGTGAACGTTCGGTACCACGTACGGATGGCGCTCTGTTAAAACTACCGACGGCGACTCCTCTGTTTTCGCTGCTACGTCAATTAAAGCAAATATTCTTATCAGTTGAAAAACAAATCACTGCGCAAATATTTAATTTTTATTATTTTTTTTATCTTAAAAAATGTACATACATCAAGCAAATTTAAACAAAAAATGCTCGCACTAATTGCTACAAGTAGAAATTGCATTTGAGATAGATACGTATGTAACTATTTATGACGAACTCTTTTGAACTTTTTTAAATTATTTTAATGGGAATTTGATAAATTTTACTCAATGAATGAACTTTGAATTTTAAACCAGTGCTTAACCAACGTAGTCTCTCTTGGGACAAATAGTAAGAGGGAGTTTCTTTTTGCTTGAATGCAGCAAAATTAGTACGTACTGATCGACGCCACTTAAATTATTAAAATACACAAGTATACAAAAAACAACTTTGAACATCAGAGTGATTGGGTCTGAATGATTTTTGTGTGCTAAACTCGACCTAAATATAAGATTCTTTTTACTCAAGATTCTTAAATATTCTTGCTTAAAAGTGAAAAAAACGCTATTTTTAGAAACATTCGAAGATATTTCACAATTGCAGAAAAATCCTTCAATTCCAGTCTGAAATATAGTCTATCGAAATTTTATTTGTATATAGTAATTTAAAACATCTTAGCTTCAATGTGCGATATTTCAAACGAAACCTATTGAAAAGATTGTCACAAACAATTTTCTATGTGAGATTACTTCTAATAAGCCCTAAAATAGGGTATTTGCACTTTAAGAATATATATATATATATAACTACGTGATGAACAAAAAAAGACTGAAGCTATATCTATTCGAACCTTATTAGTTTGATTTCTGGATAAACAAATTTGTGCGCCCGTGTTATTGGACCTAAGTAAATGAAAGCAAAACATAGTAATTTTTAAATGAATCAATAAACATTTCCTCAAAATCAGAACAAATTGCTGAAAACGCAAGCAACCAGACGCTGCTTGCAAAAAACAAAAACGTGACATCAGAGATTATGCAGCTCAAAAGTAAGGGACGTGAACTAATATTAATATTATCACCAACATTATTTAAATCAGTTTTAATTTGTTAGCCAAAGAATTTTGTTGTCAAAATTAAACGCTTATTATAAAACATTTTTCTACTTCCAATAAATTAAAGAACTTAATTTATATGTCAAATATACCAAATCGTGTAAGTTTAAATTGCTAAATATTCTTAGTTAACTAAGTAGTGATTAGTGGTTAATTCAGAAATTAAAAAATTGAAGATTAGTTAACTAAACGTTTAATATCCAATTTGGTCATGTACAGTTCAATAATGGCAGAATCCTGTTCACGCAGCGAAACGAACGAAAAAAACAAAAATTTAAAAGATTATTTGGCGAAAGGACGAATTATCATTGTGATGGATAATAGAAGATCAATAGTAGTGCGGTCAAAATACCTAGACACTTCGCTTCGCGTCAAGAGTTGCTGATATCTACGCCAGGAGAATATCCGGCGCTGGATCTCCAGTTGAAATTAAGTCATATTCTTAGATCGTAAAGGTAGCATATTTTCTTTGAGCAGATTGCTTTACAACAATCTTCGCAAACGTCTGGTTTTGGAATTACAGTTGAGCTTAAATAATGCCAATGAATGTGATAATTTTTCTCTTTTCACTACTGCAATATTTAACACAAATGCATGTGCAAACTATTCGGTTGATCTCTCAAATCTTAATAATAAGGTTGAAAACTTTGTCGGTCCCAAGGCGCAAAGCGAAGTTTATGTTGACAAACTGGGTAACTCGTCCTTTACATCAAATATTCAATCGCACAATCTCGAACCGAGAACTTTATTTGGCTACCAGCCGTTCTTATATCTCAACTAATGTTATGAAACGGCTTTGGAGAACATGGATTGTTGGTTGATGATCTTGCGTCTTGCGAGATATTGTAAGCAAATCAATTTTAAAGCTAAATAAACACAATAATCGTTTTATCAATATTTAGAAAACTACTTTTGAGTACCAACGTGATTTTGTTGAATATAATATTATAAAAACAGAAATTACTCGAAAAATTACTTTCTTATAAAATGCAATTTCAGTACGTGAACACTACTTGCTGTTACAAGCGATTTAGTGTGCATAGACTGTTTCCTGATCCAAAAATCCATGTAAAGTTCTGTCACATTAGGTCAGATGAATAAATAGAGCGATTGCTTTCTCTAATTTTTATTTTTTGATTGCCTATTTTAAACTTCGTTAGACAAATACCTCAAACATATTTTTCATTTATTGTCTTTGTTACAGAAGTCTACAGCAATGACGATTCCATCGCGTCCAGCACCAGCACCACCGATAGCACGTGGTCTTAATGCAGCAGCCGGTGCTAATGTCAGTCTGGAGCAACTACGCTTACAATTGCAGCAAGAAAGACAAACGCAGCATCAAAACGGAGGCGAACAAAAATTAACAATCAAATTACCCCCACCGCCAAGTGGTCGTTATGGTAGTGGTGGATTCACTTCTAACAATAGTTTGCAACAAAAAAACCTTAATAACAACAATAACAGCAACAATAACAATTATAATGAAAATGGTTCATCTATCACACGTAAATTTCCTCACGCAAATATACGTTATGCACCAGTAACCAGCTGGGATGATATACCTTTTGAACCAGCATCAAATGGTAATGCTAAAAAGGTACCACCACCACGACCTCCACCACCTAAAGTGCAAGTTAATGGTAAAAAACCAACATCCGCATCAGCGCCACCACAATCTGTTAATATACTCAATAACATATTTAGTCGCAAAAAAGTAATCAAAGCTCCGTCATTACACTCACATCAGCAAAGTAAATCTGGTCGTCTAACGCCGGCTGGAGTTTATGGTGCAAGCAGTGGGACCTACAATATAAGTCAATCAAGCACATCATCAACATCACAAATAAATAACAGTACATATAACAGCTCCAACAACTTCAATATGTGGCCAAGTTCTAGTGCGTTCACATCGACATCAACGTCACATTTTACAAGTACTACGACGAGCACATCTACAACTTCCCATAATCAGGATACTCCACAACTAATAAGCTTTGATTCGCCACCGAGTTCACCTACATTTACACAAAAATCAAATAGTGATTGTGTTAGCGTTGACAGTTTTAGCTCTGATTCGAATTTTAGTTCACCACAAAACGGTAGTGTTTCACAACCTGAAAGTGGTTTTGAAGATGATTATACTGCAAGAAGTCATTCTACTACTAGTCCACTTGATCCTTGGGAAACATTGGACGCATTTAGTAGTGAACCTAGTGTTTACGGCAGCACTGCAACCACAATTGGTACAGCACCCGTACGCAATCTCAGCATCATAAACACGCGCATACAAAGCACAAATGATAATCCATTGTGCAATGGCAAAAGCTTGCTGCCACCAGCACCCTCGCTTAATATGCCAACAATAATTAAACCAAAAATATCACAGAAACCAAAAGCACCAAAGCCGCCATTACTTATCAAAAATTCAGCAACATTAAATAAAGGTTCAATTTTTGGTTCAAATCTACCAACTCCACCATCGCCGCCAATGCCAAAGTGTGCGCCTCCACCGGCGCCTAACGGCGTTTCATTGCTGGATGTAATTTCGGGCAAGGCGGATGCCCTAGAATTAGGCGCAACTGCATCTTACGATTTCGATGCTTCTGGCCCAGCATATGGTATTGCCTTGTATGACTTTGATGGTTTAGAGGATGGTGACCTTAGTTTTAGAGTAAGTAAATGGTTTAATTGATTGTAATGTTTTAAAATTTTTTTCACATTTGTTTTTGCACTGATTACAGGAAAATGAAAAAATCTATTTGATAGAACAAGTTAGTGAAGAGTGGTATCGTGGACGTAAGCGAAGTGGTTGTGAGGGTATTTTTCCTATCAACTATCTTGATATAAAAATTCCACTACAATTACCACAAACAGCATCCACAACTTCATATAATTCATCAAACTTTAATATGCAACAGAGCACACAATCAACACAACATACGACGCCGTGCTATGGAATTCCAAAAGTAAAATGCTTGTATAATTTTCCAGCAGAGGTCGATGGGGATTTGCCATTAAAGGTAATTTTGAATAAATGCTTCTAATACGATAATTCAGCGATTTGAAGATAGTTTTAATGTTTACATCGTTTTATTTTTCTAGGAAAATGATTTAGTAACGATATTCTATAAAATTAATGAAGACTGGCTTTATGGGGAAGTCGACGGAAGACAAGGACAGTTTCCATCGAATTTCCTTGAATTTGTTCCCAACAATATACCGATGCCTTAAAGTTTTCCCAACATTTTTTCAGGTTAATTATTATATGAATGTAAGCGTCATGAGTGTTTGAAAATATTCTTTAGAACTTAAATACTGAATCTTAATTGTAATATGTAGTTATTAACAAAAAAAAAAAAAAAAATGCAAAACTAACATGCAAATAAAACTACATACTATCTTTACTGTTTGCTACGTATTATTGTGAAAAAACTATCTATATATTTTTCCTATAAATATTTAAATAAAAATTTTCAGTAATAGTGGTTTTTTTATATATAAGAAATTTTTATACAATTTACAACAAATACACAATAGCATTTAAATTTATAAATGAAAAACTCTACTTTAAATGTGCATAAATTACTCGAAAATATCATTGTGTGATTAAGCAAACTATCATATTCAATAATTTAAGTAACTTATAAAATATGCTGGAATATTGCGAATGAAATAAAAAGTCGCTTTTGTATTAGTCTTCGCTTTTGGTTTTGTATCTGAAGACGTAAAAGTATTTACCTCTTTATGTTATTATTAAAAAGTTGCAACTGTTTTTTTGTCTTTAATTTGTTGATGTTTTGTAAATACTTATTTAAATAGTTCACAACATATTGATAAAAAAATGCAAGGTTTGCCGTACCAGAAACTTCAAATTATTTAAAAGCCATTATAAAATTTATAATTAAAATTATGTTATCAAATAAGTATGATTAATATATGTGACAAATTTGAAGGTAATTCTTAGTTGTATTAGCTTGTCACTTATAATTCTGCTTTAAAAGAAAAATTATTTACTATTATCAATTTTTAATTAAAACTATAGTACTTGCATAATCATATACAACGGTAAAAGAAAACTTAATAAAAATAATATCGTCTCACTGCAAATACTGCTTTTTAATGAAACATACATACTTAAGAAATTTTAACATTTACGACAGCAAAATAAGCACCAATACATCGTCTTGCTGCTTTGAAGGCGGTACCGCAGAAGACGTAGCACTAATAGCCTACTAGGGTAGAAGTGTCTTTGCACAACTCTATTAAGTATGAAAATTAAACATAAAACCACAAACTGCAAATATTTAAATCAAATGTACATTCAGTTTTGTTTTATGCTTACAATGTTCCTTCGCAAAGGACAAACGCTTCATCACATGCTTTTTTTTGACAGGAGCGACTTTTTGCTAACAATACGCCCATACATATGCATTCTGCCGTCTTCCTATTAAGTTTTGTGACACGTTAAGCCCATATTCTGCATTCTATGCCAATAAAATGGACCTTCATGACCCGAAACATTCGGCCAATATCATCAAACCCTGGCTTCAGCGAGAGAAAATAAGTGTTTTGGACTGGCCAGTTCAAAGTTCGGACCATAATTTCAAAGCAAAATTATAGGGTGATGTAGAGGCAAAACTATGGAATAAGAATATCAAAAATTTTGACGATTTGTGGACTGCAGCTCAAGAAACTTGGTGTTCATTCCTAAGGAGAAGTCTCAAAGGCTTGTGGTGAGCTTGAGCCAGAGATGCGAAGCGTTCATGCCAAATAAGGGACATATTATATTATATAATATTAATTATACTTAATCATTTACATGCAGATATTTTTAGATTTCAACATTGAAAATAAAAAATTTCCAAATTTTAGTATTTTTGCTTTATATGAACATCTCATAATGGCTATGTGAGTCATTTCTTTTAAATAATTCAAAATTTTTTAATTTTGATTTCTATTTTTTTTGCCAGCTGAATTGGTAATAAATACATTAAGTTAAATTTATATATCTCTATAGTTCTGGAAAAATAAGTTCCTGCCAATAAAATAAACTTTTTTAAACTTAAGAAAATATGTGCTATTTATATGATCATGGCTGTATGTATCTGCATGAATCTCCGGAGTAGAGGTATGTAATACAAATTTTTGGAATTTTTAAAGCAACTATTCATCGTTTTATCTGCTTTTAGTATAATAATAGGTGACCATGAGTAGTTACAAAAGGTTTAATCTTAAACCAATTACTATACAATAACTTTCTTTTAAAACGTAATTTTATTTAATATTTAAAAGGCCTAACGGTGCAATTATTTTTTAGAAACAAAACCGGAAACAATGCCTCGCGTGATATAGTAAGTAAGGCATTTAAGGTCTTCTTTTATAAAGGCCCACTGATTGGCGAAAATCGCTGGGTACTTAATTTTAAAGATAAAATGACAATGTACCTACTTTTTTCTAGTTAAGTTTGTTTAATTTTTTTATATTTTAAGAACAAAATTTTATCACAAAAATTAATTTTAGAAGTTATAATTAATTGAGCTAAAAACAGGAGCGTCACTTCACCAAAACCTTGGGGGGGCCGAGAATTATTATTCCACCACTATTAGATGGTTTATTGAATTGTTGTATTGAATAATACCTAGTATCAGATCCTTGGGGGGGGGGCAAATGCCTTCCCCAGCCCTACCGAATTGACGCCACTGGCTAAAAACTTGAAATATTTTGATTTGTGGCCCTGTTTTTTTATGACGCAAATTTCAATTAATGTGCCAATGATTTTAGCAAGGTGGAAATAACTAGAATTTTTCCAATTCGGCAATTCTTGCGGTAAAAATGAATTTAATTGTTAATTGTGAACACGGCAGGAGTGCGTACAATATTTATTGTGAATATGGACGGTAGTTGCTTTTGTGACATGCGCAATATAAGTTAGTGCATATTTTTAGGCAAAAAGAAAAATTATACTTACAGCATCTTTCAACAGTAACCAATTTCTTAATTTTTAATAAATCATTAATAAAAAATAATATTAAGTGCGAAACAAAATGTCTGTGTACGAAGGAATACCTGGTACAGGAGGTAAGAAAACTTTAAACAGAGTAACACTAATAGAAATATAATTTCTAATCAGCATTCTATTGGAGCAGCAATTAAAAGACAATCTCTTAATATGAAGCTTATAAATAAACAATGAAAGTCGCACACCGTCATAAATCCGACATCGTTATCATATTCCAGTCTGAAAGACATTTAAAGTTAATATTTGAAAATATTGCTCTAGTGTGTAAGATCTACCGTAATATTAAATGTTTTTCCGGTATAATGTTTTTCTTCAGGTGCATTTCTTTATTTTATTCCATTTACCCGCGTTCTTATAGAGAGGCCACAGTAGCCGAACAGTTGCACAAATATTAATTGCATATATGCGCTGCTCTTAATAAAGTATACTAAGTTCCAAAGTCTATAATTTTTTATTTTTTTATTTAGATGATGTCAATACAGAGTCCGTAGAAGTTTTAAGAGAACGCCTTAACACAATGAAACGATTAATGGCCGAACGTACTGCACAGCAACAAGCGAATCCTGCCAGCACCGAGGAAATTTGGTCCACAAAACGACATACATCAGCCGGTATAATTGATGGGAATTTCTTAAGCGTTGCTTTTGGTGGAGCACTATTAGTTATAGTTACGGTTTCGGCTTATGCCTTTTATAATTTATATAATGCAATTTTGAAAAAATTTCCATCACGACATGAAGAATTGTAAGAAATTTTAGCTCTTTAGGTCCATGCGAATTTTAATTTGTCGTATTTGAGAGTGCTTCAAAGTATGCAATCAAAATGAGATAGATTTTGCAATAAATAATAGGCAATATTAACAAAATTTGATGATTGTATGAATTTTGGCTATTATTTAGATAAATTTATTTATAGTTTGCACGGACTGTAAGGAGTGCACATTTTATATCTTATTGTATTAATGTACTTTTTAATATGAAAAATAAGAAACTGCGGTGGAAAGTTTAGTGTGTGTCTTTATTTCTTAAAATAAATTTTCTGATTCCTTTGTTTAATTTTTTGACGATTTGGATCTTGTGAAGTTTTTGAATGTCAAGCTATGGATAACATTTGAACGCCGACATGTGCGTGTAATGTGTTGACATAATTGTGACGGAATCGGAAAAGCGGCAACGGAAAGCCGCTGTCAAAAATCTCCAACAACTCTGGAGTTGAATGAAAATCGGGAAATTTCATAAACGAGCATTTGTGTTGTTTTACATAGATGTCAAGTTGGTTGGATTAACGATTAATTTTATATGATAACATTAGAATTTAGCTTGTTAAACTACTTCAATTTCAGTATCGACACAAAACACAGAATTTCATCAATTCCTTTCTTTTCTTTCAATGACCGACATGCCATCAACATCGTTAAACAAATTTGACGTTAAACAAAGTTGACAATCAGATCAGATCTCAGGTGCTGAGACAACCGGCTGTGTGTCTTTAATAATAAATATAATGCTTATTACTTTTCGCACCATCGTTTCTTCGTCGTAAGCGTTTCTTCATCCAACCAATGTCATCAGCTCACCAGAAAGTCAAAAAACAACAAAACAAAACAAACACGTGCATTAATTGAAATTTAATTTACTTTAGTTTGTGTTGTAAATTCAATATTGAGTAAATAAATTGTACCATTTATGAAAATATGGGCTTAACAAAACAATATTTAGCTTATCGACCCATAGACAGCTTTAACATAATAGCAAGTCAACGTGCAAATATAAATTTTTTGATATACAATAAAATTGAAGGGCGGTATGTAGTAAGCGGAGCTGCAGAGAACGTAATTGTTTGGGACTTAAGGTAATTTTTACGTGCATAGTCGTTAAATTTGATGCAAATAATTTTAATTATAGGTTGGGTGAACGCGTCTTAACACTGCGCCGCGATAAGCAGGAGGTTACAGCATTGCGTACCTCACCAGATCGCATGCATGTTGCCGTTGGCTACTCTGATGGTGTTGTTAATATTTTCAATTTATCTAATGGAGAGACAGATTGTTCGCTAGCCTTGCACAAAAGTGCTGTTTCCATATTGCGTTATGATAGCAACGGTATACAACTTGTATCTGGTAGTTTAGATACCGATTTGGTGGTGATAGATATAATTGAACAAGCTGGAAAACAACGTTTAATTGGACACAATGCGCCCATAACTGACGCTCATTTCTTAGAGCGTTTAGGTGAAAATGATATATTAGTTAGCAGTTCTAAAGATACGCAAATAAAATTTTGGAATTTGGAAACGCAATTTTGCTTTAAATCCATTGTTGATCACCGAACAGAAGTTTGGGCGTTGGCACTGGCTGGAAATTTGTTGCTAGCTGGTAGCGGAGAAAGTACTATAAATGTTTATCGCTTAAAGCGAAGAGAAAACATGGATAGAAAGACGTTGGAGGCAGCAGTGGAAGGTCTTTCGATTGATAATATAGATGTCATTAGTCCGATTAGTGTAACAAATTGTGGTGTCATACAACGCGCTGGTAAGGGACGCACTGTAAATCTTGTTGTTGATCCAACAGAAAGGGTACTCAGTTGTCATGGTACAAATGATTTAATTGAAAATTTTTACATTTGCAATGAAATTGAGGCAAAACAGCGTTTGGCTAAGCGTCTCAAAAAGGCCAGAAAGGCTAAAGAACAAGAAGACGATGAAAATCTAGCTACAGAGGTTACTAAAGAATTAAGTCTTTCCGATGAAATTAAACGCTTAGAAAGCATAAAAGCGAAACAAAAAATCAAATCGATTGATGTGCTGCTAGGCGCCAATAATGAACTACGCGTATTGGTAAGCTTAGGCAATAATAGTATACAGCTCTACAGTCTTGAAAATGTAATCACAAGTAAACTGAAGAAATCGAGTAACACCGAAGATGCAGTAAAACTAACACGTAATCTAACACATCTTGGGCATCAGTCAGAGGTGCGTACAGTCTGCTTTAGTTCTGATTCGTTGGCAATTGGTTCTGGTGCAGGTGATTCCCTTAAGCTATGGAGTCGTGAAACAATGCAATGTTGGCGTACCCTTTCAGCTGATTATGTGTTATGTTCTTGTTTTGTACCTGGTGATAACTATTTGTTACTCGGTTTAAAATCTGGCAAATTGTTAATAGTTGACTTTGGCACTGTTGAGGTGATTGAAGAGATTCCTGCACACGATAATGAACTCTGGACATTGAGTTTGTTGCCGGATAAGAAAGGTTGTGTGACTGGCAGTGGTGACACAACAGTGAAAATTTGGACCTTTGAATTAATAGATAATATAGAGCGTGAAGAAAACAGTGCAGAGCCTTCGAAAGTGTTGTCGCTATTGCACAAGAACACACTAAAACTAGAGGAAACTGTATTGTGTGTTTGCGTTAGTCCGGACATGAAATATTTGGCTGTGGGTCTGCTTGATTCTACAGTAAAAATTTTCTTTTTGGACTCATTTAAATTCTATCTATCACTTTATGGTCATAAGTTGCCAGTACTTTGTCTAGATATTTCTTATGACTCAACATTGATCGCAACTGGTTCAGCTGATCGTAATATCAAAATATGGGGTATGGACTTTGGTGACTGTCATCGTTCACTGTTTGCACATGATGATTCTGTAATGGCTTTACAATTTGTGCCAAAGACGCATATGATCTTTAGTTGTGGCAAAGATGGTAAAATTAAACAATGGGACGGTGATACTTTTGATAAAATTCTAACGCTGCCAGGTGAGTTTGGAAGAAAATTATTCGTTTATTCGATTCTATTAATCAATTATTAAATACCCATGCAAGGGCCTTATATTGATAGTTAACAACTTTTACATTATATTAAACAAAAGCTGTAAATTATGATTTATTACAAACGTCGTAATGTTTACGCAGGACCAACCGTTTCCATGATGTAGGGTCGATATTGGCTAAATAATGTGAAACACTGGACGGCATTTTTTAGAGTTGATTTAATAATTAACACTACTTCAGACGATCATCGTAAAGACCATTTTTTTAATTAGAAAAATTTATTTAAAATTTTAGGTTGGCGCATTTTTAGGGTTTTTATAAGGTGCGGTTGATATTTTCAGTCTTATTTTGAGATTGCTTATGTTGAGATGTAAGATAGTAAATGGTTATATATTTCTTCCAATAATTACCTACTCTCAAACTTTGTATAAAATTTCAATCCTTCCCTAAGCAAGTATATTTATTTTACTTCTAAGCAAACACCAAACGCTATCGGTAAAAACGCTGATATTAGTAATGTTAAGCAATAATTATTCTACAATAATGGTAAAAATTAACGATATATATCATCAAGACCGGAAACTACAAATTACAGAAAAAACATACTCATAAGAACAATCAGCAATCACCGGAAATCTGCTCTGTAATCACTACGAACCTGTCCAAAACTATTTCGGTTAGTACAAATGTCTTCACCCAGCTAATAAAAATTTATTCATGGTCGAAATACGAACGCACTATTATGAAGCTTGGAGATGACCCTTTTTAAAAATTATCAATTCACTTGCAATTGCCTTACTTACTTTAAAAGTCCCAACTTCCAAGTCTTACTTTAAATATATTTTAATTTTAAAAGTTTTTGATAAATTAAAATTTTATTTTTCCAGGGCATATAGGAGAAGCCTACGACTTAGCAATCAGTCCTAATGGCAAGTACGTTGTCACATGCGGTTCTGATCGTACCATACGGCTCTTCGAACGTACTGACGAACCAATTGTGCTGCAGGACGTACAAGAAGAAGAACGCGAAGAAATCGAAAATCAACAACTTGCTACCGGCGAGGATAACACTGTACCACTATTGCCTGGACTTAAAATGCCCTCCAGGAAGACAGTTGGTGCCGAAAAATCAGCTGAATCAATAATGGAGTGCCTTGAAATATGCAAACAGTATGAGGCCGATCCTGATGACAAGCCTGATCTGCATCCACTAATGCGAGCACTGTCAGTTGAAAACACTGATGACTTTTTAATTGAGGTTCTCGAACGTATTCGTTCATCTGATCTGGAAGAAGCTTTGCTGCTATTAACTTTTACCAATGTGTGCGAATTACTTGAACGAATACCACGGCTTGTCGACAAATGCTGTCACGAAATTGAGTTAATTTGTAAAGTGACAATATTTTTATTTAAGGTACACCTTAAATCGATTACCAGTGCAAAGCATATGAAGCCATTGTTACAAAAAATTGTACACGTCTTAACGACTGAAATGACTGAGTACCATGATAAAATTGGAACAAATCTATTTGGTCTGGAGCTGCTGCAGCGCGATATGGAAGAGCGTAGCGGTGTATCTGTGTTTTATGAAGATACAAAGGAAAGGAAGAGACGCGAAAAGAAGAGACAACAAGCAACAAAACGTTTACATATAGAAATGAATTGATCTAAAAAATGTAAAAATTAAATACTGGCGTTCCTGTTTATGAAAAAAATAAAATATATAATGTAAAATTATAAAACATTTATTTTTTCAAAATCTTGCAGCTCGAACAAAGACATATTAGATCACCAAAAGTTTTTTGAATTTTTCCTGTTGTGTAGAATCGAAAGTACTTAACAGTTTTATAATTTTACATTTCAAAAAAATAAAAAAAAAATATTTACAAAACAAATGAACACATACTTTAAAAAAGAAAGGTACAAAATTTCTCAATTACAAATTCCTGCTTTGGGGAAGGTGGTTGGACAATTGTTTGTAGGACAGCAGCCTAGAAAATGGAATTATCGTTATTATAAATGGTTCATAAAAAGAAATTTGGCTTATAGTTCGACTTACCACTACATCGATTATTAAATGTTCCAGGTGGACCATAGCTAAGTTTTTGTATAGTACACTTTTCGATTGGTGCTGTTGGCTTAATATATGATGAATAGCGTGCCCACGGTAGCGCTTCTTTTGGTGGTATGCAGTTTGGTAGATAACTTAATTTGTATGTAGTACACTTCTCCATAGGTCCTTCATTGCGACCAACACCAGGTCGTGGCAATACAGGATCTGGACGTCTATACTCACAAACATTTACAGGCATATATGATAGTTTGTTAACGGTACATCTTTCCATGCCACCTGTAGCTCGACATATCATTGTTTGCGGTCTTATTGGATCACGTTTACAAATGGGTTTTGGCACGAAATCATGTTTTTGCGTTGTCAGACATTGTATAGGAACGCAAGGTCTCATGGCGTTCTCCTTAGGACGTATAGGCTGGGTACGTTCAACGCAGCACGTGGGTTGATAGGAAAGCTATTTAAATTAAAGTAAAATTAAAAGAGTTACAATTTCAAAATTTAAATAGTTATATAAAAAAAAACACTTTTAGCCCACGATTCTAATTATGTGTCCATTTTCCAGACTAGCTCAATTGAATAAATTTCGAAATGGTTGCTTTTGAATCTATGTTCGGAAGGTAGAAACAAAGTTGTCATGGAACCATTAGCAAGTACTGTAACTTCTGAATGTGATCTTTAGTTTCGTGCACAGCTGTTTTGTTTCTTTCGGTAGTGTCAAAATGGATGAAATTGCAATTCGCGGTGTGGTTCAATTCTTTTGTTTGGAAGGAATGACAGCGAAGGAAATTTATGATAAAGTGCTTCCCACATTGGGTGGGACTTGCCCTTCCTATGAAATTATTCGACATTGGGTCAATGAATTCAAGAGTAACAGTGGAACCGTTGAAGATACATCAAGTTCTGGGTGCCCAGAAACAACATGATTCTTATCTCGAAAACTGAATGTAATGAAATAAAAGTATGTAATATCTAGCACATTGCTTTTGGTTTTTGTTGTAAAATTTTCTTGCAAACTAATATATAAACCGGTTTGTTGTTCTGAATGGAAACGAACGAGTTTTGGACATTGATTTTTTGAATAAGTCTTGTGAGGCGAGCGAACCTTTCGAGACGAAAATTTTATATCGTCCTGTATAAAGGAAAGGCGGTGTATGAAAGCTTTATTAATTTGGAACGATTTGAATAGTACATTGTTCAAAAGGTGTTGCATTGACTTTATTCGTCCGATTAGATCAAGCGAATGGAAGACAACGCTCCAGCTCAGAGAATCTTAAAATCACAATCGACAGATTCAATTAGGGTCTCGTTAAAGAGAACGTAATGACTGATATCTTTGTCTAGAAAACTGGAAAATTTTGACAAATGGTGCTATTTTTTCGTTAGATAATTTAGATTTTGGTGTTAAAAAAATAATAACATCAATTGCACATAGAGGTACTTAGACAAAACAGTTTTTTAAATGCCTGTAACTTAATAACGGCTAAACCAATTTTAATGAAATTCGACAAGCTATGTTTGTGGGACATATTCTAGCATATAAAAGTGTGTTAAACACCAGGGGATCAGAAACCAGTACAAAGTATCACGAATTGGTTTACATTTGTTGATAATATAAGTTGTCCCCCCCTATTGTAATCCTATTGGATCATTACATTTTTGTTTTAGTACATTTTAACTTCTTAGCCCAAAGTTTGTTCCCGCAAAGTTGTAATCCGCCGCTGCTCTAACTATGTACAACAGCCCATATATGGACAATTTTTTTATACTGCAGGTGTCGTGTGAAGCACAGCACATTGAATGTTTTAAAATCCCATTTACCATTTCTAACGAATTTTTCGTTATATTCAATTCCTAATGTCTCAATTGCACGTTATTTAAGCTTCTTTTAACTTGTTTGCGTATGACACCGGATTGTCCACATACAATTTTTGAATGAAATATTTTATTTATTTAATATTCACAGTATTAATTTATATATCAAAATGAAAATTTTTATAGTATAAAATCAAAATTTATTTTCAATATATTTTTTTTTAAATAATTATGTCAAAGTACTTAAAATGTAGAGTTATTCAGAAATGATGTTAAGCCATTACGTTTATATGAAATACCATCCAACAACTTATCCACATTATTATTTTGCACCGTTTTGCTAAAAACGGCGGAATAATTACAACATAAAAGTTTTGAAACTAAAACTGTCAACTCAAAAAGCTACAACATCCGAGTCTATTATGTTAAGAATCTGGGTCTTTCATATTTGTGTATACTGTCTCGACCTTTTTTCATATGAAGATATTTTCGCTCCAAGCGACGAGTTTTGACGCCCAAGTTAGCATTTTGTTGCAGGATATTTTAATCAATCCAACTCTTAACGCAAATTCAGATATACATACCTATATACATATGTATGTACATAGAGTTCGATTTTGCAAATTTGCACGCATAAAAATGACATACTTCCAAATAAATTTTCGTGGCATTCAAATTTGATACGAACGGCTTAATAAATAAAGAGCTTAAAACTTACAAAATTGCAAGAGAAAGTAAGATTTTTAAGCTTACACTTGACAGCGATAATTGTGGAAAAAATTCCAAAATAAATATTTTTAACTGAAAATAGCATCACAACGTTTAATAAGATTTCTAGTATTGTAGTGGTAGAAAATAAGCGAAAGCAAGTTAAAGAATGAGGAAGCATCCTTTAACTAAAACAAATTTTTCAATTGTGTACATATTTTCTAAAATGCCTCAGTTTCCAATACTTATTTGAACGGAAAAGCTAAAACAGCACACGCACTATAAATCAAAGCCTAAAAGGGAATTTCCTATATGATAGGATATATAATAGTATACGCGTGACCACAGAGTAGTTAAGTCGCATATGACCAACAGATAAATCAAGGATGTTTAGAAAATTTTTAAACCCGATTGATTAAAAAGTTATTGAGAACTTGTTTTCTTCCCACATTTTGAGTAAAAAAAGTCTCATGTCTAATTGAAATATTAGGCGTCCCTTTTGTGAACCTGCTTCGTTTCCATTCGAAGATACTTCAACAAAATGGAGGACGCCTGTTAACATAAATACTCACTCACCTTTTGAACTGTGCACTTTTCCATAGGTCCTGTTGGCATACATAAGCCACCTATTGGTCTTATTGGCTGTGGGCGACAACATCTGCCATCCACCGGCATGTAACTCAATTTATAGACGGTATTTCCATCACCTGCATCGGTGCCCAGAAACTTTAAGCCCGCAATTGGCATAATAGGGGCTGAGCGTGCCGTATTGCAATTCGGCATATAACTTAAATTATAGGTTGTGCAGAGATTCTCATAGTTCGGTGGTACACATCGTACTTTTTCCGCCCATGGCATGGGTTCCTTTGGTGGCAAACAAACGGGCAGGTAGCTCAGTTTCTGCACAGTACATTTTTCACCTGGTCCTGTAGGGCGTATATAATTAAAGCTTTGTGTAATAGGTTTTGGTGGTGGATGTTGGCAAACATCGACGGGCATATAAGATAGTTTATTGATGGTACAACGCTCCAAGGGGTCACAAACTTTATATATACCATTAACTGGACGTATTGGATCACGTTTACTGTAACCTTTTGGTACAAAATCATGCTTTTGTGACGTCATCGCATATAACGGTCCATTAAAACGTAAACCATTCTCGATGGGCCGTATGGGTGCCGTGCGTCCAGCGCCGCATGGTGGTAAATATGATAACTTTTGAACGGTACATGTGTCCAATGGTGCATTTATACCTTTCAGATTATTACACGGTCTCACCGCTGTTGAACGATAGCAGTCACCACAATTTGCATAGTACGAACGTTTATATATAGTGTCAGTCTCTAACGGTGCAGTAGAGCGCATAATGCTCGAAATGGGGCGTATAGGTTGAGTGCGTGGAGGTTGCTGGTAGCAGCAACCAGAGTAGTCGCCACAGTCACATCGGCAATCGCAATTATCTGGCGGACATGGTGGGAACTGGGGCGGCACATAGCACGGATCACAACTTGGAGGACAATACGTGTCACAAGGCTGCCCTACCATAGCCGCCGCATCGCCACAACATCTGTCATTGTTATTTAACGCACATTCATCGGGAACTTCACAAACGAGGCTTAAAAGTATAAAAAAGCTTATAATTAAAATTACGCACTTTTGTCAAATTCGGGACGTCACAAAAGTGACTGTACGTTTTCAATAGTTCAGAGTGAGGAACTAATTGAACATTTTTACTTACGCACACATTGCTGCTGTTGATCAGAAATTTTTCTTTAGTTTAATTAATCCGGTAGTTTTCCAAAGCTGAATTTTTGTAAGACAGAAAAAAGTCGAAACAAATTTTGATGATAATTTTTGAATTGATGTTCTAAAAACAACAGCCGGGAAATTTGAACTTTTTTGAACAAAAAATAAACGAAAACGTAAATTTGTTCTGAAATAAATTCAAGTGTATGCTATGCAAGGTAATTTTAAAAAATTTTAACTGAAAGTACTTTTTCTTACATTTTGCGCGGTGTCCTTCCCTCAAAACATTTTAAAGTTCTTGCAAATGGTGAAGAATACTAACACACTTTTTCTGGTTTTATTTAATTTTTTCCACATTTACTTGATATGAAAATGGAATGAAATCGGAAGCCTTTGCTGTTCCAAAATTTGTCTTGTATCAACGAATCTTATTCCGCCAAGAATATTTGGCGAAACGTCTGTAAATATACATACATAGATAAATTATACCTTCTAAAAACTACGCATATATTTGTCTTGTCTTGCCTTGTCTTAAGACTACCTCCGCAAAAGCTTTTCTGTCCTTTCGATACTCTTGAAGCATTACATTGTCGAATCTGGACCTATTGACCGATCAGTCTCCAACAGTTTGGGTTTTTTGTGAGATTCATTCACCACTTTAAAAATGCAAACTTTTAACTTCTGTTTGTTGCAATATTTATTATTGATTTGTGTTAAGTTTTACAATATCAATGCAAATATTAATTATTTTCTTGTATTTAACTAAATTATGTAATTTACGCTTCATTTCATTTATATGAATTAGAATAAAACGCATTTTTTTACAACGTAACAGAATTTTAAATTTTTTAAAAGAAATCAAATAAAGAAAAACACTCTCGTTTGCATGTTAGCCAATTATATTGTATGTAACAACTGAGGAAAGAATAGATAAATTATTAAAAATTAATGCTTGGATGTATAAAGTTAAGCCATTAGAAAGATACAATTTTAAATACCATAAACATTTCTGTGCCAGTAGCTCATTTAGCAATAATATTGTTTATATAGTATGCTGGCATGCTTTTCTCAAATATTGCAAATAAAATTCTAAAAAAAAGAAACAACTTTACTATTCTTATACATACTAAACTTGTATTTCTAAAAATAACCGCCTTTGTTTTAATTGTTTTTTAATGATTTTTAAAACAATTAAGTTCTATTTGCAGTAAGTTTTTAATATAATATAATGTTTTTTTAGTTTTATTTTTTAATATTTATATTTGTTTTGTAATTAACTACTTCTATATAGATTTTAATTACTTGAATTACGAGTTTTTTCTCTTGGTTTTTATGTTTTCGCAATCTCTTGACATATGTATGTATTTGTATGTGTAAGTTTCTTATTCAACATTGAATTTTATTTTACAAAGAATTAATTTTTTTTTGATTTGAGTGTTGACACAAATTTTTTTTCTTTCGCTTTCAACGTATTATCCTGTTATTATTTTACTCTTCGTTTGACTCTCTTTTATTTCTTGTTAATCAGATGTTATCCACTGAATCTGCATCGTCCTCTGAACTGATTTCATCACCGAATTCAATATCTTCATCAAAACCATCTTCAACGAAAGTGACTGTGTCATTGATACGCACGGACTCTGGGAATTCACCATAGGTTTTCAAATTTCTGGCTTCATCTGGTGTGTATTTTAATATGACATCAGCTTTTGAATCTTGATAATCACGAAGACCAACTAGTATAATGTCTCCTTGATTGATCCAAACCTTAAAATAAAACAAAAAATTTCAATTAGAAATGACGAAACAATAACAAAAATCATAATAAAAGTAAAGCTATTTTTTAACCTGTTTCGAGAGTTACTATTTGGCTCTTTATTATCAAAATTGTTACTAACTTTTGTTTTACTATTTGCTTAATCAGAGTATTGTCAGAACTAACAGCACTTGAACAAAAAAAAAAAAAAAAAAAAAAAGAAATCTAAACCATAAACTAATTAATCTAAATTAAGACAACGACACAATCACATAGGAGGTGGGTGGTAGTTTTAAGAATATATCAATTCTAAGTAAATAACTGTACTCATAATATTTTACCAACCTTTGAGACAAAGTGAGGGAATATAAAAAAATTCAATTATTTCATTATCTATGTAAAATTGGAAATGAATAATATAACGTCGATAAATCATTTTTCATTAGATAAAAGATTCTTAGATTACGACGTGTGACTAAATTTTTCATATGCGTGACTTCAGAAATGATAATAAAATTATGACGAAAAATTCCGAAGTTACTACGTTCAATAAAAACAGTCTTGGGAAGCACCCGACATGCGACAATTATGTACAAGCGCCTTACTGATAGCGCAGAATTTTAGTATGTATCAACGCTTAGGCATTTATTATAATGAAAAAAAAGTGTACTACCAATCAGGCAATATAAGGAAATTGGGTATTTAATGGTAAATTTTGTAAATTTGGTAAAAGTTGCGCTTATCGTGCTTTTTGTAGGTCGGCAAACAATTCGTATTCCTTCGTAAGAGAAAGCAAAGAGTTGAAGCAACCAACTCGTTATCCCCAATTAACTTCGCTATAAATATGAGCTACACCAAATGCACTACAATCATTAAAGCAAATATAACTGAAAAGCAAAATCAAGCGCGAGCGTGCGATAAATAGCTAAGCGTACAATACACATTTTTCGCAATTTTAAAATTTTAAGTCAAAATTGCAACGACGGAGGAAAGCTGTGCTAACGCGATCACTGAAATGTTTTCTATTTCTAAATCTATCTATTTTGTGTTAATTTTAACTTTGATCACACTAATGGTGGTACTCGCATCACATACTACCGCGGCGAGAAAACCGCCTTTTGGCGGCAGCGGATCCCTTCGTATTAATCGCGCAGTTTCATATCATGGATATATAGAGAGTCGCTTGCGAATTGAAGCAGGTCAAACACATTGGTCCAAAGACTTTTTAGCAAAACGTGAAGCGGCACCACATTCAGCACCTTACATTATTTCGATACAATTGATGACACCAAATGATGGTCTGGTTCATTATTGTGCTGGTACAATTATCAATGAAAACTGGATACTCACAGCTGCACATTGTCTGCAGTCCAGACAAGCCGTTGAAAACTCAATACTAGTAGCTGGTTCTCACGATATACACGCTTCAGATGCACTTAGCAGTAGTACAGTGCAGATGCGTCACATTGATTATTATGTTACACATGAGCTCTTCTTGGGTGGCGTTAATCCTTATGATGTAGCACTGATTTACACTAAGACACCATTCAAGTTCACAACATTTGTTCAACCAGCGGAATTACCTGAACAAGATGAACTTCCTACAGGATTTGGTACGCTCTATGGTTGGGGAAATGTTTCAATGACAGCAGTACCGAAATTCCCACATAAATTACAAATGGCTAATATGCCAATACTGGATATGGAATTGTGTGAGAAAATATTAGCTGCATCTGGATTGCCATTGCACGAAACCAATATGTGCACGGGACCACTTACTGGTGGCGTAAGCATTTGCACTGCTGATTCAGGTGGTCCTCTTATACAACAAGAAGGCTGTAAATATTTTGGCAAGACATATACAGTTATTGGTATCGTGTCATGGGGCAAGATGCCATGTGGACAAAGTAACGCACCATCAGTATTTGTACGTGTATCAGCCTTTACGAACTGGATACATGAAATTATATCATCAACACAAATAGCGTGAAAAGAACAATAAATTATATTTGTAGACAAGCAAATAAATGTTTATTAAATCTGTGATAATCTCATTAATTAAAGTTTAAAATATAAATATTTTAGTTTGAATTAAGTTTTGCACTAGAGATAAATAAAAACTGCCATAGATAATGTAAATATTTAGTACATAAGCTCTTATCTCCATATATGTATCTCGTTGAAATGTATCTATGTTTAAGTAAAAATTACAAGTAAATTTTTATCAAAAAAAAAAAAAAAAACTTCCAGTGTCTTTTTTTCATTTTATTTATGAGTAATATTTCAAGAAATTGTGAAATAAATCAAACAAAACCAAAATGAAAGAAATGCGCAAAGAAATTTCAGTTTCTAATTAGTCATATGGAGCTCATGTGAGACAGCGCAAAGTCCAAGTGATTGTAATATTTTGAATCAGGAAATCATTAAAATTAAATTAAATTTAATTTAAAATTTTTTGGATTGTACATGACTTTGGAACAAATGATGTAGGGATGAAAAAATAACTACATACAAACATCAGAATTTGGTTTTTAGAGATAAGGACAAAACATATCAGTTGCGGGTACTTTAAATTTTATTTTCAACTAAATACCCACTCCGACGGATAGTAAAAGTTCAATTTAAATGTGAGTTTTTACAGCGTTTAACCTTTTTGCTTGTATGGAGAGGTGTCACACTCATTTGTATAGGGGCTTCAAATTTGAGGTATCTTTTTAAATTTTAAATAAAAGACATAATTTAGTGTGAGGTCTTCATTTATTTTTATTGGAAATTAAAGTTCATTGGTTCCGGTTAACAATGAAAGAATGTCGTTCAAGTGACCTCCTCTGCTAGCTCGGTAGGCTGTCAATATTTTACCAAAATATAAATAACTTTTTCGCATAATGTCGTTCATTTAGTGATATTTGATCGATCATGTTGTCTTTGAGATGTTGAACAGTTTGAAGATTATGCGCATAAACTTTACTCTTCAAGAAAACCCATCAGAAGAAATCCAATGGTGTTAAATCGCAGATTTAAGATCTCGGTGGCCAATTCCAATAACTTCCTGAAAAAATGTTTACTTTCTTCTAGTTTTTCTGTGGCCCAATTAACGAATTTCCAATATTTTAATAATGAAAACACAATGTTTTGCGTGCGTGCGCCGTACGGTTTTTGAGTACTTGGAGACTATTCGAATGAATGTACTTTAAAGTTTTTAACAAAGTTTCATGACAACGAGATCCTAAGCATTTTTTGACCACTTCAAATAACTTTCCACTGTTTTTTATGAAAATTACTGTTTTAGACGAAAAAATTTTACGTCATAGAAAAAATGATGAAAGCTGAAATTATGACCTAAACTTATCGCTAACGTAAAATGACATTTTGTAGTTACGAAGTCAGGTTCCAGATTAAGACCTCATATTTATTTTATCGCTGCTTAAAATTTTGGCGGCAAAATTGATCCGGTTGATTTGGAATGCCCCATATATAATACATACATACATAAATATATTGTATTAGCACAATTTTTTTAATTAAATACCTGTGTAGTTGTCTAGTACATTGGTTTAATTATGTAATTATTTACTATAACATACTAATTAATATAAATAAACATGGGCATTTTCATATACAATTTGTATATGAAAAAATTTATTTTATTTAAAATTAATTCTTATCGTTCAAAATAGTAGATACGATTTTACGAGATTAGAGCACAAATTGTATGTGCAGTTGCTTTATCGAAAATATATGTATAAAATTGTGCAAAAAATTATATTTTTGATAAACGAAATATTTTACTGATTATAAAAATATCAAAAGATTATCAAGACTTAAATTTTATAACGCAATTTTCAAGAAGTTAAATTACGAGGGCAGTCTGAAATGCCACTAATAGCAATTTTTTATCATTAAATTTAGATCGAAACGTGTCAATGACAACCAAATTTATTGCGAAAAGTTTGGGATTATATTCCGACAAATGTATTAATTTCTTTTATTGATTATGAGATTTTAATTATTTTTTAGTTTCTTATAGATAGCTTTAATATGTATGAACTGATTAATTGCCATGGAGGAAAGAATCATACAATTTTTAATTAATGTCACTCATCCGATGTGGTCTAAATTATATGGGGATTACCTTACATCTTCAAATAATGCAAAATGAATTTTGCACTATATTTCAAAGCTACAACTTTCAGCTTCAGACCTTAGTTAAAGCCAAATTGTGAATTTTTACCTTTCCACCATCGAGAAGTTCTCATTACTAAATAGGATTATAATCTACTTACGTTTTAATCTATTTGGCAAAACAAACGAAAGTTTCACGAGATCCTAGATAGGGAGATTGTATAAAAACTCAACTTCATGATCCAATAACGTAGAATTACAACAAAATTGCAGAAAAATTGTTTTTACGTGAAATTATAATAAACTCTTTATAAATGCCATTTGAAGAATCTATCGTCACCTAACATCCAAAAAGCCGTAACCACAAAAAATTCAAAATCGAGATTTTGATTGATTATGATGCTTTGACTAACAATAATAAAGATTTTATTATCGAAATTCAAAAGGCCGTAACAAGTTTTTGAGTTTCATATAGCAAATGGACGTAGCACACCAGTACGAAAAAAATTAAACACTATATTTGAATTCTTTAGATAACTAAGTAAGGTTTGACTCTTTTCAATCTTTTACATAAGAAATTCATAACAATATATTTTTCCAGCATACAACGTTTTTTGCTTCTTCTGTATAAAACTAGAGCATTTTTTACTTAAAAAGTGACTAAATTGAAAAGAACGCTGCTTCATCATGATAATGTGCATTTACAAGAATTTTAATTTAATATTTATATCGATTTGGCCACAAATGAGCATTAGAGTGCCCGTTATTTTCCAAATTGTATTTTTAAAATTTGAAAACAATAACAATTTTTTATCTTGCGCATAGGGCTTGGGTTACACTGGATGCGAAAATTGGTTCGTACGAATTCTTAAAAATTTGTCGTACGAACAGAGTGGTTCCATTGGACGCAACATAATACATTTCTTATGGAAATCCGTCGTTTTTCAATAAAATATGGTAAATTTGGTTGAAATTTAATCTATGTCATCTTGATCAAATTTCTATATGGGCACAAATCTGAGAGGCGGTCAAATTAATTGAAGCTTAAGTATAATGTGGTTTATATCATCCTGGTTAAAAGTACATGGTCACACGTCTGAGTTGAGAACAATTTTGAAGTTATAAGGTATTAAAAACTAAAAATGCGACAAGTTTACATGAATTTTGTTTCTCTATACACCGAAAACTCAGACATGTCATATAGTACTCAGAATGACATAAGCTATACATAAATACTAATAATGATACACTAAAATTGTATTATCATAGAAATAGGGTAGTCCTTTTAAAAGAATTTAATTTAGTTGTTATTTATAACTCTATATAAATTTATGCAAAGCTCTCAGTGGTTAAAACTCAATTATTATATTGACAATACAAACAGTTCAGTACCATTCTACCTGATTAAATGACATGATATCTCAATGATTTTTTTAATTAGGGGCGGGTACCGCAGGGTACAAGATATCTCTGTACCAAATTGCATAAAAATCGGACCACTAGTTTGGCAGTGCAAACAAGTTTCCCTGTTAGAGACATGGAACCGCCATTTCTTATGAATGCAGGTTGTTGAGAACGCGGAAGCATCCGAGGACATTTCCAGTACGTATGATAGATTATTCTAATTCATACCCACATCCAAGAAATATTTTTTATAAATAAACGGTTAACGTTTACTTTAGCTCCCACTCGTCAATTTTTAATATGCAAACAAAGTGTCCTTCAGATATAGTAGTTCAGATCAATTGCTTATAAACCAATATTGTAGCTTATCAAATTATCTCTTATGACACATAAGTGGGTGTCCAACTTTCACATATTTTTAGAATATCTATATCCGTAACTTAGATTCTACGACGGACTTTTTTAATTTTATACAGTAACTTTAAAAATACCATTTTCCCTCCAAAAATTGGCGAATGAGAGCTCAAGCCTGTGCCAAATAAATAAATAATAAATAAAATTGAAGCATTAATATCATTCAGCAGTTTAGCTCGCGAATAACATTGAACTTATTCATGAAACGATATGAGGGAAGAGAGTAATGGGAGCACACACTTGTGATTTCATTTTATTGAACACACAAGACAAAGCTTTTAATACAAGGGCAGAGCACCGAGAGGTAGGGTGAAAAAACCAAGTGCGCATCAATTATCAATGTACAAAACGAATTGATGAAATTCCTTTGACTAGTCTTATACAATTTAAAATTAAAACCATATATAATTTTTAATAAATAAAATTTAGCCATTCTATTCGATTGTGTGCAGCAGAGGGGGTTAAAGAAAATTATGCAAAAAAGTTTCACTTTTGCCAAAAAGATATTACCTTTTTCCTTAATTTCCCTCGAATGTGACATAGACGCTTTACACCATCAAAACACATCGCCTCCAGTCGACCATTACCCAACATTTTTGTCACCTGTGCATATTCCTGCTGGTCTTCCTTGAAAATCAATTCACGTTTTTCAAATTCATTTTCGTTCTTTCCACGACGACGATTTTTTCCTCCTTTTCCTTTATTCTTGGGCATTTTGTATTACAATTTCGTTTACTTTCTGTTGCTATTTATGATTATTTTGGACTTTGCGCACTCTCAATTTATTTTCTGCAGAAATTTAAATAAGTGTAATTAATTTGGTAACAGCTTAAACTGTGAATTCAAAATTAATTTTGTGTAATTTTCACTTACGAAAATGAGACGAACTTTTTCGTTTCGTCTTTTAACAGAAAAGGAATGTGCTAGTGCTACGTTTTGCCGTTTGTGAGAAGGAAACAGAAAAAGATTTACAAACAAAAGATGGCTGCTCTTTGTTCAGCCCAAAATGTGCAAAATATTTCGACAAAAGTGATGCCAAGTTAGTTTTTCGATGCACACAAATTATAGCTCTAATTTTCTTGATATACAAATAATTATCTTCTTAATCGTAATATTGAACAAGAAGTATTGATTACGAAATATGGTTTTATACTTCAAACAGGAAAATTAATTCTTCACAGTTGAATGGGGTAAATTTTTGTTGTATGTTTTTCATGACATTTTTATCTGCAGAAGCAAGCAATATTTACAAAAATTGCCTGTAAATATTTATTCCATTTCAATTGTTCTACCAACTAAGTGACATCGTTCCAATTTTTTGTCGCGATGGTAGATTAATTTAAGTGACAGTAAAGAAACTTGGCATCACTTTACAACTAACCTCTATCGAAAATGAGCCGACTTGAAAAATTGTGATTATTTTGGAAAATGGCACCAAAGAAAGATGCAAAAAGCAAGGATAATAAAGGAGCGGCTGCTAAAAAAGGTGGTCCTACCGGAGCGAATGAAGACAAAGGTAATTAAAAAAATGTTTTTGAAATGAATAAAAATATTTTGTTAACTTGAAACTGTAGGCAAAGAGAAGAAAGGCGGAAACGCAGTCAAGGTGCGACATATACTCTGCGAAAAGCAAGGCAAAATCATGGAAGCATTGGAAAAACTAAAGGCAGGACAAAAATTCCCCGAAGTAGCAGCGGCCTACAGTGAAGACAAAGCACGTCAGGGTGGTGACCTGGGATGGCAGATACGTGGTGCAATGGTAGGGCCATTTCAAGATGCGGCATTTGCGCTACCAATTTCGACAGTAACTAATGCCGTGTATACTGACCCACCAATTAAGACAAAATTTGGATATCACATTATAATGGTAGAAGGCAAAAAATAAAAAAAACGTCCTGTTAAAAATTAACGAATTTATTAAAAAAAAAATTTTTAAGCTGCTTCCATTTATTTTTTACCAGCATCTTCTTTAAGACCAACTGTGCGATTGCAGACAATTTTAGCTTTGCTACTGTCAGGGTCGACGGAGAAGAAACCAATGCGTTCAAATTGAAACTTTTCATAAACCTTAGCAACACTGAGCACACGATCAGCATAAGACTGCAGGATTGTCATTGAATTATCACTGATGTCGGTGAGAAAACCACCGGGTACTTCGTTTGGATCCTCAGGATGCTTATGATTGAACAGTTGTTCATAAAGACGCAATTCCACTTGTATTGGGTGTGATACCCATTGAATAAAGGCTTTAGGCTTTTCAGCTTTTTCGGTGGAAACACAATTACATATCAGTTCTAATACTGCGCCTGTAGAAGGATCACGTTTCACATCCTTAACAGAAATTACTAGACCAGCATGACGTAGTCCAACTGTTTGCTGTGGGGACAGACGACGATATCCCTTTTCTGGTTCCAGTTTAAAATCGCTCTGCTCAATGTACACGACACGATCCAATATAACTTTATGACTACCCATTTCAGGGTTTTGTGGAAAATTAGGCACTTCAACGTTAACATGCTGCGGGTGTGGGAAATTTTCAATGGTTACCTTGAGAGGTTCTAGTACAACCAAACGCCTGGGTGCTGTAATATTTAGAACATCACGTACTGCTGCCTCTAACATAGAAGGATCCACCGAAATTTGTGCGCCTGTAACGCCTATTTGAGCACAGAAATTATTAATGGCATCGGCGGGATAACCACGTCTACGTAGCGCAGTCAGCGTAAACAAACGTGGATCATCCCAATCGTTGACAATACGTTCGGTGATAAGTTTTGCAATCTTACGCTTAGAAACCAGTGCATAGTTCATGTTAAGACGCCCATATTCCCATTGTACTGGACAATAAATATCCAACGCATTACAGAGCCAATAGTATGAAGAACGACGCGATTGAAATTCTTTGGTACAGAGTGAGTGTGTGATGTTCTCCAGGGAGTCACAAAGGCAGTGAGTATAATCATAAGTTGGATAAATGCACCTGTTTAAAAGAAAATATATAGCAAGATCATAAGTTATTAAGTTTATAATAAAAGTAGGTAAATTAAGATAAGAGTGTCCATATCTAAATTACTATCCACAAAACTTTAGTTAGTGATCTTTACTGTTTTTTCATTTTGTTTTTCTCATTATCATTTTGTATTATGTTAGTAAAATAAAGAGTTTTACCATTTATTTCCAGTGCGGTGATGAGGTATAAACTTTATGCGATAAGCAACAGGATCTACTTTGCCCTCCTCCAGTGTCAGCTTAAGCCGCAATGTTGCCGCACCTTCATCAATTTTGCCATTTTTCATATCCTCAAATAGCTGTAGTGACTCTTCGAATGGACGATCACGCCAATCACTAGGTTTCGGATTGAAACCCTTCATTTCTTCTGCTGTTTGATGGCATACGAACGCAAGACCTTTTTTTATTAGGACCACAGCCCATTCATATAGTTGCTGAAAGTTATCTGATGAATGCGTTATTTTATATGGTTTATAACCTAACCATTCGACCATATCTTTGATGGCAACAAAGAATTTTTCTTCTTCTTTTTCTGGATTAGTATCATCGTATCGCAAATAGCAGGCACCATTGTGAGCGGCAGCATAACCGAAATTGATATTTATCGCCTTGGCGTGTCCAATGTGCAAAATACCATTGGGCTCTGGAGGAAAACGCGTATGCACTTTACCGCCAGTTTGACGCAGGTGCTCCTTTAATAAACGTTCAGTATTATCTGTTACCACATAACCATCAGTTTTATAATTTTCTCCAGGTTCATGAAAGTGCACTTTGGTTTTCATAAGTTCGGCAATGGTGCGTGCACCGTCTGTTGCTTCTGAGATGCTGGCAACATTGAAGGATGTTCCAGATTTGTTGGTCGCTATAGAAAGAGCTTTAAAGAAAAAACAACAGAATTACAATCACAAAATTATAGTTCGTTTTCAATTTATAACAACCTGCAGTCGAAGCCGCCGCTGGTTTATCCTTCTTTTTATCGTTCTTGACCAACGGTTTCTGATCCTCCTCTGTCTTTGGACCTAGTAGATCAAATATTTGTACATCAATTTCTGCTTTTACAGCCTTTGCATCGGCCCATCTTAGTTTGGCGCGGACTTCTTGCATAATTTTAAATGCATTAAAGTGATAGCGTTGTTCCAGCAACGCTGCTTTATTTAATTTTATCTGCTCTTCCACACAGCGATCGATTTCTTCTGGTGTAACGATAACACCAACGCCACATTCGCGTTCAAAGTCCTGCAAATCTATTGCAGCCCCTTTCTTCTGTACATTTTTAAGCAAATATTCCAATGCTGCGTCAACACGCATTGTTGAATCCAACTTCTCCTCGATAATGTAGCGCACCAACAGCGGTAATTGAGAAACAACTTGTGGTTTCAGCTTCGTCACCATGTGATAGAGAAGCATGCCAACACCTTCGCCTAGAGAGGTACCTTTCGTTTCCGCAAGCGCTAACTGCAGATTTTTTGTTACAATCACATTTTTAATGGTTTCTTTTGCTTTTTGTTCACTCATACCAAGGGCTTTGAATTTCTCAATTAATTCGGCGTTTTCTGCCATTGCGAAACTTAGAGTAATGATATAAAATAGTGTCAAATATTTGTTACTACTTTCGGTATTTGTTATTGGTTAAATGTACTTTATAAAAATCTGATGAAACTTTTTTCGCGAGCAGTAAAAGGTAATCGCAACTGACGCAAAAAAGCAATGTGGCAAATGTCAAATTTACTTTGGATTACCGGCTGACATTTCGATATATGGGGCATTCCATGGCATACTTCAGAATTGGGACGTGCTATATCGTCCAGATTTTTCCTATAATACGTTTGTAGTGAGTACAAAATTGACACTAGCAAAATTTATTGCAGAGATATAGAACAAATTCTATTTTTTGGTACGATTTGCTAATTACGCTGCTTACACACACTGAATTTGATTTGTTTGTGCCTAGTTTTGAAATAAAGATCTCCAATGGAAATTACTTTTTATTCCAATCAAAATTATTTTTTCAATGTTTTCGCTGTTAAATGAAGAGACATAATCGGTTATAAAACTTAAAACAATGTTATCGTCGCGTATCATGTGTAACTATCGGCTTCACTTGGCTGGACTGAAAGGTATTAACGCAACACACATGCTATAATTAATATAGTTGTCAAAATTAACTAAGACAAGGCACCGGCAGAAAAATTTTACGTATTATTTCCAGATTTTATATTATAACTAAAAGAGCGCATCGTCAGAGTTTCTGTCTTCTATGTAGCTATTGCTATTCTGACAGCAATGGAGTAAGCTTTCAGGGTTACATAACTTCAGATTGCCAAGATATTCTATGATGTCAGTTGCAATACCATATGACTTTGACATACCATATATTTTGAGACGCTGTGTTATTTTTATTTTATTGTTTTATATTTGTGTTGTATTGAAACTTTATTATTGAGATATTGTTGAAACAATGGCACATATACCGCGGCCAACATTAAATAAAATTCCTGGAGGCGGTATGCCAATTGCTAAGCAAGAAAGTCATCACGTAAAGGACTTGACCAAATTGACCCGTTTCGAGTTGGTGGAAATAAAAGAACGCGAGGGAAAATTGCTGGACAATAAGTTAGTATTCCTCTTTGCAAGATAAACATCTTAATATACTTTAAACATTGCACAGAGCTAAACTTGACAGACTGCCAGATAAGGGTCTACGCATTCAAAATTTTTACGATCGCGTTACGCAGGAATTGCAACGACGCTCCAATGTCGACGAGGCGGTCATTATGTTCTCCGAATTAAACCTTGCGTCCAAGGGCCAAAGTGTGCTCAATCAGCTTGAATGGAATCATGGTGTAATCGTTAGTGATGGAACTGATCCATGCGAAGATGTACTAGATAGCGATGATGAATCTGAAATGGATCCACTGCGCATCTTAGCACAGCGCACTATGCACGAACGTAAATTGAAAGTGTTGCCACCGGAACCAATTTTAATTACACCAAAAGACTTGGAAGAAATAAAATCTTTTAATTATGGCTCTAAAGAATCAACACAATTGAATAATTGTGAAACCATCCATGAAGTCAGTTTGACTCTTGATGGTAGTGAAAATTTGTCAACTATAAAGCCTAAGCTCAAACAAATAACAAAAAATTTACATACATCGATAGTTAGTAATTCCCTTAGTAGTGGTAGTAGATGTAGCACACCAGAACATGGGCAGGACTTAGAGCAGCATGTACGTTATTTGGTAGAGAAGTCTGAGTTACAAAATTCAACACTGCAACGTGAAAGATTCAAACCATATAAGACAACAATTTCCAATGTGCATGATCCGGAAAAAGAGAAACAACGAAAAAAAGGAAAAAATTGGGAAGTTACAGCGGCTACGCCTCCACTGATACAAAATAGTGCTACAAAGTTGTTGAATCTATTGGATTCAATGGAAATACAGACCAACTATTTGGCTAAGTTGAAGGTATTTTTTTGAATGATCTTTTATCAGCTTATAGAAAATCAGACGGTGTAATGACATGCCATAATAGAATTTAATATTTTTCTGAGTAAATGATTGACATAAACTTATTGGAGTATTATTTACTGTCATTTCACACTGTTTATAAGAGCCTGGCTTCTTTTTTCGCAGCCAGCAACGCTTAAAAATGTCCAAAAAGAGCGTTATGAGCAAAACAATTATTTTTAACTTGCTAAGTCCTAGCAAACATTATTGCTAGCTGTGTTTGAGTTCAGAATTATCGCTTTTTACAGTCCAACCAATTTTTTTTTTCGTTTTTTTCGCTTGGGTTGTTTTTTCGGGTCTTGCAAATCGCCCCTGTCAATCAAAAAAATGATAAAAATATACATATAATATTTTCTTAAATATCTGTTAGTTTGGTCGATTTTTGAGTATTCGGCATGTGAAAAAAGCGGCCAAGTGTATATTGATATTTTAAATGAAGGAATACATTTTCTTAGAACTGATTTTTGGTATTAATTAAAATTTTTATCTTTTCGTTAGGAATTGCAAGAGAAACAAGCAGCAGAAAGATTAGCTATCAAAATAGAACGTTTAGAAAGTAGAAATATGGAACTGCCTTCAGCTGAGTTACTTAAAACCAAAAAAGCCTTTAACTCATATCGTAGTCCTGCCATTAAAATCGAAGGTGAGCAACACTTAAATGAAACTGAAGAAATACATGATCTACTTGATGAGGAAAAATCGGCTGGTGTTATAAATTATACAGTTTATGATTAAATTAAAACATACAATAAATATGTAAAAGTTTCGAACAGATCAATGCTCTACTCTTATATTAGAAGAGCTGCAAAGAGCTGTACAGCTAAAAACAAAAGGTCATAAGTTAGAACAAGAACGATGCCACAAAACAAAATATTATGATCTGTCCTAAATTACAGCGGTCCTGGCCGAAAAAATCACCTATGCGACCTGCATAATTGTAATTTTGTTTTCGTTTTAAAGTGAAATCAAATGTTTTTAAGTAAAACTTTCCATAATAATTCGCTTTGCGTAAACATATAATATTTTTATTTGGTTTTTGTTATAACACTCAACAGCTCAACGTTAAATTTAACAATCAACATTTAACACTTAACATTCAGTTTTAGTATAATTTCTGTTTATAAAGGTTGTATAAATTAAGTATACTCCAATGTATGTTTTCCATCTTAATATTAAATCAACATCAATTTCTAATATAAACTACATCTTGTAAAATTATAAAGTTTATTAAATTGAGTAAAATTGCGTTGCTGTCGATGCTTGTAATTCGATTTGTCCCATTTTGAATTGGAGACGTTGTAGCCATTTAAGTAACGCCTCAGACTGATGTGTTTGCTGTTCTTCATAATCCGGTGCATAATCACGGACATTTTGCAACCGAACGTGCAGCGTATCTGAGAGCTGTAAGGTTTATTTTTTAAGTTAAAAACAATACTAAAATTTGAGTTTAATTGTTAAATATACCTGCGATTGTGACGATAATACTGGACTCCACAATGGAAGCAATTTTCCTAAAACTGTTGAATGTGTTTCTTTAAGTGCTTCCAATAGACTAAGGAAATGTAGATTCACCATTTCAGAAAGCTATAGAATATTAAGAGAAAACTCAATGAATAAAAATTATTATTGACGGATAATTCTCGTACGGTTTACTAATATTAATTTGCTGCAACAATATTCGAAAATAGAAGCAATCGTTACCTACTACACGTTTCTGTTTTAATTAAATATTTAGAGTGTTGGTAAGACAAATCCAAATATGTATTTGCTGAAAAGATGCTGTTAACATAAATATATCTTTTTTTCTTAGAAATGGCTACAATAACTTAAAAACCCGTAGAATAAATTTATTTTTCATCAGCAAAAAATATAAACTTTCGATTAACGTGATAACTTGAATTAAATTTAAAGCTAGTAAAAATAACGATCCCCTGATGCAAATGTAATCGTAATAACATTGAAAGTTCTTGAAATGCCAATTTAGATCATGCATGTTTTACGTAGAAGATATTTTTTTTCGGTGCCATAAGCTGTCTTATACAATGATTAAATGTACATAAATTCATATCTGTTTGTATACCTTTGCATTTGAACTCTGTTGAAAATCAGCTGGATCCTTGGGCGGCTTCGAATGTGATACCAATTGAAGAATACATGGTGTCACTTTGGCCCAAAATTCAAAAAGAATACCCATAGTAATTATATTTGCATCGGTATTATTTGATGTGTTGGCTATTTGCTCCAGATAAATAGTCCACAACTGACATAACGTAAAGGCGTGGAAAAGCGACGACATGTGGAGAACCGATGCTTTAGATTGTTCAGCGAAGCCAGCAAAAATGACTTGTATATGGTCAGCTATATGACAAGAAGCTTCTTGTGGCACAGGTTGTGACATTGGTGCACCATGATGTTGATTTTGATAGTGTACGGCGGTGGCTGCAGAGGCAGCAGCAGTAGAGCCATGTGCACTACCAGCATGTAAATCAGAGCGACGTTGCATTAATGCAGTGTGAGTTAGGGAGCCAAGTAGTAGCCATGATAAGAGGCGCATGTGGCCGACACATTCGGTGAATTCCTTAGGGCTGTTAGAAAGAAAGACTGGTGTTTAAAATTATTCCCATATTTGTACATACATTAGCTATTTTAGATAACAGTGAACGCCTAGAACATGCAATATAGTTTTGTCTTTGGTTATTTTTTTAATGTAATGTTTTTTAAGCACTAATCGTTACTACCGAAATAATTGAAACGGTAAAGACTTTAATGAGGCTTACCCCTGTTGTAGTGAAGATGGCGCATTATATAGCCATGGTAAATATCTTGCAACGGCTTTGTTGTCACGTGAATTACCGCGTGACATCTCTAAAGCCAGATATTGAGCAACAGTACCTTTTAGTACACCACCTAATGTATCTTCACTTAACCCATTTTGAGTTTGACCATTTTTAAAGTTCTGCAAAAACAAAAAAAAAAAAAAAGTTATTGATAGTTCTCATCTCAATATAAAACTATGCAACCTTGATTTTGCTCAACGTATGGAAGTCAGCAAGAAAATCTATTACATCATTTATGTACTGCCTCAAGCATTCAGCAGCATTGGTTGTCAAAGCTGGCATTGTATTTGGTAGACCTTGTATGGTTCCTGGCGGTAAAGCACCACCAGCATCTTGTAGTGCGAAGCCAATTATTAATAATAAATTATGATCTGGTATGTTAATTTTAAATTTCAATGCCTGGACAAATTCAAAAATCAGCTGGCGACATAGCAACATTTTGTCACGATCTTTAGAAAAGCAACGACTGTTTAAGGTGCATAAATCGTAGAGAACGCTATGTTCCAAATTTATATTTTGCACACAGAAGCCTAAGGCTTTTGAGAAAGGCTCCAACAGAGTTTTGGGCACGACAGCAACACGAAGGCTGGCCACAATGATATCAAGCAAATATTCAGGATTGCTAACGTTTGCAAGTATGACGATGACTTGCCGGAAAAGAGACTCCAAGGCCTGCATGGCTTGTGACCATGCTGCTTGCCCTAAACCTATGTCCGTTGGTATACACTGCAAATATTCAGCAATATTGCGGAATATGACTGGCAATTGTTCGACTGGTAATGCTTTTTTCGATAGCAGCGTGTCGCACACCATATAAATAGGGCTTGTTGGATTGAGTACCTGAAAGTCAAGTAGTGCCTTGGCAATGCTTTTGAAAGAATTGCGTCGTACTTGCACTGTGAGTGATAAAAAATGTTATAAAATCGTTGTAGTTAAAACATCTTAATGTCAAACTTACTTTTCACTTGTGTTTGGAATAACTGTAGGAAAATTCCATTCGGTGCCAATTGATGAAGAACACAACGTATAAATTGATGTGCTACAGATTGGGAACTACCTGGTAAGTGCGTTGAACTGTCCTGTTGCCAAGTGTATGTGGCATGCATGGCGATTCTGAAAGGAAAAAATATAAAATTCAGTTATATGTATTATTATTTATATGGTATACAACAACAAAAAAGGCTGCGTTAATCGTCTAGAAGAGGTAAGCATAGCTGTAAAGATGTTTAAAAACTCAGCTACCGGAATAAATGTTTAAAAATGTCACCTAAAGGAGCATCGCTTAATCTGTTCCTGAGAGCAGATAAATATCTGCATGTAACGTACTATTGAATGTAACGTACTGTGCAAACTTCTGAAGCCTCTTTATACCACACTGAACGGATCGTATCAATGTGGCTTTCACCAGATCAACTCATGTCAGCTTACCCAAAACTTCTAGAGAAAATTTTCTAACCTACTTCTAATATTTTCTAATTTTTCTACTTACCTGGAAACATTAGTCAAAATTTCAGGTAAAAATGGTGCTGCCATTGCCGGTTCACGATGTATGAATGTTCCAAGAATTATAATTAAAATTCCGACTTCCTCATCGTTATATTCCTCAATCATAGAACCACATTCGGCACAACGCTCACAAACACTATACTCGCCGACTCTAGAGGAGCTCTGATGATAGAGAAATTGAAAACGTATTATATGTGCTAGTCATATGAAAACCATACACCTTAACTTACCGGTTTATTCTGCTGTTGTTGCGATTCACGACCATTACCATTTTCATTTTCATCCAAATCCAAGTCATGCTCCTGAATATGTTGCGTTGGTGGTGGCGGCCAATAGCCAGCATAACGTGAACGCATATCGGGTATATTTTGAGAGTCCACAGCAAAAGGTATACGCTTTTGACGCGGACGAGCACTACGTTCAAATTTCGGCTGTCCCGCAGAGGTTACGTTAACTGAACGTTCGGTGCCTGATCCGGTTTTCACATCTTGTTGAACTGTTTTTAAAATTGAAGTATGTAAATCAGTTGGTGGTTGGGCGGCATTCGGATTGGGTGGTGATTCTAGAGCAACTTGTTTTATGAGGCGTCTTGGAGAATTCGTACGACTGCTTGGTGTCACATCCTCTTTAGTGCTTTCAGAGACATCAAGACTATCTTGTTTTAAGTGACTGATATCGGGTAAATTAAGACCTTCTCGCACGCGCTCCACCAAAGCTGCTACACTCTCTTGTGGTCCAATCGGTAGTAAACGTTCTGGAGTAGGTATTTCTAAAGCAGCTATTTTTTTGGGAGCTGGAAAAGTGCTAGCAGTCGCATCAACATCATCTGTTGGATTTGGCATAACACTCATCTTCGAGAGTGGTGAATCTGGTGAACCGTATGCTTTGTCCGTACGCTTAAGATGTTTGTTATTAGTGGTATGAGGTTTTTTTGTAGCACCTCCACGTGAATCATCTGGTGTTGGGGTTGAGGAAGTGGATGTACCAGCGCTACATTCAACGATTGTCTTATGACGGCCGAGTGCTTTATTTATGGGCACAGGTTGTGGCACTATTATTGGCAATTGTTGCCGCCTATCAGAGCCATCTGAACTGCTATTGTTTGATCGAATGACATTACCGAATGAAGTTGTTAAGGATTTTATAGCAGCTGCGGCTGTGGTGGTATGACCTTCAGTTTGTGTCGAGGGCTTGCTTGGTTCAATACTCTGTATAGCACCTAATGCCTTTAGGTGATTTGTTGCAATTGCTGCAAACATTTTGCTTGTAGCCGATGCATTGTCTAATGATTTATTTCGCACAGTAATTGCACGTTGTACATCGATGGGTGGACTAATAATGGCCGTTTCTTGAGTCTCGGGAGCTACAAGTGGTGTTACGATCATGCGTACGCCTTCCTGGAGACTGCAACGTGATTGCGTAGTCACTACAGTTGTGCTGACAGTTTCAGAAGTATTGGACTTAAGACGGCTCGCAAATGTATCGCCGTTTTTAGTGGTTATAAAGGATTTCAAAGTTTTGGTGGTTTTCTTAAGAAGATTAAAAGAATGTATGGATTAATTTAAAATGGTATACTCAGAAAAAATAAATATGTAATAAATATGATCGTTCGCAATGTAGGAATAAAAATTTTGACACATTCGTAATTTAGAGCAACCAATGCAATTATAACGCGTTTCGTTATATAGGGAATTCGTTTTATAGTTTGTTCGTTTAACAGAGAGTCTACTGTGGTTTAAAAAAAATCTAAGTGGGGCATAAAGGTAGTTAGGTATATGCCTCAACACCATTCACTGACCTCCTCTGAGAATTCAGTTGCGCGTAAAGTATGATTCGTCGACCCAGCAATGGCCCGATTACGTAAAGAGTCTGTTTTAAATGATGCAACTTCTTCAAAATGTACTGTATCATCAAAAGAACCCTTTTGAATAATTAAGAGAAAAATTTTTGAACTCTCATATTAAGTGATAAGGTAAATCAGCTCATACTCACCGGTGCACTACTACCATGTAATGTGCTGTCGGAGAAGTCACTTTCTGGTATAGCAACCAGCTCAGATTCAGTATCATCGGCTTCTAGACTTGAATCAGGATATTTTCGGAAAGCATGTTGTAATTTCGGTGTAAAAGCAACATTTTGACCTTTACTTTTAGATGCAACACTTGTGCCCTCGGAAGGAAACATCGGACTGGGCGGTGGACTTTGTTGATCTTTATCGTCAGGATCGGTGCCCAGTGAGGGTTGACTTACATCACGTGAACGTGATGAAGCTTGTATATCCAATATTGTGGTTGTTGGTACACGTTTACACTGATGAAATTGTGAACGAAGGCTATTTATTACGATGCGTATGGCCGAATTGATATATGCACTGTGTGGTGGCTGTGTATAGGTATATTTGTAAAGTACCACTAGTATGGTCATCATCCAGTTGCGACGTGAATGCTGTTCCAGATACCAAAGCGAATAGTTGAATACCAAATTTTGATAGCAATCGGCATTGAAGTTATTGGGACAGGGCGCAAATAGTATGACTTGCATTACAGATGATAATATCAAACCGCCAATGAGATGATTTTGATCGAGTACTTGCGGCAGATTGGCAAGAAAAGCATTGAAAACAGCGGAAGATCTGTGCGAAATAGTGTAAAGTTTTTTTTAGTAAAAATGTCTAAGAAAGCTTTTAGACTAGCTGCAGGAATGTCCTGTGAGTAATAATTGAAATCAATAAAATTCAAAGTTAAACTACAAGAGTATTTTGATGATCAATATTAGCACTTATCAATACAACTTCTATTGTTTTCGTAAGCTTACCGCAATGCCTCAGGTGTTGTATGAAAAGTCTTATCAATTTGATTGTGTCCAAGCAAAAGGAAAAGATGTTTGAGCACGATATTCTGTGTTCTTGTAATGGGTTTATCTTCAGATGGAAATGCTTGATCGGTGCGCGACATAAATTGCATAAGCAAAAATACCAACAAATGTATAGTTTCTCTGTCTGATTCTTCCAGTTCAGTGATACGGCTAAGTAGACCAACAAGATTTTCATCACCAATTCCACCGAGCGAGTGTATGTGTCCTTCTAAACAGAGGAATTCCGTTGTTAGAATTTATAATCGTAAAGGATTAAAATCAGGGATAGTAACAAGAAAAAGTATTTAGGACATTAAGTTAATACATAAACCTGATATTTTCAGTTCAATTGAAAGTAACTCTTTTAGTAACAACAAATGCGCATTGTAATTTTCAAGAAGGTAAAAGACTTGAAAGTAACATGATCTGTTGTCAAATAGAGATTGATATTTTCAAAAGATTGCAAGATTTTTATGTTATTATATTTTTTAATAACACTAGTTAACAAATACATATTTTAGCCCATAACACTCATTTCTTATTTAAAATCGAAATTGATGTCAATAATTAAGTAAATAAAATAGTTTTCGAGATATTCCTTTTCGTATTTTTCATTGTGAAAAAAATGTCAAATTCAATAAAATCGTCTAGAAAGATAAGTTAATTAGTCTACCTTTAGATATTAAATATGATCTCTTTAAAATCTTTCTGAAGTTCTTACAAAAATATGACTTTCCATTCTGTTTCTTGATTTTACCTGTTTTCGAATTTACCTGATGCTAAGGTCAAAGTAGGTGTAGGTTCGCTTTTTAGGAAACTTCAAAATGTCACCGAAGATTTGCTCACGAACTATGAGAAAATGGGCAAGAATGACTTTCAATTCTATTTCCATTTTTTACTTTATTCATATTCTTCTCATCTTTTCGGAAACGGAAGTCTTTAAAGATGCAGATGTCGAAAAACTTATGCATACATACTGTCTTAACTGATAAATTCTTAAGAAAATGTTGTACAGACGGTTGATAGTACATACTTTTAATTTGTTATAAAATACTTTGCTAAAGTAGAACTGGAGTCATTTACGATTTAGTAAAAATCCTATGTTTCATAACAAATAATACCCAAAGTTTGCAATGTCTCGTTACTTTCTTAACTTTTTCATTTAATTTCGAACTCAGTGCGATATTTTACATAAGAAACGTATTTCAAATGTCATGGGAAAGTGTTTGCAAATTTGTAAGCTAGTGTAATTAATGAAATCTCGCTATATACATCACATCAAGTTGGGGGGACTTGATTTATATACATACATACATATTAGCCATCAGTTATATTGTACAAACAAGCTTTTAGAAAATAGAACAATACATACCAGTAACGACAGGGCACATTAAGACACAAGAAAGAGGTACGACACTTATATAGATATAAGATAATACATTTAGTTATTTTATATATACTGTAAATGTTTAGTAGGGTGATGCAAAATTTTATGATTTTTCTGTTTTCAACCAAAAATCTTTTTCTGGTTCTAGAAAGTAGAATAGCCTAAAAAACGAATATTTATTAATATATGTACATATTTTTTTGCAATAAACATTGCAATCGTTCGGAGCGACCTTTGAATGTGTATAAATCGATCTGACGATCGAAGGCTACACTATTTTCTAGACGTCGAAAAAAGAGTACTTCGAATTTTGCATCATTCTAATGATCATTTATTGCAAAAACTTAAATAAAAATTATGTTTTAGGTGCTACAACTATATATTTGACCGTCTATGGGAAAAGGTGCTCATGAAAAACTCAATATTTTCGGGTCAATATATAGTACTCGTATACTATGTAGTTAAGGTAATTTATCATCAATTGGTATATTTTACATCAATTCTTGGTAAGAAATTTTTTTTATTTAAATGTCTCGTGGTGGTGTTTGAATCAATTTTTGACTTTTTTTCATGGATTGAAACTTTTTTCGAAAATTGTAGCCGATGTGACTAGAGTTTAGCTATTACAGCTACTATAGCCTTCATAGATATTTCTCTTGAAGCTTAAAGTTCATTCAATAAAGAAAGGTATCCCGAAACTTTACTGGTGGTGTCCAAATTTAATTTTCAATCACTCCACGTCGATTAGCGGACGAATTTTTGCTTTTGAAAAATAATTTTAGCGATATGGAGTATCGAAATTCGAAATTTTAAGAAAGTGGAGTTGAAATTAAAAAAAAAATTAATCAAACACAACAATAATACGAACAGATATCCATTGGGAGGAAAACAGCTTGGAAAATTAGAAAAATATGACATCGATGACACATCATCATATTTAATTTTTTTGAATTTGTACGTGTTACTGACAAACATGCTCTACAACCTACCTTGAGCTGTCGCTGCAGGAGCTGTCGAAGAGCTGCCGCAGCCGACATCACAAGTACAATGCAAAGTGCTAGAAGCTGCAGGAGTATTGGGCGGTGCATTTGCTGCTGTTGTTGTGTTAGTGGTTGGGAATAAATTCGGAGCTGATGGATGTTTTTGAAAATGGGAATGTTGGTGGGAATGTTGTGGAAATGGTGATTTGGATTCAGCTTCTTGCAATGTCGGCATTGGACTGTGTGGGGGTTGCATTTGACTAGATGGTACACAATGTACTAGATACTGATGACTTTGGCTATGGGTTGATGCTAACGTTGATGTTGTTGCTACTGGTGGTGCATTACTACTAGAATGTGAGAATGTTGGATGGTGGAAATGTTGGATATGTTGGTGAATGGGACATATTTGACGTGAATAGGAGGAGTTTGAGAATTGTGGGAAATGAAAATGATAATGATGTTGCTGTGTTTGCGATCCTCCCGAACGTATGGAAGTATGTGGTTGGGATGATTGATGGCTAACTGTTGCGCAACTATAACTAGTAGTACTGGCATTATTTGCACCAGAGCTTAAAAACTGACCCAATCCGAAACGTGATGTTTTCCGTTTAAGTATGGGTGCGGAAACTTGACGGCTGTAGATTTTCTCTTTCTCAGGAACTGAAAATTAAAAAGAATGGAATTTTAAGTGAAAAAATATAATGCAAAATGTTAGAAAAAGTACATATGTATGTACATGGAGAAGCAGTTATAAGACTTAAAATTGAGAAAGATAGATTAATAAAGAGTGTTTCAATGTAAGGTTAGCAGCTCCATTACGATAAGCAAATATGTTACAATAAAGATTTGGCAGCTGCCATACATACAATTGTTAGAGCTGCCAACCTCATAGGAAAAAAATGGCACTACCTTTAAATTCGGTTCTATTATTGAAACACCTTTTACTTCTCTTCACTGTTATACTAACTCTCTCGCCAGTTTTCAATTGCTACTTCAACTTACCGAATTTGGAATCTTGCCTTGGTATCATGCTGGCCGGTGCTGACATTGTCCTTTTATATGGCCATTTGGTGCCAAATGAGGCACTCAATGTCTTTGCCATACTACCGCAGGTATCTGACTGACTAAGTGCTTCGCGTGCTTTAAGTATTTTGGACGATAATGCTTCACTTCCATTTTCTGAATTTCGCAAGTCTCGTAAATATGAAATATCACCACATTTTTCCAAATTCACTTGCGCCTCCACAAACAGCGTATCGAAACGATTCAGAAAGAACTCCCACGTTAGAACCTTTCGATCCGAGAGGGAATTATGCAACTGATAGACCGATTGCAGCACCACTGGACGATCCACAATGAACAAATCAAATTGAGACTCCAAACAGAAGAGGAGTGACCGTATTGCCGTATCATGTATGGTTCCGATGTAGAGTGTCGCCCGTTGGGCTACATAAACATTGATGTCATCCATGCTGGCAATAAGGTGACAAAATGCCGTAGCCAGCGCTGTTTGTAGGCCGACTTCGGAACGTAATGGCGTCGAATCCATAAATCGTGTAATTACGGTTACTCGTTCAACTGCTGTGAATCGAACACGCCAATCGGTATCATGGAATGCTTCTTGGACCACACGCCAAAAGACATCTGAGCCAAGCGGTAGCGTGATGCAGTGCAATAGTAGTGGAACGCCAGCCTGGCAAATGTGTGAATGTTCAGCGTTGCAAAGTTCCCATAGGCTGAAAGATGAGATAGAGTTGAATAGGAGTAGAATAATGCTCGATTCAGAGAAGAATAAATTAATATATGTAGGTACGTACTTCTTGATGAGTAGGTTTTCTTGGCACCATATGAAAAAGCCACGATGTTCACGTGCCGCTTTGGAAAGTGCATCGCCATGTAGGGTCATGACATTTAGACATTGTAAAATGTAATAAAGAATTTCAGGTTTCTTTATGGTTGGTATTTCCTGCAAAAGAATAAAAATAGATATTTTTTAGAATTTTTATGTTTAAATTTCAAAATAATGCTCGGGATATGCTTCTTTAAGTGCAATGCACACCGTATTAGTTTATAAACAGAGAATATAGATAGGTTAAAGGAAATGGATTGGATATGGTATGACTGACGTCCGAGTGTACAGAAGAATCGCTCTCATTAAACATTCCAAACAGTATATATTTTAAATCGCTCCGTCTAAGTCTAATAATATATTTTCTGTTCTCTGATATATCTTACGGTAAGCAATTGATGAATAAACTGTAGTGTCTGTGGTAATTGATCCAGTGTAAATTTGAATTTTCCAACTGATGTATGCCAGAAATCTTCACCATCCTCTTCTTCTTCGGCATCATCCGTAATACTACCGTTTTCACCGCCACCGCTACCATTTTGACCGTTCTCGCCAAGTACAGATGCCTTGGTAACACTAACATTTGCGCTTCCTATCAAAAGAAAACGCAAGTTTAAATATAATGTATATTATAATCAGTCTGATATTGCTAGAATAAAGAATTTTAGAATTTGAAGAATATGAGAGAAAGGTTTGATTTGGGAACATTGGAAGTTGTAAGCTTTGCTAGGACTTAATTATATGTAGTTGGGTTGAGTACAGTTAGATAATATAAGCTTATTTTTTGTTGCTTACTGCTGCGAACAGTTCGGATGGACAGGGTAATTTAAGGTAGTTTCTCTATAGGTAAGGTAAGTGAAAGTAAGGTATGATAGAATATAGTAAAATGTTGCTCGATTAGACACTAAGAGCTAACTTTGGAAAATATCAGTTTAAGTATTCAGGGAAACCAACTCCATTTTTAATATATCTACGATTTTTGTAAATGGTCGTGATTTTGGTTTAAAGTTAAGCTCTAATTCTCATTTTTTATATGACTTGATGAGGCCTTAGTGAACAGAAAAGTGTCAACCTTTCAAATCGAGGGATGATCTGTTGAAATATAAATTTTAAGTGTATCGTAAATGTAAGTATCTTTAAGCTTAACTAAAATTAAGTTTATACTTACCAACATCTGCATCGGATAATGTAACCGAGCGAGCTATAGCCTTATCTGTTGGCATTATTGATGCCAAATCGAGTTGCTCTGAAACTGTTTCTACAGTGGCAGTCATAATCTGTGTTATACGACAATTACAAGAAGTTTCAATTATTTCTTGCCAGTATATGAAATTGTGAAACTATGTGAGTGTAAATTGTATTTGCTAATCCTTTAAGATCTTGTTAACATTGTAAAATAAACAACATTACACAGATAAATATAAAAGTACCAAAACATTATTTTCTGAATTAAGAAAAAAAAATTGAAGTTTACAAAACTTACAAGACTTACAATAAGTAAACCTATCATAAAATGGACTAGTAGTTTGTTTCTTTTACATTTGAGGGCTGCTTGATAAATCAGTGAATTTTAAACTTTTTATAACTGTGACAGACATTTGATAAAAGTACAACAATACGAGGAATGTGTAGCTAAGTATGTATTATAATATAACAAAGAAATCCAGTTTGAATATGCTATTCACAAATTCACAAAGTTTCGGCGCATTAATCACATAATTTCATCTACTTACATGATATATCAAGGTCAACAAAAAAATCAAACCAAGATTTGAGTGTCACTTCCAGTAAAAGTCACTGATTGATTAAACTACCCTGTTATGTATTAGTATATAGTATGCAGTAAACAATTCCAGACATCATGATTAGTTTCAAAAATTTCTGGATGTTGACATCTACACATACACTTTTGTATACACGTATCTATAAACATATACATACTTGGGACATCTCACGTCAGCATCTGCTCAAAACTTAGCACAATGAAATATAAATTTAAGGCTTAAAAAACTAGTTAATATCTATACTTTCGAAAATGTATTTGTTCGAAAAACTCAATATAGATATTGCAGCACAAAGATAACCCCTTAACTCCAATTATATTGCATTCATATCTACGTGAAACGTCCCATATATAAAAGTACAAGTGCGTGAATTTTGGGACACCAAATATAATATGTGAAGAAGTAATTTTGATAATAATAATTTTTAATTAAAAACCTGTGTTTTCTATCAAAATTACTTTTTAATATATTGAAACACCCTTTACATTATAGTCATCTTAATATTAAAAAAAAAACACTAAAAATATGAATTTGTTATGCTTGGTGCGGAAACTAAAGTGTTACCTATTCAAAAGGCTAACAATTCTATGTCTATGAACAGTTTTTATTATTTATTAGCTGTTGTTTAAATTTGACTTATCATCTCCATGTCCATTCCTATGTTTCTTTTTCCTCCACCTTTCTTTCTTTCAATTTCTATCTCTGTATCTATCAGCCCCTTTATAAATATCTGCACATTTATTTCTACACCTCTCTTAATTTTTAACCTTCTTTGCATACCATAATTGACGAAAAATGATGAGCTGAAATGCCACACCTTGCAATCCTTTCTTAGTGGATAGTTTGATTCGTGTGAATGTCATGTTCCAAATTTATGTCATGTTTATCTTTTTTCTATGAGGCCCTTACCACTTCAAGATTCAAACTTCTAAAAAAAAAACTTTTTTAACCGATTTTTGAGATTGTGTGAGGATTGAGGATTGTATGTAAAAGCCAAAAATGCTTTACGAATATGAGTTTTTGGAGCTCGCTTCCATTCCCGTTTTTATCGGATTTTATCGACTTTTTATGTATTTCCCGATACTATTTGATAGTTTTTGAATTTTAACATGAATGGTAACACTTCAATTCCAGTACTCTTTAGGTAAGATTTTTTACTATTTATAAATATTTAGTTGGGCATAGGAAAATAATTAAGTAAATTGCTTAATAAAAAATGTGCGCTGAATTAAGTACAATTATTGTTGAAAATATATTGTGTTTATTTTTTTACAAATATGTGCTGGTGGGTTGAACGTTTAACACTGGGTCACATCATGCGTATAGTAAGAATTGTTAAATAAATTAAATTACAAAATAATAATCATAAATATTTACATAAAAAATGTTAAATTTTTTGTTCATTAATTCAATTATTTAATGTTTTTTAAAAGTTTTTCAAATTAATTTTCAGATTTTTTTTTTAGATATATTCACACACATACAAGATACTTTGAGACAACATAAAAGAAATGTACAAATATCGAAAATAAGTTTTAATAAAAATAATATGTTTTGAAGCTAAATTCGATATGATTTTAGCAGTATTTTTCAAAATCTGCTATGTATTTACATTTTTTGAAGTTTTCATAACATAGTGATAAGCGCTAGATAGACCGTTTCGTCTTTGAAATGAATAAAAATCGGTAAATACGGCCTAAATGAGCTGAATAAAGAATGCTCAGCATGGGAACACTTAAAACCGGAATTTCAAAATATTTGAGGGCAAAAGTTACAAAAATTAGTTTTCAATATCTATGTAGCCTCCTTTTAATAGATTTTAGATAGAAATTTATCAAAGTTAAGGAGGAAGAACACTTTCAACATTTTCTTTGGTTCCGCCCCGTTCTTGCTAGAAAACGATACGAAACACTTGGCTCGTTTTTACATATATGATGACCGAAATGACCTCGATGACCTTAGGCATGTTAGTATAGGTCAGCTACTTAGTTTTATTACGAAATCTGCTTGATTCAATCAGAGGCTATAATCAACTTCTCTGCTGTATCTCAATGGATTAATATTTGGTCTAAGTGAGTCGATTCTGAATCTGTCTTGCACTCCTACTTAACATAATCTAGTGGTGATAATATTTGTTTGTCTGCTATCGTGTTTTAAGCTAACATATCATTTAATTATTACACATTTCTAAATTGAACTATAAAAATGATTAAAAAAAATGAAATAAAATTTTAACAGAAAACTAAAAAAAAAAAATTAATAAACAGAGATTTAACATTAAAAGGACAGATTTTTCATATACGAGTAGCAATTGGAAATTGGAGAATTGAGATTGATTGCGTGAAAAAAGTATTTAGTTATTCAAAAAATTTGATATACTTAAGCATAGTCATATGTATCAGGAAAGTAAATAGCATTGAATATGATAATAATTCAGATGAGCGTATTTGCATCATACATTATATGAACAATCAGTCCAATAAAAAATATTATATGTACGATTATTTAAAATAGTATACATAATTTTTACATTTATTTACAAATAAACATTAAATTTTGTAATTATTCCAATTGAAAACCATAAAAGCAATACAAAATGTTTGAAGTTTTTTTTTTTTTTTTCAAAACTGCGCAAAGTACCTCGTCTGTGGCGTGAACATTTCGAGTTAATTCAATATTTTCAACAGAACGCCCATTTTCGATGCTCTAAAAAAAGTATAACAATCGAAAAAAAAAAAATAAAATAATTATCAAAAGCATAAAAAAATGCAACGCTTTTTTTTAAAAAAAAATAATGTTTTATAAATTATTTAAATCATTTCTTATACGACTATATTTGGGGAAAAACGTTTTTGCATTCAGTGATACACAACTTTAACTCAATAAAAAAATAATTTTTTATAAAAACAAATTTTACTTTAATTTTTTAAATCAAACATGAGAGTCTTTATGCAATAAGTGTGTTGTTTTACTTTTACCGTTTTTCATATATTACTATTTTTTTTATGTTTAAAATTAGTACTTAAACTTAAAAAAAAAAATTTATTACTTTTTCTTTTCAATGGAAAAAATAAATATTTTGCTATACTGGCACATTTTTGTTTTATACATACGGAGCAAACGTGCGGCATGTGTACGAGTACGCCACCAACAGAATGTGGTTCTGGTTGCGGCACAGCTACGGGTATTGGACCTGAGTAGTCAGCGGTGTTGTTTCAAAAACATAAATACATATTTGAAAAAGAAAAGATTGATTCAAAGTACTTAATTACAAAACATGAAATGAAATAATTTTGTAAATATTTTTAGGGAAAGACGTTTTAGAATTAAATCGAAAAATCTGTATACTGGTGCATTCGCTAAGGGCATGCTGGCGAAAAAAAAAAAATTTAAGTTTTTGTTTGCATTTCAAAAAATTGTCATGCATTGGTTCTATATTTTGAAGGAGTGTTGTTGGGTGTATTGTTAGCTGTCTATGATTTCATGGTGTTTCAATGTGTTAAAAATACATTAAAATGCAAAATATTGAATTAAGAAATTTTATTTTATTAATTTTTTTACACCGAAACCAAGATATTTTCAGAGCTTTAAGAAAAAAATAAAAGTTTGATGTATCACGTCTTATTTTGAGAAATTTCCACTAGCATGCTTTCATATACAAACAATTTTTGCAAAAATTTCGATGAGCATCTTCAGATATCATTGATAGAAGCTATGTGAAAATAAAAGTCAATAGTCGAAAGTGACATGAAACCTGAGTATAGAATGTACTTATAGTTCTCATTAAGACTGTTTTGTATTTGATGAACGAACATCAAACTACAAAGTTATGGTGTAGAAGTGATTTTGGCTTATCCAAGAAGAACAATTTCAGAGAAAAAAGGCTTTGTTATTGTTTGCTCTACAAAGGTTACATAAAGTACTGACAAAGATCATTTAAATTATACACATATCATTGAAATTAAAAGTATAATTTGAATTCCCCGAAAAAATTATAGCGCTGTATGAACTCTAGAGGCATGCTTTATTGAAAAAGGGTCATTTTATTCCATTAACAAAGTTCTATATTTTCGGTAATAAAGTTTTTTTTAGAAGGTTTGCATCAGATATATTGTAGTTTACGAATTGTTTTTGTGTGTGCTTATGAACAGTGAATTTTTAAAATAATGGTAACCATTCAAAATAGCGGCCTTTCTGATATCAACGCTCCTATTCCGTCCCATCTGAAAACTAAATACATGAGTGACTACAATTCGAGACACATTAGATGTTGTAAAATCTTCAAAAGAGGCTCCATTTTTCAATAGTTACCAATATATTAAAAAAAAGTGTTTCAACTACAGGAGTGTACTGTGTTAAAGAAACTTTTACTACTTTTTGAACTTAACTACAAAGAAAGCTACTACTTTTTTCTTGTGTTTTGGTGAATTAAAAGTGCATTCGCTAAATAAGAGGAAAAAACGTGTACAGTGTAAATTGTGTTTTGGGTCATGTTGGTGAATTGTTTTAATTGAAGAAAGAGCAGAATTTAATGCAAGAGAAATCAGTTAAAAAAGTAGTATAGTAAGCAAGAAAGTGTAGTAAAATTTTTATTTAAAAATAACTATTTAAAATTTATTTTGCAGTATTTCTCAAAAAACATTTCTTTAAAAAAGCACTAGTTTATTTATGAAAAGAATCATTTTTTTTTTAACAAAGCTTTATCTTCTTCACCTGCCATTATAATAATTTTTCCTTCGTCTGAAAAAAATTGATCTAGCTTAAAAATATCTTAAGATTTTTGAGTTTATTATTGTTATTGTTATTTAATGGGTTAAGGTTAATGTTACACGTATGTCGCAGGGTTAAATCAATAGAGTTTTTTGTTTTGTATTTTGGAGTGCGTTACAGTTAATGCAGTAGATAGAAAGAGAAAGACAGAGATAAAGAAAGTGAGAAAGATATATAGAATCAAATAATATAAGGTGTTACAAATAAAAATCAATGATTCAAAATATAAAATTGCAAAATATTGCATTTCTTTAAATGAAAGTTTACAATGTTAACGTGGTTTTTTTCTTTTTTTTTTCAATCCACTAAGCATATGTTAGTTAGCTTGTTAACTACTCGCTATGGTTGATTAGAGAATAATTTGATTAAATTTATGTTTACGTTTTACTTTGTAGCATTTTACAGCATTCAAAGGGTGCAGAATACGCTAAGTAATTAAAGTTTGCTTAGCAATACTTTAGTAGGGTAGGTCTTTCGGAGAAAATTTATGTAAATATTTTTGTAAGAAACTCCCCTTTAACTACTAAAATTTACTAAATAATTTGGTGAATTCATAAATTTTTCATACAATTTAAGGTGGAATTTAGGTTGTAATATAAAAAACTTTCGCGTACGTTATTTATTTAATAAAAAAAATTATAAAAAAAAAAAAATAATTTTAAAAATGAAATAAAAATTATTAAATGTTGTCAAGCACCTGCAAAACCACCAAGCGGTCCAAGTGGTATGGGTAGCGGTGCCATTGAAAGTGATACATCACGATCACGTGATTTTTCCTTATCACTTTCTGGTGGACTTTTACGTGATGACTTTTCTTCTTCGATGATTTCTTCAATGGGTACCTAGAAAAAGGATTATATATATACATATATTATTCATAAGCAGTATTTTAAACTTACATCTGGTGGTCTAACTGGATTTAAGGGCGCCATAAATTGCACTAACTTTGTTGACAACTGATGCCACATGATAGAAGCTTCACAATAAGCGCATTCAGCCACCTGTTAAGAAAGGAAATTTATGAGTCATTAAAAAATTGTCAGAGTACCAGAGAAAAATTAATAGTTTTAGAAAAATTACATTATTATTTTGAAGACACTATACATAATAATGATTCAGTCACATATTTGTTTTGTGTATATGTTATAAAAAATAGATTGAGATTATTCTCAAGGACACTGAATCTGTTAAAATTGAATTTCGAAACATAACAAATTAAATTGGTCAGAAGCTACTCGTAAATTCGTAAAAAAAACTATTTTACAGCTGCAATTAAATATAGTAAACAAGTAAGAATGAACGAATAAAAAACCGAGACCGATAAGAATGAATATAACCAGTTTAATAGCGGCTACAGCGAGATCAGCCTTAGCATAAGTACGTGCAAAATGGCACGCAATCATTTATTCAGCATTGAAAGATGGAAAAATCGGTTGATGTTAAGATTGCACGAGAGCGATTGAGGATTTTGTATAAGTCAGTAACTAAATTGAGAGCATAATTTACCTTAAGGGAGCAAATGTGACTGCTTAAACCTACTCGTGCTGCAGTTACCATACACTTAATCAAACGCGAGACATTCTCACAGACCGATGTATGAATGCCCATATGCTGTTCAATATCTTGCAGCTCCATTTGTTTCAGTAATATGTCTAGCATGAGAATACAACATGTCAGATTATGTTCAGTGTCGGTGGAGAATTCTGTGTGACGATTTGCTGGTGCTTCATCATCTGATATCGCAGATGTATTACCCGAATCGTCCTCAACAACTGGAGCTGAAAAACTCATAAGAGTTATTTAAATAATATGCTACAGAAACCGCTCTCTTACAAATTGAACTACGCCTGGGTGGATTAACAACTTCTATCTTTCCCTCTTTGGTAGGGGTTTTCGGTTCGCTCTTATTTTCCTTTTCGCGCTCGCGCATTAACTCATGTTGAACGCCATATTTCATGATGCGTACACCATCGCCAAACATTGCAAACAGTTGCACCAATGGTATCAAAATACCTAATTTACTGAGGATTTGCAACCAATGTAACGCCTGTTGTTGTACTTTTGCTGTAGTCTTTTCAAAACGTATAGCAACAAAGTTATACATTGTTTTGGCATCAAAGCCTAGCGGGGACATATCCGGATCAAGTATTTTGCTGAGTACAATTTTCAATTCGTTTAACTCTTTTTCGGCGACATCATTTGTGATAGCCTCCATCCAGTGTGGCATAACATAATCCCAAATTTCTGAAGTGATTACTTCATACGGTACCAAGCAAATCAAACGTTGTAGACCTTCTTTTAAGTGGCTCGTACGTGATGCTAGCGTCTCCCAATGACCACCAACGCGTGCATACTCTGGTGGATGGGGTAGAAGGCATGAGATAAAGACCTACAAAAAATGGGTTGAAAATGTGGCTGGCCTTAAAGGAAGTATATATTTACATTGTAATGTATGCGACAGATTTCCTTAAGCCAATCGCAGACATGATCCACTTTTAGCTTCTCAATTGTGCTCTCCACTTGACCAGCAGCTGTAATCAAAGTAAAAAATAAATTTTAAAAGATTCCAAGATAGAAGTGCACATAAAATTTTTTTTTCTGGGGGCTTTTCAATGGGAAAAGTTTGAAAATGGATTTTTGATAGCACTAGAGGTTTTGGTACATCATACTCACCATCATATGAATATGCGGTCACATGGAACCAATGAAATAGCATACTAAGTATTCTTCCCAGTATCTCTACTGGTGTATCAGCTGTCGGTGTGCAACGTCCCACTAGCAGCCAGATACCATAACGTCCCAACATCTGACGCTCCTCTAGCGATATGCTATCCACTGTACCGTTAGTGCCATTCTTCTTACCATCCCCAACAGAGCTCTCCTTGCCCGGCTCAAAATTGAGCGGTTTCGCTTCGCGTAACAAACTCACTACCGACTCCACCATACTCATTTGCATCTCCGCATCCATTTGCCAGGCAGGTGGCAGACTTCGATGCACCACATGATCGCCGCCACGTCGTGAATTGTGCCGATTAGTGTGACACTGTGAACAGTAGCGAATCGGATGATTGCCATTGTAACTGGCGCATTCGGTGGAGAAGCAAATGGAGAAAGCTGATTTCTCTGTGGAGCGGCAATTCTTGTTTTCGCACACCATAGAGACCTGCTGCATCGGGTGCAGAATATCGCCAAATTCAAGATTGGCGTGCTCACGATGTATTTCATTAGCACACTCGATGCAGAGGTAAAGCGGGGGTGGACAGTCTGGGGCATACGTAATGCTTATGCTGTGAGCATAACAGACTTTGGCTGCCTCGGCATTACCGGCGTTAGGGCATTGTTCGCGTTGGCAAACAAATAGTACCAAATCATCTGAAAGGCAGAAGAAATATTGAATTTTTGAGGTCGATTGAAATTACTCCATGTCCTTACTTGTCAACTTCGTTAGAAGCACACGACGATCAAATAGATTTGGATCGAATGCAGGCCAATAGTAAAAGAGTAATTTAGCGGCAGAAGATCTAGAAACTGAAGTGCCATAGGCAACAACACAAAGTATATCCTTGACAACGTTATGCTTTAGAGTCATGAGGCATTCCAAAAGTTGACAATGATGTGCTGAAATTAGAAATTTTGAAGAGAATACTTAAAAACTTGGAAACTCATGTTCTAACTTGAACATACCAGGATTGTTGGAATACTGTAAGACCATCATAATGACGGATGAGACTGACTGACAGGCTTGACATTCTTGTTCATCGGTGCTGCGTCGTGCTAAAATTTAAAACAAAATTATCTTCAACAGATCCAATCAGCATTAAGTATTTACTTATGGTAAACGGTAGCACATAGTAACAAAGTGCATTGACGATATCCTGATGTAATGCTGGTGGTAGTACGGATATTGTGGAACTAACCAAATAGGGTAGATTATCGATAAGGTCCTTGTCTAGAAATGGCAAAATACAGCAAAGGCATTGCAACAAGGCTTTTCCAAAGACTGTAAATTTATCATAGTCAAGCAAATATTTCATTTATAAAATTCAACGTTTTCTTTCACCGATTTGACCATATTGTATGCATGGAGCAACGTCTATAAGCATAGTTAGGGCATTATAAAGATTTCCATATTCAAGATTTGGATAGGCACACATGCGTGTGGGATCTTCTGAGGGATCTCGTATAAGTTCATGTGGTGAGGTACGTACATCTTTGAGGACAGCTAGAAAATAAATGAAAAATTATTATTAAGAATACATAATAAATATGCATTCATAATCGAATTAAAGTCATAACAGAAACGTTGGCCAAATATCGAAAGAGACTTAAAGCTAATGACAGGATAGACCCTCTTTGAAATAAAGAATCTCACACAGCCTATCTCTGTTCAACATTTTTCCAGCTATAGATCAGGTTAGGTAATTTCCAGGAGATTCAAAATAGATTTCAGATCTTTGGTTGATAAAGCATCTTTAGTGTTGCAGAAGTAATTGTCTTTAAGCATCTTCACATAACATTCGCAGAGGAAATGAGAGATTTATCAATACTATGATCTCACTGTTTCTAAAAAGATTCTCACTGTTGGGTAAACCAATATCAGTAGAGTGTATGTCAACAAAATAATTACCAGTAATAACACCAGTTAGGATCGTTAGATAAATTCTATCTCGTGAGACCGCGCCGTTTAGTGTCATACGACGGCCAAATTGATCGTGATGTAATGCACTTCGGCAATTGGGGCCGTCAAGAATTAACTTAACAAAAGCAAATTTCAGGTGTACTTCATGCTCACTTTTTGGTACTAATCGATACTTTTATCATTTTTGTTTTCGAAGGTTTTGATATTTTTATAATTTTCGAATTAGTTGGTACTTCTTAGCTTCTTCGGAACTTTTCAATACCTTTAGACATATTACGATTTTTTCAAGTGTTCAATACTAATCGACTAACATCGATGTTATTCAATATTATTCCGATATTTTGAAAACCCTTTTTTATTTTTCGAAACTTTCCGAATATTTTATTAGACCAAAAAATAAAAAAAAAATCATCTTTTTCTCAAATAATTTTTTTAAACTTGAACTTCCCAACCCTGTTTGGGAATATTGATCCCCTCAAAATCACCCTTCAAAAAATTAATAAATAAGAGACTTAACTTCACTTACTTAATAGAGTTTGAGAAAAGTATTTAATATTATTAGCAATATCGACGCCAGAGGGCGCAGGTAGAACATTTTGTAGGAGGCGGACATGATATTCATGAAGGCATCTCAGCTTTGCCTGAACTGAAAATCAAATGAAAAGTAGAGATTAAGATGTGCTGCATAATTTAAAATTGAAACTCCATTAAATATTAATAGTGGAGATATGTATTGCATAATTTTTGAAAATACTTACAGGCTGCGGCACGAGTGCCCATGTTGATTAGCTGGACCTTAAAGCTACCAGTCATTATATCCGATAAATCCTTCGCATTGCCCACACCCCCTCCAAAGGATTTCGCATGCTTGAAAAAATTAAATTTTCATATTATTTAAAATATTTCAGCAAAATATGCGAAAAAATCATTATTATAAAGTTTTGCCATTGCAAAAGCTTACATAACCAGCACCTTGGTAACGGATGCTGCAAAAGGAGCTTAAATTTTATACCATAGCTAAAGTTATTATGCTCTCGATGTTCTTTAGTTAAAGTGTAACTTTATTTTTATATTTTCAATAAATTTACCTCGAAATTTTTTAGTTTTTTCAATAAATTTGCAATTTTTCACAGTTTTTCTACAATTTGCAAACCTCACAGGAAAAAATGTATCTAACGATTATGCTGAAGAAGTGAAAATTTCATGTGTGTATCTGTAAAGTTATCTATGGGATGTTGCGCCATCTGTTAATTTTTATACGACAAAGTTTTACATTGTTGTATAAATTCAAATAAATGGCAATGTAACGTTTATATTCCAAAATAATCGAAAATTTTTAGGGCTACTTGATGCTTGGCACGAATTTCTTATATTTTATCCATTGGATGACATCTTAATAAGATTTTTTTGTGTACTCACTCGTTTGTTTTAAATTTCAGCCGTCACTTGCAAACAATTTGTGAGGATATCTACTTTTGGTAGGGGTTACTGATAAGACTAACGCTAAAATCAATATTCCACCCCATTGAAAGTGTCAAAAACAGCTGTGCTTCCGGCATGCGCTTTACTTGTTTACCTCTTGGGCCAGCTTATTGTTGCCGGCATTTGTAAATTCAAAACAATAACAAATTGTCAACAAGTGTTTGTTTACCGCTTTATTTACTTGCAAATTTTTAATTTTAGTTGTCATGCGCTGTTCCCCAACAGGTGGCAATGCCTGGAGAAGAATGAGTTTCTTATAAGTCAGCTGTTTGGTTGCAAATCACCTGTTGCTGTAAATCTTTTATGTACGCATTATATTTGATAAAGTTAGTATCTGTTGTTTGCAAAAAGCAACAATGAGAATGAGAAATTTTTATGACTTTATCTTAAAACCACTATAGAGACTAAGCACATATGAATGCTTATACCTCCGAAACTAGAACAGATAAAGAATGAAAATGGCAAATCCAATTTAAAAAAATTCAGCCAATTTTTATTTGAGAAAAAGAAATTTAAAAAAATTTTAACACAGATAATTTAGTAGATATCTCTGTCCATCTTAAGCATTCCTTGGGTATATCACTCTACTTGTTAGCATCGCAACTTGCAAATTTAGAAAAATACTAATTTTTTAAACTTTAACAAAGAATATTCCACCGCTTTTTTTTCTTGTTTCAAATTCATTTAAATTTTTTCTATCCAGACACTGTCATTTTGAAAATATTTCTAGCAAAAAAAAACTTTTTACTTTGTAAGCATTTTCGTTCAAATATTTTCATTTAAATCAATAGAAGAAACTTTATTTTTTCCAATAACAAAAACAATTTTCTTTCATATTTCATTAATTTTACTATTGTGTATTTTTTTGCAAACGACTACAATAACTAATTTATCAATAATCGAATACAAAACTATCAAAAACGACAACAACAATAATAATGGATGCGGATCAGAATATAACTAAATCATCGAAACTCACGGATATTCCACTCTCAGTGGATCCATCAGGTGACTTGAAACCTCTTGATGAGAAGTTGTCGGCCAAATCGAATTCATTAAAACGTTTCTTCAAAATGCCAAGTAAGCGAGGCATTGATGTTGTGTCCACCAATGATGCGCCAACTTCAAATGACACTGGCGATATTACCGAGTCGGATGGGTCTGCTGCACAAGGCAAACAACAAAAGGAAAAAGGTGGACATATGCGAAGATTCCATTTACGATTGGGTGGCATACAGAAAAGAGGTGAGCTTGTTGATATTACTTTTTCAAATGTTACGGTCACGTGATTCAAATATTGGTGATAATATCGATGAATTCAAATGTGCGGTACAATATTTGGCAATTGGCTTTGAAGTTGACATTCCATTGCATATCATTTAGTAAACTGAGGATTGCTATTCCTATCAATTGTAGAAATTGTCCACTTTAGTTATTTTCTCCTTGTGCATCTAAATACAGTCGGCCCTATGAAGAAGTCCTTAAAGTAAATGTATTGTAGCGAAATTCCAAATCATTCTTAATTGCTTCGATTCTTCATCTTATGTTTTAGAACTATTAGGGCGAGCATCGGTCAAAAATAAATCATCTCCTTCGAATCTCGGATATCCTAGTCCAAGCAAATTTTTTCTACCACGTTTTCAGCTGCTTGATGGATTCCATTGAATGGCTTGGCGGTAAAATTTGTTGCACGGTTTCCGGAGTGTGTGTCCAATCATATAGATGTTCGGGGAAATTTTAGTCGAATAACCGCGACAAGAAGATAGGGATCGTAGACGATGTCAGCGTTTGTCTTATCTGATGCGCCCATAAGACTATTGCTACATTTTTGCTCATGCAGAAGTGGACGATTTGGTTTCCTGCTTTGATAAAATTAAAATAGTATAATAGTAAAATAGTGTAAGTCCATTTGTGATCACGTGACAAAACATCATAAACATCGAGGCATTAAATTTCCCAGAGTATCAAGAGCTCCTTCTATTCTATTTAAGGTAATTCACCGACTGATTTTGAAGCTGGGAGTAGCAGTGTTGTAACAAGCAGCAACGCTAGTAGCACTACTAAATCGGGTCTCAAAAGTTCACTATCCAACTATTGGAATTCAGTTTTTAAACGTCATCACGGTGATAAGCAACCAAAGAACAATAATGAACCAATTGATGATGATGATGGCGATGATGATATCGATGAGACTGAACTACGTGAAGAAGTACATACGCTCGCCATATCCGAAGAGGAGGAACAAGCCAAATCACCGTAAATTTGTAAGATGTTCAAGCGTAAAACAAAAAAACAAAAATCTACGATGTTTTACAAAATTTACCAGTTAATGCTGTGCAACACCAAAATAAAGCTGAACTATGATGGAGATGGTAAAATTTCGATATGGGAAGCTAAACAAGAATTTCTATTTCTATTTCAAATTTCATTTTTATTTAGCTTTTTTTTAAATTTGAATTGCATTTTTTGTTTGCAATTCTTAGCATAATAAATTTTGTCATTTCATAAAAATGTTTGTTTGGTATTTTTAAAATAGCTTCATTACCATAATTGCAGTATTCAGCAGGAATTAGTTCAAGGTTCAACTAAATCAGTTGGAAAACTTGTAGTATGCTAAGCTAAGCTAATGTGTAGGGTTGTTAGTAAGTTAATCCGGTAGTTTACTAAATACATACTGGCTAATGCTGTGCTGTTGAAAGTCAAAAATTTTGCATTGGTTTTTTAGCAGCTGAAAAAGATAGCCAAAGGTGTCATAGGGCAGTTGCATGTGATATCTTTGCCAAAAACACCCTTTGAACAGAAAGTAACCCTCGCTTTTATGTATGAAATATTTTTTTTGGATTTATTCGTTGTAATTTGAGGCATGCATGACAAAGTGAATCCTTAGAAAAATTTATTTTAATTTAATGCAGTTTATGTGTTAATTTTTATTGCACAAGTTAAGATTTCAATGTATTCCTAACTTTATTTAATATAATTTCGAGGAATATGTATATTAAAAAGCATTTAAAATGCAAATTTTTATTTGCGAAAGCAACCATTATCTGTAGTAGGGGGAGTTATTCGATTTCGATTGATTGGTTTTTTGTTCAATTGACTGCATTTGGCGGTGTAGTTGTTGCCGTCTAGGTGTAAATAAGGCATTATAATATTAAGCGGTTGAAATTGATACAATAAAGTTTTTATTTTATTTATATAGAACTTTTGAAAAAAATACTGGTCTCAAAATTGATATCGTTTTAGCTACAGTAATTTTTTCAATGAACCTCAAGCTCAAATGAAAAAGTATTTATGAAAACAAATCGCCTTTATCCCAGTGCACTTTTCTTTTACCCATATCTGGAGGTAAAATTCTTATCAGATAATTTCCTTTTTTTTTAAATAAACAATAAAATGCCTTGTTATCAATCAATAAAATAAGTGATTTTCACACTTCAATGCGGCTGGTTTTCTTTTATGAGGTTTAATTGGATTTTTACCAACTTTATTTGTTTTGCTTGATTTGTCTAAAACTATCGGATCATCAGATAGATATCTATTTTTTATTCTGTTTATTTATACAAAAATTTTCTTTAAAGCACGTCCTCGCCAGACGCGTACTAAATTTTGTATTTATTTGTGTGAAAGTTTTTATGATTCAATTTTTTTATAGCACTTGTAAATCATTTAACTCCTTTGGCGGAAAAATACATGAGAATATTTTTTATTGAAAACTCAACTGTAGGTCATAAAATTTATGTTGTTTATCAAAATTTAGTATAATTAAACATTTTTAATCATATTTTTGTATTGATACGAAAAAAATTAATTATTTGAAATCGTTTAGTGGGGAAGATAACATTAAAATTTTCCCAGCGAGAATTATTATATTTTATTAATATTTTCGAATTTATAATTAAATTTTGCAATTTTTCTCTCACATCTGTACATAGATAAAAAATATTTTAGGTTATTTACTTTTTCAATTTAAAAATCATTTCCTTTCGATTTAGAGGAGTTCTATCTAAAACTTTGAAGAGTTTTTCTGCATCTTTCGAACCAATAGTTCATCAGTATAAATTTGTAGTTCAAAACTCCACCTTTGAAAACAATGAATCCATAAGAAACTCATATTTTTACATTCAGTTTAAGCATTACTGCTACTGCTGATGCACAACAATGATGCTGTTTATAAGTTGCTGGCCAAAGGCGTTTACTGCTGCTGCATCTTTTCATTGATTTCCATTGTCTGGCAGTTACTCACAAACGCGAAGTGTAATAATTTTGCAGTTGCAGCTTTTGCTGTTGCTACTGCTGATGATGCTGCTATGTATTGTTGATGTTGCTGCTTCTGCTGTTTGTTGCTAATTCCCCTAAAGTTGCTTTCTGTAGCACCATTATGTTGTGCTTACATGCGAAAGTGTTTTGCACACAACTTGCGGCGACATTCTGAACTTAAAATAAATCCCTTGGCAAGGAAGTCTTCCCGTTGGTTATTGGTAATAATTGTTCTTGTTGTTGCAGGCATTGTTGTATTGTGGGTGCAATTGTTGAAAATTTATGTGGCAGCTCTACATACGTGTTTAATGTGGATTATGTTGGCAATAAAGGAAATGGTGAGAGAATAAAATTAATGTGACCGAAACAAGAAGCAAATATTATCGGGTAAATTCATTTGTAAATCAACACATAGAATAGAGCATTTTTAATTAAAAAAAAGTAGTCATGGAAAGTACTAAAAAAAATACAAAATCTGACGGTACCATGTCGTCCTAATCTTCCCTATTTTTTAGTTATCTGCATTGTCTTTCACAAACTTCTAAGGCCGATGCTTCCAGGGTTAAGAGTTTTTGGTGGGCATAATATTACCCTTCAGTTTAAATATTCATATGCCAAAGGAGAAAGTGGCTCCCAAAAGCAGCCCACTCTAAAATTTGAAATTAAAAAAAAAAATTTAACTTTATATGAACATTTCACGTGGAATTGTTCCCTTCTCATTTGTTAGCAACAGAAGTTGACTTCAGCATTGTCACAACAATAACAGCAACAACAACAATTGCAAAAACAGTAGTATTAAACACTGCCAGTGACTTCTGTTGTTTATGATTTATTAGAAATACTTGACAGCAGATTTCATGGCAATACACGCAAACACAATTGACTCACCACTCGAAGTTAGATCCTTCCGTTCCTCTTTGCACTGTGCGGCTTAAGCCACAGGATTATGAATGCATTTGAAAAGATGATGAAAGTGTCTGGTACCAGGAATTATATGCTGCTATTTGACTTTTAAGTGTTGAAAAGCACTGGCTGGTTGAGTACAATTTGCTTGTTATGCAAAGTGGCCAACTGACTGAAGGGAGTGAGAAATGTCATATTAAGTTTGAATTTAATTTTGTACGACAGAGGTATGTGTACTTATTAAAAGGTTATTATTAGAGCACCTATGATTTTATGCTAAGTATGGCTCAATAAAATAGTTTTTAATTCACCTCGGTTATTAATCATTCATAGTGTTTGTAAGTTTGCTGTTTTAGTCTTTTGGAAAATTTTAATGTTTAAGTTCAGGTACTGAAAGTAAGCAAAAGAATAAAAATTTTAACATATTGAATAGTCATACAATTTCGATCAAAAACAATTTCGACTCGCTAAAAGTTACAGAATTGGCGTTTATGTTAAATGCAACATCATCTTACCAGAATCTTCTCATTCGTCTTAAAGAAAAAACTCCGCCGGCTGTAGCAATAAAAAAATCGATACGCAGTAACTGATGCAAATCCGGCATAATTATTTATAATTTAAATCAGTGGCTGATTGCTACGGTAAAAGCAGACCGACTGGCAGACAGACAACACAACTTTATGGTTGCGGTATTTTTTTTTTACGCAAAGCCATAAATGGCGGTACGCTAATTAAATGGGGTCTTTTTGTAGTTGTGAAGGGCACTTTTTTTCGGCCAATTTTAGTTACGTTGCGCGCTGCAATATTTAACATGTGATAATGCGAAAGACGTAAGTTATAGTACTATACTGCTTCGAGAGAGATAGAAAGAGAGAGAAACGAAAGGGAGCAAGATCATGGAAGCTATTGTTAAGAGTTTGTTAAATTTTTTTTGATCTATGAACAAACAAGACATTTCGGGACTTAGAACTGAAAGGGGCCCTTATGACCATATTCAATTCCAATTTTTTTTTGTCATAAAAATTCACTAAAATATAAAATAATAATAATGTTATTCTTTATAGTAACTCACAACAAAAACAAAATCTTAATAAGACCCCTCGTACGGTGTGCCCAAAAAAAACAGGTCCTTCGTTGTCATCAAGGGTCCCATTAGCTTGACCATCAGCAAAACTTCTAGAAAATACCTTAATCCAACGTTGTCCTTTTGTGTTTAGGGCTGTAGCCCTATCTAGCTCTAACTTAATCCAGTGTTGATCCCTTTGACATGGGTATCAAATGATGATTTTCAACTTTTTTCGATTACTTCAAATTTTCGAAGCTTTTTTCTACGTTTTTTTTCAACGAATGATAGAATGATAGAATGCTATCAATTAAATTTTTTTTTCAACCTTTTTCAAATTTCCAACTTTTTTTTAAAATTTTTTTATTTTTTCGACTTTTTCGACCTTTTCAATTTTATTTTTTTTTTTGATTTTTTCAACGTTTTCTACATTATATAATTTCTTCAATCTTTTAATATTTTCGAGTAATTCCACTTCTTTCGACTTTTTATAATATTTTTATTTCACTTTTTGATGATACCCTGAGAACCACACGCCTAAATTGCAGTTAATCGCGAGTGTTATCTAAAAGTTCAATAGATAAATGGCCTAAAACTTAACTGCGATTTCTATGAAACTTTTTTGGCATTTTTAAGGGAATGATTCCTGCTTCCGTTTCACAGTATGTTCGTTTTGGGAGACTCTGCATAACCACAGTTGTTATCTATTTCACTCAAATTGCCCCTATGTCAGTAGTTCCATAAACTTCCTGCATAATGCCATTAACTGCAGGCTGCTAACCTGCATGTCGTACAACATTTTGCTTCCGCTAGCCAGACAAAAAAGGTCTGGTCAAAAAAGAAGAAGACGAAAGCACAAGAAGTGGTCCATTTGTTGGTAGGATGGTTGATTGTTGTTGCGTTTTTTTGTTATTGTTGTTCTGCCTCAAAATGGCATAGCCGTATTTATCAAGATACCAATGGAGATAACGTAATGTAACGTGGAATTTTTTGTTCGATTTAAAGTTTAATCGCGGGATTTTGTTTTTGATTTTTTTATTGTTTTTGTTTTTTGTTTTTTTTTGGTAGGGGTATTTGTTGCGTTTGTATCTCGAAATAACGGCTTACATGATGTTGTATTGTTTTTTGTAACATTGCAAATTAAACTGTTAGCTTGCTATAACTATGACGTTGTTACTTTTTTGCTATTGTTGCTGTCAATGCTATTGTTAATGGAATTTTTTTTGCATGTGTTTTTGTTTTTTGCCGTAGAGCGTTTTTTTTTTTTGTATCTAATCGCTTTCTAATCGCATCTACTCGCTGCTTGCTGCATCTCTTGGATGTCAAATGCGCTTGTTATGTTGGATAATACATTTTTACATTTTAATAAATTAGAAAATTTTTTTTTTCGTTTTTAAATGTTGCTCCTTTTTTGTTGTTGCTGTTAGTAATTCGATCCATTATCTAGATTAAGTTATTAATTTGCTTAGAGGTTGACATGTTTGAATGTTTAGTTTTTGCTTGTTAGTCTTCTGTAATCTGTACGTAGATATGAAAAGATAGAGATTTAAAATTTTGAACAGGTGAAAGGAAGATTTTGTGTTGAAAAATACACATACACAATGTCTTAAGTTCATATTGGTCATTCAAGATTTTGAACATTATTTTCTCAAGCGTCAGATAGCTGCAGCACAGCAATACTCACAAAAGAGCACAGCTAAAAGCATAGCTCTGCTCACAGCACAGCCTCACTATAATCGCATTCTAAGCATTAAATACGTCCTATTGCAAAGACGCACAATTTTTGAAATTTTTTTTAGAATAATAACACAAAATGCCATTTTTTTGCAAATTCGATTAAAATAAAATGCCACAACTATTAATTCCTTTTAATATTCCATGAATAATTGTAATGATGTAATGACAATCAGTTTTTGTCAAATGGAAATTTTCATTAGATTGCAACTATAGATTTTAATCTTTTTAATTGCAACCTTGTTCACCTGATACCCCATGTTGTCGTTGTCGTTGCTGCTGTGACTAATGTTGCTGCTGCCTATCTGTTACTCGTATCTGTTGATGATGCGCCCGTCTGAGGTCACTAAGTTGTTGTAAATTTGCATTGCAATAAAATGCAATTTTAAGTCACTTTAATAAAAATTATTTATAAATTTATTTGCATAATGATTTAAGCGTTTTGAAACGAAACACTTCAGCAAATAACTATGCTTAATGTTCTAACATGTGTATGCAAATTTTTTCTAAAATGTGCCCGCGGTGTAGCTCGTGTGCATATGCTAAAATTTAAGAATGCGATGAAAAAATATTTGGCCTGTTCACATGTTAAAACATATTGGAGAGCATTGTTTGATAATATCAACAGCTATACATATATATTGCTAGGCGTTCACATGATACTACATGTTGTCAAACATTACTTATGAATCAGCGTTTACATCATCAAATCTTTTACTCTGTGGCAGGAAGATCGTTGACTGTAGATTTCCAACAGCTGGCTTCATGTGAACTGGCCGATCGACAACTTTTTAAACATAAAAACAATAATTCTAGAAACGTCGAAGAACGCCATTAGCACAATAAATAAAATGTTTTGAAAAGTAAAATAGTAAAGTTCAATGAGGTTTCTTCTGTATAAGGTGAAAACTCTCATTCGTGGCTGTTTAAATAACGGTTTTTTTTTGGTGAATTTCGCAAATTCATAATATACTTTACAGCTCAAAAACTACGTTCCCGATTTGCGTTTTTTGCAAAGTCAATTATAACTTATAAATTATCTTTTCAATAATACTCATATTGCCAAAAATTGATGCAGTGATTGCGAACTTATTGCGATCTTATGAAAACTCCGAAAAAATCAAAAATCATTGAACATAAATGTCGTTATTCGTAAAGACCTTACAATTCATTACCAACATGCTTCTGCCAGACACTTCCTCCTGGAACATACTTTTGAAGTGTTTATGTGCCGGTTTTGTTCCAAGGTCAATAGTTTGCATATGCTCATATAAAGTTATATATAGTTTGTAAGGGAGTGTCATGTGAATATGTTATGATTTGGTCCTTATAAGTAAAATACAAATTGTTAAGAAACCTTTTCATAGCAAAATTCAACTGATAAAGTGGGAAAAGTTGATTCAGTTAAGAAAATTAAGTTCTTTTATATAAAAACAAAGTTTCAGACTGAATCACCGATAAGTGATGGCTGTTAAAAATGTTTGTTTGTCAGAAATTTGCATTGAAGTTGTAATTTATTTGAATAACATTCGATATTTAAAAGCATGTGACAAACTGCTTGTGTATTTTGTTACATTCGTATGTAGTTGAGGGGGTTTTGGAAAAATAAAATAATAAATTATGTTACTTTTATAATGACTAACACAGTAAAGAAGTGTATACCTACACTATGAAAGGGTAATTGTTTCATCAAATACACTTTAGCATAAAACATTCAATACATTAACATTAAGCTGTTATTGATGGTAGCTACATAATTGCTCTTGGCACTACCGGTAACTTAAGTGTTATGCAGATAAAACTAGTAAAATTTCAATAAAGCTTTACCATTTTTTGGAAATGTCTTAAAAATCGAATCTGAGTGGTGAGAAATTTTGGAATCAGTCGGGCTAAAACCACCAGAAAAATTGAATTTGAACGCTGCCAATTTAATTTTTTTGTGTAGAACAGTGTAATTTTCCACCCAAACATGCAGTGAACAAATTTTTGTATCATTAAAAAATGCATTAGACCACCAAAAAATCATAAGAACGCATACTTTTGTGCCCAAGTATCATTCATATGTGCAGCATCATTTCTATTAAAATTCGCCATGCACTTGTCATCACTGGTGCCTTTTGAATTTGCAAGAATTGGTAAGGAGTCCAAATTTACCATTGACGACACAAAGAACCAAATCCGTTATGTGGTTATGGATGATCATCAATTATTTCCTTATGACGTTTTGATACGCGAGTTCCTCTTCGTGCCTGTCTCTTTGTAAGTTGCGTTGTGCTCCGTTGTCATTGAAAGAATCTTCAGTTGTATAGCAGCAGAGTAACAGCAACAAACAACGCTACTCAATGGTACGCGTACGCATTTTAAGAATTTTCTATTTTTATTTGAGTGTCCACTAAATGTCAATTAAGTGGGGGCTTAAGCAGAAACCAATGTTGTATATGTATGTATGAGTAAGTACGAGTAGAATAATGGTCAAGAAGCGGTAAACAAAAACTTAAAGGTCATAAGGTGCATAATAGAAAAGAGGCAGTCAGCAAAAAGAGAAGGAAGTGGAAGAAATAGAAAAAAAGTTTAAGGAGGATTATCGGGGAAGATATGTTGCCTTTGGAAATAAAACGTGTTATATATACATATGTATGTAAGTAGCTTGGAGTTCGATCATATGTTGGAAGAATTTTCCAATATGGATAAAATGAAAAAAAGAACGCTCGAAAAGTTTCATAAATAATTTTGCTACAGCTTATAAAAAATAGGAGAAGGTTTATATTAGGAGCCCGAATTATTTTATTTTTTTCCGAAAAAATGAGCAGGATCTGTTTTGAAGATTTTTTTCTAATTATTATTTATTAAAAAGGGTGCTTAACCATTTGTGTTCTTGCAGCACTAAAAAGCACTTACAACTTGCCAACGAAGATGTGTACATGGCATATATTGTACATACATCTAAGCTACAGACTTTGCAACATATTAACGTATTGAAGCATGGCTTAGATATCAAAACAAAAAGTGAAAATAAAACTGAAGGTTGTATTACAAGATTAAGAAACAAGAAAAGAAAATGACAATTAATGCTCTAATAGTTGCATGCAATTGATAAAAAAAATGAAGAGTAAAAGTAACAGTAACGGAATCAACAGACGAGACATTCACGCTGTTAGATTCAGTTCCTCGCCAAACTTCCGCTTATAATGTTGCCACCAAGTGTTGTGAAAATTTTGTGTTTTAAACTTTTAACATTTTCATTAGCTATATCGATCGCTAATGGTGCTTATATAACACGCTTTGTAACAGTTAACAAACGTCATGTCAATTGGACAGATCAAGAATTTCCAGTATCTACCGTCGAACTATATCGCACAAGTCGTAAGATGGAAGAACATAGCGGCGATTATTGGAATTTTGGTGAACGCTATCAATTACGCTTTAAGCCAGTGCCAAAGTTGAAACATCTATTTTGGCATAAATTTCCACAACAACAACAAGAAGAGCCAACAGTTGCGCCACAAGAGCCAATGTCAACAACACCAGCTGTGGAACCAGAGCCAGAGCCAGAACCTGAGCCAGAGCCTGTGCCTGAGCCAGAGCCTGAACCAGAACCCGAGCCAGAACCCGAGCCAGAACCCGAGCCAGAACCTGAGCCAGAACCTGTTACGGACCCTTCCATCACAATGATGCCTACAGATATGCAACCAATGTTAACAACAATGCCAACATTACCAAATACTACAGCAGTTCCCATCTCGACTACAACTCGCCACACTATGATTATGCGGCCAAACACTATACCACCACATTTAAGCAACACTCTTAAGCAACTGTTGCTCTTTGGCTCTCCGCTTGAGGCAAATTTAATTGAAAAACATCCTGCAGCGTTCAAGTTACCCACAGCATCAAAAGGCAAAGGATTCCTTAGTCTCTTTGAGGTGATTAAATTCGAGAACAACAAGTGTAAGGTTGCCATGGGCGACATACGCACCATGGAAGGCGTTTGTTATCATGAATTTGAATGTAAAAGCCTGGGTGGCATACCAACGGAGCGCTGTGCTGAAGGTGTAGGCGTTTGTTGTATTTGTAAGTTCATTTGACTGTAGTGAATGCTATTACACTGGTTTGCAAGATTTTGTGTGCTAAGTATTTATATTGAAATTCTTATAAAAATCTTGAATTTAATTTTTATAAAATATTTTGAATTGCGTAGAGGATGTGGCACTTTCTAGGTATGAAAAACAAGCAAATAAAATATGAAATATCAAAAAATGTTGGGAGGCGAAGTCGAAGAGTATTGAAAAAGCCGAATATTGTTGGCAAGTCGATAAATTGAAAAGTATCGACATATCAGGTGTCATAATAATCGTACTACTCGATAAAGCTATGGCAGGCTTAAGTTCAATTAATCGGCTAGCCGATGATGCTCTGATTGTTTGTTAGCAAATTTTTTCCTATGACATTTACCATCCCGGGATGAGATATGATATGAGATAATTTCTCCAGCTTAGCTCTACATTCTAATACCAATCCTGATGCACACCTCTGCTTATAGAGTGACATTAGAGCTGCCTATTTATACTTGTCCTGGATTAAGTTAGAGCTATAGCCCCGAGCTAAAGAGGACCCACAAAGAGCGCTGCTTTAAGGGGTATTTGTCTGGGATATAGGGAATTATGAACGTTTTGAGGAAAACGAAACCGGAGGAACTTTTTCTGAGGGATTAATTTATTTAGAAATTTTTTTTAATGTCCAGCTATAAATGGGTCCTTTTTAGCAAAGTCTTAATCTGGGGATGCACCATTCTCAAGATAATAGCAATTTTTTCTAGATCACGATTAATAAGACAAAAATCCCATCGATGTTTTCTTGGAGGGACATACAGTTTATCCTTATTCCATATTTCAATGTCCTTTCTAGAAATCACATCTAACAAATTTTCACTAGTCATGCGCTTAAGATTTTGATAACTAGTGTAAGTTTACGATTTTTGTTTCTTTTCCATAAAGTTTTGACAGGTTGTGGTGAATCCACCAATCAGCCGATTGTCTACTTTGAGTCACCGCACTATCCGAATGCTGTGCGTGAGATGATGATCTGCGTCTTGATTGTGAACGTACGCGAAAAAGTGCAGCAACTACGCTTGGATTTCTTGATGTTTGAGGTAGTAGGCATCATAAGCATTGCAAAATTTGAATAAAAGTTATATTTCTTTCGCGAAAGCTTAATCGTCCCACGAATGGTGATTGCCTGGATGATCAATTTATTGTGTCGGGTCAGGATATGAATTTTGTTGTGCCGGTGCTTTGTGGCATCAATACGGGGCAACACAGTAAGTTATGTATTTTATTTGACAAGAGGATGAATGCAATTGCTTTTACTATTTCATTACAGTTTATATTAATGTGGGTAATGCTTTCGAGAAGAAAATATATCTGTCATTTTTTGCTAAAGTTCCAAGTGGTGGGCGTTCATTCAATATTAAAGTGACACAAGTGAGTAGTCGCAATTGGTCAATATCTTTTGTAGTTAACATAAATTGGTATTGTTTTAGATATAACAAATTGGTTGAACTTTAATTTTAAACTTTGTGGGTTTAATAAAATTTAAATTTAGTAATGATGTATTTTCTTATACTTTCTGCTTTCTCACAAGCTTGAGTCAGATTTAGCACCTGATGGCTGTCTTCAGTACTATAAAGATCCTGAGGGTCTTATTAAGTCTTTTAACTATGACACAGATGGCACCATAGTAGACAATAGAGAAGCTACATATTTGGTAAAACTGAAAAAAACAAAAAAATCAAAATAAAAAATAAACTCTCAACTCTTTGTAGAACAATTTAAATTACGTTATTTGCATGCAACGTGCCACAGAAACCTGCTCGGTTACTTACAACACTGAAATGATCAGTGGCGATCAATTGGATTTTCAAATCGTCAACAAAGATGAAGGTCAGTAGAACATCAAGTGAATGAGCTGCGTCGATTGATCACACAACATTCTTTGTTTTTACATTTCGCAGATGGAAATGATCTTGTGCCCGATGGTCAGGCTGGTGCGGGTATTTTCAATTGTCCAGATGATTTTATTGCAATCAATCAGGTGCGGCTATGTGGTGAACGTTTTAACGATGGTCTCAGCAATGATGACTACACTGAAAATGCTCTAGTAAGGGATATCGCAGCGGGACCAATTATTTTGCCCTTTCGCAGTGATGAAGAATTTGTGGGTCGCGGTTTTCGTTTAACGTACAAGCAGGAACAGTGTGGTCAGCAATTTTAGTCTTTTACTTTGTGTACGGTAAAATTAAACTTTGTTTTTAGAATTTGAAAAAAAACAGATATTCTTTATTTTATTATAAATCTGATTTTTTTAAGCCATCGTGGCATATTTGCTACGCTCAAGAAAAAAACAACAATTTTGCGACTTTACCTTTCAATTTTATTAAAAATAGCGATATTTCTACGTTGTATTATGTACTTCAATATATCTCTAAAAGAGGGGATTTTCAGAGTTCACTACTGAAACGCTCTTATTTTAGAGTGTTTTATGACTGTTAATTCAAATGGTCAAAAAATTGATCGATTTTAAAATTTTTTGAGAATATTATCCAGCAAAAATAGTGAATATTAATATATGAAGCCGGTATTGCTAGGAGTAAATATTTTTCCCCAATGATAACCCAATATTCGTAGTTCTTTTTAAGAGCTCTTAATAATGGATCAGCCTAGCAGAAATTGGTCAATATATTGCTTTTGTGTGAACAAATATTCGTACAAAATCCAATACAAATCTAATGTTAAAAGTGTAAAAAAAAATTAATAAAAATTTACAAAAACAAAAAATTCCAGAACATTCCAAACATAATTTAGATGCAGTAAAGTTTCTTTCACATATTAGCGGCAAACTTTTGAACCACGCAGTAAAAGATCTATTATTACCCGGAACTTCATTTTTAAACATATTTCATTTTACACATCTTCATTTAAACAACTTTGTAGCAAAATAGTTAGTTAGTTAGTCTCAGATTACGATAGAACACATCTAACCATTCATCATTGTAGATTTTTATGATATTTTAGAGCTTTTTACGAACTATAATTCGTAATTCTTTCGCCTTTTTGACCATGTCCAGACTTGGCATTGCAAAAACGTCAAATGCAGCATTTAAACATCAACAGCATCATTTGTTAACTGAATTACGACAAACGCATGGACAGACAGACAGACGGATGAACAGACGTAATGGAGCGGACTTCACCGTAGCGATATTCCAATGGAGCGTAGTCAGAGGGTTGAGACCAAATAGACAGGCAAAGCGATATACAAAAAAAAAAAAAAAAACAAATTCCATTTAACGAGAATTTTACTTTAAAGCGAAAAACTGCAGAAAAACTGCATCAAAGTGGAAAATGAGAAAATCTTTAGAGCGCGTCGTCGTTATGGCTCGGGAGGTGGTGTCATAAAAAAAATTATAATTATTTGCAGCGGTGGATTAAGGCCTTGCGTGACCGAATGTTTAAAAACTGAAAAAAATAAATCTTCCCATGCTGGGGGCTCTCTTAAGCTTAGGATCCGGGTCGAAATTCTTTCAAAATACGAATATTCAAGACGAAATTTTTGAGTAAATCCCGCGATCTTTTGATCAAAAAAATTTCAGAGGACTTATATTAAGCAATCCAAAGATTTTTGGGGTCACCAAGTTTTAATAATTGCATTTCATTTCGACTTGTGAAATATATTTTATTGTAGAAACCCAATTTAATCCCACTGTGCGTCTCTATTGCGCTACAGTGCGGTATATTAGAAAATGCGCAAATGTTTTCTGACGCTACCTCTCCTACTATTTATTATACGTTCACTCAGGATCCTTTCCATCGCAGCAACAAAATATCGATGCCATCACCGCAGCACCATACAAAAAACAATGAAGCGTCAAAGGCTACGTAGTACAACAGCCAACATCGTCGTTGAGGTAATAAAAAATTGTAATTAAACTGTCGTTTGTGCGAATTGGCAAAGATTTTATGCGATTTTACTGAGCTTGTGTACTTTTTTTTTCTCCATTCTGTTATTGATGTTTTTGTTGTTGTTGTTGTTGTTTTTTGTTGTTGTTGCTGGATGTACCCACTTTGCTGCCGCGTGCCTTACCTGAGCAGCACCTGAGCTGAGTTGAGCTCAGTTTTAAGTTGGTGCCTTTAATGTGAGACACTCATTGTTGCTGTACGCTTAAGGAAGCTATCACTCGCCTAAATGTTGTAACTAACTTTTCCACATATACATACATACATATACGAGTAGTTAAGATTAATGAGTTACTTCACTCCACGTCCATAACGTGCAGTAGGTGGGGAGTTCAATGTTGCATTAGATCATAAATTATTGTTAGAATGCAAAAAAAAAAAACAACAAATTGCAAGAAAATAAAATTTTTTTTTCTCAACATCTCAGTTTAGTAATATTTTAATTAGTCAGCGGAAAAAATTAATTTCAATTTGATAAAGAGAAAAAAATTTAGAAGTGACTGAAAAGTTAGCGAGTTTTCAATATTGATGAGCAAATAAAAATGTCCACACTTGTCAATATCTATATCGAGAACACTCGAAAGATTTGCCAAGTTGTTAAAGCATCCAAGTACACTTCATCAAATTCGAGCTAATGTTCTCGAAATCGAAGACGAATGGTAACTCTACACTGTGCAAACGATTTGATTTGTGAGTAAAATTATTTATTTGAAAAAAATGGTGGTAAGTCTTGGTTGAAACATATACATATATATTTGTTTGCTTTGAATCATTTAATTTAGAGGCACATCAACTCCTTAGCCTATGTGAATAATTAAATAACTAAGACCATTTGAAAGTCAACCTTCACACGTCTTGCACTAAATAAACGGGTTCTAAATTCTTTCTAAGCGATGCCAAAATCGTTATACATATAATACTGAACATCGTTTAAATTTAAGATTTACGATCAAATCAATATATTGCGCTACCCCCAACTGACAGGAGACAGGTGAATTCTCTTACAGTCCCAGCAAGAATCAAATGCACTTACTTACTTGCTAAAACCTGATGATAATGAATTCCATTAGTAGAATTAATCAACTAGTCCTATTAGCTATTAGATTTATACATTTTATTTTATAAAATCAAATTTTTCATTGCGTCACTTGTTGGCCACAATCAGTGCCGATTAAACCTATGGCGCGAGGGTTGCACGGCACCTGGGCGGCAAATGCCTTTGGAGGGCTGCAATTATATAGTGCAAACTAAGTGTAAATATGTGTTGTTGCAGTCTAGGTCTGCCTTGAAGCTAACTAGCACCTCTTAGCGATCTAAGTTCGAATATCTGATTTTCATGTTTTTTCTTTTGCAGTTGTATATTCAAGAGAATATATATATTTTATTTCTAAAATAATGAACTTTTATTTTTAAAATGTTGCTTCAAATATTAAGTTGTAATGAATTTTGCAAAAGTTATATCCACTAAAAACTACTTCACATAATGTACTTATGTACAACGTGGCGTATGAGTGACATTAATTTATATCCATGGCGTCGATAAGTTTCAATAAGGCGTTGCGCGGAAGCCTTATTAGTATAACGTGCTTATAGGAGACTATGTGAGGAAATAAAACTAATATTGTAGGAAAATGTTGAGTAGTATACTTACTTTTCAGCCCGTTCTCGGACCTTATTTCGAGAAGTGGCACATCTATTTTTTTACAAATAAAAATACTACTACAAAAATCTATTTGGTAACTTCATATATGCGTCGAATGCTGGGAATAGCAATCTGATACAATGCAACTGCTAAGCAAAAGAAGACTTTACACTATAAACTATAGTATTCTCCAGTAGATAAACCAAAACGTAATTTCCAAATCGGCAACAAAAACGCCCGAAGCCGACCCTGCCTACATTAACCAACAATGTCTCCAATGGCCTGCCAATTGAAAATAAGATCCTTTGTGTCATGTTGTAGCTTGATCACTTTATTACTGGCAACGATGAAAGTTTAATTTAATCAATTTCTTTATGAGTTGCAATTAAAGCTCATTTGGTGGTCTCCTGCTGACAGGGCAAAACACCACACGATAACCAACAACAGCAACGATCAACAACATTTAAATATATTAATCTTGTAGTTTTCTTGTTATTTTAATGTTCGCTGCGGTATTGCAAAAATTTCTGATCATTTTTATAGATTTTAACTTTTTAAAAATTTAAATGCCTCTATTTTACGATACCAAAAATATTTGCTATGTCTTCATTAAGGAGACCCGTGGAGAGCAGAAGATGGTAGGCGGTAACGAATGAAAGACCAATCGAACTCAACGATCGATTATTTGATGATTATCGCTTGCATCGGAATGATGCTCTTTGACAATGCAAGCAGCAACAATTAAATGTTGTTAAAAAGTTATCTTAATCAAATGCTGACTATAATAATCAGCAGAGGGATATTTCAATGAACTTTTATTATTTTTACAGCAAAGTTTCAGCTATTTAAGTTGACGATTGTGATCTTATCGCAAACATTTTGTATTCATAGAAATCGATGTTTTTAACCCATTTTGTACAGCATTTCAAAACTTGTAATATCTAGCTTTAATGTCATACGATTTTATTTTATTTTATATTCCTGTTGAGAAAGAAATTGATATAATATGTTGAAAATGCCGGAAAGTGTTGACAAAATAAAAAATGTTGACAAAGTAAAAATGTTGACAAAGTAAAAATGTTGACAAAGTAAAAAATGTTGAATAAGTCATAAAATGTTGCAGAAATTGCAAAGTTTCGAAAAAATGAATAATAATCTAATTCATATATAACATGCTAGTTGCCATAGCTATTAAGTTCTAACTTGTAATTTTTAATTATAAGCTATAGATTTTATAAATAAATAAATAAATAAACATATATAACATGTAGGAATAATGAGATTAGAACCCCGGCCATTCTATGCTTAATAAAAGGACTTCCACCTAACATATTTTTAAATTTGCTTTTACATAAACGATATTAGTATACATATAAATAAAAAGCAATAAAAAATTGGACGAATTTAATTTTGAGGTCTTAAAATATTCTCAATTGACCAGCTTGTCAAAAATGGTTTAAGAAGCCCGACTGCAACCTGTAAATCTTAACAGACGTACAACCTTTTTTTCAATTTTTTTTTGCTGTACCTCAGCGAATTGATTAAATTATGTAAATGTGCACACTATTAATGCTTTATGTCTTATTGTTTTTACAACTAACAATTATTATATTGTTGTTGCCAAAACCTAAATTTGTTCCATCATTTAGTATTGTTGCAGTCCAAAAAAAGCGAGAAATTAAAACATTTCCAGCTTTGAGTCCACAAAATAATACTGTGACAAAAGGCGTTGCCAAAATCAAAATAAAAAAAAAATATATTAAATTAAACCGTTTGTCAAACTGTTTTCCGCAGCGTTTTCTTCCATGGTAAGTAAGTTCACAAGCACAGTAACATGTTGCTACGCTTAGATACATGAGAGAAGATCATTTTGTAGTCGGTGGATACGAGTATCTTTGTGTGCAAATTTTAATTTCTAATATGGTGCACGAAACACCCTAAAGGGTTTGATTTTCTTTTGAATTTAATTTTTCTCTTTGTTTTTTTATTTTTATCATTTAGGGAAGTGTCAAAGTTGAACTAAAGGCACTGTGGGATAGAATTGACAGAAAATTACATTGCAGCAAAAGCAGTTTCCATATCTTCGCTATAGGTGAGATGTTACCAATAAAGAAAAAAAAAAAGCTGACAAAACCTGCTATCTTGAGTAACATGAAAAACTAAGCAAAACCAGCAGCTGTGATTAAACAAAATAAAAATTATAAATAATTATAAATATTTGTTAGTTTGAAGAAAATAAATAAAAGAAAAATCAAAACTTTTTTGATTGAGAAAAAAACAACCAAAGATTAAAATTCATTGATAGAAGATTCAGGTTTTTTTATCTTAAAAGAAAATAAATATAAAAATCAAATTTTTGTTTTCGACCAGAAAATTTAAATGATTTTACTTTTTGTTCCAGAAAATTTTTGTTTTTATTATGATTTTTGATTTTATTTACAATCTGTCAATATTAACAATAAGTAAATTTTATGAGTAAATTTGAATGAAAAATATTTTCATTAAAAAAAAATTAATTTTCTTGTTCGAAAAAATTTATATGAACATATGTATGTTGTTGTTGTTGTCCATTGAAATATTTTAAATCCACATTTATTTTTTTGAATTTTTTTAATTTTTCAAAATAAACTTATTTTCAAATAAACTTTTATTACGCTTAGTTAAAAACAAAAAAGAAAAATTAATACAGATTAAAAATAATTAATGTTCTTACATTCGAAAAAGATTTAATAAATTTCATTGAATTTTTCAGCAAATCATCCCATCGTTTGACACACAACTGTCAACAACGTCAACAGCGAACGCTTTGATTCAAATTGGTTCCAACCATTGAAAGTGCAATGCGGGCGACAACCACAACAACTAAATCTAATAATGATATGCAAATGTATGTAAAAGTACCGCTAGAAAAAGGCGTGGGTTAATTCGTTTTTATCAACAAAATAATAAAACTTTATCTCCTTGGATGCCGAAATTTAAAATGAAAATAAATTTCGTCATAGATGTAAATCGAATGCACAAATTGTGGTACCGAATAAAGAAACCTGTCAAAATTAAGAGTAAACCAAAGCGAACTACGAACTTAGAGATGTGTTCAAAGAGGAAAAATATATCGATACTTGATGTAATATATAAAGATTGGAGCAAATCATCATAATTTTCTAAAGTGCTTTTAAAATAATCAAAGTAGCAGTGTTCTTATGTATCGCTATGTTGCATTAATTATTTGGTTTCACCTATGGAATTCAATAGCCAGGGTTACCACAAAAAAAAGTTTTTATTTTGAGAAGGTCGGAAATTGTTTCCGTAAGAATTGGTGACCTTGATATGTGATAAATTATTATCGAAGATCTTTGGACATAATTGACGCTTACGTCTGTCTCTGAACTTGCACCTAATGAAAATATACAAATCTCTATAAATATTATGGGCATCCAAGAAAAGTACGAGTCCGGGACTAAATGTATCTTTTACTCCAATCTACCGGCGGTCCTACTTCAGGGTTGCTATTTTTGGCCAAGCGTTAAGCATCTTGTTATTAATATGCCACGCCCAATTTCCCAATTCCGCTCACTTTTAATTGAGTAAATTATATTTGTGAACGACATTTACCACCAAATTTTTTTCAAAATATCTTGTCGTATACGAATAACAGATATTTTTTTTAAAAAATCGATATTTCGGACCAATTGTCACAACACGTCATCACACGTTTGAAACAAAAGACAACAGTGTGCCAAAAAAAAATTACCAAATGAAAAAAAAAATCGTTGTAGGTGGCTCCATGACATATTCTATAGCACAGCACTACAAGACAACAAGGAAACACCAGGCAGCGATCATGGCGACAATGCAGGCAGCCCAACAGTTAAATGTGACACGATCACAAGACGGTGAGAAAACTAACGCTAGATGTCCAAACATAAATCAAAAGCTTACGAAGCGCAGACACCGCTGCAGCAACAACGGAAATAAAGCTACTAGAACAACACCAACAACAATAACGACAATAACAGTAACAAAGGAACAAATGAAAGGACCAGATATTTTCCCATAACAGAATTTATATTCAAATATATGACAAATGGCCCAAAGCGACAGCGACCATAAAAATTAGCGTATCTCAAACGGATCACAAAGCAGTTTGCGCCAACTCAAAATCCGAGCCGAAAACACAGTTGTAGGCAGCACAAGTTTCTTCTGGCATAGAATGTAGTGGAATATTTTTAATTCGACAAAGGTATTGAAATTTAATCTCTTTACAACAAATCTGCATTGTGCTAACTACTGATTTTTATGTATTTTTGGTATATTGTAGTAAGCTTAACTTAAGGAAATGTAAATATGTATTATAGAAAGTGAACATCAGTACCGATATGTTTGGATTAAAGTATGTAGAGCATAGCAACATCAATCAAGTATTCGAAATAATGTAGAAAATACTATACGAAACTTAAATAAATTCAATAGACTGAAAAAATTCATAAGATGCAAAGGTTAGACCCAACCCTTTCCGAAATATAAAGATTTTAGTATTATGTAAAAGCCTTGACTTCTTCATTACAATATTGAAATACCCGAAAAAAATTTAATAATTTAAATAAAAGTCATAAACCTACTCATTTTGTCTTGCAAGTGTTAGTAGTAATATTTTTCAATTTAAACTTCGTAGGTAAATTTTCGCACAATGCAATAACTGCACTTGTTAAATGTAAAAAAAGATTGATTAAAATCCATAAAGGTAGAATTTGCAATTAAAATGTTAATCAAATGCAATAAAGACGATAAAAACTATAAATAAATGCGGTAATTATTCGCATATAAAGTACCTTATAACTATGTACGAGGGTGGTTTGAAAAGTTTGTGATTTTACTAGAATCATAGGTTTCTATTTATTTTATTTTCTTTTTAACATTTAGCAATGTTATGGGAACAAATCATTTTTTTAATTCAGGACACTGGATGTAAAAATCCATGTTACCATGCTATATGTATGGAATATCTGGCGGCTATATGGCTGTCACAATTGTTCTAATACCTAATTTGATTGAAATGCTCCACAAAATTATTTCCTCATTCATCCTATAATTTCAATAATGCTCGCTGAATTTTTTTTCTTTCCAAACAAAACACTAACAGAAAAAATCTTTAGATTCTGAGAAAATTGGTGCAAAATTTCTATTTGCAGAGCTCGAGAAATCTTAGTGTTCGAAAGGTTTTGAGAAGTCGGAACATCGTTAGAAAAATGTGCAACCATCAAGGCCTGACGCTAACGATTTTTTTTTGAAAGTCAAATATTGAAAAATAAAAAATTCAACCAACAGTCGATGCTGTTTTTAAAAGAAGTTCGAAAAACCAAAAAAATTTCATTTGCAAATCCTTTGCAATGGGACAGTGCAAAGTTTATTTTTTAGCCCCAAATAAAAAAAAAAAAAAAAATTTATATGAACTTTTGGTTTTAAAAGTAAAAAAAATATGTTTGTTACTTTATCGAACCACCCCCTGGCGTACAGGTAGGTATAATACAAAATATACGAATAAAATTGCAAAACGATGTAAATTTAATTATTCAAATTTAATTGCATGGCGATCAATTACATTAATAACAAAAATAGCAACAATTACAACAACAGCAATTGAAGATGAAAAAGTTACGGCATCAGTTATGGGGGAATTTCCAAAAAAATATTGCAATTTTCAGACGAAAACTACAATTTTAAGGTGGATTAGTGAGAGATAAGGATGGAAAGTAGCCGAACTAGCATCTTTCAAAGTAATTATGTATATAGCTTAAAAATATACATAATAACAACACTTAATACGCTGCACAGTGGGAGCTTACCTTATTTTAGTGATAAAAAAAATCTTGAAGTTGAACATTCGTAAAGCTCACAAGTCAAATAAAGCAAATAATACTCGATTTTTCATTTTAAGGCTGATTATATATATGTAGTCATTCAAAGCTTTGGGATGGGATATTTTAAAAATATTTTTGTATGAGGGCCACCCTAAATAAAAGTTTAATTGCCTATGAAACCCGCCTGATCGATACTAACATGCTGTAAAAATTTCATCAAAATCGTCCGGAAAGTTTTCATGTTCATAAAAGACAGACAGACGGAGAGACAGACAGATAAAAACTGAATTTTATATAGTCGATGTACGTCAAAGGACTGACGCTTCTGTTAATAAGCAAATCAAATTTTCAAATTTAACACAAATATTAATTTTTCTACATAAATTTTTTGAAAAAAATTTAAATTTTTTCGGAGTGGTGGAAATTGGTAAAAAAATAATTTCACATCGAAAATCCCACTGTGCACAGCACACTTGCATTTTCCTCAGTACGTCAGTTGCCGCCATCATAAACATTGAACGTCTATCGATTGTATCGAATCATCAGTTGCTTGTAAATCAATTAAAAATAAACAATTGAGCAAACTTACAATTGACGTTGTTAAACAAAAAGTGAGCGAGCGTACTGCGCAGGCGCGCGCATCTCTCTTAGAACATGCCACGTTCAGCGTAAAAACATAGCAAGTTCTTATCTGCGCAATCGTCGAAGATCGAAGGCGACTACGGCGACGACTATGAGGATTACGTTAGACAAAACTGTTAACTACGCTCGTAAGACATGTTTATTCAATTAAAAAGTTTCATTTTATATAATTCCGTGATTTTGTTTAAGTCTGTCTCACTTTGCAGCTGTGTTGGGTAAAATCCAACGCAAAAATGTTGGTGTTCTGTAAACTGCAATGACATCGACAGCACCGACTGTGGCAGCAGCAGCGACAGCAACAAGTGTTATTATGAATAATTAATTTGTTACCCGGACTTTTATGTTTCATCTTTACAGTATTATTTTTTTTTTATTGTAAAAACATCACTAGACTATCGGACATCAATGCCAAAAGTATAAGTTGCTAATTATTTATACTAATCTTCTAAATAAGGCATCATTACTTATGCTCTCATAAGTCAGTATTGATATATAAAGATAGTATTTGACTTTTGACATTTAAATTTAATGCAGTTTCTTGGGAATGTTAGAATTGAGGTACATAAGTCTTTCGAAAAAGTCTGTGCTCAAATATTTTCTTATTTTTTTTTTCAGTAAGCTGGATATAAGGATTTAAGAGGATCATAAGAATTTTCTCTGAAATGTCTTAATAGCCCAAAAAACTCTTGATCGAACTCTAAATACGGATTATACGAGCCCACCAGAATTAAGCATTGTAGATATTTTAACGTGATATTCACAGGACTATTCTCAAAAAAACGTATTTAACTCCCAAAAATGTTCGTGAGCTGAGACCATTCTACGTTCGTTTTGTGGACTATTTTTTGATTGCGGCCTTGCAGGGTATATGTTTCTCTGATGTCCCTTAAATAAATGTTTATTATGGTCTAAGTAAACGACGTGCTCTATATCTTGATACAAAGATTTTTGAGACATACGCCAATGAAGTTTTTTGTTGAAGCAAGGTACGGCTGTTAATTCATTAAAGCGAGCTCTCCTAGATACGCGTGAACACATACAGCATACGTTTAGAAGCGCTGATTTGAAAGTATCCAGCTGTTAACTGATAAGCAGAAGAACTAAAAAGCTCGCCCGATTTCAACCTGCAAATTTAATAAAAGTTGTAAAGAAAAGTCGCAAATAGATTTCGAAATCTGCGGGAGTGGTTCGGACCGTAGGAGAGTAGGTCCTTTGCTTTCAAAATGACTCAAGAATGTAACTTTTGAGGCGATAATTAGGATGGCCGAAATTCATTCTAGAAATTTTTCATTCAATCGATTGGTGAATAAAAAATATCTCTATAAAATGAGCACAGATCAGAGCCACTTCAAAAAATGTCCAAATTAAAAGTTATCCATAGCCACTGAATGTTCATAATCAAAAAAGAAGATTCTCCACGATTACACACTTTGTAAGTCAAAACAGTTCGAGATGGATTCGCACATCTGATTTCTTAGAAAAGAAATCGTGTAGTTGTGTTTTATCGAACCCGAAAGGCAGAGCTTCTTCAAAATTCAAGGAATTCATGACACAGGATCTCTAGTTAAAACGCTGTAAAGCCGTCTGACCTCTTAAGCATTTCTAAAAGTCTCATTAAAAAAATATTACTTTCCTATGAGAGTCCAAATGCTGTCAAAGTAATAAGGATCAGTAAAAAATGTGCCTAATTAGTTGCGGCAGTTAAATAACAGCAACCCAATCTCATTAAAAAACAACAACAACACAACAAGTGTTTGGCATTTGAATTGAGTAAAATGCTGATTAGCAAGGCTTAAACATTTTAACGTTAAGACCAAAATAGCAATGCAAGAAAGGAATTGCAGCTGCAGTGGACAACTCCTAAATACAACAGCAACAACAACAATAACAACAGGAAATAGAGGACGACGCTGCTGCGGCTTGACAGTGCATCCTCATTTGATTAGCGCAATAAATGAGCGAACAATCGCACAAAGAATCGCACATTCGCAACGGTTTTTCATTGCAGCAGACACGAATAGAAAGTTGAAGCAGCAGCAGCAGCAGCTTGCAGCGTTGACCCGCTACTGCGTATTCAACTCTCACCTCAAGTTGCAGGCAACAGCAACAACAATCGCTTAAGCACCGTTTTAGCAAAAATTAAAAAGCCAATATTTATAAATAACAAATAAATGTTGAAATTTGACAGTAAAAGAAATGACAATAAAAAAAAAACTGAAGAGGAAGAAGAAGGGATGCGCAGCATTCGTACCGACTGTTGATGATAAACGACGCAATGCAACGCAATTGTGCGCATTTCTCTGCTAGCTTTCGCTCATCATTACATTAACCAAGTGGAATTGGGCAACGACAACAGCAGGAGCAGCAATAATGTTGGTCAACAACATTCGATTTGCAACATTAGGCTGAAACGATGCACCACAGTGTTGCGAATGTGACTAAAATATGGAAAGAAGAATCATTTGGAACTTGTTACATGTCCTCCTTTGCCTACATAATATGTCAACGAATCATGTTCTTTTTTCAGTCCTTCGACCTTTATCAAGAAGACTAGCTCTTCAATTCTAAGAATGCATATGGACGCAGAAAAGTCATAGAAAAATATCCCATCAGACGTTTCTCGACATTTTCATAAAACTAAAAAGGTCTTGAGAAGCACTGTGTGTGAGATGAAAACGCATTTCGCTGCTGCTTTTAGGCAGAAAAATGTTTACAGCTTTTCTATTTAATTATCTGCGGTTTATATCCAATCCTATGTATTTGCTTGTTTTAGCTTTAAACGTCTTCATTAGAGTTCGTCAAAAAACCTAATTTTCTTGAATTTTTCGAGATAACTTAAGATTCGAAAATTTATAAAACTTAATTTTCCATAATTTTGTGATCTAATAATACAATTTTGAAACGCTCTCAGAAGCTCAAAATTTTTTTCGTTTTTTTTTTTATTTGAGAAATAATAATAATCTTGAAATGGATTAAGTGCTTGAAGTTCAAACGTTCTCGAAATATTCAAGAGCAGGAGTTTTTTTTTTTTTTGACAAACTCTAGTCTACACTCATACATCTTTGTGCATGTGTGTATGTGAAATGTTGTACGTACATTATCATTAATTTCGCATATTCACGCATTCTTCTTTGACGCTGCGCTGCACTGCGCATGCGTGACTTCTTTGTTTCCTGCATACAAGTTGCTATTGCATTAGTCGTTATTGTTGCGTTTTGCGCCGGCTTTGCTATTTATGTCTCGTTTTTTTTTATCTGTTTACAATTTTTCATATTAAAGTGAAATGTTTGGCAACTAATTTTCTTTCTAATTTTTATTTGTTAGTACATTCAACAGGTGTTAAAATTAGCAGTCAGATGAGAAAAATATTTGGCAAATAAAAACACGAAATTGGAAAGTTTCTTTCGCAAGCATTCTCTATAGTGGTATTTTGTCCAGCATAATAATTGAACTCCGAAGTATTTCTAAAATTTTATTGAACTTAATTAAGTTTACTTATTTCAGATTAATTTTCTTCAAACACAGAAATCAAATGAAAAAAATCAATTTATATTGAACCAATGAATCGTGGATAAAAGTTGAAAATTTGCAAACTTTGACAGAAAAAAAAAATATAATTTATATCCCCGGATTTCGGAAATTTTTTTATGTGTAATGTTGGAAAGTATGGTTAGCCAAAACCCAAGGTTTCAGCTGCTTTTTTTCAGAACTTTTTTTTTATGATTATATTTCTACAGCAACATTTGAAGGAGAAATTATTTTTATTTCTTCACATTTTGCATTGCTTAACAATAATTTTATCAATTTTTAAAGCCCACAGTGTGAAGGAAAATGCTTGAATTTGGAAAGAAGTTCCCTTAAGTAGAGGGGAACAGGTAAGGGCTATTTTTTCTTTTTTTCCTCCTTGGGGAAACTGTTTTTCTCCAATTACTTGTATACCATAAAAGATATCGCAAAATGTTTAACATTTTTGAAATCAGCTTTGCCAAATTTATGGTAATTGATACCAATTGTGAAATAAAGTCTCAACCACATCCCTTCTTTGTATGGGAGGTAGGCGTGTCCTCCATGAACCGATTTTTTCATATTCATAAGTTTTTGCTGTTTTAACACAAAAAACGTCTGTACCAAATTTTAAGACTCTAGCGCTATTAAAACTATTAATGGACACCTTCTTTGGTTTCTCTCTAATAACTTGAAAACTATAAAAGATATCGCAAAATTAGTAACATTTTTGAATTGAGATGCAGAGTCACACACTGCTTAGGAAATGATAAAAAATTGATATTAAAAATTAAGCTTCTTGCCAAATCGTTATTTTTTCGAAAAATTTTAAACTTTTTTTTGTAAATACATAAGCTCAATGAAAGATTTTAAAAACTAGCTTGCATTATATATTTCATCATAGAGAAAAAGATTTTGGTGAAAAGTTCGGGGTATATAACACTTTCATAATAAATATATTCAGGAAGTGTGTGTTGCCTTGGTGATTATTTCTCATATTTTTTTTTATATTAAAACAACAACTTAAAGCAAAGACAACAATTACAAGTAATATCGCAAACGCTGCACCAATTTTAATGTGATTCAAAGAAACTATAAATTTCATCAAATGCACAACGCCACCAATAAAAGGGGCAGCAGCAAAGCAGCAACCATGCGTGTGGCACCAATTTCAAGAATCACAGTAAAAGTTAAAAAAAGACAAAAATAAAAATTGCAAACGAAAATAAAAAAAAGCCAACTTCGTATTCCATTCAATGCGATTGATTTGAAATGAAAAGAAATTGTTTGAAAAAGCTGTCAACAGCAGCAACAGCAACAACAACAGCTATCAATCATCCCAGCAACAGCAGCAACAACTGTCGATTGTCCTTTGGGACCAATACGACAGCGAGTGTTGTGTTGTGTTGCAACGTGTTTTGGAACAATAATCATATGCAGATGCCAAACAAAAGTACAGACGAATTGCTGGAGCAGACGAAGGAGGCCTAAACGAACGTAGTCAAAACGGACACTTGGAGTTAAAGTGCAACAGTAACAGCAGCACAGCAGACAGACGCTGAATGACAGGCGTGCGATGACAATTCAAGCGAGTGCATGCAAAGTGCAATTATTATAAAGGAACACTGGATTTTTTTGGGGCTTGAATTGGCATGTAAGGTAACCAGACTTCAATCAAATGGGAATCGTTGGATTCAGGGAGAGAGATGTAGAATTAAATATGGTAGCTGTAAGGCCAAATTTTCCAAGTCTTGTGGGTACAGAACCCTTATCCATATCATGCATCATCATACCAATATTGCTTACTAGCAGATCTATCTCTGCGATTGAAACCTCACTCTTGATTGTTCGAACGGCATTTCGATGACTGCATTTAAAAAAAATATTTTATAAACATTAGTCGTATTAGTCGTAACTTATTAGAGATGGCATTAACAACTTTTATAGGGTAGAAATAGGAGTGGCAGCTACTGAATGTTCACTGCTACTTAGCTTTTGTGGGTCTTAAAATTTAAATATTTTTAGGCCATCGATGAAATATTTTTTAAACCTTTTAAAACTTTTGTCCGCTGGTCACTCTAATATCAAGTGTTACCGTACATATAAAATATTTGCATAAATGTTAAGTTACCGCCAAAGAATTGAGTAGCGGCTTCAACTCATATTGATTGACAGTTGAATTGAAAGCTTTGGCGACATTTTTTCCTTATTTGATGTCAGCAAGAGCTAGCAGTAACAGCAGCAGCAACAAGTAACAACAGAAGCAACAGTGAAAATGTTGCGCCACACAAAAAATATGCAAACATCCCGAGAGTCGTTACAACAAAAAAAAAACCTTTATTGCAAAGGCGGAAGATACCGCAAGTCAAGAGTGTTCCAGATAGAAGCTAATAATCGTTAGTATGCAAAGTAAGCTTTATGCGCATGATATTTCACCTATTTTTGAATTATTATTTTTTAATTAAGGACTTATGCTCAGCGCACTGTGCTGTCATCGTCATAAATGGTAAGTGAGATGACACCTCATTAGCCAAAATGATTTCATTGCATTGGCCATATATGTATTTGTTTGTTATACTACAATTACGGTCGGAGTAAGTTCTGCCTTTGTGTTGGTTACCTCCTTTTTGAAGCGAATTCAAACTACCATACAGTTTTCTATTTAACTACTATCTATTAGTATCGTTTATATGGTAGTGACACCGTAAGGTAGCAAATTGATGTAAATTGGTCATAATTGTGTAGTAAGGTTGACTGCCAAAAGAATTTTAAATAAAATTCAGTAGAATTGGCATGGAAATATGAGTTGGTTAAGCCAGCAGCCCAGCTTCAAATCACGGAGCTTTAGAGGAAAATTATGATAAGCCTGATCATTAATCCTCATTCTCTATCTGCATTGAAAAACTGAGTCCATGATGTAGGAAAGAGATATGGTTACGATTCACTTTACTCAAAACAAACCTTTTACAATCTAGAAATAACGTCAATCAATACATTCCTGTATAAACATACTTGCTTATATCAGCCAATGCTGATTGCTACAAAACCTTTAAACATTCTCGTGCAATGCTGAACTTGACTGAAATTTCGATTTGGCAGTGCTGCCGAATGTCTTCTTGATTCTCGTTGTTTCGCATTGACATAAATAAGCGATGCTATAAAACTGGTTACATTTACATCAGCCTCTTTTTTTTCCAGTTCGTGCATTCGAATGTGACAATTTTGTGGACTCATAATTTCACTTCTTCTCTTGGCTAATGTCTATATCCTTCGTGTTCTACTTCATACTTTTGACGAAAGTTTCATAGAAAAGAGCAGTGTTTTATTATAAAAAGTACATTTAAATTAAAGTGTGTGAACAATTTTCTTATGACTTGTGAATTATTGTGAACAATAAATAAATATAGTACCTTATAACATCAAAATGATTGTTTTTGGTGGGAAAAAAATTTTAAAATTGGATTCCTTTAGAATATTGTAATATTATTACTACTAATTTCGCTACAGAGCCTGACTTATCGCCAACGATATTTTTATAAAATCAAGGTAAACTTTTTGCTGATTTGTTCTATTTTCTTCAAAATACGTTTTAAAGTAAGTAAGCAAGTAATTCAAATTTCAGTTTATGCACTCATATTGCTTAAAGAATATAAATATTTTGGAATGTCATAAAATCTTTAATTAGTGGCATTTCATCGGTACCATCAAAAAGCCACTACTTACCAACTTAAGCAGCAGCCGCAATTCTGTGCTTTGAAGTAGCTGTTTGCAACTTTGTGTCTATGAAACTGGAAACTGCGGTTGTTTTCAATGGTAATCATCATTATTATCAACAAAGTTAACTTCACTAAACGTTCCTGGCAATAACAGTTTAATATACCTACTCTTGGAATTTCTCATGAAAATCTGAAGAATTCAAATTTACATTTTTGTGTGCTGATGATTTTTAGCAAATGAGGACCACCAGGCTTTTTCCAAGAATCATGAAAGTTGTGATAAAATTGTAAAGTTTTCTGATGATCAGTAGGAGCAACTTCTTTGTATCATAGTCGGATGAGTCATATGGAAGTGTAATATATATTTTTTTGTGAGGGTTATTAATATTTTATAATATATGTATGTATTTGAGTAGAAGGTTATAAAGTTAAATTTTTTTTAAAGTATTATACATTTCCTTAAATTTTGCAATATTATTGTTTTGCATTACCTCACTAGCGTTGTCGTATGCTTGACACCAATTTAATTATGTCTCAATAAAGTCGGTCGTTGTCGTTTTGTTTCAAAACGACTATCAATGGCAGGCTGCTTGCTTGTAACGGAAGCATGTCATGGCCCACATTTTGTTACAAGTTACACATACATCCATAGGTACGTACCGAGCGTTTATTGAAACATTGGCACGATTGTATTCCAAAGACGTTGTATGAAATCAAAGTCATCACTTAAGCACCGCGTTGAAACTTTAAAGTGAAAAGTTCTTGCAAGAAGGTGTTCTTATAAGGACAATGAATTATTGACACCAACACCCACTTTTATGTCATGAGTGTGCATTGTTGCATGTGTATGTGTGTGTGTGTGTGTGAGGGAAAAGCATTTTCAAAGTTAAAACGTGGCATAAATTGTTGCAAGAATTTTACTTGCAATTTTTGCTAATTAAGTTTTATGGTTTGATTTTGTTTTTAAGGGCAAATTTTCTTATTGCATTCACGTTATGTGGCAATGTTGAAAGATATTGTAAATTTAAGTGCTAACAGGAACTTTTTAAATCAGTTATTAATTAATATGCAATAATTGATATCAGCTATTTCTTCTAGGTGAAGTCACGGACCCAACAACGGCATGATCTTTGAATTGGTTGAAAGTCAAACAGCTAATTCGCCTTGATAAGAACTAAATTCAATTTGAAAAAAAAAATTTTATGAAAATTTGCCTAAGTCTAAAATTTTTAAAAATAATGCCTTAATAAGATTTCACTGATTCAGTTTTTACCACAAAAATCATCGGAGAGCTTTGAGCAACTAAGACTATAGACTATTCGAAAAAGAGTGGGAGAGAAGAACCCAGCAGACATTTGGATCACAGAAGAGTCATATATGGGACGTTCTTTTACAAACCGAACGAATTTTGACAAAAATTGACCGACACATTTTTGATTTGGCTGAAATTTTTTTTATGGGCTCTGTATCGAAAAAGAAGAGTATGTACGTATTCGAGGATTTTTTAAAAAAAAAAAAATTTTCAAAATTGAGTTCGCTCTATTCAAATTTTGAGAATTTCGCGATTTTTGACTCACTTTCAAAAATTCATAACTCCGGTTCTGTTAAAGTTATAAAATTGAGATTAATTTCATTGTAAAGCTAAGAAAATTAACTTAAATAAAAAAATAATTTCTTAAAAAAATATTTACAAATTAATATTGTTATAAACATAAATCACGATGGTCATATAAACAATTTAATACAGGGTGGGAGAAAACATTTAAATTGTTTATAACAATATTAATTTGTAAATAATTTTAAAAAAAATATTTTTATATTAAAGATAACTTTCTAGCTTTAACAGAACCGGAGTTATGAATTTTTGAAAGTGAGCCTCCAAGCCAAAAATCACAAAATTCTCAAAATTTGAATTTGTTCTATTTAAAAAAAAAATTTTTTTAATAATCTTCCAATACATATCTCTCCTTTTTTAATACAGAACCCATAATAAAAATTTCAGCCAAATCAAAAATGCGTCGTCCGAAAAGTGTTCGGTTTGTAAAAGACTGTCCCATATCTATCACCGAGCTCATATTCTGATAGTTTGTTTGGCAGAAACTGTCCGGGTGTAGCGACTCGCCACATTGATTTGCGTATGAATGGTAAGGAAGAGTTTTAAGCGATGGTTGTTGAAAGCGATACAAAATTTTCAATACGTCACCTAGGCACAGAATAATTTTTCTCTTTAAGTCCATTTTTTTATTTCTTATCCGAATTATTTTTACTTTTTGAAATGAGGAGACAAGCTCGTTGCTTTAAAAGGATCTAGCTGGAATAATTACTTAATTTCAACCAATGAAAACTTAAGAATAAAGATGACCTTAAAGTTCGAAAATAATACACACCAAGGTTATTAACGCTAGCAAATGCCAAATATTTTATTTATCCACTTTTAATTGCTAGCTCTTAATGATGCCTCATTAAATAACAACATCAACGTCATTTAAACTGAAATACGAAACAACAACAACAACAAAATTAATAAAAGGAAATATGCAAAATTGTAACATTTTCTACTGATGATTAACCACAGGCTACGTAAATGCACCGCCCATTTTTTACTCACTTACCAACCTACCTGACTGCGCCAATTGCACTGACTCATTTGTCTGCCAACACCAATCTACTCCTCAGAGTCTTTGGTGGGGTCTTTGCAACGTTTGGTCTCAATGATGTTAACCGATATTACGTAATTGAAAAAAAAAAAAAAATTGTTAGTAAACGCTTTATGGGATGAGTGAGGTGGATGTGGATGATGCTGAAGCTGCTGCTGCTGATGATGATGATGATGACAATGATGGTTCAATGCATCAAATTGTGACATTTATGGACTACTCTGATTGACTGGTCGTTTGAGCGAGATCGTATCTGATATGCATATGCAAATAATTGCAGGATATTAGTGCAAGAAATTAAAGAAGAAGACAACACTTGAGGGTCTTATTTGCGGCAACACTTTATGAATTTTAAAATTAGATCGAAGTGATGTTGTATGAGAGAAAAAGATGTGAAGCGGGTGCCACTTAATTGACTATGGTGATATACAGCATTTTCGACAAAGTTGTTTTTTAGTTGTGTTAGGTGTTTTAATCAGAATAAATAATAAAAAGTACTTGGTGCTGCAAACATAACACTCACTTGCAGTTTTTGGTTTCAGAACATTGGACGATTTTTTTTTGCTTCTGACGAGTTTTTGAAAATTATTCACGGCACAACCGGAAATATTTCCATAAAAAAAATGCACCATATAAGAGTTTTTTTACTCACTGATTTGGACCCCGTGTTACACTTTATTATTAAAATTTAAGTAAACTTTCTTCTTTTGGTAATTTTGTGGACTCATTTGCAATTTAAATAAATCACTAAATATTTCAGCTGCCTCTATATAATTGGTTTAACAAAATTAATAATTCTTATGGCAATTTATATGAAAATACAAACCCTTAACTGACTCATAATTGTTGGTCAGCAACTCTTTCGCTTAGGGTTTTAATCATGGCTCAATTTAATTACCTTTAACTACCTGAGAAACGTTCCAGGAATATGCGCTATGAAAAATAAACAAAAAAATCATTTTTGACGCCATCAACACCAAGCACCAAGCAACTAAAGCAACAACAGCTCTGTTTCATCAACACCTTTCTTTCTTTTGGCCGCGCAATTTATCATCGAACCTTTTCTTCTACGCTGACGCTGCACAAGCAGCTGTCAGTTGCAGTTAAGAGGGCGCCAATCTTTTGACAGCTTGACTGACTTTTGCGTTAAACTTTTTATTTGAGTTTATACGCTCATTTTGGCATAATTTTCTTTTTGCGGCGGCTCCTTTCATAAGTATATTCGTGGAGTCAAATTTTGCCCAGAATTTATTGATCAGAAATTCCAAATTAAATTCTTAAATTTAAGAAAGTTCTTTCAAAGAGAAATTAGCAAAAACTCTGCAATGACTAAGCGGGTTTTTTAAGTTTATTTGAAACAAACAGTAAATATGCAAACTATAGCGGATGTTAAATACATCATTCGGGTATTTCAACACTGACGTGACTTTGAATACCTTGTGCTATACATCATAATTCTAGAAAAGAATGTAAAAAATTTTAGAATTTTTTTTGTTTTTAGTACTGTTTTCTCAAAACCACGATGTTTTGAAATAAACATATACTTACTTAATCTATCAATTAGCATAAGTCTCTTAATAGCACTGGTGTACAAGGGCTGTGCTAATGGCAAGTGAGTATAGAATTCGGGCTCAATAGCTTATGGAAGAAACTCGTCTGCTCGTTGTCTGTACCACGAAAATGTGGTAGGTGGTGCCAACAGATTATTTTGCCTAAGCCTTGATCCATTTAATTCTGCCTCATGCTTGGACAAAAAAGTCCCTAACTAAATAGTTTAATGCATACTGAGAGAGAGGTTACGGCTTAACACGTTTGTTGGGAGAAATACATTACATTTGACATCAGAGGCAAGGAGAGGTTCATTCTCATCTCAAGAAGGGAACATTTATTTACATAAGGGTTTAGAGGTTGTAATATGTATATATTTAATCACAAAATGTTCTGGGTGTCCTTTGGATTCAATCAAAATGATAAAGGATAAATTTCCAGTTCTCTCTCCCTCAGAATAATGGCCAACTTCGTGCGTAGACTACACTCAAAGGCGCACAGAACTTGAAGGAAGAATGCGATTGACCTTTGATTTATTGGGGTCAAAAGGGAAATCAACAAGCTTCAATTTCAGATATTTTGAAAGATTACCATATAAGATTCCGGGCTTAGTGCCCACGGTTATCCAAAAACTTTTGGCTCAAAAACTTTTGAGCCTAAATTCATGTTCAGTGTGCTATCGAAAACATTAAGTCACACCCCATAATCAGACTGCAAGTCAAAATTTGCAGCCTAGTGTAATTATGACCAAAATAATAAACACCATAAAGAGGTTGTTGTTAATGAGTTCTTTAAAAAAAAATTTCTTTATTAGAAAATGTCAAGTGTTTTATTTTTAAGATCAAAGCAACACATTTAACAAAGAAGCACCGATGACATTTTTCCAATCTGTGATGACATCATTAAAGGGTAACAACATACTTTCAGTTGTACTTAACACACTGTGTGACAACAATGAGCCATTGACATTTTCCAAAGTTCTAGTGACGACAAAGTTCTCATGTAGCCATGTTATATTGACAGCATAAAAGTGTCCCTCTTAATGACCTTTAATGGTGTTAATACGAGTATTATTGAAGACGATTTTTGCTCTTACGTAAATATTAAACTTTTTCTTAAAAAAAAATTTCTAATTATATAACAAAACAGAACATAATAAAAAAAAATACTTTATATCGATATACGTCAAATCATGCAACGATGGCGTATTCAATGTTATCAACATGTGAGGTACTCGTAGTATGTAAAAATCGTAAAAAGCAAACGCACTCAGCTCATGATGATAAATCCAAAGACAAAGATAATGATGACGTTGAAGAATAGATAAATAAATTGCCGCTATGATGCAAACGTTACATACGTAGATATGTCAATAATCAATTTGCAATATAGTTATTGCACTTGACATTTTTATTCCGCATAAAAAAGAAAAAACTGTCATGACTGTCGTAACTGGGAAAATTTTTGCATGCAATCGCAAAGATGACAAAGATCAAACCAAAAGCCGGAAAGCCGGTGGTTTTTATAGTAAGTGCTTGTAAATTTCTAACAAAAGTTTATTGCATAATAGGTGGTATGCTGGGCAAAAAGTTATGGAAGCCTCAAATCAAAATGTTGACATATGTATGGTATTTCCTTTGGGCATGTTATGGGAAAATACGTGAAACTGCGTCATCACACAAAATGTGGCTTATATTGAAATAAATACTAGGAATCTGAGTATTCTTCGAGCTTACATTCTGATACTATGCTTAGAATAAATTTATGTTAAAGTTGTCACGCCTACTTTTACGACCGCTCTAATTTTTAGTCCAGTGAACTTTTATTAAAAGCCACGCCTACTCTTTAAGATCGGCCCACTTTTGTTTCAATGGAAGCATATAATATTATAATTTTACATTTTATCCCAGCCAACTGGCAATCTTAGCAGTATCTCGTACAGTACTTAAATGGACAGTTCTAAAGTGCAAAGGGAAGCTATGTTTCTGAGTCACTCTAAGGAAACTTATGTTTTTTAATTAAAAATATCAGCTTATTAGCCACAATTAGTAACTAGCAAACGCAAGCAATCACAGTTAAGCGGGTGTTGCTGCCAGGTCGCCGTCATTCTTTGACGAGATACCGTCTATGAAATTGCTACACGTACAGATCATCATCATTCAAACAAAGCTACGCCGTCGAAGAGGCGTTGGTTGTTTTGGTATCAATGGAGTGATTAATCGGGTTTTGATTTTCTGTTTTGTCTGCTGGCGCTTTGTGTTTTAATGTTCAAAAGCGTTTTCTGTTAGCATTTCATTTGGCACTATATTTTTTTCACATTTATTTTTGATTTCTATAGCCACAAAAGCTCTTTCCGCGTTTTATGTTCATTGAACGAACATGTGGCGGCAACAATGGTGTTCTTTTTGACTTTGCTGCCGGCAAACTGAACTTTAATTATGTGATTTATTGGAACTTTTTATTAGACACACACAGACAGACAGAGAATCATTCCGATAGTTAAGGGATTTTTGTCTAATCCTTTAATTATAGTTTTGATTTTAATACCATAATTTTCGAGCTTCCTGCATTTAATTGGATTTGCCAATTTTTTCATAGGTTTTGGGCCACCCAAATTGTGTTTTTGCATGCATGAAGCGTTCATGGTCAAAGTTGAATGACATGATTTTGAGTATTTAAAATGCTACCCATTTTCAGCGCTCAACTTGAAATCAGTTTCTGCATGCCGATCAAGTGTTGTCGTTAAGCTTATGCTTTACCATAAGTAACGCTATCCGGAATATACTTCATTCGCTAATGATTTGACCGATTCTTTTTCTTCTCGGTTTTCAAATCCATTTATAGTCCCAGTTGGCAGCTGACCTGATGTCAAACGTGCCGCAGTGAGTTAATCAAGCATCCTAACAAGTGAACATGTACACACCATACGCTAACTACACGTATATGAGCATAATCTCCCAGTCAATACATTACTCCGATAGATAGATGCACATACTTAGATGGTGTTGTGCTATTGGTACGAGTATTTTGTTCATTTTTCATCTCATCTTTAACTCGTACATTGTTTTGGCTCTAATATGGAGGAGGCTACAGATGCCGTTGACTTGTTTTGGCACAAATTGAATGATTGCAGATTGATAGACTAAATGATGGACCGTCTGACTGACCGAAACTGACTTTTTCTAGCTGTCTAGTGCTGGAATCTAACAATTACGTTGAACATCTTCTTTTACTTTTGTGAGTGCGTTCCTCTCCGCATCATCACCTCGCTCGATATTTTTGCTTGGCATTATTGTTAGTTGGCTTGTTTTGTTGTTTGGCGCGTTGTCTTGTTCTCCCGTTGCGGCGGCACAAGCTGTGAACCAAACAAATTCCATTGTCCATAATAAGCTTCATTTAGTTGCGCTTCTTGACTTTGACGCTTTGTTACAACCGATATCGCTTTGATAACAGTGTTGTGCGAATATAAGCTGTGGAGTTGTGTTTGATTTATACAGCATTTTTCTTTTGAAAAAAGTAATCAGTGATTTGGGGCCCATTAATTCCATATCGTTCAAAATGTAATCGCATACAAAAAAAAATAGATGATACAGACTTATGTTCACAAAAAAATGCAGGCAAAGTTGAATAAGTCAAAAAATTATGAAAACTCCAAGAATATTGAGAAATTTTGCAAAAGTCAAAAATCGCTGAAGAGTTCGAAAAATTTAATAAAAATTAAAAATAAAAATATTGAATGAGTCAAAATATCGATGGAAAGCTTGGAAAATATTCAAAAGCTGAAAAATGTTGAATTGGAAAATCGATAATGTTGATCAAATTGCAACATATTAATAAAGCCGTTAAATAATGGAAAAAAATAAAAATATTTGGAGATATTAAATAGTAAGTTGAAATATGTTGAAAAATTACGAACAATATTGAAAAATTCGAAAAATTTTGAAATAGTCGAAAAATTTTGTCTCAGAAGTTACACGGTCACTAACAGACGTACCAACGATTCTATAAATTAAGATTAGCGATGCCACGCCCACTGTAGCAATCCCATTAAATTTTACTTCTTTTGAAGGCTTATGATTTCTGACATCACACTAGGGTACCACCCATGTAACTTCCAAAATCCATTTTCGGCCTTTACTCATCGATTCGTGTAATTAAAGTTTTTTCGATAAATGGGTCAAAATCACCCCTTTAAGTGGGTCGGGGACCACCCCTGTCACTTCCAAAATCCATTTTCGGCCTTTTCTCATCGATTCGAGTAATAAATTTTTTTTCGAAAAATGGGTCAAAAACACCACTTTAGTAGCTAGGGAGAGGGAGTTCCTGAGGTATTTACATTTTAAAAATATTATCGACATTTTCTACATTTACTACATCTCAATGTATGTAAAAAATAATGTAGAAAAAAAGTAATTTTCTACAACTTCATTGAATTTCGTATAGATTTGGTATTCGTTAGAGCGTGTGACGTTACTTGTTAGCTGCTGACTGCCTGATGTTGATGCTGATTGCGATGGTGATGGTGATGGTGTCTAACTGATCTGCTGATTTTCGTTGATGATGACATTGTTATCGCTTATGTTGACATGCTGACATACATTTCTAGTAATATTAACCAACTGCCATGGCACATTTTTGTTAACTATGTTTTGTTGTTTTTCTTGTTGTTATTGTAAATGAAACACTTTTGTTGTAACGCCTGTGAACCTAATTTTTTAAGAAAAACAAAAAATAGAAAGTAAGAGTTCTTTTCTGCTATTTAGGAGTCAAGAGGTTAATCTTTGTATTCATAAATAAAAAGCACTGATTTATGAGGTATCACATTTTCGCGTGGGATTTCAATTGATTACGGCAATTTGAAAGCCCTTTTGAGTATAGAAAATTGAACATGAATTTGCTATTTTAACAAAAATTGTTTTTATGTTATATTAAGGAAAACATTTTACATTGATATTTTTTTCTAACTACTAAAGATTATTAAACTGAGAAATGTTGGTCAGAATGTGCAGCTCAGTTTGAAATGGGCATATTATTTTTTTCCATACTGCTATAGAAATCGCCAGATTTTGCAGTATAGTATTGACTTAGGATTAGATGCTAGATACTAGCACTTCTACCATTCACAGTTACGTTCGTTGTAGTAAAGCACCAAAGTTTTTTCCTCCTCCATGAAATTTCAAAATTGTCAGAAAAATCATTTTAAAGCCAAACGGTTCATATGTGACGTCACGAATATTTTTCCCCAAAAGTGTATTTTCATTTCAAAACTAATAATTGAGTTAAAATAACGCTTGTATTAATACACCTCGCTGATTTTGCACTACCATAAGGGGCATATCTCCACAAGTTTCAAAAGATCGCATCACAAACATTGTCTTCGTTAACTCATCAGCATCAGTGAAAATAACAACAACTACGCTAATCTGCTTAAATCAACTAGAAAAACCTTTTAAGTTTCGTTTTTTTTTCTTTCTTTATACCACATCTCAGTCTTGGTTGGTATGCAATCTGACCTCGCCCATATGACCCCAGATTGTAACGCCCGCTTTAGTCATACCGCGCCGCACCATGTTAAGTAAATTAGTGAAGTTTTTTTTTCTTGCACCGTTTTTACAAATAAGATAAACAAATTTCTACTGCACCATACCATACCGTCTGCTGCTGTCACCCTCAAAACCCTTATCTTTATAGGTATGTGTACGAGTACTGAGCAAACAACTTGCAGCAACAAGCCAAAAATTAGTTAGGGAAAAACTTGTTGCATTTAATTTGTTATAGTTTCACTGCATGCGCCTAAGTTGGCTGACTGGATGGCTGGTGCTTTTGGCTGCTGCTGCTGTTGCGACTTAGATGGCATCATCTTTGATTTCACTATAACGACACAGTGAGAGAGAGAGACAGTGAAACGGTTGGAGCGGAATATAGACGAGTTGGCATGTTTTTTGGCAAACATATTTCATATCGTTTATCGTTGTTGAGATACAACAAAAGATACTGTGCAACGATGTTGTTGCTGTTGCTGAGAAACGCTAGAGATTCACCTCAATGAGTTTGTTGCACAGTGATTTGATGTTATGAGGTATTTGATAAATGGCTTAAGCCCAATCGAAATTTTTCGGTTTTCGGTGGCAATTTTGTAGTTTCGTTTGCTCTTTGGAGAACTATTATTTTTAGTTATTAAATTAGATATCGAAAGTTTTATTTTACAACTATAATGCATAAGTATTGATTTTTGCAAATATACTGAACTTAGAGGGATAATGTGCTTTTCAGAAAATTTCGAAAATATGAATTGAGTCTTCCAATAACATATAAAAATATCATTTATAGAAAAATCTACTGCTATAAGGCTTTCACACTGAGATCAAAAACACTCTGTTTCATATTTATCTCGTTTTTTGCATCGCGTTTTTAAAAATAGCTTCCACTTCTGTGACTTCTGCCAGTCTGTGAAATTTAATATGTCTTTCCATATGACAGGTTAAGACACAGAAGGGGGTATAAATGTCAGAAAAGATCGTTACGTGGGGGAAGGGTAAGTTAGGTTAATTTTAATAAGAATTTTCTGGTACCAATCGAAGGGAATGCTAATTTTTGTAATGAACTTTGGCACCAAGCAAAAGCTTGAAACTTATTTTGAATAACAAGCCTCTCAAGCGGTCGTCGAAGATTTCGTTTGGAAACTATTTTTATGGTCTTCGGTGAGTCTGAAACGGACCTTAGTATTTTTTGTTTAATTCCGTAACACTGTTCACTAAACTTTTCTGTAGCAAATCTGTTGCAAATTCGTCTTTCATCTACTGAATATCCTAAAAATGTTACAGGCATCTATAGTCGTCTGATGTTTGCTCTTGTTGATGATGATGATGGTGGTGGTGGTGGCTGCTGCTTCTGCTTAGGTAAATTCCTGCATTGAAGTCATTGTCGTCGCCCCAAAAAAAATATTTTTTTTTTCTTTTTTATTCCAGCCTCTTTTGCTGACTGTGCCACATTTTTGCTGTTGCTGTTCCATTGCCAACTTGTTGCTTTGCAAATTTTCAGCATTATTGATGTTGTTGTTGTTGTTGGCAATAGTACGATAATGGATATCGTACCACTGCCAAACCCAAACTCAGGTTTGGTTCGTGTCATCTATGTCGTTGGTTGAAAATGCAGTCAACCATCCACAAAAGTGGTATCTTTTTTTTTCGAACTCATTCGCTTCGTCGCTCACTGTAGTGTTGTCGTCGTCCTCATCATCGCATCACTATCGTCATCATTGTTGTCTTCAATATGGCGGTAAAGTGCATAATTGGTTTATTATTATTTTTATTTTATTTGTTTTGCGCCTGACATGGCCCCCATAAAGTGAGGAGGGAAGAGAATCTATATAACTAAACTGAAGCTGATTTTTCCGTAGCTTTGACACAGTGGGAACTTGGTGAAGTCCAGTTTGTTTTAAATGGTTCGTTTATTGGACTCTTTGAATAAATCTATTGTAAACTCAAAGGAATAAATTCTGAAAATTTAACTTCCTTCCATCAGGTAGTTTAACCTTACATTAAAGATGGGTCGAAATCCTGATTGAAGGCAACCGGACCAAGCTAAAGTTGTTCCCGAAAACCTTTATGGTTCTTCGAATGAAACTGCAATTATTTATTTGGATAATATTAATGTGTGGGAAATAAGCAACAATATTATACTCCGAACTTAGAAATTTTTCAAAATTTATCGAATAAAAACTTTATTATCGTTATCGTTATCGAATACCAAATTTAGATTGCTTGAAAGCTTTGAAAATTTTTAAATTTCCAGCTATCTTCATTGGATAATATTCCAATCCGTTTATATAGTATTTCATTTCCTTAAGAACTTTGTGGTTTTTGAAAAATTTTTCAAAAATGACGATTCCTCTCTAAACGAAACTTCATTGATTGAGTTTCCAAAGTTCTACTGTAACTCTGAATCTATGTATTATCTAGTGTTGAATAGTGTATTTGTCGTTGCGCTGATTTTTACGTGCCGTATGCATCTTTTCTTTTTCATCTGTTTTATTGCATTTGCTTTTCTTAACCCTACCCTATTTAGTAATTCTTATTCATGATTTTTACTTTTCATTGCTAGCAGCCTTTCAGTATGGTCTGGTTTGGTTTGGTCTTCTCAATGAGCTCAATCTTTTTGCCAGTTTTAAGTCAGCGTTGTTGACGTCGCGCGTCTTTCATTGTCGCTATAATCTTCCTGCCTGAGTGTTGCCATGTCGTCATGTTTAGATTTCATGTTGCCACTCCATTAGTCCGCATACAAGTATACAAAATTTCTATCTCGTCATGTTAAGGTGTGTCGTCAATTGTCATTAGTTACTTTGGCAGCAGTTTTGCTCAGTTATCCAACATGTGTATTCGTTTATCCTTTATGTGTTGTTACATTCATCAACTGGGAAAGTTTTATGAATGATCTAGAAAAGGTATGGTCGGTTGTATTATGGAGAGTTATGATTTTCTTAATGGAGCAATGCTTAGATTTAAGTGTTGTTATATAAAACTTGAGTGATACACAATATATTTTAAGGCAGAGTGTATTTGCATAAGCAATTAAAGTCGTAGGTTAGACGTTGATTGGGTGAATGCACTCTATGTAGTCTATGAAGCTATCAAAAATAAGGCGGCATAAATTAGTGCTATCATTACTAAAGTCACCAGTTAGAACAAAGTGGCAAAAATTGGAGTGCATCCTTTAGTGACCGTTATATAGCTTATGATATACTACATATATATAGAACGAGCTGAAAGTCATTACTGAAATTTGGGCTTTTTCAGAATCATTTGCACCTAATCTTATCAAGTCTTACTTTATGTTATTTATTTAGAATTCAGTGTATATAACTTCTACATTCGAGTTCCCTCTCTCACAAATCCATATATGGCATTTACGAGTCTTCGCATACTGTAAAAATAAGCGAAGCTAAGCCCAGTACTAATGATTTTATGCTAACTATCTACATAAAAGTACATATTTTAATTAATTAAAAACTAGCATCCAGCTAATAAATCAAGCTTAAACATCATGGTTTATCTGATAATTTTATGATAATTTAATATTTTACTTATGAAAATTATAATAAATTAATAAAAATTAAAGCCCATCCTAGAAGTAGCAACACAAACCCCCATTAAAATGCAATTCATTGTTGAAGAATGCAACGCCAAGTAATGAAGGCGATATGAGAATTAAATCTGAAAAAAAAGATCATCATCAAATTGGAATTCAAATTGGAGTCTCAAAATGGAAATAATGTTAATAAAGAAACATTACTCAATAGGAAATAAACAAATAAAATCATCAGTAGCAAACGGCAATGAGCAACAGCAGCAACACCAATGAAGGCGTTGAAAATTGTCAAAGCGCGGGAACTTAAAATCTCAAGTAACAACAGCAAAAAAAAATTGAAGCGAATGCAGCCGAAAACGGTACCACTGTCATCATCACCAACAACACAACCATCATCATCATCGTCAGCGTTTTCATCATTATTATGGGGACCAACCTCAAAGAGCGCACCTACTAGGTAACAGTTGCGGAAACAGTGCAACAACACTGCGCACTGCAGCGATACGAAATGCAGGAATGTGTTAAAGAAACAAACCAAAAACCAAAAAAAAAATGAAAATGGAAAAATCAACACAAATTGTTGACATTTGAAATTTTGGTGAGACAGACATAAAAGCTGAATAGAGACGGACCGACAAACCGCTGAATTGTCGGATGGACGGACGGATATAAATGAAACATATAAATAAAATCAACATTATGTGCCAGCTCTAGTAAGCTTACCCGGTAAATGGTTAACAACAAGTGAATTCGCACGGCAACAACAAACCACGCCAACAACAATATTGACAACAATAAATGTTATTGAATTTGCAACAATGATGCCATATGATTGTTATGAAAATTTTTAAGTTTTCAAGTTAGATTTTATTTTTATAGTCCCCAGAATCATAAATTTTTGGTCAAAAACAGAAAGCTGCTGAGGGAACCTGATAGATCGCTGTGTGCTTAAGAATATCTAATATTCAGCTTTTTACTTACACGTCAGGAATTTGTGATATATACAAGGTATCTGGGGTGGGAAATACTCTATTTGGAGGCATTTTTGAAGAACTTACAGCAAGTAATTTTGCTCCTTTTTTCTTATACAATCAGACAGTATTAACACTCATCTACAAATTGCATCTACCAATAAGATGCTTCGCTCCAAGATAAAACACCTTAAAGTAAAGTTGTCCTTTGTCTTTCTTTAAGTGGGCAATATCTCGCAAAGAAAGTATGCAATTGCAGAGGATCAAAATTTATAGAAGAAGGTTATCGCTGTCAGATAGTTTTAGATAAGTTTAACAAAACATTTACTTGTAAGTGTGAGAATTTTCCATATATGTATTTAAAGAACCCTTTTCTCATTTCCAAGCAGGATATCTTCAAATTTATCATTAATATGCACCACATAACAACATTTTCCTGTTCCACATTGCAGGCAGAAGCGCACATGGAATGAGATATAATCTTCCTCGGAATTTTGGACGATTTTTTCTCTTTAAAAAACATTTATTGTTTAAATTTTCTCAAAATATTCTGGATTTTTCTGCCCACAACCACATTTTGTTATTTTTTTTTGGTGAACAGACAAACATTTTTCAGAATTCTGGGAGAGTTTTCTCAACTTTTTCACAATCTGGTAATATCAGCTAACAGTAATCTTTAACAAGGCAAAAACAAGAGTAGTACCAACCACAACAACAATAAATCCAATATTGTCTTTATCATCAACGCGCTGGCAATAGTGGCGGCGGCGGTTGCAGCAGTAACACCCGCTCGCATTGGTAGCTTTTAGCTTGCGACTCAAATGATAATGACGACGACGTGTCTATTGCACTAATCGCATCCCACCAACTCAGCCAAACTCACAAATTAATTTCGCAGCGATTTTTATTTCTGCTACAAATAAAATTTTCCGCTTGCGTCGCCATTAAGCACCAGACATGATATTCTTGAGACCCACAAGTGATTTATTTTTTTTTTTGTTTTTTGCTTAATCAAAAGAGTTACCAATGCAACTTTTCCAGTCGAACAAAAATGGTTGCACTTCGATTTGCTTCGATCTGCCCCATTCGACGGATTTTATGTTGGTAGTAGTGGGATCTCTTCACTATTAATTTTTTTTTGGGCCATCGATTTTGTCTGTTTTGGTGGGTGGCGGTTTGGCAGTTAAGGTGAGGTTCGTTTAATGTCGCTTTCGTTTGTTGTTACTTGTTGTTGTCGCTATTGTTTTAAGGCGATTTGGCACAGTTTTTCACTATTGGCATATAACGTATGTGATGTTTAAATATGAGATTACTTGTATATGATACATAAGGTTTGGTGATCAAAGTTTTTCTTACAAATTGGTTTGTTTTTGAAAAGTATCAGTAACAGCATTTTACTGTAAATGCGTGATTAAGTACAGAGCTATTTAAGTGCACTAAGTTTTCGATAAAAACTTTCAAGAAACCTTTAAAGAAAGTTTCGAGTGCTGCTGAAAAAGCATTCAGTTAAGAACGTGGCGTACTTTTCCTTTCAAAGCCTTTAGCTAAATTAGGTTCCGAGTTTGACAAGTGAACATCCTGCATTTCTGAGACGATGATATCATTAGTTCTGCACATGTTCATGACCGACAACTTGGTATAAATGAAAGCTTTTCATGTTTATAATTAATAATTTATTTCACATTTTCAGATCTCTAAAAGGTAATAATTAGCTCGTTTTATAGCAAGTCATAATTTTCGCACCCAAGAAAAAAAACGCTGTTTGATCTCCTACCGCCACAGCTTTACTGCCGCAATTTCGGTTGATACCTATGTACTTTCGAAATAAAGTCGTTCTCAGCAAATTTATTAAAACATTTTTCCACACCTCCACCAACCTACATTTCCTTATACAACAGTGAGTCATTTAAAAATCAATTACCTCAAAACTGCCATTAAAGTCAGTAACAAGTTGCAATTATATCACAAATCAAAAAATGAATAAACGAAAATTCCAACTTCTCTGTCGCTGTTTTTGTTTCTTCTCCACTATCGACATGATGTAGCTGCGATAGTTGGTGCTGGTGGTAGATGGTGATGGTAAGTGCACTTACAAGTGGCAAGTTTTTCCACGCACTGCAGGTGCAAAAAACTATGCAACTCATTAATTAGATCAGTGGTTCAATTGCCACATGGAAGTACGTATGGCTATGGCTACATGGCAACATCGTACCTTGATAGATAAATGAACGTGCAACACTAATAATTGCTCATTTGCACTGCCTCCGCTGAGCCTACTGAGAGCTCATTTTACCATTTAAAGCATCCTCGTATATCGAAAACAAAGCCATAGCTTTAAAAGGCACGAACATCCACTTAACAGCAGCAGTAACAACAAAAACAACAACAACAACAACAACAGAGTTGATAGCAACGTGAACGATGTGCTGGAGACATCATTTGATCCAAACAACTGAGCGAACAAATCAAATCAACGATCGATCGACGATCGCTCTATATACTCGATGCAGACGCATGTTAGACGCTGATTCACATGCGATAATGAAGAAAAACCATGGTCGGATTAGGGTTGAAATTGTTTATTTTTGAAGGACAGTAATATTTTACTATCTATCTTTTATATAAATACTTCAACATTAGTGTAAATATTATTAAAATAATTATACCTATATGAAAAAACGTAGTCATAAGGGAAAAGCTGAAATATATGTTAAATCCAAAGTTTAGGAATAAGTAAAAATATTGTTACGAAAATATCGGAAAAATTTGAAAAAGTAGGCCCAAACTTAAGGAGAAACTAATGTTTTACAATGAAACGTTGATTCAGTGAAACCTATTAATAACAAAATGTAAGCGTAGATAACTAAATGTCAATGAAGAAATATCGAAGAATCGATATATAAATATTCTAGAAATAAGGTAACTAATAGCTAACGATCAGTTTCAGTAGTGGGTTTCTGACATAATTTCAGCATTGTCAGCGTAATCTGACTTGAGTAAAGTGTAGTTAAAGTGAGTGAACAAATTTGTTAAGGTTTGTGAATTATTATGAGCAATAACTAAAGAAATTGCTTTATGAACGTAGTTTAGTAGTAATAAATGTTACAGACACAATAACATTGCAAAGTTATAGCAGTTTCGAAAACATCACAATGATAGCGTTTCAACATATTCACAAGTAAACTAGCAACACAATTAGATTGATCAATAGCAGCATATGCATGTTTTCACGTGCAAAGCAGAATTGCCGATAAACGACAAAAGTACTGTTCATCGATTGCATAAGCTTTGGAAATTCTACAACAGCAGCAGTCTGAGCAGTTTGATTGAGGACAGCATCGAATGAAGTCAATATTTAAAAAAAATTATCAATTACTAAGGAAGTTTACCAGGGAACCAGTTACAAATTCAATAGCTGAGGAACTTTAAGTAAAGTAAAAAAAAGTATTCAAACATTAGAAAAATCTTCTGTAAATGACACATTAACTAGATCCACCCCTGGCAAAACTTACGACACCAACTCAGCATGGGTGTCTGTCTAAAGGTGGTGGTAAATATCATTTGGTGGCGTTAAACTTTAAACCATTTGTGGTCAAACAGCCAATAAGCGGGCTGGAAGGCAGACAGCGCAAAAGTAAACGAAAGTGTAGCGCATAAACGAATTCCTAATTGAGATATTGTGATCGATCGACTGAGCGCCACTACCATCGACCATTTGAGCTACATTTTGTGATTGCTGCTTGCTACGCAGCAAATGGTACAAAAGGATTGTGGTTACTTAAATGGCAAAAGAACTGGTTCACTTGGTTGGTTTGTTAGTACGTAGTTATCCGCTAGGTTCATGATCCACTCGCAACCATATTTGTAATGTTTTGTTAGTTGGAGTTTGGAAGTCTGGTGTAAATTAGTCGTTGATAGCTAGTAGGCAATTGTCGCAAGAACTCATGCTGTGCTGCTGCTGATGCATCAACTGTATTCACAAATTTCAGTATATGTATATGCAAAGAAAGAATTGATGAGCGTTTAATTATAAATCATTGAAAATACTAGAATTTATGATGATTGCGCAATAAACGGCCGTTTATGGAGTGTATATGATCGCTGATTTTTAATAACTTAACAGTTAACAGTTTGGACTTCGAAATTGTTTAGTGCCACCGTTCTCATGAATTCGCTGTGAAACTTTTGCTACTTCGAAAGAGAGCTTTCAATTTAATTTCCGTAAAATCTTTAACTGCAATCTTCATCGGCCTCATAAAAATTGTTTGTCCATTCGCAACATTGTGTAAATATTTAGCAATCATTTATGTACCCCATTTCAATAAATCACTATAATCAAGCTTTAGCTAATTAAAAACCTCGCATGCAGTAACTTAAGGATAAAGAAAAAAAAAAAAAACCAAAACTCCCGCTTCATCTTTGCAGACTTTTATTTGTTTATTGGACTTATAATAATAAGAAATAATAAAAAAAAATACCAACAGAACTCAAGAGCCCTTTACAAAAGTGAAAATCAGCGTGCAAGTGAACAGCACTACAGATCAGCCGCTTAACGAGATTCACTCTCAAACTCCTCGTCAATATGTTAACTTTCCTGCGTTCATGATGATGCCGATAAGACGTTGCAACGTCTTGGTCGCCAAATGTGTGTAGAGTCAAGTAAGGAAAGAATATGATGTAAATAAAATGCTTGGTTAAACTCTAATTGCTGGAAACTTGAGTGTTGAGTCTGAGTCGTGTGATGCCTTCGACGTAGTTGTCCACCTTAATTGTTTTGGCAATTAAAAAGACTCAAGATGCATCCTATACATTTGTTTGGCAGCATGCATTGTGAAATACAAATTATTTATTTGTATACTTTAAAGATGATCAGAAACGATTGATATATCCGATTGTTATATGGTATAGTATACCATATAACAATTTTTATATACATATTTATTGAGGAAATGTTATTTAATGTTGCAAAAATACTATGCATTTCAAGTAGAACAAGCAGAATATAATAAAAAGTAAATACATATATAAAGTAAAGAATAATTTTCTAAAGACTTGAGAATTATTTTGAACAGTGAATAAATCATATATTATTTAAAACAAAAAAAGTGTGTTTTTGATTGCAATAAAATTCAGTAATCGTACTGGTAACATTTTTAGAACTGAATTTATAATTCGAGTTCGTGTTCAACAAGTCACGCATTTGATTTCTAGTTTATGCGTATAGTAGTTTGGTAATTTGGGCGTAAACGGGAATAAGGCACATTACTCCTGAAATAACGCAATATATTTTTTATATACCGCAAAAGGCCTCTTTATTATCAGTTGTAGGTACCCTATTATTTTATTTAAACTTTGATATTAAAATCGTTTCTTCTAATTTCCTTAAAAAGAAAATTTATTTTAAAGTTTGGTTCTTATCAAAATTAAGTATTGTAACAAGTTGGACTAACAACGTTATATCAGTTTCAAAGTTTAATCCACAACAACAGTAATTTTTTATTTTCTAAGTTGTATGTGGTCAGTCCATGAATCAACTTTCGTAAGATCTAAAAATTTCCCTTTTGGAAATAAATAATATAATAATAATAAATAATAATATAAATAAATTTCTTGATGTTTTCTGTGCAAATTTATATGATTCCGGATTGTAAAAAAAAGATTTTTCTGTGTTCCAAAAATTTCCCGACAAGGGAAATTTTACAAAATCATTTTACCAAGCACTCGGAAATGGTTTCAGCTAAAATTTTTATTGTAAAAAATATCCTTCCAATTTCCCATGAAAGGAAATTTTTGTTTCATTTTTTCCTATAATTACATAAATAATTTAAATCTTAAAAGTATTGTATTACACAAATATAACTTAAAAGAGCATTATCGACTTGCCCATTACTTAGTTTCCCTTCTCAGCAACCATACCAACAACGAACGATTATTGTTTAAACTGTTTTTTAAATTACGTTTACGTTTGTGTCAAGTCAATATTATTTTTCAATTTATGAGCCAACAAACTCAGTTGGTCAGTCAAGCAGTCAGACTGTTAAGTACAGCGAAGATCCAGTGAAATGAAGTGATCATAACAGCAGCAACGGCAACGGCAACAGCAACAGCAATGACGGCAGTAACAATCATTCAGACAATGGGGAGTGTTCATGTGGTAATTTGAAAAAGACCGCACATCAGTTGTCGTTAATTTATTTAAATTAGTTAAACGCTTCGAAATCTTAACACAAAAACCATCATCAATATTATTATATTCATAATTTTATTGTTTTTCGGACCAACTTTGATTGAGTTGGTATTCTGCTTAACTGTCGATCTTTATGCTGCTGCCCATAAAAGCTTGATCGGTTCATTGATCGTTTGACAGCATGAGGTTAACTCAGTGCGTATTTTTTTTAGTTTACTTGTCATTAAGCGTACTGAGTTACTGAAAGATTCTTTTAATCAAAGGTATAATATTGTTATTAATTGTTTGAAGTCAAAACTTTGAGAGAGCTAGTCCTTAGCAGTAATCTGCTCAAGAAATTTTTCCTAAAATTGGGCTACGAAAAATACTTCTAGAGTTTTATTGGCATGTCCTACGCTTTTCATAAGCAAAGTTTTGCAAAAAAAAACAAAAATTATATGACAACTTTATTATCTTGAAAATCAATAAATTTTGCAAGATTTGCAGTTGATATTTCTGACGTTTTCTAAATCGAATATAAAAATTGCCAACTCATTTAATTATTTAATTTTCTGAACTCTAGTCACTCCAACACAACGACGTCCATGATAAAGGAAATTTCATAATTGTGTGCCAACTCATCCAGCTGACAGTTGTCGTTGTCGTATCATACGAATATGCAGTTAACGTTGTAACTTTGTTAAAGTTACGTTGACATTAGCGTTAAAGTAAACAATAACGTTGTCATCGAATGCAGCGGAACTCGTTAAATCTTTAAAATATGACATGTGACTAAATTATAAGACGTTTTAAAGAATGTCAGTATTTTGATGTGGTAAATGAGTTTTAAGTATGAAAATTTAAAGAAAAAATTCATGAGCTAAATATTAACTATTAAGTTCAAATAAAAAATTGACAATAATAAATCCCCAAAATTGTCATCAATAACGAATTGGCTGAAACGAGTTTGCTAACATAACTTGTTAATGTAATTTTTTAGTTCTTCAATTATATCCAAAGAAGAAAGCAGAAAATTAACATCCGTACACGTTACGGTCAAAGCCTCCATTAGATAAGCAACACAACAAAATAAACTTTGATTGATGGCAACAATGTCTTATTATTGTTAAAAATTATTATATTTTCGGTACAACGCAAGCACTCGATGTGGTATACAGTTCTGCAGAGCGTCTTAAAATTTAAGAAATAAAAAGTTAAGAAATATGAACGAATGGAAAGGTACAAAGAAATTTAGAAAATAGCAAATAAAACTTGGAAAATATATGAGTAAGTATGCACAGTCTTGTTAATTTTGATCATTGAGCTCACTCCAGCTGTCGGTTGGTAGTTCCGATATAACACTAACTTTGATTTCCGAGACACTAATTGCATAGCTCCCTTTTTCCCTAAAATTCATAAACATAGACTGCTGAAATAATATCTTAACATTTTCTCCTTTAAAAAATCCAATTGAGGTAGGACCCTTAAAACAAATGCACTGCCAATCAAACGCACAATTGTAATAAAATCACACGCTCGCGTACGCACTCCAATGACTTTTTGGCCTCTGGGTAATCTGTCACACAGCGCACAAACGGATGAAGTGTCCAAAGCAAAGGAAAGCAACAGCAGCAACAGGGCAACACTTACAATAAACCAACATGGTAAACGTTGTGGATCGCTATCTACGTAAATGTGCTGCCGTAGGTGCCGATGATGTTGATGATGCTGGTAATCGCATAGATGAACTTATGACCAAAAAAAAATAAGGAGATTTCAAATTGATTCGTTTGTCCATATTTGGTTTGGGCAAAGTGACCACATTAACGCGCCAATGAGCAGAAAATCCTTTTTTAGGTAAAATTGCTGATGATGCTGAGGATTAGCAACAAGTGGCGGCAACTAAAAAATAGTTGTTGGAGTGCAAACAAAAACAAAAAAAAAAAAAAAATGGAATGAGTCTGGAAAATGCTTGGCAAATACGAGTCGCTATGCATTGCATGCGTGAGCATTAAATCATTTAATGACGTTAGCGGTAGTAATGTTGATGATGATCACGCTGCTTGCTGTTGGTGATAATGAAGCCACGTTAAAGAATGTGATGAAATAATTGATTAGTCACACTACAACATATTTAGCGATTGGAGTGTTGCGAAAAAGAAATAATAATTTCTAGGGTGGGTTGGTTGCCAGACAAAACAAAAACTATATTACTTGAGCTGAAAAAACTTCAGGATGCAAGAAGGTTCAGTAGTGAGAAGGTTGCTAAGGTGGCACAATGATGTATTATCTTGTTGTTGTGTCATCAAGCCTTAAAAGGTTTGTTTGTATGTTGGAAAATATGGATGACCCCAAAAACCCTATTGACTACCATGTCATTCCCAGAAAGAATGCGGCTTAGCATATCATCCAGCACAATTGAAATTAACAGGGGAGACATCAAGCAACATTGAATAACCCCTGTATTCGGTGCGATTGGCTGTAAGAGAGAAAATGATATGTGGGCTATATAAGAGTTTCTCCTAAGATGATGTTTTTGGTTTTTTCTTTGATGAAAATTTAATGTGTAATTCGATAACCAGGGCGCCTATATTTTCTCTAAAGTTGTGGGTGTTTCAGATGATTTTAATTTAAAAAAAAAAAAAAAAATTTTCACATATTACTAATATCGATACACCCTAACAAAATCGCACAAAGCATAATGAAAACAGAAATGTGCACCAAGTTTGAGTTATAATACAAAAAAAAAGCGCCATTACTAAAATAGACAACTTGTAAGCGCCAAGTTAACAACGAGCATCAACTAGCCAACACCAAAATGACCAATACGACGCGTATCGTGGCAAAAACATGAACAAACACCAACAACTATGGTAATGAACATACGGCTGGCCCCCAAAAATAGGCATTCCAGTGCAATTGCAAATTGTCTGCGTATGAAGAATTTATGTGATTCCTACACTGATTCGTCATACGTGACGGACAGTTACTGACTGCACTTTGGAGTGGCCGCGTCATTTTTGGAGGAGCACAAGCAATTACTGCTTAAAATTGGAACACAAATTACGAGTGCGAAATGCATTATGTTCCTCTGATGTTGTACATAACGCGCAACACATTGTGCTGCAAAACCTGTACAAAATACCACATGGTGGGAACTGCCAAGACTTACTCTTTCGACCAAATGGCTTTTCAACTTTGCCGATTATCCAGTAGATCGACATTGTGAGTTCAAGAATTTGCTGCAACTGCAGAATTAGTGCAATTTTGCGTACGCAAAATGGCAGTGAGTGGAAAGAGAAGGAGTGGTTGGCTGATTGTTAAGTAGCATCTCCTTTAGTATGCAAGCGCAAAAGAAAAGTCAAAGATGCTCGCACTTATGCTTCAAAATGATTTTTTTTTTATATTCAGAACTTTCTGATTGTTGGGCATTGATTATGAGTGGCTGTAACTTTCAGCAGGTACAATATGTTACGAAAATATGCGAGCAAATATTTTGGAATTTATTTAGACTCTCGACTCGGCGTTATCCCAGGATAAAACGGAAAAATTCAGATGAAATGAATTCGTAATTTTTATTTCTTCCGTGTTATCCGATATTCACTTATCCGGGGTACCTACCCTCACATTAGTTCAAATAATTGCGTCTCTACTGTAGATCTGTCTGAGGATTATGTCTCCAATAGTAAAATACCTGAAATTTTCAACTGGAAAATATGAGACAATGGCTCAAATGCGTAAAGTAAAAGAAAAGGGAATTCCTAATACCGAGAACTGGGAAAACAACATTTCCAAAATTTATTGCATCCTACTGCCGCCATATTTATTTATGTAGTTGTAGCTTAACACATGTGTGTATAAGTCACATAACTTTATGCCAAAAATAATGATTATTACATATTTACTTATTGCGTCGAAGCATGTTATTTGCACGATTAAATTGATCAATGATCGCGCTACGTTTTCGCGTATGCATCAATTTTAACATCAATTTCTACTTTATCTTCCAGTTAATCCTTTTGTATGTTTCGAGGTTTTTCTCCACTGACGGAACAGGTTTTTTTTTTCATTTTCATACGCCGAAGTACCATCATTTGCGGCAGCCAAAGTCAGCATGCAAGTAACTACTGCTCAAGCGGCAGCAGCAGCAGCAAAAGTGGACTGTGCTGCAATTCAAGTCTTCACGCTTCACGATCATCACCCAAAATTCATTGACTCTGTCCGACTTTTAAACTGCCGTATGCTGTTGTCTTCAATAATTCTTTTGGCTGCTCCTTAGTTGGTCGTCATCATCGTCAACGTACGTACGAACGAATAGTCCTCATTCGAATTCTTTAGGCTTTTCATTTGTTTGTCCGAGTCGGTGGAATCAAAATGATCGGTGTTCTGTACGTACAATCAGTTGCTAAAGTTTTGTAGTTTTTGCGTGTCACGTACAAGCAATTCGCATGTTCCAAAATGCTGGACATGCTGATGATGCATGCATCATGGTATGAGGCATGATGGTATAAACGTTTGATGCTTATGCTCGTTGTCTGCGTTGAGTTTCTTTCAGTTCTTTGTATTTTGTGAGAGTTCTCATATGAGAAATTCTAAAGAATTCGGGTTCGAAATATTGGCGTAATTTCTTTCGAATTAAAATCAATGAGATTAGTTTGGTAATACAACTCATTGTTTTTGAGTTAAGTAGACAGTACAAGCAATTATCAATGTATTTTCAATGTTAGAGGTATTGATGTACTTTTAAGCAAGTGACAAGTGAGAAGAAGCTCAGTTTGAACGAAAAAATAAAACTGATAGGAACTAACCTTCGACCTCATTAAAAATATAATAACTTTAGCCGAAATATCAGTAAAGTCATTGCTTATATAATAAAAATAATGTCCACAAGTTCCAGCCCGCCTAGGCCTTCAAATGTTTCCATCACCAAATGTAGTTCCGAGTTTTGTGAAGTTTTTTTGGTAAGATGGAAGATGCCACGCTCTTTGTTCAGATCAAAAAAATCTTTTTATAATATTCACCAAAGCAATATCAAGATTTTTCTTATGTAGGACGTGCAACACTCTCTTTTCAAAATTTCCCCACATGCTATTTGGTACTGGCTTGAATCATTCTGTTATACGTGTGAGATTTGGCAACATTTTCTTAAAAATGTCTCTCAGTATAGCGTTTTAAAATTTTTATATATGTGGGCGGCACCACGCCTTCTTGTCGAAATTTTCTCACTCTATTTTGGGTAACTATAAAAATCACTTGTAATACTTATAAGAAGTTTGCTGGCATTTACTGAAAGAGAGGTCCCGGTAAAGCGTTTTCAAGTTAAGATTTGTGTCAGCTGTAGATGTGTCCTTGAATCGATTATACCTTTTTTTGAATCCCAACAGTTACGACTGAAAAAGTTTCAAGTGTAACAATATTATAAAATTTGCTCGTCTCTTAGTCATTTATCTATAGGGCATCATTGATCACAGCGCCGGCAACAACAGCAAAACTATGGCAAAAGAGTAATATAACAGAAAGGAAGAAACCCATAACAACAGAAAAGCATCATAAAATCAATGAAAACATTGTTAAAATGCATTTCATTAACCTGTGCATGCGTTCACTTAACCCTTATCCAGAAACATTGTTACGTTGGAGCGACAGTTTGCCTAAAGGAAATTTCCCCGGATTTATTGCTTACGAAAGAGTTGGGTATTTGTTATTTATTAATTGTATAGTAAAAACACTATTTTTTAATGAACTTTTTATAATTGTGTATAATATTAAGCTCGATGGAAAAGGATCGGAAATTAAAGCATTCGGACATTAAAGTTCCAAATTTCTAGAAAATATTTTTGTAATAATTAATAGGAAATGGTTGAAAATTGATGTCTGTTTTTTTTTTGACCTAATTTTTAGAAAAAAAATTAATTGCACCAGCCGTTGAGAAGAAGTCAAAAAGAGACTTTGAATATCACGCGGTGATAGCCGACCTTTTAAGCGATGTTTGACCCTAGTCTGCATAATTTATAGCAGTGTTACTTCTTATGTTAACTTTTTGTATTCACAAAAGTCCCTGGGTCTCCAAAATAATAGTCACTGTGAACAGCAGTGATTGAAGTTGGCAGTTTTCATTATCACTAAATTTTGTGTTAACTAGCACCATTAGGGTTAAGATTTACAAATCGACAAAGTCAGTTGAAACACTCCGCAATACTTGAATATGACTTTAAATCGAGCGTCGGCAACTGTGGCGATAACGCCTTTTCGTGTAATTTTTAGCAACTCTGACTTTGACCAATTCACATTGGCCCTCAAATTGGTTCTTGAGATATGATTTTACTGCGCCGCGCATCTTTTTTCTTGTTTAGGTGTTTTGTTGTTTTATGCGGCGGACGTGCCCATTAGATGAGAGTGAATTTTGGGTTCAACATTGGGGTCGCAATCATTCGCGATCGCGCACGGTCTAAAGTAAAAAAAAAACAAACGCAAGGCAAACTCAGCGGCAAGAAATTCCAATGCGTTGCATCGTTGGAGTTTGCGTCTGCATCTGCGTGCTCTATAGGTGGTCATTATCGCTGCTGACTCTACAAGTTTGAAGCTTCGCACATAAGGTAAATTGTGCATTATTTTCTTTCTTTTCCTCGCTTTTTTTTAAGTATTTCGATTTTTGTGGAAATTTTAGTAAATTAAAATGATTTCGCAGCAAAATCGTCTCACCGTTTGCTACGCTTTAGCTTAAAGTGAATATAGTGAGAAGAAAAAATTAAATATCTTTTTTCAGCATTCGCATTCACCGAAGGGTCGGTCGTCTCTTTATTTTAACTCTTTTGCTCCTTTTGAACGCATTTGATTTGTTTATATAGATTAAATGCAAGCGATCTTGATAATGATATTAACCGACAGTCGACACTGATTCCTTAGCTGGTAACTTGACAGCTTTTGGGATGACGATGAAGAAGCAGCAGCAGCAGCAGCAACGTGGTATCGCAGAGAGTGTTGTTGCTTGCAGCATGCATGCGTTTCTCATGACACGTCAGAAACAAGTTGAACTAAAGACTTACATACATACCATATGAATATGCAATACCCTAAACTTGGCCTTAATTAGGTGAAAAACGGATTATTTCGTCTCGCTTGTTTTGTCGCTTCCACCGTTGTTTTTTTTTGTAAAGTTTTTATTTTTTATTTAATTCTTTGAAAAAACGATTTAATGAAACGCCATCTTTAGCTGTGTTCTCATTTGTCACATTGACTTTATGTTGAAAATTTGATGAGTGTTTTATATAACTTGCAAGGGAACATCACTGAGGTCAAAGCTATTTATATTCTTATGAGTTTTTGAGCCTTGGTAACAAATGATGATATAGAGTTTCGGAATTTCATAACGACGTTTACTACTCGTACCTACATATAGCGAACTTAATGTTAAAAAATTCGAAAAATATTGAAAAATGTTTAAAAATCAAATAAATGTTGAAAGACACGAAAAATGTTGAAAAATCCTAAAAATGTTGAAAAATTTGAAAAAAGTTGATAAGGTCGAAAATGTTGAAAAAGTTCAACGAAATATTGATAAAGTATGAGGAAATGAAATTTAATCAGAATTAGTTCAGCAAAACGTACATTATTTTGTTTTTAAACCAATATCTCCAAATATATAAATATCAAAAAAAAAAAAAAAATTCTAAATTCAGTTCATTCGCGAAAAGTTCAAGTATCATTATTTTTTTCATTTCACAAGAGTTGTTCGACTAAAAAGTTTTCATTAAAATATTTCGCTATTTTTGCTAGCCATTTTTTCGTGTGTAGATTTCTATAACATATTTCAAATATACGTCATATGAAAGCCCTTTTAAGCTCTTCATCTTGATTCTTTCTACCCTCTACACACTAACGCTGCAAAGAAGGCCAACAGACACTCAAAATACCAATGAAAAATTCCTTAGAGTCTATAAAACAAAGTTAGGTTTTCAGACTACTGCAGCGCTACTACAAGTCTGAGCAAGTTTCCTGAGAAAATTTCAAGTCCAATGAATTGAAAACGACGAAATAAAAAATCAAATAACTATTAAATTAAATAATCCAATAAAACAAAACAAAAATAATGCAATGCGTTCGAACAGCGAAGTGGACGCGAACGCTGCTGCCACCGTGCTGGTGTTGTAGTTATTGATGATGATGGGGCTTTCGTTGGATGATGATTTTGACGACGATGATGAGAATGCCGCCGCTGATGACGGGTTTATATCTGCATTTTTTTTCATTATCTTCTGTTTTTGCTTTTCATTTTGAGCTTTGATTTTTCAATGATTTTTTATTGTTGTTGTCGATATAATTTCACTGTCTCGCTTAGCACCGGAAATGTAAACGTTCGCGCTGCCAATGGAAAAAAGTTCACAAAAAAGTTGGTATTAAAAAATTATTGAAAATTGTTACGAATCGCGCAGCAAAGAAGGGCAGCGTAGCGCAGCGCAAAATGATTGCAGTTGCTGCGCATGCGCAGTTGCATTGTTTTTATTTATTTTTTTGCTTTTATCTGCTGCTGCTGCTGCTGCTGCCGCTTATTCTTCAATGAATTGCCAATGAATGAAATTGTGGCTCAATTTAAAATAATAAAAAATGAAACAACAAAAGCAAAAGATAAATAAATGCCTTTGATTTTCGTTACTGTTTTGAGTTGTTTTTTTTTTCTTTCTTATTTTGCCTTAAGTTAAATGCCAATTTTGTTGTAATTTTTTACGATTATTGTTGTTTATTGAAATTTGTTTAGTTTTTTGTTACCTTTGTTGTGATATTTTAACATTTTGTTCCCCCAATTTAATTGTTGCTGCTATGAATTTTATTTCACCAATTTACATTTAATCGCTTGTTTGTATTTTATTTATTATCATGTATCGTTGATTTTATAGCTTAATCTTTGCATATTAAATTAATCTTGATTTGTTGCTAAATTAGATTATGGACCGTATGTTTATTAACATTTTAAGCGATTTTTTAAACATCTTAGTTTCCGCACTCTAATAGCCGCTTTGATACCTAAATAGACATTTTTTGAACTTTATCCTCCCTTCTTTTTTGATCAGGGGCAGCTTTGAGAATTGTTTTAATCATTGATTTCAAGACATACAATAAACCTTATAGTAATGTGTACTAAGAGTACTATTATATTATAAGAAAAGTATAGTTTAAAAAACTAAGTTTTGAAAATCATCAATGAAATTTTTGAACTTTCATATCCTTTAAAAGCTAAGGAATATGGGGCAAATATTACTGCTAAAAGTTATGCAAATATTATCACATCAGGACATGACGTTGGACACATTAGACTCGGTTTGGTTATATTCCGGGAAGTAAGGATATTTTATATTTGCACTGATCGTATCATATTTTCCGATATCATCGTGTGCTCTTAATTTATTTTCGTTAACTTTGTCCATTCATTGTAAGACACATGAAGTTAATCTTCAAGAAATTGCTTTTACCGACTGTAAGTTCGTATAATAATGTTAGTCTTCAAAGACATACATATATGTCTGCCACACCTATTGAATTGCTGTTTCCAGAACATTGCCACTGCAAGTTAAGCTTATTTAAATATTTGAAAATATCTAGAAAAAAACCATCTTCATTATCTTCTCAGCTAAAAACAGCTCAGCCTCTTCTCTTAGTTTCTATAGTCTTCTCGGCATTTTATCTTCTGACAATCAAACGTTGCACAGAGGCTCTGAGCGTCCACCATTTGAAGCAATATTCCAGATAAAATCCTTTTTTTAATTATGTACAATTAAGTGTTAGTTCATGCAATTATTTAAAGATATTTTGTATATACCTAATTTTACATTAAATACAATGTAATTCTTCACTACATCTCCCTGAATAATAAGCCATTTTACATATTTTACAACCTATTTCCTGTTGTCACCATTATATATACAACACACAACACAATTTTCAACTGTAATGAGCCTTCTTCTTATTGCGTTAAAAGTCCAATTGGTAATGTATAGTAATTTTAGCTCTTTGTCCCTGAACCAATGCAACACGATCAGTTGAAGACGATCTTCAACAGCAAATTCGCATAATAAATTCTGATCACTTGACTTTGGATTTTGTGTGTGTTCGTATCATTTGTTTTTCTTTTTTTCTCCTGCAATTGTACTCTTTGTAAAATTTTTGTAAAATTTTAGATTTGTTGTACTTGCAATTCTTCAATTCCAATTGCATTCTTCATCCGCTACATGCGGCTGCTGCTGCTGCTTCTTCTACTTCTACTAAAGTTGTCGCGACATTTTTCTAAGTAAAACTCACGATCAATTGGCGACACGCTTCTTGCGCTATGGCATCAAAGGCCTCCCTCCACATACAGGAGACAAGTAGTACGTAAAGTAAACTGCAGCAGCCAGTTGGAGCAGACGGTGCAGCAGGAACACGATCGAGCAACGACGCAAGTAAAACCTGTCGTCGACGCCATTCACAAATGACAAGAGACAAAAGCAGCGTGCAAAATCGCACAAAAGAATTTTCTTATCGCTGAGGAAGATGCGCTGCAGCAGCAGCAGTGACAGACTGCGAAATTTTAGAGATGATCGTGTGTAAATCTGGTAACATTAAACTAATGCGTGTTGCTATAATTTTCTGAAAAAAAAAACTATACGAAACAGATGGGTTCAAGAGCGTGGTACATATGGAAAATGTTGTTGGAAAATTGAAGTGTTGCATTGTGAAATGATTTGCTTCATTGCTTATATGTTCATAAGAAAATTTGTCAAAAACATTACTTTCGAAGTTCGAATTGAATATATTACCTCCAAAGCCATGAACTTTGAAGAGATCTTGCTTATGCTGCAAATCTTATCTTTAACTTTGAAAATAGTTCATTCGAAGCACATGCTTAAAATCTACTTGACAACAAAACCGAGGTCAAATTCACTTGATATAGTGAGCAACAGCACTCCCCACTCTGCTATCAGTCCCTTTACTTGCAAAAGCATTTAAAAACACTTTGCATTGCACGATCGATGAAAAGACGTAAACGAACTATGATGATCAGCTCTTAAAGAAGGTGGATAGTGAGGCGTTTTAGTTTAGTTGGCGTGGTATTTCTTTGCTTTATGCTTAGAGCTGTTGTAACTCTTGTGCTCCTTAGCACCGCCAGCACCAACATGCTGATGATCATCATCATGATCGTCAACATGCCACACCGCAGCATGTCGCATAACGTTTTTGTAGCACGACGACATTTAAACGTTCGTCGTCGTTCTTCAATGTTGCGACAATTGTGAACGAATGTTTCGCAGGAAAATCAAAAAAAAAAAAATTAACAAAAAAAAAACGCGTTTAAATATTCAACAATGCGCGTCATCAGCGACAACAATTGCAAATACGCTGAGACTACATCCAACAAGTACATCAACGCATTGATGTTGCACGTGATTAGCGGATACGAATTGATTGTTGGTATCTTTTCCTCGATTTTTTTTTCTATTTCGATTGTCTTGACTTGGAAAGGTGGGAGAGTCAAGTGATTGTTGAAAAAAAAAGGAAAGTTGACTTAAATTTAATTAATTGCTAAATAGCAAATCTGGTAGGTAAATTAAAATATTTCAACTTTTTTTAGAGATAATTAAGTCTTATAATCAAATTTTTTCTATTGAAATACACACTCCATTTGAACGTATAGCTGATGAGATCAGTAGCAAACATCCATATTTCGTATCTCTGCAGCTATTGGCTTCTACTTCACTACCCTTGTGAGCATACTGCGATCTGACGTACAGTTGATGAGACTAGCCGTATGTCGGACCTAGGCAGCTCTACAATAGTAAAAGCAATTTCTGCCTAGACCTTGGACATTCCTGTTGGTGGTCTTACGGGGACTGACGATAAATTTCACTTGAAATTCTTGCTGCACTTACCCATAGTTTTGAGTTTAATTAGAAAAAATGTGTTACAGGAATACACAGATCAACCATCGGGTGTTTTAAGATATCGAATGGCATTAATAACACATTTTTTTTGCTGAGCATTAAGAACTAAATTGACGATATTTCAATATATTTGAATGATTTTTGATCAAGTCTCCTCAAATATTTAGAAAATTGACTCATAGTTCGGAAAATATAACATAATTAAAGATATGTTTTAACTTCAGTGTCAATGGAGGAAAAAAAAGAATCCGACCTTGGCATGTCGCATAGATCTTTAAAAATGATCATATATTTCAACTACAAACCACCTGGTGAAATTACGTTTGCTATTTATCTGAATGTTTTTCCATGTCAATGATAAAGAGTTAAATAATTTCGCTTTAACCATCGTGTCCATAGCATGCTGCTGCACTTAATATTTAAATCACGATTTGTTATTTTCACAAAGCACCACCAACTTCTGTGTCTGTTGTGACTGGGTCTGTAGCAATCTGCTGTTACGAATAGTTCAAGTAGGATTTGTAGTGTGCCACAGTTTGTAAGATGATTTCAATTTAACAAAAGTCGTAGCTACTCTACACTGCAACCAAGTTGTTAAGAGAATTTTTCATAGCCTTTTGTTATCGCCATGTTGTACATTGTACATTGGATATGACCAATATTTGTTTTGTGGGCTATTGAGTTTTTAATAAATGTTACTTGTAGTGACACTTTTTGGATTTGTGTGACTTTTTTTCTTTGGCATTTAATAGAATAATGTTATTTTAATAAAAGTGGGCCGATCTTGAAATTTTATTTATGTAAATATTGCCTGTAAGAATGAATTTCAAATGTTCTTTATATTATTTAGGTGTTTTCTGATTTGACAATACAAAATGTCACTGAAAGTCGAATATAACATATATTCTTTTCTGTATCATAGTCCAGCTGAATCATAAGCTTATTCCAACATCGTAAGTATCACACAAAGCCATATAATTATGACCTAAATATTTTACTCATTATTAACCTCTAAAATAACGAGTTATACACAAATCCTCTTCGACATTCCATAGTTCCTTATCAAAGATTTAACTTGCGCATCATTGAACGTAGCTGATGCTGACACCAAAGAAATGAGTCAGATTTAAAAACCAAAAAAAAATTTTGTTTTTCATTGGAAATGAAAATAAAACACGTGGGACCAAGTGTGCAACATCAAACCAAATAATTTTTTTTTTTTAACGAATAAAAATAAACCAAGCAGCAGTGATCATTTGATCGTTAAGATCGATAAAATGTGGTCAAAGATTTTGATTATTAAAACCAAAGAAAGAAAAGTGAAAAAATATCATAAATTTATAGCTTCCGGATTTATCTACAATTTTTTTTGTATTTGTACGCATTAATGATAAAAGGGGCGACGAGTAAGAAAAACGCATTATAATCTTGAAAGCAGTTAAATTTTCAACGCATCCTCAAAACTCTACGCGTAATTATAGGCTTAGGTCTATAATGAAAGATTAAATGTATTAGAAGAAATCAAAAAAAAAAAACCTTCTAATTTGTAGAGCAGTTTAACTGTCATAGACTATATTGTGAGGCTGAGGAAAAAAGTCTGGTGGTCATATTAAACTGATAAACAAATGATAGTTTTTACACCATTAGCATTTTGTTCAAAATAAAAATCTTTTAACCAGAGAAACCACAGTTCGCATTTTCCACCTTAATGCCACAGAGTTAAGAAAAAATAAAATCAAACTCTGCGTTAAGTCCATGCCACATGCAATGATTGATTTACCATTTTTCAACTTCAGGCGTCGTCTGCTCCAGTCAACTGCTTTGCAACTTTGAAATGTACCGTCAATTTCAATGATTTTATGTTTTGATTGATATTCGCTGTGAACGTTTGACAAACGCTTTACAGTAAAATGTTACGTGAATTCATGGACCATCAACCTGTTGCTCGAATTGCAATCTAGGAAAAAAAAATCTTTTTTCAACTGAATGTGCAATTCAGTGTAGACTGTGTGAATGCATTTAAGAACAGTGGGCACAATTTTGATAAATAATCTTGATTTTTTTGTTAAAACTTCGTGTGGCCTTAAGCTTTAAACTCAAGGTAATATTTAAAATTTGAGTGGTCGCGTTTTTGTATGATTAGTTTTGTGCACTAATTAAATGTTAAATTAAATTATCCAGTTAAATGCGTTCAAAAATAAATTAAGCAACTTTTATGACGAATTATTATATTCTACGATTACAAAAAATATGAACTCATTTAATTTCTATTAAAAGGATCTTAAGCAATTTTGAGAAAGGAGTCAATTTTTTTTTTCGCCATGGAATTGAAAAAGTCAACTACTTCTAATGGATTTAAAGTTATGCAATTCCAAATTTTAGTTCTTAGAATGAAATTGGGAAAAACATAAACTCTTTTGCCGAAGAATTCCAATCTCTTGGAACGGATCGATGAGTTCTCAGTGGTATATTGGAACAGAAAATGACTGTACAAAGTTATAAAACCAAAAAGGTAAACAACAAAAATCGGCTAAAGCTAGTCATATTAGTTTCATCCATTGCTAAATGGAATCATCAGTGACCTTTCAGCCGATTGTGAGAGTTTCTAAGCCTGATATGTTTTCAAAGTTTTTGCTTTGTTTAACTTTTTGTCTCTGTTTTCAACAAATCTAAGCAAAAACGAAGGCATTAGAAATCCATTCCATTCGCTCTGGATTTGATAAAATCCATTCCAAATATCAATTCCATGTAATAAATCTTTTTCAGCCATTAGAAGAAATATAAACTCCCCAAAATAAATTCATATTTTTTTTTTACTCATAAAAGAAAGCCAAAAATCACTAACAAGTATCTCATTACTAGCAAATTAAATTAAAATCTAAGCAATGGCAATGAATAAATTTACAAAATTTCAACTTAACCAAATAAGTGAAAAAAAAATTCACACCTCTGCAGCAGTTTGGTTTTGTATGTTTTCCATTTAACACTAAGGAAATCAACAAAACAGCCAGTAAAACAAATAGAATTTTTATGAAAAAAATTCGAGTTGATTGAAATTATGGCTCAAATCGATGACTTCTCTTTGTGCGGTTTGTTTGCACCTGACAAACGCGTAAACAAAAGGCCAAAATATGGGAAAACTAAAAGTTGTTGGTTAAAAATGTACACATCATTCATGGTGGCTGAAGAAAAAAGTTATAATCTAAACTTCATCAAAACGGCAAACAATGATTGCCAAACGTCATTTATGAGTTATGAACGAGACGAAATGTGATGCCACTGCCAACACCAACGCCGTCTTATGAACAGCACTGACGGCGGAGATCGATCGTGTGATATGAGATAGAAGCGATTTGGTTTTTTTTTTTGTATTCAAATTCCAACATTGGCTGATTGACCACTTTAACTACAATAACAATAAACATCAAGTGATCGCAGTATTTTAAGGGGTAAAACCATTTACGATTGTAAATTGACGAGAGTAAAGGGAGAGCTAATTAGGCATCTAAGTCATGGATATTTGAATTTATACAAAGAAAACATATGAATGCTAGCAAGATGCTATACGAACGGAACGTGCCCCACAGAATGTGAAAGGACAATATTTGTGATTACGGAAGGAGGGTTCCAGGTTCTCTCAACTCCATATTCGATATTTATGCAGGACACTTTTTAACATTTCAGCCTGTATTTTCAGTATTTTAAGGGACTTCGAAGGCTTATAAGCCATAATAAGATACTCAATGTACCAATTACTGCAGAGAAAATCTGGAGATATCAGGCTAGTAATGATATTGGCATAGTGCTAGCTCTGAATGCTTTTATATTATGCCTGAAAAATATCGTTGAGTACTCAGACCTTTATGTTAAAACAACCCATTTGATTAAGCTTCCAAAAACAAAAGTAAAATTATTTTTTCACTGTAGTGCACCCCTTAAAATGAAGCAACTACTATCGTACAACAACAAAACCTGAAGCAATTGAACAGAGGGAGAGAAAAAACAAAACAAAGAACAACATCATCTTGTATTTTAAGTGACTTGAAACAAACCTTTTTCTGGTCAAGTGCAAAGTGTTGTTTGCGCCAAGTTGAACGAGCCCATGTTGTACGATACCAACGTACATAGCATACATACGATATGGTATGTTGGCGACTCTAGAGTTCATAACTTTTTCAAACACTCAGGTGTTAGAAATTGTTGTTGTTATTTTATTTCGTCTTTTTTGTATTTATTTAGTTTTTCCAAAAAAACATTAAAATTGCCTAAGTTTCAAGTTATGGGCAATTGTTTTAAAAGTCTTTAAGGGTTCCCTGTTTGATGGACACTAAACCGCCATTGCATTTAGCGCAACATTTAAGCATCGATGCAATTGCGGTTGAAGATGATTTTAACGAGTTTTTTCTTCATGAGCATAGCAAATATTTAATGATTCTTAATATTTTAACTGCATATAGCTGAAGGTGATTGGGTGGTAGCGGGGTGACAATCGAAGTCATCATATTTGTGGCTTGGCACTTGCGTGACTTTGTCTTTCGTGGTCTTATGATTGAAGTGCAAATATAATTGGTAAACATCAGCATAGTTAATGTCAGATAGAAACACAAAAAATATCAACAAAACTAATTAGAAGTTTCTTAATTGTAAATGTCAACTCAAATTAAAGTTTTGAGCTTCATTCACATTGTTTTAACTGGGCTCAAATGAAGTTTGAGCACGCCGTTTTAAATGAAATTAGATATTGTTGTTGCCTTAGTTACATTTGACCTCGTTATTGAATTATGGTGGGAAATATATTTTTTTGAATAGTGTGATCATTTAATTAGAGGTTATGTATATTGAAAATATAGTTTCGCTTTGAAAATTCATAGTTTCATTAGGGAACAACGTATCTACAAGATAATAATAGTTACTGTATATGATAGTGTATTTAATGGTCTTAAAAATTTATATTTAAAAAAAAATATTGGGAGATGATACTATTTAACGCTTAAAAAATCGTAGATGTAAGAAATTGCATTCTAGAAAAATTTCTATCCTGTAGCTTAATAGTTCGGTGCTACATAGTTCCAACTCTTCAGAGTAAGAGACTATTGGAACGTATGATTTTGTATGAATAATCATTTTTAATATTTATATATTTGTCTTGGTTTATGATGAGGGATCTAGTGTACGAAATATCGATTTTTAATTTCTTATCATTTCTAATAAAAAAACAAAAAAAAAGCACATTTTAATGAAATACACCACTTGTTTTTAGCTTAATTATTTATTTTTTGTTTTTGGACAATAGGTCTCTTTTTGTAGACCAAGACACATACTGTACGCATGTCATATTCCCTAAAAAACTTGAACTGCATTTTCGAGATTGGAAATGAAGAATTAGTTATACTACTAGAGTGTCCTACGCTCTTAGCAAGAGCTTCTTTTTCTAAAGTGATAACGGTTGGACTGTAACAGTCAATGGTGGCCGAAAAACTTTTTTTAGATAATTGTCTACATATTCGAAACTTTTTGTTTTATTCAAACTTTCTTGACTTTTCAAAACTTTACGGGTTTTTTAATATCTTTCGATTTTCTCAACATATGTCGATATAATCAATATTTTTCGACATTCTCAATATTTTACAACATTTCTTTACTTGTCAATATAGTTTTCAATATGTTTTGATACATCGAAAATTTTTCGACTTTTTTACTTTTTTCGACTATTTTGACATAACTTGTTGATACCTCACTCCTAGTTTTCCACTTTTGTTCGATTACCAGTGGTGAACAATGTTGAAAATCTTGAAATTATGATAAAGTCTTATTATTCGTACTTCCATCGTTAAATTTTTTTTCAAATCATTTTATCGAAAGTCAAAAAGTTCTAGTTTTTAAGCTATATATACCTCTCACCATATGTCCATTTTAAGTGTAAGCTACATAGTTTAATTTATATACTTTTTAATCTTTTTTTATATTTTCACTTGCATTTTCCACAACACCGAAGCGCTTCTTGTGTCTTAAGTATACATTAAAGTTTAAACGAAAAAGTTAATTCATTTGAAATATAAAAAATGCCTTATCCTCAAAGTAACGTTTTTGTTCAAATTTTGTCAACCACTGACTTTTATTTGACCTTTCCTTCAGATACAATACAAAACAAAAATCTCAATAAAAAAGGCCTTAACAACACTATTGAGCATATTATTTTAATAAAAATTTGAATTCAAAATATGTAACTTATGATCCAATGCAGACAAATTACACGACATCAAACTGATACCCACTATGTGCATCGATTAATTTCTCGAACTGCACAATACGCGTAATACCCAATTTAATGTGTTCTTTAGGCAAAGTTAATAAAAAATTCATTTGAGAACGCGCGTTCCCACATCACTAAAAGCAAATTAAACGCAGATATTAACTGAGTATCAGCAGCATTTCCATTGAGAAGCACAAAATGTAAAGATGAAAAATTTACACAAAAATACCAAACCACAAGATACAAATGAATTGAAAACCAGCAGATACAATGGAAAATACTGAGTGACGACAAATTCGTTTGCTTACAAATACGAATAAAGTAGCTGTTCTTAACATAGAATTTCGTATGTAGACAATTAGATAATGGGATCATATCAGAACCAGCCAGCGGCAAAGAATGTATCGCAGCAACAGCAACAGCAACAGCAACTTAAAAAGCAGTTAAATATAAATTATAACCAAAAATCTAAACGAACGTTTTGTTATCGTGCACGCTCGAAATTTATTAGTTTGTGTTGCATTGCTCCGATTCGGACATTGGACATTAGCAACGTTGTCAAGCTTAGCGTTAAGCCGACTAAATGGGCGATCGAGCGTAGTAGCTCTGAGCTACTTTAATGGCTACTTAAAGCGTAGGGTTCCATAACTAGCCAGGGCCAACAGACAGTGGACAGCAGCAGTAGACTGACGAAGGTATCCAAACAATACGAGTATAATAACTAAATGTCACACACGTACCATCCGTAGCTGCTTTTACTTTGGCCACTTTGAAAGAAAATTTTCTCAGCAAACGATCTTATGGATACTACCATTCTACGCAAAGAAATTTTTTTTTTCGCTTTGCTTTAGTTATACGCGTATGCCGCCTACTTTGTTAAGTCCACAGTTTATTTTTTTTTGTTTTTCTCCTTGCGCCTCCTCAGCTTGATCTCGAACTTCACACTCAATTAAGTCGTTTTTGTTGTTGTTTACTTGTAGAGCTCGCATATATCTATCTATATCTGTATCTCTTTTTTTATTATAAACATTTACTTTTGTACTTTATTGGTCGCAGCCAATCGACTTAGCGCGGATTATATTCTCAATACCCAATTTTCAATCGTTTGGCTCTTTTTGCTTCGAATGAATGAATGGCTGTGAATTGTTTGCTGGAAATAATTCAAAAAAAAAAACTAACAAAATACCAAAATCATAAAAGGGTCCACATAATAAAACAACAACAAAATATTTCTCAGCTCATAAAATATCTAACTGAATCATCTTCGTCGTTTTGTAGGTTTATTTAGTTTTTTTTTGTCTGAGAAACGGTCCGTCTATCCGTTTGTCTGTCTGTTTTTTGTCTTGAGATTCAAAGATAGTTTATTTATGATAAGTAAAACGATTTGAATACGGCTTATTAGAGTAAATGGAACAGCAGCGTAGAATCTGTCAGTCGCATGTAAATATTCTTTGATACACTGGAAAAATACTGAAATGCATTCGTTAATTTGCTTATATCACCTAATGTCTATGTCAATTATATTATCTTGAAAAGCAAGTGGTTTTCTTTTTGGGGGATTTGCTTCTTTAGGAGTTAACACACTTACTTTTCCAATTGGCTACTCTGTTGCCTTAAACCTACAATTTCAGAAAACATCGTTGATATATTTATAATCAGCTTGGCCTAGACGTGTTATCATGTTACGGCAGTGAAGAAAATAAGTTTTGTTTTTTAAGCTTGGGGCTATAGTCCCCTCTAGCTCTACTTTAATTTGCCACTGCACAATACCCATTTCAAGAACATCGTGTTCGAAAGTTATCAGCTTTGATTTGCAATTGTGCGATTTTTCCTTCACCTTGTCGTACCTAATCTCTTACCCTCTCTTAAGGAAAGTTTCAGTAGTTTCAGTTCATGTTCTGTTCACCAAAGCTTCAATTACGGAGATGATGTTGCCTCCCCCCCCCCCCCGTTTTGTACATTTCCACACCAAATTACTAATTAAACAGTTGTAAAACAAAATGTACACATTTGCGAAGGAAAACGTGTTTCGCCATTTGGTTTCCCGGGAATAATTATTTAGAGCAACGTTGACCATCTTATATTTCATATATGGAGTTTCTTTGAGTGTATTCGCTGACGATGGTCAAATGATCTTAATTTTTTGTGTATTTTATTGTTCTTCATCTACTTAGGATCAAAACACAAAGCAACGTCACGATGCTGATCTTTTGTACTGATTAAAGGAACACACCAAAAAACAGTACGAACAACGGAGACAATGGATGCATGTCTACGTGAGTTAAAGTTGTATTTCATTCCTATTATGATTCTGTGAGTATCTCAACGATTCATTCGATACCAATTGTAGCTGTCGTCATAAACGGATTGAGAATGATTGCGGGTAAAGCGGCTAATGACATGGAATGGGGCAAATACAGGGTTAAGGGGCAGCAATGTTTTGATTGTACATACATACATACGTACCAACATAATTGCACGCGATGAAAGCCTTGAAATGACATTCTTCCCAATTTTTTTATCTTAAACACATTAGCTGGATGATCAGCCAGCTAGGCAGTTGCGGATGAATGATTTAATTTGGGCACTCAAGAGCGCCCACGTAAACATTAGATGCGCTGTAGAGTAAACTTACACGCACAGAAGTGTGAAGAGTCCTCAGTGAAATGTAAATAATAAAAGCATACTCGAAGATAAAAGATATTAACCTTGAATGGTCTGGATAGAAAAATAGTTTTCATTATTGTGGAAACCATCGCTAGAACAGGAAATAGTTTTGTGGAGGCCCCGTGCTCAGTGAGGTGTTAAAGTACACAATAAACTTTATTTTCAATTTTCTCAAAATTTCTGAACTTTTTCCTAACATTTTCAAAACTTTTCGACTTTTTTAATATTTTTCAGATTAATAAAAATTTTTAAAAATTTTCAATACTAATATTAGGAAGTTCACACATCACACAGGCTTTTTTTTTTTTTGACACTCATTTTACTCATTCGATTCTTAAAATTCCATTCACTACGTTCATCGGTTGCTAACAGGTTAAACGATGGTTTCAATTGAATACCTTATGAAAATATTATTTTGAGCGCAATTAACTGCATTTTGATGATGTGATCTTGTGCCCGAATTCCAGATAATTTTTCATTGAAGTTTACGCATGTTTTCTCCCTTGCATACCGATATCTTAAACAATGAGCAGCATCAATTTCAGGTGAGAAAAATTTATTGTTTATTCATTATTTTTTGAATGTTGTGCCAGAATGACTTTTAAAATTTTCTTTTTCAATTTTAATACTTAATTAGGTGTTAAACTGTTAAATGCGTTTTGAGCGATCTATGACTTCATGCAAGCAACATTTGCATATATTCGCTTATGTCTGTATGTATATTTGAATATGTTTTCTCATGTACATGTAAATTTGTAGAAGCAGCACAATATTTCGTTAGAATACAATTTACATATGTATGTAAGCTATGTAACCGCAGTTAACTCTGTACTCATGGATATATTAAAGTTTCTATACAGGGCACATGTCAGTATTATATTTGACTTCTCTCAACAGATGTTTGTCTCTAGTTTTTGAAACATAAATTCATTGCGCCATAATAATTACACTCACCCTGTACAGCATTATGTTCGTGTACTTCCATCATCTGTTGTTCATCTTGCGGATGCATTAAAAAGCTAAAAAAAATTATTATGATTGTGAGAAATTCACAATGGAATGCGAATCTTCAAAATGAAAATGAATATCGCGTTCTCGTGCTTTTAACTCTTTATCTGTAAAAAAAAGTTTATTTTTTTCAATAGTTTTTTGTTGTTGTTCTTACGCTGTTTTAATATACAACTCAGCACCGCCCAGTATTTAACGAGAATATCGTAATTAAATTCAGTATTTTAGTGTAATTTATTTGTGTTATAACTTGCAACAAGGTGAAGTTGCATTTTGTTTATTCATCTACTCGCGCTTAGATATTTGCTGTGTATTTTTGAAGTTTTTTTGTTGATAGAAAATATGCTTGATATTTTGCAGATATCGTACATGTGGCTTTCTCATAAAATTTAAGTTCTTATTAAGGATAAGAAATTTTGGTTAGTAAACACACAACTTATTGAGGCATAACCATCCTTTGAAACATCTTAAAGTGCTGTGCTGATCTCTAATTTTTCTTGAAAATCGGATTTTTGGCTGAAAAAAATCGTGTACCGTATCAACTGAATTCACCTCAGAAGATGATGCCCTGGTAACACGCATTTCAGCCACTTACGAGAGGGAACAACATTTTTAAATTTTCAAGTCTTCAAAAGACGATTTCTATAAAATTGGATTGTAACTGCTTGTCAGTCGAACATTTCAAAACAATCTTTGCCCGAAAGTTAATTCTTGGACTTCAGAGGGCAGAGCTTGTGCTTTATGAGGTTCTACTTCAGATAAAGCGTAGAACTTATATGGTTTCCTCATACTATACATAAACTAACTTACGTCAGCGAGCAATAGGCACATTTTCTGATTTGACGAGGTACCCATTTCGTTGGATAACTGGATATTATATATCCTTATTATTCGTTGCTCAATCCCCAATCATATACTATAGGTTCACTTTTTAATTCAAACCATACAGGCGCTTACACTTTGATAGCAAATTCCCTTGTGCGAAGGTTTCTATTGTGTCTTTCATTTTGAAGAGAAATAATGGAACTAAATATTATTAGAAATAGGCTACAACATTTTTTGAATTCTTTACATTACCTCAATAAATAAAAAACATTTTTTAAGTACTTCACCTCAAATATTTCAAAATACTAACGTGATGGGCACATTCATGGGCACATCCGAATTCAACGCAAAAATTACTTCGGAAATGACCCTTAGCTGCCCAACGCGAACTCTTTATTCGCAGAGCTGTTTTAATTTATGTAGTTTTTCCATATTATTACAGGAAAAACTAATAGGCTTCGGCGTTACCTTTTCAAATTGAGCTACAGAGCTGCTTTTGAGCAAGTTTTTTCTTTATATCATTAAAGACTAATTTTATATATTACAAACTTTTTCTTGAATTCAATAAAAAAAACATACTTTTATTGTATCAGCACTTAAAAAAAATTTCAATCACCCTAATATATACACAATGAATGAAAAGATCTTATCGAATTCATTAAGGTTTTTGCAGTCTTACTTCTCAAAACTATACCCACAATTTCCGGTGAAAGCATTTAGGAGTTTAGTTGTGGGGCAATACTTACCTAAATATTTATATCATGGGCCCTGTAAAAGTCACAATAAAAAGCCATTGTTTTTTTTTTTAATTCATTCATAAAAATTTTATTTATATTTTTTTTGTGTATTTTGTCCGATTTTTTTGTTTTTGTTTGTTCATTTTCAATTTTTATATATTTCTATATAATTTTTAGACTAAGTACAATTACTTAAATTAATTGTATGTATATTTATATATATATTGTTTATATATTATAATATTTTACATGTGTGGGTTTTCATTTCAGTTTGTTGTATTTTTGTTGGTATTTCAAAGTTTTTTTCTTTTTCTTTTGTTTACATCTATATAAATTATTAAATTCTAATAAGAGAATATTACAAAAAAAATATGTCGATGAAAAATTACTTACAAAATAATGAGAAAGCAAATTTAAATAAATGTTGTCAATAAAAAAAAATGAAACAAATGGTTAAAAAATTAAATATATGAGAAAAATATTAAAAAAATATATATATGAGATAAACGTATTTACAAAAGACGCGAATTTAAGTTTTATTTAAAAAAAATATATTTAGTTTTACAAAAGAAAAACTGACTGAGTGAGTGTTAAGTACAATTGTTTTTTAAGGAAAGTTTCAACTATTGGCGTATAGCAGAATTGGAGTAAAAAGAAAAGTGGAGTGTATAGGATATATTTTGGAGTAAAAGTATAGGAATAAGTTATCTGTTTAATTAGAGTAAGAACAATTTATTTAATGTACTTTGTATATTTACAAACTAATTTAATGCTAACGAGGAACCATTTTGCGCTTTTTTGTGAAATAAAATTGTGAATTTATTTTTATCAAATTGGTTTTTTCGTGTTTCCTTTTTTTGTAAATTCAACAAAATTGAAATTTTAACATTAAGTCTTGATTTATTTAATTATTTTTTATTCTTGAAAAATGTAGTTATTTTATTTTAAAAACACAATAAAAAACATACTAAAAAAAAGTTTTTTTTTTTTAATAATTTTCTTTTGCTCTACACTTACTTTTTTATGAATTTTTCAATTTACATTTTTTTTTTCTTCAAGTGCAACACAAACCCATGCTATGTTATGTGTGTGTGTATACTTTTTTAAAATATGAACTTTGAGATCAAAATAAAGACGCAAAAAATAATAACACAATTGAGTTTTTGTCTTAAATTTTTTGTTTGTTTGTTTGTTTTTTTATCGAATATTTCAGTGGTTCAGCGTAAATGAAACGCAAGTGACGTATTGTATTCATTTAGTTTTAAATTTATTTGTCAAAAAAGTTGCGAAAAAGCTTTTTTTTTCGTCACTCATGCTTCAAAAACGCGGAAATGCCGAGCTTTCAATTTTTTCATGTTTCTTTTTTACTTTATATAAAAAGTTCATTATTCAACACTACAAAATTTGCTTAAAATTAATAAATTCAATACATTTTTGTTTTGTTTTTTTTTTTTTTGTTTTCAGTTTTTCACTGTATTTTTTCAAATGCATAAATATTTCAAATAAAACTTGGAAAAAATTTTGTTGTTGTTGACTTTATTGTTATTTAAAAAATTTCGCAAATCTAAATTTTTATTTTTTTATGTCTAAATGCAGTTTTTTGTTTCAATTTTTATGAAATGTCAAAATGAATTTTTTTTGTTGTCATAATTTGTTATGCGCTTAACTAAAAAAAATAAATTGTATATAATTTTATACATTTATGTATGTATGTATATAAAAAAAAAGTAAAAATTTATAATTAAATTGATCACTATTTTTTCGTCTTCTTGTTGTTGTGTGGTTTGTTTGTTTGTTTGTTTTTTGGATTACAATTAAACTAAACTTAAAAAAAATATAAATGTTAGCATATTTTTTTTTATAAATTATCACTAGCTATATAAATCAGAGTGAAAAAGAGATAGTCATGTATTTTTAACTTAAATTTTTTATTTTTAATTTTTTTTTGTAAAAACTAATTATTAACCCTAATATTTACAGCGTGCAGTTGTTGGCTCTGTACTAATTTTTTTCTTTACTAAATTTTTAGTTTTTTTTGTATTATTTATCGTTTTCTTGCAGCCAACACCTCAGTCTTTTCTTTGCAGAAAAAAGAAAAGAATGAGTGTAAGAAATCCAGCGTGTAAATTTTACACTGTAATAATTAAGGTATTTTGGTTTAAAATGTTTGTTTTTCAAGTTGGCGATAAGAGTAAGGAGCTAAGCAAAATCTTGTGATTTCAGTAACTTTTGGCGCTTTCAAAAAAATGAAATGCGACCTTTTACATTAAAAAAAAAGGTTTATTTTTATTACACTTTAATGTTACCTCTTTTTTTACGCAAATATGCCCGGTGTCTTGCATGCGCCACTTAAGTTTCATTTTCGTCAAAATACCGTGTTTCGTTTGGGGTTTCTTATAAAAGTTTTTTAAATAAATTTTTAGCTAACAAAAATTGTACTTTCTACTTAAGAACTAAGAAAAAATACAAATTCTGTTGCATGCACAAAATTCCAACAATTTTTCTAAGTTTTGTCAATTTTTAAATTTGTCTGTAAATTAATAAAAAGAAACTAAGTTATTGTCGAAAATTTTGTTTGTCAAATTTTTAAGGATAGTGCGGGGTTCGTCTGTTTGGTAGTCGTTGGCGTTGTCAATTTTTTTTTTCGTGGTTGGCTGCCAAAATTACTACAAAAAAGTTTAAAGTATCTGAATTACAATTACAATACACGGTAAAATTTAAAAATTGCCTGTACTTAATTAATTTAATTAAATATTTTCAAAATAATTTCGTGCTATTGGCGTTGGTAGTTGGCAAAATATGAGCAGTTTTTACAAAAAAAAATCTTTTAAATTCTTTCTGACAATTTTTGATATTCAACAAGATTTGTAACTGCGGAATGCTTTACTTAATTTTGCAACAACTTTTTTCATTTGTCTGTCTGTATTCTCAATTTCTAAAAACAAGACCACTAATATTTTAAATAAAATTTTAATTAAAAATTAAATCAATTTTTAAGTATTATTTATTTTACAGTGTAGCTTAGTCAGTCATCATTCTACTGCTGCTACTGCATTTCATTCGAGTACTTTCTTCTTCAACTTTTAAATTTAAAAAAATTCTAAATTCTACTTTCATGCTGCATCCATCAAATCGTCCTTCTGCTCTACATATGCGGCGTTCCACATACTACTGAACGCTGCGATATCACTGTCACCGCACCCGAGGCCGTCGCCGCACCTGACGTTGCCATATGCTGTGACGCACAACCACCTGCAACTCCGGCCGCTGCTAGCGATGGCCATCGTTGACTGCAATACGAACTATCACCCAGCACCGAAATACGTTTACTTTCGGGCAGCTGATTTTGTTGACTGCTGCTGCTGCTGCTGCCGCCGTATTCTTTGGTTGCGCCAACACTGGACGTTACTGCCACACCACCGCCGCCGCCGCCAATGGCACCACTTAGCAGCTGTGAGGCGCGATGCATTAGCGTTGGATCGGTGTTGAGCTGCTTTTGTGATTTGGCACGCTGCAGCGGCGCTATTTGGCCAACACCACAATACTCTGAGTTGGCATTATTGTCCGCTGCATAGTTGGCCAATGCGTTGCCGTATAGCGATGCATTCATGAGACACTCATCGGCTGCAGCGGATGATGCAATGTTATTCACGGACTTGTCCCACGTATTTTTAATGATATTCGGATTTGAATTGTCAAAAGTGAGTCCCGAATTTGAGCCACGCTTTGCGCCCAACCCACCAACGCCCATGCCACCGCCAATGCCGTTGTGATGCAGTGTCGCTACCGCATTTTGCTCATTCTGCTTACGCGCCTCAGCATCATCTTTTTCCTGTGCACGTTTGCGTTTCCGCTTCATGCAGATGACAACGCAGGCGGCAATGACCGCAACCACTGGCATCGCCACTGAAACTATGGCAATGAGCACCACTTGACCGCCAGTGAGTCCATCGCTGCGTCCCTGTGTTGCTGCAGCTTCGTAATGGCGTGCATCATAGGTTGGCGAGGAGTAGGATTCTTCATCACACTGCTGCCCGCGAAAGCCATTGGCGCAGACGCAGTGAAAGCTGTTGACACGATTGACGCAGGTGCCACCATTGCGACACGGTGCCGGGCTACATTCGTCAATATCGATGGAACAATCCTTGCCAGTAAAACCGGCACGACACGCGCACTGATAGTCATTGTTGAGATTGGTACAGCTACCACCGTTGGCGCAGGGTTTCGTCAGACAGAGATCTACTTTTTCGGAACATAGCAGCCCGAGGTAACCGGGTACGCATTGGCAACGAAACTGATTCACCATATCAACGCAGGTGCCGCCGTTGTGACATGGATTTCCTTGGCAATCGTCGATATTCTCCTCGCACATGCTGCCTCTGAAACCACTGGGACACTGACATTTATGACCACCGCCGTTGGAAACTATGCAGGTGCCACCATTTTGACAGGGATTTGGATTACAATTGTCTACGTGTATATCACAATTTAGACCGCTATAGCCGTTTGGGCATTCACACTGAAACCCCTTCGTGGTATCACGACAAATCCCATGCAGACATGGCTTATCTTGGCAGGTAATTACTTTATCTTCGCACAGTTTGCCAATCCAGCCTTTTTTGCAATCACATTTATAGCCACGATTTGTGGCCTCATTTTGACAGCTGCCACTATTTTGGCAGGGATTTACATCATCACAGGAATTGATTTCACTTTGGCAATCAGGTTCAGTGTAACCGGGTGGACATTTGCAGGTGTAAAGACCTTGGCCGGTATTGAAACATGTGCCACCATTCTGGCATGGACGATGATTTGTGCAATAATTGAGATCCTGATTGCAAAAGAGGCCACCCCAGCCTTCATTACAAATGCACTCCCAGGGTTTACTGCAGGTACCGTGTATGCAGCCAGGATAGGGTTCACATTCGCTGCAGAGACCACCTTTCCAGCCAGCTTGACATCTGTAAAGAGAGATAAAAAAAAAACAAAATTAATAATAGCGATTAGATATTGAACATTATTTTATTAAACTTGTAGATTAAAATATGAAGCAAAATCTATTTTTTTTTTCACATGACGTATGAGTGACATTTACGTTTAGCAGTAGATAAGAAAATGATATTTTTCTTTAGAATGTGACCATTCATTAAACTAAAATTTTATTGCAAATTATACTTTAATAGATAAATGGTGATAATAAATAAAATTACATCGAAGCTGAGACAGCAGAATTTAAAGGAAAGGACAGTAGTTCGGCAGAGTCAATTTTAGATTGCCATTTAAGTCATACAAGAAATTTTTTTCTACATTATGTGACTTAGAGTGATTCAAAAGCAAGTAACACTTCTAAGACCAATAATACAATAATTTTGTACACATAAAAGTGTCAAACTTTCGAATTTTCACCGATAATAAAACCAAGAGTAACAACACTTCATTAGCTAAAGAGAATCAATTAAATCAGCTTACAGTGCCTTAGGTAAAATCGACAAAAAGTGTGAAACAAATTAAAAATCAATTACGTACGACGACGACGACAAAGGGAAAAAGAGGCCGAAAAATAAATTCAAATATAACCAAAAAAAAAAAAACAACAACATTAATAAAACGAAAAAAAAAAAAAATCCCAAATTGCAAAAAGTGAATGTGAAACGAATGCAATGCGAAACGATATCAATGAAAATGCAAATAAATCAAGAGACTGGAACTGCTTTAGACCCAAGGCCCAAGGCTTTGGAACAGCAGTAACAACAAGTATGAGTAGCAACGGCAGGAAATCAGCATGCACTGAAGACAAGACGGGTACGCAAGAGAAAAAAAAAACAAACAACACAATTGTCTAAGGTGTGCAAAACGAGGCAAAAGGGGAGGATGCGTTCTTCTCTTGACGATAATGATGATGAATGTTCAAAAGGAAGACTCAAATGCTGGACACAACAAGTAGAACAATCGTGAAAAGAGATAGGAAGCGTAAATTGGAATGACATCTGGATGGAATGTACGAATTGTATAAAAAGTGGCGATCGCGGCGATGGCAGTGGCGGCGGGGGAGTTTCAGATCGGTGGCGTAAGGTGAGATACGTTTATGTAAATACAAACAGAAAATCAATGGCTAAAGAAAACAAAACGGCAAAAATAATGAAGTGCAGATGATGAACAAGCGTAGAGAAAAATCTACGTTGACGCAACAAAAAAAAATCATTGGACAAGATCACCGCGGCGATCGTACGTTGAAATGAGCAGTTTAACAGTCAAGGGAGGAGTACGGCATATGAATGAAATGACGACGACGACGACTCGACTTGCGACTGCTGACTAAAAAGACTCCAACTTTAGATTGACAAGACGTCAACTTGAACGAATCAAGTTGGTACGTCTGTCGATCGCAAGAGGGAAGCGTTGGCCGATCGAGGCGCGTCGGTCGTTCATACGTTTGTTCGATTATTTGGTTTTTTTTTCGTCTTCTTGTTCGTTCATCTGTTCGTTTGTTTGTTTATTCGAGTACTTGTGCGAATTGTAATAAAATGAAATTAAATGTGTGTCTGTCTTTGTATGCGATTATGGTGTGTGACCATTTTTGCAAATTATTTCTCACGGCCAATGAGCACAGCAGCAGCAGCAGCAAAAGAAACAGAAATGGTGACAGCAAAAGTTGAATTTGCTAAAGGGTATACGACACAAAATTAAAGAAATGCTGGTAAAAGGTGCTCACGCTGGTGTAGGCAGAAAATAAGATCAGAACCACTGAATTCATAATTACAACAATAATGCCATATATGGTGCATTCAATCGAATTATTACGAAAATATTTTTTGGCAATGAGTTTTCGTGTGGAATGAATGGCGAAAAAAAAGAAAGGAATGGACCCAAAATTTTAATATGCATAAATATGTATTGTCAAGACGTGTAACAATTATAGTAACCACGAATTAATTAAATGTAGGAAGAAAATTGGAGCAATATGAGGCAAAAAAATTAATGGTTTCTTTTATCAACCGCCGCCGCAGGCAATGGTATATTTATTGGTAAACAAATAAAATAAAATTCATAAATTATGAATTTCTCTTGTATTTATTAAAAATTTTAATTGAAGAAATGAAAGGATGAAGGTAGCATGTTACATTTTTTTATTTTCTTTTAATGCCACGAATATTCATATGTAAAGTAAGAAACGTCAAAAACCTTCATTTTTGTAAAAATTCAAATTTTGTATCACGTCACTTCTTTAATTATCCGTCGAAAAATAATTTATATTACGTGACGTATGCGTAACAATTAAATCACATAATAATTTTTTTGTTTCCTTGCCAAACATAGTGCAAGCGACCTTTATTTAAACAAATACATTATTGTAGAGTTTGCTATAGTTGACAAAATTTTAAATAAAATACGGGTTCAGATCTCATCAAAGCAAAGATATCAGGCTTCAAAGGTGAGAAACGATATTGAGCATTCTCCTAATCCCCACATTGCTAACCTTTTTTTTTTAAACGCAAATCAAAAGAATTCATTTAAGAAGATTTTAACTGTAGTCTGACTGTGATTTCATTCAAATGTACCACCAGTAACAATTCTCTATATATATATACCAATTTATTATGGGTGAAGCATTCAGAATGTCATTTCTCATTTTTAACTATTAGAAAATGCAAAGAAATAGAATACTTAATAGAAAAAAATAAATACTGGATAAGACCTGTTAAGACAACAAAAGAAAACTATGCCAAATAAAATCACGTTAATACCCAATCAGCAATAAAGGATAATAATTCAAAGCGCAATCAGCAATAGAAAAATTATTCAAGTGCTACTGCAAAAATACAAATAGCAAAATAATGAAAAGTTTAAAGAAAATTATAACAATTACAAAACAATCAACGAAGAAGCTAAAGAAGAAGTGAACGAAGAAATAACAAATTAAAGAGTGGCAGCAATGACAACAACATGAAGAATAGCAGCAACAGCAGCAGCAGAAAAAGTCGTAGTTACAAACTTGATAATAAAAATTGGTAGCAGCAACAGCAGCAGCAAATCATGGAAAACAATTGAAAGCAGAGTAAATCTGTGTTAAAAATAAAACATAAAAAAAAATTGAAAAAACAACAAACAATTATAGATGAATAACAACAATAATATAATATGTTGCTAGCAATAAAAATTGCTGTATGTGAAGACACAATACCTACAGCTTAAAAGCAACATCATCAAAATAAATACAAAACAAAAACCAAACAAAAAAACTGGAAAAATTCAACATCTTAGGAGCGCCAGCGATAAGCAACAGCAGCTTTTAACTAAAATATTGAGCAGGTGAATTGTTGCTGAGCCATTGACAATATGAATAAGTACAAAACAACAGCAGACATTATGATTTTAAAATTAAAAAGGTAGCAAAAAAAAAGGAGTAAACAACAAAAAAGTAGTAGCAAAGGTTTAAGATTAGTTGTTGCTGAGGATGAAATGTAATTTAAATACGATTTGTGAATGTTTATCCAAATTTGAAACAAATATATATTTTTTCATTGCCTAATGCATAACTTATATTTTCGGAAGTTTTTGGGAAGTTTCACAGTAGATATTTACGTAAAAATTTCATGTGTGCGTATTATGTGTTGTGAGAGAAAGGATATGCCATTTCTCAGGAGACAAAACCTTTTCAATGTCCAGTAAAATATTAAAAGCCACTGAGCGGATTTGGACAAGACACTCTTTAATCGATATATTGGAAAACAACATTTAATAAAAATGTGATTTTGTTTATCTTAAGAAATTTAATAAAAAGTTATTCAAACATACTATTTTCAAATAAAATTATAATTTTGCGTGTCACACACTAAATCAATATATAATTAATTATAAAGCTTCAATTAACACTTAAAATTTGAATCTGAAGAGCTATAAACTATTTTTACTATCATAACGCGTTAAATTGTCAGCATTTGCTTAGAAATAATCAAACCAAATAGCTTCACAAAACATGCACATCACGCAGTTGTAGTTAAAAAATAAAAGTAAAAATTAAATTCTAATTTAAAAGTGGTAGTAGACACAAAAATTAAAATGTTGAAATTATTTTTTCAATGGAAAAAATTAAGTTGCTTGGAAAAACAAAAACAAAACAAAAAAAAGGCTTGAACAAACATTTTTTCGGACGTATGTACGAGACAACGACGACTCTTAAGAATCCGTTCAATCAAATCCAACTATTGCGGCGATTAATGTGTGGGAATGTTTTATTAATTCTATCGGCGTACAAAATACGCGACGCCGTTGACAAACGATCAACAGCAATACGATCGATATTTGTACACTTAACAAAAATGGTTCGTATACATTGTATGAAATTTGATCGGTTTAAATTGATGATGACTTTTCTGAGACGTCAATTATTTATATGTACATTACACACTATTGTATTGTATTGTAAAAAAATAAAAAGAAAATGAGTAAATTCTGACGTTTTTGATCCTCAAATATTTATATACAATATATATTTAATTTGATTTGAAATCGATGTATCGATGCATATCGATGTATAAATGAATTTATTCGTCAAAATTCGTGCTTTCGTGTAAGGAACATTTTATTGTTTTGAAAAATTTGTAAAAATGAAAATATCGATTACTAGAATTGCTCAAATATCGGTCTAAAATACATTAGTTATTTATAAAAATATCAATGAAAAATTTTAAATTGTTTGGTTTTTAACAGATTTGCGGTCAACAAAACAAAAAATATAAATAAGTGGCTTCCATGGTCTATCAATTAAATTGTTTTACATGACGTATGTGTAACATTTAATTCAAAACAAAAAATTATTTATTTTTTAAAATTATATGAAGAGGGCAGCCAATGTATAAGATGAGGTATAACTAGAGAGCTTAAAAAATGAGCAACAAATTATGAAAAATATGATTATGAATTTACATTAGAGCCGTGATTATGGAGTTAAGATATGAAGAATAATAATATTAAAAAAAAAGCTTAAAGAATTTTTTTTTAAACTAAATACTCTTTAAGTTACAAGCAAATTTTGGTCAAGATCGACTTTCAAATATTCTTCGCTACATATAGCGTTTTACAAATAACAACATTCTTTAATACTATGCCCATATTTAAGGTATCGATAAGCAGTTACAGTGAAATTGTTTATGCAAATTGAATATTACACACGAATAGGACGGGCTTAAGCAGAAATATGCGTGCCAAGTTTTTATTTTCATACTTTGCGAATATTTAACATAAAATAAAAGACCTTTTAAGTGATACGACAGCATACATAAATAGTTACTGCTGATAGTTTTTAATAGGTGAAGGCTTTGCTAGGAATTTATGAATGAATTCTTAGAACGCAAGAGACCATACAAGAATGGTTAATTAATAGAGGGCAATAATAGTAGGTACATGTGCACATTGCAAATTTTGATTTGAAATACTTTTGATAAGCATTATTGCCGTATAGAATAACAATTAATTTTCACATACCATATGGAAAAATGTATAGGTAAAATGCCTAGCGCTATGTGAAATATTAATACAATATGAGAAAGAATCAAAAACAACAACTTCTAATGATTAATAATGGAAATATTTCAATGCCAAAACCGCAAAAGTAAATCAATTTTCAGCTAACCTCAGCATTACAATGTATTTGACAGTAAAATTAGAAACTTCCTTTGTGTGTTTGCAAAAAAGTCACACAACTGCTAAGGCAAATAAGAAATAACTTGAAATTTATACTGCACTCATATGCTTTTTTTTTTTGAAAGAACCTAAACCTGAGAGTCTTAAGAAAAAAAATATCTAAATATCAACAGGCGTAGTTAAAATTTCAACAAAGTTGGCAGAAAAGAAAAATCATAAAATTATTCTGCAGTTAAAACGCTGGGTGGTGTGCTGGGAGGAAAGAATGAGCAAAGTGTATTCTTTCACCTGATGTTAGTCAAGCGAAGTCTAGAAGACGGCGCGACTATGCGATGACGACGTTCGTAAATGTGGGAAAAAATTTTAATTCAATTTTTCACTGCCGTTGCAAATAAATTGAAATGCAAAACCTGCGAATGCGCGCAGCAAAAAAAATTATGGAAAAAAATGAGTGTTCGCTTAGATCGCAAGTGACTGACGATCACAAAAATGCAAAATGAGTAATAAAACAACAACTTTATGTTGAGAGTGAGTGTAAACAAAAAAAAAAGAGGGATTTGATATTTAAGCTACCCAGCATGGAAAAATGATGTTGTGCTAAAACTTTTAGAAGAAAAAGAAAAACTTTTTTTATAAACCAGCAAATAAAGTAGCTCTTTTTGAAACTGCTAAAACTTTGCTTCGAAAAAAGATATTATTTTAGAATTTAGAATATAGCAAATAAAAACAGAATTTGCCAACTCATATCTAAAACAATTTTAATTTACATGCCGTATGAATTACATTTAATGAGTTACAATTTGATGAGGAAATGAGGAACAAATGAGGAACAATTTTTTATTATTAAAAGTTATATGCATTGTACGGCCATTATTTAAATTTGAGTTTAAGTAGAGAGCATATAAGAACGAGCAAATATGACGACAAATATAGTTGCCAAGTCACATCGGTGCTAATTCATAAGTGTTCTAAAACAAGAGATTTAGAAATTAATAACTAAAGCAAGGGTACCATCCAAAGCACAGCTTATTCTGTAAAGTCTTTTACAAAAAATAACGATTTATGATGTTACGACTTCAAAGAACTTTAACAAATTTATTTAAATGCAAATTTTTAGAGACAAAAAAATGTAAGCACCCTTGAGTATTTAATAAAAAAAACCAGAGTTGACGACTTCAAACGATAATTTAGTAAATGAAGAATCAATTCGTTAATGTTTATGTTTGACCGCAAGCTTTTATTATCATCAATATCATCATCTTCACACAATTTCCCACCGGGTTGCTACACATTCTAGCGTTGCAGTGAAAAAGCCAAGTTAGATATTAGAGCGTCAACGATTTGCCCTTTAAAACCAAGCGCAGGAAGAGTCACAGCGTAGCTTACAAGTAACAGCGCGTACTATTGTAGTGCAAGCCAAAAGTAAAGAACTCAAAAGACTTAGAAAAAAAAAATGATTAAATAACTGCGCTAGGTGTGTCGCCCGCCACCGTTGTTGTTATTGTTATTTCAGCTATTGCAGACTAACTGAGGAGTGCTAAAAAAATCCACAGCAACAACAATGGCAGAGCAAATAACAACGACGACAACATAACGTTGAAACTCATCACTCTGCGAAAAGTAAAAAACGTGCAAATCCGAACTTAATTAGCTACTGTTGCATTTTTCAGATACTCGTAGTCGTCATGTTAGCAGCGCGCTATACATTTGGGAGACAAGAGCTCAGTGCAGCGCAGCAGCAGCAGCAGCAATGAAAAATTAAAAATGCAAAGCGAATGCATTTCAAAGTGGGTGTTAAAAATGAAACAAAAGCAAAAACAAGATCAACAACAACAACAAAATGTGTAACATAAACAGCCGCTTCGCTGTCAATGTTGTATCTATCTAAAAGATACAAGATATTTTACCAAATAAACGATTTTACTTACATGCATTGACTCGGCTTTTCACAGTGACCATGTTCGCAGCCTTGGGTGCATTTAGCTGAAATAAAAAGATAAAGAAGTGAATGAATAAAAAAATTCATTAAAATTAGTTTTAAGATTAAAAAGATACTAATATATCTACAGCTAATAACAATAAAATGTTAAGTCACAAATTTAAGTATTTGTCATATTTGATGAGGAGATAGTAAATATTGACCGCAACTGAGAGTGAAAAGTATAATTTTTATATTGGTATACAGTTACAGTCATAGGCTGCAATTGGGTCAGTCAACACCTCCACATGTAAATTATACAAAAAAAAAAAAAAAGTTGTATTTATTAAATGTTGGATGCATCATCTACAACTTTTCAAACTTTCTTTTGGCGGAAAATATTAATTAATATGTTTGTGGCAATAAAAAATTTTATATTTTTTAACCATTAAAAACGCTGTTTTATGAATTTTTTAAATTGTGTTTGGAAGTCGTCAATATGGACGGTCAGTGGAAAAGTATGGCATTTGCATTTGGCATTTTTACCGCTTTTTTTTATTACTTTTTCAGGTTTCCAAATTAATTGTGTTTACATGGGTATCTATTTTTATTCAAATTTTTATTGGTTTTCTCATAAGCACCGCATAATATTTGATTTCAATTCAATTAGATAAAGTGTGCAGAAATATTTTTATTTAAAAATAAAATGCTCTATCCAAATATCAGTTTTATTACAAATTCCTATACTCCATTAAATAAAATCTCTTATCATATGCTGAGAGATGCCACCACAATATTTTTGTTTAGTCGTCTAAATACATAGATATTAATACTTAAAGTAAAACAGCTATAGGTCAGGGGTGGGCATATCATGCCTCAATTGGCTCCACTTGGCTCTTAATTTTTGTATAAATCAGGAAAAATACAAAATTTGGGCGAGTTTTACAAAAGGGCGTGACACTTCACATACGAGCAGAAAACTTCAAAATACTATACAGAGTTATTTGGTTTAGTTGGAGAAGTTTTCAAAAGGGTCCAAGGAGCAAAGTTTCTTTCCTTTAATATACAGTGACTTGGTGACTAGCAGTCAATACAAGCCTGCAGCACCTTACCGAAATTTAGGTTTTATTTGGAACAGAAAAACTTATGAGTTTAGTTAACTGAAATTTCCATTAATCTAAATTTTTTTTAACTATAACTTCTTTAAGGTTTTTTTCCTTTGAACAATTTCCACCAAAGGACTATGTACTTAGTAATGATTTTATTTTAGTTATTTCTGTTCTCTTTACTTATTATTGCTGGGTATTTCTTTATATTTTGCCAACCTAACAACTATAGTTGCATTAAAATAAATTGTTGGTAGGTACAACAAAAAAAAAAAAAAAAACAAAGAAAAAACGTGCAGACGTCTGTCTCGATTGCGCTTGTTAAATTTTCATTGAAAAATTTTCAGAATAGAACAAGAACTTTAAGGAAAAAAAAAAATCTTCAACATAAAATAGGCCTTTAACGTTGCTTGCGTTCCTCCTTAAGGTAGTTGACTGGAATTTTTAAGTTTTTCTACCTTTTTTTTTTCTCTACACAGTTCTTCATGTGCCACACATAGACAAAACTTTCAGAAAATTGCAAGAAAATCGCAAAAACGTGCGCTTTAGTTTTGTTCTTTCTTCAATTTTTTTTTTATTTAAAAAAATTCTTTTTGAGGTTTAAGCCACATTTAAAGCATCCTCGTTGCGCGCAAGCTGTGCTTTTAATTTGCTGCTTTTCTTCAACGTGAATAATGTAGATATGGAAAGGGAAGAAGGAGGGTTAAAGGGGCGTGAAACAATTCATAATGCGAATTGGCAATGAATTTTTTTTTTTGCAGCAGCCACTCAGTCAGTCAGTCCATTAAACTTGAAAGTGAGTTCGATATTTTTGTGTAGCAGCATCAGCAGTAGTTTAGAAATTCCAATGTTGCTCAAGTTCACACGCCCGCCAGCGCGATTGTTGGTCTTATTTATTGTCGTTTTGTTTTAGGAAATACACAAGTCAGAAGCATAGATTTTTTAAGCTAAGCACTTTCACTTGGAAATCATTGAGGCACGACAAAATTTATATTGAAAAGTTTTGGAACAAAAATTTTGTGCCCGATTGAAACTAGCCAAATTTTCTTAACGGTTGCCTGTTTGTGAATTAAAAAAATAACATCTCAAAACTAAAGTATAACCTTAAAGTTATGCAAAGCAATCTAAAGAGTGATGTGAATTTAGAAGGCCGTCAAGTCTTCTCTTCAGAGCCCTTTTTTGTTAGAAAGTAAGCGATTTTCAATATTATTCAGCAGTTGTTTAAGTAGAGCAGATCTTAGCAAAAAAGTTCCCTAAAATATATTAGTTGTATTTCAGCCATCTTTATGGGATATACATAAAGACATGGTTAATGCGTTTCAAAAGCTGTCACACCTTCTCATCAGCGGCCGCTTTAGTAAAACAAGCATAAGAACAAAAGTTTCAAGAAAATTGTACGAAATTGTACTATTTAACTAACTAAATAAATAATAACAGCAACAATTTGCTCAATTATTAAGTTTCCAGTAAAAACACTATTTCTTTCATATACATATGTATGTATGAAAAATAAGTCATATATGTATATCAGAAAATGTCTTCATGTAAACATTTTGGTTTTTTTGTATAAAAGTTTTTAATTCAAAGCCATGAAAATGTTTCACATTAAATATTTACTTACACATTAATATTAGCTCAATTTTACGCATATGTTGCAAGTTTTTTAAACTCGACAATATCCAGCAAAAAGTATGCAATTTAAATTGAGTAAATAAGTAGGTACAGAGAACCGAAACTTTGTGATGATTTTTTTTCTACTTAACTTTGTTGTTGTTATTTGCCTTTTAAAATTATCTAATAATAGTCTACAAAATTTAATCGGCCAATTTGATATCCCTGCTGCTGTTATACTAGTGTTATTTATTTTTTGTGCCAAAACAACAACAACTGCACATGATAAACTCATTCATGATGATGATCACGACAAATCGCTTTCTTCCTTTTTAAGCTAAAACACAACAAACAACGGATGATTTTAAAACAGGTGAGTCAAAAAAAAAATCCTTAACCCTGTTTTAAAAAACAATAATTTTCAACCAACAACATTTTGTTTACGTAAAATTGATCCTTAATTTAAGGCCATTTGAGGTAAAAAGCAGTAACAGCAAAACAACTTATGCAAAAAAAAAAAAAAAGGAGCAGCTGTATTTTGGCAGTTCTTCCGATTTCTTTGCACTGCAAAATTCTGGTATACAACATTAACTAAATATGCTCCAAAAACTCAAGGTGTAATCGACATCCGCCAGTCAGCCAGTGTACGATTATGTTGTGAAGTGAACGAGAAGACAAAATACAAAAAAAAAAAAAAATAAAAACCTTCAGCAGGAAAGCGGGCAGGTATTTTGAGTTTTTTTTTTCTCTTTCATTTTTCGTCCATGTTAAGGTAGACGACGACACACATGCGTGTTTGCTTAAAGCTGCCTTACAGCAGGAGCAGCACCAACAACATCAATAAACGTAGAAATTTTACATAGGGACGAAACAACGGCGAAGACAAAGACGAAGAATACAAAATTCAATAGACAGGCTTAAATAAACGAAACGAAAAAAAACAAAAATTTTAAGAAAAAGGAAACCGAAGGAGACAACAAAGTGAAAATACCAAAAAGGGATTTTAAGAAGAAAAATGCAGCAGCAGTTAAATTACAGTGAAACCTTGACTGCTAGAGTTTAGTGAATGATTTTTCGAATGTACTAAATCTGACGATAACGATAAAAAATATGTTTGACAGTTTTTCTTGTAATTTAAGAGGCATAGTTCAACTATCAATAAGATTTTTCGAAATTTTATAAGATTTTCAAAATTTCCTTTTTTTGGGATTTTTTTTTTTTTTAAAAACCAGACCGAGACATACATAAAAACTTATGCTACACAGTATTTGGTTAATTTTGCAATGTCAAGTTCATGCAAAAAGAATTTTTAGTCAGAAAAGCAAAACACACACTATGTCCAAATTTGATATTAAAATACTTATTAAAATCAATGCGTTAGGTCCGCTTAAGAAACTTTTCCTTGGAGGATCTATATATAGTATGTCTGCTAAATGTGTGCTATGTAGTTTCCACTGTAATGTTATTAGTAGTCTTCAAAGATATTGCTGCTGGTGGTAGTAATGATAATGGTGCTTTAGTAATGGTAGTAGTGGAGCAAGTTAGGTACAGGCCGTTGTTATAGAGAAGTACGAGTAGCATGCAGCAGCGGCACTACCACACCTTCTACCCTTCTACGCCGCACTAAATCTTCTTTGCTCAGCTGTAGCGTGGGAAGATTTTCTGGGTATAAAACTTAAGTAAACGAGATGAACCCAGTCAGCAATGAAAGGCAACAACACAAAACAGCAGCAATAGTAGTAGTAGTAGCAGCTAAAAGGTATGAAAAAAAAAATCGAAATCAGAACCACGAAAAAGGTTCTGTTTTCAAACATTTACAGATTGTAGGTTGTTTTTTTTTGTGCATTTTATTGAATTACTTGTGTAGTGTGCTTGTTTAATCAATGGCGGCTTTGAAACTGCAATATAAACGAAGAAAAAAAAGAGCCAGAAGATCGCTTAGCTGAAGAGTAGACAGAATCATGCTCTTACGTGACTGGGAAACTTTCTGTTTAAAGCGCCTGGATTTTCAAGTGTCAATTTGGTTAAATTTTAACTGTATTTTTTTCGATATTTTTGCCGTTGTAAAGTTGGAAACAAAATCGATAAAATGATTGTTAGCCCTTTAATAACTCAAGAATATATGATAAGTAATATGCCAGTATTTGGAATATAAGAAATCCTCAACTCAAATATGTCCCACATCCATCATAGGGTTAAAAATGATTATGCTCATGCTCTATGCAAACGTTTTCTATAAAAATCAATAAAATGGGATCATTGGCGGCAACTAAAGACAACAACAAAAAATAGAGGTGGCGATGACAAATGAAAATATGTATATATATTGTTTTTTTCTTAATTTAAATTTAAAGCATTTTCTGTTGTTGCTGTTGGTAAATTTTTATTAAATTTAAGCGTAAACGACAGCGACGCCGACGACGACGACGATCATCGACTGATCGTACGCACACAACATTCATTCGTTGAATGAAGGTCTTGTGAACAAACAACAATCAAATCAATAATAACAATAACAAGAACAAAAACAACAATAACAAAAAAAGAAGCCTCTTCAAATAGCACTCGAGAATAATTACACTTTGATTTGATTATTTTGGGTTCCCATTTTTTTTAAACATTTTTCCTCTTTCGAGTTGACTTTAGGCCAAGTTTGTTGGCTGGTTTTTTTTTTTAGCTTGCCTAGTGGCTGCTTTTCAAGAACGAGTAGTCATAGTTGTTGTTGTAGCATTCGAACAAACGCCGTAAAACAATTTGAAAAATCATCGCTTTTGATTTGACATCCAAGTGATTTTCAATAAAAAATATTTTGCGTCCGGACCTTAAGTGCTTTTCAAATGAAAATGACACAAAAATTTGGCTGAAACCTAGATTTCATGTTTTGTTTGTATTGATTTTAATGCAATAACTGGTGTGTGGAATTTTTTATATATTTTTACTACTACGTTTGAAAAGGCGAAAAGCTTTAGTGGTTAGACAAAAATGTTCATTGAATATATTGTATATAGTACAGCTTTTTAAATTAAATTTTAGCTCTGAACTGACATTTCCCTCTTTTTGGGAAATTTCAAAATTTCCTCTTTTTGGGAAATTTTTATTTTTGTACAAAAAAGGTTGAAAATCAATAATAATAAATAAGATTTTCCATTTTTTTGGCCTTATAAATAACATACAAATGCTGTTCAATGACATATTTTGAAAATTCCTATTCTACATATTGCAAGCATTTTACTTCACTTTTTTTGGGAAATTTTTATTATAAAATAAAAACGGCATAGTAAAGTATAACAAGCATAGCAAGAAATCTAAATTATGCAGAGTACATTTTCCTTGATATATCTTACCTTTTTCACAGTAGGTTCCCTGCCAGCCGGTAAGGCAAATAATATCACCTGCTTCCGAACACGTATAATGACCAAATTGATCATCACGCGGTCGACATAAATTCGCACAGCCAGCACCATAATAATGTGCATCACATGTAACACGAAAATCATATTCCAACCAAGTGTGTTGTGCCTCTGATTTGTTGGTTTTCCACTCGGGTGATACCTCTAAAACTTGTTGCACTGAGAGGCGTTGTATGAGCAAATCTGAAAGTAAAAAAAAAAAATTTATTTATTAAAAAATTTATTAAAGATTAAAAGTGAAATATAAAAAAAACCCAAAACCCATAATTAGATTAGAGTTAAAGATGCTGTAAAAAAAGCAGCTGATAAAAATGAAGACGACAATAAAAGGAACATGAAAAACACGTTGTTGGTTCCTTTATACAAAATACAAATCTCTTTTGGGGCTCCATAAGGTTCTCATGCATAAAATGCATAGCAAAGAAAAACAAAAAAAAAAGGAGAAATAAAATCGACTTAAAATATAACTGAATACTGTGAGAAACAAAATTTATGTATGTAGAAGCAACCAGTTATTAAATTAAGATTAATTATTGGGCAATAGTGAAAATGAAAGATTGTTCGAATGACTGGACTGAATGCAAGTTAGGTAATACGTAGTTGCATTTATTTAAAATGTATAATGAGCTTTAAAGGAACAGTTAATAAGCGTAAGAAATACAACTTTAATTTCTTTGTAGAATATCCCAAATTTTATAAAACTATTTCTAATTTTTGCTTTCGATTTGCAATAAATATTAAATCTAATTTTATAACGATTTCACAATTTGGAAAAGTTTTGACTTTAAAAAGCTTAGTAATTAAAAGTAACTCATACGTCATGCGTACAAAAATTGTATACTAAAGTTGTATAGAAATTTAAAAAAAATTTATATTTTGCCTTGTAACTACAGCTTTTGAAGTTGCTAGATTATATAAAAAAAAAAACTAAGCCTACAAACCAACTCAAGTTGCAATCGAAAGCCATGCATCATTTTGCGCATAACTTTACAACTATTTTAATGGATTGATTTTCAATTTGCAAAGATATACAACTAACATAAATATAGTATACGTCACTCGCCTAGGCTTAAAAGCTTGATAAGAAAAAATCAACAAGCAACAGCGCCAGGGCGCAAAAGAAAACGTATGAAAAATTATGAAAAAAAAACAGTGCCAAAGAAAACTTACCAAGTGAGTTTGTGTCAATGGAATAAAATAAGATACAAATAAAATATAACGAGTGTGTACATATATTAAAAAAATTATAAGTGAAGGAAGAGTTTTCAGCACACAGACAAACAAAACAGAAATAAATAAAAACCATATGAGCGCTAAATCGAAGTCAAAGAAGTAAGGAAAAAGAAAGAAAAAAACGCTAAAAAGGTTGTCACACTGGCTGCGCATGCGCAGTGTATTGCATTTTCGCGCAGCATACTTTTAACACACTCTGAGCACACGAATGCGCCAAGCAAAGAAGACGATGACGACGACGGCTACAGAAAAAAAACTGTATAAATGAAAATAAGAAAAACTCAGGTGGTAACACTGTGACTGCGGACCAACCAACCAACGGACGGACCGGTATGGCTTTGTGGACGCTCTATAAAGTAAATTGCAGGTGCATGACTACGTCGACGAGTTAAGACTCCAGTAACGAACGACAATGATGATGATGTTGATGATGAAGAGCAGAAACTGCAACAACATGTTGCATGTTTAAGACTTTACTTGCTTTTGGTTTGTTGGTAAGAAGTTAAAATGCAAAAAAAATATATACAAAACAAAAAAATATCGCATAAATCTCCCGCAATATTGTTAATGCTAAATCAGCACAAAATGTAGCAGTGTACGAAAAACAACCAGAATCAGCAAGAAATTCACAATAAAAGAAAAATCTAAAATACCAAATGTAAGTGCAATTTAAGTGGAAAATAGTTTGCAGGCAAAAAAATTTTAGTAATAGCAGCAGCAGCAGCAGCGACTAGCAGCAGTAATAACAAGTAGTAAAAGTGTTGCCGCCTAGAGAGATTCTTAAGCTAGATTTAAGCCAGTAGCTTTAAATTAGAAAATAAAAGGAAAAACTGTATCAGGCTTGTTTTTTGAGAAAGTTATGCAAACGAAAGGAAAGCGAAATTTTTTTATTTTTATGTAAGTTGGTGGTGGCTGCAATTTGTGTGAGGTTCTTAGTAAAAAACGCAATACATTTTCAGACTTAAAAGTCGAGGAGGCACTTTTAAGCAGCTTGAACATGTCGATTTATGGATACATTAATACATTAAATAATTTCCCTTATTTTGGAAATTTTTTATATCAACCCCAATCGAGTTTTAATTACACAAAACATGAGTTACGATACCTCGAATGCTTTAACAAAAAAAAAAAATTACTAGTAAGACGCTGCAAGCTTCTTAAAATTTGGTGGTTACAGTAGCAAGAAGTTAAGTTATTTAAAATGCTATTTTAATTGTAAGATGCTTTAAGTTCCTAAATAAGCTATTGAAAGGAACATTTTTGGCTCATCAAATCGATTCCAGCTTAACAAGAGTAAAAAAGATCGCTAATTAGAAGAAATACATTTTGATGGATAGTTTAGCTTTTCTTGTTATTAATTCTTGCTAACAGTACAAATTGTGTATTATAGTTCTGAATTGCTAATAAAATTAAGGGTCACTGATGAGAAGCTGTAGCTGCCTATACAGACTTATATTGTTTTTATTATTTCATTATATTGTACTTTATGTACAATAATAATACTTATTGAAATGTTATAGACGAGTCTGTTTAGTATTATTCCTCATAATAAATTCGCTAAGAATTCTGTTTAGAGCAAAGGTCACTGACGAGAAATGCTGGCTGCATTGAAATGTTTTTTCAATTTTCTTGCTATTAGCAACAAAAATTTTATGTATGTATAACCTCAAAAATTAATTAAATAAATCAAAATTAATAGCCCAATATTTTAAAAAAGACTTAAGAAAAGAATTTGAATATTTTAAAGTCTGTACATTGACTTTCAGCAACAGTTGTTATATGGCCAAAAAGCTGTCTTAACCAAAACCGGTGCCGTAGAGCTTATAACCACCAAACAAACTTCTAAGCAAATTAACTAATTAATTATCAAAAAAATGTGTAAACAAAATTCTTATGCTGGACTGCATATTGCAAACCTCACTAAATTGCACAGCTGAAAAAAATGTACTGAGAATATTCACCTGTACAAAATAAAAATAAAGTTTAAATAGCTGTTAGCTGGAAAAAAAAAACGAATTTTTTTTCTTCATTTTTGTTAGCTTAGGAAATACTTTTGGCTAAAATGTTGCTGCTGCTGTTGTTGTTGTTATTAAATAAAATATTGGTATATGCATTCCAATGTTTTGGCATTTTTGCGTGGCACCTCTTGCAAGCAGCAGCACACAACACATTTGTTGTTTGCATTTGGCGAATCGTATCGAATTGAATTGAATTGAAGTCTAAGCCCATAGTTTCAATTGCCAACATATTATTGTTGCATATATGCAAGTGTGTTGTTGTTCGTTCGCTGTAAGTAGATTGTGTATGTCGTTTAGACAAGGCAGTTGGATTAGTAGTGTGACAGGTTATTAGACGCACAATTTTACCATTTAGATTTTTATTCCTTTGGTTGCTAATTTAAATGTTGTGAGTCTGAGTGTGTGTGTGTGTACTTACGTGCGGCGGCTTTTAGCAACGTACATCGTAATGAGAAAAATGGGCTTTAATGTTGCCATAAAATTTAACTGCTCTTTAAAAATTTTTAATTGCTACACAAAGTGATGGGTAACTGCAAGAAAAATTACTATGAATTTGTGTTGCATATGACAGATGGCGGACTTAAAATGTTATATGGCGGCTTAGCAGAATTTGAAATGAGCAGAAAAATATAAAAATAACTTTTTTTGTTTTGTAAAATATTGAGCATATGACCATGTAGCCATAAATAAATTTAAGATTTTATGAAGCAATACAAGCAAAAACTATTCAAATAGATTATACTACAATACACTGAACAAAATGTGGGCGGTATTTGGCAAGTGGGCATGTCCCTTTTCATACAAGCAAACAATTGAAAATATTAAGGACTTCTAGAAAAATGTAAATGTTACTCATACGAGTAAATAAAGTGAAATTATTAATATAAGATATCACAACTCCGATGCAACTTACAACACATATTTCTGAGGTATTTTCTTCTACTTTGAAATGCATAACAATAATATTAAGTTTTCACAATTGGCCGCTTAAACTACAAACTCACAATAGTTGAAAGCTCACGAGGAATTTAAAAAATTTTAAAATGAGAAAAAGTTATGACTGTAAATTAATTGATTACTAATTTGCAATGCATGTGGTATATAAAAAAAAATTATATGCAACTTAGCTAACAACTTGCTACAAAAAATACTACTTTTGTGCAACAACGACTGACTTCACAGAAAATCATAAAATTCCTCTTGCAAGCAAACAGTCAAAAGGAATTTTTTAAATACCTTTTTATCTAGACAGCAACAACGACGTTGACGACGACGAATGGGACGCAACGTCCAATAAGGATACCAACAACAGCAACAACACAAGAGTTGATCCAATGAAGTAAAATTAAAAGATAAGCATTTAACACACAGCAACAACCTAAAACTACAGTAACAACACACGCGAAGAACTAACAACTTTGGCATTGGCAAAGATTAATTGGTAGGTAGGGATAGGTGAAAAAGCTAAAAACTGGGATGAGTTGAAGATTTGTGCTTATGACCACAACAAAAAGTAGCAAACCAAAAAAAAGGAAACAAAAAACGACGAAATAACTCGTGGCCAAAAACGTGTTATTGCAACAGCAGCAACAACAACAACAAACATAAAGGTACAACAGCTACAACAACATGCTCAAAAGTCGTTCCCGGCAAGGTAAAAAACGAGGCAATTCCTTGCAGGCTTAAACGCATCAGGCATCTGCTGCCAGCCAGCCAGCCATGCCAAGAGATGTAGAAAACTTGGCTAAAAGGTCGCACATTTGCCAGACTGACGGACAGACAGACAGTCAAAGCCACATGAAAGGAAAAAGAAAAGAAAACTGCAAGATGTATGTACGTTAAATGCAACGCAGCATTTGTTGGAATCTTCAACGATTTTTATGTAATTTATGTTAAATGAAAATTCCAAAACTTGTTGCTGCGGTCGATCGGTCGTCGGTCAACACTTGTGGCATGACAACCAACCGACGACCGATCAGCGGCAGAGTGACGTTGCAGAAACCAGGCATTGCAAACGTTTTTTTTTTTTCTTAACTGTTGAGGTTAAAAAGCAAAGCATGCAACTTACTGCTGTTGCGGCTGCAACACAGCAAATATGCGGGAGATTCAAAACTTAAATAATGAAATTAATCCTGACGAAAAAAAAACTTATTTTTGAAATTGCAATAACATGATGAAAAAAAAAACGCAACAGAAGAAGACAAGTGAAGATATAAATCTACCACGAAGTAAAATGTCGAAGCGGACTAAGATGAAAATCAAAAGATTAAGCAATTGTAAGGAGTAACACTTGCAATAAAATCTCAACAGGATGCAATACACACAGGGATATGCGTTTAGATTGAAAAAGAAAAATCACAGCGGGACACAAAGTAGACAAAAACCTATTATAGATAAGAAATAAATAGGGAACAAGGTGGTGGTATAACTAGAAATTCCAACAAAAAATACAACAACAAAAAATCCCTAGAAAGCGGGCATATTCACAAATAAAAAACATAAAGAACAAAAACCATTAGTGAATGATCAATTTTGTAAATGAGCAATAAAAATTCCTGGAGGGTTTTAAGGTATGTTTCTTTTTTTCTTAGTTGAAACACAAAAATAAAAAAGAAAAGAAAAACTGCATCAAACAAAACAGCGAAGAAACAACCCAAAAATGTAAAGCAATAGGAAAAAATAAATCTTCTTTAATGTTCAAGTGAAAAATGCAGGTAGCCGCCACCGCCCGACGTTTGTGATGAAAATTTTAATTGTTTTCTTTTTTTATATTTAAACCTGCAGGGGATATGCTTTCAAAATTATGTGAGAAAATAATTTTTTTGAATTTAAACATAGAAAAGGACACTCAATTTTTGGATTTATAGTACAATGAAAGATACAGTATCTGATTTCAGAAAACAAAAAAAACTACTTAGCTTGAAGAAACTTAGTATACAGAGAATGGCTCTCAAGCCAATCTCAAACTTAAAAGTTTAGAATGCAATATGGTTAAAAATCAACGAAAAGTCACAAATTTTCGATTTTATTAAATTATTTTTCAAGTCAATCTCAAGTGTATTATAAGTTGAGAATGAAATTGATATGGTTTTTTTTAACTAGGACTAATAACGGACAAAATAGTATAATAAAACTAGTCTTTAATTTGATGGCACAGTGATTGAAATAAACTTGAGATTTTTTCTGATTTGAAAAGAATTTGAGTTTGATTTGGAATTATAAATTGAATTTAGGCTGTTTTAAATTATAATTGATAAAACCATACTGTGTATATCTATATTTATATAGAATTACTTAAGCAGTGAGATCATTTAAAATTCAACTTTAACACGAAAATTTTTAATTAAACAAAAATTACCACACTAAGGTAAGTGAAATTAAGCAACATTTAGAGAATTACTTATTTCGCATACAAAGAAAATAATTTTCTGTTAACTAGAGGGAGAGAAGCACAACGTAACACAGAGACACTTCCGTTCCATAATAAAAATGATTATCCTTTTCGTATTTGGAATAAAATTTTCAAAGCACAAAGAAGGGATAAAACTTGACAAAACTCTGACATTTAAAACCACTCAATATCAGCCGGAAATCATTGCAAAAAAAAGGGATTTTGAGTAAGGAAAAAAAGAGTAGCATAAAAGAACCTTGTGGTTTATTGTATAGCAAGTACTGGAGCAAGTGTTGGCATTTAGTTAGTAAGTAAGAAGAATGCAGTAAAAAATACATATACTTAGGTTTAAGGTAAACGGTGTAAAACAAAAACACGCACACGACGACGTTTAGTAGGAGATAAAAAAAAAAAGAAAAAGATATCAAATGACAAGCGGTTTTGTTATTATAAAAAATTTGCAAAGTGATCGTGAGCTGTCATTTTTACGTTGTTGTTAATGGCAAAGAAGATCATTTTGCTGCGCGTTTTTTTGACAGGAAGTAGGAAATAAGCAAAATTTTTTACTTCAAAAAAAAAAGGATATTTCCATTTTTTTCTTATTAGGAATTATAAAAAGGGAATAGGAAGCAATTAAAAATTTTAAGAAACTATAGCGTATATACTTACTGCTCGAGCGCGCATTTGCGGTATTGTTGGTATCATGTAATGCTTCAATGATCAAGGTAAATGTGCCCTGAAAAATAAAAGAAAGATACTCATATTAATTAAAATAATAATGCTGAGGAAATAATATGCAAAATTTATAATAGCAATAAATTGTAATTTGGTAATAGTAAAACAGTATAAAAAATAATTAATTTTTTTTTATAAAAATAAATTTTATTTAAATTAAAAATGGAAATTTTTTTGTTTTTAATCGACTATAAATAAATTAAAAATGTTTTAAGATTTAAAAAACTTGTCAAAAATTTAAGTTTTCGGAGAAAATTTTCAAAAAAGTTCTTTAACATAAAAAATTTCTGCTAAAGATAAATTACCGACACGATGAAAAATTTCCCATTTTCGGTAAATTTTTTTTTTGTTGAAACTGCTATATATAGCAGTTTCAAATAAAAATTATGAATAATCGTAAATTTAACATTTTTGAAGCTCGAAATTGTAAATACAGTACGGCTCTCAATTGTATTTCCACTTGATTATACGAGTGTGCACTTTTGGTAAATTTCCATTTTTGGGAAATTTTTATTATATCACACAAACATTTTTTTTTTAGTTTTGGAAGCAAATAAACTAAATGTTTTTATAAATTTCTCATGCAAATTCATAAGCATTATGAATGAATAAGCGTTAGTCGTAGGTGTGCCATTGTTAGTAAAAAAATGTGGCATAGCTCTGTGTCAACTTGTTTTCCTCGAGAAAATATAGTAAAAAAACGGAAATATGAATCAACATACAACACCCCAAAGAGAAAAACACAAATTATTAAAAGATAATCAAAGCGTCTAATTTAAACTAATAAGAAAAACGCCTTCAAATTATGTACGCCCACATTGCGACGATGTTGGAAGCGATGAAAAAAAAAAAAATAATGCACGTAAATAATGCAATAAAGTAGCAAACATGCAACATATACAAATACAACTGTAAAAGCAACAACTGCAACACATACAGTATGGAATATATTACGAATGCAAATGTGCGCATGCGCACAGCGCCCTCAATTCACACTTGGTTACAGCAACAACAACAATAGAGTGGAAATAAATATTGCTTTATCATATGAAAAACAAGTGAAGAAACTGTAAAAGGCAATAGAAGAAGCTGCACATTTGTAAATGACAACGAAACAGCACAGCAAGCAACAAATAAAAGATTGCAGAGGTGTCTTTTTTTCTGTTTTTGGGTAAAAAACATAGGTTTTTTTGTTATTAATAAAATTTAATTTGAAAATGCAGCGAAAATAAGAAATGATGACTTTGTAAAGTGGTGCGTAGGTGCGCACACTCAAGAGCTATCAATATCACGTAAAAAAAAAGTAAAAGTTGTAACTATCGATTGCTCAATATTTCAGTAAATGAAAATAAAATATAAATCCATAGATTGGAGAGAAAAAAAGTCCAAACGTGGGGAGTAGCAGTAGTTAAGTGAGTTTTGAAGATTGCCGCCATATTGTTGCATGTTAGCGTATGTAAAACAAGCACAATTTTGCGCTAAATTGCAACGCAGGCATTTTTGATTGGAAATTGCAATAAAAAAAAGGAGAATTTTTTTATTTCAATTCACAAGAGGATGGATGGATGGATGGATGCATTCAAGCGCATAGGCATTGAAATTCACTCGTAAAAATACAAAAGATTGCAATGTGCATGCGCGAAATGTTAGGCAAGCAATCAGCAGCAATTGCAACTGCAACAAAACACAGCGGCGCAATAAATTTAAATTCGGTGTATTAAAAAGTTGGTATATAAAAATTGGTAAATTCTAGTATTGCAGCAGCAGCAGCAGTGGTAATTGCAGAAAAATCATCATCCAATAATGGGCACGGCAGGAAATAAACCAGACAGAGACAGACACATAAATGATGTGCCCAAAAAAACAAATGAAATGAATGTTTGGTTTGACAATTTGAGGTGACACTTCTTTCTCCAACTTGTATTTTTTGTTTATTTGCATTTTTCAAAATTGAAACACATATTCCGTTTTAATGAAAATTTCCCTTTTTCTGTTATTGTTGTTTTTAAACAACGACGAGACAAAAATAATGGGAGTCAAAGTTGTGTCTCATCTTCTCCAAAAATAAACACAAACACAAGAGGATCGCGTGTGTAGCATGATCAGTCAGCCTGCCAGCCAGCTTAGCAACCAGCATGAAAGCAAAGACAGACAGACCAACAGCGCACCGACACATATAGACGTCGATATATATTGTAATATTCAGACTAAAGTTCAGTTTTAGTACTGCTGCTGCTCTGCTTCCCTTAAAGTTGGGTGGTTATTTTTAGACAACTACATTGACGGGATTGACGGGCAGTGCGCAGTATCTGTGCTGTGCCGCGGTGGAGTTTAATGTTTTTATGCGTTTGAAATGAGTTTGGCAGTAGATATTTTTTAATTAAGTCTATTAGAGTTGAAGTGTGTTGCATTGTTCTGTGCGGTGGGGAAAAAAAATGTTGCTGACCTACAATTTCCAAACTAATTTTATTTCCATGAAAAATATAGGAAATTATTTTTGAAACAAAGTTGCATATGGGTTATTCCATCTTTATGTACAAGTTGATGCATATATCAGTATTTTAAATAACAATATAATTAGAGAAAATAAAAAGACACTAGCAATGGAATCACCTAGATGCGATTAACTATCTAAAATGTTGAAAACTTCAAAACTACCAGTTATAGACAAAATTTCCCTTTTTTGGGAATTTGTTTTTTTCAGTGAATATAATAAAATTGCATGCTTAAAATTCAAAAATATTAATACTTTTGTTTTTATTACTAGAATAAGTAACGAAAATAGAACAAACAGCGCAAAATCAATTTTTCATATGAATAACGATTTTAAAGATATTTAGCTGAATAACAATGCAATAAATATAAACTTGAAATACTTCAGGAAATGTCCTATTTTTGGAAAGTTTATGTTCTCAATGAGACTACCAAATGTACTGGGGAAGAAAAATAATACTTTTGAAAATTTGTTAATAACTTTTTTGAAAATCACTAAATAGACCTTTTACAAGTTTTTTTTTCTGATTCAATTAAATTCACAAAATTTCGAATTTTAGATGCGAAATATTTTTTATGTTTAAGATGATATTTCTGTCAAAAAAATTCCTATACCATAAAAAATTTTTGAAAAATTGAAAATTTTAAACTAAAAAGATAAAATTATGAGTTTTACTAAGTAAAAAAATGTTGCAAGATTTAAATAAATTGCCATTACGAAAGCACAATTTCACTCCTTCCATTACTATTCACAATAAATAAAAACATATTATTTTTTTATAGATTTCAGTACTTCAAGGCATCAGCCTTATCTGCTACACAAATTATACCCTCAGCAAAAATATGAGTAAGTGAAAAATTTTGACATGAAAACACTTCACGTGCCATGTTAATTTGTTTCAAGCAGCAACAGCGGCGACTGTCTATTTAGCTGTCCATGCAAAATAAGTACATACATACATTATAGTTGATATGGTATACGCATATTTCTGTCTGTCGGTCTATCTAACTTATAGCCTTAATATACTATATATGTATATTCCTGGCTGATAGTAAAAACGGTGATGGTGATGATGATGACTGTAACGTAACGACAACTACAATCATGACGGTGACGGTGCCGGTGACGACTACAGCAACAAAAACGAAAAAATTATGATGGTGAATGACTCTGCACACATGCGCACAATAATTAGGGAACACTTTGTGCGCAACAACAACTAAGGAATAGAGAGAAAAATCACCCTTAAAAACCCGCACTTTAAAGGAAATGAACAACGATGACTTCGACGACGACGACGACAACAAAGTAAAGTTCAGTGAGTTTTCAAGAAATTTATGCTAAGGAACATTATTTGAAAATGGTATTTAAAGAACAAGTTTATAAAGGTAACGAAAAAATGAACGTTAAAAAATATACACCACGGTAAGCAGTTGGAATTTTAAGCTCGGGTGGTTTTTATAAAAAAAAATGAAGATAAGCAGCAGCAACGGTTAGGTTAATTTTGTAGGAAAAAAATAGACAGTAAACTTATTGTTGCTGCTGGAAAATAATTCTATTGAGAAATGCATGCACGCCAATTGTTGTTGTTTTAATTAATTATAAGTTTGGTAAAGTATTTGCACTCAAGCATAAAGGTAGAAGTTAAAAGAAACAAAAAAAAACTAAAAGAATTTTTTATAAAAATGATTGCAAACACGTGCGTTGAAAATGTACAATGAAGGGGGAATGCATTGTTAAGTATATAATATAGTTTTTGCTTTGAGGTTATACATTACAAAAACATTTTTCCAAAACTTAATTCATTCAATTGAATTTGAACTAATTTTGTCAAAAATTTAACATTGAAAGAAATTTCCATTCGAGGAAATTTTTTAAAGCATTTAATTTTGCTTGAAAATATTCTTTTTTGCTGTATTAGTAACAAAAAATCTTCTGGTGTACTTTAACTGTTCAGCGAACACAGGCCCTTCCAAAACTCTTCCATCCTGTACGGTCATTTCTCTCCAACATTTCATTTCCCAATTCACATGTTCTTTGTCTAACGATGTTTTCTCGATGATTTAGGATTTCTACGTTGCTGCTATCCTCAAGGTTATAATTCAATACTTGCCTGGAGAAGACTGGGTGATTTCTGTAACGTCCACTTCTATATTCGCTAAAACTGATAATCAATTCGATATCAAGAAGCAGCAAATACTAATTCGACGAAGACAAATATTATTGATCCTACATCAATTGAAATATCATAAATAGAGCTTGAAATACGTTTGCTTGGAGCCGGACTGCTCGATGGTATTCGAAAAATGTTCTTTTCGATAGTAAGGCTGGCCGTCTGTAGTAGTTATAAGGATCCCGATTTCTCATAAAACTTTTTTGAGGACGCTTTTGCTACTCTATTAAACGCGTGATACGCACGAGTATATCTATTCGTCTTCTTTTTATTCTATTGTTTGCGCTTTATCTCTTGCACGGCTCTCTTTTTTTGTATGTAGTACCAACATATTATATGTATGTACCTATGTAGTTGGTTTGAAAAGCACCAACAAATGAAAATGTACTAATTCATTTTGGAGGGTTATTTTTCCAAAAAACTCAAATTCATTGTTCTTTAAAATTAAATTAAAAATAGGTTAAAAAAAGGTATTTTCATAAATTTCCCTTTTTGTGAATTTTTTTTTCCCCAATAAAATTACTGTCTATGCCAGAGATCTAATTTAAGCTTTAAAAAGCAAAAAACAAAAACCTTAAAATACACAGCTCTAAATCAAGCTTTAAGTTGATATTAAAATAACAACAAAGTTCATTATCACAATATCAATAGTACAAACAAGTCCACGAGTGAAAAAAGTAACGACATTTTATAAGCATACAATTAACAAAGAGGGTTGAAAAAATATACACGCGGTATTTACACTATGGCTCGAAAACTAAACGCACGCGCGCACACAAGTTCCAGCGCTTTAATAGCCGACAGATGTTAAGCGTTAAAAACTTGCGCTCTACCACCACTAAGTCGATGAAAACAACAGGGAGAGCCGACGAAGGGGAGGTGGAGTATTTAAAGGTTGCTATCGAAATGAAACCACCCTTGATTAAATAAAATTCTGCAAAAGAACCATACAACATAACGTACACTTAAAATAAAAACTGGCAGAGCACAAGGACACAACGTGGCAAAAGATAAACGTGAAAAAAAATACTATTTTTAAGCAAATCGGAATAAATATGTTGCAAAAAAAAACACAGATAAACAAATTGATTCCTGCTTTTAAATATGCGTCGCCAGTTTTATGAAGTACAAAAAGGAAGCAGTGAAAATACTGACGTAAAAGTCACAAAATCAAAGAGGGGAAGCAACATATAGGGTATGCTCACAATATAAGACTAAAAGTATTCTGAGGATTTTCTTTAGATGAGCGCGAATTTTACTTAAGTTAAGAAACAGAAACAAAAAAATGAATAAACGCTAAACAAAACTTGCTGTATTGAGTGGAAGATGCCACATTGGCATGAAACGCTGACTGACTGCAGTCGTCTAAGAGCAAAAAAAAAAAATAAAAAGGGAAGAATAGGATGGGCGCAAAATTTTGCATGTAAATGTAAAAAAGTAGTGGCTAAAAATAAAATTAAATGTTAAGATTTAAATTTATTTTTAATTTGTTGCCGTGCAGTACTTGTTGTTGTTGTGGTTATTTTGTTACTTTGAACTCTTTCGCACTCTTTGTGTTTATTGACAGTTTGGGCGTTGAGCACAGACGGGGCTGCTGCTGTTGATAGCGGTGGTATGAAGGAAATTTTTCTGCACATAAAAATAGAAATGAATATGCATCACTAGGACAAGGAATTTTCGTTGAAAGACATAGAAAAGTCGAATGAAGTTAATGTAGTGATAAACAGCTGTTTCTGAGATGAATAACATTTCACTTGAAACAAAATTTGTTTAATGTAGTGAAAAATAAATACCATTGCATACTGTGAAAATGATGAAACAATGTTTTAATTAACATTTTTAACTCATTAACGAAAATAAATTTAGGTCTTATTGCTTTATTTTAAAATGTCCCAAAGTGGAAAATTGATTAAATTGTTGTTAAGGGCTTAGGCAAATAAAGCTAAATAGCTCCGAAATATTTTGTTGTTGCTCCACAATTGGTTTAAAGTTGTGAAGTACCTTCGAAGTCAACTTTGACCTCTAATTTGAGAAAACCCCAATTTTCTATTCAAATAAATAAATGCCTTTGCCATTTTATTACTTATTTAGAATATTTAGTTTTAGTAGTATGTTTAGTAACTTACCGGCCATGCAAAATTAAATGCAAATTGTATTGGATTCGTAAATCCTTTATTTTGTAATATTTGCGAATTTGTTAAATTCACCGAATTTTCACCTAAAACAGGCGTAACAACATCACCATACGTGCACTGTGATGTTGTATCAATTTTAGCCTGATAATGTTTTAAACAGACACGAAACCGTGTTTTACATGTACCGATACATAAGCCCGTACTCATATCCGATTGATCGCTACAACAATGACCTTCACTATCGCGTCCGTTATCATTGCTAAAATATTTTAAACGTAATTCGAAAAGACCGGAACTTTGAACCTGAAATAAGAAAAGAAAAAAAGTTATATTAGAAAAAAAGTTTTACACAGAAATGGAGATTTGAATGATATATAATATTTTGGAAAGAAATAAATCTTGTTCAGTTACAATCACAATCATAAATTCCGAACTCATCGTAAGAGTTATGACTTTCATGCTGTTTAACTTTGAAGCGCCATATTTTTGTTTAAAATTTACAGCACCCTATAAAAAACTATAAAGCTAACAAGCTACTCTTGTGCTGAAAGAAGGGCTTACTGCAAATTTTTCTGCATAACAGAGCTGTAGGTAATCACACACATAATGAATAAGACGTTAATTTTGAAGTAAATGGTTTTTTACTTTAGTTTAACACAAATTCTGTTGAAGAGATTTCGCCGAAACTTACACATAAACAACTTTAAATTTCAGTCTATAAAAATACAGTTTTTTGTTGAATTTGATAGTTAATTTAGTAAAAAAATTTAATTTTAAATAGTATATATTCAACATAAAGTTGCTCATACCACATGTTAAACCATATATTGTAAGATCCGTCAAAGTTTATGAATTGCATTTTTTACTAGGAGGACTCAAAATATGTCTTCTTTTACAACTCTGCAACACGCCAATTAAGAACAGAAAAATGAGAAGAAAAAAATTAACATGAAGATTTTTTGTTCTGTAAAAATTTAACAATGTTCGCCGCCGCAGCATAATCGAATTAAAAAGCAATTCATTTTCGTTTGCTGCTGCTGCCTTTTTCCTTTTCAAGTTCCACTCAATACTAGGCTCAATTAAAAGAGACCCGAAATAATGTTTCACCACCGTCGCCGCTTTAGGAATTCCTGCTGCAACGTCGTTGCTGCATAAATGCGATAAATCTTTCAACATGGTATTTAAGCAAGAGTAGCAGAAGGAAAAAAGCAAAAAATACCTACTGCAAGAATACGAAAGAGTTTGATTTTTTTTTTTTGGAACAACACTCGATCGTATTACGTTTCACTGTAAATCATTTTGAAGCTCTTTTCTTGCCACTTGAAAGCGTAAGACGTTAAAAAGTTTTGTAACAAAAAGTTCGAAAAAAAAATTGCTGCAACGGCAAGGGACGACAAGTTGAAATTGGTGGTGCTGGTGACGACGATGATGATTAAGTTAAAGAAATATGCGCGAAAAAGTTGAAAAATGACAAATGCACAGCAAGAGACAAAATTCCCCAAAACAGCAATAAAGGACAAGACAGCAGCATAAATAAATGCACACAAATTTTCAGCAGCAAAAAAGGCCTATAAGCAAAACGATCAACAATGTTGCGATAAAAAAATTGTTCCTTTTTTTTGGAGAGCAAAATGTAGCAAATCTGTAGTGCGTAGTTAACATACGACGAAACAGCAAAAAATTCAGATTAAAAAAACATATTTTTTGGCAAATTAGGCGCTTACAAAAATGAGGCTACATTTCACTAAAGCAAATCCAATTAATTAGCATAAATGCGACAGCAGAAACTTTTAATTTGTATTCATATTTTGATTAGAAATGTGATTAAAGTGTCAGCATGAATTTGCTGATTCAAAGCTGTGATAATTTTTTCTTAAGAATTATAAATTCACATTAAATTAGTGCGGCGATTAAAAATATTTGTCGAGGCAAGTTATTTGCTGCATAAATTATGCTAAGTTTAAAGCCTTGAAATGTTTTTTTACAAAAAAAAATGTTGTAAAATGATGATATTTCAACATTGATTTACATTTTTTCAATGAAAATTTTTTTACCGTTAGGTTTTTCCCTCAAATAAAAATTTCCCCATTTTGGGAAATTTATATTTCATCATAGTTTTTGTTTTATTCGATTTTATCAGCTCTAACATATTAAATCGTGTGCAAATATTTCAAATTACGCAATCAAAAAAAAATTCCCTTTTTTGGGAATTTTTTTTGTATTATTATTTTTTTTCAAAAAAGTTTTCAAAACATTTACAGCCAAGAAAATAATAGCAAAATCATGCCTTGAAAAGTAATTTATTGCCATGCATTTACAAATTTACCTACAATTAAGGTAAGAAACACTACCAAAGCAAAAGTTTCAAGTTGTTACAATTGATTACATTACATAAATTACAAACTAGTTAAACAAAAGCTTAAAACCAAGTTAAAACTCCCATGCTACTTATTAGATAAGCAACAGGTGACCACAGAGTAAAAGAAGCCGAAAAAAAGATTTCACTTGTTATTTTTTTCGCTTACCCCATTCATTTGTTATTTAATTAAATCAAAAACACGCTTTCGTAATTATAACACATTTGTTTACCTGAAGTGCTTAATTAAAACAAAAAAGGAAAAAGCAAACATTGGTAGAAAAAAAAGAATGCAAGAAAAAAGTCTTGAGACCAAAAATAGACAACAAACACTACGCGCTTTTTGCTCTGATTTATAACTGTCCGACAATTAACATTAATAATAATAATACTAAGATACAACAACAATAAAAAACAATAGCAACAACATGACAATTTAATTGTCAAGTAGACATAACATGACAACTCTGACAGTTGAGTTGATATACATAGTTAAATATGGAGTAAGCATGTCAACGAGTAGGCATGATGATAAAATAAAGGAGAGCAAAAAAAAAAAAAAAAAAGAGACTACGCGTAAGTAAGCAAAGGTGTTTAATTGCTTTATTATAAAAACAAAGCCAAGCGATAAGGTTATGCAATTAAAATCAAGTTTGATAAAACTTTAATTGAAAATTTGGAATGGCAATAATTCCGCAAAGTAATTTACGTGCTACCAAAGTAATTATTTAATTAAAGAGAAAATTACTTCACAACAGCTTTCAAAAAATGTAAAAAAACGTTGTGAAGAGATTTCAATGAAGTAAAATAGGTTACAAAGTATTTCACCATGCTGTAGCGATTTCTAAAGCATTTATTATTCTTTTGCTGTTTGCTAGTAAGCAGTAAAGTGTTATTTTTGCTTGCAAATTATTCAAAATTAGGTTGATCTTCTGCTAAGCTTTTGAATGTCACTTTTACTTAAAGTAAAATTATGAGAGAGCAACTACACTGCAACAGCATTAACCTATACTAAATTTATTTTATTGTTCTGTTAAGGTATGAGAGAATATTCAAATAAATATTGCCAAAAGCAATTCTTAGTATTGATAAAATATAGCTTGATGCCAAACAGCAACTGCAGATAAAATAACTACAGCTGCAAGAATAACAACACTTTAAAATTTTTATCTTATTTGTTGAAGATTGAGAGTAAACTTTAATGAGCAGTTTAAAATGTATCCTTAGCTATGAGTTGTATGCACAATATTAACTTTCAACAAAATGAAAGCAACCAATCTTTTATATAAAACTTTATCAAAAACTGATAAAGATTTTTTCGCCTATTCCTTGCATTACCATTGTCGCAGTTAATTCAAAATATTCCAAGTAAATTTCTAAGTTTTCTCAGAAAATCAGAATATTTCAAATTGATTTTAAGTCTATGTCAAAAATTTAAATTTAGAAATTTTAATTTGTTTACATTTTTAATGAAATTTTCCGAATTCATTTCAGAATATTTCAGTTGAACATTATTATTTTTCTAACATAAGAATATTGCAAATTTTTGTTTCGTTTAATTATTGTTACAGTTGCATAAAAACTAAAATATGCGATAAAATAAAAATTTCCCTTTTTTGGGAAATTTTATTTTTTTACAATACATATACACTTTTTTGACTTCTAGATACACACAAAATGATGTCAGACACAAGAAATTTGAATTTCTCAAGACATAAAAATTTCCCATTTTTGAAACTATTGCTAAACCGATTTTCTCAGTTTTCTTTCAATAAAAAATTTAAAAAAAAAAACTTTTATGAACACAAAAAATACAGTCGGATTCAAAAAAATTTAAATTTCTCAGAACATGAAAATTTCCCTCTTCAGAAACTTTTGTTTGTAAAGATTTTCTGACAGTTTTCTTTCAATAAAATGTTATAAAACAAAAGTGAATACGAAAAAGTTCAAAAACCTTGCGAAGAAATGTATTGTTTTATTAATCATACAATAAAGCCATTCTATAGATAAGAGAATATATCACTTAATTCAAATTGGTGGCCTGAAATCGATTTGTACTACTTTATAGCACAAATGTAATATTCTAAAACAACTTGTGAGAGTACAGAAAGTTCGCCAATTTAAGTTTTCAAGCATTTCTATAATACACGTTACTTCAAAAATTAAAGTTATAAATTATAAATCACGCAAAAGTTGCGTAAAATAAATGCCCCATTGTAACAATTTCTATATCATACAACCTAATTGTCATTATAACTAAATGTTGGTATTTAAGCTGGCGCTTGAGAGGCGAAAAAAAGAACCCACCAATAAGCCTCAATAACAATAAACTTGAAATACTCTTTGAAGTGGCTTAAAAATTATAAAAGGAATTTCTACAAAAACGTAAGAAAAAAAAAAGCGACACGGTAAAAACCGAAGAAGAAAATCAATACAAGTTTTTCAAAGTAGTTAACTACTAAACCTAAGCGCAGCGCACTTCTAAGCCAAGCTTAAACTTGTCGAAGGTAAAAATTGAAATAAAAATAAAAAAACCACAACAACATTATACATGAATCATGCTACATACACAACAACAACAACAAAAACGAAAAACTTTTAAAAGATCTTTTAAGAAGAATACACTAGCATTATAATAGAAAAATAATAAAGAAACCAAAAACAAAAACAATTTCACAACTAGGCATGGTTATAAAACTGCAGCAGCAGCAACAATAGTCAGCGAGCACAAGTTATAAAAATACACACAGAGACCAACTGAGTCAAGCAGCAGCAGCAGTTGGCAGCAACATTAGCAGCAGGCAAACGTCCAGCAGCATACTAAGCTTACAAATACAACAACATACAAAATCAAGCTAAAGCCAGCACACAACCAGCCTGCCTTGCTGCCTTAAAGAAGCTACAACACAAAACGTAAAACAGAAAAACCAAATAAAAAAAAAAATCTAAAATACAGAATGAGCAGAGAAAAAAAAAACAATAAAAAAATACAACACAGCTGAAACAAAAAAAAAAATAAAAAATAAAATACAAAAAAGTAGAGAAAAATTCAAGAAAACCGAATTGTTTCCCACGGCATACGATTTGCCGGTCAACATTGATGGTTTAGTGCGATGTGCGAGCTTGTGATGATGGTGATATATAGCAGAGATGGAACCAAGCTGCTGCTGTTGCTATTGCTATTGCCATTGCTGCTGGTTAGTGTGTGTGTTTGTTGATTATATATATACAGCAAGCACGGTAAAGTCTCGTCAGAGCAGTTTGAGATTCGGGATCGGTCTCAAAAACTATAAAACCTCCATCATCAATGTAATGCAGCAGTAAAACGCAATGAGTTAAGGAGAGTAGCCCACAGCAATAGAAGCAGTTATTCAATGAGTACGAGGGTACCATCGCTCAGAGAGCCAGCGCCAAGTGGATTGTGTGTGGAACTAACCGAACAACAGACAGTCAAGTCTGGCTTGAAATCGAGCTAAGCTCTCGCTAAGTAAACAGTAGAGGGTAAAAACATGTGCTTCGTTGAGAGCATAATAAAGTTATAGCCATGGCAGTAAGCGAAAATGTGGAACAAAAAGAGTATATATGGAAAATGAGAAAAATATATTGAGAATCGTGAGCGTAAAAGTAAAACTAGTTTTATAAAGCAAGATGCGCTTTTTATTGGCAACAAAAAAAAAAAAAAGAGCTGGACAACAAAAAACGTAGTAACAACACAATATTGCATGTGAAATTGTGAGTTTGGAACGATTGATCTTTTGCCAAAGATATATAAACTCGCCGTACAGCCTATAAAAAAAAAGAGCGAAACAGCAAAAGCACAATGCAATAAGGAACAACAGAAAAAAAAAATGTTATATACAACACAAAAAAAAAACATTAAAGAAGATGATATTACACGTATAAGGCCCCCGGTTGAAAGAGCAAGTTGAACGTAATTTTGAAGGAGATATAGTAAAAGAAAAGATATAAAAAAACACGCAAAAATTAAGGAACGGAAGGAAGGTTATTGAGCAGTTCAAGCAGACCACAAGAGTCTAAAGCCGCAAGAACATGGCAGCAGCACTGACACTCAAAACTATAAGTAGGAACTGCATGGACTAGCGACGGACGATATTGAACTTTCTTTGTCTTTAATAAAGTAAAAGAGTTGACTACTTGCTTGTAGGGCGCACGGTCGGTCGATCGTTCAGACATTGATGCTCTAAAGCATTTAATTATTCAATTCAATAATAAGAGTTGTCTTTTTTTTTTTTGCTGACAACATTAAGTTAGTTTTTGTTAGCAGCAAGCAGCTGGTTAAGTTGTTTTTTATTTTTTGCTTGCTTTGCCATGATTATGAAGAGAGCATCATGCGAATAAATGATGAGTTTATGTACAAGTACTCGTACTGTGAAAAAAAAGGAACTTAACTTTTTAAAAAAGAGTTTGTCATTGAAGAAGTACTCGTTGTTGGTTGTCATGAAGCTATTTGCTGCAAGCTTCGTTATAAGCGCCGCAGTTTGCTTAGAACAAATAAACCGTTTTATACTGTATCAGAAATTATCCAATGAGACAGCACATTCAATTATAATGTTGGTTGCTTGCTAGAGAGTTTAACAAAAATAAATAGAAAGCAGGAAAAGGTTGGCGCAGCAAAGCAAATAAATCTATTAAAACGAAATGATTAATGTGCATAGTTATTACATACATCAATAATTAAAAAGTTTTGCAAAAAGAAAATGAAGTAAATTCTCAGCAAAAAGGACAGCTTTTTTCAAGTAAATGAAACTCGAGTGACGCTGAAACATTTAACATTTGTTTTTTTGGATTAAAGAAACTTGTATCTTATTTTGAAAATTATTCACGTATTTTAAACTTTCATGTCACTCATGTTACAGATATATTTAAAGATCAAATATTTAAATTTGCAACATTAATACTCAAATATACTTATTTAATGGTGTGCATTTGACAGAAAACTTCTTGTTAAGAGTTTCAAACTGAATGAAACGTGAGTGACAAGTATGTTTGTATGCAAAATGCCTCTTTATTACACCTAGAAAGGGGGTCAAACTTCAATTTTCATGCAAAATTGAGATGGATGTGCATTTCTATGTTTTTTTGGGGCACTGGAACCGAAAATGACAACGACCTTCCCATCACCACCTATTACCCCCCTTTTTCATATTTTTTTTTCATGAAAATTCAAGTTTCAATTCCTTTCTAGGGGTGGTAAAGGGACGCTAGGGGGTGATGGAAGGGTCGAACTTATTTGTTGTTATCATTTTCGGTTTAAGCATGCGAAGAAACGTACAAATGCACATCCATTTCAACCCCCAAGGGGGTTGTAAAGGGGTGATAGCGGGAAAACTGGCAATTGAAACCATTTTTGAAGGTCATATTCAGATTCAGCGACCTCGAAAATGTAGGAATAGAGGGGTCTACCCTCTGGGTCACGAGATTTTTTTTTTGTGTGCCTGTGTTAGTTGTCGATTTTTATCTTTTGACCAATATTCATTAGAAAAAAAATTAAAATACACACACATCCTTACAAAGAAAACATTTTTCGATTTGTCATATACTTTTCGAGTAAATGAACAAAAATCGTTTTTCGAACTCTCTAAATGGCCATAAGAAAAAACTGGCACCATGTATAGAGGTAACCTGTTTATTTTCCAGCAGTGAGTTGATCGTTTTTGTCAAGTTTTGTTCTGGGAAGAGTTTTGTCAACCTAAAATCTTTTTCACATTGCACTATTAAGTTTAAAGTGAACAGACAGACGGTACGGAAAGCCTATAGAATTTTGAATATACAAAGACTACTTTGGATGATAAAAGTAACGAAGCCACTAACAAGAATTTTACAAAAATTAATTTTTCAGAAAAGTTAAATTTGAAAGCGAAATAGCAAAGGTCTGAGCAAAGTACCTAAAATAATTGGAAGTCATTATCAGAAAATTTAAGAATAAAAATTTTAGTTTCTCAAATAAAAAAAGTTCAAAAAATCAACATAAAAATCATTTTTGGGGCAAAACAAATATTATCTACATTGGCATAACATTTATTTTCAATCTTGCTAACTCTTCTTCTCACTTACAGCTGTCAAAGCAAATAAAGGCAGCGCGCATTTTTAGTTTAAACAAAAATCAATTTGAATAACAATTTTGACAGCTCATTGACAGTTCAGTTCAGTGCATTTCAATCAGAGAAATATGAAATTGGAAACAGAAAAAAAAACTTTTTTTTTTCCAACATTAATTAAACAATAACGTTAAGGATGAGTAAGTGAAAACACTAGGGCAGTCATAGATAGGTATATATACCATATATAAAATTAAGAAATAATAGGAAAAAACAGAAAAAAAAATTCAAATTAAACAATGTAAATTTTGATGCGTGGAAAAGAAAACACGTATGGTATGACAAATACAACCACGAACGAACGACGAGTTCATGAGCAGCGCGGTGTACTATGTTGTGTTTGGTTGTGCCGGTCTATTATTTATGACGTGAGAAAGTCATAAATTAAGAAATGTCAAGTGTATGCAAGCGAAAATGTAGGCAAAGTTATTAAAATAATGCATTAAAAATGAAGTAACATAACACAGAAAACTAAAGATAAATTTGAAGAAAAATGTGCTGTGCTTTGCTGTGTGTGTTGCACATAAATAGCTGAAATATGACTTAGACAAACTTTTTGTTTAAACTTTAGTTAAGCCTTTTGTGGTCAGATGTATCAATTATTTTGCTTGAAAAATCATAACTTTAATGGCGCACAAGACAAGCAACAGGTGGGTTTTTAATGGAAAATGTAGATAGTTAAAATTAGTAATTAGTTTTACGTCATATTACATTTCCTAAAATTTTCCTTGTATGGGAAATTTTTCTTAGCTTGGAGGATTGAGAAATATTTGTATATCAAGTTTATTTAGTAAGATTTTAGCTTAGAAAATATAAAATTTTTCATCTGGAGCGGAACTATTCGACTTCCAATGCATAAATAGGGAAGAAGTGTATTATTTTTCAAACTCTAAAAATTTCTTTTTCAGGAAAATGTTTGTATTTTTGCAAATAAAACATTGTTTTCAATTCAGGAAACATTAAATCAACTTTTGTGAAGTTCAACTGCTGCATTGCCAAACACTTAAAAATTGAAATTTAGTTGTGAAATTTATTGAGCATGAAGTAGAAACTAACTAGGGTTAGGAATGAAGAAGTTCAAAAAAACAAAAAAAAAAAAAAACGCCGTGTTATAAAACAAACAACAATGACGATGAAATAGTGCGTTGCATTGTTTATTTTCTTTAACTTGAGATATTTTTATGCGTTTTTAAAGCTACAATAATAAAAGAAAAGTAAAACATACTCTCTTACAAATAAATAAATAGAAGGAAGGTAACATTTAAAAGAAAACATTAATACAACCAGGTTGGCTTTATATGTTATGTTACTGTAACCAAGCCAAATTCACTCAAGCATTTCGTTACCAGTTTATTTTTACTCTATTTTATACATACTGTATATTGAAAATTATATATAAAAAAAAATTTTGCCATTTGCTTGGCTGGTTTTGATGGCACCCAACAAAAAGACGATGATCGCATATTTATGTAGGGTTCAAAATAAATTTTTGCTAGGACAGGCCACAAGTGTTTACACTTAAAAAAAACATATATGAAAATCTATTTTGATAATGAAAATTTAAAAAATTTCGCAACATAGGGAAATTGGGATAATTTTTGAAAATTTAATAATTTTAAATATGTAGAACATTATAGACAAAAATAAAACATAACTTTTCATGCATTCTACATTAAATGACGCCTTTTTGAAAATTTCCAAAAAAGGAAATTTTTTATTTCATTTGGTAATTTAATTTAAGTAAAGATATTATGTGAACAGAGTGTTTCACTCAATTGCTTAAAACTAGTAGTCATCAGTAATATGATGGTTGACAAAAAAAATAAGAAAAATTTAATTTTTCTTTTACAGTGTAGCCACCTAGTGGGTAGTGTCTTTAACAGTTTGTATCTTTGATTGTTGTTCATATAAGTTGCTCTTATTTTTCTTCGGCTCTTTTATGTGTGTTTTTGTTTTCCTTTTCATGCCTCTTATAACGTATTTTTATTAATAAATTATAAACATTATTATCATAATAAAAAACAGTTATATGAAATAAGCCAAGAAGACAGCTAGCTAAGCACCTATAGCAACAATAACAATTGACTAACTTAATTAACTTGAAGTTAAAGTTAGTTAGACATTTATTTATGTTTGTATGCGAGTCTATTTGTCGCCGATGTGTTTGTATAGTGGAGGTGCGGGTAAACGCGTTGAATTCGGTCACAATGGCAAAAAATTACTAGTGCAGGAATAAGCTAAACTGTATTTGTTACAAAATAATGGCACATTATTGCGGTGTTCCATATTATCCGCAATTTTATCTAAATAAGAGTTTTGACAAATTCTATGTGTCAAATTGTGTCTTCAACAGCTTAAAGTACTCGATATGTGTCTTTTTTTTTTGAGTGTAAGTGGTTGCATTTGCCACATTTTTTATGAGAAAATTTTGAAATTAAGAGTGTGCCACATTACCCGCCAATTTTTTAAAAATAAAAATTTTTTTAAATTTGTTGTTCGAAATTGTGTAATCAGTAATGCTTTTAGTCTTCTAATAAGTTTTTTTTTATTAGATGAAACAATAAACCTAATGTACCAAATTACCCGACCCTACACTATATGTATCTACATTAGCGGTGGCGGCGCAACATTATTTTAACCAGCAACAACAACAGTTTATTATTAATTATGTTAGTTTCAAAGTTACCAAGCAGGGGTAAAGAGTATACACACTTCTCCCAGTTCACTGAAGTTATTTGCAATTTCTTTGATTATGTTGACGGTTGCTGTTGTTGGCATTTGTATAGAATTACTAAATAACAGCAACAACAAGAGCAAAATTGCTTGCTGTAATAAATTATCAGAGAAAATATGTAGAAAATTATTAAAGAACAGCAAGTGGCATAAATAAAAATAGAAGCTGCAACAAACTAAAAGCTTCATAACTATTAAATGTATAGCAAAAGAGTAGTCACAGTTGTAAATGCAAAAAAAAATGCTATGTCAAGCAATTAAATGTCAGGTTGATGTCTTAGATAATTGAATTGCCGGCGACACATTTGACAATAGAGAAAGAACGAAAGAAAAAAAGTAGCAGGAAAATTCTGCATTAGAATAATGAAAACACTCGTAATAACAATAGATAACAAGTTATGGTTGTTAATGTGACAAAGTAAACGAACATGCTGACATTGAGTTGAAATTGCTAAACAGCAAGCGAGTGTTGTTGACAGTCTTAAACTTGAAAAACTTTTTACATCTTATGTCTTATTATAATTCTGAAAATTTTTTTGACAAAGAAAATTATTTGAATGAAACGATAGAAATCTTGGCTTGTAATGAATTCAACGGTATTAGAGTGAAAATTAAAATAAGTTGTTATCTAAAAGCAGATGACGTAGGCCAAAGATATACATTATGCTTATGATCTGAATTTCAAATTTTGCGCTGATATAAAATGGTTTTTTTCTTTACTTTTGATTGTAAGTCACAACTGAAGCAGTGCTGGCATATTTTTTTAAATCTGTGAATTTTAAACTAATTGTTCTAATTTTTTAGCTAAAAGCTCAAATATTAAAGTTCTAAAGCACAATATAACAAAAGAGAAATTTTTGTGCTTTACGTAAAGAATCAGCTTTCCAAACATGATTTCTTGTTAAGTCATTGACTTCTTAAATAATTTGTAACCGTAACAGTCTTTAAAAAAATTTCCCAAAAAAGGGAAATTTTTCTTATAACTACATATCGGATAATTAGAAAAATATCGGTGCAATGAAGGCTCCAACGACAAACAGACAGCAACGGTACCAACATTTTAATCTACAAACATAGATTTTTGGTCAAAATACCTTTTCAATTGAAAATTTAAAAAAATTGCCAACAAAGCTGTAAGGAAAAAAACACATATTTTTGAACAAGCAAAATACCCAATACTCCACTGTCAGCCAAGATTCGAAAAAAAGCATCTGTTTCAGTTCTTTTTTCTTTTAAATTTAATATAAAACAGCAAAAGAAAATTTCAGCTGCAACAAGACTGCAGGAGAGCACATAACTTCAAAAAAACAAAAAATAAAGAAACTGCAAATTTTTCAAAAGAAAAAAAAAAATTAAAGACAAAATTAGCAACAAGCAGGGCTCCACCGTTGCTGTCGCACTATGGCTTGAGGATGCCATAAAAAAGGAAGCTGCTTGGTGTAAGCGAAAAAAAAACTGCACATGCAACATGCAAAATACTTTGCAGCAAAGTATGAAACAAAAATAAAAACTAATCAAAAGGCATAAGAAAAACAACTCTGGCGCAATATGCAAATTGAAAAAAAAAGGCAGCCTTTAAAAAGTCAAAATTGTACAAGTTTCGGCTTAAACAGCGCGTTGACCTACGCCGAGGTTCAAGAAAAAAAATAAAAAATTGAAGCAGATGAGTGTAGAAAAAAACAAGCGGCGCGTACGGAAGAAAAAAAATAAAGCAGCAGCAGCTGTTACCGAAGTTAAGCGCCGATGGTGGTAATACATATTTCCAAATACATAATAATTTTGCATAAGAAACTTGAAGAATTTTTTTAGAAAATACATATTGATCAAAATAAAAATGAGAATATTAATAAATGTAATGAAATGTAAAAAAGTTTAAAAAAAAAATAATTTAAAAAAAAAATAATTTAAAAAAAAATTTTAAAAAAATATCTATTTAAAAAAAAATTATTTAAAAAAATTATTAAAAAAAATTACTAAAAAAAAGTAACTATTTTTGCAAACTATTGAGTTTGTTTGAAAGCAGCACTAAAATTTACTCTCATAGTCGAAATTTTGTCACAAAAATCTTTGTAGCTGTGCGTTTTGTGTGCTATATTACCGGTGGCGCAATGAACACCAATGATGTTCAATATTGAGTTGCGGTTCCAACAGCCACAGCACATAATGCAGGAAACACCATTTGGCTTTTTATTCGATTTTATGTGTCTTAAACTATTTTATTATAAGTAACATTTTTTGAATTAAATTAACTATCTTTAGTGGCTGACTGGCACTTTTAATGTTAAATGATTATTACAAAAAAATAACAAAATGTTTATAAGAAATATTCAGATTGTCGAAGGGACGACGATTTACAATTCATGAAATGGCTTTTCAGCAATTAAGGATCTTAGTTATATATACATAACTCAAAATTTCTAACGTTAGATGCGCGTTTCGGTTATTGTTCTCAAGTCATATGAACTTATGTATATAAAAAATGAGAACAGCGGGAGTTAAAAAAAACTTTTTTCTATACGAAAGTACATGTTCTTAAAATAAAGTTAATTGCTTTAGATTTAAATGCAGCACAACTAATCAACTTCTTCAAGCCGAGTTGCTTCAACACCGACTAATTTTTCGGTCTTAAGAGTTTCGCGTTGTTTTCGTAGTTTCGCGAATGCTCCAATGTTATTTTCTTTGCATCATTTTTTAAGTGTTGTTCGCACATATGTATGTATGTATACATCATATTGTGAAATTAAAATTTAGCTGCTCTTTAAATATCTCTATTGACATGACTTTATGTTCACATAGATATAAACACTATAGTCAAAATTGAAATTGAATTGAAAAATTTTGTAAATTCTGAAACATTTTGTACAAATTCAACCTCTGCCTCTCAATTAGTTCGTTTGTGGGAAATTTTTGTCAAATAAAGTTTGATTAGCACTCGAAAATTACTGGGTGAATACGATATCCGTCATGCGGTACACGATGTACATTATTGAAAAATATTGGCACTGAATGGGGCAATAATTTTAATTATAAATGTTGAACGAATCGATATATTTATTTCACAATTATTTACTTTTCTTTGAAAATCATCAAGACAGACCTCATTTTGTCCTAGCTATTTGAGAGCGAACGGACGAATCAGGCCTTATTTATACTCTTCCACTTGGAAGCGATTACGGAAGTCATACCTTTTTGCCTTCTACGGCAGGCTTCATTATCTCCCTCTACGGAATGCCTACTTTTCCTCTTTCATACTATGTATAGACTTTTTGTAACTATTCTTAGCACTTCACATTTTACTTAACTATGGATATAGAACCACCACTGTGCCAAGTGCACTATAACACATGTGTTCCATTGATGATCATTGTAATACACTCTTTTTTTTGTACATATACCTACGTACATTAAGAGCAAAAATTGTGACCTTTGCATAAGCTACCCTTAAGGAATGATCTATGGGGTAGGTTTCAAACAAAAAAATAGTATTAAATTACAAATAGTTGCATTTACATTATATATTTAAAACGAAAGTTAAAAGAATGAGGTCGACATGTTAAATTTTTCTAACAGTTCTTCTTTTTTTATAATATTTATAGGTATATCTTCAGTTGAAGAAACTTTCAGGAAAAAGTATCAACTTAGGTATTAAATTTAAAATTGTGTTGTATATCTAAATTTGAAAAATATGAGCTTATAAAAATAATGAAAATGAAAATGAATTCGGTAAGTTTTCATACTTAAGCCTTGTATAGAGGATCTATTTCCCAATATTTTAGAAATCTATCAAACAGGTATGAGATGAGCTCGTAGAATAAGAAATAAGCGCAAACGGTTAATTATTCTCACTGGTTGCGAATTATTGATGTAAAATGTTTTAAATAAAGTTATTGGGAGTTTTTGCCCATTTTTTTAAAATTTCACGCTCATTTGAACCACCTTTCTATTTTTTAATATTCGGATTTTTTCAATAGAAAATCATTATGAATTTTAAAACTGTTCATCGCTCAAAGTTACGCCCATATAAACTTTTGCTAAGAACGATAAGGACTACATTAGACATGATATTTTTATTCAGTTTGACGGAAGGCAATTTTTTTATTTGAAAAAATACGGTAGTCTTTTTAGTATTCATATCAAACATCATTCTGTTTCAGAGGTATTGAGGCTTAGAAACTACACACATGTATAGTCCACTAAGCCTGTATTGAATTTTGAGCCCATATATCTTTAAAATTGGCTATTAGATTGGCTTGTGCTTATATAGAGTTTTGAGAAAATAAATATGCTAAGATTTTCTACCAATTTGACGGGAAATGTTTTCTTCCATACAAAATATTCGGGGTTTTTAGAAAAAAACTTAAGCCACACAAGCGGGACCATATCTCGTTGGAATGATTTTTCTTAATTTCATACCGATGCAGTAGTAATTGGGATGGCATATTCTGAGCTATTGCGAATAGAGAACCTACTATCTTTAAGAATTCTCTAGGCATTTTCAAAGGAACTGAATTGAGTTGTAACCGAATTTCACGAGCGAATTCGAAGTTTCAATTTAAAAACCTAGTCGACCCATGTGGCATAGCTAAAAAGAAATTATTTTAGAAAAATTTACTAGAATTAGTATATCAGATTTCAGGGGGTTCTGAGCTTAAACCCCGAAATCTATTCATATATCATTGAAGAAAATTTTCTTCAAGTTATAGTAATTTTCTACAATACGGCTCCATAACCTCAATTCTGGCACGTTTTGCGGTATTATATGCAATCTGAGCATAAAACTATATAAAAACTCACCTCGTTTACTAGGATGACTAAAATAAAAATCCATGCGGCTAATAAAATTTTAATCCAATTCATGGTGACTAAATTTTGTTGTAGTTGTTCTGGTGATGGTGAAAAATTTATTGTTGTATAGGTGGTAAAGCGATAGCGCAGTTTTTTGGTCAGTTAACACTACTTTTACCGAGAAAAGTAGTAAATTTTAGCTACTACTTGCAACTTTTACATGTGTTTTCAAAAATATCCTTTAAAAAATATATTTTTTTTTGTATAAATTCAATAAAATTTGAGTTTTCAACACTTTATGCTTGTTTTTTAAAATATTTTTATTTTTTTCGAAATATTTCGTCAACTCAACATGGCTACGACGATTTAACACGTGAGAGTGCGATGTCCACAAAGTTGTAATAAAAATATTCAACACTTCATAGCATTTTTTTTCGCAATGTTTTACGAAAACTAGCGTTATTTTACGCAGCACATGTTCTTATGTCAAAAACACAGCGCGGAAAATTGCAACAAAAATACTGTGCCTGCGTTTGTGTGCGTACGCGCGAATGCGGTTGGAGTTTAGTTTTTTTTCTATTTTTTTTTGAATAGAGAGCACTCTATTCAACATAAAATAACGGTTTCAAAAATCACGTAGCAAGTGTTCTTTTTTTTTTTTTAAATACAACGTAACGTAAGCCAATGTAACTTGAAATTTTAGCGCAATTTCTGATTTTTTTAACTTAAAAACATTTTTTTTAACGAATTCTGGAATGTTGTTTATGTTTCTAATCCACAACTGCAGCGGAGTATATTTTGTTTTTCATAAATTTTGTTTTAGTTTTATTTTGATTTTACACAAAACAACAAAAATTTAATTATCTCATTTTGTTGTAATTTGTGGCAACACAATTATAGATTTTTTTTTTAATTTTTGCATTTTCAAAAAATAATTGTTTATTTAAAAATTTTTTGCGATTTTCTTAAATTTTAACTTTACGGTTTAATTTCAATATGTGCGTTTGTGTATGTTTGCTCTCACTGTGTATAAAACAAGTTTGTCTGCTTTGTGTGGTTGGACGACCCGACGACGTTCACCACGCAAACTTCAATTTAAAACTGCCGCTTCAAGTTGTTGTGAAGTCGTTGCTCGCCAGTTGCAAATTTTTAAAAAACCAACCAGCAATATTCGGTAACGTCGACTGCACTGCTTTGTGCTCTCTATGCAAGTTACACTCTCAATTGCACTAACGCTTGTAGTGTAAAAGAAAAGGGAATAAATTGTATACAAGCTAGCGTTTCTATTCACACACATGTGTGCATAACCGCGAATGCAATCCACTCTCGCTCAGAAATAATATAAACAAACTGAGAGCAGCTATAGCTGAAACAGTTGTGGTAGCGGTTGCCACTAAGTCACAATTGTGCCCAAGATATGTATATGTATTCATATATTTTTATTAATTTATTTATTAAATTTAGATAAATTATACAATATTAAACCTAAATATAAATTGAAAAACAGTACTGGCAGCCAGGGCTCGCTGATTTCAGACATTATGTATCATAGATTTTGATAAACTGAACTTATTAATAGAAATACACATATTGAGCAATTTTCAAGACATTTTCTATTTCAGATGCAATTGATCTTAAAATTAGAAGAGTTATTAAATCAGGTGAGATCTCAAAAATTTAATATGTTTCGTTTATTCAAAGTGTAAATAATCTATGTAACTAAGTGAAAGTTTCAATCTATACTATTTTAGAAACCAAAACAAAAAATTAAATTTTTTTCCAAAGTGTTTATTCAGTGTAGTAAGCTTTTTTAATATCGATGATAAATTTGGCTTACTTAAATGATTTTAGCTTGTTCCTTCACCTGGAAGTACCTGCTACTATCTCATTTTGAACTGAAGTAGTAGTTGAGTAAGATAAATTTATTACAGTTTTTGTGTAATATTTAAAATAAATATAATGTGCCCTGAAAATTTTAAGCAAAGGCCGTATTAAAGGAGTTTTTCAATTTTAGATACGCTGTTGCAGTTTCGAATAACTTTTTTCCTTAATCTGATATGTAATACACTATCGATTAATATTGGTTTTAACTGGCAGACTCTCAAGAGAGTTTATTTGCTACATTTCAGACCCCCCCTGCCCTTGGTGAGATTTGGTGAGATCTGGCGAGACCCCTCCCCTTCCTCCCGAGAGATTTAAATTATAATTTTTAATGTAAATTCTATGCTTTAAGAAGTTGACGTGAGGTTTTCCTTGACTCCCTCGTGCCTTTTCGTGAGATTTTGCCGGACTCCTTCCCCCCTTTTTGGTCTCACGTCATTACTGGAAGTCCCCTTATATATGTTATAATTGAAATATTGTCTCAAAAAATAAAAAAAAGTGATTGAAAGAAATTTTATTAGAATCTGTCTTTTAATTTTTTAAAGGCATTTTATGTTTTTATGACAAAAAGTTTTTCATATTTGAAACCTTTTGCATAAAATTTGGTTTAAAAAAAACTTACCATATGGCAACTGTGCTTAGTGCATTTGCGTGTGAAAAAAACTGACAGATGTTTTCTTCAACGCTGTATCGCTCTCTGCTTTGCAAAGGCACGTTGCTTTCGTTCGTTTGCTTTTCTTTAACAATGTTCGCTTCTCAGACGTCAGCGTCTCTGCAGCAGAGTAACGACTGCGAAGAGCGGATGAATTTTGAATTGTATGGAACGCGAGAGCATTGAAGCGGATTTGTTCATTTATCATTTGGACTCTCTGGTGCTCTCTTATGTTTTCTAGAATTATGGTGAAGTGAGGAAAAATGATTTCATTTGCCGGTTGGTGAGTTGCTTGTTCCTTGATTTGCAAAGGTAGCTATTTGATTTCGTGAAATTTACAGAGGCCGGAAATCGCAATTTTTCTATGTTTTGATCATGTACTCGAAATAATGCTTAAAATTGAAATATTTATTGAGTATAAAGTTGTTGAGTAGGACCGAAAACTTTACAATGATATCATGCTTCGAATTTGGCCTGTTTTAAAATCTTGATAACTCGGTAAAATTTTGTCACACGGAGATATTATGCATTTTTTCTGCTCTACAATTTTGTTCGTCGTATTTTATTTTAATTTGAAACATATTTTTATATTAAGTGACGAAAAACTGAAAAAAAGTGACGATATTTGATCACTTTGAATTTAAAATAGAGGTATGAAATATTTTCCAACAAAAAATTTTTCAGAAAAATTGAACTGTACAAAAGTAAATAAATCGATTGGTGTTGGCATTTATTGTGTACGCATCAAGAAGAAGATAAATTTAAGCAATAATTTCCCAATATTAGTATGAAAACTGCAAATAAATGGTCAGCAGTAACGATCTGGTTTCATTAAATTAAACCAAAATGCTTAGGAAGTTATTGGTGGTCCATAATTATCTTTTTGTCGTGTTACAAAATTAAATTTTTTTTTACGAAAATTGCTTAATTATGGAAATTGGATAAATCCTGCATGGAATCTTGATATACCAATATTGATTTTTGATTATTGATTCGATTCTGATTTAATTCAAAGACAAACCCTCTCAAAATAAAACATTTTTCAATATAGGTAGGTATAATCCTTCCGCTCTTATGCATTTCACATCACAACAAAATATTGCGTCAAGCACCTGACAAACATCCTGATGCTACAGATTTTATCACAGAGCACCCTCGCTAATGGAAGTAAGCAGTCCTAAAAAAAATGCCCTATATTTCATTTGTTATGGTAACATCCGCAATTTCCTTTCTCAGGATTTTCGCGTGCAAAAAAATAGTAAATTAATTAAAAAGTTGCAAAGAAAAGGACTCCAACAGGAATCAACAGCAACATGTGTTGATGTTGTTCACCAATCACTGTGGGAATTCTGTGGACAAAACACCCGCTACTACCGTGCAAATGAAGGAAACAAAGCACCGGAAAAAATACGCTGTTAACCGCTAAATTTTATAAAAAATATTGTATACATTTGCGCGTATGTACATAAAACAAAAACTGCATGCAGCATATGTGGAAATATAAAAATTCACACGCATATCCTTAAGAATTATCAAAAAAATAAAAGAACATTAAACGTACGAACACCTTCGCATGGGTATTTTCATCATTCTGGTGTTTTGTGTGCAAGGAACTTAAAAGAATCACGTTGGTTGTTTCTATTGCTTTGTTGCAGCAGTGGCATAAACAGCATCTGCTGTTAGGTTTCCTTATACTACTTTTTCGAATTGATCAGCATATGAATGCACTACATTTAGGTTTCTTCAAGGACAACTGCTTAGGATTGAAAATCATACTTTTCTCATATTGCAGTGAGCATCATCACTTTATGCTAGAACATTTTTTATGAATGTTCGTTTGAATGGTGCACACGATACCTGCTAGTATGTTTTACTTGAATATGCTGCAATTCGACTATGTTCGGATCAGGGTGCATCTTTCATAAAAATAATATTTCTCATAAACGTTGATGTTGTTGGATAATTTTTAAAATAATCTCTAAATAATAAAGTTGGAGCAAAACATGAGAAAGTATGATATAGTACATTGCTAAAAGTATAGTATAGTAGAACAAAAAAAATTCACACATATGGAAAACCCTAGCAAAATGACATATATTTCCCATAAAATTACTAAAATCTCCACTTACACCTATAGATGCATATCCAATTATTTTCATTTACTAAAATAATGGTCCACAACATTTCCAAAATGCTATGAAATGTGGGTCAAATCTTGTCATGCGGAAATTTTTCGGGCGTGAAATCGATGAGCTTTCATCTTCTCTACAACATTGGTCTCTCACAACTAGCCCCACCACGATATTGGAGGCTGACCTGGCCTGGATTTAGAAATCTGCCGCCCTTAGGCCAGTCAGAAATTGCCACCCCTCTTCTCTAGTAAATATAGTGTATATATTTTTTCCTCCTGTGTATATAAATTTAAAAAATTACAAAAAAAAATTTCAAAGTTCCCAATATTTGCCGCCCCTAAAATCGTGCCGCCCTAGGCACTGGCCTAGTGTGCCTCTAAGGTAAATCCGGGCCTGGTCATACTTAAACTATCAAGTTTCGACGCAATTCGATATACTGGCTATATCTTCAATTATGACTAATGCTATTGAAGTAAGACGAAATCTGTTCATGAGCACGCCCACCGCCTATGCAAATAAAACCCTTCCCAGAAAATATTACAATATTTAGAAAATTTTGACCAACTAGGAAGAAAGGAAAGTTAGGATATGTGAAAAGTGTATTACCATACTCGCAGCTTGGAACTTCTGGGTTGTAAGCGCAATACACTTTTACTGCGTCACAAGGACGGAGCCAATTATTATTCATATAAAATTAGGCAAATGCGCTGTAAACAGCGCGAAGTCTACTGCTGCTGCCATCAATGCTTTAAGAAAAATCGTCAAAAAATATTGATCCACCTTAGCTCATATTTAAGAATATCTATTTGGATAGAACAAAACAACGCTGAAATCTGTTGTTTTGTAAAAGAAAACTATTTTCATGAGCAGTAAGAGCACCAATAGCAATAAAGTTTGTAACATTTGCATCCTGCTTAGGGGAAACAATTTTTGTATTGTGTCTTAACTAAAGCATGGGAAAGAATTTAAAAAAAATTTAATTATTTTGTTTTTATAAAGAAGATATACATACATATATGTATGTAGGTCGGAGAAGCTAGTATTTAACTTAGGTAATTGAGGAAAGTTTCCAAAGCTTTAAAATACCTTCATGTAATATCGAGTGACTTAGGGCTTCTCTGTATTAAAACTTTTAGTATATAGAAAAAAAAGACGAGACGCTTGTTCTAAAACTATACTTGATATCATAAATAGCATAAAAACATATAAAACAGCATATGCTGCATCACATATCCTTTAAAGACTCCATGCAAAATTAACGCGAATAACGTGTAAACAACTCTTTGAAAATCTGTTTTCTTATGAATTTTGATAACTTTAAATAAAAAGGTAAATGAAACGGAAGAGAAGATTAATTCAGGAATTGCGTGGGAATTTCCTAGAATCATATTTTTGCACAGCAGTAGCAGCAGCAGCTTCCGGAGTTTAGTTCCGGAGTAGAAATGAATGAAAGCAAAGTCGCGTATTTATGACGCAGGCAAAAAGAATAACGATGAGCGAACAAGCAAAGTGAATTGAGTTTCTTATCTCGAATTACATTATAAAAAAAATCTTCATATCCGGAAATTCGTCGTATCCTTGTTTGCACCTTGAAAACACACAAGCACAAAATATGAAATCACAAAAAAAAGGAACAACAATAACAACAACAAGGTCGATGTGGCACCACTGCTCGCCTACTTCCGCTTTTGTTTACGTTTCTCATGAAACACTCCACACCACTCCACGCTGCTGGCTGTATGACGAATGTTGTGCCAGCGTATTTTTGTTGTTCCTGTTGCTGTTGCTGCTGCTGCTGCCATTTGCAGCAGGTTGTCGATAATATTTTTTTTTTTTATTGTTTTCATATGCTACTGCATGTTGTTTTTGCTTGTGCTTAAACAGGACATTTCCGCTTTTTTTTTCCTGCTGTTTGCATTATTAAAACAGCGTAAACCGAAAACCAATGCAAATAAGGATGCAAAAGGACATCGTATATAAGCAAATAAAAACAAGTGTGGAAGCTGCTGCCGCCGCGCGAGGATCAACGATTTTACATTGATGTATCTTAAATGCATTTATGAACTTGAACGATTGACCTACTCAGGGCGTTAACAACATCTTTTTCAAACATTTTGCCATTCCGTTTGAAACGCATAAAAGTGGGAGTGGCATGTATAAGATATGGAAAATTGCATATATTCCTAATTAGCGTCACCTCCTTCGGTGCTTATCTTCTTCCACGCTGCTTAACTCTTAATAAATTAACTTGTTTAAGATAAAGTTTGTGAACAATTTTGTTAAGACTTGTGAATAGCTTGGAATACTACATAAAGCGGGTATTATAAAAACATTAAAAAGTGTGTTTTACTTTAGACGCAGATTTTGTGCAGACTATACGATCTCAACGTAGCTATACGATAATAGGTTTAGTAGCTGCGTGCTATCCTTGACTTCTGTGAATTATAAGAACTTCTGTGAATCAAACCTTGGGGGGGGGGGGGGAGCGAGAATTATAATTCCACCACTATTAGATGGTTTTATTGAATCGATGTATTGAATAATAACTAGTATCAGATCCTTGGTGGGGGCCAATGCCCTCCCCAGCCCTACCGAATTGACGCCACTGGTCTAAAAACAAACCGTGTTAATAAGGCATAATATCTCTTACTCTAATTTATTTGTGGAATGATTCAAAAAAAAAAATACATGCCCGTTTTTTTATTAAGTTTTAAATTATATTGATTACCGTTTCAATCAAATTAATCTCTCCAGCTTTAGGCCACCTCAAATGCCAAACAAAATGACGCTAATTTGTGTGCTATAAATGATCATATCTTTATGGCGCTTTTTCAATTAACTAATCAAATTATGTTGTTAGTTTCATATCAAATAATAATTCTTTACATTTTAATGCTAATTTTGAGCTAAAGTAAATTAATTAAAAATTATGTTTACCGCATAAAATTCAATTAGCGCCCATATGTAAAGCAGCAGTATCAAAACGGCAAAGAATGTTAATTAATTGTAAAATGCGAAGATTTTTTTTTTTCCATTTCGCTGATGAGATGGAAACACTCCATTAAGCTTCAACCATCTATTTATTTCATCTACTAGTTGAAGATTTTTTTGCTAGTTTTTTTGTTGTTGTTGTTCTGAACTACTGCTATATCTTTAATTATATTAACTATGTTTTGGTAAAAACTCATGCAATAATTTTTCATTTATCATCTGGTTAACGTTGGCTATCGGCGTAGCCGCTTAACTTCAAATTAACATTTAATTATATATAACTAAAACTGTGGGCACACACATCACAAAAAGATATGAGAATCCGAAACCGCTTAAGAAAAAAAATTTGCTACACATTTATGTTTGGCTACCATTTTGACTGCCATTTGCAAAACGTTTCTTGCGGATACGGGTTAACTTGGTGCGTTTACCGGTTATTGGCTTTTAGTTGGTAGGCACTTGTCGGTGCTTTTTTTTCGCTAGACGGTAGCCCGCACTTTTTTTGTGTTTAACTGATGTTGGAACTATTTTTCTGTTGTTTTTTTATTTTTCAGTTTTTTTCTTGTAACAACGTACATCTTTTTTTTTTTTTGGGAATTTTATTAGTTGTGCGGCATGGGGCTTGTGGTAGATTATGTTAACAGTAGCAGGTTGTTGAAGCTATCAAAGTGTTTAGTTTTATGCTATAAAATGGGTAATAATTCAATTATGGTTACATGCTTGTGACGCAGTGTATGTTAATTGGATTTTATTTGCGAATAAATTTAAATTCGATATTAGAAAATTGGAAAGACTCGCAATATAGCAAAAAGGCTTTCCGCAGTACAAGCAAGATTATAAACTTTAGTTTCTTTCTAAAGAATTTTTTTTAGTGCCCCAAATTAACTTTGTTTCCTCCCAAATATTTGCAGCCCAAAAGAAAAAAAGTTTATCAATTTTTTAAATTTCACATTAATTCTAATATTGCTAACCCTAAAAAAAAGACAATCTATTTCAAAATTTTGCGCCTCCGTTATATGGCTGAACCCTAGGCTGCACAGCTCACTCAGTCTATACGTAAATTGGCCACTAGATACAACGAAAGGTGAGGAGGATATCGATCGGCATGATCGGTTTTGAATCCAGTTTTCGAATGAAATGCTCCAAAATAGGGCTTTTCAAATGCCCTAAGTTAAATGAATTAAAACGAATTTTCGAACTTTTTCCACTGAGTTTCCGAAAAAAGGGGGTCATGAATTCCTTTTAACAATTCTTTCTTAGAATTCCTTGATTCTAATCGTTCTCCTTTGGAATGGAATTGAATGAGTAAATCACGAAATCCAATTCTTTGGTATTGAAATATAATTTGATTAAAATTCAACTTAAAATTTTGACTTCCGGTATGAAATCGACAATTAAAAACACACGCGGGGAATATTTCCTACAAACAAGTAAACTTTGGTTCTTGTGCTATACTCCGAATTATAGGTGAAACCATTGCTGGTTACAAAATTTGCTTGAATGGGTTGAAGAGATAAATATAGTAATACTATTCTTATCTCTTAAGGGGGCAGGCACATGAAGAATAGAGAATTTTCAAAAATTTTTTTTCATAATAATTTAATTTACTTAATAAAAGTGATAATATGGCATCATTACATTATGTTTCAACTTGACTTGATGAAAGTTTATAAAAAAAAAAATTAAAAATAAAAAATGTTATAGCTGGCTGTGTTGGACCCTGTCCCATACAGAGTGCCTTGCGGTGACCATCACAAATCCTTGGAAAATTATCGGAAATCAATTGGATGAGAAAAATTAGTTATTTGAATAAATAATCTAGTGCCTGATTGATGATTTTTGTTTTTTTAAATCAACAAAATGGCGACCTCAGGAAATTTACCTCCAGATTTTCGGGACAAAAATGAACAATTAATTGTACATAAAAAAACGATATATAAGAAAAAAATTCTTCAATCAAAGACTAGCTTTTTATGTTTTTCAAAAACTGTGTAAATTTCATTGAAATCTATCGAGTGGTTTTCGAGTTACAGTGGTCACCAGTTCCGAAAACATAGTTTTGAGAAAAACGATGAGAAACACATGAATTTTCGTACTCTTACTACCAAGAGCCCTTTGGTTATTGCCAAATAACTACAAAAGTATTTGTCGGATTGATTTCAAATTTTCAGGATATATTTTTAAGATATTATATTTTAAGAAAATGCAAAAATAAAATAATTCGAACTCTTTAAAATTCTGACCCCTGCCCCCTTAAGATATTTAAATAAAAAATTACTTAAATATCTCTGCTAGAAAATTCAGGCATTTACGATAGTGTAACGACATTCAGCATGAGGACGTGATGATAATGAAAAAGGCTTTTACCTAAATGAGTATTGATATATATTTGTAGCAAACGAATGTTTCTTCCACTAATTTCTTAAATATTAAAAAGTGAATGTTTGTGACAAAGAAATATCAAAACATTGCATTTCAAAATTATGATTAAATGATTAAATAAAATTGTGCAAATATATTTAATCCAATAACATTATGCAATATGTAATATATTAACTGATACAAAAAATTTATTTCGCCTATATCAAATATACGCTTTGTTAACTATTATCAAATCTTTATATATGCTGTATACAATTAAACCGTTTCTCTGTGTAATTAATATTTAATATGTTCAAATCGCAAAACTGATATAACATTTTCAAGCGGAAGTTATTTAATCGTCTGATAACCCCTGTTAAATTTTACAGGTTTTAGTTTCAATTCAGCGTATTTTGTTTTTTTAATTAATAATTTTAAGCGATACGTGAAAGTGTTGCAATCCTCTTAAGTTGTCTTTAACTTTTTGCTTTTACCTGGCTTTTTCGGCGCTATAATACAGCAACTTCGCTTAATCATTGATAAATTGCTTTCCTAAATTTCACCTGATTCTTGCAGATGTTTGCTTATCCGTTTTTGGATATCGTGAATTTTAAACCCTTTATATTCAAGAGATACAACTAATAACGCAATTGCTGTTGCTGTTGTCTGTTTTTGAGACGATCAAGTTCTCTCTCTCTTAACTGAAGGTTCTTATCTTCTGGGGCTTAATTTTACCTGCATATGTGTATTTTTGGTGAATATTGGTATTGGTGTTGGTGGAGAATACTCAACTACTGCCAACCTGTTCGAGTCTTTTTTTTTTGCAGCTCTTCTTGTTGTTGTTGTGTTGATGACGCTCAAATTGATCAGCTGCCCATCCGGTACAACAAAATTTAAGACAGAAAAAAAATAAAAACTTTCAGTATAAAGCACAGAATTTTGTGTCTCCAAACAAAAGAAATTTCAATGTTTTTGGTTTTTTTTTTGAAGTTCCAATTTTTCTAAGCAACATGTTATTGTTGTTGTTGTTGGGAGCGTGTGTGTGGAGCATTTTGAGTTTTGCGCATGCGCAACCCTCAGTTATTGCGTAGCCAATGATGACAACAGTTGCCTGTCAAAAAATAATCGTACAGCAAAAAAAAAAAAAGCACAAAGTTATAACCAAAAGTTGCCAACAGGTGTAAAGCGTTGAGACAACAGCTAAAAGTTGATCGTTGCCTATGGTATAAGGAAAAAAAAAACAACAACAACAGAAACAACAACACAAATGGAAAATATTGATAAAAAGTTCAAAAACATGAAAACACGATATGCTATGAGGGCAGCTTAATTTGTTGTTGTTATTGTTGCAGTTGCTTGTGCTTTGTTTTTGTTGTTGCTGCTGCTGCTACTATGTATAATTATCATGATTAGCAGCAACATCAACGTATAATGCAAGCGGCGTCAGCGCCATCTCGTGAGCAACACGCGACAATTTGTTGTCATTCTTGTTGTTACTGCTGATGCATTAATTAATGCAGCAGCAGCAGCAGAAGAAGCAGCATTTTTTGATGTTTATTTCCCTTTTTGTTGTTGCTGATAAAACGCTTTTTTTTTAGTTATTCACTGCTTAGTTGTTGCATTTTTTCAGCCACGACTGTACTTTTTTTTCTTAAAGTTGTCACATTTCGCTAATGAACTCTGTTAAATTTACGTTTAATTTAATTTGTGTCTTATGCTTTACAGCAAGTTTCTAGGGTGTAATTAAAATAACAATTTGTAGATAATTACTGCAGGCATTATGTGGTAGATAGCCACTGTACCTATTCAGTAAATTTAGGAACAAAGGGCGCTCTATGTTAAGAATTTTCACTTACTGATACGTAACATAGTTAATGATAAGTAGTTTAGTATTTACTGAAAAAGCTGAACATAGCCACTTCGCTTATAAATCTATCAGTCTTTATTTTTATACATATATTTTGATGTTTATTGAAGGAGAGCAAAGATTCTTAATATGTTAAAAAATATTAGTTTTAAATAATTAACAAGGCCGTGAACTTCATTATTCAGCGGTTAGCGACTGTATCTGGAACAGTTAGCGTCTATACAGTGGCAGCAGATATGTATGCAGTGACAAATTTGAGGCCTCTATATTTTTTTAGCAGTTTTTTAAAACTTCTTTTAAATATAATTTAAATATTTTTTTAAGTGGTCAGTCTCTCCCTTTGTCAGTTTTTTTCTTTAGGAGTAAATCTCTCAATTATAATTTAGCAATCCTACCCCTTAGTAGCCGCACTTAACTAGAATTACTGTCTCCTAGCGTTCTTTTTGTGGAGCCTTTGAAAAGGTTACCGATCAAGTGAAACGTGCTTGAATGGCGATTGATTAGGACAAGCAAATGCTGTAGAGTGGCTAGCAAACATCTGGGACAAAATTATACCATTTGTGATCAGTCAAGAATTTAGTATACAAGGGAGTAAATGTAAGCTCTATAGAAGCGTTTTGTAACTAAGAAAATTTAAAATTTTTTGAACTAAGTTATACATAGTTTTGACCTGGGTTGAATACTTTTTTTTTCACTTCTCCAAAATTGAGACATTTTTCTTCATATATTTGAAAAGTTTTCTTCATTTTTTAGCAAAGTTTATCATAATTTGATTAGAGTTCTTCACTCTGATTCATATTTTTTTCAACATTGTGTGTTTTTGCTGAGTATATTTCTATAAAGATAATGAAATGTATATGGTATATATCACAAAAATTCGGGATCAAAAAGCCTTGTATTTTTAATATAATCACTGGAAATGCACATATACAAAGATATCCTTGCTGCACAAAATATATCAAATTCATTGAAAACTGTTATGGCCGTTTTCAAAATAAAAACTCTCGAGATTATTATTTAGATTAGAAAGTAAAAATTATTCATCGGTTGTTTAGTTAACTAATTGCCATTAACAAAATATTTTAATAACATACCTATGTCTAGACCGAAAAAAACATTTGTTCGCTTAGAGTGGCACATGTCTGCGCAACAAAAACACAGCGTGTTGCACCTGCACTTAAAAAATAATAACAACAACAACGAAAAAAAGGCAAAAAACAACAGTTTTCCTTAAAAAAATCTGCCTTTATTTAGTTTAAATTAAATTTTTTTCTACTAAATTTTTGCACATTTTGCAGCAAAAGCATTTAAAATAACAAACTGCTTTGAAGCAAATGTCTTTGCCAGCTGTTTCCAACCACTAGCAACGTGTCCACCCACAAGCATACAAGGATATGCGCTAGTAATTAATGTTTTTTTTTTTGTTTTTGTTGTTTCTAAATGCATTCGTTTTATGTTAAAAATTGCACAGTTTGGGATTAACTGCAAAAACGCATGTTTCATTAGTAGCAGTTTTACTTTTGCTATCCTACTCCAGGCCAAGCCCTAATGTCCTTTGTCGGTATGACTGAAAAACAAAGTTTATAGAAAAATCGTTACCGTTAAGCAGGTCGTAAATGTATTTGAGAAAAATTCTGTAGCAAATCGATTTCTATTTTTCTTTAGTTTACGCCTTAATTCTTAAATCACCAAAGGATATTCAGGTCAATGCCGATGCGTTCTTTTGAAGTGACAGCGCTTTGTATTCAGTATGCAAGCAAGCAGTTTGTAGGCGTTGAAGTAAAAAATGTTAAAATGACTTTTCATTATGATTTTGGTTTTTTTTCCAAAATATAAAATTGTAACTAAAACAAAAAAATTGCGAAAATGCATTCGTAAGGTCCTTTTTTATTGTGTTAAAATATAAGTGGCTATAGAAGTGCCTTTCTTTTTTCCACACAAATGACTTTTGTTTCATAAGCAATGTTTCATGAAGCTGCTGTGTATTCTGCTGCAGGATGTGGTTTCTAATGAAAATTCCAATATAAATCAAGTTTACCATATGTTTGGCATTAGTTGACACACTTAAGTAGTACAAGTTAGAGTATGTATGTAGTTCAAGTGCCTGTGATCATCAGTAGTCGCATTTACTTTGATTTCACTGACGCGACTTTCAATTGTTTGTAATTATATATGTATAAAAAAAAAGCAACAGCCTTTAGTAGAACCATAGAAAGAAAGCATTGGATACTTACAAAATAGATTCAAAGGTAGGTAGGAAAGGTCAACAAAATCCTGCGTATCGAAGTTTCAAATTTTGGTAAATGTTTTTAAAACTTTTTTTTTTGCAGCAATGGAGAAGGTTGAAAATTGATTTGGACTTGATTCCTTTCTTTTTTAATAATCCATGTCAAAAATTTTTTTAATTATTTTCACACAGATTCTATAAGGATACAAAGTATTCAATAAAACCAAATCAATGTTAAAGATCGATCAATCTTTACAATTTCAAAAACCGCAAGACTGATCTTAATAAACCACAATCTTAAATATAATAAAAATGCCACAAAAACCAACAAAAGGAAAAAATATAACTTCAGCAAAAACTCTAAAAATATCTAGCTGCATAGCATAGAATCGCAATCGATACTCAAAGGATGTGCGCAGTGAAGCGAGAATATCGCCTACTGGCTGATCACGCAATAAAGACAAGACAGACAAGGATATTTCTATTCTATAAAGGAAATTTAGTTCACGGTACAAAATATTGCCGCTCTGCTAAACGCATTGTGCTCGTCACTCTGTGTTGCGAATTGAGCAGATGAATGCAAGTTATGTGCAGGAGGATCTGCAAGGATCATAAAACGACGCATCTCAATGTACTATGCGTTAATAATGATGTCTTCATTTTCAACTTCTTTTCATCAACTTTTTATATTTTTTTCTTCATTTTATTGTTTGGCATTATTTAAAAAGTTATTTATTTCACATTTCAGCACAATAGAAATATCGTTTATCCCTCAAGTCATATTTCTATGTAGTAGCTGTCCATCTATGCGTGTTGCTGCCATTCGACCTTAGTTTATTGCCTTTTGGCCGTTATCAGCAACGCGCATCACGCAACATTTAGCGGCAGATAATCCTGCCAGATAAGTCGAAAATTGACATTGACGTCTGCGTTTCGTCCTAAAAAAAAGATGCATAATGCATTCCACATTTTTGTTTTATTTGGTTGTGAGAATTGTAAAGCTGGTATAGCTGAAAGTAGTCGATCATAATTACAAGGATAATTCATTATCCATCAGCTCTTGAACCGTGCTGTACTTAAGAGATGTTCATTGATTTTGGAGTGCAATTCTTCAATGATTGAAATAAATTTTTATTTCTTTAGCTAAACTAAGGTAAGCTGTTGAATGAAAATTCATAATATACCTAAAGGACTCCAGGTGTAGCTCTGTTATGTTCGTATGATATCGTTCCTTGCGCAATATTTCCTTATTTGACAATGAGTAAATAAATTATTACTTCTTATCTCGCATATTACTCAGAGAATTATGATCTGGACGAGCTAGCAACGCAAAGCTCTCTAATAAAATGTTGCAACCTCTAGTGAAATGTTTCAAAATTAGAAATCTTATTCCAAGAAATATTAAAATATCCATAATTTAATTGTGTTCTTAAATTGAGAACATATTTTTTAAGAATATATAGATAGTCATCAAATGACATTTGACCCACCCGCTAATGCACGCCGACAGTTGTTTGGAGAAGAGCCAACACAAGAACGCGCGCGCTAAATTCGCGCAACTTCTCTCATTTAATATAACAACTAATGACTATAATGAGAGAAAATTGCTGAAGAAGAAAGGGTTCAGCAAAAGATCACTGCTTGGTAAGAATTTGAAAGCAGTCAGGAAAAAGCAAACGAAAATAGACAGCAGTCCCATGCTAGAGCATAAAAGCTAATGGGCTATTGGAATTGAAACATAAACAGCTGAGGCGATGCCACCACAAAGAGTTAAATTCCACAGAGCACTGGTATTTCAAACAGCTGTTATGGATTTAACGAGTTGAGTTCGACTCACGATGATGCCTAAGACAGCGAGCAGCCATCAAGTGATAGGGTAATATGGTATGCAATCCAATGGAATGGATTATAAAACGATCTAATTTGTCTCAGGTGTTTTGGGTCGTTGTGTTGTTGTTGTTGTTTTTATTTTTGTATTTTTATACCAATTTTGTTATTTTTAAATTGAATTTTTTTTTTATAAAATGTTGCTAGGTTGGAAGAAGGCTTAAGCGCGCGAATTGAATTGAATGAGTTGAAGTCTCATGAATGACGACTGAGTACTCTCGTCGTGCAACAACAACGTGCAGCTGAAAATTGTAGCATCTGACTGATGATGATTGCAGGAAATAGCAGCAGCAGAAGTAAGGAGAAGAGGCCATTCAACATCCAAGCAGTCAGCAAGCAAGCTAGAAAGAAAGCCACGTTGGCTCTGTTTATTTATAGAAAGGGGTCGAAAAATGCTCTTAACGCTTTGGTGTTGATAATTGACGTTGTCGCTTTGTGCTGGTAACATTTGTGGCAACATGTTGGCTGTCTTAGTGTTTTTATTGTAGCAATTGGCCATTAAGTAATTACTACCGTGGTGGCAGCACAACAATAAAACGTAGAAGAAAGCAATATGTTGTCATATGTTCGGCCTAAATGTTCAAGCAGCGAGAAATTTTACCAAAAAAATGCCGCTTTTTAATTAAATATTGCTGGTCACAGTGGGTGGACAAAATTGATACAATTTTATTGCTGTATTAAGTGATGCGGATTTAATATCCTTTGCGAAGAACTCAATAGAAGTGGGATAAAGTTTTATCCGAAAGTTAAGTTAAAGAAATGTCAATGATGATAAATATTGTTAGCGTAGCCAAGGTCTTCTTTTCGCTTATTAAAGTTTCACCGAATATTCGTAAGACTTTATCGTGGGCCTTATCTTTTCTTACCATGAGTAAAAAGAAAGCCTTGCCGGAATCGTCCTTGTTGCTTGTGTAAAGTCTAATCAAGTTCTTCACTTAGTCTCTAGATGCACTTATCCTTATAATTGTGGTGTCTTTGACAACTTGACTAGTATATCACGTAGCCAATGCTCCAGAAAGCATTCTCCATCCCAAGTTTGGGTATGCATGAGATAGAGTGTTCTAATTTGATCGATGTTGGCAGCTTTTTTGTTTTTTAAGGTAAAAATCGATGGGTTTGATCGATTGACGATTGAAGTCCATAAGTGTAAGTCTACATGGCAAAAATGTTTGGCGATTCTGGTAGAGAAAAATTGGGTGAGGGGATTCAGGAACTCTTTCCATAGCTTTAGTTGAGCTTCAACGGACATAAGAATGATTCGCCATTTTTCAAACGCTCATTCCAACTGAATTCTGCCGGCGAGCATTGGAGTGGAACCCTTAGGGTAGTAGAAAACCCCTATTTCCCCATGTGTAACTCTCACCATCACCAATGCATTATAATGCATTACCACAGCTAAAAAAATTTTCAAAGTTCCCTATATTTGCCGCCCCTAAATACTTGCCGACCTAGGCACTGGCCTAGTGTGCCTGTAAGGTAAATCCGGGCCTGGTCATACTAAATCAAAGTGAAAACGTTTGCTAGAGCAGGAAATACGTGAACTGGGGAAGTGTTAGAGATTATCGAAAACACTCTATTAATCGTGCAGGTTAGAAGAGTTTTGTAGAGGTCCTAGCCCTATGCTCAGTAAGCAGATAAAGGACACAGAAGGTACCTTAGGTGCTCAGCTTCTGCTTTACTTTCAAGAGAATTGTGTATTTTCTTTTTGTCTTCTCCTTTATTATGAGACTTCATCATCTACTATCTTGTTTGCCGTCTTGTTACAAGCTCACAGCTATATCTTTTATTTAGATGAAATTCATCAGTGAAATAACAATAAATAAATAATTGCTCAGAACACTCTTTTTAATAGGTCAGACGCAACAATAATGACTTTCAAAACGCTTCTAATGAACATTGTGGGAAACAAATTTAGAAAAGGCTCGAAAACAACTCCATACTGTCGGCATAGATCAATTAGGTTTTGACTTATTGCTAAGCAAATAACTTAGCATCTCAACTGCATTAGCAAATTTTTTCTAAATTTTTTAGAATAACTAAACTAAAGAATATATAAACGGAAACATTTCAATACTGTAAGCCACGCGCATGCGTATAACAACAAAAAATAAAAAGCTCGCTTTTACTTCAAAAAAAAAATTGCAGCAAAAATTGCTAATAAGATGCATGTTGCTGCTGTTGCTGTTGCTAGAGTCAAGTAATTTGACTTAAAGTCAATGCTACGCATGCGTGCGTGCATGTAGCTGCTGCTGCTGCTGGTGATCTTTTTTTTTTGCCTTTTCTCTCTTCCACACCTTAAACATTCTCTCAATTAAGTCTCTTTTTTTTACCGCTGCTGCTGCTGCTGCTTATGGTAAGTGAAAGATGTGTTGCTGCATGTTTTTTGCCAAATTTATTGTTGTTGATTCTCATGTAGTTGTTGTTGTTGATGTTGCTGCACGTCTGCAACTTTTTTTTTGTGTGTTGCCACATAAAACAAAAAAAACCGCGTGAAAAGCAGCCGCAGCAGCAGGTTTCTTCAAATGAAGCACGTCACGTACTTTGATGGGGCTTCTTCGCCTTTGTACTGTGCATGACCCCATTTTTTTTCTGCACGTTGCGTTGTCCCCTTTTTATTTTCTTTTCCTTTTTAAGTCTTTTAGTCCCTTTTGTTTTGCTTATTTTACCCTGTGCGGTCCACGCTGACTTTTGTTGAAATTGACTCCACTTGCTGCTGCTGCTGCTCGCATTGTTGTTGTTTTTCTGTTGATTTTGATCGCATCGTGTTGCAATGATGAATGTTGCGCTTTCAATTTGGAGCAGCAGGACATCTGTTTCTGTGCCTTTATTTCGGCTCGTTTTCTTTACAATTTCACTGGAGCTTCTTTCTTCTTGGTTTTTTTTTTTCGTTTTTTGGGAAGCCGGTTTACAGGTGCTGTTGCTGCTGCTGCATCTTTTGTGTTCTGCCAAAATTTGAGTGAGTGTTGCTCATGTCGCTGCTGTTTTCATTTGGCCCACAGCCTGCAGCATGGAGTTTTCGCCAACGAATTAACATCGAACTATTGGCGCGAATATTTTTCATTTGTTTTATTTTTTCTTACTACTCGTAGTAAAAGTAACAGATCCTGCTGTCAATAACCTGAAAAAGGATAATGTTGATTATCCTAATATTCGACAGGATGTGTTTAACATGTTTTGGTGTAGACTTTTTTCGCATGAATTTCATACCGGATGTTTGTCGTATGAAATTAATTTTGAACTGAAGTGTGATCACGTGATTCGTTTAATAACGTAGGACGATTGTAAGTGGAAGTTGTTAAATGTGAGGAGGAAGATTCGTTGGATAGAGTACTCTTTATGTTATGCTCAAAAGTTTTGTCAATTAGAAGTTTTTTTTCATAAGTAATATTGCAAAGATTTCAATGTGGTCATTCAATAAATTTAATATTGCGTTCGGCAAAAGAGATGTTACTTCTTTAGGTATGGAAAATCTTTTCTAACTGACTCTATAAAAATATCAATATCGTTTTATCAGCGATTTCACTTTAAAGATTAAACCAAAATTCCTTTAAATAATCTGACCACAATTGTTAAGCTCATCGATGTAATTCTATACAATAATTTGCACCATTTGCAAATTTCGGCACTCAAATGCAATAAATTGCTTCAAAGGAAACTGAATTATTTTTGCTGTTGAAATTTGACACCAAGTCAAAAAAAAAAAATAAATTTAATTTCTAAAGAAATATACACAGAAGCAGTTACTCATAATCTTGCAAATAATACGAAAGCAATTTAGTGCAACTGCAAAATGGCAGCAAAATGGAAATACTCCTTATGGTGTAAGCAGGATAGCAGTAATTGAAAACCACAATTGTGACAAATTCAATTTCTCAAAAATTCCCTATGATCAATATCTATGCAACTATGAAAATAACTATCGATGGCAGACACTTTTTGGGTGGAACAGTCTGGCACAACCTACAGCAATGCAGTAAAAGGTAATGCAATGCAATGAAAAATAAAAGAAATTTCTGCGAAATTGTAAAACAATATGCATGAGTTATACTCGTAAAATAAGGATGCAAACTGGACTTTGTTGTACGCGTACAAGCGTAAGAACATGAGCACACGCTGCGTTGCAGACGCTGCCTTGATGACGTGATCTTAGCGCTGTATGTCTGCACGTTTGTGCATTACAAGCATACTGCTGAGACACAATATGCTATGAGAGATTAAAACTATTTTTTTTTTCTTTTCTTAAGAATAAAGGATATCGCCTAAGGATTTGACTGCTGTGTTGGTTTTGACTAAATGACCAATTTCAAACTGAGATTGAAGTGCTGAAGTCAGCAGCATATGGCAGAAGAATGAATATTTTGTGTACAGAAGATTGGCGACAGTTGTTTGATATATTTAGCTGTTTTCTAAGCGTTAAATTTTCAAAAATATTTTATTTTTAAATATTCAGAAGTTTTGATGCTGCAAGTTGATCAAAAAAAATAGAAATCCAAAATAACGATTATTTTTGATCGAAATGAATATATGTCCAGAATAACGATTATTTTTGATCGAAAAGAATAGAATTTGAATTGAAATCCAGAATAACGATTATGCAGTGCTTTCAATCATAAAATTCATAATCGTTACGGTCCCTGCTTTCTGCAAATAAAAATGTAATTTTTTCCAGACTGACTGACTCAGAAACAATGCACAGCTCAAATTGTTTGCACAAGAAACATGAAATACGGAATGTGAGATCCTTACTCATCATTATTCATTATCCCTTCATGAATAATTTTATAGAAAATTGATTCCGAAGTTGGTATGATAACTTTCACAAAACTCCAACTAATTATTTTGCGATAATTTTGCATTGGGTAAAAAGTGAGTATGTCTGTATAGCTAGGCTTCCCATTGAATTCTTATAGAACTTAAAGGAAGGAATTTAGTAAAACCTGCTTCAAAGCCATTTAGTGTTTACACTATCGCTTGTACTAAAAAAGGGGCGGGTTTCAAAAGTGGGCGTAGCATTTTCCGTAGAGACAAATAACTTAAAATACCAAATTAAGAAAGTTTTCCGAATGAAACGATATGGAATTTGGTACAAGGACATTAATAGCACAATCACTAGTTTCTCCCAAAATGTATAGATTTGGACAAGTGAGTGAGTATGATCTCAAAAAAATCTAAAAACTTTGAGTTATCATATCAAAAAGGTTTTCTAAAAGAATGTTTGTCATTTAGTAATACAAGCTGCAGAGCTTAATGAAATTTGGCGTGGCACCTCCTATAGGAGTAAATTTGAATGTCGAGAAAGTTTTTCAAGGGAATATAATGACCAACCGCAGTTTGACAACTGAAAAGCAAGCTTTGATTTTTCGATTTTAGCGATTATGCTCCCATTCAACTTTATATGAAAAAGCGATCTCTTAATATTGAAATTCATAAATTTCCTTGTAGTGACTGAATTCTATAAATCAACTATAAAATAATCAACTGATCAGAAAAAAAATTATTTTTTCTCCGAAAATAAAATACCACCCTATTGATTATTTGTATTAAAACATCATTACATATTTTATCGCTTTATTTATATTGACAATGGCACGCGACACTGCAAAAAAATCCGCTTTCAAAGATAAGATATATACGTTTGTGAACAATATCGATTTTTTGAGTAAATTTAAAAATAAATTTTTGGCGCGTGCTGCATTCCTGGAAAAATGAGGTTAAGTTCAGCTTAAGCGGGTGCAAAAATAATAAATAAACATTAAATAGCATAAGCAGCCTAAAAGATAATGAAACAGATAAGATACAAAGAAAAATATACAAACTAAATAAACACAAACCGCGTACTTTAAAGTTTGTTTAAAATAAAAATTAAAAAAAAAAACATAATGAACGCATACAATTTTATCGCAGTCTTATGCGCGTACGAGTCATAAAAGTTGCAGCAAAATAGCAGATGCGCGCATATCTACAAGATACTCGCTCGAACATTGGACGAGTAACTAGAATTGCTTACTTACTTAACGTCTGAGTACCTATAGATATTTTTGACTTTTATGACTTTGATAATATGTGAAAAAATGGTTTTTCTAGAAAATTTTATTAGAAAAATAACAACTGTTTGAAAATTAAACATAATTTTGCATTCAATTGAGCGTTGAGAGCAATAAAATTTTTTTGAAAAAAAAAACAAAATTATTTTATTGAAGGCTTTATAGTGATAATTTGTTTATACAACTGTTGAGAAGGTCCTGCAGACAACAATAGTACCATCAGTTTATTCATGAATGCTGTATTTTGTATTATATCCTTATTAAGGATACGATTGTTTTTGTAGACAACTCAGTTTGTACGCGTAAAATTGCGTTATTAAAAGGAAAATTAATGAGATTTTAAGTCACTACGAGAAATGAAACTCCTTCCTTCGGAAATAGATCCTTAAAGTTGTGACATACTTAAGCTTAGTGAGGTTAAGTAAAATTACAAAGAGAACTTATCAAGCATTATAGAAGCCTTAAGCAGCGCTTGTAATGCTGTTTTTATAGCACAAGCGTTTAACCCAACGGTGTATATAGTGGTTTCAAAGTAACGATTGATAGTGCCCTCCTTTCATTGAACTCTCTCCAGAAACTTCATCTGAAAGTTTTTCTCGAAGTTGAGTGTGAGGAAGATGTAATCGATTGGAGGATTAGCCAGTTGGTTTGGCAATGTGTCGAGAATCGAGTTGCGGCCGTATACAGTGTCTGCATTATGTCAATAATTTTAACAAAGGATTCAGAACGAAATGCTTCTCAGTTACCAATTCTGATATCAGAACAATATATGTACATAGATTTTAAGTTATCAACGCTTTAAAGTGTACACAAAGTTGTACAACAAATAATTTGTTTGAACAGTTTATAGCAATCCACAATCAAGTTGTACAACAAATTCTTAAATGTATGGGCAGGGTTAAAGTGAGTACATGCTAAAAATTTGGATTAAGTTGGAAAGATTGATATTATATTGTACTCGTATTTATCAATAAATTTAGCAATAAAACTGTCAACGGCAACGGTATCCATATCTACGCTACCATTCTACTCAATTGAATTAAATCCTGATGATTTTATTTTGACTTCATTAAAAGAACATTTTTGGTTTTTCGCTCGATTATGGTGCTGACAAAAGGCTGCAATTCTAATAAAATTTATATGCTCGACAACACGTCTCAGATGGTACCAGAACATGTAATAAATTTTATATAAATTTGACAATTGCATCAAAACAATGCTGCAAAAGACGTAAAGAAAGCTGCAACACAAGAAGAACAACGCGCTAATGCGCTGCTTAGAATGTAAGGACACGCATTTTCTAAAGAAATCAGTGAATAGCAGTTGGAGAAAACAAAGAACGCATACTTGAGATAGCGCAGCATCTTTTTGGCCAATAACAATATGTCTGTGTACATTTGGACGCAGACGGCGAACAGAGTCCTTGCAAGGATTTTTTTTTAATTTTAGGTTTTTTTCTGTTGTTTTGTGTTGTACGCTTCCTTATAAGAAGCTAAGCAAAGACAATAAGCAGCAACAGAAGACTGCGCAGCACCTGGCTTTTCGTAACAAACAACAAGGATATATGAATGTACAAGGATATAAATTTGTGCGTGCATGCGTACAGTTTGCAGAAAACAGCAGCAGCAGACTTGGTAAAAAAATACTGAAGCAACAGGACGACTGTACGTTAAGTCTTAAGAAAAGTAAAATGAAAAAACGTGTTTAAGAACGCTACAGGCTTGGAAGAGCACGTGCTGTGTTTTAGCGACAGATGAAAGGACGTTGTTGTTGAGGAAAAGAGAAAAAAAGGACGCCTACACAGTGCTTACATTTTGCCTTAGGTACTTTATTGGTATCTGAAGAAATAGATTTTTTTTGAAGTGCTTTAATTTTTTCTTTTTAAGTTGCATATGTCTTAAAGGACATGCCAGTGTCCTTTTTCATTAATATGCGCTCACCGCCACATGTTCGCATTTTGCTGTTCTTTAGCTAAAAATCCATACATTTTTCCTAACGTAAAATTTAATATTTTGTGTTTATTGTTACTGACTGCTGCAAGGACTCAAGCACTTATTTTAACTGCTGCTGTCAAGTAGCAAGCCCATTGCATATGTTTTGCGCTGCAATTATTTAACAACTCAATTAACGTATCAATTCCAGCAAAATGACAACAGCGGTACTGAAAAACTCCGAAGAAGCATTATAGAGGAAAGGAGTTATTCTCGCGTTCATCAAAACTTCTGTTGCCACCAAAACGATTTAAGTCCAGCGGAAAGGTTCTGTGTTCTGTTTTTTTTTCAATTTCCAGCAAAACATGAAAATTAAATTTAAAGAACAGACGCGTAATAACCCTTCTTTGTGAGCCTGGCCTTTTTAAACATAATAAATAATCCTTGCTGCAGTTGGTCATTCAACCAGGTGGTAAATCCTTTAAAAAAAAGGACGCCACACTTAACAGCCTTTTGGCAGTCACTCGCTGCTTGCTTAAGTAATTCGGACAGTCAGTCATTTAGTCAGCCAGCTTGCAACACTACATCTTAACCATATTCTTTATAGGTTTTCCCTTAATTACGCCATTTCCATTGCGCTTGATTTTTGACTTTTTACCATTGCTAGTGATGGGCACATGCTGCTTCGATACTTTTTTCGATACTCAACAGTGAATGCAATTTTTATGTCACATTATTATCGTTACTTTGGTAACATACTTAAAGGACTAAAATATACGTATTCAGGCCAGGTTTCACTTATTATGATCGTACGGGCAGACAGTATCAACACTAAGGGCCTCTTTATGTATCACGATTCGTCTCTAATTTTCATGCCTGAAAATATGCGATTGTATTTTACATAGATGAAAACAAAAAAATCTAGCCTATGCTTAATGACTAGTTAATTACAAATATAAGAATTGTACTAGCATACTTTTAGGATTGGAAATTAGAGACGAAACGAGACGAATCGTCATACATAAAGAGGCCCTTAATCAATCCTATTTTTCCTCAATATATATCAGTTACCAGTTTTAGGCAAAATAAATCCTTCCTTCCTTCCTTTCCTGCAATCCTGCAATGTGACATTGTTGCTTAGACGCTCTCACATAAAATTGGCTCAACTTTAGATTCAAAGGTAGTTCCCGATTTAAGTTTATACAAAAAGCTCATGTCAGCGAAAACGCGTTCCAAGTGTGGACGCATTTTAAAAAAAAACGCTACATAAAAACAAAATAAATGAAAAACGAACTAATGTGAAAGCCTTATTAATTAGCTCAATAATTCTTTTACTTCAAATATCTTAAGCTTTAAGTATCGATACTCTTTTGTTAACAAACTTATTTTCACTACTGCGTATCAAAAATCCAGCAAAGGCTACCAAAACTCAATTCCTTCAAAGGAACAACTGCCCGTTGGTTTTTGCTGTTGTTAGGTACCATGTAGCACATGCGTGTGTGTATTTTTTTGGTAATTTTTTGGATAGCATCTGTAAAGGTTAAAGAAATAACAAAAACAACAAAAGAAAATAAAATAAAAGAGTTGCCTGCTTAAAGGGTTTTCTGTTGTCTGTTTTTTACCTTTAACTTTCGTAGCTGGATAAATGTGAAGATTTATAACATTGAGGATCATTAGTGAACTAACGAACAGGCGGCTATTACGCATGCAAACTGATAGTAACAACAACAGCAACAACGAAAATAGTAGCAGCGTCTTGAGCATGATGAACACATGCAGAACAAGTAGTAGTTTTAGTTAGGAGCAGCATACTAACTTTATCCAATTCAATTGGTCTCAATCAGCAGGGGTGGCTTTAAAAAATTTGCACCTTTGATTTTGTCGTTAAATGTAAAACATGAAAACCTACAAAATAAATTCACATAAAAATGAAGCTTAATTTATAGTTTTTATTTTATATCTTTATGTACAAAAGTGTACAATGGTTTCAAGCACACATACCATAAATATTTCTATCTTAGAAAATTCACTTAACTGTTAATGTGGTTCCCAGTATCGACGCCTATAAATTTTGTCAGAGCAAGTGAAGTTAAATTCCGGGAAGAACTTTCGTTTGGGCGTTAAAGAGTGCAAAAAATCTCTGCGACAGAAACAGAATTTCAAGATGTACTTTATAATACAGCTTTCATAAAAAAACCTCACTTCCTGTAAATCGAAAATTTATTTAAAAAAAAAGAATAAATGTAAATTCAATCGTCTCCGTTAAGGTCAAAGACATTTAGCCTTAAATGTTTTTCTTTTGCTTGCTTTTGGATAGTAACTAATTTATATGAGATAAAACTTTGGAATTGCGTTGTCAAAACATTTTTTTAAAGGAAAGTCACATAATCTAAAAGTTTACCTGGACATAAATTAATGTTAAACTAAATATTAACTTAAGCCATTCACAATTTTGATTAGGAAAGGTGCCGAGTGAAAAGTTTATATTATCAAGAGATTCTGATCACAGCATAGATTTCGAACCCACCAGTAATGACATCAACAGTTTTGCACTTCTAGAGTGCCTTATCAAGTAAGTTTTGTCTAGAATTCTGCATATGAGCTCTTTATTTTGAAAGTGGAGCAAGTCCCTGTTCGTTGTGAATAAAAAAATTAAGTAACTTAAAATGAAATATATAAAGTTTACTTAATTTTTTCTTTTCAAAGAAGATGGACTTGTAGGCTTTTCAAAGTAAAGACTTCATATATCCATGTCAAAACATTTGATTGAAAAGGTAGCGAACAAATTTTAGTTTCAAGTTCAAAAAATACATTGTAACGTTCAAAAGTACAAATCCACCTTGAAAACATTGAAAAAAAAACGCAGGTTACAGGCGACCTGCAAATTGAAATCGTTTTGTTTGAAATTCAAATATAAAGTTTTTATTAAAAATTTCCATAGCGATAAATTCCAAAAGATGGTAGCTGTTATTGTACTCGTACACACACAATTCTGCAGCCTGTTGCTGTCTAGTGATTCCATTGTGGAAATATGTTTCTTTTTTTTGTTTTGTTTCAGAAAATGCAGCTGGCATGCAAGGTCTTTTCTCTTTTTTTTTTTAAAATGAAAAACAATTAGAACGTATTTGCATATGCAACACGGTGGGTGTTCACTTATAGAAACCAAAACAATAGAAAAAATCACCTGAAAGTACAAAGGATAGGCACGTGGGTTAAACAGGATGCTATTTTCGTTTGAATAAAAAATTTCTTTATCACTAAAATTAAACAAATACAGTCAATGAAGCTGAAAATTTTGTAAAATATCGTAAGCCGAAAAGAATGTTCATGGAATTTTCATTTTTTAAAATTTTTATTATGTTACAATATTTAGATCAGAACAACAAAATATTATTACTACTGGACCTTCTAATCTATTTCCAGTCTCTGTACAAAAGTTCCTAATATTAATCAAGGGCATTTTGCATATATACATATAAGCGACTTAAAGCTGAAAAACTCAATATCCTGATTATCATAAGTCGAAACAGCTTGCAAAACATTGCGCTAAAGATTTATAGCGTGCTGACAGGGAAAAATTACAAAAACTAAGGCATCAATTGCATAGAACTAAAGGATTAAAATAACAAAAGCTGTGGTGTTAAACAAAGCAGCTGATTGCAAAGTCACAAAGAAAAGACAAAATTGGCGCAACATGATGAAATTAAAGGAATCAAAAGGAAAAGGATTGAAAATTTGCGAAGTTAATCTATACAGTTCATACAAATCAATCAAACAATATCCAAGAAAATCAAATTGATGAAATGAAAACCAAACAATGAAAATGATAGAGTTAATATTGACATGATCTGAGGGTTGCGATATCTGGCAACAATGATATATGGGTCATGTTTGCATAAATATTGGCAATGACATAGTGAAACATCTTGAGTTATGATGTGGCAGCATTTTAGGTAGGGTTATTGCTAGGAAAATTGCCCAAAATAATATAGACATTGCAACTAATTGAAATGTCGAGTGTGGGTGCGATGTGGCAGCTGGCCTTCAATGCCAATATTGCAACATTGGGATTAAGTAAAGCCCACATAATTGCTGTTGATAGTCTCTCACTCAATAAACACCATAACTGCTGCATACATACATAGGTAATAATGATGAATCAAAGCGCTACTTAAAAAGCAGCTGACAATTTTCTCTGAACATTTCAGCAGGAAATAATGAAAACAGACAAAGTCATCTAATGAATTTTTTTTTCACCTTTTAGAATGCCACGCGTCTACATAAAAACAGTGAAGCTCCAAAACTTAAGCAGCGCCATCAGTCTCATAATCATCAAGACACATCTGGCACATTTGTGTCAGACAACACAGCAATTCATAATGATCAAAACGCGTACGCTGCTAAGCAGGATATGCTAGGACATACGCATCCTGCATAATAAAAAACAGCGTCTCAATAATGAAAATTTTATTTTTTTTTTTGAGTGCTTAAATTTTTTGACCTTGACATTGTTAAGTGTTCGCCTGTATGTCTTAAGTTATGTTCAATTGTCAAAGCAAAGGACGAAACCAACACATGATATCAAAAATTATGTGACGCACAACACACCGACATGAGTTGGCAGATATTATTTTTTAAAAATTTTTGGGTTTAAGCAAGATTCCTTTTTTTGTATGTTCTGCGTAAGTAACTGACTAAAAAAAAAATCATGATATGAATACAAGGCAGATGTTTCCGATGCACTACGCATGTTCAGCAGCATTTTTTAAACGGATAGAGCACATTAATGAAATCAGTAAGAAGACATAGAGCCTGCATAGAATGAGCACGAAAGTAGAGTATACTTAATATCATATGGCACAATAGTTGATATATTAAATTATCTTTACAAAATATTTTTTTCGAAAATCCCAGTCTTAAGGTTTAAGGATATAGCCAATTTTAATCTTTTGTGGTTATTTCAAAAATTTTAAAAATTATTGATTTATGTTAAAGATATACACATTTAAAATTTGGAAAAAATATTATAGTTTTTACTTTATAGTATATGTATTTGTACGGACCAGAGAACTGCATTGAGTAGCTCACTTAGGGTTTTGAGCCACTCACAAAAATACGAGGCGTGAGTGTTCACATTGCATGCAATAATGAGTGTTAATCTGAGTTGCACTCACTAATAGTTAATGCGTAGATAGCATGCTGCTCATGAATTCATCAAGGTTGGTTTTGTGATGATGCTAAAAAGTCGCAGTACTATAGCGTTGGAATCAGTTTTGTTCCGCTGTTACTCAAATTTCTCCAGACTCTTTTATTTGCAAATAGACATTAATATATCAATGTAATAATTTTACTTCAATAAACTAAGCCAGAAGATTTTTATAACGTATTTTGGCGGTAATCCGTTTCCTATTAAGTGAATTTGTCACGCGAACGTCAATACGCACATAAAAGTGCCAAATAAATGTCAAGCAACTGATTGACAGAAATAAAAAAAAATCATAAAACTTTAAGGACATTTGCGCGCATAACTAAAAAATAATTGTTACTTTACATATACATATGTACATAATTTTGAACGTTTTTGTACGAAAACTTTCCTTTAAGAAATTTAAGAAATTTTCATTGCAGAGTGTCAAAAGTCACACAGTAATCAATCACATGAGCAAGTAAAATACGAGTCCTGTAATAAAAAAAAAAAGATTTATTTACACATATCATGCTGTAGGGAAAGTTTTATTGTACGACCGTGGCAAATGTTCGAAACTATTGGAATTTGACAGGCATTGAAAATGTTGCTAACAATTGTTCGCCAGTTTCCGATTTTGTTAGTTATGGAATAAAAATGTGTCCTTTATTACTTATTGTCACTGTTGTTACGAAATGTTGCTAGTGGCATGTTTGCACAATGTTACTTTCGCTCCTACTGTGGCGATGTCCATTGTTGTCCCCCAGGGGTAAGACAAGGCACGAGAATAGCATAAAGCAAATAATGGCATCTTGCAAGGATAAATGACAAACATTTGAAGTCAGAACTAGCAAAGTAAAAATGCAATTCATGTTTATTACAAAGGAGAAAATTTTAAAGAAATCTTATGATTTCTAAGATGGACGTTTGAAAAATCATACAGGATGTAAGAAATAAATATTTGCTCAAGTTAGTATTCATTTTCAGGATATTGTTAAAATTTATTGCACAAATAAATTTTCTTAAAATTATGCAAACAAAAATAAATATTTCGAAAATAGTAACATCTGCTTGGCTGATGATAAATAACTGCGAAAAATTAAATCACAACATAAACCCCACTGAGCAGCAAAATTTTTAGGAAAACTCCGCGTCATGACTGGTAAAAAATCTGTTTTGAACTAACTTGTACTGGCCGAAGTTTACGTTCCAGAAACATGAAATTTAAAATAAAATTGCCGGACACGCCTACCGCCTATACAAATAAAATATTGTATACGCCCATACTGTTATATATGCTAATGCAACTAAATTTCACAAGAATACTATAAATTATTTGGAAAAACTTTGAACAAAAAAGTGTGAGCATATTTCAATAAAAAGGCGTGGTACCTCCCATATAAGCAACTACTTTAAAACGCTGTACTGAGATAATTATTTTGATAATGAAACTAAATTTCACACAAATACAGGGACCAATTTGGACAAGTCCTGTATAAAAATTGAGCAGATTTCGGCAAGAGGCAGTGCCATAAAAGCAAATATTCCTTAAATCAATATGGGAATATTTGGTGAGAGCAACAATATATTGGCTTTATGTCTCAGTTGCCAGTCTAATCGAAGCAAATGCACATAAAAGCTGCACACTTTTTTATAATTTTTCTAAAACAAAGATCGATAATCTACTCGCTTTATGCATCAAGCTGCCAATTTTAACTCCCCCCCTACTATAACAACACGTGCCATATGCAACGACATGTCTTGTCGCCAGTTCGATGACCAAGAGACAACAAAAAAATGATGTTGCATTACATTGAAAAACATGTTGCGATAACTGTTTTCATTATTTTTTTTATCGTTTTGTTGGCATTGTTGTCATTCCGAAAGTAATTAAATACCTTTAAAATACTTCAGTTTTTTGTATAAAACTTTGGCCACCAGCACAGCACAGCACTACGGTTATTGGATTTGATGTTGGCGCAAAAAATCGAGTGACATTTTGCCCTGATTTTCATTGGCTTCGCGGTAGGCTTACTGGCTATCTACTGTGCAAAATTATCGTCCTTTAAGCCATTTACCTTATCGTATTAAAAGTGGCTGCATGCCTGCATAAATTTTCGCTTATTTTGTTTTCAAAATTTCGTCAATGTTGGCTGTAGTACGATATTTAGTTTTTACCTTGTGCCTTCTCAATTAAAACCTGTTGTGATCAACTGTATGGCGCGCGTAAAAAGCAGCAAAAGAATCCTTTCAACCTGTCGTGCTTCATTGGCTTTTTTTTGCCGTTCTTACTTGACTTGTACGAGACATGACAGCTGCTTACGCTTAAGCGCCCACATATATTGTTGCCCCTATCTGTGCTTTTTGTAAACATTGGGGAGTAAAGTGCATTGTGATAATTTTTGGCAATATAATTAATTTTTTCTTAGTGAAGATGTCTACACGAATATAACGTATTTTTTTCTTTAACTGAACATGATATCAAAAGATTGATTTTTTTGGCTTTAAATTATGGCAAACTTAAAACTTAAATTATGAAACTTTTTCGAAAAATAAATCCAAATTTATGAGGGTCGGAGACTCCTCAGTTGAGTTCTTAAATCAATTTTTGTAAACGAATGGTGTAGTGATATTTGTAATATTTGAAACATTTGTCCAAAATTTCCACTTTGTGACTTTCAAAATTCATTTTTGATCTTCTTCCATTGATTATTATAAACCATTTTTTCGATGTTTGGGGCCAAAATACCCCCTAAGACTGCGTTTTAAAGTTCATTTGCAACCATTTCCCATCGCTTGAAAACATTTTTTTTTCGGAAAATGATTGGAAGCGTCTCTTAAGGAGTCGCGTACCTGGCGATTTTTAACATTTTTTTTCTCTCTACATACATAGGGCAAACATCCCACTGTGATTGAGTTTCAAAATACCTTCTCGATAGTAAAATTTTTTCGAAAAATGGGACCTCTTCAGTGAATTTCAAAATCAATTTACTACCTTTTCTCATCGTTTGGTACTATTAATTTTTTTCTCAGAAAATGTGTTCAACACAACGCATTAGTCAAGACACTTTTTTGACTTTTTCCAACAATTAACGCAAAGAAGTTGTTCATCGATAAATGTGGCCAAACCACTCGCAAAGGGAGCGAGGAGCACTCCCTATGACTTCTTAAATTTATTTTCAAATTTATCCCATCGCATGGTGCAATAAACTTTTTATCAGAAAATGTTTCTAAAACCTTCTAAGGGGGTCTGGTAACCCTGGTAACTTATGAAATCTTTTTTTGTCATTTTCCATCGATTTAAACAAATAGAATGAATCATAGGGGCACTCCCATCGAATTGCTGATAAATCAATATAGTTTCCTGGGCTTAGAACAATCCGATGTATTTTTCCTCCAATTTTTTTTTTGTGAATAATCCCAACTTTTTTGTTGCTTTTCAGTAATCTACAAATCTTATTTTTTGAGTTTTCATCACTCAAAAATTCGTCAATCAATTTAATAGATTTTTGAACAAAAAAGTTTTTACCGATTTCTGACCTCGAGGCAGAATTTTTCATTCCAAAGAAAACAAACAAATTGTGCATTTCAGTGGCAAAAATATATCAATACGATATCAGCAAATGTTGTCTCTGATACCTAAATATTTTCATAATCTGATAAATAAATAAAATTCGTTGCATACTTTACAGATGACTGTCAATTTGTAATGTAAATAACTTTTAGGCAACTTAATTCCACGAAATGCATGAATAGTTGCATAATTATTACTCTAAAGAAAAAAAAAATTTTTTTAAAGGACCCCTTAACATTAAGTGCTTGCAAAAAAAGCGCAGTTGCTTTATTCTTTAGCAGGAAGTTGTACTTTTAAGTGACGGTGATAAGAATTTCGTTGATTATCTTAAAGGCAAATAATGTCATTTTGACAAATGGAATGTACGTTTACATTCCTACATACCCCCTAATTGAAATGTTAAGTGATATGAATGTTTTATTATTTTCGCGATAGAACAACAAATTATAATTCATTCGGGGCATATTTTTTGCGATAATATGTTGAAGGGTTATTTAAACAATGCTACTCAAAAAAAAAAGAAGAGAAGTACATCAGAGGAGATGTTTTTTACTCATATGCGGTGCTCCAAAGGACAGAGGTGTTTTACCCTCATTGTATTCCGTATTGGGTTATAAAACTATAACTAAAATGGTCTGATATTGGAGATTAAGGTTTGTGAATTTTCTTACAAAATTTCGTACATTGAAAAAAAATCGTTTAAATTGGATATATAGGTAACGAATGGCTGAGAAAAATTACTCAATTTGACTTGCAAATTATTGTGTTGCTTACAGCTCCCTCTATGAGTGAATTTTTAATTTCAACGGAATTTTACTTGTCGAAATCGTTTCAGTAGTTTAGAGCATCGCAGTTTTTGTAAGGCACCGTTTCAATATCCCCGAAAAATTTCATCTTCCAATGTTACCATTAATACCAACGTTAAGCACTGTATTTTCTCGAGCAGCTCGCAAGAACAATCATAAATGATATGGCCAGCATATAACGTCAAGACACTCCAAATGTTCAACTGTACAATCAAACAAAAGCAGACATTTTTATAAATGTATTCTTAAGCAAACGCTGAGCTATCTTTTCTTATCAAAGGATACGCTTGTTTCAAAGTGAGACCAGACAATTGTTCCAGGCGTCATTTATCTATTCGTCCTTGTAGCTATTCCGAGTAAGCCTGCTCTTAATTTATGATATTCGTTTATGTTCTTAATTTCTGTATACCCTACACTTTTTATAACAGAAAGTTTTGGCATAGTGTATTTGCTACAATATCATAATGATATGGCTTGAATATAAGGATAAATAGACAGAAACGAAATATATCCATTGAATAAAACTTCTGCAAAGAGATATCAAAAAAGTATATTTCCTTGACATTTATATCAAAAGCATTTAACATTAAATATTTCCGTTAAAGCCTATCAAAACGAACAAACGAATAAACGCTAATGACTTAATTATAAAATAGAGAACTTTCTTACAATTTTATTATAAAAACCATCTCCTTTAAGCTGCTGAAAGATGGATGTCTTGAAAAGTTTGATGTTCAACTTGATCGATTATAGAATTTCTATTTCTTTTTAATATTCTACGCTTATTTTAAACGCTCTAAAATACAGATAGAAATCTATGCTAGCAGGACACCGTCAGAACTAAATGTTCACTTATGGTATTTTAAGCTGCAGGTAGTTGAAAACACATTGATTGTATGTCCTTCGTTGGTATAATAAGAAGCAGGTAGTGTTTTTCCTGTATGTCCTTTAAATTTCATATCAATGTTGCTAATCGCATCCCACACCACGTTCAATGTGTGTGTGCAACTGGCACTGTATTTTTTTTATTGTTTCATTTTAGTTTCTGCTTTCTGCTGTCTGCGTCCTTTAATTTATATCATAATTTCAATTTGTATTTCTTGCATTGTTCAGCTTGTTGCTTTTTGTTATTCCTTCTTTTACTGAGCTGAGCTGATGTGTTGCACCTTTATCCTGTTGGCTTATCTTGATTGTATTTCAGTTCATTTTTTAGCATGTTTCAATTTCAGTGAAGAGAACAAAGAAAAACAAAATAAAAATTGATCAATAAAGTATGAAATCCATATGAAAAAGAAAAACGATCTTTTAATGTACTCTTTTTTTTTATATAGTGAACTGCTGAAATTTGAAGACAATTTTTAATTGTTTGTTTTTTTGTGATGCCACCTAGTGAGAGTTGCAGCCACATGTGGGTCCCTTATGAATTTATTTATTCAAATGTCAAGGATTCTGAACATTCTTAATATGAGTCTATACTTATGTTAAAAAGCTATTGGCGAAATATAGGGGATATTAAAATGTGGCATTCTTTTTCTCGTCTTCAACATTTAGTATTCAGCCTATTTTCTTATCCAATACCAAATCAGGGAACTCGCACTATCTTTTAAGACAAGTCAAAGTTTGTGTTATTTAGTAAAATATATATTTCCATTTTTCTTGGATTTACAGTGAAAACTCCTCATTCACCTTTGAGAGTACGACGTTCTGCTGGAATTCACAGAATGTATTGGAGAACTAACCACAAGCTATTAACGCCATATCATTCACGCAGACGAAGACTTTTGTCTCAATAGCACTATTTATGCAATTAAGCGTGTTCTCAATCTCAAGCAGCTAAATTAAAATTAAAAGAATTAATAATTTATAAATAGGATGTAATTAATGATTTCTTTAATTTACTTTATTACCGCTATAAACAAATTAAAAAGTCAGATGGATAGGCAATTTATGCCACTTCACATCATTAAGTCTTCATTAAAACGCGGCGGTACAAGTTGAAGCGTATGAGAAAAACTTTTCCACGGCTTTAAGAGTAGTAGACATTTTCAATATGAAAGATGTCACAAATTAAATGATTCAATCAACAACAAACTGAACGTCAATGACAACAACAGCAACAAAAACAATAATAGAAATAATAATAAGAGTAACATAACAACAACAACAATAAAATGAGGAGAAACTTTTTTAAATGTCAGTAGTAACGAGTGGATAACAAACAGTCAGGTAAAAAGTTACCACTGCTGGAATACAACTGTGCGAAGATTGACATCTTCATCATAAATTTAAGCGTGAAAGAAAAAGTAAAAACTGGCTGAATAAATACGAGTTCGACAAAAATTAAAGCAGGAAAACTTTAAGGCAAAAGGAGAGAAAAAAAAGAGACGAAATGGCCCATAGCCAAGAAAAAGTTGAAATAAAAACATACTACGTTAGATTGCATGGCTATCAGACTTAAAATTGAATTTTAAATAATGTCACAAGCAGCTGTGAAATGATATCACAAACAAAATAATAATAAAAGCAGAAATATCACAAATCATACGAGTATCATAAATAAATATTGACGAATGCTCCACAAGCTGTCGTTGAAAGAAAAAAATAAGTTGAATATCTGGACTATGTTCGTTGTTTGCAATGAAGACATAAAGTACACGCAGACAAAAGCGCTGCTAAAAGCAACGAACTTGGCATGTTTAGCGCAATGATAACTGAGTAACGCATATAAATTTTATTACTTATGAGTACCTGCAGTTTATGTATTTCAAATTGAAACACAAATGTGGCTGAATGAATTCGTATGGCAGTGCGTCACTCATGTTTCAATTTTCAAAAGAAAATAGCAAGCACTTGCCAGAGAGTTAAATTGCTTAAGCCGTCTTATTCAACAATAAAGAAACATTAATGCGTATAAATTTATATAAACATTTTATGCGTCACTCATGTTTCATTTTACAAAACATTTTATTAATAATTTTAAAAATGCTTAATGATATTTTTTATTTTCCATAGAGCACTTTATTTTGCAAAGAAATTTTTTTTGTCACTCGCGTTTCATTTCCAAGCAAATTTAGATTCAATATTAAAAAAACGCATTTTTCTGAACTACATACATACATACTTAAAAATAATTTCATTGCCGAATAATAAAATTGAAAAACTACATATTCTTTGGCATGAAACTTGAGTGACGCATTTAAATGCGGTTGTTTGAAAATTTTGTGTATGTATGTTCGCAAAATTTGTGAATGTGTGCTTTAAATAAAATGCATAAAATTAAATTAAATTTTCAAACGTCACTCATGTTTCATTTCTAAAAAATTAATTTTAATGACCTTAGGCATAGTTAAGAACTTTCAAATTTACAAAAGAGAGTATGAACACAATTAAGAAAAAGAGCCTAATCCGTCACTCGTGTTTCATTGTCAAGCAAATTCTATTTGTTCACTAAAAGCATTAATTTTCTTTCAATGTACGCACTTGCTCGCTAGCTAAATGCAAAGATCCACAATTTTTCTTGTTTACCATGTTGCTGCTGATGATTGACTCTTGGTAAGACCGGAGCCGCTGCTGCTGCTGCTGGTGATGATGTTATAATTACGCTTAAACGGCACATTAATGCTAATAAACAAGCTAAATAACAAAGTCATGCACGTGACGAACGTGAGCAATGCTAACGTGCTATAACATCAACAACAATAATAATAATAACAAGAACAAGAAAGTGATAGCTCCAGTTTTTCTCAAAGTTACAACTACTCAAAATTGTAGACAGCTAGAGAAAGAAGTCGCGACGTCTTCATCATCATCATCATCAGCAGTAAAAGCAACAGCAGCAGCATTAGGCTCTAATATCATAATCATCATCATTGTTGATAATCATAGAAAAAGGTGCTAACAAATCCAACGCCCATTGATGGATCCAGTTGGTACGCGTAGCATCGTCTTCTGGCCGGCCACAACTTACAACAATAACAACTCATAATGACAATGATTATTGTTATTGTTGTTATTTTGATTGTTGCTCTCTATTATTTGCATTCCATGGACCGGGCAATGATTGCCAGTGTCTGCAATGGTCACACACTTAGACTGCAACTTTCTGCTTGCAATAGCAACTGGTTTTTACTCCCATTTCTAGAGGTGTTGATGCTGTGTTAATTGACTGTTGCTACTCTTTCGTTGCAATGATGATTATTTTTATTGTTGTTATTGTTGTGTTGTATGCTAAATGAAATGCCTTTAAATTGACAGGCTAATTAAATGCTCTGAGCTTGGATAGTTCAAACATATGTTGGGAAATTTTTGTAATGAGTAAATACAAAAAAAGTGGAGCAATTTGACATACAAGACAAATTTAGTAGAAGAAAAGTGCTAATAAATTGAATTTTTCAGTAATCCATCGGATCACTATTAACTTCGGAAAAGATTGAAAAAATTCGAATGTGAGCTATTTATACGTCCTGCAAATTTTAAGGCAAAAAAATGAACCGGGACATCCATAGAAAACAAAAAAAAAACAGAAAAACCTCATTAATTTCGGCTCAGTATCATCGGCTCAAAGGTCACTCATGATTTCATTTAACAATGGATGAAACTGACTGGGTTCAACCAATTTTTTATTGTTTAGTTTTTGTTGTTGTATTTCTTTCTGGTGTCATCACATACAGACGATTCGGTACTCGATACTTTTCTAAGTTCAAAATAGTATAGAAAAATATATTACTTTTCTTATTACTCATAAGAAACCGCAAACTGCAATACTTACTATTACAAAGCTTTGATATTTAAGTTTGCTGTAGATGGGACAGTTCACAGTAGCTAAAAATCCTTGAATTAATCATAAAAATATTATATAAAAAAAAAATTTATTTAACTTCATTGAATTTTCTAAAAATTTCTGACTATAACAGTTTACGCATCCTGCAATTTTTAAAAGTCCTTAAAAAACCAGCTGCCAGCTTGAAAATGTATCCTTAAAAAAAGATGCGTACATACATTGATGGAAATAAATCTGCTGTAGTTTTTGGTCCTTTTGTTGCTTCTCAAATCGATTTCCTTTTGAATGACAGCATAGCAAATGCCTGTTGCTTGTGTGCTTGAAAAAGGACATGGTAACTATAGCAGCAGTAGCAACAAATAAAAGGACCTGCTTTGCTTACAAAAAAAAAAAAAAAATGCACGCCAAATGTTTTCAAATCTCTCTTGTATTTGCTAGATTTCTGTTTTGATTCTGCATGGTTTCCAATGCTAAGACAAAATTCATTCCATTTTGCTTGATTGCAACAACAATGACAATGACAGCAGGCCGGCCGGTGTGCCAGTAAACCAACCTGCAAGGATAACAATCTGTTGTTCATATTCGTATCTGTTGCATTTTTGTTGATGCTGCTGCGTATACCTGCGTTTTCAATCTGTTGCATTTGTTGCACATGTTTCCTGTATTTCGTCTTTAATTCTTATGTTCTGTGTTTTTTTGTTTTTGTTTCTGTTTTGTTCTCTGTGATTTCAAATCTGTTTTTACTTTTGCAAGGTGGTGTCCTACTTAAGTGACCCTCTTTTCGAAATGTGCATTTTTATTTCAATTCTCTGCTATATAGCGAATCGTAAACAACATTTGTTGCTTTTATATTGGAATAGATTTACCATTTATTCCTTGTGATGTTTTTTTTATAAAATTTTACTTGAGAGCATTTTTCCATCAGCTGTGCTGCGAAAACTGTACTTACGATGAGTTTTTTTTAGAGATAATTATATTCGACGCGATATGAAAGATAAAACTTCCACTCAATATTTTTCGGTTTGGTTGAGAAGGCTAACTTTTACTTTGACCTTAAAAAAAGTCATAAAAATTTCAACGCACATTTTCTTGAATTATTTTTTCTCTACAGTGTGAGCTATTAATTGATACTTACTGCGACAATAAAAGTTACAGCAAAAAACTTGTTAACATTATTTTGCATGTTTCATGAACGCATGTGCTATATTTTATTTGTTTCATTAGCCATCAGTAATAGATTCAAAACTGTTGTTCGTTCGTTCATTCAATAAAATTAAAATTATGCCAACTCCTTCGCTGCTTTAAATTCCAGTCGCCTAAGTTGTGGTAATCAAAATGCGTCTAAAATGTACTGCAAAAGATTTTAAAGCTTTTTAAATTATTTGCTTAATTTACTCATTGTCTATTTGTTTATTGAACTTTTACTATGCTAATTTTAATGGCCAGAAGTGGGCAATCAATTAAGAATGGAAGTGAAATTAGTGGTAGTGGTTTCCAGTTATACGCCCTTTGCCAAGCTTGGACAGTAGGACATTTTTTTTTTTAAATATTTTCATTAATAGTAAATAGTAAGCCATTATTAATTTGCAAAATTGCCCCTTGAATAGAATCTATCAACTATTATCCTGTTTTTTTTATTACTGCTTTAAATATTTTTATAATTTCGAACCGAAATTGAATTGACAACAACGAACTCTCAGTAGCCCACTCCTGTACAAAGTCTATTAGTCATTCAATAGATCGCACATAAACTTAATGCTCATCAATGGCGACAATTTGTTGCCACTGTTGCTACCAACATAACAGCAGCTCCAAATTGCGAGACTTAACAATGAGAAACAACCAACTTTAACGACACAGTTGCCGCCTGCATAACAATGAGCAAGAAATCATCGACACGGCGGAGTAGACAACGCCAACGTGTGAAACGTGTGAGAATACCAGAAATGTTCAAAAATTCAAATTGTATTTTTGATACTTTTTTTTTTAAATTTTATATACCCAAAATATAGAGTTATTGAAAAATTTTCAACTCTTTTCATTTTGCGCTATTTGGCCAGCACACGCAAGTGAGGAAGTTATGTACTTTTGATGTTCAAGCAATTGCTGCTCAACGGACGTGCAATTATCACAGCTAAATGTCTATGACTGTGAATACCCCTAAAACTCCCTACATTGAGAGTTTTTTCTTTCACCACTGCACTGGTTGCATACGGAAACGTGACAAGTTTATGAAGATTGATGGCGTTCGAATTTTTTGTCAAATTTTTTTCGGCATTTTTTCTTTGTTTTTTATATGGTTTTTTATTTTGAAAATTTTCATTGCTGTTTAATAGTTGTCAATTCTCACGAGTAAACGATTTTTTTTAACAATTTAATTCGTTTTTTCCATAATATCTTAAAGTTGAATTTTAAAGATACGCGTGATATTTCGTTTTCTTGTTAAATACTTCGATCAGCATTGATTTTTAATTTGTTAATTAAAATGCAATCATCACACGTACAACAAAACTTAGGGGATATTTTATTTTATTTTTATTTTTTGTGGCGACATGACATGATTTTTGTCGTACATGTTTTTATTTTTTAATTTCGACATTTGAGCAATTTATGCGTCGTAATGAGTTGCAATCGATTGAAATTTTCTGTTCGTGGCTTAATTTTTTTTTTGCTTATTTTATATGCGAAATTTGTTTAAAAGTCATTTTTGTCTTTTGTTTATTAACGAAAATGACTTAAATATTCTCGTAACGGGTGCAATAAACATGACTCAAAGATAAGTTGACGGAATTTTAATTTATTAAGTTGACTTCAACATGCTATTTGCTTTAAGTTTTTTTATTTTATTCAGTAGTTTGTACAGCACTACAAAAAAATGTGAAATAAAATACAGTTTATTTGTACAAATCACACCGATTTTCATTTGTTTGTAGTTGAAGACAGACTTTTGACGTTTTCTGCACGACAAAAAAATTGAAGTTCAATGTATGTAAGTAATACACGAACAATCCCTGCAATCTTCTAAAACCGTTAAAAAAATTTATTTTGAAAAATGTGTCCACACACAATAATAGACAAATTCAAGAGAAAGACGTTCTTGTTGCTGTGTTTAAGAGTTTTTTTATTTTTTTTTAAATTGATTGATATGTACATATGTATGTATATACAAACTTCAATGAAGTGATTTTATCGTGAGGCAGATTGTAATAATTATAAAGATTATGTCATAAGAAACGAAATGAACAAGCTCTGCCACTTAGATATTGCTGCACTTAAAAATTGCAATATTATAAAAATGTATGTATAAAAAATAAAGTACTTAAACATTTTATTGCGTCTGCCACTTAGTTGACTGATTCTTTTATTAATATTAAACATAAAAATAGAGATGGCAGACGCTTTCAGCGCTGATTTTACGATGGCAGACGTTTATGTGCACTTAAGATGCATACTTTTGAGAATAAATTTTTACAAAGTCAATATCAGAAATAAATTGCTAAATATTTAATGTTCTCCAAAAAGTGAAAAACCACTGTACGTTCTTGTTATTTAACCATTCAACGGAAGAGATAATCGATTTTTGATATGTTCAATAAGCGCATTAATTAATCTCATTTAGTGCAAAATTACATCCGTACCAACAAATGCATGTATGTATGCTTTACTTTTAGACACAACAAATCCTTATTATTTCAGGGCTTTAATTTTTTGTATACCCTTTCTCACTCACTATCTTTTGTGTATTTTATTAATTTTTTTTTTATCAAATTTGCAGCTGAGCCTCATTTTTCCCTACCGTGACGACCAAGTGTTCACTTTAATTATTCCCCCAACATACAGTGGTGTTTTTGTTGCTGCTGCTGCTTCTTTGTCTCTTATTGGCTCAGTATATGGCCGCCTTATCAAATGTGCGTTTTTTAATTTTAATAAACCGTAAAATTCAGGTGATCATCAAATAAACAGGTGAAATGATTTTTTTTTCTTTCCCTTCATTTTTTTTTTTATAACTCACTTGACTTCTTTCACTTGTTAGTGTACTTGCTATATTTTGAGTGTTAAAAATACAGAGTGCATTGGAAAAAATAATGCAGTGTTTATTAGAGTGGATCAAAAATCAACTTAATTTGCAATGAAATATATAGTAGCTATCATCATTAACATGTCTGTGATATATTAATATTTTTGTGCAATATTCTAGGCTTGCGCAAGTTCTTCAAAGTCATAACTCAAACAAATGGAACTTATTAATAAAAAAATCAATACAAACGCCCGTTTTGTAAGTTAAATTTATTTTTATAGCTGAGCTCTTTTTCTACAAAACCAAACCAAATCGTAATAAAATAGTGTATTTTATTTAAAAACTAAAAAATTTATGAAATTTTTTTTTTCTTTTGTTTTGTTAATCGAAAATCTGTTAAATATCGATATTTTAAAATTTTTTTTAACTAAATTGCCGATCCTTTGTAAGTATTTTCAATGACTTTTTGCACATTTTTGGCGGATTTTAAGTTTTCCGTTGCTCCGATGGTGATAAATAACATGATTTTGACAAAAAAATTGACGTCGATTAAGCAAAAAATAATACGACCTGCGATTTTTCCACGCAAAGCAACTGTTAAAAGTGGATTTTGAGGTTTCTGATAAGCAATAAAGTTTAATTTTAATATAAAAAACCGCAAATTGTTTGATTTGTATGAAGTTCGATATTAAGATACTTTAGAGGTCGCCAATAACAAAAATGATGTTGATTTTGAAATACTAAACTTGCGGCATCTGGGAGTTGAAGCACTGTGCGCCTTTATTTTCGGTCTAAATTACACGAGAATTTGTCCCATATGCGACAATTTTTATTCTTTATGTACCCAAAGAGATGAAATGTACCACATCAGAGAAGATATTCTTTGAAAGTGCTTTATCAACTTTCTGCTGCTCTAACACTCGATTTGTTACAATTCCACTGTGGCTATTATTCAAAAATTCTAATAAATCACACACATTTTTCTAACGTCATGAAGAGCTTACTAGGTACATTATTATGCAACTCATTTCGAGTAAGATATTGAAAGTGAGTTTAGTTGTAATTTACTATCTTATCTGTTATACATTTTAAGTAAAATCCATATTTGTGGATAATAAATGCTGTGAAGCACCCTGTATATTGCAAAACTAACCCTTCGTTTTAGCCAATAACATATTATTAAAGTCTTTAGTTAATGATGATACAAAGGATATCAGACCACATTGCAGGCAGTGCATCGTTACGGTTCATCAATATTGATAAAAGTTAAGCAAAAATAATGAAATAATATGTAGCTGATATGAGACAAAATACACAGAAAGAAATTTTTCATTGCGTTGAACATCACACAGTTCACAAATTGATGGTATTTTTTTTACATCACAGTAGAGTTAAATTTTATTAGCACGTAAAAGAAAAATTAGAGTTATAAGTAAAAGAGTGCTGTTTCGTTTAGTGCCAATGTTAAGAAACGAGTAGATTTATAACAATTTTGTGTAATAGAGTCATTAAGCCAGAATACTTCAACTGAAGCAGAAAAAATCTCTCAGAAATTACATTTACCTGTGACTTGTTCCTTAATAAAGTAGACGATTGGAGAAAGTCCAATTGATTCTAACACTCTGATCATCACTGAGTTCAGACCTAACAAAGTTTCTCCAAATTGTATTGTTGGGAAGATGTTGAGAAGAAGAAATCTATTTTATTATATTATTTCAGCCTCAGCCAGTTTTTTTTAATTTCTTATTAAGAATCAAATAATTGTCCCGTTGTATCACAATCAACAGATTTTGAACTAAGTGCGGCAGCTTTGAATAGCATCCGCTCGCATCTTATCAAAAATAACGTACTTGTGTGCAGGAAATAGAAAAATAAAATCAGACTTTTCGACCTCTAAATGATCATTGTATCCTATAACTCTATTAGGCTTTTAAGTGGAATTTGCTAGTGTACAAATAGAATTTTTTTTCCAAAATCAAATAATGAGGAAGTTGTACAAATATCATTAAAGTTCTTTCGAACAATAAAATCAGAACATTAATTTTTTTTTGCAGTGTTAAAGGTTTTCTTGTAGTTCAACCTCCTTTTTTACAAATTAACGCTTTCTCCCCGAAAAAAACAAATGATGCAATCGTCGCTTCGTCCACACTTTGTTTAATTTAAGTTTAAGCTTCAATTATTTCAGCTGTAATCTCACCGACCCATTTAAGCCGCGGCGACGGCAACCGCAGTTGCAGCCGATATTAAGTTTTGTCTGTTTGTTTTGTGATAAACAGCATGGTAATACGACGATACACTGGCGAATCTGGTGGTGGCGTGTCGCAGGTGGAACTCATAAGTGAGCGTATCCGAAAATGATGCGACCACATTGTGAGTGTCAGTTTACAGTATGGAATGACTGTGGAAACGATATAGATAAATGCAGTAAGTTGGAATTAAGTTAAGCATATGAGGAAACATATTTAGAAGATATGGTAAATCAATGAAAAAATTAAATATTGTGTTTCCAGAAATCTAATTGAATCGAAAACTTTTATGTACACTCGATTTCTCATATTTGTAATTTTCCATTTACGCTAAGCATTTACTCATAAAAGTTTTCTATATACAGCATTATTGTAAACATATAAAAAATACTTTAAATACTCAACTCATAGCTCTCATAAGTACTTCCGGTTTCCCATAAACAATTTGGGTGCAAAATAAGCAAACCTGCAAAAAACGAAATACAAAACTCATTAGGATGCCTTTTGTGTACCTGCTGAAAACATTAATACACACAGTAAAAGCAACAACTGCAAGGATGCGGAAGTAGAAAAATAATCAGAATAACAACGGAAGAAGATCAGCAACAGTTGATTTTTCTAAAAATGATTGATGCACAAAGAAAAAAAAAAACACCAAAAACTAAACAATTTGTGTATACGACAACAGCAACATCTGCGACAAATCCTTAAGCAGCAGTTTTTTAGAAAAATTTTTGTTTGGTATTATGAGTGAGCAATTCAATAGAACTGATTGTCAGGATTTTTCAACACGTTCGAATTTCTATGTTATTTAAAAAGTTTTCCTTGATCAAAAATAGATATAGCTTGGTACTCAAAAGCTTTTCTAATTAAAAGAATGCTCGGTCCAATATAGTCACTTGCTTGTTTGAGTTGGAGAATGATTTTTGTCCAAAGATATTCAATTATAGTCCTTTATGTTCGGCGCTTAGCACTTAAAAGCTTGTGCGATTATATAAGGTGAAACAACCATTTGTCTTCCCCATCATATCTTTTTCACCATTCCATTTCTATATACTACAACACTCTATTACTTTATTAGGCACTCAAGTTCGTTATTTAAGTCTTTCGTTTTTTGTCATTTATTCTGCTCCCAATGCAAAGGTATTAATTAAAACTTGCATTAAAGTGTTTCTCTTAATTATGCGCTCACCAAATGTGTTGCCAAAATATGCAGCTGCATATTAAAAATTTTTGGCTAACTGCGCATGTGCACGCGAACTGCAACGAAAAATTTAATGGATTATTGTTGTTGTTTCGTTAAATAAAACAATAAAATAATATTAAAGAAAATGTTAATTATAAGGTTACTACTTTATCGTGACTGTGACAAATTAAACAGTAGCAACAAAAATTTTATAATGGAATTATAATTTTATGCTTTAAAATGAAGTGCAAATGTTGAAAATTATGAAAACAAAATAAGAGATAATTTGATGATGTTGTTTAAGTCACTTGATTTCATAAGAATATCATTCGAAGTTTCAGTTGGCATCTCAAGTTTTCTAATATATCTTGTTCTCAGCCGAGTCCTTTCTATATCTTGTAGTATTATTCAATATATATACTATACCTAACACTAACTGATATATTTGAAATTGTCAAATGTCTTCATTTAACTCTTGATATTTTCTGATTAAGGTGGTGATTTGATTGATTACATTATTGTTAAAAACATACCCCTCTTAACATTTCTATCAAAAATTGCTCGATCGAAACTATTAGGATCACTTATTTACGTTCAGAATGCAAATAGCACAAAGGAATACTGTAGCTATCATTATTGTTTGTTATTTGAAATTCTGCCCCAATCTGATATAAAAAAAAATTTATTAATCTATGCTATATTAAATGATTGGCAACAAACTTTCAATGAAATAATGTAAAAAAGTCACATAAAAATATTATCAAAACTTATCACAAACTACAAGCTGCAAACAAACGTCACTGCATTAATTAGCGCTTTCATCATTGACTTATGTCATTGTGATATAAAACAAAACAAAAAAAAAAAAAAAAAGCAGCGAATGCAACCTGCAACTGTCAAAAATTGATGCGGCAATTAAATGTGACCATAGTCGGTCACAAACTAATAAATAATAATTTTTTCGGCAACAAAGTAATAAAAATATTGAAAGGTGTTCTTTTTTTTTCTTCACACTTTTCATGCATTACATTTTCAGAGTTACCAATCTAAAATATTACATAATCAGCAATTGAATCCACAGCAGAACGAAAATGTGTGACATGGATGCGGTTGTAGTAAACGTGTTTTGTTGTTGCTTGAAAAAAAAAACTCAAAAAATAGGGCAACTGCTGACCGCTCGTGGCGTCTGTCGCGCAATAAATAAGAACAAGTTCTTGCTCCATTGCAAGAATTGTTATCCTTAGGGAATAACTTAGCGCTTACACAATTGGATGCACAGTTTTCATTTTATTTCCTTCTACGCCTCACTACGCATGTGAACTTATAAGGATACGCATGAAGCTGTTGTAGTTTTTATTATGAATGAAAAATAAAAAGTTGACTCAAGCGCAGCGAAGAGATATTAAACTATGGTACTTAAGCTGTTATCTAAGGAAGAGGAAAGTTTGCTTTTCTTACACAGTGCGCTAAAGCAAGCGGAGTACGCTATTCCGCAAAGGCATTATCCAAACTTTGTTGTCTTTTCCGATAGCTTGAACGATGGTTTATTTGAACTCATATATATCACACTAAAATCTTAAAAAATTGGTTCCCACGCATTTAAAGACACAAAAAATAAACTCATAAAAATATAACTCAAAATAGAAATAATTTTTAGCAATACAATGCAGTTGATTTGAAATAATTTCATATTGTTCTATATTCAATGAGCAGGTAGGTAGAGTTTTCACAATAAAGTACAAAATTTATAGCATCTAAATGTCACATGGTTCTGAAACAATCGATTGATTTTTTTTTTTTTTTGGAGACATTTTCATTTTCATAACTCAGACGGTAGACTTCAATTGTTCTATGATGCACCTGTGTAATCCATTTATTAAAATACAGCATGTACAAGAGTTTTAACTTCATTCCTTTGTTTAATTTTTAAGAATTTCATTTGTAATTTTCTTTTTTTTTTTAAATTAAAAACAACAGTTTTATAATTTTTTCTATAATTCGCTACCAATGCAGCTGTCAAAAGTTCCCACGCTTCAGTTGCTGCAGTAAACAAAAAGCACCTTGAAATTCTGAGACACTTAAAAAAAACAGACAAAGAACTACGCACTTCAGCCATAAGAGACTCCTTATACTTATATAATTATGCATTAAGGAACAAGGATACGCAGCACAAATCGATTTAACGCATGACCAATGTTTTTGTAGAGAAAAGGATACTGTTATAAGGAAAGAAAAAAAATTCGATTACAAACTTGTAATTTTGTATCGGTTATTAAATTGGGTAAACAGTGTGATGTCTTCAAGTCGAAGGCATTACAATTGAAGCAAAAGACTTGCGAATGTTGGTTCAGCATATATTAGGGGAAGGTGCAGTTGCGTATGTATCTATATTAAGGATACAAAAACTTTTCAAGTGCAAAGTTAGTGTTATCCTTTTATGAATTTTTATAGTAAAAAATAAGAAGCGATTGATATTTTATATTATCTTTATTTAATCACCTTTTGTATTTCACGTTTTACCGCACCCATTAAGAAAAAAGTGAAAGAAAAAAAATTGTCGAGAAATGTTGAAAAAGTCAAAAAATTTTTAAAAAAAGTAAATAAAAGTTTAAAATTAATAACATACTATTCGGCGCACCGCTTCGCACTTCAAAAATTCATAAAAAAATGTTTTCAAAAGAGCATATTAGTCTGAATGAACTACTGATATAATGTGCTGCTTTATTAAAAAACGTTTCATAATGAACTTCACTGTAATAAACGTAGCAGTTGCAAAAATTAATTACAAAAATTGTAAATACAAATAAAATTTAGGGTGCAACAAAAATGAGCAGTGCTCTTCAAAAATTATTATTAAATAAAAAAAAAACCCAAAAATTTACTGAATTAAATTTTTCATGTTAATGCTAATGACTTAACTTGGCTTCGTAGCAGCAAAGAACTTTCTTTGTAGTACCCTTTCTCACAGGCTGCCAATTAATTGTGCAACATTAATTCAGTGCTTCTGTTTCTGCCAAGTGCGCATGCAAGAGTCGCCATCAGTAGTGCGCATGCAAAGCTTGACATTAGTTTTGGTCAAAATGATAACAATTTTTTGGTAACAATTTATGTCATTAATTTATGAGGACGTTCAGTACTAAGTGCTGCACCTGAGCAGCTTTTTCTTTTTGCACACGTATGATGCGGCAAAAAAAAATGAAATATACAGTTATTAATATTTTTTAATTTGTTTCAATTTTTCTCTCCTTTTTTTTTGCGCAAAACACAAGGCTTTTGTAAATATTTGAGTTATGCGCCTGGGAACACAGGCGGCAACAGTAACAACAGCGAAATATAAGAAATTAAAAATTTGAAGACGCGCGAATGTACACTGTAGGAAGTATAAGTGATAAAATTAAAAAATTCTCTGAGAGGAGAGCCTGTTGATTCTCAATAATATGCCTTCAAACACAATCTTCTGAGGAGTTTTGAAAAGAGAGTGCAGTATTGCTCAACGATTTAATGTTTGCAAACACTTTCTCATCAGTAAGGAGTAAATGTGTTATTTTTTTAAACAGTACAATCATCAGCTGTCCATTATGCAGATTTCTGTGAAAGGAAACTGACAATCAAATCATCATTCATTTGGCTCCCCATACTTTTTTAAATAATATATTTTTTACCAGCGAGATAAAAACCCATAAAAGTCAACCATTTTCTTTGTCATTTCTAACCAGACTTATTCATTCGCAAGTATTTTTCCAAGTGTAATGCGTGATTGTAGTACCAAAAACTTACGCACACACACATATACATTTGGCACATATTTAAATAATAAATACAATTAACTACGAGAAGTGCGCGTGTCCAGTGAAAACAAGTGGAACCAGTTAAATGCAGCAGCAACTGCTCACGTTTGGCCCTCCAACGTAGCGTAAGCAGAAAGAAAAAAGTTCTTGTGACTAAAAACCTGCTCTTTTCGTCATCAGCACCATCCTTAGCGGTGGCATCTACAATAAATAAAGTTTTGAATTATTGCGGATTCTTTTGGGTTGTAATTTTATCGGACTTTATTTCTTTTTTTTTTTGGTATTCGTGTCATGGTCATTAACGCTGCAAATGCCTTAAATAATTAAATATTGTAACTCTTTGCTGAAAAGGGGGTAATTTTTGGACATTACTTAGAAGTTAAATGTAAAAAGCACATGCAATTACTGGTCGAGTTGCATGAATTGCATGCGAATAAAAGGTTTTTTTATATTTTTGAAATTAGTTTTGAAAGAAATAGAGCAGAGCAAGTAATTAAAGTTCCAAAAATTCGTTAAATTCAATACTAATACGCCGTAGATAAACATGCAAGGCTATGCAAATATTTTGAAATTTATGCAGAACTGCTTTGCATTTGAAGCTTAGGTTTTTTTTATTTGCAAATGACGTTACGAAATTAAAATATTTGCGACCAAATATTTCAATTTGCAATATTCAAGTGCGTGTCTTAAGTCTTTTGTTTTCGTATGCGACAATGCAGAGCATAAAACACTTTTTTTTATGAAATTTTAATTTTTTTTTTAATTCAAATGTATAGAAATTTGTGTTTTCAATTCTATTTTTTTTGGATTTCCTCATGCTTGTGTCTTAAGACTTTTGTTTACTATAGCACATTTTATGCCATTTTCTCTTGAGTTTTTATTGCTTATAGCACGTAATTAGTTAAGTTTTAATGCCTTAATTAATAAGCCTGGTTCTCGTAAAACAGCTTGCCCTAAAAACTGCTTACACTTTGTGCCAGTAATTTAGTCCGCTTTCATTGTTTGCAAATTAGCGAATTATTATTATTTTTTTTTTAATTTTCGTTTTAGTTTTTACCACATTAATTAAATTCATAAAACTTAATTACAATTTTGCGCGCTTCACCTCAGCACAATTTTTATGCGTTCTTTTATAACCCCCGTTGGTTCAGTTGACCATTAAGAGTTTTATGTCTGATCTTCGCCCCAGGTTGCGGCGCAATTAAACTTAAGGGTTCACCATTCAAGTCATTGTCAAAAGTGATCAAAAAATTTCGCAAAAATTAAATCTTCAAAATGGCAAATAAAATTAGCTTATGCCCGCAATTATTTAAATTTTATAAATTGAGTTATTGAGACTGTTTGGAAATTCAAATTGTTGGGACATGCTAACGAGTGTTGTGTGCAAGTAATGCTTTTCAAGAAGATTATGTGCGTATTAAAGAAGTTGAAACCTTTTGTCGTATAAGAATTTAATTATGCTATATTATAATAAGATAATTCAATTGTCATCAGCAGCACTTAATTTAGATTTTTAAAGAAAAAAAAAAAACACATTGTCAAAATAATGCATGCGAACACTTTCTCCTCAGCACTTTTTTTATTGAGGTCTCTGAGAAGAACATTTAATAGTTTTGGAAACAATGCCCCAAAAAATGTACCGAATAGCAGAACTTAATTTAATTTTTCAACGAGAGAGTGTGATAATTCGGCAGCCTTTTATTCTCTCTAATTAAATTTGTTAAAGTTTGAATGTGAGAGTTCTCGATACAGCTCAACATTTTCACCTCAGCGGCCGTTCGGCAGGTCTTTGACAATAGAAAGTGATAATTTCTGCGACAATAATTTTGAAGCATTTACTTTTCAGCAGTTTTTAAATTATGAAGTGAGATTTTGAGATATTTGCCAATAATGAGATTTGAAATACTTTTTTATCAACTGCTCGAAGTCTAGATTTCTGAAGAAAGAGTCTGATGATTCTCAATATAATGTCTTCAAACATTATCTCCTCAGCAGTGTTTAGTTCTTGAATAGTGTGGTTTTTCTCAACGATACAATGTTTTCAAACACTTTCTCATTTGAAGGCTTTAACAAAAGATTCTAAGGAGGAAGTGTGAAATTTGTATTAACACTGCTTTCAAACATTTGCTCCACAGAGCTTTATGCAGATTTCTGAAGAGAAAAAAGTGACAATTCCCAATACAACCTAAATGTTATCAAAATTCTCTCCACGGCTTCTGATTAAAATATGTGATTATTTGTCATAAAGTATTTTTTTTTGTATATTTTTTATATGCCATGCCTATTTTTTTCTTTAAATAACATAATCCTGACTATCTTATATTCGACCATATGTTATATAAGCATCGTCCAAGTTCTTTATAATTTTTGTAAAACAATAAAAGTTTTTGCTCGCTGCTGTCCATGTTGTTTCCTTAATAAAATCATTAAAAATGCGACGTAGCCACATTGAATGCGCTTCATTTAAGGTTTGAAATTTTTTGTGCTTTTGTTTTGTTGTTACAGTTTTGAATTCAACATTTTTTTTTCTCCATTTTTTTTTGGTGAGCACTGATTTTCTACAAAAGTTAGCGGCATCATGTGCAGACCAATTCGGGCATACACACAGTAAAGTACCAAGAAAGTTTAATGACATTATTGTCGACCAAATGATGTAGTGGTAGCAGAGCAACAGTCGCTACAGTTGCCATCAGAGCAATAAAGTTACACCGAAAAACAATTTTTTCTAGAAAAGCGATTATTTCAGATTTAACATAATTTTTAGAGTGTAGAGTTGTTATCAAATGCTGTGTACAATTTTATTTAATTTAATCTTAGTCATTTTACAGAATAAGTTTTTTACTTAAAATGAAAAATTGTAAAAGCAACGAAGCTCTGCCTAAAACTCTGGTTAAAAGCTTACCAGAAATATCAAATGCTTGTCGATATTCATAAATTTAAGAACTTGTTAGGAATGAGACATTAAAGTAAAATAATGTTGTAAGTAAACTTAGTAGTAGTGAAACAAAAATAACTCACAGAGTTTAAAACCAAATGATCATCATCATCATTATAATAAATGTCACACCCAAATTGAGTGCTTTGGTTTTTTCTTGTATATGATATAAAGTAAGTAAATGGCCAAAGCTAAACATTGAAGTAAAACATTTATTTCATATTTTTCCGCGTGTAACAACTGCGGCGGCGGCAACAACAATTCAGATTGTTAGCAACTAATTAAGAGCGGCAGCCAAAGCGACGGTGCCTTACAAGCGAAAATTTATTACATCTGCGTTTTTGTTGCTGCTGCTGCTGTTGTTGTTAACAATGCTTGGACTGTTTTAGTTTTTTTTTTATAATTCTCATTTTACTTTTACGATGCGCTACTCTGCCAGGTAATATCCCAACATCCATAAATGTGCGCACAATCTTACAAATGGTCCAATGTGGGCAACAACATTGGGTTGCACCTTATGAGAAAATTTTTAGATTACTTATTTTTGTTGTTAAATTTTTTAATATTTTTTTTTTGCTTTGTTTTGTTTTAGTTTTTATTGTTGTAGTATTGTTAATGTTATTGCTGTTGTTGTTGTTGTTGATGCTGCTGCTGCTGTTAAGCTGCCAATATTTTCAACAGTTCACTTACTCATTGACACTTGAGACGCGCGTGTTGTTGTTACAATGTTTTTATTTAAACAGATTTTTTTTTTGTAATTTTTTTTTTCCACAAAATCTATTTTTTTTTATTGCATATGAGTTCATTTAGTTTTAACTGTCGGTCCATTAGTTCGCTGTGTTGTCTGTCCAAGCATTTTTAAAGTTTAGTGCTAATTAGGCGCATGGTGAGAGTTTTGTTTTTGTTGTTGTTGTTGTTTTGTGTCCATCATTTTTAAGAAATCATAAGTTTTTGTGTTTTGTACGAGGTCAGGTGCATGGTACTTTAGTGTTTTAGAATATTTGTTGTTGTTGTTGTTATACAATATGGCGCAATTCGCTTGCCTTTTATATACAACAATGTTGCTAAATGGTTGTGCTGCGGAAATGTGTCTTTATTCATATCTTTGCAGTAATTACTGCAGCGGTATATTGGCATCAATTTTATAATGACAGTTTCATAAACGAAAGACTTAAGCAACGAACTTTTGCTCGTATCGTAATAAAATAGAAATTTCGCAAACAAATTTGTTGCTAATTCTAAGTGTTTTTTTCTGTCTAATATAATCACATAATTTCATAGGACTTTCTTTCCAAACTTATGCTAAATTGACTGCAAGCTTCATTTCAATGACTATACCAAGCTTCTCACATTAAACGACTACCTCCACCCTGCCCCTCATTTCAAATGTGTGCCAAATACCAACTGCTTTTTAAAGTTCAGCAACGCGGCTGTCAATTCATTGTCATGGTATGTTCCAATGATGAATGGCCTTTCGCCAGAAAATTACTATGCTACGTAGCAAAATGTTCGAATTTTTGCTTCATTTCTTCTAAGATGTCAACGGCTGCTAATAAGAAAGAAAAAAAAAAACGTAAATATTAAAGAAAGTGTTGGGCTGTCATCGATCTTGCAGCAAGACGCGCAGCAGAGCAACAATGTGAGCCCTCTTCTTCATGTTTTTCTGGCGTTTACGTTGGTCATCATTGAACGTCAAAAGCGACACTTTGTTGTCGTCCCCTTAGGGGCAGCTGCGACACTTCCATGACTGTCCATACAATTATTCGATACGCCACTTTTGTTTGCAGAAGACGATGTTTACGCAACATGAGGTTATTTTATGTGTCGCATGCGCACACACCCCATGTCCCATATTTTCATTGTTGCAACACAAAAATTGTTTATTTTTATATTTTTTAAAATTTTTTTTTTTGTTGTAATATTTTTGGCGACAAAAGAAATTTTTTCTTACTTGCTGCAATTGATGGCTGTTCACACTTAACGAAAGTTGATTTTTCTTATGTTCGTGTGACCCAACAAAGGTGCGAAAATATTGTGGTCTGTAATTATTTCAAGATTTTTAATGGCTGCCACTTGAATTGGATGTTTTGTTTGTGGTCCAGCCAGCATTTAAGATGCCAATATTATCTCTTCACTGTAATTTTCATGTTGCAACGTACCGTTGGATGTTCTTTTATGTGTTTGGAGAGAGAAAACATACATAATTTGCGTATAAATTACATGATATTCTTTTAAATTTATCATTTAATGGTCCATTATGGTACTTGATCTTGGTGGTTATGGAATGGAAATAAAACACTTATCTTAGTCAATGCCAATGCATGTAAAGTGTAAAAATTGTACGAAAGAATTTAGTAATGAAATATTTGGTAGGTTGAGCAATAAAAACAATGCGTTATAAGTAGTTGCCTATTTTTAAGGGGCTATCTGTGTAAGTTGTGGTAACTTTCTCCACAAAGTAGAGGATGTAGTAAAAGTTGGGCAAAAAATTAAAAATCACAAGAATAGCTTGCAAGGTTTTATTTTCCCCTTTCTTAGATCATAATTATGAAATATCAAACTAAAATTGGAACGGTCGTGCCCACAAAATGTGCATTTTTGCTGAAAAACTATTGGACTTATTTATTGAATAGCAATTTCAGAGAAAGTAATATATGTATGTCGATTTCAACAGCAAGTTCTTGAAGTTATTAAAATCCTTCCTTTTTTTTAAACTCTTTATTCATTAAAATTAAAACAATAACATATCCAGCGTTCCACATTTACCATATAATATCAACGCTCTATTATCATTTTATTGAACGCATCATATCATTCTTTATTTATTTTTTTCCATAATATTACCTTTAATAATGCAAAAACTGTTGACGCAAGATCGCTGATGATGCACTCATGTTACTGTCGTTATTGATGGAAAAGAAATGAAAAGTGTATAATGAACTTCAACGCCATTTATTATATCGGTACGTTTCTTCCTTGTAGCAACCAACCAACCTTCAATCAGCTATTCCATACCAATATCTTAACACAGGAGGAGGTTTCGCATGTAGATGCTATGCAGCTTCCTTCTTTTCAACAGCCGCTGCATGCAGTAGCATCCAGTAGTTGCCGCAGTAATAATGTGACATTTTCATGCTGCATCGAAGAGGATTTTTTTTTTTCGTTGCTGTTTTTGTTGAGTAGCCAATGTTTTGTGTACTCGTAAGTTATTAATGTCAACACAATCGTCGCGTAATAAATTTACTGTTGCATGAACGTTTACAAAAGATTTTTGACTGTTGGCTTCAGTGGCCTCTACTACTTTTTCTTCTTTTTTGAATGTATAGCCTACTGGAATTTGTAGTAACAAATAAAAATAAAATATTGCTGTGGCGAATTTTGAACAATAATGCAATATTTTCTGAGATGAAAATTTTAACAAAATTCTTAAAGTATTTCAGAAGAAGAGATAGAAAATTCTTATTCAGACTTTTGCATAAATAATCTGAAAATATAAATAAAATTAATATATTAAAAATTGCCAAAATAAGTTCAGCCTAAAAAAGCGGGAAATTTGTGCGTAAAAAAATAACTGAATGTATCCAAAAATTCCTTGAGAAAAGAAAATAAATTTTTAATTTTTGTCAAAATTTAATTTAATATTTGCCCCTGTTTCACTAATAAATTAGGGTCAAGTTTGTGTGGAACTTTTAAGTAAATTTGCCTTAAAAATTCTTTGGTTCAACTCTAAATTTTGCATGCCATCTAGCAGGCAATACTCAAGGACCTATGTAATATCACTTATGAAATGACCAACTTCTTGCAAAGCAGTAAGTGCCAACATAGTTTTATAAAATCGTCTCCAGACCCAAGAAAATTTCATAAAATTGTTTGTTTCTTTAATTTTCTTGGGTCAAAACAGAAAATCATTCGCTTGTATCTAATTGTTAAGACCGCGTGCGCGTATTCGTTCAACTCATTTGTAGATTTAAGAAAAAATTCAGTTAAAAATTAATTTTGTTTTTCTTAATTCACATAATTTTCAATGTTTCTTTTTCTATTACGTTGGTTTTGTTTTTGTTTTTTTTTTTTACAGCAGTGCCATGGTCACCCCTGCTGTGTGTCACCTGTGCCATTGTACGCTTCACACATTTGTTGCTCATTTGTAAGTAGAAATTCATTCGCACTAAAAATTTTATTTAGTTTTCCCATTTGAGATTTTAATTCCCCCCCTCCTCCTCCAGTCGTGTAGAGTGACTGCGTGTAATTTGTTGTAATGGAGACTCTTTCACTTACTAATTTGTAAAAATAACAAATTTAATTTGTTTTGATGATAATAATAATAATAATGAAATATACTACAATGTGTAGTTAGTTCTTCTGCTGTGCTTTTGCCTAATGAGAAAGTGTCGCTGCAGCAGTTGACCTCTTTGATTTTTTGTATGCTTTAGAAATTAGCAAAGCAGAACATTTTGAGTTTGTTGTAATTAAGAAGATATTTTACTGAAATTTCGGCTATTAAAGAATTTCATACATTGTGTATTATCAGCGTTGGGAGGGAAAACGTTTCTTTGGGTATCAAATTCTTAAAAAATTATAATTTCAAGAAATTTAAATTTAGAAACAAATTTTTAAACATTATGGCAGCAGATTGCTTATCAGCTACAAAAATATTTTTCCTTATCAAATCTGCTATCTAAACTTTTTTTTTTAAATTATTTCAAATTTTCCTACTTTAAAATCATAATGCAAAATATATGCAAATTCAAATAAATTAAGCTGCAAATCCGTGTAATTTCAACTTAATTGCGAGATCTTTTTTTCATGCAAATTTTGTTTGTTTTACCCTAAAATTTTCAATTCAATTTGTAAAACAAAAAATTCACTCATAAGAAACTTATCTTTGCTTGATTATAATCTTAATAATTTTAGTGGCAGCTTAATGCAATCGGTAGCAGATCCAAAATTTTGTAAGGCTTTTAAATGCGCTACTTTTACAGCTGTCAAAATATTGTCTGATGCTGTTGCTTTCATTTTGATTTATTTACATAAACATAATACTTTTAAAGCTTCCGTCAAATACGAATTTGGGTAAAAAAATCATAAAAAAATCATGTTTCCTTAATTAAGTCACCGCAAGTTCGCATTGTTTTGAATACTTTTTAAAAGAGAAAAAAAAAAATAGTTTCTTTGAATTTTCTTGTGAAAAATTTAGATATCTACGCCCCAAAAAAAAAATTAAAACCGACACAGTTTTAATTTTCTTGATTTTAGAGTAATTAAAAATTTGCTCTATTTTTTATTTTCTCAAACTTTTAGTGAATTAATTTGGTTAACAAAAAATTTAGTTATGCATCGTTGACTTTATTTTGTAAGAAAAAGTAAGGGAAATTTAAAAAAAAATTAAAAGAAAATTAAATAAAAATGCAAAAATTTCAATGTGAGCACACGAAGAGTTTGGGGTCTTTCTTTTGTGGCATAAAGAAAGCTTGTGAACTTGAATTAATAAGGCCAAAGTTTGCTAGAATAGGGAATCGCAATAAAATGCTTAGTTTATTGGGTCATTACATAAATCAAAAAACCCTTATCTACTGCATCTTTGAACATTTTCCCTCATATTATTTTATTTCCTATAAATTTGAATAATAAATGAAAATTTATTTTCAAATTGTTTGAATTATTAAGCATTATAAAAACATAAATAAATGTGCAGACAAATTTAATTTGGTACTATATACCAAATGATTAATTAAATGAAAGAATAATGGGAAAAAGCGTGTGACAAAATTCAAAAATTTTAAACTTTGCTCACATACATACATACGTGCAGTACCAAAAGTAAGTTCGTTGTTTCATTTTAAAAATATTTGCTAGTATCGTATCGTTTGCTGCAAACAGGATATGTAACTAGGCTTAGAGAATAAATTATGCGACTAACTTAACGACAATCGATAGCTAGTCAACATTGTCAACAACATTTTATTGTTGCCACTTGTTGCTAAAGTTGTTTAGCAACAGCAACTTGTTATCATCAGCGGCTCGTTGCTGCAGCATCATTTCTATCATAATCCTTCCTTGTGTTGTTGTTGTTTTTTATTGCTGTTGTCGGTCAACAGATGTCATTCTGCAACAAAAAAAAAAAATTGATGCTGCTACTAGCGAGAAAAAATGACGCAGCAAAAGAATCTCGTTTCTCGTTGTCATAAGTTGCGTAGCGAAAAAAAATTTCAAATATTTTAAAAGCGCTCGTTTATGAATGTGGAATGTCTGCTTTAAGTTGGGTTTACTGCCACACAGCTTAATGTTGCCAGCAATGCAGACAGACTCTGCAAAAGCCAACAACTGCAGTGGCGGCAGCAAAAGTGAATGAAGACAGGTTTTAATTAGACGCGCAAGAACCTAACGCATGTGGCCATGTGGTTTGTGCCAGGTTCGTGAATTTTTTTTCCTTTTTTTACGGGACAAAAAAAAGATGACAGGAGTCTGGCAGGAGGCCCAATGTAAGCACTTGGTATGTTAGCAACCTGCTGATGATGAGGCATGCATATAGCAAGTGCGCTTAGGAAAATTTCCTTTTTTTTTTGCTTTGAAATGGAATTCCTATAAATTTTATACTTATCAGTTGAAAAGATTATGAACTGAGTTAAAGGTTTTTTTGCAGCTTTTTCTATTGTTGAAGTAACATTTTTTTTAAAAGCTGACCATTATTATATATGAAAAGTAATTTTTTTATATGACGAAAGTTTAGATTATTTGACAAAAGAGTGTTGCAGGAGTATATACTATATATATATTTTCATTTACTACGTGCAACATTTGTTTGGGTAAATTTACTGCGATTCAAAGCGCAGCAATCTTTCATGCTTTACTTTGCATGTCATTACGTTTGTTGTGTATGTTGCCGCCACTAAGTTCTTTTTGCATTGATTTTGATGGAATATCGATTATTGTAATCATGAAGTTGCATTGATGAAGATAAACTGCTGTCAGCATCAATGAAGTGCCAGTAACTGCAACATATAACACATGAGCAAATAAATGTGCAACAGTAACAATAACAGAAACAACAATAACTTACAGCTGCGTTACCGTACAAAGTACGAAAATTTCAACAGCAATGAATTATTCAACAAATGTATTGACAAAATGTCATTAATAAAGTGAATTACAACAACAATGCTGTGAAGAAGAGGTCAAAGCGATTCCGTGTAGTAAAATTGAAAAGCTAAAGTGCACATAAGATGAACAAAATCATACAGTTTACATATTATTATTTAGTCAGTTGATTTTTAACACAGTGATGATCATCAGTATCGGTATACTCATGCGCGTTTGCTGCTTAAGTCTTTTGTTTTTAAATCAAATATGCAAAGCAAATTTTTTTTATTTTGCAACTACAAAAATGTACAAACTAGCCACTGTTAAATCAATTTAATACAAAAACTTAACTATCGATCAAAAGCAATAACTATCGCAAGCATAATTGCTTATTGAAAAAAGTAAACGAAACATTGAGCACCAAACACAAAACGTGCGTTTCACAACAAAAAATGGATTAAGACAAAAGCTGCAGAAATCGAAGTAATGACAAATAAAAAAAGAAAAGTAAATCAAAAAAAAAAGTAACAGCGTTTCGAAGAAAAAAATCAAATGCTAAATGTTCACATTAAGCGCCACAGTAATAGCAGGAAGTCTCCATTATTCCCAGCAATGGTTTTTTGTTGTCATGACGATTTCTGCTGCTGCTGGTGCCGCTGTATGGAACGCGACACTATTGCGTCAAGGTATAGAGGAGCAACAACAGCAGCAGCACACGACGAGTAACAATAGCAATAACAAATGCGACAGTACGACAGCCAACAATCATAAGAATGATGTTCGCTTAAATTTATGCAGCGCATAGTGGGCTAAAACTAATAACAGAGCACAAGCGAACAAAGATACTATTGGTTACGAAGGAAATTTAACCGATGCATTTTGAGGATGATACTACTAGTTCCTGGTAGAAAAATTGTGTGCATGCCGCAATTTTATTTTTTTATAAAATCTACGTTTCATGAGATTCCCAAAAATGATCATGGTGGCAGAAATACACTTCCTTTATATTCCGACCAGTCACTTGATATTTTTTATGCCCAGTTACCTTAAACTTAAGTCTGGTGACTGGTTTATCTTTTCAGTCAGAGGTCACTTACAGGGTTCTCAGTATTCTCAATTTTTTTTTAATAAATTAAGTCTACCTTGCACATTGCTAACAATTTTATTCTATAAATTTATCTAGTAGTTATCTGCTGGACGCCTCTCTGACTAGTTATTAAAAAATAAATCTACAATAATTTCTCCCCACTGTGCAGCAACAGTGTGATTACTTTTCCTCTTGCTGTTGTTAATTTTCTTGTTGTTTTAGCTAAAGCTGATGATGATGATGCCACTGATCAACAATTGCTGCTGCCAGTAAAATCGCCAACATTTGTATTGCTTATTGTGAACATTTAATAAAAATTACAACAAAACACAACTGCAATGACTAAAGTTCGTAAATTGTTTTTGTTTAATTTGTTGTTGTTGTATGTTAGCAACATTTTCTAGTTTCAATAAAATTCTAAAAAATGGATTTTTGTTTTATGCTGTTAATGTTTGTGCAGTTTTTGTTGTTTTTATTTATATTGCTATTGTTTTTGCACGTTCAACAATTTGCCATCTGTGCACCATCGCTGTTGCATCGTTGACTGCCCTTCGACGTGAGCCACTTTTCTACTCTTTTTTTTTTCTCTCCCAACCGCCACCAACCGACCGACCGACCACAATTGAGTTCCGGCGCTGCATTCCGCACCTCAGTTGCTTGATACTCTTGTGGATGGATCACGATTTATTTATTTTGTTGTTGTTGTTTTTGTCGTCGTTTTTTTCAATTCTATGGAAAATCTATTTTTGTGCCATTTTTTAATGTGATTTTGTTTTTGTTTGCTACTTTGAACTTGAAATTGAAATTAAATATTTTACTTGGTTAAACAGTAATTGTTATTGTTTTTCTGTGGTTGTTGTTGTTGTTGTTGGTAAATTGATTGAAAAGTTAAAGTATACTAATATAGCAATATTATTATTATTATTAATACAAATCATGAAATTTTATGATTTAATTTGTACAAAATAAATTGCCTTCAATTTTGCTGGGAAAGCAAAACGAAAGACTTCGCAAACGAACTTGATTTGGAGTGAGTAAAAGTATGAAAATTTAGATATTTTTTATTTAATAAAACTAGAGCCACAACAATTCATGTACATATAATATATATCGATGGTATGCAAAAAAAAAAAAAAAAATGAACATATTAAGATGATTTTATAAGCATTAGCTTGGGAAAAGTTGACTGTTCGTTCTTTTGAAATAATCTTTACATAAACGTGAAAGAAAATTATGAGAGAATTGTTGACAGATACTTATTATATTATTATTAATATGTTAATATGTGTTTCAAATTTTATTTCAATTAAAATTTTTCATAATTTGTTAATGTATCTTTATCAGCGGGTATGACAGAAAATGTATACTGGAGTGAATTGACTGAGAATTGTAATGCTCGCGGTCACATATTATAGACTTTCATCGACTTTTCAATACAGTTTGATATTTTTGGGCTTTTTCAATATTATAAGGCATTTTTCAAAATTTTTCGGATTTTTTAAAACTCTTCATTTCACGACTTCTTCAATATTTATCGACGATTTTCAATATACATATACAATTTGGGATGCTTTTCGATAGCATTCGAAATTTTCGGCTTATTGACTTTTTCGACACTTCCTAGCTTTCGTCAACTTTTTAATACTTTTCAAAATAACTAAATACTCATCATCATACTCATATTTTTCTAAACTAACAATAATAGAAATTTGGCGAAATTTCATTTAATTCAAAAATAAATTTTCAGCACTTGGTGTGCGGTATAGACTTAGAATTTTAGGATCAAATAAAAAAACTTAACAAATTTATACAATTTACTTATGTAAAGTGATAAATAAAAAATGTATTAAGTCTCTTACTTCGAACACATTCATGAAATTTACCAACGATATTCTACGTGACGTACTGCAGAATAACGATTAATTTTCCCACCTCAAAGACGTTTGCTGAATTATTTGCACAAACTTTTCCCTTAACGTATCTCCATAAAAAATTCCATAAGTGCGAGATCCGATAACCTTACAGAATGTCTGGAAAGATTAAGGCTACAAGGGAGCTTTATTCACAAAGTCATCTTGGTACCATTTGTCTTCACTCTTTATCCTGACTGATTTAGAATCAAAGCAAGTGGGGCAAGTAGAGGCAAATTGCGGATTGAAATCGCGTTGATTTTAAGAATCACGTCGACGTCCATTAATTACGTGAGGTGTTATTTTGAAAATTCGGAGCCCTTCTCTCCTTGGTGAGATCTGGCGTTAGCCCCCCCTTCCATCCCGTGAGATTTATATTATAATTTTTAATGTAAGATGAGACTTTGCCGGACCCCCTCCCACCTATTTTAGCTCACATAATTAATGGACGTCCCCTAAGGGAATGCAATAAAAATCTGGGCGAAAGCTCTGTCAAGCACTCGGTGAACGAAAAGCAGCTGGGTTGAAATGAGTGAGTGTGACACCACCCTAGGAATAAAATAATAAATAGGCATTTTTATAAAAAAATTTAAACGAAATTGTTATGAAGTTTAGAAAAAAATATTATGTTGCACATAAATATATTGCTAATACGAAAATGTAGATGACAGAGTTGAGATAGGGGGGTACAAATAATAAGGAAATTGCCTCCAACTAATTTTTCCTCTTTTTTCCATACTACTTAAATATTTAAGTTTTTTATCAAAGATTCTTCAAATTCTTACACGCATTCTTACACTTACGCATGAGGAAACAATTAAGTTTTTTAAAAAATGTTATTGTAATACAACACAATGGCAGGCAGCTGCTCTTCAAAACAAAAAAAAATCCAAAAATGACATGATCAATATTATTAACGGCAAAGGACTATTTCTAGCATCCACTGCTATGCTATGCCTAAAATGAAGCGAAGATAAATTGAATTAAAAAACCCCCGATGTGTCTTAAAAAACAAAACGAAAACTAACACATTCATCATTTTATACGACAGCTAAAGAACAAAGCAAGGACCTTGAATATGTATGAAGTATGCGAGTATGAGTGGCAAGCAGGAGTAATTTAAGGGCATGCTGTACAATGTAGGTGTAGACAAAAAAATTTTCATAGGATATAAAAAAATGTAACACAAGGACTAAATTTGATATCAAAGACTAATTCTCTTTTTTTTCTACAAGCTATGTTGTACGGAAAGGAAAGGAAACTAATTCAAGGACTTAGCTCGCAAGATGCTCTAGGACAAAGCGCCATAGTAGGATACGCAAGAGATTCGTTTTTTTAAAGGAAATGTATAAAAAGCAGCTTATAAACCATATGCTATGCATTGAATGGATTAAAAAAAGTACACAGAGACAATACGCGTGGTAAGCAAATAAAGGCAGAGCCCAAAGTGGCTTAGAAAAAAGTGATCTTGGAAAGGGTTTATTTTAATTCCTTAATGTTGAAAGATGGAGAACAAAAATATTTGCTTGTACGAAAAAATGTAATGCGTAAAAGGATGCAAGCTGCTTTTGTGTAGGAAGAAGATACCTACGTACGTTTAATCCTTTGAAAATTAATATATTTTGATTTGGTTTGGCCAAAGAAAACTCGAAGGAGGTAAAAGCAGGAAACCTCAGAAATTAAAGATTTTCCTTTTGCAAAGAGTTAAGCTGATTTTTGTGTGTCGGTTTTTTGTTGCTGCCACTTTTTATTTTCTAGAAAACATACGTTTTTTTAAAAAGGATGCTTAGAAGAAGACTCTTGTTTTGTTATTAGTAATGGTAGATTACATGAACACAATGTTTTTCTTGAATTAATTTTGAAGATAACAAAAACAGCTGCTGCTGCGCTTAAGACTCACAACTTACGTAAAATTCACTAAAAATTAAAAAAAATTTAGCTTCAATCCATTGATATATACAAGGTCTTTTGGAACTGAAATTCCCCAAGAAAAATAAAAAAAAATTAGCCACTAAAGCCGTTATTATGTTCAGCTTTTTGAAACTTGATTTAAAGTTTCACGCTTAATAGCTGAGAAGGCTAATAACTGTAGTAGCTAAGTTCGATTATTAAAAATTTGCGTTTTGCGTACAATGGATGGTTGAAAAACCACAGCCGCAACATTTAACGCGGCAATAAAAAAAAATTCTCAAGGATATCAATTTTGCTATGTAATTACTATTACTGCATAGATTGTATGACTTTTGGCAAAGACCGCGTCTTAAGTTTTTATGCAGAGTCTTAAGACATATTCGCGGGCTTGAACGTTACTGACACTTAAATTTGCAACATATCACTTATTAAGTGCTCATAAATATATTAGCTAATTTGCAACTTGTTATACGAAAATTGTTTTCAAATTGAATTTATCGCTCGTAAATTAGCGCAGTGAATGGATTTCTCTACTAAGGGGTATACAAATCAAAAAAATTTTATCTCAATGGCTGCAAGTATACAATGTATTTTGCAATAAAAATTTCGCACCAATGTTTAATCAATTAAAAATTTAAATTGATTTTGTCATCAATGCATTTTCAGTCAAAATTCATTTTAATCTTTAAATCCATTAACATCATAAAAAATGAAGCAAAAAGCAAAGAAAAAGCCCGATTTGTCTAGCATTTTAACCACGCTACGCAGATCGTTTGGATGAAGTCTGTTGCACTTCGTTTTGCATTAAAAATAAATTTATTACAATTTGAAATGTAAATTGGTTTTGCTGAAATAAAAATTGCATTTCCATTAACAATCAGTAGCAGCAGCAGCAGAGACAAAAAAGCACTTTGTAGCTTCTTCAGGTTGCCCAAATACCAACGAAATAGCTGAGGCGAAAAAACACGGCATAAGACTATGATGACTGACTGACTAAGTGCGGGAATGTCTAGCAATTTGGCTGAGTGGCCTAACGGTCATTATTGATTGAATGTAGTTGTTTCTTTAATTTCTTAAACGATTTTTGCATAATATTTGGAAACTGAAAATTTTACAGTGGAACGATCACATTAGGGAAATCGAAAATCAAAATTACTGCCTTGTGCTTTGTGAAAGGACACTTCTGGTAATGATAAACATATTACTCTCTGTGAAATGCTCTTATTAATTTTTGTTGCTCTCGCTATATTTAAGCATATGCTACTAAGCAATTTATAGAAGCAACATTTTAAAACTTTTTAAGCAACAATACAGAAAAATCCTTTTTCCGATTTGATTAAAATTTTCCTTAGGTATATCACAACAACAAGACTTAGAAAAGGCGTTACAGTTTTGTTCTTAAGAGACTTATGTGACATTTTGATTTATGCACATAAGGGTGTCCCATGTCCCATACATGAGAAAAATATTTTTTTTTGCGAATTTTGATTACGCTCATCCACAGTTTGCTTCCAAAAATACGTGAACAATTGGCAACTTTTCATAACACATAAGACAGAAGTTTTTCATAAAATTTTTCTGATTCATCCGATTTTTTTGCTGATTTAACCTGCAATTAATTAATAAAAATTAATGAAATTTTTCTTTCAATTTGTACGGCATATTCCCACTGTGCTATTTGTTTATACTTTGTATCAAAAATTTCCTGTAATTCATAATCATAATTGCAAAGTAGATAATCCAAGAGAAACTACAAATGAATTAAAGTCGTATAAGTGCAAATTTGGGTCATCATTTGAATTAAATTGAATTTGTATTATGCCAATGCTGCCGACTTCCTTGCCTGCGCGCGGCGTATGCGAATAGGTAATATTTTTCATTTGTTTTTTTCCAGATATCATTTTTGCAACAACTTGCAAACATAAAATCTTTGATTAAGTGCAAATTTTACGCATTTATTTCGTTAACTCGTGAAGATTTTTCGTATATAAAGTTTGACACAATCATGTTTTTCACACCAGCAAGTTCCACGCTAGGAAAAGCTGTATTTAACCTCTGGCGTCGCACGGTGCACTTTTTGATGGCTTCAGCTGATCAAAAATCTTTAAAGGAGGTATAGCATACCTCCCGAGAAACTTCATATGCATGCATATGGGCCCTTCTATGAACAGTTCGGAATGGGTTAACAGGGTTACATGGTACTTACATTTGCTTCTTTTTCTTCTTCCAGTATCTCTATCTGCATTTAAATTTTTATAGCTCTATCGCCATTAAAGTCCCATAGTTTTTTATTAACGGCATTCGTATCTGATTCTCATTTAATTTTCCTGGAAAACCCTTTTGATATAAACATGTAAGTTTTTGGTTCTATGGGCCGTGCCACGCCCAGTATTCGTGATAATTTTTAATGGAGATAAAATTAAAGTGACTAATGGATGAATGTAAAAAAATTGCCCAACATCTATTCAATTGTTTTAGCATAATGCGCCCACATCGACGAGCCCAAGACAGCTATACGAAATCACCCAGACTTTCTATTTATTTACCAATTACAGCGAAATTCTGTGAAAATCTACTTCTCTTCTATTTTTATGAAATCCAATCATAGAAAAATTTAAAGGAAATATATTGGGGCACATGTCCTCATATCCCGTTTATAATTCTTTAAGGCCCACTGAAAACTAAGAATTTGCTTAAAAGTGGGTTCCAGGTTCTTGCCTCTGATTTTTGTTATACCAAATGATTTGTACTGAAAGCACTAGCTATGGCTAAAATTTATCTTTTTTTAACTGAACTATTAATTTTCAGAAAAAATTGCACTAAGTAAAAAGTTCTTAAAATTGGTCAAAGTGTTTAGAAAAATATTTTTTTTTATTTAATTGAAATTTTGTTTCTCCTATGACGTCATATCTTTTGAAAAAACTTTAAAATTGAATCACAAAAATGTTTGTTTTTTTACTTATTTTTAACAGTAAGCAGCTTCGAAAAGTTCACTGTGCGGCGAGATACGACTGAAGTATTAACTGATTTTTATGGCCACATGCAATAAATTGAAAATTTCGTCTGCTGATTTTTGACAGCTTAAATATATTTCTGTGCTATGTGTGCGTATGTGTGTGTCTTTTTAATGAATGTCATTTTAAATGGTTTCGACAGTTTTGACACTTTTTCCATGGTTAGTTGTCATAATTTTTTCTACATTTTTTGTCATTGCGTAATTTTGTCAAGTGTTACGAAATGTTTGTGTAAAATTGAAATGTTTCGTTGTGCGATGCCGCAAGTATATGGAAAATATCTTCATTTCATGCTTGAAATGTGTCAATATTTGATTTAGTAGAAAAAAGTATTGAAACTGTCCAGAGAGAGAGAGAGCGAAAGTTGAAAATTAAACTTCATTAACCTGAACTTTACTTGCCATTAGTATTAATTACATTTTTAATTACCATGTCAAGTTCAGTCATGAGTTCAAGCATCAAATGCACAAAGCTAAGAAATTTATTTATGTTTCCTTGAAAGAGTTTAGTAGGCCCTGTTGCTGTTGCCTTAACTCTTTTGCCGTTTACTGGCAGTTAAGTGCAACTTAAACCTTTTTAGATGTTAGCCAAGTGCTTAGAGGATATCCCTCCCGTGTCTGCATGCAATTAAGCGTTAAAACGCGCAACTTTAAAGTGTAAGTAAAAACCAATAAAAATAACAATTGTTGGTGTTGTGTTTTTGCAAACACAAGAAATATACTATGTACGCATATATCACTCATAAAATCACACTCACAGCACAACGTTTAGAGAAAACACTCAGATATTTCTTAGAAAACCCTATGAAAATGCTGAACCTTAGTACCTTTAGCAATCAACCAACCAAACATAAGAATGCATGCGATTTTCTCCATAGAAAATTAAAAATCGCATGTAAAATCTTATTTTCAGAACAGCAAAAGAATTTAACTTACAAATAATAAAAACATGATATTGAATACCCCTTGACTGACACATTTGAATGATGTAGCTAAAATCGCCAAAAAAAAATTCCACAAAAAAAATTCGACAAAAGAGAGACTTATTTTATATCAAAAAATGATGCATAATTTCAGATTATTAATACGATTTTCTGAGATCTTTTTTTTTGTTTTTCGGATAATGCTTAATGAAAAATAGTTGAATTGAAGTTTCTCCTGTCTTTTTGAGAACTATTATAGAGTTTGAGCGCCACAATTTTTAGTATCACTAACACCATGTAAAAACTGGGTTCATTTTTCATTAAAACATTTTCGTTTGATGTCGATTTTCAAATAAAAAAACCTTTTGGAAAAGGTATCGACGAGACCGATATTCAGTACTCTAACGCTTCAAGCTATATAGCTAATAAGCCTAATAGCTGTAATAGCTAAACTCTGAATTGTGTGTTCAAGATATAACTCCCCTCCCATACAACTTTTTATACCCAATGAACCAGAGAAACGAATGTTAGAATATGACTGCTCAGAAGCGGACCATTCTGTATAAAGGCTTTAAATTACTGCTAGCTAGTGATTTTGTATTTTTGGTTGCTAAGTTCTTACCAACAATAGTGTACACACTTTTTTTTGATCATGATATTCACTCTTGCGGAAAATCTTTTTCCACAAGTATTTTTTTTATTAAAATCGAAAATTAACATTTTAAATGCCACACAACAGTGTAAGCTTCCTTCCCTTCATACAAACGGACCTATGAAAAACCAAAGTAAAATGTACAGAAGCAAATATTTTAATTGTTAACAGGAAATTGTTGATTGTTCTCTAGTTGTTATTGTTGCTACCACAATTTTAATGGCAACATTATAAAAAAACCAAACATTAACGGCTTGCGAACTTAAGCGCTTTTGTAATTGTGGCTTTTGCTGTTTGAACGTTTGCACCCATTTATCTTTAACATGACCTCCCTCAAACGGAAGGTCCACCCTTTAGAAATTTTGATTTTAATCTTTATGTTGCAAAGTATATTGCTTTGCTTCCTTTATTTCTTTCACGTTGCTTTATTTAATCATCCAAGCGTTCGTTCCTCTGTCAATCGTTTTCCTATGCAAATTAATTGAGCCACCGAAAGGGAAGCAACATTTAATGTTAACTTGACTGAAATTAGACTGATTTTCTTAATTTTAGCGTTGCGAGATTTTTATCTTAAATGTCTGCACGTGCATGTGAGCATGTGGTATGTGTTTAAGGGTTGCAGCTGTCGTAATCGCTGCTCACATTTGATAGTGAATTAATAAATTCAAATACTGAAGAATTTTGTTTAAGGATTCATTATTTTGCTCACAGCGCATCGTAAGAAAAGTTTTGACCACAAGGTGTTCAAAAACATAATTAAAAAAACATCGATAAGCTATGTTTGTGGTACGTATTATATCATATAGCGCCACATAGAGGGCGCTGCAGTTAAAATCGATAGCCGTGGGCATTGTAGGAATTGAAAAATTTCGGAAAAAGCCGTTAATTGGAGTATTTTTACGATATACTTACATATATGTATGTACTTAAATTTTTTTAAAATTTGGTGACTAAAAAAATAATATTGGCGACCTAACAACATTTTCAGGAGAATTTTATTTTGGGAAAGCTGTGTTAATTCCTTGTTTTCAACTTGGTAACGCTGTTCGTAAATTTACACAATTATGCTAAAATGCTTGATTTCGTTAACTACATTGTATTCAAAGCGGAGTCCTTAATTTTTCACAAATTAACATAGGACGAGTATAAGGAGTCATACATGCCATATTTCTTTAGCCTTACTATTTTTGTATTTTTAAATTGTATTATGGTTTTCCCGATGAGCTATGATTCCGATAGATTCAGAAAGCAGTGATGATATTTCTTAACTTAAGTAATTAACGAGCTCATTGTCCTTTAGAATTTTTTTTTTTTATTTCATTTTGTCGGTATCCACCATTATATTGTTATTTGTGTTTGAAATAAATATCAAATAAAAAAAAATTCAAATAAATTTAGAAATTATGTAAGTTTCGGAATGGGGTATTAAAGTTGAGCGAAAATCCTGCACATTCATTATCTGCAGGGCCACAAGTCGCACATGTGTAACACCAAAAATCATTCTATAATAAATATAAATAATCCTGAAATTGAAAAGTAACTACAACCATATAGTTCTGAACTCAGCCCACTAAATACTTTCAATAACTTTATTCATTTATTTATAACATGATGAAATCACTTAAGACTACAATATATTATACTTTTCCACAGGTCCGCAAATTGTTTACCCAGATATCAGAGCAAGTCCAAAAGATTTTTTATTTTACAACATTTTCGATTTTTTATCTAGGTATATGTTATGATTTTTGAGTTTATTCTTTTAGCATTTTTTAATGCATTTTTGAAGATGTCTCACACTAACAGAAAGAAGTTCTGTTAATTTTTTCGTTTTGCAAATAGACAGCAAGAAATTTACCTTTCCAGCTTGTACCTTTTTCCGAGTTTTAGATCATTGAAATAAAGTCCTGAAACTTCCATACAAATGACTTAACCGTTTTTGTTTTTTTAACTTTAAATCGGTTTAATAGTAAAGTTTGTAGAGTAAGATTATTGCTCTCTTACTGCATAAGAAAATATTAATTATATAATTTCCTGTAAGTGTAAGTGCATTATTTTTAAAGCTGCTTTTGCGTATTGTCGGATCTAGTTGGTATGATTTCTGGGTATGATCAAAAACTATATTTTTGTGGGCCAGTGTAATCTTCATAATGAACTTTGCGTAGTTAGCCATAACCTTAAGAAATATAAATTACGCGCTTAGAGGCTGACTTATACTAAATTAATTATTTGTTTTATGCTTAAAACTACATGATAATGAAGATGAATACATTCCAAAAGGACGAAAAAAAAAACAAAATATGAACAATGATGTATAGACTCATAAGAAATAAAACTGGACAGAAAAGAAAATTTAAAAATTTCTCACTTTCTACTTTTTTTTACTACATAAATGCAGCTCCACTTAAAGTTATGTAAATAAACTTAAATTTAATAATTTTGTACGTGCAACTGCACGACGCATTTAATCCGCTGTTGAATTTCCAGTCACAATGTTGCTATTACGCTCCGAGTGCGCTGGACTGGGTGCCGGACTAATGGCAGGACTGCGGTTAAGCGGAGTTGCAGCTGGACTCTGTCCCAAGGGCACAACTAATGGTCCAATGGGTTTGCGAGTACGTGGTGTACCGCGTGTGCCCTGATGTGTTGGTCCACCAGTTTTCAAACGTGGACGGCCAGGACCACGTTTCATTGGAGCGGGTAACGCAGTTGGCGTAAATTGGCCATCACTTATGTTTGTCAGTGATGATGCTGCCGATATGTTGCTACTAGCGCCAGCTGCTGCAACTGGTGAGGCATCTGCAAAGAAAAAGAAGAGCGTGGGGAATTGTTGCAATTAGCAAATTGATTTTTACTCAAAAGTGATGAAATTTTAATACTCTTTATGATTTAGGAATCACGTTTAAATTGGTTGGAGTGCAATGGTTTGTTATTTGCAACATTGAATTTTTAATGTTGCAATAACGTAATGCTGCTTGCTAATTTCAATATGCGTACTTACGTACGCACGTTAAGCGGCACGTGACTATTTGTAGATCGGATTGCATTTATTGCCATGCGGCAACATTTGTGGTTTTCGCTTTTAAATACGCGTCATCATCATTAGTAATTTATGCGTGTACTCTGTATGGAAGTGAACGTATTAACAGCTCGTAATGTAATACGTTATGTTTTGTTGCGTTATGAATTCAGTGATGCGCTTGTGACGCATATGTTAAAATATTTAATCCGATTTATGCAATTAGTAAAATTGTTCTAACGACTTATTTTTTCATTCTTACGCTTTAAAATGTGAGGGTAGGTTTTTTTCTTTTTTTGTAGCAAAAGTAGGTTTACGTTAATGTTAATGTGACAATTTATTAAAAAAATGCAGCATGTTATCTTTGTAATAAAATGCTATTGAATAACTATTACAGTTTAGTTTATTTAAATTAAAAGAGCGCCTAAAAGTATAACAGCCGAAACATAAATTACTTAGTTTTATAATCGTCCAAAAAGCAGAAAAAACATCCAAAATATTTTCATACATATTTTAACAAACTTTTTGGAGTTTTTGTTAGTATAACGTATATGTATGCATATATTTAATATACCATATATCTGTCATATTATGACTTAGTTTTTTTATGTGTCAGACTTTTCTTGTCAAAGGGGAGTTGAACATTTTATCTAAAGTTGATCACACTCTTCATACGATACCAGTCAGTTGTGGAATGGGGACATCAGTTTGATTTAAATCTAAGGGCAAATATTTGCTTTGACTTACGCTGATAAAGTAAAGAGTAAAAATGACATAATACAGAAGGGGAAGATAAATAATTTAAATTGAAGCAGCGGAAGTGAGCGCCACGTACGCGCAAACTGTAGCTGCAGCAGCAGACACTTTATGAAATATGAGCTCGGAAAATTTAAAAAAAAGGTACTTAAACTCGTAAAAAGTAGCGGGAAGAACTCAAGAAGGGTATGTGATTGTAAGTATAAAATGTATAGTCGCGTAAAGATTTTGTTGTTTTAGAAATTGGGGTAATTTTTGGAGAACACTTTTATGTGAAAAAAAAACGTGAAGTGGCAGCGATAATCGTGCTCATTTTGTTGAAGCACGCTAAAGAGGCCACTTACTTCACTTAACATTTTATACCTTAATCGTATTTTTCATAACTATGCGGGTTAATTTGAAATCAACTTTCAAAAAAAAGCACAATTTAATGCTTAAGAATTAAAGAAATATTAACGTATATTTGTTGAGTGCACTGGTGTACTTAAGAGCTGAACCAGAGCAGTCGAAAAAAATGTTCATTTTGAGAAAAGTTTTGCTCTGAAATACGTTAGTATGATGTATTTTTGCTGCTAAGACATAATTGCGCCAACAAACTGCAATATATGCTAAAAATTAACATAAAAGTTGGAAGTCAGCCTGCAGCATGCTTAATAAAAGTCTTTTTTTTTTTTTTTGGTAAAAAGAATATTGAAAATAATAATAAAATAATTTTAAAATAAAAATAATTTTTAAATAAAAAAATTTTTCTATAAAAATTGTGTTTGGCTGACTTAGTGTCATGCTTAGCAATTTGAGGAAAGTAATAAAAAATTCCATTTCATACATTCGCTGAAATTTCAACACAACTTACATCATAAAAGAAAATTTTTGTTTTAATTACCTTCTCCACTACCACCAGGTGTAGTCGGCACCGTTTGATTTCCTCCTCCAACTGGTGATGATTGCTGACGTCCCAATGAACCATTACCGCCGCCACGACGTGAACCACGTGGTCGTCCACGTTTAGTACCACGTGGATGATGCCGACGACGTATACGTCCAATGCCGCCATAATCACCAAAAAGTGCTGTAATAAAAAATTGATAATTCGAGCAATTAAATTAAATAAAAAATACAATAAAAATTGCTGAAAAATTTTATAGTCCTTATAAGTAAAAAAAAAAAGGATAGCAATTATATGCTTGGTATCCATACATAATAGGCAATCATTTTGCTGTAGCAACATACGTTTGATTAATGTGTTCAGTATTTTTCGGGACCCGCTACATCATTCATCTTAATTTCCCCGATTTTGTAAAAAAAAATGAGAAAAAAACAAACAAAATGCTATGAAAAATCTATAAAATCAACAGCAACGCCTCTTATTTCCACACCTTATGTTTGATTAGGATCTATGCGTTAATTGTGTGGAAAACACCCTTTTGGTAAGAAGCAGTTGGCAGTTATAACAATAACAGTTAAAATATGAAGCATAAAAATAACACAAGTCAACATAAAAAGTAATTTATTTTATATTGGAGTTTAAGGACTTTCAGGCAGGACAATTTTTTCAAAATAATTTCAGGGAATAATTTTTGACGCCTCTTGGCTCCAATTTTGTAGCAAAGCATTTAAAGCGGAAACAAACAATGTAAGCACTATTAAAGCGTAAAACTAAGAAAATCTGCAAATTTTTATTTGTTAAACCGTGTAACAGCAAAACAAAGGCATCTACGCTAGGCGCCAGGTCTTGTCACTTCTGACATTGTTATTCATAGCTGGATTGTTTTTTCTTCTTTCCTTTAAAACAGTGTTCAGTGGTCAGTATTTATGTCATGGCCATGTTAAGACAAGAGGCTGTTTTATATATATTATAACGTTTGTATGTATAATTTTTTTCATAACAACAATTGCTTTATGATATTTTTAACCATTTAAGTAACATTGATCTAAGCTACATGAGTAAATTCTGTTTCTTTGTATGTAAGCCATACATATATTGGCTTGTGCGGCTCATCAAAATTCTTAGCTGGCTGGCTGCACATGCGCATCAATGACTTTTCTTACCATTATAACTTAACTATTTTCTATTACAAAAATAATCATGTCGCTCATGTGAGCTCATGTTGTTGTGTGCTTTTCTTCCCTTTTCGATAACTGTAAATTGTATAAATATAACTAAGTTTTTTATGAAAAAAAAAAAAAGTGAGGAAAACTAAATCCGTAAAACGGCGCTTCTTGCCGCCATGTTGCTGTAGCTGTTACTGCATGCAATGCGCATCACTCATGACATTGCACTTTGCAGCACAAAAAAAAAAGCAAAAATTCCAGAAAAAAAGCAAAAATATATTTTTCTACTTGTCAAACCAAGTTTTGTTGTTATGATTCTTTTAACAATGTCAGCTCATTGACTTTTAATTTTTTTTTTGTTTGCTTCCAGTATCTAATGTTAAAATGCGATGCGCATAAATTTTAACATTTGCTTTCGAGGTGACCAGATTGTGGAGAAAAGTTTTGAAACTACAAATTTTATGACGCTTCTCGGTGTCGGTTTTGAAGGATTCAAACGGCAATTGCCAAAGTTTTTCGTTTTTAAGTAACCGTTTAAAAAAAAATTTATAATTCAAGGAACTTTTTTCATAACAACTTGTTTGCTTTCACCACAATGAGTGAGTAGTTTTCACCATAAACAAATATCGTCTTGAACTTTTGATAGCTACTGAGCAAAAGCTATGAACTTTGGGTATTTATCTTACACAAAACAAATTTTTTAAAAACACAATGCTTCAAAGTTTTATTGTTTATAATAAAAAATTTATAGATAATTTCAGTGAAAATTAAAAATAAATTTTGAAAAGTTCGATATATTTAAAATATCGCTAAATTGTAAATTTCGCTGGGTTCTTTAGCGTTAAAGAGCTTTGTAACAATTGAGACTGTTTGATTGTCAGTTGAATTCTTTTTCTATAAAAGAAAAAAAACCTCACATTTGGTCACCTTGATACGTGAATTTATTTTGCTAACAATGACACAATTTTAAAATTTTCTTTAAATTCACATCACATTCAAGTCTTTTTCGACTTAAGAAAAAATAATGACAACCAAAAAAAGAAACTACCAATATCAAGAGCTGTGAAATGTCTATGTCTTTAGCAATGCATGATCTTCAATTTTATACCAATGCGAAATAATTCTTGTACGAAAAAGTTCATTAAAAATTTTACATTGTTGCATGACTGGCATAATTTGAAACTGTCATTCGTGGGTGTACTGTGGAATCTGATAAAAAGCTTAAAACAAGTGGTACATTTCACTGCAACTATTGTGGAATAGATTGAATATTTTATTTAATGTCTTCGAGTTTAATTCAATAGTTTTTTTTTTGGGGCACTTGAAAAAAAACCTTACATTCTTTTATAATAATAATTATTGATCAATTGTTTCTAAATCAACCATTGTTTAGGTTGAATTAGCAACGAAGTTTTGTCAAACTATCCAATCTAAAAATTCAAAAATACATTGTTGATTCAACCACGTTTGCAGTTGGTTCGACATATGTATATAAATTCTATTGTTGAATACTAATGGATTATCACGGAACTACAAACGTGGTAGATCAGTCACAAAAACACACTTATAAATATGTAGCTGATTTATTAAAAAAAAAGTGTCATTAACTACAAAAAGTAGCATTTTTGGGAGCTGCAGTGTGGCATAAAATCGTTAAGGAAGTTAATTGAAAAATGCATGCTGCCAATCGCTTATTTTGTTGATTTTTTAAAAAGTGCGTCAGGATATAATGGGCACACATGTGCGACGCGTGAAATTGACACATTTGCGGTGTAACATTACAAAAAAATGAAACCACAAAACACAAACAAAACAAAAAAAGAACACCAGACAGCAGGCGTAAAAGATGCAGCAGCACAAAAAAAAATTCAAGGATATCAAAACTACACTAATTAAATGCTTACGTGGAGGGAGTTTTTTGTGTTTTTTACTTTTGTCACAGCTGTGAGCTCTTGAAATGCATCTATTTCAAAAATTTCTCTAAAAATAATCAATGATTGATTTGAAGCAAGTTTCTAGAGGACTAATTTCGTATGGACTTAAATCATTTTTTGAAAAAATGTCAGTCGATCGCTATGATGCCTATGCTCATATAATTCTCCGCCGCAGAGGCATAGTAATACTCTGAGGATATTTTGAGTTCGCCCGTTGAGTTCACTTGCTCCGCATCAGCAACCTTCGCATCAGCAACCTCCACATCAGCTTCCTCCGTTCTGCTTCCATAAAGGAAGTGAGGCCTTGCAGATCAGATATTTGAAAGGACTGTTTTAATGCACACATTTCAGAGATTTCCCAATAAAAAAAAAACACAATTGACGGAAGACCATCAGTCCTGATTCCCTTCCGTCAAATCACATACATTTTTTTAGTAAAATGTTTTAGTGGAAGCCCGTTTTTTTTCGTAAACGAATTTTAAGTGGAAATTTTCTAAGTCTCAAAAATTTAGCAATTTACAACTTGACTTTCAAAGCTACTTTTAACTTTTGAAAATTTTTAAGAAAAAAAAAAATTAAAAAAAAACATCACTCAAAATTTTAACTAAATTTCTTAAAATTAAAAATTTTTTAACACACTGCGTGCGCATAGAAAAATCGATACGGTTTTTTTACTTCGAAATTCCTGTGCCTCATTTGGCCTTTAATCAATAACTAAATCCTATCAAAATTCCATAGACCAATTCAATTTTCTTCGAATTCACAAAAGCAACAGTAAGAACAATTCAGACAGCAACAACAAACAAGAGGTCCTACAGCAACACCCCAAACCATAAGCATCGTATTACCATCAACCACAACAGCGAGAAGTAGAACGAACCTAAAAAAAATTTCAAAAAACAACAAAATAAAACCAACAGAATGTCTTTTGAGGAAACTGCGCCAAATGTACCGCGGCCACGTTGGGCCGAATGGGTTGAGCGTAATGCACAACCAAAGAATTATTATTTTCCACGCGTTAGACGCGAATTGACGCGTTGGCAAAAACGTGGCCCAATGCAACGCAAAGATTGGGTACGTTTCTATCATTGGGCTGCTCAAAAAGCGATACCCATTGATGAGGATATGATTAAGGAACATCTCGCAGCCAAATATGCAAAATGGGCTAAGAAACATGGCCCAGTTGAAGTAGACGATAAGAAGAAGAAGAAGAAGTCACCTAAAATTAAATCCTTAGCTGAGCTGCTAAAGCGCGTTGAACTATTAAGCGTTCAACTGCCACGAAAAGCGAGTCCAAAATATGATTATCCACCCGAGCCTAACTACCCGTATTCACCGCAAATTGATATGAATAAGCCGGCGACCAAAGATCCCGGTCGTCCTATTGTACCACCTAAGGTGCCGAAATGCTTTCAACACATCGATATTGAGACTGATTTTTGGAGTAAATTACGTTTTAGTATACAAAAAGGCGCCCTAAAATACACGCCTTCAGAAAATGTTCGTAGATTGGCAAAACCAAGAGTTGTACCACCTGAACATCCACATTGTCCATTGCCAGAGGTGGTGCCGGAGGTAATACCGAAACGACAGCGTATGACATATCGTCAATGGCGTGAGCATATGCGGCGTTTGGAATATTTGGCAAAGCCTGTAATGCGTCCACGTACAAGCTTCTGTTGCTAGCAAAAAAAACAAAAGCGTTTGAAGAGAATTTGGTTAAATTAAAATTTTTAATTGTAAAAAAATTCTTTTAAAGTTTAAAAATTCAAAAGCGGAAAATTTTCAAAAATTTTTCTTATTTGACAAAGTGCTATAATTCTGAGTAACGCGTATTTTTTTATTAAGAAAATGATGTAACTTTGATAATGTAATTTATATGTATTCGACGAATGTAAAAAATTTGTAAATGTGAAGTCAATTATTTTTAAAATAAAAAAAAACTTAAAATAAGGAATAAATCGTTTGGTGTTTTTATTTATTTATAGTTTATTAATTAAGAAGACTGCAATATCAATAAAAATGTTCATTTTACGGAAACATTAGACCATACTTCAAACTTCTTTTATAAAATACACTATCAAATCACACACATACTGGCATGTGATGGAAATCGTTTTCGATCAAAATTGAAATCAACTAATCGACTATAACTCGACTATATGGCTATAAAAATTTTAGTTTTATAAAATAAGCTAACTCAACTATATTACAATCAAAACTCGTATTTCTCTTTTGACAACGTAGTTATCCTTTGGAACTAGTCATATGATAAAGAAAACAGCGCCAAATTTTTCATTCAATTCTTCTTTACGGTTTCAACAATCTCCCCAAGAACTCAATTAGTTTCATGGTACAAATTATAAAAAATTGACTTATATTGTAGACAATAATAAAAGGTGATTTTAATGCCATCATTTCAAAAGGATTAAGCTATTATATGATATACAATGAGACATGAATAAAATTTCAGCTTCTTCCTTTAAAGAAATTTGAAAAGATACAAATCTTGAAAAAAAATTCAGACAAAAAAAAACTAATCACATCAATGCAAACGATATGCTATACAACAAAAAAAAAAAAAACGTGCAAGAAAAATACTCAAGCGTTACCAACAGGGTGCGAATGTCACTATGGTTACATTCAATAATGCTAACATAAGCAAATAAGCGTATAACTGGATGATTTGGAGATTTTCTTAAATTGATAAAGAAAAGAAGAAGATGAAGAAAAAAATCAAGATTTTCCAATTTAAACAATCAGTTAGCAAACAGCAGCAACGATGCGGCATCAGGCAACGTTGCAAAGATCAAAGATCATCAGCTAAGATCATCAGTCATATCAATTATTGTATGATATAATTGATGGAATCAATGACGCATTTAAAAATCGGATTACTCTGCAGAAAAGAAAAAAAAAATTTAAAATAATGCAATAAAAAATTGTTTCCTTTATATAGAATTTAATTTGGCAAGCGTATAAATTGCAGTAAATTATTTAAAAATTCACATAGTGCTGTGTGTGAAACCAAAAGTCACGGCATGGCTTATCATGTGTGATATTCGCTAAATTTTTTCTTTAGAGTTTGCTTGGGGAAAGTTAGAAGATAGGTCGTTTTCTTTTGCTGTTCCTTTGAACCTTCAGAGGTTTTTTTGACTTAAGAGGTAACAGTTCATTTTGTAGGTCATTGAAAACTGATTATGGACATTTTGCTAACAATAAGATCAACAACATTGCTTTTCGATACAAATCGAAGGATATAGTCAAAATATATCAAAAAATCCATAAAATTTGAAAAGCATCGAAAAGTCTATTTAGAGGAAAAGTTTGAAAAAGTATTACAAAGTACCAAATGTTATATAAAAATATCAAATCAAATATCAAAGTGAATATGTATACAAAAGTTAGCAAAAAATCCAAAAAATATCGAAGAGTTGATAGAAGTCAGAAAACATCGCTTCCAAAACCTTAGTCTTTATTCTGTGGCGATTTCGTACCTAGTATATTCTGTGAGTCGGAAAAATATACAAATATTTTAAGCAGCAGCAACCAGATCACTACCCCCCCCCCCCCTCCACGTATTCTAGGATGTGTGACCACGATGGCGGTGTTCAAAATTCTTTTGGAGTTGTTTCCTAAAATGGAAAAATTGCATATTCCGCGACTTCCATCATTATATCTGTGGCCACAAGGAATAACAGCTAAAGTCGATTTATGATCCCAACGCAAAACAATATAAGTTATGTGTACATGTATATGACTTATACGGTTTCGCCTTGTCATCAGATATTGAGTTTAGCTGTTATTGCTTGTGGCCACAGATATATTGTATACAGTATTGGCCAAAACTCAAGCACCCTTTTAGTACAGTTTTTTTCATATCATAAATTTTTTGTGAAAACGACGTTTTTGAACCAAGGGGGTGCTTTAGTTTTGTCCGTTAAGTTTTCTAGCTTAACATGTTCCTTTGATAATAACTATTCATTTATGAGACTCTGAACTTTTAAAATGTTTGTCTGTCAATAATAAAGATATAAATATACATAATAAATTCACAACATGGTTCAAAAACATCGTTTTCAGAAAAAAATTATTGTTTGAAAAAAGTGCACTAAGGGGTGCTTAAGTTTTGGCCAATACTGTATATAGCTCATTACTATTTTCATGACCCTTAAAGTGGAATTGTCATTTCTGTTTAACTAAGTGTGGTTTTCCGAACAGATAACTACCTAATTTTTTATACTAAATTATAGGCGAAAGTGATGCAAACTTTGCTAATGGTAAGCCACTGAACTAACGAATCATAAGAAAGGACATAAATAAAGCACAATGACAGTGAACCATTATTGATTGGTATTGGCCTTTGTGTAGACATAGTGCTTCTTAGTGCTCTGTACGATATTTTACTTTTTTTTTAAAAAAGACAAACTTAGCGCAGTTAATCACTGGCTTTATATAAAAAAGCAGCAAATATCAGTTGTACCTTTAATAGTGAGGGTCACATATGCAATTTTTTCCTTAAATGTAATTTCTTTTTATTGAACTAATTTATTTAATATTTTTCATTTATTTTAAAATATTTGTAATTTTTCATACAATCGATTTTATTTTCATATTGGTATTTGATAGACAATATTTTAATTTTTTTTGTTCTACTTTTTCCTTGTAGCCCATTAAATTTTGCAGCGCAAGTTTTATCAATAAAAATAATTTTTTTAGACAACATTCTTTAGTATGAAAATTCGGTCAATTTTTTCATTTTGTTGTCGTTTTTTGCAAATACAATAAAAAAACAAAGGAAAAAATGCATAGAAAAATGTTTTGATTTTATTTTAAAATAAATACATAACAACAAAAAATACACTCGAGCGATTTTCGTCTTTATTATGCCATTGTAAATGTTGTTGTTGCAATAAAATTTACAAGGATATTGCTGATGTACACGAAGGTAGCGGCGTAGCATTGTCGAAGCAGTCAATAAATTGGCTAACAGCAGAAAAGAGTTAAACTCAATTGGCATGTTAGCGGGGGTTCTATGATATGGAATAGATTTTATGCGCTTAATGCAATATCGAAAAATGTATTTTTTAAGCAGTATTCAGTTTATTTTGACTTCAACTCTATCCCTCTTGTACTGCGCAAACTTTCATTTATGAGTTTTTATTTTTCTCTATTTTTAATGACCTTACCCATGTTTTGACAAGTGTTTTACATGAAAAGTAGAATAAGGTGAATTATTTGAGTAATTGAATGTGAATAGTACTTCAAATCGATTATATAAAGTGACGTTTTTATAATTGGGCTCAAGGTTTTTTCAGAAGTACATACTATAGATAAAAAAGTGCAAGAGACTTGAAAAATTCATCTAACACGTAAATGGAATCTTCTATGATGACTTCTTAAATGGAGGTAGCCAAATATGGAATATAAAAAATTGTCGAATTGAAAATGATAACAATTTTTAAAAGGTACTTATTCAACAGTGGAATAATAACAATTCGTAGGTGCTTATAACAATCAAAATCAACAAGAAAAGTTTAAACAAAGAAAAATACCAAATATGGAATAGACATTTCGCCAAATGAGTGGATATTATAATATATCGTTGTTAAGGTCTCGACGAGCGCTACATTTCATATCAAACAATATGCTATTCCATATTTGGCATTTTTTTTATATATAAAAAAAAATTTACTTGACGGTAGGACATCAAAATCATAGAACTATCGAAAAAAACACAAAAAAGGAACATCTATTTCAACAAAAAAAAAAATTGCGTTGAAAATGTTTTGAGGTAAGCTGTAACCGGTAAACTTTTTTTATTTGGTATGGGGAAAATACGCCCTAATGGGGAGTTCCTAGGGGTTCATTCTTAAGGAAAATGATCTACAATTTGATAACACTTTTGTATGTTATGTATATGATGTGTTTTAGCTTTACTCTGCAAAGAATGATATAATTTTGCAAGAGCTTTTTAGTTTTTCATAAATCCTTAAAAAACTTGCAATATTTTGTTTCATTTTTTATTTAGTTATAAATTACAAATATTCGAGATCATTTTGAACAAGAGATTAGCAGAGAGAATTTAACTTTATTTTTTTTTCTCATTTTCAGTAACAAAGAAACGAGTATCACTCAACAGCAAAACGTAAAATCTTGATGACAACTGTGTGATGATGATGTATCGCTGCTGTAGCTGATCATGATGATGTTCACATTGATCATGTTGGTAAAAGGAAAAACATTAAAAGACTTTCAATATACCTACTCGAGAACAAAGTAGTTACAGGAATCGAAGTAGATATACTACCAATACTTGAAAATAATGTATTCTAGCAACAAAAAAAAAAAAAAATGTAAAAAAAATTATCAACAACAAAATGATTAAAAATTCTTGAAACACAAACGAAATGTTGTCGCCAACAATGACAATAACAACAACAACAAGATAAATGAAGAGAAATCAACAGTACAAGAACAACAACAAAGTCACTACAGTGGCGACAATGGTGACAACAATAAGAAAAAGCAAAAAGAAAAAAAAAATGATCGCACAATAAACGTACGAGATTGATCGCCCAACAGAATTTCAATTGAATTGAAATAAAAAAAAAATTGACGGAAAACAAAAATTGAAAAATCTAGTGAGAATTCATGAAAAAGCGCAACGGGCGCTGCTGAAGAATTGACCAAAAACTATATAAAAATTGTAAAAAAATAGATGCGATCGCAGCTGTCAAACATGGTGCGCTGGAAACGGGAATAAATGTAATTTTAGGCGAAACTTGAATTTTGGTAAAGTATCAAATTTACTGGTAGTGGTATAAAAAATATACAAAAATTCGTCCAAATAACAGATTTATTTTTTTCGATTCGACTCAAATTTTAGTAAGATGTCCCATTACGAAATCCAGCATGGGCGTAAAATTTCGACAAAAGTTTTCAGCTGTAACAACGCTGAAAATTTTTATCGAAGAATATCAAACTAAAATTTAAACAAAATCAATTTCCCTTGAGGTGAAAATATTCAAGAAATTTATTTGTTTGTGTTTTCAGCGCACCATGTATTCATAAGTTTTTGTATTTTTTTTTCGCGCAGTTGAGGAAAACCGTTGATCGTGCCAACACGCGACGCATAAACGTCACAAAAGGAATTGGGTTACGACCTCGAATGCGTGCCAGCAGCAGCAGCCGAAGAAGAAGCTGCAGCACCAACATTTGAAACTACAGCATTCCCCTCAATATGACCATATATGGCATTAGCAGCTGTAACAGCAGCAGCATCAGCAGCACCTTCATCATCATCATCATCAACAACAGCAACATCATCGTCACCAATAGCACTAACATTGTCCAAGTTTTCTACTTGAACTACTGCTGCATCATCTTCTTCTTCTTCATTGCGAACAACATCGATAAGTTCGCGTTCTTCTGTGGCTTCCATATGCAGCAGCATTTCATCTTTTAGCAGCGTGGCACAGCGCGATTTCTTAAAAAATTGCTGCTGCTCTTCTTGTTGCTGCTGCTGTTGCCAGCGACAGCGTAGCGTTGATGTTGAGGTCAGGCGTAGTCTATTGAACGGGGGTCTTGAATTTTCATGCTCAGCTGTTATTTGACTTGCGGATAATGGAAACTTGCGCTTTGAATTTAAATTTGAATTTTTCAGCGGTAGCTGTGAATGAAAATTTGAATTTTTAAGACTTGAGTGGAATTCACTTGGAGTTTGGGATTGTGTAGGTTTCTTGCGCTTTTTCTTGGTCATGCCATCAGATAGCAGCATTGGATTGTAGGAATTTTTCTTCCCTAAATCATAGAGAATAAAGATAAAGGAAGACATCAGATGGGATATTTTAAAGAAGTAATAAAGAAATTTATTAAAAATTACAATAATAATAGTAATGCAATTTGTGTATCAGAGATGCATAGGAAGAGTGTTCCTTTTATGCTCACTTTATGGCACAAATGGAGTACAGCGAATTTGAAACTAATAATTAATGTTATACACGCTAAGCATACCATTCGCACCGAATTTTTAAGAATTTTATATTTCAGTGCTCCTTTTATGCCTAAATTTTACAGCTAAAGGATTATTATCAGCTCTAAAGTTTTTTTTTCAACTTAATAAAGATTTTCAGTACCAGAAAAGTTCAATGTGTAAAATTGTAAAAAAAATTTTGCTTTCAATTTTATTTTCAATAAATTCTGTGATTTTTTTCTGCAATCACGCACTTCCGCAAAACCATAGCAAAGGATTTTTTTTTGTATTCAATCCGATGCGGGCATTCTTTAGCTCTCAAGCATGTCACTGCTGTTTATTTTTGATGAATGAATAACTTAAACGATTTTATCATAAAAATGCGTTTAATTTAATTAGTAACAACAAAAATAAATGATAATAATTTTTTATGTTTTTTTCATTACGAAATAAACGAATCGAGAAATCGAATCCATTACCATCAACATTATCGTTGTCCTATCATGTCATCGACAAATTAATTCTGCGACTAACGACAACGTCGTATTACCTGACTTTGCAACAACTCATTCCAACCAACAATCAGGGAAATAAAACGAAAGCCAAATTCCGGAAATATTACAGCATGACATGTTGGAGCAACATTTGTGTGCATGAAAAAGTTTGTGCAGCAAGGCAAAATAAAAAAAAAAAACAAAGAAAATGAGCAAAGGAAAATCAAATGAAAAACAATTTTCACAATTTTTGTCCCATAAATAATTTTTGCAGCCATTTCAGTTGCTCTTCCTAAAAAATATTTTCCATATTTTCTTTTACATTTTCCATTTTTGCTAATCGTCACCAGAAATCAGGGAATTTATGCGCTTCGATCGCGTGAACACGAAATTTTGCCGTTTTATTGCATTTTTGCATTTTTCATCTAAAAATTTCATCAAAACTAAAGTTTCTACTCCGCGCACATCTTGAAAAAAAACGAAAAAAAAAAATAGCGATAAAAAATATGTAGCTGCATTTGGCACCTTCAACTTGGTGCGCTGTACTTGCAACCCCTACACCCCACTTCGATTTTGAAATGCTTCCAGTAGGGTAACCAAAGGGCTTTGCACTCGCATCGCACACGAAACATTGATTAATAATTCATTTTTTTCTGGCGTTTTTTTTTTTGTTTATTTATTGCCTTGTTTATTGCGGATTAGCAACACTGGTCTGCCACAGTTTGTTTTTCGCTTAAGTAGAAGACGATTTCTGGCTGTGTCGCGTGCAGTCGTTTGGGAAGCACAAATTTTGTCCCAGAGTTATTTCTTTTAGAAACTATTGGTGGAAGCAGAATGGTAATCGCAACATTGAATTTTATAAATTGCATTAAATTTATGGGCTTAAGACATTTTAAGTGTTTATTTATTGCAGATAATTTAAAAATTTTTGTTTTAAATTTTTATGGTTTTCAAATAAAAAAAAGGGAATTATTACCACTCAAAAAAAATTTTTTTTAAAAGGTTTCTAATTACATCGATTTTGACATGTTATTGAAATAAGTTAATTTTTGTTTATAAATATTATATAAGTTTTTCTTTAGTAATATGGGACGTTCTTTTACAAACCGAACGAATTTTGACAAAAATTGACTGCCACATTTTTGATTTGGGTGAAATTTTTTTTATGGGTTCTGTATCGAAAAAAAGAGACACGTATTCGAGGATTTTTTAAAATTTTTTTTTTTTTTTTAAACAGAGCGAATTCAAATTTTGAGAATTTCGTGATTTTTGGCTTGGAGGCTCACTTTCAAAAATTTATAACTCCGGTTCTGTTAAAGCTATAAAATTTCATTGTAAAGCTAAGAAAATTAACTTAAATAAAAAAATAATTTTTTGTTAAAATTATTAACAATTAATATTGTTATAAACAATTTAAATGTTTAAATCAATTTTTAACAATGGCTTCCACCCTGTATGAAATTTTTAATGTCACTATCGATTTCTACGTCAAATTTCCTATCGAAAACGTTTTTTTTTTTATGGGAAATTTTTTAAAGTGAGCCTCCAAGCCAAAAATCACGAAATTCTCAAAATTTGAATTCGCTCTATTTTGAAAAAAAAAATTTTTTTAAAAAAAATCATTGATTACGTAACTCTTCTTTTTCGATACAGAACCTATAAAAAAAATTTCAGGCAAATCAAAAATGCGTCCTCCGAAAAGTCTTCGGTTTGCAATAGACTGTCCCATATGTTGTGAACACTCCTAATATGACCTTTTATAAATTTACAAGTCTTTTGATAATATTGTGAACAGCTCTAATAAAATATTTTATAAATTTACAAGGCTAAACTGTACAAAAAAGAAAACTAAAAAGTTCTTCATCTTAGCCAACTAAACAGTAAGATGCACTTTGTTGTAATTGTTACTAAATAATGTTTATACATTAATTCATTACAAAATTGTATGTTTCAAAATATGAAATTTTAAATGCAATTTAATAAAGTTGCCACTTATATACGAATGTCACATATGCCACAATATCTGGCAAATTCTTGGGACCTTTAGGCTAAATAGCTAACCCATTAAATATTCTTTACAAATAATTTAATGTAATACATCGCTGCAACAATCTAATAATCTACTGAAAATGCATTATTATTTCGGTATGGGGGCCAATAAGGTGTAAATTTATTCAATTGTTTCAATTAATTCGTTGTTAATTTTGACATTCTCAAACTGCTCAATTGACGTGGTAACTTTTTGTTTGCTGTTGTTCTAAACTCATTTATTATCTGTTTACAACGAATACCATGCTGCTGTTTTTTTAATTTTATACGTTTTTTATATATATATATATAAAAAAAAAAAAACAAAACAAACTGTGTGAATTTTTACTACTTTTTTTTGAATTGCATTATGCTTGAGCTTAAAAAAAAAAACTTTTAAAAACATTCTGCAAATTTTTTTTTTTCATTTAATTTTTTTGATATCAAAAGGTGGTGCTCGTTTGTTGTCGGTTCAGGGTTATCAACAATAGTAATAACAACAAATTAAAGTCAGTTTACATTTATTTTGTTGTATTTTTTGTTTTTGTCTGAAAACAAAAAAATTACAAGTGTTTATTTAGTAATTAATTTATGCCGTATTTTGTGCAAGGATCTTTGACAGTTGTGCGTGTTTTTTTTTTGTTTTACTTTTTGCTTTTGCCATAGGCCTTTGTATTGTTGGGTTGCATTTTTGCAATAAAATATGTTGATACATTAACTAAATGTATCAATGTTTTAATGATAAAAATGTTGTCATAATTAACACAAATTTTTGCTATTTATGTTGTTGAAATTTTTTTACGAAATTTTGATTTAATTTGATTTTTTCACGTATTCTTCGGAAGGCTTATTATTAAGAGCAACACTGGTTATTTTTTTTAAAAGTAAAAGTTTTCGTAAACCAATTGCTGTCATAAAAACTTAGATTGACGATCTTAGAATGAGCGTGGGTTTGAAAGAAAATCGCTGATATGCAGTTTAGCATTAAAAACCATTTAAGTGCATGATTAAATGTTTCAATTTGATTTCCGTCACAAAGCTCACACATCTCATGCGCTTTCTTTTCAGTTTTGTACATTTTTTTTATAAAAAAAACTCTGTAGGTATTTAATCGAGAGCGGTCACTTCAAAGTCTAATTTTCTGCACAATTTCCCAGATATGTGACTTAAAACATCTCATTACCATTCAAGTTTCAAAATGATGTAATTACAACAATTAAACAAGGCATAACAAAAGCTAGCACGTGCCAATACCACCACTTTAAATACATAAAAACATAAACATTTAATTTGCAACCAGTGTTGCTTCTTTTTTAATTTACAACAAAACACCTAACAAGGGGCAATTGTAAGAAGAAAGAAAAAAAACGCACGTTACCACATTTAATTTGAATGCAATGCACGAACTCTATCTTTTTTGCTATTTTTTCTTTATAAATATGGAAAAAAAATAATGGGGAGAAACAACATAAATGATATAATGACCCACATAGCAAAACAAATAGATAAAATGATAAAAACTGAGTTACAAGTAGTTAAGCTGCAAGGCAGAAAAAAAAGTTACCCACTCAATTTACATTAAATTAACAACTTAACTCGACGCAACGACAACTGCATGCCACAATCCTAGCAGTAAATTAAATTCACACAAAACTCTCATTATGTATTGTGTCTTTTTTTTTTTTTTTGCTTAGTAAAACTGCGTAGCTTTGGAATTTTATGAAGAATGCAGTTAGCTAGTGATATTCTATCCCGGTTGTGGAATTACCTTCAGAAAATTTAGTTTTATGGCATTAAACGACTTAAAGCGCGCCTTCTTCAAAGTAGTAATTTTAGCTTGGGGAATAGGAAAAATTCAGACTGATACGAATCAGGTGAATACAGTGCTTGGGCGATGACATTCGTTGACTTTTTTGGCTAAGCACTTTTACACAAAAATGGTTAAATGCGATGGTGCATTGTAGTGGCTTAAAAGTCTATGAGTTGTCCTTCAATAAATTGAGTGGTTTTCAGCTTTTCTTAAAATAAAGGCGAAAATAAGTCTTTTCAAACTTTTAGTAGCTGAAAGTCGTTTTAAAATTGAGGCGTCCAGTTGCAAAACCGGCCAAGTCCTTTTTAAATACTTTTGGAAAAACAACGAAAAACGTTTATCTTCATCTTTGATCATTGAAAAGCTAAAACGTATTTTCGACATAATAGCTTATAAAATTTCTTACTCAAAACACGTTAGATAAGACTTTTCGAATTTCATCTGCTTATGTTTTTGAGAAAACAATTTTGGACTTGGCGGGTTATGAACATGAACTTGGCTGCTTTTGACATAGTAATCAACAAATTTTGTTTGAAAAAAGTGGACTTGACCGGCTTTGATATATAATGAACTGAACCGGTTTTGAAAGCAAGTTCATGGACTTGGCCGGTTTTGAAATCAAAGTCAAAATCTGTCAAAAATTTTATGTTTAATTTACGAACAAAGTAGAAATAGAAAGCTGGTCTATATTATGATACATGAGAATATCTCGAAATTTAATTCTTTTGCACTTGGCCGGTTTTGAAACTGTATGCCTTAATTTTTAATGTATAGAAGCGTTCATGCAATTTCAAGAAATTTATTTTCCAAGCATTTGTTTTTCTAAAAAATAATTAACAATGACTGAGATTATAATTTTACTTCAACAGCTCACACCCTTTGGTTTTGTTAAGCACTTGACTGCAAAAAAAAACACTATTTTAAATTGAAAATTTTCAATTTGACTTAAGCATAAAACACATAACCACTGCCGCTCCTAATTCTCCTAAATTATAGAAATACATGCAAGCCATAATTGACAAACATATTTAATTTCTTTAAAAATCAAACAACTTAAAAATTTTTAATAAGTTTCACAAGAGAAATTGCCCAATGCATTTAAACTGATTAACTTTTGCCAATGCGTTTTTAACCGCTTGTCAACATTGTAATGTACAGAATACGAACAATTATTGACAGCGCATTGATTTCATCAGCAACTTTTTATTTTAAGTTGCAACAATCAACAACAAAATGCAATTTCTTGAAAATAAATTGGGTGCAGAGCATACGAAACTTACGAGGATAACAAGAAAAAAAATTCACAAAAACAAAAAGCGAAGAACTAACTGACCAACATTTTCAATGAAATCTTATCAAAATGAAGTTAACAACAACATGTTGTCAAACAATCTGCCAGTTGTTGTTGTTGTTGTAACAATAAGTCGTTACTTTCCCAATGTGCAGCAAGCAGTACAACAAATTTAATGCAGTTTAAAATTCAATTGTGACAACAAGTCGAGACGAGATATCAGCAGCAGCAGCAACAACATGTTGCTGTTGTTCACTGCTTGCTGTGCTGCTGCTGCTGCTTATGAGCCCGTTATTAGTTTGTTTTGCGCTGTTTGTTAATTGTCAGACAAATTTAATGCGTTGTTCATCGCATTAGCATCGTTTGCAAAGTGTTGCATCCCACATTGAACAGCATTGGCTGCAGCACAAGCAACAAGTTGCAATAATAATGTGGAGCAACTGTGCAACTATTTGTTGCATTTGTATTGGCCAAATGGGAATTGAAAATTTGTATTGATTTTTAAATCACATGAGTGTAATGAATTTAAATTCAGTCGAAATGTTAAGCCAATAAACATAAGAGATTAGTTAGGGGAATACATTGGAAAGGTGACCATATGTAAGAAAAAATTAGGTTTTTACTCAGAGCTGTTAAAAGACATCAGAAAAATGTAGTTGTAATCTTACTTTAATTGTGATACATACAAGATTTTTTGGGTGATTTTCACTTTTAGGCCATTTTTCCTATAAATTTTAATGCAATTTTTATTCTTTTTAAAAGTTCAAAATAAAGTACTGACATTTTTTTTTTGGTAAAGCTGGTCACCTTAGTCCTTAGTTTGATGTACGAATTTGATATTTTAAATGGGCCACGTCTGCGCGACTACCTTCAAAGTTTTTACAATATGCAGCAAAAGTGCGATGCAATCAAAAATTGACATCATACTACAACTACACAAGCGCAGTAGTATCTGCATTAATATTAATAAAAATCAACAGATTAATGTTGCCAATAATTTGTCTCAATAAAGCTACTGCAAAGATTTTCTTAACTTGCAACTCGTGTGATTAACACGTGAGAGTAGGAAAAAAAGCAACATAAAATTGGACATAACAAAATTTAATATAATCATTGAAATATTCACAAAATGTTGCCACTGATTAGCAGTTATGCAGTAGCAACATTTTAGTATTTGTATGTAAACAAAAGAAAAAAAACTTACATGGTGATTCGCTGCCACGCAACGGACTTTCACAGTCAACAACCAGCGCCTCATTGTCAGAATCATCGTTAGGTAGCACTGGTGTAGCGCCAGGTACAAATGATTCACTTGCATTGTTCGCCGAGCTTGTCGATTCATTAGTAGGCGTAGCATCAATGGAATCTTCATCGATGTTGCTGGTTTCCAATTTAATGCGTTTTGTTGTTGAAGGCGAGTGTTGATCTTGCGGCTGATTGGTCTCATCACTGCCGTTAGTAAAAGCAGGTATTGTAATGCCACCAGGTGTGGAAGTTGCAGTAGGAACAGCTGTAGATGTTGTGGGCTAATAAAAAAAAAATTGTTTTTTATTTATTTTATTTTTATCTAACAATAAGTTTTATTGAAAATATTTTAGTGAAGCAGCACATTTGACATGATTTTGTAACCAACGAAGTCATTAATTACCACATGGAAATGACTGAAATTTTCTATTGCTCAGTAATAAGATTGGTAGTGTATTGAAATGCTTGGTTTAAATTAATTATTCTTTTGACTCATGATGAATTCAGAAGTGGCACAATTTTCATTTATTTTTAAAATCCCGTTAAACGACTAACTACTTATATTTCAACAATCTTCTTACTTTTAATTTTAGCTATATTTCTTACTCATTACTAAACAATTCTTTTTATGTCGGTGTTAAGATGTCAATTTTATTTATTACGCAGTAGCTTAGGAATATTCTTATTACCATGTTATGTACGCAGTAATTGCGGAATTTTTTTTATTATATTTGAGTTTTTAAGAAACAGTCGATGAATTTGTGAATTATTGCACATTTCAGTAGTGAATGCACTTTATCTTTATTAACATTTTATGAGTCTGTCGATTAATTCTATCTATGTATACACTGGGTTTATTTATTGAGTACTTATGTTTGTAGCGTATAACATGGGTTGTGCGGTGGGTGGGGTGTGTTATTTAAATGTTTATATACTTTTGATCTGCGTCACCCCTTAAATCGATTTAGCTTTTTATGTTTGTCGGTCTGTCCGTACGAGATAAAAAAATATATTTGGCATGCCAGTAAGTAGGATTTAGCTGCGCTGTACGACATTGAAAATGAGCGAAGTCGGTAAACCCACCTCTGGATCTAATTTACGGAGTTAACTCAAGAATTACTGACACAAATTTCACAAACGTTGAACGTTGGAAAGCATTTATAACATATTTAAGCCGAGAACTATTCAAGTAAATGCAATCAAATTTCAAAAAAGTACTCAGTGATGTTCAGAACTAAAATCCTTAACCGCCATTCGCACCAGTGTAGAGCAGAGCTACTAGATATCTGCCTTGTTATTTAAAATTCTGTTGAGCGGTTAACTAAACCACACCGTATTAGAGATCAATGGATCTGAAATTATTGGTTCACATATGTCGACGATATTGCCCGGCTATCATCAATATCGTCTGATATGCAAACCAAACCTAATGACTATCCGACATTTGGGAAGACACAGAACTTTGTGGCGCGGAATGATAGAAAAAATTATTATCAATATGTCAAAAATGGCACTGGCCTAACGTAAAACAACAGATCTAACACTTCTAATAGACTTGTAGGATGGCAGTAGTAGTAGTAATAATAATAGTAGTAGTAAAAGTAGTTTCGTTACATTTCACTAATAAATTGATATAAAATTTTCTATGTGCTTACAACTCGATCAAATTTTCAGATCTTTAGCACTAAATTTTCTACTGCTTAAAGAAAAAAATACCGACAAAAGGGCAACAATATCGCGAACTATTCATGTTGTAAGCGCATTATAAAAGAAAAAAAAAATGACCCTCCATTGACAACATTGACTCATTCGTCAAATAGTGGCCGCACTATCAGACTGCAGTTATTTTCAAGCCATGTTCAGAATATTTGACATGGTGGTATATGAGCAAGAACTTCAATTTTATAAAACAAAACCGAAAACTTAGTTTTTTCCTCAATAGCAGACACAACAAAGCAAAAGCGTAGAACTTTACAAAACAGAAGAAGTCAACAGCTTCTTATGGAAAACCATTTACCATAATCACTCTTCCATTGAACGAGCAAAATCATTTAGCGAAACCAATGAAAAAGACTTACGAGGCAGACGACGACGACGACTGCAAAGATGATGATGACGCTGATGGACGCACAAAAAAGAAATAGTACTAAGCTACAGGAAGAACAAATCAAAAAAAGTACAAGCAGTAGAGGAAGGAAAAAAAACGAGAGATATGAGTACTTTACTCTACCACTTGAAACACTTATTTCTCTACATTTTGTATTTATTGTTTTTTTCTTAATGTGGTGGTTTTCATCTAAAAGGAAGGGTTCGCCATATACAGCACGTGAATTGTGAATGAAAAACTACTCGAGTTTGAAGCAGCAGCAGCAGAAGTTCAAACCTTGACATTAACGTTCTTCATCGTTGTCTTTAGCTTAAGTTGTAAGTTTGTACGCAACGGGGCACAAGTGATACAAATTGAATTGTAGTTGTGAATCACGTGACCATGACCATGATATACAAACAAAAGCTGAAATCTAAGAAGTAAGCGCAACGACAACGACAACATGCTTAAAAGATCATTTACTTTCATTAAGAATTGAGAGATTGAAATTGAAGTATACAGCATGGAAAATCAAATTAAGACAAGAAAGAAAAGTGTGTTCTCTGAGAGGCTATGGGTAAGAAAATTAAGATTAACAGGTGTAAATAAAGCTGACAAGAAAAATAAGTAACGAATTCTAAATAGAAATGCTAATATTTACATAAAATATCATTTTAGTAAGAGCACAAACTTTTAAAATCTGACAAATACAAAATGCTACAAAGTACATTTTGTAAAAATGTATAATGGCAGGTAAGATTTTAGTAAGAGAGTGGGAGGCAGCAATTTTTAAATGATTTGTTTGCTCGCCAGAAGAGTGGTTTTGAATACAGCAGTCAATGAAAAAATCGTCGAAAACTCTAAAAACATAAAAAATTTACCAATTTGAATACCAACGTTTCTTATTCGCTTTTTTAATTCGAGGAATATTTTTCTTGAATGTACCGATGCCACAGATTCGAGAAAACGGCTCTCTGAAATTGCTACACAGTTTTTAATATAAAAAAATGGTTTTAAAGCCTGCGTTTTGCTAGCATTCGGTGCCAATAAATTATAGATCAGATTATTTGATTTACTAAAAAATAATGCAATTTCGTCATAAAACTAAAGACTTAAGAGAAGCACTTCACTTACCTTATTCTGACTTTTGCGTTTTCTATCATTTGATATAATTTCTTTGGCAGGCGTTGTGGAACTATCTGGATAGTATTTCTTTTCATCAGATTTTTGACGATCTAAGTAAACAAACAGATAACAAAACAACAAAATACAAAATACAATTTTTAAACAGTTTTATGCAACACTTACACTTCAATTCAATTTCCTCATCATCAAGCAGCAAAGAAACCACTTCCTTTGGTTTAAGTGTATCTGGCTTGAAATTGCCGCCACTTATAACCATGCGTTGAATCTATAAAATGTAAAAGAAAAATCAAATTTTGTAGTGTTTTAAATTAAATAAACAGAAAATTGAATTGATATTAAAGAAAATACAAACAGAATACGCTCAAAGCTTCCGTTTACGCATTGGTGAACGAGTCGTCGGCACTTGAAATGCCCAATAATAACACAAATTAATATTGTTTAATAATAAGGATAAAGAATACAAATACTCAAACAAATTCGATTTGTTATTGAGCAGCGTATTTAATATACTGATCGATCGATCCTTATCAATAATTAAAAAACAAAGTAGGTGGATGTCTTCTTTTCTTTCATGCTATACAAAATTATACGAATATAATATTGCTTCGAAAAAAGCGAAAATTTTTAACCCTTGGCCGTAAGATCACGTGCATAACGATCGTTTTATATTTTACTTAATGTAGTCAATGGAAGTGGTGTATTATATATTTTTTTCTTCTTTGGGAAAAAAGTGTCGCCTACCAACATTAAATTGAATAATTAGTTTCCGGTATGAACAGCAGCGTAAAGTAAAAAAAAAAAAAACGAAATATCAGCAGAACAATACAAAGTGATCATGTTCCACATAACGCATACAGCGACAACAACGCACGTGCCTAATATGCGGGCAGCTAACAATTTTCGAATTATTTTTTTCTGTTTGTTTATTTTATGTATTACTTGCGTTTAAAATAACGAAAACTTTTGTGGTTTTCTTAACACGCAGATTTGCGGCCTATGTTACATTAAACTTAAGCGGTTTCTTTTTTTTTTTTCTTTCTAGTACGATACTTACCTCACTTTTTTCGCGTGCTCTTTGTAAGATACGTTCTTCGATGGTACCTTTACATATCAGGCGATATACTGTTACTTGTTTTGTTTGTCCCAGACGATGTGCACGATCCATAGCTTGTTGATCGACTGTAGGATTCCAATCGGAGTCATAGAAAATAACCTGAAAAAGGATTAAAATTTCATATAAATGGATTTTACTTTAAGAGTTTGAAAGCATCAGCAATTATTTTTGATTTTATAACTAATATTTTTGATGAAAAAACTTTTTATGGTAATAAACTTGCTCTAAAGATTTTTCTGAGAAAAGGCATCAGGAGTCTGCTCTTAGATTCACATAATTTATTGAATTTATTTAATGAATTTATTGTCTATTTAATCTTTACATACCTAAAAATATCTAACAGACCTGAGGTTTTGCATAAACATGTCATAAAGGCTCTTTTGCCAGAAGGAAGTTTCCAAAAAAGTTTTCTTTTTAATAACATTGACTTAATTCCGGATGTTCACTGCTTCCTGCCCTTTGATATAGAAGTAAACTCTAATTAGCTATTCAACTGGTGATAACAATTGAGTTCAACAAATGGATACCACCACAAAATCCTTAAAAAGAACACGTGAGCAAAATACGAGTATTTTCAATCCTACAATAGACCTACGATAGACGACTAAAGAAAGAGGCGGCAATTTCAATTCAATGAAAACATTAAAAAATTCTTTGCAGATAATTTTAAATAATCAAATTACAAACACTTGAAGTATTCTATTTTACTATCAAACTCATTCATACAAAAGTAGCAACGGAAATTGAGAAAACCCCTTTATCTTTCCAATTTGAAATGCGTGCAAACGTGCCCAATACCGATTTGTGTATAAGGAACATTTGCCGCCTATTAGTGCACTAAGAGAGACTATAAAATTTCGAGCTAAAAAGGAGGCGTCAAAGCAGTGAAAAGACTGACGCTGAAGTGGTGTTGCATACAAATTAAGTTTCTATTGGAAAATTGTTCACAAAAATAATTTGAAATGATTTGGAAAACGTTTTGCAGGCAGGCAGCAACTTCCGGTTTTTATTCCTTTGTGATTTTCTTAATTTTCATGCAGACAACGTTTTCAGTTGCATAGAGAGTTCTTAATCGTAAGGACTTTTCTACTGTTTTTCTTTTTGTTTCTCATAAACTTAGGATGTTCTTTTAGTGTAGAATCATTAAAGGATTAAGTATTTTGCATAAATTTAAATAGAACGGAAGGATCTTTTCTAAATTTTATTTTTTTTTTTTTTTTTTTTTTTTTGTTATGAAATTTTATTTAATTACTCTAAAGTCTACTCAATTATTGGAGCTTCCTACTCTGTTTGCAATCAATTTGTTTCACTGTAAAGTATTTAAATTCAATATCCTTCTAAATATGTTAATAACTTATAAATATATTTTAAGTTCCTCTTTAGATATTGCCGCCAATGAATTTTATTTGTTCCGTCCCATACTTCGTTAGCAGTAACGAGCGTCATTGACATTCATAGTGGTGCCAGCTTTAGGTGTCGTCTACTAATGGTATCTGTGTTAACTATCATGTTTTATTTGCAGTAGCATTAGTAGTGGTTGTAAAGTCATCATCTGTGTGTGTATTATTTATTTTCTTTACCACATTGACATTGATAAATTATATTGCATTTTATTGTGCATAAATCACTTAAAAATGCAAAATCTATTGAATTTTATTTTCACAAAAGGTTTATTTCCATTTTAATTTGTTGCTGCTACTGCTACTGTTAATTGATAAGGTATTTAGCAGCTTTATTGATTTATTTATTTTCTTATATTTTATTTCACTGATATATAAGCAGTTTATTTTGAAAGTGACTTAAATTGATTTTTCTTTAAAACGAAATATGAAGAGGTTGGCATTAAATTCATTTTTGTTTTTCGCTGTTTTTTTTTATGCCAAATTTCGTTGGCAATTATACTTTGGGCAATTTTGCAAAACGAGTTTATAAAAAGTCCTCGAATGAAATCTACCCCACTGTAGAATTTTTAATGCCGGATTATCTTTATTTGACACAGAATTTTTCTGTTATTATAATACACGCAGTCAGCAAAGTTTACAATCTAAGTCAAGTTATAGAATAATTTGATGATTTTCTATGAAAAAACAAAAACAATTTAATTAAAACATAATTTTAAAAAAATTTAAAAATTTTTATTTTACTTCCGCCTCACTAGGAATCGAACCTGAAACTTCAGTGTTCTGGGGTGCAAAAATAAAGTTTCTTTGCAATTTTAAAATTAAATTAAATTTTAATAATTATGCATAGATGAATGAAGGTAAAAAATTTTAGATTTCTTTAATTTAATGCAAGATATTATAATTTTTATCAACTAGATAAAATATTCGAGAAACTGAATCAATACCAAAATATTTAATGTAGTATAGAGTAAAATAGCTATTTTCGTTTTTTAAATAGTTTGCTTACGTTAATCTAATTTTTTTGTTTAAATTTCAATTTAAGATTTCTATTGGAATTGTTGATCTTAATCGAAAAGGTCTTATCTTTTTGGTTAAATGTTAAAAAAAAAAAAAAATAAAACCTCTTAGGAACAAATTCATATAAAAAAACATGATGTTTATGTACATATGTGTCACAACTTTTAGCTGTATATATTTTTGGAACAGAATTTATAAATATTGATCTTAAGATAAAATAAAAAATGTGATACAACAGAAACCAGTAAACAATGTGATAGTGTAATCACAAGGAACAGAAAACCCATGTTTACTTAAATCTAATCAGTAAAGATTGAGTAAAAATAATACGAAATCAATGGTAAAAATTTCAAACTAAAAAAATGAACATAGAATTCCATTTACATATCTTATGCGAAAGTGAAATCGCTTTAAATTAAAGTAGGCTAATATGCTCGAAATACACAGCGAACCCATGTTAACACAATAATTGAATTGAATTCGCACAGCATGAGTGTGTCCCCAGAAAACTATAAGTAGCGAAAAATACCACTACTTGAAGTGGGCACAAGGTAGATAAGGTATTTAATTATGACAATATATTAAACCGATAATTAGGCTTAACATTTTCATGGTAATACATAGATTTTAAAATTTTTAAATCAGTTCGTTTGCAGCGCTCGTGGTGTTAAAAATGAAATTAATTTATTTGCTAGCAGTAGTAGTCCTTGCTACCTTTGTTGGTAGCTCAAAGGCTGCTGATGAAGAGGATTCAGTATTTGTGCGTACTTTTAATAAGTTGCATGGTGAACCACCACCACCACCACCACAATCAATAACTCGTGCAAATGTACAAACTTTGTGGATTGAACAGAAATTGGATAATTTTGATGAAACTGAGGAAAGAACATGGCAAATGGTAGGCATAGCGGATTGATAGCAGGCGTAAGGATTAAATATTTAAATTATAATTCAACTTTCTACTTACAGCGTTACATGTCTAATGATGAATTCTATCAAGAAGGTGGACCATTATTTATATACGTTGGTGGTGAATGGACAATTTCTCAGGGATCTATTACTGGCGGCCATATTTATGATATGGCTAAGGAGCATAATGGTTACCTATTCTATACAGAGCATCGTTATTATGGACAAAGTAAACCCACAGAGTAAGTATGCATAACATAATGTGATAAAAGTGTTGACACACGAAGCAAAGGACCTTTACACAAGCAACTGCAACAAAACGTAACCAACTGATATTGAATATTTAAGAGATTGAGTACCGATACAAAAGTTCCCTTGCGACTATAAGTTTTATTTTTGAAAAAGCCTTAAATGTTTTCCATTTTGTTTTAAAGAGATCTCTCCAATGAAAACATCAAGTATTTGCATGTACTTCAGGCGCTTGCTGATTTAGCACACTTCATACGCACCATGAAGTCCTCCATACCTGGTATGACCAATTCTAAAGTGATTTTGACAGGCGGTTCCTATTCAGCTACCATGGTGACATGGTTTAAGAAATTGTATCCAGATTTAGCAACAGGCAGTTGGGCATCTAGTGCACCACTTCTCGCAAAGGTAGATTTTGTTGGTAAGTCAATCAGAACACAGCTCATAGATCATTTGTAAATCTTCCTCCATTTAATAGAATACAAAGAAGTAACTGGTGCATCTATACGTTTGGTCGGTGGCGAAGATTGTTATAATCGCATTCACAATGGTATCGCTGAAATGGAAGATATGTTTGCTAATGGTCGTGGTGCTGAGGTAAAAGCCATGCTAAAGCTTTGCAACAATTTTGATGATTCAAGTGATTTGGATATTTGGACTTTGTTCAGTGAAATTTCTGATGAGTTCGCGGGTCTTGTGCAGACACATAAGTAGGTTTACCTACAGATTGCACAACGATTTTGAATGTAACTTTTTTTTCTTATAGTAACGGCAACATTCAGAACGCTTGCAGGTCCATTATGGCTGGTGAAGATGATTTAACGGGTGTAGCTAGCTATATTTTAACTGCTTTTCGTTACACTAGCACATGTCACGACCTATCGTATAAAGCTATTTTGGCAACAATCACCAATAGCGCATACACTAATAACATAAGTAAGTGATAATGTCGTTTTCTTATTCGGTGCAAACTTTAAATTTAAATTAGAGAGCGATGAGTTCATATATCTAATACTGAAAGTATGTCCTTACACGGTTTTTGGACTATTAAATTGAATGTAACAGGAGGCAGTATGTTAAAAAAAAAAATTTCAGTACGTTTATTAAAAAAAATGAGCAGATAGGGAGCACAATTTTATTCCAAAACTTGAGCTACCACTTGCAGCAGAAAAAACGTATTTGCTGTGAGGGAGCACTGCCGTGAAGAACATATATCAATTAGTAAAAAAAATTAAGAAAGTGCAAGGAGAATATATCAAAAGGAAGTCAGTTAAAAGCTGTTTACTGCGTTGTAAGTGCGCATTTAATGTTTTCTCTACAAAGAATGTTAGTTAGGCAACAATAGGATAGGTGAATATATCTAGAACATATTTCATGTAGAAAGCAGATAGGGAGTACAACGTCTTACATCAGCAACAACTCTCTATTCGCTTTTAACAGGCTTCCTATGAAATACACATGTACCAAATATTCTAATATTTTCAAAACAAAATTTGTTACTTTTTTAAGTGCGTCAATGGATGTATCAGACTTGCAACGAATATGGCTGGTATCAGACTTCTGGCTCGAGGGCACAACCCTTCGGTACCAAGTTCCCCGTTGCACTTTATACCACAATGTGTGCTGATGCTTATGGTTCACAATTTAGCAATGAATTTGTCAATCAACAAGCTGCTGGCACCAATCAACTCTTTGGCGGTTTGACACCTGAAGTAGAAAATGTTTATTTAACACATGGTCAATTGGATCCATGGAGTGCAATGGGTATACAAGATGAGGATCAAGCCACTGTTATACCATGTAAGTGATAATTTTTTTTGGGATTTGAAGTTAGTAGCTCTTAACGTATATATTTTTTTTAACATTTAAGTGTATGCTCACTGCAAGGACTTAGGTTCAATTAGTGCAAATGATACTCCCGAAATGCGTGCATCTAAGGAAAAGATTGCAGAGTTGGTACGCGTATGGCTTGCCGAACCAGAAGCAGAAAGAAATATTGCCAATAAATTTTTAAATAATCTGCGTAAGCAATAAGTTCTTAAAACAATTAAATGAAACTTGTTAAGTAAATATATAAAAATATTAAAACATTTTTTCTTAAATTATAAAGTTTTTGTTTCAGGAAAAAAATATTGGGACATTTTTAGAAAAATTTTTGAGGTAAGCTTGAAAAAATCAATGATTGATATAATAGTAACTTACCCAAGTGACAGTTGAGTACCTGTTATTTTGAAATATGCGCTCTTCCAAGAGGACTCAGTATCTTTAACTACATTTAATAGATCCTAACAACTTATTTTTATATCTCAGACTAACAACAAAGAAAAGCCTTAAAGTGATCATATTGTTTTAACTTTTTTTTATAGTTTGGTTTCAACTTGAATATATTTTGACCATCCCTGTAGCTCATCCCTGGCCTCAGAATTGACCCATCATGTCAGAATAATGAAATATTTGAAGTTAATTACCTAAAACATGATGCTTTTTTGTCTACTTTCGAGGCCATGTATAGGATTCAAAGAAAGTTTATCAGCTTATTTTTAACAAAAGCATCATTTAGTACCGTGCTTGCCGTTTAAAATGAGCTTTCAAGTGGTGATCTGTAATGTTTTCCTTGTGTCGCGGCTTAGAGCCGGAAATTTCTCCTAATTTCTTACACTTTTGTCAACACGACAAAAGAAATAAAATTTACAACGAAATAAAAAATATATAGCGCTCTTTATAAAAATGAATATGTCTTGTTTTAATCTACGCCGTGCCATAATTTTTGCCATATTTAGAAAAAAAAAATTACTATTAAACAAATGAAATACACAGGTACCTATATTAATCTATAGATTAATAACAGTCATAAGATAAAGTCGGCGAAATCTTATCGTTTTAAAGGTAAAAGCAATAAATAAGCCATGTATAAAGCAATCAAATAATTATTGATGACCAGTGCAATTCATAGCTTATCGTTGAAATCATAAAAATAATGGGACGGCGATAAGAATTGGTTAATTTTGGTAATAAAAAGCAATGTTGGCCATTGGCAAAGGTTCATTTGTTAAAATGAAGTTAACACTGGTTATAGCAACGTTGGCGCTGGTAGCTCTTTGCTCCGCAATCGAAAAGGATAATTCTAGAGAAACAATTAGAGAGGAACCAATTTTTGTAAAAACATTAGGTACATTACACCGTGGTCCACCCGAATTACCAGTAACAAAACGTGCAAATATTGTTACCGAATGGATTGAACAAAAAGTTGATAATTTCAATGATTCGGACACAAGAACATGGCAGATGGTAAGTTGGAAATATTTGATTGAAAGAATGAAAATAATCACGACTCCTCCCCAAGCGTTACATGAGCAACAGTGAATATTTCAAGGCTGGTGGGCCTTTGTTCATTTATCTCGGTGGAGAATGGGAAATATCACCTGGCAGCATTTCCAGTGGACATCTTGTTGATATGGCAGAAGAAAATAATGGTTATTTGTTTTATACAGAGCATCGTTACTACGGACAGAGTTGGCCAACAAGGTGGGAGTTTTTGAAATTTTTTGGAAGAATGAAACCTGAGTGACACAAAAAAGTTGGTTTAGAGTATTGAATTTTTTTTTAAAAAAAGGAAAAAAAATTATATATGACCTAAGCCATTTGTCACTAGCGTTTTATTGAAATTTACGAAAATTATATTATATAACATAATGCTAATTCTTTTAATTGTAGCGACATTACTGTAGATAATCTGCAATATCTGCACATTAAACAGGCTTTGGCCGATTTGGCAAACTTTATACGCGTCAAAAAGGCGAGCATAACTGAGATGAATGACTCAAAAGTTATCATTGCTGGTGGTTCTTATTCGGCTACAATGGTTGTATGGTTCAAAAAGCTCTATCCTGATTTGATAGTTGGTGGTTGGGCTTCTAGTGCACCCATTTTGGCGAAAGTTAACTTTATAGGTAGTTATGGAATTGAAATATGTCACTCAGAATTATAAAAACTTTGAAAACTGAAAGTTTTGCCATTTTAACAAGCAGCAAGCACAAGACACAACTAAATTTAATGGCATCACTTATGTTTCATTGTTAAAAAGTTTTCTAAGCTTTGCTTAACAATTTTTTTTACGTTTTCCTATAATTTTTATTGTGATTAGAATACAAAGAAGTTGTCGGTCGCGCATTCCGAGAATTGGGCAGCCAACAATGTTACGATCGCATAAAGAATGGCATTGCTGAACTTGAGTGGCTAATGGACAATAATCGTGCCGCTGAAGTAAAATCTATGTTTAAACTTTGCAATAATTTTGATGAAAATAACGATTTAGATGTGTGGAATTTGTTCGGTTCGATCTCGAATAGATATTCGGGCGTAGCGCAATATCAAAGGTAAGTTGATTTATACCTATGCATATGTAATGGTTCTAATTTCAAACATTGTCTCACTCTACAGAGAAGGTGAAATACCATATAATTGCGATTATCTAATGAGCTTTGATGATGATCTCACTGCTGTGGCCAATTATGTCGGTTGGGGTAGTGCTTCTAATTGTGTTGATGCCACTCATAAGGATACTGTTAGTTACTACTTGGACTCAACTTATATTTATGGTGCATGTAAGTGTTTGTGAATCAATTCAATGTGATAAAAAATTATTTTCATGAACTATTGCAGCGCGTCCATGGTATTTTCAAACATGTAACGAATATGGTTGGTATCAGACATCTGGTTCGGCAAATCAACCATTTGGTAGAAAATTCCCAGTAGCATATTATACTACGCTGTGTGAGGACGTTTTTGGCTCTGAATATACAAACGAGAAAATCAATGCCAACGCTGCACAAACTAATGCAGATTTTGGTGGCATGAATCCTGAAGTGTCCGATATTTATCAGACTCATGGTGCTTTAGATCCATGGAGTGCAATGGGTCTGGATCAGGTACAAGGTGCCACTGTTATACCACGTGCTTCACATTGTGCTGATTTTGGCTCAATTAGTAGTAGCGATAGTTCAGAAATGCGTGCTTCTAAGCAACGCCTTGCGCAGTTGGTACGCGAATGGTTGGCATAAGCAGTGTAGGTTGGTAACTTTTCCAGCGATGACTCAACTTGTAGATTGTCATTTGTTTTTGTAATGCTTTATATGATTAAGTACAATAAAGCAATTAAAAAAATACATAAAAAATTTCATTGATTTGAGCGACTATTTTAGGTATGGGAATTTCCAACGAATTTTCGATAAAAGGTGGCTGGAAAGACTTGCGAGGAGATTAGAAATAATTTAATGTGATAAAGGAGGCTAGAACGAGAAATAATAGTTTGACACCGCCTTAGATGTTTGATAGTGAGTTTTTGTGGATGAGTTGTTTTGTGATTTTGTATACGGTTCGATATGTGGCATCTTGTGCTTTTAGGGCTAGGTTGCTTATGAACTTTCTTTTGTACACAGCGTTTAGTACATTTGTGATTTTTACGATACTGCGTCTACAGATCTTAAGAATTTTTCAAGGAGGTGGTTGTAGTGCTCTGAAATAAGAGCTTAAGTTTTATCGGATACCCATTTTATCCAAAAAAAATTGTACTACCCACAAAAAAAAATCAGCAAAATTGGAAACCTCAACATCCAAATCTTTTCGTTTTGGCGAAGAATGTGCTGTTTATGTATAATTAGAAAACCAAAAAAAAATTAATGCTCATAAATTGCAAAACATCAATTGCGACAGTGAATTTCGCTCAAACAACCAGGGCGTGGACGTTGATCATTAGTGTTAGCTGAGATTAAATTCTTTGCACACAAATGATCTAAATTTGTAAACGTGTCTAGAATTTTTCAAAAGCAATTCAATACCAAATGAATATTATCATTTTATAAAAATGTAACCATTGATACTTGAGACAAATTGTAATAAATCTTACGAAAAACAGCAAACACTTGATGTTGATCAACAACAAAACCAAAAAAATTTATAAAAAAAGTAAATCGTTCAAGATATAAATAAAAAGCGATCAAGGAATTTAAACGTGCAGCACAGCAACACGCATAACAATGAAGTCGGGATCGAGGTTGCTCCATAAAATAAGGCTGACAATAAGTAATTTGTTTAGGAAGAAACAAATTACGTATGTAGGTACGTAAGTAACAATAACAAAAATACGAAACACAAATAAAATAAAATAATTGAATATAATTGTATTGACTGGGCCATTAAAAATGTAACTGGTTCACTTATATGCGCTTGGAATTCACATAAATTGTACCAAATAAAAACTAAATTATATGATGTTGTGGTGTTGTCTTTTAAGTCTTAACCAAACACGATAAATTTTCGTACCAATTGGTTATTTATTTTCACACACTTTTGTGTGACAAATTTTCAAGATATCGTCATCGTTGTCACTAATTTACCAATAAAACGTGTTGGTGTGTGCGAAACCTTCTTTTGTTGGTTGGTCAACTTGGTATTTGACTGAAACTTGTTGCATACAAGTTAAGGAAATTCCAAAGGGTTTCTGTTTTTACTTTGAAAACATTTAGTTCTCCAAATTCTTATAAAATGAATAAACTACTGAATCAATCTCATAGAATGTCTAGGAGTAGTAAACGAAGGAAGGGTAAAACAGTTATTTTTATGGCAAAAAGGTATGTTGGAAGTTCCCATAAATGTCAAGAGATTATTCATGATATCAAAGAAAATTTTGTGTGCAGAATTTTGAGAACTGTAATGCACAGTGGTTCAGATCATAAACTATTGTTTATTATACACATTATAATAAGTATTTTTTTTACAAATTTGATTTGTATTATTTCATGCTTGGGGTTATGCTTAACTACTTGCATTAGATGTGTATGCAGAAAAAAAAAAATTTGGGGGCTACCTCAACAAAATTCGAAATGACTTGTAGTACTGCTGATTTTCTAATTTTGTTTATGTGGACTAGAGAATCGTGGAATAACTGTGATAGTTCCTTGCAAGCTTGCAAAAAAAGTGAAACCGATTAAAAACGAATTTGACGAGTGAATTATATTCTAAACAAGCTTTTGCATTATTTTTTGTATATGGCAACCACTGTGCCAACACTATGGATGACACCGCATTTGTTACCAAACGTTCAAAGCTATAAATAAAAAAAATAAAGGATTCCCACAAAACTGAATGACAGAGACTGACTCAAGGAAAAGCATCTCAACTGTGCTAAATATCTACAGAAACAAGCCAGTCGCAACATAACAATGTGAAGCAAGCATTTTTAGCTAAACAACAAATAATTCAACATTAAATCCTACAACTCTAGAAAACAACAACAAAAACTAAGCCCGCTAGGACGGAAACAACCTGACAAAAATCTACAGCAGCAGCAACATTGTAAACACGTTGCTTGTGACCAAGCAAACAAATGTGGTGTTACCTATCGATATGTGAGATCGGTGAAAAGACAAAAAATCAGTTGATCGGTAAAAAAAGTCAAAGAACTCGCAGTTAATGCAAAATGCGATGATTTAGGGTTCAAATAAATTTCACACAGAAGCGCAGAGCCAAAAAAAAAAAGCAGAAAGCTAGAAAATGCAAAAGAAATAAAGCAGCAGAAAAAACCTTGAGCTGAAAACAGGGATTGTATTTAGTCGATATTTTCAAAGCTTCAAGTCAAAAATTTCAGTCAAATAGTCGAAAACTGATGATCGATTTTTAATGGCTTACATGTATGTATAGTTTTTCATTAAACAGTAGTTATAATTTTTTTCAGTTTTTGAGATATGTACATATAGTTTTTCAAACTAAATAATATTTGAAATTTTTGATATGTATTTTGCTTTTTTTTTTTTTTTGACAAAAGAAATTCGGGATTTTATCGCAAATATAAAAAATAAAAATCAAATGCAGCAAAATTAATTACGATTTATTTTTATCGAAAAAAATAATAATAATAAAAAATATATAAATCGATCGATTTTAGATCGAAAAAAAAAAAATCAATATCAAATATAAAATCACATAAAATCAAATTGATCGAAAAACTAAAATAATTGATGGCAAAGAATATAAATAATGACTATTTTTGCCAGTTAAATTATAATCGTTGTGGTCCCTGGTTGAAAGCGATGTCGAAGTACAAAGAAGAATTTTGTAGTCTTTAAAGCGTGAAGCAAATTTATGTGCTTAATGTAACAATAATAAAAAATTATAGATAGCACTTTCATTCTGTTGTTAACAATATCCAAGATTTGTCTATGTACTTAGATGGTAAATCAAATAAATGACTAAGATTTTAAGCCTAATGATAAATTGTATATTACTTTGATAAAAAAAATTTTGTAGAAAAAAATTGTCAACCACAAACCAAAGCATGTATGTAACAAAAGAGATGATCGATAGCCTTAGAAGCAACAAAGAACCGATGGTTAAATTTTTTCATTAAAGAACATAATAAGGCTTTTTAACCCTAAGTAGAAGTTTTGCTACAGCCTCAAATGTAAAACAAAATAATCAAAATCATCGAGTTGATTTCAATTATAGAGTAAACATCGGTGTAGATGATAATTAAAATATTAAATCAACAAGTTCTATATCAAAGTCAGTTGAGAACTACAATATATTAAAAAAAACCTAAATTGAAGCAAAATTTGAATGCATCACTAAGCAATTTTACACGAAGCAATTTTTTGTTGATATAAATCATAGCTTGTAAGCAATAGAGTAGAGGAGAAAAGGGTAGAGTACTGACATCGCTATAACGACTATTATTTTGTATTTCATTTGTGTTGCTTATATTTGGCAGCATTACGTTACTGCAATTACTACACCATCTAAAAGGAAACGGCAACAACAAAAAGGAGTCTCAAATAAGCTGTAGTTTCTGAAAATTTGCCGCCTTTGAACGGTAACTAACATTAGTGTCTTCTGAAATGCTCATGTACCTAAACCTTAAAAATTACAACTGCATATTTTTACTGCTTATAGTAATTTTATTAAATTATTGTTTAATTTTAACACTTGCATACAAAGCAAAAGTATAAAATAAAAAATCAATTCGCCTTTAAAATAAAGAGATAACCGAAAAGCTTTACCAAAATTCTTTTCGCTTAACCTTTAAAGGCTTAGAATATAAATTTATAAGAGGATGATTATTCATACATCAGTTGAACAAAAATTTTGCACATTAAGAACAAAGCATCTCATTGACTTTGCGGTTTGAGTACTTATATGCTTCATCCCTATCAATTATTTCCTCAGTAGGATGTTGTATATTATCGGACACTTCCATTACTCCAGGTACCTTTAATAGTTGCTTCAAGAAACGCAAATAGGCATTCCGCTGATATTGATTCATTGCGATGGGCTTTTTAGGAGCAAATCCATAATCGGTATTTAGTACTCTATATCCTCTTGCCTGTATTTTATTACATACATCTGCTATCTTGAGTGGATCACATGTAAAATTGATAATTCCTCTTTCATAATTGATAAAATTCCAAGATCTAGCCCCAGCACTTTCAGCATCTTCTTTAATAACGGTTTTGATATCAGCAAAATTTACTTGCTTGCGTGGTGATATAATCGCATCGATTATACCAGAATTTTTAAACATATGCATTCCATTTACGCAACCAGCACCGAACCGTTTTAATATTGGTGCCAATTTTCGCTGTAATTCTCTAGCTTCACTTTCGTCAACGGTACACATTAGAAACACATTACCTTGATAACGAATCTGTAATAGACTCTTTGATTGTTCATACTCCATTTCCATCTCATTTTTGATACGAGAAAGAGGAGTGTCGGAATGCCTCTGTAAGCCTAGGGTCCTTTCTTCATTGACTGTAAAGTCTCTGAGCGATTGTCGCAATTGACGTTTTTGTTGAAGTTTAAGAGGTTCTGCTCCATGATATGGCACCGTGGCATGTTGGTCTTTTGCCAGGCACATTGTTTGTCCCATATGATTCATACTAGATAACTTACTGGCGTCAGACAATGCGCTTAACTTCGCAATTTGTTGAGTAAAAGCATCCTTACGTAATTTTTTCGATAACATTGATAATTTTGTAATAGTTTCTAACGATTTTACAATATATTTTGACATATTAATTTTTTTTTTTTATTTTCCTAAATTTTGTTCTAAACGAGGCTATGATTTTTTATTTTATGCGCAAATGAAAATACAGTTAAAACTTTAAAGGTGCTTCAAGATATCAAATTGTAAAGAACGCAAAGTAAATGATATTATGTAAAGTCTTATACTTTACAATGAGAAAGAACTATTATGTGAATATAATATACAATTTTTATATTAGAAACCGTTATTTTATACAATGAGGAACTTTAAGGAAAATTAATGTGGTATACAAATGATAGAAGCCAAAGGTCTATCATTTATTCAATTTTGCTACGTAAAATCCACGTAGCAGTTAAAAATTTTATTTCCAATAACTGTTTAGATACTCATGCATCTTCCAGCAGAAATCTACACAATAAAATATGTTAATAGTTTGAAATACGTAGAATGTAAAAGAACAGAAACATTATCATCAATATTGAATATGGAGGAAAGATACTTCAATACTTTGCTTTGGTATTGAACAAGTTAAAATCTGTGGTTCATTACAAAAAGATTAAATTTTCAAAACTGCGGCAAGCAGAAGAGCTTTTAGTCAACTATAACACTAAAAGATTCAGGGCATGTATCGAATTTCACAAATATAGCATAAGAATAATTTAAGCATACTGGCCGGCCATTGCAAATTGAACTATTCTGCTTATATTATATAAATATAATTGGCAATCGTGATGCCCATGCATGCACTTATATTAGGCTTTTGAGGAAATCACTACTTAGAAGCACTAGGATTACACAGCTTAGATGTTTAACAAATTTGATTTTTAGCATAAAAAAACTCGATTCAAATTAACATCATTAAACTCACCGTATCAGCTGCTGTCAGATTTATACCCAAGCCACCAGCACGTGTAGAAAGCAAAAAAACGAAAATGTCTGCACGCGACTGAAAATCAGCAACCATATCACGACGTGCTGAAATTTTACTTGAACCATCTAATCGCATATAACGATGCTTGCGATGCCACATATATTCCTATTGTAAAGAACCGAAAAGTTTTATTTGAATTACTTTTAACAAATATATGACTATGAATTACCTCTAACAAGTCAATCATTTTTGTCATTTGAGAATAAATGAGAACACGATGTCCTTGCGCCTTAAGACGTGTTAATAAACTATCTAGCACCGCTAATTTACCAGCATCAGAAACAAGTGTCTGTTTGTCTGGTATAACAATAGATGACCAACCATAACGTGGTTTGCACAAATTTAAGCCAGTGGTCATAAGTTCAAGACCAGTAGCATTTTCACAATGTGTATGACGTATGTGGGACCATTCAGCGGCGCGACTTTCACAACTAAAAATAGATTGCTTTCAAAATATTGGACTTTATAGAAGAAAATTCGAAGAACTTACTATACTCTTCGTTTAACTGCTTGCACACGTTGACCAAGACCATACACAAATCTCGGCATCTCCAGCGGTTCACCGAAGTATTCGGTCGGTTTACGCATTATATATGGAAATTCGGGAAGGAGAGATGCTGACACATCTGCTTTTGATTTGCCAGTATATTTGTTTGGCTTTTCTATTAACGCTGATTTTTTTAAGAACAAAGCTGTTTGCGATGAAGAGTCATCATCACAATTGACAACATCCAAATCTATTTCTTCTTTTTTAAAAATCTTTATATCTTCAAGTTCTTCAATGGGTGTTTGTCGAAGCTGCGTTGGATCCTTACTATAATTTTTACTACGTATAACACGATGTTCGATTGTTTCTTGCATATTTACTATTTTATAATTGCCAAATGTATAGAAGGTGCTATCGTTAGCAGTCTGTTTGTAGGAATAAAAATTATTTTCATGAAAATTATTCCGATTTTCTTACGAGCTTACCATGCCAGTAAATATGAAATTACTCAAAATACCAGTACCGACTTCATGTTGGAAAAGATTTTCCAACATAGGCTCTAACAATTGAAAACGTGTAGACTGATATTGTTGCCACCAATCACGACGATATTTGAGCAACACATTAAAGGATAGAAGGCGGCGAATTGAAGAAAGTCTGTAAAACAAAAAAGAAAATTCCTATTATTTAGCAATCTATCGGTAATATTTGAAGAGACTCAAGGCAGATTAGCCTTCAGTTTAATTTTTAAATTATTATTATAAAATGTTAGCTAAAAATTTAAAAATAACAAATTTTACAGACTTACAATGCAATCAGGCCCCCAATAGTCACATCTTCCAGCTCTTTAGGCGTAATGTCACACAGTCGTGTAAAACTAAAACAACTGGATTGGTTAAGATCTACATAACGCGGATAATGTTCACTAGACCTTTTGGGACCCGGCGCTTTAGCTTCTCCAAATAGTGATCGATATATGTTCTCACATTTAAATATGCAGAACCTTAACAAAAAAATAAAAGATTAGATGTTATCCTGAGCTTTGTCAATTCAAAACTTACTTATTATATAGTAAATGCCGCTTGCTAGGCATTGTATTTAAGAGCAGTGCTTCTTCAAATACCAATCGTGGCATTACGTACTCCTTACAACGCATTGCGAAAGAACTTTTAGCATCACGACGTTCAAACAATTCTGGATGGTTGCAAACTTTACGAAATTGCATTACTAAATTCATTAAATTTGATGTGAAATTTCTATCAACATGATGACCATCATTTGAACTACCAGCACCACCTCCTGTTAGATGCAGCAAATCTTCAATACGTATCTTTTTCTTAAGCGCCATGTAAAGCAGCTTCTGACGTATGGTCAACGGGCAATAGACCATTATTTCAATTTTATCGGAAAGTTCATTTTCCACATCCTTCTTAATGCGTCGCAACATAAATGGCTTCAATATCATATGCAAACGTGAAATTTGCTTTTCATCAATGCCTGTCTTATTTTCGGCATGTGATTCAATATCTTTGGAAAACCATTCATTAAATTCATCATGAGAATCAAACAGTGTTGGCATAATGAAATGTAGCAATGCCCACAATTCGGCCATGCTGTTTTGTATCGGTGTGCCACTAAGCAGTAGGCGATTGCGGCAGCTGAAGCCAAGCAAAAGTTTCCAACGCATTGATGACGCACTTTTAATAGCCTGCGCTTCATCCAATATCATATATTGCCATTTAATGCGATTGAAATATTTATAGTCGGAAACAATCAGTTGATAGCTAGTGATGACTACATGAAAGCTGGCATCTTTTGTGTGTAAGTCTTTTTGTTCCCAAAACTGACGCAATATTTTACGTTCATTTGGTGAACCCCAATATGGTACAACATTGAAATCGGGCACAAAACGTTGCATTTCTTGTTGCCAATTATGTAGCGTCGAGGCTGGTGAAATAATGAGAAAGGGTCCCCACACGCCATAAGTTTCAGCGATGTGACAGAGAAATGCAATTGATTGCACCGTCTTGCCTAGCCCCATTTCGTCAGCCAGTATTCCGCTAATACCTTGATCGTATAAATTCGCCAGCCAGGTCATGCCTTATTGAGATAAGAGTTTATTATACGGTAAACAAACAAATTCTGAAAACCCTTACCTTTTATTTGATAAGCCTTCAGCGTGCCAACGAAAATATTTGGTTGCGGTAGATCCGCTTTTATGTCTGCAATCGCCATGAGATTAAATTCAGCATCTCGTAGTGCTGCTTCTTCTCTTTCAATTTTCAATTGCGCGGCTACATCAAACTGGCGTGTCTTTTTGCGATCCGCGTCAAATGCTAGCTCCGCATTCTTTTGTGCCAATAGTTTCATATGCTCTGAGTCATAATCGTCATAAGCAGCTAAGCGCGGATTAGCTTCCTCGTCAAGTTGATTTAAAATACGCAATTGCTCTTCTTCTGTACCATGACCCAATTTTTTCGACATGAAATGAGCATACAACTCAGTTTGCGTAATAAGGAAATTTAGTTTACGCTGCTGTCGCTTTGCCTCAATTATCTCAACATCCATTTTACGCTGTTCCTCAGCTTCACGTTCCATACGTCGACGCGTATCGCGTTCGACACGCTCATAACGTTTCCAATAGCTGAGCATTTCACGCGTTAAACGTTTAGCACGCCATATTGTCTCCTTCATCACCTTTTGCGAATACATCGCACGTTGGCGTACAACTTTCATACACATGGTCGCAACACGTTTACAGTTTTGTAACACCTCCTTGTGATTGTTTACTTTAGCGCGATGACAACGTCCAAGCTCCTTCTTAGCCATTAGCTGCCAAACTTTACGGCGACGCGCAGCCATCACTTCGGGTGTACGTGGCAATTGACTCTTACGGCGACGTCCACGTCCAGTGTAGGATCCCATGCCAGGTAGCATAGCTATCGCTGAAGATGATGTAGTTTCCAAATCAATATCATCAGTAATGTCATCATCATCATCCTCATCGTCGTCATCATTGACGGCAGAAGTTTCACCAAAAGCATAATGTTTCAAATCGGCAGGATCAATTTCTCCTGGCTCAGGTTGTTCGATTGATACGTTGAGCTGTTTACGAATTTTTCCTAATTTTGGATGTTTAGGCAATTTGGGCAGTTTTGGTGGTTTCTCTTTTTTGGTGCGACGTCTTCGTTTACGCACACCGACAATTGATTGCTGATGCTCTGGGAACATGTCGTGGTTAGACAGAAATCCTGCTCCATAATAGGCATATTGCGAGTTCTAAGTGAAAGAGAAAAAATTGTTAATTTTTTGTAAGGGAAGATAAGAGTACTTAATATTTGAATTTATTGCTGGTATTATCTTATAAATACAAAGTTTGGGTACATTAAATCTCCTATGGAACATACCCGGTTTTAAATACGACTTACATATATCAATATAATAACAATAATTAAATATAAAGAGAGGACTTAAGAAATCACACACGTGGAAATGATTGCTAGAACAGGAAATATGTGAATCAGGCAAATGTTGGCACTCGCTATAAATTGTGAAACAATTTAGACTTGTGCTCGTAATATTTAAATTATCCGTATGTGTATGAAATTTAGACTCCTACGCGAAATTCAGAACAAAAGATACATTCTTGAATATGTAGTAAATTTGTAAGAGAACTTCAATTTTGAACTGAATTTGATATATATCTGAAATTAGTCTCATGAAATTTCATTACTGAAATTCGGGCTAGAAATCAATCCTATATAAAAAAAATTGTTCATAGTAGTCCTAAGGTCACACCCATTATATAAGATTAATTGCTAGTTTTCTCTTACAGTAGCTTTCTTGTAGTAGTTCTCATGATGCCGCTGCTCGCGCAGATGCGTCTTCAACATATCCTTGACATAATCATCCTCATCAGTAATATCAGAATCTGAATCAGTATCGCTGAGTATCAAGTCGTAGAGCCATTCGCGATCGCTGGTTAAATCGTTGAAGTTGTATATATGTGCCTTTACACTCTGACGTTCTTTATACGAGAAAAATAGAACATTAAAATATAGCTTAGCATTAACGTGTAATTGCATACCTTGTTTGGTGCCCAGCAAACGCTTTCGTCTCCTACGTCCCGCCAGATACTCTTCCGGATCAGAACCTTTATCCAGTTGCGAGTTCTGCTCAGATTCTGCATTAGAATCCTCACCACTACTTAAGGGCTGCGCCAGCTGATGTCGCGCGTAAGCCATAAATGGTCCCATATCTAGCGCTGCTTCCAGACGTTGTAAGTGCAATGGCTCAGCAATCGGTGGTGGTGGTGGCGGCGGTGCTGGTGGTGCTGCTGCCGGTGGCACCGCATCCGCCCCGGCAGCAATAGCAACCGGCCCATTTCCAGCCGGCAGCATTGAGTTCATTTTAAAATTCGTAATTTTTTTTTGTAAATGCTAATTACCAACGAGTCACCAACATGTGAAAATAACAGCAGGGAACTATTTTATAGAAATATTTGTGGAGCACCTCCGTCGTCCTATTGTTGATTTCCGTTACAAATTTAGTTGTTTTGTTTTACTTCCGTTCCTCACTGAGTGGAACACCGTAAAATTCAAAAAGAATTTTCAAAATTTTCCAACAACTTGGCGTTTTTTCATCAAATTTTTTCTTTTACGCAATTAGCACACAATTATGTACACTTTTCCACGATGCTTGCTCACGGTCAGGAAAAAAACAAAACAGAAATCGCAAGAATTGTTTTTTTGACAATTGGCCGGCTGGTAGCCATTGTATGAAGTGACAGTTCAGCGATCAACTGTGTTTCATGTCGCTGTCATTGAATTTTTGACATGACAGCTGCATAGTGCTGCCAGTTTCATTCAAGAAACATAAGCTGTGTTTAATTTGACGCACATGACCGTCTAAAATATAATTTTTTACTATACAGTTACGGTATTTATATGTACAAAATCTTATTTCGCTATCAAAGTTTTGTCTGCGTTAATATTTGTACAAAACTCAAACAACTAGAGACAATAAAAAAGAGCAAAAAGCGAAAGAGCAAAAATTTGGTTTAGCAAAGACACTTACCACTGTGACAATAAACAAAGCAGTAGATTTAAAGAACAAAGTGAAGTCTTGAAATTTTAAATGCTTAATTATTAATTTAAAAGTGCGTTTGAAATGTACGGCAAAGTGGAATTATAATCTAAAAGGTAATATGTGCTATTATTTTCTTCGTAATATGTATGTATACAAATAAAATTCATATATTTTATTAAATTTTGCTGGCCTTGGAAAAATTTATTGTGGCTCCTGCCGACCCACATTCAATATGGCGAGTAAAGTATAATTGAAAAAAAGTAAAGAAGTTAAGTGAACAGAGCATTATATTCGGTGTTTTCCATAATACTTTATTGAAATACTCAGTCCACGTTGGAGCCTTAACTCCTATTAACTTCCTAGGCCTGGGGCTGTATTGAGGCTTTGATTGCAATTTTGTTAAAGTTCAGAGTCGCTGCGAAATTTCGTCTCAAATTTGTTGATAACAAATTTTGGAAAAAATCAAATTTTTCATATCCAAAAAAATTTAGTACACTTATTTTGAACGCAATTGTATTTCAGTGCAGGATTTCTGTTCTTCGATAAAATTATCACTTAGGTATAACCTTTTGGAAATAAATTGCTTCAGGTTCGGGTTGCCAAGTGGCCGATTTTCACGTGGCCAGGCCGTTAATTGCATGCCAAAGCCATAGGCCGCATATGAGGCCAACAAGCGAAAAAAAAGTATTAATTTTTCCCAAAACTGTTTTTCCATTTTAAAAAATCTTTTTGGAATGCCGTTAATTCTTCATTCTTACGGTACGTCCTTGATTTTTAACACCCGGAAGGCTATTCTGCCCTCAGAAGCGAAAAGGGAGTATCTCAAAAAACGTTTTCAGATAATTGATGGTTTGTTTATGTCAATTTGTTAAAAAACACGTACATACAGTTGAGTCTCTTAGGAGAACTTTTATAGGTTTGAACTAAGATACCGGCATTTGGTGTATTTCATTAGATGCCTAATTTTTTAAGCTATCCGATACCATAAGAATCACATATATGAATTTTTTTGAGACACCCACATTCCGCTTCTGAGGGCAGTATTAAGCCTAAATGCTTTGTCTATGGACGCTATACGATGAAGACGTAAAAAATTCGGATTTTGAATGCAATCAAAATCAAAGTCCTCACTATCAATAACAGATTTTTGCATTTTACAATAAATCTCTTAAGTCTAATAATAAATAATCCGGGAGGTAGCGTTGTATTTTTCATAATCATTTACTCCAGCTTATTTTTTCTTTTAAATTGATAGCTTAAGTACGGCTGATAGTAGAATTAATAATTATTTTATCGACGTTAAAGAAATTATAAGAATACGCAACTTGAATGCAAGCAGACCTTCCAATGTCAATAACAGATTTTTGCATTTAAGTAAAAACTATTAAGCCTAAATGGTTTGTCCATGGATGTTATGTATAGAAGACGTAAATGTTTGCATTTTGAATGCAATCGCACTGTCAATAACAGACTTACGCATTTTACGTAAAAGCTAATAAACCTTAAGAATTTCTCTATTGACGTTATAGAAGACGTAATATTTTGAAGTACATCACTAAGGTTTTTAAACCTTTTAAAAATATTTGAATCAAATTTGTTGAAAAGTGACACACCAATTTTTCAAATTTTACTCATCTTTGGTTAAGTAAATGATATTTTTAATTGGGATTCAGCTGTTACATTTCATCACAATATCTTCAATATCTTGCATTGCTTTCGAGAAAAAACGTCATAAAATTTAAAGTTTAGGGTGGTACCATTCTCCTATAAGAGTCTTGTCAAACTTGAAACCTAATCCCAATATTAACTTTGTGCTCTTATGCACCAGCTTCCAAAGTTTCGTCTTACATTTTCGAAACAAAGTTTATGCCTTATATATAGTTTATTATAAGTATATGCATACAATTTTAAATCTTTTATGAAAAGAAAATTGAAAAAAAATAAAGCGAAATCAAATGAGGTCGGATCTAAAATTTTTTAACTCTGCTCTGAAAAAACAATTTACTTGAATATAATAAAAACTTATATTTTGTCATATAGAGCAATTAAATATTTTATTGAGAAAACATCATATGCTTCAACCAATATTTTCCACTATTCGACCCAAATACAATATGATTGACTCAAATAAATATTTGATTGCTCTATATCCAGTATACATTTGTTATATTCAAACAAATCGTTTTCTCAGTGTGCAAATAGTTCCCGCTGCAGTTTTTCGATTGTATCTCTACAAATAAAAAAGTAATGACTTTTTGCAATCATGAGAGTGAATCGCTTTTCGCCACTTGGTGCTATCTGCATTCATTTAAGCATCTACCTTTATATGGCACCTGTGAATGTGTTAATGTGTGAATTGCATGTATTGTACGTTATTGTATGTTAATTGTACGTATGCCTGCGTAAAGTTCTTATTTCCGTTGTCAATACAATGGCGTCAAAATTACGGTTTTTCCCGCAGGTGCACCACAAATAGCCTCTAGGGACCTTGAAAATTTAACTTTGTTCACGCAAAAAAATAATAGCGAAATGTTTTTCATAGCGAATGTAAATAAAAGTAGAAAAATATTCAGAAACAGAGTCATTACACTGCACAGTGGTGTAGAATAAGTGAAATTTGTGCAAAAATTTATAACTCACTTTATTTACTATAGAATACTCTTTAAATATGATATTATTTTTTTTGATATACAAAAAATCTTGCCCACTGTTGCTTGCTATGCAGCAATCAAAATCCAAATTAATCCAATTTAATGCCACAGTCGGAAGCGGAAACTGCGTGAAAGATGTGGTTGTCATTATTGTTGTTGTTGTTGTATGTGTCTATTTACAATATTAAGCCATGATAAGCATCTCCGTTTGTTGATTTCCTCATTATTGTATTGCGTTAATTATGGCAATAAAAATGCAAATGTCTGCTTTTGGCCAATAATAAAATAAATGAAAGGCATATTTTACGTTTAGTAATTATTTCAATAATAATAAGGCAGAAAAAAATTATCTACTAATTTAATTTTGTAACATTAAGCTTAGGCGATAAAATTAAATATTACTTGGGTGTCTTCTAAGCTAGGATTGCGGATTGTTTTCATGGTTTAAGGTGTTGCTCTCTTAATTTTTTATTGTTTCGAGTATTTTTTATGAGTTCAAACTTTGCTGCTCATACACAAATCCTGAGAAGTACGAGAATGTTGGCTAATATTTACTTTAACGTTCAAAACATATTTTTGTTCATTAACTTAAATGCGAGTCCCCGAGGACTTCATGCTTATTTAAATAATTTTTGACCGTAATTTTTCTACGTTTTATATCAATTGCACAGCGTTATTTATACCTCCCACATAAGCGCTAATAATGACAGCTAAAATGTTAGAAATTGTGGTTCAAAAATTTTACAAGCCATAACTTGGCCAGTTGCTAGCTGACCAAGCGCGAAGTTTGCTTATTATCAACATTTTATCTTCCAATTTTTTCCATGCTGTTGTTTAATCTTTTGCAACTTGGCGTGAAAAATATCTCGGCAATTTCTAAGAAAACAAATTACATTTTAAATGACTGCTGCCGTTTGGCTTGCTATGTATAAATGTTGCCTCGGTTGCAATGTTTCCTTAGGGACTGCAAAACGTTGTTCTTAAGACTTAAACAAAATGTCTCAATTTAAAGCGACAGTAGGCGCCTTTAGCTGAGGTTTTATTTTGGTGCGATTTCTTATTGTCTTCAAGTCTTAAGCCAATAAGGTACGTCTTTTCTACTCAACAGTCTCATTTCATCACTTTAATTTTAAAAGGGTTACGATAAATGAACGGACGAAAAGTTTCAAAATTCAACCCTAATTGACAAAAAAAGTTATCGCTAACGTATTTACTTTTTCAATGCTTTCAAATTGATTAGCAAAAAAAGTCAAAACAGTCTCCTTTCGGAGCACTTACTTGGAGCGAGAAAGTGTTTTTCTGGTGAAAATAATAAAAACTAAATATATTTTTATAGTTTCTTATAGTTCGAATTTCGGCTTTTTCTCTGTAAAACTGCAAGTAAAAAATATTAATGAAAAATCGCGCGAACAAAAAAAATATATATAACTTGTTAATGAGATGATGAAATCAGTATAGCCGAATGAACAAACGGTAGATTACTGGATTGCACAAGAATGTTGTAGAGCTTTGTATAATCAAGCATCGACTAGTAAAAATGTGATGTTTCGAATAAGAATTAGTTAGTTAGGGTTTCAATTGGTGATATTAAAAATATGTTATTGATTATTGATTTGAGCAAAATAATTTTTTTCAAAAATCTACCAAAGTTAGTGGGGAATTTTTTATCTCTTCCTCGACCTTTTTCCAACGATTGGTTCAAAAACTTAAATTCCTTAAATGACATGATTTTGAAGCTATTAAAGCACTTATTATTAATTAAGGCGTAATTTCTATTCATCAAAAACTTCCTATGGAAACAACCAATACGTGCTAAATAAAAACTTTTCTCAGCTGAAAATTGAAATTGAAACTTAATTTTTCGTGCTATTTTCATTTATGAACAATTTAGTCAAAAGTTTTAACTCTTTCAAGGTCAATTGCTTAATATTCAATATTAAACGTGGCTAATTATACTCATGGGAAACTTTTTTCTAAAATCAAATTTAAAATAACGCCTTCTAACAAAAACTTTTTGCTGTATGCCAGCATCGTTACACACCTACACATACATATGCATACGTAGAGGAAAACACCAACTTAAGAAAGTTGAAAACTTCTACAAAAGTTTCCACTTAAAGCAAACAAATTCTGATAAAGAAAAAACTGGCAACTAGAAAGAGATAAAAATCTTAAGCCTTTTAAAAAGCTTATTAAATTTAAGTTATGCAAAAGTTGGTACAATGATACGGAATGGATAAGACATTAGACAGATATAGTTGCAACTACCAAGAAAGAAAGAAAGAAAGGCTTGCAGCAGTGGAACAACATAGAATAAGTACGCGTCGTTGTGTCTGTAGATAAGCGGATAAGCACTTAAATTCTAAAAAAAAAAATCATAAAATTAAGTGCTCAAAAAGTTTGGTCTCCACTAATTAATGTCCAAATTTAAAGAAGTGGTGCCTTTGCAACAATAAAGCCAACAGCAAAAAGCAAACAACACCATTGCACAAAGTTTTTAGTTAGCAAAAAGGCAACCAGCCAAGTTGTTGTTAGGGTTAAAGCAAGACCAAAGTTGCCACGAGGTCAAGGTGTATCGTTGCAGGTACTCGTAGCAGTTGAAAGCTCTACTAAAGAAATGTGCAAACTAAATTCACAAATATAAAAAGAAACCAAAAGAATAAACTTTTAATTGGCTCCATTTTAAAGTTTGCGATAAACCCTTTGATGCACTTGGAGAAAATATTTATAAATGAAATTTTTAAAAAAATCTATGAATTTGATTCGAAAATGTCGATGTTTGTTTAGCTCAACTTTTTTGTTGCCCAACTTTCTGTCATAAATTTTTTTTTCTTTCCACTTTTTTTGTAATCCAATTTTTTTTGTAGCCCAAATACTTTGCTCTTCAACTGCCTTGCTGCTCTACTTTTTATATTCCATCTTTTTAACTTCCAACTTCTTTACAGTTTATCTTTTCTGTCATCCAACCTTTTGCGTTCCATCTATTTTGCTATCTCACTTTTTTGTTGTCCAACAGCTAACTATGTTTAAATAAAAATGCTACAAATTTCCATAATTATGTATATCCATTGAGAGATAAATATTTTTTTTAAAGTGTAAGTGTGGTTAACAGAACTATAGCAAAAGTGTCAGGCACCAGTATGAGCTTACATCTGGTATATTTTAATATAATTTTATTTTCATAATTTTCACAATTTCCTTTATTTTCATTAAGTTATTTCTCGCTGCGGTAAGAAGTTGACAGCAATGCCATGAAAGTGAAAATAACCAAATGTGTGTCCTACCAAACTACAGACGTAAGGCGCTTATGCATTACGTAAAATGATACGATTCAGGGAGGGGTGAAAATGTGGTTATTTTGTGTAAATTGATACTTTTCACGCGTAGTTAAGAAAATATTTTGTGAATTAATGATTGCCTGTTTTAGAGGTAAAAATAAAAATTTTATGACTTTTATGCAACATTGATTCCTAAGTTTATGCGTAATTTTTGATTTAAATATTTATGAATTACACTGTGCAATACAAAAAAAAACAATAACAAGAAGATTTTAAAAATTCATTCTGATAGAGAACCGAAAATAAAAATTTGCGTCTATCGACGACGTTTTCAAAGTTTACATCCAAAAATTGTTATTTTCAGTGGGTTGAACTTTTCATATATTCTACAAAAATCAAATAAAATGATAGATACCAGAGGACTGCAGTGAGCCACTCCTCATTTTGGTATTCCTGAATCTGTTGAAACTTTAATCTGATTCACATAGATTCACGCTCACAGAAAATTTAGTGAAACGAGCTACCATTACATTGAAAATGAACTTTGGCCACTTGGAGTACCTCCGGTCCCTGGAATGGACCGTTTTTGACCCATTTTTGGAAATTGTTTTTCCCAATCCACTTAGGGTGGCTCCGAACCTTGGAAAGTACCGTTTTCTACCCTTTTAGTGTTTTCCAAGGTCCGGAACCGCCCTAAGGTATGTCCAAAAGCCATTGTCGACCATTCCTTATCGATTGGAGCAAAAAAAAATTTTTAGAGCGGTTCAAAATAATATTTTTTTTGCACCAATCGATGGGGAAAGGTCGAAAATAGCCGTTTCCGAGCTTAATATATCACATGGTGGAAAATTTTTTTTTCTCTAAAAATATTTTTTGCTCATATCGATAAGGAATGGTCGACAATGGCTTTTGGACATACCTTAGGGCGGCTTCGGACCTTGGAAAGCACCAAAAGCGTAGAAAACGGTACTTTCTAAGGTCCAGAGCCACCCTAAGTGATGCTCAATAACCATTTTCGAGCTTGTCAAGAAATTTAAATTAGGACCCTGGTAACGATAAAAGTTATCCAGTTAGTTCTGTTGAGATAGTTAAGCAGCTATTGGATTTCTGTTTCGGCCAATTCGCTGAGGTTGTTAAAGAAAGCTTGTTTTAGATATCTGAGTTTAGTGTGTGCAGCGTTGTAGGGTATTTAATTTTTAACGAAGCAAAATATAACACCATAACTTTTTCTTATTATACTCGGACATGAGGGCATCGTCAGAATACACCTCGGCACACATATCAATGGACAATGCAGAAACCAGACACCTACATATTGCTGTTTCACACTTGAGAACCAAATGCATACCAACATATAAATTGTGAGCTTTAAGTGACTGCATTTCTGTTGCTGATGTCATATGCAGCGCTTAGTATATTTTTGTTTTTATTTTTTTGTTCTCTTCGTCCTTGCAATGTCCGTTTTTCACTATGGTCATAATGGTTACTGTTGCTTCCTTTGTTTGTTTTGTGTTATTTCCTATGAAGTTTTATTTTTATTAAAGTTTTTTTTTTTGTATTCGTTTTGTTGTTTGTTTTTTAAGTGTGCAAGTGTGTTTTGTAATATCCAATGTAACGCATTGGTACAGTGTTTTGTATCTCCTATCCGTTTCCGGTTTTATTGCTTTGTCAGCGCTAATGTTCTAATGGTTACAAATTTGTTCATGTTTGTGTGTTTGCTGCACACTGACCATTCGAAAAAATGCAGTGGTGTTTGCATCCGTTACACTAGGACTGTTGGTAACACACAACTCAAGGGATTTTCAACATGTGTCGCGCAATAGACTTACCTAATTTATCTCTTTGATTTCTTTATTTTTTTTTATTTTTGTAAGCAATTGAGTTGGGGCTAAAAATTTCATAGCGGGAATGAATTTTAAAGTCGGAGCATTTTGAACTCACTGTCGATATTGGAACGATTGGCTGAGTTAAGTGGCGATCTTGTTAGATGGTTTATTTCTCAAAACTGAGTTTCGGCAAAGTACACTGAGTTACTTAAAATAAGTTTTTCAAGAAATCTAATTTTAGTAGCTAGGACCGAACATTTGCAAGAAAAATGCGCAAGAGTTTCTTTGTGCTATGCATTCATACAACAGTGACCTTGTCAACATGTCTGTCTCTACATTATTCCTAATGTTCCAAATAACAACTTACTCAAGCGGATGCCTTAGCCTGACTAGTTATATATTTTATTGTTCGATGTACTTTGAATTTGTTACTGCCGAGTTCAATGCTTTTTTTTTAGAGGCTTGACATATTGAGATAATAGCTTTCTTTCCGATATTAATCTAAATACTCTCTGTTGAGCTGCAGTCCTGAAGCATATTAAAAATTCTACAAATAGATTTGTTTCTGCGAAATTTCAGTATACCCCACCAGCCGAGGTCTGCAGTGTAAAAAGTGATAAGAAAATTTATGTTTGGAATAAATATTTAACATTGAACTCTCCTGGGAAAAAATTATATGATTTTTTTCTCAAAACTGAATGTGGGGCAAGAGTAATCTGTTCGTTATTTAGCCACTTGGATTCGTAGAGAATTCCGGACTCCGGTTCCGGTTCATGATTCGCTAATATCTTTCCGATTGAGCATAGAGTCTCATATTACGTCAAGATTCTTAGATATTTTTAGACAGAACAGAAAATCTAGGACCAAAAAATTCAATTCAGATGGGTTGGTCTAGTGAATCTTCCATATTTTTTTCATAGATATGCCACTAGATTTCGAAACAAAACAATCAAAATTGAGGTTTGACGCAATCAAAGTGGATTTCTTATGTTGCTCATGTAAAAAGTACAGAAATAAAATACTATATTGTTAACTGATATTATTTAAAATGTCAAAAATTATTTAACCTTTTACGTTTAGCGCGCCATAAGATTAGCGTAATATAAAGCCAGCCAAGCGTTATGTTAATGTGCGCCTTTCTTACATCACATCCAATTTAATTACTCACCATAAACAAAATCTTGGTAGTTTAAGTAACAAAGAAAAATTGACCTTTAAGATCTAAAAACAAATCCATAATGAAATAAAGCTTTCTCTGTACCAAAAAAAACAAAACTTTGTGTTTGTGTAAGGATAATTTAAATAACTGCAAGCAAAACAGCCTTTTTGTACGTCTACATGTAGACATAAAAATGTGGGTATGTGGCAGCTGTGTACCATATTAAGGAAGTAGTTAAAATTTTAATCTACAGCCACCAATTGCTTACATTTTTTGAGCAAGGGTTTTGTTTCATGAAGGAATGCGTATTTTTTTTCTTTTAAATCGCTCACTGAACACTTAAAAAAATACGCTTTTTTTTCGTGAAAGTACGATTTTGTTTGAAACTTTAATTTCTAAAAACTAATCTTGTAACTTTTTTATTTGAAGTTAAATTCGAATTTGGTATCAATTTTTTCCCATCACATTGGATTTATGAGATAAATGTTGACAAATATGTTAAAAACATAGACTTTGACCATCTTTGCGAACTTTCGCTTAGAACGAAAATTATTTTGTAAATTTTTTAAAATATAATTTCGAAGTAAAAGACTCTTTTTAACGCAAAAATATTTCAAAACAATTAATGTTATTGATACAAGTGCACGAAAATTATCAAATAATGGTTTTTGAGATATTTTTGACGAAAATCGGTGTCTAGTTTTCGATAAAGGTATTAAAAAATTCAGACGTTCTGATGGTAAACTATCAAAAAGCCAAACAAAAAAAACCAATAAGCAAAATTGGAAACCTCAAAATCCAACTGCTTTTCTTTTAACAAAGAATGCCCTATATATGTAGTATGCATATTCCCCAAACAGCTGTTTCTTTCGATAATATCTTTGATAATAAATAAATGTTTATATTCTTTCCTCAATACCATGACTGAACCTTTCAAATAGCCATTAACTTTAAAATAAAGCAAAAAAAGAGAAAACTTACTACAAGACTAAAGTTCATGCCAAAGGGAAAAATTAAATTATAATCCGTGTTATAAGGATAATAAACACTGGATGTATCTTTGACTAAGCGATTACAGTCTGTTGGAAAAGCAAATAAAACTTAACAGCCTCAGACACGGCGGATGTGCAGTGCAACAGTTAAATGTTGGCATAAGAAAGTCAACGTTGTTATTGCAATCATAAAATCCCAGCCGTGAAAAATTGAGCAACACTTAAAAGAATGGGATGGGATTTTATTTTAACAAAGCAGTAATCGTTAAATTGTGTTTGAGAACGCTGTACTTTTACACATTAATCACTATCATTTTGCATACAAAAAAAAAAAGACTTTGAAGTTAGTCCACTGGGAGCAGCAGAGCATAAGCGCAAGTCAAGAAATTATGTATATACTTTAAGTAAGCAATTTGTTAGGCATTTTATGCTTTAAATTACCATAATTACTTTTATCTACGCCCGTCATTGCTGCTAGTTTATTTAGAAAAATATGTTGATTTAGTTTGCTGCACTGCGCCACAAAGCCGGACGGTCAGAATATCATTGAAAAACGAGATCATAAGATGAAAGCTTTATGTGTCGTTAAAGCGTAGAAGTAAGAATATGTCTTCTAGAACTTTACAGCCTGTGCACGTCGTTTGTTAAATTCCTAATATCAGATGGTACACAAAGGGAAAAAAAACAATAATTTTCTGTTTGTTTCAAGCATAAACGCTTATGACTTAGCGAAACCGAAAATGTTTAAATTGCAGCAAACAATTTTTGATTTGAAATCAAAAAGAATTCACTTTGATTTAAAGTGATTTGCAATTTCAAAATGCAATTTGAAGTTTTTAACAATTAAAGTAAAGTTAGAAAATAGCATTTTCAACACTTTTCCAATTCAAAAGGAATTTAAAATTTTTTGTGTTTAAAATAAACCAAAAAATGTTAATTTTACTATTTTCAACTTCAATTCAAAAATAAACTTTTTTCATGTGTGTACTATCAGCAATTTTTTTTGCGTTAGTTCCACAAATTTCGTGACGTCTGTTTTTAGAAAACAAAAACCAGCTATTTATTATTGTGGTTTCAATTATAAACTTTAATATAATTATGACCTACTACAATAATATGCCCAACATAACCTTTTGCTTATTGTTAAAACCATAATAATTTAAAAGCTTCATTCCGCAAATTCCCAGTAGAGTAGTCTATATGTAGAAGCTTAACTGTTAACATGGCATAAAATTTCCCAAAAACGTGTACGAGTGAATGCTATTAGTAGCACTGTGAGATGTTGTTCGAAACGACCTAAATCCTTAATTGCGCTTAATTACACAGAACAGAAAACAATCTTACACTCTGTGATGTTAATGTTTTTGTTGTGGCGGCGGCGACTGCTGTTGCTTAAGAAAATTTCGAGGTTGCCATAAATCCCAAGAGCAACAACGCATTCATCTCCATCAACGTAGGTAGAATGTCTTAATTTTGGCATTTTATTCACTGTTGATTCTACTACTGCTGCTGGTTGTCGTCAGCAACTCTTTGTTTTCACAAGGTTTCTTTTATTTTTTTTTTTGTGGGTTATCCTCTAACCTCCTGACATCATATTGGGCTTCAACTGACAGACTTAAGTACAACATAAACATTTATTGACTTTATTACATATAGTCGTATAGTATGAATGAGAAATCATTCCATATGTAAGTGATTTATTTCAAATAAATTGGTGGCTTAAATTTGTAAACAGAATATTACTGAAATTGTTGACATCAAATGAGTGTTATAGTTTACTGATCATACTTAAATATTCTGGAAAGGTTTTATTCCTTAGAGATTTAGAACAGCCGCTCTAAAACTTGAACCATTAATGATTTGGTTGAATCAGACCAAATGAAGTAAACATTTTATTACTGAAAGTAAGTGGTCAGTTGCTTGAAATAGTGGTCACAGCGAAAATATTTCAAGAGATCAGAGTAAGCACTGCAAGCTCTAGGCTCAATCCAAGGAACTGCGAATATAGAAAAGATGCAAGTACAGTAGAATAAAGCAGTGACTTAAAGCAACATCAGAAATTGAAATAGTTATTTTTTCTAAAAAAAAATCAGTGACGTATAGAATAACCATATTACTGTCTAATATAAGACGTAAATAATCCTATTTACATACAAAGTTAGGCCGACAACCCAACTTTATTAAATGCCAAAGCAAATTAAGTTATAATCCCAATGTTGGCTAAAGGATCCCAAAACATTCACTTTCGACAACAACGTGGACTGTTTGCTTAATCCCAATGCTTAATGTATAGTGAAATTATTTTCTGTAAATGTGTGCATTTGCATGTGTGAATGTGCTAGTTTGAATGCGTAAACATGTATGTTTGTGTTGAAATTCAAAAGCTGTATCCACTACAATTGGTTGAAAACCAAAAAAAAAAAACGTTGAAAATCAACAATAGCGGCTTGGAGCATTTGCACTAGGTTATTTGGTGTATCCTAAAAAAAAGAAAAAATTTCTCTTACGTTGTTTGTGGATGACCTTTAAATATAAGTTAATTTACAGAAAATGCTTGCGAACCACAATCTTACACATTATAATATTTTGCGAATATATTAGATTTTTTTTTTCAATAAAATTTTCAATTTACGAAAGAAGTGGAATTATATTTAACGCTGTGAAAGCACGAGTATAAAACTTCCCAGGAATATTAAATCTTGTGCCACGCAGTAGTGATTTTTTTTTGCCATGAACCATGATGATATGAGCTAAAATTGATCAGCGCATCGTCCAACAAGTCTATATACATCAGCGCATTAAGTTTGTGAGTTACAAAGCACATCTGTGTCTTGCCCCGGTACCCAAATCCAGCCCATACCATAAGCGATCCTGCTTGAAAATTGCGAGCATAACGTGTCTGCCATGGATGCCTCAAATCTCGCCAATATTTCTGGAGACCATCAGGACCAAATATCTTGTCGTAGTTAAAAATATTTAAAACTAAAATTTTGAAAAATTATTGAACAAAAAAAATTTAAAGCTTAAGTGTGCAGACACTCAAATAAAGCTACGTGCTCCAATTGCTTTGTTGATTTTTTTAAGAGGTTTGCCTAAGCCCAATAAAAAAATGTAAGAAAAAAACTGAGTGTAAAGTTGTAGAATAAAATTCTTAACTTTTACATCAATATTACGTGAAAACAAAAATCGCTTCAACCCACATGTGTAACGATTTTGCGGTAACCTAAAAATCAACTTAAAATACTAAAAATGAGCATAAAAAACGAATTTTTTATATTAAAAATACAAAATTTATGCAAAAGTCGAACTTTTCAATTTCATATTCATTTTGCCGATAACATTTTTGTGCAAAAACTTAGCCAATTTAAGAAACAGCCATCAAAACAAAAAAAAATCAACTTTGTTTTCAACTGCTGTTTTCCAGCTGCCTTCGCCATGTTATTACCTTTTTCTTGTTTTTAAATTATGATGCGTAAATTTTCACTGTATTTCACTTATTAAGCCCATTTGCTGTTCCTACTGTTGTTGCAAGCTGCCAGCTTAAAAGTAACACCATGTGTGGCTCCGGTTTCCTGATTATTTATTAATATGATGCAATCCTTTTTCTACGTATACATATGTACATTATACATTGTACATATGTGTACATATAAGCACGCATATAGAGCATCACAATGTTCGACATTTGTAGCATCGTACGTGTTGTTGTTATCGTTTATTTTGTACCCCCGATTGTGAGTTGGTGGCGTATGTTACCTGTTGTCGAACATCGCGTCGTATGAAAACTTTTAAGTCAATGTTTCTAATGGAACTTTTATTAAAAAAGAAAAAAATATTTAAACGTGTTACGTCGATGTTTTCTTGCCTCGAGTAGGTAAATAGGTATGAAAAAAGTGAATCTAAATGAAATTGAATGTATGGTAGTAGGTGAAAGTGCGAAGTGGTTGGGTACAAAATAAACAACAGCGAAAAATCTGTTGCTTTGTTTGCAGATGTTTACGTGCGATGCGTGAGTGTAGGTTTAATAATGCGAGTATGTGTGCATGGGCCTAAAGTTTAACTTAAATGGCAACAAAAGCTAAGTATGCAGTTTTGTGAGCAAAAATCTGCAGACTAATTGTCATATCTTGTAATTTTTTTTACGATGTAAATAAATAAATGAAATAAATCAAAATTGGAGGATTAAAGCTATGATTTAAATAGCTTGGATATATATGAAAGTATATAATTTGAATGGTATTCACCAAGGAATGTCTGAAAATTCACTTAGATCTAATATTTTGCACCATAAGTGTTCAGTCTGGCCATCCTTCAACATCGTTGGCCATCGCTCAACACGAAAGATCAAAACAGTGTGTTATAGTGTCCAGGAACATCAGTTCAGCACCGCGGTCAAAAATTCAAAATTTTGAGAACAACTCTACAGCGTATTCTTAAGAGAAATTTGTAATTATATACATAAAAAGTTCATTTGACTCAAAAATTGAAGCCTACCGACCATGGAAAACGAAAAAAGTTCGTTGAATGGATTATGGGTAACAATAAGGAGATTTTCTGAACAATATCATCTTTAATGATGAAGTTAATTTTCATCTTAATGGCTTCGTTAATCGCCAAAGTCGTCGCATTTGGGGTTCAGTGATTGTTGAAACATGTCTCTGTTTGGTGCGACTTGAGGCATCATCGGATGATTTTTCAAAATAATTCGATTGGTCAGGCAAGCGATGCTCGCTATCACGACATGATAATCCAGTTTTTGAGCCCAAATTACAAGATATGGATGCGGATGACGTGTGAGTTTGACAGGGCGGTGTCACATGCCATAAAGCTCGAGAAACAATTCAATTACTGAATTAGTCATTTCCTGGTAGTGACTTTTCCCATTTTAGTGACTAGAATCAGCCATACAATTTATTGAAGTCTAAGGCTTATGCCAACAAGCGCACGATCACCCAAGTCTTGAAGGAATACATTCAGCCACATTTATGCAGAACGGTCATGGCAAATTTCCAAAAAAAAAGTACTTTCAATCACTGGTTGAAATATACCCCACATTATATTCCTTATGAGTTCAAGTCACTGTAAAATACTTTAACTTATTTGGAATCAGGGAAAAAATAGTTTATGTCGAAAAAACAACCAAAATCGTTCACCTTCAAAAATTTATGAATACCATGACCTTAGAGATTGAACGTGTTACTGTCGCGTGGGACGCTGAAGTCCATTAAGATTCTCATTTTTTTTTTTAATAAATTTAATTTATTTTTTTATTAAATTATTTTTTTTTTAAATAAATTCAATTTACTCATCCCAAATGCGATATAACAACACTGTTTCTATGTTTTTTTTTTGCCAACCTACGCTCTCTATTTCTATGTTTCTCATATAGCAAAGCTTTGCTCCTTTCTCTAAAGTTTTCTTGAGACTTCTCTGTATATCCTCCTGTTGCGTGAATTTAACAGGTGGCATACGTCATGACTGTCATTGCGCGCTCTATATTATGCCAAAGTTTTGTTTTAATTTTTCTTCAAGAAATTCAGTCAACTTAAAGCATAGTCTTTTCAATACTTGCAAATATGTGCTATATAAAAGCGATACTTTGAATTAATTCTCAATTACTCCACTTACTTAAATACGTGCTCCCGAAAGCATTTTCTACTAATTTCCATTTTATTAAAATTTTACAATAATATGAATTTTATTGTCCCTCAACTGGCACATGTCTTGCCAGCCAAATGCGTTGCCGAACAAAAGACGCCACTTTTAATTTGGTAACAATCATGGCAGCCGATTCATTGATGTTTATTGAACCCAAGTCGGCGACGTGCGAATAACCTACATTGAAATAGAAAGCAAAAATGGCTAAATTAATTAAAGGGAAATAGCCGTGAAAATGAAAATGCACCTGGTATGAGCAACACATTAACACCATGCGTCCGACCAACAGCACTCCAGGGATCAAGCTGTCCATGAGTCATGATAACCGCCTCAACTTGCTCTTCTGGTGAATATAAATTGTTGGTCAATTCAATATGCTGCGCCATAACAGCGAGTGAATGAGAATCAGCAAAAACATCAGTGCAAAGTTGTTGGAAAAATTGCAAGTTAACATAGCGACCAAAGGGACTCTTTTGCTTGCGGTCAGTTGAAGTAGATGAAGCTATGCTGGTTGGAAACCAACCAAATTCACTGCAGGTTTGATGGAACCATTGACGTGCTGTGGAGGAAATTTAATCAACAGTTAGCAGAGAAGCGAAACATCGATGTGTTTAAAATTTAAAAAGACGTAAGAAAAAATCTTTAGCTTCTGATAGGAAATAAAGTTTTCTGCTTAAGTTTTTCTGAAAAATTTCATAAAATTGCGAACACAAACTTACAGTCCAGGTAAAAATCGTTGACATCAGTGAATAACTGCTTAGTTGCTTCATATGACAAGTCGATACAAAAGTCCTTATAGTATGAGGTCGGCCAAAAAATATCAGTCAAGTAGACTGTAAATGCAGCGAGATCATCTCGAGGATGCAATGACAAAAGGTAGTCACATGTTGGCTTAATACTGTCACTATGTAGAAAAACAGTTACAACAGTTCGGTTGCTTACAAAGATTGCCATTACTTACCTATAACTTTGCACCAATGCGCTAAAGTAATTACCTATGGCATTAAAAAAGGCAGCTAAATTCAATCTATTGCTCACATTGAAATTATTGCAGAGCTTAAGTTGTCTCATAATGACGTGAGCATGGTTTGTTGCGAAACCTCGCTGCATTATTTGTATGCCATTTTGTATTCTTTGGTAGCATTTCTGTCCGCCAATCGACTTAATGGCATCTCCAACGTACTCAAGATACTCTATTGGAATGAAGTAAGGATATTTAAGTTTCGAGGTGTTTCAAAATTTCAAATTAGCTCCCTTACCATAAAAATCTAATTTTGCACGCATTGGTGCGCTTGAAGCCCAAGCAGCTGTCACAATGCCTGGATAAAGTTTTGTGAACCATGTTACCATGCTACCGGCATAGGAGCCACCAGTCAGTATTACTGGAGAGTTTTGTAGTCCATTAACATCAGTCTTTTGCTGCTGTATAAATTGAGCTAAGTCAGCTAGCGCTTGTCTTGAGTGCAGATATTGTAAATTTTCCACTGTTGTATTGCTACAAGAAATTTAAAAGTGTTAAGAGATAGATATTATTTTGTTGTGTTTAGATTAACATAAAAATCTAAAAAAATTATCGCGATAGTATTGTAAATAGAAATTATTATAATTCATGTGAAATTAATCAATGAAGTTATATTCGGTCATAAACTCACAAAATCCAGTGTAATTGAATCTTTTCAATGAATACAACTAGTATTCAGTGCTAGTTTATCGATAACTTTTGAAGTTTTTTTTTTGTTTTTCGATTAGTTTTGCCTTCCTTGTTGTTTTTTTTGATGATTTCGATTTAATCGATAAGTTTCGAATTTATCAATAACTTTCGAGTTTATCGATAATTATAATTTTTATCGATTTTTCCGATATTTTTTCAATTTATATCGTTTTTTCCGATTGCTCTCGACTTTTTCGATGCTTTTCGATAAGTTCCGAATTCATCAATAAGTTTCGGTTTCCATAAATTTTCCGATATTTTTCGATTTCTTTCAATTTTTTCGATACCTCTCAAATTTTTCGATATGTTTTGATTTTTTCAAAAAATTTTGATAAGTTTTGATGTTTTGGATAATTTTTAATATTTTCGATTTGATTTTTCAGTTAATTTAAACTTTTCGTTTGTGCTCGATTTATATCGATTTCTCCAATAACACTCGACTGCTTCAATGATTTTCGATAAATTTCACCTTTTTTGTATGCTTTCGATAAATTTTAAAGTTAAGAGTTTTCGATGTACTTCGATTTAATTCGATATTTGTTAATAAGTTTCGTTATGTTTCGACAGATTGATACTTTACTTGTGTTTTTGTTTTATAAAATTAGACATCTATTGATTTGTGCAATGTTTTGCTGTAAGTTTCGTTTTCTTTGATGATATGATTTTACTTAATAAAACAAAAAATGCAAGTGAACAGATACTTTTCTGTGTAACTGTGCTCACATTTTATTTTTTCCTTCCGTGTGATCTTTTGACCACTGCATTTGAAAATAACGATTATATGTTACATAAAAATAAACTTAAGTATAGAAATCTTATGAAAACTTAGCAATATGTATATAAACAATGTTTGTCAACAATGATCCAAAATAATTATAAGCAACATTGCTTATGAAAAGTGTAGACAAACATTGTTAGTTGAACTTTTTATGAAATAATCCTAATAACTCAGCAATGCTAAAAGAGTTGTATTGAAACAACTTTTAACGTTCTCTTACATAGTTATTTTAACAAAAAAACTAAACTTTAACTTACTTAGTTGGCCAACTTTTCCCATAGTAACGATGTTCCGTGTAGTACATAATACCATTATGTTCTTGAGCCATATCAAACATATGACCTACCTGCAAGAACGCAGCATTGATTTCCCATTCACCACCAACAAAAATAAAAATTGGACCACCAGGCTTAAAGTGCTGATCATTACGCAAATAGCGCTGTGAAGCATTATTTAAAAAATTTATATTTCTATAATTAAGTTCAATGAAAACACAACTAATTTTTTATATTTTACCATATGCCATGTATGTCCCGTAAAGAGTTCATTATGCGCAAAGTGATCCAATGGCTGTTCGATCCACAATTCTTGAATATTTTGAGTATTTTTATTTTTTAAATTTGCCGCAATAGGTGGCTCACGATGCAAAGTGCTGATAATAGTTTTAAGTGGAACAATTCTCTCGAGTGCACATATTTCTGTTGAAACGAAAGCAATTAGTGTCAACAGCAGCAATATAAATGTCATTGTTTTTAATTTATTAAACTTTTAAATGAAAACATATAAGTGCTTCTTACATTTATTTATATATAATTTTTTTTATCATTTTACGGAACTATTTCTAAAAGTACAATTTTTACATTTCCGGATGATGCCCCTATTGTTTACTCTATAATTTTTTAATATCATAATTGCCATACGTTCAAGCCTTGGATATATATATATATATGTATATATTATTTTGCATAACTACTTGTCTTGCCTTACTGTTCTCAATTGCTAAAAATACCAACCTGTTTGTGTTAAGTGATAACTCATAGTTAGCAGAACAAAAGCTTTTTCCATTTGCATTTACAACACATTTGTCTGCTTCTATCTCAGGTAGCAGCAGCAACAGTTATCGTGCTTATAAAATTAACATACCCTCGCAGATATGGCATTCCACCACCAGCAGTTTGTTGAAAACTGATTGCTGTTGCAGCGTTTCTTTTTTACGCTCCGCAATATTTGCTGGACGAATCAGAGAACATGAGTTCGTATGTGGGCGAAATTTAAGGGGTGGTGCCAGTTGAAAGTGCACTTGAAGCGTATGTGTTGCACTGTGAAAATTTGAGATCAATATTAATGAATGTATGTATCAAATTGATTTCGTTAAAAAATTTATTCTTTAGATTAGTTATTACAGCTTAAAATACCAGAGTGTTTTGTTGCCCAATTTTTTGTGATTTTTATTGCATCAAAGCATTTTATTTTAATTCCTCGTTTGAAAAAATATTGTTGCGGAAAGATCTAACGCTTTTTTCAAACAAATTTTGGTAGGCCCGGATTTAGAAATTTGCCGCCCTGAACGTTCACAAATATTTTTTGTTGTCAACATTTTTTTAGGTAGTTCAGGGGACGACAATAATATTTTTTCCCCCTGTGTAACTCTCACCAATGCATTATAATACATTACCACTTAAAAAAATTTTCAAAGTTCCCAGGCCTAGTGTGCCTGTAAGGTAAATCTGTTTCTGAATATTGCTGTATTAGTTCAATAAATGAGGCTATAAATGCAGATTAACTGAATGAATAAAAAAATCAGATTTTTATTTAAAAAAAACCATCAGAAATTTATTGCGGAAGTCACTCATTCTGTAGTAGTCAAAACTAAGATTCTAATCTTTTTCTCACAGTGTAAGAACTCGTCGATGCATTTTTAATGACTTCAATTATAATCATTCATTTGCGTAGGTGCAATAGGAGTGGTGTATTTTTTTCACCACTGTACAATGCGATGTTTTTACGCTCACTGATAAAAATGAAAGAGTCAGTCAGTGAGTGTGCAGCAGAGAGCCTTTGCTACAAGCATCAAGTATAAAAAGCTTTCTTTGTAAACTTGACATCCGTAGTTGCTGAGCTACACTTTTAGCTAAGGTCGTTTGATTATTTCGTACCAACTGGCATTTATATATTAGGATGTGCAAAAGCTCAGGATAATTCAGTCGAGTTCTAAACTTACACTCAAGTGGAGTTCAATTGCGAGTTGTTTGCTCGTACTCAAACGTATAGTAAAAGAATAAAATTGAAAAAAAAAATATTAAGAAAATTTGCAAAAGAAAATAAAATATTTATACCAAAAAATTTCAACTTTTAAAGAAACTTTAAAAAGGATAAAAATAAAACCATGAATAATTGAATGAAAAAAGCATAACTTGCGTGTGCCTCAAGCCCAAGACAAGAGCAACAGTCAACAAAATAGGACGAAAGTGAAAGTTGAAGAAAAAAAATCAAATAAAAATAGAAAGAAATATATTACAAGAAAAAACGGGAAAAAGCTCAAAACTAAACGTAGAATTTACTATAGGTATCATGGGTAAAATTTCGCTAAAGGCTAAAAAAGGAGCAAGAAAAAAAAAAGGATTTAATTTTTTGTTTTTCCAGAAACGAAAAAGAGTTGTTTGCGTAGCGTGTGCTTTTCTATCGCCACATGCAATTAAGTAAATTAAAAGTTTTTAAAGTTGAACAAAAATTTTTGGAAATTGAAAGTAGAACAGCCGCGCCTATGAGCTATTTAGTAAAATGCGTTATATGTATATTTTAGCGATACGAACACCAAAACTGATTGCGTGTATAATGGTGTAATTCGTTGCTCAATTGAAGCGTAATGCAATGCGTGAATGAAGAAAAGAAAAAGAAAAAAGTGTTGCCTACTTTTCAGCGCAAATATTTGTTATTTGCTTTGTGTGCTTTGGAGTTTGATTTTTCTATATTGCTTGCGGCTTATTTGCATAATGGTATTTTTTTATTCATCAGCTTACACTACTCTGCGATATTGGTTGTAGCTGTTTTGAAATCACATAAATCATTACATTTTCTTCTTCTTTAATTTACATTTATTTTTTCGCTATGGTTGGCTTTAGAACAATCGCTCGTCGTCTGCAATATTACACCAAATGCAAAAGAATAAAAATAAAAGAATTTTTACTACCTTTTGCCCAGCTGCCTTACTTGGATTTTCCCGCTTCGCATTTCATTGCAGCGAATGCTTGAAATTCTATTTTACGTTGACGTTGCGGTTTTTTCCTTTCCCACGTAGTTTCTCGTTATAATAATTCTTTTCTTCTTTTTTTCCCTCTTTTACTACTTGTTGTTGAATATTAAATTTATAGCAGTATGTCCTTGATTGTGTCAGGTGTTTTATCTGTGTGTTTATGTGCATGTGCGCTAGTGATTTCTTTCATTCTGTGCCAGTGCCATTGCCAGTCGCTGTGTCTGTGTCACTGATTTGCATTTCGCTAAATTTGAATTCTTTGTATTTCTGCTGCTGTTGTGTTTTGTTATTCAAAATTTCTGCACTAAACGCGTTGAGAATGGCAGTTATAGTAGGTCTTTGAATTTTTAATAAGAGGCTGTTTAAATTTGCGCATAAAAATCAGCATGTAGCTAGGATTTTTTTAAAATTAACATTACTTAATAAATCACTTAAATTAAGAAGAGGAAAAATGCTTTTCTTAAGGATCTTTTAGATCAACAATAGCGATAAATCTGTTGAAGATCAAGAGATCGCTTAGGAAATCTTACAGAAAGTTTTATTTAAATTGCTTTTTATTTATTTATTTATTTGGCTTGATATCGTAATACAGAATACATTTACGCCAACCATTTCTTTATCATTTGACCAAGACGTTCTTTGGAAGCACGCATTTCGGCGCTATCGTAACTGCTAATTGATTCGAAATCAGCACAATGTGCCGCACCTGGTATGACAGTGGCGCCTTGTAACTCATTATGACCCAATACGCTCCAAGGATCCAAAGCACCATGAGTCATATAGATGTCAGTGACATTAGGATTCATGCCACCAAAATCTTTATTAGTTTGTGCGACCTTAGCGTAGATATTTTCACTTGTATACGAAGGACCAAAAAGATCTTTGCACATCGTTAGGTAGTGTGATATGGAGAACTTAGTTCCAAATGGCTGATTTACAGATCCTGATGTTTGAAACCAACCAAATTCATTGCATTTTTGGAAGTAAAATGCACGCACTGAAATAGATATTTAGAAAATTTCTTTATATAACACAAAAGGAAACTTTTCAAAAAGAGAATTTTTATGCACTGAAAAGATACTTAACGTAACATCACTAACCCTGCGTATAGTTTAAACTTGACATGTATTCAAGATTATTTTTGTAAGTAAAATCCTCACAATCGTTTTCATAAAATAAATTTTTCAACAGAAAATTGATAACGGCGGAGAGATCATCGTGAAAACTCATATTATTGCAAAAATTTTTTATATCACTTTCCCTTAAGAGTCAAATAAATGAGATTTAAAAAGATGAATTGAAAGTAATACATAAAAATGAATTTAACTTACCTTTGAAACTGCGCTTTTCTAGCAAAAGCTATAAAAAATATTTTAAATAAATACGATACATCCATTACATTGTGCTCATTGAAATTTTCGCAGATCTTTAACTTTTTCTTGATTTCATCGGTACGGTTTGTGTACAGCACCCTCTCGAGTTCAGCAAAGCCATTTTTAATGCGATTAACGCATTCTTCACTGCCAAATTCTTGATAGCTATGAGCAGCAAATTCACTGTATTCTAAGAAAAGAATGTAATGTTTTAGCGTAAGCTGGTGCAAAAGTATCAAAAGAATCAATGATAGTTCAGAGCTATTAAAAAGTCCAGATGAATTTCACTACTGCTATTTATCTAGCTAAGCAAGAATGCTGAAAATCTGACTTCATTTTATCGATATTTTATTTTTTAAAATGATGTACTTTACAATTGGCAACAGATGTCAAGAGGTTCCTAAGGTCTGGCAGCTTTGCTGTAATTAATGCTCAGTAAAAGTTGCAATTTCATCATGAAAGCACTAGCGCCCCCACAATGTTTACAAGTTCTCGAAATTAAAGCAATTCCAAAGAAAGTCAACTTTACATGAATTGGTCTCCAAGATGATGTGATTTGACGCTTCTCTGAAAAAACACGCAATATTACGAATTAAATACTTACCTGAAAAATCAACTTTGGCTAAAATTGGTGCACTGGAAGCCCAACCGCCATCAATCAAGTCAGGATATAAGCGTTTAAACCATACAACCATTGAGGCCGAATAAGAACCACCAACAATAATGACTTTAGACTTTGAAAACTTTGTGTCTGTCAGCTTTTTGAAGCGTATAAAATGTGCCAAGTCCGCTAGTGCTTGCTTGACATGCAAATATTTCAAATTATCTACCGATAGATTGCTGGTTAGAAAGAGAAAAAACAAAAAAATTTCCAAATAATTTCCAGATAAATATTTTTATATCCACTCAGCATATTTACCTTGTTGGTTTACTTTCTCCATAATAACGATGTTCTGTAACAAACAACCATCCTTTGTGTTGCTTTGCCATATCAACTAAAATCATTCCAGCGCTAAAAAACCCTCCATTTATTTCATTTTCTCCACCGACTATAACAAACATTGGACCACCTGATTGAAAATATTGACCATCACTCAAATAACGCTATATGGATCAACGATTTCAATTAATGTTTCAAAATCGGATTACCACTTTCTCGACTTACCATCTGCCATGTTCTTGTGTCCGATTCATTGAAATGATCTAATTTTTGCTCAATCAAATGATTAGGTACATTAGGCGCATTTCTAGCTAGTAATATTCCAGTTGTAAAGCGATGCAATTCTCGGAAAGTTCTAACAAATTGGCTCACCTTTTGCAGAATTCGTAATCTTCCCTGCTGTTGCATAAGAGAGAGCTACCAGCAAAATTGCTATAAAAAATAAAACATTGCAAATGTCCTGCATTGGATTCAAATTTCGTCAAAGATAATTCCTTTTTTTTGAGAATTTCCAAATTGGTTCTTAAGTATTTTTTGTTTGCGCGTACTAATCTATTGGTAGTGGCTGTCAGTACTAGAAGATAAATATATAGTTCAAATAGTTGCCTTTTAAATGATTTAAGTTCATAAGTTTCACGTCACAAAATTCAATTTTCTTTTAGTAATTTGTGTGCGCTGGTTATCGGGAAAAAAACTTAATTACTGTGTTATCATAAAGATCGTAAAAGTTTTAGGCATTCTGGATTTTTAATTAAAAATTCCTATTGTTTACAAAGTAAATTTAATTTGTAGCCTATGCAATTAACCACGTTTCCTATTCAATATTTACTCAAGTGTCATAACAAAGCATTTTGAAAGACGAATTGGGATGGAACTCTTCTCCGCCTATTGGTATAAAATAAAATTGTCTTTATGCTATAAGATATGAATTCCCCAATGTTTAACTTTTGGTTAGTTAAGAAACATGTAAAATATTTTTATTTTTTTGAAAACACCCCGTGAATAATGAAGTTGATAAAATATACTTTTTTATTATAAAATAAGGCAATGGCTTTTGTAGAAACATTTTCTAATGTTTTATTTTTTTGCTCCTAATAATATGCTACAGTCTCTCACAGCACATTCATCCACGTTCATTCACTTTCACTGACTCCTATTCAAAGGGATTTTACTTTATATATTTTATTTTAGATAAAACCTTTAATTACTTTTTCCTGTTGCTGTTCTTGTTTCAGCAGCTTTTTTGTTCATGTTGTTGTACAATATCCATGTTTTTTTCTTTAGTTTTATTTCAATCTATGTACATTAATATATACGTGAACCCAACAGCCTGATGTTGAACTAAAGAAATTGTCTAGAGATTTGTGTATGAAAAAGGTCTTTGTAGTTTTTCTTTCTCTGTCTCATGCTCATTAAAATATTGTATTTTCTAATGGCTTAATTTTTTCTGCTCCTAATGTTATGCTATATTATTTTTATGCCAACCCATATTTATTAGCAGTTGGTGCTAACTTTGTTTTAAAAATTTTTATACATAATTTAATATAAATGTGGCTTGAAGGTTGATTGGTTTGCACATTCCAGTTTCTATGTATATTCAGCAAATATGTCCTTTATAATTTTATTTAAAAAAAGGCTTAGATAGCAAATTTATTTTGAATCACCTTTTATGTAAATTTTATTTGTTATCTTTTCGACTTCTTGTTCAATACTTTAAATTTAGTTTTTAAATTTTCAGCAACGTTTGCTCCATTTAATTATTTACAAAAAAAATCTAAAATTCCTTTAGCAAATTTTATTTCAGTCTAGTCGCTTCAAAGTAGACTGAGTATACATCAATGTTCACTACAACTTGAGTGGCTTTAAATAGCACTCTTGTGATTAGCACACATATACATATATATATATAAATACACACACATACATATAACAGCATTATAACAGGTATAAAGCACATTTTACCTTCATTCACTTTCATTGTCTCATATTTAAGGAGCTCTTACTTTATATATATTTTTTTATATAGAGCCTATAATTATTTTTTGCTGTCGCTGCTATTTCGTGTTTGTTCATGTTGCTGTATATAATCTTTGTTTATTTTTGGCTTTATTTCAATATTCATTTATATACGCAAAGCCAACAACCCAATGCTCTCTGTGCTGCTGTTGGACTTAAAAAAATGTCTAGAGATTTGTGTGTGAAAAGGAAATTTCATTAAAATAAAAAAACACCTTTTTGAAAATACAATTTGTTTTTCGTAGCTAATTAGTCAACGTTAAAGACAGCGTTGGTTGTTTGTTTTTTTTATTGTTGTTGTGTTGGTAGCTTAATGTATCATGTTGAGTTGGTATGGCAGTTTGGTGTATTTTAGTTTGGGATTAAATTGAAATTTATAGAAACATTTAATCAAAACATATTTCAGTTTAAATCTGAACTTTTTTACTTTACAACAGCTTCGAATTGTTATGACTGAAAGTGAGGTACTGCTAAGGCCGTGCAGCTTTAACTTACAACATAAAGCTTGAATTTTGAAAAAATGTTAATGCCAAGTTTTTAAAAAAATAATTAAAATTATAAAAAAAATCTTAATTTTTAAATTAAATAAAACTGACCTTATATATGAAAAATACTCACGAAAAACATTTGCATAAGCCAATGAAAGCCAAGAATATATATTGCTTTATATTGATTTATTTCGGTTGATATCATAATACAGAATACGCTTACGCCAACCATTTACTTATCAATTGACCAAGTCGCTCTTTGGAAGCACGCATTTCGGCGGAATCATCACTGCTAATTGAATTGAAATCCGCACAATGCGATGCCTGTGGTATGACAGTAGCTCCTTGTAACTCATTATGACCCATTACACTCCAAGGATCTAAGGCGCCATGTGTCATATAGATGTCTGTGACATTAGGGTTCATTCCACCAAAATCTTTATTGGTTTGTGCGACCTTAGCGTAGATATTTTCACTTGTATACGAAGGACCAAAAAGATCTTTGCACATCGTTAGGTAGTGTGATACGGGTATTTTAGTGCCAAATGGCTGATTTACAGATCCGGTCGACTGAAACCAACCATATTCATTACACGTTTGAAAGAACCATGCACGCTCTGCAATAGATTTTTTGAACAATTTTTTTAAGTTTTGTTCAAGCTTACCAATAAAAATTTCATTATAAAAAATTTGTAAAGGATAGTTTTGATCATTAATAATTTTGATGCATTGCCATCTATGAAAAATACCAGATTTTCAGAAGTTTGTAGAAATTTTTTGGGAATGAAAATATATATGTATATCATTAATGTCAAAACAGATACATATTTTCAATGATGTAACGATAACATAACTTACCCAGGCTATAGCTTAAACTTGACATGTATTCAATAGTATTTTTATGAGTTAGATCATTACATCTTTTTTCGCTTTTATATAAAAAATTTTCTAACACAAAATTAATAACGGCAGAGAGATCATCGTGAGATCTTGTAATATTATTACAAGAATCTTGAATCGTGCTTCCTCTGAAGAATCAAATATATGCGGTTTGATAAAATGAATTGAAATATTTATAAAAATGAACATAACTTACGTTTGATATTGCGCTGTAGGCGAAAAAACTCCAGAAATAGTTCCCAATAAGGACGATACATCCATTACGTTGTGCTCATTGAAATTTTCGCAGATCTTTAATTTTTTCTTAATTTCATCAGTGCGATTTGTGACTAGCATCCTTTCAAGTTCAGCGAAACCATTTTTAATGCGATTAACGCACTCTTCACTGCCCAATTCTTGAAAGGCTCGACCAGCAATTTCATTGTATTCTAAAAAAGGATAGTGATATTTTAGCGTAATAGTGTTACGATGGGTCACAAATTTTAAATAGTAAGGAAAGTATCAAAATGTCGACACAAATTCGAAAATATATTTTAGTATCGTAAATGCAATGAAATCCTATAGAATAAGAATATATTGTTTAGAAAGCTCGAGAATGACTGACAATAATTTAATTTTTTTGATGATAGCAGGCTACCTAAGCTATAATAATTGTGTATATGGCTAAAATATAAAAATCTTTCATGTGAAACGGTTGGTGAATTTGATAAATTATTTTTGCAAATACACATCAATAAAAGCATAGATTCATACATCTAGTCATGTTTTTTGTATCAGTTGTATCAGTTGAGTTGAAAAATATCAAAAACATTGAATCGAAAATCACAAAGCGTATCGAAAAATTCGATTATGACCGGAACATAACGAAAATTATCAGAAGCTTTGAAGCCAAAAAAACTTCAAAAAAATAGGTAATGTGAAAATGGCGATAAAAATACTGATTATCGATATATAATCATTTGAAAGCTACATTATCATAAAAGCCATTTCGTCACTTTTGAGTTTAATGGCTTTTCATCACTTTTGAATTGGCTTACTGTCAAAAAATTAGTTAACGCATAAGGCAAAATTTCAGCTCATTTAGACAATTTTGTATGTTATTTAATTCATAACTACAACACTGTCAAAAAAGTTTCAATATTATGGATATAATAACGCTTACCGACAAAATCAACTTTCGCCAAAATAGGTGCACTCGAAGCCCACCCGCCATCAATCAAATCAGGATATAAGCGTTTAAACCATACAACCATTGAGGCCGAATAAGAACCACCAGCAATAATGACTTTAGACTTTGAAAACTTTGTGTCTGTTTGCTTTTTGAAACGTATAAAATGTGCCAAATCCGCTAGTGCTTGCTTGACATGCAAATATTTCAAATTATCTATCGACAGATTGCTGGTTAGAAAGAGAAAAAACAAAAAATTTGCAAATAATTTCCAGATAAATATTTTTATATCCACTCATCATATTTACCTTGTTGGTTTACTTTCTCCATAATAACGATGTTCTGTAACAAATAACCATCCTTTGTGTTGCTTTGCCAAGTCAACTAAAATCATTCCAGCGCTAAAAAACCCGCCATCTATTTTTCCTTCTCCACCAACCATAATTAATATTGGACCACCTGATTGAAAATATTGACCATCACTCAAATAACGCTGTATGAATCAAAATTTTCAATTAATATTTCAAAATCGAATAATCACTTTTTCGACTTACCATCTGCCATGTTCTTGTGTCCGATTCATTGAAATGATCTAATTTTTGCTCAATCCAATGATTAGGTACATTAGGCGCATTTCTAGCTACTGATATTCCAGTTGTAAAGCGATGCAATTCTCGGAAAGTTCTAACAAAAATTGGCACATCTTTTGCAGAATTCGTAGTCTTCCCTGCTGTTGCCTTGGAGAGAGCTATCAGCAAAATTGCTGTTAAAAATAAAATTTTACAAGTGTCCTGCATTGGATTCAAATTTCTACAATGATTATTCCTTTTTTAGAATTTCCAAATTGGTTTTGAAATATTTTTGGTTTTCGCGTACTAAAATATTGGTAGCAGCTGTCGGTACTACAAGATAAATATATAGTTCGAATTGTTGCTTTTTATATGTTTTAAGTTTACTTGTTTCACGCCACAAGAATTAATCTTCTTTTAATTATTTGTGTGCGCTGGTTTTCAGTAAAAAACTAAATTGTCGTATTATCATAAAGATCGTTAAAGTGTTAGGCGCTTTGAATTTATAATTAAAAATTCCTCTGGCTTACAAAGTAAGTATTAGATTTAAAGCTTATACAGTTAACCACGTTGGCATAAGAAATTTTAATTTAAATTTTAATATTAAATTTTAATTGAAAAAACGTGGAAATACTTAAAAAAAATAATTAATTATTTAAGTTTAGTAAAAAAGCTATTATAATTAAATGATAAATGAACTTAAAGCGAGTTAGCAGCGATCAATATTCATGAAAAACAATAATAACCTGATACAATTCTTTTTAATTTTTACAAACTTTTGGTAAGAAATGAACAATTTAAAGTATCTATAAAGTGTCTATAGCTTTATTTTTAATAAAAAGATATGTGAAAAAATTGATAAAAATAATAAATGCAAAAATATTTCGTCATACGTGTCGTATGCGCAACATTTAATTAACCTTCATTATATGAACATTTAAAAAAAAAGTTGAAAATGTTGGTATAAATATTTTATTAAACATAAATAGACATTAATTTATAAAAAAAATCTAATATCCTCAATTTCTTCTCTTCCAGTGTACAACAATGTAATAAGTCTACACTGCAAAATTTTTTTTTGTAGAGACTATTTAAGTTTGTAGAGTTCGCGGTGCAAATATAACTCCATTTAATGTAAAGCAAAAATAAAAAAAACAGAAAATTTTAATCAACGCTTATAAGTAGTAGCTAAACGTAGTACGCTAAAATACACTGTTACAAAATAATAATAAAAAAGAATTATAAAAAAAATTTAGCATAAATATTTCATAAAAAAAATATATCAACAAAAATATCCGGCCAAAAAAAAATCTCTCGTTTCTATAAAAAAAACTAGTTTTGCTTAAATTTCGCGTGCTTTGCAGAAAAAGCATGTAAAATCGCTTTAAGAGTTTACGTTTAATTAAGCTTTTACGCAAAAATTACAAAAAACAGTAAAAAAGTTCATAAATTCCAACGAAAAATTAACGCTGTCAGCAGTTTTTTTTTGAAGTTCACAAGTCAGCAACGACAACAGCGATAAGAATCATCACGATGTCGCTGGCCATATGGCGTTTCCTATTGCCATTTGGCGCTATAATAACAATGCAGTCCATCATTGTGGGTGTTGCTGCCATCGATTTGAGCCGTTTGTATGGTCATATGGCAAATCCCATACAAAAGCGAAGCGGTAAGTTTCCAATTTATTTATATTATATTATGTACTCCCATACAATTGGTTAAACTCTTCTCCTTTAGTTTAGTGCTATTTACTTTCTGCTTTTCTATAGTTTTGTGCAAATATGCGTACTACTGCTGCAAGACTTTTACTCAAGTGTTTGCATTGGGTTAAGTAAGCTCAAGTCATAATTTTGAGAGTGTTGATGGGGTGGAGCTTAAATAATTTTTTTAATTCGAAATTTTTCATTAGGTATGCCTTTGGTCAAAGTTAACTTTCTAAAGAATTCTTTAAAACTATGGCTTCCAAGAAGTTACCAAATATTTTTTTACTGCTTATCATACCATACTGAGAATTACGTGGTCTCATTCAAGTTGAAAATATTAAAAAGTTACCTTATACATATGGAGTTGAAAGCTGTCTTATGCGTACAATTTTCTCTAGAATTTCATAGCTTTCACTCATTAGTAATCCCATAATTAATATCGCATGAACTTTGATTTGTCATGCGTTACAATTTTTGACGTCAACTCAAGCCAGTGTAAATTATCCGTTAATGCTAAAATGCAAATGTAGTGCAAGCACTTAAATATTTCGAAATGATTTCATAGTAGGATTTTTTTTTTGTGTGGGATGAACCAGTTGAAGGCCACCCAGAATTTTCGACCTATTAAAAAATTTGCATTTAAACCCAAATTGGTGAAGATTTTTGGTTAAATATAGAAATGAACTGAACTTGAATGGAATGGATGTGTACTGGATATTAAAATAATAACTGCTCGAAGTGCTCCACAGCCATTAAAAAATTTATACCAAAGTATCTAGCACGTTTAATAAAACTGTCAAAAGCGTTGAATAATAATGCTTAGAATATGCAAGTGCACCTAAAACTTAGAACAAAAAAAAAAAAAAAACGTAACTGACGATGCCAATTTACCAGTGCAAAAACTGTAGCTGCTATTCTGCTAGAAACTGATTAAAAGGCAATTGCTGAATTGTTCATAGAAAATTGCTTACCTTAAGTATTTAAAAATTTATTAGAAAACTCAAAAAAAAAAAAAAGGAAAATTGAAACAACTTATAGCAATTCTTTAGGTATTTTAGGAATACGCATAGCACAACATTGCCAGGAACAAGCACAGTATATCCTTTAAGACGATTTTTTTCAAGTCCTTCATGTTGACGCCATCTGTTGTCTAATTACTGGTGTTCATGAAATAGAGTATCAGCTATTTTTTGTCAAAATTTCATAAAAATTGATTAACTAATATCGAAGATATGACGTTTTCAGTGTTAGTACTTTCGTATACGTCATCACAATAACATGATAAAACAAATATCACTGCAAGATGTTACTGCCCATGAGTTTTTTTAACGAAAAAGTAAGTTAACGTTATCTAACATCCTCCGTATTCGACTGATCTGCTACTTCGGGACTATTTCCTGTTCCCCAAAACTGTTTTTTGTCTTTTTTTTGAGTTTCAGAATTTTTGTTGGTAGATTCAATTGCACTATTTGTTGCTTTAATGATACAGTCAATCTACTCGTAATAAGGAAATAGACATGAGTTAATATACAGGGTGTCCCATTTTAGCTTACACAGCTGAATAAGTCAAAAGTCAAGTTATAGGTCAAAGTAACCCTTGAAGGTCGAATTCCTGTTTGGTGCAGAAAAGCTAGTAATCATTGGCTAGACCGCTGCAAATGCTTGCCTTAACTGGGTACAGGTTTTCTGCACCAAGCGGGAATTCGACCTTGAAATTACCCTCAGGGGTCACTTTGACCGCTAACATGAATACCTATCTGAACGTAGAATTTTGTGCTCCTCCAGAATCCGAGGTCAAATATAGGGGTTTTCATTTAAAAAACTAAAGTTAACCTTCAAATAACCTGGGAAATGTAGATCAAGGTCATGGCTGGATCAGCCCTTTGATACCCACCAACTTTTATTTGAAACATTTTTTGAATGACTTGCAATTTTTTGACTTATTCAGCTGTGGATGTTAAAATGGGACACCCGGTATACTTTGAAAAAAAAAAATACCAATAAAAATTTGTCCTTTTCTTAATTAAAAAAAAGACACATCCTGAACTCAACTGTCCATAAAACTTGTACACTTCACTGCCATGTTTATGCTTTTAGGCAATAGTTTTGTCCTAAGCACAGTTTTTTTTTTATATTGCAAAGTAAAAAGCACATATTGCAATTAAGTAAGATACACATATATAACATAAACTCTTTAACACAAAATACAATTTTGCTGTCCACCCAGAGTGCTTGACTCAGTGCAACATTTGCGTCCTTAGCTTTAATATTAAAGCAACATTAGAAAGGTTGCTTTTACCTCTCTAGCTTTTCGGTTTAATTTATCTTGTGTTTATTGTGAACATTTTTCGTGCTTCATTTTGTTTTTCTTGTATACGTCTGTATGTATTTAATAGAAAATTCATCATGTATTTCATTTATAATTTATAAGCTTTTACTCGTACCTCCTTCTATGTACTTTACTTACAGTATAATATTAACTTGTGTGCGTACATATTTCCTTCTTAGTTTGATTGCACACAAATAAACTTTGTTAACCAAATTTTTTTGAGAAAAAGTTGCTTTGTTTATTTGAACTTTTACCAACGTTATTTCCCTCCCCCTTACCATATGTTTTTTTTTTTGTTTGTTTGCCACACTAATTGAGTTCTTAATGTTGAAGTCATTCATGGTAACCCTAAAAAAATGTGCGTCACATTAGTTATGACGTAAAATTTTTGGCACATTTTATTGTTTAATTTAATTAAGCAGCTGCTGATAAAAGAAAAATTCTTTCATTTAGTTTGTCCAAAAATTGAGTTTATAATTTTTTCTGAAGTTTTTGAAAAAAATATCTCTACATTAATTAATATTTATTAAATTCAATAATCTATGCAGTTTTTAATTACCACAATGCAAATAATTTTAATTAAATAGATACTACAAAGAAATAAAAAATGACAATTGTTCTGTGGCGCCACAAAGTATGCAATAATGCTGAATATGTATTTGTGCACGTAGGAAAATAAAAAATTTTCCACAATAAATAAATGATTTTTGTTGTATAAAATATGACGAGCACACCACCCACAATCGAAAGTTGTTGTGGTTTTCCTGCTGTGCAAATTCATAGCGTAGGGCTTTTGACATTTTAATGATAGATTTAATATCGGAATAATATTGTTGTAGCAATATACTCGTAACTACATGCTATACAATTTCAGCGTTATCGAATTCTGATTTTAAGTGGAAAAATATAAATCTGTAAAGTCATCAATCGCATGCGATTTTTGAGTGTTCGGGGAATTTTATGCTTAATTACGTGTGCGAGAAATTGATTGATTTCACGCCAACTTGAGGACATTTAAAAGTGCCGTCGTTTATGTAGTTAATTTTTTTTTTAATTTGAAAGTAAATTGACTTTTGCAGAACTGGTTTTAAAGTGGCAGTGGCTTAACAGTTATAAGCTGTGGAGCTATATGTGGATATATAGAATAAAAGAAGCATTTAATGAGAATATACTAGAAGATGGATCGAAAACTTTCATAAAATAAAATCATAGATCGATTGATCCAATAGCATCGAAAAAGTCGGTAGAAGTCAAACGTATCGAATTTCTCAGATCGAGGACTAGTAATATAAAGCCTTATCGTCGTTGACTGTTTTTTTTTTTAAATTGGTTTCTGAAAAACACAATTTGCTTAAAACATTTCTTTTTTGAAACGTTATGTTTTTGAACAAAAGTTCAAAAGTTGTTGTATTATATAATCTGATTAATTGGGAAATGCTGATGAATGATATAACAATGTGTCAAAACGTTAAAATGATATAGCGCTTTCATGACAAATGGTGCTTAATTTTCTCTTTTCTCACAAGAGTTGCTGATGAGAACATGCAGTAGCTTTCCAAACAGAAAAAGAGTGCTCAATCACATTATTTGCTTTTGTGCGATTGATTTTGAAGCATTTATTCATTTTGCTTAAAATTTACTCATTTTTATTATGGCCGCTGAAGAGAGAATGTAGCTATAGTTACAATATCTACAAAACAGTTACTTTTTAATTTTGAGCTCAAATGCTGCTGATGAGAACATGCTGTAACATTCGAAAGTACAATGTTTGTTTTACGTACATAGTTTTTTCAAAATATTTATATGATATATTTTTTTTTTAAGTTTTGTTTTTACAACGGTTGCTAAAGAGGAAACGTTTAACAAATTTTACGACAGATGACTAACGTCGAGATAAAGAAGATTTTGGGTTCTATTCTATTCATATTTTTGCGATTTGCATTCATCAATGGATTATGAGAAAATAGTGTACTTTCAAATAAATAAGGGCATGCTTTCTCTATAACAAAAAGTGTTTCGAACAATTTTGTGGAAAAAAAAGCTTATATATTTCTGTTTCGAGCTCTCAAGGACTGTTGCTGAGAAGCGGAGTAACTCTCGAAAGGTAGCATACTTCAATTTGGTAAAATTTTTTAGTGTTGAGCCTTTTCCAGCAACAAGAAAATCATGTAGCTTCAAAAAAAAAAAACCATGAAAAATTAAAAGAATAAAAATTCATGGAAATATATCAAATAGAATGCTACGTAGTATCTTAAAACAGTTTGAATATACATACTTACGAAATTGAACTTTTAAATATTTCATTTGTCATGCTTGCATGTATAAATCATATGTCATAGTTTATTTTAATTATAGTCGCATTTCCCTCATATCATCATGATATCAATTATTGTAATTATTCAATTAAACATAATTAATTAAAATAGAAATTCCTGTGCCATTAATCAAATACCTAATACTTTTCAACTTGCTGTCTATCAACAAAAAACTTATAAAATGTCATTTATTATAACACGCATATACCCAGACAACATTTTAAATTGCGAATGTATCATATTTTAGTAAACGCGATTATTTATTTCATCGCGCAAGCACATATTCTGATGTCAAATGGCAATTTCTTTAGAAAATAATGAAGAGTTATAAATTCATACAATCTTTCAAATGTTAGCGGGGTATCCTTAGGATGTTGCCTGTTTTGGTATGGATATGTTGCAAAATCCCTGTCAAAAATCACTTAAGCATAACATGATATATGAGTGTAAATATCACTGACAACCTCAAAAGTGGAAAATTTCACAGCTAAGCTGATGCTGAAATGAAATTTCAATTAAAAAGCAATTTTAGTTAAACAAAAATTTTTAGTAAAACAAAATAAAAAATTTTAATATTACAATAATCAGTCTACGTCTGATAAATGTAAAAATTTGTAATTTACATAAAGTACCTTTAGCTACTGTAATTACTGTTTTTAGATGGCATATATTTACTTAAGTTAAGCAAATTAAATTACTAAATAATAATAAAATTCAAGAAAAAATGCTGTAAAATTGTGCAAATAACACATACAAATTACGAAGGACATTTATTTTCTATTTGCCATGGCTTTTGTGTTTACACAATACATCAGTATAAGGAATTAGACACCATCAGAGTAGTAATGCAATATAAAAATCAATAAAATTCAATTAAATTAGAGTGGGTCAGAACAGCTGTTCGTTGCAAATATTGAAAGTTGATTTGACACAAAAGTGGTTTTCTATGAAATTTAAACTTGTGACCTAAGGACATTTCAGGTTGGAAGTTGAACTACATACATATGCACACATTTTACTACACCTTAGGGGAATTGTTGCTAAGTTACTACATTTAATATTCATAGTTTGAGGTAGTTTAATATAAATAGAAATATGAAATGGTATTGTAATATTTTTAAGGATTTACTATGGCTTAAATAATATATGGAATGAATAAAATTGAATTAATTTTTTATTCACAAAATGATAACACAGTTCTACATAAAAAGAAACTGTTGGTTTTCAGAGTACTTTCAGACAGCTTTATTAGAAGATCATCTGCGCTTTGTTTTTTTTAGCATTTGTTTCTGAGATGAAAGAGATTAAACATGATTTTCAGTTGAAAGCCATGCCTACAGTTCTGTCTGTTCTTATTTTTGTTCTGTCTTTTATTTATTTATTCCGCTGAGCTTCGGTTCAGTTATTGATATTTCTGATTGATATTTATCTACCAAATTTCATTACGATATCTTGTTTGATACCATGTAATAATATTAAAAGTTTAGTTTAGCACCACGCTCCTGTTAGATTCTTAAAAAAACTTGCAACTTAGCCAAATCTTAAATTTATTCGCTATAGTCGTTTTCGAAAAGGAAATTATTCTTATTTTAATATTTGCTTGCATATCCTTACGAAAAACATTTACTCTCTACTGAAGTTGCTGAGTGTTTATAAAACATTTTATATGTTCCTATACTTAAAATCCTTGAAATAAAACGTTTATTTTTATACTTTACACAGTGCACTTTTTATTGTTCACAAAGTTTTTCTCGCTTTTATTTTATTTCCTTTCAGGCTTACTGACAGTAAAATGTGTCCCGCTAATATATATTATTATGCTCTAATAAAATTTGCTTTTCAGCCATATTGTTTTACAAAATTAAAAATAAAATCTCTCTCAAAGTTATGCAGCATACAGCATGAGCTGAATTTTCCATTTCAACGAATTACTATTTTCCATTACAATTTGTCTACCTTTTGTGAATGAAAAATTTAAGCAACAATTACCATGAAATACAATTAAGTATTTTTGCTGTCAACTCTGCTGCTACGTGTGAATTTCGTTCGAAAGTTCAAATTTCTACCAAAAGAAGAAAAACTTAAAAATTCGATAAGAGCAGTAGAATGCAAAGTTTTTTTTTCCAATGCTGCAGTAAGCGCAAAGGTTGTGTCTCAATGGGACACACATACCACCCGAATGCTCAGCATGACTTTAAGTACAATACCAACATTTAGCACTTTGTCTCTCTTTTTTTTTTTTTTGATACACCCACATGGAAATGAGTTTTTTCTTTTTTAATTTGCACTTACTCTTTCTACCCTTCAAATGGTTTTTTGAAGATTCCCAGTGGCTTAAATTGTGTATGTGGTATGCAAGTGGTAGACGAGTGGCGGTGACACTAAACTGGGTAAAGCTTTTAGTGATTCCAAAAAAAAGGTTAAGAAAAAAAGAAACAGGTAATAACAATAAAGTTTATTACATTTGGTAATGCTGCGGTTTCATTGGGATCAAGAGACAGACAGCCACCGGGTTGCAGTCCTCACGTCGTATACGTGAACTCATTTATATTTCAAGCGAACAAACGTTCCTTTGTGGCTAAATGAAGTATTTTTTTTTTATTTAGAAATCTAATTAAAATTTTAAACAAACGAATAAAAGCATGAAATTTCAGTATAAGCTATTAAAATCAGTGAAATTCATGAACATGAACATGGAGGCTAATAATTGGGCTGAGTAGTAGTCAAAACGAACTTTTTTTTTGCATGAGTTAATCGTGCTGTTTTTTTTATTAAATTTATAGCAAATCATCACTATTCTATATAAGCACTAACAGTATTTTATATGGATCATTCCTGAATCACAAAACCTTGCTGCGAAAAAAAGGTTAGCGCTTGTATGGCTAAAAGGCTTATAAGCTTTATGCGTGAATTTGAGAAAATAAAATCTATGTTTAAGCGTCGATAGCATCGTACCACCTTGGCCACTTTTTTCTGTTTTCATTTGATCTCAATTTAACTCAAAATTGATCTTCTTGTTTTGTTCCACTCTAAAGGGTTTTTTGAGTAATGAGAAATTGCTTAATCAGACAAAAATATCATAGTACCCACATGTGCACGAAAAAGCGGAAAATGTCATCTAGTCTTGCAATAATTTTCGGGAAAGCTTTTGAGCCACTAAATGCTTTTCATAAAAAAGAAAGTACTGTTTTAACACTATAGTTGGAGACAAAGTTTTTTTTCTCTAAAACGTTTTTATTAGATTTTGTGGTATCAGCTCTAGCCTTCCTATCTCGCATTGAAATTGTGGAACTCTGCTTAAAAAGCGGCTCCACCTTCGTTACTATTTTTGCACCTGAAAGTCTATGTTTCTGCTTGAATTTTTTACTGTCGATTGAGCACCATATCAAAAGTTTGTGTTTCTCTTTTGTCAGCAAGCAACTTTGTAATTTTATATGCGAATATTGATTTAAAACTTAATTTTGGGAAGAAAAAATAATAACCTTAAAACTTTAGCAGATTTCTGATTTCAAAATCTACTGCTAAACAAGCACGAAATGTATTTTTTTTTTAATTTTTTAGTCAGAAGTTTTATTTTTAAAACGGTCCTTGAATTATAAATTTATTATGATTTTTATAAACGTTACAGCCGTTTAAAAACTCAAGCAGCTGATGTGTGGATTTAACTTTCTATTTAAATTCAAAGTTGCTCATACGTCATGTTACGTTTAAAGTAGCTGGTGTTATATTTGCAAATATCTATAACTTTAGTAAAAGCAAAGAAACGTTAAAGCCTAAGTGATAAATATTTTTAAAAAATAACCGTATCAAATTATTAATTTTATAGATAACATTTTTAAGTAGTGGTTAATCATAAGCTAAAGCATTAGATATTTGAAAATTTTCTATAAGTGCTTGCATTGATTTTATTTGATCTTGCCCTACAAATCTTCAGTATATTCAATAGCACTATGTTTGCAAATAGAATGTATTTAAAAATTAATATGCATCACTGTTAAGTTATATTTCAAGGTTAAAGCAATCATTCACAACTTCTTGCATTTAAAAAATAAACTTTTGTGTAGCTATTTTCTTGCTTTTACTTTATCAGCACTTAATTGATGGAGTATTTTTATTTTATTTAAAATAAACACATAATTATTTTCAATTATATTGCAAAAATTATATTTCATTCTAAGAAGATTTTCCAAATGATTTTGTGCTCGCGTTTATGAGTACTTTTTTTGTTTACGTATTTGCGTTTCGTGTCATTGAAATTCTGCAAAATCGAATAGCAGCAAACAGTGGCACTAACACCAACAAAAAATCACTTCCGTTTCACGCTTACTGACAACTATGAAGCATCAGGTGCATTAAACATTTCTTTATCTGTTCCCAATGGGAAAATGGTTTGGTTTATGATTTTGCATTGATAGCTCCTTTTTGATCTATGCAACGCTTCATTTGTGTTCAACTTCAATATATAATTTTTACAATTTTTGTATTAAGAAAAGTTTTGTGTTTTTGATAATATTCACACGAAAAATAGATACAAAGGCTACTACATAAGCTGTTGTATAGACAATTGTGGAAATTTTTCTATTAAAATCGTGTGTTCCATTGTACCACCAATCTACGTTTTCCCATTGGGTTGCGAAAAAAATGAAATCGCATTTGATGTGTGCATGCATCTCTGATTGCATGCAATAAGGATTTGATTTCATCAGCATCAGTTTGTTTTTCATATAACCAATGAACCACCACAGACTTACATTCTGAAATTCGTGATTTTTATTTTATATTGAAATTTTGGTGTATGGTGCACCCAAATGCCATTGAAGCTTCTGGTGGCACGTTTCTGATATGCGCATTTTGGCAAGGCTTAAATGAATTTCTAAAGTAATTGGTTTTTTTTTATTCTAAACTGAGTATTGTTATCTGTTGTAGCTGATGTAGTGAAATGAAATTTTAATATAATAAGTTGCAGGTTTATTCAAGTCACATTCTTGGATTATTTCTGATAAGTTAAGCTCTTTTTATTTTGGAGGTTCATAATTTTAACATTTTTTAAAAAATAGAAATTATTTAAGATAAATTTATTCAAAAAGGTCACACGCAGCCATGATTTAACATTATCTTCAGTAGGGCGGAACGATTTGTTTTTAATTCAAAATGCACGTGGTTTGAATAATTTTCTTTAGATTCATAAAAAAATTTTGCATAAAACCTTCTCTACTTTGAAGTTTTCTATGCTACGGTTGCAAGGACTTGCGGGAGTGATTATCGGTAAATTGACTAATCTTTGTCTAGAAAGGATGCTTTAATCCATGTGCTTAAGACTATTCTACTGAAAGGCAAACATTTTTTCTTGAAATTAGTAAAAAAAACAAGTTTTTTAAAGGTAATTCAATTTAGGTACACACTGTCACTCGAAAAAAATTTGAGCTTATAAGTCTTCGAAACCTTGGCACTAAAACTGCGGAGTAGCTTATCTTGCAACATTTTTGTTGTGAACGAAAATAACTGCAAATTAAAAAAAAACGATATGAAATCGTTTAATTTTCAAGTTGACTGCAAACAAACAAATAAATCGACACTTAATTACCCATCCAAGAGTACCAGCTGTAAAAGAACTTTATTTAGAATGCAAAATGAATAATAAATATTTTCAAAGTGTATCAAAATAAAATGAAAAGTCATCATTGCCAAACTTGACGAACAAAAAAAAGCAGCATTTCATTTACAATGTAACAAAAAGTAAGCAATAAATTAGAAAAAAAAACTTTTTAGAAATCTTTTTGTATCTTTTATTTTCACCGTTCTACACCTCAAAAATTTCGACATGCAGCTGTCAAAGATACTCGTTCCCAAATGAGCGAAAAAAAAGTATGATAAGAATGAAAAGTTGAATAAAAATGACAAGAAAATGATGGGAAAAATGTGAAAAAATTTAATTTGGTAGGGGTTCCTGTTTGTTTTTTTTTTCGCTGTGCTCTGATGTACAGTCGTAATGATTTTCATGTCAGTATAACATTCAAACGTTGAAATTGTGTGGGAGTGTGTAATAGTAAAAAAAAAGTTGATTTTTTTTTTTCTTTCACATTATGGTGACACAAGGATTGACATGCTTGACGTCGTTGTTGACGTGCTGTTACTTTTTATTTTATGATGGGATTGCAAGTTTCTTCTTTTTATTTTTTGTGTTTGGTCACAATTTTGTAGTTAATTTAAAATAGATTACTTTTTCAAAGCACTAGTGATATTAGAAATTTAAAAAAAAAAAAATAACGAAATTTTTACCTCGGGTTGTTTCTACGAAATTGTGTTCAAATGTCATGCAAATTTTTTTTTCCAAATGCAGAAAACCCAACTATACTGAAGAGCCAATTTAAACTTAAAGAGTCACTGCAGTTTTTTGCGGTTTGTGTAAAGGTTATACATATATTGTCATGAAATTTAGAATTTTTATGTCAAACGCTTTTATAAACTGATTAAATAACGAAAATTGTGATCTAAAAAAATTTAAAAAAATGTCAATATTTGGAAACTGTACTATATAAAACTGTAAGAGCTAAAAGTGAGCTTTGCGCTGGAAATGAAATAAGAAAAAAATTAATATTACAAAACATTTTTCAAATTTTATCAAAAGAGTTAAAATATGTAATTAATATTTTAGTTCATATTTCGATCGAAAGAAAATACATTCTAAATAAAAAGCGACCGGAATTGAATTTGCTCATTGAACAGTTTGAATTCTATGAAAAAGAACAAATATAAATAAGGAATTGAGATTTTCCGAAGGACACGTCATGAATTGTGCTCCACGATAATGGAACATTGCATAAAACCCTAATTTGGCAAGAGTTTTTGGCTACAAAATCAACAAAATCAGGCACCGTATTCACCTGATATGGTCCCGCCTGACTTTATTTTAATCCCTTAGCCAAAATTACCACTTCGAGGAATACGCTTTGATGCTGTTAAAGCCATAAAATCATATTTATTGAAAGAGCTGCAGGCCATTCATCAATCTGCATTTGAAAAATATATGGAAGGGACCGAGTTTTAAAAGCGACGGAGCACATTTGGACTTGCGAGGTTTTTTTTATTAAACAATTTAGGTAGTTAAACTATCAATTAATAAATACAGACCACTACACCCTCTGAGAGTGTACCCTTTTATGGTGCTTCATTTAGGCCGGCGGCATCATTGGGCCATATTGCTTTGAAGGTGCTAAAGACAATGCTTTTACAGTTGCTGGTGACTGCTATCGGGACTGAACTAGATTAATTTGGCCTAAAGAACATGTAGTCCAAATAAGACTTATGGCACCGTCTAACTCGTGTTACGATGCAAATTTTGCGACAAAGTTTTTCCGTCCAAATAATGTCAAAAATTGGTTATATCGATTGATCCACATGATCTCCTGATTTGACTGTGTCTGATTTCTTCCTATAAAGGTACTTCATAAAAAAGGTGTACGCCGACAAATCAACCACAACCGCGATGCTGCAGAACAACATTCGAAACGAAATTGCTGAAATAACTCCGGAAGTCTGCGAAATTGTTATGAAAAATGAGCTCATCATTGCGCCACGGTCAGAAGACCGACAACATGTTCCAAACATAATGTCAAAGACCATATAATCAATAAATAAAATGTTAATTTTAAAATTGTATTTTATTTTAAAGTTTTTTAAAAACATCAAAAATCGACCATCTTGTATTTTAAAACCATTCGATAACTTTTGATTTTAATCGATTTTTATGATACGTTCTGATAATTTTTGGTATTATTTAATACTTTTAAGCTTTTCGGTATTCTAAGTCTGTATAACATTATTCGAATCTTGGATTTAATTTGATACTTTCAGACTTTCATTGACTTTTCCAATTTATGTTTTTTTATATATATTTATAAATAATTTTTTTAGATATATATCGATACATTCAAACTTCAGTCGACTATGTCAATGTTTTTGATTCTATTATTTATTTTTCGCCTTTTGCTGTTTTTTTTGTGTTAATAGACTTACACTTTTCGATATTTATCGACCTTTCCGACAATATTTGATATCTATTAAATTTAATTTGCTTGACTTATCGACTTTGCGATTCAGGCTTTCAGGACGTTTTTGTGTTGGTTCGATTTTTTAGTCGGTTTACGATTCCAAGCGATACCTTTTGTCTTATGTTAACTTTTTAAATGTATTTCGATACTTTTAGATTTTAATCGATTTTTTTGATGTACATTTTTTACATCTGTACATTTATCAACTATGCTTTGATTTTATTTATTTTTTCGATACTTACCAATACTGACCAACTTTCGTCGACACTGCTCGACAACTGTCGAAATTTCCGATGCTTCTCAATACAATTCATTAATTTTTGTCTTTAATCGTCGTTTTTGATGATCTTCAAAATCATGCAATAATTTCCGAACTTAAGAGCTCAGCTTTTTCCGATTTTACTTATAATTCAAATTGCTGGTGGGCGTTCGTATTACACACTTTCTTTCTAATCAATTTTCTAGCATTTGTTTTATGTTGTGTTAAGAGAAATGTTGGGTAAATATGTTAAAATAAATTAATTGAATATACCTTTTCTTTTTTTAGAAACTGCAAGTTTCAATGATAAATGAAGTAACATTTATTCATGATTCGTGTAAATTGACTAAAGAATTTGTTTTCTGTTACAAAAATAGAAAAACTTTGCCTACAAGATTTATTATCATCTATTACGTATGCAAATGCAAAAAAAAAAACTGATTTAATCACATGATTATCCAACCTTTTTCCTTTTTCATAATTCAGCAACAGGCTCATAAATAAATGTTGATAGAACTGCGCTCATTCTTTATATAAAAACTTGCGTATACAAAAATAATATGCTTCAAAACAAAGGGTATAATGCGTATGACAAATGACATATCATATTTAGCAAAAACTTAGAGAGTAGCTTCTTCAAATTAAATTGCTAACAATTTATATTTAGATTTTCTTTTTTTTTTTGTCTTTTTTCTTACAGGTAAGCAAAAAAATTTCATAAACTTTACTTATGACTTATGAATGGGAATGACGTATGTGTAAGTAAGTAACAGTAAATTTATCATAAGTTTGGTCAGAAAAGTTTTCTACACAAAATTTGACTTTTATAATATATAACATGGTAGATATCTCTACATGAAATCTGCAAAATATTTATGTAAATTCAGTTCAATTCCGCAACAATTTGAAATCATTTAAGTTTCGATCATAAAATATCATCAACATCATCATCACTATCATTATCACCACCAACAAAATCATCATTAACGTTAGCAATAACATATGAGCGCCACCACACTGCAGGGGTTTTCAATCTGTGTTCAACGAGGATTTTTTTTTAATATAGAAATGCGATTTGGTTGTGTGCATATACATGTGTGTGCTTGTGTGTAGTTTTTTTGCTATATTTGATGCTGTTGCTGCATCCATATTTGTGGCCGTTTCATATTTACAACCTAAATGCAAATAAAAGCCAACTGAGTCATAGAAATACATACATACATCCATATGCACATGCTGCACAATTGCTAAAACATATGCATACACATACATACACAGATATGTTAGTAAATAGGCTGTGCGTCAGTTATTGCTTTTGCTTTTTTTATGCTCGAGCTATCACTGTCGTTGCTTAGTGCATTTATTTTAAAGGTCAATTTGACAAATCGCAAAATGCGCTTATTGCAAAAGAGCTTACGTTACGTTCGCACATATACATATGTACGTTTATTTGTTATTTATTGTTATGGCAAAATGTTGTTATTTAATAATTCTAATGTGGATTTGTTCATTTGGAATAAATTATTAAAAGAAAACCTATTGTTATATAAATAATGTGTACAAAATTCCCATCGATTGTTGCATATATTTTTCAACTTTGCTGACAATACAATCCTTAGTAAAACTCTTTTTGGAACTTATCTTTTCAAGGACGTGAAAGTTCTTTTTACCAAAATGGAAGCGAAAAATTCTTTTTCAGCCTTTTCCTATCAAAAATTAAACTTTATTCTAATATTCTTTTTTGGAACTTTCTTCAAAATAAAAATTTAAAAAAAAGAAAAAAACTCCTTATTAGGTCTTCAAGAGTCCAGTACTCAAACATCTCAGAGGCCTCCATATATGTATGTATCTCCTCACGGAGTATATTTTACTAAAGATTTCCTTGGAGTTTTATTTTTTTTAATATTTTGACCTTTTTGTCTCCGCAATTTGAGATAATTTTTATAAAATGTTTGGTATTAAAATACTTCGAGCGATTTTGCTCATGCACTCTAAATTTAAAATTTGATTTTTAGTGCTCTCTTTGCTAACGCATGACATTTTATTGCTTTGAAAAACATCCTGCCCAACATCATGATTGCATTGCCAACAACGTTATTTACTTTCACACGTAAATCCTTACAAAGGACATTTCCGTTGCGTGTTTTATTTGCCTTGTTCATTAGCTCGCAATATATAAATGTTGCGTATATTTATTCATTTTGGAAAATTGCCATATATATTAATCAGATTTGATTACTGCGATGCGAATAAAGTGAACAAAATTTACACCTTCACCACGTAATTTCGTACACTCACTTTGGCTGCGGTTCGTTAGTCACTTTGGATATTTTAGCTTTGTTGTTTTTTCGTGTTTTGCGTAAAGCAATTTTTTATTTTGTTTATGAAATAATTTATTCACGTGACGTCTTGCATTCTCACTTTGTTCTGTTGATTTGTCTGTGTGCGTGCGTGCTAGCGCGTTTTCGAGCGCAACCTTATGCTAATGAGCTGCTGATGTTTGTGTTTTTTTTTGTTTTTTGTTTGTCTGAATGGCGGTAAATAAACTTACAAGGACTAGCATTGTTAAGATAAAAAAAAAATAAGCAGGAAAACTGAAAAACAGGCAAAATAGCGGGTAGGCAGAGAGGTGTTTTAAATTATTGTACAAAAAAAAGCATAACAAAGCGTAAATAAAACAACAACAACAACAAAAAATAACTGTAATGTTGTAATGTAACGCCATATGTTCTGTTTAACGTTGCTAGTAAGGAAGCTGTCAAAATCAGTGCATAACGTTAGGTTAAAATTTGTAGGATTTTTGCTGTTGATTAAAAATTATGTGAAAATTTGTTAAATTTTTATTTTTATTTTTTTTATGTTGGCATAAGACGTAGATTTTGCCACAGTTTAACTCTCATGTGCTAACTGTTAAATTAATATTCTGCAGCAAGTTTTGTCTATTTAGCGTCAACCATTTGAAACTAAGTCGCTGTTGCCACCTTTTTTCTTGAGAGCGAATAAAATTTACTAGCCTTTACCACCTTGTTTTCCACCTCCCCCTATTTATGTCACTGTTAATAATATAGAAAAACACCGAAATGTTTGAGTTTTTTCTTTATCAATAGGAAATCGGTAAAATGTTTAAATTGTTCTTTTTACTATCACCGGCAAAAGCAGCAAAGCAAAATTGAAAGCAACAAAGAAACATTTTACGATTCAACAACTTGGAAGACAATAATGATGATTTTGTCAAAGTAAGTGGAAAATTCGAAAAAAATATTAGCGAACAATGACAAGAAAAGAAGACTTTAACATTTGTTATAACTTGATTTTAAAGTGTATGGGATTTTATTTTTGGTTATAGGGTAAAAGTGCTGTACAATATCAATGCTTTGATAATTGTCAAATTTTCAATATCATTAGGCTGTAAACAGTATGGTACCTTAAAGTTATTTTGTTAGAATTTTTTCATTTATTCACTAACTGATTGTTTCGTTTTTTGTTACTTTCTTGTTGCCATTTACCGCAGGTCTTGCCTGCCAGATAGCCCATCAGATTTTTTCGTCAATATAATTTTCATGTGTACAAGGGAGCTGCTTGGGATCCGAGCGCCCTTATGTAAATGTTTTATTTTGCCGCAGCTTTACTATATTCCTGCCGTGTTCAATTTGATGACCCAAAAAAATAAAAAATAGAGGTCATAATAAGCATTTGATTGGGTCATATTGTTAGGTATTAACAATTTTCAAATATTCAACATTGTTTCGATTTTCGAACTTTTCGTCATTTTTAACATTTTTCAATATTTTTCGATTTTTTCAATAATTTGTAATATAATTAATCTTTAATAATTTTCCAAAATTTTCGCCATTTTGACATTTTCAATAATAACAACATGAGACGCCATTAAGTTCACTCAACATGCGGCAATTGCGACACGGCTTCCACCGTATTTTATCGCCTGTACCGTCCATATGCGCCTCGTAACATACACGCCCGCTTGCGGCGCCACTGTACTCATCAAATTGGCCACAATTGTTGTTATTTTAATCTTGATTTTTTTTTTTGTGGGTACTTTGTGGTACTTGTCGCTATTGTTAGGTTGGTGCTGACTGTTACTGCTGTTTTACCATTCTTTTGACACTCTTTTTGTTTCGTTTTCAACTTTGATTGGCATTTCCGTATTGTTTTATGCATGAGCGATTTAATTACAAAGCTTTTTGTAAGTAACTTGACCTGGTTTGGTTTCGGTTTTTCACTTTGTGCATTTTGTGGAACATCGTTTTTCAATTTGTGTAGTTGACACTGCTATTTTTGTTATTTTTGTATTTAACTTTTTTTTTTTGATATTGAAATTGATGTTATATGTTTTTTTCTTGAAAACTCTTAAAAATTTTCATAGCAATTCTAAAGATTTTCAAATTAAGAAAAATATAAAAAACTTTTCATTTATTTTAACAAGAAATTGAAAAAGATTTTATGAAATTGTTTCTTGAGAAACGCTTGTTGATTAAATAAATAATAGGTAAGCAAAATGCTACATAAGTCTTTGTTGTCTGCAGTGCTTTTGCTGGATTTTTTCGCATATTTTTTTGTTATTTTTCAAGTAAAAGAAAATATATCACCGAGTCACTCTGTTTGCTGGTAACTGTAGTAAACAAAGGGGGCATCAGAACCCCATTTATAACGTGTGTGCGTGACATGAAAGCGAATAACCATGGTAAGTTTTAAGAACTTAATCTGCGACATTTTGTGCACGGTACACAGCAGCAGCAACAACTGCTATGTAGCAAGCAATTTAATGTAACCAACCAGTCAACTTGGGTGCGCAGGGAGTTATAGCATTACATAATAATGTGCGTTTTGCGATATCTATGTATGCGGTTGAAAATAATCAATGATTATCTCTATTTATTTTTGGAGCAAGAGAATTATAAATGTTCTTGTCAAAAATATATGACTTTTTAATATAATGAAAATTTTTGCACATGTCGTATGAGTAACCTTGAATTCAGCTGCGAAAGCAATGCAGTAATTCTTACAAGCTGTGCATTGAAATAGCATATAATATTAAGAATTTGAAAAGTTTTTTTACAGTGGCATTGCTAAGAGGTATCGTGGGGTGTAAATCCCTCTTTTGGTGAACGATAAAAAACATTAAAATTCATAATAGAGACTATTTTTGATCGAAAAAAAATAGAAATTCAAAATAATACATCTGTAGTTATTTTTGATCGGGAAGAATATATAATATATCTTATAAAACGATTATATTAGATTCTTAAAAAAAATATCCGAAATAACGACCTTTCGATCGAAAATAATATAAATCCATTTGTCACGATTATGCAGGGATTTCGCTCAATTCATAGTTGTTTCGGTCCCTGACATTAACATAACATATAGATTTACTTAAACTTTTGGTAAGTTTTCCTTCGGTCTATCGCCGAAAATCTTGCTTATTCGCCAACTTATGTCAGCTGTGCGAATTTTTTATTAATTAATTGCAAAAGGACAAAGTTCACGTGCTGCCCTTAAGATCCAAATCCAGTCAATTTTGCCCAAAAAAGTATTAGTTTTAATCGTGCTCTTAAGCAAGCCGCATTATAAAGGAGTACGTCAGCCTGAAAACTAAACTAAAGCCACTCCTGGGTTCTCCGCATTCTAAGTTTAAAAATTTCCCTTAGTGATGATTTTTTTGTTGTTGTTTCAACAAAGCTTTCTCCATTTTAATGGTGTTACTTAACAATGAAAATGCATTACTCTCATGTAGTGCCTTATATTTACTTAATGCAACATTATGTACATATATGCAATTTTAGAGATGCCAGCCTTATGTATAGAAAGAGTTACGGACATTTCATATATGACGCTCTTATTGGGATACCTCATATACCACCTAAAAACGAATTAATTTTTCTTATAGATAAATTTTTGTTTATCATAAAATTACGGTTTCCCGTATACACACTCTTATTGCTGAAATACATATTGCTAGGCGTAACGTAATGACCATCAATATCAATTTCGTAGGAGCAATGAAAAATGAATTATTTGCTTTTTTATTAGAAACCTAACTACTCATGGAGTACATAACGTATAAAAATAACATTTTATGTGCAGAATATACGTATAAATCGATCAGATGTTATACCCAACAATAAATCAATTATATATAGGCCTGACGTGACTTTGCAAAAGTCACAAGTTCACTTGTTTATTACGAAACAAAATAACGTACTCTGGGTAGCAATGTGAGTACTTGGTCACAGTTCAAGTTATTAACAGCAAAAAAAAAGGAATAAAAAAAACGTCCCCAAGGACAACAGCAAGCGCTACAAATAGCAGCACCACACTACGTTGCACAACGTTAAATTTTTCAGATCGTGTTACTTTGTCAATAAATTTGAAATGGTACACTTTAAAGCTACAGTAAAAAGTAGAAGAAAAACGAAACAAAATCGCAACATTAACAGCACGGTTGACAAATTTGTTGAAAAACAACCAAACGACAAAAAAAAAAAATGTTACAAAATTGTTGCATTTTTGTTAGAGCATATGCACTCACACGCACATAGTGGGTAGTAAAAAAGCAAGCGAGTGTCTGCCTGCGTGTTGACATGCTAGTGCTTGCTTGCTATATGTTGTTGTAAATAAAATGAGTTTATTGAAAATGTAATAAAAATGCAGTAAAATGTGAAAGCGAAATGATATCAGCAAAAGTATTTGAAAAATGTAACTTAAACAACTTTTTGATTAAACTGGAATTTTACTATTTACGCAGTTGTGCATATGGGTGATTTTTGTGAGTGCGACTTTTTTGATGTACTGATATATATGTTAAGGAGTATAAAGTATACGTATTTGTTTGGAATTGTTAAATTACTTAAATTATATCAAAATTATTTATCCATCAAAATGTATGTTGTCGGAAAGAAGGAATATAATTTAGGCGCTATGAAGCACCTGCGTAAGAATGTCCGCCAAAAATTGCAAGAGTTGTGGAAGAAGAATTATTATTATTATTTTGCACCATGCTAATGCTGCATTTAGTGTTTTACTGATTCCAGAACGATATGAGGACGATAACATAATTCAAAGGCGTCAAAGTTATCGTCTCGTACTTGTTCCCGTAAGAGAAATTTTGGATCCATATCATTGTTCGCTCGTTCTCGCTGAGTTTTTCTGGTTATTCTCGTTAGCATTTATATATTAATTACTAGCTGTACTCAAAGCTCTGTCCGCGCACTTATTATGAGCACTAAGAATAGCGTTTTAAGTGTTTTTGTTTTATGAGAGGTGCCACACCCTGCTTTCTTATTCTGTACACATTTAGTGCTTAGTAGGTACATCCTAGCACATAATTTTCAAACGCACGCTACCATATGTAGGTGCACAAATAAAGTACTTAAAGTGATTTTTTTTTGTATGTAAGATGCCACGCCTCATGGTTCAAAAAAGTTGAAACTAAGTTTTAAACTTTTTTTACATTAAAATATATGTATACAGTCTGTAAATTTGAGCTCAGTCGGCTCAGTAGTTTCCAGGGCTTTAGATAACATACAGACAGACATTCAAAATTTTTTTTCGCAAACGAGTAATCAATGTTCTAAGTTCTACTTTACTAATTTTATTAATTTTTATTTATTATGGAGCACTAGCCCCATCGCCTATAGCACTCAATGTGCAAAAGTTTTTTCATCGAAAATTCAACGAATGTCGCCGACGAAGTAGCGTTTTTATCTGATACGTCCGTCTGATTTTTTTCTGTTTCCGAAGCTAAAATTTCAACTTCGACGATGGCACTTAAAGTCAATTGAAGCCGTAAAAGCAAATTTGCTGAAGAAACAGAAGGTAATTTCTCAATCCGCTTACGAGAAATGTATTTTGAACAGAGTTCAGCACAAATGTAGTTTCATAGAAAACAGTGGCGTCTATTTTGAAAGTTAATAAATGAATTAGGACTAGCTGTTGATTATTTCAAATATTTTTGGTATTTCGACGTTAAATCTGCTTCGATGCGTCAATATTGTTTCTTTTCCAGGGCAAAAAATATTTAAGAAAAGTGATAATCAACGAACTTATCGCATTAAACTCTAAGGATTCATCGTTTATATCGTTGGTAAGACTTTACAGGACAGCTGAGACCCTAAAGACTTCATGAAATTGGTTTAATTAAGGTGCAACACATAAGTATCCCCATATGCGTCATTGTTCAACAACATATTTTTCCATTCAGTTTCTTTTTCTTTGTTTTCCTTTATTTATGCTTTCGTATGTGTGTGAGTGTGTTTCAGTGTAATGAATTTTACCTTTCGATATCAATCAATATGATTTTGCTGAAGCAAACATTTCGGTCAAGGATAATGAAAAACAAACGACGTCAGACTATGCGATGATGAGATTGAGCATTAGGGTGTAACACAAAAATAAAGTTTCACATATTGCTCCTTATTTTAAGAACTTATTTGTTGCTAACTTGCGTCAGTTTCACAAAAGAATAGAGTAGTAGTTTCTACTATTGATTTTTAACAACCATTAATTTTCGACGAATTGAAATAAAAATTTTCAGATAAAACGCATAACTTTTGTTTAAGAATAATCATAAAAAATAATTAATTACAGGGTTTTTAAAATTATTTAAACTTTGCTGAATTTTTGTCTACTTCTGCTCTTATTGTACTTCAGTCTTAGATTTATTCAGTAAACCCTCATATATTTAGAATTATCTTGAAGAATTTTTTAAAATTTATAAAAAGATTCACTTAAATTATTGCTAAGAGATATGCTAAGCCTTGGCATTAAAATTCTTGTCCACAGTGGAAATAGGATATGTATGTGAAAAGAATAAAGAACAATAAATTTTTTGTAATCTTTGTCAACAAATTTGGATAATTTATGTTTTTTTATTTTTGATCTTTTTTTCTTTCACCTTAAGGCGAATTTTCGGGACAAGTGTCGTTTAAGGTTCTGCAGCCAACATTTTTTTACTTATGTTGCAATCACAAGTATTTTACCAAAACTTTTAAGAAATTATTTCATAAATAATCTAATTTGTATGTAAAGCAGTTGCTTAACCAAATCCCAATTGCTATTAAGCACAGCAAATATAACAAAAAAAAAAACAAAAATAACCAAAAATAAACTAAAAAAAAAAAATTACGAAATTCATCAAACAAACTCGAATCCTCTTTTATGTTGTTTCTTTGTTTGCTCATACTAAAAAAAAATATGTTTTTTTGTTGGTTTTTCTTTTTTTTTCATTATTTTGGCAACAGTATCTTATGTTGTTCGACTTTGTTGTTGTTTTCTTTTACTGTTTGTGCTGTTGAATTTTAGCTTAGAGCCAAATTTTGTACGCTAACAAAACAGCTCAACATGCACATAAATTACAAAATTTAATTATAATTTCCCCCATGCTAACCACTACTCGCAACTGTTGGTCTTTTGGTTAATGAAAGTGTTAGTTGGTGTTGGCTAGCGGTCAGCTACTTTCTAGAGAGCATATTTTATTGCATATTAAAAATTTAATGATAACAAGTGAGACTTTTTGCTATGAAAATTCAAATTTATTCTATAAAATAGGCTGCGTGCATTAAATTAATGGTTGCGTATACGTCATGTTGTAAAAAAAATGAATTTAAGTTTTTTAAATGAAAATTGTTGAATTTTTTTAAAATTTTCGTATTTGCTATTAATAGAAAATTTATATTTTATAAAAAAATTTTATAAAATCAATTTATATAGCTTATTTTGCATTTAACGTTGAGTTGAAGCTAAATACATATATAAAATTATCATTATCTTTCACTTATTTTTATCGTACTACCTTGTTTGAAAATAAAATTACCGAATGAAAAATATCATTTTATTAAATTAACAGCGCATTAGAGTTCTTCATGTCACATGACAATTTATCATTAAAAAAAAAACCATTAGAATAACAAGGATAATCTAGATTACAAACAGCTTGCTTGGACAAACCAATTTATTTACCAGTTTAGTCAAATTTACACATTGTCTATTATTGAAAATTTTTATGATAGCTAATAAAGAGCATATTTACACATCACTGTTGCTTTGCACGCTCACTGAAAAAAAAGAAAAGTAGAAAACATATGCAATAATCATAAAAAAAGTCATCAAAAGCCATAATAGCTCGAACACTCGAAAATGTCAGAAAATCAAAACAACTTCATTAAAAGTTTAACCTCAAAATGGCATAATAAAAAAAAAGAAAAGTGTTGAGAAAAACAACAACAATTTTCACTTCAAAATATGAACAAACAATGACTGTCACACACACGGACACCTTCAACACAATGGGGTTTGCCGTAATGTAACGTAGGCAACCTGTCATTATTGTTTGAAAATAAAAAAAAAAATCGCACCACACTTAACAACATGCCTGTGTATTGATGCTTCCGAAACATAAAAGACCAGTAAAAAGGGTTCATTTCCTTTGGTCGTAGTCATTGCCGTTGTTATTGCTACTGCCATTAAAATGAAATTGAGATAAAAATCGAAAATGACTTTAGTCTCAAAAGAAACGGCACGAAAGAATTTTTGAACAATAAAGTGAAAATGTAAACAACTTGAAGGAAAAAATTACAAAAGCGAAATAAAATATTCGGCATGGACGACTTAAAAGTATATTATTTTTGGATTACATTATTGGAAATATTTTAAAGAATAAGATGAGTGTAAGACTTTGGAAAATATAGAAAACTTTCAGAAAGAATAGCAATGTTGAAAAAACCGATTTTGTTGGAGTTTTCAAAAAATATTGGAGAAGTTGGAAGTTGCAAATGATGATGATGATGTATTTATATTAATACATTCAAAAAAAAATATACAAAAAATCTAAAAATATGGAAAAGTTGAAAAATGCTGCTGAAGTTGAAATTGTGTAAGAAGAGGCGGGAATAAACAAGCGTTCTCCAGCTGAAAAAAATAAAAATTTAAAAGAGTTTTTTATTTCTTTATTGTGGTTTCGGCTAAGCTGCTAAAGCATCAGCTTAGCATCCGTGAAATTTTGTATCTAATGGCATCGTACGATTTCCACTGCTAACTACATAGACACAATTACAATGTGAATACATAAAATAACATTATAACGCCTCGCTATATGCAATAAAACTTTATATGCTATTATTTACTTAGTAACATGGTGTTTAGCAAAATTTAATGATGCTTTTGAAATCATGTTAAGGTCAAGTCGATAAAATCTATTTGTTGTTATTGTCAATATGGGCGTTAAGTGAATCACTTCATGTTGAATTCGTATGAAAATAATTTGATTAGTTGAAAAAGCTGGCACTTTCAATGTTCTACAAATAAAGGAGCCTCCACCTTAAAATATCACTTTAATTTGCATTCATTTGCTGAAATATAAATTTTCAATTGAAATTTTTGATTCAAAGTTTCTTTAATATATTAATAATACAAACAAAGTGAATATCCTGCTTCTTAGTATTCAATTTAATTTAAAATAATTTCCGTGAACCTTTTTGCTTACAAAAATTTTTTTTTCTTTGTTAGATACATAAGTGCTAATGTTTACATTTATCTAATTTTTGAGTATCTTATTGTGTTTGTTTCCTTCACTAAGTGGGTTTATTTTTAATGGCTTACGTTTTTGTTGCTTTATGCTCATAACACTTTCAATTTAAGCCTAAAAGCAGACTGATTTGGGTTGGATTTTTTTTTTTTTTGACCCATGTCAACTGATAAAACTTCATTTAACAAATACTCAATGAATTAAACATTAAATAATGTTTGCTGTGCAGATGTGCTTTTTTCATTTTAATTAAATTTGCTTTTACTGTTGAGTCAGATTCTAAAGAAATTATTTAAAGTCACGTGCGTATGCTAAGAAATTTTAGTTGTGAAAAAAACTATAAATTTTATTTGTTTGATGTGCCATATTTAAGCACCGAATTGAATTTTATGGAAAGCATTTGTGATTGTATGTGTATGAGAGAACTGCATTGAGTAGCTCTTTGATGGTTTGAAGCCACTTACAAAAATATGAGAAGTGAGTGTGCACAAATGTGTGTTTTTTTTTGGCACCAATCGATAGGGAAAGGTCGAAAATAGCCATTTCCGAGCTTAATTTATCAACTGATGCAAAAAAAATTTTTATTTTGAACCACCCTAAATTTTTTTGTTGCTCCAATCAATAAGGAATGGTCGACAATGGCTTTTGTACATACTTTAGGGCGACTCCGGACCTTGAAAAACACCAAAAGGGTCGAAAACGGTACTTTTCAAGGTCCGGAGCCACCCTAAGTTATTTCCAAAGTTATTTTTCGAACTTACCCAATCCTTGGTCCGGAGGTACTCCAAGTGAAGTTCAAAATCCATTTTTGACCTTTCCCCACCAATTGGAGCAAAAAAAAAATTTTATTACCATAGGAAATGCTTTAACGTAGTAAACAAAAGTGAATAATAGTAATAAAATTTAGATACTACAGCTAGTAAACTTCTAAGCTATTTAGCTTAGAGCTTTTAGTCAAGTAATAAAGCTAACACTGTGCCAAAAGTTCTAAAAATCGAATTTTTTGAATGAATTCTTTTCAGCCGGTACAAAATTGATTAAAATTTTTAAAAGAATTTTTTAATTTGAAAATAATATTTTTAAAAAAGCCAGATTTCTAAAAGGATATTTCCTGGTTTCTGAATTTTCGCCATATTTGCTTCAGCAAGAGTATAAAGAAACACCAGACAGTGCTAGCTTGCAATAGCTCTGATTAAATGTTATTATACTGCAGAGTACATGGCGTATTTTAAAGCATAATGCGCGTAACTGAGGTAATTTTGTCAGATCTTAAACTCCTTTGAACTCATCTCTTTCCCAATAGGTACCTATTTACTTTACTGTTCTGCGCATATTTACCCTATGTGCTATACAATTTAGTTTTTGCCATTGCATCTATTGACTATAAATGCATTCAATTTAAGTGCAAACAACGAGCTCATGCAATAAATTCCAAATTTTTATTGCTTTTGTCGCGAAAGAAAGAACATTTTAAGCAATAATTTCATTGCACTTCTACAAAACTGGGAGCATAAAAAGAAATTCCAAAGCAATAAATGCGTATATTCTAGGAAATGGGTTTAGCAATGTGAACAAAATGCTTAAAAATTAAACCAACTTAGTTGAAGTAAAAATTTAATGTTAGCAGGAAATATAAAGCACAGCATATGTGCTACATTTGCTGTGTGAAATTCTCTGGGAATTAACCTTCAATTTTATTAAATCCGCTTTTAGATTAGTGAACTTTTCCATATTATGTACTGCAAAAATTGTTTAACATTTCTAACTTTTAATAGCAGAAAAATAATTGCTACACCCACCCACACTACATCCTTCAGTCGGAAAAACAAATTTCATGTTTAATGAGCGTTCATTAAGTCAATAATTACTAGGAAAATGAAAATTACCATTCGAGGGTTGATGAATGGGTTAACCGCCTACTCCTTCAGATTGGTTGGCTCGCCGCTGGCATGCCGCGCAACTATACTGAATGTTAGACTACGTGTAAATGAAAACCATTAAATTAAAGCTTTTGTTGGTCAGTTCAGTAGCTGACTAAAGGTAATAACACTTATGAAGCAAGTAAATAGCAAATATGTGGTAATTAAAAGTAGTAAGTAACGCAAGTAGCTATTGTACATCAAAGGATAATTAAAAAAAAAATTAAATGCACTTATGGAAAGTTGGTAAAGTAGTTAGAATGAAAATGTATATTCATAATATTAATATGAATAATGATTTTCAATTGAAAAACAACAAAAAAAAATATAAAGGAATATGAGCGGAAGTGAACCACTAAGTTGATAAAAAACGTATGTACCTCAGAGTTTTTGAAGAGCATGAGTAAAATAAATGAATATATGAAATAAAATATGAAAAAATAACTTCAGGAAGCATTGTGAAAGCAGAAGAAGCACAATGGGAGCATAGAGGGAGCAAAAGTGTAGCAAAAAGGAAGCTCAAAGTAGCTCAAAGGGAGCACAAACGGAGCGAAATATGCGCTTAAAATTGACATGAAGAACCACAAAGTGTTCTGTGGTTGGCAATAAGTTTATTGTCTTGTATGTATTCGTGATTTCGATTGTAGTTTTTCTGTGAATTATACTATGGATTTTTATATTTTTAGATTGGAAAAATCGATAGTTGTCAATTTTCTGTTAATATTTCATAATAAAAGAAGATTTGGATCATTTTTATTTGTCTCTCAAAATCTAAAAAAAAAGATGATTCCCGAGACCGGCAGCTAATGGGCTCTAAACTGCGCAAAAGTCTCAAAATGACTATTTTTGGTCAATTCCTTGAATTGTAAGTGGAGCATTTGGGAAGATTAGCTTCCAATTAAATTGAAGATTAACCTTTTTGTATATAAATAAATTTAAAAAATCTTTTCTTTTTCAAACACACAGTACTTCACTTGTTCAGTATTTTATGGCACTTAAAAGACAGTGCACCCAAGCGTATGGTATATACATATGTATGTACAGCGCTAAGTAAGAATTTATTGCTTTTTCTTGGCATTTTTATTTATGCATTCCAATTTTGTTTTGTTTAAGTTATAAATTACATTAGCATAAATAAAAGAAACATTTCATGAAACCAAAATGACTGCCAACTTAAAACCAACTACAAGGATGCCAACTTAAATGAAATAGAATGAAAAGAAATATAAAATAAGAAAAAATACGCATGTCCTTGTGAAATTTTCTTTGAAATAAAAAGATCTTGGCACGTGGTAGTATACGGAAAAAAAAAATGTGGTTAAAAAATGTTTGCAAGAATAAGCAAAACTAAATTAAGCGCTATCAGTCATAACTACAATGAGAGATAGCACCCCTATGTCCTATTTGTAACTCTACAAAAACTGCTAAAAAAAGTTCAATAAAATGTTGACTCAGCAGCTGAAAAGAAATTGCAAGCTAAATAAGAAATGCAGTGTTGGCTCAATGTAACCACCATTTATTATGTGTTTCTGCAATGTCAGGTGTAGTAAGATAGTAAAAGGATTAAGTTGTTGCAGTAGAATTATAGTCAATGGACACTACACTTTACCTTTTACAATAGCTTTTTTTCTAAGTGGAAAGAATTTTTAGATAATACCATAATAAATGCAAGCCAGATAAGCGCACGACCTTAGAGATATGTTGCAATACGTAGCAATTTCAGACAATATAGTAATCAACTGAAAATACTGGAGCTGATAATTCTTATCTGCTATCAAACTTACTGTAGGGTTATTGAATTGAGTGCTCAAAAATTGCACTCATTGTATTCGCCTCTCAAAGAGAAGCAGATGCGACTATTTGAATGATATTCTTTTCGGAACATAACTGCATCAATTGTGCCTCAAAAAAAAAAATAAAGTTTGTTGCTCGACCTCATGTCGATTTTGAATTAGTTATATAAATAAAAAAAAATGCCACTTTTATTGAGAAGCTCTTTATAAAATTTTACTAAATTTTTCACAAATCAGTGATACCTTGCATTTCAAATGCAATGTCCCTTAAACTTTCTTTCTTGATTCTTACGATTTTATCAATGTCATTATACATCTACCATGGCTTGTATCCTTATTTAACACATAAAAAATTTATAAAATAAGAGAAACAAAAAAAACTTAACTCCTTTGCAACATAAATCCAACATTTAAGGAGGTTATTTAATCTGTAAAAAGAAAAACATTTTACTGGATATCTATTTCTTTTTTTTTTTTTTTTTTGAACTTCTCGACAAGCGTAATGTCAACATGTTTGTAAAGTTTAGAGGTCATAGCGTAAAGCAATTTAGCTTTAAACCACCTAGAAATAATTGTAATTCACTCTGTGTCACCTACACAAACTAGAAAGTGAGAAAAAAAATCGTGGTATAAAAAAGTTTTCTAAATGCGACACAATTTACCCGCGGCAAAGAAAAATTTAATCGCTTAACGTTTCTATCGCTGTTTTTTCTCTATTTTTTTTATCCTTCTATATTTCAAAGGGTATGCTGAGTATATAGCAGTTAAGTAAACTTTACAGTGAATGTAAATTAACAACTACTCATACAACAAAAACACTTAAGTATACATACACTTACGCATGCATAAGAGAATTCTACTTACAGCAGTGCAGTAAAGTTGCATACTGCATCCCAGCAAACTGTTGCAAGAATGTTTTATTTTTCAGTCGTTGAATTTATAAATCTTTTGGAAATGCTAAGTTTAATATAAATAAATTAAAAATTTCTGTAGCATATTTTTTGGCATTTCGTGTATTTTGTATGCTCATGTAATGTTAAGTTGTATAGTAGTGTAACTAAAATAAAATACAACTCTTCTGCATTAAAAAATGTTTGCTGGGAAGCATCTCAGCTTACCAAAAGCCACTTTAGAAATAGTTAAAGTTAGTGACATATGATACACGATATCGGAAGGTACCTAAAACTAATTTAATTCGATAAATGCAATAATCTTTATATACCTATAAGAATTTCTAATCAGAAAATTTCTATATTGTTAAAAATACTTTAGCGAGAAGCCGATTTGTTTGAATATGTCAAATATATATTTCATATTGAGCAATCAAATATTTATTTGAGTCAAACAAATTGTATTTGGATGAAATAGTGGTTGAAATATTTAATATTTGACTCAATCAAATATTATTTTGCTATATTTAATTGCTATATATCAGATATATGCTATTGCAAATCAGAAAAATCATTGAAATGCTGGTGTCAAAATGGCTACAAGTGGGCTTTTGATGTACATACATATATTGACAGCATGATCAAAAAATTATTTATAATTTCCAAATTTTATTAAAATAATTTGAGATAGACCTTTTTTTATAAAATGTTGAACTATTATGTTCAAAAAGAAGTTTTTTTTTTAGTAAAAATAAATATTTTGGTGGAAGGAAATTTGTTTCTAACGCATTTGGCGGCATTTTAGTAATTCGTCATGGACGTTAAATTCTCACACTACGTCACCGACCGCATTGACTTGGCCAAGATTTTCAGAAAATTTGATTATTAAAAAATTTCATACATTATAATAAGTTTAAGATATTTATGTATATAAGTCGATACCATTTGCTTTCATAAAAAATTTTGCAACTTTCAATTGCTGTAGATGCATTTCACCCACATAATACACGTGTGCGAACCTAACTACGCTAATGCTCACGCAACCGCTCATTTAAGCAGCATGCAGCCTGTGTCGCATATTAATGAATTCATTGCAATGCTGTGTATATTTTGAATTAATGATTGTGCGTAGGTGTATGTGTGCCGAATACAAGAAAATTTTAGATATGTGTGTATTCCAAGTGCATTTTCACACATTTTCCCCCACTTTAATTGATTAAATGACTTCCATGAAAATATCGTACAAAATGAAGAAGTGTTGTTGTCAAGTTTACGCTTTTCCTCATTGTTATAGCGAAAATTTTTTATGAAAGTTTTTTTAAGTGCTTCGCTAATGTTTTCGTTTTACTGTAACTTCTAATTGCGACACTTATTTTATTTTACAGTGTAAAATAATATAATACATCACACATCATTTGTACATCTGTATACGCGTATATGTTTATCTCTCTCTTTCTTTATTTACTCGTACGTGCTTAGCAATTAATGTTTGTTGTCATTTCCTTTGTCCTGTGGGATTCTTATGCCAATATTTCTTCATTACTTTGACAAAGTTGCAACAAACTGTCATTTATTTTCATTGAACTGAATTTGTCATCGCTGTGGTGCTTGGCAGCTGACTTGTGAGCGTTGAATTTCATGACAAAGAGTGAAATATCACTAGTGCGGGAACTTCAGCCGATAATGAACTGCTGAACGAGAATTTAATGGTGTCTCATTAATAATTTATTCTTTAATTAGAAAAATACTTTCTCTTTTTTTTTAATTAATTTTTAAAGTAGTCATGTAGTAGAATGTTAATTTCACATTAATTCAAGGTTTATAATTATGGTCTGTCACATAAACTTTGAGATTATTATGAACTAAGAAAACTGGACAAAATCAATACGGTTTTTAATACGTCTGCCGCTTGCATTTTATTACTAACTTATTAAAGGAAATATGCTATCGCAGGAGCTGCGTTAGATAACTAATTATCATCGGCAATAAACTTAAATCCTAGTAATGGAAAGCTGGCAGACTTTAATAGTTGATATTTTAAAAATATTTGTTGACATAATAATTACATAAATTATGATTTGCCTTATAAGTGGAAATAGATAGAACAGATAGAAATCAATTCATTTGGTTAATACGTCACTCATATGTATCTTGTTAATTATTTGTTCAAATAAAGAAATTATGGTAGAAGCAGACCAGAGTTAACATTAAGAAAAATTAAGTAGTATTATTAAACATCAATAAAGAGCTGACATTTCTTCACTGACCACAAATCGTATTCTCCCTTAGCTCGATTCAATCAAATGCACATGCAATTGATTTTATTTTTATACCAGATTCAAGAGAAATGTTAAGAAAATTGGGTCATCACGGTTAACAGTTAAAGTTTAGTAATATCTACAAAATTGACACAAACTGCCAACTAATCTCGTTACATTCAATTGTATTCCCAAGATAAAAAGTCCAGAAAATCAACAAAAGTATCGTCTTAGTTGCCTTGGGTAACGAAATGAATCTTTTAGAGTTTTGTTTTTTTTTTTAGCTGCTCTTTACTTCTTTCAGGCTTAGTCGCCTTAAACCAATAAATGTCAAATGTAATAAAATGTGCGCCCAACATAATAAACGACACAACGAATAACAAATGAAGATAGCGAAAACGGCAACAGCAGCAGCAAAAATGACAACGTTGGCGTCTGAAGTGCAAAGTTCAGAGCTTGCAGTGTCACTGTCATATATCACGTTAAAAAGTCAAAACTATGCTAAGAATTCAGCTAAAAAAAAAACAAAAAAATTGGCAGCAGATGATTTCCGCATTTATCGCAGCACAGTTGGTTGAATTCACGAATGCACGATTTGCTATTAAAATTCGGCAGGCGCTTTGTATTTAAGTTAAAAGAGAACTCAATAAAAACAAATAAAATTTGAAGAATGCTGCAAAGAAAATGAAAAATGTGGTAAGAAAAAAAATCAAAATTTAATCGTATGTGGCGACAGATATTATTATTATTTTAAGCAGCAGTAGTAGTAGTAGTACAAAATAATTTAGATGAAAGTCAACTTAAGTACTGAGAACAGAGAGTGGTAAAAAAAATTAAAATTTCTACAGCGCACCGCCAGGCCTTCCATTGCCATTGTTACTGTTTGGCTTGCTACCGCCATTGTTACCGTCAGGTTAGCCACCATCATTGTTACCGCCAGGTTTGCCATGCCAAGCCTAAAACTGCCATCGCCGCCATTGCCGCCATTGCCGCCTATACCATTACCACCTTGACCGCCGTTATCACCACCACTACCGCCTATGCCATTACCACCTTGTCCGCCGTTATCACCACCACTACCGCCTATACCATTACCGCCTTGTCCGCCGTTATCACCACCACTACCGCCTATACACCACCTTAACAGCCATAATCACCACCACCACAGCCGTTATCACCACCACTACCGTCTATACCATTACCACCTTGACCGCCGTTATCACCACCACTACCGCCTATACCATTATCACCTTGACCGCCGTTATCACCACCACTACCGCCTATACCATTACCACCTTGACCGCCGTTATCACCACCACTACCGCCTATACCATTACCACCTTGACCGCCATTATCACCACCTTGACCGCCTATACCATTACCACCTTGACCGCCGTTATCACCACCACTACCGCCTATACCATTACCACCACTACCGCCTATACCATTACCACCTTGACCGCCGTTATCACCACCATGACCGCCTATACCATTACCACCTTGACCGCCGTTAGCACCACTACTACCTCCTTTTTCACGAACGCCTACACCGCCTATGTGCACATTACCACCATTGGTGCCTCCACCATCACCACCATCAATGCCTCGAGCACCGACTTCTGAAGGAATAAATCAAAAATCAGAGCCGCTATAAATCAGTTGCTGAGAGGTTAACTATTTGGTTCTTCACTTACCATAATTTATAAAAACGCATCCAAAGAGAATGCACACTGCGACCGCTACTATCATTTTCACAAAACAATCTGTGCTTAAAAATGCAATCTTATCGTATTTAAAGACATTTCGGTAAATATTTAACTAAAGCGATGTTTTTCTGCAATAAATTATATAACTGCATTAATTATAATTTCAAATGGTTGTTTTTATACCCTCAACTGCATACACCGAGAAAAAAAAAAGATTCTATGATATACATACATATAATCATATCATTGATATCAAACAATTTCGTGTGCGATTTCAATGAATTTTTTGTATGATTTTCAGTCATAGAAACAGTTTCTCTGATATAAAAAAACATGATTTGTTGTTTTCATCCTACAGTTTTTGTTGAAACTTAAAATAAATTTGTTGGTTTCAAAAAAACATTTGTAGATTTTCCTAATATTTAATTTAAAAAACTATGTATGTACATATATATTATGTTTATTATGTGAATATATAAAAGCTGATTAAAAATTACAAAGTTTGAATTGTTGTAAAATCAGATAATTTGAATTTGAAAATCCAAAGAACAAAGGGTTTCGATTTTGCAAATTTTTTCTTTGATTTAAAGAAATGAATAGTTGAATTCCAGAAATTTTATTCATAGAATTGCAATTCTTTGATTTTACCAATTCTGTTTTTTCTGTGTAGTTGCGCCTTATTTTCAAAGAATATTCAGTTTGACATTCGATAAAATCACAGCTTAAATATACAATTCGTACCAGTAGATATTGTAGTACGCTGAGAATTCATCTAAAAAAAAAAAAACAAAGTTGTCAGCAGATGATTTCCGTATTTATCGCAGCACAGTTGGTTGAATTCAAGAAATGATGTCGTATTATGGCGCACGATTTTGCTATTAAAATTTGGCAGGCGCTTTGTATTTAGGTAAGAAGAGAGCTCGATAAAAGCATAGAAAATTGAAGAATGCTGCAATGAAAATGAAAAATGTGGTTAGAAAAAAATCAAGATTTAACAGTATGAAATTAGAGTTGTCAACCGAAGCGCAATAATGCGAAGCAGGCTACGGCTATCGAAGTTTGAGGCAAAATTAGTATTATTGCAACCAAAAAAAAAAAAAAAATAAATAAATAAAAAAAAAATGCAAGTCAATAATGGTTTATGGGAACCACTCCTTTAAAAGACTTTTATGTCGTCCAACTTTTTTTTTCTCTACCAACTATTTTTTCTTCAATTTAATTGTCGTTCATCTATTTTGTCTTTCAAGTTTATTCTGGCTCAATTTTTATATCGTCCAGCTTGTTTATCGTTCAACTTTTTTATCGTCCAACTATTTTATCGTCCAACTTTTTTATCGTCTAATTTTATTATCGGGCAATTTTTTTATTGTCCAAATTTTGTATCGGAAGCTATGCTGTATAACTTTTTCCAAATTTTTGATATTCAAATGTTTTGAAGACGATTTTGCCCATTTGCTGCACTTCGTGAATTGCAATGTCATGCACTGCCACTATTTTGTAGTTCAGCAATATGGAAATCATAAATTTTGCAAGCTTACGTTGCAAACACAATTTATCTTTATAGTTAACGATCTGTAGCTTACTTCACACACCTCCAAAATTTGTTTAAAAAAAATTTCGTGCTCACTAAAGCGCCTCATGTGGTGCTGAATTTTCCCTTGCTGTGAGACCATTTATTCAAATACCAACAAGTGGCTTGGTAGTATTTATTTTGAAACAATTCACCTTTGTTGACAAATGAAATTTATTGACCCCGATACGCACATATGTAAGGAATCAACAAGACTTAACCTAATGCTACTACAAATTTTTGAACCAAAACTTTACCGTTGCATGTGCGGATACTTAAAATATATTTATATGATTTTGTATACAAAACCAAATAAATTTCCTTTTTATTTGCTGCAAATTGTTGGCAGTAAAGTATGATGCGGCGTATAAAAGAAAACTTTAAATTATAAATCGTGATGTAGAGCAAACGGATGACAATAAATGTTATGCAGTAAAAGTTGGCCAGAGTTTCCTCCAAAGTCATTGGAATTGTGCGAGAAAGTTTTACTTTTGATTGTTTTGAAATTGAGTTTGTTCGCACAAATTAGCTAGGTACGTGTCTGTTTGGGGACTTTTGTAAAAACCGATCTAATATGGGACTTACATTACTTTTAGTTTTATGAACAATTGAAATAAGTTTTTTCGTACTCGCACGTGAATTTATGATACAACGTGATCTGCAGATTTCATTGCATGTGGGTAACAATTATTTTCAAAATTTACTTTCAATAGCTTCAAATACTTTTCTTATGGGGTTCTAAAGTTTTATTATTATTTTTTAATATATTTCAATGATTTATAAAATGAGTTTTAACAAACTTTGTGCAATTTCTTCCTGTCGCAATGTCTGAGCTCTCAAAGTCAAGCGGTGGAGAACCCTTCACGTTGTATTCTTGTCGCTGCTGTATATATTAGAAAAAAACTTCGATTTCATTTTACGTTTATCAGAAATATTAAAAGCGTTCGATTCTTCACTGGCATGTCTTTTTGAACTTGAGTGCTATATAATTGTCATTATGATGAGCGTAATGAAAGTCATTTGTAAAAATCATAGGTGATTGTTAAGTTTTGCACCACTTTGTTAAAGTATTAAGAAACAAAATCAATGTGGTCTCCCGGAAAAAAGTTTCTATCTCATCTGTTTCGTTAATCTTAAACTTTTAAATTTTCATTCTTAATAAAAAAAAATTTTATTTTGTTAATTTCTGTTACTTAAACCAATATTAACGCTAAAGAAACAGTCAACGGATATAATTTATTACGTTATTTTTCTTTCGCCAGTGGGATTTCTCAGTACTGACAAAAGAAAAGCTGTCGAGGATTTTCACAAGGATTTAGTAAATACATTAACTTAATTGCTGCAATTAGATTAAGGCAATAAATATTCGCTGTGGGTGTAAGGAGTGAAAGCAAGGACATTCGAGTGAATAATACGTAGAACACGTGTAACAAGTGTTTTTCCATCAAGGCTTATTTGGAACACTTAGAAAAACATACATATAAACGCTATGGTAGACAAAAAAAAAAAAAAGATAGCGCACCACAAAAAATATGGAGAAAAGAAGCAACAATAAAAATTGGTAAGATAAAACCAATATCCCATTAAATAACGAATACATCAGAGCGTAAATACTACAGACAGCAAATGGTAAAGGACAAAATAATAAAAAAAAAACAACAATAAAATATAGCTTACTACAGCCTCCGCAAGGATGTTGGATGGAATATTGCTGCAAACAGAGTTTTGTAGGCATAGAGACTATAAGGGGTCAATTTGGGATCAAAGTGAAAGTGTTAATAAATGGTAAGTTAAATAAAAGCTTTGCAAATTTATTCAGCTAATTAAAAATGCTAAATAATAAAATGAATTTTGGTTGCGCCACTCGACATCCACACCACTGATTTCACCATGACACATAAGAATAAGGTTAAAGTGAAAATATGAAAAAATAAACCAATAATGTTACGGTGTAGAGTGACAAAAGTTGGCATTTTTATGCACTTTACACATAGTGTAACACAACACATGATCCTATGCTGTTAAAATTTAGAGCGCATAAAATGTAACAGGCTAAGCACATCCCACAGCGTTGACAAGCAAGGACCTAAAAACAACAACTTACTACTACACTTACGTCGCCATCGACAATATCTGGATGTCACAAAAGGATAAAAATGTTGGCACAATGTCATAAAATCAAAACGTGCAGGCAGTCAAGAAAATAAAAATAGCAAAAAAAGATCAAAGATACATTTACTTAGGGAGGTTCAAAAAAATAAATTATCTTTTTGACGGCTGGCTTGGAAGGAAAATCATTAGTGTAGTAGTGAGTTGGTAGAAAATTAATCGCTATAACATTTAAAGCTTTAATCGACTTTTTCAATATATATCAAAATTTTTGGAATTGTAAGTCAGCATCATCTTGAAAAAATTTCTCTTGAGTTAGCTCAAAATTTTGAGCTAATTTTTTGTGAAATTTAATTTTTTTAGCATAAACTTACTTTTAAGGTATATATGACTTAAAAAATGTGTTTTTTTTTTGAGGCGCCTCAATGTGCCTACAAACATTTATGTATCAAGTTAAGTCAAGGATATCATACTCGTATATAAAATAAACACGCAGCGGAAGTAATAAGCTGAAAAATTGGCAGACTCAACATAATAATTAAGGAAGGAAATTTGTACAAAAATGATTCCAATAACGCGACATCAAATAAGTATGGACAAAAGTTTGAATTGAAAAGTATAGAAAGGATTGCTAGAGAATTATAAGCATCCACCCTGACCAAATTTACCTTGTTATATTGGTGAACCTTATACAATTTTTATATTTTAATATTGTTTTTAGCATAATCTCTCAAGTAGTAGGTCTCAAGCCAGTCTCCATATCCTGAGAAATTTGTGATATATGTCCTTATAAGCCTTACAATGTCAAATGAGTAAGTTTATTTTCCTTTTTCATACATACATTATTTGAATTAAATCAGGAATGCTTTTTTACATTACTTTCTATAGCTAAAAGTATAACCTTCGCTTGGAGATGAAGTAGTGACACCACAATAATTCTTAGCTAACTACCATAATCCACATAGCTTAGTTTGGAATCCATCCGTGTAGATATTAGGAAAACTCCCCATTCTCGGACGTCAATTTTGCTAGGTTTCTATAAATAGCATATAATTTTTTAATGTCTGGTAAATGAGGGGACAGGAAATGTATATTTCAAATTAAAGGGAAAACAGCTCAAACTTTTCAGGATCGTCGAATACCCTGATCGTTCTTTTCTGAAAGTGCTAGGGAAGGTCAATTTTTTGAGTTATTGTGAGCCCCTACATATAACGCTGATTTTTGGACCGCTATCCCTGTTAAATTGCCTTATTCTATATATTTTTCTTTTTTCAAAACTACAATAAAACTGGGATATTGCAGCACTCATGCCCATTACAATTCAATGAGTAGCACATAAATCAAAAGCTTTTCATCTCCTCTGCCATTGAGCTAACTACCATGTAATCATTAATATTTATTATCTTGTTATATATCTTTTAATAACATTTAACAGTTTTCTTAACCCATTGAAATTAAGTAAATAAAATAGAGCATATCATAAATAATGCCAAAAATATACTCCCTTTTGCAATTCCAACGTATCGAAAAATGCTATGAATAGCTAAACGAAAAAGCAACTTAAAATTAACATAATTTGAAATAACAATAACGACAAAAAAAAGACAAAAAAAAAGACAACTAAAAGAAAGCAGCTTCTGATAATAGCCTTATAAAAGATATTGCTCATAATATACAAATTTATTATTTATGCAACGATTATTATTCAGCAGAATGCCCATTGAAATGCTGTCATAAAAACTTTTCCTATACGAAACTATTGATTTTGTGTAGCATACATTTCAGCGTTAAGCTAGAAATGTGCGCCTTTAACACAAATCACGTACATTTTGAATGCAAAAATATATAAATTTTATGACAATGTGACATCAAAGCAACGCCAGCACCATCTCTAGGTCAGATTATAAGCAGCAATATTCAGGTCACAATTAAACCTAAAATATGGCGAACGAAAATGTCAAGAGTTTAAATATACACAATACTTTGCTTGAAACCAATATTATCTACAAAGCTATAAGCCAAATCTGTGAGGTTAAGTGTCAACAGCAACACCAACGCTTAGGTTAAGTTTAACTTAAGGCATTAGTGCCTTGAAAATAAATATCGATTATACGCGTTGACCGAAATCGATATGATTATTAACTACAATGGCAGTGTAGCATTTCATTATCAATACGTATTGTTGTATAATAATATTATTTGTAATGCTGATGACGAAATCTATATATAAAAAGCACACACACTTTCAATATTTACTCACAATAGCAACGCCTTCATCGTTTTCGTCTCACACCCTTGACATGAATGGCATAATAAATGTCTTGCTTGAAAGGTAAAACAGGTGAAAAAGAGTAATAAAAAGAAAACACTTTCAATTTTGTTGCTTTCTTCCTTAGGGTTTGCACATATATCCCTGGGGTGATAGTTGGTTGCAGCAGTTCAAGGACGTGCAGACATTATAGTGCGTGCTATATATACGCGTAGTTTTAAATTTGTGAATGCTTTGGGAGCAAAACTGTGTGGAATGAAAATGCAAAGTTTTTACGATTTTATGTACCGAATGGAGCAAATTTAAATTGGAAAAATTTTTTATATTGTTGGATATAAAACTTTTAGACATTGATAAAACATTGCAGTTTTGCTGGTATCTCGCTTAAGCATAAAACCAAATTCGTTGATTTTACTTTAAATATATTTTTAGTGTAAATAGCGCTTTTAGTGTATAGACAAAATTTAATAAAATAACGTTTGGCACAAAATTCAATAAAATTATTTTCCTGAAATAAGTGTATACTCATCAAAGTCCTGCCATGAGTTGGCCAATTTTTTTCTTAATACACTGTGCTTAAAATTATTTAAAAATATCCTACTAGCACCTGTGTTTTTTATCAAATCTTAAAAAAAAACAAACAAAAAAGATTTGCCTGTCGTTCTTAATAATCAATTTGACAAATGTAATTTTTTTTCAAAATTTTATTTTTTACCAAAAAACAAAAAAAAAAAAATCAGTGAAAAACTTAAAAATAAGTTAAAAAATATTTTTTCTAAATATAAATAAAAAAACCAGCAAAAAATTAAAAAAAAAAATCAGTGAAACTTATTAAGAAAAATGCTGGCTCATCATGCGATGCCAAATTTTCAATGTCGTACCAACTGCAATCACAAAGAGTGTCAACGCCACGCACATCTGGGCGTTGTAGATCAACACGAGCAATGCAAGTGTCTCGGCGAAGTGAATGCTTCTTCTATATTCCTCGAGAATGTGCTTGATCTCGCGAATACGTTAGCCCAAATAATGATCATTTGCGGCATACACGAGTGCAAGGCACGTTCCACTGTAGACATCACAACCTATGCCTTTCTTCACTATGATCAGGTCTGCTACTGCATTGACACTACGCCCAAGAAACGCATACGTAAAGAAGATCTCTTTCATGAGCTGGGCAAGAAGTCGCTAATGAATCGTGTGGAAGCACATCTCGCCTACACTATAATCAAGCGCGGCTTTAAAGCCTTCTACTACAAGCAAAAAGAACAAAATGCCAATGAAACCGAGCCAACAACATTCTCCGAGGAGTGTGTTTACGTGCATGCTGCCAAAAAGACCGCTGAGAGTTATGCCCGCTACGATGGGCTTTCTTGCGAAGAGCTACGTGGCTTTGAAGCCAAAATAAAAGTGGCCTATAAGAAATTCTATGATCGCATGCAATTGCGACAGAGTCATCCTGAAGGTGAGGAATGCAACTGCTGCTTCTGTGCGAAGAAACGTGGACATCTCGTGTATGGTAAAGCACCACCATGCGCTACACAAAAGAAGGAACCTCATCGTTGTCCACACTGCTGCCAGAAGAAAAAGAAGAAGATGATACATCCCAGCCGGCAAGTCGCCAAATGTCCGAAGTGTCATCGTTCACGCAAATTCTGCATTTGCGACAAATATCAATTCTCGCTTGATTGGGTCAAGAGCATATGGTTTAGGCCTGATTTTGATCTCTACTATAAAGAGACAATTGAAAATCCAAAAGAAGCAGAAGGTGGCTGTAAGGACAGTAGAGAAGGTTCCGCTTCGAAAATGGTAGCAGAAGAAGGAGAACAGGGTGAAGCACCAGAAGATGGTGTTGCTAGTGTTCATTCAATACAAGATCAAGAACCGGCGGCTGTAGATGATGCCGAAGTTGAGGTAGAGGAGGAGCCAGCAGAACCACCCGAAGATGACTAATGTCATGAGAAGGATATGCGCAAAGCAGTAAAAGCCGTATAAAAAGTGAAAAATAAAAGAAAAGTGATGAAAAAAAAAAGAATTTTGGAAATCTAAATATTGATAGCACACAAATTTAAAGTAAAATTATGAAATCAAAATTTTGCGTAAAAAATGTAGAAATAATCAAATTAAAAAGTAAAATATTATTGAAAAACAAACACAAGAAACGGGTGTACTTTTTACGAGGTCGTTAAGAGCTCAAGCAACTTTTTTTTATGAGTTAAGGGTTATACCTTCTTTTCTAAACTACCTTATCTTACTTTACTTGTATTTCTAGCACTTTTGGCTTACATAGTTACTTGTATCGTAACTTTCAATTGAGCACAAACTAACAAAATTAATTCCTCCCCCTTCACAACCGACAATTTTGTACATAAATTCCCCACTCAAAATGCAAATTAGAATGATTCATTTGGTTTAGTTGATTGTTTGTTTATTTATATTTTCATGACCATGACAACTTGGCGCTTTTGCAATTGATCTATTTGAATTTCTAATAAACTTCGCACAAAATCCTCGGAGTAATAAATCGCTAAACACAGCCACAAAGCTTGCATTATACAAAGTGATGTTTAATGAATGGCACTCGTGTTAACTCACATACGCACTCATGCACTCATGCATACATACATACATACATACTTAAGCATTTACGTCAACAATGTCGTCATTGTTTCTGTAAGTTGTTGTTTTTTGGCTTATATTACGTTGGGGGTGGTAGGTAGTAGTGCTGAATTATAGTTGCGGGGGTGATTAATTTAAGCAGCAATAAAAGTGCAGCGTTTTCAATGTCAAGCGTCAGCGTGCGCAACAGCGCATTTAAGGTAACAGCGTTTAATTTTAATGAGTCAAGAAATTAATCACCTTCAGTGAGGTGTAAATGAAAATGGTTGAGTAAGTAGGTGCTAGTTGAGGTGAAGTTTTAAAAGTAATTGCACAAATGACGCAAAGTAGAAGAAACCAGTTGTGAGCTACATTATGTCAAATAAATCAGAGAATCTGAAAATTTCTTATACCTTTTCTCTTTCCCCGAGCCAATATCTCGAGAACTAAGAAAGTTAGTGATAATAATTTCAGGAACAGGTTATAAATTAAAATTTTTCTAGGTGGTTCTCGTAGAAATTTTTTAATTTAAACCAAATTTAAAAAGTTTCGAGAGAAAAAATTATAAACATATTTTACATATCTATGTATATTTTGAGATAATTAAATTAAATTGTTTATAAAACCGAAATAAATGAAACACTAAAGTAACTTGGCTACAAAGCACCTACACCTAAATAGTCCCTACGTTTCAATGAAAAAAAAAAAAAAAAATGGCATAATTTGCCAAGGACTTATAACGAGATGTTAATATTAATAAAATTTGCTTATTTTGAGAAGATCTTATGCAAATTATATACACTAAATTTGCACTTCTTAAGTAAAAAATGTAGAATGAATAAATAACAATTACGCGTATTGTTGTATTTCCTAGTAAGACCAACAGCGACAAAAGCATTGCAGTTGACGATGTTGAGTTAATTAAAAATTTATTTTTGTTTGCTGTTGGTCTTCACATTTCAGTTTTCGCGCTTATTTCATTGACAACCGAAAAATGCGGAGAAAAAAAAATGCTTAAGCTGTGCATAAATTTTGTAAATCGTGAAAGAAATAAAATATTAAATTAAAAATAGCCAAGGTATAGTAATTTATATAGGAGAAGATATTGCACCATATTTTTGTAAAATTTAACTGAAGAAAATTCTTTAATAAAAAAGTTTTAAGCCCGCAAAGCGCGAGAGCTTAAGCGCCTAAAAATGTTTAATAAAGAAGTCAAACTAAAATTACCAAAAAACAAATTTTTTGAACAAGAAAACCTCCTCCACGAACATGCTTTCTAATTCCCTTACGATGTAAGCTTGTGGATAAGCATGTTAAAACGAAATAAAATAAAATTTTGAATTCATTTTAAATTCAATTTAAAGAATTATTACTTTTGTCATAGAATAGCAAAAATCGATTGCGATTTGCAATTCTTTGGAATAAATTCCATAATTTTCTATGCCAAATTTAGTTTCCTGTAATAAAATGGATAGAAAAATCAATATTTCCCATTTTTACCATGAATTTAAAAAAAGCCGATTCTTAGCTGTAGTTCTTAGGAATACGAGTTTTTGAGCGATTTGATTCGTAAATGAATGACTATAAATTTGCAACCTAGCCTTGTAGCATTGCAATTGCTGCAATAATTATATAAATATACAAAAGATTTAATTTAATTTTGATATAAAAATATGCAAATTGTTAATGATAATGTGGCAATAGCAAATTTAATTCAATTCCACCATAATAAATGAGGTTTTTCAATATAACATGTAACACACATTGAAATAAATTGTATGCAATAATTAAAATCGTAATTTCATTAAAAAAAAAAACAATTAAATTGCACTTTACGATGCATTGCATTTGCTTGTGGCTGTTACTAAATTATTCTAATGCAAAATATACTATGAGTTGTGGAGTAAAAATATCAAAATGCCAATAGGTTTAATTTACAACTGTGCGTCAACACTTCAATTCCCCACGGGTGGCATAATCCAAAAATTTTGCCGTAATTTGATGACACTAAATGTAAATGATTTCGCAACATTCAAAGCTTAATGTGATTTGTATTTTTGATTACCAAAATAATCAATTCGCTTTTCTGCTAATAAGGATTATGTAAGGATTTTGTGCTTTGCATTGAACTGACAAACATTAATCATTCAGGTTAAATAAATTACCAGTATGAATGGAAATTTCATGAGGCTTGTAAAGATTGGTTGTGGTTTAGAGACAATAAATTTAATTTTGCCAATCAGATATCAATTAATTATGTTGAGCTCTACAATATAGCATTTATGTGTAGGTATTTGTTTGTTGTAGGTGTAACAGTTAAAACTTCTGACTGTTTTTGGTCATGCCAAATTTCGATCGATTAAAAGTATTTTAAAAGCCTAAAATATGTTTAAAAATAAAATCTTTTAATTTGGCTAAATGAATAAGATTCCATTTTCACATATATTTTACTGAGCTTATTGTTCAGCAGAAACAATAAAAAAATTACAAGCGCAAAATGCATTAATTGTTAGAGAATAACTCCAACAATTGTAAGAGTACAAAATATGGGCAACTAGCTGCTTATACCATTTTCAATCACCGCGACGTGATATCTTCAGTTTATGATTCGTTTCCTGCATCGACCAGTTAAGAATCATCGCAAAAAACATCACGTAGCGGTGTTTGAAACTGGTATAAGCAGCTAGTTGCCCATATTTTGTTCCTTTACAATTGTTGGAGTTTTTCGCTAACAATTAATGCATTTTGCGCTTGTAATTTTTTTTTGTTGTTTTGTACTAAAAAGTACTGAACAATAAGCTTTGTAAAATACATATTAAATTTTATTTTGCTCCAAAAACACAAATACCGATAACATTTTGTTATACATACATATAACCTCTTATATGTTTTGTAATACATATTTACCTTTTAACTAAATAAGGTGTTTTTTTTTACATCAACTTTTTTTTGTTGCTGTTTATTACCATCAAATGACATGACGCAAATACTCCTACGTTGTTAAAATTTTATCTCCTCTTAAATGACATGAAAATCACATCCTGCAAATCCAATTGCGTGTTTGATGTGGTTGCAAATTGCACTGTTGGTTGATGTATCGTATGATGAAATCGTTGCTATGATGAGATTTTCATATTACCAAGGGGTATTAAGTAATAGCGAAACATTTAAATTGCGTTAATGCTGATGAATAGGGGTATTTTTTTTTTGTCTCTTTAACATATGAGTTTTTGCTTTAGCTCATATTCTGATTTTCTATTTATTTCTCTCTTTTCATATTTTACTGCTGTCGCATCAACTCAACTCAACTCTGTTTGACTTTAATCAACGCGATATGCTGTCTCATCAACATTAACTCGCTGTCACTATGATAAATCCAACTTGACGCACGCTGATGATATTAAAAAACTACAACAACTGCGTATGAATGATGCTGCTTTATTTAAATTAAATGCTGCTCTTCAATCAACATTCTCTTTTACTTGCTATCCGGTTACTATACTCATTCTTCCAGATGCCTGCCATCCATATGAACCTTTTAAATGTCCTGGTGATGGAAATTGCATTTCAATTCAATATCTCTGTGATGGTGCGCCTGACTGTTCAGATGGTTACGATGAGGATATGCGACTGTGTACGGCAGGTGAGTACATATAGGAAATTTGAGTTGTGAGCGCTTAATGGGTGGGAGTGTGCATGAATTTTCGAAAAAAAAAATTCCATTTTAATTGATGGATTATTAGTTTTTATTTTTATACAAAGTGGAATATTTTTTTTTGATTGAAAGGATAAACTTTTGATGAATTCAAAGGCAAAGTAAAAGAGAAATCAATTCCTAGAAAAACTTCGAGGAGATAAAACGAACGTGTTCTAAAGTACTTACGCAACAAACTTTTTTTCATCATAATACTGAATAGTAACCAGAACGTGTACGAAACACTAATCCTAAAAACGTTTCTTAGAATTTCACAGTAGTGTGTTATTTTATTTCCCAAATTCACATGATGCTTTCGCAGTACCTAAATAGAAGGTTACCCACTTATACGTCGAAAAGTGAAGTTAAAAAATTTTAAAATTAGAATTTACTTAAGTTTTTATATCAATAAATAGTTTAATCCTTGCCATAAGGCAGAAAAGTAGACCTCAAGCCCTTTGAGATAATTCTCGATAAGCATTCTGCAAAATTCGAGCTGTATCCCGGTCATAACTTGACAAATGTTAGACTTTAATTACTCCAGAGTTAGAACATTGCTTATGTCAACACATTCATTTTGCGTAACTGATTTTGGAGGCTCACTGAAAATAACGAATTATTCCCCTATCACGGATAATTTTCATTCACTGTTGTTACGTTCAAAGAAAGTGCTTTTTTGCTATTATTCGGTAACTTTCAATTCGAAGCCTTTTGGTAACCTACATACACAAAATAACGAATGTAAAATTAAAAAATAAGAGCCACTCTTGTGTATATTTTTGCATTAACTTAAGCAATATATAGTCACTTATGTATTAAAATGTAGTGCTTGTTATGCAAATTTAACGGTGTGTGTGTGAAAATACTTTTGTTGCGTGTGTGTGTAGCATATACGCTTGCAGTGGGTTAGCAGCAAATTCACTTTCACAAAGGAAGTGAAAATTTTCTCATGGGAAATGAGAAAAAATAAAACCAAAAGCGATGCAATTTACGATGAATATTTCCATTATTTTTCCCTGGTAACAAATTCCATAAAATTGTATTTGTTGATTCAATGTAACGCACGCAAAAAAAAAAAAAAGTCAAATGTTGCCAATGGAGTTTAAAATTTTTTGCAATTGACATTTGGTTTTATGTTTTGTTTTGATTGCTGCTGCAGCTTTTGAAAATAAAAGTTTTCCCTTTGAAAATTTTAGCAGAAATTGAATTGATACAATAAATTAAAATTTTAAATGCCAATAAGAGAACAACTGCAGTAAGCACATTTACTCGTATTGTTATCGATTCCCCTATTTTCGAGCACAATATCTCCCATTGCTCAGTTTTTATGCTTTCATTATCTTAGGAAAAAGTGAAGTTGCGACCATTTCATTATCTTTTAGGTTCTCTTACCTACAAAATTTTGATATCGGATATTGACTTTAACTGAAAACCCTATCAACTTGATATCAACATTTTTCTCAATTAAAGTTTTTAATTTTTTGTTGTTTGTGCTATGAAATGTATGAGTTTTTCAAAGGTAGCTGACTTAAGTAAAACCCTTCGCAGAGGCTGTGAGACCAGCGTCTGGCCTTTGAAATAACTAGAACAAGTACTGTAACCGGAAAGCGAAGCAGATTGGTTCCACATAACATGGCGGAACGCTATTAAAAATCAAATAGATCACGCTCTGCAAAAACCATATCAGAAAATGTTATGTAATTCGTTGTACTCCATGTAAAAATTTATTACACTATCCATAACTCTGCAAAACGCTGACCATATTACAACAGAGCACATCATTTTGTGGAACTGGCTGGACATTAGTTAGGTTAAGTTAGGTTATTTCCGGGAGATGACATGTCATCATAACTTAGGCCTCGGATGGGCCCGTTGTATACCCGATTCGTTAGGACATTAATGAAAGAATTTTAAGAGTTTAGGATATTAAATGACGTAATGGTCAAGTCACTATTCAGTTGCAGTTTTTTAAGTTTTTCCCATTATAATTATAGATTTTAGCTATCACAACTATTAGTCTTTTTAGTTATTTTGCTATAAACGAATTCAAAAATTTGATTTGAAATTGATATACTTTCAGACATTGAGGCTTTGTTTAAATTTAGGTAAGCAATCACTCCTTTCACTTAGACCAATTTTAGAATAAAACGCTCATTTAGTTGAATAAACAAACGCTAATTTTGCATGGTATCTGCAATTCTAAATGTATTTTATTCGAGTTTTTTCGTTAACCATTAAAAAAAAAATTAATTATCTCAATAACTTAAGCTGAAATATTGAATGATTTATTATTAAATAAAATGTGTTAAACCGATATCCTTTAGCAATTTTCTTAAAATAACATCAATTTATAAAGCAATATATCCCAAATGCCATCAGCAGAATCTCTTTAAGAACAATGGTTCTATATAAACGCAGTGAAATTAAAGTTTTATTAACGCGTATAGCAAAGTACCTTTTCATTTTATTGCGTTCAGTCTTTTAATTTTGTATTTCCGCTGTTTGCTGCTTGTTACCACCGCCCTTTCTTTATTTTTTTTTGTATTCCGTAGTATTTCCTTTTCCGGCTTCATAATAGGAAGGAGAATTTTACTTGCACATATAAACGATTTAATTGCGCCCTCTCCCCAACAAAATAAGGACCTGGCCAAAAAAGAACCCAAACCTACTGTTTGTTCTGTGTAATTGTGTACTTTGTCCTTTTTCCTGTTTTCGAAACAAAAGCGTGGGTGTGCGTTCGTGCAAGTATTTATTAAATGAAAATTTTCTTTACACAGGGTGGCATAAAAAAAATGTATATATGTTCTTCTATGGAAGTGTAAATTATAAATTTTTTTTAAAGTAAAGGCTACAAATAAGTAATATCATTGCTTCGAAAGTGGTAAGAATTTTCGGCCTGACATCCGCTTTGCCATAACGTTTAGCTCAGTACTTTTGGCATGGATTTCTTTGTTAATGCTAGCGTACACTCTTTTTTCGAAAAGGAAAACTGTAAAAATTTCCCTTGATTCGAATATTTACATGAACATTTTTTTTTTTTAGCACTTATAAGGAACTTAAAATTATTTTATTTGTTTTTTTTCGAAAAATTTTTTTTATATAAAACAGAAGTTGTTAGCGGTCAAACTGGCCCCACACAATTTTATATTTTTATTCACTACGCCGCTGCACACACACATTTCTAATTAGCAAACACATAATAATTACAGCATACAGCGGTTTAATGTCAACACACGGTCACGGTAACAATAACACAGCTCACGTGCATTTGAGCAGCAAAACAACAACAACAACATCATTTATCACTCAAAATCCAATGCAGCAAACACAAAAAAAGCAAAAGAGAATCTCAAAAAATTATCGTAAAATACCGTTCGTAGCATTGTTGTTGTTGGCTGTCAATTTGAAAATTTGTATAAGAGACACAGCTCGATTCCAATATAGAGAGTCAGGTTCAGGCAGCCGGAAGTGTTGCATCTTAACGCCGCACACTGCCTTAACTTCATACAAAAAATTTTAAGAAATGGACATGATCATTGTAGAGTAATAAAATTTGGTATTGATTGATTGATAAAATAATTATATATGCCCACAGCGAAGCCCACCTCCGATATAAAAAAAAAATTTGAATGCAAAATTTCGCACGTATTTGACCGATTACTTGGCATGCTTCTTTGTAACATACATAAATCTTGGACACATTCCAGTGATAGAGCATGAGGTTGCTTGTTACTTCTTTGATCATTTTGCACCACCCTTCAATTTTTCATTAAAAAACAAAAGCTACAAAAGCTGGTGAGGCGCCAATAAACGATCTATGCGGCAAATCGTTAAAATGTGTCCCAACAACATCTAACGCTCAATATACGCATCCTGTCAGGCTCACAAGACAAATTGCTTACTTTACGCTAGAACAACGACAAGAGTGTTGTTTGCTTCAATTTTGTGTATGTGTGTGTGTTTTTTTTTCGTGGTAATAGTTACACTGAAGTTTTTTACATAGAACATTTCCAACAAAAATATAAAATTGAATTGAAAAAATTATTGTGAAATTTTTTTTTCAATGTAGTGTTCATCATCATCGTCATGTTGACAGTTCAGAATTGATATTATTTAACAGGCTTTTGGGTAACATTAACGGTAGTTTCTTATTTTAATGTGCGAGTCCTGCGGCGTTGCAAATTGTTGCTTTGCGCTTCGTTAATGAAAGAGAAAGCGCGAATAAAAACTTGAAACTTTGTTTCATGTACTTAAGTACATACATAATTATTTATATATATGTAGGTAGGTAATTAATTAATTAAATTTTTGTCTTGCAGCTAAACGCCCACCAGTCGAGGAGACCGCTTCCTTCCTGCAGAGTTTGATTGCCTCGCATGGCCCAAACTATTTGGAAAAATTGTTTGGCAGCAAAGCGCGAGATGCTCTATCACCGCTGGGCGGTGTAGAAAAAGTTGCCATCGCATTGAGTGAATCGCAAACGATTGAAGATTTTGGCGCTGCGCTGCATCTGATGAGGTGAGTGATTTCAAAGATTTTGCTATAAAAAAATAATTTGCAGTTAAAGAAATTTGTTCTGTTTACTGTACATAGTGCAAGATAATAACGAAAAAATGGTGTTTGTAAACTTTGATCTTAAAAGCCTTACAAGTTATTTTGATGTATGTATGGTATGTACTTTGAGCGCCTCTTTATGTATCACAATTCGCCTTATTTCGTTTCTAATTTTCAAGCCTGAAAATATGGGATTGAATTTTACATAAATGAAAACAAAAAATCTAGCCTGTGCTTATTGAATAGTTAATTCCAAATATAAGAATTGTACGAGCATACTTTTAGGCTTAGAAATTAAAGACGAAACGAGACGAATCGTGATACATACAGAGGCCCTAAGTCTTATTTTCGCCTATCAACCATATTTTATATGGAAAATTACGAATCCCAACAGCAACTTCGCTACAATTTTGCATTAAATTATCATTGCATACCTTTAGGCATAAAAATTGTGTTTAGCTTTGGCTATTGAAAATATTATTCATTAATGATTAGAAAAATATTGGTGCGAGAGGTAGGCGCCACTAGAAAAAATTCTAATATCAAAGAGTTATGAGAATGAAAATACGCAAATTACTTGGGCGTAAAGAAAAAATTTGCAGCTGATTTATGTTTTGCGGTCAGAAAACCCAAATTTTATCTAGTCATATGTGGCTAAGCAATTTCTTTTTTTTGAGGATACTAAATTCGATCCAACTATATGCTTCTTTTACTTCAAGTGAGAAGGATCAACCGGCAAAATGTTTCGGTTCCCAAGAAAGTTGAAGTCGAAAGAAAGTCTCGTTTCTAATTTTCATAACATAATGCTTACAGTTGAAAACATTTCTTAGAATATATGATACCATAAAATTTGAAAGATGAACGCGATATAAAATAAAATAAAAATTAAAGTATCTGAATATGAAATATTAAAATAATTTCGAAAAAAAAATAAAATTGTATACAAAAAAATGTGCTATGAAAACTTCCAGAGCGTAAAAAATGTAAATTTGTGTTTAATCACTCAGCCTCTGTATGAATTCAAATAAAACTCTAATTTTGAACGAAAATAAACAGCACGTGCAGCTACGTGGGAATAAAGAAAATTGTCAAACAAAAGCTTGCTGTCTTAGTGGGAGTGTCATTTTTAATCAATCAACTAATTCCACCAAGAACAAACGTTGCATCTCAACGATGGCAGTCAAATCACTTGAGGTTGATTGCTATTTTTGCTCCTCACAGCAAATTTTTGTTGTAACTTTAAGATGCTGCTGCAAGTTTTGGTAAATTTTTTTAATGAATTGCTGCGAGAATTGTCACATTATATGAGGTAATTGTTGTAAAATCTCAAAAAAATTTTGAAAGTATTGAGTAAAGTCTAACTTTAATTTGGATACACTGTTTTTAAGCAAATTAAATAAAAAAAAAAAAAAAATATTGATACATGAATTTTGTTCAATTTTTGAGTTTAACACAAAATAGAACTTATTGCTTATGAATTTTATTTTTTAGCAATATTGCTGGCAACACTTTCTGCAGCTGGTGCATCAAGCCATTCACGTACCAACTCTGCAATCTTTTCCTTAGATGCACGCATTTCGAGAGTATCATTTGAACTAATTGATCCGAAATCTTTGCAGTGAGAGTATACTAAAATGTTAAAAAATAAATATACGTTCAGAGTTACCAACTTCAAATTGCAAAAAAAAAACTTATTACTTACATGGTATAACAGTGGCTTGATTCTTATCTTGTATACCCATTGCACTCCATGGATCCAATTGACCATGTGTAAAATAAACATTTTCTACTTCAGGTGTCAATCCACCAAAGATTTTATTGGTGTCGGCAACTTGTTGATTTATAAATTCCCTGGTAAATTTTGCTCCAAAACCATCAGCACACACTTTAGTGTAAAGTTCAAGGGGAAATTTTGTACCAAAAGGTTGTGCCCTCGAACCAGAGTTCTGAAAATAGCCATATTCGTTGCAACTCTGATAGGTCAATTGACGCACTTTAAAAAGTAACCAATTTGTTTTCAAAATATTAGAATATTTAGTACATATTTCACAGAAAGGTCTGATAAAAGCTATTGCTAATGAATCTCTACACTCTCATATTATTATCTACGTTAGTAACACTAAGATTGGCCTAAAAATAGTCACACTAGTTTCATCCATTGCTGAATGGAATCATTAGTGACATTGTTTCACTTTTAGCATTGATTTGTTGAGAACCCAAACAACAAGTGAAACAAAACAAAGTAAAAATTATTTTCTTTGCATTGGCTTTGTTTTTGTAACTATATTTGCAAAAATGTGTGCGATCAAATGAAAAGCTTAAGCCAAAATAGAAATTGGCATTATCACTTACTTATGGTACCAGTGAAAGTGCTGTTGGTAACTTTTGCCAAAATAGATTTATACGAGAGGTCATGACATGTGCTATTTAAACCAAACTCTGATAAAATATAGCTAGCAACACCTCTAAGATCATTTTCACCTGCCATAATGCGCCCACAAACGCTTTGAATGTCGCCGTCACTAAAAAGAAAAACTTTTTTCAAAACTTTAGCTAAGTCTGTTGGTAAACCTACATATGGTTCTGCACAAGACTCGCAAACAGTTCGCCCATCTCACTGAACAAAGTCCAAATATCCAAGTCATTTGAATCATCGAAATTGCTGCATAGCTTTAGCATGGCTTTTACCTCAGCACCACGACGATTGGCAAACAAAGCTTCCATTTCAGCGATACCATTGTGAATGCGATTATAGCAATCTTCGCCACCGACCAAACGTATAGATGCACCAGTTACTTCTTTGTATTCTATTAAATGGAAGAAGATTTACAAATGATCTATGAGCTGCTTTTTTCTTGACTTACCAAAAAAATCTACTTTTGCGAGAAGTGGTGCACTAGATGCCCAACTGCCTGTTGCTAAATCTGGATACAATTTCTTGAACCATGTCGCCATGGCAGCTGAATAGGAACAACCTGCCAAAATCACTTTAGAGTTGGTCATACCAGGTACGGTGGATTTCATGGTACGTATGAAATGTGCTAAATCAGCCAGGGCTTGGAGTACGTGTAAATACTTGAGGTTTTCATTGGAGATATTTCTTTAAAAAAAGTGAAAAAAATATTTAAAAATTGATTCGAGCAGTACAACTGAAGATAATAAATTTCGAGTAAAAGAAGATTTGAGAAAATCCAGCAAATTATCGAAAATTCATGTGTGAATATCATAAAAAGAAAATAATTTCAGCAAAGTCCTGTTAAACGTGTTAACTAAAAATGATGAAAGATGCAGGAAAAAAATTTTCATCGCATTTGAAGAAGTCAAATGACCGATATACGTGAGCTGGGTAAATGATGCGAAGAATCGACGCTGGTAAAGTGTTGCAAAGGTATTTTACTCTGTGAGAAGTTGAAGGACACTCTTACTATGTTATGTTATGCATACTATGCTATATTATGCATACTCAAATAAACTTACTCAGTGGGCCTACTTTGTCCATAATAACGATGTTCTGTATAGAATAAATAACCATTATGTTCCTTAGCCATATCGTATAAATGACCACCACTTATAGATCCATTAAGGATTGCCCATTCACCACCAACGAAAATAAATAATGGTCCGCCTTCTTCATAGAATTCATCATTAGACATGTATCGCTGAAAATTAAATGTTGAATTTAAAATGTTTGATCCTTGCGTCTACTCCACAGCAGCTACGCTTACCATTTGCCATGTTCTGTTCTCAGCTTCATCAAAATTGTCCAATTTTTGTTCAATCCACAGAGTTTGCACATTTGCACGAGTTATTGATTGTGATGGTGGGTTATCATGCAACATATGAAAGGTACGTACAAAAACAGAATTGTCTTCATCAGCACCCCTTAAGCTACCAACAAAGTTAACAAAGACCACTACTATCAGCCAAAAATCTAATTTCATTTTTAACACCACGAGCGCTTCAAATGAACTGATTTTAAAAATTAATGAATTATAATTTAAATATCAAGCCTTGAACTAGAACTAATTACACTGGTCTACATCGTTTTTTCTCCTCTTAATAAAACTAATCGGTCGGTTTAAAAATAAAAAACAGGAAAACGTACGAAGAAGACGTACTACAATTAACATATTAACAGATGTGTAGAAATTGAAAAAAGACTTGAGTAAAGATATATCTACTGGCAGACAAAAGAAGCTTAATTGAAGAGATGATGAGGTACATAAATAAAAATTCCTTCAGTAGCAGGAAAATGTCAGCGTCAGGTACAAGAGAAGAAAGTGGCGTTAAGGTTTCTCATGAAACTGTTTGAAAAGTGCTTCTAACGCATAAGTACTTACCCACAGATGCTTGAAGTTTTTTTAGAAAAGTTTTCTTTTGCTATACAGCATATACAGCGTCCAACCATGACGTACTGGAATGATGTCGTTTTTTGTAACGAAAGTAAAATAATGCTGTTTTACAATGAGAAAACCGTTAACAGCTCTTAAAAATAAAAATGTAGATAATATATTATTATACCAAACAATCCAAAAACATTAAAATAAGACCTGTACCAGGAAAGCGACCCAAAGCACAAATATAATTTGTACATGTCCTGATTGTTATATAACTGCTGTAAAACTGCTCCTTAAAGTTTGCTATATTTTTCTATTTTAATAATTTTATTTATTTTTAATTTATAATGTGGTTCATCATCAGCTTGAGTGAAAATTACAACCTTAAATTGAAATATAAACAAAAAACGTTTTTTCCGCAATTTTAATGCTCTAAGCGCACAAAGTGAAACACTTCCGCTTTACTGTGTTGCATCAAAAAGCTTAAACTTTTTGCTCAAATTTCTTTGCATGGCAAAAATGTATTTCCGGCGTAAGGTAAATATATTCATATACATACCAAGGATGTAATGAAATCCTTCAAGCAGTAAACTAGTATCATATGATTATGTTTTCAAAACAACAATCTCTTTATAAAATTGAATTTCAGGAAATTTAAATATTTGTATATTAGGACATGTTTTTTCAAAATTTTGTAGTTTGATTTTATATTTTTTTGCTTATACCTTAGCTTGAGGCTTCGAAATAATTTTCCCAAAATTTGAGCTTCCTAGGTCAAAACTGTTAACGGCGCGGACAGAGGTATTATCTGATTTAATTCAAATTTTATGATAAGGAGCAATACTCAGCTTTTAAGAAATACTCCAGAAAAGCAACAGTTCAAATATCACATTGACAGAAAATATAACTGGAATAATAAATATAATGCTCCGGGTAAACAGATATGAAAGCTAATAAGAAGTACCTTGTAGAAAACTACAAACTTTCTTTATCAAAAGAGCGGTCACCAAACACCGAAAAAGTCAAGGAGCTACTTTCAAAAAACATGGGATGCTCCGAACTAGCTTATGTTTAAGAATGCGGTTATTAGACTTTGAAGGTGTGATGGAATTCATTCCAGGTTATATGGAATAATGTGGACTAACAAAATTTCAAAAATACTCAAAATGTGGATACAGAGCACTATATGTATTGAAAAGCCGCCTTCATAAAATATAGGAAACACACCGAACAAGTCAATATAATAAAAGAAAGAATACTCCAAACTGCAGGTATCCAAAAAGTGAAAATGAATTTTTCGTAAAACAAAATCCAACACTTTCTAAAATAGTATGATTGAGGACAATCTTTTGAGATTTTTAAATTGCTTTTAAATGATTTTTCCGAATAAACTAAATCTATAATTCATTGAAAACAATATATGTATTTCAAAATTTTCTCCTACAGTTTACGATTTTTAAATATAAGTTTTAGAGATGTTGCTACTACGCTAAATTATAAAGTTGCGCCTATGACTATGCATTCAAAGTAGTAAAGTCTTCAATTTTATTAATTTTCTTATGAATTTTGAAGTTTTTACACGTTTCCTTTTTCAACCGTCTATTTTTCCACATGCTTTCCATCTCAATCTTTTATGCAGTTATTTATTCATTCATTCACTCATTTTCATTCATGGCGTTTAAAAACTACATTCAACGTTCACACACACACATACATACGTAAGCATTGGAACACAGTTGAATGCTATTCATTTTAAGTACCGTATACCCAGTAAACATTTTTAATCGGAAAATCGTCAAATTTCATTTACGGAGTGGAGGATTTTGGAAGCGAGCGAGCTTATATTCTAATGCCAGGTGACAATTTGTGTGAGAGAAATTGTTCGGGGTTAGCGATTCACGTATGAAACATAAGGAAGAGTTTCAAGCGATTGTTGTTTAAGGTGAAAACTATTTATTGTGTCTTCGGACTCTTAATTATTATTATTTGTTTCATAAGCGTCATTTGCGCCGCTTTTTAATAGTTATTTTTTGTGAAGTTCCATAATTCGCAAAGCTATACTTTAGAAGCGTGAAAACAGAGGACCAGCCTTGCAACATTGATACTATTCTTTACTTCTAATACATAATACATTCTTTACTTCTAATACATAACTAAATTTGAAATCGTATATGTACAATTCAAATAATAAAAAACTAATACTTATCGAGTTGTAATAATGCACTAAAAAATTTTGAAAATATCTAATAACCCAATTTGATCCTTCAAGAAGCGTTACAAATTCATCGCCTAGAAGATTGAATAATATAAACTAAGGGAGGACTCAAAATCAATTTACTTTAATTTAAGTTTTTAATTATCTTTCAGAAAAGTACTAACAGGTTGACTTTTTAATAGCGCAAACATTTGTTCACGTAAAACTCTTTTAGATGAGCAAAACTTATCGTCATTAACTGAGAAAATTTAAAAACTTTCCAAATGTTTCCTGGGTATAGGCACATGTGTGTGTGACATACTTTCGTACATTATAATTTTTTATTTTTAAAATGATGTTGTTTTTGTAGGGATTTTCTGTTGCTCTGCTTTTGTAGTTATAAAATCTAAATCAACAACTCGTAATGCTTTAATGAGAGAGAACCCATAGCGAAAATGCTTTGTTTTATTTTTTGGAAAAATCTAAAGAAATAAAAGTTAAACTTATGGAGCAATTTCAGTCAGGCATAATGACAGTAGATAGTGCGCTACAGCCAAATTGGAATGCTGAAGTTTTACAGGAATTCTTCAGCCGTTTTATTTATTTGTTGAGATCATCTACTACCTTATTGATTTCAGCAAAATTGTAAAAAAGATTTTTCTCAAATTTATCACATTTCAATTCATTTCGAGAATGACAAAGTCAATTATCAGACGTAACAACCCATATCTTAATGTATAGCGTATTAAAATGAATCTGTGCAGCTGTGTAATACCGCCATGTGTGCTTTGCCTTTGCTGCTTTGTGCTGTTGTATGTTGTGTGATGCTTTGGGTATGAATTCATTTCTCAGAAGCTTTAAGCAATTTTGCATTTTAAAAAGGACACAAAGCCGGAGCCACAAGTGTTCGTTTTCTTTTTTTTTTTGAATTTTTTCGTATACCAGAGTACAGAGTATATTTTTATTTAAGAGGATCTGTGCGGATGTGGCTCGAGGTCAAATTTAAATACTTTTCATACTGTTGCTTGTAAGTACTTAAAGATTTAACTATGTTTTTGTGGATAAAATAAGCCAGTGGTTCTGCTTTGGAGTGGAATGAAGTTCGTCATCATTTCATTTGAAATTGTTTTTCCCTTTTCATGAAAGCAAAAGGATATGGTCTAACAGAGAAACCAAAAGATACGAACATATGTTAAAAAAACTTTCAGATTTTACTTTACCATATAGGTACTAACAACAAAATTGCTTTTTTAAACCTAATTTTAAGCTTTCTGTTTTATATTTTTCTTTTTATTTTAGCATTAAACTGAACTTAATTAATGACCTTAGTAGAATTGTGCTTTAAAGGATTTTATTATTACAATACAATATTTGGGAAAATAATTCTTTTTTCATGTGGGTTTAAATTGTTTTTTAATCTAACTGCAGGCATTTTTTTTTTAATTATAATCGTCATTTGAATAAAAAAAACTAAATTTAAGAGAGTAGGAGAAGTCTGTATTTTACTCACCTTCTCCCACGTCTGGTTTGCCAAATAATTTAAATGCAAAGGCAATTTTTCAACTATTCACTTACCCGCTGTCCTCCTGGCTGCTTTAACCATGGGCACATACATATTATCTGATTATCATTTAATTTAGTACCATATCACAAACCAGTGAGTCCTCTCAGAGAGATATAAGAATATAATTTCTAGTCATTGACATACAAGATCTATTAACGCCTGACCCGAACAGTATTTCTCCATTTTAAATGAAAATTAAAGAAATTGGCTGAAGATTAGCGAAAAATTGTCACAAATGTTCTTGTGCAGATTTATGAGAGAAGTCCAACACTCTTTTTTTCGAGCACTTTTACTCCAATATTTTAAATTATAGCTAGCATTGCGAGAAGGACAATCTTCAACGTAGTTACACAATTGAAACTTTTCATTCTAAAAGCTTGTATGTAATTTTACTTAACAATATTCTTTAATTTTATCGAATATCAATTTACCTAACTATTTTTTAATTAAGAATTAATACTAAACTTCTTTAAATAATAAATTCGAATATATTCACATTCACTCGCACATACACATATGCGCAAACAAAAACAAAAGGAAAACTTTTATTGAAAATTTCAATGAACTCAAAATTAACAATAACACAACTGAGTCAATTAGTTAGAACAATAATAAATTGAATTGGTATGTCTGTGCATGCTCAATATGTACAACAACAAAAAAAAATGCAAAATACATATGCAAACAACTTGAAAGATAAAACACACCAATACATTGTACAATATAAAGTCACAATTACTAATATAAACATTGAATGTAGAGCAAAAGAAATGGCAATTGCTATGCAAACACATTTTAATATTCATCTATAAATACACGCACAAACATGTTGACATACTAAGACAAAACACAAGACACACATTGGCAGAGGCGACAACAAACGCAATGGACAATACCAGGACGACACTATCCAATTACAAATTGAAGCGAACAAAATGTCGTCGGTTTCGTTGTCTGGTCTGGCGGCATGTCATCGCGCACACAAAAACATTGAATTTGAGGCACTTAGACAATACCCAGCAGGCAAAAGAAGTAATAGAAAGCGCCATTAGATGATCTTCCTTGGGAAGTGGCAGGCTTTCCAAAATACCTTATTTTTTGTTTAAGAAAACTGGGCTATCCAAAGTAGGATATCTTCTTATCTTCTAAGTAGTATCCGCTTCTTAATGGGATAGAGAAACAGCACTATTACCTACTGACTAAGGTTATGTTGAAATAGCAGACGCAACACAGCAGTATCTCAGTTAAGCTGAATGAAATTGGAGTGACCGTGCACAGGGTGCAAGGGCACGTGATAAACATATTAATATGTAATGCAAAGCAGGTGACACCTGCAGGTGTACTAATTAAAACGATGTCAAGGATAACGCAAAATCCTCTGTACTGATGTTAATGAAGTGCAAAATACACAAAATAACATCAACAAGGATGCGATGGAATGCCACTGCGAGTGGATTTGAATTGGCAAAAGACAAAAGCGCAAAATGAAATTCTAACAGCCACTTAAATATTGATTAGGAAACAAGCTACTGGATGAGCATTTTGACTATGACATTTAAGTTTTGCGTTGATCAGTCATGATAATTAGACTGTTCTGTCACTACTCAAATTACTTAGCAAAAACTTTGCGAGACAATTGTTTAAAGTTTAAGCTGCTGACATGCTCTTGCTATATAGTGCATATAAATTAAATAAGTCTAAGATGGAGATGGCTGTTCTCATTATGTGCACTAGGGTGGTTCTTAAGAAAAAAAATTGGGAAGTGGATTTCGTGAGTTCCGATTTTTATTATATCTCTGTAGTGGATGGTATTTGAGTGGTTAATGTTATAACATTTGTTGTATGATCGTAATTTTGAGTTGCAGTTTTATTAAAATTCTCTATAATGAGATCAGAGTGGATGCAATTTGCCTGAATCAAGGTAACCTAATCATGCCACGGAAAGATTATAAATATTTTTGAAACGGTTATGTATTCAAATGAAGATTGTGCAGATATTCTTTTTGTCAAAAGATTTTGTAATGGCAATGAAAGAGCGGTACATGCAGAGTATTAACGCAGTTTTTTCTGTGTTCCTTATCAAGCAGTTTTTGCAAATACTTACAGAAAATTGAATATTCAATATTCCAAAGATTTCAGAGCAATCAATGCTATGAGCGATGCCTGTCAGGAATGTAGATATACTTGAATGGTTACTCGGAAACATGAAGCATACTGTATATTATAAGCGTAGCTGATTTCTAACAATAAAATAAATTATAGTTTCCAAATGATCGTGACTCGATTTTCTTATAAAAAATTCAAAATTTAATTTTTACATTTACAGATCTGATCTCGAACATTTGCGATCAGTCTTCATGGCCGTGGAGAACGGTGATCTTGGCATGCTGAAATCACTCGGCATCAAAGATTCTGAATTGGGTGACGTGAAATTCTTCTTGGAAAAATTAGTCAACACTGGCTTCCTAGACTGAGTAGCACCAGATCCGGCTTCTGGATTTTACTATGCACATTCACAGCCCATTAATCCAAATTTCTATTCATATTTAGGATCACCCTATGATAATTACAATTACTAAATGCTAAAATAAAACCACACAAATACGATAGGGTGATAACTAAGTGTTGTATAGAAATTACGTAAAATCCATATGCACAAAAAAAAAGACACATACATATAAAGCAAATAAATAATAATACAGTGAAAGTATAGTTTTTTCTCAAATTTTAAAGAAATTATAATTTCTTTAAAAAATAATTTTTCATTTTAAAATTGGTTAAGAAATTAATTTATTTTCGAAAAAAAAATTTTTATAAAAAATTTAAAAAAATATTGCAAAAAAAAATCAGAAAAAATGGTTTTGTTTTATTTTGAAAATTCTGCCGCGATAAAAACTTAAACAAAAGAACTCTAACTGCTATCCTCTCTGCGCTAAAATTTATTTCTATTAAAAATCAGCAAAATTTTAAAATTTAATTTAAAATTTAAATTTTGAGAAAAACCAAAAACACAATAATTTCATTAAAATAAATAGAAAAAATCAAACACACACAAATAATACAAAAAAATAAATGTGTAAATTACAAAATAAAATATAAAAAATAACTAAGCAAAAATGTGGAAGCAGGATCGGACAGAACAATGAAGCAAAACGAAAAAATATACAAAAAATTTTCGATTATCAATTTTTAATTAAAATTTAAGTTTCTTATTAAAAAAAAAAAAAATATATGAAGAAAAAGTGAAACATGATATTCAACTTATGCAAAATTTAAGAAAATCGCATCAAAAAGAAAAAAAAAGTTATCTGTATGTATATTATATATGAAAAATACAAATCAGTCAAAGTAATTAATGCTTTGAAATAATACCCCGAAAAAATACACACTCTAGATAAAAAGTAATAAGTGAAAAAAGTTTTTTGTTTTATAAATTTTTACTATCATATACCAAAAACTTTAAGTTCTTTTTCGAAAAGTGTTTTCATCTCGATGTTTTTTAATGACAAAAATATATATATTTTTAGTGTTAGTGAAAAAAAAGAAAAAAAATATATTTATTAGTAAGCCCTGCAGCTATTTAAATTAAAAAAAAAATTAATTGACATTAAAATCAATGACAAATGATATCCTTTTTTTTGTTAAAAATATTTAAAATAAAATTTTAGAAAAGAAACCATATACCAACCTATGATGTGTTGATGAGCGATGTACCAGTAAATATATTTAAAAACACAAATACATAGATGTACGTGTCCATTTTAAAGGTAATATACATATATATAAAAAACACTTACAAAAACAACAACAAATTGCATACATATATGTTATATATTTAGATTAGTAGTGCAAAATTTAGCAGTAGTTTTAAAAACGTAATATTACAAGTATGATATATTTACTCGTATATTAAAAATGTTACATAAATAGTTTTTAAGTTAAAAAAAAAAACAGAAGAAATATTAAAAATTAGAACAGTTTTTCTTTTTTTGCTTTTGGGATGTTTTGAATTGCATTTTGTCACTCTGACCCACTGTACGTTTTGTAAGCACAATTATGTAGCGCCGTTTAAATTCGGTCTACGTTGAGTATTTAAATTTTTTTTATTTGATTGACACGTGTTCAAAAAAAGACATAAGCAACAAACTTGTCATTACAACTAACTTTCTCTTTCACATACAGTAACTTGGATAAAATGCAAAATCTGAAATTTTTTTTTCAGATATATATTTAAGAAACTTTCATTTTTCAAAAAAGTGCTGAAGTTTTTCAAGGATTTTCGTAAGTCATTGTTTTATATATTTTACTGATAAAGTTGACATAACTGATTTTGTTTGAAGTCATTTCATTTCTTACGCCAAATGCAAAGTTTGACTCCTTCTTTGTAGTTCAACCAAAATCAATCCATCTCTTTGTGCTCAAAATTTTCGTAATACTGAACAAAAGAATAAAAATTTGCGAAAATTGCAATACAGATTGTGAACAAAGAAAATTTACAGGTGAACTACTCGTATTAAGTTGAGCTCTGATATTCTTATTGAGTATTTTTTAAGAAAACATTTTTTTTATTTTATATTATGTTCAAAGAAAATTTATGACATATATTCTTGAATAATAAATAAAAATTATTTTTTTGCATTCCTGAATAAACTGCATGCTTAAATGTGCAAGCAAAGACAAAATACAACAAAATGCAATCAAAACTTAAGTCCTAAAAGCAATTTTCAACTCTTAGAGAATTTTACCAACATATAAACTTCGTCGTGATAGTTAAATTTTATGATTTTTTAAATGTTAAGAAAAGCAAATGAATGAAAAAACTAAATAAATAAAAACTGAAACAAATCATACCGTAGAGAGAACTGATACAAAAAAACAAAGTGGAATTGTGAGATAAAACAGAAGTGAATATGAGTATAGTCGAAAACAAAAACAGAGCTATAGCTATATATATTTTTGTAAAAAATAAACTTGCAAGCAAAACCTATGAAACGATGAGTTATAGCGAATGAAAAATGCTTAAAAAATATGAACAGAAAATATTAAAAATAAAACTACAGCAAAAAAAAGAAGGTATGAAAAATTTAACTAAGAACAAACTGAACCCAACGTAGCTTCAATAAAAAAAAAAACTACAATTTAATGATAAATGTTTCAAAAAAATAAAAAAAACACAAGGTTTTCCTAAAAATATACTATCAAATGAAAAACTCTAATGCACATTTTTATTAAAAGTTTTAAGAAAATCTACAAAAATAAAATAGCACTCCGCAGAGAAATACACTGAAGAAAAACGAAAAAAAATAAGAAGTTACAAATTACTTTAAAACTTTATATTAATACAATGGAGTTATAAGTACCTTATGCTAGTGTATAGTCAAAGCAAAACTAAAGCAACAATTTTAATGAAACAAAACTGAACTAAAAGCAACAAAACCTTTTGAGAAAAATAATAAAAAGTTTTCAATTATTTTTTACTTAGATTTTTATTTCAAATTGTATATAAATTTGAGGGCAAACTACTAATGAACTTCCTTAAAAATGATGTTCGTAATCAGTTCAAGAAAATTCAATTTCACTTCAAAGTATTATAAGTGTTTTATTACCACTAATATTTGTTTTGTTTTATTTTTTTAGCTCAAATTGAAAAAAATTGTTATAAAATTTCAAAAAAAGAAAAAAATCTATTTATAATACAAATCAATATGCATATCAGCAGATTTCAATACTTTAATGTATGCGTAAAATCTGTAATTATAATGAACAAAAATTGAAAAAAAAAACATATCACTCTAAACATATCAAAATATACCAAAACATTTACACTAAACTATTTAAATTACATACTATATATCGAATATTGATATTATTATATAGATGTATACCTAAAAAAAATGTTACAATTTGATAGCTAATGTTTAGAAAATGGCCTAAATATGAAATTACATGTTATATTTTAGACACCCTAACGCCTATTTTTGTCAAAAACCAAATAAACAATTTTATATTAAGTTTGTACAGATGGTTTAATATAATTTGAAAATATCGTATTGAAACTTTGACTTTTTTAAAGCGCTACATAGGATTTCATTTATGATCTTAAAGTTAATGCGAATTTTACAATTTATGGCACCTAACGATTATGATACGAAGGTACTTATTTAATATTTATTTTAAAACGAAGCCAAAATCAATGACTTGTGCCATCCAAAAGTTATTTTTAGTTTTTTAAATATTATTCACACACAACCTCATGACAAATGACATTTGATTTTTTGAATTTACTTTTTTTATTGCATGCAGTTTTAAGTACGAGTAACTGATATCACATACACATACATATGATCAATGAATTTTATCTTGAAGTGCTTCCATTGAAGGCGACTTTTATATCATGCGACTTTTATCGCATGCGATTCTTTTCATATGAATTTTATTGTCACGTGTATTCTTAATAAAGGAAATTACTATCTCATATGAGAATAGTAACCGATATTTTGGTTTCATCAGGCAAATCACATGTGATAAAAATAGCACGAGAAAAACTTAATTATATTTGAATCAAATGAGGTGAAAATCTATGAATCGCTGTGCAATCGTATGATATGTTTTCGTGTAATTTCGAGCAATTTTTATAATATGTTATTTCTATCTGTTGCTATTTTTCGCTCATGTTAATTTTTAGGAAGTGGTTTTTTTGTCATGATTTATAACTCATACGACTGCTATAAGATAAAATTTGTTTATTATGATATTTTTTCTTGAGACTTTTTGCCTCCGCAGAGCTTCGGATTGTCACCATTAACCTAAGGGTTTTTGGAGCATGCAATTTTTAATTTGGTCTATATATCTTATTATGTCTATATGTCGATGTGTTAGATTACTAACTCATATGATTTCATGTGTTTTGCCAAATTACATTTTTTGTCATGTTTTTTTTTCGTGCAATTTTTGCCACATATAATTTTTATCTCAAATACTATTCCATATGATTATCATTTCATGAAATTAATTTACATGCAATTTTTATTTAATGAAATTTTTTTATATCAAGCGATTTTGCCAAAAATGCCCTAACACGAAATTTCTTTTACTATTTTCTCACAAATAATTATTTATGCATTCACAGGGGTAAACTCATCACCATAATTTAACAATTACCACAGACGTTAAAGATATTTAATGAACAGCGTTATGATAATTTTGAAAAAACATATTCTTGCTTACACAAATCGATTCAGTTTGATTTGTATTTATTTCGGCACCCAAAATAATTTTATATTTTTTCAAAGAAGTTAGAATATAATATGTATTTACAATATTTACTTTAACATTTCAGAAAAATTATTTTTGTTCAAGTTCCAGTTAATTGTATTACAAGTTAAAGAGGATAGCAGAATATTTTGTTACTCATCTTGACGTTTTACTTATGCAAAATTTATAAAATCTGACCCATTTTAAAAATATATCACAATAATTCAAACTAAGTCAACAACAACGACTAATTGTGGTAAATTTTGTTGTCAAGAAACTTCAAGTTGATCAAACAAATGACTCAAGAAAACAAAATATTATCAACTACGCATAGAAAGCTTAAATCGAAATTTTTTTATTACTAAATCGTAAAAATTCAAAAACAAAACAAAAAAAAAATGTTACGTTGTTCTTTAAATTCATTTTACTTTTAAAATTTTTAATACAATTGCTGTTTAAGTATGTAAGCAGAAAAAAAAGTGTAGCTACGTAAGGTTTCAGCTTTAAAAAGTTTTACTCGAAATTGAAGTTTTATGTACTAAGGATAAGCTGAAATTTTTATTTTTTCGTTAAACCATCGCTGATGTACAAACCTAAATAAAATTGTTTATGATCAAAACTGTAGTTACTTTCAACTTCTCAGTGTACGTTAAGCTCACAAGCAAATAGAGTTAATTTGCAAAATGAAATGAATGATATATATAGAGTTAGAAATGCAAACAAAAACATATCAATTTAATCACACAAAGTAAATTCTTATCGTACAACATATGAATATTTTTTAAAACAATATATCTCTATATTTCAGTGTAATTTTAAAAGAAAACAAATAAAATCTTTTAACCTTAATTCGTATTAAATTTAAACTACTGTAAAAAATACCACACCAGCTATTTAAAAAAAAATTACAACAACTAAATACTACAAAATTATCAGAATGATGTTACAAATAATGAAAAGTTGTAAAATTGAAATTATAATTATAAATGAAAAGAATTATATTATTTATGATATACATTATTATTATGATCAATAAATTTTTATCATTCCAATGGAATTAATTGGTGTTTCATTTGGAATGCAACTTTTTTGTGGGTTTTCCAGAATCCACGCCGCAATCGGGACCCAACAGTGTCACTGCCAAAACTTAAACTTCATTGAGTCTCATTTTTATTTTGTTAACAACTTTTGCTTTTCCAATGTTTTCCAGAACTTTGCAAAATAAGTAAAAGAAATGTAAACAATTATTTAATCAAACATTTTTAATCTTTTGGAAAGACAAGTTCACCCTTAGCTGCTGGCTTTTGTTTTTCATTTTTGTTGTTTGCTTTTTTTGTTGTTTTTGTCAAAATATTTGTTTTTATTTTGAATTGAAATTTACACATACAATTTTTATTTATTTATTTTTTTCAACAGCTGTTTTGGTTTCTGACACTTGACAAGGCAATTTTTGTTAACTATTTTTTGGAAAGAGAGTGAACAGCTGCATATTTCTCACGATTTCGGCAGATTTAGGCAACAAAAGACGCCTGAAGTTAACTTTAGGTGAGTAAACGTACACAACTATTATTATTATTATGAAGCTAAATAGCTAAGAATGCTAAAAGCTGTAGTAGCTGAACTCTATAATTACTATGTTAACTGTTATAGCTTGAATGTTATGACATTGCTTTATTTAGGACTTGTGATAAGTCGTAAGTGGGTGGCGTAACGCCCAAAAATTTCTTAGCGCCCAAATTTATATCGAAAATGTCACAATGCCCAAATAATTCTACAAATATATTTTGTATTGAAAGAGTTTGGGCATTATGCCTTTACCGAACTTGGGAGTTATACATATGGGCGTTATGATACACCAGGACCTTCGTTTTTAACAATTTACTTTCAACATACTACTTACGGCGAACGAGTAAGTGCAATTTTGATAACTAATCGCAAATTTTATGATCAATTTTTGTCGGTATTATAAATCTATGACAATCAATAACTAATTTGGCAACGAAATTTTTCAAGCAGAATTAAGCAAAGACTGTGCTATCCAGCAAAAATAAGATGATAAGGAACTTTTTAAATTTCTGCGATCAAATGCAGTTCGTCAAATTCATGTGCATATATCATTATGGTACATTCCATATGAGTTAACAAACAAATCACAAAAATATTTAAAATTTTTTTTTAAATAATTAGACTATTTGAATTAAATAAAATTAGTAGAGACATTTTGATGTCGTGTTGAAGTTAAGAATGAAGTTGAATGGTTGAAAAACTTCGAAAAGTTTTGAAAATTCGAAAATGTTGAAAAAGTGGAAAAATTCTGATAAAGTCGAAAAATGTTGAAAAACTTGAAAAAAGTCGAAATATGTTGATAAAGTTGAGAATGATTGAGAAATGTTGAAAAATTCGAAAAATGTTAAAAAAGTGATAACATTGAATAAGTCGAAAAATATCGAAAAAATCGAATTAGGCTGAAATAGTGGGAAAATGTGACAATATCGAAAAATTATTATAGCTTCAAAAATGTGGAAGGATTTTTGAAAATTCAAAACATTTTGAAAAAGTCGAAGAATGATGAAAACTTCGAAAATGAAACATAAAACATAAGCATTACCAAAAGCGTGACTTTTCAACCAGGTGACTCCAGTATGAAGTTCTTTAAACTTCCTACCCCTTCAATAAAAGATGTTCACACATCAATAATTTTCAAAACCTTAACAAATATTCTTTTGTTTTACAACAGTTCATTACCATTCATTACTCTAAAATACTTCCAAGAGGCTGTCATCACTAAATTCGGACAAGGTTAATAATAAAAAAAATTAATTCAAAGCAAAATTATTGAACCAATTAAAACAAAAATTTTAAATCACAGATAATAACTCTTTATTAAATAAACAAATAAAATTATTGTTTTTTTTTATTGCAATAAATTGACGAGCACTAACTCATAGTTGTCTTTTGCAAAATGAATTATTTTAATTATCTACCAAATACAAATGTGAAACGCTAGCAAAAACAAGTTGAAATTCAAGATAAGATACGGAGGGAGCATTTTCTAGCAAAAGTTTAAAAAAATAAAAAATCTACATATAACAAAACGGATTCTGAGCAATAGAAGCGGCGAAAGTATACAGCACAAGTTGTGTCACAGCGCTACTAGCGCACTTTTGTACTAAATTAAATAGTTTGAAAAGAAAAAAAAATTAAATTATAATCAGCGCGATTAAATTATTGCGCTCAGAATCTCTACATAGGAATGTGAGTAGAAATTTCAGTGTTAACTTTTAGTTTGAGCTACAAGCGCGACGTTGCTAACTAAGAGCTACTACACGGAGACAGTTGCATCTCGATGATCTTTTAACGTGGACTATTAGCGTCGTTGGCTAAAATGTGACACAGACAGTGATAATTAATATTTAATGTGTTAAATTAAATAATTGAAAGGTTACTGATTTGCAGTAAACTCAGTAAATATTATTACTTAAATTGAATAAAATTATTAAATTTCTTAGTGAGAAATGCTGCTTTAAATGAAAAAAAATTAGTTCCCATAAAGTTTTATACAAAAAAGTTAATCAAGTTTCGTGTAAATTAAGCAAGATTAATCACTATTTAGATTATTAATATCTGCAAAAAAAAGTTAAAATACGCCAGCAACGATAAGCTGTCTGGTGTAATAAAGTGGAATTTATTTTTATTAAAAAATTTAAGAAAAATTTTTCGATATAAAAAATCACTCCCTCTTTTTAAGAAGTAAATAATAGTCTAAACAGCAAAATGTTTAATCCTGCGGATTATGAAATTATCTGCGAACCAGCGGAGCTAGACAAAAATCTACTTATCATGGGATACGATGACTATCGTCGTAAATTTATGAGTGAGTTCAATATTTATTTTTTATCACAATATCTCAGCAAACTCCTCATAATATTTTCATCACTGCATAGCAAAAAATTCTTCATTTATCGCTGACTTTATCTAAAATTTTTTGAAAGCACAAATCTCACTTATCTTTAAATTCTGTTAAGGTTTTAACCTGGATGTAAACAACGCAATATGATGAGTTGATAAAACCAGTGTACATACGTCACTTTGGTCGTTTGTTAACCATATATTGCATCAAGCTAAAAAATACTTTCTGTTTTTGGCTTAACAAATTTTATTTTATATGGTAACATTTTTTACTATGGAATTTAAAGAAATTGTAATTCGGAATGAACTTATTAATTTCATGCCAATTAGAATTTATTCCTTTGACAATTTCGTTGCATAAATATGAGAAATGGTTGAATATGTATATTGAATATTTTTATGGGTGGCACAATTTTTGCATACTTCAAGCCTAAAATGTATCAATTTCTGCATAAATTGGCGCAAACAACTTTCCCAAAACATTAACTGAAATCTTCGAGTGCCCCCCGTAATAAAAATAAAAAAAAATTAAATAAAAAAAAATTAAAACATTTAGTCAGAGGCCTGCATTTTCAATAATCTTTTTTTGAAATTAATTTAATTTATTTAATGGAAAATGGAAAAAATCGATTTCTTTAAAATTCTGACTGCTCTGTGTTCCAATCATCTAAAATTTTCTTAAAGTTGTTCGGTATCGAATTTTGATTCCATGAATTGAAAAGGGAATTTAAGAATGAAAAATAATATGAGTTACACTTCCTCGAAATAAAAAAAAATAATGGAATGGAACAAAATGCATTCCTATCCTACTTTGACGGAGGGGGATAATCCATAAAAAATGTCTGAGACCAAACCGGAAAACTTTTAATTTTGAAAAAATCAAAATTTTTTTTTTGTACGTCAAAAATGCTTTTTCTTCATGCACCTAACTACACTAAGGGAAAAATGGAATAGAAAATTTGAAAATAAAAAAAGTTTCAAGTTAAAAATAGTAAAAACAAAATTTCCGCTTGTTTTGAACACAAACAATTTCTAATTCATTTGGTATTTGAAAAGTGTTGAAAATAATAATTTTTAGCTTTACTGTAGTCGTTAGAAACTATAAATTGTATTTTGAGGCTGCAAAGTACCTGAAAGTATTCTTTTTTCTTTTACATTAAACACTTTTTGGCTTCATATAAGAAACAACTTTAGATCAATATGGACTCTTTTTGAATTCAAATCAAATTAAATCAATTTAAACATTTTCGGCTATGGCGCTAAATTACAAGCGTTTGTGGTTGAATCAGACGTAAAATCATTAATTTTTTTCATAAGTGTAGATTAACGCATTTTACGTGTGATTCAAAGAATAAATGCCTGCATTGATGTTTCTCTATTTATGTACATATATTAGCAAATATAGTCCAGAATTTTACTTTGATGTTAAAACTTATTATCTCATAAGTTATTGAACTTTTCTTAACATATTTTTTTTTTAATATTGAAATTTAAGGGGCAGAAACTCAAAAGTTTTTAAATGCTTTTCCTTGTCTTATCTGGTATTTTATGGAATGTAAATCTCAATTTTAGTTATGTAAGCGTAAAACATTATTTGTAATTTAATGATTTATTATGTTTGGCCTCTTGTTAATCACTAAAATTTGATATCATTCAGTATTGTAAAATATGCATTTGTTCAAATGATCGACAAAATTATGTTTTTTTAAAAATATGTAGATCTTCTGAGATATACAACTGCATTTTCCCTATTATAATTGAATCATTGTATGCGCGCTGTTATAAATTGGTTATTTAGCATTTTGAACAGAACTTTAGATTACGTCACGTTACTATGCAACTAATACAAGTCGTGCTGGAGCATAATAAGGCACACTTTAAAAAACGTAATTCGCTTTTGTTTTAAGCCACAGCTACAATAACGATGCATTCAGATATAATTTAATGGCTTTTATCACAATTTTATTTAAAATTTAGCGGAATTTCGTGTAACATAAAGACAATGGAAGAAATGTTTTTTTAAACCTTATCTTGTGATTCCAATGACATTTATGGAGGTTTATTTAAGCCTACGAGAAAATTTTCACGTCTATCATTTAGCATATTTTCCTTAATGGAATAAAAGAATAATAAACTAATAATTTTTTACTAAAGGTTGAATCGAAAAAAATTACGTTTTTTCCAAAATAATAATTTTGAGAAAACTTGTAAGCTTAATTTACAATTATTATTATTTGAGAACAACTCGCCGATAGTGGAATACCCTTTAAATGTTTCCCTTGTTTGATTACAAAGCCAATACAACTACGACTTAAGTCGTACAGTACCGTAACAAAAAATCTCGAACTAATTTCATGCCAAAGTTTATCGCGCTCAACTAAGAAACTGTCAAGAAGACAAATGTCAGTAGTTAACAACAAAACATAAATGATCGTTAACTCACCACTACAGTGAGGAAACAAACCCAACTTCAACTAACTAACGTGTTTAGTAAGTAACTACTGCTGCTAGGAACAAATTGAAATTGAAACAAACCTAAATTTGGAATGAGAAACTCAAATGGAGTATCTTTCAATGACACATGCGACGGCTAAAACAGTTTCGAGCGAGCGATTGAACAATTACGAACGTTGATTATTTTACTGCTTCTACGGGAAAACTCTACAAAATACAAAAAACAGTAGAAGACGAAGAAGGAAAGAAAAAACAAAATTACAAAGCAGAGCAAAAACAAAAACAAAAAAGAGTTGTTAAAAGTGATCACACAAAAAATTAAGGCAATAAAATTAAAAGTGTTCACATAAAGCAAGTGAAATGCTGCAATTTCCAAAATACAAAATAAATTAAATGAGAAAAAGCAGTTAATTGGGGTAAATTACATGAAAAGTGTGTGAAAAAAGTGAAGAGTTTTCTTTTTGTTTTTATTTTTTTTTCGCATGACTCGCGGCGACGGCGCCAGCGTATGAGCTCACAATCGGCGCTGTTGAAAACGTCATCGCTTCGTAGCGTCAGTTGAAAAAAATGTACAAAATTGTTGAATTGTGTGTGTGTGTTTCACCTGTTGAATAAAATTTAAATTTTAATTAAAAATTATAAGAAAAATAATAGAAAACAAAAGAATGAAATAAATAAACCACCTTGACCTGTAGTTTATGTTTTTTAAGTCTGCGTTGTTTGTTAGCGAACTAGAAAAATAAACCACTGTATAGCAAGTTGCCATACTTTAGATTTCGGAAGAGCGAAAGAGAGAGAGGGAGAGAGTTAGAGGTCACAAGTCAATTAAGTGAGGGTCTAAGTTTTCTGAAAATAAGCCATTTAATGACTATTTTTCTTTAGAACTTTAAACGTTTTTATTAACTTTACTTTCTAATCTAAGAGTAGCCGTAGTTTTTGTTATTTCTCACGGTCGCTTTATCGCCATTTTTTTCGTATGTCACTTTTATTATCTTTCGCAATTTTTAAACTCATTTCCAATGTTTTTGTCATTTGTGTTGTTGGATTTTTTTTGCTTGTTTTAATAAACTTAATTAACATTAAAACAGTAAAAAATTCACAGTTTTCTTTAATTTTCCCATTTTGTTTTAAGGTTTCGTATAATTTTTGTCGACTTTTCTTTTAAATTGTTAGTATCATGGTTTTATAATTAGAGACGATCGTGGCTTTGTGCTCTCTGTATCTCTCTTTCTCTCTCTCTCTCTTTTACACTTATTTGTATGAGTATCACGTACGTGTTGTTGTTATAGTTGCTGCTATGGCTGATTGTTGTTGTTTTAGTTAAAGTGGTTTCCTCGCTATCTGTTGCCGCCAACACCGGCGAAACAGTGGTATGAAATGCTCTTTTCATTTGTGTGTGACTGTTAGTTTTTGCTGTTGTTGTGATTGTTCAGTTAAAACTTTTTCTTTTGTTGCTATATTTATTTTATGAGACGTATAAATTAAAGTCTAAATTTAGCCAGAATAACTATTAAAAATAATTACACAAAAGTTTTACATTGCTAAATGTATTCAATGGCACAGGTTTAGTTTAGCGACACTTACCGGATCTTTTTTTTTAATAGAAGGCACTTTAAAATTTGAAACTCTTTTTAAGTATGTATAAAAAACAAAGGGCTTTCAAAAAATAATCTGATGTTAAATTTATGAAGTCTTTGCTCTCATAGTTTTTGCTTTTAAGTATTAGCATAAATTTTTTGATGTGTGAACATATTATTATTAGTAGATAAGATGTTGTTTTGAATAACGTAACTGACAGAATATAAATTTTATTACTGACCTGTTTTACTACTAAAAAATTCAATTTTAATTCATTTTATTTTACATGCAACATTTGCTCGATTTATCTTTATTCACTCTTTTTTCGTAGAATAAAAGTAAAAGTGGTCAATACATTCTAAAGTTTGTTAGCACCCATTGAAATATTTATCTGTTTATATACAGCCCAAGCTCAAGCTCTTTTAATAAGCACCAGTGGGCATGCTTGCTTGAGCAGATCACATTAAAAAGTAATTTTAAAAAACGGTCGTCTTTGGTGCATTATTGATTTATAAAATTTACTATGATATGCATGTTATTTTATCGGTAACTTCGACCAGCCCCTTGTATCCTTTATTTTCAGACATCAAATAATAAAATGAATAATTCAAGAAATGCGTCCACTGTCTCCCTTATACTATGCAATCTCCTGATTATATCAGACCACTGACTGAAAAAATTTTCAAACATTGATTCCGTAGATAATTTCTGGCCTAACTTTCTCTTTTTCAAAGAAATGGGTTCAATAACTCTTTAAGCCATAACACCGCATCAAGTAGTGAATTTTTTGTTATGAAATCGATGTTTATGAAATTCTCTGATGACTGATATATACTCATCGTTTAAGTAAAGCAAATAGCTACCAAATCAGATTTCAGTCAGGAAAAACCACAAAAATTAAAATACTACCGATATTTTCTATAAGTTCGAATAATAGAACTTTCATTGGAATAGAGAAACTGAATGAATTTTACTTGTTGTTGAATATCATACCTTGCTGTTTGAATCTCTAATAGATGCTCTAAGCTCGAGCTAATCGAGCTAAAAGTTATTACAAAAAATATAGATTTCGTAATTTTTTCTTCAACGCATTGGCTCGTTCAGCTCTTGCCATTACTCAAGTTATACAATTTTGTTTGTGCGATTTTTGTTCTTAAGTCACATGACTCTACAGCTTTTGTTTTTTGGTTTGTTTGTATTTGATTAGCTTGCTGCAGCTAATTTAAACATTTTCGTCAGCACTAGTTTTTTTGTAAAATATATTTTTAGATTTTTACTCAAACTGATGTTGTTGTAATCAGCTCCCGAAGCAGATTTTTGTGAGCATCTCTGCTCTATAACTTTAAATGTCTAAGTTTAAAAATTCGAAATCCTTTAGGCTTTCAATGGTTGTTTACACTGCCCTCAGAAGCAAAATGAGCGTATCTCAAAAAAATGCATATTCGTGATTCTTATGGCATCGGATAGCTTAAGATATTACGCATCTAATGAACTATGCCAAATGTTGGTATCTTAGCTCAAACCTATTAAAAATCTCCTAAGGCAACTTCCTCTATCTCAATTTTACATGTATGTATTTCAACAAATTGACACAATCAAAACATCAATTATCTTGAAACGCATTTTTTTGAGATACGCCCTTTTCGCTTCTGAGGGCAGTACAGTTCGTAAAAGCTTTGAAATAAAAAAAAAGTTAAATTTTGCACTACTGTACTGCAATTATTGAATTCGCGTTCTACACAAATGATTAATGAAAATAAAATGACAGTCAGTAAAAGGTTTCGTAACCAAATCATTCCGCCAATGACAGCCCATAATAAACTTCAATTAATGGCAACAAAAACAACAACTACCAGACCAATAACTTTATTAAAAAGAGCGTTATTTATCCATCAGTGAAGTTGTTTGAGAAAAAAGATTGACGTAAAAAAATCTCATAAGAATTCTATTAAAGGCAGCACAATAATAAATATCGTGGTGAATTGAAAGGGCAAAGTTACCGTGGTGGAAATTAAAACCAACACTGACAGCTAGCAGACAGACTACGCACGACGTTATAACAACAAAAAATATCAAAATAAATAAAAAACAAAATTAAAACAAGTGTCAATAAAACACACAACGCTGAGCTAAAACCACAATAGTCAGAGACAAAAACAACAAATGATATTGTAAACATGATAGATGAAGAAGAAGAAGAAATTAAAAAATAAAAGCGATAAAAATTCGAAAAAAAAATAAATAAAAATTTAAAACAGAAACGCGCGCATGAATGAAAAATTTGTAATTTTTGTTTATTTTGATGAACGACTTTGTATTGGAAAATAAACAAAAATTAAAATTAAATGAAAATAAATAAAAGAAATAACGAGCAAAAGTTGAAGTTTAAATAAAATAAAGGGAAATCAAATAATAAAAGTACGCGCACTGTGAAAACAATAAAAGAAAATCAATTAAAAAATCAATTGCTTGTTTTATTTGTGTTCTTGGTGTTAAGTTGCCTCTTAAAATTATTTGATTTGTTTGTGTGCGATGCGCTATTTTATTTTGCTTGTAAACAAACAATCACAATGACAAACACACACACACACACAGACACAGACAAATCGCCAACCAATAAATAAATAAATTCCGCTGCAATTGTCAACAGGTGCTCTCAGCAGATTTTGTTTTTTATTTATTTTTTCATACCAGTGACGATAATTTTCTCTATTTTACTAAAAGAGCAGTAAAAACGCGACATCAGTGATATATCTTTTGCAAAGTTTTGTTCGAAAAAAAAGCTTTGCTGATTATTTTTCATAATAAAAATTAACGTTTATTCCATAATTAAATAAAGTATTAAAATATATAAGCTTAAGTTTGTTGAAAAGAAAAAAATATTTCCATAATCATAAATCATGTTTTATTTGAAACATAAAAGTTTTTAACTTACTAACTGCGCAGCAACATTTTACGAATATTAACAAACATCATGGATCCATCGATTTTAGTTGGTAAGTGTTGTTTAAGAAAAGATTTACTTAAAAATAATTAAACTATAACTTAAGAGTAGTGCTTTTTATGAGCTAAAAAAAAAACTTACACGCTTTTGGTACGGGATATAGGGATCGCGGAATTTTATCGGATATTTCCTACTAAACGTTTCAAATTCAAGAACCAAGCTGTGTTGCTTAGTTACCTATTGCTATTCTTAATAGTGCCGCAATCTTACTAGGAATCATGGGATACTTTCTTGCGACCATGCTGCAGCTGTTGTCTCCAAAATTTCAATATACATTACAGGAACAACATACAGCGGCGTACCTGTGGGACATTAAGGGGGCAGGGGCATTCAGAGCCATGAAAAATAGAGCATTTTCAATAATTTTTTTTTTGTATTAATTTAATTTATTTAATAAAAGTGATAATATGGCATCAGTACAACATGTTTCAACTTGACTTGACGAAAGTTTAAAAAAAAAAACTAAAATTAAAAAAGTCTTAGCTGGCTGTGTTGGACCTGGTCCCATATAGAGTGCCTTGCGGTGACCATCACAAATCCTTGGAAAAATATCGGAAATGAATCGGATAAGAAAAATTAGTTATTTAAATAAATAATCTAGTGCCTGATCGATGTTTTTTTTTTGTGTTTTAAATCAACAAAATGGCGGCCTCAGGAAATTTATCTCCAGATTTTTGGGACAAAAATAAACAATTAATTGTTCATAAAAAATCGAGAAGAAAAAATCCTTCGATCATGGACTTACTTCTTTGTTTGTCACCAGTTCCGAAAACATAGTTTTGAGAAAAACGACGAGAAACACATGAATTTCCGTACTCTTACTTCCAAGAGCCCTTTGGTTATTGCCGAATAACTTCAAAAGTAATTGTCGGATTGACTTCAAATTTTCACGATATATTTTCAAGAAAATGTAAAAAAAAAATCGATTTCTTTAAAATTCTGACTGCCCCTGCCACCTTTAATAAAATTTTCAATCAGTTTAGCTTTATTTTTGCGAATTATGGTCTTTCTCTACAAGCACCCTGTCACGACGTAAATTCCTACTTGAGATGGTGGATTCCGCAGAGAGATGTGTAAGATGACCTAAAATTTAATGGCATCGAATAATAAAAAGTCAAAAATCAGCACTCACACAGCATTAAAAACAAGTGATCGTAAATGCTACAGAAATTTTGTTCCCGCCCTATGCTCCAAGCAAAGTTATGTGATAATAGTAGTTAGTATTAGTAATCATAAAATTGAAGACATTCGGTATAATTTCCAAAATGTAAATGCTGCTAGCATTCAATATTACACACAAAACTTCAAAAGAATTATAATTTTCATTAATCGTTGCCTAAATAGATTTGCTATAGATAAATTTGCATCACTTTTTCGAACTCTTTTTTCGAAAAAACCGATCTAGTGCAATGTTTTTATTCTACAAGATAAAACTGCATAGTAGTCACATTTAGAAGCTCACTGAGGCGATCAGTAAAAAGAAAATTGAATAATATTTTTAAAGTTTTATATACAAACTAATTCTGCAAAATAGTTCTCAAAAACATCTTCAGCTCACTTCTACAAGCGTGATCTATTCATCATTTGCCTTGTACGTCAATTATTATCTGACAGTTTGCTTAGTCAATTTCCTAACTACATACTTGCAAATTACAATTTACTGTGCAAATTTTAAATGTTAAATTATAGTCCTCTGTCATTACTTTTGGCCAGCAGCTGCAAACCGGTTCTACACGCATGCGTTCATCCCAGCTGTGGTCACAAAATCACAACATACCAAACACGTACGTATAGCAACCCCGTACAGGTAAATGAATGAAGCCAGCTCGAGTACGTGGTTTTTTCATAAGCGAAAAATTATTAGCCACTGAACGTACTTTTTATGAATGAATTATGGTATGTTGGAATTTTAAACCGGTATACTTTTGTAATGGTTTTTAATTCAATAATGGTCTTTGCTATGATTTAGCAAATGGAAAACAAATATTTGGTTTGGCCAATGTAAGATATTATTGGTTATAACTTAATGTGCTTGATTACTGTTTTTGAATAATAACAGGAATTATAATCAATGCAAAATTATGATTTATGCGCATAATTGGTAGGAAATTATGCTGAATATCTCAAATTGGCAGAATGAAATCATTTTTCGTTAATTGATGGAAACGTACTCGGCTACGATATTCAAAATATTGGTTCAAAATTCAAGAAATGAAAGAATCCCCACATTGTAACCTTCACTTAATGTGACAAATGGTCGAAGATTAGCTTAAATAGCAACTATTTTTATGGCAAACTTTCCAAAAACTATAAAGAAATTATCTAAAGAACTATTCTGTAAAATATTTAATTATGAGGTACATATTTTTGCCTCTGAAAGTTATGCACATTAACTAATATTTCTTCTAATAAAAATAATATTTTTTTCAGTTTTCTTTTTGCTCAAAAAGCTATGCATAACTTCAAGAGCGTGAGGTTGAATTCAATAGCAATTTACTCGTTTTTTTTTTGTGTCTTAAGTTAAAAAATTGATTTTTCAACTTTTTAAATAACAAATAACAAAAAAATATCCTTTAAAGTTTTGTAAATTTAATGATAAACAACCTTTCCAAATAGCCAGCGTTGATTTGTTGTCATCACTTCACTAAAATTGCCTGCAATAGTGGCATAATTAAATTCTCTTTAGTGTGAACAGCTAAAAAAAATTCCAAAAATTTTTATCAAAAAATCTACAAAAACAAAGTTTTTCAACAGAAAAAATATCAACCAACAAAATAGCACACGGTTTCACATCACTGCACTTCGCTGCATGCGAGCGCTGATTTTTGTGGGAGCTACAAACAACACGCCCCTAAAACCATTCAACTTGAACTAAACGTGCGAGAAGAATCGTGGAAAAGTTGCTATCTTGAAAACGCCGCAAGTGAGCGGTCGTAATCGCGCGGTATACAAATGCTGCGATTTGTCAGTGAAGCGTGGTGCAGAAAATGTGAAAATATTGAACAAAAAAATTGAATTTGGAGCAAACATTTTTTTTTATGCTGTATTTTTTCAAATTCAAAAGCGCCATCAACTCAAGGTGGGCGAAATTCTGCGCATAACTTTTGGCTTAAAATTGTGGCAACGCCACATTTGTTGTGGAACTTTTTGTATATTTTACGGCGGTTATATCTTTGGCTAAAGGCGACAGAAGGCAGCAAGCGGCAAAATGTCCGGGTCGTTGCATGTGCATGGCAGGAAGTTTGAAGGCAATTGTGGGTTCCATCATAACTTTTATATTTTTTCTTATTCTCTTTTGTTGACCGATAAAAATGTGTATGAATTGCATAGCTTGTTGAGTACGCATACTTCAGATACTCCAGCGTGCTCGTTAGATATTAAGGTGGACCTTTTTTTAGAGGCTCAACTTTGGTTTTGACTGATTTCGACTGAGAGTGGGTAATATATAATATATATGATTATTCTGGGTATCGAACTCGGAACACTTTGAATGCAAGCGCAGGACTTTGCGGCATAGAAGCACACAAAAGCTCCTGATATTTTTAGAACTTTCAACTTCATAGTTAATAGAAATTTTGAAACATATAAATTAATCTTAATTTTCCCAGTTTTTGATTGTACAGTCTTTTTTTAAAAAATTTACTTCTTCAGATTTTGACTCTGACTGGTACAACTGTGACATACTATGACTCTGTTTGACTGTGACTATCGCTGGCTTCGACTAAGACTGAATTAAACTTTTAATGAAATTGCTTCCAAATGACCTCTTTTGTGCCTTTATAGCCTGTGACTAACTTCGACTCTAATTAACTTCAAATTTGTCTGACTGCAACTCTGAACGAATTTGAACACGACTTCAATTGTCACTAACTTTGTCTTTGACTTTGATTGACTTCAACTTTGCAGACAGACTGCTACGCTGACTCGTCTTTCTCTCCGAATGAATTATACTCTGACCAACTTTGAATTAATAAAATTAATTTGATTCCATATGCCATCAATTGTAACTGACTGGAGTGACAAGCTTAGACAGTCACTTAATGTGGTTATATGCCCTGGTTGGTTTCGACTTTGATTGGCTTCGATTTAAACTTGCTTTGACTGTGAGTGCAATTGCTTCTAAGTAACGTCAACTGATACTGAGCTTGTCCGTGCTTATTTTTGTTTCTGAATATCTTCAATTAACTTGCTTAACTCTGACTGACTTTAGCTGTGACTATCTTTGAGTCTAACCATCATGGAGTCTGAATATTATTGCCTGTAATTGCCTTTGACTATGACTGACCTTTGCTCCGACTGATTTTGTTTTCAACTTTGACTGTCGTCGGTTTAACTGACAACAACTCTGGCTGCCTTTGACCTTGACTGGTTTTAACTCTTAATGTCCGAAAATCTAATTGACTTTGACTGTGATTCAATTTGATAGGAGAAAAATTTCGACTTTGATTGAATGAGCTCTAACTGACTAATCCCGCCTATGACTGACTTTGATTGATTTTAATTCTAACTTAGTCGAACTTTGACACGACTTCGTATGTGTCTGTCTTCGATTATAAAGTTAATCCAAATGCATAAAAAAATTTCAAAAATTGTTGTCAATTTCGTTCGTTAAAAATATTGTGACATACATATTTGGAAATAAGTTCCACCCTAATGCTACCAAACAATGCGTGTATGAGCAGTGATTTATTTTGTTTGTTGTAGTCGTTTTGACCTTTCGTGTTTCTTTTAGATATTCTTTTCTCTTGTTATTCTTTGTATTTCCCTTGCATTCTTTGCCAGGCACTCAACCTTTTTTTTCTGGAATTTTTGGTCAAAACGAGTTTTTCAAAACAATGCGTTCATTCGTCTGATTGAGTGAACGTATGCGTATCTTGAAGTTTTCTGTGAGCGTGCGGATTTCTCATGCGGCAAAGTTGGTTCGGCAGCTTCGATGCATTTTTGACAATTTGCATGAAATTTTGAGTGTAAAAAAATTTTGCGTACATCTACAAAAATTGATATGAAAATACATAACTGAAATCTTGCTATGTGCACATAAGACATTTTGAACGATTATTTTTTTTTATTGTTTTATTTTTTAAAAAAATTCCTTTGGACACTTTTTTTGTTTCCTTTCCTATTTATGTCTACAACAATCTTTTTATTGCTGCAACTCACACGTTTGATATTTTAAGAATTATTGGAATTATCCTCTGTATCATGCTCATACAATCATTTTCTTTAATTTATTTTTATTTTCTTATTAAAGTTCTTTTAACATGCCCAAAAATTGATTGTGATAATCAGGTTAGATCACGCATTTGTTTTGTAAATGTCAACCATATAACTTGTATGAGTCGTTATTAAGACTTGATTGTGTAATCTTATGATATGATGGCATCTTATAAAAAATTCTACGAATGGCATGATTTGATGATACTTTTGTCTGAAAGTGAAACATTTGTTTTGCCAAAAGATTTGCCATTTTCTTTGGATTTTTCTTTTGTAACTGCATAACGCTCACGCATTTTTCAGAGTTCTTGGTTTATTTATAGTATTTTCTTAACCATTGGCTTGTTTTGGCTTTTTGGTAAAAGTTAACATTTTTTTATTTTGTTTTGTGAAGCATTATAACCTTGAAAGATGATTATATTAGATTTGGTATTACAGAACAAACCATTAGGTAATTTTTTTCTAAGATTATTTCACTTAATCGGCATGAAGAATATTTTTACTTATTCCGCAGCTTATTTTCATAAATTGGTTAAAGCAACCTTTCTTAATTGGGGTTTAGCTATGGGAATATGAAATAAGCAAGCAATTGCCAAATTATTAAAAGTTTATGTGTAACGCTTTTTACATTGCACTCATAATTAAGTGCCTTCTTTAGAAAATTGACTGTTCGAAGTAAGAACTTAATATGCAGGTTCTTATGGTTCTTAATAAAGTCTTTTAAGCCACATTGAATTTACAATTTTTTAATTAATTTAGTAATACCGTAGAAATTAAAAAACTTTTACAGAAATTGCTCTAGAGCAAATTTTTTTAAACCTTTTAATTTTATTGTCGACCAGTGTTCAATATAAAGAGCTCTTTCGTTTTTACGTGTAATACCCCATGTATTAAAGGTATGAGCAAAATGAATAAAAACCAACACACAGTAGTTAAATTGTTGTATTGTGCATTAACAGCCAAGATAATTGTCAATAATTTAAACAAATTGATAAGAGTTGTGTAGAGCACTCAAGAGATTGTTGTGTACAAAAAGAGAAGAGTAGCGATGACTTAATGACTGTCAACTGTCAATTGGCTGTCAATTAGTTTTTAAACCGGTCGATTGAAGATGTCCCAGCTGGCATCTAATAAAGTGCACGCATGTGATCGAGAAAATTTTCAAATTTAACCAGTGAAGTGAAATGAATTTATTTTTTTTATTAACCATTTTTCAGTTTCCTTTCCACCTATCATTAGTGTGAGCTTTTATGTGGAAATGCTATGAACTCATACCATGCTTTTATCTTTGCAAAATGAAGCTTATCGCGACATTGAAAAGTGCAAACAAAAACAAGTTGATGAGTTTTAGTATGAATTCTTGCATGACTTTTAATATTAAGAAAGTTGCAACTTGTTTTTTTTCTTAAAAAAAAAATAATAGGTGACAAGCCCAAAAATTTTGATAAATGTTATATGCAAAAATAATCAAAATGACATTGACATATAATTTAATATTTGTTATTAGTTAACAGATTTGTTAAATTAAAATGATTGATTTTAAATAGAAAATAATGACACATAAATATGTTATTGACAGCGAGACATAATAAATTTAGTGTGGAGCAAAAACTCAACTGAAAAAAAAAATGTATCTCAAAAGTTGAAAGAAATATTCCGTAAAAACTTAATTTTTTTTAGTAATTTTACCAATATATCATTTATTTTTTTGTTAACTTTTTTATGTTGAGTGTTAGTTAAGACTTAAGAGTACATACTGATGATTATTTGAATGAGAAATTGGGTGAAGTTGAGTAAATGGGCGTATCATCTTTCAAAGCTAGAAAAACTTCTTAATGCTATTGAACGAGTATATGAATTAACTGAATTTCACACAACTGCAAGCTACAGCTTGTACAATTCTACACAAATTTGGGCAAATTTCAACAGGAGGGCATAGTAGCTTCCATATTAGCTAAAAATTCAGAAGATATACTTAATGAGGATTGAGTTTTTGCAAAACCTCACACGATTGATTTTTCATTGCTTATGGTTATGCTACTTCTTGAATTCTGTGCTGTTATTTTTGCTTTTTTTCTCATTTGTATTTGGCTTCGAAATTCAAAGAACAAACTCTCCTTCAATTGTTTTTTTTTTTTTTTGAAGAGAGAATGAGTTGTGTTAAGAGAGTAATTTCACTATGAAATACATGGAATAAGCTAGACAAGCTTTAAACAAAAACTAAGTGAATTCTACCAGAAGGGTGTGGTGCCGCCCATACAAACAAAAGTAAAAAAACGCTGTAAATGAAGATTTATTTCAAGCATTGTCATCTAATTACACACAAACACAAAAAAATATTTGGACAAAAAACTTAGTGCTGTGTAGGGTATTTAGATTTTGGCTATGCCGACAATAACACACATAAAAATTATTGTTAAATCGACAACAAATTAAATTCAAATTTTCACCTGACTGAAAAAGTGCAGCTGTGAATTTTAAAATATCACTGAAAATTTGAATATTGTGTGCTCTACAAAAAAAAAGTATGAAAAAACTAGAGAAATTAGAGTGAGAGAGAGAAAAATTCGTTTTAAAAGTTCTGTATGAATGCGACAAACATTTCAATTATAAATTCAATTTGAGTACCATCATAAAAAAGAAAGCAACAGAAATTCAATTCAAATGGCATAGAGAGCTGCTTGCTGTTCGTAATTTTCAAGTCAATAGTCCAGCAGACTGTGGAGCCCCAACCCAAAAATGGCGTTCTCTAGCACTGATGTCATGCAGCAAAGCTAACTACTGGCGACTGGCAATGATGCCATACGCATTTTATGTTTTTTACCAATGTTTTTGAAGTATTTTTTTATTAGTTATTCGCAATTTTTTTTTTATTTATTTGTGTTTAATTGTATGTCATTGTTGCCAACACTACTTCGAAATTCCATTAATTTTTAATGTATGTTATTCCATTATTTACACATCTGCTTTCATTGTGTGGGAAAATATGTTTCATTTTGCTCCATAGTTTATAATTGTAAAAGAAAAAAATGTTTTTAGCATTAAATTATATTTTGCAAATATTGAATTAAATGTTGTTATAATTTTTTTTTTTGCAATTTATACAGTAAACATTTTATGCATGTTGTGTATTAAGTTTTTCATTGTGATTGGTTATGTTTAAAAAGTGAATTTATTTTTATGCATTAAGTACTTTAAAGTCGTGTTAATAATGCACTTAATAAATTATTGAAAACAAAATCAACTCTAATCTTGAAAAAATACACATGACTTGTATTTATTAAATCTATTAGGTTTTGAGACTGATCAGTTATTAAACTGAGAATTTGTCATTAGAATTAAAGAGAAAAAGGAAAAAAAATTATTTATTTTTCGTCTTTAAAGTAGACTGTATGGCTTGCAATACAACTACGGCAAAGCTTGCTTCAGTCCTTTATACGTTTTTCATACGCTCATTGAAAAATAGCCTTTAGTTCCCATAGAAAATTTGCTTTAATGGCTATGGGGATCAAAAGGTTTAAATCTTGAATTTTTCTGCCATCTGAAAAATTTGTAAAATTCTTACTTAATAAAGGAGTGAAGGTACCTACTGACGACCCAGTTTTGAAATTAATCTGAATGAATGATTCAGCCAATTAAGTATTTTGGTTGTCAGTAGTTATCTACCTTTCAAATTCAGTTTTTTCTGCTATTATCTTGAAAACTATTTGTTTTTTTTTCCGAAATTTGGTTAGACAAAAAGCTTGAAAATTGTAGAGCTTCGACAAATCCAATGCACAGGCAATAGCATTTTTGAATCCCTGAACAATCACAATCTCTGGCATATACGAAAACTTTTCAACTTGCTCCTTTAAACCTCTAAATATTTTTTGTCACAAATACTCCCGTAAAAATATGTGCTAACAAGTTCTCACAAACAATGCTCAATATCTCTAGATAACATCACTGTCGTATCTTTTAACTTCATAAAAACTGATATCGTTTTATTCCATAGCATTCTATTACGGATATAAATTAATCAAATTCACCAGAAACGTCAAAATGAAATGGAAAAAAAATAACACAGTGATTTTCCCCCTTTTCTCAGTCCCAATATAGCACCTCATATATTACATAACTACGTAATTATTTTATGTTTACGCTCTTTGGTTCCCCCCCCCCCCCCACACAACGTCTGTCTGTGTTGATGTTTGTGGTTCTTGTGCTGATGATATCAGTGACGCATGCCATACCATGCTTATCGGAAATTAACGGAAGGGTTCCTTAACCTCATACTAAAACCAAACACATACTGTCACTACCATCACATAATCATAACTGTAAATACGGTGGCGATAAATTAAATAACTACGGTAATGTCACTGGCGCATGTCAAGCAGACGACCAATGACGACAGCAACAACAAAAAACTCACAAATATCAATTGAAAAAACAAAAAAATTAAGACTCTGAATAAGGGACTGACTGGGTAAATGCATGTAAACAAAGTTTACCTCCGAAAAAAAAAAATATTTATGTCACTAAATAAACGTTCTTATCAAATTAATAAAACATAACCATGAAATAATAGTGGGTTGAAAAAGTAGTAGAGATGTAAGCATCGAATGAGTATTGAAATGAGCATTTTATATTAAAAGGGAACTAAAGCAACAAGTAATCGAGATAAAACACTTTGATATCAATGGACTGAGAAAGACTTATGATCTTAATAAGTAATCAATTATTATTTCTGATAGAAAATTTAAAGCCCAATTTTATATGTGATCGATAGAACGAAAACAAAAAAGATATAATTGACTTTTTCCGCTTTTATAACATTTTTGGACCATATCAATTTTTTTTTTTTTGATTTCTCAACACTTTCGAGTTTTTTCAAGTTCTTCAACATTTCCGACATTTTTCAATCATCTCAACTTTTCTTTTAAAATTTTTCGACTTTTTCAACACTTTCCAATAAAACTCAACTATTCGGAAATTTTGTGTACTAGCATGACGAAACACTTACATCTGCATTAGCCTTGTTTTATCTTTTTCAGCTATATATCTTACAAAGCATTGGATTTCGATCCTAATAAGCGCAATAATAGAAAAGAAAAGTATCGTGAAAATAGCAATGAAATGTAGCTTAGCCCCTTCTTAAGCACATGATGAACACAAATATTAACTAGCCATAAAAGTGTGACCTGCATGCCGCTTGCCTTCGAATCGATTGAAGGAAAAATCTGTAATTTCTTGTATTAAACATGATTTATTGCGCTTGAATAACCCGCGTTCGCCAGTTGCTATAAAAATGAATGAATGATATCCCCCAACCAGTGATGATGCCATTGATGCATCAACGTTGACGTTTATGGTTAAGTGATTTCATCCACACTTGCCAACCTACTCGATATACGAGTGCGAATATCAATTACAACCTGGTGATGATGGCATTGTTGCATTTGGCACAATATCAACTTTCTTAATTAGTTTTTACCTTTTTTAGTCATATAAAAGCTACTGCTTTCTAATGGATATATTTTGTTCAACATTTTTTTGATTTAGTTAATCTCCAATATATGCTGAAAGGATTTTTCAGTGTTGTCCGCAATAAATTATCTTTCTGTGTACTCTTTTGTTTATCTGTACATTATCGTTGTTTTACAAATCCACTCTTTATTGCATTTCATTTTGCATTCTCAATTTTTTTACAGCTGCAATGGGCAAATATCTTGCTATGCGTGCCGTTATATGATTTTAACGGAAAAGATTGAATATATTATAATAGCTATACTGCCCTCAGAAGCAGAAGGATTTAAGTCAATTCGTTAAAATATATGAAAAATTGAGATGGAAGAAATTTTCTTAGGAGATTTTATATAGGTTTGAACTTAGATACCGACATTTGGCGTAGTTCATTAGATGTGTAATATTTTAAGTCACCCGATGCCATAAAAATCATGAATATACATTCTTTTGAGATATGTCTTTTCCGATTCTGAGGGCAGTGTAGGTACAAAAAAGATATTGAAAGTGAGGACACTGGAAAAAGATCATACAATTAGAGTGTGCTAACATTAAAATACTTGCAAGAGGTTAAAAAAAATAGTCAACAAAATCTTGAGTATGGAGCAACTTCAACGTTACGAGTGATTCTTTAAATGGTACTTTTTTCAGTAATATTTATCATGGAATATTTAGCATTCATGTTTCTTTGGAAATTCAATACTTTCACATAAATTTTTGCTATTAGAAAGTGATTTGGCCACGTAGATCATTTAATATCACATCTCTAAACTTCTTCCTTTGGGGCTAAGAAAAGTCCAAAGTCTACATGGCTATGATTGATTAAGTTGAATTAGTTTGACGACAAACCGAAAGTATGCCTTGCTTTCGGATCTTTGAAAACCACAAAAAATTACGCTGTTGCCCACCACTGCTTGAGAAAAATTATTTTTAAGCTACCCACACTGAAATCAATGTCGTTGTGCATGCTTATCTTAATATAACTACTCTTCTCATTTTTGTCCTCCTTACCACCCGCTCACTCACTCTTTTATCACACTGTTATTTATCTTCTAACTCTTTCTTTCAAATGTTGATCGTCGGGTTTTTGTTTTTCATTGCCTGGTGTAAACTCTTTACTCCTGTTGAATTTTAAATGCAACTAAGCCGGCTTGATCTTTTATCGCTTTGACAGCATTTGCTTGCTGCTTGATTTTGTTTTCATTGTTGTTGTTGTTGTTTTTTTCACTGTTGTTATTTTGTTGATGTATAACTCGAATATACCGGTGTGCACTTGGTACGTGCCATGCCTTTTAATTTACAAAGTCGGGTGCGGAGTTTTTCTTTTTTTTTTTTTCTTTGACTTAACGTTGAAACGCCTGTAAGTGGATTTTCATATCGTTTAATTCTGCTGTGGTGGGGGTGTTGGCAAGGGTTGCTTATCAGTTTTTTTTTTCTTGTACATTTAACAACATCAGCGTCGACAATAACACGAACAACAACAACTAATCGCGTTCAGGTTGAAATTAACTTGTCTGACTGTCTGTTTATATTTTGTTTTTTTTTTTTTTCTTTATATTTACACACTTTGTTTAGTTGTTTATCGGGGTTTTATTATGTGTTATGCAAAAACAAAAAAAAAAATCAAAAAATTAAAATAATAAAACTTTGTAAATTTTTTTTTTACACAACGAAGGAGGTCAACTTTTATCTGTTAAATACCTTGTAAGTTGTATAACTTTTAAAATTCTCTCATTCAAGTTAACTGAATGGCTTAATGTTAGAAATCTCAGGCAATAATGTTGGTATTTTTCAAATTAACTTTTATCGGTCATTTAGATAAACCGTTGCTGTAAATTTATTTGATTTTATGCACAAGCACAAATTTGAAATTATGCAACAGGTAATTATTCAAGGGTATGCTTTGAGGTTGCACTCCTTAACACGAAAACTAGCAGAAATCTTTAGATATGCCGAAATAAATTTGCGGGGGCGGCTTTCAGTTTTCAGAATAATTTATTCAGTGATATTGAAGCTCAATATAATTTTACTTAGTTCTGGCCCAGAGCTCCGAGTTTAAAGAGGTCTCTAACCAGCATTAATTTTATGTGCATGTAGAAAAAAATGTTCTGCAGATATTTTATTTATTCTCATAAAACACCCCCTTCCAGTCGCTAATCCAGTGCTCCACAAAGTTTAAAAACGGCACTGAAAGTAGGGTTTTTAATATCGTATTGAACATAGCGGAAGTGTCCTTAAACGGGTTCTGTGCTGCTCGAGCTAGTGAATTTCGTTTTAATTTAAAACCAAACAAAAAGATCCTTACCTTCGAAAAGCCATTTGTTGATAAGTGCAGTATGATTATATTGCAAATACAGGACAAAGCTATTTTGCTCCCTTCCTTCATTGACGTGACAATATTTCTCTGTTAATGAGCTGGTAAAACAATTGGTTTGAGTCCTTGCTAGGAACAAGAATTAAACCGTACCGTTTGTTAAGTAAGTACTTGCTGACACCTGCCCTGGGAACATTGTAGTTGTTGTTAAAAATCGTTGATTCTCAAAACCTATACAAAGCAAAGAAAACTTACAACTTGTTGGCAGATGGTCTAAGAATTTACTTTCGGCATTGAGTTGATAAATCACGTTTACAGGTAGGGCTACCTTGAAAACAATATGTAGGAAAATATAAAAGTAAGCACAAAGTAATCAAAAATAAAACTAACGTGCTTTCAATAGTTCGGTTCTTAATAAAAGCTAACAAAAAGCTTAAAAAATTTTTGCTGCAGCTACCAATTGACTTTTGATATTTGGCTTTGAAAATACTAAAAAACTCAAGCGTTGACATTTTGGTAACTAAATGACGAACCATTGCCGTATCTAATGAAGCATCGCTTTAAAGAGCAATATTTTTATTTTATTTTTTCAAGCTTAAAGAAACAACAACCGACATGACTAATAACAATTACAGTACAATGACCATAAAATTTATTCAACGCCAAAAGGACTTTAATTGCTGCAGCAAAAAAAATACTAAGAAAGAATTGCACTAATTTTACAACACAGTTCATTATGATTACTATAATTGGCAGCATGTAGTCAGTCAGCATCGTGCTTCTCTTATGCCTAGAGAAGTGATTGATACTCAAAGAAAAGTATCAAATTACAAGTGAAATTCAAATTATGATTCAAAATATATAACGATGCAATTGGAAAAAGTATAAAATATTAATTTAGTTTCATAAACAATGAAAGTTATCTAAGTAGTACCGTTTCTAATCTTTAATATATTTCTATCTCACGAATTTGAAAAAATTATATAAATTTGTTATTTCAATTTTGTGTGAAAATTTTTGTAAAACTGCATAGTTTTTGATATTGTTTCATAATTTCAGTCACTCAAAATCGATAAAACTTAAAAAAACAAAGTGCTATATCGTTTAGCATTGTATTCTTTAAAAAATATACCAATTATACGGTATCAATGCACTGTAGTATCAAAATCCAGCCAGTCTTACATATCCGCACACATTGACATCCGCAAGCGTTAGCAACTGCATCAAATTCCACTTCAATTTCAATTTTCATAATTAGTAAAAAATTGCAACATAGATAATGGCAAATATCAACATTACAACAAATGCAATAAAAACAACAAAAATAATGAAACATGAGCAATTGTTGCTTGAGACTGACGGCTGGCTGTTACTGCAAATGCATCGTTATAAACATTATCATCAGCAATCTTTCTTAATTGCAACAGCACACAAGAACGATGCGCCACCAACGTTGTTGCTAGTAAGCGAAATTTTCAATTAGAGCACTAAAATAGAACTACAAGGGTTGCCAACATTTTTTTTAAATATATTTCTAAAGTGAAAATTCAAAAATTAAAAATTTTACTAAAGCCAAGAAATTAGTTTGCTGGTCAGTAGATAACAAAGAGATTCAAAGATATGTACATATACAGCTGCGTACTGTGCGAGATATAAAGGCACAAAGCTGCAATAGTATTCTTGGTACTCAAAAATAATAAGAAACAAACCATACGAAAATTTTGTTTTAATTGGGGCCAAACGAAAAAAAAAACCTTGAACAAACATAAAGGTTCCTTTGATAATTCTATACAAATGAATAGTATATTTCTTCATTACAAAATTCAATAATTTTTTTAAAATTTTGTGTTTCTCGAAAATGCAATTTTTTTTAATTCAAATTATTTCTTTGCATAGCTAAGGGAGTATACTTGTATAAATTTTTGGACTTAAGTGAAATTCATTTTATTACAATTTATAAAATTTTATGCTTGAAATAAATAATTTTTAAAAATTTCATAATAAGCACTTGTTTATTTTAAATAATTATTATATATAAATCAATTCAAGTGCATTTTAGTCAGCATCCTGTAACTATGCAGCAAAAAAGTTATTACAATTTTTCAATGCTGTAAAAAGTTGTTAAATAACTTTTAATAGCGTAACGCTAATAGCAACATAAAAAGGTTATGCAACAAAGAGCTGCAACAAATTATCACAAGCAATTAATTTAAACAAAACGCATTAAAAATAACATTATAAAACAATTAAGAAATTTTTTATTAATAGTTCAGCATACTGAAATATGATTAATTTGATATTTCCACAAAATGTAAGTTCTAGAAACAATTAGTAGTACATACATACGTAGTCAATATATCATCAAAGTCCTTTTCCTTTAGCAGCCCTTGATCAATTATTAGCTACTTGGTTAAATTAGTGCGGCTCATAATTAATTAATGTGGTAGTTAGAATTCCAATAACGTGCCATGCGCCAGCTTTGATGCTACAAATTGATTTTCAATTACTGTTAGGTATCAAACAAACGATGGGCTACTCATTTGGCAGAAATAACAGCGTTGAGATTGACTACTAGCGCAAAGAGTAAATGATGTCATTCTCTGCTGAAGAATGAGCACATCAAATGCTTGGGCTGCTTCGCATTGAAATTGATTTGAGTCGTTGGTCGCATAGTCGTTGCGAAGCCATGGAAGCTAAAAACTGAACGTGGAACATGTTCAAAATACACCGCATATAATTTTTTGTGTAATGCCTTTTGTGCAATTGGAGACTTTTCACAGGAAGCATTATGCTTTTGGCACTACATATTTTAACGGGGAGTAAAATGTGCAAATACCGCTTTCACTGTTAATGGTATCCTGATCCAATCAACTAATATGTCAAGGACTTATTTAACGCCAGTCCGCAAAAATTTATTTTAAAAATCCCAAAAAGCTTAGAACCACGCTACAATGCACTCTTAACCATAAAACCAACTACAATAATTTACTACAATTTTTGACAGCCACCAGTGCTCCATGCATTAATCTCTATCTTTATCTACTGCTTAAATCCAAGTCAGTTTTAATACACTGACATTTTTCAGTGACGCTTTTGTTTGTTGCTGTTAATTGACTTTGAACACTTAACACTTTGTGCGATTGTGCTCATTAGCAAATCATGTACACATGTATGCAACAGCAGTTAAAAATGCAACAATAACAACAACGAAATTGCACTCATAACGACATCAGTAGCACCATCAGTGACAACACTTCACATACGAGAAGGCGCTCGCTCAACCATTGCAGCGAATCTTTCCCACACTCAATCAGCTGTGGTGCTGCAGTTTTCAAATTAAATTTTAACTGCCAACATAAAGTCGTGTTAAAATTCGTTTATTTTTTAAAGTTTTTTACATTTTTTGGACTCTTGAATATGGAAATTGTGCACTTGAAACATGTTGATATGGAGCAAGGTTTTGTTTTAAGTTTTTAACTTTTATTTTTTTTTTTGTTTAAATTTTAAATTTCATCATATTCTCTATTTTATTTTTCAGATGAACGGCAGGATATTCAAAAGAAAACTTTTACCAAATGGATCAACTCACATTTAACACAAACCCAGTGCACACCAGTTAATGATTTATTTTTAGACTTAAGAGATGGTCATCGCTTGTTGGCCCTGTTAAGTGCACTAACATTTACACAGCTGGTGAGTTACAAACTAAACAAAAAAATATTTATAATATTAAATAATTGACTTGGATAAAAAACGTAAATTCAATAAAACAGTTGAAAAACAAACTTTTTTAAATTAATCTGTGAAATTTTTAAGCCAGATATTAAAGTAGCTCATAGCAGCTTTAGAAATCAATTCTTGACACAAAGTAGGAGCCTTGAGAGCGCTTATGATTCTATTAAAATAGAAGAAACTTCAACTTCCTTACACATTTCATTTTATCTTAAAAGTAAATACTTGACTTTGCCAACACAAACACAATGTCAATTTAATCTTCAGAAAATCACTGCATTTACAATAAATATGGTTAACCTCAAGCACTATCTTTTATCTCATGTCAACTTTTGTCTTCTCTTCTCTTCTCTTTCATGTGCATGCACGTGCAACATGTAACACATGCTGCTCCATATACTGTTGTAAACCATAATGTCACCCTTCAACAACACACACACATGCATAGAAACCCGAAAAGGGACGTATGCGTGTGCATCACATCAATAATTTGAACAAAGTCATACATGTGATACAACAACATGGCGTCAAATTGGTTAATATTTCTAGTGATGACATTGTCGGTGGTAACCCCAAATTGACACTTGGTCTCATTTGGCTCATAGCACTCGAATTCAATGGACAAAATCTAGTCAAGAGCCATTCCAGTAATGGGGTAGAGAAATCACTATTGGCATGGGCACGCCAATTTACCGAACCACGTGGATTGGCATTAAATGATTTTTCAACAAGTTGGTCTGATGGTCGTGCATTCCTAATGGTACTCGATGCTCATTTAGATGATATCAATTTGAGTGGCGCTCTGACAAAACATCCCTTGGCACGATTGCATACAGCATTTGATTTGGCGCACAAATATTTTCACATCGAAAAACTGCTTGACCCCGAAGATGTGCACACGCACAAACCGGATAATAAATCTATACAGATGTATGTGATGTGTCTTTACCATGCGATGGAGTCGCGACGTGCGCAGGACGATCAATGCGATAGTTCCGGTGAGACGGTATTGTATGATGAACGTGCCGAGGAAGTGCTGTCGCCAAGCAATGCAAACATCACGGATTTGGACGAAGTGCCATTGGAAAGCGCTGAAGAAGTCTACACAGATATACCGCTGACACCGGTCAGCTTACCAGATGCGGGTAAGACACATTTTAGCAATATAATGGATATACGACTAAGTGATTCGAAATCAAAAGAGTTTGCACATGATAGTTCACGTCCACTTTCGACCGCTACTAATGTATCCGTGGAGATTAGCACATATCAAGGTGCATTGGAAGCAGTGCTCACACTGCTGCTCGATGATGAGCAGCTGTTGTCACGTGAACTACCCGAACCAAATGATTTTCTCAGTGCCAAAATGCAGTTTCACGAAAACGAACACTTTATGTTGAAGCTGACTGAGCATCAACAGTTTGTCGGCGAGGCTTTAGAGGAGGGTTCAAATTTGATAAATGAATCTCAAAAGAGTTCCGGTCTCTCGGTGGAAGATCAAAATGAGATACGCCAGCAAATGGTGCTGCTGAATGAGCGTTGGGAAACGCTGCGCTTGCGTGCGCTTGATGTGCAATCTAGAATACTGTTACGCCTGGCGGAGTTTCAAACAGAACAGCTGGAGAAACTGCGTCTCTTTTTGACCAGCGTCGAAGATCGCATTTCGCATATGACTGATCTTGGGCCTAGACTGCAGGAAGTGCAACAACAGTTGGCTGATTCGCAGCTGCTAAAGGATGATCTAAGTAATCAACAGGAGCTTGTTGATAGCCTGAGCAATATGGTTGTGATAGTAAACGATGAGTCTGGTAACTTTAATGATTTGGAGGATAAACTTTCCGCGTTGGGTGAACGTTGGTCACATGTCGTCAAATGGAGCGAAATGCGCGCCGAGAAGTTGCAACAGTACAAATGCATCAACCGTTGGCTAGATACACGTGAAAAGGACTTAAAGACGATGGAGAGTAAAGATGTCACTGACTTAGGTGGCATAACAAAGCGTATGAATGACTTAAACTACTGCGCCAAGGACTTGTTAGAGCTTGAACGTTACCTCAGCGATTTGCGACAAATGGTTGCATCCTCAATGCAGTCAAGCGATAAGCGCGTGGAACGTGTGCTTGCGCAGTTGGAAAACTTTGAAGATCGCCTGGATGCTCTCAAACAGATAGTGGAAGTGCAGACGTTGCGAATTGAAGACAAAGGCTTTAAATTTGGCCGTGATCGTGCTTCGTACGATGATAGCCGAGTAGTGCGACCGGATAATTGGATTGATTTTCAGGAAATGATCAAATTTGGCGAGGAGAGTGATAGTAAAGATGATGAAGAAAAGGATACACACCTGAGTCAACTATCGGATGGTGATGAAGATCATTTACCGTTAGCAAGTAAAAAGCGTAAGTTGCGGAACACAGACAATTTCTACCTGCTAGAAGGACGCATAATGGATGCATTCAATTTCCTAGACAACAGTGAGGAGAGTTTACTCGACCTACAACGTCAGAGTCTGCGTAACCAAAGTGAGATGTTACTCGCGTTAGAGCGTGAACTAGGTAAAAGAGCACAACTTGCTCCTGAATTAATGGATCTACTTGCCATTTGTGAGAGAGAAGCGCCAGAAAAAAATCTCATAATGGAGCGACAACACATTGAAGAAATTGCTCAACGATATGAGCAACTACGTAAACGAATTGTTTCGCAGCAACAAGAGACGCAGCAAATCGTGGCCAAAGAGCGTTTTTACAATAGTCTCACAGGTTTCAAACTAGTCTTGGCAGATTCACGTGACTGGTACAAACAACACGCTGGCACTGCAAGCAAAGCAGATTTGGAACAACGCCTGAGCGACATGGAGTCTCTTTCAACGGAAATAACAGTTGCGCTTCAAACTACAGCTACGTTAAGCGACGAAATGTCCGAATGGAAAGACGATTTCAATCTCTTCTACGAAAGCTGGAACGATATGAAACGTGCCATTATTACGCTTATACAACAAAAAGGTGGCCTGGATGATGTCAACCAGCGGCTGCAAGAGCTGCAGCAGTTCATAGGGCGCGTAACAGTAGAAAGCGTTATCGTCTCTGACTTAGATGCTATGCAGCAGCAACAACAACATCTTAATAGCCTTATCGATGAACTGGAAAATTTGAAGGTTGACTACGACTATGTCTATCAAAGGCGTTCCGATGCAATTAGTGCAGAGTTTGCGGAACTTTGGGCCAAAATACCAGAGCAGTTAAATGAACGCGTCATTAAGCAGACAACTGCAATTGAAAATCTCAATCATTTCAGCGCTGAATATAATGACATTGTTACCGTGCTACGCAAGTTAGAGGCAACATTACGTGGTGATGAGCCGCTTTTGGAAGAATGCAACTTGTTGCAAGTAGAAACTGATCCACCAACGGAAGGTAATCGGTATAGCATGGAGCTGCGTAAAATCGAAATTGACGTTATTAGCGCGCGTAACTTTAGTGAAATTATCATAAAAGATGCTGAGCTGGAGCATCGTGAGCATTTACTCGCACAAATAAGTGAGCTAAATGATTTCTATGCCAAAGTACAAGAATTGCATCAGCAACATCACAAAAAACGTTCTCAGATATTGGCCAAAACAGATGATATTATCGAACGCGTGCAAACGACGGAGAATTGGCTGAATGAATTGGAGTCTAATACGCCGAAAAACCCAATCTCTGAAATACGTAACTCCAATGAACTGTTTCAGTTTAAAACCAAGTTTCAAACGCTTAAAGAAACTTGCGAAAAGGAGACAGTCAACTTCCGTGAGCTCAACGAGGTGGGTGGCGAAATCATTTTACAAATTGATGAACTAAGTTTGCCTGTGGGCGGAGCGCAACAAATAGATTCTAAATATTCGCAATTGGCAAAGAAGTTTACACATCTGAATGCACGCTGGACTGAAGTAACTTCGCTGGTATATTCCAATACGGCGCTCCTCGAACACATATCAACACAATTGGGTGAATTTAAGAAGTTTATCGTATCAGAGTCTGGCTATTTGGATCGATTAGAGAAGAAGATACGTAGTACTCCGGAAAATGCTGATGCTGAAGAAATAATTGAGGAATTGGATGTAAGTCTGTCTTTTGATTTGATTTTTTATACCTCTTTGCAAAATAATTGCTAACATTTTTTTACCAGGACTTGGAGAACATTCTTCGCAGTCACTCGGACGAATGGCTTGATAAAATTCAAGAAATTGGCAGTGAGCTAATGGAACATGAATTTATGGCCGACTCCATACAAAAAGAAGTCGACACGATCGTCGATCGTTGGACGCAGTTACAACAGAATGCCAAGCAACGCACTGAAATACTTGAGAAAGAAGTAAGCGAAGCTGAACAATCTGAAAAATGCATTGTACAATTTGAAGCATGGTTAACGCGTGTCGATGAGATACTCAGTGAGCATCTTGAGAATGATGTCACCATAGAGGATCTGCCGGATGAGTTTCAGGTAAGCCACACGACTAAAAAGTATACACATAGCTAACATATTATACATTATTCTAGCAACTGGTTGAAGAATTTGATGAAAACGAAAGCTGCTTCCAAGAAATTGATGAGCTAATAATCGAACATTCACGCAATGGTAAAACGGAGGCAGCTAATCGTCTACAAGAGCAACTTAATCTGCTTAAGAATCGTTTTAAGGCTTGTAGACATAAACTTAACAAATGTACCGCACCACAGCCAGCCTATGAGTCACGACTCAATCGTGCAGTAGCCGAGCTGCGTAATGTCGAACGTTCAACGTTAGTGCTCGATGTGGCATCAGCTGGGCCAAGCTCAGTGCAGGCGCAATATCAAAATTGTTTGGTTGGTATTAAATAAGAAATTCATCCTGTACTCTTAATTTTAAGCGTTTTCTTTATTTATAGAAAATATACCGCACGCTATCTGAAGTAAAGGGAGAAATTGAAAGCACCATTAAGACCGGACGCAAAGTCTGTGAGGATAAATTCACTAAATCACCAAAACAACTAAGTCAACGTATTGATGCTTTAAAGCATTTGTACAATGCGTTGGGGGAAAATGTTACGCAATCAAAGATTTTTCTGGAGAGTCTGTTAAAACTGGCACAACAACTGGAGGAGTGTTTCGACGCTGCAGAACATTTAATACGGCGCTTCGAATCTCCACAGGATATGACTGATCGTAATAATGAATTTCTAGAGTTTGAAGATGTGCTACAGCGTAGCGAAGATATTTACGATGAGTATAGTAAATCCTGCGATCAAGTCTATATGGAGGAGGCACGACAGAAGATAGATGAACTAAAAGCTATGTATCTGAAGCTTACGAGTGCTGATGTCATCAAACGTTTGAGTGAAATGAAAACGACGCTGCAGAATTTGGACAATATTTCACTGGAAACTTTAAGGTGAGTTACAAGGGTACATTATTTGTTTATATTTATGTGTATCGTTTGGAAAGATAATATAGAATATGGTAAAAACGGTTAGGATTTTATATGAAATGCTGCCTAAAAGTAGGCATCACAAAATAGTCAATAAAGCCATAATCATTCATATGAAAAATATATTGCTATCATATTTCAGGCTGAACTGAACTGAATTTACCTTAAGTACCCTTATGAACTTTGTAACATAATGTTTCATATAATTGACTATTGAATTGTTGATGATATAAACAAATTAAAACTTCTCTCTATTTTGATTTCAAATTTCAGAACCATGGAGGCCGATCTTAAGCAAATAAATGTTCCTTCCAATCCTGAAATTGTAAAATTACAACAGCAAGTTATTGCTATTGTTGTGGTAAGTAAAAGTTATTAATTGTTTACATTTATTATTGTAAATACACACATATGTTCAAATATGTATTGGTGTGTGCGTATGTTATTCAATGCTTTGTACTCATTCCATTTGCAAATATCATTTGTTTTCTGTTTCCTATGCTTTTTTTGCTGTAAATACAAAATATCGGCTTTTCTTATCAATTTGCTTTATAAAATTTATTTTATGGTTGAATATATTTTAAGTTTATGTTTTTGCATAAAATATTTTATTGTATTCAGCACTTAGGTAGGTATATATTGTAGTTATCAAAAGACCATTACAATAAGCAAATATTTTCTTTTTAATTAATATTTAATTTGTATAAATCCAAATTTATTGAGTTGACTAAAAGAAGTATTCAAATGTGAAAGGTTTTTAATTAAAATTTCACAATATTTAAATCGACCAAACGTTTTTTTTTATAAATTTACCTTTTGTTCAATTTTGTTTCCAGTGATTACGTATAGTTTTGCTATTTTTAACTCGAACAAAATAGAGCTCAAATGCCAAGAGCAAACCCCTTGGTTTACTTTACTGTTTTCAAATTCATTTGAGCTACAGTTGAGCGAGTTACCAACAGAGTTTAATGTCCAGGTGAAATGTTATATTCTCAAAGGCTTGTCTGAATTTTGGTTTAGTCAGACTTTTCAGATTTTCAGTATTTTTGGGTTTACTATACTTCGCAATCTTCGTCTTCTTTTATATTTTGTTTTTCGAATTTTTTAAGGCATTTTTTTGCTTGTTCCACAAAACTTAACAGTCAAATTCTTTGAAGTCCAGGTCACAAAAAAACTTCCAATTCCATTTCCCGTCCTTTTCAGAAATTGCTTAATTCCTACCAGACCCCCGGCATTGAGATGAAATTCCGGGTTTGGCCCTATCAATCCCGTTCACTTGGCTTCCATTGAAGGAGTTTTTGGCACGTATGGTTTTTCCGACCATTATGTACCTAAATTGGTTGCAATTTTTCCCAAATTTAGCATAGTCGATTATCAAAGTATTTACTGAAACATATTATATTATGTTTCAGCTTTACTTTACTTCGCTTACTCGGTTAATGCTCAGGTTAAGTACTACTAACCCCATATAAATATATCATAGTATATCGTATATAAGTCTAGTCATATTAATAAGTTCAACCTCATCCTACAACATTAACTTCATCTTAAACTCACTATCACTGGCGGTGTCAAAATGGTGTCATTTGGTTAATTAATCCCTAAACGTATTTGTAGAAAATTGTACAAAAAAAAACCTACCACCGGAAAATCTTGGTATTTTCTAAACATTTGTGATTGTCCCATATAATTGAAACTATATATCACCAAATAAAGATCAAAAGATCGCATCACCTAGTAAACATTTGGTAATGGCAACCATAGCAGAAAAACCTGTGTTCGTTTTTGTCGCATTGGAAATTGGTTTGGTTGAAAAGAAAAAGGGCGCTTTGAAATCTAACAACACATTTAAGAAAACTAAAAAAAAAAAATAATTAAACGGCTGCACATAACATCATTAAAACAAAATCCTAACTTAGATATCCTACTAAATATAACAAACTCCAGCATAGAGGTGGCTATAATTTGTAATACGCAATGGGAAAATCTGACGCGTTTGGAAATCTATGTAAAAAAAAGTCATAAACTCCCATTTATTGAACTGCGATTTTTTTATAGGATGCCTTAAAATCACGCTACAATGAGGCCACTACACTTGCACACGTGCCAGCTGCCAAACAGTCGCCGCAAGAGGATGCTGATATAGAAATTGTTGTCGTTAGCGATACAGTGCGGCAACGACGCGCACGCACACCATCCGCCAATGATTCAAATTTATCGCAAACGATGCACGAAGCGACGTCACCAAAATCAACGCACGCTACGAAGGCAACAACGCCTGAGGAAACCTCACATTCACATGTGCTGCCCGATCTACTGCCACCACAAACATTCCGTTTGGCTGAATCGAGCGCGCTATTTTCGCAAATTTCCAAAAATCCACGTAACGAACCACAAGCAACTGCCATCAGAGCTGATAGTGCCGGCACTAACAATGAGGCACAAGTTGTTGAGGTCATTGAGCGCAATATACGCAATGATAAAATGTCGGTGCAAAATATTGAGTTTGAACCACATGTGGGTGAAATAGTTGATACCGTCAATATATTAGAGAGCGTAGAACCGTTTGTACCTGAATTTGTGGAGACCGTACAAATAGTTGATCTCTCCGAAGATTCAGACTCATCATCGGTGCGTATCGATGAAGCGGGCAATGAGGTTAGGCGTAGTCGTAGCAAACGTTCACTATGTGATTCACCTAAGATTACAGCTTCCACCGAAGATTTAGATGTTGAATTGCGTGCAGCGCCACTTAATGCCAGCACACCCATATTGCGTGTGGAGAAGCAGCGTATTTCTTTTGAGGAGAAACGTAAACGCATTGAAAATGAGCGCGACATTTTGCGTGACTCTGAAGAGGAGGAGGAAGAGGAAGCCAAAAAGGAGCAAGATGTGTTGGTGCCTCCTAGAACTAAACGTTGGCGTCATCTGCCAATGCATTTAGCTGTTGAGGCTGGGCAGTTACCTGAGGTACGTGACAGTTTCTATAAAGAAGATAAGGAGGCTAATTTCGAAGTGGAACCGCTTGTCTTCTCTGATGATGAGGAAATACCAAGATTTTCCATGGAAATGACACCGACTTTTGATTCTGATAGTGACACGGTAAATTGTTGTGGGTTCTCTTGGGATCGAAAATATTACTAGAAGTAACCGATGAGACCGATTCCATTGTAATAATTTTTTTTTGTATTTTCTTCACAGAGTCGCATCGAAACACCTACGACGAAAAAGCCAAATATTTTTGATAATAAAATTTTGCCATCATCACCATCTTTGGATGATTCCAATATAACGCTTAAGTCACCGTTAAGTGAAATACCACCCAATGCTCGTAATTCAAGCACTTTGGAGCAACGTGTGCAGGAGTTTGATAAAACTGCCAAGTATATGTTAAGAAAGCTGGAAGCTACCAAAGAGAAGATTCAAGAATGCACTGAGGGGGAAATGTAAGTATATAAATAATTTTTTAATGTTAACAAATCAATCGACTGGAAAAATCGATAAAGGAGTTTTAACATCATCATGACTCTTATAATTTTTTAAAGTACCAAATAGAAAAAGAAAATTTTCCGTAGATATTATTAATAGAACTTCAGTCCGGTCATCCTTAATTCACCAATGGGCTCCCTTTCCCTTATTTGTAAAATCCATTTTATTGTGTCAATTGATAAAAAAGGTCGAAAATCGGTTCAAGAAGTTTTCGGGAAGGTCCTGAACTTCCTCTAAATTTGTTGACCCCAATTTTCGTAAGATAAAATTTAATATATAAATCGATGGGAAGTTACCGAGAAGTTCCAGAACCCGTAAGGTTGGCCAAATTTTTATTTTTAATTAAATCGATGAGAAAATATAAACTATGTTTTATTTATCGATGAAGAATTGTCGAAAATGGGAGTTTTAAGAGGTCGGTTTAACTCCATTTTTGAAAAATCGATGATAAATTTGAAATTTGGTTGAACGCTTGTTTACAGCATAGAGGATTGTGGCTCAAGAACTTCTGAACTCAGCTTGAAAAGTATTATGGCTTGAGAACTTTGATCTTGTCCTATACTTATAAAATAGGTTTTATTTCTTATCAACATTTGCTGATTATCACTCTCGAATTCTCTCCCACAGCGCCGTGGAAGATCTACGCATGCAAATTGCACCCGATGCAGCAACACTGATATCACAAGGTGATTCGCTTGTGCTCGAAACGCATGGTAAACAGGGTAGCATACCACGAACGGTGATGCGAACACAGATCTTATTGCGTGAGAAATTCCGTGAAGTGCAGCTGGCGAAGTGAGTAGACCCAAGCCAAATTAATAGTTTTCTTTTAATCAAAAGCAAATTTCTTCCCAATTAGATCCAAAGTACCTGAATCAAAACATCAACGTGATAGCAATGATAGTACATCAAGTCCACGTTCAACATTGGAAAAGATGAGCATCAAAGGCTTAGATGTGGAGGAGTTAGTTAGCAGAGGACTTAAGCGCATTAATGACTTAATAGATAAGCCATTGGAACGCAAATCTGAGGAGAAAGTGGAAAAACGTTTGACCGAGATAAATGTAAGTTTAGAGGGTAATATAATTTTGCATAAATACCGCTGAGCAATAGCAGCAAATATTGAACATAAAACATTGAAAATGCAAACATTTTAAGTAGCAGCCATTCAATTTAATATTCAGGTCACACTTAAAAAAATGCAATGCATTTAATCTTGTTGCTTTATCTTTTCCAAATTTTGTTCATTTTGTTTATCTAACCAACGCGCTATAAAATCAAATATTTTAAAAGCCATTCGCCACTTGTAACAACATATTTCCCCTCACAAAAAAAAAAAAAGAATTTTCCAAATAAAATGCCAACAATCAAAAGCGGTGCGGCGCGCACATATAGCTTTTTCCCCCATCTGTTCGGCGGGTACGACACACATTCAAAAAGTCGTTGGTGTCGGTCTATCATGATGTTGGCCAAATAAATTTAATTTAAATTACACTGTGTAACACCAAATAAAAATATATATTAATTGGTTCTGACACTTAATTTTGGTAGAGTTGCCAATTAAAAACTAGCGTGGCATTTAAAAAGTTTGCGTCAAAGAAGTGGGTTGAAATTACTATATTTTTCTCAAAAATTAAATGAAATGATAGGAAAAAGAAATCTTCATTTTCTTTTTTAAGCATAATTTTGTGCAAAATATTTACTTAGAACATTTTAATCCATCAACGACCTCTTTAATGGATCCGTTTTTTTTTTTTTTTTGTTGAAAAATTGAATAAAAGTCTACTTGAAAAGGTTTGTTAAGCGTTAAAATGTTTCGCTTAATATTTTCCAAAAAATTTCGCTACGGGCTTAGGAGCATCCACGAAAAAAAAAATTATTACATCATCAATGTGCTGGGTGTTAGCTATAAGAGTATACTGGCGGCTACGGCATCAGCCTATCGGCTTTTCCCGCTAATGTACAAATCAAGTGCATGAAAATGTCTAACATTTTTGAGCAAAATCCTTAACCCTAATGATGCTACTTGTTTTTGATAATTCGTGGTAATATATTTTTGAAAAATTTTTTGTTCAATATTTTAACCCTTGAACACCCGTTTAAATGGGAACTTATGTTATTTATCAAAAAGATGTATAAGAGCTAATGGGTTAAAATGTTCGAAGAACTAAGTTTTCTCGTTGTTTATAGGATTTTTAGATAAGACTCATGTTTAATATGGAATTTACAAAAAAAAAATTTTTTTTTTTTTTTTGAAAAAAAATTTGAAAATTTCAATACACTGTAAAAAAATTTGTTAGGTGCAAACTTTCTTAACTCTTTTTTTTCGGCACTCTATCAGAATCAAGTGTAAAAATGAGTGTACTTCTGTAAAAGTTGATTTTTGTTGTACAGTGTTATTTCATCAATTTCAAGCTGTGCGGCATCAAAGTGACAAAAGCAAAAAATCAATCTGATCGATACAGAAGGGAACAATAAAACGAACGAGTGAGCAATTGAGAAAATCTAAGTGAGCGCAAAATTTTGAATTTTGAAAGCAGATGAGCATGCACCACTGATGTTAAGTAGGGAAAATGTCATAGAGTTTCGACCTTAATTGCCTTGGCTCATTGTAGTTATTTTTGTATAACCCCAATAAAAACGTCTATACAAGTAAAAAAAATGCATTTTCTCGCATTTTCAAATCTCTGCCTTGTTTACCACCTTTCTTTATTTGACGTTATATGAGCACTGGTGTAGTGTGAGCATTTGATACTCGGGGCGAAGAACAAATGTTCCTTCCAGAAAAAAAAAAGTTCATCACTTTTTACATCACAAAAACCCTAGCAAAATTAAATAATTTTAAGCTTAAAATAAAGTCAAGACCTATTCTTTTATAAATTTTCAACAAAGCCTTTGCGCACGGGGCGGCAACCGCCTTTTCCCCCATCCCCCCTAGCTACGTTACTGTGTATCAGTGTGGCCTATTGAACCATTGCTGTCGTAATGTTGGATAACATGAGCGGCAGTTTTTCGTCCAAATGTGCGTGTTCGGTTAATGCTCAAAAATTCACTGATTAGCGTTATAGACCATGTACGGTGGAGAAAGATTTTGGAATTACTGATAGTTTGAAAATTCACAAAATATTTTAGCGACTCGAATTCAACATTACTACAAAATGATGATGATGATGAGCCTAAAGAGAATAAAAAGCAAGAAAAATTGCGACTTAAGGCGTTATAATCTTGATTTTACATGAAGTGAGGAAATTTTACGAAATTTTTTTTTTAAATACAAATAAGGTTTATAAACAAAAAAATTAAACAAATGTTAAGAGCATTTCAAAATCAAAAGAAAAATTAAAAATGTTAGTTTTCAAAAATTTATATCTCTCAAGTATGTAATTTTATAAAAAAAAAATTAATAGAGAAAACTCTCAAACTCCCAGCCAGTACTAAAAGTAAAAAACAATCAAAAAAATTCAGAGATGCAATAAAAAAAAATGGTGTTCGATTTGGCGTACAATGCCTCATATAAAAATTTAAAGTTTACTTTTCTAGTAAGAGAATTTTTGTTCTACCTCTTTAAGCGGACATATAACGCGCACCCGCCGCTAACTTGAAACCACAATTAGCTTAGGTAATAAATCTTATTGCCTTAATCATAAAACTTTCCCAAATACTTTATTAGCTCACGTACCATTGTCCCACTGTGCCGCTTGCATTGTCCGCCCAATTCAGCTAATAACTCATGTCTGCCCGAAGGGGAACGACTTTTCGAAACGAAAAGAACAACAACAACAAAAAAACACCATAAATCTAAAAATAAAATGAAAACACGTAGTAAACATGCCGCCGTATTTTAAAATAAAAAACTAAATTTAAAATTTTTGAGAGCGCAAGTGAAAATAAAAAAAACGCAAGAAAAAACCAACAACCAAAAACCAAAAACAAAGAGCAGCAGAACTTTCGCAAAAGAATCTTTTCTAAATTTTCTAAAAAGTTTTCTACTCGCTTACTTGCTTGCTTGCTTCCTCCCACTTTCTTAGCGCGCAATGTTTGGCTCTAGGACGATGACTGACTGGCAGTACGAATTTCCACAGGCGCGTCAATGGTTGCGCGTTTAGTGAAGCGCCTCGTAGTGAATTGAAGTGCAAGCGTGAAAATTTCAAGAATTAAAGACAAAACGTTAAACTTTTCAAAATTTTTGCACACAATTTGTTTGTTGTTCTTTGGCCAATTGTTGCGCGCTCTAAAAGCAAACAAATAACATGGCATAATAAATTCTGCTCAAAGGCAGAAGTGGAAAACTTGTAAGAAAAAAACAAGAAAAACAAACGAAAATACTAAAGTGATGCGAAGAGTTGGTTGAATCAACAAACTTTTATTTTTTCTTGGTAAAATAAACCCTTTTTCACTGTAGAGCTTTCGAGTATCCTTTTGCTGCTTTATAACAACTGACAACTGCGTACGAAATCTGCTCATAAATGCAATATTGTTGGTTGTCAACGACTACAGCAACGACGACAACAACAACAACAACGTTGACAACGGTAACAACAATTGCGACAACGGCAGCGGCAATATCAACGAAAACGTCACTCAACAACAACAGCAACAAAGTTAAAAAGACACCACAATTGAATTTGAAATATACGCGGGTTAAAGTAGAAAACGAATTTTTTATTTTTTTTTTAATAACTCTCCACTTTGTGTTTTTTTTTGTATTTATACTCCCATTGTGCATAACTTTACTTAAGTTGTTCGTTCAGTAAGCAGCTTTTTTGGAAGAACTTACTTACACAAAAAAAAAAATGCTCAGTTTAAGGAATAATTCCTTAATTTCAGGAAAAGTACACTTCAATATGCACTAAAGCTATTCTTTCCTTTTTGAATTAGTTAGTTGTTTTCCTTTGTATAAGTAAATTTTCCTCCTTTGAAATAAATCAAAATTTCTTTATCACAAGGTACTGAGTGAATAAATTTTTCTTATTTTTAGGAAAATCTTTTATTTTCAACTAAGCAGTAAGTACTTCCAATAAAGGAAGTAAGGGGTTGAATTACTCAAAATCTATTAGGTTAGTTAATCGTTCTGTTATAATACTTTTAAAGACTTCACAAAACGTATTATATATAATTTTTTTTAACTTCCTCGCCCACAAAATAAAATCCAGCCAACAGGTAACACCTTGTTGTACCTTTTGGAAAGTTTTTTTTAATATGATCAAATACAATTTTATTTCTTTTTTAACAACTTTTGAAAATCATTAATTAAAACTTTGTGGAAGTCCTTTTTGGGACTTGAACTACAAAATATATTTTCTAAGATCGTTCATACTCACATTAAATGTCAGAATACTGTGTTCTGAGCGAAATTTATTCAGGTAATGGTCCCCAATCAGAAAATTTAGAAAAAAAGATAGAAAGTTTTGAAATTCTTGGAATTCGAATTCTATGAAAAGAACTTCCTTAATTGTTTGGATTACGCTCTGATTTATCTGTTAGTTTTTCTCAGTGTTCCTCATAATAAAAGTGCAACACGTGCATTTTCAGTTATCTGTTTTTTTTTATTTTATTTTTCTTCGTTTATGCTATGTGGATTTGTGTATTTTGTTATAATTTTTGTAGAGTTTTTCAGTGTTTTTGTTTTTTGTGCTTAACAGCCAATTTATGCAAAAATAATATTGTGAATTACAAAGAACTTTTATGATTTTTATATGTCACGTTGTATGTCTAACGTGTTTTCTTGCTTTTGGTTGAAACTTTCCAACAGGATCGACGTGACGATTTGAAACTCATTCTAAACGCTATTGGCAAAAGTGAACAAATGCCGAAGGTAACACCGCTCATGATGGACGAAATAGAAAAGGTTGGTCATTTAAAAAGTTTAACTTTTAAAAAAATTCACATTTTATTTGACTTTTTTATGCTACGTTTTTTTGCAGACCAAAAATAATTTGCAAACACATGCAGATTCAGTAGAATTGGCTCTAAGCGATTTGAAAAATGGCGCAAAAGTTGGTGCAACTAATGGCGGTAAAGGTAAGTGAACATGTTTTTTTTTTAGGTGTAGTAAAAGTTACTTAATTTTGCGCAAAAGTTTCATATAATTACATATATGATATTATTGAAATATTTTATTTTGGTTTAAAGTCTCCCAAAAATTTTTATATTATTTTGCCCATTTTTCATAGCAATAAGGAAAATCTCAACAACACTTGAAAATGACAGCGCAATATAAAATGCAGGCAATTTTGAGAAAATAGCGCGCAATAAAAACGTTGCTGAGCTAAAATTTGTAATTGAAAACATTTGGTGTAAATTTACGCATAAATTTTAAACTAAAATTCTGAAACATATGGCCAAGTGTGCTTGTTGCGTTCCCAAAAAACTTCATTACTTTATGGCATTTTATATGCAGCAACTTTTACGTGCGCTACGTAGAGTTTATGTTCAAAAATGCTGCGTGCCGTTTTTTTTTTTTTTTGTTTTATTCATTTTATTGAGGAAATGCATTTTAACAAAATGTTCATAACGTAAAGTAAACAAATAACACTAATATTTATACAACAAAGTAAAGCGTGTCTTCCTTGTGCACAGTTCAATTTAACATTTTGCATAAATATTTTTGGTACGAATTTTATGCATCATAAAATTTCAAGCTGCATAGGAGCACAGAGCATTTTTTTTTGGAGTAAAACTTTCAGACGTGCATGAGTTAGTTAGATGAAAAAAATTTTCATCAAATAAATAACTCTTTGTGATTCAAACGTTCACTCAAAAAAAAAGAAAATTTTGTTTATTTTGGTTATGCATTCATTGATTTTTTTGATTTCATCCTAGCCTCATATGTATGGAAAATTAGTATGAACTTTTTACTAGAAAGGAGTCAAAAATGAAGTATAGCTATTTCACTAAACTTTTGTTTTGTATATCCTATCTACTCGCTAAAATTGGGAGGTGTATTGCGTAGCACTCAGTTTGATATAAAATAGTCTTGAAAACAGTTTTATTGGCAATATATCACTATATATGACTCCTAGATTGAGAAAAAAATCAACTAGGACCTGGTTAATTCAACTAGGAAACGTAAAGTTTTGGTGCCAAGACAAAATCTATTTAATTTAACCCGAAATCTGATTGAAATAATATAAATAAATCTAGTTAATTCAAAGCTATATATGGTTAAACTCAATTGAGGCTTATTAATAATATTAACCAGGCATCTATTTAAATTGACCAGGAATCTATTTAAATTGACTAGGAAATTGCAAAAAAAAAAAACACTTATTTTATTTTACTGGCCGTTTTCTATGATCATTCTCCCACATTCCTACGACCGATCGATTAACAAACAAAACCTCTTTCTCTTGTCCAGATCGGACCAACTTTATTAGTTTCCACTATAAGAGTACTTTTTCATATGGAATATTCAGTTTCTGCTGCTCGGCTTACTCATTTTATTTATTGGCCACGTTTTTCTATGACCATTACCCATTAGGACCCATCATCATCGATTGGACAAAACTTTGATTTCCCATATTTGCTCTAAATTCCTTTATCAGCCTGCGTTAGTAACAACAGTTAGTAGGCAACATTTACAGATCTTCATTATGTATATACATTTGATGTCGTATATATACAATTCTGAAAGCAAAAAAGTTATAACGAATCATAAAACATTATTTAGATTTCAAAAAAAAATATGCAACTTTTCCGAATTGGCTAAAATTTTTCCACCTGAACTAAGAAAACCATTTCGCCGTTTTTCAAAATGCTAAAAGAAAAGCGAGAAAATCATGTTTCATTTTTACTTCGAACTACCATCAGGAAAAATTTTAGCGAAATCGGTTACGCCGCAACCTGGTGGTCTCCTTCTTAGATTTCATTGTAAATAAAGTTCTAGGATTCTTTATTACTTTTTTGCTTTCGGAATATTATATATAGTTCTTTGCACAAATCACAAACTTTAAGCTCGTACTGTATTTAGAAATGAGGCTTTTAGCAAACATTTTGTTCTAAGAAACTTTGCAAAACATTAAAAGCTCAAAAATTAAGTGTGCTAAAAGCTTTAGTTTTTGCCAATGCTACCTCGAAAGTTTTTGTTTCTTATTGTGTCCAGAATAAGTTCATATATAAAAAAGCTTTCTTGGAAGACCAACAGGATATGAGTACCGGTAAACAGCTGCACGACATTTAAAAACAAACGAAACGCCGACGAGAAATAAACGTTGCGTGGAAGACAATTCCAAAAATGTGACTAAGCTAAAAATTTGACAAAAAAATTATAAAAAAAAATATAAAGAAAAATTTAATATAATTTAAGATGTGTTTAATTAAAAGTTAAAAATTATAAAATTATAAGGTAAATAGTATTGGTGTTTTAATAATAAAATTTTGCAAAGTGGTTATTTGATATTCAAAATTGTGAAAGTTTGTCAAAGTAGCTTCTATTAAGTGCTTGAGCCAGTTCAATTTGCCATTAAAAATAAAAAAATATAGTCATTGCATAGTTTAAAACGAACATAAATACTAAAAAAGTTAGTTTTTAATATAAAAAGTTTAAAAAAAAAATCCTAAAAATATGCACTAGAAATCATTAGAGTTTTTGCTGTGTATTACTTATTATAAAATTTTTAATCATACTTAAAGCATAATTTTAGGAATTTTTTAATTATTAAAACACTTAATACCAACATATTATGTTTTTTATATATTCTAAAAAATCCATAGCTAAATAAAAACTACTCAGAAACAAAAACAAAAACAGAAATAAAATGTGAAAAAGTTAACGCTTCACCATAGATTACATGTCGCCTTTCACTAACACGCTCGGACAGCTTGGAAAAACGGCATTTAACAGCGTGACACAAGCACGCCTAAAAAAAGTAATAAACGCATTTTGACATTTATTCTTACGGGAATAAAAAGCTATCCAAGCTAAATTAAAAAGTAAAAATGCTATGTTGAAAAATATCATTTGTAAACAGCAGAAGACATGACCGTAACGGTAACATGTAAGAAAATTCTTGCTTTTGCTGCTCAAAGGAGCCTTACCATATCACCTACCTGTCTGTCGTTACTGTTACCTACAATACTGTGTGTGTGAGATTTTTTCATCATTTCCTTTGCCGACTTAGCGCATAAAGTCAACGTCCTGCTTTCTTCCTTTAGACTCATCGTATGTCGTATTCTTAATGAATTATGACATTTTTCATCATAATGCCCGTTGGTGTTGTGCATTCGTTTACATTTATTCCTTTTTATTTTTTGCCCTCTGTATTTTTAGCAATACACCTGCTTTCTTGTATTAGTCCTTGAGGAATTTACTTAAAGAAAAAAATAAATTCAAAAAAAAAAGTAAAACGGCTTATAAGTTGTGCCAAACCTTTCAAAATTTCGCATTCATTCAGAGTTTTAACCGCACTACTAACCAGTCTTTCACACCACCATCCATCCATCCATAATCATCAACCATCTCTATTACCCAACAAACGAAGACGTCGTCATCACCTCTTATGCTTTGTTTGCGCGCAAAAGAAAGTAGCAACTTTTTAAATCCTTTCGTTTGGTTACACACGTTTGCTTTGGTGTTTTTGCAGCAGATTTACTCACTTTACTTCTTTTTTGTGCTATTCACTTGTGTCTGCTTTGATTGCGATTTTCTTCTGCTGCGCAGATATTTTTTTTGTTCGTTTTCTTTAATATTTTGTTCATGAAATTTGCTATTAGACATTCGAAGGGCTTATCAGTAGACACTACATCCGAGCTTTTTATATGAAATTAATGTCAAAGTCATGGATCATTTTGGCCAAATCTAGCAGTTGTTAAATGGAAGCATTTCAATTTTTCGTAAAACTTTATTTTTGACGAATTGATGTGGATGAAATTTTGCTGCAGCAATCGTTGAAAGTATTCGCGTAGGGCTTAAGACTTTATCGATAATCCTGCCTACATACTTGGGGGCCACTTTAGTGATATTTATTGAAAAGTTTTAATAAGTCCTGAACAACATTAGGTGCCTCCCAACCTCCAACTAAAGTATTTCTTTCTTCGCGGTATCGAAAAATTTCTTTTTCCACAAATCAAAAGAAAATGTCGTAACTGAGCATTGGAAATCACTTAGAGTTTTCTCCAAACACATGATTTAATGTGGTTTGACTCCGTTTCTCGAAAATATTTTTACTGCATCGTTCGTAGTTAAAATATTGAATTTTAAGTGATGCTTGCAAAACTAATGAATTATATTTAGTTTATTTGATTTATAAAACTTTTACATTTTCCAGCTAATTTTATTGACTGGTGCTGTAAAGTTCTTTTCAAAATATGGCCCAGAACTGTACTACAGACGAAATGCACAATGCCAGTTACAAAATCAAGTAGTAAAAGGTGTTGTTAACAACTTTTTAATTGTTTGAGTGCAGCACAAAATCAACGTTTGCAGAATAACACTTTACGAAAAGCAGTAAAAAGTTTAAGAAAAAAATGTATTTTTCAAAAAAAAAAACATTTGAAACACAAAGTCAATTGTGTTGCAACAAAACTTTTCCGGGGACACATTCTTTCCTTTTTTAATTTTGTATATATTTTTAACTTCCGGTTTATGTTGCTTTTGTATTTGTGCAAGTATATGACTACGCTAAACACTGGCTGCAAACCATTTCAGCATTTTCTTTATTTCAGTTAACTTCTTCTCCAATGCTACTTTTAGCAACACTTAACAAAATGTTGTTGCTGCTGGCGTTGCATTTTTTAACTGCGTCTACAAAATCTACTAAAATGTGCGAGTCTGACTGCTTTTGTAGCAGCAGCTACCCCGTCTGTTGTCTGTGTGCAATGCAACATTTGCAATTTATGTTAAAAGCCGTAAAATATGCAGCAGCATATCTTTCAAATGCACGGGTAAATGAACGAACGTGGACGAATGAATAAGCGGACTAAAAACAAAGATTAAAAAAAAAATAAAAATGGCACTCAACTTCCATCGAGTTATTCAAAGGGAATCTCCATTTATATAGCAGGCAGCTCTAACGCTAATTATCTATTATGCAGCCTCACATAAAACTCAAAAAACTATACAATGTTTCGCTCTAAAGTATGCTATGATTTTTCTATTTATATTTTCATACAAGTGTGCTACTTAAGTTGGGTTTTAGTTTTTTTGATGCTCGCAAATTTTTGTTCTTACTTTTTATTTTACTCTTGATTTTTTTGCTATTTCATTTTTATTACCGTTATTTGAATTTTTCTTCAATTTTGATATTGCGTTCTTTTTGTTTATGTGCGCCCGTTTATATTGTCTCGTTTGCTGTTTGCATTTCTAGTGCAGCTGTTTTTTGTTTTGCTTTCAGAAGAGCCAAGTTGATTTTTATTTCAGTTTACTTCTTTATATTTTCCAAAATGAATAATGGAGCAAACAGATCATTTGGGTTAAAAAAAAATTTTTTTTATATTAAAATTTTTAAAAAAAAATACGATTTTCTAGTTGTTGCCTATACTACTTTACTATCAAAGGGGGTGCATCGATCTTTAAAAAAAATTTTTAAATTTTTTTTTCTACAGAGTAAATGATATTTATTATATTTATTCGATTTTTGGAAAAACGATTTACGATACAGCATTAGTTAGTCATGTACAATCAGTGAAACCGGATACTAGCATTTCACATCAATTTATATATTCGAATTTTTTAAATGTTTTTTTTTTACAAAAATATTCATTTAACATTTGCTTATACCACTACAAATGATAGTTTCATTCGTTGACTAAAAATCCTTTTAATCACACTATCGCAGTTTAAGTAGTACACTTGAAACTTTTTAAATTAAAAATCGGACTAATCCTAAAAATGAATAACCAACCAATGTGGTAACCTAAATAATTTCGCATAAAAGCTTTTCCATTGCAAATGTGGGGCAATAAATGAATGCAAAAGCCAAGACAAAAGTTGGCAACAACATCGGCCATTAAATGAAGCTTGAAACAAAAAAATAAAATACACTGGCTATAGACCACAACTGGACAATTGTGTTGTTGATGATACGAATGATGAGTTTGTACATTCAATGTCACAATGTTGGGTGAGGGTGAAGTGTAGAGATCTGCGCCTCTAGTAAGTGCTATGAAATAGCGCCGTAGCAGTCAATGATATGTGGCACTAAATTGAAAATGAAATGAAGCTCACATTTTCTATAGACACACAAGTTTTCCTCTATTACTTTATTAATCTCTTTTCTGCTTTCTGCTCTTTTCAGATTACAACGAAGAGCCCAGTGGTGCAGGTACTTTGGCTATTAGCTTTGATAAATCAGTGCATCAAATCTCTGATTGGTTAACTTGGGAACAGAACATGATCAAATTACAAACTGTCAGTGTTGATGATGTGGATGCTGTACGCATGGCCATTGAAAAACAAGAGGTAATGTGTGACATTGTTATTTCTTTTTTTTTTTTTTTTGGTAATTGGGGCAATTTGACTAAATATTTTTTTTTTATTTTATAGAAGGTGCTGCGTGAATTGAAAATGAAAAAACCTCAACTGAATGAGTTAGTCAATACAGCTGAAGTGTTAAAAGGTGATGGTAAACGTCAGCAGTTGCAGGAAAAGGGTAAGTTGAATTGACAAAATAGTATTGCTTAAGCCGGCACATTGCCAAGTGCATTCGAAAGACTTAAGCTTTGGAGTTCCTTGCATATGCAACCTTCTTTCACCCCATTTTTTTATTCTGCCTGAAAAGCTCGGCCTGAAGTTATCTTTAGAGTAGATAATTAAATCGTTTCCCTTGGATATTTCGAATGTTATTTGATATATCGTTTCGTTCCCACAAAACTTCTCACATTAAAACCTATAAGCTAATCCAGTAATCTGGAAAAAAACATTCATTCATCCGTACTCTAGAAAGGACCGTTTTATCCGTTTTATTTTCGGAACATTTTTTTTACTCCAATCGATTGGGAAGTTCGAAAAATAATTTTGGACATCACTAGGTTTTGCTCCGAACCTGGGAAAGTACCGTTTTCGACTTTTTTGCTGCTTTCCAAGGTCTGGAGCCGCCCTAAGGTATTTCCAAAAGCCATTGCCGACCATTCCTTATCGTTTGGATAAAAAATAAATTTTAGGGTGGTTCAAAAAAAATTTGCATCAGTTCATAGATTGAGCTCGGAAATGGCTATTTTCGACCTTTCCCTATCGATTGGGGCAAAAAAAAATTTTATTTTGATCCATCCTAAAATAGTTATGAACTTAAAAAATATTTATTGAAAAATAGTAATTATCAACAATTAATATAATATCTCTTATTAGTAATAACTAGTTTCGTATTGTGATCCGAAAAGATCCGAAAATCCTAGGAAATGAGTTTTATTTGCAGTAGCATACCTTTTTTTCTTTTTTTCTTAAGTAATAGCTAGCTGTCAAGCTATTTTAGTACACATCACGCATGAACTTAGTCCAAAATATTTTTATTAAAGCTTTAATAATACTCAACTATTTATTTGCCACAAGCCTTTCGTTATTAAAAATTTTGAAACATAAAAGAACCCCAGGACTTCATTATTACTACAAATACTACGTACCACTAGTACCCAACACCATGACCACTTTAACCAAAATGATTTAATTAACCTGCAGGATATCATGGCAAAGTACAACAAAATCCATTTACGTGAGTATTTGTGGCGCACATGAAACAAAAGCGAAAAAACGCATGCTTTTGCTTAACCTTTAGCATGGCTGTGGTTAAATGTGAGCACTCAAAAGCAACAACAACAATAGGCAAAATAATGGCAAAAGTTCAAAAACATAAGTTTGACACTTGTAGTGCACTTGGAATGACAGCACAGCACACGACAACACAACAAAGCTGAATAGAATCAAAATGTATGAACTCACCACTACATTCCAACAACGATGGTGTGGTGAAATGGAAAAGAATTGAGAATTTTCATAAAATGAAAAAAACCTAAGATTTATTGAAATACAAATCACCCCATTCAGCTTTTGGTGTGTTGAAAATCTTGTTGCTCTGATTGTGAGTTCGAGCCCATTTTAGTTCCAACATGTCGCTTGTGCGCAGTAAAATTTCCAATTTTTTATTTTCTTTTGTAAATATTTTCGCATTTGTTTATTTGTTTCTGTTTTTTTTTTTTTCAAATAAAATTGTTTATTTTGGAATGAGGTAGAAGTTTGATGGAAATTCTACTGTGAGGTATTAAGGTGGTGGAAATTGTAACCGCAATACTTTTTTTATTATTATCAATGCATTGCTTTTGTTGTCGTTGTCGTCGTTGTTGTTGTTACTTTTGTTGATGACAATTTTTTTTTTTTTGCGTCCAATTTTACTGTCCACTCTTATCAGATAAAAATAATTGGGTTGTGAGTATTGAGTTGAAGGCCAAGCCTCGACGAAAGAAAATACCCAATACCATGCAGTGCGGAATGCTTGGCAATATCAGTGATATTTTGTCAAATGTAGTGATATATCGTAAGATATATATTTGAAACTTTGTTTATTTGATATTCTTAGCATTTTTTAATATATTTGTGGTATATTCATTTATGCTTTATGATATATTCTACGTAACGTAATTTTTAATATTTTTGATATATTCGATGTACCTATTTGATGCTTGATATTTTTTGCTGTCACTTATATGCAATTTTTTTAATATATTTGGTACACCTGTGATATATTAATATGATGATTTTTTTCTTTGTTTAATTCTTGAAATTTTTGATACATTCGATATGTGTGGTATTTGAGACATTTTCATTGGTGTATTTTTATAATTTTGTTAAATATTTTACGCGATAATTTTTTTTTGATTATCCCATGCGATAAATTATAGTAAAGATACTGTGTGATATATGTGATGCACACGGTAACACTTTTTGTAATCTCTAATTTTTTTAAGATTATAATATTTTCTATGTTTTTAATAATATGAGACACGAGTATATGATTTTTCTAACAATTGGGACACATTTGATACGATATTCGATACATTGATATACTTGGAAAATACAAACCTAATACTACTGATATGAAATATTTCCATTACATTGGAAATTTTAAATTACTTGGTATATTTGATGTATTTTTCATGATTTCCGTATGCAATTTATAATATTTTTCAATATCACTGATGAATTTAATATTTTTCATATGCTGCTATTTTTAAGTTATTGTGATATTTTCGATGCATCTGATATTACGCTATATATTGCCGTCGCTTGATACATTTCTATTGATTTTTATATGAGATATTTTTTATTTTCGATATTTTGTGATAAGTTTGATGTATTAGGTATTTGCGATAGTATATATTATTTTAAAATTTGTGATGATGATTTTGTTACTATGAAACAAACGGTTTATAATATTGGAAACAGTTTTGCTGATATTTTCGATGCTTTGTGCAACTTTAAATATATCTTATACTGCTGATATAAGAAGTATTTTCCATCACATCCAATTCTCGATATTTGTGATATTTTTCTCATGCAATATCTACTGTATTATTTACATATTTGCAATACTTTCGTTGTGCTATTAATGTTGTTTGTGATCTTGGAAACGCGTTCGCTTGGAATTTTGTTGAACAGGAATCCTTTGGTAATTTTTTCTTTTTTTTTGCATTGAATATTTCCGTTTTGTTGTTACTGTTGGTTTGCTGCTCTTGACGCCGCATGTTTGAATATACAAGAAGTTTTACTATAGCAACAATTTTCAATTCTTGTATGGGTGGTGGTGATGTTGTTGCACAATGCAACAGCCACAACTAGCTCAACAATAACAAGCACTAACAATGAACAGTGGTGCAGTGAAGAATGTCAGTATTTCAATGCATGATAAGCAAAAAATAAAAATAAAGGGATGAGTGTGGAAAAATAAGGACTTTCAGGATGTTCTTGAAGCACATTTCAAATTATTGTGACATTTTGAAAATTTTAATAGCTGCCTTGATTTGCTGTTGGATGGATACAGTTTGTTGGGTGTGTTGCGGTTTTGTGGTGCAAATATTTTATGCGCCCATCAAGAGGTGATTTGATGCCATGCCGTTTGCTTTTCATTGTTCATTTGTTTCTTTTGATTTAGCATTGAAACATAGCTTCAATACGTTGTTAGCAAATATAACATTTTTTAACACATACGTTTAAGTATTGCTATGAGCTAAATTCCAAATGACAAAAATTTTCCCTGATTGGGAATAAATTTATGAAAATAATTTCATTTAAAAATAGAAGTTTAACTGAACTGCATTACTACTTTCCTTACATGGTAAGCAAGTTTGTAATCAAAATTTTACTAAAAGAGTACTTCGGAAGCACTACTTTGGGTAAGCATGCATATACAAACCTTTTTTTTAATCAAAATTCACTAAGCACCATTCTAGTAACATTTTAAATAAATAAATTTTTGTGTAAAAAGGTCATGTGTAAATTTCCATCCTTTGATTTTCTTTGACTCATGACTTTCAAATGCTTCTAGTTTACGCTACCACAATCGGTTTGCTTATCGAACGATAGTGATTTTATTAAAAACAGACATGCAATGCATTCGATTGCTCTTACTATAAGTATTTAATTGCTTTTGTAACAATAAGTTTCATTGACTTTCCTATCACATTATATGACTAGCAGTAGTAGTCACACACACCGCACCAACAACTTATATTTCTTGACCACTGAAGCTTCAAAGTCAATTTTCCTTAAAAGTTTTTGTTAGCTAATCTCACTGACTTTTATTCGTTCGTTTATTTTGACAATTTTTTAATTACGCTAAAATCATGATGGTACTGACTCCTGTGCACAATATTATCCTTTTTACATTCACGTTGTCATTTGTTTAAGGATAATTTTGTACTTCTGAGAACAAACTTTTCAGTTTGTATTTTGATTTTCTTTTCACTGTTTTTTTTGTCTTGAATTTTTGCTTCGTTCTTTAGAGAAATTAAATTAAAATCTTTTTTCGACATGACAATGCGTAAGTTATGTCTTTTATGAAGTTAGAGAAGAAAAATATTTTGGAAATTACAGTCGATCAAATGGGAGCTTTAAAGATTTTGTAGTGGATACTACTAGCCATTAATAGACTAAGACCTTATTAGGAGCGTAGCCTGATTAAAGAGTCTCTAACTTTTGCGGGATCTAATTCGTTGTTTTATGCTGTACCAGTTCATTCCGCCATGCCGCCATGAATTTGTCAGTCTTCCTCTGTATCTGTCATCCTGGGTTGATTGCACAATTTCTAGAGAATCTTTTTTATTCATGATGATACCAACTAATAAACTATTGTTATGACTTTGGAAGACGAGTACAGAATACCGCTTCTTCTACAATTCTTCGCAAAGAGTAAGGACATTCTTTTTATGAATATGAAAATGCCTTCATATATAAGTTTGTGCGTATTACAGAAATTTACGGACTATAAAGGGACTATAATTATCGCTTAGTTCGCCAAAATTATTTTTATTATTACAGCCTTAAAATCACCCATGAGTTGAAGTTGATTTGCTGCAACGTTCGTGCTTTTTTTCGAGCTCTGTAACTTCTGTAAAAAAACTATCAATGCTAGAGAATCATTTGGCATTGAACTTAAAAATGTTCACAGTACTCAGCACAAAGGAAAATAAATTTTAAGCTGCCAGCATTTATGTGTATTACAACAATTTTTTACTTTAATTGCATTTATGCCATTTCAGCAAATGTAGGGTACGGGTAAAAAAAATATCTAGCAAATTCCCTTGAAATCAACTTTCATTCCTATGGCGCCGCACATACTTTCCCGTCTTGTATCCCTTTTTTAATTTTTTGTTTTTGCTTTTTTTTCTGTCCATCCCATACCAACACGCATAGTTTGAAAAGAATTTTACTTTAATTATTTATGAAGGACATTGGAGAAAAAAAAAAACAAAACTCCTTTTCACAGACAACAGCAGCATGTCATGGTTGTAATAGAAAACTGCCGTCAATTTCTACCATCTAACATCACACAGAGCTTTTGTCCATCACCATTTGCCCGTCGCTTAAGACTGTGTCTTGCTGCTGTTATGTAAACATTTATGCAGCAACAGCCCCACCAAATATTTTAGCATCCCTTAACAGCATCAGTTACTGACACCTCTTTGTCATTTGAGCAACACCACCACCACCATCATCGTCATCGTCATCACCATCAACATTGTGATTATCATCGTTAACATTATTCCTATTCGTGTAACTATAACAACCATCATTAGTACCTTAACTTATCAACGGCAGCATCATTATCAGCATAACAAATATGGTCATTCATTCTCTGCTGTTGTTGTTACAAGTAACTGCTGTCAACTGTCAATGGTTGCAATTTTTGCTTCAGGCCTTAAAATTTCCTTGATTTTAATTCCATTGCACTTGATGAAGTGCTAACGGATTGTAAAGCTGAAAACGCTTTTTAGAAGTTTTTCAAGTGTAAAAATATTGCCACATCAAGTATAACCGTAGTTTTGGGAAAAACTCATATCATAGTTTGGGCCCTTCATGCTAAATGGCATATTTAATAAAAAATAGTTTAGAATATTTGATATGAATTTTACTTTAAATCTGGCATCACTGTCTTTTCATGGTTCCTCCGAGTATGTACTTCAACTTCTACTCAGACACAAGTGTAATGCAGCATGTGTGATTCACTTAACGATGTTGCAATTGAGTTTCTGTTGCTCTGCAATTTGTATCGTAGTTATCCTTTTTCAGCTTCATATCTTGAAATTTTAAATTTTATTAAATCCTACTAATAGAAATTTTCTAAGACTTTCAACAAAAGGCATCGGATTTATTTCTGTCTGCTCTCTGCCTGTCATCGGTAGGAGAAGAATAGAGAATTTATATTAAATGAGATAATCCTCTTTTTATAAATCCTTTGTTAATGACATTTTAGACTTTGATAGACTTTTCCAAATTTTTTTTAATATTCAAAATTTCTCCGCTTTGTTTTTCATTTTGAAAATTTTATCAACATATGACTATTCCCAATATATTGGAATGATTTTAAAATTTTGCGACTTGCTTTCATTTTTATTCAACTTTTATCGAACTTTACAAAATGAATGTTGAATGAAACTCATATCCTGTGAAATGTAGAAAGTAATAGACAATATATGAGGGAACAGTATTATGCTTAGACTTTTTTCATCGGTCAGTGAGATTTTTACACCTCTGTGTGTAGTAAAGGTTTTACTACAATGCAGCGTATCGGAGTTAAACTTTTGTCGTAAGAAAATTATAAAAATTATTTTTCATAGCGTGTATAAAATTTAGTCGTACTAACTCACGAGTCACCTTACAAAGTAAGCTAGTTTAAACCATAGTACTGAACTTCATAGAGCCTTTTTTACACGTTGAGCAGAAAATCCTACTCATGCTCTGGTTTTTTTTTGTGCTAAAATTAAATTAAAAGTGAAAAAACCAACAAATCACAACAAATTTACAGAACACAATACAATGCAAGCAACACTGTTTATGACACTTGAAAATTTTGTTTATCAGCAAACCACAATAACGTGCGACAAAAGTCAAAATGATGTACCGGCGCATGAGCAGCAAGACACCGGCAGTTTCTAAATACTACCACCCCTTACAGTTCAGCAAAGTACAAATGTCATGTACAAGTACAAGCAGAAAAAGAAAGTCTGCGGAAAGCATGGACTCTAAGGGAATTCGCAGAGACAGAGTACTATATGATGTCCTTTGAAAGTCACCACAGTGGAAGTAACGCATTTTTTGTGGCAAGACGCAGAAGAGACGAGCGGCCTATTTGGAACGACACTATACATATAAAACAAATATGTTTGTGTATTGTCAAATTGCTACTGTATGCGTATGTCTAAAAGGAATACCGAGTAAAATTTTTCAACAGCAAGACAACGGCATTCGTGATTTTTAACTGCGTTAAAACGGTTGTGACTTACATTCAATGAAAAGCAGAAATTTTGCTAAGATACAAAAAAAAAATAGTTTTAATGTTAAAAAGTTAAAAAATATGAAGAACAAATAGCATAATTTTCAACAATTCAAAAGCTTTAAATTTTCTATTAAAATAAAGCGCCTACAAAAACGCGTAAATTTTATGCTAAAAAGTATGCAGTGAAATTTGTAAATCAATAAACGCTAGGGAGGCACGTCAATAGAGCAAAAGCAATGAAAAAAAATAGCCTATGAGCGATGTGAAAAAATGCAAAGTGTAGTGAAATATTGACGGAAGCTTTTGAAAAAATCACAAAAAAAAATATATGTTTAATTAATAAAATATAAAAAGTATAGCATAGTCTTAGGAGCTAAAAACATTTATAATTTTATTCCGAAACAAAAGTATTCATTACAACTGTGTTAAAGCAACGCGAAATAAAAATTTTAAAATTTCAGCCTAATTTGAGGCAGCTAAAATTAAATAAATTTTGGTTAAAAATACACAAATTTCATTAATCAAATAGCATTCTTAAGCCTGTGGTGCTAAAATATGCTTTGCTTTTCCTCTTAAAAAAACAAAAAAAAAATTCTTTGCATACTTCCGGGCGGCCCAGCCCTGTCGGCGTAGTCTAAAAGTACGTATGCCGCTGCTGCATTGCAATGCAGCCGGTGTTTAATATACTGGTGTAATAAAACTTTTTTGTAACTTACGCTTCGCCGTCAAGGTGGCTAGGGCTTAAAAAACAACTACCGCTTTAGATTGTAGCTATTGAAAAGAAAAACAACAACAAATGCACATACAAATTGCAGACGCTAAATTGTTGGCAAATTATTTGCAAAACGTATACAACAAAAACATACGGAAGTTCTAAGCTGCGTAGCAAAAAAACAGTTAAGAAAAAGCACCCCTCAAAAAGGCAGAGTTTGCAAAAGAGTAAAATTTTCAAGAAGAAGAAGAAGCACCAGCAGCAGTTGTAGTATAAGACAAATAGCAATAGCCACCTGAAGTAACAACACCTAGAAAAAAGCAACCCCAACGTGTTAAGCAACCACCCCCAAAAAGTATACAACGAAAATTTTACGTAGGAAAACAATCACCGGCAACAGCAGTTGCAGCAGTAGTAGTAGCGTCGACCATAAAACGCAAAACGGGCAAAAGAGATGAAAAAGGTGAGAAGGTGAAATACGGTAGCAAGATGAACAAACAAAGTCAAGAAGCATAGACAAGTAGCAAACAGAGAGAGAACAAAAGGAAAATGCTTCAACGAAATATTGAGAATTCGTATAAACTGGAATAGAGCGATAAATCCAAAGTGGTAGAATAATTGTTTCCATTGGAAGTACATTTCGAAAGCAGCGAAAGCAAGAGCGCCCAAACATTTTATAAACAAACCCCTTTCCCAAAATATTTCAGTTAAAGAAAATGATGCCAAAAGGGAATTCAGTAAAAAACGTGTAAGCTCGCACAGCAAGGGCCAGCTTAATTAAGGACACTATACCGCAGTGTTTTTATTTGGCAAGGATTCCCCAAAGTATAATCAACAATGACAGTGACGTGTTGATTTATATGTAAATATTTGCAACAGTTCATTTCCCGACGGTAACATATCAAAGAAAAATCAAAACCAGAGTAACCAAACAAAGCAGCAACTACAGACATATCATAGTTCCATATTCGAGGGAAACAAAAATAACGCACAACATGTCCGCTTCCAAGGCAGCTGGCAATACTGAAAAGCAAGCTGATATGGCACCAGAAATACCACGTCTCGCCTCTGAGCTTGCAACACAGGCTGCCACACGCGCACAACAAATTCTTCGCAAACAGGCCTCACAAGAAGACTCCTGCGCACAATCACAGGCACACCCTTCACATGGACCGCCGAACCAAATGCCGCTAAAGCTACTCACTAACAGCGCGCCATCGCCACCAGTGCTACCGCAACACAACAAACCAGTGCCCGCCATACCGGCACGTTCTGCTGAACGCGCACCACCTCCCGAAATACCACCCAAACGTCACAGTCTCAAGAGCTTTCCGCCCGATGGGCTGCCACTGCCACCACCATTACGTCAACCACCACCACTGCCGAAGAAGCCTAGCTCGGCGCAAAATAGCGCACAAAATTCACCGCTTGCAGCGCTTAAATTCAAAGAAAAACCGCACGTTGTTATTATTGCCGCCGCCGAACATCAACAGCAACATTTGAAACGCAGCTCAAATCCTTTTGATCCACCGCTCAATATAACGCTACCATCAACTGCTATCGGCAATGCGCCAGTGCCATCGCCAGCACCAACACGCGCTGCTGACACCAAAAAGGCAGTAGCTGCGCGCATCTCCCCCACCGAAGATTTTGGTTCGGAAGACGCTTTGCGAGGCATTGAAAGTGGGCTACGCAATATGGAACGTGCCATGGAGCGCGCAATGCAGGAGCAAATGAATATGCGCTCCATGGAGGCTGTAATTGCCGCTGCACAAAATAATTTCGATATCAGCAGCGCTTTTAAAAATCCACTCAGCGGCTCGAATCGTGTACCGCTGGCTGCAATGAATTTGCGTTCCGCTTCGGCTGGTGGCGGCGGCGGCAACTATGAACGCAACCTTTCCTTGGACGACAGTTGTGATGTTTCCGCACAAAATATTGCTGCCGCATCGAGACAATCATTTGAAGAACTGAAACAGCTACGTGCGCAGCAATTGAATTCTGTCGCACAGCAAGAGCACAATATGCGTTCAACAATTGAGCATCATATGCGCTCGTTAGATCGTAATTTACCGCTAGAATTGCAGTATAGTCGTCATCGCATGCAATCTGCACAGGCTCAGGCACAGGCACAAGCACAGGCTCAGGTTCAGGCACAGGATTTTAATAAGCCCAGTAATGTTGGTGGCGGCCAACAGCAGCCAATGCCGTTGAGTAGTGAATTTCGTGAGCATATTCGTCAACAGCTATTGGGCAATGTTCCTGCCGGTGTGGTTCATAATACTGGCCCAACACCAGTTTCGGCAGCCGCCGCTGCTTTGTTACAGCATCAGGCGCAATCACGTGCAGCTGCTGCTGCTGCTGCTGCGGCTGCTGCTGCCGCTGCACAAGCAGCTGGCGGTGGTCTAAGTCGTGAGGAGATACGTATGCGTCGACGTTCATCGCATGATGAGACTCAGCTGACACAGAATGCTGGTGCCGGAATGCAGGGTATGAATTGGTTATAGAATTTAAATAAAATTGAGGCTTATGGTTTTAAGGACTGTCAAAGGATAGTAAGCCTATGGATATTTTGTGTGTTGGGGAAGGCTTTTCTCTGTACAGTCTTGAATAGTGAGCTTACCTAACTTCAATTGTTGAAAACTTTTCCTATTGAAATGTTCTATTCTGAAGGCTTCTGAAGTAAGCCTTTGTTTTGCGACCTTTATTAAAAGTTTTAATAATCAAATCTTTGGAGAGCTTACAAAACTGAAGTTCATCAAAAATCTTTAATGACAATTCATGATTTTTAAATCCGAAATTTTTTTTCATAATTTTTTTAGTGCTTTTCCTATTATTTTGTGCAATCTTTAGGCTAAAAATGACTCGAAGCAAAATTTCACTTTAATTAAAATTTTTAATAAAAACAATTTTCTTAAATCTTCAACTAAGGTGCACAATAATATAGATCATAAGATCATTATACATTAAAAATATGGATATACCCTAAAATAATTTTTTTGATTTTCACCCTTTATTTTTTAATAAGCTTTTTATTTGATTTATAATTTATTATAGCTTTATAGCTTAAATGGCTAATAGCTGTAGTAGCTAAACACAATACAAACGATTGGGAATCATTTAAAATTAAATCAGTAATTTGCTGTCATTTAACTTAAGGGATTAGACAAAAGCTTATTCAGCTACGCTTTATTTGCGCTAAAATGCTGTTGGAAAACAGTTGATAAATTATTTAAAACAAAATAAACTTTTGTTTTTACCAACTTAAGAAACATTTCTAAGAACAAATTGCTCTGTACAATAGCGAACTCACAAATTGCTCAAACATTTTAAACAGACTTCAAAATACTAATTCATTCAACTTATTTTATTACTTTTTATGTTTATCTGGGACAGAATTAAGACAATTTTCCATAGCACCACATTGTTCAGCTGATTTGGATTATATACGTTGTTGTTTAAAAGGTAAAGAATGCATAAGATCCTAACCATAATCCAGCTGACTAAAACAAAAGAGTGGGCTGTGCTACTAATGGCAAAAAAAATAAATTCAAATAACGTATTTGTTGGTGAAGTTTCGCACACAAACACACACAATTACACGCAGTTTCGCTTACACAATAATATGCCCTTGGTTAATTTTTCATAAGCCAAAAATGTAAAATAAATTTCCTTATCATTGTTGTGCTAATAATGGCAAAGTTTTAAGGCTTCCTTACAATTATTTGCAATGAATTTTAATAAAATAAAATAAAATAAAATCAAAACCACACACCAACCTACTAAACAGCATGAAATTCCAAAATGCACCAGAAATTAACGACCTCACAAATGAAAAGGGTAACACATGACAAAACCTTTTAAACTAATTAAAGGATATTAATTTTAAAAAAATGGTTTTCTGCAGAAGCAAACATTTTCCGTTTTAAAAATGGCTTCAAGAAAATATATCTTTAGCTGCAGTAGTTTGTCGGGCGTGATGTATAAACAGAACATTTCCATGCACATAATATCAAAAGAATATTCCGGGAATATGACAATGGCATATAATTGATGTGTGAACATTTCTATTGTCATTTTGAAAAAACATTCATGAAAGAACATCTATACTGAACTGAATTGGCTGCAATGTGTTATGTAGTGGTGCATCACACATAACGTTAGTAATACATTTAAGATTTCTCAATACACTTCGACTTGTTGAGCAGTTTTCGTCATTTATTAACATATTTAAAAGTTTGACTTGAAACTTTTCCGATTTTTTCAATATATTTGATTTCTCCGATTTTTTCGACTTTTATATATATTCTTTGCTAACATAACGAAACCTCATTAAGTTCAGACATCACGCCAAATGCTCGTGCAACAAATTACTGAAGTTTTCGAAAACATTTTTGAGTGCCATTTTCAAAAAAAGACAAAATACCTACGCCCTTAAATTAATAAATGTTGTTCCTTAACAAAACTTTTTTTATGTTAGTACTTACACTTTAAAAAAAAATCACTCGCTAAAAAATTGCAAGCAAATTTTTAAATCCAACTTTTTTCCACATTTTAGTTACCCGTCTACGTGAACATTGGGATGAAACCTCACAATGTGTTTTACAAAGAGCTGCACAGCTTAAAAATATGCTAGGCGATTCACAACGGTAAATATTTATTAATTTATTTATTTGTACATATTGCCACGCCCATTATGATATTTAACTTTTTTTTAACATTCAGCTACGAAAGCAAGCGTTTGGAACTTGAAAAATGGTTAGCTCGCATGGAAGCTCGTGCCGAACGCATGGGCATAGTCGCCACCACTGCTGATGTCCTGGAGGCACAACAAAAAGAACAAAAGGTTAGTGTTGTCTTGCTTTGTTTTTCAATTGTTTTTTTTTTTTCTCAATTTAACTAATCTCTGTTCTCTCCCATTTTAGTCTTTCCACGCTGAATTGCATCAGTATAAACAACAGATTGAGCTGTTCAACAGTTTGACCCAAAAGTTAATTGCCGTTTATCCTTCGGATGATACTTCACGCATCAAAAAGATGACAGAATCAGTTAATCAAAGGTGAGAGCTAAGCAATTTTTTGTTAGAATTTCTTAAAGCAAAGACTTCTTGATATTTGCTGAAATCAATTTTTATCATTGCAACTGAAACTTGAGTCTAATGTTCTGATTTAATGTAGTTTAATGTGACCAAAATATCAGAAATTTTTTCATGTGCTTAGAAACTCTGAATTGTAAATCACAATTCTTTTCACTTCAAAATAGTTTAGGTGATTTACTAAGTAGCTTTGAAGACCACTAATGTATTTTGTACGTAGAGCTGTGTAGTAATGAATATCTTTCAATTCCAATTGCAGGTCTTTTTCAATTCTAAGAAGAATTCTTTGTTTATACCAATACATGAAATATTTATAGGATTTTGGTTCTTTGACTAATTAAAAAATCGATTTTCATTGGGTATTTTTCTAAAACAGATGCTTGGTAGTAAACCAATTTGTTTGTGTAGTACTGAAAAAGTGCCCAAAAATCTTGTTAATCGGGTATCTGATTATTTAGTGTTATGTCATCATTGTTTGGAGATTATGTCTTATTTCAAAATTGGTCGAGAATATTGGAGAATATTTTTATTCTGTGCCATTTTTATTAAAAACTGATAGTTTAGGTGAAAAAAGTGTTAAAATATGAAATTTAGACTAAAACTGTTTTTATCACTAATGCAAAAACTAAATATTTTTTAAAAATTTAAAATTTCCAAATATATTTTAAATCATCGAAATTATGCATTCAAACCTTAAAATATTTTTGACTCTTTTTTTTTAATTTTTTTTTTCAAAATTTTTTAAAAGTTTTACTTGGCCATTTTCGTGGTAGTCGCCAAGATGGCCGTCAGAGAGCCGTCATTTAAAATTTTGCAAAAAATCATGGTAAAATAGGAAATTTTATGCCCTATTTGCCTTTTTATCTGAAAAACTGTTAGGTTGCAGGTGGTCCAATTGACAAAGAATTCCATGAGCAAATGAATACCGCACTTATTATCGAGCAAAGGAAACTTATAAATTTTGTATAATTGGAAAAGAATCAAATTTGTAATTCATATTTAAAGATATATCGAAAAATTTTAATTATGTTGCCGGTTTGGACGCCTAAAGGGTATGGTGTCTGTGAAAAAAATTGTTGTTATGCAGGATACCACTTAAAATCTTTTTGCAATCGCTGAAAGAAAGCTTTTGGATCATGGTTTCACTAAAATAATATTGGGAAATTGGTTCACCTTTAAAAGATGCGACTCCAAGTCCTACAAAAAATAATATTTTTCATTAACTAAATTTGAATGACATAATCCAAAATGCAAAATTCTGCTACTTTGTCGTTTGAATTTTATCATTGAAATTTATTAGAGATACTCTTTCTAGAAACTTGAGAAGTCCTTTTGGAAATTTTTTCAATTGGAATATTTTTTCTATACCGCAGCAATTTTGGTATTTAAATGTTTTTATCTAGAAATCAATCATTTAAGGCTATAACCATTAAAATAATTTGAATTCAAAAAGGAGTAGCTTAATTCGAAGAGAATCCAATATATGTAGTTATTATCCTCAGAGACTGCGTTCAATGCGCATTTTTATTTATTATTTTCGAAAAAGTTTAAATTAAGTTGCATATATGTTTTATATTTAAATTTCAATACATCAATATTTCGGCTGACGGAATTAATATTCTATATATGTATTTTCAGATATGCCAATTTGAATAATGGTGTTGTCAATCGTGGTAAACAATTGCAAGCAGCAGTACACAGTCTTCAGTCCTTTGATCGCACAATGGATCAGGTATATTGAAACATACATATACAATTAAAACTTAAATCAATTAACTCAAATATTAATATTTCTTTAGTTTTTGGCTTTTCTCTCGGACTACGAAATACAATGTGAGAATGCTGAGGCCGAAGTTGATCGCAATCCACTAGTCTTTAAGGTGAGTTTAGTGCAATAAATTTTAATTTAATTTTTGCTGCAAGAAATTGCAGACACTTAATGCATAGTTGAAAGCCTTTAATGCTAAGCTGTTGCTCCTTTGGATTTTCGATAATAATTTTTCAAAATATTATGAAAATTTTTATTACTCATCATATGCCTGAAAAATTTTATTTTAAATTGCGTATTATTATTATTATATATTTACCATATATGTGAGTTCAATATTTCATTTCAACTTTGACTACAAGCGCAAAAGTAAGATTAACTAAGGTTCGCTCAGTCTATACTGAATGCTACGTAACCTATAAAAGCCTGGTGTTAGAGTTTCTGGAAATTTATCACTATTTATGAGACATTGATTGAAAGTATAATTATTGCCCAAATTTTCATAGCTCTTCCAGTCCGTTGACGTCTGTGGTGCATTCGAACATTTTTTCAGTGACGACATTAAAACGTTTTTATAAAAACCATTTAAAAAATCTAATCCATTACTAGTTGGTATGCGAAATGGTGTTCGAGCGTAATTGTTGTTATGTCGTGAATTATATTCGATATACATTTCATACTAAAAACATATTAAAAATTATAAAATATATATTTTTATATTTTTATTTCTGAAATGACATGCTTACTCTCAAATGTTCATCCAACATAGTTTGGCTTAAAAAATAATATCCTGTTAGACCATAAGCACCACGGTGTATCACATCCAATTTTGCTTGAACATTGCTCAAACTTTCATCGGTACTTTCACAACCAAAGCTAATGAAGGTGTAGTCCCAGTTTTTGTTGGCTTGAATGCAGGTTATCCAAATTGAAAACACGAAGTTAATATTCATGTTTGTAATGTAAATGCTGAACGATGTTTAAAGTTTTTTTAGCTCAATATTGTATTTATACCATCGTCAAAGTTTTTAAATTAAACAAATGATGTTTTTGCTAATAAAAAAAATTAAGTGAAGCTACATGGAATTTGCGTGCCAAAGGTAAAATTATCGAAACAAATTAAATGCGATAAAGTCCAAAGTGTTATGTCATGACACCCATTTTAAACAGTGTATTAAGTAAATTTATTTTTGTTATGTTGGTAAAGAAGATTCGATGAAAATTTGAAAAATTTTTTAAAAAAATTCATAGACTAAATTGTAACATCAGTCCGTCAGCCAATAGGTTTTCTTTTATACCCGCTTTTACATACCCTGCAGTAGAGGTATTTAAACATCAAAGAAGTATGTAAAGTATACAGTAAATTCAGAACACTGGTCTGGTCATGTCCAAAAAATTTGTTCAACTTTACCCCATTAATTTAAAAAATAAATTCTTTTCTTTGCATAATTTCGGTGAAAAAGCCATCTAAGACAGATTGGGGTCGAGTTTTTTTGACCGCCTTCCATCGATTGGAAGGCGGTAAATTATTTTGCGCCTGGTTTTTGTGAGCGACTCGCTTCTTGAAGTTCTTGTGAACCCTGTAAAATTGATGTATTTGAGCTTTTAGTAGCACTTTGATTAGCTGCGGCTATGTTTTTGCTACAAAGAGTTATGGGCGAACTATTTTTCTTGTTTTTTTTATTGTATTGCGAGATTATGACTAATCGAAGCAGTTTACGTTCTGTTTCAACTAAACTCTTCATATTTTGATATTGAGATTTTACAATAATAATGCGTTGTTGTCTCATGTATCTAATGCTTCATATCCACTTACTCATTGGATATTTATCAATTATAAAAATAATGATTTGTAATCGAAAGTTCATGTTTAATGTAACGGGTGCTTTATTAATAAAATAATTGCGCTGAATAATTAAACTAAAGACAGTGAAAGGTTAAGTCACTAAGACCTTAAGGAATAGTCAACATTGTACATAGCAACTGCCGAGTATATATTGGGGTGTACCACATAAAATAAAGTTTAAAGTGTCACCATTTATTTAGAGTGCTTACCTCGAGAGTATCTCAATGCCTCAAATTCTATTCGCCTTGGAAATCGCTCAAACTAAATTTTTCGTCACATACAATAGATTTTTGAAAAAGTCACGACAAGTACTACATTCTGTACTCAAGTTTCGGCAATCTTTAACTAAATATGTTTAGTGTATTGTATGATAGCGATAATTTTTTGATCTAAAAAAATAGAAATCTAAAATAACGATTATTTTTGATCGAAAAGAATAGAGATCTAATGTAACGATTATTTTTGATTGAAAAAATAAAAATCCAATATAACGATTATTTTTGAACGAAAAAATAGAAATCCAAAATGACGATTATGTTTAATCGAAAAAAATAGAAATTCAAAATAACGATTATTTATGATCGAAAGAAGTTTAAAACCAAAATAACGTTTATGTTTGATCGAAATGAATAGAAATTAAAAATAACGATTATTTATGATCGAAAAAAATTTATATCCAGAATAACGATTATGCAGTAATTTCTATCATAAAATTCATAATCGTTACAGTCGCTGGATGATAGTACATTTAGCGATAAGTTAAAAAACGCCAAAATCAATTTTCCCCATAACTTTCTTGTTTAATGTACGTTTCTTCAAATAGAATAGAAAAAATATATTTTGAAAAGTTGCAACCAGCAGTACCTACGTTGTGTTTTAAAGATATTTCCAAAAATGTTTTATGTATGACAATCGGACATCCAACATAAAAGTTATGATAAAAAAATTTATTTTAACAGGGTAAATAGAAAAAATAAATTTGCGTCACTTACGCACTCTCGTGTTAAATTTTGGAAATGTTAAAGTTTTTTTCCCCGCCTAGAGCTTGATACACACTACTGTATATAATATCAAAATTATAAAGTACAAATCTGAAAAATTAATGGCATGACATTCAGTGAGCAATAAAGCGTAGCATTTTTTAAATTAAAAATGTTTTATCTATTTATAAAATCGAATCATGCAAAATGCATGTTTTTTTACTGCATTGTGAAAAAATGTTCAAAGTGACAAATGTAATGTAAACACCTTGAACTGATACAATATGCAATTTAATTGATTAATTCCATTATAATTGATTGCAATTAAAATAACAAAAAGTTTATTGATATAACAAAGTTGTTTCAACTAATTGCAAGACAAACACAACAACACTGACCCTAGATACTTTCGTAGAAAATAAAGTTCAAAAGCATGCAAAATTCCATGAAATTGAAGTTCATTAAATCAGCGCACTTTTATGTGAAACCCCCACTTTGCTCTCTCCGTGCAATATACTTCATTACAGCAAGACCATAGAAACACTTTGTGGCGTCACGTTTCATCTTCAAATACCATTAAAAAAGAAATCTCGTAAATTTGATAACGCAATGAACGAACGCAATGCTTAAGGTTACAATTTCAAGTATGGCGCATACCATTAAAATGATTGCATTCTCAATTAAAGTGGCAACACCATGCCGCAGCTAAAGCAGGGATGCTGCTGCATGGCATAGTCAATGAAAGATTTTAATTCGAAAAATGGAACGACTTTTTTGCGTTTAGATTTAGAATATTTTAAAAAAAAATTATCATCGTCCATTTTAAAAAAAAATGTTTTATTAGGGTTCAACTATTTTTGTACCAAATTTTTTCGAAATAAGTTTATTAGTTTTACCGTAAAAACTTTTATTTGTAAGGGGCGTAACACCACTCACCGAAAAACTTATATCTTTCCTCAAGATTTAATCTATGTATTTCTAAATCAAATTTCATAAAGTCAGTGTTGTGGCTTAGTCGTGATAGCATTTTGTGTCATTAACAGCATTGACACGCCCACTTAAAGAACAAAAATTTTTACACATTCTTAGTTTTCATTCCAACTCCATACTAAATTTCATCAAAATCGGTCATTACAGTATTTGCGTTTAAGAGGCGTGGCACCGCCTACTATTGAAAATCCTACTACACTCGACACTGCCCTATTTTAGCAAAAAAAAAATAGATAAATCAAGCGAATCAAGTAAAAAATTCACTGTTTTCCTTTCGCTTATTTTTATAATGATATTAATATATATCAAAAACTATAACTCGGCATCCCTGCACAGCGCATAGACTAATTGCAACAACACACAAAAAAAATAAAAGAAATAGAACACGGAATAAATGCAACAGTGTTGCATACGCAGCTTTTGCGTTTTCTAGCTCTATAATTGAAAAGCAATTGAATTTAAAATTGGAAAAAATTTGTAATTCAAGAAAACAAAAGCGTTTCAATCGAAAGTCGCTGCTGGCACGACTAATGAACCACTTGGGTAAAAGCAGCAAATGCAAAGAAAAGTTTATTGGGCGCGGGGCGGGCTACGTATGTAAATGTGTTCTACCACTTAAAACAGAAATTGATAATTATTTTAATTGGGAATCTTAATTTGAATCTATCAAAAGATGAAATTTTCCTTGTGCTCCAAAAAGCAATGAAGGGTTCTATTTTTCTGTGTTTTTGTATTTTGAGGGCATTACGCAAAACACTCTCTGGAATTGTTGTATATTCTTGGCGCTTACGCTGCATACGCTTTGTTATAATTTACTGATAAATGTAGATATCTATCAATTATAATTGAAAATTTAAGTTCATTGAGGAAATACAACATGTACTTATTGCTATTTGATTGAAATCGATTGAATTGCTTGCCAGTTGAAAAGACGTCGTTTATTTTTCATCTTTTTTCTGCTGAGACATTTGAGTTTGCTGTAATTGTTGTGTGGTGACTTTTGGCTTTATTGATCAACTAACTTTTTTTTTATATCAACGAGCATGTAAAATTTAATGTTGAAATCTTAGGCTTTTCTAAATGACATGTAATAAAGAAATTTATATGTAATGAACACATGTACAATGTTGCAAACTATAAAAAAAATGCTTAAATAAAAATTTTAAATGAAAATAAAAATTTTATGAAACAACGACATATGCGCGTCATATGCTTTATTGGCATAGTTGGCTCTAAATTTAATATTTAAAAATTATTTCTATTTTTTACGTGCACAACTTCCGATATATATAAGCATGTGTTTTTGAATGCTTATAGATATAAAAGTCTAAACAATTTATTTATCAAGTTCATGAAAGATTTTGAAAAAATTTCATTTGATGTTTATGACATAGGCCATGGAATAGTTTTTTATGCTCATTGAAATTATGTTTTTTTTTTGTTAGTTTTAATTACAGAATACATATTTTCAAAAAAAAAAAATTAAGAAAATAGCATAAACAATAAATGACGTAAATGTTTTAGGATCACAATTCTAAGTTTTTTTTTTTTTGTAATTCAGACAACAAAAACTTTTAAACGAATCGCTTTCTTTTTGCTAAAATCGCAATTTTTTCGGTTGTTATTGATTTAATCAGAAATTCGAGCTCAAAATTGCAAAACGCAAAGACGCGTAACAATTTTTGTTTCAAAATAGCCCCATGTGATAAGAATTAATTCAGCTATAATGTTCTAAAATTGGAATATTTTTATAAAAAAATTTAAAAACTGGGTCACGTCTTATCAAATACACTCGCTGGTTGTTTTTTTCATCTTATCTTCAACTATGCATGTGCATATATGGGATATTCCACGCCAAATCGCATACCATATTGCTTTTGCATCCTGATAAAATATCAGGATTTTTGGCTTGGAAGCTCACTTTCAAAAATTCATAACTCCGGTTCTGTTAAAGCTAGAAAATAGATTTTATTTTATTGTTATTTTAAAGCTAAGAAAATTATCTTTAATAAAAAAATATATTTTTTAAAAATTATTAACAAATTAATATTGTTATAAACAATTAAATTGTTTAAATTGATTTTTAAGAATTCCCCCCCCCCCCCCTGTATCAAATTTTTACTATGACCATCGTATTCTACGTCAAATTTCCTATCGAATATCTTATCCATTTGAATTCGCTCTATTTTGAAAAAAAAAATTATTAAAAATCCTCGAATACGTATCTCTTCTTTTTCGATACAGAAACCATAAAAAAAATTTTAGCCAAATCAAAAATGTGTCGGTCAATTTTTGTCAAAATTCGTTCGGTTTGTAAAAGAACGTCCCATGTACATGATGTCCTTACACGTACTACTTTAAAAATCAATTTTTCAGCAAAACTCTATATGGAATTACTTTTCTGAAAAATGTTACCAATAAAATTTCGGAAGACTTTTATTTTTTATTTATCCTGTACCTTTAGCAATTTAATACTTTCTGTTAACAAAACTCTCGTTCTAAAGCTTTCGTGCGGTTAAGCTCACATAAACTGTTTATTATCAAAGCTCTTTGAGCTTACCCTTAGCAGCTTTTAAAAACCTTTATAAAGCTTATGGTTCTTTTATTGACTAGCAGTTAAGTTTTTTTTTTTTAATATTTTCCAAAAAGTGCTTTCACGTTTCAATTTCTTCAACCTTTTAACTTGCATTTCGTTTTGTTTTAAGTTCTTGTTAATAGCACAGGCTGAGCGCATGACTTTCAAAAGCGCATGTCATTGCTCTCACTACATGCATATGTACCGATTTCAAATGCACACGGAAGTTCAAATGCAGCGCACTTCCGTCTTCTAACACTCGAATGAGAATAAGTGAGAGTGAGAGAGCGTTAAAAGAATGCAAAATTGTGCATACAGCATCCAAAATTTTATCATATATGGCAATACCATTACTGACGAATAACAACTTTGCTGCTCAATGCTGTCAACTCACACTCTCCAATTGGGGTGGTTTTGGCGCGCATTTTGCAACTCACACCACAGCACGCCGCATACGACATCACGCTCTTTTGATATTTGCCGGTTGAATTCCGTTACAGCGGCAGAAACAGAGTGTCTCTGCACAGTGGTGGGCGCACGTGTATATAACACTGTTAACGGCATTGCTGCTGCTGTTGTTGTATGCATGCCATGGCGCCCATACCGCTGCTGTCTCCGTTTGTAACAGTTTGAGCCGAATGCTGCTGCGGTTGCTTATCTCGATATCTCGGTCGGTATCTCGTGTTTTATTCTCCAAAATAAAATTTTAGTTTCGTCTTTACAGCCGATGCGTTTCAGTTGCTGTTTTGATTTTCTCCGAGTCGGAAGCAAACAATTTCACTGCACGGGTGCGGAAACTGAAGAAAGAAAAATAAAAATAAAAAACGTTTTTTTTTTACTTTTCGTTGTGCATTGAAGACTTTGATTTTTGTTTTTTCTTTACGGTTAGCGATTTTTGTTTCATTCCTTGCGTGTATGGCAACCCGGGCTACTCTGTACTGTGCTGCGGCGACTAACTTGCGGAAAGATCGTACGTTCGTTCATTTCCTTTGATGCGTTTCCGTTTCCGCTGACGTCGTTGCGTGTGCATTTAAGTGAAATTGTTACAGTGTTGGTGTCTTTTGGCAATAACAATTACCAGTGTTGCAATTACAACAACGGCTACTGGTTGTTGTTTTATTGCGATAAAGAAAGTAACGTAAATTTCCTTTCCTTTTTTTATAACAAATTGCATTGCATATTTTTTGGCAATTTGTCTGCGTCGGTATTTTCGTAGTGCATTTGTAGTTGTAGCAACAATTACACTTGTGCGTCGCGTGTGTGAAAATTTGAATGTGTACTGCAATAAAAAATGATTTAATTTGTATGCATTTGCGACCGCAATTAAAAGCGCTTTCGGTTTATCGGGGTGCTGCACACAAAAGGCGCCATTGTGGCTGCCATTATTTTAACTGTTCAGTGTTTGTTTTTGCTGTGCAATTAGGCGGAAGTTACGGTGCTAAATTTTAAAATTTAAATCGGTTATGATATGATTTTAGTTTACGTTAACTTACTACCAAAATCTATTTATTTTATCAGGAAATGCAACTGGAGCTTAAATTTGTTCGGAACTGCTGCATTTAGCAAAAATTAAATTTAAAAGTATAACATTAAATATGATGGAAAACCTTTAGTAATTATTTTAAGATACTTAATATGGCAAAAGTTTCTCACACAATTTCCTTTTAAGCTGCGTTTATTTGTTATTAAATTTTTTTAGAGTCCTAGTATAAAACTTCTTTAAATTATTATGAATAAGGCTGTTGCTTTTTTTAAAAAATGCTATTAAATCTTGAACGTCGTAAACAGGTATACGTGCTTTAAGTTTGAAAAACAAAATCTAAGCACTCATTAACATGGAACGGTTACGCTGGGCGTTCACAAGCCAAATCGATTAACTCCACTTATCGAATTTTTTCATATTTATGCATAAGATCAATCTAATAATACTCTACTATTCACATTTCTTACAAATTTCACGACTATGGCAAAACAAAGCGGGTTAATTTAATGGAATTTGGTACAGTATTTACTACTTCAAACGATTTGTAATTTTCGGCGCTTCTTAGAAACTTAGAAAATTATCAAAAATATTGTGCCGCTGAAAGCTTTTACATGATTTGTAGTCACAATGACACTACCAAATCTAAACACTTTAAAATGTTTTACTTAATGCTCTAGTTGAGCAAATAAAACTAAACTAATAAGTACTGACTTAAACTTAAATTTGAGCAAGAGCATGCTATATCGATGTCATATCGTATTAGCACTACAAGAAAATCTTAGCAACCCTTGACTGAGATAGTTAGTTCAAGTAAAACAATTTTAATTCACACAAATAATAGAAATGGTAGCACTGAGTGTGCTATTTAGATAAATGTTATCAAATTAAATATAGGGACATTTATTGAATTACGATTTCAGTCTTTTACAAACCGAACACTTTTGGGGCGACGAATTTTTGATTTGGCTGAAATTTTTTTTATGAGTTCTGTATCGAAAAAGAAGAGACACGTATTCGAGGATTTAAAAAAAAAAAGTTTTTTTTCAAAATAGAGCGAATCCAAATTTTGAGAATTTCGTGATTTTTGGCTTGCAGGCTCATTTTCAAAAATTTATAACTCCGTTTCTGTTAAAGATATAAAATTGAGATTAATTTCGTTGTAAAGCTAAAAAAATTAACTTAAATAAAAAAATAATTTCTTAAAAAACTATTTACAAATTAATATTGTTATAAACATTTGAAATTTTTAAATCATTTTTTAACAATTACTCCCACCTTGTATCAAATTTTTAATGTCAACATCGTATTCTACGTTAAATTTTCTATCGAAAACGAATTTTATGTTGAAAAAACTTGGTTCACGTCATCAGTAAAAATTGAATTGAATTTCGATATGAAAGCACATGCATTGTTAGGATGGATCGAGGTATAACATATAAAAAAATAATAAAAAAACCAAAGGTGTTATTATGAAAATATTTTGAGAAAAATTTTTTGAATTAAAATAATTGATGTTTGAACAAATTTATTTAATTTTTTTTATAAAGTTATAGTATTTTATAACAAAAATGATTAATTGGTTTTTCATCCTATCTCCGATAGTTTTTGAGATATTTCGTTTCAATAAATGTTCCAAAACGCCAAAAAAAACAAAGTGTGCGTTTATTAAAAGAATGACCGATATATACCTTTTTATAAAGTGAATTTTTGCTTACCAATTTTGCATTTCGCTTCTTGGAAAAAATCGAAAAATTTAATAAATATATTCAAACTGCTTATGGCATTTAAATTTTGGCATGACCAACGATAACTTTTCAAATTGTTTATTTTTTTTGTGACTTTAACTTAAACTCCTTTAATGGTTTAAATTATGCTAATGCAACTAATCGCTCAAAACAGTTCAGAACAACACAAAAAAAAATTATTAAACGCTTAGGTTCAATTTAAATGCTTAAAAAGATTTCTCTGAAATTTCAGAGAATTTTTTATGTTTTCTTTAGATCTTTTTGCTTTTTCAGCCTTTCAATTATAAGGAAAAAAAGGTAAAGTAAAAAGCGTAAAAATCATATTTCATCATTGCACAAAAAAACCTACTATTTTTTCAGTATGAACATTTTGTGTAAAAGGAAGAAATTTAATTTCCGTTTTGCAGTAACAAAAGAGTTAAATTACTAAAGCTATTTGTCTTCTTAGCTAACAGGCTAAAAGTAAAACTTTTTATTAATTTGGAATTAAAAAACGAAATAATATAACTAAAGGAATTATATTTCTATGAATTTAAAATCTTCTCTCTATCCAATTCCTAAATAAATTCATAAAACTTTGACTTAAATAACTTTCAATAAATACTCCAATTAATGCAATATTCTTTCAAACATCTTTAGCATTAAAGTGTAACTTTCACATTTTATTCATGTCAAATTAATTAGTACCGCTCTACAGCATTCACTCCCTTAAACAGGTTAATCAAGGCTTTCATGAAAATACAATCCAAAACGTAGATTAGACGCTACGCATTTGCGCTTGCTGCTGTTTGTTTGTTAACCGCTTCAAACCCACGATTTGTGTCAAAGTCAGTTTACGCAACAACTGCCGTACATCAACATCAACAGTTCAACAGCGGTGTCAGCTTAAATGTAATCTTAATCACTTTCATCCCAAATTATCAAAAAAAAAAAAAAAAAACCCACGCTCTAACACAAAGCAAAGCAGAGTAGAGAGCCCTTTTTTTTATTCGCTGACCTGGTCACCTTGTTACTGCTGTTGTTGATAACCTAAATTAAAGTTTGTTTTTTTTATGTTTTTCTTTAAGACTCATAAATTTTTTAATGAATTTTAAAACGTGCTTTTTGTAAGATTTTTTTGTTAGATTTGATGTTTAATGTTGGGTTATTTTGTTCGAGTTTTACACTGTTGCATTTGCATTTGGTGGCATGATTCATTTTGGGTTTTTTTTTTCTTTTTGCCGCTTGCTTTAAATTTTATTAAAAGCTTAATAATAATAATCGTTTAATATTATGCACACAAAATTAAATTATCGGTAGTTTAAGCCAGCTGGATTAACATAATTTCGTTTATTGTCATGTGGTTCATTAGTGTTTGGAAGCCGGAAATTGAGGTGCGTTTTCATTGATCAATTTTTTGGTTGAAAAATTGCTTTCTTTTGACAAACAAAAATTCTATTTTGTATTTAAAATATCGAAATCTTGTTCTTCCAAACTTTTTTATCAAAATTTTTACATCATCAAAAAAAGTCAAAAATCGAAAAGTAAAGTTAAACCATGAAAAATCAATACGACATCGAAAATTTATTTCAAGTGCAATTTCTTTTAAGGAATATTTTCTTACGCCCTCTGATTTTTCTGCCTCTTGCATGCTGCTGCAACTTTTCAATGTTTTTACTATGTTCCTGCTGTCAACTTTTTATTGTAATCACTTCATCTTATTCTGTAGAAATTAAAACGGTTGAGCAAAACCAAATAATCCTTTTTTTTACTTTTCTTAAACAACGTGATATAGCAATAGCAACTACAGCTACAAATGCAGCAGTCATCTATCTGGCTTTTCATGTTTGTTTCACTATCTGTCTCTTGCGTGCTTCTTCTGTGTCCCATCAAAGTGATTTGTGTGATCGTTGCCCAGCTGCTGTAGCGCCATCCATTGTCCCTACCGCTTGTTAGCGCCGCGTAAAAAGTTGATATTTTTGGTATTCTTTTGGTTTTTGTTGTTTGTATTACCCAAGCGTGTGTAAACCAGCTGACAGTGTTTTGTGGCATAGCCAGGAGTACGACGCCATATTTTAGTCCAACGAATGTCCAACATTCGCGTGGAATTGTTTTTGATTCACAGCAGAATCTTTGCGCGCAGTTTTGTTGTTTATGTGCTGGTGTTTTAAAAAAAATCACTTTTTTTTCTAGTGTTGTTTTGTTTACTATATCTGTCTGGCACATAAATACAAGAGCACATACATATATTTCCATATATTAGGGTGGTTCAAAAATTGATAATGTGTTTTATGATTTTATTTTATCGAGCAACTTTGAAATGTTCGAAAAAAGCTACATACCAAAATGGAGTGAATATTTAAATTTCAGGACACTACTTCGATAGAGAAAGGTTCCTAATTCGCGTTTATGTTCAATAAGATGTCTCATTCAACAAATTATAGATGCATGAAAAGCTACTTCTCTCATTGAACCTAGCAAGCAATGAAAAAAGAAAATTTTGATTTTAAAATTTTTAATATGAAAATCAAACGTTAAAACTTAAAAAGAAAAAAAAATTTTAATTAATTTTTCAAGGTCGTATAATTTTAGTAGTTTTTTCCCCTAATTTTTTTTTTTGCAACACTCTAAAGCAACAAACTACAATAGATGAAAAAGCGCTAAATGCAAATGCAGACATGCTTCGGCTCAACTTCAACTTCCACTTCCGCTTTAGTCGTGTTTCCTGTTTTGGTTGTTTGATGCAATAGCAAAGCAAACGGCACTTTCTGCCTAAGTAGAGGAGAGAGTGGATTGTGAGAGGTACAATAAGGGTTTTAGCTTGCGGCATACACCAGTAAAAGAGTAGCAATGTTGTTGCAACAAATGTAACTACAAATGCTGAAATGTAGTGTTTTTTTTTAATTGTTGACTGTTTACTGTCTCTCTTGCGCACATTTTGCCCATTCACACATTTTGCTATAGAGTTGCAGTTCGTCTGCCATTTTTTGCGTAACTTTGTCTTTAGCGTTTTTTTTTTGCATTCTATACGTTGCGTTGCTCTTACATCTTCCAGTCTTTATATCAAATTTTTTTCGTTCTTTAAATTTTTAATGTTTTTTTCGTTCTATTTTTTTTTTTTGAAAGAAAAAATCTGTTTTATAATTTCACTCACATTTCCTGGCGGCAAAGTTCGTGTGTATACTTAGGTTAGGTTATGTTATTTCCGGGAGATGACATTTCATCAGAATGGGCCCATTATATACCCGATTTGTATATAGTCATTCAACCTAATTCAATCATTCCGATATATTTATAAATTTAAGATCCTTTGCTGCTAGTTCATCTAAAGAGTCGAAGATGTGACTACCGAATGCCTTAAAGCTTCGTTGCGCGAACGAAGAGCATTCGCAGTGAAAATGGTAAATAGTTTCTTCAACATCTGGATTTCTGCAGCCCGAGCTTGGCGGTGTGTTTACCAATAAAATAATATCCAGTTATTACACCAGTCAGGACTCTCAGATAAGTTCTGTCTAATGAAATTGCAATATAGGTTCGTTTAGCATCATAAAATGTCCAAATTGATAACGTCAACAATTGAGACCATCTAGAATTAGGCTCGCGAAGACACAACAAATTTATATTCATTTTAACTGTGTTTATTGATCGTTTTATAGACTGATCAATAGTGTGTCTACTTATAATAACATTATTTTGTATGCATTTCACGCATGGCGTATGAGTAACTTATTATTACATACTCCTTTAGTTGGCCAACTTATTTTGTTATAGCATGACTCGCTTTCGTTACAATTTATTAATTGTTTGATAAAAACCTTTGGCAAAATAGCTCTTTTAAAATAGCAATAACATAATTATAATACCTTCGACAGTTTTTTTTTTGCATTAAAAGCGACTAATATAAACAAACAGTTTGGCATAAGGCAAATTTCACTACTTGTGGTTTTTTGTTTCAATGTTTTCTTATTCTATTTCTCATATCAAAAATACGAATTTTAACTCCTTCAAACACTGCTGTAGTATGTATATAGAAGTACGTACATAGTTACTCTTAGCATGATAACCATCTACAGACACCATCAAACATTCAGACAGCGAACAACATTTCAAAAATGAAATATGATAAGCAAAGTAAAATGAAATGCATTAAATTCTCTACTCTTTTCTATTTTATTTATGTAGTTTTTCCTTTGTTATTTTTAACATTTTGTGCTTTTAGTATTTTATTCGTATAAATTGCTACCTAAATAAATAAAAACCGAAATGAAAATTTACTGCGGGTAATTATTTATTTTATTTGACTGCAATAATAAATAAAAAAATTAATTTATATTACAATCGTAAATATAAATTTAAACTTAAAAAGTCTTTAGCGCTTTAAATTTGAAGTGAATTAAAATTATTTGAATGTGGGCACGCAAAACTTAAGTCGTTAATATTCATAGGTCTTTCTTTGTACTCATGTTTAGTTATATATATATAGTTATGTATATATTTTGTAAGTAGTTTCTGCTTTTATTGTTAGTTTCAAAATAAATTCATAAATGTGAAGTCTTTTATTGACTTAAATGTTCTTGTAACATTTTATACTTAGTAAGAGATTTATTCCCCAAGGTCATGTTTTAAGAAATTAAACAAGACTCTATAATATTTATGATTATTTTGGGATGATTTAAACCAGCTAATGACAACTATGTAAAGGAAGTTCGCAAAATCTTTTGTTATAGAAATTTTTTACATGCGACAGTTTGTGGTGTATAGAAAATTTTATTTATTCGATTAATATCAAATTTGTTTTGCTTAGCTATGCAAATTTTTATATACATATGTGGCATACGTGATAGCAATCAGCAGAATAACCTTTATCAAATTATAGATAAAAATATGATAAAGTCAATATTATCTTACATTCGGTATATGGGGTATTTCAGGCAAAATGCTTACTCTAAAACCATGTCATTAAATTTAATGTGGTTATCATCAGGGAAAATAAAGCTAATTGCTTATTTTTTATATATTTCATTTTAAGAGTTTCCAAAACTTCAAAATAAAATATAGAAAGTATACAATTTTTGTAATATTAAAATTTATAAGAAATCAGAAGAAGTCTGGATTTCTAAATGAAAACTTCAGCAGAAATACCCCAAGTATTTTTTTATATTTTCATGTAACTTCTTTATAATGATAATGAAACATTGAATATATTGTGGGTATATAGAGCTTGGACCAATAGTTGAATTTTATGTCTGTTTGTTTGTGAACTTTTTGGTCCAATAAAAATAGCTTTGAAAAATAATTTTTAAAAATTTTTAATTTTTAGTTTTTACTCTTCGACGTTTCGGCGTTCATTGTCGTCATCTTCTGGGAGAAATTAACAAAAAACAAAAAATTATTTTTTTATTACATGTAGATGTCTAGTTGGTTCGTCTTTTCTTTCTAAAGAAATTTTAAAAATTTTTCTTATTCAACCAAAACAAACACACATTGAATATATTATATTTCGAATGCTGTAAAAACTACATAGCTTACTTATGATTTTTCGAAAATATCATAGTACTAAAAATTGTCATTTCAATTACAAAAACATGCAAGCATAGTTGGATAAAATGAAAACTCCGCATTGTATGATTTTTTTATCTATCTATAAAATGATATAGCCAGTGCGATAACAAAATTTTTATCACTACTTTTATCGTTAAGAAAAAAAGCAAAAATTATTGCAATGATAAAATGAAATATTTGCATAACTAAGCTGAAAAATACACAGACTTAAATACTTTGTGATTACAATATTGTTTTTTTTTTTTTTTTGAATAGCAATTGTATTTTTATTATTCTGTAATTTTTTCAGTTTTTAGCATATTCTTTTTATATTTCAATAAAGTTATTGTTTTATAACAGCAAAATCCAAATTATGAGCTCACGGGGCCAATTCACTCTAAAAATTTATTTCTGTTCGAGTTTGATGCTCCAAAATAATCGTATGAGTGTAAGAGAGTTGGGGTAGCATATCATTTAGGCATATTTCAAACAATCTTACTAATATTTTAAGCAAGAAGCGTCGCTGCTCCATTCGAGCCAAAATTGCTAAATTTTTTTCCATAATGTGCATCGAAAGTTTACGAACCCTAGCTCCAATCAACCAATCCAACCATCAACGTATTCACCTGATATGGTCTTGGCGCCCCTCCCCCCTCCCATTTCCCGAAGCTACAATTTTAACTTCGAGTAGGATATTTTGAGTTGCTTAAAGCTGTAAAAGTAAATTCGCTGAAGGAACTAAAGTCTATCATTCAGTCAGCCTTTGATTAATTTATGGACAATTGGAACAAGCGCTAGCGTAGTTGTATTGCAAGCAGTAGAATCTCCTTGGAAGGTGACAAAATAAAATTTTGTTTTTCGGAAAATTTGTATGAAGAATGTTGGTTGTTTTTCTGTTTTTGATACTTTGTGACCTTTGCAATTGTTTTTAATGTAACGATTTATAGCGACTTAAAACGACTTTAAGTGAATTCTTTGACATGTTGGCCAGCATCGATATTTTTTTTTTTAATCTTCGATATTATTTGACTAGTATCAATTTTCTCATGATTTTCGATATCACTCGAAAATTTTCAAAAATTCCTTTTGAGTTTTCCTTGTATTTTTATTTCAGGTTATGAACAAACTTCACTTCAGTGTGGTTTTTTTTATCATATAAATCAATTAGTGGTATGAATAATTGAAATTTAAACTAACAATTTCCAAAACAAAATTCACCCAAATATTTCCATTTGGTGCAAAAGTAAATATGTACTCAGTCTGCTCTTCAAAAGTTATATTCAGCTTGAAATTATTCTTATGTAAGTAATAGAAGTCTGTCGAAAAAGAACAAGATTATTTAAATATTGAAATATTCCATTGCAGCAGATGAAAGGAATTTCTCAACATAAAAACATGGCATTACATTAAATTGCTTGTTCGAAAATATAAACCATTAAAAGATAAAGTGATTTTTTTTATCCACAAAATAAATATTTCATTACTTTTGCTTAACAAAATTAAATATTCTTTGCAAATCTTTTGATTTTGTAATTTTCAAGCCTTACTCATTTCAATGTGATTAAAAATTTATTCACAATTTGTGCACTTTCATATAAAATCAAACAAAAAAGGATATTAAAGAAATTTGAAATATTTCACAAAACTGTAACTGCAAAACCTTTAATTGCTAAATTTATAATCCTTTCAATGAAAACTAAGCTGATTTACTTAAAATCACCACCCTACGCCAACCCACACAATGACTACACACCGGCACGCAGATGAGTGGAGTGCATTGAGCAACAAAATCCCCACCACCACCACCACCACCGCCAGCAATGTAATCCTTTTAAATTCACTTGCTTTCAGTCATGTTGTTGTAAATAAAGTGAAGGCAGCAGCAGCAACGGCAACAGCAAAATAAAAAAAAGTGAAAAAGTTTTCATTTCATTGCAACAATATTAGCTGCTGCTGTTGTTGTTGTTATTGTTTTGTTGCTGCAGCTGCTGGTGCATTGCTTTTATTCTCAACTATATTGTTGTTGTTGTTATTTTACAACATTTTTTTTTTTTTTTTTGTTGTCGTTGTTGTCATTGCTGCTGTTGCTGCAGATGCTGGGCTGTTGTTGTGGTCTTTTATTTGTCTTAAACAACAACAAATAAAATTTAATTTAATTGTAGTACTCTTTTCATAGCCAACAGTGAATAGAGACAGCGGCAACAACAATGAAAACACAACAACAACAATCGTATTTTAACTCAACTTAATTTTAAAAACAAATTGTTGTATGTTTGTGCAAGCATCTCTAAATAGTTGTAGCACGTAGAAAGAGATAGAAATATTTTAATTTTATATGGTGGAATAGAAAGAGAAAACATCTCGTATTACGAAAAATCTGAACAAAAAGAACTTTTATGTTGTTTACTACGTTCTCTAACATTTCCTTGTTTAATTAACCTCGTTCTTTGTGCATTTTTTTTGCTGCACTATTTTGTGTACTTTTGACTGCAATTCATTTGTTTTTGTTGCTTTGTTTTTCTCATAATTGTTGTTGTTTATACTTTTGCTGACTCTATGCTTACAAAGTATTACAAACGCATAAGCGAAAATTTTGACTGCATCAACGTTATGCTGTCAATAAAGTGAAAAGTTTTTTCTATCACTTGTAGGAAAATAAAATACTCCCAAAAAGAGCCAAAAACAGTGCCAAAATTTTTATTTTTTTGAAAATGTAAAAGACTCCCTATTTCGTGGCCAGCCATGGTAATTTTTTTTTGTGTCTCCTCTGGTGCAGCCATTGATAATATCTTTATAGAAGTATAGCTTGCTCAAACAACTACGCAATGACTAAAAAACATTAGTGCTGAACTAAATCAGCAGCTGAAAAACTGTTATGTTTATATATTTTTATACAACATGACGAACGAGTACTATAACACTTTAATACTACACAAGAACTTAAGTTCATTTCGTAAACTTTCGAACTTGAACATTTAATCTTATTAGCATTTATTAAATGCGAACTATAAACGAAAGTTATTACTTTTCATATGAAATCCAACAGTTTTCTTATAAACTGTCAGAAGTAGAAACAACGCTGCAGGTGCCAAGTTTTCTTTGATTAAATTTATCGCTTGCTTTCATTTATTTACATAAGTTTTCTATACAAAATCAACTGAGTATTTAAATTGATGGCATTGCTTTGGTTGACTTTAGCTCAGTTGCCTCTGAACACTTGTGGCTTAGGCAAAATTCAATGAACAATTCTAAAAAGTGACTGTAAAGTGTTTGGTTAACTTTTGTTCATTTAAGAAAATGGACAACAGTTGATTGAAGGATTTAAGGTTTTACAAATTTTCTTAGACAAAGGAAAACTTAAAAAATTGAGTTCTTTTTTATTTATTTTAGTTTTAATCTTATAAAGTGTTTCCAAATGTTTAGGTAGCAATATTAGCTTACAGTGAAATAAAAAAACTGAATTTAATAAATTTAATTCAAATTTGTGTAGCAGTGGAAATAGCCTGGATTAAATTATGCAACACATAAATGCATACGTCACTTATAACAAGTTAAACTATGTACATGAAAGTGCAAGTTACTTAATTCTGATTTATTTTAGAACGCATATGCTAAAGCCAAATTTAAATATTTTTGACTAGCCAACATTAATATATTAATTTCAATGTTGGCTGCCTTTAAAAATTACATCAAATTTACATTGTTTCAACACATTTCATATAAACCTCAGTGCAGAGTTAACTTTTTCTCATGTTCATTAAGTAAACTTGCCCTTAAATTTGCTTCAATTCCACTGTGCAGCAGCTGGCTGTGAAAACTTAAGCCAAAGATTTATGAAAACTCTTTAATTTTTGATATGGGTTCGGTACACGAAAATGCTGCTTGCAGTAATTTAATGCGATTTTTGTTTTCGTTTCTGCTGTTGTTGATGATTTCTTGCTCAAATATACATAAGTTATTGCGTGTTGTATAAATAGCAAATACTAAATCTGTTCATTTCAATATTCGACGCTGTGATTTTTGTTCTTTCTGTGTACTATATGAAATTCATTGATTTTATGCCAAACCAAATAAGCAAGAAAAATTAATAATGAAAAATGACCTTTTGCCGGAAAAACTAACAACAGCAGTCAAAACAGCAACAACTAGCGAAAGATGAAAAATAAAAGGAAAAATCCAAAACAAAGCAATATAACAGCAAGCATTCAACTCTATGTTGGCAACATTTGGCTAAATTCAAGTTTTTTTTTCTTTTCTATTTTGCTCATTTCATAGCAGCAAAAATTTCACAAAATTAAACAACAACGAACATTCGTTCGACGTCTCACATGTCAATCAAAAAAAAATTCTCATCGCGTTAATGTAGTTATGTAAAGAAAAACAAATAAAGAAAATGAATTTTATAAAAATTACAAAAAAAAAAAAATATGAAACCATTTTAAGGCTATGAATTTTTTATAGCTTTGAAAGCGCAAATGTTCAAATGTGAAAATGCTTACAAAATCAAATAAAATTTTGCAAAATTGCTAATACAACAAATATAGGATATTTGCGTTAAAAATTTATAAATTTAATTGAGTTTAAACTAAAAATACACAATCAACTAAAAAATGGTTACACATACATACGTCATGTACACCAAATAAAACAGTGTGATAATCAAATATTTTCCATTGCGATGTTCCTTTGAACTTTTATGTCTGTGATGTTTTGTTGTCGTTTAAACTTACTACAGTTATTTTAAATTTTACTCCTGGTAGACGCACTGATAATTCCAAATATTGTATCAGATTTAAAAGCTATGTTACTTTCCAAAATATTGAACCTAAAATTTTTGGAGTTATTTTTACAATCTAGGCTAAGCCCTAAGCTTAACTCAGTAGGTGCAATTATAGCCATATTTTCCAAAAGCTTTAGCTTTTTAAATGTCATAGAACACATAAAATACGTAAAATTGGTCAAAAACAAATATGTTATAAGTCATAAAATTCTGACGCTCGAATTTGCGACTGAAAATGTAGGCCTTCTACTGAATTTAAAATTTTCATAAATTTTTGTAAAAACTCTTTTAAAAATCATACCCAATTAAAGCTTTGGAAAATTTTGTATTAATAGCTTCATACGATATTTTTGATTGAATTGTGGGCGATGAATAATTCTAACATTGAAATCTTTCAAAAAAACAAACATTTCTGCAAACACAAAACGATTTGTTTATTAAAATCTTCTTTGATGAATATTTTATACATATATACATGATACATATGGCAGAGAAAATTTGCTTATGATCAATATTTTTTAGTACTTATTACAATTTTTGTGAAGAAAAAATTTTTCAGTACAAATTATGCCATTTTATATTTAATCCCTTTGAGTATTTTTATAAAATCGAAGTCAATACTTAGTAGCTTTGAACCTAATATTTTAAAAAGTATTTTTGTTATTATAAAGCTGTAAATTTGAATGTTGGCTGCTTTAAGAAAACTTACAAAATTCTGCATCACATTGCTGCAATAAAATTCTCAATTATGTTACTTTTCTAAATATCAAATTCTAGTAACTTTTCAAAAATTAAATTTTGAAGCTAAATTATTTGTGACTCATACGTAACGTAAATCACAAAATCATCAGTTTCGATGTAAATTAAAAATTATGTTAGCATGTTATTACGTTGAATTTTGGGCTGCTTTTATTAAAATATGAACTTAAATGTTGGCTGCCAAAAGCAAAATATCTAAACAATTATCAATTGTATAAAAAAATAACTTGCCAATTAATGTAAAAGTTTTTCAGCAGCGATGCACGTTAGCCTTTAACTAACTGAGTTTTCTTGACGACGTTATAGCATTCTTGAATAAAAAATATCTGTAACCAATAGATATGAAAATTTTATTTCTTCTGCTCTGTCAATTTCTTTTTGAATATTTTATTCCAACTTTTGCTCAAAAACTTAGTCAATCTAAAAAAAAAACAACAAAAAAAAAACCTAAGTAAAGTTGATTTTCTGTCTTTTTGCACAATTATTCCGTCATTAATCAGTCTGGGCATTAGTACGCTGACATAAACAAACAGCAAAAAACACACACACACACACTTATGAACGCATACCGAAACCAAGTACAAACACTAGTAAACACGTATAAGCAGACATGTATTCAATCTTAACAAATTTCGAAAATCAATCGCTGCTCTAGACCGAATTAACATTTTTATTGATTGTTTCCTTTTTTGTGATACTTTCTTCAGCTCCTCCCTTTAGCACACTCGTTTTTGCATTACATTTTGAATACCAATTTTTTTTTTTTTTTGTTTGTTTTGACACGCAAAAAACATGAGTTAAGAAAAATCCCTGAATTCTACTTCTGCCTGACTGCCAAAGAAGATGGATGAATGAAAAGTTGAAATCGTTGCATGTTTGGACTGCTAGATAGTTGTACATATGTATTGAATTGAAGGATGGATAGAGTTTGAGAAAATTTATGGCGCTGTTGGACAGCAAAAGTAACATTTTTTTTTTTTATACAATATATGAGAATTGTGTTTCAACCATAGTTATTTGATTACTTTTTTACATGCGGGATTGATAAATTGCCGAGGGAGAGCATGAAAAATATTTCTTATACGATTTGTGCGTAAGTGAGCTTTTGATTATTATATGCATTTGGTATGCGTACAGACAGAATTTTTTATTGTCAAACTGAATGCTTAAGTTATAAGTCACTCATACATCATATTAGATCAATTAAACCAAAGAAAAAATTTTCATTGCTCTGCTGTAAACTAGCGCTAATGTGCATATATAGATTTTTAGCGATTGTGCTATTTCACATAATGTTAAAGTTTAATAGTTGGCTGAGTTTTAGCGACAAAGATAAAGATTGTTCACATTTATTTTGTAAACTTAAAATTATGAACTATTCAAGTAACTTTATTTAAACACTTGCTTTAAAACCTCAATCAATATGAGAGCAGAACGTAGCCAGCTGAATTAATTCGATCAACTGACAAACAATTTTTCCCTTTACTCACCATTCTGCAATTTTCCATAATACACCTTAGGCAAAACAATATAATTCTCACTTTATGCAAATCCAAGGAATTAGTTACCACACGTACACGCACAAAACAACACAGTCAACAACAACAGCAACAATACCATCAACATTATTTAAATCCCTTAACAAACTGACAAGCTAATAAATGCACAAAATTACCTAGAATATAATGAGTGTGGAATTGGAATGGCTTGGCGCACAACACAACAGTAACACCGGTGTGTCACACAGCGGTAAAATAAAAAATAAATAAATCCCTAAAAGCGCGTTAAGAAAAAAATCATTAAATCGCTTGTGTAGTGCAGGCAAACAAATAAACAAGTGCGCACACACTAGCGCAACACATATGTGTATGCTGTTTGATAATATGTTTGTATCAGGCATATACACAAAATACAACACTTTATTACTAAGACTTGTTTTTCTTCTATTTTGCCACCCTAAAACTATGCAGTGAATAATTATAGCTATCATTTTAATACCAATTTGTTGTAGTGAAATAAAGTGTTGCTGAATAAACACAATGTTGCTGATCTTCTTAACAGCAACGAATTTTTCACCTGATTTACATTGAATTCCCACACTTTCGATTTACGTTCTCTTTCCATTTTTGCTCTTCCTTTTCTTGTTTCTGTATAGCAGTATATGTATATTAGCTTGTTGTTTTTTTGCTTATGTTGTTGATATTGTCATTATTATCTTGACAAGTTTGTGGTTGCTTTGGAATTAATTTTAGCGTGTAGTGGTTGGGTTGTGCCTTCATTTCTCTTTTTCTCTGTGAGTGTGCGTGTGGTTTGTTTTGGTTTTTGCTTCACATTTTTGGCATCACTAATTTCATTTGTTGTGCTTCACGTTTTTCAATTAACTAAAGATAAAAATGGTTTTTCCTCAAAAAAAAAAAAGAAAAAAAATAAATTTATCTCTGTGGGAATTATTCTCGCCAGCATGCTGATGCAACTTAATTAGCAGTTTTTGTGTTTTGAGCGCATTGTAGCACAGGGTCTTACAATACAAAACATAAATTTATAAATATTTATAGAGGGAAAAATATTAAACAATCGATTTCTTGCTAGACATATAGAAATTAAGCAACTCTCTCAAAATCTAGCAGGTTTTCTTATGAAAATAGTTACCATTTTCTTAAGCAGTCATAATTTTCACTTGCATTTTTAATAAATAAAAAATCGGGGTGGTGAAATAGTAGCTATGAAGTATAATATACTTCCGACCACCATCAATTTAAAATAGAAAATCTTTTATCTAACAAAATTTTTAATCCATATTTCCAAAACTTTGAATATTAAAAACCTACTGTCTAACTGATGTGTTTTATATCATTGATCACAAAAAAAATGTAAAATAATTTTTTCTCTTATACATATTATAAGCTTTTAATCCAAGCTTTTATACCAAACAGCCATCAATATTCATTATAAATTTCTATAAAACACTAAAAAATAAACGAAGCTATTGCAACTGACCCCTCCTAGATCACATCGAAGCCATGTCAGCAACATTTATTCCTATCATATTTAATTTGTTCAAATTGACATATGAGTAACATTAAATTTTCTTATGCGTTGACATAATTTTAGTTTTGTTTTTCAAAACTTTCATCACTTATTCAAACTTTCTCTCAGCCTGTAACAGTACACGTCCTCAGTTGCACATAAGACATGAAGCGCCTACAATTTTGCCTGTCGGATTTATACTTTATGATGCGCACTAATTGGCTCCTTTAAGTGTTTTTTTGTAGTTGTGGTTTTTATCTAATGCCGTAAGCATTCGTGTTCGTGTTCGCTTGCTCAGAGTTTCAATTAGTGGACAACGTCCGTTGTGGTATATAATCTATTTCTAACACCAACACCGAGAGCAGCAAAATTTTCTATGCGCCTTTTATCTTCGTCGTGAAGTTTTAGCGCTAAGTAAGTTGCCAGTTCTCTTTGGTTTTTTGCCGCAGTTACCGCAAGCACATTTTTATGTCCAACCAACCAACCTAAGGCAGCCAACTGCAAAACCATAGCATCATCAACGTGGTACCTTCTTCTATGCACACACACACAGAGACACACAAGCTTGGTGTCTCCAACGAAGCGTGTTTATCTTTACCTTAACTAACTCGTCTTCATTTCTCACTTGGTTTCCCACAGCGGTGCATACCACAGCAGTATTGTATTTCTTCACACTTATCTACATATTCATCTTGTATTTTTCAACTACTCCCTCCAACTTATAGCTACCTATATATTTCAGCTACTTGCTGTATCATCTCCATCCACCTGCCGGCTGTCAGTTTTGGTTTTGACGCTGCTTTTTCCTGTGTTTTGCTCCGCCAAGCGACTTATTTAGAGGTGACCAGATAAAAAAACTGGGCTTTTGGCACAATTTTCACAATCAACTGATTTGATTAATATGAGCAAATGTAGAATTTAACAAGCGTTTGTTCAAAAAATTATTTTACGGATCATTTGGTTTTTTTTTTTTGAAGCTAGGAATTCTCAAGCAATTCGTTGCTCCTGATAAAATTTTATATCCTACCATTAAATTATTTTCGAAATTTAATATTTATGCGTCCGAGCAAACCATGGAAAAATTTTCATTTCTCTGGCAACTCTACCGGTACGTTTACTGTCCTGTCATCTGTGTGTCTATTTTCTACTTTTTCCATCCTGTCCTATATTTTACTCTGTCGGTTATGGTTTTCTTGATTTGGTTCAGTTTTTCTTGTGAGCGCTAACATTTTATGGGTTTCTCACCCACTTCAACATCAACCACTTCAGCCCTCATATCCTTTCCTCCGTCTCCTTCGTTGCCATGATTTTTATATGCTTTATTTTTACTTTTTGCACATTTATTTTCATTTATCCTTAAGCGTTTTATTGTTGTTGTTTTTTTGCCTGTTCCAGTGTCCCCATATTTGCATTTGTAGTCGGATTATGTTGTTTGTGCGTATATGCCTGTGGTCCTTGTATTTTTATTTGCTTGCATGTATTTTATATGTCTGTGACAATAAAATATTTTAATCGATAGTTTGTTACTTATGCGTTTTCATGGCTATTTTTACTTTTGCTACAATAAATTTTTGCATGTTATCCTGCTTTTATTTGTTTGTTTTAGTATTTTGCATGCCCATATACGTGCGAAATTGCTCTGAACTTAAGATTTTACTTTGTGTTTTAATTGCGCAAATTAATCTGCTGTTACTTTGCTAAAAACATTTCGTATTACAAGTGAAATTGAAGTTTTCGGTATTAAAGTTAAATGTTACTCATACGTCATGATATACAATGTGGAAAAAGTCAATGTCATCATCTAAGATTATGTTATCTTAGCTTTGATGCAATCTATTACAATTATGTTAACTGCATTTTTTCATTGTTGAACGATTTACGGTTATATAAAAAACTACTACTGGTCACTGTTAAGTTTTAATTAAAAAACTTAAACAAATAACCAACTGCTGGAAGAAATTTTCACTATAGGTACCCAAATGCTATGTATTATCTTGACAGCTTAGGCTGGACTTTAAGAACTTATAAAACTAGAAAGGTATCTTCCATAGATACAAAATTTTAGCTTTTTCTGGCTATCCATAGTTGCTTTTGGAATTTTAAAAGCTAATAAAATTAGCTGCATCAATTTGAAGCTGAATAATTTAATTAAAAGTCACTCATACGTCACGGTCACTAACGCATTTTTGCATTTTGGGTTCGATGTTATGCAAAAAATAAATGTTAAGACAAACATTTTATTCACATATTTCTCTACGGTTATGGAAAAAATGGTTCATGGCTAAAAATAAATAATAAAAGTGATAAATATGAAAAGATTAATTAGTTATTATTTATATTAAAGATTTTTCCTTCTAGCAACCTTATTTTTCTCTTGCAATTTCTGTAAATTATTTTCCAATTTTACTTCTGGTTTATTTAATCAATAACAGGCGTTTTTACTTTTACATCTTCATAATCTGTTGAAGTTTAAAAAAACATTTGGTTTTGGTCAACATTAATGTTTTAATAATCTGTAATTTCATACTCATGCTCAATATATATTTTTATTTTATTTTTCAAATAAATAAGAACTTTATACCAACAGCAACGAAAAACACTTCGAGGCAGCTCTTATACTCATAGTAATGCTAAGCTGGGGTTTCGTAAATATTTAATAAGAAATGCGCATAAATTATAATTTCTGCTGCAAACTCCTAGCAGCGATGAATAGAAAGCATACTACTCTGATGCTAGCAAAACGCTGTATTGCTCTGTACTCCCCAACATAGCCGTCAACTTTTCATAACTTACATAAATACACTATTGCGTTAGCAGATAAAGCTGTGTTTGGAGGGCACAACATCGTCAGTATGTATGTTTGTGTGTGTGTGTATGTTTGCTTGTCAGTGGTTTGCATTGCTAAATATGCCCCATATTTCTCTCTGAAGAACCACAACCCTTCTTTAACTTTTGTTATTCTACTCATAACTCATACCATTCGTTTAACATACGGAAGATTTACTCAAATCTTTATTTGGCATATTTGGGTTATGCCAACCAGCCAGCCAGTCGTTTTTCTAAATTTTGTCATTACAAATTCTTGCTAAATATTTTCCATCGTTGTTTGTCGTTCTCAACATTTTCTCGAAAACAAATCCTTTGAATTTTGCTAATGAACATACCTTAGATGTAATGTTTGTAAATATTATAAATGCGTGTATGTGTTTACTTAGGTTTGAGTGTATATGTTTTATATAAATGAAGGCATTTCTATCTGTACGTTGATGATTGAAAACTCACAGCAACAACGAAGTTGACGACAGCAATGTCAAGAACAATATACGAGTATGTTGAACTTAAGGGAATTTTCAACTGGAGTGGGTTTCGAATGTCAAACTTTCTCGATTTGCCTATATGTATTGCTTACTTACTTGAAAGCAAAAACAGCATTTCAAAAGTTAAAATTATGATAAAATTAAAGTTAAAATTTGCTGTTTAGTTTTAATAAAGTACTAAACTTTCATTAAAACATATTATTGCAACTATTGAATTGAAGCTTTACAATATTTTATTTTATATGTTACTCATACGTCATGTTCATCCAAACAAATATAACTAATGCGAAATAAATCAAAGTTATTTCAACATATGATTTCTAAGTCACATCGAGCTCTGAAGTGTGAGCTTACATTTTATGCGGTTTTGTTTTCCTTAATATATAGATATCCTTCAATTAAGTGTGGACATTCTTCACAACAATGATTTAATTGAACTACTTAGAAGCTTCAAATTTAAGAAGTTCTTCGAATCTTTGCCATTTTTTTTTTTATAATAATAATCTTACTAACTATTTATATTTAAGTTTTGCTTTCTTACTTTTGTATGACTTCCTGACCACAATGTGAGAAACTTTTGCCAAAATTAAGTTTAAAACCTTTAAACAAAAACTTTTTTCCAACTCTCGCAGCATATCTTAATTAAACATATCCTAAAGTTATGCTAACGTACAAAACCATTAAAGCCCAAAGTGTTAATATTAAACAAAGAACAATGCCATCATGCGGTCATTGCCACAAGTTGTGAAGTGTAATTAAACAATTGAATATATTCATGTAAAATCGTGGCCTTGCAGGCGATTCGCATGATAATGTAGCTGCCATATAAACAACAACAACAACACAAAGTTTACGAAATGACAACAAAAAGCGCACATCACTCGCAACAACAACAACAACAGCGTGAACAAAATCAGCAGCAACCCAATTCCGACGCATCAATTGCTTGCGATACAATAAAAGCAACAAATCCAACATACATATCCATGAATGGTTTCCGCATTTCCAACTACCCAGCTGCAACAACACAAAATGCTGCAGCAACAGCAACAGCATCAGCTGGAACCACAAACAAAATCAACCATGATGATCGCACATTTTCGAAGCATTTTAATCCAGTCAACATAACCAACGGTCTGTCTCCTGACCTGCACGTCAACGAATCGTTGCCATTACAACCACCGCCGCCACCACTGGCAGCATCAAAAACAGCGACAACGAATTACGGCACAATGAAGGGGAGCAACAGTAATCCCTTTCTCAATAGTCCATCGCCAACAGAGCATTTTGCACCATCACCCAGTGCACTTTTTAACGAAGTGCCGGAGTATGCGGAACCACAACGTTTTCGTGTAAACAAACAGCAGCAGCAACGACCTCATAGCATTGCTGTTGCTGGAGTTACCACATCAACATCAATAGGAACAACAAACAACAATGAAATGTTGCGACCATCACCCAAGGCTGTACCACTGCCAACAACAACTACGACGACGTCGACTATGTCCTTTGTTGATTACAACAATATGACACAACAACAGCAACAATTTCGTCTCCAACAACAGCAACAACAATTGGCATTGCAACAACAGCAACGACTGCTGCAACTTTCCAGACAACAGCAACAATTGCGCAATGCAGTGGGTGCTATTGTTTCAGCAACAGCAGCATCATCTTCGTCGTCAGCAACAACGACACCATCTGCAACCACAGCCGCCAACGGCGCCACTGCGCTTTCATCAACGATTGCTGCCATAGACAAAGAAGCCCTATATGCTGCATTATTTCAACAATACCGCAACAGCCCGACACGTACAAATCCTGCAACAAATGCCAACAGCAAAGTCGCTACTCCCTATTGTCCCCCACCAGTGCCGCTACATAGAAATCAGCAACAGCAGCAACAACCCATTGTACCAAGACGTTCACAAAGTACACCACGACCTATTATAACCAACAACAATGATGCACATAATAACAGCAGCAATATGTCACAACAACAGCAACAACAACAACATCCGTTGTCAGTCGCTAAGACGTCAACTGGTGTTGTGCAATCGAATGGCGTAAATGGTCAACGACCGCGTAGTTTGGATCGTTTTAATGGTGTAGCTGGTGAGACAAAATCGGCAGCAACATCACCGTATCAACCACCGCCCATACCGCTGCGTAGATTTGCGCC